>CM067845.1:599368806-604368806 GCA_034509565.1 Triticum monococcum
CTTTGAGTACATTTAACTTGGAGTTCTCCAGTACTCCTAGATTTGCTACTCAAATAAATTTTGAGTACTTGCACTGGAAAGGATTGAAATACTCCTGGTACTTGCATAGGTTTAAAAATGACTTGCGTAAGTTTAAAAATACTCCTGTTACTTGTGATGAAACCAAAAAGCAACTTGCCAACCTCTTTCAGTGTTCAATCATCTTTTCATTCTTAATAGTATCTCCTATTAGGTGATCTGATTAGGAAGTGTAAGTACAATGATCTGGTAGGTAATTAGGATGCTTAAATATTTCCTCTGATTAGTAATTTAATTTACCAATAGGTATTGGCAGTAAAAGAAACTGACATCCAATCAGTCTCAGGGATTGAATGATTTAGTTACCACATGGTGTCAGTTAGTCTGCTCTTTGTTCCAACATGAATGATATATATTACTTAATCATGTGTAATTTTCTTTCCTTTTGCTATGTTGTAAGTGGATGTATAGTTTGCCAGTTTTTATCTCTGTTTAGATTGGTTTTAACCAAAGCTCCTGAGTACTCGCTTGCTTTGTTTTTTTAAGCAACTACAAATTGTATGGGCATTTGAAGTTGTGGCTTATAATTGATCAATATTGTTCTGTAACGTGCAGATGCTGATCAGGACAAAGAAGTCGGAGGAAGCATAGTTCTAACATTGCTGTCAACTGTCAAGCTTTGTATTAATGAAGCCCTTTATACTGCTCATGTTTCTTCGTGAAGCATAGTTCGTATGTGTGTATGATGTAGTAGAACTGGTGATTGTACACTTGTGGAGCAGAACTGGCTCTTGTGATTGTACACTTGTGGAGCTTGTTATATGATTGTAAACTTGATGCTTATCACATATGTATGTGTGTTATATGATGTAGCACTTTGATGGTTGATAATATTTGAAGTATTTCGTGTGTTTTCTGTGTGCCAATTTAAATACCAGGTATTTATTTGCGTGAAATAAAAAAATGAAGAATATTGCCCTGACGGCTAGGACCCAGTACTAGAACCTGACAATGGGGACCCACCTGACTAGTGAACCCAATTTAGAAAAAAAAAGAAAAAAAGAAATTGTTGAGACAAAAAGGCCATGGCCCAAAAATAAAAAGGCTGCAATGTTGGCTTGGTCCATTTAGCTGACAAAAAATTCATAGGAAAAAATATATAAATGGGCTGAATTAATGGGCTCGGCCCATGTAAAACACCGAACTGGACCGGGCTGATTCTTGTGCCACATCAGATTGCCATGTCGGATGCCTACATGGCCTGGGGAGGCTGCTAGTGACCAAAACGCCACAGTGGACTTATTTTGGTCATAAACGTTTGCGGCCATTCCAGAAGAAAGGTCTCTATAGTCAGTTTACGACACCCAGCTTTTGACCTTATGTTTTTGGTCACAAAAAGGTCATAAATGGAAATTTGTGACCTTTCAGTGACCAATAGTGGTGGTCATAAGTTGACATATTTCTTGTAGTGATTTCAAACGACAGATACAACATTTATATTATTTTTTTGAGAAGAGTAGGTTGAAGATGTTGTATCAATGTTAGTTGTGTCCATTAGTATTGACATGCGAGAAGCTCTTAATACGGTAATTAAGAAAAAAAATTGCACTGTAATTGTTCATTGCATGTGGTATGTTATTTCATGTGGTATGTTTATTAATAAGTCCATGGTTAGGAAACCGTAGGTCTACTTTGTTATGTTGCAGAAATCTAAATTTTCTATGTTAATATTAGGTGCTAATGTACTTAATGATGTATGTAATTAGGTAAAATAATTCATCTTAGTAGCAAACAAGGAGGAGATGACGTGATTGAAGAAATTGTGTTTCCATCTTCGCTGTCCCTTTTGAGGTGATGACCACATACATGCAAGTGCTATTTTCATACTTTTGATAGCAGAAAGAAAAATCCGTGTGTAATATTGATGTTCATGTGATAATAGGTTGACTCCGTTCATATAGTACTGGTGACAGAAATTTATTCGAACTATTTGGACTCTTAATTGCATTCGCAAGCACATCCATATTGGAGCTAAGGTATAAAATGACACCGTGATTTTGTTAATATTTTTTATATTGATGTACTGTTGCGAATAATGTGTGCATGCCGCTGCAAATATTATTATTTGTAAATAAATGATTGCTATCGTATGATATTTAAAAATTATATAAAGCCGGAAGAAATTAAATGTTTACTCATATGATATTAAAATGTTATTATCGTACTATTATGTTTAATGGTTGTTTGGATAGCGAGTAATTACCATCGGTTTTACTCTCGTAGACGAGTTTGAGGAAAAATATATCAAAATTAGTTTTTAGTAATAGTCGTTTTTACTCTCGTAGACGAGTTTGAGAAAAAATATTATCAAAATTAGTTTTTAGTAATAGTCGTTTCTACTCTCGTAGAAGAGTTTGAGAAAAAATATATCTTTAAATACCCGTTAACCAAATATTTGTAAGCAAATGATTCTAGAAACAAACCGAATATATGTAACAAAAATACGGTTATTATTTTAGTCGTATGATATGTAAATGTTGTCATCGTTACTAAATGTTCAGTTACTAATTATTTGAAATGTAAACTGAAGGAAATATGCCCTAGAGGCAATAATAAAGTTATTATTTATTTCCTTATATCATGATAAATGTTTATTATTCATGCTAGAATTGTATTAACCGGAAACATAATACATGTGTGAATACATAGACCAAAAGAATGTCACTAGTATGCCTCTACTAGACTAGCTCGTTAATCAAAGATGGTTGTGTTTCCTAACCATGAACAAAGAGTTGTTATTTGATTAACGAGGTCACATCATTAGTTGAATGATCTGATTGACATGACCCATTCCGTTAGCTTAGCACCCGATCGTTTAGTATGTTGCTATTGCTTTCTTCATGACTTATACATGTTCCTATAACTATGAGATTATGTAACTCCCGTTTACCGGAGGAACACTTTGGGTACTACCAAACGTCACAACGTAACTGGGTGATTATAAAGGAGTACTACAGGTGTCTCCAATGGTAGATGTTGGGTTGGCGTATTTCGAGATTAGGGTTTGTCACTCCGATTGTCGGAGAGGTATCTCTGGGCCCTCTCGGTAATACACATCACATAAGCCTTGCAACCATAATAACTAAGATGTTAGTTATGAGATGATGTATTACGGAACGAGTAAAGAGACTTGCCGGTAACGAGATTGAACTAGGTATTGGATACCGACGATCGAATCTCGGGCAAGTAACATACCGATGACAAAGGGAACAACGTATGTTGTTATGCGGTCTGACCGATAAAGATCTTCGTAGAATATGTAGGAGCCAATATGGGCATCCAGGTCCCGCTATTGGTTATTGACCGGAGACGTGTCTCGGTCATGTCTACATTGTTCTCGAACCGTAGGGTCCGCACGCTTAACGTTACGATGACAGTTATTATGAGTTTATGCATTTTTTGATGTACCGAAGGTTGTTCGGAGTCCCGGATGAGATCACGGACATGACGAGGAGTCTCTAAATGGTCGAGACGTAAAGATTGATATATTGGAAGCCTATGTTTGGACATCGGAAGTGTTCCGGGTGAAATCGGGATTTTACCGGAATACCGGGAGGGTTACCGGAACCCCCCCGGGAGAATAATGGGCCTATTGGGCCTTAGTGGAAAAGAGAAAAGGGAAGCCCACTAGCTGGCCGGCGCCCCCCTAAAGTCCTATTAGGAATAGGATAAGGGGCCGGCCCCCCTTCTCTCTCTCCCCCCCCCCCGGAGTCCTAATTGGATTAGGATTGGGGGGAGGAGTCCTACTCCCGGTGGGAGTAGGACTCCCCTGCGCCTCCTCTCCCCTGGCCGGCCGGCTCCCCTCCTCCAACCTATATATACGGGGGCAGAGGGCACCCATAGACACACAAGTTGATCCTTGAGATCGTTCCTTAGCCGTGTGCGGTGCCCCCTGCCACCAAATTCCACCTCGATCATACCGTTACAGTGCTTAGGCGAAGCCCTGCGTCGGTAGTACATCAAGATTGTCACCACGCCGTCGTGCTGACGGAACTCTTCCTCGACGCTTTGCTGGATCGGAGCCTGAGGAACGTCATCGAGCTGAACGTGTGCTAAGAACTCGGAGGTGCAGGAGTAACGGTGCTTGGATCGGTCGGATCGGGAAGAAGACGTACGACTACTTCCTCTACGTTGTGTGATCGCTTCCGCAGTCGGTCTGCGTTGGTACGTAGACAACACTCTCCCCTCTCGTTGCTGTGCATCACCATGATCTTGCGTGTGCGTAGGAAAATTTTCGAAATTACTGCGTTCCCCAACAGTGGCATCCGAGCCTGGTTTTATGGTTTGATGCTATTTGCACGAGTAGAACACAAGTGAGTTGTGGGCGATACAAGTCATACTGCCTACCAGCATGTCATACTTTGGTTCGGCGGTATTGTTGGATGAAGCGGCCCGGACCGACATTACGCGTACGCTTACGCGAGACTGGTTCTACCGACGTGCTTTGCACACAGGTGGCTGGCGGGTGTCAGTTTCTCCAACTTTAGTTGAACCGAGTGTGGCTACGCCCGGTCCTTGCGAAGGTTAAAACGGAGTCTATTTGACGAACTATCGTTGTGGTTTTGATGCGTAGGTGAGATGAGTTCTTACTTAAGCCCGTAGCAGCCACGTAAAACTTGCAACAACAAAGTAGAGGACGTCTAACTTGTTTTTGCAGGGTATGTTGTGATGTGATATGGTCAAGGCATGATGCTGATTTTATTATATGAGATGATCATGTTTTGTAACCGAGTTATCGGCAACTGGCAGGAGCCATATGGTTGTCGCTTTATTGTATGCAATGCAATCGCGATGTAATGCTTTACTTTATTACTAAGCGGTAGTGATAGTCGTGGAAGCATAAGATTGGCGAGACGACAACGTTGCTACGATGGAGATCAAGGTGGCACGCCGGTGACGATGGTGATCATGACGATGCTTCGGAGATGGAGATCACAAAGCACAAGATGATGATGGCCATATCATATCACTTATATTGATTGCATGTGATGTTTATCCTTTTATGCATCTTATCTTGCTTTGATTGACGGTAGCATTATAAGATGATCTCTCACTAAATTATCAAGAAGTGTTCTCCCTGAGTATGCACCGTTGCAAAAGTTCTTCGTGCTGAGACACCACGTGATGATCGGGTGTGATAGGCTCTACGTTCAAATACAACGGGTGCAAAAAAGTTGCACACGCAGAATACTCAGGTTATACTTGACGAGCCAAGCATATACAGATATGGCCTCGGAACACGGAGACCGAAAGGTCGAGCGTGAATCATATAGTAGATATGATCAACATATTGATGTTCACCATTGAAAACTACTCCATCTCACGTGATGATCGGTTATGGTTTAGTTGATTTGGATCACGTGATCACTTAGAGGATTAGAGGGATGTCTATCTAAGTGGGAGTTCTTAAGTAAATTAACTGAACTTAAAATTATCATGAACTTAGTACCTGATAGTATCTTGCTTGTTTATGTTGATTGTAGATAGATGGCTCGTGCTGTTGTTCCGTTGAATTTTAATGCGTTCCTTGAGAAAGCAAAGTTGAAAGATGATGGTAGCAATTACACGGACTGGGTCCGTAACCTGAGGATTATCCTCATTGCTGCACAGAAAAATTACGTCCTGGAAGCACCGCTGAGTGCCAGGCCTGCTGTTGGAGCAACACCGGAAGTTATGAACGTCTGGCAAAGCAAAGCTGATGACTACTCAATAGTTCAGTATGCCATGCTTTACGGCTTAGAACCGGGACTTCAACGACGTTTTGAACGTCATGGAGCATATGAGATGTTCCAGGAGTTGAAGTTAATATTTCAAGCAAATGCCCGGATTGAGAGATATGAAGTCTCCAATAAGTTCTATAGCTGCAAGATGGAGGAGAACAGTTCTGTTAGTGAGCATATACTCAAAATGTCTGGGTATAATAATCACTTGATTCAATTGGGAGTTACACTTCCGGATGATTGCGTCATTGACAGAATTCTCCAATCACTGCCACCAAGCTACAAGAGCTTTGTGATGAACTATAATATGCAAGGGATGAACAAGACTATTCCCGAGCTCTTCGCTATGCTGAAAGCTGCGGAGGTAGAAATCAAGAAGGAGCATCAAGTGTTGATGGTTAACAAAACCACTAGTTTCAAGAAAAAGGGCAAAGGGAAGAAGAAAGGGAACTTCAAGAAGAACGGCAAGAAAGTTGCTGCTCAAGAGAAGAAACCCAAGTCTGGACCTAAGCCTGAAACTGAGTGCTTCTACTGCAAGCAGACTGGTCACTGGAAGCGGAACTGCCCCAAGTATTTGGCGGATAAGAAGGATGGCAAGGTGAACAAAGGTATATGTGATATACATGTTATTGATGTGTACCTTACTAATGCTCGCAGTAGCACCTGGGTATTTGATACTGGTTCTGTTGCTAATATTTGTAACTCGAAATAGGGACTACAGAATAAGCGGACACTAGCAAAGGACGAGGTGACGATGCGCGTGGGAAACGGTTCCAAAGTCGATGTGATCGCGGTCGGCATGCTACCTCTACATCTACCTTCGGGATTAATATTAGACCTAAATAATTGTTATTTGGTGCCAGCGTTGAGCATGAACATTATATCTGGATCTTGTTTGATGCGAAACGGTTATTCATTTAAATCAGAGAATAATGGTTGTTCTATTTATATGAGTAATATCTTTTATGGTCATGCACCCTTGAAAAGTGGTCTATTCTTATTGAATCTCGATAGTAGTAATACACATATTCATAATGTTGAAACCAAAAGATGCAGAGTTGATAATGATAGTGCAACTTATTTGTGGCACTGCCGTTTAGGTCATATCGGTGTAAAGCGCATGAAGAAACTCCATACCGATGGGCTTTTGGAACCACTTGATTATGAATCACTTGGTACTTGCGAACCGTGCCTCATGGGCAAGATGACTAAAACACCGTTCTCCGGTACTATGGAGAGAGCAACAGATTTATTGGAAATCATACATACCGATGTATGTGGTCCGATGAATATTGAGGCTCGTGGCGGATATCGTTATTTTCTCACCTTCACAGATGATTTAAGCAGATATGGGTATATCTACTTAATGAAACATAAGTCTGAAACATTTGAAAAGTTCAAGGAATTTCAGAGTGAAGTTGAAAATCATCGTAACAAGAAAATAAAGTTTCTACGATCTGATCGTGGAGGAGAATATTTGAGTTACGAGTTTGGTGTACATTTGAAAAATTGTGGAATAGTTTCGCAACTCACGCCACCCGGAACACCACAACGTAATGGTGTGTCCGAACGTCGTAATCGTACTTTACTAGATATGGTGCGATCTATGATGTCTCTTACTGATTTACCGCTATCATTTTGGGGTTATGCTATAGAGACGGCCGCATTCACGTTAAATAGGGCACCATCTAAATCCGTTGAGACGACGCCTTATGAACTATGGTTTGGTAAGAAACCAAAGTTGTCGTTTCTTAAAGTTTGGGGCTGCGATGCTTATGTGAAAAAGCTTCAACCTGATAAGCTCGAACCCAAATCGGAGAAGTGTGTCTTCATAGGATATCTAAAGGAAACTATTGGATACACCTTCTATCACAGATCCGAAGGCAAGACTTTTGTTGCTAAATTCGGAAACTTTCTTGAGAAGGAGTTTCTCTCGAAAGAAGTGAGTGGGAGGAAAGTAGAACTTGACGAGGTAACTGTACCTACTCCATTATTGGGAAATAGTACATCACAGAAAACTGTTTCTGTGAGAACTACACCAATAAGAGAGGAAGTTAATGATGATGATCATGAAACTCTAGATACTACTGTACCTCGTAGATCAACCAGAGTAAGATCCGCACCAGAGTGGTACGGTAATCCTGTTCTGGAAGTCATGCTACTAGATCATGATGAACCTACGAACTATGAAGAAGCGATGGTGAGCCCAGATTCCGCAAAGTGGCTTGAAGCCATGAAATCTGAGATGGGATCCATGTATGAGAACAAAGTATGGACTTTGGTTGACTTGCCCGATGATCGGCAAGCAATTGAGAATAAATGGATCTTTAAGAAAAAGACTGACGCTGATGGTAATGTTACTATCTACAAAGCTCGACTTGTCGCAAAAGGTTTTCGACAAGTTCAAGGAGTTGACTACGATGAGACTTTCTCACCCGTAGCAATGCTTAAGTCTGTCAGAATCATGTTAGCAATTGCCGCATTTTATGATTATGAAATTTGGCAAATGGATGTAAAAACCGCATTCCTGAATGGATTTCTGGAAGAAGAGTTGTATATGATGCAACCCGAAGGTTTTGTCGATCCAAAAGGAGCTAACAAAGTGTGCAAACTCCAGCGATCCATTTATGGACTGGTGCAAGCATCTCGGAGTTGGAATAAACGCTTTGATAGTGTGATCAAAGCATTTGGGTTTATACAGACTTTTGGAGAAGCCTGTATTTAAAGAAAGTGAGTGGGAGCTCGGTAGCATTTCTGATATTATATGTGGATGACATATTGCTGATTGGAAATGATATAGAATTTCTGGGTAGCATAAAGGGATACTTGAATAAAAGTTTTTCGATAAAAGACCTCGGGGAAGCTGCTTACATATTGGGCATAAAGATCTATAGAGATAGATCAAAACGCTTAATTGGACTTTCACAGGGCACATACCTTGACAAGATTTTGAAGAAGTTCAAAATGGATCAAGCAAAGAAAGGGTTCTTTCCTGTGTTACAAGGTGTGAAGTTGAGTCAAACTCAATGCCCGACCACTGCAGAAGATAGAGAGAAAATGAAAGATGTTCCCTATGCTTCAGCCATAGGCTCTATCATGTATGCAATGCTGTGTACCAGACCTGATGTGTGCCTTGCTATAAGTTTAGCAGGGAGGTACCAAAGTAATCCAGGAGTGGATCACTGGACAGCGGTCAAGAACATCCTGAAATACCTGAAAAGGACTAAGGATATGTTTCTCGTATATGGAGGTGACAAAGAGCTCACCGTAAGAGGTTACGTTGATGCAAGCTTTGACACTGATCCAGACGATTCTAAATCGCAAACCGGATACGTGTTTACTTTAAACGGTGGAGCTGTCAGTTGGTGCAGTTCTAAACAAAGCGTCGTAGCGGGATCTACATGTGAAGCGGAGTACATAGCTGCTTCTGAAGCAGCGAACGAAGGAGTCTGGATGAAGGAGTTCATATCCGATCTAGGTGTCGTACCTAGTGCATCGGGTCCAATGAAAATCTTCTGTGACAATACTGGTGCAATTGCCTTGGCAAAGGAATCCAGATTTCACAAAAGAACCAAACACATCAAGAGACGCTTCAACTCCATCCGGGATTTAGTCCAGGTGGGAGACATAGAGATTTGCAAGATACATACGGATCTGAATGTTGCAGACCCGTTGACTAAGCCTCTTCCACGAGCAAAACATGATCAGCACCAAGGCTCCATGGGTGTTAGAATCATTACTATGTAATCTAGATTATTGACTCTAGTGCAAGTGGGAGACTGAAGGAAATATGCCCTAGAGGCAATAATAAAGTTATTATTTATTTCCTTATATCATGATAAATGTTTATTATTCATGCTAGAATTGTATTAACCGGAAACATAATACATGTGTGAATACATAGACCAAAAGAATGTCACTAGTATGCCTCTACTAGACTAGCTCGTTAATCAAAGATGGTTATGTTTCCTAACCATGAACAAAGAGTTGTTATTTGATTAACGAGGTCACATCATTAGTTGAATGATCTGATTGACATGACCCATTCCGTTAGCTTAGCACCCGATCGTTTAGTATGTTGCTATTGCTTTCTTCATGACTTATACATGTTCCTATAACTATGAGATTATGTAACTCCCGTTTACCGGAGGAACACTTTGGGTACTACCAAACGTCACAATGTAACTGGGTGATTATAAAGGAGTACTACAGGTGTCTCCAATGGTAGATGTTGGGTTGGCGTATTTCGAGATTAGGGTTTGTCACTCCGATTGTCGGAGAGGTATCTCTGGGCCCTCTCGGTAATACACATCACATAAGCCTTGCAAGCATAATAACTAAGATGTTAGTTATGAGATGATGTATTACGGAACGAGTAAAGAGACTTGCCGGTAACGAGATTGAACTAGGTATTGGATACCGACGATCGAATCTCGGGCAAGTAACATACCGATGACAAAGGGAACAACGTATGTTGTTATGCGGTCTGACCGATAAAGATCTTCGTAGAATATGTAGGAGCCAATATGGGCATCCAGGTCCCGCTATTGGTTATTGACCGGAGACGTGTCTCGGTCATGTCTACATTGTTCTCGAACCGTAGGGTCCGCACGCTTAACGTTACGATGACAGTTATTATGAGTTTATGCATTTTTTGATGTACCGAAGGTTGTTCGGAGTCCCGGATGAGATCACGGACATGACGAGGAGTCTCGAAATGGTCGAGACGTAAAGATTGATATATTGGAAGCCTATGTTTGGACATCGGAAGTGTTCCGGGTGAAATCGGGATTTTACCGGAATACCGGGAGGGTTACCGGAACCCCCCCGGGAGAATAATGGGCCTATTGGGCCTTAGTGGAAAAGAGAAAAGGGAAGCCCACTAGCTGGCCGGCGCCCCCCTAAAGTCCTATTAGGAATAGGATAAGGGGCCGGCCCCCCTTCTCTCTCTTTCCCCCCCCGGGAGTCCTAATTGGATTAGGATTGGGGGGAGGAGTCCTACTCCCGGTGGGAGTAGGACTCCCCTGCGCCTCCTCTCCCCTGGCCGGCCGGCTCCCCTCCTCCAACCTATATATACGGGGGCAGAGGGCACCCATAGACACACAAGTTGATCCTTGAGATCTTTCCTTAGCCGTGTGCGGTGCCCCCTGCCACCAAATTCCACCTCGATCATACCGTTACAGTGCTTAGGCGAAGCCCTGCGTCGGTAGTACATCAAGATCGTCACCACGCCGTCGTGCTGACGGAACTCTTCCTCGACGCTTTGCTGGATCGGAGCCCGAGGAACGTCATCGAGCTGAACGTGTGCTAAGAACTCGGAGGTGCCGGAGTAACGGTGCTTGGATCGGTCGGATCGGGAAGAAGACGTACGACTACTTCCTCTACGTTGTGTGATCGCTTCCGCAGTCGGTCTGCGTTGGTACGTAGACAACACTCTCCCCTCTCGTTGCTGTGCATCACCATGATCTTGCGTGTGCGTAGGAAAATTTTCGAAATTACTGCGTTCCCCAACATAAACGTGTATGTTGGTTAGGTACTATGGAAAATTTAGTAGTGTACTATGGGAACGTCTTACGCGACGGTCCATTCGGGGTGGATGTGTCCTTGTGCGAGTTGACTACAGTTGTGGTGAGAGACATGGTCAACATGGGTTATGCAGCTCTTAGAAGGTGCATCCGAGCGGTGTTTGGCCCAGTGATGCAGGAAAAAAAATGACAATGGAGGCCTTCGTCGTTGACGGAGGAAATGATGGGACAGTTGCCCGTTGGGGTTTGCGGCCTGTCACAAGTGATCGGTCGTGGGGGTCGTACATGAGGTTTGCAAGCAATCCCAATAACTCAATGTATGGTCAGCCGATGGTTTATGTGGAGTTCATTTCAGTCACTGATGTTGCCGGATGCAGTAGCAGGGGTGGTGAGGTCGAGTTGACCATCACATCAGCCCCTAGCAGGCTAACCAATATGGGCAGGGGTTGGAGTTTATACGATTGGAGGGAAGAGAACATTGAATGGGTATACAGATGGGAAAATGAAGCGCTAGCAGATATAGTGCATCAACTTAGGTATATTTTATGTACATTATTTTTTACGATGATCATACGATGCGTGAAGATGCTTTGCTTTCATCACAACGGTTTATGTAATTATTTAATTTTGTAGACCGTACGATGGAAGTACAGATCAAGCGTACAAGAAGTGGTACTGCATGAACACACGTGCTAGCCTGGCCAGTCAGCCAGCTAATATACCAACACATCTCACACAAGAGGAGCAGGCGCGGAGACATGTTGAGCTGCATGCAGCTTACTATCGTGACCAGATGGTAATCACTTATAACTTTTTTAGGTCCATCATTTCATAATCATTTGAACTAAATAACATCCAAATATTGTTCAGCTTGAAAATGTCGATGAAGTAGGGCAGATGGCTACGGATAGCATACCGGCCCAAGGCCCATATCGCAAGACATTCCAGAAACTTTTGCAACAATTCGTGGCAAAGAAGTTCAGATGCAGTAGAGGTGACGACGTTGTCACTGGAGCATACATGCCGGTAGCGAGGTCAGCCAGACCGAGTGCAGCGCCGTCGTCCAGACCGAGCGAGGCGCGTACGAGCCATGAGCAATGGGGGGAGGGTCCGAGTACTAGAACGATATTGCCACGACATGACTCATCTCTGCCACTGCATCGCTCTTCTTCGATGCAGCTTCGTCAGGGGCAGACATCTCAGGACCATGGCACGGGCTTGGATTCGATGCCTGAGCAGTTTCTTTCCCCTAACCCATATGCGTACACAGGATATGATGCATACACCCAAGGTGAGGGATCTCAGCCATATCTCTCCACGCGAGGGATCCCCATGCCTGAGGAGACTCGTGTACCAGATTTAAACGAGCACAACGTACAATGGCCAGACAGTATAGGAGAGGGATATGCTCAGGTAGTCATGTTTACATTTCAATGCATTTACAATGATATCATATATTATCCTCTAACAGTTTGTTTAAAATGTTTCTATGTGCAGGACACACCTAATGTTAATTGGGGCGATGAGAACACCCAACGCAGCGTCAACACAGGCCTCCGGGGAGCATCACATGATCATGCCATCAACACAGGCCTCCGAGGAGCATCACATGATCTTGGCGACCCGGTTACATCATTAGTTACAGAGTTCTTCGGAGGGGACGTTATTGGCCCATCGTTTATCCCCGCAGAGTCACAACCATACGCCTACAATTACGCTTCAGGTTCGCAACAAGGATTCGCGACTCCACCACCTACACAGGACTCGCAGACACATGAAGCCGAATTGGAGTACGGCCGCGGTCTTCGTGTGACCCGGCCACCTAATCGCTTGTCGCCTTCCGGTCGTAAGGAAAGGCCAGGTGGTCGTCGTAAATTAGGGTGATTCATCTATGCACGTGCACAACCCATTGTATCTACATATGTCTGTATCAGACTTTTCAATTTGAACATCTATGAATGCTGAAATAAAAATGCACCAGTCAGGAACAATTTTTCCCACCTATATCTCCCGCCATACTATCCCGCTCCACTCTTTTGCTTATGTTAGGCCGAAATAAATTTTTTAAAAAAATTTGTGCTGATGAATACTGTGCAACCATTGCCCGTCTTAAACATTGAAAAAATATATTTTCAGGCAACGCTTTCCCCTCAATATTTTAGAAGGACTGCAGAAAAGCATCCATTTTTATGGACTGAGGAGAGCGAGGACGAAGATGATATCTTCATGCCGCCGCTTCCGGGTTCTGCATCGTCAAAGGGCAAGAGTTCTGCATCGTCCAAGGGCAAAAGTACTGCATCCTCGAAGGGCAAGAGTTCTTCATCGTCCAAGGGTAAGAGTTCTGCATCCTCGAAGGGCAAGAGTTCTGCATCATATAATTAGTGGAGGGAAAGAAAATGCCACTACTTTATTCTAAAACTATATATTTTTTCCATCACGACAAGGTACAACTGAAAATAAGATACAACACGACAAGGTACAACTGAAAATAAGATACAACACGACAATGTACAACTGAAAATAAGATACATCGTAGAATTTAAATAAAGCTACATTTAACTACTGAAATGAAGCTACATTAAACTGCAGAAATAAAGATACAAATGATTGCGAAATTTAAAATACTACCACAGGAATCTACTAAGTCCAACGTGGATATTTTCCTTTTCCATCGCCAGCTTCTTCTGCTGCCTTGGCCTGATGAGCCCTTTCTTTCTTTCTCTGCCTCTCAGCCTCACGAGCCTCCTTTCGCTGTCGTTCCTGCTCCTCCATGCGACGAGCCTCTTCCCTGTTTTTCTTTCCTAAATCCTGAAAAAACCGATGTTGCTCCGCATAGTATTCTTTTAACTCTCTCTCTTGCTCTGCTTTCTCCTCAACTTCCGCCTTCTCGCGTCGCTCTTCCGCATAGAAACTATTCCACGCACGGCGACTTCTTTCACGAATCTCAGTCACTGCCCAAGCCGGCATCTCCGTGTCAATCCAACAATAGTACATGCACAGAGGCGGAGGAGACTACACCAAGAAACCAGAATGTTATTAAAGAATCTATCAAAATACCAACAATATCTATTTGTGATGGTTATAGCATACCGGAGGCTTGTCGTACTCTGAAATAGCTATGGATGGATCTTCCTCATAATTGGCGCACATGAAAAACTTCATGCCCAACCAATCTGAAAAATCCGTAACCTCCTTCACCTTGCAAAGATCGCCACACCAACACCGCAGGACTGCCACCCCCGGAGGCAAACTTGCATTCTTCATTTCCCTCGGCCTAATGCTTTGATCCGAGCAAGGCAAACTCATACCGACTGAAAAAATGTGTTACACACTTTGCGCGCTGCCGATTTCGAGGATGGCTGGACGAGAGCCTCGGTGTCTCCTTTTATAAGCTCAGACGATAAATGATGGCGAGAAAATTAAGCGGGGATATTTACGATCCCTGTAGTGTCGGCACAACAGCTTCCCGTAGTCTCGGATTCCCAGTGCCATCGCATCCGCTGAGGCAAAAGAAGCAAAGGCAGGATTGATTCCCGGGCGAAAGAACCAAAAGCGTCCATATTCCCGCACGCGTCGGAGTCACAGCCGTCACTGTCGCGCCTCGGAATCAGCGCCGTCTGCGCACTGTCGCGCGTGCAGCAGCACAGGACAGGCCGCCTCGGCTAGTGGCGGCGTGGCCCACCTGCTGGGCCCGCGCGCAGCAGGCCTTGTCGGCCGGGTAGCGACAGCGGCAGGGGCGGCCGCCTCACCCGGTGGCGGCCGGGCCCACCTGGCGCGGCCCGTTACGTCGCCGGACTATGCACTGTGCACACACCGTTATACACCGGGCTGCCGCCTCCTGTTGTGGCGGCCGGGCCCGCCGCCTCATGGCGTGGTGGCAAGTGACACGTGTCGCCTGCCGCGCCTGCCGCCACTTGTGAGGGGGTCTTTTTTGTCTATTTCGTCCGCGGGGGGTCTCTTTTGTCAATTCCAGTGGGCAGAGGGTCTCTTTCGACAAAAAATTGGATAAGTACTTCGTCCCACTTTTCGGAGTGCGGGTCTATCAACTCTTAAACCCTTCTCAAAAGTGTTGCACCTTAGGTGTAATTAGTTTTCATGACACACTTGTTGGGATCTAGAGGTCACGCCAAATATTGATTTGTGAACCCGACAAAACACACCATATGCAACCCCTTTAAAGGTTTGTATGCTCGCCACAATGCTCTGCCAAGTCTATAAAGTTCTCTTCAGCCCAGCCTTCAGAATATTACTATTTGCATAAAACTTAGCACTTAATACATGCACACAAAAAGAGTCCGGTTTCTAGAGTAGTCGTCAACACTATTTTGTGAACATAGGAAGGTTAACATTATGAAGGTATTTAAACCCCAAACCCCATTTCTTCTTCGGAATCTTCCACCAAGAAAACCAGTGCCTCTTTTTCTTCTCTTCATTATCTCCTCACCAAACCCAACAATTTCATCAGTAATTAACTTCTATATTTCTTCTGGTAATTTAAACACCGACATAGCATAGGATGGAATTGCTTGAGCTACCGATTTCAATAAAACTTCCATGCCATGCATATAGAGGTGTTTTTTCCTCCAACCCTCCAAAAGTTGACAGATTCTAAGATGCTAAAAACAATCACTTGTGTCAACCCTAATCATGGTAGGAAGGTCAAATAAGTATCTGATAGAGCTTCTATTACTATGTTTAGCTCCCCGTGAACATCCTCTCTAACACCACCATTAGTATTAGGACAAAGCAAATATTGTATTTAGCATTGCTCACGGGCTCCCCTGAGCTACTATGGTACAATGTCGCCTTTTATTACTTGCTGCAACGCCCCTTGCAATATGTTGTGTTGTCACATGTTCTAACTGGGCTGGTACATATGAACACGCTGGAAAGGGCGAGTTTAACTTGGTATGGATTGCGAACCAACTTGTGGTTGGATGGTTAGGAGTACAGTGGTATCCCCCAGCCCACCAGAGTTCAAGTCCTGGTGCTCCCATTTTCCTGCATTTATTTTAGGATTTCCGGCAATATGCGTTCAGTGGGTGAAGACGTTCTCATCGACTACGAGGCGCCTACATTGACTTCGTAAATCTCAGGTGATATGCCGGCTCGGTCTCTTGAAGATGCTCATAGAGGTAGGGTCGTGTGTGCGTTCATAATGATGAGTGTATGCACGTATATATGAGCGCTTGAATCTATACTATGTTCAAAAAAGACTTGGTATGGATTAGTAGCAAAAAAGGAAAAAGAAAAACATTGTATGGCCAGGTTTGGCCCATGCCACGATGGTTATGCAAGCCATTAGGGTCTTGAGATGCAAATCCAAAATTGTAACGGCAACTCCAATCGTGGATGATCAAATTTGGTGGCATCAAATGCCCACAGACGCAAATTGGCATTAGCTCAGATGGTTAAGTTCCTTGCGGTAGAACCAATCCATCAGGGTCAAGTTCTAGACTTCCCCTGAAACTCACATTTTTCTGAATTATTTTAGCCTTTTTAGGGATGTCCGTTTAGTGAAATAATTGTTAGAGTTGTGTCGAATATTGTGTACAAGGTAGGTTACAGTTGGACTATGAGTTGTATTGTGTTTACATAGGATGTGGAGTCGTGTCCTAGTAGGACACTTATATGCTAGGCCTCTCTTATATAGCGGGGGTAGACACACGATGTAACCTATGCCAACATAATAGCACCGGAACGCAGGGGAAGCCGGCGGCATGTGCCGGTGTCCAGGGCGACCGAGTGCGGTATTGTGACGGTGTCACGGGGAGGAGCGCTCGTAGTCAAGCCCCGGGGATGTAGCCATATCGGTGAACCTCGTTAACAAATCTCGGTGTCATGCCTCGTGTGATTGCTTGATCCTCGGATGACTGACGGTATGCCTCGGATTTATTCTAACAAGTGGTATCAGAGCCGCGCGGTGTGGGCTGGCCCAGCGGGGCAGCTGGTGTGCGTGTTGTGCTTGCGGATCAGGCGTGGAAGGAGCTGGCTAGGCGCTGCGTGGAAGGGCTGTCTTGCAGACTGCAGATCCGATTGATACTCGGAGATTTTGTTTTGGACCAAAAGGAAAAGAGGATTGACTCCTCGTGTACGACTCGAAAAGAGGCAGCAGATCGATTCGGCGGAAGGAAAAAAATCCATTGATTGATGTGCATCCGTTGGAAGGCAGAGGCAGGACAAAGCAAATACTACTAACTAGCATTGGAAGTTAAGCCTTGGAGCTACACCACGTGAAGGCCATAACAGTTTGGTTAAATTGCTATTAGTACTGGGAGGTGACAACGGTTTGCTTCGTGTACTATTGCATCGTGAAAAGTTCAGTTGGTATAATAAGGATGCTTGAAGGTATTGCAGGAAGTCATGTCAGCTAAGATGGGATTACCATGTGATGCATTAGAATTTGCTGAAGATGATTTGAGAGCCTGGAGTGTGTCATGTAGCCGGACAAGTTCGGCTTGGTCGGACTGAACAGTCTGACGGATCGACGTAAGTCGGTTGGTACAGAAGACGGTGCGGGATCGGCGACGGCGACATAGGAGCGTGATGCTGATGGTGACCGACTTCTGGGGCGTGGAAACACGTGGCGCAGGCCCGAGGGCTTGTGTGGCTTCGACAGGACTATGGCGTGGGGTTGATTCAAGATGGCGTACGCATGTGAGCTTGAAGTGGACGGGACGCGAGGGTGGACTGATCATCTACCATGGAGTCATGTTGAAGGTGGAGCTGGATTGAGGGGCTACGGTGCAAGGATCCAGGGAATCGAAGCCTATTCAGCAAGGGGGAAAAGCGAGTGACATGCAGTTCGGACTGGAGCCCAGTGGTCTGATGGAAGCGTGATACTCGTCATCGGTCGATGATGATCGGTGGTACTCTGCAGTGGGGGTTGAGTAGTGTGGTTTTGTGACCCTTGAGACTCGACCGGGACAGCAGAGGCTCGACGCGGTAATAGCGGCGAGGCGTGCGGTACGCACGGGACATGGAGACGGGCCAGGGCTCTGGTGGTCATACATGTGGTGAGACAACTGCGAATTTGACTCGGGATAACTACAAGCAATGGTGAAATTCCTTCAAGTTTCAGACAGACGGTCAAGAAAGGAGCGGTGATGTTGAGTTCAGGTAACTCTTATGTGTGACACCCAATATGTGAGTTGTTCACTTTCATGCAGGTCAGTGATCAGTGTGTGATGGCGTTGGACTGATACTCTGGAAGTTGGAGCACAAACTAGAGTAACAAGGAACTTAATTTTGCTCGAGTGTTGACTGTGGTAAAAAAAAAAGGGATTACAAGTTGCAGGTGGAGTCACATGGAGTCTTTGGAGTAGCAGTGGTACTCATGGAATAAGCTCAAGTCCAATGTACATGGAAGTTTGACGCATTGACAAATTCAAGGTGGTGGAGAATATTCGCCAAGGTGGAGTTTGTTAGAGTTGTGTCGAATATTGTGTACAAGGTAGGTTACAGTTGGACTATGAGTTGTATTGTGTTTACATAGGATGTGGAGTCGTGTCCTAGTAGGACACTTATATCCTAGGCCTCTCTTATATAGCGGGGGTAGACACATGATGTAACATATGCCAACATAATAGCACCGGAACGCAGGGGAAGCCGGCGGCATGTGCCGGTGTCCAGGGCGACCGGGTGCGGTATTGTGACGGTGTCACGGGGAGGAGCGCCCGTAGTCAAGCCCCGGGGATGTAGCCATATCGGTGAACCTCTTTAACAAATCTCGGTGTCATGCCTCGTGTGATTGCTTGGTCCTCGGATGATTGACGGTATGCCTCGGATTTATTCTAACAATAATATGTTCCCATTGCTACAAGGTGCTTGTGATAGTTTCGTCAATCTTCATAATAGAGTCCATAGACATCGTGTGGGATGCCAACTGTCCAAACACAGGCACCAAATATCTGCCCATTTCAAATGGATGAAATGCACAGCTCACATGAATCATGCCTTGCGGCGATCAAAGATGCCAGCATGTTTCTTTTTTTTTTTTGGTGATCTGATGTATTGCTCCCTTGCCGAAGCTATTTCTGCTGTTTTTGCTTCGGCTTTCTTTGTTGCCTAGTTGTTCGTGAGGATCTTGTTTAGGTTCCTGCTTCTAGTGGTTTGCTTAGTCTCAAGATGTTATGCTCGTCTCTTGCTCTCAACTCTTGTATCTCTAACCAGGGCCTTCTGCTTTACCTTGTACTACTATTTGAGATGATTGCAGTACGTGGTACTATTCTTCTTAGACTATTCAAACTAGTGCTAATCGGACTCGACACATATGTTACTGCAAGATGGCATGCAAGCCAAAAACGCCACGTAGGCATGTTTGGATTACTCCAACAACGGACTCCGCATTACGCCGCCCGTCTTTGGCTTGGAGCCTCACTAACTATCCGCCGGCATTGGTTCGAGTTAACTTATCCTGCACCTGCCTACCTGTCATTAGACGCGGTGGAGAAAGATCATATAATTGAACCGCGTGTACTCTTTTGCAGAGGTAAGCTAGCCGGCCACTTTTGTTTTTCAGTGAAAACCTAATCAATGAAAACACATCAGGGTTACGGTCTGAATGATTGACCGCAGACTGGCTGACTGAATGATTTTTTTCTAACTTGGCTGGTACAGATGGACACGCAAGGAAGGGTGTTTTTTTATTTATTGAGTCAAGGCTAATATATTTTTTCTTTTGAAATGTTAAGAATTGATTCCAATTGTAATTCCATTCCTATAAATCAAAGGGTTCCAAAGAAATTTTTATAGAGTACAAAATTTGTATCCTTCAGATTTTTTATAAAATTCATGTAAACCAAAGGAGCCCTAATTTGTGAACTTGTGGTACAGGTTAGTTGCAAAGAAGAAGAAACTTTGCACGGCAGCCGCCGCCTCCTCTCCCCAAAAAGCTCAGGGTCTCCAGGGGGTCCCTCCGCCTCTCGTTGGTGTCGTCGCCGGTCCGTCTCGTCTTCGATGGACTTAGGGCCATAGGGGTGCGATGGATCCCGGCCTTTGCCAGCGGCAGTGTTTGGTTTTTAGATACTTCTTGGAGTTTTGTTAGGGTTTATGCCCTATTCAAAAAGGCGAGACGGCGGCGGCTCCCTGAAGATGGAGTAAGGTTCTCCCGGCCTAGCCCTTGTTCTGATGGTCCATCTAGCATCGTCGGTGGGCGTGTAGAGGTGTGTCGCCGATGGGTCTGTCTTTGGTGGATCTACTCGGATCTGGTTGTCATTCGTCTACGATCGTGTGTCTTCAGATCCGATCCTTGATCCGATCCTTTCAATCTACGCTTTGTTCTAGTGCGTTTTTCCTATGGGGCCTTAGCACGACGACTTCCCGACTGTCTGCTACAACAAGTTTTGTCTGGCTCCAACGATGGAGGGCGATCACGGCGGCGCACCTTCGACTTGCTTCAGTGTTTGTAGTCGTTTCTAGGTAGTGTACGGTTTTGAATGTAATTTCTTTTTTATTTTTGTGTTCGTTATACTATTATGATTGAAAGAGACTAGTGTCGGTGTACTAAAGTAGGGGTACCTTAGTATCCCGAACTTGTGCACGGGCAGTCGCAGCACCCCGCGGCAAGGCTTGCCGGGTGACCGCCAAGACCCTCCATGGTTTCTTTGGAGCCATTCAAGAACAAAGTATTCGAGCCAAGGCGCAAGACCCCGGCAAGAGGAGCTTGCCGGGAAGGCCACTCAGAGTATCCAAGACCCAGGCAAGAGGAGCTTGCCGGGAAGAAGCACGAAGACCCCGGCAAGAGGAGCTTGCCGGGAAGACCAACCAAGGCATCCCGAGAAGCTTGCTGCGACGCGCTGCGCGTCCCGGCAAGACCCGGTGAGCGACAAGCTCCCGGACGTGACAAGGCAACATCCACGGCAAGGCGCTTGCCGCGGCAAGCTACTACTCCGCGGCCCGCGCTCCAGCTCACCCGCCAACGTGTCGCCCTGGGACCGTTCCTGGTGTATGTGGCGGGAGGCTGTGCAGCCAGGGGCATGTGGTGGCGAGCAGGCACTGACAAGATAGTCATCGTTGCAAACGGTGGCGCCCCTGACGGTCCCTTTCCGCACCGTCTGGGCGACACAGACAGGCATTTAATGCCTTTGTCCCCGGCCGTCAGGGTTAGGTATGATACAACTGTAGCCAGCGGTGACACCCAACTACCACCTCTTTTACATTTTTACCCTCACCTCTGTTGCCACCTGTCGGTGACCCCTTTGACATATAAAAGGAGGCCCATGCGCAACAGTGGGGGGGGGGGGACGGCCATTCTCACGCTCGGTCTCGCTAGCCATCCGAGCGTACTGTAGCATTCGTCGCTCCCGAGCAAGGACACAAATACAAACCAAAACAGGAGTAGGGTTTTACGCATCCGTGCGGCCCGAACCTGGGTAAACCGATAGCGTCGTTCGTGCGTTCGCCTCGATCTGCTCTTTGTGCATCCTCCGCCCCCTGCCGAACCAAAAGGGGCTCGGTCCGCCGATCCCCATAGGTGTACGTGGGATCAGCACCCCCGACATCTTTGGCGCGCCAGGTAGGGGGCTGCGTCGAGATTGTGCGAACCCGATCCGGCGTTCGCACGAGCCGAATCTTCATCGTCTTCATCAACATGCCGCCGAAGAAGAAGATTTCAAAGGCAGCTGCTCCGTCTGCGCCGAACACACCATCGCCAGAGCGAACGGCTGGTGGAGAAGGCGTCGGCGGAAGAGCGGGCGTCGACGAGGGAGCTCGTGGTGCTACCCAGTCCAAGGACAAGACTGCGCTGCACATCGGCGGCGCGGTCGGCTCCCACAACGACCGGGCGCACTCCAAGACCTCGGTGTCCGTACACGCGCCGCGCCCGTCCCAGGAGGCGCGAGACCAGTAGCGTCATGGTACCCACGGTACCATACGCTTGTTGGGCCAAGATCAAGCTGGCGGGTCCCGGAGCGCTCAAGACCAGCATGCACGCCAACATGCCGACACGAGCGTGGCACGGTCACTTGGACGAGGTACTGCTCCTTCTAACGCAGTTAGAAGTCCGAGCATATCTCGCTCCTTGCACCGTTCGCCACCGCCGCCCGCCACACCCTTCGCTCCAATCTATGGAGCGGAGGCAGTTATCCCCACGGAACTCGTATACAGGTCGCCTCGAGTGCTCGCTTACGATGAGCTTGAGCAAGAGCCGCTGCGGCAAGATGACGTGCTGCTCCTTGAGGGAGACCGTCTTCAGGCTGCTGTGTGAGCCGCTCGCTACCAGCAAGCTTTGTACCGCTATCATAGCCGCAAAGTTAAAGCCAGAAGCTTCGAGGAAGGCGACCTTGTTCTTCGGCGCGTTCAGTCCACCAAGAATTCCAACAAGTTGACGCCGAAGTGGGAAGGCCCTTACCGGGTGAAACGAGTCACCAGGCCTGGCGCTGTCCGCCTGGAGACCGAAGATGGCATCCCAGTGAGCAACTCCTGGAATGATGAGCATCTTCGTAAGTTTTACCCGTAAGGCGCGGTTGTCAGACCCTGTCCGGCAACCACCCTTTTGTACAAAGTCTTGCCGCTGTTGCATGTAATCCTTTGCACAAAGCCGGGCGCAGACCCTGTGCCTAAAGGTCATGTGCTCAGCACACCTTGTCTATTTCATGCTTTTTGAATTTTGCATGTCTTATCTGACATTTTGTGCAGCACTTACTCCCGGTAAGCAATAATGAGCCATAAGGCTCCATACTGTTACCCCGTCTCCTTTCTTTTTTTACAAGGAAAAGGAGGTCCCCTCGCGCACAAGTTTGCCGGGAGGGGAAGGGAGGAAGATACGGTATGGACCAGGCGTCGTTCAGGAAGGTTTTGCCTCGCCGGGAGCAAATAACAGAAAAGATAAGTTGCCAAAGTCTGAGCAATCAAATTTCCTTTAGATTTTGAAGTTATTTTCCTTGAACGACCGTGCTTTGTATGGGAAACCTGGGCGCGGAGGAACCGACTCGTAGCTGATTGCGCCCTTATTGTTGTTTCGAGTCCGCTCAACAACTTAAGTGAGCTGCAACTAGCTCCGCGACAAGGTTTCTTGTCGGCCACAGCACCGCCCGCAGATCGCTGACGTTCCACACTCAGCACTCGCGGCAAGCGTGCCCGCGCCGGCAAGTTCCCTATAAGCGTAGGGTAAAAACATACAAAGGAAGGAGTCAAGTAAAGGAAATAACATAGCAATTAAATTTATAGAGTTATCGTCCTTGAACGGTCGTCCCTTGTATGGAAAACCTGTGCGCGGAGGAACCAACTCATATCTAGTTGCGCCCTTACTGTTGTTTCGAGTCAGCTCAACAATTTAAGTGAGCTGCGACTAGCTCTGCGACAAGGTTTCTTGTCGGCTGCGGCACCGCCAGCAGGGAACCAACTCGTAGCTAGTTCCGCCCTTACTGTTGTTTCGAGTCCGCTCAACAACTTAAGTAAGCTGCGACTAGCTCCGCGACGAGGTTTCCTGTCGGTTGCAGCACCGCCGGCAGGCTGCTGATGTTCCGCACTCAGCGCTCGCGGCAAAGGTGCCCGCACCGGCAAGTTCCCTAAAAGCGTAGGGTAAAAATATACAAGGGGAGGAAGCAAGTAAAGGAAATAACATAGCAATTACTAACCAAGGATAGAGTATATTACAGAATAACTTGTTGCGGCTCTAACAGACTGTTTTTCATAACATGATTGACAGCGACAAGGAAAGCAGAAGATAAATGGCCTAGTCTACACGGTCGCCTTCGACCCTCCTGATTCCGCTCACCTTGTCCACAATAGGTGCGACAAGGGCCTTGAGCTCCTCCAGATCAGCATCTGGCGGCAGGCTTCGGAGGACGTTGTTGAGGCGGAGGCCTGGGTTGTGGAAGGCCACCTTCATCAGCACCTTCTGGAGAGCTCCCGCGCAGATCTTGCGTGACTTGTCGGCAAGCTGTTTTGGGAACTGCTCCCGGAGTCGCTGGAGCGCCGTCGCCATGCCCTTGAAAAACAGAGTAAGCTTGGCGCTGGGTTGGAGGTTCTCGTCGGAGGAGTACCCGAGATCCACCATCCCCAACTGCACCAGCTCCTTGTCGACATTCGCGGCGACATCCACCAGACCCTCCGTCCAGTGCTCCACATTCTCTGACAAAGTCTTCCGGGCGGCGGCGGCCTTCGCCAGCAGCACCTTGCCGGCCTTGACCTCCTCCTTCAGGGGCGTCTCTTGCTCCTTGGCGCCGTCCAGAGATTTGGTCAGGGCCGCCAGCTTCACTTCGAGATCAGCGTTGGAGTTCTTGGCGGCGTCCAGTTCCTTGCCCTTCTCGGCGAAAAGGGCCTGCAGCTCCAAATAGCTGTTGGCGTCCCTCTCACGCTCGAGCTTGAGCACGGCAAGCTCGTCGCCGCTCGCCTTGAGGTCCGCCTCCAGCTGCGTCACCTTCAGCTCCAGCTCAGCCTTGGCGGCCTCGGCAGCTGCGGCAGCGTCTTCGGCCTGCTTGACGGCTCCGCCAACTGCTCGCTCACGCGCGGCAAGTTCCTACTCGTGGCTGTCGAGGTGGACCTTCCGCTGCACCAAGTCACCCTCCTGCGAAGAGAGCTTCTCCGCGGCAAGCCGTTGGCGCTCTTCGACGTCGGCCTTCTCGAGGAGGAAGGCCTGCTGTGCTTCGGCAAGTTGCCCCCGCTCCCTCGCCAGGGAGCGGAGAGCTTCCTGATTGGCGCCTCGGAGCTCTTCTGCGCGCTTCTCGATATCAGCGCCAGCCTTCGCCACGAGTGCTTCGCGGGACTCCAGCTTGGCCTGCCGGGCGCGGTAGAGCGCCACTAGCTTCCGCAGCAGGCGCTCCTCTTCAGGATCGCCGCTGCTGCTGCTTGGCGCGTCAACCAGCTTCAGCCCGGCAGAGGCGAGCACCTCTCCGTCCAGCATCTCCCCCTCGATCAGCACCCTGGAGCTCGATGCCCAGGGGAGGTTGATGAAGATATCCTCGCCGGCCTTCAGGTAGATGCCAGGCTAGGGCTCTTCGGAGGCTGGCGCGGCGGCAGCGGCAGAGGAGTCGGTGGTCGGAGCAGCGCCTGGCGCTCCTGTGGCCTCCGGGTCGTCAGTACGACCACCAGACTCCCCGCCCGCCTCCGCGGCGGCAGCCTTGGCGGCCTCCTCGCCGCCGCCGGCTGCTTCCTCGGCGGCGGCCTCCGTCTCCATCGGCTCTGCAGCAGATGGATCTGATGGCCGGAAGAGGGGAGAAGATTCAAGCAAAATTCGAGCGAAATCCAAGAGGAAGATCAAGAAGCCGAAGAAGCCAAGGGGAGTTTGGAAGCAAGGAAGATTACCTGTGCCAGGGCCTGCCGCTGTGGTCTCTGTCGCCGGGGGATCGCTGGCGCGGTCCCTTGCCGGAGATCCTTGCTGTGCCGGGGGCTCTTCCCTTGCCGGAGTCTCCTCCCTCACCGGGGGCTCCTCCCTTGCCGGAGTCTCCTCCCTCGCCGGGGGCTCCTCCCTTGCCGGAGACCTCTTCCCCGCTGGAGGACTCTCCCTTGGCTCTTCGGGAGCGGTCTCCAGGCTCCCCTGGTGAGGCTGCTCTGCTCCTGCACAAGTCAACAAACAAGTATCAGCACAGCGAGGATCTTCGTGCGCACCCAACAGCGGGAAGTAAACAAGACGCTTACGCTGGGGGCTGCTCTGAAGATCAGCCGCCGAGTCTGACGGGTTCGTCTTAGGCACGTCCCCTGTTAACGCAGTGGGTTCGTCCTCGATGACGATCACCGGCACCTGGGCTCTCTTTGCCGCTCTCTAGGCCAGAGTCCTAAAAAGGAACAGATACAGAGGAAGGCAAGTGAGAAACAAGACAAGACAAAAAACAGCAAAGAACAAAGAATTGCAAGGACAATAAGAAGAACTTACTCCTCTTCTTCTTCCTCGTCGGAGCTAAACGCGGAGAAGTCAAAATCCGGCCCACGTCTGGCGCGGGAAGGTGGAGGGGTAGGCTCCCTTGGTCGCTTGGCGGGAGCAGATGCGGCAGTCCGAGAAGACCCCGCTCCAGTCGAAGCGGCAGCATGGGGCGCTCCTGCGGCAATAGTGCTTGCCGCGGTGGAGCGCGTCGTGCGGCGCGGCGACTGCTGGCCCGCCTGCTGCCTCGCTACATTCCCGGCATTGCGGAGACGCCTTCTTGGTGGAGACCGAGACGCTACTGGCGGCATGCTGGCGGAGGATGAAGAGGAGGAGGAATCGATCTCCAAAGAGCCGCTCGCGTCATCGGCAGGCTCGCTCGGTTCGGCGTCGTGCCCGGCAACTTGGCTCGGCCCGGCATCGCGCCTGGCAACCTCTTTCTGGCCGGCAAGATCCTTCCTGCCGGCAAGAGCTTCCTGCTCGGCACGGTTTGCCGCCTCTGCCGCCGCATCCTCCTCCAAGGTGAAGCCAAACTCGCCCGCCACGGCAACTGCTGCCGCCTCTTCCAACCTGGTGGCGATGTACGCCAGTTCCGCCTCGGTGGTGTCGCGGGTGAGGCCATCCTTCTCGTCGGTGCGGATTGGCACTTCCACCAAGTCGTTAAAGAATTGCTGCACAACCTCGTCCTCTGGCTCTTGTCAGGTTGGCACGATTCCGTGCGAATCGCATAGTGGCATCATCGCCCTGATGCGGTCGAGCGCCGAATTGTTGCACAAAGGAACGACGCCCTGCGGCAATCTGAAGACCTCGGGGTGATCTGAATCGTACTTGAAGAGCTCCTGCAGTACTCCATTGAGCTCAAGCACGGTGAAATTGTAGTTGAGGCCTGGGCGCAGTCTCATGACGTCTGGCGCGTTCTTGAACTCCCAAGCAGGCCTCCCCCGTTCCTGCAGGGGAGCGATGCGGCGACGAAGAAAGTCTGCGCCGACGGCCCCTACAGTGAGTCCGGCAAGCCTAAGGCGCTGGATCCTGGTGACGGCAATCTGCAGCCTGCCGTCCTCCGGGGCCACATCGCTCCAGTCACTGTCGCGCACTGCTGCTACTTGACGCCGGACGATGAATGGATACGGGCTCTCCTCGACAATCCAACACCAATCCGCTCTCCACTCCTCCCACTTGCCGTGGAACTCCCCCTCCAGATAAGATTCCTTCTTGCCGGCCCTAGTGACCCAGGCAATTCCGCCGGACAGGGGTTCTCCTCTCTCTACCCGGGGAATGAAAAAGTGGCGAAAAAGGGCTACGCTAGGGTGGACTCCGACAAAGTTCTCGCAAAGGTGCGCGAAAACTGCCATGGTGAGGACGGCGTTGGGAGTGAAGTCAAGGAGATAGAGATTGTATGTGTTCATGATATCGCAGAAAAACTCGGAAAAAGGCGGGCAGAGCCCGTAGTAGAAGAAGACGGCAAAGAAAGGGTACCCGTCCGGAGCCGTCGCGTGAGAAGCACCCGGGAGCACCCTGGTCCGCGGGTGAGCTCGCGTCTCCGTCGCCCAAAAGAGATAATAGTACTCCCGCAGCCCCTTCGCGTCGAGCTTGGGGGGGGGAGGGGGGAAGATGGCTCGCTCCCTCCGCATCGCCCCGAGCCGCTGCGCCTCGAACGACTTCACGGCCTTCCCCTTGTCGCCCTTCGGAGCCATGGCGGAAGTAGTGGAGGAGGTCGACGGCATGGTGGTGCTGGTGGCAATGCGGTGGGGAGGGCGCTGCGCTCTGTGTGCTTTGGGAAGACGCAGGCGGGGCGGAGTTTTTCAAGATTGGAGCAGAATGGGGGCGAGTGGGCGCACTACCCCTGCTTCCCTTTGCTTACAAAGGGGGGAGGTGGCGGACGTTCCGCCTTTCCTAATAAAAAACCACCCACGATCTCTCCCACGACGTGACGCATGCGCGCAGGGCTTAGCCCCGCGCACGCCGCCCACGTCATGCACGACGCCGCGTTCGACGTGTGCCGTGCGGGGAGGGCGCGGTGGATGCGGAGTGAGTTATGGCGTAACCTAGGCCGCGCGTGCCCGTGCACTGTTTTGGGCCTGGCCCAACAGCGCTCGGCACCGTATATGGCCCAGGCCCGGGGGCTCCTGTCGGTGTACTAAAGTAGGGGTACCTTAGTATCCCGAACTTGTGCACGGGCAGTCGCAGCACCCCGCGGCAAGGCTTGCCGGGTGACCGCCAAGACCCTCCATGGTTCCTTTGGAGTCATCAAGAACAAAGTATTCGAGCCAAGGCGCAAGACCCCGGCAAGAGGAGCTTGCCGGGAAGAAGCACAAAGACCCCGGCAAGAGGAGCTTGCCGGGAAGACCAACCAAGGCATCCCGAGAAGCTTGCTGCGACGCGCTGCGCGTCCCGGCAAGACCCGGTGAGCGACAAGCTCCCGGACGCGACAAGGCAACATCCGCGGCAAGCTACTACTCCGCAGCCCGCGCTCCAGCTCACCCGCCAACGTGTCACCCTGGGACCGTTCCTAGCGTACGTGGCGGGAGGCTGTGCAGCCAGGGGCATGCGGTGGCGAGCAGGCACTGACAAGATAGCCATCGTGGCAAACGGTGGCGCCCCTGACGGTCCCTTTCCGCACCGTCTGGGCGACACAGACAGACATTTAATGCCTTTGTCCCCTGCCGTCAGGGTTAGGTATGATACAACTGTAGCCAGCGGTGACACCCAACTACCACCTCTTTTACATTTTTACCCTCACCTCTGTTGCCACATGTCGGTGACCCCTTTGACATATAAAAGGAGGCCCATGCGCAACAGTGGGGGGGGGGGGGCGGCCATTCTCACGCTCGGTCTCGCTAGCCATCCGAGCGTACTGTAGCATTCGTCGCTCCCGAGCAAGAACACAAATACAAACCAAAGTAGGAGTAGGGTTTTACGCATCCGTGCGGCCCGAACCTGGGTAAACCGATCGCGTCGTTCGTGCGTTCGCCTCGATCTGCTCTTTGTGCATCCTCCGCCCCTGCCGAACCAAAAGGGGCTCGGTCCGCCGATCCCCATAGGTGTACGTGAGATCAGCACCGCCGACAAATAGATCGGAGACTTTCCCGAAAAATAAAAAAACTTTGCACGGCAGGGTTTGGGCCACTTGACGATGGTGATGCAAGTCATTGGGGTCTTGATGCAAATCCGATATTATAAGCTCTTGCAGAAGGTACCGTATCACCTCAATAGCAGTACTATATTACTATCGGATTAAACACAATGTATTTCACGAGTGAGAGCACATGTGCGCGCGTACTAGGACGGTGGTCACCATGCATGGATAGCCTCCGTTGCATGTATCCGCGCGAATAATGCGTTGCAACCAGCTGTACACTTACTACATGTCGTGTCGTGCATGTCTAGAGATGGGAGTATCGGAATCAAATCCTGGCGCAGGCCCCTGCCGGTTTCGCCAAGATCAGGCTGTGGTGCACGTATACGCATGCCAGGACAACCGCCGGGGTCGACAGTCGCTACTGTCAGTAGTGTCAGTGTATATGCATGGTTACTGTCCGATGCGATGTTGTTTTCACAGAAAAATCCGCGTGAGTCGTCATTTTTGTACTATAATATTTGTAGCACTTCCTGGCTTCCCGTTGATGGGTCCGGGGCCGTGCTAATTGGCGGTTACCCGCTGGGCAAGACAACGGCGGTCGCTTTCGGACACGGGCGTTCTACCCGTGAATGCCGGCTGTGTCCGGAGACTACGTGAAGTGAAAGCGATTTTCCCACTCACATTTACTCGTGGACTCAGTTATAGCATGTTTTTTACCATGTCAAAAAACTGAGTCATCTCTCTCTTATTCTCACACACTGACACAGGCACACGCTATCCTTTTCTCAATGCGAGGTAGACCTCGGTAGATAAACTGGTTTAGCACAATCTACTCAAAAATAGAAAAAAACTGGTTAAACACAAAAGCTACGGGGGAGGATAAGATACGTGCGGATGGTAGGAGTTTGGAGCCCGCGTATTCGATGCGAGTTGGGCGTACGTGCTGCCCGGAGAAGGAAACAAGCTATCCCAAAGGTTTTATAAAAAAAAAACAAGGTATACCTCATGTGATATAAACCTCCACAGAAAAGATAGTAAATTTGGCAATTTTGCAGCAAATGGTTGTTTTTCTACTGTGGCGTTCTTAATCGAGAGCAGTTTCATTTGTTTGGTAGTAAAAGCCGGCGCCAGTCTTGCTTAGTTCTCCTTTGGATCTCTGCTTCAGAGTTGTAGTTGTGCTGCCCTCATGTGGGTGGCTGAATTCTGGCATAGATCTTCATGTGTTTCTACACAACCTTTGCGGTGAGGGTTGGGTCGACGTTCGTCCACAGTGAAGTCGGAGCTGCTTGTTCGGGGATTAGGGATTGCGATGACGCCTGTTTGGGGAGAACTGATGACGATGACGCCCGTGTGCTAGCTCGATGAGGCACTCTTCGCAAAGGTGTGTGTGGGATATCTGTGTGTACCGCTCACCGGTTTGTTATAGTTTTCGCTCGGTTTTTTCATTAATTATCTGGACAATTTTCTTATGCTTAATTATTGGATAAGGCAAATATTCTGCCTTTGTTTTGAAAAAAAACTCAGATCAAACATGAGCATAAATTTGAAGTTGTTGAGCGTGAAAGGGGTTCACATTTTTAAATCAGTGATCATAAGTTCATAACCATATTTGGTACTTCCTTTGCTCCATATTAGTTGTCATTGATTTAGTATGAAGTTGTACTAAATCAGCGACACACTAGTAGAAAAAGGGTCAAACGTGAAGCACATTAGTGCCGGTTTGAATTTGAGCCGGCACTAATGGTACCATTACTGCCGGTTCGAACGGCTATGCATTAATGCCAGTTCGTGTTGAACCTTTAGTACCGATTCGTGCCACGAACCGGTACTAAAGGGGTGATGGCAGGCTGGCGTCAGGCCGGGGCCCCACGATCACCTTTAGTACCGGTTCGTGTCACAAAGCGGTACTAAAGGGCCAACCTTTAGTACTGGTTTGTGCCACGAATCGGTACTAAAGGGGTCTGACCTATAGTACCGGTTTGTGACACAAACCGGCACTATAGGGCAATTTTCAAACTTAAATTTGGACATGTTTGCAAAAAATTTAGGAAAAATGTAAAACGGCTATAACTTTTGCATACGATGTCAGAAAAAAAAGTATAATATATCAAGAAATTCAGCACGAAAAGCCGCATCCGATGGAGACAGCCTACGGCCTGTTTGCAATTTTTTAGAATCCTCAAATTCCAAAAGGAAAAAAGATATGGTCAAATTTAAGTTTTTTTAATTTTTTTTGTTAAATCTGGTCAAACTACTTATTCAAGAAGTATTAATGTTACTACATAATTATTCAAGAATATTAGTGTTACTTAATAATTATTTCAATTTTTTGAATTTTGGTCAAATCTGGTCAAACTATGGTCAAACTTATTCAAGAAATATTAGTGTTACTAAATAATTACTGTTTTTTAGAATAATAGTTTCAAATTCAAACAGTGAAATGTGTGACTTCATGCTCAAGCTAAACTCCTGAGGGTTAATAGGATTGACATCTTACTATTGTTAGGAAAACAACAAGTGTAGACTTGGAAACGAAGGAGAATAGAACCCAAAAGTTAAGCGTGCTCGGGCTGGAGTAGTGAGAGGGATGGGTGACCGGTTGGGAAGTTAGATGATTTGGAATGAGTGATTCACACTTGAGCAGTTAAGAGAGGTGATTAGAGACTAAATCACCAAATAATTAAGAAAAATTAAAAGTCGAAAAAAAAATCAAAAAAAATTTCCAAAATTTTCAAAAAAAAACCTTTAGTACCGGTTGGTAAAACTCACGCCACGTGGTGGCACTTTAGCGCCGGTTCGTGCCGAACCGGTACTAAAAGGGGGGGGGGGCTTTAGTGCCCACCAATTAGTGCCGGTTATGGAACCGGCACTAAAGACCCTTACGAACCGGTTTTAAAGCTCTATTTTCTACTAGTGACAACTAATATGAACGGAGGGAGTAGTTAGGATTTGGAGTACAAATGTTGTGTGATTTGTAGAAAAAAGTTACGAGTAAGTATTTTACCGAGATTGTGAGAATTACTTCCTCCAGTATTTTTATTCCTTTTAGGGTCTTTCTTAGGGTTCTTTTGGTTTATAGGAAACTTGTAGTAATTATATAGGATATGGTTTTTGAAAGAAAAAAAATCTTTAGAGACTTTGATTTGCTTGAACATTAATCCTATTCCTGGGAGTGATTTATGTCATCCATATTCGAAAGGAAAAGAAACGTTAGCTCAATTCAATGGTAGAAAATCCTATTCTCTGAACCAAATGACATCGATCTCATTTTCTATCTCATTCATATGATTTGAAATACATGCGATCTCGCTTACTATAATTTTCCAATCTTTGTGATGTTTCTGTCATATGAAACAGATGAGGCCTTAGTGTTGTGTCACTTTTGACTTAATCTGCCACGTATTCGATGGGTTCCCAAACAATATGATTTTTTCTAGATTTTAATCAGGGACAGGTTCAGCCCACGTCACGATGGTGACGCAAAGCCATTAGGGACGAGAACTCTTGATGCCACGCTACTAAGTTCTCGGCGGTATGTCTCGTATCTCCTTAATTATCTACCGGATTAAATGTCACGAGTGAACACATGTGCGTACACGTGGTACTTACCACGGCGGCGATCTCGGTGCATAGTGCCTCCATTGTGTGTAGTGTCTGTGCAACTAATGCTTTGCAGGCAGCTGCACTTAGCACATGCGGTGACATGGGAGTATCAGAACCAAATCCTGGCGCAGGCCTCAGCTGGTCGCGCCAATGGCAGGCAGTGGTATACGCGTGTCGGGGATGCGGTGTTCTTCTAAAAAATTATCCGTGTGGGTTGCCATTTTCTATTTCCATTTGTTTTTGAATTCATTCATTAGTAATATCACAGAGTTTAGATTGTCAGTTCGTCACTTACGAAAAGCTAGCTCGATCATACACAGAATCAGGAAGATGGCCGAACTAGACCATCTACACCCTGATTTCTAGCTAGCCAAGCGAGCTAGATGATGAGCTAGAGTATCATTTACTCTTATCTGTTACTAGGTGCCATGGGCCTTGTGCCATTTTTGTGGCCGTTCTTGCGTCTTCTCTGGATTTGTAGTTTGGAGGTCCGTTGATTCCTTCCTCCCTGAAGGATGGGTTCCGTGGAGCTAGGCTCCAAGTTGGATGCTGCTCTCCATGAGGCGAAGCCAATCAAAGTGTGCTAGCTAGTTCCTTTTGCCGCCCATGGTTGCCACTTGAGACATATATGATTCACGTATGTGCAAATTGGAAATTTCGTAGCCAACATCAAATAGTTACATAAGACTTTCTTAATCTTCTGTATTTGATCGATGGAAAGGCGTATTTCATTGGCTGAACTGCTGATAATTTATTCCCTCCGTCCCACAAAACGTCTTATATTATGGGATGAAGGAAGTAGATTTCTGTTGCAAACACACATGTTTCTTATCTTTTTTTTGTATCAATTACTATAAATTTTCTGAGGTGTTCCCGAAGGAAAAACTGCAAGTGTAAATATTGTGTTGGCAGCTCTTTAGGGGCTGCATGAACGAAAAAGGATTCCTCCACTTTATATTATAAAGCACCAACATCCGACAACATCAACGGTTCAAGGTTCAAACGGAAGTAGAGAGTGCAACATTAGAATCCTCTAATAACATGGTTTTACGGTTTACTATACATCATTGGCTCATCTTTAACATGACTTTATGATGCATGATTATTATGTAAGTCAAGAATGATGGAAATTGTTTATGTTGCTCCTTGTTGTATAGCTGGTACGTTTGTCCCATGCACTTCCAATATGCTTACACATTCTTTCGAAGAATGCAAAGTCTTCAAATTTATATGCTTATACATTTCCACTTGCAGTATGGAACTATATGGATGCATGCGTATGCACATATACTCCACATATAGTATAGATTGGGGTTGGACCATCGGACTACAGTAGTGACGGTAGTCTATAAGTCTATTGGACCTTACTTACAGTAACACTATACTACTGTTGAGCTTAGAGAAGACAACGTTGCACTAACCATCACACAGTGTTGCCAAGTTAACATGTGGCTCTAAACTAATGGCCCCGCATCATGGGCTGCGTCACCATCGTGACGTGGGCCAACTCGCCCCCCACATCGCCCACTTGCCCCTACTCCTACACCTCAAGGATTGCTAGCTATATATACCCGCTCCCAGCAGCAGAGCAACTCACACCAGTCACCACCAATCACCACCAGCACTGCTTCTACCAGTGCATCCTTATCATTGGTGATAAGCCCTAGCTAGCTAGCAGCTGGAGAGCTAGTGAGTGAGCTCAACGAGCTTTGGTAACGCAGGCATGGACGAGCTCTACGTCCAGTCGCTGGTGCTGGCGGCCGTGGCGGTGGCCCTGCTGCAGGTGCTGAAGGTGTACCTGAACCCGGTGCGGGAGAGGGCGCCGCCGGGGCCGTGGAAGCTGCCGGTGATCGGCAGCATGCACCACCTGCTGAACGTGCTGCCGCACCGCAAGCTGCGGGACCTGGCGGACGCGCACGGCCCGCTCATGATGCTGCAGCTCGGCCAGACGCCGCTGCTGGTGGTGTCGTCCAAGGAGACGGCGCGCCTGGTGCTCAAGACCCACGACACCAACTTCGCCACCCGCCCCAAGCTCCTCGCCGGCGAGATCGTCGGCTACGAGTGGGCCGACATCCTCTTCTCCCCCTCCGGCGACTACTGGCGCAAGCTCCGCCAGCTCTGTGCCGCCGAGATCCTTAGCCCCAAGCGCGTGCTCTCCTTCCGCCACATCAGGGAGGACGAGGTAATTAATTTTTAACTCAACGTGGCAACAAAAAACGCCAGGCCAGGTGGAGTAATAATTGAACTTACAAGCAGTCAAGTATAGTGGTACACCGTACACAGCTACACCTACACCGCCGAAAAGTTAAGTACGTAACACGGAACCGTCACGTGAAAAAAATACCGGCACCACAAGTACTTAGACATGTGTTAGTCTGTGCGACCGAAATTATTTCGATCAAGATGAGACTTATGAATGGACAGTGTTTGCTTCGTCTGCTCGATTCGTGTTGACGCATGCATGCACACATATATGCAGGTGATGATGCGGGTGGAGCAGATCCGCGAGGCGGGGCCGTCGACGCCGGTGAACCTGAGCGTCATGTTCCACAGCGTCACCAACAGCATCGTGGCGCGGGCGGCATTCGGGAAGAAGCGGAAGAACGCGGCCGAGTTCATGGCCGCCATCAAGTCCGGCGTGGGCCTGGCGAGCGGCTTCAACATCCCTGACCTCTTCCCGACGTGGACCACCTTGCTCGCCACCATCACCGGCATGAGGCGCAGCCTCCAGGGCATCTACACCACGGTGGACGCCATCCTGGAGGAGATCATCGCCGAGAGGAAGGCCGCCCGCGCCGAGAAGATCAAGGCCGGCGCCACCGAGAACGTGGACGAGAACCTGGTGGACGTGCTCATCGGCCTGCAGGAGAAGGGCGGCTTCGGGTTCCACCTGGACGACAGCAGGATGAAGGCCATCATCCTGGACATGTTCGCGGGCGGGACAGGGACGTCCGCGTCGGCGATGGAGTGGGGGATGTCGGAGCTGATGCGCAACCCACGGGTGATGAGGAAGCTGCAGGGCCAGATCCGGGAGGCGTTCAAGGGGAAGGCGGGCGTGACGGAGGCCGACCTGCAGGTGAGCAACCTGCAGTACCTGAAGCTGGTGATCAAGGAGGCGCTCCGGCTGCACCCACCGGCGCCGCTGCTGGTGCCCCGGGAGAGCATCGACCACTGCGACATGGAAGGGTACACCGTCCCGGCCAAGTCGCGCGTGGTCATCAACGCATGGGCCATCGGGCGGGACCCCAGGTACTGGGAGGCTGCCGAGGAGTTCCGGCCGGAGCGGTTCGAGGACGGCGCCGTGGACTTCACCGGCAGCAGCTACGAGTTCCTCCCATTCGGCGCCGGCCGCAGGATGTGCCCCGGCTTCAACTACGGGCTGGCCAGCATGGAGCTCGCCCTCGTCGGCCTGCTCTACCACTTCGACTGGTCGCTGCCGGAGGGCGTGGCCGAGGTCGACATGGAGGAGGCCCCCGGCCTCGGCGTGCGCCGCCGCACCCCGCTGATGCTCCTCGCCACCCCCTTCGTCCCGGCCGCCGTCGCGTAGCCACGTTTGGCTGTATCCATGCATGCATGAATACGCATGCTGGCTTCGTACCGACTTATCATGATGCATGCACCCAATGTGTGTGTGTGTCCGTCGGTCCGTCCCCATCTACTACTATCTACCACCCACGCGCGCTGTAGCAGCAGTAGGGTCTCGTACGTGTGCTCCCCGCCCCGGCCGCCTGCGTGTGCGCGTGTGTGTTGTATCATTGGAGTACGTTGCGTGTGTTGATGTGTGTGGTGTACGTGCGTCACGTGCAGTATAACCATGGAGGCCCTAATAATTGATGCCGATCGTTCTGGCCGTACTGTATCTGCATGAATGATGGGATTGTTGTTACTCACGTGCAGTATACTACTCCTGTTTGACATTATTCTGTTCTTCGTTTTGTCCGGCCTGGGTCATATCGCATGTATCACCTAATTATTAACCTGGCCGGCAACGAGCTAATTATTTGTCCAACGGTTGAGAAAATCGATTGAGTTTTAAAAATCAGGAATGTTAAATCAGTCGATTGAGACTTAATCAAGTCTTAGTCGATGTTATATAAAAGATCTTGCGTGGAGATCCGTAAAAATTTTCTTTTAAACTTTTTCTTTTTTATATGCTATGCCACTTGACCGAGATCTAGCCACACCCTTTAAAAATATACTCTACTTGACTTAGTACAACTTTGTACTATATCAGTGACACTTATCTTAAAATAGGTGAGTATTTGTTAATGGAGTGAGTAGCAAAATTATAGCATTGCACTGTTCAAATTTACTTTGTTGCCATCAAATTGCCTCAGGCAGCCATACGCCAGCCCGGGCTCTTATGAAGTACAAGTTTTTCTTTTCTTTTAATGGAGTACAAGTTGACGTGGAAAGGATGGCGGGTATGACGTGTCACGCCTAGCTAGCCCTACACATGGTTACGTTTGCTATCGATTAGTTGCATGAAACAAAATTAGGCATTAGCCGATTTCATAGTGAAAAAAACCGACGGCTTGTGAGGTGAAGAGTTGAATGTTGTGGATGTCAGAGCATCTCTAGCAGACCCCGCAAAATCCTACCCTACAAAAGTCTTTTGCAGTTCACGCAAAAGTGTATATGCAGGTCGGCATGGGCGAGGCCAGACTCAGACCCCGCAAAATGGATCCGTAAAAGAGGATATTCGGCGAATATGTTTTTTTACGGGTCGGCTACGCAGGGTCTACTCGAGCACCGTCGCGTCGACCCACAAACCGAAGATGCCCGATTATCGAATTTGACATCGGTTCCGACAAATAAGTTCAAATTCAAACAATAGAACACAGTTCACGCGCAAATAAAAGCTTAAGTTTTGTAGGAGAAACGCAAAAGAGGGTCTTGCAAAAGTGACGACCATGTCCGGCATCATCTTGGTCGATCTTCACTCCGCGCCATCGAGTCCATAGAGTTTATCGGAACCAGCGAATCCACCTCCGGCGCTTGTTCCAACTCCCGCACCGAAATCATCAACATTGATACCATATGGAGCAGAGAAAACATCTCTGGTGTAGACGGGAAAGTTTGCAATACAATAACCGTTGTATTGATGGGGTGCTGGTGCACGTATATATAATACAAGGGAAGGCCTCTATCTCAACTATACAAGACTAGGAGGTGGGCCACAACTCCAATACACGTGCAGTACAAAATACATACTCAACACCCCCCCCCACCCCCCGGCAGTTGAAGCGTCGCCGGAGACACAGAGACTGGACCGAAACTCCTCGAAGACGGGAGTAGGAAATCTCTTAGTCATCACATCGGCAAACTGTTGCGTCGTCGGCACGTGAAGAACCCGAACACGGCCAAGGGCAACCTGCTCGTGCACGAAGTGAATATCAAGCTCAATATGCTTCGTCCGTCGATGGTGCACCGGGTTGGCGGAGAGTTAAACCGCACTGACGTTATCGCAGTAGACAAGAGTGGCCTTGTGAACATCACAAAGCAACTCCTGGAGCAGCTCACGTATCCAAGAGCACTCGGCCACGGCGTTGGCCACGACGCGATACTCTGCCTCAGCGCTTGATACGTCTCCAACGTATCTATAATTTTTGATTGCTCCATGCTATATTATCTACTGTTTTGGACTATATTGGGCTTTATTTTCCATTTTTATATTATTTTTGGGACTAACCTATTAATCAGAGGCCCAGCCCAGAATTGTTGTTTTTTTGCCTATTTCAGTATTTCGGAGAAACAGAATATCAAACGGAGTCCAAACGGAATGAAACCTTCGGGAATGTGATTTTCTCACCGAACGTTATCCAGGAGACTTGGACCCTACGCCAAGGCATCAGAAAGGCGGTCACGAGGGTGGGGCCCCCCCTAGGGCCCGACGTACTTCTTCCTCCTATATATACCTACATACCCCCAAACGATCAGATACGGAGCCAAAAACCTAATTCCACCGCCACAACTTTCTGTATCCACGAGATCCCATCTTGGGGCCTGTTCCGAAGCTCCGCCGGAGAGGGCCATCATCACGGAGGGCTTCTACAACATCATAGCCTCTCCGATGAAGTGTGAGTAGTTTACCCCAGACCTTCGGGTCCATAGTTAGTAGCTAGATGGCTTCTTCTCTCTTTTTGGATCTCAATACAAAGTTCTCCCCCTCTCTTGTGGAGATCTATTCGATGCAATCTTCTTTTTGCGGTGTGTTTATTGAAACCGATGAATTGTGGGTTTATGATCAATTATATCTATGAATAATATTTGAATCTTCTCTGAATTCTTTTATGTATGATTGGTTATCTTTGCAAGTCTCTTCGAATTATCCGTTTGGTTTGGCCAACTAGATTGGTAGTTCTTGCCATGGGAGAAGTGCTTAGCTTTGGGTTCGAGCTTGTGGTGCCCTTTCCTAGTGACAGAAGGGGCAGCAAGGCACGTATTGCATCGTTGCCATCGAGGATAACAAGATGGGGTTTATTTCATATTGCATGAATTTATCTCTCTACATTATGTCATCTTGCTTAAAGCGTTACTCTGTTTTTAACTTAATACTCTATATGCATGCTGGATAGCGGTCGATGAGTTGAGTAATAGTAGTTGATGCAGAATCGTTTCGGTCTACTTGTCACGGACATGATGCCTATATACATGATCATGCCTAGATATTCTCATAACTATGCTCAATTCTGTCAATTGCTCAATAGTAATTTGTTCACCCACCGTAGAATACTTATGCTCCTGAGAGAAGCCACTAGTGAAACCTATGGCCCCCTGGTCTATTCTCATCATATCAATCTCCATTACTTTAATCTTGTTTTGCTTTTTTACTTTGCATTTTACCTTTCACTTTGCATCTCTATACCAAAAATACCAAAAATATTATATCTATCAGATCTCACTCTCGTAAGTGACCATGAAGGGATTGACAACCCCTAATCGCGTTGGTTGCGAGTAGCTATCGTTTTGTGCAGGTACGGGGGACTTAAGCGTGGCCTCCTACTAGATTGATACCTTGGTTCTCAAAAACTGAGGAAAATACTTACGCTACTTGTTGCATCGTCCCTTCCTCTTCGGGGAAATCCAACGCAAGCTCAAGAGGTAGCAAGAAGAATTTTTGGCACCGTTGCCAGGGAGTCTACGCAAAAAGTCAACATACCAAGTACCCATCACAATCCCTATCTCTCGCATTACATTATTTGCCATTTGCCTCTCGTTTTCCTCTCCCCCACTTCACCCTTGCCGTTTTATTTGCCCTCTCTCTCTATCCTCCCTCTCTATTTCCCTCTTTTGCCCGTTTGCTTTTGTTTGATCGTGTGTTGGATTGTTTGTTTGTCGCGATGGCTCAACCGAGATTTGGTGATCTTCACCTTAAAAGGTTAGAGGAGATCGAAAACAACGTTAGGAAGTTTTTGGTTTTGCAATTTGAGCATAATAATTTCTTTAGAAACGAGCTTAAGGAACAAAAAAGTTTTATGAGTTATATGAATAAAGAGCTTGATGATATGTCTAAAGAATTTGATGGTATAAGATCCCAAATTGCTCGTCTAGAAAAGATGATTGCTGAAATTTTAGATATGCAAGCCACCTTAGTCAATAAGATGGCCGCTAAACCTAATTCCTATAAAAATCAAGATGAAGATCTAAAAGTTATTGATGTGTCTCCTATTAAATCTTTGTTTTGCAATATGAATCTTGATGAAACTGAATATGATCTTCCTTTACCTAGAAGGCGTTCTAAAAATTCGGAGTATTTAGATCTTTATGATGAAATTGATGAAAGTGGGATTGAAAGAAATAAAAATCTAGATGTTTCTAAACCTACTACATTGGATTTCAAGGAATTTAATTATGAAAGTTGCTCTTTAATTGATTGTATTTCCTTGTTGCAATCCGTGCTAAATTCTCCACATGCTTATAGTCAAAAGAAAGCCTTCACCGAACATATTGTTGATGCCTTGATGCAATCTTATGAAGAAAAACTTGAGTTGAAAGTTTCTACCCTTAGAAAACTCTATGATGAGTGGGAACCAACTATTAAAATTAAAATTAAAGATCATGAGTTTTATGATTTGTGTGATTTGGGTGCTAGTGTCTCTACTATTCACAAGACTTTGTGTGATTTGCTAGATTTTCATAATTTTGATGATTGCTCTCTAAACTTGCATCTTGCGGATTCTACTATTAAGAAACCTATGGGAAATGATGTTCTTATTATTGCAAATAGAAATTATGTGCCCGTAGATTTCATTGTTCTTGATATAGATTGCAATCCTTCTTGCCCTATTATTCTTGATAGACCTTTCCTTAGAACGGTTGGTGCGATTATTGATATGAAGGAATGGAATATTAGATTTCAATTTCCATTAAAAAAGGGCATGGAACACTTTCCAAGAAAGAAAATAAAATTGCCATATGAAACTATCCTGAGAGCCACTTATGGATTGCCTACCAAAGATGGCAATACCTAGATCTATCCTCGCTTTTATGCCTAGCTAGGGGTGTTAAACGATAGCGCTTGTTGGGAGGCAACCGAATTTTATTTTTATTCCTTGCTTTTTGCTCCTGTTTAGTAATAAATAAATTATTTAGCCTATGTTTTGGTTGTGTTTTTTGTGTTTAATTAGTGTTTGTGCCAAGTAGAACCATTGGGAAGACTTGGGGAAAGTCTTGTTGAACTTGCTATAAAAAACAGAAACTTTAGCGCTCACGAGAACTGCTGCATTTTTATTTGGAGAGTGCTATTTAGTTAATTATTTTTGCAGATGATTAATAGATAAATTCCTCACGTCCAGAACTTTATTTTAGAATTTTTGGGGTTCCAGATCTTGTGCTAGCTACAGATTACTACAGACTGTTCTGTTTTTGACAGATTCTATTTTTCGTGTGTTGTTTTCTTATTTTGATGAATCTATGGTTAGTAAAATAGTTTATAATCCATAGAGAAGTTGGAATACAGTAGATTTAACACCAATATAAATAAAGAATGAGTTCATTACAGTACCTTGAAGTGGTCTTTTGTTTTCTTTCGCTAACGGAGCTCACGAGTTTTCTACTTTAAGTTTTGTGTTGTGAAGTTTTCAAGTTTTGGGTGAATTCTTGTGATGGACTATGGAACAAGGAGTGGAAAGAGCGTAAGTTTGGGGATGCCCATGGCACACCAAGATAATACAAGGACACCAAAAAGTCAAAGCTTGGGGATGCCCCAGAAGGCATCCCCTCTTTCGTCCACTTCCATCGGTAATTTACTTGGAGCTATATTTTTATTCACCAACATGATATGTGTTTTGCTTGGAGCGTCTTGTATTATTTGTGTCTTTGTGTTTTAGTATGCCACAATCATCCTTGCTGTACACACCTTTTGAGAGAGCCATACATGAATTAAAATTTTATAGAATACTCTATGTGCTTCACTTATATCTTTTGAGCTATGTAGTTTTGCTCTATGTGCTTCACTTATATCTTTTGAGCGTTATAATTTTGCTCTATGTGCTTCACTTAGATATTTTAGATCACGGTGGTGGATTTTTTTTAAAGAAACTATTGATCTCTCATGCTTCACTTAAATTATTTTGAGAGTCTCTTAATAGCATGGTAATTTACTTAATAATAATATGCTTGGTATTCAAGATTTGTGAAACTTTCTTTTGAGTGTGTTGAATACTAAGAAAAGATTGAAGCATGATAATTGTTTTGAGATATGGAGGTGATAATATTAAAGTCATGCAATTTGAGTAGTTGTGAATTTAAAGAATACTTGTGTTAAAGTTTGTGATTCTCGTAGCATGCACGTATGGTGAACCGTTATGTGATGAAGTCGGAGCATGATTTATTTATTGATTGTCTTCCTTATGAGTGGCGGTCGGGGACGAGCGATGGTCTTTTCCTACCAATCTATCCCCCTAGGAGCATGTGCGTAATACTTTTCTTTGATAACTTCTAGATTTTTGCAATAAGTATATGAGTTCTTTCTGACTAATGTTGAGTTCATGGATTATACGCACTCTCACCCTTCCACCTTTGCTAGCCTCTCTAATACCGCGCACTTTTCGCCGGTATCATACACCTACCATATAACTTCCTCAAAACAGCCACCATACCTATCTATTATGGCATTTCCATAGCCATTCCGAGATATATTTCCATGCAACTTTCCACCGTTCCGGTTATTATGACACACTCCATCATTGTCATATTGCATATCCCGGTACACCGCCGGAGGCATTCATATAGAGTCATATTTTGTTCTAGGTATCGAGTTGTAATTGTTGAGTTGTAAGAAAAATAAAAGTGTGATGATCATCATTATTAGAGCATTGTTCCACTGAGGAAAGGATGATGGAGACTATGATTCCCCCACAAGTCGGGATGAGACTCCAGGCGAAAAATAAATAAAAGAGGCCAAAGAAGCCCAAAAAAGAGAAAGAAAATAGGCCATAAAAAAAGGAGAAAAGGCCCAAATAAAAAAATAAGATAAAAAGAGAGAAGGGACAATGTTACTATCCTTTAACCACACTTGTGCTTCAAAGTAGCATCATTATCTTCATAATAGAGAGTCTCTCATGTTATCACTTTCATATACTAGTGGGAATTTTACATTATAGAACTTGGCTTGTATATTCCAGTGATGGGCTTCCTCAAAATTCCCTAGGTCTTCGTGAGCAAGCAAGTTGAATGCACACCCACTTAGTTTCTTTTGATGAGCTTTCATATACTTATAGCTCTAGTGCATCCGTTGCATGGCAATTCCTACTCACTCACATTGATATCTATTGATGGGCATCTCTATAGCCCGTTGATACGCCTAGTTGATGTGAGACTATCTTCTCCTTTTTGTCTTCTCCACAACCACCATTCTATTCCACCTATAGTGCGATATCCATGGCTCACGCTCATGTATTGCGTGAAGATTGCAAAAGTTTTGAAAAAGTTAGAGTATGAAACAATTGCTTGGCTTGTCATCGGGGTTGTGCATGATTTAAATACTTTGTGTGGTGAAGATAGAGCATAGCCAGACTATATGATTTTGTAGGGATAACTTTCTTTGGCCATGTTATTTTGAGAAGACATAATTGCTTTGTTAGTATGCTTGAAGTATTATTATTTTCTATGTCAATATAAACTTTTGTCTTGAATCTTTCGAATCTGAATATTCATATCACAATTAAGAAGATTTGCATTGAAATTATGCCAAGTAGCACTCCGCATCAAAAATTCTCTTTTTATCATTTACCTACTCGAGGACGAGCAGGAATTAAGCTTGGGGATGCCTGATACGTCTCCAACGTATCTATAATTTTTGATTGCTCCATGCTATATTATCTACTGTTTTGGACTATATTGGGCTTTATTTTCCACTTTTATATTATTTTTGGGACTAACCTATTAACCGGAGGCCCAGCCCAGAATTGTTGTTTTTTGCCTATTTCAGTATTTCGGAGAAACGGAATATCAAACGGAGTCCAAACGGAATGAAACCTTCGGGAACGTGATTTTCTCACCGAACATGATCCAGGAGACTTGGACCCTACGCCAAGGCATCAGAGAGGCGGTCACGAGGGTGGGCCCCCCTAGGGCGCGCCCCCTGCCTCGTGGGCCCCTCGGAGCTCCCCCGACGTACTTCATCCTCCTATATATACCTACGTACCCCCAAACGATTAGATACGGAGCCAAAAACCTAATTCCACCGCCGTAACTTTCTGTATCCACGAGATCCCATCTTGGGGCCTATTCCGGAGCCCCACCGAAGGGGGCATCGATCACGGAGGGCTTCTACATCAACACCATAGCCCCTCCGATGAAGTGTGAGTAGTTCACCTCAGACCTACAGGTCCATAGTTAGTAGCTAGATGGCTTCTTCTCTCTTTTTGGATCTCAATACAATGTTCTCCCCCTCTCTTGTGGAGATCTATTTGATGTAATCTTCTTTTTGCGGTGTGTTTGTTGAGACCGATGAATTGTGGGCTTATGATAAAGTCTATCTATGAATAATATTTGAATCTTCTCTGAATTCTTTTATGTATGATTGGTTATCTTTGCAAGTCTCTTCAAATTATCCGTTTGGTTTGGCCAACTAGATTGGTAGTTCTTGCCATGGGAGAAGTGCTTAGCTTTGGGTTCGATCTTGCGGTGTCCTTTCCAAGTGAGAGAAGGGGCAGCAAGGCATGTATTGCATCGTTGCCATCGAGGATAACAAGATGGGGTTTATTTCATATTGCATGAATTTATCTCTCTACATCATGTCATCTTGCGTAAAGCGTTACTCTGTTTTTAACTTAATACTCTAGATGCATGCTGGATAGCGGTCGATGAGTGGAGTAATAGTAGTAGATGCAGAATCGTTTCGGTCTACTTGTCACGGACGTGATGCCTATATACATGATCATGCCTAGATATTCTCATAACTATTGTCAATTCTATCAATTGCTCAACAGTAATGTGTTCACCCACCGTAGAATACTTATGCTCTTGAGAGAAGCCACTAGTGAAACCTATGGCCCCCGGGTCTATTCTCATCATATCAATCTCCATTACTTTAATCTTGTTTTGCTTTTTTACTTTGCCTTTTTACTTTTCACTTTGCATCTCTATACCAAAAATACCAAAAATATTATATCTATCAAATCTCACTCTCGTAAGTGACCGTGAAGGGATTGACAACCCCTAATCGCGTTGGTTGCGAGTAGCTATCATTTTGTGCAGGTACGAGGGACTTGAGCGTGGCCTCCTACTGGATTGATACCTTGGTTCTCAAAAACTGAGGGAAATACTTACGCTACTCTGCTGCATCATCCCTTCCTCTTTGGGGAAATCCAACGCAAGCTCAAGAGGTAGTAGCGCTGGAGCAGGAGACCGTGGGCTGCCGCTTCGATGACCAAGAGATCAACGAGGGCCCAAGGTAGACACAGTAGCCTGACGTAGAGCATCGCGTGTCGGGGCAGCCAGCCCAGTCAGCATCCGAGTAGGCCACGAGGTCGGTGGAGGCGGAGGCCGTCAAGGTGAGTCCCAAGGACATGGTGCCGCGTATGTAATGGAGAATACGCTTCACCAGAGTCCAGTGAGAGTCACGCGGAGCGTGCATATGGAGGCACACCTGTTGAACAGCGTACTGCAGGTCGGGGCGAGTCAGCGTCAAGTACTGTAAAGCACCGACAATAGAGCGATAAAACGCTCCATCGAACGCGAGAGACCCCTCCAGAGTAGAGACCTTCGCCTTCGTGTCGACGAGGGTGGGCGCCGGCTTGCAGTTTAGCATACCGGCACGCTCAAGGAGCTCGTGGGCGTACTTCTGCTGATACAGAAAGAAACCGTCAGCCCGATGGATCACCTCGATGCCGAGAAAGTAGTGCAGGGGCCCCAAGTCCTTGAGGGCAAACTCATCACGAAGACGAGCAGTCAGCCACTGAAGGAGATCGGGGGTGGACGCCGTGAGGATGATGTCATCGATGTAGAGTAGGGGATATCCAGTGTTAGCTCCCTGATGATACACAAAGAGTGATGCATCGGAGCGAGTGGACCGAAAGCCCAAAGACTGCAGGAAGGTTGCGATACGCTAGTACCAATCCCGAGGCACCTGCTTCAACCCGTACAGAGAGCGGGAGAGCAAGCATACGAAGTCGGGGTGCTCGGCGTCGACGAAACCAGTAGGCTGCTCACAGAACACCTGCTCGGCGAGATGACCATGCAAGAAGGCGTTGGAAACGTCCAACTGCTGCATAGGCCAGGCGCGCGAGACGGCCAGTTGAAGGACGGCATGGATCATGCCCGGTTTCACAACCGGGGCGAATGTGTCGGTGAAGTCCACGCCTGCGCGCTGCCGAAAACCATGAACCACCCATCGAGCCTTGTAGCACTCGACAGAACTGTCTGGGCGAGTCTTGTGGCGAAACACCCACTTGCCAGAGATGATGTTGGCATGAGGGGGTCGTGGAACAAGCTGCCACGTGCGGTGGCGCTGTAAGGCATCGAACTCCTCCTGCATCGCAGCTAGACAGTGGGGATCCCGAAGGGCAGTACGAGCGGAGGTGGGGACGGGTGATGGCGTCGACGTCGAGGCGGTGCACACATACTCGTCGGCGGAGTAGTGCGTACTTGGACGAAGCACTCCTGCTCGGGCACGGGTAGTCATGCCAAGTGACGGGGCAGCAGGGCCGGCGGGTGCCGCGGCGGTAGGGGCCATGGCGGCGGGGGCACCCGGTGCGGCGACACCTGGTGCGGCGGCGGGGGCTGCAGTGGTGGGTGCACCCGGTGCGGCGGCAGGGGCCATGGCGGCGACGGCAGCGGAGGCCGCAACTGCAGCAACAGCGGGGGCCGCGGCGGCAGCAGCGTGGGCCGCAGTGGTGGGGGCACCTGGTGTGGTGGTAGGGGCCGCGGCGGCGGCAGCAACAGGGGCCGATCCGGCGGCGGAAGAGGCGACGGGCGAGGTTGACATCGAGCCCATCGCAGGCATGGCGGGCGGGGTGCCGGGCTCAACCTCGTATGAGGGAGATGGGGACTCGGGGGACCGCGCGGACTCGACCTCGGGGAAGGGAGTCACGAAGCCAGGTGGTGGCGGCATAGGGCGTGCTACCACTTGAGCACTGTGTTGGTTTTCCCCGAAGAGGAAGGGATGATGCAGCAAAGTAGCGTAAGTATTTCCCTCAGTTTTTGAGAACCAATGTATCAATCCAGAAGGAGGCTACGCGCGAGTCCCTCGCACCTGCACAAAACAAATAAATCCTCGCAACCAACGTGATAAGGGGTTGTCAATCCCTACACGGCCACTTACGAGAGTGACATCTGATAGATATGATAAGATAATATTTTTGGTATTTTTGTGATAAAGATGGAAAGTAAAATAAAAGCAAAGTAAAAGCAAAGGAAATAACTAAGTAGTAGGAGATTAATATGATAAAGATAGACCCGGGGGCCATAGGTTTCACTAGTGGCTTCTCTCGAGAGCATAACTATTCTACGGTGGGTGAGCAAATTACTGTTGAGCAATTGACAGAATTGAGCATAGTTATGAGAATATCTAGGTATGATCATGTATATAGGCATCACGTCCGAGACAAGTAGACCGACTCCTGCCTGCATCTACTACAATTACTCCACTCATCGACCGCTATGCAGCATGCATCTAGAGTATTAAGTTAATGAAAACATAGTAACGCCTTAAGCAAGATGACATGATTTAGAGGGATAAACTCATGCAATATGATGAAAACCCCATCTTGTTATCCTCGATGGCAACAATACAATATGTGCCTTGCTTCCCCTACTATCACTGGGAAAGGACACCGCAAGATTGAACCCAAAGCTAAGCACTTCTCCCATTGCAAGAAAGATCAATCTAGTAGGCCAAACCAAACTGATAATTCAAAGAGACTTGCAAAGATAACTAATCATACATAAAAGAATTCAGAGAAGATTCAAATATTCTTCATAGATAGACTTCATCATAAACCCACAATTCATCTGTCTCAACAAACACACCGCAAAAAAAAGATTACATCGAATAGATCTCCACAAGAGAGGGGGAGAACATTGTATTGAGATCCAAAAAGAGAGAAGAAGCCATCTAGCTACTAACTATGGACCCGTAGGTCTGAGGTGAACTACTCATACTTCATCGGAGGGGCTATGGTGTTGATGTAGAAGTCCTCCGTGATCGATGCCCCCTCCGGTGGAACTCCGGAACAGGCCCCAAGATGGGATCTCGTGGATACAGAAAGTTACAACGGTGGAATTAGGGTTTTGGCTCCGTCTCTGATCGTTTGGGGGTACGTAGGTATATATAGGAGGAAGGAGTACGTCGGTGGAGCAACAGGGGCCCCACGAGGATGGAGGGCGCGCCTGGGGGGGTAGGCGCGCCCCCTACCTCGTGGCCTCTTCTTTTGTGTCTTGACGTAGGGTCCAAGTCTCCTGGGTCTTGTTCATTGAGAAAATCACATTCCCGAAGGTTTTATTCCGTTTGGACTCCGTTTGATATTCCTTTTCTTCGAAACCCTAAAACAGGCAAAAAAACAGCAATTATGGGTTGGGCCTCCGGTTAATAGGTTAGTCCCAAAAATAATATAAAAGTGGATAATAAAGCCCAATAATGTCCAAAACAGTAGATAATATAGCATAGAGCAATCAAAAATTATAGATACGTTGGAGACGTATCAAGCATCCCCAAGCTTAATTCCTGCTCGTCCTCGAGTAGGTAAATGATTAAAATAGAATTTTTGATGCGGAGTGCTACTTGGCATAATTTTAATGTAATTCTTCTTAATTGTGGTATGAATATTCAGATCCAAAAGATTCAAGACAAAAGTTTATATTGACATAGAAAATAATAATACTTCAAGCATACTAACAAAGCAATTATGTCTTCTCAAAATAACATGGCCAAAGAAAGTTCATCCCTACAATATCATATAGTTTAGTCATGCTCCATTTTCGTCACACAAGAATGCTCTCATCATGCACAACCCCGATGACAAGCCAAGCAATTGTTTCATACTTTAGTAATCTCAAACCTATAAACTTTCACGCAATATATGAGCGCGAGCCATGGACATAGAACTATGGGTAGAATAGAATATAATGAGGGGGTTATGTGGAGAAGACAAAAAGGGAGAAAGTCTCACATCAACGAGGCTAATCAATGGGTTATGGAGATGCCCACCGATTTATGTTAATGGAAGGAGTAGGGATTGCCATGCAACGGATGCACTAGAGCTATGAATGTATGAAAGCTCAATAAAATAAACTAAGTGGATGTGCATCCAACTTGCTTGCTCACGAAGACCTAGGGCACTTGAGGAGGCCCATTGTTGGAATATACAAGCCAAGTTCTATAATGAAAATTCCCACTAGTATATGGAAGTTACAAAACAAGAGACTCTCTATGATGAAGATTATGGTGCTACTTTGAAGCACAAGTGTGGCAAAGGATAGTAACATTGTCCCTTCTCTCTTTTTCTCTCATTTTTCATCATTTTTTATTTGGCCTTTCTCTCTCTTTTTTATGGCCTTTCTCTTTTTTATATAATTCCTCACATGGGACAATGCTCTAGAAAATGATGATCATCACACTTCTATTTATTTACAACTCAATGATTACAACTCGATACTAGAAGAAAAGATGACTCTATATGAATGCCTCCGGCAGTGTACCGGGATATGCAATGGACCAAGAGTGACATGTATGAAAGAATTATGAACGATGGCTTTGCCACGAATACTATGCCAACTACATGATCATGCTAAGAAATATGACAATAATGAATGTGTCATGATAAACGGAATGGTGGAAAGTTGCATGGCAATATATCTCGGAATGGCTATGGAAATGCCATAATAGGTAGGTATGGTGGCTGTTTTGAGGAAAATATAAGGAGGTTTATGTGTGAAAGAGCGTATCATATCACGGGGTTTGGATGCACCGACGAAGTTTGCGCCAACTCTCAATGTGAGAAAGGGCAATGCACGGGACCGAAGAGGCTAGCAAGGATGGAAGGGTGAGAGTGCGTATAATCCATGAACTCAACATTAGTCATAAAGAACTCACATACTTATTGCAAAAATCTACAAGTCATCAAAAACCTCGGCACTACGCGCTGCTACCTCTTTTAGCACTACATTGGTTTTCCCCGAAGAGGAAGGGATGATGCAGCAAAGTAGCGTAAGTATTTCCCTCAGTTTTTGAGAACCAAGGTATAAATCCAGTAGGAGGCTACGCGTGAGTCCCTCGTACCTACACAAAACAAATAAATCCTCGCAACCAGCGCAAATAGGGGTTGTCAATCCCTATAGGGCCACTTACGAGAGTGAGATATGATAAGATATTTTTTTTGGTATTTTTATGATAAAGATGCAAATTAAAATAAAGGCAAAGTAAATAACTAAGTAGTAGGAGATTGATATGATAAAGATAGACCCGAGGGCCATAAGTTTCACTAGTGGCTTCTCTCGAGTGCATAAGTATTCTACGATGGGTGAACAAATTACTGTTCAGCAATTGACATAATTGAGCATAGTTATGAGAATATCTAGGTATGATCATGTATATAGGCATCATGTCTGAGGCAAGTAGACCGACTCCTGCCTGCATCTACTACTATTACTCCACTCATCGACCGCTATCCAGCATGCGTCTAGAGTATTAAGTTAAAAACAGAGTAACGCCTTAAGCAAGATGACATGATGTAGAGGGATAGACTCATGCAATATGAAGAAAACCCCATCTTGTTATCCTTGATGGCAACAAGATAATACGTGCCTTGCTGCCCTTACTGTCACCGGGAGAGGACACCGCAAGATTGAACCCAAAGCTAAGCACTTCTCCCATTGCAAGAAAGATCAATCTAGTAAGCCAAACCAAACTGATAATTCAAAGAGACTCGCAAAGATAACCAATCATACATAAAAGAATTCAGAGAAGATTCAAATATTATTCATAGATAGACTTGATCATAAACCCACAATTCATCGGTCTCAACAGACACACCGCAAAAAGAAGATTACATTTAATAGATCTCCACAAGAGAGGGGGAGAACATTGTGTTGAGATCCAAAAAGAGAGGGGGGGAACATCTAGCTACTAACTATGCACCCGTAGGTCTGAAGTAAACTACCCACACTTCATCGGAGAGGCTATGTTGTTGATGTAGAAGCCCTCCATGATCGATGCCCCCTCCGACGGAGCTCCGGAACAGGCCCCAAGATGGGATCTCGTGGATACAGAAAGTTACGACGGTGGAATTAGGGTTTTTGGCTCCTTTTCTGATCATTTGTGGGTACGTGGGTATATATAGGAGAAAGAAGTACGTCGGTGGAGCAACAGGGGGGCACGAGGGTGGAGGGCGCGCCCGCTACCTCGTGGCCTCCTGTTAGTTGTCTTGACGTAGGGTCCATGTCTCATGAGTTGTATTCGATGAGAAAATCAGGTTCCCGAAGGTTTCATTCCGTTTGGACTTCGTTTGATATTCCTTTTCTTCGAAACCCTAAAACAGGCAAAAAACAACAATTCTGGGCTAGGCCTCCAGATAATAAAGCCCAAAATGTCCAAAACAGTAGATAATATAACATGGAGCGATCAAAAATTATAGATACGTTGGAGACGTATCAAGTATCCCCAAGCTTAATTCCTACTTGTCCTCGAGTAGGTAAATGATAAAAACAGAATTTTTGTTGCGGAGTGCTACTTGGCACAATTTTAATGTAATTCTTCTTAATTGTGGTATGAATATTCATATCCGAAAGATTCAAGACAAAAGTTTGTATTGACATAGAAAATAATAATACTTCAAGCATACTAACAAAGCAATTATGTCTTCTCAAAATAACATGGCTAAAGAAAGTTATCCCTACAAAGTCATATAGTCTGGCTATGCTCTATCTTCACCACACAAAATATTTAAATCATGCACAACCCCGATGACAAGCCAAGCAATTGTTTCATACTTTTGACATTCTCAAAACTTTTTCAATCTTCACGCAATACATGAGCGTGAGCCATGGATATAGCACTATAGGTGGAATAGAGTGATGGTTGTGGAGAAGACAAAAAAGAGGAAGATAGTCTCACATCAACTAGGCGTATCAACGGGCTATGGAGATGCCCATCAATAGATATCAATGTGAGTGAGTAGGGATTGCCATGCAACGGATCCACTAAAGCTATAAGTATATGAAAGCTCAAAAAGAAATTAAGTGGGTGTGCATCCAAATTGCTTGCTCATGAAGACCTAGGGCGTTTTTGAGGAAGCCCATCATTGGAATATACAAGCCAAGTTCTATAATGAAAAATTCCCACTAGTATATAAAAGTGATAACATGAGAGACTCTCTACTATGAAGATCATGGTGCTACTTTGAAGCACAAGTGTGTTAAAAGGATAGTAACATTGTCCCTTCTCTCTTTTTCTCTCTTTTTTTTATTTTTTTATTTGGTCCTTTCTTATGACCTCTTTTCTTTCTCTTTTTTTATTATTTTTATTTTTCGTCCGGAGTCTCATCCCGACTTGTGGGGGAATCATAGTCTCCATCATCCTTTCCTCACTTGGGACAATGCTCTAATAATGATGATCATCACACTTTTATTTTTCTTACAACTCAATAATTACAACCCGATACTTAGAACAAGATATGATTCTATATGAATGCCTCCGGCGGTGTACCGGGATATGCAATGATGCATGAGTGACAAGTATGAAAGAATTATGAACGGTGGCTTTGCCACAAATACTATGTCAACTACATGATCATGCTAAGCAATATGACAATGATGGAGTGTGTCATGAACGGAATGGTGGAAAGTTGCATGGCAATATATCTCGAAATGGCTATGGAAATGCCATAATAGGTAGGTATGGTGGCTGTTTTGAGGAAGGTATATGGTGGGTGTATGAGACCGGCAAAAGGTGCGCGGTATTAGAGAGGCTAGCAAGGGTGGAAGGGTGAGAGTGCGTATAATACATGGACTCAACATTAGTCATAAATAACTCATATACTTATTGCAAAAATCTACAAGTTATCAAAGCAAAGTATTACGCGCATGCTCCTAGGGGGATAGATTGGTAGGAAAAGACCATCGCTCGTCCCCGACCGCCATTCATAAGGAAGACAATCAATAAATAAACCATGCTCCGACTTCATCACATAACGGTTCACCATACGTGCATGCTACGGGAATCACAAGCTTCAACACAAGTATTTATCAAATTCACAACTACTCAACTAGCATGACTTTAATATCACCATCTCCATATCTCAAAACAATTATCAAGTATCACACTTATCATAGTATTCAACACACTCATAAGAGAATTTTATTATTAATCTTGCATACCAAGCATATTAGGATTTTAAGCAAATTACCATGCTATTAAGACTCTCAAAATAATCTAAGTGAAGCATGAGAGATCACTAGTGTCTATAAAAGAAATCCACCACCGTGCTCTAAAAGATATAAGTGAAGCACTAGAGCAAAATTATATAACTCAAAAGATATAAGCGAAGCACATAGAGTATTCTAACAAATTCCAAATCATGTATGGCTCTCTCAAAAGATGTGTACATCAAGGATGATTGTGGTAAACTAATAAGCAAAGACTCAAATCATACAAGACGCTCCAAGCAAAACACATATCATGTGGTAAATAAAAATATAGCTCCAAGTAAAGTTATCGATAGAAGTAGACGAAAGAGGGGATGCCTTCCGGGGCATCCCCAAGCTTTGGCTTTTAGGTGTCCTTAGATTATCTTGGGGGTGCCATGGGCATCCCCAAGCTTAGGTTCTTGCCACTCCTTGTTCCATAATCCATCAAATCTTTATCCAAAACTTGAAAACTTCACAACACAAAACTTAAAGTAGAAAAATCTCATGAGCTCCGTTAGCGAAAGAGAATAAAAGATCACTTACAGGTATTGTAATAAACTCATTCTTTATTTATATAGGTGTTATACCTACTGTATTCCAACTTCTCTATGGTTTATAAACTATTTTACTAGCCATAGATTCATCAAAATAAGCAAACAACACACGCAAAACAGAATCTGTCAAAAACAGAACAGTCTGTAGTAATATGTAGCTAGCGCAAGATCTGGAACCCCTAAAATAAATTTGTGGACGTGAGGAATTTATCTATTAATCATCTGCAAAAATAATTAACTAAATATCACTTTCCAAATAAAAATGACAGCAGTTCTCGTGAGCGCTAAAGTTTCTGTTTTTTACAGCAAGTTAAACAAGACTTTCCCCAAGTCTTCCAAACGGTTCTACTTGGCACAAACACTAATTAAACACAAAAAACACAACCAAAACAGAGGCTAAATAATTTATTTATTACTAAGCAGGAGAAAAAAGCAAGGAATAAAAATAAAATTGGGTTGCCTCCCAACAAGCGCTATCGTTTAATGCCCCTAGCTAGGCATAACAAGCAAGAATAGATCTAGGTATTGCCATCTTTGGTAGGCAATTCTTCAATGAGGCATCTACCATCTTTAGGAGTTTCTTTCTTTTTATTAATTATCAAACTTTTAGGCACAAGATCGAAAAATTCATTTGTAACAAATGGTTCCTTAATGATAGCAAAAAGATTGGGATGAACACTTATAGATTTAAGATCCGCATTTTCCTTACTAGATGATTCACCCTTATTTTTAGGAACATATATAAGCTTGGCAACTTTAGTGGAGGAACTTGGAGTATTCTTTACGGAAGAAAAAGCGGTTCCCAAATTGGTAATAATATTCTCAAGTTTATCGATCCTAACGGAATCGTGATTTATTTTCTCATTAACTATGGGTTCCTTTTCTTTAGTATCTTTTAAAGTAACTCCTACTTTAGATCCATATTGAGAGATTCGGCTATGGATCTTTTTATCCAAATTTTCTATTAACTCTATGGTAGCAACCTTATTTTCAATAATTTCAAGCCTTTGCATTACATGCTCCAAAGTTAATATAGTTCCATTAACCAAAAGAGGGGGGAGCCAAATAAATCTAACATAGCATTATAACAATCAAAAGTATGGCTACCCAAAAAATTCCCTCCGGTAATAGTATCAAGAACATAACGGTGCCAAGGAGTAATGCCTACATAAAAATTGCGAAGGAGAATGGTAGTAGATTGCTTCCTAGCAGATTTATTTTGAGCATTACAAATTCTATACCAAGCATCTTTTAGATTTTCACCCTCCCTTTGCTTAAAATTTAGAATTTCATTCTCGGGAGACAACGAAGAAGATAAGGGACTAGCCATAGCGACAAGCAAGCAAACTAACACACAATCAAACAAAAATCAAGCGGACAAAAAGGGGCAAATAGAGAAAGAGACGGAGGATAGAGAGAGAGAGAGAGAGGGCGAATAAAACGGCAAGGATGAATTGGGGGGGTGAGGAAAACGAGAGGAAAATGGCAAATAATGTAATGCGGGAGATAAGGGTACGTGACGGGTACTTGGTATGTTGACTTTTGCGTAGACCTCACTCGCAACGGCGCCAGAAATCCTTCTTGCTACCTCTTTTAGCACTGCGTTGGTTTTCCCCGAAGAGGAAGGGATGATGCACCAAAGTAGCGTAAGTATTTCCCTCAGTTTTTGAGAACCAAGGTATCAATCCAGTAGGAGGCTACACGCGAGTCCCTCGTACCTGCACAAAACAAATAAATCCTCGCAACCAACGAAAATAGGGGTTGTCAATCCCTATAGGGCCACTTACGAGACTGAGATCTGATAGATATGATAATATAATATTTTTGGTATTTTTATGATAAAGATGCAAAGTAAAATAAAGGCAAAGTAAATAGCAAAGTAGTAGGGGATTGATATGATAAAGATAGACCCGGGGCCATAGGTTTCACTAGTGGCTTCTCTCGAGAGCATAGGTATTCTACGGTGGGTGAACAAATTACTATTGAGCAATTGACAATATTGAGCATAGTTATGAGAATATCTAGGTATGATCATGTATATAGGCATCATGTCCGAGACAAGTAGACCGACTCCTGCCTACATCTACTACTATTACTCCACTCATCGACCGCTATCCAGCATGCATCTAGAGTATTAAGTTAAAACAGAGTAATGCCTTAAGCAAGATGACATGATCTAGAGGGATAGAATCATGCAATGTGAAGAAAACCCCATCTTGTTATCCTCGATGGCAACAATACAATACGTGCCTTGCTGCCCTTACTATCACTAGGAAAGGACACCGCAAGATTGAACCCAAAGCTAAGCACTTCTCCCATTGCAAGAAAGATCAATCTAGTAGGCCAAACCAAACTGATAATTCGAAGAGACTTGCAAAGATAACCAATCATACATAAAAGAATTATGAGAAGATTCAAATATTATTCATAGATAGACTTGATCATAAACCCACAATTCATCGGTCTCAACAAACACACCGCAAAAACAAGATTACATCGAATATATCTCCACAAGAGAGGGGGAGAACATTGTATTGAGATCCAAAAAGAGAGAAGAAGCCATCTAGCTACTAACTATGCACCCGTAGGTATGAAGTAAACTACTCACACTTCATCGGAGAGGCTATGGTGTTGATGTAGAAGTCCTCCGTGATCGATGCCCCCTTCGGCGGAGCTCCGGAACAGGCCCCAAGATGGGATCTCGTGGATACAGAAAGTTACGGCGGTGGAATTAGGGTTTTTGGCTCCTTTTCTGATTGTTTGGGGGTACATGGGTATATATAGGAGGAAGAAGTGCGTCGGTGGAGCAACAGGGGGCCCACGAGGGTGGAGGGCGCGCCCCCCTACCTCGTGGCCTCCTGTTAGTTGGCTTGACGTAGGGTCCAAGTCTCCTGAGTTGTACTCGGTGAGAAAATCACGTTCCCAAAGGTTTCATTCCGTTTGGACTCCATTTGATATTCCTTTTCTTCGAAACCCTAAAACAGGCAAAAAAATAGCAATTCTGGGCTGAGCCTCCGGTTAATAGGTTAGTCCCAAAATTAATATAAAAGTGGATAATAAAGCCCAATAATGTCCAAAATGGTAGATAATATAGCATGGAGCAATCAAAAATTATAGATACGTTGGAGACATATCACGTGCATGCTCCTAGGGGGATAGATTGGTAGGAAAATACCATCGCTCGTCCCCGACCGCCACTCATAAGGAGGACAATCAAATAACACATCATGTTTCAAATTTGTTACATAACGTTTACCATACGTGCATGCTACGGGACTTGCAAACTTCAACACAAGCATTTCTCAATTTCACAACTACTCAACTAGCACGACTTTGATATTATTACCTCCATATCTCAAAACAATCATCAAGCATCAAACTTCTCTTAGTATTCAAAACACTCATAAGAAAATTGTAGTAATCTTGAATACCTAGCATATTAGGATTTTAAGTAAATTACCATGCTATTTAATACTCTCAAAATAATCTAAGTGAAGCATGAGAGATCAATAGTTTCTATAAAACAAATCCACCACCGTGCTCTAAAAGATATAAGTGAAGTACTAGAGCAAAACTATATAACTCAAAAGATATAAGCGAAGCACATAGAGTATTCTAACAAATTCCAAATCATGTATGGCTCTCTCAAAAGGTGTGTACAGCAAGGATGATTGTGGTAAACTATAAAGTAAAGACTCAAATCATACAAGACACTCCAAGCAAAACACATATCATGTGGCGAATAAAAATATAGCTCCAAGTAAAGTTACCGATAGAAGTAGACGAAAGAGGGGATGCCTTCCGGGCATCCCCAAGATTTGGCTTTTAGGTGTCCTTAGATTATCTTGGGGGTGCCATGGGCATCCCCAAGCTTAGGCTCTTGCCACTCCTTGTTCCATAATCCATCAAATCTTTACCCAAAACTTGAAAACTTCACAACACAAAACTCAAAGTAGAAAATCTCGTGAGCTCCGTTAGCGAAAGAAAACAAAAGACCACTTCAAGGTACTGTAATGAACTCATTATTTATTTATATTGGTGTTAAAACTACTGTATTCCAACTTCTCTATGGTTTATAAACTATTTTACTAGCCATAGATTCATCAAAATAAGCAAACAACACACGAAAAACAGAATCTGTCAAAAACAGAACAGTCTGTAGTAATCTGTAGCTAGCGCAAGATCTGGAACCCCAAAAATTCTAAAATAAATTTATGGACGTGGGGAATATATCTGTTAATCATCTTCAAAAAGAATTAACTAAATAGCACTTTCCAAATAAAAATGGGAGCACATCTCGTGAGCGCTAAAGTTTCTGTTTTTTACAGCAAGTGTAACAAGACTTTCCCCAAGTCTTCCCAACAGTTCTACTTGGCACAAACACTAATTAAACACAAAAACACAACCAAAACAGAGGCTAGATAAATTATTTATTACTAAACAGGAGAAAAAATCAAGGAATAAAAATAAAATTGGGTTGCCTCCCAACAAGCGCTATTGTTTAACGCCCCTAGCTAGGCATAACAAGCAAGGATAGATCTAGGTATTGCCATCTTTGGTAGGCAATTCTTCAATGAGGCATCTACCATCTTTAGGAATTTTTTCTTTTTATTTATTATCAAACTTTTAGGCACAAGATTGAAAAGATCATTTGTAACAAATGGTTCCTTAATGATAGCAAAAAGATTGGGATGAATACTTATAGATTTGAGATCCGCAGTTTCCTTACTAGAGGATTCACCCTTATTTTTAGGAACATACATAAGCTTGGCAATTTTAGCGGGAGGACTATACTTAGAGATAAAAGCATCTTTGCACTTGTTCCATGAATCAATACTATTTTTAGGCAAAGACGAAAATCAAGCTTTAGTACGATCTCTAAGCGAAAAAGGAAATAGTTTCAATTTAACAATATCATTATCCACATCTTTCTTCTTTTGCATATCACACATATCAACGAAGCTATTTAGATGGGTAGCGGCATCTTCACTAGGAAGGCCGGAAAACGGATCTTTCATGACAAGATTCAGCAAAGCTGTATTAATTTCACAAGATTCAGCATCGGTAAGAGGAGCAATCGGAGTCCTAATAAAATCATTATTGTTGATATTGGTGAAATCACACAATTTAGTGTTATCTTGAGCCATCGTGACAAACAAGCAAACTAACACACAAGCAAACAAAAAGCAAGCGAGCAAAAGAGGCAAATAGAGAAAGAGAGGGAGGATAGAGAGAGAGAGATGGCGAATAAAACGGCAAGGGTGAAGTGGGGGAGAGGAAAACGAGAGGCAAATGGCAAATAATGTAATGCGGGAGATAAGGGTCTGTGATGGGTACTTGGTATATTGACTTTTGCATAGACCTCCTCGGCAACGGCACCAGAAATCCTTCTTGCTACCTCTTGAGTACTGCGTTGGTTTTCCCCGAAGAGGAAGGGATGATGCAGCAAAGTAGCATAAGTATTTCCCTCAGTTTTTGAGAACCAACGTATCAATCCAGTAGGAGGCTACGCGCGAGTCCCTCGCACCTGCACAAAACAAATAAATCCTCGCAACCAACGCGATAAGGGGTTCTCAATCCCTACACGGCCACTTATGAGAGTGAGATCTGATAGATATGATAAGATAATATTTTTGGTATTTTTGTGATAAAGATGCAAAGTAAAATAAAAGCAAAGTAAACAGCAAAGGAAATAACTAGGTAGTAGGAGATTAATATAATAAAGATAGACTCAGGGGCCATAGGTTTCACTAGTGGCTTCTCTCGAGAGCATAAGTATTCTACGGTGGGTGAACAAATTATTGTTGAGTAATTGACATAATTGAGCATAGTTATGAGAATATCTAGGTATGATCATGTATATAGGCATCACGTCCGAGACAAGTAGACCGACTCCTGCATGCATCTACTACTATTACTCCACTCATCGACCGCTATCCAGCATGCATCTAGAGTATTAAGTTAATGAAAACAGAGTAACACCTTAAGCAAGATGACATGATGTAGAGGGATAAACTCATGCAATATGATGAAAACCCCATCTTGTTATCCTCGATGGCAACAATACAATACATGATTTGCTGCCCATACTGTCACTGGGAAAGGACACCGCAAGACTGACCCAAAAATAAGCACTTCTCCCATTGCAAGAAAGATCAATCTAGTAGGCCAAACCAAACTGATAATTCGAAGAGACTTGCAAAGATAACCAATCATACATAAAAGAATTTAGAGAAGATTCAAATATTGTTCATAGATAGACTTGATCATAAACCCACAATTCATCGGTCTCAACAAACACACCGCAAAAAGAAGATTACATCAAATAGATCTCCACAAGAGAGGGGGAGAACATTGTATTGAGATCCAAAAAGAGAGAAGAAGCCATCTAGCTACTAACAATGGACCCGTAGGTCTGAGGTGAACTACTCACACTTCATCGGAGGGGCTATGGTGTTGATGTAGAAGCCCTCCGTGATCGATGCCCCCTCCGGCGGAGCTCCGGAACAGGCCCCAAGATAGGATCTCGTGGATACAGAAAGTTACGGCGGTGGAATTAGGGTTTTGGCTCCTTCTCTGGTCGTTTGGGGGTACGTAGGTATATATAGGTGGAAGGAGTACGTCGGTGGAGCAACAGGGGGCCCACGAGGGTGGGCGGCACGCCTGGGGAGGGGGGTAGCCGCGCCCCCCTACCTCGTGTCCTCCTCTTTTGTGTCTTGACGTAGGGTCCAAGTCTCCTGGGTCTTGTTCATTGAGAAAATCACGTTCCCAAAGGTTTTATTCCATTTGGACTCCGTTTGATATTCCTTTTTCTTCGAAACCCTAAAACAGGCAAAAAACAACATTTCTGGGCTGGGCCTCCGGTTAATAGGTTAGTCCCAAAAATAATATAAAAGTGGATAATAAAGCCCAATAAAGTCCAAAACAGTAGATAATATAGCATGGAGCAATCAAAAATTATAGATACGTTGGAGACGTATCAGGGCGTCGTGCCGGGGCGCCGCCGGGGGCTGCCGCCGCGCATCGCTCCACGAAGGGGGCGCGGGGGCCGGTGCCGAAGGGGCCGAAGCCGGAGGAACCTGAAAAGAAGGGAACACCGTCTCGATAAAGTACACATGCCTCGAGGTGTACTGAAAGCACAAGTGCTCCCTAGGTGGTTTTGGTAATTAATGACAACATATCTCTTGTTGGACTAACGTTTCTATCTAGTATGTTTCAGATAAGTTCAACAATGGAGTGGCATGGACTAAAGGTTGTGGGAAATTCTCCAAGATGCTAAGAACAAAGGATTGTCTAAAGCATAAAGCTCAAGACTCTTCATTTTATATTTTAGTGATCCAAGATCACATTGAGTCCATAGGAAAAGCCAATACTATCAAGGAGGGATGAGGTGTTGCTTAATGAGCCTCTTGCTTCATGTGCTTAATGATATGCTCCAAAATCCTCAGCTACTTTCCCACTTCCACATATGACCTAAACCTAAAGTCAAACTCGGCCCCACCAATTCTTTCTATCCGGCGCCACCGAGTTTTACATGTCATAGCCACTACCAAACCCTAGCAAATCGGTTCCACCGATAGGGATCTCAGTCTCACCGAGATGGGATTGTAATCTCTCTGTGTATGTCCATTGCCAAAATCGGTCTCACCAAGTTTAGGCAATCGGTACTACCGAGATTACAATGCAAACTCTCTGGTTAACTTATTACCAAAATCGGTCCAACCGAGTTTAGTAATCGGTCCCACCGAGTTTGCCTAACCAACTCTTTGGTTAGCTAATTACCAAAATTGGTCTCACCGAGTTTGTGTAATCGGTCTCACCGAGATTACATTATGCCCTAACCCTAACCATATCGGTCCTACCGAGTTGCATGTCAGTCCCACCGAAAATCTCTAACGGTCACTAGGTTTACTATTTCGGTTCGACCGAGTTTGTTGATTCGGTCCCATCGAGATTGGTAAATTGTGTAACGGTTGGATTTTGTGTGGAGGCTATATATACCCCTCCACCTCCTCTTCATTCATGGAGAGAGCCATCAGACTAAGCCTACACTTCCAGCATCCTATTTCTGAGAGAGAACTACCTACTCATGTGTTGAGGCCAAGATATTCCATTCCTACCACATGAATCTTGATCTCTAGCCTTCCCCAAGTTGCTTTCCACTCAAATCTTCTTTCCACCAAATCCAAATCCTGTGAGAGAGAGTTGAGTGTTGGGGAGACTATCATTTGAAGCACAAGAGCAAGGAGTTCATCATCAACACACCATTTGTTACTTCTTGGAGAGTGGTGTCTCCTAGATTGGCTAGGTGTCACTTGGGAGCCTCCGACAAGATTGTGGAGTTGAACCAAGGAGTTTGTAAGGGCAAGGAGATCGCCTACTTCATGAAGATCTACCGCTAGTGAGGCAAGTCCTTCGTGGGTGATGGCCATGGTGGGATAGACAAGGTTGCTTCTTCGTGGACCCTTCGTGGGTGGAGCCCTCCGTGGACTCGCGCAACCGTTACCCTTCGTGGGTTGAAGTCTCCATCAACGTGGATGTAGGATAGCACCACCTATCCGAACCACGGGAAAAACATCTGTCTCCAATTGCGTTTGAATTCTCCAAACCCTTCTCTTTACATTCTTGCAAGTTGCATGCTTTACTTTCCGCTGCCTATATACTCTTTGCATGCTTGCTTGATATGTATTATGAATGTTGAAATTGTGCCTAAACTCCACTTAAACCGAAAAAGGTTAAAAACTGCAACTTTAGCATTAAGTGTCTAATCGCCCCCCTCTAGACACATCTACTTCAAGGTCCTACAAGTGGTATCAGAGCTTTGGTCTCCATTGCCTTGGTTAATCACCATTGGAGGAAGATGGATGTGTCTACTTTAGGGAGTCTTAGACATAGAGTGCCTATTCTTGATGGAGAGTATTTTCATGAGTGGAAAAATGAGATGCTTGTAATTTTTAATCAATATCATTTGAACAAGTATATTTCTAGCCCTTGTGCACCTTATATTGATCCTTTGCATCCTACCCTAGATGAAGATATCAACATGATTCGCAATCTTAGAACTATTGAGCTCATCATTAGAGGATTGCCCAAAAATTTGATTGCTAGTTTGCCTACTCTTAATTGTGCCTATACTATATGGAAATTTCTTGAGGAACGATTTCCCGATTATTCCTTGAAAAAATTGGATGAAATTCTCCATAAATCTATTGCCTTGAGTAAGATGAACTCTAGTGATCCTAGTTTTGGTGATTGTCTATTTGAGCTTGCCAATCTCAAGCATGCTAAAGGAGATGTTGGAATCATTAGTGATATTATATTCGAAGCTATAAGAATTCATAAAAGTGACCACCTTGATGATCATTTATCTAATGAATTACCCTCTCTAGGAAATGATGAGTCACAAGATCATGGTGAACATGGATACTATGATGATGATGATGATAGTGACTTCGATCTTGATGATGCAATGAGACATTTTGGTCTTACGGCAACTCTTCAGGGATATGTGTCAGGAGGAAAGGAATGGGTTCTTGATAGTGGATGTACTGATCATATGACCGGAGATAAAGAGATGTTCCGTGAGCTTGCTGAAAATGACGGCCCTCGAAAATATGTCACCTTTGGTGATAATTCAAAGGGTAAAGTGGTTGGCCTTGGTAAGGTGGCCATCTCACATGATAGTTCCATTCAAAATGTCATGCTCGTTGAATCTCTTGGCTACAACTGCCAAGTGTTTCGTCGAGACAATCATAAAATGGTCTTTACCGGTATGCGTAGAGGTGATCTTTACATTGTTGATTTTTCTAAAAAGGCACAACCTAAAACTTGCTTTATTGCTAAATCCTCAAAAGGTTGGTTGTGGCATAGACGACTAGGTCACGTTGGCATGAGAAACCTTGACAAGCTTATAAAAGGAAATCATATCCTTGGAGTTAATGATGTCATATTTGATAAGGATAGACTTTGCAGTGCTTGTCAAGCAGGTAAACAGGTTGGAGGAAGGCATCCCGTGAAGAACATCATGACCACAAGGAGGCCACTCGAGCTACTTCATATGGATCTTTTTGGTCCCAACGCCTACAAGAGTCTCGGTGGAAATTCTTTTGGTCTAGTTATAGTTGATGATTTTTCAAGATTTACGTGGGTGTTCTTTCTTGATGACAAGTCGCAGGTCCAGAAGATCTTCAAAAACTTCGCTAGGAAGGCCCAAAATCAGTTTGACGTGAAGATCAAGAAGGTTCGGAGTGACAACGGAACAGAGTTCAAGAACGCAAATGTGAACACCTTTCTTGACGAAGAAGGGATTTCACACGAGTTCTCGGCTACGTACACACCTCAACAAAATGGAGTTGTTGAGAGGAAGAACCGAACTCTCATCGAAATGGCGAGAACGATGCTTGATGAGTACAAGACGCCGAAGCACTTTTGGGCAGAAGCGGTTGAGACAGCTTGTCATGCAACAAATCGCTTGTATCTTCACAAGCTACTCGGCAAGACGGCATACGAGCTATTCACCGGTAACAAACCCCAAGTTGGATACTTTCGAGTATTCGGCTCAAAGTGCTACATTCTTGACAAGCATCGTCGTTCAAAGTTTTCTCCTAAATCTCATGAATGTTTTCTCCTTGGTTATGGCTCAAACTCTCACACTTACCGTGTCTACAACAATTTCACCCGAAAGGTTGAAGAGACGGTAGATGTGAAGTTTGATGAATCTAATGGCTCGCAAGTAGAGCAATTGCCAATCGATGTAGGAGACAAAGACCCTTTAGAAGCAATCCAAGACTTGTCTATTGGCAAAATTCGTCCAATGGAGGTGAAGGAGAGTACCTCGTCCGTCCAAGTGGAAGCTTCTACTTCACGACAAGGTGAACCAAGAATTGATACGGAAGCATCCACAAGTGGGACACACCAAGATGAAGAAGACGAGGAAATGCATCAAGACGAACATCAACAACCTCCTTCTCCACCACGACAAGAGAACGACAACGTCAACAATGAAGAAGGCCAAGAAGAAGAACAAGATGAAGAGGATTTTCAACGAAGACCCAAGCAAAAGCTCTCATGAGTTCGAGCAAGAATTGCCAAAGATCATCCCGTCGAGCAAATCTACAATGATATTCAAACCGGGAGAATCACTCGCTCAAAAACTCGTTTAGCTAACTTTTGTGAAAACTATTCATTCATCTCTAGCATTGAACCTATGAAGGTTGAAGAAGCATTGGAAGATCCGGATTGGATAAACGCTATGCATGAAGAGCTACACAACTTTGAGAGAAACCAAGTTTGGACATTGGTTGAGAAACCCGACAACAACCACAACATCATTGGTACCAAATGGGTGTTTCGCAACAAGCAAGATGAAGATGGACAAGTGATTCGCAACAAAGCATGTCTCGTCGCCCAAGGGTACACACAAGTCGAAGGTATGGACTATGGTGAGACATATGCTCCCGTTGCTAGACTTGAGTCCATTCGCATCTTACTTGCCTATGCTAATCACCATAATATCACCTTGTACCATATGGACATTAAAAGTGTTTTTCTAAATGGTGAAATAGAGGAGGAAGTTTATGTCAAACAACCTCCCGGCTTTATCAATCCTAAGAAACCAAATCATGTTTACAAACTTCACAAAGCTCTTTATGGTCTTAAACAAGCTCTTAGTGCATGGTATAAATGCTTGACCAAGTTCCTTATTGCAAGTGGTTTTGAAATTGGTAAAATTGATTCTACTCTTTTTACTAAAAGGGTTAATGGAGAAATATTTGTGTGCCAAATTTATGTTGATGATATCATATTTGGTTCAACTAACCCTCTCTTTAGTGAAAAGTTTGGAAAGCTAATGTCAGAGAAGTTTGAGATGTCTATGATGAGTGAACTCAAATTCTTTCTCGGTTTGCAAATCAAGCAAACTAAGGAAGGTACATTTGTCTCTCAAACGAAGTACACCAAGGACTTATTCAAGAAGTTCAATATGCAAGAATGCAAAGGTATGCCTACACCCATGCCTACTAGTGGACATCTTGATTTGACCAAAGATGGTGAACCGGTTGATCAAAAGGTTTATCGCTCTATGATTGGTTCTTTGTTATACCTATGTGCTTCACGTCCCGACATTATGCTAAGTGTGTGCATGTGTGCACGTTAGCAAGCTGCTCCTAAAGAATGTCATCTTAAGGCCGTGAAAAGGATAGTGAGATACTTAATTCATACACCAAACTTTGGCATTTGGTATCCTAAGAGGTCTTCTTTTGATCTTGTTGGTTATTCCGACTCGGATTATGCCGGAGACAAGGTTGATAGAAAGTCCACTTCGGGTACTTGTCAATTTCTTGGTAGATCTCTTGTGTCTTGGTCTTCCAAGAAACAAAACTCGGTATCCTTATCCACCGCCGAAGCGGAATACATTGCCGCTGGTTCATGTTGTGCTCAATTACTTTGGATGACCCAAACTCTTAAAGATTATGGGATCTATGTGAAACATGTTCCACTGCTTTGTGACAATGAAAGTGCTATCAAAATTGGTTATAATCCTGTACAACATTCTCGAACTAAGCATATTGAAGTTCGTCATCATTTCATTCGAGACCATGTTGCTAAGGGTGACATTGATCTTAAGCATGTTCGCACCGATAAGCAATTAGCGGATATATTTACTAAACCTCTTGATGAGAAAGTATTTTGCAGGTTGAGAGGTGAATTGAACATTATTGATGCTTCGAACTTGGAGTAGGAACTCCATTGGATACATGCAAGACATGAGCTTATGACTAATCCATGATATATCTCTTATGATGACTATCTTATGTCTTGGATATATTTGTACCTTGCATGTTGTCTAACCCATGTAGGTGCTTGGTTGGATCTAATTCCATGAGATTGCGACTCACTTATATCTTGAGCAATCTCTACATCACCAAGTCTCTACACAATGGTGGTTGAAGACAAGGAAGCACAAAACCATTCAAACCTAAAGTTCTATGTTGAGCTTCATGATTGTCATTTTTGGATACACAAGTGCTCTTCCTTGCAAGAACTAACCCATGTAGGTAGATGAACTCAAACTCCAAGTGGTGCTCCCAACTCTTGATGAGCTACATCAACCTTGAGCACCCACAAAAGTTCAACTACATGAGCAAGAACCGCACCACCACCCAAGGTATGTTATTCCATCTTAGAGAAGCTTTACTCCAAGACATGATTCAAAGCAACTCAACAAGATGTGAATACATCAAGATGCTTAAACGAAAAATGGTAACCCCATTTTGAGCTTAAACGATGAGTATGACCTATGATCAAGTGTTCTCACTTGACTCCTAAGTCAATATACTCTAACATAGGTGACTATGTCACCGCCCAACTCTAGATGAAGTTCTCTTGTGTTCTTTTCTGTGTTATTGCATTTGTCTCATGCATATTTATTTTTTCTTTCTCTTTTTCAAAAAAAACTTCATCTAGATCTTTTAGTTTCTTCTCTTTCCTTTTTGTTTTTGTTCTGCATTTTCTGCATTCAATTCCTTGCAAATCTTTGTGAGATCCTACATGTTTACTGAGCTGAGGTGACAAGTGTTTTTCTCTATGTTGAACTCGGTTTCACCGACTTGTGGTTTTCGGTCCAACCGAATCTCTTCGGTACCACCGAAACATGCCACTCGGTGTCACCGACTTCACAACAAGAAAAACAGTTTGCCACTTGTTCTATATTTCTTCTGATCCAGCTCTACTCAATGAATCTTGTCCTCTACAAGCATCACAGTTTTATCCATTGCTTTGTGCTGAGTCTCAAGGACCAAACCTGTACGACGGATTCCAGAAAACCCTTCTTGGAAATTGATGTCAAAGGGGGAGAGAGAGATCACATCAAAGCATATCACCTACAAGGGAGAAAGTATTAAGGGGGAGAAAGAGATTTCTAGGGGGAGAGAATACTCAAGGATCCCAGATGCTTGATATTCAAGAGGAGAGATGTCACATGTCTTTTTGGGGGAAAGACATGTTCATATGTGCTTATTTGCATTAAGTTCTATCCATTTGTATCTTTCAGCTCTGATTTTCTGTTCCCTATCTTCTCCCAATATCCCATGTAAGATTCAGGGGGAGCAAGACACCTAAGGGAAAGAAATCAGTCAAATTCATTGCATATCTTTACTCTTGGGGACATGTTGAATCCATTGTGGTACCTTGTACTCACTCTCTACATGTCATCCCAGTCTTGGTACTCTTGTGGCTTCTTTGGTTTGCTCTGGCTAGTGGAAGTACCTGTGTTATCTAACCTTGTTTGTGCAGGTTCATTCCATCCTAAGCCAGCTAAAGACTACAAGGTAAGTGTATGCATCAAAATCATGAGTATGAGGAATTCTTTCTTATGTACATACTGTTTGCAAGAAGGACTCATGAGCATGAAGGTATTTTCCTTGATAATCTTTTGCTCTGATGCATATGGCCAAGATACATGTAACACATTGCCTACTATGTCATGGTTATGCTCTCACATGCCTCTATATTTCACATTTACATGAGTGCATACATGTAGGGGGAGCCTATGCTTGTTATATGTCCTTCCAAAGCTTTACTTGTTGTTCTTTATATCTTTATCTAAAGCTTTGATGTATGTTGCCATCAATTACCAAAAAGGGGGAGATTGAAAGCACAAGTGCTCCCTATGTGGTTTTGGTAATTAATGACAACATATCTCTTGTTGGACTAACGTTTCTATCTAGTATGTTTCAGATAAGTTCAACAATGGAGTGGCATGGACTAAAGGTTGTGGGAAATTCTCCAAGATTCTAAGGACAAAGGATTGGCTAAAGCTTAAAGCTCAAGACTCTTCATTTTACATTTTAGTGATCCAAGATCACATTGAGTCCATAGGAAAAGCCAATACTATCAAGGAGGGATGAGGTATTGCTTAATAAGCCTCTTGCTTCATGTGCTTAATGATATGCTCCAAAATCCTCAGCTACTTTCCCACTTCCACATATGACCTAAACCTAAAGTCAAACTCGGCCCCACCGATTCTTTCTATCCGGCGCCACCGAGTTTTACATGTCATAGCCACTGCCAAACCCTAGCAAATTGGTTCCACCGATAGGGATCTCGGTCTCACCGAGATGGGATTGTAATCTCTCTGTGTATGTCCATTGCCAAAATCGGTCTCACCGAGTTTAGGCAATCGGTACTACCGAGATTACAACGCAAACTCTCTGGTTAACTTATTACCAAAATCGGTCCAACCGAGTTTAGTAATCGGTCCCACCGAGTTTGCCTGACCAACTCTCTGGTTAGCTAATTATCAAAATCGGTCTCACCGAGTTTGTGTAATCGGTCTCACCGAGATTACGTTATGCCCTAACCCTAACCATATCGGTCCTACCAAGTTGCATGTCAGTCCCACCGAAAATCTCTAACGGTCACTAGGTTTACTATTTTGGTCCGACCGAGTTTGTTGATTCGGTCCCACCGAGATTGGTAAATTGTGTAACGGTTGGATTTTGTGTGGAGGCTATATATACCCCTCCACCTCCTCTTCATTCGTGGAGAGAGCCATCAGACTAAGCCTACACTTCCAGCATCCTATTTCTGAGAGAGAACTACCTACTCATGTGTTGAGGCCAAGATATTCCATTCCTACCACATGAATCTTGATCTCTAGCCTTCCCCAAGTTGCTTTCCACTCAAATCTTCTTTCCACCAAATCCAAATCCTGTGAGAGAGAGTTGAGTGTTGGGGAGACTATCATTTGAAGCACAAGAGCAAGGAGTTCATCATCAACACACCATTTGTTACTTCTTGGAGAGTGGTGTCTCCTAGATTGGCTAGGTGTCACTTGGGAGCCTCCGACAAGATTGTGGAGTTGAACCAAGGAGTTTGTAAGGGCAAGGAGATCGCCTACTTCGTGAAGATCTACCGCTAGTGAGGCAAGTCCTTCGTGGGCGATGGCCATGGTGGGATAGACAAGGTTGCTTCTTCGTGGACCCTTCGTGGGTGGAGCCCTCCGTGGACTCGCGCAACCGTTACCCTTCGTGGGTTGAAGTCTCCATCAACGTGGATGTAGGATAGCACCACCTATCCGAACCACGGGAAAAACATCTTTCTCCAATTGCGTTTGAATTCTCCAAACCCTTCCCTTTACATTCTTGCAAGTTACATGCTTTACTTTCCGCTGCCTTTATACTCTTTGCATGCTTGCTTGATATGTATTATTTATGTTGGAATTGTGCCTAAACTCCACTTAAACCGAAAAAGCTTAAAAACTGCAACTTTAGCATTAAGTGTCTAATCACCCCCCTCTAGACACATCTACTTCAAGGTCCTACATGTACACACGATGAGTGACAGGATCATAGCACCGGTAACCTTTGGTATTAGGAGGGTAGCCAAGGAAGACGCATGGGACGGATCGTGGTGCTAGCTTGTGTGGCGCGGTGGACGTGGTGCTAGGATAACAGAGACACCCGAAGATGCGGAGACCATCATAGGACGGTGGTGTGCCGAAGAGAAGGTGGTGAGGGGCGTAGTTCCACCGAGGGCGACACGGACGAATGTTAACTAAGAGAGTGGCGGTAGCGAGGGCATCGGGCCAAAATCGAGCGGGCACGTTAGAGTGAAAGAGTAACATGCGAACACAGTCATTAAGAGTGCGGAGAATGCGCTTGGCACGGCCGTTCTGCTGGGAAGTATAGGGGCAAGTCAGACGAAAGATGGTGCCGTGAGAGGCGAGAAGTGTGCGAAGAGCGACGTTGTCAAACTCTTTTCCGTTATCAGTTTGGAGTGCGAGTATGGGGCGACCGAACTGGGTGGTGACATAGGAATAAAAGGCGATGAGTGTGGCTAAAGCATCGGATTTACGACGAAGGGGAAAAGTCCACACATAATGAGAGTAATCATCTAAAATCACGAAGTAGTATAGATAGCCCGTGTTACTCGCAACGGGAGATGTCCAAACATCACCATGAAGTAATTGAAACGAAAAAGTGGAAACTGAAGAAGATGCACTAAAGGGAAGACGAACGTGCTTGCCTGAGCGACAAGCCTCACAAGAGTGCTCGGCGAGCATATCACATGAGAAGGAGAAACTCCTAAGGATTTGATGTAAAACGGTGTGGTTGGGGTGACTCAAGCGAGCGTGCCAAAGGTCAACGCCGGCGGTGAGAGCAACATGTGTGGAGGTGGAGGCGCCGGAGTGCACGGGGTAGAGCTCATCGGGACTGTCACATCGGTGAAGGACCATCCGGGTACGGGCGTCTTTCACAGAAAAGCCGACACCATCAAATTCAACAGTAAGTGGGTTCTCATGAGTAAGACGACGAACGGAAACTAGGTTTGTGACTAAATCAGGTGAAACAAGAGCATTAGACATAGTGATGGGTGTGGAAGTGGAGGGAAAGCTAGTGCTACCGATATGAGTAATAGGTAAGGAGGAGCCGTTGCCGACGGTGATACGAGTGGATGTGTGAATGGGAGTGGAGGAGGTTAGGTTACCAGGATGAGCTGTCATGTGTGCAGTACCACCTGAGTCCTTGTACCAGTCGCCTCCACCGACAAAGCTACTCGGTGACGGTGCGGAGTTCTGGGCGGCGAGGAGGGTGGGGTCCCATGGCACAGGTACCGGCGGCGGCGGAAGGCTCCCGTAGGGCGGCGCCGGGTTGGGCGGGCCATAACCACCGAGGGGCGGCAGCGCGGGGAGGGCGCCATAGCCGGCACCAGTCGGCTGGAAGGGCGCGCCGATGAACACCTGGTGGCCAGCGGGGAGAGCCTACTGATAGTGCGGCGCCCCCGCTCCCCCCCCCCCGGCGTCCTGGGCCTGCGGCGGCGACCGCCGCCACGCCGGTGGCGTCGGCCCCCGCTCCCTTGCGGGTGCTGCGTGGAAGGACGCGACTGGATTGGCGCGGCCGGGGAAGCGGTTCCACTGCAGATGGTGAACTAGCCTGGAGAGTCCATGGAAGGCGTCAGAGGCGGCGGGAAGAGGAAGGGGGCGGCGGCGGCGGCAGGCGGGAGCGCGCGGCGGCGGCGTGTCGGGTTAGGGTTGCGGCGCGACGAGGCGACAGCGGCGCGACAGGGGGCGCGGCGGCGGCAGTAAGTCAGCGCAATGAGTGGGAGCGGAAGCGGCGCGGCGGCACGCGGCGGTGGCGGCGTCAGAGGAGGACGTGGCGGCGGCGGCGGCTACGCGGGGAGGCACGGGGCGACGGCAGCGGTGGGGAGCAGAGGGGGCGGCGCGCGCGGGGAGGTGCAACGCGGTGGCGGCGGTGGGGTGCGGCAGCGGCAGCGGCGCGCGGGGAGGCGCTGTGCGGCGACGGCGGCGGCGGTGGGGAGCGGCGGCGGCGGCACGCGTGAGGAGGGGCGGCGCGGCGGCGATGGCTTGCCCTAGGTCAGGACCTTCAAGATGATACCATATAGACGGGAAAGTTTGCAATACAATAATCGTTGTATTGATGGGGTGCTGGTGCACGTATATATATAATACAAGGGAAGGCCTGTACCTCAACTATACAAGACTAGGAGGTGGGCCACAGCTCCAATACACGTGCAATACAAAATACATACTCAACATCCGGCACTGTAACACACACTGGCTGACGCGACCATTCTCCTCTTCAAGATTTCTCTTCTTGCCATATCATGTCATTCTTTGGTGAGGTCTTCCATGTCAGTACGGTTCATCGTCATGATCATGTTCTCTTCGGCGAGCAACTCGGACATGGCTTTGCTTTTCAGCGGCACGTGCTTTTCTCTCCTCGATGGCCGCTTTGCGCGGCCCCTCTTCCTTGAGTAATTGCCATTTTTCTTTCTTCTCCCTTGCCCTCTTCTCGTCCAACTCTTTCTTGATCTCCAACGACTTCAACAACATCAACTCATTTGATTGCACCATGACATCAACATCAATTTTCTCGCTCAAGCTCGATGCTTCGTGCTCTCTCTTCATCTTCTCCTTAGTCTTCTTGTCGCCATCGGGCTTGTTCAAATTTCTTGGGCCTTCATCATCCTCATCTTCATCCATGTTTGTAAGTGAACCTCTTTTCGGTGGGGATTCTTTGTCGATCAACTTTCACTTCTCACACTCTTTGAGCAAGTCCCAACAATGCTCTAGTTTGAAGAATTTGCCTTCCGAAGGTTCCATGTCTTTGTATCTATGTTGGGAAATTTTGTCCTACACAATTTGAACAAAGTCAAATGATGCAATCATTTCATATGATGCAATATGATGTGCACAACTTGAACAAAGTCAAAACGAACTCACATAGTCGGATTACACGGTTCCAGTTGAAGGTGCATTGCGTACTTGCTCCAAGCAAGCTGCCCAATGGCTACAAATAGGCTTGATCACATCCCGACGCCCTTGAAGCGACCAAAAAGTGTGTGGAGTCCTATTGGGATGCTTTGCCATCATGCGAAAGTATTGATCTTTGATCCTTTGCCAATACCTCTTGGCGGTTTGAGAAGTACCCGTGCATGCATCAAGAGACACCGCACTCCATGCCTTGATCAAGATTTGACCTTCCAAGATCGTGTAGTTCTTCGATCTCTGGCTTTTCCTTGTTTTTGTTTGCGATTTCTCATATGCCCACTCATCTATCTCCTCCACTTCTTCCTCACCACCATGATCACCCACGCCGCCCTCCGTTTCATTGTAATCGAATGCGTTGAACGGGCCTTGATCGATGTCAACGGCGTTGGTGTCCAACAAGTTCACGAACTCGGCAGTTGCATTGTTCGAACCACCGCTATAGTGAACGACAACAAGTCACGAGCTATCGCAAATGGCGAAAAGCAAAGAAAATTGCCATGACCAAAGACGCATACCTTTCGGTCATTTCGTCAAACACCTCGCTTGCGGTGGGAGTAGCACCGTTGACCGGCATCGCGGGGGAACCTCTTTCCGGGGTGGAGGAAGTGGATGAAGGAGCCGACTTCTTTGTAGCCGGAATCTTCTTCCGCTTTAGGCCGGAGACCTTGCCGACCTTCTCCGCCACCGGCCGGGATCGCGCAGCGGCGTTGCCGCCGGAGCGCGGGCCTTCGCGGCGGGGGCAGCCGGATTCCCGCCCTGCACAACCATGTTGCCTTGCCGCTTGCGGGCAGGCGTAGTGTTGCCTTGGACGACGGCGGGGCCAACATGGCCGGCGACGAGATCCGCCCGAGGGGATTGAGCGTGCGTGACCTCGACAGTGACGGGGGACAGCAGGGAGTCATCCATGGCAGCGAAGGACGGTGGGGGAAGATGCACCGGAGCGTGAGGTGGCGGGGCAATGGTGACGGAGGGTGGGGGGAGCGGGAACGGCCGCGCGGAAATGTCCCTCCCGCCAAATCTCGCTGCAGATAGGGGCCGAGTTCGGGTCGTACTCCTACCCCATGAATCTACAAGTCGGGGGAGATCTTTTGCCGCGCCCCGCAAAAAGAAATTACGGATCGAACGCGTATGTGGTATTTGATCGGGCAGATTTTCCCGCGTCGACTCATATTTTAGCGGTTATTTTACGGGTCGGGGCGAAAAGCGGGGTCTGCTAGAGATGCTCGGAGTGCGGGGGTGGGTTGCCCGCGCTGGAGAAGAAGGGGGGAGAGGGTTAGAGGAAGGCAGCGACTCGGTGTTGGAGGCCGTGACTTGGTGAGGTACATACGTGTAATATTTCACGAAATAACCATATCACCATATCATATGATCGTATGTTCAGAAAATTCAGATACATCACTTAGGATTCATGAACCACAGTGCTCGATCAGTCGGTTTAATCAAACAGCAAAGCATCTACGTACTAACACTGACATTAGGCGCTGCACTGTGAGAACTAATCGGTTCACGTGCATTTAGTATACCAAATAAATATAAATATGGACATATATATTCTATGATGGATCTGAAGATATTAATTAACTATTATGAATGTTAATAGTTTCTTGTATAAACATGATCAAACTTCAAAGACTTTGAAATCTAGTACGCGGTGTAAAAATGATCGGAGGGAGTAAGAAGTTCATGTCTGCACAATCCATCTTAGTTCTTTTAGGGGAAGAATCCATCTTAGCTGAAAGTAGCTACGAGTACGATGCAAAACATAGGATCGATCGACCGTGTGTAATCAACATGCATGCAGACGTGGGCACATGGAGAGGTACAGCTACCTAGTTCAGTTAAGCTCGAGCGGCCCAGGGCCTCTAAAAAGAGTAGGCCTTGCGTGCATGCAGCTGGAGGAGGACAACCACGAGGGGAGTACAAAAATCACGCTGCATGGCTACATGGGCATAGGGATATGTATACCTGGGCGTTACACTGTTGCTATACGATTTTGGCCTTTTGCCAATGCATGATTGACATGATATTCGCCTCTTCCAAGAAAAAAAAAACCGCTTTTGCTATTATTCAGATACGTGCAAATAATTGTTGCGTCAATTACCTTTTTTTAGGAGGTTGGACCTCCTCAAAGAAGAAACAGTCCAACTATCCATCTTGAGGGGAAGCAACAACCTTATTATCTATCTTAGGAGAAGCAACGGCCTTATTATCTATCTTAGGGGTGAGGGTGGGATGTAGGGAGATCGCTGGAGTTGTTCACCGGTGGTGCGGGGCTTAGAGGGGTGGTCGGGCATTGGGGGGAGGTCCAGAGGAAGGCAGGACGATGATAGCCGCCGGACGCATGAGGCGAAGGTGGGCGGTTAGGCTTGGGTTGGCCGGTGGCTACATGAGAAAGAAGAAGCTGGAGGTTGAAGATGAACAACGCTAGATCTGTTTTTAGCCGTTGGATGAAAATCTAATGGCTATTGATGAAAGTGATGCATGACACATGTTTTTTCAAGTACCTGTTAAATAGAAATAGACGGTCCCAAACAAGCCAACATCCACTTTTGCCTGTGCCAGAAATTTTCTTTTTAACACGATATTTTAGAGCCTAATTCATTAGATCATTAAAAATGGTAGAAGAGAATTGTTTGATTAACTAAGGGCAATCTTGGCAAAAATGAAGAGCACACTGACCGATCTGGCGGCCCACGAGGCCCGCACAAATTGCATGAGAGAGTTGCACTATGAGGCCTCATTCGGCTTGGAGAAAATCAAAACATAGGGATTAGGAATAGTATATGAATTTGATAGGATGTCACTTGCCATTCTAAAAAATTGTCTTGGCCTTGTTCTTACACAAAAAAGTAAGCTTGAGTAGAAGTGCAAATTCCTCAAAAACACAAAAAAAAATAGTATTCCTACGAAATTCCCGTACGCGTTTTCTAGAAACCAAATGCTTGCATCTATAGAAATTTTTCCTTTGAAATTCTTGTTTCTATGTTTTTTCTACCAAAATTCTCCAAATCCAATGAGGCCTGAAATCTGGATTTAGACCGTTAAGTAAACAAAGGAACCCTAGCTACCGGTTGGGTCGATCGTAGGTCGACGTAACTAACACTCTTACGATTGGACCGATCTGGTATTAACATGTAGTACTACAGCGCTTTCCGGGGAATCATGCACTCTTGTCTCTGAAATAGACTCTGCCTTAGCTGTATGCACAGTAGACAAGTGCGTCATGTGTAATGCGTGCAGCTACAATCTTTCCGGCTAAAGGATAGGCTTTATACTATGTGGTGGTGCCCCGCGTCAACATCAGAAGAAATAATCGGACTGCTATCTGTTTTCTCATGCGAACATATTTATTAATTGTTACTCCCTTTTTTTATATCCATTTTTTTAGCATTAGTACAGACACAAGCGTTCATATACACGCGCATACACTCATCCCTATGAACGCACACACGCACACCCTATCCATATGAGCACCTTCGAGAGACTGGGCCGGCATATCATCTTGAGATTTACGAAGTCACCGTAGGCGCCTCGTCGTCGACGGGAACGTCTCCTCCCACTGAAAGCGCATCGCCGGAAATCCTGAAATAAATCCAGGAATAATGCGAGCACTAGGATTTGAATCCTGGTGGGTTGAGGATACCACTGTCCACCTAATCAACTCAACCACAAGTTGATGACAAGTATTTTCAAACGAAGGGAGTGTAATATATATTGGATAGACCCAAAGTGCGACATGTCTACTGATACCAACATTTAAATAATACACAATGGTATCAATTCAAATATTTGGTACAAAACGATAACGAAAAATACAGAAATTTGGCATAGAGACAACATGGTATAATATACGACTCACACTGGCCTAGACATGTAAAAGAAAATAATATGTTAAAAAAGAAGAGGAAAAGAGACATAATATTCGCAGTGGATGCAAAAAATGTGTGCATTCATATAACCGAGCGTATATACATCCTCTTTTGATTTTATGTGTCTCGTGTTTGTTTGAATTTCGGCAAAAAAGTTCAGCATGCCGTACTTTACGTCATTATCATTCCTAGATTTTTTTATATCATTTATCCTACAATTTTTAAGACGGTATAGTGATACGTATCATTCATTGGTAGCACTAGATATACATTTCAAGTATTCAACTTGAAAAAAGCCAGCTAAAAGAATCGACCACAAGACTCTATGAACCGTGTGTGTGCGCGCGCGGGCGTACGTGTTTGTTGTCCGCCCAGTCCAAAGAAGCATATTCAATTGTAATTTCCTAACGTTATAAATGAACGTAATTGTACGGGAGAATCATGGATGGATCGAATATAATCATGAAGTGTTGTTTTATAGGAAAAAAATTATATGAAACTAGGTCTTACGGTTAGCAAATGAGACTCGTCCTGATGAATGACACGTGGTATTCATAAATCACAAAACATCTGAGCATCAAATTCTTTTCCCTGTTCTATATACTATTTGGCGATGCTGATGCACATGGCGAGTGCACATTGATTATTCATTGATTATTTCGGTCCACAGTTTAAACCAAGTACACGTTGCACGCAAAGAAGAAAACGTGCATGTTGCGCACGCGACAGTGCGCAACAATACAACACTTCGTTTTTATTTTCGGCGACCACGGGGAGTACATCCCGTTTTTCTCTGAAGGGCCGCCTCCGTTCACCCACAACCAGCATCCCTCCCTTCTCGGGCGCCCCGTGCAACGTCCCTTGGGTGCTGGTCCTGCCTTGGACATGCGCCGCGGTGGTGGGGGTGCGCTCGCCTCCCTCCTCCGCGTTCTGAACGCCCCTCCTCTTCCAGGCGAGGTGCGTGACGGGCCCCGACCCCCCCCCCCCCCCCTCCCGCTCTCTCCGCACGGCTCCGGGGGGCTTGCTCCTCCGTGGTCATCTCTGAGCTGGGGGAGGACGACGCCATGGAACCTGTTATCAATGCCGTCCCTGTGGCCGCTCCGGTTGCCCCCAACGAGCAACGCCGCCTTGCTCTCCTCGAGCCCGCCACCTTCGTGAGCATGGAGGAGAAGGCGGTCAAGCGCACGGCGTTGAAAGAGGCTCTCATCGGCTGCTTGCCACGCCTGCAGGGCAAAGCCCTCCGTCTCAAGGTGGTGGAGGCGGTGGCCCGTCCTCTGAGCAAGAAGGCGCTGGCCGAGCTGCGTGCCGCTGCCTCCTTCCCCTCCTCCTCGGTGAACCGCTCTGCCAATGTGTAGACGCCTGGTCCGTCCTCACTCCGCCCCAACGGGGAGCCTCGTTGGTGTCACTTCTGTTCCCCCCCCCCCCTGTTTGGGAGGTGTATCGCTCGCGTAGTGGTCTGTGTTCGTGTTCGGGTGTTGTCTCCGTGTCCTCATGTCTAACCCCCCCCCCCCTAGTGTAACTCTCTCTTTCCTTTCTTGGAACGTGCAGGGTTTAGGTGAGTCGGATAAGTGCGATCGGGTGCGCGCGGCCGTCGACTCGATTAACCCCTGTATTGCTTGTCTCCAAGAAACGAAATTGGCTAGTCTCGATTCGTTCAAGCTGGCCTCCTTCCTCCCTGGTCGCCTCTCCGCCTTCACTGTCCATGACGCGGACGAGAGCCGAGGGGGGACTATTACTGCCTGGGATCCCCGTCTCTTCGCTATGGCTCCCTTCTCCTCCTCTCGATGCTCTCTCACCACGGTCCTTCGCTCTACCTCCACTGACCTCTCCTTCACGGTTACAAACGTCTACGCGCCCACTGACCACTCCTTCACTCAGGCTTTTGTGGGGGACATCCGAGAGGTCGCGGCTGCGGTCTCTCTCCCATGGCTTATCTTGGGGATTTCAACCTCATTCGGACGCCTCACGAGAAGAGCACCCTGCGTTTTGACGCTGCTAGAGCGGCTTCCTTCAACTCCCTGATTTGCGATCTCGCTTGGCTTGAGCTGCCCCTCTCTGACCGTCTATTTACGTGGACCAACAAGCGCACCCCCCGACCCTTGCTCGGCTCGACCGGTTATTTTTCGACACCGGTTGGGATGCCCTCTTCCCGGACTCCTCGCTCTGCTCGCGCCCTCGGGCCACTAGCGATCACGTCCCCCTCGTGGTCACCGCCTCCTCGAAAATCCCGGCCTCCACTCGCTTCTTCTTTGAGACGGCGTGGCTGACCGACCCTCTCTTCCTTCCCTCCACCCTGCCCTCCTGGACGAGGAGCCGCCGTGGCCGGGACGCGGCCGGGGACCTGGCCTCTCGTAAGAAGGCTTTCCGGTCCGCGGCCAAGACCTGAAAACGGCAACACCATTACGTTCCCACATTTAGGAATGATTGTGTTTTTTGATTGATCTCTTGGATTTCTTGGAAGAATGTCGCTGCCTCTCTGCAGATGAGGCCTCCCTCCGTGTCGACGCAAACCGTGCGTTGGACGCTGCGGTCCTGCGTCAGGCGGCCTACTGGAAGATGCGGGGAAAGTGCAAAGGCGTGCGCGAGGGTGATGAGAACATGCGCTTCTTCCACGCAAACGCTTCTCAGCACTGGCGCACCAACTGCATCCGCGTCCTCGACGTCGGCAGGGCTCACGTCATGGGACATGCAGAGAAGGCCAACGCCCTCCTGGGCTTCTACTCCGGCCTTTCGGGCCACGAGACGGCGCCCATTTGGCGCTTTGACGTGGAGGCCCTTTACGGTGCCGCTCCCCGCGTCCATGGGCCCTCTCTGGTGGCCCCCTTCGGCCCCGAGGAGGTCAAGCAGGCCGCTTTCTGCCTCGACCAGATGAGCGCCCCGGGCCCCGATGGGCCGGGGCCTGCCTTCTACCGCGCTGCCTGGGTGACCGTCGGCCCCATGTCTGCCGCCTGCTCGACGCTGTGCATGCCGGCACAGCTCGGCTGGACGGGATCAACCGGGCGTACATCGCCCTACTCCCTAGAAAAGCGGGGGTGCCGGTGCCGGGGGATTTCTGGCCTGTTTCTCTCCAGAACGCTGACATCAAGATTCTCTGTCGTTGCCTCACCTCTCGGGTGCAGAAGCAAATCAGCTCTATCGTTGATGAGGACCAGTCTGGTTTCATCCCCGGGCGAAGCATTGCCAAAAACTTCGTGTACGCCACTGAGATGGTGCAGTGCTGCTTCAAGAGGGCCCCCCACCCTTGTGCTCAAGCTTGACTTCGCCAAGGCCTTCGACTGCATCAATTGGGCGAGCCTGCGTGCAATCATGCTAGCGCGCAGGTTCCCTGAGCTCTGGTGTGATTGGATGGACGCGATCTTCCATTCCTCGCGCTCCGCCGTGCTCCTCAACGGCGTCCCGGGGAAGTGGTTCCCCCTCCGCTGCGGGCTGTGCCAGGGGGACCCCATCTACCCATACCTCTTCCTCCTCGTCGCCGACGTGCTCCAAAGGCTGATTCGACAGGACGCCCTGATGCAGCACCCGTTGGTGGACGGGGAGCCGCCGCTTGTTCTGCAGTACATGGATAACACGTTGATCATCATGCGTGCGTGCCCCATCGCGGCGGCGCGGCTCCACTCTACACTTGATGATTTTGCCGCTGACCGGCCTCGTCATCAACTACTCTAAAAGCACTCTAGTCCCGATGAACATCGATGACGACACCCTGGCCGCGGTCGTGGCTGTCGTGGGCTGCAAGGTGGAGGGGTTCCCACAAACCTACTTGGGGCTCCCTCTGTCGTGTTCCAAGCTGTCACTCGCGGATTTCCAGTTCATCATCGCCAAGGTGGATCGGTACTTGGCCGGCTGGCGTGCTCGCCTGCTCTCTCCAGCTGGGCGGCTGGTTCTTATCAATGTCGTCCTGGATGCCCTCCCGTCCTATGCCATGGTGATAACCCACAAGTATAGGGGATCACAACAGCTTTCGAGGGTAGAGTATTCAACCCAAATTTATTGATTCGACACAAGGAGAGCCAAAGAATATTCTCAAGTATTAGCAGTTGAGTTGTCAATTCAACCACACCTGGAAACTTAGTATCTGCAGCAAAGTATTTAGTAGCAAAGTAATATGATAGTGGTGGTAGCGGCAACAAAAGTAAAGACAACAAAAGTAATGTTTTTGGTATTTTGTAGTGATTGTAACAGTAGCAGCGGGAAAGTAGATAAGCGTAAACCAGTATATGGAAAACTCGTAGGCACCGGATCAGTGATGGATAATTATGCCGGATGCGGTTCATCATGTAACAGTCATAACATAGGGTGACACAGAGCTAGCTCCAATTCATCAATGTAATGTAGGCATGTATTCTGTATATAGTCATACGTGCTTATGGAAAAGAACTTGCATGACATCTTTTCTCCTACCCTCTCATGGCAGCGGGGTCCTATTGGAAACTAATGGATATTAAGGCCTCCTTTTAATGGAGAACCGGAACAAAGCATTAGCACATAGTGAATACATGAACTCCTCAAACTATGGTCATCACCGGGAGTGGTCCCGATTATTGTCACTTCGGGGTTGCCGGATCATAACACATAGTAGGTGACTATAGACTTGCAAGATAGGATCAAGAACTCACATATATTCATGAAAACATAATAGGTTCAGATCTGAAATGATGGCACTCAGGCCCTAGTGACAAGCATTAAGCATAGAAAAGTCATAGCAACATCAATCTCAGAACATAATGGATACTAGGGATCAAACCCTAACAAAACTAACTCGATTACATGATAAATCTCATCCAACCCATCACCGTCCAGCAAGCCTACGATGGAATTACTCACGCACGGCGGTGAGCATCATGAAATTGGTGATGGAGGATGGTTGATGATGACGACGGCGACGAATCCCCCTCTCCGGAGCCCCGAACGGACTCCAGATCAGCCCTCTCGAGAGGTTTTAGGGCTTGGCGGCGGCTCCGTATCGTAAAACGCGATGATTTCTTCTCTCTGATTTTTTTCTCTCCGAAAGCAAATATATAGAGTTGAAGTTGGCGTCGGAGGGCATTCAGGGGGCCCACGAGGTAGGGGGCACGCCCTAGGGGGGGGCGCCCCCACCCTCATGGACAGGGTGTGGGGCCCCCTGGTCTTCATCTTTGGCGAGGATTTTTTATTATTTTTTCTAAGATGTTCCGTGGAATTTCAGGTCATTCCGAGAATATTTGTTTTCTGCACATAAAACAACACCATGACAATTATGCTGAAAACAGCGTCAGTCCGGTTTAGTTCCATTCAAATCATACAAGTTAGAGTCCAAAACAAGGGCAAAAGTGTTTGGAAAAGTAGATACGACGGAGACGTATCAACTCCCCCAAGCTTAAACCCTTGCTTGTCCTCAAGCAATTCAGTTGACAAACTAAAAGAAAGAAAGAAAAACTTTTACAAACTCTGTTTGCTCTTGTTGTTGTAACTATGTCAAGCCAGCATTCAAGTTTTCACCATAGATCATAACTAACCACATTTGCAATAATTCTCAGGTCTCATAATTACTCATATCTATAGCATAATCAACTAGCAAGTCATAATAATAAATCTTGGATGACAACACTTTCTCAAAACAATCATAATATGATATAACAAGATGGTACTCGCTAGCCCTTTCTAAGACCGCAAAACATAAATGCAGAGCACCATTAAAGATCAAGGACTGATTAAACATTGTAATTCATGGTAAAAGAGATCCAATCATAGTCACATCCAATATAAATTAATAGTGATGAATGCAAATGACAGTTGTGCTCTCCAGCTAGTGCTTTTTAATAAGAGGGTGATGACTCAACATAAAAGTAAATGGATAGGCCCTTCGCAGAGGGAAGCAGGAATTTGTAGAGGTGCCAGAGCTCGGTTTTGAAATAGAGATAAATTGTATTTTGAGCGGTATACTTTCATTGTCAACATAACAACTAAGAGATGGCGATATCTTCCATGCTAAGCACATTATAGGCGGTTCCCAAACAGAATGGTAAAGTTTATACTCCCCCTCCACCAACAAGCATCAATCCATGGCTTGCTCGAAACAACGAGTGCCTCCAACATACATCAGGTCCCAGGAGGAGTTTTGTTTACAATTAATTTTGATTTAGTTTGCATAAAGCATGGGACTGGGCATCCCGGTGACCAGCCATTTTCTCGTGAGTGAGGAGCGGAGTCCACTCCTCTTGAGAATAACCCGCCTAACACGGAAGATAAGGACAGCCTTGGTTGATACATGAGCTATTCGAGCATACAAAACAGAATGTTTATTTGAAGGTTTAGAGTTTGGCACATACAAATTTACTTGGAACAGTAGGTAGATACCGCATATAGGAAGGTATAGTGGACTCATCTGGAATAACTTTGGGGTTTAAGAGATTGTATGCACAAGCAGTATTCCCGCTTAGTACAAGTGAAGGCTAGCAAAAGACTGGGAAGCGACCAACTAGAGAGCGACAACAGCCATGTACATGCATTAAAATTAATAAACATTGGATGCAAGCATGAGTAGGATATAATCCACCATGAACATAAATCATGAAGGCTATGTTTATTTGTTTCAACTACATGCGTGAACATGTGCCAAGTCAAGTCACTTAAATCATTCAAAGGAGGATACCACCCCATCATACCACATCATAATCATCGCAATAGCATGTTGGCACACAAGGTAAACCATTATAGCTCATAGCTAATTAAGCATGGCATAAGCAACTATGATCTCTAATTGTCATTGCAAACATGTTTATTCATAATAAGCTGAATCAAGAACGAGGGAATCATCATATTTACAAAAACAAAAGAGGTTGAGTTCATACCAGCTTTTCTCATCTCAGTCAGCCCATCATATATCATCATAATTGTCTTTCACTTGCACGACCGAACGATATGAATAATAATAAGAGTGTACGTGCATTGGACTAAGCTAAAATCTGCGAGCATTCAATAAACATGAGAAGACAATGCAATATGGGCTCTTGGTTAAATCAACAATAATGCATATAAGAGCCACTTCAACAATTTAATTATGGTCTTCTCCTACTGACCCCCAAAGAAAATAAAAGAAATAAAACTATTTACACAGAAAAGCTCCCAACAAGTAAAAGAAGAACGGGAAATATTTTTGGGTTTTCTTTTTAATTATTACTACTACAGCAGAAAAATAAACTACTACTAATTTTTTGGTTTTTCTTAAGGTTTAACAAACACACAAGAAGAAAGCAGAAAAAAGAAAATAAACTAGCATGGATATTACAGTGGAAGAGTATGAGCACCGACATCTAGTAATGAGTGTGTGTGAACATAAATATAATGTCGATGAGAAATACGTACTCCCCCAAGCTTAGGCTTTTGGCCTAAGTTGGTCTATTGCCAGGGATAGCCTGGCGGATACCCGTAAGTGTAGCTAGGGTCGTACTGCGACGAAGAATAGTTGGGATCATACTGATGTGCAACGGTTATCGCCTGCTGAGCTGCAGCGTGGAGTCGAGTTCCCTCCGCTCTCCCCTCGTACTCTTCTACCTCCTCTCTGGTAATAACATATCTTATTTTTGTCTGTGAATCAAAGAAGGCAGGAGCAGGGAGAGTAATACGGAAAACACGTCGTTTATCAAAAATTAAACGATATAAGAGAGGTGATTCAGGCCTCTTGACAAACTGGTGCGAAGCCATAGAGTTATAATCTAAATATACAGGAGGCAACTCCGTATCACCCTCACGAATGTCTATCTCAAGAAAATGAGCTAAGCGGGTTGCATAAATTCCTCCAAAGAAATCTTCATTATGTCTATTATGATGCAACCTACGAGCTACAATGGCTCCCATATGATAAGATTGGTCTCCTAACACAGCACTCCTAAGAATGCTAAGATCAGGAACACACATGTGACATGCTTCATCCTTAGCATTTATGCATCTACCTATGAAGAGAGCAAAATAATGTATAGCAGGAAAGTGAATGCTCCCTATGGTAGCCTGCGTTATATCTCTAGATTCTCCCATAGTTATACTAGCAAGAAAATTTCTAAATTCAAATTTAGGGGGATCCCTAACACTACCCCATGATGGAAATTTGCAAGCAGAAGTGAAATCCTCCAAGTCCATGGTATAAGATTTGTCATAGAGATCAAACATGATTGAAGGATAATTACGCGAAGATGAATACTCAAACCTCCTCACAAATGAACTTGTGAGATCATGATACTGGGGGAATTTGTTAGCCACAAAATCCTCAAGACCGGCATTGCGCAAATATGCTTTGAATTCTTCTGTAATTCCGGCACGGTCCATAAAATTTTCCGACGGCCATTCGCAAGGTTGTACTGTAGCGTCTCTTGGTGGACCCTTGTCAGCATCGCGCATAGCAATCCTGGGTCCTTTGCTTCTTAGAAGAACCACCTTGGAACATCTTCCTAAGCATATTGTTTTTCTCTGAAAAATTCTGAAATTTTTAGTAACTTCAAACAAAAGTGAACCAACTTCAATAAAACTGATATCAACTACTCCTACAAGTTCCTAGAGCCTATATCAAGCATTAGAACTACTTGGAACCATATAAATTTGACATGCAAGCTCAAGAACATGGTCACCTATGCAGCACAAATTTGCAAAGAATAAAGCACTAGAACAAAAACTAATTGGACCAATGGAGGAGTCACATACCAAGGAACAATCTCCCCAAGCAGTTTTGCGAGAGGTGCTTTGAGCAAGGAGATCGAAAATCACAGCAAAAGTGGTTGGAACTCGTGCTTGAGTTGGTTTTTCGGGTTTGTGTGAGACAGAGGAGGAAGACGGGTGCTGGGATAAGTGGAGGAGGGCCACCGTGGGCCCACGAGGCAGGGGGCGCGCCCACCACCCTCGTGGCCAGGTGGCAGCTCCTCCCGCGGTAATTTTTGCACAGTAAATCCTCAAATATTCCTGAAAAAATCATATTAAATTGGCATGTCATTCTGAGGACTTTTATTTTCGGGATATTTTTATATTGCACGGATAAGTCATGAAACAGACAGAAAAATACTCTTTTTACTTTATTTAATATAAATAACAGATAGTAAAAGTGGGGTACAGAAGGTTGTGCTTCTAGTTTCATCCATCTCAAGCTCATCAAAAAGAATCCACTAACAAGGTTGATCAAGTCTTGTTAACAAACTCATTCCGATTAACATGAAACCGGAGAAATTTCGAATATCACTAGGTTACCTCAATGGGGATATGCACATCCCCAATAATAAGTATATCATATTTCTTCTTGACAGTAGGAAGAGGAAATTCAAAACCTCCAATTATAATCGATGGAATTTTTCCAATGGAGTTGATACTATGAACTTGAGGTTGTTTCCTCGGAAAGTGTACCGTATACTCATTACCATTAACATGAAAAGTGACATTGCCTTTGTTGCAATCAATAACAGCCCCTGCAGTATTAAGAAAAGGTCTTCCAAGAATAATAAACATACTATCATCCTCGGGAATATCAAGAATAACAAAGTCCGTTAAAATAGTAACGTTTGCAACCACAACAGGCACATCCTCACAGATACCAACAGGTATAGCAGTTGATTTATCAGCCATTTGCAAAGATATTTCAGTAGGTGTCAGCTTATTCAAGTCAAGTCTACGATATAAAGAGAGAGGCATAACACTAACACCGGCTCCAAGATCACATAAAGCAGTTTTAATATAATTTCTTTTAATGGAGCAAGGTACAGTAGGTACTCCGGTGTCTCCAAGTTTCTTTGGTATTCCATCCTTAAAAGTATAATTCGCAAGCATGGTGGAAATATCAGCTTCCGGTATCTTTCTTTTATTAGTAATGATATCCTTCATATATTTAGCATAAGGATTTGTTTTGAGCACATCAGTTAATCGCATACGCAAAAAGATAGGCCTAATCATTTCAGCAAAGCGCTCAAAATCCTCATCATCCTTTTTCTTGGATGGTTTTGGAGGAAAAGGCATGGGTTTCTGAACCCAAGGTTCCCTTTCTTTACCATGTTTCCTAGAAACAAAGTCTCTTTTATCATAACGTTGATTCTTTGATTGTGGGTTATCAAGATCAACAGCAGGTTCAACTTCTACATCATTATCATTACTAGGTTGAGCATCATCATGAACATCATCATTAATATTTTCATTAGGTTCATGTTCATTACCAGATTGTGTTTCAGCATCAGACATAGAGATATCATTTGGATTATCAGGTGGTTCAGCAATAGGTTCACTAGAAGTTTGCACAATTCTATCATTTTTCTTCTTCTTCTTTTTAGAAGAACTAGGAACATCAATATTATTTCTTTGGGAATCTTGCTCGATTCTCTTAGGGTGGCCTTCAGGATACAAAGGTTCCTGAGTCATTCTACCAGTTCTAGTAGCCACTCTAACAGGATAATCATTTTTCTTACTATTCATTTCATCAAGCACTTCATTTTGAGCCTTAAGTACTTGTTCTACTTGACTGGTAACCATAGAAGCATGTTTGCTAACAAGTTTAAGCTCACCTTTAATATTAGCCATATAATCACCCAAGCGTCTAACCATATAAGCATTTTCTTTTAATTGTCTACCAAAATAAGCATTGAAGTCGTCTTGCTTAAACATAAAGTTATCAAACTCATCCAAGCACTGACTAGCAATTTTAGTAGGAGGAACTTTAGCTTTATCATATCTATAGAGAGAATTTACCATTACTACCTGTGTCGGGATATCGGGGTCAGGAGGTTCTTCAATAAATAAAGAATTGAGATCATATGTTTCTTCAACAGGCGGTATATTAAGACCATGTATTTCTTTAATAGGAGGTAAATTCTTAACATCTTCAGCTTTAATACCTTTCTCCTTCATAGATTTCTTTGCCTCTTGCATATCTTCGGGACTGAGGAATAGAACACCTCTCTTCTTCGGAGTTGGTTTAAGAATAGGCTCAGTAATTGGAGCAGGAGCTGGCTCAGGAGGTGCCCAATTATTTTCATTTGTCAACATATTATTCAATAGAATTTCAGCTTCATCCGGTGTTCTTTCCCTGAAAAGAGAACCAGCACAACTATCCAGGTAATCTCTGGAAGCATTGGTTAGTCCATTATAAAAGATATCAAGTATTTCAGGTTTCTTAAGAGGATGATCAGGCAAAGCATTAAGTAACTTGAGAAGCCTCCCCCAAGCTTGTGGGAGACTCTCTTCTTTAATTTGCATGAAGTTGTATATTTCCCTCAAAGCAGCTTGTTTCTTATGAGCAGGGAAATATTTAGCAGAGAAGTAATAAATCATATCCTGGGGACTACACACACAACCAGGATCAAGAGAATTAAACCAGATCTTAGCATCACCCTTTAATGAGAACAGAAATATTTTGAGTATATAAAAGTAACGCGATCTCTCATCATTAGTAAACAGGGCGGCTATATCATTTAACTTAGTAAGATGTGCCTCAACAGTTTCAGATTCATAGCCATAAAATGGATCAGATTCAACCAAAGTAATTATATCAGGATCAATAGAGAATTCATAATCCTTATCAGGAACACATATAGGTGAAGTAGCAAAAGCAGGGTCAGGTTTCATTTTATCTCTAAGTGATTCTTTGTTCCATTTAACTAATAACCTCTTAAGCTCATATCTATCTTTGCAAGCTAAAATAGCGACAGAAGATTCCATATCAAAAAGATAGCCCTTAGGGATAACAGGCATATTTTCATCATCATCATATTCAGATTCAATAATTTCTTTTTCTCTAGCCCTAGCAATTTGTTCATCAAGAAATTCACCAAGGGGCACAGTAGTATCAGGCATAGAAGCAGTTTCATCATAAGTATCATGCATAGCAGAAGTGGCATCATCAATAACATGCAACATATCAGAATGAATAGCAGAAGCAGGTGTAGGTATCGCAAACTTACTCATAACAGAAGGTGAATCAAGTGCAGAGCTAGATGGCAGTTCCTTACCTCCCCTCGTAGTTGAGGGATATATCTTGGTTTTTGGATCTCTCAAGTTCTTCATAGTGTCCAGCAGATATAAATCCCAAGTGACTCAAAGAATAGAGCCATGCTCCCCGACAACGGCGCCAGAAATTTTTCTTGATAACCCACAAGTATAGGGGATCGCAACAGCTTTCGAGGGTAGAGTATTCAATCCAAATTTATTGATTCCACACAGGGGGAGCCAAAGAATATTCTCAAGTATTAGCAGCTGAGTTGTCAATTCAACCACATCTGGAAACTTAGTATCTACAGCAAAGTGTTTAGTAGCAAAGTAATATGATAGTGGTGGTAGCAGCAACAAAAGTAAAGACAACAAAAGTAATGCTTTTTCTATTTTGTAGTGATTGTAACAATAGCAGCAGGAAAGTAGATAAGCATAAACCAGTATATGGAAAACTCGTAGGCACCAGATGCGGTTCATCATGTAACATTCATAACATAGGGTGACACAGAACTAGCTCCAATTCATCAATGTAATGTAGGCATGTATTCCGTATATAGTCATACGTGCTTATGGAAAAGAACTTGCATGACATCTTTTGTCCTACCCTCCCGTGGCAGCAGGGTCCTATTGAAAACTAAGGGATATTAAGGCCTCCTTTTAATAGAGAACCGGAACAAAGCATTAGCACATAGTGAATACATGAACTCCTCAAACTATGGTCATCACCGGGAGTGGTCCCGATTATTGTCACTTCGGGGTTGCCGGATCATAACACATAGTAGGTGTCTATAGACTTGCAAGATAGGATCAAGAACTCACATATATTCATGAAAATATAATAGGTTCAGATCTGAAATCATGGCACTCGGGCCCTAGTGACAAGCATTAAGCATAGCAAAGTCATAGCAACATCAATCTCAGAACATAATGGATACTAGGGATCAAACCCTAACAAAACTAACTCGATTGCATGATAAATCTCATCCAACCCATCACCGTCCAGCAAGCCTACGATGGAATTACTCATGCACGGCGGTGAGCATCATGAAATTGGTGATGGAGGATGGTTGATGATGACGACGGCGACGAATCCCCCTCTCCGGAGCCCCAAACGGACTCCAGATCAGCCCTCCTGAGAGGTTTTAGGGCTTGGCGGCGGCTCCGTATCGTAAAACGCGATGATTTCTTCTCTCTGATTTTTTTTCTCTCCGAAAGCAAATATATAGAGTTGGAGTTGTCGTCGGAGGGCATCCAGGGGGCCCACGAGGTAGGGCGGCGCGCCCTAGGGGGGGCGCCCCCCACCCTCGCGGACAGGTTGTGGGCCCCCTGGTCTTCATCTCTGGCAAGGATTTATTATTATTTTTTCTAAGATGTTTCGTGGAGTTTCAGGTCATTCCGAGAATATTTGTTTTCTGCACATAAAACGACACCATGGCAATTCTGCTGAAAACATCGTCTGTCCAGGTTAGTTCCATTCAAATCATACAAGTTAGAGTCCAAAATAAGGGCAAAAGTGTTTGAAAAAGTAGATACGACGGAGACGTATCACATGGGCGCGCTCAAGCTCCCCAAGAAAGTGGTCGCTGCGCTCGACTCCCTCCGTCGGGCTTTCCTATGGAATGCAGCCGATCGCGCGTTCGGGGCGCAGTGCCTCGTCGCATGGGACCGAGTGTGTCATGCGAAGGCTGAGGGCAACCTTGGGGTCCGTGACCTCGCCTCCCAAAATGACTCGCTCCTGCTGAAGGTTCTTCACCGGCTCCACACTCTGCCCCCTCCCGGTGGGCGTCGTGGGTCTGGAACTCGCTCGGCGAGCGCCTCCTCCTGGACGCGCATGGCTCGACGCTCGCCGGCGAGCACTGGGCTTACCTTCGGAGCCTCATGCCCCTCTACCGCTCGCTTACCCGGGTCATCATCGATGACGGGCGAACGACCGCCTTCTGGGAGGACCACTGGCTGCCCTGTGGCCCCCTATACTGCGCCTTCCCAGCGCTGGTCTCCTACGCTGCTTGCACGGAGGTGTCTGTCTGGGCGGTTCGCACCCTTGGGCTTAACACGGTCCTGGTGCCGCGGCTCTCCGTCGCGGCCTCTCGGAGCGCCTCCGCCTGCTTCCTCTCGTTGGGTGGGGGGGCACCGGTGCAGGCGCTGAAGATCTTCGGTCCCTGGTGCTGTGTGCGAAGCCAAAGGGGCAGCTGGCCTCCAATAAGGTCTATGGCCTCCCGCGCCTTGGTGGAGAGGTCATGGAGAATGTCGCCTTCCTTTGGAGCTCCCCGGCTCCCTCCAGAGTCCGGTTCTTCTCCTGGCTACTTGCTCTTGAGAGGATCCACACCTGCGACAACCTGCTAAAGAAACACATCGTGGAGCCACGCGACGTTGGCTGCCCCAATTGCGGTGTTGCGCTCGAGACGCCCGATCACTTGATCTTTGGATGTCCCTTCGCGCAGGCGTTCTGGTCCACCCTGCGCCTCTCCACCACGGGGGCGACGGTGCGTTCCCTGCACCTCTTCGACGTCTCCGATGCCGTCGGTGCGGCGTTGCTGCATGCCTTCGTCCTGCTCTGCGACCTTTGGAAGCGGAGGAATCCGGTGGCGTTCAGGCTGGAATCTGTTGGAAATATGAGCAAATTACTATGAGATTTAATCCGAATATAAATCATGACCACAGCAGCAGAGATTAAACTCATCATGCGAACTAGCATAGCAGATGAACATATCACATCTAGGGCACATACTAGAAACATGAATTCTACCACGATCTCGAACAAGAAGGATAGAATCACATACGATGCAGCGGGTGCAGCACCGCCGGCGTTGATGTTGTTGCCCATGTCGTCGAGGATGAGGTTGCCGAGGTCGGGGAAGAAGTCGTCGTTCACGAAGTCGTCACTGCCAGCAGTCGCGCGAGTGCGCTCCCCAAAAACCTGATCGCCCCTCTCCCGTACAGGATCACGAGAGGCAGGGTTCCGGAGGCCTGCTGTCCCTTCTCGCGGTGCATGCCGGAAGGAGGGATGGAGAAGACTAGCTTGGCGGTGCAATGATCTGGAACGGTGATGAGAAACCATACGAAGCGTCTGCTAGGATAGACGTCTGCCTGACTATATATTGCGGGCCGGGTAGGTCGTGGGAGTAAACCCCACGTCCAAGTCGTCACGATCCAAAAGAATCGGAAAGGGTTCAGTAATTAACGCGTCTGTTAATTATTAATTAATGACTCATTAATTTTCCCATGCAGTAAAAATATAGACAACGTGCATAGCTCTGTCCTCGGCTCGGCTCAATCCCACAACCCACGGCGCGTCGTAATGAGGCGTGGCGTGGTGAGGCGAGCGAGGAGGAGGAGCGCGCGTGTAGATCTCCTCTTCACATGCTCATACAATTGGTAGAAGAGCTCACCTTATAAAGAGGTGCAACTCTCTCTCAACTTCCAAGGTGGGACTAAACTTTAGCCTCAGTCACTCCACTCACATGTGTGCATGAATGGGCCAAGAGAATTTCAGAATTTTAGTTGGGCTTTGGGCCAAAGGCCTACTAGCAAAATTCCAACTATCCCCCACAAAGTCTCATTGGCACATCTCATCATTTAGTTCCAAAACATTGTTTTACATATCGGTGCTTAGTGGAGACTGTGAAGTTGAACTTCCACATAGAAATTTATGCTACACTATATCACAACTTGAATAGTGGACTATGCCTTGAACTACAAGTTTTCTGTGAAACTAGTTTCACACAAATTCTTGACCGATACTGGGCTGCCGCAAGGCTTCCCCGCGGGTGGAGCTTATACGTCATACTCCAGGGCCTTTCATGAAATTATTAGAGAACACCCAATTCTCACAGACTGCAACGTTGACAGTCAAATTCATATAGGTGTGTTCCTCAGAAGATGTTCGGCAGGACAACATCTCTGCTTACCCGAATAAGCCACTTGGAACACATTAAGATAAGTATCAACCTGCCATGCAGATCAGGAGAGTATTGCATCTTCACGAGTGGGATAATTAATATAGGGATACTCTCCTCCCAGCTGACCAACAGCTTGTCTCCCACTCCGATCACATAGAGTGGGTTACCACTATGGACAACTCATGCGGTGGGTCTCAAACCCATCTCCATTGATGCATTATCTATCACATTACGTGATAGACCCTTTGTGAAGGGATCTGCCAAGTTTTTCGATGTTTGGATATAATCCAACGTAATAACTCCGGAGTTCCTCAATTTTCTGACAGATTTTAGTCTCCTCTTCACATGCCTTGAGGACTTCATATTGTCCTTAGAACTGTTTATCTTGACGATCGCAGTTTGATTATCACAGTTCATCGGGATAGGGGGTATTGCTTTTTCAACCATAGGTAAGTCCATCAAGGGTTCATGAAGCCACTCTGCTTCAACAGTGGCAGTGTCTAATGCTGTGAGTTCTGCTTCCATAGTTGACCTCGTTAATATGGTCTGCTTGCAAGACTTCCAGGAAACAGTGCCACCACCAAGTGTAAAAACATAACCACTTCTGGCCTTAATCTCAACAGCATCAGATATCCAGTTTGAGTCACTATAACCCTCCAGTACCCTTGGATACCCGGTGTAGTGAATCCCATAGCTCGCGGTGCCTTTCAAATAGCGCATAACTCTCTCAAGCACATGCCAATGATCATCTCCCGGTTTTGACACAAACCGACTCAGCTTGCTCACAGCAAAAGAGATGTGGCCTCGTGGCACTCGCCAAATACATAAGCGAGCCAATAATCTGAGAATACCTCAGTTGATCTCTAGCAATCCGTCGATTCTTTCGAAGCAACACACTAGCATCATATGGAGTTGGAGAAGGCGTGCAGTCGCTATACCCAAAACGACTCAAGACCTTTTCCACATAATGAGACTGAAGCAGTGTGATCCCACCATTCTCATCTCTCAACAGCTTGATTTTTAAGATAACATTAGCTACTCCTAGATCCTTCATCTCAAAACAACGAGATAAGAAATCCTTAACTTCCTTGATTAAATCAAGTTTGGTTCCAAAGATCAATATGTCGTCGACATACAGACAAAGAATAACTCCTTCGCCCCCACCATAGCGATAGTACACGCACTTGTCACCATCGTTTACTACAAAGTCGGCATCAGTTAATGTTCTTTTGAACTTCTCATGCCACTCCTTAGGAGCTTGTTTAAGGCCATATAAAGACTTTAATAACTTGCACACCTTTCCTTCGTGACCAGGTACTACAAAACCATCTGGCTGATCCATGTAAATTTCCTCCTTCAACTCTCCATTAAGGAAAGCTGTCTTAACGTCCATTTGATGAACGAGAAGACCATGTGAGGCAGCCAGTGATAGTAGCACCCGAATTGTGGTCAGTCTAGCCACGGGTGAGTAAGTATCAAAGAAGTCTTCACCTTCTTTCTGGGTATAACCCTTGGCCACAAGTCGTGCCTTGTACTTTTCAATCGTACCATCAGGTCTAAGCTTCTTCTTGAACACCCACTTACATCCTACAGGTTTGCACCCATATGGATGGTCAGTGATCTCCTAGGTACTGTTAGTTAAGATGGAATCCATCTCGCTACGTACAGTTTCCTTCTAGTAGTCAGCATCAGGAGATGCATAGGCTTCTGAAATAGTCCTGGGTGTGTCATCCATGAGGTACACAATGTAATCATCACCAAAAGACTTTGCAGTCATCTGTCTCTTACTCCTCACAGGAGTTCCATTGTTACCCTCAACAGGATTCTCAACGTGTTCCATCGCAATGGTGGGTTCAGGAATTACAGTGAATTCCTCACTAGATGGAGTAGGTATCTCCTGATTTGATGAACTCGACATATCCTTCATAGGAAATATGTCCTCAAAGAAAGTTGCATCATTTGAGTCCATAATCGTACCAACATGCATGTCAGATACCTCAGATTTTATTATCAAAAATCTATAGCCGATGCTATGAAAAGCATAGCCAGAAGAACACAATCCACGATTGTTGGTCCAAGCTTGCGCTTCTTGGGAATTGGTATATTGACTTTCGCCAAACAACCCCAAGTACGTAGGTAAGAGAGTTTCAACCTTTTCCTTTCCCATTCCTCAAATGGAGTCATGGTCTTATGCTTTGTGGGAACTCGGTTTAGGACATGACACGCAGTCATTAGCGCCTCCCCCCACCATTCCTTGGATAGACCCGAAGTGTCTAACATGGTGTTAACCATATCAGTTAGAGTTCGGTTCTTTCTTTCGGCTACCCCATTTGACTGGGGTGAGTAGGGAGGCGTCCTCTCATGGATTATACCATGTTCCGCACAAAACAGATCAAATTCATTGGAAAAATACTCTCCACCACGATCGGACCTAAGCCGTTTAAGTTTTCGATCAAGTTGGTTCTCTGCCTCAGCTTTATAGTTTTTAAAGAAAGTCAAAGCCTCATCTTTTGATTTCAGAAGATACACATAACAATATCTAGTGGAGTCATCAATCAATGTCATGAAGTATCTCTTTCCACCTTTTGTCAACACGCCATTCATCTCACAAAGATCAGAATGTATAAGCTCTAGTGGCGCCAAGTCTCTTGCCTCTGCAGTCTTATGGGACTTGCGAGGTTGCTTAGCTTGCACACATACTTGGCACTTGGAGCCTTTGACAGTAGAGATTTTCGGAATTAAATTCATATTGGCTAACCGCGTCATGCAACCAAAGTTAATATGACAGAGTCATGAATGCAAAATATCAGACTCATTATTGTGGCAAACATTATTAATAACTTTAGTGCAAATATCTGACAAAGATAGGCGGAACAAGCCTCCACACTCATAGCCTTTTCCAACAAATTGTCCACACTTAGAAATTACAACTTTATTGGATTCGAAAACCAACTTAAAACCATCTCGACATAAACGGGAACCGCTAACGAGATTTTTATTGATGGACAGCACATGATGAATGTTCTTCAGACGCACAGTCTTCCCCGAAGCAAACTTCAGATCGACTGTACCAACACCTCGAACGATGGCATGTGACCCATTCCCCATCAGCACGGGTGAAGTCCCTGTTGCCTAGTAAGAAGAAAACATGGAGGCGTCAGCACAAACATATACATTGGCACCGGTGTCAATTAACCAATCAGGAGATTGAAATACTGAAAGGATGGTAGGAAAAATACCGTACCCTGATTCCTTCATATCAGTATCACCGATGACAACATTAGCGGACTTGCCGCTCTTCTCATGTTCACGCTCCTCAAAGCGGTTAGGACACTTCGGAGCCCAGTAATTAGGATCACCGCAGACATGGCAAAGTCCCTTCCCCTTCTTATGAGAATTCTTCTTGAAGTTGGTAGAATGTGATGGCTTGTTCTTTGTATCAAACTTGCCTTTGCCCTGAGTTTTGTTCTTATTGTTTTTGAACTTGTTGGGCTGGGAGTTCTTCCCCTGTACCATGTGGGCACTAGAACCTCCCTCAGCAACTCGAGCATGTGTGTCCTTTGCTCTCGCCTTCTCTTCAACATCAAGAGTACCAATGAGATCCGCAACGGAAAACTCCTGTCTCTTGTGTTTCAGGGAAGTAGCAAAATTGTTCCATGAAGGTGGAAGCTTGGCAATGATGCCTCCGGCAACAAATTTGTCCGGCAACACACACTTGAAGTACTCAAGTTCTTTTGCGAGCGACTGTATCTCATTAGCCTGCTGTACAACAGGGCGCTCATCAGTCATCTTATAGTCATAGAATTGCTCCATGACATACAGCTCGCTGCCGGCGTCCGAGGCACCAAACTTGCCTCGAGCGCAGCCCACATGTCCTTGCCGTTGTCAAACGACATATACGAATCCACAATGGAGTCATCAAGAACACTCAGAAGAGCGCCTTTAAAGAGGGTATCGATCTTCTCAAAAGCTTCCAGCTGTGCTGGATTAAGATCGCCCTCAGACTTGCCCTTGGTGGCATCATAGCAGCCCATCGTCTGAAACCAGTAGACTGCTCTCATGCGCCACCTCTTGTATTGCGCCCCCTTAAAGGCAGGCGGTTTCAGATGCGCAGCAAAACCACTCGGAGTAAATTGCCTATAATCAGGTTTTTGGATTGTTGGAAATATGAGCAAATTACTACGAGATTTAATCCGAATATAAATCATGACCACAGCAGCAGAGATTAAACTCATCATGTGAACTAGCATAGCAGATGAACATATCACATCTAGGGCACATACTAGAAACATGAATTCTACCATGATCTCGAACAGGAAGGATAGAATCACATACGGTGCAGCGGGTGCAGCACCGCCGGTGTTGATGTTGTCGCCCATGTCGTCGAGAATGAGGTTGCCGAGGTCGGGGAAGAAGTCATCGTTCGCGAAGTCGTCGCTGCCAGCAGTCGCGCGAGTGCGCTCCCCAAAAACCTGATCGCCCCTCTCCCGTACAGGATCACGAGATGCAGGGTTCCGGAGGCCTGCTGTCCCTTCTCGCGGTGCACGCCGGAAGGAGGGATGGAGAAGACTACCTTGGCGGCGCAATGATCTGGAACGGTGATGAGAAACCATACGAAGCGGCTGCTAGGGTAGACGTCTGCCTGACTATTGCGGGCCGGGTAGGTCGTGGGAGTAAACCCCACGTCCGAGTCGTCACGATCCAAAAGAATCGGAAACGGTTCAGTAATTAACGCGTCCATTAATTATTAACTAATGACTCATTAATTTTCCCATGCAGCAAAAATATAGACAACGTGCATAGCTCTGTCCTCGGCTCGGCTCAATCCCGCAACCCGCGGCGCGTCGTGACGAGGTGTGGCGTGGCGAGGCGAGCGAGGAGGAGGAGCGCCTGTAGGTCTCCTCTTCTCATGTTCATTCAAGTGATAGAAGAGCTCACCTTATAAAGAGGTGCAACTCTCTCTCAACTTCCAAGGTGGGACTAAACTTTAGCCTCACTCACTCCACTCACATGTGTGCATGAATGGTCCAAGAGAATTTCAGAATTTTAGTTGGGCTTTGGGCTAAAGGCCTACTAGCAAAATTCCAACAATCCCCCACAAAGTCTCATTGGCACATCTCATCATTTAGTTCCAAAACATTGTTTTATATATCGGTGCTTAGTGGAGATTGTGAAGTTGAACTTCCACTTAGAAATTTATGCTACACTAGATCACAACTTGAATAGTGGACTATGCCTTGAACTACAAGTTTTCTGTGAAACTAGTTTCACACAAATTCTTGACCGATACTGGGCTGCCTCAAGGCTTCCCCGCGGGTGGAGCGTATACGTCATACTCCAGGGCCTTTCATGAATTTATTAGAGAACACCCAATTCTCACAGACTACGACGTTGACAGTCAAATTCATATAGGTGTGTTCCTCAGAAGATGTTCTGCAGGACAACATCTCTGCTTACTCGAATAAGCCACTTGGAACACATTAAGATAAGTATCAACCTGCCATGCAGATCAGGAGAGTATTGCATCTTCACGGAGTGGGATAATTAATATAGGGATACTCTCCTCCCAGCTGACCAACAGCTTGTCTCCCACTTCTACTTCACGGGATCTCCGATCACATAGAGTCGGTTACCACTATGGACAACTCATGCGGTGGGTCTCAAACCCATCTTCATTGATGCATTATCTATCACATTACGTGATAGACCCTTTGTGAAGGGATCTGCCAAGTTTTTCGACGTTTGGATATAATCCAACGTAATAACTCCGGAGTTCCTCAATTTTCTGACAGATTTTAGTCTCCTCTTCACATGCCTTGAGGACTTCATATTGTCCTTAGAACTGTTTATCTTGACGATCACAGTTTGATTATCACAGTTCATCAGGATGGGGGGTATTGGTTTTTCAACCATAGGTAAGTCCATCAAGAGTTGACGAAGCCACTCTGCTTCAACAGTGGCAGTGTCTAATGCTGTGAGTTCTGCTTCCATAGTTGACCTCATTAAGATGGTCTGCTTGCAAGACTTCCAGGAAACAGCGCCACCACCAAGTGTAAAAACATAACCACTTGTGGCCTTAATCTCATCAGTATCAGATATCCAGTTTGAGTCACTATAACCCTCCAGTACCCTTGGATACCCGGTGTAGTGAATCCCATAGCTCGCGGTGCCTTTCAAATAGCGCATAACTCTCTCAAGCGCATGCCAATGATCATCTCCCGGTTTTGACACAAACCGACTCAGCTTGCTCACAACAAAAGAGATGTCAGGCCTTGTGGCACTCGCCAAATACATAAGCGAGCCAATAATCTGAGAATACCTCAGTTGATCTCTAGCAATCCGTTGATTCTTTCGAAGCAACACACTAGCATCATATGGAGTTGGAGAAGGCGTGCAGTCGCTATACCCAAAACGACTCAAGACCTTTTCCACATAATGAGACTGAAGCAGTGTGATCCCACCATTCTCATCTCTCAACAGCTTGATGTTTAAGATAACATCAGCTACTCCTAGATCCTTCATCTCAAAATAGCGAGATAAGAAATCCTTAACTTCCTTGATTAAATCAAGTTTGGTTCCAAAGATCAATATGTCATCGACATACAGACAAAGAATAACTCCTTCGCCCCCACCATAGCGATAGTACACGCACTTGTCATCATCGTTTACTACAAAGCCAGCAGCAGTTAATGTTCTTTCGAACTTCTCATGCCACTTCTTAGGAGCTTGTTTAAGGCCATATAAAGACTTTAATAACTTGCACACCTTTCCTTCCTGACCAGGTACTACAAAACCATCTGGCTGATCCATGTAAATTTCCTCCTTCAACTCTCCATTAAGGAAAGCCGTCTTAATGTCCATTTGATGAACGAGAAGACCATGTGAGGCAGCCAGTGATAGTAGCACCCGAATTATGGTCAGTCTAGCCACGAGTGAGTAAGTATCAAAGAAGTCTTCACCTTCTTTGTGGGTATAACCCTTGGCCACAAGCCGTGCCTTGTACTTTTCAATCGTACCATCAGGTCTAAGCTTCTTCTTGAACACCCACTTACATCCTACAGGTTTGCACCCATATGGACGGTCAGTGATCTCCCAGGTACCGTTAGCTAAGATGGAATCCATCTTGCTACGTACAGCTTCCTTCCAGTAGTCAGCATCAGGAGATGCATAGGCTTCTGAAATAGTCCTGGGTGTGTCATCCACGAGGTACATAATGAAATCATCACCAAAAGACTTTGCAGTCCTCTGTCTCTTACTCCTCACAGGAGTTCCATTGTTACCCTCAACAGGATTCTCAACGTGTTCCATCGCAATGGTGGGTTTAAGAATTACAGTGAATTCCTCACTAGATGGAGTAGGTATCTCCTGATTTGATGAACTCGACATATCCTTCATAGGAAATATGTCCTCAAAGAAAGTTGCATCATTTGATTCCATAATTGTACCAGCATGCATGTCAGATACCTCAGATTTTATTATCAAAAATCTATAGCCGATGCTATGAAAAGCATAGCCAGAAGAACACAATCCACGGTTTTTGGTCCAAGCTTGCGCTTCTTGGGAATTGGTATATTGACTTTCGCCAAACAACCCCAAGTACATAGGTAAGAGAGTTTCAACCTTTTCCTTTCACATTCCTCAAATGGAGTCATGGTCCTATGCTTTGTGGGAACTAGGTTTAGGACATGACACACAGTCATTAGCGCCTCCCCCACCATTCCTTGGATAGACCCGAAGTGTCTAACATGGTGTTAACCATATCAGTTAGAGTTCGGTTATTTCTTTCGGCTACCCCATTTGACTGGGGTGAGTAGGGAGGCGTCCTCTCATGGATTATACCATGTTCCGCACAAAACAGATCAAATTCATTGGAAAAATACTCTCCACCACGATCGGACCTAAGTTGTTTAATTTTTCGATCAAGTTGGTTCTCTGCCTCAGCTTTATAGTTTTTAAAGAAAGTCAAAGCCTCATCTTTTGATTTCAGAAGATACACATAACAATATCTAGTGGAGTCATCAATCAACGTCATGAAGTATCACTTTCCACCTTTTGTCAACACGCCATTCATCTCACAAAGAACATAAGGTATAAGCTCTAGTGGCACCAAGTCTCGTTGCCTCTGCAGTCTTATGGGACTTGCGAGGTTGCTTAGCTTGCACACATACTTGGCACTTGGAGCCTTTGACAATAGAGATTTTCGGAATTAAATTCATATTGGCTAACCGCGTCATGCAACCAAAGTTAATATGACAGAGTCATGAATGCCAAATATCAGACTCATTATTGTGGCCTACATTATTAATAACTTTAGTGCAAATATCTGACAAAGATAGGCGGAACAAGCCTCCGCACTCATAGCCTTTTCCAACAAATTGTCCGCACTTAGAAATTACAACTTTATTGGATTCGAAAACCAACTTAAAACCATCTCGACATAAACGGGAACCGCTAACGAGATTTTTATTGATGGACGGCACATGATGAACGTTCTTCAGACGCACAGTCTTCCCCAAAGTAAACTTCAGATCGACCGTACCAACACCTCAAACGATGGCATGTGACCCGTTCCCCATCAGCACGGGTGAAGTCCCTGTTGCCTAGTAAGAAGAAAACATGGAGGCGTCAGCACAAACATGTACATTGGCACCAGTGTCAATTAACCAATCAGGGGATTGAAATATTGAAAGGATGGTAGGAAAAATACCGTACCCTGATTCCTTCATATCAGTATCACCGATGACAACATTAGCGGACTTGCCGCTCTTCTCATGTTCACGCTCCTCAAAGCGGTTAGGACACTTCGGAGCCCAGTGATTAGGATCACCGCAGACATGGCAAAGTCCCTTCCCCTTCTGATGAGAATTCTTCTTGAAGTTGGTAGAATGTGATGGCTTGTTCTTTGTATCAAACTTGCCTTTGCCCTGAGTTTTGTTCTTATTGTTTTTGAACTTGTTGGGCTAGGAGTTCTTCTTCTGTACCATGTGGGCACTAGAACCTCCTTCAGCAACTCGAGCACGTGTGTCCTTTGCTCTCGCCTTCTTTTCGACATCAAGAGTACCAATGAGATCCGCAACGGAAAACTCCTGTCTCTTGTGTTTCAGGGAAGTAGCAAAATTGTTCCACGAAGGTGGAAGCTTGGCAATGATGCCTCCGGCAACAAATTTGTCCGGCAACACACACACTTGAAGTACTCAAGTTCTTTTGCGAGCGACTATATCATGAGCCTGCTGTACAACAAGGCGCTCATCAGTCATCTTGTAGTCATAGAATTGCTCCATGACGTACAACTCGCTTCCGGCGTCCGAGGCACCAAACTTGGCCTCGAGCGCAGCCCACATGTCCTTGCCGTTGTCAAACGACATATACGAATCCACAATGGAGTCCTCAAGAGCACTCAGAAGAGCGCCTTTAAAGAGGGTATCGATCTTCTCAAAAGCTTCCAGCTGTGCTGGATTAAGATCGCCCTCAGGCTTGCCCTTGGTGGCATCATAGCAGCCCATGGTCTGAAACCAGTAGACTGCTCTCGTGCGCCACCTCTTATATTGCTCCCCCTTAAAGGCAGGCGGTTTCATATGCGCAGCAAAACCACTCGGAGTAAATTGCCTATAATCAGGTTTTTGGATTGTTGGAAATATGAGCAAATTACTACGAAATTTAATCCGAATATAAATCATGACCACAGCAGCAGAGATTAAACTCATCATGCGAACTAGCATAGCAGATGAACATATCACATCTAGGGCACATACTAGAAACATGAATTCTACCACGATCTCGAACACGAAGGATAGAATCACATACGGTGCAGCGGGTGCAGCACCGCCGGCGTTGATGTTGTCGCCCATGTCGTCGAGGATGAGGTTGCCGAGGTCGGGGAAGAAGTCGTCGCTGTTAGCAGTCGCGCGAGTGCGCTCCCCAAAAACCTGATCGCCCCTCTCCCGTACAGGATCACGAGGGGCGAGGTTCCGGAGGCCTGCTGTCCCTTCTCGCGGTGCACGCCGGAAGGAGGGATGGAGAAGACTAGCTTGGCGGCGCAATGATCTGGAACGGTGATGAGAAACCATACGAAGCGGCTGTTAGGGTAGACGTCTGCCTGACTATATATTGCGGGCCGGGTAGGTCGTGGGAGTAAACCCCATGTCCGAGTCGTCACGATCCAAAAGAATCGGAAACGGTTTAGTAATTAACCCGTCCGTTAATTATTAATTAATGACTCATTAATTTTCCCATGCAGCAAAAATATAGACAACGTGCATAGCTCTGTCCTTGGCTCGGCTCAATCCCGCAACCCGCGTCGCGTCGCGACGCGTCGTGACGAGGCGAGCGAGGAGGAGGAGCGCGCGTGTAGGTCTCCTCTTCTCATGCTCATACAAGTGGTAGAAGAGCTCACCTTATAAAGAGGTGCAACTCTCTCTCAACTTTCCAAGGTGGGACTAAACTTTAGCCTCACCCACTCCACTCACATGTGTGCATGAATGGGCCAAGAGAATTTCAGAATTTTAGTTGGGCTTTGGGCCAAAGGCCTACTAGCAAAATTCCAACAGAATCCCCCTCTCTGGCCGCTACGCTGAAGGCCTGCCGAGACGACGCCATCCTCTGGCGTAGTCGGTTCTGCCTGGACGATCGTGGGCACGTTGACGTGTAGCTAGGCATCCTGCATCTGTAAAAAAGTGTGCGTACTGTCCCCCCCCCCCCCCCCCCCCCGCCGCGTGAAAAAAAAATAAAAAAGAAGGGCTTCCCACACATTATCTCCAACACAGTACTCGAATTAAATATAGACAACCCAACTGGGAGAAAAAAGATGCAAGATAAGCCAGCAAGGACACACACCGAGCGCCGTTGTTGGACGATCCACACGACATCAAGCACAAGGGTTGCTTCAGTCATTAGAATAGCTTCCACGTCATTAGAATAGCTCCCACGTCAAGCACAAGGGTTGCTTCATTCATTAGAATAGCTTCCACGTCATCGTCGCTCATTTGAAGAAGCCGGTGCTCTGGTTGCCACCAGCAAAGATGGCCACATCGCAAATATCCTGCGATGCACTCTAATAGCATCTCTAGCAGACCCTGCATTTTGCCAACCCGCAAAATACGTTTATAATTTACGGAAAAACAATTTTGCAGGGCGGCGCGGATGATCGCAGAGGTAGACCCCGCAAAACGGACCTGTATAAAAGGATATTTACGAAATTTGCTCTTTTACGGGTCGGCTTTGCAGGGTCTGGTCAGGCGCCGCTCCCCCCGGCCCGCAAAATCTAAATTTGCAACTTAATTTGACACAACATAATACATTTTTTTTTCTTTTCAACAACATTGGATACATAGGATATCACCAAATCTTTGCTAGAATAGCAAGACCAAAAAAAACAAGAACCAGAAGTATGCATTTTAGAAGATTTTCAACTTTCATAACTGCTCCCACTAGTTGGACCAATATCTTCACCATGCATTCATTGTTGATCTTTGGATTCTTGATTTTACATTCTTTATTATTCATCTTCGGTTCAAAAGATGTAGACGTTGCTTCCCCTCTAGTTGCACATGCAGCCGCATCATTGCCTTCGATTCTACTAAAGAGTGCACGGACGTCTATTAAGTTTCTTCCTATCAATAAATCAATGTATTCGCCTTCCCAAAACCAAAATGAGCACCTTTCTTCCTACACACATGATGATGTTCGAAATGAGTTATCGCAACTGAACCAAAGAATGAGCTATCGAAATGAGCCGAATGAAAACAACACGTACCCAGTCGTTTTCGCATTTGAAGAACACCCATCCGAGGTGCTTCGGCGTCCCTGAAGTTAGCCGCAACACTGTCCGCGCGCAGTCGTCGCACTGAATGAGCGGCATCGGCAAGCCATAGAGCCTCTGCGTGTGGCGGCCTTTCGGGGTGCTCCCGCCGGCTACTTTCGCCGGAATCTTGGGCAGCGGCCCGGCAACGGGGCGAGGGGGAAAGGCGAGGTGGTTGGTGGGGAAAAGCGCGGGCTGAAATGTCCTCCCCACCAACCGCTCCCGCTATATGCAGGGCACTGACGGGCCGGGGGGGCGGGGGGCGGGGCGTACTCACGGATTGGGGTCAAGATTTTGCCATGCCCCTTAAAAAATTTACGGATCGGTCGCGTTTGCGGGGGTTTGTTTGAACGGGATTTTCCTCACCGACATGCATTTTGACGTTTATTTTGCGGGTAAAGGCTTTTTACGGGGTCTGTTAGAGTTATTCTACGACCCATATTGACTCGTGGCTCTGCAACTATCATTGCGGCAAGGATGAAGCCGAGGATCTCACCGACACCATGAAATAGGACGAAGCACATGCATCAACGACGAACAAGGGCCCGGAAAACATACAAGATTACGGGTCTGGAGCCAAAGCAGAAGATTAAGCACTTGCTCCAGTCACCAACCAAAGACCCCTACAGTGGGTGGAGAAAGCAAAAAAGGGGCGAGAGCAATGTCCGTGGACACGTCGTACACTTCTGAGTGCCAAGAACCCAAGATGCGGCCTTATAACCCACAGTGTAGGGAATCAGTTGTAACATTTTTGATAAGTAAGAGAGTCAAATCCAATAAGAATTTAAAGTTAGAATTAATATTATTTTAAGTTCTATTTACCACTGGAACAACTATATGCGCACCAAACGTTTATTTTACCTACAAACAAGAAATAAATTACTTTACAGGTATGAATAGGTAACTTTGGAAGATAATAAAGAACGTGAAAATAATAGTTAGATGTTGTTTAAATAAATAATAATAATATAATTATATCGAGTGTGGAAAAGTGGTGATAGGACTTGTGGAATTTTCCTTGGGCAATTGATAACTAGACCGATAATCATCATTGCAGTTTTATATGTGGGAGAGACCTCTACTGACATACTATCTTTTTTTGAAATTTTATGCACTTATGATTAAAACTATTAGCAAGCATATGCAAATACTATCATTAAGTTAAAGGGTTTTTATTATTTATGCCACTGGTTACATCTCACTACTCAATTTTGACACTAGAAATTTTAATTGCTCAAAAATGCCATCGCTTCGTTTGACGCATACTAAAAAATGCCACTGGACACCATAACTGTCAGCTCAAATCTCGTTTGCCTTTTTATAATGACCAAAATACCTATAGACCAACATGTAAGCTCTCCCTCTATCTCACTATAATGAAGTGTGGGTCCCACTTATCCCAACGGCATTCTTATTTCCCTATAAAATAATTCGCTTACTTACTCCTGGCAAGTGGGTCCATACTTATCATTGTGACATTGAGAGAGCTGACATATGGGTATAGGAAAAAAATTTGTCATATAACATGGTCAACGAGTTTGACCTGACAATAACGACGTCTAATGGCATTTTTGAGCAAACAACTAATGAATTGATGACATTTTTTAGATATCTAATGGCATTTTTGAGCAAGCATCTCACGAAATGATGATATTTTTAAGCAGTTGTAATTTTTAATGGCAAAACTAAGTAGCGGGGCACAACTAGTAGCATAAATGATAAAATAAACATGTAGTTAAATTAGCCCCCCTTCATCCCATATGCAACGACTCATGAAGTGTGGTTTAGATTTCTATCACTGCGCAGACCATCATAAGCAAATCTATCACATATTGCAACACCCTAAAGCATATAATCATATACTCATCACCATTATATCTTTTTTATCTCTTGTGGGTGCGCTCATATGATTGGCATCAAAGGACAACAACAAAATAAAACATATAAATCAAACCAATTATGATCACCAATTAACCCATAGGACAAGAATAACTCAGACATGTTAGCGATGAGGCAAATTCTTGGATAATAATTTCCAAGTCATTCGGCTCCGTTAATTTTTCACTTTAAAACCCTCCAAACAATAGAAAACAAGAACTGGCCTTTGGCACTGTATTAATAGGTTAGTCCAAATAAAAATAATCAAAATTCTCACCGAAAATATATATGTGGTATGATAATAGCATGAAACAATAAAAGATTATAGTTACATCGGAGACGTACCAGGGCCTCCGAAGGAAGTTAAAGGGCAATCGAAACTGAGCGACTCATGTTCACTAGCCAAGATCGACCTCGCCTAAATGCAAGAAATATAAAGGGGATCCTCATCTGGGAGAGGATGAACCGATGCCAACAGATAAACCATCCAACATGTGTCGTTCCTAGATCGATCTGCTCATGCACCGAGCATATCTGATCTATAAGATCCAGATCTAAGGCATAACAGATAAATCATCGGATTAGAGATGGATATGATCTTACCAACGAGGAGAACAAATGGAGAAAGCACGGGATTTATGAGAGTAGAAAAAGGGAAGAGACTTGACCACAAACTACTGCCATTGCTCTATGATTCAGAGGAATCTGAACAAATCTAGGCAACACATCAACTAGAGGTTGTTATAGATGGGAAATTTGAACCAAGTTGAGAGGAATTATCGTCAAAGATGACAATGAGTTGCACACCGATATAGGCAGCAAACAAGGTTCGTCGGTTCCTCCAGATCGACGAGCTTACCCCCAAAACCGCCATAAAGGACATACATGAAACTAGCTACACCGAGACTACACAGGAGAATGGGACCCTCATCGGCTCACCCTACTCGTTGCCGACAAGCCGGGGAGGAGAGGGGGAGGGGCCGTCGGAAGCGGATCTTGTGGAGTAGGAAGGGAGCAGGTGGAGAGAACGAGGAGAGAAAGAAAGGGGGTGTTGCTCCGTTGATGCTCTCCTTGCATGAGACAATACAACACTTCATATATGATGCGTAGGAGTACAAACACTATGGGTGTGTTTGGTAAGGTGCATGAGCTCAATAGTTTCCAATAGAACCCATTTTGATTGTTTGGCAGGGTGTATATCGATTATGCCCATCTCATGCAAAAAGCCATCTCAGTCATGCTGAGTTGAGCACGCCCAGATAGGAGCATGGAGGCAGCCATGCTCGCCCCGACCCTCAAAAAATGTTCAGAATTTCAAAATTTGTTTAAATTCTCAAAAAATATTCAGAATTTCAATTTTTTAAAATTCTCAAAAATTGTTTAGAATTTCAAATTTTGTTTAAATTCTAAAAAAATGTTCAGAATTTTAAAAATACATTCTCAAATTTTTTCAGAATTCCAAAGTTTGTGTAAATTTTAGAAAAATTTCAAAATTTTAAAATTGTTTAATTTTTTAAAAAATCAGGATTCCAAAATTTGTTTAATTTTTTTAAAAAAATAGAATTCCAAAATGTATTTAAAGTTTTGTTCATGTATTTCAAATTTTCTTCACTATTTAAAAAAATATTCAAAAGTCAAAATTATTCAACATGTCTAAACACATGCAGACTGCCAAACGAAGTCTCGGCTCAGCATGTCTTAGCGCATACACCACTATCAAACAACAACAACAACTACATGTGCTCATCATTGTCTATAGTTAGCATGTCTCAAAGGGGAACAACACTGCTATGGTGGGAACTGCTACCAAACACATCCTATGAGATGCGAGACCAGACGTGATTATGTAGGTATGACACGACAATGTTTTTTTAGGGAATACGGCAACGGTTTTTGTACATTTAGTACATGGGTCTTGCACACTTGCCACCCCCTACACAACATGCACCCAGCTGGCCCATTGTGAAAACTAGAAGGGAGATAAACGAAACAGCTTGTGATTTCAACAATGATATATCTTGCTTACTGCTTGATGTAGCAGTAAAATCCTATGTGATGCACGTTGCGTTCAAATGTCGAAGCTTCGCATAGGGAATGAGGAACGAGAGGTGAGATGGCGTGGCCCATTTAATCTATTACACAACTCTAACAATCTCGGTTCTGGAACCTTCTAGAAGATGCCTCATTTTAACCGATTTTGGGAACCTTCTAGAATGTTTTCATCCAAATTTTCCAGTTGTTTTATTCACGCATTTTTATTTTGCGTTTTTACCTCATTGCTTTTCATTAAAACAAAATAAAAAATACTAATAATGTTCTGGCATTTTAAAAAATTGTTTGGTTTTACAAATTTTGTTTTAAATTTCAAAAATATTCAACAATAACAAAATTTGCTCGGGTTTAAAAAAATATTATTAGAATTTGACAAATTGTTCACCCTTAAAAAATCAAAAAGTTGAAAAAGTGTTTGTTTATATTTAAGTGTTTAGAATTTAAAAAATTCTTCACAATAAATGTTCAAAAATTCAAAACTGTTCACATTTTTCTAAAAATGTTCCAATTTTGAAAATTATTTGCTTTTCCATTTTTTAAAATAACAAAATTTGAATGTGTTTTGAAGAGACGCCCACTTTTTTAGAAAAAGAATAACACGGCTCGATTCAGTGTCTCGCTGACTACAATAGCTTAGTCATTACAGTCGCCATGGGTAGGCACCGTCATGACATTCCGCTATGCGTGTAACGCCCCAGACATAACTTTCCCAATTTGTACTCCAACTCTTGCCGTTTCCGGCGTTAAGTTATATTTATTTCTCGGGTTCGGATCTTTGTCCCCGTGTGTTGTTTTCGTTGTCATGCATCTCATGTCATGTCATCATGTGCATTGCATTTGCATACATGTTCATCTCATGCATTCGAGCATTTTCCCCATTGTTCGTTTTGCCTTCCGGCGCTTCGTTCACCTCCAGTGGTCATTTCTCGCTTTCTTTCGTTTTTTGGGATTAAACATTTCCGGATTGGACCGAGACTTGTCATGCGGCCTTGGTCTACTACCGGTAGACCGCCTGTCAAGTTTCGTACCATTTGGACTTCGTTTGATACTCCAACGGTTAATCGAGGGACCGAAAAGGCCTCGTGTGTGTTGCAGCCCAACACCCCTCCAATTTGGCCCAAAACCCACCAAACTCTGCTCCATCATCTAGAGCGTTCGATCACGATCGCGTGGCCGAAAACCGCACCTCATTTGGACTCTCCTAGCTCCACTTATGCCTATAAATAGACCCCTCCATTGTCGGATATCTCCCTCTCCCCGAAACCCTAATTTCACCTCGCGCGTCGGACACGTCCGCCCGGTGCCGGACAAAAATCGCTGATGCCGCCTCAGCCACTCTCCTCCCGCCACGTGGCCTCCCCGCCGGCGCCTCCCCACGCGGCCCGCCCGGCCCGCGTTGGACCCCCGAGGCCCGGGCCACCGCCGCCGCCGCCCGAGACCTCGTCCCCGACGCCAATCCGCCCCGCCGCCATCCTCAGCCGCGCCCCACGTCGCCGCCTCGCCGGGCCGCCGCCGCCGTCGCCACCGCGGGCCGCCGCCGCCACCCCGCGCGGGTTGCCGCCCCACCGCCCGCTCCTCTCCGGCGACCGGAGCCCGGATCCGGCCTCTCCCTCCTCGTCCCCGCCTCGGCCTTCTTCCTCTCCGGCAAGACTCCGGCGGTGAACAGTGTTTTTCGGCGATCCTCGGATTCCGTGCCGATCCAGATCTGAGATCTGAAATTTTGACGGTTGACTTTTCTCCTCCGAACCCTAATTTTTGTGCATACTTTGACCTGCCATATCTCCGTATCCGTAGCTCCGATTTGGACATATAGCATATCAAAATGTTCGCCTCGACGAGTACATCATTTCATTCCATTGCATCATTTTCATTTGAGTTAATCTTGATGCCCGAAATTCTGTTAGAAGGAGGCTTCGTGAGTTAATTGTCAGATCTGCTAGTTCATCTTAGACTTTTGTCATTTTTGCCATGATTGTTGTGTGCATGATATGCTTGTGAGTCCTTCATATGTTTTGTTAAGCATCTTATTATCTTTCCATAGGTGCAACCCATGCATTTTTAGGATGTGTGTGGTGACTTGTGCAAGCTTGCAAAGAGAGGCACCCGGTAATATGTTTTCAGGGACTTAGTAGTTTTCATTAAGTCTGGGATTGTTTAGTTCACGATGCCATACGTTCATGTTGTTTCCTAGTGATTCGTGCCTCTTTTGAGGATGATCAGTAAAGGAGTTTTGTTAATATTGTGATGCTCTATCCATCAATGTCTTTGTTTGCATATACGGAGCACCCTAGCTTGAGTCAATCGAGCTCTATTTTTGCTTCGTGGTAAATCTGGGCAGATCGTCAACTTGTTTGCGATTTTGCCGATGTTATTGCAGTTGATCCATGCATGCTATGCCATTGTTCTTGCCATGTCTATTTTGCATTTTGTGCCTTCTTAATGTATGTATGCTTGCCTTGCCATGACTTGCACCGTAGTGAGTGCATCGAGCTCGTTTACATGCCTTCGTGAGTTATATTTCAGCATGTCTCAGTTTTCACCAAGTTTGAAAACTGATTGTGTTTTAGCTATGTTCGTGTGCTTGTTAGTATATTTTGTGATCCCTTTTGGCCCCAGGTCACTTAGGGACTTTTGTTAAGCTTGTTGAGTAGCTCCATGCCATGTCTTTCTTTGTCATGTTCAGGTCCTGTAGCATGTTGTTTTGCTGCTCCGAAGAGGGCTTCATGATCTGAGATTTCAGACAAGTGTTAATTTCACTAAGTCTGAAATCTGTTTTGCATTTGCGTTTTTGCCATGCTTGTTTGAACCTCATAATGGATGAATTGGCCGTGTCTCAGTGCTAGTCTTTTGTTAAGCATCTTGAATGCTTCCCTGCCATGTATTTTGTTGTCTTGTTTGAGTGCTGTAGCATGTTCATTTCATTGCATTTAGATGCTTACTTGCTGTAGATCGCAAACCGGTGTCATATTTGAATCGCTTGCCATTTCCAAACCGTAACTCCGATTCCGGCGTTCTTTATATCGTTTTCAAGCGATTTCATCTCATATTTCCAATGGCACACTTGGTTTTCCATGTTGAGGCCAGGTTCATGCATTTCATGTCATATCTTGCATTTTGCATCCCGCATCGCATCCCGCATAGCATACCATCATTTCATCTTATTGTTTGAGCTTGCACGTGGTTGATTGTATCCTTGTTGCTTGTTTGTCTTGTTTGGGTAGAGCCGGGAGACGAGTTCGCTAACGAGGAGCCCGTTGAGTTTGCTTTTGAGGATCCAGTCAACTCTGACAACTTTGCAGGCAAGATGATCATACCCTCGAAATCACTACTATCTTTTCTATGCTAGTTTGCTCGCTCTTTGCTATGCCAATGCTACGATGCCTACCACTTGCTTGTCAGCCTCCCAAATTGCCATGTTCAGCCTCTAACCCACCATTGTCCTAGCAAACTGCTGATTGGCTATGTTACCGCTTTGCTCAGCCCCTCTTATAGCGTTGCTAGTTGCAGGTGAAGATTGGAGCCGTTCCTTGTTGGAACATTTATCTACTTGTTGGGATATCATTATATTGCCATGTTATCTTAATGCATCTATATACTTGGTAAAGGGTGGAAGGCTCGGCCTCTCGCCTAGTGTTTTGTTCCACTCTTGGCGCCCTAGTTTCCGTCATATCGGTGTTATGTTCCCGGATTTTGCGTTCCTTACACGGTTGGGTGATAATGGGAACCCCTTGATAGTTCGACTTGATTAAAGCTTTTCCGGCAATGCCCAACTTTGGTTTTACCATTTGCCACCTAGCCTCTTTTTCCCTTGGGTTTCCGGAGCCCGAGGGTCATCTTATTTTACCCCCCCCCCCCGGGCCAGTGCTCCTCTGAGTGTTGGTCCAACCGAGCGATGTCCGGGGCTACCAGGGGCAACTTTGGGCTGGCCTACCCGACGTCTTGCTCATCCGGTGTGCCCTGAGAACGAGATATGTGCAGCTCCTATCGGGATTTGTCGGCACATCTGGGTGGTGTTGTTGGTCTTGTTTTAACCTGTCGAAATGTCTTGTTGTACCGGGATACCGAGTCTGATCGGAATGTCTCGGGTGAAGGTCTATTCCTTCGTTGACCGTGAGAGCTTGTCATGGGCTAAGTTGGGACTGAAGGAAATATTCCCTAGAGGCAATAATAAAATTATTATTTATTTCCTTATTTCATGATAAATGTTTATTATTCATGCTAGAATTGTATTAACCGGAAACATAATACATGTGTGAATACATAGACAAACAGAGTGTCACTAGTATGCCTCTACTTGACTAGCTCGTTAATCAAAGATGGTTATGTTTCCTAACCATAGACAAAGAGTTGTTATTTGATTAACGAGGTCACATCATTAGTTGAATGATCTGATTGACATGACCCATTCCATTAGCTTAGCACCCGATCGTTTAGTATGTTGCTATTGCTTTCTTCATTACTTATACATGTTCCTATGACTATGAGATTATGCAACTCCCGTTTGCCGGAGGAACACTTTGGGTGCTACCAAACGTCACAACGTAACTGGGTGATTATAAAGGAGCATTACAGGTGTCTCCAAAGGTAGATGTTGGGTTGGCGTATTTCGAGATTAGGATTTGTCACTCCGATTGTCGGAGAGGTATCTCTGGGCCCTCTCGATAATGCACATCACATAAGCCTTGCAAGCATTGCAACTAAGATGTTAGTTGCAAGATGTTGTATTACGGAACGAGTAAAGAGACTTGCCGGTAACGAGATTGAACTAGGTATTGGGATACCGACGATCGAATCTCGGGCAAGTAACATACCGATGACAAAGGGAACAACGTATGTTGTTATGCGGTCTGACCGATAAAGATCTTCGTAGAATATGTAGGAGCCAATATGGGCATCCAGGTTCCGCTATCGGTTATTGACTGGAGACGTGTCTCGGTCATGTCTACATTGTTCTCGAACCGTAGGGTCCGCACGCTTAAGGTTTCGATGACAGTTATATTATGAGTTTATGAGTTTTGATGTACCGAAGGAGTTCAGAGTCCCGGATGAGATCGGGGACATGACGAGGAGTCTCGAAATGGTCGAGACGTAAAGATCGATATATTGGACGACTATACTCAGACATCGGAAAGGTTCCGAGTGATTCGGGTATTTTTCGGAGTACCGGGTAGTTACGGGAGAAGTAATGGGCCTTGATGGGCTTTAGTGGGAAGAGGAAAAAGGCTGCTGCGCCCCCCTCCCCTCTAGTCCGAATTGGACTAGGGAAAAGAGGGCCGGCCACCTTTCCTACTCCTCCACTTCCTTCTCCCTTCCTCCCCTCTTGATGGACTCCTACTAGGACTTGGAGTCCTAGTAGGACTCCCATCCTGGCCGCACCAATAGCCTTGGCCGGCCTCCTCCTCCTCCATCCTTTATATACTGAGGCAGGGGGCACCCCATAGACACACAAGTTGATCATTGAGATTGTTCCTTAGCCGTGTGCGGTGCCCCCTGCCACCATATTCCACCTCGATCATATCGTTGTAGTGCTTGGGCGAAGCCCTGCGTCGGTAGAACATCAAGATCATCACCACGCCGTCGTGCTGACGGAACTCCTCCCCGAAGCTTTGCTGGATCGGAGCCCGGGGATCGTCATCGAGCTGTACGTGTGCTATGAACTCGGAGGTGCCGGAGTAACGGTGCTTGGATCGGTCAGATCGGGAAGAAGACGTACGACTACTTCCTCTATGTTGTGTCAACGCTTCCGTTGCGATCTACAAGGGTACGTAGATCAGAATCTCCCCCTCGTTGCTATGCATCACCATGATCTTGCATGTGCGTAGGAAAATTTTGAAATTACTACATTCCCCAACAGTGGCATCCGAGCCTAGGTTTTATGGTTTGATGTTATTTGCACGAGTAGAACACAAGTGAGTTTTGGGTGATACAAGTCATACTGCCTACCAGCATGTTATACTTTGGTCCAGCGGTATTGTTGGACGAGACGACCCGGACCAACCTTACGTGTACGCTTACGCGAGACCGGTTCCCTCGACGTGCTTTGCACATAGATGGCTTGCGGGTGACTGTCTCTCCAACTTTAGTTGAACCGAGTATGGCTACGCCCGGTCCTTGAGAAGGTTAAAACGGAGTCTATTTGACAAACTATCGTTGTGGTTTTGATGCGTATGTGAGATTGGTTCTTGCTTAAGCCCGTAGCAGCCACGTAAAACTTGCAACAACAAAGTAGAGGACGTCTAACTTGTTTCTGCAGGGTATGTTGTGATGTGATATGGTCAAGACATGATGCTAAATTTTATTGTATGAGATGATCATGTTTTGTAACCGAGTTATCGGCAACTGGCAGGAGCCATATGGTTGTCGCTTTATTGTATGCAATGCAATCGCGATGTAATGCTCTACTTTATCACTAAACGGTAGCGATAGTCGTGGAAGCATAAGGTTAGCGAGACGACAACGATGCTACGATGGAGATCAAGGTGTCGCGCCGGTGACGATGGTGATCATGACGGTGCTTCGGAGATGGAGATCACAAGCACAAGATGATGATGGCCATATCATATCACTTATATTGATTGCATGTGATGTTTATCTTTTTATGCATCTTATCTTGCTTTGATTGACGGTAGCATTATAAGATGATCTCTCACTAAATTATCAAGAAGTGTTCTCCCTGAGTATGCACCGTTGCGAAAGTTCTTCGTGCTGAGACACCACGTGATGATCGGGTGTGATAGGCTCTACGTTCAAATACAACGGGTGCAAAACAGTTGCACAAGCGGAATACTCAGGTTATACTTGACGAGCCAAGCATATACAGATATGGCCTCGGAACACGGAGCCCGAAAGGTCGAGCATGAATCATATAGTAGATATGATCAACATAGTGATGTTCACCAATGAAACTGCTCCATCTCACGTGATGATCGGACATGGTTTAGTTGATTTGGATCACGTGATCACTTAGAGGATTAGAGGGGTGTCTATCTAAGTGGGAGTTCTTAAGTAATATGATTAATTGAACTTAAATTTATCATGAACTTAGTCCTGGTAGTATTTTGCAAATTATGTTGTAGATCAATAGCTCACGTTGTTGCTTCCCTGTGTTTGTTTTGATATGTTCCTAGAGAAAATTGTGTTGAAAGATGTTAGTAGCAATGATGCAGATTGGATCCGTGATCTGAGGTTTATCCTCATTGCTGCACAGAAGAATTATGTCCTTGATGCACCGCTAGGTGACAGACCTATTGCAGGAGCAGATGCAGACGTTATGAACGTTTGGCTAGCTCAATATGATGACTACTTGATAGTTTAGTGCACCATGCTTAATGGCTTAGAATCGGGAGTTCAAAGACGTTTTGAATGTCATGGAGCATATGAGATGTTCCAGGAGTTGAAGTTAATATTTCAAGCAAATACCCGAGTTGAGAGATATGAAGTCTCCAACAAATTTCTATAGCTAAAAGATGGAGGAGAATCGCTCAACTAGTGAGCATGTGCTCAGATTGTCTGGGTACTACAATCGCTTGAATCAAGTGGGAGTTAATCTTCCAGATAAGACAGTGATTGACAGAATTCTCTAGTCACCATCACCAAGTTAGTAGAACTTCGTGATGAACTATAATATGCAAGGGATAACGGAAACAACTACCAAGCTCTTCGTGATGCTGAAATCAAGGAAGGTAGAAATCAAGAAAAACATCAAGTATTGATGGTTGACAAGACCACTAGTTTCAAGAAAAGGGCAAAGGGAAGAAGGGGAAATTCAAGAAGAACGGCAAGCAAGTTGCTGCTCGAGTGAAGAAGCCCAAGTCTGATCCTAAGCCTGAGACTAAGTGCTTCTACTTCAAAGGGACTGGTCACTGGAAGCGGAACTACCCCAAGTGATTAGCGGATAAGAAGGATGGCAAAGTGAACATAAGTATATTTGATATACATGTTATTGATGTGTACTTTACTAGTGTTTTTAGCAACCCCTCAGTATTTGATGCTAGTTCAGTTGCTAAGAGTAGTAACTCGAAACGGGAGTTGCAGAATGAACAGAGACTAGTAAGGGTGAAGTGACGATGTGCGTTGGAAGTGGTTCCAAGATTGATATGATCATCACCGCACACTCCCTATACTTTCGGGATAAGTGTTGAACCTGAATAAGTGTTATTTGGTGTTTGCGTTGAGCATGAATAAGATCTGATCATGTTTATTGCAATACAGTTATTCATTAAAGTCAGAGAATAATTGTTGTTCTGTTTACATGAATAAAACCTTCGATGGTCATACACCCAATGAAACAAGTTCATTGGATCTCGATCGTAGTGATATACATAATCATAATATTGAAACCAAAAGATGCAAAGTTAATAATGATAGTGCAACTTATTTGTAGCACTGCCGTTTAGGTCATATTGGTGTAAAGCGCATGAAGAAACTCCATGCTGATGGGATTTTGGAATCACTTGATTATGAATCACTTGATGCTTGCGAACCATGCCTTATGGGCAAGATGACTAAAACGCCGTTCTCCGGAACAATGAAGCAAGCAACAGATTTGTTGGAAATCATACATACTGATGTATGTGGTCCGATGAATATTAAGGCTTACAGCAGGTATCATTATTTTCTGACCTTCACAGGATGATTTGAGCAGATATGGGGATATCTACTTGATGAAACATAAGTCTAAAACACTTGAACAGTTCAAAGAATTTCAGAGTGAAGTGGAAAATCATCATAACAAGAAAATAAAGTTTCTACGATCTGATCGTGGAAAAGAGTATTTGAGTTATGAGTTTGGTCTTCAGTTAAAACAATGTGAAATAGTTTCACTACTCACGCCACCTGGAACACCACAGCATAATGGTGTGTCCGAACGTCATAACCGTACTTTATTGGATATAGTGCAATCTATGATGTTTCTTACCGATTTACCACTATCGTTTTTGGGGTCATGCATTAGAGACAGCTGCATTCACGTTAAATAGAGCACTATCAAAATCCGTTGAGACGACGCCTTATGAACTATGGTTTGGCAAGAAACCAAAGTTGTCGTTTCTTAAAGTTTGGGGCTGCGATGCTTATGTGAAAAAGCTTCAACCTGATAAGCTCGAACCCAAATCGGAGAAATGTGTCTTCATAGGATATCCAAAGGAAACTATTGGATACACCTTCTATCACAGATCCGAAGGCAAGACTTTTGTTGCTAAGTTCGGAAACTTTCTAGAGAAGGAGTTTCTCTCGAAAGAAGTGAGTGGGAGGAAAGTAGAACTTGACGAGGTAACTGTACCTGCTCCCTTATTGGAAAGTAGTACCTCATAGAAAAATGTTTCTGTGACACCTACACCAGTTAGTGAGGAAGCTAATGATGATGATCATGAAACTTCAGAACAAGATACTACTGAACCTCGTAGATCAACCAGAGTAAGATCCGCACCAGAGTGGTATGGTAATCCTGTTCTGGAAGTCATGCTACTAGATCATGATGAACGTACGAACTATGAAGAAGCGATGGTGAGCCCAGATTCCGCAAAGTGGCTTGAAGCCATGAAATCTGAGATATGATCCATGTATGAGAACAAAGTATGGACTTTGGTTGACTTGCCCGATGATCGGCAAGCCATAGAAAATAAATGGATCTTCAAGAGGAAGACGGACGCTGATAGTAGTGTTACTATCTACAAAGCTAGAATTGTCGCAAAAAGGTTTTCGACAAGTTCAAGGTGTTGACTACGATGAGATTTTCTCACTCGTATCTATGCTTAAGTCTTTCCGAATCATGTTAGCAATTGCCGCATTTTATGAAATCTGGCAAATGGATAAACAAAACTGCATTCCTTAATGGATTTACTAAAAGAAGAGTTGTATACGATGCAACTAGAAGGTTTTGTCGATCCTAAAGGTGTTAACTAAATATGCAAGCTCCAGCGATCTATCTGTGGACTGGTGCAAGCATCTCGGAGTTGGAATATACGCTTTGATGAGTTGATCAAAGCATATAGTTTTATACAGACTTGCGGTGAAGCCTGTATTTACGAGAAAGTGAGTGGGAGCACTACAGCATTTCTGATAAGTATATGTGAATGACATATTGTTGATCGGAAATAATGTAGAATTATTCTGTAAAGCATAAAAGGAGTGTTTGAAAGGAGTTTTTCAAAGAAAGACTTCGGTGAAGCTGCTTACATATTGAGCTTCAAGATCTATAGAGATAGATCAAGACGCTTGATAAGTTTTTTCAATGAGTACATACCTTGACAAGATTTTGAAGTAGTTCAAAATGGAACAGTCAAAGAAAGAGTTCTTGCCTGTGTAGCAAGGCGTGAAGTTGAGTAAGACTCAAAGCCCGACCATGGCAGAAGATAGAAAGAGAATGAAAGTCATTCCCTATGCCTCAGTCATAGGTTCTATAAAGTATGCCATGCTGTATACCAGATCTATTTTATGCACTACCACTGATCTTGGCAAGGGAGTACAATAGTGATCTAGAAGTAGATCACTGGACAGCGGTCAAAATTATCCTTAGTGGAATAAGGATATGTTTCTCGATTATGGAAGTGGAAAAAGGTTCGTCGTAAAGGGTTACGCCGATGCAAGTTTGACACTAATCTAGATGACTCTAAGTCTCGGTCTAGATACATATTGAAAGTGGGAGCAATTAGCTAGAGTAGCTCCATGCAGAGCACTGTTGACATAGAAATTTGCAAAATACATGCGGATCTGAATGTGGCAGACCCGTTGACTAAGATTTTCTCACAAGCAAAACATGATCACACCTTAGTACTCCTTGGGTGTTAATCACATAGCGATGTGAACTAGATTACCAAATCTAGTAAACCCTTTGGGTGTTGGTCACATGACGATGTGAACTATGGGTGTTAATCACATGATGATGTGAACTATTGATGTTAATCACATGGTGATGCGATCTAGATTATTGACTCTAGTGCAAGTGGGAGACTGAAGGAAATATGCCCTAGAGGCAATAATAAAATTATTATTTATTTCCTTATTTCATGATAAATGTTTATTATTCATGCTAGAATTGTATTAACCGGAAACATAATACATGTGTGAATACATAGACAAACAGAGTGTCACTAGTATGCCTCTACTTGACTAGCTCGTTAATCAAAGATGGTTATGTTTCCTAACCATAGACAAAGAGTTGTTATTTGATTAACGAGGTCACATCATTAGTTGAATGATCTGATTGACATGACCCATTCCATTAGCTTAGCACCCGATCGTTTAGTATGTTGCTATTGCTTTCTTCATGACTTATACATGTTCCTATGACTATGAGATTATGCAACTCCCGTTTGCCGGAGGAACACTTTGGGTGCTACCAAACGTCACAACGTAACTGGGTGATTATAAAGGAGCATTACAGGTGTCTCCAAAGGTAGATGTTGGGTTGGCGTATTTCGAGATTAGGATTTGTCACTCCGATTGTCGGAGAGGTATCTCTGGGCCCTCTCGGTAATGCACATCACATAAGCCTTGCAAGCATTGCAACTAAGATGTTAGTTGCAAGATGATGTATTACGGAACGAGTAAAGAGACTTGCCGGTAACGAGATTGAACTAGGTATTGGGATACCGACGATCGAATCTCGGGCAAGTAACATACCGATGACAAAGGGAACAACGTATGTTGTTATGCGGTCTGACCGATAAAGATCTTCGTAGAATATGTAGGAGCCAATATGGGCATCCAGGTCCCGCTATTGGTTATTGACTGGAGACGTGTCTCGGTCATGTCTACATTGTTCTCGAACCGTAGGGTCCGCACGCTTAAGGTTTCGATGACAGTTATATTATGAGTTTATGAGTTTTGATGTACCGAAGGAGTTCGGAGTCCCGGATGAGATCGGGGACATGATGAGGAGTCTCGAAATGGTCGAGACGTAAAGATCGATATATTGGACGACTATATTCGGACATCAGAAAGGTTCCGAGTGATTCGGGTATTTTTCGGAGTACCGGGTAGTTACGGGAGAAGTAATGGGCCTTGATGGGCTTTAGTGGGAAGAGGAAAAAGGCTGCTGCGCCCCCCTCCCCTCTAGTCCGAATTGGACTAGGGAAAAGGGGGCCGGCCACCTTTCCTACTCCTCCACTTCCTTCTCCCTTCCTCCCCTCTTGATGGACTCCTACTAGGACTTGGAGTCCTAGTAGGACTCCCATCCTGGCTGCACCAATAGCCTTGGCCGGCCTCCTCCTCCTCCATCCTTTATATACTGAGGCAGGGGGCACCCCATAGACACACAAGTTGATCATTGAGATCGTTCCTTAGCCGTGTGCGGTGCCCCCTGCCACCATATTCCACCTTGATCATATCGTTGTAGTGCTTAGGCGAAGCCCTGCGTCGGTAGAACATCAAGATCGTCACCACGCCGTCGTGCTGACGGAACTCCTTCCCGAAGCTTTGCTGGATCGGAGCCCGGGGATCGTCATCGAGCTGTACGTGTGCTAAGAACTCGGAGGTGCCGGAGTAACGGTGCTTGGATCGGTCAGATCGGGAAGAAGACGTACGACTACTTCCTCTAAGTTGTGTCAACGCTTCCGTTGCGATCTACAAGGGTACGTAGATCAGACTCTCCCCCTCGTTGCTATCCATCACCATGATCTTGCGTGTGCGTAGGAAAATTTTGAAATTACTACGTTCCCCAACAGGGACTCCCCTGCAGGGATTGAACTTTCGAAAGCCGTGCCCGCGGTTATGGGCAGATGGGAATTTGTTAATGTACGGTTGTAGATAACTTGAACTTTAACTTAATTAAAATGAATCAACCGTGTGTGTTACCGTGATGGCCTCTTCTCGGCGGAGTCCGGGAAGTGGACACGGTGTTGGAGTAATGCTTGCGCAGGTTGTTTCTCTAGTTTCTCGCTCGCGCTTTGCCTCCTCTTCTCGCTCTCTTTTGCGTATAAGTTAGCCACCATATATGCTAGTCGCTTACTGCAGCTCCACATATATTTACCCTACCCTACCTATTAAGCTTAAATAGTCTTGATCGTGAGGGTGCGAGATTGCTGAGTCCCTGTGGCTCACATATTACTATTACACCAGATGTAGGGCCAGATGATACAGCTCCAGATGGCGCACTTGAGCTCAAGTGGGAGTACGACGAGGACTCTCAATGTTACTATGTTTCCTTTCCTAATGATCAGTAGTGGTGCCCAGTTGGGGTGATCGGGACCATGTCGCTTGTTGGTTTTTCTTCTATTTTGGCGCCGTAGTCGGGCCATGAGTGTTTGGATGATGTATGTTATTTATGTACTTTGATGTGACGTGGCGAGTGTAGGCCAACTATGTATCTTCCCTTTTATTCTATATATTACATGGGATGTTGTGATGATTGCCTAACTTGCGACATTGCTTTCAATGCGGTTATGTCTCTAAGTCGTGCCTCGACACGTGGGAGCTATAGCCGCATCGAGGGCGTTACAAGGCGGGTGGTCGACTGCTTGAAGCTTAATGCATCATATAGCTGCGCCTAAATGTAGAACCCTCATGGCTCAGCGGTCGCCATAGGCCAGCCCAATAGAGCAGTTTTGGGAAGGTTCTATAGGCTGGTTTTAGGACATTTTGAGCATTCTTGTCTTTCATTTTTCATGTTTTCTTTATTGGATTCATCCTAATTTTTATTGTTTTCTCAAATGTTTTTGAATGGTTTTATTTCATTTTGCTTTTCATTCTTTTTTCATATTTTATTTTTTGTTTAGGTTTTCAAATATTGAATAATTTTAAATACATGTTGAAATTTTTTTGTATAGAACTTGAACATTTTTTAGGTACATGTTAAGAATTTTTTGAATACATATTGAACATCTTTCCAAAAATATATGTTGAGCACTTGTAAAAACACATTGATTTTTTAATACAAAATGAAAATTTTTAAACATGAATTTGAATATATTTTTAAAAGTCAAAAAAAATTGAAACGCGCAAACTTATTCTTATATGCTGTAACATTTGGTTTAAGTGGCACGAACATCTTTTTATATGTTATGGACATTCTTATAAAACTATTCAAACAAATATGAAACCTTATGAATATTTTTTAAAATATCCTGAAACATATCTTTAAACCTATGAAAATATATAGATGTCATGAACAATATTGGTATGGTAAGAACATTTTTTCAATTTATGCTAGGTTTTTTTTTAATTTTAGTTTTTTTAAAGTGTAATGATCATATTTTATAAATGCTTGAACATTTCTTAACTGTCATGGAACTTCTATGAATGGTACTGACATTTAAAAACAATGAGCAAACATTTTTGTACACAATGTGAACAATTTTTAAATGCGCAGTTAACATTTTCAAAAATTGAAGCAGGCTAATTTTTGAAGTATATACATTTATAATATTTAAAAATAAAAAATAAAAGGCAGATTCAAATAGAATAAACTAGCTTGGCAAGGGAAAGAATGAACAAAGTGAAGCGGGGGAAGGAACTCTACTGAACTGGCCCATTCTTGTGACGCTTGAGGCACCTCACATCAAGCGAGACATATACAAGCATTTGTGGTTTTCCTTATCTACTGAAGAGCCAAAATATGTTTGTTCCACTCGAACTTATTGGGCTTGAACATTAAAGAACCATGTGTTATCGTGAGATGAGGTTGGGAAGAAAAATCGCTAATACCCTTAGTCCTGACTTGCGGGATGACCTGTTTTCCTCTTTGACTGCAACGCTGAAGAAATCCAAGAGCCTAGAAAAAACGACTACCCTTCAGAATGGGGAAACATAATAATACTCAAACTGATGTCATGGCGATTTCATGGATAATCACATACGGTTGCACCTTCCATGTTGCACTAGCTTTGTTTGTGCTTACATAATACTATAAGGTGGCAATGGAATCGTGGATACATTCATTCCTCATGGCCTCGTGGGCAAGACCCTGTGGCTAGAATCAGATGGACCATTCCCTATTTGGTTCATTCTTGGAAAGCATATGATTTTACTTGGTAGATCATCTTTCATTCCTTAAAGCATGAGCACAAAGTCATGAAACAAGTCCATTTTCACCCCAAAATGTGTCACAATGGACAAATAATTCAGTCAAGTTCATTTCGGTATATTTTTTTACACTCAAATCTCTGAAGCTAGGTAAGTCTGCCTCCTGAGTGTTTTTGCTATGATTTAGGTGGTTTTGGAAGGTGGCATGACATTGTCGGGTCGAGTTGGAACTTGGGAGAGTAAAGACACATTTGATGTGGCATGGTTGGGTTAGGGCGAATTTACTCCACCTCCTTCACTCACTCTCTCTCTCCACCTCTCTCTCTCTCTCTCTCTCTCTCTCTCTCTCTCTCTCTCCTCGCGGCCGCCATCACCATCGGAGGTCGTTTCTCTTCTGGTTGAGGTTGCTTCAAATGGTTGTTTCTCCATTTGAAAATTGTTAATGCGGTTTTGAAAAACAGTTCACGAATTTGAATTTTTTTCATGAATTTTTAAAAATGTTTGTTAATTCTAAAAACTTGGAGCACTATGTAAAAGAGGGAATATTTTTGGCTCCCAAGTCATACTGCATACATGCATTACATGAAGATAAGGAAGAAATAATCATGAAGCATAAAGGACCAGTTAGAAAGGTAATCTGTAACACCCCAAATTTTCAATTTGAAATGTTATACATTAGATCATCATTGCATATCATATTTTATTGCTTTTGGTGGATCCTAGAAATTCTACGCAACTCAAGGACCCTCGGAGAGAGTTGGGGATTTCGTTCTTTTCATATTTGAGTTTTTCTCAAATTTTGAAGATAGGATCATTTGATTTTATTTATTTTATCTTCAATTATTTCTATTATAAAAATAAGAGAGATGGAATAAAATGACTTTACCAAAATAAATAAATATTGAGGATTTAATTAAAAAATCAAATAAGATTTTATTTTGGTTTTATTTGCTATTTTATTTGAATTTAGGAAAAAATGCATGTTTTCAAAAATTGCATTTAGAGCCAAAAAATGTTCATCCTGTTCTAAATATTTTATTTAGACGGAGAAAATTTGTTTTGGTATTTTTAGATTTTTATTTATTTTTCTAGATTTTTTTCTTAGGCGTAGCGAAATTGTTTAAAAAAACCCCGCGCCCGACTGGGCCAAGGGCCCAGCTGCCGCCGCCTTCCCACCGGACTCGGAGAGGAGTCCGAGCCGGAGCCGCCGCCGCCCGTCGTCCCCTTCCCCAAGTCAACCCCCCTCCCCCTCTTAAATAGCCTCCCCGCCATCTCTGATCCGATGTTCGTTCTAGTTTAACTTTTCGCTCGTTTATCGGAATCAGACGATTCAAGTGCCTGAAGTTTCGTCTCGAAACCCTCTTTCCGTTTAACCAACTCAAACAAGTTTTTGTCATTGTAAAAAAATTACCTTAGACCCATAATAGTAAACGAAGCTTGTTTCTCTTGCCGTTTGTCTTTCGTTGCTTCGTTCGTTATGATTCTTTTTGCCAACCGGAGTTCTTAAGTTGAACTTTCTGATTAGTTCTCTTGTTCGAGTTTTACTTGTGCATTAGTTGAGTACTTATTGTATGTTTGTTTATTTGCAATAGAGTACCCGGAGTGCGCCGCTTGCTACTTCGAATCGCTAGGTTTCCCGTATCATCAGCAAGGCAAGTAACACTTTGATCATACCTCATACTACCCAGTTTTATTGCATTAGATCAATCCTCACACATAGCATGATTAGGATCTAATTAATTGTTGGTTTGGGGAGTAGTTGAGGTAGAACCTATTACCTGTTTATTATCAAACATTTGGGAGTTACTCTACGTTTGCTTATTATTGCTATGCTAGTAGACGTGGATTGGGTGAGTGTATCCATGACAGATGTGAGCTTTGTTAATTAATGGTTTATTTAACGTGGCAACCTAAACACGCATCTGGGTGGATTGAGGCACCTAGGTATTCCAGCAATTGCCTGTTTTCTTTTGGACCGCCACCCAGGCTCAAAGGGATCATGAGATTATTCATACTAGAAACTTCCGCGTGCAGCCACAAGCTACTATGGGCTCTAGCATAGTTGACTAAGTCGTGCGAACTCTTACAGTGGTAGACTAGCAAATGTAGGGGATGTAGGTTGGTACGGTCTACCCGTTCGTAAGGTGCTAGCGCTTCTGAAAGACTATGTCTCGGTCATCCGTTTCTCAAACACCATGCAGTGCGAGAAAACCAACGAAGGAGATCGAGTCTTGTGGGGAAAAGTGCGCAAATCTCTGCAGAGTGTATAAACCAATCATGGTTAGCCGTGTCTCCGGTTACGGACATATTGAGTATCTAGTACCTGGATTATCATGTGAATCTCATCATGTTACTCTAAAGTTAATTGTTGGGTTTTAATGATGATGCTTAATTAGGATTGAGAATGCTGTCAACCATTCTCAATGTTTAACAACTACCATGATAGCTAAATAAAATGTATTCCTTTGCAGTAGGGAAAAATTGGCTTTACGCAAAACTGTAACCATAGAGCTTTCCACCAGCCATATATGCATATAGAATAGCCTATTTCATTCCATTACTCTTTATGTGTTACATTGCCAGCATATTCCATGTGCTGACTCGTTTCAGGCTGCAACGTTAATGTTGCAGACTTTTCAGACGACGATTAAGGTACCTTTAGGTCGTGGTTCTATACTCAGTGATGCCGTTGGAGTTGATGGACTCACTTATCTTTCAAGCCTTCCGCTGTTATCGTTATTAGATGGCCTTAAGCCATATTTATTGTATTAAGTTCTCTTTTGAGACATTCGATGTAATAAGTGTGTGATTGCTACTCTGTTATAAATCCTTCAAGTACTGTGTGGTGTCAGCATTACTGATCCAGGGATGACACCGGAGCACAGAGATTGGACTGTTTGAGGTATGGTCGCTACATAATCACTAAAGATTCTTACATAAACCAGCTAGTAGACACAACATTAATACAACAATTTTCATGTTCAGTTGACTTTCATCATGATTTTAAAAATTTATGTGTAGAGAAAAAAATCAATACGTTTTCATGAATTTGGAAACACATTCATGATTTTGAAGAATGTCTGTTAATCCAACTAGTTCAAAAATTGTACATGATTTTGAAAAACTATTCATGACCATTTTTAAATTCAAAAAAATGTTCACATGAATTTGAAAAATACTTCTCCATTTAAAAAAAACCATGAATGTTAAACAATTCATGATTTTCAATATGTTCATTAATCCAGGAAATGTTCTTGAACTAAAAAACTGTACATGAGTTTAGAAAATGGTCATGTATTTAGAAAATAAAAAATTGTAAGCTACTCATGAATACGAGAAATGTACAAAAATAAGAACATTACTTATGAATCAAAAAACTCATGAGTTCAAAAAATGTTCATGAATTTAAGACATTCATGGATTTTAATTTTTCCATGAATTTGAAAAACGTTCACGTATCTCAAGGAAGTTTGAAAATTTTAAAAGAGGTCTCCAATTCAAAACATGTGCACGAATTCTAAAATAAGCACCATTTTGTAAAATATTTAAGGTTTCAAAAAATTATCATGAAATAAGAAAAAATGGAAAAAGAAAGATAAAGTAAATAAAACAATAGTAAAAAGAAAAAAAGAAATAAAATCAGTTCAGAATCAAATAACAATTGAAAACCAGAAGAAAAGAAATGGAAAAAACCCATATGGAAGGTTCCCAAAATCACGCGGGACGTTTTGCAGGAATGTAGTAGCGAACACTTCGGTGCGCTGGCCCACATTTTTTTTATTTGGTAACGAGCGAATTTAATATTGCTGCTATAAGTGGTAGGTTTTTTTTGTGAATGTGCTATAAGTGCTAGGTATTGCTGCTATAAGCGATACATATCATTTGCGGTTTATTTCTCACTTATAGGCTCTTATCAAATTGCGCGGCCCTTTATAAATGGCAACATTGTTTTCATTTTGCTAAGAAAGTATTGTTTTCTATTTTCTTATATAGATGTCAAAAAGATATTAATTTCACTTGCTTATATATGTAATCTCTCTCTCTCTCTCTCTCTCTCTCGCGCGCGCGCGTCTGCCATTACCATCGGTGGTCATTTCTCTTCGGGTTGAGGTTGCTACAAATGGTCTTTTCTCCATTTTAAAATTGTTCATGCGGTTCTGAAAAACAGTTCACGAATTTAATTTTTTTTATGAATTTTAAAAAATGTTTGTGAATTTAAAAAACTTTCATGAATTTGGAAACACATTCATGATTTTGAAGAATGTCTGTTAATCCAACTAGTTCAAAAATTGTACATGATTTTGAAAAACTATTCATGACCATTTTTTAATTCCAAAAATGTTCACATGAATTTGAAAAACGTTCACATATCTAAAAGAAGTTTGAAAATTTTAAAAGCGGTCTCCAATTCAAAAAATGTGCACGAATTCTAAAATAAGCACCATTTTGTAAAAAAATTAAGGTTTCAAAAAATTATCATGAAATAATAAAAAAGGAAGAACAAAGATAAAATAAATAAAAAGATAGTAAAAAGGAAAAAAAAGAAATAAAATCAGTTCAAAATCAAATAAAAATTGAAAACCAGAAGAAAAGAAATGGAAAAAACCCATATGGGAGGTTCCCAAATCACGCGGGACGTTTTGCATTTTTTTTTGAGACAATCTCGCGAAACTTTATTAACCCGTCACAATGTTTACATTTACGAAATGAAGATCTCCCGGCTGGCCTAAGCATACATGGCGGCCAACCGCGAGGGAAAGAGAATGTTTCTCTAGATTGTGAGCTTCGAAATTTGAGCTCCTAAATTCATGACCTATATTGCAAGATAAAAAACTAGAAGAATGTTCTGATATCTCCCGCAGGACAGCTCATCGACAACCACCTTGCAATCAGAGGCAACATGTATATCTCGTGCATATAAATCATCCGCCAAAGAGAGAGCTTCTCTTATAGCTAGGGCTTCAAGCGTTTGAGGGTTTGTGATATGCTTGAAAACGATCGCCGAGGCCCCCAGAAAGTTACCCTGTTGATCTCTACAAATCGCTCCTACCGAACCATGCTTCATTCTCACGGACACTGCCCCATTGACATTGATCTTTACACACCCTTGGATTGGTGGCACCCATGTTGTACGCCGCATGACTCTTCCTGGAACCGCTTGTGTCTCCCTTTTGTTTGCAATCTCCAATTTTGACAGGAACTTATTAATGAAAGCCGTTGTAGCGTGGGAAGACTGAAATATATCTTCATGAATTGCCTTTCTTCGTGCAGCCCCAGATTGCCCATATGGTCACCACAACATGAATGAACTCATGCCCCTCTAGTATTTCATGCAAAGCAAATAACCAGTCCTTAGCGTGTTCTTCTTGGTGTGTGATAATTTTCTCAACCAACTCCTCGGGTGCCAGAGCCCACACGCTCCTTGAGAGAGCGCAAGAGAGAAGTGCATGTCTCCATGTATCCCTATCTCCACACAAGCAGCATGAGTCTGTATCGGCCATATGGCGATGATGAAGAACCTATCCGCTAGGTATAGAATGTCTTGCAAGTCTCCACAGGAACATACGAATTTTTGAGGGTACCTGTATATGCCAAATAGTGCTCCAGAAACTATTGTTCTGCCCCGTAGATGAGCCCTCGGCGTCATTCCACCATCCCTCTCTGCTTGTCTTTGTTCACAAAATTATCCAGTATGCCGACCGAACGGTGAAACAGCCAGTTGGTTCTTCATGCCAAGCCCAAAAATCCGGCTGCCTCCGCATACACACTGGTATTTTTAGAATCTCGTTTGCATCAACCGGGATGAAAACTAAGCGAATCAGCCACTCATTCCATTGCGCTGAAGTAGTATCAATAAGATCAGATACTCGCCGTGGTGGGTTTGGCACTAAGGATGTTATAGGCCTTTTGAAATTATCACGAGGGATCCAGTTATGTAACCATATATCAGTGCTCTCCCCATCCCAATTCTCCTGATAAGTCCCTGCGCTAATATCTCCTTTCCATCTAATATCGCTCGCCAAATCTGAGATGGACAGGAACCCAACTCTGCCTCCAACAATGTACTATTCGGGAAGTAAACAACCTTCAAAACCTGAGCACTAAGAGAACTTTCATCATTCATTATTCTCCAAGCTTGCCTCACAAGCAGGGCTAGATTGAAGATCTCCAAATCACGGAATCCAAGTCCTCCCAATTGTTTTGGTTGTATCATAGTGTCCCAGGCAACCCAGTTTGGTTTTCGTTTGCCTTGCTTACTCCCCCACCAAAACTGCCTAACGATGGCAGATATACTGTCACATAACCCTCTAGGAAGACAGAAGCATGACGTAGAGTAAACCGGAATTGCTTGCGCAACTGCCTTGATCAACACTTCTTTACCGGCAGCAGAAAGTAATTTTTCCATCCAACCTTTAACCTTCTCCCACACCCGATCTCTCAAGTACTTGAACGTTCCATTCTTGGAGTGTCCCACATCCGTTGGCATGCCCAAATAATGCTCACTTAAGGACTCATTGTGCACCTTCAAGGTGAAAGAACATGCGGTGCCCCCATGTTTGGTTTTGGTAATTGATGACAATCTCGATGGACTAATGGTTGCCTTGAGTTATATTTGAAGGTTTTGTTCATAGGCTTTTCTTGGAGTACATGTGTTGCTTTCAAGGAGAGTTTGTGTCGACCAAGGTGCTATTCAAGGAATTACCTAAAGATTGGTCTTGTGAGAGGTTGATCAAGACTAAGTCAAAGAGTGAATCAAGTTGATCAACCCACAAAGTGTAGAAGATGTACCGAGAGGGATCAAGTGATCCCATGGTATGGTAATCATTGTCAATTACACTTTGTGTACTAACCCATGGTCTTCGTGAGAGTTCTTTGTGGGGTTAGAGCATCACGAAGAGATCAAATGCTAGAAGCTTGCCGTCCTGTGTGGTGACAATGGACTTGTGAAGATGTGCGGAAGAGTGGCTCACCCATAGTGGAGTATGGGGGAGCAATCAACTAGTCTTCATCGAGTCAACACAATCAAGAAGGTGGTCCAACTTGAGGGAGTCAAGATCGTCATCATCTAGCTCAAGTGGACCATGTGCAAGGCAAAGGTTTGCCCTTGATAGGTTTTCTATTTTACCGGTCTCATGATGGTAGTTGGGAGACCGGGTTATAGGATCGATTACCGTACTATCAAGGGGGCTCTCGATGAGTAGCTTGATCATATCATTCGTAGAGAGCTCAAACCATTGCATCCTTGCATCATCTTTCTTGGTTCTTGTTTGGTTCTCTTTGTGATTCTTAGAGCTTTTGGTCATCTTGATGACAAGCTCGAGTTCATCGAAAACGGAGTCCAGATGCATCTTCTATGATGTTTTCGATGTTGGAGGTTCTGCCGGTTCTTCTCAGTTGGAGGTTTCTCTCCTCTATTTGTTAGGCATACCTCCTAAGGGAGTCCTGGATTAGGGGGTCTCCAGACAGCCTGACTATATCCTTTGGCCGGACTGTTGGACTATGAAGATACGAGATTGAAGACTTCGTCCCGTGTCCGGATGGGACTCTACTTGGCGTGGAAGGCAAGCTAGGCAATACGGATATGTATATCTCCTCCTTTGTAACCGACCTTGTGTAACCCTAGCCCTTCCGGTATCTATATAAACCGGAGGGTTTTAGTCCGTAGGACAACATACAATCATACCATAGGCTAGCTTCTAGGGTTTAGCCTCTCCGATCTTGTGGTAGATCAACTCTTGTACTACTTGTTGGGGAACGTTGCAGAAAACAAAAATTTCCCTACTCGTTTCACCAAGATCCATCTAGGAGTTCATCTAGCAACGAGTCATCAGATGCATCTACATACCTTTGTAGATCGCGTGCGGAAGCGTTCAAAGAACGGGGATGATGTAGTCGAACACGACGTGATCCAAATCACCGACGACCGAGTGCCGAACGGACGGCACCTCCGCGTTCAACACACGTACGGGACGGGAGACGTCTCCTCCTTCTTGATCCAGCAAGGGGGGAGGAGAGGTTGATGATGATCCAGCAGCACGACGGCGTGGTGGTGGATGCAGGGCGCCACAGTAGCAGGGCTTCGCCTATACTACGCGAGAGAGAGACGTAACAGGGAGAGAGGGATGCACCAAAAGCCGTAGCATCAAGTCCCTCCTCTCCCCCACTATATATAGGGGTGCCTAGGGGGGCGCCGGCCCTAGGAGATGGATCTCCTAGGGGGGGCGGCGGCCAAGGGTGGGGGGCTTGCCCCCCAAGGCAAGGGGGCGCCCCCCCTTTAGGGTTTCCCCTAACCCTAGGCGCATGGGCCCTTAGGGGTGGCGCCCCAGCCCACTAAGGGATGGGTCCCTTCCCACTTCAGACCATGGGGCCCTCCGGGATAGGTGGCCCCACCCGGTGGACCCCCGGGACCCTTCCGGTGGTCCCGGTACAATACCGGTAACCCCGAAACTTGTCCCGATGGCCGAAACAGCACTTCCTATATATAATTCTTTACCTCCGGACCATTCCGGAACTCCTCGTGACGTCCGGGATCTCATCCGGGACTCCGAACAACATTCGCATTACTGCATATACATATCTTCACAACCCTAGCGTCACCGAACGTTAAGTGTGTAGACCCTACGGGTTCGGGAGACATGTAGACATGACCGAGACGACTCTCCGGTCAATAACCAACAGTGGGATCTGGATACCCATGTTGGCTCCCACATGCTCCACGATGATCTCATCGGATGAACCACGATGTCGAGGATTCAATCAACCCCGTATGCAATTCCCTTTGTCAATCGATATATTACTTGCCTGAGATTCGATCGTCGGTATCCCAATACCTCGTTCAATCTCGTTACCGGCAAGTCACTTTACTCGTACCGTAATGCATGATCCCGTGACCAGACACTTGGTCACTTTGAGCTCATTATGATGATGCATTACCGAGTGGGCCCAGTGATACCTCTCCGTCATACGGAGTGACAAATCCCAGTCTTGATCCGTGTCAACCCAACAAACACTTTCGGAGATACCCGTAGTCTACCTTTATAGTCACCCAGTTACGTTGTGACGTTTGGTACACCCAAAGCACTCCTACGGTATCCGGGAGTTACACGATCTCATGGTCTAAGGAAAAGATACTTGACATTGCAAAACTCTAGCAAACGAACTATACGATCTTTATGCTATGTTTAGGATTGGGTCTTGTCCATCACATCATTCTCCTAATGATGTGATCTCGTTATCAATGACATCTTATGTCCATAGTCAGGAAACCATGACTATCTGTTGATTAACGAGCTAGTCAACTAGAGGCTTACTAGGGACATGTTGGTGTCTGTTATTCACACATGTATTACGATTTCCGGATAACACAATTATAGCATGAATAAAGACAATTATCATGAACAAGGAAATATAATAATAATGCTTTTATTATTGCCTCTAGGGCATATTTCCAACAGTCTCCCACTTGCACTAGAGTCAATAATCTAGTTACATTGTGATGAATCGAACACCCATGGAATTCTGGTGTTGATCATGTTTTGCCCTAGGGAGAGGTTTAGTCAACGGATCTGCTACATTCAGGTCCGTATGTACTTTACAAATATCTATGTCTCCATCCTGAACATTTTCACGAATGGAGTTGAAGCGACGCTTGATGTGCCTTGTCTTCTTGTGAAACCTGGGCTCCTTGGCAAGTGCAATAGCTCCAGTGTTGTCACAGAAGAGCTTGATCGGCCCCGACGCATTGGGTATGACTCCGAGGTCGGTGATGAACTCCTTCACCCAAATTGCTTCATGTGCTGCCTCCGAGGCTGCCATGTACCCCGCTTCACACGTAGATCCCGCCACGACGCTCTGCTTGCAACTGCACCAGCTTACTACCCCACCATTCAAAATATACACATATCCGGTTTGTGACTTTGAGTCATCCAGATCTGTGTCGAAGCTAGCGTCGACGTAACCCTTTACGACGAGCTCTTTGTCACCTCCATAAACGAGAAACATCTCCTTAGTCCTTTTCAGGTACTTCAGGATATTCTTGACCGCTGTCCAGTGTTCCTTGCCGGGATTACTTTGGTACCTTCCTACCAAACTTACGGCAAGGTTTATATCAGGTCTGGTACACAGCATGGCATACATAATAGAACCTATGGCTGAGGCATAGGGGATGACACTCATCTCTTCTATTTCTTCTGCCGTGGTCGGACTTTGAGCCAAGCTCAATTTCATACCTTGTAACACAGGCAAGAACCCCTTCTTAGATTGATCCATATTGAACTTCTTCAATATCTTATCAAGGTATGTGCTTTGTGAAAGACCTATGAGGCGTCTCGATCTATCCCTATAGATCTTGATGCCTAATATATAAGCAGCTTCTCCAAGGTCCTTCATTGAAAAACTCTTATTCAAGTAGGCCTTAATGCTGTCCAAGAGTTCTATATCATTTCCCATCAAAAGTATGTCATCTACATATAATATGAGAAATGCTACAGAGCTCCCACTCACTTTCTTGTAAACGCAGGCTTCTCCATAAGTCTGCGTAAACCCAAACGCTTTGATCATCTCATCAAAGCGAATGTTCCAACTCTGAGATGCTTGCACCAGCCCATAAATAGAGCGTTGGAGCTTGCACACCTTGTCAGCATTCTTAGGATCGACAAAACCTTCCGGCTGCATCATATACAATTCTTCCTTAAGGAAACCATTAAGGAATGCCGTTTTGACGTCCATTTGCCATATTTCATAATCGTAAAACGCGGCAATTGCTAACATGATTCGGATGGACTTTAGCTTCGCTACCGGTGAGAAAGTCTCATCGTAGTCAACCCCTTGAACTTGTCGATAACCCTTAGCGACAAGCCGAGCTTTATAGATGGTCACATTACCATCCGCGTCTGTCTTCTTCTTAAAGATCCATTTATTCTCTATGGCTCGCCGTTCAACGGGCAAGTCAGTCAAAGTCCATACTTCGTTTTCATACATGGATCCTATCTCGGATTTCATGGCTTCTAGCCATTTGTCGGAATCCGGGCCCGCCATCGCTTCTTCATAGTTCGAAGGTTCACCGTTGTCTAACAACATGATTTCCACAACAGGGTTGCCGTACCACTCTGGTGCGGAACGTGTCCTTGTGGACCTTCGAAGTTCTGTAGCAACTTGATCAGAAGTTTCATGATCATCATCATTAACTTCCTCTCTAGTCGGTGCAGGCACCTCAGGAACATTTTCTTGAGTTGCGCCATTTTCCGGTTCAAGAGGTAACACTTCATCAAGTTCTACTTTCCTCCCACTTACTTCTTTCGAGAGAAACTCTTTCTCTAGAAAGGATCCATTCTTGGCAACAAAGATCTTGCCTTCGGATCTGAGGTAGAAGGTATACCCAATAGTTTCTTTTGGGTATCCTATGAAGACGCATTTTTCCGACTTGGGTTCGAGCTTTTCAGGTTGAAGTTTCTTGACATAAGCATCGCATCCCCAAACTTTCAGAAACGACAACTTAGGTTTCTTCCCAAACCATAATTCAAACGGTGTCGTCTCAACGGATTTTGACGGAGCCCTATTTAAAGTGAATGCAGCAGTCTCTAAAGCATAGCCCCAAAAAGATAGCGGTAGATCGGTAAGAGACATCATAGACCGCACCATATCTAATAGAGTGCGATTACGACGTTCGGACACACCGTTACGCTGAGGTGTTCCAGGCGGCGTGAGTTGTGAAACTATTCCACATTTTCTTAAGTGTGTGCCAAATTCATGACTCAAGTATTCTCCTCCACGATCTGAACGCAGAAACTTGATTTTCCTGTCACGTTGATTCTCAACCTCACTCTGAAATTCCTTGAACTTTTCAAAGGTTTCATACTTGTGTTTCATTAAGTAAATATATCCATATCTACTCAAATCATCAGTGAGGGTGAGAACATAACGATAGCCACCGCGAGCCTCAACACTCATTGGACCGCACACATCAGTATGTATTATTTCCAATAAGTTGGTTGCTCGCTCCATTGTTCCTGAGAACGGAGTCTTGGTCATTTTACCCATAAGGCATGGTTCGCACGTGTCAAATGATTCATAATCAAGAGAATCTAAAAGTCCATCTGCATGGAGCTTCTTCATGCGTTTGACACCTATGTGACCAAGGCGGCAGTGCCACAAGTATGTGGGACTATCATTATCAACCTTACATCTTTTGGTACTCACACTATGAACATGTGTAGAATTACGTTCGAGATTCATAAAGAATAAACCATTCACCATAGGAGCATGACCATAAAACATATCTCTCATATAAATGGAACAACCATTATTCTCGGATTTAAATGAGTAGCCATCTCGAATTAAACGAGATCCCGATACAATGTTCATGCTCAAAGCTGGTACTAAATAACAATTATTGAGGTTTAAAACTAATCCCGTAGGTAAATGAAGAGGTAGCGTGCCGACGGCGATCACATCGACTTTGGAACCATTCCCAACACGCATCGTCACCTCGTCCTTCGCCAGTCTGCGCTTATTCCGTAGTTCCTGCTGTGAGTTACAAATGTGAGCAACTGCACCGGTATCAAATACCCAAGAGCTACTACGATTACTGGTAAGGTACACATCAATTACATGTATATCACATATACCTTTTGTTTTGCCGGCCTTCTTGTCTGCTAAGTATTTGGGGCAGTTCCGCTTCCAGTGACTGCTTCCCTTGCAATAAAAGCACTCAATCTCGGGCTTGGGTCCATTCTTTGGCTTCTTCACGGCAGCTTGCTTGCCGGGCGCGGCAACTTCCTTGCTGTCCTTCTTGAAGTTCTTTTTACCCTTGCCTTTCTTGAACTTAGTGGTTTTATTGACCATCAACACTTGATGTTCCTTCTTGACTTCTACCTCCGCTGATTTCAGCATTGAAAACAACTCAGGAATGGTCTTTTGCATCCCCTGCATGTTGAAGTTCATCACAAATCTCTTGTAGCTTGGTGGAAGCGACTGGAGGATTCTGTCAATGACCGCATCATCCGGGAGATTAACTCCCAGCTGAGTCAAGCGGTTATGTAACCCAGACATAGTGAGTATGTGCTCACTGACAGAACTGTTTTCCTCCATCTTACAGCTGAAGAACTTGTCGGAGACCTCATATCTCTCGACCCGGGCATGAGCTTGGAAAACCATTTTCAGCTCTTCGAACATCTCATATGCTCCATGTCTCTCAAAACGCTTTTGGAGCCCTGGCTCTAAACTGTAAAGCATGCCGCACTGAACGAGGGAGTAGTCGTCAACACGTGTCTGCCAAGCGTTCATAACGTCTTGGTTCTGTGGGACGGGAGCTTCACCTAGCGGTGCTTGTAGGACATAATCTTTCTTGGCAGCTATGAGGATGATCCTCAGATTCCGGACCCAGTCCGTATAGTTGCTGCCATCGTCTTTCAGCTTGGTTTTCTCTAGGAACGCGTTGAAGTTGAGGACTACGTGGGCCATTTGATCTACAAGACATATTGTAAAATATTTTAGACTAATGTTCATGATAATAAAGTTCATCTAATCAAATTATATATAATGAACTCCCACTTAGATTAGACATCCCTCTAGTCATATAAGTATTACATGATCCGAGTAAGCTAGGCCGTGTCCGATCATCACGTGAGACGGACTAGTCAACGTCGGTGAACATCTTCATGTTGATCGTATCTTCTATACGACTCATGCTCGACCTTTCGGTCTTCTATGTTCCGAGGCCATGTCTATACACATGCTAGGCTCGTCAAGTTAACCCTAAGTGTTTTGCATGTGTAAAACTGTCTTACACCCGTTGTATGTGAACGTAAGAATCTATCACACCCGATCATCACGTGGTGCTTCGAAACGACGAACTTTAGCAACGGTGCACAGTTAGGGGAGAACACTTCTTGAAATTGTTATGAGGGATCATCTTATTTACTACCGTCATTCTAAGTAAACAAGATGCAAAACATGATAAACATCACATGCAATCAAATAATAAACGTGACATGATATGGCCAATATCACATAGCTCCTTTGATCTCCATCTTGGGGCTCCATGATCATCTTGTCACCGGCTTGACACCATGATCTCCATCATCATGATCTCTATCATCGTGTCTCCATGAAGTTGCTCGCCAACTATTACTTCTACTACTACGGCTAACGCGTTTAGCAATAAAGTAAAGTAATTTACATGGCATTTCTCAATGACACGCAGGTCATATAAAAGAATAAAGACAACTCCTATGGCTCCTGCCGGTTGTCATACTCATCGACATGCAAGTCGTGATTCCTATTACAATAGCATGAACATCTCATACATCACATATAGATCATTCATCATTCATCACAACTTTGGCCATATCATATCACAAACCACTTGCTGCAAAAACAAGTTAGACGTCCTCTAATTGTTGTTGCAAGTTTTACGTGGCTGAATTAGGGTTCTAGCAAGAACGTTTTCTTACCTACGTGAAAGCCACAACGTGATTTGTCAACTTCTATTTACCCTTCATAAGGACCCTGTTCATCGAATCCGCTCCAACTAAAGTAGGAGAGACAGACACCCGCCAGCCACCTTATGCAACTAGTGCATGTTAGTTGGTGGAACTGGTCTCACGTAAGCGTACGTGTAAGGTTGGTCCGGGCCGCTTCATCCCACAATACCGCTGAAGCAAGAAAAGACTAGTAGCGGCAAGAAAGTTGACAAATCCACGCCCACAACAAATTGTGTTCTACTCGCGCAAGAAGAACTACGCATAGACCTAGCTCTGATACCACTGTTGGGGAACGTTGCAGAAAACAAAAAATTTCCTACTCGTTTCACCAAGATCCATCTAGGAGTTCATCTAGCAACGATTCATCAGATGCATCTACATACCTTTGTAGATCGCGTGCGGAAGCGTTCAAAGAACGGGGATGATGTAGTCGAACACGACGTGATCCAAATCACCGATGACCGAGTGCCGAACGGACGGCACCTCCGCGTTCAACACACGTACGGGACGGGAGACGTCTCCTCCTTCTTGATCCAGCAAGGGGGGAGGAGAGGTTGATGATGATCCAGCAGCACGACGGCGTGGTGGTGGATGCAGGGCGTCACAGTAGCAGGGCTTCGCCTATACTACGCGAGAGAGAGACATAACAGGGAGAGAGGGATGCACCAAAAGCCGTAGCATCAAGTCCCTCCTCTCCCCCACTATATATAGGGGTGCCTAGGGGGGGGGCGCCGGCCCTAGGAGATGGATCTCCTAGGGGGGGGCGGCGGCCAAGGGTGGGGGGCTTGCCCCCCAAGGCAAGGGGGCGCCCCCCCTTTAGGGTTTCCCCTAACCCTAGGCGCATGGGCCCTTAGGGGTGGCGCCCCAGCCCACTAAGGGCTGGGTCCCTTCCCACTTCAGCCCATGGGGCCCTCCGGGATAGGTGGCCCCACCCGATGGACCCCCGGGGCCCTTCCGGTGGTCCCGGTACAATACCGGTAACCCCAAAACTTGTCCCGATGGCCGAAACAGCACTTCCTATATATAATTCTTTACCTCCGGACCATTCCGAAACTCCTCGTGACGTCCGGGATCTCATCCGGGACTCCGAACAACATTCGGGTTACTGCATATACATATCTTCACAACCCTAGCGTCACCGAACCTTAAGTGTGTAGACCCTACGGGTTCGGGAGACATGTAGACATGACCGAGACGTCTCTCCGGTCAATAACCAACAGCGGGATCTGGATACCCATGTTGGCTCCCACATGCTCCACGATGATCTCATCGGATGAACCACGATGTCGAGGATTCAATCAACCCCGTATGCAATTCCCTTTGTCAATCGATATATTACTTGCCCGAGATTCGATCGTCGGTATCCCAATACCTCGTTCAATCTCGTTACCGGCAAGTCACTTTACTCGTACCGTAATGCATGATCCCGTGACCAGACACTTGGTCACTTTGAGCTCATTATGATGATGCATTACCGAGTGGGCCCAGTGATACCTCTCCGTCATACGGAGTGACAAATCCCAGTCTTGATCCGTGTCAACCCAACAAACACTTTCGGAGATACCCGTAGTCTACCTTTATAGTCACCCAGTTACGTTGTGACGTTTGGTACACCCAAAGCACTCCTACGGTATCCGGGAGTTACACGATCTCATGGTCTAAGGAAAAGATACTTGACATTGCAAAACTCTAGCAAACGAACTATACGATCTTTATGCTATGTTTAGGATTGGGTCTTGTCCATCACATCATTCTCCTAATGATGTGATATCGTTATCAATGACATCTTATGTCCATAGTTAGGAAACCATGACTATCTGTTGATTAACGAGCTAGTCAACTAGAGGCTTACTAGGGACATGTTGGTGTCTGTTATTCACACATGTATTACGATTTCCGGATAACACAATTATAGCATGAATAAAGACAATTATCATGAACAAGGAAATATAATAATAATGGTTTTATTATTGCCTCTGGGCATATTTCCAACACTACTCATATTATCAAGAATAAATCAAGAAGGACGTAGGGTTTTACCTCCATCAAGAGGGCCCGAACCTGGGTAAAACATCGTGTCCCCTGCCTCCTATTACCATCTGCCTTAGACACACAGTTCGGGACCCCCTACCCGAGATCCGCCGGTTTTGACACCGACATTGGTGCTTTCATTGAGAGTTCCTCTGTGTTGTCATCATTAGGCTTGATGGCTCCTTTAATCATCGATAGCGATGCAGTCCAGGGTGAGACTTTTCTCCCCGGTCAGAGCTTTGTGTTCGGCGGCTTCGCACTGGGGGCCAACTCGCTTGGCCATCTGGAGCAGATCGAGAGTTACGCCCCTGGCCACCAGGTCAGGTTTGGAAGCTTAAACTACACGGCCGATATCCGCAGAGACTTGATCTTCGACGGATTCGAGCCCCTGCCTAGTGCGCCACACGGTCACGATGAGCATGATTTAGCTCTGCCATCGGACAGTGTTTAGGAGATCGCATCGGCAACCGCTCTGACCTTCAATTCGGAGCCAGTTGCTCCATCCATGGACGGGTGGATAGACCCCGCCACGGAGGCCGCACTCTCATCGGTGATCGAGCCGAGTATCGACCTTACCCTTCACGGGAGCCGTGACGCCGAACTACCGGATTCTTCCCCGGCCACGGACTCTGAACTGCCTGCGTCCGTACCTATCAAAATCCGACTGGGCGCCGATCATGGAGTTTACCTCTGCAGATATTTTTCAATGCTCGCCCTTCGGCGACATACTAAACTCATTAAGGTCTCTCTCCTTGTCAGGAGAGTCCTGGCCGAACTATGTCCGGCAGGATTGGGATGCGGATGACGAAGAAATTCACCGCCCACCCACCACCCACTTAGTAACCACTATCGATGATTTGACCGACATGCTCGACTTTGACTCCGAAGACATCGACAGCATGGAAGACGATGCAGGAGGCGAACAAGAACCACTGCCCATAGGGCACTAGACAGCCACCTCGTCATATGACATATATATGGTGGACACACCCAAAGAAGGCAATGGCGACGGGACAGCGGAGGATGGCCCCTCCAAGAAGCAACCCAAGCGCCGACGTCAGTGGCGCCGCTCTAAGTCTCGCCAAAGCAAAAGTGGTGACACCGGCACAAGAGATAATAGCACTCCGGACAGTGCCGAAGACGACAATAATCCCCTCCAGCAAGATTTAGGGCAGGAGGATGGAGAAGCTAGCCCTCCCGAGAGAGCGGCAGATGGAGAGGCGGAGGATGATAATTACATGCCTCCATCCGAAGACGAGGCAAGCCTCGACGATGACGAATTCGTCGTGCCTGAGGATCCCGTCGAACATGAGCGCTTCAAGCGCCGGCTTATAGCCACGGCAAATAGCCTTAAGAAAAAGCAACAGCAGCTTCAAGCTGATCAAGATTTGCTAGCTAACAGATGGACTGAAGTCCTTGCGGCTGAGGAATATAAACTCGAACGCCCCTCCAAGAGTTACCCAAAGCGTAGGTTGCTACCCTGACTAGAGGAGGAAGCACCAAAACCTACATCTCCAGTGTATGACGCGGCTGATCGGCCACCTCGTGGCCGCGACAAAGAGGCATTCCAGCCAAAAGTTCAGCCCACACCCCAACGCCACTCAAATAAAAATGTCAAGACATGGGGAAATACGCCAGACCTGCAAGACATATTGGAGGACAAAGCAAAACATGCAAGATCGATCTACGGATCACGAGGGCGCGCCACTATGCGAGACGATAACCGTCACGCCGGATACAGTAAAAGTAACTCTGGCCGGGCCGAACACAGCGGGCGAGACTCATTTGAGCTGCATGGCGATATAGCCCAGTACAGAGGCGCCGCACACCCCCTATGCTTCACAGACAAAGTAATGGATCATCAAATCCCAGAGGGTTTCAAACCCGTAAATATAGAATTATACGACGGCACAACAGATCTTGCGGTATGGATCGAGGACTTCCTCCTGCACATCCACATGACCCGCGGTGATGATCTACACGCCATCAAATACCTCCCACTCAAGCTCAAAGGACCAGCGCGGCATTGGCTCAACAGCCTGCCAGCAGAATCCATTGGTTGTTGGGAAGATCTGGAAGCCGCATTCCTTGACAACTTCCAGGGCACTTATGTGCGACCACTAGATGCCGATGACTTGAGCCACATAATTCAGCAGGCAGAGGAATCGGCCAGGCAATTCTGGACACGGTTCCTAACAAAGAAAAATCAAATCGTCGACTGTCCGGATGCAGAGGCCCTAGCAGCTTTTAAGCACAACATCCGCGACGAGTGGCTCGCCCGGCACCTTGGCCAGGAAAAGCCGAAAAATCTATGGCAGCCCTCACGACACTCATGACCCGCTTTTGCGCGGGAGAAGATAGCTGGCTAGCTCGCAGCAATAACATATCAAAGAACCATGGTACTTCGGATACCAAGGATGGCAATGGCAGGTCACGTCACAACAAACATAAGTGCCGCATTAACAACGACAATATTGAGGATACGGCAGTCAATGCCGGATTCAAAGGCTCTAAACCCGGTCAGCAGAAAAAGCCATTCAAAAGAAGCACTCCATGCCCGTCCAGTTTGGACCGTATACTCGATCGCTCATGTCAAATACACGGCACCCCCGACAAGCCAGCCAACCACACCAACAGGGATTGTTGGGTGTTCAAGCAGGCTGCAAGTTAAATGCCGAAAACAAAGATAAGGGGTTGCATAGCGATGACGATGAGGAGCCCCGGCAGCCGAACACCGGAGGACAGAAGAGGTCCCCCCCACAAGTGCGGACGGTGAACATGATATACGCAACCCACATCCCCAAGAGGGAGCAGAAGCATGCGCTAAGGGACGTATATGCGTTGGAGCCAGTCGCCCCAAAGTTCAACCCATGGTCCTCTTGTCCGATCACCTTCGATCGCAGGGACCACCCCACTAGTATCCGTCATGGCGGATTCGCCGCACTGGTCCTAGACCCAATCACTGATGGATTTCACCTCACTCGAGTCCTTATGGATGGCGGCAGCAGCCTGAACCTGCTTTATCAGGACACAATGCGCAAAATGGGTATAGACCCCTCAAGGATCAAACCAACAAAAACGACCTTCAAAGGCGTCATACCAGGTGTAGAGGCCCATTGCACAGGCTCAGTCACACTAGAAGTGGTCTTCGGATCCCCGGATAACTTCCAAAGCAAGGAGTTAATCTTCGATATAGTCTCGTTCCACAGTGGCTATCATGCATTGCTCAGGCGAACCGCATTCGCGAGATTCAACGCAGTACCGCACTATGCATATCTCAAGCTCAAGATGACAGGACCTCGGGGGGTCATCACAGTCAATGGAAACACAGAGTGCTCTCTTCGTACGAAGGAGCACACTGCGGCCCTCGCATCAAAAGTGGAAAGCAGCCTCTTAAGGCAATCCACCAGTTCGGTGATTCGAGACCCGGACACCTTCAAGCGCGCCCGGAGTAATCGGCAACAAGACCGCCTGGCACGTTCCGAGTTCGCATAGCAACGCGGCCCCCACCCCAGTACCAGCCAAACGGAAAAATCCGTGCCACACGTACATAATTACGCATTAAAAATACCATGGGCACAGGTGGGGAGGGGGCACAACTACTTCACGCCCCAAGACGCAGCTCAACCGCACTAGGGGCTTCCCGCTTTGTTATTTTTCTCTCTTTCAGGACTTTAATCTCTGGAAACCCCGTCCGGCAGTACGGTTGCCGGACACACGATGCAACAACCAAGGAGGCAGAAAGCTACATCGCACCATGGAACTCCCAGGTGGTCTCTGACAACGAGTGAAATACCTGCTTTAAATACCATTCCTCAGCTTGCCCTTGGAGGGGACATGTCAAATAGTCCTACTTTTTGCTTATCGCACTACTTGTATCATTCTGCTTTAACGCACCTTTTTGAATAAACAATGCATAGCACTAAACTATTACGACATTCTCTATTCTCTCTTTTTTATACATATATACGTTCATTCATGACATTCAGCACCCGTACACTCTGGTACGGCCAATACGCCAGGGGCTTAAGCGTACCCCATAATACGGCGTGAGAAGTCCGAACACTTTGACAGTGCGGCACCCCGAACTTATAGCATTATATGCATCAGCTCTGAATCATGTCTTGGGTCAATAGTTGGGTTTGCCCGGCTCCCATGTTTTGGTACCTTACGTTCCGCTATATCGGCTAAGGTAGCACTGGGAGAACTACTGCGATTGTGCCTCGGTTCAGCTGGGCTAAGCACCTCAGTAAATGAAGCTAAAACTGACTGTCATGATAAGGCGAGAGACTGGTCGCTGTTCGAGAGGTTTCGAGTCCCTAAAGACATATGCCGCTTAGAGCGAGGAGTCGCCTTTGTCCGACTTAAGTCGTGTATAGCGCCCCGAATTCGGCCTTTCCGAATACTAGGGGCTTCGCCAAAATTTAAAATTATAGAATTCTATGGCTAAGTGAGAGTGATAAAGCATTATAGTCCGATTGCCTTGTTCGTTGTGCTGAGCACCTCCTTCGAAGGACCAAAAAATGGGAACAAGAGTGCTCAGGTTTATCCCGAACACCCTAGCACTCGTGGCATGGGGGCAGAAGCCAACGACTGGCCATCTCTCAGATTTGATAAACAACCGAACAGAAGGTAATATTTTAAATTCAAACAAGCATTGCATAGCGCATATGAACAAGTTTTCATAATACAGGATCACACGAGCAAGTTCATTCAAATATTACATCTTTCGCACACTCATCCGCTACAAGACGGGCACCCTTCAGGACACCCTCATAATACATCTCGGGGTGGAGATGCTCCTTGCCCGGCGGCGGCCCCTCCTTCACCAGCTTCTCAGCGTGACGGCGTCCATCTTGGCCCATTGCACCTTTGCACGAGCAAAAGCCCGGCGTGCACCTTCGATGCAGACGGACCGCTTGATGACTTCCAGCCGTGGGCAGGCATCCACAAGACGCCTCACCAGGCCAAAGTAGCTGTTGGGAAGGGAGTCGTCAGGCCACATCCGGACTATAAAGCCCTTCATGGCCTGTTCGGCTGCCTTGTGCAGCTCGACCAGTTGCTTCAGCTGGTTGCTCACAGGCATTGGGTGTTCGGTCCCAGTATACTGAGACCAGAACAACTTCTCCGTCGAGCTTCCCTCCTCGGCCTGGTAATATTCCGCGGCATCCGACACGTTGCGGGGCAAATCTGCGAATGCTCTTGGAGAGCTCCGGACTCGGGTAAGTAACAAGTAATTTACTTGCACATGCTTGCTTTGCATATTGAATGCCTTACCCGCCGCTATCTTCCTCATTGCCTCAATCTCCTGGAGGGCTTTTTGGGCTTCGGCCTTAGCATTCTTTGCGCTCTCGAGGGCCGTGGCAAGCTCAGAGTCTCGCGTCTTCGAGTCAAGCTCCAAAGCCTCGTGCTTCGTCACGAGAGCTTGGAGCTCTTGCTGCACCTCGCCCACCCGTGCCTCTTGTTTTTCCCGCTTGGTGCGCTCCTAGGCCGCTTTGTTTTCGGCCTCGGACAGCACTTGCTTCAGGGTCGCCACTTCGGTCGTGGCCCCTGGCAAATTCATGATGATCCTGTCATTTCGCAATCGCACCTTGTGTGTGTGTGTGTATAGACAAGGTATTACTTACCTTTGTTCTCCTCGAGCTGCCTCTTGGCAAGGCCGAGCTCTTTCTCGGACCCCTCGAGGTCCTGCTTCAGTGCGGCGACCTCCGCAGTCAGTGCGGCAGAGGTCAGCAGCGAAGCCTGCATACGCATATAGACACACTTATATTATTCCTGCAGATATTATTTGATCCTCTATTCGGCTTTTCTTTGTGAACACCAAACAGAGTATCAGGGGCTACTGTCTATGCGGTAATATCTTTCCTATATTTTTAATACTTACCTCAAAGCCTATTAGAAGGCTGGCACAGGCTTCAGTCAGTCCACTCTTGGCAGACTGAACCTTCTTGATCACCGCACTCATAATAGTGCGGTGCTCTTCGTCGATGGAAGCGCCGCGAAGCGCTCCCAGCAGGTTGTCCGGTGCCTCTGGATGGACAGAGGTCACCGGCACGGGCGTATTACCCCTTTTGGAACGGGGCCGCCTGCCCGAGTCCGGAACCACTGGAGGTTCCAGCGCGGTGTTCGGCTAAGAGCCGAACTTGGGGCCCCCAGGAGCCTTGCTCCCTTTGCTCCTGGAGTCCGGAAGGTCGCCTTGAGGCGCCTCCGGGACTGTCTCCCCCCGGCTCGGTGCCCCTTGAGACAATACCTCGACATTGTCCGTAGGGCAAGGGAAGGAGGTGGTCGGAAGTGGATTGCTATCCATATCCGATGAGTCCAAGGAACCGTCCAACAAGGATACGTCAATACGGGCTTGGGGCGGTCTGCATAATCATATTCTGCATTAGGAGAAAAAGTGCGACAAATGTATGCTATTAGTTACTCTGGTATCCGAATACTTGCAACTTCGCCAGGGGCTTGGCCCTGAGCAGCCACTCGTCTTCGCCTTTGGCAGCGGTGGTGGAGCAGTCCGGAAGAAGAGTCCTTCCCTTCTTGGACCCTTCGGCCTCCCTGGTTGGGGCGGCTTTCCTTTTCTTGTCTCCCCCGGCTCGAGGGGGAGCATCTTCATCTTCCTCCTCGTTTTCATGGGAGGAGTGCGTCGTGGAGTTATCGGACGATGAGTCCGATACCACCTGGTGCCGGGAACTCTTTAGGGTTCCCTTGGCCTTCTTCTTGGTCTTCTCCGGCACCTCATAAGGAGCCGGAGTCAGCATCTCTGTCAGGAGAGCGTTCGTAGTGTCTTCGGGCAGAGGGGCCGGACAGTTAATCTGCTCCGATTTCTCCACCCAGTCCTGTCAAAGGCATGGGAGCTCAGACCCCGCACATGGTTAAGCTATGGGAAATAAATATCCTACCAGATGTACAGAACTCACCGAATTCGCAGGGCGCTTCGCGCTTAACCCGCGGTCCTCAGTAAGAGAAGGAGGGACCTCGGCACCCTTGAATAGCACCCTCCAGACATCCTTGTGCGTCGTGTCGAAGAGCTCGTGTAGAGTCTGGTGCTGGGCCGGGTCGAACTCCCATAAGTTGAAATCCCATTGTTGACACGGGAGGATCCGGCGGAAGAGCATGACCTGGACTATATTGACAAGCTTAAGTTTCTTGCTTATCATATTCCGGATACACTTCTGGAGTCCGTCCAGCTCCACCGATGAACCCCAGGATAGGTCCTTCTCCTTCTAGGAAGTGAGCCACGTGGGGAATCTGAATCGAAACTCGGGGGCCGCCACCTAGTTGGTGTCACGCTTCTCGGTGATGTAGAACCACCCCGATTGCCACCCCTTTATGGTCTCCACGAAGGAGCCCTCGAGCCATATAATGTTGGGCATTTTGCCCACCATGGCTCCGCCGCATTCCGCTTGTTGGCCGCCCACCACCTTCGGCTTGATATTGAAGGTCTTCAGCCATAGGCTGAAGTGGGGACGGATGCGGAGGAAAGCCTCGCACACGACGATGAACGCCGAGATGTTGAGGATTAAATTCGGGGCCAGATCATGAAAGTCCAGCCCGTAGTAGAACATGAGGCCACGGACGAATGGATGGAGGGGAAACCCCAATCCGCGGACGAAATGGGGGAGGAAAACCACCCTTTCGTGACGTTCCGGGGCAGGGACGACCTGCCCCGCGGCTGGCAGCCGGTGCGCGATATCCGCGGCTAAGTATCCGGCTCCACGTAACTTTTTGATGTGCACCTCCATGACGGAGGAGGCCATCCACTTGCCTCCCGCTCCCGACATGTTTGGAGAGAGTTGAGGAGGAGGATGCGGACTTGGGCGCTGGAGCTCGAGTGCGCGAGAATGGATGAGCAAGGAGGAAGAAGGCGTGGGTAGAAAAAGGTGAGATCTTATCCCTTTATAAGGGCGGACTGAACTATGCGCCTCCACTAGCCTGGTAAAACTCGTTTATCCCCCAAGCGCCGTAATTGATGGCGCGGTGGGGTTACCCACGTCCGTATTGATGAGAATCTCGTAATAAGGGGAGCACGATCTCTGCTTTGACAAGACGTGTCATGAAACCGCCTCGCGTTATGTGCGGGGTTGGTTAAAGAAAAACGGTTCAAATGATTACCGGGCCGTGGCGTGATGTCATGCTGCCAAAACACGTCGGCATATTAGATTTGTGGTAATATTATTCTCTCTACGGTGGTATGTGAAACTTATTTTGCAGGGTCAGACACTATCCTTGTATTCAAAATCTTCCGTGGTGTATTCGGAGGAGGAACCCGCCTTGCAATGCCGAAGACAACACTGTGCACCGGACTCGTCATCATTGAAGCCTGGTTCAGGGGCTACTGAGGGAGTCCTGGATTAGGGGGTCTCCAGACAGCCGGACTATATCCTTTGGCCGGACTGTTGGACTATGAAGATACGAGATTGAATACTACGTCCCGTGTCCGGATGGGACTCTACTTGGCGTGGAAGGCAAGCTAAATACAGATATGTATATCTCCTCCTTTGTAATCGACCTTGTGTAACCCTAGCCCCTTTCGGTATCTATGTAAACCGGAGGGTTTTAGTCCGTAGGACAACATACAATCATACCATAGGCTACCTTCTAGGGTTTAGCCTCTCTGATCTCGTGGTAGATCAACTCTTGTACTACTCATATTATCAAGAATAAATCAAGCAGGACGTAGGGTTTTACCTCCATCAAAAGGGCCCAAACCTGGGTAAAACATCGTGTCCCCTGCCTCCTGTTACCATCCGCCTTAGACGCACAGTTCGGGACCCCCTACCCGAGATCCATCGGTTTTGACACCGACAGTTGCCATCGAGGATAAAAAGATGGGGTTTATATCATATTGCTTGAGTTTATCCCTCTACATCATGTCATCTTACCAAATGCGTCACTCTGTTCTTATGAACTTAATACTCTAGATGCATGCTGGATAGCAGTGGATGTGTGGAGTAATAGTAGTAGATGCAGGCAGGAGTCGGTCTACTTGTCACGGGCGTGATGCCTATATACATGATCATACCTAGATATTCTCATAATTATTCGCTTTTCTATCAATTGCTCGACAGTAATTTGTTCACCCACCGTAATAGTTATGCTATCTTGAGAGAAGCCACTAGTGAAACCTATGGCCCCCGGGTGTATTCTCCATTATATTAATCTCTCGTCAACAAGTTATTTCGGGCACCGTTTATTTTGCAATCTTTACTTTTAATCTTTATCATAAAAATACCAAAAATATTATCTTATCACCTCTATCAGATCTCACTTTTGCAAGTGGCCATGAAGGGATTGACAACCCCTTTATCGCGTTGGTTGCAAGGTTCTTATTTGTTTGTGTAGGTACGAGGGACTTGCGTGTGGCCTCCTACTAGATTGATACCTTGGTTCTCAAAAACCGAGGGAAATACTTACGCTACTTTACTGCATCACCCTTTCCTCTTCAAGGGAAAAACCAACGCATGCTCAAGAGGTAGCACTCTCATGTTTTTGAAGAACCAAAATTGGCTATATGTCTTGGGCGAGTAAATCCTAGCCAAAGCTATCCAGCGCGCCGCTTCGGCCGGAGCCTCCTTCTCATCAAAAATCAAGTCATCGAGATCCTCCTCCCGAAGACCGAGCTCCTTCATTAGGGCTATCATGTCGTCAGTCTCCATCGATCCACTCGGACGAGATCCTGAAGCCCCGCACAATGCCATGATTTGTCGAACCCTAACCCGATCAGAATGACTCGGGCCTTGCAGAAACCCTAGGACCTCCTACTCCCCTTGCTCGCCTCAGGCCGATGAGCGCGACGGCGCCCCCGAACGTGGGAGGGTAGGAGATCGCGGCAGGAGACAGGGAAGACAAGTTCTCAACGGCGGCGACCGAGATCACCCCGAGAGGAAAAAACCCTAACTCGAGGGAAGACATGTTCTCAACGGCGGGGCGTTTTGCAGGAAAACAGTAGCGAACACTTCGGTGCGCTGGCCCACATTCTTTTCATTTGGTAACGAGCGAACTTAATATTGCTTCTATAAGTGTACGCTTTTTTTGTGAATGTGCTATTGCTGCTATAAGCGATACATATCATTTGCGGTTTATTTCTCACTCATAGGCTCTTATCAAATTGCGCGGCCGTTTATAAAATGGCAACATTGTTTTCATTTTGCGAAGAAAGTATTGTTTTCTATTTTCTTATATAGATGTCAAAAGATATTAATTTCACTTACTTATATATGTAATCTCTCTCTCTCTCTCTCTCTCTCCCCTTGCGGCCGCCATCACCATCGGAGGTCGTTTCTCTTCGGGTTGAGGTTGCTACAAATGGTCGTTTCTCCATTTTAAAATTGTTCATGCGGTTTTGAAAAACAATTCACCAATTTGATTTTTTAATGAATTTTTAAAAATGTTTGTGAATTTTTAAAACTTTCATGAATTTGGAAACACATCCATGATTTTGAAGAATGTCTGTTAATCCAACTAGTTCAAAAATTGTACATGATTTTGAAAAACTATTCATGACCATTTTTAAATTCAAAAAATGTTCACATGAATTTGAAAAATACTTCTCAAATTTCAAATTTGTTCATGATTTTAATATGTTCATTAATCCAAAAAATGTTCTTGAACTAAAAAAATGTACATGAGTTTAGAAAATGATCATGTATTTAGAAAATAACAAATTGTAAACTACTCATGAATATGAGAAATGTACAAAAATAAGAAAATTACTCATGAATTTTAAAAATTCATGAGTTCAAAAAATGTTCATGAATTTAAGACATTCATGGATTTTAATTTTTTTCATGAATTTGAAAAACGTTCACGTATCTAAAAGAAGTTTGAAAATTTTAAAAGCGGTCTCCAATTCAAAAAATGTGCACGAATTCTAAAATAAGCACCATTTTGTAAAAAAATTATCGAGATTTCGAGACCGCCCAAATGTTCCCAAAATCACGCGGGCCGTTTGCAGGAAAACAGTAGCGAACACTTTGGTGCGCTGGCCCACATTTTTTCGTTTGGTAACGAACGAACTTAATGTTGCTGCTATAAGTGGTAGGTTTCTTTTTTGCGAATGTGCTATAAGTGCTAGGTATTGCTGCTATAAGCGATACATATCATTTGCGGTTTATTTCTCATTCATAGGCTCGTATTAAATTGCGCGGCCCTTTATAAAATGGCAACATTCTTTTCATTCTGCAAAGAAAGTATCGTTTTCTATTTTCTTGTATAGATGTCAAAATGATGTTAGTTTCACTGACTTATTTATGAAATCTGTCCATGTATAAGGTGCCTAATGAATTAATAAGTGCAGTATTTATTCATGTAATTTATAAACTGTTCATTTTCTTAAATATTTATGAACGTTTTAAAAAGTGTTCAAATATTTTAGGAAACGTTCATGTGCTTTTGTGTTCATTTTTCAATATTTTCTAATGTAATTTTATTTTGTTCACATTAAAAATGCTCACATTATTTTTAAAAGTGTTTCTATATTATTTTTATTTAAAACTTATGTCATTTCAAAATTTGTTCATGTACATTTAAGAAAATGCATGTAATTGTAAAAACAATTATGTTCATTTTATTTTTGGAAATTTCACGTACTTAAAAATATACATGCAATTTATAAAGTGTTCAAACATTTTTTTAGAAAGTGTTTGTTATTTAAAAAAATATGATCACACAATTGTAAAAATACGTGTTCATACTCTAAAGGAAAATAAGAAAAGGAAAAGAAAAATAAATAAATAAAAAATGCTAGTTGATAAAGCTTTAATATTATTTTTAAACAAGTATTTTTAAACAGGGGCAAAGAATTTACCACATCTTTTTGTTTGTGAAATGATTAGATCCATTATCAAATTTTGTCGAAAGTACAAAGCATGCCAAACATAATAAAAATTATCGAGATTTCGAGACCGCCGTAAGACAACTGTCACCGTCAGAACGAGTCGACTTGACATTGTCGATGACAACCATGAAGTCTTCATGCACGTGCCCCTAAGGACCAGCGACCTGAAGCCGCAGTCGTCGTCGTTGAACCACTGAATAGATTTGAAACACGTGCTACCAAATCTCGCCACACTACGAAAATCCTAACCTCACCGTCCCAAGGAAACGACGTGAATATACGCTGGAGCTCCGCCGACTACGTCCAGATGGACGGACTCAAGAAGAATCGGAGCCCGGAAGACCAGCTCGAAAAGGGGAGACAAATAAAAAGACTCTAATCTACACAACTAACCGGAGCAGAGGCACCGGGACCCCCTCCCCCCACCGGCCGCCACATCAACATGCAGAGAAAAACCTAAAGAGACAAGTTTACCCTGGCCGTCAAGGGATAGGGAAGGAAAAGCTAATGACGTTGCAATGGCCAGCTCCGGGTCCAAACAACTTGAGAGATTTGCCACATCCAATAATAAAAAAATAAGAGAATTATCCAGTTAATCAACGAAAAGATGAAGAAAAAGCATCACAAACTCACAAAACCGCTGAGCGGCACACGTATAATATCCCAGTCCGGAAATAGCACACAGTCTTTGTCACTTGCAGCGTTTCGAGCAAACTTCGAGTAGCTTGCCCGGCCGTGTCTGTCAACACGATCTATTCGGAAGAGGGGACACGGTACTTTGCCAGGAAGCAAAACCCACATCGACGGCACCTTCGTTCCCCCTCCACAAATAGCCGGACGGGGACGACTCCTCTCCAGCGAAGCAAACCCCACCTCGATTCCTATTCTTCCTCTTCCCCCACCACTTTCCCCAATCTCCCCCAGATTCCACCGCCAGGCGCGACCTCACCCCACCCCTTGCCATGCGCAACTCCGGCGCCACCGCCGCCTCGGCCCCTCCGGCCGCCACCATGCACGGCTCCTACGCCGCGCCGCCCGCCTCCTCCGCCGGCTACGCCAAGATCCCCACCTACCCGCCGCCGCCCTCCTCCTCCTACCCCAGCCCCAGCCCGGTCCCGCCCGCGGCCTCCGCCCCCGCCCCGGCCCCGATCCAGGACCCCACGGCGCCACCCTCCTCGCTCGCCAAGGCGGCCGAGCTCGTCACGCGGTTCCGGGAGCAGGGTCAGGCGCTCATCGCCGCGCGCCGCCCCTGGGGCGAGGTCTTCCGCTCCCCCGCCTTCTCCAAGCCGCCCAACGTCGGCGAGGCCGTCTCCCGGATGCGCCGCAACACGGCCTACTTCCGCGCCAACTACGCGCTCGCCGTCCTCGCCGTCGTCGCCGCCTCGCTCTTCTGGCACCCGGGCACCCTCTTCGCGCTCATCGCGCTCTGCGCCGCCTGGTTCTTCCTCTACTTCGCGCGCCCCGCCGAGGGCGCCCAGCCGCTCCGGATCTTCGGCACCGAGTTCGACGACGGCACCGTCCTCGCCCTGCTCTCCGGGGTCACCGTCATCGCCATGCTCTTCACCGACGTCGGGTGGAACGTCGTCGGCTCGGTCATGATCGGGCTCGCCCTCGCGGGCGCGCACGCCGCGCTCAGGTTCACCGACGACCTCTTCCTGACCGAGCAGGAGGCGGCCGGCAACGGGCTGGTGGCCGCAGGCTTCAGCGCTGCTGGACCCATCTTGCCCACCTATGTCCGCATTGGTTGATTGTGCAGTCTGGCGTGGTGGCATAATGGTGCTCCAATCTTTGTTGGACATTCTCGGTTTGTGTTCTTGTTTGCAATAGTAAATTAGTAATGTTTGCAATCATATTATGAACATATTATACACTTTTCTTCTGAACTGAGTGTAAAGCTGTTATGTTGATAATGGCAATTGCCATCCGATTCTTCACTATAGTTTGCTGCAAATGCTAATGTTGATGTTCTTGTGCAATTCGCTTTGTGAATTTCACACCTCTTTATGATGGATCAATCTCCAGAATACTGTGTTTCTAGATCTTAGAGATTGCCATGGCAATGCAAAGATGCCATAAACACATACATACTCCTACATTTCCTGTCTTTCTAGATGATAGATTGCCATGACAATGCAAAAGATGCCACCAACACAGCAATCCTCTGTTTCTAGATGGTAGATTGCCACGACAATGCATAAGATGCAATCAACACGACAATCCTGTGTTTCTAGATGGCAGATTGGGATGGCAATGCAAAAGATACCATCAACACATATGCTCGTTTACTCTCTTTCTTAATGGTTTATAATGATTAGACTGCAGCTGAATGCATATTGTTGCTTTCCCTTCATTTGCCTTTCCTTGACTGAGCAGAGACGCTGGCAGTGCTCCTGTACCCATCCTGCCCAGCTACGTCTGTATTGGTTATTTGTGCATCGCCTGCATGGCATGATGATACCCAAGGCCCAGTGTTTGTTCAACATTCTTGCCGTTCTTTGCTTGCAGTTATGCATTGGCAATTCTGTTTATATATATAATGTGAGGAAATATGAAAACGGAAATGGAAATTTGCAAAACGGAAATGAAAATGGAATTTTTTATGCGGAAACGGAAACAAAAACGAAATGGTGTTTTCTGGTGGAACACACGTGGAAACATAACTTTCTGTTTCCGTTAATATGGAATTTCCGTGTCTACTATAGGCCCACGACTGTTTTATAGCCCAACTACCAAACAACACGCAATGACACAATGAGTAGAATGAGCAAAATGTATCATTTGAGTACCAATGTTTACTACCACACACATACTCAGCTAGAGCCTATACGGAATTGTCATGTACTACTACAATACTACCCTATCTTACCAACATGACCATATTATTTTGTAGCCATGTTAACAATTCCATCAATTTGTTTGTATTTCTCCATGATTCAAGGGGGCTTTAAGTTCCGGTCAACACACAGTTTTGTTTCCGTGTCCGCTTTGTATTCGCTCCGGGTTTGTTTCTGGTAGTATTTGTTTTCGTATTCGTTTCTGGGGTTTCTCTATTCGTTTCCGCTTCTACAAAAAAATATAAAAACAAATATGGCAGCACCCAGTTCGATCCGTTTCCGTGCCGTTTTCATCCCTATGCAGTATCTATTGGTTTGTCTGTTGGCTGTTTAAAAAAATTACTCCCTTGGTTCACCATTATAAGATATTCTAGCTTTTTTTTTTCTATGTAGACACGTTTTATTGTGTTTGTTCATTAATTTTCAGTCTGTATGTAGTTCATATTGAAATATCCAAAACATCTTATAATAGTGAATGAAGGGAGTACTAGATTGGCTTCTGACCTTCAACTCATAGTAACATGTAATGAACATATTCCGCTTTTTAAAATCTGAATTGAGTTGGCAATTAGCAAGGTGGTGGTGTTTATTTATGAAAATGAAGGTGTTATGTGCTCATAATGGTCGTTGCCATCCGATTCTTGATTAGTTTGCTTGCAAATGCTAATGTTGACCTTGTGACTTCTGCACCTCTTCACGATGTATGAATCTCCACAATCCTTTGTGATGCTTCTAGGATGTCCATGCAAACCACCTGTAAATCTAGATGCTGGATTGCCATGGCAGTTCAAAAGATACCATCAACACTGTTCTTGTGTTCTCTTGTACTAGTATGATATGATTGCTGCAGCTGGACTGCGTATGTTGCCTTCCTTTCTTTTGCCTCCTTTGTCGGTGCTATGGCCTGTATAATGATGTCGCTTCAGTGGATATCATGTTAGTCGCGCCCCGTCGCTGGAGATCATGTTGTCCAGAAACTTTGTTGTTATGATAATTGTTGGAATTTAGAAGGCCCCATTTGGGAATATGGGGTCGTTGAACACACTGGAGTAATCTGGTGCTTTTCTTTGGGCACAAATCTCTGTGGCGCTTGATCCAAACTACTGAAGGAACATGAGCGTGCTCCTCCCTTTCTGCCTTGGTGGTGCGATGACAGAGGATCATCAGTCAATTCACCATGATGTTCGCAAGCTTCATGCTGGGATTTGCATGAGACATGAATTTTTTTTTGACGAAAAGGCAGGACCACTGCTTGTCATTGCATACAGACGAAAAAAAATGTTACAAAGCAAGATTACAGAGGGGGAGGGGGGAATACAAAGCATCATATTAGTCTGGTTCTAGAGGTCTCTTTACTATTGCCAAGACACCGCTGTCCAGCATCAACCCAGTCCTGGGCCTCTAACTGAATTTTTTCGAACAACCTTATAATAAAGGTACACGTGTTCCTGAAAATTCTTTCGTTTCTCTCTTTCCATAGCATCCACCATACGAGGGCCACGACCGATCTATGAGGGCCATGACCGATCTCCACGACTTCGCCGTCTCCTTCCTTGTTCATACCTTGAGAAGAGTGTTGCCACCAGTCTATCATGTCTTCATTGCCATTAATATTCAGCCTCCTCCAATCATGTCTTCATTGCCATTGATATTCAGGCTCTGGGGGAGGTCCAGCTTGCTGATTGCAAGTGCCAAATCTCCTTGGTGTAGGGGCAAACTGAAAGGAGGTGGGAGGCACTTTCGGGAGATTGCAAGCACAAGGTGCATGTGGGATTATGTGGCCAACCTCTCTTAGCCAGGTTATCAGCGGTTAAACACTTTCCTTGAGTCGCGAGCCACACAAAAAAATGACATTTTGGCGGCACGTCCGAGCTCAATTTGGCGAAGAGCGACTTGATCCGTGCCGACAGCATGGCAACAGAAGCAGAAGCAGCCGAGAAAGCAACATCGGCTGTCCACCGCCAGGTCAAGGAGTCAGGCTAGTCCGGGATGAGGTGGTTGTGCTGCACAACATTCCATAGGCTCGAGAACTGATCGATAGAGGCAGTTGAGAGGTTGGCTTTGAGGTGTCTCATCCATTTGTCACCCATTAAAGTGGCCTTGTCACTTATAGTTTTGAGAGTGCATTCTTGAACAAATCTGGAAATTTTGTGCGGAAGCTTTCCCTATTATGCCAAGGGTCGGTCCAGAACTGAGTTAGGCCCACATCTCCAATGGAGAAATCCACCGAAGCCTCAAAGTAAGAACGAACAAATCTGTCCATAGGGAGCGACAAGCCGATCTAAGGTTTTGAAGTGTCCATCCAGGAGAGCCATAGCCATCTACATCTCATCGCAATACTTTTTTGATTCAAACACGGGATACCAAGGCCACCAAGTTTTTTTGGGGAGACATACCTGCTTCTAATTCACCATGCCTCCAGTTGCAGTATCCTTGTCCGCCCACAAGAAACCACGACAACACTTATCAAATTTCTTGACAGCCCAACCAGGCGGGTCAATGGCCATGATCTGAAATAATGGAAGTGCATAAAGCACCGAGGTGATAAGAGACAGCCTCCCAGCCATGGGCAAGTTGAGCTTATTTCCACCCGGAAGTGTTGCGGTGGAGTTTATAAAAAACCGGCTGGTAATGCACTCTTTGCAGGCGAGAATAGCTAAGAGGCATGCCCAGGTAAGTGACGGGAAATTCCTTGACCGGGCAGCGCAGGAGTGCAACAAGCTCTAGGAGATTGATGTCATCATCACAACGAATGTGGCAGAAGCTGCTCTTGAGAAAGTTTGTCCTTAGGCAGCTTGCATTGTCGAAGGCATCTAGAATAGGTTTAGCCGCAGTGATCTCACGGGTAGTTGGCCTGACAAACATCATCACATCGTCTGCACATAATTAGATTCTGAGGTTAGGTATGCAGCGGCCAAAAGGGGCCAACACGCCAGCTTGCACCATTGTATGCACCATTACATCAAGCAAGTCCATGACAAGGATGAAAAGCAGCGGTGAAAGTGGGTCACGCTGCCTAAGGCCCTTGCGATGAACAATTTTCTTAGAAAGCTCGCCATTGACAAGAACCCGAGTGGAAGAAGCAAGCATCACAGCAATCTAGTTTCTCCACTTTTGTCCAAAACCTTTCGCAATGAGGACCTCAACCAGGAACTACCAAGAGACACTATCAAATGCCTTTTCAATATCCAGTTTCAACATCATGGAAGGGATTTTCTTCAGGTATAGCGATCCGACCATTCCTTTAACAAAGACAAAATTGTGGTGGATTGCTCTGCCCTTGATGAATGCACTCTACGAAGGAAGCTCTAGGTCTTTCATCATTGGTTGCAATCTTCTTGCAAAGACCTTTATGATAGTCTTCGCAAAAAAGGAGAGCAGGCTAATAGGCCTATAGTCTTTAGCTTCTTCCACATCTGCTCCCTTGGCGATGAGAATGATGATTGCATTGTTAAGACTAGCAATGTTTCAGACGTTGCAACACTCAAAAGCCTTGCTCACCAGCATGACATCCCCTTTTACAATGTCCAGCACTTTTGGAAGAACAGTGTCGTGAATCCATCAGGCCCATGGGCTTTTCTTGGGTTTAGGTCCATAATTGCAACCTTAACCTCCTGCTCAGTGAAGGGGCACTCCAGCCTAGAGAGATCTTTTTGGTTTATGCCCAATTCAGAGAAATTCTTACACCAACCCCTCTATTTCTTAGTTCCAAGGGTCGAGGAGAAATGCTCCCAGATAGCTTGCAACTTTTCATCGTGGCTAGTCACCACCGTACCATTATGCTTAGTACTAAGGAAAAAATTCAGTGCTCGCATCACCGTCTTTCAACCAATCAATTCTGGCCCTTTTCCGCCAATGAGTTCACTGGATCGCTGCAATGCCTAGAAGATTCATTTTCAGGGATGCCCGAAGTCGAAGCTCATTGCTAGTGAGATCTCTTTCTTCCATAGCGCCATCCAACTATTGGGAAACGTAGCATGCAATTTCAAAAAAATTCCTACGCTCACGCAAGATCTATCTAGGAGATGCATAGCAACGAAAGGGGGAGAGTGTGTCCATGTACCCTCATAGACCGAAAGCGGAAGCGTTTGACAATGCAGTTGATGTAGTCGAACTTCTTGTTTCAATCGATCAAGCACCGAAACGTACGACACCTCCGAGTTCTGCACACGTTCAGCTCGATGACGTCCCTCGAACTCTTGATCCAGCAAAGTGTCGAGGGAGATTTCCGTCAGCACGACGGCGTGGTGACGGTGATGGTGAAGTGATCCGCGCAGGGCTTCGCCTAAGCACTACGAAGATATGACCGGAGGTGTAATCTGTGGAGGGAGGCGCCGCACATGGCTAACAGATGTTGTTGTGTGTTCTAGGCGCCTCTTCCTCGCATATATATAGGTGGGAGGGAGAGGGAGCAGCTAAGGAGGCGCCCAAGTAGGAGGAATCCTACTTGGGGCCCTAGTCCTATTCGCCCCCCTTACCATAATTTCCGTAGGGGGAAGGAAGGAGGAGGGAGGAGGGAAGGAAATGGGAGGCTGAATCCCTCCCCTTCCTTTCTCTCTTCCCCTCTTTCCTCCCCCTCCAGGTCCGGCCTATATGGGGGGCGCAAAAGCCCATGCTGGCTGATGTGCTTCCCCTCTTGGCCCATTAGGCCCATATAGTTGCCGGGGGGGGGGGGGGGTGCCTGGAACCCCTTCCGGTGACCCGATATGTACCCGGTACCCCCAAAACACTTCTGGTGTCCAAATATCATTGTCCTATATATGAATATTTATCTCTCGATCATTTCGAGACTCCTCGTCATGTCTATGATCTCATCCGGGACTTCGAACAACATTCAGTCACCAAATCAGATAACTCATACAATACAAAATCGTCATCGAACATTAAGCGTGCGGACCCTACGGGTTCGAGAACTATGTAGACATGACCGAGACACCTCTCCGGTCAATAACCAATATCGGAACCTAGATGCTCATATTGGTTCCCACATATTCTACGAAGATCTTTATCGGTCGTATCGTAATGACAACATACGTTATTCCCTTTGCCATCAGTATGTTACTTGCCCGAGATTCGATCGTCGGTATCTTCATATCTAGTTCAATCTCGTTACCGGCAAGTCTCTTTACACGTTCCGCAATACATCATCCCGCAACTAACTCATTAGTCACATTGCTTGCAAGGCTTATTATGATGTGCATTACCGAGAGGGCCCAGAGATACCTCTCCGATACTCGGAGTGACAAATCCAAATCTCGATCTATGCCAACCCAATAAACACCTTCGGATATACCTGTAGAGCATCTTTATAATCACCCACTTACGTTGTGACGTTTGATAGCACACAAGGTATTCCTTCGGTATCCGGGAGTTGCATAATCTCATAGTCAAAGGAATATGTATTTGACATGAAGAAAGCATTAGCAATAAAACTGAACGATCAATATGCTAAGCTAACAGATGGGTCTTGTCCATCACAACATTCTCCTAATGATGTGATCCTGTTCATCAAATGACAACACATGTTTGTGGTTAGGAAACTTAACCATCTATGATTAACGAGCTAGTCTATTAGAGGCTTACTAGGGACATGGTGTTTTGTCTATGTATCCACACATGTATCAAGTTTTCGGTTAATACAATTCTAGCATGAATAATAAACATTTATCATGATATAAGGAAATATAAAATAACAACTTTATTATTGCCTCTGGGCATATTTCCTTTAGTCTCCCACTTGCACTAGAGTCAATAATCTAGTTCACATGGCCATGTGATTTAACTCCAATAGTTCACATCTTTATGTGATTAACACCTGTCGGTGTCAAAACCGGCGGATCTCGGGTAGGGGGTCCCGAACTGTGCATCTAAGGCGGATGGTAACAGGAGGCAGGGGACACGATGTTTACCCAGGTTCGGGCCCTCTCGATGGAGGTAATACCCTACGCCCTGCTTGATTGATCTTGATGATATGAGTATTACAAGAGTTGATCTACCACGAGATCGTAGAGGCTAAACCCTAGGCGAAGCCCTGCCTATGGTATGATTGTATGTTGTCCTATGGACTAAACCCTCCGGTTTATATAGACACCGGAGGGGGCTAGGGTTACACAAAGTCGGTTACAAGGGAGGAGATCTACATATCCGTATTGCCAAGCTTGCCTTCCACGCCAAGGAGAGTCCCATCTGGACACGGGACGAAGTCTTCAATCTTGTATCTTCATAGTCCAATAGTCCGGCCAAAGGATATAGTCCGGCTGTCCGGAGACCCCCTAATCCAGGACTCCCTCAGTAGCCCCTGAACCAGGCTTCAATGACGATGAGTCCGGCGCGCAGATTTGTCTTCGGCATTGCAAGGTGGGTTCCTCCTACGAATACTCCATAGAAGATTTTGAACACAAGGATAGTGTCCGGCTCTACAAAACAAGTTCCACATACCACCGTATAGAGAATAATATTTCCACAAATCTAATCTGCTGACACGTTTAGCAACATGACATCATGCCATGGCCCAGTCATTATTCGAACCGATTTTCTTCAACCAGCACCACATATCGCGAGGTGATTTCCTTGACACATCTTGTGGAAGCAGAGATCGTGTCCCCTTATCGCGGGATTCTCATCAATACGGGTACGGGTAACCCAACCGTGCTATCAATTACGGCGTTCGGGGAATAAGCGATTTTACCAGGTAAGTGGGGAGGCGCACCGCCTCTTCCGCCCTTATAAAGGGGACAAAGATTCACCCTTTTTACCCACGCCTTCTTCCTCCTTGCTTATCCATTCTCGCACACTGAAGCTCTAGCGCCCAAGTTTGCGTCTTTCTCCTCAAACCACTCCAAGCATGTCCGGAGCGGGAGGCAAGTGGATGGTCTCCTCCGTCACGGAGGAGAACATCACAAAGCTACGGGAAGCTGGATATCTGGCCGCGGATATCGCGCACCGGCTGCCAGATGCGGGGCAGATCATCCCTACGCCCGAATCCCATGAGACGGTAGTTTTCCTTACCCACTTTGTCCGCGGACTGGGATTTCCCCTTCACCCGTTTGTCCGCGGGCTCATGTTCTACTACGGGCTGGATTTTCATGATCTGGCCCCCAATTTCATCCTCAACATCTCGGCGTTTATCGTCGTGTGCAAGGCCTTCCTCCGCATCAGGCCCCACTTTGGCCTGTGGCTGAAGACCTTCAATGTCAAACCGAAGGTGGTGGTCGGCCAGCAAGCAGAGTGCGGAGGCGCCATGGTGGTCAAAATGCCTAACGTCACCTCTCGAAGGCTCCTATGTGGAGACCATAAAGGGGTGGCAATCAGGGTGGTTCTACATCACCGAGCCGCGTGACACCAACTGGGTGGCGGCCCCCAAATTTCGATCCGGAATCCCCACACGACTCACTTCCTGGAAAGATAAGGCCTGTCCTGGGGTTCCTTGGTAGAGCTGACCGGACTCTAGACCTACATCAGGAACATGATGAGCAAGAAAATCAAGCTCGTTAACGTGGTCTAGGTCATGCTCTTCCGCCGGATCCTCCTGTGTCAAGGATGGGCATTCAATTTGTGGGAGTTTGACCCGGCCAAGCACCAGACGCTGCGAGAGCTCTTCGACACGACGCACAAGGATGTCTGGAAGGTGCTGTTCAATGGCGCCGAGGTTCCTCCTACCCTTACCGAGGACCGCGGACTCAGGGCAAAGCGCCTTGCCAATCCGGTAAGTTTTTATATCTCACAGGATATTTATTTGCCCCAGTTTAATGATGTGCGGGATCTAAGCTTCCATGCCATTAACAGGACTGGGTAGAGACAGCGGAGCAGCTCGATTGCCCAGCCCCCTGCCTGAAAATCCTACAGATGCTCTCCTAACGGAGATGCTGGTTCCGGTGCCTTACAAGGTGCCGGTGAAGAAGGCCCAAAAGAAGGCCACGGGGACCCGAAAGGGTCTCCGGCGCAAGGTTATGTCAGACTCATCGTCCGATAACTCCGAAGCGCACTCCTCCCATGAAAACGAGGACGAGGAAGAGAAAAGTTCTCCCCCCAGCCGAGGGAGATAATAAAAGGAAACCCGCCCCAACCGGGGAGGCCGAAGGATCCAAGAAGGGAAGGACCCTCCTTCCGGACTGCTCCACGACGGCCGCCTACAACTACGACGACTGGTTACCCAGGGACAAGCCCCTGGCAAAGTTGTAAGTATCCGGATACCATAGTAATTCATGGTGTGTTTTATCGCACTGCTTCTCCTTACGCCGAATATGATTATGCAGTCCGTCCCGAGCCCGTCTCGACATATCTTCGTCGGACGGTTCTTTGGACTCGTCGGATATGAATAGCGATTCACCTCCGACCGCCTCCACCCCTTGCCCTACGGACAACGTCGAGGTGTTGTCTCAAAAGGCACCGAGCCGAGGGGAGGTAGTCCTGGGGGCGCCTCGAGGCGACCTTCCGGATCCTGGGCGCAGAGGGAGCAAGATCCCCACGGGCTCCAAGTTCGTCCCCCAGCCAAACACTGCGCCGGAAAGTCCAGTGGTTCCGGACTCCTGCAGGTGATCCCCCATTAAGGGGGGCAAGCCGCCCGTGCCGGTGGCCTCTGTCCATCCAGAGGCACCGGACAACTTGCTGGAAGCGCTTCGCGGCGCTTCCATCGACGAAGAGCACCGCACTATCATGAGTGCGGTGATCGAGAAAGTTCAGTCCGCCAAAAACGGACTAACCGAAGCTTGTGCCAGCCTCCTAACAGGTTTTCAGGTAAGCGATCAAAATATAGGAAAATATTACGATCAAAATATAGGAAAATATTACCGCATAGACAGTAGCCCTTGATGCTCTGTTTGGCGTTCGTGAAGAAAGGCCGAATAGAGGATCAAATAATGACTCAGGAGTCTAATTAGAATATGTCTATGTGCACGTGCAGGCTTCACTGCTGGCCGCTGCTGCACATACTGCGGAGGTCGCTGCACTGAAGCAGGACCTGGAGTGGTCTGAGGACGAGCTCGGCCTTACCAAGAGGCAACTCGAGGAGAGCAAAGGTAAGCAATACCTTGTCTATACATTAAAAAGAAGTTCGATTGTAAAGTAACAGGATCATCATGAATTTGCCAGGGGCCACGAACGAGATGGCGACCCTAAAGAGGGCGCTGTCCGAGGCCGAAGACAAAGCGGCCAAGGAGCGCATTGAGCGGGAAAAGCAAGAAGCCCGGGTAGGCAAGCTGCAGCAAGAGCTCGAGGCTCTCACCAAAAAACACGAGTCCTTGGAGCTTGACTCTAAGACGCGAGAGTCCAAGGTTGCGAAGGCGCTCGAAAGCGCACGGAGCGCCAAGGCTGAAGCCCACAAGTCCCTCCAGGAGATTGATGCGGTGAAGAAGATAGCAGCGGGTAAGGCATTCATTATGCAAAGCAAGCATGTGAAGGCAACTTTCCTTTTACTTACCCGAGTTTGGAGCTCTCCAGGAGCATTCGCAGATCTTCCCTGCAGTGTACTGGATGCCGCGGAGTTTTACCGAGCTGAGAAGGGGAGCTCGACGGAAAAGTTGTTCTGGTCTCAGTATACTGGGACCGAACACCCAATGCCCTTGAGCAACCAGCTGAAGCAACTGGTCGAGCTTCACAAGGCAGCCGAATAGGCCATGAAGGGTCTTATAGTCCGGATGTGGCCTGGCGATCCCCTGCCTAGCAGCTACTTCGGTCTAGTGAGGCGGCTTGTGGATGCCTGCCCACGGCTTCAAGTCATAAAGTAGTCCGTCTGCATCGAGGGTGCACGCAGGGCTTTTGCCCGGGCGAAGGTGCACTGGGCGAAGCTACACGCCGTGAAGCTGGTGAAGGAGGGGCCACCGAAGGGCAAGGAGCATCGCTGGCCCGAAATGTATTATGACAGTGTCCCGAAGGGTTCCTGCCTTGTGGCGGAGGAATGTGCTAGAGATGTAATTTTTGAATGAACATGCTCATGTGATCATGTAATGTGAAACGAGTTCATTTGCGCTATGCAACGCCTTTTGAATTTAAAATATTACCTTCTGTGTGGCCGTTTATAAAATCTGAGAGTTGTCCAGTCGTCGGCTTCTGGCCCCATGTAACTAGTACTGGGGTGTTCGGGATAAACCTGAGCACTCTTTATCCCAATTTTGGGTCCTTCGAGGGAGGTGTTCAGCACAACGAACCAGGCAATCGGACTATAAGGCTTCATCACTCTCACTTAGCCATAGAAGTCTACAATTTTAAATTTTGGCGAAGCCCCTAGTATTCGAAAGGCCAAATTTGGGGCGCTATATACTCCTAAGTCGGGCAAGGCCAACTCCTCGCCCGAAGCGGAAAAAGTCTTTAAGGACTTGAGACCTCTTGAACAGCGACCAGCTCTCGCCTTATCATGACAGTCAGTTTCCGGCTTTCTCTACTAAGGTGCTCGTCCGGAAGAACCGGGACACAATCGCAGTAGTTCTCCCAGCGCTACCTTAGCCGATATAGCGAAACGTAAGGTACCAAAACATGGGAGCCGGGCAAACCCAACTATTGACCCAAGACATGATTCGGAGTTGATGCATATAATGTTATAAGTTCGGGGTGCCGCACTCTCGAAAGTGTTCGGACTTCTCACGCCGTATAATGGGGTGAACGAAAGCCCCTGGCGTAATGACCGTACCAGAATGTACGGGTGCAAGTTGTTGTAAATGAACATATAAGGAAAAAAGGGATGGATAATGCAATAATAGACTAATGCTATGCATTGTTATTTAAATAATACATCAAAGCGTACTGATACAAGTAGTGCAATAAGCAAAAATAGTACTATTTGACATGTCCTATCCAAGGGCAAGCTGAGTATGGATAGTAAAAAGTGGGTATATCGATTGTTATTAGAGACCACCTGGGGGTTCCCTTGTACGTCTTAGCTTCTTGCCTTGGTTATTCCTTCCCGTAATGTGTCCGGCAATCATACTGCCGGAAAGGGCTTCCAGAGAGTAAGGTCCTGAAAGAGAAAAAATGATAAAGGTATGCAGCCCCTAGGGCGGTTAAGCCGCATTGCGGGATATGCCCTGGTCGTGCCCCCGCCAATGGTCATGGTATTTTCAGTGCGTAATTATGTACGCGCAACACGGATTTCGTCGCTTGACTGGGACTGGGACGGGGGCCGAATTGCTAGGCGAGCTCTGAACATGCTAGGCGATCCTGTTGCAGTTTACTCCGGACTCGCTTGACAGTGTCCGGGGGCTGTATCGCCGAATTGGTGGTTTGCCTTAAAAGGCTGCTTTGTGCTTCTGCTGCGAGGGCCACGGTGTGCTCTTCCATGCGGAGCGAGCATTCTGTGTTTCCATTGACTGTTATGACCCCCTAGGTCCTGGCATCTTGAGCTTGAGGTATGCGTAATGCGGTACCACATTGAATTTTGCAAATGCGGTTTGCCCGAGCAGTGCGTGATAGCCACTATGGAACGGGATGATATCGAAGATTAACTCCTCGCTTCGGAAGTTGTCCGGAGATCCGAAGACCACTTCCAGTGTGATTGAGCCCGTGCAATGGGCCTCTACACCTAGGATGATGCCCTTAAAGGTGGTTTTGGTGGGTTTGATCCTCGAGGGATCTATACCCATTTTGCGCACTGTATCCTGATAGAGCAGGTTCAGGATGCTGCCGCCGTCCATAAGGACTCGAGTGAGGTGAAATCCGTCGATGATGGGGTCTAGGACCAGTGCGGCGGATCCGCCATGACGGATGCTAGTGGGGTGGTCCCTGCGATTGAAGGTGATCGGACAAGCGGACCATGGGTTGAACTTTGGGGCGATGGGCTCCATCGCATAGACGTCCCTTAGTGCACGCTTCCGTGGGGGGAACCTCTTCTGTCCTCCCGTGTTCGGCGGCCCGGACTCCTCCTCGTCATCACTATGCAGCCCCTTGTCCTTGTTTTCGGCGTTCAACTTGCCGACCTGTTTGAACACCCAACATTCTCTGTTAGTGTGATTGGCTGGCTTATCGGGGGTGTCATGGATTTGACATGAGCGGTCAAGTATGCGATTCAAACTGGACGGGCCCGGAGTACTTCTTTTGAATGGTTTTTTCCACTGACCGGATCTAGAGCCTCTGAATCTGGCGTTTACTGCTGTATCATCGGTGTTATTGCCATTGTTGCGGCGCTTTTGTCTGTTACGACGTGGTCTACCGTTGGCATCTTTGGTATCCGAAGTGCCCGGATTCCTTGATGTGTTGTTGCTGCGAGCCAGCCAGCTATCCTCGCCCGTGCAAAAGCGGGTCATATGTGTCATGAGGGCTGCCATAGACTTCGGCTTCTCCTGGCCGACATGCCGGGCGAGCCACTCGTCATGGATGTTATGCTTGAATTCCGCTAAGGCCCCTGCATCCGGACAGTGGACAATTTGGTTTTTCTTAGTTAGGAACCGTGTCCAGAATTGCCTGGCTGATTCCCCTGGCTGCTGAGTTATATGGCACAAGTCATCAGCATCCGGTGGTCGCACATAAGTTCCCTGGAAGTTGTCAAGGAATGCGTCTTCTAAATCCTCCCAACTACCTACGGAGTCTGCTGGCAAGCTATTCAGCCAATGCCGAGCTGGTCCTTTGAGTTTTAGTGGTAAGTACTTGATGGCATGCAGATCATCACCGCGAGCCATGCGGATGTGGAGGAGGAAATCCTCAATCCATATAGCAGGATCTGTTGTACCATCATACGATTCGATATTTACGGGTTTAAAACCCTCCGGGAATTCGTGATCCATAACTTCATCAGTGAAGCATAGGGGGTGTGCGGCGCCTCTGTGCCGGGCTATATCACGACACAGTTCATATGAGTCTTGTCTGCTGTATCCGGCGCGACGGTCATCGTCCCGTGTTGGCGCGCGCCCCCGTGACCCGTATATCGACCTTGCATGTTTTGCCATGCTGTCCAATACATCTCGCAGGTCCCGTGTGTTTCCCCGGGCCTTGGTGTTTTTGATCGAGTGGCGGCGGGGTGCAGGCTGAACTTCATGCTGAAACGCCTCTCTGGCTCGGCCACGAGGTGGCCGGTCAGCCGTATCGTACACTGGTGATGTAGGTTTCAATCAAGGTTGTTAGAATCGCGATTCTGTTATACGATTCTACGACTTTACGATCCAAACTAACCCCTATGATTCTACGATTTTAGTTCATAGAATCTACGTTTCTATGATCCTGATAGTGAAGATTCTACGATTTGCGATCTTACCATCGGAGCTCTGATCCGATTCAAAATCACGATTCTGACAACCTTGGTTTCAATGCTTCCTCCTCGAGGTGGGGTAGCAACCAACGCTTTGGGTAACTCTTGGAGGGGCGCTCGAGTTCATATTCCTCGGCCGCAAGGACTTCGGTCCATCTGTCTGCTAGCAGATCTTGATCAGCTTGAAGCTGTTGTTGCTTTTTCTTCAAGCTATTTGCTGTGGCTATAAGCCGGCGCTTGAAGCACTCCTGCTCGACGGGATCCTCAGGCATGATAAATTCTTCATCACCGAGGCTCACCTCGTCTTCGGAGAGAGGCATGTAATTGTCCTCCTCCGATTCTCCATCTTCTGCCCGCTCTGGAGGGCTAGCTTGTTCACCCTCCCGCTCTAAATCGTGCTGGAGGGGATTATTGTCGTCTTCAGCACTATCCGGAGTGTTATTGTCTCTTGTGCCGGTATCACTACTTTTGCTATGGCGGGACTTAGAGCGGCGCCGCTGACGTCGGCGCTTGGGTTGCTTCTTGGAGGGGTCATCCTCCGCTGTCTCGTCGCCATTGCCTTCTTTGGGGGTGTCCACCATGTATATATCATATGATGAGGTGGCGGTCCGCGCCCTGTGGGCGGTGGTTCCTGTTCGTCTCCTGCATCGTCGTCCATACGGTTGATGTCTTCGGAGTCGAAGTCGAGCATGTCGGTTAAATCGTCGACAATGGCTACTAAGTGGGTGGTGGGTGGGGAGTGAATTTCTTTGTCGTCCGCATCCCATTCTAGCCAGACATAATTCGGCCAAGGTTCTCCTGACAAGGAGAGAGACCTTAATGACTTTAGCATATCGCCAAAAGGTGAGTGCTGAAAGATATCCGCGGAGGTGAACTCCATGATCGGCGCCCAATCGAATTCGATAGGCACAAACGCAGGTGGATCGGAGTCCATGGCCGGAGACGAATCCAGTGGTTCGGCAACACGGTTCTCGTAATGGGTGAAGTCAGTATCCAGCTCCATCGCCACTGAGAGTGCGGCCTCCATGGCGGGGTCTATCCGCCCATCCTCGGATGGCGCAAATTGCTCCAGATTGAAGGCTGGAGTAGTTGCAGGTGTGATCTCCCGAACACTGTCCGACGACAGAGCTAAATCATGCTCGTCGTGATTGTAACACCCACGATGCGGCTATATCTCCCACGTGTTGGAGCATGACTTAGAGGCATAACCGCATAGTAGGCATGTCGCAAGAGGCGTAATCTTTACACATCCCATGTACTGAAATAGAAGGGATAAAGAGTTGGCTTACAATTGTCACTTCACACAATACATAAATATAGCATTACATCATCCCGATACAATCAAGGTTCGACTACGGAACCAAATAAAGAAATACAACCCCTAATGCAAAAGATCCCCGATCGCCCCAACTGGGCTCCACTACTGATCGAAAGGAAATGAAACAACCCAACGAACACGATCTTCATCGAGCTCCCACTTGAGCTCAGCTGCGTCATCTGCACTGGTATCAACGGCACCTGCAACTAGTTTTGGAAGTAAACTGTGAGTCACGGGGACTCAACAATCTCACACCCTCGCGATCAAGATTATTTAAGCTTATGGGTAGGAAAGGGTAGTGAGGTGGAGCTGCAGCAAGCACTAGCATATATGGTGGCTAACTTACGCAAATGAGAGCGAGAAGAGAAGCAAAGCATGGTCGATAAACTATCATGATCAAGAAGTGATCCTGAAACAACTTATGTTCAAGCATAACACGAGAGCGTGTTCTCTTCCCGGACTCCACCGAAAAGAGACCATCACGACTACACACGCGGTTGATTCATTTCAATTAAGTTTAGTTTCAGGTTTTCTACAACCGGATATTAACAAATTCCCATCTGCCCATAACCGCGGGCACAACTTTCGAAAGTTCAAAACCCTGCACGGGTGTCCCAACTTAGCCCATCACAAGCTCTCACGGTCAACGAAGGATATTCCTTCTCCCAGGAAGACCCGATCAGACTCGGAATTCCAGTTACAAGACATTTCGACAATGGTAAAACAAGACCAGCAAAGCCGCCCGGATGTGCTGACAAATTCTGATAGGAGCTGCACATATCTCATTCTGAGGGCACACTAGATGAGCAAGACGTTGGGTTGGCATAGACCCTGGTTTCCTAGGGGACGCCGGACATCGCTCAGGTCGGACCAACACTTAGAGAAGCACTGGCCCCCGGGGGGGGGGGGGTTAAAATAAAGATGACCCTTGAGTCTACAGAACCTAAGGGAAGGCGATAGGTTGTTAGTGCAAATGTAAAACCAAGGTTGGGCCTTGCTGGAGAAGTTTTATTCAAAGCGAACTGTCAAGGGGTTCCCATTATAACCCAACCGCGTAAGGAACACAAAATCAAGGAACATAACACTGGTATGACAGAAACTAGGGCGGCAAGAGTGGAACAAAACACCAGGCATAAGGCCGAGCCTTCCACCCTTTACCAAGTATATAGGTGCATTAAAGTAAACAAGATATAATAATGATATCCCAACAATATCCATGTTCCAACATGGAACAAACTTCATCTTCACCTGTAACTAGCAATGCTATAAGAGGGGCTGAGCAAAGCTGTAACATAGCCAAACAACGGTTTGCTAGGAAAGATGGGTTAGAGGTTTGACATGGCAATATGGGAGGCATGATATAGCAAGTGGTAGGTATCGTGGCATAGCAAAAGAGTGAGCAACTAGCAAGCAAAGATAGAAGTGATTTCGAGGGTATGGTCATCTTGCCTGCAAAGTTCTCTGAGTTGACGTAAGCTTGATCCTCGTAAGCGTACTCAACAGGTTCCTCGATCACGTACTCGCCTCCCAGCTCTACCCAAAGCAAAAACACAAGCAAAGGGAACAACAATCAACCACGGTGAAATGCGCAAGCAACATGATGCAAAACATGGCATGATATGAGGGATGTGATATGCAATGCATATGCGAGCTCCGGAAGGAAAAGATTGAACCAGGCCTCAACGTGGCCAACCAAGTGCGCCGCTGGAAAGATGAGTTGATTTCGGTCGAAATCGATATAAAGATCACCGGAATCGGATGCACGGTTTGCAAATGGCAAGCAAAACAAGAATGACACAATTCTGCGATTAACAGCACGATGCCATCTAGAATGCAACATGGCAGTGATCTACTCAAGATGCTTGACAAAATATGAACACTGAGCTATGGCTAAGTCACACAAGAGCAGGTTTAAACAAGCATGGCAAAAGTGCATAAGATATCAGCATCACAGACTTAGTGAAAATAACAACTTGCCAGGAATTAACATCAGGAAGACATGTTTAGAGCAAGCTAACAATATGCTACAGGAACATATCATAGGAAGACAAGGCATGACATGAATATACTCAAAGCATAGAACAAAAGTCCCTTACTGACCATAAGCCAAAAAGGATCAGAAGATATGATGGCACCCATGTAAACATAGCAAGTTTCGTTAACAGATTCAGACTTAGCAGAAAAACTAGACATGGCATAAACAGAATTATGAAGGCATGTTTGCGAGCTCGATGCACTCATCACAAGGCATTGCATGACAAGCTAAGCATACTACCAGCAAGAAGACATGTTCATGAAGCTATACAAAACAAGAACAAGCTCATAGCATGCATGGATCAACTACAACAACCTTGGCAAAATTGATTAACATTTAAACAATCTGCCAGGAACATTTTATAGCAAAAGTAGAGCAAGATTGAGTCATGCTATGACACTTCATAAATGCACACAGGGGCATGGATGGATAGAGTAGAACCATATGTCCAAATCATCGTTACTGAACATACTCAAAATAAGCATTGATCTCTCTGTAGCAACATGAATACATGGCATCAAAATAACAGCAGGGAAATGACTTAGTGAAATTCTAAGTCTCTGAAAACAACAACATCACGAGAGCTACTTTGCATGCATGTGCTAGTCACCACATTTATCACAAAATACATGGCATACACCCCTGTAAAGATGGCAAGGCATAGCCCAAAACACATGTAGAGCTCATGCCCATATGAAGCACACAATAAATGTAGCAAAAATGACAAATGTTCATAATCTGCTAAGTAACAGGAACTAACATTTTATAGCACTCTTGCATCAACAATTTGGGTACCAAGATGGACTCAAACAAGCATGGCACAATGGAACAAAATGAAAAGCACATCATGAAGAACATTTAGATATATCATGCATGCAAAAAGGAGCTACGATCATGGAGTTATGATGTGATGAACATGGCCTGAAAATAAGAGGGGGAAAAGGACTTAGTAAAAATTAGACCTCGCGGGAAAATGGACGAAGGGGTTCGAGACGAGTAGATCCAGGGCGCGGGGGCGCGTTTGGTTTGGATCTCGGTGGATCTCATCCCACCTGGACGGATCTGACCGGATCCGAACTCCGGTGCGGGCGGTGGCCTCCGGCGAGGAATGAAGGAGGCAGCGGGCGCTGCAGTGGCAAGGTCGGCGGAGGACGCCGGCGGGGTTGAGAGGCGGCGCGCGGCGGCGAAGAAAGGCCGGCGAGGTCGGCTCAGGCGGCGGCGGGAGACGGAGGCGGGAGGCGACCGTCGCCAGAGTGGAGGTGCGCTGGTGACCTCGGGCGCGGGTCGCGGCATTGCGTGCCTCGGGTGGCGCGCGGGCGTGTTGACCCGTGCCGGCAGCGGTGGCGGGTGCATGGGCCGGGGAGGGCCCAACCCAGGCCTGGCGGGCCCTCGGTAGAGGCGGGGGAGAGAGAGGGTGGTGGCACACTGAGGTGGCGGCGGAGGATTGGGCGCGGGGCGTCCGGCCGGTGAGGTGGCGGGGGATGATTGGCCGGGGTGACGCGTCTGGCGGACACGTCCGGCGCGGACGGACTTGTCCGGCGGCGCGAGGAAGAGGAAGGCTAGGGTTTCATCCGCGAATTTTCGGGGGGAGGTGCAAATATATAGGTAGAGGGAGCTAGGAGAGTCCAAATGAGGTGTGGTTTTTGGCCACACGATCATGATCGAACGACCGAGAGGATGGAGGAGGTTTGGATGGGTTATTGGGCCACTTTGAAGGGGTGTTGGGCTGCAACACACACGAGGCCTTTACGGCTCCCTGGTTAACCGTTGGAGTATCAAACGGACTCCAAATGATACGAAACTTGACAGGCGGCCTACCGGTGGTATACCAAGTCCGCTTGGCAAATCTAGGTCCATTCCGAGAAAGTTTAACACCTGCAGACGAAAAGAGAAAAAAGAGGGCGCCGGAGGACGTAGGAGTGCCGGATTGCAAAACGGACAACGGGGAAAATGCTCGGATGCATGAGACGAACACGTATGCAAATGCGATGCACATGATGACATGATATGAAATGCATGACATGGACAAAATGCAAAACAAAGACAAGAACCCAACCCCGAATCTCACAACACCTCTCTGGAAAAGGCAAGAGTCAGAGTACAAATATGGGAAGTTGTATCCAAGGCGTTACAACACTCCACCACTACGAGAGGATCTCGTCCCGAGATCTAGGATGGCACCGGAGGGAAAAAAAGGAAGAGGAAGAAGAGAGGTAAAACTAAGTTGCTTCTTTGACAAACGAGTGAAACCAAAGAACCTCGAGAGGTTGAACAACTTGAAAGAAAAAATACAACGGAGATGATCGAAGTTGAAAGCACTCCGTTAGGAAAGAGGAACAAGGAAGAACAAATTCGGACAGCACTCCGGTTGAAAAGTGATACGAAACTTGATAGAATGGGAAAACCTTGAATGAAGGACACGACACTCCGGTTGAATGGATAAGCAAAAGGAAAGAACATGATCTTCACAATCCAAGATGATGAGAGAAAAGAGCAACATCACAATGCCTCCGGAATAAAAGTAAGAATGGAATCAAAAGAACGGAGGAGAAAAACAACATCTTTTACCTCAAATGAGCTTGAAAAGCATTTTAGGAGAAGGTTCGAACGGAGTTGTTGGGAATCCAACAACGAAAAGAGTAAGCTTGTTGTGGGCTTATAGAAAAGATCTCAAAATCTTGAGGTGAAATTCTGCCACTAACGGAAAACAATGGATTTGACTTGATATGAACAAGGAGACGAGAAGCTATTTCACCGTGAGGATAAAAGAAGAACTTGGGTCATTTATAAGCACCAAAAATAGCAACAATCCTTAGGGAAAGCTTTAGGTGAAATATAACCCAAGATAACTCCAATGAAGAGATCATTTGGTTGGAAAGATCTCGTGAATGAATAGAAAATGATGGGTTTAATATATGTCATTCCGAACAACTTATGAATCATGAAACACGAAGTGAAATTGTCAACAATGACATAGCACCATCTCAAAAGATAAGGTAGAAAGAATTGCACTTCGGAATCCAATATGAAGAATGATTGAACTCCTCAAAACAAGACATGTGTTGAGCACCATGTTTATTTGAGAGTATAGCTTAGCATATTATAACTTTGAGAGAAATCTTGAAAAACAATTGAAGAATGAAATGAATCCTTGACGAACAACCATGTAGAGCCTCCATGAAGAACTCTGGTAATAAAAGGATGATAAAAAAGAAGTGAAGGATGAAAAGAATAAGATTGAAGCCTTGCAATGATTAGATGAATCTTCGTGATGATGAGAGCTTGGAACTCTTGGAAAAGAAAAGATAAAGCATCTCGAACCGAGAATGTGATATGATGAACCACTCCGGAAAGCAGGAATTGAATTTATTCGATGAAACAAGAATCAGAATTACATTATGCTTATCCTTACCAATTTAAATTGATGAAAAGCAACGGATTTGGCATACCACTTATTCTCGTAGAAAGGTTTAAGAGAGATATCGCGTAAACTTGAGAAGGTCTTCAATGAACCACCGGTAGGATTGGAAAGAACGAATGAATTGATATGAGCACAATGGAAGAGGAATGTTGAATGAACCGTCGTAGGAATTGAAAACGAACGAAGTAAAGGGGTGAATCACCGGTAAGAATTAGAGAAGAATGAAGATACTTGAGGGGGTTTAGATACATGAGACCGGATAGATCACGAGATGATTAGGGAATACTTGAATGATGCACCGGTAAGATTTGGAGAACGAGAGCTGAAAGCTGGGATGAATAATTGTGAGATGATGGTCTCCGGAGAATCAAACTGAAAAGACTCCTGAATTGCTCCGGATGGGTGAAAAGAATTCTCACAATCAAAAACAATTATGAGAGGATGGCATCTAGCTTGAACTACGCATTTTCGAGAGAATGGACCAATATTTGAGAGAAAACTCGTCTCCGGTCTTCAGATGTTGATAATGACAATGCGAAACACCAACATGGGTTGTTGAGATACCCTGGGATGAATATTAGAAAGGTTGAACCAATGATTAAAAGAATTTGAAAGATCTTAGAGAAATACATATGATTGATGATAATTCATTCTTACGTCAACTTTGAAATGAATTTGAGAATAACTCCGGGAAGATTAGAAGAGTCAGGTAAGATCCTGGGGAAAGACCTGTGGGTTAGGGCCACTCAAAAGAAACACCATTGAAATGATTTGAAGAGAGAGATTGCACCAGTTAAATTAAATGGCTTGAATTAGATAACAACCTCGAGATATCTTGAACGGATTGATAATGGAGACACAAATCTATGGCTAAGGCGTGTATAGTGCCCCGATTTCGGCCTTCCGAATACTAGGGGCTTCGCCAAAATTTAAAATTGTAGGATTCTATGGCTAAGTGAGAGTGGTAAAGCATTATAGTCCGGTTGCCTTGTTCGTTGTGCTGAGCACCTCCCTCGAAGGACCCAACAACGGGAAAAAGAGTGCTCAGGTTTATCCCGAACACCCCAGCACTCGTGGCATGGGGGCAGAAGCCGACGACTAGCCATCTCTCGGATTTGATAAACAGCCGCACAGAAGGTAATATTTTAAATTCAAACAAGCGTTGCATAGCGCATATGAACAAGTTTTCATAATACAAGATCACACGAGCAAGTTCATTCAAAAATTACATCTTTTGCACACTCGTCCGCCACAATACGGGCACCCTTCAGGACAACCTCATAATACATTTCGGGGAGGCGATGCTCCTTGTCCAACGGCGACTCCTCCTTCACCAGCTTCTCAGCGTCCATCTTGGCCCAGTGCACCTTTGCACGGGCAAAAGCCCGGCGGGCACTTTCTATATAGACGGACCGCTTGATGACTTCTTGCTGTGGGCAGGCATCCACAAGCCGCCTCACCAGGCCGAAGTAGCTGTTGGGAAGGGAGTCGCCAGGCCACATCCGGACTATAAAGCCTTTCATGGCCTGTTTGGCCGCCTTGTGCAGCTCGACCAGTTGCTTCAACTGGTCGCTCATAGGCATCGGGTGTTCGGTCCCAGTATACTGAGACCAGAACAGCTTCTCCGTCGAGCTTCCCTCCACGGCCTAGTAAAATTTTGTGGCATCCGACACGCCGCGGGGCAAATCTGCAAATGCTCCTGGAGAGCTGCGGACTCGGGTAAGTAACAAGTAATTTACCTTCACATGCTTGCTTTGCATATTGAATGCCTTACCCGCCGCTATCCTCCTCATTGCCTCACTCTCCTGGAGGGCCTTTTGGGCTTCGTCCTTGGCATGCTTTGTGCTATCGAGGGCCGCGGCAAGCTCGGACTCTCGTGTCTTTGAGTCAAGCTCCAAAGCCTCGTACTTCTTCACGAGAGCCTGGAGCTCTTGCTGCACCTCGCCCACCCGTGCCTCTTGTTTCTCCCGCTCGGTGCGCTCCTTGGCCGCTTTGTCTTCGGCCTTGGACAGCGCTTGCTTCAGGGTCGCCACTTCGGTCGTGGCCCCTGGCCCATTCATGATGATCCTGTCATTTCGCAACCTCATTTTATTTTATATATATAGACAAGGTATTACTTACCTTTGTTCTCCTCGAGCTGCCTCTTGGCCAGACCGAGCTCTTTCTCAGACCTTTCGATGTCCTGCTTCAGTGCGGCGACCTCTGCAGTCAGTGCGGCAAAGGTCAGCAGCGAAGCCTGCATACGCATACAGACATACTTATATTAGACTCCTGCATATATTATTTGATCCTCTATTCGGCTTTTCTTTGTGAACACCAAACAGAGCATCAGGGGCTACTATCTATGCGGTAATATTTTTCATATATTTTAAATACTTACCTCAAAGCCTGTTAGAAGGCTGGCACAGGCTTTAGTCAGTCTGCTCTTGGTGGACTGAACTTTCTTGATCACCGCACTCATAATAGTGCGGTGCTCTTCGTCGATGGAAGCGCCGCGAAGCGCTCCCAGCAGGTTGTCTGGTGCCTCTGGATGGACAGAGGTCACTGGCACGGGCGTCTTGCCCCTTTTGGAAGGGGGCCGCCTGCCCGAGTCCAGAACCACTTGAGGTTCCGGCGTGGTGTTCGGCTGAGACACGAACTTGGATCCCCCGGGAGCCTTGCTCCCTTTGCTCCTGGAGTTCGGAAGGTCGCCTCGAGGCGCCTCCGGGAATGTCTCCCCCCGGCTTGGTGCCCCCTGAGACAGTACCTCGGCATTGTCCGTAGGGCAAGGAGAGGTGGCGGTTGGAAGTGTATCACTATTCATGTCCGACGAGTCTAAGGAACCATCCAACGATGATACATTGATACGGGCTTGGGGTGGACTGCATAATCATATTCGACATTAGGAGAAGCAGCGCGACAAAGGTATGCTATGAGTTACTTTGGTATCCGAATACTTACGACTTCTCTAGGGGCTTGGCCTTGAGCAGCCACTCGTCTTCGCCGTCGGCGGCGGTGGTGGAACAGTCCGGAAGGAGAGTCCTTCCCTTCTTGGACCCTTCGGCCTCCCCGATTGGGGCGGCCTTCCTTTTCTTGTCTCCCCCGGCTGGAGGGGGAGAGTCTTCATCTTCCTTCTCCTCGTTTTCGTGGGAGGAGTGCGTCTTGGAGTTATTGGACGATGACTCTGATACCACCTGGCGCCGGGAACTCTTTCGAGTTCCCTTGGCCTTCTTCTTGGTCTTATCCGGCACCTCATAAGGAGCCGGAGTCCGCATCTCCGTCAGGAGAGCGTCCGCAGGGTCTCCGGGCAGAGGGGCGGACAGTTGATCTGCTCCGATGTCTCCACCCAGTCCTGTCAAAGGCATGGGAGCTTAGACCCCGCACATGGTTAAGCTATGGGAAATAAACACCCTATCAGATGTACAGAACATACCGGATTCGCAGATCACTTCACGCTTAGCCCGCGGTCCTCGGTAAGAGAAGGAGGGACCTCGACTCCCTTGAACAGCACCCTCCAGACGTCTTTATGCATTGTGTCGAAGAGCTCGCTTAGAGTCTGGTGCCGGGCCGGGTCGAACTCCCATAAGTTGAAATCCCATTGTTGACACGGGAGGATCCGGCGGAAGCGCATGACCTGGACTATGTTGACAAGCTTAAGTTTCTTGCTTGTCATGTTCCGGATACACTTCTGGAGTCCGTCTAGCTCCACCGATGAACCCCAGGACAGTCCCTTCTCCTTCCAGGAAGTGAGCCGCATGGGGATTCCGGATCGAAACTCGGGGGCCGCCACCCAGTTGGTGTCGAGCGGCTCGGTGATGTAGAACCACCCCGATTGCCACCCCTTTATGGTCTCCACAAAGGAGCCCTCGAGCCATATAACATTGGGCATTTTTCCCACCATGGCTCCGCCGCATTCCGCTTGTTGGCCGCCTACCACCTTCGGCTTGATATTGAAGGTCTTCAGCCACAGGCCGAAGTGGGGCCGGATGCGGAGGAAAGCCTCGCACATGATGATGAACGCCAAGATGTTGAGGACGAAATTCGGGGCCAGATCATGAAAGTCCAGCCCATAATAGAACATGAGGCCGCGGACGAATGGATGGAGGGGAAACCCCAGTCCGCGGACGAAGTGGGGGAGGAAATCCACCCTTTCATGAGGTTCCGGGGTAGGGAGGACCTGCCCCGCGGCTGGCAGCCGGTGCGCGATATCCGCGGCTAAGTATCCGGCTCCACGTAACTTTTTGATGTGCCCCTCCATGACGGAGGAGGCCATCCACTTGCCTCCCACTCCGGACATGTTTGGAGAGAGTTGAGGAGGAGGATGCGGACTTGGGCGCTGGAGCTCGAGTGCGGGAGAATGGATGAGCAAGGAGGAAGAAGGCATGGGTAGAAAAAGGTGAGATCTTATCCCTTTATAAGGGCGGACTAAACTATGCGCCTCCACTAGCCTGGTAAAACTCGCTTATCCCCCAAGCACCGTAATTGATGGCGCGGTTGGGTTACCCACGTCCGTATTGATGAGAATCCCGTAATAAGGGGAGCACGATCTCTGCTTTGACAAGACGTGTCAAGAAACCACCTTGCATTATGTGTGGGGCTGGTTAAATAAAAACGGTTCAAATAATTACCAGGCCGTGGCGTGATGTCATGCTGCCAAAACGTGTCAGTAGATTAGATTTGTGGTAATATTATTCTCTCTACGGTGGTATGTGGAATTTATTTTGCAGGATTGGACACTATCCTTGTATTCAAATTCTTCCGTGGTGTATTCGGAGGAGGAACCCGCCTTCCAATGCCGAAGAAAACACTGCGCGCCAGACTCATCGTCATTGAAGCCTGGTTCAGGGGCTACTGAGGGAGTCCTGGATTAGGGGGTCTCCGGACAGTCAGACTATATCCTTTGGCCAGACTATTGGACTATGAAGATACAAGATTGAAGACTTTGTCCTGTGTCCGGATGGGACTCTACTTGGCGCGGAAGGCAAGCTAGGCAATACGGATATGTATATCCCCTCCTTTGTAACCGACCTTGTGTAACCCTAGCCCCCTCCGGTGTCTATATAAACCGGATGGTTTTCTTCCGTAGGACAACATACAATCATACCATAGGCTAGCTTCTAGGGTTTAGCCTCTCCAATCTCGTGGTAGATCAACTCTTGTACTACTCATATTATCAAGAATAATCAAGCAGGACGTAGGGTTTTACCTCCATCAAGAGGGCCCGAACCTGGGTAAAACATCATGTCCCCTGCCTCCTGTTACCATCCGCCTTAGACGCACAGTTCGGGATCCCCTTCCCGAGATCCGCCGGTTTTGACACCGACAATGCTACTGGAAATTATTATGAGGGAGGAATATATGCTTGTAGGAATTGCAATAATATCAAGTTTTCTCTCTATGTGCTTAAAGTTTTGAAGTTATACTTGTTTTGCCTTCCTATGCACGTCGATTCTTGTTCCCACAAGTTGTTTGCTCATAAAAACCCTATGCATAGGAAATGGGTTAGACTTAAATTTTCTAGTCATATTCTTCATGATGCTCTCTTTATGTTTCAATCCTTATCTTTTATGTGAGCATCATTGAAATCATCATGCCTAGCTAGGGACGTTAAACGATAGCGCTTGTTGGGAGGCAACCCAACTTTATTTTTGTTCCTTGCTTTTTGCTCCTGTTTAGTAATAAATAATTTATCTAGCCTCTGTTTAGATGTGGTTTTATGCTTTTAATTAGTGTTTGTGCCAAGTAGAACCGTTGGGAAGACTTGGGGAAAGTCTTTCTGATCTTGCTGTAAAAAACAGAAACTTTAGCGCTCACGAGAATTGCTGCCATTTTTATTTGGAAAGTTATATTTAGTTAATTCTTTTTTCGTATGATTAATAGATAAATTCCTCACGTCCAGCAATTTATTTTAGATTTTTTGGTGTTCCAGAACTTGCGTTAGCTACAGATTACTACAGACTGTTCTGTTTTTGCCAGATTCTGTTTTTCGTGTGTTGTTTGCTTATTTTTGTGAATATATGGCTAGTAAAATAGTTTATAAACCATAGAGAAGTTGGAATACAGTAGGTTTAACACCAATATAAATAAATAATTAGTTCATTACAGTACCTTGAAGTGGTGTTTTGTTTTCTTTCGCTAACTGAGCTCACGAGATTTTCTACTTTAAGTTTTGTGTTGTGAAGTTTTCAAGTTTTGGGTAAAGATTTGATGGATTATGGAACAAGGAGTGGCAAGAGCCTAAGCTTGGGGATGCCCATGGCACCCCCAAGATAATATACGGACAACCAAGAGCCTAAGCTTGGGGATGCCCCGGAAGGCATCCCCAATTTCGTCTTCGTTCATCGGTAACTTTACTTGGAGCTATATTTTTATTTCCCACATGATATGTGTTTTGCTTGGAGCGTCATTTTATTTTATTTAGCTTTGCTTGCTTTTTGAATAAAATACCAAGATATGAAATTATTAAATGTTAGAGAGTCTTCACATAGTTGCATAATTATTCGACTACTCATTGAGCTTCACTTACATCTTTTGGAGTAATTTGTCATTTGCTCTAGTACTTCACTTATATCGTTTTAGAGCATGGTGGTGGTTTTATTTTATAGAAATAGACGAACTCTCATGCATCACTTATATTATTTTGAGAGTCCTAAACAGCATGGTAATTTGCTTTGGTTATGAATTTAGTCCTAATATGATGGGCATCCAAGAGGGATATAATAAAAACTTTCATATAAAGTGCATTGAATACTATGAGAAGTTTGATAGTTGATAATTGTTTTGAGATATGGAGATGGTGACATTAGAGTTATGCTAGTTGAGTAGTTGTGAATTTTAGAAATACTTGTGTTGAAGTTTGTGATTCCCGTAGCATGCACGTATGGTGAACCGTTATGTGACGAAGTCGGAGCATGATTTATTTATTGATTGTCTTCCTTATGAGTGGCGGTCGGGGATGAGCGATGGTCTTTTCCTACCAATCTATTCCCCTAGGAGAATGCATGTAGTACTTTGTTTCAATAACTAATAGATTTTTGCAATAAGTATGTGAGTTCTTTATGACTAATGTTGAGTCCATGGACTATACGCACTCTCACCCTTCCACCATTGCTAGCCTCTCTAATACCGTGCACCTTTCACCGGTATCATACACCCACCATATACGTTCCTCAAAACAGCCACCATACCTACCTATCATGGCATTTCCATAGCCATTTCGAGATATATTGCCATGCAACTTTCCACCGTTCCATTTACTATGACACGCTCCATCATTGTCATATTGCTTTGCATGATCATGTAGTTGACATTGTATTTGTGGCAAAGCCACTGTTCATAATTCTTTCATACATGTCAGTCATGAATCATTGCACATCCCGGTACACCGCCGGAGGCATTCATATAGAGTCATATATTTTCCTAAGTATCGAGTTGTAATTCTTGAGTTGTAAGAAAATAAAAGTGTGATGATCATCATTATTAGAGCATTGTCCCAGTGAGGAAAGGATGATGGAGACTATGATTCCCGCACAAGTCGGGATGAGACTCCGGACGGAAAAAAAGAGGCCAAAGAAGCCCAAATAAAAAAAGAGGCCATAAAAAGGAGAAGGCCCAAATAAAAAAAATAAAAAAATGAGAGAAAAAGAGAGAAGGGACAATGCTACTATCCTTTTACCACACTTGTGCTTCAAAGTAGCACCATAATCTTCATGATAGAGAGTCTCCTATGATATCACTTTCATATACTAGTGGGAATTTTTCATTGTAGAACTTGGCTTGTATATTCCAATGACGGGCTTCCTCAAAATGCCCTAAGTCTTCGTGAGCAAGCGAGTTGGATGCAGACCCACTTAGTTCGTTTTGTTGAGCTTTCATATACTTATAGCTTTAGTGCATCCGTTGCATGGCAATCCCTACCCACGCACATTGATATCTATTAATGGGCATCTCCATAGCCCGTTGATACGCCTAGTTGATGTGAGACTATCTTCTCCTTTTTGTCTTCTCCACAACCACCATCCTATTCCACCTATAGTGCTATATCCATGGCTCACGCTCATATATTGCGTGAAGATTGAAAAAGTTTGAGAACATCAAAAGTATGAAACAATTGCTTGGCTTGTCATCGGGGTTGTGCATGATTTGAATATGTTGTGTGGTGAAGATGGAGCATAGCCAGGCTATATGATTTTGCAGGGATAGCTTTCTTTGTCCATGTTATTTTGAGAAGACATGATTACTTGGTTAGTATGCTTGATGTACTATTATTTTTATGTCAATATTAAACTTTTGTCTTGAATCTTATGGATCTGAATATTCTTGCCACAATAAAGAGAACTACATGGATAAATATGTTAGGTAGCATTCCACATCAAAAATTCCGTTTTTATCATTTACCTACTCGAGGATGAGCAGGAATTAAGCTTGGGGATGCTGATACGTCTCCAACATATCTATAATTTTTGATTGTTCCATGCTATTATATTATCAACCTTGGATGTTTTATATGCATTTATATGCTATTTTATATGATTTTTGGGACTAACCTATTAAACTAGAGCCCAGTGCTAGTTTCTGTTTTTTTCTTGTTCTAGAGTATCACAGAAAAGGAAAATCAAACGGAGTCCAGTTGACCTGAAACTTCTCGGAACTTATTTTTGGACCAGAAGATGCCCACGGAGTATCGGAGATGAACTAGGAGAGTCCCGGGCTGCCCACGAGGGTGGGGGCGCGCCCCCTGCCTCGTGGACAGCCCGGAGGTCCACCGACGTACTTCTTCCTCCCATATATACCCATATACCCTAAAAACTTCGGGGAGCACAATAGATCAGGAGTTCCGCCACCAGAAGCCTCCGTAGCCACCGAAAGCCAATCTAGACCCGTTCCGGCACCCTGCCGGAGGGGGAATCCTTCTCCGATGGCCATCTTCATCATCCCGGTGCTCTCCATGACAAGGAGGGAGTAGTTCTCCCTCGGGGTTGAGGGTATGTACTAGTAGCTATGTGTTTGATCTCTCTCTCTCTCTCTCTCTCTCTCTCTCTCTCGTGTTCTTGAGGTGATACGATCTTGATGTATCGCGAGCTTTGCTATTATAGTTGGATCTTATGATGTTTCTCCCCCTCTACTCTCTTGTAATGGATTGAGTTTTCCCTTTAAAGTTATCTTATCGTATTGAGTCTTTAAGGATTTGAGAACACTTGATGTATGCCTTGCGTGGGATGCCCGTGGTGACAATGGGGTATTCTATTGATCCACTTGATGTATGTTTTGGTGATCAACTTGCGGGTTCCGTGACCTTGGGAATCTATGCATAGGGGTTGGCACACGTTTTTGTCTTGACCCTCCGGTAGAAACTTTGGGGCACTCTTTGAGGTTCTATGTGTTGGTTGAATAGATGAATCTGAGACTATGTGATGCATATCGTATAATCATACCCACGGATACTTGAGGTGACATTGGAGTATCTAGGTGACATTAGGGTTTTGGTTGATTTGTGTCTTAAGGTGTTATTCTAGTACGAACTCTAGGGCTGTTTGTGACACTTATAGGAATATCCCAACGGATTGATTGGAAAGAATAACTTTGAGGTGGTTTCGTACCCTACCATAATCTCTTCGTTTGTTCTCCGCTATTAGTGACTTTGGAGTGACTCTTTGTTGCATGTTGAGGGATAGTTATGTGATCCAATTATGTTATTATTGTTGAGAGAACTTGCACTAGTGAAAGTATGAACCCTTGGCCTTGTTTCCTAGCATTGCAATACCGTTAGTGCTCACTTTTATCATTAGTTACCTTGCTGTTTTTATATTTTCAGATTACAAAAACCTTTATCTACCATCTATATACCACTTGTATGACCATCTCTTCGCCGAACTAGTGCACTTATACAATTTATCATTGTATTGGGTGTGTTGGGGACACAAGAAACTCTTTGTTATTTGGTTGCAGGGTTGCTTGAGAGAGACCATCTTCATCCTACGCATCCTACAGATTGATAAACCTTAGGTCATCCACTTGAGGGAAATTTGCTACTGTCCTACAAACCTCTTCACTTGGAGGCCCAACAACGTCTACAAGAAGAAAGTTGTGTAGTAGACATCAGATCTGAACCTATTATGTTTTCATCAATATATGAGAGTTCTTGAGGATAATCGGGATACTTACCCGTGATGACCGTAGTTTGAGGAGTTCATGTATTCACTATGTGTTAATGCTTTGGTCCGGTACTCTATTAACAGGAGGCCTTAATATACCTTAGTTTCCGCTAGGTGTCGGGGAACTAATCCATGAGCACCTATGGGACCGGCAGACCGAGCCCCTTTCGGTTCGGCGGGGGGGGGGGGGGGGGGGGGGGAGATCGCACGAAGAGCAGATCGAGGCGAGACACACGAGCAGTTTACCCAGGTTCGGGCCGCACGGATGCGTAAAACCCTACTCCTGCTTTGTGGTTCGTATTGAGTTCTTGCTCGGGAGCGCTGAGTGCTACAGTACACGCCAGCAGCTAACGAGACCGAGCGTGAGTGTTCTCTCCAACCAACACTCTCCTCCTCCTATACGTTGTGCATGGGCCTCCTTTTATATGCTCAAGGGGTCACCGACAGGTGGCAACGTAGACAAGGGTAAAAATGGAAAGATGTTGCGGTTGGTACAGCTACCTGCTACAGTGTATCATACCTAACCCTGACGGCAGGGGACAAGGGCATTAAATGCCCGTCTGCGTCGCCCAAATAGTGCAAAAGGGACCGTCAGGGACGCCACCGCTCGCCACGATGGCAATCTTGTCAGCGCCGCTTGCCACCGCGTACCGCTGGCTGCACAGCCTCCCGCCACGTACGCCTGGAAGGGTCCCAGAGCGACACGTTGGCAGATGTGCTGGAGCGCGGGTACAGAGTGGTGGCTTGCTGCGGCAAGCGCCTTGCCGCGGTCATTGTCTTGTCGCGTCCGGGAGCTTGTCGCTCACCGGGCCTTGCCGGGACGCGTGGCGCGTCGCGGCAAGTTCCTTGAGATGCCTTGGTCGGCCTTCCCGGCAAGCTCCTCATGCCGGGGTCTTGTCTCCTTGGCTTGGATACTTTGTTCTTGAATGGCTCCAAAGGAACCACGGAGGACCTTGGCGGTCACCCGGCAAGCCTTGCCGCGGGACGCTGCGACTGCCCGTGCACAAGTTCGGGATACTAGGGTACCCCTACTCTAGTACACCGACAGGAGCCCCCGGGCCTGGGCCATACACGGTGCCGAGCGCTGTTGGGCCAGGCCCAAAACAGGGCACGGGCACGCGCGGCCTGGCTTACGCCGTATCTCTCCCCGTATCCACCGCGCCCTCCCCGAATGGCACGTGTTGAATGCGGCGTCGTGGGAGAGATCGTGGGTGGTTTCTTTATTCGGAAAGGCGGAACGTCCGCCCCCTCCCTCTTTATAAGCAGGGGAAATAGGGGTAGTGCGCCCATTCGCCGGTTACTATTCCAATCTCGGAAACCTCCGCCGCTCCTCCGTCTTCCCAAAGCTGAAAGAGAGCAGCGCCCTGCCCCCCATCGCCACCAGCACCACCAACACCGTCGACCTCCTCCACCACTTCCGCCATGGCTCCGAAAGCCGACAAGGGGAAGGTTGTGAAGTCGACCGAGGCGCAGCGGCTTGCGACGCTGCGAAAGGAGCGGGCAATCTTCCCTCCCAAGCTCGCCGCGAGGGAGCTGAGGGAGTACTACTACCTCTTCTGGTCGACGGAGACGCGAGCTTATCCGTGCACGAAGGTACTTCCAGCCGCCGCTTGGAAAATGGCTCCAAATGGATATCCTTTCTTCGCCGTGTTCTTCTACTGCGGGCTCTGCCTGCCTTTCTCGGAGTTTTTCTGCGATATTATGAACACCTACGGGTTCTGCCTCCTTGACTTCACCCCCAATGCTGTTCTGACCATGGCAGTTTTCGCACATCTCTGCGAAAACTTTGTCGGAGTCTATCCAAATGTAGCCCTTTTTCGCCACTTCTTTATGCCCCGAGTAGAGAAAGGAGAGCCTTTATCCGGCGGAATCGCCTGGATCTCGAGGGCCGGCAAGAAGGACGCTTATCTGGAGGGAGAGTTCCGCGGCAAGTGGGAGGAATGGAGAGCAGACTGGTGCTGGATTGTCGAGGAGAACCCGCAGCCGTTTACCGCCCGGCGTCAAGCCCCAGCAGCACGCGGCAGCGATTGAAGCAACGTGGCCCCGGAAGACGATAGGCTTAAGATTGCCGTCACCCGGATCCAACGCCTCAGGCTTGCCGGGCTCACTGTAGGCGCTGTTGGCGCAGATTTTCTTCGCCGCCGCATCGCCCCCCTGCAGGAACGGAGGAGACCCGCCTGGGTATTCAAGAATGCGGCGGATATCATGAGGCTGCGTCCGGGCCTCAACTTCAACTTCACTGTTCTGGAGCTCAAAGCGATGCTCCAGGAGCTGTTCAAGTACGACCCTCAACATCCCAAAGTGTTCAGGTTGCCGAAGGGTGTCATTCCGCTGTGAAACAACTCCACGCTCGACCACATCCGTGCAATGATGCCGCTGTGCGATTCGCATGGAATTGTCCCAACTTGGCAAGAGCCCGCAGACGACGTCGTGCAGGAGTTCTTTGACGGCTTGGTAGAAGTGCCGGTCCGCCCCGATGAAAAGAAAGGCCTCACTTGCGACACCACTGATGCAGAGATGAAATGCATCGCCACCAGGATGGAAGAGGCGGCGGCAGCCACAGCCGCGGGCGAATTTGGATTCACCGTGGAGGAGGCAGAGGCAGCAGAGGCGGCAAGCCGCACCGAGCAAGAGGAGCATGCCAGGAGGAAGAGCTTGCTGGGCATGACGTCGAGTCGAGCGAGCCCGCCGAGGATACGAGCGGCTCGTTGGAGATCAATTCCTCTTCCTCCTCATCTTCAGACAGCTCGCCGCAAGCAAAGCCCCCAGCTCCACCAAGAAGGCGTCTCCGTAAGGCTGGGGACGTAGCGGGGCGGCGGGCAAGTCGACAGTCGCCGCGCCGCGCGACACGCTCCACCGCGGCAAGCACTGTTGCCGCGGGAGCACCTCACGCTGCTGCGGCAACTGGAGTGAGGTCCACCCGGACCACCGCTTCTGCTCCTGCCGCTTCTTACGCCGCGGCGGCAGCCGGAGCGGGGTCGTCTCAGACCACCGCCACTGTTCCCGCCAAGCGGCCAAGGGAACCTACTCCTCCGCCTCCTCGCGCCGGACGTGAGCCGGACTTCGACTTCTCCGCGTTCAGCTCCGACGAGGAAGAAGAAGAGTAAGATTCTCTTGTTGTACTTGTAGTTCTTCAATTCTTGCTGTTTTGTCTTGTATCTCATTTGCTTTACTCTGAACTTATTCCTTTTTAGGACTGTGGCCCAGAGAGCAGCGAAGAGAGCCAAGGTCCCGGTGATTATCATCGAGGATGAACCCACCGCGACAGCACGGGGGACGTCCGAGACAACCTTGCCGGATCCGGCAACTGTTCTCCAGAGCAGCCCCCAGCGTAAGTATATGGCTTGCTTTCCTCTGTTAGGCGTGCATGGATACTCTTTCTTTGCTGACATCTGACTGTTGGTTTGTGTAGGAGAAGAGCAGCCCCACCAGGAGCGCCCGAAGGCCGCCCCCGAAATGCCAAGGGAGAGTCCTCCGGCAAGGGAGAGTTCTCCGGCAAGGGAGAGTTCTCCGGCAAGGGAGAGTTCTCCGGCGAGGGAGAAGTCTCCGGCAAGGGAGAGTTCTCCGGCAAGGGACAGCAATAGCGGCCCCCCGACGGCGGAGACCACGACTGCAGAACCCGGTACAGGTAATCCTCTCGCTTCAAAACTTCCCTTGGGTTCTTCTTCTTTTGATCTTCTTTTTTGGATAATTGCTTGACTCTTCTCCCTTTTCCGGCCGTCAGACCCATCTGCTGCGGAGCCGATGGAGACCGAGGTTGCCGCCGCCGACGCCGCTGCCACCGAAGAAGCAGCCGGCGCTGACGATCCCGCTGGCGCAGAGGCCGCCAAAGCTGCCGCCGCAGAAGCAGGCGGGGGGTATGGCGATCGCACTGACGGCCCTGAGGCCGCAGGAGCGCCAGGCGCTATGCCGACCGCCGATCCCTCCGCTGCTGCCGCAGCGTCAGGCTCCGAAGAGCCCCAGCCAGGCGTCTACTTGAAGGCCGGTGATGGCATCTTCATCAATCTCCCCTGGGCGTCAAGCTCCAGGGCGCCGGTCGAAGGAGAGAGCTTCGACGGAGAGGTGCTCGCCTCCACTGGGCTGGCGCTGGTTGACGCGCCGAGCAGCAGCAGCGAGCCTGAGGAGGAGCGGCTGCTGCGGAAGCTGGTGTCGCTCTACCGTGCTCGGCAAGCCAAGCTGGAATCCCGCGAGGTGCTTGTTGCGCAGGCAGGAGTGGACATCGAAAAGCGCGCGGAGGAGCTCCGGGGTCTCAACCAGGAAGCTCTCCGGTCCTTGGCAGAGGAGCGGGCGCAACTCGCCGGGGAGCAGAAGGCCTTCCTCCTCGAGAGGGCTGGAGTCGAAGAGCAACAGCGGCTTGCCGCTGAGAAGCTGTCTGCGCAGGAGGGCGAGCTGGCGCAGCAGAAGGTCAACCTTGACAGCCACGAGGAGGAGCTTGCCACGCGCGAGCGAACATTCGGCGGAGCCCTCAAGCAAGCAGAGGATGCTGGCGCAGCTGCCGAGGCCGCCAAGAAGGAGCTGGAGACGAAGGTGGCGCAGCTGGAGGCCGATCTCAAGGCGAGCGGTGAAGAGCTTGCCGCGCTCAAGCGTGAGTGGGAGAAGGACGCCTACAGCCACTCGGAGCTGCAGGCTCGTCTCGCCGAGAAGGGCAAGGAGCTTAGCGCCGCCAAGGACTCCAACACAGATCTTGAGTTGAAGCCGACTACTTTGACCAAGATGCTGGACGGCGCCAGGGAGCAGGAGGCGGCCTTGAAGGAGGAGATCAAGGCCGGCAAGGTGCTGCTGGTGAGTGCTGCTGCCGCCCAGAACACATTTAGGGAGAATGTGGAGCACTGGATGGGGGGTCTCATGAATGTTGCCGCAGATATTGACAGGGAGCTGGCGCAGCTGGGGATGGAGGATCTCGGGTATCCCTCCGACGAGAACCTCCAACCCAGCGCCAAGCTCACCTTGTTCTTCAAAGGCGTGGCGACGACCCTCCAGCGACTCCGGGAGAGGATCCCAAAGCAGCTGGCCGACGAGTCGTGCAAGATCTGCGCGGGAGCTCTTCAAAAGGTGTTGGTGAAGGTGGCCTTCCGCAACCCGGGCCTCAACCTCACCAACGTCCTCAAGAGCCTGCCGCCGGATGCTGATCTGGAGGCGCTCAAGACCCTTGTCGCACCCATTGTGGACAAGGTGAGCGGGATCAAGAGGGTTGAGGGCGATCGCGTAGACTAGGCCGCCCGTTTTCTTCTTTTCTTGTCGCTGCCGGTCATGTTATGAGAAAAATCTGTTAGAGCCGTGACAAGCTACCTTGTAATATAACTCTATTCCGGGTAATGATTGCAATGTTATTTCCTTTACTTGATTCCTTCCTTTGTATGTTTTTGCCCTACGCTTTTAGGGAACTTGCCGGCGCAGGCACCTTAGCCGCGAGCGCTGAGTGCGGGACGTCAGCAGCCTGCTGGCGGTGCCGCTACCGACAAGAAACCTTGTCGCAACTAGTCCCAGCTCACTTAAGTTGTTGAGCGGACTCGAAACAAAGTAAGGGCGCAACTAGCTACGAGTTGGTTCCTCCACGCACAGGTTTTCCATACAAAGCACGGCCGTTCAAGGAAGATAACTTAAATTTTTATAAAAATCTGATTACTCAAACTTTGGCAACTTAGCTTTTCTGTTGTTTGCTTCCTGGTAAGGTGAAACTTTCTTGAACGATGCCTGGTCCATACCATTATCTTCTCCTTTCCCCCGGCAAACTTGTGGGCGAGGGAACCTTCCTTTCCTTGAGAAAAAAGAAAGAGGAGAAAAATAAAGATATGGAGCCTTATGGCTCGTTGTTGCTTACCGAGGGTAGGTGCTGCACAAAGTGTCAGATAACACATGCAAAAAATAGAAAGCATGAAATTGACAAGCTGTGCGGAGCACGTGAGCTTTATGCACGGGGTCTGCGCCCGGCTTTGTACAATGGATTACATGCAACAGTGGCAAGACTTGTACAAAAGGTGGTTGCCAGAACAGGTTCCGGCAACCGCGCCTTACGGGTAAAACTTACGAAGATGCTAAATGTTCCAGGAGTTGGTCACCGGAATGGCATCTTCGGTCTCAAGGCGGACAGCGCCAGGCCTAGTGACTCGTTTCACCCGGTAAGGGCCTTCCCACTTCGGCGTCAACTTGTTGGAATTCTTGGCGGACTGAACGCGCCGAAGAACAAGGTCGCCTTCCTCGAGACTTCTGGCGTTAACTTTGCGGCTATGGTAGCGGCGCAAAGCTTGCTGGTAGCGAGAAGCTCGTACAGCAGCCTGAAGACGGTCTTCCTTAAGGAGTAGCGCATCATCTTGTCGCAGCTGCTCTTGCTCAAGCTCATCATAAGCGAGTACTCGAGGTGACCCGTATACGAGTTCCGTGGGGAGAACTGCCTCTGCTCCATAGACTAGAGCGAAAGGTGTCTGGCCAGTGGCTCGATTTGGCGTCGTCCTGATCGACCAAAGAACCACCCGCAGCTCCTCAATCCAGTTTCTTCCGCACTTGTGCAGCCTGTCGAAAGTCCTAGTCTTGAGCCCACGCAGCACTTCAGCATTTTCCCTCTCCGCTTGACCGTTGCTTCTTGGGTGAGCAACAGAAGCGAAGCAGACCTTGGCGCCAAGGTCTTGGACGTACTGCATGAAGGTGCGGCTCGTGAATTGCGTACCGTTGTCGGTGATTATCCTGTTAGGGATCCCGAAGCGGCAAACAATCGACCTGAAGAACTTGACTGCTGACTGTGCTGTCACCTTCCTCACTGCTTCCAGTTCCGGCCACTTTGTGAACTTGTCGATTGCAACGTACAAGTACTCAAAGCCCCCGACTGCTCGGGGAAAGGGGCCGAGGATGTCGAGCCCCCAGACCAAAAATGGCCAGGATAAAGGGATCGTCTGGAGAGCTTGAGCTGGTTGGTGTATCTGCTTGGAATGGAACTGGCACGCTTCACACATGGTTACTTGTGCAGTTGCATCCTGGAGGGCTGTCGGCCAAAAGAAACCTTGCCTGAATGCTTTGCCGGCAAGTGCTCTTGCGCCAATGTGGTGACCACATATGCCTCCATGTATCTCTGCCAACAGCTTTTGTCCATCTTCCCGGTGAATACACTTCAATTTCACACCGTCGAGTCTTCTTCTGTACAGTGTGTTGTCGACAAACTGGTACATACTTGACTGCCGGGCTACTCTTTCCGCTTCTTCTTGTTCTTCAGGAAGTTCTCCTGTCTGAAGGAAACGGACAATCTGCTGGGCCCATGCTAGAGCTTGTGGCTCGACAACAAGGACTAAAGGCACATCTGCTGCTGCGGGAACATCCGCTTCTACGGCGAGAGCCTGCGGCTTAGCCGGAGCTTGACGTTCCCCGACAAGTTTGCCGGAGCAAAACTTGTCGGGAGCCTCTGCTTCAACGGAACAAACCCTAGACTGCTCCTCAGCACTCTTGGTGTTGATCTTGGGGACCTTCTTGGCGGCGGCTTCGGGAAGCTCTGCCGGAAAATAGTCACCAGAAATCAACTTCCTCTTCTTGCTCTATCCAGTTGATGGCGTTACGGACAGACGAGTCAGCTTGAGCACAAAGATCCCTGGTTCCATAGGTAACTTAAGTGCAGCACACTTTGATAGGCCATCGGCAATGTCGTTCTGAGCTCTTGGGACATGCTCCATCTATAGGCCGTCAAAGTGCTCTTCTAGCTTTCTCACTTCGCCAACGTAGGCTTCCATCAACGGACTCTGATAACTCTTGTTCACTTGGCCGACGACAAGCTGCGAGTCACCCCTGACAATGAGCTTCTTGATCCCAAGGTCTGCCACGATCCTGAGACCGGCAAGCAAGCCTTCATACTCTGCAGTATTGTTTGTTGCTTGCTCCTTGGGAAAGTGCATCTGGACTACGTACTTGAGGTGCTCTTCGGTGGGTGCGACAAGCAACACACCAGCGCCGGCGCCTTGCAGCGAGAAGGCACCATCGAAGTACATCAGCCACTCTTTGCTTGCTTCCTCGACGGGGATGCTCGTTTCTGGAATTTCTTCATCTGGTGTTGGCGTCCACTCTGCTATGAATTCTGCCAATGCTCCGCTTTGGATAGTTGAAGTACTCTCAAACTTGAGGCCAAAGCTTGAGAGTTCCAGTGCCCACTCAACAATCCTGCCTGTTGCTTCTGGATTCTGTAGTATCCTCTTCAGCGGAAAACGAGTGACAACTGTGATCTCATGTGCTTGGAAGTAATGGCGCAGCTCTCTCGAGGCCATGAGAAGGCCGAAAAGCAATTTCTGCACACCAGAGTACCTTGACCTAGCCCCCTGCAGAAGGGAACTGACAAAGTAAACTGGGTGCTGTACCATTCTCTTCTGTATCTCCTGCGCAGATCCATCTTTGTCGGGACCAGAGCTTGTCGGGGAAGCCCCCTACTTGTCGCTGGATGCGCCTGCCGTGCTTGCTGGCTCGTCATCTGCCTCCCTCTCTGCTACTAACGCAGCACTAACCACTTGATTGGTTGCCGCTATATACAGAAGCAACTTCTCTTGTGGCTTAGGTGCGACAAGTGTTGGAGTGGAGGACAGGTATCTCTTCAAGTCTTGCAGCGCAGCCTCCGCTTCCGGAGTCCATTTCATTGGACCTGCCTTTTTCAATATTTTGAAAACGGCAGGGCGCGCTCAGCAGACCTAGAGATAAACCTGCTGAGAGTAGCCACGCAACCGGCAAGTCTTCGTACATCCTTGACGCGCTTTGGTGCTTTAATCTGCTCAATGGCCTTGATCTTGTCGGGATTGGCTTCAATTTCCCGCTGAGACACGAAGAACTCGAGAAGCTTGCCGGAGGGGACTCCAAACACACACTTCTCGGGGTTGAGCTTGAGGTTGATCTTGCGCAGATTTGCAAAGGCCTCGTCTAAATCTTGAATCAGGGTTGCCTTGTCCTTGCTCTTGACCACTATGTCATCCATGTAGGCTTCCACATTTCTGTGTATTTGTGGCTCAAGAGCGACATGGACTACCCTTGCAAATGTTGAACCAGCATTCTTTAAACCGAAAGGCATCCGTATGAAACAGTACGTGCCACATGGAGTGATGAATGCGGTCTTCTCCTCATCTTCTTCTGCCATGAAGATTTGATGGTATCCTGAGTATGCGTCAAGAAATGAAAGCAAGTCACATCCGACCGTGGAGTCAACAATCTGGTCAATGCGCGGCAAGGGAAATGGGTCTTTGGGACAAGCTTTATTAACATCGGTAAGTCGATGCAAAGCCTCCATTTCCCGTTTGCCTTGCGCACGACTACATGATTGGCCAACCACGTAGGATGGAGCACTCCTCTGACAAGGCCTGCTGCTTCCAATTTCTTGATCTCTTCTGTGATGAATTCTTGGCGCTCCACTGCTTCCTTCCTGACATTCTGCTTGACGGGCCACGCATGAGGACAAACGGCAAGATGGTGCTCAATTACTTTCCTGGGAACACCGGGGATGTCAGACGGTTGCCACGCAAACACGTCGACGTTCGCCCGTAGGAAAGCAATGAGCGCGCTTTCCTATTTAGGATCAAGAGTGGCACTGATGGTGAAGGTACCACCAGTGCCGTCCTCCTTGGCAGACACCTTCTTGGTCTCTGGCGGAGCTGCCATTGTCTTCTTACACTTGCCGGTGGAGCTTGATGGTGCGTCCTCGACGGTAGCGCAGCACTCCGAAGAGGTGCGCTTGCCGGAGTGGGCATCAGAACTCTTGCCGGACTTGGTCTTCTTCTTCCCCCCGGGAGCTTCAATGGCAGGTGACTTGCGATCTGTTGCGGCTGCCGCTTCCCGGTAGATCTTGTCGGCGCAGATAAGAGCATCCTTCTTGTCGCCAGGGACAGAGATGACGCTTATCGGGCCTGGCATCTTCAGCATGTTGTATGCGTAGTGAGAGGCTGCCATGAACTTGGCGAGTGCTGGACGACCGAGTATCCCATTGTAAGGCAATGGAAAATCGGCAACGTCAAAAGTGACCCTCTCAGTCCTGAAGTTCAACTCGCTGCCAAATGTTACTAGCAACGTGACCTTCCCCTTCGGCTTGCTCCTTCTCGGGTTGATTCCTTGGAATGTGCTGGTCTCTTCAAGCTTGCTGTCAGGGATCTGGAGTTTCTGGAGTACAGCGGAGGAGATCAGGTTCAAGCCGGCCCCGCCGTCAACTAGCATCTTAGTGACCTTGAGGTTGCAGATAGTTGGTGAAACCAACATCGGCAAGCACCCGACCGTAGTTGTGCGATCAGGGTGGTCCTCAATATCAAAGATGATAGGCGTGCTGGACCATTTGAGAAGCTTGCGTGACTCGACAGGTGGTTCCGCCGCATTGACTTCCCGCACCCACTATTTGAGTTGGCGGTGCGAGGTATGCAGAGAAGCACCGCCGTCAACGCACAAGACCTCTGTGGCTGTCTGGAACTCCTGCTCACTGGTGTCGACATCATCCATGTCTTCATCGTCTTCGTCATCTTCATCCTTGTCGCGGCCGCGGGGAGGTCTGTCTCCTTGCCGCTGCTTGGCCTTGCCGCGGCGTCCTCCCCGGCCGGCGCGCTTCTTGCCGGATTCTCCAGCGCCTCCTTGGGCCCTCTCCTTGTCGCGTTGCTCGTATTCAGCCTTTTGCTGCTGGACAAGCTGCTCGACCTTCTTGCAGCTCTGGAGGTCATGGCCCTTGGTGCGGTGGATCTTGCAGTACTGCTTGTCGGTGCCGTCCTGCTTGTCGGCGACCGCCACAGCCTGGCAGTTGGTGCATGCGGCAATCTCCTTGCCGGAGCTAGCAGCTTTGGCTTTCTTGGCGCCACCTTCATTGCCGGACTGTTCAATGACTAGCACATCTTTGCCTTTCTTCTTCCTGTTGTTCCGCCGCCGGTTTTTCTTTGCCGGGGCAGCATCCTTGCTGTCAGATCCTCCCGCTCCTGTATTCTCTCCGGGGAGTTTCCTCCCTTCCTCAGCACGTGCACACTTGTCGGCCAGGGCATACAGCTCACTGACGTCTCTGATCTTGCACATCGCCATCTCCTCCCGCATCCTGCGGTTACGCACGTTCTGATGGAACACGCTGATGACTGCGGCAGGGTGGACATCTGGGATGTTGTGCTGTACACGGTTGAATCTCTGGATGTACTTGCGCAGGGGCTCTCCTTCCTTCTGGGAGAGCAGGTTAAGGTCACTCTCTTGGCCATGAGGTTTGTGGCCGCCTGTAAAGGCGCCGACAAACTGATGGCATAGGTCTGCCCAGGAGGATATGGAGTTGTCCGGCAAATGCATGAGCCAGGACCTGACGTTGGGCTTGAGCACCAGCGGGAAGTAGTTGGCAAGGATCTTGTCGTCCCGCCCCCCAGCAGCTTGCACCGCGATGGTGTAGATGCTGAGGAACTCCGACGGATACGACTTGCCGTCGTACTTCTCTGGTACGTCTGGCTTGAAATTCTTCTTGCTGGGCCACTGGACTTGCCGCAGCTCACGAGTAAACGCAGGGCAACCTACCGTGCATGGCAAGTCGCCTGGTTCCCCTGGCGCATGCATGTCGACAGAGGGCCCAGCGCGCTGGTTTGATTGACGCCGCGCTTCTCTTCGGCGCTCGATGCGAGTACGAGCGTCTTCTTGCTGTCATTTGTGAAGAACTTGGCGCTGATCGCGACGAGCTCATGGATCTGATGACGCGGTGGAGTCGCTGTCGAGGTGGATCCGACGAGTTGGTGATCTTGGCCTTCGGAGCGGAGAGTGCACGATGGTTGCACCCCCACCGGTCTTGTCGCCACCGGCTCATGCCTGGCTGACTTGTCGCGGCTGCGATGTACTCGGCTGCCGTGGAGTGTCGCCGTTGGCGAAGCTGATGAGACTCTGAATGGTGGCCCTCCAGTCGTCGATCTTGTCTGCCGCTGGAGGGTAGTCTAGGAGCAGTTGAGCTCGCGCCAAAGCTTCTGCTGAAGTGGCGGGTGGCGGCGGCGAACGGTGTGAGGAGCGGGATATGCTCGGACTTCTAACTATGTTAGAGGGAGCAGTATCTCGTCCAGGCGACCGTGCCCCGCTCGGGCCAGCATGTTGGCGTGCATGCTGGTCTTGAGCACTCCGAGATCCACCAGCTCGATCTTGGTCCAGCAAACGTATGGTACTGTGAGTACCGCACGCTGCCGGTCCCGCGCCTCCTGGGATGGGCACGGTGCATGTACGGACGCCGAGGTCTTGGAGTGCGCCCGGTCATTGTGGGAGCCGACTGCGCTGCCGATGGGCAGCGCAGCCTCGTCCTTGGACCTGGCAGCACCGTGAGCTCCCTTGTCGACGCCCGTTCTTCCGCCGGCGTCTACCACACCAGCCGTTTGCTCCGGCGGTGGTGGGTTCGGCGCGGATGGAGCAGCCGCCTCCGAAGCCTTCTTCTTCGGTGGCATGTCGATGAAGACGATGAAGATTCAGCTTGTGTGAACGCCGGATCGGGTTCACACAACCTCGACGCACCCCCTACCTGGCGCGCCAAAGATGTCAGGGAACTAATCCACGAGCACCTATGGGACCGGCGGACGAGCAGATCGAGGCGAGACACACGAGCAGTTTACCCAGGTTCGGGCCGCACGGATGCGTAAAACCCTACTCCTGCTTTGTGGTTTGTATTGAGTTCTTGCTCGGGAGCGCTGAGTGCTACAGTACACACCAGCAGCTAACGAGACCGAGCGTGAGTGTTCTCTCCAACCAACGCTCTCCTCCTCCTCTACGTTGCGCATGGGCCTCCTTTTATATGCTCAAGGGGTCACCGACAGGTGGCAACGTAGACAAGGGTAAAAATGGAAAGATGTTGCGGTTGGTACAGCTACCTGCTATAGTGAATCATACCTAACCCTGACAGCAGGGGACAAGGGCATTAAATGCCCGTCTGCGTCGCCCAAATAGTGCAAAAGGGACCGTCAGGGACGCCACCGCTCGCCACGATGGCAATCTTGTCAGCGCCGCTTGCCACCGCGCACCGCTGGCTGCACAGCCTCCCGCCACGTACGCCTGGAAGGGTCCCAGAGCGACACGTTGGCGGATGTGCTGGAGCGCGGGTACAGAGTGGTGGCTTGCCGCGGCAAGCGCCTTGCCGCGGTCGTTGTCTTGTCGCGTCCGGGAGCTTGTCGCTCACAGGGCCTTGCCGGGACGCGTGGCGCGTCGCGGCAAGTTCCTTGAGATGCCTTGGTCGGCCTTCCCGGCAAGCTCCTCTTGCCGGGGTCTTGTCTCCTTGGCTTGGATACTTTGTTCTTGAATGGCTCCAAAGGAACCACAGAGGACCTTGGCGGTCACCCGGCAAGCCTTGCCGCGAGACGCTGCGACTGCCCGTGCACAAGTTCGGGATACTAGGGTACCCCTACTCTAGTACACCAACACTAGGACCCCGCTGCCATGGGAGGGTTGCACAAAAGATGTTATGCAAGTTCTTTTCCATAAGCACGTATGACTATATTCGGAATATATGCATACATTACATTGATGAATTGGAGCTAGTTCTGTGTCACCCTAGGTAATGACTGTTACATGATGAACTGTATTCGACATAATTCTCCATCACTGATCCATTGCCTACGAGATTTCCATATATTGTTCTTCACTTATTTACTTTTCCGTTGCTACTGTTACAATCACTACAAAATACAAAAAACATTAGTTTTACTATCATTACCTTTTTGCTACCGTTACCACTGCTATCATATTACTTTGCTACTAAACACTTTTATGCAGATATTAAGTTTCCAGGTGTGGTTGAATTGCCCACTCAGCTGCTAATACTTGAGAATATTCTTTGGCTCCCCTTGTGTCGAATCAATAAATTTGGGTTGAATACTCTACCCTCAAAAACTGTTGCGATCCCCTATACTTGTGGGTTATCAAGACTATTTTCTGGCGCCGTTGCCGGGGAGCATAGCTATATTCTTTGAGTCACTTGGGATTTATATCTGCTTATCATTATGAATAACTTGAGAGATCCAAAAACTAATATTTATCCCTCAACTACGAGGGGAGGTAAGGAACTGCCATCTAGCCCTGCACTTGATTCACCTTCTGTTTTGTGTAAGGTTGCGACACCTAAACCTGCTTCTGCTATTCGTTCTGATATGTCGCATGTTATTGATGATGCCACTTGTGCTATGCATGATACTTATGATGAAACTACTTCTACACTTGATACTACTGTGCCACTTGGTGAATTTCTTGATGAACAACTTGCTAGGGTTAGAGAGAATGAAATTATTGAAACTAATTATACTGAAGATAGTGATGATGAAGACTCTCCCCCTAATACTTACGAATTGCCTGTTGTTCCTGAGGATTATGTTCTGGATGAAGAATCTGCTAGAGCTATTCTTGCTTGTAATGATAGAAGTGATCTTAAGAAACTATTAGCTAAATGGAAGTAGCAATCCCTTAATGCTAGAATGAAACCTGACCCTGCTTTTGCCACTTCACCTATCTGTGTTACTGATAAGGATTATGAATTCTCTGTTGATCCAGATATATTTACTTTGGTTGAATCTGATCCTTTTCATGGCTATGAATCTGAAACTGTTGTGGCACATCTTACTAAATTAAATGATATAGCCACCCTGTTCACTAATGATGAGAGAACTCACTACTTTTATATCCTTAAAATATTTCCGTTCTCATTAAAGGGTGATGCTAAGATATGGTTTAATTCTGTTGATCCTGGTAGTGTGCGTAGTCCCCAGGATATGATTTATTACTTCTCTGCTAAATATTTCCCTGCTCATAAGAAACAAGCTGCTTTGAGGGATATATATATAATTTTGTGCAAATTGAAGAAGAGAGTCTCCCACAAGCTTGGGGGAGGCTTCTCCAATTACTTAATGGTTTTCCTGATCACCCTCTTAAGAAAAATGAAATACTTGATATCTTTTATAATGGACTAACCAATGCTTCCAGAGATTACCTGGATAATTGTGATGGTTCTATTTTCAGGGAAAGAACACCGGATGAAGCTGAAATTCTATTGAATAATATGTTGACAAATGAAAATAGTTGGACACCTCCTGAGCCTATTCCTAAACCAACTCCGAAGAAGAGAGGTGTTCTATTTCTCAGTCCTGAAGATATGCAAGAGGCAAAGAAATCTATGAAAGAAAAAGGTATTAAAGCTGAAGATGTTAAGAATTTACCTCCTATTGAAGAAATATATGATCTTAATCCACTACCTATTGAAGAAACTCGTGGTCTTGATAACCCGACACAGGTAGTAAAGGTAAACTCTCTCTATAGATTTGATGAAGGTGATATCCCTCGTTATAAGTTTGCTAGACAATGCTTAGATGAGTTTGCCAATTTCACTGTTAAACAAGAAAACTTTAATGCTTATTTTGGTAGACAATTGAAATATAATTCCGATACGCTTGAATAATTGGGTGATTATATGTCTAGAGTTAAAGGTGAACTTAAACTCATTAGTAAACATGCTTCTATGGTTACCACTCAAGTAGAACAAGTACTTAAAGCTCAAAATGATTTGCTCAATGAATTGAATAGTAAGAATAATGATTATGCTGTTAGAGTGGCTACTAGAACTGGTAGAATGACTCAGGAACCTATGTATCCTGAAGGCCATCCTAAGAGAATTGAGCAAGATTCTCAGAGAAATAATATAGATGCACCTAGTCCTTCTAAAAGGAAGAAAAAGAAAAATGATAGGACTTTGCATGCTTCTAGTGAACCTATTGCTCAACCACCTGAGAATCCAAATGATATTTCTATTTCTGATGCTGAAACACAATCTGATAATGAACCCGAAACTAGTGATGATGCTAATGATAATGTTCATGATGATGCTCAACCTTGTAATGATAATGATGTAGAAATTGAACCTGTTGTTGATCTTGATAACTCACAATCAAAGAATCAACGTTATGATAAGAAAGACTTTGTTGCTAGGAAACATGGTAAAGAAAGAGAACAATGGGTTCAGAAACCCATGCCTTTTCCTCCCAAACCATCCAAGAAAAAAGATGATGAGGATTTTGAGCGTTTTGCTGAAATGATTAGACCTATCTTTTTGCGTATGCGGTTAACTGATATGCTTAAAATGAATCCTTATGCTAAGTATATGAAAGAAATTGTTACAAATAAGAGAAAGATACCGAAAGCTGAAATTTCCGCCATGCTTGCTAATTATACTTTTAAAGGTGGAACACCTAAGAAACTCGGAGATCCAGGAGTAAACACTATACCATGCTCCATTAAAAGAAACTATGTTAAAACTGCTTTATGTGATCTTGGAGCCGGTGTTAGTGTTATGCCTCTCTCTTTATATCGTTGACTTGATTTGAATAAGTTGACACCTACTGAAATATATTTGCAAATGGCTGATAAATCAACTGCTATACCTGTCTGTATTTGTGAGGATGTGCCTGTTGTGGTTGCAAACGTTACTATTTTAACGAACTTTGTTATTCTTGATATTCCCAAGGACGATAGTATGTCTATTATTCTTGGAAGACCCTTTTTGAATACTACAGGGGCTGTTATTGATTGCACCAAAGGCAATGCCACTTTTCATGTTAATGGTAATGAGCATACGGTACACTTTCCGAGGAAACAACCTCAAGTCCACAGTATCAATTCTATTGGAAAAATTCCGTTGATTATTTTTGGAGGTTTTGAATTTCCTCTTCCTACTGTTAAGAAGAAATATGATATTCTTATTGTTGGGGATGTGCATATCCCCGTTGAGGTAACATAGTGTTATTTGAAATTTCTTCGGTTCCATGTTATTCGGAATGAGTTTGTTAACAAGATTTGATCAACCTTGTTAGTGGATTCCTTTTGATGAGCATGAGATGGATGAAACTAGAAGGCACAACCTTCTGTACCCCACTTTTACTTTCTATTATTTATATTAAATAAAATAAAAATAGTATTTTCTGTCTGTTATCTGAATTATCCGTGCAATATAAAAATACCCCGAAAATAAAAGTTCTCCAAATGCCCTGAAATTTAAATATGATTTTTTGTGGAATATTTGAGAATATTTGGTACTGAGGACACAACAGGAGGAGCTGGCACCTGACCACGAGGGTCAGGGGCGCGCCCTACCCCCTGGGCGCGCCCCCCTGCCTCATGGGCCCACGATGGCCCTCCTGCACTTATCCTTGCACCCACACACTCCTTCTTCCTCCCACAAACACGAATATCCAGCTCAAACCCGAGTCCAAGCTCATTTTGCTGCCATTTTCGATCTGCTTGCTCAAAGCACCTCTTACAAAACTGCTTGGGGACATTATTCCTTGGTATGTGACTCCTCCATTGGTCCAATTAATTTTTGTTCTAGTGCATTATTCATTGCAAATTTGTGCTGCCTAGGTGACCATGTTCTTGAGCTTCCATGTCAAATTTATATGGTTCCAAGTACTTTTGATGCATGATATAGCCTCTAGGTACTAGTAGGAGTAGTTGCTATCAATATTACTGAGTTTGGCTTACTTTTATTTTGAAGTTACTAATTTTTTTTCAGAATTTTTCAGAGGAAGAAATATGCTTAGGAAAATGTACCAGGGTGGTTCCTCAAGGAAGTAAGGGCCCAGGCTTGCAATGCGTGATGCTGATGAAGAGCCACCTGTCAGGACCCCGATTCCAAGTGACATCGATCTAGCCGGTAACACCTCGTATCACTTTGCGGCCTCACGCACGGTATTCCCACGGGTGTCGCCTTACCATGGCTCGGGACCGTTTGCGCCTTTCGGCTCACGTATATGACAGTGTCGCTAGCATCCATATGACAGAGAACCCGGGCCGACATGACTAGTCGTGAACTTAGAGTGGCACTAACTTACGGGGACATGCATACATGAATCAACATCGAGCATGTCGGTCAGCAGCGCGCGAATCATGGCTGTAGCACTGGGCTAACAGGACTCCGGTGAACCGGGCTGTAGCAGGCTAGGCAGGACTTCGGATGTCACCACGCGACATTTCCCCGAAGGGACAGACACATGAACGAAGTGAATCACATGCCGGCCAGTCAAGTGTTCCGGAGCAGTAGTGCTGGGCTAGCAGGACTCCGGTGAACCGGGCTATAGCGGACTACTATGGCTCATGGAAGCACAAGAATACATTTCCCCATAAGAGAGGCTACCAAGGATAAACAACTAGGTTGTCGGATCCCACACATACCAAGCATTTCAATCATACACACAATATGCTTAATATGTGTAAATACAACATGGCATCACAACAAAACTCTACGACTCAAAGTATTTATTCATTAGGCTCCGATGAGCGAGATATTACAAACATGGGTCTGATGACCCAACATACAGAGCATACAAGCAACAAGCACATGCGGAAGCTTAACTTGTCTGAGTACAGACAACTACAAATGAAGAAGGCTGAGGAGCCTGACTATCTACAAGACCCTCCCAAGGGTACACGATCGTAGCTGAGGTAACGAGCTAAACGTCGAAGTCCATGCTGAACTACTAGTGAGACCGAAGTCTCTCTGCAAAAACATAAATTAAGCAAACGTGAGTACAAATGTACCCAGCAGGACTTACATCAGAACTAGCTACATATGCATCAGTATCAATAAAGGGGTCGTGGAGTTTAACTGCAGCAAGCCAGCTTTGACTCGGTGGCTATCCTGAACTACGACTGCAAGTAACTCTTTTGAGGTGGCGCACACGAGTCCACAAATTGACCATATCAATACACCACTATCGATCCTTTCCCGTCTTCCTACGAGAAGGCCATCCATAGCACTCACGCTTATCTTGCGCATTTTAGAGTATCCACTTTCACTTGTATATGAACTGTACAAACAACCCAGAAGTCCTTTACCGCGGAGACGGCTATTCGAATAGATGATGTTAACCCTGCAGGGGTGTACTTCTTCACACACGCTCTCGCCACTTACCACCATGTACACATCGTGTATCTCGGCAACCTTCAAGCGGAAGCCTAGCGAGGGAGTCGGCCACGACCTGACTAACCAACAAGTCTCCAGTCCAGGTTTATCACCTATTCAGGTTCCATCCGCAAGGAGATCCGGCCGGGGTGTCGCTCACGGCCCCAAACGATGTGTGCAGGGTTCCCAAACCCACCTCCACGGATGGATCTACGCTTGGTACACCGTGCCATGGTGCCTAGTCTATCCCAAGCCCACCTGTACTGGGTACCACTTGGTAGACTACTAACACAACCTACAAACACCAGAAACTAGTTGCAACTCCTGGACAGAGATCAGGTTGATTAATAAGTCGAGAGGGGCACTTAAGCATTCCAGTGCATGTTAGTAACTGTTCATGGATCACAAACACAGAACTCAGTTCCTGAGGGCGGCTTCAATGAGACAACCCACCATGTACTCCTACATGGCCTCTCACCGATACCTTTACCAAACCGTGTTCACACACTTAGCTCACAACAGTAGGACATGTTCTCACACCTCTAATTCATCCTCGATGAATCAGACCTGCTTCAACTCTAAGAAATAGCAGGCATGACAAACAAGCATGAATGAGTAGGCACACCAGGGCTCAAATAACTCCTACTCATGCTAGTGGGTTTCATCTATTTACTGTGGCAATGACAGGTCATGCAAAGGAAAGGGGTTCAACTACCACAGCATGTAACAGTTGAATCATTGTTGTCCTAATGCATCAAAAGAGAGAAGGAGCGAGAGAGTGGGATTGTATCAGAATGAACAAGGGGGTTGCTTGCCTGGCACTTCTGAAGATAGTATAGTTCTTCATCAGTGTCATCGATCTCATGGTCGGAACATCGTCTACTGAGAGGGGACGATTACCGGCAAACAAGGAAGACCACAATCAATGCGATGCACAATATGATGCATGATCATGACATGGCAATATGCTGTGATTTGAGCTAATGCAACTAGCAATGATTTAAATGAAGTTGGTTTGAACCAAAGGTTCAAATTCAAACTCCATATGTGATTATTTAAATGCCAACATTTGATTTGACATGATCAGCATGCATAAGTTGCTCAAACATGCATGGAAATAGCATGAATGGATAGATTGGATTTTTCTGATAATTTTTCATATATAATTTATTTAATTCAGAGCTACGGTTGATTTTGTATGATTTTTCAAAGTTTAAAGCATTTTCTGGAATTTCTAAACGTTTCCTGATTTATTTCAATTCCAGGAAGACTTTACTGCGTCAGCACTGCATCATCATGCTGTCAGTAGGTCAACAGGGCGCGATCCAAGTCAAACCTGACCTGTGGGACCCATTGGTCAGTCACACAGTTAGTAACTAATTCAGGTTAGTTAGCAAGTCGGGGCCCACATGTCAGTGAGTGAGGGGGTTAATTAGCAGGGTCATCAGCGGCTAATGACGTGCCACGTCACCAGCCACCGGAGTTGGACTCCGACGACCTCACAGTGCGGCGGTGGCTCGCCGGAATCGCGCTGTGGGCATCGGTTCGACGTGCCGAGGGCACCGGGCGATAGCCCTTGCTCCCGCGCATCTAGCGGAGGCAGCAGCAGGTCACGGGGTCACCGGAATCAACGCCGGCGACGAGCCGGGCGACGGCTGGAGCTACGGCATAATCGGGTTGGAGCTAGGGGGCACGTGGGGAGAAGCTGGTGCTGGCTACGGGCTCCTGGAGACGCGTTGAGCGCGATGGTGTGCTCGGCTTCGAGCTACAACGGCTCCAGCCACGACGGCGAGCTTCAGCCGTGGTGGTTAGTGGGGTTAGATGAGGAAATCGACAGAGGGGAGAGAGGGTTTGGGAGCAGGAGCTCACAGTGAGTCGAACGGGAGGGTCAGCGAGCTCGGGGAGGCACCAGAGGCAGCAAATCGACGGCGACGATCTTCGGTGGCCGACGTGGGAAACGACGGTGTAGGCGGCATCCAGGGGCTTCCGGCATCGGGCGGCTCGGTGAGGAGGAGGAGAGGGACTCGACGGAGCTCATGGGCAGCTCCAGGGGGCGAAGGAGAGGCGGTGGACACGGCAACAGCAAGCGGCTACGACGGCAGCGTTCGGTGGCGCCGCGGGGAGAGGCAGAGGAGGGAGAGGAGGTCTAGCGAGAGAGGTGAGAGGTGCAGAGGGTCCGGGGGGTGCGTGGCGATGTCCTGGGCGTCGAGGCAGTGGCGGAAAGCAGGAGGTGGCCAGGCGAGTGGGCGCGCGCGGTGGGCACACGCCCCTCGTCCTTCTGGCGAGAGGAGGGAGACGACTGGTATCGGCCAGCTGGGCTGGGCCGGCTCCTGGGCCGCACAGGTAAGTGGCCCAGGTACTAACTCTCTCTCTCTCTCTGTTATTTAATTTGTTCTCTTTTTCTATTTTTGCTATTATGTTTTGGTTTAGTTCAAAGACCAAACCATTTTCAAAATTCATGAAAATAATTGTGTGAACTAAATGGACTTATCCAAAGCTACACAACAATTTCTAGAATTATTTAACATATATTTGTTATATAACAAATATAGATCCAATTCGAATATTTATTGGATTAATTCAAAGGACCAAAATAATTGTTTCTGAGATTCTAGAAATATTGGTTTGAATTTTATCCCTTGCCAATATTTCCAGAGATTAACAGGTACATTTTCTTGGACTCATTTGATGAGATTTAAATGTTGGTTATTTTTAGAGGTCTTCTGAGGATTTTGAAAATTCCTCAATTCAAATTTCATTTGAATTTAAACATGATGCTCACATGAAGGGCTAGCCTAGTGCATACCAGAACTAGGGATGTGACAGCTCACCCCTACTAAACAAAAATCTCGTCCCGAGATTCAAGTCGTGAGATAGGAAGACAGAGGGACACAAGCTACCACAATCTTCATGATCCAGATGTATTTCTCGAGGATGTTGATTCATTGCATCACCTTGATCTCGACGTCTTGCTTTGAGAACTACATCCAACATGACAATGAGTAGAAAGGGAGAATTTAGAAGATCAATCTTCCCGAGGTTCGAGCAACTTAGGATCATCTTAATGATCACAAGATCAACTCATCGAATGAGACATAGAAACATCTCTAGAGCTGAGAGGCAAAACATGCATCAGGAGGGACGGAAGAAACAATTTGATGAGGGTTTCAAAGTAGCAAGGAAAAATTGCCATGATTCCGTAACGGGGCACCTTAGGAAAAGTGACTCGTGGAGTTATTCCCTTAAGTGGCAAAAAGAATTACTTTTGGTACATAGACCATTGAAACTCTTTATACCAGCCTAAGGCAATCACAATCGATCGTTTGGCGGAGTTCGAACGGATGATGTGGACTACCTTGTTGAAGACAACCCGATTGATGATTTCTGCTTATCATCAGAAATGAAAGGGACCCATGGCAGACTGACACAATGACGGGTGCAAGCTAGAAACAAAATGCAAATGTTGGGAATGATTCTAGGAACTGGGGAGAAACCCAACAGTAGAGAGAGATTCCACTATTGGAAAGGTTACAGCATAACCGACGAAACTGAGAGCAGATCCCAATTAATGCCGACGATAAATCCTAGTGATTACGCGTGCTCTCAAGAACTTGAGCATTCCCATATTCAACAAGTTTTACCAATATCCATGTCAAGGATCCTGGCAACACAACATACTACCATGATGAATAATGGTGGAGGATGCAGATGCAAAGAAAGATAACACTTTCTCAGATTTCACCTTAGCGAGGCCAAGGGATCAAAATCTGGATGATCTACCGAGAGACATTTAGCACTCCGCTTCTAATGTTCTCCTTTATGTGCTAGCATAACCCATTTATTGATATGGTTTGGTATCTAGGACATCAAGTAAAAGGTCGGACTTCGGGAACGGAAAAATCCATAAGGAACTACTATTGGAATAAATTCTACGAGATCCTTATGGGGAAGTGGCCAACATCTTCAAACAAGTTACTACAATAATAGGTCTTCCGGTTGGGTGTGTTGGCCACGTCATCCACTTTACTGGTTATCGAGAGAGCAATATTATAGCTCTTGGGAAAACATCCCAACCATCACATCTGCCTGAGATTCAGATCTGGTTGGTGTCAGGATATTCCAGACTCATCGAGTCTAGAAAGAAAATGAAAGTTTGCAACACAAATCGATGAGATGACATTGCGAGATTCTTGGGAGATGAACTATGATAGCAAGCTCCAGAGCATGAGCTGGTTCTGCTACAACATGTGAAAACGCTATCCCAAACAAGCATGGCCACATGGTAGTATTATAATAAAACACTACCGAGTTCTGGTTGGGAACCATCATCGCGAATAATGAAGTCTTGTGCATTACCATGGATTAGCACTTAACTCCTTCTCCTAGAACAAATCAGTTAGTGGCTTGGTGTGCTAGGGACACATATGGATTGGAGGTAGCGAGCCTATCAAACCATAGAATACTTCGCACATGCATGACTAACTTGGGATGATTCCAAAGGAAGCAATAACAAGCTTTATCGAATCCATAGCAGCAACTTGCATCAGATGCACATGAATTAGAGGAAGTCACATCTTTCAACCGGACATATGCTTCATGAACGGGACATGAGGGAAATTCTTATAAAGTTTCCAACACTAGTATAATGTTCAACATGAACCATGGGTGAGATAAAATGCTGCTGATGGGCTCAACCGCAACTCATCGGAATTTCCATATCACTGGACTTCCACCATGATGTGAACACCGTGATAGCATTGGTCAGACCAAAAGATGTAATGGTGTATGCTGGAGGGATCAACCACGAGTAAGACAACATTACGAACATCGTTGGTTCCGATTTGACTTGACAATAGCCCATACTCAAGTCAAAGTTTTAACAAGGCAATAGATCCAACAACTGATCACAAGGACCAATCGATGGAGATATCATCTTTCTTCAACACGTACACACAGAAGATATCCCTTAGAGATGAACTAAGTTAAGAAAAGCTTCTACCTTCCAACTCTGCAAGTTGTTGTCTAGCTCAACCAACTAGCTCAGGGATATCCAACACAGATTCTTGGAGAAGGGGTCATTTATAAGAAAACCAATTTGATCACGAACCTAACATGGCCGTCAGGTGACAACCAGGTAACACTTCCGAGAAGATCTTCGGAAAATCACGAACCACTGATATGTCACTAAGCTTGAGAACAATCTTGCTTTTTAGGGAAAGACGATATGATAAATAAGCAAGGAATTCAATCCTAACTCCAAGATCGAAGAGTGCACCAGAAATAAGGACAAGGTAGCACGATCAATCCTAGAATAGTGATTCGATAACCAACATGCTAAGAATGATAATAATGTCCAAAACTACCAAGCAACACGGTTGCTAGGAGTATTGATTTCACACATCATGGTTCACTTGTCGGCATTCCGGTTACAACAACACGGGACCGAGGAATGAATAATGATGGAGAGAAGTATCACTGCGTCGAGAGTTCATAAGAGGTGGTGCAATTCTCATGACATTCCTTACATAAAGATGGTAACACTCCAAGGTAGAACAGAGCAAAAGCTGGATTGGCATTTTGATCTGCGAAATACAACTACTTTGACCCAATCCTGGATATGGATGAGGTACTGGAGTTTGTTTCTCCTAGTCATTCTGAACCAGAACGGCTTGACGGACCACAAGAATAATAGCCATCGATGAACATGATTGTACACATACTCTTGACTATCAATTGATAGATGATGGTCGGAATACAGCTGAAAATGGACAACTCAAGGAGCATATAACATTTGAGTTGTGGATGCATAGATTAGTATGTCGAACTAAGTCCAACATGTTTCTTCCGGATAACCCATGCGGAGAGATAGAATTGGCAGCGTCATGATATAGAATGAAGAACTCATCAAGAGCACTCTGGTTGTGATATTTTGGTTCAAAAGAAGTTCTGCCATATTGGGTCATGGTATTGGAAGAACGATATACCACGGACCTCGAGGACTATCACAAGGTTAGTAATATATTAAGGGAACTAGCAAATACTAACAACATGAAGTAGCGTGAATCTCGGCTTCAAAACCCAGGAGTAGAATACCTACTAACTAAATAACATCACAAGATGCTTTCAAGAATGGGGGCCAGAATCACACTGGGAACACTAAACATGGCTAGATTACTAACTCTAAGATAGCCTAGTGTCATAATAACAACTTCAACATATATGTCGAGGCAATAGAGTACCTCAACTCACCGATTAGTGTGCTTAATCTGGCCCAAAACGACATCAGGAACGGGAGGAAGGGATTTGCAGATGCATCAGATTGTTTAGAAACCTGGGATGACTCGGACATCATAACGGCTGTAAATGCTCAAAAAGATTTGAGACATCCTGCAAAATGGTGGCATAACCACTCAACATCACAATATCAAGGTTCTGAGGCCAGCTATGAACATATCGAAGTAGTAGGAACTGAACTGAGGCTTGAACTCAACAATCCTAGGCAACTACGGTTTAGTAACACGTCATCCTGAGATATAAAAGAGAAGCCTAGTTCTTAACCCCATAGAAAAGATAAGATGACTCAGATCAGAAGGTCATGAGGATAAGGAGTAAAAAGAGCCTTACATTCCCATCCACAATCAATTCCCTTATATAACTAAAGCATTTCTAGACACGACTTCGACCAGCTTGGCTTGGTAATCCTACAGGTAGTCAGGCTCTGATAACAAAGCTGTCAGGACCCCGATTCCAAGTCACATCGATCTAGCCGGTAACAGCTCGTATCACTTTGCGGCCTCACGCACGGTATTCCCACGAGTGTCGCCTTACCAAGGCCCGGGACCGTTTGCGCCATTCGCTCACGTATATGACAGTGTCGCTAGCATCCATATGACAGAGAACCCGGGCTGACATGACTAGTTGTGAACCCAAACTGGCACTAACTTACGGGGACAGGCATACATGAACCAACATCGAGCATGTCGGTCAGCAGCGTGCGAATCCGGGCTGTAGCACTGGGCTAACAGGACTCCGGTGAACCGGGCTGTAACAGGCTAGGCAGGACTCCGGATGTCACCGCGTGACATTTCCCCGAAGGAACAGACACATGAACAAAGTGAATCACATGCCGGCCAGTCAAGTGTTCCGAAGAAGTAGTGCTGGGCTAGCAGGACTCCGGTGAACCGGGCTGTAGCGGACTACTATGGCTCATGGAAGCACAAGACTACATTTCCCCATAAGAGAGGCTACCAAGGATAAACAACTAGGTTGTCAGATCCCACACATACCAAGCATTTCAATCATACACACAATATGCTCGATATGTGTAAATACAACATGGCATCACAACAAAACTCTACGACTCCAAGTATTTATTCATTAGGCTCTGAGGAGCAAGATATTACAAACATGGGTCTGATGACCCAACGTACAGAGCATACAAGCAACGAGCACATGCGGAAGCTTAACTTGTCTGAGTACAGACAACTACAAATGAAGAAGGCTGAGGAGCCTGACTATCTACAAGACCCTCCCAAGGGTACACGATTGTAGCTGAGGTAACGAGCTAAACGTCGAAGTCCATGCGGAACAACTAGTGAGACTGAAGTCTCTCTGCAAAAACATAAATTAAGCAAACATGAGTACAAATGTACCCAACAAGACTTACATCAGAACAAGCTACATATGGATCAGTATCAATAAAGGGGTGGTGGAGTTTAACTGCAGCAAACCCGCTTTGACTCGGTGGCTATCCTGAACTATGACTGCAAGTAACTCTTTTGAGGTGGCGCACACGAGTCCACAAATTCACCATATCAATACACCACTATGGATCCACTCCCGTCTTCCTACTAGAAGGCCATCCATAGCACTCACGCTTATCTTGCGCATTTTAGAGTATCCACTTTCACTTGTCTATGAACTATACAGGCAACCCGGAAGTCCTTTACCGCGGACACGGCTATTCGGATAGATGATGTTAACCCTGCAGGGGTGTACTTCTTCACACACGCTCTCGCCACTTACCACCATGTACACATCGTGTATCTCGGCAACCTTCAAGCGGAATCCTGGCGAGGGAGTCGGCCACGACCTGACTAACCAACAAGTCTCTAGTCCAGGTTTATCGCCTATTCGGGTTCCATCCGCAAGGAGATCCGGCCGGGATGTCGCTCATGGCCCCAAATGATGTGTGGAGGGTTCCCAAGCCCACCTCGATGGATGGATCTACGCTTGGTACACCGTGCCATGGTGCCTAGTCTGTCCCAAGCCCACCTGTACCGGGTACCACTTGGTAGACTACTAACACAACCTACAAACACCAGAAACTAGTTGCAACTCCTAGACAAAGATCAGGTTGATTAATAAGTCGAGAGGGGCACTTAAGCATTCCAATGCGTGGTAGTAACTGTTCATGGATCACAAACACAGAACTCAGTTCCTGAGGACGGCTTCAATGAGACAGCCCACCATGTACTCCTACATGGCCTCTCACCGATACCTTTACCAAACCATGTACACACACTTAGCTCACAACAGTAGGACATGTTCTCACACCTCTAATTCATCCACGATGAATCAGACCTGACTCAACTCTAAGCAATAGCAGGCATGACAAACAAGCATGAATGAGTAGGCACACCAGGGCTCAAACAACTCCTACTCATGCTAGTGGGGTTTCATCTATTTACTATGGCAATGACAGGTCATGCAAAGGAAAGGGGTCCAACTACCGTAGCTTGTAACAGTTGAATCGTTGTTGTCCTAATGCAGTAAAAGAGCGCAGGAGCGAGAGAGTGGGATTGTTTCGGAATTAACAAGGGGGTTTGCTTGCCTGGTACTTTTGAAGATAGTATAGTTCTTCATCGGTGTCATCGATCTCAACGTCGGAACATCGTCTACTGAGAGGGGCCAATTACCGGCAAACAAGGAAGAACACAATCAATGCGATGCACGATATGATGCATGATCATGACATGGAAATATGCTGTGATTTGACCTAATGCAACTAGCAATGATTTAAATGAAGTTGGTTTGAACCAAAGGTTCAAATTCAAACTCCATATGTGATTATTTAAATGCCAACATTTCATTTGACCTAATCAGCAGGCATAAGTTGCTCAAACATGCATCGAAATAGCATGAATGGATAGATTGGATTTTTCTGATAATTTTTCATATATAATTTATTTAATTCTAAGCTACGATTGATTTTGTATGATTTTTCAAAATTTAAAGCATTTTCTGGAATTTCTAAACCTTTCCTGATTTATTTCAATTCCAGAAAGACTTTACTGCGTCAGCACTGCCTAATCATGACATCAGCAGGTCAACAGGGCGCGGTCTAGGTCAAACCAGACCTGTGGGACCCATTGGTCAGTCTCACAGTTAGTTAATTAACTAATTCAGGTTAGTTTAAGTGCTAAGCTAGGTTAGTTAGCAGGCCGGGGCCCACATGTTAGTGAGTGAGGGGGTTAATTAGCAGGGTCATCAGCGGCTAATGACGTGCCACTTCACCAGCCACCGGAGTTAGACTCCGTCGACCTCACAGTGCGGCGGTGGCTCGGAGGAATCGCGCTGTGGGCGTCGATTGGATGTGCCGAGGGCACCGGGCGATAGCCCTTGCTCCCACGCATCTAGCGGAAGTAGCAGCAGGTCACGGGGTCATCGGAATTGACGCAGGCGACAAGCCGAGCGGCGGCCGGAGCTACGACGTAATCAGCTTGGAGATAGGGGGCACATGGGGAGAAGCTGGTGCTAGTTACGGGCTCCTGGAGACGCGTTGAGCGCGATGGTGTGCTCGGCTTCGAGCTACAACGAGGCACGGCGGCGGGGAGCTTCGGCCGTGGTGGTTAGTGGGTATAGATGAGGAAATCGACAGAGGGAAGAGAGGGTTTGGGAGCAGGAGCTCATAGTGAGTCGAACGGGAGGGTCAACGAGCTCGGGGAGGCACCAGAGGCAGCAAATCGACGGCGACGATCTTCAGTGGCCGATGAGGGAAACGGCTGCGCAGGCGGCATCCAGGGGCTTCCGGCATCGGGCGGCTCGGTGAGGAGGAGGAGAGGGACTCGGCGGAGCTCGTGGGCAGCTCCAGGGGGCGAAGGAGAGGCGGTGTACATGGCAAGAGCAAGCGGCGACGACGACAGCGTTCGGTGGCACTGCGGGGAGAGGCAGAGGAGGGAGAGGAGGTCCAGCGAGAGAGGTGAGAGGTGCAAAGGGTCTGGGGGTGCGTGGCGACGTCCTGGGCATCGAGGCAGTGGCGGGAAGTAGGAGGTGGCCAGGCGCGTGGGTGCGCGCGGTGGGCACACACCCCTCGTCCTTCTGGCGAGAGGAGGGAGACGACTGGCGTCGGCCAGCTCGGCTGGGCCGGCTCTTGGGCCGCACAGGTAAGTGGCCCAGGTACTAACTCTCTCTCTCTCTCTCTCTGTTATTTAATTTGTTCTCTTTTTCTATTTTTCCTATTATGTTTTGGTTTAGTTCAAAGACCAAACCATTTTCAAAATTCATGAAAATAATTGTGTGAACTAAATGGACTTATCCAAAGCTACACAACAATTTCCAGAATTATTGAACATATATTTGTTATATAACAAATATATATCCAATTCAAATATTTATTGGATTAATTCAAAGGACCAAAATAATTGTTTCTAAGATTCTAGAAATATTGGTTTGAATTTTATCCCTTGCCAATATTTCCAGAGATTAACAGAAACATTTTCTTGGACTCATTTGATGAGATTTAAATGTTGGTTATTTTTAGAGGTGTTCTGAGGCTTTTGAAAATTCATCAATTCAAATTTCATTTGAATTTAAACATGATGCTCACATGAAGGGCTAGCCTAGTGCATACCAAAACTAGGGATGTGACACCACGAAGAGACGCTCCAGTGCGTCCTTGTGAATGGCCTTCGGAAAACTTTATGGATCGAGCGGGAATTAAAGAAGAATTTAACGCATATTTGCGTAATGCTGATCTTGTGAGCTTCGAGGAAGAAAAGTTCCGCCAGTACCACTATCTCACCAGTACCTTTGTGAGGAGGTTTGAATTTTCATCTTCACGTAATTCTCCAGCTGTCCTGTTTGATCTCTAAGAAAAATCTTATACTATGGACTTAGAGGATTTTACCACTGCCTGCAAACTTCCACAATGGGGTAGTGCTAGTGAACCCCGCAAATCTGAATTTAGAGATTTTCTTGCTAGCATAACTGTGGGGGAATCTAGAGATATAACACAAGCTACCTTAGGGAGCATTCACTTTCCTGCTATACATTATTTTTCTCTCTTCATAGGTAGGTGCATAAATGGTAAAGATGAAGCATGTCATATGTGTGTCCCTGACCTCAGTATTCTTAGGAGTGCTGTGTTAGGAGACAAATCCTATAATTTGGGAGCCATTGTTGCACGTAGGTTGCATAATAATAGATTTATGGAGATTCCTTCAGTGGAATTTATGCAACCCGCTTAGCTGATTTTCTCGGTGTGACCATACGCGAGGATGATATTGAATTGCCTCCCACTTACCTAGATTTTAATGCTATGGTTCACCACCAGTTTGTTGAGAGGAGTGAATCACCTCTCCAGTATCAACCAATCTTTGACAGACGGTGTGCTGTCCGTATTACTCTCCCTGCTCCTGCCTTCTTTGATTATCAGGCAAAAGGAAGATATGTTATTACCAGAGAGGAGGCAGATGAGTACGAGAGGAGGCCCGAGGCCGCTCGTCGCCACGCTGCAGCTCAGGAGGCGATAGCCGCTGCATGTCAGTACGACCCCAACTATTATTATGGATATCCGCCAGGCCAGCCGTGGCCATAGACCAACTTAGGCCAAAAGCCTAAGCTTGGGGGAGTACGTATTTCTCACCGACATTACATTTATGTTCACACACTCATTGCTAGATGTCGGTGCTCATACTTTTTCATTGTATCATCTATGCTAGTTTATTTCCTTTTTATGTTTTCTTCTTGTGTGTTTAATAAACCTTAAGAAAAACCAAAAAATTAGTTGTAGCTTTTAGCTAGTTTTAATTTCCATGCTTGTAGTAGTAATTAAAAAGAAAACCCAAAAAGATTTCATGTTCTTCTTTTTGCTTGTTGGGAGCTTTCCCATGTAAATAGTTTTATTTCTTTTCTTTTCTTTGGGGGTCGATAGGAGAAGACCATGATTAAATTGTTGAGGTGGCTCTTATATGCATAATTGTTGATCTGACAAAAGAGCCCATATTGCCTTGTCTTCTCCCGTTTATTGAATGCTCGCAAATTCCAGCTTAGTCCAATGCACGCGCACTATTATTATTATTGACATCATTCGGTCGTGCAAGTGAAAGGCAATTATGATGATATATGATGGACTAATTGAGATGAGAAAAGCTGGTATGAACTCGACCTCTTTTGTTTTTGTAAATATGATTAGTTCATCGTTCCTGATTCAGCCTATTATGAATAAACATGCTTGCAATGAAAACAAGAGGTCATAGTTTCTTGTGCCATGCTTGATTAGCTAGGAGCTTATAATGGTTTACCTTGCGTGCCAACATGCTATTAAAATGGTTGTGATGTGGTATGATAGGGTGGTATCCTCCTCTAAATGATTTAAGTGACTTGACTTGGCACATGTTCACGCATGTAGTTGAAACAAAATCAATATAACCTTCACGATATTTATGTTCATGGTGGATTATATCCTACTCATGCTTGCATTCGGTGGTGATTAATTTTAATGCATGTTCATGACTGTTGTCGCTCTCTAGCTGGTCGCTTCCCAGTCTTTTGCTAGCCTTCACCTGTACTAAGCGGGAATACTGCTTGTGCATCTAACTCCATAAACCCCAAAGATATTCCATATGAGTCCACCATACCTACCTATATACGGTATCTACCTGCCGTTCCAAGTAAATTTGTATGTGCCAAACTCTAAACCTTCAAATAAATATCCTGTTTTGTATACTCGAATAGCTCATGTATCAACTTGGGATGTCCGTATCTTCCATGTTAGGTGGGTTATTCTCAAGAGGAGTGGACTCCGCTCCTCACTCACGAGAAAATGGCTTGTCACCGGGATGCCCAGTCCCATGCTTTATGCAAACTAAATCAAAATAATTGCAAACAAAACTCCCCCTGGGACTCTAGTTAGTTGGAGGCACTCGTTGTTTCGAGCAAGCCATGGTTTGATGCTTGTTGGTGGAGGGGGAGTATAAACTTTACCATTTTGTTTGGGAACCGCCTATAATGTGTGTAGCATGGAAGATATCACCATCTCTTGGTTGTTATGTTGACAATGAAAGTATACCGCTCAAAATATTATTCACCTCTATTTCAAATCCGAGCTCTGGCACCTCTACAAATCCCTGCTTCCCTCTGCGAAGGGCCTATCTATTTACTTTCATGTTGAGTCATCATCCTCTTACTAAAAAGCACCAATTGGAGAGCACCGCTATCATTTGCATTCATTACTGTTAGTTTACATTGAGTATGACTTGACTAGATCTCTTTTACCATGTACTACAATGTCTAGTCAGTCCTTGATCTTTAAAGGTGCTCTGCATTTATGTTTTGCGGTCTTAGAAAGGGCTAGCGAGATATCATATTGTTATATCATATTATGACTGTTTTGAGAAAGTGTTGTCATCCGAGATTTATTATTATTGCTGGCTAGTTGATTATGCCATTGATATGAGTAAACATGAGACCTATGCGTTATTGTGAATATGGTTAGTTCATAATCTTTGCTGAAAACTTGAATATTGGCTTTAAACATTTACAACAACAAGAGCAAACAGAGTTTGTAAAAATTTTCTTTATCACTCTCAGTTTATCAACTGAATTGCTTGAGGACAAGCAAATATTTAAGCTTGGGGGAGTTGATACGTCTTCATCGTATCTACTTTTCCAAACACTTTTGCCATTGTTTTGGACTCTAACTTGCATGATTTGAATGGAACTAACCCGGACTGACGCTGTTTTCAACAGAATTACCATGGTGTTATTTATGTGCAGAAACAAAAGTTCTCGGAATGACCTAAAACTTCATGGAACATCTTTTCAGAAATAATACAAAATCCCTGCAAAAGATGAAGACCAGGGAGCCCACACCCTAGCCAGGAGGGTGGGGGGCGCGCCCCCTACCTCGTGGCCCCCCTGGAGCTCCTCCAACCTCAACTCCAACTCTATACATTTGGTTTCGGGGAGAAAAAATAGAGAAGAAGGATTCATCACATGTTATGATACAGAGCCGCCGCCAAGCCCTAAAACCTCTTGGGAGGGCTGATCTGGAGTCCGTTCGGGGCTCCGGAAAGGGGAATCCGTCGCCATCGCCATCATCAACCATCCTCCATCACCAATTTCATGATGCTCACCTCCGTGCGTGAGTAATTCCATCGTAGGCTTGCTGGACGGTGATGGGTTGGATGAGATTTATCATGTAATCGAGTTAGTTTTGTTAGGGTTTGATCCCTAGCATCCACTATGTTCTGAGATTGATGTTGCTATGACTTTGCTATGCTTAATGCTTGTCACTAGGGCCCGAGTGCCATGATTTCAGATCTGAACCTGTTATGTTGTCATCAATATATGAGAGTTCTTGATCCTATCTTGCAAGTCTATAGTTACCTATTATGTGTTATGATCCGTTAACCCCGAAGTGACAATAATCAGGATACTTACCGGTGATGACTGTAGTTTGAGGAGTTCATGTATTCACTATGTGTTAATCCTTTGGTCCGGCACTCTATCATGCAAGTTCTTTTCCATAAGCACGTATCACTATATTCGGAATACATGCCTACATTACATTGATGAATTGGAGCTAGTTCTGTGTCACCCTAGGTTATGACTGTTACGTGATGAACCACACCCGGGATAATTCTCCATCACTGATCCATTGCCTACGAGGTTTCCATATATTGTTCTTCGCTTATTTACTTTTCCGTTGCTATTGTTACAATCACTACAAAATACCAAAAACATTACTTTTACTATCATTACCTTTTGCTACCGTTATCACTGCTATCATATTACTTTGCTACTAAAGACTTTGCTGCAGATATTAAGTTTCCAGGTGTGGTTGAATTGACAACTTAGCTGCTAATACTTGAGAATATTCTTTGGATTCCCTTGTGTCGAATCAATAAATTTGGGTTGAATACTCTACCCTCGAAAACTATTGCGATCCCCTATACTTGTGGGTTATTACGGGCACAAAAACAGTGTTTCAATGCTCACAAACAAGGCCTAGGGTCCGTACTTTCGCTAGTGCAATCTCTCAACAATGCTAACATAGTTGGATCGTATGATTATCCCTCAAAGTGTAACGAAGAATCACTCCCGAGTTCCTATTAGCATAGAACAAAATATAGAAATTGTTTGTAGGGTACAAAATCACCTCAAAGCTATTCTTTCTGTCTACAATGCTCTACATGGAGTTACTCCTGGTAATCGCTCCTACGTTCAATACGTATCTTGATTGAGACATAGAGTCATCTAGATCAGTGTCAAAGCTTGCATCGACGTAACTCTTTACGACGAGCTATTTATCACCTCCATAACCAAGAAACATTTCCTTATCCCTCTAAGGATAATTTTGACCGCTGTCCAGTGATTCACTCCTGGATCACTCTTGTACCTCCTTGCCAAACCCATGGAAAGGCACACAATAGGTCTGGTACACAGCATGGCATACTTTATAGAACCTATGACTGAGGCATAGGGAATGACTTTCATTCTCTCTATATACTTTGTCGTGGTCGGGTTTTGAGTCTAACTCAACTTCGCACCTTGTTACACAAGCAAGAACCCTTTCTTTGACTGGCCCATTTTGAACTTCTTCAAAAAATTGCCAAGGTATGTGCTTTGTGAAAGTCCTATTAAGCTTCTAGATCTATCCCTATAGATCTTTATGCCCAATATTTAAGTATCTTGACTGAGGTTTTTCATTGAAACAAATCTTATTCAAGTATCCTTTTATGCTATCCAGAAATTCTATATCATTTCCGATCAACAATATGTCATCCAGATATACTATCAGAAATGCTATAGAGCTCCCACTCACTTTCTTGTAAATACAGGCTTCACCAAAAGTCTGTATAAAACCATATGCTTTGATCACCTCATCAAAGCATATATTCCAACTCCGAGATGCTTGCACCAGTCCATAAATGGACCGCTGTAGCTTGCACACTTTGTTAGCACCTTTAGGATCGACAAAACCTTCTAGTTGCCTCATATACAACTCTTCTTTAAGAAATCCATTTAGAAATGCAGTTTTGACGTCCATTTGCCAGATTTCACAATCATAAAATGTGGCAATTGCTAACATGATTCGGACAGACTTAAGCATCGCTATGGGTGAGAAAGTCTCATCGTAGTCAACTCCTTGAACTTGTCGAAAAGCTTTTGCGACAAGTCGAGCTTTGTAGATAGTAACATTACCATCAGCGTCAGACTTCTTCTTGGAGATCCATTTATTTTCTATGGCTCGCCGACCATCGGGCAAATAAACCAAAGTCCATACTTTGTTCTCATACATGGATCCTATCTCACATTTCATGGCCTCAAGCCATTTACCAGAATCTAGGCTCATCATTGCTTCTTCATAGTTCATAGGTTCGTCATGGTCTAGTAACACGACTTCCAGAACAAGATTACCATACCGCTCTTGTGCGGAACGTGCTCTGGTTGACCTACGAGGTTCGGTAGTAACTTGATCTGAAGTTTCATGATCATTATCATGAGCTTCCTCTCTAGTTGGTCTAGGAATCACGGGAATGATTTTCTATGATGAGCTATCTTCTAATTCAAGAGAAGGTATAATTACCTCATCAAGTTCTACTTTCCTCGCACTCACTTCTTTCGAGAGAAACTCCTTCTCTAGAAAGGATCCATTCTTAGCAACAAAGATCTTGCCTTTGGATCTATGATAGAAGGTGTACCCAACAATTTCTTTTGGGTATCATATGAAGATGCATTTCTCCGATTTGGGTTCGAGCTTATCAGGCTGAAGCTTTTTCACATGAGCATCGCAGTCCCAAACTTTAAGAAACGACAGCTTAGGTTTATTGCCAAACAACAGTTCATACAGTCTCATCTCAGTGAATTTACATGGTGCCCTGTTTAACGTGAATGCAGCTGTCTCTAATGCATAACCCTAAAACGATAGTGGTAAATCGGTAAGAGACATCATAAGTCGCACCATATCTAATAAAGTGGGGTTACGATGTTCGGACAGACCATTACGCTGTGGTGTTCCAGGTGGCGTGCGTTGTGAAACTATTCCACATTGTTTTAAATGAAGGCCAAACTGTAACTCAAATATTTGCCTCTGTGATCAGATCGTAGAAACTTTATTTTCTTGTTATGATGATTCTCTACTTCACTCTGAAATTCTTTGAACTTTTCAAAATCTTTCAGACTTGTGTTTCATCAAGTAGATATACCCATATCTGCTTAAATCATCTGGGAAGGTCAGAAAATAACGATACCCGCCGCGAGCCTCAACACTCATCAGACCGCATACATCGGTATGCATTATTTCCAGTAAGTCATTAGCTCGCTCCATTGTTCCGAAGAATAAAGTTTTAGTCATCTTGCCCATAAGGCATGGTTCGCAAGTATCAAATGATTCATAATCAAGTGATTACAAAAGCCCATCTGCATGGAGTTTCTTCATGCGCTTTACACCAATATGAACTAAATGGCAGTGCCACAAATATGTTGCACTATCATAATCAACTTTGCATCTTTTGGCATCAATATTATGAATATGTGTATCACTATGATCGAGATTCAATAAACCATTTACGTTGGGTGTATGACCATAGAAGGTTTTATTCATGTAAACAGAACATCAATTATTCTCTTGACTTAAATGAATAACTGTATCGCAAGAAACATGATCCAATCATATTCATGCTCAATGCAAATACCAAATAACATTTACTTAGGTCCAACACTAATCCCAAAGGTAGTGGTAGTGTGCGATGGTGATCTTATCAACCTTGGAATCACTTCCAACACACATCGTCACCTCGCCCTTAACTAGTCTCTGTTCATTTTGCAACTCTTGTTTTGGGTTACTAATCTTAGCAACTAAACTGGTATCAAATACCCTGCGGTCACTACTAGGGAAAAGCCTAGCAGCAGCGTGGGTTTTAGGTACATTAGTAGCATGGGGACCGGCGCTACAAATAAGGTGCTACATATAACACTTAGCAGCAGCGCGTGGGCGCCTGCGCTACTGGTATACAGGTGTAGCAGCAGCGCGCTTCATGCAAGCTCACTACTGCTAATAGCTCTAGCGTGCTTGGGCTGGACACGCTACTGCTACTGTCACGCTGCTACTAACTTTCTCCACTCGCTACTGCTAATTTTAGTAGTTTTTGTTTTTTTCCTGCATATTTGTTTTGTATTTGAACAGGCTTTATACAAGAATCTTTAGTAGATACAAATGTCATCATGATACACATACAAATGGCTGCGAGGCCACAAATGTAATCATAGCATATACATACAAATAGTCTCATCATAATCATCATCCAACACAAAGTGGTATCTCGTCATCATCTCGAAAATAGCGATACAAGTCTCGATTACTTGCAACTACATCGTCATCCATCTAAACAATGATATACGCGAGGAGAGCTATCACTTTGAGTGAGAGTGGAACTATGCAGTACATGAGTTCGTATCCCTCTCTCGCATTAGCGTGAACCTAAACTAACTACTGCCTGTCGCTCAGAAACTGGAAACCGGTACACCTGGGCCGGGCACTCTGGCCACTCGTCGTATATATACTCCTGGCATAGTACTTCTTCGCCATCGATGATCAATGCACTTGCATCGTCACATGAGTCGATGATATGCAACATATATAGTTGAGCAACAGAAAGAGACAGACTTGGCAAAAATAGAAGCAACATATCATAAGCATAAATAACAAAGTTGATCGTACCCAAAATGTCCTAACTAGAGTGATCGTTGCTAGTCGAGGAGGATGGTTTAATTACATCACAAATAAAGTTTCGTCGTGCATAACTCGAAGTTTCTTCATACAGAAAGTATGGACTAAACGGACACATTGTCATATATCGACAATCACTCCAACATGTCGTGCCATCCATCTAAGTCAGGGAGATAGTCCCCGAGCCTAGTGAAATGCTGCAGGTCGAGACACTAAGAGGCTACCCGTGTTCGGACGTATTCCCGCGACATTTGTCCTTCTTCGTAGAACATCCCTGTTTTTCTGACGACCTCCTTCATGATGATTTTGGCAAGTTCGCGCTGGATGTGATAGAACTCGGCTCAAAGTCGATGATCCTCGATATCTCCTACGTTCTTTGCCCATTGCAGAATATGGGCATCACCTGATGTATGTGACATGCGAAGGTTCTGGTGATCCCGTCTGTACTCCAGCATGTGGTGTAGGACATAGAATCCATCATTAAGAGAACCACTCGGTTGCTGGATGCAGCAGAAGTCGATCTTATGGCCGAAGGCGAGCCTGCCGCCCCTTCTCTTCTTGTCTATGACCTCTCCACCCCGTGCTCCATAGTAAAACATAGCACCGTCGAGGACATCGTTGATGTGGGTGTAATCCTTTTTGTGAATGTTCTTCGATGAGTCCAAGTAAAGAGCATGGGACTATCGGGGGTAGAGGATGATGAGGACGGCGCGCCCGCCGCTGAACAAAATAAGTACACCACAAATTAATTAGCCTCCACCTTGCAAACGAATGATTGAAATCGAAGGAAGGATATCTGCACGGATGACTTACAGGAGATGATAAGGCACGAGAATCGCCTCCTTGTCCTTATTGGCGAGCATGAAATTGACGATGTATTCCCTCGCGTATTCACGGTGCTTTGTGCAGACTCCCAAGAAGCTCTCGTGCATGAAGTACGGGTCAACGACACAGATATGAGGTATCTGCTCAACCCCGATGATGTAGTTCATGTGCAAGGCATAAAGGCGGACAAACGTAAAATCCAGCTTCTTCACGTGAAACATGTCGAATATGTAATCGAATCGAAGGAAGAACTTATCCGCGGGGAAGAAGTCGATGTACGGCAATTGCCGCGGAACGTTAACCACGTAGAGTGGGTATCCTGGATCTTTCGACGCAATGAAGCCTTTCTCTATCCGCAGCACATCGTCATGAAGACTCCTTAGATCACCGAATCTGGCCCTTAGCGTTGCTGTAGGTAGGATTGATTGACCGGGGATATGTAATTTATCTGCACCGGTGATATCTATATGGTCTTGAACCCGAGGCTGCTGAGGCGGCTGGATCATAGAATCAGCTTTCTTGCCTTTCCTCACTCTCTTCCTAAGATTCTTTGTCGGAAGGTCGTCTATAATACGTTGAGCCTTCGGAGGTGGCAATTCAGGCACCGACTCATGACGCTCAAACCCTGAGTAGGCGCCAGTATAGACGTACTGTTGAGTGCCATCGTCATCCTCATCCTCATCCATGGTGATGTCATCAGCGACTAATGGAGCCTCTTCCTTAACCCGTCCGCTATCACCCAACCCAACACCCGACGCTAATTGGGTAGGTGGGGTGTTGATGTTCATACCTTGCTGAGGCTGCGTGCTCGTGGGTGTGCTCCCGGCCACCTCCAGACAAAGCAGACTCTTTGGCCACAACAGGACCCACCCATTGCAACAATCACCAAGCCACCGCAGGGTCTTGTCGTTATCCCCCCTAGTACCAGAGTTGGAAATTTTCGTGGCCCGATTTGACACTGGCCACGGAAACCTTGAAGACGTTCGGGGGGATCGGCCGGCTGTGTAACAATGGTTCCTTCGGCTTCATTATCGTAGCCTTCCCCACGTCCACCTCCTGGTCGCCGATGGTGTACAATATGGTGCACGGGGTTTCGTCGGCCTGCAAAGAAAAGTCTGCGACATGAGACATCCGAAAGGCAACAAAACGGGAGATTATACATTTATTGAAGGGGCCGGTGTGACAGATATTGTGAGGGCGTCGAGCTCAGCCAAAGACAAAGCACCGCCAAGCACGTCCGGTGCGGGAGCCGGTGCAGGAGCCGGTGCGGGAGCAGGTCCAGCTGCAGGTGCTGGTGCAATGCTAGTCAAGCTGCTCCCCAAGAAGTCAGCAAGGGGAAAGTCCGCTGCATTATTTTTTCTGGATTTTGCCTGGTCCAATTGAAAATGGCCGGAACCAAGGAAGTGGACATATCTACAACCATATGTTTTGCGGCAGCTACCGCTGTTGCGACTGCCTGAGATGATTTCTTCTCAACTGCAATATCAACCTTCTTGTCGATGTTTTCTTCGGTTAACCTCCGTCTTTCCTTTCTCTCCCCCTTGGTCTCACTATAGTACTTCTTCCACGTGGCGCCATCTCCGACACCGTGCACGCGTCCATACGATGGTCGAGTATCCATCAGGAGTCATTTCAATATGATCAACGCCCTATTCAATGGAGTGTCCCACTTGGGCCTCGCCAATGCCTTAGACGGCGAGTCGCTTTCGGCCGCAATCCTGTGCTGCTCTCTCTGCAAAAGGCACAAGGATCGTTTACAAATATGACAAACATGCAGTCGAATTGATCAAAAATTAAAATTACCAGCAGTTTGATGAGCTCCGTCGTGACCGCGTTCGTCTCAAAAACCTTCTTCACTGGGTCCCAACGGTGCCGGGCCCTGAGGACGCCACGCTCCCGCGGGACGATGAACTCCGCCAAGGGGTCTGGGATGCCCGGACTCGCAGCTTCCGCATCCTCCTTGGCCCATTTGGACCTCTTCCCGCCATAACCATGGCTTCCGAGGTGGTGGCTCCCAATGTTCCTCTGTTGAAGCCCCTTCATGTACTTAGACCTTTTTTGGCAGCTTCGGCCTCGCAAGCCACCTTGAATATTTGAAACTGCTCTTCCGTGATTGTCGGATTATCCTTTACAATCTCGGAGTAGGGTTCCTTCTTGTCGACGATCCTTGCTTTCACCCTTGTTTTCCAGGCGGCCAACGCGTCGCTAAACTTGGTCATGGCATGTTTGTTTATCTTCTTCATTGTCGGGTCCTTATCTGGATCTTTATAATCCTTTTTCATTCCGGCCCGGGAACAAGAATATCTGGTGAAACTTCTTTAGGAGGGAGGTCCTCATATTATCTATCTTCTGTAGTTTCTCATCGTTGATGGTGGCGGTTGTCCGTACGATGCAACCTATTTGATTGCCGTAGCACGCGCGTGCTTCCTGGGGCACTTTTGGCTCAAAATTGCCATCGTCCACCTCCATGACCACCAGTCTAGTAGTCCTGAGCTTGTTAGGAAGATGTTGCCTCTTTGCTTTCGGTTCTACACCGGCTCCGCTAGTCTCGGCGCCGGTCTTAGTCTGAGCGCCAGTCTCGATGCCGGTCTCAGTCTCAGCGCCAGTCTCAGTCTCAGCGCCGATCTCAGTCTCAGCACCGGTCTCAGTCTTGTCGGCAAGGCTCAAAAATTCGTCTGCCGCCCGGTAGACGTCGTTGCAATCACCAGAACCCTGTCCTTCATTTTTGCTAGCCATGTTTCCTATGATTAAATCTGGTCAATTAATATAATGACATAAAAAGGCCTATTGTTTTGCAGGAACGTTGACTCCTTCCCGGTGCGGCAAATCCCGGGCACTCGATATGTCCTAGTTTGTAGCACAAGTCATGCCGAAATTCACGGAAAATTTCGGCATGGCCTTTGCTAAAAAGTGGACAAATCGAGAACCTGAATTTTGCCGGAACGGAAATGAATCAACATTCCGACAAAACATAGGCCACTCGGCTTCATTCCCTGGAAACAACAAAAATCCACTTGGGCACAATCGAACCACTTCAATGTCTATTATGATCAATGAGCAAACACAATTGAAGATTTTTCATATATCATGACCACTTCAAATCTGCATCTCCTAGTGTTTGACACTTCAAGAAAATCTACAAAAATTTCATGCTCTCTGAAACTCAATTGAAATACCAAATATTGATGGATGAACCCTAGAACTCAAATTATGAACCTAGAACTCAAATTATGTCCTAATAAAAATTCACTAAAAATTAAGAACCTACTAGACTTGCAACACTAATAGAAATTTATATTTTTATATTGATTTTTTATCTAAACTAAATCCTACCACCCTAGTTAACATCTAGTTAAACCTTACTTTCCTAACATTTGTAATTAAACACTACAACCCTAACCCTACTGCCCTAGTTAATCATATACAATTTTTTCCTACGTCGAGGGAGGCAGATGTGGCGAGGGAGGCAGTGGCATCTCTGTCAAATTAACCTAACTAAATTCTTTTCCTAACTAAATTAACCTAACTAAATTCTTTTCCTAACTAAATTAACCTAACTAATTTAGAGAGAGAGAGAGAGGAGGGGTGGGGGCTTACAGAGGATAGCTCCGGTGGTGGCGCGGGAGGCAGGGGCGGCGAGGGAGGCAGGGGCATCTTCGGTGATGATGAGGGAGGCAGTTGTGGCGAGGGAGGATCTAGTGGCATCGACTGCGGCTCCGGTGGTGTTGATGAGGCTGCGCGGCTCCGATGGTGTTGGGGGCGGCTCCGGTGGCGTCGACGGCACGCGGCTCTGGTGGCTCCGGGGGCGTCGACGTCAGCAGGAGACGACGGCAAAGTGGGGCGACGGCGAATCGGGCAGACGGCTGCGGGGTGGGTCGAGGGATTTGGGGGAGAAGTGGTCGCCGGGGGAAATGGTTTTTTGGTTAAGTCAAACTTAGCGGTAGCGCTTTTCGCGAAACACGCTATAGATAAGTTTGCTATAGCGATTTTCACAAAATGTGCTACTTCTATAGCTATGTAATTTCCTTCATCTTTCTTATTTACTTTTCTGTTTCTACAGCGGGGGTCTAGGAAACACACTGCAGCTACGTTAGCTATAGCGCCTCTTACGAACAAACGCTACTGCTACGCCTTTCTCCTTTTTTCGCTTTCTCATTTATTTTGCTCTTCATTCTAGTTTTTCCTTTCTCCTTTTTCTATTTGTTTCTTTTTCATTTACTTTTCCATTTGTTTTTCATTTTATTTTATTTCCATTAGCAGTAGCGCTCTCCGCGCAAAACGCGCTGCTACTTATGTCCTAGCGATAGGGCGCTTCCCTCAAGACCGCTACTACTATGCGTAGCCTATCATTTTAGCAATGGGAATATTAGTGGTAGCTCTTTTTCATGCGCACGCGCTACTGCTACTATTGTATCTGTAGCGCGGTTTACGAACGCGCGCTACTGCTATTTAGCACTAGCGCCCATTTTTGACACGCACTACTGCTAAATTTCTGTGTATAAGGTTTTCCCTAGTAGTGGGTTACTATGAACACTATTAAAGTACACATCAATAACATGCACATCAAATATACCTTTGTTCACTTTACCATCCTTCTTATCCGCCAAGTATTTGGGGTAGTTCCGCTTCCAGTGACTATTCCCTTTGCAGTAGAAGCACTCAGTTTCAGGCTTAGGTCTAGCTTTGGTCTTCCTCATGGCAGTGGCAACTTGCTTGTCATTCTTCTTGAAGTTCCCTTTCTTTTCCTTTGCCATTTTCTTGAAACTAGTGGTCTTGTTAACCATCAACACTTGATGCTACTTCTTGGTTTCTACCTTTGCCAATTTTAGCATCGCGCGCTTGGGTATCATTTTCGTCATCCCTTGCATATTATAGTTCATCACGAAGTTCTAGTAACTTGGTGATAGTGACTAGAGAACTCTATCAATCACTATCTTATCTGAAAGATTAACTCCCACTTGATTCATGCGATTGTAGTACCCAGATATTCTGAGCACATGGTCACTAGCTTAGCTATTCTCCTCCATCTTGTAGGCAAAGTACTTGTTAGAGGTCTCATACCTCTTAACATGGGCATGAGTCTGAAATACCAATTTCAGCTCTTGGAACATCTCATATGCTCCGTGGCGTTCAAAACATTTTTGAAATCCCGGTTCTAAGCCGTAAAGCATGGCACACTAAACTATCAAGTAGCTATCATACCGAGCTTGTCAAACGTTCATAATGTCTGCATCAGCTCCTGCAATAGGTCTGTCACCTAGCGGTGCATCAAGGACACAATTCTTCTGTGCAGCAATGAGGATAATCCTCAGATGATGGAACTATACATACTCAGGGAGAACACTTATAGCTTGAAATTTTAGTTAAGGGATCATCTTATAATGCTACCGTTGTACTAAGCAAAATAGGATGTATAAAAGATAAACATCACATGCAATCAAAATATGTGACATGATCTGGCCATCATCATCTTGTGCCTTTGATCTCCATCTACAAAGCACCGTCATGATCTCCATCATCACTGTCTTGACACCTTGATCTCCATCGTAGCCTCGTGGTCGTCTCGCCAACTATTGCTTCTACAACTATCGCTAACGCATAGTGATAAAGTAAAGCAATTACATGGCGTTTGCATTTCATACAACAAAGAGAGAACCATAAGGCCCCCGCCGGTTCCCAGTAAATTTTACAAAACATGGTCATCTCATACAATTGTGTATATCACATCATGTCTTGACCATATCACATCATAACATGCCCTGTAAAAACAAGTTAGACGTCCTCTACTTTGTTGTTGCAAGTTTTACATGGCTGCTACAGGCTTCTAGTAAGAACCGTTCTCACCTACGCATCAAAACCACAAAGGTGATTTATCAAGTTTGTTGTTTTAACCTTCAACAAGGACCAGTCGCAGTCAAATTCGATTCAACTAAAGTTGGAGAAATAGACACCCGCCAGCCAACTTTATGCAAAACTAGTTGCATGTTTGTTGGTGGAACCGGTCTCATGAACATGGTCATGTAAGGTTGGTCTAGGCCGCTTCATCCAACAATAGAGCCGAATTAAAATAAGACGTTGGTGGCAAGCAGTATGACAATCACTGCCCACAACTCTTTGTGTTCTACTCGTGCATATCATCTACGCATAGACCTGGCTCGGATGCCACTATTGGGAAACGTAGCATGCAATTTCAAAAAATTTCCTACGCTCACGCAAGATCTATCTAGGAGATGCATAGCAATGAGAGGGGGAGAGTGTGTCCACGTTCCCTCGTAGACCGAAAGCGGAAGCGTTTGACAACACAGTTGATGTAGTCGAACTTCTTCTCTTTCTGACCGATGAAGCACCGAACGTACGACACCTCCAAATTCTTCACACCTTCACGTCCCTCGAACTCTTGATCCAGTAAAGTGTCGAGGGAGAGTTCCGTCAGCACGAATGCATGCTGACGCTGATGGTGAAGTGATCCATGTAGGGCTTCGCCTAAGCACTGCTACCTCTTGATCTTGCGTTGGTTTTTTGCTTGAAGAGGAAAGGGTGATGCAGCAAAGTAGCGTAAGTATTTCCCTCAGTTTTGAGAACCAAGGTATCAATCCAGAAGGAGACAATGCAACAAGCCATCGAATACCTGCAGAAACAAACACCAACTTGCAACCAACACGACAAAGGGGTTGTCAATCCCTTCATGGTCATTCGCAAAGTGAGACCTGATAGAGATGGATAAATGGTAAAGTAATATTTTTGGTTTATGGAACGGAAAGTAAAGATTGCAAAGGAAAGTAAATAGGAAACTAGAATTGCAGATCAGAAACTTGTATGATGGAAAATAGACCCGGTGGCCATAAGTTTCACTAGAGGGTTCTCTCAAGATGAAATTATTACGGTGGGTGAACAAATTATTGCTGAGAAATTGATAGAAAAGCGCAAAGTTATGACGATATCTAAGGCAATCATCATGAATATAGGCATCATGTCCGTATCAAGTAGACCGAAACGATTCTGCATCTACTACTATTACTCCACACATCGACCGACTCCTGCCTGCATCTAGAGTATAAAAGAATTCAGAGGAGATTCAAATAATATTCATAGATACGTTGATCATAAATCCACAATTCATCGGATCTCGGCAAACACAGCGCAAAAGAGTATTACATCGAATAGATCTCCAAGAACATCGAGGAGAACATGGTATTGAGAATCAAAGAGAGAGAAGAAGCCATCAAGCTACTAACAATGGATCCATAGGTCTGTGGTAAACTACTCACGCTTCATCGGAGAGGCAATGGTGTTGATGTAGAAGCCCTCCGTGATTGATTCCCCCTCTGGTAGGATGCCGGAAAAGGCCCCAAGATGGGATCTCACGGGTACAGAAGGTTGCGGTGGTGGAAAAGTGGTTTCGTGGTTCCCCTGGATGTCTTTGGGGTATAAGAGTATATATAGGAGGAAAATCTAGGTCAGGAGGTCGCTGAGGGGCCCACAAGGTAGGGGAGCGTGCCCTCCACCATTGTGGCCGCCTCGCGGCTCATCTGACTTGCACTCCAAGTCTCCCGGGTGTCTTCTGGTCCAAGAAAAATCATCACGAAAGTTTTATTCCGTTTGGACTCCGTTTGGTATTCCTTTTCTGCAAATCTCTAAAACAAGAAAAAACAGAAACTGGCACTGGTCTCTAGGTTAATAGGTTAGTCCCAACAATCATATAAAATAGCATATTAATGCATATAAAACATCCAAAACAGATAATATAATAGCATGGAACAATAAAAAATATAGATACGTTGGATACGTATCAAGCATCCCCAAGCTTAATTCCTGCTCGTCCTCGAGTAGGTAAATGATAAAAACAGATTTTTTATGTGGAATGCCACCTAACATATTTATCCATGCAATTCTCTTAATTGTGGCATGAATGTTCAGATCCGTAAGATTCAAAACAAGAGTTTAATATTAACATAAAACAATAATACTTCAAGCATACTAATAAAATAATTATGTCGTCTCAAAATAACATGGCCAAAGAAAGCTTATCCCTACAAAATCATATAGCTATGCTCCATCTTCATCACACAAAATATTCAAATCATGCAAAACCCCGATGACAAGCCAAGCAATTATTTCATACTTTTGACGTCCTCTAACCTTTTCAACTTTCACGCAATACATGAGCGTGAGCCATGGACATAACACTATAGGTGGAATAGACGGTGGTTGTGGAGAAGACATAAAGAAGGAGATAGTCTCACATAAACTAGGCGTATCAACGGGCTATGGAGATGCCCATTAATAGAGTGAGTTGGGATTGCCATGCTGTCACAGCCCCAGTTCAGCCCTTGCTTGACTTTGCTTGTTCATCATGCCATCATGTTTAATTTCCAAAGAAACTTGAAATGGGGATTGTTGAAACCCTAGAACCAAATGAAATTCAACCAGGTTCAATAAAAATATTTTCAATGATCCCAAATGCCCTTTAGAAAAGTTCATGATTTTAGTTAAAGGTGAAAACCTCTGCCAAAAATGATGAACATGTTTCTAGGCCATTATGGATTTCTGATTTAAATCATAAATTATTTGCACTAGGGCATTTAAATGCTATAAAATATTTTAAATGCTCAAATAATCATAAACTAAAATGTTTACTGTAGGACATATTCTAAGCAGTAGCCATGATTAGTTTTATGATTTTTGGAAATGCCCTCGCATTTTTAATAAAGCCCTGAAGTTACAGAAGAAATAGAAAATAGAAATTAAAGAGAGAGAGAGATAGATTTACCTGGCCTCACCTGTGCAGCCCACATGGCCGGCCCAGCTAGCAGCCCGGCTAACTGGCCCAGCCCACTGGCCTCCTCTTGTCGTCTTCCTCCTTGCCAGGAGGACGGCGCGTGCCCGACACGAGCGCACCGCTGTGCGTCCACCTCCACCCTGCCTGGCTGCCCCCCCATCGCCCTGGACCTCCCTCGCGACGCCACGCACCCCCTGAACCTCTCTCGCTCTCTCCCCGAGCTCCTCTCCTCCTCTGGCTCCTTTGCACGCAACCACCGTGCGCTGTCGTCGCTGCCGACGAGCACAACCGCGGCCATCGCCTCTCCCTTGCCTCTCCGTGCTGTCCAGAGGCTCCGCCTCGACGCCACGGAGCCCCAAGACGAAGCACACGCCCGCGGGACGCCCGAAGCGACCCCATCATCCTCATCCCCGCTGTCGGCCGCCGGAGATCCCCCTCGCCGCCCCGCTCGCTCCGGTTCCGCCCCGACCTCACCATCTACTTCGTTGTGACCGCTGTGAGCTTCTGCCTCTCCTCCCCCTCTCCGTTCTCGCTGCCGTGCGCCATCGCAACCGCACCGAGCACACCCGCATGCGCCACCGCCTGAGCTCGCCGCCGACGTGGCTCCGGCCACGCAACGGCCTCGTCATCCTGTCCTCTGACCTCCCCGCACGTCGCAGCGTTTATAGGAGTTAACCCCGAGCCTCCACGCGCACCGTAGCAACGGCTTCGAGTTCGCCCGAACTCCGGCCGCCGCCCAACTTGCCATCATCGCCGCCACAGACCACCCCAGGTCTAGCCACCACCACCATCGGATGCGCCCTGCTGCGGGCGTTCCAACGCGCCCGGCCACGCGAGCTCCCGTCGCTGGAGTTGGCCGGACGGGCGTCGCCGTCGTGCTGTGCTTAGCACCAGTGTTTAGCTGCCGATGTGGCACCTTCATTAGTGGCTAAAGACGCTGCTAATTTAACCCCACAGCCGCTGACAGATGGGCCCCACGCCCTAACTAATCCCAGTTTTGTTTCTGGTTAGGTTAGTTTAAACCCCAGCAGGACCCACGCGTCGGAGTTGACTTTGCTGACGTGTCTGTTTACCAGACTCACCTGTCATTGACACTAGGATGCACTGGGTCACTAACCAGTGGACCCCACTGGTCAGGTTTGACCCGGACCAGCCCTGTTGACTTGCTGACGTCACATCGATGTCATGCTGATGCAGTAAAGGATTTTCTGGATTAAATCTAATTCCGGAAATCTCAGAAAATAGCCAAAACTTCTAAAAATCATAGAAATTCAACCGTAACTCCAAATGAAATAATTTATATATGAAAAATTATTAGAAAAAAATGAAGAATCTGTTTATGGCATCCTCATGCATGTTTTAACAACTTACAGCCATTGTATATGACAATTTGAATCAATGGTATTTGAAATGCCTCATGTGGAGTTCAAATTTGAACCTAGGGTTCAAACCAACTCATTTAACATGTCGCTAGTTGCATTAGCTCAAAACACAGCATATTGACATGTCATGATCATGCATCATATTGTGCATTGCATTGTTGTGCTCTCCTTCTCTGTTGCCGGTATTTGTCCCCTCTCGATAGACGTGATTCCGATGACGTGATCGATGACACCGATGAAGAACTATATTATCTTCAGAAGTGCCAGGCAAGCAAAACCCCCTTGTTCATTCCGATACAATCCCACTCTCTCACTCCTGCTCTCTTTTACTGCATTAGGACAACAACGATTCAACTGTTACATGCTGCGGTAGTTGAACCCCTTCCCTCTGCATGACCTGTCATTGCCACAGTAAATAGATGAAACCCACTAGCATGAGTAGGAGTTGTTTGAGCCCTGATGTGCCTACTCATTCATGCTTGTTTGTCATGCCTGCTATTGCTTAGATTTCTGTCAGGTCTGATTCATCGAGGATGAATTAGAAAGTTGTGAACATGTCCTACTGTGTGTGAGCTAAGTGTGTTGCAGACGATTTGGTAAAGGTATCGATGAGAGGCCATGTAGGAGTACATGGTGGGTTGTTTCATTGGAACCGTTCTTAAGCACTGAGATCTATATGTGTGATTTAAGAAGCAGCTACTACCATGCATTGGGATCCTTAATTGACCCTCTCGGCTTCTTAACCACCCTAGTCCTCTGTCCAGGAGTTGCAACTAGTTTCTGGTGTTTATAGGATATGTGTTGGCGGCCGTGCGTAGCGCTGACCCTCTGGGTGGGCTATGATGCGGTAGATACACCGTGGTCGGGTATGCCGGGCGCCCGTTTGGTGTCTCGGAAACCTGTACACATCGTTCGGGGCCGTATGTGGAAACCTCGGTCGGACTCCCTGCGGATGGAACCTGGATAGGAGATAAACCTAGACTAGAGACTTGAGTGTTTAGGTAGGCCGTGGCCGAGACCCTCGTTGGGCTTCCGCTTGAAGGTTGCCGAGTACATGTCGTGTAAACGACGGTAAGTGGTGAGAGCGTGTATGAAGAAGTACACCCCTATAGGGTTAACATCATCTATTCGAATAGCCGCGTTTGCGGTAAAGGACTACTTGGTTGCCTATACAGTTCATAGACAAGTGAAAGTGGATACTCTAAAATGCGCAAGATGAGCGTGAGTGCTATGGATGGCGTTCTCGTAGGGAGACGGGAGCGGATCCTTATGGTGTATTGATATGGTGAATATGTGGACTCGTGTGCGCCACCTCAAAAGAGTTACTTGCAGTCGTAGTTTAAGATAGCCACCGAGTCAAAGCTGGCTTGCTGCAGTTAAAATCCACCACCCCCTTTGTTGATGCCGATGCATATGTAGCTAGCTCTGATGTAAGTCTTGCTAACTACTTTTTTACTCACGTTTGCTTAATTTATGTTTTGCAGAGAGACTTCAGTCTTGCTAGTAGTTCCGCATGGACTTCGAAATTTAGCTTGATACCTCAGCTACGATCTTGTGCCCTCGGCAGGATCTGGTATATAGTCCGGCTTCTTATCCTTTTTCATTGTAGATGTCTGTACTCAGACATGTTAAGCTTCCGCATGTGCTTTGATTTGTATGCTATGATTGTTGAGTCATGAGACCCATGTTTGTAATATCTCGCTCCTCGGAGCCTAATGAATAAATACTGGGGTCGTAGAGTTATGTTGTGATGCCATGTTGTATTTACACATATCGAGCATATTGTGTGTATGATTGAAATGCTTGCTATGTGTGGGATCCGACAATCTAGTTGTTTATCCTTGGCAGCCTCTCTTATGGGGAAATGTAGTCTAGTGCCTCCTTGAGCCATAGTAGTCCGCTACAGCCCGGTTCACCGGAGTCCTGCTAGGCCAGCACTACTGCTCAGGACACTTGACTGGCCGGCATGTGTTTCACTTCGTTCCTATGTCTGTCCCTTCGGGGAAATGTCACGCAGTGACATCCGGAGTCCTGCCTAGCCTGCTACAGCCCGGTTCACTGGAGTCCTGTTAGCCCAGTGCTACAGTCTGGATTCACACGCTGCTGACCGACATGCTCGAGGTTGATTCATGTATGTCTGTCCCCATAGGTTAGTGCCGTTTCGGGTTCACGACTAGCCATGTCAGCCCGGGTTCTCTGTCATATGGATGCTAGCGACACTATCATATACGTGAGCCGAAAGGCACAAACGGTCCCGGGCCATGGTAAGGTGACACCCGTGGGAATACCGTGCATGAGGTGTTACCGGCTAGATCGATGTGACTTGGAATCGGGGTCCTGACATCGTTGGTATCAGAGCCTGACTATCTGTAGGATTACCAAGCCAAACTGGTCGTAGTTGTGTCTAGAAATGCTTTAGTTATATAAGGGAATTGATTGTGGAAGGGAACATAAGGCTCCTTTTACTCCTTTACCTTATGCCCTTCTGATCCGAGGCATCCTCTTCCTTTCTACGGGGTTTAAGAACTAGGCCTTCTCATCTATCTATCAGGATGACGAGTTACTATGATAGAGACTTATAGGATTGTTGGTTCTAGGCCTCAACTCAGTTTCTACTACTTTTAGTATGTTGTTGGCTAAACCAGAACCTTAATATGATGTTGTTGAGTGACTATGCAAATCGTTGTGAATGTCTCAAATCTTTTTCTGAGCATTTACAGCCGTTGTGCTGTCCGAGTGATCCCAGGTCTCTACATAGTCTGATGCATTTGTGAATCCTTTCTTTCTGTTCCCGATGTCCTTTTGGGCCAGATTAAGCACACTACATGGTCTGTGAGGTACTCTGTTGCCTTGGTGTATATGTTGGAGCTACTATTATGACCCTAGGTGTCTTATGAAACCATCTAGTAATCTAGCCATGTTTTGTGGTCCCAGTGTGATGAATCTGGCCACCATTCTCGAAAGCATCCCGTGATGCCACTTAGTAGTAGGCATTCTACTCCTAGGTTTTGAACCCGAGATTCACCCTACTTACCTCGTGTTGATAGTGTTGCTCGTACCTTAGGATGTTAGTAACCTTTGCATTAGTCCTCGAGGTCCATGGTAGTTCCTTCTTCCAAACACTACGAACCACCTATGGCAGAAGTTCTTTGAACCAAAAGATCACAACAAGAGTGCTCTTGAGGAGTTCTCCATTCTGCATTGTGAATCTGCCAGTCCTACCTTTCTGCATGGATTATTTAGAAGAAATGTGTTGAGCTTTGTTCAACATACTAATCTATGCATCCAGAACTCAGAAAGTGCTATGTTCCTTTGAGTTGTCCCTCTTCAGTTGGATTCCGACCCTCGTGTATCAGTTGATAGTCAAGTGTATGTCGTGCATTTGTGCTCATCGATGCCTATTATTCTTGTGGTCCGTCAAGACATTCTATTCCGGAATGACTAGGAGAAACAAACTCCAGTACCTCATCCATCTTTGGGATTGGGTCAAAGCAGTTGTATTCCACAGATCAAAATGCCAATCCAGCTTTTGTTCTGTTCTACCTTGGAGTGTTGCCTCCTTATGTCAGGATCGTCATGAGAATTGCACCACCTCTTATGAACTCTGGATACAGTGATACTTCTCACCATCATTATTCATTCCTCGGTTCCGTGTTATTGTAACCGGAACGCCAACAAGTGAGTTGTGATGTGTGAAATCAATACTCCTAGCAACTCCGTTTCTTGGTAGTTAATGGACAATATTCTCATTCTTAGCATGTTGGTTATTAAATCATCATCCTAAGATTGATCGTGCTATCTAGTCCTTATTTCTGGTGCACTCCTCGATCAATGAGTTAGGATTATGTCAATCCCTCACTCTTTTGATCATATCATCTTGCCCTGAAAAGCAAGGTTGTTCTCGAGCTTAGTAACATATCGGTGGTTCGTGATTTTCCGAAGATCTTCTCGGAAGTATTACCTGGTTGTCATCTGACCGCTATGTTGAGTTCGTGATCAAGTTGGTTTTCTTATAAATCACCCCTTCTCCAAGAATCTGTGTTGGATATCCCTGAGCTAGTTGGTTGAGCTAGACAACAACTTGGAGGGTTGGAAGGTAGAAGCTTTGCTTAACTTAGTTCATCTCTAAGGGATATCTTCTGTGTGTGTGTGTTGAAGAAAGATGATATCTCCATTGACTGGTCCTCGTGATCAGTTGTTGGATCTATTGCCTTGTGAAAACTTTGACTTGAGTTTGGGCTATTGTCAAGTCAAATTAGAACCAACGATGTTCGTAATGTTGTCTTACTCGTGGTTGATCCCTCGAGCACACACCATTACATCTTTTGGTCTGACCAATGCTATCACCATGTTCACATGATGGTGGAAGTCCAATGATATGGAAATTCCGACGAGTCGCTATTGAGCCTAGCAGCAGCATTTTGTCTCCCCCATGATTCATGTTGAACATTATACTAGTGTAGGAAACTTTTATAAGCATTATCTTCATGTCCCGTTCATGAAGTATATGTTCGGATGAAAGAAGTGACTTCCTCTAATTCATGTGTATTTGATGCAAGTTGCCGCCGTGGATTCGAGAAAGATTGTTTTTGTTTCCTCTGGAATCTTCCCAAGTTAGTCCCGCATATGTGCGAAGTACTCTATGGTTTGATAGGTTGTCCGCCTCCATTCTATATGTGTTTCCTAGCACACCAAGCCACTGATTGATTTGTTCAAGGAGAATAAGTTCCTTCTTAAGAATCATGACTTATGTTAGAACTTCGTTATTCTCGATGACGGTTCCCCAACCTGAACTTGGTTGTATTTTATTATAAGACTACCATGTGGTCACGCTTGTCTCGGACAACGTGTTCACCTGTTTGTAGCAAAACCAGCTCATATTTTGGAGCTTACTACCGTAGTCCATTTCCCGAGAATCTCGCAACGTCATTTCGTCGATTTTTGTTGCAAACTATCATTTTTCTTTCAAGACTCGATGAGTCTGGAATATCCTGACACCAACCAAATCTGAATCTCACGCAGATATGATGGTTGGAACGTTTTCCCAAGAACTATAATATTGGTCTCTGTGTAACCCGGTAAAGTGGATGTCGTGGCTGACACACCCAGCCGGAAGACCTAATATTGTAGTATCTTGACTGAAGAAGTTGGCCACCTCCCGATAAGGATTTTGTAGGATTTACTCCAGAACTTGTTCCTTATGGATCCTTTGTATTCTGAAGTCCGACCACTACTTGATGGTTATGTTGATGCTTTAAAGCATGACCATGGTAACCAGTACATCAAGGAGAACATTAGAAGCGGAGTGCTAAATGTCTCTTGGTCGATCATCCAGATTTCGTTCCCTTGGCCTCGCTAAGGTGAAATCTGAGAAAGGGTTGTCTTTCTATGCATCTGCATTGTCCATCACTATTCATCAAGGTAGTAAGATGTGTTGCCAGGATCCTCGACTCAGATGTTGGTAGAACCTTGATGAATATAGAAATGCTCAAGTTCTTGAGAGTACGCGCAAGCAACATCATCCCTTGCGTTGTCTTCAACAAGGTAGTTCACATCATCCATTCTAGCCCGAGTATGTCATTCTTTCGAACTCCTTTAAATGATCCATTATGAATTGCCTCAGGCTGGTATGAAGAGTTTCAATGATCTCTGAATCAAAAGTAATTCTTTTTGCCACTTAAGGGAATATTTCTTCGAGTCACCTTTCCCAAGGTGCCCCGTTACAGGATCATGGCAATTATATCCTCGCCACCTTGACACCATCCACCATCTTCCTAAGCGTGGAATTGTTGCTCACCAAATCAAACCCCGTCGTTGTTCTTCCATCCCTCTCGATGTGTTTTGTGTCTCAACTCGAGATGTTTCAACATCTCATTCCGTGAGTTGATCTTGTATAGCTCGATCTTCAAGAAGATCAATCCTAGTATAGTTTCTTTCTGTCATCATCACGTGGATGAAGATCTCAAAAGCGAGGATGTCAAGATCAACGTATGCAACGAAGAAACAACCTTATGAGGTGCCACCTGGATCGTGAAGATGTGTTGGTCTTGTGCCCCCTTCTGTCTTCTTACCTCACGTCTTGAATCTCGGGACGAGATTCTTGTTTAGTGGGGGTGAGCTGACACAGCCCCAGTTTAGCCCTTGCTTGACTTTGCTTGTTCATCATGCCCTCATATTAAATTTCCAAAGAAACTTGAAATGGGGATTGTTGAAACCCTAGCACCAAACGAAATTCAACCAGGTTCAATAAAAATATTTTCAATGATCCCAAATGCCCTTTAGAAAAGTTCATGATTTTAGTTAAAGCTGAAAACCTTTGTCAAAAATGATGAACATGTTTCTAGGCCATTCTGGATTTTTGATTTAAATCATAAAGTATTTGCATTTGGGCATTTAAATGCTATAAAATATTTTAAATGCTCAAATAATCATAAACTAAAATGTTTACTGTTGGATATATTCTAAGCAGTAGCCATGATTAGTTTTATGATTTTTGGAAATGCCCTGGCATTTTTAATAAAGCCCTGAAGTTATAGAAGAAATAGAAAATAGAAATTAAAGAAAGAGAGAGAGAGATTTACCTGGCCTCACCTGCGCAGCCCACCTGGCCGGCCCAGCTAGCAGCCCGGCCAACTGGCCCAACCCACTGGCCTCCTCCTGTCGTCTTCCTCCTTGCCAGGAGGACGGGCGCGTGCCCGACGCGCGCGCACCGCCGTGCGGCCACCTCCACCCTGCCTGGCTGCCCCCCATCACCCTGAACCTCTCTCGCGATGCCACGCACCCCCTGAACCTCTCTCGCTCTCTCCCCGAGCTCCTCTCCTCCACTTGCTCCTTCGCACGCAACCACCGAGCGCTGTCGTCGCCGCCGACGAGCACAACCGCGGCCATCGCCTCTCCCTTGCCTCTCCGTGCTGTCCAGAGGCTCCGCCTCGACGCCACGGAGCCCTAAGACGAAGCACAAACCCGCGGGACGCCCGAAGCGATGCCATCATCCTCATCCCCGCTGTCGGCCGCCGGAGATCGCCCTCACCGCCCCGCTCGCTCCGGTTCCGCCCCGACCTCGCCCTCTACTTCGCCGTGACAGCTGTGAGCTTCTGCCTCTCCTCCCCCTCTCCGTTATCGCTGTCGCGTGCCATAGCAACAGCACCGAGCACACCCGCATGCGTCACCACCTGAGCTCGCCAGCGACATGGCTCCGACCATGCAACGGCCTCACCGTCCTGTCCTCTGACCTCCCCGCACCTCGTAGGGTTTGTAGGAGTTAACCCCGAGCCTCCACGCGCATCGTAGCAACAGCTTCGAGTTCGCCCGAACTCCGGCCGCCACCGAACTTGCCGCCGTCGCCGCCACAGACCACCCCAGGTCCAGCCACCACCACCATCGGATGCACCCTGCTGCGGGCGTTCCAACGCGCCCGGCCACGCGAGCTCCCGTCGCCGGAGTTGGCCAGACGAGCGTTGCCGTCGTGTTGTGCTTAGCACCGGCGTTTAGCCGCCGATGTGGCACCTTCATTAGTGGCTAATGACGCTGCTAATTTAACCCCACAGCCGCTGACAGATGGGCCACATGCCCTAATTAATCCCAGTTTCGTTTCTGGTTAGGTTACTTTAAACCCTAGCGGGACCCACGCGTCGGAGTTGACTGTGCTGACGTGTTTGTTGACCGGACCCACCTATCATTGACCCTAGGATGTACTTGGTCACTGAGCAGTGGACCCCACTGGTCAAGTTTGACCCGGACCAGCCCCTGTTGACTCGCTGACGTCACACCCACGTCATGCTGACGCAGTAAAGGATTTACTGGATTAAATCTAATTCAGGAAATCTCAGAAAATAGCCAAAACTTCTAAAAATCATAGAAATTCAACCGTAACTCCAAATGAAATAATTTTTATATGAAAAATTATCAGAAAAATATGAACAATCTGTTTATGGCATTCTCATGCATGTTTGAACAACTTACATCCACTGTACATGACAATTTGAATAAATGGTATTTGAAATGCCTCATGTGGAGTTCAAATTTCAACCTAGGGTTCAAACCAACTCCATTTAACATGTCGCTAGTTGCATTAGCTCAAAACACAGCATATTGACATGTCATGATCATGCATCATATTGTGCATTGCATTGTTGTGCTCTCCTTCTCTGTTGCCGGTATTTGTCCCCTCTCGATAGACGTGATTCCGATGATGTGATCGATGACACCGATGAAGAACTATATTATCTTTAGGAGTGCCAGGCAAGCAAAACCCCCTTGTTCATTCCGATACAGTCCCACTCTCTCACTCCTGCTCTCTTTTACTGCATTAGGACAACAACGATTCAACTGTTACATGCTGCGGTAGTTGAACCCCTTTCCTCTACATGACCTGTCATTGCCACAGTAAATAGATGAAACCCACTAGCATGAGTAGGAGTTGTTTGAGCCCTGATGTGCCTACTCATTCATGATTGTTTGTCATGCCTGCTACTGGTTAGATTTGTGTCAGGTCTGATTCATCGGGGATGAATTAGAAAGTTATGAACATGTCCTACTGTGTGTGAGCTAAGTGTGTTGCACATGATTTGGTAAAGGTATCGATGAGAGGCCATGTAGGAGTACATGGTTGGTTGTTTCATTGGAACCGTCCTTAAGCACTGAGATCTATATGTGTGATTTAAGAAGCAGCTACTACCATGCATTGGGATCCTTAATTGACCCTCTCGGCTTCTTAACCACCCTAGTCCTTTGTCCAGGAGTTGCAACTAGTTTCTGGTGTTTATAGGATATGTGTTGGCGGCCATGTGTAGCACTGACCCTAGGGGTGGGCTATGATGCGGTAGATACACCGCGGCCGGGTATGCCGGGCGCCCGTTTGGTTTCTCGGAACCCTGTACACATCGTTCGGGGCCGTATGTGGAAACCTCGGCCGGACTCCCTGCGGATGGAACCTGGATAGGCGATTAACCTGGACTAGAGACTTGCGTGTTTAGGTAGGCCGTGGCCAACACCCTCGTTGGGCTTCGGCTTGAAGGTTGTCGAGTACATGTTGTGTAAATGACGGCAAGTGGTCAGAGCGTGTATGAAGAAGTACAACCCTGCAGGGTTAACATCATCTATTCGAATAGCCGCGTCCGTGGTAAAGGACTACTTGGTTGCCTATACAGTTCATAGACAAGTGAAAGTGGATACTCTAAAATGCGCAAGATAAGCGTGAGTTGTATGGATGGCGTTCTCGTAGGGAGACGGGAGCGGATCCATAGTGGTGTATTGATATGGTGAATATGTGGACTCGTGTGTGCCACCTCAAAAGAGTTACTTGCAGTCGTAGTTTAAGATAGCGACCGAGTCAAAGCTGGCTTGCTGCAGTTAAACTCCACCACCCCCTTTGTTGATGCCGATGCATATGTAGCTAGTTCTGATGTAAGTCTTGCTAAGTACTTTTGTACTCACGTTTTCTTAATATATGTTTTGCGGAGAGACTTCAGTCTCGCTAGTAGTTCCGCATGGACTTCGACGTTTAGCTTGATACCTCAGCTACGATCTTGTGCCCTCGGCAGGATCTGGTAGATAGTCAGGCATCTTAGCCTTTTTCATTGTAGATGTCTGTACTCAGACATGTTAAGCTTCCGCATGTGCTTTGTTTGTATGCTATGATTGTTGGGTCATGAGACCCAAGTTTGTAATAGCTCGCTCCTCGGAGCCTAATGAATAAATACTGGAGTCGTAGAGTTATGTTGTGATGCCATGTTGTATTTACACATATCAAGCATATTGTGTGTATGATTGAAATGCTTGCTATGTGTGGGGAAATGTAGTCTAGTGCCTCCTTGAACCATAGTAGTCCGCTACAGCCCGGTTCACCGGAGTCCTGCTAGCCCAGCACTACTGCTCCGGACACTTGACTGGCCGGCATGTGTTTCACTTCATTCCTGTGTCTATCCCTTCGAGGAAATGTCACGCGGTGACATCCGGAGTCCTGCCTAGCCTGCTACAACCGGGTTCACCGGAGTCCTGTTAGCCCAGTGCTACAGCCCGGATTCACACGCTGCTGACCGACATGCTCGAGGCTGATTCATGTATGCCTGTCCCCATAGGTTAGTGCCGCTTTGGGTTCATGATAGCCATGTCGGCCTGGGTTCTCTGTCATATGGATGCTAGCGACACTATCATATACGTGAGCCAAAAGGCGCAAACGGTTTCGGGCCATGGTAAGGCGACACCCGTGGGAATACCGTGCGTGAGGCCGCAAAGTGATATGAGGTGTTACCGGCTAGATCGATGTGACATGGAATCGGGGTCCTGACACATGCAACAGATGCACTAGAGCTATAAGTGTATGAAAGCTCAAAAAAAAGAAAACTAAGTGGGTGTGCATCCAACTTGCTTGCTCATGAAGACCTAGGGCGCTTGAGGAAGCCCATCATTGGAATGTACAAGCCAAGTTCTATAATGAAAAATTCCCACTAGTATATGAAAGTGATATCATAGGAGACTCTCTATCATGAAGATCATGGTGCTACTTTGAAGCACAAGTGTGGCAAAAAGGATAGTAACATTGCCCCTTCTCTCTTTTTCTTTCATTTTTTTCTTATCTCTTTTTTGTTTGGGCCTTCTCTCATTTTTTGGCCTCTTTTTTATTTTTTTATTTTTTGTCCGGAGTCTCATCCCGACTTGTGGGGGAATCATAGTCTCCACCATCCTTTCCTCTCTTGGGACAATGCTCTAGTAATGAAGATCATCGCACTTTTATTTACCTTGCAACTGAAAAATTACAACTCGATACTAGAACAAAAATATGACTCTATGTGAATGCCTCCGGCGGTGTACCGGGATGTGTGGTTGGTGGCACTTCGCTGATGTGGCTACCATCACCGCCGCTCGCTACGGAGACGCATATTAAATGTTCACGAAATTCGTAAGCCAATGGATTAGTTCGAACGACATTTTTTTAGAGGAGCAAATGTACTCCTCTAAAGGTTACTCGACCGTTTACTACTCTAATTTTAGGGGATTAGCTAGAGTTGCTCTTACAAACGTGCACATGTGCACAAATTGCCGACTATAATTATTTTTCTATATTGATATCAACTTTTTCATCAATTCCCTTTTATTTCAACTTCAAAGTGACCCGCTCTTCGCGCAGGCTAGTTTTTAAGAAAGTTAGTTGAAAGAAGTAAATATTTATGATATAAGTGGTACCCTTTTGCATGGCCAATATTTTTTTCATCAGTTAATTTTTATCATTAATATTGTTATATATGTATGTATATACATAACAATAACACCAAAATTTAGAATATAAGCTTGTGCTTATTTCCTTTTTAATTATTCTTCTTTTAGATAACCATGGCTAAGTATCCACCTAATTGAAGATAATGCATACTAATATATGTTTAGCATTTTAATATCTATTTCAATAGTAAGTTTTATCAATTTAATTATCCTATTTTATTTGATGTTGGGCACATTATTAAACAGTTTGAATGTAGCATTTTGTAATAACTTCATCTATACTTTAAACTGCTACATTGAAATTATTTTTTTATTTCTTGTCCCTGATATTTTCTATAGATAAATCCGTACTGATGAAACACTTCCACAAGAAATGTGTTTTATCGAGTATAAAAAATTTAATGTGTTGACTTATATTTGATATAGTATGGTTATATAAAGATTTTTGCTAAAAGCATGTATTTTGTTGGTTGAACTATGTCTTATATTTTGAATGGAGTATTAAAATCAGCCACTTCATTCTTCAGTAAACGATCCGTAAGAGTGTGTTTGTATTGTTAAGCATGTTTATGAAAAAAGAAAACACATTGTTTTGAATTTGACATGAGTTTTACTATGATGAATTTGCATCTTACATAGACGTTCCATCCTCATTACTTGCATCTTTAATATGAACATGTATACGTATAGGCTCGTTTGTGTTATTGAGATCCTCTATCTTCTCTATATTGAAATAGTAGATGTTTTCCTCTAGTGTGTGAAGCCGATTGTCGGGCCCACCTCTGTAGTAGAGAAAGATACTGACATAGAATTGAAGTGTGTGCTTTCTTCTTCCCCATGCTCTTCATTCTCTTCCCAGACCATAGAGATGGTGGGTCTTGCTGGTAGTCATCAATCATCATAAATGGATCCACGAACTTACCATATGCTTCATCCCCCCGGAGAACTTTAATTCCACCTTATAAATTTTCAATTTCTCTACACGAAATCAGACCTCGTGGCCTATAATTTTCTGTAACCTAAATCTCACCTTGTGGACAACAATGGAAGAAATGTTAGACAACATGGAAGGGAGGGAGAATCTTGTGCTAGTAGGTCATGTAGGTGCCATGTAGTGATGGATCATAGAGCAGTCGGCGAGGAGATTGCCGGAGCGGCACTGATAGATTAGTTTTTGCATGGGATGTTGTGGGTCACCATTGAGGTATTTGGCGTCTTTGAACTACTTCTTGATTTCTCATTCTCTAGTACTTACACCAGGTTTTACACTTCTTGAGTTTCCATTCTTTGCCGATTTTGATAAGTGTTATGAGTAATTTGTATGTTGTGGAGACCACATTAATCACTATTGTCTACTAAGTATGCATAATACATGATTTAAATTTATAGCAAAGCTAAGGAAATTTAATTATCGCTAATTTAGTACAATGTTGTACTAAATCAGCGACAATTAATATAGATTATACAGAGTATAAGTTTCTAGAGCAATACGTCCTTTAAAACCGAGGTAAGAAACTGACACTAGGCTCTAGGTTAATAGGTTAGTCCCAACAGCCATATAAAATAGCATATTATTAATGCATATAAAACATCCAAATCAGATAATATAATAGCATGGAACAATAATAAATTATAGATACGTTGGAGACATATCAAGCATCCCCAAGCTTAATTCTTGCTCGTCCTCGAGTAGGTAAATGATAAAAATAGATTTTTTGATGTGGAATGCTACCTAACATATGTATCCATGTAATTCTCTTAATTGTGGCATGAATGTTCAGATCCATAAGATTCAAAACAAGAGTTTAATATTGACATAAAAACAATAATACTTCAAGCATACTAACAAAATAATTATGTCTTCTCAAAATAACATGGCCAAATAAAGCTTATCCCTACAAAATCATAGAGTCTGGCTATTCTCCATCTTCATCACACAAAATATTCAAATCATGCACAACCACGATGACAAGACAAGCAATTGTTTCATACTTTTGATGTTCTCAAACCTTTTCAACTTTCACGCAATACATTAGCATGAGCCATGGACATAGTACTATAGATGGAATAGACGGTGGTTGTGGACAAGACAAAAAGAAAGAGATAGTCTCACATCAACTAGGCGTATCAATGGGCTATGGATATGCCCATTAATAGATATCAATGTGAGTGAGTAGGGAATGCCATGCAATAGATGCACTAGAGCTATAAGTGTATGAAAGCTCAAAAAAAGAAAACTAAGTGGGTGTGCATCCAACTTGCTTGCTCATGAAGACCTAGGGCGTTTGAGGAAGCCCATCGTTGGAATATACAAGCCAAGTTCTATAATGAAAAATTCCCACTAGTATATGAAAGTGATATCATAGGAGACTATCTATCATGAAGATTATGGTGCTACTTTGAAGCACAAGTGTGGGAAAAAGGTAGTAACATTGTCCCTTCTCTCTTTTCTCTCATTTTTTCCTTTCTCTTTTTTGGGCCTCTTTTATATTTTTTTATTTTTCGTCCGGAGTCTCATCCCGACTTGTGGGGGAATCATAGTACCCATCATCCTTTCCTCACTTGGGACAATGCTCTAGTAATGAAGATCATCACACTTTTATTTACCTTACAACTCAAAAATTACAACTCGACACTAGAACACAAATATGACTCTATGTGAATGCCTCCGGCGGTGTACCGGGATGTGCAATGAATCATGAGCGACATGTATAAAAAATGATGAATGATAGCTTTGCGACAAATACGAAGTCAACTACATGATCATGCAAAGCAATATGACAATGATGATGTATGTCATAATAAATGGAACGGTGGAAAGTTGCATGGCAATATATCTCGGAATGACTATGTAAATGACATAATAGGTAGGTATGGTGTCTGTTTTGAGGAAGCATATGTGGTGGGTTTATGGTACCGGCAAAAGTTGCGCGGTACTAGAGAGGCTAGCTATGGCGGAAATGTGAGAGTGTGTATAATCCATGGACTCAACATTAGTCATAAAGAACTCACATACTTATTGCAAAAATCTATTACTCATCGAAACAAAGTACTACCCGCATGCTCCTAGGGGGATAGATTGGTAGGAAAAGACCATCGCTCGTTCCCGACCGCCACTCATAAGGAAGACAATCAATAATTAAATCATGCTCCGACTTTGTTACATAATGGTTCACCATATATGCATGCTATGGGACTCACAAATCTTAACACAACTATTTCTCAATTTCACAACTACTTACTAGCATGGCTCTAATATCAGCATCTTCATATCTCAAAACAATCATAAGGAATCAAACTTCTCATAGTATTCAATGCACTATATATGAAAGTTTTTATTATATTCTTCTTGGATGTCTATCATATTAGGACTAATTTTATAACCAAAGCAAATTACCATGTTGTTCTAAATACTCTCAAAATAATATAAGTGAAGTATGAGATTCCATCACTTTCTATAAAATAAAACCACCACCATGCTATAAAAAGATATAAGTGAAGTACTAGAGCAATTTTGCCTAGCTCAAAAGATATAAGTGAAGCACATATAGAGCATTCTAATAAATCACGATTCATGCGTGTCTCTCCCAAAAGGTGCGTACAACAAGGATAAATATGGCAACTAAAAAGCAAAGACTCAAATCATACAAGACACTCCAAGCAAAACACATATCATGTGGTGAATAAAAATATAGCCTCAAAGAAAATTTCTGATAGACGAAGACAAAAGAGGTGATGCCTTCCCGGGGCATCCCCAAGCTTAGGCTTTTTGACATCCTTGAATACTACCTTGGGTTGCCTTGGGCATCCCCAAGCTTAGGCTCTTGCCACTCCTTATTCCATAGTCCATCAAATCCTTACCCAAAACTTGAAAACTTCACAACACAAAACTTCAACAGAAAATCTCGTAATCTCCGTTATTATAAGAAAGTAAACCAACACTTCTGGTACTGTTGTGAACTCATTCTTTATTTATATTGGTTTAATATCTAATGTATTCCAACATTTCCATGGTTCATACCCCCAGATACGAGACATAGATGCATCAAAATAAGCAAACAACATGCAAAAACCAGAATCTGTCAAAAATAGAACAGTCTGTAGCAATCTAGAGATTTTGAATACTTATGTAACTCCAAACATCCTGAGAAATTAGGAAGTCCTATACAATTTGTTTGTCAATCCTCTGCAAAAAGCAGTATTTTATCATGTGTCTGTTAAAAATGAAAACTAATTTCCTGGCGTAAAACTTTCTATTTTTCAGCAGGATCAAATCAACTATCACCGTAAGCTATCCCAAAGGTCTTACTTGGCACAAACACTAATTAAAACACAAAACCACATCTAACCAGAGGCTAGATGAAATATTTATTGCTAAACAGGACCTAAAAAGCAGGAACAAGAATAAAACTGGGTTGCCTCCCAACAAGCGCTATTGTTTAATGGACCTAGCTAGGCATAAAAACACGAATATACCTAAGTATTATCTCTTTGGCTTGCAATCCATAAGTGGCTCTCATAATAGATTCATAAGGCAATTTAATTTTCTTTATAGGGAAGTGTTCCATGCCTTTCCTTAACGGAAATTGAAATCTAATGTTTCCTTCTTTCATATCAATAATTGCACCAATTGTTCTAAGGAAAGGTCTACCAAGAATAGTAGGACATGTAGGTTTGCAATATATATCAAGAACAATGACATCTGTAGCGACCCAACCCGAATGGATCAAGTCTCTGTGCTTAAGTGTCATCCCTGGATCGGTATGCTGACACGCATAGTACTCGAGGATTTATAACAGAGGTAAATCACATGTAAAAGTAACGTAAATACTATTACCTCAATCCAAATAGCGGAAGTAACAAGGTTGTGGGTTCCCATCAACACCAACGGCAAAGTTGAGTGTAGAAATCATAACCCTAACGTATCACTTACTCGTCGTAATAAACCTGCAACATGAGACGTTGCAGCCCGAAACGGGTCAGTACATTGAATGTACTGGCAAATTCACACCATAGAGAATGATGAACAATGGCTATCACTACTTGCATATTTGGCTGGTGGAAAAGCTCTATGGTTATAAGATTTTTGCGAAAAGCCAATTTTTCCCTACTGCAAAGGAATAAATTTATTTAACTATCATGGTGGTTGTTGAACATTGAGAATGGTTGACAGCATTCTCAATCCCAATTAAAAGTAATCATTAGCATCCCAACAAAAATTAATTAAAGTAACATGATGAGATCAATAGGATAATCCAAGAACTAGATACTCAAATTGTACATAACCGGGGACACGGCTAATCATGATTAATTTGTTACACTCTGCAGAGATTTGCGCACTTTCCCCCACAAGACTCGATCGCCTCCGTTTGGATTCTCGCACTACATGGTGTTTGAGAAACGGATGACCAAGACATAGTCTTTCAGAAGCGCTAGCACCTTACGTTGGAGTAGACCGTACCACCTACATCCCCTACATCTGCTAGTCTACCCCTGTAAGAGTTCGCACGACTTAATCAACTATGCCAGAGCCCATAATGGCTTGTGGCTGCACACGGAAGTTTCTAGTATGAATAGTCTTATGATCCCTTTGAGCCTAGGTGGTGGTCCAAAAAAACAGGCAAGTCCTGATAGACACCAGGTGCCTCAATCCACCCAGATGTGTGTTTAAGTTGCCACCTTAGATAAAACCATTAATTATCAACTCACATCTGTCATGGATATCACTCACCCAATCCACGTCTACTAGCATAGCATGGAAAAATAAGCAAACGTAGAAGTAACTCCCAAAGGTTTCATAATAATACAGGTAATAGGTACTACCTCATCTACTTCCCATCCCACAATTTAATTAGATCCTAATCATGCAATGTGAGAGGATTGATCTAATGCAATAAAACATGGGTTGTAGAAAAGGTATGATCAAAGTGTGAACTTGCCTGCAATGTTGATGAAGATGATGCGCACTCAAAACTCTTGATAGATCTACTCGTCACACTCCGGTCAATCTATCGTAATAAAGCAATTGTAACCACACAATAAGTACTCATCTAATGCACAGGTAAAACTCGAGCAAGAGAACGAACCAGAAAGTTCGACTTAAGAACTCCGGTTGCGAAAAAAAATGAACCGAACAAACGACGAAAAAACAAACGACGAAAAAACAAACGACGAAAGAAAACAACTTTGTTCTAGAAGGTTGAAACTAGGTCAAATTTTACTGTAGCAAAAACTTGTTCAAGTTGATTAGACGGAACGGCGGTTTCGAGACGAAACTCCAGGCGCTTGAATCACCTGATTCCGATAAACGAGCGAAAAGAAAGACTAGAAAGAAGATCGGATCTGAGATCGCGATCGGAGAGAACGCGGAATAACTCCGACGAGAAAGAAAACGAAGAACGGTTAAACGAACGGACGTTCGTTAACCTAGAAGAATCCGGTGATCACGTTCGTTGAGACGAACGGTCCGAAAGAAGAACGAAAACCGATATAGGGTTTTCGGAAAAGAAATCGGAACGAAAAACCGATCTAGAAAACCGGAACGGTTTAGTGAAGAACCGGAAAGAAAACGAATCGGAAGAAAACGGAACGATCTTCTAGAAGAAAACCAAACCGAGGAAGAGAAAGAGACGAGGCGCTACCTCCGGCGAGGGGCTCCGGCGAACGGCGGCGATGGGCGGCGGCGGCTGTGCACAAGGGCGGCGGCGGCGTGGGCAAGGCGGCGGCGGCTTGGGACGCGGCGCGGGTGAGGGGCGCGGGGTTTGGGTTGGGATTGGTGTGAGGAAAGGGGGGGGGGGGTGCTTGGGTATTTATATTGGGGAGGGGTGAGGAAACTTGGGGTAGGGGGCAAGAAATAGACTAGGAATAGGAAAGAATAAACGGAGTAGGACTAGGAATACGAAACAAAGGAAAAAGGGGCAAGGGGCTACCCTAGAATCCTTTTTGGATTCGTAGAGCAAGAGGCGGCTGCCTGGGGCGCTCCTGGCGCCTGGCGCTGCGCTGCGCGCAGGGAGGCTGCGGCTTGGGTTGGGCCTTTGGCCCGGTTGGGCCTTGGTCCAGTTTTTTTAACTGATTTCGCGCGCCGAAAAACAAAAGAAAAAGAAACTAAACGGGCTCCAAAATTACTAAAGTAAATTTTCCCCGACTCCTAAAAATGAGTCGAACAAAATGAACTTTTCCCCGGACCTAAAAAGCAATTTTCGAAAATGCGCATTTTCCCCTATCCAAATAAAAAGCAAACAAACACCGGAAAACCGAAAATTGATTTATTCATTAAATCTTCATTTTTCTGGAATTGGGAAAAGTCATATTATTTCCCTCTCTCATATTTTGACATCGGAAAAATAGTTGAAGATAAAATAAATAAATCAAACGATCCTCTTTTCAAAATTTGAGAGAACTCAAATATGAAAATAATGAAATCTCCAACTCTCTCCGAGGGTCCTTGAGTTGCGTGAAATTTCTAGGATCGACCAAAAGCAGGAAAATATGCTATGCACGATGATCTAATGTATAACATTCCAAATTGAAAATTTGGGATGTTACAAACCTACCACCCTTAAAATGAATCTCGTCCTCGAGATTCGGAGAGGCTAGCAAGAAATAGGTTTGGGTTTGGGGTCTCCTCAAAATCCATCAATCGTCTCCGGGTCTCGGGTGCTACCACCCTTAGAAGCATGGTTACGGTTTCATCAAAACTCATATACTTCATCCATAGGGTTGATAGTGTCGGTCTTCTCCGATCCTCGAGAAAAATTTCCTTCTCTGAGCTCTTCCGGTAGTGGCATAACCTTTTCCTCAATTCTTCTGTCCTTTCCTCTTGGTAAGGTTATTCCGAGATTTGGTTTTCTTAGCTGACGGGTCTGGCGCCAATGCTAAACATCTATCGTTATCTCATGGTGGTCAACAATTTATGGTTTCTCCTATAGGAAATGGGTCTGGGTTGATCCTCAGCGTATAACCTACGGTTGGCAACAACTGCCGTGTACAAGGGAAAAATACCTATACCATTCTAAGGTTCAACAAGGTTTAATATCGTCGTCTCTCTATTATAGGTAAAGTCACTCAGATTTACCATCCCATATAGCAAGGCGAATAATAAGAGTAAGTCGGTATGCTGATCAATCCATCCCACACCCAAATCATTACCATGTATACAGTTTAGCGAATCTCGCATACTAACACTCGGTCATCCTCACAAGCATTGCAGAATTTCTCTTGTCGACGAACCAAGTTCGGGTATATCCATGGATTCTGCAAGCCAAACAAACATCTATCGTTCCTTCACAACTCTCAGGTTTTGCGTAACTCCTATAAGATCGTCTGTCGATAAAATCGTAACTTCTACCAAGGTTTTTTCCTTTAGCAAGAATGTGCTTGCTTCTTGGCAGGTCCTGGGCCTGTGGGTTATGGCCCATCTCATCACTTGTAGTCCTTGAACTTATCATCGGGCAACTGATCATTATTCCACCTTCCAACTTCTAAGTATTCTTAAATCCATCCAATTCTATTGTCTTCCTTCCTTCTATTGGCATCAAACTAGGACATTTTTACTCAGACTCATCATGGAGTTTCCATTGATCCATATTTCCGACATCATACCTCCTTTATATCCAATAGTAATTTATCTCTTCATCCTCGTGGGATATCCCATATACCGAGACAAAACTCATACTTATGAAGTCCATACTCACTTCGTGGAACATCATTATCCTTTCCAGGGTTAAGCGTCCTTACAGGGGAATATTGGCCATCTCTACATGTCACTTCTTCAACTGGGAAACGTGAAACACATCTTGAACTCCTGACAGTCCTTCGGGTGACTCCAACTTGTTGGCCACTTCTCCCATACGCTCCAAAACTCGGTATGGTCCTACAAATCTCAGGGATAACTGTCCCTTAACTCCAATCTGTTTACCCCCCCCCCCCCCCCCGCAGAGGGGACACACGAAGACATGCTCTGTCTTCAATTTCATAGACTACCTCCTTGAGTCTACATAACTCTTCTGCCTGGACTGAGCTACCTTCGGTCTATCTCGAATCAACTTTACATTCTCCTCTGACTCCTTGATCACATTTGGTCCAAAACTGACGGTCTCCAACTTCATCCCTCATACTCTTGGGGTATCCCATATATCGAGACAAAACTCGTATTCATTTTGTCTGAAATCCACTCAGTGGAGTATCCTTATCTTTTCCAAGAGTCAACGGTTCTTACAGGGTACTACCACCCTTAAAATGCACAAATCTTCCATAGACCATATTTCTCATATCCTCAAAATGGCCAAAATTCTTCTTCATAGAGTAACAACTCATAAAATCCATATCAGTACCAACGATGCTAACTTTATTCATTTTCAAGTGATTACAATCTCTCGCTTTTCCATTACATGTCTCAACTCAACCCCTCAATATAAAGGAAAATGTTCTCACCACTACTACTATATTATTTCTTCTGTTTACAAACTCAACTATTTATCACAAGTCTCCTTCTCCTTCGGACAAACTCTGGCAAAGTGCCCTGCTTTATTACAACGGAAACATATTACTTCTGGCAAGTTTCGAGGTTTCCTTGTGATTATATAGCCTACTTGGGTCCTTGGCTTCCTTTTTGGGCAATTGCTGAGATAGTGTCCTGACTCCTTGCACCTATAACAGGTGACATGACTCAGATCCTTGCTGGAATCCAATCTACTTCTCTTTCTGTACCTTTCCATTCCAATTAGAGCTTCTATTTCCTGTGGGTCATATTCTACTTCCTCCGTCAGGAATTCTACTAGATCCCCATTCATACAATTCTGGGAGAGGTGTCCTTCTTCTCCACATGAATAGCATGACTTGGTGCAGGGTTTAATTGGCTCTTCTTTGGGTGTGTCCTCCACCTCTTTCTTCATCACAGGTTCTTCTAAACTTTCCATAGGGGCTCCTTTCATTGCTTCTTTCTTCTGCTGGATGGTTCTTTGCACCAAGGGGTAAATGTGACACTGAGCAGGGTAGTGGGTAGTCCCTTCACACAGGAAACAAGTGATCTGCCTAGTTGGGCATTCTTCAACTGGGTGACTTCCTTCACAATTAGGACATTCATCCTTGTGTTCTTTATGGGTGTGTCCTATTTCTCCACAAATCTTGCATGCACAAGGTTTCTTCATATCCTTTCCATGAGGCTTGAACTTCTGGGACACAAGCCGAGACTTTGGCAGAGTCAAGTTAAATTCTTTCCAAGTGGTTACTCCTTGCCATCCATTGATGGTTTGGTACATTCTCCACCAAGTAGCAGCACCTCTTTCAAAGCATTGAAGAGCATGATGTGCCATATCCTTTCCAACTACGGGGTTGTTCTCCATGTGATCCTCCATGTTCTGAATCCATTGGTCTGTCTCCAACTGACTCATCGGTCCAGAAAATACAAGCTCATCTTCATTCGTCCTCTATTTGGTCCATGTGGGTTTGGGGTAAGATAAGAGAGATAGAGAGGGATACACACAATACAAACAAAAGTTTTGAAAAGACAGATTTTATTGTGGCTGTCGGAAAACATCAAACAAATGACAACTCACAATCGTCGCATCTAACGTAGGTATCTAACAAGGGTTTGGTCTTCTAAAGGTCAACGTCGTCAAACTCTTCAAGTCCTGCTCATGCCTCCAATGGCTTCTTTCGGTCGTGCTTGTCCTTTTCCAGTTCTTTTGCCAGATCATCTCTGTTGACGCGAAGTCTCTCGTGACATCCTTGAATATTCTGGAATTGCATTCCAAACTTCTAGGTTTCAACATCCTTGGCATGAGCCATGGTCATACTGTCCTTCAGTTCCGGACAAATCTCCGGTATCTTGAGGTTGTAGCTCCTCCATCTTGGCTACTTCAACTTCTTGGACCTAAGTTCTTCACGAAATGCTTCCTTGTCTAATATGGCTTCATGGAGCTCCACCTTAAACTTCTTGATGTACTACTCTAGATCCTGGTGATACACCAGCTAAGGTTAAAACTTCATCTTACTGATAGGTGCTCCATCAGCCTTCTTCCATCAAATCCATTCTGAAGAAATGCATCCTTAACTCGGCACAGTGTCAATAGCATGAGCGGGAGATAACTTCTTGGATAGCTGTGTTTCTGCTCTTGTCATTTCCATGAGCTATCATTCCATAGTAGATATCTCTTGCCTTAGGGTTTTCTTTGACAAAACTTCGAGTTCCCATGCTCCTTGTTTCAGTCTTTCTCCGATACACCTTGATCTCGGGTATTAACAGCTTCCATAATCTGTCAAGTTCCATAAGGGTAGCCTTCCTAGGTCATACAATTCTGGCAATTTTTCAGAGCCTTCAAATTCTACTTGTCTTCGGTCTTCAACCATTGTAGATTCCATTATTCAGATGCACGGAAAATACTCTTCATTCTAAAGTGGTCTTAGTTGTCTGATATCTTGTACTTCTTGGAGTGGCTCATCAGTCGAATCCTTGAATGGTCAAAAGGGGAAAGGGGTATGGTCTCACTAAAGGGAATTTTTGAATAGGCTTAGAAGAGAAGAGAGGTAAAAGATCTTTTGAAAGGGAAAGTAGTAGAGAAAAATCTTTGCTATGGGCTTGCCAGTTTCTAGGGTCACGTCCTACAGTCAACATGTGCTCTGATACCATCTTGTAGCGACCCGACCCAAATGGATCAAGTCTCTGTGCTTAAGTGTCATCCCTGGATCGGTATGCTGACACACACAGTACTCGAGGATTTATAACAGAGGTAAATCACATGTAAAAGTAACGTAAATACTATTACCTCAATCCAAATAGCGGAAGTAACAAGGTTGTGGGTTCCCATCAACACCAACGGCAAAGTTGAATGTAGAAATCATAACCCTAACGTATCACTTACTCGTCGTAAGAAACCTGCAACATGACACGTTGCAGCCCGAAACAGGTCAGTACATTGAATGTACTGGCAAATTCACACCATCGAGAATGATGAACAATGGCTATCACTACATGCATATTTGGCTAGTGGAAAAGCTCTATGGTTATAAGATTTTTGCGAAAAGCCAATTTTTCCCTACTGCAAAGGAATAAATTTATTTAACTATCATGGTGGTTGTTGAACATTGAGAATGGTTGACAGCATTCTCAATCCCAATTAAAAGTAATCATTAGCATCCCAACAAAAATTAATTAAAGTAACATGATGAGATCAACAGGATAATCCAAGAACTAGATACTCAAATTGTCCATAACCGGGGACATGGCTAATCATGATTAGTTTGTTACACTCTGCAGAGGTTTGCGCACTTTTCCCCACAAGACTCGATCGCCTCCGTTTGGATTCTCGCACTACATGGTGTTTGAGAAACGGATGACCGAGACATAGTCTTTCAGAAGCGCTAGCACCTTACGTTGGAGTAGACCGTACCACCTACATCCCCTACATCTGCTAGTCTACCCCTGTAAGAGTTCGCACGACTTAATCAACTACGCCAGAGCCCATAATGGCTTGTGGCTGCACACGGAAGTTTCTAGTATGAATAGTCTTATGATCCCTTTGAGCATGGGTGGCGGTCCAAAAAAAACAGGCAAGTCCTGATAGACATCAGGTGCCTCAATCCACCCAGATGTGTGTTTAAGTTGCCACCTTAGATAAAACTATTAATTATCAACTCACATCTGTCATGGATATCACTCACCCAATCCACGTCTACTAGCATAGCATGGCAAAGTAAGCAAACGTAGAAGTAACTCCCAAAGGTTTCATAATAATACAGGTACTACCTCATCTACTTCCCATCCCACAATTTAATTAGATCCTAATCATGCAATGTGAGAGGATTGATCTAATGCAATAAAACATGGGTTGTAGAAAAGGTATGATCAAAGTGTGAACTTGCCTGTAATGTTGATGAAGATGATGCGCACTCAAAACTCTTGATAGATCTACTCGTCGCACTCCGTTCAATCTATCGTAATCAAGCAATTGTAACCACACAATAAGTACTCATCTAATGCACAGGTAAAACTCGAACAAGAGAACGAACCAGAAAGTTCGACTTAAGAGCTCCGGTTGCAAAAAAAACGAACCGAACAAACGACGGAAAAACAAACGACGAAAGAAAACAACTCGGTTCTAGAAGGTTGAAACTAGGTCAAATTTTACTGTAGCAAAAGCTTGTTCAAGTTGATTAGACGGAATGGCGGTTTCGAGACGAAACTCCAGGCACTTGAATCACCTGATTCCGATAAACGAGCGAAAAGAAAGACTAGAAAGAAGATCGGATCTGAGATCGCGATCGGAGAGAACGCGGAATAAATCCGACGAGAAAGAAAACGAAGAACGGTTAAACGAATGGACGTTCCTTAACCTAGAAGAAGCCGGTGATCACATTCGTTGAGACGAACGGTCCGAAAGAAGAACGAAAACCGATCTAGGGTTTTCGGAAAAGAAATCGGAACGAAAAACCGATCTAGAAAACCGGAACGGTTAAGCGAAGAATCGGAAAGAAAACGAATCGGAAGAAAACGGAACGATCTTCTAGATGAAAACCGAACCGAGGAAGAGAAAGAGACGCGGCACTACCTCCGGCGAGGGGCTCCGGTGAACGGCGGCGATGGGCGGCGGCGGCGGTGCACAAGGGCGGCGTCGGCGTGGGCAAGGCGGCGGCGGCTTGGGACGCGGCGCGGGTGAGGGGCGTGGGGTTTGGGTTGGGAATGGTGTGAGGAGAGGGGGGGTGCTTGGGTATTTATATTGGGAAGGGGTGAGGAAACTTGGGGTAGGGGGCAAGAAATAGACTAGGAATAGGAAAGAATAAACGGAGTACGACTAGGAATACGAAACAAAGGAAAAAGGGGCAAGGGGCTACCCTAGAATCCTTTTAGGATTCGTAGAGCAAGAGGCGGCGGCCTGGGGCGCTCCTGGCGCCTGGCGCTGCGCTGCGCGCAGGGAGGCTGCGGCTTGGCTTGGGCCTTGGTCCAGTTTTTTTTAACTAATTTCGCCCGCCGAAAAACAAAAGAAAAAGAAACTAAACGGGCTCCAAAATTACTAAAGTAAATTTTCCCCGACTCCTAAAAATGAGTCGAACAAAATGAACTTTTCCCCGGACCTAAAAAGCAATTTTCGAAAACGCGCATTTTTCCCTATCCAAATAAAAAGCAAACAAACACCGGAAAACCGAAATTTGATTTATTCATTAAATCTTCATTTTTCCGGAATTGGGAAAAGTCATATTATTTCCCTCTCTTATATTTTGACATCGGAAAAATAGTTGAAGATAAAATAAATAAATCAAACGATCCTCTTTTCAAAATTTGAGAGAACTCAAATATGAAAATAACGAAATCTCCAACTCTCTCCGAGGGTCCTTGAGTTGCGTGAAATTTCTAGGATCGACCAAAAGCAGGAAAATATGCTATGCACGATGATCTAATGTATAACATTCCAAATTGAAAATTTGGGATGTTACAACATCTATGGCATATAATTCCTATTTGGAACAATAAGAAAATTATTAATCCTTCCCATAGGTTTCTTAATAGTGGAATCCACAAGATGCAAATTTAAGGAACAATCATCAAATTCACGGAAACCTAACACATAACATAAAGTTCTCGGAATCGTGGAAACACTAGCTCCCAAATCACACAAAGCATAACATTCATAATCTTTAATCTTGATTTTGATAGTAGGTTCCCAATCATCATAAATTTGTCTAGGGATAGAAACTTCCAACTGAAGCTTTTCTTCAAAAGATTGCATCATAGCATCAACGATATGTTTAGTAAAAGCTTTGTTTTGATTATAAGAATGAGTAGAATTCAACATGGATTGCAACAAGGAAATACAATCAATTAAAGAGAAATTATCATAATTAAATTCCTTGAGAACCAAAGGAGTGGGTTCATTGCTACCAAGTTTTGACCTCTCCAATCCCACTTTTATCAATTTTTGCATCAAGATCTAAAAACTCCGAATCATTGGGATACCTTTTAACAAAAGTTGACTCATCTCCAGTCCCATCTTTATCAAGATTAACATTGGAAAACAAAGATTCAATAGGAGTCACATCAATTACTTTAATATCTTCATCTTTAGCCTCCAGTTTGGTGGCCATTTTGTTTACAAAAGTAGTTTGTTTATCAGAAATTTGACCTACTAAATTTTCAACATGCGCAAACTGAGATCTCAAACCATAAAATTCTTTAGAAATATCATCAAGTTCTTTATTCATGTATCCCATAAAGCTTTTATGCTCCTTGGGCTCGTTTCTAAAGAAATTGTTATGCTCAAATTGCAAAGACATGAAGCTTTTGACATTATTCTCAATTTCATCTATCCTCCTAAGCTGAGGGTCGATGTTTTTTGGAGGAGTCATTGCGACAAAGCAAGCAATCCTACTCACGTGCACATAAAAAGAAAACAAAAAAGATGAACGGAAGAGGGGCAAAGAAAAGGCGAACCTTTTCAAAAATTGTTTTAGAAGTGGGGGAGAGGAAAACAAGGGGCGAATGGCAAATAATGTAATGCGAGGGATGAGAGTTTATGATGGGTACTTGGTATGTCTTGGCTTGGCGTAGATCTCCCCGGCAATGACGCCAGAAATCCTTCTTGCTACCTCTTGAGCTTGCGTTGGTTTTTATCTTGAAGAGGAAAGGGTGATGTAGCAAAGTAGCATAAGTATTTCCCTCACTTTTGAGAACCAATGTATCAATCCAATAGGAGACAATGCAACAAGCCACCGAATACCTGCACAACAAACACCAACTTGGAACCAACACGACAAAGGGGTTTTCAATCTCTTCACAGTTATTCGCAAAGTGAGATCTGCTAGAGATGGATAAACGGTAAAGTAATATTTTTGGTATTTTGGTTTATGGAATGGGAAGTAAAGATTGCAAAGAAACGTAAATAGGAAACTAGAATTATAGATCGGAAACTTTTATGATGGAAAATAGACCCGGGGGCCATAGGTTTCACTAGAGGCTTCTCTCAAGATAGAAATTATTACGGTGGGTGAACGAATTACTGCCGAGCAATTGATAGAAAATCGCAAAGTTATGACGATATCTCAGGCAATGATCATGAATATAGGCATCACATCCATGTCATGTATACCAAAACAATTCTGCATCTACTACTATTACTCCACACATCGACCGACTCCTGCCTGCATCTAGAGTATTAAGTTCATAAGAACAGAGTAACGCATTAAGTAAGATAACATGATGTAGCGGGATTAACTCAAGCAATATGATGAAAACCCCATCTTTTTATCCTCGATGGCAACAATACAATATGTGCCTTGGTGCCCCTACTGTCACTGGGAAAGGACACCGTAAGATAGAACCCAAAGCTAAGCACTTCTCCCATTGCAAGAAAAACCAATCTAGTTGGGCAAACCAAATTGATAGTTTGAAGGGACTTGCAAAGATATCAAATCATGCATAAAAGAATTCATAGGAGATTCAAATAATATTCATAGATAAGCTGATCATAAATCCACAATTCATTGGATCTCGGCAAACACACCGCAAAAGAGTATTACATCGAATAGATCTCCAAGAATATCGAGGAGAACATGGTATATTGAGAATCAAAGAGAGAGAATAAGCCATCAAGCTACTAACTATGGACCCGTAGGTCTGTGGTAAACTACTCACTCTTCATCGGAGAGGCAATGATGTTAATGTAGAAGACCTTCGTGATCGATTCCCCTCCGGCAGGATGCCGGAACAGGCCCCAAGATGGGATCTCACGGGTACAGAAGGTTGCGGCGATGGAAAAGTGGTTTCGTGGCTCCCGTGGATGTTTTTGGGGTATAAGAGTATATATAGGAGGAAGATCTAGGTCAGGAGGTCACCGAGGGGCCCACAAGGTTGGGGGTGCGCGCCCTCCGCTCTTGTGGCCGCCTCGCGGTTCTTCTGACTTGCACTCCAACTCTCGTGGATGTCTTCTGGCCCATGAAAAATCATCACGAAAGTTTTATTCCGTTTGGACTCCGTTTGGTATTCCTTTTATGCGAAACTCTAAAACAAGGAAAAACAGAAACTGGCACTGGGCTCTAGGTTAATAGGTTAGTCCCAAAAATCATATAAAATACCATATTAATGCATATAAAACATCCAAAACAGATAATATAATAGCATGGAACAATAAAAAATTATAGATACGTTCGAGACGTATCAAGCACTGCGAAGATATAACCGGAGGTGTAATCTGTGGAGGGAGGCGCCGCACACAGCTAATAGAGGTTGTTGTGTGTTCTAGGCACCCCCCCTCATATATATAGGTGGGAGAGGGAGCAGCCAAGGGGGCGTCCAAGTAAGAGGAATCCTACTTGGGGCCCTAGTCCTATTCGCCCCCCTTACCATAATTTTCGGAGGGGGGAGGAAGGAGGAGGCCAAATCCCTCCCCTTCCTTTCTCTCTTCCCCTCTTTCCTTTCCCTCCAGGTTCGGCCTATATGGGGGCTACAATATCCTATGCTGGCTGCTGCGTTTCCCCTCTTGGCCCATTAGGCGGTGCCCGGAACCCCTTCCGGTGACCCGATATGTACCCAATACCCCCAGAACACTTCCGGTGTCCGAATATCATCGTCCTATATATGAATATTTACCTATCGATCATTTCGAGACTCCTCATCATGTTCGTGATCTCACCCGGGACTCCGAACAACATTTGGTTACCAAATCACATAACTCATATAATACAAAATCGTCATCGAACATTAAGCGTGCGGACCCTACGGGTTCGAGAACTATGTAGACATGACCAAGACACCTCTCCGATCAATAACCAACAACGGAACCTGGATGCTCATATTGGTCCCCACATATTCTACGAAGATCTTTATTGGTCGTACGGTAATGACAACATATGTTATTCCCTTTGTCATCGGTATGTTACTTGCCCGAGATTCGATCGTCGGTATCTTCATACCTAGTTCAATCTCGTTACCGGCAAGTCCCTTTACTCGTTCCGTAATACATCATCCCACAACTAACTCATTAGTCATATTGCTTGCAAGGCTTATTATGATGTGCATTACTGAGAGGGCCCAAAGATACCTCTTCGATACTCGAAGTGACAAATCCTAATCTCAATCTATGCCAACCCAACGAATACCTTTGGAGATACCTGTAGAGCATCTTTATAATAACCCGGTTACGTTGTGATGTTTGATAGCACACAAGGTATTCCTCCGATATCCGGGAGTTGCATAATCTCATAGTCAAAGTAATATGTATTTGACATGAAGAAAGTAGTAGCAATAAAACTGAATGATCATTATGCTAAGCTAATGGATGGGTCTTGTCCATCACATCAGTCTCCTAATGATATGATCCCGTTCATCAAATGATAACACATGTCTATTGTTAGGAAACTTAACCATCTTTGATTAACGAGCTAGTCTAGTAGAGGCTTAATAGGGACATGGTGTTTTGTTTATGTATCCACACATGTATCAAGTTTCCAGTTAATACAATTCTAGCATGAATAATAAACATTTATCATGATATAAGGAAATATAAAATAACAACTTTATTATTTCCTCTAGGGCATATTTCTTTCACCAACTTTCCAATGAGCTCACTAGAGATGGCTGCTCTGAGCTTAAGGTCGCCAAGGTTGGAGGAACTCCACTTCTTCAGAGCCCTAGTAGTGTTGGTGAGCTTGCAATGCAACACAAGGTATGGATCAGAGCATCTGGTTGGCTTCGCCCAACAATCATTCACCACCCGATGAAAGCTTTCGAACCTAGTACAGTAGTTATCAAATCTGAAATGGCTTGGGTGTGAAGGTGGCATGCATTAGTGGTGAGTAGCAGGGGACAGTGGTCTGAAATGTCAGTCGACAGGGCAATAAGAATGCAGTATAATACTCTATCAAGTTTCACTTTGGTTGCATTTTGCTGCTCATTCGTCCAGGTATATTTTTGCTTCTCATCCAGTCACTCGGGTGAATAGCCATCCAGTCATCATTGTATAATACTCTATCAAGTTTCACTTTGGTTGCATTTTGCTGCTCATTCGTCCAGGTATATTTTATCCTATGCAAGTACAAGTTTCTAAGCTCAAGCTCATTAATTAATCCCCTGAAAGCAGCCATCATTCTCCTATTCAAGTTTAGATTACTTTTGTCAACAACATCAACAATCATGTTAAAATCCCCAACAAAAATACACGACAAAGAAGAGGAGCAAAGAGGTCTCAAATCTTCAAGGAATTTCAGCATGTCTTGAGTCAGATTGTGCCCATAGACAGTCAAAACTCTGAATTTTATACTAGTCAACTTCCAGCAATAATCAGCAGCTAAAAAGGAGCGGTGCCATCCCTACAAGTCTCTTGTGATGTCGCTTCTGGACGAACATATGATTGTATTCTGAGCGCTGCTCTATTGTGCGTTTGCCATATCACCCATATCTGCATTGCAAAAGGAAGCAGTGTTGTTAGCTGGATCATGGGACGATGAATCCAGCCGGCTGATACGCCTCTATTGTATCTACTTTTCCTAACACTTTTGCTTTTGTTTTGGACTCTAATTTGCATGATTTGAATGAAACTAACCTGGACTGACGCTGTTTTCAGCAGAACTACCATGTTGTTTTTGTGCAAAAATAAAAGTTCTCGGAATTGGAGGGAACTTTTTAGAGAATTATTTTGGAATAAAAGAAAAATATTGGAACCAAGACCCACTTGAGGGGGGCCCAGCTTCCCACTAGGCACCAGGGTGCGCCACACACCTCTGGAACGCCCTGGTGGGTACTGGGGCCCACAATGCTCCGCTGGCCCTAATCTCGATCATATAAATTCCTATTTTCCGAGAAAAAATAGGAGAGGAAGTTTCATCATGTTTTACGATACGGAGCCGCCGCCACCTCCTGTTCTTCATTGGGAGGCCAGATCTGGGGTCCGTTCGGGGCTCTGGAGAGGGGGATCTTTCGTCTTCGTCGTCATCTACCATCCCCCATCACCAATTTCATGATGCTCATCGCCGAGAGTGAGTAAATCCTTCGTAGGCTTGTTGGACGGTGATGGGTTGGATGAGATTCATTATGTAATCGAGTTAGTTTTGTTAGGGCTTGATCCCTAGTATCCACTATGTTCTGAGATTGATGTTGCTATGAGTTTGCTATGCTTAATGCTTGTCACTAGGGCCCGAGTACCATGATTTTAGATCTGTACCTTTTATGTTTTCACCAATATATTTGTGTTCTTGACCCTACCAGGCAAGTTATATGCACCTATTACGTGTTATGATCCGCAAACCCCAAGGTGACAACAATTGGGATTCTTTCCGGTTATTACCGTAATTTGAGGAGTTCATGTATTCATTATATGCTAATGCTTTGTTCCGGTTCTCTATTAAAAGGAATCCATAATATTCCTTAGTTTCCTTATGGATCCCGCTGCCACGGGAGGGTAGGATAGAAGATGTCATGCAAGTTCTTTTCCATAAGCACGTATGACTATTTACAAAATACATGCCTACATTATATTAATGAATTGGAGCTAGTTCGGTGTCGCCCTAGGTTATGACTATTATATCACTAGTGGAGAAAAGCCTAGCTACGGCATGCCAAAAATAGCATTGGTGGCGTGGACACCCGACGCTACCAATGGCGCCAGTGTTAAAAATTAGCGCTAGCGTTGGCACCTACGCCATCAGTATTTTCGATGGTAATGGCGTGGCGTGTTGTCTACGCCAGCAGTATTTGTCATCAGTTCTGGCATTCCATGTTTTCTTGATTCTAGTATTTTGATTTTCAAATTTGAAATAAAAGTTGTATAGCAACGACTTCATCCAGAATGACAACATAACCCAGTTTGAGAACAGTCACTAAATCAACTATAAATAGACCCAATGACAACATTTAAGTTTAACAATGCACTTATTAATATAGTTCAACAAAGTAGGCAAAGTAACACACATATGAATGTACAAGTTCAAATAAATAGAGGTGATAATAACATGATATCTTCCATGCATGCCAACTAGCTAACTATGACTTTTCGGCGGGCGGAGTCAGGGTCATAGTCTGTAGTAAGTGCACCATCATCGCTGTCAGCAGGCTTGTAGTAGACCATGATCTCGTCACGATCGTAGTTCAGGTAGAATGTGTCTCTCTCCCCAGCATCCATCTCGTAAGCATCTGCAAGGGCTTTCCAACCAGGGCAACCGAAGTAGGTGCGGTTTGCATCGTTGGTGACAAGACAATTAAATTTTGGGTAGTCAGCATCTTCATGATGATGCACTGGAATGTCATGGTGGCATCAACTGGAACTTTAAACTTGTCTAAGAATTCACGCCTTGCCCCGCAAGGGATGACCTGAGCAAAATTGAAATAAAGAAGTAGCTAGCTAGTTACACAATTGTCTTGTCATGTATGAAACTCAATCAAAACATGTTCAACTAAAACATACCGTCCTAGTGAGGAAGTTATCCGGCAGATCTATGCATAACTTCTTATCCCTTTGGCATCTCACCGAACCACATGTCTCACATGGGGCATCCATTTACTGCTTTCATACATAGGATGCACATAAATATAATGCAACATAATAAGCAGTTAGTACGAACCACTGCTATCCGCCCATCTAGTTATTAACACATACGTACTTGTAATAAAATAGTTCTACAAACCATGCATAGTTCAAACATAAAACATGCATAAAGTTAAACAGTTCATATGAAATCCGTAGCGCGCGCTAAGCTAGTGGCCAGAGGGACCGGCATCCTGGTCATGCCTAGTCGACCTATGACGACACCCCTGCTGACCCTCCTCTTCACACTCCAGGGCATCCCAGTCTATGAGATCCTTCTCTGCACTCTTCCTAGCTGCATATTGAAGTAACATCATCTTGTTGGCCTCCACGAGTTTGTCATCTCTCGCAAGCTCGCTCACCAATGGGTCGAAGAACTGCATCTCGGCCTATTTTCTCTCCTTCTCCTCAACCCTAGTGCATATCCCCATGTCCTCAGGCGCGAGGAACATCACGAACTCATGACACTCAGGGAAGTTCAGATTCACCCCTTCCTGAAAGAACTCTACTGCCATGGCATCATAAGCGCGCGCCGCTAACTCCGGGGTGTCCCAATGGCCAAGTTTGTGGACGTCATTGTCCTTCCTAATGGTGGCATAGTACTTATTTCCCTTCTGTCACACACCACAAAACTTCGGGGCCAACTGTGATGATGCATATATATAACTAAACAAGTTAGTAAAATATGGGCATATTAATGAGAAATACAATAGTCTACAACTACACTATACATTCTTTCACCACAAGTACACTACTAGAAATACAATAAAATGACACTATCTATAATCATAGTCCACAACTACACTACATTCTTTCACCACAAGTACACTATCAGAAATACAATAAAATTACACTATCTGAAATCATAGTCTACAACTACACTACATTCTTTCACCACAAGTACACTACTAGAAATACAATAAAATTACATTATCTAAAATCATAGTCTACAACTACACTAAAATTTTACACTACTCGTATACAGAAAATTCGATATTTTTCTACAGTACTATTACACTACACTAAGTAGAACTCACTCGCGGTGGTGGTAGATGGCAAGGAGGCGTTGCGGGCGATGGGGCCGTGGTGGATGCGCAGGCGACAGTGACAGGGGCTTCAACGGAGGCGACGACGACGGGGACGGGGACGACAATGGGTACGGGGGCGATGGCCGGGGTGGATGCAGAGACGATGGCGATGGGGGCGGGGACTTCGGTGCTGGAGGCGATGGCGACGAGGACTTCGGCAGTGGAGGCTGAGGCGACGATGATGGGGACTTCGGCGGTGGAGGCGGCGGCGGCAACGGTGGAAGCAGCGGAGGCGAGGGCGAGGCGGGCAACGGCGATTTAATGGGGATCGACGGTTGTGGGTTGAGGGGTTCATTTAATCAATATTTCCTGCGAGGAGGGGGGGGGGGGGTTATTGCTGGTGTTGGCCTTTTCCTATTGTTTAATATATTATTATTTTACTAATTATTTTGTGTAAATATGTAACCATACAAAGGAAACCAATAATTAGAGAAGACCGGCCAACATCGATCGATCTCATTAATCTAGCATAGATACAGAAGGATGAAAATAATAACACACACACACACACAGATATATATTATGATCATTTACCCAGGGTGTTACTATTCATCACCCAGGGTGCAGAATAAGTTATCCTTCACCCGAGGTAATATTACGATCATTTCATAATTAAATTACGTTTCGAATTCAAATAGTTACATTCCTATTGATTCACTACGTAAAATTTGACATAAGAAAAATAAAAATATATGTCATAAGACAAGAAATTTTTGCAGTTTATGTGTATTTTAGACTATGTTTTTACATTTGTAATTTTACATAACATAAAATATTTTTTACGGTGATTATATATTTTCTTACGGTCTTTTTTTGCGTCGAAAATAAGACAAAACTTATGGAACGTAAAATTACGATGCATTGATGGTAAAATAGAGGGGGTGAAGAATAACTATTCCTCACCCAAGATGATGAATAGCGCGACCCTATATATATATATATATATATATATATATATATATATAACTTCTAGTACTACACACACTCTTGATCTAGACTAAAAACATCATCAATGTAATGATTCCCAGAAGAAAAAAAGCTGTCACCGATCCAACAGAGAAAATGAGGCCAAGCATAACACCAACTAAAAGGGCATATCGAAGCATCTTGAATTTTTGGATTTGGCCGTGCATCACATCAGTCTTCAACTGCATCTCATATATTTGTTTTCTTAGTTCACCAATGGAGTACTCGAGCAACTCGCTCACGTACTTCTGCACGAGATCAACCCATATCCTTGTGTAGCAATATTTTGTCCCTATCGCCTATGGATCACAATATACACACACATATATTAATGATCGCGAATTGTGCAAATTAACAGAATATCGAGGTATTTTCTGTCATATTACATACCTTTCTACGGTTACCGCAGATGTAGAACTCTCGCTCTGAATTACTTTGTGTGTGCGATATATGCTTATCAGCAGGGCATCCACAACCGCAAAAAAGCAGCACAGGTGCCCTCGCTCGATTCCTGGCAGCTTCGGCGCCGGTGGCGTAGCTGCTGGATCATCGAAGGGACGTCGCGCTGTAGTGAGATGATTCGCCAGATAGAGCTGGCCGCATTGGCCGCGGCGATCGCTTGTCGTGGCCAGCGGGGCCAGATGAGAGCTCGGACAAGGTGGCGGAGTCGCAAACTTGCGACACGCCACGCCGACGTGGGCTCGAACGGGCGGCTCGTGCTGACTCGACAAGCTCTGGTTGGTCCATTGTCACCAAAGCAGATGACTAAGAGGGAGTAGAATTTTGTGGAGAATGGAAGTGAATGTGATAATTAAGAAGGGGCTGCCAACACATCTATATATAGGCACAACTTAGTGCTGGCGTTCTGGGAAAAGACACGACAACACAAAGTTAAGTATCTATGGCGTGTTCAGAAATCGCACGACAGCAATATACTGCAACTGGTCACGACAACTTGGCCACATAGTAGTGGCGTAGGATGTGTTGCCAGCGACAACAATAGCAACTTATAGTTGGCGTATCAATTTGGCGGACGCCAGCATTATCTGGAAAAAATAGTGCTGGTGTTGATGAAAAATGGCGCGCCACAAACGGAAGTTGTGGCTAGCCGTTTGTCCACTAGTGTATGATGAAAATTATCCAAAGTTATCATTGATTCTCTTGGGAATGTAGCATGCAATTTCAATAAATTTCCTATGGTCACGCAATATCTTTCTAGGAGATGCATAGCAACGAGACGGGTAGAGTGTGTCCACGTACTCTTGTAGACCGAAAGCAGAAGCGTTATGTTAACGCAGTTGATGTAGTCAAACGTCTTCACGATCGAACCGATTCAAGTACCAAACGTATGGCACCTTCGTGTTCAGCACACGTTTAGCTCATGATGTCCCTCGAACTTTTGATCCAGTAGAGGGTCGAGGGAGAGTTCCGTCAGCACGATGGCGTGGCAACGGTGATGGTGATGTGATCCACGCAGGGCTTTGCCTAAGCACTACAGCGCTATGACCGGAGGAGTAAACTGTGGAGGAGGGGCACCGCACATGGCTAAGAAACAACTATTGTGTCTTTGGGGTGCCCGGCCCCCTGCCCACGTATATAAAGGAGGGAGGAGGGGGAGGCCGGCCCAAGGGGGAGCGTGCCAAGAGGGGAGAGTCCTACTAGGATTCCGTTCCTAGTAGGATTCGGGCCCCCTCCTTCCTTCCAATGGAGAGGGGAAAGGGGAAAGGGGGAGAGGGAGAAGGAAGGGGGGCGCCCCCACCCCTTCTCCAATTCGGATTGGGCTTGGGGGGCACCTCCTGTGGTAGCCTCCCTCTCTCCTCTATGGCTCAATAGGCCCATTAACTTTCCTGGGGGGAGGGGCGTTTCGGTAACCTGCCGGTACTCCGAAAAATCCCTGGTCTTCTTCGGAACCATTCCGGTGTCCGTATATAACCTTCCAATATATCAATCTTTACCTCTCGACCATTTCAAGACTCCTCGTCATGCCCGTGATCTCATCCGGGACTCCGAACAAACTTCGGTCACCAAAACACATAACTCATAATACAAATCGTCATCGAAAGTTAAGTGTGCGGACCCTACGGGTTCGAGAAATATGTAGACATCACTGAGACACATCTCCAGTCAATAACCAATAGCAGAACCTGGATGCTCACATTGGCTCTTACATATTCTACGAAGATTTTTATTGGTCAAACCGCATAACTCATACGTCATTCCCTTTGTCATCGGTATGTTACTAGCCCGAGATTCGATCGTCAGTATCATCGTACCTTGTTCAATATCTTTACCGGCAAGTCTCTTTACTCGTTCCGTAATGCATCAACCCGCAACTAACTCATTAGTCACATTGCTTGCAAGGCTTGTAGTGATGTGCATTACCGAGAGGGCCCAGAGATACCTCTCCGATACACGGAGAGACAAATCCTAATCTCGATATATGCCAACTCAACAAACACCATCGAAGACACCTGTAGAGCATCTTTATAATCACCCAGTTACGTTGTGATGTTTGATAGCACATAAAGTGTTCCTCCGGCATTCGGGAGTTGCATAATCTGATAGTCAGAGGAATATGTATAACTCATGAAGAAAGCAATAGCAATAAAACTAAACGATCATAATGCTAAGCTAACAGATGGGTCGTGTCCATCACATCATTCTCTAATGATGTGATCCCGTTCATCAAATGACAACACATGTCTATGGTCAGGAAACTTAACCATCTTTGATTAACGAGCTAGTCTAGTAGAGACATACTAGGGACACTCTGTTTGTCTATGTATTCACACATGTACCAAGTTTCCGGTTAATATAATTCTACCATGAATAATAAACATTTATCATGATATAAGGAAATATAAAATAAAAACTTTATTATTGCCTCTAGGGCATATTTCCTTCAGATCCATGCCTATGAGTTTTTCACATATTGTTCTTGCTAAGTTACTACTATTGTTACAACTGCTACAAAACTACTACTACTAACATTACTATTACTATTACTATCCTTGCTACTACTATCAAACTATCATACTACTGTGCTACCGATCACGCTACTGTAGATATTTAGTATCCAGATGTGGTTGAATGGACAACTCAACTGCTAATACTTGCAAGTATTTTTTGGCTCCCATTATGTCGAATCAATAAATTTGGGTCGAATACTCCACCTTCGAAAACTGTTGCGATCCCTATACTTGTGGGTTATCACCGACCAGCTTGGACTCAGTTTATCCAAGTGTTTGATGAAGCTTCTTTCTTTTGTGCTGCTATATTCCACCATTTTTGGACATTGCAGGTAGGGTGTCATGCGGTCAAATATATAGATGATTGACGATATGGTGTTGCATATGCACATCTGACCTTCCGTTGTTCCCTAGAGAAATGAGAAGGGAAACCTGTTGTCATTGTTCGTCGAGACAAAAGATGGTAGAATCATGAACTTTTCCTGCGGTTGGTTTATCTACCCATCATCTCGAAAATCTAAGCATGAGCAATTTGTTTGTAGCAAATGTAAACTCGTTTATCACTGATGGTCCTCACATCGCATGCATATCCTTCTGTCTGGAAACACCACAATCTCATTCTGCTTAAGGTAGCTACTGATCAAGCCGCTTTTTTGATGACGAAACACTGGCGGAGCAGCTTTTCTTTTCAATTATAGGAAGAAGGGTGTTATAGGTATTGTGGCCTGCGCAAGTGCCAGGCCGAGAACAAGAACAAAGCCAACAGCAGGCATCGTAGAAGCTATACAACAGTGCCCAAGTCAATCCGGCTCACGTGCTGTTGAATCCTATGACAAAGAATCTGCTGAATCCTGTGGCGCCCAGCCTGGTTCCATAACATAAACTCATCCATCATCGCGTTGAACACTCCACTGACAGTGGACACCTTGTTTTGGAAAATCCAAGCGTTCCTCTCGCGCCAAGCGGACCACCAGATGGCCACCGTAAGACCACCCCAGCCCCTTGAGTTGGGCAGATAGCTCACCACATTGGACTCCAGCCAGTCAACAAGGTTGGAGGTTGCCCCTGTCGGCGCAAGTTTTGTGGGAAGGTTGTAGTGGTTCAACATCAGACTCCATAGTGCTTGGGTAAAGGAGCTGCGTGCCAGGAGGTGATCGGCACACTCATCCGCTGCCCAATAGAGACAACAAATCGGGTCGTGTGGCCATCCTCTCTTTTGTAGGTTGTCCGCTGTAAGGCATTTTTCCAAGATCGCTACCAAGAAAAAATTCTGCATTTTATTGAAGCATCAGCTGTCCAAATGTGCCGCTGGCCGGCGAGGTGTGTGCACCCTTCGAATTGCACGACATATGCAGTGGCCAAAGAGCAAGCACCGCTCGGCGTCCATCTCCAGATCACCAAGTCTGGAGTTCCCTGCAGCAAACGCACAACGGCAACCATCTCCCAGAGCCTTGTGAATTGGACAATGGCTGTTGGCGCAAGAGGGTGACACAGGTGTCTGATCCAACGACCATCATGAAGGGCTTGATCCACACTGAGATTCTTGCGAGTGCAGCAAGAAAACAGGTCAGGCGCCACGCAACTCAGAGCCACCCCATTGAGCCAAGGCTCTAACTAGAACTTAATCCTTTCTCCATTCCCGAGGTTGAACTTGACAGATGCGTTGAAGAGGTTGTTAAGTTTCTTGTCGATTGTCATGGGTAGGTATGCCCATGGCTTGCCCGGCTCGTTCCAAGATTGCCAAAGCCAGCGAAGGCAAAGAGCCAGGCCTTGAGCTTGCAGGTTGGGGATCCCAATTCCCCCATAAATCTTTGGCCGACACACAAGCTTCCAGCTCACCAAGCATTTGCCCCCAACGACAACTTCCTTGCTCTCCCAAAGAATGCCCGTTCTGAGCTTTTCAATAAATTTATGTAGCCAAATCGGTTGCGACAAGGAAATCATCTAGAAGACCACCATCGCAGACAAGACTTGCTTGCAAAGTATAAGGCACCCACCCAGACCCATGAGTCCAAGCTTCCAGCAATGAACTTTGGCCAGTATCTTGTCTATATATTCCTCATAATGAACCATCTTCAGCCTGGAGTCAGAAAGTGGCATTCTGAGGTATTTGTAGGGAATGTTTTTGCATGCACCTATTGAGGTACCCATAATCATAGGCAGATCCAAGCCTTCACAACGGATAGGGGTGAAAGAGCTCTTCTGGAAGTTGGTGTATAAACCGGTCGCATTGCCAAAGAGTTGCAACCGTTGCTTGATGGATGCAATTTCAGAAGGTTCCGAGTTGATGAAGATCACTACATTGTCTGCATAGAGTGAGGTTCGAAAGGCATGCGAGAGTGCTCTATAGGTTTGAGCACCCCAGCTTCGACGTGAGCATTGATGAGGGCAGCATGGCAGTCCATCACAATAACGAAAAGCAATGGCAATAGAGGGTCTCCCCGCCGGAGGCCCTGCTGTTGGTGAATTGAATCTATGAAAGCCCCATTGACAAGCACTCTGGAAAGTGGCAGTAGACAACATGATAGAGACCCAGTCAGAAAACTTGGTGCCAAAACCCTTGGCCTCGAGAGCCTGCAGTAGGAACTCCCAAGATACCCAATAGAAAGCCTTTCAATATCCAGCTACAACATCATGACCGGCGTCTTTGATTGTTTGAACATCTTGGCAAGGCACTGAACATACTTACAATCGTCATGAATTGTGCGACCCTTAATGAAGGCACTCTGGCAAGGTTGAACAAGGTCGTTCATCTGGCATCTTAATCTCGAGGCAAGGATCTTCATGAAAAGTTTGCTGATGAAGTTGACCAAGCTGATTGGCCTAAAATCTCTAGGGGTTGACACTTTAGGGCTCTTTGGGAGGAGCACAATATCATGGTTAACTTCGGGAGGAGCACAATATCATGGTTGACGCTTTAGGGCTCTTAGGGAGGAGCACAATATCATGGTTAACCATGAAAGTTAACTTTTGATCTTGAGAAAGTTAACCATGAGCATCGCCCTGAATTGCCTCTCATCGTCCAACAGCATGCGCTTGTCCATGGCTCGGTCCAGCATAAAAATCAGCTCATTAGAGACCGCCGGACATCCGATAAAACTGACCAAGCCGCTTATATAGGGCTTTCAGAAAAAATGCTTACCTAGCTTCACCTCCTCTAGACCGGCCGGCTCCTGGCACAACGTGATCCAAAGAAGCTTCTGATCTCAGCGTCTATAAGGTGGAGCTCTAACCCAGAGCTATATAACACATTGATTTGCTGGGGCGAAAACAAAATTACCACAAAAACAGGAACAATCTTGTCTGCAATTTCTTGTCATAACTGCAGACCAAAAATGTGGTCATGGTAACGTTTCAGATTTTAGTCTTGCAAGTCTACTGCCATCGCAAAGACGCTAACCACTTTCTATCGCCTCCTCTCTCTTTACATGGTCCAAAGATATGAATATATATCCTAGCTAGGCGACTGATGGATGACGAGCATGAGCAGACCACGGAGATGGAGGGGCTAGCAGCAAAAGGGACCTGGATGCTGGGCTAGCTAGGTGCTGCAATGGCATGGGAGGGAGGCTGTTTTCTTCCTGCAGCAAAGTGACTTGGACGCCAGGCACCGCCGGTAGTGCAGCTCCATCACGAACTCATTCGCCGGAGCACCCACCGGCCTTTGGACCTTGTTCTTCGGCTTGCGGCTCAGCCACTGCTTGAGTAGGCCGTGCAGCGTCGTCGAGGGGCAGACCGGCTTGCCATGGCATAAGATCTCCACCTGCATTTCGCACAAGTATACATACAGGTGATCAGGCCAAATAGCACATTCAACATTGTCCATATGCATACATAGTTTCTCGGCTTACACGAGCGACAACATGAAAAATGATACTAATTGGTGCAAATAAATCGTACTATATATGCCACCATCCTTGGAAGCAAGCACCTTGACAAGAGGCCCAACACAACAATCAAAATGAAAGCACAAAGACATCTAAAATGCTCACCTTAACGTCAGTTGCTAGCTCAAGTTTTATCATAATGAGCTTCAGGATGGAGGAGACCTGCATCGTTCCATCTCTAAAACAAGAAGAAAAATCCATATTAAACAGAATGTGTTAAATTCTTGGAATCGAGTTACGTGTTAGCTGAATTGCTGGAAGGGATGAACGAAAAAAAAGAACGCATGATTTTTGAATGAAACATCCTCTCCAATGCTGATAAAAATCGTTATTCTAGACACTTCACCGTCATATTTTGGAATGAAGGAAATAACTCTTGCTGATACCATAGCACAGTTGCTACTAGTAGAAAACGTAACATGAAAAGGGGCATCAGCGCACCGCGCCATTTAGAATTCTAAAGCTGGGAAAAAACCTTCAGCGATGTATGCTACAAATAAGAGGATACTGATTAATTACTAAGTGGAGTATGAGAGGCCACAATCATTGTTGACAAAGAAACTTGAAGATTAATGGGGAACTCACTTAATTTTGTAGAATTTCATTTCTAGCTGAGGCAGCTGTTTAGCTTCTGCCCTGCAAAACAGTTTTCATTTTGATGTGAGGACACAAAAAACACGGTCCATAATAATTAGTACAAATATTGAATATGCTGCAATCTTACTGGTTCCGTGAAGTCACTAGTGAAAACCAGACTGGGGTAGTTATTCCATCATCCGAGTCTGCTTCTGGGTTTTCCCTCAGACTATCCTCTGTGGTTGTTTTGTTTTTTCGACTTTCCCTCAGACAACTAGTTTGTGAGTTCTTCGCGCTTGCCATGACTAAGCTCCGTAAGGGCTTATGAAGCTCTTCCTTGTCAATCGTCTCGCGATTCTTTCCATCTTCAGAAATATCTGCACTATTCTGTTTGGGATGGAAGTGTAGTCAGAATAAGCAAATGTTACAAGACAATCGGCATCAAACTTGCATATGAAATTATGTGCTGGTAATACTTTACTAGTACCTCCTTTTCAAAAAAAAACTTTAGTAGTACCTTCTTTTTGTTTGCAGATGTTGTCACCTTGGTTGATTTTGGTGCTGAGGCTATCTCAGTCTTCTGGCTATGGTCTTCAGATTTGTTTGGCAATTTACAGACAGAAAACAAATGGGACATGAATTTCCTTCTTGCAGCTCTCTGTCCTGTCAGAGTAGGTTGTGTTGCCATCTTTGGGGTTTCAACCAAGGAAGAAATGGACCTCTCTTTTATCTTTGCTGGCAGTGTAATAGTTGGAGCCTCTGAAGCGTCAACTTCTGCCTTAGGTGGAAACGCATGGTCCCTGATAGCCTGAATTTTTGGATCATCCCTTCAAACAAGGAAACAATCAATCATGTTAGGTAGCAGCATATAGTAGAGTACCTGAGTCGAGATCACAGGAAAAGTAATAATAAGTGGCTGGAATTCTAAGCTTTTGTTTCACAAAACAAGTATGTATGTATACATAGATAGTTTCTTCTATAGATACATTAATTCTAAGCTTTTGCTTCACAAAAAAAACAAGTTTCGGCTGGTTATTACTTATTTGTGAGAGTTTACACTTGTATTGCATAACTCCGCTGGTTTGCTTATACATAGACTTAAAGAAATTGAGAACTGACAAGTTGCAAAAACAATGATGTAGATAACTATATAGATAACCTTGTTATTTTAACAATTACTTACCTGAGTTTCTCTTCAGGAGCAATCCCAAGAGCAGCATTGCATACGGGGCAGGATTCGATCCCCTCCTCATCTATTTTCTTCATGATACAATCCCGGCAAACTGCTTACAAAAAGACGGTCACAAGAGGAACTCCACGGGCAGGCATGCAAGTTTAGTGCAGAGATTTGAGAGAACCGTTTTTTTACGTGCTCGGCAAATGAAAACAATATTAGCAGTAAATTAGCTAGTAACAACAATGCAACAAGATTAGATACTTGACTTGCATCCAGATTGAGAGCGCAAGTAGTGGTGCAGCAGTAGCATCCAGATTGAGGCTTATCAATCAAGTGGTGCAGCCACATTTTGTTTAAGAATAAATCATCCTCCTGGGCTCTACAACATGTGGTGCAGCCACTTTGTCGAACAAAAAAGTGGGAAAGCCACATTTTATTTAAGAATGCGAAGCGCGGCTATACCAAAATCATACTCTAACTGAAATAGTTCCCCAATACAAATAACTATAAGACAGCAAGCCACTCGTGCTCTGCTCTGGTCGGCAATGGTGAACAGTTTGACGTTTGCGTTTGGAGCCAGGTTAGTGAGTGTGATCCTTCTCGAATTACCCCGTTCCCATACGAGATACGACACCTCTCCCTCTTTTTGAGGGGTGTGGTCAGGTGTGGCAACCAGACGGCCAACGCTCAAGGCGATCCGCCTTGCTTGGTTAGATGATGGTGGAAGCCGGAGACCTCCCTCCCCTTGTCGACCCTTGGTGATCTTTGAAGCTGGGTCCCTTCTCTTCTAGAGTACGTACGGTGGTGTTGTTGTGGTGCTGGTGTGAGTTCTTGTGTGCTGTGCTGTTGTGGGTTTCTGTGCTCATTCTGGGCTTTGTAATGTGTCTTCTTCTTCATACATGAAATGAAATGCAATTCCGTTGATTTTTGTAACATGTGGTGCAGCTGGCAGTGGAGCTGGTAATACACGACACGATGATGTGGCCAACTGCGAGCTGGCAGTGGAGCTGGTCTACGTACGATGACATCGGCGACAGCGGTGCGTCGTGCATCATCGTGTGCTTGCGCGAGCCCATCGCCAAGGACATTCGCTTGGTGGAGGCGGAGGAGGATGGCCGCGTCCCGTCCCGTCTGTCTGCTTGGTGGAGAAAGATCGGCTGATTTCAACGATCGCGTTTTCGCCTCGGACGCCTGCCCCTGCCTGTTAGCTAACGTTCACCTGGAATCGCTCGGTGGCTGCGGCACGGGGTTTCTCCGGAGTAGCTCCGGCGCGCCCTACCGGAGAGGAAACGTCTCGGCCGCAAGGTGGCCGCAACGGCCAGACCGCAGCGGCGGCGCACGCAATCAAAAGGCTTGGCCGCCACGGCCAGATCGCAGCCCAGGCAATCAATCATAAGGCTCGGCAATGACAGCGTCGCCTCCGGCGCTCTTCGGGATCAGATCACGAGGTCGCATCAAACGCCAACCAGGCAAGCACCGACCGAGAGACAGACAGACGGGACAGGGAGAGAAAGCAGATGCAGCGCGACGGCAAACGGGACGGCAGAGCGACGCGAGGTCGCGAAGAAGACGGGGCGGCGGCGCAGGAAGGTCGCTGGGCGACAGCGCGTGCAGACACGAAAGGGGGGAGGACGAAACGAAACCGTAGGGGCGGCGGACGGGAGCGGGGTAGAAGAGAGAACTCACATGTGTGGCCGCACTCGGCGAAGGCGTTGGCCTCGCGGAAGTATCCCTTGCAGAGCGGGCACGTCAAGAGCGCGGCTAGCGCCGCCCGCGGCACGCGAGATACCCCCGGCGCGCCCCCCATCTCTCCGCTGCCCGCAACCATGTCTGCCACCTTCTCCTCGACAACCTCCTCGTCAGAACTCTGCGACCGGAGGCGGAGAATCAGCAATAAACGGCGCGGGGCGATGGAATCGAGGACGTCAGTCGGTCGGGAGAAGGGAGAAGCGGCGGCGGAGCTCCGGCGAGTCGCGATGTTTAGTGTTTTCCTATTCTGCTGTATTTTTTTGGTGGATGTATAGAAATATATAGAAGGCTGGCTGTGGGTGGGACGCGATAGAAATAAAGGCTGTGGGATGGGAGGGACCCAGCAGAATTTCTAGGTCTAGGGTACTTCTCCCACAACGGTCATATCGTGCGATTTGTATTTTTGGAACCGTCTTCCTGTTTTGTCAAAAAGTAATACTTTTCCTGCTCAATACCAGGCCATATATTCCAGTTTTCATTAATTGCTTCAATATCGTAAGTAAAGATTCATCTTTTGTGCAGATAAAATATCAAATTCTTACAAAGCAAGAGACGGTAAAAAGAGAAGCGAGTTCAAATTGGACCGAGACCGTTGTGGAGGTGAAGTGCTCCAGAAACCGAGAAGTGAGTTTGGAAGAAAACCCTTGTGTACGTGAAGTATATGGGAAATGGGGAAGCATGCTGGATGACACCGTTATGCATGAGAATTACACAGGAAAGTGAAAATTGAGTTCTGCGAAACCATTGCGCGTTTGAAATACGCGGGAAAAGAGAGCAACCGACTCAGATGAAACCGCTTTGTATGTGAATACTTTGGTTTATTTTTTGACAGGCGCGAAAAGTGCAAAAACATGGAGATACCATGCTGTTTATTGCACTTAATGAGTTACCAAAAACAGTTTCAACTTTTTAAAGCAATTACATTATGTGACAGCTCATGACAACCCATTTCACTAATAATTACTTTATGATAATGATGAGGAGTATTTGCTTGTGTGGGTAAATAATGATTTCTGAATACCATAATATGCACGAGTAAGTAGCGAATTAGGCAGAAAAGAGAGAAGTAAGTTCTGGCAAGACCATTGTGCATACAAAGTGTGTGTAAGTGAAGTACATGGGAAACGGGGGAGCAAGCTGGATGATACAGTTATGCATGAGAATTACGCGGCAAAAAGAGAAGTGAGTTCCGCGAGACCCTTGCACGTGTGAAATATGCGGAAAAAGAGAGGAACCGACTCGGATGAAACCGTTTTATATGTGAATACTTTGGTTTATTTTTTTGACAGCCGCGGGAAGTGCAAAACCAAGGAGACACCATGGTGTTTATTGCACCTAATGAGTTACCAAAAATAGTTCCAACTTTTTAAAGCAATTACATTATGTGACAGCTCATGACAATCCATTTCACTAATAATTACTTAAAGATAATGATGATGAATATTTGCTTGTGCGTGTAAATAATAATTTCTGAATACCATATTATGCACGATCGAGTACGTAGCGAATTACGTAGAAAAGAGAGAAGTAAGTTTGGGCAAGACCATCGCATATGAAGCGTGTGTACGTGAAGTATGCCGGAAAAATGAGAGGATATGTCAAGCAAGACTGTTGTGTAGCTATAAGACACTATTAGTCAATTGTAAAAAAATGAATGCCAAATATAGATCCAAATACGTTTAAATCAGTAACATCAATGTGACTTTATACTAGCTAGTATATCTCTTCCCGGCAAAGGTGGTATTCGTTTAGTGAGGTGCCTCGTTTACTCCACGCAATCTTATTGGAGGAAATTAAGAAAGAAACTGAGGGATAGCGCATGGAGGAAAACAAGGGAGACCCACTCGCTAGAGAGATAGTAGCATGGAGAGACAGATTACTGACATGTGGCATCATCCATAGAGTTCTCCGATGCTATATGAAATCTATGTATTTTGTACACCATCATGGCGGCTGACAATTGAACAACCACTTCCTCTCTACGAACTCAACAACTGCATCATGGAAATCCAGATTAGTACAGTGACCTAGCTATTCACTACAACCTTAACCATGTAACTCAAGGTCTGGGACTGTGGGTCCAATGGCGCCTATATTGGATAGAAATAATGAGTGCATATTAGAGCAACTTTAACCCATCCCCTATAACCGGTTAGAGGAGTGAAAATTCCAGTTTACTCCTCTAATCGAAACCTACCTAATCTCTTATAATCTTTAGAGGAGTAAATTTTTTATTCTACGACCTCCTCGAGGAGTAAATATACTCGACCAAGCAGGTCTAGAGAATAAATCTCGTGGCTCCCGTCGCTCCCCTCCAACCCCGAATCTGCTCTCCCCACGCCCATGTCGTGCAGCGCCATGTTGGACAGTGGCTCGCTGCTATGCTGCTCTAGCCCAAGCCTGCCGCTGTTCTCCCGCACACCCGCAAGGAATGACTCACCAGAGCCGCTTCCCCCGACGTTGTCGAACAAGTTGAGTGATGCTGCCGCGTAGAGCCGCACGGGTCTGTCACCACCGCCTGTGCCACATCCCATGCGAACCCCTGCGCCTCCATCAGTTGCCATCCCCGCCCACCACCATCACACAACGTCATTCCCAGCTCTGTTATCTCTGTTGCTCCTCCGCACAGTCAGGTCAGCCACATACATACATGCATCATGGAAACGTGAAGGCTGATGCATACAGTGCACTGCCATTGTTGCCGCCACCGCACCGTCTCCCAGCCCAAGCCCCAGCCACGATGACTTGCTCAAGGATCTGCTGCCCTGCTGCTACTGGCACAGGGACCTGCTACCCTACTGCTGCTTGCCGGTGCGGGGTGCAACCTGGTGGTCAACAGGTATGACGGTGAATGCGACCGAGTCGAGGGATGGGAGCTCATCGATGGCGGCAGAGGCGACATTGATGAGACACTCGGCGGCCTTGCTAGGCTAGTCAAACCTAAGGCGCTCCTATAGGTCATAGTACCACTTTTGCCTTTTCTCATGTGTGGTCGGTGGCGCGTCGCATATGTGGTTACCATCGTCACTGCTCGCTGTGGAGACACATAGCAAATGTTCAGCGAAATGCGTAAGCCAATTGTAAGGGATCGGTCAGAATGATACTTTTTTAGAGGAGCAAATGTACTCCTCTAAAGGATACTCGGCCGTTTACTCTAAATCTTAGGAGATTAGCAAGAGTTGCTCTTACGAATGTGCACACGTGACAAATGGCCAACTAGAATTGTTTTTCTATATTGCTTTCAATTTTTTTGTTAATTCCCTTTTGTTTCAACTTACTTTCTGACTATTTCTATTCAAAACAAGGCTATTTCACTCTTCGCCACTTTCAATATGTACAGAACAAACTTCTTTTTTGCGTTGGTAAGTAACGAATACTTAAGAGTTATGTATGTGAAGTACATGGGAAAGGAGGAAGCAAGTTTGGATGACGTTGTTGTGCATGTGAGTTATATTATACGAGGAAGGGAGACATGCGTTCAAAGGAGCCTGTTGTGGACGTAAATTAAGCGATAAGGGGAGAAGAGAATTTGAGTGACATCATTGTGTATGTAAAATAAATGGGTCAGAGATAAACGAGTTCGAGCAAGACTGCGGTGTATGGGAAGAATGTGGGAGGAAGGGGGGGGGGGGGGGGGGGGGGGAGAAACCGTCGTGCATGTGAAATACACGGGAAAGGGAAAAGCGAGCTTAGGCGAGACAATTGTCCATGTGAAGTTCGTGGGAGAGGGGTAAATCAGTTTGGATGAGACTATTGTGCATGTAAATTAGCGAGAAGTGAGTACGGGCGAGACTGTTGTGTACGTGAAGTTTGTTGGAAAGGGCGGAGGGTTAGTTCATAGGAGACCGTTGTGGATGTTAAATATACATGAAAGGAGGAAGCGAGTTTGGGTAAGACTATTGTATATGCGAAGCACGTAAAATGGCAGAGCTATGTAGATGGAGAGAACTCCTTATTTAACGCCGCCCTAAATTTCGTTTCTGTTAGACATGGACTATTTTCTTCCTTATATAGCACCAAGTATAAATTTTGTTCCCTTTGTCATACTTACATCCATTTTGACTACTAATGGTGTTAAAAAATGACACTTGGAAAGACAATTTACCTCAGTGTAGCTTGTGACCAGAATTATTCACATGACCAAATAAGCAATACTTTTTTTTCATGGTTACATGTACAATCATCGTTGATGTCGACCAATTTTAATTGAAAAACATGCACACAAACCATGCGAATTGAGAAACATGCACACAATCCAAATGAATTTCATTGTGACGTGTACTTGGATGTGAACCCGGATGTTTATGTCTCATGTTTATGGGAAATGTGAATATTGTGTGATGAATTATGTATATGTTAACAATGTGCAAGGTATATGATATCAAACTGCATGGGACGTTCAGCCCAAATTTTTAATTGAAATTGAAAATACAGAATTTAAATCCTGGGGCGAAGGGCGCGGGCATGCTAAAAGGATCGACACGGTCGACTAGGGGGGGGGGGGGGGCGATAACATAGGTTCTCTACACATGCAACCGATGAACACAACCTATATGACAAGCAATCTCAAAACAATCTAAGCTAGGTAACAATATAAATAACAAGCATACAATGGAAAGTAAAGTGCGAGAAAGGATTAACCACAAGTGAGTCGATGACACCGATTTTATCCAGAAGTTCACACTTCCTTGGGGAAGTCCCAATCTTCGTATGATCAGTGCCGGAGCTAATGCTTCTGAAATACCCTGGAGAGCTCACCGTATTCTTCTCGAGTTACCCCCAATGGATGAGTCTCGAATCACCTGAGGTTGCTCTTGAAGCGACCACCACACCTTTACATACGTCTCCTGAGCACACCACAAGCAATAAAGCTTCTGGAGGAACCATAACCAACTAGGAGCTCAAGGTCCAAGACTAACAAGTCAATGGTGAATTTTTTTTGCAGGGAATACGAATTGGTTTGGTGAAAGTGTAGATAGGGCCTTTCTCCCTCAATCCCCAAAGTATCAACAAGTTTGGGTGGAGGGATTGAGAAAAATAGGGTGTTGAAAATGATGGTTGCTCAAAAGGCTAAAGGGTTAGGGTTGGAGGTTGAAGAACGCCTCTTTATATAGTGCTCCCTCTCTTGTGGCCGTTTCCTTCTGTTGGACTCTGAGCACATGTTTAAGTTAGCTCTGTGCACGCAAGGTGTCCAGTGAAGAAACAAGTACCCCGTGGGAATGGGGGGTCTAGCCCTGTGCGCACAGGCTGTCCAGGACCTTGTGGGTACGCGGTGTCCATAAGGTTTCATGATCACCAGACAATGTGCACAGGGGTCCAGGATACCGTGCGCACAGGGTGACAAGCAACATTAGACATTACCCCTTTTGGCACACCGAGAGATCGAACATGGAGTAATGTGAGGCACATTTTAGATGGTAGATGTAGGAGGGCTGTTGTACATGTTGAAGGTGTTCCCACACGACTTTTTTCACCTTGACCCCTCTTGATAGTGCGGTGACCCTACAACTCAAGTCAAACAAAAATAAAAGATTTGGTTTGCTAGAAAACCACACCTTATCCCATATCTATTAGTGTTTCTACCAAACCCTTGCAATTAATCTTCTCTGATGTTTGGGGCCCTACCCCTAGTTCTATTGGTAGACATACTTATTATGTGAGCTTCACAGATGACTACAACAAATTTTCTTGGATCTATCTTCTTAAGAAAAGATCCGATGTCTTTCAAGTCTTTCAAAACTTTCAAGCTCTCATTGAATGAAAATTCGATAGTAAGATCATTGCGGTACAATCTGATTGGGGAGGGGAGTACGAAAAATTAAACTCCTTCCAAACCCTTGGCATATCACATGATGTGTCATGCCCTCATGCTTATCAACAGAATGGCTCTACTGAAAGCAAGCACATGCACATAGTTGAGGTTGGGTTAGCCCTCCTAGCTTGCGCATCTATGCCCCTCAAGTTTTGGGATGAGACTTTTCTCACCACCGTTCATATCATAAACATGCTTCCTAGTCGTATGATTAATAATGAAAATCTAATATAAAGACTTCTCCACACTAAACCCGACTAAAAATCTCTTCGTGTCTTCGGGTGTGCATGTTGGCCCAATCTTTGCCCATACAACAACCGCAAGCTCATGTTTCACTCAAAACATTGTGGTTTTCTAGGATATAGCGCCCAACATAAAGGTGTCAAGTGCCTACATGTTGCCACTGGCCATGTTTATATTTCACGGGATGTTGTGTTGGATGAAACCAAATTTCCCTTTGCTGATCTTCATCCCAACCCCGGTGCCCTTCTTCGCCAAGAGATCCTTCTTTTGCATCCTAATGTCTCCAGTGTTGATCAAGGGGGAAACAATTGTGATGATCAATACTTATGATGTGCATGAGCCTTGTGGTGTTACAAGTGAAAACTGAGAAGAAAGCGGTGAGAACAGAGAAGAAAACGGTGAAAAAAACCCTCCACCAGAGCCATATTTGATGTGATCCGAATCTAGAGACAAATCCTCGTTGGGATCCGTCCGACTGCAGTGCAGTACATCCTCGTCGGGATCAGCAGCACCAGACACGCCAGGGGCACCGACCGCACGCATGCCCACCTCCGACCCGGTGCGCGCCACGCGGTCGTCCTCCACGGGCTGCGGCACGACGCCACCTTCGCACCAATCACCACTTGCTACGCATCATCTCGTGGTTGGTTTGGGCAGCGCGCGCTTCACCAACCAACCGTTGTGCTACAAGCAGCGTCACCTGCTACCTCTTGAGCACTGCGTTGGTTTTCCCCAAAGAGGAAGGGATGATGCAACAAAGTAGTGTAAGTATTTCCCTCAGTTTTTGAGAACCAAGGTATCAATCCAGTAGGAGGCTACGCACCTGTCCCTCATACCTGCACAAAACAAATAAATCCTCGCAACCAACGCGATAAGGGGTTGTCAATCCCTACACGGCCACTTACGAGAGTGAGATCTGAAAGATATGATAAGATAATATTTTTGGTATTTTTGTGATAAAGATGCAAAGTAAAGTAAAAGCAAAGCAAAAACCAAAGGAAATAACTAAGTAGTAGGAGATTAATATGATGAAGATAGACCCGGAGGCCATAGGTTTCACTAGTGGCTTCTCTCGAGAGCATAAGTACTCTACGGTGGGTGAACAAATTACTGTTGAGCAATTGAAAGAATTGAGCATAGTTATGAGAATATCTAGACATGAACATGTATATAGGCATCACGTCCGACACAAGTAGACTGACTCCTGCCTGCATCTACTACTATTACTCCACTCATCGACCACTATCCAGCATGCATCTAGAGTATTAAGTTAAAAACAGAGTAACACCTTAAGCAAGATGACATGATGTAGAGGGATAAACTCATGCAATATGATGAAAACCCCATCTTGTTATCCTCGATGGCAACAATACAATACGTGCCCTGCTGCCCCTACTGTCACTGGGAAAGGACACCGCAAGATTGAACCCAAAGCTAAGCACTTCTCCCGTTGCAAAGATAACCAATCATACATAAAGGAATTCAGACAAGATACAAATATTGTTCATAGATAGACTTGATCATACACCCACAATTCATCGGTCACAACAAACACACCGCAAAAAGAAGATTACATCGAATAGTTCTCCACAAGAGAGGGGAGAACATTGTATTGAGATCCAAAAAGAGAGAAGAAGCCATCTAGCTAATTACTATGGACCCGTAGGTCTGAGGTGAAGTACTCACACTTCATCGAAGGGGCTATGGTGTTGATGTAGAAGCCCTCCGTGATCGATGCCCCCTCTGGTGGAGCTCCGGAACAGGCCCCAAGATGGGATCTCGTGGATACAGAAAGTTGCGGCGGTGGAATTAGGGTTCTGGCTCCGCATCTGATCGTTTGGGGGTACGTAGGTATATATAGGAGGAAGGAGTACGTCGGTGGAGCAACAGGGGCCCACGAGGGTGGAGGGCGCGCCTAGAGGGGGGGGGGGGTAGGCGCGCCCCCTACCTCGTGGCCTCCTCTTTTGTGTCTTGACGTAGGGTCCAAGTCTCCTGGGTCTTGTTCATTGAGAAAATCACGTTCCCGAAGGTTTCATTCCGTTTGGACTATGTTTGATATTCCTTTTCTTCGAAACCCTAAAACATGCAAAAAATAGCAATTCTGGGCTAGGCGTCCGGTTAGTAGGTTAGTCCCAAAAATAATATAAAAGTGGATAATAAAGGCCAATAATGTCCAAAATAGTAGATAATATAGCATGGAGCAATAAAAAATTATAGATACGTTGGAGACGTATCAAGCATCCCCAAGCTTAATTTCTGCCGTCCTCGAGTAGGTAAATGATAAAAACAGAATTTTTGTTGCAGTGTGCTACTTGGCATAATTTTAATGTAATTCTTCCTAATTGTGGTATGAATATTCAGATCCGAAAGATTCAAGACAAAAGTTCATATTGACATAAAAATAATAATACTTCAAGCATTCTAACAAAGCAATTATGTCTTCTCAAAATAACATTGCCAAAGAAAGTTATCCCTACAAAATCATATAGTCTGGCTATGCTCTATCTTCACCACACAAAGTATTTAAATCATGCACAACCCCGATGACAAGCCAAGAAATTGTTTCATACTTTTGACATTCTCAAAACTTTTTTCAATCTTCACGCAATATATGAGCGTGAGCCATGGATATAGCACTATAGGTGGAATAGAATGGTGGTTGTGGAAAAGACAAAAGGAAGAAGATAGTCTCACATCAGCTAGGCGTATTAACAGGCTATGGAGATGCCCATCAATAGATATCAATGTGAGTGAGTAGGGGTTGCCATGCAACGGACGCACTAGAGCTATAAGTATATTAAAGCCCAAAAATAAACTAAGTGGTTGTGCATCCAACTTGCTTGCTCATGAAGACCTAGGGCATTTTGAGGAAGCCCATCATTGGAATATACAAGCCAAGTTCTATAATGAAAATTTCGCACTAGTATATGAAAGTGACGAAATGAGAGACTCTCGACTATGAATATCATGGTGCTACTTTGAAGCACAAGTGTGGTAAAAGGATAGTAGCATTGTCCCATCTCTCTTTTTCTCTCATTTTTTTATTTTGGCCTTTTCTCCTTTTTTATGGCCTCTTTTCTTTCTCTTTTTTTCGTCCGGAGTCTCATCTCGACTTGTGGGGGAATCATAGTCTCCATCATCCTTTCCTCACTTGGGACAATGCTCTAATAGTGATGATCATCACACTTTTATTTCCTTACAACTCAACAATTACAACTCGATACTTAGAACAAAATATGACTCTATATGAATGCCTCCGGCGGTGTACTGCGATATGCAATGACTCATGAGTGACATGTATGAAAGAATTATGAATGGTGGCTTTGCCACAAATACGATGTCAACTACATGATCATGCTAAGCAATATGACAATGATGGAGTATGTCATGATAAACGGAACGGTGGAAAGTTGCATGGCAATATATCTCGGAATGGCTATGGAAATGCCATAATAGATAGGCATGGTGGTTGTTTTGAGGAAGGTATATGGTGGGTGTATGATACCGGTGAAAGGTGCGCGGTATTAGAGAGGCTAGCAAAGGTGGAAGGGTGAGAGTGCGTATGATCCATGGACTCAACATTAGTCATAAAGAACTCATATACTTATTGCAAAAATCTACAAGTTATCCAAGCAAAGTATTACACGCATTCTCCTAGGGGGTTAGATTGGTACGAAAAGACCATCGCTCGTCCCCGACCGCCACTCATAAGGAAGACAATCAATAAATAAATCATGCTCCGACTTCATCACATAACAGTTCACCATACGTGCATGCTACGGGAATCACAAACTTTAACACAAGTATTTCTCAAATTCACAACTAATCAGTTAGCACAACTTTAATATCACCATCTTCATATCTCAAAACAATTATCAAGCATCAAACTTCTCATAGTATTCAACACAGTCATAAGAAAGTTTTATTATTAATCTTGTATACCAAGCATATTAGGATTTTAAGAAAATTACCATGATATTTAAGACTCTCAAAATAATCTAAGTGAAGCATGAGAGATCAATAGTTTCTATAAAACAAATCCACCACCGTGCTCTAAAAGATATAAGTGAAGTACTAGAGCAAAACTATATAACTCAAAAGATATAAGCGAAGCACATAGAGTATTCTAACAAATTCCAAATCATGTATGGCTCTCTCAAAAGGTGTGTACAGCAAGGATGATTGTGGTAAACTAAAAAGTAAAGACTCAAATCATACAAGATGCTCCAAGGAACACACATATCATGTTGCGAATAAAAATATAGCTCCAAGTAAAGTTAGCGATAGAAGTAGATGTAAGAGGGGATGCATTCCGGGGCATCCCCAAGCATTGGCTTTTAGGTGTCCTTAGATTACCTTGGGGGTGCCATGGGCATCGCCAAGCTTAGGCTCTTGCCACTCCTTATTCCATAATCCATCAAATCTTTACCCAAAACTTGAAAACTTAACAACACAAAACTCAAAGTAGAAAATCTCGTGAGCTCCGTTAGTGAAAGAAAACAAAAGACCACTTCAAGGTACTGTAATGAACTCATTTTTTATTTATATTGGTGTTAAACCTACTGTCTTCCAACTTCTCTATAGTTTATAAACTATTTTACTAGCCATAGATTCATCAAAATAAGCAAACAACACAAGAAAAACAGAATCTGTCAAAAACAAAACAGTCTGTAGTAATCTGTAGCTAGCGTAAGATGTGGAACCCAGAAAAATTCTAAAATACATTTCTGGACGTGAGGAATTTATCTATTAATCATCTTCAAAAAGAATTAACTAAATAGAACTTTCCAAATAAAAATGGCAGCAGTCCTCGTGAGCGCTAAAGTTTCTGTTTTTTGACAGCAAGTGTAACAAGACTTTCCCCAAGTCTTCCCAACGGTTATACTTGGCACAAACACTAATTAAACACAAAAAACACAACCAAAACAGAGGCTAGATAAATTATTTATTACTAAACAGGAGCAAGAAGCAAGGAATAAAAATAAAATTGGGTTGCCTCCCAACAAGCGCTATCGTTTAACGCCCCTAGCTAGGCATAACAAGCAAGGATAGATCTAGGTATTGCCACCTTTGGTATGCAATCCATAAGTGGCTCTCATAATAGATTCATAAGTTAATTTAATTTTCATTCTAGGAAAGTGTTCCATGCCTTTCCTTAATGGAAATTGGAATCTAATATTTCCTTCCTTCATATCAATTGTTGCACCAATCGTTGTTGTTGGTATTGGTAAAGTTACACAATTTGGTATTATCTTGAGCCATCGTGACAAGCAAGCAATCCAACACACAAGAAAACAAGGAACGGGCAAAAAGAGGCGAATAGAGAAAGAGAGGCAGGATGGAGAGAGAGAGAGGGAGAATAAAACGACAATGGTGAAGTGGGGGAGAGGAAAACGAGAGGCAAATGGCAAATACTGTAATGCGGGAGATAAGGGTTAGTGATGGGTACTTGGTATGTTGACTTTTGCGTAGACTCCCCAGCAATAGCGCCAAAAATACTTCTTTCTACCTCTTGAGCACTGCGTTGGTTTTCCCTTAAAGAGGAAAGGGTGATGCAGCAGAGCAGCGTAAGTATTTCCTCGGTTTTTGAGAACCAAGGTATCAATCCAGTAGGAGGCCACGCACGAGTCCCTCGCACCTACACAAACAAATAAACTCCTCGCAACCAACGCGATAAAGGGGTTGTTAATCCCTTCACAGTCACCTACGAAAGTGAGATCTGATAGATATGATAAGATAATATTTTTAGTATTTTTATGATAAAGAGAAATAAAGATGCAAGTACAATAAATGGCAAAGGAAATAAATGAGTATTGGAAGATTAATATGATGGAAAATAGACCCGGGGGCCATATGTTTCACTAGAGGCTTCTCTCGAGAGCATAAGTATTACGGTGGGTGAACAAATTACTATTGAGCAATTGACAGAATTGAGCATAGTTATGAGAATATCTAGGTATGATCATGTATATAGGCATCACGTATGAGACAAGTAAACCGACTCCTGCCTGCATCTACTACTATTAATCCACACATCGACCGCTATCCAGCATGCATCTAGAGTATTAAGTTCAAGAGAATAGAGTAACACTTTAAGCAAAATGACATGATGTAGAGGGATAAACTCATGCAATATGATATAAACCCCATCTTGTTATCCTCGATGGCAACAATACAATACGTGCCTTGCCGCCCCTACTGACACTTTGAAAGGACACCGCAAGATTGAACCCAAAACTAAGCACTTCTCCCATTGCAAGAAAGATCAATCTAGTAGGCCAAACCAAACTGATAATTCGAAGAGACATGCAAAGATAAACAATCATACATAAAAGAATTCACAGAAGATTCAAATATTGTTCATAGATAAACTTGATCATAAACCCACAATTCATCGGTCTCAACAAACACACCACAAAAGAAGATTACATCAAATAGATCTCCACAAGAGAGGGTGAGAACTTTGTATTGAGATCCAAAAAGAGAGAAGAAGCCATCTAGCTAATAACTATGGACCCGTAGGTCTGAAGTAAACTACTCACACTTCATCGGAGAGGCTATGGTGTTGATGTAGAAGCCATCCATGATCGATATCCCCTCCGACGGAGCTCCGGAAAAGGCCCCAAGATGGGATCTCGTGGATACAGAAAGTTACGGCGGTGGAATTAGGGTTTTGGCTCCGTATCTGGTAGTTTAGGGGTACGTAGGTATATATAGGAGGAAGGAGTACGTCGATGGAGCAATGTGGGCCCCATGAGGGTGGAGGGCGCGCCTGGGGGGGGGGGTGGGGTTAGGCGCCCCCCTACCTCGTGCCTTCCTCGTTGATTGCCTAACGTATGGTACAAGTCCTCTGGATCATGTTCGTTCCGAAAATCACGTTCCCGAAGGTATCATTCCGTTTGGACTCCGATTGATATTCTTTTTCTGCGAAACCCTAAAATAGGCAGAAAACATCAATTCTGGGCTGGGCCTCCGGTTAGTAGCTTAGTCCCAAAAATAATATAAAAATGGATAATAAAGCCCAATAATGTCCAACAGTAGATAATATAGCATGGAGCAATCAAAAATTATAGATACTTTGGAGACGTATCATCACCCGACTCGCTTGACTAGTGTGGGGCCATGAACTCGTGCGGGATCCAGCATCGATGCGCACGTGCCCACACGCCCGGTCGACGCTCGACCCGATGCTAATACGCCATCATGTGGCCATGATGAGCTTGCCCCTCCAGCGGGATATTCTACGGATTCTGCACGAGCACAACTGCTGCGCTCTGCCACAGAAGATTCGAGCAGGGCCGAAACTGCTGCTGCAACTCGTGGATCTTCCTGGGGACAAGCTTCAACAGAAACTCCTGTTCAGCCCGCGGGTTTCTCTGCTGCTGAAAATCTAGCTACTTTTCCATGGCGTACACGATTACAAAAGGGGGTAATACAACCTTTTGATTACAAGCATATAACGAAATATGGTATGGTTTGTTCTATAGGTGAGCCAGGAGAACCTCATACTCTCGAAGAAGCACTTCGTGATGAAAAATGTAAGAAAGCAATGAATGAAGAATACATGGCCCTAAGGAAAAAAAACAACACATGGCACTTAGTTCCTCCACAGCAAGGTAAAAATTTAATTGACTTCAAGTGGGTATTTAGGATCAAGAGAAAATCTGATGGAACGATTTACCTCTACCAGGCTAGGCTTGTTGCACAGGGATTTAAACAACGGTATGACATAGACTATGAGGACGCTATTAGTCCAGTTGTTAAAGCTGTCACGATCCGTCTTGTTTTGTCTATTGTTGTTTCTAGGGGCTGGAGTCGCAGACAGCTAGATGTACAGAACGCGTTTTTTCATGGTGTTCTAGAAGAGGAAGTGTACATGAAGCAACCTCCTCAGTTTGAAAGCAAAAGTTCTCCCTCTCATGTGTGTAAACTTGACAAAGCACTATATTTGTTGAAGCAAGCACCGAGAGCATGGTACTCTCGTCTCTGTCACAAAATGCAAGCACTTGGTTTTATTCCATCCACATCTGACACCTTTACATACGTCTCCTGAGCACACCACAAGCAATAAAGCTTCTGAAGGAACCATAACCACCTAGGAGCTCAAGGTCCAAGACTAACAAGTCAATGGTGAATCTTTTTTTGCAGGGAATATGAATTGCTCTGGTGAAAGTGTAAATAGGGCCTTTCTCCCTCAATCCCCAAAGTATCAACAAGTTTGGGTGGAGGGATTGAGAAAAATAGCGTGTTGAAAATGATGATTGCTCAAGAGGCTAAAGGGTTAGGATTGGTGGTTGAAGAACGCCTCTTTATATAGTGCTCCCTCTCTTGTGACCGTTTCCTTCTGTTGGACTCCGTGCACATGCTTAAGTTAGCTCTGTGCGTGCAAGGTGTCCAGTTAAGAAACAATTACCCCGTGGGAATGGGGGGTCTAGCCCTGTGCGCACAGGCTGTCCAGGACCTTGTGTGCACGCGGTGGCCATAAGGTTTCATTATCACCAGACAATGTGCACAGGGGTCCAGCACACCGTGCACACGGGGTGACAAGCAACATTATACTTTACCCCTTTTGGTACACCGAGAGATCGAACATGGAGGAATGCGAGGCACATTTTAGATGGTTGCTGTAGGAGGGCTATTGTATATGTTGAAGGTGTTCACACATGACTTTTTTCACCTTGACCCCTCTTGATAGTGCAGTGATCCTACGACTCAAATCAAACCAAAATAAACCATTTGGTTCGCCAGAAAACCTCACCTTATACCATATCTACTAGTGTTTCTACCAAACCCTTGCAATTAATCTTCTCTGATGTTTTGGGCCCTGCCCCAAGTAATGTTGGTAGACATACTTATTATGTGAGCTGCACAGATGACTACAACAAATTTTCTTGGATCTATCTTCTTAAGAAAAGATCTGATGTCTTTCAAGTCTTTCAAAACTTTCAAGCTCTCATTGAACGAAAATTCGATTGTAAGATCATTGCAGTACAATCTAATTGGGGAGGGGAGTACCAAAAATTAAACTCCTTCTTCCAAACCCTTGGCATATCACATCATGTGTCATTCTCTCATGCTCATCAACAGAATGGCTCTGCTGAACGCAAGCACATGCACATAGTTGAGGTTCGGTTAGCCCTCCTAGCTTGCGCATCCATGCCCCTCATGTTTTGGGATGAGGCTTTTCTCACGGCCATTCATATCATAAACATGCTTCCTAGTCTTGTCATTAATAATGAAAATCTATGTCATGGTATTTCTCACGGGGGGCTTGCGAGTCGACAGATGCCACAAGGGCTTAGTGTGTGGGTAGGACTGCTGCTGATAGGACCGGGAGCGGGTATGCGAGTAGCACGCGGTGGTTTACCCAGGTTTGGGGCTCTCCGGAGAGATAATACCCCTACTCCTACATGTCTGAGTATATCTGGTATAGGGTCGCTCCTAGAGCTGTATCTCAGCTCAGTGCCATAGGCATCTGGCTTTATATATGCCTGTATGAGGCGTGCTAGTGGCCGGCCATGCTCATGGCCGTGAGCATACATGCTCGTGTGGATGGATGGAAAGCTAGCTTGCTTGCTAGCTTGTGTGTGTGCGTGAGTCTCCATCCTCCTTGATGGATGGATGGATCTCATATATATAGTGGGAGTTGGCTTAGGATGTAAGCCATGTAGGCATGGTAGCTAGCTAGCTAGTGGAATGGGTAGTGGCGTTGGATGTAAGCTACCTTGGGTAGCTTACATGCCAAGCCATGTAGGCATGGTATAGTGGCATGGCACATGTCATGCATGTCCCCTGGGGTACTTTATAAATCAGTACCCAGGGGACACGCTACACTGTAGATGATGGCACCGCGGTACGGTTTTCGCGTCGATGTCGGGTCGGGCTGCAGTCGGCAGCCGACTGGTTGGCATAGTCGGCGGCCGGCAGTCGGTAGCCGGCCGGGTAGTGCAGTCGGACGGGGAGTCGGCAGGAGCGGCCGGGCAGTCGGACTGAGGGGCTTTGCTAGCCCCGATGTCTTGAAATATCATCTCGCCGTCTTCGGGGTATCCGTGTCCCATTACACCGACAGTAGCCCCCGAGCCTCCGGGCAACTTGGCAAAGTTGTGCGGAGGTTTTTTGGCAAATGTTCATGAAAATAATCATAAAAAAGGACAGAGTTAGTCCATGCGGATATATCGAATGCTTGCTTTTATCATTGCAAGTTTTATGCGCAGGGTGCCGACTCGGTTTTGTCCGAGCCCCCTTAATCTTTTTCGTGTTCCCTCCGCTTTTTGGCTTGTGCTCTTGGTTGCCGGACAGCCGCTCTGCGGTCTGTGGCTGAGAGTGGGCCACGAAGTGGAGTGTACAGTACTCAGAGTCTGGGAGCAGATTCAACCGAGTAGATACTTGTAAAAGGAAAACGGTCGGGTCGCCCGAACGTTTTTCTTCCCGGACGTTTTTCGCGTGGGTGGCCTCCAGCGTTCACTCTTGCTAGTCGGCAGCCGCTCTGCGGTGTGTGACTAAGAGTGGGCCTTTGGTACCGCGCACGGTACTAAGCCGTCTGCGGGAGCTAATGTCTCAGGCCAAGCGGCCAGCCCCCGGGCCAACTCTGGCTGGCGCTGGGGCAAACAATGATGCTACTGTAATAAAATGCGGAGGCAGCCCCCGAGCAACGCTCGGGGTTATCCGTGCTTGCGTAGTGCAAAAAATATGCGGGTGAGGAGCTCACATTGATTTTCGTGTAGTCGCGGTCGTCGAAGATAGCCGGCGCGGCCCGGCGCTCGCGGAGTGCGCCGGCGCACCCGCTGTGTGTAGGGCCGACTGAGGAGCAGTCGAGCCGGATCTTCCGGCAGCTATTTTGTCTTCTTTCTCGCGGGGGCGCGTCAGCGCACCCGCTGGGTGTAGGCCCCAAAATTCGGGCCGACTGCTGAGCAGTCAGGCCGGATCTTCCGGCAACTACTTTGTCTTCTTTTCTCATGGGGGCGCGTCAGCGCACCCGCTGGGTGTAGCCCCCGAGATTCGGGCCGACTGCTGAGCAGTCGGGCCGGATCTTCCGGCAACTACCTTGTGTTCTTCTTCTCTCGCGGGGGCGCGTCAGCGCACCCGCTGGGTGTAGCCCTCGAGATTCGGGCCGACTGATGAGCAGTCGGGCCGGATCTTCCGGCAACTACCTTGCGTTCTTCTTCTCTCGCGGGGGCGCGTCAGCGCACCGACTGGGTGTAGCCCCCGAGATTCGGGCCGACTGCTGAGCAGTCGGGCCGGATCTTCCGGCAACTACCTTGCGTTCTTCTCCTCTCGCGGGGGCGCGTCAGCGCACCCGCTGGGTGTAGCCCCCGAGATTCGGGCCGACTGCTGAGCAGTCGGGCAGGATCTTCCGACAACTACCTTGTCTTTATCTCTTTTTCTCGTCAGCCGGCCATGCGCAGCCGGACCAGCTCGTCGGGCGGCCGTGCGGCAAAGCGGGCAGACGAAACAGCCGGCCGAGCGGCGACGCGGGCTGTTGATCAGAGCAGCCGGCTGGACTGTAGTCAATGCAGGCTCTTTTTTTTGGTCCGACTGCATGTGAGGAGCCGGACGCCACCAGTCGGCCTCAACTTTTCTCTTCAGCCGGCAAGCAGGCACTCGGAGTCTTCTTTGTTTGGCCAGCCGACATCTCTTTTCCATCCGGCCCAATTTTTTTTGTAGCTAGCAGCCGGCCCGACTTTTCCTCCAGCCGTCCACACTCTTTTTCTTTCTTTCTTCCGGGCACTCGACGGCAGCAGTCGGCTGGAGCGGGGGCGCAGCAGCCGGCGGCAGGGGAGGCCGTCTGCAGAGCAACCACTGGCGAGGGGACACGCGCGGGCGCGGGAAGCTGGCCCGGAGCCGCGGCCGGCTGGACGAGGCGGACCCGGCGGCGCTGCAGGGGGCGGGGATGCGGCCGGGCCAGCACGAAGGGGCGGTGCCCGTGGGGAACCCGGGCAGGGACGGCCCACGGAGTCGGCGCGCGGAGCAGGGCGGGCGCGGGGCGATGCAGGTCAGGAGCCAGCCTGGAGTAGCGGCCGACTGGAATTTGAGGCACGGGGCGGGAGCTGGCCCGAAGCCGCGGCCTACTGGAGGCAAAGGCGCGAGCCAGCGGCGCTGTAGGGAGGCCGGGGAGGAGGCTGCGTGGGGGCGAGGGGAGACGAGCCGACTAGCGGACAGGCCGGACTCGCCATTGCTGAGGTCGAGGATGAGGCAGCGCGTGGAGGAGGGCGAAGCCGACGAGCAGTCGGTCGTGCTCGGAGCCGGCCAGCGAGCGCGAGCCGTCAGGTACGCGCGGGGGAGTGACTCCAGGTGCAGGCACGAGGCGGCGATGTAGGACCGGAGAGGACCACCTCGCCGTGGCGGGGTGCGGACAGCCGATGCGGCACCGACGTGCGGACCAGGCGGCGCGGGCAGGAGCACGCGCGGGGACGCAGTCTGCGGGGACGCATGAAGCCGGCGTGCGCGGGTCGCGCGTTGTCGGGTGCCGGCAAGGCCGGAGCCGGCAGGGGCGCCAGGCCTCGGGCGCGGGCGAGGTCGCAGGCGGCAAGCCGGGGCGGGGAGGCGGCCGGAGGCGGAGCCGGGTTGCGGGAGGAGCCGGCGCGGCCGCGAGGAGGCCGCTCGAAACGGGGGCCGGGTCGGCGCGAAGGCGGCCGAGGCGAGGCGAAGCCGGCCCGCGAAAGCCGGTGGGCGGGCAAGGCGTCTCGGCAGGGGCGGAGCCGGCGCGGAAGTGGCGGAGGCCGGATGGCGCGGGGCGGAGAGCCTGGCCGTGGGGATGGAGCCAGCCGGTCGGGTCGACGAATGTGGCCGCGCGCGGACTCGGCAGGAGCTGGAGCCGGCGAGGCGAGCCGGGCGAGGCAGGCGCAGGGGGCCGGCGAAGAGCATGAGGGCTCGGGCGAAGCCGGCCGGGCGGGGCCGGCGCCGGCACGGGCGGCAGGCGACCGGGCGGAGTCAGCAGCCAACCCAGGCGGGAAGCCGGCCAGGGGCACGGTCCGGGGGCGGGAACCGGCCAGCCGGCGCGCGGCGGAGGCGGCCGGGTGAGGCGGAGGCGGCCGGGCGGCCAGCCGGCGCGCGGCGGAGTCGGCCGGACGAGGCGGAGGCGGCCAGGCGGACCCGGCGCGCGGGCGCAGCAGAGCCGAAGCCAGCGGGGAGGCAGAGCAGCGCGAGGGAGCGCAGCCGGCTAGCGGCGAGTCAGCGAGGGCCAGCGGGCGCGCGCGGGGGGGGGGGGGGGGGGAGTTGAGGGCGCGCACACGCAGCGCGGTGCGGCGGAGTCGGCCTGGGAGGCAGGACGCCGGGCGTGGCCGGTGCAAGGCCCGCGGACGCGCGGCCGGAGCGGCGACGCGACGCGCGCGAGCGAAGGAGGATACCAGCGTGGGCGGCCGGAGATGGATGGCCATGGTTGACCGTTTGACTTAGCAGCTAGCTAGCTTGCATAAGTGAATATGTGGAGGAATGAACGCGCGCGCCGGCCGGAGCAAGGCGCAACGCGGAGGAAAGCAGACGCGAGCGTCGCGTGGACGGACACGGCCGACCGAGGCGAGGCCCCGCGCACGGCACGCGTGCGGACGGACGGTCGGCGTTGCGGTGGTGGTGAAGACGAAGAGGCCGACGGCGAGGACGCGCCACCCCTCGCGGCCGCTTCGGGGGCGGGTCGATGTCGAGCCCCCGAGCGCTACCAGAGAGACGGCGCGACGCCGTGGCGGAGGCGATGAAGAAAAAAGAGTCCCGCCCGGACAGCGAAACCAGAAGCAGCGCGGTAGTGTAGTACCGCCCCACGGTGGGCGCCAACTGTCGTGGTATTTCTCACGGGGGGCTTGCGAGTCGACAGATGCCACAAGGGCTTAGTGTGTGGGTAGGACTGCTGCTGATAGGACCGGGAGCGGGTATGCGAGTAGCACGCGGTGGTTTACCCAGGTTCGGGGCTCTCCGGAGAGATAATACCCCTACTCCTGCATGTCTGAGTATATCTGGTACAGGGTCGCTCCTAGAGCTGTATCTCAGCTCAGTGCCATAGGCATCTGGCTTTATATATGCCTGTATGAGGCGTGCTAGTGGCCGGCCATGCTCATGGCCGTGAGCATACGTGCTCATGTGGATGGATGGAAAGCTAGCTTGCTTGCTAGCTTGTATGTGTGCGTGAGTCTCCATCCTCCTGGATGGATGGATGGATCTCATATATATAGTGGGAGTTGGCTTAGGATGTAAGGCATGTATGCATGGTAGCTAGCTAGCTAGTGGCATGGGTAGTGGCGTTGGATGTAAGCTACCTTGGGTAGCTTACATGCCAAGCCATGTAGGCATGGTATAGTGGCATGGCACATGTCATGCATGTCCCCTGGGGTACTTTATAAATCAGTACCCAGGGGACACGGTCCACTGTAGATGATGGCACCGCGGTACGGTTGTCGCGTCGATGTCGGGTCGGGCTGCAGTCGGCAGCCGACTGGTTGGCGTAGTCGGCGGCCGGCAGTCGGTAGCCGGCCGGGTAGTGCAGTCGGACGGGGAGTCGGCAGGAGCGGCTGGGCAGTCGGACTGAGGCGCTTTGCTAGCCCCGATGTCTTGAAATATCATCTCGCCGTCTTCGGGGTATCCGTGTCCCATTACACCGACAATCTAATAGAAAGACTTCTCCACACTAAACCCAACTACAAATCTCTTCATGTCTTCGGGTGTGCATGTTGGCCAAATCTTCGCCCATACAACAACCGCAAGCTCATGTTTCACTCAAAACTGTGTGTTTTTCCTGGATGTTGTCTTGGATGAAACCAAATTTCCCTTTGTTGATCTTCATCCCAACGCCAGTGCCCTTCTTCGCCAAGAGATGCTTCTTTTGCCTCCTCATGTCTGCGGCGTTGATCAAGGGGGAAACAATTGTGATGATCAATACTGATGATGTGCATGAGCCTTGTGGTGTTATAGGTGAAAACAAAGAAGAGAGCAGTGAGAACAGAGAAGAAAACAGTGAAAAAACCCTCCACCAGACCCATATTTGATGTGATCCGAATCTGGAGACAAATCCTGCTCGGGACCCGTCCGACTTCAGTGCACCAGATCCTCCTCGGGATCAGCGGCAGCAGACGTGCCAGGGGCGCCGGCCGCACACCCTCCTGCCTCCGACCCGGTGTGCGCCACGCGGTCGTCCTCCACGGGCTGCGGCGCGACGCCACCTTCGCGCCAATCACCACGTGCTACACATCATCTCATGGTTGATTTGTGCCGCGCGTGCTTCACCAACCAACAGGTGTGTGATAAGTCTCCGTCATATCTACTTTTCCAAACACTTTTGCCCTTGTTTTGGACTCTAACTTGCATAATATGAATTGAACTATCCCAGACTGACGCTGTTTCCAGCAGAATTGCCATGGTGTTATTTATGTGCAGAAACAAAAGTTCTCGGAATGACCTGAAACTTTACGGAGACTATTTTTGGAAATAACAAAAAATCATGGCAAAAGATCAAGACCTGGGGCCCACACCCTAGCCACGAGGGTGGGGGCGCGCCTGCCCCCCTGGGAGCACCCCTTACCTCGTGGGCCCCCTGGAGCTCCTCCGACCTCAACTCCAACTCTATATAATCACTTTTGGGGAGAAAAAAATCAGAGAGACGGATTCATTGCGGTTTACGATATGGAGCCGCCACCAAGCCCTAAAACCTTTCGGGAGGACTGATCTGGAGTCCGTCCGGGGCTCCGGAGAGGGGAATCCCTCACCGTCATCATCATCAACCATCCTCCATCACCAATTTCATGATGCTCACCGCCGTGCGTGAGTAATTCCATCATAGGCTTGCTGGACGGTGATAGGTCGGGTGAGATTTATCATGTAGTCGAGTTAGTTTTGTTAGGGTTTGATCCCTAGTATCCACTATGTTCTGAGATTGATGTTGCTATGACTTTGCTATGCTTAATACTTGTCACTAGGGCCCGAGTGCCGTGATTTCAGATCTGAACCTATTATGTTTTCATGAATATATGTGAGTTCTTGATCCTATCTTGCAAGTCTATAGTCACCTACTATGTGTCATGATCCGGCAACCCCGAAGTCACTACACCACAACACTATACCCAACAGACAAGTTGGTTGGGAAAATAGCTTTCGTCAACACATAGTCGGTCGGGAAAGACTATTGCCGACCGATCAGGTCTGTTGGGGAAAGTCCAGACGGGAAAGCCCTTTCCCGGCCGACATATCTTTCCTGACCGATTGCTTGATGGCTATGCTGTATCTTTCCCGGCCAACAATCTGTTGGGCCTTCCATGGGCTTTTACTAACCAACAGTCCGTTGAGGTAGCTATGGGGCTTTCCCGACCAATTATCAGATGGGAATTCTTTCCTGACCAACATTCTGTTGGGCCTGGTTTTAGCCTTTCCCAGCCGACTGTGAGGCAGGGTTTGTTTTGCCGACCAACAATCAGATGGTGTTTTCTTTTGCTATCAACAGTTCATCAACATCTTGTTTATCCAATCACAACTTTAATTAAACAAATGGTACTGATTGTCACATACATATAATTTATGTGTTCTAAGCATAATCACCAAGACATCATACATCAGGTGCAGCAAACATTTTTTATTCCATTAACTAATGGTCACATACATACACTTCAGTCTGTTCCAAACATAACCACCAAGACACCATACATCAGGTTCAACAAAGGACAGCGAAAAGACTACAACTATGAGACATCAGTTGTACAAAATGAAAACTAAAACATCCATCTGATGCAGATCGCTGGCTTCATGGTTCATTGTGAGTCGAGTCCTTATGTTTGCTTCCTACAAAAGTTAAACAAGTCTCAATTATTAGAATGCTCAATTAATTTATGAAATTGAATGCAGGCAGAATTCCCATGTGCTCTGTGCACACAACAGCAGAAAATGAGGAATACACTTGCCTAATCTACAAAAGTAGCATTTCTGCACGTGAAGACCTCCAATCAACTTCCAGCAATAGCCATGGATGTGGCAAAGAAGCCCTTGGTCCACCTTTTGTCTATCTATTTGAAGGAAAACACATCATTTAATTACTTTGTATGATTGCTTATCATATAGTATCCTGGGGATATACTTAAGTTACTGTACATAGGTATAAGAAGCCAATATTCCAACACTTGTTTGCAAAGAAAATAAACATAAAACTTTATAGATAGTGAATATAGTGAGTAAACAAGATTCGGGTCTAGCCTTGTTCTTGAGCCTACTCCAGAGTGATTTCCCCTTTTCAAGCATGGGTCTCACCTTGACTTGTGGTAGTTTCTCCTACTCTACATTCACACATTTTGAATTAGCAAGGTGAAAGTACTAACAAGATCAAAAAATGTGGAGCCAAATCCTCTAAACTCTTGCCGATTTTTACATGAATTGAGTTTTGAATTTTGAGGCTTTGTAGTCAGATTTAAAGTTTCAGGTAACAGAGAAGACCAAAGGCTCAAACTTCTCGATCAAACTCCATAGTGGAGTAAGATATCGAAGGCTTTTGAATAAAAGTGGCCAAGGATCCAGATAATATACGTCAAGTGAAGTAATCCCGTGCAGACATTCAGATTAGCTTCTCCTATAACACCATTCATTTAGACTGAAAACTGATTCATTTGGGCTTCAGGATTTCAGACCTATTGGTTTAATCCTCTAATTCAAGGGTACTTGTCAAAGTTCCAGTGCCCAAACTAACAGGTCCAGAATTAGTGGATTAAAGGGTACTTGTCAAAGTTCCACGGATAGCAGTAAAAGTTGGAGCCAGCTATATATTTATGGCCAGAAACATATATACATACATAAAACACATAGCATAAGGAAAGTATCTATCAAGTACATGGAAACCCAGGTCACTGCCAAACATGAAGAAACATGAAGAAATGGGTACAGAAGCGATGAACAAAACATTAACTTTGCCCTTTGGAGTATCCAACTAATAGGGACACCAGTATTTGAAACTGTATGAGATGTACCATATGGCTAGTCAAATGATAGGTTTCTTACATTGCTTGGAGTTGGATGTGCACAACGTCATTATGTAGAGATTAATTTTTCAGCACCGCATACTGATCGGCTAAAAATACTGGCACATGGAGGTCCCATCCAATAACATAGCCAAGCATTAATAAAAATCAGGGAAGGAAAATATGATGAAACCAAAGATAATACCATAGCTCTAGATCAGGAAAATGAGCACTCATAGAAATAAGAGACGTAGACCACCACCTATGAATCTTATATATGAACTGGTTTCCAGCTTCCAAGACCAACTAGCCAGAGTCAAGGTTTGCTTAGCCTGTAGTTAATTAAAAATAGACAAAAGAACCATAATTAGAGAGGGGGCAAAAAATAGCCAAATAGTAGTGGAGATAAGTGGTGGATTTGAAGGCATTTGTAGCTTCTCCTCGCCAGTCGCTACAAGAAAATAGTGGTGGATTAGGTGTGGTGTATATGCATATTCCCTGGTACACTTCGGCTCATTTACCTCCATGGCAAAGCAGGACGGCATAGACCATCGGGAGTTCATCTTCGCCTGCAACCTAGGAGAATCCACAGGAGAGGAGTTAAAATGAGAAATAACCTAGAAGATATAAGAACGTGTGTGATTACACATTCCAATACTAAAAGGCAGCAAGCCAACAATGTTGTAAACAAATAGATGAAACTACTTCCAAGAAACTATAACATCACAATAATATGTTCCCCTCCTTTTAACTACTACCAAACATATTGTACACAATGTTTCCTCCAACAACAATAATCCTTATCATGCATGATTTCACTTGACATAACAATCAATTAAAGCCTAAGCTTTATGCAGAATGCAGATTACTAGACCCCTTTTGCAGCTAATAAGCTAGAAATCCGAAAGAATCTAAATAAAAATAAAAAGGTAGTGTACAACTCAGGTGCACTAGTAGAAAAAGGGGCTATGGTCCAGGCCGCCTCAGCCCATTAGTCCCGGTTCAGTCTTGAACCGGGACCAATGTGGGCATTGGTCCCGGTTCGTGAGCCCAGGGGGCCGGCCGGGCCACGTGGGCCATTGGTCCTGGTTCGTATGGACCTTTTGGTCCCGGTTGGTGGGACGAACCGGGACCAATGGGCCTCCCTCCTGGCCCACCACCATTGGTCCTGGTTGGTGGCTTGAACCGGGACCAAAGGCTTCCCTTTAGTCCCGGCTCATGCCACCAACCGGGACCAATGAGGTGCCTATATATACCCCTCGCTCGCGAGCAGAGCACCCCAGTGCTCTGTTTTCTCTGGCCGAGGGGGAGAGGGCTTTGTTGTGCTCTAGCTCACCTCCTATGCACATGAGGTGTTCGATGGAATGCCCGAGCCACACTACTTAAGCTTTCTCCTCTCGAAGCTCGACCTCCAAGCTCCATTTTCCTCGAGATTTGTCTAGATTTAGCGGTCCATCACGCCCCGTCCCCGTCTTCACCGCCGTCGATCACCCGCGTCGATCTCATCACCGACACCACCGTGGTGAGCCTCTTGTTCTTATCTTCTTTCTGAAAGGAAAAATATTCTTACTTGTATGTTTAGATAGATACTTGTATCATTTTCTTACATTTATTATTGCATCTTATATAGTGCGATGGTTTTGGTATCCGACCCCGTCGGCCCTCATCCTGTCTATGATTCGGATGTGGTATGTATATTATCTTTATAACTATTGGTTCATTTATTGTTTATGAAAATTATGCCGACCAACGTGACATAGATTTTATTTATCTAGGATGTATGTGAATCGGAAATGCCAACCGACCCTATTGTCGAGAGGTTAAATTTAGTTGAAGAAGAAAACAATTTGTTGAAGGAAAAAATAAAAAAATTGAGGAGGAGAAGATGATATTGGAGTTGCATGTTGCGGATGTCGTCGATGATCACAAGATCAAGATGGATGCAATGCGCTTGAAGATTAGAAAGATTAGAAAATATGCCATTCATACCAAGGCTTGGTATCATTATGCCGTTGGATCAATTGTTACCTTGGTTGCGATTATGATCGCATTTGTTTTCGCATTGAAATGTTTTACATAGTTTCAATGTATGGTTTAATTAATTAGATGCTCTGGAGAGCTATATGTTGTTAGATGAGAACTATGTATGCACTTTGGTTTTAATGTGATGATGAACTTCTATTAATTTGGACACTTAATTATATATAATGCATGCAGATGAACCGGCAATGGATGTACGGTGACAGACACACCCGTGAGTACATTAAGGGCGTGCATGAGTTTCTCGATGCGGCTGAGGCAAACAAGCAGAATGGTTTTATGTGTTGTCCATGCACTGAATGTGGGAATACGAGGTCTTACTCTAACCGGAAAATCCTTCACTCCCACCTGCTTTACAAGGGTTTCATGCCACACTATAATGTTTGGACGAGGCACGGAGAAATATGGGTTATGATGGAAGACGGCGAAGAAGAAGAGTACGATGACAACTATGTGCCCCCTGAATACGGTGATGCTGCAACGGGGGGAGCTGGTGAAGATCAAGAGGAACCAGACGATGATGTGCCCAATGATGCTGCCACGGGTGAAGCTGCTGAAGATCAAGAGGAACCAGACGATGTGCCCGATGATGATGATCTCCGCCGGGTCATTGTCGATGCAAGGACGCAATGCATTAGTCAAAAGGAGAAGCTGAAGTTCGATCGCATGTTAGAGGATCACAAAAAAGGGTTATACCCCAATTGCGAAGATGGCAACACAAAGCTCGGTACCGTACTGGAATTGCTGCAGTGGAAGGCAAAGAATGCTGTGGCTGACAAAGGATTTGAGAAGCTACTGAAAATATTGAAGAAGAAGCTTCCAAAGGATAACGAATTGCCCAACAGTACATACGCAGCAAAGAAGGTCGTATGCCCTCTAGGATTGGAGGTGGAGAAGATACATGCATGCCCTAATGACTGCATCCTCTACCGCGGTGCATACAAGGATCTGAACGCATGCCCGGTATGCGGTGCGTTGCGGTATAAGATCAGACGAGATGACCCCGGTGATGTTGACGGCGAGCCCCTCAGGAAGAGGGTCCCTGCAAAGGTGATGTGGTATGCTCCTATAATACCACGGTTGAAACGTCTGTTCAGAAACGAAGAGCATGCCAAGTTGATGCGATGGCACAGTGAGAACCGAAAGAAAGATGGGAAGTTGAGAGCACCCGCTGACGGGTCGCAGTGGAGAAAAATCGAGAGAAAGTACTGGGATGAGTTTGCAAAGGACCCAAGGAATGTATGGTTTGCTTTAAGCGCGGATGGCATTAATCCTTTCGGGGAGCAGAGCAGTAATCACAGCACCTGGCCCGTGACTCTATGTATGTATAACCTTCCTCCTTGGATGTGCATGAAGCGGAAGTTCATTATGATGCCAGTTCTCATCCAAGGCCCTAAGCAACCCGACAACGAAATTGATGTGTACCTAAGGCCATTAGTTGAAGAACTTTTACAGCTGTGGAATGAAAACGGTGTACGTACGTGGGATGAGCACAGACAGGAGGAATTTAACCTTAAGGCGTTGCTGTTTGTGACCATCAACGATTGGCCCGCTCTCAGTAACCTTTATGGACAGACAAACAAAGGATACCACGCATGCACGCACTGTTTAGATGACACTGAAAGTATATACCTGGACAAATACAGGAAGAATGTGTACCTGGGCCATCGTCGATTTCTTCCGACCAACCATCAATGTCGAAAGAAAGGCAAGCATTTCAAAGGCGAGGCAGATCACCGGAAGAAGCCCGCCATGCGCACCGGTGATCACGTGCTTGCTATGGTCAATGATATACCCTACGTCATCTTTGGAAAGGGTCCCGGTGGACTAGCTGTTCCGAATGACGCTGAGGGACACGCACCCATGTGGAAGAAGAAATCTATATTTTGGGACCTACCCTACTGGAAAGACCTAGAGGTCCGCTCCTCAATCGACGTGATGCACGTGACGAAGAACCTTTGCATGAACCTTCTAGGCTTCTTGGGCGTGTATGGGAAGACAAAAGATACGCCGGAGGCACGGGAGGACCTGCAATGTTTGCACGAAAAAGACGACATGCCTCCGAAGCAGTATAAAGGTCCTGCCAGCTACGCTCTTACGAAAGAAGAGAAAGAAATCTTCTTTGAATGCCTGCTTAGTATGAAGGTCACGACTGGCTTCTCATCGAATATAAAGGGAATAATAAATATGCCAGAGAAAAAGTTTCAGAACCTAAAGTCTCATGACTGCCATGTGATTATGACGCAACTGCTTCCGGTTGCATTGAGGGGGCTTTTACCGAAAAACGTCCGATTAGCCATTGTGAAGCTATGTGCATTCCTCAATGCAATCTCTTAGAAGGTGATCGATCCAGAAATGGTACCAAGGCTAAGGAGTGATGTGGCGCAATGTCTTGTCAGTTTTGAGCTGGTGTTCCCACCATCCTTCTTCAATATCATGACGCACGTCCTAGTTCATCTAGTCGACGAGATTGTCATCCTTGGGCCCGTATTTCTACACAATATGTTCCCCTTTGAGAGGTTCATGGGAGTCCTAAAGAAATATGTCCGTAACCGCGCTAGGCCAGAAGGAAGCATCTCCATGGGCCATCGAACAGAGGATGTTATCGGGTTTTGTGTTGACTTCATTCCTGGCCTTAACAAGATAGGTCTCCCTAAATCGCTGTATGAGGGGAGACTGACTGGAAAAGGCACTCTTGGAAGAGACTCAATAATATGCAGGGACGGATATTCTTGGTCTCAAGCACACTACACAGTTCTACAGAACTCTACCTTGGTGACCCCGTATGTCGGTGAACACAAGAACAGTCTGCGCTCCAAACACCCGGAGCAATGCGATGACTGGATTATATGTGAACACATCAGGACTTTCAGCAGTTGGTTGGAAACACGTCTCAGAGGTGACAACACTGTTTGTGATGAGTTGTACTTGTTGTCCAGGCGACCATCTTTGACTGTATTGACTTACAAAGGATACGAGATAAATGGGAATACATTTTACACGATCGCCCAAGATCAAAAGAGCACCAACCAAAACAGCGGTGTCCGCTTTGATGCAGCAACCGAGAGAGGAAAGGACACATATTGTGGTTACATAGTGGACATATGGGAACTTGACTACGGACCTGATTTTAAGGTCGTTTTGTTTAAGTGCAAATGGGTCATTCTGTTTGGCGGCGGGGTACAAGTAGACCCACAGTACGGAATGACAACAGTGGATCTGAAAAATCTTGGGTACACTGACGAACCGTTCGTCCTAGCCAATGATGTGGCACAGGTTATCTATGTGAAGGACATGTCTACTAAACCGAGAAAAAGAAAAGATAAGGAAGCGAATACATCATACGATGAGCCAAAGCGCCACATAGTTCTTTCAGGAAAAAGGGACATCCTGGGAGTGGACGGCAAGACAGACATGTCTGAAGATTATGAAAAGTTTCATGAAATTCCTCCCTTCAATGTCAAGGCTGACCCAAGCATCCTGATAAACAATGAAGATTATCCATGGTTACGGCGCAATAAGCAAATGACACAAGCGAAGAAAAAGTGAAGACTTTCTCCCGCAATAAGAAAATGCTATGTGGGTGAAATTATGATACCATGCATCCCAACTTTCAACTTTTTCAGAGTTCATTTGAAATGCTTTCATGTCTTATGGTTTGAAACTTTGATACTTCGAAAGTGATTGTCCATTTTGTACACGAAGTGCATCAAGTTTTTGTCGTAACCCTCTCTACTTTTTGGAACATGCTATGTGGGTGAAATGATGATACCATGCCAACTTTCAACCTTTTCAGAGTTCATTTTGAAATGCTTTCCAATTTCAGAGTCATTTAGCTCAAAGAATGAATTAATAGCAAACAAAATGAACTACAAAACTTTTATGAAAATAAAAACAATCAATTAAAATATTATGTTATGATCAACTAAAATAAAACTATAATATTCTTCAATAGCAAAAAGAATATAATTTGTGTGACCTAAAAGCAAATTCTAATTTTATAGTAAAGTTATTCATAAACTAGTGATTCACACAAATTTTTAAAAATTCAAATTTAAACTATTTAAAATTTAAAACTAATGGCACTAACAGAAAGTTTATAATTTTTGTGACCTAAAAGCAAAAAGAAATCACTAAAAAACTGTAAGTATTTAGTTGTAAGTAGAAATAAAAAATAAATAGAAAAAAAATTCTAATTTTATAGTAAAGTTATTCACAAACTAGTGATTCACACAAATTTTTAAAAATTCAAATTTAAACTATTTAAAATTTAAAACTAATGGCACTAATAGAAAGTTTATAATTTTTGTGACCTAAAAGCAAAAAATAAAAAACCAAAAAAATGTAGAAATAAAAAAGAAAAAAGAAAAAAAAAATGCCACCTACTGGGCCTCCACGGCCTGAATACGACTAGAAACCCTACATGGGCCAGGATTCAGGCCCGCAGAAGGCCCAATAGGCCCACAGGCAAAGCAGTGTCAAATTAGGCCCATAGGCCTTCAGTTCGGAGGAGTTCGAGAGGGAGGAGGCAGCAGACCTTATAAACTGGTCGCGGGCGCTCTCAACTAGCGATGTGGGACTAAACTTTTGGACGCGGGGCGCACAAGGGCATTGGTCCCGATTGGTGGCACCAACCGGGACTAAAGGGGGCATTGGTCACGGTTCGTGGTACCAACCGTGACCAATGCCCCCCTTTAGTCCTGGTTGGTGCCACGAACCGGGACCAAAGGCCGCCGCTTCCCGCCCTTTGGGCTGCCGAAAATTGGCCTTTGGTCCCGGTTCGTGGCACCAACCGGGACTAAAGGGGGCATTGGTCCCGGTTTGCGCCACGAACCGCGACCAAAGCCTATTCTATATAAGCAGAGACTTGGCGTTTTTTCAGATTTCATAGCCAGTTCCCCGCCCCGACGACGCCGCCAGGCTGCCCGAGCTCGCCCCGACGACGCCATCAGGCTGCCCGTGCTCGCCATCGCCCCGCGCCCCTGCCCCGTGCTCGCCGTCGCCGTCGCCCCGCGCCCCTACCCCGTGCTCGCCGTCGCCCTGCCCCTGCCCGGTCCCGCCCCCGCGCGCCGGCGCCCTCGCCGCCCCCGCCGTCGCCTCGAGCTCCCCTGCTACGGGCTCGCCGTCACCACCCCGTGCTCGCCGTCGCCCAGCCCCTGCCCCGTCCCGCCCCCGCGCGCCGACGCCCTCGCCTGCCCCCGCGCTGTGAGCCGCCGCCCGGCTCTGTTTTTTATTTTTATTACTTTATTTTTTTCTGTTCATATGTGATGTATATGTGTATAGATTTTTTCTATTCATATATGTGTATATGTCTATTTTTTCTAATGTATATGTCTATTTTTTCTGTTCATATATGTGTTTATGTACTGTATGTGAACAATTAGGATTTTTTCTATTTTTTTCTGTTTTTTAGAAAAACTAGGATTTTTCTGTTCATAAAATGTATATGTGTATGTGAACAATGTATATGTCTATTTTTTCTGTTCATATATGTGTATGTGGCTATAATGTATATGTGTAAGAAAGGAGAAGAAGAGGGGAGAAGAGGGTCATCGATAACTTTAGTGAATTTTAGGTTATTTTCATTTTAGGTCACTTTAGGCGGGGAAGAAGGGGAAGAAGAGGGAGAAGAAGAGGGGGTCGAGAGGGGGTCTAGGGTCGCCGAGGGGTCGAGGGTCGTCGAACATGAGAGGAGGAAGAGGATAAAAAAAGAAGAGGAATAAGAAAAGAAAAAAGAGGAGAAGAAAGAATAGAGGAGAAGATTTCCTCTATTCTTTCTTCTCCTCTTTTTTTTCTTCTTCTTCCTCTTTTTTTTATCGGGAACGAGGGTCGTCGAGGGTCGCCGAGCGGTAGAGGAAGAAGAGGATAAAAAAGAAGAGGAAGAAAAAAAAAGAGAGGGATCGACGGTCGCCTAGGGGTCGAGGGTCGAGGGTCGAGAAACCCTAAATAGAAAGTATCGTCGGTGTGAGATACATGTACCGTCGGTGTCGGACACTACATCCACATCCCACAAGTGGCGCGGGTTTCGACGCCCACGTCACTTGTGGGACGTGGATGTAGTGTCCGACACCGAAGGCCACATGTATCTCACACCCACGATACTTGCTAGCTATTTAGGGTTTCCTCTACCGAAAAGAAGAGGAGAAATAAATAAGAAGAAAACATAAGAAAAAGAAGAGGAGAAGAAGAAAGGAATAGTGGAGAAGAAGAGAAAATAGAATATAACCTAAAATAGCTAGCAAGAGCCTTCCTCCACTATTCCTTTCTTCTTCTCCTCTAGCTATTCCTTTCTTCTTCTCCTCTATTGGTCGAGGGTCGGGAACTAGGTTAGAGGGTCGAGGGTCGTTAAGGGGTCAAGGGTCGAGGGTTTCAGGGTCGTTGAGGATTCGAGGGGTCAAGAATCGCCGAGGGGTCGAGAGAGGTTTCCTAGTGTCAAAGTATTGAAGAAATCCATGCCTTCATCATTAGCCGGAAGTAACCAGGGCATGTTGGTATGAAGTTCTGCAAAGTTGTTCTGGAATGGAGTCCCGGATAGAATAATCCGCCTTTTGGTACGAATTCAGCAAAGGCCTTCCAAATAGCGATATTCGGAAGGCTCTTGCTGAACTTTGTACCAAAAAGCGAATTATCCTATCTGGGACTCCGTTCCAGAACAACTTTGAAGAGCTTCCTACCATCATGCACATGTTACTTTCGCCTAATGATGAAGACATGGTTTTGTTGAATCCTTTGACACTAGGCAACCTCCCGACCCCAAGGCGATCCTCTCAAACATGAGAGGAAGAAGAGGATAAAAAAAGAAGAGGAAGAAGGAGAAAAAAGAGGAGAAGAAAGAATAGAGGAGTTCTTCTCCTCTATTCTTTCTTCTCCTCTTTTTTTTTTCTTCTTCTTCCTCTTTTTCTATCAGGAACGAGGGTCATCGAGGGACATATATAGATGTAGTGTCGTCGTTGTCGATATATACCCCCTCCCGATAGCTTACTATGATTAGGTAGCTAGTTCTATGTTTGGCACTAATATATCCATCTGTCATGTTGGAATAATAATTGCCATGTTGTAAATATTTGTAGAAACTATGGACACCGCCCTAGATGAAGCAACAAAAGAAGCGTTGTTGAGGGAGATAATCGCACAAGGAAGTGATGCCGTCTCGTACTATCTCAACGATATCATCGATGGTCCGGAAGGAGAGGGTGAACAAGCTGGCTATGGTGACCTAATGCCGGTGCAAGAAGAAGAACATGAGGACGGCGCCGGTGACCCAATGCCGGTGCAAGAAGGAGACCGTGATGACGGCTCCGGTGACCGAATCGAGTCCGGCCAGGTATATATATATTAGTTAAGCCTATGCTGACTAGCTGATTGATGCATTCATTGTTTTGGTATGTACACATATTAATTAAGTCTTTGTTCTTTTTCTAGCCCTCCGGATCGAGCACAACTTCGGTAAAGAGACGAGGCTCGAAGAAAAAGTTGAGCTCGGATGAAAAGCTTGAGATCACAGCAATCGCGCCCGACGGCCAACCTATTGATCCCCTCCGGACAAAGAGGGCATTTGTTGCTCAGTGCGGGGTTCTGGTTAGGGACAAGATCCCGATAAGCATCCAGCAATGGTTTAAGCCGGCTACAGAAGACCCTGAGGTGTGTTTTGTCAATGATATGCAGAAAAATGATCTTTGGACTGAGCTGAAGTCAAATTTCACCCTACCGCCAGAGGATAATCCAGAGAACCCAATTAAAGATAAATTAATCAAGTCTTTTGCTCTGAAGAGGATGGCAGATCTATTCAGGAGGTGGAAGAAAGAGCTGAATAGGTTTGTCGATAAAAAAGAGACACCAGAATTCAAGGGCAGATATGAGAAGATCAGAGATCACTGGCCCGCATTTGTGGCCTACAAGACATCGGAAAAGAGTAAGAAGATGTCGGCGACAAACAAGCAGAATGCCGCGAAGAAGAAGCTTCACCATCGCACGGGGTCAGGTGGCTACCTCGTAGCCCGGCCTAAGTGGTCCAAGGTTGAGAATGATCTGGTTCATAAAGGGATCGGACCAGAGACAAATAACTGGCCAGACCGTTGCCGGACTTGGTTCTTCGGGGCTGGCGGAACCTTGGACCCTGAAACAGGGAAATGCATTTGGACGAACGAACAACTGGACATACCAGTCAGTAAGCTTAAGCACTATATTGACGCAACGCAGGAAGGGACGTTCTTTCCAAACAGAGAACGCGACGAGCTCACAATGGCCCTCGGGAATCCTGAGCACCCTGGATGGACACGAGGCACGCCAGGCTCCGTTCCATGGAAGGTTGGGTTTCCGGACGCAGGCGGTTACAAATCCCATGAGAGGAGGAAAAAAGTGCAGGAGACCGAACTACAGGCGCTCCACGCAAGGGTACAAGCGATAGAGGAACGAGAAGCAAATCGCAGCAAACGTACTGCCGAAGCCTCCCTTGAAGCTACCTCGCCATCTCAGCGCAGAAGCAGCGTGGCTTCCACCGAGCAGCTTCAGCTGCAGCATGCCTTGACGGCTCCTACCAGCTATCCTGTGGATGCTATAATGGAGTCTCAAAATTGCCACCTTATGACGCAATGGATGAATTTGAAGGTCAAGGCGGTTGTTGGCTCTATTTATCCTACTGAACCCGGCGCAACTTTTCACTGCATGCCGATTCCAGAAGGATATGCTAGGGTGATGGTGGATGAGATAACGGAGGGATTTGAGGACCTCCAGCTTGACCACCCTACCGGTGAAGGGGAGACTCGGTTGGGGTCTGCTCTGAAGACTCCATGCCTATGGCGGAAGGACCTCATCAACCTTCCGAACTGGACATCTCCGCCTCCTCCTCCTCCTCCGGTGAGTCAGGGCACTCCACCTCCTCCACCGCCTCCTCCTCCGGCGAGTGACGATCAGGGCCCTCGGCCGGCTCCTTCTCCGGCGCGTGGCGGCACTCCGCCTCCGTCTCCGCCTGCGCCGACGCGCCCGAGCAGCCAACCTCCTCCTTCTCCGCCTCGTCAGCAAGGGCAGAAGAGACCTGCCGCCGCTCCAGCTGCTCCGGCGGGTCGTAGTCCTTCTCCTCCGCCTCTTAAGCAAGTAAAGAAGACAACCGCTTCGTCTGCTCGGTCGGCGTCTAGCAGTACAACCAGAGGCGGGAGGACATACAGATTCGGTCCTTCTCTGAAGACTCCAGAGAAGTTACCATACGAGAGGACCCAGGAGGAGAACGCCGAGATCGCGCGAGAAGAAGTGAGGAAATTCTTTGAAGGGGTGAAAGCAAAGAAACATCCACCTCCGGAGGAGAAGGTAGATGGGGTGAAAGTGAAGCGCACTCTGGCTGCCCTGACAAAACCACCAAAGTCTGATCCGCCGAAAGGAAACTATGACCGCATTATTGGAAAGGAATTTGCCGAAGCGGAGCGGTCGGGAACTACTGTCAGTGATGAAAGGCTGAAAAAACGACGAGCTGGGAAACAAATTGCCCAGCTCGGCAAACAAGCGAAGCAATCATGCCCCCCGCTCAAGGTGCCTAGCCACAACGTCGCTAATGATCCGAGGATGGTGCCCGGTTATAATAATCTTGCAGATTACCTGCCCGACGAAGTACATTATGAACCCATCGACATGCAGATGCAAAGATACGAGTACAGGAAGCCTCTCGTCAAAGATGAAAGATCTCTATCAACGATGATGCGAAGATTGCATGATTGGTACTTGAAAATCTGCAGAGACTCTGGGGGAGGAGTACTTTGTATGTGAGAGTTAAAAAGGAGCATGACCTTGTTGGAATTGATCTGTTGCCTGTTCCATTTGAGGAGTTCTATCAGTTTTTCAATCAATTGGCCCTCGATAAAACAACGGTCGCCTGCTACTGTCTGTAAGTAGTACTACTTCTGTCATTAAGTTTCTCTATATAGCTTAGCTCTTTCATTGCATGTATTTATAATCATCCTCACTATATTATGCAGATTGAAGATCGTCGAATTGAAGAAAAGACAAGTCGGTGATATTGGGTTCATTAACACATATCTCATAGATGCAATTCAGGTTAAACTTCATGTCGCAGCTACCGAGGCCAACTTGCTACAATCGTTCGTAATAAATCAAAACAAAGATATAATACTCTTTCCTTACAACTTCAAGTGAGTGTTACTGTCTTGTGCGTATTCGGTTTCCCTTATATATTACTCAAGGTTATAGTAATGTAATTCATGAGTTATGCATGCGTGTGCAGTTTCCACTATATTCTCCTAGAGATTAAGCTTGAGCAGGGACTAGTAACCGTCTTAGACTCAAAACGAAAAGATCCCCAGGACTATGCAGACATGACTGAAATCCTCAAGAAGTAAGTTAAATCGATCATTATCCACCATATCAGCAACTTTGTTCATTTCCTGATATCAAGTAATTGTTTTCTTTGTCCGGCATGGTTTGGAGAAAATTCACCAAAAAAGTTCCGGGACTGCCGAAGGAGCTGGAATTTAGACACCCGAAAGTAAGTACTATAGTAGCATGTTCCGCGCATCTCCTAGTGATTCAAGCGCTAGTTTCATCAATACCATTTAGCATTCTTGCTTATCAGTTTGATTGACCTCTATTTCTTGTAAAGTGGTTGTGGCAGGAACAAGGGAATGATTTCTGTGGATACTACATCTGCGAGTCCATCCGCCACACGACGTGTGAGCGGGGCGGGTACTCTAACGAACAATATGAAGTACGTAAATAACAATATTCACAATTTTATTTTATTACCATCATTTGTGTTGAGTTTCATTCATTCATATATTGACCCCCTTATTCAAATTAGATGTTTCGGAAGCGGGATGAACTCCTAGAACCAGCTCGCATGCGAGCAATTCAAGAGGAATTGGCGGCATTCTTTCTTGACCACGTGATCCCTGAAGACGGAGAATTCTATGTTAAACCTGAGTCCATATGATTATATTTGTAAGAGATAATTACTGTATATATGTAGCCGGTACTGTCAGATAGATATACGAGAACTTGTTGTTTGACCAATCTCTCGGAGAAGGAGAGGTGGTCGATATCACTTCTCTCTGTATGCATATATGTTCATGACGATCTTCTGTTTCCTTCGTTTGCTTTACTAGCTAGCCAGCGTGTCTAGTCCTCTCTATACGTATGTATAGTACGTAGCGTCGACCAAGCACGGACATAAGAGAGGACACTTCTCTATATTAATTATAGCTAGCTAACACAATATATGAAACACCTAAATTAACCCCCCAAAACCCCCAACCCCCCCCTTTCAAAAAAAAACAAAAACCCTAGCCACAGAAATGCTGACGCGTGGATGCCTATTGGTCCCGGTTGGTGCCACCAACCGGGACCAAAGGGTCTCCTGACTGGGCTCTGCACACTGCCCACGTGGATGGGCTTTAGTCCCGGTTCTGGATTGAACCGGGACTAAAGGTGGGAGGTATTAGTACCGACACTTTAGTCCCGGTTCAGGAACCGGGACTAAAGGCCCTTACGAACCGGGACTATAGGCCCTTTTTCTACCAGTGGTGGAGAAACAATTACTAGTGTACTGACTGCCAGCAGCCAAAAAAGTACAGTCGTAAAAGAATCAAGCGACCCATACTGCTGCGTCACGATAATGCCCCTAGAATGGCGGGTTGCCTAGCGTGATTTATATGTTCGATGCTCTAGGATCTATAGCTTCCTCCATTGCTTGATGATGGCTTGAAATTTTTTCTAACTTCATATCTGAAACCATATCCTTTCTTGTCTAAGTGCCCCTGACCTAGCGGAGGTAAGAATATATTTGGTGCTTTTGTTTTTTGTACAGATGGAAAAATAAAGGAATACCAGTACAGCGACAACAGATGTACATATATAATATAATATGAGTATAATCTCGTGTTTTTGTTTGCCTTAGAATGTATTATTGCCACACAAGCATGATCCTGCAGGGATAACTATACCATGTGTATATATTTGATCCTGCAGTATGGCTTAATAGCCAAACAAAGCATGATAACCCACCTTTCAGGATTCGAAGCATCATTCAAAGCTGTAAAAGAGATTGTACTAGACAAAACTGCTAGTTCAAATGTCACATGTAGGTAAAAACAACTTGCAATACTGTCAAAGTAATCTACTTCAGCAATCAACATGGATGACCGGTGTTTGAGAAAAAAAATCCAAAGTGTGAAAATACGTTGTATACATTCATGGCATCCACAAATAAGGAGGGCCTATACATGGGGTGGAGAAACTCACCGAAGTGATTGTCTGGATATTCAGCTCACAAATTTTATAAAAATATATATACTTACTAGCCACCATTTCCTACTCTTTTTATCATTTTAGGTATTCACGTCAGTTTTGAATTGAAGTGCCAGCCTCCAAGCTACTAAATCAGAACATTAATCGTATACTGAAAGAAAAAAATTGGACAGACCACATCTTATGAACAAAATTCATCTAAGACTAAAATTACTTCGAGTTAGCATATACCAACAGATCTGACGAAATTGTTTTCTAAGCAAAGAACAACCACATACAGCACACTAAATCACAGACGAAGAAACATAATGTTGAAGGATTTTTCAGAGAGAGAGAGAGAGATAGAGAGAGAGAGGTCGTCAGGACTCAAGGCAGAGAAACTCACCAGAGTGTCATCGCACGTCAAATGGATATGGTCTCTTGAATATGAACGGCAAAAGTCTGCCCTTCTGAAGAAGAAAGAAACCACCAGTGCTGATTTGTTCCGATCTGGGAGATGAATTCGGTTGTCAGGAGAGAGAGAGAGAGAGGTTGCCTCACCATGGGAAATCGCCGGCGGCAGCAGCAGGGAGTACGTGGCGACGGCGGGGAGCAGGGTTGTGTGGGGGCACTGGTGGAGAGGCAGGACGACGCAGGGGCAGCGGTGGAGGAGCCAGATGGCATGGAGCAGTGCTCCGGCACGGCCGATAAGAGCTTCCGGCACAGGTTGAGCCTGGTCTTCGCCGGGATTTGCCCGGGGCCCAGGACGACGACGACGCTGGTGTTCTTGGTGATGAGGTGGGGATGGAACAACTTGGTGGAGGAGAGGGTTTGAGCTGGTGGGGGATGGGTGGTGTGGGGCGGCGGGAGGGTTTGAGGACGATGGGGCGGTGCAGCGGCCGGCCGGAGAGACCAGTGAGCGTCGCGATGTTGGTGGCAGCGCAAGTGGCGGCTTGTGGTGGGGAATTAGGGATTTCACGGTACCTCGAGGGAAAGAGGAGTGAGGTTCGCGGGCTGGGCCAAAGTTTAGCGCCAAAAATTTTCGCCTGCGCGCGCTTGGCCCATTTAGCCACAGGCGGTCGGTCGGTGTTATTTACCGACTGACGGTTCGATGGGAATAGGAGAAATATCGACCGACAGCTCGATGGAAAATATGCCTGCATTCCCGACCGATAGTTTGTTAGCGTATGAAAGTTTTTCCAACTAATAGTCTGACGAGAGTTTTTCCAACCAATGATCAGTCGGTAATAGACATCTTTCCCAACACATGTCGGTAGGGAATACAATACCGTGGTGTAGTGAGTGACAATAATCGGGACCACTCGCGATGATGACCATAGTTTGAGGAGTTCATGTATTCACTATGTGTTAATGCTTTGGTCTGGTACTCTATTAAAAGGAGGCCTTAATATCCCTTAGTTTCCGGTGTGGTTGAATTACTTTGCTACTAAATACTTAGCTACAAATATTAAGTTTTCATGTGTGGTTGAATTGACAACTCAGCTGCTAATACTTGAGAATATTCTTTGCTCCCCTTGTGTCGAATCAATAAATTGGGGTTGAATACTCTACCCTCGAAAACTGTTGCGATCCCCTATACTTGTGGGTTATCAAGACTATTTTCTGCCGCCGTTGCCGGGGATCATAGCTCTATTCTTTGAGGCCTTTGGGATTTATATCTGCTTATCATTATGAAGAACTGGAAAGATCCAAGAACCAAGATTTATCCCTCAACTACGAGGGGAGCTATGGAACTGCCATCTAGCTCTGCACTTGATTCACCTTCTATTTTGAGTAAGCTTTGTGACACCTAAACCTGCTTCTGCCATTCATTCTGATATGTCGCATGTTATTGATGATGCCACTTCTGCTATGCATGATACTTATGATGAAACTACTTCTATGCTTGATACTACTGTGCCACTTGGTGATTTCTTGATGAACAACTTGCTAGGGCTAGAGAGAATGAAATTATTGAAACTGATAATATTGATGAAAGTGAGGATGAAGACTCTCCCCCCTAATAAATATGAATTGCATGTTGTTCCCGAGGGTTATGTTATGGATGAAGAAGCTACTAGAGCTATTTTAGCTTGCAATGATAGATATGATCTAAAGATGTTATTAGCTAAATGGAAGAAGCAATACCTTAATGCTAGAATGAAACCTGACCCTGCTTTTGCTACTTCACCTATATGTGTTACTGATAAGAATTATGAATTCTCTATTGATCCTGATATAATTACTTTGGTTGAATCTGATCCTTTTTATGGCTATGAATCTGAAACTGTTGTGGCACATCTTACTAAATTAAATGATATAGCCACCCTGTTCACTAATGATGAGAGAAATCGCTACTTTTATATCCTTAAAATATTTTCGTTCTCATTAAACGGCGATGCTAAGATATGGTTTAATTATCTTGATCCTGGTTGTGTGCGTAGTCCCCAGAATATGATTTATTACTTCTCGGCTAAATATTTCCCTACTCATAAGAAACAAGCTGCCTTAAGGGATATATATAATTTTGTGCAAATTGTAGAAGAGATTCTCCCACAAGCTTGGGGGAGGCTTCTCCAATTACTTGATGCTTTGCCTGATCATCCTCTTAAGAAAAATGAAATACTTGATATCTTTTATAATGGACTAACCCATGCTTCCAGAGATTACCTGGATAGTTGTGCTGGTTCTGTTTTCAGGGAAAGAACACCGGATGAAGCTAAAATTCTATTGAATAATATGTTGACAAATGAAAATAATTGGACACTTCCTGATCCAACTCCTGAGCCTATTCCTAAACCAACTCCGGAGAAAAGGGGTGTTCTATTTCTTAGTCCTGAAGATATGAAAGAGGCAAAGAAATCTATGAAAGAAAAGGGTATTAAAGCAGAAGATGTTAAGAATTTACCTCCTATTGAAGAAATACATGGTCTTAATTTACCGCCTATCGAAGAAATGCATAATTTTAATCCATCTCCTATTGAAGAAATACATGGTCTTGATAACCCGACACAGGTAGTAAAGGTAATTTCTCTCTATAGATATGATAAAGCTGAAATCCCATTTACTAAGTTTGCTAGCCCATGCTTAGATGAGTTTGATAAATTTATGGTTAAGCAAGAAGACTTCAATGCTTATTTTGGTAGAGAATTAGAATGCAGTGCTGATATGCTTGAACACTTGGGTGATTATATGGCTAATGCCAAAGGTGAACTTAAACTTTGTAGTAATCATGCTTCTATGGTTACCACTCAACTAGAACAAGTACTTAAAGCTCAAAATGATTTTCTCAGTGAATTGAATAGTAAGAATAATGATTTTGTTGTTAGAGTGGCTACTAGAACAGGTAAAATGACTCAGGAACCTTCGTATCCTGAAGGCCACCCTAAGAGAATTGAGCAAGATTCTCAGAGAAATTATATAGATGCACCTAGTCCTTCTAAAAGGAAGAAAAAGAAGAATGATAGGACTTTGCATGCTTCTAGTGAATCTATTATTGAAACACCTGAGAATCCAAATGATATTTCTATTTCTGGTGCTGAAACACAATCTGGTAATGAACCTGAAACTAGTGATAATGTTAATGATAATGTTCATGTTGATGCCCAACCTAGCAATGATAATAATATAGAAATTATACCTGCTGTTGATCTTGATAACCCACAATCAAAGAATCAACGTTATGATAAGAGATACTTTGTTGCTAGGAAACATGGTAAAGAAAGGGAACCATGGGTTCAGAAACCCATGCCTTTTCCTCCCAAACAATCCAAGAAAAATGATTATGAGGATTTTGAGCGCTTTGCTGAAATGATTAGACCTATCTTTTTGCGTATGCGATTAACTGATATGCTTAAAATAAATCCTTATACTAAGTACATGAAATAAATTGTTACTAATAAAAGAAAGATACCAGAAGATGAAATTTCCACCATGCTTGCTAATTATACTTTTTAGGGTGGAATACCAAAGAAACTTGGAGATCCAGGAGTACCCACTATACCATGCTCCATTAAAACAAACTATGTTAAAACTGCTTTATGTGATCTTGGAGCTGGTGTTAGTGTTATGCCTCTCTCTTTATATCGTAGACTTGATTTCAATAAGTTGACACCTACTGAAATATCTTTGCAAATGGCTGATAAATCAACTGCTATACCTGTCGGTATTTGAGAGGATGTGCCTGTTGTGGTTGCAAACGTTACTATTTTAACGGACTTTGTTATTCTTGATATTCCCAAGGACGATAGTATGTCTATTATTCTTGGAAGACCCTTTTTGAATACTGCAGGGGCTGTTATTGATTGCAACAAAGGCAATGTCACTTTTCATGTTAATGGTAATGAGCATACGGTAAACTTTTCGAGGAAACAACCTCAAGTCCACAGTATCAATTCTATTGGAAAAATTCCATCAATTATTTTTAGAGGTTTTGAATTTCCTCTTCCTACTGTCAATAATAAATATGATAGTCTTATTGTTGGGGATATGCATATCCCCGTTGAGGTAACCTAGTGTTATTCGAAAATTCTCCGGTTCCATGTTATTCGGAATGACTTTGTTAACAAGACTTGATCAACCTTGTTAATGGATTCCTTTTGATGATCACGAGATGGATGAAGTTAGAAAGCACAACCCCCTGTACCCTCCTTTTACTCTCTATTATTCATATTAAATAAAGTCAAAAATAGTATTTTCTGTCTGTTGTCTGAATTATCCGTGCAATATAAAAATACCCCAAAAATAAGAGTTCTCCAAATGCCCTGAAATTTAAATATGATTTTTTCTAGAATATTTGAGAATATTTGGCACTGAGAACACAACAGGGGGCATCCACATGGCCATGAGGGTGGAGGGCGCGCCCCCTACCTCATGGGCCCACGGTGGCCCTCCTCCACTTATTCATGCACCCACACACTCCTTCCTCCCACAAACACCATTATCCAGCTCAAGCACGAGTTCTAGCTCATTTTGCTGCGATTTTCGATCTCCTTTCTCAAAGCACCTCTCACAAAACTGCTTTGGGGATTGTTCCTTGGTATGTGACTCCTCCATTGGCCCAATTAGTTTTTGTTCTAGTGTAGGATCGAAAGTATGTCTAGAGGGGGGGGGGTGATTAGACTACTTGACCAAATAAAAACTTAACCTTTTCCCAATTTTAGTTCTTGGGAGATTTTAGCTATTTTAGGACAAGTCAAGCAATCATCACACAATTCAAGCAAGCATGCAAAGAGTATATTGGCAGCGGAAAGTAAAGCATGCAACTTGCAAGAATGCAAAGGGAAGGGTTTGGAGAATTCAAACGCAATTGGAGACACGGATGTTTTTCCCGTGGTTCGGATAGGTGGTGCTATCCTACATCCACGTTGATGGAGACTTCAACCCACGAAGGGTAACGGTTGCGCGAGTCCACGGAGGGCTCCACCCACGAAGGGTCCACAAAGAAGCAACCTTGTCTATCCCACCACGGCCATCGCCCATGAAGGACTTGCCTCACTAGCGGTAGATCTTCACGAAGTAGGCGATCTCCTTGCCCTTACAAACTCCTTGGTTCAACTCCACAATCTTGTCGGAGGCTCCCAAGTGACACCTAGCCAATCTAGGAGACACCAGTCTCCAAGAAGTAACAAATGGTGTGTTGATGATGAACTCCTTGCTCTTGTGCTTCAAATGATAGTCTCCCCAACACTCAACTCTCTCTCATAGGATTTGGATCTGGTGGAAAGAAGATTTGAGTGGAAAGCAACTTGGGGAAGGCTGGAGATAAAGATTCATATGGTAGGAATGGAATATCTTGGTCTCAACACATGAGTAGGTGGTTCTCTCTCAGAACATATGAGTTGGAAGTGTAGATGTGTTCTGATGGCTCTCTCCATGAATGAAGAGGAGGTGGAGGGGTATATATAGCCTCCACACAAAATCCAACCGTTACACACAATTTACCAATCTCGGTGGGACCGAATCAAAAAACTCGGTCAGACCGAAAAGGTAAACCTAGTGACCGTTAGAGATTTTTGGTGGAACTGAAATGCAACTCGGTAGGACCGATTTGGTTAGGGTTAGGGCATAACGTAATCTCGGTGAGACCGATTACACAAACTCGGTGGGACCGATTTTGGTAATAAGCTAACCAGAGAGTTGGTCAGGCAAACTCGGTGGGACCGATTTGCTCTTTCGGTGAGACCAAAAAGTTACAAAAAGGAAACAGAGAGTTTACATTGCAATCTCGGTGGGACCGATCTGCTCTTTCGGTGAGACCAAAAAGTTACGAAAGGGAAACAAAGAGTTTGCAATCCCATCTCGGTGAGACCGAGATCCCTATCGGTAGAACCGAATTGCTAGGGTTTGGCAGTGGCATATGACAAGTGAAACTCGGTGGCGCCGGATAGGAAGAATTGGTAGGACCGAGTTTGGCTTAGGGTTTATCTCATATGTGGATATGGGAAAGTAGTTGAGGGTTTTGGAGCATATCACTAAGCACATGAAGCAAGAGGCTCATTAAGCAACACCTCATCCCTCCTTGATAGTATTGGCTTTTCCTAAAGACTCAATGTGATCTTGGATCACTAAAATATAAAATGAAGAGTCTTGAGCTTTTGAGCTTGAGCCAATCCTTTGTCCTTAGCATTTTGAGGGTTCCACTTTCACCATCCATGCCATGCCAATCATTGAGCTTTCCTGAAATAATCATCTTGGAATAGCATTAGCTCAATGAGCTATATGTTGTTATAAATTACCAAAACCACCTAGGGATAGTTGCACTTTCAATCTCCCCCTTTTTGGTAATTGATGACAACATATAGATCAAAGCTTCGACAAATGATAATAAGCATGAAATATATCGTCGCTTTGAGAAGTATGTGATAAGTAAGAGCTCCCCCTAAATTTGTGCATATTTAAGATTTGCTTTGGACTGCAAATGCACAAAGTGTTAGAGTCATGGGTTACTCTTCCATGTCACATACATCTTGGTGGAGCGTTTAAAATGATAAGAATGAAATACATGCACTCATCACCAAGAAAAGTGAATGATCACATAAGATAGATAAGATAATAGCATTCACCAAGCATGCATAAGTGTAGCTTATGATCAAACACATGATCATCAATGTCTCACAAGCATATCAAAGTATCCCGACCAAAAGCAAACAAAGTTCGAAAAACCACCAAATAAAGCAAGAGAGAAAAGCAACACTCTCTCTCTCGAAGCCTATGATCTATACATTTTCTCCCCCTTTGGAAACAAGTTACCAAAAAGTTCCTAGAAAATGCATAGTGCTAAATCGACACTCAGGCTTGATCTTCTGGTGGTGGTGGAGTCCGGATCACTCCAAGGACGAAGGCTTCCGTAGACATGGTTGGAGTTGGAGCTGAAGTAGATGCTGGAACAGGTTGGGCTGGTGCTGCGGCTGGAGCTGAGGCGGTTGCTCTTGTGTCAGGAACTGGCACTGCAGACGACCTCGGTCCTCGTGGCACTCTGGCAAATGCATCAGTGGTTGTCTTCCCTTTCCTCTCCTGCATGTCATCTTGGAGCTGCTCCACTGCAGTCTGAATCTCTGTCACCTTGATATCCAAGTCATAGAGCTTTTGTTCGACGATTCTCTCTAGGCTTGCCTGGTTTTGAGTTAGGGTGGCTAGTCCTTTCTCAATCTGCAGGGTGGATGCAATCAAGTAACTGAGCTGCTCTTGCTTGTTCTTCAAGAAGTACTCAGATGCCTCCCCTTGAGTTGGCATCTTGGCAGCTTTCTCCTTTATTGCCTTCTCCTTCTTGGCTTGTGCATGGGCTGAAGATGGTTCATCTTTGGTCATCACAACTTGGTTGTCCTCGAAATCTGGATAGATAGGCAAATGTTCCTTGTCAAACAAGTATGTGTCTGTGCCCATTCTTGAGTTAATTAACATCTGGATGTGAGGGGCATATCCACAGCTCCTCTTCTGATCTGCCGCAGTCCTCTTGATAGTCTCTACCATGAGGCTCATGACCTTGAATTTCTGAGGCACATCAAAATATGTAGCAAGTTAATGGCATGACCTCTGATCATCCTGTGATCTCCAGACTTGGGCAAAAGTGTGTGCCTAAGAATCCAGTTGATGGTTGGCAGCCCTGACAGAAGATAATGCATTGAGCCAAACTTGAACGTATCAAGTGCTTCATTGGGGATCTCCTTGTACATGTTTGACATTGAGTTGTGATCCATCTTCTTCTTGGAATAGACATCCAAGTCATCTTCATTTTCCTCTGGGGCATTGATAAGCTGTGCCCACTTAGCAACTATTGATTGGTACCTCATACCTTCAGACATCCAAACAATCCTCCCATCTGGATAAAAATGTGTTGTGGAGTAGAACTGCATGATAAGCTCCTCATTCCACTTTGTGAGCTTCTGCCCAACAAAGTCTGCTACTCCACATGCCTGGAAGCTGTCATACACTCTAGGGTAGTGCTCTTCATTTTCCTTGATATATTCCCAGTTGACCCATCTCATATCACATACAATTGGCTTCTTGTCAAGCAGCACTGTCTCATAGAAATCCTGCTGTTCCTTAGTGTGGAACCTGTAGTCAACAGCAGTCCTCCTCCTGATAGCATATGGATCTGCTTCTCTCCACTTCCTCAGCCCTGAGTCTCTTCTGAGCTTCATGTCCTCAGCCACAGGATGAGTATCATTGTGGTCTAGGATCATGGGCTTGAGCTTTCTCAGAACATGCTCTTCATCATCTTCTTCAGCAGCTTCAGCACTGGGGCCTTGTTCTTCTTAGCAGCTCACTACTAGGAAAAGGCCTACTAATGGCACACCAGTTTTGCCTACTAATGGCGCATCACTGGTGAGCCATTACTAGCACGCCATTAGTAATTTTTACTAATGGCGCACCACTAGTGCGCCATTAGTATAGGCCACGGTGCGCCATTAGTATAGGCCACTGGTGCGCCATTAGTATAGGTCACGGTGCGCCATTAGTATTTTTGAATTTTGAAGGCGGGAAAATAGTAGTGGCGCACCGTCTAACCCCCACCGTGCGCCATTACTATTTTTGAATTTTGAATTTGGATCTGGATCGTGATTTTTTTGCCCATTTTTTGCTAGTTTTTTTGCTCGTTTTTTGCTTGTTTTTTGGCACGATATTATTTCAAATTTTGTTCCTATTTTGGATCCTGTATGTTCTTTTGCCATGTTCTTTTGCCGGAGAGGAGTTCGCCGGAGAGGAGGAGGAGGAGGAGGTCACCGGAGAGGCGCTCGCCTACATCGCCAGAGAGGAGGAGGAGGTCGCCGGAGAGGAGTTCACCGAAGCATCAGAGAGGAGGAAGGAGAAACCATGAGGGAATGGGAGGAGGGGAGGGAGGAGGAGCTCACCGGAGAGGAGTGAGGAGAAACCGTGAGGGGAGGGGAGGAGAGGAGGGAGGAGGAGGTTCCCAGAGAGGAGGAGGTCGCCGGAGAGGAGGAGGTCGCCGGAGAGGAGGAGGAGGAGGTCGCCGGAGAGGAGGAGGAGGAGGTCGCCGGAGAGGAGAAGGAGGTCGCCGGAGAGGAGGAGGAGGAGGTCGCCGGAGAGGAGAAGGAGGTCGCCGGAGAGGAGGAGGAGGAGGTCGCCGGAGAGGAGAAGGAGGTCGCCGGAGAGGAGGAGATGGAGTGGAGGAGAGGAGGAGATGGAGTGGAGGAGAGGAGGAGATGGAGTGGAGGAGAGGAGAGGAGGAGATGGAATGGAGGAGAGGTGGAGTGGAGGAGGTGCGCCCAGTCATGTATACGACATAGTAATGGCGCACCGTGGCCAGGTGCGCCATTACTATTTTTTTTATTTTTTTATTTTGAATTTTGAAGGCGGGAAGATACTAATGGCGCACCGTTTGCAGGTGCGCCATTAGTAACTCTTTTTTTTTTATTTTTTTGACTTATTATGAATTTTGAAGGCGGGAAGATACTAATGGCGCACCGTGGGTAGGTGCGCCATTAGTAATTTTTTTTGTTGACTTATTTTGAATTTTGAAGGCGGGAAGATACTAATGGCGCATCATGGGCTGGTGCGCCATTAGTAAATTTGAATTTTTTGAATTTTTTTACCTCCAGATCTTAAAAGCCCCGTATCTTTTTTTCTGTTAGGTTTTTGAGGATTTTGAAAATGTTTAACGGGGATCCCCCGGTTAAATTTGGATGTAACTTTTCGAGTAGATGATTTTTCATATAAAAAACTTTTTCATCCGAGTTAGTATGCAAAAGTTATGCCCATTTTTACAAATTCTCGAGAGATTTTGCAAATGAAGTCGAAATTCATATTTGCAAATTTTCCCAACAACTAGACCACATATCACATGGGAAACTTATTTTCTTTTATTTTTTGACATTTTCATCATTTTCTTTTATTTTTTTTAAAATTGAAAAGGCGATCCACTGGGGGTGCATTCGGTGGAAGTGGTGGCCAAGGTACTAATGGCGCACCGTGGCATGGTGCGCCATTAGTAATGGCGCACCATGCCACGGTGCGCCATTAGTAGTTTTGAAAAAAATTTCAAAAAATTTTTTTTTACTAATGGCGCACCGTGGATGTGGTGCGCCATTACTAGTTCAACTAGTAATGGCGCACCACTCCCATGGTGCGCCATTAGTAGTTTTGGAAAAAATAAAAAAAATTTACTAATGGCGCACCGTGGATGTGGTGTGCCATTAATATTTGGACACTAATGGCGTACCAACACATGGTGCGCCATTAGTATATAGTAATGGCGCACCACATGTCTGGTGCGCCATTAGTGTCAATTCCATCGATAGCCCTTTTCCTAGTAGTGGCTGGTATGCTCCTTGTATTCCTTTTTGGGGCAGACTTGGGCTTGGAGGAAGCTTTGGGTGCTTCTTTGGGCTTGGATGCAGCAGCCCCTGTCCTGATAGCATCACCCATAAGCTTAGGTGCCTTAGGTGCTGGTGCAGCAACCTCTTCTTCTTCCTCTTCTTCCATGATGGAAGCCTTTCCAAGCACTTTGGCTACGGTCTTCTTGACCCTCTCCTTCCTTTTCTTTCCTTCTGCAGCAGCCTCTTTGGGTTCACGCTTTTCAGGAATTTGAGTTGAGGCTCTGGCCTTTGGCATAGGCTGCCTGCCTGCTGGCCTTTTGACCTCCATCCCTGGCTTTATGCTCTGTGCTGGGCCATATTCTTTCTTGAGCACAGTTCTCTTTGATGTGGCTTCCTCTTCTGCCACATAGTCTTCATCCTCAGATTCTGAAGTTCTCTTCTTTCTCTATCTGGTGGCAACTTTTGGCAGGTTGCTAGGGGTGCTCCTGCTGCCATCATCTGAAGAACTAGAGGGACTAGTGCCCTCACTCATTTGCACTGGCTGCTCTGACAAATTCTGGCTATCACTTTGGTCTGACATGATGAATAAGCTGACTGCTGACCCTGTGAACAGTTTATAGATGAGGTAGATTGGATGAGCATCACAAAATGCAGAGGTTTTTGCAAAAGAATGATTCAAAAACTTAGTTTTAGTTTCCCACAGAAATCATCTCGGATCTACCGATTTTTAAACTCGGTGATACCGAAGCAGTTTTTGGAACCTAAACTAGTGAACTCGGTCAGACCGGGTCACAGTTCGGTGGCACCGAGATTGCTAGAGTTTCACAAAGTTCCAAAATCGGTCACACCAATTAGTAATACTCGGTCAGACCGAGTCTCACTTGTGCAATGGCATAAGCCAAATCGGTGGGACCGAGTTTTTCAACTCGGTGGGTCCGAGATGGTTTCGGCGGAAACCTAACCCTAAAATTTTCGAATCAAACCTAATCTACGAGTTCATTGACTGGACAGAAGTTTATCAAACGTGGCAAGAATCATTATGATAACAATGTGCTAAGAATTGGATTGGGGAATAGCACAAAGATCGAGTCCATACCCTAGTTCGGTAGAGACTCGCTACAGCGGCAATGGCGGGGTTGATTCCCGTTGACGGCGACGGAGACCAGCGACTGGAGGCGGCTGGCGGCGAGGAGACGATCCGAAGACCATGTTGGCAAAGCAAGCTATCGCGCGGGCGAAGGGGTTCGGAGAAACTTCCAAATTTTTGCCCGTGACTATATATGGCCCGACCCTGTCGGTGTGACCGAGTGGAACAACTCGGTGGCACCGAGATGCAAAACTGTATACAGTTATTGCAACTCGGTGTGACCGAATTGTTCAAATCGGTTGCATCGAGATCGAAAACATAGATCAACTTAATGATCTCGGTTAGAATGAAAGTGGGTATCAGTTAGACCGAGAATCACAAAGAGGTTTTGGAAGTTTAAGTCTATGACGAATCAGGGACTCCGAGTGCTCCTCACACAGAGTGGTTCGAATCTGACTTGATCAAATTTTGCGATGTAGCATGAATAGAGTTTGAGACGAGAAAAGCATCGATACCTAGAGGAGGTTCTTAGGCATTCTTGTCCATCCACTTGGCAAAAGGATATAAAACCAAACAATCAAAACAACAAGTGGATGTCCTCGAATGAGTAAAATATGCAACCAACATGCTCACACAATAAGATGGCAATTGAAATATGTGACAAAGCATGCACAATCAATTCTAGCATCTATCAAGCAATTTGCGATGACTAGGTCATCTATATATGAGTATATTCACTTAGGAGTCAAGTGAGAACACTTGATCATAGGTCATACTCATCGTTTAAGCTCAAGTGAGGTTACCACTTTTACATAAAGCATTGTTGTGTTCACATCTTTAGAGTTGCTTTAGCTCAAGTCTTAGAGTAAATCTCCCCCTAGATGTGATATCCCCCCTAAGAGGGATGAACTAACCTTGGGTTTTGTCGATGATGACTTCATGTAGATGTTGAAGATGTGGATGCTCAATGTTGATGTAGATCACTTGGAGCTATCCATTTGAGTGAATTGCACTTTCAATACCTACATGGGTTAGTCCCACAAGGAACAAACAAGGATATCCATAGACATAGAGTGATGCACACACAAGATGATGTCCATGAAGACTTTTAGGTTACCTTGTCCCTTGTCTTACCAACAAGAGGGTTTGTGACTCCTTGAACTAGTGCAAGATGTGGAAGTTGATTGCACTTATTCTTGCCAAAATGATAAGAGTGAAGTATGTTGGCGGTGTCACCCTCAAGAACTCTCTAGTTCTTCTTCTTTTGGATCCACACCATCTTGATGGGAATCCTTGGAGTTGTACTCGTACTTGATGAAGTGGAACTTGAAGTGGTCTTGGGAATCCACTTGACTAAGGTCTTAGGAGCTTCTTCAAATGCATCAATTTCCTCTTGAAGCTTGTCTTGGCCTTTTTGCTTGTAGTCTTGTGGTGGAAGATCATCTTGATCTTGTGTCCCCTTGAAGGAAGTATCATACTTCTCTTGTTGAGGAACAAACTTTGTCTTGGGGTATTGATCTTCTTCCCACTCAACTCCATTGGCATTGAACTGTCGTTCAAAACCAACACCTTGATTCTTCCGGTGCATTCCTTGCTTGCGCACAATTTCCTCGAATTGCTTACTCCTGGCAAGGCTTTTGTACACTCCTTTCTCTATAATTCCCTTCAATAAGCTATTTTCTTGCTCAAGTGTAACTTGGCTAAGAGAATCATTAGTGGAATCAAGAGAACTACTAGAAGCAACAATATTGGATTTAGCATGATCATTGTTACTACTAGAGGAAGAATCTTTCTTGTTCTTGTTACTAGACTTGACTTGAGGCATGTAAGTGGTTAAGAGTAAACGCTTGGCAATGTAAGAAGAACTTTTCTTGCGGAGATCATTATTGATTGCCTTTAAAAACTCATGCTCTTGCTCAAGATTGAGCTTTTCAAAGCGTAACTTCTCATGAGCTCTTAAAAGTTCTCGATGATCTTTGAAGATAGTTTCATGAGCTAACTTAAGAGTATTTAGTTCTTTACTTAGAGCCTGAATCTTCTCCTTATCATTGTCATTCGTTTTATGTTGATTAGCATGATTAATTGATGTTTCATCATAGTATTCATGAGTAGAGTTGTCAACAAGCAAATCATCATCACCTAACAAGTCATCTTCATCACTATTAAAATCAACATACTCGGGGTGTGTTACCTTAGGACCTTTGGCCATGAAGCATCTTCCAATTCCTTCATTTGGTGAGTCAAATATGTCGTAGGAGTTGGTTGACACAAGTGCTAGACCGGCAACACCTTCATCTTGAGTATATTCGGAATCGGAGTGATAACTTCTCTCGGAGTGGTCGTTGGAGTCGGATACCCATTCACCAACATGAGCTTGATGTCTTCGTTTTGTGTAGCTCCTTGATGATTTTTTCCTTCCTTTCTGAATCCTTGCTTCTCCGTGAGTATCTTCGTTCATAACGATCATCTCTACTCCTTCTCTCTCTTGGTGGTGATTCTTCTCTTTTGCTTCTTCTTTTTGGAGAGTCTTCTCTTCTCTTGTGGGGAGCCGTACACTCATTGGAATAGTGTTCGGGTCTTCCACAATTGTAGCAGTTTTGCTCTCAACTAGAAGATCTTTTGTCATTGTAGGACCTTGACTTGGAGCTTCTATCTTTGCTTATACTCTTGTAGAACTTGTTGAAGTTCTTCACCATTAAGCTCAATTCTTCATTAAAGTTTTGTTTCTCACTTGATGACGTAGGGGCTTCACATGAGGCTTTGTAGGCACCACTAGATTTGTTGTGAAGTTTCTCTTTATCCTTAAGTGACATCTCATGAGCAACAATTCTTCCAATTACCTCCGTTGGCTTGAGATCTTTGTAATTGGGCATCATTTGGATCAATGTGCACACGGTATCATATTTTCCATCCAAGGCTCTTAGAATCTTCTTGACGATGAATCTATCGGTCATCTCTTCACTTCCTAAGCCGGCAATCTCATTTGTGATGAGAGCAAGCCTAGAGTACATTTCAGCGACACCTTCACCATCCTTCATTTTGAACTTGTCAAGTTGACTTTGAAGCACATCCAATTTGGATTCCTTGACGGAGTCAGTACCTTCGTGCATATCAATCAAAGTGTCCCAAATTTACTTTGCATTCTCAAGGCGGCTGATTTTGTTGAATTCTTCGGGGCACAATCCGTTGAAGATAATATCACAACCTTGAGCATTGTATTGCAACATCTTCAACTCATCCGCGGTAGCTTCACGGTTTGGTTCTCTCCCATCAAAGAAGTCACCTTGCAAACCAACACACACAATAGCCCGAACAGCGGGGTTATGTCCAAGAATATGCATTTTCATTTTATGCTTCCAACTAGCAAAATTAGTACCATCAAAGTAAGGACCTCTATGGTGATAATTTCCCTCGCTAGACGCCATACTCTTCTAGGTTGTGAAACCAAGGCTATGACCACCAAAAGCTATGGAAATCAAAGAAAATGGAGACCAAAGCTCTGATACCACTTGTAGGATCGAAAGTATGTCTAGAGGGGGGTGATTAGACTACTTGACCAAATAAAAACTTAACCTTTTCCCAATTTTAGTTCTTGGCAGATTTTAGCTATTTTAGGACAAGTCAAGCAATCACCACACAATTCAAGCAAGCATGAAAAGAGTATATTGGCAGCGGAAAGTAAAGCATGCAACTTGCAAGAATGTAAAGGGAAGGGTTTGGAGAATTCCAACGCAATTGGAGACACAGATGTTTTTCCCGTGGTTTGGATAGGTGGTGCTATCCTACATCCACGTTGATGGAGACTTCAACCCACGAGGGGTAACGGTTGCACGAGTCCACGGAGGGCTCCACCCACGAAGGGTCCACGAAGAAGCAACCTTGTCTATCCCACCACGGCCATCGCCCACGAAGGACTTGCCTCACTAGCGGTAGATCTTCACGAAGTAGGCGATCTCCTTGCCCTTACAAACTCCTTGGTTCAACTCCACAATCTTGTCGGAGGCTCCCAAGTGACACCTAGCCAATCTAGGAGACACCACTCTCCAAGAAGTAACAAATGGTGTGTTGATGATGAACTCCTTGCTCTTGAGCTTGAAATGATAGTCTCCCCAACACTCAACTCTCTCTCATGGGATTTGGATCTGGTGGAAAGAAGATTTGAGTGGAAAGAAACTTGGGGAAGGCTAGAGATCAAGATTCATATGGTATGAATGGAATATCTTGGTCTCAACACATGAGTAGGTGGTTCTCTCTCAGAACATATGAGTTGGAAGTGTAGATGTGTTCTGATGGCTCTCTCCATGAATGAAGAGGAGGTGGAGGGGTATATATAGCCTCCACACAAAATCCAACCATTACACACAATTTACCAATCTCGGTGGAACCGAATCAAAAAACTCGATCGGACCGAAAAGGTAAACCTAGTGACCGTTAGAGATTTTCGGTGGGACTGACATGCAACTCGGTAGGACCGATTTGGTTAGGGTTAGGGCATAACGTAATCTCGGTGAGACCGATTACACAAACTCGGTGGGACCGATTTTGGTAATAAGCTCACCAGAGAGTTGGTCAGGCAAACTCAGTGGGACCGATTTGCCCTTTCGGTGAGACCAAAAAGTTACAAAAAGGAAACAGAGAGTTTACATTGCAATCTCGGTGGGACCGATCCGCTCTTTCGGTGAGACTGAAAAGTTATGAAAGGGAAACAGAGAGTTTGCAATCCCATCTCGGTAAGACCGAGATCCCTATCGGTAGAACCGAATTGCTAGGGTTTGGCAGTGGCATATGACAAGTGAAGCTCGGTGGCGCCGGATAGGAAGAATTGGTAGGACCGAGTTTGGCTTAGGGTTTAGGTCATATGTGGATATGGGAAAGTAGTTGAGGGTTTTGGAGCATATGACTAAGCACATGAAGCAAGAGGCTCATTAAGCAATACCTCATCCCTCCTTGATAGTATTGGCTTTTCCTAAAGACTCAATGTGATCTTGGATCACTAAAATATAGAATGAAGAGTCTTGAGCTTTTGAGCTTGAGCCAATCCTTTGTCCTTAGCATTTTGAGGGTTCCACTTTCACCATCCATGCCATGCCAATCATTGAGCTTTCCTGAAATAATCATCTTCGAATAGGATTAGCTCAATGAGCTATATGTTGTTATGAATTACCAAAACCACCTAGGGATAGTTGCACTTTCATCTAGTGCTTTATTCATTGCAAATTTGTGCTGCCTAGGTTACCATGTTCTTGAGCTTGCATGTCAAATTTATATGGTTCCAAGTAGTTTTGATGCATGATATAGGCTCTAGGCACTTGTAGGAGTAGTTGCTATCAATTTTCTTGAGTTTGGTCACTTTTATTTTGAAGTTACAAAAATTTCAGAAATTTTTCGGGGGAAGAAATATGTTTAGGAAAATGTACCAAGGTGGTTCTTCAAGGAAACAAGGACCCAGGCTTGCAATGCGTGATGCTGATGATGAGCCACCAAGGGATGCTCCAGTGCGGCCTTGTGAATGGCCTTCAGATGACTTCATGGATCGAGCATGAATTAAGGAAGAATTTAACGCATATTTGCGTAACGCTGATCTTGTGAGCTTCAAGGAAGAAAAGTGCCGTCAGTACCACTATCTCACTAGTTCCTTTGTGAGGAGGTTTAAATTTTCATCTTCACGCAATTCTCAAACTATCCTATTTAATCTTTATGAAAATTCTTATACTATGCACTTAGAGGATTTTACCACTACATGCAAACTTCCACAATGGTGTAATACTAATGAACCCCACAAATCTGTGTTTAGAGATTTTCTTACTAGTATAACTGTAGGAGAGTCCAGAGATATAACACAAGCTACCATAGGGAGCATTCACTTTCCTGCTATACATTATTTTTCTCTCTTCATAGGTACATGCATTAATGGTAAAGATGAAGCATGTCACATGTGTGTCCCTGACCTCTGTATTCTTAGGAGTGCTGTGTTAGGAGATAAATATTATAATTTAGGGGCCATTGTTGCACGTAGGTTGCATCTTAATAGGTTTAATGGAGATTTCTTGGGTGGAATTTATGTAACCCGCATAGCTAATTTTCTTGGTATAACCATACGTGAAGATGATATTGAGTTTCCTCCGGCTTATTTGGATTATGAGGCTATGGTTCGTCATCAGTTTGTTGAGAGGAACGATCAGTTCCTCCATTACCGACTAATCTTTGACAGGTGACACACCTATCACGTCGCTCACCCTGCTTCTACTTTCTTTGACTTTCAGGCAAAAGGGAGTTATTTTATAACCAGAGAGGAGGCGGAAGAGTATAAGAGGAGAGTTGTCGAATCAATAAAGTTGGGTTGAATACTCTACCCTCGAAAACTATTGCGATCCCCTATACTTGTGGGTTATCAGTGTGCTACAAGCGGCGTCACCCGACTCGCTCGACCAGTGTGGGGCCATGAGCTGGTGCGGGAACCAGCATCGATGCGTGCGTGCCCACGCGCCCGGCCTATGCTCGACCTGATGCTAATATGCCATCATGTGGCCATGATGAGCTTGCCCCTCCAGCGGGATATTCTACGGATTCTGCACGAGCACAACTGCAGCCCTCTGCCACAGAAGATTCGAGCGGGGTAGAAACTGCTGCTGCAGCTCGTGGATCTTCCTCGGGATCAGATTCAGCAGAAACTCCTATTGAGCACGCGGGGTCCTCTGCGGCTGAAAATCTAGCTACTTCTCCATGGCGTGCACAATTACATAAGGGAGTAATACAACCTGTTGATTACAAACATATAATGATATATTGTATGGTTTTCTCTACAGGTGAGCCAGGTGAACCTCATACTCTAGAAGAAGCACTTGGTGATGAAAAATGGAAGAAAGCAATGAATGAAGAATACATGGCCCTAAGGAAAAACAACACATGGCACTTAGTTCCTCCACAGCAAGGTAAAAAATTAATTGACTGCAAGTGGGTATTTAGGATCAAGAGAAAATCTGATGGAACTATTTACCTCTACAAGGCTAGACTTGTTGCAAAGGGATTTAAACAACGATATGGCACAGGCTATGAGGATACTTTTAGTCCAGTTGTTAAAGCTGCCACCACCCGTCTTGTTTTGTCTATTGCTGTTTCTAGGGGCTGGAGTCTCAGATAGCTAGATGTACAGAATGCGTTTCTTCACGGTGTTCTAGATGAGGAAGTGTACATGAAGCAACCAACACTATGTGGGTTGAAGCAAGCACCGAGAGCATGGTACTCCCGTCTCCGTCACAAAATGCAAATACATGGTGTTATTCCATCCAAATCTGAAACCTTTGCATACGTCTCCTAAGCACACCACAAGCAATAAATCTTCTGGAGGAACCATAACCACCTTGGAGCTCAAGGTCCAAGACTAACAAGTCAATGGTGATTTTTTTGCGGGGAATACGAATAGGTTTGGTGAAAGTGTAGATAGGGCCTTTCTCCGTCAATCCCCAAAGTGTCAACAAGTTTGGGTGGAGGGATTGAGAAAAATAGGGTGTTGAAAATGATGGTTGCTCAAAAGGCTAAAGGGTTAGGGTTGGAGGTTGAAGAACGCCTATTTATATAGTGCTCCCTCTCTTGTGATCGTTTCCTTCTGTTGGACTCCGTGCACATGTTTAAGTTAGCTCTGTGCACGCACGGTGTCCAGTGAAGAAACCAGTCCCCCGTGGGAATGGGGGGTCTAGCACTATGCGCACAGGCTGTCCAGGATCTTGTGTGCACGCGGTGTCCATAAGGTTTCATGATCACCAGACCATGTGCAAAGGGGTCCAGGACACCGTGCGCACGGGGTGACAAGCAACATTAGACTTTAGCCCTTTTCGCACACCCAGAGATCGAACATGGAGGAATGTGAGGCACATTTTAGATGGTAGGTGTAGGAGGGCTGTTGTATATGTTGAAAGTGTTCCCACAAGACTTTTTTCACCTTGACCCCTCTTGATAGTGCAGTGATCCCACGACTCAAATCAAACCAAAATAAAACATTTGGTTCGCCAGAAAACCACACCTTATCCCATATCTACTAGTGTTTCTACCAAACCCTTGCAATTAATCTTCTCTGATGTTTGGGGCCCTGCCCCTAGTTTTGTTGGTAGACATACTTATTATGTGAGCTTCACAGATGACTACAACAAATTTTCTTGGTCCTATCTTCTTAAGAAAAGATGCGATGTCTTTCAAGTCTTTCAAAACTTTCAAGCTCTCATTGAACGAAAATTCAATAGTAAGATCGTTGCAGTACAATCTGATTGGGGAGGGGAGTACAAAAAATTAAACTCCTTCTTCTAAACCGTTTGCATATCGCATCATGTGTCATGCCCTCATGCTCATCAATAGAATGGCTCTGCTGAACGGAAACGCATGCACATTGTTGAGGTTGGGTTAGCCCTCCTAGCTTGCGCATCCATGCCCCTCAAGTTTTGGGATGAGGCTTTTCTTACCGCCATTCATATCATAAACATGCTTCCTAGTCGTGTCATTAATAATGAAAATCTAATAGAAAGACTTCTCCACACAAAACCTGACTACAAATCTCTTCGTGTCTTCAGGTGTGCATGTTGGCCCAATCTTCTCCCATACAATAACCGCAAGCTCATGTTTCTCTCAAAACAGTGTGTTTTTCTAGGATATAGTGCCCAACATAAAGGTTTCAAGTGCCTAGATGTTGCCACTGGCCGTGTTTATATTTCACAGGATGTTGTCTTGGATGAAACCAAATTTCCCTTTGTTGATGTTCATACCAACGCCGGTGCCCTTCTTCTCCAAGAGATCCTTCTTTTCCCTCCTCATGTCTCGTGTTGATCAAGGGGGAAACAATTGTTATGATTGAGGGAGTCCTGGATTAGGGGGTATCCGGACAGCCGGACTATATCCTTTGGCCGGACTGTTGGACTATGAAGATACAAGATTGAAGACTTCGTCCCGTGTCCGGATGGGACTCTTCTTGGCGTGGAAGGCAAGCTTGGCATTACGGATATGTAGATCTCCTTCCTTGTAACTGACTCTGTGTAACCCTAGCCCCCTCCGGTGTCTATATAAACCGGAGTGTTTAGTCCGTAGGACCAACAACACACAATCCTTCCATAGGCTAGCTTATAGGGTTTAGCCTCTTTGATCTCGTGGTAGATCAACTCTTGTACTACTCATATTATCAATAACAATCAAGCAAGACGTAGGGTATTACCTCCATAAAGAGGGCCCGAACCTGGGTAAACATCGTGTCCCCCGCCTCCTGTTAGCATCTGCCTAGACGCATACTTCGGGACCCCCTACCCGAGATCCGCCGGTTTTGACACCGACATTGGTGATTTCATTGAGAGTTCCACTATGCTGTCACCGTAAGGAAGGATGCCTCATCTCGTTGTTAAAAACAACATTACCGCCGAGGGAGCCCTGGCTGTCAGCCAAACTCTCCGGCTAGGCACTTTCATCATGACCGCCCGTTCGGCTGCTGCAGCGACGATGACTTCTTGGGTCATCGAAAACAGCCTCCACATCGGCTCGGAATTTTCCGAGCTGATGGATCCAATGGAGCTCTCATCCCTAAACGAGTTCTTGGATTGCATCACCACCTTGGGAGTCGCTACGGACTATGATCGGATTGGGCTTTAACCCGATCAAAGGGAGATTAACTCTCCCCCGGTCACCCATCATATTGCGGTGGTGGAGGAACAATGCGGCGATTCTTCCTCTATCTTGAGGACTAACCATGTCCGGATTCCTGAGCTCCCCGAGCTAGATACCCATTTACGAGAGGACATCACCCAAGCCCTGAACCTAGAGTCAGGCGGCAGGCCAGACTTATCGGGCAACATCCCGGAACCCAAACTTCCAGGATTGGAAACTACTCGGCCCCTGAGTCTCAGATCGGGTAAGGGTTCGGACTCAAATCCACCCACCCACCCAAACATAAACGATCTTTGCCACAACAGGCAAGCGCCCCAGGAAATAGTACATCATTATTGGGCCAGATTCCTCCTTGTGATGAACAAGGTTAAGGATTGTTGCGAGGAAGACGTAGTCTCATTTTTCCGCAATAATTGCACGGACAAGGGAATCCTTAACGCCATAAGTCGCCGTGACATATCATGCTTCGCTGACTTGGCGTCCATAGTACGAAAGTACTGTGTGACGGAAAGTGCCTGGAAAACCGAAATGAAATTTTGGGATAATCCGGCTCCAAATATAGACCCAGTCCAAAGTAAAAGGGTGCACTATCATAAGACACCCGAGTTAATTACAAAGAAACAAAAACCCTCTACAGGGCGTGGAACAATATTGGAGGGATGGCTCAACGGACCCTGCAAAATTCATAGTACAGCGGATACCATACCAACACACAACCTTAGAGCATGTTGGGTACTCTGGCTGGTGGCCAAAAGTGGTGAGGATCTTCTCATCCCAGATGCCACAGAGCACCATCCCGGGGATAACAATAGGGTATTAACACTCTTCGAAACCTTCGCATAAAATAATAGGCACAAGTGAACACTCCGCAGCCTTGCCGAAATCTGCCACATGGCAGCAATAAATCCATGGAGTGACACAGCTATTACCTTCAATGCCAGTGACGGACCTAAGTTCCAAACAACCCGAGCACCAACTGCACTAGTCCTCAGTCCAATTGTGTACGGCTTTCGACTCACCAAAGTACTCATGGACGGCGGCAGTGGATTAAACCTCATCTATGAGGGAACTCTTCAAAAAATGGAAATAGACTGGAACCGCATTGAGCAAAGCAGCATAACCTTCACAGGAATCATCCCCAGTCGGGAAGCATGCTGTGCTGGGAAAATCACACTAGATGTGGTATTCGGCACGCCGGAGAACTATAGGTCCGAAGAAATTACATTCCAAGTGGCCCCGGTCAGTAGCGGATACCACACCCTTTTAGGGCGGGAGGCGTTCACGATCTTCCAAGCCATATCACATTACGGGTACATGAAGCTCAAACTGCCCGGGCCCAATGGAATAATCACTCTCGCTAGTGATCCGGACACAACACTCCACGCCGAAAACAAAACAGCCGCATTGGCCCTCGAGGCATTATCTGAAGCCCTTTCGGCCGAGGAATTAACTGCGCTACGCTCCATAGTGGACAGGGACGATGTGATACTTGACAAGAGATCCAAGTCCACCTCTTTTAAACTAGCTGATGAAATAGTCAAATTCCAAGTCCACCCAACGGACCCTACAAAAACAGCCTCCATCGGGGTATAGTTAAACCCCGCCGTGGACACCGCACTACGAAAGTTCCTGTGCGAGAATTGGGACATATTCGCCTGGCACCCCTCAGATGTGCCAGGAATCCCATGCAGGTTGGCCGAGCACAGCCTTAATATTCTAAAGGGATTCAAGACGGTCAAGTAGACTCTTCGGCGTTTCACTGAACCTAAGAGACAAGCTATATGGGAGAGGAACTAGCCAAGTTATTGGAGGCCGGATTCATTAGAGAAATAAAACAACTGGACTGGCTAGCAAACCTAGTGATGGTACCAAAGAAGGAAAAATCCTGGCGCCTATGTGTTGATTTCAAGGACCTCAACAAGGCTTGCCCAAAGGATCCCTTCCCCCTCCCCCGCATCGATCAAATTATCGATGCTACCGCACGACACGATTCATTGTGTTTCCTTGACGCATACTCCGGCTACCACCAAATCAAGACGGCGGAGTCTGACCAAGCCGCAACGGCATTTATCACACCATACGACCCCTTCTGTTTCAACACAATGCCTTTTGGGCTAAAAAACGCCGGCGCAACATATCAACGCATGATTCAGACATGTCTGGAGAAACAGATCGGCAAAATAGTAGAGGCATACATAGATGATGTGGTCGTCAAAACCAAACACGTCGACTCTCTAATAGACGACTTGAGGCTCACATTCGACAACCTCCGAACATACGACATCAAGCTCAATCCGGAAAAATGCGTTTTTGGTGTACCAGCCGGAAAGCTCCTGGGTTTCATTGTCTCAAGTAGAGGAATTGAAGCAAATCCGGCCAAAATCCAAGCTCTGTCACAGTTGGCTATCCCAATGGACCTCAAACAAATCCAGAAATTAACCGGATGTGTGGCGGCTCTAAGCCGCTTTATCACCCGCTTAGAAGAAAAGGCATTACCCCTTTATCGCCTCCTTCGGCGCATCGAACACTTCGAGTGGACGGACGCTGCCACAGTCGGATTGGAAGAAATAAAAGCCATACTGGCAACCAACCCAATCCTGGCCGCGCCAAACATAGGCGAACCAATGCTGTTGTACATTGCGGCAAGTCATCAGGTTGTAAGCGCAGTGCTCGTCGTTGAACGAGAAACGGACAGACATAAATCCCCCCTTCAAAAGCCGGTATATTATGTATCCACTGTCCTCTCTGCATGCAAATCATGGTACCCACATGATCAAAAGATAGCCTATGCGGTATTCATGGCATCCCGGAAGCTGCGACACTACTTTCAAGAGTGTTCAATTACAGTAGCCTCAGAAGTGCCACTTAATGATATTATAGACAACCGCGACGCCACGGGCCGGATTGCCAAATGGGCCATTGAGCTCCTCCCGTTCGACATAACATACAAACCCCGACGAGCCATTAAATCGCAAGTATTGGCCGACTTTGTCGCTGAATGGACGGAAGCCGAACTCCTTAAAGAGTACGTCGCATACTCCAATTGGATCATGCACTTCGACGGCTCCAAAATGCTGGCTGGTCTGGCGGCTAGCGTCGTCCTGATGTCCCCAACCGGAGATACAGTTCAATACATACTACAGATACTGTATACAGACTCCAACAACACAGCCGAATACGAAGCCCTGTCACATGGTCTTCGGATGGCAGTTTCCATGGGCATTCAACTCCTGGAGGTGCGTGGGGATTCGAACCTCGCAATGTCCCAAATAAATGGAGACTTCGATGCCAAGGATCTGAAGATGGCGGCCTATCGCAATGCCATCCTAAAGATGTCAGCTCGGTTTGAGGGGCTCGAATTTCACCATGTGGCTCGGGAAAACAATCAGGCGGCGGATATCCTCGCCCGCATCGGTGCAAAACCCGATGCGGTCCCCCCCCCCAACATCTCTTTCGAGAGGTTGCTTAAGCCATCCGTGGTATGGGAAGGGGACACTGGTAACAATAGTCCGGACCTAGCCAAAATGCCCGATACTGAACACTATTACATAATCGGAGGCTCTGCCACCGAAATAACACCTTCAGCCCACGTACTAATGGACATCATCGCCCCGTGGACAGAACCATTCTTGGCCTACCTAACTAGGTAGGAACTTCCCGGGGACCAAAATGAGGCACGCTGCATAGTGCGGCGATCTAAAACCTATAGGGTCCACGAGGGAGAGCTGTATAAAAAAAGCATTTCCGGAGTCCTTCAAAGGTGCATCTCCGAAGAGGAAGGGTGGAAGCTTTTGGCATAAATTCATGCCGGACTCGGCGGCCACCACACCGCAGCCTAGGCCCTTGTAAGCAAGGCCTTCCCTACAGGTTTTTACTGGCCGGCGGCCCGGGTAGATGCACATGACTTGGTCCAACACTGCGTCTGTTGCCAGATTTTTGCAAACCAAAGACACATGCCACCAGCCGCCCTCCAAACAATCCCCATTACCTGGCCCTTCGTGGTCTGGGGGCTTGACATGGTTGGACCCTTAAAGGGGGAACCCATAAGAAAAAATACTTACTGGTCATGGTGGATAAATTCACCAAATGGATAGAAGCCAAACCTGTTAAAACGGCCGAATCCGGACTAGTGATAGACTTCATATCCAGGGTTGTACACCGTTATGGCGTCCACCACAGCATCATCACTGACAACGGCACGAACTTCACAGCCGACGAGGTAAAACTCTGGTGCAGCAACATGGGCATTAAGCTTGATTATGCCTCTGTCTATCACCCACAAACTAACGGCCAAGTTGAGCGAGAAAATGGTCTTATCATGAGCGGCATCAAATCCAGATTAGTGCGGTCCTTAAAGGAGTCTAACACGCACTGGGTAGAGGAGCTCGACTCCGTACTCTAGGGGCTGCGGACCATGCCGAATCGTACTACCGGATACACACCCTTCTTTATGGTGTACGGTGCAAAGGCGGTTCTGCCCTATGATATAATTCATGACTCACCTCGAGTGCGCATGTACGAAGAAAGAGAAGCCGAGCTCGATCGGTAGGACAGTCTGGACACCCTGGAGGAGGAGCGCGATGTGGCAAAAGCCCGTTCCGCATTCTATCAGCAACAGGCTCGCAGATACCAAACCAGAGAAGTACGGGCCAAAACTTATAACATTGGCGAGCTAGTTCTACGCATGCCGAAGAAGAAAAAGACCAAGCTCGAGCCCAAATGGGAAGGTCCCTTCATTATTGACCAAGTTCTGACCGGTGGAGGATGCATCGAATAATCGACTTGAGCCGAACCCATGGAACGCAGCCAGGCTCCGAAGTTTCTACGCCTTGTGTCTCCTTCCTCTGTCCATTTTTTTCATATACATTATCTTTCTTTTTTCTCTTTATTTCTTTTATTCTTTCTCAAGGCCTTCAAGGGCCAACTTGTGCCTTGCTTGTACACTATTGACGCGCTAACCGCTCTCATTATACCTGGGGGCTTCTTACACAAAAGCTTAATTATTTATCTGGGCTTCATGCCCCGCACATGAGTTATTCTTCCGCATGTACCTTTTCTTCGCCATTATATGCATCGATATGACTTAAGTTTTGGCCAAGCTGGGTGGCCTGGCTCTTGTATTTATGCCCTATGTTCCCGTTAACTCGGCTAGGGCATAAGGGGAGCACCTCTGCGATTGTTACTGCCGGGTCAGCCGGATGTGTACCTCAGACTGGGTGAAGCCGAAAGCTAGCGTTCTTAGGGGAATATTCGGTCGGTGAACAAAAGATGATTTTTATTTATTTTCCATATGTGCCTCTAGATGTTTTTGCCTGCATCTCCTCTCATAGTCCGGACATGAACTTTAGGGCATGCGTACCTAGGGAAAGGAACCCTTAACGAAACTATTCTCCCTGGAAGATGTTTCTTACTACCCATGTAATATAACATAACTAGTTGGGTACTTGTCTGTTCAAGCACTAATGACCCCTACGTGTGGTTTCCACGCATACCCCGGTTCTTATATAACTGAGCGGGTATTCGGATACACTCCGGACTATCGGGTCCTGAGGTTGACGCGAAAAGGTCCGCCATGACAAATGATTTGCAATCCGGCTAGAAGGCATTATACATGTCACTTTAATTACATAGTCATGTAGACTGACTAAATTCCTCTTCTATACCATCCAACAGGCTGTCTAGCCTACAATCCTGTTGGGAATACTTTGCGGCTAATTCTACTTGCCCATACACTAAATTAACGGGGATCTCTTTCCCATCGGGCCCCACAGGACCGACCTCGGCATGTGGTTTGGGTCAGCCTTTGTATACCACATCTTCACCATGGCCCAGGCTTCCCTGGCACCTTGACGGCAGGTCGATATCTTCCATAATCGGAAGCACCGCCGTGCTCCCTTGAACTTCTCCGCAAGCTCTCCAATGCCCGCTGGCAGGGAGACGGATGGCCACAAGGCCTGGCCAATACCTTGCATCACCTGCCGAACATGTTCGTGCAGTTGTGAGAGCTAGGGTAGAACATCACCCGCAGACCCGGGCATCTCCTCCGCGGGCCGACCCGTCAGCATACCTGCAGAAATAACTCTATTAGACGGCTTCTCCTCCGCACTCTTTTAAGGGTTCGTTCAAGCACTTACTGAAAATGCCGCGTCGAAGCCGCTTATTCTCCTTCACGGAGTCCGCAAGCTGGGCTCGAACATCTTTCATTTCCACGCTCAGCTTGGTATTGGCGTCTTAGAGATTGTTTTTCTCCCGCATGACCTTAGTCAGCACGTGTTCACCAACCTTTAGCTGTCGTACGACATGCTGGTCCTCCGGATTCTCTCCGGAGTCATCTGCAATACCTATTGTTAGATCTGCAGCCATGCCGCACACTATATGGTACCTATCATTTTGTGAAACAAATGTTACTAGCTGGGGACTTTTCAGGTTCCTTCAATGCGGCAACGGCGGCCCGAAGTTGGGTCTTGCATTCCTCCAGCTCCTGTGACAGTCGAGTATTCTTCTCTGTAAGAACCTGCACAATAAATGATCCTTAAATCAGTTGTGCCAACTGTTTCAAGTCTCAGGGGCTACTAATATATATACTCATCAAATTTTCTTATCCGTACATCCTTTACATACTGGTCCATGGCTCTGGCTAGACCATTTTGAGCAGCACAGATGTACGCATCTCCTGAGTTAAATGCATCAAACGCCTCTCGGGAGAAACAAGCGTCACGGAGTATGGCTCAGCAACGCCTGTGATTCATGGCGCTCTCCACTTCGGAATTCGTAGCGGATATCTTATCCGCATCCTTTGTAGAAGGAGTATCCGGCGTGTGCTTCGTGTTAGCTTCCGCCTCTTTGTCCGGCCCTGGAGTCCGACTGGTAGAGGCGTGATCAGCGACCTCTCCGGATATTGTCCGGCGAGCGTTCTTCCTTCTAGGAAACACGGTGTTATTATGTTTTTAAAGACGATAACCACGGAGTGAGGTGTTGCATCATACCTCTGCGCCAGCGTCTCCGTCCAGACCGCCTTCCTTTTTAGCCTGTCCGGCTTTGAAACCCCCTGTTGGCGAGTCGCCGCGGGCTCGGCATGGCGTCCCGAGGGCCTTCCCTATAAAACACCACTTGTATACGGTAGGTGAAGTGCATAAAAGGAAATCCTTTTCAAAGGTTGGGACTCCAGTCTCATTTACCTGCGAGGCTGGGAGTAGCCCAGGGTAGTCGGCTATAATGGCCACCATGGCGTCATCACAGCTTAGCTGATAGAAAATCCTATCAATAAGCTCCACGAATATGTCTGGATCCTCTTTGAGGCAGGGGTCGAGGACCCGTTCAGGATCCTCCAGTTGTGGAGGTGGGCTATTGATCTCCCCTACCGCCTTATGCAGTTCCTGCGATGAAACGGCAAGGTAAATATTTATCATGAAAACAAGGGTAGGATGGATGTAAAAAGAGCGGAAGCTCACCCAGCTTCGAGGGTTGTTCATGGAGAATCCATCCCATTGCTTGATGCGGAGGAACTCCTCTTCTTCCCCCTTATACAGATCGGACAAATTTTTTGCTAGAACAACAACTAAGACCGGTCCCTTGCACCCGCAGCAAGTGGCATCATCTTCCCCATTGAAGTGCCACATGGGGTGGCCTCGATATTGAAGTGGCCACACCCCCCGCATAATGCATATTGCCATAACCTCGGTTATGGTCAGTCCTGATTTGGCCAGCAACTTTATCCGGCCATCAGATAAAATATGTCTCTATCATCTTCCTCCTGTGGGCTCCGTGGGCGCCAGCTTAGGCGTTTCTTCAAAGGGGCATTGTCGAACTCAGGAAGACCAATCCGGATAGGATCTGGGAGAGGAACATCCTCCATATAAAATGACTCCGAAGGCCAGTCCTCGGACGTATTCTTCGGGGTACCAGATAGGTATCTGGTCCCGGCGATGCGCCATACTTCGGCTTCGCCCACTTGATATATTGAGCCCCTCTGTGTACGGGGCACAAGGCAGAACAACTTCTTCCACAACGCGAAATGAGCTTCGCAACCCAGAAACAGCTCGCAAAGGGCTATGTAACCATCGATGTGTAGTATGGAGGCAGGGGTGAGGTTGTGCAACTGGAGGCCGTAGAACTCCAACAGCCCTCGGAGAAATAGATGGATTGGAAACCCGAGTCCCCTTAACAAATAAGGGACAAGGCATACCCGCTCTCCCTTAGAGGGGTTGGGAAAGCTCTCCGCTTGCTCCCCGCCATTATAGGTGGCGAGCCCGGCTCGAACCGGGACCATATACGTGGGAGGGAGGAATCCCTGGGTCTGTAGCTTCACTAATTGGCTGTGCGGGAAGGATCACTAATTGGCTGTGCTGGAAGGAACACTTCTCCCAGCTCCGGGCTTGGGGATGCGGGAGCGAGAGGAGGAGCTGCGCTCGCCGTCCATGTTGAGATGGATCTTTTCGGTGCGCTCCGTTGAATGCTCGCAGAGGAAGGATGGTGTGGTTTGGATCTGAGGATCCTCGTCTCTTTAATAAACAATTCATTCACATAGATGGGGTAGTAAATGTAAAAACATCCTGGCTCCTCACATTCTCTTGACACGTGGAAGATGGCCATTATTGGGCGTAGAAGCCAAGAAGCGCAACATTTACGAGAAGTCGGACACTATTTAACAGGTACTCGGAGTTTGAAGAAGAATCCGCCTTGCAATGTCGAAGACAATCTGCGTGCTGGACTCATCATCATTGAAGCCTGGTTCAGGGGCTACTGAGGGAGTCCTGGATTAGGGGGTATCCGGACAGCCGTACTATATCCTTTGGTCGGACTGTTGGACTATGAAGATACAAGATTGAAGACTTCATCCCGTGTCCGGATGGGACTCTCCTTGGCGTGGAAGGCAAGCTTGGCAGTACGGATATGTAGATCTCCTTCCTTGTAACCGACTCTATGTAACCCTAGCCCCTTCCGATGTCTATATAAACCGGGGGTTTAGTCCGTAGGACCAACAACACACAATCATACCATAGGCTAGCTACTAGGGTTTAGCCTCTTCGATCTTGTGGTAGATCAACTCTTGTACTATTCATATTATCAAGAACAATCAAGTAGGACGTAGGGTATTACCTCCATCAAGAGGGCCCGAACCTGGGTAAACATCATGTCCCCCGCCTCCTGTTACCATCCGCCTAGATGCACAGTTCGGGACCCCCTACCCGAGATCTGCCAGTTTTGACACCGACAATGATCAATACTGATGATGTGCATGAGCCTTATGGTGTTATAGGTGAAAACAGAGAAGAAAGCGGTGAAAACAGAGAAGAAAACCGTGAAAAAACCTCCACCAGATCCATATTTGATGTGATCCAAATCTGGAGACAAATCATCCTCGGGATCCGTCCGACTGTAGTGCACCAGATCCTCCTCGGGATCAGCGGCAGCAGATGCGCCAGGGGCGCCGGCCGCACGCACGCCCGCCTCCAACCCGGTGCACGCCACGCGGTCGTTGTCGGTGTTCTGGGAACGGGGGTCCCCAGACTTGCCTGCCTGCGGCCTACGGCGTGGCTCGAGTGGGGGCCCAACATGGCCCATCTTCATCAAGCACAAGACTCAAGACCCTCGCGAGGGGCCAAGCCTCGCGAGGCGGACGACACGGCGCATCCTCAGGCGCAGCCTCCTCAGGCTGGCTCGCGAGGAGACGGAGATATCAAGGCAGGGTGTCTCGCGAGGCGCCCGTGATGCAAGCCATGACGGTCGAGGGCGCCAGGCAGGCGCCAGCGCGCGCAGCGTCCTTCTTTCCTCTTTGGTGCAAAGGGGGCAAGTGCAGCCGCGTAGTACCGAGGCATCAAGCAAAGGTTGCCGTTTCGGTGCAACAAGACCAGGACCAAGCGGACTACGAGACGGAGGTCACCATGGAGCCCAGCGCGGCGTCACCGCAGAGCCTTTCGCAGGCGAAGACCACCTTTTGTCATGATAGATGTACTTGCTGTCCCCCTTCAAATTAGCCCGCCAATGTTGGCTCCCTTCCCGCTTGATATTTGGGAAGAGGACTAGGGCCTCTATAAATAGGGACCAGCCGCCCACATAGCAAGGGGTTCGGTTTGAGCAGTTAGTGGATCGAAGATCGGAAATCAGAGAGAAAGAGAGAGAGAGAAGGGCGACTGAACTCCTCCTAGCAGTTCATCGCCCCAGCCAAGAACAGACCCTCGCGAGGCTGTTCTTCCTTGTATTATTCATCATCAGCAGCCCCAAGAGGCAATCCATCCACCACACACTGGAGTAGGGTATTACACCACAATAGTGGCCCGAACCAGTATAAATCTTGTGTCTCTTGTGTGATCCTTTTAGTAGTTTAGATCTTTGTGAGGCGGGGAGGTTGAGAACGTGATCTCCGCGCGCACCCCAGTGTTCGAACCTTAAGGGTCTGCCGGAACCCGAAATCCGACAGTCGTCCTCCACGGGCTGCGGCGCGACGCCACCTTCACACCAATCACCACGTGCTACACATCATCTCGTGGTTCGCTTGGGCGGCGCGTGCTTCACCAACCAACTGGTGTGCTACAAGTGGCGTCACCCGACTCGCTCGACTAGTGTGGGGCCATGAGCTGGTGTGGGATCCAGCGTCAATGCGCGCTTGCCCACGCACCCGGCTGATGCTCGACCCGATGCTAACACGACATCATGTGGCCATGATGAGTTTGCCGCTCCAACGGGATATTCTGCGGATTCTGCACGAGCACAACTGCTGCCCTGTGCCACAGAAGATTTGAGCGGGGCAGAAACTGCTGCTGCAGCTCGTGGATCTTCCTTGGGATCAGCTTCAGCAGAAACTCCTGTTCAGCCCACGGGATCGTCTGCGGCTAAAAATCTATCTACTTCTCCACGGCGTACAAGATTACAAAATGGAGTAATAGAACATGTTGATTACCAACATATTACGAAATATGGTATGGTTTGTTCTACAGGTGAGCCAGGTGAACCTCATACTCTAGCAGAAGCACTTGGTGTTGAAAAATGGAAGAAGGCAATGAATGAAGAATACATGGCCCTAAGGAAAAAACAACACATGGCACTTAGTTCCTCCACAGCAAGGTAGAAATTTAATTGACTATGAGTGGGTATTTAGGATCAAGAGAAAATCTGATGGAACTATTTACCTCTACAAGGTTAGACTTGTTGCAAAGGGATTTAAACAATGGTATGGCACAGACTATGAGGACACTTTTAGTCCAGTTGTTAAAACTGCCACCATCCATCTTGTTTTGTCTATTGCTATTTCTAGGGGCTGGAGTCTCAGATAGCTAGATGTACAGAACGTGTTTCTTCAAGGTGTTCTGGAATAGGAAGTGTACATGAAGCAACCTCCTCAGTTTGAAAGCAAAAGTTCTCCCTTTCATGTGTGTAAACTTGACAAAGGACTATATGGGTTGAAGCAAGAACCAAGAGCATGGTACTCTCGTCTCTATCACAAAATGCAAGCACTTGGTTTTATTCCATCCAAATCTGACACCTTTACATACGTCTCCTGAGCACACCACAAGCAATAAAGCTTCTGGAGGAACCATAACCACCTAGGAGCTCAAGGTCCAAGACGAACAAGTCAATGGTGAATTTTTTGTGGGGAATACGAATTGGCTTGGTGAAAGTGTAGATAGGGCCCTTCTCCCTCAATCCCCAAAGTATCAACAAGTTTGGGTGGAGGGTGAGGGAGTCCGGGATTAGGGGGTCTCCGGACAGCCGGACTCTATCCTTCGGCCGGACTATTGGACTATGAAGATACTAAATTGAAGACTTCGTCTCGTGTCCGGATGGGACTCTACTTGGCGTGGAAGGCAAGCTAGGCAATACATATATGGATATTTCCTCCTTTGTAACCGACCTTGTGTAACCCTAACCCTCTCCGGTGATTATATAAACCGGAGGGTTTAGTCCGTAGGACAACAACAATCATACCATATGCTAGCTTCTAGGGTTTAGCCTCTCTGTTCTCGTGGTAGATCAACTCTTTTAATACCCATATCATCAAGAATAAATCAAGCCCGAACCTGGGTAAAACATCGTGTCCCCTGCCTCCTGTTACTATCCGCCTAGACCCCCTACACGAGATCCGCCGGTTTTGACACCGACATTGTTGCTTTCATTGGGAGTTCCTCTGTGTCGTCATCATCAGGCTTGGTGGCTCCTTCGATCATCGTTAGAGATGCAGTCCAGGGTGAGACTTTTCTCCTCGGACAGATTTTTGTATTCGGCAGCTTTGCACCGCGGGCCAATTCGCTTGGCCATCTGGAGCAGATTGAAAGCTATGCCCCTAGCCATCAGGTCAGGTTTGGAAGCTTAAACTACACGGCCGATATCCACGGAGACTTGATCTTCGACGGATTCGAGCTCCTGCCGAGTGCGCCCCACTGTCACGATGGGCATGATTTAGCTCTGCCACCGAATAGTGCCCCGGAGGCCGCACCCGCATCCGCTCCGACCTTTAATTCGGAGCCAACTGCGCCGATCATGGGCGGGTGGCTTGACCCCGCCTCGTAGGCTGGAGCCTCAATGGTGATCGAGCCGAACAACAACCCTATCCTTCACGAGGCCCGTGACTCCGCATTGCCGGACTCTCCTCCGAACTCTGAACCATTTATGCCCCTACCAATCGAATCCGATTGGGCGCCAATCATGGAGTTCACTGCCGCGGATATCTTTCAGCACTCGCCCTTCGGCAACATAATGAATTCACTAAGGTCTCTCTCTTTGTTAGGAGAGTCCTGGCCGGATTATGACCGGCAGGATTGGGATGCGGACAACGAAGAAATTGGATGCCCACCCACCACCCACTTCATAGCCGCTGACGATGACTTAACTGACATGCTCGACTTCGACTACAAAGACATCGACAGTATGGACGACGATGTGGGACACGAAGAGGAACCACTGCCCACAGGGCACAGGACAGCCACCTCATCATACGATATATACATGGTGGACACACCTAAAGAAGGCAACGGCGACGAGACAGCGGAGGATGACCCCTCCAAGAAGCAACCCAAGCGCCGACGTCAGCGGCGCTGCTCTAAGTCCCGCCAAAGCAAAAGTGGTGATACCGGCAGAGGAGATAATATCACTTCGGATAGTGCCGAAGATGGCAACAATCCCCTCAAGCACGATCTAGGACAGGAGGATGGAGAGGCCAGCCCTCCAGAGAGAGCAGCAGATGGAGAGGCGGAGGATGATAATTACATGCCCCCCTCCGAAGATGAGGCAAGCCTCGACGATGACGAATTCGTCGTGCCAGAGGATCCCGTCGAACAAGAGCGCTTCAAGCGCTGACTTATAGCCACGTCAAATAGCCTTAACAAAAGCTGCAGCAGCTTCAAGCTGATCAAGATCTGCTAGCCGACAGATGGACTAAAGTCCTCGCGGCCGAGGAATATAAACTCGAACGCCCCTCCAAGAGTTACCCAAAATGCAGGTTGCTACCTCGACTGGAGGAAGAGGCGTATGACGTGGCTGATCGGCCACCTCGTGGCCGCGATAGAGAGGCATTCCAGCCAAAAGCTCAGTCTTCACCCCAACGCCATTCAAATAAAAAGGCATGGGGAAACACGGTAGAGCTGCGATACGTATTGGAGGACAAAGCAAAACATGCAAGATCAATCTACGGATCACGAGGGCGCGCCACTATACGAGACGATAAACGTCATGCCGGATACAGTAAAAGTAAATCCGGCCGGGCCAAACACAACGGGCAAGACTCATTGGAGCTGCGTCGCGATATAGCCCAGTACAAAGATGCCGCACACCCCTTATGCTTCATAGATGAAGTAATGGATCATCAAATCCCAGAGGGTTTCAAACCCGTAAACATAGAATCATACGACGACACGACAGATCCTGCGGTATGGATCAAGGATTTCCTCCTGCACATCCACATGGCCCGCGGTGATGACCTACACGCAATCAACTACCTCCCACTCAAACTTAAAGGACCAGCTCGGCATTGGCTCAACAGCTTGCCAATAGAGTCCATTGGCTATTGGGAAGATCTGGAAGCCGCATTCCTAGACAACTTTCACGGCACTTATGTGCGACCACCAGACGCCGATGACCTGAGCCATATAATTCAGAAGCCAGAGGAATTGGCCAGGCAATTCTGGACACGGTTCCTAACAAAGAAAAATCAAATCGTCGACTGTCGGGATGCAGAGGCCCTAGCAGCCTTTAAACACAACATCCGCAATGAGTGGCTAGCCCGGCACCTTGGTCACGAAAAGCTGAAATCTATGGCAGCCCTCACGACACTCATGACCCGCTTTTGTGCGAGAGAAGACAGCTGGCTGGCTCGCAGTAATAAGATATCAAAGAACCGTGGTACTTCGGATACCAAAGATGACAATGGCACGTCACGTCGCAACAAACATAAGCACCACATTAACAGCAACAATACCGAGGATACGGCAGTCAATGCCGGATTCAAAGGCTCTAAACCCGGTCAGCGGAAAAAGCCATTTAAAAGAAGCACTCCGGGCCCGCCCAGTTTGGACCGCATACTCGATCGCTTGTGTCAAATACACGGCACCCCCGACATGCCAGCCAACCACACCAATAGGGATTGTTGGGTATTCAAGCAGGCCGGCAACTTAAACGCCGAAAACAAAGATAAGGGGCCACATAGCGATGACAAGGAAGAGCCCCGGCAGCCGAACACCGAAGGACAGAAGAGGTTCCCCCCAGAAGTGCGGACGGTGAACATGATGTACGCAACCCACATCCCCAAGAGGGAGCGGAAGCGTGCGCTCAGGGACGTATATGCATTCGAGTCAGACGCCCCAAACTTCAACCCATGCTCCTCCTGTCCAATCACCTTCGATCGCAGGGACCACCCCACTAGTATCCGTCATGGCGGATTCGCCGCACTGGTCCTAGACCTAATCATTGACGGATTTCACCTCACTCGAGTCCTTATGGATGGCGGCAGCAGCCTGAACCTGCTTTACCAGGACACGTTGCGCAGAATGGGTATAGACCCCTCAAGGATCAAACCCACAAAAACGACTTTTAAAGGCGTCATACCAGGTGTAGAGGCCCATTGCACAGGCTCAGTCACACTGGAAGTGGTCTTCGGATCCCCGGATAACTTCCGAAGCGAAGAGTTAATCTTCGATATAGTCCCGTTTCGTTGTGGTTATCATGCACTGCTCGGGCGAACCGCATTTGCAAGATTCAATGTGGTACCGCATTATGCATACCTCAAGCTCAAGATGCCAGGACCTCAGGGGTTCATTACAGTTAACGGAAACACAGAATGTTCTCTCCGAACGGAGGAGCACACTGCGGCCCTCGTAGCGGAAACACAAAGCAGCCTCTTAAGGCAATCCACTAGTTCGGCATTTAAGGACCCAAACACCTTCAAGCGCGCTCGGAGTAATCAACAACATGACCGCCTGGCACGTTCTGAGTTCGCATAGCAATGCAGCCCCCACCCCGGTCCAAGCCAAACGGCGAAATCCATGCCACGCGTACATAATTACGCATTAAAAATACCATGGGCACAGGCAGGGAAGGGGGCACGACTACGGCACGCCCCAAGACGCGGCTTAAACCGCACTAGGGGCTTCCCGCTTTGTTATTTTTCTCTATTTCAGGACATTAATCTCTGGAAACCCGGTCCGGCAGCATGATTTCCGAACACATGATGCAGCAACCAAGGAGGCAGAAAGCTACGTCACACCACGGAACTCCCAAGTGGATTACGATAACGAGTGTAATACTTGCTTTAATATTATTCCTCAGCTCACCCTTGAAGGGGACATAGTCCTACTTTTTGCTTATCGCACTACATGTATCATTCTGCTCTAACACATGTTTTTTTAATAAACAATGCATTGCAATAAGGCTTTTATTGCATTCTTCTTCTTTATATATATATATGTTCATTCGTGACATCCAGCACCCACACACTCTGGTACGGCCAATACGCTAGAGGCTTAAGCATACCCCACAATACGGCATGAAAAGTCTGAACACTTTCGACAATGCGGCACCACGAACTTATAGCATGTCAGGACCCTGATTCCATGTCACATAGATCTATCCGGTAACACCTCATATCACTTTGCGGCGACACCGACAGTATTCCCGCGGTGTCGCCTTACCATGGCCCAGGACCGTTTGCGCCTTTTGGCTCACGTATATGATAGTGTCGCTAGCATCCATATGACAGAGAACCCGGGCCGACATGGCTAGTCGTGAACCCAAAGCGGCACTAACCTATGGGGACATGATTACATGAATCACATCGACCATCTCGGTCAGCGGCGTGTGAATCCGGGTTGTAGCAATGGGCTAACAGGACTCCGGGAACCCGGGCTGTAGCAGGCTAGGCAGGACTCCAGATGTCACCGTGTGACATTTCCCCGAAGGGACAGACACATGAACGAAGTGAAACACATACTGGCCAGTCAAGTGTCCTGAGCAGTAGTGCTGGGCTAGCAGGACTCCGGTGAACCAGGCGGTAGCGGACTACTATGGCTCATGGAAGCACTAGACTACATTTCCCCATAAGAGAGGCTGCCAAGGATAAACAACTAGATTCTCGGATCCCACACATACCAAGCATTTTAATCATACACACAATATGCTCGATATGTGTAAATACAACATGGCATCACAACATAACTCTACAACTCAAGTATTTATTCATTAGGCTCCGACGAGCGAGATATTACAAACATGGGTCTCATGACCTAACAATCATAGCATACAAATCAAGCACATGCGGAAGCTTAACATGTCTGAGTACAGACATCTACGAATGGAAAAGGCTAAGAAGCCTGACTATCTACCAGATCCTGCCGAGGGCACAAGATCGTAGCTGAGGTATCAAGCTAAACGTCAAAGTCCACGCGGAACTACTAGCGAGACTGAAGTCTCTCTGCAAAACATAAATTAAGCAAACGTGAGTACAAAGGTACTCAGCAAGACTTACATCAGAACTAGCTACATATGCATCGATATCAACAAGGGGGGGTGGTGGAGTTTAACCGCAGCAAGCCAGCTTTGACTCAGTGGCTAACCTGAACTACGACTGCAAGCAACTCTTTTGAGGTGGCACACACGAGTCCACATATTCACCATTCAATACACCACTATGGATCCGCTCCCGTCTCCCTACGAGAAGGCCATCCATAGCACTCACACTTATCTTGCGAGTTTTAGAGTATCCACTTTCACTTGTCTATGAACTGTTATAGGCAACCCAGAAGTCCTTTACCGCGGACACGACTATTTGAGTAGATCATTTATAACCCTTCAGGGGTGTACTTCTTCACACATGCTCTCGCCACTTACCACCAGGTACATGTCGTGTATCTCGGCAACCTTCAAGCGGAAGCCTGGCGAGTGAGTCGGCCACGACCTGACTAACCACACAAGTCTCTAGTCCAGGTTTATCGCCTATTCGGGTTCCATCCGCGAAGAGATCCGGCCGGAGTTTCGCTCACAACCCCAAATGATGTGTGCAGGGTTCCCGAGACACCAAACGGGCGCCCGGTACACCATGCCACGGTGTATCTACCGCATCATAGCCCACCCTAGGGTCAGCGCTACGCACGGCCGCCAACACATATCCTACAAACACCAGAAACTAGTTGCAACTCCTGGACAGAGGGCAAGGGCAGTTAATAAGTCGAGAGGGTCCATTGGTTTCGGGCCCAATAATGTGGTAGTAACTGTTCATGGATCACAAACACAGAACTCAGTTCCTGAGGACGGTTTCAATGAGACAACCCACCATGTACTCCTACATGGCCTCTCACCGCTACCTTTACCAAATCGTGTTCACACACTTAGCTCATACACAGCAGGACATGTTCATCATTGTTCCAATTCATCCCCGATGAATCAGACCTGACTCAACTCTAAGCAGTAGCAGGCATGACAAACAAGCATGAATGAGTAGGCACATCAGGGTTCAAACAACTCCTACTCATGCCAGTGGGTTTCATCTAATTACTGTGGCAATGACAGGTCATGCAGAGGATAAGGGGTTCAACTACGGCAACAAGCAACAGTTGAATCGTTGTTGTCCTAATGCATTAAAAGAGAGCAGGAGCGAGAGAGTGGGATTGTATCGGAATGAACAAGGGGGTTTGCTTGCCTGGCACTTCTAAAGATAGTATAACTCTTCATCGGTGTCATCGAACTCATTGTCGAAACACGTCTACTGAGAGGGGACAAATTCCGGCAAAGGAACATAAACACCATTCAATTAATGCAATGCACAAGCAAATGAATGATAGTGTCGCTAGCATCCATATGACAGAGAACCCTGGCTGACATGGCTAGTCGTGAACCCAAAGCGGCACTAACCTATGGGGACATGCATACATGAATCACATCGAGCATGTCGGTCAGCAGCGTGTGAATCCGGGCTGTAGCACTTGGCTAACAGGACTCTGAGAACCCGGGCTGTAGCAGGCTAGGCAGGACTCCGGATGTCACCGCATGACATTTCCCCGAAGGGACAGACATAGGAACAAAGTGAAACACATGTCGGCCAGTCAAGTGTCCTGAGCAGTAGTGCTGGGCTAGCAGGACTCCGGTGAACCAGGTTGTAGCGGACTACTATGGCTCACAGAAGCAAAAGACTACATTTCCCCATAAGAGAGGCTGCCAAGGATAAACAACTAGATTGTCAGATCCCACACATACCAAGCATTTCAATCATACACACAATATGCTCGATATGTGTAAATACAACATGGCATCACAACATAACTCTACAACTCAAGTATTTATTCATTAAGCTCTGAGGAGCGAGATATTACAAACATGGGTCTCATGACCCAACAATCATAGCATACAAATCAAGCACATGCGGAAGCTTAAGATGTCTGAGTACAGACATCTACAAATGGAAAAGGCTAAGAAGCGTGATTATCTACCAGATCCTGCCGAGGGCACAAGATCGTAGCTGAGGTATCAAGCTAAATGTCGAAGTCCACGCGGAACTACTAGCGAGACTGAAGTCTCTCTGCAAAACATAAATTAAGCAAACATGAGTACAAAGGTACTCAGCAAGACTTACATCAGAACTAGCTACATATGCATCGGTATCAACAAGGGGGTGGTGGTGGAGTTTAACTGCAGCAAGCCAGCTTTGACTCAGTGGCTAACCTGAACTACGACTGTAAGCAACTCTTTTGAGGTGATGCACACGAGTCCACATAGTCACCATTCAATACACCATTATGGATCCGCTCCCATCTCCCTACGAGAAGGCCATCCATAGCACTCACACTTATCTTGCGAGTTTTAGAGTATCCACTTTCACTTGTCTATGAACTGTTATAGGCAACCCAGAAGTCCTTTACCGCGGCCACGTCTATTTGAATAGATCATTTATAACCCTGCAGGGGTGTACTTCTTCACACACGCTCTCGCCACTTACCACCATGTACACGTCGCGTATCTCGGCAACCTTCAAGCGGAAGCCTGGCGAGGGAGTCAGCCACGACCTGACTAACCACACAAGTCTCTAGTCCAGGTTTATCACATATTCGGGTTCCATCCGTGAGGAGATCCGGCCGGAGTTTCGCTCGCAACCCCAAACGATGTGTGCAGGGTTCCCGAGACACCAAACGGGCGCCCGGTACACCATGCCACGGTGTATCTACTGCATCATAGCCCACCCCTAGGGTCAGCGCTACGCACGGCCGCCAACACATATCCTACAAACACCAGAAACTAGTTGCAACTCCTGGACAGAGGGCAAGGGCAGTTAATAAGTCGAGAGGGTCCATTGGTTTCAGGCCGAATGCGTGGTAGTAGCTCTTCATGGATCACAAACACAGAACTCAGTTCCTGAGGACGGTTTCAATGAGACAACCCACCATGCACTCCTACATGGCCTCTCACCGCTACCTTTACCAAATCATGTTCACACACTTAGCTCACACACAGTAGGACATGTTCATCATTGTTCCAATTCATCCCCGATGAATCAGACCTGACTCAACTCTAAGCAGTAGCAGGCATGACAAACAAGCATGAATGAGTAGGCACATCAGGGTTCAAACAACTCCTACTCATGCTAGTGGGTTTCATCTAATTACTGTGGCAATGACAGGTCATGCAGAGGATAAGGGGTTCAACTACCGCAGCAAGTAACCGTTGAATCGTTGTTGTCCTAATGCAGTAAAAGAGAGCAGGAGCGAGAGAGTGGGATTGTATCGGAATGAACAATGGGGTTTGCTTGCCTGGCACTTCAGAAGATAGTATAACTCTTCATCGGTGTCATTGAACTCTTTGTCGAAACACGTCTACTTAGAGGGGACAAATTCCAGCAAAGGAACATAAACAACATTCAATTAATGCAATGCACAAGAAAATGAATGATATGACATATTAAGGTACTGAATTGAGCTAATGCAACAGCAAGTCATTTTAATTGAAGTGGAATTCAAACTACAACAAATTCCAACTCCAACCCTATTTTTCAAATTTACCTTAATCATGTTTTATCCTAATTAGTGGAGTTAACTTGCTCAAACATGCTTGACCATGGCATAAACAGATTCCTTGGATTTTTCTGATCATTTTTCATATATAAATTATTTCGATTGGAGTTACAGATTATTTTCTATGATTTTTGGAAGTTTTGGGCATTTTCTGGAATTTCCTAAATTAATAAAAAAAACAGAAAAGCTTTATTGCGTCAGCATGACAGCAGCATGACGTCACCAGGTCAACCGAGGCTGTTCCAGGTCAAACCTGACATGTGGGGTCCACAGGTCAGTGACATAGGGGCCAAACCCGGTCAAACCCAATGTTGACTGGGTTTGACCCTGCGGTAGGGTCTGCTGTTAGTGGTTGTTAGGGTGATTAACTGGTTGGGTTAGTGCCTAATGACGTCCATGTCAGCAGTCGTTGGAGTTTTGTCGGCGACGACCATTTCGCACGGTGGAGATCGTCGGAACTCTGCTACAGCCCATGGTTTGAGGCGGGGTTTGCTCCTACGTGCTCCTGGGAGCGAGCTGCGTCGACCAGTGGTGGTGGCCGGAGCTGAAGTGCCTAGGATCAACGGCGGCGACCAAAACGGCGGTGGCCGGAGCTCGGGCGTCGACGGACTCGACGCCACAGTGTGCGGAATGGCCAGCGGTTTGCAGCTACGGGCTCTACGGGTGCTCACGAATCCATTGGACACAATCGTGTGACCAACAGGTCGCCGGAGTAACGTCGGCGACGAGCTCGAGCGGAAGTGAGATTCGGCCATGGCGGGGCGGCGGTTAGCGGACAAAAACAGAGGCGGCGAGCACGGGAGGAGGCGTACTAGCTCACAAGGAGGCGGCGAAGAGGGTCTGCGGGCTCGAGGACGCGTCGAGGAGGGCACACGGTCGCCGGTGATCTCGGTGGACCGAGGAAGAAGAAGGCGTCGGGGCAGCGCTTCGAGGCGTCCAGCATCGCGTGAGCCGACAGAGAGGACGAGGTAGACGAGACGGAGCTTCTGGACTTGGGTGGAGGGCGAGGAGGTGGCTCCGGCCGCGGCAACAGCGAGCGGTGGCAACGGTGGCATTGCGGGAAGAGAGCAGAGGAGGGGCAGGGGTTTCGGGAGAGAGGGGAGGAGCCCAAGAGAGTGAGCGGGAGGGTCTAGGGGGTCGCGGGCGTCTCCAGGCCTGGATAGGCTCGAAGGGGAGCCGCCAGCACAAAGCAGGAGGTGGAATCCTCAGGTGCGTGCGCGGGTGACACGGCGTCGTCCTCTTGGCAGGAGCTAGTAGATGACTGGCAACGGGCCTGGTGGGCTGGGCCAGCGAGTTGGGCTAGCTGGGCTGCCAGCTAAGCTACAGGTAATATATGCTCTGTCTTTTCTATTTTCTGTTTTTCTGTTTTGTTTTAATTATTTTGCCACTGATTCAAATTCAAAAGTAAATCAAAACAGGGCAAAACCTTCTGAATATCTGTATGTTGCCATTATGGACTTTTCCATAGGCACATAAATAATTTCAGGGCCTCTTGAAATATATTCTATAAAAAATGAATATAATCCAAAAGTCAAATACTTATTAACTTAATTTCAAAGGCCCAAAATAAATATCCCTGAGACTCCAAAAATATTGGTTTGAGTTTTACTTCTTGCCAATATTTTTATAGCTTAACAGGAACATTTTCTTGGGTTTGTTTGAAGCAATTTTTAATGTTGATCATTCTTAGAAATGATCTCTGAGGTTTTCCACTTTCCCCAATTCACATTTAAAAGGAATTTAAACATGATGCATGGATGCCACTCACTGATGCAACTCACTACAAAGCAGAATTCTAGGGCTGTGACATGTAATGGGTCAATAGTTGGGTTTGCCCGGCTCCCATGTTTTGGTACCTTATGTTCCGCTATATCAGCTAAGGTAGCACTGGGAGAACTACTGCGATTGTGCCCCGGTTCTGCTGGGCTAAGCACCTCAGTAGAGAAAGCAAAAACTGACTGTCATGATAAGGTGAGAGACTGGTCGTTGTTCGAGAGGTTTTCGAGTCCTTAAAGACTTATGCCGCTTAGAGCGAGGAGTCGGCCCTGTCCGGCTTAAGGCGTGTATCGCACCCCAGATTCGGCCTTCCGAATACTAGGGGCTTCGCCGAAATTTAAAATTATAGAATTCTATGGCTAAGTGAGAGTGATAACGCATTATAGTCTGATTGCCTTGTTCGTTGTGCTGAGAACCTCCCTCGAAGGACCCAAAAATGGGAACAAGAGTGCTCAGGTTTATCCTGAACAGCCCAGCACTCGTGGCATGGGGGCAGAAGCCGACAACTAGCCATCTCTCAGATTTGATAAACAGCCATACAGAAGGTAATATTTTAAATTCAAACAAGCGTTGCATAGCGCATATGAACAAGGTTTCATGAATACAGGATTACACGAGCGGGTTTACTCAAATATTGTATCTTTGGTACACTCGTCCGCTACGAGACGGGCACCCTTCAGGACACCCTCATAGTAAATCTCGGGGTGGCGATGCAGATGGACCGCTTGACGACTTCCAGCCGTGGGTAGGCATCCACAAGCCGCCTCACCAGGCCGAAGTAGCTGTTCGGAAGGGCATCGCTAGGCCACAACCGGACTATAAAGCCCTTCATGGCCGGTTTGGCTGCCTTGTGTAGCTCGACCAGCTGCTTTAGGTGGTTGCTCATAGGCACTGGATGTTTGGTCCCAGTATATTGGGCCCAGAACAACTTCTCCGTTGAGCTTCCCTCCTCGGCCTGGTAAAACATTGCGGCATCCGACACGCTGCGGGGCAAATCTGCGAATGCTCCTGGAGAGCTCCAGATTCAGGTAAGTAACAAGTAATTTACTTTCACATCCTTGCTTTGCGTATAGAATGCCTTACCCGTCGCTATCTTCTTCATCGCATCAATCTCCTGGAGGGCCTTTTGGGCTTCGGCCTTGGCATTCTTTGCGCTCTCGAGGGCCGTAGCAAGCTCGGACTCTCGCGTCTTCAAGTCAAGCTCCAACACCTCGTGCTTTGTCAGGAGAGCGTGGAGCTCTTGCTGCACCTCGCCCACCCGAGCCTCCTGCCTTTCCCGCTCGGTGCGCTCCTTGGCCGCTTTGTTCTCGGCCTCGGATAGCGCTTGCTTCAGGGTCGCCACCTCGGCCGTGGTCCCTGGCAAATTCATGATGATCCTGTCATTTTGCAATCGCATTCTTTTCATATATGTCCATAGACTAGGTACTACTTACCTTTGTTTTCCTTGAGCTGCCTCTTGGCAAGGCCGAGCGCTTCTGTGGACCCTTTGAGGTCCTGCTTGAGTGCGGCGACCTCCGCAGTCAGTGCGGCAGAGGCCAGCAGCGAAGCCTACATATGCATATAGACATACTTATATTAGACTCCTGCGATAGTGTTTGATCCTCTGTTCGGCTTTTCTTTGTGAACACCGAACGGAGCATCAGTCGCTACTGCCTATGCGGTAATATTTTTCCCATATTTCAAAAACTCACCTCAAAGCCTGTTAGAAGGCTGGCACAGGCTTTAGTTAGTCTGCTCTTGGCGGACTAAACCTTCTGGACCACCGCACTCATAATAGTATGGTGCTCTTCGTCAATGGAAGCGCTGCGAAGCGCTCCCGGCAGATTGTCCGGTGCCTCTGGATGGGCAGAGGTCACCGGCATAGGCGTCTTGCCCTTCTTGGAAGGAGGCCGCCTGCCCGAGTCCGGAACCACTGGAGGTTTCGGCGCGGTGTTCTGCTGAGGGCCGAACTCGGAGCCCTCGGGGGCTTTGCTGCCCCTGCTCCCGGAGTCCGGAAGGTCGCTTTGAGGCGCCTCCAGGACTATCTCCCCTCTACCCAGTGCCTCTTGAGACAAACCTTGGTGTTGTCCGTAGGGAAAGGGGAGGTGCCGGTCGGAAGTGGATTGCTATCCATATCCGACGAGCCCAGGGAGCCGTCCAACGAGGATACGTCGATACGGGTTCGGGGCGATCTGCACAATCATAATTCGGCGTTAGGAGAAGCAGTGCGACAAAGGAATGCTATGAGTTACTCTGGTATCCAAATACTTACGACTTTGCCAGGGGCTTGGCCCTGAACAGCCACTCGTCTTCGCCTTCAGCGGGGGTGGTGGAGTAGTCCGAAAGGAGAGTCCTTCCCTTCTTGGACCCTTGGCCCACCCCCTAGTAGGGGCGGCCTTCCTTTTCTTGTCTCCCCCGACTGGAGGGGGAACATCTTCATCTTCCTCCTTGTCTTCGGGGGAGGAGTATGTCGCAGAGTTATCGGACGATGAGTCCGATAACACCTGGCGCCGGGAGCTCTTTCGGGTTCCCTTGGCCTTCTTGGTCTTCTCCGGCACCTTGTAAGGAGCCAGAGTCAGCATCTCCGTCAGGAGAGCGTCCGCAGTGTCTTCGGGTAGAGGGGCCGGACAGTTAATCTGCCCCGACGTCTCCACCCAGTCCTGTCAAAGGCATGGAAATCAGACCCCGCACATGGTTAAGCTAGGGGAAATAAATATCCTACCAGATGTATAGAACTCACCGAATGCGCTCGGCGCTTCGCGCTTACACTACAATAAATATGTCAACTTGTGACCACCACTATTGGTCACTGAATGGTCACAAATTTCCATTTGTGACCTTTTTGTGACCAAAAACATAAGGTCAAAAGCAGGCCGTCATAAACTAACTATAGCGACCTTTCTTCTGGAATGGTCGTAGACGTTTATGACCAAAATACGTCTACTGTGGTGTTTTGGTCACTAGCAACCTCCCCAGGCCACTTAGGCATCCAGCGTGGCAAGCTGATGTGGCACAAGATTCAGCCCGGTCCAATTCGGTGTTTATATGGGCCGAGCCCATTAATTCAGCCCATTTAATGTATTTTTTTCCTATGAATTTTTTGTCAGCTTCATGGACCAAGCCCAACATTGCAGCCTTTTTAGTTTTGGGCCATGGCCTTTTTGTCTCAATAGTTTCATTTTTTCTTTTTTTTATAAAGTGGGTTCACTAGTCAGGTGCGTCCCCATTGTCAGGTTCTAGTACTGGGTCCTAGCCGTCAGGGAAATATTCTTCAATTTTTTAATTGAACGCAAATAAATACCTAGTATTTAAATTGGCACACAAAACAAACATAATACTTCAAATATTATCAACCATCAAAGTGTTACATCAGATAACAAGCATCAAGTTTACAATCAGATAACAACTCCACAAGTGTGATCAACATCAAGTTTACAATAAGATAACATGCTCCACAAGTGTACAATCAGATCATTTAACACACAGGGCTTCATTACTCTCAGAACTAGCTCCGATGAGCTAGAACTATTCTTCCTCCACTTCTTTGTCTTGATGCTCACGAAGAAACATGAAGGCCCAGCATCTGCATGTTACAGAACAAAATGTTTAGGAACACAATAGAAGTGATTAGATGGCATTGGAAAACTCGAAAGATAAGCCATATAGCTTTGTTTAATATTACTAAGATATATAGCCATTAGTTTGTTTTAACATGGATCCCAAGGGTATGTGACTCTAGCACCCTGAGAAAGATGTTAATATGCCATCATACTAGCTGATAGACAAACATTCCAGGAAGAATAGATGCTTGTTTAACAGCTACAATCAATACTACTATCTCTAACAGACAAATTTAAAGTTTTTAATACATTTATTTTCTATTAGCAAAACTGAATATGCTACTTCCTGATTCATGGCTGCATAGTCCAGCTAGCTACACCAGTTTGCTCTCATGCAAAAATTAGAAAAAAAGAACAACAAATAAATCAACACTGATTTCTCTAACACGTACAGTAACTTGCTGATATAACTTTCTCCTAATTGCATTCTCATATGACTGGGCCAACATGTGATGTTACTATTCGATGTGCTATTGGCCGAAGCAAAGGAAGCCTCACCCACGCCCTTTACTAATGCAACTAGCTTAATTGATTTTTCCTACTTATAAATAGTACTACACTTTGACTTGCTTCAACTCAACCGGAAGCTTCATACTAGCACAACCAGCAACAAACTAGCACTAGCCAGAACGAATCAGGAGGCCAGCACAAATTAATCAACAACCTCAGGTTCACATCATCTAGAGGAATATAAGCCATATCCAAAGGAAAGATCCGATACATCAAGCATGATACTAATTTGTCCATAAGAAGGTCGTACTTACATCAAGCATGAAGCACCAAAATGCTCTACGAATGAGATCAAATATATCAGGTTGTCTATATCAAACCCAGCAGCTACTGCACGTTCAAAGGCCATAGCCTGCTCTTTATGTAAGATAGTCTTGCGAGTCTCCGGCACTCTGAGAAGTTGAACTCTGCAAAACATTGTAAAAACAGAATAATCAGCTTCCAATATCATGAGAAAACATGTATAACCCCCACTAGAATTTTTAGATGCAGTTGCGAATTGTCCTGAAAACTTGTGCACTTAATGATGGTTAGATCCATCTTATAGAATAATCAGCTTCCAATATAAGTTAGGTAAAATAGAACAGAATGTATAAGCACGAATTAAGATAGGCCATGCATCAAACAGATAAATACTTTTGAGCCGTTCACTATCATGTCCTACTACCTAACTGGCTAACTCAGCAGCTGTGACTGATGGTACACCACACCAAATTCCATAATGAATTCCATAACGAATGATAGATTCTAAAGAAGCAGCACTGCATTTCCAGCTAAGAATAAGCATTGCCTAAGATTTCTTTGTAGAAATGAAGTCAGTAGCATTGTACCTTCCATGGAGGAGTCCACATTATGGGTTTCTGCCTGGCAAATCGGCCAGAGTAGTGTCATGGCTACCCGAGGAATCACCTAAACACAGCCTTGAAGAGGATGGCCAACGCTGCCTGCGCTAGAGTCACCATGTTGCCTGTAATTCCATCAAGACAAATACAACCAGTATCAGGATGAGAGGTTCAGAGCAAGAATAGTGAAGGTGTTTATGCTATAAACGACAAGGAGATGATGCTAACTCTAACAAAGTAGGCATAGAGTAACAAAACAACTCCATTACACTTAAGTTGCTGCTACCTGCATACACTAAATGGAACCAGAAGAATGTCGACTACTAGACATCCATGAATGATGCCCAGGAGTATTGATTTGAAAACAATCAATCCTCCAGTACTAATAAATTTTGGAGTATTAATTCGAAAATGACCTATACTACAGTACAGTGCAGTGCGTAAGAAGGAATGAATCCATTTTCAGTCAACACTAGCAGTAGTACACTGAAGATATTGACACTGGACAGAGTCAATTAATATGTACAGCTAGCACCCATTTGCATATATTCTGCACTTGAATTCAAACCAATCACTCTATTTCAGAAGATGCATGTACATGCATGCAGCTATCGGTTTTGTGATGCAGATGCTTTGCAGCTTGGTCGTAGCAAATAGTGTTGTGCATTACTGAAACACAGGCTGGAGTTGGGCATAAAGACCGAAACATAAGCCCATTTTCCGGTATTTTTTTGAATAGGTCATTCCTGGTTTCTAGTTTATACGTATGTAGGTGCCATCTCCACTGAAGATGGTTCAAACTACTACTCCAGTACATACTAATAAAACTTGACACAGGCTAGTTCAAACTACATACTAATAAAACTAGATCAAGTTGGTGACAGACATCAGATGCTTCTAAACAAGCAAGGGGCATCGCTTCCTACTCCTAAAATGAAGAGAACACACACGTGGCGCTATGATTGATGCAGCAAAAATAAAGCATCGGTGCAGTCTGTTTCATCCTACTGATTGTGCTGCTTGTGAGGCACCAATTTCAATTTGTAGGCACGCTGGTGTTCTGCAGTTTGCGAAAACAGGGGAGGAGGCCGAACAGAGCACCTTTGTTGTCTCCGGCATTGACATTCACGCAAAGCTTCTCGACCAGGTAGACGCACACCAGCATCCTCCCGTGGCGGCAGCGGCGTGCAGCGCCCCGGATCATCCGTCCTTGGCGGCCTCCACCGCCTCCTTGACGCAGCCCTTCCCGCCGTCCAGCGTGCTCGCGATGCCCGACGGGAAAAAAATCGCGCCCAAATCAGGATCGAGCACAAACAAACACCGAAGCGGAAAACCAGCATGGGGAGAGGGAGGTGCGGGCGTACTCTTGAAGCGGCCGAGGTCGCCGTCGGTCGCCGCCTTGTGGAGCCGGCGCTGCTGCTGGCCTGCAGCTGCATGCAGGGAGGAAAGGGGATGGTGTTAGGGCCAGTGCGGGGTAGGAGGCTGGGTCGGGGGGAGGGGTGCTTACCGGAGGTGGGGGCAGCGCCATGGCTGGCGGGGTGGAGGTGGGTAGGATTTTGGAGGCTGTCCACCTGTTAGCCGCCCTTTGAACGCTAGCGCCGCCGCCCTCCGTGCCGGAGCCGTCGGCCCCGGCGGCAGCGGCAGCCTCCTCCTCCTGGACGTGGCCGTCGTCCGCGTCGAGCGACGGGTGTGGGCGCTTCTGCGCGGGCATTCCGGCCGCCTGGCTGCCCTCCCCGCTCCTTGGCGTGGTGCTCGTCGTGGGGGAGAGGACGGTCGGGCGCGTGCGGGCAGGCGGCAGAGTGACAGGGAGGAGGCAGGAGGTGGGTGGAGGTGGCTCGAGTCGAGCGGGTGGCGGATCGAGACGGATCTGGGGAGCGCATGGGGGAGGCCATGGACGGCGGGGAGCTCCGTCGGAGGGAGGTGGCGGCCGCGATCTGGAAGGGAGGAGGTGGAGGCTACGATCTGGAAGGGACGAGCGTGGATTTGACCGCGGCCGTGGGAGAGAAGGGGAGAGAGGGGTTGTCGGTGATCGGGGTTGGGGGAGAGGACGGAGGACGGCTGCGGCTGGGTGGTTGGGGATCCAGAGATTGAGACATACGGTTGGGGGGGTGGCGGCTGTGGGACGAGAGGGGGAGAGTGGATCGGGGAAGTTAGGGTTTGGGTGAGAGGGTGAGGGGGTGAGGGCTGCCGTTGGATCCAGAAGCATCCAACGGTGGTTGAGGCATGATCCGCGTGATATGCCTATGGACCAATCAGAGCGCACCAAACAATTTGCAGATTTTTTGACCATATAAATTGGTCATGATTGATTACATACAAATTTTTCATTTCATTTTTCAATGCACAAAATGAGTTTTTTTATGAAAGACCTATCAAATATTTGTTCAAATGATGCCATATTTTGCACAAGTTTACATCTTAGATTGGCAAACCACACTGACAAAGGGGGTTTTTATTTCTTTTGCATGAAAAAACAATTTTCCATTTTTTGAGTGCTCAAAATAAGTTTTTTTGTAAAGAACCTACCAAGTATTTTTTGTAAAATTTTACCAAATCAATTTTCTAAAATACTAGGCCATATTTAATGCACAATTGACCAAATGGTTAGGTGTTAAAAGTTTTGATCCACCTCTGGTAAAAAGACAAATTTCCGTCGTTTTAGTAGGAAACGGGTCAAATTTGAACTGCAGCTGCCTCATAGTTTGCTATTTATTTTTTCCAAAAATCATTTCTAGGTAGATAAGTATCTATTTAATCAGAGAAATATCAAAAGTTTTCCAAGATTCAACCACTAGCTAGGAACGGTCAAGCCCGCCGTTTTGACCGCATTTTGAAATGGGGATAAAAAATTCAAAAAAATCAAAAAATTGGAAAACCTTCGCATTGTGTCATTATATGTGACCAAGTTTCCAGGAAAAATAATAAGCTTGTAATATGGTAATTATTTTTAAAAAGTGTTCTCAGAAATGAGCTATCATGTGTGAAGATTCATGGATTTCAAGCCAAACGCTCAATCTTATGGCCACATTAATGGAATAGTTTGTTCAAATGAACTCATATTGTGCACAAGGGTGCATGTTGGAATTCCAAACAATGTTGCCTAAGGAAGTTTTCATTTTCTTTGGACGAAAAAACCATTTTCCATTTTCTGAGTGCCTAAAATGAGTTTTTTTTTTGTGAAGGACCTACCATATATTTGTTGCAAAATTGGACCTAATAAATTTTATAAAATATTAGGACATATTTAATGCACAATTGACAAAATGGTTGGGTGCCAAAAGTTTTGATCCACCTCTGGTGAAAAAGACAAATTCCCGCCGATTCAGCTGGAAGCTGGTCAAATTTGAACTGCAGCTGCCTCATAGTTTGCTATTTATTTTTTTCTAAAAATCATTTCTAGGTACATAAGTATCTATTTAATCAGAGAAACATCAAAAAATTTCCAAGATTCAAGCACTAGCTAGGAACGGTCAAGACCGCCGTTTTGACCGCATTTTGAAGCGGGCATAAAAAATTCAAAAAAAGTCAAAAAAAGTCAAAAAATTGGAAAACCTTCGCATTGTGCCACTATATGTGACCAAGTTTCCAGGAAAAATAATAAACTTGTAATACGGTAATTATTTTTAAGAAGTGTTCTCAGAAATGAGCTATCATGTGTGAAGATTCATGGATTTCAAGCCAAACAATCAATCTTATGGCCACATTTATGGCATAGTTTGTTCAAATGATCTCATATTGTGCACAGGGGTGCATATTGGAATTCCAAACAATGTTGCCTAAGGAAGTTTTCATTTTCTTTGGACGAGAAAACCATTTTCCATTTTCTGAGTGCCTGAAATGAGTTTTTTTTTGTGAAGGACCTACCATATATTTGTTGCAAAATTGGACCTAATCAATTTTATAAAATATTAGGACATATTTAGTGCACAATTGACAAAAATTTTGGGTGCCAAAAGTTTTGATCCACCTCCGGTGAAAAAGACAAATTCCCGCCGATTCAGTTGGCAGCGGGTCAAATTTGAACTGCAGCTGCCTCATAGTTTGCTCTTTATTTTTTCCAAAAATCATTTCTAGGTAAATAAGTATCTATTTAATCGGAAATACATGGTTTGATGGCGATACATCGAGGTTTGGACGGTGGCCGAGGGCCCCAACTCTAGAGCGCGTAAACTCGCATGCCCGCCGCGTGGTCACCGCGTGACCGTGGCGTTGCCATGTGTTCTGGGCGGCCTAGGCATGTCTAGTGGGTTGGGCACTCCCCAGGTAGGTGCTCGGAAGAAAATCACAACATAAGATTCTCACGAGGAGACCGATCGATGCTCAAACATGAATAAGCAGCCAAGTGTTCGATTTGCGATACGGGAAATGCACATGGCTAATGGGTGTGAGTTTTGGCTGAGGATGATCAGTTACTAGGAAGACCGTCTTCACAAATTTTCACCTCAAAAGGAGGAGCCTAGGTGGTACTTGCTTTACAAAGTACCACACTGGACATAAATACGAATGTTGAAGCTGGGCTCAAAATAATGAATGGATTGAGGTGGCATTTGGTGGAGGATGGTTATTTGGGCATAGGAAAGCATTGTAGAAAATGGATACCATTTGGACATGCCAAAGTGGTACTTCCTTCACAATTCTCTTCTATGGACAGAAACTTGGGAACACTAGTGAGAGAGATTGGATGAATAAAATGAGTTTAAAATTGGTGTAGGTAAGTTACACAGGTATGGTCATGCGCTGGTAAATTTTCAGATCATTTGGGTAAGCCTAGCTAGTACTTACTTCACAAAGCTTCTCTCGAGGTAGAAACTTTGAAAATTTCCTGAGAAAGATTTACTAGGAAAATTGAGCTGAATATTATCATGTGGCAATGATTTGGGTATGGAAGAGTGCCCGAAAAGTTTCAGGGTAATAGGAGGGGTCTAGATAACACTTGCTTTGCAACGTGCCAATTTGGCCATAAAATATAAATTGAACCTGGGCTCACATAGATGATTTGACTGAGCTGCAATTTGGAGGAGGGTGATAATTTGGGCATATGAAGGAACTGTATAAATTTCATGTCATTTCTATATATAAAAAAGGTACTTCCTTCACAATGCTTCTAGGTGGACAAAAACTTTGGAAATTTGCCGAGGAAGATTTGCTAGGTAAGTGGAGCTGAATTTTGTCATGCGGTATTGATTTGGATAGGAAAGAGTGCCCAAAAATTCCGAGGGCAATCAAGAAAATATAAATAGCACTTCCTTCATAAAGTGCTGTCGTGAACAGAATAGGAAAATGAATATTGTTGAATTAGTTTTGAACTAGGCAAGGAAGGATTTTTACATATTTGATGAAGATATGACCCAAAGAATTATGAGATTTGTTTGGGAATTTTGGGAATGACAGAAATATAGGTTGCTTCACAACCTAGGGCAAAAACTGCCACATGGACATGATACATAGGCAAAACTGATGAGGTGGCGCCTAGTCATAGCAACCCACCACAATTTACAAGGTTATGACCATCTATATCGGTCATGATCAGCTAGAAATAAGGCAGCAGACCAGTGCTAACTGCTTTATGACCATTTCGTGTAAGGAAATTACAACCTTTCTGACCAAAATGGTCGTTATAGTTTAGGTTTTGGAGCCCCCAAACAACTTTTGACCAATTGGTCTGAAATGGGCATAGATCTATGACCAATTCTTCCAGGGTCACTAATAGAAGGTCACAAGTTGACATATTTCTTGTAGTGTTAGCCCGCGGTCCTCGGTGAGAGAGGGAGGGATCTCGGCGCCCTTGAACAACACCTTCTAGACGTCCTTATGCGTTGTGTCGAAGAGCTCGCTCAGAGTCTGGTGCTGGGCCTGGTCGAACTAACACAAGTTGAAATCCCGTTGTTGGCACGGGAGGATCCGGCGGATGAGCATGACCTGGACTATGTTGACAAGCTTGAGCTTCTTGCTTGTCATGTTCAGGATACATTTCTGGAGTCTGTCCAGCTCCACCGATGAACCCCACGACAAGCCCTTCTCTTTCCAGGAAGTGAGTCGTGTAGGGAATCCGAATCGAAACTTGGGGGCAGCCACCCATTTGGTGTCGCGCGGCTCGGTGATGTAGAACCACGCCAATTGCCACCCCTTTATGGTCTCCACGAACGAGCCTTCAAGCCATATAACATTGGGCATCTTGCCCACCATGGCTCCGCCGCATTCTGCTTGTTGGCCGCCCACCACCTTCGGCTTGATATTGAAGGCCTTTAGCCATAGGCCGAAGTGGGCGCGGATGCGGAGGAAAGCCTCACAGACGACGATGAACGCCGAAATGTTGAGGATGAAGTTTGGGGCCAGATCATGGAAGTCCAGCCCGTAGAACATGAGACCGCGGACGAATGGATGAAGGGGAAACCCCAGTCCGCGAAGGAAGTGGTGGAGGAAAACTATCCTCTCATGGGGTTCTAGGGTAGGAACGATCTTCCCCGCAGCGGGCAGCCGATGCGCGATATTCGCGTCTAAGTATCCGGCTCCGCGCAGCTTTTTGATGTGTTCCTCCGTAATGGAGGAAGCCATCCACTTGCCTCCCGCTCCGGACATGTTTGGAGGAGGTTGAGGAGAAAGATGTGGACTTGGGCATTGGGGCTCGAGTGCACAAGAATGGATGGGCAAGGAGGAAGCAGGCGTGGGTAGAGAAAGGTTAAACCTTATCCCTTTATAAGGGCAGCCAAAACTATGCGCCCCCACTAGCCTAGTAAAACTCTCTTACCCCCCAAGCGCCGTAATCGATGGCGCGGTTGGGTTACCCATGCCCGTATTGATGAAAATCCCGTAATAAGGGGAACACGATCTCTGCTTTGACAAGACGTGTCAAGAAACTGCCCTGCGTTATGAGCAGGGCTAGTCAAAGGAAACGGTTCGAATAATCACCGTGCTATGGCAAAATGTTATGTTGCCAAAACGTGTCGGCAGATTAGATTTGTGGAAATATTATTCTCTCTACGGTGGTATGTGGAAATTATTTTGCATGGTCAGACACTATCCTTGTATTCAAATTCTTCCGTGATGTATTCGGAGGAGGAACCCGCCTTGCAATGCCGAAGACAATACTGCACGCCGGACTCATCGTCATTGAAGCCTGGCTCAGGGGCTACTGAGGGAGTCCGGGATTAGGGGGTCTCTAGACAGCCGAACTCTATCCTTCGGCCGGACTATTGGACTATGAAGATACTAAATTGAAGACTTCGTCTCGTGTCCCGATGGGACTCTACTTGGCGTGGAAGGCAAACTAGGCAATACGGATATGGATATTTCCTCCTTTGTAACTGACCTTGTGTAACCCTAACCCTCTCCGGTGTCTATATAAACCGGAGGGTTTAGTCTGTAGGACAACAACAATCATACCATAGGCTAGCTTGTAGGGTCCAGCCTCTCCGATCTCGTGGTAAATCAGCTCTTGTAATACCCATATCATCAAGAATAAATCAAGCAGGACGTAGGGTTTGACCTCCATCAAGAGGGCCCAAACCTGGGTAAAACATTGTGTCCCCTGCCTCCTGTTACCATCCACCTAGACGCACAGTTCTGGACCCCCTACCCGAGATCCGCCCGATTTGGCACCGACAGAGGGACTGAGAAAAATAGGGTGTTGAAAATGATGGTTGCTCAAAAGGCTAAAGGGTTAGGGTTGTATGTTGAAGAACGCCTCTTTATATAGTGCTCCCTCTCTTGTGACTGTTTCCTTCTGTTGGACTCTGTGCACATGTTTAAGTTAGCTCTGTGCGCGCAAGGTGTCCAGTGAAGAAATAAGTACCCCGTGGGAATGGGGGATCTAGCCCTGTGTGCACAGGCTGTCCAGGACCTTGTGTGCACGCGGTGTCCATAAGGTTTCATGATCACCAGACCATGTGCACAGGGGTCCAGGACACCGTGCACACGGGGTGACAAGCAACATTAGACATTACCCCTTTTGGCACATAGAGAGATCGAACATGGAGTAACGTGAGGCACATTTTAGATGGTAGATGTAGGAGGGCTGTTGTACATGTTGAAGGTGTTCGAACACGACTTTTTTCAGCTTGAACCCTCTTGATAGTGCGGTGATCCTATGATTGAAATCAAACCAAAATAAAAGATTTGGTTTGCCAGAAAACCACACCTTATCCCATATCTATTAGTGTTTCTACCAAACCCTTGCAATTAATCTTCTCTGATGTTTGGGGCTCTGCCCCTAGTTCTATTGGTAGACATACTTATTATGTGAGCTTCACAAATGACTACAAAAAATTTTCTCGGATCTATCTTCTTAAGAAAAGATCCGATGTCTTTCAAGTCTTTCAAAACTTTCAAGTTCTTATTGAACGAAAATTCGATAGTAAGATCATTGCAGTACAGTCTGATTGGGGAGGGGAGTACAAAAAATTAAACTCCTTCTTCCAAACCCTTGGCATATCACATCATGTGTCATACCCTCATGCTGATCAACAGAATGGCTCTACTGAACGCAAGCACATGCACATAGTTGAGGTTGGGTTAGCCCTCCTAGCTTGCGCATCCATGCCCCTCAAGTTTTGGGATGCGGCTTTTCTCACCACCGTTCATATCATAAACATGCATCCTAGTCGTGTCATTAATAATGAAAATATAATAGAAAGACTTCTCCAGACTAAACACGACTACAAATCTCTTCATGTCTTCGGGTGTGCATGTTGGCCCAATCTTCGCCCATACAACAGCCGCAAGCTCATGTTTCGCTCAAAACAGTGTGTTTTTCTAGGATATAGCGCCCAACATAAAGGCGTCAAGTGCCTAGATGTTGCCACTCGCTGTGTTTATATTTCATGGGATGTTGTCTTGGATGAAACCAAATTTGCCTTTGCTGAGAGATCCTTCTTTTGCCTCCTCATGTCTCCGGTGTTGATCAAGGGGGAACCAGTTGTGATGATCAATACTGATGATGCGCATGAGCCTTGTGGTGTTACAAGTGAAAACAGAGAAGAAAGCGTTGAGAACAGAGAAGAAAACGATGAAAAAACCCCTCCACCAGAGCCATATTTGATGTAATCCGAATCTAGAGACAAATCCTCCTCGGGATTCGTCCAACTACAGTGCACCAGATCCTCCTCGGGATCAGCGGCCGCAGACGTGCCAGGGGCGCCGGCCGCACGCACGCCCGCCTCCGACCCGGTGCGCGCAACACGGTCGTCCTCCACGGGCTGCGACACGACACCACCTTCGTGCTAATCACCACTTGCTATGCATCATCTCCTGGTTGGCTTGGGCGGCACATGCTTCACCAACCAACGGGTGTGCTACAAGTGGCGTGACCCAACTCGCTCGACCAGTGTGGGGCCATGAGCTGGTGCGGGATCCAGCGCCGATGTGCATGTGCCCAGGCGCCCGGCCGATGCTCGACCCGATGCTAATACGCCATCATGTGGCCATGATGAGCTTGCCCCTCCAGTGGGATATTCTACGGATTCTGCACGAGCACAACTGCTGCCCTCTGCCATAGAAGATTCGAGCGGGGCAAAAACTTCCGCTGCAGGTTGTGGATCTTCCTCGGGATGAGCTTCAGCAAAAACTCCTGTTCAGCCCATGGGATCCTCTGCCGCTGAAAATCTAGCTACTTCTCCACGGCGTACACGATTACAAAAGGGAGTAATAAAACCTGTTGATTACAAACATATAACATAATATGGTATGGTTTGTTCTACAGGTGAGCCAGGTGAACCTCATACTCTAGAAGAAACACTTGGTGATGAAAAATGGAAGTAAGCAATGCATGAAGAATACATGGCCCTAAGGAAAAACAACACATGGCACTTGGTTCCTCCACGGCAAGGTAAATATTTAATTGACTGCAAGTGGGTATTTAGGATCAAGAGAAAAATCTGATGGAACTATTTAGCGCTACGAGGCTAGGCTTGTTGCAAAGGGATTTAAACAACGGTATGGCACAGACTATGAGGATACTTTTAGTCCATTTGTTAAAGCTGCCACCATCCATCTTGTTGTGTTTATTACTGTTTCTAGGGGCTGAAGTCTCAGACAGCTAGATGTACAGAATGCGTTTCTTCACGGTGTTCTGGACGAGGAAGTGTACATGAAGCAACCTCCTCGGTTTGAAAGCAAAAGTTCTCACTCTCATGTGTGTAAACTTGACAAAGCACTATATGGGTTGAACCAAGCACCGAGAGCATGGTACTCTCGTCTCTATCATAAAATGCAAGCACCTGGTTTTATTCCATCCAAATCTAACACCTTTACATACATCTCCTGAGCACACCACAAGCAATAAAGCTTCTAGAGGAACCATAACCACCTAGGAGCTCAAGGTCTAAGACTAACAAGTCAATGGTGAATTTTTTTGTTGGGAATACGAATTGGTTTGGTGAAAGTGTAGATAGGGCCTTTCTCCCTCAATCCCCAAAGTATCAACAAGTTTCGGTGGAGGGATTGAGAAAAATAGGGTGTTGAAAATGATGGTTGCTCAAAAGTCTAAAGGGTTAGGGTTGGAGGTTGAAGAACGCCTCTTTATATAGTGCTCCCTCTCTTGTGTGCGTTTCCTTCTGTTGGACTCTGTGCATATGTTCAAGTTAGCTCTGTGCGCACAAGGTGTCCAGTGAAGAAACAAGTACCCCATGGGAAAGGGGGGTCTAGCCCTGTGCGCACAGGCTGTCCAGGACCTTTTGTGCACGCGGTGTCCATAAGGTTTCATGATCACCAGACCATGTGCACAGGGGTCCAGGACACCGTGCGCACGAGGTGACAAGCAACATTAGACTTTACCCCTTTTGGCACACCGAGAGATCAAACATTTAGGAATGTGAGACACATTTTAGAGGGTAGGTGTAGGAGGGCTGTTGTATATCTTGAAGGTGTTCCCACACAACTTTTTCACCTTGACCCCTCTTGATTGTGCGGTGATCCTCTGAATCAAATCAACCCAAAATAAAACATTTGGTTCGCCAGAAAACCACACCTTATCCCATATCTACTAGTGTTTCTACCAAACCCTTGCAATTAATCTTCTCTGATGTGAGCTTCACAGATGACTAAAACAAATTTTCTTGGATCTATCTTCTTAAGAAAAGATCCGATGTCTTTCAAGTCTTTCAAAACTTTCAAGCTCTCATTGAACGAAAATGCGATAGTGAGATCATTGTAGTATAATCTAATTGGGGAGGGGAGTACGAAAAATTAAACTCCTTCTTCCAAACCCTTGGCATATCACATCATGTGTCATGCCTTCATTATCATCAACAGAATGGCTCTCCTGAACGCAAGCAGATGCACATAGTTGAGGTTGGGTTAGCCCTCCTAGCTTGTGTGTCCATGCCCCTCAAGTTTTGGGATGAGGCTTTTCTCACCGTCGTTCATATCATAAACATGCTTCCTAGTCGTGTCATTAATAATGAAAATCTAATAGAAAGACTTCTCCACACTAAACCCGACTACAAATCTCTTCGTGTCTTCAGGTATGCATGTTGGCCCAATCTTCGCCCATACAACAACCGCAAGCTCATGTTTTGCTCAAAACAATGTGTTTTCTAGGATATAGCACCGAACATAAAGGTGTCAAGTGCCTAGATGTTGCCACTGACCGTGTTTATATTTCATGGGATGTTGTCTTGGATGAAACCGAATTTCCCTTTGCTGATCTTCATCCCAACGCCGGTGCCCATCTTCGCCAAGAGATCTCATACGTCTCCGCCGTATCTAGTTTTCCAAACACTTTTTCCCTTGTTTTGGACTCTAACTTGCATGATTTGAATGGAACTAACCCGGACTAATGTTGTTTTCAGCAAAATTACCATGGTGTTATTTATGTGCAGAAACAAAAGTTCTCGGAATGACCTGAAACTTCACGGAACATCTTTTCGGAAATAATAAAAAATCCTTGCAAAAGATGAAGACCAGGGGGCCCACACCCTATCCACGAGGGTGGGGGGCGCGCCCCCCTACCTCGTGGGCACCCTGGAGCTCCTCCGACCTCGACTCCAACTCTATATATTTGCTTTCGGGGAGAAAAAATCTCAGAGGGGAATCCGTTCGGGAGGGCTGATCTATAGTACGTTCGGGGCTCCGGAGAGGGGAATCCGTCGCCATCATCATCATCAACCATCCTCCATCACCAATTTCATGATGCTCACCGCCGTGCGTGAGTAATTCCATCGTAGGCTTGCTGGACGGTGATGGGTTGGATGAGATTTATCATGTAATCGAGTTAGTTTTGTTAGGGTTTGATCCCTAGTATCCACTATTTTCTGAGATTGATGTTGCTATGACTTTGCTATGCTTAATGCTTGTCACTAGGGCCCGAGTGCCATGATTTCCGATCTGAACCTATTATGTTTTCATCAATATATGAGAGTTCTTGATCCTATCTTGCATGTCTATAGTCACCTATTATGTGTTATGATCCATTAACCCCGAAGTAACAATAATCGGGATACTTACTGGTGATGACCGTAGTTTGAGGAGTTAATGTATTCAATATGTGTTAATGCTTCGGTCCGGTACTCTATTATGTGTTAATGTCCCTTAGTTTCGACTAGGACCCCGCTGCCACGGGAGAGTAGGATAAAAGATATAATGCAAGTTCTTTTCCATAAGCACGTCTGACTATATTCGGAATACATGCCTACATTACATTGATGAATTGGAGCTAGTTTTGTGTCACCCTAGGTCATGACTGTTACATGATGAACCGCATCCGGCATAATTCTCTATTACCGATCCATTGCCTACGAGCTTTCCATATATTGTTCTTCGCTTATTTACTTTTCCGTTGCTATTGTTACAATCACTACAAAATACCAAAAACATTACTTTTGCTATCATTACCTCTTGCTACCGTTATCAGTACTATCATATTACTTTGCTACTAAACACTTTGTTGTAGATATTAAGTTTCCAGGTGTGGGTGAATTGACAACTCAGTTGCTAATACTTGAGAATATTCTTTGGCTCCCCTTGTGTCGAATCAATAAATTTGGGTTGAATACTCTACCCTCGAAAACTGTTGCGATCCCCTATACTTGTGGGTTATCAAGACTATTTTCTGGCACCATTGCTGGGGAGCATAGCTCTATTCTTTGAGTCACTCGGGATTTATATCTGCTTATCATTATGAAGAACTTGAGTGATCCAAAAACCTAGATTTATCCCTCAACTACGAGGGGAGGTAAGGAACTTCCATCTAGTTCTGCATTTGATTCACCTTCTATTTTGAGTAAGCTTGCGACATGTAAACCTGCTTCTGCTATTCGTTCTGATATGTCCCATGTTATTGATGATGCCACTTCTGCTATGCATGATACTTATGATGGAACTACTTCTATGCTTGATACTACTATGCCACTTGGTGTATTTCTTGATGAACAACTTGCTATGGTTAGAGAGAATGAAAATATTGAATCTGATAATATTGATGAAAGTGATGATGAAGACTCTCCCTCTAATGAATATGAATCACCTGTCATTCCTGAGGGTTATGTTGCTGAAAAAGAACCTTCTTTAGCTATTTTTGCTTGCAAACATAGATACGAACTCAAGAGGTTATTAGCTAAATGGAAGCAGCAATCTCTTAATGCTATAATGAAACCTGACCCTGCTTTTTCTACTTCACCTATCTGTGTTACTGATAAGGATTATGAATTCTCTGTTGATCCTGATATAATTACTTTGGTTGAATCTGATCCTTTTCATGGCTATGAATCTGAAACTGTTGTGGCACATCTTACTAGATTAAATGATATAGCCACCCTGTTCACTAATGATGAGAGACCTCGTTACTTTTATATCCTTAAAATATTTCCGTTCTCATTAAAGGTTGATGCTAAGATATGTTTTAATTCTCTGGATCCTGGTTGTGTGCGTAGTCCCCAGGATATGATTTATTACTCCTCTGCTAAATATTTGCCTGCTCATAAGAAACAAGCTGCCTTAAGGGATATATATAATTTTGTGCAAATTGAAGAAGGGAGTCTCCCACAAGATTGGGGGAGGCTTCTCAAGTTACTTAATGCTTTGCCTGATCATCCTCTTAAGAAAAATGAAATACTTGATATCTTTTATAATGGACTAACCAATGCTTCTAGAGATTACCTGGATAGTTGTGTTGGTTCTGTTTTCAGCGACAGAACACCGGTTAAAGCCGAAATTCTATTGAATAATATGTTGACAAATGAAAATAATTGGACACTACCTAAGCCTATTCCTAAACCAACTCCGAAGAAGAGAGGTGTTCTATTTCTCAGTCCTGAAGATATGCAAGAGGCAAAGAAATCTATGAAAGAAAAAGGTATTAAAGCTGAAGATGTTTAGAATTTACCTCCTATTGAAGAAATACACGGTCTTAATTTACCGCCTGTTGAAGAAACATATCATCTTAATCCATTACCTATTGAAGAAACTCATGGTCTTGATAACCAGACACGGGTAGTAAAGGTAAATTGTCTCTGTAGATATGATAAAGCTGAAATCCCATTTACTAAGTTTGCTAGCCCATGCTTAGATGAGTTTGATATATTTATGGTTAAGCAAGAATACTTCAATGGTTATTTTGGTAGACAATTGAAATACAATTCAAACATGCTTGAACACTTGGGTGATTATATGGCTAATGTCAAAGGTGAACTTAAACTTATTAGTAAGCATGCTTCTATGGTTACCAGTCAAGTAGAATAAGTACTTAAACCTCAAAATGGTTTGCTCAATGAATTGAACAGTATGAATAATGATTATGCTATTAGAGTGGCTAATGGAGGTGGTAAAATGACTCAGAAACCTTTGTATCCTGAAGGCCATCCTAAGAGAATTAAGCAACATTCTCAGAATAATAATATAGATGCACCTAGTCCTTTTAAAAGGAAGAAAAAGAAAAATGACAGGACTTTGCATGCTTCTAGTGAACCTATTGATGAAACACCTGCGAATCCAAATGATATTTCTATTTTTGACGTTGAAACACAATCTGGTAATGAACTTGAAACTAGTGATAATAATAATGTTCATGATGATGCTCAACCTAGTAATGATAATGATATAGAAATTGAACCTGCTATTGATCTTGATAACCCACAATCAAAGAATTAACGTTATGATAAGAAAGACTTTGTTGCTAGGAAACATGGTAAAAAAAGAGAACCATGGGTTCAGAAACCCATGCCTTTTCCTCCCAAACCATCCAAGAAAAAGGATGATGAGGATTTTGAGCGCTTTGCTGAAATGATTAGACCTATCTTTTTGCGTATCCGATTAACTGATATGCTTAAAATGAATCCTTATGCTAAGTACATGAAAGAAATTGTTACAAATAAGAGAAAGATACCGAAAGCTGAAATTTCCACCATGCTTGCTAATTATACTTTTAAGGGCAGAATACCTAAGAAACTAGGAGATCCAGGAGTACCCACTATACCATGCTCCATTAAAAGAAACTATGTTAAAACTGCTTTATGTGATCTTGGAGCCGGTGTTAGTGTTATGCCTCTCTCTTTTATATCGTAGACTTGATTGGAATAAGTTGACCCCTACTAGAATATCTTTGCAAATGACTAATAAATCAACTGCTATACCTGTCGGTATTTGTGAGGATGTGCCTGTTGTAGTTGCAAACATTAATATTTTAACAGACTTTGTTATTCTTGATATTCCTGAGGACGATAGTATGTGTATTATTCTTGGAACACCCTTTTTGAATACTGTAGGGGCTGTTATTGAAAGCACTAAAGGCAATGTCAATTTTCATGTTAATGGTAATGAGCATATGGTACGCTTTCCAAGGAAACAACCTCAAGTTCATAGTATCAACTCTATTGGAAAAATTCCATCTATTATATTTAGTGGTTTTGAATTTCCTCTTCCCACTGTCAAGAAGAAATATGATATTCTTATTATTGGGGTAACATAGTGTTATTCAAAATTTCTCCGGTTCCATGTTATTCGAAATGAGTTCGTTAACAAGACTTGATCAACCTTGTTAGTGGATTACTTTTGATGAGCATGAGATGGATGAAACTAGAAGGCACAACTCTCTGTACCTTCCTTTTACTTTCTGTTATTTATATTAAATAAAATAAGAATAAGTATTTTCTGTCTGTTACGTGAATTATCCGTGCAATATAAAAATACCCCAAAAATAAAACTTCTCCAAATGCCCTAAAATTTAAATATGATTTTTTCTGGAATATTTGAGAATATTTGGCACTGATAACACAACACGGGGGGCATCCACCTGGCCACGAGGGTGGAGGTTGTGCCCCCTGCCTCGTGGGCCCACGGTGGCCCTCCTCCACTTATTCCTGCACCCACACACTTCTTCCTCCCACAAACACGAATATCCAGCTCAAGCACGAGTTCTAGCTCATTTTGTTATGATTTTCGATCTGCTTGCTCGAAGCACCTCTCACAAAACTGCTTGGGGAGATTGCTCCTTGGTATGTGACTCCTCCATTGGTCCAATTAGTTTTTGTTCCAGTGCTTTATTCATTGCAAATTTGTGCTGCCTAGGTGACCCTGTTCTTGAGCTTGCATGTCAAATTTATATGGTCAAAAGTAGTTCTAATGCATGATATAGGCTCTAGGCACTTGTAGGAGTTGTTGCTATCAATTTTGTAGAGCTTGGTTCACTTTTGTTCCAAGTTACTAAAAATTTGAGAAATTTTTTAGAGGAAGAAATATGCTTAAGAAAATGTACCAAGGTTGTTCTTCAAGGAAGCAAGGACCCAGGCTTGCAATGCCTGATGCTGATGAAGAACCACCAAGAGACGCTCCAGTGCGTCCTTGTGAATGGCCTTCGGAAAGCTTTATGGATCAAGCGGGAATTAAGGAAGAATTTAACGCATATTTGCGTAACGCTGATCTTGTGAGCTTCGAGGAAGAAAAGTGCCACCAATATCACTATCTCACTAGTTCCTTTGTGAGGAGGTTTGAATTTTCGTCTTCACGTAATTGTCCAACTGTCTTGTTTGATCTTTATGAAAATTCTTACACTATGGACTTAGAGGATTTTACCACTGCTTGCAAACTTCCACAATGGGGTAGTGTCAGGGAACCTCGCAAATCTAAATTTAGAGATTTTCTTGCTAGTATAACTGTGGGGGAATCTAGAGATATAACACAAGCTACCATAGGGAGCATTCACTTTCCTGCTATACATTATTTCGTTGTCTTCATAGGTAGATGTATTAATGGTAAAGATGAGCCATGTCACATGTGTGTCCCTGACCTCAGTATTCTTAGGAGTGCTGTGTAAGGATATAAATCTTATAATTTGGAAGCCATTGTTGCACATAGGTTGCACCTTAATAGATTTAATGGAGATTTCTTTGGTGGAATTTATGCAACCCGCATAGCTAATTTTCTTGGCATAGCCATACGTGAAGATGATATTGAGTTGCCTCTTGCTTATTTGGATTATGAGGCTATGGTTCACCACCAGTTTGTCGAGAGGAATGAATCACCTCTCTAGTATCGCTTAATCTTTGACAGACGCCGGGCTGTCCGTATTACTCTCCCTGCTCCTGCCTTCTTTGATTATCAGGCAAAAGGAAGATATGTTATTACCAGAGAGGAGGCAGATGAGTACGAGAGGAGGGCGGAGGCCGCTCGTCGCCACACTGCAGCTCAGGAGGCGATAGCCGCTGCATCTCAGTACAACCCCAACTATTATTATGGATATCCGCTAGGCCAGCCGTGGCCATAGACCAACTTAGGCCAAAAGCCTAAGCTTGGGGGAGTACGTTTTACCCACCGACATTATATTCATGTTCACACACTCAATGGTAGATATCCGTGCTCATACTTTTTCATTGTATCATGCATGCTAGTTCATTTTCCTTTTTATGCTTTCTTCTTGTGTGTTTAATAAACCTTAAGAAAAAACAAAAAAATTAGTTGTAGTTTTTAATCAATTTACCTTCCATGCTTGTAGTACTAATTAAAAAGAAAACCCCAAAAGATTTCCTGTTCTTCTTTTACTTGTTGGGAGCTTTCCCGTGTAAATAGTTTTATTTCTTTTCTTTTCTTTGGGGGCGATAGGGGAATACCATGATTAAATTATTGAAGTAGCTCTTATATGCATTATTGTTGATCTGACAAAAGAGCCCATATTGCCTTGTCTTCTCCTGTTTATTGAATGCTTGCAGATTCCAGCTTAGTCCAATGCATGTGCACTGTGATTATTATTCACATCATTCGGTCGTGCAAGTGAAAGGCAATTATGACGATATATGATGGACTAACTTAGATGAGAAAAGCTGGTATGAACTCGACCTCTCTTGTTTTTGTAAATATGATTAGTTCATCGTTCCTGATTCAGCCTATTATGAATAAGCATGTTTGCAATGACAACTAGAGATCATAATTTCTTGTGCCATTCTTGATTAGCTAGGAGCTTATAATGGTTTACCTTGCGTGCCAACATGCTATTAAAATGGTTGTGATGTGGTATGATAGGGTGGTATCCTCCTCTGAATGATTTAAGTGACTTGACTTAGTACATGTTCACGCATGTAATTGAAACAAAATCAACATAGCCCTCACGATATTTATGTTCATGGTGGATTATATCCTACTCATGCTTGCATTCGGTGTTGATTAATTTTTAATGCATATTCATGACTGTTGTCGCTCTCTAGTTGGTCGCTTCCCATTCTTTTGGTAGCCTTCACCTGTACTAAGCGGGAATAGTGCTTGTGCATCCAACTCCATAAACCCCAAAGTTATTCTATATGAGTCCACCATACCTACCTATATACGGTATCTACCTACCATTCCAAGTAAATTTGTATGTGCCAAACTCTAAACCTTCAAATAAATATCCTGTTTTGTATGCTCGAATAGCTCATGGATCAACTAGGGCTTGTGCGTATCTTCCATGTTAGGCGTGTTATTCTCAAGAGGAGTGGACTCCGCTCCTCACTCACGAGAAAATGGCTGGTCAGCGGGATGCCCAGTCCCTTGCTTTATGCAAACTAAATCAAAATAATTGCAAACAAAACTCCCCCTGGGACTCTTGTTAGTTGGAGGCACTCGTTGTTTCGAGTAAGCCATGGATTGATGCTTGTTGGTGGAGGGGAAGTATAAACTTTACCATTTTTTTGGGAACCGCCTATAATGTGTGTAGCATGGAAGATATTGCCATCTGTTGGTTGTTATGTTGACAATGAAAGTATAGCGCTCAAAATATTATTCACCACTATTTCAAAACCGAGCTCTGGCACCTCTACAAATCCCTGCTTCCCTCTGTGAAGGGCCTATCTATTTACTTTCATGTTGAGTCATCATCCTCTTTTTAAAAAATACCAGTTGGAGAGAACCGCTGTCATCTGCATTCATTACTGTTAGTTTACATTGAGTATGACTTGACTGGATCTCTTTTACCATGAATAACAATGTCTAGTCAGTCCTTGATCTTTAAGGTTCTCTGCAATTATGTTTTGCGGTATCAGAAAGGGCTAGCGAGATACCATCTTGTTATGTCATATTATGATTGTTTTGAGAAACTATTGTCATCCGAGATTCATTATTATTGCTCACTAGTTGATTATGCCATTGATGTGAGTAAACATGACACCTATGCGTTATTGTGAATATGGTTAGTTCATAATCTTTGCTGAAAACTTGAATGCTGGCTTTACATATTTACCAACAAAAGAGCAAACAGAGTTTGTAAAAGTTTTTCTTTACCACTTTCAGTTTCTCAACTGAATTGCTTGAGGACAAGCAAAGGTTTAAGCTTGGGGGAGTTGATACGTCTCCGTCGTATCTACTTTTCCAAATACTTTTGCCCTTGTTTCCGACTCTAACTTGCATGATTTGAATGGAACTAACCTGGACTGACTCTGTTTTCAGCAGAATTACCATGGTGTTATTTGTGTGCAGAAAAAAAAGTTCTCAAAATGACCTAAAACTTCACGGAACATCTTTTCGGAAATAATAAAAAATCCTTGATAAAGATGAAGACCAGGGGTCCCACACCCTAGCCATGAGGGTGGGGGCCGCGCTTGCCCCCCTGGGGCGCGCCCCCTACCTCATGGGCCCCCTGGAGCTCCTCCGACCTCGACTCCAACTCTATATATTTGCTTTCGGGGACAAAAAAATCGGAGAGAAGGATTCATCGCGTTTTACGATACAGAGCCGCCGCGGAGCCCTAAAACCTCTCGGGAGGGCTGATCTGGAGTCCGTTCGGGGCTCCGGAGAGGGGAATCCGTCGCCATCGTCATCATCAACCATCCTCCATCACCAATTTCATGATGCTCACCTCCGTGCGTGAGTAATTCCATCGTAGGCTTGCTGGACGGTGATGGGTTGGATGAGATTTATCATGTAATCGAGTTAGTTTTGTTAGGGTTTGATCCCTAGTATCCACTATTTTCTGAGATTGATGTTGCTATGACTTTGCTATGCTTAATGCTTGTCACTAGGGCCCGAGTGCCATGATTTCCGATCTGAACCTATTATGTTTTCATCAATATATGAGAGTTCTTGATCCTATCTTGCATGTCTATAGTCACCTATTATGTGTTATGATCCATTAACCCCGAAGTAACAATAATCGGGATACTTACCGGTGATGACCGTAGTTTGAGGAGTTAATGTATTCAATATGTGTTAATGCTTCGGTACGGTACTCTATTAAAAGGAGGCCTTAATATCCCTTAGTTTCCACTAGGACCCCGCTGCCACGGGAGGGTAGGACAAAAGATGTCATGCAAGTTCTTTTCCATAAGCACGTATGACTATATTCGGAATACATGCCTACATTACATTGATGAATTGGAGCTAGTTCTGTGTCACCCTAAGTTATGACTGTTACATGATGAACCGCATCTGGCATAATTCTCTATCACTGATCCATTGCCTAAGAGCTTTCCATACATTGTTCTTCGCTTATTTACTTTTCCCTTGCTATTGTTACAATCACTACAAAATACCAAAACATTACTTATGCTATCATTACCTTTTGCTACCGTTACCACTACTATCATATTACTTTGCTACTAAACACTTTGCTACAGATATTAAGTTTCAAGATGTGGTTGAATTGATAACTCAGCTGGTAATACTTGAGAATATTCTTTGGCTCACCGTGTGTCGAATCAATAAATTTGGGTTGAATACTCTACCCTCGAAAACTGTTGCGATCCCCTATACCTGTGGGTTATCAAGATCCTTCTTTTTGCCTCCTCATGTCTCCGGTGTTGATCAAGGGGAAAACAATCATGATCATCAATACTAATGATGTGGATGAGCCTTGTGGTGTTACAAGTGAAAACAGAGAATAAAGCGGTGAGAACAGAGAAGAAAACGGTGAAAAAACCCTCCACCAGAGCCATATTTGACGTGATTCGAATCTGGAGTTAAATCCTCCTCGGGATCCGTCCGACTGCAGTGCACCAGATCCTCCTCGGGATCAGTGGCGGCAGACACGCCAGGGGCGCCGTGCGCACGCACGCCCGCCTTGGACCCGGTGCGCGCCACGCGGTCATCCTCCATGGGCTGCGGCGCGACGCCACCTTTGCGCCAATCACCACTTGCTACGCATCATCTCATGGTTGGCTTGGGCAGCGTGCGCTTCACCAACCAACCGGTGTGCTACAAGCGGCGTCACCCGACTCGCTCGACCAGTGTGGGACCATGAGATGGTGTGGGATCCAGCGTCGATGTGCGTGTGCCCATGCGCCCGGCCGACGCTCGACCCGATGCTAATACGCCATCATGTGGCCATGAAGAGCTTGCCCCACCAGCTAGATATTCTGCGGATTCTGCATGAGCCCAACTGCTGCCCTCTGCCATAGAAGATTCAAGCGGGGCAGAAACTGCTGCTCCAGCTCGTGGATCTTCCTCGGCATCAGCTGCAGAAACTCCTGTTCAGCCCGCGGGATCCTCTGCTGCTGAAAATCTAGCTAGTTCTCCATGGCGTACATGATTACAAAAGGGAGTAATACAACCTGTTGATTACAAACATCTAACTAAATATGGTATGGTTTATTCTACAGGTGAGCCAGGTGAACCTCATACTCTAGAAGAAGCACTTGGTGATGAAAAATGGAAGAAAGTAATGAATGAAGAATACATGGCCCTAAGGAAAAAACAACACATGGAACTTAGTTCCTCCACAGCAAGGTAAAAATTTAATTGACTGCAAGTGGGTATTTAGGATCAAGAGAAAATCTGATGGAACTATTTACCGCTACAAGGCTAGGCTTGTTGCAAAGGGATTTAAACACCAGTATGGCACAGACTATAAGGACATGTTTAGTCCAGTTGTTAAAGCTGCTACCATCCGTCTTGTTTTGTCTATTGCCGTTTCTAGGGGCTGGAGTCTAAGACAGCTAGATGTACAGAATGTGTTTCTTCACGGTGTTTTGGAAGAGGAAGTGTACATGAAGCAACCTCCTTAGTTTGAAAGAAAAAGTTCTCCCTCTCATGTGTGTAAACTTCACAAATCACTATATGGGTTGAAGAAAGCACCGAGAGCATGGTACTCTTGTCTCTGTCACAAAATGCAAGCACTTAGTTTTATTCCATCCAAATCTGACACCTCTTTGTTCATTTACAACAAGTCCAACGCATGCATATTTGTTTTAATATATGTTGATGATATCATTGTGACAAGCTCATCCAATGAAGCAATCATAGAACTATTGAAAGATTTGAGTGCAGATTTTGCTCTAAAGGACCTTGGTGACTAGCACTATTTTCTTGTAATTGAGGTGAAGAACATACAAATGGACTTCATCTCTCTCAAGAAAAGTATGTAACTGATCTAGTAAAAAAAGCTGGCCTGCAAGGTTGTAAACCTACACCCACTCCATTATCCAACTTAGAAAAATTGTCTGTCACAGAAGGTAACCCCTTGAGTCAAGAAGACAACACAAAATACATGAGTTTGGTAGGAGCACTTCAATATCTCACTCTGAACAGACCTGATATATCTTTTGTTGTTAACAAATTATGCCAGTTTCTTCATGCACCCACTAATGTTCATTTTACTGTTGTAAAACGCATAGTGAGATATGTCAATGGGACCTTGAGCATTGGCCTAGATTTCAGTAAATCATCCTCTAATCTTGTCAGTGCCTTCTCTGACTCTGATTAGGTAGGATGCCTGGATGATAGGTGCTCAACTGGTGGTTTTGCAGTCTTTTTTGGACCCATCCTGATCTCATGGTGTGCACGAAAATAGGCTACAGTTTCTAGGTCCAGCACAGAGGTAGAGTATAAGGCACTGGCAAATGCTACATCTGAAATTATATGGGTTCAATCCATGTTGAAAGAACTGGGTGTGAAGAACACACAAGCTCCATGTCTGTGGTGTGATAACCTTGGTGCAACTTATCTGTCTTCCAATCCAGTTTTTCAAGCAAGAACAAAGCATATTGAAATAGATTTTCACTTTGTTTGAGAAAGAGTTGCTCAAAAGCAACTTGACATTCGCTTTGTTCATTCCAAAGATCAGCTTCCAGATTGATTTACAAAGGCTTTGCCTGGGAGAAGCTTTGATAATTTTAAACATAATCTCAACTTGATGAACTTGAGATTAAGGGAGGGTGTCAAACATACATTATCAGCCGCACCATATTGTTATTATTATGCGCACCTCTAGGTTGTTAGGGGTCCTGTTGAGATTAGATTAGGTCGTTAGGGTTTATTTTATCTAGTCTAACCTCTTATCTCTTTCTTCCTCTCCAAGATGTAGTCTCCAACAACTTGTGTGCATTTTATAGGGAGGTGCGCCCCTGCTATATTAACACGTACACATCACCCACATCGGGTAAGACGTTTCCGCTATCGCACACGTTGCAGCGTAGCGATCCCGAGAAAGTTAAACATGAGCATCGCCCTAAATTGGCACTCATCATCCAAGACCATGCGCTTGTCCATGGCTTGGTCCAGCATAAAAATCAGCTCACTAGAGACCGCCGGACATCCGATAAAACTGACCAAGCCGCTTATATAGGGCTTTCAGAAAAAATGCTTACCTAGCTTCACCTCCTCTAGACCGGCCATCTCTTGGCACAACGTGATCCAAAGAAGCTTCTGATCTCAGCATCTATAAGGCGGAGCTCTAGCCCAGAGCTCTATAACACATTGATTAGCTAGGGCGAAAACAAAATTATCACAAAAACAGGAACAATCTTGTCTGCAATTTCTTGTCATAACTGTAGACCAAAAATGTGGTCATGGTAACATTTCAGGTTTTAGTCTTGCAAGTCTACTGCCATCCCTAAGACGCTAACCACCTTCTATCGCCCCCTCTCTCTTTACATGGTCCAAAGATATGAATATATATCGTAGCTAGGCCGACTTATGGATGACGAGCATGAGCAGACCACGAAGACGGAGGGGCTAGCAGCAAAAGCGACCTGGATGCCAGCCTAGCTAGGTGCTGCAATGGAATGGAGGAGGGTTGTTTTCTTCGTGCAGCAAAGGGACTTGGACGCCAGGCACCGCCAGTAGTGCAGCTCCGTCACGAACTGTTTCGCCGGAGCACCCACCGCCATCTGGACCTTGTTCTTCGGCTTGCGGCTCAGCCACTTCTTGAGTAGGCCGTGCAGTGTCATCGAGGGGCAGACCGGCTTGCCATGGCATAAGATCTCCACCTGCATTTCATACAAGTATACATACAAGGGGTCAGGCCAAATAGCACATTCAACATTGTCCATATGCAAACAAACTTTCGCGGTTCACATGCGGGACAACAAGAAAAATTATACTAATTGGTGCAAATAAATCGTACTATATGCCACCATCCAAATCTACAAATGCAGCAAGGTGGTGGTTCCTTTAACAGAAAATCAGTTGGGGTGGTGGCCCCTTCATTATTTCAGTATAATAAAATCTAGAATGCAGCAAACTGAAGATTTATTGATGATCTAATTCTAATGCTTGGAAGCAACCACCTTGCCAAGAGGCCCCAGACAACAATTAAAATCAAAGCACACAGACATATGAAAATTGTTATTCTAGACAATTCACCTTCATATTTCGAAATGAAGGAAATAGCTCTTGCTGATACCATAGAGGGCAGTTGCTACTAGTAGAAATCATAACATGAAAAGGCAATTTAAAATTCTAAAGCTGGAAAAAAACCTCCAGCAATCTATGCTACAAATAAGAGGACACTAAGTAAAATATGAGAGGCCTCTATCATTGTTGACAAAGAAACTTGAATATTAATGGGCCATCACATAATTCTGTAGAATTTCTTTTCTAGCTGAGGCATTTGTTTGTCTTTTGCCCTGCAAAACAATTTTCCTTTTGATGGGAGGACACAAAAAACACGGTCCATCAGAATTAATACAAATATTGAATATGCTGCAATCTTACTGGTTTGGTGAAGTCACTAGTGAAAACCACACTGGGTTAGTTATTCCATCATTCGAGTCTGCTTCTGCGCTTTCCCTTAGACTATCCTCTGTGATTGTTTTCTTTTTTTGACTTTCCCCGAGACAACTTAATTTTGTGACTTCTTCGCACTTGCCACGACTAAGCTCCATAAGGGCTTATGAAGCTCTTCCTTGTCAATCCTCTCGTGATTCTTTCCATCTTCAAAAATATCTGCACTATTCTGTTTGGGATGGAAGTGTAGTCAGAATAAGCAAATGTTGCAAGACTATTGGCATCAAACTTGCATATGAAACTATGTGCTGATAATACTTTAGTAGTAGCTTCTTTTTGTTTGGAGATGTTGTCACCTTGGTTGATTTTGGTGCTGAGGCCATTTCAATCTACTGATTATGTTCTTCAGATTTATTTGGCAATTTATCGACAAAAAACAAATGGGACATGAATTTCCTTCTTGCAGCTCTCTGCCCTGTCAGAGTAGGTTGTGTTGCCATCTTTGGGGTTTCACCAAGGAAGAAATGGACCTCTCTTTTATCTTTGATGGTAGTGTACTAGTTGGAGCCTTAGAAAAATCAACTTCTGTCTCAGGTGGAAACGCATTGTAGCGACCAGACCTCAAATAGTCTGATCTCTGTGCTCCGGTGTCATCCCTGGATCAGTAATGCTGACACCACACAGTACTCGGAGGATTTATAGCAAGTAGCAATCACACACTTATTACATCGAGTGTCTCAAAAGAGAACTTTTTACAATAAACATGGCTTAAGGCCATCTAATAATGATAACGGTGGAAGGCTTGGAAGATAAGTGAGTCCATCAACTCCAACGGCATCACTAAGTATAGAACCACGACCTAAAACTCCTTAATCCTCGTCTGAAAAGTCTGCAACATTAACGTTGCAGCCCGAGAACGGGTCAGCACATGGAATATGCTGGCCAGGTAACACATAGAGAGTAATGATTTGAAACAGCTATACTATATGCATATTTGGCTGGTGGAAAGCTCTATGGTTACAGTTTTTGCGTAAAGCCAATTTTTCCCCACTTCAAAGGAATAAAATTAATTACTATCATCGTGGTTGTTAAACATTGAGAATGGTTGACAGCATCCTCAATCCCAATTAAGCATCATCATTAAAGAAACCCATCAAAATTAACTTGAGAGTAACATGTTGAGATTCACATGATAATCCAAGTACTAGATACTCAAGATGTCCATAACCGGGGACATGGCTAACCATGATTAGTTTATTACACTCTCCAGAGGTTTGCGCACTTTTCCCCACAAGACTCGATCACCTCCGTTGGATTTCTCGCACTACATGGTGTTTGAGAAACGGATGACCGGGACAGTCTTTCATAATGGCTTGTGGCTGCACATGGAAGTTTCTAGTATGAATAATCTCATGATCCCTTTGAGCCTGGGTGGTGGTCCAAAAGAAAAACAGGTAAGTCCTGATAGAAACCAGGTGCCTCAATCCACCCAGATGTGAATTTAAGTTGCCACCTTAAGTAAACCATTAGAATTAACAAACTCGCATCTGTCATGGATATCACTCACCCAATCCACGTCTACTAGCATAGCATGGCATAATAAGCAAACGTAGAAGTAACTCCCAAAGGTTTCATAATAAACAGGTAATAGGTACTACCTCACCTACTTCCCATCCCACAATTTAATTAGATCCTATTCATGCAATGTGTGAGAATTGATCTAATGCAATATAACTGGGTAGTAGAAAAGGTATGATCAAAGTGTTACTTGCCTTGCTGATGATCCGCGAAACCTAGAGATTCGAAGTAACAGGCGGCGCATTCCGGGTATTCTATCACAGACAAACAAACAAGCATACAATAAGTACTCATCTAATGCACAGGTAAAACTCAAATAGAAGATCTAACCAGAAAGTTCAACTTAAGAACCCTGGTTTGCAAAAAGAATCAAATCGAACGAAGCAAAAGAAATCAAACGGCGAAAGAAATCAACTTCGTTCTAGTAATCTGAATCTATGTCAAATTTTACTGTAGCAAAAACTTGTTTAAGTTGATTATTCGGAAAGAGGGTTTCTAAACGAAAATCCAGGCGCTTGAATCGCATGATTCCGATAAACGAGCGAAAAGTTATACTAAACGAAAATCGGATCAGGAATCGCGATCAGAAAATAACCGCGGAAAATCCGACGAAAAAGGAAAATGACAAACGAGAAAAAAAAATTATTCCGAATATTTTCTTTTTCTCCTTTTTTTTAAAAAAAACTGCATGGAAATCGAGGCGCAGCGGCGAACCTCGAAAGGCGCGCGGCTCCGGCGGCGGCGGCTGACAGCGGCGGCTAGGGTTAGGGTTAGGGCGCGGTGGCGGGCTGCTCGGCTCGGGCCTCGGGCGCGCTATATAAAGGCCCCGGCCAGGCGCAGTGCTGGCCGAGTACGGCCCAAATTCGGTTTTGTTTTTTTTAAATAATTACGCTCGGAAGAAAAATAAAAAGAAATACTAAACGGACTCCAAAAATCACAAGATAAATTTTGCCGGGTTTCTAAAATCGAGCCCGATAAAGTGAACATTTATTTGGGCCCAAACTACAACTTTGAAAAACGCGTATTTTTCCTAAATTCAAATAAAAATACCGCAAAACTCCGAAATAAATCTTATTTGATTTTTTTATTAAATCCTCAATATTTCTATATTTTGGGAAAGTCATTTTATTCCCTTTCTCATATTTTTGTAACAGAAATAATTGATGATAAAATAAATAAAATCAAATGATCCTGTTTACAAAATTTGAGAAAACTCAAATATGTAAATAACGAAATCCCCAACTCTCTCCATGGGTCCTTGAGTTGCTTAGGATTTTCTAGGATCAAAACCAAAAGCAAAATAAAATATGATATGCATGATGATCTAATGTATAACATTCCAAATTGAAAATTTGGGATTTTACAAACCTACCCCCCTTAAAATGAATCTCGCCCTCGAGATTCGGGTTGGCTAGAAAATAGGTGAGGGTGGTCCTTGAGCAAATCTTCCTCTCGCTCCCAGGTCGCTTCATCCTCTGTGTGGTGGCTCCACTAAACTTTGCAAACCTTGATAACCTTGCTGCGAGTGACTCGGCTGGCAAACTCGAGAATCTTGACTGGTTTCTCCTCATAGGTCAAATTGTTATCCAACTGAATTGCTTCCAATGGCACTGTGTCTCTCAAAGGTATGTCAGCCATCTCCGCGTGACACTTCTTCAACTGAGAAATGTGGAACACGTCATGAACTCCTGTCAATCCTTCTGGCAATTCCAACTTGTAGGCCACTTCTTCCAAACGCTCCAAAACTCGATATGGCCCTACAAATCGTGGCGCTAACTTCCCCTTAACTCCAAAGCGCTTAATCCTTTGAAGTGGGGATACTCGAAGATAAGCTTTGTCTCCGACTTTGTAAACTGTCTCCTTGCATTTAGAATCTGCGTAGCTCTTCTGCCTGGACTGGGCTACCTTGAGCCTATCGCGAGTCAACTTCACCTTCTTTTCAGACTCTTTAATCAGATCTGGTCCAAACAACTGGCGGTCTCCAACTTCGTCCCATGACAACGGTGTCCTGCACCTCCTTCCGTACAAAGCTTCGAAAGGGGCCATCTTCAAACTGGTCTGATAGCTATTATTGTAAGAGAACTCTACATATGGCAAATTATCATCCCAACTAGATCCATAATCTAGCGCAGAAGCTCTCAGCATATTCTCTAAAATCTGATTGACTCTCTTGGTCTATCCATCTGTCTGCGGATGAAAAGCTGTACTAAATTCTAGCCTAGTACCCAAAGTCTCATGCAACTGCTTGCAGAACTTCAAGGTAAACTAGGTTCCTCTATCTAATACGATACTCCTCGGAACTCCATGCAAACATACGATCCTGGTCATATATATCTTTGCCAACTTAGCACTGGTGTAAGTGATATTTACTGGGATGAAATGAGCTACCTTCGTCAATCGATCAAATACAACCCAAATCGAGTCATAGCCTGAACGAGTCCTTGGTAATCCTGTGATAAAATCCATGCCTAGCTTATCCCACTTCCATTCGGGTATCGGCAATGGTTGCAACAATCCTGCTGGCTTCTGATGCTCTGCCTTTACTCTCTGACATACGTCACAAACTGCTACATACTCCGCAATATCCTTCTTCATTCCAGTCCACCAGAAAATATCCTTCAAATCCAAATACATCTTGGTATTTCCTGGGTGAATCGAATACGGTGAATCATGTGCCTCTTACAGAATCAACTTTCTGATCTTCGGGTCATTGGGTACATAAATACGGTCTTCAAACCATAGGGTGTCGTGCTCATCCTCACGAAATCCCTTAGCTTTTCCTTGGCTCATTTTCTCTTTTATAGAAGCAATCTCCTTGTCAGATTTCTGAGCCTCTCTGATTTTAGCCATCAATGTTGACTGAATCTCCAATGCTGCCACATAGCCTCTCGGAACTATCTCCAAACATAGCTCATGAAGGTTTTCTGCTAGCTCCTTGGGTATTTCTCCCGTCATTAACGTATTGACATGGCTCTTATGGCTTAATGCATCAGCTACTACGTTAGCTTTTCCGGGATGGTAATGCAATCTCATATCATAATCCTTGATGAGCTCCAACCATCTCCTTTGTCTGAGGTTCAACTCCTTCTGCGTGAAAATGTACTTCAAACTCTTGTGATCCGTGTACACCTCACAATGATTTCCAATAAGGAAATGTCTCCACGTCTTCAATGCATGCACTACGGCTGCTAACTCCAAATCATGCGTGGCATAATTCAATTCGTGAGGCTTTAGTTGTCGTGAAGCATACGAAACAACTCTCCCTTCCTGCATAAGCACTGCTCCAAGTCCTCGACGTGAAGCGTCGCAATACACCTCATACTCCTTGGTCTGATCTGGCAAAATCAACACCGGTGAGGTAACCAAGCGTTTCTTCAATTCCTAGAAACTAGCCTCACACTCCTCAGTCCATTTGAACTTAGTATCCTTCTTCAACAACTCCGTCATAGGCTTTGCAATCTTTGAGAAATTCTCAATAAATCTCTGGTAGTATCCTACGAGTCCAAGAAAACTCCGGATCTCTCCAACTGTTGTTGGTGCTTCCCACCTGGTCATGGTATCAACTTTAGCGGGATCTACTGCTATACCTTCTCCAGATATAACATGTCCGAGGAATCCTACTTCCTTCAACCAAAACTCACATTTGCTGAACTTGGCATATAATTGATGTTCTCTGAGCTTTCCAAGTACCAAACGCAAATGTTCTTTATGCTCCTCTTCATTCTTTGAGAATACCAGAATATCATCGATGAAAACCACGACGAACTTATCCAAAAACTCCATAAACACTTTGTTCATCATGTTCATAAAATAGGCAGGTGCGTTAGTCAGTCCAAATGACATAATGGTATACTCATACAGTCCATATCTTGTGGTGAATGATGTCTTAGGTATGTCCTGCTCTCGAATCTTCAACTGATGGTACCCTGATCGCAAATCGATCTTGGAAAACACTTTAGCCCCTTGCAATCGATCAAATAGGTCATTGATCATTGGTAGCGGGTACTTGTTTTTGATTGTTACTTCGTTCAATCCTCGATAATCAACAACCATTCTTAATGATCCATCCTTCTTCTCCACTAGAAGTACTGGTAATCCCCAAGGCGAAGAACTTGGGCGAATGTAACCTTTATGCAGTAACTCCTTAATCTGCTTTTTAATTTCAACCAAATCCTTTGCGGGCATCCTGTATGGTGGCTTCGATATTGGCCAAGTGCCTGGCAAAAGCTCAATCAAAAACTCAATATCTCTATCCGGTGGCATGCCTGGCAACTCCTCTGGAAATACGTCAGGAAAATCCTTTACCACTGGTACTTCCTCTTGCACAACTCCTAATAAGGAATTTACTTGTGTCCTGTTTGGCATATGCCGGGATACATACTTGATCCTTCTTCCTTCTGGCGTTGTGAGCAAAATTGACTTACTAGCACAATCGATGTTTCCTCCATACATCGACAACCAATCCATAGCAAGAATCACATCCAGACCTTGAGATTCCAGAATGATTAAATCCGTTGGGAAAACATGATGTCCTATACTTAATGGTACTTGAAAGCATCCTTGACTGGCCATGTACTCTGCTCCTGGTGAGCTTACTAGCATAGGTGTTTTAAGAACCCTAGTGGGTAGGCTATACTTTTCCACAAATCCCCTTGATATGTATGAATGCGATGCACCAGTATCAAAAAGAACGAGTGCAGTAAATGACTTAACCAAAAACTTACCTATCACTGCATCGGGCTGAGCTTCGACCTCCTCCACGTTAACGTGGTTCACCTGTCCTCTGTTGAAAGGGTTCGGCTTCTTTCTAGAGTTTCCATTGCCGATTTGGCCTTCAGGACATTCATTGGCATAATGTCCGGTCTTGGAACACTTCAAACAGGTGACTTGACTCAGATCTCTCTTGGCTGGGGTTGATGGGGTGTTGCGGTTCTGTCCATTGCTTCCTCCATTCCCATTACCATTCTTGGTGCCATTTTGATTGTGCGAGCTACCTACTCCATGGGTATGCTGAAAATGTCCTCCCGGTCTAGGGGTAAAACGTGGCTTCTGCTGAGCTCCTGAATTATACTTTCCTTGTCCATACTTCCTCTTGCGGTTCTCAATTTGCTGCTTCTTCCCTTCAATCATAAGAGCACGATCTACCAACTCCTGGTAGTTGTTGAAGGTGGCTACCATCAACTGCATGCTCAACTCATCATTCAGTCCTTCCAGGAATTTCTCCTGCTTAGCTGCATCCGTAGCAACGTCATCTGGGGCATAACGTGCTAGCTTACTAAACTCCTCCACATACTGGCCAACTGTCCGTCCTCCTTGGCGCAAGTTATGAAACTCACGCTTCTTCATGGCCATTGCTCCTGCTGAAACATGGGCAGTACGAAAAGCCTGCTGAAACTGGTCCCATGTGACAGTGTCGACTGGGAAGGTGGCTGTGAAATTCTCCCACCATGATGCTGCGGGTCCTTCTAACTGATGTGCGGCAAACTTCACCTTCTCCGCATCTGTGCATCCTGCTGTGGTCAACTCCCTAGCTGTCTTGCGAAGCCAATCATCTGCTACTATCGGCTCGGTGCTACTGGAAAACACCGGCGGATTCAGCCTAAGAAAACGGGCTAAGTGTTCAATAGGTGGTGGTGGTGGTGGCGGGTTGTTGTTGTGGTTCCCCTGATTCTGATTCTAAACTAGCAACTGCATCAAGGTGTTCTGCTGCTGGATCAACTGGGTGAGCTCCGGCCGAAAGGCAAATCCGGGGTCACGTCTCGGAGGCATCTGAGGGTTTTAGAAAAGATGAGATATAAGAATAGAGGGGGTCTAAAGAGAAAACACTACCCATATGCACATGAGGCAAAAGCAAACAATTCACTCATTCAATCAAACAAAGGCATACAACCGATCTAGCTATCGCAAAAAGTGCTCGGACTACTAAATTTACATGGTGGACTACTACTACTAGTGAGGTGGTTTACTAGAAATATTCTATGGTTGTAGACTCCATGATATCGGCTCTAGATTCATCAACATAGTCATCATCGCTACTATCTGCTTCCGACTCAGTGCCGTCGATGATGTGGTAGTCTTCTGGGCTAATCTCCTTGGGTTCTTCGTCTTCATCTACTGGTGTCGGGCCTCCCATAAATATTCCAATCTTCTTGATCAGGTCGTCATTCTTCTCCACCAATACTTCAATTTCTTCTTCGTAATCTTCACATGTAGCCTTGAGTTCTTCCTCCAGTTCCTTGATTCTAGCCTTAGCCTTCTTCAGATCTATCATATCGGCGCACATCTGATTCTCCGGTCATCGAATGTGCTGGTTTAACTCCTGGATAAAAGCTGCAATTTATCTATCCTTCCTGGTGCTGATCATCTCCCAGTGTTCATCTCGGTGTCCGCAAATCTGGTAGATAGTATCCTTGAGATCCTTGTGGTAGACTTCTACAATGCGTCCCATGGCAATGTGAGCTGCCATACTCTTTCTTAGACTCCAAGTTGGTGCTTCAAAAGAAAACTCTATGGGCTCAGTGACTGGCATGAACGTCCTTCCTGGAACTTGAACTTGAATCATCCAGCGCTCTTCTTCAGGTAAAGTGGCGTTGTAGGTTCCCGTGAAGCTTGGTACTCCTATGTTCAGGTATCTAGTGACTTCTTTCAAGTGGCGTCCAAAGGGTGTATCTTCGTCCGGTTGTGTGAACTTGTTCCTTGCATCCGCCATCCTAAAGAGTAGAAAAGATGAGAAGTCAGAAGAGAAGAGGGTGAGTAGTGATCTAGGTCTTTTAGCTTAGTGGTCGTGTCCTACAGTCAGCGTGTGCTCTGATACCATCTCTGTAGCGACCAGACCTCAAACAGTCTGTTCTTTGTGCTCCAGTGTCATCCCTGGATCAGTAATGCTGACACCACACAGTACTCGGAGGATTTATAGCAGAGTAGCAATCACACACTTATTACATCGAGTGTCTCAAAAGAGAACTCCTTAATCGTCGTCTGAAAAGTCTGCAACATTAACGTTGCAGCCCGAGAACGGGTCAGCACATGGAATATGCTGGCAAGGTAACACATAGAGAGTAATGAATTGAAACAGCTATACTATATGCATATTTGGCTGGTGGAAAGCTCTAGGGTTACAGTTTTTGCATAAAGCCAATTTTTCCCTACTTCAAAGATATACAATTAATTACTATCATGGTGGTTGTTAAACATTGAGAATGGTTGACGGCATCCTCAATCCCAATTAAGCATCATCATTAAACAAACCCATCAAAATTAACTTTAGAGTAACATGTTGAGATTCACATGATAATCCAAGTACTAGATACTCAAGATGTCCATAACCGGGGACACGACTAACCATGATTAGTTTATTACACTCTGCAGAGGTTTGCGCACTTTTCCCCACAAGACTCGGTCGCCTCCATTGGATTTCTCGCACTACATGGTGTTTGAGAAACGGATGACCGAGACATAGTCTTTCAGAAGCGCTAGCACCTTACGTTGGATAGACTGGTACACCTACTTTCCCCTACATCCGCTAGTCTACCCTGTAAGAGTTCGCACGACTTAATAAACTATGCCAGAGCCCATAATGGCTTGTGGCTGCACACGGAAGTTTCTAGTATGAATAATCTCATGATCCCTTTGAACCTGTGTGGCGGTCCAAAAGAAAAACAGGCAAGTCCTGATAGAAACCAGGTGCCTCAATCCACCCAGATGTGTATTTAAGTTGCCACCTTAAGTAAACCATTAGAATTAACAAACTCACATCTATCATGGATAACACTCACCCAATCCACGTCTACTAGCATAGCATGGCATAATAAGCAAACGTAGAAGTAACTCCCAAAGGTTTCATAATAAACAGGTAATAGGTACTACCTCACCTACTTCCCATCCCACAATTTAATTAGATCCTATTCATGCAATGTGTGAGAATTGATCTAATGCAATAAAACTGGGTAGTAGAAAAGGTATGATCAAAGTGTTACTTGCCTTGCTGATGATCCGCGAAACCTAAAGATTCGAAGTAACAGGCGGCGCACTCTGGTTATTCTATCGCAGACAAACAAACAAGCATACAATAAGTACTCATCTAATGCACAGGTAAAACTCAAATAGAAGATCTAACCAGAAAGTTCAACTTAAGAGGTCTGGTTTGCAAAAAGAATCAAATCGAACGAAGCAAAAGAAATCAAACGGCGAAAGAAATCAACTTCGTTCTAGTAATCTGGATCTAAGTAAAATTTTACAGTAGCAAAAACTTGTTTAAGTTGATTATTCGAAAAGAGGGTTTCGAGACGAAATTCCAGGCACTTGAATCGCCTGATTCCGATAAATGAGCGAAAAATTATACTATAACGAAAATCGGATCAGGAATCACGATCAGAAAATAACCGCGGAAAATCCGACGAAAAAGGAAAACGCCGAACGAGAAAAAAAAAAGTATTTTTTCTCCTTTTTATAAAAAAACTGCACGGAAATCGAGGCGCGGCGGCGAACCTCGAAAGGCGCGCCGCTTCGGCGGCGGCGGCTAGGGTTAGGGTTAGGGCGCGATGGCGGGCTGCTCGGCTCGGGCCTCGGGCGCGCTATATAAAGGCCCCGGCCAGGCGGAGTCCTGGCCGAGTACGGCCCAAAGTCGGTTTCGTTTTTTTTTAAATAATTACGCTCGGAAGAAAAATAAAAAGAAATACTAAAGGGACTCCAAAAATAACGAAATAAATTTTGCCGGGTTTCTAAAATGGAGCCCGATAAAGTGAACATTTATTTGTGCCCAAACTACAACTTTGAAAAACGCGTATTTTTCCTAAATTCAAATAAAAGTACCGCAAAACTCCGAAATAAATCTTATTTGATTTTTTTATTAAATCCTCAAAAATTCTATATTTTGGGAAAGTCATTTTATTCCCTTTCTCATATTTTTGTAACGGAAATAATTGATGATAAAATAAATAAAATCAAATGATCCTGTTTACAAAATTTGAGAAAACTCAAATATGTAAATAACGAAATCTCCAACTCTCTCCGTGGGTCCTTGAGTTGCTTAGGATTTTCTAGGATCAAAACCAAAAGCAAAATAAAATATGATATGCGATGTTACACGCATGGTCCCTGATAGCCCGAATTTTTGGATCATCCCTTCAAACAAGTAAACAATCAATCATGTTAGGTAGCAGCATATAGTAGAGTAAATGAGTCGACATCACAGGGAAAAAAATAATAAGTGGCTGGAATTCTAAGCTTTTGTTTCACAAAACAAGAATGTATGTATACATAGATAGTTTCTTCTATAGATACATTCTAAGCTTTTGCTTCACAAAAAACAAGTTTCGTCTGATTATTAGTGAGAGTTTACACTTGTATTGCATAACTCCGTTTGTGTACTTATACATAGAATTAAAGAAATTGAGAACTGAGAAGCTGAAAAAACTATGTTGTAGATAACTATATAGATAACCTTGTTATTTTAACAATTACGTACTTGAGTTTCTCTTGAGGAGCAATCCCAAGAGCAGTGTTGCAAATGGGGCAGGATTTGATCCCCTCCTCATCTATTTTCTTCATGATACAATCCCTGCAAACTACTTAGAAAAAGATGGTCACAAAGAGGAATGATGACCCACAAGTATAGGGGATCTATCGTAGTCCTTTCGATAAGTAAGAGTGTCGAACCCAACGATGAACAGAAGGAAATGATAAGCGGTTTCCAGCAAGGTATTCTCTGCAAGTACTGAAATAAGTGGTATTAGATAGTTTTGTGATAGGATAATTTGTAACGAGCAACAAGTAACAAAAGTAAATAAAGTGCAGCAAGGTGGACCAATCTTTTTTGTAGCAAAGGACAAGCCTGGAAAAACTCTTATATAGAGAAAAGCACTCCCGAGGACACATGGGAATATCGTCAAGCTAGTTTTCATCACGCTCATATGATTCGCGTTCGGTACTTTGATAATCTAGTATGTGGATCTAAACATATGATCTTCCACCAATTAAACCAACTAGCATCAACTACAAGGAGTAATTAACACTACTAGTAACCTACTAGCACCAATCCCAGACTTGGAGATAAGAATTGGATACAAGAGATGAACTAGGGTTTTGAGAGGAGATGGTGCTGATGAAAATGTGTATGGAGATTGCCCTCTCCCGATGAGAGGAGCGTTGGTGATGACTATGGTGATGATTTCCCCCTCCGGGAGGGATGTTTCCCCGGCAGAACAACTCCGCCAGAGCCCTAGATTGGTGCCGCCAAGGTTCCGCCTCGTGGCAGCGGAGTTTCGTTCGAGAAGATGGCTTCTTATTTTTTCCCATCGAAAGACTTCATATAGCAGAAGATGGTCACCGGAGGGCCACCAGGGGGCCCACGAGGTGGGGGCGAGGGGGGTAGGGCGCACCCCCACCCTCGTGGGCAGGGTGTGGCCCCCTGGTGAAGTTCTTGCTCTCACTATTTTTTATATGTTTGGAAAACGTCTTCCGTGGAGTTTTAGGACTTTTGGAGCTGTGCAGAATAGGTCTCTAATATTTGCTCCTTTTCTAGCCCAGAATCCCAGCTGCAGGCATCCTCCCTCTTTATGTAAACCTTGTAAAATAAGAGAGAATTGGCATAAGTATTGTGACATAATGTGTAATAACAGCCCATAATGCAATAAATATCGATATAAAATCATGATGCAAAATGGACGTATCAACTCTCCCAAGCTTAGACCTCGCTTTTCCTCAAGCGAAAAGCCGAAATCGAAAATATGTCCACATGTTTAGAGATAGAGGTGTCGATAAAAAATAAAATACGGACATGAGGGCATCATGATCATTCTTAGAACAACAACTTATATAATTCCTGTCATATGCTTTCTTATTTTAGAGTAATAATTCAATCACAATTTCAAGTATGAATCGTAAACTTCATTGAAAACTAACAAACTATAATACCAGTCATTGGAGTAATTGCAATTTATCATAACATAAGAAAGAGTCAATGTATAAGAGCTTTTCAGCAAGTCCACACACTCAACTATCATATAATCTTTCACAATTGCTGACACTCACGCAATACTTATGGGTATGGAGTTTTAATCGGACACAGAGAAAGATAGGGACTTATAGTTTTGCCTCCCAACATTTTACCTCAAGGGTAATGTCAACGATAATAGTTAATGAAAACTCACATCCAGTTAGCCATATATACCAGGATCTTTCCAACATACCGTGCTTGCCAAACGATAAAATGTAAAAAGGAAGGGTGAAGATCACCATGACTCTTATGCAGGGTAGGGGATAAAAGTAAAAGATAGGCCCTTCGCAGAGGGAAGCAGAGGTTGTCATGCGCTTTTATTGTTTGATGCACAAAATCTTAATGCGAAAGAACGTCACTTTATATTGCCACTTGTGATATGGACCTTTATTATGCATTCTATCGCTTTTATTTCTTCCATATCACACGATCGTATAAAGCTTATTTTCTCCCACACTAATAATTCATACATATTTAGAGAGCAATTTTTTATTGCTTGCACCGATGACAACTTAATTGGAGGATCTTACTCAATCCATAGGTAGGTGTGGTGGACTCTCATGGCAAGACTGGTTTAAGGGTATTTGGAAGCACAAGTAGTATCTCTACTTGGTGCGATGAATTTGGCTAGCATGAGAGGGAAAGGCAAGCTCAACCATGTTGGATGATCCATGAAAATATAATGTATCTCAGATGTAAGAACACATAACCCATTACGTTGTCTTCCTTGTCCAACATCAACTCTTTATCATGTCATATTTTAATGAGTGCTCACAATCATAAAATATGTCCAAGATAGTATATCTATATGTGAAGACCTCTCTTTCTTTATTACTTCGTATTAATTGTGACGATGACCAAAACTATGTTTGTCAACTCTCAACAACTTTTATCCATCATACTTTTCCTCTGTGAGCTCATTACTCTCCATGAGATCCATATGATCTCTTTGTTTCTTTTTATTTCTTTCTCTTTTCTTTTATTCACTTAAGATGATGGCAAAAGAATCAAGCCCTTGACTCAACACTAATCTTTATTATATATAGCTCATGGACTCGATTACATAGAAGGATCCTAAAGCAAAACTCATAACTAGATCATACTAAAAACTTTTATTCTATTAGATTAAGATATTACCAAAAGGGATCGAACTAATAAAAACGGTAAAGATAAAAGTGATGGTGATACGATACCGGGGCACTGCCCCAAGCTTGGCAGTTGCCAAGTGGAGTGCCCATACTAGACACTCAATTCTTCTTTGTTGGTGGAGATGGTGGTGACTTTGTTGATGGCGTAGGCTTGTCATCCTTCTTCCAAGGCATAGGCTCATCATCATAGAAGGACGATCGAATCTCCTGAAACCTCAAATCTGCAGCCAAACTCATCCTCTTGAATCTATATTCATACTCACAGTTTTGATTTTGCAGGTCATAGATCTGGGCTTGGAGGTGCTCGTTTTTCTCATGAAGCTTGAAGATCCCCTCCCCAATGTCCTTGACATCCAGCTTGTGGTTGTTGGTGAACTCTGTGATCATGATGTGATTGGAATCGAGTCCACGCTCCACCATCTCCTGACACTGGAAAACTTCTTGCTCCAATTCCTCGAGCCTTGCCTCCGTGCTTCCGGTCTTCCTTGGTCCCTCAGCATCGTGGATGTGCAAAAACCCCTCACGCATCTCAATGGTTTGAGGGTGTTGCAGCACTTCTGCGAGGTAGGGGTTGATGACCTTCTCGAAGAACTAGTCCTTGGGGGCGCTTGAAGACGACATGAGGACCTGGATCTGTCAGGAAAACAGCTCGAAACAAAAATAGGAGATTTTTGCGTGATACGGGAGTCAAGACCCTCGGGAGATTATATAATGAATTTTTACCGTCCAAAATACGTGTCGTGTACGAAAACGGAGTCCGGAGAGCACACGAGGTGCCCATGAGGTAGTTGGGCGTGCCTAGTAGGGTAGGGCGCTCCCTCCACCCTCGTGGAGCCCTCGTGTCCTTCCCGGACTGCTTTTTATTTTTCTATTTTTCTAAATATTCCAAAACGGAGAAATATTGCCTTAAAAACTGTTTTGGAGTCCGTTTACTTACCGTACCACATACCTATTCCTTTTCGGAGTCTGAGACGTTCCGGAAAGTGTCCCTTATGTATTCCTCCGGGGTTACGGTTTCAATAACATTGGTTTGAACATTTATGAGATTACCTAAGATATAATGTTTGATTCTTTGACCGTTCACCACCTTCGGATTTGTCCCTTCGAAGTTGTTTATTTTTATGGCATCGGAACAATAGACCTCTTCGATAACGTAAGGACCTTACCATTTAGATAGAGGTTTTCCTGCAAAATATCTTAAACGAGAGTTGTATAGCAATACATAATCACCTACATTAAACTCATGCTTTTGTATCCTTTTGTCATGCCATCGTTTAACTTTTTCTTTAAACAACTTGGCATTTTCATAGGCTTGGGTTCTCCATTCATCAAGTGAGTTAATATCAAATAACCTCTTCTCACCGGCAAGTTTGAAATCATAATTGAGTTCTTTAATAGCCCCATATGCCTTGTGTTCTAGTTCGAGAGGTAAGTGACATGCTTTTCCATAAACCATTTTATACGGAGACATACCGACAGGATTTTTATATGCAGTTCTATAGGCCCATAATGCATCATCAAGTTTCTTGGACCAATTTTTTCTAGATCTATTAACAGTCTTTTGCAAAATTAATTTGAGCTCTCTATTACTCAATTCTACTTGACCACTAGATTGAGGATGCTAAGAAGATGCAATTCTATGATTAACATCATATTTAGCAAGCATTTTACAGAAAGCACCATGAATAAAATGTGAACCACCATCAGTCATTAAATATATAGGGACTCCAAATCTTGGAAAAAATAACTTCTTTAAGCATTTTAATAGAAGTGTTATGATCAGCACTACTAGTTGGAATAGCTTCTACCCACTTAGTAACGTAATCAACAGCAACTAAAATATGTGTATATCCATTAGAGGAAGGAAAGGGTCCCATATAGTCAAAGCCGCAAACATCAAATGGTTTAATAACGAGAGAATAGTTCATAGGAATTTCTGGACGTCTACTAATATTACCAATTCTTTGACATTCATCACAAGATAAGACAAACTTACGGGCATCCTTGAAGAGAGTAGGCCAATAAAAACTAGATTGCAATACCTTATGTGCAGTTCTATCTCCAGCATGGTGTCCTCCATAAGCTTCGGAGTGACACTTGCGTAGGATATGTTCCTGTTCATGCTCAGGTACACAACGTCTAATAACACCATCTACTCCTTCTTTATAAAGATGTGGGTCATCCCAAAAGTAATGCCTCAAATCATAGAAGAACGTTTTCATTTGCTGGTATGTGAAACTAGGTGGTATAAACTTAGCAACAATGTAATTAGCATAATCAGCATACCATGGAGCAGTATGAGAAGCATTTATGATATTTAATTGCTCATCAGGAAAGCTATCATCAATAGGAAGTGGGTCATCAAGCACATTTTCTAACCTAGACAAGTTGTCTGCAACGGGGTTCTCAGCTCCCTTTCTATCAACAATATGTAAGTCAAACTCTTGTAGCTAGAGAACCCATCTAATAAGTCTAGGTTTAACATTTTTATTTTCCATGAGATATTTAATAGCAGCATGATCAGTGTGAATAGTTACTTTAGAATCAACAATATAAGGTCTGAACTTAGCACAAGCAAATACAACTGCTAAGAATTCTTTTTCAGTGGTAGCATAATTTCTTTGAGCATTGCCTAGAGTTTTACTAGCATATTGAATAACATTTAATTTCTTATCAACTCTTTGTCCTAGAACAGCACCTACATCATAATCACTAGCATCACACATACTTTCAAAGGGTAAATTCCAATCAGGTGGCTGAACAATTGGTGCAGAGATCAATGCATTCTTGAGTATTTCAAATGCTTCTACACAATCATCATCTCTACTACTATTAAACAAGCAAACATTTTCTTCCCTAAACGCACCCCGCTAACGTACACATAACTTCACAGGATAGTTAGAGCCTCATGATTATGCCTGTCCATTTAGATCTTGCTGTCCAAATAACAACTCACCGTCATTAAAAGTATGGTTAGCAGTTTGCGGGGGGCGGACGAAAACTCTGCCATCCGCACCCGCAGCCGCATTTGTTAGGCGACAGAAAAAAGGCACAATATGTACGGGAAACAACCCGTCCGCTCCACACGAGCGAGCTGTTGGGCGGTGGCGGCCGGCTTCGTCGCACGGTGGGTCGCCTGGGATGCGTCCATGCGACGGTCACAGGCAGCAGCGGGTCGCCCAGGATGCACCGGTCGCGGGCAGTGGCAGGTCCCAACCGATGGTTGTGGGTCAAGCCGGGGCAGCGGCGCATCTTCGGTAGATGAGGAGAGGGCAGGAGAAGGAGAGGCCTGGCAGCGGCCGAGGAGATGCTTGCCGATGAGCGGGCTCCGGCGGCCACCTGCGCTCAGAGTTGGATCAGGGCGCTAGGGTTTCCCCGCCGCCAACTCACATGCCACAACAGTCAGGGGGTGACGCAAAGATAGCAGTCTGACGGTGATGGCGGTAGCAGGTTCAAGATCTGGCGCCCTCTTCTCCTCTACGCCCACAAAAAACAGCTAGCTGGATGGATTTTTTCCTGGAGGAGCACATGCACATATGGAAACTGCAGCCGTCAGCTTGATTGATCCAACAGGCATGCGAACACAATCGATTTGATGACCAAGTGTGTGTTGTCCATGGAAGCAGGCTCCCCTACCCAGGCCCTCCTCTGCAAGGCCAGTTGGGTATGTTTGATTTCTTTAGTACATGCAATGACAACCACCATTATTCATGATATATTCTGAAGATAGAATATTAGCAGTGCAACATCTTTGTTGGTTTAATCAAATACTTCAGCCATCTTCAATTTTTAGCCTGCTCGGTCATTTTGGATTGTTTAGTTTCGGTTTTGGGTGCATGTCTTCAATAGAACAATAAAGTGATTTCAGGTGCTAAAATAAACACTAAAGGCTACTTCCTCATGGCGACTACATGTGTAGAAAGATGATCCCAATGGAGGAGATCCCGACTATCCATGTGAAGCCGGGGTGGAAGAAGGGCACGAAGTTTTTCTGGTACAATTATGTGTTTCAAAAAGTTATTTGGGGTGTAATTTTTATATTATCACTAAGTCTATGAAGTTATATTTCCAAATATTTCACTTTTGGCATAAGCTGAGGCACCATTTATTTTAAAATATTTTCTGAAGTAAAATTTGTGAATAAACTGCATGATGTTTCAAGTGTGTGAATTGCACTTTTGCTAAAAAATAAGATAACAAGGTGCAGGATATGAATGGTTGTGGCTTATGGGGTCAGTCGGGGAGGCGACGACGGCGGGGAGCAGCAACACATCGGCAAACTGTAATGCATGTGTAGCGCGCAGTGGCAGCGGCTGCATGGCCACAATGGACGAGCAACAACGCGAAGCAGGTGCAGGTGGGGCCGTGGGGGTAAGAGTAAGTATCACTTGTCATGTTTAACTCATGGCCAACAAGGAGTATCACTTGACACTCCCTATCGGAAGAATACTGTTGTGACGATTATATATGTATGTGTCCACTCAGTTGGTCATTTAGTATTAATTTCTTATCACTTCCCTTTTCTTGCAGTCAAGTTTTGAAACTGGGCTATGATGAGAAGTTCATCCATATATGGGAATTCTACCTTGTATACTCTGTCGCTGGTTTCAAGTCATGAGCAGTTAGAGATTACCAGGTCCGGATGTATATACGTGTGCTCTCTATATAGGTTTACCTACTTTATTCCTAGACAAATGGAAGTCATATATACCCTCTGTTCTTCAAATACCATCTTACTTGAAATTGTTTGGTGCTATCCAATGCAGACTAAAATTTGAGTTGATGTTGATTTCTGCAATTATGTTAATCTCAGCCATATCATTAAGAGATATCTGTAGATAACATGTATTTGAGTAAAAAGTAGATTAAGAGAGATCTGTAGATAACATGTCTTTGAGTAAAAAGTAGTAAGTTAGAAACTTTGGTGAACCGGAGAAAGCAAGCTTTCATCGTCGACATTGTAAATAACCCGGGATAGAGACTTGACGGCCACATAATTATTTTACACTGACCTACCGAACCATGAAACAATATTGCCGAGCTTCAACATTTTGTTAAAACATCACACAGAAAATTATATACAACCTACCAGATTGTTAAATCTTGATGTGTTTTAGGCTGAACTCAAGAAATGTGAATAAGCAAGAAAGCTTCTGAAGAGATCAGTGCATAATCTCTTACGCAACTGCTACTACAATTGAGTCCTTTCCAAGAACCGGTAAGATCTTTCTACAGATCTTTGCGACGTATCTCTTTTAAACTTACCGGGATTTTATGTAGTTGCTTTTCCTCTAACAAGGTGCATCTATATATATATATATATATATATATATATATATATATATATATATATATATATATATATATTCAGCACATTTTATAGAACTCATAACTTCGAATCTTTCAGTCTTTCATCCGATCATGCTTACTGTTGGCTTTGCACTTGAATAACTAAAAGTGCCAGGACAGTACGCATTTTCATCATTTTAGCCATTAAACTTACTTATGTATCTTTGGTATATTCATCTTAGTTAGGAAGGTCTTTGAGTGGATTTGGTCATCCTAAATTTTGTGTGGATTCTTTTTATATTCCCTCTCTCCATTTCCTTACCATGAATCTAACGCTTTATTGATCTGTTTTTAGCTTCTAGATGTTCTGCAACTATATACACAATAGATATTGTTTGTCTGAAATGTAGTTTCACTCGATGAGAAGGTGAGATAAACTGAGAATGGGGCAAAACAAATTGACTCTTCCTACTCGCAGGCGGTGCCCGTTATGACTCCCATGGGTGGTTTTAGCACAACCATCAAACCTTCAAATTCTGAAGATAACAAGCAGCCCAAATCCAAGAAGACAACTAATTTAGTTATGCCAAGACTGCTGTTTTTTTGTGTATCTTTGTTCCAACTTTTCATTGACACCATGTATCCTTGGACAATGTTTATATGTTCCTTTGAATTTCACCCAAGACAGTAAAAACTCTGAAATCTTCATAGGGTATTTGATTCCATTTTTACTATACAATAGACTCAATAGGCTATGCCCTTACATTCTCTGTGGAGAAGTTTAGTCAGTTGATTTGTGACTTTTTCTTCTGATTTCTTGGTGGCATGATTGGCATCGTGAAAAGATAATTTATGGGTTTGTAGGTATTCTTTTGTTTATAGAGAAAGGGTCATCCTGTAGGATCAATTCAAAATTGTATACTCGCATGAATTTGACATGGTTTGATTGCGACGTGTGTTGCACGTGCACGCTTACTAGTCAAAAACAAATGGTATATCTTTTTGTAATAAATTAGTCAGAGGCCGAAATTTTTTTAAGAAGTCCTTAATGAACATCCTATAAAATCCAGCATGACCAAGGAAACTTGTTATACCTTTGATGTCCTTGGGACATGGCATCTTTTCAATAGCATCAACATTGGCTTTATCAACTTCAATACCTCTTTCAGAAACTTTGTGCCCCAAGACAATACCTTCATTAACCATAAAGTGTCACTTCTCCCAATTCAAGACAAGATTAGTTTCTTCACATCTCTGCAAAACTCGATCAAGATTGCTCAAGCAATCATCAAAAGAAGATCCATAGACGGAGAAATCGTCCATGAAAACCTCACAAATATTTTTACAAAAGTCAGAGAATATAGCCATCATGCATCTTTCAAAGGTAGCAGGTGCATTACATAAACCAAAAGGCATACGTCTATAAGCAAAAGTACCAAGAGGGCATGTAAAAGTAGTCTTTGATTGATCTTTGGCTGACACAGGTATTTGAGAGAAACCAGAATAACCATCTAGAAAGCAAAAATGTGTATGTTTGGATAATCTTTCTAGCATTTGATCAATAAAAGGTAAGGGGTAATGATCCTTTTTAGTTGCCTTATTTAATTTGCGGAAATCAATTACCATCCTATAACCTGTAATAATTCTTTGAGGAATCAATTCATCTTTATCATTAGGAACAACAGTAATACCTCCCTTCTTAGGGACACAATGGACAGGACTTACCCACTGACTATCAGAAACGGGATAGATTATACCTGCCTCAAGGAGCTTTAGTATTTCCTTTCTTACCACTTCTTTCATTTTAGGATTCAGCCGTCATTGGTGATCACGAACTGGTGTAGCATCTTCTTCCAAATTAATTTTATGTTGACATAGAGTGGGACTAATGCCCTTAAGATCATCAAGAGTATACCCAATAGCAGCACGGTGCTTCTTCAGAGTTTTCAATAATCTCTCTTCCTCATGCTTTGAAAGGTTAGCACTAATAATAATAGGATATATTTTTTTCTCATCAAGATAAGCATATTTAAGAGTATCCGGTAACGGTTTAAGCTCAAACACGGGATCACCCTTGGGTCGAGGAGGATCCCCTATGATTTCAACAGGTAAATTGTTTTTCAGAATAGGTTCCTGTTTAAAGAATACTTCATCTATTTCCCTTCTTTCGTTCATAAACATGTCATTTTCATGGTCTAGCAAATAATGTTCTAAGGGATCACTAGGAGCTACGGCAATAGAAGCAAGACCAATAATTTGATCCTTAGTAGGTAATTGTTCTTCACGGTGTTGTCTACTAAATTTAGAGAAATTAAATTCATGAGTCATATCATCTAAACCGACAGTAACAACATCCCTTTTGCAATCTATGGTAGCATGAACAGTGTTCAAGAAGGGTCTACCAAATATAATGGGACAAAAACTATCTTGTGGGGAACCAAGAACAAGAAAATCAGTAGGATATTTAGTTTTCCCACACAAGACTTCAACATCTCTAACAATTCCCACTGGTGAAATAGTATCTCTATTGGCAAGTTTAATTGTGACATCAATATCTTCTATTTCAGCAGGTGCAATCTCATGCATAATTTCTTTGTATAAGGAATGAGGTATTGCACTAGCACTAGCACCCATATCACATAAGACATGATAACAATGATCTCCTATTTTAACAGAAATAACAGGCATGCCTACCATAGGTCTAGGTTTATCTTTAGACAAGGTTTAGCAATTCTAGCAGTTTCATCACAAAAATAAATAACATGCCCATCAATAATATCGGACAAGAGATCTTTAACAATAGCAATATTAGGTTCAACTGTAACTTGCTCAGGAGGTGTATATGTTTTAATATTGCTTTTACGAACTACAGTTGAAGCTTTAGCATGATCCTTTATCCTAACAGGGAAAGGTGGTTTCTCAATATATGAAGTAGAAACAATAGGATCATTATAAGTGACAATCTTTTCTCCAACTCTAATAGGTGCAGCTACTTTTACTTCTATGGGAGGATGATATTTAAACCACTTCTCCTTGCGGAGATCAACATAAGTAGCAAAAGATTCACAGAAAGAAGCTACTATCTCAGAGTCAAGTCCATATTTAGTGCTAAATTTACGGCAAATATCGGTATCCATAAAAGATTTAACACAATCAAAACTAGGTGTCATACCTGACTCCATACCATTGTCGAGGTCCCAATCTTTAGAGTTGCGTTTAATTCTTTCTAATAAATCCCATTTGAATTCAATAGTCTTCATCATAAAAGAGACAGCACAAGAAGTATGAAGCATGGTGCGATTGTTATTAGAAAGCCGAGCATAACAATTTTGAATAATCATTTCTCTTGAGAGCTCATGATTGGGGCATGAATATAACATTGACTTAAGCGTCCCCCAAGCTTGAGCGATGCTTTCTCCTTCGCGAGGCCAGAAATTATATATATAATTGCGATCACGATGAACAAGATGCATATGGTAATACTTTTGATGAAATTCCAATTTCAATATCATCACATAGCCTATACAATGTTGATGCATCTCCCTTCAAAGATAAAGGGAAGGCCTTCTTCTTAACAACATCTCCGGGTACACCTGCAAGCTTAAATAATTCACAAACTTCATCCACATATATTAGATGCTCATTAGGATGTTTTGTTCCATCTCCTAAAAAAGGATTAGCTAGCAGTTTTTCTATCATACCCGAAGGAATTTCAAAGCAGCCATTTTCATTTTCAGTAGGTTTAGTAGGTTGAGGAGCAACTCTTTGCTCTACTGTTCGGGGTGAAGATACCCCGAACAAGCCCCTCAGAGGATTACTTTCCATCATATCAAGTGACAGTAAATTTCAGCACACTATATAAATTTTTCCTTACCAAATTCCACCTACCAAAGGCGCTTCACTCCCCGGCAACAGTGCCAAAAAAGAGTCTTGATGACCCACAAGTATAGGGAATCTATCGTAGTCCTTTCGATAAGTATGAGTGTCGAACCCAACGAGGAGCAGAAGGAAATGATAAGCGGTTTCTAGCAAGGTATTCTCTACAAGTACTGAAATAAGTGGTAAAAGATAGTTTTGTTATAGGATAATTTGTAACGAGCAACAAGTAACAAAAGTAAATAAAGTGCAGCAAGGTGGACCAATCCATTTTGTAGCAAAGGATAAGCTTGGAGAAACTCTTATATAGAGAAAAGCGCTCCCGAGGACACATGGGAATATCGTCAAGCTAGTGTTCATCACGCTCATATGATTCGCCTTCGGTACTTTGATAATCTAGTATGTGGGTGGACCGGTGCTTGGGTACTGCCCTTACTTGGACAAGCATACCACTTATGATTAACCTCTATTACAAGCATCCGCAACTACAAAAAAAGTATTAAGGTAAACCTAACCATAGCATGAAACATATGGATCCAAATCAGCCCCTTACGACACAACGCATAAACTAGGGTTTAAGCTTCTGCCACTCTAGCAACCCATCATCTACTTATTACTTCCCAATGCCTTCCTCTAGGCCCAAATAATGGTGAAGTGTCATATAGTTGATGTTCACATAACACCACTAGAGGAGAGACAACATACATCTCATCAAAATATCGAACGAATACCAAATTCACATGACTACTAATAGCAAGACTTCTCCCATGTCCTCAGGAACAAACGTAACTACTCACAAAGCATAAACATGTTCATAATCAGAGGGGTATTAATATGCATATAGGATCTAAACATATGATCTTCGACCAATTAAACCAACTACCATCAACTACAAGGAGTAATTAACACTACTAGCAACCTACTAGCACCAATCCCGGACTTGGAGATAAGAATTGTATACAAGAGATGAACTAGGGTTTTGAGAGGAGATGGTGCTGATGAAGATCTTGATGGAGCATTACTAGGAAAAGGGCTATAGATGGAATTGACACTAATGGCGCACCAGACATGTGGTGCACCATTACTATATACTAATGGCGCACCATGTGTTGGTGCGCCATTAGTGTCCAAATACTAATGGCGCACAACATCCACGGTGCGCCATTAGTAAAAAAAATTAAATTTTTTTCAAAACTACTAATGGCGCATCGTGGGAGTGGTGCGCCATTACTAGTTGAACTACTATTGGCGCACCATGCCACGGTGCGCCATTAGTAACTTGGCCACCACTTCCACCGAATGCAATCCCCCCCCCCCCCCCCCCCGCCCCCGTGGACCACCTTTTCAGTTTTAAAAAAATTAAAAAAAATGATGGAAATGTCAAAAAAAAGAAAATAAGTTTCCCATGTGACATGTGGTCTAGTTGTTGTGAAAATTTACAAATATGAATTTCGACTTTATTTGCGAAATCTCTCGAGAATTTGTAAAATGGGCATAACTTTTGCGTATGAACTCGGATGAAAAAGTTTTTTATATAAAATAATCATCTACTCGAAAAGTTACTAATGGCGCACCTGCCCATGGTGCGCCATTAGTATCTTACCGCCTTCAAAATTCAAAATAAATCAAAAAAAATAAAAAAGTTAGTAATGGCGCACCTGCCCGTGATGCGCCATTACTATGCCGTATATATGGCTGGGCGTGGTCCTCTCCTCCTTACCTCTTCATTCTTCTCCTCCACTCCACCTCTCCTCCACTCCATCTCCTCCTCTCATCCACTCCATCTTCCCTTCTCTCCTCCACCGTACTACCCTCCTCCTCTCCGGCGAACTCCTCCTCCTCTCCAGCGATCTCCTCCTCCCTCCTCTCCTCCCCTCCCCACCCCTCACGGTTTCTCCTCCCTCCTCTCCGGTGAGCTCCTCCTCCCTCCTCTCCAGTGAGCTCCTCCCTGCTCTCCGGTGAGCTCCTCCTCCCTCCTCTCCTCCCATCCCCTCATGGTTTCTCCTTCCTCCTCTCCGATGCTCCAGTGAACTCCTCTCCGACGACCTCCTCCTCGTCCTCTCCGGCGAACTCCTCCTCCTCCTCTCCGGCGATGTAGGCAAGCGCCTCTCCGGTGACCTCCTCCTCCTCCTCTCCGGCAAAAGAACACGGCAAAAGAACGTACAAGATCCAAAAACAGGAACAAAATTTGAAATAATATCATGCCAAAAAATGAGCAAAAAATGGGCAAGAAAATCACGATCTAGATCCAAATTCAAAATTCAAAAATATCAATGGCGCACAGTGGGGGTTAGACGGTGCGCCACTACTATTTTCCCGCCTTCAAAATTCAAAAATACTAATGGCGCACCAGTGGCCTATACTAATGCCGCACCAGTGGCCCATACTAATGGAGCACCGTGGCCTATACTAATGGCACACCAGTGGTGCACCATTAGTATACCAGATACTAATGGCGCACCAGTGGTGCGCCATTGGTAAAAAAGACTAGTGGCGTGATACTAATGGCGCACCAGTGATGCGCCATTAGTATGCAAAACTGGTGTGCCATTAGTAGCCCTTTTCCTAGTAGTGGAGATTGCTCTCTCCCGATGAGAGGAGCGTTGATGATGACGATGGCGATGATTTCCCCCTCCGGGAGGGAAGTTTCGCCGGCAGAACAGCTCCGCCAGAGCCCTAGATTGGTTCCGCCAAGGTTCCGCCTCGTGGCGGCTGAGTTTCGTTCGAGAAGATAGCTTCTTATTTTTTCCCATCAAAAGACTTCATATATATGAAGATGGTCACCGGACGGCCACCAGGCGGCCCATGAGGTAGGGGGCGCGCCAAGGGGGGTAGGACGTGCCCCCCACCCTTGTGGGCAGGGTGTGGCCCCCCTGGTGAAGTTCTTGCTCTCAGTATTTTTATATATTTGAAAAACGTCTTCCATGGACTTTCAGGACTTTTGGAGCTATGCAGAATAGGTCTCTAATATTTGCTCCTTTTCCAGCCCAGAATAACAGCTGCCGGCATCCTCCCTCTTTATGTAAACCTTGTAAAATAAGAGAGAATAGGCATAAGTATTGTGACATAATGTGTAATAACAGCCCATAATGCAATAAATATCGATATAAAAGCATGATGCAAAATGGACGTATCAAGGAACTCCACAGGCAGGCATGCAAGTTTCATGCAAAGATTTTAAAGAACCGAATTTGATGTGCTTGGCAAATGAAAACAATATTAGGAGTAAATTAGCTACTAGCAACAATGCAACATGACTAGATCTTTGGCTTGCATCCAGATTGAGAGGGCAAGTAGTGGTGCAGCAGTAGCATCCAGATTGATTCTTATCAATCAAGTGGTGCAACCACATTTTATTTAACAATAATCATCCTCTTGGCCTCTACAGCATGTGGTGCAGTCACTTTGTGAAAGAAAAAAGTGGGGTAGCCACATTTTATTTAAGAATGTGAAGCGCGGCTATAGCAAAAACATAGAACTGGAATACTTACCCAATACAAATAACTATAAGAGCACACCACTCGGGCTCTGCTCTGGTCGGCAATGGTAAGCGGAGGTGCGATGGATTTGAGCCCCGACACCTAGATTTGATGGTGGCGGTGGCGGTCGTCGGGCGCGAGGGGCCGACTGCTGTTGGGCTTGGGCAGGGGGTGTTGGTGGTGGTCTGACCGGTATTGGCTCGGGCCGGAGGTGGTGGCACTATGCTGGGCTAAGGTCTTGCTTCCAGTTGTGGCCGGGGTAGACAATGGCGATGCCCGTGGAGCATTCTCTTATTAAAGGCGGCATCAAGGCGGCGTGCTCGCTTCTTCGTTCAGGACAACAACTTCGGGGGAAACTTTGATCCTTGGGGCATCATCATAGGAGTGACCACTGGTTCGAGTGACCATTGGTAGGCCATAGCCGATGTTGTTGGTGTTTGCCATATGCGATCCGAGTTCTCGATCGTTTGGTGGGCAGTTCGATGTTTGCTTTGAAGCTGGGTTAGTGAGTGTGATCCTTCTCGAATTACCTCATTCCCCTACGACACCCCTCCCTCTCTTTGACGGGTGTGGTTGGGTGGCAACCAGATGGCGAATGGTCAAGGAGTCCAGTAGATAATGATGGACCCCCCGATCGAGTCTTCTCGAAATAGGCTTTCGCGCCGCTTTATGAATAAAGCAAAACCAACTAGTCCAACAAGGAGTACCAACAACTGACACAGATTCCCGGGCGAGTCTTCGTGATTTGGAGCTTGGTTCCTTCTCTTGTAGAGTGTTGTGTTGTTGTGGTGCTGGTGTGATGTTTTTGTGTGCTGCTCTGGGTTTGTCTGCTCTCAGTCTGGTCTTTGTAATGTGTCTTCTTCTTCATACATGAAATGAAATGCAATGCCATTGATTTTGTAAAAAGATGACCAAGGACAGCGCAGTGCAGAATGCCTGTTCAAACGGACACAACATTTCATGCCACCATCTACAACCTCCCCAACCATTACCTATGAAGCTACCAGAGTGCATCGACACCATACAGTTCTATTCACCCTGCAGCAGGTGCCAATGCTTTACAACATTTTCTCCTAGCACCAAAAGGAAACTGGGACCGAATAAAGTCCTTCCAAGAGGATGGCCCCGGCGGCCACCGCGGGGATGTCCAAAGTGCGGCCACCATCAAGGTTTTGGGTACCGCTCGAGAAAACCGGTTACCGAGCGGTAACCGCGTTTCTCGCTGCCCTCTGGTAAATGGGCCTCCCGTGCAAATAAATTTGGCCTTTTTTGAATTTTTTGTCCGGCCCAGCTAGAGCCCGAGAAGCCACGGCTGCCACGCTGCGTCTCGCTACTCACACACCCAAACGCGAACCCTAGAAGCCGAAAACGCCAGTCTCTCTCGTATCTTTCTCCCCAAATCGTTTCCCACAAAACTTGGCGGCGGCGGGGGCGGCGCCCAATCCACCCCTTGGCTCCCGTCCAGCTCCACCGCGGCCGTGCTTTCCCCCCCTCCACGGCCTCCTGGGGCGCTCCCCGTCATGGCCGGTGTTGCAAGGGGGATGGGGCGGGGATGGTGATGGAGATGGCGAGCCGCGAACTGTAGGGATGGCTATCATCGCCGGCGTTCGTGTCACGGGTCGTGCGTCTATCACCGTCGGTCAGAGCAGAGGGGATGTGTTCCTTCATGGCCAACTGAGCAGATCCAGAGGCAGAGGTCGTGGCAATGGCAGTGCGACCATCCCCGCGGACCATTCGTCAGGAGGAGGACAATCCACAGGATTCACAGATGACATCAATCAGAGCGGATATGCCACCGGCGGGGCTCATTATGGTGGCATAAGCAGAGGCCTGGAGGTTCCATTGCCAATTCCAACACCAAAGAAAGGTTATTTCTTCAGATTTCAAGATGTTTTCAGTTGACCAGTTATATTTGGTATATTTTATCTCTAATTTGCTGTCCAGTGTGTACTCATTTTGCTTTGAATCAAATGTTATCCAAATTACATGCAAAATCATTACATTGCTTCTGTGTTTTTATTTAAGGTAATGCAAATGATGTAACAAATATATGGTGTCATGCAAAATCGTTGGAAGGAAATGCATGGTCTTGTTCTCGTTGTGGGGCTGTTAAACTTGGTGAGGGTTCAACCCGAATCAAGCGGCATCTAGCAGGACTGGGCAGGTAATAGTTCTTGCTGCCATACTGATGTTATTCTTGCTGCCATAGTACTGCTATTCCTGCTATCGTAGTATTCTCGCTGCCATATAGTGCTATACAACATGCTAATTATTCTTATTTCTATCATACTTATATTGTCACTGCCACGAAGTTCTTGATGCCCTGCTATTTTTCCTTGTTGCCGCGGTAATAGTTCTTGCTCCATAGTTTTGTTATTCCTGCTGCCATAATATTGTTGCTGCCATATAGTTCTACATAACATGCTAATTATTCTTATTGCTATCATACTTATATGGACTGTGGACTAAATTTATTTTGTTGTGGGACTGTAATATGGACTATGGACTGAATTTATTTTGTTGTGGGACTAAAATATGGACTATGGGCCGAATTTATTTTGTTGTGGGACTGTAATATGGACTATGGACTGAATTCCTGTGAACTTTTAATCTTAATTCTAGTTTCTAAAGTCTAAACTATGTTTCTGTTGGTCATTATGTTCCTAGATGTGTTGTTGGTCTCTGGAGTATAGTTTGTTGCTATATGTAATGTGTAAACTTGCTTGATAGGCTATATATATAGCAGGCATGCTATCAAAAAATCATTTTCTTAATTTTTGGTCCCACAAATTTGAATTAAATTTGAAATAAAATTTCGTCCGAAATTTTCTCGGAATTTTGCGGTAACCGTGGTAACCGCATTTCCCAGTCACCCACGAGAAAAATGACCTCCTCGGTAACCAAATTCTTGGCCACCGTGTCGTCGGGACATGGAAGACGCCTGGAAACGCCAAAGGTCGGCTGCGTTGTCCACTCTAAACTTCCAAAGAAGAGAGGTGGCGACTTTAGACCGAGAGCACGAGAGCATGGTGTCGGCTCCGGATGGGCTTCTCCGTGAGAGCACGGGCGAAGAAACTGCCGCAGACCGAGAGCATAGCCAACGGGCCAGGTTAGACTGATGTTTTCTCGCGTACATGTTTCCCCTCTCCTGTAACTCTAAACCCCACTTCCGCAGACGGCCACGTGCGTGTCCAACTCCGGCCCAGCGCCGTGTTGTATGTGGCCAACTACGAGCTGGCAGTGGAGCTGGTCTATGACTACGTACGATGACATCGGCGACAGCGGTGCATCGTGCATCATCGTGTGCTTGCGCGAGCCCATCGCCAAGGACATTCGCTTCATGGAGGCGGAGGAGGATGGCCCCGTCCCGTCCCGTCTGTCTGCTTAGTGGAGAAAGATCGACTGATTTCAACGATCGCGATTTCGCCTCGGCCGCCTGCCCCTACCTGTTAGCGAACGTTCACCTAGAACCACGGCCTTGCTCGGTGGCTGCGGCACGGGGTTTCTCCGGAGTAGCTCCGGCGCGCCCTACCAGAGAGGAAACGTCTCGGCCGCAACGGCCAGACCGCAGCGGTGGCGCACGCAATCAAAAGGCTTGGCCGCCACGGAGAGATCATAGCCCAGGCAATCAATCATGAGGCTGGGCAATGACAGCATCGCCTCCGGCGCTCTTCTGGATCAGATCACAAGGTCGCATCAAACGCCAACCAGGCAAGCACCGACCGAGAGACAGACAGACGGGACATGGAGAGAAAGCAAACGTAGCGCGACGCGACGGCGACGGCAGACGGTACGGCAGCGCGACGCGAGGTCGCGAAGAAGACGGGGCGGCGGCACAGGAAGGCCGCGGGGAGACAGCGTGCGCAGTGCAGACACGAATGGGGGGAGGATGAAACGAACCCGTAGAGGCGACAGACGGGAGCGGGGCAGAAGAGAGAGCTCACATGTGTGGCTGCACTCAGCGAAGGCGTTGGCGTCGCGGAAGTATCCCTTGCAGAGCGGGCACGTCAAGAACGCAGCGAGCGCTGCCCGCGGCACGCGAGATACCCCCGGCTCGCCCCCCATCTCTCTGCCGCCCGCAACCACCTCCACCACCACCACTACTAGGAAAATGCTTATAGATAGAAGTTTATCAGTAGCGCCTGTTTATGACCCCACGCTACTAGTATTTAGCAATAGCGCTGGGCAGAAAACACGCTACTACTAATATATAACAACAGTGTTTATTTGCTTGGGTCGCGCTACTGTTACATGAGCTGCAGGGCAAAAGCAGTAGCCCACTTAGCTGTAGCGTTTGTTTTGAACGGGCGCTAGAGGTGGTGGGCTTAGCAGTAGCGCCGGCCTCTAAACAACGCTACTACTAGAGCAAAAGAAAACCAGCCCGAGCGCCCCCGCACCCCCTCACACTCACAATCGATCCCCTCCGCCCGACGACGCCGCCGCGGTTAGGGTTCGTCCCCGGCCGCCTCACCCCCGTCGACGGTGCCGTGTGCCGCCACCACGCGCGGTCGCCTCTCGCCTACTCCGACGCTCCAACCCCATAAGTCCCCCTCGATCTCCTCCTCCCTGCACGCGCAACACTAGCTAGGCTCCAATCAATTTGCCGCGGCGGCTCGCCATGTTTTGGGATTTAGGGATTGGACGGTGGCTCCGCGCTTCGATGCGACATGCTCCTCGCGTGATTGGGGAGAGAGTAGAGAGAGGGTTTAGGTGAGAGAAGTAGAGGCTTTTTGTTGCTCACCGAAACTTAGGAGAGAGTAGAGAGAAGTAGCTACAGAAGTAGAGGCTTTTAGCACATATAATTGAAACTTGGGTTTCAATTCTTGGCTGCTACCCCTGGAGGAGAGGTGGCGGCGGCGGTGCCTAGTGTTCTAGGGTTTAGAGAGGGGGCGTCCATGTCGTGACTATTGTTTTCGACATTTAGGATCATTGATGTAGTACTTGTAACTACTTGTCATTCCTTCGCTGGAACAACCATAGTGCTCAACCGTAGAATCGTGAGCATTTTTTTAGCTCTGATATGACAGCAACAGTTGAGGGTTTCAATTCTTGGCTACTACCATTAGCTTCTTTGTTGATGCACATAAAGATATGACCAAGAAGCCCTCACTATTATGTGGTTTCATGGAAAAATCAATGCTTGATTTGATACTCTCTTTCAGGTTGAAGATAGTATCTGTATGTGGTGATGCTCAAATTGCTAAGTTCTTATGATGCTGTTAGTGAGCCCATTTTTGGTAAATTTCAGAAAAAGAAAACACAGATAGACAGAGAGTTGTATCTGATCGAAAAGGGGGGTGTTTGCCTTTTATAGTTTTAATTATTGTGCATCTGATGCCAAAGGTGGAATGGATGTTTACTTATTGTGTTCTGGAAGATTCTAAGCTGGTTCAACTTTTGGATGTGGGAATAGATAAAGTGTTCCCTTGGACTGAACTTTATGTTTACTTTTTAGTTGTTATTTTGCTTGCCATGTGAACTCTAGCTATGAAAACTTTATGTTTACTTTTTGGATCATTAATCCTTTAATCATATTGCTTTAGGTAAATGGCGCCACCACCACCACCATGTCAACGGTGCAAGTCAAGGTGCGCCAGTAGCCTTGCAACTGGCACGCTGTTTGGCATCTACTTCGAGTCTAGTTTTCTTCATGCATCAGTAATAAATTATATGAAACTAGTAACTACTATTTTGTTTTTAGTGTTATTGGCATTAATGCATCGTGTATATATCATTTTGCTTTTTGTACACAAATCATCCCATGCAATGTGAAGTCAGAATTCAACAATCTGACTAGAGACTCTGTGACCTTTAAGGCTCTTGGGGGTCCCTACACTATGGAGATCGAGAAAGGACGAAAGATGAAGCGGGTGGGAGGAGATGGATGAGTCCGTGACCACATGTGTATCACCGGTGGTGAGTTGATCAGCTTCTCCTTCAGAGCTGAAAGACCCAAGCTGGCCGTGATTTATGTCAACAAAGCAGAAGATTATGAGGATGATGATGATGATGACGACCCACTTGGTGATGCCATCGTAGCTCAAAGAATGAAGTTGAGGGAGGAGGAGGAGGTGTGCAACCTATGGGACATCATTCCGCCACGTGCTGACTTCGTCGGGGTGCCATTCGTGACCCGCCTGACAAGTATCATGGTTGATCGGCATATCATGGTATGTTGCATTTACTGTAGTTTTTAGAGTAATTTGATGATATGCTTTATTGTTATACTTAGTTTAGTGTTCGATGATATATATGCTTAGTGAATCTTATATGCTTTATTGTTATACTTAGTGTAGAGTCTGATGATATATATGCTTAGTCAATCTTATATGCTTAGTGAATCTTATATTCTTAGTGAATCTTATATGCTTTATTGTTATTCTTAGTGTAGAGTCCGATGATATATGTGCTTAGTGAATCTTATATGCGTTATTGTTATACTTAGTGTAGAGTCCGATGATATATATGCTTAGTCAATCTTATATGCTTAGTGAATCTTATATGCTTACTGAATCTTATATGCTTTATTGTTATACTTAGTGTAGAGTCCGATGATATATATGCTTAGTGAATCTTATATGCTTAGTGAATCTTATGTGCTTAGTGAATATTATATGCTTTATTGTTATACTTAGTGTAGAATGTGTGAGGCTACTTATTAATTGATAGGTTTTTCTTATTCAGAAATTGCCAAAGAGCCTATCTGAGAGTTGTGGTATCAAGCCTGATGATGATGGCTCTGTTGGAATACGCCTTACCGCAAGGGGCTCCGTCACTGCTTGTGCGTACGGCGTGGACACGGACGGTCGCACACACCTCAACTCAGTTTGGTGGAAGAGCTTCCTTGTCGGCAAGAATCTTCATGTTGGACAGGCAATCCTAATTACTATCAGGAACACCGACCGCCCAGGCTTGAGGATGATGGTCGTCATCGACATCATCTAGAACTTCATATGCATGCGTGTGGTTGTTGAACCATATATATGCTAGTATGACTACCTAGTAGACTTATCAGCTATGATCTATCCATGCATTGTTGACTACTATATGAGTTTGTGAGATTGTGTGGTTATATTAAATGTGGTGCTGTCGTTAATTTTTGTGAGATGGTTCTGTGAACTTAGTTTATTTGCACTGGACTTGTCTTGATTTCCATGAATATTGCACCTGACTGCTTTTTTATTTTTTATTTCTATTTGCCTAGTTGTAGCGTGGGGAGAAAATAAGGCGCTACTACTACGTGATGATAGTAGTAGCGTTGGTGTAGAAATCGGCGGTACTAATGAGTATTCTAGCTGCAGCGCTTGTTTAGAAACGCACTACTGTTAAATAATAGCTGTAGCACCCTAGCAGTAGCGTGGGTGCCCGCGCCATTGGTATGTAAAAAACCAGCGCCACTAGTAAGCTTTTCTCTAGTAGGGCACCTTCCTCCTCGACGACCTCCTCGTCAGAACTCTGGGTCTGGGAGGCGGAGAACCAGCAATAAACGGCTCAGGGCAATGGAATCGAGGGCGTTGGTCGGTCCGGAGAAAGGAGTAGCGGCGGCGGAGCTCCGGCGAGTCGCGAAGTTTAGTGTTTTCCTATTCTGCTGTATTTTTTGGTGGATGTATAGAAATTGTTAGAAGGGAGAGAGGGATTTGATGGAATAGTTGTTTCGTTCGTTGTATTGCTTGAGCCTCGTGGGCATATATATAGGAGTACAATGAAATACTTGGAGTACAAGACAAGTCAGAACAAATCCTAGTCTATCTCGTCTTTCCTAATAATCACGATACTCAACATCCCCCCACAGTCACAACGGTAGCGACGCAGACGGTGAGACTGGAGAAGAATCCGAAGGCAAGCCGACGGACACCCCCCACAGTCATAACGGTCGACGCATCGCGGAGTCGTGGGTGGAGTGACAACCGATGAGGTTGCTCAAGAAAGGCGGTAGCCCTTTGTGCCGTTTGTCGATGTAGCCGAGAGCGTGGGTGGTGGAGTCGTGGTCGAGGTAGCCGCGTGAAGAATGTCATGGTCGATGTCGAGTCGGGGAGCCAGTGTCGAGGATGTCGCCGTGGAGTCGCGGGCGCAAGGAGGCGCCGATGTTAGAAGGGAGAGAGGGATTTGATGAAATAGTTGTTTCGTTTGTTGTATTGCTTGAGCCTTATGGGCATATATATAGGAGTACAATGATCTACTTGAAGTACAAGACAAGTATGAATAAATTCTAGTCTATCTTGTCTTTCCTAATAATCACGATACTCAACAGAAATATATATAAGACTGCTCGATCGGCTATGGGAGGGACGCGATAGAAATAGAAGGCTGTCAGGTGGGAGGGACCCAGCAGAATTTCTAGGTCTAGGGTACTTTTCCTACGACGGTCTTGGTGCGATTTGTATTTTTGGAACAGTCTTCCTATTTTGTCAAAAAGTAATATTTTTGCTGCTCAAAACCTGGCCATTCCAGTTTTCATTGCTTCCATATCGTCGGTAAAGATTCATCTTTTGTGCGGATAAATATCAAATTCTTACAAAGCAAGAGACGGTAAAAAGAGAAGCGAGTACAGATGGGACAGAGACCGCTGTGTACGTGAAGTATGCCGGAAACCGAGAAGTGAGTTTGGAAGAAAACCCTTGTCTAGGTGAAGTATATGGCAAATGGGGGAGCAAGCTGGATGATACCCTTATGCGTGGGAATTACGCGGGTAAGAGAGAAGTGAGTTCTGCGAAACCATTGTGCGTTTGAAATACACGGGAAAAGAGAGCAACCGACCCAGATGAAACCTTTTTGTATGTGAATAGTTTGGTTTATTTTTTTGACAGGCGCGAGAAATGCAAAAACATGAAGACACCATACTGTTTATTGCTCTTAATGAGTTACCAAAACAATTCCAACTGTTTAAAGAAATTACATCATGTGACAGCTCATGACAACCCATTTCACTAATAAATACTATGATAATGATGATGAATATTTGCTTGTGTGGGTAGTTTATCATTTCTGAATACCATATTATGCACGAGTAAGTAGCGAATTAGGCAGAAAAGAGAGAAGTAAGTTCGGGCAAGACCATTGTGCATACAAAGCGTGTGTACGTGAAGTACATGGGAAATGGGGGAGCAAGCTGGATGATACCGTTATGCATGAGAATTACGCGGGAAAGAGACAAGTGAGTTCTGCGAGACTGTCACACGTGTAAAATACGCGGGAAAAAGAGAGGAGCGAGAAGTGCAAAATCATGGAGACACCATGCTGTTTATTGCACTTAATGAGTTACCAAAAGTAGTTCCAACTTTTTAAAGCAATTACATTATGTGACAGCTCATGACAACCCATTACCTTATTATGCACGAGTAAGTAGCGAATTAGGCAGTAAAGAGGGAAGTAAGTTCAGGCAAGACCATTGTGCATATGAAGCGTGTGTACGTGAAGTATGCTGAGAAAACGAGGGGATCGGTCAGGCCAGACTCCAGTGTAGCTATGAGATACTATCAGTCAATTGTAATGAATGAATGCCAAATATATATCCAAACACGTTTAAATCTGTAACATCAATGTGACTTTATACTAGTCTCTTTCTCTCTCTCTCTCTCTCTCTCTATATATATATATATATATATATATATATATATATATATATATATAAAGTAACTATTCAGTTAAAAATATATATGCTGGAGGTTTGTTGGAATGACAGGAAATATCAGTTCATTTTTTCTATACCATCGCTTTTATTGCTAGATGTTGTAGTCATTTGTTTCCTTGATGCCATCAAGTGTTTTCTTAGGGCATCTCCAGCCGCGCCCCAGGAAGGCCTCTCCATGCGTTTTTTTTGCGCCGGCGCCGAAAAATCGGACCAGTCGCGTCCCAGGAGCCCGATTTTCGCCGGTTTGGGCCGAAAACAGCGCCGGCGGACCCAGGCCGAACCCGGCGCGCTGGGGGACGCCCGGGGGCCCCGGGCGAACTTTTTTGGCGCAAAAAAGCCGCGGGCCCGCCGCGTCAGCGACACGGCTCTCTTCTCGGCCCTTCGTCGTCCTCATCGCCTCGTTTCCCGCGGCGAATCAATGCCAAAGCTGCCGCGCTGCCGCGCCGGTCAGCCTGCGCCATTGATGCCTCATGGGCGGCGCAATGAAGGCCGGATGACGCGCGTCCCTCGGCCTCCCTCGCCCGCCACGTGTGCACACGGCGGACACGCGTACGGGCGGCGCCTCGGTCTATATAAGACGCGCACCAGCGTGCTCGGCGATCACACTCTCTCGTCGTCGTCGTTCCTCCTCTCCTCTCTCTCGCCGTCTCCAGTTCATCACCCATGGCCCAGCGCTACCCAGGCGACGGCGCGGCGGCGAACGGCTTCGGCCGCCGCCATCTTCACGAGGACGAGGCTCGCCTCCTATACGAGGCCGAGTACCCGGTCCCGCCGGACATGCGGGTGCCCGGCGCGTGGAGGTTCAGCGCCGGCGGCGTGCCGGTGCCCCCGGTGCCCACCCCGCACGCATCCGCTCGAACCTGCCGCGGGCGGCGAGGGAGGGGCCGCGGTACGTCCCCGACAGCCCGCTCTGGGAGCCTTACTTCCATCGCCATCACGCCCAGCAGCTCATGGCTACCAACAGTGTAGAGCCCTCCGGCAGGCTCAACTCCGCCGGCCGGCGTCGGTGGTGGGGCATGCCCGGGCGCACGTTGGAGGCCGTCCTCGAGTACATCGAGGGCGGCAACACGCCGTGCCTCGAGTACCCCGCTCCCCCTTCCTTCTCACGCCGCCGGGGAAGCTCCTGGACCCCGAGGCGCATGGAGACCGGGGGGTCTTCCTCCTCGTCCGGCGGCTCGCCCTGCCTCCGCCCCGTCAAGCCGGAGCCCCAGGGCACGCCGGTCAGCGCGCGCACCCGCAGCTCCGGCGTCCGCATCGGCGCCAACGCCTCCCCACCCACCGTCCGCTTCGTCCTCGTCGAGTCCAAGCCGGAGCCCCGCCTCCCCGCGGAGTACGAGGAGATAGCCCAGCGTGGCTTCTCCGACGAGGACGCCCTGCGGTGGGCGCGGGACGACTACCTCTGCGACGAGATGGTCTGGCAGCGCCAGGCCCTGGAGGAGATCGCTGCCCGCAAGCGTGGGCGTGAGGACGAGCACGGCGTCGTGGTCCTCGACAGCGACGACGACGACGACGACGCCCCCGGACCGTCCAACCCGCCGCACCAACCGGGGGAGGGATACAACAGGGACGGCGGAGGCGCAGGCGGGGGCGGCGACGACGACGACGACGACGACGATGACGGCGGCGGTGACTACACGCGGTTCTACAGCCTTCTCGGCATGTAAACCGCGTGGGCGGGCGGCGAGGGAGACGGCGGGGGTAGCCCGCGGAAGTTTTTTTTTCCTTTTTTTGTAAAATATGTTTAAGTTTGAACGAACTCGCCGATGTTTGCGTTAAATTTGAGTGGTTTTTTCGCCGTTTTTGACTTTTTTGACTAGCCGTGGGCGCCGCGACTGGGGGGCATCACGCCCCCAGTGTGCGGTTTAGCGCCGGCGCGCCCCAAGGGCGATTTTTTGCCCCTTCTGGGGGGCCAACGGCTGGAGATGCCCTTAAATGCTTCTGTCCAACAAAAAGCTCTAGAAAAGTTCATAGTTTGTTTTTGCAAAAGTTTCATGGTATTTCTTCGGCTGCAGCATGTACATGCATCCCTACAAAAAAATGGTGACCATACCCTCAGTTGCACGCTGCTGCCCCCATGCTCTGCATTTTTCTTCTTGGAGCCAAGCTGTTGTTGCTAATGCATTTGGATTCCATAAACAAGATAGATAATAAAAGGGATGGGTGAAGAGAGAGCAAGTAGAGGAGAAAAATTGTGGGAGCCAGGCTTCTTGAAACATTGCATCCGAGTTGATTTTGGCTGCCTCGCGAGTTAACAACTAACTTATTTTGTGTGGTTCGTGTAGTCCTATAGGTGTTTGTGTTCATGCCTACAAGTGATTTGTTGTTAAGTTAGGCAAGATGAAGCTGGACAAGTGATTTGTTGTTAAGTTAGGCAAGATGAACCTGGGACAAGTCAGAATCGTGTGGCAGCGCCGCCTCCTTCCAGTGCGTCGCCTCCTTCCAGCATGCCGCCACCGCCGCAACCCTCCACCGTCAAGGTCGCACATGTTTCGTCCTCAGTCCAACCCCATAGCATTAGGGTGGTCGAATTCATCGCGAGTAGCAGCCAATGGCTGTCGGGATCAACTTTCCTCATCGTGAGGCTTGTTCTCTTCTCCTACAAGCTCTCTCTCACTTCCATTGTTCATGTTTACTATTGCTTCAATTTCCTTGTGATGCGAAATGTTGCTGATGAACATTACTGGTTTATATTTTTTATGGTTGTTTGGTGCGCAGGAAATAGTGTGCATACACGACCTTTTGGGATTTGATTTTTGAAGGTTCACACATCTGTATTAGAGGGATTCATGGGACATAGTTTTGTAAGGTCAAAAAACGGCTCAGTACATTACAACAACTCTTCGATGCAAAAAAAGATGTCTCTTCTCAAGTCAGCAGCTAACCAAACTTGGTATGTTCTCAGAAATTCATTCTAGTGTCAAGCGTATGTAAGATTATGATTGAACCTTTTGTCCATTCCGACAACTTCAGGGTAGTATAGTCAGTATGTAAGTCACATGCGTACAGTATTGTTGTCGCACGAGGATATCAGGTCGCACAAGTGGGCTTGACCCCAATGGTGAGAACTTGTTCTTTCGTGTTGCTAGCAAGTTGTTTGTTTTTTGTGCTTACGAGAAATGAAATATCCTTTTTGCCAACTAAAAGCTATTATTTGATTGACACCACCTTCTTGCATCAAGTGACACCAAACATGTTTGATTGAAGTGCATCCAAAAGAGAGTTGGCAAGCATGCCTGCTTCGGTGTGTTGATAACTGAACTGAAGGATCTTCAGTGTATTAACCACAAAAGAGAGGTGCATCCCGTACAAACAAAGAAGTGAATCCAGTACATCAGTTGAAGATCCAACAATTCAATTATCTTTTCGTTTGGCAAAATGCTTCTCTTGCAGGTTTTTTCGTTTTGTTGTAATTTTCATTTATATCGCACGATGTAACACCATCTCTAAAACAAATGCATATCTTCTGTTCAGAACTTGGCGTGCTGGGCGTACTGCTGATAATTTGAACTTGTTTCTCTCAACTACAGAAAGCGTATAACCTTTGTTGTGCTGCTCTGCAATTTCTCCAGAAAATATGGATTGTTTTGGTTTAAGTCCATATTGAATCAATGTGCCATCTTGCTATCCTTTTTGGAATCAATAAATGGCATCGGCATTTTAAAGAAAAAATCTCAACTAGGATGCGCGTGTATGTATCAAATATGACAATTTGTTCCTCGCGCCGGAGTACACCAATGCATTGCTGTGGAAGCCGTACAAATTTCTCATTTCTATTGCTTCAAGTTCGAGTGATAAATTACTGTAACCTCACATGTTATTATCCAATTAGTTCAAATGATTATTGTTTTCTTCATTGATCAAAACCAAAAAGAAGCACAAATATCATTGTAAAAATCATGAAAATTGTTCAAGTTGCAAACAAAAAGAAGTACATACCTTCACTGCAAAAAATGTTGGAGTTTGTATAGAACAAAAAGAAAACATTCGTTAGTTCACATAGTAAAAGCATGGAAATTCAGAGCTGATGGCGTCGTTAGTTTAGATGACAAAACAAATCTAAAATTGTAACCCAAAAAAAGGTTCAGTTCTGTAAGTCCATGTCTCAATGAGGGGCCGTTCAAAACATTCGGTCATATAAGTCCACTATTTTATCATGGGAGTTAAGAAAATGATATCTCGTCTATGAAAACACGCTCAGTACAAATCTATATGGACATCCGTTCAAGTACTATCTTTTTGGAACCTTTCAGAATTACTCTGTGAAGAATACATCAGTTGGACACATACATAGTTCAGTACAAGTACTCTGTCTTTTCTGACGGAAAAACAACACAACGGGTCTCACTATATTCAAAATTAATTTACAATGGTTGAGAATTTGAGAAAACGTTCAAGATGACTAAGTTTCGCATTTTCGATATCTTTCGAACTGTATATTATTTGCCCTATTTTTACAAACTTTAAAAAGAATAGCGTTCGAAATCAAATTTGACTATATTCGAATTCGTTTTTAAATCGTAAGGAATTAGAAAAACATTTCATAACGAAAAAGTTGCGCATTTTCCATAGATTTCCAACACCGTATTATTTGCGTTAATCCGACAAACCATTTGCAAAAAAACGCGAAAATACCTTTCGCCCAGGATTTCACATTTTCTCAAATTACTTTTAAATTGTATATAATTTTTTTAAAAAGTGGATACATGGAAGATGCAGATTTTTACCAGGTTTCCAACACCATCTTATTTGCTCAATTCCCACAAACCATTTGAAAATTGAGTCCAAAATATGATTCGCGTATTCAGTTTTGAAAAAAAAACGGGTTTTTCAAAACTGCTCTTAAACCATGATGATTTTGCAAAAAAAAAATACTATATATTTATAATGTAGATGTCAAGAGATTTCCAACGATATATTGCATGCCTCATTCTGACGAAAAAAACGATCAGTTCGATGAGATGGAAATCATCAGTACAACCGTCTGAAATCATCAGTTCATATTCTGTTACGCGAAACAGAATAGGCCAGATGTATATATATACTATTCATCACCCGATGTAATCTTATGATAACTTCACAATTAAATTACATTTGAAATTCAAATATTTACATTCACATTGATTCAGTACGTAAAATTTGGCACAAGAAAATAAAAATATTGGTCATAAGAAAAGAAAAGTTGCAGTTTATGTATATTTTACACTATGTTTTTACGTTTGTAACTTTACATAACATAAACTATTATTTTACGGCTATTATATATTTTCTTACTGTCTCTTTTTACATTAGAAATAAAACAAAATTTACGGAACGTAAAATTACGATGCATTGATGATAAAAGAGAAGGGCGGGTGAAGAATAACTAATCCTCACCCAGGGTGACGAATAGTCAATCCCTATATACTCGTTTACTAAGGTGCCTCATTTACCCCACGCAACCTTGTTAGAGGAAATTAAGAAAGAAACTGAAGGATAATGCATGGAGGAAAACGAGGGAGGCCCACTCGCTAGAGAGATAGTAGCAGGGGGAGACATATTACTTACATGTTGAGCGATGCTGACGCGTAGAGCTGCAATGGTCCGTCGCCGTTGCCTGTGCCACGTCCCATGCGAACCCTTGCGCCTCCGTCACTTGCCACCTCTGCCCACCATCACTACACAACGCCATGACTATCTCTGTCATCTGTTGCTCCTCTGCACAGTCAGGTCAGCCGTATATATACATGCACCATGGAAACGCGAAGGTTGTTGCATACAGTGCACCGCCATTTTGCCGTCGTCGCGTCGTCTCGTTGCAACCAGGCCTAGCCACGACAACCTGCTCAGGGATCTGCTACTACTGGCACAGGGGCTTGCTACCCTGCTACTACTTGCCGATGCGGGATGCAGCCTGCAGGTCAGCTGGTATGGCAGTGAATGTGACCGGGTCGAGGGAGGGGAGCTCGTCAATGGCAGCGGAGTGAGACACTCGGTGGCCTTGCTAGGCTGGACAAACCTCAGGCGCTCCTACAGGTCGTACAACAAATTTTGCCTTTTCTCATGTGTGGTTGGTGGCGCGTTGCTGATGTGGCTATCATTATCGCCGCTCGCTACGCAGCCGCATGGCAAATGTTGGCGAAATGCGTAAGCCAATTGTAAGGGATCTATTGGAACGACATTTTTTTAGAGGAGCGAATGTACTACTTTAAAGGATAATCAACCGTTTACTTCCCTAATTTTAGGGGATTAGCTAGCACTACAAAAAAAGACACATCCGTGACATTTTGGGCCGAACGAATTTTTTTGTCATAATTATGACACTTCTATGACGATAATTGTGACAAAACCCGGTATCATCATAGATGTGGTGGGGTCCTACTTTTATGAAAAAATCATGACAGAAAATAGGCTTTTCATCCTGGGCGGGCCGGAGATGCAGCTGCATGACATTCTTTGGGCCGTCCATGATGGGAAAAACTGTGGTATAAGCGAGGGCGAGGAAAATATCAGGGAGTTCCCGGTTACGATGGGTGGTCGGGGGACTGAGTGCTGCGCGTTTCTCTCATACATGTGTGCGAGGCGTTGGGTCTAACTGAACTCGAGCGAGGCGTTGGGTTGTAACTGAACCCGAGTGATTGCACTGCAGGCTACGCATTACTAAACCCGAGCGATCGATCGATCCCTTTCTGTTAACTGAACCCAAGTGATTCCTTCGCTACTACTGCTAACTGAAGCCGATCGAACACTGCTGCCTCCTTCCCTTAATGAATAGTGAGCGTTGTTGAGGGGGTTTGGATGAACAGTTCCCGGTGGGGGGTTGGATGAACAGGACCCCGTGGTAGTAGAGGCCGTTGCTGCTGGATGAACAGTACCCCGATTGATCGAGCCGGTGGATGAACATGACCCCATGGAGGGCTAGATAAACAGAAGCCGGTGGAGGGCTGGTTGAATAGTAGCCGGTGGAGGGCTGGATGAACAGGAGCCCGTCGAGGGGTGGTTGAACAGGACCCCATGGAGAGGGCTGGGTGAACAGTACCCGGCGGAGGAGTGCGCGGTGGAGGCTGGAGGAGGCCGACGGTGGATGAACAGGAGCCCATGGAGGCTGGAGGACGTCGACGGTGGAGATGAACAGTATCCTGTGGAGTCCCGTTTTGCGGTACGCCACAACCCTCCCGATGAACAGGACCCCCGTTTCGACCGTACACTAGTAGAAAAAGGGCCTATTGTCCCAGTTCGTAAGGGCCTTTTATCCCGGTTCCTGAACCGGGACTAAAGGGTCGGTACTAATGCCATGTCCCTTTAGTTCCGGTTCAATCCAGAACCGGGACAGATGGGCCTCCATGTGGCCTGTGCGCGGAGCCTATGTAGGAGGGCCTTTGGTCCTGGTTGGTGGCACCAATCAGGACCAGTAGGCATCCACGCGTCAGCATTTCTGTGGCTGGGGTTTTTGTTTTTTGAAAGGGGGGGGGTTTGGGGGTTTTGGGGTGTTAATTTAGGTGTTTCATATATTGTGTTAGCTAGCTATAATTAATAGAGAGAAGTGTCCTCTCTTATGTCTGTGCTTGGTCGACGCTACGTACTATACATACGTATAGAGAGGACTAGACACGCTAGCTAGCTAGTAAGCAAACGAAGAAAACAGAAGATCGTCATGAACATATATGCATACAGAGAGAAATGATATCGACCACCTCTCCTTCTCCAAGAGATTGGTCGAACAACAAGTTCTCGTATATCTATCCGACACTACCGGCTACATATATACAATAATTATCTCTTACAAATATAATCTCCTAACATACGGACTCATGGTCCACATAGTATTATCCGTCTTCAGCGATCACGTGGTCAAGAAAGAATGTCGCCAATTCCTCTTGAATTGCTCGCATGCGAGCTGGTGCTCCCGCTTCCGAAACATCTAATTTGGAGAAGGGGGTCAATAAATATATATATATATATATATATGAATGAAACTCAACACAAATGATGGTAATAAAATAAAATTGTGAATGTTGTTATTTACGCATTTCATATTGTTTGTCAGAGTACCTGCTCACAGGTCGTGTGGCGGATGGACTCGCAAACATAGTATCCACAGAAATCATTCCTTGTTCCTGCAACAACCACTTTACAAGAAACACAGGTCAATCAAACTGATAAGCAAGCATGCCAAATGGTATTGATGAAACTAGCGCTTGAATCAATAGAAGATGCGCGGAACATGCGACTATAGTACTTACTTTTGGGTGTCTAAATTGCAGCTTCTTCGGGAGTCCCGGAGCTTTTTTGGTGAATTTTTTCCAAACCCTGCCAGACAAAGAAAACAATTACTTGATATATCAGGAAATGAACAAAGTTGCTGATATGGTGGATAATGATCGATTTAACTTACTTCTCGAGCATTTGAGTCATGTCCGCATAGTCCTGGGGATCTTTTCGTCTTGAGTCTAAGACGGTTACTAGTCCCTGCTCAAGCTTAATCTCTAGGAGAATATAGTGGAAACTTCACACGCATGCATAACTCATCAATTACATTACTATAACCTTGACTAATATATAAGGAAACCGAATATGCACAAGACAGTAACACTCACTTGAAGTTGTAAGGAAAGAGTATTATATCTTTGTTTTCATTCATTACCAAGGATTGTAGCAAGTTCGCCTTGGTATCTGTGGCATGAGATTTAACCTGAGCTGCATCTATGATTTTTCTGTTAATGAACCCAATATCACCGATTTGTCTTTTATTCAATTCGACGATCTTCAATCTGCATAATATAGTGAGGATAATTATAAATACATGCAATGAAAGAGCTGAGCTATATAGAGAGTCTTAATGACAGGAGTAGTACTACTTATAGACAGTAGCAGGTGACCGTTGCTTTATCGAGGGCCAATTGATTGAAAAACTAAAAGAACTCCTCAAATGGAACATGCAACAGATCAATTCCACCGAGGTCATGCTCCTTTTTAACTCTCACATACAAAGTACTCCTGCAGATTTTCAAGTACCAATCATGCAATCTTCGCATCATTGTTGATAGAGATCTTTCATCTTTGACGAGAGGCTTCCCGTACTCGTATCTTTCTATCTGCACCTCCATGAAATCATAATGTACATCGCCGGGTAGGTAATCTCCAAGATTTCTATAACCGGGCACCATCCTCGGATCATTAGCGACGATGTCGCTAGGCACCTGGAGCGGGGGGGGGGGGGGCATGACTGCTTCGCTTGTTCGCCGAGCTAGGCAATTTGTTTCCCAGCTCGTCCTTCTTTCAGCCTTTGATCACTGACAGTACTTCCCGACAGCTCCGCTTCGGCAAATTCCTTTCTAATAATGCACTCATAGTTTCCTTTCAGCGGAGACTTGGGTGGTTTTGTCAGGGCAGCCAGAGTGCGCTTCGCTTTCACCGGATCTACCTTCTCCTCCGGAGATGGATGTTTCTTTGCTTTCACCCCTTCAAAATAGTTCCTCACTTCTTCTCGCGCGATCTCGGCGTTCTGCTCCGGGGTCCTCTCGTATGGTAACTTCTCTAGAGTCTTCAGAGAAGGACCGAATCTGTATGTCCTCCTGCCTCTGGCTGTACTGCTACATGCCGGCATAGCAGACGGAGCCGTTGTCTTCTTTACTTGCTTACGAGGCAGAGGAGAAGGACTACGACGTGCCGGAGCAGCCGGAGCGGCGGCAGGTCTCTTCCGCCCTTGCTGACGAGGCGGAGAAGGAGGAGGCTGGCTGCTCGGGCACGCCAGCGCAGGCGGAGAAGGAGGCGGAGTGCCGCCACGCGCCAGAGAAGGAGCGCTCCAACACAAGTCCGTTTTGTTCCTACATAGCGCTCCAACACAAGTATGTTTCCTCCGTTTTGCGGTACTCCACACCCCTCCCAATCAATAGGACCCCGTTTCGACCATAGGAGGTCCGTTTCCTCCGTTTTGAGATACGCCAGACCCCTCCCGATGAACAGGATCCCGTTTCCACCGTGGCCGATCGAACACAATGCCGTTTCCTCCGTTCTGCGGTATGCCAGGCCTCGTTTCCATCGGCTATTCCGTATAAGCCTGTTGGCTTTCAATGAACACGATGACGCATTCCGTTCCAACCCAACCGGTTGCCTCCCCATGATCACAATGATGATGCAGCTTGTCCATTCCGAACCAGCCATGTACACGATCCCTGGCCGTACGTATGCGCGAGTAGGCATTCGAGACCCCGCCCGTATGTACATACGTGGCCATATTTTCTTTCTTGCACCCTGGCCGTTGTACGTACGTGTACATGCTACATGCGCGCCTCTACTACGACACGTGCGCGCCTCTACATTGACCAGTATGTATGTACACGTTCGCGACCAGAATGAAAACTTTACGTACGCTTCGACCGGGTGGGTCCCGACTGTAAGGCACTTCATTGTGTGCGAAGATATAGCTGGTGGGTCCCAACAGTCAGGGGGGAATGTTGTTTTTGTGAAATAATTATTTTCCACCTAATAAGGAGGCACTTCCTTGCTGCAGCCGTAGACCCAGCTGTCAGCCTCTCCATGTACAATACTCTTTCGATGGAAGTCGTTCCTTGACCACGTTGACCACGCCACACGCGGAGCCCTAGGGCGGTGGACGATGGCGAGACCTGGGAAGGGGACGACGCAGAGCCGGGGAAGACATGCCAGTGGGTGCCCACGTAGAGGGGAATACGTGGGTTGACTGTTTCGGCTGCAGTGTGAGGCTCCCATCACCGAAGAATAACAGGAGGTGTGCGTGAGTTTAGAGGGATGGCATGGCCAGCGGTGGCAGCATAGCCGGACACGGGAGGCAGGAGCCGGTGGCACGACCGACGCTTGTTTGGGCGGCTGGACCAAGAAGACCAGAGGTTGAAGAAGCCATACGGCAGTTGGATGGACATCGTACGGTCACTAGAGGTAGAATCGTTCATATTAACTAAGTTGATAAAGCCCTCCGTCCCCATCATCTTAGTAGGCCCACAAGTCAGCCTCCCACTATGGTGGGTCCAGCTAGCAGGGGGAGTTCATTTTTTTGTGTGTAATAAGGAGGAACTTTCTTGCGTGCGAAGATATAACTAGTGGGTCCAACCGGTCAGCGGGGGAAATTTTTTTCGCGAAATACAGAGGCCCTTCCAGTGGTTCTCAGCTGTCAGGTGGAGGAATCATTATTTTGTGTGTAATAAGGAGGCATTTCGTTGTGTGCGGCTGTGGACTCAGTTGTCAGCCTCTCCACGTACAGTCCACTTCCGATGCATGTCATTCGTTGACCACGCCGCGCCGAGAGCACCTGGGCGGTGGACGACGGCGAGGCCTAGGAAGGGAACGACACGGAGCTAGGGAAGACTCGACAGTTGTTTCCCATGCGGAGGGGAGTACGAGGGTTTACTGGTTCGTCCTCCGTTGCCGGAGAATAACAACAGGTGTGGGTGAGTAGAGGGATGACTAGGCCAGCGATGTGAGTACAGTGACGCGGTCAGGCCTGCGCGGCAGCACTGCCGGCCGCTGGAGGAGGAAGCAGGCAGTCCCGCCGGCGCTTGTTTGAGCGGCTGGAGCAGGAAGAGCAGATATTGAAGAAGCACGACAGCCATTGGATGGACATCCAACAGTCACTACTTGTGCGTCAACCTTTTTTTAAGAAAGCATCAAATATGTGGAAAACAGCATACAACCCATCTGCCATTATTTCTAATAATTTATAGCCCATTTGCTAATTCTTAAGGTTTTTTTAAGCCCATATTTTTTTGTTAGCATTACAGCTCATATTGTGGCCATGGTTAAAAAATTATACAAAATTTTGCATATTTCGATGCGGTCCGAACTGTTTTTAATCCCAAAATTTCGATTCACATTCAAACTTATTTTAAAAATAAATGTATATCAATATAAAATCCAACAAATTGTACACGCATAAAAATCAATGCAATTTAAAATCTCGAAATGAAAAAAATTGAAACTAATTGCCGGTTTGATGTGTTTTAAAAATGTACAGCCAATTTCTCATTACCGATAGGCTATTTTTTCGGCCAGCCGAATGAAGCTCTCCTCTTCTTGCAAGATTTGCAGCCCAACAGGCCTGGCAAAGCGACTTACTTGACAAATCACAAAAAGGTGGGCTAGCCATTGTCAGAAAAAAACACTACGGTGCTGGTCTATGGTAAACATATAAGAAAAGGCTGCCCAGACAGGCCAGACTGCCTCACACAGCCCAGTTGATAACCTGCTTCTGTCTCAAAAACAAATTAGATAAATGCCACTACAATTATGGTGATTCATAAAAATTCCACTGAAATTTCCAAACTTTGGAAAATGCCACTGCAATTTTTGCAAACTTTGAAAAATTCCACTACTATTTTTGCAAACTTTGGAAAACGCCACTCCAGGCTTGGAAAAATGCCACTGGAAATTGCATTTTGCAAAGTTTGAAAATTGCAGTGGCTTTTCTCGGAATCATCAGATTTGGAGTGGCATTTATCAAATTAACCCAAAACAAAAATAACTGGGCAAGCTGCTGGGTCCCTGGTGTCAGCCGCTCGTTGTGCAATTCTCTCGTTTATTGACTACGTTGACAATGGCATGGCACCCAGATGTCATAATCCATTAGGAGGAGCCATTTTTTATGGACTTGAAATAGGGAGGCACTTGCTTGCGTACTGCCATGACCTTGGTGGGTCCCTGCTATCATCCTCTCCATGTACAATCATCTCCTGATTGTGTATGCGTCAACCTGGTAGGTCCACAAGTCAGCCTCTAAACTCATGGCGGACAAATACAACCCATTTAAAAAAATCACAGCCCATTCCATACGTTTAAACGGAAAGTTCAACATTTAGAGCAAAGTAACCGGTCTGATCCAGATATAGAGTACTGAACATCCACGTTGACAACCATCGTAGCCAAGTTAACTATCTACTCCCACTAATACTCTAATAGTGTACAAGTGCTAACTTACTCTTAGCTAACTAGACGATGCCGGCCGCCATCTGCGGTACACGCTAAACACCGGCACCGGCGTCCTCCGCCTCGCCTCGGACTTGCCAGAGGTGCGATACGGCGCGTTGTTCGCGCGCGTTGTCCCTTTCCGTGCCGGCGTGGTCCACTGAAGCTTCGACTTCTAAGCAGGAAACCCACTTGACGTCCTGGTAGTAAAATTCGGCGTCGCAAACGCGTGCACGCCCGACAGCCTCCAGGGCTATTTGCTGGGCGCTGGCCTCCACGTAGTCGGCTCAGTTGTGGGCGCTCTGCTTGCGACTCAAAGCGTCTGTGCGCTGCTGCTCCATGTCCCACAGGCGGAGCAAATCAGCGATACGCTGCTCCTCCGCAAGGAGGTTGCACTCCAACAACTCATCGTACTCCGCATTACCATCTAAAGACCGATAGAAGTCCTCCTCCCTCCGTCTGCCTTCCGGTGAAAAACCGAACACTAGTTCCGGCGGTGACCACCTCCGGCGTCGCCTCACGAACGGGCGGGGGCATGGCGGACGTGCTGAGAGCGAGGATAAGTGGTGAGCGACGTCGGGCCGGTGGGGGCTTATGAGGATAGGGCGAGTTGGGTGATGGTGCCACCGGAGAAGCCCGGGAAATAGTAATTATAGGCGGAAGGTAGGCGAACCATCGTGTTGCAGGAAACGGGACGGTCATCGGAATTCAATTCATAAGCAAGCATGGCTTAGCATGCTCGACTACTACGAAAAGGCCTACTAATGGCGCACCAGTTTTGCCTACTAATGGCACATCACTAGTGCGCCATTAGTATCACGCCACTAGTATTTATTACTAATGACGCACCACTGGTGCGCCATTAGTATCTGGTATACTAATGGCGCACCTGCGCCATTAGTATAGAACACCATCCGCCATTAGTATGCCTCCCAGGGGCCATATTTAACCATGTGCTTTGGCACACTAATGGCACACTACGGATGGATGCGCCATTAGTATACTTGGCATAATAATGGCGCACTCTTTGGTGATGCGCCATTAGTATACTTTGGCATACTAATGGCGCACTCTGTATTGATGCGCCATTAGTATGAATATTAGGTTTTATTTTTTTACTTTTCTGATTTTTGCACAGGTTACAAAATATATTATTTGACAGAATATAGACAGTAGCACACAACAACAGCAGATTCATCGAATACAATAGAAGATTAGTCTCCGAATACAATTCATCATATTAGTCTCCAAATTCAAAAGACCGAACAAAGATAAAACATTACAAGTCTCGAGACCGTGAGTATCGAGTTTGTCTTCACATTACAAGTCGATATCGATCATCTAAACTACCATCACATAGAAGAGAGCTGCGGTCATCACGATGAGCATCATCGCGATGAAACTGGTCTTCATCCGGTTCCTCCAACGCTCCCTCCTCTCTCCCGCTAGATAGCGGGCGTATCTAGATTCCGCCTCCGCCCTAGTGGTGTACCCTTTGTAACTGTTACCGCTGAAACGGTGAACCTGTCTCCGACACTCCTCCCAGTCGTCGTAGACTCCGGGAACCATACCCTTGTACACGACATAGGACGGCATCTCTATGCACAAGCCAAACAACAGACAATACATACATAAGCAATATATAAGTATGCAACAAAAGGATCAGAAGAGAAAAGCAAGACATTAATAGCACGATTCATGGTCATACTAATAAATAGCATTGATTACATCTAAGTTGAACGACTGTCCAAACCAAAGAGACATAAAATTCATTAAACTTTAATTACAACATGAGCCAATCAATGTTTCAGAACTACACATCACTACTTTTGACTCGACTCATGGACAGGAGCGAGGATGAAGCCGCCGTCTGTCGTGATGGCCATGAAATCGCGGGCATTGTCATCCTGCATTTGTAGCATTCCGTCTATCTCAATGTTGGACGGTTGATATCTGAGGAAGAACTGCCCCGAGGTATGAAGGACATCTTGATGGATGATGTCCGCAAACTCCGACTGGATGCGAAAGAATTCTTGTCTGATGTCCGCGTACTAGATTGCCGACAAGCTCCATAAGGGCTTATGAAGCTCTTCCTTGTCAATCCTCTCGTGATTCTTTCCATCTTCAGAAATATCTGCACTATTCTGTTTGAGATGGAAGTGTAGTCAGAATAAGCAAATGTTGCAAGACTATTGGCATCAAACTTGCATATGAAACTATGTGCTGATAATACTTTAGTAGTAGCTTCTTTTTGTTTGGAGATGTTGTCACCTTGGTTGATTTTGGTGCTGAGGCCATTTCAATCTACTAATTATGTTCTTCAGATTTATTTGGCAATTTATCGACAAAAAACAAATTGGACATGAATTTCCTTCTTGCAGCTCTCTGCCCTGTCAGAGTAGGTTGTGTTGCCATCTTTGGGGTTTCAACCAAGGAAGAAATGGACCTCTCTTTTATCTTTGATGGTAGTGTAGTAGTTGGAGCCTTAGAAAAATCAACTTCTGTCTCAGGTGGAAACGCATGGTCCCTGATAGCCCGAATTTTTGGATCATCCCTTCAAACAAGTAAACAATCAATCATGTTAGGTAGCAGCATATAGTAGAGTACCTGAGTCGACATCACAGAAGAAAAAAATAAGTGGTTGGTATACATAGATAGTTTCTTCTATAGATACATTCTAAGCTTTTGCTTCACAAAAAAAAGTTTTGTCTGGTTATTAGTGAGAGTTTACACTTGTATTGCATAACTCCCTTGGTGTACTTATACATAGAATTAAAGAAATTTAGAACTGACAAGCTGAAAAAACTATGATGTAGATAACTATATAGATAACCTTGTTATTTTAACAAATACTTACCTGAGTTTCTCTTGAGGAGTAATCCCAATAGCAGCGTTGCAAATGGGGCAGGATTTGATCCCCTCCTCGTCTATTTTCTTCATGATACAATCCCTGCAAACTACTTAGAAAAAGATGGTCACAAAGAGGAATGATGACCCACAAGTATAGAGGATCTATCGTAGTCCTTTTGATAAGTAAGAGTGTCGAACCCAACGATGAGCAGAAGGAAATGATAAGCGGTTTCCAGCAAGGTATTCTCTGCAAGTACTGAAATAAGTGGTATCAGATAGTTTTGTGATAGGATAATTTGCAACGAGCAACAAGTAACAAAAGTAAATAAAGTGTAGCAAGGTGGACCAATCCTTTTTGTAGCAAAGGACAAGCCTGGACAAACTCTTATATAGAGAAAAGCGCTCCCGAGTACACATGGGAATATCGTGAAGCTAGTTTTCATCACGCGCATATGATTCGCGTTCGGTACTTTGATAATCTAGTATGTGGATCTAAACATATGATCTTCCACCAATTAAACCAACTAGCATCAACTACAAGGAGTAATTAACACTACTAGCAACCTACTAGCACCAATCCCGAACTTGGAGATAAGAATTGGATACAAGAGATGAACTAGGGTTTTGAGAGGAGATGGTGCTGATGAAGATGTGTCTGGAGATTGCCCTCTCCCGATGAGAGGAGCGTTGCTAATGATTATGGCGATGATTTCCCCCTTCGGGAGGGAACTTTCCCCAGCAGAACAACTCCTCTAGAGCCCTAGATTGGTTCCGCCAAGGTTCCACCTCGTGGCAGTGGAGTTTCGTTCGAGAAGATGGCTTCTTATTTTTTCCCATCGAAAGACTTCATATAGCAGAAGATGGTCACCGGAGGGCCACCAGGGGGCCCACGAGGTGGGGGGGCGAGGGGGGTAGGGCGCACCCCCACCCTCGTGGGCAGGGTGTTTCCCCCCTGGTGAACTTCTTTCTCTCAGTATTTTTTATATATTTGGAAAACGTCTTCCATGGAGTTTTAGGACTTTTGGAGCTGTGTAGATTAGGTCTCTAATATTTCTTCCTTTTCTAGCCCAGAATCCCAGCTGCAGGCATCCTCCCTCTTTATGTAAACCTTGTAAAATAAGAGAGAAATTGGCATAAGTATTGTGACAAAATGTGTAATAACAGCCCATAATGCAATAAATATCGATATAAAATCATGATGCAAAATGGACGTATCAACTCTCCCAAGCTTAGACCTCGCTTTTCCTCAAGCGAAAAGCCGAAATCGAAAAATATGTCCACATGTTTAGAGATAGAGGTGTCGATAAAAAATAAAATACGGACATGAGGGCATCATGATCATTCTTAGAACAACAACTTATATAATTCTTGTCATATGCTTTCTTATTTTAGAGTAATAATTCAATCACAATTTCAAGTATGAATCGTAACCTTCATTGAAAACTAACAAACTATAATCCCAGTCATTGGAGCAATTGCAATTTATCATAACATAAGAAAGAGTCAATGTATAAGAGCTTTTCAGCAAGTCCACACACTCAACTATCATATAGTCTTTCACAATTGCTGACACTCGCGCAATACTCATGGGTATGGAGTTTTAACCGGACACAGAGAAAGATAGGGGCTTATAGTTTTGCCTCCCAACATTTTACCTCAAGGGTAATGTCAACGATAATAGTAAATGAAAACTCACATCCAATTAGCCATATATACCGGGATCTTTCCAACATACCGTGGTTGCCAAATGATAAAATGTAAAAAGGAAGGGTGAAGATCACCATGACTCTTATGCGGGGTAGGGGATAAAAGTAAAAGATAGGCCCTTCGCAGAGGGAGCAGAGGTTGTCATGCGCTTTTATTATTGGATGCACAAAATCTTAATGCGAAAGAACGTCACTTTTATATTGCCACTTGTGATATGGACCTTTATTATGCAGTCTATCGCTTTTATTTCTTCCATATCACACAATCGTGTAAAGCTTATTTTCTCCCACACTAATAATTCATACATATTTAGAGAGCAATTTTTTATTGCTTGCACCAATGACAACTTACTTGGAGGATCTTACTCAATCCATAGGTAGGTGTGGTGGACTCTCATGGCAAGACTGGTTTAAGGGTATTTGGAAGCACAAGTAGTATCTCTACTTGGTGCGATGAATTTGGCTAGCATGAGAGGGAAAGGCAAGCTCAACCATGTTTGATGATCCATGACAATATAATGTATCTCAGATGTAAGAACTGCAACGTTCACACGGTCGTCCTCGGCGACGGCTCTTACCCACTATCAGCGTGTCCCGATCAGCGTTCCTTGCCGTTCTCTCCCAAGCATCGCCAGCGAGGGAGGGCCTCCCACCCCTTCTTCCTCGCTGCCATAGTGTGGGCAGATCCGGCTTCCCGCCGCCCACCTAGCGATATCCTAGCGACCCTCAGGTATAACTTCCTTCAAAACCGGCCTTGCTCTACTTCCCGAGATCCTGAAGTCGCTGCATTTGTATCTTTTACTATTTCTCAGGCCCCCTCGTAGATAGGATCGATCAACTGTTTGAAAACCACTTATTTTTTTTACTGTTAAGAGGTAAAACTAGTTCATGCACTTGAATCTAGTACTACTTGGTTCAAATAAGGAAGAAAGGGGGTGGGGTGGGGAAGATTTATTACCTGAATCTAGGACTTGGTCGAAAGAGGAAATAATGGGGGCAAAAAGTAGCAGAGACTGGCTATCCAACTGGTCTCTAGGTCTAATAGGGAAATAAAGGGAACACGGTCAAACTCAATAAAAACCCGATCTATTGGTTGAAAAAGGAAAGAAAGTGGGGATTGGGGGACAAGTCAACAGAGTAAGTCCAGCACTAGATTTGCTAGCCTCACACAGTAAAAGGTGGTTATATACCGAACAAAAATGGGACCAACCCAGATATCCTCTTCTGATGTTTGTTGCCCCGAGCCGCTCTTATGTAATGCCACTGGTAAAATGTAGCAGTCGCACTGTTAAAAGTAAGGACACGTTAAACCAATGTTGTTTCAATGTAATGCCTCCAGAAATATGAATCAATGGCAATTTTTTCATGTCCTACTACATTTCCCATTAAGATAAGTTCTTCTTTTCATTAGAGATGCAAATGTCCTGGTCCGCCTACTCTCTCGTGCCCAAATACCGACTCTGTAGTAGCTGTTAATGTAATGTTGCTGGTAAAATGAAGCAATGACACCATTAAAGTAATGTCGTATTTAACAGTTGTCAAAGTTAATCCTAATGCCCACACTAATATCTAGCAATGCTACTAGAAATTTCTACTGTCCTTGTACGATTGCCATTCAGATAAGGAACATGCTTTTTTCATTTGATGCATGTTTCATCACTTGTTAGTCACCCGCCTTTCCACCTTTTTTGTGCCAACAGAGATATACATTTCACGCTTGATCTTAGTTGAACTGCACAAATGATATCCAAATTATAGTTTAACATTCCAGGAGCTTCACGGCCAACCTTGACGTTGCTCAATTTTATTGCAACTAATGAAGAGAAGCTTTGTGGGTTTCGTTTTCTCATGGAAGTGGAACCAGGGCTGGAGCCCTTTTCTTAAAAAAAGAAGAAGCTACTAGCTCATGGGACATTGCTTCATTTTAGGTGAACTGCACCAAAAGGTCCCATGAATTGACTCATCCATGTTGATGACTGGTGTCATCCCTTCTATGATGGCATTGACTGCAGATATGGTTCCCATCACAAGGTATGTTCCTTTTTGGTCTGACCGGTTGCAAAGATCCTGCATGTTGATCCTGCTCTTGTGCTACTGTTTTGGTACTACCATCATAAAGCAGTAATGTTATTATTTTGCACCTTAATCTAGTGGCACTATTAATTTGAGGCAATGTTTTGGCACCGCTAGTGCCACTGTTTTTTTATATATTGAAAGAGTGGGCTCCCTCCGATTTCATTAAAGAAACCCAACGATAGAGAACCATTATCCGACAACATCTCAGTGTAAACGGGAAGTTATGCAACTACTACTAGAACGGACTGAGTACTAGCAGGAGACAAGTTCGCCACATAAGCTAGACAGGTAGGGGGACGCAACACCAGCTTGACCAAGTTTGGATTACAACCCAAATGCTACCACAGAAACATCAGGGGGAAGATAGGGACTGAAAGAGTCAGCTCCAGCATCCCAGTCTAAGCACCCCCGGCCTTCATCCTTATGACGCATAGTACACCTTGTTTGCAACCTGCTCGACCCTAGTGTCACTGATAAAATAAGTAACAATACAGTTAAAATAGAGCGAGTGTCCTCTCTATCATTTGAACTAGTCCCATTGTTAATGTTTAAGTAATAATACAGTCAACTAGTCCCATTGTGAATGTTTAAGCGTTTCTACAAACTGAGCTACTTAATTTTAGTTGATCTGCACAAAAATAGAGATTTGAATGTCTCAAGGCCCCTCCTTGTACTACCGATGTACATTGATGTTCATCACTGGCAGAAGGTGTATCGGGGAGACTTGGGACAATTTCCAGTATGAGGCATGGCGTACCGTATGAGGCGTCGCAGGGCCCATCTCGCCCTCGCAGCATGGCATACTATGATACTATCGCAATATTTTCTTCTATTTATTTTGCATGTTTCATCAACTAATGACACTATAATGTAATCACCCTTTTTCATTATCTATGCAAACAGGGTTATTCAGCTGCATTTTGGTGGAACTGCACAAATGTACAAATGGAACCGGCATATATGCAGAGTGCGAGGTGTGCCAAGTAACAATTACCGACACCAACCATGCTCCAGGCACGCATTGGCATCCATCACCACCAGTGGGATGTGTGGCGCTCTCTGTGGACGGATCTTTCTCGGCAGCAAATCCTCTAACCAAATACTAGTAGCTTATATTGGCAGTTTTCTAGGGAGTACTCTTTTTTGAAAGAAGCACCAATCTACTTTTCTTTATTAGTATACATATACAGTGTCACAACTTTGACCCAAAGGTCCAAAGCTATTTAAGAGTGATTGGCATAGTACTCGGAGACTGATTGTAAGCATGATTTTCATTAGCTGTCACACTGATTGTAAGCATGAGCAGGTGGAAGATTAGGTTAGTGCGAAGCTTAGCTTAAACCCTACCGCCGCCGTTGAAATGAGGCGAGCGTCGAGGGAACCGTGGAGAACGACAGGGAAGCAACGTCGCGCCATCTGGCCTCCTCTTGCGGTGGGAGAACGGATACTCCTGTGGCTCTGGCTGGCTCTGCACCCTCACGAATGGCACGCGTACTCGATCGATTTGTTATCCTCTAGGTGCTCGACGTTCGACATGTATGCCCACCACCTCCTTTCTCCTCAGGAGAATCTGTCTGCTCCATCGCCTAGAGGATATACTCGATGAACTCGAAGGACTGCGGCGTGACTGCTGCCGAGGAGTACATGTACATTGCCGCCCTCATCGTCGTCGTCTCGCTCTTTCGCATACATTGCCACAGGGCCCTCACCGCCCTCAAAATCTCCCACTCACTGTCAAAACCAAGTAAGGATCTCCTTCAGCCTGGCTAACTTTGCCTAGCCGCCACCGGCGATTTGCCTGATCTACTGCTGCATCCTCTCCATAAATGTCCTTCTGAGTGATCCAGTGCTAGCTTTGGAAGATGGGAGGAGAGATGGTGGTATTGCAATAGAGAAGAGGGAGAGGTGAGATGGTGGTTTTGGAATGGAAATGATGGAGAGGAGAGGAGGTGATTTTGCAATGGAGAAGTGGGAGAGGCGACATAGTGGTTTTGTAATGGAGATGATGGAGAGGAGAGGAGGTGGTTTTGCAATGGAGAACAGGGAGAGGAGCGTGTGGCCGCGATTTAGGATTGACAAGAGGGCCGGTGCGCTGTGACTGGATCAAAATCAAAATCAATTTACCCTTCGATTAAGAAAGCGACCCCACATTAACTAGTCTCCCTTTTATTCTGGGTCATAATTGACCATGATTTTCGCAAATAAAATATATGTTATATGTTGAAAAAATAATATAATTTGAAAGTACATTCAGATATGAACCAAATGATACAATTTTTGGGGACATGCATTCACATTTTGCTTGTGAAATCCAGTATGTGGTCAACCTTTGACCCAAAATACGCAAAACAAAAAAAATACTTCCAAGACCAGCGCCGCTCTTCCGCTCTTCTCCTCTTAAACCACCGCCACTCCTCTCCTGTTTGAATCTAAATCCAGTATCGCTCCTCTCCTCTTCCACTCAAAACCACCGCCCCTCCTCTCCTGTTCCAATCCAAAACCAGCGTCGCTCCTCTCCCGTTCTAATCCAAAACCAGCGCTGCTCCTCTCCCCTTCCATTCAAAAACCACTGCCGGCGAGTGAAGGTGCTATGGAGAAGTACATTGATGGAGGAGTACAATCAATACGGGAGGATCACAAACGGCGATCTGTGAAGCTAGCTAGGATGTTGGAGATACAGTCTTGGTTTGACAACAAGGACCAACTAGCGACGACGACGACATCCATGGCCAAATATCTGCAATAGAGCGAAAAGGCAGCGATACTCCCGGAGGGAGTCGCACGGGAGTACAAAGAGCTGCTACTTTGGGCTATGGAGCAAACAGATTCACCGAATCCGATCGTGAGGGAGCGGTGGTGGGAGTATCGATCCCAGATGGAGCATCAACCAGAGATTGAAGGATCCCGCATCTACAGGGTGCCGTTTGTGAGGGTGTCGTGCCAGAGTGAGCCGATGGAGTCTTTGTCGACCGAACCCAACTGCAAGAGGACAAAAACAGTTGGCCCAAGGACGCTTCCCCGCCACCCTCTCCCTCGCTGTTCACATCGTCTCATGGGGCGGTTGTCTGCTGCCGAGGAATAGGAGGGACAGCCCCCCCCCTAGTCCAATAGTCGGGCAGGTTGTGAATTGTCAGGAGGAGCTTAGGGTTGTCCGTATTTGCAGGTTGCGAATTGTGTTTTGTGTTTTGTATGTATTTTGAGAGTACTTTCAGATATGAATGTCTTTTGAATTTCAGATTTGTAGTATTGAGCATATGAAGTATTTTATGAATTCTAGAGATCTATTTTTAGCACTTAAAAATGTAGTTTCATAGGAGTATAAAAGTGCAGACAATGTGATTCTCAAAGAAGAAAGTGCAAGTTTCAGTTTCAGATAAGAAACTCCAAGTTCAGTTTCAGATAAGAAACTGCAACTTTCAGAGGTAGAGCATTTATATTAACACGGCCTTTTCAAACATTTTTAACATCATGTTGGAAGTTTTATTCATGGTCAAAACTGGAACTACCATGGAGTTAACATCATGCTGATCAAAATTCATGCATAGCACATCTTCATATGATGCACAGTCAAAAAGATATGCTATTTTCAAAATGTCCACACAATGTCGAGTGTGTGAAAAATAGAGAAAACAAGGGACGAAGTTTTGGCAAGTGTTGGATGTGGTGTGGTAGATGACAATTGGGACCCACATGTCAATAAAGGCAGAGCCAAAAAATTTGGAGATATTTTCTCTGCACAGGTGGAATCGAACCCGGGCGGAACATCTATAGGGTAGTGTCACTCGGCAACTAGGCTAGTTCAGTTGTTTCGTTACTAATAAGGCACTTCCTCAGGTTGTCAGATCTCCTCCTGCGCGTTTGTGCGCTCGCCGCTGTCTGCCATTGTGAACATGCTGAACAAACAAGAGAAATCTGGAGAGGACTGTACGTGGAGAGGCGGATAGTCGGGACCCACCAGGTCTATGGCCGTACGCAAGCAAGTGCCTCATCGAAAATAATACTTCCTCCTAATGCTATACTAACGTTGGGGCCCATGGGTTTGTCAACATAGTTACATTTTTTTAGGTGCTTCAACGTAGTTACTACAGGAGATAAATTCACAATGAAGCCAGGGAGCTGGCAAGTATCATTTATTATCACTGGGGCAGCAAGTATCAGCTGGGTTTTGGGTGCTCCATAGGCCCGTTTGTATTTTCTTGAAGGCCCTCATCTATCGACTGGCCTATGGACCTCCCATCCGAGGTTTTATTTTTCCTGAAACATCGGCAACCCAATTTATGTATTCTTTATTGAAGAAAATGCAGAGGTATGTTCTATTTTTCTATATAAGCATAGGAACGCCTGGTCCAACTTATGTTTCCCTTCTAACTATATTATATATATTTAAATTATTTTTATATGTTATTATATATTATTCTTATTCTCATCATATATTTAACAGATACTTACATATGTAAGAAAATAATATCCCACATCTTATTAAGTTATAAAAATAATTTCTTATCAATAAAATCCTGGATTTTTTTGGCAACGAAAATCCTGGTGATTGTGTACAAATGCTTGGTAAGATTTAAGGACCAATGTAATAATAAATTACTTATTATAAATATATATAACAAAATGCTCAGCCCGTGTTTATTTTTTGATAACATTGTTGCACCCACCCCAACATTATAATTAGAATCAGCTGAGCAAAATCATGTATTTTGAGAAAGTGCAAATGGCCTGTATTTTTTAGGAAAATCATAAATGAGCCTCATGGACGTGATACGTCTCCAACGTATCTATAATTTTTGATTGTTCCATGCTATTATATTATCAATGTTGGATGTTTTATATGCATTTATATGCTATTTTATATGATTTTTGGGACTAACCTAGCTATGAACCTAGAGCCCAGTGCCAGTTTCTGTTTTTTCCTTGTTTTTGAGTGTTACAGAAAAGGAATACCAATTGACGTGCCAATTTTTGACGATTTTTTATGGACCAAAAGAAGACCCCGGATTAAAAGAGTTGGGCCAGAAGAGTCTCGGGGCGTCCACGAGGGTGGGGGCGCCCCCCCCCCCCCAGGCGCGTGGGCCTGCCTCGTGGACGACTCGGGAACCTTCTTGACGTGAGACCGACGCCATAAATTCATGTAAATACAAAAACTTCCAGAAAATAACCTAGATCGGGAGTTCCGCCGCCAGAAGCCTCCGTAGCCACCGAAAACCAATCTAGACCCATTCCGGCACCCTGTCGGAGGGGGAGAATTCCTTGCCAGTGGCCATCTTCATCATCCCGGTGCTCTCCATGACGAGGAGGGAGTAGTTCTCCCTCGAGGCTGAGGGCATGTACCAGTAGCTATGTGTTTGATCTATCTCTCTCTTTCGTGTTCTTGAGGTGATACGATCTTGAAGTATCGTGAGCTTTGCTATTATAGTTGGATCTTATGATATTTCTCCCCCTCTACTCTCTTGTGATGAATTGAGTTTTCCCTTTGAAGTTATCTTATCAGATTGAGTCTTTAAGGATTTGAGAACACTTGATGTATGTCTTGCATGTGGTTATCTGTGGTGACAATCGGATATCACGTCATCCACTTGATGTATGTTTTGGTGATCAACTTGCGAGTTTCGTGACCTCGTGAACTTATGCATAGGGGTTGGCACACATTTTTGTCTTGACTCTCCGGTAGAAACTCTGGGGCACTCTTTGAAGTTCTTTTTGTTGGTTGAATAGATGAATACGAGATAGTGTGATGCATATCGTATAATCATACCCACGGATACTTGAGGTGACATTGGAGTATCTAGGTGACATTAGAGTTTTGGTTGATTTGTGTCTTAAGGTATTATTCTAGTACAAACTCTATGATAGATCGAACGGAAAGAATAGCTTTGTGTTATTTTACTATGAACTCTTGAATAGATCGATCAGAAAGGATAACTTTGAGGTGGTTTCGTACCCTACAATAATCTCTTCGTTTGTTCTCCGCTGTTAGTGACTTTGGAGTGACTCTTTGTTGCATGTTGAGGGATAGTTATATCGAATTATGTTATTATTGTTGAGAGAATTTGCACTAGTGAAAGTATGAACCCTAGGCCTTGTTTCCTAGCATTGCAATACCATTTACGCTCACTTTTACCACTTGCTACCTTGTTGTTTTTATATTTTCAGATTAGAAAAACCATTATCTACTCTCCATATTGCACTTGTATGACCATCTCTTCACCGAACTAGTGCACCTATACAATTTACCATTCTATTGGGTGTGTTGGGGACACAAGAGACTCTTTGTTATTTGGTTGCAGGGTTGCTTGAGGGAGACCATGTTCATCCTACGCCTCCCACGGATTGATAAACCTTAGGTCATCCACTTGTGGGAAATTTGCTACTGTCCTACAAACCTCTGCACTTGGAGGCCCAACAACGTCTAAAAGAAGAAGGTTGTGTAGTAGACATCAAGCTCTTTTCTGGCGCCGTTGTCGGGGAGGTTAGCGCTTGAAGGTATATCTTTAGATCTTGCAATCGAATCTTTTTGTTTCTTGTTTTAGCACTAGTTTAGTTTATAAAACAAAACTACAAAAAAATGGAATTGAGTTTGCCTCATACGCTTCATCTTTTTAATATCTTTCGTGAGAATGATGGAAAGGAAAATTGTGCTCAAATGCTAGAAGAATAAGTCTATAAAATGTTTGGCACTAAATCTTTGAATGATGGGCATGATTGCAATGTTGTTAGTATGAACTCCTTGAATATCCATAGTACTAATGATGATTGCACTAGTCATGATGAAAATGTCTCGTATAAGCATGTCAACTTTTTTGGAGTGCATGGAGTTTGCAAGTACACACCAAATAGGGAAGATTGATTTTGTAATAGGCATAAGTATTTAGCAAATAAATGGTTGCAAGAAAGGATAGATGCTTGTGCTGAAAATTTAAAATTGGTTCACCATGCTTGTGAACTTTGCAATGAACATGATCATTTAAATATCAAATGCAAATTGTTTCATGATCGTATCGTGTCCAAAAATTGTGATGTTTTGATTTCCATTGCACATCATGATGAACTTAGTTTTCTCTTGGGTTATGAAGAAATGAAACGTATAACTAAGCATATTCCAGAATATAACCCTGAGAAATTCTCTGATCTTGATCTAGAATAAATTTTTATGTATTGTGCGGTGCATTGCATTGAAAATCCTTATATTGCCAATTACATAAAGAAAAGAAAACAAACAGAGGATGAAGAGAATACTAATGAAGGGGAAGAGGCTTCCCAATATCCTCCTATTTGTGATGAAAGAGAAGAAAAAGAAAAGAAGGAGAAGCAAAGGTAAAAATGTGTCCCTCCCAAATGATGTTGCTCCTTTTTGTGATGATGATAATTGTTATACTATTGGTGCTATCCATACTATTAATGATGAGAGTGATTATGCTTATGATATGAAAAGGCCCAAGCTTGGGGATGCTATGTCTGATACGAATGACATGTTTGAGAATGTATTTGCTACAATTAATGTTAGTCCCAAGCTTGGGAAAGCTATGTTTAATGAAAATGATATTTGTAGTCTCCCAAGTTTTGATATGAAAACTTATTATGATGATAGCATGCCTCCTACTTATGATGATTATATTGATGAAAGTGCGTTTGGAAGAATGTCCACTTTAGGAAGTAATGATCCCACTATATTGGAGGATGTTGAATCTTATTTTGACAATTATGAAAGTGGATTTGGAGAGGTCATGACTTTATTTGGTAATGATTCCACTATCTTGGAAGAGGTCTCAATCGATTATGATGTGAACAAACACTAGTAGAAAAAGGGTTAAACGTGAAGCACATTAGTGCCGGTTTGTATTTGAGCCGGCACTAATGTATACATTAGTGGCGGTTCCAACGGCTAGCCGGGCCGCTTTCATTAGTATCGGTTCGTGGCGAACCTTTAGCACCGGTTCGTGCCACAAACCGGTACTAATGGGAGTGGTGGCAGGATGTTGTCAGACTGGGGCCCCTCCAGCCCCTTTAGTACCGGTTCTTGGCACGAACCGGTACTAAAGGTCGTCCTACATAAACCCTTCGTCCACCCAAGCTCACTCTGTTCTTCCCCTTTCCCCTCTCCTCTCTGTTCTTCCCCTCTTCCTCTCGAGCTCATCACACATTTTGCCCAAAATTTGTCAAGATTAGAAGACCCCCATCCATTCAAATGATCACAAAGGTTAGCAACTTTGTCCTTTCATCTCTCATTGCTAGATTAGCTCTTGCAATGCTTTATATAGTGATTAATTTGTGAGTTTAGTAATTTGGGAGGATATATATATATATATGTGCTAGTATTTGATTTATATGCAATTTGAGGTCAAAAATAACACTTAGTTTGCATATGTAGGTGTGGTTTACTTAGTGCCTTCTAAATCTCCGTCGTAACCACCGTCGATCGCCCGCACCGTCCCGTCGCCGGCACCACCTTGTGGTGAGCCTCTTGTTCATGAAATTTTATATAAAAATTGATGTTTGTGTGATTTGGATATATAGTTACTCGTATTATTATCTTACCCGTACATTGTTTGTTATACATATAGTGCCATGGTTTTGATATCCATCCCCGTCGGCCCTCGTCCTTGTTATGATTGGATGTGGTATATATATTCTCTTTTAAAACTAGTTGCATTTCGTGTTTATGACAAATTATGCCCATCAAGTTGACATAGAAATTTTTTCTAGGAGGTATGTGATCCGGAAATTCCAACCGACCCTATTGTCGAGAGGTTAAATTTAGTTGAAAGAGAAAACGAGTACTTGAAAGAAAAATTGAAAAGAATTGAGGGGGAGAAGATGGAATTGGAGTTGCATGTTGCCGATGTCGTCGATGATCACAAGATCAAGATGGAGAAAATGCGCTTGAAGATTAGAAAGATTAGAAAAATATGCCATCGATAGTGAGGCTTGGTATCATTATCCTGTTGGATCCATTGTTACCTTAGTTGCGATCTTGATCGCATTTGTTGTTGCATTTAAATTCTTTAGCTAGAGAGTTATTTGTTTGTTGCATTCAAGTGTTGTATGAACTTTATGTATGAACTTGTATTAATTTGGTCTATTCGGTGTTGTGTAATGAAGATGAGCCGGCAATGGATGTACGATGACCGATGCTCTCCCCAGTTTGTTGAGGGCGTGCATTCTTTTCTGCTTGCAGCTGAGGCAAACAAGCAGGCGGATGGTTTTATGCCTTGTCCATGTGCTGGCTGTAAGAATGGTCAGAATTACTCTACGTCAAGAACCATTCACGTCCACCTGTTAAAGTCCGGTTTCATGCCCCACTATAATGTTTGGACCAAGCACGGAGAAAGAGGGGTTATGATGGAAGACAATGAAGAAGAAGAGGACGACGACAGCTATCCTAGCCATGGGTTCCCTGAATACGATGATACAACAATGGGGGAAGAAGCTGAGCCGGTAATGCGGGAAGAAGCTGAGCTGGCAATGCGGGAAGAAGCTGAAGAAGAGGCATCAGATGAGCCCATTGATGATCTAGGTCAGGCCATTGCCGATGCAAAGAGAAACTGTGCAAGTGATTTGGAGAAGAAGAAGTTGCAGCGCATGTTAGAGGATCACAAAAAATTGTTGTACCCGAATTGCGTAGGTGACAAGAAAAAGCTAGGAACCACACTGGAATTGCTGCAATGGAAGGCAGAGAATGGTGTATCTGACAAGGGATTTGGAAAGTTGCTGGTAATGATAAAGGATATGCTTCCAAAGGACAATGAATTGCCTGAGAGTACGTACGAAGCAAAGAAGGCTGTCTGCCCTCTAGGGTTAGAGGTGCAGAAGATACATGCATGCCCTAATGATTGCATCCTCTACCGCCGTGAGTACCAGGATTTGAATGCTTTCCCAGTATGTGGTGCATTGCGCTATAAGATCAGCCGTGATGGCCCTGGTGATGTCGAGGGCGAGCGCCCCAGGAAGAAGATTCCTGCCAAGGTGATGTGGTATGCTCCTATAATACCACGGTTGAAACGTTTGTTCCAAAACAAAGAGCATGCCAAGGCGATGCGATGGAACAGAGAAGACCGTAATAAAGACGGAAAGTTGAGAGTACCCGCTAACGGGTCGCTGTGGAGAAAAATCGAAAGAAAGTATGGGAAGGAGTTTGCAGATGACGCAAGGAGCGTATGGTTTGGTCTAAGCGCAGATGGCATTAATCCTTTTTGGGAGCAGAGCAGCAACCATAGCACCTGGCCTGTGACTCTATGTTTGTATAACCTTCCTCCTTGGTTGTGCATGAAGCGGAAGTTCATTATGATGCCAGTGCTCATCCAAGGCCCTAAGCAACCCGGCAACGACATTGATGTGTACCTAAGGCCATTAGTTGAAGAACTCTTACAACTGTGGAATGGAACAGGTGTACGTGTGTGGGATGAGCACATGGGGGAAGAATTTGACCTAAAGGCATTGCTGTTCGTGACCATCAATGATTGGCCTACTCTCAGTAACCTTTCAGGACAGACAAACAAGGGATACCGCGCTTGCACGCACTGTTTGGATGATACCGACAGTATATATTTGGCTAATTGTAAGAAGAATGTGTACCTGGGACATCGTCGATTTCTTCTGAGAAGGCATCCCGTAAGAAAGAAAGGCAAGCATTTCAAAGGTGAGGCGGATCACCAGACGAAGCCTCGCCACCGTACTGGTGCTGATGTACATGATATGGTCAAGGATTTGAAGGTGGTCTTTGGAAAGGGTCCTGGTGGACAACCTGTTCTGAATGACGCTGACAGACGCGCACCCATGTGGAAGAAGAAATCTATATTTTGGGACCTGCCCTATTGGAAAGACCTAGAGGTCCGCTCCGTAATCGACGTGATGCACATGACGAAGAATCTTTGTGTGACCCTGCTTGGCTTCTTGGGCGTGTATGGGAAGACAAAAGATACACCTGAGGCACGGGAGGACCAGCAACGTATGCACGGAAAAGACGGCATACATCAGGGAATCTTCTTTGAATGCCTTCTCAGTATTATGGTACCGTCTGGCTTCTCGTCGAATATAAAGGGAATAATAAACATGGCAGAGAAAAAGTTCCAGAACCTAAAGTCTCATGATTGTCACGTGATTATGACGCAACTGCTTCAGGTTGCATTGGGGGGGCTTCTACCGGAAAACGTTCGATTAGCCATTGTGAAGCTATGTGCATTTCTGAATGCAATCACTCAGAAGGTAATCGATCCAGAAATCATACCAAGGTTAGAGAATGATTTGGTGCAATGTCTTGTCAGTTTCGAGTTGGTGTTCCCACCATCCTTCTTCAACATCATGATGCACGTCCTAGTTCTCCTATGCGAAGAGATTAACGTTTTGGGTCCTGTATTTCTACACAATATGTTCCCCTTTGAGAGGTTCATGGGAGTCTTAAAGAAATATGTTCATAACCGTGCTAGGCCAGAAGGAAGCATCTCCAAGGGCCGTCAAAATGAGGAGGTCATTGAGTTTTGTATTGACTTTATTCCTGACCTTAAGCCGATTGGTGTTCCTGAATCGCGGCATAAGGGCAGACTGGATTGAAAAGGCACGCTAGGAGGGGAACAAATAATATGTATGGACGGACATTGTCTCACTGAAGCACACTACACAGTTCTACAGAATTCCGCCTTGGTGGCTCCGTATATGGATGAACACAAGAATTTGCTACGCTCCAAACACCCGGAGCGGTCTGATGACTGGATTACACATGAACAAACCAGGAGTTTCGCCAGCTCGTTGCAGACATGTACCATGCATGACACCTCTATTGAAGATGACCTGTACTTGCTGTCCCAGTTACCATCTTCGAATATAATGACTTTCAAAGGGTACGAGATAAATGGTAATACATTTTACACGATCGCCCAAGATAAGAAGAGCACCAACCAAAACAGTGGTGTCCGCTTTGATGCAGAAACCAAGAAGGGAAAGGAAACATATTATGGTTATATACAGGACATATGGGAACTTGACTATTGACGTGGTTTGAAGGTCCCTTTGTTTCGGTGCAAATGGGTCAATATGACACGAGGCGGGGTAACAGAAGACCCGCAGTACGGAATGACAACAGTGGATCTCAACAATCTTGCGTATGCAGAGAAACCATTCGTCCTAGCCAATGATGTGATGGACATGTCTACCAAGCCAAGAAAAAGAAAAGATAAGGAAGCGAATGCATCGTACGATGAGCCAAAGTGGCACATAGTTCTTTCTGGGAAGAGAAACATCATGGGAGTGGATGACAATACAGACAAGTCAGAAGATTATGAAAAGTTTGATGAAATTGCTCCATTCACAGTGAATATTGACCCGAGCATCCCGTTAAATGATGAAGATTTTCCATGGTTACGGCGCAAAGGGACACACGCGAAGAAAAAGTTTCACACCCAAAGATCTGGGATGTGATTGGCTTCACTATCATCACTTTCTTCTGTGTTTCACACCACACCTAGAAGGGAATCTCTGTAATAGTTAGGGTAGTTAATTATGTGTTTCGGCATTTGAAACGCGAAGAAATTTTATGTGCAAACAAATTCTTTCATGCCTTTACTAATTTTTAAAGTTAAGTTATTCAAAGACTAGTGATTCAAAATGATTTCAAATAATTCAAAATTTAAACTATTCAAATTTGAAAACTACGGGCACTAACAGAAAGTTTGTAATTTTTTGTACCTAAAGCAAAAATATTCACAAAGAAACTCTAAATACACAAAAAACAACTCAAAAATAAATAAAGCAAAAAAATAAAAAAAGCCCGCCTACTAGGCCAGAGCGGCCTGCATACGACTAGAAACCCAACCTGTTGTTGGGCCAGGATGCAGGCCCGCAAAGGCCCAGTAGGCCAACAGGGCAGCACAGAACATGTAGGCCCAATAGGCCTGCTTTGGAGAGGAGCTCGAGAGAGCTACCGCACGGGGGTTTATAAACCAGTGTGGTCGCCCCTCAACTAGCAAGGTGGGACTAAACTTGCGCACCGCACCTGCGCCAGCGCACCCCCTTTAGTACCGGTTCGTGGCACCAACCGGTACTAAAGGGGGGCCTTTAGTACCAGTTGGAGCCACCAACCGGTACTAAAGGGGGTGCGGTTCCCACCGCTTGGCCTGGCCAAAACAGGCCTTTAGTACCGGTTGGTGGCTCCAACCGGTACTAAAGGTGCCTTCTATATATACAACAGTTATGAAAATTTCATTCTCCCTCTGTTTCTTCCTCTGTTTCCCCATTGAAGCACCGCCCGCGCGCCCCGATCGATCGACGCCGTCGCCGTCGCTGCCCCCGTCCCCGTCGCCGCCCCCGTTCCCGTCGCCACCCTCGTCTCCGTCGCCACCCCGGGCCCGTCCCCGTCGCGTCGTCCCCGCGTCGCCGCCCGCGCGTCACGCCCCGGCCCGTCGCTGCCCCCGGCCGTCGCCTCGCCGTCGCCCCGCTCTGAGCTCTCCCGCTCTAACCCCTCTCCCTCGCCCCCGGCGGCCACCATGGGCGCCGCCCCTCCCCGAGCCCATACACACACACAAGCATGATGAACACACACACACACACACACGTACATATGTATGAATTAATGCATGAATATATTAGTATATACGTATTTTGTATGTTTAATTAGTTTAGATTTTTTAGATTATTATTTTTTCACTAGTATAGATGTATGAATGCATGTTAGATGGATATAATTAGTGTTTAATTAGTATGGAAATTTTTTATATAATGTTGTTTTTAGTTTTTTAATGGATGTATAAAAGTTTTGTTTTCTGTTTTTAGTGTTAGATGCTTAATTAGTATGAAATAGCATATAGAATTTTGACATATGCAATGATAGCATAATTAGTGTTATATAGAAATGTTAGAAATTTTAGTTATCAAAATCCAATCATTAAAAAATGTTACTTTTTGTGGGCATATAGCTAGTATTTGTTCTCGACGATGCCCGGCCCGCATCCTCGCCGTCGACCCGTCCGCGACGATGTCCGACTGACCCATGTCCAGGACTGGGCTCCGCCGGGCTGGCACTGCGAGGTGCTGCTTGGAGGGGCGGGCCGCTTGATGAGGAACCCGGCCCCGGGTCCCGTCGTCGACCCTGATCTCGTTTGGTGGCGTTCGCGTGGGCCAGTTTCGGTGCGGAGGGAGCCGGCCCTGCCGGAGGTGGTACGTCGCCGTGTCAGGGAGGAGGACGAGCACGTCCATCGCTACATGGTTGCGTTAGAGGGCGGCAGGTTCTCCAATACCTGGCAGTTTCTTCAGGGATCTCACTTCAGCTATGATCCTGTGAGGGTTCCTTCTCTTTGGGTGTCCACCGCCCGCGCCGCAGTATTTGATCTTTAATTAGCTACCTAGCCAGTGATGTACTATTCAATATTATATATTATTCAAGATGATGTATTCGAGATTATATCTATTATTCGAGATGATGTATTCGAGATTATATCTATTATTCGAGACGATGTCTTCGAGATTATATCTATTATTCGAGACGATGTAATTTGAATACTAAATTGTTTTATATTTCTTTTGGTATAGTTAAATAAAAGCTATGGCGGACAATACCGACAGAGAGGGAGAACAGACCATGTTCGATATCATACACGGGCCAGATGATGATCAGAATGAAGAAGATTATGACGGCTCCGGATTTCTAAACAACACCGGAGAGGGTGATATGATATTCGATCGCGACGACCGAATGGATGAAGTCGTGAACTACGATTATGACAATGACGAAGAACATGTTGATCCTGAAACAACAAAGACCGGCGAGGTATATATATTTATATAAGCAGGCATCTGGTGATCATCACATGTTTTAAATGAGTTGAAGATATATTAACGAATCGATCTTTCTTCTTTCAGCCATCCGGATCGAGCAAATCTTTAGGCAACAGGACAAAACGAGGCTCGAACAAAAAGTTGAAGGAGGGCGTAAAGTATAATATCGAGGCAATCAGACCTAATGGCGAACCATTATCTCCTAAGAAGATTGCAGAGAAGTTCGTTCGTCAGTGCGGAGTTCTTGTGAAGGATCAACTCCCGATCTCCCTTCAAGAATGGAGAGAGCCAGCAAAGCCACGTCCAGATCTTACTTTTGTCGACGACAGACAAAAAAGTCTGCTTTGGGATACTCTCATGGAACATTTCACCCTACCAGATCATTTCACAGAAGCAGATGTGCAGAAAGTCAAGGACGCTGCTCTTAGGAAGATGGCGATTGCATTCAAGAACCACAAGAATCGTGAATGGGCAAGTACGTCAAGGGAGGAAGGAAGACTCCAGTATTCGAGGGAACACTAGAGAATCAAAGTGCTCATTGGGACGATTTCGTGAAATTCAAGGATTCAGAATTAGCTAAGGAACGGTCAAGAATAAACAAGAAGAATGCCGAAAAAAGGATAAGTTCCATAAGCTAGGGCCAGGTGGCTACATGGTGACAATGCCTAAGTGGGATAAGTCTGAGAAAGAGATGGAGGATGCAGGTGTCACTCCGGTTACTAAGAGCTGGCCCCCCAGGTGCAGGACTTGGTTCTATGCGCATGGGGGGCGTTGGACCCAAAGACAGGCAAAGTTTCGACGAAGGCATGTCTGAACGGAGCCGACGATAATATACTTGTTGCAATAGAAGAGGCTCGAACGGGGGTGTTCCAGCCCAACAGAGAGAACGACGAGCTTATGCGTGCCCTGGGAAATCCTGAACACCCGGGAAGAACACGAGGCAAGGGCGCTATTCCATGGTATGAGGGGTTTTCCGACTGGAACACCGACTACAGAACCCGTGCGAGAAGGAAGATTGCGGAGGAGAAGCAGAGGAAGATGGAGGAGGAGAAGAGGAAGCTGGACTATGAACGCCTTCAAGGCCTAGAATAAGCGCACGCGGACTTGGTAGTCAAATTCCAGCGGCAGCAGGAGCAGATCGACTCACTTAGCCAGCAAAGGGTGTCTCAGCAGCTGCAGCAGCTAGCGGGTGATCAGCATTGGATAGCACCGCCCCATCCATGCCGAGAAGCAGCGTGGGTTCCGCCCCATTTGACGCAATGCTGGATAGATACCCCGTGGATGACATCGCGGAGAACACTAACTGCGAGCTACACTACAAAATTAAGAACATATCCTTGAAGGTGCCAGACGGCGTTGCTTATACAAATTCCCCTGATGCAACCTTCCATTGCAACCCGATTCCAGCAGGCTATGCTCGTGTCGTGGTTGATGAGGTGGTGGACCAATATTCGGGGCTAGAGCTTGACATTCCTGGAGGTGACGAGGAGCACACACTCGGAGATGCCAAACATCATATCATCCTATGGAGAAAGGATTGCATCATCTTTCGAAGGCCACCGACACCGCGTCACCCGACTCCTCGTCGAAGTCCGCCACCGAGTCAGCAGACTCCCGCTCCTCCAAGTCCACCAACGCATGAGGCCACTCCTCCTCCTCCATGTCCGGCAAAGTGTCAGGCCACTCCTCCTCCAAGTCCGACACAGCGTCAGACGTCCACTCCTCCTCCAAGTCCGGCACAACCTCAGACCACTCCTCCTCCAAGTCTGGCACAGCTTCAGGCCACTCCTCCTCGTCCAACTCAACCCCGTCAGCCATCTCCGCCGCCTCAGCAATCGCAGAAGAGACACCCCGCAGCTATGGTGCGTAGCGGTATGAGTCGAGGTCATAGTACAGGAAGTACAGGCGGAGGCAAGCGATATAAATATGGTCCAAACCTCACTACTCCTCTTCCTGAGAGGGCTTATGACAGGACCGAGGAGAAAACCAATGCCATAGTGCGGGCAGAAGTCGACGCCCATTTTGGACCGAAACCGCCACCACCGCCAAGGGAGAAAGTGCATGTGGAAGTAGTTGACCACTTCATTCGTATGGCTCAACCACCAGCTCCTAATCCTGTTGACACAGACTATGAGCGCCACATTAGGAAGTTACATCGACAACGTCTACAAAAGGAGGCGAGCTCGAGCTCGAGCAAACAACAAGCATCTGTCAAAAAATGCGGGAAAACCGTTGCCCAGCTGGGAAAACAGGCGGCGCAATCGATCCCCCCGCTTGTTGTGCCACCAACAACACGTGACAGTACGCGCGCCCAATATTATTGTGGGCAAACAGTTTACATTCCCGAGGTGGGCGATGTGGTAATAACCCAGGAGCATATAATGCAGGCTGAAACTCTCAATATCACTGTTGGACAACTCCTCGAGATCGAGGACATGCCTGTGCTTACAGAGGAGGAAATAAAACGGAAATATGCCCGGGGCCAACCTTTGGTCAAGCCAAAAGAGGTCAAGAAGCTCCCAACAAGAATGTATGAATTGCATCAATGGTACATGGACATTACCAAGAGATCTGATCGAGAGTCCCTCATGGTGCAAGTCAAGAAGGATCATTACTACCATCAGAAACCTGTGACCGTTGAGTATTCTGAACTGTTTCAGTTATACAATCAAGACACACTCGACAAATCTATCGTCAGTTGCTATTGTCTGTAAGTGATATCTTTCTGTAATTTAAGTCTCAAGCTAGCTGTAGTGATCCTTTTGATCAATCATTACCTGTAATTATCCTCACTATATTCTTTTCTGTGGTATTATGCGGGATGAAGATGTATGAAATGAGAAAAGGTGGACACTATGGCATTGGGTTCATTGACCCAAACACCGTTAATGAATACACATGGAAAATAAACAAGCATCATGAAAAGCAGGTAGAGGACAGCATGCTAGAGTTCTTGAAGCACCTCAAATACAATGAAGATATACTACTTCCTTACAACTTCCAGTGAGTCACACTTTCTTGTACTACAAATTCTCTCTTTTTGCCAACTAGCTATCTACATGTTTTTGCTTACATATGCCCGCTTAATTAAGACATGCAAACGTGTGTGCATGCAGATTTCACTAGATCTTGTGTATCATTAAAGTTGACGCCGGAACAGTTGAAATACTGGACTCACTACTCAAAGCAAATAGTGACTATAACATCTTGTTTGGGATAGTCAACAGGTAATTTCAATCATTATTAACTATATATCTCGGCCTATTTAGTTCGTCATTTCATGATATGAACTATTTAATAACCCCTTTATTCATTTTCTTTGTCGGCGGGCAGGGCTTGGGCAAGGTTCATCAGCGTCACAGGAGGCGAATGAAAATGACAGCTGAAATGGTTTCGACCCAAGGTAAGTAATTAAGTAGTACTAGCTAGCTCTAGCTAGCTGCCATCTCTTTAATTATCATGCTTGATTAATTATTATCTGATCAAATTAAATTCCATTCTCGTAATAAAGGCCCTGAAGAAGGCGCAGGGGACTGATCTGTGTGCATTCTGCGTTTGCGAGAACATTCGCATGATGGCGTCCGAAAGGAGCAGATCTCGAAGACAGGAATGGATACGCTTGTCAGAACACTATTCACAATTTTTACACCATTATCGATATCTAGTCACACAACTAATACACATGCATATTGATCTCCTTCTTAACAGTTCACAGAGGTGCGGGACAAGCTCCTAAAAACGGAGCGTGTAGAAGCACTTCAAGAGGAAATAGCGGGATTTTTGCTCGACCAGGTCATAAATCCGAAGGGAGAATACTATTACCCGCTACCGCCCCCATCGACTAGGTCATGAACCACTGCCAATTGTCATCCTACTCCGAAGGCACCAATTAGGCTAATGCCACTGGCTCCGAAGGCAACATGCATATGTAGGAGAAATTTTATATAGCTATACATGTGTGTATGTGTGAATTAATATGGTGGTTTGTGAGACATTGATGATATATATATATATATATGATTGGTTCTAGTAGAAATTCTATTTATATATATATATGCATAACGTGTACAATGTGTAGTATCGTAAAATACCAGCAAATGAAAAAGAATTAAAATGGAAAACACAAAATTAAATGAAAAAGAAATCATAAAACCAAAAAAACCCCAAACATTTTAGTACCGGTTGGTGTTACCAACCGGTACTAAAGGGCTCCCGGCCCCCGGAGCTGGCTCGTTCCACGTGGTTGCCCTTTAGCACCGGTTCGTGCTAAACCGGTACTAAAGGGGGGGCCTTTAGTGCCGGTTAAGGAACCGGCACTAAAGGGCCTTACGAACCGGTGCTATTGCCTGGTTCTGCACTAGTGAAAGTTGCTACCTATGATGATTATTGTGATGACACGTATGCTATAAAAAGTAGTGATGATTATATTAAAACTTTTCATGATTATGATTACCCTTTTCCTGAATACTACTCTTTTAATGTGGAAACAATTTGTAGTATTCGAGTTTCTTATGATACTCCCACTATTCCGAATGAGAAGAATTTTGCCTATATGGAGAGTACTAAATTTTCTATGCTTGGAGATCATGAAAAGAATGCCTTATGTGATGGTTATATTGTTGAATTTATTCATGATGCTACTGAAATTTATTATGAGGGAGGAATATATGCTTGTAGGAGTTGCAATAATATCAAGTTTCCTCTCTATGTGCTTAAAGTTTTGAAGCTTTGCTTGCTTTACCTTCCTATGCAAGTTGATTCTTGTTCCCATAAATTGTTTTCTCACAAAATACCTATGCATAGTAAGTGGGTTAGGATTAAATGTGCTTGTTATATTATTCATGATGCGCTCTTTATGTCCCAATTCTTATCTTTTGTGTGAGCATCATTGAAATCATCATGCCTAGCTACGGGCGTTAAACGTTAGCGCTTGTTGGGAGGCAACCCAATTTTATTTTTGTTCCTTGCTTTTGGTTTCTGTTTAGTAATAAATAAATAATCTATCATCTGTTATGATTGTGTTTTTATGTTTTACTTAGTGTTTGTGCCAAGTAAAGCCTTTCGGATCTTCTTGGGTGATTGTTATTTGATCTTGGTGTAAAAAACAGAAAGTATGCGCTCACGACAATAATTTTAATTTTTTACCAGAGAGTGATAAAATACCAATTCCACTTGTAGTAGATTAATAAACAAATTGGCTAGGATCTACTAATTTCTCAGGATTTTTGGAGTTATATAAGTATTCTAAACCTACAGATTACTACAGACTGTTCTTTTTTTGACAGATTCTGTTTTGTATGTGTTGTTTTCTTATTTTCATGAATATATGAGTAGTATCGGCGGGTATGAACCATAGATAACTTGGAATACAGTAGATATTACACCAATATGAATTTAGAATGAGTTCACAACAGTACAAAAAGTGGTGATTTATTTTCTTATAATAACGCAGCTCATGAGATTTTCTGTCGAGTTTTGTGTTGTGAAGTTTTCAAGTTTTGGGTAAAGATTCGATGGACTATGGAATAAGGAGTGGCAAGAGCCTAAGATTGGGGAAGCCCAAGGCAACCCAAGGTAACATTCAAGGATACCCAAGAGCCTAAGCTTGGGGATGCCCCGGATCGCATCCCCTCTTTCGTCTTCGTCTATTGGTAACTTTACTTGGAGCTATATTTTTATTCACCACATGATATGTGTTTTGCTTGGAGCGTCATTTTATTTTATTTTGTTTTTCTTGCTATTTGAATAAAATACCAAGATATAAAATTCTTAAAAGTTAGAGAGTCTTCACATAGTTCATAATTATTCGACTACTCAATGATCTTCACTTATATCTTTTGGAGTAGTTTGTCATTTGCTCTAGTGCTTCATTTATATCTTTTTAGAGCACGGCGGTGGTTTTATTTTGAAGAAATTATTGAACTCTCATGATTCACTTATATTATTTTGAGAGTCTTTTAGAACAGCATGCTAGTTTGCTTTGGTTATGAATTTAGTCCTAATATGATAGGCATCCAAGAGGGATATAATAAAAAAAACTTTCATATAAAGTGCTTTGAATACTATGAGAAGTTTGATACTTGATGATTGTTTTGAGATATGAAGATGGTAATATTAGAGTCGTGCTAGTTGAGTAATTGTGAATTTTAGAAATACTTGTGTTGAGGTTTGCAAGTCCCGTAGCATGCATGTATGGTAACCGTTGTGTGACAAATTTGAAGCATGAGGTGTTTCTTTGATTGCCTTCCTTATGAGTGGCGGTCGAGGACGAGTGATGGTCTTTTCCTACCAATCTACCCCCCTAGGAGCATGCGCGTAGTGCTTGGTTTTTGATGACTTGTAGATTTTTGCAATAAGTATGTGAGTTCTCTATGACTAATGTTGAGTCCGTGGATTATACGCACTCTCAGCCTTCCATCATTGCTAGCGTCTTCGGTACCGTGCATTGCCCTTTCTCACCTTGAGAATTGGTGCAAACTTCGCCGGTGCATCCAAACCCCGTGAGATGAGACGCTCTGTCACACATAAACCTCCCTATATCTTCCTCAAAACAGCCACCATACCTATCTATTATAGCATTTCCATAGCCATTCCGAGATATATTGTCATGCAACTTTCCACTGTTCTGTTTATTATGACACGCATCATCATTGTCATATGGCCTTCCATGATCATGTAGTGGACATCGTATTTGTGGCAAAGTCACCATTCATAATTCTTTCATACATGTCACTCATGAGTCATTGCACATCCCGGTACACCGTGGGAGGCATTCATATAGAGTCATATCTTGTTCTAGTATTGAGTTGTAGTCTTTGAGTTGTAAATAAATAGAAGTGTGATGATCATCATTAATAGAGCATTCTCCCAAAAAAGGCCAAATAAAAAAAGAAAGGCCAAATAAAATAAAATAAAATAAAAAGGGGCAATGCTACTGTCCTTTTTCCACACTTGTGCTTCAAAGTAGAACCATGATCTTTATGATAGAGAGTCTCTTGTTTTGTCATTTTCATATACTAGTGGGAATTTTTCATTATAGAACTTGGCTTGTATATTCCAACAATGGGCCTCCTCAAGTGCCCTAGGTATTTGTGAGCAAGAAAGTTGGATGCACACCCACTTAGTTTCTTTTGTTGAGCTTTCATACATTTATAGCTCTAGTGCATCCGTTGCATGGCAATCCCTACTCCTTGCATTGACATCAATTGATGGGCATCTCCCTGGCCCATTGATTAGCCGCGTCAATGTGAGACTTTCTCCTTTTTTGTCTTCTCCACATAACCCCTTCATTATATTCTATTCCATCCATAGTGCTATATCCATGGCTCACGCTCATGTATTGCGTGAAAGTTGAAAAAAGTATGAGATTACTAAAGTGTAAAACAATTGCTTGGCTTGTCATCGGGGTTGTGCGTGATGAGAGCATTCTTGTGTGACGAAAGTGAAGCATGAACAAACTATATGATTTTCTAGGGATGAACATTCCTTTGCTATGTTATTTTGAGAAGACATAATTGCTTAGTTAGTATGCTTGAAGTATTATTATTTTTATGTCAGTATTAAACTTTTGTCTTGAATCTTATGGATCTGAATATTCTTACCACAATAAAGAAAATTACATTGATAAATATGTTAGGTAGCATTCCACATCAAAAATTCTATTTTTATCAATAGCTACTCGAGGACGAGCAGGAATTAAGCTTGGGGATGCTTGATACGTCTCCAACGTATCTTAATTTTTGATTGTTCCATATTATTATATTATCAACCTTGGATGTTTTATATGCATTTATATGCTATTTTATATGATTTTTGGGACTAACCTATTAACCTAAAGCCAAGTGCCTGTTTTTGTTTTTTCCTTGTTTTTGAGTTTTACAGAAATGGAATACCAAACGGAGTCCAATTGACGTGCCATTTTTTGACGATATTTTATGTACCAAAAGAAGACCCCAGAGTAAAAGAGTTGGGCCAGAAGAGTCCCGGGGCGTGCCCACCCCCTCCAGGCGCGTGGGCCTGCCTCGTGGACGACTCGGGAACCTTCGTGACGTAAGACCGACGCCAAAAATTCCTATAAATACAGAAACCTCTAGAATATAACCTAGATCGGGAGTTCCGCCGCTAGAAGCCTCCGTAGCCACCGAAAACCAATCTAGACCCGTTCCGGCACCCTGCCAGAGGGGGGGGGAATACCTATCCGATGGCCATCTTCATCATCGCGGTGCTCTCTATGACGAGGAGGGAGTAGTTCTCCCTCGGGGCTGAGGGTATGTACCAGTAGCTATGTGTTTGATATCTCTCTTTCGTGTTCTTGAGGTGATACGATCTTGATGTATCGCAAGATTTACTATTATAGTTGGATCTTATGATGTTTCTCCCCCTCTACACTCTTGTGATGAATTGAGTTTTCCCTTTGAAGTTATCTTATCGGATTGAGTCTTTAAGGATTTAAGAACACTTGATGTATGTCTTGCATGTGCTTGTCTGTGGTGACAATGGGATATCACGTGATCCACTTGATGTATGTTTTGGTGATCAACTTGTGAGTTCCGTGACCTCGTGAACTTATGCATAGGGGTTGGCACACGTTTTCGTCTTGACTCTCCGGTAGAAACTTTGGGGCACTCTTCGAGGTTCTTTGTGTTGGTTGAATACATGAATCTGAGATTGTGTGATGCATATCATATAATCATACCTACGAATACTTGAGGTGACATTGGAGTATCTAGGTGACATTAGGGTTTTGGTTAATTTGTGTCTTAAGGTGTTATTCTAGTACGAACTCTATGATAGATCAATCAAAAAGGATAACTTTGAGGTGGTTTCGTACCCTACAATAATCTCTTCGTTTGTTCTCCGCTATTAGTGACTTTGGAGTGACTCTTTTTTGCATGTTGAGGGAAACTTATATGATCCAATTATGTTATTGTTGTTGAGAGAACTTGCACTAGTGAAAGTATGAACCCTAGGCCTTGTTTTCTAACATTGCAATACCGTTTACGCTCACTTTTAGCACTTCCTACCTTGCTGTTTTTATATTTTCAGATTACAAAAACTAGTATCTACTATCCATATTGCACTTGTATCACCATCTCTGCGCCGAACTAGTGCACCTATACAATTTACCATTGTATTGGGTGTGTTGGGGACACAAGAGACTCTTTGTTATTTGGTTGGAGGGTTGATTGAGAAAGACCATCTTCATCCTACGCCTCCCACGTTGATAAAGCTTAGGTCGTCCACTTGAGGGAAATTTGCTACTGTCCTACAAACATCTGCACTTGGAGTCCCAACAACGTCTACAAGAAGGTTGTGTAGTAGACATCAGGACGCTACATTATTTGTTCCCGCAGCCCAGCTAATGGATTGTAATTCAAAAAAAGATCAAATTGATTGTAAATTCTACCCTGCAAAAAATACTGTAAATTCTGAAGAAAAAAATGGGTTGAATACGTGCCATATTTTTGGAGGCTCAAATGTGGGCCAATAGGTCGCAGCCAATGCAAGTCGTTGTCAACTTAATCAACAAATGATTCTGACATCGTTAGCCGTTGCGTTTACATCCAATGACCGGCATCCATCTTTAATCTCTCGTCTTCCTCCTCCAGCGCCGCCGGGACCACCTACTCCCGTCTCCTGCTACTAGCAGCTCTACTTAGCATGCTTCGCTGTGAAGCGCAACTCCACCATTGGCCAGGCCATCCCTCCACCCCTCCACACCTCCTGTTCTTCTCCACCTACTGCCGAGCCGCACCGCACCAGAACCAGTTAACCCTCATACACCTCTCCGTCTGCGACTCAACTCCCGCGTCTTCCCATCTCCAGGTTGTTGCTGTCCGGGGCCTCGCCGTCGTCCACCACCTTGGATGCGCTTGGCACGGAGTGGTCAACGTGGTCAACGAACGACACCATCGGAAGTAAACTGTGCGTGGAGAGGCTGACAGCTGGGTCCACGGCCGCATGCAAGGTAATGCCTCCTTATTGCACGCAAAATAATGATTCCTCCACCTGACAGCTGGGACCCACCGGAAGGGCCTTTGTATTTCACGAAAAAAACGTTCCTACCGCTGACAGGTCGGACCCACCAGCTATATCTTCGCACGCAAGGCAGTGCCTCCTTATTACGCACAAAAAAATGAATACCCCCTGCTAGCTGGGACCCACAATAGTGGGAGGCTGACTTGTGGGCCAACTAAGTTGACGGGGACGGAGGGCTTTGTCAACTTACTCAATATGAACGATTCTAGCTCCAGTGGCCGTACGATGTCCATCCAACGGCCATAGTGCTTCTTCAACCTCTGGTCTTCTTCCTCCAGCCGCCCAAACCAGTGCCTGTCATGCCTCGTGCTCCTGCCTCCTGTAGCCGGCTGTGATGCCGTGGAGGCCTCACCGCCCCTACTACTCCCACCGCTGGCCAGGCCACCCCTCTACTCACCCACACCCCCCTGTTATTCTGCGGCGACGGCAGCCTCACACCGCAGCGAACCAGTGAACCCTCATACTCCTCTACACGTGGGCATCCACTGCCGCTTCTTCCCCGGCTCCACGTCGTCCCCTTCCTAGGCCTGGTGCTGTCAGCGCATTGTGGTCAACGTGGTCAAGGAACGACTTCCATTGGACGTGTACCGTACGTGGAGAGGATGACAGCTGGGTCCATGGCCGCAGCAAGGAAGTGCCTCCTTATTACATGGAAAATAATGATTCCTCCACCTAACAGCAGGGACCCACCAGACGGGCAACCGTATTTTGCTAAAGAAATGTTCCCCCCTGACTGCTGGGACCTACCAGCGACATCTTCGCACGCAAGGAGGTCTGTCATTCTGGTCGAAGCGTATGTAGCATTGTCATTCTGGTCGCGAACGTGTACGTACATATTGGTCGATGCAGAGGCGCGCACGTGTCGTAGTACAGGCGCGCACGTAGCATGTGCACGTACGTACAGCGGCCAGTGTGCAAGAAAGAAAATACGGCCACGTACGTACATACGGGAGGGGTCTTGAACTCCTACTCGCGCATACGTACGGCCAGGGCTCGTGTACATGGCTTGGTCGGAATGGAGAAACAACGTCGCCGTCGCCCGCGAAAAAAACAACAGTGTCATCGTCGTGTTCATGTGAGGCTACGGAATGCGTCGTGTTCATCGGGAGGCAACGGAACGCGTGGGAGCTAACCGGCTTGGAGGGAACAGCTGATGGAAACGAGGTCTGGCGTACCGCACAATGGAGGAAACGACCTTGTGTTCTACCGGCCATGTTCGAAACGGGATTCTGTTCATCAGGAGGGGTCTGGCATACCACAAATCGGAGGAAACAGACCTCGTATGGTCGAAACGGGGTCATGTTGATCGGGAGGGGTGTGGCGTACCGCAAAACGGAGGAAACGGAATTGTGTTGGAGCGCTACGGTCGAAAGGGGGTCCTGTTCATCGGGAGGGGTGTGGCATACCGCAAAACGGGACTAAATGGGATACTGATCATCTCCACCGTCGACCCCCTCCAGCCTCCACGGGCTATTGTTCATCCACCATCGACCTCCTCCAGCCTCCACATGCGACTGTTCATCCACGGGCTCCTGTTCATCCAGCCTCCACCGCGCGCTACTCCACCGGCTACTGTTCAACCAGCCCTCTCCACGGGCTCCTGTTCAACCACCCCTCCATGAGCTACAGTTAATCCAGCCCTCCACCGTCTACTATTCATACAGCCCTTCACGGGGTCGTCCTGTTCATCCAGCCCTCCACGGGGTCCTGTTCATCCAGCCCCAACCGGCTCGATCGATCGGGGTCCTGTTCGTCCAGAGGCAACACCACGGGTTCCTGTTCATCCACCCCCACCGGGAACTGTTCATCCAACCCCCCCCCTCCCCCAGCAATGCTCACTGTTCATCAAGAGGCAGCATCGATCGGCTTCAGTTAGCAGCAGTAGTGAAGGAATCGCTCGATCGGGTTCAGTTAACAGCCATCAATCGGTCGCTCGGGTTCAGTAATGTGTAGTCTGCAATGCAATCGCTCGGGTTCAGTAGGCGAACGCCTTGCTCGGGTTCAGTTGGAGCCCAACGCCTCGCACCCACGCATGTGCCTATATGAGAGAAACGCGCAAACCTCCATGCATCGCTCGTCCCCGACCACCCACCGTAACCGGGAACACCCTAATATTTTCCTCGCCCTTGCTTCTACCACGGTTTTTTTGTCATGGACGGCCCAAATAATGTCATGCAGCTGCGTCTCTGGCCTGCCCAGGACGAAAAGCCCATTTCCTGTCATGATTTTTTTATCATATAAGGAGGAGACCACCACATCTATATGATACTGGGTTTTCTCACAATTATCATCATAGAAGTGTCATAAGTATGACAGAAAAAGTTTTCGTTCGGCCCAAAATGTCACGGATGTGTCTATTTTTTGTAGTGCAAGCAGCCGGCATCCAATGGTCCCGTTAGCCGATGCCGAGCTCTCAAGATGAAGTCCCCAAGAGGGAGTACAACACCAAGGTTCTGCCATTGTCCCATCATAGATCAAAGGTTTACCCTGGAGAGGCCGAGCGTGCCGGATCCGCATGGGAGGGGTGCAACAGCAAAGCAACGATGCCTCCGGGAAGGTAAACAGCAGCCACAACCGCCTCCATCACTGGTCACGGCACAAAGCCGAGACAGGGTCTTCACCCAAGCTCCCACACCACCTTAGTCGCACATCATCCCACACCGGCGCCTGCAAGCTCACCAACCAACACTACCACCGAAGAAGCCCATCAACAAAGAAGAAGCACAGACATCCGCCGCCACAAATCGCACCTCGGGACACCAATGATGGTCAACCTCCAAAACAAGGCACCATATCCGTCATCGGTCGTCTGGACGCAGAGCCACCGGACACAACACAAGCCGTCGTGCCCCATCGAGCACCGTGTAGAAAAGGAACAGAGGAGTGCTGCCCAAAGCCAAGAACCGCCTTAGTTCCGAACCGCAGCCAAGCATCAGAAGCGCTGACACGCCCCATGTGTGCCACCGCGGCTGCCGGAGACCAAATCTGCAAAATCCGCAGCTTGAGGCGCCCTTCCTTTTCATTCAGGGCCCCCAATCCGAACACCACCACACTCCTCGTGGCCAAACCCGCGGTCAGAGCGCCGCAGAAGACACCTAAGCCCCTCAGCCTTGCGCCCCGCCTAGCCTCCAACACGCAGGAGCATGCGACCAACAAGACACAGCTCTGCCTTGAGCAACACGCCGGGCCAGTAGGCCCCTCCACGCGCCGCCACACACCCTTAGTAAGGACAAGTGCGGCTACACCACCACCGGTCGCCAATCAGAGAAAACACATGCCGCCCCCTCTCATGTGTGCCACCATGTCGAACTCGAAGGCTGCCAGCACCATGACGAGAAGCCTCCCCCGGCACCATTAATTTGGTGGCGGGGACCCACCACCACCACAGCGATAGGAGAGGGCGGCATCGGCAGCGAGGAAGCACAAGGTAGGGAGAACTTGGGTGGTGGCGGTTTCGCCCCCAGTGCAGCCTGGGTGCGAGGGGATAAAATTAAAATCTGCCTTATATGGAAACAAATTATTCCATGTAGCATGGATACTTATATCAGCCCTTCAAATAAGGAAACAATCAATCATGATAGCTAGTAGCATATAGTTGAGTACCTGAGTAGAGATCGCATGAAAAAAAAAAGGTGACTGCAATTCTAAGCTTTTGCTTCACAGAACAAAAATGTATATACTTTTATTAGCAACTGCGTGTGTTTGAGCCAGTGTTTTATTAGACAAGATAATAATTAGCAGGCAGTCGGCACGAAGAGTTGTGATAGCTGTTACAACTTATGTAAGATTTATACAGTAGAATCCACAGTAGTGTAATTATAAGGAAAAGTCCTACTATACCCCCAAGTTTAAATGAGCTCAGGATGAACAGTAAATTCAGAAAAAAAATTATTAATTTTTTTTTAAAATTTTTAATGGCAAACACTGACAAATTTTCTGGATTCTTGCAAAATTTCAACATGAAAGAGCATTCATGGAAGTCATTGAAAAAATAACAAAATCAACACTCAAAAATACTTTTGAAAATAGCACTTCTAAAACATAGGTTCTATTTTATTTTTGCCACAATTTCCAATAATGTTATTTTGGAATTTACTGTTCACCCGAGCGCATTTGAGCTCGGGCTGACAAACATCACGTCTTATAAGCTGGTATACTCTCACTAATTACGAGAAGGAACAATTTTTTATTCAGATGTGTACAGAGATGTTAATGTTAAGTGCACTTTCCTGGTATATAATGGTCGTATGTATAATCTTATTCTTCACAAAAATGTTAAGTGCACTTTCAGTTATATAATGGTCCAAATAAGCTAATTATTTCTGCAGCTATTAATAAATGGTGTGTGTAAGGAACATATTTTACTGAAAGGTACAACTGTTTATATGCAATAACACAATGGAAATGTATTTGAACTCCTATGACTTCAAGGATCGGACTAAGATCAAGCTACATATGTGTTGACATGTTTGCTTGTGGGCATTGCATATATCGTTCACAATAGTTCTATACGGATTCTATTCAAAGTGAATTTCACTAGCATGTTTTCTCCATTCTGACCATATTTTGCTCTACAGTTTATACATCCACACTGCCAAAGGTCTTAAGATGCAGTTGGCCGTCATCGGAGTTGGAGGCCATTGTCAGCGGCATACTGTTGGTGAAGGAAAAACCTAAATTGACAACCACAGGAGCATGGGACTATGCGGTATGGTCTGTCGCCTGTCAGTCAAATGCCGTACTAAAACTGTTGGCGGAAACCGCTTCAACTTTGATGTGGGGCTTTGGTACGTGGTCTCTGAGGCCATCTGCCGACTCATGCATTGACGCTCTAGCACGTGCAATAGGAGAGAGAGGTGCCACAAAATTTTGTGTCACCCAATTATTACTGAGATGACTTGTAGCGTCAGCCATTTTGAGGCAGCCAGGGAACTATAAATTATGTTCTATTGTTACAGATGAATAGAAGGCTTTGGACCATATATACTTACTTGCTCTAGTATCCGTAAAACCTCATAATGGCCTTTGACATGAGTATGGCATTTTGGATCATGGCCTCTATGGAGGCCGATTTTTGAAAAAAAGTCAAAATTCAAAACTTTCGGTTTCAACAAATCAGGAAAAAAAATCAGTTTCAACAAATCAGGATGAAGTACTTTGAAATGCGATCTGTACAAAAAAGACAAATTCATGGTCTAGGAGGATAAATAGTATCGTTTGCTAACAAGCCATATATTCTTCTTATTGCACAACCCTCATTTCATCCTATTTCGTCCTGGAAATTTACACACTTGTGCATTAAGCTTTCATGTATGTCTGTATTTTTTTAGAATTTTTTGAAATGTAACAATATGAATTTTGATGAATTTTGAATTTTGCATTTGGAGGCCTCCATGAAGTTCGGCCTCAAATAGCAATTTCCGCTTTGACACCCACTATAAGTACTATTAGTGATGAGAAGGCACTAGTAGAAAACAGGGCTTTCATTCCGGCCAGGTAAGCCCATTAGTCCCGGTTCAGTCACGAACCGGGACTAATGTGAGCATTGGTCCCGGTTCGTGCGGCTAAAGGCATTAGTCCCGGTTCAAATGAGCCCTTTAGTGCCGGTTCATATCTCAAACTGGGACTAAAGGGTGCCATGCCCTTTAGTCCCGGTTCGTGTCTTAAACCGGGACTAAAGGTCCCATTTTCAAACTCTACCCCCCCCCCCCCCCACGTGGATCGGCTTTTCAGATTTGTAAAAAGCAAAAGAAAATGATAAAAACTTCAAAAAAATAAAATCCTTTGAGATATAGTTATATTACTATATCTACTAGTTAGGAAAATTAAAAAACTTAAATTTGGACGTGTTTTGCAAAAAAAGTGTCATGAAAAAGTAAAATGACTATAACTTTTGCATACGATGTCGAAAAAAATGTATAATATATCAAAATGTTCAGCACAATAATCCGCATCCGATTACAATTTGCAAATTTTTAGAATCTTCAAATTCTAAAAGGAAAAAAATTATGCTCAAATTTCAGAATTTTTTTGAAATTTTGGTTAAATCAGGTCAAACTTTGGTCCAACTACTTATTCAAGAAGTATTAGTGTTACTAAATAATTATTCAACAATAGTAGTGTTACTAAATAATTATTACAGTTTTTTAGGATTTTGGTCAATTTTGGTCAAACTATGGTCAAACTATGGTCAAACTACTTATTAAAGAAATATTAGTGTTACTACATAATTATTCAAGAATATTAGTGTTACTAAATAATTGTTTCAATTTTTTGAATTTTGGTCAAATCTGGTCAAACTGGGGTCAAACTATGGTCAAACTAATTATTTAAGAAATATTAGTGTTACTAAATAATTATTGTTTTTTAGAATAATAGTTTCAAACTCAAACAGTGAAACGTGTGACTTCATGCTCAAGCTAAACATCTGAGGGTTAATAGGATTGACATCTTACTATTGTCAGGAAAACAACAAGTGCAGACTTGAAAACGAGGAGGAATAGAACCCGGAAGATAAGCGTGCTCAAGCTGGAGTAGTGAGAGGATGGGTGACCGGCTGGGAAGTTAGATGATTTAGAATGATGAGGGATGATTAGAGATTACATGTAAAATTTAGCAGTGATGAGGGGTGATTAGAGATTAAATTGAAAATAATTCAGAAATTAGAAAATCGAAAAAAAATAAAAAAAAATCGTTTTTTTGTAAAAATACCTTTAGTCCCGGGACTAAAGTTGAAGCTCCAGACAGCGGCCACGTGGACGGCCTTTAGTCCCGGTTCGTGTAAGAACCAGGACTAAAGGGGGGAGGCTTTAGTAACGACCCTTTAGTACCTGTTCCAGAACTGGGACTAAAGGCCCTCTAGAACCGGGACAAATGGCCCTTTTTCTACTAGTGAGGCCTAAAAAGAGTGGCAGAACGACTTCTTAAGGCTCACATGTTGTTAACGCTGGATCCCTTTTGTTTGCAGACAACTGGGATACATCACAGTAATGGTAAGAGTACTAAAAACAAGTGGGGTCTTAGCACAAGCAGCTCATACAGTGGGATGAACCCAATTCGTCTAGGTCATCTCATGATACTTTGCCTCGAGAATCTACTTCAAATCCACCATACCCATATTGCGACTAAAAACAGTTGGATTCAATGGCTAGTTTACTCGATCTTCCTAGCTTGCTGTAGAATTAGACCTATCTATGAGTGAATAAACCTTTTTTCAATTGCTAGCTTACTCAATCTTCCTAGCTTGGTGCCGAATTAGACCTATCTATGAGTGAATAAGTTTCTCCTAAAGTGAGACTAACATCAGTTACTCCCTTCCAATAGATCTAACAGTGTTCGAAAACTAAAGAAAGTGTATCTATGATCGCGAGATAGGAAGGGAGATAGGAGGCGTACTGTCTTGGGTTTCCCCGTTGGCGGTGGATCCTGACAAGGATCCTACAGGGCTTAATGCCTGAGATGGGGATGAGGGCGAAGCTTTACCATCCTTTCTGTGGTGCATTCATCCGACGAGATCGTGCTGGCGTAGGCGCCGACGATCGATGACATCGAAGCCGACTGGACGATAGTACAGATAGAGCCATGGAGGAGGCATGTGGTTCCATTTTGAGCCACATTGGTTGGGCCAGGCAGATAAATGGTTTATGGGCCTACTAATGCAAGCAACATGCACAATGGCTAATACTCGTTTTTTTAAGTATTCTGAAAAACAAGTTAGATGTTTTTTTATCATGGATTTAAAGAAAAAAAAAAGAACCGACCCGTTGGAAAAACAATATTGTACAACAGATAACCTTGGTATTTTAACAATTACTTACCTGAGTTTCTCTTCAGGAGTGATCCCAACAACCAGCCCACATACTGGGCAGGATGCAATCTCCTCTAATCTATTTTCTTCATCATACACTCCCGGCAAACTGCATACACAAAGATGGCTATAATATAGGCAGGCATGCAAGTATCACACAGATATTTCTAAGAACCAAATTTATAATCGCACACATGTCACCTCACATCAGACAGTTCCTATGCATAGGATATACAGTTCATCTCTCGTCGTAAACCAACAGCAAAACACTCTCTCCCCAAAAGTGATCATACTACGGCCGCTCGGCATCTCCCTAGCCCCCGTTCTGCTCTGATCTCGAGCTCCAAACCAAATTCTCCTGACAGATTAGCGGCCTATCTCCGCAAAAGGAGTTGGATGCCGGCAGTAGTAGTAGGAGTATGACTACGAGGAAGAGGAAATCAGCCGCAATCGAGGTTAAGGGCTAACAAGCTCTGGTGTCGGTGGCAGCGGTTGAACACGACAGAGGCAGAGAGGGTGAAAACTGACGCGATCCTGACCCGATCCGCAACACCCCCCCCCCCACCACCACCACCACCACTCAGAAGACATGCTCTCGAAAGATAATCTCGCTCCTCCCTATCAAGCAAGGCAGTTGCACTCAGATCCTCGTGAAATGGCGCCTCTTTATATTGTGACTTTCCTATGATTCAAATAAAATCAAAACACCTTTGGGCCTTAGAAAAACTAACAACATTTTCTGTTTTGAAATAGTGTCGGGGGGGGGGGGTCAACCATCTCAATATTGTTTCAGCAAGAGACTAATGTCTTAAGAAAACATGGATAACTAACACTAATCCCACTAATTATACCGTAATCAACACTAAAATACATTTAGGGTCTAGATGCAATTTCAACTTCTTGTGCGACAACCCTTTCAAAAAGGAATAAAAAAATCCTTGCGCCTTTGTCGCCCCTTTTAGACAAAAAGGTCAAAAGAAAAAATGCATCATGTGTGAATTGACTGGCAACATCCGCCATACCTAGGGGCTGCTACCTTAGCATCCTATTGGTGAGCAGTGACGGGCATCGCCATGTTTGATGTCAACTGAAACCCATTGGTGGGCCCTTGCACCATCAATGATGGATGTTGCCACTGTAGACGTGAGCCTCCACGTGCAGCCGTTGCCCGCGCACTACACAACTAAAATGTGGGCCCAATCACCATGTGCAACACTAGTCCAATTTGATAGTATCTTCAGAAGCAATCAGAGAATGTTTCTACGAATATAATTGTTGCAATTACCGGTATTTTTACAATTAATTGCACTTAATGATTTTTAATAGATTTCTAAGATCACTTGAAAGTAATGCAATCCATGTTGTTTCCAAATTATGGTGGTGTGATAGATACATCATTGGAGCAACTTTTTGGACGTTGGATGTAGGTGGTCGAATGGCTGGGATCATCTGGATTCACCAAACTCATGATTTTAGAAGAAGTAGTAGATTTAGTCGTTGATTCTAAGTAGATTATGTTTTCTTAAGCATCAATTGGTTTAGATTAATTCAAATTTAGTTTACTGAAAAAGTGTAACCAGCACTTTTCTAGAAAATTGTAACTGAACAAAAAAGTGTAAGTTGCACTTTCACTAAATTGTTGCATGGCCACCTCTACTCGGGCGCGTCCTGCACATATGCTACTCAGTGGATGCCTTTGTAAGTTCCTGACCTGGCTCCATTCCCCATGTGGTCCTCTCATCGTCGGAGCTCAATATCCCGGCCATTCACTTGGTCGAGGAAGAGGAATTCTTTCAGAATTTCATGCGTGGCGTCTGGCTCTTCGTTGTGCACATGCATTCACGTACAACAATGGCCTCACTCGGGCTGCGACATGGGGTTTTTCTGGAGTAGCTCCGGGGCAAGTGGCTACCGGAGCAGAAACACATCAAAAGGCTTGCCGCAAGCTGGAATCATGCTGGTGGAGAATCATGGAACAGGCCGTGCTATCTGAGATCCACTAGACGCAAAAACAGAGAACATCTATCGAGACCATTCATGTAGGGATCGTCACCCTGTTCCATGACGCGGCTCCCCTAGTACCGCATGAAAAAAAGTCGATCATGAAGAATGTGGTCTTCGACGGTAAGGATTTGCCTTTCAAGAAGAGAAAATGGGTTACCTTTGCATTTACTAACCACAACGAAATTGTCCCGCGGCAACCGATCCCGACTAGTGCTTCTCTAACTCCAAAGATTTCTAACAAATATAGTCCATCTCCTCCGCCAACATCGATTCCTGGATGAGGAGATTTCGTTCAAGATGAGGAAACAAATGTGCTTGAAGTAATCAACATTAGCGATGATGATGGTGTCGTCCCAGTCCCACCTACCCAGATCTTAGGGACTATTCTCAAGAAGTGGCCACGGGAGGGTGTAGCAATTGGGCGTCAACCATTTGGAGGTAACACGGATACTAAAGTAAGTAAGTATACATGATCCAAAATCTTCTGTTCATCTGTAACAATAGAACAAACTCTATAGTTTCTTCGGCTGCCTCAAAATAGCTGATCCTGCAAGCTTCCAACTTCTTTCATCTCAGTAGCAATTGGGTTGACACAAAATTTTGTGGCCCCCTCCCCCCAATTTTACATACAGGAGCGTCATTGGATGAGTCAGCAGATGGCCTGAGATTCCACGCAGTAGTGGTAAAAACGGTCTTATATTATGGGACGGAGGGAGTAGTACATACAACAGATGGCAAAATAAGCCATTTGAGGTTCTACGGATACTAATGCAAGTATGTATACATGATCCAAAATCTTCTATTCATCTGTAACAATAGAACAAACTCTATAGTTTCTTTGGCTTCCTCAAAATGGCTCATGCTGCAAGCCTCCAGCTTCTTTCATCTTAGTAGCAATTGGGTTGACACAAAATTTTGTGCCCCTCTCCCTCCAATTTCACGTATAAGAGCATCATTGGATGAGTCGGCAGATGGCATCAGAGTCCATGTACCAAAGCCCCGCATCAGCGTTGAAGCGGTTTCCGCCAGCAGTTTTAGTACTGCAACCGACTGACGGGCGACAAATCACACCGCGCTGTCCCATGCTCCTGTCCTTGTCTCTTTAGGTTTTACCTTTGCCAATGGTACGCCTCCGACAATTGCCTCCAATGCTGATGACGCCTTAAGAATTTGGCAGTAGGGATGTATAGACTATACAGCTACAAATGGTCAGAATGGAGAAAACAAGCTAACGAAATTAACTTTTAATAGAATCCATATCGAACTATTGTGAATGATATATATGCAATTCCGACAAGCAAACATGTCAACACATATGTAGATTGATCTTAATTCGATGTTAAAGTGATAGGAGTTCAATAAATTTCCATTGTGTTATTGCATTTAAAAATTTGCACCATTCAGTAAAATTATGGTGTTCATACACACCATTTATTAATAGTTACAGAAACAATTAGCTTATTTGGACCATTATTTAACTGAAAAGTGCACTTAACATTTTTGTGAAGAATAAGAGTATACGTCCGACCCTTATATAGCAGAAAAGTGCAGTTAACATTTTTGTGAAGAATAAGAGTACATGCATCTCTGTACGCATCTGATTAAAAAATAGTTCCTTCTTGTTATTAGTGAGAATATACTTGCTTATAATTACACTTCTGTGGATTATACTACTATATAAATCTTCCATAAGTTGTAACAGCTATCAGAGCTCTTCATGCTGACGGCCAGCTAGTACATTGTTATCTTGTCTAATAACACTGACTCAGACACATGCTTGCTAAAAATAAGTATACACATTATAGTTTTGCAAAGCAAAACCTTATAATTACAGCCACCTTTGTTCTTTTTTTTCATGCGACCTCGAGTCAGGTACTCCATCCCTCAACTATATGTGCCGCTAGCTAACATGATTGCTCGTTTCCTTGTTTGAAGGGCTGATACAAGTATCCATGCTACCTAGAATAATTTGTTTCCACCTAAGGGCTGATACAAGTATCCATATAGATGAAATGAGTTCGAAAACAGACTTCAAATTTAGCACACATACATCAAACTGGATATGGAACTTCCTGGGTATAGCTCAATTAGTGCTAGTACCAAACGCACGGCGAGGTGTCCGAGGGGGGAGACCATGGCAGGCAACGGTTGATCTCACTAGGGATTGAGTAACGCCGCCCGCTGGCGTCGGCGCAGGGATACTCGTTCTGTTGGAGGACACTGTGCGGACCACCAGGGTAGACGTCGTCGAGGAAGTAGATGTAGCTCGGGCTGCCAGCGTGTCCCGTGTCGAAGGCCTTGGAGCAGGCTCGGCCGTCGAAGAGCACATGCTCGGCCATCTGGTAGACGAGCGAGGACCAAGAAGCCGGCCAGCCGTCCTGATGCTTCTATAGCCTGAAGAGCTGGAACCGCGACGTGCGGCCTCTAAACGGCGAGATGAATCTCCTCACCATCAGTAGATCGGCAACAGAGGCGGAGGGCTGGAGGTAGCGGGATACGATCCCCCGATGTGCCATCTTCGCCCGAGGAGCACGGATCTATGCGTAGATGTCGAAAGTTCGCCTTGTAGTAGTAGAGGTCATCATCAGAGTCAACAGCCCAGAACCATCCGTGGTGGTAAGTCAGGTCTTGGGCGTTGGACGGGGCCGTCATCTCTGCCGGTAGTGATGTCCAGCACTCCATGCCTGGGCGGTAGAAGGCCATGTTTGTCTGGTTGGACGTTATGGCAGCAACCATGCAGGCACCAGAAGATGGGGTAGCGGACATGACGGCTGCACAAATCATCATGGGGCACCTGATGTCATCGGAGTTGATGAGGATGCACACGCCATCTGGGAGCGTGATGCGCTCGCCGGTGCGGAGGATGAGCATGGCATGACCGCGCCAACATGGGATGATGCCATGACCTAGCCTCCTGGAGCGGAGCAACAGAAATAGGCCCCGCCGCCTCATCAGATAGGGCCGAGCGCGACAACGGAGCCGCCGAAGATCCTATAGCTGTCGATACGGGCTGTGGAGGCCTTTAGGAGCCATGGCAGCGTGGACAGGTTCTGCAAGGCTACCCGGGGCTAGTGCTTGCTGATGGCGGACACCTGGACACGATCCACGATGCATGACAGCAGGAGGAAGATATGGCCGAGGAGATCTCGGTGGCGGCTGGATGGAGATCTAATGCCACGACGAGCCGATCTGCCCTCGCTGCATGTCCTACTCAAGAGGTGGCTGAGCTGCAAGACGAAGGATGAGGTCCATAGGCCGGTGGGTGCTCCGGCGAATGAGTTCGTGATGGAGCTGCGCTATTGCCGGTATCAGGCGTCCAGGCTCCCTCGCTGCACGGTGAAGACAGCTCCCTCCCCTGCCATTGCAGTACCTAGTTTCTCCGCTCTCTGTCATCCGCTCATGCTCGTCATTCAATTGTCCATCGATAGGACAGCCTACCAAGAACTCTATATGTGCATATCTTTCACATTTTTGTGGACCATACAAAGGGAGAAGGGGCGAAAAAAGAGGTTAGCTTAGCCGTAGACCTGGTAGACAAAGAATCTAAAAAGTTTATGTAGACATTTTTGGTTTATAGTTCCTCTGTCTCATTCTTGTGGTAATTTTTGGTTTATAGATCTTCTAGGTGAGATGCCTTCGGTTTGTTCCATGGTGGTGTCTAGTGGTTTGGCTGGTAATGGTCTATGCCAGTGCATGGCCGTCAAAGTTGCACACCAAGCGAGCTAAACAGCTGGCTCCATACTCCACATGTCATTCTGATGGTCTCTTCTCCATATATGTCTAAGTCGATGATACTTTCTGAAGTCTCATTCAATTTAGAAAAGTGCAACATTAGTTCAGTCAAAGTGCAACTTACACTTTTTTATGTAGTTACATTTTTTAAGAAAAATGCAGGCTACACTTATTTAGTAAACTAAAATTGTTTGGTTCTTAAGAAAAACTCAAATATACTTTGAATTAACAAAAGAACATGATGGCATATTTGTGCGCTTCTTTCTTGGGCCATCTGGGCAGATACTACCGCAAAGTTCTTGCAATTGTCGTGTTTTGGACTGCAGTGTGCCGGTGCCTGCATGACGATCTAGTGCATGCGCAACGGTTGCACATGGGGGCCCTCCTGGGCACTCGCAATGTTTATCTTTGATGGGGTAAGGGTGCACCCATGTCTTCTAGTCCGCATCAAATATGGTGGTGCCCGTCTCAACTCATGAAAAGGACGTCGTGGTAGTGGCCCCTAGGAGATGGCGAATGTTGTATGCTAGTTCGTGCAGGTGTGAATTGGCAACGGCTAGATCGCACAATGACATGGGTGACCACTTTGCAAAGGCTACTTCCGGGAGGCCTGCGCATTCATCCAGTGTGCCCACATATGTGAGTTCACTCTCTCTCTCTCTCTCTCTCTCTCTCTCTCTCTCTCTCTCTATGTTGCTCCCGCTGCCTCCACGGTTTTCTTTTGTGCTCCCTTTTGTGTCCGACAGAATGCACTCCTCGTGGTCTTCCTGTGCTGCTGCGGATGGGCATCCTTGGTTTTGGTGTCCACTATTCTCGTCTGGTGTCCCGTCTATCTCTTGGTCGGTGGTGTCCAGATCCAAGAACAATCCTTATTGTTCTCTTGAAAATTCCCTAGCCTATTGATTGCGTGCGAAATCGTCCAATTCTAAATATCATCACTTTCATCCTCCGAACTACTTTGAACTAGGACATGCCCATCAGCCACTGGAAAAGGTGGTGGTGCTGTGAACAGGCGCTTGTTACGCACTGGCAAAGAGGATGCTATTAGCCAAGACTGGTTTCCTTGTGAGGACGAAATAGCATGGGCCGACTTACTTGCAGAGCTTGGTCGGCGTCAGCGTCCACAACCACTACCATGAGCAGGACCACAACCACGACCGCGTTTTCCTCCCGTGGCCACTTCTTCTTGAGAATAGTCCCTAAGATCTGGGTAGGTGGGACTGGGATGACACTATCATCATCGCTAATGTCGATTACTTTGAGCACATTGGATTTCCTCTTCTTGAACAAAATCTCCTCTCCATGAATCGATGTTGGCTGAGGAGACGGACTATATTTGTTAGAAATCCTCGGACTAGGAAAAGCACTAGTCAGGATAGGTTGCAGCGGGACAATTATGTTGTTGTTAGTAAAAGAAAAGGCAACCCATTTTCGCTTCTTGAAAGGAAAATCCTTACCCTCGAAGACCACCTTCTTCATGATCCACTATTCTTCATGCGGTACCGAGGAGCCGCGTCATGGAACAGGGTGACGATCCCTAGATCAATAGCCTCGATAGATGTTGTCTGTCTTTGCATCTCGTGGATCTCAGACAGCATGACTTGTTCCATGATTCTCCACCAGCATGATTCCACCTTGCTGCAAGACTTTTGACGCGTTTCCACTCCGGTAACCACTTGCACCGGAGCTACTCCAAAAAGAAACCCATGCTGCAGCCCGAGCGAGGCCGTTGTTGGACGTGAACACATGTGCACAATGAAGAGCCAGACACCACGCACGAATTTCTGAACGAATTCCTCTTCCTCGACCAAGTGAATGACCGGGATATCGAGCTCCGACGATGAGAGGCCCACCTAGGGAATGGAGCCGGGTCGGGACCATACAAAGGTATCCACTGAGTAGCATATGCACAGGACGCCCCCGTAGAGGTGGCCATGCAACAATTTAGTGAAAGTGCAACTTAAACTTTTTTTGTCCAGGTACAATTTTCTAGAAAAGTGCAGGTTACACTTTTTCACTAATCTGAATTTGAATTAATCTAAACCAATTGATGCTTAAGAAAAACATAATCTACTTAGAATCAACGAGTAAATCTACTGCTTCTTCTAAAATCATGAGTTTGGTGAATCCAAACGATCCCATCCATTCAACAGTCTACATCCAACGTCCAACGTTGCTCCAATGATGTATCTATCACACCACCATAATTAGAAAACAACATTGATTGCATTAATTGTAATTAATCTTAGGAATCAATGAAAAATCATTAATTGCAATTAATTGTGGAAATACCGGTAATTGCAACAATTATATTCGTAGAAACATTCTCTGATTGCTTCCCAAAATACTATCAAATTGGACCAATGTTCCATATGATGATTGGGGCCCACATTTTAGTTGTGTAGTGTGCGGGCAACGACTGCACGTGGAGGCCCATGTCTATAGTGGCAATATCCATCATTGATGGTGCAAGGGCCCACCAATGTCTTTCGATTGACATCAAGCATGGCGGTGCCCGTCTCTGCTCACAAATAGGATGCTAAGGTAGCAACCCCTAGGTATGGTGGGTGTTGCCGGTCAATTCACACATGATGCATTTTTTCTTTTGATATTTTCATCTGAAAGGGGCGACAAAGGCGCAAGGAATTTTTTATTCCTTTTTGAAAGGGTTACCGCAAAAGAAGTTGAAATTGCATCTAGACCCTAAAAGTATTTTAGTGATTACGGTATAATTAGTGGGATTAATGTTAGTTATCCAGGTTATCTTAAGACACTGGTCTCTTGCTGAAGCAATATTGAGATGGTTGACCCCCACCCCCCGCCACACACCATTTCAAAAAGGAAAATGTTTTTAGTTTTTCTAAGGCCCAAAGGTGTTTTTGATTTTATTTGAATCATAGGAAAGTCACAATATAAAGAGGCGCTGTTTCACGAGGATCTGAGTGCGACTGCCTTGCTTGATAGGGAGGAGCGAGATTATCTTTCGAGATCTGAGTCCAAGTGGTGGAGGTGGTCGTGGTGGGGGGGGGGGGGTGTTGCGAATGAGGTCGAGATCCCGTCAGTCTTCACCCTCTCGGCCTCTGTCATGTTCAACCGCTGCCGCCGGCACCAGAGCGGGTTAGCCCTTAACCTCGATTGCGGCTGATTTCCTCTTCCATGCAGTCGTACTCCTACTACTACTACCGGCATCCATCTCCTTTTGCAAAGATCAGCCGCTAGTCTGTGAGAAGGATTTGGTTTGGAGCTCGGGATCAAAGCAGAAACAGGGGGGCTAGGGAGATGCAGAGCGGCCGAAGCATGATCACTTATGAGGAGAGAGTGTTTTGGTGCTGATTTACGACGACAGATGTGAGATGACATGTGTGCGATTATAAATTTGGTTCTTACAAATCTCTGTATAATACTTGCATGCCTGCCTGTATTATAACCATCTTCGCGTATGCAGTTTGCCGGGAGTGTATTATGAAGAAAACAGATGAAGAGGAGATTGTATCATGCCCAGTATTTGAAGTTTCTCTTGGGATCACTCCTGAAGAGAAACTCAGGTAAGTAATTGTTAAAATACCAAGGTTTTCCAACTGGCCAGTTCGCTTTTTTCTTTAAATCGATGATAAAAACATGTAGCTTGTTTTTCAGAATAGTTAAAAAAAATGGGTATCAGCCATTGTGCTTGTTGCTTGCATTAGTAGGCCCATAACCCATTTATCTGCCTGGCCCAACCAATTTGGCTCAAAATGGAACCGCGTGCCTCCTCCACGGCTCTATCTGTCGCATCGTCCACTCGGCCTCGATGTCATTGATCGTCGGCGCCTGCGCCGGCACGATCTCGTCGGACGACTACACCACAAAAAGGATGGTAAAGCTTCGCCCTCGTCCCCATCTCACGCATCCAGCCATGCAGGATCCACCGCCGACGGGAAACCCCAAGTCAGTACGCCTCTTGTCCCCCTTCCTATCTCTCGATCATAGATACACTTTCTTTAGTTTTCGAACACTGTTAGATCTGTTGGAAGGGGGTAACTGGTGTTAGTCTCAGTTTAGGAGAAACTTATTCACTCATAGATAGGTCTTATTCTGCTGCAAGCTAGGAAGATCGAGTGAGCTAGCAATTGAAAAAAAAGTTTATTCACTCATAGATAGGTCTAATGATGCAGCAAGCTAGGAAGATCGAGTAAGCTAGCCATTGAATCCAACTGTTTTTCATTGCACTATGGGTGGATTTGAAGTTGATTTTCCAGGCAAAGTTTCGTGCGAGGACCCAGACAAATTGGGTGCACCCCACTTGTTTTCTGTACTCTTACCATGACTGTGATGTATCCCAGTTGTCTGCAAACAAAAGGGATCTAGCGTTAATAACATGTGAGCCTTAAGAACTCGTGCTGCCACCCTATTTAGGCATTGTTATCACTAATAGTACTTATAGTGGATGTCAAAGCAGATATTGCTATTGGAGGCCGAACTCCATGGAGGCCTCCAAACGTAAAATTCAAAATTAATGAAAATTAATAATTTTACTCTTCAAAAAAATTTGAAAAAATATAGACATACATGAAAGCATAATGCACAAATTTGTAAATTTTTCAAGACGGAATATACGTTGAAATGAGGGTTGTGCAATAGAAAAAACAAATCTAGGGCTTTTTAACACATGATACCGTTCATCCTCCCAGACCATGAATTTGTATTTTTTGTACAGATCACATTTAAAGGTATTTCATCCTAAAATTTACACATACACCTCACATCATTCTTTACTTGTACAAAAAAAACATATTTTAAACCATAAAATTTTGAATTTTGAATTTTTCCAAAATTTGCCTCCATGGAAGCCGATATCCAAAACGCCATACTCATGCCAAAGGCCATTTTAGGGTTTTACAGATACTAAAGCAAGTAAGTATACCTGATCGAAAGCCTTCTATTCATCTGTAACAATAGAACAAACTTTATACTTTGCTGGCTGCCTGAAAATGGCTCATCCTACAAGTCCTCCTGCTTGTTTTATCTTAGTAATAATTGGGCCGACACACAATTTTGTGGCCCCTCTCCCTCCTATTGCACGTGCTAGAGAGTCATTGGATGAGTCGGCAGATAGCCTCAGTGACCACAATACCAAAGCCCCACATTAAAGTTGAAGCAGTTTCCAGCAACAGTTTTAGTACTGCATCCGTCTGACAGGCCACAGACCACACCGCAAAAACTGGTCAAAATGGAGAAAACATGCTAACCAAATTCACTTTGAATACAATCCGTATAACTATAGTGAAGGATATATGCAATTCCGAGCAGACATGTCAACACATATGTAGCTTGATCTCAGTTCGACCTTAAAGTGATAGGAGTTCATATACATTTTCATTGTGTTATTACATTTTAAAACTTGTAGCTTTCATTAAAGTATGTTGTTCACACATGCCATTTATTAATAGCTGTAGAAACAATTAGTTTATTTGGACCATTATATAACCGAAAGTGCACTTAACATTTTTGTGAAGAATAAGAGTATACTTACCACCCTTATATTGCAGAAAAGTGCAGTTAACATTTTTGTGAAGAATAAGAGTACATGTATCTCTGTAGGCATCTGAATAAAAAATAGTTCCTTCTCGTTAATAATGAGAGTACACTAGCTTAAAATTACACTTCTGTGGATTCTACTATGTACAAATCTTGCATAATTTGTAACAACTATCATTGCTCTTTGTGCCGACTGCCTGCTAGTACATTGTTATCTTCTCTAATAACACTGGCTCAAACACACACGCTTGCTAAAAAAAGTATATACATTTTTGGTTTGTGAAGCAAAAGGTTAGAATTCCAGCCACCTTTATTCTTTTTTTTCATGCGATCTCAACTCAGGTACTCCGTGCCTCAACTATATGCGCAGCTAGCTAACATGATTGCTTGTTTCCTTGTTTGAAGGGCTGATACAAGTATCCATGCTACATGGCATAATTTGTTTCCACCTAAGTCACTAGTAGAAAACCGGGCAATAGCACCAGTTCGTAAGGGCCTTTAGTGCCGGTTATGGAACCGGCACTATTATTTCGGCACTAAAGCCCCCCCCCCCTTTAGTACCGGTTTAGCACGAACCGGCGCTAAAGTGCCACCACGTGGCGTGAGCTCGCGCCCTGGTACGGGGGACCTTTAGTACCGGTTGGTGTTACCAACCGGTACTAAAGGTTTTTATTTTGAATTTTTTTTCGAAAATTTTGGAAAAAAAAAATTGTTTTTTTTATTTTTAATTTTTCTGAATTATTTGATGATTTAGTCTCTAATCACCTCTCTTAACTGCTCAAGTATGGATCACTCATTCCAAATCATCTAACTTCCGGACCGGTCACCCATCCCTCTCACTACTCCAGCCCGAGCACGCTTAACTTCCGGGTTCTATTTTCCCTCGCTCCAAGTCTGCACTTGTTGTTTTCCTGACAATAGTAAGATGTCAATCCTATTAACCTTCAGGAATTTTGCTTGACCATGAAGTGACACATTTCACTGTTTGAGTTTGAAACTATTGTTTTAAAAAACAATAATTATTTAGTAACACTAATATTTCTTGAATAATTAGTTTGACCATTGTTTGACCACAGTTTGACCATAGTTTGACCAAAGTTTGACCAGATTTGACCAAAATTGAAATAACTAAAATAATTATTTAGTAACACTAATATTCTAGAATAATTAGTTTGACCATTGTTTGACCACAGTTTGCCCACTGTTTGAATATTTTTCAATTTTTTCCACTCTAGATCTTAAAAGCCCCGTAACTTTTTTCTATTAGGTTTTTCAGGATTTTAAAAATGTTTAACAAGGTTCCCCCCGTTAAATTTGGATGTAATTTTTCGAGTAGATGATTTTTCATATAAAAAACTTTTTCATCCGAGTTAGTATGCAAAAGTTATGCCCATTTTTATAAATTTCAGAGAGATTTTGCAAATAAAGTCAAAATTCACATTTGCAAATTTTCCCAACAACTAGACCACATAACACATGGGAAACTTATTTTCTTTTATTTTTTTGACATTTCCATCATTTTCGTTTATTTTTTAAAAAACTGAAAAGGCGATCCACGGGGGGGGGGGGGGGGTAGAGTTTGAAAATTGTCCTATAGTGCCGGTTTGTGTCACAAACCGGTACTATAGGTCAGACCCCTTTAGTACCGGTTCGTGCCACGAACCGGTACTAAAGGAAAGGGGATCGTGGGGCCCCGGCCTGACGCCAGCCTGCCACCACCCCTTTAGTACTGGTTCGTGCCACGAACCGGTACTAAAGGTTCAACACGAACCGGCATTAATGCAAATCCGTTTGAACCGGCACTAATGGTACCATTAGTACCGGCTCAAATACAAACCGGCACTAATGTGCTTCACGTTCTACTAGTGAGTGCTCATACAAGTATCCATATAGATGAATGAGTTCGAAAACAGACTTCAAATTTAGCACACATACAACAAACTGGATATGGAACTTTCAGGTTCACATATTACAACAACAACCAAATCAAAGAGTAAAACAGAAAAGAAACACTGACGAGGAGCAAACACAAACAACAAAGGCTCTAATTAAATTGATAGATATCTGTATGATGCCTCAAACTAAACCTACTAGGTATTGCTCAATTAGTGTTGGTAACAAACGCACGACGAGGTGTCCGAAGGGGGAGACCATGGCAGACAATGCTAGATCTCACTGGAGATTGAGTAACACCACCCTCCGGCATCGGCGTAGGGATACTCGTTCTGCTGTAGGACACTGTGCAGACCACCAGGGTAGACGTCGTCGAGGAAGTAGATGTAGCCCGGGCTGCCAGGATGTCCCATGTCGAAGGCCTTGGAGCAGGCCCGGCCGTCGAAGAGCACCTGCTCGGCCATCTGGTAGACGCGCCAGGACCAGGAAGCCGGCCGACCCTCCTATTCCTTATGTAGCTTGAAGAGTTGGAACCGTGACGTGCGGCCTCTCAACGCCGAGATGAATCTCCTCACCATCGGCAGATCGGCGCCAGAGGCGGAGGGAAGGAGGTAGCGTGATATGATACCTCCGTGTGCCATGTTTGTCTGGGAACACGGATCTCATAGGCAAGATGTACAATTGTATGCGTAGATGTCAAAAGTTAGGCCTTGTAGCAGTAGAGGTCATCATCTGAGTTGACTGCCCAGAACCATCTGTGGTGGTAAGTCGGGTCTTGAGCATTGGGCGGGGCCGTCATCTCTGCCGGCAACGACGTCCAGCACTACATGCCTGGGTAGCAGAAGGTCATGTTTGTCTGGTTGGACGTGTTGGTTCTCGGGCCGGATCACACAACGACGACGAAGAACACACGGACGCACGCGAGAGAGGCACACACTGTTGAGTATGTGTTTTGTATTGCACGTGTATTGAAGTTGTGGCCCACCTCCTAGTCTTGTATAGTTGAGGTAGACACTCAGGATGGACACGGTCCGGGCCGGTCTGGGCCCTGACCGAGCCGCCGTCTGGACCGGCCGTCGGCGGACTGGACCGGACCGGACCGAGCAGTGCCATGGTCCGCTTTTCATGGACCGGACCACTGGTGGTAAAGCTCGGGCCGGACCAAGAAGACCGCCCATGGCGTAGTACAGCGACGGCGAGCGGCGGCGCATGGCGATTGCGAGCTCTTGCAGGAGATTACGGGAAACGGGGAGGAGAGGAAGAAGAGAGACACAACCGCGCGCCCATCATGAGCGCGTTTAAGAGGTCAGATAGGCCAGATACATGACGCCGGCGATGAATGGAAATGTTGCCGTAGAGGTGGTGGCGTCGCAGGAGCCACTGGAGGTCACCTCGACATGGGGCTGCTGGAGTTCTTCATCCGGGAGGCCCCCGAGCGAATGAAATCCAAGGGCGGGTCTGTTCCTGGCGACACGCAATTAATCTCGTTGCCTTGTTGTTTCCTATTTTCTTTTTTGAAGGGTGTTTTCTATTTTCTGTCACATTAATACTATTTGTTTTTTGAAAGTATCACCTTCAATCTGTTGAGTCGATAGGAGTCCACATTGTAGGATCATTGCATGTGGCATAACTATCCGTTTTACAATTTGCATGTTGCAAATAAGTAGGGCCTGTAACGTGTATGCACACGTACAAATGTACATTTAGTCGTACAAATTCTGATCTGGCACAAGTTAATAGGATCGTGCGGAGGTGTAGGATGGAAGGAACGCATGCGATTGAGCCCATCTTTCTCGTTCTTTCTATTTCTGCTCCGTTGAATAAAAGGAAAACTCCAACGTTTAAGGCAATAGAATTCCTATTTCTACGAAGTAAATCATGGAGATAACTGTCTCTCCAATTACGTGGAGTGAATCGTGGAGATAATTGTCTCTCCAATAACATGAAGTAAATCATGGAGATAACTCTCTACCTCGAGCCAAAAAATCCATTCGTGCGTAAGAAACAGCCGAGCTCGTTCAGTCCAGTCAAGTTAACCGAGCTAAGCCCGGACCGGGCCGGTCGATTTTTGGGCCCAAATTCCGAGCTAAGCCTTGTAATATATATACGTGCACCAGCACCCCATCAATACAACAATTATTGTATTGCAAATCATCTCTATACATGGTATCAGAGCCAAGAGGTTTTGAGTTCAAGACCCGGCTGGCGCGATTAAATTACAGCCCACTTTCGGTCCACGTTTAGACCTGAGAGAGCCACACGTGAGGGTGATTGTTGACGTATAATGTGTTGCCTAGTCTCTTCCATCAGATCGGTCTTTTGGTTGCATTGGTTAGAGCATGCACTTCAGTTTTTAGGTTTTAATCCTCGCATTCCGCTGCCGCCGCCACCCCACCACCACCGCCGCCGCGCGCTCCTCCCGCGCCACCGCCGCCCGATCGCCGCCGCCGCCGCGCGACTCCTCCCGCGCCGCCGCCGCCACCGCTAACCCGCCGCCGCGCGACTCCTCCGCGCCGCCGTCGCCGCTACCCCCGCCGTCGCACGCCTCCTCCTCGCCGCCGCCGCCACGTGACTCCTTCGCGTCGTCGCTACCCTGCCGCCGCGCGACTCCTCCGCGCCGCCGTCGATGGCGTTCACCGGCCTGTCTGCCGCCGCCTCTGCCATGCCGCCACCAGCGCCCTCCGGTGTGGCCCCGGCGCCATACGGCGCGGTCGCCGCCTACGGCGCATCCGGCGTCACTCACATGGAGCCGTCCCCACCAATGGCCGGAGGCCCTGCTCCGCCCGCCCCGACGATGGCCTGTCCGTGCTGGTGTTACCCATCGACCGGCACCGGCTACGGCACCTTCCTTGTGCCGCTGCCGGCCCAGGGCGCCGGCTGGGCCCCGCACTACCCGCAGGCTCTCCTCGCGGGCCACCGGTGGTTCATCGGCGCGCCTTACCAGTCAACCGGTGGTTCTTGTGCCGCCGCCCCTCGGTGGTTATGGCCCGCCCGCTTCGGCGCCGCCCTACGGGGGCCTCTCACCGCCGCCGGTACCTGCGCCATGGGACCCTGCCCTCCTCGTCACCCAGCACTCCGCGCCGTCGCTGAGTAGCTCTATCGGCAGAGGCGACTGGTACATGGACTTAGGTGCTACCGCACACATGACAGCTCATCCCGGTAACCTAACCTCTTCCACTCCCGTTCACACACCCACTCGTATCACCGTCGGTAACGGCTCCTCCTTACCTATTACCCATATCGGTAGCGCTAGTTTTCCCTCCACTTCCACTTCCACACCCATCAATATGTCTAATGTTCTTGTTTCACCAGACTAAGTCACGAACCTAGTTTCCGTTCGTCGTCTTACTCGTGAGAACCCACTCACTGTTGAATTTGATGGCGTTGGCTTTTCTGTGAAAGACGCCTGTACCCGGATGGTTCTACACCGTTGTGACAGTCCCGATGAGCTCTACCCCGTGCATGTTGGTGCCTCCACCTCCACACCTGTCGCCTTTGCCGCCGGCGTCAACCTTTGGCACGCTCTCTTGGGTCACCCCAACCACACCGTGTTACGTCAAATTCTTAGGAGTTTCTCTTTCTCATGTAATAAGCTCGACGAGCACTCTTGTGAGGCCTGTCGCTTAGGCAAGCATGTTCGTCTTCCCTTTAGTGCGTCCACCTCAGTTACCACCTTTCCTTTCCAATTACTTCATAGTGATGTTTGGACATCTCCCGTTGCGAGTAACACGGGCTATCTCTACTACTTGGTGATTTTAGATGATTATTCTCATTATGTGTGGACTTTTCCTCTTCATCGTAAATCCGATGCTTTAGCCACACTCACCGCCTTTTATTCCCATGTCACCACCCAGTTCGGTCGCCCCATACTTGCACTCCAAACTGATAACGGAAAAGAGTTTGACAACATTGGTCTTCGCACACTTCTCGCCTCTCACAGCACCATCTTCCGTCTGACTTGCCCCTACACTTCACAGCAGAACGGCCATGCCGAGCGCATTCTCCGCACTCTTAGTGACTGCGTTCGCACGTTACTCTTTCACTCAAACGTGCCCGCTCGGTTTTGGCCCGATGCCCTCGCCACCGCCACCCTCTTAGTTAACATTCGTCCGTGTCGTCCTTGGTGGAACTACGCTCCTCACCACCTTTTCTTTGGTACACCACCGTCCTATGATGGTCTCCGCATCTTTGGGTGTCTCTGTTATCCCAGCACCGCGTCCACCACGCCACACAAGCTCGCACCCCGATCCGTCCCATGCATCTTCCTTGGCTACCCTCCCAACACCAAAGGTTACCGGTGCTATCATCCTGTCACTCATCGTGTGTACACCTCGAGGCACGTGTATTTTGTCGAGACGGTGTTCCCTTTTTTCAGGTCCCTCCGGCTGCGGATTCTTCGGCATCGGCCCCCGCACCCCCTAACTGGAGCGATGCACGGCGGCACCCCCCGGCGGCCCACCCGGCCCGGCACCTTCTGCCGCCACCTCCCGGGTTCTCGACTCCCTCTTACGAGGTCGAGTCGGTGGGCACACTGCCCGCCACCCCGGCTGGCACCGCCACCCCTGCGACGGGCTCGACCTCGACCACGCCCGTCGCTCCAGCCGCCGCGGGATCGGCCGATGCGGCCCCCGCCGCCGCCGCCGCCACCCCTGCAACGGGCTCGACCTCGACCTCGCCCGTCGCTCCAGCCGCCGCGGCCCCCGCCGCTGCGATCTCCGCCGCTGCCGCGGCCTCCGCTGCCGCCGCTGCCGCAGCCCCCGCCACCGCACCGGGTGCCCCCACCACCACGGCCCCCGCCGCCGCACCGGGTGCCACCGCCGCCGTGCCCCCTTCTGCCGCGGCACCCGCCGGCCCTGCTGCCCCGTCACTTGGCGTGACTACCCGTGCCTGAGCAGGAGTGCTTCGACCCAGTACGCGCTACTCCGCCGACGAGTATGTGTGCACCGCCTCGACGTCGACGCCATCACCCGTCCCCACCTCCGCTCGTGCTACCCTTCGGGATCCCCACTGGCTAGCTGCGATGCAGGAAGAGTTCGATGCCTTACAGCGCAACCGCACGTGGCAGCTTGTTCCATGACCCCCTCGTGCCAACATCATCTCTGGCAAGTGGGTGTTTCGCCACAAGACTCGCCTAGACGGTTCTCTCGAGCGCTACAAGGTTCGCTGGGTGGTTCGTGGTTTTCGGCAGCGCGCGGGCGTGGACTTCAACGACACTTCCGCCCCTGTTGTGAAACCGGGCACGATCCGCGCCGTCCTTCAGCTGGCCGTCTCGCGCGCCTGGCCTATGCATTAGTTGGACGTTTCCAATGCCTTCTTGCACGGTCATCTCGCCGAGCAGGTGTTCTGTGAGTAGCCTACTGGTTTCGTCGACACCGAGCACCCCGATTTCGTGTGCTTGCTCTCCCGCTATCTGTACGGGTTGAAGCAGGCGCCTCGGGCTCGGTACCAGCGTATCACCGTCTTCCTACAGTCTCTGGGCTTTCGGTCCACTTGCTCCGATGCCTCACTTTTTGTGTATCATCAGGGAGCTGCCACTGCATATCTGATGCTCTATGTCGATGACATCATCCTCACGGCATCCACCCCGATCTCCTTCAGCGGCTGACTGCTCGTCTTCGTGATGAGTTCGCCCTCAAGGACTTGTGGCCCCTGCACTACTTTCTCGGCATCGAGGTGTTCCGCCGGGCTGACGGTTTCTTTCTGCATCAGCAGAAGTACGCCCACGAGCTCCTTGAGCGTGCCGGTATGCTTAACTGCAAGCCGGCGCCCACTCCCGTCGACACGAAGGCGAAGGTCTCTGCTCTGGAGGGGTCTCTCGCGTCCGATGGAGCTTTTTATCGCTCTATTGTCGGTGCTTTACAATACTTGACGCTGACTCGCCCCGACCTGCAGTACGCTGTTCAGCAGGTGTACCTCCATATGCACGCCCTGCGTGACTCTCACTGGACTCTGGTGAAGCGTATTCTCCGTTACATACGCGGCACCATGTCCTTGGGACTCACCCTGACGGCCTCCGCCTCCACCGACCTCGTGGCCTACTCGGATGCTGACTGGGCTAGCTGCCCCGACATGCGACGCTCTACGTCAGGCTACTGCATCTACCTTGGGCCCTCGTTGATCTCTTGGTCCTCGAAGCGGCAGCCCACGGTCTCCCGCTCCAGCGCCGAGGCAGAGTATCACGCCATGGCCAACGTCGTGGCCGAATGCTCTTGGATACGTCAGCTGCTCCAAGAGTTGCTTTGTGATGTTCACAAGTCCACTCTTGTCTACTGCGATAACGTCAACAAGGTCTACCTCTCCGCCAACCCGGTGCACCATCGACGAACGAAGCATATTGAGCTCGACATTCACTTCGTGCGCGAGCAGGTTGCCCTTGGCCGTATTCGAGTTCTCCACGTGCCGACGTCGCAACAGTTTGCTGATGTGATGACTAAGGGATTGCCTACTCCCGTCTTCGAGGAGTTTCGGTCCAGTCTCTATGTCTCTGGCGACGCTTCGACTGCGGGGGGTGTTGAGTATGTGTTTTGTATTGCACGTGTATTGGAGTTGTGGCCCACCTCCTAGTCTTGTATAGTTGAGGTAGAGGCCTTCCCTTGTAATATATATACGTGCACCAGCACCCCATCAATACAACGATTATTGTATTTCAAATCATCTCTCTACACCACACGAACACCCGGTGGGAAGATCAGTTTTGCGACGTGCTTACCCTGCGTCTTTTCCGTTCTTTTCTTTATTCCATTAGGAAACAGACTAACAAACTTGGACCGAATCCTAAGCCACGATCCACTTCCATCATGCCATCCCATGATTGAGATCACGGCCTAGTCCTTCTACTAGACGCACCCCACGTGAACGCAACACATGTCATGTTCTTTTATTCTACTACGTACAAGATGAAAATAAAAAACTAATGGGCACGTACAGGTACAGAACATGTTTACGTGCACCAGACTTCAGTTGAAACAGAAAACCTACATGATAAAACTGAACAAACTTGACAGCAGCAACATTCTCTCCCTCAAGTTTGCTTCATGTCGCTCACTGCGGTGACCCCAGCCTTCTTCCTCATCTCCGAAAACTAAACTCGCCCCAATGACTTAGTCAAGATGTCGGCTAGCTGATCATCAGTTCACACATGCTCAATATCAATGTCACCAGTCTCCACCTTCTCTCTCACAAAATGATATCTCAAATCAATGTGTTTGCTTCTATCACTAGTAGAAAAAGGGGCTTTCGTTCGGGCTTGGCCAGCCCATTAGTCTCGGTTCTTTCACGAACCGAGACCAATGGATGCATTTGCCCCAGTTCGTGAGCCCAGGGGTCCGGCCCGGGCCTTGTGGGCATTGGTCCTGGTTTGTTTGGACCCATTTGTCCTGGTTCTAGGCACGAACCGGGACCAATGGGCCTCGCTTCTGGCCCACAAACACTAGTCCCGATTTTTGGCTCGAACTGGGACAGAAGGCTGGGCTTTAGTCCCGGTTCCAGCCATGAACCGGGACAAATGAGTTGCCTATATATACCCCGTCGCCGCAGCAGAGCACTCCATAGTGCTCTGTTTTTTCTGGCCGACAAGGAGAGGGCATTTGGGTGCTCTAGCTCACCTCCTATGCACACGAGGTGTTAGATGAAATGCCCGAGCCACGCTAGTTAAGCTTTCTCCTCTCGAAGCTCGACCTCCAAGCTCGATTTTCCCCGAGATTTGTCTAGGTTTAGCGGTCTGTCACGTCCCGTCCCCGTCTTCACTGTCATCGATCGCCCGCGCCGATCTCGTCGCTTGCACCACCATGGTGAGCCTCTTATCTTCTTCTGAAAGAAAAAAAAATTCTTACTTTAGATAGATACTTGTCTAATTTTCTTACTTTTATTATTGCTTGTTATTATATAGCGCGATGGTTTTGGTATCCGCCCCCGCCGGCCCTCGTCCTGGCTATGATTCGGATATGGTATATATTATCTTTTATAACTATTTGGTTCATTTATTGTTTATGACAATTATGTCCATCAAGTTGACATAGATTTTATTTATGTGGAAGGTTGTTGAACCGGAAATTCCAACCGACCAAATTGTCGAGAGGTTAAATTTAGTTGAAGAAGAAAACAATTACTTGAAGGGAAAAATAAAAAAATTGAGGAGGAGAAGATGATATTGGAGTTGCATGTTGTGGATGTCGTCGATGATCACAAGATCAAGATGGATGCAATGCGGTTGATGATTAGAAAGATTAGAAAATATGCCGTTCATACCGAGGCTTGGTATCATTATGCCATTGTAACAATTTTTACCTTGGTTGTGATTATGATCGCATTTCTTGTTGCATTGAAAGGTTTTACATAGTTTCAATGTATGGTTTAACTAGATGCTCTAGAGAGCTATATGTTGTTCAACGAGAACTATGTATGTACTTTGTTTTTAATATGATGATGAACTTCTATTAATTTGGTCACTTATCTATTCATGAGAACTATACGTACTAAATTGATGATGTGGCTTTGAATGGTGCATTTTGAACACAGAAAAACTATGGAGTTCAAATAAGTTCAAAAAAATGAAATCTCTTTGTAACAGACGAGTTTTCGTATGAAACCCTGATACTTCGAAAGAGATTGTCTGTTTTGTACACGAAGTGCATCCAGTTTTTACCGTAAGCCTCTCTACTTTCTTGCACATGCTATGTGGGTGAAATGATGATACCATGCCAACTTTCAACATTTTCAGAGTTCATTTGTAGTGCTTTTCAATTTTCGGGTCTTATAGCTGAAAATAATCAGTAAATGCATGAAAAATAACAAATGTAGTCAGAAAGGGTTGAAAAATGATGATGTGGCTTTGAATGGTGTATTTTGAACACATAAAAAGTATGGAGTTCAGACAAGTTCAAAACAATGAAATCCCTTTGTAACAGACGAGTTTCGTATGAAACCCTGATACTTCGAAAGAGATTGTCCGTTTTGTACACGAAGTGCATCCAGTTTTTGTCGTAAGCCTCTCTACTTTCTTGCACATGCTATGTGGGTGAAATGATGATACCATGCCAACTTTCAACCTTTTTAGAGCTCATTTGTAGTGCTTTTCAATTTCAGGGTCTTATAGCTGAAAATAATCAGTAAATGCATGAAAAATAAGAAATGAAGTCAAAAAGGGTTGAAAATTGATGATGTGGCTTTGAATGGTGCATTTGAACACAGAAAAAGTATGGAGTTAAAATAAGTTGAAAAAAATGAAATCCCTTTGTAACAGACGAGTTTCCGTATGGAACCCTGACACTTCGAAAGAGATTGTCCGTTTTGTACACGAAGTGCATCCAGTTTTTGCTGTAAGCCTTTCTACTTTCTTGCACATGCTATGTGGGTGAAATGGTGATACCATGCCAACTTTCAACCTTTTCAGACTTCATTTGTAGTGCTTTTCAATTTCAGGGTCTTATAGCTGAAAATAATTAGTAAATGCATGAAAAATAACAAATGAAGTCAGAAAGGGTTGAAAATTGATGATGTGGCTTTGAATGGTGCATTTTGAACACAGAAAAAATATGGAGTTCAAATAAGTTCAAAGAAATGAAATCTCTTTGTAAGAGACGAGTTTCTATTTGAAACTCTGATACTTTGAAAGAGATTGTCCGTTTTGTACACGAAGTGCATCCAGTTTTTGCCGTAAGCCTCTCTACTTTCTTGCACATGCTATGTGGGTGAAATGATGATATCATGCCAACTTTCAACCTTTTCAGAGTTCATTTGTAGTGCTTTTCAATTTCAGTGTCTTATAGCTAAAAATAATCAGTAAATGCATGAAAAATAACGGATGAAGTTAGAAAGGGTTGAAAATTGATGATGTGGCTTTGAATGATGCATTTTGAACACAGAAAAAGTATGGAGTTCAAATAAGTTCAAAAAATGAAATCCCTTTGTAACAGATGAGTTTCCGTATGAAACCCTGACACTTCGAAAGGCATTGTCCGTTTTGTACACGAAGTGCATCCAGTTTTTGCCGTAACACTATCTACTTTCTTGCACATGCTATGTGGGTGAAATGATAATACCATGCCAACTTTTAACGTTTTCAGAGTTGATTTGAAATGCTTTTCAATTTCAGGGTCTTATAGCTCAAAATAATCAGTAAATGCATGAAAATTTAATAGCAAAAAGAATTATCGTAAAATAAAATAAATAAGTAATTTGATATAAAATAATATAAAATTCAAACTATATAAGTAGAAAAAAATAAAATAAAATAAAATAAAATTTAATAACATAAATAAAATTTATGAAACAAAAATTATCAAAGTATTTTCTGTTCAAAACATTATAAGCAACCTCTAAAATTTATGAAAATAAAATTATATAAAATTGATGCAACTAAAATTATCAAAGTATTTTCTGTTCGAAATCATTAAAAGCAAAAAGAATTTTCATAAAGAACTTTTTAAGTAGAAACTTTAATAGCAAAAAGAATTATCATAAAATAAAATAAATAAGTAATTAGAAACAAAATAAAATCAAATAAACAATTATTTTGTTGTAAGTAGAAACAAAACAAAAAATAAAGAAAAAAATTAAACAAAAAAATTGAGAAAAATAAAAAATTGCCACATACTGGGCCACCACGGCGTGAATACAACTAGAAACCCATCCATGGGCCAGGATTCCGGCCCGCAGAAGGCCCAGTAGGCCCATCAGGCATAGCAGTCACAATTAGGCCTATAAGCCTGCAATGGAGAGAAGCTCGAGAGGGGCGCATCAGTGGGGCTTATAAACCACTGCGCGCCTCTCAACTAGCGAGGTGGGACTAAACTCCCACCACCACCCCGCTGTGCAAGTCCTTTGGTCCCGGTTGGTGGCACCAACCGAGACTAAAGGGGTGCATTGCTACCGGTTCGTGGCACTAACCAGTACCAATGCCCCCCCTTTAGTCCCGGTTGGTGCCACCAACCGGGACCAAAGGCCGCCGCTTCCCGCCCTTTGGGCTGCTGAAAAAAGGCCTTTGGTCCCGGTTGGTGGCACCAACCGGTACTAAAGGTCGGATTCGTCCCGGTTGGTGTCACGAACCGGGACCAATGTTTCTTCTATATAACTAGCACTTGTGAAATTCTTCATTCTGTTCGTCTTCCCCGCCCCGACGACGCTGCCAGGCTGCCCCTCTGCGCCTCGTCGTCGCCATCGTCGCCCTGCCTCCGACGCCGTCCCGTGCCGCCCAGACGCCGTCGCCGCCCCGCGCCCCCTGCCTCATCGTCGCCCGTCGCCGCGCCCCTCACCCGCCCCCTGCCTCCTCGTCGCCCGTCGCCGCGCCCCTCCCCCCTGCCTCCTCATCGCCTGTCACCGCGCCCCTCACCGTCGCCCCCGTGCCCTGCCTCCTCGTCGATCGCCGCCCCTTTAGTGAGCTCATATGAATTTTCCTAATTTAGATGTGTAGTTAATTTAGATGTGTAGTAATTCTGTTTATAGTTCCTCAGTTTCTTTCTTGTGGTAATTCTGTTTCTTTACCCACTGTACAAGGATGTGCAGTAGCCGTGATTTGTTCAAAAGATCTTCTAGGTGAGATGCCTTCGGTTCGTTCCATGGTGGTGTCTAGTGGTTTTGGCTGATAATGTTCTATGCCAGTGCGTGGCCATCAAAGATGCATACCAAGCGAGCTGAACAGCTGGCTCCACACTCCACAAGTCATTATTATGGTCTCTTCTCTGTATATGCCTAAGTCGTGATATTTTCCGAAGTCTAGTTCAATTCAGAAAAGTGAAACATTAGTTCAGTCAAAGTGCAACTTGAACTTTTTTATTTAGCTGCATTTTTGAACAAAAGTGCAGGCTACACTTATTTAGTAAAATAAATTGATTTTTCTAAATTGATTGGTTCTTAAGAAAAACTCAAATCTACTTTGAATCAACAAAAGAACATGATAGAAGATTTATGCGCTTCTCGCTTGGGCCAGCTAGGCAGATAGTGCCGCCAAGGTCCTACAATTGTCGTGTTTTGGACTGCAGTGTGCCAGTGTCTGCGTGATGGTCATGCGTTGTCCAAGGGCGTCCGGGTGGTTGTTGTCTAGTGCATGCGCAATGGTTGCTCGTGGGGCCCCTTCTCGGCAGTCGCAATGTTTATCTTTGATGGGGTAAGGGTGCACCGACGTCTTCTAGTCTGCATCAAACATGGTGGTGCCCGTCTCTACTCATGAAAAGGACATTTGGGTAGTGGCCCCTGGGTCACAGCGGATGCTGTATGCTAGTGCGCGCATGTGTGAAATGGCAGCGGCTAGATCGCACAATGACATGGGTGACCACTTTGCAAAGGCTACTTCGGTAGGCCTGCGCCTTCGTCCGGTGCGGCCATATATCTGAGTTCGCTCTCTCTATGCTGCTCCCACTGCCTCCACGGTTTTTTTGTTCTCCCTTTTGTGTTCGACAGAACGCACTCATCACGGTCTTCCTATGCCGCTGCGCATGGCCATCCTTGGTTTCGGTGTCCTCTATTCTCATTTGGCACCCCGTCTATCGCATCGGTGGTGTCCAGATCCAAGAACAGTCGTCATTGTTCTCTTGCGAATTCCCGAGCCTACTGATTGCATGCAAATTCGTCCCATTCCAAAGATCCATCACTTTCATCCTCCAAACTACTTTAAACCAGGACATGCCCACTAGGCACTTGAAAAGTGGTGACACTGTGAACAGGCACTTGTTAGGCACTGGAGAAGAGGGTGCTATTAGCCGAAACCAGTTTCCTTGTGAGGACGAAGTAGCATGGGCCGACTTACTTGCAGAGCTTGTTTGGCGTCCGCGTCCATATCCACTACCATGAGGAGGACCACAACCACGACCGCATTTTCCTCCCGTGGCCACTTCTTCTTGAGAATAGTCCCTAAGATCTAGGTAAGTGGGACTAGGATGACACCATCATCATGGCTAATGTTGATTACTTCAAGCACATTTGCTTTCCTCATCCATGAATCGATGTTGGCGGAGGAGATGGACTATATTTGTTAGAAATCCTCGGAGTTGGAGAAGCACTAGTCAGGATCAATTGCAGCGGGACAATTTCGTTGTTGTTAGAAAAAGAAAAGGCAACCCATTGTCTCTTCTTGAAAGGCAAATCCTTACCCTCGAAGACCACATTCTTCATGATCAACTATTCTTCAAGTGGTACCGGGGGAGCCGCGTCATGGAACAGGGTGACGATCCCTATATCAATGGCCTTGATAGATGTTGTCTGTGTTTGCGTCTCATGGATCTCGGATAGCATGGATTGTTCCATGATTCTCCACCAGCATGATACCACCTTGCGGCAAGCCTTTTGATGCATTTACGTTCCGGTAGGCACTTGCACCATAGCTACTCCGGAAAAACCCCATGCAGCAGCCCGAGCGAGGCTGTTGTTGGACGTGAATGCATCTGCACAACGAAGAGCCAGACACCATGCACAAATTTTTGAATGAATTCCTCTTCCTCGGCCAAGTGAATGTTCGGGATATCGAGCTCCGACGATGAGAGGCCCACCTGGGGAATGGAGCCAGGTCAGGACCTTACAAAGGCATACACTGAGTAGCATATGTGCAGGACGCGCCCGAGTAGAGGTGGCCATACAACAATTTAGTGAAAGTGCAACTTACACTTTTTTTGTTCAGTTACAATTTTCTAGAAAAGTGCAGGTTACACTTTTCCAGTAAACTACATTTGAATCAATCTAAACCGATTGATGCTTAAGAAAATTTAATCTACTTAGAATCAACGAGTAAATCTATTGCTTCTTCTAAAATCATGAGTTTGGTGAATCCAGACGATCCTAGCCATTCGACCATCTACATCCAACGTCCAAAGTTGCTCCAATGATGTATCTATCACACCACCATAATTTGGAAACAACATTGATTGCATTAATTACAAGTGATCTTAGAAATCTATTAAAAATCATTAAGTGCAATTAATTGTCGAAATATCGGTAATTGCAACAATTATATTCGTACAAACATTCTCTGATTGCTTCGAAGATACTATCAAATTGGACCAGTGTTGCACATGGTGATTGGGGCCCACATTTTAGTTGTGTAGTGCGTGGGCAAGGGCTGCACGCGGAGGCCCACGTCTATAGTGGCAACATCCATCATTGATGGTGCAAGGGCCCACCAATGGCTTTCAGTTGACATCAAACATGGCCGTGTCTGTCTCTGCTCACAGATAGGACGCTAAGGTAGTAGCCCCTAGGTATGGCGGATGTTTCCGGTCAATTTAAACATGATGCATTTTTTTCTTTTGATCTTTTCGTCTGAAAGGGGCGACGAAGGCACAAGCATTTTTTATTCCTTTTTGAAAGGGTTGCCGCAAAAGAAGTTGAAATTGCATCTAGACCCTAAATGTATTTTAGTGTTGATTATCGTATAATTAGTTAGATTAATGTTAGTTATCCAGGTTATCTTAAGACGTTGGTCTCTTGCTGAAACAATATTGAGATGGTTGACCCCCTCCCCCCCCCCACACACACACACCATTTCAAAAAGGCCCAAAGGTGTTTTGATTTTATTTGAATCATAGGAAAGTCACAATATAAAGAGGCGTCGTTTCACGAGGATCTGAGTGCGACTGCCTTGCTTGATAGGGAGGAGCGAGATTATCTTTCGGGAGCATGTCATTCGAGTGGTGGTGGGGGGGGGGGAGGTCGAGAGCGCGTCAGTTTCACCATCTTCACCATCTCCGCCTCTGTCGTGTTCAACCGCTGCCGCCGGCACCAAAGCTGGCTAGCCCTTAACCTCTATTGCGGCTGATTTCCTCTTCCTTGTAGTCGTACTCCTACTACTACTGTCGTCATCCATCTCCTTTTGCAGAGATCGGCCGCTAGTCTGTTAGGAGAATTTGGTTTGGAGCTCGAGATCAGAGCAGAACGGAGGGCTAGGGAGATGTAGAGCGGCCGAAGTATGATCACTTTTGAGGAGAGAGTGTTTTGCTGCTGGTTTACGACGAGAGATGAACCATATAGCCTATGAGAAATGTCTAACAGCTCCCGGTTGCCCCTACACCCTCATGAATAGTAAATTCATATAAAATTGAAAAAAAATCAAAAAAAGCTGAAACTTTCAGGGATCAAAGATTATCAAAGGTTTGATGTTCCTGGAAAGTTTCAGCAACAAATAACCTTCATGGAGCTCTCACCAGAAAAAACAAAATCACTTCTAAAAAATGTACATAAACTTTGAACAATGATTTTGTTTTTTCTATTTGAGTGCTCTTCCAATGTTATTTTTAGCTAAAACTTTGCAAGATCATCAAAAGATTCATGATGTTCGATGTCCCAAAATTTCAGATTTTTTGATTTTTTTTGAATTAGTTTTGAATTTACTGTTCATAGAGGGTGTAGGGGCACCCGGGCGCTGAAAGTCCTATCTCATAGCCTATACGTAGGAACTGTCCGATGTGTGGTGACATGTGTGCAATTATAAATTTGGTTCTTACAAATCTCTGTATGATACTTGCATGCCTGCCTGTATTATAACCATCTTCGTGTATGCAGTTTGCCGGGAGTGTATTATGAAGAAAATAGATGAAGAGGAGATTGTATCCTGCCAAGTATTCGAAGTTGCTCTTGGGATCACTCCTGAAGAGAAACTCAGGTAAGTAATTGTTAAAATACCAAGGTTATCTGTTGTACAATATTGTTTTTCCAACTGGTTAGTTCTCTTTTTTCTTTAAATCGATGATAAAAAACATGTAACTTGTTTTTCAGAATAGTTGAAAAAAATGAGTATCAGCCATCGTGCCTGTTGCTTGCATTAGTAGGCCCATAACCCATTTATCTGCCTGGCCCAACCAATTTGGCTCAAAAATGGAACCGCATGCCTCCTCCACGGCTCTATCTGTAGCATCATCTAGCCGGCCTCGATGTCATTGATCGTCGGCGCCTACGCCGGCACGGTCTCGTCGGACGACTACACCACAAAAAGGCTGGTAAAGCTTCGCCCTCGTCCCCATCTCAGGCATCCAGCCATGCAGGATCCACCGCCGACGGGAAACCCCATGACAGTATGCCTCCTGTCCCCCTTCCTATCTCTCGATCATAGATACACTTTCTTTAGTTTTCGAACACTGTTAGATTTGTTGGAAGGAGGTAACTGATGTTAGTCTCAGTTTAGGAGCAACTTATTCACTCATAGATACGTCTAATTCTGCTGCAAGCTAGGAAGATCGAGTGAGCTAGCAATTGAAAAAAAGTTTATTCACTCATAGATAGGTCTAATGCTGCAGCAAGCTAGGAAGATCGAGTAAGGTAGCCATTGAATCCAACTGTTTTTTGTTGCACTATGGGTGGATTTGAAGTTGATTTTCCAGGCAAAGTTTCGTTTGAAGACCTAGACGAATTGGGTGCATCCCACTGTATGAGCTGCTTGTGTTACCCCACTTGTTTTCTGTACTCTTATCATGATTGTGATGTATCTCAGTTGTCTGCAAACAAAAGGGATCTGGCGTTAATAACATGTGAGCCTTAAGAACTCGTGCTGCCACCATATTTAGGCCTTCTTATCACTAATAGTACTTATAGTGGATGTCAAAGCAGATATTGCTATTGGAGGCCGAACTCCATGGAGGCCTCCAAATGTAAAATTCAAAATTAATGAAAATTAATAATTTTACTCTTCAAAAAATTCTGAAAAAATATAGACATACATGAAAGCATAATGCACAAATGTGTAAATTTTCAAGACGAAATATACGTTGAAATCAGGGCTGTGCAATAGAAAAAACAAATCTAGGGCTTTTTAACTAATAGTACTTATAGTGGATGTCAAAGCAGATATTGCTATTGGAGGCCGAACTCCATGGAGGCCTCCAAATGTAAAATTCAAAATTAATGAAAATTAATAATTTTACTCTTCAAAAAATTCTGAAAAAATATAGACATACATGAAAGCATAATGCACAAATGTGTAAATTTTCAAGACGAAATATACGTTGAAATCAGGGCTGTGCAATAGAAAAAACAAATCTAGGGCTTTTTAACACATGATACCGTTCATCCTCCCGGACCATGAATTTGTCTTTTTTGTACAGATCACATTTAATGGTATTTCATCCTAAAATTTACACATACACCTCACATCGTTGTTTACTTGTATAAAAAAATCAGATTTTTTTAAACAAAAAAAATTTGAATTTTGAAATTTTCCAAAATTTGCCTCCTTGGAAGCCGATATCCAAAACGCCATACTCATGCCAAAGGCCATTTTCGTGTTTTACAGATACTAAAGCAAGTAAGTATACCTGATCGAAAGCCTTCTATTCATCTGTAACAATAGAACAAACTTTATACTTTGCTGGCTGTCTGAAAATGGCTCATGCTACAAGTCCTCCTGCTTGTTTTATCTTAGTAATAATTGGGCCGACACACACTTTTGTGGGCCCTCTCCCTCCTATTGCACGTGCTAGAGAGTCATTGGATGAGTCGGCAGATAGCCTCAGTGACCACATACCAAAGCCCCACATCAAAGTTGAAGCAGTTTCCGCCAACAGTTTTAGTACTGCATCCGACTGACAGGCCACAGACCACACCGCATACTCCCATGCTCCTGTGGTTGTCTCTTTAGGTTTTACCTTCACCAACCCTACACTGCTGACAATGGCCTCCAACTCCGATGACGCCCAGCTGCAGCTTAAGAACTTGACAGTAGGAATGCATAGACTGTAGAGCAAAAACTGGTCAAAATGGAGAAAACATGCTAACGAAATTCACTTTGAATACAATCCGTATATAACTATTGTGAAGGATATATGCAATTCCAAGCAAACATGTCAACACATATGTAGCTTGATCTTAGTTTGACCTTCAAGTGATAGGAGTTCATATACATTTCCATTGTGTTATTGCATTTTAAAAATTGTAGCTTTCAGTAAAGTATGTTGTTCACACACGCCATTTATTAATAGCTGCAAAAACAATTAGTTTATTTGGACCATTATATAACTGAAAGTGCACTTAACATTTTTGTGAAGAATAAGAGTATACTTACCACCCTTATATTGCAGAAAAGTGCAGTTAACATTTTTGTGAAGAATAAGAGTACATGTATCTCTATAGGCATCTGAATAAAAAATAGTTCCTTCTCGTTATTAATGAGAGTACACTAGCTTAAAATTACACTTTTGTGGATTTTACTATGTATGAATCTTGCATAATTTGTAACAGCTATCATTGCTCTTCGTGCCGACTGCCTGCTAGTACATTGTTATAACACACACGCTTGCTAAAAAAAAGTATATACATTTTTGTTTTGTGAAGCAAAAGGTTAGAATTCCAGCCACCTTTATTCTTTTGTTTTCATGCTATCTCGACTCAGGTACTCCGTGCCTCAACTATATGCGCAGCTAGCTAACATGATTGCTTGTTTCCTTGTTTGAAGGGCTGATATGAGTATCCATGCTACCTGGCATAATTTGTTTCCAGCTAAGTGCTGATACAAGTATCCATATAGATGAATGAGTTCGAAAACAGACTTCAAATTTAGCACACATACAACAAACTGGATATGGAACTTCCAGGTTCACACATTACAACAACAATCAAATCAAAGGGTAAAACAGAAAAGAAACACTGACGAGGAGCAAACACAAACTACAAAGACTCTAATTAAAGTGTTAGATATCTGTATGATGCCTCAAACTGAACCTGCTAGGTATAGCTCAATTAGTGCTGGTAACAAACGCACAGCGAGGTGTCCGAAGGGGGAGGCCATGGCAGACAACGCTCGATCTCACTGGGGATTGAGTAACGCCACCCTCCGGCGTCGGCGTAGGGATACTCGTTCTGCTGTAGGACACTGTGCGGACCACCAAGATAGACGTCGTCGAGGAAGTAGATGTAGCCCGGGCTGCCAGCGTGTCCCGTGTCGAAGGCCTTGGAATAGGCCCGGCCGTCGAAGAGCACCTGCTCGGCCATCTGGTAGACGCGCCAGGACCAGGAAGCCGGCCGACCCTCCTATTCCTTATGTAGCTTGAAGAGCTGGAACCGTGATGTGCGGCCTCTCAACGCCGAGATGAATCTCCTCACCATCAGCAGATCGGCGCCAGAGGCGGAGGGAAGGAGGTATCGGGATATGATACCTCCGTGTGCCATGTTTGTCCGGGGAGCACGGATCTCATAGGGAAGATGTACAATTGTATGCGTATATGTCAAAAGTTGGGCCTTGTAGCAGTACAGGTCAAAGGTCATCATCTGAGTCGACGGCCCAGAACCATCTGTGGCGGTAAGTCGGGTCTTGGGCGTTGGGCGGGGTCGTCATCTCTGCCGGCAGCGACCTCCAGCACTCCATGCCTGGGCGGCAGAAGGCCATGTTTGTCTGGTTGGACGTTAAGGCCACGACCACACAGGCACGAGAAGATGGGGCAGCAGACATGGCGGCTGCGTAAATCATCATGGGGCACCTGATGTCGTCGGAGTTGATGGGGATGCACACGCCATCCGGGAGGGCGATGCGCTCGCCGGTGCGGAGGTTGAGCATGGCATTACTGCGCCAGTGATGGGATGATGCCATGACCCACCCTCCCGGAGAGGAGCAACAGAAACAGGCCCCGCGGCCTCGTCAGTGCGGGCCGAGCGCGGATCAGCAAAGCCGCCGAAGATACTGTAGCTATCGGTCCGGGCGGTGGAGGGCATGAGGATCCATGGCAGCGGGGACAAGTTCTGCAAGGCTACCCGGTGCCAGTGCTTGCTGATGGCGGACGCCTGGACTCGATCCGCGATGCACGACAGTAGGAGGCTGATATGGCCGTGGATATCTCTGTGGAGGCTGGATGGAGATCTTATGCCATGACGAGCCGGTTTGCCCTCGCTGCATGTGCAACTCAAGCGGTGGCTGAGCTCTAAGCCGAAGTACGAGGTCCATAGGCCGGTGGGTGCTCCTGTGAATGAGTTCGTGATGGAGCTGCACTACCGCCGATGCCAGGCATCTAGGCTCCCTTGCTGCACGGTGAAGATAGCCTCCCTCCCCTACCATTGCAGCACCTAGCCGCCCCGTTCTCCGTCATCCGCTCATGCTCGTCATTCAGTTGTCCATCGATCGGCCAGCCTACCTAGTACTCTATATTTGCATATCTTACACATTTTTGTTGGACTAGGCAAAGGGAGAAGGGGCGAAAAAAGAGGTTAGCCTACCTGTAGACCTGCTGGACAAAGAATGTGAAGAGTTTATGTAGGCACTTTTGGTTTATAGTTCCTCAGTTTCTTTCTTGTGGTAATTCTGTTTCTTTACCCAGAGTACAAGGATGTGCAGTAGCCGTGATTTGTTCAAAAGATTTTCTAGGTGAGATGCCTTCGGTTTGTTCCACGGTGGTGTCTAGTGGTTTTGGCTGGTAATGGTCTCCAGTGTGTGGCCATCAAAGATGCCAAGAAGACTCCTTAGCGCTCGACCGCTCCAACGAGCGAAGCCAATCCAAAGCAAGTATCAGCCGACCAGAATTTCCATAAGGGCCCACCACGTGAGGCCTTTGTAGGAAGGCATGAGGAGTCGGCCCCATCTGAAATCAACACTAATCGCCCCTCCCCTGATTTTCAGGGGGGGCGCGCCTAATTAATCTGCCCCTAACTAATCACGTATTTAAACCACTTTTCAAATCGAGCCTGTCCGAAAACAAGCGCTGCAACGCGCGCGCGCCAGATAACCGTCCTCCAAAGATGCATACCAAGCGAGCTGAACAGCTGGCTCCACACTCCACAAGTCATTCGGATGGTCTCTTCTCCGTATATGCCTAAGTCGAGGATATTTTCTGAAGTCTCATTCAATTCAGAAAAATGAAACATTAGTTCAGTTAAAGTGCAACTTGAACTTTTTTATTTAGTTACATTTTTCAAGAAAAGTGCAGGCTACACTTATTTAGTAAAATAAATGGATTTTTCTAAATTGATTGATTCTTAAGAAAAACTCAAATCTACTTAGAATCAACAAAAGAACATGATGGCAGATTTCTGCGCTTCTCGCTTCGGCCAGCTAGGGAGATAGTGCCGCCAAGGTCCTACAATTGTCGTGTTTTGGACTGCAGTGTGCTTGTGTCTACGTGATGGTCATGCGTTGGCCAAGGGCGTGCGGGTGGTTGTTGTCTAGTGCATGCGCAACGGTTGCACGTGGGGCCCCTTCTCCGCAGTCGCAATGTTTATCTTTAATGGGGTAAGCGTGCACCGACGTCCTCTAGTGCGCATCAAACATGGTGGTGCCCGTCTCTACTCATGAAAAGGACGTTGGGGTAGTGGCCCGTGGGTCACGGCGGATGTTGTATGCTAGTGCGCGCATGTGTGAAATGGCAGCGGCTAGATCGCACAATGACATGGGTGACCACTTTGGGAAGGCTACTTCGGGAGGCTTGCGCCTTTGTCCAGTGCGGCCACATATCTGAGTTCACTCTCTCTATGCTGCTCCCACTGCCTCCACGGTTTTTTCATGCTCCCTTTTGTGTCCGACAGAATGCACTCCTCACGGTCTTTCTGTGCTGCTGCGCATGGCCATCCTTGGTCTTAGTGTCCTCTATTCTCGTTTGGCGTCCCGTCTATCTCTTGGCCAGTGGTGTCCAGATGCAAGAACAGTCATCATTGTTCTCTTGCGAATTCCCGAGCCTATTGATTGCATGCAAATTCGTCCAATTCCAAAGACCCATCACTTTCATCATCCAAACTACTTTGAACCAGGACATGCCCACCAGCCACTTGAAAAGTGGTGACGCTGTGAACAGGCACTTGTTAAGCACTGGAGAAGAGGCACTAGAGGAAAAAACTGTTTTCCCGTGTGTTACCCTATAAGCCGTGTGATATTTTTCGGGGACTCGGCTTATATTTCCTTTAAGCCGAGTGCGGAGGAAATAACACCCGACAAATAAAATGCTCTCGGCTTATAGTAACCAATAAGCCGAGTGGTCCCGAAAAGCCCTCGGCTTACATAAGGTACACGACATCTACACAAAAAGGCTCTTGGCTTATAGCGCACACTCGGCAAAGATATTTGCCACGTGTCTACAACGGAGATGGTTGACGGCGCCGTCACAGAGCAACCTATAAGCCGTGTGCTCAATGGGAGCACTCGGCTTACATGGCATATAAGCCGTGTGCAAAGTGAAAGCAGTCGGCTTATATTTTCTCAGATTTTTGCCTGCCTATTTTTTATTGCAAAATGGTTTTAAAATGATTTCCATTCTTTCTCACTCATTTTCTCCCAACTAGTTTTCATGGGACTTATTTTTTATGGCCTCAATTTTCCTATCTCTCTCTATTTACTGCCACTTTAATATTTTAATGGTCTTGTACTCTTCCAATCCCCTAGTGTACCTATATTAGGATCACATGCATAAGGATAGGTTGTTGCGCCCCTTATTCATGTTTTTAGATGAATTCTTTTGTTGGTGGGTATGTCAAAAAGTATGTACCCCCTAGCTTTTTGGCCGAAAACACACTTGCCTCATAAGCACGACAATACCGCAGAAAGGTTTAGGGTCTGGCATGTTCAGAAAGTACGGAAAGGTTTAGCAGCCAAAAACGCTCTTGTCTCACAAACACGACAATCTTGCAGGAAGGTTCTGCACTTACAATGTTGTAGCCGCACCTAGTGCCGCTGAGAGGGAATCTTGTGAAGGCATGTCCTCAAAGAAGGTCCAACATGTCACCATAACGTGCCTTAACACAAACCAAGAGGAATTCACATCGGTCAAAGCCCTCTCAAGTCCAGTCAAAGATGTAGGTCGGGCCCTGTGGATCGGGGAATCCCCGAAAACAACGCGAGAGAGAGTAGGAAGAGCACACCCTCCTGCATATGGCCCAAATATATGTATGAAAGGGTTGTTTAAATACTCAGTGCACAACTTCGATGTGGCACTTCTCTCACAAACATGACAGTCCACAGGAAGGTTCTTGTAGCGGAACATGCTATGGAACAAAAATTTAAATTATGCTACACGATCACACACAGGAGCACTATGAAGATGGCGGCAATGACAAAACTCACCGATGCTCGGAGTAGCGGAAGCAGTGACGAGTCGGTGCAGTTTAACGATCCCATGGATTCCCGCAGTTAGGTTATACCTCTTAGCCATGAGAAGAGTTCTTCGAGACAAGAGTCGAAGTAGACGACCTCTCCGAGGTATCCACGTGTTCTGTGGTAGTAGTCCGGTAGAGATTCGACGTCCATGAAGAAGAACTGCGAGAAAACTAAAGAATGAGAAAGCCTAGCAATCTTCTCATCTAATTAGAAGTCTAATTCTGTTGGACCAATTAGACTGAGATTATAACTTGTCTAATTAGGAGCCTAAACATTTAGGCCAATTAGACTTGGAGCGTGTAGCTATGCGGGAGAGAGGCCCTTGGGTTTGATGTATCTCAAGAGGGAGGCCTCCCTACACATGTATAGGTGGGAGAAGGAGGAGGGGGCGCCACAAGGAGGGGGATCCTTCTCGTCTTCCAGGGGAGGATTCCTTCCCCTTGCAATTCAGCCTAGGGCCTGCCACAGCCCATGGCGCCCCTTGTGGGGCCATATCGTCCCACTAGGGTTCATCATCTCATGATGGCCCTTCACACTTTTCTTCCACAAATAAAATCTCGCATTTTTTGGATGTCTCCGGATCCCATTCCAACGGCAACAAGAAGTTTCCATAACCCCCTCGAGCCGATCAATAGTTAACAACGGGATCTTTACATGCCTTCACATGGTCTGGCATGACACCATGACTTGCCTTAACACAAACGAAGAGGAATTCACCCCGGTCAAACCCGTCTCGAGCCGGTCAAAGATGTAGATCGTGCGGGCCCTACGGATCAAGGAATCTTTGAAAACGGGATGAGGGAGGGTAGGAAGAGCTCACCCGCCTGCATATGGCACAAAAAATGTATGAAAGGGTGATGTGATTGTTAAATACCCAACCCACAATTTCAATGCAGCACTTGCCTCGCAAACACGACAATCCCATGGAACGTTCTGCACCTACACTACTGGTGCCGCAGAGAGGGAATCTTGTGAAGGAATGTGCTCCAACAAGGTCCGGCATGTCAACATGACCTGCCTTAACACAAACCAAGAGGAAATCACCTTAGTCCAACCCCTTTCGAGTCCGGTCAAAGACGTAGATCGGGCGGGCCTGCTAATCGAAGAATCTCTGAAAACCATGCGAGGGGCGGTAGGAAGAGCCCACCCTCCTACATATGGTTCAAATATATGTATGAAAGGGTGGTCCAATGGTTAAATATCCAATGCATAAGTTTGATGTGGCACTCGCCTCACAAACGATATAGTCCCGCGGGAATGTTCTACACCTAAAGTGTTGGTGCCACAGTTAGCGGCGCCGGGAAGGATTCTTGTCAAGCCATGTGCTCAAACATGGTTTGGCGCGTCAACATGGCCTTCCTTAACACGAACCAAGAGGAATTCACCCCCGGTCAAACCCTTCTCGAGTCCGGTCAAAGACGTAAATAGTGCGGTCGGGCCCTATAGATCGGGAAATCTCTGAAAACCGCACAAGGGAGGGTAGGAAAAGCACACTCACCTCCATATGGCCCAAATATATGTATGAAATGGTGTGCGATGGTTAAATAACCAATGCACAACTTTGATGCGGCACTTGCCTCACAAACGCGACAGTCCCGCGGGAAGGTTCTGCACCTATAGTGTTGGTGCCTTACATAGCGCCGTTGGTCCGGCATGTCACCATGACCTGTCTTAACAGAAACAAAGTCGAATTCACCTGCTCAAACCCCTCTCGAGTCCAGTGAGAGACGTAGATCGCGCGAGCCCTAAGGATCGGAGAATCTCCGAAAACCACATGAGGGAGGGCAGGAAGAGCACACCCACCTTCATATGGCCCAAATATATGTAGAAATGGGTGGTGCGATGTTTAAATACCCAATGCATAACTATGATGTGGCACTTTCCTCACAAACTCGATAGTCTCGCGGGAAGGTTCCGCACCTACAGTGCTGGTGCCGCACTGAGTGCCACTGGAAGGAAATCTTGTGAAGGCATGTGATCAAACAAGGTCTGGCATGTCACCATGATCTGCCTTAACACAAACCAAGAGGAATTCACCTCGATCAAAGCCCTCTTGATTCTGGTCAAAGACGTGGTTCACATGGGGCCTACGGATCGAGAAATCTCCGAAAACCGCACGAGGGAGGGTAGGAAGAGAAACCCACCTTCATATGACCCAAATATATGTATGAAAGGGTGGCCGATGGTTAAATACCCAATGAACAACTCCGATGTGGCACTTGCCTCACAAACGCGACTGTCTCGGGGGGAATGTTCTGCACCTACAGTGTTGGTGCTGCACTTAGCATTGCCGACATGTCACCATGAAGGCATGTGATCAAACAAGGTCTGACATGTCACCGTGATATGTGTTAACACAAACCAAGAGAAATTCATCTCGGTCAAAACCCTTTGGAGTCTAGTCAAAGACGTAGATCATGTGGGCCTTGAGGACCGAGAAATCTCCAAAAACCGCATGAGGGTGGGTAGGAAGAGGACACCCACCTTCATATGACCCAAATATATGTATGAAAGGGCGATGTTGGTAGGGAGCGGCGGCGAACAAACCCTCTACACAGACCGACCAGACCGACCAGTCAGACCAGGCGGTAACGTCCCCTCTACCCAGCAGCATAGAGGCGATGCAGGACAGTGGGAGCGGGAGTGGGCGCGCGGGCTGGTGGCCTAGTGCTCTCATGCGGAGCAGCTAGGGAGAGGTGGCGTCACTGTGGTGCGGTGCCAGACAAGTGTGGTATCGGAGGGGAGTGGCGGCGCCCGATAGGGTTTTGCCTGTGTACAAAATCAATAGATGCACCCAATTCGGCCGAAACCCTACCTAAGGAGTTTTTCTTTTTCTTTTTCGATTCTAGCCCCACCTTGTTTGCACCAAAACAAGTATGGAGGGGCTATCGAGCCGTCTAGTTTCTGTGAACCGCTCGGTTCACCGGGTTTTAGAAAACCAACTGGATCGATCGGTTTTTTAAAAAGAAAATACCAAAAATATAAAATGAAAATACGAAAAGTAAGATAAAATGAAGAAAATAGCTATAATAAAATAAGAAAGTAAACCGTGTGCCAGTATTTGACACTCGGCTTACCTTAGCACAGAACACGCGGGAATTAACAAAAATCAGGCGCGCTTGCTCTATTTCCCCCAAAATCGACCGCTGCTTTTCCCCCAAATCAGGCGGGTCGCCAAAATCCTCGGTGCCCGTCCACCACTCGTACGCAATCCCACTCCCCATCTCCTCGCTCCCCTCCCCCGCCCACTTCACCGCCGGCGACCGCGACGGCTCATCTCCTCCCTCCTACATCACCGCCGCCTGCAACCACCGGCGACCTTTCTCATGGGCTCAACCCTATCGCACACCCTCCCCTCACGTTCTCTCCCAGATCGGATCGGATCGAGAATCAGCAGGTCAGCCAGCGGCCAGATTCGCGGCGGTCCGTCTCTCGGGCCTCTTTTTTCTGCTCCCAGATCAGATCGAGCAGCAGGTCCGTTGTTTATTTAGCAGGCCATGGAGTTGTTGACTCCATTGTTGATTTAACAGACTAGTCCGTTGTTCATTCGATTTCGCAGGCCATGGAGTTGGTGAAGTTGGCGCTCCTTCGTCAACTTGGTTAGAGGTCCAAGTTCGAGGGACCTGACGAGAAGGAGGACAAGGAACACCGGGAACCAAGACCTCCATATAGCCATGGCAGCAGCCGCACCTTCCCCCTTCCACAAGGTATTTCTTCTCCTCCCCGCAACATGCATCTCTCTTTGTTCGTGGTGTACAAATTCTTGATTTTTTGTTCTATGGTTAGAGTAAGTCAGTAGAAAAGTTTGACACTTGATGAAATTCCATGGTGATTAGGCATAGGAATCCATCCTAGGAGAGATGAGAGCAAAGCTGCCTATATTGACTGACGAAATTCTTGATTGTTGGATCATGAGGATCTAGGATCTCTCTCTACCAACAAATCTGATTTGTTGGATAACACTTTCACTTGTATGTACAGACAAATGAATTTGTATCACTTTGTGTTTGGCATGTGAAAACTGAGACGTGCAGACCCATTTGTAAACATCACTGATGCAGATCTGTTCCTCGTGTAGACACAATCCCTCTTGACTTTGAGGTTTTTTTCCCATGTCATCGCTGCTCCGTTCTAGGCTATTTTCTATTCTGGTTGTGAAACCAAACTATGGTGATGAGGTCCCTCCTGGGTTTAGTTTACTCTGAGGTTGTGCACCACGATTGCAGGTTCTTGTGTAGTGGTATGACCAAATTCTGTAATTCATATCATATCTTGTTCTATATGATGCGTTTATGGTTGATGCTTATGCTCATGAATGGCATTTCATTTTGCACCTGATCTAGCTCATTATCATTGTTCCCTAAAATTGCTACTGGATATACATTGTTTGGTTAGTGCTTCCATTCTTTGTGGGCTAAATTGGATGAAGAAAATGTGTTGATTTTCTATGGTAAAAGGTTGCTACCTTGCCCTAGATGTCTACATTACTAATTATGCTCTTTTCATCGACAAATAAATTATCACACCACACTGCCCTCTTATAGCTCATGTGGTCTTTTTTGGGAAGTCTAGTCCTGCTTTATAAATAACTTATCACAGCTCACTGCCCTGTTTATTTTGTAGCCCACCATTTGCTGTTGTACATGCTGATTGTAGTCAATCTGTTGGATGCCTTGACCTAGTTACATCACATATTTTAAAATCGATGTGCTAGTTGTTCGCACACGAACACGTCACCGTGCACCCTCGACGTTGGGGGTGATGCACCGCAGCTCACGTCGAAGGAAACCCGCCGGAAGTGCGGTACGCAAGACAATCCGGCGGGCGCTTTTGTACACCCGAAACCCCACACGCCCGGGAGGGACCCCGTCAGGGCGCTTGGCGGCTACGGGCTGCCCTAGGTCGGCCTTACCGCCCCTAGGGCCTCGAGGTTCGCCACCCTGCAGACGAAGAACGAACGAAGAACAAGGAAGAAGAAAACAAGGGAGAAGATAAAAGTAAAGGTAAAAGATGATAGATTGATTTGTTGATTGTATGTTGTTCAATCGGCCTTCACCCCTTACACATATATGAGGCGGCTGGACTTCCCGTACAAGAAAATGACTCAAATCACGTCCAAATCATCAAAAGTTACCCTAACTCGGACTACGAGGGCCGGAACTTCCGGTCTGGCACGGAACTTCCGGGCTGAAATTATATCAAGTAGCCCTCTTGCACTGAATCTGCAGGCCGCATACTACTTCGGATGACGATGGTCCCAAAAGTAAAGCTGTAGATCTTGCAATGGAGAAAAACTCTTCAGTTGATCATTTTTTCATGCGAGGTCATCTTGATGTCGAAATTGTCCCTGCAAATCTGCAAACAATGTTAAAATTCCAGTCTTCCGGGCGCACCGCGTGCAAACTTTCGGTTTAGCCCGAAACCTCCTCGGAAGTTTTGCCCGGAACTTCCAGGGCAAACTTATGCAGTACACCGTTTTGGCTCTAACTTTTGCATACGAACTCCGATTTAGACGTTTTTTATACCGAAATCAATCGCCTCGACGAGACGAAGACAATCCATGTAGAAACATTTCTCATATGAGTCCATCTTAGGGGTGTAATCAGCTAAATAGTGTTCTGAATATAAAATCTGAGTACTTCAAACACAACTTCGGCCTTAGAGATGAGACCGGATGGCTATGGACCAAATATGAAAATTTCTCCTTTTGACGATACGGAACTTTCTCACTTTGAGCACTTCTCCATTTGAGGCCATCTTAATTAAGTTCTTGGCCGTGTCAAAATCTGGTGTCAACACATGCCCCCTTGTTTTTCGGCAAACTTGTGTGCCGAAAAATAACTTGCACGACAATTTTTCCAAGGAAGATGTCAACACTCCATCGGCCATTTTGCATGTTCTTAGGACGATAAGTATATATCGGCCATTGCTTGTTTGAACCTCTTGAGGCAAACTTGGGTGAAAACTTCTCAGCTTCTATAACAATCCGGTGAAAGGTTCCATAGACCAAAACCATCCTCCGAACCATATTGTTCTCCCTTTCGCTAGGATTTTGCAGATAATGAAGAATGAACTTCCTCCAATCCTTACTTCGCCTGCATAAAAGTTTCATTAGTGGCCGAAGCGGTGGGCTTCGGTTCGGCCTTATCTATATTGACAAGACCTAGCATCGGCTATTGATAGAAATGTAATACACCATGATTAACATAGTAGCCGGATGCTTGCTGTGCCAACTCTTTCGAGTTGTCATGTCTAGATATATGAACAATTTTAAAGCAACCCAAGGTAAATCTTGCATCTAGACATACCAAAAGATAAACTATAAGTGATTCGTCAAAACATTGATAACCCTTGGATATTTGTTGCACTACTAATAACGGATCACCGGAAGCCTCAATATGTATAACACCTATAGCAAGGCAAAGCTCCAATCCGAATGACAATGAATATTCGGCTTTGATCATTGTGCAAGAATATTTTAAGCGGCATGAGGCTTCACAAAATAGCACCATAATGAGATAAATAAAAAACACCAACACCTTGGCCATTGCCACAACTTTAACCATCGAGAATAATCTCCATAGTACTAAAAAGACAAGGGCAATATCAATGAACATGTACCTCGTTTTTTCCTCCAATTGAACTAAGGACGATGTTAGGATACTACATCAGCCTTGCTTTGACATATTCTTAGGGCGATAGATAAATATCGGCCATTAACATATGGTTCATGTAGAATTCATTCACCAAATCATGTATAGCTGAAATAAACAAATGAAATAGCAATCAAATATTTCGGCCCTTTGGATTAGAAAGAAAAAATGTAGCTAATAAAATGTATAGAGATTTGGTAATACCCTCTCATGATGCAAAAAATTATGTCGCTTCCATGGATCAAAATAAATCCAGGGAGGGTAACTGATCATACCCGATGATGAATTCCATGGCAAAGGCATCAATGTATGGTTGAAGAATACAGATGATGTGCTAACCGAAGATTTTGATGTTGTGATGCGCACCTTGGGCTTAATTTTTTGTTTCTTTCATTCTTTTCCTTCTTCACTTTTATCGCACTTGTTGCAATAGAAACATGCACATCACTTTTGTTTTGATTGATCTTCTTGGGAACCCATGCCATGTTCTTCTTTCTTAGCTCTTGTGCACTAAGATCTTGTAATTCCCTCTTTTGCCAATAAGATAAACCAAGTGTGAATCTCGACTATGATTTTGTTTTGACCTTGTGTACTCTCAACTTCTTTTCTTCAGATTTGGCACTTTGACTCTCAATAATTGTTTGCTTCGTCTCATTGCCTTTAGTAGCCAATGTCAACGCTTTAATTGGCTCTTTTTCATTTGAGATCAAATCTGAAGTTGCACTCTTGCGACCATCGCTTTTAACACGATAAATTTGCTTGACCACCTCTTTCTTCTTCCTTGAGCTCTGGACCGATTCCTTACGATTGAAACGGTCTTTAACATGTGATTGTTCAAATGTTGATCTTCTCGGAGCTGCATAATATTGATGAGATGGTGTAAAATAAGATGGAGAATGTGCCCTTGTATCGTACCTGTCCCATGATGGATATGGAACTACATGAGCATAGGGAGGCATCCACGGCATTGGCATCGGGGGCCCAAAATAAGGATATGAATATGTTGCATTAAAATTCCCACTTTGCCAATACCGATCCTCACATTTGCTCCTTGGGGGTGATCTTGGTTTCTTTACATGATTTGGCCGATACGCATTCTTCTCTTCACTCTTCTTTTGATATTTATCCAATAGTTTAGCGAAGGTGATTTTTGATCTCTTACACTCGCGTTTATTTCGGCCTTTGTTTTCTTTTGGCTTGCTTTCATCGATCATTGGATTTCCTTGTTGACCCCCAGTCCTTAGTGTCTTCATTGTAGCTTCGATGGAATTCTCACCCTCAAGTTCATGTTCATTGTGATCTTCAACAACTTCTTTACTTGAAAGCTTGATCCCATCACCTGCAGTTTTTACCTTCTCTTTAGATGGATCGGCTTCAAGTAGCCGATGCAAAAACTTTTTGCCATCAAGACCAATCGGAATAGACTGGTCATCCTTTGGTGTTTCAACAAATTTCAATCGTCCTTTTTCAATGGCCGATTTAACTATTTGTCAAAACATGTGGCAATCCTCAAAATTATACTTGGACGAATCGTGCGACTTACAATACATTCGTCCTTGGATAGATGGCTTGACATGGTGATCAAGCATTCTAATGTAATTATTTTTCAACAACAAATCAAAGATTTGATCACACATGTTTGAATCAAAGGTATACCTTTTGTTTTCTAGCTGATCTTGTTGTGAGAACGGCCTTGGAGTTAAGCAAACGAATGGTTCAGATTTAGCATCTTCCCATTCGGCTATGAATTCTCTTTCGCATTCTTTTTCCGATGTCCTTAAATAAGAAACTATACTAGCATCGGTTTTCCCAAAAGATTTTAACCTTGGCTTTAAATTTCTGAGATCAAAGTAGTTAGAACATACATGTATCAATTGAGACCATGCGTAAGCCAAGTATGCAGCAAGCAAAGCTACCCAATTAGATATGAACTTTAAATAAAGCAATGGGAAAAGCTTTGGCTGCAGTAATAAGTCACTATCGGTCTCTTTGAATGGTACAATATATTGACCGATATGCTTAGTAACAATTTTATTGCTAACAAGTAAATTGCCCTTCTTCATTGGTCTTTGAAAATTACTTCCTAGAATTTTTCTAATAGATGCATCAACAATAAAGTTGTGACCAAATTTGAAAATAGATAAATTACTTGCTAGACATACCTCTTCAAATATGTTGGGAGAGCATGATGATTGCACACGATGAATAATATTGTGCTTTGCTTCTGGATGACTTCTCAACACCATGTCACAATTTTCTTCTTGATTTCGTGCATCATAAATTTGAAGATCTTTCTCAATCGAACTTTGTTCGGCTACTTGTTCTTGTCCTTGAAGCTTGTCAATTTCTATGGCACGAAACTCATAGGGCAGGAAGTAGGTTCCATTAAATTCAGAAAAATCAAGCATGGTTATTTTGCTATGCTTTCCATGCCCTTTCTCAATAATACTTGCCTCTTTGGATTTGATGGATTCGGAATATATACTACTTGATTCGGCTTTTTCAACCGAAGCACTTTCAAGTTCCGAATCATCCTTCTTTTCATTGATACTACCCATTGGCAATGCTTCTTTTATCTGAGCCAATTCTTTTTCTATTTGTTTCTGGTGGCGAGCGGCAAAGTTGGCTTTAAGCTTTTTCTCAATTTCAGCCCACTCCGGATACGATTGCCCCCCGGCGTTTGTAGATTCTTTCGACAATGACACACGGGTGTTGCCGAAATTTTGCAGTAGTGTAGGGGGTGTATAATATGATGTAGTACTAGGTGAAGGCATATGCATTGTTGTAAAACCATATTTTTGCTTGCCAATTTCATCAATTGGCAAAGATTCATCTTCTTGCAAAACTCTAGCTTTTATTGCCGCACAATCAGGAAATAACCCTTTTTCATGTTGTTCAAGGCAAATAGCACTAATCCTTTTATTTTGGGCTAAACTCTTCAATGCAACCACCACTACCTCATCTTCTACAATATTTGGCACAACCGCCCCTATAAAATTTACATTTATTCGGCTATGACTTGAAAGGTGTGAAGCCGAATTTTGAGCATCTACACTTGTATACAATGCTGACAAATTACTAACATGAGGTGTAGCAATGCTGACAAGAAAGTGTTCCCAGCGGAGTCGCCAAAAAGTGTGTTCGCACATGAACACGTCACCGTGTACCCTCGACGCCGGGGGTGATGCACCGCAGCTCACGTCGAACGAGACCCGCCGGAAGCGCGGTACGCAAGACAATCCGACGGGCGCTTTTGTACACCCGAAACCCCACACGCCCGGGAGGGACCCCGTCAGGGCGCGCGGCGGCTATGGGCTGCCCTAGGTCGGCCTGACAGCCCCAAGGGCCTCGAGGTTCGCCGCCCTGCAGACGAAGAACGAACGAAGAACGAGGAAGAAGAAGAACAAGGGAGAAGATAAAAGTAAAGGTAAAAGATGATAGACTGATTTATCGATTGTATGTTGTTCAATTGGCCGTCACCCCTTACATATATATGAGGCTGCTGGACTTCCCGTACAAGAAAAGGACTCAAATCACGTCCAAATCATCAAAAGTTACCCTAATTCGGACTACGAGGGCCGGAACTTCCGGTCTGGCTCGGAACTTCCGGGCTGAAATTATATCAAGTAGCCCTCTTGCACTTAATCTGCAGGCCGCATACTACTTCGGATGACGATGGTCCCAAAAGCAAAGTTGTAGATCTTGCAATGGAGAAAAACTCTTCAGTTGATGACTTTTTCATCTGAGGTCATCTTGATGTCGAAATCGGCCCCGCAAATATGCAAACAATGTTAAAATTCCAGTCTTCGGGGCGCACCGCATGCAAACTTTTGGTTTAGCCGGGAACCTCCCCGGAAGTTTTGCCCGGAACTTCCGGGGCAAACTTATGCAGCACACTGTTTTGGCTCTAACTTTTGCATACGAACTCCGATTTAGACGTTTTTTATATCGGAATCGATCGTCTCGACGAGACGAAGACAATCCGTGTAGAAACATTTCTCATATGAGTCCATCTTGGGGGTGTAATCAGCTGAATAGTATTTTGAATATAAAATCTGAGTACTTCAAACACAACTTCGGCCTTAGAGATGATACCGGATGGCTATGGCCTAAATATGAAAATTTCTCCTTTTGACGATACAGAACTTTCTCACTTTGAGCACTTCTCCATTTGAGGCCATCTTAATTAAGTTCTTGGTCGTGTCAAAATCTGGTGTCAACAGTCTTTTTCATAAATTTGTTTACGGGCTATTCTTGTAAGTACCAGAATCTGATAATACATATGTTTGTGTGGCGTTGGCTGCGTGGTCATTTGTTACTCGTTTTTTCTTGATGACCGGTTCAGCTTATGCAAGGGTAATTGTAGTTCTGTATATTCACCACTTTTGCTACAGCCAAGTGAAGTAATTGATTGTTTCCTCATGCAGGTGTAGTAGGTGTTCACGGAAAAAGACAAGTTTTTAGGAGATGAGGAGTTACTGAAACATTGGCTGCAGCGCAAGGCCTCGATGAGGCCAAATCAACTCAATGGTATGTTGTGCTGGGCACCCAATCATTATTTAAAGAGTTGTGACTTTGCACTGCTAATATTTGAAGAAATTGTACATTTTGAGACTTTAGTTGCAAGGAACGGAAAGCTGGATGTCTAGTGTATGTTTAGTACAGGTAGAAATTTTCTACCATACCACTTGCTGTCGTAGATGCTGATTCTAGTTCATGTGTTGGATGCCTCGGACCTAGTTACATAACATATATCTAAATTGATGTGCTTGTCCTTTTCATAAATTTGTGATGGCTTATTTTTGTAACCACCAAAATCTGATAATACATATTTTTGTGTGGTGATGGCAACCTGGTCATTTGTTACTCAGTTCCTCTCGATGATCGATTCAGCTTATGGTAGTTCTATATTAATTGACCTCAAACACTGGGGAAAATGTGAAGTCGATGCATTGTATATTTTTGTGTGCTAGATCGAGGGCTTCAAGATAGAACTTGTTGTGAATCTTCTAGTATCTGTGTGAACTCTAATATGTTGATGCTTGTTGACTCTTGTCCCTTATCGACCGTTTGCAAGTTAACTTTAGAAACTCATGGGTCTGGTAATGGACTTACAGGTTGCATCGCAGATGCCATCGACGGTGGGCATACATGCTGTGGTGGAAGCTCATTGCATCTTTTAGGTTCATGCTTAGTGTAAACTTGGAAGTCATGCTTTTGTTTGTGAACTCTTGTTGCATATGTATGGATGTTGTTGTGAACCTTCGTTGGATATGTATGCATGTGTGAACTTGGAACTCATAGTCCTTTCGTTTGTGAACATATGTATGCATGCATGGACATTGAACTAATGGTCGGTTTGTTATGTTGTCAAGTTGTAATATATTGTTGATGTGAACCTTCGCTAGACATATTTGTTAGATATGTATTGCTGGACATATATATTTAAATGTTGCTGCTGGTGCCCCCTGAAGCCAAAAAAAATAATATGCTATCCGGGCTATAAGCCGAGTATCTCAGGGATCTAGCACCCGGCTTATAGGCATATATGCCATGGCCCTGTCAAATATAAGCCGACAGGATGGCCCTCTTATGTATAAGGCTGCTCATCTTGGCCCTCGGTTTATGTATAAATTGTGTTGCTCACCTCGGCCCTCGGCTTATAGAGACGGCTACACGTGGCCGTTAATGTCCGGCTGTCGTTATGTTACTTTATTAAACCGAGTGCCACCTATAAACACTCGGCTTATGTATAAACCGAGTGTTTTTGTCATGGCATCCGGCTTATACCTGATAAGCCGGTCCATTGTAAGCCATGTACTATAAGCCAGTAGTTTTACCAGACTTATATATAAACCGAGTTTAAATCGGCATAAGCCGAGTGTATTAGGTACACGGCTTACAATTTTTTTCCTGTAGTGAGGGTGCTATTAGCCGACACCGCTTTCCTTGTGAGGACGAAGTAGCATGGGCCGACTTACTTGTAGAGCTTGTTTGGCGTCCGCGTCCACATCCACTACCATGAGGAGGACCACAACCACGACCGTGTTTTCCTCCCGTGGCCACTTCTTCTTGAGAATAGTCCCTAAGATCTGGGTAGGTGGGACTGGGACGACACCATCATCATCGCTAATGTTGATTACTTCAAGCACATTTGCTTTCCTCATCTTGAACGAAATCTCCTCATCCATGAATCGATGTTGGCAGAGGAGATGGACTATATTTGTTCGAAATCCTCATAGTTGGACAAGCACTAGTCAGGATCGGCTGCAGTGGGACAATTTCGTTGTTGTTAGTAAAAGCAAAGGCAACCCATTTTCTGTTCTTGAAAGGCAAATCCTTACCCTCGAATACCACATTCTTCATGATCCACTATTCTTCATGTGGTACTGGGGGAGCCGCGTCATGGAACAGGGTTACGATCCCTATATCAATGGCCTCTATAGATGTTGTCTGTGTTTGCGTCTCATGGATCTCGGATAGCACGGCTTGTTCCATGATTGTCCACCAGCATGATACCACCTTGTGGCAAGCCTTTTGATGAATTTACGCTCAGGTAGCCACTTGCACCATAGCTACTCCGGAAAAACCCCATGCAGCAGCCCGAGCGATGCCGTTGTTGGACGTGAATGCATGTGCACAACGAAGAGCCAGACACCACGCACGAATTTCTAAACGAATTCCTCTTCCTCGACCAAGTGAATGTTCGGGATATCGAGCTCCGACCATGAGAGGCCCACATGGGGAATGGAGCCAGGTCAGGACCTTACAAAGGCATCCACTTAGTAGCACATGTGAAGGACGCGCCCATAGAGGTGGCCATGTAACAATTTAGTGAAAGTGCAACTTACACTTTTTTTGTTGAGTTACTACTTTCTAGAAAAGTGCAGGTTACACTTTTTTAGTAAACTAAATTTGAATCAATCTAAACCGATTGATGCTTAAGAATATTTAATCTACTTAGAATCAACGAGTAAATCTACTGCTTCGTCTGAAAATCATGAGTTTGGTGAATCCAGACGATCCTAGCCATTCGACCATCTACATCCAATGTCCAAAGTTGCTCCAATGATATATCTATCACACCACCATAATTTGGAAACAACATTGATTGCATTAATTACAAGTGATCTTAGAAATCTATTAAAAATCATTAAGTGCAATTAATTTTAGAAATACCGGTAATTGCAACAATTATATTCGTACAAAGATTCTCTGATTGGACTAGTGTTGCACATAGTGATTGGGGCCCACATTTTAGTTATGTAGTGCGCGGATAACGACTGCACACGGAGGCCCACGTCTACAGTGGCAACATTCATCATTGATGGTGCAAGGGCCCATCAATGGCTTTCAGTTGACATCAAACATGGCGATGCCCGTCTTCGCTCACGAATAGGATGCTATGGTAGCAGTCCCTAGGTATGGCGGATGTTGCCGGTCAATTCACACATGATGCATTTTTTTCTTTTGATCTTTTCATTTGAAAGGGGGGACGAAGGCACAAGGATTTTTTTTCCTTTTTGAAAGGGTTGCGGCAAAAGAAGTTCAAATTGCATCTAGACCCTAAATGTATTTTAGTGTTGATTACGGTATAATTACTGGGATTAATGTTAGTTATCTAGGTTATCTTAAGACATTGGTCTCTTGCTGAGACAATATTGAGATGGTAGATCCCCCTCCCCGCCCACACACCATTTCAAAAAGGAAAATGTTGTTAGTTTTTCTAAGGACCAAAGGTGTTTTTGATTTTATTTGAATCATAGGAAAGTCACAATATAAAGAGGCGCCGTTTCACGAGGATCTTAGTGCGACTGCCCTGCTTGATAGGGAGGAGCGAGATTATCTTTCGGGAGCATGTCATCCGAGTGGTGGTGGTGGTGGGGGGTGTTGCGGATGAGGTTGAGATCGCGTCAGTCTTCACCCTCTCCGCCTCTGTCGTGTTCAACCGCTGCCGCCGGCACCGGAGCTGGCTAGCCCTTAACCTCGATTGCGGCTGATTTCCTCTTCCTTGTAGTCATACTCCTACTACTACTGCCGGCATCGATCTCCTTTTGCTGAGATCGGCCGCTAGTATGTCCGGAGAATTTGGTTCGGAGCTCGAGATCAGAGCAGAACGGAGGGCTAGGAAGATACGAAGCGGCCGAAGTATGACCAATTTTGAGGAGAGAGTGTTTCGCTGCTGTTTTACGACTAGAGACAAACCGTATAACCTATACATAGAAACTGTCCGATGTGAGGTGACATGTGTGCGATTATAAATTTGGTTCTTACAAATCTCTGTATGATACTTGCATGCCTACCCGTATTATAACCATCTTCGTGTATGCAGTTTGCCGGGAGTGTATTATGAAGAAAATAGATTAGAGGAGATTGTATAGGTAAGTAATTGTTAAAATACCAAGGTTATCTGTTGTACAATATTGTTTTTCCAACTAGTCAGTTCTCTTTTTTCTTTAAATCCATGATAAAAAACATGTAACTTGTTTTTCAGAATAGTTAAAAAATGAGTATCAGCCATTGTGCCTCTTGCTTGCATTAGTAGGCCCATAACCTAGTTATCTATTTGGCCCAACCAATTTGGCTCAAAATGGAACCGCGTGCCTCCTCCACGGCTCTATCTGTATGAACGTCCAGTCGGCTTCGGTGTCATCGATCGTCGGCGCCTACGCCGGCATGGTCTCATCGGACGACTGCACCACAAAAAAGAAGGTAAAGCTTCGCCCTCGTCCCCATCTCAGGCATTAAGCCCTGTAGGATCCCCGTGAGGATCCATAGCCGACGGGGAAACCCAAGACAGTACGCCTCCTATCTCCCTTCCTATCTCTCAATCATAGATACACTTTCTTTAGTTTTCAAACAATGTTAGATCTGTTGGATGAGAGTAAATGATGTTAGTCTCAGTTTAGGAGCAACTTATTTACTCAGAGATAGGTCTAATCCTGCAGCAAGGTAGGAAGATTGAGTAAGCTAGCAAGTGAAAAAAAGGTTTATTCACTCATAGATTGGTCCAATTCTGCGGCAAGCTAGGAAGATCGAGTAAGCTAGCGATTGACTCCAACTATTTTTAGTCGCAATATGGGTGGATTTGAAGTAGATTCTCGAGGCAAAGTTTCATGATATGACCTAGACGAATTGGGTGCATCCCACTGTATGAGCTGCTTGTGCTAATACCCCACTTGTTTTCAGTACTCTTACCATTACTGTGATGTATCCCAGTTGTCTGCAAAAAAAGGGATCCAACGTTAATAACATGTGAGCCTTAAGAAGTCGTGCTGCCACCCTTTTTAGGTCTTCTCATCACCAATATTACTTATAGTGGATGTCAAAGCGAAAATGGCTATTGGAGGACGAATTCCATGCAGGCCTCCAAATGCAAAATTCAAAATTCCTTCAAATTCATATTGTTACATTTCAAAAAATTCTGAAAAAATACAGACATACATGAAAGCTTAATGCACAAGTGTGTAAATTTCCAGGACCAAATAGTTGAAATGAGGGCTGTGCAATGAAAAGAATCTAGGGCTTTTTAACAAATGATACTATTTATCCTCCCAAACCATGATTTGGCCTTTTTTTGTACAGATCGCATTTCAAAGTACTTCGTCCTGGAATGTACACACATACACCTCACATTCGTGTTTACTTGTATAACATTTTTCTGATTTCTTGAAACCGAAAAATTCGAATTTTGATTTTTTTTTTCAAAAATCGGCCTCCATGGAGGCCAAGATCCAAAATGCCAAACTCATGTCAAAGGCCATTTTGAGGTTTTACGGATACTAAAGCAAGTAAGTATACATGATCCAAAGCCTTCTATTCATCTGTAACAATAGAACAAAATCTATAGTTCCCTGGCTGCCTCAAAATGGCTCATGCTACAAGGTATCCTGCTTGATTCATCTCAGTAATAATTGGGCGACCCAAAATTTTGTGGCACCTCTCTCTCCTATTGCAAGAACTAGAGCGTAAATGGATGAGTCGACAGATGGCCTCAGAGACCAAGTACCAAAGCCCCACATCAAAGTTGAAGCGGTTTCCGCCAACAGTTTTAGTGCCGCATTTGACTGACAGGCAACAGACCATACCGCACAGTCTCATGCTCCTGTCATTGCCACTTTAGGTTTTACCTGCACCAATGGTATGCCGCCGACAATGGCCTCCAACTCCGATGACGGCGAGCTGCATCTTAAGACCTTGGCAGTAGGATGTATAGACTGTAGAGCAAAATGTGGCCAGAATGGAGAAAACATGCAAATGAAATTCACTTTGAATAGAATCCGTATAGAACTATTGTGAAGGATATATGCAATGCCCACAAGCAAACATGTCAACACATATGTAGCTTGATCTTAGTTCGATCCTTGAAGTCATAGGAGTTCAAATACATTTCCATTGTGTTATTGCATATAAAAAGTTGTACCTTTCAGTAATATATGTTCTTTACACACACCATTTATTAATAGCTGCAGAAACAATTAGCTTATTTGGACCATTATATAACTGAAAGTGCACTTAACATTTTTGTGAAGAATAAGAGTATATGCACGACCCTTATATACCAGGAAAGTGTACTTAACATTAACATCTCTGTACGCATCTGAATAAAAAAATAGTTCCTTCTCATAATTAGTGAGAGTATACCAGCTTATAAGACCTGATGTTTCTCAGCCCGAGCTCAAATGCGCTTGGGTGAACAGTAAATACCAAAATAACATTCCTGGAAATTGTGGCAAAAATAAAATAGAACCGATGCTTCAAAAGTACTATTTTCAAAAGCATTTTGGAGTGTTGATTTTGTCATTTTTACAACGACTTCTATGAATGCTCTTTGATGTTGAAATTTTGCAAGAATCCAGAAAATTTGTCGGTGTTTGCCATTAAATTTTTATAATATTTTTTTCTGAATTTACTGGTCATCCCGAGCTCATTTGAGCTCGGGGTGTAGAGTAGGACTTTTCCTTATAATTACACTACTGTGGATTCTACCGTATAAATCTTACATAAGTTGTAACATCTATCACAGCTCTTCGTGCCGACTGCCTGCTACATTATTATCTTGTCTAATAAAACACTGGCTCAAACACACACGGTTGCTAATAAAAGTATATACATTTTTGTTCTGTGAAGCACAAGCTTAGAATTCCAGCCACCACTAGTAGAAAACAGGGCTTTGGCCACAGCATAATATACACATTAGTCCCGGGACTAATATGAGCATTAGTCCCAGTTCGAGCGGCTAAAGGCATTAGTCCCGGTTCAAATGGGCCCTTTTAGTCCCGGTTTGAGACACAAACACTACTAGGGAAAAGCCTAGTAGCAGCGCTAGTTTTGGGCCTCTCAGTAGCGCGGGGACCAGCGCTACTAATAAGACGCTACAGCTAATATATAACAGTAGCGCATGTTGTCCCATACTACTGCTCTATATGAATAGCTGTAGCGCTCTTTAGAAAAGGGCGTTGCTGATATTATCTGCAGTGTTGTTTACTGGGAAGCGCTAAGTTTTTTTCCCTGCATATTTGTTTTGTATTTGTTTTGTATTTGAATAGGCTTTATACAATAATCTTTAGCGTATCATACACATACAAATGTAATCATAGCATATACATACAATTAGTCTCATCAAATCATGTCATCATCATAATCATCATCCAACACAAAGTGGTCTCTCGTCATCATCTCGAAAATAGCGATAGAAGTCTCAATTACTTGCAAATACATCGTCATCCATCTAAACAATGATATACACGAGAAGAGCTGTCACTTTGAGTACATGAGTTTGTATCCCTCTCTCGCATTAGCGTGAACCTAAACTAACTACTGCCCGTCGCTTGGAAATCGGAAACCGGTACACGTGGGCCTGACACTCGGGCCACTTGTCGTATATATACTCCTGGCGTAGCACTTCTTCGCCATCTATGATCTATGCACCTGCATCGTCACATGAGTCGATGATATGCAACATATATACTTGAGCAACAGAAAGAGATAGACTTGGCAAAAATAGAAACAACATATCATAAGCATAAATAACAAAGTTCACCGTACCCCAAAATGCCCTAACTAGAGTGATTTTCGCTAGTCAAGGAGGAGGACGGTTTAATTACATCACAAATAAAGTTTCACCATGCATAAATCAAAGTTTTGTCATACAGAAAGTATGAACTAAACCGACACATTGTCATATATTGACAATCACTCCAACATGTCGTTCCATCCATCCAAGTCAGGGAGATAGTCCTCGAGCTTAGTGAAAGGCTTCATGTCGAGACGCTGAGAGGCTATCCATGTTCGGATGTCTTCCCGTGACATTTGTCCTTCTCCGTAGAACATCCCTGTTTTTCCGACGACCTCCTTCATGATGATTTGGGCAAGTTCGCGCTGGATGTTATAGAACTCAGCTCGAAGTCGATGATCCTCGATATCTCCTATGTCCTTTGCCCATTGCAGAATATGGGCATCGCCGGATCTAGGTGACATGCGAAGGTTCTGGTGATCCCGTCTGTATTCCAGCATGTGGTGTAGGACATAGAATCCATCATTAAGAGAATCGTTCGGTTGCTGGATGCAGCAGAAGTCAGTCTTATGGCCGAAGGCGACCCTGCCGCCCCTTCTCTTCTTGTCCCCGACCTCTCCATCCCTTGCTTGGTAGTAAAACATAGCACTGTCGAGAACATCCTTGATGTGGGTGTAATCCTTTTTGTGAATGTTCTTCGACGAGTCCAAGTAAAGAGCGGGGGAGAATCGGGGGTAGAGGATGATGAGGACGACGCGCCCGCCGCTGTGCAAAATAAGTACACCTCAAATTAATTAGCCTCCACCGTGCAAATGAATGATTGAAATCGAAGGAAGGATAGCAGCGCGGGTGACTTACACGAGATGATAAGGCACAATAATCACCTCCTTGTCCTTATTGGCGAGCATGAAACTGATGATGTAATCCCTCGCGTATTCACGGCGCTTTGCGCAGACTCCCAAGAAGCCCTCGTGCATGTAGTACGGGTCAGCGACACAGATATGAGATATCTGCTCAACCCCGATGATGTAGTTCATGTGCAAGGCATAAAGGCGGACAAACGTAAAATCCAGCTTCTTCACGTGAAACATGTCGAATATGTAATCGAATCGGAGGAAGAACTTATCCGCAGGGAAGCTGTCGACGCAGGACATTTGCCGCGGAACGTTAACCACGTAGAGTGGGTATCCTGGATCTTTCGAGGCGATGAGGCCTTTCTCTACCCGCAGCACATCGTCATGAAGTCTCCTTAGATCACCGAATCTGACCCGTAGCGCTGTTGCAGGTAGGATTGGTTGACCGGGGATATGCCATTTATCTGCATCGGGGATATCTATACAGTCCTGAAGTCGAGGCTGCTGAGGCGGCTGGATCATAGAATCAGCTTTTTTGCCTTTCCTCGCTCTCTTCCTAGACTTCTTTACTACCGGAAGGTCATCCATAATACGTTGAGACAGCAATTCAGGCACTGACTCATGACGCTCAAACCCTGAGGAGTCGCCAATATAAACATATTGTTCAGCGCCATCGTCGTCCTCATCCTCATTCGTGGCGACGTCATCAGCGACTAAAGGAGCCTCCTCCTTACCCCGTCCGCTATCACCCAACCCGACACCCGACGCTAATTGGGTAGGTGGGGTGTTGATGTTCATACCTTGCTGAGGCTGCGTGCTCGTGGGTGTGCTCCTGGCCGCCTCCAGACGAAGCAGACTCTTTGGCCACAACAGGACCCACCCGTTGCAACAATCACCAAGCCGCCGCAGTGTCTCATCGTCATCCCCCACTAGTATTGGAGGAGGCAAATTCTCGTGGCCCGGTTTGACACTGGCCACGGAAACCTTGAATACGTTTGGGGGGATCGGCCGGCTGTGGAACAATGGTTCCTTCGGCTCCATTATCGTCACCTTCCCCACGTCCACCTTCTGGTCGCCGATGGTGTACAATATGGTGCACGGGGTTTCGTCGGCCTGCAAAGAAAAGTCTGCGACGTGAGACATCCGAAAGGTAACGAAAACGGGAGATTATACATTTATATTGAAGGGGGCCGGTGTGACAGATACCGTGAGGGCGTCGAGCTTAGCCAAAGACGAAGCACCACCGAGCACGTCCGGTGCGGGAGCAGGTGCGGGCGCCGGTGCGGGAACCAGTGCGGGAGCAGGTGCTGGTGCAACGCTAGTCGAGCTGCTCCGCAAGAAGTCAGCAAGGGGAAAGTCCTCTGCATTTTTTTTCTGGATTTTGCCTTGTCCAAGTGAAAACGCCCGTCACCAAGGAAGTAGACAAATCTGCAAACACCTGTTTTGCGGCAGCTACCACTGTTGCGACTGTCTGAGATGATTTCTTCTCAACCACAATCTCAACCTTCTTGTCGATGTTTTATTCAGTTAACCTCCGTCTTTCCTTTCTCTCCTCCGTGGTCTCATGGTAGTACTTCTTCCACGTGGCGCCGTCTCCGACACCGTGCATGCATCCATACGATGGTCGAGTATCCACCGGTTGTCGTTTCAATATGTTCAACGCCCGGTTGAATGGAGTGTCCCACTTGGGCCTCGCCAATGCCTCAGACGGCGAGTTGCTTTCCCCCGCAATTCGGTGCTGCTCTCTCTGCAAAAGGCACAAGGATCGTTTACAAATATGACTAACGTGTGCAGTCGAATTGATCAGAAACTAAAATTACCAGCAGTCTCATGAACTTCGTAATGATCGGTTTTGTCTCGTAAACCTTCTTTACTGGGTCCCAATGGTGCCGGGCCTCTAGGACATCACGCTCCTGCGGGACGGTGAAATCTGCCAAGGGGTCTGGGATGCGCAGACTCGCGGCTTCCGCGTCCTCCTTGGCCCATTTTGACCTCTTTCCGCCGTAACCACAGCTTCCGAGGTGGTGGCTCCCAATGTTCCTCTCTTGAAACCCCTTCATGTACTTAGCCTTTTTTTGGCAGCTTCGGCCTTGCAAGCCTCCTTGAATATTTGAAACTGCTCTTCCGTGATTGTCGGATTATCCTTCACAATCTCGAAGTAGGGTTCCTTCTTGTCGATGATCTTTGCTTTCACTCGATTTTTCCAGGCGGCCAACGCGTCGCTAAACTTGGTCATGGCGTGTTTGTTTATCTTCTTCATTGCCGGGTCCTCGTCTGGATCTTCATAATCCTTCTCATTCCGGCCCGGGAACAAGAATATATGGTGAAACTTCTTTAGGAGGGAGCTCCTCATATTTTCTATCTTCTGTAGTTTCTCATCGTTGATGGTGGCAGTTGTCCTTACGATGCAGCCTATTTGATTGTCGTAGCATCGACGCGCTTCCTCGGGCGCCTTTGGCTCAAAATTGCCGTCATCCACCTCCGTGAGCACCAATCTAGTAGTCTTGAGATTGTTAGGAAGTCGTTGCCTCTTTGCTTTCAGTTCTACACCGGCCCCGCTCCCCGAGGCAGCATCGGTCTCAGTCTCAGCGCTGGTCTCGATGCCGGTCTGAGTCTCAGCGCCGGTCTCAGTCTCAGCACCGTTCTGCGTGTCGGTCTTAGTCCTCGATGCCACCGATGGGCCCAGCAACAACATCGGTTGATCGTCGGCAAGGCTAAAAAATTCGTCTGCCGCCCGGTAGACGTCGTCGCAATCACCAGAACCCTGTCCTTCATCGTTGCGAGCCATATTTCCTATGATTAAATCTAGTCAATTAATTCTAGACCTACTAAAATGAATAATGACATAAAAAGGCCTATTGTTTTGCAGGAATGTTGACTCCTTCCTGGTGCGGCAAATCCCGGGCACTCGATATGTCCTAGTTTGTAGCACAAGTCATGCCGAAATTCACAGAAAATTTCGGCATGACCTTTGCTAAAAAGTGGACAAATCGAGAACCTGAAATTTGCCGGAACAGAAATGAATCAACATTCCGGCAAAACATAGGCCACTCAGCATCATTCCCTGGAAACAACAAAGCCACTTGGGCAAAATCGAACAACTTCAATGAAAAGATATAACATGAGCAAACACTATTGAGGAATTTGCATATAACATGGCCACTTCAATGAAAAGATATAATCAACAATAATGGAATATGCAAATGAACATCAATGACATATATCATATGAAAACAGTCTTGTTTTTTGTTTACATAAGAACAATTAGTTTGACCATGTTTTTGAAAAGAAAAACAATTCTGTTTTTTGTTTATAGCTAAATGCCATAGCTACTACTACTAGGAAAAGGGCAATAGATAGGATTGACACTAATGGCGCATCAGGGAAGTAGTGCGCCACTATTATATACTAATGGCGCACCAGTTGGTGATGCGCCATTAGTGTGGAAGACACTAATGGCGCACCAGAAAACTGGTGCGCCACTAGTGATAATTTTTTTTTCATTTTTACATACACACTAATGGCGCATCCTACCTCTGGTGCGCCATTACTAGTTCTAACTAGTAATGGCGCACCAGACATGGAGTGCGCCAGTACTGATTTTTTTAATTCTTTTTATTGCAAAACTACTAATGGCGCACCGTCTCACATTGCGCCATTACTAGTTTAAACTACTAATGGCACACCCTGTAGAAGTGCGCCATTAGTATATATTTTGATATCATGAATATTTTTAAATATCATGGGCACTTTTTGATATCATGAATATTTTTAAATTTCATGGGTAGTTTTTGAATTCATGAATATTTTTTCAAATTTGATGATATTTTTTCATATTCAATATGATAAAATATTGAATATTCATGAGGACACTCGATCTCGATCCCCCTCCATCTCGATCTCGATTCCTCCTACATCTCGATCTCGATCCCACCCACGCCTCCTCTCCCCTCTTCATTTTAAAAAAAAATAATAAAAAAGTGTAGACTACAATTGTTGTTAAACAACAATTATTACTGTTTTTATAAAAAATATTACTGTTTCATATTCATATTCATTTTCTAAAAAATTATTACATGCAACAAAAAAAAATTACTTATGGCGCACCTCTGGCTGGTGCGCCATTGATATATATAAAAAAAGATTACTGATGGCGCCCCTCTGCCCGGTGCGCCATTGCTATGTAAAAAAAAGATTACTAATGGCGCACCGACCGCTGGTGCGCCATTAGTAAGATTCCCCCTAGCTAATTCCCTCCCTCTCGCCAGATCCCCTTTATCCCTGTCCCTCGCCCCCTAGCTAATTCCCCCCGCTGCCCCGACCCACGCCGCCGCCGACGACCCCCCCGCACGCTCCCCCGCTCCACCGCCGCCGATGACCCACCGCACCCTCCCCCGCTCCACCGCCGCCGCCGACCCCCCGCACCCTTCCCCGCTCCACCGCCGCCGCCGACCCCCTGCACCCTCCCCCGGCACGCTCCACCGCGGCCGCCGACACCCCACACTCTCCCCCGCTTTTTGATAATATTTTCAAATAACAAATTTGATGATATTTTCAAATAACAAATTAGATGATATTTTCAATAAAAAATAAAAAATGATGATATTAAAAAAACAAATTTGATGATATTTGATGATATATTTTGTTCTAGTCCTCATGAAAATAACAAATTTGATAAAAAACAAATTATTAGATGCAACAAGAAATAATGAAAAAAAGAAGTTACTAATGGCGCACCAGAGGAGGGTGCGCCATTGCTATCAGAAAAAAGTTACTAATGGCGCACCAGAGAATGGTGCGCCATTACTATGAGTGTTTTTATGGCGCACCCCTCGACGGTGCGCCATTACTAACATTCCCCCCTCTATAGCTGGGTACCCGACCCTTCGCCCGATACCTCCTTCCCTCTCCCTCGCCAGATCCCCTTCCATCCCTCGCCACACCCGCTCCGGCTCCCCCGCGCCGCCGCCCCCGCGCCCCCCGACCCGCGAAGCACGTGGCCGCCGGCCTCCCCACGACCAACCGAGGTGCCCAGGAGGACCGCCATCGTCTTCCTCTTCGACTACGAGGACCCGGACGAGCTCGGACGCCCTCGAGCCACCCCTTCGACGCTGCCGCCGACCCCGACCCCGACTCCTCCGGCGACTGGCCACGCCCGCCCAGGTACCTCTCCTCCTTCCTCCCTCTCCACCCTTCCTCCCCATTCCCTCCCTCCCTAGTTCTTCTTGCTATATGGATCAGAACATATGGAGCATTACTATTGCTATATGGAGCATTACTATTGTTCTTCTCTGAACCATTACCATTCCCTCCCTCCCTAGTTCTTCCTCCCCATTAATTTGCAGGATCAGAACAAGTTTGTAACAGGATGCTCTACAATGTTGATTAGGTGCATTACTATTGCTATATGGAGCAGCAATTTACTATTGCTATATGCTCTAGTTTTATCAATGTGATTGTAGTTTTTCTTGTCATCAAGTTTAGTTGATGTTTATTTAAATATAGCTTATATGATCAGCCACTCTATGTATGATTGTGGCTTGAAGGTTCTGGAAGAACGTTTTCCTTCAAATTCTATCTGGTGGCATTGTCCTAGACTCCCTAGTTGTGTTGTTAATTGCTGCCTTTGTGCAATGCAAAACTGTTAAGAGTGACTTGGAGGATTCAAGATTCTGTGAAGCTCTTTTGACATTTAAAACTCAGAACTGAAGGTACTTAATAAACTCAAAAGCATTGATGATAACTCTTGTTGCCTAGAAACAGAGGTAGTTTACATATTGCATTGCTGGTGTTTGTTTATGTTCAGAGTTTAAGCATGTGTAGTGTAGTGTAGTGTAGTGAGCTTGTTCTAGTGTAGTGAGGTCTGAACCATTGCACGATGTAGTGTAGTATAGTGAGCTCTAAACTATGTTTAGTGTTGAGTACTTCAAGTTTACTAAACCTATTCATTTTTGTGGACTTGGTGAACATGATAAGACAAGCCAGATGCTCTATTTTTAATTAACAGTAATCCATGATCAGCAACAGTTTCTTTCACTAATTTTCAGTTAACAGCAATCCATGATTTTTTTCAGCTAAAACTATTCATGATTTTTTGTTGGGTGACCTATTAGATCTGGAATGGAAGCTCACATAAGTTGAGCTGATTTTTGTCCATATGAAAGCAGAGGACCATATGGTTTGTGGCCTTTTCATCCATATGAAAGTAGAGGCACATTGTGGTGCTAGTTTGCTGGGTTTTGTCTCCGACGATCGTGTCATGATGATTTTGCAGGTACCCCGAGAGGCCCTTGAGTTTGCCGGAATGTCGATTAACTTCCGTTCCAGAAAATTCGGGTACTCCATATGTCTTATTTTCAGCAAAGGTCATGCTGAAATTTTCCGTGAATTTTTGCATGACTTTGCTAAAAATCGGACATATGGGCTACTTGCTACTAATGCATGGGCCGGGGTATCTTAGTACTTAACTAAGTAGGATCAACTGCCCCGCCATTCTTGCTACATTAAACCATAGGTGGCAATAGAGCCAAGTGATTAGGCCCAACTTAGAATTCTCGTCGGCGTCGATAAACCCTAAATGATGAAAACTTAACTTGGCTTCTATAGGGTGCCTCGGTGTCGATGAGAACCTAAATGATGTACGCTTAGGCTTTTAGGGTGCCTCGGCGTCGACAAAACCTAAATGATGAAAGCTTAGGCTTTTAGGGTGCCTCGACGTCGACAAACCCTGAATGATAAAACCTTGGCTTTTAGGGTGCCTCGGTGTCGATAAGAACCTAAATGATGAAAGCTTAGGCTTTTAGGTTGCCTCGGCGTCGACAAACCCTAAATGATAAAAGCTTAGCTTTTAGGATGCCTCGGTGTCGACAAACCCTAAATGATGTAGTTTTGAATTATGAACGTAGGATATGTCGTCATCATCATTGGACGACAAAAGTCTCCCGGCGGAGTGCGACTGGTGCCACGATGATCGAGGTCTGTGCGACATGCCTCACCTGGACGATGATCGGTGCTTCAGCATTAAGCTCGAGGAGACCTTCAAAGTTGAAACGGTACACAACGACGACAAGTGTTATTTTCATAATTAAGCATGACTTCAACTATTTCAACGTGTAATTTTCATCTTTTACAATTCGAGTATAGCTTATCCCATGCCATGCAAGACGCTATGTCTTGGAGAGGATGGATTTTGAAGACCATGAAATTTCCGAAACAAAGAAAATTCACCTAAGGACTCATCACGATGTGGACTTTGAAGTAAATCTATATAATTCTGAGAGCGTAACCCATTTTGGGTGCAAAAATTGGGAAGCATTTTGCAAGATGTATGGTTTTGATGAGGGTATGCTTATCACCATGGATCTTGGTAATCCTGACATCAACCAAGACAATATGGACATTTGGGTCCTTGTTGATACGCCTCCAGTTCTACCGCTATGTGAGTTTCTCAAACATAGTTATTAGTTAATTTATATTGTTTATTTTAAAATAGTTGATAGCTTATTTCCATTGACAGCTTATTTTTATTGTTCAAAGAATGTGCGGGAGATGGTAGACAAAACCCACTACACCGATGGCTCCGAATTAACAACTTACAAGGAGAAAAATCATTTGGTCGGATTTTGTACTGACATTGAGAATTACAATATCTACAATCAAACTCCTCAACATTATGGTAAATACGTGCCATTAGTGCATGTGTTCAACTACAGTAACTATCATGGAGATACCCTGGTAAGATTTTTACTATTACGACATCCGTGCATCTTTTGCATACTTCTAAAACTAGTACATCATTGCTAACTATGAAGTTATTACTATGTTTTTCAACAGATAATCCCAGAGAATTGTGTGCCTCATATGATGTATCTGAAAGGTAGTGTTAATGTTTTGAACATACAGCCAGGTCGTCCTACGAATCCCAACTGTCCATACGAGATTTCTAAAAGAAGTGGAGACATGAAAATCAAAGGATGGAAAAAATGTATGGACAGTCATAAGGAGCTTCTTGGAAGCAAAAGGAAGCGAAGCGCAAGAATTGGAGACATGATGTTCTCCATTCTCCATAGTGGAGAGTCAGGGTCTATATTGTTTTATGCTATTTTAGCTTAAATAGGGTATTTAGGTCCTGCCTAATACTGATGATCATGAGCTAAGAACAATTAAGTAGGGTTGGTTCGAAGACTATCAAGATGATGATCGTATGACTTGTTATGAATAACGAGTAGAAGTTGTATGATGATGATTGGTAGGACTTGTTAGGATTAGTATTACTTCCGACAAACTCGATACTCGCGGTCTCGAGACTTGTAATGTTTTATATTTGTTCGGTCTTTTGAATTCGGAGACTAATATGATGAATTGTATTCGGAGACTAATCTTCTATTGTATTCGATGAATCTGCTGTTGCTGTGTGCTACTGTCTATATTCTGTCAAATAATATATTTTGTAACATGTGCAAAAATCAGAAAAGTAAAAAAAACAAAACCTAATATTCATACTAATGGTGCATCACTACAGAGTGCGCCATTAGTATGCCAAGTATACTAATGGCGCATCCATCCGCAGTGCGCCATTAGTGTGCCAAAGCACATGGTTAAATATGGCCCCTGGGAGGCACACTAATGGCGCATGGTGTTATATACTAATGGCGCACTGGATGGTGCGCCATTAGTAAAAATTACTAGTGGCGTGCTACTAATGCCGCACCGGTGATGCGCCATTAGTAGGCAAAACTGGTGCGCCATTAGTAGGCCTTTTCCTAGTAGTTCCATCCATCCAAGTCAGGGAGATAGCCCTCGAGCTTAGTGAAAGGCTTCATGTCGAGACGCTGAGAGGCTATCCATATTCGGACGTCTTCCCGTGACATTTGTCCTTCTCCGTAGAACATTCCTGTTTTTCCGACGACCTCCTTCATGATGATTTCGGCAAGTTCGCGATGGATGTTATAGAACTCAGCTCGAACACTAGTAGAAAAATGGTCAAACGTGAAGCACATTAGTGCCGGTTTGTATTTGAGCCGGCACTAATGTATACATTAGTGCCGGTTCCAACGGCTAGCTGGGCTGCTTTCATTAGTACCAGTTTGTGGTGAACCTTTAGCACCGGTTCGTGCCACGAACCGGTACTAATGAGAGTGGTGGCAGGATGTTGTCAGACTGGGGCCCCTCCAGTCCCTTTAGTACCGGTTCTTGGCACGAACCGGTACTAAAGGTCGTCCTACATAAACCCTTCGTCCACCCAAGCTCGCTCTGTTCTTCCCCTTTCCCCTCTCCTCTCTGTTCTTCCCCTCTTCCTCTCGAGCTCATCACACATTTTGCCCAAAATTTGTCAAGATTTGAAGGCCCCCATCCATTCAAATGATCACAAAGGTTAGCAACTTTGTCCTTTCATCTCTCATTGCTAGATTAGCTCTTGCAATGCTTTATATAGTGATTAATTTGTGAGTTTAGTAATTTGGGAGGATATATATATATATGTATATATATATATATATGCTAGTATTTGATTTATATGCAATTTGAGGTCAAAAATGACACTTAGTTTGCATATGTAGGTGTGGTTTACTTAGTGCCTTCTAAATCTCCATCGTAACCACCGTCGATCGCCCGCACCGTCCCGTCGCCGGCACCACCTTGTGATGAGCCTCTTGTTCATGAAATTTTATATAAAAATTGATGTTTGTGTGATTTGGATATATAGTTACTCATATAATTATCTTACCCGTACGTTGTTTGTTATACATATAGTGCCATGGTTTTGATATCCGTCCCCGTCGGCCCTCGTCCTTGTTATGATTCGGATGTGTTATATATATTCTCTTTTAAAACTAGTTGCATTTCGTGTTTATGACAAATTATGCCCATCAAGTTGACATAGAAATTTTTTCTAGGAGGTATGTGAACCGGAAATTCCAACCGACCCTATTGTCGAGAGGTTAAATTTAGTTGAAAGAGAAAACGAGTACTTGAAAGAAAAATTTAAAAGAATTGAGGGGGAGAAGATGGAATTGGAGTTGCATGTTGCCGATGTCGTCGATGATCACAAGATCAAGATGGAGAAAATGCGCTTGAAGATTAGAAAGATTAGAAAATATGCCATAGATAGTGAGGCTTGGTATCATTATGCTGTTGGATCCATTGTTACCTTAGTTGCGATCTTGATCGCATTTGTTGTTGCATTTAAATTCTTTAGCTAGAGAGTTATTTGTTTGTTGCATTTAAGTGTTGTATGGACTTTATGTATGAACTTGTATTAATTTGGTCTATTCGGTGTTGTGTAATGAAGATGAGCCGGCAATGGATGTACGATGACCGATGCTCTCCCCAGTTCATTGAGGGCGTGCATACTTTTCTGCTTGCGGCTGAGGCAAACAAGCGGGCGGATGGTTTTATGCCTTGTCCATGTGCTGGCTGTAAGAATGGTCACAATTACTCTACGTTAAGAACCATTCACGTCCACCTGTTTAAGTCTGGTTTCATGCCCCACTATAATGTTTGGACCAAGCACGGAGAAAGAGGGGTTATGATGGAAGAAAATGAAGAAGAAGAGGACGACGATAGCTATCCTGGCCATGGGTTCCCTGAATACGATGATACAACAATGGGGAAGAAGCTGAGCCGGTAATGAGGGAAGAAGCTGAGCCGGCAATGCGGGAAGAAGCTGAAGAAGGGGCATCAGATGAGCCCGTTGATGATCTAGGTCGGGCCATTGCCGATGCAAAGAGAAACTGCGCAAGTGATTTGGAGAAGAAGAAGTTGCAGCGCATGTTACAGGATCACAAAAAAATGTTGTACCCGAATTGCGTAGGTGACAAGAAAAAGCCGGGCACCACACTGGAATTGCTGCAATGGAAGGCAGAGAATGGTGTATCTGACAAGGGATTTGGAAAGTTGCTGGTAATGATAAAGGATATGCATCCAAAGGACAACGAATTGCCCGAGAGTACGTACGAAGCAAAGAAGGCTGTCTGCCCTCTAGGGTTAGAGGTGCAGAAGATACATGCATGCCCTAATGATTGCATCCTCTACCGCGGTGAGTACAAGGATTTGAATGCTTGCCCGGTGATGAAGTCACGTACCTACGGTAGGGACACGGACCCATCCTAAAGAACCCTACCATAGGACGTCCCTAGAAGAAGTCACCATTCAATCGACTTGAAGATATCTCACTCGACGGGTTGAAGACACTCGACCAAGAAGCTGTTACTCGACCAAGAAGCCAACCACTCGACTGCCCGAAGACCTCAAGTCACTCTGCAGGCAAACGGTCGGCTATTAAGTAGACTTTATGGCTATTAAGACTCTTTATTAGGGACGTTATCAGTAACGCCCACCTTAAATGTACCTTAAACCCTGCATTACTGAGGGAAGGCAAGGGCCGGCGAACTCTATATAAGCCACCCCCCTCCTCAGTATCAAGGGTTCGCACCTCTGTCATTTTACACACGCATAATCCAGTCGACCGCCTCCGGGCACCGAGACGTAGGGCTGTTACTTCCTCCGAGAAGGGCCTGAACTCGTAAACCTTGCGTGCTTACAACTTCCCAATAGCTAAGGTCTAGCCTCTTCATACACACCCCCCTACCTCACTGTCAGACTTAGAACCACGACAGTTGGCGCCCACCGTGGGGCATTAGTCTTAGCGCTTAATTGGAGAAGTTGTGATTTTTCTGATCCACTTGATCATGTTTTCCTGCGGAGCTTTGGCAGAGGGCCGCGAGATCCGTCTCGGCGGACTCACTTTCATCGCCGACGACTCCGCCTGGCTCCAGGAGGCTCCGCTTGATGTCGATGCGCTCCCCGTCCGTGGTGCGACGCACTTCAGCGCGTGCGTCCGTGGCGTCCTCCTGCGGCAGCCGTCGACCCCATATCGGTCGACTCCCGTGTCATCTCCCCGTCCTGTCTCCCGCCAGCGCAAGCGCTCAGGTCGGTCGAGGCTCCAGCGGTGGATGAAGCACACCGCGGCCCGCCAGTCAGCGACCCCGCAAGTCGCGGCAATCGAGCCCGACGAATCCCTCTGCGGCCTATTCGATCTGTCGACTGGCTCCACGGAGACCGCATCCGAGTGCGATAGCAGCGACCCTTTGGCGGAGGTTCTGGCGGTCGAGGGGACATGCAGTCCTCCTGGATTCCATCGCGCTGATGATGGTGCCGATAGGGGCGATCCGCCGCACCCTCACGATGAATACCTCCCCGAACCTCTTACGTCATTACAGCGTGAGGAGCTTCGTCGCCGGAACATGGACGCGCTCTACACCCCTATTGTTGGAGAAACCCCCGAGGCCCGGGCCTTGGAGGACGCGCGCTTGGCTAATCTAGCCGAGCGCACTCGACTGGAGAATCTACAGCGAGCTCTCGACGAGCGGGCGCGTCAGCGGGCTCCCGAGTCCAGTCGACGCCAGCAGGCTCCCGAGTCCAGTCGACGCCAGCAAGCTCCTGAATCCAGTCAACGTCAGCTCTTCCCACCGCCGCAGGTGTACCGAACTCCGGTTCAGAACCTGGCTGCCGCGGCCCGCATAGCCGAGTCAATCCAGCCCTCTTAGTCAGAGGCTGGCAGAGGATTGCTGCATATCAGAGCATTGCTCCGAGCGGCGGGAAATCAGAATTCCGCCATCTCTCAGTCACGAGACAGGATCCACAGTCGATCCGTTGCAACGGAAACCGTCCAGTCGGCTCACAGCCCGAGATCGCCCCCGAGGCGTGAGGGACGTGGAGACCGGCACGATCAGTATAGGAGAAACGAACAATATGATCACCGACCCAACCGTGATGATAGACGTCGGGTGCCGTCCCCTCCCCCGAGGAGTGGATCATATGCACCTCGACATCGAGACGACAGGCGCCCCCATAACGTTGGGCAAAGGATCCCAGTCGACCCCAGAGACCCAGGCTTTGACGCGAGATCCATCCTCGTTCAAGGTCCGGTGGACAGGAACAGGGCTCATCGAGAAGGCCACAACAGAGATACGCCCACCGGCAGCAGGACACACGCCTCGGGGCCTGAATGTTTCAGTCAAGCCATCAGGGCCGCGGTAATCCCTCCCAACTTCAGGCTGGCGACTGGAGTCAGCAAGTTCACCGGTGAGTCCAAGCCTGACACGTGGCTCGAGGATTACCAAGTGGCTCTGCAGATTGGCGGCGGCAATGATGAGGTGGCCATGAATCATTTACCCCTCATGTTGGAAGGCTCAGCTAGGGCGTGGCTGAATCAGTTGGCGCCCAGCAGCATTTACACTTGGGAGGATCTCTCCCAAGTGTTTATCACAACCTTCAAAGGGACATGCAAGCGCCCTGCAGGCCTTACGGAGCTACGGTCTTGCGTGCAGAAGCCAAATGAAACTCTGAGAGAATACATCCAGAGGTGGATCACACTGCACCACTCGGTCGAGAACGTGCCTGACCATCAAGCAGTTTGCGCTTTCAAGGAAGGCGTCAAGTACAGGGAGTTGAATCTGAAGTTTGGCCGAACTGGAGAGATGTCCCTTAATCGGATGATGGAGATTGCCACCAAGTACGCTAATGGAGAAGACGAGGACCGACTCCGAAGTGGCAAACTCAAATCAGTCGCCCAAGAAACCGGACGACACTCCAGTCGGAAGCAGAAGCGGAAGGCCGAGCCAGCCGCCCCTGGGGAGGCCCTGGCTGTGGCCCAGGGAAATTTCAAGGGAAAACCCAAGGGCACATGGAAGCCCAAGAAGGTTAAAGATCAGGATGGGAATGATGTTCTGGACCTGCCATGTCACATCCATACCAAGAAAGATGAAGAAGGAAATTTTATTTCCCCGAAGCATACCACTCGACAGTGTCGGCTCCTGATTCAGCAGTTCCAGGGCAAGTAGCCCAAGGATAAGGAAAAAGAGCCGGACAGAGTTGAGGACAAGGAGGATAGTGACGATGGATACCCCCAAGTCAATTCCACCTTGATGATTTTTGCTAATGTCGAAAGCAAAAGTCGACTGAAAGTCATTAACCGTGAGGTGAACATGGTTGCCCCGGTGACTCCCAGTTACCTGAAGTGGTCTCAGACTGCCATCACATTCGACCAGTCTGATCACCCGACGCACATTGCCACCCCTGGGAGGCAAGCTTTGGTGGTCGACCCAGTTGTCGAAGGCACTCGACTGACCAAAGTCCTGATGGACGGCGGCAGTGGCCTGAACATACTGTACGCTGAAACCTTGAAAGGAATGGGCATCCCGATGTCCAGACTCAGCACCAGTAACATGAGCTTCCACGGAGTCATTCCTGGGAGAAAGCCGAGTCACTCGGCCAGATTGCTCTTGATGTGGTTTTCGGTGATTCAAAGAATTACCGCAAGGAAAAGTTGACGTTTGAAGTTGTGGACTTCCAGAGTGCTTATCACGCCATCTTGGGCAGGCCAGCTTACGCACGCTTCATGGCTCGACCATGTTACGTGTATCTTAAATTAAAGATGCCTGGCCCCAAAGGTGTGATCACTGTTACGGGCAACCGGAAGAAAGTAGAAGAATGTTTTCAGAAGGGATCAAAGATTGCCGACGCTCAGATGGCAGTGGTCGAGCTGAAAGAGTACCAAAAGGCTGCCGACCCGAGTGAATTGCTGCGAGCTAAGAAGCCTGCCTCCGAGTCAGCTTTTCAGTCGGCTGGCGAAACAAAGACAGTCCACATTCACCCGACCGATCCCGACGCTGCTCCGACTCACATCTCGACGACGCTCGACTCCAACTAGGAAGAAGCGCTCATCCAGCTCCTCCGTGAGAACTGGGATATCTTCGCATGGAAACCCTCTGACATGCCTGGAGTTCCCAGGGGGCTGGCTGAGCACCGTCTGCGAGTCGACCCAAAGTTCAAGCCCGTGAAGGAACATCTTCGACGGTCCGCCGTCCAGAAAAAACAAGCCATTGGCGAGGAAGTGGCTCGGCTCTTAGCAGCTGAGTTCATCCGAGAGATCTACCACTCCGAGTGGCTCGCCAATGTCGTCATGGTCCCCAAGAAGGACAAGTCACTCCGTATGTGCATTGATTTCAAGCATATCAATCGGGCCTGCCCGAAAGATCATTTTCCTCTCCCTCGCATCGACCAGATTGTCGACTCAACTGCGGGATGCGAGAGATTGTCTTTTCTAGATGCCTACTCCGGGTACCATCAGATCCGTCTGTATGGGCCCGACGAAATCAAAACAGCTTTCATCACTCCATTCGGATGCTTCTGTTACGTCACCATGCCATTCGGCCTCAAGAACGCCGGAGCCACATTCATGAGAATGATCCAGAAGTGTTTACTCACTCAAATCAGTCGGAATGTGGAGGCGTACATGGACGATATCATAGTCAAGTCCCGGAAAGGTTTCGACCTGCGGGCTGACCTGGCTGAAACCTTCGCCAACCTTAGGAGGTACGATATCAAGCTCAATCCGTCAAAGTGCACTTTCGGAGTTCCAGGTGGAAAGCTACTCGGTTTTCTCGTTTCCGAACGGGGAATCGACACCAATCCTGAAAAATTGGCACCATACTCCGGATGAAGCATCCTGTACGTGTGCATGATGTCCAAAAGCTTACAGGCTGCTTGGCCACCTTAAGTCGATTCATTTCTCAACTCGGTGAAAAAGCGTTGCCTCTTTACCGACTGATGAAGAAGTCTGACAAGTTCGAGTGGACTCCAGAAGCTGATGCAGCGTTTGCAGAGCTCAAAGCTCTGCTCTCCACCCAGCCGGTGCTAGCTGCCCCAATCAGCAAAGAGCCTCTGTTGCTTTACATTGCAGCCACGGGACAAGTTGTCAGTACAGTACTTACGGTCGAGCGGGAAGAGGAAGGGAAGGCCTTCAAAGTTCAAGCCCTGTATATTATGTGTCTGAAGTTTTGACCCCTTCAAAACAAAGATACCCCCACTACCAGAAGCTTGTATATGGGATTTATATGACCACGAAGAAAGTTGCACATTATTTCTCTGACCACTCCATTACAGTCGTCAGCGACGCCCCATTATCGGAGATCCTGCATAACAGAGATGCAACTGGTCGAGTGGCCAAGTGGGCGATTGAACTCCTTCCTTTAGATATCAAGTTTGAAGCAAAGAAAGCCATCAAGTCCCAAGCAATTGCGGATTTCATCGCCGAGTGGATTGAACAGCAACTTCCGACTCAAGTTCACTCGGAACACTAGACTATGTTCTTCGATGGATCCAAGATGCTGAATGGTTCGGGCGCGGGGGTAGTTTTGGTCTCCCCCGAGGACATAAGCTCAGATACGTTCTCCAGATTCACTTTGATTCCTCCAATAACGAAGCAGAGTATGAAGCACTTTTGTATGGATTGCGCATGGCCATTTCACTCGGCGTCCGTCGCCTCATGGTCTATGGCGACTCAGATCTGGTGGTTAATCAAGTGATGAAGGAGTGGGACGTCAGGAGTCTGGCAATGACTGGATACTGCAATGCAGTACGGAAGCTAGAGAAGAAGTTCGAGGGGTTGGAACTCCACCACATCCCCCGACTGAAAAACCAGGCAGCTGACGACTTGGCAAAGATAGGCTCCAAGAGAGAAGCCATTCCAAGCAACGTGTTCTTGGAACACATTCACTCACCGTCAGTCCAAGAAGATCCTTTCGCAAAAGAAGCCCCGCAGCCGAAAAGTGCCACAGATCCGACTGAAGTTGAAGTGCCTGCAGTAGTCGACCTAATCATGGAAGTCTTGGCAATCACCCCTGACTGGACAATACCGTACATTGCATATATCCTAAGGAAAGAACTTCCAGAGGATGAAGAGGAGGCTCGATAGATCGTCCGCCGATCTAAGGCCTTCACAGTCATAAGGGGACAGCTGTACAGATAGAGTGCGACCGGAGTCGGCCAGAAATGCATAACGCCAGAAGAGGGTCAAATAATCCTTAACGATATCCACTCGGGAACCTGCGGTCACCATGCGTCCTCTCGGACTATTGTGGCTAAAGCATACCGAGCTGGATTTTACTGGCCAAGGGCAAATGAGATGGCGAAAGAGATAGTCGACAAGTGCGAGGGGTGCCAGTTCTACTCCAACATGTCACACAAGCCCGCGTCAGCCCTGAAAACCATTCCGCTCGTCTGTCCCTTTGCCGTCTGGGGATTGGACATGGTTGGCCCCCTAAGGACGGGCAGGAGTGGATTCACTCATGTACTTGTGGCAGTCGACAAATTTACCAAATGGATCGAAGCTAAGCCCATAAAAAGCCTCGATGCTGGCACCGCTATCAGTTTCATCAGGGGGTTAACATTCAGATATGGAGTCCCGCACAGCATCATCACTGATAACGGGTCTAACTTTGATTCGGACGAGTTCAGAGCATTTTGCGCTTCTCAAGGCACACGAGTCGACTACGCCTCAGTCGCTCATCCCCAGTCGAATGGACAGGCTGAGAGAGCAAATGGTATGATTCTCAAAGGGCTAAAACCTCGGCTGATGCGCGATCTCAAGCACGCGGCAGGCGCTTGGGTCGACGAGCTTCCGTCAGTTCTGTGGGGATTAAGGACCACCCCTAACCGGTCGACTGGAAGGACCCCATTCTTTCTGGTTTATGGAGCTGCAGCTGTCCTGCCAAGCGATCTTCTTCATAATGCACCCCGAGTCAAACTTTACACCAAAGATGAAGCGGAGCAGGCCCGGAAAGACACAGTCGACCTCTTGGAGGAAGAGAGGGAGATGGCGATGATCAGATCGACCATTTATCAGCAGGACTTACGTCGATTCCACGCCCGGAATGTGAAGAGTCGAGCCTTTCAAGAAGGAGATCTGGTCCTTCGAGTGGATCAACAGAAACCTCACAAGCTCGCTCCCACTTGGGAAGGCCCCTCCATCGTCACCAGAGTCCTCCACAATGGAGCATATCACCTTTACAATGTTGATCGACAGATCGACGAACCTCGAGCTTGGAACACAGAGCTTCTCCGCCCCTTTTACACTTGAGTCCGCCCTCAAACCAGATGTAATAAGAAAAACTCCTGAAGTTCATTTTTATCAGAAACAAGAGTGTTCCAATAATTGCTGTCACTTTTGTTTGTATCCAAAATCCCCCAGTGGGTGACTTAGCTGCGAATCCGATTCGCCTAAGTTTGAAAAATCCTACCGAGTGGAGAGCAAACCTCCCACTCGGGGGCTTAGCTGCGAATCCGATTCGCCTAAGTTTGAAAAACCCTACCGAGTGGAGAGCAAACCTCCCACTCGGGGGCTTAGCTGCGAATCCGATTCACCTAAGTTTGAAAAACCCTACCGAGTGGAGAGCAAACCTCCCACCCGGGGGCTTAGCTGCGGTTCAGCACTCGCCTAAGTTCTCCACGAAGAGACTTAGCTGCAGTCAGACACTCGCCTAAGTTTGAAAAATCCTACCGAGTGAAGAGCAAACCTCCCACTCGGGGGCTTAGCTGCAGTTCAGCACTCGCCTAAGTTCTCCACGAAGGGACTTAGCTGCGGTCAGACACTCGCCTAAGTTTGAAAAATCCTACCGAGTGGAGAGCAAACCTCCCACTCGGGGGCTTAGCTGCAGTTCGGCACTCGCCTAAGTTCTCCACGAAGAGACTTAGCTGCGGTCAGACACTCGCCTAAGTTTGAAAAAATCCTACCGAGTGGAGAGCAATCCTCCCACTCGGGGGCTTAGCTGCAGTCCAGTACTCGCCTAAGTTCTCTCACTCGGAAACTTAGCTGCAGTCAAGCACTCGCCTAAGGTTGAAAAAATCCTACCGAGTGGAGAGCTATCCTCCCACTCGGGGGCTTAGCTGCAGTCCAGTACTCGCCTAAGTTCTCCCACTCGGAAACTTAGCTGCAGTCAAGCATTCGCCTAAGTTTGAAAAAATCCTACCGAGTGGAGAGCAATCCTCCCACTCGGGGGCTTAGCTGCAGTCCAGTACTCGCCTAAGTTCTCCCACTCGGAAACTTAGCTGCAGTCAAGCACTCGCCTAAGATTGAAAAAATCCTACCGAGTGGAAAGCAATCCTCCCACTCGGGGGCTTAGCTGCAGTCCAGTACTCGCCTAAGTTCTCCCACTCGGAAACTTAGCTACAGTCAAGCACTCACGTAAGATTGAAAAAATCCTATCGAGTGGAGAGCAATCCTCCCACTCGGGGGCTTAGCTGCAGTCCAGTACTCGCCTGAATACAAAACCAAAGCCCCACACGACAGTTCAAAACCACGAAGACATTCAGCAAGAAATTAAGTTCGGATAAAGCTTAAAAGGCCCTGGGCCCTGAATCAAAGTACTCGAGCCCTCAGCTCGGCAAAGTTTAAACGATTACAAGTCCACTCGGCATTTCGAGGCAAATTTAAGGAAAAGGCATAAAAGTTTTCTCATTCCTCAAGAGGAGGACTGGCAGGAGCGACGAACTCATCCAGGTCAATTCCGTCCGCAATACGAGTGGTAGCGGCAATGAAGGTCTCCATGAAGTCTTGAAAGCTGTGCCTCTTGGTATTGGCGACTTGGATGTCGGCTAACTTTTCTTCTCGCGCCTCCTTGCAATGGACGCGGACTAAAGAAAGAGCCACATCAGCGCCGCACCGGGCAGAAGACTTCTTCCACTCCTGCACTCGATCGGGGATTTTGTCAAGCCGAGCCATAAGAGACTCGAGATCTTTCTGGAGCGTGGACTCTGGCCAAAGTGTCGAGTCGATCCGCGACACGGCAACCTTCAGCCGAGCCAAGTAATCCACGGCGCCGTCGATTCGAGATTCCAGTCGGAGCAGGTTCATGGCAGTATCATCTTTCACCGGAGAATTGATTGGGTCCAGACCCGTTTCGATCCGCCCGGTCTCCTCTTCGAAGTTCTGACAAAATTCTGCATACAAGACCTAAAGATAAGCCAACGATCGCAAAATTGAGTCGACACAAAAGAAAACCAGTCGGAATTGAATGTGCACCTTCAAGTTTGATGTACAGCTTCTTGGCGAGGCTCCTCAAGTAGCTCTCCAGGTCGTCCCTCCTACGAGCGATGCCTTCCATCTGCTTACCCAAGAGGAGGTTCTGCTTCTTCCAATTTGCAGTCAGCCTGTTGGCTTCAGTGAGAGCGGTCTGCAACCTGGTGTTCTCTTTTTCTAACTGGTCGACCGAAGCCAGCTTCTGTGCGGCCAGAGCTGTCTTGTCATCAGCCTCCTTACGGGCAGCAGCCAGGTCCTGGTCCTTCTTCGCCAAAGCTTTTTCCAATTCTCCTACAAAGAAATGGTGATCGAATCGGAAACAGCAGAGGAATGCTCAAGCCTAAAAACAAAATCAGTCGACAAAGTCGCTTTACCTGCGGCACCCTCCCTGACCTTCTGCAGCTCCGTCCTGGCCAACTTTAGATCAAGGTCCAGTTGAATCTTCTGTTTCTCCAATTCAGTATAGCGAGCGGCAAGTTCGCAGGATTTCTGCAAAAAGAAAAACCAGTCGACAGACGTTCGAGATAAGTTGCTTCCGAGTAACTAAGGAACAATGGTGACGTTTCTAAGACCACAGCCGAATCAAAAACATTCGACAGTAGTCTCGGGGACTACACCCAGTGGGTGCACTCAGTGTGCCCCCACTGGTTCGACCAAAAAAAAAATCGACTGCCCGCAGTCGACAGGACACGGTCCCACTCGACCTGGCCAGACCAAACCGAGTGAAGAAACACAGATTCAGAAACGCAATATAAAGACTACAGTCGACTGCCAGCAGTCCACCATAGTCTCGGGGACTACACCCAGTGGGTGCACTCAGCGTGCCCCCACTAGTCCAAGAAAGAGAAAACACACCCAGTGGGTGTACAGATACAGATACAAAGATCTTCAAAGAGAAAAAGAAAGAGGGAGAAAGACTCTTCAAACAATCAAGTATCAAGTCGACTGACCTGGACGTTGCTCTGAAGCGCCGAACTTGCGTCGTAAGCTGCCTGGCTGGCCTCTCGAGCCTTCTTCACCTGTTCCATCATGACCCCTGCCTGGTGTATGGCCTCCTTCGCAGCGGCCACTTCGTCTTCAGGGACAGAGTACGCGACAAAGAGCGAAGTTGGATTGGCAGTCGACGCCGAGGGCTGTGCACTCGACAGGGGATTGGCAAAGGTCACAGAAGCCCGAGGGGCATCGCCGCTATCCCGAGCCACGGCCTCAGGCGCCAGAGCAGGCTGGGGAGTCCTGTCAGTCGACGGCCTCTTGGTCCTCCCTATCCTCAGCGGCTCGTTGTCGTCGTCATCCGGGAGGTCGATAACATGAGGAGGGGCTGCAGGACGAACTTTCAATCGACCAGAATTGCAAGAAACGTCCAAGTCAACTCAAAAACAGAACATCGGTAATCGTACCAGGGTTGGAGGTAGCAGCGTCCCCCATCTCTTGGTCGTCGTCTTTGGCAGAGATCTCGGAGGTAGCAGCACTGCAAATTTCGAAGAATCAACCAGTTAAGCGCAACGAGTCGACCGAGGATCTGTCCTCCAATCGACGAGGGAAGACAAGCTTTGTTACCCGGAAATAACAGGGACAGTTATCTTCATCTTGGGTAGAGTCTTGGGCGGCTTGGATAGCGTCGTGCGTGGTTGCTTGGGGACCTTCCCAGTCGGTGTGGGAGAAGAAGTTCGAGGGCGTTTCGACGACGGCCCGACGGAGCCACTCGCCTGACCAGGTCCTTGTGCCGGGTCATGTGCGAGCTTGGATCGCCTTTCCGGGTGGGGAGGTTCGGTCTCCTCCTCCTCCTCTTCACTGGAGAAGATGTCGTCGCCTCCCTCTCCTTCACCATCCGACTCCCACTCACCCTGGTCATCCCCGCTCTTGCCTCCGCTCCCTTCTCCTTCCTCAGTCGACCCCTGCGCCCCATTGGGCGTCGAGTGCATCTCAGTGGTCGCCTGAAAGACAACAGACAAAGGTAAAGTCAATCGACCTGCTCGAAAAGAGACCAATACAGAAAATGAAGATTTCAGTCGGAAGACATAAAAACGCACCTGGTCGACCTCATACGAGCTGTCGAGTGGAATGACCCTCCTAGCTCCCGGGGGTTGTCCTTGTTCCCCGTGATACTAGACAGCCACCCCTCCAACATCTCATCGGTAACCTCCTCCGGGTGGATCCGAGTGGTGTCCTCGAGGCCAGAATACAGCCACATCGGATGGTCCCGAGCCTGGAGCGGTTGGATTTGTCTCTTGAGGAAGACCTCCAGCAGATCCATCCCCGTCACGCCCTCGCGGACAAGGTCAACCACTCGACCGACCAGTATCTTGACCTGGGCCTTCTCTTCAGGCGTCACCTTCAGAGAAGCGGGCTTTTCGGCTCGATCGAGGGTGAAAGGTGGGAGCCCAGTCGACTGCCCTGGAGTCGCCTGATCCTGGCAGTAGAACCAAGTCGCCTGCCAGCCCCGAACTGACTCTGGGAAGGTAATGGATGGGAAACAGCTCTTCCCTCTCGTCTGGATCGCCAAACCCCCGCACAGTTGGATCACTTGTGTCCTCTCGTCACTCGACTTGGCTTTCTTAACCGACTGAGAGCGACAGGTGAAGATGTGCTTCAAAAGCCCCCAGTGTGGGCGGCAACCCAGGAACGCCTCACACATTGAAATAAAGGCAGCGAGATAGACTATAGAATTGGGGGTAAAGTGGTGGAGCTGCGCTCCAAAGAAGTTCAAGAAGCTGCGGAAGAAAGAGTGGGGCGGCAGAGAAAACCCTCGGTCGATGTGAGTGGCGAGGAGCACGCACTCACCGTCGCGAGGTTGGGGTTCGATCTCTCCCCCTGGAAGACGCGCAGCCTTGTGAGGGATGGCTCCCCCCTCGACCAAGTCGACAAGATCCTCCTGGCGGAGCACCGAAGGTATCCAGTCGCCCTGGATCCAACCCTTGGGCAGAGCCGTCCGGGAGGAAGATCCGCCGCGCGCAGACTTCTTCCCCTTCCCTGCCACCGCCGCCTTCTTCGCGCGCTCCAGGGTGGTCGTCTTGCCCTTCACCATCGTCGCCGGCGAAGTCTTGAGCTGGTCTTGCGGTGGCTGGGCGAGAGTAAAGGAAGCAGGGGAGTCTACGGAGAAAGAGCAAAAGAAGACGAAGAGATGAGCACGCGCACCGATGGAGGGCTCCGGGCCAACTACTTATAAGGGGTCGCTTCCGAGTGGCTGGCAGGTAGGCCCGAGCTATCCAGTCAAATCCCGTGGCAGGCGCGCGCATAGTACGTGGCGAAAAAGGCGGCGCGGAGATCGAGGAGCCTTCGCACTGTCGCTCCCGATTACTGCGGCCGCTCCCGTTCCGCGCGCTTCCCAAAAAATCCGAATCCCGCGATCTCCGCTGGCTACAGAACAACTTGACAAAACGGAAATCCCACGCGCACCGGCGCACGATGCCTCACAGGTAAAGAAATCCACTCGGCAAAAGACCTGGAACTGATCAAGGCGACTGAAAGAGGTTAATGACGGCATCCGTGACGGTCGACCCAGAACGAAGCGCCCATATAACCCGAAGAATCAGTCGGAAAGATCCCTAACCCCTTTTTCTCATTCTAGCCTCGATCCGTTCGGGGGCTAATGATGAAGTCCGTACCTACGGTAGGGACACGGACCCGTCCTAAAGAACCCTACCATAGGACGTCCCTAGAAGAAGTCACCATTCAATCGACTTGAAGATATCTCACTCGACGGGTTGAAGACACTCGACCAAGAAGCTGTTACTCGACCAAGAAGCCAACCACTCGACTGCCCGAAGACCTCAAGTCACTCTGCAGGCAAACGGTCGGCTATTAAGTAGACTTTATGGCTATTAAGACTCTTTATTAGGGACGTTATCAGTAACGCCCACCTTAAATGTACCTTAAACCTGCATTACTGAGGGAAGGCAAGGGCCGACGAACTCTATATAAGCCACCCCCCTCCTCAGTATCAAGGGTTCGCACCTCTGTCATTTTACACACGCATAATCCAGTCGACCGCCTCCGGGCACCGAGACGTAGGGCTGTTACTTCCTCCGAGAAGGGCCTGAACTCGTAAACCTTGCGTGCTTACAACTTCCCAATAGCTAAGGTCTAGCCTCTTCATACACACCCCCTACCTCACTGTCAGACTTAGAACCACGACACCCGTTATGTGGTGCATTGCGCTATAAGATCAGTCGCGATGACCCTGGTGATGTCGAGGGCGAGCGCCCCAGGAAGAAGATTCCTGCCAAGGTGATGTGGTATGCTCCTATAATACCATGGTTGAAACGTTTGTTCCAAAACAAAGAGCATGCCAAGGTGATGCGATGGCACAGAGAAGACCGTAACAAAGACAAAAAGTTGAGAGTACCCGCTGACGGGTCGCAGTGGAGAAAAATCGAAAGAAAGTATGGGAAGGAGTTTGCAGATGACGCAAGGAGCGTATGGTTTGCTCTAAGCGTAGATGGCATTAATCCTTTTGGGGAGCAGAGCAGCAACCATAGCACCTGGCCTGTGACTCTATGTTTGTATAACCTTCCTCCTTGGTTGTGCATGAAGCGGAAGTTCATTATGATGCCAGTGCTCATCCAAGGCCCTAAGCAACCTGGCAACGACATTGATGTGTACCTAAGGCCATTAGTTGAAGAACTCTTACAATTGTGGAATGGAACAGGTGTACGTGCGTGGGATGAGCACATGGGGGAAGAATTTGACCTAAAGGCGTTGCTGTTCGTGACCATCAATGATTGGCCTGCTCTCAGTAACCTTTCAGAACAGACAAACAAGGGATACCGCGCATGCACGCACTGTTTGGACGATACCGACAGTATATATTTGGCTAATTGTAAGAAGAATGTGTACCTGAGACATCGTCGATTTCTTCCGAGCAGGCATCCCGTAAGAAAGAAAGGCAAGCATTTAAAAGGTGAGGCGGATCACCGGACGAAGCCTCGCCACCGTACTGGTGCTGATGTACATGATATGGTTAAGGATTTGAAGGTGGTCTTTGGAAAGGGTCCTGGTGGACAACCTGTTCCGAATGACGCTGACGGACGCGCACCCATGTGGAAGAAGAAATCTATATTTTGGGACCTGCCCTATTGGAAAGACCTAGAGGTCCGCTCCACAATTGACGTGATGCACGTGACGAAGAATCTTTGTGTGACCCTGCTTGGCTTCTTGGGCGTGTATGGGAAGACAAAAGATACACCTGAGGAACGGGAGGACCAGCAACGTATGCACGGAAAAGACGGCATACATCAGGGTCATGCAAGCTACGCTCTTACCAAAGAAGAGAAGGAAATCTTCTTTGAATGCCTGCTCAGTATTAAGGTACCGTCTGGCTTCTCGTCGAATATAAAGGGAATAATAAACATGGCAGAGAAAAAGTTCCAGAACCTAAAGTCTCATGACTGCCACATGATTATGACGCAACTGCTTCAGGTTGCATTGAGGGGGCTTCTACCGGAAAACGTTCGATTAGCCATTGTGAAGCTATGTGCATTTCTCAATGCAATCTCTCAGAAGTTAATCGATCCAGAAATCATACCAAGGTTAGAGAATGATTTGGTGCAATGTCTTGTCAATTTCGAGTTGGTGTTCCCACCATCCTTCTTCAACATCATGACGCACGTCCTAATTCACCTATGCAAAGAGATTAACGTTTTGGGTCCTGTATTTCTACACAATATGTTCCCCTTTGAGAGGTTCATGGGAGTCTTAAAGAAATATATTCATAACCGTGCTAGGCCAGAAGGAAGCATCTCCAAGGGCCGTCAAAATGAGGAGGTCATTGAGTTTTGTATTTACTTTATTCCTGACCTTAAGCCGATTGGTGTTCCTGAATCGTGGCATAAGGGAAGACTGGATGGAAAAGGCACGCTAGGAGGGGAACAAATAATATGTATAGACGGACATTCTCTCACTGAAGCACACTACACAGTTCTACAGAATTCCGCCTTGGTGGCTCCGTATATGGATGAACACAAGAATTTGCTACGCTCCAAACACCCGGAGCGGTCTGATGACTGGATTACACGTGAACAAACCAGGAGTTTTGCCAACTGGTTGCAGACACGTACCATGCATGACACATCTATTGAAGATGACCTGTACTTGTTGTCCCAGTTACCATCTTCGAATATAATGACTTTCAAAGCGTACGAGATAAATGGTAATACATTTACACGATCACCCAAGATAAGAAGAGCACCAACCAAAACAGTGGTGTCTGCTTTGATGCAGAAACCAAGACGGTAAAGGAAACATATTATGGTTATATACAGGACATATGGGAACTTGACTATCGACGTGGTTTGAAGGTCCCTTTGTTTCGGTGCAAATGGGTCAATATGACACGAGGCGGGGTAATGGAAGACCTGCAGTACGGAATGACAATAGTGGATCTCAACAATCTTGCGTATGCAGACAAACCATTCGTCCTAGCCAATGATGTGGCACAGGTTTTCTATGTGAAGGACATGTCTACCAAGCCAAGAAAAAGAAAAGATAAGGAAGCGAATGCATCGTACGATGAGCCAAAGCGGCACATAGTTCTTTCTGGGAAGAGAAACATCGTGGGAGTGGATGACAAGACAGACAAGTCAGAAGATTATGAAAAGTTTGATGAAATTGCTCTATTCACAGTGAATATTGACCCCGAGCATCCCGTTAAATGATGAAGATTTTCCATGGTTACGGCGCAAAGGGACACACGCGAAGAAAAAGTTTCACACCCAAAGATCTGGGATGTGATCGGCTTCACTATCATCACTTTCTTCTGTGTTTCACACCCAGAAGGGAATCTCTGTAATAGTTAGGGTAATTAATTATGTGTTTTGGCATTTGAAACGCGAAGAAATTTTATGTGCAAACAAATTCTTTCATGCCTTTACTGATTTTTAAAGTTAAGTTATTCACAAACTAGTGATTCAAACTAATTTCAAATAATTCAAAATTTAAACTATTCAAATTTGAAAACTACGGGCACTAACAGAAAGTTTGTAATTTTTTGTACCTAAAGCAAAAATATTCACAAAGAAACTCTAAATACACAATAAACAACTCAAAAATAAATAAAGCAAAAAAAAAGCCCGCCTACTAGGCCAGAGCGGCCTGCATACGACTAGAAACCCAACCTGTTGTTGGGCCAGGATGCAGGCCCGCAAAGGCCCAGTAGGCCAAGAGGGCAGCACAGAACATGTAGGCCTAGTAGGCCTGCTTTGGAGACGAGCTCGAGAGAGCTACCGCACGGGGGTTTATAAACCAGTGCGGTTGCCCCTCGGCTAGCGAGTGAAGGAAATATGCCGTAGAGGCAATAATAAAGTTATTATTTATTTCCTTATTTCATGATAAATGTTTATTATTCATGCTAGAATTGTATTAACCGGAAACATAATACATGTGCGAATACATAGACAAACAGAGTGTCACTAGTATGCCTCTACTTGACTAGCTCGTTAATCAAAGATGGTTATGTTTCCTAACCATGGACAAAGAGTTGTTATTTGATTAATGGGATCACATCATTAGGTGAATGATCTGATTGACATGACCCATTCCATTAGCTTAGCACCTGATCGTTTAGTATGTTGCTATTGCCTTCTTCATGACTTATACATGTTCCTATGACTATGAGATTATGCAACTCCCATTTGCCGGAGGAACACTTTGTGTGCTACCAAACGTCACAACGTAATTGGGTGATTATAAAGGAGCTCTACAGGTGTCTCCAAAGTTACATGTTGGGTTGGCGTATTTCAAGATTAGAATTTGTCACTACGATTGTCGGAGAGGTATCTCTGGGCCCTCTCGGTAATGCACATCACTTAAGCCTTGCAAGCATTGCAGCTAATGAGTTAGTTGCGGGATGATGTATTACGGAACGAGTAAAGAGACTTGCCGGTAACGAGATTGAACTAGGTATTGGATACCGACGATCGAATCTCGGGCAAGTAAAATACCAATGACAAAGGGAACAACGTATGTTGTTATGCGGTCTGACCGATAAAGATCTTCGTAGAATATGTAGGAGCCAATATGGGCATCCAGGTCCCGCTATTGGTTATTGACCGGAGACGTGTCTCGGTCATGTCTACATTGTTCTCGAACCCGTAGGGTCCGCACACTTAAGGTTTCGATGACAGTTATATTATGAGTTTATGAGTTTTGATGTACCAAAGGAGTCCGGTGTCCCATATGAGATCGGGGACATGACGAGGAGTCTCGAAATGGTCGAGACGTAAAGATCGATATATTGGACGATTAAATTCGGACATCGGAAAGGTTCTGAGTGGTTCGGGTATTTTTCGATGTACCGTGGAGTTACGGGAATACGGAAGAAGAAGTATATGGGCCATATTGGGCTTTAGGGGAGAGGGAGAGGCAGGCCGCGCCCCCCCCAAGGCCCAGTCCGAATTGGACTAGGGGGAGGGGCTGCGCCCCCTCCTTCCTTCTCTTCCCTCTTCCCCTTCCTTGTCTCCTACTCCTAATACTTGGAAGGACTCCTAGTTGGACTAGGAAAGGGGGAATCCTACTCCCGGTGGGAGTAGGACTCCCCTAGGGTGCGCCATAGAGAGGGCCGGCCCTCCCCTCCTCCACTCCTTTATATACGGGGGCAGGGGGCACCCCATAGACACACAAGTTGATCCACGTGATCGTTTTCTTAGCCGTGTGCGGTGCCCCCTTCCACCATAATCCTCGATAATATTGTAGCGGTGCTTAGGCGGAGCCCTGCGACGGTAGAACATCAATATCGTCACCACGCCGTCGTGCTGACGGAACTCTTCCCCGACACTTTGCTGGATCGGAGTCCGGCGATCGTCATCGAGCTGAACGTGTGCTAAAACTCGGAGGTGCCGTAGTTTCCGTGCTTGATCGGTCGGGCCGTGAAGACGTACGACTACATCAACCGCGTTGTGCTAACGCTTCCGCTATCGGTCTACAAGGGTACGTAGACAACACTCTCCCCTCTCGTTGCTATGCATCACCATGATCTTGCGTGTGCGTAGGAATTTTTTTGAAATTACTACGTTCCCCAACAGTGGCATCCGAGCCTGGTTTTATGGTTTGATGTTATTTGCACGAGTAGAACACAAGTGAGTTGTGGGCGATATAAGTCATACTGCCTACCAGCATGTCATACTTTGGTTCGGCGGTATTGTTGGATTAACCGGCCCGGACCGACATTACGCGTACGCTTACGCGAGACTGGTTCTACCGCCGTGCTTTGCACATAGGTGGCTGGCGGGTGTCAGTTTCTCCAACTTTAGTTGAACCAAGTGTGGCTACGCCCGGTCCATGCGAAGGTTAAAACGGCATCAACTTGACAAACTATCGTTGTGGTTTTGATGCGTAGGTAAGATTGGTTCTTGCTTAAGCCCGTAGCAGCCACGTAAAACTTGCAACAAACAAAGTAGAAGGCGTCTAACTTGTTTTTGCAGGGCATGTTGTGATGTGATATGGTCAAGACATGATGCTGATTTTATTGTATGAGATGATCATGTTTTGTAACTGAGTTATCGGCAGCTGGCAAGAGCCATATGGTTGTCACTTTATTGTATGCAATGCAATCGCCCTGTAATGCTTTACTTTATCACTAAGTGGTAGCGATAGTCGTAGAAGCATAAGATTGGCGAGACGACAACGATGCTACGATGGAGATCAAGGTGCCGCGCCGGTGACGATGGTGATCATGACGGTGCTTCAGAGATGGAGATCACAAGCACAAGATGATGATGGCCATATCATATCACTTATATTGATTGCATGTGATGTTTATCTTTTATGCATCTTATCTTGCTTTGATTGATGGTAGCATTATAAGATGATCTCTCACTAAATTATCAAGAAGTGTTCTCCCTGAGTATGCACCATTGTGAAAGTTCTTCGTGCTGAGACACCACGTGATGATCGGGTGTGATAGGCTCTACGTTCAAATACAACGGGTGCAAAACAGTTGCACACATGGAATAGTCAGGTTATACTTGACGAGCCAAGCATATACAGATATGGCCTCGGAACACGGAGACCGAAAGGTCGAGCGTGAATCATATAGTAGATATGATCAACATAGTGATGTTCACCAATGAAACTACTCCATCTCACGTGATGATCAGACATGGTTTAGTTGATTTGGATCACGTGATCACTTAGAGGATTAGAGGGATGTCTATCTAAGTGGGAGTTCTTAGGTAATATGATTAATTGAACTTAAATTTATCATGAACTTAGTCCTGGTAGTATTAGCATATCTATGTTGTAGATCAATAGCTCGGGTTGTTGCTTCCCTATGTTTATTTTGATATGTTCCTAGAGAAAAATTATGTTGAAAGATGTTAGTAGCAATGATGCGGATTGGATCCGTGATCTGAGGTTTATCCTCATTGCTGCACAGAGGAATTATGTCCTTGATGCACCACTAGGTGACAGACCTATTGCAGGAGCAGATGCTGACGTTATGAACGTTTGGCTAGCTAAATATGATGACTACTTGATAGTTTAGTGCACCATGCTTAACGGCTTAGAATCGGGACTTCAAAGACGTTTTGAACGTCATGGACCATATGAGATGTTCCAGGAGTTGAAGTTAATATTTCAAGAAAATACCCGAGTTGAGAGATATGAAGTCTCCAACACACTACTAGGAAAAGGCCTACTAATGGCGCACCTAATTTGGCCATTAATGGCGCATTAGTGGTGCGCCATTAGTACCACGCCATTAGTATATTTTACTAATGGCGCACCACTGGTGCGCCATTAGTATAGCCCACGGTGCGCATTAGTATGCCTCCCAGGGGGCCATGTATACCCAGGTGCTTTGGCATACTAATGGCACACAACAACAGGATGCGCCATTAGTAACTTTGGCATACTAATGGCGCACTGTTTAATGATGCGCCATTAGTATCCTTTGGCATACTAATGGCGCACTATGATGTGATGCGCCATTAGTATGAATATTAGGTTTTTTTATTTTTTTATTTTTCTGTTTTTTGCACAGGTTACAAAATGTATAATTGGACAAAATATAGACAGCACACATCAACAACAGATTCATCGAATAAAATAGAAGATTAGTCTCTGAATACAATTCATCATTTTAGTCTCCGAATACAATTCATCATATTAGTCTCCGAATTGAAAAGACCGAACAAAGATAGAACATTATATTACAAGTCTCGAGACCGCGAGTTTGTCTTCACATTACAAGTCGATATCGATCATCTAAACTACCATCACATAGAAGAGAGCCGCTGTCATCACGATGAGCATCATCATGATGAAACTCGTCTTCATCCAGTTCCTCCAACGCTCCCTCCCCTCTCCCACTAGATAGCGGGCGTATCTAGATTCGGCCTCGGCCCTAGTGGTGTACCCTTTGTAACTGTTACCGCTGAATCGGTGAACCTGTCTCCGACACTCCTCCCAGTCGTTGTAGACTCCGGGAACCTTACCCTTGTACATGACATACCACGGCATCGCTATGCAGTAGCCAAACGAAACGTTAGTACCAATTCACAGACAATACATAAGCAACATATAAGTATGCAACAGAACGATCGGAAGAGAAAAGCAAAACATTAATAGCATCGATTACATCTAAGTTGAACGACTCTCGAAACCAAAGAGACATACTACAAGTTCATTAAAGTTTAATTACAACATGAGCCAATCGATGTTTCAGAACTAGACACAACATCACTATTTTCGACTCGACTCAAGGGACCAGAGCATGGATGAAGCCGCCGTCTGTCGTGGGAGTCATGAAACAACGGGCGTTGTCAGCCTGCATTTGTAGGATTGTGTCGATGTCACTATTGGACGGTTGATTTCTGAGGTAGAACTGCCCCGAGATACGAAGGACATCTTGATGGATGATTTCCGCAAACTCCGACTGGATGTGAAAGAATTCTTGTCTGATGTCCGTGTCATGGATTGCCGACATGCTCGCGGCCCAATCTTTGAGTCTACTCGGTAGTAGAAGTTGATGATTGTCCCGTACGATCGCCCGCATGTGATGGATGGCATAGTAGGCACCCTTCTGACCGCCAGTTGGCTGCTTGACGCAGCAGAACGTCGTATTGTGGGAGAACACGTGCTTGCCGTACTTACCAATAGGCCTGGTGAAGGTGCCTCCAGATTTGACGTAGCTGGGGAGAACATCATCAAGAACCTTCTTGACATTTGTGTAGTCTACGTTCGACTGACGGTCCGGGTCGAAATATGTGGCCATGGAATATTTGGGGCTTAGGAGGATGAGCATGCAACGTGTGTCACTGCAGAAAACACGGAATGTTAAAAGAAAAACGATCGAAATCTAAGAATTCATATGTTACGGGGCGGTTGAGGGGAGGACTTACTCGGGAAAGTAAGGCACGAGGAAGTTATCCTTATCTTGGTTTGCCAGAATGATGCCTTCGAGGTAAGAACTCGCGACTTGCCGGTCCCCAGCGCTGCCCAAGATCTTGGCACGCATGTAGAAGGGGTCGACTATCACGATGTCCGGGGTCTTGTCGCGAATGATCCGCATCTCCATACTCAGCGAAAATAGCCGAACGAAGGTGTAGTGCAGCGGATGAAGGTTCAACATAGCGTGGATGTCATCAAACCATAGGACGATCGTACCCCCGATGGAGTTATCCATAAAGCCCTTGCCCTCTGGCACCTTGGCCGCGAAAAACGGGTATGCCACATCCTTCTCTCCGAGACGCCGCTTCTCCAAAGAAAGAACACTGTCATGCAGACTCCACATAGCACCGGTTGCAGCATCGAGCATATTTCTCGGTAGCATCGGCCTACCCGCCACATGCACCCTCCTCGAGATATCCTCAGGTGCAGGTGGCCCGTCCTGAGCACGGCTCGTACTCGGTGCCGGCTGGCCCGCACCCTTATTAGTCTTTCTTTTGCGTGCCTTCTTCTTCTCCTGTAATGGGACCGAGTTCTGCTCACAGACCTCCTTCTTGAGTGTGTTGGGGCTGATAATATTTCGCTCCTCGCCTATCTGAGGCTCGGTGAAGTCGGCAGCTGGAGGCGTCTCCTGAGAGCTGAACGCTAGACGACGCCTGTTGCAACTTGGCTTGTCCGCGGTACCAGCTAGATCGCGCACGTCTTTTGTTGGGTTGGGTTCTTGAGAAGGAGGCCCCATGAAGTCGCCACCGTACCCATGATCGGCAAAGTACTGATCGACGTTGGCAAATGTATCGTCGTCGTCGTCGTTCTGATCCTGTGCCATATGCATGTTTGGATCCAGTGGCATAGGGATGTCCAGCACCGTTGCGGCGGTCTTGCCATGGGGCCGACTTGGCGCCGGCACGACTGGCGGTGTTGTCTTTGGGGTGGTGTCCCCCGTCCCCAAACGAATCTGGCTCTTCGGCCAAAGCAGGGGCCAGCTCAGGCAGGCGCTGAGGGTCATCACGTCATCATCGTCGGCCCCGACAGGTCGAATCGGAGGTAACAACTCGTCGCAGCCTGGCAGCACCCGAACCAGTTGAACCCTAAACAAGTTGGGTGGCATCTGGGTACCGTGGAACAAGGGGTTGCCCGGTTGAACGATTTTGCCCTTGGCGACATCGACCAACTCGTTGTTCACGAAGTGCAGGAGAGTGCACGGAACGTCGGCGCCGCCTTGCGAAAACATGTAGGGCATCAGGGATGCCCAATCAAAGGCAAGGAGATGAAGTCCTCGGCCGAGAGAGGCTTAATTGGTTACAGTGATGATGGCGTCGAGCTCGGCTAATGTCGAGGCACCGCCAACGGCGGGCGTGCAGTTGACGGAGGGGCCGCTTGCTGCAGAGGTGCCGGCCGGCGTACACCCGGGTGCATTAAGCTCCCGTGCCGGTGTCGGAGACACCAATGCCGCCTCCGTCGGAGACACCAATGGCCCCGCCATCGCGTTCTGCAAGTTGCTGGACGTGAAGCTAGGAATCGGGGGCGGCCCCTGTTTGCCGCCCGCAATCCACGCACTAATCCCCTGGATCAAGGTAGGCACAATGGCGGTGATCGTCCTTCTGAGTTGTTGTTCCACTTGCTCTTGGACCATCTCCGGAATCCGTGCCACCTATGCCCTGTGTTCTTGAACCTCGCGCGCGTGGCTTTCCGAGCTGGTCTTTTTCTCCTTTCGCCCACCAGTGTTATAGTATGACGACCATTTTGTCGACAAGCCTTTGCCGGCCACACGACCAGCTGACGTCGGCTTACTGAGCTTATCCTTGTTCTTCATTACATTCAACGCCCTATTTAGAGTGGTGTCCCAAGGGTTGCTCTTAGTCGACCCCGCGCTACTGCTTTCAGTCGCCTGCGGAAGGAATGTGAACCATTTAGAAATTTGACTTCATTACTTAGAATGCAACCATATGAAGCTAATTACGCGGGGGTGTATTCCTTACCAGAACAAGCTCAAGATCCCCGCTCTTCGGATCCGTGGTAAGCTCCTTTGTTTTCGGGTCCTTCTTGTACCGGGCCCTAACAAAGTTCCTGGTCTGCTTGTCACCGTATTTATTGAAGAGGGGCAGTAGGCCTTGCTCGACACGGTCCGCATCCTCCTTGTCCCATATAGGCTCCGCCACTCTGTAACCGCTGGGACCGAGTGTGTGTTCCCCTAAGTTCAGCTCCCGCATTTCTTTCCCCCACTTACTTGAATCGGAGCTTGCGGTGCTCGAGCAATTGATCTTGAAGTCGTTGTAGTCATCTTCGGTGATCGAAGGATTTTTCTCCTTGATCTTCTCATAACTCTCACCTTTCTGGATCATTCTCTTCACATTGCTTTTCCAAGTAGACAGGGCCGTGCTCATCTTCGTGAGGGCAGAATTGTTCACTTTATTCCCTTTGAGGCTTGTGTTTTCAAATTCAGCGGGGAACTTGTATCGTTCGTGCAGCTTCGTGAAGAGGAGGTTGCGCAAATTCCCTCGGTCAGGATGCCTGAGGTTCTCGGTGTTGATCGAGACGGTGCTCCGGAGAATGCACCCGAGCTGAAGCGAGTACCCTTGACTATTCATTCGGGCACCGTTGGATTCCCGTCGGAGTCCACTTCAGTAACTTCCTCCTTGAGGGTGCGGAGCACGGTCGGGCGCCGGTCCTTCCGTTGCCTCTTCGGTTGGCTGCCATCTGTGCGTGCGCCGCCATCATCAGTGGTGGCATCCTCGGCAGCACCATCAGTGGTGGCATCAGTGGGGTCATCCTCGGCGGTACCATCAGTGGTCTCAGGATCGGTGGGGAAGGCGGCGGCCTCATACAAGTGAGGTTGTTCCTCCATCTCCTGGGACAGCTCCCAGAATGCCTTGATGCCCGAACCCCCGGCCTCATTGTTGTTGGCCATGTTTCTCTCTAAATAGGAACAAAGTTTGGTCAAAAAGTTGGTTATTGTCAAGGAACAAGATCATGGTCTCATCATTTAGGGTTTGTCGACACCGAGGAGAATTCTAAGTTGGGCTACATTTGGTCTGCATAGAGGCTCATGGATTAAGATAGCATAGATGTCTGGGTTCTAGCTCATCGCATGCTTTTTAGAAATGAATGAGCTAGCTAGTCACTAACAAATCGAATTTCATCAACTTGCAATACAAGGCTCAAGCAATGGGTCAGGCGTCTTCTAACTATACCAGAAACTTGTTTTGGTCCAAAATGTCTTTTATACTACTCTAAGTAACAAGCAAAACTTTCACCACTATTTTAATGGTAACATGCTAGTAAAAATAAAAAAATAGTGGCCAAAAGCTAGTTTTTTATAGTAAATCGAGTTATTTTTTATCATGTGTTTTGTATGAAGTATTAAACATCAATAGTGGCCAAAACTGAAGAAAAAACTCCACACAAAGCATACTACATATAGTTTTGAGCTGCCAAATTATAATAGTGGAGCAGCAAGTGAATCCCTCACATTAATCAACATCCTGATTCACTCATAGTTGACTGATCAAAACAAATTGCTTTACTTGTATTGGGCAGTCCTTGAAACATAGAAAAAGAGATCACACAATTGATTTAACACTGAAAATTGTATGTCTCTATTCAACATAGGAGACTAGAAAGATGGAACACTGAAAACTGTTAAAGCTACAATATAGGAAAAAATTAATCTTCTCAAGGCTCACAACTGAAAAATAATTAATAGCTTGCAATAACACATCTTAGTGGAACCAGGCAAGAGAAATAAAAGTTGGCTTGCATTGTGGAACCAATTAATCTTCTCAAGGCTCACAAATAAAAGTTTCAGTTGAGAATCGGGCACCTTCTAGGTCAAGAAAATTGGGCATGACCTTTGCTAATTTTCTTGACCTAGGAGTGCCCCATTCTCAACCGAAACAGAAATTAATCAACATTTCAGGAGAAAGGGATCATTTCACATCAGGAGAAATACATCATTTCATCTAGCTCATGCCTGGCAATCAACCAAACCAAATATGTACAGGAAAGGTTCATCAACATCAGTCAATTAAGATACTACACCATAAGCTTCATCTAGCACATGCCATGCAACCTAGCAAATTATGACACACAATGCCATAATTAATCAAGAGTTACTGCTACAGTACTCATGTACTCCATCTTACAGAGTTACTCCATCACAGCAACAACAACCTTGCAGATCAAAAATGATTTGTGTAATCTGGTTGGTACTCTTAAAGTTGCATAAATTGAAAAAATTGATCTGTGTGATCTGGGTTACAGTATCAACAACCTTGCATTTCATTTTATACAAAATTGTACTCCACCAAGAACAGAGCCATACTATAGCAGCAAGACTGTAGTAAGAAAGAACCAATTCCCAAGTCCCAAGTCCCATATCACCCAAAAGAGCAGAGTGCATGCTTGATGTTAAACTTTTTTAGGTACTTCTTTGTCATTGATGATATATGGGATGAATCAGTATGGGAAATTATTCACTGCAACTATCAGCATGAGTTCGTTTACAAGATGAGTCCTCTTGATGATCAAAACTCAAGAAAACTATTTTTCAGCAGAGTTGGACAGAATGACTCCTTGTACATTTTTATTCTAACGAAACTGAAAAAAAATTGACACTTGGGTTAACTGAAGAAGGAAGGAGCACGATTCAATGTCTAGCAGCAGCAGCAGCTGTTAGACACGGCAGTGGCGGCTACAGGCGCGCGCAGCAGCAGCTGTTGCAAGGCAGCGGGCGGGGCGCGGCCGTGGGCAGGTGCACACGCGCGAGGGGGCGAACTGGGGCGGCCAGAGACGCGGGGAAAAAGCACGGCCACGACGAGCTCGTGGCCATGGCGGACGATGGCTTCGGCCTCGAACAGAGCGACGAATACGATGGCGGTTCCGCACGGGAAGGAGAAGGGAATGGTTGAGTGCCTCACCGAGGAGGCACACGATGGCCCGTTGGTGGCTTAGGAGCAGCAGAACGGCGACAATCGTCGCGGACGCGCCGGTGACTGTAGGTTGAAGACGAGGACGAATCCGGCAATGTAGGGGCTCCCACCAAGGATGTCGGGGCGGCGGGGCGGGGTCGAGGCGGCGTCGGGGCGGCGGGGCAGCGTCGAGGCAGCGGGGCAGCGTCGAGGCGGCGGGGCAGCGGCGTTGGGAGAGGAGAGGGGAAGGGGATCGAGGGCGAGGGCAAGGGAGAGAGAGGGGATAGGGAGGGGCCAGGGAGGGAATATGGATGTGGTCGGGCACAATACTAATGGCGCACCACCCCTCGGTGCGCCATAAGTACATCCACACTAATGGCGCACCTCACCGTGGTGCGCCATTAGTATTTTTTTCTTATAGCAATGACATAATACTAATGGCGCACCACCCCCCGGTGCGCCATAAGTACATCCATACTGAGGTGCGCCATTAGTATTTTTTGTATAAGACAGTAACAATTTTTTAAACTAGTTTAAATCATAACAGTAATATTTTTTATAAGACATTAACAATAATATTTTTTTATAAGACAGTAATAATTTTTTAAAAGTATAATCAAACAGTAATGCCGGTGGAGCGGGGGAGGGTGTGCGGGGTCGGCGGCGGCGATTGAGTAGGGGAGGGGTGCGGGGGGTCGGCGGCGGCGGTTGAGTAGGGGAATCGAGGGTGCGGGGGGTCGGCGGCGGCGGTTGAGTAGGGGAATTGAGGGTGCGGGGGGTCGGCGGCGGCGGCCGGTGGACCGGGGGTGCTCAGCGGCGAGGGGGACCGGATCTGGCGAGCTGGGATAGCGATCGAGATGGAGGGGGATCGAGATCGAGTGCCCATGAAATTTAAAAATATTCATGATAGTTCAAAAAGTGCCCATGAAATAGAATCTAGAAATGAAGGCTACGATTTAAAATACAATCGATCTTAGCTAGCTATCTGTTCACAATCTTCTTGCCCTTCTTTTTCGCAAATGGAGTTCTTCTGTGGAACAGACGTCCTTTAGGTAGGGTGGTCCTGCTTCTTCTTGTGGTGTATGCTGCTACTTCATCATCGTCGTCATGTTCGATCCTCGGGTCGCCGTACTTGTCGAAGTCTTGCTCATTGGCTACTCCATCCATTCCGATGATCTTCCTTTTGCCTCTCCTCACGACAACATGACTGGGCTTTGACGGGTCGGTAATGAAGAAGCATTGGTCCACTTGGGAAGCCAGTACCCATGGCTCATTTTTCGCGGTGACATTTGCGCCCGCGGTCTTGGATTTGGCTTCGGGTATAACCATGGTGGTGAAATACCGGTCTTCTTTTAGGACGCTCTTGGCCCATCTGACACGGAACATCGGGACCTTCTCTCCAGCGTAGCTCAGCTCCCAGATCTCCTCGATCCTTCCGTAGTATCTGTCCTTGTCGTTACCGGTGTAGGATTCCATCGTTACCCTGGAGTTCTGATAACCATCGCTCTTCATGTCCTTGGCCTCGGTGTAGAATGTGTCGCCGTTGATATCGTACGCCTCATAGGTCATCAGGTTGTGCTCGGCGCCCTGTGACAAGGCGAATATGAGTTGTTCTTCCGCGGAAGAATCCTCATGTAAAGGGTATGACAGAAGCTTCTGCTTGAACCAACGCGTGAAACATGAGTTGTGCTCTTTGAGTATATCTCCGTCCGTCCTCTGTTGGCCTCGGTCATTGTACATCTTCTTAATAAAGGTTTTGTGCTCTACCACCCAAGGATCGACCACGTCTATGTGTTGTAGCGCGACTAGGTTTGCTCTTTCAAAGTCGGCGAGTCGACCCTCGAAGTCGACATGCATTTCGCAATGACCCTCACGGTGACCCCATCCAGCGAGCCTGCCGAGGTGCCTGTTGACGGGCAGACCAATGGGGTTCTCGATGCCTAGATAATTCGTGCAGTAGGAGATGCACTCTTCGGTCAGAAAGCCCCTGGCTATGCTTCCCTCTGGACGTGACATGTTGCGAACGTATCCTTTGATGACACCATTCATCCTTTCGAACGGCATCATGCTGTGCAGGAACGTCGGCCCGAGTTGGATGATATCGTCCATGATATGGACCAGCAGATGCACCATAACGTCGAAGAATGCGGGCGGGAAGTACATCTCAAGCTCGCATAGTATCACCACGATCTCTTCCTGTAGCCTTCTGAGTTGCCTCACGCCAACAGACTTCCGAGAGATGACGTCGAAAAAGTTGCATAGGGCAAATAGGGTTTCACGGACGTGCGCGTCCATGATCCCACGGATTGCAACTGGAAGTATCTGCGTCATCAGCACGTGACAGTCATGAGACTTCATCCCGCTGAACTTCTGCTTCGCTGGGTCTAGGTATCTGCTTATCTTCCCCGCGTAACCGTAAGGAAGTTTTACTCCTATGAGGCAGGTGAAAAACTGCTCAATCTCCTCCTGACTTAGAGTGAAGCACGCGGGAGGGTAGTCATTTCCGGTCTTCTTGGCCTTCTTGCCTTTGCGACGACTTTCCGTGTCCTGCTTCGCCTCATCATCATCATGATCATCATATATAGTGTGAAGCTCCTACCTGATGCCCATTGATTTCAAGTCTGCCCTTGCTTTTGGCCCATCTTTGGTCCTCTCTGGCATGTTGAGCAGGGTACCAAGCAGACTCTCGCACACGTTCTTCGTGATATGCATGACATCAAGGCTGTGAGGCACACGGTGGATCTTCCAGTACGGCATGTCCCAGAAAGCAGACCTCGTTTTCCATACCTTCAGCAGCGGCTCTGGCGCCTTTCGCTTCTTTCCCGGCTCTGGCGCCTTTTGCTTCTTTCCCGCAGTGGGCAGTCTTTCCAATTTTTCAATAGCTCGTCTATTTCCTTGCCGCTCCTCGTACGCGGGCGTCCTCGGGGTTCGGTTTCACCATCGAACAGATCCTTGCATTTTCTCCACGGGTCATCGTCGCGAAGCCACCTTCGATGTCCCATGAACACGGTTTTCGAAGACCCGGGATCTCTATCTAGCTGGCGATACGTTGTGTCATCCATGCACCTGACGCATCCAGAAAATCTGTGGACCACCTGCCCCGCGACATATCCGTAACTGAGATAGTCGTGCACCGTCGTGAGTAGCGCGACTCTCATAGGGAAATATTCTTTCTCTGCGGCGTCCCACATATTGGCTGGCGTTTTCCACAGCGTGTCAAGCTCCTCTTTTAGCAGCCCCAGATACAGATTGATGTCGTTCCCTGGTTGTTTCGGTCCTTCAATTAGCATACTCATGTGAATGTACTTCCTCTTCATGCACAACCAGGGGGGAAGGTTGTACATCCACACAAACACAAGCCAGGTGCTATGTGTGCTTCTCTGGCTGCCAAACGGATTGACTCCATCGGTGCTCGCGCCTAGCACGATGTTCCTTGGATCGTTCCCAAATTCTGGGTCTTCGAAGTTCAACGCTTGCCACTGGCTCGCATCCTTAGGGTGACTCAGCATCTTGTCTTTTTTATCTATCTCCGGATCATTTGCATCATCTTCTCGCTTCTTCTCCTCCCTATCCGCATGCCAACGCAGGAGCTTTGCTACCTTAGGGTCCGCGAAATACCGCTGCAGACGAGGAGTGATCGGAAAGTACCACACCACTTTTCGAGGAGCTTTCTTCCTCTTCTTGTATCGAGTGACGCCGCACACCGGACATATGGTAGACTCCGTGTGCTCGTCTCGATAAATGATGCAATTGTTCACGCACACATGGTATTTCACGTGCGGTAAATCCAGAGGACACACGATTTTCTTCGCCTCCTCCAAACTGGTCGGGCACTTGTTCCCCTTGGGAAGACATTCGTGCCAGAATGACATGTTCTCGTCGAAGCATGCGTCGGTCATTTTGTGTTTTACCTTCATCTCCAGAGCCATGAGCGTTACTTTCAGGCGGGTATCCTCGGGCCTGCATCCTTCATACAATGGAGTGACCGCGTCTAACTCAAGTTGATCCATCTTGGCTTTCTCTCGGGCGGCAGCTCTTGCGTTATCCGTCTGCTTGAGAAGCAACTCTTGAATATGAGGGTCCTGCACCCAGCCCATCGATGGTCCAGCGTCGTCTGCTCCGGCATCTTCCTCATCATCATGTCCTGCATCTTCTACATGATGACTGTGTACAGCATCACCATCATGATCATCTCCTGGGGATTCTTCGTCTTCTCGCCCGCCCGAGCCGCGGTGGTTGTCTTGCTGCCCTTCCTCATTTCTTGCTCGGCCCCCATGGACGACTTCGTAGTCATCTTCATCAGCTTGCCACCGATAGCCATCCATAAAACCACGCAAGAGCAGGTGGTCCCGCACCTGCCCGGATTCCGGGTCCGCAATAAGGCTCTTCAGCTTGCATCTTCGACACGGACATCTTATCTCCGTCTCGTTCTTTTGAAGCATCTCGGCCTTCGCGGACCTCAAAAACCTATTCACGATGCCTTCGGTCATCATGCGGACCATGGTCGCCTGCGGGGTAGAGCAAAACGATATTTTAGAACCAAGAAATTTTTTGGCATCACTTTCCCTAAAAATAGGACCAAAAAGAATGCTTAATGCCAAAATTCTCGCCGAAACGGAAATGAATCAACATTCCGGCAAAATATTGGCAACTATCGCATTTCAAATACCGGTACACCTCCAAACACAAACACATATGCAACACCACAAACATATGCAACACCACGAACATACATAGATCTAGCTAGGCCATAAAAAGTGCATGTGCACATTGTTGTAGGGAGAAATACATAAATATAGCTTCCCCCATTACTTACCTATCAAAACAAGGTAATTTAACCACTTAAATTGAATGAATCTATGGTGGAAATGAGGTGAAAAAGAGGAGGCACCCGAGACAAGGAGGAAGTGGGGAGAATGAAGTGGGGAGAAAGTGAGTGTGGGTAGGAGAGGCTCCCCAAAATATCTTGTTGCTGCCCACTTACTAATGGCGCACCAACTCCAAATGCGCCATTAGTAATCCAGGTTACTAATGGCGCACCATCTGGTGGTGCGCCATTAGTAGTTTTGCAAAAAAAAAATTACTAATGGCGCACTATCCCGCAGTGCGCCATTACTAGTTTGAACTAGTAATGGCGCACGGTGGAACAGTGCGCCATTAGTAGTTTTGCAAAAAAGGGAATAAAAAATATAATAAAAAAAACAACATTAGTGGCGCACTTTCCGGCAGGTGCGCCATTACTAGTTACAACTAGTAATGGCGCACTTTGTCTGGATGCGCCATCAGTATGTTTGGACAGGCGCACTAGTACAATTTTTTTGATACTAATGGCGCACCCTGTGCCAGGTGCGCTATTAGTAGTTTCAACTCTAATGGCGTATCAGATGGTGGTGCGCCATTAGTATATACTAATGGCGCACCGCTTGTCAGGTGCGCCATTAGTGTCAATCCCATCTATAGCCCTTTTTCTAGTAGTGACAAGTTCTATAGCTAAAAGATGGAGGAGAATCGCTCAACTAGTGAGCATGTGCTCAGATTGTCTGGGTACTACAATCGCTTGAATCAAGTGGGAGTTAATCTTCCAGATAAGATAGTGATTGACAGAATTCTCTAGTCACCATCACCAAGTTAATAGAACTTCGTGATGAACTATAGTACGCAAGGGATGACGAAAACGACTCCCGAGCTTTTCATGATGATGAAATTGATGAAGGTAGAAATCAAGAAAGAGCATCAAGTGTTGATGGTTGACAAGATCACTAGTTTCAAGAAAAGGGCAAAAGGAAAAAGGGGAACTTCAAGCAGAACAGCAAGCAAGTTGCTGCTCAAGTGAAGAAGCCCAAGTCTGGTCCTAAGCCTGAGAGTAAGTGCTTCTACTGCAAAGGGACTGGTCACTGAAAGCGGAACCACCCCAAGTGATTGGCGGATAAGAAGGATGGCAAAGTGAACATAAGTATATTTGATATACATGTTATTTATGTCTACTTTACTAGTGTTTATAGCAACCCCTCAATATTTGATGCTAGTTCAGTTGCTGATTAGTAACTCAAAACGGGAGTTGCAGAATAAACAGAGACTAGTTAAGGGTGAAGTGACTATGTGTGTTGGAAGTAGTTCCAAGATTGATATGATCATCATCGCACACTCCCTATAATTTCGGGATTAGTGTTGAACCTAAATAAGTGTTATTTGGTGTTTGCGTTGAGCATGAATATGATTTGATCATGTTTATTGTAATACGGTTATTCATTTAAGTAAGAGAATAAATTGTTGTTCTGCTTACATGAATAAAACCTTATATGGTTACACACCCAATGAAAATAGTTCGTTGGATCTCGATCGTAGTGATACACATAATCATAATATTGAAACCAAAAGATGCAAAGTTAATAATGATAGTGCAACTTATTTGCGGCACTGCCGTTTTAGGTCATATTGGTGTAAAGCGCATGAAGAAACTCCATGCTGATGGGCTTTTGGAATCACTTGATTATGAATCAGTTGATGCTTGTGAACCATGCCTCATGGGCAAGATGACTAAGACTCTGTTCTTCGGAACAATGGAGCGAGCAACAGATTTGTTGGAAATCATACATACCGATGTATGTGGTCCGATGAATATTGAGGCTCGCGACAGGTATCATTATTTTCTGATCTTCACAGATGATTTGAGAAGATATGAGTATATCTACTTGATGAAACATAAGTCTGAAACATTTGAAAAGTTCAAAGAATTTCAGAGTGAAGTGAAAAATCATCGTAACAAGAAAATAAAGTTTCTACGATTTGATCGTAGAGAAGAGTATTTGAGTTACGAGTTTGGCCTTCAGTTAAAAACAATGTGAAATAGTTTCACAAATTCATGCCACCTGGAACACTACAACATTATGGTGTGTTCGAATGTCATAACCGTACTTTATTGGATATAGTGCAATCTATGATGTTTCTTACCGGTTTACCACTATCGTTTTGGGGTTATGCATTAAAGACAACTGCATTCACGTTTAAAAGGGCACCATCTAAGTCCGTTGAGACGACACAATCTGAACTATGGTTTGGCAAGAAACCAAAGTTGTCGTTTCTTAAAGTTTTGGATTGTGATGCTTATATGAAAAGGTTTCATCCTGATAAGCTCAAAACCAAATCGGAGAAATATGTCTTCATAGGATACCCAAAGGAAACTGTTGGGTACACCTTCTATCACAGATCCGAAGGCAAGACATTCGTTGCTAAGAATGGATCCTTTCCAGAGAAGGAGTTTCTCTCGAAAGAAGTGAGTGGGTGGAAAGTAGAAAACTTGATAAGGTAATTGTACCTTCTCCCTTATTGGAAAGTAGTTCATCACAAAACTGTTCTTGTGACTACTACACCAATTAGTGAGGAAGCTAATGATGATGATCATGTAACTTTAGATAAAGTTACTACCGAATCTTGTAGGTAAACCAGAGTGAGATCCGCACCAGAGTGGTACGGTAATCCTGTTCTGGAAGTCATGTTACTAGACCATGACGAACTTGCGAACTATGAGGAAGCGATGATGAGCCCAGATTCCGCGAAATGGTTTGAGGCCATGAAATCCGAGATATGATCCATGTATGAGAACAAAGTTTAGACTTTGGTTGACTTGCCCAATGATCGGCAAGCAATTGAGAATAAATGGATCTTTAAGAGGAAGACAGACGCTGATAGTAGTGTTACTATCTACAAAGCTAGAATTGTCGCAAAAGGTTTTTGACAAGTTCAAGGTGTTGACTACGATGAGAGTTTCTCACTCATATCTATGCTTGAGTCTGTCCGAATCATGTTAGTAATTTCCGAATTTTATGAAATCTGGCAAATGGATAAACAAAACTGCATTCCTTAATGGATTTATTAAAGAAGAGTTGTATATGATGTAACCAGAAGGTTTTGTCAATCCAAAAGGTGCTAACAAAATGTGCAAGCTCCAGCGATCCATCTATGGACTAGTGCAAGCATCTCGGAGTTGGAATATACGCTTTGATGAGTTGATCAAAGCATATAGTTTTATACAGACTTGTGGTGAAGCCTGTATTTACAAGAAAGTGAGTGGGAGCACTACAACATTTCTGATAAGTATATGTGAATGACATATTGTTGATCGTAAATAATGTAGAATTATTCTGTGAAGCATAAAGGAGTGTTTGAAAGGAGTTTTTCAAAGAAAGACTTCGGTGAAGCTGCTTACATATTGAGCTTCAAGATCTATAGAGATAGATCAAGACGCTTGATAAGTTTTTTCAATGAGTACATACCTTGACAAGATTTTGAAGTAGTTCAAAATGGATCAAGCAAAGAAAGGGTTCTTGCCTGTGTTACAAGGTGTGAAGTTGAGTAAGACTCAAAGCCCGACCACGGCAGAAGATAGAAAGAGAATGAAAGTCATTCCCTATGCCTCAGTCATAGGTTCTATAAAGTATGCCATTGTGTGTACCAAATCTATTGTATACCATACACTGTGTTAAGAGAGGGACTACAATAATGATCTAGGAGTAGATCAATGGACAGCGGTCAAAATTATCCTTACTGAAATAAGGATATGTTTCTCGATTACGGAGGTGACAAAAGGTTCGTCGTAAAGGGTTACGTCGATGCAAGTTTTGACACTGATCTAGATGACTCTAAGTCTCAATCTGGATACATATTGAAAGTGGGAGCAATTAGCTAGAGTAGCTCCATGCAGAGCATTGTTGACATAGAAATTTGCAAAATACATGCGGATTTGAATGTGGCAGACCCGTTGACTAAACTTCTCTCACAAGCAAAACATGATCACACCTTAGTACTCTTTGGGTGTCAATCACATAAGCGATGTGAACTAGATTACTGAATCTAGTAAACCCTTTGGGTGTTGGTCACATGGTGATGTGAACTATGGGTGTTAATCACATGATGATGTGAACTATCGATGTTAAACACATGGTGATGTTATCTAGATTATTGACTCTAGTGCAAGTGGGAGACTGAAGGAAATATGCCCTAGAGGCAATAATAAAGTTATTATTTATTTCCTTATTTCATGATAAATGTTTATTATTCATGCTAGAATTGTATTAACCGGAAACATAATACATGTGTGAATACATAGACAAACAGAGTGTCACTAGTATGCCTCTACTTGACTAACTCGTTAATCAAAGATGGTTATGTTTCCTAACCATGGACAAAGAGTTGTTATTTGATTAATGGGATCACATCATTAGGTGAATGATCTGATTGACATGACCCATTCCATTAGCTTAGCACCCGATCGTTTAGTATGTTGCTATTGCTTTCTTCATGACTTATACATGTTCCTATGACTATGAGATTATGCAACTCCCGTTTGCCGGAGGAACACTTTGTGTGCTACCAATCGTCACAACGTAACTGGGTGATTATAAAGGAGCTCTACAGGTGTCTCCAAAGGTACATGTTGGGTTGGCGTATTTCGAGATTAGGATTTGTCACTCCGATTGTCGAAGAGGTATCTCTGGGCCCTCTCGGTAATGCACATCACTTAAGCCTTGCAAGCATTGCAGCTAATGAGTTAGTTGCGGGATGATGTATTACGGAACGAGTAAAGAGACTTGCCGGTAACGAGATTGAACTAGGTATTGGATACCGATGATCGAATCTCGGGCAAGTAACATACCGATGACAAAGGGAACAACGTATGTTGTTATGCGGTCTGACCGATAAAGATCTTCGTAGAATATGTAGGAGCCAATATGGGCATCCAGGTCCTGCTATTGGTTATTGACCGGAGACGTGTCTCAGTCATGTCTACGTTGTTCTCGAACCTGTAGGGTCCGCACGCTTAAGGTTTCGATGACAGTTATATTATGAGTTTATGAGTTTTGATGTACCGAAGGAGTTCGGTGTCCCGGATGAGATCGGGGACATGACGAGGAGTCTCGAAATGGTCGAGACGTAAAGATCGATATATTGGACGACTATATTCGGACATCGGAAAGGTTCCGAGTGGTTCGGGTATTTTTCGGAGTACCGGGGAGTTATGGGAATACGGGAGAAGTATATGGGCCTTATTGGGCTTTAGGGGAGAGGGAGAGGCAGGCCGCGCGCCCCCCAAGGCCTAGTCCGAATTGGACTAGGGGGAGGGGCTGCGCCCCCTCCTTCCTTCTCTTCCCTCTTCCCCTTCCTTGTCTCCTACTCCTAATACTTGGAAGGACTCCTAGTTGGACTAGGAAAGGGGGAATCCTACTCCCGGTGGGAGTAGGACTCCCCTAGGGCGCGCCATAGAGAGGGCCGGCCCTCCCCTCCTCCACTCCTTTATATACGGGGGAAGGGGGCACCCTTTAGACACACAAGTTGATCCACGTGATCGTTTTCTTAGCCGTGTGCGGTGCCCCCTTCCACCATAATCCTCGATAATATTGTAGCGGTGCTTAGACGAAGCCCTGCGACAGTAGAACATCAAGATCGTCACCATGCCGTCGTGCTGATGGAACTCTTCCCCGACTCTTTGCTGGATCGGAGTCCGGGGATCGTCATCGAGCTGAACGTGTGCTAAAACTCGGAGGTGCCGTAGTTTCGGTGCTTGATCGGTCGGGCTGTGAAGACGTAAGACTACATCAACCGCGTTGTGCTAACGCTTCCGCTATCGGTCTACAAGGATACGTAGACATCACTCTCCCCTCTCGTTGCTATGCATCACCATGATCTTGCGTGTGCGTAGGAATTTTTTTGAAATTACTACGTTCCCCAACAGTGAGGTGGGACTAAACTTGCGCACCGCACCTGCGCCAGCGCACCCCCTTTAGTACCAGTTCGTGGCATCAACCGGTACTAAAGGGGGGCCTTTAGTACCGGTTGGAGCCACCAACCGGTACTAAAGGGGGTGCGGTTCCCGCCGATTGGCCTGGCCAAAACAGGCGTTTAGTACCGGTTGGTGGCTCCAACCGGTACTAAAGGTGCCTTCTATATATACAGCACTTACGAAAATTTCATTCTCCCTCTGTTTCTTCCTCTGTTTCCCCATTGAAGCACCGCAGTATTCGATCTTCAATTAGCTACCTAGCCAGTGATGTACTATTCAATATTATATATTATTTGAGACGATGTATTCGAGATTATATCTATTATTCGAGACGATGTATTCGAGATTATATCTATTATTCAAGACGATGTATTCGAGATTATATCTATTATTTGAGACGATGTAATTTGAATACTAAATTGTTTTATATTTCTTTTGGCATAGTTAAATAAAAGCTATGGCAGACAATACCGACAGAGAGGGAGAACAGACCATGTTCGATATCATACGCGAGCCAGATGATGATCAGAATGAAGAAGATTATGAAGGCTCCGAATTTCTAAACAACACCGGAGAGGGTGATATGATATTCGATCGCGACGACCGAATGGATGAAGTCATGAACTACGATTATGACAATGACGAAGAACATGTTGATCCTGAAACAACAAAGACCGACGAGGTATATATATTTATATATTAACGAATCGATCTTTGTTCTTTCAGCCATCCGGATCGAGCAAGTCTTCAGGCAACAGGACGAAACGAGTCCCGAACAAAAAGTTGAAGGAGGGCGTAAAGTATAATATCGAGGCAATCAGACCTAATGGCGAACCATTAGCGCCTAAGAAGATTGTGGACAAGTTCGTTCGTCAGTGCGGAGTTCTTGTGAAGGACCAACTCCCGATCCCCCTTCAAGAATGGAGAGAGCCAGCAAAGCCACGTCCAGATCTTACTTTTGTCGACGACAAACAAAAAAGTCTGCTTTGGGATACTCTCATGGAACATTTCACCCTACCAGATCATTTCACAGAAGCAGATGTGCAGAAAGTCAAGGACGCTGCTCTTAGGAAGATGGCGGTTGCATTCAAGAACCACAAGAATCGTGAATGGGACAAGTACGTCAAGGGAGGAAGGAAGACTCCAGTATTCGAGGGAACACTAGAGAATCAAAGTGCTCATTGGGACGATTTCGTGAAATTTGAGGATTCAGAATTAGCTAAGGAACGGTCAAGAATAAACAAGAAGAATGCCGAAAAAAAGGATAAGTTCCATAAGCTGGGGCCAGGTGGCTACGCGGTGGCAATGCCTAAGTGGGATAAGTCTGAGAAAGAGATGGAGGATGCAGGTGTCACTCCGGTTACTAAGAGCTGGCCCCCCAGGTGCAGGACTTGGTTCTATGCGCATGGGGGGGAGTTGGACCCGAAGATAGGCAAAGTTTCGACGAAGGCATGTCTGAACGGAGCCGACGATACTATACTTGTTGGAATAGAAGAGGCTCGAACGGGGGTGTTCCAGCCCAACAAAGAGAACGACGAGCTTACGCGTGCCCTGGGAAATCCTGAACACCCGGGAAGAACCCGAGGCAAGGGCGCTATTCCGTGGTATGAGGGGTTTTCGGACTGGAACACCGACTACAGAACCTGTGCGAGAAGGAAGATTGCGGAGGAGAAGCAGAGGAAGATGGAGGAGGAGAAGAGGAAGGTGGACTATGAACGCCTTCAAGGCCTAGAATTAGCGCACGCGGACTTGGTAGTCAAATTCCGGCGGTAGCAGGAGCAGATCGACTCACTTAGCCAGCAAAGGGGGTCTCAGTAGCTGCAGCAGCTAGCGGATGATCCAGCATTGGATACCACCGCCCCATCCATGCTGAGAGGCAGCATGGGTTTCGCCCCGTTTGACGCAATGCTGGATAGATACCCCGTGGATGACATCGCGGAGAACACTAACTGCGAGCTACACTACAAAATTAAGAACATATCCTTGAAGGTGGCAGACGGCGTTGCTTATACAAATTCCCCCGATGCAATCTTCCGTTGCAACCCGATTCCAGCAGGCTATGCTCGTGTCGTGGTTAATGAGGTGGTGGACCAATATTCGGGGCTAGAGCTTGACATTCCTGGAGGTGACGAGGAGCACACACTCGGAGATGCCAAACATCGTATCATCTTTCGAAGGCCACCGACACCGCGTCACCCGACTCCTCGTCGAAGTCCGCCACCGAGTCAGCAGACTCCTGCTCCTCCAAGTCCACCAACGCGTGAGGCCACTCCTCCTCCTCCAAGTCCGGCAAAGTGTCAGGCCACTCCTCCTCCATGTCCGACACAGCGTCAGACGTCCACTCCTCCTCCAAGTCCGGCACAACCTCAGGCCACTCCTCCTCCAAGTCCGGCACAACTTCAGGCCACTCCTCCTCGTCCAACTCAGCCCCGTCAGCCGTCTCCGCCGCCTCAGCAATCGCAGAAGAGACACCCCGCAGCTATGGTGCGTAGCGGTATGAGTCGAGGTCATAGTACAGGAAGTACAGGCGGAGGCAAGCGATATAAATATGGTCCAAACCTCACTACTCATCTTCCTGAGAGGGCTTACGACAGGACCGAGGAGCAAACCAATGCCATAGTGCGGGCAGAAGTCGACGCCCATTTTGGACCGAAACCGCCACCGCCGCCAAGGGAGAAAGTGCCTTTGGAAGTAGTTGACCACTTCATTCGTATGGCTCAACCACCAGCTCCTAAGCCTGTTGACACAGACTATGAGCGCCACATCAGGAAGTTACATCGACAACGTCTACAGAAGGAGGCGAGCTCGAGCTCGAGCAAACAACAAGCAACTGTCAAAAAATGCGGGAAAACCGTTGCCCAGCTGGGAAAACAGGCGGCGCAATCGACCCCCCCCCCCCCCCCCCCCCCGCTTGTTGTGCTGCCAACAACATGCGACAGTACGCGCACCCAATATTATTGTGGGCAAACAGTTTACATTCCCGAGGTGGGCGATGTGGTAATAACCCAGGAGCATATAATGCAGGCTGAAACTCTCAACATCACTGTTGGACAACTCCTCGAGATCGAGGACATGCCTGTGCTTACAGAGGAGGAAATAAAATGGAAATATGCCCGGGGCCAACCTTTGGTCAAGCCAGAAGAGGTCAAGAAGCTCCCAACGAGAATGTATGAATTGCATCAATGGTACATGGACATTACCAAGAGATCCGATCGAGAGTCCCTCATGGTGCAAGTCAAGAAGGATCATTACTACCATCAGAAACCTGTGACCGTTGAGTATTCTGAACTGTTTCAGTTATACAATCAAGACGCACTCGACAAATCTATCGTCAGTTGCTATTGTTTGTAAGTGATTTCTTTCTCTAATTTAAGTCTCAAGCTAGCTGTAGTGATCCTTTTGATTAATCATTACCTGTAATTATCCTCACTATATTCCTTTCTGTGGTATTATGCAGGATGAAGATGTATGAAATGAGAAAAGGTGGACGCTATGGCATTGGATTCATTGACCCAAACACCATTAATGAATACACATGGAAAATAAAAAAGCATCATGAAAAGCAGGTAGAGGACAGCATGCTAGAGTTCTTGAAGCGCCTCAAATACAATGAAGATATACTACTTCCTTACAACTTCCAGTGAGTCACACTTTCTTGTACTACAAATTCTCTGTTTTTTCCTACTAGCTAGCTACATGTTTTTGCTTACATATGCCCGCTTAATTAAGACATGCAAACGTGTGTGCATGCAGATTTCACTGGATCTTGTGTACCATTAAAGTTGACGCCGGAATAGTTGAAATACGGGACTCACTACTCAAAGCAAATAGTGACTATAACATCTTGTTTGGGATAGTCAACAGGTAATTTCAATCATTATTAACTATATATCTCGGCCTATTTAGTTCGTCATTTCATGATATGAACTATTTAATAACCCCTTTATTCATTCTCTTTGTCGGCGGGCAGGGCTTGGGCAAGGTTCATCAGCGTCACGGAAGGCGAATGGAAACGACAGCTGAAATGGTTTCGACCCAAGGTAAGTAATTAAGTAGTACTAGCTAGCTAGCTGCCATCTCTTTAATTATCATGCTGATTAATTATTATCTCATCAAATTAAATTCCATTCTCGTAATAAAGGCCCTGAAGAAGGCGCACGGGACTAATCTGTGTGCATTCTGCTTTTGCGAGGACATTCGCATGATGGCGTCCGAAAGGAGCAAATCTCAAAGACAGGAATGGGTACGCTTGTCAGAACACTATTCACAATTTTTACACCATTATCGATATCTAGTCACACAACTAATACACATGCATATTGATCTCCTTCTTAACAGTTCACATAGGTGCGGGACAAGCTCCTAAAAGCGGAGCGCGTAGAAGCACTTCAAGAGGAAATAGCAGGATTTTTGCTCGAGCAGGTCATAAATCCGAAGGGAGAATACTATTACCCGCTACCGCCCCCATCGACCAGGTCATGAACCACTACCAATTGTCATCGTGCTCCGAAGGCACCAATTAGGCTAATGCCACTGGCTCCGAAGGCAACATGCATATGTAGGAGAAATTGTATATAGCTATACATGTGTGTATGTGTGAATTAATATGGTGGTTTGTGAGACATTGATGATATATATATGATTGGTAGTATCGTAAAATACCAGCAAACGAAAAAGAATTAAAATGGAAAACACAAAATTAAATGAAAAAGAAATCATAAAACCAAAACCCTCCCAAACATTTTAGTACCGGTTGGTGTTACCAACCGGTACTAAAGGGCTCCTGGCCCCCGGAGCTGGCTCGTGCCACGTGGTTGCCCTTTAGCACCGGTTCGTGCTGAACCGGTACTAAGGGGGGGGGGCTTTAGTGCCCACACTTTAGTGCCGGTTCGGTTATGGAACCGGCACTAAAGGGCCTTACGAACCGGTGCTATTGCCCGGTTCTGCACTAGTGGAAATCGATGATCCTCGATATCTCCTATGTCCTTTGCCCATTGCAGAATATGGGCATCGCCGGATCTAGGTGACATGCGAAGGTTCTAGTGATCCCGTCTGTATTCCAGCATGTGGTGTAGGACATAGAATCCATCATTAAGTCGTTCGGTTGCTGGATGCAGCAGAAGTCGGTCTTATGGCCGAAGGCGACCCTGCCGCCCCTTCTCTTCTTGTCCCTGACCTCTCCATCCCTTGCTTGGTAGTAAAACATAGCACTGTCAAGAACATCCTTGATGTGGGTGTAATCCTTTTTGTGAAAGTTCTTCGACGAGTCCAAGTAAAGAGCGTGGGAGAATCGGGGGTAGAGGATGATGAGGACGGCGCGCTCGCCGCTGTGCAAAATAAGTACACCTCAAATTAATTAGCCTCCACCGTGCAAATGAATGATTGAAATCGAAGGAAGGATAACAGCGCGGGTGACTTACATGAGATGATAAGGCACTATAATCACCTCCTTGTCCTTATTGGCGAGCATGAAACTGACGATGTAATCCCTCGCTTATTCACGGTGCTTTGCGCAGACTCCCAAGAAGCCCTCGTGCATGTAGTATGGGTCAGCGACACAGATATGAGATATCTGCTCAACCCCGATGATGTAGTTCATGTGCAAGGCATAAAGGCGGACAAACGTAAAATCCAGCTTCTTCACGTGAAACATGTCGAATATGTAATCGAATCGGAGGAATAACTTATCCGCGGGGAAGCTGTCGACGTACGACATTTGCCGTGGAACGTTAACCACGTAGAGTGGGTATCCTGGATCTTTCGAGGCGATGAGGCCTTTCTCTACCCGCAGCACATCGTCATGAAGTCTCCTTAGATCGCTGAATCTGACCCGTAGCGCTGTTGCAGGTAGGATTGGTTGACCGGGGATATGCCATTTATCCGCATCGGGGATATCTATACTGTCCTGAAGTCGTGGCTGCTAAGGCGGCTGGATCATAGAATCAGCTTTTTTGCCTTTCCTCGCTCTCTTCCTAGACTTCTTTACTACCGGAAGGTCATCCATAATACGTTGAGACGGCAATTCAGGCACCAACTCATGACGCTCAAACCCTCAGGAGTCGCCAGTATAGACATATTGTTCAGCGCCATCGTTGTCCTCATCCTCATTCGTGGCGACGTCATCAGCGACTAACGGAGCCTCCTCCTTACCCCATCCGCTATCACCCAACCCGACACCCGATGCTAATTGGGTAGGTGGGGTGTTGATGTTCATACCTTGCTGAGGCTGCGTGCTCGTGGGTGTGCTCCCGGCCGCCTCCAAACGAAGCAGACTCTTTGGCCACAACAGGACCCACCTGTTGCAACAATCACCAAGCCGCTGCGGTGTCTCGTCGTCATCCCCCACTAGTATTGGAGGAGGCAAATTCTCGTGGCCCGGTTTGACACTGTCCACGGAAACCTTGAAGACGTTTGGGGGGATCGGCCGGCTGTGGAACAATGGTTCCTTCGGCTCCATTATCGTCACCTTCCCCACGTCCACCTTCCGGTCGCCGATGGTGTACAATATGGTGCACGGGGTTTCGTCGGCCTGCAAAGAAAAGTCTGCGACGTGAGACATCCGAAAGGTAATGAAATCGAGAGATTATAAATTTATATTGAAGGGGGCCGGTGTGACAGATACCGTGAGTGCGTCGAGCTCAGCCAAAGATGAAGCACCACCGAGCACGTCCGGTGCGGGAGCAGGTGCGGGCGCTGGTGCGGGAGCCAGTGCGGGAGCAGGTGCTGGTGCAACGCTAGTCGAGCTGCTCCCCAAGAAGTCAGCAAGGGGAAAGTCCTCTGCATATTTTTTTGGATTTTGCCTTGTCCAAGTGAAAACGCCCGTCACCAAGGAAGTAGACAAATCTGCAAACACCTATTTTGCGGCAGCTACCCTGTTGCGACTGTCTGAGATGATTTCTTCTCAACCGCAATCTCAACCTTCTGTCGATGTTTTATTCAGTTAACCTCCGTCTTTCCTTTCTCTCCTCTGTGGTCTCACGGTAGTACTTCTTCCATGTGGCGCCGTCTCCGACACCATGCACGCATCCATACGATGGTCGAGTATCCACCAGTTGTCGTCTCAATATGTTCAATGCCCGGTTGAAATGGAGTGTCCCACTTGGGCCTCGCCAATGCCTCAGACAGCGAGTCGCTTTCGGCCGCAATCCTGTGCTGCTCTCTTTGCAAAAGGCACAAGGATCGTTTACAAATATGACTAACGTGTGCAGTCGAATTGATCAGAAACTAAAATTACCAGCAGTCTCATGAACTTCGTAATGACCGGTTTTGTCTCATAAACCTTCTTTACTGGGTCCCAACGGTGCCGGGCCCTGAGGACATCACGCTCCTGCGGGACGGTGAAATCTGCCAAGGGGTCTGGGATGCCCAGACTCGCGGCTTCCGCGTCCTCCTTGGCCCATTTTGATCTCTTTCCGCCGTAACCACAGCTTCCGAGGTGGTGGCTCCCAATGTTCCTCTCTTGAAACCCCTTCATGTACTTAGACTTTTTTTGGCAGCTTCGGCCTTGCAAGCCTCCTTGAATATTTGAAACTCCTCTTCCGTGATTGTCGGATTATCCTTTACAATCTCGGAGTAGGGTTCCTTCTTGTCGATGATCTTTGCTTTCACTCAATTTTTCCAGGCGGCCAATGCGTCGCTAAACTTGGTCATGGCGTGTTTGTTTATCTTCTTCATTGCCGGGTCCTCATCTGCATCTTCATAATCCTTCTCATTCCGGCCGGGGAACAAGAATATATGGTGAAACTTATTCAGGAGGGAGCTCCTCATATTTTCTATCTTCTGTAGTTTCTCATCGTTGATGGTGGCAGTTGTCCTTACGATGCAGCCTATTTGATTGTCGTAGCATCGACGCGCTTCCTTGGGCGCCTTTGGCTCAAAATTGCCGTCGTCCACCTCCGTGACCACCAATCTAGTAGTCTTGAGATTGTGAGGAAGTCGTTGCCTCTTTGCTTTCGGTTCTACACCGGCTCCGCTCCCCAAGGCAGCGCCGGTCTCAGCCTCAGCGCCGGTCTCGATGCCGGTCTGAGTCTCAGTGCCGGTCTCAGTCTCAGCACCGGTCTGCATGTCGGTCTTAGTCCTCGATGCCACCGATGGGCCTAGCAACAACATCGGTTGATCATCGGCAGGGCTAAAAAATTCGTCCGCCGCCCGGTAGACGTCGTCGCAATCACCAGAACCCCGTCCTTCATTGTTGCGAGCCATATTTCCTATGATTAAGTCTAGTCAATTAATTCTAGACCTAATAAAATGAATAATGACATAAAAAAGGCCTATTGTTTTGCAGGAATGTTGACTCCTTCCTAGTCCGGCAAATCCCGGGCACTCGATATGTCCTAGTTTGTAGCACAAGTCATGCCGAAATTCACGGAAAATTTCGGCATGACCTTTTCTAAAAAGTGGACAAATCGAGAACCTGAAATTTGCCGGAACAGAAATGAATCAACATTCCAGCAAAACATAGGCCACTCAGCATCATTCCCTGGAAACAACAAAGCCACTTGGGCAAAATCAAACAACGTCAATGAAAAGATATAACATGAGCAAACACTATTGAGGAATTTGCATATAACATGGCCACTTCAATGAAAAGATATAATCAACAATAATGGAATATGCAAATGAACATCAATGACATATATCATATAAAAACAGTCTTGTTTTTTGTTTACATAAGAACAATTAGTTTGACCATGTTTTTGAAAATAAAAATAATTCTGTTTTTTGTTTATAGCTAAATGCCATAGCTACTACTATTAGGAAAAGGGCTATAGATAGGATTGACACTAATGGCGCATCAGGGAAGTAGTGCGCCGCTACTATATACTAATGGCGCACCAGTTGGTCAAGCGCCATTAGTGTGGAAGACACTAATGGCGCACCAGAAAACTGGTGCGCCACTAGTGATAATATTGTTTTTTCATTTTTACATACATACTAATGGCGCATCCTACCTCTGGTGCGCCATTACTAGTTCTAACTAGTAATGGCGCACCAGACATGGAGTGCGCCAGTACTGATTTTTTTATTCTTTTTTTTTGCAAAACTACTAATGGCGCACCGCCTCACATTGCGCCATTACTAGTTTAAACTACTAATGAAATTTGAATGAAATTTGGAAAAATTCAGGTCTGTAGTCTAAATAATTTTTTATAGCTAAGTGTTTTTTGTTTATAGCCTCTGTTAATTTAAATCTAAATGCTACTATTATTTATATACCCTCTATTAGGTTAAAGCTAAATGGAATTACTATTTAGGCACTTTTAAAAAAATTGCCCTAGCTAATTTCCTAAAAAAATTGCTAATCATTTTTCCTAAATGCTATAAAATGCCTACTGCCCTAAAAAATCTAGGGTTCATATGAACACCTAGGGTTCATATGAACATCAACACAGTATCAACATATATATGAATTGCCCTAGCAGAGAGAGAGAGGAGGGTAGGGAACAAGAGAGGCAGAGCCTTACGGTCAGCGGCGAGGGCAGGCTCTGGCTCGGGCGGCGGCGGTGAGGTCGAGGGCGGCGACGGTGAGCTCGAGGGAGGTGACGGTGAGGTCGACGATGGCCTCGGGCGGCGGCAGTGAGGTCGAGGGCGGCCTCGGGCGGCGGCGGTGTGGTCGAAGGCGGTGGGCGGCGGCGGTGTGGTCGAAGGTGGCCTCGGGCGGTGGCAGTGTGGTCGAAGGCGGCAGGGCGACGGCGGCGATGGAGCAGTTGGGGGACAGGGGGGTCGGGAGTAGAGTGGGGGGAAAGTACTAAGCGAAATTTTGAGTCCGGGCTGCCGGGATTTGAGTCAAACTAGCAGTAGCGCGTTTTGCCGAAACGCGCTATATCTAAGATAGCTATAGCGTGTTCCAGTGAAACGCGCTACAGCTATTCCTTTCTGTTTTATTTTTATTTTTCTTTTCTTTACCTTTTCTTTTTTTGCATTTCTCCTTTTTTTCTATTTCTTTCATTTTCATTTACTTTTCTACTTATTTTTCTATTTATTTTCTTTATCATAGCAGTAGCGCTCTACAGCATAAACGCGCTGCTACAAAGTTTTTAGCAGTAGCGTGCTTCTGGGTGAACCGCTACTACTATTCCTAGCCTACTGGCATTAGTGAGGGAATTTTAGTAGTAGCGATTTTCCGTGAAGACGTGCTACTGCTAAAACAATGGTTGTACCGTGGTTTTGCAACAAGCGCTACTACTAAGTAGCCCTAGCGCCGAGTTTTGACCAACGCTACTGCTATACCTCTATGTATAAGGTTTTCCCTAGTAGTGAAACCGGGTCAAAAGGGCATCACACCCTTTAGTCCCGGTTTGTGACATTTATTCCCGGTTTGAGACACGAACCGTAACTAAAGGGTGTGATGCCCTTTTGTCCCGGTTTGTGTCTCAAACCGGGACTAAAGGGCCCATTTCTCAAACTCTACCCCCCTTGTATCGCCATTTCAGTTTTGAAAAAAAACAAAAGAAAATGATAACAAATTCAAAAAATAAAATCCTTCGAGATGTAGTTATATTACTACATCTACTAGTTAGGAAAATTAAAAAAACTTAAATTTGGACATGTTTTGCAAAAAAAATGTCATGAAAAAGTAAAACGACTATAACTTTTGCATACGATGTGGGAAAAAAACGTATAATATATCAAAATGTTCAGCACGAAAATCCGCATCCGATTTTGATGGCCTACGACCTGTTTGCAAAATTTTAGAATCCTCAAATTCTAGAAGGAAAAAAAGATATGCTCATTTTTTTGAATTTTGGTTAAATCTGGTCAAACTACTTATTAAAGGAGTATTAGTGTTACTACATAATTATTCAAGAATATTAGTGTTACTAAATAATTATTTCAATTTGTTTTTGAATTTTGGTCAAACTACTTACTCAAGAAATATTAGTGTTACTAAATAATTATTGTTTTTTAGAATAATAGTTTCAAAGTCAAACAGTGAAACGTGTGACTTCATGCTCAAGCTAAACTCCCGAAGGTTAATAGGATTGACATCTTCCTATTGTCAGGAAAACAACAAGTGCAGACTTGGAAATGAGGGGGAATAGAACCCGAAAGTTAATTAAGCGTGCTCAGGCTGGAGCAGTTAGAGGATGGGTGACCGGCCGGTAAGTTAGATGATTTGGAATGATGAGGGCTGATTAGAGATTAAATTGAGCAGCGATGAGGGGTGATTAGAGATTAAATTGTAAAATAATTTGAAAATTTGAAAATAAAAAAAATAAACAAAAAAATCGTAAAATTTCCTTTAGTCCGGGTTGGTGTTACCAACCGCGACTCGAGGTGGAGCTCTAGACATCAGCCACGTTGGAGGGCCTTTAGTCCCAAATAGCCCTTTTTCTACTAGTGCACCTTTTTTTCATGCGATCTCGACTCAGGTACTCAACTATATGCTACTAGCTATCATGATAGATTGTTCCCTTATTTGAATTGTTGATATGGAATAATTTGTTTCTAGATAAGGCAAATTTTAATTTTATCCCCTCAGACCCAGACGGCACTGGGGGCGAAACCGCCGCCACCCCAAGTTCTCCCTCCCTTGTGCTTCCTCGCCGCCGCTGCCGCCCGCTCCTGTCGCTGCGGTGGGAGTGGGTCCCCGCCACCAAATTAATGGTGTTGGGGGAGGCTTCTCGTCATGGTTATGGCAGCCTTCGAGTTCAACATGGTGGTGCACATGAGACGGGGCGGCACACGGTTTCTCTGAGTGGCGACCAGTGGTGGTGTAGCCGCACTTGTACTCACGGGAGGGTGTGTGGCGGCGCGTGGAGGGGCCTACTGGCCTGGCGCGGTGCTCAACACGGAGCTGCGTCCTTTTGGTCGCATGCTCCGGCGTGTTGGAGGCCATGCGGGGCGCAAGGCAGAGGGGCTCGGGTGGCTTGTGCGGCGCTCTAGCTGCGGCTTTGGCCACGAGGAGTGTGGTGGTGCGCGTATTGGGGGCGCTAAATGAAAAGTAAGGGCGCCTCCAGCAGATCTGGTCTCCAGCGGCCGTGGTGGCACAGATGGGGCGTGTCGGTGCTTATGATGCTTGGTTGCGGTTCGGAGCCGAGGTGGTTCATGGCTTCGGGCAGCGATCCTCCGTTCCTTGTCTACACGGTGCTCGACGGGGCACGACGGCTTGCGCTCTGTCTGGTGGCTCTACGTCCAGACGACCGATGATGGATATGGTGCCTCGTTTTGGAGGTTGGCCGTCGGTGGTCTCCTGAGGTGCGATTTCTGGTGGCGGTTGTTGGTGCTTCTTCTTCATCGATGGGATGCTTCAGTGGTAGTGCTGGTTGGTGGGCTTGCAGATGCTGGTGTGGGATGATGTGCGACTAACATGGTGTGGGAGCTTGGGTGAAGCCCGTGTCTCGGCTTTGTGCCGTGACCAGTGATGGAGGTGGTTGTGGTTGTTGTTTACCTTCCTAGAGGCATCATTGCTTTGCTGCTGCACCCCTCCCACGTGAATCTGGCTAGCTCGCCATCTCTAGGGGAAACATTTGATCTGTGATGGGGAAATGACACCGCCTCGGTGTCGTACTCCCTCTTGGGGACTTCGCCTTGGGACTCAGCATCGACTAACGGGACCGATGGATGCCGGCTGCTTGTGACATCGAGGCTTCTGAGGAAAAGATGGTGGTGGGGGGCGTTATGGGGACACACCAAGGTTGAGGTAGTCGACTCTTCTCCGGTGAGACCACGGGGTTGCCTTGGTTTGTCTATTGGTGTGAAGTAGAAGTTGTGGCAACGGAGCTAGCCCTATGGTGTATGATGACTGTCTGAAGGTGGCCCATTCAGCGATCTTCCGTGGCGCCTGCCATGCCTAGTTTTTCTTCATAGCTCTCCATTAGAGTCAGAACTTTGCTGTCTAGACGTGGGAGGCTTAATTTTGGCGCGGATCTTAATGCTACCCCTCATGGCCTATGTAGTGTGGATTGAGTCGACAACTACCTACGACAAAGTCGAAGTCGTTTTCTCAGAGTGTAGGGATGACAATGACCCCTCTATGGGAAGAGTAATGACGACGACGCCTCTGTGATATCTCACCGACACCCTCTTTGGAATGGTGTGCGTGGGGTTTCATATGTGAGCCGCTTAGCGTCTTTGATAGTTTTCACCCGGTTCTCCATAATTAAACAAGCAAATTTTTTCTTATTAATGAATGTAGGATAACTGCCATTTCGAAAAATAAGGCAGAAGTTTATGCTTTTGAGGCTCCAACTATTCCTTGGTTATAACCCTAAAGATACAAGTCTACTCGGAGAACCAAAGCTGTAAGAAAGACTATCACATACCAAACGTTTTACCACGGTAAATTGCCAAATACATCTGAAGATTGCGATCAGATGCAGGAGAAGGCCTCGGCACCAAAACCTACCATGATGACAACATCGGCAAATAAAAAGCAAGTCGTATTGAAGTGTTATCAGAACATAAATTCATATGTAAGTTTGATGCCACAACATTTGCTTGTTCTAACTACACTTTCATCCCAAACAGAACAATGTAGAAATTTCTAAAGATGGATAGAATCACGAGACGATTGACAAGGAAGAGCTTGAGAAGCCCTTATGAAGTTTATGTTGTGGAACATAGCAGAAATTCAAAATTTTCCTACGTGTCACCAAGATCTATCTATGGAGAGACTAGCAACGAGAGGAAGGAGAGTGCATCTACATACCCTTGTAGATCGCTAAGAGGAAGCGTTCAAGTGAACGGGGTTGATGGAGTCGTACTCGTCGTGATCCAAATCACCGATGATCCTAGTGCCGAACGGACGGCACCTCCGCGTTCAACACACGTACAACCCGGTGACGTCTCCCATGCCTTGATCCAGCAAGGAGAGAGGGAGAGGTTGAGGAAGACTCCATCCAGCAGCAGCACAACGGCGTGGTGGTGGTGGAGGAGCGTGGCAATCCTGCAGGGCTTCGCCAAGCACCACGGGAGAGGAGAAGGACTTGGGAGAAGGGGAGGGCTGCACCAGAACATTGGTATGGCTGCCCTCCCACCCCCCACATATATATAGGGGCAAGGGAGAGGGGGGGGGGGGAGGTGCAGCCTTGGCCCTTCCTCCAAGGAAGGGTGCGGCTAGGAGGAGTCCCTCCTCCCCAAGGTACCTCGGAGGTGCCTTCCCCCCTTAGGACTCTTCCTATCCCTCATATCTTGGCGCATGGGCCTTTAGGGGCTGGTGCCCTTGGCCCATATAGGCCAAGGCGCGCCCCCTACAGCCCATGTGGCCCCCGGGGCAGGTAGCCCCACCCGGTGGGCTCCCGGGACCCTTCCGGTGGTCCCAGTACAATACCGATGACCCCGAAACTTGTCCCGATGGCCGAAATAGGACTTCCTATATATATATATAAATATTTACCTTCGGACCATTCCGGAACTCCTTGTGACGTCCGGGATCTCATCCGGGACTCCGAACAACATTCGGTAACCACATACAAACTTCCTTTATAACCCTAGCATCATCGAACCTTAAGTGTGTAGACCCTACGGGTTCGGGAGACATGCAGACATGACCGAGACGTTCTCCGGTCAATAACCAACAGCGGGATCTAGATACCCATGTTGGCTCCCACATGTTCCACGATGATCTCATCGGATGAACCACGATGTCAAGGACTTAATCAATCCCGTATACAATTCCCTTTGTCTATCGGTATGATACTTGCCCGAGATTCGATCATCGGTATCCCGATACCTTGCTCAATCTCGTTACCGGAAAGTCTCTTTACTCGTTCCGTAACACATCATCCCGTGATCAACTCCTTGATCACATTGTGCACATTATGATGATGTCCTACCGAGTGGGCCCAGAGACACCTCTCCGTCACACGGAGTGACAAATCCCAGTCTCGATTCGTGCCAACCCAACAGACACTTTCGGAGATACCCGTAGTGTACCTTTATAGCCACCCAGTTACGTTGTGACGTTTGGCACACCCAAAGCATTCCTACGCTATCCGGGAGTTGCACAATCTCATGGTCTAAGGAAATGATACTTGACATTAGAAGAGCTTTAGCATACGAACTACACGATCTAGTGCTATGCTTAGGATTGGGTCTTGTCCATCACATCATTCTCCTAATGATGTGATCCCGTTATCAACGACATCCAATGTCCATGGTCAGGAAACTGTAACCATCTATTGATCAACGAGCTAGTCAACTAGAGGCTTACTAGGGACATGGTGTTGTCTATGTATCCACACATGTATCTGAGTTTCCTATCAATACAATTATAGCATGGATAATAAACGATTATCATGAACAAGGAAATATAATAATAACTTATTTATTATTGCCTCTAGGGCATATTTCCAACAGTCTCCCACTTGCACTAGAGTCAATAGTCTAGTTCACATCGCCATGTGATTAACACTCACAGATCACATCGCCATGTAACTAACATCCAAAGAGTTTACTAGAGTCAATAATCTAGTTCACATCACTATGTGATTAGCACTCAATGAGTTCTGGGTTTGATCATGTTGCTTGTGAGAGAGGTTTTAGTCAACGGGTCTGAACCTTTCAGATCCGTGTGTGCTTTACAAATCTCTATGTCATCTCCTAGATGTAGCTACCACGCTCTATTTGGAGCTATTCCAAATAACTGTTCTACTATACGAATCCAGTTTACTACTCAGAATAATCTGGATTAGTGTCAAAGTTTGCATCGGCGTAACCCTTTACAACGAACTCTTTTACCACCTCCATAATCGAGAAAATTCCTTAGTCCACTAGTTACTAAGGATAACTTTGACCGCTGTCCTGTGATCCATTCTTGGATCACTCTTGTATCCCTTGACTGACTCATGGCAAGGCACACTTCAGGTGGGGTACACAGCATAGCATACTGTAGAGCCTATGTCTTAAGCATAGGGGACGACCTTCGTCCTTTCTCTCTATTCTTCCGCAGTCAGGTTTCGAGTCTTACTCAATGTTCACACCTTATAACACAGCCAAGAACTCCTTCTTTGCCGACCCATTTTGAACTCCTTCAAAATCTTGTCAAGGTATGTGCTCATTTGAAAGTTCCATTAAGCGTTTTGATCTATCCTTATAGATCTTGATGCTCAATGCTCAAGTAGCTTAATCCAGGCTTTCCATTGAAAAACTCTTTCCAAATAACCCTATATGCTTTCCAGAAATTGTACATCATTTCTGATCAACAATATGTCAACAACATATACTCATCAGAAATTCTATAGTGCTCCCACTCACTTCTTTGGAAATACAAGTTACTCATAAACCTTGTATACACCCAAAATCTTTGATCATCTCATCAAAGCATACATTCCACCTCCGAGATGCTTACTCCAGTCCTCAGAAGGATTGCTGGAGCTTTGCATACTTATTAGCATCTTTCAGGATTGATAAAAACTTTCCGGTTGTATCACATACAACCTTTCCTCAAAAAATTCGTCGAGGAAACAATGTTTTGACATCCTATCTGCAAGATTTTATAAATAATGCAGTAATCGCTAATATAATTCCAACAGACTCTTAGCATCGCTACGAGTGAGAAAGTCTCATCATAGTCAACCCCTTGAACTTGTCGGAAAACATCTTAACGACAAGTCGAGCTTTCTTAATGGTGATACTTACCATCATTGTCCGTCTTCCTTTTAAAATCCATCTGTACTCAACAGCCTTACGACCATCGAGCCATTCTACCAAAGTCTACACTTTGTTTTCATACATGGATCCTCTCTCGGATTTTATGGCCTCGAGCCATTTATCGGAATCCGGGCCCACCATCGCTTCTCCATAGCTCGTAGGTTCATTGTTGTCTAGCAACATGACTTCCAAGACAGGATTACGTACCACTCTGAAGTAGTACGCATCCTTGTCATCCCACGAGGTTTGGTAGTGACTTGATCTGAAGTTTCATGATCACTATCATAAGCTTCCACTTCAATTGGTGTAGGTGCCACAGGAACAACTCCCTGTGCCCTGCCACACACTAGTTGAAGAGACGGTTCAATAACCTCATCAAGTCTCCACCATCCTGCCACTCAATTCTTTCGAGAGAAACTTTTCCTCGAGAAAGGACCCGATTATAGAAACAATCCCTTATTGTTTTCGAATCTGAGACAGGAGGTATACCCAACTGTTTTGGGTGTCCTATGAAGATGCATTTATCCGCTTTGGGTTCGAGCTTATCAGCCTGAAACTTTTTCATATAAGCGTCGCAGCCCCAAACTTTTAAGGAATGACATCTTAGGTTTCTCTAAACCATAGTTCATTCGGTGTCATCTCATCGGAATCACGTGGTGCCCTCTTTAAAGTGAATGTGGTTGTCTCTAATGCCTAACCCATAAACTATCGTGGTAATTCGATAAGAGACATCATGGTATGCATCATATCCAATATGGTGCAGTTATGATGTTCGGACACACCATCACACTATGGTGTTCCAGGCTGTATCAGTTGTGAAACGATTTCCACAATGTCTTAATTCTGTGCCAAACTCGTAATTCAGATATTCATCTCTATGATCATATCATAGATCTTTTATCATCTTGTCACGACGATCTTTCAACTTCACCCTGAAATTACTTGAACCTTTCAATAATTCAGACTCGTGATTCATCTAGTAAATGTACTCAACATCTACTCAAATCATCTGTGAAGTAAGAACATAACGATATCCTCTACACGCCTCAGCACTCAATGGACTGCACACATCAAAATGTATTACTTCCAACAAGTTGCTTTCTAGTTCCATTTTACTGAAAACGAGGCTTTCAGTCATCTTGCCCATGTGGTATGATTTGCATGTCTCAAGTGATTCAAAATCAAATGAGTCCAAACGGTCCATTTGCATGGAGTTTCATATACACCAATAGACATGGTTCGCATGTCTCAAACTTTTCAAAACGAGTGAGCCCAAAGATCCATCAACATGGAGCTTCTTCATGCGTTTTATACCGATATGACTTAACCGGTAGTGCCACAAGTAGGTGGTAATATCATTACTATCCTATATCTTTTGGCATGAACACGTGTATCACTACGATCGAGATTCAATAAACCATTCATTTTAGGTGTAAGACCATTGAAGGTATTGTTCAAATAAATAGAGTAACCATTATTCTTCTTAAATGAATAACCGTATTGCGATAGACATAATCCAATCATGTCTATGCTCAACGCAAACACCAATCTCGATGGTAGAGGGAGCGTACAATATTTGATCATATCCACATTGGAAACATTTCCAACACATATCGTCAGCTCACCTTTAGCTAGTCTCCGTTTATTCCGTAGCTTTTATTTCGAGTTACTAACACTTAGCAACCGAACCGGTATCTAATACCCTGGTGCTACTAGGAGTACTAGTAAAGTACACATCAACACAATGTATATCCAATATACTTCTATCAACCTTACAAGCCTTCTCATCTACCAAGTATCTAGGGTAATTCTGCTCCAGTGGCTGTTCCCCTTATTACAGAAGCACTTAGTCTCGGGTTTGGGTTCAACCTTGGGTTTCTTCACTAGAGCAGCAGCTGAATTGCCGTTTCATGAAGTATCCCTTCTTGCCCTTGCCCTTCTTGAAACTAGTGGTTTCACCAACCATCAACAATTGATGCTCCTTCTTGATTTCTACTTTTGTGGTGTCAAACATCGCGAATATCTCAAGGATCATCATATATGTCCCTGATATATTATAGTTCATCACGAAGCTCTAGCAGCCTGGTGGTAATGACTTCGGAGAACTATCACTATTTCATCTGGAAGATCAACTCCCACTTGATTCAAGCGATTGTTGTACTCAGACAATCCGAGCACAAGCTCAACAATTGAGCTTTTCTCCCTTAGTTTGTAGGCTAAGAAAATCGTCAGAGGTCTCATACCTCTTGACGTGGGCACGAGCCTGAAATCTCAATTTCAGCCCTCAAAACATCTCATATGTTTCACGACGTTTCAAAACGTCTTCGATGCCTCAACTCTAAACCGTTTAACTGAACTATCACGTAGTTATCAAAACGTGTATGTCAGATGTTCGCAACATCCATAGATGACGTTCGAGGTTCAGCACACTGAGCGGTGCATTAAGGACATAAGCCTTCTATGAAGCAATGAGGACAATCCTCAGTTTACAGACCTAGTCCACATAGTTGCTACTATCAACTTTCAACTAAATTTTCTCTAGGAACATATCTAAATAGTAGAACTGAAGCGCGAGCTACGACATAATTTGCAAAATCCTTTTTGACTATGTTCAGGATAAACAAGTTCATCTTATGAACTCCCACTCAGATAGACATCCCTCTAGTCATCTAAGTGATTACATGATCCGAGTCAACTAGGCCGTGTCCGATCATCACGTGAGACGGACTAGTCAACATCAGTGAACATCTTCATGCTGATCGTATCTACCATACGACGCATGCTCGACCTTTCGGTCTTCTGTGTTCCGAGGCCATGTCTGTACACATGCTAGGCTCGTCAAGTCAACCTAAGTGTTTCGCGTGTGTAAATCTGTCTTACACCCGTTGTATGTGAACGTTAGAATCTATCACACCCGATCATCACGTGGTGCTTCGAAACAACGAACTGTCGCAACGGTGCACAGTTAGGGGGAACACTTTCTTGAAATTTTAATGAGGGATCATCTTATTTACTACCGTTGTTCTAAGCAAATAAGATGTATAAACATGATAAACATCACATGCAATCAAATAGTGACATGATATGGCCAATATCATTTTGCTCCTTTTGATCTCCATCATCATGATCTCCATCATCGTGTCTTCTTGAAGTTGTCTCGTCATCTATTACTTCTACTACTACAGCTAACGGTTAGCAATAAAGTAAAGTAATTACATGACGTTTATGTTGACACGCAGGTCATAAATAAATTAAGACAACTCCTATGGCTCCTGCCGGTTGTCATACTCATCGACATGCAAGTCGTGATTCCTATTACAAGAACATGATCAATCTCATACATCACATATATCATTCATCACATCCTTTTGGCCATATCACATCACATAGCATACCCTGCAAAAACAAGTTAGACGTCCTCTAATTGTTGTTTGCATGTTTTACGTGGCTGCTATGGGCTTCTAGCAAGAACGTTTCTTACCTACGCAAAGACCACAACGTGATATGCCAATTGCTATTTACCCTTCATAAGGACCCTTTTCATCGAATCCGTTCTGACTAAAGTGGGAGAGACAGACACCCGCTAGCCACCTTATGCAACTAGTGCATGTCAGTCGGTGGAACCAGTCTCACGTAAGCGTACGTGTAAGGTTGGTCCGGGCCGCTTCATCCCACGATGCCGCCGAATCAAGATTGGACTAGTAACGGTAAGCATATTGAACAAAATCAATGCCCGCAACTACTTTGTGTTCTATTCGTGCATAGAATCTATGCAATAGACCTAGCTCATGATGCCACTGTTGGGGAACGTAGCAGAAATTCAAAATTTTCCTACGTATCACCAAGATCTATCTATGGAGAAACCAGCAACGAGGGGAAGGAGAGTGCATCTACATACCCTTGTAGATTGCTAAGCGGAAGCGTTCAAGAGAACGGGGTTGAAGGAGTCGTACTCGTCGTGATCCAAATCACCGGAGATCCTAGTGCCGAACGGATGGCACCTCCGCGTTCAACACACGTACATCCCGGTGACGTCTCCCATGCCTTGATCCAGCAAGGAGAGAGGGAGAGGTTGAGGAAGACTCCATCCAGCAGCAGCACAACGGCGTGGTGGTGGTGGAGGAGCGTGGAAATCCAGCAGGGCTTCGCCAAGCACCACGGAATATGAGGAGAAAGAGAGGGAGGGCTGCACCAACGAGAGAGATCAAATCGCGTGTATTGGGCAGCCCCTAGGCCAAGTATATATAGGGGAAGTGGAGGGGCTGCGCCCCCTTTAGGGTTTCCACCCCTAGGGGTGGCGGCCAGCCTAGATCCCATCTAAGGAAGGCGGCCAAGGGGGAGGGGGAGAGGGAGGCGCACCAGGATGGGCCTTAGGGCCCATCTGCCCTAGGGTTTGCCCCCTCTCCTCTTCCCTTGCGCCTTGGGCCTTGTGGGAGGGCGCACCAGCCCACCTGGGGCTGGTCCCCTTCCACACTTGGCCCATGAAGCCCTCCAGGGCTGGCGGCCCCACTTGATGGACCCCCGGGACCCTCCCGGTGGTCCCGGTACGTTACCGATAAACCCCGAAACTTTTCCGGTGACCAAAACAAGACTTCCCCTATATAAATCTTTACCTCCGGACCATTCCGGAACTCCTCGTGACGTCCGGGATCTCATCCGGGACTCCGAACAACATTCGGTAACCACATACAAACTTCCTTTATAACACTAGCGTCATCGAACCTTAAGTGTGTAGACCCTACGGGTTCGGGAACCATGCAGACATGACCGAGACGTTCTCCGGTCAATAACCAATAGCGGGATCTGGATACCCATGTTGGCTCCCACATGTTCCATGATGATCTCATCGGATGAACCACGATGTCAAGGACTTAATCAATCCCGTATACAATTCCCTTTGTCTATCGGTATGATACTTGCCCGAGATTCGATCGTCGGTATCCCGATACCTTGTTCAATCTCATTACCGGCAAGTCTCTTTACTCGTTCCGTAACACATCATCCCATGATCAACTCCTTGATCACATTGTGCACATTATGATGATGTCCTACCGAGTGGGCCCCGAGATACCTCTCTGTCACACGGAGTGACAAATCCCAGTCTTGATTCGTGCCAACCCAACAGACACTTTCGGAGATACCCGTAGTATACCTTTATAGCCACCCAGTTACGTTGTGATGTTTGGCACACCCAAAGCATTCCTACGGTATCCGGGAGTTGCACAATCTCATGGTCTAAGGAAATGATACTTGACATTAGAAAAGCTTTAGCATACGAACTACACGATCTAGTGCTATGCTTAGGATTGGGTCTTGTCCATCACATCATTCTCCTAATGATGTGATCCCGTTATCAACGACATCCAATGTCCATGGTCAGGAAACCGTAACCATCTATTGATCAACGAGCTAGTCAACTAGAGGCTTACTAGGGACATGGTGTTGTCTATGTATCCACACATGTATCTGAGTTTCCTATCAATACAATTATAGCATGGATAATAAACGATTATCATGAACAAGGAAATATAATAATAACTTATTTATTATTGCCTCTAGGGCATATTTCCAACATTTTTATCAACAATGGAGACGATATTTCATCAAAAAGTCTTGCGTGCTTTTTTTCGCATTCATTCCTATCAGCAATTTGTTCTTCGTGATGTAGTAACATGTAACTAGATTCCAAGAATTTAATACATTCAGTTCTTCAATATGACTGTTTTCTTCTTGTTTCAAAGATGGAACTATGCAGGTATCTTCCATCCTGAGGCTCGTTAATAAAAAAACATGAGCTAGCAAGTGAAGATAACGTGAGCCTTTTAGATGTCCTTGTACATAAATTTTAAATTGTTATCACTCCACAAACCCTACTCAAGGTTGTGCCCTCCTATCAAGGCGCTTGATTCCAAGCATTACATTATTTATAAATCTAGAGTTTGCTACTTTTTTGAAGGGGCCAATACCCACCAATTTCCATTAAATGGAAGTACAGTGCTGCATTTGTAGATTTTGTTGCTCACATAGTAGGATTTGTTTGCACCATTTTTCTATTGCAAAGCTCCCAAATAATACATCACTAAATCATATCTCTTCCTGTTACCGAGCGTGCTGAGAAAGTATGAGAGCCTGCTCTTTTGTCTGACACCTTGTGTATACACTTGTGTGAAATGCAGGTGGAGATCCTATGCCATGACGAATTGATCTGGCTACACTACATGGCCCACTCAAGCGGTGGCTGAGCTGCAAGATGAAGGACGAAGTCCGGAGGCCAGTGGGTGCTCCGGTGAATGAGTTCTTGATGGAGCTGCGCTACCGCCATAGCTAGGCATCCATGTTGTTGCAATCAGTGAAGCCTATCAATTTGACCTGTTCATGGTGCTAGTGGGTATATGTGGTTATTGTATCGTGAGGTGGTCAGAAGAAAAGGAGAAAATAAATAAAGAGAAAAAACAAGGGGCCTGACCCCGACCCTTCGCCATTAGTTTTCATAACATCATGTGGCTCGAGTTGTACCGGTGGGTGTAGCAACTTTTGTGCCCTCCTTTAAATAGGATGGACAATCAGTAATGGCAGAATTAATATGGACAGACAGATGCAATAGAAATAATATCAAATATCAACAGTCCTACAACGATAAGGGAAGAGCGAACTCAAGGTTTCTTACATGATCATATCCTTTCAACGGGTCATTACCAATGTCCGCTTCATCTGTCGGGGCTTCGCTGTCGGCAACCACACTGCTAGAAATAGGAGGAGGCTCCGGAGTCGCTCCATCAGCCGTCTGAGGGAGCGATGTGCCATGCATCCTCCTATGGGTTAATGTGATCCTGGCGCGTATGTCAAACTGTGCCAAAAAACCACTCGGGCGAGCCTACATAACATTACAAAATGATGGTGATATGTATTCTCCTGAGACTTGCAGGAAATATAGATCGGGACTTTGCCGCAGAACTCCATCAACTCTAGGACATAAGGATAAGATCTTCCATCTATCATGTAGTAAGGTAATTAAATTTATGGCATAATATAAACAAGAGCATATACTTATATTTGCTTAGCATAAAAAATATAATACTTTTATAACATCCAACTATTGATATCTTGACATACAAATGTCTTTACATCATATTTGTATTACACAATTTCCAAAGACACGAATGACAGAGCTCTACAAACATGTCGCTCATATTGTACTATTCAGCGCATCAACTTTTCCGCCCTACAATGGAACTAACGTAGTCAGCCAGATTCAACAGAAATAACATCAAACATCAACGATTTTCAATGACACAATTAATGATAGAGTTCTAAAAACACGTGTGGCATGTATCAAACATCAAACAAATAATATAGTGTTCTGAGAACATATCCAACTATTGATGTCTTGAGATGCAAGTGTCTTTGCATCATATTGGTATCACACTATTTCAAAGACACAAATTATTGAGTTGTACAAACACGTGGCTCATATTGTACTATTCCACCCAGTAACTTTTGTGCCCTCCCTAAAAAAGGTGCAAAAAATTACCATCTTAGAAGGTGGTAAAATCAATAATGGCAGATAGCCTAATTCAACCGAAATAACATCAAATATCAACAATTCTATAATGCGGAAAAGGATATCGAGTCAACCTTCTTTACGTGACCATATCCGTTCAAGACATCATCATCAGAATGGGCCACATGAGCATCAGCCCCATGAGCGCGAGACGTGCCACGCTTATTCTTGTAGGTTATCATTATCTTGACGCTCATTTTGGATTACTCCAAACTCACGTAATAGAATGAAATGATGACTTCTACAGATCTCCTGGACCTGCTGGAAATATAAATCACGATATTGCCATAGACCGCAACAAAGTTACCTCGATCCCCAATAAGACTTAAGGATAAGAGCATCAATCTATCATGTCCATACATACAGACAGTTCATTAGGAAGAAGAAGAAGAAGAAGAAGAAGAAGAAGAAGAAGAAGAAGAAGAAGAAGAAGAAGAAGAAGAAGCAAACTCAAGACACCTGTCCATCAAGCAACTGGATCTATTTCCCCACCCACCTAAACAGACAACCACCGAATTATACTATACAAAATCGGATCATAATGGCCCCGGTGCAAACTTGAACACCGATACTATCAGGCACATGGAACCCCAATTCTGTGCACAAACTACGAGATCCAGATTAGCATCTCCCTAGCCAAAGACCCTACCATCCAAATTTGAACTCGCTCAACCGAACAGGATAGCAAACGACGACATCCCTAGCACGGCTACGCCCGGTCCCTTTCGCTGCCCTCTCTACTCCTCGCTCGCTCCAGTCCCAGGTTGCAGTAGACGTGATTTGTTCAAAAGATCTTCTAGGTGAGATGCCTTTGGTTTGTCCCATGGTGGTCAAGTGGCTTTGGCTGGTAACGGTCTATGCCGATGCGTGGCCGTCAAAGCTGCATGCCGAGCGAGCTGAACAACTGGCTGCACACTACACATGTCATTCTGATAGTATCTTCTCCGTCCATGGCTAAGGTGATGATACTTTCTGAAGTCTCATTCAATTTAGAAAAGTGCAACAGTTTAGTGAAAGTGCAACTTACACTTTTTTATTTAGTTGCATTTTTGTAGAGAAGTGTAGGCTACGTTACTAAAGTAAAGTTGATTTTTCTAAGTTGATTGGTTCTTGAGAAAAACTCAAATCTACTTTAAATCAACAAAATAGCACGACGACAGATTTGTGCGCCTCTTGCTTGGGCTATCTAGGAAGATAGTGTCGCCAAGGTCCTGCGATTGTCGTGTTTTGGACTACAGTATGCCGGTGTCTGCATGATGGTCATGCGTTGGCCAAGGGCGCATGGGCGGTTGTTGTCTAGTGCACGCACAACGGTTGCATGTGGAGGTCCTTCTCGATAGTGGCATGATACGTCTCCAACGTATCTACTTTTTCTCAGACTTTTGCTATTGTTTTGAACTCTAATTTGCATGATTTGAATAAAACTAACCCCGGACTGACATTGTTTTCAGCAGAACCACCATGGTGTTGTTTTTGTGCAGAAATAAAAGTTCTCGGAATGGAACGAAACTTTGCGAGGATTTTTTATATCAATAATAAGAATTACTGTAGCCAAGACCCATCAGAGAGGGGCACCTAGGTGGGCACAACCCACCAGGGCGTGCCCCCTTTCCTGACGCACCCAGGTGGGTTGTACCCACATGGCGGCCCCGCTGACGACCCCTCGATACTATAAAATCATAAATTTCCAGAAAAAAAACAGGGAGAAAGAATTATTGCGATCCATGAGACGGAGCCGCCGCCAGGCCCTATTCTTCCTCGGGAGGGCATATCTGGAGTCCGTTTGGGGCTCCGGAGAGGGGGATCTTCGTTCTTCGTCATCACCAACCCTTCTCCATCGCCAATTCCATGATGCTCCCCACCGGGAGTGAGTAATTCCTTCGTAGGCTTGCTGGTCGGTGAGAAGTTGGATGAGATTCATCATGTAATAGAGTTAGTTTTGTTGGGGCCCGACCCCTAGTATCCACTATGTTCTTAGATTGATGTTGCTATGACCTTGCCATGCTTAATGCTTGTCACTTTGGGCACGGGTGCCATGATTTCATATCTGAATAGTTTATGTTATCATCATTATATTGATGTTCTAGATCTGATCTTGCAAGTTATAGTCACCTACTACGGTTATGATCCAGCAACCCCGGAGTGACAACAACCGGACCCACTCCCGGTGATGATCGTAGTTTGAGGAGTTCATGTATTCACTATGTGTTAATGCTTTGTTCCGATTCTCTATTAAAAGGAGGCCTTAATATCCCTTAGTTTCCAATATGAACCCCGCTTCCGCGGGAGGGTAGGACAAATGGTCTCACGCAAGTTCTTTTAATAAAGCACATATGACTACTTACAGAATACATTCCTACATTATATCGATGAACTGGAGCTAGTGCCATATCGCCCTAGGTTATAACTGTCTCATGATGAATATCATCCAACAAGTCACCGATCCAATTCCTACGAACTTTTCCATATTGTTTCTTCTAAGTTACTACTATTATCATCACTATTACACTTGCTACGAAATTACTACTACCAGTGTTACTGTAACTATTGCTGCTGTCAGTACTATCTAAACTCTCAACCTATTTTGTTACTGATCACTTTGCTGCAGATAATTAATCTTCAGGTGTGGTTGAATTGACAACTCAGCTGCTAATACCTTCAAATATTCTTTGGCTCCCCTTGTGTCGAATCTATAAATTTGGGTTCAATACTCTACCCTCGAAAACCGTTGCAATCCCCTATACTTGTGGGTTATCAATTTATCACTATGAAGAATCTAAAGGGTCCAAAGACTAAGATATTTTCCTCAAAGACGAGGGGAGGTAAGGAACTGCCATGTAGTTCTACTTTAGATTCACCTTCTGTTATGAGTAAACTTGCAACACCACCACATGCTATCAATTTTGATATGTCGCAAGTTATTGATGATGCTACTCCTACTATGAATGATGCTTATGATGATGCTAGTATCTTGCTTGATAATGATGATGTGCAACTTGGTGAATTTCTTGATAAACAAATTGCTAGAGTTATACAACATTATGTTGTTGAATCTGATGATGAACTTGACACTGAAACTCCTGAAACACCTGCTAGAACTAGTCCTACTAGATATGAATTGCTTAAGGTACCGGAAGGTTATGTTATGAGTGAAGAAGCAACTAGAGATATTCTTGCTTGCAATTATAGAGATGATCTAGAGAAATTATTACTCAAATATAAAGAAAAATCTCTGAATGCTAGAATGAAGTGTGATCCTAAGTTTTCTACTTCACCTATCTTTATTGATGATAATGATTATGAATTCTCTATCAACCCGGAGTTAATTACTCTGGTAGAATCTGATCCTTTACATGGTTATGAAACTGAAACTGTTGTGGCACATCTTACTAAATTGAATGACATAGCAACCCTTCTTACTCATGATGAGAAAAACCTCTATTACTTTATTCTCAAATTATTTCGTTTCTCATTAAAGGCTGATGCTAAAGCTTGGTATAGTACTCTTGCTCTTGGTTGTGTGCGTAGTTCCCAGGATATGATTTATTACTTCTCTGAAAAATATTTCCTGCTCATATGAAACAAGCTGCCTTACAGGAAATATTTAACTTTGTACAAACTAAAGAAGATAGTCTCCCACAGCTTGGGGGAGGCTTAATGCTTTGCCTGATCATCCTCTTAAGAAAAATGAAATACTTGATATCTTCTATAGTGGACTAATCGATGCTTCTAGGGACTTCCTAGATAGTTGCGCTAGTTGTGTTTTAAGGGAATAAACTGTTGGACAAGATGAAGAATTATTGAATAACATATTGAAAAATTATGATGATTGGACTATTCCTGAACCACTGGCTAAACCCACTCCGAAGAAGAGGGGTATATTATATCTCAGTCCCGAAGATATGAAAGAGGCAAAGAAATCCATGAAGGAAAAAGGTATTAAAGCTGAGGATGTTAAAAAATTTACCTCCTATTGAAGAAATACACGGGCTTAATGGACCAACAATGCCTAAGGTGGTAGAGGTAAATTCTCTTATGAAGCTTAATGATACTGATAATCCTCACAATATGCATCCTAGCCAATGCCTTTATGAGTTTAAAAATTACATTAGAAAACAAGATCACTTCAATGCAAATGTTATGATACAATTGAAATATAATTCTGATATGATTGCTTGCTTGAGTGACTTGTTATTTAGAATATCAAATGATGTTATAGGTGCTAGAAAACATGATTCTATGGTTCAAACTCAATTAGAACAAGTTGCTAAATCTCAACGAGAATTGCTTGATGAAATAAATCATAATATGCGTGACTTTGCTGTTAGAGTTGCAACTAGAGAAGGTAAAATGACTCAGGAACCACTTTATCCTGAGGGACACCCTAAAAGAATTGTACAAGATTCACAAAGAGCTAACACTAGTGCACCTAGTCCTTCTAAAAAGAAAAAGAAAAAGAAAAATTGTAGGACTTTGCACATCTCTAGTGAACCTGAAATAGAAAAACCTCCTGATAATGATAATGAAGTTTCTATCTCAGATGTTGAAACTCAATCTTGTAATGAACACTCACCTACTGATAATGAAAAAGACAATGATGATTTTCATGAAGACTCTCAACCAACCAATGATAAAGAACCAGATAATGATGTGGAGATAGAACAACCTTTAGATCTTGATAACCCACAGCCTAAGAATAAAAGATATGACAAAAGAGACTTTGTTGCTAGAAAACACGTTAAAGAAAGAGAACCGTGGGTTCAAAAACCTATGCCTTTTCCACCCAAGTCAACTAAAAAGAATGATGATGAAGAATTTGAACGCTTTGCTGAAATGCTGAGGCCAGTCTTTTTGCGTACTCACTTGACTGATATCTTGAAAATGCCTCCTTATGCAAATTATATGAAAGACAACATTACAAATAAGAGAAAAATACCGGAAGATGAAATCTCTACTATGCTTGCTAATTATACTTTCAAAGATGGAGTACCTAAAAAATTTGGAGATCCGGGATTACCAACTATACCTTGCTCTATCAAAAAGAATTATGTGAAAACTGCTTTGTGTGATTTAGGAGCTGGTGTTAGTGTTATGTCTTTCTCTTAATATAAAAGACTTGACTTGAATAAACTCACACTACTGAAATATCCTTACAAATGGTTGAGAAACCAACTGCCATACCTATGGGTATCTGTGAGGATGTGTCCGTTGTTGTTGCTAATGTTACTATTTTGACTGACTTTGTTATACTTGATATGCCCGAGGACGACAACATGTCGATTATCCTTGGTAGACCCTTCTTGAATACTGCAAGGGCTGTTATTGATTGCAACAAAAGCAAGGTCACTTTTCATATTAATGGTAATGAGCATATGGTGCACTTTCCGAAGAAACATTTAAGTGGTATTAATGTTATTGAAAAATCTCCGACAATCACAATTGGAAGTTTTCAAATACCTCTACCTACTGTTAAAAAGAAATACGAAATACTTATTGTTGGGGAAATGCATATCCCCATTAAGGTAACTTAGTGATTTACGAAAGTTCTTCGGTTTCATTATAATCGAAAGTGGTTGTTAATAAGACTTGATCAACCTTATTAATGGATCGTTTTTGAATGGTATGAAGTTGATGAATTTAGTAAGCACTACTTTCTATCCCTACTTTTTGTTCTCTATTTTTATTAGTTAAATAAAATAAAATGCCATGTTTTGTCTGTTTTTTGAATTTCCCGTGCAATAAAAAATGACCCAAAAATAAAAGTTCTCAGAATGCCCTGAAAATTTAATACGATTTTTTTTCTGAATATGTGAGAATTTTTGGTGCAATAAACATCAGAGGGTGGTGCACCAGGTGCGCACAACCCACCTGGGCGCACCAGTACCCCCAGGCGCGCCCTTTTGTGATGTGGTCCCCCCTCACTTACCTATTCATACCACATCATCACCTACCTCCAGAAAACAATCCCCATTGCTCTCTCTTCCGTGTTCTTGAGCTCAAACCCGCGGATTTCGATCTCTTTGCTCAAAGCTCCATTTCCGAAACTGCTTCGGGGGATTGTTGCTTGGTATGTGACTCCACCATTTGTCCAATTAGTTTTTGTTTTAGTGGTTTCTACTTTGCATAATTAGCTACTCTTGGTGCTGCTGTAGATGTGCTTGCATGTTGAATTCATAGTGCTCTAAGTAGTTTGAATGCTAGCTATGGCTTCTATGCATCCATATGAGTAGTTTCTACTAATCTTACAAAGTTTTGTTGACAAATTTTTGTCACTCAGAAATTTTATTTTCAAAAAATTGTACGCAGACATGAATATCTTCTGGAAGTTTGGCTCTAAGAAGAACTCCAAGGGTGTTATTCGGGAGTCCTCTGACAATGATCTCCACCCTCGGAGGTTGGCGGAAGTTCGACCGTGCGAATGGCCGCACACCCTGTTCCTACAAGAGGCTGGTATCAGATTACGGGTTTTGGAAAACCCTTGAGGTTCGAACACTAGGGTGCGCACGAAGATCTCTCTCCCCCTAGCTCACGCTCTCGCCACGATCTCAAAGCCTGGCTCGCCGAACCCGAGGAACCAGGGACACAAGAGTTTATACTGGTTCGCGCCACCGTTGTGGTGTAATACCCTACTCCAGTTTGGTGTGGTGGATTGCCTTGTAGGATGAGGATAAACAAGTACAAGGGATGAACAGCCTCCTGAGGAGAGGTGTTCTTGAGCTCGGTGAGCTTGTATGGTGGAATTGGTGGAATGGATCCAGTCCCAGATGAGATGCCTCCCTATGGTGGTGGCTAGTCCTATATATAGAGGCCCGGGTCCTCCGCCCCCCAAATATTAGGCGGGAAGGGATCCCACAACGGCCAATATGAAGGGGGACAACTAGTACAAGTTATGCTGACAAAAGGTGGTCTTCATCTGCCAAAGACTCTGGTGGTGACGCTGTCGTGGGCTCCGTGGTGACCTCCGTCCTATCGTCCTACTGGTCTTGGTCTCGTTGCACCAATATGGAAACCTTTGCCGGCTGCCTCGAGACTCCTCGCCTGCGCTTGCCCCTTTAGCACCAAAGTGGCAACCGATACTCTACGTGCGCTAGCGCCCGCCTGGCCTTGGTCATCATGGCTCACGTCATGGGAACCTCTTGAGGTTCCCCTTGCATAGATCTCTCCGCTCCTCGGGGGCTGTGACACCCCAAAAATTTGGCCTTGTTTTAATGAATTAAATTTTTTGCCAGGAATTTAAAACCTTGATTTCTGAGCACCATTTTGATTTTTAAATCATTTCCTTCCCTATTGGTGATGAGTTTTTCCAAAAGAGAAAACTTTTTCAAATATGTTGTTGGACTTATTTGATCTCTCAAGAAAAACTTTTCCTTATTTAATCTAACTAATTAAATAATTAAGTTGCTTGATCTCTACTTTCTTGAAAATGGTTTTTCAAGGTTAAAATGGCCATATTTGAACTACAACCATTTGACAAATTCACTTAAAATTTCCACAAAAATTTGGAAAAGTCATGTGATGTTATTAAATATCTTTTGTGCAAAAACATCTTTATTTCCTAAAATATTTTGAGCTCTGCATCAATTTTTCTTCTCTGGCCCAGAGTGCAATTTTGCAATACAACCCATTTAAATATTTCTTTCTAGCCTCCACCAAAATTTTTGGGATGTTAGTAGTAGCATATGATTCAACTTTATGCAAAAACCCAGTGATGTTATTTGCCAATTTTGAGTGAATCAACCTCATTTTCATTCTGGACCAATTTGATAGTTTGTATAGCAACCATATTTTTGCTTGCCCTTTTGCCCCTGTTTATCTCTCCTACTTATAGTCCTCCATGTTAAACCCTTAAGTCCAGGAGCATGCACCCTTTGGATCATTTTTGGTTCATGAAATGATGCCATCTATTTCCTGTCCAGAATTGAAGTTCTGTAAGACTTGCACTAACAAGTTTCTCCTTTTGCCCAACCAACCTAACCACCCTCTTGTCCACCCAAAGAGACACTGATCTGGAGTTTTTGGCCACCCCAAGAGATGCCTAGGCGCATGTGGCATTCTGTCGAGCACCCTGTAGGCATGACTAGTTTGACATGAGTCTTAGCTTTCACTGTGATCTTGCTTCCCTTTCCTAACTGCCTTGTCCAATAGACCCCTCGCTACTCCTAACCTCAATCTGCTAAATGCCAGCCTCACCCAAGCTCTGTAGCATGCCCTGGCATTGCGTCGAGCACGTCCCGTGCACGCCCAGAGCGTGAGCAGCGCGCGCGTTTTGCACGTGCTCGTGCCCGAGCCAGCGTGCCCCTGGATAAGCCTCCCCGAGCTCATCTTGATTCTCTTCCTCATCCGCTAGCTCCTGTCATTAGCCCCTGGAGCTGGCCAAGCACCGCCACGCCGCCCGACCACCCTGGCACACTACAGCGCCGCCGTCAGGGCTCTTTTGGCGGCACGCCGGCGTCCGCAATGCGCGCCTGCCACGGTCGGCGTCGCCCAAGCCACCCCACGCCGTCCACGCTGGAGAAGTGGAAGCGTAAAACTCTCCAGTACGTTTTCCCCACTTCGAAAGGGTATTTCCTTCTGAAAACGTTTTCTTTTCTGTTTTATTTTAAATAACAGATTTTGACCAGAACTTTGACTGCCTATAACTTTTTAAATACAACTCCAAATGAGTTGATTCTTTTTCCTACCTTCCTCAGATTTGGTCTAGTTTATTTTAAGATTTATTTGAGAATTTTCCAAACAACTTTTTTGTACTGTTCTTAAAATGTGTGTTAATTCAAATATATTTTTCATAATAGGAGTTTGGAGAGAGAGAAGAAACTTTCAAAAGTTTTGGAGAGAACCACACCCCTCCACAACTTGAAGGCAAGCATTCTGAACCCTGGCATAATGTTTTTGGTGTGTTATTTGACACGTTTATAACACCACCTTATTCCGGAGGACTTGTTATTTCATGTGATATGATCATGTGCATGGAAGCATACTGGTGATTTCCTTGCTGTTGGAAATGAATATTTTTGTGATGGTATTCATCCTCATATGCCTTGCATGCATGCCGGAAAGGAATCCAGGAAAGCCTCGGCCTTGGGTAGGCGTGAGCTTGTCACCGGTCCCCGTCGGGACGGTTATGTCCGGTATGGCATGGTAAGGTATATTGAGCGGTGATTTCGTCGGTTGTAATATATTTGATATACATGTCATGCAGGGAACTTATAAACCTCCTGAGTCGACCGCAGATCGAGTCTTGTTCCAGTAACCCCCATACTTGCCTCGTACTACCACTCGTCCCTGCCGCAGGTAGGGTACGGTTCAGCAAGTCGTTAACCCCTTTCCAGCACACACCGTACAGAGAGGCCATGGTGGAAGATATCGGTTGTAGCCGGTAGGCATGCCACCTGGTCCGGGGGCATGGGTGTTACCGGTTGGGACCGAGAGGGGAGGCCACCCCTTAAAGCGCGCGATACAAATTTGATCCCATGCTACGCGAGGTTGTAGCCTCCCCACTTAGAGTTTTGCTTAACAAGTGTCGTGGGTGATTCCAGACACCGGTGAGTTAAGCTAGTGTGTGCAAGGTTAGGCGTGTTCTCAACTAAAAGGCCATAGACGGAATTAGTCCCGATGGACTAAAGGAATCCGTTACTCGTGGGTAAAGAGTACACCTTCTGCAGAGATAAAAACCTATTCGAATAGCCGTGTCCATGGTTAAGGATTACAGTCTGGGATGGGTCAAGTGTTGGTCTTAGTGTCCGTCTTCGGAGGTGAAAATTGTTAAACCAAACTTGGATACTGATCGGTGACTTGTGAGGACCATGATTATTAGCTTGTGATGGACTAACCTGTTGTAATATTTGTATTATCGAGTATCCCTGGGATGGTTCTACACCCTGGATACTCACGGTGATCATTTAATTCTAAGCCCGGTTAAATGTTTATTCCTGTGGATGGACTAACCCCTTTATTATCATGAACTGAATATTTATTATGAGTATTATTTACTTGTGAATTAAAGCCCTTTCTCTGATGTCGCTCAGACTTCTGACTGTGGCATTTCTTTTAAAGCCCTTTCTGTGATGTCGCTTAGACGTCCGATTGTGGCATCTCTTTTAAAGCCTTTTCTGTGATGTCGCTCAGACGTCCGACTGTGGCATTTCTTTTAGAGCCCTTTCTGTGATGTCGCTCAGACGTCCGACTGTGGCATTTCTTTTAAAGCCCTTTCTGTGATGTCGCTTAGACGTCCGATTGTGGCATCTCTTTTAAAGCCCTTTCTGTGATGTCGCTCAGACGTCCGACTGTGGCATTTCTTTTAGAGCCCTTTCTGTGATGTCGCTCAGACGTCCGATTGTGGCATTTCTTCTAAAGCCCTTTCTGTGATGTCGCACAGACGTCCGACTGTGGCATTTCTTTTAGAGCCCTATCTGTGATGTCGCTCAGACGTCCGACTGTGGCATTTCTTTTAAAGCCCTTTCTGTGATGTCGCTCAGACGTCCGACTGTGGCATTTCTTTTAAAGCCCTTTTTGTGATGTCACTCAGACGTCCGACTGTGGCATTTCTTTTAAAGCCTTTTTGTGATGTCGCTCAGACGCCTGGCTACGGCATTTTATTTCCACTCCATTATTGATTATTCATGTTGCATTTTAATAACCCGCTTGCATGCATAAAAGATATTTTATTTGTGACTAACGATGTGATCATAGAATATTTAAGTGCATAATTATCAATTATATTATTCTAGTGTTCTTAATGTTTGCGAGTACATTCAAAGTACTCACTGGCTTGTCCCTGGCTATTGTCTTGGCCAGATATTTGCATGGAAAGGAACGTTGCGGTGACAGCCCCGGAAACTAAGCAAACGATGATAGCAGCCTCGTGAAGATAGGAGTTAACCTGGTCAGCTGTTCCTGTGGGAAATGGAGTCCCATTGACCTTGGTGATCCACAAACCGCTTCCGCCCTCAACCACTAGAAAACCATTTGATGTACCCATAGGCCACAATGGTCTTGTACTGCACATTTTGTACCTTCGCTTGGAATTTCTGTATCAAGTCGATACCTCATCAGCTAACAGTAATCCTGGGGCTGGTGAGCACAGTGGCCATTTTTTGGGAATTTAATGCCCGGAAAACCGGTCGTGACAGGCTTGGTATCAGAGCCAGGCTGACCATTGGCTAATCCTATCTTAGCCAGGTCAATAAACTTAGGTAAACCAACCCACCAGACCTTGACCAAACCCCAGTCAAGCTTCCCTTGCAAGATAGCCACACCGTGACCCGACGCCTTTTTGGCAGTCGGTGCCCAACCTATCCATCTAACCTGTCAATCTTGCACCAGTGACCAAGTCCTAAATAGCCCTTTTTCGCAAGCGTGCGAAGGAAGACTCTGTCCCCTTTTCCCTATAAAAAGGGCACGCTAGCCTCAACTCAGCACAGCACAGCCTCTACCCCCAAACCAAGCCACAATGCCCGGCCCTGTCGTGCAAAATGAGACCACAGCAACCAACCTTGGAGGCTTTGTGACCATACTCGCAAACCTCACCCGTCGTGCCTATGCGTTAGAAGAGCCCCCAGAATATGTTGTGTACCAAGGACCCATGAGCGGTGAGAGCCATCAATTCTGGGCCACTATGCACATTTATGGTAGGGGACTAGAGCCCGAGCGTCCCTACAGGTTCACCGGAAGGACAACTTCCTTTGAGCCACAAGCCATCCAACTAGCTGCTCGAGAAGCTATAGTTCATCTTCGGCACTTGTCGCCCAGAGTTAACTGTCGCTCGTTCCACTACTACCCCAGACGTGAAGGGTATGGTAGACCACCCCAAGTTGTCAACGGAGATCACGAGACAGATCCTGCATTGTTCCACCTAGTGCGCTATGTAAGTGCACTAGAGGAACTATGCGATCAAATCACGATTGATCTAATCGCAGCTCGTGGAGAGCTAGTTCGTCGAACCCCGGCGAGAGAAGAGAACGAGCCCAACATCAACAACCCAGTCATGCTGTTTGGGCACCCGATCGAGCCCCGGAGATCTACCCCAGCCATCGGTCAAGTTGCCGCGATAACCCCAGAAGTGCTTCGCCGCATTTTGGAAGCACACTCCAACGGGGTTGTGGCCAGCAATCCTCGAGATGGTCATCATCGCTACCCCAAGACTGCAGCCCCTCAGACCACTCCAGTTAATTCAGACGACGAGAACCGAAGAGAAGCCTCGACATCCACAAGGCACGCCCGCTTGGATATAAACGAGGTAGACTAAGTCACCCGTATCGTATCGAGTCCCAGTGTACCCTTGCCTTGTAATCATGTGGCCTTATTCTTAAACGCCGTCTGTTGTCGTCCCTCTGTTTTAAATAGTATCCTTGCATGGGTATGTCAGCACAGAGTTGCATGTTTTTCCGGACGCAACCACCCAAAAACCTTCCCCGACAATCCCCACAGTAACACATCACTTTAGTGAAATGTGTGAATCTGTGGCTTGACCCCGACCTTGGAACCGAGCTGAAAATTTTCTTTACCCTTCACCACGGTAAAAATGACCCAGCTCCAGTGCTATAAAAGGCCACCGCGTGACCTTGCCAAGCACCCCTCATCTTGTGCACCATCCTCCCAATCAATTCTTGCCATGCCAAGCCCCAGCATTACCTGAGAACCCCAGATGCAACCCAGGGTAGTTTTGTCAAGATATTGTGGGATTTTACCTGCATTACCATGGGCGCTACCCAGCCACCCTAGTACGAGCTGTTAAAATCGAGGATCACCCCTTCCACGTCAAGATATTGGGCAGCAGTGCACCATTCCTCCCGTAAACTCAAACCAAGATCCAACGGAGGTCTCCTTCGTGGGGAAATCTATGCCAACCCCACAGATGGCCATAGAAGCTCCTGCGTACGAAGCGCTTGCTCGCCTTCGATTCGCAGTACCCTATGCCAGCGAACGAGGGTATTATCGTGCAGAACCCGGAGGAGTGACTCTTTTCCCGGTGGCCGAATTGAGAGAGACCCAGTCCTGGCCAACCTTGTCCAGTACGTCATCGCTCAAGAGCGATTAACCCAAGGTGTGATGGGTTATCTCCAGAGCCTCGCAGATTTAAATCCTCAAATCGCCATCGGCAGAGCACTAAGGCCCGACCGGGAGAGACACGTGCATCGACTAGTCAATCCACTTTCCCCGATAGAAGAGGAGTGTATCCCAGTACCAGAGATGTTTTCTAGGGACCCCGTCCAGTTACCATTCCCATTTTAGACGTCGTTGCGGTGTTCATTATTGCAACACTTATTTATGTGTTTGACTTATGCATGATACCCTGAGTTTGTACGACAAGTCAATTATTTGGCTTCTACTAATGCGTGTAGTTTTTGTTGTGGTTTATGCTCCTTTGAATTAACCGTTTTTCCCTCGCAAAACCCTAAAGTGAGATTTCTTTGCCCTGAGTTGCTACATCTGCACCTTCTCACGACGGGGATTAAATAATTTCACACAGCACCACGGCAGCAGACTCACAACCACTACCATTCGAGCACATACACTGTTTGCAAAACTATGCAACGGTGATACATCCGGCTAATCACCCCCCCTAACAACAGTTAGCATCCGGCACACCCTATCTACTCCTCATGATCACCACCACCGCGGAGAGCGAACACCCAAGCAGCAGCGTCGCGACGATCGTCGAGGATCATCACGCACAGGAGCATAGCGAGCCCCAGTAGTGTCGCCAACCCCGCAAATATCAGGATCGCAAACCAGTCCGGCATCGCCTCCGCCATTAGAGCCTCACCCGAGCTTCTGTAAGCAGTGATGGAGAAAGGAGGAGGAAAAGTGAGGCCAGGAGTGAGGAAGAAGAGAGGGACACCTCGGCCGTTTTATAGCTCGAGCTTGGTGTACGGTGGGCGAAGTCCACCAACGCCGCTCGTCGCCGACCGCTGGTGTTCGGAGTCGAATCCGCGAGAAGTGCCGACAGCATGCTGGCCCGCGAGGTGAGTGCACGCTGCACCGGCAGCTAGCACACCGCGCACTACCTCGGTACGGCCTAGATGCCCTACGTGCTAGACGTCGCCAGTGGAGAAAGCGTAGGAAAGCGCGCGGGAGAGAGGAAGTAGAGAGAGCCAAAGGAAGAAGAAGAGGCTGACTGTGGGCCCCGGGTCCACCTGTCGGCCAGAGAGAACACTGTGCTCTCGGGTGCGACCAGCGTATATTTAAATTTAGAAATTATACTAAATTTATATCCAGCTAGGGACCCTACGTTTTCCGTCCCGAACCATAGATCTTTCCACGCAGCGCCAGTATTCACACTGTGGTTTTACATCACTTATTGCCCTCTCACTGTAGCCACATCTTTGTTGCATAAATCTTTCTTCAAACAGCTTTTGACAAATCTCGAGGACGAGATTTTTCTTAAGGGGGATAGTGTTGTGACACCCCAAAAATTTGGCCTTGTTTTAATGAATTAAAATTTTTGCCAGGAATTTAAAACCTTGATTTCTGAGCACCATTTTGATTTTTAAATCATTTCCTTCCCTATTGGTGATGAGTTTTTCCCAAAGAGATAACTTTTTCAAATATGTTGTTGGACTTATTTGATCTCTCAAGAAAAACTTTTCCTTATTTAATCTAACTAATTAAATAATTAAGTTGCTTGATCTCTACTTTCTTGAAAATGGGTTTTCAAGGTTAAAATGGCCATATTTGAACTACAACCATTTGAAAAATTCACTTAAAATTTCCACAAAAATTTGGAGAAGTCATGTGATGTTATTAAATAACTTTTGTGCAAAAACATCTTTATTTCCTGAAATATTTTGAGCTCTGCATCAATTTTTCTTCTCTGGTCCAGAGTGCAATTTTGCACTACAACCCATTTATATATTTCTTTCTAGCCTCCACCAAATTTTTTGGGATGTTAGTAGTAGCATATGATTCAACTTTATGCAAAAACCCAGTGATGTTATTTGCCAATTTTGAGTGAATCAACCTCATTTTCATTCTGGACCAATTTGATAGTTTGTATAGCAACCATATTTTTGCTTGCCCTTTTGCCCCTGTTTATCTCCCCTACTTATAGTCCTCCATGTTAAACCCTTAAGTCCAGGAGCATGCACCCTTTGGATCATTATTGGTTCATGAAATGATGCCATCTATTTCCTGTCCAGAATTGAAGTTCTGTAAGACTTGCACTAACAAGTTTCTCCTTTTGCCCAACCAACCTAACCACCCTCTTGTCCATCCAAAGAGACACTGATCTGGAGTTTTTGGCCACCCCAAGAGATGCCTAGGTGCATGTGGCATTCTGTCAAGCACCCTGTAGGCATGACCAGTTTTGACATGAGTCTTAGCTTTCACTGTGATCTTGCTTCCCTTTCCTAGCTGCCTTGTCCAATAGACCCCTCGCTACTCCTAACCTCGATCTGCTAAATGCCAGCCTCACCCAAGCTCTGTAGCATGCCCTGGCATTGCGTCGAGCATGTCCCATGCACGCCCAAAGCGCGAGCAGCGTGCACGTTTTGCACGTGCTCGTGCCCGAGCCAGCGCACCGCTGGATAAGCCTCCCCGAGCTCATCCTGATTCTCTCCCTCGTCCGCTAGCTCCTGTCGTTAGCCCCTGGAGCTGGCCAAGCACCGCCACGCTGCCCGACCACCCTGGCACACTACAGCGCCGCCGTCAGGGCACTTTTGGCGGCACGCCGGCGTCCGCAATGCGCCCCTGCCACGGTCGGCGTCGCCCAAGCCACCCCGGCTCGCCACCTGTCCCTGGGAGCCGTGCAAGCTTATCCCCTCGCTCGTCGGCTAGCTCTCGTCGCCTCCACGTCGCCCTGCAAGCTACAGAGAGGCGGTTCGCCGGCATCGTCATCCACCGCCGCGGAACCGACCTCGTCGCACTATAAAGAGAGGCCCCCTAGATCATCCGAGCACTCAGGCGACCTCAGGCCACCCCCATGGCACCCCCACAGCTAGCAATCGTCGGGGGAAAGCCGTCTTCCCCAACTCCGGCCGGTTCGTCCGCCGCCATGTTCAAGATCCATTCACCGCAACCAGAGCCCCTCCTGTTCGTCCAACACCGCCAAATGAACCCACCTCGACTTGCGGAGCCGCCCAGCTACTCAAACCCGACCGGGAGCCACCGCAGTTCAAACGCCCAAAATTCCCGAAGCCACCGGCCGCCGCGAAGCTCGCCGCCGGCGACTCCCTTCATCCCCACCCGACTGACAACCACCGGGAGGACCGCCCTCGAACCGCGGATCCATCCCCACCCTCGGTGTCTCGAACGGTGCCGCCGTTCGCCGGCGAGCGTCGCCGGAATCCCGCCTCCGCTCGGGGCAGAGGAAGAGGAGGGAGGCCGACTAGTCAAACCTGACCAGTGGGCCAGGCGGGCCCACTGTAAGTGACACCCCACGCCGTCCACACTGGAGAAGTGGAAGCGTAAAACTCTCCAGTACGTTTTCCCCGCTTCGAAAGGGTATTTGCTTCTGAAAACGTTTTCTTTTCTGTTTTATTTTAAATAACAGATTTTGACCAGAACTTTGACTGCCTATAACTTTTTAAATACAACTCCAAATGAGTTGATTCTTTTTCCTACCTTCCTCAGATTTAGTCTAGTTTAAGATTTATTTGAAAATTTTCCAAACAACTTTTTTGTACTGTTCTTGAAATGTGTGTTAATTTAAATATATTTTTCATAATAGGAGTTTGGAGAGAGAGAAGAAACTTTCAAAAGTTTTGGAGAGCACCTCACCTCTCCACAACTTGAAGGCAAGCATTTTGAACCCTGGCATAATGTTTTTGGTGTGTTATTTGACACGTTTATAACACCACCTTATTTCGGAGGACTTGTTATTTCATGTGATATGATCATGTGCATGGAAGCATACTGGTGATTTCCTTGCTGTTGGAAATGAATATTTTTGTGATGGTATTCATCCTCATATGCCTTGCATGCATGCCGGAAAGGAATCCAGGAAAGCCTCGGCCTTGGGTAGGCGTGAGCTTGTCACCGGTCCCCGTCGGGACGGTTATGTCCGGTATGGCATGGTAAGGTATATTGAGCGGTGATTTCGTCGGTTGTAATATATTTGATATACATGTCATGCAGGGAACTTATAAACCTCCTGAGTCGACCGCAGATCGAGTCTTGTTCCAGTAACCCCCATACTTGCCTCGTACTACCACTCGTCCCTGCCGCAGGTAGGGTACGGTTCAGCAAGTCGTCAACCCCTTTCCAGCACACACCGTACAGAGAGGCCATGGTGGAAGATATCGGTTGTAGCCGGTAGGCATGCCACCTGGTCCGGGGGCATGGGTGTTACCGGTTGGGACCGAGAGGGGAGGCCACGCCTTAGAGAGCGCGATACAAATTTGATCCCATGCTACGCGAGGTTGTAGCCTCCCCACTTAGAGTTTTGCTTAACAAGTGTCGTGGGTGATTCCAGACACCGGTGAGTTAAGCTGGTGTGTGCAAGGTTAGGCGTGTTCTCAACTAAAAGGCCGTAGACGGAATTAGTCCCGATGGACTAAAGGAATCCGTTACTCGTGGGTAAAGAGTACACCCTCTGCAGAGATAAAAACCTATTCGAATAGCCGTGTCCGTGGTTAAGGATTACAGTCTGGGATGGGTCAAGTGTTGGTCTTAGTGTCGGTCTTCGGAGGTGAAAATTGTTAAACCAAACTTGGATACTGATCGGTGGCTTGTGAGGACCATGATTATTAGCTTGTGATGGACTAACCTGTGGTAATATTTGTATTATTGAGTATCCCTGGGATGGTTCTACACCCTGGATACTCATGGTGATCATTTAATTCTAAGCCCGGTTAAATGTTTATTCCTGTGGATGGACTAACCCGTTTATTATCATGAACTGAATATTTATTATGAGTATTATTTACTTGTGAATTAAAGCCCTTTCTGTGATGTCGCTCAGACTTCCGACTGTGGCATTTCTTTTAAAGCCCTTTCTGTGATGTCGCTTAGACGTTCGATTGTGGCATATCTTTTAAAGCCCTTTCTGTGATGTCACTCAGACATCCGACTATGGCATTTCTTTTAGAGCCCTTTCTGTGATGTCGCTCAAACGTCCGACTGTGGCATTTCTTTTAAAGCCCTTTCTGTGATGTCGCTTAGATGTCCGATTGTGGCATCTCTTTTAAAGCCCTTTCTGTGATGTCGCTCAGACGTCCGACTGTGGCATTTCTTTTAGAGCCCTTTCTGTGATGTCGCTCAGACGTCCGATTGTGGCATTTCTTTTAAAGCCCTTTCTGTGATGTCGCTCAGACGTCCGACTATGGCATTTCTTTTAGAGCCCTATCTGTGATGACGCTCAGACGTCCGATTGTGGCATTTCTTTTAAAGCCTTTTCTGTGATGTCGCTCAGACGTCCGACCGTGGCATTTCTTTTAGAGCCCTATCTGTGATGTCGCTCAGACGTCCGACTGTGGCATTTCTTTTAAAGCCCTTTCTGTGATGTCGCTCAGACGTCCGACTGTGGCATTTCTTTTAAAGCCCTTTTTGTGATGTCGCTCAGACGTCCGACTGTGGCATTTCTTTTAAAGCCTTTTTGTGATATCGCTCAGACGCCTGGCTACGGCATTTTATTTCCACTCCATTATTGATTATTCATGTTGCATTTTAATAACCCGCTTGCATGCATAAAAGATATTTTATTTGTGACTAACGATGTGATCATAGAATATTTAAGTGCATAATTATCAATTATATTATTCCAGTGTTCTTAATGTTTGCGAGTACATTCAAAGTACTCACTGGCTTGTCCCTGGCTATTGTCTTGGCCCGATATTTGCATGGAAAGGAATGTTGCGGTGACAGCCCCAGAAACTAAGCAAACGATGATAGCAGCCTCGTGAAGATAGGAGTTAACCTGGTCAGCTGTTCCTGTGGGAAATGGAGTCCCATAGACCTTGGTGATCCACAATCCGCTTCCGCCCTCAACCACTAGAAAACCATTTGATGTACCCATAGGCCACAATGGTCTTGTACTGCACATTTTCTACCTTCGCTTGGAATTTCTGTATCAAGTCGATACCTCATCAGCTAACAGTAATCCTGTGGCTGGTGAGCACAGTGGCCATTTTCTGGGAATTTAATGCCCGGAAAACCGGTCGCGACATTGAAATGTGTTTTTTTTTCAAAATAGGATTTTGGAGAGAGAGAAGAAACTTTCAAAAGTTTTGGAGAGCACCTCACCCCTCCACAACTTGAAGGCAAGCATTCTGAACCCTGGCATAATGTTTTTGGTGTGTTATTTGACACGTTTATAACACCACCTTATTCCGGAGGACTTGTTATTTCATGTGATATGATCATGTGCATGGAAGCATACTAGTGATTTCCTTGCTGTTGGAAATGAATATTTTTGTGATGGTATTCATCCTCATATGCCTTGCATGCATGCCGGAAAGGAATCCAGGAAAGCCTCGGCCTTGGGTAGGCGTGAGCTTGTCACCGGTCCCCGTCGGGACGGTTATGTCCGGTATGGCATGGTAAGGTATATTGAGCGGTGATTTCGTCGGTTGTAATATATTTGATATACATGTCATGCAGGGAACTTATAAACCTCCTGAGTCGACCGCAGATCGAGTCTTGTTCCAGTAACCCTCATACTTGCCTCGTACTACCACTCGTCCCTGCCGCAGGTAGGGTACGGTTCAGCAAGTCGTTAACCCCTTTCCAGCACACACCGTACAGAGAGGCCATGGTGGAAGATATCGGTTGTAGCCCGTAGGCATGCCACCTGGTCCGGGGGCATGGGTGTTACCGGTTGGGACCGAGAGGGGAGGCCACCCCTTAGAGCGCGCGATACAAATTTGATCCCATGCTACGCGAGGTTGTAGCCTCCCCACTTAGAGTTTTGCTTAACAATTGTCGTGGGTGATTCCAGACACCGGTGAGTTAAGCTGGTGTGTGCAAGGTTAGGCGTGTTCTCAACTAAAAGGCCGTAGATGGAATTAGTCCCGATCGACTAAAGGAATCCGTTACTCGTGGGTAAAGAGTACACCCTCTGTAGAGATAAAAACCTATTCGAATAGCCGTGTCCATGGTTAAGGATTACAGTCTGGGATGGGTCAAGTGTTGGTCTTAGTGTCGGTCTTCGGAGGTGAAAATTGTTAAACCAAACTTGGATACTGATCGGTGACTTGTGAGGACCATGATTATTAGCTTGTGATGGACTAACCTGTTGTAATATTTGTATTATCGAGTATCCCTGGGATGGTTCTACACCCAGGATACTCACGGTGATCATTTAATTCTAAGCCCGGTTAAATGTTTATTCCTGTGGATGGACTAACCCGTTTATTATCATGAACTGAATATTTATTATGAGTATTATTTACTTGTGAATTAAAGCCCTTTCTGTGATGTCGCTCAGACTTCTGACTATGGCATTTCTTTTAAAGCCCTTTCTGTGATGTCGCTTAGACGTCCGATTGTGGCATCTCTTTTAAAGCCCTTTCTGTGATGTCGCTCAGACGTCCGACTGTGGCATTTCTTTTAGAGCCTTTTCTGTGATGTCGCTCAGACGTCCGACTGTGGCATTTCTTTTAAAGCCCTTTCTGTGATGTCGCTTAGATGTCTGATTGTGGCATCTCTTTTAAAGCCCTTTCTGTGATGTCGCTCAGACGTCCGACTATGGCATTTCTTTTAGAGCCCTTTCTGTGATGTCGCTCAGACGTCCGATTGTGGCATTTGTTTTAAAGCCCTTTCTGTGATGTCGCTCAGACATCCGACTGTGGCATTTCTTTTAGAGCCCTATCTGTGATGTCGCTCAGACGTCCGATTGTGGCATTTCTTTTAAAGCCCTTTCTGTGATGTCGCTCAGACGTCCGACTGTGGCATTTCTTTTAGAGCCCTATCTGTGATGTCGCTCAGACGTCTGACTGTGACATTTCTTTTAAAGCCTTTCTGTGATGTCGCTCAGACGTCCGACTGTGGCATTTCTTTTAAAGCCCTTTTTGTGATGTCGCTCAGACGTCCGACTGTGGCATTCCTTTTAAAGCCTTTTTGTGATGTCGCTCAGACGCCTGGCTACGGCATTTTATTTCCACTCCATTATTGATTATTCATGTTGCATTTTAATAACCCGCTTGCATGCATAAAAGATATTTTATTTGTGACTAACGATGTGATCATAGAATATTTAAGTGCATAATTATCAATTATATTATTCAAGTGTTCTTAATGTTTGCGAGTACATTCAAAGTACTCACTAGCTTGTCCCTGGCTATTGTCTTGGCCAGATATTTGCATGGAAAGGAACATTGCGGTGACAGCCCCGGAAACTAAGCAAACGATGATAGCAGCCTCGTGAAGATAGGAGTTAACCTGGTCAGCTGTTCCTATGGGAAATGGAGTCCCATAGACCTTGGTGATCCACAATCCGCTTCCGCCCTCAACCACTAGAAAACCATTTGATGTACCCATAGGCCACAATGGTCTTGTACTGCACATTTTGTACCTTCACTTGGAATTTCTGTATCAAGTCGATACCTCATCAGCTAACAGTAATCCTGGGGCTGGTGAGCACAGTGGCCATTTTCTGGGAATTTAATGCCCGGAAAACCAGTCGCGACAGGCTTGGTATCAGAGCCAGGCTGACCATTGGCTAATCCTATCTTAGCCAGGTTAATAAACTTAGGTAAACCAACCCACCAGACCTTGACCAAACCCCAGTCAAGCTTCCCTTGCAAGATAGCCACACCGTGACCTGACGCCTTTTTGGCAGTCGGTGCCCAACCTATCCATCTAACCTGTCAATCTTGCACCAGTGACCAAGTCCTAAATAGTCCTTTTTCACAAGCGTGCGAAGGAAGACTCCGTCCCCTTTTTCCTATAAAAAGGGCATGCTAGCCTCAACTCAGCACAGCACAGCCTCTACCCCCAAACCAAGCCACAATGCCCGGCCCTATCGTGCACAATGAGACCACAGCAACCAACCTTGGAGGCTTTGTGACCATACTCGCAAACCTCACCCGTCGTGCCTATGCGTTAGAAGAGTCCCCAGAATATGTTGTGTACCAAGGACCCATGAGCGGTGAGAGCCATCAATTCTGGGCCACTGTGCACATTTATGGTAGGGGACTAGAGCCCGAGCGTCCCTACAGGTTCACCGGGAGGACAACTTCCTTTGAGCCACAAGCCATCGAACTAGCTGCTCGAGAAGCTATAGTTCATCTCCGGCACTTGTCGCCCAGAGTTAGCTGTCGCTCGTTCCACTACTACCCCGGACGTGAAGGGTATGGTAGACCACCCCAAGTTGTCAACGGAGATCACGAGACAGATCCTGCATTGTTGCACCTAGTGCGCTATGTAAGTGCACTAGAGGAACTATGCGATCAAATCACGATTGATCTAATCGCAGCTCGTGGAGAGCTAGTTCGTCGAACCCCGGCGAGAGAAGAGAACGAGCCCAACATCAACAACCCAGTCGTGCTGTTTGGGAACCCGATCAAGCCCTGAAGATCTGCCCCAGCCATCGGTCAAGTTGCCGCGATAACCCCAGAAGTGCTTCGCCGCATTTTGGAAGCACACTCCAACGGGGTTGTGGCCAGCAATCCTCGAGATGGTCATCATCGCTACCCCGAGACTGCAGCCCCTCAGACCACTCCAGTTAATTCAGACGACGAGAACGGAAGAGAAGCCTCGACATCCACAAGGCACACCCGCTTGGATATAAACGAGGTAGACTAAGTCACCCGTATCGTATCGAGTCCCAGTGTACCCTTGCCTTGTAATCATGTGGCCTTATTCTTAAACGCCGCCTGTTGTCGTGCCTCTATTTTAAATAGTATCCTTGCATGGGTATGTCAGCACAGAGTTGCATGTTTTTCCGGACGCAACCACCCAAAAACCTTCCCCGACAATCCCCACAGTAACACATCACTTTAGTGAAATGTGTGAATCTGTGGCTTGACCCCGACCTTGGAACCGAGCTGAAAATTTTCTTTACCCTTCACCACGGTAAAAATGACCCAGCTCCAGTGCTATAAAAGGCCACCGCGTGACCTTGCCAAGCACTCCTCATCTTGCGCACCATCCTCCCAATCAATTCTTGCCATGCCAAGCCCCAGCATTTACCTAAGAACCCCAGATGCAACCCAGGGTAGTTTTGTCAAGATATTGTGGGATTTTACCTGCAGTACCATGGGCGCTACCCAGCCACCCCAGTACGAGCTGTTCAAATCGAGGATCACCCCTTCCACCTCAAGATATTGGGCAACAGTGCACATTCCTCCCGTAAACTCAAACCAAGACCCAACGGAGGTCTCCTTCGTGGGGAAATCTATGCCAACCCCACAGATGGCCATAGAAGCTGCTGCGTACGAAGCGCTTGCTCGCCTTCGATTCACGGTACCCTATGCCAGCAAACGAGGGTATTATTACTTTCCGAGCCGTGCAGAACCCGGAGGAGTGACATCTTTTCCTGGTGGACGAATTGAGAGAGACCCAGTCCTGGCCAACCTTGTCCAGTACGTCATCGCTCAAGAGCGATTAACCCAACGTGTGATGGGTTATCTCCAGAGCCTCACAGATTTAAATCCTCAAATTGCCATCGGCAGAGCACTAAGGCCCGACCGGGAGAGACACGTGCATCGACTAGTCAATCCACTTTCCCCGATAGAAGAGGAGTGTATCCCAGTACCAGAGATGTTTTCTAGGGACCCCGTCCAGTTGCCATTCCCATTTTAGACGTCGCTGCGGTGTTCATTATTGCAACATTTATTTATGTGTTTGACTTATGCATGATACCCTGAGTTTGTACGACAAGTCAATTATTTGGCTTCTACTAATGCGTGTAGTTTTTGTTGTGGTTTATGCTCCTTTGAATTAACTGCTTTTCCCTCGCAAAATCCTGAAGTGAGATTTCTTTGCCCTAAGTTGTTACATCTGCACCTTCTCACGACGGGGATTAAATAATTTCACACAGCACCACGGCAGCAGACTCACAACCACTACCATTCGAGCACATACACTGTTTGCAAAACTATGCAACGGTGATACATCCGGCTAATCACCCCCCCTAACAACAGTTAGCATCCGGCACACCCTATCTACTCCTCATGATCACCACCACCGCGGAGAGCGAACACCCAAGCAGCAGCGTCGCGACGATCGTCGAGGATCATCACGCACAGGAGCATAGAGAGCCCCAATAGTGTCGCCAACCCCGCAAATATCAGGATCGCAAACCAGTCCAGCATCGCCTCCACCATTAGAGCCTCACCCGAGCTTCTGTAAGCAGTGATGGAGAAAGGAGGAGGAAAAGTGAGGCCAGGAGTGAGGAAGAAGAGAGGGACACCTCGACCGTTTTATAGCTCGAGCTCGGTGTACGGTGGGCGAAGTCCACCAACGCCGCTCGTCGCCGACCGCCGGTGTTCGGAGTCGAATCCGCGAGCAGTGCCGACAGCATGCTGGCCCGCGAGGTGAGTGCATGCTGCACCGGCAGCTAGCACGCCGCGCACTACCTCGGTACGGCCTAGATGCCCTACGCGCTAGACGTCGCCGATGGAGAAAGCGTAGGAAAGCGCGCGGGAGGGAGGAAGTAGAGAGAGCCAGAGGAAGAAGAAGAGGCTGACTGTGGGCCCCGGGTCCACCTGTCGGCCAGAGAGAACACTGTGCTCTCGGGTGCGACCAGCATATATTTAAATTTAGAAATTATTCTAAATTTATATCCAGCTAGGGATCCTACGTTTTCCGTCCCGAACCATAGATCTTTGCACGCAGCGCCAGTATTCACACTGTGGTTTTACACCACTTATTGCCCTCTCACTGTAGCCACATCTTTGTTGCATAAATCTTTCTTGAAACAGCTTTTGACAAATCTCGAGGACGAGATTTTTCTTAAGGGGGATAGTGTTGTGACACCCCAAAAATTTGGCCTTGTTTAAATGAATGAAAAATTTTGCCAGGAATTTAAAACCTTGATTTATGAGCACCATTTTGATTTTTAAATCATTTCCTTCCCTATTGGTGATGAGTTTTTCCCAAAGAGAAAACTTTTTCAAATATGTTGTTGGACTTATTTGATCTCTCAAGAAAAACTTTTCCTTATTTAATCTAACTAATTAAATAATTAAGTTGCTTGATCTCTACTTTCTTGAAAATGGTTTTTCAAGGTTAAAATGGCCATATTGGAACTACAACCATTTGACAAATTCACTTAAAATTTCCACAAAAATTTGGAGAAGTCATGTGATGTTATTAAATAACTTTTGTGCAAAAACATCTTTATTTCCTGAAATATTTTGAGCTCTGCATCAATTTTTCTTCTCTGGCCCAGAGTGCAATTTTGCACTACAACCCATTTAAATATTTCTTTCTAGCCTCCACCAAAATTTTTGGGATGTTAGTAGTAGCATATGATTCAACTTTATGCAAAAACCCAGTGATGTTATTTGCCAATTTTGAGTGAATCAACCTCATTTTCATTCTGGACCAATTTGATAGTTTGTATAGCAACCATATTTTTGCTTGCCCTTTTGCCCCTGTTTATCTCTCCTACTTACAGTCCTCCATGTTAAACCCTTAAATCCAGGAGCATGCACCCTTTGGATCATTTTTGGTTCATGAAATGATGCCATCTATTTCCTGTCCAGAATTGAAGTTCTGTAAGACTTGCACTAACAAGTTTCTCCTTTTGCCCAACCAACCTAACCACCCTCTTGTCCACCCAAAGAGACACTGATCTGGAGTTTTTGGCCACCCCAAGAGATGCCTAGGCGCATGTGGCATTCTGTCGAGCACCCTGTAGGCATGACCAGTTTTGACATGAGTCTTAGCTTTCACTGTGATCTTGCTTCCCTTTCCTAACTGCCTTGTCCAATAGACCCCTCGCTACTCCTAACCTCGATCTGCTAAATGCCAGCCTCACCCAAGCTCTGTAGCATGCCCTGGCATTGCGTCGAGCACGTCCCTTGCACGCCCAGAGCGCGAGCAGCGCGCGCGTTTTGCACGTGCTCGTGCCCGAGCCAGCGCGCCCCTGGATAAGCCTCCCCGAGCTCATCCTGATTCTCTCCCTCGTCCGCTAGCTCCTGTCGTTAGCCCCTGGAGCTGGCCAAGCACCACCACGCCGCCCGACCACCCTGGCACACTACAGCGCCGCTGTCAGGGCACTTTTGGCGGCACGCCGGCGTCCGCAATGCGCCCCTGCCACGGTCGGCGCCGCCCAAGCCACCCCGGCTCGCCACCTGTCCCTGGGTGCCGCGCAAGCTTATCCCCTCGCTCGTCGGCTAGCTCTCGTCACCTCCACGTCGCCCTGCAAGCTACAGAGAGGCGGTTCGCCGGCATCCTCATCCACCGCCGCGGAACCGACCTCGTCGCACTATAAAGAGAGGCCCCCTAGATCATCCGAGCACTCAGGCAACCTCAGGCCACCCCCATGGCACCCCCACAGCCAGCAATTGTCGGGGGAAAGCCGTCTTCCCCAACTCCGGCCGGTTCGGCCGCCGCCACGTTCCAGCTCCATTCACCGCAACCAGAGCCCCTCCCGTTCGTCCAACACCGCCAAATGAATCCACTTCGACTTGCGGAGCCGCCCAGCTACTCAAACCCGACCGGGAGCCACCGCAGTTCAAACGTCCAAAATTCCCGAAGCCACCGGCCGCCGCGAAGCTCGCCGCCGGCGACTCCCTTCATCCCCACCTGACTGACAACCACCGGGAGGACCGCCCTCGAACCGCGGATCCATCCCCACCCTCGGTGTCTCGAACGGTGCCGCCGTTCGCCGGCGAGCGTCGCCGGAATCCCGCCTCCGCTCGGGGCAGAGGAAGAGGAGGGAGGCCGACTAGTCAAACCTGACCAGTGGGCCAGGCGGGCCCACTGTCAGTGACACCCCGCGCCGTCCACGCTGGAGAAGTGGAAGCGTAAAACTCTCCAGTACGTTTTCCCCGCTTCGAAAGCGTATTTGCTTCTGAAAACATTTTCTTTTCTGTTTTATTTTGAATAACAGATTTTGACCAGAACTTTGACTGCCTATAACTTTTTAAATACAACTCCAACTGAGTTGATTCTTTTTCCTACCTTCCTCAGATTTGGTCTAGTTTATTTTAAGATTTATTTGAAAATTTTCCAGACAACTTTTTTGTACTGTTCTTGAAATGTGTGTTAATTCAAATATATTTTTCAAAATAGGAGTTTGGAGAGAGAGAAGAAACTTTCAAAAGTTTTGGAGAGCACCTCACCCCTCCACAACTTGAAGGCAAGCATTCTGAACCCTGGCATAATGTTTTTGGTGTGTTATTTGACACGTTTATAACACCACCTTATTCCGGAGGACTTGTTATTTCATGTGATATGATCATGTGCATGGAAGCATACTAGTGATTTCCTTGCTGTTGGAAATGAATATTTTTGTGATGGTATTCATCCTCATATGCCTTGCATGCATGCTGGAAAGGAATCCAGGAATGCCTCGGCCTTGGGTAGGCGTGAGCTTGTCACCGGTCCCCGTCGGGACGGTTATGTCCGGTATGGAATGGTAAGGTATATTGAGCGGTGATTTCGTCGGTTGTAATATATTTGATATACATGTCATGAAGGGAACTTATAAACCTCCTGAGTCGACCGCAGATCGAGTCTTGTTCCAGTAACCCCCATACTTGCCTCGTACTACCACTCGTCCCTGCCGCAGGTAGGGTACGGTTCAGCAAGTCGTCAACCCCTTTCCAGCACACACCGTACAGAGAGGCCATGGTGGAAGATATCGGTTGTAGCCGGTAGGCATGCCACCTGGTCCGGGGGCATGGGTGTTACCGGTTGGGACCGAGAGGGGAGGCCACCCCTTAGAGCGCGCGATACAAATTTGATCCCATGCTACGCGAGGTTGTAGCCTCCCCACTTAGAGTTTTGCTTAACAAGTGTCGTGGGTGATTCCAAACACCGGTGAGTTAAGCTGGTGTGTGCAAGGTTAGGCGTGTTCTCAACTAAAAGGCCGTAGACGGAATTAGTCCCGATGGACTAAAGGAATCCGTTACTCGTGGGTATAGAGTACACCCTCTGCAGAGATAAAAACCTATTCGAATAGCCGTGTCCATGGTTAAGGATTACAGTCTGGGATGGGTCAAGTGTTGGTCTTAGTGTCGGTCTTCGGAGGTGAAAATTGTTAAACCAAACTTGGATACTGATCGGTGACTTGTGAGGACCATGATTATTAGCTTATGATGGACTAACCTGTTGTAATATTTGTATTATCGAGTATCCTTGGGATGGTTCTACACCCTGGATACTCACGGTGATCATTTAATTCTAAGCCCGGTTAAATGTTTATTCCTGTGGATGGACTAACCCGTTTATTATCATGAACTGAATATTTATTATGAGTATTATTTACTTGTGAATTAAAGCCCTTTCTGTGATGTCGCTCAGACTTCCGACTGTGGCATTTCTTTTAAAGCCCTTTCTGTGATGTCGCTTAGACGTCCGATTGTGGCATCTCTTTTAAAGCCCTTTCTGTGATGTCGCTCAGACGTCCGACTGTGGCATTTCTTTTAGAGCCCTTTCTGTGATGTCGCTCAGACGTCCGACTGTGGCATTTCTTTTAAAGCCCTTTCTGTGATGTCGCTTAGACGTCCGATTGTGGCATCTCTTTTAAAGCCCTTTCTGTGATGTCGCTCAGACGTCCGACTGTGGCATTTCTTTTAGAGCCCTTTCTGTGATGTCGCTCAGACGTCCGATTGTGGCATTTCTTTTAAAGCCCTTTCTGTGATGTCGCTCAGACGTCCGACTGTGGCATTTCTTTTAGAGCCCTATCTGTGATGTCGCTCAGACGTCCGATTGTGGCATTTCTTTTAAAGCCCTTTCTGTGATGTCGCTCAGACGTCCGACTGTGGCATTTCATTTAGAGCCCTATCTGTGATGTCGCTCAGACGTCCGACTGTGGCATTTCTTTTAAAGCCCTTTCTGTGATGTCGCTCAGACGTCCGACTATGGCATTTCTTTTAAAGCCCTTTTTGTGATGTCGCTCAGACGTCCGACTGTGGCATTTCTTTTAAAGCCTTTTTGTGATGTCGCTCAGATGCCTGGCTACGGCATTTTATTTCCACTCCATTATTGATTATTCATGTTGCATTTTAATAACTCGCTTGCATGCATAAAAGATATTTTATTTGTGACTAACGATGTGATCATAGAATATTTAAGTGCATAATTATCAATTATATTATTCCAGTGTTCTTAATGTTTGCGAGTACATTCAAAGTACTCACTGGCTTGTCCCTGGCTATTGTCTTGGCCAGATATTTGCATGGAAAGGAACGTTGCGGTGACAGCCCTAGAAACTAAGCAAACGATGATAGCAGCCTCGTGAAGATAGGAGTTAACCTGGTCAGCTATTCCTGTGGGAAATGGTGTCCCATAGACCTTGGTGATCCACAATCCGCTTCCGCCCTCAACCACTAGAAAACCATTTGATGTACCCATAGGCCACAATGGTCTTGTACTGCACATTTTGTACCTTCGCTTGGAATTTTTGTATCAAGTCGATACCTCATCAGCTAACAGTAATCCTGGGGCTGGTGAGCACAGTGGCCATTTTCTGGGAATTTAATGCCCGGAAAACCGGTCGCGACAGGGGCCAGCCTAGGGAAGCCGCCCCTGAGGAGGTCTTGTGTCGTCTGCCTCTCAAGGCTTGGCCCATCACGAGGGTCTTGAGTGGTTATTCATGAAGATGGGCCGTACCAGGCCACTGGCGGAGCCACGCCCTGGGCCGCAGGTAGGCAAGTCTAGGTACCCCCGTTCCCAGGACCCCGACAGTAGCCCTCGGGCCCAAGGCGCGCTCGTACTTGGCTTCGCGGCGAAGCCAAGGGTCAAGTGCGGAGTGCCGCGGGCCCCAATAGCCTGCAGCCTCATTCGACGTGTGGCGACTGATGGGATGTGGGTGTCTCCACTTCCCGACGCAGTCTTGATTCCCGCCAGGCTAGGCAACTACTGTCGTCTTGTAGCTCCACCTCCCTTACAGGCAGCACTCTTCGCCGCTCCCTCATCTTCAGGAAGGCAGCGGATCTCTTCCCCCGGTCCAATATGACACCAACTCCCCCTGCCGCCACGACACCGAGCCGGAAGAAGGAGGGATAGAAGGAGTCTCATACCTAGGCCCATGCGATGCCGGTCTTCGACCCCGCCATTGAACGGTCGGTGGTGCTCAACCAAGAGGCGATGGGCAAGGTGCGCCCGACGCTTTCTGCCGATTTCAAGGAGTGGGGGCGACAGTGGCCTAGCCTGCTTCCCGCGCCGAAGTTGACAGGACGACCACCGAGGTCCCCATCCATCTTCACGCCCTCCGGGCAGGCTTGATCCCCCTTCTCTAATTTCTTCAATGCGGTGCTCTCGCATTACCAAATCAACGTGTTGCATCTCGATTCCCAATCCATGATCCTCCTTGTTGGCTTTGCCTTCTTGTGCGAAGCCATGGTGGGCATTGCCCCTTCCGTGGCCCTGCTTCGCCACTTCTTCTCGCTGCACCCGATAGATCCTCTCCAGTGCTCAGGGTGTGTTTCCCTTCAGGCCGTCACGGCGACGGCCGGCCCGGGGATCGACTTCAAGCTCTCGCCAGTCGTCGGAGGCTTCAGGAAGAGGTGGGTGTTATTGGACATTGGGGTGTGCAACCCCCTACTGTTGCTCCCTGGATTCCAGCTGCTCCGAGCTCCGGTTGCGGGCACGCGAAGCTCACCGATCGGCGGCTCTCCCATCTCTGGCTCCGGCTTGCCAGGCTGAAGGACCTCGGAGTGACGGTGCCCATGGTGGTGAAGGAGTTCATCCGGTGTCGCATCGCTCCACTTGAGCGCCACTCTCGGCAAATGTGGACCTTCTCTGGCTATAGGGACCGCATGAGGCTTCAGGCTCCGGCTCTTGCTCCTGAGGCACGGTGCACGGTGCTCGAGCTCCTGATGGGCGACTCGATGCCAGCCAACCTACCAGAGGAGGGCTGTCTTCTGTACTGCTGCTCGAACAAGGTAGAGTTCGTGAAGCAGATGCCCCTCTTCGACGAATGGGGACCACACCCAGTTGGCCTTGAAGGGCCTCGCAAGAGCCCTGCCTTCATTGCCCGCTTGCCTCCCGCGAGCGCGATAACCGTCCCAAGACCGGGCGTAGGGGGCGGTCACTGTCGAGCGATGGCGGCGCTGCTGCTGAGGAACCAGCACCACTCGGGACTCCTGAGGTGCCGTTCCCCGGGACCCTGGAGAGCCGTCCCGAGGAAGCAGCCTAGGGGACGACGCAGTCCGATGCTCCTGAGGCCAGAGCCCCTGAGGCCCCGGTGAACCCCCACGAGGCGAGTACCGAGGTCTCCGTGCGGTCCAGCACCCCTGATGTTGCCTCCTTAGGAGTCGCACCATCTGCGCCCGGCCTTGGTGACCGAGCCTAGGGCTTCGGTCGGCTCCAACCGTACTTTGCGGCGCTCCGCAAGAGGAAGGGGGCTCCAAGCTGCAGTGGTGACACCTTCCGGCCATTGAAGCAGAGGAAGTACATTGCTATTGACAAGTGAGTACCTTATCTTCGTAATTTCTCGAGCGCCGCTGCTCCTCCTGACCATAGTTCTTCAGGACCCCTTCCGCTAGGGCGATGGAGTCTCCTGAGAAGCATCCTTCGCCTACTTCGGGCTCTCTGCTGACCCTGAGTGCCTCCAGTCGACCCACCACGCGCAGCGCAAGGCTTGCTGGGAAGGCGCACGCGCCTGCCTGACGTCTTGACCCCGCGCTCTTGTCGTCCATCTTTCGCAGTTCAGCTTGGGGCGTAGGGAGTGTGCCGAGGGCCCCATCAATGGTTCTTGCCCGCGGTTGCACGGCCTCAGCTCTGGCCTTACCTCCGAGCAACGAGGCGCCGCCCTACAGGGCCTCCACCTAGGTTCGAAGGGCGACCGGAAAGGTGTCGGCCCCCAGCCCCCTGTCGGGAGCGGGCGAGCCGCTTCGGGCTTCTCCAACACATCCTGGCGCGGATGACGGACCCGGCCGCGTGTTTGAGCTTGCATGCGAGCGCAGAGCAGTCGGCCACGAGCTCTTCCGTCAGGCAATGGGTGCACTGAGCCGACTTGGGGAAGAGCTTCTGGATGTTGACGCCCGCCTCGAAACCGAAGGCCTTCGGCAGGCGGACGAATGGCATCAGCTAAAGGCGGCCATCGACTTCAGGTGTCTCCAGCGCGAGCGCGCCAATGCGAAGGCCGAGGCATCCCTTGCCACCTATCGCGAGGCCTGCACTCAAGCCTTGGAGGAGGCCAGGGAGGCTTAACACCGTCGTGCGGCCGCAGAGGAACGCGAAGGGGAGCTCCTGGCTCTGAACACCTCCTTGGAGCAGCAAGTCAAGGTGCGCAGGGCTACCTTGGCGCCGATGAAGGGGGCGCCCTCCGAAGAAGAGGAGATATTGAGGCGCGAGTAGGCACTGATGCTGGATGCCACACAAGACAACCTCAAGCTTGAACCGCTAGAGATGAGGGAGCGCTAGATTGCCCAAGCGGAGGATGCCGCGAGTGCGCATGAAGTCAGGATCCAGGAGGAGATCGATCATTGGGTGGCGGAGGCTCAGGCAGATCTTGCTAGCAGATATGACATGAAGCTGAAGCTTGTGGAAGCCGAAGCTGAGGGCAGAACCACCGCCCTCAGGTCCGGTTGGATGAAGCGGAACAACGTGAGAAGGCCGTTGCGGTGGCCCTAGTCTCCGTCCAGGCCGAGCTGGCCTCCGCCCTTGCCGAACTGCTCCCGCTCCAGTGGCGGGTTGCTATTGCTGAGTCCCTCGTGCAACAAAGCAGGGAAGAAGCGCTCTGCCGGCACACATTACTGCGCGAGCATGCTCCCATGCTCCGGGCCCTCAGGGTGAGGGCCAACCAGGCGCTGGTTGCCATCTACGATGAACACGCCCCTCACCCCATGCAGAGGACTATGCCGGCCATCTTCTCTTCTTCACTGGCGTCGTGACGCGCCTGGAGGACCGGGCCGAGAGTTCTCGCGAGCTTGTGGACAAAAAGAGCCGGGCCTCCCTGGACGCGCGTTCTCCCGCGACTTCGATGTTGCGATCGCCCTACTGCCCGGAGCTATTCGGGACAACCTGGCGTGCTCTAGTCAGAGCTTTCGCTTCTGATGACGACGCTGTGGTGGTCGTGGCGGATGAAGGTGACTTGGTCGATGATGGTGAAAACAACGTTGGCGACGACGCCAGTAGCATGTCCGGGAGCGATTCAGAAGATGCTGCGAGCGTCATGTCCGATTGAGCCCGTGCTCGTTGTTCTGAACCTGCACGCAAAAGCTTGGGCATGGCCCCCGAAGATGTAAGTGCGTTTTTGGGAGGGGGATCCCCTCATGTAATCAGACTATTGTTTTATTCCTTGAGCCAGACTTCAGGTGTGCTTTTGTGAGTTCTCAAGTTCCTCCGTGATCTTGCTGCAGTAACTTACCTCGGTCTAGGAGGGCCTCAGACTGACCTTATAGTTGTCGATGTGTAGTTCTCCCGAGGGGAGTCCTCCGCGGGCTCGTGAGGTTTCGGGCTTTTGAGGAGCCCGCTGGTCCGATCGAGAGGGCCTTGCGAGAGACGAGCGTTAGATCATGGTGAGATGTGCGCGCATACCATGCCCAGCCCCTGCTCGTGAGGTGCTCGTAAGGGAGGGGCAATAGGCGCTGGCCTTGAAACAATGCACGGAGCCAGAAAACTCAACAAATCAATATGAACGAGAAAAGATGCCCCCCATGCTTTGCCAATGAAAATACGACTGCGAGTTCAAATCCAAAAGGCGGCAAATCAAGCTACAGAAAAGGGGTTGAAAGCAAATGGCCGCGTCCGGCACCTAGCTAGTCTTCTTGTCTTCTCACCAGCGCAGAGCCTAGTGCTTTCACTGGCCGTGAGAATAGTTATTGCGGAACAGTGTCGATGGCCAGCACTGAGCATGGTGCTTCCACTAGGACGTGGGCGGGAGCCCCCGAGGCCCGAGGGCGGCACTCCGGAGACTCCGGGGCGTGTACATCCCCACTCATTATTACATGAGAGTGTCACGGGCGGAGACCTTCACAGGCGCGAGCCTTGCTTCGTATCGCCAGACAAGGACCCCGCATTGCGCCACCCTCGACCACCATTGGGGCGTCCAGAAACTAGGACGATGCCAAGGGGCAAATGGGATGCTAGCGGCACCCTCAGCGACCATGAGCCCTCTGCCGGGGGAGTGCTCGCAGGCGCCTCCCCGGCAGAGGACCTACCCTCGGGCGACGCCTTCCCCCGCGCGACATGAGGGAGGGCCTTGCTCCGGACCCCTTCCATGCAGCCTGTAGTGCACCATCCCTGACTGTAGTGGGGCTGCCGCGCTGGGGTCGCCGTCCGCCACTGCGGCCTGGTCCACCTGCGACCCATGGTTAGCGTAAGCCTGCTCCTAAGATATCAGTGGTATCCTGTAGTGGTTGTCGTTGGCAGGGTTGGCGAGGCTCCTGGGTGGCTCATGGAAGGCCTCGGCTTCCAGCATCTCGTCTTCCCAGCCTGGCTCGAGGAATGTAAAGGGGTCCTCCTCTGGCGTGTACTCCTGATCCTCCATGCGGGGCACATAGGCTTCCTGAGCTGCCTCTCCAAAACCTCCGCCGAGGCGCCCTGTGTCCCACGCCGCCGAGCCCGGTGCGCCCCCCTGGTGGCTATAGGGGGCGCTCGATTGGGACCGTGAGGAGCAACGCCCGCACCTACGCCACCCGAGGGAGGCAAGGGTGCGGCCGGATGTCCGGCGCCGCTGGTCTTGCTTGCGCTGGCGAGCCCTCCTAGTGCACCTGCGAGCATGCGGGCGTGACGAGGCTCGTCATGCGACTTGGACACAACTTGAGATGTAAGTAGGGAGCAGAAAGGAGGCGTACCCCTGGCTGCAGCATCCAACAGCTCGGCGACGTGTTCCAGCAAAGAGTCGCGGCCGCTCTCCATCAGCCAGCACCGCAGCAGCTCCCGCGCCACCACGAGCCCGGCTCGCTTGTTCACACGTTCCCGTCGGGTGTGTGGTGCCGTCGTTGCTGTGTAGCTTGAGGATCTTGCGGCGGCCCACACACGCCGCGGTATGAGGGTGGAAGGCATTGGTCCGCGCCGCTCGCGTCCCGCGGCGTTCGACGGTGTGCAGGCCGCCTAGAGCGCGGAGTTGAGGTCTCCTTGGGCGGACGGTGCCGCTCTGATGGGCCAAGCAGCCCACTAGTCGGCGTTGGTCCTCAGGTCGCCGGACATCGAGACTGTGGGGTGTTGGCGTATCAGCTGACGGAAGAGACACTTTGGCGCACACCTACCTGGCGCGCCAAATGTTGGATTACGGGTTCCGGAAAACCCTTGAGGTTCGAACACTGGGGTGTGCATGAAGATCTCTCTCCCCCTAGCTCATGCTCTTATCACGATCTCAAAGCCTAGCTCGCCAAACCCGATGAACAAGGGACACAAGAGTTTATAGTGGTTCGGGCCACTGTTGTGGTGTATTACCCTACTCCAGTGTGGTGTGGTGAATTGCCTTGTAGTGTAAGGATGAACAAGTACAAGGGATGAACAGCCTCCTGAGGAGAGGTGTTCTTGAGCTTGGTGATCTTGTATGGTGGCCTTAGTGGAATGGATCTAATCCCAGATGAGATGCCTCCCTATGGTGGTTGCTAGTCCTATATGTAGAGGCCTTGCTCCAAATATTAGGCGGGAAGGGATCCCACAACGGCTAATTTGAAGGGGCACAACTAGTACAAGTTATCCTAACAAAAGGTGGTCTTCGCCTGCCAAAGTCTCTAGTGGTGACGCCGTCGTGGGCTCTGTGGTGACCTCCGTCCTGTCGTCCTGTTGGTCTTGGTCTTGTTGCACCAATATGGAAACCTTTGCCTCTTGCCTCGGGACTCCTCGCCTGCGCTTGCCCCTTTAGCACTAAAGAGGCAACCAGTACTCTGCGCACGCTGGCATCCGCCTGGCCTTGGTCATCATGGCTCACTTCATGCGAACCTCGCGAGGTTCCCCTTGCATAGATCTCTCCGCTCCTCGGGGGCCAGCCTAGGGAGGCCGCCCCTGAGGAGGTCTTCTGTCGTCTTCCTCGTGAGGCTTGGTCTCTCGCTAGGGTCTTGAGTGGTTGTTGATGAAGATGGGCCGTAATAGGCCACTGGCGGAGCCACGCCCTGGGCCGCAGGCAGGCAAGTCTGGGTACCCCCGTTCCCAGGAAGCCGACAGCTGGAATTTTTGAGGAGTTCATGAAATATGTTGCTAATGCCCTCCTCGCCGACTTCATCGCAGCTGATTATGACCAGCACTGCATCCTCACAAACAACTTTGTTCAGAGCTTTACTTTCTTCCCTAGAAATAATCCTCCTGAAGTGAGCTTTAATTTATATGTTGAAAACCATCAGATACCACTTACTGAGTTTTGTGACATTTGTATGATCCCGTCTGATGGGAGCTTGGCTGAGCCTAAGCCGGCTGGGTTTGAGTATTTTTATCACACTCTGACAGTGGGTGAAGGCGGCAGGGCGACGACGGCGATGGAGCAGTTGGGGGACAGGGGGGCCGGGAGTAGAGCGGGGGGAAAGTACTTAGCGAAATTTTGAGCCCGGGTTGCCGGGATTTGAGTCAAACTAGCAGTAACGCGTTTTGCCGAAACGCGCTATATCTAAAATAGCTGTAGCGTGTTCCAGTGAAACGCGCTACAGCTATTCCTTTCTGTTTTATTTTTATTTTTCTTTTCTTTACCTTTTCCTTTTTTTTGCATTTCACCTTTTTTTCTATTTCTTTCATTTTCATTTACTTTTCTACTTATTTTTCTATTTATTTTCTTTATCATAGCAGTAGCGCTCTACAGCATAAACGCGCTGCTACAAAGTTTTTAGCAGTAGCGTGCTTCTGGGTGAACCACTACTACTATTCCTAGCCTACCGGCATTAGTGAGGGAATTTTAGTAGTAGCGATTTTCCGTGAAGACGCGCTACTGCTAAAACAATGGTTGTACCGTGGTTTTGCAACAAGCGCTACTACTAAGTAGCCCTAGCGCCGAGTTTTGACCAACGCTACTGCTATACCTCTGTGTATAAGGTTTTCCCTAGTAGTGAAACCGGGTCAAAAGGGCATCGCACCCTTTAGTCCCGGTTCGTGTCTCAAACCTGGACTAAAGATTAGACCTTTAGTCCCGGTTTGTGACATTTATTCCCGGTTTGAGACACGAACCGGGACTAAAGGTTGTGATGCCCTTTTGTCCCGGTTTGTGTCTCAAACCGGGACTAAAGGGCCCATTTCTCAAACTCTACCCCCTTGTATCGCCATTTCAGTTTTGAAAAAAAACAAAAGAAAATGATAACAAATTCAAAAAATAAAATCCTTCGAGATGTAGTTATATTACTACATCTACTAGTTAGGAAAATTAAAAAAACTTAAATTTGGACATGTTTTGCAAAAAAGTGTCATGAAAAAGTAAAACGACTATAACTTTTGCATACGATGTGGGAAAAAACGTATAATATATCAAAATGTTCAGCACGAAAATCCGCATCCGATTTTGATGGCCTACGGCCTGTTTGCAAAATTTTAGAATCCTCAAATTCTAGAAGGAAAAAAAGATATGCTTATTTTTTTGAATTTTGGTTAAATCTGGTCAAACTACTTATTAAAGGAGTATTAGTGTTACTACATAATTATTCAAGAATATTAGTGTTACTAAATAATTATTTCAATTTTTTTTTTGAATTTTGGTCAAACTACTTACTCAAGAAATATTAGTGTTACTAAATAATTATTGTTTTTTAGAATAATAGTTTCAAATTCAAACAGTGAAACGTGTGACTTCATGCTCAAGCTAAACTCCTGAGGGTTAATAGGATTGACATCTTACTATTGTCAGGAAAACAACAAGTGCAGACTTGGAAATGAGGGGGAATAGAACCCGAAAGTTAATTAAGCGTGCTCAGGCTGGAGCAGTCAGAGGATGGGTGACCGGCCGGTAAGTTAGATGATTTGGAATGATGAGGGTTGATTAGAGATTAGAGATTAAATTGAGCAGTGATGAGGGGTGATTAGAGATTAAATTGTAAAATAATTTAAAAATAAAAAAATAAACAAAAAAAATTCAAAAAATCGTAAAATTTCCTTTAGTCCGGGTTGGTGTTACCAACCGCGACTCGAGGTGGAGCTCTAGACAGCAGCCACGTTGGAGGGCCTTTAGTCCCAAATAGCCCCTTTTCTACTAGTGCACCTTTTCTTCATGCGATCTCGACTCAGGTACTCAACTATATGCTACTAGCTATCATGATTGCTTGTTTCCTTATTTGAATGACTGATATAAGTATCCATGCTACATGGAATAATTTGTTTCTAGATAAGGCAAATTTTAATTTTATCCCCTCGGACCCAGACGGCACTGGGGGAAACCGCCGCCACCCCAAGTTCTCCCTCCCTTGTGCTTCCTCGCCGCCGCTGCCGCCCGCTCCTGTCGCTGCGGTGGGAGTGGGTCCCCGCCACCAAATTAATGGTGTTGGCGGAGGCTTCTCATCATGGTTATGGCAGCCTTCGAGTTCGACATGGTGGTGCACATGAGATGGTGCGGCACGCGGTTTCTCTGAGTGGCGACCAGTGGTGGTGTAGCCGCACTTGTACTCACGGGAGGGTGTGTGGCGGCGCGTGGAGGGTCCTACTGGCCTGGCGCGGTGCTCAACACGGAGCTGCGTCCTTTTGGTCGCATGCTCCGGCGTGTTGGAGGCCATGCGGGGCGCAAGGCAGAGGGGCTCGGGTGGCTTGTGCGGCGCTCTAGCTGCGGCTTTGGCCACGAGGAGTGTGGTGGTGCGCGTATTGGGGGCGCTAAATGAAAAGTAAGGGCGCCTCCAGCAGATCTGGTCTCCAGCGGCCGTGGTGGCACAGATGGGGCGTGTCGGTGCTTATGATGCTTGGTTGTAGTTCGGAGCCGAGGTGGTTCATGGCTTCGGGCAGCGATCCTCCGTTCCTTGTCTACACGGTGCTCGACGGGGCACGACGGCTTGCGCTGTGTCTGGTGGCTCTGCGTCCAGATGACCGATGATGGATATGGTGCCTTGTTTTGGAGGTTGGCCGTCGGTGGTCTCCTGAGGTGCGATTTCTGGCGGCGGTTGTCGGTGCTTCTTCTTCATCGATGGGATGCTTCAGTGGTAGTGCTGGTTGGTGGGCTTGCAGACGCTGGTGTCGGATGATGTGCGACTAACGTGGTGTGGGAGCTTGGGTGAAGACCATCTCTTGGTTTTGTGCCGTGACCAGTGATGGAGGTGGCTGTGGTTGTTGTTTACCTTCCTAGAGGCATCATTGCTTTGCTGCTGCACCCCTCCCACGTGAATCTGGCTAGCTCGCCATCTCTAGGGGAAACATTTGATCTGTGATGGGGAAATGACACCGCCTCGGTGTCGTACTCCCTCTTGGGGACTTCGCCTTGGGACTCAGCATCGACTAACGGGACCGATGGATGCCGGCTGCTTGTGACATCGAGGCTTCTGATGAAAAGATGGTGGTGGGGGGCGTTGTGGGGACACACCAAGGTTGAGGTAGTCGACTCTTCTCCGGTGAGACCACGGGGTTGCCTTGGTTTGTCTATTGGTGTGAAGTAGAAGTTGTGGCAACGGAGCTAGCCCTATGGTGTACGATGACTGTCTGAAGGTGGCCCATTCAGCGATCTTCCGTGGCGCCTGCCATGCCTAGTTTTTCTTCATAGCTCTCCATTAGAGTCAGAACTTTGCTGTCTAGACGTGGGAGGCTTAATTTTGGCGCGGATCTTAATGCTACCCCTCATGGCCTATGTAGTGTGGATTGAGTCGACAACTACCTACGACAAAGTCGAAGTCGTTTTCTCAGAGTGTAGGGATGACAATGACCCCTATATGGGAAGAGTAATGACGACGACGCCTCTGTGATATCTCACCGACACCCTCTTTGGAGTGGTGTGCGTGGGGTTTCATATGTGAGCCGCTTAGCGTCTTTGATAGTTTTCACCCGGTTCTCCATAATTAAACAAGCAATTTTTTTCTTATTAATGAATGTAGGATAACTGCCATTTCGAAAAATAAGGCAGAAGTTTATGCTTTTGAGGCTCCAACTATTCCTTGGTTATAACCGTAAAGATACAAGTCTACTCGGAGAACCAAAGCTGTAAGAAAAACTAGCACATACCAAACGTTTTACCACGGTAAATTGCCAAATACATCTGAAGATTGAGATCAGATGCAGGAGAAGGCCTCGGCACCAAAACCTACCATGATGACAACATCGGCAAATAAAAAGCAAGTCGTATTGAAGTGTTATCAGAACATAAATTCATATGTAAGTTTGATGCCGCAACATTTGCTTGTTCTAACTACACTTTCATCCCAAACAGAATAATGCAGAAATTTCTAAAGATGGATAGAATCATGAGACGATTGACAAGGAAGAGCTTGAGAAGCCCTTATGAAGTTTAGTCGTGGCAAGCACGAAGAAATAAGAAAAATAAAATTCTTCTCTCAAGGAAATGTTCAAAAACTGAAACTACTACGGAGGATAGTCCAAGGGAAAGCCTAGAAGCAGACTCGCATGAGCGAATAACTACCCAAGTCTGGTTTTGACTAGTCACTTCGTCGAACTAGTAAGACCTCTTGCAGAATATTCAGTATTTATGCTGATTCCCATAGATCGTGTGTTCTGCTTCCTCACATTGAAATGAGAACTGTTTTGCAGGGTAGAACCTAAACTTCTTCCTCAGCTGTAAAAGAATTTCTATAGGATTAAGTGAGTTCGCCTCTAGTCTTCAAGTTTCTTGTCAACAATGATAGAGGCCTCTCAACCACGTGACATATGTGGTAAGCAGTCCAAAAAATTCAAAAAAAGAGGCCTCTCAAACTTTACTTAGCATCCTCTTATTCGTAGCATATACTACTAGGGAAAACCCTAATAGTAGCGCGGGTTTTGATGCTATCAGCAGCGTGGGTAGCCCCGCTACTACTACGACGCTACAGCTAACAGTTAGTAGTAGCGCGGTCTAGCGCGGTCTGGCACGCACCACTATTAAGCAGTTGTAGCGCTTTTCTGTCTCCGCGCTGCTGCTATATCTTTCATCATTTTTTGCTTCCTATTGATGTAGAACAGTATCCCATTTCAATAAACTACAATTTCACATATACCTGATAACAATATCATTAACCACAATACCATATAGTCATACAGTAGTCATACAATGTCATAAAGCATTATGGTACTCACATATAGTCAACACGCATCCTCACAAAAATATAGCATATATGAATAGCAGTACTACGTAGTCTTACAGCTACACACGTATATAGAAGTTCTACTAGGTATATATAGTCATACAGCCACACACACATATGTAGTTCTAGATGATATCGACGATGATCATCATCCTCAAGCCTGGGCGTTTGGTGTTCCTGATAGTAATTAGAATGGTCTGTCCAACAGGAAGATTCTTGCTAACAAGGAAGCTCTTCCACTCAACCGAGCTGAAGTGTGTGCCACCATCCATGTGTACGCCGTACATACAGGTGGTGATAGAGCCCATTGCGGTAAGGCGTATTCCAGCTGAGCCTTCTTCATCAGGCTCCATACCACAACTCACAGATAAGCTCTTTGGCAATTTCTGAATAAGAAAAACATATAAATTAATAAGTAGTCTCGCACATACTCTTGCAATTATATTTCTACTAAGTATAGATTTCTACATTATCAAAAGACACAGTACTACACATTTCTACTAAGCATGAATTCTACTAATAAGTATTGGTTATCTACACAATTAACAGTTCCTTGGATTCTACACTAATAAGCACGTCATCGGACTCCACACTAAGAATATCATCGGATTCACTAAGCATATCATCGGATAATTTGCATTTGTAAGTATAAAAATACAGCATATATATATATCATCAAATTACTACAGTTAGTATAACATACAATATCATGCCAATCAACCATGGTACTTGTCAGGCGGATCACGAATGGCACCCCGACAAAGTCATCATATGGCGGAATTATGTCCTGTAGGTTGCACACCTCCTCCTCTCTCAACCTCATTCTTTGAGCATAGATGGCTTCATGAAGTGGGTCCAAATCATCTTCATCAAGTGGGTCCTCATCATCTTCATCATCTTCATCATCGTCATCATCTTCCTCCTTGTTGATATAAATGACAGCCAGCTTGGGCTTTCTGCTCTGAAGGAGAATCTGATCAAATCACCAGCAGTAATACCCATGCGGGCGAGGAAACAGATCCACCCATCTCCTCCAATCCGCGACATATTGCGTCCTTTCTTGACCTCCATAGTGTAGGTCCCCCCCCCCCCCAGAAGCCTCAAAGGTCACAGTGTTTCCTGTCAGCTTGTTGAATTTCAACCTCACATTGCGTGTGATGATCTGTGTAAAAAAGAAAAATGACACAATGCATTAATGCCAACACTAAAAAAATAGTTGTTACAAGTTTCATATAATTTCTTACTACCGGATGACAAAAACTCGGCTAGAAGTAGATGTTGAACAACTTGCCAGTTGCAAGGCTGCTGGCGCACCTTGACTTGCACAGTCGACATGGTGGTGGTGGTGGTCACGCCATTTTCCTAAAGCAATATGAGCAAAGATGAATGATCCACTTCAAAAGAAAGAAAAACAATAATATAAAGTTCTCAATGCATCGATCTTAATCGAAAAACAGAATATTCAGGCATAGTATCTAAAATTAACATATAAGATGATATGAGGTTAGCAACAGACATTACATATAACAAGAACTGCCATGCTACTATTTTCAATCTTTGTTGTTTATCTTGTGCATATAAAAAATCAAAAATAGTGTTATGCCACCTCAAAGGTCACAAATGTGTTATGCCATCTATCCTAAACTAAACAACAAGATATCTCAACACAAGCCAAACTAAATATATTCAGGTTTATATGTGATACTAACAATAGGATCTAGAGACGTTGTAATTAACCCAATCAATAAATAGTGGTACACCAACTTCAATATAGCATAAAAAACAAAATGATGAACACAAAAACCAGAACTAAAGCAGAGCATTGATATGCTAGCTATGATCCCTAAAAACTTCGATCAGTCAACAAGCTAGCATCAATACTAATTAAACAAAATCAATGGATCTAACAACCACATGTAGCAACTTAGCATGGGATGATCATCAAGCTCAACATGCAAACCAACATAGCAAACTAGCATCGACTATTCATGAAGCTCAATATAGTAACATACTACCATCGAAACCGACATGAAAAGCATGTGCATCTACCAGAACAAGAACATCATCATTGCTGACAAGAAAAACCTAGCATACTACCAAAACCTACCATGCTAGCATCTGATCTACCACATCCTATGTTCAATGATAAACTCTAATGCTAGTCACAGCACTCTCAACGTCTCTCTCGTCACCGCACTCCACGGCTGTCGCCGTCATGGCAGCCAGCAACAGAGCCAGCAACACCTAAGTGCAAGTCAGACCGGCCAGTGGGAGTGGGGCAGCATCGGAGTTGGGGGGCAGTAGGGGGAGTGGGTTAGGCGGCCGGCGACAGACTAGGTCGGCGAGAGGGGGGAGGAGCATTACCTGCGGCGGCGGGAGGTGGCGCGTAGTGGCAGCGTCGGGTGGAACCGTAACCGCGGTGGTGGCGGGCGGAGGGGATCGATCGAAGTGAGAGTGGTGCGGGGGGGCCAATGTTTTCTTTTGGTATAGTAGTAGCGCTAGGTATGGGCCTGCAGAACCCACTATCCATAGCGTTGGTGGACAGGAAACGCTACAGCTAAGTGGGCTTCCGTTCTGGGCCCTACGGCACATGTAATAGTAGCGCGTCCTATGCTAAACAACACTAGTGCTAACCAGTACCAGTAGCACGCTTCGTAAACAGTGCTACTGCTAATTACCAGTAGTGTGTGTCCCAAACAAACGCTATTGCTAAAATTCTATGTATAAGCATTTTCCTAGTAGTCATAGATTGCTGGAGATATTTTCCCAGCGTAAGATTGTTGTTATATTTTCTAATAGATGCATAGATTGCTCTGCTATTAGCCAAAGTTCTTCTCTTCATGTCAAAATATGAAGGCAAGGAACTTAGAAAAATAGTGCTCTTATGAATTTTTATCAACAATGGAGACGATATTTCATCAAAAAGTCCTGCGTGCTTTTTTCGCATTCATTCCTATCAGCAATTTGTTGTTCGTGATGTAATAACATGTAACTAGATTCCAAGAATTTAATACATTCAGTTCTTCAATATGACTGTTTTCTTCTTGTTTCAAAGATGGAACTATGCAGGTATCTTCCATCCTGAGGCTCGTTAATAAAAAAACATGAGCTAGCAAGTGAAGATAACGTGAGCCTTTTAGATGTCCTTGTACTTAAATTTTAAATTGTTATCACTCCACAAACCCTACTCAAGGTTGTGCCCTCCTATCAAGGCGCTTGATTCCAAGCATTACATTATTTATAAATCTAGAGTTTGCTACTTTTTTGAAGGGGCCAGTACCCACCAATTTCCATTAAATGGAACTACAGTGCTGCATTTGTAGATTTTGTTGCTCACATAGTAGGATTTGTTTGCACCATTTTTCTGTTGCAAAGATCCCAAATAATACATCACTAAATCATATCTCTTCCTGTTACCGAGCGTGCTGAGAAAGTATGAGAGCCTGCTCTTTTGTCTGACACCTTGTGTATACACTTGTGTGAAATGCAGGTGGAGATCCTATGCCATGACGAATTGATCTGGCTACACTACACGGCCCACTCAAGCGGTGGCTGAGCTACAAGACGAAGGACGAAGTCCGGAGGCCAGTGGGTGCTCCGGTGAATGAGTTCTTGATGGAGCTGCGCTACCGCCATAGCCAGGCATCCATGTTGTTGCAATCAGTGAAGTCTATCAATTTGACCTGTTCATGGTGCTAGTGGGTATATGTGGTTATTGTATCGTGAGGTGCTCAGAAGAAAAGGAGAAAATAAATAAAGAGAAAAAACAAGGGGCCTGACCCCGACCCTTCGCCATCAGTTTTCATAACATCATGTGGCTCGAGTTGTACCGGTGGGTGTAGCAACTTTTGTGCCCTCCTTTAAATAGGATGGACAATCAGTAATGGCAGAATTAATATGGACAGACAGATGCAATAGAAATAATATCAAATATCAACAGTCCTACAACGATAAGGGAAGAGCGAACTCAAGGTTTCTTACATGATCATATCCTTTCAACGGGTCGTTACCAATGTCCGCTTCATCTTTCGGGGCTTCGCTGTCGGCAACCACACTGCTAGAAATAGGAGGAGGCTCCGGAGTCGCTCCATCAGCCGTCTGAGGGAGTGAGGTGCCATGCTTCCTCCTATGGGTTAATGTGATCCTGGCGCATATGTCAAACCGTGCCAAAACACCACTCGGGTGAGCCTACATAACATTACAAAATGATGGTGATATGTATTCTCCCGAGACTTGCAGGAAATATATATTGGGACTTTGCCGCAGAACTCCATCAACTCTAGGACATAAGGATAAGATCTTCCATCTATCATGTAGTAAGGTAATTAAATTTATGGCATAATATAAACAAGAGCATATACTTATATTTGCTTGGCATAAAAAATATAATACTTTGATAACATCCAACTATTGATATCTTGACATACAAATGTCTTTACATCATATTTGTATTACACAATTTCCAAAGACACGAATGACAGAGCTCTACAAACATGTCGCTCATATTGTACTATTCAGCGCATCAACTTTTCCGCCCTACAATGGAACTAACGTAGTCAGCCAGATTCAACAGAAATAACATCAAACATCAACGATTTTCAAAGACACAATTAATGATAGAGTTCTAAAAACACGTGTGGCATGTATCAAACATCAAACAAATAATATAGTGTTCTGAGAACATATCCAACTATTGATATCTTGAGATGCAAGTGTCTTTGCATCATATTGGTATCACACTATTTCAAAGACACAAATTATTGAGTTGTACAAACACGTGGCTCATATTGTACTATTCCACCCAGTAACTTTTGCGCCCTCCCTAAAAAAGGTGCAAAAAATTACCATCTTAGAAGGTGGGAAAATCAATAATGGCAGATAGCCTGATTCAACCGAAATAACATAAAATATCAACAATTCTATAATGCGGAAAAGGATATCGAGTCAACCTTCTTTACGTGACCATATCCGTTCAAGACATCGTCATCAGAATGGGCCACATGAGCATCGGCCCCATGAGCGCGAGACATGCCACGCTTATTCTTGTAGGTTATCATTATCTTGACGCTCATTTTGGATTACTCCAAACTCACGTAATAGAATGAAATGATGACTTCTACAGATCTCCTGGACTTGCTGGAAATATAAATCACGATATTGCCATAGGCCGCAACAAAGTTACCTCGATCCCCAATAAGACTTAAGGATAAGAGCATCAATCTATCATGTCCATACATACAGACAGTTCATTAGGAAGAAGATGAAGAAGAAGAAGAAGAAGCAAACTCAAGACGCCTGTCCAACAAGCAACTGGATCTATTTCCCCACCCACCTAAACACACAACCACCGTATTATACTATACAAAATCGGATCATAATGGCCCCGGTGCAAACTTGAACACCGAAACTATCAGGCACATGAAACCCCAATTCTATGCACAAACTACGAGCTCCAGATTAGCATCTCCCTAGCCAAAGACCCTACCATCCAAATTCGAACTCGCTCGACCGAACATGATAGCAAACGACGACATCCCCAGCACGGCTGCGCCCGGTCCCTTTCGCTGCCCTCTCTACTCCTTGCTCGCTCCAGTCCCAGGCTGCAGTAGACGTTATTTGTTCAAAAGATCTTCTAGGTGAGATGCCTTTGGTTTGTCCCATGGTGGTCAAGTGGCTTTGGCTGGTAACGGTCTATGCCGATGCGTGGCCGTCAAAGCTGCACGCCGAGCGAGCTGAACAACTGGCTGCACACTACACATGTAATTCTGATAGTATCTTCTCCGTCTATGGCTAAGGTGATGATACTTTCTGAAGTCTCATTCAATTTAGAAAAGTGCAACAGTTTAGTGAAAGTGCAACTTACACTTTTTTATTTAGTTGCATTTTTGTACAGAAGTGCAGGCTACACTTACTAAAGTAAAGTTGATTTTTCTAAGTTGATTGGTTCTTGAGAAAAACTCAAATCTACTTTAAATCAACAAAATAGCACGACGATAGATTTGTGCGCCTCTTGCTTGGGCTATCTAGGAAGATAGTGTCGCCAAGGTCCTGCGATTGTCGTGTTTTGGACTACAGTATGCCAGTGTCTGCATGATGGTCATGCGTTGGCCAAGGGCGCATGGGCGGTTGTTGTCTAGTGCACGCGCAACGATTGCATGTGGAGGTCCTTCTCGATAGTGGCATGATACGTCTCCAACGTATCTACTTTTTCTCAGACTTTTGCTATTGTTTTGAACTCTAATTTGCATGATTTGAATAAAACTAACCCCGGACTGACATTGTTTTCAGCAGAACTACCATGGTGTTGTTTTTGTGCAGAAATAAAAGTTCTCGGAATGGAACGAAACTTTGCGACGATTTTTTATATCAATAATAAGAATTACTACAGCCAAGACCCATCAGAGAGGGGCACCTGGGTGGGCACAACCCACCAGGGTGTGCCCCCTTTCCTGACGCACCCAGGTCGGTTGTACCACATGGTGGCCCCGCTGACGACCCCTCGATACTATAAAATCATAGATTTCCAGAAAAAAACAGGGAGAAAGAATTATTGCGATCCATGAGACGGAGCCGCCGCCAGGTCCTGTTCTTCCTCGGGAGGGCATATCTGGAGTCCGTTTGGGGCTCCGGAGAGGGGGATCTTCGTTCTTCGTCATCACCAACCCTTCTCCATCGCCAATTCCATGATGCTCCCCACCGGGAGTGAGTAATTCCTTCGTAGGCTTGCTGGTCGGTGAGGAGTTGGATGAGATTCATCATGTAATAGAGTTAGTTTTGTTGGGGCCTGACCCCTAGTATCCACTATGTTCTTAGATTGATGTTGCTATGACCTTGCCATGCTTAATGCTTGTCACTTTGGGCCCGGGTGCCATGATTTCAGATCTGAATAGTTTATGTTATCATCATTATATCGATGTTCTAGATCTGATCTTGCAAGTTATAGTCACCTACTACGGTTATGATCCGGCAACCCCGGAGTGACAACAACCGGACCCACTCCCGGTGATGATCGTAGTTTGAGGAGTTCATGTATTCACTATGTGTTAATGCTTTGTTTCGGTTCTCTATTAAAAGGAGGCCTTAATATCCCTTAGTTTCCAATATGGACCCCGCTTCCGCGGGAGGGTAGGACAAATGGTGTCACGCAAGTTCTTTTAATAAAGCACATATGACTACTTACGGAATACATTCCTACATTATATCGATGAACTGGAGCTAGTGCCATATCGCCCTAGGTTATAACTGTCTCATGATGAATATCATCCAACAAGTCACCGATCCAATTCCTACGAACTTTTCCATATTGTTTCTTCTAAGTTACTACTGTTATCATCACTATTACACTTGCTACGAAATTACTACTACCAGTGTTACTATAACTATTGATGCTGTCAGTACTATCTAAACTATCAAACTATTTTGTTACTGATCACTTTGCTGTAGATAATTAATCTTCAGGTGTGGTTGAATTGACAACTCAGCTGCTAATACCTTCAAATATTCTTTGGCTCCCCTTGTGTCGAATCTATAAATTTGGGTTCAATACTCTACCCTCGAAAACTGTTGCAATCCCCTATACTTGTGGGTTATCAATTTATCACTATGAAGAATCTAAAGGATCCAAAGACTAAGATATTTTCCTCAAAGACAAGGGGAGGTAAGGAACTGCCATGTAGTTCTACTTTAGATTCACCTTCTGTTATGAGTAAACTTGCAACACCACCACATGCTATCAATTTTGATATGTCGCAAGTTATTGATGATGCTACTCCTACTATGAATGATGCTTATGATGATGCTAGTATCTTGCTTGATAATGATGATGTGCAACTTGGTGAATTTCTTGATAAACAAATTGCTAGAGTTATACAACATTATGTTGCTGAATCTGATGATGAACTTGACACTGAAACTCCTGAAACACCTGCTAGAACTAGTCCTACTAGATATGAATTGCTTAAGGTACCGGAAGGTTATGTTATGAGTGAAGAAGCAACTAGAGATATTCTTGCTTGCAATTATAGAAATGATCTAGAGAAATTATTACTCAAATATAAAGAAAAATCTCTGAATGCTAGAATGAAGTGTGATCCTAAGTTTTCTACTTCACCTATCTTTATTGATGATAATGATTATGAATTCTCTATCAACCCGGAGTTAATTACTCTGGTAGAATCTGATCCTTTACATGGTTATGAAACTGAAACTGTTGTGGCACATCTTACTAAATTGAATGACATAGCAACCCTTCTTACTCATGATGAGAAAAACCTCTATTACTTTATTCTCAAATTATTTCATTTCTCATTAAAGGCTGATGCTAAAGCTTGGTATAGTACTCTTGCTCTTGGTTGTGTGCGTAGTTCCCAGGATATGATTTATTACTTCTCTGAAAAATATTTCCTGCTCATATGAAACAAGCTGCCTTACAGGAAATATTTAACTTTGTGCAAACTAAAGAAGATAGTCTCCCACAGCTTGGGGGAGGCTTAATGCTTTGCCTGATCATCCTCTTAAGAAAAATGAAATACTTGATATCTTCTATAGTGGACTAATCGATGCTTCTAGGGACTTCCTAGATAGTTGCGCTAGTTGTGTTTTAAGGGAATAAACTGTTGGACAAGATGAAGAATTATTGAATAACATATTGAAAAATTATGATGATTGGACTATTCCTGAACCACTGGCTAAACCCACTCTGAAGAAGAGGGGTATATTATATCTTAGTCCCGAAGATATGCAAGAGGCAAAGAAATCTATGAAGGAAAAAGGTATTAAAGCTGAGGATGTTAAAAAATTTACCTCCTATTGAAGAAATACACGGGCTTAATGCACCAACAATGCCTAAGGTGGTAGAGGTAAATTCTCTTATGAAGCTTAATGATACTGATAATCCTCACAATATGCATCCTAGCCAATGCCTTTATGAGTTTAAAAATTACATTAGAAAACAAGATCACTTCAATGCAAATGTTATGATACAATTGAAATATAATTCTGATATGATTGCTTGCTTGAGTGACTTGTTATTTAGAATATCAAATGATGTTATAGGTGCTAGAAAACATGATTCTATGGTTCAAACTCAATTAGAACAAGTTGCTAAATCTCAACGAGAATTGCTTGATGAAATAAATCATAATATGCGTGACTTTGCTGTTAGAGTTGCAACTAGAGAAGGTAAAATGACTCAGGAACCACTTTATCCTGAGGGACACCCTAAAAGAATTGTACAAGATTCACAAAGAGCTAACACTAGTGCACCTAGTCCTTCTAAAAAGAAAAAGAAAAAGAAAAATTGTAGGACTTTGCACATCTCTAGTGAACCTGAAATAGAAAAACCTCCTGATAATGATAATGAAGTTTCTATCTCAGATGTTGAAACTCAATCTTGTAATGAACACTCACCTACTGATAATGAAAAAGACAATGATGAGTTTCATGAAGACTCTCAACCAACCAATGATAAAGAACCAGATAATGATGTGGAGATAGAACCACCTGTTGATCTTGATAACCCACAGCCTAAGAATAAAAGATATGACAAACGAGACTTTGTTGCCAGAAAACACGTTAAAGAAAGACAACCGTGGGTTCAAAAACCTATGCCTTTTCCACCCAAGTCAACTAAAAAGAATGATGATGAAGAATTTGAACGCTTTGCTGAAATGCTGAGGCCAGTCTTTTTGCGTACTCACTTGACTGATATCTTGAAAATGCCTCCTTATGCAAATTATATGAAAGACATCATTACAAATAAGAGAAAAATACCGGAAGATGAAATCTCCACTATGCTTGCTAATTATACTTTCAAAGATGGAGTACCTAAAAAATTTGGAGATCCGGGATTAGCAACTATACCTTGCTCTATCAAAAAGAATTATGTGAAAACGGCTTTGTGTGATTTAGGAGCTGGTGTTAGTGTTATGTCTTTCTCTTAATATAAAAGAATTGACTTGAATAAACTCACGCTGCTGAAATATCCTTACAAATGGTTGAGAAACCAACTGCCATACCTATGGGTATCTGTGAGGATGTGTCCGTTGTTGTTGCTAATGTTACTATTTTGACTGACTTTGTTATACTTGATATGCCCGAGGACGACAACATGTCGATTATCCTTGGTAGACCCTTCTTGAATACTGCAAGGGCTGTTATTGATTGCAACAAAAGCAAGGTCACTTTTCATATTAATGGTAATGAGCATATGGTGCACTTTCCGAAGAAACATTTAAATGGTATTAATGTTATTGAAAAATCTCCGACAATCACAATTGGAAGTTTTCAAATACCTCTACCTACTGTCAAAAAGAAATATGAAATACTTATTGTTGGGGAAATGCATATCCCCATTAAGGTAACTTAGTGATTTACGAAAGTTCTTCGGTTTCATTATAATCGAAAGTGGTTGTTAATAAGACTTGACCAACCTTATTAATGGATCTTTCTGAATGGTATGAAGTTGATGAATTTAGTAAGCACTACTTTCTGTCCCTACTTTTTGTTCTCTATTTTTATTAGTTAAATAAAATAGAATGCCATGTTTTGTCTATTTTCTGAATTTCCCGTGCAATAAAAAATGACCCAAAAATAAAAGTTCTCAGAATGCCCTGAAAATTTAATACGATTTTTTTTGAATATGTGAGAATTTTTGGTGCAATAAACATTAGAGGGTGGTGCACCAGGTGCGCACAACCCACCTGGGCGCACCAGCACCCCCAGGCGTGCCCTTTTGTGATGTGGTCCCCATGTGGGCCCCCCCTCACTTACCTATTCATACCACATCATCACCTACCTCCAGAAAACAATCCCCATTGCTCTCTCTTCCGTGTTCTTGAGCTCAAACCCGCGGATTTCGATCTCTTTGCTCAAAGCTCCATTTCCGAAACTGCTTCGGGGGATTGTTGCTTGGTATGTGACTCCGCCATTTGTCCAATTAGTTTTTGTTTTAGTGGTTTCTACTTTGCATAACTAGCTACTCTTGGTGCTGCTGTAGATGTGCTTGCATGTTGAATTCTTAGTGCTCTAAGTAGTTTGAATGCTAGCTATGGCTTCTATGCATCCATATGAGTAGTTTCTATTAATCTTACAAAGTTTTGTTGACAAATTTTTGTCACTCAAAAATTTTATTTCAGAAAATTGTATGCAGACATGAAAATCTTCTGGAAGTTTGGCTCTAAGAAGAACTCCAAGGGTGTTATTCGGGAGTCCTCTGACAATGATCTCCACCCTCGGAAGTTGGCGTAAGTACGACCGTGCGAATGGCCGCACACCCCGTTCCTACAAGAGGCTGGTATCAGATTACGGGTTTTGGAATACCCTTGAGGTTCGAACACTAGGGTGCGCATGAAGATCTCTCTCCCCCTAGCTCACGCTCTCGGCACGATCTCAAAGCCTGGCTCGCCGAACCCGAGGAACTAGGGACACAAGAGTTTGTACTGGTTCGCGCCACCGTTGTGGTGTAATACCCTACTCCAGTTTGGTGTGGTGGATTGCCTTGTAGGATGAGGATGAACAAGTACAAGGGATGAACAGCCTCCTGAGGAGAGGTGTTCTTGAGCTCGGTGAGCTTGTATGGTGGCCTTGGTGGAATGGATCCAGTCCCAGATGAGATGCCTCCCTACGGTGGTGGCTAGTCCTATATATAGAGGCCCGGGTCCTCCGCCCCCCAAATATTAGGCGGGAAGGGATCCCACAACGGCCAATATGAAGGCGGACAACTAGTACAAGTTATCCTGACAAAAGGTGGTCTTCATCTGCCAAAGACTCTGGTGGTGACGCTGTCGTGGGCTCGGTGGTGACCTCCGTCCTGTCGTCCTGCTGGTCTTGGTCTCGTTGCACCAATATGGAAACCTTTGCCGGCTGCCTCGGGACTCCTCGCCTGCGCTTGCCCCTTTAGCACCAAAGTGGCAACCGATACTCTACGTGCGCTAGCGCCCGCCTGGCCTTGGTCATCATGGCTCACGTCACGCGAACCTCTTGAGGTGCCCCTTGCATAGATCTCTCCGCTCCTCGGGGGCCGGCCTAGGGAAGCCGCCCCTGAGGAGGTCTTGTGTCGTCCGCCTCGCAAGGCTTGGCCCATCACGAGGGTCTTGATTGGTTATTCATGAAGAAGGGCCATACCAGGCCGCTGGTGGAGCCACGCCCTGGGCCGCAGGTAGGCAAGTCTGGGTACACCCGTTCCCAGGACCCCGACAGTAGCCCCCGGGCCCAAGGCGCGCTCATAGTTGGCTTCACGGCGAAGCCAAGGGTCAAGTGTAGAGTGTCGCGGGCCCCAATAGCCTGCAGCCTCATTCGACGTGTGGCGACTGATGGGATGTGGGCGTCTCCACTTCCCGACGCAGTCTTGATTCCCGCCAGGCTAGGCAACTACTGTCGTCTTTGTAGCTCCACCTCCCTTACGGGCAGCACTCTCCGCCGCTCCCTCATCTTCAGGAAGGCAGCGGATCTCTTCCCCCGGTCCAATATGACACCAACTCCCCCTGCCGCCACGACACCGAGCCGGAAGAAGAAGGGAAAGAAGGAGTCTCATACCTAGGCCCATGCGATGCCGGTCTTCGACCCCGCCATTGAACGGTCGGTGGTGCTCAACCAAGAGGCGATGGGCAAGGTGCGCCCGACGCTTGCCGCCGATTTCAATGAGTGGGGGCGACAGTGGCCTAGCCTGTTCCCGCGCCGAAGTTGACAGGACGACCACCGAGGTCCCCATCCATCTTCACGCCCTTCGGGCAGGCTTGATCCCCCTTCTCTAATTTCTTCAATGCGGTGCTCTCGCATTACCAAATCAACGCGTTGCATCTCGATCCCCAATCCATGATCCTCCTTGTTGTCTTTGCCTTCTTCTGCGAAGCCATGGTGGGCATTGCCCCTTCCATGGCCCTGCTTCGCCACTTCTTCTCGCTGCACCCGATAGATCCTCTCCAGCGCTCAGGGTGTGTATCCCTTCAGGCCGTCATGGCGACGGCCGGCTCGGGGATCGACTTCAGCTCTCACCAGTCATCGGAGGCTTCAGGAAGAGGTCAGTGTTATTGGACATTGGCGTGTGCAACCCCCTACTGTTGCTCCCTGGATTCCAGCTGCTCCGAGCTCCGGTTGGGGGCACGCGAAGCTCACCGATCGGCGGCTCTCCCATCTCTGGCTCCGGCTTGCCAGGCTGAAGGACCTCGGAGTGACGGCGCCCATGGTGGTGAAGGAGTTCATCCGGTGTTGCATCGCTCCGCTTGAGCGCCACTCTCGGCAAATGTGGACCTTCTCTGGCTATAGGGACCGCATGAGGCTTCAGGCTCTGGCTCTTGCTCCTGAGGCACGGTGCATGGTGCTCGAGCTCCTGATGGGCGACTCAATGCCAGCCAACCTACCAGAGGAGGGCTGTCTTCTGTACTGCTGCTCGAACAAGGTAGAGTTCGTGAAGCAGATGCCCCTCTTTGATGAATGGGGACCACACCCAGTTGGCTTTGAAGGGCCTCGCAAGAGCCCTGTCTTCATGGCCCCCTTGCCTGCCGCGAGCGCGATAATCGCCCCAAGACCGGGCGTAGGGGGCGGTCACTGTCGAGCGATGGCGGCGCTGCTGCTGAGGAACCAGCACCACTCGGGACTCCAGAGGTGCCATTCCCCGGGACCCTGGAGAGCCGTCCCAAGGAAGCAGCCTAGGGGATGACGTAGTCCGATGCTCCTGAGGCCAGAGCCCCTGAGGCCCCGGTGAACCCCCACGAGGCGAGTACCGAGGTCTCCGCGCGGTCCAGCCCCCCTGATGTTGCCTCCTTAGGAGTCGCACCATCTGCGCCCGGCCTTGGTGAACGAGCCTAGGGCTTCGGTCGGCTCCGACCATACTTCGCGGCGCTCCGCAAGAGGAAGGGGGCTCCAAGCTGCAGTGGTGACACCTTCCGGCCATTGAAGCAGAGGAAGTACATTGCTATTGACAAGTGAGTACCTTATCTTCGTAATTTCTCGAGCGCCGCTTCTCCTCCTTACCATAGTTCTTCAGGACCCCTTCCGCTAGGGCGATGGAGTCTCCTGAGAAGCATCCTTCGCGTACTTCGGGCTCTCTACTGACCCTGAGTGCCTCCAGTCGACACACCACGCGCAGCGCAAGGCCTGCTGGGAAGGCGCACGCGCCTGCCTGACGTCTTCACCCCGCGCTCTTGTCATCCGTCTTTCGTAGTTCAGCCTGGGGCGCGGGGAGTGTGCCGAGGGCCCCATCAATGGTCCTTGCCCGCGGTTGCACGGCCTCAGCTCTGGCCTTACCTCCGAGCAATGAGGCGCCGCCCTACCGGGCCTCCACCTAGGTTCGAAGGGAGACCGGAAAGGTGTCGGCCCCCAGCCCCCTGTCGGGAGCGGGCGAGCCGCTTCGGGCTTCTCCAACACATCCTGGCACGGATGACGGACCCGGCCGCGTGTTTGAGCTTGCATGCGAGCGCAGAGTAGTCGGCCACTTGCTCTTCCGTCAGGTGATGGGTGCACTGAGCCGACTTGGGGAAGAGCTTCTGGATGTTGACGCCCGCCTCGAAACCGAAGGCCTTTGGCAGGCGGACGAATGGCATCAGCTGAAGGCGGCCATCGACTTCAGGCGTCTCCAGCGCGAGCGCGCCAACGCGAAGGCCGAGGCATCCCTTGTCACCTAGCGCGAGGCTTGCACTCAAGCTTTGGAGGAGGCCAGGGAGGCTTACCACCGTCGTGCAGCCGCAAAGGAATGCAAAGGGGAGCTCCTGGCTCTGAACGCCTCGTTGGAGCAGCATGTCAAGGTGCGCAGGGCTACCTTGGCACCGATGAAAGGGGCGCCCTCCGAAGAAGAGGAGATATTGAGGCACGAGGAGGCACTGATGCTGGACGGCACACAACACAACCTCAAGCTTGAACCGCTAGAGACGAGGGAGCGCTAGATTGCCCAAGCGGAGGATGCCGCGAGTCCGAACGAAGTCAGGATCCAGGAGGAGATCGATCATTGGGTGGCGGAGGCTCAGGCGGATCTTGCTAGCAGATATGACATGAAGCTGAAGCTTGTGGAAGCCGAAGCTGAGGGCAGAACCACCGCCCTCAGGTCCTAGTTGGATGAAGCGGAACAACGTGAGAAGGCCATTGCGGTGGCCCTAGTCTCCATCCAGGCTGAGCTGGCCTCCGCCCGTGCCGAACTGCTCCTTCTCCAGTGGCGGGTTGCTATTGCTGAGTCCCTCGTGTGACAAAGCAGGGAAGAAGCGCTCTGCCGGCACACATTACTGCGTGAGCATGCTCCCATGCTCCGGGCCCTCAGGGTGAGGGCCAACCAGGCGCTGGGTCCCATCTACAATGAACACGCCCCTCACCCCATGCAGAGGACTATGCCAGCCATCTTCGCTTCTTCACTGGCGTCGTGATGCGCCTGGAGGACCGGGCCGAGAGTTCTCGCGAGCTTGTGGACAAAAAGAGTCGGGGCCTCCATGGACGTGCGTTCTCCCGCGACTTCGATGCTTCGATCGCCCTACTGCCCGGAGCTATTCGGGACAACCTGGCGCGCTCTAGTCAGAGCTTTCACTTCTGATGACGACGAAGTGGTGGTCGTGGCAGATGAAGGTGACTTGGTCGATGATGGTGAAAACGACGCTGGCGATGACGCCAGTAGCATGTCCGGGAGCGATTCAGAAGATGCTGCGAGCGACATGTCCGATTGAGCCCGTGCTCCTTGTTCTGAACCTGCGCGCAAAAGCTTGGGCATGGCCCCCGAAGATGTAAGTGCGTTTTTGGGAGGGGGATCCCCTCATGTAATCAGACTATTGTTTTATTCCTTGAGCCAGACTTAAGGTGTGCTTTTGTGAGTTCTCAAGTTCCTCCGTGAGCTTGCTGCAGTAACTTACCTCCGTCTAGGAGGGCCTCAGACTGACCTTATAGTTGTCGATGTGTAGTTCTCCCGAGGGGAGTCCTCCGCGGGTTCGTGAGGTTTCGGGCTTTTGAGGAGCCCGCTGGTCCGCCCGAGAGGGCCTTGCGAGAGACGAGCGTTAGATCACGGTGAGATGTGCGCGCATACCATGCCCAGCCCCCGCTCGTGAGGTGCTCGTAAGGGAGGGGCAATAGGCGCTGGCCTTGAAACAAGCCACAGAGCTAGAAAACTCAACAAATCAACATGAACGAGAAAAGATGCCCCCATGCTTTGCCAATGAAAATACGACTGCGAGTTCAAATCCAAAAGGCGGCAAATCGAGCTACAGAAAAGGGGTTGAAAGCAAATGGCCGCGTCCGGCACCTAGCTAGTCTTCTTGTCTTCTCACCAGCGCAGAGCCTAGTGCTTTCACTGGCTGTGAGAATAGTTATTGCGGAACAGTGTCGATGGCCAGCGCTGAGCATGGTGCTTCCACTAGGACGTGGGCGGGAGCCCCCGAGGCCCGAGGGCGTCACTCCGGAGACTCCGGGGCATGTACATCCCCACTCATTATTACATGAGAGTGTCACGGGCAGAGACCTTCACAGGCGCGAGCCTTGCTTCATATCGCCAGACAAGGACCCCGCATTGCGACACCCTCGACCACCATTGGGGCGTCCAGAAACTAGGACGATGCCAAGGGGCAAATGGGATGCTAGCGGCACCCTCAGCGACCATGGGCCCTCTGCCGGGGGGAGCGCTCGCAGGCGCCTCCCTAGCAGAGGACCTACCTTTGGGCGACGCCTTCCCCCGCGCGACATGAGGGAGGGCCTTGCTCCGGACCCCTTCCGTGCAGCCTGTAGTGCGCCATCCCTGACTGTAGTGGGGCTGCCGCGCTGGGGTCGCCGTCCGCCACTGCGGCCTGGTCCACCTGCGACCCATGGTTAGCGTAACCCTGCTCCTGAGATATCAGTGGTATCCTGTAGTGGTTGTCGTTGGCGGGGTCGGCAAGGCTCCTGGGTGGCTCATGGAAGGCCTCGGCTTCCAGCATCTCGTCTTCCCAGCCTGGCTCGAGGAATGTGAAGGGGTCGTCCTCTGGCATGTACTCCTGATCCACCATGCGGGGCACATAGGCTTCCTGAGCTGCCTCTCCAAAACCTCCGCCGAGGCGCCCTGTGTCCCACGCCGCCGAGCCCGGTGCGCCCCCTGGTGGCTATAGGGGGCGCTCGATTGGGACCGTGAGGAGCAACGCCCGCACCTACGCCACCCGAGGGAGGCAAGGGTGTGGCCGGATGTCCGGCGCCGCTGGTCGTGCTCGCGCTGGCGAGCCCTCCTAGTGCACCTGCGAGCATGCGGGCGCGACGAGGCTCGTCATGCGACCAAGAAACAACTTGAGATGTAAGTAGGGAGCAGAAAGGCGGCGTACCCCTGGCTGCAACATCCAACAGCTCGGCGACGTGTTCTAGCAAAGCGTCGCGGCCGCTCTCCATCAGCCAGCACCGCAGCAGCTCCCGCGCCACCACGAGCCCGGCTCCCTTGTTCACATGTTCCCGTCGGGTGTGTGGTGCCATCGTTGCTGTGTAGCTTGAGGACCTTGCAGCGGCCCACACACGCCGCGGTATGAGGGTGGAAGGCAATGGTCCGCGCCGCCCGCGTCCCGCGGCGTTCGATGGTGTGCAGGCCGCCTAGACCACGGAGTTGAGGTCTCCTTGGGCGGACGGTGCCGCTCTGATGGGCCAAGCAGCCCACTGGTCGGTGTTGGTCCTCGGGTCGCCGGACATCGAGACTGTGGGGTATTGGCGTATCAGCTGACGGAAGAGACGCTTTGGCGCACACCTACCTGGCGCGCCAAATGTCGGATTACGGGTTCCGGAAAACCCTTGAGGTTCGAACACTGGGGTGTGCACGAAGATCTCTCTCCCCCTAGCTCATGCTCTCATCACGATCTCAAAGCCTAGCTCGCCGAACCCGATGAACAGGGGACACAAGAGTTTATACTGGTTCGGGCCACTGTTGTGGTGTAATACCCTACTCCAGTGTGGTGTGGTGAATTACCTTGTAGTGTAAGGATGAACAAGTACAAGGGATGAACAGCCTCCTGAGGAGAGGTGTTCTTGAGCTCGGTGAGCTTGTATGGTGGCCTTAGTGGAATGGATCTATTCCCAGATGAGATGCCTCCCTATGGTAGTTGCTAGTCCTATATGTAGAGGCCTTGGTCCAAATATTAGGCGGGAAGGGATCCCACAACGGCCAATTTGAAGGGGCACAACTAGTACAAGTTATCCTGACAAAAGGTGGTCTTCACCTGCCAAAGTCTCTAGTGGTGACGCCGTCATGGGCTCTGTGGTGACCTCCGTCCTGTCGTCCTGTTGGTCTTGGTCTTGTTTCACCAATATGGAAACCTTTGCCTGTTGCCTCGGGACTCCTCGCCTGCGCTTGCCCCTTTAGCACTAAAGAGGCAACCGGTACTCTACGCGCGCTGGCATCCGCCTGGCCGTGGTCATCATGGCTCACTTCATGCGAACCTCGCGAGGTTCCCCTTGCATAGATCTCTTCGCTCCTCGGGGGCCAGCCTAGGGAGGCCACCCCTGAGGAGGTCTTCTGTCGTCTTCCTCACGAGGCTTGGTCTCTCGCTAGGGTCTTGAGTGGTTGTTGATGAAGATGGGCCGTAATAGGCCACTGGCGGAGCCACGCCCTGGGCCGCAGGCAGGCAAGTCTGGGTACCCCCGTTCCCAGGAAGCCGATAGCTGGAATTTTTGAGGAGTTCATGAAATATATTGCTAATGCCCTCCTCACCGACTTCATCGCAGCTGATTGTGACCAGCACTGCATCCTCACAAACAACTTTATTCAGAGCTTTACTTTCTTCCCTAGAAATAATCCTCCTGAAGTGAGCTTTAATTTACATGTTGAAAACCATCAGATACCACTTACTGAGTTTTGTGACATATGTATGATCCCGTCTGATGGGAGCTTGGCTGAGCCTAAGCCGGCTGGGATTGAGTATTTTTATCACACTCTGACAGTGGGTGATGAGAGAGGAGTGTCAGCCACTACTTCTGCTAGCGTACACTTTCATGCCATACATTATTTTGCTTTATTTGTTACTAAGTGCTTGCTTGCTAGAAAGAAAGTAGGTGCGCTCAGTGCGCCAAACTTTGTTGTATTACGCCGAGCACTAGAGAGCGACAACACCTATAGCTTGGGAGCTGTTGTGGCTCGTCGCCTCCATCTTAATAAATTACAGGGTGAAATACATGGTGGGATTTATGCTACTCGTTTGGCGGCTCACTTCGAGGTTGAGATAGGCCCTCATGATTTCCCTCTGACCAAAGTTTACCTAGACCATGCAGCCATGGATCACCACCATTTTACTGATATAGAATCTCCACACATCCCTATTCCGTATAACCTGGTTTTTAGTGTGAGGACTCGTGATGTTATTCCATTGCCTGCTCCTGCTTTGTTTGATTCTGTTGCCAGGGGCGGATATAGGATTATGCCGGCCGATATCATCGCCTACCGGAACGCTCAGGCTGCTGCGGAAACGGCACAACAGGTACCCCACCACTGGGACGAGTGGATGCTCGCTCCTCAGCACCCCTACTACCCTCCAGGCTACTGATTGACTACCAAGTTAGGCCAAAAGCCTAAGCTTGGGGGAGTACGTGTCTCTCACCGACATTACATTCATGCATATTATCCCATTTGTCGGTGCTCACACTTTTTCATTGTATCATCCATGCTTAGATTTGTTTTCTTGCTTTCTTCTTGTGTGTTTGAAAACTTTAGAAAAAATAAAAAAACTAGTTGTAGTAAATTTACTTTCTATGCATGCTTAGTAGTAGTACTAAAAAGAAAATCCAAAAAGATTTCCTTGTTCTTCTTTTGCTTGTTGGGAGCTTTCCCATGTAAATAGTTTTTCCCGTTTTTGCTTTTCGCTTTTATTTGCTTGTTGATGAAAACCAAAAAATCCAAAAATATTTCAGTGTGTTTCTCTGAATTTCTTTTCTTTTATTCGAGTTGTACCAAGGAGAAAACTGCGATGAAAATGTTGAGTGGATGTCATATGAATAATTGTTGAACTAATAAGAGCCCATTTTACATTCTCTTCTCCTGTTGAATAAAATGTTTGCAGATTCTAGCTTTGTCCATGACACTCTTGCGCTATTATTATTTTCATATCATTCGGTCGTGCAAGTGAAAGGCAATAATGACGACATTCGATGAACTGGTCGTGGCAAAGAGAAACTGGTATGAACTCGACTTGTCTTGTCTGTGTAAATATGTTTAACCTAGTGTCCATGATTCAACCCGTTATGATTAAACATGTTTGCAATGACAATTAGAGATTATAGTTTCTCATGCCATGCATAAGTAGCTGGGAGTTAATAATGATTTATCTTGGATATAAACATAGTGTTAAAATGATTGGGATGTAGTATGATGATATGGTATCCTCATCTGAATGTTCGAGTGGCTTGACTTGGTACATGTTCATGCATGTAGTTGAATCAAAACCAACATAGCCTCTATAATATTTATGTTCATGGTGTCCATATCCTACTCATGCTAGTGTCCAATATTACTTACGCATAATGCATGGTTATGATCGTTGTTGCTCTCTAGCTGGCCACTTCTCAATCTTAATTGCTAGTCTTCGCTTGTACTAAGTGGGGATTCTACTTGTACATCAAAAACCTTAAAACCAAATTTATTCCAGATGAGTCCACCATACCTACCTATATACGGTATTACCCTGTCGTCCTAAGTAAATTTGCATGTGCCACCTCTAAAAACTTCGAAAAGTTTATCAATTTTGTGTGCCTGGATCGTTCATGGAATGACAGGAGGTGGTCGATATCTTCCGTGCTAACCGGGCTTATTCTCAGGTCGACTCTTTATTCACTAGCCATCGCACGAGAAAATGGGAGGTAATAGGGATGCCCGGTCCCAAACTGCAAACGTGAAAAAGAGTTCATCTCTGAAATAATTAAACAAAAACTCCCAATGGAGCCAAAACCTTTACTTTTATAGCTTGGGAACCGCCATTAGTGTGCTTAGCATGAAAGATGGTGATAACTGATGGCCGTCAAGTGAATAAGAAGGGTGCATGTCTCAAAATGTCATTTAAAAATTGAGCTATGGCACCTCTGCAAATCACTGCTTCCCTCTGTGAAGGGACTTTCTATTTACTTTTATGTTGTGTCATCACCTTCTCACAAACAAGCGCCAGAAACTAAGTAGAGCATAGCGGTCATGATTTATGCATTGTGTGTAGCTAATGTTGGGCGCATCATGACTAGATCTTTTCTACCATGAATTACAATGTTTAGTCGCTGCTTGAACTTTGGAGGTGCTCTGCATTTATGTTTTGCGGTCTAGAAAGGGCTAGCGAGATACCACTATTGTCATATTATATCATGGTTGTTTTGACAACATGTTGCTATTTGAGATATCTTATTATTGCTCGCTTGCTGATTTTGTCATTGATATGAGTCATTATAATCTTCAAGAGTTATTGTCGACATGGTTAGTTATAATGCTAGCTGGAAACCTGGGTGTTGTTTAAGCTTATTTATGCAAACAAGAGCAAAAGAGTTCGTAAAAGTTTTTGTTTCTCACTTTCAGTTTATCAACTGAATTGCTTGAGGACAAGAAAAAGCTTGGGGGAGTTGATACATCTCCAACGTATCTACTTTTTCTCACGCTTTTCCTCTTGTTTTGGACTCTAATTTGCATGATTTGAATGAAACTAACCCCGGACTGACGCTGTTTTCAGCAGAACTACCATGGTGTTGTTTTTGTGCAGAAATAAAAGTTCTCGGAATGGAACGAAACTTTGCGAGGATTTTTTATATCAATAATAAGATTTACTGGAGCCAAGACCCACTAGAGAGGGGCCCCTGGGAGGGCACACCCTCCCCCTCTCCTGGCGCGCCTAGGTGGGTTGTACCCACCTGGTGGCCCCGCTGACGACCCCCCTGATACTATAAAAACGCATATTTCTAGAAAAAAATCAGGGAGAAAGAATTATCGCGATCCACAAGACGGAGCCACCGCCAAGCCATGTTCTTCCTTTGGAAGGCAGATCCGGAGTCCGTTTGGGGCTCCGAAGAGGGGGGATCTTCATTCTTCATCATCACCAACCCTTCTCCATCGCCAATTCCATGATGCTCCCCACCGGGAGTGAGTAATTCCTTCGTAGGCTCGCTGGTCAGCGAGGAGTTGGATGAGATTCATCATGTAATCGAGTTAGTTTTGTTAGGGCCTGATCCCTAGTATCCATCATGTTCTTAGATTGATGTTGCTATGACTTTGCCATGCTTAATGCTGGTCACTTTGGGCCCGGGTGCCATGATTTCATATCCGAGTCATTTATGTTATCATTATTATATCCATGTTCTAGATCCGATCTTGCAAGTTATAGTCACCTACTACGGTTATGACCCGGCAAACCCGGAGTGATGACAACCGGGCCCACTCCCGGTGATGACAGTAGTTTGAGGAGTTCATGTATTCACTATGTGTTAATGCTTTGTTCCAGTTCTCTATTAAAAGGAGGCCTTAATATCCCTTAATTTCTAGCATGGACCCCGCTGCCACGGGAGTGTAGGACAAAAGATGTCATGCAAGTTCTTTTAATAAATCACGTATGACTATTTACGGAATACATGCCTACATTATATTGATGAATTGGAGCTAGTGCCATATCTCCCTAGGTTATATTGATCCAATGCCTACGAACTTCTCCATATTGTTTCTGCTAAGTTCTTTTAAAAAGATGTCATTATATTGATCCAATGCTTACGAACTTGTCCATATTGTTTCTGCTAACTTACTATTGCTATCATCACTGTTACACTTGCTACAAAATTACTGCTATCACTGTTACTGTTACTATTGTTGTTGTCACTACTATCGAAACTATCAAACTACTTTGCTACTGATCACTTTGCTGCAGATAATTAATCTCCAGGTGTGGTTGAATTGACAACTCACCTGCTAATACCTTTAAATATTCTTTGGCTCCCCTTGTGTCAAATCTATAAATTTGGGTTGAATACTCTACCCTCGAAAACTGTTGCGATCCCCTATACTTGTGGGTTGATGTCTACTACACAACCTTCTTCTTGTAGACGTTGTTGGGCCTCCAAGTGCAGAGGTTTGTAGGACAGTAGCAAATTTCCCTCAAGTGGATGACCTAAGGTTTATCAATCCGTGGCAGGCGTAGGATGAAGATGGTCTCTCTCAAACAACCCTGCAACCAAATAACAAAGAGTCTCTTGTGTTCCCAACACACCCAATACAATGGTAAATTGTATAGGTGCACTAGTTCGGCGAAGAAATGGTGATACAAGTGCAATATGGATAATAGATATGAGTATTTGTAATCTGAAAATATAAAACAGAAAGGTAGCAAATGGTAAAAGTGAGCATAAACGGTATTGCAATGCGTTCAAACAAGGCCTAGGGTTCATACTTTCACTAGTACAAGTCCTCTGAACAATAATAACATAATTGGATCATATAACTATCCCACAACATGCAACAAAGAGTCACTCCAAAGTCACTAATAGCGGAGAACAAACGAAGAGATTATGGTAGGGTACGAAACCACCTCAAAGTTATCCTTTCTAATCGATCTATCATAGAGTTCGTACTAGAATAAAACCATTAGACACAAATCCACCAAAACCCTAATGTCACCAAGATACTCCAATGTCACCTCAAGTATCCGTGGGTATGATTATACGATATGCATCACACAATCTCAGATTCATCTATTCAACCAACACAAAGAACCTCAAAGAGTGCCCCAAAGTTTCTACCGGAGGGTCAAGATGAAAACGTGTGCCAACCCCTTTGCATAAGTTCACGAGGTCACGGAACTCGCAAGTTGATCACCAAAACATACATCAAGTGGATCATGTGATATCCCATTTTCACCACTGATAAACACATGCAAGACATACATCAAGTATTCTCAAATCCTAAAAGACTAAATCTGATAAGATAACTTCAAAGGGAAAACTCAATTCATCACAAGAGAGTAGAGGGGGAGAAACATCATAAGATCCAACTATAATAGCAAAGTTCGCAATACATCAAGAGCGTACCACCTCAAGAACATGAGAGCGAGAGAGATCAAAAACATATCTACTGGTACATACCCTCAGCCCCGAGTGTGGACTACTCCCTCCTCGTCATGGAGAGCACCGAGATGATGAAGATGGCCACCGGAGAGGGATTCCCCCCTCCAGTAGGATGCCGGAACGGGTCTAGATTGGTTTTCGGTGGCTACGGAGGCTTCTGGCGGCGGAACTCCCGATCTATTCTGCTCCTCAATGTTTTTAGAGTATATGGACATATATAGGCAAAAGAAGTCGGTCAGGGGAGCCACGAGGGGCCCACGAGGGTGGGGTGTCAGGACCCCAATTCTAAGTCACACCGATCTAGCCTGTAGCACCCCATATCACTTTGCGGCCTCACGCACGGTATTCCCACGGGTGTCGCCTTAAAATGGCCCGGGACCTTTTGCGCCTTTTGGCTCACGTATATGATAGTGTCGCTAGCATCCATATGACAGAGAACCCGGGCCGACATGACTAGTCGTGAACCCAAAGTGGCGCTAACTTACGGGGACAGGCATACATGAATCAACATCGAGCATGTCGATCAGTAGCGTGCGAGTCCGGGCTGTAGCACTGGGCTAACAGGACTCCGGGAACCCGGGCTGTATCAGGCTAGGTAGGACTCCGGATGTCACCGCGTGACATTTCCCCGAAGGGACAGACACAAGAACAAAGTGAATCACATGCTGGCCAGTCAAGTGTTTCGGAGCAGTAGTGCTGGGCTAGCAGGACTCCGGTGAACCGGGCTGTAGCAAACTACTATGGCTCGTGGAAGCACAAGACTACATTTCCCCATAAGAGAGGCTACCAAGGATAAACAACTAGGTTGTCGGATCCCACACATACCAAGCATTTCAATCATACACACAATATGCTCGATATGTGTAAATACAACATGGCATCACAACAAGACTACAACTCAAAGTATTTATTCAGTAGGCTCCGAGGAGCGAGATATTACAAACATGGGTATCATGACCCATCATTCAGAGCATACCAGTCAAAGCACATGCCGAAGCTTAATATGTTTGAGTACAGACATCTACAAATGAAAAAGGCTGAGAAGCCTGACTATCTACCAGATCCTGCCAAGGGCAGAAGATCGTAGCTGAGGTAACAAGCTAAGCATCGAAGTCCATGTGAAACTACTAGCGAGACTGAAGTCTCTCTGCAAAAACATAAATTAAGCAAACGTGAGTACAAATGTACCCAGCAAGACTTACATCAGAACTAAGTACATATGCATCGGTATCAACAAAGGGGTAGTGGAGTTTAACTGTAGCAAGCCAACTTTGACTCAGTGGCTAACCTGAACTACGACTGCAAGCAACTCTTTTGAGGTGGCGCACACGATTCCACATATTCGCCATATCAATACACCACTATGGATCTGCTCCCGTCTCCCTACGAGAACGCTATCCATAGCACGCACGCTTATCCTATGCATTTTAGAGTATCCACTTTCACTTGTCTATGAACTGTATAGGCAACCAAGAATTCCTTTACCGTGGACGCGGCTATTCGAATAGATGATGTTAACCCTGTGGGGGTGTACTTCTTCATACACGCTCTCACCACTTACCGTCGTTTATACGACATGTACTCGGCAACCTTCAAGCGGAAGCCCAACGAGGGTGTCGGCCACGGCCTACCTAAACACTCAAGTCTCTAGTCCAGGTTTATCACCTATCCATGTTCCATCCACAGGGAGTCCGACCGTGGTTTCCACATACGGCCCCGAACGATGTGTACAGGGTTCCGAGACACCAAACGGGCGCCCGGCATGCCCGGCCACGTTGCATCTACCGCAACATAGCCCACCCCTAGGGTCAGTGCTACGCACGGCCGCCAACACATATCCTACAAACACCAGAAACTAGTTGCAACTCCTAGATAGAGGACTAGGGTGGTTAAGAAGCCGAGAGGGTCAATAAAGGAACCCAATGCATGGTAGTAACTGGTTCTTAAATCACACATATAGATCTCGGTGCTTAAGGACGGTCCCAATGAAACAACCCACCATGTACTCCTACATGGCCTCTCATCGATACCTTTACCAAATCGTGTTCAACACACATAGCTGACACACAGTAGGACATGTTCACAACTTTCCAATTCATCCCCGATGAATCAGACCTGACACAAATCTAAGCAATAGCAGGCATGACAAACAAGCATGAATGAGTAGGCACATCAGGTCTCAAACAACTCCTACTCATGCTAGTGGGTTTCATCTATTTACTGTGGCAATGATAGGTCATGCAGAGGAAGGGGGTTCAACTACCGCAGCATGTAACAATTGAATCATTGTTGTCCTAATGCAGTAAAAGAGAGCATGAGCGAGAGAGTGTGATTGTATCAGAATGAACAGGGGGGTTTTGCTTGCCTGACACTTCTAAAGATAGTCTAGTTCTCCATCGGTGTCATCGATCACATTGTCAAAGCAACGTCTACTAAGAGGGGACAATTACCGGCAACAGAGAGAAAACACAATCAATGCAATGCTACAATATGATGCATGAATATTACATGGCAAAATGAGTGTGTTGGGCTAATGCATCTACAACCAGGGTGGTTTGAGCTCATTTGAATCAAAGATACAAATACAAACTCAAGATATGGGTTTATAAAGTGAATTAACATGTTTGACCTAAACAGCAAGGTTAAGTTGCTCTAACATGCATGAAACAAGTACGGATGGGTAGATTGGATTTTTCTGATCATTTTTTGTATATAACTTATTTCATTCTGAGCTACAGTTGAATTTCTATGAATTTTAGAAGTTAAAAGACATTTTCTGAAATAAATAAATCATTTCTGATTTATTTAAAATACCAAAAAATGTTTACTGCATCAGCAATACGTCATGCTGACCTCAGCAGGTCAACAGGAGCGGTCCAGGTCAAACCTGACCAGTGGGGTCCACTTGTCAGTGACCCAGTGCTGTTCAATGTCAATGGCAGGTGGGTCCGGTCAACGGACACGTCAGCATGGTCAAAGCTGACACGTTGGTCCCGCTGGCTTATAAACTAATCAAAACATAAAATAAACCCGGTGTTAATTAGGCATGGGGCCTAGCTGTCTGTGTCACTAGAGGGTTTAATTAGTGGATCATTAGCCACTAATGATGCCCACGTCACCTAAACGGCGATTAGCCGCCGGTGCTAAGCAGGACGCGGCGACGCTCCTCGTCCGGGCGACTCCGTCAACGAGAGCGTGCGCGGATGGGCTCGTTGGAGAGCCCTTGCCGGCGTGCTTAGGATGGTGGTGGTGGCCGGCCCTGTGGTGGCCGGAGTCATCGCCAGCGACGACTTTGGCGGCAGCCGAAGCTCGGGTGAGCTCGGGGCCGAGGCTACGGCGAGCGAGGCGGCATGTGCGAGGCATCAACAGGCTATACACGGAGTGGGGATCAAGAGGGGCACGATGGCCGGGCCGTTGAGTGGCCGAGGGCACGTCGGCGGCGCGTGCGGGTGGACGCGGTGCGGCAGCTACATCGTGTGAGAGAGAGAGCGGATAGGGGAAGCAGTGTCAGGAGCTCATGGCGGTTGTGACGAGGCGAACGGAGAGCTCGAGGAGGTTCTGGAGCGGTCGGGGCGGCGAGGGGGATCTCCGGTGATCCGAGTAGGAAGACGATGGCGGGACGGCGATGCAGAGCTCCCGGTGAAGCATAGCTCGAGAAGGAGGGAGAGGGCGTCGTGGCGGAGCTGCTTGGCGCGTCGGCGGGGCATGGTGTGGCTGGTGGCCGCGGCAGCAGCAAGCGGCGGCGACGGGCTCGCTCGGCTTCGGGAGAGGGAGCGAGAGAGGCGAGGCAGGGAGAGAGGGGAGCGGTCGAGGGAGTCCAGGGGTCTGTGTGGCAATGCCAGAGTCGTCCAGAGCGTCGGGGGGGGGGGGTGCATGCAGGCAGGCAGGAGGTGGCCGGCGCGCGTCGGGCACACGCCCGCGTCCTCCTGGAGGGGTGGAAAAGACGACTGGCAGCTGGGCTGCACAGTAGCGGGCCGCGTGGCTGGGTTGGCCTCTCTGGTGGCTTCACAGGCGAGGCCAGGTAAGTTACAGGTACTCCCTCCTGCTCTGTTTTCTATTTTAATTACTATTTTCTATTAGTTTCAATCTGTTTTGATTTAGTTCAAGCACTAAATCATTTTTTTTTCTTCTGATAATTTTTGCAGGGACTGAAAGGAATATTCTAGAGCCCCTCACAAAATAACAGAATTATTGAAGCATTAAATATATTTATAACATATATTTGCTCCAACTCAAATACTACATGTATTAGTTCAAAGATCCAAGATGTCAACGAAAAATGTGCATCATCTCTCGTTACTGTTTCCAGCATTTTCCAAAAAATGATGAACATTTTTGAAAGCCACTTTGGGTTCACTAAAAATATTTTGGTTGAACCTATTGATTTCCTTTGATGGTAGGGTTTGAAAAAAATCCCCATTTCAAATTGAAAAGAATTTAAACATGATGCAACACATGACTAGCTAGCTCAGAGCATACTAGAACTAGGGATGTGACAACTCACCCCCACTAAAACAAGAATCTCGTCCCGAGATTCAAGAAGTGAAGTAAGAAGACAGATGGATCACAAAACTATCACAGTCTTCTCGATCCAACTTCCCTTCTCGAAGATACCGATGTATTGCATCACATTGATCTTGACGTCTTTGTTTTTGAGATCTTCATTCAACATGATGACGACGGAAGGAAACTCTACAGGATTGATCTTCTCGAAGATCGAGCTATTCAAGATCAACTCGCGAAATGCGACGTTGAGCATCTCTTGAGCTGAGAGGCAAAACACACCTTAAAAAGGACGGAAGAAACAATTGACGAGGGTTTCAAAGTAGCGAGGAAAATTGCCATGATTCCATAACGGGGCACCTCAGGGAAGGTGACTCATAGAATTATTCCCTTAAGTGGCAAAAAGAATTACTTTTGATTCAGAGATCATTGAAACTCTTTATACCAGCCTAAGGAAATTCACAACAATCGTTTGGCGGAGTAAGAAGGGATGGCATACCCAGACTAGAATGGATGATGTGGACTACCTTGTTGAAGACAATGCAATGGATGATTTTGTTTACACGTGCTCTCAAGAACTTGAGCATTTCCATATTCATCAAGGTTTTACCAACATCCGTGGCACGGATCTTGGCAACACAACATACTACCATGATTACTAGTGATGGATGATGCTGATACAAAGGAAGATAACACCTTCTCAGACTTCCCCTTAACGAGGCTAAGGAAATAGAATCTGGATGATCGACCGAGAGACATTTAGCACTCCACTTCTAATGTTCTCCTTGATGTCCTAGTGTAGTCCATTCATAGATATGGTTTGATATCTAGATCATCAAGTAAAAGGTCGGACTTCGGGAACACAAAAAATCCATAAGGAACAACTATTGGAATAAATTCTACGAGATCCTTATGGGGAGGTGTCCAACTTTCTCAATCAAGATACTACAATAATAAGTCTTCCGGTTGGGTGTGTTGGCCACAACATCCACTTTACTAGGTTACAGAGAGACCAATATTACAGTCCTTGAGAAACGTTCCAACCATCATATCTGCCTGGGATTCAGATCTGGTTGGTGTCAGGATAATCCAGACTCATCGGGTCTGGAAAGAAAAATGAAAGTTTGCAACAGAAATCAATGAGATGACGTTGCGAGATTCTCGGGGGAATGAACTACGATAGTAAGCTCCAAAACATGAGGCGGTTCTGCTACAAGCATGTGAACATGCTGTCCTAGACAAGCATGGCCACCTGGTCGTCTTAAAATGAAACACTACCGAGTTCAGGAGGGAACCATCAACGAGGATATCGATGTCCTTGCGTAAGTCTAGCTCCTAAGAAGAAACTTCTTCTCCTTGAAGAAACCAATCAGTGGCTTGGTGTGCTAGGAACACATATGGAGTGGAGGTAATTAATCTACCAAACCATAGAATACTTCGCACGTATGCATGACTGATTTGGGATGATTCCAAGGGAAACAAAACAAACCTTTCTCAAATTCATGGCGGCAACTTACACCTAGTGCACGTGAACTTGGAGAAAGTCACTTCTTTCATCCAAGCATAAGCTTCATGAACAAAACACGAAGGCATTGATTACAAGGTTTTCAACACTAGGTTGATGTTCAACATGAATCATGGGGAAGACAAAATGCTACTGATGGGCTCAACAGCAACTCATCAGAATTTCCATATCACTGGACTTCCACCATCATGTGAACACGGTGATAGCATTGGTTAGACCAAAAGATGTAATGGTGTATGCTCTAGGGATCAACCACGAGTAAGACAACATTACGAACATCATTGGTTCTGATTTGACTTGACGATAGCCCATACTCAAGTCAAAGTTTTGACAAGACAATAGATCCAAAAAGTGATCACGAGGACCAATTGGTGAAGATATCATCTTTCCTCTACACACACACAAACACAAAGATAACCCTTCAGAAAGAACCAAATTCGGCAAAGCTTTTTATCTTCCAACTCTCCAAGTTGTTTTTTAGCTTAACCAACTAGCTCAGGGGTATCCAACACAGATTCTTGGAGAAGGGGTGATTTATTGGAAAACCAACTTTATCACGAACTCAACATAACAGTCATGGGACAACCTAGTAATGCTTCCGACCAGACATTCGGAAAATCACGAACCACCGATATGTTACTAAGCTCGAGAACAATCTTGCTTTTCAGACAAGACGATATGATCAAACGAGCAAGGGTTTCAATCCCAACTCAAAGATCGAAGAGTGCACCAGAAATAAGGACAAGGTAGCATGATCAATCCTAGAATAGTGTTTCGATAACCAACACGCTAAGAGTGATATTAGTGTCCATTAACTACCAAGCAACACGGTTGCTAGGAGTATTGTTTTCACACATCATGGTTCACTTGTCGGCATTCCGGTTGTGACAACACGGGAGCGAGGAATGAAAAATGATGGCAAGAAGTATCACTGCGTCAAGAATTCATGAGAGATGGTGCAATTCTCATGACAATCCTGGCATAAAGGGGCTAATACTCCAGGGTAGATCAGAGCAAAAGCTGGATTGGCATTTAATCTGCAGAACACAACTACTTTGACCCAATCCTGGATATGGATGAGGTACTGGAGTTTGTTTCTCCTAGTCATTCTGAAATAGAGTGGCTTAACGGACCACAAGAATAATAAGCATCGATAACACAAATGCACAATTACTCCTGACTATCAATTGATAGACGATGGTCGGAATACAAATGAAGAGGGACAACTCAAGAGGACATATATCTTTCTGAGTTGTGGATGCATAGATTAATATGTCAAACCAAGTTCAACAAGTTTCTTCCAGATAACCCATGCTGAAAGGTAGAACTGGCAGAATCACAATTATGAATGGAGAACTCCTCAAGAGTACTCTGATTGTGATATTTCGGTTCAAAGAACTTCTGCCTTAATGGTTCATGGTATTTGGAAGAAGGAAATACCACGGACCTCGAGGACTGTCGCAAGGTTACTAATATCCTAAAGGAACAAGCAAACACTATTAACAGGAGGTGATTGGAGTGAATCTCGGGTTCAAACCCAGGAATAGAATACCTACTAACTAAATGGCATCACGGGATGCTTTCGAGAATGATGGCCAGAATCATCACACTGGGAACACAAGACATGGCTAGATTACTAGGTGATCCTCTAAGACACCTAGGGTCATAATACTAGCTCCAACCTATATGTCGAGGCAACAGAGTGCCTCAACTCACCGATTAGTGTGGTTAATCTGGCCCAAAAGGATATCAGAAACAGGAAGAAAGGATTTGCAAATGCATCAGACTATTTAGAGACCTGGGATGACTCAGACAGCACAATGGCTGTAAATGCTCAAAAGATTTGGGACATTCTGCAACAATGGTGGCATAATCACTTAGCATCATCATATCAAGGTTCTGATTCAGCTGACAACATACTAAAAGTAGTAGAAACTGAATTGAGGCCTGGAACGAACAAACCCATAAGTCTCTATCACAATAACTCGTCATCCTGATAGATAGATAAGAAGGCCTAGTTCTTAATCCCCGTAGAATAGAAGAGGCTGACTCAGATCAGAGGGGCATAAGGTATAAGGAGTAAAGAGAGCCTTACGGTCCCTTTCCCAATCAATTCCCTTACATAACTAAAGCATTTCTAGACACAACTTCGACCAGTTTGGCTTGGTAATCCTACAGGCAGTCAGGCTCTGATACCAAAGCTGTCAGGACCCTGATTCTAAGTCACACCGATCTAGCATGTAACACCTCATATCACTTTGCGGCCTCACGCACGGTATTCCCACGGGTGTTGCCTTACCATGGCCCGGGACCGTTTGTGCCTTTTGGCTCACGTATATGATAGTGTCGCTAGCTTCCATATGACAGAGAACCCGGGCCGACATGACTAGTCGTGAACCCAAAATGGCACTAACTTCCGGGGACAGGCATACATGAATCAACATCAAGCATGTTGGTCAGCAGCGTGCGAATCCGGGCTGTAGCACTGGGCTAACAGGACTCCGGGAACCCGGGCTGTATCAGGCTAGGTAGGACTCCAAATGTCATCGCGTGACATTTCCCCGAAGGGACAGACAAAGGAACGAAGTGAATCACATGCCGGCCAGTTAAGTGTTCCGGAGCAGTAGTGCTGGGCTAGCAGGACTCCGGTGAACCGGGCTGTAGCAGACTACTATGGCTTGTGGAAGCCTAAGGCTACATTTCCCCATAAGAGAGGCTACCAAGGATAAACAACTAGGTTGTCGGATCCCACACATACCAAGCATTTCAATCATACATACAATATGTTTGATATGTGTAAATACAACATGGCATCACAACAAGACTCTACGACTCAAAGTATTTATTCATTAGGCTCCGAGGAGCGAGATATAACAAACATGCATGGGTCTCATGACCCATCATTCAGAGCATACCAGTCAAAGCACATGCGGAATCTTAACATGTCTGAGTACAGACATCTACAAATGAAAAAGGCTGAGAAGCCTGACTATCTACCAGATCCTGCCAAGGGCACAAGATTGTAGCTGAGGTAACAAGCTAAGCGTCAAAGTCCACGTGAAACTACTAGCGAGACTGAAGTCTCTCTGCAAAAAGACATAAATTAAGCAAACGTGAGTACAAATGTACACAGCAAGACTTACATCAGAACTAAGTAGATATGCATCGGTATCAACAAAGGGGTAGTGGAGTTTAACTGGAGCAAGCCAGCTTTGACTCAGTGGCTAACCTGAACTACGACTGCAAGCAACTCTTTTGAGGTGGCGCACACGATTCCACATATTCACCATATCAATACACCACTATGGATCTGCTCCCGTCTCCCTACGAGAACGCCATCCATAGCACTCACGCTTATCCTGCGCATTTTAGAGTATCCACTTTCACTTGTCTATGAACTGTATAGGCAACCAAGTAGTCCTTTACCGCGAATGCGGCTATTCGAATAGATGATGTTAACCCTGCAGGGGTGTACATCTTCATACACGCTCTCACCACTTACCGTCCTTTACACGACATGTACTCGGCAACCTTCAAGCGGAAGCCCAACGAGGGTGTCGGCCACGGCCTACCTAAACACTCAAGTCTCTAGTCCAGGTTTATCGCCTATCCAGGTTCCATCCGCAGGGAGTCCGGCCGAGGTTTCCACATACGGCCCCGAACGATGTGTATAGTGTTCCGAGACGCCAAATGGGCGCCCGACATGCCTGGCCACGGTGTATCTACCGCAACATAGCCCACCCCTGTGGTCAGCGCTATGCACAGCCGCCAACACATATCCTACAAACACCAGAAACTAGTTGCAAATACTGGACAGAGGACTAGGGTGGTTAAGAAGCCGAGAGGGTCAATTAAGGATCCCAATGCACGGTAGTAACTAGTTCTTAAATCACACATAGAGATCTCGGTGCTTATGGACGGTCCCAATGAAACAAACCACCATGTACTCCTACATGGCCTCTCATCGATACCTTTACCAAATCGTGTTCAACACACTTAGCTCACACACAGTAGGACATGTTCACAACTTTCCAATTCATCCCCGATGAATCAGACCTGACACAACTCTAAGCAATAGCAGGCATGACAAACAAGCATGAATGAGTAGGCACAGCAGGGCTCAAACAACTCCTACTCATGCTACTGGGTTTCATCTATCTACTGTGGCAATGACAGGTCATGCAGAGGAAAGGGGTTCAACTACCGTAGCATGTAACATTTGAATCATTGTTGTTCTAATGCAGTAAAAGAGAGCATGAGCGAGAGAGTGGGATTGTATCGGAATGAACAAGGGGGTTTTGCTTGCTTGGCACTTTTGAAGATAGTCTAGTTCTCCATCGGTGTCATTGATCACATCGTCGAAGCAACGTCTACTAAGAGGGGACAATTACCGACAACAGAGAGAAAACACAATCAATGCAATGCAACAATATGATGCATGAATATTACATGGAAAAATGAGTGAGTTGGGCTAATGCATCTACAACCAGGGTGGTTTGAGCTCATTTGAATCAAAGATTCAAATACAAACTCAAGTTATGGGTCTATAAAGTGCATTAACATGTTCGACCTAAACAACAAGGTTAAGTTGCTCTAACATGCATGAAACCACTACAGATGGGTAGATTGGATTTTTTTTATCATTTTTCATATATAACTTATTTCATTCTGAACTATAGTTGAATTTCTATGAATTTTAGAAATTAAAAGGCATATTCTGAAATAAATAGGTCAACAGGAGCGGTACAGGTCAAACCTGACCAGTGGGGTCCACTGGTCAGGGACCCAGTGCTGTTCAGTGTCAATGGTGGGTGGGTCCGGTCAACGGACATGTCGCGTGGTCAAAGCTGACACGTGGGTCCCGCTGGGTTATAATCTAATCAAAACAAAAAATAAACCCGGTGTTAATTAGGCGTGGGAGGAAGTGGAGAGGGAAAGTAGGGTCAGGAGCTCATGGCGGTTGTGACGAGGAGAACGGCGAGCTCGGGGAGGTTCTGGAGCGGTCGGGGCGGCGAGGGGGATCTCCGGCGATCCGAGTAGGAAGACGATGGCGGACGGCGATGCAGAGCTCCCGGTGAAGCGTAGCTCGAGAAGGAGGCAGAGGGCGTCATGGCGGAGCTTCTTGGCGCATCGGCGGGGCATGGGGTGGCCGGTGGCCGCGGCAGCAGCAAGCGGCGGCGACGGGCTCGCTCGGCTTCGGGAGAGGGAGCGAGAGAGGCGAGGCAGGGAGAGAGGGGAGGGATCGAGGGGGTCCAGGGGTCTGCGTGGTGATGCTAGAGTCGTCCAGAGCGTCGGGGGGGGGGGGTGCACGCAGGCAGGCAGGAGGTGGCCGGCGCGCGTCGGGCACACGCCCGCGTCCTCTTAGCGGGGTGGAAAAGACGACCTGGGAGCTGGGCTGCACAGTAGCGGGCCGCGTGGCTGGGTTGGCCTCTCTGGTGGCTTCACAGGCGAGGCCAGGTAAGTTACACGTACTCCCTCCTGCTCTCTTTTCTATCTTAATTGTTGTTTTCTATTTGTTTCAAACAGTTTTGATTTAGTTCAAGCACTAAATCATTTTTGTTTCTTCTGATAATTTTTGCAGGGACTGAAAGGAATATTCTAGGGCCCCTCAGAAAATAATAGAATTATTGAAGCATCAAATATATTTATAACATATATTTGCTCCAACTCAAATACAATATGTATTAGTTCAAAGATCCAAAATGTCAAGGAAAAATGTGCATCATCTCTGGTTACTGTTTCCAGCATTTTCGAAAAAATGATGAACATTTTTGAAAGCCAATTTGGGTTCACTAAAAATATTTTGGTTGAACCTATTGGTTTCCTTTGATGCTAGGGTTTGAAAAAATCCTAAAAATTTCAGAAATTTCTCAGAGAAATATGCTTAGGAAAATGTTCCAAGGTGGTTCTTCAAGGAAGCAAGGACCCAGGCTTGCAATGCGTGATGCTGATGAAGAACCACCAAGAGACGCCCCAGTGCGTCCTTGTGAATGGCCTTCTGAGAACTTTATGGATCGAGCGGGAATTAAGGAAGAATTTAACACATATTTGCGTAACACGGATCTTGTGAGATTCGAGGAAGAGAAGTGCAGCCAGTATCACTATCTCACTAGTTCCTTTGTCAGGAGGTTTGAATTTTCATCTTCACGTAATTCTCCAACTGTCCTATTTGATCTTTATGAAAATTCGTATACTATGGACTTAGAGGATTTTACCACTGCTTGCAAACTTCCACAATGGGGTAGTGTTAGGGAACCTCGCAAATCTGAACTTAGAGATTTTCTTGATAGTATAACTGTTTGGAAATCTAGAGATATAACACAAGCTACCATAGGGAGCATTCACTTTCCTGCCATACATTATTTTTCTCTCTTCATAGGTAGATGCATTAATGGTAAACATGAGGCATGTCACATGTGTGTTCCTGACCTCCGTATTGTTAGGAGTAATGTGTTAGGAGATAAATCTTATAATTTGGGAGCCATTGTTGCACGTAGGTTGCATCTTAATAGATTTATTGGAGATTTCTTTGGTGGAATTTATGCAACCCGCATAGCTAATTTTCTTGGTATAGCCATACGTGAAGATGATATTGAGTTTCCTCCTGCTTATTTAGATTTTAATGCTATGGTTCACCACCAGTTTGTTGAGAGGAGTGAATCACCTCTCAAGTATCGACTAATCTTTGACAGATGGTGTGCTGTCCGTATTACTCTCCCTGCTCCTGCCTTATTTGATTATCAAGCAAAAGGAAGATATGTTATTACCAGAGAGAAGGCAGATGAGTACGAGAGGATGGCGAAGGCCGCTCGTCGCCACACTACAGCTCAGGAGGCGATAGCCGCTGCATCTCAGTACGACCCCAACTATTATTATGGATATCCGCCAGGCCAGCCGTGGCCATAGACCAACTTAGGCCAAAAGCCTAAGCTTGGGGGAGTATGTATTTCCCACCGACATTACATTCATGTTCACACACTCATTGCTAGATTTCGGTGCTCATACTTTTTCATTGTATCATCCATGCTAGTTTATTTCCTTTTTATGCTTTCTTCTTGTGTGTTTAATAAACCTTAATAAAAACAAAAAAAATAGTTGTAGCTTATAATTAGTTTACTTTCCATGCTTGTAGTAGTAATTAAAAAGGAAAACCCAACAAGATTTCGTGTTCTTCTTTTGCTTGTTGGGAGCTTTCCCATGTAAATAGTTTTATTTCTTTTCTTTTCTTTGGGGGTCGATAGGAGAAGACCATGATTAAATTGTTGAAGTGGATCTTATATGAATAATTGTTGATCTGAAAAAAGAGCCAATATTGCCTTGTCTTCTCCTGTTTATTGAATGCTTGCAGATTCCAGCTTAGTCCAATGCACTCGCACTATTATTATTATTCACATGATTCGGTCATGCAAGTGAAAGGCAATTATGACGATATATGATGGACTGACTGAGATGAGAAAAGTTGGTATGAACTCGACCTCTTTTGTTTTTGTAAATATGATTAGTTCATCGTTCCTGATTCGGCCTATTATAAATATAACCATCACATAGAGCATTCTTCTCATGATCTACAAGCATATAAAATTTACTACTCTCCACATAAGCAAGATTCTTCTCATTCGGAATAGTGGGAGTATCATAAGAAACTCGAATACTATAAATTGTTTCCACATTAAAACAGTAAGGTTTAGAAAAAGGGTAATCATAATCATGACAAGTTTTAATATAATCATCACTACTTTTTATAGCATAAGTATCATCACAATAATCATCATAAGTAGCAACTTTGTTCTCATCATAATCGATTGAAACCTCTTCCAAGATAGTGGAATCATTACTAAATAAAGTCATGACCTCCCCAAATCCACTTTCATAATTATCACAATAAGATTCAACATCCTCCAAAATAGTGGGATCATTACTTCCTAAAGTTGACACTCTTACAAACTAATATGTCTCAGTCGCATCTACTTTTCCAAACACTTTTGCCCTTGTTTTGGACTCTAACTTGCATGATTTGAATGGAACTAACCCGGACTGGCGCTGTTTTCAGCAGAATTGCTATGGTGTTATTTATGTGCAGAAAAAAAAGTTCTCAGAATGACCTAAAACTTCACGGAATATCTTTTCGGAAATAATAAAAAATCCTTGCAAAAGATGAAGACCAGGGGGCCGACCACCTGTCCACGAGGGTGGGGGCGCACCTGCTCCCCTAGGGCATTTTACGATACAAAGCCGCCGCCAAGCCGTAAAACCTCTCGGGAGGGCTGATCTGGAGTCCGTTCGGGGCTCCGGAGAGGGGAATCCGTCGCCATCGTCATCATCAGCCATCCTCCATCACCAATTTAATGATTCTCACCGTCGAGCATGAGTAATTCCATCGTAGGCTTGCTAGACGGTGATGGGTTGGATGAGATTTATCATGTAATTGAGTTAGTTTTGTTAGGGTTTGATCCCTAGTATCCAGTATTTTCTGAGATTGATGTTGCTATGACTTTGCTATGCTTAATGCTTGTCACTAGGGCCCGAGTGCCATGATTTCAGATCTGAACCTATTATGTTTTCATCAATATATGAGAGTTCTTGATCCTACCTTGCAAGTCTATAGTCACCTATTATGTGTTATGATCCGTTAACCCCGAAGTGACAATAATCGGGATACTTATCGGTGATGACCATAGTTTGTGGAGTTCATGTATTCACTATGTGCTAATGCTTTGTTCCGGTACTCTGTTAAAAGGAGGCCTTAATATCCCTTAGTTTCCATTAGGACCCTGCAGCCACGGGAGGGTAGGATAAAAGATGTCATGCAAGTTCTTTTCCATAAGCACGTATGACTATATTCGGAATACATGCCTACATTACATCGATGAATTGGAGCTAGTTCTATGTCACCCTAGGTTATGACTATTACATGACGAACCGCATCCGACATAATTCTCCATCACTGATCCATTTCCTATGAGCTTTCCCTATATTGTTCTTCGCTTATTTACTTTTCCGTTGTTATTGCTATCATCATTTCAAAATACCAAAAACATTACTTTTGCTACTGTTACCTTTTGCTATCGCTACCACTACTATCATATTATTTTGCTACAAAATACTTTGCTACAGATATTAAGTTTGCAGGTGTGGTTGAATTGACAACTCAGCTGCTAATACTTGAGAATATTCTTTGGCTCCCCTTGTGTCGAATCAATAAATTTGGGTTGAATACTCTACCCTCGAAAACTGTTGCGATCCCCTATACTTGTGGGTTATCAATACTATTTTCTAGCACGGTTGCCGAGGAGCATAGCTCTATTCTTTGAGTCACTTGGGATTTATATCTGCTTATCATTATGAAGAACTTGAGAGATCCAAAAACCTAGATTTATCCCTCAACTACGAGGGGAGGTAAGGAACTGCCATCTAGCTCTGCACTTGATTCACCTTCTGTTTTGAGTAAGCTTGCGACACCTAAACCTGCTTCTGCTATTCGTTCTGATATGTCGCATGTTAATGATGATGCCACTTCTGCTACGCATGATACTTATGATGAAACTACTTCTATGCTTGATACTACTGTGCCACTTGGCGAATTTCTTGATGAACAACTTGGTAGGGTTAGAGAGGATGAAAATATTGAATCTGATAATACTGATGAAAGTGATGATGAAGACTTGCCTGTTATTCCTAAGGGTTATATTTTTGATAAAGAAGCTTCTTTAGCTATTTTAGCTTGCAAAGATAGATACGAACTCAAGAGGTTATTAGCTAAATGGAAGCAGCAATCTCTAAATGCTAGAATGAAACCTGACCCTGCTTTTGCAACTTCACCTATCTGTGTTACTGATAAGGATTATGAATTCTCTGTTGATCCTGATATAATTACTTTGGTTGAATCTGATCCTTTTCATGGCTATGAATCTGAAACTATTGTGGCACATCTTACTAAATTAAATGACATAGCTACTTTGTTCACTAATGACAAGAGAACTCGTTACTTTTATATCCTTAAAATATTTCCATTCTCATTAAAGGGTGATGCTAAGATATGATTTAATTCTCTTGATCCTGGTTGTGTGCGTAGTCCCCAGGATATGAATTATTACTTCTCTGCTAAATATTTCCCTGCTCAAAAGAAACAAGTTGCTTTAAGGGATATATATAATTTTAGGCAAATTGAAGAAGAGAGTCTCCCACAAGCTTGGGGGAGGCTTCTCAAATTACTTAATGCTTTGCCTGATCATCCTCTTAGGAAACATGAGATACTTGATATCTTTTATAATGGACTAACCGATGCCTCCAGAGATTACCTGGATAGTTGTGTTGGTTCTATTTTCACGGAAAGAACACCGGATGAAGCTGAAATTCTATTGAATAATATGTTGAGAAATGAAAATAATTGGACACCTCCTGAGCCAGTTCCTGAGCCTATTCCTAAACCAACTCTGAAGAAAAGGGGTATTCTATTTCTCAGTCTTGAAGATATGCAATAGGCAAAGAAATCTATGAAATAAAAAGGTTTAAAGCTGAAGATGTTAAGAATTTACCTCCTATTGAATAAATACAAGGTCTTAATTTACCGCCTATTGAAGAAACATATGATCTTAATCCATTACCTATTGAAGAAACTCATGGTGTTGATAACCCGACATAGGTAGTAATGGTAAATTCTCCCTATAGATATGATAAAGCTGAAATCCCATTTACTAAATTTGCTAGCCCATGCTTAGATGAGTTTGTTAAATTTATGGCTAAGCAAGAATACTTTAATGCTTATTTTGGTAGACAATTGAAATACAATTCAAATATGCTTGAGCACTTGGGTGATTATATTACTAATGTCAAAGGTGAACTTAAACTTATTAATAAACATGCTTCTATGGTTACCACTCAAGTAGAACAAGTACTTAAAGCTCAAAATGATTTGCTCAATGAATTGAATAGTAAGAATAATGATAATGTTGTTAGAGTGGCTACTAGAACTGGTAGAATGACTCAGAAACCTTTGTATCCTGAAGGCCACCCTAAGAGAATTGAGCAAGATTCTCAGAGAAATAATGTGGATGCACCCAATCCTTCTAAAAGGAAGAAAAAGAAAAATGATAGGACTTTGCATGATGCTAGTAAGCCTATTACTGAAACACCTGAGAATCCAAATGATCTTTCTATCTCTGATGCTGAAACACAATCTGGTAATGAACCTGAAACTAGTGATACTGTTAACGATAATGTTCATGGTGATGCTCAACCTAGTAATGATAATGATATAGAAATTGAACCTGTTGTTGATCTTGATAACCCACAATCAAAGAATCAACGATATGATAAGAAAGACTTTGTTGCTAGGAAACATGGTAAAGAAAGAGAACCATGGGTTCAGAAACCCATGCCTTTTGCTCCCAAACCATCCAAGAAAAAGGATGATGAGGATTTTGAGCGCTTTGCTGAAATGATTAGACCTATCTTTTTGCATATGCAATTAACTCATATGCTCAAAATGAATCCTTATGCTAAGTATATGAAAGATATTGTTACTAATAAAAGAAAGATACCAGAAGCTAAAATTTCCACCATGCTTGCTAATTATACTTTTGAGGGTGGAATACCAAAGAGACTTGGAGATCCAGGAGTACCCACTATACCATGCTCTATTAAAAGAAGCTATGTTAAAATTGCTTTATCTGATCTTGGAGCCGGTGTTAGTGTTATGCCTCTCTCTTTATATCGTAGACTTGATTTGAATAAGTTGACACCTACTGAAATATGTTTGCATATGGTTGATAAATCAACTGCTCTACCTGTCGGTATTTGTGAGGATTTGCCTATTGTAGTTGCAAACATTACTATTTTAACGGACTTTGTTATTCTTGATATTCCTGAGGACGATAGTATGTCTATTATTCTTGGAAGACCATTTTTGAATATTGCAGGGGCTGTTATTGATTGCACTAAAGCCAATGTCACTTTTCATGTTAATGGTAATGAGCATACGGTACATGCACTTTCCGAGGAAACAACCTCAAGTCCACAGTATCAATTCTATTGGAAAAATTCCATCGATTATATTTGGAGGTTTTGAATTTCCTCTTCCTACTGTCAAGAAGAAATATGATATTCTTATTATTGGGGATGTGCATATCCCCGTTGAGGTAACATAGTGTTATTCGAAATTTCTCTGGATCCATGTTATTCGGAATGAGTTCGTTAACAAGACTTGATAATGCTTGTTAGTGGATTCTTTTGATGAGCATCAGATGGATGAAACTAGAAGGCACAACTTTCTGTACCCTACTCTTACTTTATGTTATTTATATTAAATAATAAAAATAGTTTTTTCTGTCTGTTATCTGAATTATCTGTGCAATATAAAAATACCCCGAAAATAAAAGTTCTCCAAATGCCCTAAAATTTAAATATGATTTTTTCTGAAATATTTGAGAATATTTGGAACACAGCACGAGTAGCTGGCACCTGGCCACGAGGGTCAGGGGAGCGCCCCCCTACCTCGTGCGCCCACGGTGGCCCTCCTCCACTTATCCTTTCACCCACACACTCCTTCTTCCTCCCACAAACACGAATATCCAGCTCAAACCCGAGTCCAAGCTCGTTTTGCTGCCATTTTTGATCTCCTTGCTCAAAGCACCTCTCACAAAACTGCTTGGGGAGATTGTTCCTTGGTATTTGACTCCTCCATTGGTCCAATTAGTGTTTGTTCTAGTGCTTTATTCATTTCAAATTTGTGCTGCCTAGGTGACCATGTTCTTGAACTTGCATGTCAAATTTATATGGTTCCAAGTAGTTTTGATGGATGATATAGTCTCTACGCACTTGTATGAGTAGTTGCTATCAATATTATTGAGTTTGGTTCACTTTTATTTTGAATTTACTAAAAATTTCAGAAATTTCTCAGAGAAATATGCTTAGGGAAATGTTCCAAGGTGGTTCTTCAAGGAAGCAAGGACCCAGGCTTGCAATGCGTGATGCTGATGAAGAACCACCAAGAGACGCCCCAGTGCGTCCTTGTGAATGGCCTTCTGAGAACTTTATGGATCGAGCGGGAATTAAGGAAGAATTTAACACATATTTGCGTAACACGGATCTTGTGAGATTCGAGGAAGAGAAGTGCAGATAGTATCACTATCTCACTAGTTCCTTTGTGAGGAGGTTTGAATTTTCATCTTCACGTAATTCTCCAACTGTCCTATTTGATCTTTATGAAAATTCGTATACTATGGGCTTAGAGGATTTTACCACTGCTTGCAAACTTCCACAATGGGGTAGTGTTAGGGAACCTCGCAAATCTGAATTTAGAGATTTTCTTGCTAGTATAATTGTGGGGAAATCTAGAGATATAACACAAGCTACCATAGGGAGCATTCACTTTCGTGCCATACATTATTTTGCTCTCTTCGTAGGTAGATGCATTAATGGTAATGATGAGGCATGTCACATGTATGTTCCTGACCTCAGTATTCTTAGGAGTAATGTGTTAGGAGATAAATCTTATAATTTGGGAGCCATTGTTGCACGTAGGTTGCATTTTAATAGATTTATTGGAGATTTCTTTGGTGGGATTTATGCAACCCGCATAGCTAATTTTCTTGGTATAGCCATACGTGAAGATGATATTGAGTTGCCTCCTGCTTATTTAGATTTTAATCCTATGGTTCACCACCAGTTTGTTGAGAGGAGTGAATCACCTCTCCAGTATCGACTCATCTTTAACAGATGGCGTGTTGTCCGTATTACTCTCCCTGCTCCTGCCTTATTTGATTATCAGACAAAAGGAAGATGTGTTATTACCAGAGAGGAGGCAGATGAGTACGAGAGGAGGGTGAAGGCCGCTCGTCGCCACACTGCAGCTCAGGAGGCGATAGCCGCTGCATCTCAGTACGACCCCAACTATTATTATGGATATCTGCCAGGCCAGCCGTGGCCATAGACCAACTTAGGCCAAAAGCCTAAGCTTGGGGGAGTATGTATTTCCCACCGACATTACATTCATGTTCACACACTCATTGCTAGATGTCGGTGCTCATACTTTTTCATTGTATCATCCATGCTAGTTTATTTCCTTTTTATGATTTCTTCTTGTGTGTTTAATAAACCTTACGAAAAACAAAAAAAAATGAGTTGTAGCTTATAATTAGTTTACTTTCCATGCTTGTAGTAGTAATTAAAAAGGAAAACCCAACAAGATTTTGTGTTCTTCTTTTGCTTGTTGGGAGCTTTCCCGTGTAAATAGTTTTATTTGTTTTCTTTTCTTTGGGGGTCGATAGGAGAAGACCATAATTAAATTATTGAAGTGGATCTTATATGAATAATTGTTGATCTGACAAAAGAGCCCATATTGCCTTCTCTTCTCCTGTTTATTGAATGCTTGCAGATTCCAGCTTAGTCCAATGCACTCGCACTATTATTATTATTCACATCATTCGATCGTGCAAGTGAAAGGCAATTATGACGATATATGATGGACTGACTGAGATGAGAAAAGGTGGTATGAACTCGACCTCTTTTGTTTTTGTAAATATGATTAGTTCATCGTTCCCGATTCGGCCTATTATGAATAAACATGTTTGCAATGACAACTAGAGATCATAGTTTCTTGTGCCATGCTTGATTAGTTGAGAGCTTATAATGGTTTACCTTGCGTGCCAACATGCTATTAAAATGGTTATGATGTGGTATGATAGGGTGGTATCCTGCTCTGAATGATTTCAGTGACTTGACTTGGCACATGTCCACGCATGTAGTTGAAACAAGACCAACATAGCCTTCACGATATTTATGTTCATGGTGGATTATATCCTACTCATGCTTGCATTCGGTGTTTATTAATTTTAATGCATGTTCATGACTGTTGTCGCTCTCCAGCTGGTCGCTTCCCACTCTTTTGCTATCCTTCACCTGTACTAAGCGGGAATACTACTTGTGCATCCAATCCCATAAACCCCAAAGTTATTCCACATGAGTCCACCATACCTACCTATATACGGTATCTACCTGCCGTTCCAAGTAAATTTGTATGTGTCAAACTCTAAACCTTCAAATATCCTGTTTTGTATGCTCGAATAGCTCATGTATCAACTAGGGTTGTCCGTATCTTCCATGTTAGGCGGGTTATTCTCAAGAGGAGTGAACTCCGCTCCTCACTCACGAGAAAGTGGCTGGTCACCGGGATGCCCAGTCCCATGCTTTATGCAAATCAAATCAAAATAATTGCAAACAAAACTCCCCCTGGAACTGTTGTTAGTTGGAGGCACTCGTTGTTTCGAGAAAGCCATGGATTGATGCTTGTTGGTGGAGGGGGAGTATAAACTTTACCATTCTGTTTGCGAACCGCCTATAATGTGTGTAGCATGGAAGATATCGCCATCTATTGGTTGTTATGTTGACAATGAAAGTATACCGCTTAATATATTATTCATCTCTATTTCAAAAACGAGCTCTGGCACCTCTACAAATCCCTGCTTCCCTCTGCGAAGGGCCTATCTATTTACTTTTATGCTGAGTCATCGTCTTCTTATTAAAAAGCACCAATTGGAGAGCACGCTGTCATTTGCATTCAGTACTGTTAGTTTACATTGAGTATGACTTGACTGGGTCTCTTTTACCAGGAATTACAATGTCTAGTCAGTCCTTGATCTTTAAAGGTGCTCTGCATTTATGTTTTGCGGTCTTAGAAAGGGCTAGCGAGATACCATCTTGTTATATCATATTATGATTGTTTTGAGAAAGTGTTGTCATCCGAGATTTACTATTAGTGCTCGCTAGTTGATTATGCCATTGATATGAGTAAACTTGAGACCTAAGCGTTATTGTGAATGTGGTTAGTCATAATCTTTGCTGAAAAGTTGAATGCTGGCTTTACATATTTACAACAACAAGAGCAAACAGAGTTTGTAAAAGTTTTTCTTTATCACTTTCAGTTTGTCAACTAAATTGCTTGAGGACAAGCAAAGGTTTAAGCTTGGGGGAGTTGATATGTCTCTGTTGTATCTACTTTTCCAAACACTTTTGCCCTTGTTTTGGACTCTAACTTGCATGATTTGAATGGAACTAACCCGGACTGACGCTGTTTTCAGCAGAATTGCTATGGTGTTATTTATGTGCAGAAACAAAAGTTCTCGGAATGACCTGAAACTTCACGGAACATCTATTCAGAAAATATAAAAAATCCTTGCAAAAGATGAAGACCAGGGGGCCCACCACCTGTCCACGAGGGTGGGGGGCGCGCCTGCCCCCCTAGGGCGCGCCCCCCTACCTCGTGGCCCCCCTGGAGCTCCTCCGACCTCAAGTCCAACTCTATATATTTTCTTTCGGGGAGAAAAAAAATTAGAGAGAAGAAATCATCGCATTTTACGATACGGAGGCGCCACCAAGCCTAAAACCTCTTGGGAGGGCTGATCTGGAGTCCGTTCGGGGCTCCGGAGAGGGGAATCCATCGCCATCGTCATCATCAACCATCCTCCATCACCAATTTCATGATGCTCACTGTCGTGCGTGAGTAATTCCATCATAGGCTTGCTGGATGGTGATGGGTTGGATGAGATCTATCATGTAATCGAGTTAGTTTTGTTAGGGTTTCATCGCTAGTATCCACTATGTTCTGAGATTGATGTTGCTATGACTTTGCTATGCTTAATGCTTGTCACGAGGGCCCGAGTGCCATGATTTCAGATCTGAACCTATTATGTTTTCATCAATATATGAGAGTTCTTGATCCTATCTTGCAAGTCTATAGTCACCTATTTATGTGTTATGATCCGTTAACCCCGAAGTGACAATAATCGGGATACTTACCGGTGATGACCATAGTTTGAGCAGTTCATGTATTCATTATGTGCTAATGCTTTGTTCTGGTACTCTATTAAAAGGAGCATGCCTTAATATCCCTTAGTTTCCATTAGGACCCCGCTGCCATGGGAGGGTAGGACAAAACATGTCATGCAAGTTCTTTTCCATAAGCACGTATGACTATATTCGGAATACATGCCTACATTACATCGATGAATTGGAGCTAGTTCTGTGTCACCCTAGGTTATGACTGTTACATGATGAACCGCATCCGGCATAATTCTCCATCACTGATCCATTGCCTACGAGCTTTCCATATATTGTTCTTCGCTTATTTACTTTTCCGTTGCTGTTGCTATCATCATTACAAAATACCAAAAACATTACTTCTGTTATCATTACCTTTTGCTACCGTTACCACTACTATCATATTTCTTTGCTACTAAATACTTTGCTGCAGATATTAAGTTATCTAGGTGTGGTTGAATTGACAACTCAGCTGCTAATACTTGAGAATATTCTTTGGCTCCCCTTGTGTCGAATAAATAAATATGGGTTGAATACTCTACCCTCGAAAACTGTTGCGATCCCCTATACTTGTGGGCTATCAGTCACCTAGATACTCCAATGTCACCTCAAGTATCCACGGGTATGATTATACGATATGCATCACCCAATCTCAGATTCATCTATTCAAACCAACACAAAGTACTTCAAAGAGTGCCCCAAAGTTTCTACCAGAGAGTCAAGACGAAAACGTGTGCCAACCCCTATGCATAGGTTCATGGGCGGAACCTGCAAGTCGATCACCAAAACATACATCAAGTGGATCAATAGAATACCCCATTGTCACCACGGGTATCCCACGCAAGACATACATCAACTTTTCTCAAATCCTGAAAGACTCAATCCGATAAGATAACTTCAAAGGGAAAACTCAATCCATTACAAGAGAGTAGAGGGGGAGAAACATCATAAGATCCAACTATAATAGCAAAGCTCGCGATACATCAAGATCGTACCACCTCAAGAACACGAGAGAGAGAGAGAGAGAGAGAGAGAGAGAGAGATCAAACACATATCTACTGGTACATACCCTCCGCCCTGAGGGAGAACTACTCCCTCCTCGTCATGGAAAGCGCTGGGGTGATGAAGAAGGCCACCGGAGAGGGATTCCCCCCTCCGGCAGGATGCCGAAACGGCTCTGGATTGGTTTTCAGTGGCTACGGAGGCTTTTGGCGGTGGAACTCCCGATCTATTATGCTCCTTGATGTTTTTAGGGTATATGGGTATATATGGGAGGAAGAAGTCGGCCAGGGGAGCCACGAGGGGCCCATGAGGGTGGGGGGCGCGCCCAGGGGGGCAGGCGCGCCTCCCTGCCTCGTGGCCACCTCGAAGCTTCCATGACGTCTACTCGAAGTTTCCTGGATTGCTTCCGTTCCAAAAATAACTCTCCCGAAGGTTTCATTCCGTTTGGACTCCGTTTGATATTCCTTTTCTTCGAAACAATGAAATAGGCAAGAAAACAGCAATTTGGGCTGGGCCTCCGGTTAATAGGTTAGTCCCAAAAATAATATATAAGTGTATAATAAAGCCCATAAACATCCAAAACAGATAATATAATAGCATGGGACAATCAAAAATTATAGATATGTTGGAGACGTATCATGTGTTATCATGGCAATGTTTATCTTTGATGGGGCAAGGGTGCACCAACATCTTCCAGTCGACATCAAACATGGATGCTTGGTAGTGGCCCCTGGATCATGGCGGATGATGCATGGTAGTTCACACAAGCGTGTAATTGCAGCAGTTACACCGCACAACGACATGGGTGACCACTTTGCAATGGCTACTTCCGATAGGCATGCGCCTTCGTCCAGTGCAACCACATATGTGAGTTCACTCTGTCTACGCTGCTCCCGCTGCCTCCATAGTTTTGTTTTGTGCTCCCTTTCGTCTCTGACAGAACGCACACCTTGTGGCCTTCCTGCACCGCTACACATGGTCATCCTTGGTTTTGGTGTCCTCTATTCTCATATGGCATCCGTCTGTCTCTCAGTCGGTAGTGTCTAGATACAAGAACAACCGTCTTTGTTCTTGTGCGAATTCCTGAGATTCTTCATTGCGTGCGGGTTCGTCCGGTTCCAAACTTCCATCACTTTCATCCTCCGAACTACTTTGAACCAATAGATGCCCATCAACCACTGGAGAAGGTGGTCGCATTGTGAACAGGCACTTGTTAGGCATTGGAGAAGAGGGCGCTATTAGCCATCACCATTTTCGCTGTGAGGAAGAAGTAGCCCGGGCTGACTTACATCTAGAGCTTGGTCGGCGTTCGCTTCCACATCCACTACCATCACCAGGACAACGGTCACGACCGTGTTTGCCTCTCGTGGCAACTTCTTCAGAATAGTCCCCAAGATCTGGGTAGGTGTGCGACTGGGATGGATGACACTTCCATCATCGTTAATGTCGATTACTTCGACCACATTGTCTTTCCTCTTCTTGAGCGAAATCTTCTCCTCCATGAATCGATGCTGGCTGAGGAGATGGACTATGTGTTTGTCAAAAATCCATGGAGTTGGAGAAGCACTAGTCGGGATCAACTGCAGCGGGACAATTTCTTTGTTGTTAGGAAAAGCAAAGACAACCCATTTTCTCTTCTTGAAAGGCAACTCATTATCCTCGAAGACCACCTTCTCCATGATCAATTGTTCTTCATGCGGTACCCGGAAGCCACATCATGGGACCAAGTGACGATCCCTAGATCAGTGGCCTCGATAGAGGTTGTCTGTCTTTGTGTCCTGTGGATCTCGGACAACAAGACGTGTTCCATTATTTTCCACAGGTGTGATTCCACCTTGTGGCCAATCATTTTGATGGCGTTTCCTCTCCAGTAGCCACTCGCACCGGAGCTGCTCTAGAAAAACCCCATGCCGCAGCCCCAAGCGACGCCATGGTTGGAAGTGAACACATGTTAACAACGCAGAGGCAGGTGTCCCGCATGAATTTCTGAACGAATTCCTCTTCCTCGACCAACTGAATGTCCAGGATACTGAGCTCCGACAACGAGAGGGCCACCGGGCGAACGGAGATGGGGCCGGGACCTTACCAAAGCGGCCACCTAGTAGGGAATGTGTAGGACGCGCCCGTAGAGGTGACCATGCAACAATTTAGTGAAAGTGGAACTTACATTTTTTGTTAAAGTTGCAATTTTCTAGGAAAGTGTAGGTTAGAATTGTTCACTAAACTATATTTTAGATGGTTTAACCCCCCTTCCCCGACCATTTGAAAAAGGAAAATGGTGTTAGTTTTCCTAAGGCCCAAAGATTTTTTTTGATTTTATTGAATCATAGGAAAGTCGCATTATAAAGAGGTGCCGCTCACAAGGATCTGGGTGCGACCGCCTTGCTTGACAGGGAGCAGCAAGATTATATTTTGCAGCATGTTGTATGGGTGTGTGTGTGTGGGGGGGGCGTGGGGGGGTGGGGGGGGGGTCAAGATCTGGTATGTCTTCACCCTCTCCGCCTCCATCGTGTTCAATTGCTGCCGCCAGCACCGGAGCTAGTTAGCCCTCAACCTCGATTGCGGCTGATTTCCTCTTCCTGGGATCCCGCTGAACTTGTGCTAGCAGAGGTGTTTTGTGAATCCCATTAGCAGCAACACGACAAATATATAACTTGGTTTGGAGTGAATATGAACCATCAAGCTTTCCTTGATCGAATTGCACTATTCACTTGGCCATGGCATTCTCTTTGTTTGCACGCCTTTGTCAAATAGCTATAGAAATAGTGGCATTACATAGTGTTGGCATGCCAGACGTACTACTTCAACAACAGAGATTTATCAATCAGGTGTTGGTTCCCCATCTTGGATTGGAGGATTAGAAGATAGCAGGCAAAATTAAATCATGGCACTAAGGCTCACCACATGACATCTGGAGATAAGTCAATGAATGATGATTAAACTAGTAAGATGCATCAATGATCGTTTAAATGCTACTCCCTCTGTCTCAAAATGTAAGAACTTTTTTGACACTTACATTTTGAGATAGAGGGAGTAGTAACAAGAAAACATAAAGTGATGCCTATGTTCATGCATGGAACCCTTCTTTCATTTCGCTGCTCTTGTGGATGTCAGTCAATGCAAAAAAAAATATTTCCATGTTATACAAAATAACAAGTTATTGGTTTTATATAAACATGGGAAATATTCTTCTAGGTGAACCAGCCTCTCCCATTTTGTCTGGCTCAGTTTGCTCTGGCTATGTACATATTCTCTTCCGAGATACAATTTACAGTGCCAAGAGGGCATAGTAAATATACGTAGAGCTTAGATGTACCGGCTTGATAATGAAGCCCAATGTAATAGCATAACTTCCATTTGCTTTGTCCGGCTCACATCGTTAAACCAACCGCAGTGTGCCCATTTATGATCTTGTATTCAACAAAGTGAGGTTTCTTCAATGGCATAAATGTAAAACGCTAAAACACATGGAACATTCGGCTGAGAAGTGAAGAAGTGTCATCTAATAAAGACTAGAGTGCTCAACATACAATTAGTACTAGTTGATCTCTACATCTGAGCACACATCAAATATTTAGTTGCAGATCATCTCATCACAATGCAAACATGGGAGACATGAAAAACACCTCGCACACTGAAAGATGCAATCATATGATACAATCAGGAATTTTGTGCACTAGTAAAAATATGGCAGAAAATATCAAAATCTGAATTAGAATTTACAACAGAAAATCATACACATATTTCAATTACTAGGAAAGCAAGAACAAAATGAGAAGCATATAGAAATCAGACAACCTATATATGTAGCTAGTATCAGCTAAATACATTACAATTTCGTAGATGAAATGAGTTCGAAAAACGCCTTCAAATTAAGCACATACAACAAACAGGATATGGAAGTTTCAATTTCAACGACAACCACATCAATGATGTAGTAAGTATATGCCGCTAAAACACATCTGTTAAGAATAATGGTGATTCACAGACTAGCTACAGTCTACAATATAGATTCACTACTAGTTGTTGTATACCTGAAAACACATCAAATATGTTCAGTTGCAGATTATCTCATCTTAATGCAAACAAGGGAGACATGAAAAACTCCTCTGCCACCGACAGATGCAACAATGTGATACAATAAGAAGTTGTGTGCACTCCTGACAACACGGTGGAAAATACCAAAGTCGGAATTAGAATTTACAGTAGAAATTCATATAAATAATTTAAACAACCTATATAGTAGCAGTCTAAAACTCTAAATAGTTCACAATTTCATATAGATGAAATGAATTCGAAAGCAGACTTCAAATTACAACAACAACCAAATCAAAGAGTACAACAGCAAACAAACACAGACGAGGAGCAAACACAAACAACAAAGACTCTAATTAAACTGATAGATATTTGTATGATGCCTCAAACTGAACCTGCTGGGTATAGCTCAATTAATGGTGGTACCTAATGCATGGCGAGATGTCCGAGGGGGGAGACCATGGCAGGAAGTGCTCAATCTCCCTAGGGATTGAGTAACGCGCCACCCGCCGGCGTCAGCGCAGGGATACTCCTTTTGCTGGAGGACACTTTGCGGACCACCAGGGTAGACGTTGTTGACGAAGTAGATGTAGCCCGGTCTGCCGGCGTGTCCCATGTCGAAGGCCTTGGAGAAGGATCGGCCGATGAGGAGCATCTGCCTGGTCATTTGGTAGACGCCCCAGGACCAAGAAGCCGACCGTCCCTCATGTTGCTTCTGTAGCCTGAAGACCTGGAACCGCGACGCGCGGCCTCTCAACGAAGAGATGAATCTCCTCACCATTAGCAGATCGGTGCCAGAGGCGGACAGGAGGAGGTAGCGGGATACGATCTCCCCGTGTGCCATGTTCGTCCGGGGAGCACGGATCTCGTAGGCAAGTTGTACAATGGTATGCCGTATGCGTAGATGTCGAAAGTTTGGCCTTATAGGAGTAGAGGTCATCATCAGAGTCGACGGCCCAGAACCATCCATGGTGTTAAGTCAGGTCCTAGGCATTGGGCGGGGCCGTCATCTCTGCCGGCAGCGAAGTCCAACACTCCATGCCTTGGTGGCAGAAGGCCATGTTCGTCTGGCTGGATGTTATGGCACCGACCACGCAGCCACCAGAAGATGGGGCAGGGGACATGGCGGCTGCGGGGATCATCATGGGGCACCTGATGTCGTCGGATTTGACGGGGATGCACACACGATTCAGGAGGGCGACGTGCTCGCTGGTCCGGAGGTTGAGCACGGCATGACCGTGGTAGTGATGGGATGATACCATGACCCACCCTCCCGGAGCAGATCCACAGAAACATGCTCCATGGCCCTTGTCAGATAGGGCCGGGCACAGAAAAACGGAGCCTCCGAAGATCCTGAAGTTGTCGGTCCGGGTAGTGGAGGGCTTGAGGAGCCATGGCAGCGGGGACGGGTTCTGCAGGGCTACCCGGTGCTAGTGCTTGCTGACGGCGGACGCCCGGACTCGGTCCGTGATGCACAATAGCAAGAGGAAGATATGGCCGAGGAGATTTCAGTGGATCCTGGATGGAGATCTTATGCCATGACGAGCCGGTCTGCCATCACTGACTCAGGCGCTAGCTAAGCTGCAAGCCGAAGGACGAGATCCCGAGGCCGGTGGGTGCTTCGGTCAATGAGTTCGTGATGGAGCTGCCCTACCGCCGGTGCCAGGTGTCAAGGCTCCTTTGCAGCACGATGAAGACAACCTCCCTTCCCTACCATTGCAGCACCTAGCTGCTCTCCTCTCCGTCATTCTCTCACTCTCGTCGTTCAATCATCCATCGATCGGTCAGCCTACCTTGGACTCTATATCTGCATATCTTTCTCATTTTTGTTGGACCATGCAAAGGGAGAAGGGGCGAAAGAAAGAGGTTAGCCTAGCCATAGACCTGCTGGACAAAGAATCTGAAACGTTTATGTAGGCATTTTTGGTTTAAAGTTCCTCTGTTTCTTTCTTGTGGTAATTTTGTTTCTTTACCCACTGTGCAAGGCTGTGTAGTGGACGGGATTTGTTTAGAAGATGCCTTCGGTTTGTCCAGTTGTGGTCTAGTTGTTTTGGATGGTAACGGTCTATGCCAGTGCGCAACCGTCAAAGCTGCTTCACACTCCTCAGGTCATTCTAATGGGCTCTTCTCCATCTATGCCTAAGCCGATGATACTTTCTTAAGTCTTATTCAATTTAGATAAGTGCAACAATTCAGTGAAAGTGCAACTTACACTTTTTTTATGGGAGTGACTGAACAACAGATGTCTGTTTTTAAATTAGCTTCAGGTTGCTTTTTTGTTCCAGTCATAGGTTGACAGCTGTCTGTACTAAGTACTCAGTCTAAACTTCAGTTTAAAAAAAGCGTCTGAATCCTTACTCGTTTCAGGTCGGAAAAATGTGCCTCAGAGCCTTTCTGGTCCTCGAATGTGTAGCGCCCCGTCCTGTACACCTAACGGGCCGCCTAACCAACCCGTTAACAAACCACACACACGCATAGAAAAAAGCTTCCCCTGATAGTGGGCTGGGCTATAGCCCCGACCACCACTAGTACCCTAGGTCAAAAAGCCCTCCCTTTCCCGTCACTTACCTCCCCTCTACCTGATCACCTTCTTCCTCTCCAAGTATAATAACTAAACAAAGAAAAGAAGTCTTTTTTGAGAGAGAGAGACTGTCAGGCACTTTATTGATTAAGTAACATCATTCTAAAGTACTTCCCAGATACACCAGGGGATTACATCAACAGAAATATTACAAACTGAATGTTCACTATTGCGAGCTAATAGATGTGCCGCTACATTCAAGTTGCGATGAACATGCTTGAAGATACAGCAGCCACCAGAGACTTTATATCAGCTATCACCGAGCCCAACAAAGATAGATCCTGAGCATCAGAATGAATGCACTGAAAGTCAGAAAGAGACAATCAGAATTAAGAAGCACAAACATGTGACCATGATCTCTGGAAAATGTGAACACGCCTAATGGCCAGGCCACTACTTCAGCAAGTTCAGGTGATGTTACGCCTTCAAAACGTTCATTGCATGCCAGCACACAACATCCATGGTGATCACAGATAAAAACACCCACTCCCAAGCAGCGATTATTCGCGAAAATAGTAGTATCAACATTGATACGTACCGTGCCCGCGGTGGTGTAACCCAACGAGGTCTCGAGGTAGAGGACTCACACCTGGAAGAGGACGCAGGCTTGTAACAAAGAAAAGAAATCTGTGGAGGCGTGACGTTAGCTGGCGGGTGGTGGGGAGAGAAGACATGGATGCAACTGCGTGTGATGCTGCTTGCGATGAGTAAAATAAAAAAGCAGCAGGGGAATCAGCTTCCTCGCCGAAATTATCATGGACTAACTAGAATAATGAGGGATAACTGAAAAATATAGATGACTGATGATTCAAAAACATGTAAAACAATGAAAAATACTAAAAAAATGCACACAACACTGAAACTGAGAAAGAAAATATAGATAGACGGAAAACTGTATGAACAAATTTGCTAAACTAGCTAACAAACCTAACACTAAAGAAATGAGTAGCATGAAAAAGCTAAAGATGACTGAAACCTGAATAAGACTGAAATTGACACTGAACATAACCATGAACTAACCTGCAATGAAGATGACTGAAACTGAAAACTACAAACTGATACTCCCTCCGTCCGAAAATATTTGTCGGAGAAATGGATAAATCTAGACGTATTTTAGCTATAGATACATCCAGTTTTATCCATCTCTCCGACAAGTATTTCAGGACGGAGGGAGTATATGGCTAAGAATTTTGTGACACTTCTGAGATGACAAAACTGAATACAACACAAAGCTGAAGAACATTAACTGACGATACTAAAAATGACACCTAACACTCAACCAAAAACTATAAACTGAATTTGACACCTACGGGTTCAGACACTAGAATGACAGATAAAATGATACCTAACATGATTGAACGAGAAAATGATAAACACATAGACAAACTCTTCCTAGAAAAACTAAAAAAATGAATAATAATTAATGAAATAACTGCACTGAAAAATGAAGACTAATCAAAAAGATGACTGAAAAACTAAGAACAGAGATTCACCAAATAACTAATTTAAACTACAAGAATTATTAACACATATCAAGTCTAACAAATTTAAAATGAATGCTGAAAATACAGGAATAACAAAATAAACTGAAAATAATAAGCTGAATGGAAACTAAACTAGTTAGAATAATAAATGACTTAACTTAAAACTGATAGACAAGAACAAACACTGACCAAATAACTGAATAGAACTAAAATGAGACACTTAAGATAATGAACAAACACTGACAAAATAACTAATCACTTAACATATAGTTGAAGAGAACTAAGATAATGAACAAACACTGACAAAATAACTAATCACTTAACATATAGTTGAAGAGAACTAAAACTGATACTTAGGATTTTATGTTTCTTTTTACATATACTACAAGATTTTGTTTCTTTTTTCGTTTTTTGGGGGGATTTATTTTTTCGTAAAACGCAAAGTAAAAATATTGAAAGGGTACGGTCGCAACTGGTCTGGGCGAATAGACACGAGGCGATTTTTTTTTCTTTTTTGTAAAACACGCATAGTAAAAAACACATAGAGAAGAGAAAACTAGGATTCGTACTCACAACCTAACGCTGCTGAATTGCTACCACTAGCCACTACACGCATCTAACGTTGATGTTACGATGCGAGGCCCGAACATTTAAACCACATAGAGCAGCGCCGAGATTTAAATCATTTTTTGAAGGGCAAACCAATATTGAAAACGTGCAGGCCCGAACAATCTTTGAAATATCCGTTTCTTAAGTGGGAACAATTTTAGAAAATTCTGAATAACTTTTTTAAAATATGAGCATTTATTTAAAAACAACCAATTTTGAAAGGGAACACCGTTTGAAACATATATATTTTTAAACATGGGAACAAATTTTCCAACCTGATTAAAAAAAACAATTGTAAGAAATTGTCGTATAATTTTCTGAAATCTTTATGTCATTAATAAAATGTAATACATGTAGTTGGCAAAATGTTACGGTGTCACATTTAAAAACTGATACTTAGGAGTACTGATGACTAAAAAGTGAAAATAATCTAGCAAAAAAACAGTGCAAAAAACAGAAAACAGAAAACTTAAAACTTAGGACTTACATGAACATGAGGTTCAAAACAGAAATAATCATCTACTAAAAGACAAGACTCGTGAGAGATAGGACTGAAGAAAGATGCAAATGATAACTAAATATGATAAAATGAGGACTGATACTATTACAAAAACTAATATAAGACTGAGAAGGCAATCTTACAAACTGAGGAACAAAAATAATGAATACAGTTGAAGAATAGTAAGAAGTCAGTTGTTCACCTTAGAATGAATACATAGACAAAATGATTGACAACAACATAAGAGACCAGAGCAAGAGACTTAGAGAGAAATGGACAAAATACACTAGAGTGAAGAAAATGAACAAAAGTCACTAGGCCGTGACCACACACGCCTCTAGCCAGCTAGCCGACACCTTAGAATAGTGCACAACGACGTCCACAATTCCATGCTCGTGCAACATTGGCAATCTTCCTACACAAGATTAGCATATGAGAATGGGCCAGAGCTCAACTGACTAGGAACCCCCCAAAAAGGGGAAACTTGACCACCTCAAGCAGTTGAGACTACTCATTGAAGAAAATTAGGCCGGACTACCCCTATTGCATAAGTATCAATACATTCACAGAAAAAATGCGTGTATGAATTGGTTAAGGGGGAATGTATATGTTTAGCAAAACACTAGTGAACAAAGAAAAAGGTGGGGTGCATAAGACTAGAATTTAAGCTATATAATGCTGCAATGAAACCTTCTGACTTTTGAAAAAAAATGGTCGAGGAAGCAACAAAAAAAGGTCGAGGGAAGCAACAAGCTTGATGACCGAGAAACAGGGACTTGCGTGATAACAAAAAACATGGGAAATATATAGAGACAATAAAATAAGATGGAACACCTCAGATATGTGATTCAGGGTACTGCTTGTACCAAATTGCTGCAGATTTTCATATGTGCATAATGTAAAACAAGACTACAACATTCATGGACACCATGAATCAAAACAAACACCTACTCCCTCCTTTCCAAATATAAGTCTTTGGAGTGATTTCACTATGGACCATATACGGAGCAAAATGAGTGAATCTATACTTAAAATGCATCTATATACATCCGTATGTGGTTCATAGTAGAATCTCTAAAAAGACTTATATTTAGGAACGGAGGGAGTAGTAACTAATATATGTAGTATATTATCTTTACAAGATAGCATGACTTTCACATTAAATAAAATTGAGCACATGGTAGCATTTCAGTTCCATCTAGACACAACGAAATCATCACAAAAGCATTGGTGTTGCCTTAGTTTTAATTGGCTGTTGTAGAGAATTGCAAAACTGAATTCCAATAACCTGAAGCAGCAGAAAGGGATTAGGACTTGATTGCTACAGATCTGCAAAACTGAACCCGAATGAACCTATACAATAACAGAGAGAGTTAGGATTTGAGATCTGCTTGTGTTCTAGGGTTCAAGAAGAGAGAGGGACAGACTCACAGACACCAGAATAGAGGGTAATGAGGCGCCATATGAAGAAGGGAGGGGGAGGGGTGTCATGGGAATGGAGGGATGGGCACCATGGGAGGGGAAGGAGAGAGAGAAGGCGCCATGGTAGGGAAGGGCATGCTGGAGGAGAGGGGCAACAAATGGAGAGAAGAAAGGGAGGCGATATGCCACAGAGAAGATAATATCTGAAGTTTGACCTCTCCGTCGTCGCCTCGAGCCCACTGTCGTCGCCATGGATAAGGATTGAGGAGGACAGACTAGATCCTCCACGCGACACTGGAAAAAAGCGGGCGCGAAAATGACCCAAAAGGATCCACTAAGACCCACTAAGACAAAGCGGGCCCGAAAAGTTCAGCCACACCAGCGCAGATCTCAGAACTGAATCGAACGACTGAAAATTCGACTTGAAGCCAAAATGAAAACAGACGACTGTTTTTTAGTAAAACTGTTTTTTATTAGTTGCATTTTTGTTGAAAAGTGTAGGCTACACTTATTTATAGTAAACTAAAGTTGATTTTTCTAAACTGATTGGTTCTTAAGAAAAAATCTAATCTATTTTGAATCAACAAAAAAACATGTCGGCAGATTTGTGTATGCTTCCCGCTTGGGCCAGCTGGGCAGATAGTGATGACAAGGTCCTGCAATTGTCGTGTTTTGGACTGCAGCGTGCCGATGTCTGCATGATGGCATGCATTGACCGAGGGCGCGCTGGCAGTTGTTGTCTAATGCACACACCACAGCTGCAAATGGAGGCCCTTCTCGGCATTGGCAATGTTTATGTTTCATGGGGGCAAGGGTGCACTGACGTCTTCTAGTCGGCAGCAAACATGGTTGTGCCTATTGCTACTCATGCAAAGGACGTTGTGGTAGTGGCCCTTGGGTCATGGCGGATGATGTGTGCCAGTTCGCACAATGACATGGGTGGCCACTTTGCGAAGGCTACTTCCGGGAGGCCTGCGCCTTCGTCCAGTGTGGCCACATATGTGAGTTCGCTCTCTCTACGGTGCTCCCACTGCCTCCACGGTTTTGTTTTATGCTCCGTTTTGTGTCTGACAGAACGCACTCCACGCGGCCTTCCAAGGCCAGTGCACATGGCCATCCTTGGTTATGTTGTCCTCTATTCTCGTCTGGTGTCCTGTCTGTCTCTCGGTCGCTGGTGTCTAGATCCAAGAACAGCCATCGTTGTGCTGTGAACAGCCACTTGTTTAGCACTAGAGAAGAGGGCGCTATTAGCCAACACTGGTTTCCTTGTGCGGACGAAGCAGCCTGGGCCAACTTCCCTGCAAAGCTTGGTCAGCGTCCGTGTCCACATCCACAACCATGACTAGGACCATGGCCGCGACCACATTTTCCTCCCGTGGCCACTTATTCTTGAGAACAGTCCCCATGATTTGGGTAGGTGCGAGTAGGATAACACTATCATCATCGCTAATGTCCATTACTTTGACTACATCGGCTTCCCCTTTCTTGAACGAAATCTCCTCCTCCGTGAATCGATGTTGGCCGAGGAGATGGACTATGTTTATCAGAAATCCTTGGAGTTGGAGAAGCACTAGTCGGGATCGGCTGTAGCGGGACAATTTTGTTGTTGTTAGCAAAAGCAAAGGCAACCCAATTTCTCTTCTTGAAAGGCAAATCCTTATCCTTGAAGACCACCTTCTCCATGATCCACTATTCTTAATGCGGTACCTTGGGAGCCGCATCATGGGATAGGGTGACGGTCCCTAGATTAGTGGCCTCGACAGAGGTTGTCTATCTTTGTGTTTCTTGGATCTCAGACAACACGATGTGTTCCATGATTCTCCACAGGTATGAAACATTGTGTCCAAGCCTATTGATGGCGTTTCCTCTCCAGTAGCAACTTGCACCGGAGCTCTACTACGGAAAGATCCCATCCGCGGGTGGTGAAGGGCTTGAGGAGCTATGGCAGCAGGGACAGGTTCTGCAAGGCTACCCGGCGCCAGTGCTTGCTGCTGGCGGACGCCTAGATTCGATCCAGGATGCACGACAGCAAGAGGAAGATATGGCCAAGGAGATCTCGGTGGAGGCCGGTCTGCCCTTGCTGCATGTCCTACTCGGGAGGTGGCTGGGTTGCAAGCCGAAGGACGAGTTCCATCGGCCGGTGGGTGCTCCGGTGAATGAGTTTGTGATGGAGCTACGCTACTGCCGGTGCCAGGCGTCCAGGCTCCCTTGCTGCATGGTGAAGACAACCTCCCTCCCCTGCCATTGCAGCACCTAGCTGCTCTGCTCTCTATCATCCGCTCATGATCGTCATTCAGTTGTCCATCGATCGGCCAGCCTACCTAGGACTCTATATTTGCATATCTTTCACATTTTTGTTGGACCCTGCAAAGGGAGAAGGGGCAAACAAAGAGGTTAGCCTAGTCGTAGAACTGCTAGACAAAGAATCTAAAAAGTTTATGTAGGCATTTTTTGTTTACAGTTCCTCTATTTCTTTCTGATGATAATTATGTTTCTTTACCCACTGAACAAGGATGTGCAGTAGCCGTGATTTGTTCAAAAGATCTTCTAGGTGAGATGCCTTAGGTTTGTTCCATGGTGGTGTCTAATGGTTTTGGCTGGTAATGGTCTTTGCCAGTGCATGGCCATCAAAGCTGCATACCAAGCAAGCTGAACTGCTGGCTCCACAATCCACAGGTCATTATGATGGTCTCTTCTCCGATGATACTTTCTGAAGTCTCGTTCAATTTAAAAAAGTGCAACATTAGTTCAGTCAAAGTGCAACTTAAACTTTTTATTTTAGTTACATTTTTGAAGAAAAGTGCAGGCTACACTTATTTAGTAAACTAAAATTGTTTTTTAAATTGATTTGTTCTTAAGAAAAACTCAAATCTATTGTGAACCAAAAAACAACATGATGTCAGATTTGTGCGCTTCTCGCTTGGGCCAGCTGGACAGATAGTGCTGCCAAGGTCCTTCAATTGTCTTGTTTTGCACTGCAGTGTGCCGGTGTCTGCATGATGGTCATGCGTTGGCCAAGGGCGTGCAGGTGGTTGTTGTCTAGTGCATGCGGAAGGGTTGCACATGAGGCCCCTTCTCGGCAGTCGCAATGTTAATCATTGATGGGGTAAGGGCGCACTGACATCTTCTAGTCCGCATCAAACATGGTGGTGCCCGTCTCTACTCATTAAAAGGACGTTGGGGTAGTGGCCCCTGGGTCACAGAGGATGCCATATGCTAGTTAGCACAGGTGAGAAAAGGCAGCTTCGTCCAGTGCGGCCACATATGTGAGTTCACTCTCTCTATATGCTGCTCCTGCTGCCTCCACGGTTTTGTTTTGTGCTCACTTTTGTGTGTGACAGAATGCACTCCCCGCGGTCTTCCTGTGCTGCTGCGCATGGCCATCCTTGGTTTTGGTGTCCTCTATTCTCGTCTGGTGTCCCGTCTATCTCTTGGTCGGTGGTGTCCAGATCCAAGAACAGTCGCCGTTGTTCTCTTGCAAATTCCCCAGCCTATTGGTTGCGTGCAAATTCGTCCAATTCTAAATATCCATCACTTTCATCCTGTGAACTACTTTGAACCAGGACATGCTCAACAGCCACTGGAAAAGGTGGTGACGCTGTAAACATTCACTTGTTAGGCACTGGAGAAGAGGGTGCTATTAGCCAATACCGATTTCCTTGTGAGGATGAAAGTAGCATGGGCCGACTTACTTGCAGAGCTTGGTCTGCGTCCAGGTCCACATCCACTACCATGAGCGGCACCACAACCACAACCACGTTTTCCTCCCGTGGCCACTTCTTCTTGATAATAGTCCCTAAGATCAGGGTAGGTGGGACTGGGACGACACTATCATCATCGCTAATGTCGACTAGTACGAGCACATTGGATTTCCTCATCTTGAACGAAATCTCCTCATCCGCGAATCGATGTTGGCGGAGGAGATGGACTATATATTGTTAGAAATCCTCAGAGTTGGAGATGCACTAGTCGGGATCGGTTGCAGCGGCACAATTTGGTTGTTGTTAGTAAAAGCAAAGGCAACCCATTTTCTCTTCTTGAAAGGCAAATCCTTACCCTCGAAGACCACCTTCTTCATGATCCACTATTCTTCATGCGGTACCGGGGGAGCCGCGTCATGGAACAGGGTGACGATCCCTAGATCAATAGCCTCGATAGATGTTGTCTGTCTTTGTGTCACATGGATCTCGGACAACACAACTTGTTCCATGAGTCTCCACCAGCATGATTCCACATTGCTGCAAGCCTCTTGATGTGTTTCCACTCCGGTAGCCACTTGCACCGGAGCTACCCCAGAAAAACCCCATGCCGCAGCCCGAGCAAGGCTGTTGTTGGACGTGAACGCATGTGAAAAACGAAGAGCCAGACACCATGCACGAATTTCTAAACGATTTCCTCTTCCTCGACCAAGTGAATGTCCGGGATATCGAGCTCCGACAATGAGACGCCCACCTAGGTAATGGAGTTGGGTCGGGACCTTACAAAGGCATCCACTGAGTAGCATATGTGCAGGACGCCCCTGTAGAGGTAGCCATGCAACAATTTAGTGAAAGTGCAACTTACACTTTTTTTAGTTACAAGTTTCTAGAAAAGTGCATCTTATACTTTTCCAATAAACTAAATTTGAATTAATCCAAACCGATTGATGCTTAAGAAAAACTTCATCTACTTAGAATCAACGAGTAAATCTACTGCTTCTTCTAAAATCATGAGTTTGGTGAATCCAGACAATCCGAGCCATTCAACTATCTACATCCAACGTCCAACTTTGCTCCAATGATGTATCTATCACACCACCATAATTTTGACACAACATTGATTGCATTAATTGCAATTGATCATAGAAATCTATTAAAAAACATTAACTGCAATTAACTATACATACCGGTAATTGCAACAATTATATTCATAGAAACATTCTGTGATTGCTTCCCAAGATACTATCAAATTGGACCATTGTTGCACGTGGTGATTGGGGCCCACATTTTAGTTGTGTAGTGCACAGGCAACGGCTGCACGTGGAGGCCCACGTCTACAGTAGCAACATGCATCATTGATGGTGCAAGGGCCTACCAATGGCTTCAAGTTGACATCAAACATGGTGGTGCCCGTCTTTGCTGACAAGTAGGATGCTAAGGTAGCAGCCCCTAGGTATGGCGGATGTTGCCGGTCTATTCACACATGATGCATTTTTTCCTTTTGATCATTTTCATCGGAAAGGGGCGACGAAGGAGCAAGGATTTTTTATTCCTCTTTGAAAGCGTTGCCGCGAAAGAAGTTGAAATTGCATTGGTCTCTTGCTGAAACAATATTGAGATGGTTGACCCCCCCCCCCCCCTCCGCACCATTTCAAAACAGGAAATGTTGTTAGTTTTTCTAAGGCGCAAAGGTGTTTTTAATTTTATTTGAATCATAGGAAAGTCAAAATATAAAGAGGCGCCATTTCATGAGGATCTGAGTGCAACTGCCTTGCTTGATAAGGAGGAGCGAGATTATCTTTGGAGAGCATGTCATACGAGTGGTGGGGTGGGGAGGGGGGGGGGAGGGTGTTGCGGATGAGGTCGAGATCACGTCTGTCTGTCCTGTTCAACCGCTACCGCCGGCACCGGAGTTGGTAAGCCCTTATAACCTAGATTGCGGCTCATTTCCTCTTCCTTGTATTTGTACTCCTACTACTACTGCCAGCATCCATCTCCATTTACAGAGATCGACAGCTAGTCTGTGAGGAGAATTTGGCTTGGAGGTCGAGATCAGAGCAGAACGGGGGGCTAGGGAGATGCTGAACGGCCGAAGAACGATCACTTTTGAGCAGAGAGTATTTTGCTGCTGGTTTAAGACGGCAGGCGAACCGTATAGCCTACAGATAGGAACTGTCCGGTGTGAGGTGACAGGTGTGCGATTATAAATTTGGTTGTTACAAATCTCTGTATGATACTTGCATGCCTGCCTGTATTATAACCATCTTCGTCTATGCAGTTTATCGGGAGTGTATTATGAAGAAAATAGACAACGAGGAGATTGTATTCTGCCCAGTATGTGACGTTGCTCTTGGGATCACTCCTGGAGAGAAACTCAGGTAAGTAATTGTTAAAATACCAAAGTTATCTATTGTACAACATTGTTTTTCCAACTGTCAGTTCTCCTTTTTCTTTAAATTCATGATAAAAAAACATGTAACTTGTTTTTCAAAATAGTTAAAAAAATAAGTATCAGCCATTGTGCCTGTTGCTTCCATTAGTAGGCCCATAACCCATTATCTGCCTGGCCCAACCAATTTGGCTCAAAATGGAACCGCGTGCCTCCTCCACAGCTCTATTTGTACCATCATCGAGTCGGCCTCGATGTCATCGATCGTCGGCGCCTACGCCGGCACGATCTCGTCAGATGACTACACCACAGAAAGGATGGTAAAGCTTCGCCCTCGTCCCCATCTCAGGCATCAAGCCATGCAGGATCCCCGTCAGGATCCACCGCCGACGGGGAAACCCAAGACAGTACGCCTCCTGTGCCCCTTCCTTCTTTAGTTTTCTAACACTGTTAGATCTGTTGGAAGGGGGTAACTGATGTTAGTCTAAGTTTAGGAGCAACTTATTCACTCATAGACAGGTCTAACTCTGCAGCAAGCTAGGAAGATTGAGTAAGCTAGCAATTGAAAAAAAAGGTTTATTCACTCATAGATAGGTCTAATTCTGCAGCAAGCTATATCGAGTAAGCTAGCCATTGAATCCAACTGTTTTTAGTCGCACTACGGGTGGATTTGAAGAATATTTTCGAGGAAAAATTTCATGAGATGTCCTAGACGAGTTGGGTGCATCCCACTGTATGAGCTGCTTGTGCTAATACCCCACTTGTTTTCAGTACTCTTACCATTACTCTGATGTATCCCAGTTGCCTGCAAATAAAAGGGATCTACCGTTAATAACATGTGAGCCTAAAGAAGTCGTGCTGCCACCTTTTTAGGCCTTCTCATCACTAATAGTACTTATAGTGGATGTCAAAGTGGAAATTGCTATTGGAGGCCGGACTCTATGGAGGCCTCCAAATGCAAAATTCAAAATTTGTGAAACTTCATATTTTTACATTTCAGAAAATTCTTAAAAATACAAACATAAATGAAAGCATAATGCACAAGTGTGTACATTTTCAGGACGAAATACATTGAAATGAGGGTTGTGCAATAAAAAAATCTAGGGCCTTTTAACAAATGATACTATTTATCCTCCCAGACCATGAATTTGTCTTTTTTGTGCAAATCGCATTTCAACATACTTCATCCTAGAATTTACACACATACACCTCACATCCTTGTTTACTTGTATAGTTTTTTCAGATTGTCGAAACCGAAAAATTTGAATTTTGATTTTTTTTTTCAAAAATCAGCCTCCATGGAGGCCAAGCTCCAAATCGCCATACTCATTTCAAATGCCATTTTGAGGTTTTACGCATACTAAAGCAAGTAAGTATACATGATCCAAAGCCTTCTATTCATCTGTAACAGTAGAACAAAATTTAGGGTTGCCTGGCTGCCTCAAAATGGCTCATGCTACAAGTCATCCCGCTTGTTTCATCTCAGTAACAATTGGGCGTCAGTGGATGAGTCGGCAGATGGCCTCAGAGACCACGTACAAAAGGCGCACATCAAAGTTGACAGGCGACAGACCACACCGCACAGTCCCATGCTCCTGTCGTTGTCTCTTTAGGTTTTACCTTCACCAACGGTATGCCACCGAGAATGGCCTCCAACTTCGATGACGCCCAGCTGCATCTTAAGACCTTGGCAGTAGGGATGTATAGAATTTAGAGCAAAATATGGTCAGAATGGAGAAAACATGCTAATGAAATTCACTTTCAATAGACTCCGTATAGAACTATTGTGAAGGATATATGCAATGCCGACAAGCAAACATGTCAACACATATGTAGCATGATCTTAGTTCGATCCTTGAAGTCATAGGAGTTCAAATACATTTCCATTGTGTTATTGCATATAAAAAATTGAACCTTTCAGCAAAATATGTTCTTTACACACACCATTTATTAATAGCTGCAGAAACAATTAGCTTATTTGGACCATTGTATAACTGAAAGTGCACTTAACATTTTTGTGAAGAATAAGAGTATACGTAGGACCCTTATATACCAGGAAAGTGCACTTAATATTTTTTTGAAGAACAAGATTACATGTATCTCTGTATGCATCTGAATAAAAAATAGTTCCTTCTCGTAATTAGTGAGAGTATACTAGCTTATAAGACGTGATATTTCTCAGCCCGAGCTCAAATGCGCTCGGGTGAACAGTAAATTCCAAAATAATATGAATAAAGAATCAAAAAATTTGAATATTTTTTGTACTAAACATGGATAAATTTTCTGGATGCTTGCAAAATTTTGTCATGGGACAACATTCCTGGAAATTATGGCAAAAATAAAATAGAACAGATGCTTCAAAAGTGCTATTTTCAACAACTTCCATGCATGTTCTTTCATGTTGAAATTTTGCAAGAATCTAGAAAATTTGTCAGTGTTTGCCATTAAAAAAGTTCAAAAAATTTAAATACATTTTCCTGAATTTACTATTAATCCCGAGCTCATTTGAGCTTGGGGGTAGAGTAGAACTTTTCCTTATAATTACACTACTGTGGATTCTACTGTATAAATCTTACATAAGTTGTAACAGCTATCACAACTCTTCGTGCGGACTGCCTGCTACTCCCTCCATTCCAAATTACTCGTCGCAGAAATGGATATATCTAGAACTAAAATACATCTAGATACATCCATACCTGCAACAAGTAATTCGGAACGGATGGAGTACATTATTATCTTGTCTAATACAACACTGGCTCAAACACACACGGTTGCTAATAAAAGCATATACATTTTTGTTCTGTGAAGCAAAAGCATAGAATCCCAGCCACCTTTTATATTTTTTCATGCGATCTCGACTCAGGTACTCAACTATATGCTGCTAGATATCATGATTGATTGTTTCCTTATTTGAAGGGCTGATATAAGTATCCATGCTACCTGGAATAATTTGTTTCCACATACGGTAGATTTTAATTGTATCCCCTCGCACCGAAGCGGCACTGGGGGCGAAACCGCCGCCAACCCAAGTTCTCCCTCCCATGTGCTTTCTCGCTACCGCTGCCGCCCGCTCATGTCACTGTGGTTGCGGTGGGTCCCTGCCTCCAAATTAATGGTGCCGGGGGAGGCTTCTCGTCATGGTGTTGGCACCCTTCGAGTTCGACTAGGGGCGGCACTGATAGGCTGAGATGGCGGCCCGGGAAACATAGCGGTAAGGGTGATGTGGCGTATCATCGCTTCCTTGCGCTGCTGCGTGGAGGCCGCAAGTCAGGGGTCCGAGCCCATTTCTGACGTGGCTGGTGATGGCTGTGGCGGGCCAGCGCGGGTGGCAGGCTGCTCGGGATACGACAGTTCCAGCTGGCATCTGCATGCCCATCGATGCCGCTGTGTACCATGGTAAAGGACGGCGACACGGTGGCACACATGAGATGGGATAGCATGCAGTTTCTCTGATTGGCGACCGGTGGTGTGGTGTGGCCGCACTTGTCCTCACGGGAGGGTGTGTGGCGATGCGTGGAGGGGCCTAATGGCCCGGCGCAGTGCTCAACGCAGAGCTGCATCCTGTTGGTCGCATGCTCCGACGTGTTGGAGGCCAGGCGAGGCACAAGGCAGCGGGGCTCGGGTGGCCTGTGAAGTGCTCGGGCTGCGGCTTTGGCCACAGGGAGTGTGGTGGTGTGCGGATTGGGGGCCCTAAATGGAAAAGAAAAGGCGCCTCCAGCTGCGGGTTTTGCAGATCTGGTCTCCGGCGGCCGCGGTGGCGCACATGGGGCGCGTCGGCGATTCTGATGCTTGGTTACGGTTTGGAACCAAGGTGTTCTTGGCTTTGGGCAGCGCTCCTCCATTCCTTGTCTACACGGGGCACGGCGACTTGCGCTGTGTCCGGTGGCTCTGCGTCTAGAGGACCGTTGATGGATATGGTGCCTCGTTCTGGAGGTTGGCCGTCGATGGTCTCCTGAGGTGCGATTTGTGGCGGTGGATGTCGGTACTACTTCTTCGTCGATGGGCTACTTCGGTGGTAGTGTTGGTTGGTGGGCTTGTAGACGCCGGTGTAGGTTGATGTGCAACTAAGATGGTGTGGGAGCTTGGGTGAAGACCCTGTCTCGGCTTTGTACCATGACCAGTAATGTAGGCGGCTATGGCCGTTGTTTATCTTCTTGGAGGCATCGTTGCTTTTCTGCTGCACCCCTCTTGCGTCAACTAACGGGGTCGATGGATGTCGGTGGCTTGTGACATCGAGGCTTCTAAGGCAACGATGGTGGTGGCGGCGTTGTAGCGACACACCAAGGTTGAGGTAGTCGACTCTTCTCCGGTGTGACCATGGGGTTGCCTTGGTTTGTCTGTTGCTGTGAAGTCGGAGCTGTTGTGGCAGAGCTAGCCCTGTGGTGTACGATGACTGACTGCAGGTGGCCCATTCAATGATCTTCTGTGGCACCTGTTGTTCCTAGGTTTTCTTCGTAGTTCTCCATCAGAGTCGGAGCTTTGCTCTCTGGACATGGGAGGCTGAATTTTGGTGTGGATCTTCATGCAACCCCTCACAGCCTATGTGTTGTGGATTGAGTCGACAACTGCCTACGACGAAGTCGAAGTCATTTGATCAGATTGTATGGATGGCAATGACCCCTCTATGGGAGGAGTGATGACGACGACGCCTACGTGATGTCTCGCCGAGACCCTCTTTGGAGCAGTGTGTGTGGGATTTTTTATGTTTTCCGCTTAGCGTCTTTGATGGTTTTCGCCCAGTTCTCCATAATTAAACGAGCAACTTTTTTCTTATTAATGAATGCAGGATAACTGCCATTTAGAAAAAGAAGGCAGAAGTTTATGCTTTTGAGGCTCCAACTATTCCTTGGTTAGAACCCCAAAGATATCACGTCTACTCGGAGAACCAAAGCTGCAAGAAAGACTATCACATCCTAGACGTTTTACCCCAGTAAATTGCCAAATACATCTGAAGATTGCGATCAGATGCCTAAGAAGGCCTGGGCACTAAAACCTACCATGATGACAACATCGGCAAATAAAAAGGAGGTCGTACTGAAGTGTTATCAGAACATAATTTCATATGCAAGTTTGATGCCACAACATTTGCTTGTTCTAACTACACTTTCAACCCAAACAGAACAGTGCAGAAATTTCTAAAGATGGATAGAATCATGAGAGGATTGCCAAAGAAGATCTTGAGAAGCCCTTATGAAGTTTAGTCGTGTCAAGCACGAACAAATCATAAAAAACAAATTCTTCTCTCAAGGAAAGGTTCAAAAACTAAAACTACGGAGGAGGATAGTCCAAGGGAAAGCCTAGAAGCAGACTCGCATGAGAAAATAACGACCCAAGTCTGGTTTTCACTAGTCACTTCGTTGAACCAGTAAGACCTCTTGCAGCATATTCAGTATTTATGTTGATTCGGATAGACCGTGTGTTTTGCTTCCTCACATAAAAATGAGAGCTGTTTTGCATGGTAGAACCTAAACTGCTTCCTCAGTTGTAAATGAATTTCTACAGGACTAAGTGAGTTCTTCAAGTTTCTTTCTCAACAATGATAGAGGCGTCTCAACCACGCGACACATGTGGTAAGCAGTCCAAAAAAAAAAAAAAAAAAGAGGCCTCTCAAACTTTACTGAGCATCTCTTATTCGTAGCATAGATTGCTGGAGATATTTGCCCAGCGTAAGATGGCTCAGTGTGCTGATGGCCCTTTTCCTGTCATATTTTCTACTAGATGCATAGATGGCTCTGCTATTAGCCAGAGTTCTTCTATTCATCTCAAAATATAAAGGCAGGAACTTAGAAAAACAGTGCTCTTATGAATTTTTATCAAAAATGGAGACGATATTTCATCAAAAAATCCTGCGTGCTTTTTTCCCATTCATTCCTAACAGCACTTTGTTGTTGGTGATGTAATAACATGTAACTAAAAGTCCAAGAATTTAATACATTCTGTTCTTCAATATGACTTTTTTATTCTTGTTTCAGAGATGGAACTAGGCGGGCATCCTCCATCCTGAGGCTGATTAATAAAAAACTTGAGCTAGCAAGTGAAGATAAGGTGAGCCTTTTAGATGTCCTTGTACTTTCATTTTAAACTGTTGTCACTCCACAAACCCTACTCAAGTCTGTGCCCTCCTATCAAGGCGCTTGCTTCCAAGCATTACATTATCGATAAACCTAGAGTTTGCAACTTTTTTGAAGGGGCAGTCCCCACCAATTTCCATTAAAAGGAACTACCGTGCTGCATTTGTAGATTTGGTTGGTGACATAGTAGGATTTATTTGCACCATTTTTGTGCTGCAAAGCTCCCAAAGAATACATCACTAAATCATATCTCTTCCTGTTACCAAGCGTGCTGAGAAAGTATGAGAGCCTACTCTTTTGTCTCACACCTTGTGTATACACGTGTGTGAAGTGCAGGTGGAGATCTTATGCCATGACGAGCCGATTTAGCTACACTGCATGGCCTACTCAAGTGGTGGCTGAGCTACAAGCCGAAGGACGAGGTCCAGAGGCTGGTGGGTGCTCCGACGAATGAGTTCATGATGGAGTTGCGCTACCGCCGGAGCCAGGCATCCAGGCTGTTGCAATCAGTGAAGCCTATCAATTCAACTTGTCGTGGTGCGAGCGGTTATATGTGGTTATTGTATCGTGAGGTGGTGAGAAGAAAAGGAGAAAATAAATAAAGAGAAAAAACATGGGGCCTGACCCCGACCCTTCGCTATCAGTTTCTTAAAATCATGTGGCTCGAGATGTAACGGTGGGCGCAGCAACTTTTGTGCCCTCCTTTAAAAAGCTGCGAAAACTTGCACTCTTAAAAGGAGGGAAAGTCAGTAACAGCAGAATTAATATGGACAGGCAGATGCAAAAGAAATAATGTCAAACATCAACAGTCATACAACGATAAGGAAAGAGTGAACTCAAGGTTTCTTACATGATCATATCCTTTCAACAGGTCGTTACCAAAGTCCGCCTCGTCTTCCAGGGCTTTGCTGTCGGCAACCCCGCCGCTAGAAATAGTAGGAGGCTCCGGAATCGCTCCATCAGCCATCTGAGTGAGTGATGTGCCAGGCTTCCTCTTATGGGTTAATGTGATCTTGGCGCTCATGCCGAACCATGCCAAAACACCACTTGGCGAGCATTATAAGACGATGGCGATATGTATATAGATCGGGACTTCGCCGCAGAACTCCATCAACTCTAGGACATAAGGATAAGAGCTTCGATCTATGATGTAGTAAGGTCATTAAATTTATGGCATAATAGAAATAAGAGCATATACTTATATTTGCTTAGCATAAAAAATATAATACTTTGGGAACGTCCAGCTATTGACATCTTCAGATACAAATGTCTTTACATCATATTTGTATCACACAATTTCCAAAGACACAAATGATAGAGCACTACAAACATGTGGCTCATATTGTACTATTCGGCGCAGCATCTTTTCTGCCCTACAACACAACTAATGTAGTCTGCCAGATTCAACAGAAATAACATCAACAATTTCCAAAGACGCAATTAATGATAGATTTCTAAAAACGCGTGTGGCACATATCAAACATCAAACAAATAATATAGTGTTCCGAGAACATATCCAACTATTGACATCTTGTGACATCGGTGGAATCATATTGGTATCACACTATTTTCAAATACACAAAGTATAGAGTTGTACAAACACGTGGCTCATATTGTACTATTCCATGCAGCAACTTTTGCGCCCTCCTTAAAAAAGGTGCAAAAAATTACCATCTTAATTAGAAGACCGGAAAATCAATAATGGCAGACAACCAGATTCCACCGAGATAACATCTAATATCAACGATTCTATAACGCCGAAAAGGAGATAGAGTCAACCTTCTTTACATGACCATATCCATTCAACACATCGTCATCGGAATGGGCCGCCTGAGCATCAGCCCCGTCAGTGCGAGAAGTGCCACGCTTCCTCTGGTAGGTTACCGTTATCTTGGCGTTCATTTTGGATTACTCCAAACTCACCAAGCCCACATAACAGAATGAAATGATGACTTTAATAGATCTCCTGGACCTGCTGGAAAAATAAATCACGATTTTTCCATAGAGCGCAACAAAGTTATCTCGATCCCCAATAGGACGTAAGGATAAGAGCATCAATCTATCATCTCCAAACATACAGACAGTTCATTAGAAAGAAGAAGAAGAAGAAGAAGAAGAAGAAGAAGAAGAAGAAGAAAAAGATAACTAACACCATGGGGAAAAGTAAAGCTAACTCAACACGCCCATCCATCAAGCAACAGGATCGATTTCCCCACCCACCTAAACAGACAACCACCGTATTATACTATACAAAACCCAATCATAATGGCCCCGACGCAAACTTGAACACCGAAACTATCAGGCACAGGGAACCCCAATTCCGCGCAGAAACTACGAGCTCCGGATCAGCATCACCCTCGCCGAAGACCCATCCATCCAAATTCGAACCCGCTCGAACAAACTGGATTTCCCACGCCGACTTCCCCGACGCGGCTGCTCCCGGTCCCTTTCCCTACCCTCTCTCCTCCTCGCTCGCTCCAGTCGCAAGCTGCAGTAGCCGTAATTTGTTCAAAAGATCTTCTAGGTGAGATGCCTTCGGTTTGTCCCGTTGTGGTCTAGTGGTTTTTGCTGGTAACGGTCTATGACGGTGCATGGCCGTCAAAGCTGCACACCGAGTGAGCTGAACAACTGGCACACTGCACAGGTCATTCTGATGGTCTCTTCTCCGTCTATGCCTAAGTTGATGATACTTTCTGAAGTCTCATTCAATTTAAAAAAGTGCAACAGCTCAGTGAAAGTGCAACTTACACTTTTTTATTTAATTGCATTTTATAGCAAAGTGCAGGCTACACTTATTTAGTAATCTAAGTTTGATTGGTTCTTGAGAAAAAATCAAATCTACTTTGAATCAACAAAATAGCATGACAGCAGATTTGTGCGCTTCTTGCTTGGGCCAGCTGGGCAGATCGTATCGCCAAGGTCCTGCAATTGCCGTGTTTTGGACTACAGTGTGCCGGTGTCTGCATGATGGTCATGCGTTGGCCGAGGGCGCGTGGGCGGTTGTTGTCTAGTGCACGCGCAATGGTTGCAGGTGGAGGTCCTTCTCGGTAGTGGCAATGTTTATCTTTGATGGGGCAAGGGTGCACAGACATTTTCCAATCGGCATCAAACATGGTGGTGTCCGTATCTACTCATGCAAAGGATGTTGGGTAGTGGCCCCTGGATCATGGCGGATGATGCATGGCAGTTCACACAGGTGTGTAATGGCAGCAGTTAGATTACACAATGACATGGGTGAACACTTTGCAAAGGTTACTTCCGGGAGGCGTGCGCCTTTGTCCAGTGCAACCACATATGTGAGTTCACTCTGTCTACACGTCTCCTGCTGCCTCCACAGTTTTGTTTTCTCCTCCCTTTCGTCCCTGACAGAACGCACACCTTGCGGCCTTCCTGCGCCTCTTCGCACTATCGTCCTTGGTTTTGGTGTCCTCTATTCACATCTGGCGTCCCATCTGTCTCTCAGTCGGTGGTGTCCAGATCCAATAACGACCGTCTTTGTTCTTGTGGCACAGGAGCTAGTTAGCCCTCAACCTCAATTGCGGCTGATTTCCTCTTCCTCGGATCCCGCCGATGTTGTGCTAGCAGAGGTGTTTTGTGAATCCCATTAGCAGAAACACGACAAATATATAACTTGGTTTGCAGTGAATATGAACCATCTAGCTTTCGTTGATTGAATTGCACTATGCTCTTGACCACAGCATTCTCTTTGTTTGCACGCCTTTGTCAAATAGCTATAGAAATAGTGCGATTACATGGTGTTGGCATGCCAGCCGTACTACATCAACAAAAGAGATTTATCAATCGGGTGTAGGTTCCCCATCTTGGATTGGAGGATTAGAAGATAGAAGGCAAAATTAAATCATGGCACTGAGGCTCACCACATGACATCTGGAGACAAGTCGATGAATGATGATTAAACTAGTAAGATGCATCAATAATCGTTTAAATGCTACTCCCTCTGTCACAAAATATAAGACGTTTTTTGACACTTACAATTTGAGATAGAGGGAGTACTAACAAGAAAACATAAACTTTTGCCTATGTTCATGCCTGGACCCCTTCTTTCATTTCCCTGGTCTTGTGGATCACAGTGAACACACAAATTTTTTCCATGTTATATAAAATAACAAGTTATTGGTTATATATGAACATGGGAAATATTCTCCTAAGTGAACTAGCCTGTCCCATTTCATCTTGCTCAGTCTGCTCTGGCTATGTACATATGCTCTTCCTAGATACAATTTCAAGTGCTAAGAGGGCATAGTAATATACGCAGAGCTTAGATGTAACGGCTTGATAATGAAGCCCAATGTAATAGCATAACCTCCATTTGCTTTGTCCGGCTCACATCGTTAAACCAGACGCAGTGTGCTCATTTATGATCTTGTATTCAACAAAGTGAGGTTTCTCCAGTGGCATAAATGGAAAACGCTAAAGCACATCAAACATTCGACTGAGAAGTGAAGAAGGGTCATCTAATAAAGACTAGAGTGCTCAAAATACAATCAGTACTAGTTGATCTCTACACCTGAGCACACATCAAATATTCAGTTGCAGATCATCTCATCTCAATGCAAACAGGGGAGACATGAAATACACCTCTGCCACTGATAGATGCAATCATACGATACAATCAGAAATTTTGTGGACTAGTAAAAATACGGCAGAAAATATCAAAATCTGAATTAGAATTTACAACACAAATCATACACATATTTCAAATACTAGGAAAGCAAGAAAAAAATGAGAAGCATATAGAAATCAGACAACCTATATATGTATCTAGTATCAGCTAAATACAATACAATTTCATAGTTGAAATGAGTTCGAAAAACGCCTTCAAATTAAGCACATACAACAAACATGATACGGAAGTTTCAGTTTCAATGACAACCACATCAATAATGTAGTAAGTATATGCCGCTAAAGCACATCAGTTAAGAATAATGGTGATGCACAGGCTAGCTACAGTCTACAACATACATTCACTACTAGTTGTTGTATACCACCTGAAAACACATCGAATGTTCAGTTGCAGATTATCTCATCTCCATGCATATAGGGGAGACGTGAAAAACTCCTCTGCCACTGACAGATGCAATAATGTGATGCAATAAGAAGTTGTGTGCACTCCTGACAACACGGTGGAAAATATCAAAGTCGGAATTAGAATTTACAGCAGAAATTCATACGAATAATTTAAACAACCTATATAGTAGCAGTCTAAAACTCTAAATAGTTCACAATTTCATATAGATGAAATGAGTTCGAAAACAGACTTCAAATTTAGCACACACATACAACAAACTTGATATGGAACTTCCAGGTTTACATATTACAACAACAACCAAATCAAAGAGTACAACAGCAAAGAAACACTAACGAGGACCAAACACAAACAACAAAACTCTAATTAAACTGATAGATATCTGTATGATGCCTCAAACTGAACCTACTGGGAATAGCTCAATTAATGGTGGTACCAAACGCACGGAGAGATGTCCGAGGGGGGAGACCATGGCAAGCACTGCTCGATCTCGTTGGGGATTGAGTAACTCCACCCGCCGGCGTCGGCGCCGGGATACTCATTTTGCTGGAGGACACTGTGCGGACCACCAGGGTAGACGTCGTCGAGGAAGTAGATGTAGCCTGGTCAGCCGACGTGTCCCGTGTCGAAGGCCTTGGAGCAGGCCCGGCTGACGAAGAGCACCTGCCCAGTCATCTTGTAGACACCCCAGGACCAGGAGGCCGGCCGGCCCTGCTATTCCCTCTGTAGCCTGAAGATCTGGAACCACGACGTGCGTCCTATCAACAGCGAGATGAATCTCCTCACCATCAGTAGATCAGCGCCAGAGGCGGAGAGCAAGAGGTAGCGGGATACTATCTCCGCATGTGCCATGTTCGTCCGGGGATCAAGAATCTCGTTGGCAAGTTGTACAATGGTATGCGTAGATGTCGAAAGTTTGGCCTTATAGCACAGTAGATGTCGAAAGTTTGGCCTTATAGTAGTAGATGCCATCATCTGAGTCGATGGCAAGAACCATCCATTGTCGTATGTCAGGTCATAGGCATTTGGGAGGGGCCGTTATCTCTGCGGGAAGCGACGTCCAGCACTCCATGCCTGGGCGGCAGAATGCCATGTTTGTCTGGCTGGACGTTATGGCAAGGACCAGGTAGGCACTAGGAGACGGGGCGATAGACATGGAGGCTGCGGGGAATATCATGGGGCACCTTATGTCGTCGGAGTTGATGGGGATGCACACACGATTGGGGAGGGTGACGTGCTCACTGGTGCGGAGGTTGAGCACAGCATGACTGTGGCAGCGATGGGATGATACCATGACCCACCCTCCCGGAGTGGATCCACAAAAACGTGCCCCATGGCCCTCGTCGGAGAGGGTCCGGCGCAAATCAACGGAGCCGCGAAAGATCCTGTAGCTGTCGGTCCGGTCGTGGCAGTGGGGACGGGTTCTGCATGGCTACCCGGCACCAGTGCTTGCTGATGGCAGATGCCCGAACTCGGTCCGCGATGCACAATAGCAGGAGGAAGATATGGCCGAGGATATCACAGTGGAGGCCGGATGGAGATCTTATGCCATGACGAGCTGGTCTGCCCTCGCTGACTCAGGAGGTGGCTGAGCTGCAAGCCGAAGGACGAGGTCCAGAGGCCGGTGGGTGCTCCGGCCAATGAGTTTGTGATGGAGCTGCCCTACCGCCTGTGCCATGCGTCAAGGCTCCTTTGCAGCATGATTAAGACAACCTCCCTACCCTGCCATTGCAGCACCTAGCTGCTCTGCTCTCCGCCATTCGCTCATGCTTGTCGTTCAATCATCCACTGATGGGTCAACCTACCTAGGACTCTATATCTGTATATCTTTCTCATTTTTGTTGGACCATGCAAAGGGAGAAGGGACGAAATAAACAGGTTAGCCTAGCCATAGACCTGCTAGACAAAGAATCTAAAAAGTTTATGTATGCATTTTTGGTTTACAGTTCTCTGTTTCTTTGTTGTGGTAATTTTGTTTCTTTACCCACTGTGCAAGGCTGTGCAGTAGCCGGGATTTGTCCAAATGAACTTCTAGGTGAGATGCCTTCGGTTTTGTCTAGTGGTGGTCTAGTCGTTTTGGCTGGTAACGGTCCGCGCCAGTGCGTAGCCGTCAAAGCTGCTCCACACTCCCCGGGTCATTCTAATGGGCTCTTCTCCATCTATGTGTAAGCCGATGATACTTTCTGAAGTCTCATTCAATTTAGAAAAGTGCAACAATTCAGTGCAAGTGCAACTTACACTTTTTTTAGTTGCATTTTTGTAGAAAAGTGCAGGCTACACTTATTTAGTAAAATAAAGTTGATTTTTCTAAACTGATTAGTTCTTAAGAAAAACTCTAATCTACTTTGAATCAACAAAAGAACATGACGACAGATTTGTGTGCTTCTCGCTTGGGCTAGCTGGGAAGATAGTGACGCCAAGGTCCTGCAATTGTGGTGTTTTGGACTGCAGTGTGTCGGTGTCTGCATGATACCCGCGTGTTGTTGTTCGCTCGTTCAGAGCAAGCCTTGCTGTCGTGGTTTTGTGACGGCAGATGTCCTCGTGAAAGGACTTAGTTGTGGAGCCATCACGACGGGTTAGCTTAAAGGGGTTAAAGCGGACAAGGGACGCAAGAGTTATACTGGTTCGGCCCCTTTCGATGAAGGTAAAAGCCTACGTCTAGTTGTAATGGTATTGATTGGGTTTCGATGACCAGGGAGCGAATTCGCTTTGCCTGGATCTCAAGTTATTGTGTGTTGTCTCTAAACCGCCGCCGGGTCGCCCCTTATATACATATGTCGACACCCGTCGGTTTACAGAGTCTCGAGGCCGGATCATCAACGTGTCCAGCTCAGTCTCTATTCCTTCTATTTTACAATACAAGTTACATAACAATGTCGGTTTATGTCTTACAGGCCTTAACCCGCCTTTGGGCCTTGGGCCTTCATGAAGCGCCACCATACTTTGTCTTCCTGGGCTTCAAATAAGTAATCATCATAGAGATAACCCAGCCGCTCCTGGCCGGTTTATGTCCAATAGTAATACCCGCAACATTAGGCCCCAGGTTGATTTGAACTTGTTCATGTCAATCTTCAACACTTAGAAAAATTCCTCCCTTTGCACCTTCGCATGGATCTTGTAAACCGCCGTGACGTCATTCTCCAGTTTTGTAGTAAACCGCTGTGACGTCATCTGCTCATTAAACCCGAAGATACCCTTTATTAATGAGCATCCAATAATCAAGGAGACAACCTCATTATATATCCATTTTTGGGCTCCTCGATTCCCACGCCTGTCGCTTATCTCTTTGTCCTTATAAATAGAGCGGAGGATCCCCTTCTTTTTCTTTCTGTTGCCTTTCCATCTCTTCTTCCTCCTCGCGACGCCCCTGCACCCGAGCGTCATCGCCATCGTCGAGCTTCGCCTCTGCCTCACCGTCGGCCGCTGCATCAACCTGATTGCACGAGAGAGACGCGGCGCACCTCCGCTGCTTCAACAGCTGCAATAAGTCATTCCCTCTTTCCTCTGTAGATCCACTTAGGGTTCATATAGGTTCATGGCGCTCTCCTCTTGTTCTTCGTCAGTCCATAGACAGCAGTCCTCAAGCTGGACGTGTTCCCTGCAGTGGCTATGGTAATCCTTATCTTGGCCATCAAACCAAGCCTTATACACATAAGAACTTGATCTGGACCTTTTGTGAACTACTTCAGGACCAAACTTTTTTAGGTCTATTTTTTTACTTTTCCCTACTTGTGGTAGATCCAAAATACCAATGTAATTGTATGAAACCTGTTTTTCCTCACTTAGTCATTTTTGCCTCAGATCTGTATCTCCCTTATCTACGTAGGCGGTTTATCCTTGTAGAAAGTAATCTGTCATATGCCATTAGTCCCCTTGTAAACCGCTCGTCGCTTTATCATTTATAACTGCATCAGCCTCCGGTTTAATAATTTTACATGCATGAATTCCTTTTTCTTAACCTGTTGCGCTTTATGCGTTGTCATTCATGAATCGGAAACCGACAGTAATCATTTCCAGCTCTTCACTTGCAATGGCCAAACTATTCTATTCCTGTAACTAGGTCCCTTCACGGGGTACTGAGGAGCAACTGGATGGATGTGTCAAAATTGGCACCTTACCGAAGAAGAGTGAAATCCAGTGGCAAGTTCCCAGTCCAGAAAACCCTCCTACCCCAGAGATGGCGAAGTAGTAGTGTTTGCTGATCACATGGGCCGTGGTTTTAAACCACCTGGATCCAAATTTTTCCATGATGTACTTGCCAGCTTTCAGATCCACCCTCAAGATATTGGACCCATCTTTGTATCCAATATCTGCAACTTTGAGGTGTTTTGTGAAGCCTATCTTCAGGAAGAACCGACTGTCGAGCTGTTCCAGGATTTCTTCCACTTAAACCGTCGCACTGAATTCGTAGACGGGCCCAATACTGAACTTGGTGGCGTCTCCATTCAGAAAAGGAAGGATGTTAGATTTCCTCACGCAAAACTTCATAGTCACCCAAAGGATTGGAATCAGACTTGGTTCTATTGTAAGGATACCTCTCCCGAAGATGAGAACCCTCTGTCGGGTTACCGTGCTCACCGGCTTACCAACACACATCCACTTCCGCAACGACTAACTGCCAAAGAACGGACCTCGTATGCACCACAACTCACCAAGCTTAGAGCTTTCATGGCCAACGGTTTGACAGGTGTTGACTTTGTTCGTTTCTGGCTATCCTGGAGTATCTTGCCGTTAAGTCGCCGCTCCGGTTTAATGTGCAAGTATACTAGTGACTTAAAAGACTCTCAACATCATATTGACATTCAGCTATGACATGATGAACTTACTAAGTCTGTCAAGAAAATGTTGAATGAACCGGAAGCTGTCTGTAGTAAGACCGGGCTAAGTCCCTTTTACACACGGAACAAACCGCCCGCTGTAAGAATAGTTTTGCTCTCGCTTTATATCTGATATTTTTGAACTGTGCAACTTTTAATACCCTCTGCCCATCTTTTAAACAGGGTGATGACCCGTTCTGGAAAAAGAAACCACTGGAGAAATCAGTTAAGGCTCCTCGTCTTAAAACGAAGGTTGTCAAGAGACCTGCCAAGAGGAAGGCAACTGAACCAATCGGTTTAGATCTTGATGATGACCCTGATGAATCGGACGTAGAGGTAGAACTTTATTCTCTTGGTTCATTTTTCATGCACCTCATTGACAATGATATTTATCAGGATGACACCGAGGGCAGCCAAGCTGACGACACAGAGGTTATTATCCTTTCTTCCGGTTCAGACCCTCTGCCAACACAAAAAATCCGTCAAGCAATCCGGAAAGTAAGATTTTCTCACCCCCTAGCTTACTTGGACCCAAACTTTCTTTTGAAGAAGCAGCAACACGAAGCTCGCTGCACAACCCGACATAGCGGCCAAGTAATCACTTCAACCGATCTGCCAAATACTCCGGTTCGGAAGCGCCAATCTGAGGTCTCAAATACTTCCAATAGTTCTTACCCCAAGGCGGGTTATTTCCGACAGCCTCTTAATCCATTCGATTCGAATTATCAGGGAACGCCACCTTCATCATCCGGCGAGTCAACTGCCACACAGCTTCCACCCCTCAAGACCATCCCTGGGTAAGTGCCTTAAGCTTTCTCTTTTTGACGCTTTATACTTATGTACTATACTCATATGTATATCTTTCTATTTCAGAGCCAAGGCCAGACCATTAAGAAGGGTCGTCTAGATAAACCGTCTGATGACCATGTGATTGTTGAACCGGAGACAATTCCAGAACCGGAGAGAGCAAATGCTGACGCCACACTTGACGACCTGCCACCCCCAGATCATGTTTTTACTGAACAAGTAGAAGTTGATACCGCAGTGCAAGCTGATAAACCGACAAGTCCAGTCCGTATTGATGATGGAGCGTCTAGTCCGGTTAAGGCTACTGATATTCCACCAACTCCAGTAAAGGCTATTGGCGACAAGGAAGATGAGGTTATCATTACTGGCGTTGGCCACACCTCCCCTGGCCATCTTGTTTCATTACCAAACATAGCGCCAAAGAAGAACGTTCTGCCATGGAGAAAGGCAAATGGAGCACCAATTTATCAAGCTATGCCCACCTTAACGCCTAGGAGCTCCATTCTGCATTCTGGTTTTTTAAACCGCCTGTACACAAACCGTAACTATGAAGCCGGTTTAGTGAACTTGATGAAGGAACGTTATGAGATAATTACAAATCATTTTCTCTCTTAAGTCCAATTGTAAGTACCAATTCCAGTAGCCCCCAACGGCCGATTTATGATAGTAATCAAAAACCGGCACTTCATAATACCGCACCTCTGCATACTTATCTTCCAAGGGTCGGTTCATCCTCTAAAAATGTACCGATACTTTAGCATTGTGATCTTGTAATTTTCGCCTGTGTAGTCCCCAAGGGCCGGTTTATCTTTCCAAGGTGAAGCGGGACTTTAACCACTGTTACTTTCAACAGATGTACATTAGCCCCCAAGTGCCAAGAATAATGCTTGCATTACACTTGGGACTTGAAATAATTTTCTAGAACAAAGCGACTAGGCATTAGCCCCCAAGTGCAAAGTGCATAACTAGTTATACGCTTGGTACTTCAAATATATATATATATCCCATTGATGATATTTCTTTTCTTTATAGGCTGAGCTGAGCAAAAAGGACGCCCAAACCGCTGATCTTCAAGAGAACATTAAATCTCAGCAAGCGGAGGCTTCTAAAGCCAAGGAGGAACTGACCAATGTCTTAACAGCCATGGAGAAGCCAAAGGAAACCTTTAAGAAGGAACATGCAGATTCGGACACACAGAAGGCCGCTTTAGCAAAGAGGGTCGAAGACGCAGAAGTGATAACCCACAAGTATAGGGGATCGCAACAGCTTTCGAGGGTAGAGTATTCAACCCAAATTTATTGATTCGACACAAGGGGAGCCAAATAATGTTCTCAAGTATTAGCAGATGAGTTGTCAATTCAACCACACCTGGAAACTTAGTATATGCAGCAAAGTGTTTAGTAGCAAAGTAATATGATAGTGGCGGTAGCGGCAACAAAAGTAAAGACGGCAAAAGTAATGTTTTTGGTATTTTGTAGTGATTGTAACAATAGCAGCGGAAAAGTAAATAAGCGAGAACCAGTATATGGGAAACTCGTAGGCACCGGATCAGTGATGGATAATTATGCCGGATGCGGTTCATCATGTAACAGTCATAACATAGGGTGACACAGAACTAGCTCCAATTCATGAATGTAATGTAGGCATGTATTCTGTATATAGTCATACGTGCTTATGGAAAAGAACTTGCATGACATCTTTTGTCCTACCCTCCCGTGGCAGCGGGGTCCTATTGGAAACTAAGGGATATTAAGGCCTCCTCTTAATAAAGAACCGGAACAAAGCATTAGCACATAGTGAATACATGAACTCCTCAAACTATGGTCATCACCGGGAGTGGTCCCGATTATTGTCACTTCATGGTTGCCGGATCATAACACATAGTAGGTGACTATAGACTTGCAAGATAGGATCAAGAACTCACATATATTCATGAAAACATAATAGGTTCAGATCTGAAATCATGGCACTCGGGCCCTAGTGACAAGCATTAAGCATAGCAAAGTCATAGCAACATCAATCTCAGAAGATAATGGATACTAGGGATCAAACCCTAACAAAACTAACTCGATTACATGATAAATCTCACCCAACCCATCACCGTCCAGCAAGCCTACGATGGGATTACTCACGCACGGCGGTGAGCATCATGAAATTGGTGATGGAGGATGGTTGATGATGACGATGGCGACGAATCCCCCTCTCCGGAGCCCCGAACAGAGTATAGATCAGCCCTCCCAAGAGGTTTTAGGGCTTGGCGGCGGCTCCATATCGCAAAACGCGATGATTTCTTCTCTCCTATTTTTTTCTCATCGAAACTGAATATATGGAGGTGGAGTTGGAGTCGGAGAAGGCTATGTTGATTTTGTTTCAACTACATGCGTGAACATGTGCCAAGTCAAGTCACTTAAATCATTCAAATGAGGATACCACCCCATCATACCACATCATAATCATCGCAATAGCATGTTGGCATACAAGGTAAATCATTATAACTCATAGCTAATCAAGCATGGCACAAGCAACTACGATCTCTAATTGTCATTGCAAACATGTTTATTCATAATAAGCTGAATCAAGAACGATGGGCTCATCATAATTACAAAAACAAAAGAGGTCGAGTTCATACCAGCTTTTCTCATCTCAGTCAGTCCATCATATATCATCATAATTGCCTTTCACTTGCACGACCGAACGGTGTGAATAATAATAAGAGTGTACGTGCATTGGACTAAGCTGGAATCTGCGAGCATTCAATAAACAGGAGAAGACAAGGCAATATGGGCTCTGGGTTAAATCAACAATAATGCATATAAGAGCCACTTCAACAATTTAATCATGGTCTTCTCCTACTGACCCCCAAAGGAAAGATAAGAAATAAAAACTATTTACACGGGAAAGCTCCCAACAAGCAAAAGAAGAATGGGAAAAAAATTGGGTTTTCTTTTTTTTATTACTACTACTACAGCAGGAAAGTAAACTACAACTAATTTTATTGTTTTTCTTAATGTTTAGCAAACACACAAGAAGAAAGCAGGAAAAATAAAATAAACTAGCATGGATATTACAGTGAAAGAGTATGAGTACTGACATCTAGTAATGAGTGTGTGTGAGCATAAATGTAATGTCAGTGAGAAATATGTACGCCCCCAAGCATAGGCTTTTGGCCTAAGTTGGTCTATTGCCAGGGATAGCCTGGAGGATACCCATAGGTGTAGTTGGGGTCGTACTGCGACAAAGAATAGTTGGGATCATACTGTGATGAAGAAGAAGACTCTGACTGCCACTGGCTGACAGTCATCTCTGGATCCCAAGAATAAACAGATTGTCGTGGAGGCTCATCTTGTGGTTCCTGTTCCGGGGCTGGTGCAGGATTCTTGTAAGCTTAGACGGCAGCCCACGTAACGAGGTAGGGTCCTACAAAATTAAACAAAGAAGGAGCATGCAATGTAATAGTTTCAGGAAAATGTTTATCAAAGTATAACTTATATTTGAGCTCTCCATTCCTGTCCTTAACAAGAAAATCATGAGCTATCATGCTCTTATAGTCTAGATAAGCATTAGGCAACAAATTTTCTTCTTTCTCATAATGCCTAACAGCTATGTTAAAGTGTGCAGCAAGGCGAGAAGCATAAATGCCTCCAAAGATGGGGCCTTTAGTATGGTTCAGACTCAACCGCCTAGCAATAATTCCGACCATATTGACAGTGTTGTCGCGGTCTAAACCATGGAACAGAATAATAATATCAAGAACACTAAGGTTCCGACAGTTCCCACGACCAATCAAGCATTGACTAGCAAATAAACCAAAATAGCGTAACACAGGAAAATGTATGCTAGTGATTCTTGCATCAGAAACCTTCCTGGTTTCTCCCATAGAGATAAGGTTAATAAATGGTTCCAACTCTTTACGAGGTGGTTCCTCTAAGATACCATCAGGAGGTATGTTGCAGACTGCACAAAATTCAGACAATGGCATTTTCTTCACAACGTCATATAAATGAAACTCTACTAAAGGAGGTGACTCTTTAGGGAAACAGTAGAAGTTTTGCACAAAAGTATTTGTGAGTAAGAGATACTGTGGATGTTGGTCGCAGACGAAGTCGGTGAGGCCAGCATTCTTAATCAATGAATAGAAATCCTCATAAATCCCGGCCTCTCTCAAGAAATTATTAGAAGGCCATTCACACGGCCGGATCTCCGTGGTACGAGGCAAATTATATTTGGGCCTCTGAGCTTCTGTTTATCCTTTGAGCTTCGGCTTGATGAACCCCTCAAAAGTCTCCTCATTATTTTTTTGAAATAATCTGAAATTTTTAGTAACTTCAAACAAAAGTGAACCAACTTCAATAAAACTGATAGCAACTACTCCTACAAGTGCCTAGAGCCTAAATCAAGCATTAGAACTACTTGGAACCATATAAATTTGACATGCAAGCTCAAGAACATGGTCACCTATGCAGCGCAAATTTGCAAAGAATAAAGCACTAGAACAAAAACTAATTGGACCAATGGATGAGTCACATACCAAGGAACAATCTTCCCAGGCAGTTTTGCGAGAGGTGCTTTGAGCAAGGAGATCGAAAATCACAGCAAAAGTGGCTGCAACTCGTGCTTGAGTTGGTTTTTCGGGTTTGTGTGAGACAGAGGAAGAAGATGGGTGCTGGGATAAGTGGAGGAGGGCCACCGTGGGCCCATGAGGCAGGGGGGCCTAGATGGGAGGGGCGCCCACCACCCTCGTGGCCAGGTGGCAGCTCCTCCCGCAATAATTTTTGCACAGTAAATCCTCAAATATTCCTGAAAAAATCATATTAAATTGGCATGTCATTCTGAGGACTTTTATTTTTGGAATATTTTTATATTGCACGGATAAGTCAGGAAACAGACAAAAAAAATACTATTTTTACTTTATTTCTACTAATTAACAGAAAATATAGAGAGGGTACAGAAGGTTGTGCTTCTAGTTTCATCCATCTCATGCTCATCAAAAAGAATCCACTAACAAGGTTGATCAAGTCTTGTTAACAATCTCATTCCGATAATGATGAAACCGGAGAAATTTCAAATAACACTAAGTTACCTCAACGGGGATATGCACATCCCCTATAATAAGTACATCATATTTCTTTTTGACAGTAGGAATAGGAAATTCAAAACCTCCAATTATAATCGATGGAATTTTTCCAATGGAGTTGATACTATGAACTTGAGGTTGTTTCCTCGGAAAGTGTACCATATGCTCATTACCATTAACATGAAAAGTGACATTGCCTTTGTTGCAATCAATAACAGCCCCTGCAGTATTAAGAAAAGGTCTTCCAAGAATAATAGACATACTATCATCCTCGGGAATATCAAGAATAACAAAGTCCGTTAAAATAGTAACGTTTGCAACCACAACAGGCACATCCTCATAAATACCGACAGGTATAGCAGTTGATTTATCAGCCATTTGCAAACATATTTCAGTAGGTGTCAACTTATTCAAGTCAAGTCTACGATATAAAGAGAGAGGCATAACACTAACACCGGCTCCAAGATCACATAAAGCAGTTTTAATATAATTTCTTTTAATGGAGCAAGGTATAGTAGGTACTCCAGGGTCTCCAAGTTTCTTTGGTATTCCACCCTTAAAAGTATAATTAGCAAGCATGGTGGAAATTTTAGCTTCCGGTATCTTTCTTTTATTAGTAATGATATCCTTCATATATTTAGCATAAGGATTTGTTTTGAGCACATCAGTTAATCGCATACGCAAAAATATAGGCCTAATCATTTCAGCAAAGCGCTCAAAATCCTCATCATCCTTTTTCTTGGATGGTTTTGGAGGAAAAGGCATGGGTTTCTGAACCCAAGGTTCCCTTTCTTTACTATGTTTCCTAGCAACAAAGTCTCTTTTATCATAACGTTGATTCTTTGATTGTGGGTTATCAAGATCAACAGCAGGTTCAATTTCTACATCATTGTCATTACTAGGTTGAGCATCATCATGAACATCATCATTAATATTTTCATTAGGTTCATGTTCATTACCAGATTGTGTTTGAGCATCAGACATAGAGATAGCATTTGGATTATCGGGTGGTTCAGCATTAGGTTCACTAGAAGTTTGCATAGTTCTATCATTTTTCTTATTATTCTTTTTAGAAGAACTAGGAACATCAATATTATTTCTTTGAGAATCTTGCTCGATTCTCTTAGTGTGGCCTTCAGGATACAAAGGTTCCTGGGTCATTCTACCAGTTCTAGTAGCCACTCTAACAACATAATCATTTTTCTTACTATTCATTTCATCAAGCACTTCTTTTTGAGCCTTAAGTACTTGTTCTACTTGAGTGGTAACCATAGAAGCATGTTTGCTAACAAGTTTAAGTTCACCTTTAATATTAGCCATATAATCACCCAAGTGTCTAATCATATAAGCATTTTCTTTTAATTGTCTACCAAAATAAGCATTGAAGTCGTCTTGCTTAAACATAAAGTTATCAAACTCATCCAAGCACTGACTAGCAATTTTAGTAGGAGGAACTTCAGCTTTATCATATCTATAGAGATAATTTACGTTTACTACCTGTGTCGGGATATCGGGGTCAGGAGGTTCTTCAATAAATAAAGAATTGAGATCATAAGTTTATTCAATAGGTGGTGAATTAAGACCATGTATTTCTTCAATAGGAGGTAAATTCTTAACGTCTTCAGCTTTAATACCTTTTTCATTCATAGATTTCTTTGCCTCTTGCATATCTTCGGGACTAAGGAATAGAACACCTCTCTTCTTCGGAGTTGGTTTAGGAATAGGCTCAGTAATTGGAGCAGGAGCTGGCACAGGAGGTGCCCAATTATTTTCATTTGTCAACATATTATTCAATAGAATTTCAGCTTCATCTGGTGTTCTTTCCCTGAAAAGAGATCCAGCACAACTATCCTGGTAATCTCTGGAAGCATCGGTTAGTCCATTATAAAAGATATCAAGTATTTCAGGTTTCTTAAGAGGATGATTAGGCAAAGCATTAAGTAACTTGAGAAGCCTCCCCCAAGCTTGTGGGAGACTCTCTTCTTTAATTTGCACAAAGTTGTATATTTCCCTCAAAGCAGCCTGTTTCTTATGAGCAGGGAAATATTTAGCAGAGAAGTAATAAATCATATCCTGGGGACTACGCACACAACCAGGATCAAGAGAGTTAAATCATATATTAGCATCACCCTTTAATGAGAACGGAAATATTTTGAGTATATAGAAGTAACACGATCTCTCATCATTAGTGAACAGGGCAGCTATACCATTTAACTTAGTAAGATGTGCCACAACAGTTTCAGATTCATAGCCATAAAATAGATCAGATTCCACCAAAGTAATTATATCAGGATCAACGGAGAATTCATAGTCCTTATCAGGAACACAAATAGGTGAAGTAGCAAAAGCAGGGCCGGGTTTCATTTTATCTCTAAGTGATTCTTTGTTCCATTTAACTAATAACCTCTTGAGCTCATATCTATCTTTGCAAGCTAAAATAGCGGCAGAAGATTCCATATCAAAAAGATAGCCCTCTGGAATAATAGGCATATTTTCATCATCGTATTCAGATTCAATACTTTCTTTTTCTCTAGCCCTAGCAATTTGTTCATCAAGAAATTCTCTAAGGGGCACAGTAGTAGCAGGCATAGAAGCAGTTTCATCATAAGTATCATGCATAGCAGAAGTGGCATCATCAATAACATGCGACATATCGGAACGAATAGCAGAAGCAGGTTTAGGTGTCGCTAGCTTACTCATAACAGAAGCTGAATCAAGTGCAGAGTTAGATGGCACTTCCTTACCTCCCCTCATAGTTGAGGGATAAATTGTTGTCTTAGCGTCTTTCAAGTTCTTCATAGTGTCCAGCAGATATAAATCCCGAGTGATTCAAAGAATAGAGCTATGCTCCCCGGCAACGGTGCCAGAAATTAGTCTTGATGACCCACAAGTATAGGGGATCGCAACAGCTTTCGAGGGTAGAGTATTCAACCCAAATTTATTGATTCGACACAAGGGGAGCCAAAGAATATTCTCAAGTATTAGCAGCTGAGTTGTCAATTCAACCACACCTAGAAACTTAGTATCTGCAGCAAAGTGTTTAGTAGCAAAGTAATATGATAGTGGCGGTAGCGGCAACAAAAGTAAAGACGGCAAAAGTAATGTTTTTGGTATTTTGTAGTGATTGTAACAGTAGCAGCGGGAAAGTAAATGAGCAAGAACCAGTATATGGAAAACTTGTAGGCCCCGGATTAGTGATGGATAATTATGCCGGATGCGGTTCATCATGTAATTAACAATCATAACATAGCGTGACACAGAACTAGCTCCAATTCGTCAATGTAATGTAGGCATGTATTCCGTATATAGTCATACGTGCTTATGGAAAAGAACTTGCATGACATCTTTTGTCCTACCCTCCCGTGGCAGCGGGGTCCTATTGGAAACTAAGGGATATTAAGGCCTCCTTTTAATAGAGAACCGGAACAAAGCATTAGCACATAGTGAATACATGAACTCCTCAAAGTATGGTCATCACCGGGAGTGGTCCCGATTATTGCCACTTCGGGGTTGTCGGATCATAACACATAGTAGGTGACTATAGACTTGCAAGATAGGATCAAGAGCTCACATATATTCATGAAACATAATAGGTTCAGATCTGAAATCATGGCACTCGGGCCCTTGTGAAAAGCATTAAGCATAGCAAAGTCATAGCAACATCAATCTCAGAACATAGTGGAAACTAGGGATCAAACCCTAACAAAACTAACTCGATTACATGATAAATCTCATCCAACCCATCACCGTCCAGCAAGCCTATGATGAAATTACTCACGCACGGCGGTGAGCATCATGAAGTTGGTGATGGAGGATGGTTGATGATGACGACGATGATGAATCCCCCTCTCTGGAGCCCCGAACGGACTCCAGATCAGCCCTCCCGAGAGGTTTTAGGGCTTGGCGGCGGCTCCATATCGTAAAACGCGATGATTTCTTCTCCTTGATTTTTTTTCTCTCCAAAAGCAAATATATAGAGTTGGAGTTGGCGTCGGAGGGCATCTAGGGGGCCCACGAGGTAGGGGGCGTGCCCTACAGGGGGACGCCCCCACCCTCGTGGACAGGGTGTGGGCCCCCTGGCCTTCATCTTTGGCGAGGATTTATTATTATTTTTTCTAAGATGTTCCGTGGAGTTTCAGGTCATTCCGAGAGTATTTGTTTTCTGCACATAAAACAACACCATGGCAATTCTGCTGAAAACTGCGTCAGTCCGGGTTAGGTCCATTCAAATCATACAAGTTAGAGTCCAAAACAAGGGCAAAAGTGTTTGGAAAAGTAGATACGACGGAGACGTATCAAACGCCTTCTTGAAAAGTTCTGGTTTTAACCCGGCGGTTGTGATAACGTCGCAGATCTTGTTGATAAATCACCGAACGTGCTGCCGCAAGATCACACTCCTCATCTAACAGGTCCAGTGAGTCCTGACGTGCTTTCTCATCAGCTTCAACATAAGTCGCCCCACGGGGCGAATCATGGCGTATGTCACTAGGGAGAACTGCCTCTGCTCCGTAAACCATGAAGAAAGGCGTGTAACCCGTAGATCTGTTTAGTGTGGTGTTGATACTGCATAACACGGAAGGTAACTCCTCCACCCAACAACCCGGCATCCTCTTTAAAGGAACCATAAGGCGGGGTTTGATACCTCTTAAAATTTCCTCATTGGCCCTCTCTGCTTGACCATTAGATTGGGGGTGAGCCACTGACGACACGTCAAGCCGGATGTGCTCACGTTGACAAAATTCTTCCATAGCACCCTTGTACAAATTAGTACCATTATCAATTATAATGATGTGTGGAAAACCAAACCGGAATATCACCTTTTTGATGAATTGAACCGTCGTGGCCGCATCACACTTACTGACTGGCTCTGCCTCTACCCACTTGGTAAACTTATCAACCGCCACCAGCAGGTGGGTCTTCTTGTCCTTGGACCTCTTAAAAGGTCCAACCATATCGAGCCCCCAAGTTGCAAACGGCCAAGTTATTGGGATCATTCTTAATTCTTGAGCCGGAACATGAGCACGGCGTGCAAACTTCTGACAACCGTCACACTTCCTTACCAAATCCTCAGCATCAGCATGAGCCATCAACCAATAGAAGCCGTGACGAAAGGCTTAAGCCACCAAGGTTTTTGAACCGGCGTGGTGACCACAATCTCCTTCGTGGATCTCACGCAAAATCTCACAACCTTATTGAGGAGACACACAACACTGAAATGCTCCTGTGACATTGCAATGATGTAGCTCCCCATTGACAATGGTCATAGACTTGGATCACCGGATTATCTGCCGGGCCAAGGTTTCATCGTCTGGTAACTCGCCCCGGTTCATGTATGCCAGATATGGGACCGTCCAATCCGGAATAACATGCAGAGCCGCCACCAATTGAGCCTCGGGGTCAGGCACAGCCAAGTCCTCCTCCGTAGCTATCTTGACTGACGAATTATGCAGCACATCTAAAAAGGTATTGGGTGGCACCGGTTTACGTTGAGAGCCTAAGGGACTTAAAGCGTCTCCTGCTTCATTCTTTCACCGGTCTATATGGTCAACCTGATAACCCTTGAAATGACCAGCCACTGCATCCACCTCTCGTCTATATGCTGCCATGAGTGGATCCTTGGAATCCCAAGTGCCAGATACCTGTTGAGCCACCAGGTCCGAGTCACCAAAGCACTTTACCCGGCTTAGATTCATTTCCTTAGCCAACCACAGACCATGGTGTAAGGCCTCATACTCAGCTACATTGTTAGTACAAGGGAACATTAAACGGAGAACATAACAAAACTTATCACCTCGTGGGGAAGTTAATATGACTCCGGCCCCCGAGCCCTCCAATTGCCTGGACCCATCAAAATGAATACTCCAATAAGTGTTGTCTGGCTTTTCTTCCGGTGCTTGCAACTCTGTCCAATCATTGATGAAGTCCACAAGTGCTTGGGATTTGATTGCTGTGCGAGGCGTATACTTTAGCCCGTGAGGTCCAAGCTCAATAGCACATTTAGCAATCCAGTTAGTTGCTTCTCTGTTTTGGATGATATCTCCCAAGGGGGCTGAACTGACCACCGTGATATGATGACCCTGGAAATAATGCTTGAGCTTCCGGCTTGCCATAAAAACCCCATACACCAGCTTCTGCCAATGTGGGTATCTCTGTTTGAACTCAATAAGCACCTTGCTGATATAATAAACTGGTCGTTGAACTAGATACTATTTTCCAGCCTCCTTGCACTCCATAACAATAGCCACACTAACAGCCCAGGCATTAGCAGCCACATATAATAATAAGGGCTCTTTATCAACCGGAGCCGCAAGGACAGGTGGCTTGGCTAACTGTCTCTTCAAATCCTCTAGCGCTTTACCAGCAGCATCACTCCAGACGAAGTGATCCGTTTTCATTAGCATCTGATACAAAGGGATGGCCTTCTCTCCAAGGCGACTTATAAACCGGCTTAAGGCTGCAATCTGGCCCGCCAAACATTGAACATAGTTGATGCATGCCGGTTTAGCCAGAGATGTGATGTCCGTGATATTCTCCGGATTATGTTCAATGCCCCTGTTAGACACCAGAAAACCCAAAAGCTTGCCTGCGGGTACAACAAAGACACATTTGGCCGGATTAAGCATCATCTTATAAACCCGGAGGTTATCAAAAGTTTCCTTCGAGTCACCTATCAACGTCTCCTCCTTTCTGGACTTCACCACAATATCATCCACATATGCATGGACATTGCGCCCAATCTGTTTATGCAGACAATTCTGGATGCAACGCTGATAAGTTGCTTGGGCACTCTTAAGCCCAAAAGGCATATATACATAGCAAAAGTCTCCAAAGAGAGTTATGAAAGTTGTCTTCTCTTGGTCCTTAACTGCCATTTTGATCTGATGATAACCAGAATAAGCATCCAAAAAACACAAACGGTCACAACCTGCTGTAGCATCAATAATTTGATCGATAAGAGGGAGAGCAAAGGGGTCAGCTGGACATGCTTTGTTTAAGTCTGTGTAATCCACACACATACGCCAAGTACTGTTTTTCTTAAGTACCTGCACCGGATTAGCTAGCCACTCGGGGTGAAAGACCTCCACAATAAACCCTTCTGCCAAAAGCCGGGCTACCTCCTCACCAATAGCTTTACGCCTTTCTTCGTTGAAGCGGCGAAGAAACTGCCTGACTAGTTTAAACTTAGGATCTATAATATGGGTGTGCTCAGCGAGTTCCCTCGGTACACCTGGCATATCAGAAGGCTTCCATGCAAATATGTCCCAGTTCTCATGGATGAACTCGATGAGCGTGCTTTCCTATTTCGGATCCAGGTTAGCGCTGATGTTGAACTGCTTGGATGAATCACCAGGAACAAAGTCAACCAGCTTAGTCTCCTTAGCCGATTTAAATTTCAGCGCCGGATCATGCTCGATAATTGGCTTTTTCAGAGAAGTCATATCTTCCGGATTAACATTGTCCTTATAAAATTTCAGCTCCTCTATGGCACAAACCGACTCAGCATAAGCCGCATCACCTTCTTCACATTCCAAAGCAATCTTCCGGCTCCCATGCACCATGATGGTCCCCTTATGACCCGGCATATTAAGCTGCAAATAAACATAACAGGGCCTTGCCATGAACTTAGCATAAGCCGGCCGTCCGAACAGGGCATGATATGGACTCCTGATTTTCACCACTTCAAAAGTCAACACCTCTGATCTTGAATCATGATCGTCTCCAAAAGCAACTTCCAAAGCTGTGTTGCCAACTGGGTATGCCGATTTACAAGGCACTACCCCATGAAACACGGTGTTCCACGGTTTAAGATTCTATCTGTCAACCCCATGTGACGAAAGGTTTCATAGTAAAGGATATTTATGCTGCTTCCTCCATCCATAAGAACCTTGGTAAACTTATACCCCCAACCTGAGGTGCCACCACTAAGGCCAGATGACCCGGATTGTCAACCCGGGGTGGATGATCCTCTCGACTCCGCAAGATGGGCTGTTCAGACCAGCGCAGATAACGAGGTACCACCGGTTCAATGGAGTTCACAGCTCTTTTATTAAGCTTCTGATCGTGCTTACATAAGCTAGTGGTGAAGACATGGTACTGCCCACTATTCAACTGCTTTGGATTGCTCCGATTGATGCTGTTGTTGATTCCCCTGATGGTTGTAACCTCCCTGGTTGCCCTGGTTGCTCTGATTGCCATGTCCGGTTTGGTTGCCTTGGAATCCTGAACCGGAACTGCCACCACCATAACCCGGCCCATGGAAACCGCCTCCTGAACCGCCGGGCGGTCCATTGTCATATTAAAAGAGATTTGAATTTTTGAACTCCCGCATGATGAAGCAATCCTCCCAAAGATGCGTAGCTGGCCTCTCCTTTGATTCGTGCTTCGGGCAAGGCTGGTTTAACAGGCGCTCCAGATTAGTGCCTGTCCCTCCACCCCATTGGGGTGGTTTACCCTTACGCCGCTGATCGTTATCCTGGGTGTTGGTGTTAGCCACAAAGTCCAAGCTATTATTCGCCTTGCGTTTACCGTAGTTCCCATGTCCTACCGGTTTATGCTGCTGCCCTTTGGTGTTGCCGCTCTTCTTTCCCTGCCCTGTCTTTTCATCATCAGACTCGGGGTCCTTGGTACTATCAGAATCGACATATTTCACCAGAGCTGCCATAAGTGTTCCCATGTCATTACAATGGCGTTTGAGGCGTCCCAACTTCAGTTTCAAGGGTGCAAACCGGCAATTGCCTTCCAACGTCAAAACGGCTGTGCCAGTGTTGATGCGGTCTGATGAATGCAAAATCTCCGAAACCCGGCGCACCCAGCGGGTTGTTGATTTTCCCTCCTCCTGGACACATGCAGCTAAATCCATGATTGACCTGGGCTGCTTGCACGTATCCTTGAAGTTCTGCATAAACCGGGCCCTTAACTCGGCCCACGATCCAATGGAGTTGGCTGGCAGATTTTTCAACCATGTGCGAGATGTTCCCTCCAACATCATCGTAAAGTATTTGGCACATGCCACTTCGTCCACATCCAGCATCTCCATTGCCATCTCATAGCTTTCCACCCATGACTCGGGGGATAAATCGGCGGTGTAATTCGGCACCTTGCGCGGGCCTTTGAAATCCTTGGGTAGCCGTACGTTGCGCAATGCAGGGACAAGACATGGTACTCCCAAAGAACTGGAGGTAACCCTCGGTTCCACCGACATTGTTGGACGGACCGGAGTGAACTAAAGAACCAGAGTGAGTTGTCGAACCCGAGCTTCGTGCCGTGCTGCTAACTCGGCTTCCCGACATGCCCTAGCGCGATCCACTACATCCTGGGCATTGCCACCACCGCCCGTCGGGTTATGGCCATAGGGCGGATTACGGTTCCGCGCGCTGCTTGATACGGCTGGTTCATCGATATGCCTGCTGTAGCTCCGACTTGGGCATGGAGTAGAATGAATCCTTTCGCGGCTATATGAATAAGCCTGCTGCTGAGTCAAGGCCGTCTGAAGGAGCTCCCTAGCCCGTCGTGTTTCAACTGCTACTGGGGACTCGCCATCAATCGGGAGAGCTGCCAATCGTGAAACGGCAGCAACGATGTTATCCAACGGGTTAGAGTAATGTCCCAAAGGCGTTGAGACGTGCCTTGATGGGATATCGTTATGATGAGGCTGAGGAGGTGGATCCATCGCATGAGGCTGAACCGGTGCCCCGGTCCTAGGTGCCTCCACCCTGTTTACCAGTGGCTAGTTGTTGGTGCCTGCTCCTGGCGTGTTAAAGAGATTTCTTGCCTCAAAAGTCGGCCGGAGGTGCGACCGGTATCTTCTTCGCATGACATCATCTGACGCACTCTGATCCAGCATAAGCCGATAGGCCTGAGCCTCTAACTCGGCCCACTCTGTAGCCAGCCTGGCGTTCTCTGCCCCCAGGTCCGCTTTAGCTTGAGTTATCTGATCCTTCACCATCACAATCTCTGCGTTGTGCCAATCCCGGTTTGCCGCATCCTCCTCTGGTGCCAGCAATGTTGCTAAACCGTCGAACAAATAGGACAAAACCTGAGCCGGAGGCGGCGCTGAGCCCCCTGCTCCTGCTGGTGTCGCTGCTGCTGAACCAGAGATCATCACCACGGCGGTAGAAGAGTGTTGTGCTGATTGTGTACCGGCCATGAAGACCGTGACCCGACTCGGCAGATCAATGGAGTCCGGAATACGGTCGCCATCGGAACCTCCACTAACTCGTCCATCCTGCAGCTGATACAGTGACTCGGTCTCTCCGGTTGAAGACTCATCATCAGTGTAGACAACGGTTTCGCCGCCAGATGCCGATCTATCCTCATATTCCGCTCCATGGATGACACCTATGAAGGCATGCTTTACGGCGGGCTGGAGCTGGGCAGATCTTGCACGCTGAGCCATCTCGATAATGTCGGTGCAGATGTCCGGCTCAAGGCCCGGTTCGCCAATCTTGCCGATGAAAACATGAATTCCACCAAAGGGAATCCGGTGAAGCGTCACCATCCTTTGTCTTCCTGGGCTTCAAATAAGTAATCATCATAGAGATAACCCGGCCACTCCTGGCTGGTTTATGTCCAATAGTAATATCCCCAACACTTGCCACCTGATCTGTCAAGCATACCTTGTTGTCAAATACCCGGGTATTACTCTCCAGCCATATCATCCTCATGCCTGAAATTAGTAGCCGTCGATATGAGCTTGTGCCTCCAGGTTCGGATTTTTTCTCGGCAAGAAGACGTGCAGACCTCTCCACACATTGTGCAGGATCAACGGATGATTAATGGTTTTGACACAATGATCGCGAGCTTAGACGGCGCCCCTCTTGACCACAAAGACTTGGCCTAATATGTGAATTCTACATCGAAGAAGGAAGCCATATAGGCTGATGCCGCTGAGTAGAATACATGTTAAACGTTGTGTTGTTGGTCCTAGAGAGGGGGAACCATCTGAATATCATGCCAAAGATCGAAATACTCAACAATTACCTGAAATAAGGGAGCCTGTCGTAGGTCTCTGATCCAAGTCTCGTTGAAAAGTGCCTCACCCACTGGTTTTTCGTTGGCACCCCGAGCCCGAGCAAAGGAGTAAAGCTCAGGGGCCATATCCTTAGCACCTCAGCCTTCTCCGGTCACCTTGCACCGTGTTTGATTTGCATGGTCGGGCTTCTCGTTGGTGCTCAGCCGTAGCCGCCTGCGCTGTAGCTACTCTGGGAAAACCCGTGCCGCCGCCACAGCCTTCGAGCGAGGCCGGTGTTCAAAGTGACCGCACACAAACAGCCAGGCAGGCATCACGTCCCTCATGTTTGAAGTGTAGCCCACGCCAAATAGCGATCAAGTGATTAGACGGCCCAATTAAGGCCGTGCTAAGTAGGGGCCCATACATCATGTATTGGGCCACAAACGTAGTCCGGTGGTGGGACCAGAAACATAACATGCATATATACAAGGGAGCTCCTACTTGATGCTCGTTGCGTCCAACAGGGCGCCGACGCACAGGGGACAACGCGACTTTTGCACAAGCACGTCGCTGCAGTGCGCCGATTGGGCCGGCCCATTGGAGTGTGCTGCAAATACAAGGTGATAATTTGCAAAAAAAAATAGCAGGGCGTGATAGCTGGGAATCAAACACAGCACTGCAGACTTGCACTAGCACCCTACTAGCCACAAAGATGGAAGCGCTCAGTTGACCAAACTACAGCGGAAACCTACAAGAACTAAAGAAAGTATAAGATTGTTTGAAAAACATCCTTTACGATTTTCCAAATAGCAAAAACAAAACGTGAATGTTTTATCAAACGCGAACATTATTAGTTTTTTTTACAAATTTTGAGAAAACTCAAACATTTTTCAACACACAAACGAATTTTGGAGACGTGAACATACTTTTTAGAACGGAAACATTTTTTAAACTACCCAAAAACCTGAACAGGAACAATTTTTCAAATCTGGAAACAAAATTTGGAAACACAAATAACTTTTGAATTTCCCAAACATTTTTGGAATTTGTGACATTTCTTTAAAGCACAAACATTTTCTGAATCTTGAGAACCAATTTTGAAACGGAAAACAAATTTGGAAGCACAAACAATTTTTTAACGCACAAACATTTTTTGAGTCTTTGGAACAAATTTGGAAATAGAGAACAAATTTGGAAGCGCGAACAATTTTTAAAGCACAAACATTTTTTCAATCTTGAGAACAAATTTTGAAAACTCCTAAACAAATTTGGAAGCGCAAACAATTTTTTAAAGCAAGAACATTTTTTAAATCTCGAGGACAAATTTTGAAATAGAGAACAATTTTGAAAAATCCTGAACAAATTTGGAAGCGTGAACAATTATTTAAAGCGCAATCATTTTTTTGAATCTAGAGAACAAATTTTGAAATAGAGAAAAATAGAGAAAAATTTCGAAAAATCCCAAACAAATTTGGAAGCGCAAACATTTTATGAAATCCGGTATATTTTCTGCATTTCGAAAGTTATTGAACTTTTTGTGTAACAGGAACAAATTTTGAATTGGAGAAAAAAAATTGATAACTGAAAATTTTATGAAAATACGAACAAAATTTTAATTTTTTCAATTTCTTTTGAGAAAAAGAGAAGAAAAAGAAAGAAAACAAGAAAAATCAGGAACATTTTTCGAAATTGTGAACAAAATTGTGTAAATGTGAACACTATTTCAGAAATATGAACAATTTTTGACAAAAAGAACATTTTTGAAAATTCTGAACAATATTTGAACTTTTTGAAAAGCTTACAAAGAAAAAGTAAAAAAACAGAATAAGACAAAGAAAACGAGAAAAAAGAAAGACAGAATAAGACTAAAGAAAAAACAGTAGAAGGAACAGATGGTTTTTTCCTCGGTTTTAGTTTCTTTAAGTTTAGCATTGCTATTGTAATAGATCCACGGGCCAGGCGCTGTGGCTAGCGCGGTGTGTTCCGCTACTGGAGGTTGTAGGTTTGATCCCTAGCGCGATCGTTTTTTGCGGTTCATCTCGCGAGTCGAAACCACTAAAATGGGCCGGCCCAGGGTGAGCTGCGCCCTGTGCGAAGCAGCGACTACTTGCCGCAGTAAGCGGCGAATAGGGAATTCCTATATACAAGGTTGCATGCATGCCATTGCCAGTTACGAGTGGGATCGGACGGTGAACTGGAATCATCCGGCCTTTTTTCTCCTTAACAAATCAGGTGATCTGTCGGTAATGACGAACAAATACTAGAACGTCTACATCTAACTAGCCGTGAGCGAGGCCATCAATAAATAACAAGGATTCATCCGTGCATGTCCCACCAAGAACAAAGAACAGTCGTGACCATGGCCGTCGATCCATCTGACCACTTGAAAAACAACGAGGTCCGCACGCGCCAGGGACGAGCTAGCTAGCTGCTCGGCCAAGACGACGACTCTGCGTGGGCACCGACATTGGTCTCGTGGCAAGTAAAAAATACATACAAAAATAAAAAGAAAGGAGAAACGACGACGTACCACCATTCTTCACGTTGCAGACAGACGCACTGCCCTCCGCTCCAAGACTGCGAGGCACCTCACTGTTTCCCTGCGACGACGGGATGGCGAGGCTCTTGACTGTTTCCCTGCGCGCCTGCAGCGAAAAAGAGCTAAGGCTAGTCATCCTAAGGTAAATAACTACCTAGGACCTTCTCCTCTCTCTTAGGTAAAATAGTGCAAAACATGTACTTCGGCCCATCTTACTAATGGAGAATAGACACCCACCTATCTTCAACTTGTAGCTTGCACACATTCATATTATCTCCAATTGGTTGCCTACACGCATTCATTACTTTGCTCCATTCTTTGATATCGAGCCTTTCACCTTTTAGAGAAATTTAGTATCCACTGTGTGGTAAGCCGTCGGCGGAGTCGGTCATAAGCTACCATATGCATATGACCTTCGGTGAACATCATGTCAGACACAACCTCCTTCGGGAGCTTCTATTGAAGAACATAACAGTAACATATATAGTTAGAAATGTAGTTTACTTAAAAAAATGTATGCAACCATAGTTAGCAAAATCATACCATGTTTTATGCATTGAAGTTACCATCATGCAACTAGTGGACTGGTGGCACGCGTATTCACTAGTCGGCACAATAGGTAGCTAGCATTCAGGGTGCGCTGCAGCCGAGAAAAAAATACGGCCGTGTGCTCAGGAGCGACGCATCCATGGGAACAGATCTCACCTGCCTACCTATGTGAATTCTATAACCACACTCGTACCTTATAGTAGCAGGGGATGTATATATACACACGCCATATTGCTATGCACTTCTAAGATCAATCAAATATAATGGACAGATAAATTAGTTAGCTATTCTTGCCCAGAGTTGGATCGGAGAACAACTTACCCAGTCTGTCATGCCGTTTTCTCTTTTATTGACGAGGACCTTCCACTCCCAGTTCTTGTATGATTTGAGTTCCTTCAACCAGATGGGAACATCAACCTCCTTGCAATGCATTTTTCTTGGATTTTTCTTGAGGTTATTGGACAAGTACTTGCTCGTTGGTTCTTCCTCCTTACACTCCCATTTCGAGATGAATCACCACTGGAGAGCTTCCGTCGAGGGGATCTTCGGACCGCTGGTTCTCAGAGATTGCATGCTTGATGAGTTGACCATTCTTTCTCTTATATTTTTGTAGTTTGGGCTGTGGCTATATGATTCTCCTTCGCTGTATACGAACATATATAGCCAAAGATTGAGGGAATAATTAGCAGAAAATTATGGCAATTAATTAGGAGGGGCAGCCTGGCATAAGTAATTAGTGTTTTTTTGTTGCAGGGTAAGTAATTAGTATATGAACATGATCTTATCGACCAGGCAATATGAACCATGTAACCTGGCCCAAAATAGGACCACATGAACCGTGTTCCTTACCAAAATGAGTGCTTGCTCTTCATGCATCTGCTTGATTGGATGTATATACATACAATTAATACTATACAGCAAGGAAATATCTAGGAGAGAGATGTATATCGGTTAAAGATCTTACATTGGTTCAGATCATACATTGACTACAGATTTGCAGTGGTAGATGATATTCAAAACTAATATAAGGCGCAATTAGTGGCTCTGTTTGGTTGGGGAAGTATTTCATCAAAAAAAAAATCCTGCGTGCTTTTTTCCCACATTCATTCCTACCAGCAATTTGTTGTTGGTGATGTAATAACATGTAACTAGATTCCAAGAATTTAATACATTCTGTTCTTCAATATGACTTTTTTCTTCTTGTTTCAGAGATGGAACTATGCGGGTATCATCCATCCTGAGGCTGATTAATAAAAAACTTGAGCTAGCAAGTGAAGATAAGGTGAGCCTTTTAGATGTCCTTGTACTTCCATTTTAAATTGTTGTCACTCCACAAACCCTACTCCAGTCTGTGCCCTCCTATCAAGGCGCTTGCTTCCAAGCATTACATTATCGATAAATCTAGAGTTTGCTACTTTTTTGAAGGGGCCAGTCCCCTCATTAAAAGGAACTACCGTGCTGCATTTGTAGATTTGCTTGGTAGCATAGTAGGATTTATTTGCACCATTTTCCTGCTGCAAATCTCCCAAAGAATACATCACTAAACCATATCTCTTCCTGTTACCAAGCGTGCTTAGAAAGTATGCGAGCCTGCTCTTTTGTCTGACACCTTGTGTATACACTTGTGCGAAATGCAAGTGGAGATCTTATGCCATGACGAGCCGATTTGCCTACACTGCACGGCCTACTCAAGCGGTGGTTGAGCTGCAAGCCGAAAGACGAGGTCCAGAGGCCAGTGGGTGCTCCGGCGAATGAGTTCATGATGGAGCTGCGCTACCGCCGGTGCCAGGCATCCAGGCTGTTGCAATCAGTGAAGCCTATCAATTTAACTTGTCCTGGTGCGAGCCGGTATATGTGGTTATTGTATCGTGAGGTGGTGAGAAGAAAATGAGAAAATAAATAAAGAGAAAAAACAAGGGATCCGACCCCGACCCTTCGCTATCAGTTTTCTTAAAATCATGTGGCTCAAGTTGTACAAGTGGGCGCAACAACTTTTGTGCCCTCCTTTAAAAAGTCGCAAAAATTTGCAATCCTAAAAGGAGGGAAAGTCAGTAATGGTAGAATTAATATGGACAGACAGATGCAATAGAAATAATATCAAACATCAACAGTCCTACAACGATAAGGAAAGAGCGAACTTGCTTACATGATCATATCCTTTCAACATGTCGTTACCAATGTTCGCCTCGTGTTCCGGGGCTTCGCTATCGGCAACCCCACCGCTAGAAACAGGAGGCTCCGGAGTCGCTCCATCAGCCGTCTGAGCGAGTGATGTGCCATGCTTCCTCTTATGGGTTAATGTGATCTTGGCGCACATGTCAAACCGTGCCAAAACACCACTCGGGCGAGCCTACATAACATTAGAAAACGATGGTGATATGTATTCTCTTGAGACTTGTTGGAAATATAGATCGGGACTTCGCCGCACAACTCCATCAACTCTAGGACATAAGGATAAGAGCTTCGATCTATCATGTAGTAAGGTCATTAAATTTATTCACTCATAGATAGGTCTAATTCTGCAGCAAGCTAGGAAGATTGAGTAAGCTAGCAATTGAAAAAAAAAGGTTTATTCACTCATAGATAGGTCTAATTCTGCAGCAAGCTATATCGAGTAAGCTAGCCATTGAATCCAACTGTTTTTAGTCGCACTACGGGTGGTTTTGAAGAATATTTTTGAGGCAAAATTTCATGAGATGACCTAGACGAGTTGGGTGCATCCCACCTATGAGCTGCTTGTGCTAATACCCCACTTGTTTTCAGTACTCTTACCATTACTCTGATGTATCCCAGTTGTCTACAAATAAAAGGGATCTAGCGTTAATAACATGTGAGCCTTAAGAAGTCGTGCTGCCACCCTTTTTAGGCCTTCTCATCACTAATAGTACTTATAGTGGATGTCAAAGCGGAAATTGCTATTGGAGGCCGAACTCTATGGAGGCCTCCAAATGCAAAATTCAAAATTTGTGAAAATTCATATTTTTACATTTCAAAAAAATCTGAAAAAAAATACAGACATAAATGAAAGCATAATGCACAAGTGTGTAAATTTTCAGGACGAAATACGTTGAAATGAGGGTTGTGCAATAAAAAAATCTAGGGCCTTTTAACAAATGATACTATTTATCCTCCCAGACCATGAATTTGTTTTTCTTGTGCAGATCGCATTTCAACGTACTTCATCCTAGAATTTACACACATACACCTCACATCCTTGTTTACTTGTATAACTCTTTTCAGATTGTTGAAAGCGAAAAATTCGAATTTTGAATTTTTTTTTCAAAAATTGGCCTCCATGGAGGCCAAGCTCCAAAACGCCATACTCATGTCAAATGCCATTTTGAGGTTTTACGCATACCAAAGCAAGTAAGTGTACATGATCCAAAGCCTTCTATTCATATGTGACAATAGAACAAAATTTAGAGTTGCCTGGCTGCCTCAAAATGGCTCATGCTACAAGTCACCCCGCTTGTTTCATCTCAGTAATAATTGGGCGTCATTGGATGAGTCGGCAGATGGCCTCAGAAACCACGTACAAAAGCCGCACATCAAAGTTGACAGGCGACAGACAACACCGCACAGTCCCATGCTCCTGTCGTTGTCTCTTTAGGTTTTACCTTCCCAACGGTATGCCACCGAGAATGGCCTCCAACTCCGATGACGCCCAGCTGCATCTTAAGACCTTGGCAGTAGGGATGCATAGACTGTAGAGCAAAATATGGTCAGAATGGAGAAATCATGCTAATGAAATTCACTTTGAATAGAATCCGTATAGAACTATTGTGAAGGATATATGCAATGCCGACAAGCGAACATGTCAACACGTATGTAGCATGATCTTAGTTCGAGCCTTGAAGTCATAGGAGTTCAAATACATTTCCATTGTGTTATTGCATATAAAAAATTGAACCTTTCAGTAAAATATGTTCATTACACACACCATTTATTAATAGCTTCAGAAACAATTAGCTTATTTGGACCATTGTATAACTGAAAGTGCACTTAACATTTTTGTGAAGAATAAGAGTATACGTACGACCCTTATATACCAGGAAAGTGCACTTAATATTTTTGTGAAGAACAAGAGTACATGTATCTCTGTACGCATCTGAATAAAAAATAGTTCCTTCTCGTAATTAGTGAGAGTATACTAGCTTATAAGACGTGATGTTTCTCAGCCTGAGCTCAAATGCGCTCGGGTGATTGGTAAATTCCAAAATAATATGAAAAAAGAATCAGAATTTTTGAATATTTTTTGTACTAAACATGGATAAATTTTCTGGATGCTTGCAAAATTTTGTCATGAAACAGCATTGCTGGAAATTATGGAAAAAATAAAATAGAACCGATGCTTCAAAAGTGCTTTTTTTCAAAAGCATTTTTGGAGTTTTGATTTTGTTATTTTTACAACGACTTCCCTGAGTGCTCTTTCATGTTGAAATGTTGCAAGAATATAGAAAATTTGTCAGTTTTTGCCATTAAAAAAATTCAAAAAATTTAAATACATTTTTTCTGAATTTACTATTCATCCCGAGCTCATTTGAGCTTGGGCGTAGAGTAGGACTTTTCCTTATAATTACACCACTGTGGATTCTACTGTATAAATCTTACATAACTTGTAACAGCTATCACAGCTCTTTGTGCCGACTGCCTGCTACATTATTATCTTGTCTAATAAAACACTGGCTCGAACACACATGGTTGTTAATAAAAGCATATACATTTTTGTTCTATGAAGCAAAAGCTTAGAATCCCAGCCACCTTATATATTTTTTCATGCGATCTCGACTCAGATACTCAACTATATGCTGCTAGCTATCATGATTGATTGTTTCCTTGTTTGAAGGGCTGATATAAGTATCCATGCTACCTGGAATAATTTGTTTCCACATAAAGCAGATTTTAATTGTATCCCCTCGCACCGAGGCGACACTGGGGTGAAACCGCAGCCACCCCAAGTTCTCCCTCCCATGTGCTTCCTCGCTACCGCTGCCGCCCGCTCCTGTCACTGTGGTTGCGATGGGTCCCCGCCGCCAAATTAATGGTGCCGGGGGAGGCTTCTCGTCATGGTGTTGGCAGCCTTCGAGTTCGACTAGGGGCGGCACTGGTAGGCCGAGATGGCGGCCCGGGAAACGTAGTGGTAAGTGTGATGCGGCGTATCGTCGCTTCCTTGGCGCTGCTGCATGGAGGGCACGGGTCAGGGGCCTGAGCCCATTCCCGACGTGGCTGGTGACGGCTGCGGCGGGCCAGCGCGGGTGGCAAGCTTCTCGAGATACGGCGGTTCCAGCCGGCATCTGCAGGTCCATTGATGCCGTTGTGTACCATGGTAAAGGACGGCGACACGGTGGCACACATGAGATGGGATAGCATGCGGTTTCTCTGATTGGCGACCAGTGGTGGTGTGGCCGCACTTGTCCTCACGGGAGGGTGTGTGGCGGTGCGTGGAGGGGCCTAATGGCCCGGCGCAGTGCTCAATGCAGAGCTGCGTCCTGTTGGTCACATGCTCCGGTGTGTTGGAGGCCAGTCGGGGTGCAAGGCAGAGGGGCTCGGGTGGCCTGTGCAGTGCTCGGGCTGCGGCTTTGGCCACAAGGAGTGTGGTGGTGCGCGGATTGGGGGCCCTGAATGGAAAGGAAAAGGCGCCTCCAGCTGCGGGTTTGCAGATCTGGTCTCCGGCGGCCGCGGTGGCGCACATGGGGCCTGTCGGCGCTTCTGATGCTTGGTTGCGGTTTGGAACCGAGGTGGTTCTTGGCTTTGGGCGGCGCTCCTCCGTTCCTTGTCTACACGGTGCTCGACGGGGCACGACGACTTGCGCAGTGTCCGGTGGCTCTGCGTCTAGAGGACCGCTGACGGATATGGTGCCTCGTTCTGGAGGTTGGCCGGCGGTGGTCTCCTGAGGTGTGATTTGTGGCGGCGGATGTCGGTATTGCTTCTTCCTCGATGGGCTGCTTCGGTGGTAGTGCTGGTTGGTGGGCTTGTAGACACCGGTGTAGGATGATGTGCGACTAAGATGGTGTGGGAGCTTGGGTGAAGACCCTGTCTCGGCTTTGTGCCGTGACTAGTGATGTAGGCGGCTATGGCCGTTGTTTAACTTCCTGGAGGCATCGTTGCTTTGCTGGTGCTCCCCTCTTGCGTCAGCTAACAGGACCGATGGATGCCGGTGGCTTGTGACATCGAGGCTTCTAAGGCAACGATGGTGGTGGGGGCGTTGTGGCGACACACCAAGGTTGAGGTAGTCGACTCTTCTCCGGTGTGACCACGGGTTGCCTTGGTTTGTCTGTTGGTGTGAAGTCGAAGCTGTGGTGGCGGAGCTAGCCCTGTGGTGTACGATGACTGACTGCAGGCGGCCCATTCAATGATCTTCCGTGGCGCCTGTTGTTCCTAGGTTTTCTTCGTAGCTCTCCATCAGAGTCGGAGCTTTGCTGTCTGGACATGGGAGGCTGAATTTTGGCACGGATATTCATGCAACCCCTCACAGCCTATGCGTTGTGGATTGAGTCGACAACTGCCTACGACGAAGTCGATGTCGTTTGGTCAGAGTGTAGAGATGGCAATGACCCGTCTATGGGAGGAGTGATGAAGACGACGCCTACGTGATGTCTCGCCGAGGCCCTCTTTGGAGCGGTGTGCGTGGGAGTTCTTATGTATGCCGCTTAGCGTCTTTGATGGTTTTCGCCTAATTCTCCATAATTAAACGAGCAACTTTTTTCTTATTAATGAATGCAGGATAACTGCCATTTCGAAAAAGAAGGCAGAAGTTTATGCTTTTGAGGCTCCAACTATTCCTTGGTTAGAACCCCAAAGATATCAAGTCTACTCGGAGAACCAAAGCTGCAAGAAAGACTATCACATCCCAGACGGTTTACCTCAGTAAATTGCCAAATACATCTGAAGATTGCGATCAGATGCCTGAGAAGGCCTCGGCACTAAAACCTACCATGATGGCAACATCGGCAAATAAAAAGCAGGTCGTATTGAAGTGTTATCAGAACATAATTTCATATGCAAGTTTGATGCCACAACATTTGCTTGTTCTAACTACACTTTCAACCCAAACAGAACAGTACAGAAATTTCTAAAGATGGATAGAATCACGAGAGGATTGACAAAGAAGAGCTTGAGAAGCCCTTATGAAGTTTAGTCGTGGCAATCACGAACAAATCAGAAAAATCAAATTCTTCTCTCGAGGAAAGGTTCAAAAACTGAAACTACTACGGTGGATAGTCCAAGGGAAAGCCTAGAAGCAGACTCGCATGAGCAAATAACTACCCAAGTCTGGTTTTCACTAGTCACTTCGTCGAACCAGTAAGACCTCTTGAAGCATATTCAGTATTTATGTTGATTCCAATAGACCGTGTGTTTTGCTTCCTCACATCAAAATGAGAGCTGTTTTGCAGGGTAGAACCTAAACTTCTTCCTCGGCTGTAAAAGAATTTCTACAGGACTAAGTGAGTTCGCCTTTAGTCTTCAAGTTTCTTTGTCAACAATGATAGAGGCCTCTCAACCACGCGACACATGTGGTAAGCAGTCCAAAATATCCAAAAACAGAAGCCACTCAAACTTTACTGAGCATCCTCTTATTCGTAGCATAGATTGCTGGAGATATTTGCCCAGCGTAAGATGGCTCAGTGTGTTGATGGCCCTTTTCCTGTTATATTTTCTACTAGATGCATATATGGCTCTGCTATTAGCCAGAGTTCTTCTCTCCATCTCAAAATATGAAGGCAGGGAACTTAGAAAAACAGTGCTCTTATGAATTTTTATCAACAATGGAGACGATATTTCATCAAAAAATCCTGCGTGCTTTTTTCCCATTCATTCCTAACAGCACTTTGTTGTTGGTGATGTAATAACATGTAACTAAATTCCAAGAATTCAATACATTTTGTTCTTAAATGTGACTTTTTTATTCTTGTTTCAGAGATGGAACTATGCGGATATCCTCCATCCTGAGGCTGATTAATAAAAAACTTGAGCTGGCAAGTGAAGATAAGGTGAGCCTTTTAGATGTCCTTGTACTTCCATTTTAAATTGTTGTCACTCCACAAACCCTACTCAAGTATGTGCCCTCCTATCAAGGCGCTTGCTTCCAAGCATTACATTATCGATAAATCTAGAGTTTGCTACTTTTTTGAAGGCGCCAGTCCTCACCAATTTCCATTAAAACGAACTACCGTCCTGCATTTGTAGATTTGGTTGGTGACATAGTAGGATTTATTTGCACCATTTTTGTGCTGCAAAGTTCCCAAGGAACACATCACTAAATCATATCTCTTCCTGTTACCGAGCATGCTGAGAAAGTATGAGAGCCTGCTCTTTTGTCTGACACCTTGTGTATACACTTTTGTGAAATGCAGATGGAGATCTTATGCCATGACGAGCCGATCTGCCTACACTGCACGGCCTACTCAAGTGCTGGCTGAGCTGCAAGCCGAAGGACGAGGTCTAGAGGCTGGTGGGTGCTCCGGCGAATGAGTTCATGATGGAGTTGCGCTACCGCCGGAGCCAGGCATCCAGGTTGTTGCAATCAGTGAAGCCTATCAATTTAACTTGTCGTGGTGCGAGCGGGTATATGTGGTTATTGTATCGTGAGGTGGTGAGAAGAAAAGGAGAAAATAAATAAAGAGAATAAACAAGGGGCCTGGCCCCGACCCTTCGCTATCAGTTTTCTTAAAATCATGTGGCTCGAGTTGTACCGGTGGGCGGAGCAACTTTTGTAACCTCCTTTAAAAAGCTGCGAAAATTTGCACTCTTAAAACGAGGGAAAGTCAGTAACAACAGAATTAATATGGACAGAGAGATACAATAGAAATAATGTCAAACATCAAGAGTCATACAACGATAAGGAAGGAGCGAACTTGCTTACATGATCATATCCTTTCAACATGTCGTTACCAATGTTCCCCTCGTGTTCTGGGGCTTCGCTATCGGCAACCCCACCGCTAGAAACAGGAGGCTCCGGAGTCGCTCCATCGGCCGTCTGAGCGAGTGATGTGCCATGCTTCCTCTTATGGGTTAATGTGATCTTGGCGCTCATGTCAAACCGTGCCAAAACACCACTCGGGCGAGCCTACATAACATTAGAAAACGATGGTGATATGTATTCTCTTGAGACTTGTTGGAAATATAGATTGGGACTTCGCCGCACAACTCCATCAACTCTAGGACATAAGGATAAGAGCTTCGATCTATCATGTAGTAAGGTCATTAAATTTATTCACTCATAGATAGGTCTAATTCTGCAGCAAGCTAGGAAGATTGAGTAAGCTAGCAATTGAAAAAAAATGTTTATTCACTCATAGATAGGTCTAATTCTGCAGCAAGCTATATCGAGTAAGCTAGCCATTGAATCCAACTGTTTTTAGTCGCACTACGGGTGGTTTTGAAGAATATTTTTGAGGCAAAATTTCATGAGATGACCTAGACGAGTTGGGTGCATCCCACCGTATGAGCTGCTTGTGCTAATACCCCACTTGTTTTCAGTACTCTTACCATTACTCTGATGTATCCCAGTTGTCTACAAATAAAAGGTATCTAGCGTTAATAACATGTGAGCCTTAAGAAGTCGTGCTGCCACCCTTTTTAGGCCTTCTCATCACTAATAGTACTTATAGTGGATGTCAAAGCGGAAATTGCTATTGGAGGCCGAACTCTATGGAGGCCTCCAAATGCAAAATTCAAAATTTGTGAAAATTCATATTTTTACATTTCAAAAAAATCTGAAAAAAAATACAGACATAAATGAAAGCATAATGCACAAGTGTGTAAATTTTCAGGACGAAATACGTTGAAATGAGGGTTGTGCAATAAAAAAATCTAGGGCCTTTTAACAAATGATACTATTTATCCTCACAGACCATGAATTTACTTTTCTTGTGCAGATCACATTTCAACGTACTTCATCCTAGAATTTACACACATACACCTCACATCCTTGTTTACTTGTATAACTCTTTTCAGATTGTTGAAAGCGAAAAATTCGAATTTTGATTTTTTTTTTCAAAAATTGGCCTCCATGGAGGCCAAGCTCCAAAACGCCATACTCATGTCAAATGCCATTTTGAGGTTTTACGCATACCAAAGCAAGTAAGTGTACATGATCCAAAGCCTTCTATTCATATGTGACAATAGAACAAAATTTAGAGTTGCCTGGCTGCCTCAAAATGGCTCATGCTACAAGTCACCCCGCTTGTTTCATCTCAGTAATAATTGGGCGTCATTGGATGAGTCGGCAGATGGCCTCAGAAACCACGTACAAAAGCCGCACATCAAAGTTGACAGGCGACAGACAACACCGCACAGTCCCATGCTCCTGTCGTTGTCTCTTTAGGTTTTACCTTCCCAACGGTATGCCACCGAGAATGGCCTCCAACTCCGATGACGCCCAGCTGCATCTTAAGACCTTGGCAGTAGGGATGTATAGACTGTAGAGCAAAATATGGTCAGAATGGAGAAATCATGCTAATGAAATTCACTTTGAATAGAATCCGTATAGAACTATTGTGAAGGATATATGCAATGCCGACAAGCGAACATGTCAACACGTATGTAGCATGATCTTAGTTCGAGCCTTGAAGTCATAGGAGTTCAAATACATTTCCATTGTGTTATTGCATATAAAAAATTGAACCTTTCAGTAAAATATGTTCATTACACACACCATTTATTAATAGCTTCAGAAACAATTAGCTTATTTGGACCATTGTATAACTGAAAGTGCACTTAACATTTTTGTGAAGAATAAGAGTATACGTACGACCCTTATATACCAGGAAAGTGCACTTAATATTTTTGTGAAGAACAAGAGTACATGTATCTCTGTACGCATCTGAATAAAAAATAGTTCCTTCTCGTAATTAGTGAGAGTATACTAGCTTATAAGACGTGATGTTTCCCAGCCTGAGCTCAAATGCGCTCGGGTGATTGGTAAATTCCAAAATAATATGAAAAAAGAATCAGAATTTTTGAATATTTTTTGTACTAAACATGGATAAATTTTCTGGATGCTTGCAAAATTTTGTCATGAAACAGCATTGCTGGAAATTATGGAAAAAATAAAATAGAACCGATGCTTCAAAAGTGCTTTTTTTCAAAAGCATTTTTGGAGTGTTGATTTTGTTATTTTTACAACGACTTCCATGAGTGCTCTTTCATGTTGAAATGTTGCAAGAATATAGAAAATTTGTCAGTTTTTGCCATTAAAAAATTCAAAAAATTTAAATACATTTTTTCTGAATTTACTATTCATCCCGAGCTCATTTGAGCTTGGGGGTAGAGTAGGACTTTTCCTTATAATTACACCACTGTGGATTCTACTGTATAAATCTTACATAACTTGTAACAGCTATCACAGCTCTTTGTGCCGACTGCCTGCTACATTATTATCTTGTCTAATAAAACACTGGCTCGAACACACATGGTTGTTAATAAAAGCATATACATTTTTGTTCTATGAAGCAAAAGCTTAGAATCCCAGCCACCTTATATATTTTTTCATGCGATCTTGACTCAGATACTCAACTATATGCTGCTAGCTATCATGATTGATTGTTTCCTTGTTTGAAGGGCTGATATAAGATGCTACCTGGAATAATTTGTTTCCACATAAAGCAGATTTTAATTGTATCCCCTCGCACCGAGGCGACACTGGGGGTGAAACCGCAGCCACCCCAAGTTCTCCCTCCCATGTGCTTCCTCGCTACCGCTGCCGCCCGCTCCTGTCACTGTGGTTGCGATGGGTCCCCGCCGCCAAATTAATGGTGCCGGGGGAGGCTTCTCGTCATGGTGTTGGCAGCCTTCGAGTTCGACTAGGGGCGGCACTGGTAGGCCGAGATGGCGGCCCGGGAAACGTAGTGGTAAGTGTGATGCGGCGTATCATCGCTTCCTTGGCGCTGCTGCATGGAGGGCACGGGTCAGGGGCCTGAGCCCATTTCCGACGTGGCTGGTGACGGCTGCGGCGGGCCAGCGCGGGTGGCAAGCTTCTCGAGATACGGCGGTTCCAGCCGGCATCTGCAGGTCCATTGATGCCGTTGTGTACCATGGTAAAGGACGGCGACACGGTGGCACACATGAGATGGGATAGCATGCGGTTTCTCTGATTGGCGACCAGTGGTGGTGTGGCCGCACTTGTCCTCACGGGAGGGTGTGTGGCGGTGCGTGGAGGGGCCTAATGGCCCGGCGCAGTGCTCAATGCAGAGCTGCGTCCTGTTGGTCACATGCTCCGGTGTGTTGGAGGCCAGTCGGGGTGCAAGGCAGAGGGGCTCGGGTGGCCTGTGCAGTGCTCGGGCTGCGGCTTTGGCCACAAGGAGTGTGGTGGTGCGCGGATTGGGGGGCCTGAATGGAAAGGAAAAGGCGCATCCAGCTGCGGGTTTGCAGATCTGGTCTCCGGCGGCCGCGGTGGCGCACATGGGGCCTGTCGGCGCTTCTGATGCTTGGTTGCGGTTTGGAACCGAGGTGGTTCTTGGCTTTGGGCGGCGCTCCTCCGTTCCTTGTCTACACGGTGCTCGACGGGGCACGACGACTTGCGCAGTGTCCGGTGGCTCTGCGTCTAGAGGACCGCTGACGGATATGGTGCCTCGTTCTGGAGGTTGGCCGGCGGTGGTCTCCTGAGGTGTGATTTGTGGCGGCGGATGTCGGTATTGCTTCTTCCTCGATGGGCTGCTTCGGTGGTAGTGCTGGCTGGTGGGCTTGTAGACACCGGTGTAGGATGATGTGCGACTAAGATGGTGTGGGAGCTTGGGTGAAGACCCTGTCTCGGCTTTGTGCCGTGACTAGTGATGTAGGCGGCTATGGCCGTTGTTTAACTTCCTGGAGGCATCGTTGCTTTGCTGGTGCACCCCTCTTGCATCAGCTAACAGGACCGATGGATGCCGGTGGCTTGTGACATCGAGGCTTCTAAGGCAACGATGGTGGTGGGGGCGTTGTGGCGACACACCAAGGTTGAGGTAGTCGACTCTTCTCCGCTGTGACCACGGGTTGCCTTGGTTTGTCTGTTGGTGTGAAGTCGAAGCTGTGGTGGCGGAGCTAGCCCTGTGGTGTACGATGACTGACTGCAGGCGGCCCATTCAATGATCTTCCGTGGCGCCTGTTGTTCCTAGGTTTTCTTCGTAGCTCTCCATCAGAGTCGGAGCTTTGCTGTCTGGACATGGGAGGCTGAATTTTGGCACGGATATTCATGCAACCCCTCACAGCCTATGCGTTGTGGATTGAGTCGACAACTGCCTACGACGAAGTCGATGTCGTTTGGTCAGAGTGTAGAGATGGCAATGACCCGTCTATGGGAGGAGTGATGAAGACGACGCCTACGTGATGTCTCGCCGAGACCCTCTTTGGAGCGGTGTGCGTGGGAATTCTTATGTATGCCGCTTAGCGTCTTTGATGGTTTTCGCCTAATTCTCCATAATTAAACGAGCAACTTTTTTCTTATTAATGAATGCAGGATAACTGCCATTTCGAAAAAGAAGGCAGAAGTTTATGCCTTTGAGGCACCAACTATTCCTTGGTTAGAACCCCAAAGATATCAAGTCTACTCGGAGAACCAAAGCTGCAAGAAAGACTATCACATCCCAGACGGTTTACCTCAGTAAATTGCCAAATACATCTGAAGATTGCGATCAGATGCCTGAGAAGGCCTCGGCACTAAAACCTACCATGATGGCAACATCGGCAAATAAAAAGCAGGTCGTATTGAAGTGTTATCAGAACATAATTTCATATGCAAGTTTGATGCCACAACATTTGCTTGTTCTAACTACACTTTCAACCCAAACAGAACAGTACAGAAATTTCTAAAGATGGATAGAATCACGAGAGGATTGACAAAGAAGAGCTTGAGAAGCCCTTATGAAGTTTAGTCGTGGCAATCACGAACAAATCAGAAAAATCAAATTCTTCTCTCGAGGAAAGGTTCAAAAACTGAAACTACTACGGTGGATAGTCCAAGGGAAAGCCTAGAAGCAGACTCGCATGAGCAAATAACTACCCAAGTCTGGTTTTCACTAGTCACTTCGTCGAACCAGTAAGACCTCTTGAAGCATATTCAGTATTTATGTTGATTCCAATAGACCGTGTGTTTTGCTTCCTCACATCAAAATGAGAGCTGTTTTGCAGGGTAGAACCTAAACTTCTTCCTCGGCTGTAAAAGAATTTCTACAGGACTAAGTGAGTTCGCCTTTAGTCTTCAAGTTTCTTTGTCAACAATGATAGAGGCCTCTCAACCACGCGACACATGTGGTAAGCAGTCCAAAATATCCAAAAACAGAAGCCACTCAAACTTTACTGAGCATCCTCTTATTCGTAGCATAGATTGCTGGAGATATTTGCCCAGCGTAAGATGGCTCAGTGTGTTGATGGCCCTTTTCCTGTTATATTTTCTACTAGATGCATATATGGCTCTGCTATTAGCCAGAGTTCTTCTCTCCATCTCAAAATATGAAGGCAGGGAACTTAGAAAAACAGTGCTCTTATGAATTTTTATCAACAATGGAGACGATATTTCATCAAAAAATCCTGCGTGCTTTTTTCCCATTCATTCCTAACAGCACTTTGTTGTTGGTGATGTAATAACATGTAACTAAATTCCAAGAATTCAATACATTTTGTTCTTAAATGTGACTTTTTTATTCTTGTTTCAGAGATGGAACTATGCGGATATCCTCCATCCTGAGGCTGATTAATAAAAAACTTGAGCTGGCAAGTGAAGATAAGGTGAGCCTTTTAGATGTCCTTGTACTTCCATTTTAAATTGTTGTCACTCCACAAACCCTACTCAAGTATGTGCCCTCCTATCAAGGCGCTTGCTTCCAAGCATTACATTATCGATAAATCTAGAGTTTGCTACTTTTTTGAAGGGGCCAGTCCTCACCAATTTCCATTAAAACGAACTACCGTCCTGCATTTGTAGATTTGGTTGGTGACATAGTAGGATTTATTTGCACCATTTTTGTGCTGCAAAGTTCCCAAGGAACACATCACTAAATCATATCTCTTCCTGTTACCGAGCGTGCTGAGAAAGTATGAGAGCCTGCTCTTTTGTCTGACACCTTGTGTATACACTTTTGTGAAATGCAGATGGAGATCTTATGCCATGACGAGCCGATCTGCCTACACTGCACGGCCTACTCAAGTGCTGGCTGAGCTGCAAGCCGAAGGACGAGGTCTAGAGGCTGGTGGGTGCTCCGGCGAATGAGTTCATGATGGAGTTGCGCTACCGCCGGAGCCAGGCATCCAGGTTGTTGCAATCAGTGAAGCCTATCAATTTAACTTGTCGTGGTGCGAGCGGGTATATGTGGTTATTGTATCGTGAGGTGGTGAGAAGAAAAGGAGAAAATAAATAAAGAGAATAAACAAGGGGCCTGGCCCCGACCCTTCGCTATCAGTTTTCTTAAAATCATGTGGCTCGAGTTGTACCGGTGGGCGGAGCAACTTTTGTAACCTCCTTTAAAAAGCTGCGAAAATTTGCACTCTTAAAACGAGGGAAAGTCAGTAACAGCAGAATTAATATGGACAGAGAGATACAATAGAAATAATGTCAAACATCAAGAGTCATACAACGATAAGGAAGGAGCGAACTGAAGGTTTCTTACATGATCATATCCTTTCAACAGGTCGTTACGAATGTCCGCCTTGTCTTCCGGGGCTTCTCTACTGGCAACCCCACCGCTAGAAACAGTAGGAGGCTCCGGAGTCGCTCCATCAGCCATCTGAGTGAGTGATGTGCCATGCTTCCTCTCGGGTGAGCCAAAACACCACTCGGGCGAGCCCACATAACATTATAAGACAATGGCGATACGTATTCCACGCAGCAACTTTCGCGCCCTCCTTAAAAAAGGTGCAAAAAATTACCATCTTAGAAGGCGGGAAAATCAATAATGCCAGACAACCAGATTCAACCGAAATAGCATCAAATATCAACAATTCTATAACACCCAAAAGGAGATAGAGTCAACCTTCTTTACATGACCATATCCGTTCAACACATCGTCATCGGAATGGCCCCCCTGAGCATCAGCCTCGTGAGCGCGAGAAGTGCCACGCTTCCTCTTGTACGTTACCATTATCTTGGCGCTCATTTTGGATTACTCCAAACTCACCAAGCCCACATAACAGAATGAAATGATGACTTTAACAGATCTCCTGGACTTGCTGGAAATATAAATCACGATTTTCCCATAGACCGCAACAAAGTTATATCGGTCCCCAATAGGACTTATGGATAAGAGCATCAATCTATCATCTCCAAACATACAGACAGTTCATTAGGAAGAAGAAGAAGAATAAGAAGAAGAAGAATAAGAAGAAGACAACGACGATAACTAACACCATGGGGAAAAGTAAAGCTAACTCAACACGCCCATCCATCAAGCAACTGGATCGATTTCCCCACCCACCTAAATAGACAACCATCGTATTATACTATACAAAACCCAATCATAATGGCCCCGACGCAAACTTGAACACCGAAACTATCAGGCACGGGGAACCCCAATTCCGCGCAGAAACTATGAGCTCCGGATCAGCATCGCCCTTGCCGAAGACCCATCCATCCAAATACAAACCCGCTCGAACGAACTGGATTTCAAACGGCGACTTCCCTGATGCGGCTGCTCCCGGCCCCTTTCCCTACCCTCTCTCCTCATTGCTCGCTCCAGTCGCAAGCTGCAGTAGCCGTAATTTGTTAAAAAGATCTTCTAGGTGAGATGCCTTCGGTTTGTCCCGTGGTGGTCTAGTGGTTTTGCTGGTAACGGTCTATGCCGGTGCGTGGCCGTCCAAGCTGCACACCGAGTGAGCTGAACAACTGGCTGCACACTGCACATGTCATTCTGATGGTCTCTTCTCCGTCTATACCTAAGCTGATGATACTTTCTGAAGTCTCATTCAATTAACAAAAGTGCAACAGCTCCGTGAAAGTGCAACTTACACTTTTTTATTTAGTTGCATTTTTTGTAGCAAAGTGCAGGCTACACTTATTTAGTAAACTAAAGTTGATTGGTTCTTGAGAAAAAATCAAATCTTCTTTGAATCAACAAAAGAGCATGACAGTAGATTTGTGCGCTTCTTGCTTGGGCCAGCTGGGCAGATAGTGTCGCCAAGGTCATGCGATTGCCGTGTTTTGGACTACAGTGTGCCGGTGACTCCTTGATGGTCATGCGTTGGCCGAGGGCGCGTGGGCGGTTGTTGTCTAGTGCATGCGCAACGGTTGCAGGTGGAGGTCCTTGTCGGTAGTGGCAATGTTTATTTTTGATGGGGCAAGGGTGCACCGACATTTTCTAATCGGCATCAAACATGGTGGTGCCCGTATCTACTCATGCAAAGGATGTTGGGTAGTGGCCCCTGGATCATGGCGGATGCTGCATGGCAGTTCACATAGGTGTGTAATGGCAGCGGTTAGATTGCACAATGACTTGGGTGACCACTTTGCAAAGGTTACTTCCGGGAGGCGTGCGCCTTCGTCCATTGCAACCACATATGTGACTTCACTCTGTCTACGCGTCTCCTGCTGGCTCCACAGTTTTGTTTTCTGCTCCCTTTCGTCCCTGGCAGAACGTGCACCTTGCGGCCTTCCTGTGCCTCTTCGCACTATCATCCTTGGTTTTGGTGTCCTCTATTCTCATCTGGCGTCCCATCTATCTCTCAGTCGGTGGTGTCCAGATCCAATAACAAACGTCTTTGTTCTTGTGGCACCGGAGCTAGTTAGCCATCAACCTCAATTGCGGTTGATTTCCTCTTCCTCGGATCCCGCCGATGTTGTGCTAGGAGAGGTGTTTTGTGAATCCCATTAGCAGCAACACGACAAATATATAACTTGGTTTGCAGTGAATACGAACCATCTAGCTTTCGTTGATTGAATTGCACTATGCTCTTGGCCACAGCATTCTCTTTGTCAAATAGCTATAGAAATAGTGGGATTACATGGTGTTGGCATGCCAGCCGTACTACATTTTTTTCGATCGAAGGGGCCACACGGCCCCCATTTTCATTAAGAAAATGGAGTTGTTTATAAGGCACCAACCCAACATTACATCACTGATCTAGAAGCCACACCAGAATGCTCCAGCCTATCCAGTCTAATCATCACACCACTGATATATATCACCACATCAGGATGCTTCAATCTATCTAAAGCTAACCATGGAAGGGCCTAGTGCTACGCTAGCTACAAAGGTATCAACAGACTTAAAGAACGATAACCAAAGAGATTTATCAATCGGGTGTAGGTTACCCATCTTGGATTGGAGGATTAGAAGATAGCAGGCAAAATTAAATCAAGGCACTGAGGCTCACCACATGACATCCGGAGACAAGTCGATGAATGATGATTAAACTAGTAAGATGCGTCAATGATCGTTTAAATGCTACTTCCTCTGTCACAAAATATAAGACATTTTTTGACATTTACATTTTGAGATAGAGGGAGTACTAACAAGAAAACATAAACTTTTGCCTATGTTCATGCTTGGACCCCTTCTTCCATTTCACTGGTCTTGTGGATCACAGTCAACGCACAATTTTTTTCCATGTTATATAAAATAACAAGTTATTGGTTATATATGAACATGGGAAATATTCTCCTAAGTGAACCGGTTTGTCCCATTTCGTCTGGCTCAGTCTGCACTAGCTATGAACATACGCTCTTCCTAGATACAATTTACAGTGCCAAGAGGGCATAGTAAATACACGTAGAGCTTAGATGTAACGGCTTGATAATGAAGCCCAATGTAATAGCATAACTTCCATTTGCTTTGTCCGGCTCACATCGTTAAACCAGCTGCAGTGTGCCCATTTATGATCTTGTATTCAACAAAGTGAGGTTTCTCCAGTGGCATAAATGGAAAACGCTAAAACACATCAAACATTTGGCTGAGAAGTGAAGAAGGGTCATCTAATAAAGACTAGAGTGCTCAACATACAATCAGTACTAGTTGATCTCTACACCTGAGCACACATCAAATATTCAGTTGCAGATCATCTCATCTCAATGCAAACAAGGGAGACATGAAAAACACCGCTGCCACTGATAGATGCAATCATACAATACAATCAGAAATTTTGTGGACTAGTAAAAATACGGAAGAAAATATCAAAATCTGAATTAGAATTTACAACAGAAAATCATACACATATTTCAAATACTAGGAAAGCAAGAAAAAAATGAGAAGCATATAGAAATCAGACAACCTATATATGTAGCTAGTATCAGCTAAATACATTACAATTTCATAGATGAAATGAGTTCGAAAAACGCCTTCAAATTAAGCACATACAACAAACATGATACGGAAGTTCAAGTTTCAACGACAACCACATCAATGATGTAGTAAGTATATGCCGCTAAAAGACATTAGTTAAGAATAATGGTGATGCATAGACTAGCTGCAGTCGACAACATACATTCACTACTAGTTGTTGTATACCACCTGCAAACACATCAAATGTTCAGATGCAGATTATCTCATCTCAATGCATACAGGGGAGACATGAAAAGCTCCTCTGCCACCGACAGATGCAATAATGTGATACAATAAAAGAAGTTGTGTGCACTCCTGACAACACGGTGGAAAATATTAAAGTTGGAATGATAATTTACAGCAGAAATTCATACAAATAATTTAAACAACCTATATAGTAGCAGTCTAAAACTCTAAATAGTTCACAATTTCATATAGCTGAAATGAGTTCGAAAACAGACTTCAAATTTAGCACACATACAACAAACTTGATATGGAACTTCCAGGTTTACATATTACAACAACAACCAAATCAAAGAGTACAACAGCAAATAAACACTGACGAGGAGCAAACACAAACAACAAAGACTCTAATTAAACTGATAGATATCTGTATGATGCATTGATGCCTCAAACTGAACCTGCTGGGAATAGCTCAATTAATGGTGGTACCAAACGCACGGAGAGATGTCCGAGGGGGGAGACCATGACAAGCACTGCTCGATCTCGCTGGGGATTGAGTAACGCCACCCGCCGGCGTCGGCGCAGGGATACTCATTTTGCTGCAGGACACTATGTGGACCACCAGAGTAGACGTCATCGAGGAAGTAGATGTAGCCGGGTCTGCCGGCGTGTCCTGTGTCAAAGGCCTTGGAGCAGGCCCGGCTGACGAAGAGCACCTGCCCGGTCATCTGGTAGATGCCCCAGGACCAGGAGGCCGGCCGGCCCACCTATTGCCTCTGTAGCCTGCAGACCTGGAACCGCGACGTGCATCCTGTCAACAGCGAGATGAATCTCCTCACCATCAGTAGATCAGCGCCAGAGGCGGAGAGCAGGAGTTAGCGGGATACGATCTCCGCGTTTGCCATGTTTGTCCGGGGATCAAGAATCTCGTTGGCAAGTTGTACAATGGTATGCGTAGACGTCAAAAGTTGGCCTTATAGCATAGTAGATGTAGAAAGTTTGGCCTTATAGCAGTAGATGTCATCATCTGAGTAGATGGCCAGGAACCATCCATGGTCGTATGTCAGGTACTAGGTATTGGGCGGGGCCGTTATCTCTGCGGGCAGCGACGTCCAGCACTCCATGCCTGGGCGGCAGAGGGCCGTGTTTGTTTTCCTGGACGTTATGGCAGCAACCACGCAGGCACCAGAAGACGGGGCGATAGACAGGGAGGCTGCGGAGAATATCATGGGGCACCTTCTGTCGTCGGAGTTGATGGGGATGCACACACGATTGGGGAGGGTGACGTGCTCGCTGGTGTGGAGGTTGAGCACAACATGACTGTGGCAGTGATGGGATGATACCAAGACCCACCCTCCCGGAGTGGATCCACAAAAACGTGCCCCATGGCCCTCGTCGGAGAGGGCCGGGCGCAAATTAACGGTGCCGCGAAAGATTCTGTAGCTGTCAGTCTAGGCAGCGGAGGGCTTGAGGAGCCATGGCAGCGGGGACGGGTTCTGTGGGGCTACCCGGCACCAGTGCTTGCTGACGGCGGATGCCCGGACTCGGTCCGCGATGCACAATAGCAGGAGGAAGATATGGCCGAGGAGATCACAATGGAGGCTGGATGGAGATCTTATGCCATGACGAGCCGGTCTGTGCTCGCTGACTCAGGAGGTGGCTGAGCTGCAAGCCGAAGGACGAGGTCTAGAGGCCGGTCGGTGCTCCGGCTAATGAGTTTTTGATGGAGCTGCCCTACCGCCAGTGCCAGGCGTCAAGGCTCCTTTGTAGCATGATGAAGACAACCTCCCTACCCTGCCATTGCAGCACCTAGCTGCTCCGCTCTCAGTCATTCGCTCATGCTTGTCGTTCAATCATACATTGATCGGTCAACCTACCTAGGACTTTATATCTGCATATCTTTCTCTTTTTTGTTGGACCGTGCAAAGGGAGAAGGGGCAAAAGAAACAGGTTAGCCTAGCCGTAGACCTGCTAGACAAAGAATCTAAAAAGTTTATGTAGGCATTTTTGGTTTATAGTTCCTCTGTTTCTTTGTTGTGGTAATTTTGTTTCTTTACCCACTATGCAAGGCTGTGCAGTAGCCAGGATTTGTCGAAATGAAATTCTAGGTGAGATGCCTTCGGTTTTGTCCAGTGGTCGTCTAGTCGTTTTGGCTGCTAATGGCCTGTGCCAGTGCGTAGCCGTCAAAGCTGCTCCACACTCCTCAGGTCATTCTAATGGACTCTTCTCCATCTATGCGTAACTCGGTGATACTTTCTGAAGTCTCATTCAATTTAGAAAAGTGCAACAATTCAGTGAAAGTGTAACATACACTTTTTTTATTTAGTTGCATTTTTGTAGAAAAGTGCAGGCTACACTTATTTAGTAAAATAAAGTTGATTTTTCTACACTGATTGGTTCTTAAGAAAAACTCTAATCTACTTTGAATCAACAAAAGAACATGACGGCAGATTTGTGTGCTTCTCGCTTGGGCCAGCTGGGCATATAGTGACGCCAAGGTCCGGCAATTGTCGTGTTTTGGACTGCAGTGTGCCGGTGTCTGCATGATACCCGCGTGCTGTTGTCCGCTCGTTCAGAGCAAGCCTTGCTTCCTGATCTGTCAAGCATACTTTGTTGTCAAATACCCGGGTATTACTCTCCAGCCATATCATCCTCATGCCTGAAATTAGTAGCCGTCGATATGAGCTTGTGCCTCCAGTTTCGGATTTTTTTTCTCGGCAAGAAGACGTGCAGACCTCTCCACACATTGTGCAGGATCAACGGATGATTAATGGCTTCGACACAATGATCGTGAGCTTACATGGCGCCCCACTTGACCACAAAGCCTTGGCCTAATATTTGAATTCCACATCGAAGAAGGAAGCCATGTAGGCTGATGCCGCTGAGTAGACACCATTACATGTTAAACGTTGTGTTGTTGGTCCGAGAGAGAAAGGGAACCATCTGAATATCATGCCAAAGATCAAAATACTCAACAATTACCTGAACTAAGGGAGCCTGTCGTAGGTCTCTGATCCAAGTCTTGTTGAAAAGTGCCCCACCCACCGTTCTTTGGTTGGCACTCCGAGCCCGAGCAAAGGAGTAAAGCTCAGGGGCCATATCCTTAGCACGTCTGCCTTCTGCGGTCACCTTGTGCCGCGTTTGCTTTTGCATGGTCGGGCTTTTCGTTGGCGCTCAGCCGTAGCCGCGTGCGCTGTAGCTACTTTAGGGAAAACCCGTGCCGCCGCCACCGTGCGAGGCCGGTGTTCAAAGTGACCGCAAACAAACAGCCAGGCAGGCATCTCGTCCCTCATGCTTGCAGTGTAACCCACGCCAAATCGTGATCAAGTGATCAGATGGCCCAATCAAGGCCGAGCAAAGTAGGGGCCCATACATCATGTATTGGGCCACAAACGTAGTCCAGTAGTGGTAGGAAACGTAACGTGCATATATACAAGGTTGCATGCATGCCATTGCCAGCTACAAGTGGGATCGTACAGTGAACTGGAATCAGCTGGCCTTTTTTCTCCTTACCAAATCAGGCGATCCGTCGGTAATGACGAACATATACTAGAACGTCTACATCTAACTAGCCGTGAAGAAACAACAAGGATTCATCTGTGCATGTCCCACCAAGAACGAAGAACAGTCGTCAGTGTGTCCGTCGATCCATCTGACCACTTGAAGAACAATGAGGTCCACACGCGCAGGGACAAGCTAGCTAGCTGCTCGGCCAAGACGACGACTCTGCGTGGGCGCCGGCGTTTGTCTCGTGGCAAGTAAAAAGTACATACAAAAACAAAAAGAAGGGAGAAACGACGACGTACCGCCATTCTTCACGCTGCAGACGTACTCACCGCCATCCGCTCCAAGACTGTGAGGCACCTCACTGTTTCCCTGCGACAACAGGATGGCGAGGCTCCTAACTGTTTCCCCGCGCGCCTGTAGCGAAAACTAGACGGGTTACACACACGGCACTTCTTTTTGAGGCATATATAGACGGGGGTTATGAGCTGTAAAATAATGCTAGTATTATTTCCATTACTATGTATCTATTATATATAGCATTTGGTGCGACAGACCAACATTTGTTTTGATGAATGAGATTTGACACTTGTGTGCCGTCCCAACATCATATCGTCCCACTAATTCAACTTGCTCACTTGGATCCATCTACTTTAATTTAATTTGTGTTTCTTCCACCTAGTGATATAATAATTTATTATCCGTAGTCACATAATAATAACTCTTCATCATCATCTGTAGTCATCCATCTATTCATCATTCGTAGTCATATATATAATAACTTGTCATTATTATAGCTAATGTGAAGTAGAACGACCGCGTCATCATGATCACCGTAGTCATATAAGAACTCGATCATCATCCGTAGTCATATAATAACTGACCATCAATATAGCCCAAATGAAAGTTAAGCAACACTAGCTAAGGGTAGTCATCCTAAGGTAAATAACTACCTAGGACCTACTGCTCTCTCATAGGTAAAATAGTATAAAACATGTACTTCGGCCCATCTTACTAATGAAGAATAGAGATCCACCTATCTTCAACTTGTGGCTTGCACACATTCATATTATCTCCAATTGGTTGCCTACACGCATTCATTACTTTGCTCCATTCTTTGATATCGAGCCTTTCACCTTTTAGAGAAATTGAGTATCCACTGTGGTAAGCCGTTGACGGAGTCGGTCGTAAGCTACCATATGCATATGACCTTCGGTGAACATCATGTCAGACACAACCTCCTTCGGGAGCTTCTATTGAAGAACATAACAGTAACATATATAGTTAGAAATGTAGTTTACTTAAGAAAAATGTATGCAACCATAGTTAGCAAAATCATACCATGTTTTATGCATTGAAGTTACCATCATGCAACTAGTGGACTAGTGGCACGCGTATTCACTAGTCGGCACAATAGGTAGCTAGCATTCAGGGTGCGCTGCCGCCGAGAAAAAATACGGCCGTGTGCTCAGGAGCGACGCATCCATGGAAACAGATCTCACCTGCCTACCTAGGTGAATTCTATGACCACACTCGTACCTTGTAGTAGCAGGGGATGTATATATACACACGCCATATTGCTATGCACTTCTAAGATCAATCAAATATAATAGACAGATAAATTAGTTAGCTATTCTTGCGCCGAGTTGTGTCGGAGAACAACTTACCCAGTCTGTCATGCCGTTTTCTCTTTTATTGACGAGGACCTTCCACTCCCCGTTCTTGTCTGATTTGAGTTCCTTCAACCAGATGGGAACATCAACCTCCTTGCAATGCATTTTTCTTGGATTTTTCTTGAGGTTATTGGACAAGTACTTGCTCGTTGGTTCTTCCTCCTTACACTCCCATTTCGAGATGAATCACCACTGGAGAGCTTCCGTCGAGGGGATCTTCGGACCGCTGGTTCTCAGAGATTGCGTGCTTGATGAGTTCACCATTCTTTCTCTTATATTTTTGTAGTTTGGGCTGTGGCTATATGATTCTCCTTCGCTGTATACGAACATATATAGCCAAAGATTGAGGGAATAATTAGCAGAAAATTATGGCAATTAATTAGGAGCGGGCAGCCTGGCATAAGTAATTAGTATTTTTTTGTTGCAGGGTAAGTAATTAGTATATTAACATGATCTTATCGACTAGGCAATATGAACCATGTAACCTGGCCCAAAATAGGACAACATGTACCGTGTTCCTTACCAAAATGAGTGCTTGCTCTTCATGCATCTGCTTGATTGGATGTATATATATACAATTAATACTATACAGCAAGGAAATATCTAGGAGAGACATGTATATCGGTTAAAGATCTTACATTGGTTCAGATCTTTCATTGACTACAGATTTGCAGTGGTAGATGATATGCAAAACTAATATAAGGCGCAATTTGTGGCTGTGTTTGGATGGGGAAGTATTTCATCAAAAAAAATCCTGCTTGGTTTTCCCCCCAATTCATTCCTACCAGCAATTTGTTGTTGGTGATGTAATAACTTGTAACTAGATTCCAAGAATTTAATACATTTTGTTCTTCAATATGACTTTTTTCTTCTTGTTTCAGAGATGGAACTATGCGGGTATCCTCCATCCTGAGGCTGATTAATAAAAAACTTGAGCTAGCAAGTGAAGATAAGGTGAGCCTTTTAGATGTCCTTGTACTTCCATTTTAAATTGTTGTCACTCCACAAACCCTCCTATCAAGGCGCTTGCTTCCAAGCATTACATTATCGATAAATCTAGAGTTTGCTACTTTTTTGAAGGGGCCAGTCCCCACCAATTTTCATTAAAAGGAACTACCGTGCTGCATTTGTAGATTTGCTTGGTAGCATAGTAGGATTTATTTGCACCATTTTCCTGCTGCAAATCTCCCAAAGAATACATCACTAAATCATATCTCTTCCTGTTACCAGGCGTGCTTAGAAAGTATGCGAGCCTGCTCTTTTATCTGACACCTTGTGTATACACTTGTGCGAAATGCAAGTGGAGATCTTATGCCATGACGAGCCGATTTGCCTACACTGCCCGGCCTACTCAAGCGGTGGTTGAGCTGCAAGCCGAAAGACGAGGTCCAGAGGCCAGTGGGTGCTCCGGTGAATGAGTTCATGATGGAGCTGCGCTACCGCCGGTGCCAGGCATCCAGGCTGTTGCAATCAGTGAAGCCTATCAATTTAACTTGTCCTGGTGCGAGCCGGTATATGTGGTTATTGTATCGTGAGGTGGTGAGAAGAAAATGAGAAAATAAATAAAGAGAAAAAACAAGGGATCCGACCCCGACCCTTCGCTATCAGTTTTCTTAAAATCATGTGGCTCAAGTTGTACCAGTGGGCGTAACAACTTTTGTGCCCTCCTTTAAAAAGTCGGAAAATTTTGCAATCCTAAAAGGAGGGAAAGTCAGTAACGGTAGAATTAATATGGACAGACAGATGCAATAGAAATAATATCAAACATCAACAGTCCTACAACGATAAGGAAAGAGCGAACTTGCTTACATGATCATATCCTTTCAACATGTCGTTACCAATGTTCGCCTCGTGTTCCGGGGCTTCGCTATCGGCAACCCCACCGCTAGAAACAGGAGGCTCCGGAGTCGCTCCATCAGCCGTCTGAGCGAGTGATGTGCCATGCTTCCTCTTATGGGTTAATGTGATCTTGGCGCTCATGTCAAACCGTGCCAAAACACCACTCGGGCGAGCCTACATAACATTAGAAAACGATGGTGATATGTATTCTTGTGAGACTTGTTGGAAATATAGATCGGGACTTCGCCGCAAAACTCCATCAACTCTAGGACATAAGGATAAGAGCATCGATCTATCATGTAGTAAGGTCATTAAATTTATGGCATAATATAAACATGGGTGACCACTTGGCAAAGGCTACCTCCGGTAGGCCTGCACCTTTGTCCAGTGTGGCCACATATGAGAGTTCACTCTCTCTATATGCTGCTCCTGCTGCCTCCACGGTTTTGTTTTGTGCTCCCTTTTGTGTGCGACAGAACGCACTCCTCGCGGTCTTCCTGTGCTGCCGCGCACAACCATCCTTGGTTTTGGTGTCCTCTATTCTCGTCTGGCATCCCGTCTATCTCTTGGTCGATGGTGTCTAGATGCAAGAATAGTCGTCGTGGTTCTCTTGCGAATTCCCCAGCATATTGATTGCGTTCAAATTTGTCTCATTCCAAATATCCATTACTTTCATCCTCTGAACTACTTTGAACCAGGACATGCTCAAAAGGTGGTGACGCTGTAAACATACACTTGTTAGGCACTAGAGAAGAGGGTGCTATTAGCCAACACCGATTTCCTTGTGAGGACGAAAGTAGCATGGGCCGACTTACTTGCAGAGCTTGGTTGGCGTCCGGGTCCACATCCACTACCATGAGCGGCACCACAACCACGACCGCGTTTTCCTCCCGTGGCCACTTCTTCTTGATAATAGTCCCTAAGATCAGGGTAGGTGGGACTGAGACGACACTATCATCATCGCTAATGTCGATTAGTTCGAGCACATTGGATTTCCACATCTTGAACGAAATCTTCTCATCCGCGAATCGATGTTGGCGGAGGAGATAGACTATATATTGTTAGAAATACTCGGAGTTGGAGATGCACTAGTCGGGATCAGTTGAAGTGGGAGAATTTCGTTGTTGTTAGTAAAAGAAAAGCCAACCAATTTTCTCTTCTTGAAAGGAAAATCCTTACCTTCGAAGACCACCTTCTTCATGATCCACTATTCTTCATGCGGTACCGGGGGAGCCGCGTCATGGAACAGGGTCACGATCCCTAGATCAATAGCCTCGATAGATGTTGTCTGTCTTTGTGTCTCGCGGATCTCGGACATCCCAGCTTGTTCCATGATTCTCCACCAGCATGATTCCACCTAGCTGCAAGCCTTTTATGTGTTTTCACTCCGATAGCCACTAGCACCAGAGCTACTCCAGAAAAACCCCATGTCGCAGCCCAAGCGAGGCCGTTGTTGGACGTGAATGCATGTGAACAACGAAGAGCCAGACACCACGCACGAATTTCTGAACGAATTCCTCTTCCTCGACCAAGAGAATGTCCGGGATATCGAGCTCCGTCGATGAGAGGCCCACCTGGGGAATGGAGCTGGGTCGGGACCTTACAAAGGCATCCACTGAGTATCATATGTGCAGGACGCCCCCGTAGAGGTGGCCATGCAACAATTTAGTGAAAGTGCAACTTACACTTTTTTCCAGTTACAATTTTCTAGAAAAGTGCAGGTTACACTTTTTCAGTAAACTACATTTGAATTAATCTAAACCGATTGATGCTTAAGAAAAACTTCATGTACTTAGAATCAACGAGTAAATCTACTGCTTCTTCTAAAATCATGAGTTTGGTGAATCCAGACAATCCCAGCCATTCAACTATCTACATCCAACGTCCAACTTTGCTCCAATGATGTATCTATCACACCACCATAATTTTGAAACAACATTGATTGCATTAATTGCAATTGATCTTAGAAATCTATTAAAAATCATTAACTGCAATTAATTATAGAAATACCAGTAATTGCAACAATTATATTCGTAGAAACATTCTCTGATTGCTTCCCAAGATACTATCAAATTGGACCAGTGTTGCACGTGGTGATTGGGGCCCACATTTTAGTTGTGTAGTGCACGGGCAACGGCTGCACGTGGAGGCCCACGTCTACAGTGGCAACATCCATCATTGATGATGCAAGGGCCTACTGATGGCTTCAAGTTGACATCAAACATGGCGGTGCTCGTCTTTGCTCACAAGTAGGACGCTAAGGTAGCAGCCCCTAGGTATGGCAGATGTTGCCGGTCAATTCACACATGATGCAATTTTTTCCTTTTGATCATTTTCATCTGAAAGGGGTGACGAAGGCGCAAGGATTTTTTATTCCTTTTTGAAAGCGTTGGTGCGAAAGAATTTGAAATTGCATTGGTCTCTTGCTAAAACAATATTGAGATCCCCCCCCCCCACACCACCACCACCATTTCAAAACGGAAAATGTTGTTAGTTTTTCTAAGGCCCAAAGGTATTTTTAATTTTATTTGAATCATAGGAAAGTCACGATATAAAGAGGTGTCGTTTCACGAGGATCTAAGTGCAACTGCCTTGCTTCATAGGGAGGAGCGAGATTATCTTTCAAGAGCATGTCATCCGAGTGGTGGTGGTGGTGGGGGGGAGGGTGTTGCGGATGAGGTCGAGATCGTGTCTGTCTTCACCCTCTCTGCCTCCGTCCTGTTTAACCTATACCACCGACACCGGAGTTGGTTAGCCCTTAACCTAGATTGTGGCTGATTTCCTCTTCCTTGTATTTGTACTCCTACTACTACTGCCAGCATCCATCTCCATTTGCATAGATCGGCAGCTAGTCTGTGAGGAGGATTTGGCTTGGAGCTCGAGATCATAGCAGAACGGGGGGCAAGGGAGATGCGGAGCGGCCTAAGCATGATCACTTTTGAGGAGAGCGTGTTTTGCTGTTGGTTTACGACGACAGACAAACCGTATAGCCTATATATAGGAACCGTCCGATGTGAGGGGACAGGTGTGCGATTATAAATTTGGTTCTTACAAATCTCTGTATGATACTTGCATGCCTGCCTGTATTATAACCATCTTCGTGTATGCAGTTTGTCGGGAGTGTATTATGAAGAAAATAGATAAAGAGGAGATTGTATCCTGCCCAGTATTTGACGTTGCTCTTGGGATCACTCCTGAAGAGAAACTCAGGTAAGTAATTGTTAAAATACCAAGGTTATCTGTTGTACAATATTGTTTTTCCAACTAGTCAGTCCTCTTTTTTCTTTAAATCCATGATAAAAAACATGTAACTTGTTTTTCAGGATAGTTAAAAAAAGTATCAGCCATTGTGCCTGTTGCTTCCATTAGTAGGCCCATAATCCATTTATCTTCCTGGCCCAACCAAAAAAATGTGACAGAAGTTCAAAGTTAAAATAGCGAGTAGTCAACTACTATATGAAATGTGTTTCTATATTTATTACATAGCTAGGACTTTTCTCGTTGCGAGTGAATAACACTAAGAAGTCCAAAAAATATGAAGCTCTTTGATGTTTATAAAACTCAGATTTTCCCCAATGCTAAAAGATTAAAACAAAGAAGTTCAATTTTGAAGAATGGGGTAGTTCAATGTACATAAAAAAGTCAGGTTTTCATGTTACTAGAGAATAAAACCAAGAAGTTTAATTTGAAATAGCGGAGCAGTTTACTATTTATTTGAAAAATAAGATTTTTCCAATTACTAAAGAATAAAACCAACAAATTCAATTTTAAATAACGAAGAAGTTCGATGTTTCTAACAAAACTCTATTTTCATGTTTCTAAAAAACACACAAAGAAGTTCGAATAAAAAAGTTAGATCGGTTTGATGTCTATAAAAAATCTTGGAGTTTTTCATTACTAAAGCGATACAGAGAGAAGTTCAAATTTGTAACTGCCAGAAATTCACGTACTTCATGGTGTGTGTTTTCCTATGAGAAAAATAAATAAATAAAAGTTAAACTCTAAAAAAATTGTTGCGAGAAGTTCAAGTGCTTCGCGAGGGGAAGTTAAAAAATACTTGTGAAAAAGGTTCACCATGTATTTACTTGTGCAAAAACACACAAAAAATGTTGTTTTTGTGAATTAAAATAATTCTCTCAATCCATTACAAATTTAAAATAAAAATGCTATACATTAAAAAATTCTCATATTCAACAACTTTTCAAGGTGTGTAAATATTCTTGTCCTAAAAAATGGTTAAAACAAAATGGTGCATGTTGTTCAAAACAAAAGCTTCACCATATTAGAAAAAGTTATATCTTTTCAGCAGGTTTGCAAAGGTATATGATTTGTGCAATTCCGATGTATATGTGGGGAATTACGAAAACGTGACAGAAGTTTAAGGTGAAAACAACGGAAAGTTCAACTACTACACGGAATGCGTTTCAGAAGAGAATGAAATATTACAAAACTAAAAGCCTAAAAGGTTTGTTGCAAGAAGTTCACGTGCTCCACCCTGCACGGTTCAAAAATTATATTTGCGAGACGTTCGTCGTTCATTTACATGCTTTAAAAGGCAAAAAGCAACGTTGTTTTGCCATTTTAAAAACTGCTCTCAAATGGCAGCGAATTTGTATTACATGTCTACATGAAAAACTTGCTACTATTCATAACCTTTCCACCGGTATATTATGTGCCACATTTCGATGAACGGTTTAAAATTTTCATGTATACCATTTAAAATATGTTTTTATGTATTCAAAAAATTACTATAAGTTGAAAGAAGTTCATAGTGAAGCAATGAGAAGTTCAAGTACTCCTAGAAATACATTTTCAGGTGAAAATAAAAGTATAGAAAAATAAAAGCTTAAAAGGTTCCCATGTTCAAAAACACAAAGAAGAAAATTGTTTTGCGTTTTAAAATATTCTCTCAATCCACAAAGAAGTTCGGTTATTATTTGGGAGAAATTTGATTCCGAAAAGAAAATAAAAAATCAAATTATAAAAATGGAAAAAGTTCATGTACGACATGGTATATGTTTAATATGAGAAAAATGAAGTAAAAGGCAAGGTCCAATTTTGTTGTTATTATAAGTTCAAGTCCTCGGTCGGAGAATGTTTTAAAAAATATTGTGAGAGAGGTTTGTACAAAATGAATATCATTTGTGTAACACTGACGAATGAATAAAAAAATTACAAACGAAAATACGTCACAGAAGTTCAACGTGAAAACAACAGGAAGTTCGACTACTATAGTGAATGAATTTGAGATGAAAAACTTTTAAAATCGTCGCGAGTATGAAAAAGCGATCAACACGGGAAAGTTGCGTGTTTACATCAGCTTTCCACCGGTATATTACTTGCTCAATTTTGTTGAGTGTTTCGGTGAGTGGATGGAGAGCTATGGGCAAAAAAAAGCATGTGAAAAATAGGGTGAAGTTCAAGTAGACATGCTGAGAAGTTCAGGTTCTTCACGCGGTGCATTTTCGAAGAATCTGTTTCGCGATAAATGAAGAACGAATAATCTCACCATTTCCGAAATTACTTGAAAACGGCTAGGAATTAGAGAAATACATCAACATCAAAAAGTTTCGCATTTTCCTTAACTGTTAAACGGTATATTATTTGCCTCATTTCGATGAAGTTTGTAGAAATTACGGGAAAAATACGTTTTTAGCCATTTTCAAAATTGATTTAAAATAGTAAGGAATTGGGAGAAAAAATATATACCAAATAGTTTCACATTACCTCAAGCTTTACAACGCCATATCATTTGCTACATTTGGACACACGGTTAAAAAATTAGCTCAAAAATACGAACTCGGTGCAACTTGGATTGTTTTCTAAATTACTTTTGAACCGTTCAAAATTAGAAAAAACTTTAAACATGAAAAAGTAGCGCATTTTCATAAGATTTCCAACACCATATCATTTGCCTGTCTTCACCCTCTCTGCCTTCATCCTGTTCAACCCCTAGCGCCGACACCGGAGCTTGTTAGCCCTTAACCTAGATTGCGGTTGATTTCCTCTTCCTTGTATTCATACTTCTACTACTACTGCCAGCATCCATCTCCATTTGCAGAGATCGGCAGCTAGTCTGTGAGGAGAATTTGGCTTGGAGGCCGAGATCAGAGCAGAATGGGGGGGCTAGGGAGATGCGGAGCGGCTGAAGCACGATCAGTTTTGAGCAGAGAGTGTTTTGCTGCTGGTTTATGACGACAGACGAACCGTATAGCCTATAGATAGGAACTATCCGATGTGAGGTGACCGGTGTGCGATTATAAATTTGGTTTTTACAAATCTCTGTCTGATACTTGCATGCCTGCCTGTATTATAACCATCTTCGTGTATGCAGTTTATCGGGAGTGTATTATGAAGAAAATGGATAAAGAGGAGATTGTATCCCGCCCAGTATGTGACGTTGCTCTTGGGATCACTCCTGAAGAGAAACTCATGTAAGTAATTGTTAAAATACCAAGGTTATCTGTTGTACAATACTGTTTTTCCAACTGCCATTTCTCTTTTTTCTTTAAATTCATGATAAAAAAACATGTAACTTGATTTTCAGAATAGTTAAAAATATAAGTATCAACCATTGTGCCCGTTGCTTCCATTAGTAGGCCCATAACCCATTTATCTGCCTGGCCCAACGAATTTGGCTCAAAATGGAACCGCGTGCCTCCTCCACAGCTCTATCTGTACCATCGTCGAGTCGACCTCGATGTCATCGATCGTCGGCGCCTATGCCAGCACGGTCTCGTCGGACGACTACACCATAGAAAGGATGGTAAAGCTTCGCCCTCATCCCCATCTCAGGCATCAAGCCATGTAGGATCCCCGTCAGGATCCACCGCCGATGGGGAAACCAAAGACATTACGCCTCCTGTGCCCCTTCCTATCCCTCGATTATAGATACACTTTCTTTAGTTTTCGAACACTATTAGATCTGTTGGAAGGGGGTAACTGATGTTAGTCTCAGTTTAGGAGCAACTTATTCACTCATAGATAGGTCTAATCCTGCAGCAAGCTAGGAAGATTGAGTAAGGTAGCAATTGAAAAAAAGGTTTATTCACTCATAGATATCTCTAATTCTGCAGCAAGCTATATCGAGTAAGCTAGCCATTGAATCCAACTGTTTTTAGTCGCACTACGGGTGGATTTGAAGAATATTTTTTAGGAAAAATTTCATGAGATGACCTAGACGAGTTGGGTGCATCCCACCGTATGACCTGCTTGTGCTAATACCCCACTTGTTTTCAGTACTCTTACCATTACTTTGATGTATCCCAGTTGTCTGCAAATAAAAGGGATCTAGCGTTAATAACATGTGAGCCTTAAGAAGTCGTGCTGCCACCCTTTTTAGGCCTTCTCATCACTAATAGTACTTATAGTGGATGTCAAAGCGGAAATTGCTATTGGAGGCCGAACTCTATGGAGGCCTCCAAATGCAAAATTCAAAATTTGTGAAAATTCATATTTTTACATTTCAAAAAAATCTGAAAAAATACAGACATAAACGAAAGCATAATGCACAAGTGTGTAAATTTTCAGGACGAAATATGTTGAAATGAGAGTTGTGCAATAAAAAAATCTAGGGCCTCTTAACAAATGATACTATTTATCCTCCCAGACCATGAATTTGTTTTTCTTGTGCAGATCGCATTTCAACGTACTTCATCCTAGAATTTACACACATACACCTCACATCCTTGTTTACTTGTATAACTTTTTTCAGATTGTTGAAACCGAAAAATTCGAATTTTGATTTTTTTTTAAAAAAATGGGCCTCCATGGAGGCCAAGCTCCAAAACGCCATACTCATGTCAAATGCCATTTTGAGGTTTTACGCATACCAATGCAAGTAAGTGTACATGAGCCAAAGCCTTCTATTCATATAACAATAGAACAAAATTTAGAGTTGCCTGGCTGCCTCAAAATGGCTCATGCTACAAGTCACCCCGCTTGTTTCATCTCAGTAATAATTGGGCGTCATTGGATGAGTCGGCAGATGGCCTCAGAGACCACGTACAAAAGCCGCACATCAAGGTTGACAGGCGACAGACAACACCGCACAGTCCCATGCTCCTGTCGTTGTCTCTTTAGGTTTTACCTTTACCAACGGTATGCCACCGAGAATGGCCTCCAACTCCGATGACGCCCAGCTGCACCTTAAGACCTTGGCAGTAGGGATGTATAGACTGTAGAGCAAAATATGGACAGAATGGAGAAAACATGCTAATGAAATTCACTTTGAATAGAATCCGTATAGAACTATTGTGAATAGAACACGTATGTAGCATGATCTTAACATTTTTGTGAAGAATAAGAGTATACGTACGACCCTTATATACCAGGAAAGTGCACTTAATATTTTTGTGAAGAACAAGAGTACATGTATCTCTATACGCATCTGAATAAAAAATAGTTCCTTCTCGTAGTTAGTGAGAGTATACTAGCTTATAAGACGTGATGTTTCTCAGCCCGAGCTCAAATGCGCTCCCGTGATTGGTAAATTCCAAAATAATATGAAAAAAGAATCAGAATTTTTGAATATTTTTTGTACTAAACATGGATAAATTTTCTGGATGCTTGCAAAATTTTGTCATGAAACAACATTATTGGAAATTATGGAAAAAATAAAATAGAATCGATGCTTCAAAAGTGCTTTTTTCAAAAGCATTTTTGGAGTGTTGATTTTGTTATTTTTGCAACGACTTCCATGAATGCTCTTTCATGTTGAAATTTTGCAAGAATCTAGAAAATTTGTCAGTTTTTGCCATTAAAAAAATTCAAAAAATTTAAATACATTTTTTCTGAATTTACTATTCATCCCGAGCTCATTTGAGCTTGGGGGTAGAGTAGGACTTTTCCTTATAATTACACTACTGTGGATTCTACTGTATAGATATTACATAACTTGTAACAGCTATCACAGCTCTTCATGCCGACTGCCTGCTACATTATTATCTTGTCTAATAAAACACTGGCTCGAACACACACGGTTGTTAATAAAAGCATATACATTTTTGTTCTATGAAGCAAAAGCTTAGAATCCCAGCCACCTTATATATTTTTTCATGCGATCTCGACTCAGATACTCAACTATATGCTGCTAGCTATCATGATTGATTGTTTCCTTATTTGAAGGGCTGATATAAGTATCCATGCTACCTGGAATAATTTGTTTCCACATAAAGCTGAATTTTTTGATATATTATATGTTTTTGCCGACATCGTATGCAAAAGTTATAGCCGTTTTACATTTTCCCTACACTTTTAGCAAAACATGTCCAAATTTAAGTTTGAAAATTTTCCTAACTAGTAGATGTAGTAATATAACTACCTCTCGAAGGATTTTATTTTTTGAAGTTTTATCATTTTCTTTTGATTTTTTCAGAAATGAAATGGCGACACGCGCGCGCGGGGGGGGGGGGGGGGGGGGGGGTAGAGTTTGAAAATTGCCCTATAGTGCCGGTTTGTGTCCCAAACCGGTACTATAGGTCATACCCCTTTAGTACCGGTTCGTGGCACAAACCGGTACTAAAGGTTAGCCCTTTAGCACGGTTTGTGCCACGAACCAGTACTAAAGGTGTTCGTGGGGCCCCAACCTGACGCCAGCCTGCCATCACCCATTTAGTACTAGTTCGTGGCACGAACCGATACTATAGGTTCAAAACGAACCTGCATTAATGCATAGTCGTTCGAACCGGCACTAATGGTACCATTAGTGCCGGCTCAAATTCAAACCGGCACTAATGTGCTTCACGTTTGACCCTTTTTCTACTAGTGTGATAACGAAGCCCAATGTAATAGCATAACTTCCATTTGCTTTGTCCGGCTCACATCGTTAAACCAGCCGCAGTGTGCCCATTTATGATCTTGTATTCAACAAAGTAAAGTTTCTCCAGTGGCATAAATGGAAAACGCTAAAACACATCAAACATTCGACTGAGAAGTGAAGAAGGGTCATCTAACAAAGACTAGAGTGCTCAACATACAACGACTAGAGTGCTCAACATACAATCAGTACTAGTTGATCTCTACACCTGAGCACAGATAAAATATTCAGTTGCAGATCATCTCATCTCAATGCAAACAGGGGAGACATGAAAAACACCGCTGCCGCTGATAGATGCAATCATACGATACAATCAGAAATTTTGTGGACTAGTAAAAATACGGAAGAAAATATCAAAATCTGAATTAGAATTTACAACAGAAAATCATACACATATTTCAAATACTAGGAAAGCAAGAAAAAAAATGAGAAGCATATAGAAGTCAGACAACCTATATATGTAGCTAGTATCAGCTAATACATTACAATTTCATAGATGAAATGAGTTCAAAAAACGCCTTCAAATTAAGCACATACAACAAACATGATACAGAAGTTTCAGTTTCAACGACAACCACATCAATGTTGTAGTAAGTATATGCCGCTAAAACACATTAGTTAAGACTAATGGTGATGCACAGACTAGCTACAGTCTACAACATACATTCACTACTAGTTGTTGTATACCACCTGAAAACACATCAAATGTTCAGTTGCAGATTATCTCATCTCAATGCATATAGGGGAGACATGAAAAACTCCTATGCCACCTACAGATGCAATAATGTGATACAATAAAAGAAGTTGTGTGCACTCCTGATAACACGGTGGAAAATATTAAAGTCGGAATTATAATTTACAGCAGAAATTCATACAAATAATTTAAACAACCTATATAGTAGTAGTCTAAAACTGTAAATAGTTCACAATTTCATATAGATGAAATGAGTTCGAAAACAGACTTCAAATTTAGCACACATACAACAAACTTGATATGGAACTTACAGGTTTACATATTACAACAACAACCAATTCAAAGAGTAGAACAGCAAAGAAACACTGACGAGGAGCAAACACAAACAACAAAGACTCTAATTAAACTGATAGATATCTGTATGATGCCTCAAACTGAACCTGCTGGGAATAGCTCAATTAATGGTGGTACTGAACGCACAGAGAGATGTCCGAGGGGGGGAGACCATGACAAGCACTGCTCGATCTCGCTGGGGATTGAGTAACGCCACCCGCCGGCGTCAGCACAGGGATACTTGTTTTGCTGGAGAACACTGTGCGGACCACCAGAGTAGATGTCACCGAGGAAGTAGATGTAGCCCGGTCTGCCAGCATGTCCCGTGTCAAAGGCCTTGGAGCAGGCCCGGCTGACGAAGACCACCTGCCCGGTCATCTGGTAGACGCCCCAGGACCAGGAGGCCGGCCGGGCCAGCTATTGCCTCTATAGCCTGAAGACCTGGAACCGCGACGTGCGTCCTGAAGACCTGGAACAGCAAGATGAATCTCCTCACCATCAGTAGATCTGCGCCAGAGGCGGAGAGTAGGAGTTAGCGGGATACGATCTCCGCATGTGCCATGTTCGTCCGGGGATCAAGAATCTCGTTGGCAAGTTGTACAATGGTATGCGTAGACGTCCAAAGTTGGCCTTATAGCACAGTAGGTGTAGAAAGTATGGCCTTATAGTAGTAGATGTCATCATCTGAGTCGATGGCCCAGAACCATCCATGGTCGTATCTCAGGGACTAGGTATTGGGCGGGGCCATTATCTCTGCGGGCAGCGACGTCCAGCACTCCATGCCTGGGCGGCAGAAGGCCATGTTTGTCTGCCTGGACGTTATGGCAGCGACCACACAGGCACCAGAAGACGGGTCGATAGACATGGAGGCTGTGGAGAATATCGTGGGGCACCTTATGTCGTCAGAGTTGATGGGGACGCACACAAGATTGGGGAGGGTGACGTGCTCGCTGGTGCAAAGGTTGAGCACAGCATGACCGTGGCAGTGATGGGATGATACCATGACCCACCCTCCCAGAGTGGATCCACAAAAACGTGCCCCATGGCCCTCGTCGGAGAGGGTCGGGCGCAAATCAACGGAGCCGCGAAAGATCCTGTAGCTGTCAGTCTAGGCAGCGGAGGGCTTGAGGAGCCATGGCAGCGAGGACGGGTTCTGTGGGGCTACCCGGCACCAGTCCTTACTGACGGCCAGATGGAGATCTTATGCCATGACGAGCCATTCTGTGCTCGCTGACTCTGGAGGTGGCTGAGCTGCAAGCCGAACGACAAGGTCCAGAGGCCGGTGGGTGCTCCGGCCAGTGAGTTTTTGATGGAGCTGCCCTACCGCCGGTGCCAGGCGTCAAGGCTCCTTCGTAGCACGATGAAGACAACCTCCCTACCCTGCCATTGCAGCACCTAGCTGCTCCGCTTTCCGTCATTCGCTCATGCTTGTCGTTTAATCATCCATTGATCGGTCAACCTACCTAGGACTCTATATCTGCATATCTTTCTCATTTTTGTTGGACCGTGCAAAGGGAGAAGGGGCGAAAGAAACAGGTTAGCCTAGCCGTAGACCTGCTAGACAAAGAATCTAAAAAGTTTATGTAGGCATTTTTTGTTTACAGTTCCTCTCTTTCTTTGTTGTGGTAATTTTTTTTCTTTACCCACTGTGCAAGGCTGTGCAGTAGCCGGGATTTGTCCACATTCCTCAGGTCATTCTAATGGGCTCTTCTCCATCTATGCGTAACTCGATGATACTTTCTGAAGTCTCATTCAATTTAGAAAAGTGCAACAATTCAGTGAAAGTGTAACTTACAATTTTTTTATTTAGTTGCATTTTTGTAGAAAAGTGCAGGCTACACTTATTTAGTAAAATAAAGTTGATTTTTCTAAACTGGTTGGTTCTTAAGAAAAACTCTAATCTACTTTGGATCGACAAAAGAACATGACGGCAGATTTGCTCGCTTGGGCCAGCTGGGCAGATAGTGACGCCAAGGTCCGGCAATTGTCGTGTTTTGGACTGTAGTGTGCCGGTATCTGCATGATATGATACCCGTGTGCTGTTCTCCGCACGTTCAGAGCAAGCCTTGCCTCCTGATCTGTCAAGCATACCTTGTTGTCAAATACCCGGGTATTACTCTCCAGCCATATCATCCTCATGCCTGAAATTAGTAGCCGTCGATATGAGCTTGTGCCTCCAGTTTCGGATTTTTCTCTCGGCAAGAAGACGTGCAGACCTCTCCACACATTGTGCAGGATCAACGGATGATTAATGGTTTCGATACAATGATCGTGAGCTTAGACGGCGCCCCACTTGACCACAAAGCCTTGGCCTAATATTTGAATTCCACATCGAAGAAGGAAGCCATATAGGCTGATGCCGCTGAGTAGACACCATTACATGTTAAACGTTGTTTTGTTGGTCCGAGAGACAGAGGGAACCATCTGAATATCATGCCAAAGATCAAAATACTCCACAATTACCTGAACTAAGCGAGCCTGTCGTAGGTCTCTGATCCAAGTCTTGTTGAAAAGTGCCCCACCCACTGTTCTTTGGTTGGCTCACGGGCCATATCCTTAGCACGTCTGCCTTCTGCGGTCACCTTGCGCCGCGTTCTCTTTTGCATGGCCGGGCTTCTCGTTGGCGCTCAGCCGTAGCCGTGTGCGCTGTAGCTACTCTAGGGAAAATCGGTGCCGCCGCCACAGCCTCCAAGCAAGGCCAATGTTCAAAGTGACCGCATACAAACAACCAGGCAGGCGTCTCGTCCCTCATGCTTGCAGTGTAACCCACGCCAAATCGCGATCAAGTGATCAGATGGCCCAATCAAGGCCGAGCTAAGTAGGGGCCCATACATCATGTATTGGGCCACAAACGTAGTCAGATAGTGGGACCAGAAACGTAACGTGCATATCTACAAGGTTGCATGCATGCCATTGCCAGCTACAAGTGGGATCGTACAGTGAACTGGAATCAGCCGGCCTTTTTTCTCCTTACCAAATCAGGCGATCCGTCGGTAATGACGAACAGATACTGGAACGTCTACATCTAACTAGCCGTGAGTGTGGCCGTGAAGAAAAAACAAGGATTCATCTGTGCATGTCCCACCAATAACGAAGAACAGTCGTGAGTGTGTCCGTCGATCCATCTAACCACTTGAAGAACAATGAGGTCCACACGCTAGCCAAGACGACGACTCTGTGTGGGCGCCCGCGTTGGTCTCGTGGCAAGTAAAAAGTACATACAAAAACAAAAAGAAGGGAGAAACGACGACGTACCGCCATTCTTCACGCCGCAGACGTACTCACCGCTCTCCGCTCCAAGACTGTTTCACCTCACTGTTTCCCTGCGACAACAGGATGGCGAGGCTCCTGACTGTTTCCCCGCGCCCCTGCAGCGAAAACTAGACGGGTTACACACACGGCACTTCTTTTTGAGGCATATATGGACGGGGGTTATTAGCTGTAAAATAATGCTAGTATTATTTCCATTACTATGTATCTATTATATATAGCATTTGGTGCGACGGACCAACATTTGTTTTCATGAATGAGATTTGACACTTGGGTGCCGTCCCAACATCATATGAACACACTAATTCAACTTGCTCACTTGGATCCATCTATTTTAATCTAATTTGTGTTTCTTCCACCTAATGATATAATAATTTATTATCCGTAGTCACATAATAATAACTCTTCTGCATCATCTGTAGTCATACATCAATTCATCATTCATAGTCATATATATAATAACTCGTCATTATTATAGCTAATGAGAAGTAGAATGACCGCGTCATCATGATCATCGTAGTCATATAAGAACTCGATCATCATCCATAGACATATAATAACTGACCATCAATATAGTCCAAATGAAATTTAACCAACACTAGCTAAGGGTAGTCATCCTAAGGTAAATAACTACCTAGGACCTACTCCTCTCTCTTAGGTAAAATAGTATAAAACAGATTAACCGGCCCATCTTACTAATGGAGAATAGAGATCCACCTATCTTCAAGTTATGGCTTGCACACATTCATATTATCTCCCATTGCTTGCCTACACACATTCATTACTTTGCTCTATTCTTTGATATCGAGCCTTTCCCCTTTTAGAGAAATTGAGTATCCACTATGGTAAGCCGTCGGCGGAGTCAATCGTAAGCTAACTATATGCATATGACCTTCGGTGAACATCATGCATGTCAGACACAACCTCCTTCTGGAGCTTCTATTGAAGAACATAATAGTAACATATATAGTTAGAAATGTAGTTTACTTAAGAAGAATGTATGCAACCATAGTTAACAAAATCGTACCATGTTTTTTGCATTGAATTTATCATCATGCAACTAGTGGACCAGTGGCACGTCACTAGTAGAAAACAGGGCTTTGATCACAGTTCAATGTACACATTAGTGCCGGTTGCATTATGAACCGGGGCTAATGTGAGCATTAGTCCCGGATCGAGCGGCTAGGGATCGGGAAGACATTAGTCCCGGTTCAAATGGGACTTTTAGTCCCGGTTTGAGACATGCCCTTTAGTCCCGGTTCGTATCTCAAACCGGGACTAAAGATTAGACCTTTAGTCCCGGTTTGAGAGATGAACAGGGACTAAAGGGTGTGATGCCCTTTAGTCCTGGTTTGTGTCTCAAACTAGGACTAAAGAGATCGTGTCTCAAACTACCCCCCCCCCCCTCGTGTATCACCATTTTAGTTTTGAAAAATCAAAAGAAAATGATAAAAACTTCAAAAAATAAAATCCTTCGCGATGTAGTTATATATTACTACATCTACTAGTTAGTAAAATTAAAAAACTTAAATTTGGACATGTTTTGCAAGAAAGTGTTTGAAAAAATAAAACGACTATAACTTTTGCATAGGATGCCAGAAAAAACGTATAATATACCAAAGTGTTCAGCACGAAAATTGCACATCGAAGATGGAAGCCATATAGGCTGATGCCGCTGAGTAGACACCATTAGATGTTACACGTTGTGTTGTTGGTCCGAGAGAGGAGGAACCATCTGAATATCATGCCAAAGATCAAAATACTCAACAATTACCTGAACTAAGGGAGCCTGTCGTAGGTCTCTGATCCAAGTATCGTTGAAAAGAGCCTCACCCACTATTGTTTGGTTGGCACCCCGAGCCCGAGCACAGGAATAAAGCTCAGGGGCATGCGAGTCGTGCGTGTTGCCCAGCGAAAGCGTAGGGGCTGCATTGCCGTTGGCTACAAAACTGGATGCTCTCGGAATCGTACGTGGGGCGTTGTGTTTTGAGTTCATGCTCAGGAAATACATAACGAGGCTGTACGTGCGGCGGCGGGTGTTCGAGCGCCCGGTAAAACTACCTGTGTTTTTTGTCCATCTCCTTCCTCTAGTCTTCTTCTTCCTCGGAGCTGAGTGAGGCAGGGAGGTCGAGCTCCGGCGAGCAGGGGAGGAGGCCGGCGGCAACTACACTCTTCGTGCATCTGCTTGATTGGATGTATATATACACAATTAATACTATACAGCAATGTATATCGGTTAAAGATCTTACATTGGTTCAGATCTTACATTGACTACCGATTTGCAGTGGTAGATGATATTCAAAACTAATATAAGGCGCAATTAGTGGCTGTGTTTGGTTGGGGAAGTATTTCATCAAAAAAAAATCCTGCGTGCTTTTTTCCCCATTCATTCCTACCAGCAATTTGTTGTTGGTGATGTAATAACATGTAACTAGATTCCAAGAATTTAATACATTCTGTTCTTCAATATGACTTTTTTCTTCTTGTTTCAGAGATGGAACTATGCGGGTATCCTCCATCCTGAGGCTGATTAATAAAAAACTTGAGCTAGCAATTGAAGATAAGGTGAGCCTTTTAGATGTCCTTGTACTTTCATTTTAAATTGTTGTCACTCCACAAACCCTACTCCAGTCTGTGCCCTCCTATCAAGGCGCTTGCTTCCAAGCATTACATTATCGATAAATCTAGAGTTTGTTACTTTTTTGAAGGGGCCCGTCCCCACCAATTTTCATTAAAAGGAACTACCGTGCTGCATTTGTAGATTTGCTTGGTAGCATAGTAGGATTTATTTGCACCATTTTTCTGTTGCAAATCTCCCAAAAATACATCACTAAATCATATCTCTTCCTGTTACCGAGCGTGCTTAGAAAGTATGTGAGCCTACTCTTTTGTCTGATACCTGGTGTATACACTTGTGCGAAATGCAAGTGGAGATCTTATGCCATGACGAGCCGATTTGCCTACACTGCACAGCCTACTCAAGCGGTGGCTGAGCTGCAAGCCGAAAGACGAGGTCCAGAGGCCGGTGGGTGCTCCGGCGAATGAGTTCTTGATGGAGCTGCGCTACCGCCGGTGCCAGGCATCCAGGCTGTTGCAATCAGTGAAGCCTATCAATTTAACTTGTCCTGGTGCGAGCCGGTATATGTGGTTATTGTATCGTGAGGTGGTGAGAAGAAAAGGAGAAAATAAATAAAGAGAAAAAACAAGGGGTCCGAGCCCGACCCTTCGCTATCAGTTTTCTTAAAATCATGTGGCTCAAGTTGTACCAGTGGGCGCAACAACTTTTGTGCCCTCCTTTAAAAAGCCGCAAAAATTTGCAATCCTAAAAGGAGGGAAAGTCAGTAACGGTAGAATTAATATGGACAGACAGATGCAATAGAAATAATATCAAACATCAACAGTCCTACAACGATAAGGAAAGAGCGAACTTGCTTACATTATCATATCCTTTCAACATCTCGTTACCAATGTTCGCCTCGTGTTCCGGGGCTTCGCTATCGGCAACCCCACCGCTAGAAACAGGAGGCTCCGGAGTCGCTCCATCAGCCGTCTGAGCGAGTGATGTGCCATGCTTCCTCTTATGGGTTAATGTGATCTTGACGCTCATGTCAAACCGTGCCAAAACACCACTCGGGTGAGCCTACATAACATTAGAAAACGATGGCGATATGTATTCTCGTGAGACTTGTTGGAAATATAGATCGGGACTTCGCCGCACAACTCCATCAACTCTAGGACATAAGGTTAAGAGCTTCGATCTATCATGTAGTAAGGTCATTAAATTTATTCACTCATAGATAGGTCTAGTTCTGCAGCAAGCTAGGAAGATTGAGTAAGCTAGCAATTGAAAAAAAAAGGTTTATTCACTCATAGATAGGTCTAATTCTGCAACAAGCTATATCGAGTAAGCTAGCCATTGAATCCAACTGTTTTTAGTCGCACTACGGGTGGTTTTGAAGAATATTTTTGAGGCAAAATTTCATGAGATGACCTAGACAAGTTGGGTGCATCCCACCGTATGAGCTGCTTGTGCTAATAACCCAGTTGTTTTCAGTACTCTTACCATTACTTTGATGTATCCCAGTTGTCTACAAATAAAAGGGATCTAGCGTTAATAACATGTGAGCCTTAAGAAGTCGTGCTGCCACCCTTTTTAGGCCTTCTCATCACTAATAGTACTTATAGTGGATGTCAAAGCGGAAATTGCTATTGGAGGCCGAACTCTATGGAGGCCTCCAAATGCCAAAATTCAAAATTTGTGAAAATTCATATTTTTACATTTCAAAAAAATCTGAAAAAAAATACAGACATAAATGAAAGCATAATGCACAAGTGTGTAAATTTTCAGGACGAAATACGTTGAAATGAGGGTTGTGCAATAAAAAAATCTAGGGCCTTTTAACAAATGATACTATTTATCCTCCCAGACCATGAATTTGTTTTTCTTGTGCAGATCGCATTTCAACGTACTTCATCCTAGAATTTACACACATACACCTCACATCCTTGTTTACTTGTATAACTCTTTTCAGATTGTTGAAAGCGAAAAATTCGAATTTTGATTTCTTTTTCAAAAATTGGCCTCCATGGAGGCCAAGCTCCAAAACGCCATACTCATGTCAAATGCCATTTTGAGGTTTTACGCATAAAGCAAGTAAGTGTACATGATCCAAAGCCTTCTATTCATATGTAACAACAGAACAAAATTTAGAGTTGCCTGGCTGCCTCAAAATGGCTCATGCTACAAGTCATCCCGCTTGTTTCATCTCAGTAATAATTGGGCGTCATTGGATGAGTCGGCAGATGGCCTCAGAGACCATATACAAAAGCCGCACATCAAAGTTGACAGGCGACAGACAACACCGCACAGTTCCATGCTCCTGTCGTTGTCTCTTTAGGTTTTACCTTCACCAACGGTATGCCACCGAGAATGGCCTCCAACTCCGATGACGCCCAGCTGCATCTTAAGACCTTGGCAGTAGGGATGTATAGACTGTAGAGCAAAATATGGTCAGAATGGAGAAAACATGCTAATGAAATTCACTTTGAATAGAATCCGTATAGAACTATTGTGAAGGATATATGCAATGCCGACAAGCGAACATGTGAACACGTATGTAGCATGATCTTAGTTCGATCCTTGAAGTCATAGGAGTCCAAATACATTTCCATTGTGTTATAGGATATAAAAAATTGAACCTTTCAGTAAAATATGTTCATTACACACACCATTTATTAATAGCTTCAGAAACAATTAGCTTATTTGGACCATTGTATAACTGAAAGTGCACTTAACATTTCTGTGAAGAATAAGAGTATACGTACGACCCTTATATACCAGGAAAGTGCACTTAATATTTTTGTGAAGAACAAGAGTACATGTATCTCTATACGCATCTGAATAAAAAATAGTTCCTTCTCGTAGTTAGTGAGAGTATACTAGCTTATAAGACCTGATGTTTCTCAGCCCGAGCTCAAATGCGCTCGGGTGATTGGTAAATTCCAAAATATTATGAAAAAAGAATCAGATTTTTTGAATATTTTTGTACTAAACATGGATACATTTTCTGGATGCTTGCAAAATTTTGTCATGAAACAACATTCCTGGAAATTATGGAAAAAATAAAATAGAACCGATGCTTCAAAAGTGCTTTTTTCAAAAGCATTTTTGGAGTGTTGATTTTGTTATTTTTGCAACGACTTCCATGAATGCTCTTTCATGTTGAAATTTTGCAAGAATCTAGAAAATTTGTCAGTTTTTGCCATTCAAAAAATTCAAAAAATTTAAATACATTTTTTCTGAATTTACTATTCATCCCGAGCTCATTTGAGCTTGGGGGTAGAGTAGGACTTTTCCTTATAATTACACTACTGTGGATTCTACTGTATAAATCTTACATAACTTGTAACAGCTATCACAGCTCTTCGTGCCGACTGCCTGCTACATTATTATCTTGTCTAATAAAACACTGGCTCGAACACACACGGTTGTTAATAAAAGCATATACATTTTTGTTCTATGAAGCAAAAGCTTAGAATCCCAGCCACCTTATATATTTTTTCATGCGATCTCGACTCGGATACTCAACTATATGCTGCTAGCTATCATGATTGATTGTTTCCTTATTTGAAGGGTTGATATAAGTATCCATGCTACCTGGAATAATTTGTTTCCACATAAAGCAGATTTTAATTGTATCCCCTCGCACCGAGGCGACACTAGGGCCGAAACCGCTGCCACCCCAAGTTCTCCCTCCCATGTGCTTCCTCGCTACCGTTGCCGCCCGCTCCTGTCACTGTGGTTGCGATGGGTCCCCGCCGCCAAATTAATGGTGCCGGGGGAGGCTTCTCGTCATGGTGTTGGCAGCCTTCGAGTTCGACTAGGGGCGGCACTGGTAGGCCGAGATGGCGGCCTGGGAAACATAGTGGTAAGGGTGATGTGGCGTATCGTCACTTCCTTGGCGCTGCTGCGTGGAGGGCACGGGTCAGGGGCCCGAGCCCATTTCTAACGTGGCTGGTGACGGCTGCGGTGGGCCAGTGCGGGTGGCAGGCTTCTCAGGATATGGCGGTTCCAGCCGGCATCTGCAGGTCCATTGATGCCGCTGTGTACCATGGTAAAGGACGGCGACACGGTGGCACACATGAGATGGGATAGCATGCGGTTTCTCTGATTGGCGACCAGTGGTGGTGTGGCCGCACTTGTCCTCACGGGAGGGTGTGTGGCGGTGCGTGGAGGGGCCTAATGGCCTGGCGTGGTGCTCAATGCAGAGCTGCGTCCTGTTGGTCGCATGCTCCGGCATGTTGGAGACCAGTCGGGGTGCAAGGCAGAGGGGCTCGGGTGGCCTATGTAGTGCTCGGGCTGCGGCTTTAGCCACAAGGAGTGTGGTGGTGCGCTGATTGGGGGCCCTGAATGGAAAGGAAAAGGCGCCTCCAGCTACGGGTTTTGCAGATCTGGTCTCCGGCGGCCGTGGTGGCGCACATGGGGCCTGTCGGCGCTTCTGATGCTTGGTTGCGGTTTGGAACCGAGGTGGTTCTTGGCTTTGGGCAGCGCTCCTCCGTTCCTTGTCTACACGGTGGCTCTGCTTCTAGAGGACCGCTGACGGATATGGTGCCTCATTCTGGAGGTTGGCCGGCGGTGGTCTCCTGAGGTGTGATTTGTGGCGGCGGATGTCGGTATTGCTTCTTCCTCGATGGGCTGCTTCGGTGGTAGTGCTGGTTGGTGGGCTTGTAGATGCCGGTGTAGGATGATGTGCGACTAAGATGGTGTGGGAGCTTGGGTGAAGACCCTGTCTCGGCTTTGTGCTGTGACCAGTGATGTAGGCGGCTATGGCCGTTGTTTAACTTCCTGGAGGCATCGTCGCTTTGCTGCTGCACCCCTCTTGTGTCAGCTAACAGGACCGATGGATGCCGGTGGCTTGTGACATCGAGGATTCTAAGGAAACAATGGTGGTGGGGGCGTTGTGGCGACACACCAAGGTTGAGGTAGTCGACTCTTCTCCGGTGTGACCACGGGTTGCCTTGGTTTGTCTGTTGGTGTGAAGTCGAAGCTGTGGTGGCGGAGCTAGCCCTGTGGTGTACGATGACTGACTGCAGGTGGTCCATTCAATGATCTTCCGTGGCGCCTGTTGTTCCTAGGTTTTCTTCGTAGCTCTCCATCAGAGTCGGAGCTTTGCTGTCTGGACATGGGAGGCTGAATGTTGGCACGGATCTTCATGCAACCCCTCACAGCCTATGCGTTGTGGATTGAGTCGACAACTGCCTACGACGAAGTCGATGTCGTTTGGTCAGAGCGTAGGGATGGCAATGACCCGTCTATGGGAGGAGTGATGAAGACGACGCCTACGTGATGTCTCGCCGAGACCCTCTTTGGAGCGGTGTGTGTGGGATTTCTTATGTATGCCGCTTAGCGTCTTTGATGGTTTTCGCCTAGTTCTCCATAATTAAACGAGCAACTTTTTTCTTATTAAGGAATGTAGGATAACTGCCATTTCGAAAAAGAAGGCAGAAGTTTATGCTTTTGAGGCTCCAACTATTCCTTGGTTAGAACCCCAAAGATATCACACTACTAGAAAAAGGGCTATAGATGGGATTGACAGTAATGGCGCACCTGACAAAGGGTGCGCCATTAGAGTTGAAACTACTAATGGCGCACCCGGCCCAGGGTGCGCCATTAGTATCAATTTTTTTTTGGTACTAGTGCGCCTGTCCAAACATACTAATGGCGCATCCAGAGAAAGTGCCTGTCGGAAAGTGCGCCACTAATGTTTTTTTTATTATATTTTTTTCCTTTTTTGCAAAACTACTAATGGCGCACTGTCACACCGTGCGCCATTACTAGTTCAAGCTAGTAATGGCGCACTGGGGGACAGTGCGCCATTAGTAATTTTTTTTGCCATCCACATTCCCTCCCCGGCCGGCCCCTCCCTATCCCCTCTCTCTCCCTCGCCCTCGCCCTCGATCCCCTTCCCCTCTCTTCTCCCGACGCCGCTGCCCCGCCGCCTCGACGCTGCCCCGCCGCCCCGACGCCGCCTCGACGCTGCCCCGCCGCCCCGACGCCGCCTCGACCCCGCTGCCCCGCCACCTCGACGTTGCCCCGCCGCCTCGACGCGACCCCGCCGCCCGGACGCCGCCCCGTCCACACCACCGTCGCCGGAGCACCACCACCACCTGGACCTCGTCCCCGACATCCTCCCCGCGCCCCACTCCCCGGCCCCTGTGAGCTCCCCCTCCTCCTCTCCCCCTCTCCCCCTCTCCCCCTCTAGCAGCTACTTGTTGTACCTATTTTGTTTCATGCAGTACTGAATTTGTATGCCTATGCTTGATAATTTTGTTTCATATAGCTTTCTAGCTCCTTAGGGGGGTTGTTCCTCTTTACAGGTGTGTTAAACAGGGCTTTGTGTGGTCATATGGAGTTTATTAGGTAGAGAAAGTACCTTGTGATTTCTCTAATTTTGGACATATATCAAGTCTCACCAAGACATCTTCATTACAACACTCAGCTTATCCAAGACATCTTCATTACATTCTAGACAGGATAGAAGCCTACTTTGTTTAGAAACAGAGTCAGAATTTGAAAAGGAAAACCCTTAAGCCAAACATACAACAAGCATTGACAATATAAGTGGAGACACTAATTTTCTCTGACTTGTGGAGGCTCTAATCCTCAGGGATCATGGCTAAAATAATTTTCCATGCCTGATTAGTGATTATCTTAATTAGTTTGTAAACTGTAGAGGTGGTTAGGCTTTGGTTAAAAATAAAAACAATAACAGAAGTTTTGTATTTTCTAAGTAAAAAATCCCAGTCAAGAACAAACTGTAGAGGTGGTTAGGCTCTGCATTAGTTGTTTTGTGCTTCAAGTGTCCCATTCAAGGACAAACTGAGTGGTTGCAAAATAATATTATGTGGTCAATGTGGATTTACTATTTTCTGGTGATAGTTCTGAACTGGTAAATAAGTTAACATGCGTAAGTGAGACTTGGCATTTTAAAGCTTAGGGTCTTCAACTTCAACCATGAATTGGGATGATAATGTTATTTTGCCTTCTTAACAGAATGGTGTCATAATCAGAACAAAGCTGCTGCAAATGCATACCTTTTTTTACAAGTGCATCTGCACCTTCTGATCCATTTAGAGTTATCATAAGTATATTTCCAAGGTTTTTTTCATTTCACTGTAGAGTCTTTGCTTCTGGACTCAATGCACATTCATCAGTCATAAGAGATAAATACTAGTAAGTCAAGGGCACCAGAATTTGATGATGCCTCTTTTGAGAAGTATGTCTATTGATTCAAAATTGATGATCATCTTGGTCTATGTCGGCGAGCTTGTGTTATGCACTTCTGCGTTTGACAAGTAATGACTTGCAAAGATGATGATCATCTTGCTAGTTTGCTGGGTTTTGTCTCCGACCATTGTGTCGTGATGAATTTGCAGGTACCCCGAGAGGCCCTTGAGTTTGCCGGAATGTCGATTAACTTCCGTTCCGGCAAATTCGGGTACTCCATGTGTCCTATTTTCAGCAAAGGTCATGCTGAAATTTTCCATGAATTTTAGCATGACTTTGCTAAAAATAGGACATATGGGGTACTTGCGACTAATGCATGGGCCGGGGTATCTTAGTACTTAATTAAGTAGGATCAACTGCCCCTTTATTCTTGCTGCATTACCATAGGTTTTAGGGTGCCTCGGTGTCGATAAGAACCTAAATGATGAAAGCTTAGGCTTTTAGGGTGCCTCGGCGTCGACAAACCCTAAATGATAAAACCATGGCTTTTAGGGTGCCTCGGTGTCGATAAGAACCTAAATGATGAAAGCTTAGGCTTTTAGGGTGCCTCGGCGTCGACAAACCCTAAATGATAAAAGCTTAGGCTTTTAGGATGCCTCAGTGTCGACAAACCCTAAATGATGTAGTTTTGAATTATGAACGTAGGATATGTCGTCATCGGACGACGAAAGTCTCCCGGCGGAGTGCGACTGGTGCCACGACGATCGAGGTCTGTGCGACATGCCTCACCTGGACGATGATCGGCGCTTCACCTGCGACTATGATGATGATTAGTAGGACTTGTTAGAATTAGTATTACTTCCGACAAACTCGATACTCGCGGTCTTGAGATTTGTAATGTTTTATCTTTGTTCGGTCTTTTCAATTCGGAGACTAATATAATGAATTGTATTTGGAGACTAATATGATGAATTGTATCCAGAGACTAATCTTCTATTGTATTCTATGAATCTGTTGTTGATGTGTGCTGTCTATATTTTGTTCAATTATACATTTTGTAACCTGTGCAAAAAACAGAAAATAAAAAAAATAAAAAAAACCTAATATTGATACTAATGGCGCATCACATCACAGTGCGCCATTAGTATGCCGAAGTTACTAATGGCGCATACTGCTGTTGTGCGCCATTAGTATGCCAAAGCACCTGGGTATACATGGCCCCTGGGAGGCATACTAATGGCGCACCGTGGGCTATACTAATGGCGCACCGCGTGGTGCGCCATTAGTAAAATATACTAATCGCATGCTACTAATGGCGCACCACTAATGCGCCATTAATGGCCAAATTAGGTGCGCCATTAGTAGGCCTTTTTCTAGTAGTGTCAAGTCTACTCGGAGAACCAAAGCTGCAAGAAAGACTATCACATCCCACATGTTTTACCTCGGTAAATTGCCAAAAACCTCTGAAGATTGCGATCAGATGCCTGAGAAGGCCTCGGCACTAAAACCTACCATGATGGCAACATCGGCAAATAAAAAGCAGGTCGTATTGAAGTGTTATCAGTGAAGGAAATATGCCCTAGAGGCAATAATAAAGTTATTATTTATTTCCTTATATTATGATAAATGTTTATTATTCATGCTAGAATTGTATTAACCCGAAACATAATACATGTGTGAATACATAGACAAACTTAGTGTCACTAGTATGCCTCTACTTGACTAGCTCGTTAATTAAAGATGGTTATGTTTCCTAACCATGAACAAAGTGTTGTTATTTGATTAACGAGGTCACATCATTAGTTGAATGATCTGATTGACGTGACCCATTCCATTAGCTTAGCACCCGATCGTTTAGTATGTTGCTATTGCTTTCTTCATGACTTATACATGTTCCTATGACTATGAGATTATGCAACTCCTATTTACCGGAGGAACACTTTGTGTGCTACCAAACGTCACAACATAACTGGGTGATTATAAAGGAGCTCTACAGGTGTCTCCAAAGGTGATGTTGGGTTGGCGTATTTCGAGATTAGGATTTGTCACTCCGATTGTCGGAGAGGTATCTCTGGGCCCTCTCGGTAATGCACATTACATAAGCCTTGCAAGCATTGCAACTAATGAGTTAGTTGCGGAATGATGTATTACAAAACGAGTAAAGAGACTTGCCGGTAACGAGATTGAACTAGGTATTGGATACCGATGATCGAATCTCAGGCAAGTAACATACCGATGACAAAGGGAACAACGTATGTTGTTATGCGGTCTGACCGATAAAGATCTTCGTAGAATATGTAGGAGCCAATATGGGCATCCAGGTACCGCTATTGGTTATTGACCGGAGATTTGTCTCAATCATGTCTACATTGTTCTCGAACCGTAGGGTCCGCACGCTTAACGTTACAATGATAGTTATTATGAGTTTATGCATTTTGATGTACCGAAGTTAGTTCGGAGTCCCGGATGTGATCACGGACATGATGAGGAGTCTCGAAATGGTCGAGACATAAAGATTGATATATTGGATGACTATATTCGGACACCGGAAGGGTTCCAGAGAAGTATTGGATAAAACCGGAGCACCGGGGGGTTACCGGAACCCCCCGGGGGGTTAATGGGCCTCATGGGCCTAATGTGGAGAAGAGGAAGGGGCTGCCAGGGCAGGCCGCGCGCCCCCTCTCCCCCTAGTCCGAATTGGACAAGGAGGGAGGGGCGGCGCCCCCCCCCCCTTTCCTATTCTCCCTACACCTCTCCTAGTTGGACAAGGTTTGGGGGGAGTCCTACTCCCGGTAGGAGTAGGACTCCTCCTGCGCGCCATCATAGGGCCGGCCGCAACCCCCCCTTGGATCCTTTATAATACGGGGGCAGGGGGGCACCTCTAGACACACAAGTTGATCCACGTGATCGTTCCTTAGCCGTGTGCGGTGCCCCCTGCCACCATATTCCACCTCGATCATCTCGTTGTAGTGCTTAGGCGAAGCCCTGCGTCGGTAGAACATCATCATCGTCACCACGCCGTTGTGCTGACGGAACTCATCCCCGAAGCTTTGCTGGATCGGAGCCCGGGGAGCGTCATCGAGCTGTACTTGTGCTAAGAACTCGGAGGTGCCAGAGTAACGGTGCTTGGATTAGTCGGATCGGGAAGACGTACGACTACTTCCTCTATGTTGCGTCAACGCTTCCATTGCAGTCTACGAAGGGTACATAGACAACACTCTCCCTTCTCGTTGCTATGCATCACCATGATCTTGCGTGTGCGTAGGAATTTTTTTGAAATTACTGCGTTCCTCAACAGTGGTATCAGAGCCTAGATTTTATGGTTTGATGTTATATGCACGAGTAGAACACAAGTGAGTTGTGGGCGATATAAGTCATACTGCCTACCAGCATGTCATACTTTGGTTCGGCGGTATTGTTGGATGAAGTGGCCCGGACCGACATTACGCGTACGATTACGCGAGACCGGTTCTCCCGACGTGCTTTGCACAAAGGTGGCTTGCGGGTGACTGTTTCTCCAAATTTAGTTGAACCAAGTGTGGCTACACCCGGTCCTTGTGAAGGTGAAAACAGAGTCAAATTGACAAACTGTTGTTGTGGTTTTGATGCGTAGGTGAGTTTGGTTCTTACTTAAGCCCGTAGCAGCCACGTAAAACTTGCAACAACAAAGTAGAGGACGTCTAACTTGTTTTTGCAGGGCATGTTGTGATGTGATATGGCCAAGACATGATGCTAAATTTTATTGTATGAGATGATCATGTTTTGTAACCGAGTTATCGGCAACTGGCAGGAGCCATATGGTTGTCGCTTTATTGTATGCAATGCAATCGCGATGTAATGCTTTACTTTATCACTAAGCGGTAGCGATAGTCGTGGAAGAATAAGATTGGCGAGACGACAACGATGCTACGATGGAGATCAAGGTGTCGCGCTGGTGACGATGGTGATCATGACGGTGCTGCGGAGATGGAGATCACAAGCACAAGATGATGATGGCCATATCATATCACTTATATTGATTGCATGTGATGTTTATCTTTTATGCATCTTATCTTGCTTTGATTGACGGTAGCATTATAAAACGATCTCTCACTAAATTATCAAGAAGTGTTCTCCCTGAGTATGCACCGTTGCGAAAGTTCTTCGTGCTGAGACACCACGTGATGATCGGGTGTGATAGGCTCTACATTCAAATACAACGGGTGCAAAACAGTTGCACACGCGGAATACTCAGGTTATACTTGACGAGCCAAGAATATACAGATATGGCCTCGGAACACGGAGACCGAAAGCTCGAGCGTGAATCATCTCACGTGATGATCGGACATGGTTTAGTTCGTTTGGATCACGTGATCACTTAGAGGATTAGAGGGATGTCTATCTAAGTGGGAGTTCTTAAGTAATTTGATTAATTGAACTTAAACTTATCATGAACTTAGTACCTGGTAGTATCTTGCTTGTTTATGTTGATTGTAGATAGATGGCTCGTGCTGTTGTTCCGTTGAATTTTAATGCGTTCCTTGAGAAAGCAAAGTTGAAAGATGATGGTAGCAATTACGCGGACTGGGTTCGTAACTTGAGGATTATCCTCATTGCTGCTCAGAAGAATTACGTCCTGGAAGCACCGCTGGGTGGCAGGCCTGCTGTTGGAGCAACACCGGATGTTATGAACGTCTGGCAGAGCAAAGCTGATGACTACTCGATAGTTCAGTGTGCCATGCTTTACGGCTTAGAATCGGGACTTCAACGACGTTTTGAACGTCATGGAGCATATGAGTTGTTCCAGGAGTTGAAGTTAATATTTCAAGCAAATGCCCGGATTGAGAGATATGAAGTCTCCAATAAGTTCTATAGCTGCAAGATGGAGGAGAACAGTTCTGTCAGTGAGCATATACTCAAAATGTCTGGGTATAACAATCACTTGATTCAGATGGGAGTTAATCTTCCAGATGATTGCGTCATTGACAGAATTCTCCAATCACTGCCACCAAGCTACAAGAGCTTCGTGATGAACTATAATATGCAAGGGATGAACAAGACTATTCCCGAGCTCTTCGCAATGCTGAAAGCTGCGGAGGTAGAAATCAAAAAGGAGCATCAAGTGTTGATGGTTAACAAGACAACTAGTTTCAAGCAAAAGGGCAAAGGGAAGAAGAAGGGGAACTTCAAGAAGAACGGCAAGCAAGTTGCTGCTCAAGAGAAGAAACCCAAGTCTGGACCTAAGCCTGAAACTGAGTGCTTCTACTGCAAGCAGACTGGTCACTGGAAGCGGAACTGCCCCAAGTATTTGGCGGATAAGAAGGATGGCAAGGTGAACAAAGGTATATGTGATATACATGTTATTGATCTGTACCTTATTAATGCTCGCAGTAGCACCTGGGTATTTGATACTGGTTCTGTTGCTAATATTTCCAACTCGAAACAGGGACTTCGGATTAAGCAAAGATTGGCTAAGGACGAGGTGATGATGCACGTGGGAAACGGTTCCAAAATCGATGTGATCGCGGTCGGCACGCTACCTCTACATCTACCTTCGGGATTAGTGTTAGACCTAAATAATTGTTATTCGGTGCCAGCGTTGAGCATGAACATTATATCTGGATCTTGTTTAATGCGAGACGGTTATTCATTTAAATCAGAGAATAATGGTTGTTCTATTTATATGAGTAATATCTTTTATGGTCATGGTGTTATGCGGTCTGACCGATAAAGATCTTCGTAGAATATGTAGGAGCCAATATGGGCATCCAGGTCCCGCTATTGGTTATTGACCGGAGATTTGTCTCAGTCATGTCTACATTGTTCTCGAATCGTAGGGTCCGCACGCTTAACGTTACGATGATAGTTATTATGAGTTTATGCATTTTGATGTACCGAAGTTAGTTCGTAGTCCCGGATGTGATCACGGACATGACGAGGAGTCTCGAAATGGTCGAGACATAACGATTGATATATTGGATGACTATATTCGGACACCGGAAGGGTTCCGGAGAAGTATCGGATAAAACCGGAGCACCGGGGGGTTACCGGAACCCCCCGGGGGGTTAATGGGCCTCATGGGCCTAATGTGGAGAAGAGGAAGGGGCTACCAGGGCAGGCCGCGCGCCACATCTCCCCCTAGTCCGAATTGGAAAAGGAGGGAGGGGCGGCGCCCCCCCCCTTTCCTATTCTCCCTCCACCTCTCCTAGTTGGACAAGGTTTGGGGGGGGGAGTCCTACTCCCGGTAGGAGTAGGACTCCTCCTGCGCGCCACCATAGGGTGGGCCGCAACCCCCCCTGGATCCTTTATAATATGGGGGCAGGGGCACCTCTAGACACACAAGTTGATCCACGTGATCGTTCCTTAGCCGTGTGCGGTGCCCCCTGCCACCATATTCCACCTCGATTATATCGTTGTAGTGCTTAGGCGAAGCCCTGCGTCGGTAGAACATCATCATCGTCACCACGCCGTTGTGCTGACGGAACTCATCCCCGAAGCTTTGCTGGATCGGAGCCCGGGGAGCGTAATCGAGCTGTACGTGTGCTAAAAACTCGGAGGTGCCGGAGTAACGGTGCTTGGATCGGTCGGATCGGGAAGACGTACGACTACTTCCTCTACGTTGCGTCAACGCTTCCGTTGCAGTCTACGAAGGGTACATAGACAACACTCTCCCCTCTCGTTGCTATGCATCACCATGATCTTGCGTGTGCGTAGGAAATTTTTTGAAATTACTGCGTTCCTCAACAATCAGAACATAATTTCATATGCAAGTTTGATGCCACAACATTTGCTTGTTCTAACTACAATTTCAACCCAAACAGAACAGTGCAAAAATTTCTAAAGATGGATAGAATCACGAGAGGATTGATAAAGAAGAGCTTGAGAAGCCCTTATGAAGTTTAGTCGTGGCAATCATGAACAAATCAGAAAAATCAAATTCTTCTCTCGAGGAAAGGTTCAAAAACTGAAACTACTACGGAGGATAGTCCAAGGGAAAGCCTAGAAGAAGACTCGCATGAGCAAATAACTACCCAAGTCTGGTTTTCACTAGTCACTTCGTCGAACCAGTAAGACCTCTTGAAGCATATTCAGTATTTATGTTGATTCCAATAGACCGTGTTGTTTGACACGAAAAATAATAACAAACAACGATGGTTATTGTGTTATTATCTCTCTACGCGCCAGGGGAAATAAAAAATTGCGGGCGTGACAGTGTACTAAGTACACAAATAAACAGAGAGAAACATGCACTTTATTAATCTCTCACTGCAGAAACAAAATTACAAGATGCCTTTACATATGCGCTCTGTGGCCTAATAGCGCGGCCTGCCTGACTGTAGCGATTGCGGTCTCTTGGTTCCCGGGGCCTCGGAAGGCTCCCGGTTAATTACTCCCGCGGGTTGCTCCGCGAGATACCTCCGATTAAGCTGTGTGGTTGTCTTCGTTGTCTTGGCTTCTCGTCCTCCATGCATGATGATGGTGATGTGTGTGTGGGAAGCGGCAGGGCCCGTGTCCTCGTCGGTACACGCGCCGCAAGTGGCGTGGCCTTAGCGGTGGCCGCGCCCGCCCTGGCCGTCGTGCCTCGTCGGTCTTGGCGGCATTGGAGTAGTTGGCGTTGGGGTAGCATGGGTCGCGGTCGGCTCAGACTTCTTGATGACATGTTGCTTCATCGGGGTGTTCAAGATGCTACGCCTTGCGGGAGTAACGGTTTGGGGAGACTGGCGTCAGTGTAAAAACTAACGGACACACGCTCACATTGGCGTGGCCGGGGTGGTTGGCGCCTCATCTTGGCTAGACGCCAAGTATTTGGCGGTATGCAAAGGCGCCGCCTCACAGGGCCATGGAAAGTGGCGTTGCAAAGGCCGCATCGCCTTGGGCTGGTACTACGTGAAAGAGTGACCTGTGCGCCGGCGATGCCATGGACCTATACACTAAGGACCTGTCTGCCATGGTGGGTGTGCCTCTCGAAGGAGGGACCGGTCTTGGACAGCGTCGTTGCAACATTCGGTTCAGTGAAGGATCTGTACGCCATTGACCTGTTCGTCGGGGACGCGGGCCTCATGAAGGAGGAACCGGTCTTAGACCCGTCGTTGCGGATATTGGTTCCACCAAGGATCTGTACGTCGTGATGGGAAAGACGGGTCTCGGGCTGCGTTGTCGGCTCTTCCTATCCGCCGCACCGTCCCCTCCAAGAGTGTGACGCGAAACCTGTACACCGGCGTCTCCTTCGCCATAAATATGTTCACCGTGGCCTCGTTCGTCGCAATCTGTGCGTCATGAAGGGAAAAACGACACTCGGGCTGCGTCGTCAGCGAGCTCCGGTTCCGCCATGCCGTCTCCTCCAAGAGCATGATGCAAAACCTGTACGCCTGTGTATCGTTTGCCATGAACCTGTTCACAGTGGCCCTGTTCGTTGCAATCTGTGTGCCGCGACCTGTACACCATGGGCTATTTGCCGAGCGCCATGAAGGCCTCCATGGTAGAGTGCCGGGGCTAGCGGTTGGGCCGCGTAGTTGGCGAGCTCCAGCAGCTCCCGAGTCATCTCCAGCCAAGAACATGACACCTGAAAATAAAAGGCTTGGCGTAGACGATCTCCGGCGGTGTCGGTGCAGTTTGCTGTTTCGGTGCAGTCATCTCCGGCGGCGGTGATGGGATCACACGAGGGTCATCTCCGGTGACCGGCACATATTCTCCGCATAGCGCATGCATGCTAGAGAGGAGACAGAAGGAAATAGACGTATTAGATCAAAATCTTACCCTTTGGGAACGTGAGCTTGGTGTCCATGTTGCGCCGGCGACGGATGGATGTAGCACCGGCAACGAATGGATTTGCGTGATGAATGGATGGATTTCCTGATGGATGGGTGTGTGCGTTGTGAAGGGCGGCGGCCTTGTGGCGTCTCTGCGTCTGTCCCTCTCCCGCGTGTACATGGGAGGAGATCAGCCTTTTATAGCCAGAGGCTAGGGTACGAAGGAGCAGCTCGTACAACACGGCCGCCGCCGTTTTTCTGTTGAAGCCGAGCGTGATCCTGCCTACAAACCAGGCGCTTATGTTTATCCCTCCCGTCGGGTGTGCTTATGTTTATCCTGGCTAATTAAGGATTAATTATGAAAACTGGACGCGGCTGGACGCTCGCAGCACATGAGTACACGTTGACCTGATCGATCACGTTTTGGGTCGTGTACTGGTGTTACTGTGCGTCTACACCCACCATTATACGTAGACTATGCAGAGCCTGTTGTGCATGCTGGCACATAGGACTAGTAGTTGTACGTGAGCCACAATCCATGCATGTACATGCAACATTGATTAATCATGGGACTTGCTAATAGCTACGTAATACCTAGCGCACGTATGTCTATTACTAGGCACCACATCCATTGCTTTCTCCTTTGTTTTTTTTTTACCAAGGCTAAACACATGGCCTAGCTAAGTGGCCCATGTAAACATACTCAGCCAACTTTATTATAGGCGGTGACAAAAATTCGTCGAACAAATGCCCCCCACCAAGTAAAGTTTGGCGGCATAGCCGATCGAACTTGACTTGGTGAAACTAATCGACTGGGCGCAAATATGAATTGCTGCCTCAGTTAGGATAGAGTATTACTTGCCTAGGGTAACCAGGAGAGAACTCATAGAATTTGACGCAAATCCCTGCCAAATAATGAATAAATGGAACACCACGGCGGAAGTCCATGCCATGAGTGGACCATATATATTACTCGGTATGTAAATATGGTTGCAGCGAATCCATGCCACAACCGTAAGAGCATGGGAAAAACATGGCGAAAGCCCATGCCATAGATGAATACTAAACGTTGTGGGGAAACCATACCGCCAACGAGTGTTACGGACGTTATGGCGAACCATGCCCCAAATGAGACGGAAGATTAATGCAGCAGAAGTCCATGCCGAAATTAGTGTGTGTGCATCATCTATGGTGCAAGATTAGGGCACAAGCACCAGTAGAAAATAATGTGAGACCATGAAGAAAGTTCATTCCATTGCCTCAAAATATCTCAAGGACCTTGTTGCAACCGCTTCAATGCGATGTGAGCCAACAAAGTCACCTTGGATCTTCTTTAACATGTAGCGATGTAGTAGTGCAGGTATGTTCGTCCGCACTCACATTTTTTGGGGAGCTCGTTGGGACCGTCCAACAGACGATGCCAGCCATCGAGACAACCCTACTTCGTCTTCATTTTGTGGCGAAACGTCATGCCTTGTCCTGAAAACAAAATAGATTTTACCAAACTTGTCGTGACCGCCTAACTGCTGCGGTGCCAGACGACTAGATCGGAGGGTTTCACAGATTCATGCTGGCCGCACTGGCGCATTGCACTGCTCCCATTATTTTCATATGATGCTGTAGGTGAGGCGTCGGTAGACCATCGACAACTCTGTTTCACCATGAATAGTGTATCGCCAGGTGGTATGCCGGGACACTTTCAGCCTTATGGATGATCGGGATGATATTGCCCCCAAGCTTCATTGTTGTTGGAGACAGGGTACCGGAGTGACATCGGCACCTCCTAAGCTCAGGTGCTTCTTTCCTACACCCATCGTTCATGTTGGCACAGATGATTGGTTGCCGGGATGCCGTCAGCATAGCAGGTTGACGTCGGGCTATCATCGACATCCACAGGCGTACGGGGTTGCCCCCGATGCCTGTGTTGTTGGTTGGTGTAGAGACTCGATGTCGTGTTGGCGTCAGCAACGCCGAGAAGTACCTATTCATTTCCTGCAAAAGATGTTGGGGAAGTACAACGACCAGAAATACCCAACAAAACAAAGCGAACAAGGTGGAAGAAAACGAAAAGGAAGGTTTGGTGGTTTTTTTTAAATGTTGGCTTTCCCGTTATGCACCAGCTATAGGTGTGACATCCGAGAAGGCTACCAAAGGACTTGTCATCGGGAATCGTCGAAATACCATGACGATTACAACTCAACAACTGCATAAGCCTCGGTGTACGTGTATGAAGACGCCGTGTTTCGGGATGCTTCCGAGAGGCAACAGAGATTCATATTCTAGCCCATCATCATGCGGAGGGGCCCCACTGCCCGCCATGCCCCCTGTACATGCCTCATGAATCCAGGGACTTGGGTATGGTAGGTTCAGGGTAGATGGTTTTGGGAGAACAGCTTGGCGATTTTTCTTCATGCCTGATTGAGGGATGATGAACATCTACCTTCCGCCTTCTTTCCAGTGTGTCTCTTACTGCTTGGGACAACTTGACTGCTTTTTGGACTCTTGGGATTTTTCTTTTTTTGATTGCTTCGTGGAGATTCTGGATTTTTTTGTGCGGATTGATTGGCCGCAGACTTCATGAACTTGCTTGAACTTTTTGAGGATTTTGCTTGCACTTCTCGGGGATTCTTCTTTCATGACTTCTCGAAGACCCACCTTGAGAACTTGGAAGGCACCTGTTCACCTCTGTGGACTAAGAAAACCCTCTGGCATTTTATCTGGAGCATTTTGGTGGCGTATCCTAGGGTTCTCATGTGGCTAGGCACTGAACCAACTTGCATTGGGCCAGGTAGCCACCATGAACCTTTTCCTATAGTCTCCCCTGGGATGCGAGCCTCAGCGAACATGAAGCATGACAAGAAACATGAAGGGCGCGGGGTCTCGGCGCTCATAAGTGCCCAAGTAATCGTCTCCGCTGCCTCCGGAAGCATACGCCTAATACGTGTCGTGCATTGTGGGTGTAGGAGCCGCTCTACCTGCAACTTGACACATTGTGCCACCCTCCGACAAGTCCTAGGGTAGCCAAAACTTCAATCAACAGCATGATGTGGTAGGGGAAAGCCAGTTTTTTTGGTGTTAGACTGAGTCCGTTAAAACTGGGGAGACCAAGAAAATATCCACAACATGCAACGAAGAGTGCATCATGGATCCGATAGCCCACTGAAAAAGGGTCTTCCCAAGAAAAGAAAAGAAAAAGGCAACGAAAGGGGCAACATTTTAAGGAAAGTATTTTTAAGGAACCTTCCGTTGATTGGAGGCATAGGCCGGACTCCCTGGGAATCAATCAGCTGGTATGCATCCCCGTCGTAGACTTGTTCGACGACATATGGTCCTTCCCACTTTGGCTCGAACTTCCCCTTCGTCTTGTGCGTGATGACGATGGGTCGCCGGAGCACGAGGACCAAATCGCCCTTCCGAAATACTCGCTGCTTGATGAGCTTGTCGTGGGCTCTCACCATGTTCTAGCGGTAGAGCTCTAGGTTTTGCAAGGCATGAAGTCGCTCCTCTTCAAGGGCGTCAAGCTCCTGGAAACGAAGTCGTACCTGTTCATCATGGGTGAGTCCTTCCTGGAGAGCCACCCGTAAAGAGGGTAGCTGGACTTCCAATGGCAGTACGGCTTCACTCCCATAAACGAGAGAGAATGGAGTAGCATGTGTCGGGGTACGGACTGTAACGCGGTACGCCCATAAGGACTCGAAGAGACGATCATGCCAGTCTCTCTTGTGTCTTGTCACCGTCTTCTTGATTATCTTGCCTAACGTCTTTTTGAAGGCTTCAATCGCCCCATTGGCTTGAGGGTAGTAGCCGGTGGAGTAGTTCCACTTGATCTTGTACTTCTCCATGAACCTGTACATCTTGTTGGACTTGAATGCCTTGGAATTGTCGGAGGTGATGCGGTGTGGGATCCCAAAGCGATATATGATATTTCTCTCTAGGAACTTGATGACGTTGTCGCTCTTTACCTCCCATAGTGGGACGGCTTCCACCCATTTGGAGAAGTAGTCTGTCGCGGCGAGGATGAAACGATGCCCCCCGGATGACGGGGGCTCAATGAGGCCTATGACGTCGATTCCCCAGGCGTCAAATGGCCAAGAGGGAACTGTAGGGTGAAGCGGGACCGGCGGCTGATGCTTGAAGTCGCCATGTACTTGACAGTTGTGGCATGACCTGGCCACCCGAAGGCAGTCCGCCATGACGCTGGGCCAGTAGTATCCTGCAAGACATATGCTATGATACATCTTAGCTCCTCCTTGGTGCCCGCCACAGACTCCATGGTGCATCTCCTGGAGGATCTTCTCGGCTTCACCTCGATTGACGCACCGAAGTAGGACCTCCTGTCCATGAGACAGCCTGTATAGGACACCTGCTTCATAAAGATAAAAGGGGAGTCGTCGTTGTAGTTGGCGTCTCGCGACGGCGTCGTCGGGGAGACTGCCATGCTTGAAGTAGTCGAGGAAGGGTTGCAGCCACTCGTTTTCCTCCACGGTGTTCGTCATGATGGAGTTGACTTCGTACTCCGCTGGGATAAGCTCCAGAACAGCTGGGAGGAGCCACCTTTCTTCAATATTTACCTACATGGTTTTATTATCTGGGAGCACCAATGCTGCCACTAGTTTTGCCAAGGCATCAGCAGTCGCATTTCTGCTTCGTGGCACATGGAGCACTTCAACATGTTGAAATTTTTCCATGAGGTTCCGGGCCGCAGTGTAGTACGGCACCAGTTCAGGCTTGCGAACTTCGTAGATGTCATTGACTTGACGAACAATGAGCTGGGAGTCACCAAAGGCCCGTAAAGAGCGGACATCCATGGAGAGCGCCAGGAGAAGGCCGAAGATGAGCGCCTCATACTCTGCCTCATTATTTGAGCATTCTTCTTTGAGGAGGGAAAATGAGTGATACATCACCCCTCCTTGCGGCATCTTGAACACCAAACCTATGCCTGCCCTTCGTCTTGGGGCTCCATCAGCATCGGCCTCCATGCGAGAGGCGCCGTCGAAGTAGAGCTCCCACGGTGCGTCGAGGTCGATGGTGAAAACCTCCTCATCAGGAAGATCGGTGATGAGAGGGGAATCATCTGGCACCGGGTGCGCCGCGAGGAACTCCGCCAACGCTTGCCCTTTGATTGCCTTCTGAGGGACAAAAGTGATAACGAACTCCATCATGAGAAGCGCCCATTTTCCCAGTCACCCCATGTGCGCGAGCTGACTTAGCACGCGAAGAAAATATGCCCTAGAGGCAATAATAAAGTTATTATTTATTTCCTTATATCATGATAAATGTTTATTATTCTTGCTAGAATTGTATTAACCGGAAACATAATACATGTGTGAATGCATAGACAAACAGAGTGTCACTAGTATGCCTCTACTTGACTAGCTCGTTAATCAAAGATGGTTATGTTTCCTAACCATGAACAAAGAGTTGTTATTTGATTAACGAGGTCACATCATTAGTTGAATGATCTGATTGACATGACCTATTTCATTAGCTTAGCACCCGATCGTTTAGTATGTTGCTATTGCTTTCTTCATGACTTATACATGTTCCTATGACTATGAGATTATGTAACTCCCGTTTGCCGGAGGAACACTTTGGGTACTACCAAACGTCACAACGTAACTGGGTGATTATAAAGGAGTACTACAGGTGTCTCCAATGGTAGATGTTGGGTTGGCGTATTTCGAGATTAGGGTTTGTCACTCCGATTGTCGGAGAGGTATCTCTGGGCCCTCTCGGTAATACACATCACATAAGCCTTGCAAGCATTATAACTAAGATGTTAGTTGTGAGATGATGTATTACGGAACGAGTAAACAGACTTGCCAGTAACGAGATTGAACTAGGTATTGGATACCGACGATCGAATCTCGGGCAAGTAACATACCGATGACAAAGGGAACAACGTATGTTGTTATGCGGTCTGACCGATAAAGATCTTCGTAGAATATGTAGGCGCCAATATGGGCATCCAGGTCCCGCTATTGGTTATTGACCGGAGACGTGTCTCGGTCATGTCTACATTGTTCTCGAACCGTAGGGTCCGCACGCTTAACGTTACGATGACAGTTATTATGAGTTTATGCATTTTGATGTACCGAAGGTTGTTCGGAGTCCCGGATGTGATCACGGACATGACGAGGAGTCTCGAAATGGTCGAGACATAAATATTGATATATTGGAAGCCTATGTTTGGACATCGGAAGTGTTCCGGGTGAAATCGGGATTTTACTGGAGTACCGGGAGGTTACCGGAACCCGCCGGGAACCATATGGGCCTTATTGGGCCTTAGTGGAAAGGTGAAAGGGGCAGCCCAAGGTGGGCTGCGTGCCTCCCCCCTCCCCTAGTCCTATTAGGACTAGGAGAGGTGGCCGGCCACCTCTTCCCTCTCTTTTTCCTTGGGAGTCCTATTAGGAATAGGATTGGGGGGCGGGAGTCCTACTCCCGGTAGGAGTAGGACTCCTCCTGCGCCTCCATAGCTTGGCCGGCCAGCCCTCCCCCTGGCAACCTTTATATATGGGGGCAGGGGGCACCTCTAGACACACAAGTTGATCATTGAGATCATTCCTTAGCCGTGTGCGGTGCCCCTGCCACCAAATTCCACCTCGATCATATCGTTGTAGTGCTTAGGCGAAGCCCTACGTCGGTAGTACATCAAGATCGTCACCACGCCGTCGTGCTGACAAAACTCCTCCCCGAAGCTTTGCTGGATCGGAGCCCGGGGATCGTCATCGAGCTGAACGTGTGCTAAGAACTCGGAGGTGCCGGAGTAATGGTGCTTAGATCGGTCAGATCGGGAAAAAGACGTACGACTACTTCCTCTACGTTGTGTCAAAGCTTCCGTTGCGATCTACAAGGGTACGTAGATCAGACTCTCCCCCTCGTTGCTATGCATCACCATGATCTTGCGTGTGCGTAGGAAATTTTTTGAAATTACTATGTCCCCCAACAGTGGCATCCGAGCCTAGGTTTTATGGTTTGATGTTATTTGCACGAGTAGAACACAAGTGAGTTGTGGGCGATACAAGTCATACTACCTACCAGCATGTCATACTTTGGTTTGGCGGTATTGTTGGACGAGACGACCCAGACCAACCTTACGCGTACGCTTACGCGAGACCGGTTCCCTCGACGTGCTTTGCAAATAGATGGCTTGCGGGCGACTGTCTCTCCAACTTTAGTTGAACCGAGTGTGGCTACGCCCGGTCCTTGAGAAGGTTAAAACGGAGTCTATTTGACAAACTATCGTTGTGGTTTTGATGCGTAGGTGAGATGAGTTCTTGCTTAAGCCCGTAGCAGCCACGTAAAACTTGCAACAACAAAGTAGAGGACGTCTAACTTGTTTTTGCAGGGCATGTTGTGATGTGATATGGTCAAGGCATGATGCTAAATTTTATTGTATGAGATGATCATGTTTTGTAACCAAGTTATCGGCAACTGGCAGGAGCCATATGGTTGTCGCTTTATTGTATGCAATGCAATCGCGATGTAATGCTTTTCTTTATTACTAAGCGGTAGTGATAGTCGTGGAAGCATAAGATTGGCGAGACGACAACGATGCTACGATGGAGATCAAGGTGTCCTGCCGGTGACGATGGTGATCATGACGGTGCTTCGGAGATGGAGATCACAAGGACAAGATGATGATGGCCATATCATATCACTTATATTGATTGCATGTGATGTTTATCTTTTATGCATCTTATCTTGCTTTGATTGACGGTAGCATTATAAGATGATCTCTCACTAAATTATCAAGAAGTATTCTCCCTGAGTATGCACCGTTGCCAAAGTTCGTCGTGCCCAGACACCACGTGATGATCGGGTGTGATAAGCTCTACGTCCATCTACAATGGGTGCAAGCCAGTTTTGCACACGCAGAATACTCAGGTTAAACGTGACGAGCCTAGCATATGCAGATATGGCCTCGGAACACAGAGACCGAAAGGTCGAGCGTGAATCATATAGTAGATATGATCAACATAATGATGTTCACCATTGAAAACTACTCCATCTCACGTGATGATCGGTTATGGTTTAGTTGATTTGGATCACGTGATCGCTTAGAGGATTAGAGGGATGTCTATCTAAGTGGGAGTTCTTAAGTAATTTGATTAACTGAACTTAAACTTATCATGAACTTAGTACCTGATAGTATCTTGCTTGTTTATGTTGATTGTAGATAGATGGCTCGTGTTGTTGTTCCGTTGAATTTTAATGCGTTCCTTGAGAAAGCAAAGTTGAAAGATGATGGTAGCAATTACACGGACTGGGTCCGTAACCTGAGGATTATCCTCATTGCTGCACAGAAGAATTACGTCCTGGAAGCACCGCTGGGTGCCAGGCCTGCTGCTGGAGCAACACCAGATGTTATGAACGTTTGGCAGAGCAAAGCTGATGACTACTCGATAGTTCAATGTGCCATGCTTTACGGCTTAGAATCGGGACTTCAACGACGTTTTGAACGTCCTGGAGCATATGAGATGTTCCAAGAGTTGAAGTTAATATTTCAAGCAAATGCCCGAATTGAGAGATATGAAGTCTCCAATAAGTTCTATAGCTGCAAGATGGAGGAGAACAGTTCTGTCAGTGAGCATATACTCAAAATGTCTGGGTATAATAATCACTTGATGCAGATGGGAGTTAATCTTCCAGATGATTGCGTCATTGACAGATTCTCCAATCACTACCACCAAGCTACAAGAGCTTCGTGATGAACTATAATATGCAAGGGATGAACAAGACTATTCCCGAGCTCTTCGCAATGCTGAAAGCTGCGGAGGTAGAAATCAAGAAGGAGCATCAAGTGTTGATGGTCAACAAGACCACTAGTTTCAAGAAAAAGGGAAAAGGGAAGAAGAAGGGGAACTTCAAGAAGAACAACAAGCAAGTTGCTGCTCAGGAGAAGAAACCCAAGTCTGGACCTAAGCCTGAAACTGAGTGCTTCTACTGCAAGCAGACTGGTCACTGGAAGCGGAACTGCCCCAAGTATTTGGCGGATAAGAAGGATGGCAAGGTGAACAAAGGTATATGTGATATACATGTTATTGATGTGTACCTTACTAGAGCTCGCAGTAGCACCTGGGTATTTGATACTGGTTCTGTTGCTAATATTTGCAACTCGAAACAGGGACTACGGAATAAGCGGACACTAGCAAAGGACGAGGTGACGATGCACGTGGGAAACGGTTCCAAAGTCGATGTGATCGCGGTCGGCACGCTACCTCTACATCTACCTTCGGGATTAATATTAGACCTAAATAATTCTTATTTGGTGCCAGCGTTGAGCATGAACATTATATCTGGATCTTGTTTAATGCGAGACGGTTATTCATTTAAATCAGAGAATAATGGTTGTTCTATTTATATGAGTAATATCTTTTATGGTCATGCACCTTTGAAGAGTGGTCTATTTTTGATGAATCTCGATAGTAGTGATACACATATTCATAATGTTGAAACCAAAAGATGCAGAGTTGATAATGATAGTGCAACTTATTTGTGGCACTACCGTTTAGGTCATATCGGTATAAAGCGCATGAAGAAACTCCATAATGATGGACTTTTGGAACCACTTGATTATGAATCACTTGGTACTTGCGAACCGTGCCTCATGGGCAAGATGACTAAAACACCATTCTCCGGTACTATGGAGAGAGCAATAGATTTATTGGAAATCATACATACCGATGTATGTGGTCCGATGAATATTGAGGCTCGTGGCGGATATCGTTATTTTCTCACCTTCACAGATGATTTAAGCAGATATGGGTATATCTACTTAATGAAACACAAGTCTGAAACATTTGAAAAGTTCAAAGAATTTCAGAGTGAAGTTGAAAATCATCATACCAAGAAAATAAAGTTTCTATGATCTGATCATGGAGGAGAATATTTGAGTTACGAGTTTGGTGTACATCTGAAAAATTGTGGAATAGTTTCGCAACTCACGCCACCCGGAACACCACAGCGTAATGGTGTGTCCGAACGTCGTAATCGTACTTTACTAGATATGGTGCGATCTATGATGTCTCTTACCGATTTCCCGCTATCATTTTGGGGTTATGCTTTAGAGACGGCCGCATTCACGTTAAATAGGGCACCATCAAAATCCGTTGAGACGACGCCTTATGAACTATGGTTTGGCAAGAAACCAAAGTTGTCGTTTCTTAAAGTTTGGGGCTGCGATGCTTATGTGAAAAAGCTTCAACCTGATAAGCTCGAACCCAAAGCGGAGAAATGCGTCTTCATAGGATACCCAAAGGAGACTGTTGGGTACACCTTCTATCACAGATCCGAAGGCAAGACATTCGTTGCTAAGAATGGATCATTTCTAGAGAAGGAGTTTCTCTCGAAAGAAGTGAGTGGGAGGAAAGTAGAACTTGACGAGGTAACTGTACCTGCTCCCTTATTGGAAAATAGTACATCACAGAAAACTGTTTCTGCGACACCTATACCAATTAGTGAGGAAGCTAATCATGAAACTTCAGGACAAGATACTACTGAACCACGTAGATCAACCAGAGTGAGATCCGCACCAGAGTGGTACGGTAATCCAATTCTAGAAGTCATGCTACTAGATCATGATGAACCTACGAACTATGAAGAAGCGATGGTGAGCCCAGATTCCGCAAAGTGGCTTGAAGCCATGAAATCTGAGATGGGATCCATGTATGAGAACAAAGTATGGACTTTGGTTGACTTGCCCGATGATCGGCAAGCAATTGAGAATAAATGGATCTTCAAGAAAAAGACTGATGCTGACGGTAATATTACTGTCTACAAAGCTCGACTTGTCGCAAAAAGGTTTTCGGAGAAGCATTTGGCTTTATACAGACTTTTGGAGAAGCCTGTATTTACAAGAAAGTGAGTGGGAGCTCTGTAGCATTTCTGATATTATATGTGGATGACATATTGCTGATTGGAAATGATATAGAATTTCTGAATAGCATAAAGGGATACTTGAATAAAAGTTTTTCGATGAAAGACCTCGGGGAAGCTGCTTACATATTAGGCATAAAGATCTATAGAGATAGATCAAGACGCTTAATTGGACTTTCACAAAGCACATACCTTGACAAGATTTTGAAGAAGTTCAAAATGGATCAAGCAAAGAAAGGGTTCTTGCCTGTGTTACAAGGTGTGAAGTTGAGTCAGACTCAATGCCCGACCACTGCAGAAGATAGAGAGAAAATGAAAGGTGTTCCCTATGCTTCAGCCATAGGCTCTATCATGTACGCAATGCTGTGTACCAGACCTGATGTGTGCCTTGCTATAAGTTTAGCAGGGAGGTACCAAAGAAATCCAGGAGTGGATCACTGGACAGCGGTCAGGAATATCCTGAAATACATGAAAAGGACTAAGGATATGTTTCTCGTATATGGAGGTGACAAAGAGCTCACCGTAAGAGGTTACGTTGATGCAAGCTTTGACACTGATCCGGACGATTCTAAATCGCAAACCGGATACGTGTTTACTTTAAACGGTGGAGCTGTCAGTTGGTGCAGTTCTAAACAAAGCGTCGTAGCGGGATCTACATGTGAAGCGGAGTACATAGCTGCTTCAGAAGCAGCGAATGAAGGAGTCTGGATGAAGGAGTTCATATCCGATCTAGGTGTCATACCTAGTGCATCGGGTCCAATGAAAATCTGTTGTGACAATACTGGTGCAATTGCCTTAGCAAAGGAATCCAGATTTCACAAAAGGACCAAACACATCAAGAGACGCTTCAAATCCATCTGGGATCTAGTCCAGGTGGGAGACATAGAGATTTGCAAGATACATACGGATCTGGATGTTGCAGACCCGTTGACTAAGCCTCTTCCACGAGCAAAACATGATCAGCACCAAGGCTCCATGGGTGTTAGAATCATTACTGTGTAATCTAGATTATTGACTCTAGTGCAAGTGGGAGACTGAAGGAAATATGCCCTAGAGGCAATAATAAAGTTATTATTTATTTCCTTATATCATGATAAATGTTTATTATTCATGCTAGAATTGTATTAACCGGAAACATAATACATGTGTGAATGCATAGACAAACAGAGTGTCACTAGTATGCCTCTACTTGACTAGCTCGTTAATCAAAGATGGTTATGTTTCCTAACCATGAACAAAGAGTTGTTATTTGATTAACGATGTCACATCATTAGTTGAATGATCTGATTGACATGACCCATTTCATTAGCTTAGCACCCGATCGTTTAGTATGTTGCTATTGCTTTCTTCATGACTTATACATGTACCTATGACTATGAGATTATGCAACTCCCGTTTGCCGGAGGAACACTTTGGGTACTACCAAACGTCACAACGTAACTGGGTGATTATAAAGGAGTATTACAGGTGTCTCCAATGGTAGATGTTGGGTTGGCGTATTTCGAGATTAGGGTTTGTCACTCCGATTGTCGGAGAGGTATCTCTGGGCCCTCTCGGTAATACACATCACATAAGCCTTGCAAGCATTATAACTAAGATGTTAGTTGTGAGATGATGTATTACGGAACGAGTAAAGAGACTTGCCAGTAACGAGATTGAACTAGGTATTGGATACCGACGATCGAATCTCGGGCAAGTATCATACCGATGACAAAGGGAACAACGTATGTTGTTATGCGGTCTGACTGATAAAGATCTTCGTAGAATATGTAGGAGCCAATATGGGCATCCAGGTCCCGCTATTGGTTATTGACCAGAGACGTGTCTCGGTCATGTCTACATTGTTCTCGAACCGTAGGGTCCGCACGCTTAACGTTACGATGACAGTTATTATGAGTTTATGCATTTTGATGTACCGAAGGTTGTTCGGAGTCCCGGATGTGATCACGGACATGACGAGGAGTCTCGAAATGGTCGAGACATAAAGATTGACATATTGGAAGCCTATGTTTGGACATCGGAAGTGTTCCGGGTGAAATCGGGATTTTACCGGAGTACCGGGAGGTTACTGGAACCCCCCGGGAACCATATGGGCCTTATTGGGCCTTAGTGGAAAGGTGAAAGGGGCAGCCCAAGGTGGGCTGTGTGCCTCCCCCCTCCCCTAGTCCTATTAGGACTAGGAGAGGTGGCCGGCCACCTCTCTCCCTCTCTTTTTCCTTGGGAGTCCTATTAGGAATAGGATTGGGGGGGGGGGGAGTCCTACTCCCGGTAGGAGTAGGACTCCTCCTGCGCCTCAATAGCTTGGCCGACCAGCCCTCCCCCTGGCAACCTTTATATACGGGGGCAGGGAGCACCTCTAGACACACAAGTTGATCATTGAGATCGTTCCTTAGCCGTGTGCGGTGCCCCTGCCACCAAATTCCACCTCGATCATATCGTTGTAGTGCTTAGGCGAAGCCCTGCGTCGGTAGTACATCAAGATCGTCACCACGCTGTCGTGCTGACAGAACTCCTCCCCGAAGCTTTGCTGGATCGGAGCCCGGGGATCATCATCGAGCTGAACGTGTGCTAAGAACTCGGAGGTGCCGGAGTAACGGTGCTTGGATCGGTCGGATCGGGAAGAAGACATACGACTACTTCCTCTACGTTGTGTCAACGCTTCCGTTGCGATCTACAAGGGTACGTAGATCAGACTCTCCCCCTCGTTGCTATGCATCACCATGATCTTGCGTGTGCGTAGGAATTTTTTTGAAATTACTACGTTCCCCAACAGCACGTACCTTATGGGGTCCGCTCTTGTGACGAGCTGGATTTGGTGCTTTAGCGTGTAGTGCCTCAACTTCTTTAACGCGAAGATTAGGGCCAGGCATAATTTCTCTATTGCAGAGTAATTTCGCTCGGCCCCCACCATGGTGCGGCTCAAGTAGTAGCAGGCCACTTCCTTCCCTTCGTCATTGTTTTTGGCGAACAAAGCACCCATCGAAGTAGGCTGCGCTGCAATGTATAGAATGAGTGGGCGCCCCTTGACAGGAGCTGCCAAGATAGGTGGATTAAGCAGGTACCTTTTGATATCATCAAAGCCGTGTTGGCATCCCTCATCCCACACGAACGGAGCTCCTTTCTTCATGAGGCTCGAGAAGGGTTGGATGCGTCCAGAGAGGTTGGAGATGAAGCGTCGGATGTACGCTAGCTTCCCTTGCAATGACCTCAACTCCTTAAGATCTTGGGGTGGTGGCATGTCGATGATGGCCTTGATCTTCTTAGGCTTGATATCTATGCCTCGATGAAGAACAACAAAGCCGAGGAAGAGGCCCGACTGAACGCCGAGGGCACACTTCAACGGGTTCATCTTGAGTTGATGTTGTCCTAGCCGCTCAATGACCACTCGAAGATCTTCTAGATGATGCTCGCGTTCTTTGGTCTTGACCACCATGTCAACGACATAGCACTCCACCGAATGGTGGATAAAATCACCAAGAATGCACGTAATGGCTCGTTGGTACGTTGCGCCGGCGTTCTTCAATCAGAAAGGCATGACGATGTAGTAGAAGTTTCCCTTCGGGGTCCTAAAAGCGGTGTCGATGGCGTCATCTGGATCCATCTTGATCTGGTCGTAGCCTGATGAACCATCCATGAAGGATAGTGCGCCGTGTCCCGTGGTGGAGTCGACGACTATCTCCGGGATCGGCAAGGGAAAGTCATCTTTGGGGCAGGCTCGATTCAAGTCACGGAAGTCCTGGCAGATTCGTATCTGCCCATTCTTCTTCTCCACCAGGACGATGTTGGCGAGCCATCGTGGATACCTCAGCGATGACATCACCTTCGAGTTCCGGACACAAGCGTCGCGGTTGCTGCTTGATAGGACGGAATTGTGGGTCGATGGCCAGCTTGTGGGTGGCGACACGAGGGTCCAACCCCAGCATCTCCTTGTAGTTCCAGGCGAAGCAATCTCGGTACTCCATCAAGAAGCTTCGGTACTCTTCTCGCTCCTCTTCTGTCAGCATGGCGCTAACAAAAGTGGGGCGTGGGTCATCTTCAGTCCCGAGGTTGACCTGCACAAGCTCGTCGATGGTCGGCTGCCCTCCATCTTTGAGTTCTTGGGGTGCTGGTGCGGAGATGAACTCCTCATCATCACTTGGCTCGACGTTGATGGGGTGTTGTTGATGAGGAAGGATGGGCGAAGTGTCAGAGTCGTCGCTCGACGAGACCCACGTGGCATGGCAGTTTACTCGTGCTCCGTCGTTGGGCTCCTCCCCTTCATTTCCAGAGACATCATCGGTGTAGAATTTCGCCGTAGGGCGGGTCAGATCGCCAAGGACACATGTCATGGCATGCTGATATGTTGCACCAGCATTCTTCAACCTGAAAGCCATGCTGGTGTTGTAGAGGTCCCCTTCTAGCATTGGTCGCCCTTCGTCTTCTGGTTCTCGTGGTGTTGGCACGGGGCCAAGCTTCCCTTCATCACTAGGGGCATCGAGATCGATGTAGCCGAGCCCAAACTTTGGTTGGGCCTTGCCTTTTTGCTTGACGAGGCCCTCTGCTTGTCTCCACCATTCTTCACATATAGCCGGCGGTGGAGGCATCTTGTTGTTTCGATGAAGAGTGATCCCGGCCTTCTCTAGCAAGCGAACCATCTTGGGCTCAGCCTTCATCGTGTGTAGCACCTCCTCTGGGTCACTTCAAGGTTTGGGAAACTCACATATAGAATCACATTGTTTTACCTGGGGAACCTTCTAGAAAATGGTATGGACTCCACATCCGGGTGAGTTGGGAATCGCCCAAACCTCCAACGGAGAAGCCACTGAGATGTAGAGTGACGGGGCCTGCACGCCTTGAGCTCCCCTTGCAACTTCCACCATCTCTTTTATTCTTGTTCTAACCATTCCTGGTGTGGGCACGGGTTCCTCCTTCGGAGTCCTGCATGCCCGCAACATGATGGTTGGTGGCGCATCATTGCCGCCTATTAGCATCTTTCGACCCTCCTGTGCACCTGCAGAGCTTCCAAGTGTTAAACTGCTAGGGTCTCGGTGCACCGATGTCGATGAAGAAGGGGTAGCCTCCTGACGAGGCGTCGTTGCCGACCTCAGGTTGGCTGACGTTGATGTCGGGAATCTTGCCTTCAATAGTACCGGGGCTGTTGGAACAGGCTCAAAAGATCCTGTCCCACGCGAGGTCGAAGTAGAGCTCCCGATCTCTGCAGGGGAAGAGCGATTGGAGTCGTGGCGCCCCGTTGAGGATGATCGCCTACGTCCTTGGCTCCTATGGCTTCGCGGGAAGGAGTCCTTTGCCCCGGAAGGTGAGCACGGCATGAGGAGGCGCTTTATCTCGGCCACCGGTGCCACACCTGGCTTGATCAAGACATCAGCCGAAGGTGTCATCCGCCCTAACTGCTGGTCGCTGCCTTCTACAGGGAAGTAATACTTTGCATCTGCATGGTGAGATTCCTACACAGTGTAAGGAGAGATGTTGCCGATGATGCGCTGCTGCGTGCCTTGGGTGTCAAGGAACTTTAGGCACTGGGGAAGAGTGGATGGCACGACGCGGTACTTGTGAATCCACGGCCTCCCCAAAAGGGCCGAGTAGGAGGTGTTTGCTTCAATGACGAAGAACCGCACCTTGAAGCTGAACGTAGACATCTGGATCTTCACCGTGATGGCGCCCAACGTTGGCTTTCCCTGGTTGTCGAAGCCGCAGATCATTACATCTGTGGACTCCAAGTCGTCCACCGTGAAACCAGCCCGCGTCAAGCTCCGAAGGGGCAGGATATTCACGGCAGACCCTGGGTCGATGAGGATCCTGCGAAGGTGTGCAGTGCCAATGTTACCCTCCATGTAGAGCGGTCGGTTATGGTCACTATCATCTATGAGCTTGTCTTCCTCGTCAAATGTTATTTCATTCACAGATAGGGGATTGGAGAAGAGGCGATGCTTCGCCATGGACACCTCGTAGAGCTCCAGAGCTTGAAGCGCCTTGATGAGGGCTTTGCGAAGGTCGGGCACCATCATCAGGGCATCATGCACACTCAAAAGTGCGGGGATTCGCTTGAGGTGAGCAATGATGTTGTAGTCGATGTCATGTTGCTTCGTCTTCCCTTGGCCTTGTTCTTCATGCACTTCCTCTTGCAAGGGTGCCTCTTTTGAGGAAGCCGGCTTGGGCACCCTTGTTGGCTTGATCTTCAGTGGCTCAGGTAGAACCTTGCCTCCACGCAAGTTCATGTTCACCTCTTCTTCTTGCACGTCCTTTTTCGTGTCTTCAGCCTGGAACACCTCTTGCTCTTCGGGTGTGAACACATCTTCTAAATTAGAGCTTGGTGTGTCGCTATAGCTGAGGATGGCGTTGCAACTTTCGATGTTTGATGATTGGGATGGTCTAGCTCCTTCTTGGTCTTCTTGCCTCCCCTTTGCTGGTACCTGCACTCGAGAAACAAAATTACAAGATCCCTTTACATATGCGCTCTGTGGCCTACTAGCGCGGCCTGCCTGACTGTGGCGATTGCGGTCTCCTAGTTCCCGGGGCCTCGGAAGGCTCCCGGTTAATTACTCCCGCGGGGTGCTCCGCGAGATACCTTCGATTAAGCTGTGTGGTTGTCTTCGTTGTCTTCGCTTGTCGTCCTCCATGAATGATGATGGTGATGTGTGTGTGGGAAGCGTCAGGGCCCGTGTCCTCGTCGGTACACGTGCCGCAAGTGGCGTGGCCTTAGCGGTGGCCGCGCCCGCCCTGGCCGTCGTGCCTCGTCGGTCTTGGCGGCGTTGGAGTAGTTGGTGTTGGGGTAGCATGGGTCAGGGTCGGCTCAGACTTCTTGATGACCTGTTGCTTCATCGGGGTGTTCAACAGGCTACACCTTGCGGGAGTAACGGTTTGGGGAGACTGGCGTCAGTGTAAAAACTAACGGACACACGCTCACATTGGCGTGGCCGGGGTGGTTGGCGCCTCATCTTGGCTAGACGCCAAGTATTTGGCGGTCTGCAAAGGCGCCGCCTCACAGGGCCGTGGAAAGTGGTGTCCCAAAGGCCGCATCGCCTTGGCCTGGTACTATGTGAAAGAGTGACCTGTGCGCCGGCGATGCCATGGACCTATACACTAAGGACATGTTCGCCATGGTGGGTGTGCCTCTCGAAGGAGGGACCGGCCTTGGACAGCGTCGTTGTAACATTCGGTTCAGTGAAGGATCTGTACACCATTGACCTGTTCGTCGGGGACGCGAGCCTCATGAAGGAGGAACCGGTCTTAGACCCATCGTTGCGGATATTGGTTCCACCAAGGATCTGTACGTCATGATGGGAAAGACGGGTCTCGGGATGCGTTGTCGGATCTTCCTATCCGCCGCACCGTCCCCTCCAAGAGTGTGACGCGAAACCTGTACACCGGCGTCTCCTTCGCCATAAACATGTTCACCGTGGCCTCGTTCGTCGCAATCTGTGCGTCATGAAGGGAAAAGCGAGACTCGGGCTGCGTTGTCAGTGAGCTCCGGTTCTGCCATGCCGTCTCCTCCAAGAGCATGATGCAAAACCTGTACGCCTGTGTATCCTTTGCCATGAACCTGTTCAAAGTGGCCTTGTTCATCACAATCTGTGTGTCGCGACCTGTACACACTAGTGCAGAACCGGGCAATAGCACCGGTTCATAAGGCCCTTTAGTGCCGGTTAGGTAACCGGCACTAAAATTTCGGCACTAAAGCCCCCCCCCCTTTAGTACCGGTTCAGCACGAACCAGTGCTAAAGGGCAACCACGTGGCACGAGCCAGCTCCGGGGGCCGGGAGCCCTTTAGTACCGGTTGGTAACACCAACCGGTACTAAAATGTTGGGGGGGTTTTGGTTTTATGATTTCTTTTTCATTTAATTTTGTGTTTTCCATTTTAATTCTTTTTCGTTTGCTGGTATTTTACGGTACTACACATTGTACACGTTATGCATATATATATATATATGTATGTATATATAGAATTTCTAGTAGAACCAATCATATATATATCATCAATCATGTCTCACAAACCACCATATTAATTCACACATACACACATGTATAGCTATATACAATTTCTCCTACATATGCATGTTGCCTTCGGAGCCAGTGGCATTAGCCTGATTGGTGCCTTCGGAGCACGATGACAATTGGAAGTGGTTCATGTCTTTTTTGATGGGGGCGGTAGCGGGTAATAGTATTCTCCCTTCGGATTTATGACCTGGTCGAGCAAAAATCCCGCTATTTCCTCTTGAAGTGCTTCTACGCGCTCCGTTGGTAGGAGCTTGTCGCGCACCTCTTTGAACTATTACGAAGGAGATCAATATGCATGTGTATTAGTTGTGTGACTAGATATCGATAATGGTGTAAAAATTGTGAATATTGTTCTGACAAATGTACCCATTCCTGTCTTTGAGATCTGCTCCTTTTGGACGCCATCATGCGAATGTTCTCGCAAACGCAGTATGCACACAGATCAGTCCCCTACGCCTGCTGAAGGGCCTTTACGAGAATGGAATTTGATCAGATAATAATTAATCAAGCATGATAATTAAAGAGATGGCAGCTAGCTAGCTAGCTAGTACTACTTAATTACTTACCTTGGGTCGAAACCATTTCAGCTTTTGTTTCCATTCGCCTGGAGTGACGCTGATGAACCTTGCCCAAGCCCTGCCCGCCAACAAAGAAAATGAATAAAGGGGTTATTAAATAGTTCATATCATGAAATGACGAACTAAATAGGCCGAGATATATAGTTAATAATGATTGAAATTACCTGTTGACTATCCCAAACAAGATGTTATAGTTACTATTTGCTTTGAGTAGTGAGTCCAGTATTTCAACTGTTCCGGCGTCAACTTTAATGATACACAAGATCCAGTGAAATCTGCATGCACACACGTTTGCATATCTTAATTAAGCGGGCATATGTAAGCAAAAACATGTAGCTAGCTAGTAGGCAAAAATAGAGAATTTGTAGTACAAGAAAGTGTGACTCACTCGAAGTTGTAAGAAAGTAGTATATCTTCATTGTATTTGAGGCGCTTCAAGAACTCTAGCATGCTGTCCTCTACCTCTTTTTCATAATATGCATCTAATTTCCATGTGTATTCATTAGCGGTGTTTGGGTCAATGAACCCAATGCCATAGCGTCCACCTTTTCTCATTTCATACATCTTCATCCTGCATAATACCATAGAAAAGAATATAGTGAGGATAATTACACGTAATGATTGATCAAAAGGATAACTACAGCTAGCTTGAGACTTAAATTACAGAAAGAAATAACTTACAGACAATAGCAACTGACGATAGATTTGTTGAGTGCGTCTTGATTGTATAACTGAAACAGTTCATAATACTCAACGGCCACAGCTTTCTCATGGTAGTAATCATCCTTCTTGACATACACCATGAGGGACTCTCGATCGGATCTCTTGCTAATGTCCATGTACCATTGATGCAATTCATACATTCTCGTTGGGAGCTTCTTGATATCTTCTGGCTCGACCAAAGGTTGGCCCCGGACAAATTTCCGTTTTATTTCCTCCTCTCTAATCAGAGGCATGTCCTCGATCTCGAGGTGTTGTCCAACAGTGATCTTGAGTTCTTCAACCTGCATTATATGCTCCTGGGTTATTACCACATCTCCCACCTCGGTAACTTAAACTATTTGGCCACAATAATATTGGGCGCGCGTACTGTCACGTGTTGTTGGCGGCACAACAAGCGGGGGCATCCATTGCGCCGCCTGTTTTCCCAGCTGGGTAACGGTTTTCCCGCATTTTTTGACAGCTGCTTGTTGTTTGCTCGAGCTCGAGCTCGCCTCCTTATATAGACTTTGTCAATGTAACTTCCTGATGTGGCGCTCATAGTCTGAGTCAACAGGCTTAGGAGCTGGTGGTTGAGCCATACGAATGAAGTGGTCAACTACTTCCACAGGCACTTTCTCCCTTGGCGGCGGTGGCGGTTTTGGTCCAAAATGGGCGTCGATTTCTGCCCGCACTATGGCATTGGTTTGCTCCTCGGTCCTGTCGTAAGCCCTCACAGGAAGAGGAGTACTAAGGTTTGGACCATATTTATATCGCTTGCCTCCGCCTGTACTTCCTGTACTATCACCTCGACTCGTACTGCTACGCACCATAGCTGCAGGGTGTCTCTTCCGCGATTGCTGAGGCGGCAGAGATGGCTGACGGGGCTGAGTTGGACGTGGAGGAGTGGCCTGAAGCTGTGCCGGACTTGGAGGAGGAGTGGCCTGAGGTTGTGCCGGACTTGGAGGAGGAGTGGACGTCTGACGCTGTGTCGGACTTGGAGGAGGAGTGGCCTGACACTTTGCCGGACTTGGAGGAGGAGGAGTGGGCTCACGCGTTGGTGGACTTGGAGGAGCGGGAGTCTGCTGACTCGGTGGCGGACTTCGACGAGGAGTCGGGTGACGCGGTGTCGGTGGCCTTCGAAAGATGATGCAATCCTTTCTCCATAGGATGATACGATGTTTGGCATCTCTGAGTGTGTGCTCCTCGTCACCTCCAGGAATGTCAAGCTCTAGCCCCGAATATTGGTCCACCACCTCATCAACCACGACACGAGCATAGCCTGCTGGAATCGGGTTGCAAAGGAAGGTTGCATTGGGGGAATTTGTATAAGCAACACCGTCCGCCACCTTCAAGGATATGTTCTTAATTTTGAAGTGTAGCTCGCAGTTAGTGTTCTCCACGATATCATCCACGGGGTATCTATCCAGCAGTGCGTCGCCCGGGCCGGAACCCACGCTGCTTCTCGGCATGGATGGGGCAGTGGTATCCAATGCTGGATCATCCGCTAGCTGCTGCATTTGCTGAGACCCCCTTTGCTGGCTAAGTGAGTCGATCTGCTCCTGCTGCCGCTGGAATTTAGCTGCCAATTCCGCTTGACTTGCTTCTAGGCCTTGAAAGCGTTCATAGTCCCACTTCCTCTGCTCCTCCTCCATCTTCCTCTTCTTATCCTCCGCAATCTTCTTTCTCGCACGGGTTCTATAGTCGGCGTTCCAGTCCAAAAACCCCTCATACCACGGAATAGCGCCCTTGCCTCGTGTTCTTCCCGGGTGTTCAGGATTTCCCAGGGCACGCGTAAGCTCATCATTCTCTCTGTTGGGCTGGAACACCCCTGATCGAGCCTCTTCTATTGCAACAAGTAGCGCATCGTCGGCTCCGTTCAGACATGCCTTCGTCGAAACATTGCCTGTCTTCGGGTCCAACTCCCCCCCATGCGCATAGAACCAAGTCCTGCACCTGGGGGGGCACCTCTTAGTAACCGGAGTGACACTTGCATCCTCCATCTCTTCCTCAGACTTATCCCACTTAGGCATTGCCACCGCGTAGCCACCTGGCCCCAGCTTATGGAACTTATCCTTTTTTTCGGCATTCTTCTTGTTTATTCTCGACCGTTCCTTAGCTAATTCTGAATTCTTGAATTTCACAAAATCGTCCCAATGAGCACTTTGATTCTCTATTATCCCCTCGAATACTGGAGTCTTCCTTCCTCCCTTGACGTACTTCTCCCACGTCGTTCTCTTGTGGTTCTTGAATGCAACCGCCATCTTCCTAAAAGCAGCGTCCTTGACTTTCCGCACATCTGCTTCTGTGAAATGATCTGGTAGGGTGAAATGTTCCATGAGAGTATCCCAAAGTAGTTTTTTTTGATTCTCGTCGACAAAAGTAACATCTGGACGAGGCTTTGCTGGCTTTCTCCATTCTTGAAGGGAGATCAGGAGTTGGTCCTTCACAAGAACTCCGCACTGACGAACGAACTTGTCCGCGATCTTCTTAGGCGCTAATGGTTCGCCATTAGGTCTGATTGCCTCGATATTGTACTTTATGCCCTCCTTCAACTTTTTGTTCGAGCCTCGTTTCGTCCTTTTGCCGGAAGATTTGCTCGATCTGGATGGCTGAAAGAAGAAAGATCGATTCGTTATTATATCTTCAACTCATTTAAAACATGCGATGATCACCAGATTCCTGCTTATATAAATATATATACCTCGCCGGTGTTTGTTGTTTCAGGATCAACATGTTCTTCGTCATAGTTCATGACTTCATCTTCTCGGTCGTCGCGATCGAATATCATATCACCCTCTCCGGTGTTGTTTAGAAATTCGGAGCCGTCAAAATCTTCTTCATTCTGCTCATCATCTGGCCCGCGTATGATATCGAACATGGTATGTTCTCTCTCTCTGTCGGTATTGTCCGCCATAGCTTTTATTTAACTATGCCAAAAGAAATATAAAACAATTTAGTATTCAAATTACATCGTCTCGAATAATAGATATAATCTCGAATACATCATCTCAAATAATAGATGTAATCTCGAATACATCGTCTCGAATAATAGATATAATCTTGAATACATCGTCTCGAATAATAGATATAATCTCGAATACATCGTCTCGAATACATCGTCTTGAATATTATATATCGAGTACATCACTGGCTAGGTAGCTAATAAAGATCGAATACTATAGAAGAATCTAGGACACTCGCAGTTCCTGTGGCGCAGGCGGTGGACACCCAAAGAGAAGGAACCCTCACAGGATCATAGCTGAAGTGAGATCCCTGAAGAAACTGCCAGGTATTGGAGAACCTGCCGCCCTCTAACGCAACCATGTAGCGATGGACGTGCTCGTCCTCCTCCCTGACATGGCGACGTACCTCCTCCGGCGGGGCCGGCTCCCTCTGCACCGAAACTGGCCCACGCGAACGCCACCAAACGAGATAAGGGTCGACGACGGGACCCGGGGCCGGGTTCCTCATCAAGTGGCGCGCTCCTCCAGGCAGCACCTCCCAGTGCCAGCCCAGCGGAGCCCAGTCTCGGACATGGGTCAGCCAGACATCATCGCGGACTGGTCGACGGCGAGGATGCGGGCCGGGCATCGTCGAGAACAAATACTAGCTATATGCCCGCAAAAAATAACATTTTTTTAATGATTGGATTTTGATAACTAAAATTTCTAACATTTCTATATAACTAACATTCCTATAACATATCTAACAACGCTATATAACTAACATTTCTAATATTTCTATAACTAAAAAACAGAAAAAAACTAGCATTTCTATATAACTAACATTTCTATAACTTTAATATAGAAAAAACTAACATTTCTATATAACTAACATTTCTAACATTTCTATATATAACTAAGATTTCTGTAACATTAATACAGAAAAAACAGAAGAAAAAAACTAAAAACTAAAAACTAAAAACAGAAAAACTAAAAACTAAAAACATTGTGTGTGTGTGTGTTTGTGTGTATGTGTGTGTTTGTGTATGCATGCGTGAGTGCAGAGGCGACGGCGACGGCGAGCCAAGGCAACGGCGTCGACGGCGTGGCGGCTTCGATTGGAGGGAGGAGAGGGGGGACAGGGGCTCACAGCACGGGCGAGAGGTCGAGGCGACGACGATGGCGACGGCGACGCGGGCAGGTGCGGGGACGTGGACGCGGGCCGGTGCGGGGACGGGGACGGGCCGGCGACGCGGACGACGTGACGGGGGCGGCGCGACGAGGTCAGGGGTGGCGCGACGTGGACGGCGCGACGGGGACGGCGCGATGGGTGTGGCGACGGTGCGGGACTAGGCGGCGGCGATGAAGCAGAGGAAACTGACGAAATTTTTCGAAGTGTTTTCTTATATAGAAAACACCTTTAGTACCGGTTGGAGCCACCAACCGGTACTAAAGGCCTGTTTTGGCCAGGCCAAGCGACGGGAAGCACCCCCCTTTAGTACCGGTTCCTGGATCCAACCGGTACTAAAGGCCCCCCCTTTAGTACCGGTTGGTGCCACGAACCGGTACTAAAGGGGGGTGCGCTGCCAGGCGAGGGGCGCAAAGTTTAGTCCCACCTCGCCTAGCGAAGGGCAGCCGCACTGGTTTATAAACCCAGCCGCGGCTGCTCCTTCAAGCTCCTCTCAAATGCAGGCCTTCTGGGCCTACCTGTGCTGTGCTGCCCCGTGGGCCTACCGGGCCTTTGCGGGCCTGCATCCTGGCCCATCAACGGGTTGGGTTTCTAGTCGTATGCAGGCCGCTCTAGCCTAGTAGGCGGGCTTTTTTTTTATTTTTTTGCTTTATTTATTTTTGAGTTGTTGTTTTTTGTGTATTTAGAGTTTCTTTGTGAATATTTTTGCTTTAGGTACAACAAATTACAAATTTTCTGTTAGTGCCCGTAGTTTTCAAATTTGAATAGTTTAAATTTTGAATTATTTGAAATTAGTGTGAATCACTAGTTTGTGAATAACTTATATTTAAAAATCAGTAAAGGCATGAAAGAATTTTTTTGCACATAAAATTTCTTCGTGTTTCAAATGCCAAAACACATAATTAACTACCCTAATTATTACAGGGATTCCCTTCTGGGTGTGAAACACAGAAGAAAGTGATGATAGCTAGTGAAGCCGATCACATCCCAGATCTTTGGGTGTGAAACTTTTTCTTCGCGTGTGTCCCTTTGCACCGTAACCATGGAAAATCTTCATCATTTAACGGGATGCTCGGGTCAATATTCACTGTGAATGGAGCAATTTCATCAAACTTTTCATAATCTTCTGACTTGTCTGTCTTGTCATCCACTCCCATGATGTTTCTCGTCCCAGAAAGAACTATGTGCTGCTTTGGCTCATCGTACGATGCATTCGCTTCCTTATCTTTTCTTTTTCTTGGCTTGGTAGACATGTCCTTCACATAGAAAACCTGTGCCACATCATTTGCTAGGACGAATGGTTCGTCTGCATACGCAAGATTGTTGAGATCCACTCTTGTCATTCCGTACTGCGGTTCTTCCGTTACCCCGCCTCGTGTCATATTGACCCATTTGCACTGAAACAAAGGGACCTTCAAACCACGTCGATAGTCAAGTTCCCATATGTCATGTATATAACCATAATATGTTTCCTTTCCCGTCTTGGTTTCTGCATCAAAGCGGACACCACTGTTTTGGTTGGTGCTCTTCTTATCTTGGGCGATCGTGTAAAATGTATTACCATTTATCTCGTACCCTTTGAAAGTCATTATATTCGAAGATGGTAATTGAGACAGCAAGTACAGGTCATCTTCAATAGAGGTGTCATGCATGGTACGTGCTTGCAACCAGCTGGCGAAACTCCTGGTTTGTTCACGTGTAATCCAGTCATCAGACCGCTCCGGGTGTTTGGAGCGTAGCAAATTCTTGTGTTCATCCATATACGGAGCCACCAAGGTGGAATTCTGTAGAACTGTGTAGTGTGCTTCAGTGAGAGAATGTCCGTCCATACATATTATTTGTTGCCCTCCTAGCGTGCCTTTTCCATCCAGTCTGCCCTTATGCCGCGATTCAGGAACACCAATCGGCTTAAGGTCAGGAATAAAGTCAATACAAAACTCAATGACCTCCTCATTTTGACGGCCCTTGGAGATGCTTCCTTCTGGCCTAGCACGGTTATGAACATATTTCTTTAAGACTCCCATGAACCTCTCAAAGGGGAACATATTGCGTAGAAATACAAGACCCAAAACGTTAATATCTTCGCATAGGTGAACTAGGACGTGCGTCATGATGTTGAAGAAGGATGGTGGGAACACCAACTCGAAACTGACAAGACATTGCACCAAATCATTCTGTAACCTTGGTATGATTTCTGGATCGATTACCTTCTGAGAGATTGCATTGAGAAATGCACATAGCTTCACAATGGCTAATCGAATATTTTCCGGTAGAAGACCCCTCAATGCAACCAGAAGCAGTTGCGTCATAATCACGTGGCAGTCATGAGACTTTAGGTTCTGGAACTTTTTCTTTGCCATGTTTATTATTCCCTTTATATTCGACGAGAAGCCAGACGGTACCTTAATACGGAGCAGGCATTCAAAGAAGATTTCCTTCTCTTCTTTGGTAAGAGCATAGCTTGCATGACCCTGATGTATGCCGTCTTTTCCGTGCATACGTTGCTGGTCCTCCCGTGCCTCAGGTGTATCTTTTGTCTTCCCATACACGCCCAAGAAGCCAAGCAGGGTCACACAAAGATTCTTCGTCACGTGCATCACATCGATTGCGGAGCGGACCTCTAGGTGTTTCCAATAGGGCAGGTCCCAAAATATAGATTTCTTCTTCCACATGGGTGCGCGTCCGTCAGCGTCATTCGGAACAGGTTGTCCACCAGGACCCTTTCCAAAGACCACCTTCAAATCCTTGACCATATCATGTACATCAGCACCAGTAAGGTGGCCAGGCTTCGTCCGGTGATCCGCCTCACCTTTGAAATGCTTGCCTTTCTTTCTTACGGGATGCCTGCTCGGAAGAAATCGACGATGTCCCAGGTACACATTCTTACAATTAGCCAAATATGTATTGTCGGTATCGTCCAAACAGTGCGTGCATGCATGGTATGCCTTGTTTGTCTGTCCTGAAAGGTCACTGAGAGCAGGCCAATCATTGATGGTCATGAACAGCAACGCCTTTAGGTCAAATTCTTCCCCCATGTGCTCATCCCACACACGTACACCTGTTCCATTCCACAGTTGTAAGAGGTCTTCAACTAATGGCCTTAGGTACACATCAATGTCGTTGCCGGGTTGCTTAGGGCCTTGGATGAGCACTGGCATCATAATGAACTTCCGCTTCATGCACAACCAAGGAGGAAGGTTATACAAACATAGAGTCACAGGCCAGGTGCTATGGTTGCTGCTCTGCTCCCCAAAAGGATTAATGCCATCTGCGCTTAGACCAAACCTTACGCTCCTTGCGTCATCTGCAAACTCCTTCCCGTACATTCTTTCAATTTTTCTCCACTGCGACCCGTCAGCGGGTACTCTCAACTTTCCGTCTTTCTTACGGTCTTCTCTGTGGCATCGCATCGCCTTGGCATGCTCTTTGTTTTGGAACAAACGTTTCAACCGTGGTATTATAGGAGCATACCACATCACCTTGGCAGGAATCTTCTTCCTGGGGCGCCGGCCCTCGATGTCAGGACCCCGATCCTAGGTCACACCGATCTAGCATGTAACACATCATATCACTTTGTGGCCTCACGCACGGTATTTCCATGGGTGCCACCTTACCTGGCCCGGGACCGTTTGCGCCTTTTGGCTCACGTATATGATAGTGTCGCTAGCATCCATATGACAAAGAACCCGGGCCGACATGGCTAGTCGTGAACCCAAAGCGGCACAGACCTATGGAGACAGGCATACATGAATCACATCGAACATGTCGGTCATCAACGAGTGATTCCGGGCTGTAGCACTGGGCTAACAGGACTCCGGGGATCCCGGGCTGTAGCAGGCTAGGCAGGACTCCGGAAATCACCGCGTGACATTTCCCCGAAGGGACAGACATAGGGACGAAGTGAAACACATGCCGGCCAGTCAAGTGTCCTGAACAGTAGTGCTGGGCTAGCAGGACTCCGGTGATCCGGGCTGTAGCAGACTACTATGGCTCGAGGAACACTAGACTACATTTCCCCATAAGAAAGGCTGCGAAGGATAAACAACTAGGTTGTCGGATCCTACACATACCAAGCATTTGAATCATACACACAATATGCTCGATATGTGTAAATACAACATGGCATCACAACATAACTCTACAACTCAAGTATTTGTTCATTAGGCTCCGAGGAGCGAGATATTACAAACATGGGTCTCATGACCCTACAATCATAGCATACAATGCAAAGCACATGCGGAAGCTTAACATGTCTGAGTACAGACATCTATAAATGAAAAAGGCTGAGAAGCCTGACTATCTACCAAATCCTGCCGAGGGCACAAGATCGTAGCTGAGGAATCAAGTTAAACGTCGAAGTCCACGCGGAACTACTAGCGAGATTGAAATCTCTCTGCAAAACATAAAGTAAGCAAACGTGAGTACAAAGGTACTCAGCAAGACTTACATCAGAACTAAACTACATATGCATCGGTATCAACAAGGGAGGGTGGTGGAGTTTAACTGCAGCAAGCCAGCTTTGACTCAGTGGCTAAACTATGGATCCGCTCCCGTCTCCCTACGAGAAGGCCATCCATAGCACTCACACTTATCTTGAGCATTTTAGAATATCCACTTCAAGTTGTCTATGTACCACGTAGGCATCCAAGAAGTCCATAACCGAGGACACGGCTATTCGAATAGATCATGATAACCCTGCAGGGGTGTACTTCTTCACACACGCTCTCACCACTTATCACCATGTACACGTCATGTATCTCGGCAACCTTCAAGCGGAAGCCTGGCGAGGGTGTCGGCCACGACCTGACTAACCATACAAGGCTCTAGTCCAGGTTTATCGCCTATTCGGGTTCCATCCGCAAGGAGATCCAGCCGGAGTGTCGCTCACGGCCCCAAACGATATGTGCAGGGTTCCCAAGCCCACCTCGCCGGATGGATCTGCGCTTGGTACACCGTGCCACTTGTGCCTAGTCTGTCCCAAGCCCACCTGGCCGGGTGCCACTTGGTAGACTACTAACACTACCTACAAACACCATAGACTATTTGCGACTCCTGGACAGAGATCAAGTTGGCTAATAAGTCGAGAGGGGCACTTAAGCATTCCAATGTGTGGTAGTATCTAGTCATTGGAGAACATACACGGAACTCGGTGCTTAAGGACGGTTCCAGTGAGACAACCCACCATGTACTCCTACATGGCCTCTCACCGCTACCTTTACCAAATCGTGTTCACACGCTTAACTCTCAGTACCAGAACATATCGTACCACTCCAATTCATTCCCAATGAATCAGACCTGACACAACTCTAAGCAATAGCAGGCATGGCATGGCAAGAACACAACATGGCTCAATCAACCCCTACACATGCTAGTGGGTTTCAACTATTTACTGTGGCAATGACAGGTCATGCAGAGGAATGGGTTCAACTACCGCAGCATAAAGTAGCAGTTGAATCGTTGTTGTCCTAATGCAATAAAAGAGAGCAGGAGCGAGAGAGTGGGATTGTATCGGAATGAACAAGGGGGGTTGCTTGCCTGGTAGTTCAACAGGGGGGCACTGCTTCACTGATAGGTACTCTCGAACACTTCCGGAGCAGGACCTATCAAGAAGGAACGGTGCCAACAATCAATACACAAGCATATGCAACAATCTGATGAATGAACATGGCATGAAGATGTGATGTTGTTTGAGCTAATGCAACTAGTATTCAACTGCATGAAGTCCATTTGAACAAAAGATTCAAATGCATCTCCAAATAAGCTCTTTATATAAGCCATAAGTGTGTTTCCATATATACAGCAAGTATAGGTTGGTTTTTCATGCATGAAAATGGTACAGATGGATAGATTGAATTTTTCTGATAATTTTTCATATATAAATTATTTCAATCCGAGCTACGGTTGAATTTCTATGATTTTTAGAAGTTTAGGCAATTTTCTGAAATAAATAAATCATTTCTGATTTATTTAAAATCCCAGAAAAACTTTACTGCGCCAGCATGACATCACTATGACGTCATCAGGTCAACGGGGTCGGTCCAGGTCAAACCTGACGACCGGGTCCCACATGTCATTGACTCACTGCTAACTGGGAGTTAATCCCGTATTGACTGGGATTTGACCCGCTACGGGGGCCCACTGTCAGTGGCTGAAGGGCGGCTAATCAGTAGGATTAGCCCCTAATGGCCATGGCACGTCGTCCAGAATGGCGGTTAGACGCCGGCGACCTCAAGTCGTGGCGGAAGGTCGCCGGAGCGGCGCTACGGCGGCGGTGGTTCAAGCCAAGGGCACCAGGGGGTTGCCCTCGCTCGCCTCGACGCGGGGCGATCTGTAGCGGCGGTGGCGGCAGGTTGGGCGGCGGCCGGAGTTCGACTGACCTCGGGGACGGGGCTACGGTGCAGGGCAGGGCAAACGGGTGGTTGCGCTCGTTTACTGGGAGCATTCTAAGCGCGTTGACGGGCTCAAGCGCGAGGTTTGTCCTCTGCAACGACGGCGACGACATGGACGCCGGCGATGAGCTCACGGCCATGGTTGGGAGCGAGGCTAGCGAGCGGGAACGAGAGAGGGAGAAGAGGGGTTCGACGCGGGAGCTCACATGGATTCCAGTGGAGCAAACGGCATGGCCGGGGAAGCTCTGGATGACGCGAATCGAAGACGAGGTCGCCGGCGGCCGAAGGTTGAAGAAGAGCTCGAAGACGATGCTGCAGGGCTTCCGGCGGCACACGGCTCGGCGAGGAGGAAGATGGGGTCGGGGCAGAGCACGGGGACACATCAGAGAGGCGCGGGGGAGGCGGTGGTTGCGTCTGCGGCGAGCGGCGGCGACGATGGCTCTCGTGTGTGTGCGGGAGGAGAGCCAGAGGAGGGAGAGGAGCACGGGGAGAGACTGAGAGGGCCTGGGGGCGCGTGGCGTCTCCAGGGCATCGTCGGGGAGGCGGCAGCAAGCAGGAGGTGGCCAGGCGCGTCGGCGGTGCTCGCCACCGAGCTGCTTCGCGCGCTGGCAAGGGGAGGAAGACAAGCGTGCCCCTGGTGGCCTGGGCCAGCGAGCTGGGCCAGCTTCAGGTAGGTGGGCCAGGTAGTCCTTCACTCTCTCTTTCTCTCTTATTTCTATTTTCTAATTTATGTTATTTTGTTTTGATTTAGTTTAAATACTAAATCATTTTATAAAATCCTGAAAATAAATATGTGACTAGAACTAAAATATCCCAAACCACATAAAATGTTCCAGGATTATTGGGCATATATTAATTATATAAAGAATATATATCCAATGCAAATAGTTATTGAATTAATTCAAAGGCCCAAAATAAATGTCTCCGAGATTCCAAAAATATTGTTTTAAGTTTTACCTATTGCCAATATTTTCAGAGACTAAGAGGAACATTTTCTTGGACTTCTTTGAAAAGATTTTGATGTTGATTATTTCTGAGGTGATTTATGAGGGTTTCAACTATCCTCAATTCAACTTTCAAAATTTAGACATGATGCATGATGCTCACTCAGGTAAATAGCTACAAGCAAATTCTAGGGCTGTGACAACTCACCCCCACTAAACAAGAATCTCGGCCCGAGATTCAAGACGTGAGGTAAGAAGAGAGGGGGAACACCAATTAAGAATCTTCACGACCCGATTGCCCTTCTCAAAGATGTTGATTCATTTCGTCATCTTGATCTTGACGTCTTTGCTTTCGGGATCTTCATCCAGCATGATGACGGCAGAAAGGAAATTCTACAGAGATCGATCTCCTCGGAGATCGAGCACTCAAAATCAACTCATGGAGTGAGACATAGGAACATCTCTAGAGCTGAGAGGCAAAACTTGCATCAGGAGCAATAGAAGAAACAATTTGACGAGGGTTTCAAAGTAGCGAGGGAAATTGCCGTGATTCCGAAACGGGGCACCTCGGGGAAGGTGACTCGAAGAACTATTCCCTTAAGTGGCAAAAGAATTACTTTTGATCCATAATCATTGAAGCTCTTCATACCAGCTTAAGGCAATTTACAATTGATCGTTTGAGATAGCTTGAAGAGATGGCATACTTGGACTAGAATGGATGATGTGGACTACCTTGTTGAAGACAACGCAATGGATAATTTTTGCTCATCATCCGAAATGGATGAGACTCGTGGTATGTCCACTTTGAAGATGATCCTGAACAACAACTACTGAGGTGCAAGCTGGGAACAAAATGCAAATGTTGGGAATGATTCTAGTAATTGGGGAGAAGGTTCACCGGCAAAGGTGATTCCACCAATTGGATGGCTATCGAACAACTGAGAGGACGGAGGCACATTCCAGTTGACGACAACATCAGAACCTAGTGCCTGAGCGTGCTCTCAAGAACTTGAGCATTTCCGTATTCATCAAGGTTCTGCCAATATCCGTGTCAAGGATCCTGGCAACACAACATGCTACCATGATGAATAATGGTGGAAGATGCAGATGCAAAGAAAGATAACACTCTCTCAGATTTCACCTTAGCAAAGCCAAGGAAACAAAATCTGGATGATCGACCGAGAGACATTTAGCACTCCGCTTCTAATGTTCTCCTTGATGTACTGGTTACCACGGTCATGCTTTAAGCATCGGCATAGCCACCAAGTAGTGGTCGGACTTCGGAATACAATAGATCCATAAGGAACAACTTCTGGATTAAACCATACGAAATCCTTATGGGAAGGTGGCCAACTTTCTTCAATCGAGATACTATAATAATAGGTCTTCTGGCTGGATGTGTTGGCCATGGCATCCACTTTACCGGTTATCGAGAGACCAATATTATAGTTCTTGGAAAATGCTCCAACCATCATATCTGCCTGAGATTCAGATCTAGTTGGTGTCAGGATATTCCAGACTCATCGAGTCTAGAAAGGAAAAGGAAGGTTTGCAACAAAAATCGACGAGACAACATTGCCGGATTCTCGGGGAATGAACTACGGTAGTAAGCTCCAAAACATGAGCCAGTTCTGCTACAAGCATGTGAACACGTTCTCCTAGACAAGCATGGCCACCTGGTAGTCTTATACACTACCAAGTTCAGGAGGGAACCATCAACGAGGATACCGAAGTCCTTGCGTAAGTCTAGCTCCTAAGAAGAAACTTCTTCTCCTTGAACAAACCAATCAGTGGCTTGGTGTGCTAGGAACACATATGGAGTGGAGGTAATTAATCTACCAAACCATAGAATATTTCGCACATATGCATGACTGATTTGGGATGATTCCTAGGGAAACAAAACAAACCTTTCTCAAATTCATGGCGGCAACTTACATCGAGTGCACATGAATTAGAGGAAGTCACTTCTTTCATCCAAACATATGCTTCATGAACGAAACACGAAGATAATGCTTATAAAGTTTCCAATACTAGTGTAACGTTCAACATGAATCATGGGGGAGACAAAATGCTGCTGATGGGCTCAACAGCAACTCATCGGAATTTCCATATAACTGGACTTCCACCACTATGTGAACAATGTGATAGTATTGGTCAGACCAAAGATATAATGGTGTATGCTCGAGGGACAATCGCAAGTAAGACAACATTACGAACATCGTTGGTTCTGATTTGATTTGACGATAGCCCACACTCAAATCAAGGTTTGGACAAAACAATAGCTCCACCAATTGGTCACGGCGATCAATCGATGAAGATATCATCTTTCTTCAACACACACACAAACTCAAAGATATCCCTTAACATGAACTAAGTCAGACAAGCTTTTATCTTCCAACTCTCCAAGTTGTTGTTAAGCTTAACCAACTAGCTCAGGGGTATCCAACACAGATTCTTGGAGAATGGGTGGTCGGAGGAAAACCAACATGATCACAAACTCAACATAGCGGTCAGGTGACAACCAGGTAATACTTCCGAGAAGATAATCGGAACATCACGAACCACTGATATGTTACTAAGCTCGAGAACAATCTTGCTTTTCAGGGCAAGACGATATGATCAAGGAGTGAGGGATTGACACAATCCTAACTCGTTGATCGAAGAGTGCACCGGAAAAAAGGACTAGGTAGCACGATCAATCTTAGAATGATGATTTGATAACCAATACGCTAAGAATGAGAATAGTGTCCATTAACTACCAAGCAACATAGTTGCTAGGAGTATTGATTCCACACATCATGACTCACGTGCCGGCATTCCGGTTACAATAACACGGGAACCGAGGAATGAACAATGATGGCAAGAAGTATCACTGCATCAAGAATTCATAGGAGAAGGTGTAATTCTCGCGACGCTCTTGACATAAGGTGGGTAATACTTTAGGGTAGAACAGAACCAAAAGTTGGGTTGCATTTTGATCTGCGGAATACAACTATTTTGACCCAACCCTAGATATGGACGAGGTACTGGAGTTTGTTTCTCCTAGTCATTCCAAAATAGAACGGCTCGACGGACCACAAGAATAATAGGCACCGATGAACGAATGCTCACATACTCTTGTCTATCAATTGATAGATGAGGGTCGGAATATAACGGAAGGGGGAAAACTCAAAGGAACATATACTTTCTGAGTTGTGGATGCATGGATTAGTATGTCGAACGAGTTCAACATATTTCTTCCGGATAACCCATGCAGGAAGGTAGGGTTGGCAGAGTCACAACATAGAATGGAAAACTCATCAGGAGCACTCTATCATGACCTTTTGGTTCAAAAGAACTCCTGCCATAGGTGGTTCATAGCATTTGGAAGAAGGAAATACCACAGACCTCGAGGACTATCGCAAAGGTTACTAATATCCTAAAGGAACTAGCAACACTATCAACCTGAGGTAGGTAGGGTGAGTCTCGGGTTCAAGAACCCATGAATAGAATGCCTACTAACTAAATGGCATCAGGGGATGCTTTCAAGAATGGTGGCCAGAATCATCACACCGGGAACACAAAACATGGTTCGATTACTAGGTGATCCTCTAAGACACCTAGGGTCATAATAATAGTTCCAACATAAATGCCGAGGCAACAGAGTACATCAACTCACCGATTAGTGTGATTAACCTGGCCTAAATGGACATCAGGAACAGGGGAAAAGGTTTGCAAATGCATCAGACTATTTAGAAACCTGGGATGACTCGGACAGCATAACGGCTGTAAATGCTCGAAAAGATTTGAGACATCCTGCAAAAATGGTGGCATAACCACTCAGAATCATAATATCATGGTTCTGAGGCCGGTTATGAATATATAGAAGTAGTAGGAACTGAACTGCAGCATGAATCCATCAATCCTATAAGTCAACGGGTTACTAACACGTCATCCTGATAGATAGATAAGAAGGCCTAGTTCTTAATCCCCGTAGAAATGAAGAGGATGACTCAGATCAGAAGGGCATGAGGTATAAGGAGTAAAAAGAGGCTTACGTTCCCTTCTGCAATCAATTCCCTTACATAACTAAGCATTTCTAGACTCAACTTCGACCAGTTTGGCTTGGTAATCCTACAGGCAGTCAGGCTCTGGTACCAACGCTGTCAGGACCCCGATCCTAGGTCACACCGATCTAGCATGTAACACATCATATCACTTTGTGGCCTCATGCACGGTATTTCCACGGGTGCCACCTTACCTGGCCCGGGACTGTTTGCGCCTTTTGGCTCACGTATATGATAGTGTCGCTAGCATCCATATGACAAAGAACCCGGGCCAACATGGCTAGCAGTGAACCCAAAGCGGCACAGACCTATGGAGACAGGCATACATGAATCACATCGAACATGTCGGTCATCAACGAGTGATTCCGGGCTGTAGCACTGGGCTAACAAGACTCCGGGGATCCCGGGCTGTAGCAGGCTAGGCAGGACTCCGGAAATCACCGCGTGACATTTCCCCGAAGGGACAGACATAGGGACGAAGTGAAACACATGCCGGCCAGTCAAGTGTCCTGGACAGTAGTGCTGGGCTAGCAGGACTCCGGTGATCCGGGCTGTAGCGGACTACTATGGCTCGAGGAACACTAGACTACATTTCCCCATAAGAAAGGCTGCGAAGGATAAACAACTAGGTTGTCGGATCCTACACATACCAAGCATTTGAATCATACACACAATATGCTCGATATGTGTAAATACAACATGGCATCACAACATAACTCTACAACTCAAGTATTTGTTCATTAGGCTCCGAGGAGCGAGATATTACAAACATGGGTCTCATGACCAAACAATCATAGCATACAATGCAAAGCACATGTGGAAGCTTAACATGTCTGAGTACAGACATCTATAAATGAAAAAGGCTGAGAAGCCTGACTATCTACCAAATCCTGCCGAGGGCACAAGATCGTAGCTGAGGTATCAAGCTAAACGTCGAAGTCCACGCGGAACTACTAGCGAGACTGAAATCTCTCTGCAAAACATAAATTAAGCAAACGTGAGTACAAAGGTACTCAGCAAGACTTACATCAGAACTAAACTACATATGCATCGGTATCAGCAAGGGAGGGTGGTGGAGTTTAACTGCAGCAAGCCAGCTTTGACTCAGTAGCTAACCTGAACTACGATTGCAAGCAACACTTTTGAGGTGGCGCACACGAGTCCACACATTCACCATTCAATACACCACTATGGATCCGCTCCCGTCTCCCTACGAGAAGGCCATCCATAGCACTCACACTTATCTTGAGCATTTTAGAATATCCACTTCAAGTTGTCTATGTACCACGTAGGCATCCAAGAAGTCCATAACCGAGGACACGGCTATTCGAATAGATCATGATAACCCTGCAGGGGTGTACTTCTTCACACACGCTCTCACCACTTATCACGATGTACACGTCATGTATCTCGGCAACCTTCAAGCGGAAGCCTGGCGAGGGCGTCGGCCACGACCTGACTAACCACACAAGGCTCTAGTCCAGGTTTATCGCCTATTCGGGTTCCATCCGCAAGGAGATCCGGCCGGATTGTCGCTCACGGCCCAAAACGATATGTGCAGGGTTCCCAAGCCCACCTCGCCGGATGGATCTGCGCTTGGTACACCGTGCCACTTGTGCCTAGTCTATCCCAAGCCCACCTGGCCGGGTGCCACTTGGTAGACTACTAACGCTACCTACAAACACAAGAGACTATTTGCGACTCGTGGACAGAGATCAAGTTGGCTAATAAGTCGAGAGGGGCACTTAAGCATTCCAATGTGTGGTAGTAGCTAGTCATTGGACAACATACACGGAACTCGGTGCTTAAGGACGGTTCCAGTGAGACAACCCACCATGTACTCCTACATGGCCTCTCACCGCTACCTTTACCAAATCGTGTTCACACGCTTAACTCTCAGTACCAGAACATATCGTACCACTCCAATTCATTCCCGATGAATCAGACCTGACACAACTCTAAGCAATAGCAGGCATGGCATGGCAAGAACACAACATGGCTCAATCAACCCCTACACATGCTAGTGGGTTTCAACTATTTACTGTGGCAATGACAGGTCATGCAGAGGAATGGGTTCAACTACCGCAGCATAAAGTAGCAGTTGAATTGTTGTTGTCCTAATGCAATAAAAGAGAGCAGGAGCGAGAGAGTGGGATTGTATCGGAATGAACAAGGGGGGTTGCTTGCCTGGTAGTTCAACAGGGGGGCACTGCTTCACTGATAGGTACTCTCGAACACTTCCGGAGTAGGACCTATCAAGAAGGAACGGTGCCAACAATCAATACACAAGCATATGCAACAATCTGATGCATGAACATGGCATGAAGATGTGATGTTGTTTGAGCTAATGCAACTAGTATTCAACTGCATGAAGTCCATTTGAACCAAAGATTCAAATGCATCTCCAAATAAGCTCTTTATATAAGCCATAAGTGTGTTTCCATATATACAACAAGTATAGGTTGGTTTGTCATGCATGAAAATGGTACAGATGGATAGATTGAATTTTTCTGATAATTTTTCATATATAAATTATTTCAATCCGAGCTACGGTTGAATTTCTATGATTTTTAGAAGTTTAGGCAATTTTCTGAAATAAATAAATCATTTCTGATTTATTTAAAATCCCTGAAAAACTTTACTGCGCCAGCATGATGTCACTATGATGTCATCAGGTCAACGGGGTCGGTCCAGGTCAAACCTGATGACCGGGTCCCACATGTCATTGACTCACTCCTAACTGGGAGTTAATCCCGTATTGACTGGGATTTGACCCGCTACGGGGGCCCACTGTCAGTGGCTGAAGGGCGGCTAATCAGTAGGATTAGCCCCTAATGGCCGTGGCACGTCGTCCAGAACGGCGGTTCGCCGGAGCGGCGCTACGGCGGCGGTGGTTCAAGCCAAGGGCACCAGGGGGTTGCCCTCGCTCGCCCGCATCCAGGGGAGGCACTGGCTCGACGCGGGGCGATCTGTAGCGGCGGTGGCGGCAGGTTGGGCGGCGGCCGGAGTTCGGCTGACCTCGGGGACGGGGCTACGGTGCAGGGCAGGGCAAACGGGTGGTTGCGCTCGTTTACTGGGAGCATTCTAAGTGCGTTGACAGGCTCGAGCGCGAGGTTTGTCCTCTGCAACGACGGCGACGACATGGACGCCGGCGATGAGCTCACGGCCATGGTTGGGAGCAAGGCTAGCGAGCGGGAACGAGAGAGGGAGAAGAGGGGTTCGACGCGGGAGCTCACATGGATTCAAGTGGAGCAAACGGCATGGCCGGGGAAGCTCTGGATGACGCGAATCGAAGACGAGGTCGCCGGCGGCCGAAGGTTGAAGAAGAGCTCGAAGACGACGCTGCAGGGCTTCCGGCGGCACACGGCTCGGCGAGGAGTAAGATGGGGTCAGGGCAGAGCACGGGGACACGTCAGAGAGGCGCGGGGGAGGCGGTGGCTGCGTCTGCGGCGAGCGGCGGCGACGATGGCTCTCGGGTGCGTGCGGGAGGAGAGCCAAAGGAGGGAGAGGAGCACGGGGAGAGACTGAGAGGGCCTGGGGGGCGCGTGGCGTCTCCAGGGCGTCATCGGGGAGGCGGCAGCAAGCAGGAGGTGGCCAGGCGCGTCGGCGACGCTCGCCACCGAGCTGCTTCGTGCGCTGGCAAGGGGAGGAAGACAAGCGTGCCCTTGGTGGCCTGGGCCAGCGAGCTGGGCCGGCTTCATGTAGGTGGGCCAAGTAGTCCTTCACTCTCTCTTTCTCTCTTATTTCTATTTTCTAATTTATGTTATTTTGTTTTGATTTAGTTTAAATACTAAATCATTTTATAAAATCCTGAAAATAAATATGTGACTAGAACTAAAATATCCCAAACCACATAAAATGTTCCAGGATTATTGGGCATATATTAATTATATAAAGAATATATATCCAATGCAAATAGTTATTGAATTAATTCAAAGGCCCAAAATAAATATCTGCGAGATTCCAAAAATATTGTTTTAAGTTTTACCTATTGCCAATATTTTCAGAGACTAAGAGGAACATTTTCTTGGACTTCTTTGAAAAGATTTTAATGTTGATTATTTTTGAGGTGATTTATGAGGGTTTCAACTAACCTCAATTCAACTTTCAGAATTTAGACATGATGCATGATGCTCACTCAGGTAAATAGCTACAAGTAAATTCTAGGGCTGTGACACTCGACATCACCAGGGTCATCGCGGCTGATCTTATAGCGCAATGCACCACATACCGGGCAAGCGTTCAAATCCTCGTACTCACCGCGGTAGAGGATGCAATCATTAGGGCATGCATGTATCTTCTGCACCTCTAACCCTAGAGGGCAGACAGCCTTCTTTGCTTCGTATGTACTCTCGGGCAATTCGTTGTCCTTTGGAAGCATGTCCTTTATTATTACCAACAACTTTCCAAATCCCTTGTCAGATACACCATTCTCTGCCTTCCATTGCAGCAATTCCAGTGTGGTGCCCAGCTTTTTCTTGTCACCTACGCAATTCGGGTACAACAATTTTTTGTGATCCTCTAACATGCGCTGCAACTTCTTCTTCTCCAAATCACTTGCGTAGTTTCTCTTTGCATCGGCAATGGCCCGACCTAGATCATCAACGGGCTCATCTGATGCCTCTTCTTCAGCTTCTTCCCGCATTGCCGGCTCAGCTTCTTCCCGCATTACCGGCTCAGCTTCTTCCCCCATTGTTGTATCATCGTATTCAAGGAACCCATGGCCAGGATAGCTGTCGTCGTCCTCTTCTTCTTCATTGTCTTCCATCATAACCCCTCTTTCTCCGTGCTTGGTCCAAATATTATAATGTGGCATGAAACCGGACTTAAACAGGTGGACGTGAATGGTTCTTGACATAGAGTAATTGTGACCATTCTTACAACGACCACATGGACAAGACATAAAACCATCCGCCCGCTTGTTTGCCTCAGCCGCAAGCAGAAAAGTATGCACGCCCTCAACGAACTGGGGAGAGCATCGGTCATCGTACATCCATTGCCGGCTTATCTTCATTACACAACACCGAATAGACCAAATTAATACAAGTTCATACATAAAGTTCATACAACACTTAAATGCAACAAACAAATAACTCTCTAGCTAAAGTATTTAAATGCAACAACAAATACGATCAAGATCGCAACTAAGGTAACAATGGATCCAACAGCATAATGATACCAAGCCTCACTATCGATGGCATATTTTCTAATCTTTCTAATCTTCAAGCGCATTTTCTCCATCTTGATCTTGTGATCATCGACGACATCGGCAACATGCAACTCCAATTCCATCTTCCCCCCCTCAATTCTTTTCAACTTTTATTTCAAGTACTCGTTTTCTCTTTCAACTAAATTTAACCTCTCGGCAATTGGGTCGGTTGGAATTTCCGGTTCACATACCTCCTAGAAAAAATTTCTATGTCAACTTGATGGGCATAATTTGTCATAAACACGAAATGCAACTAGTTTTAAAAAAAAATATACATACCACATCCGAATCATAACAAGGACTAGGGCCGACGGGGATGGATATCAAAACCATGGCACTGTATGTATAACAAACAACGTACGGGTAAGATAATTATACGAGTAACTATATATCCAAATCACACAAACATCAATTTTTATATAAAATTTCATGAACAAGAGGCTCACCACAAGGTGGTGCCGGCGACGGGACGGTGCGGGCGATCGACGGTGGCTACGATGGAGATTTAGAAGGCACTAAGTAAACCACACCTACATATGCAAACTAAGTGTTATTTTTGACCTCAAATTGCATATAAATTAAATACTAGCACATATATATATATATATATATATTCTCCCAAATTACTAAACTCACGAATTAATCACTATATAAAGCATTGCAAGAGCTAATCTAGCAATGAGAGATGAAAGGACAAAGTTGCTAACCTTTGTGATCATTTGAATGGATGGGGGCCTTCAAATCTTGACAAATTTTGGGCAAAATGTGTGATGAGCTCGAGAGGAAGAGGGGAAGAACAGAGAGGAGAGGGGAAAGGGGAAGAACAGAGCGAGCTCGGGTGGACGAAGGGTTTATGTAGGACGACCTTTAGTACCGGTTTGTGCCAAGAACCGGTACTAAAGGGGCTGGAGGGGCCCCATTCTGACAACATCCTGCCACCACTCTCATTAGTACCGGTTCGTGGCACGAACCGGTGCTAAAGGTTCGTCACGAACCGGTACTAATGAAAGCGGCCCGGCTAGCCGTTGGAACCGGCACTAATGTATACATTAGTGCCGGCTCAAATATAAACCGGCACTAATATGCTTCACGTTTGACCTTTTTTCTACTAGTGACACCATGGGCTATTCGCCGAGCGCCATGAAGGCCTCCATGGTAGAGCGCCGGGGCTAGCGGTTGGGCCGCGTAGTTGGCGAGCTCCGGTAGCTCCCGAGTCATCTCCAGCCAAGAACATGACACCTGAAAATAAAAGGCTTGGCGTAGACGATCTCCGGCGGTGTCGGTGCAGTCATCTCCGGCGGCGGTGATGGGATCACACGAGGGTCATCTCCGGTGACCGGCACATATTCTCCGCATAGCACATGCATGCTAGAGAGGAGACAGAAGGAAATAGATGTATTAGATCAAAATCTCACCCTTTGGGAACGTGAGCTTGGTGTCCATGTCGCCGAAGTCCTTGCCGCCCTTGCACGGATGGCCGCCGGTCTCCGTTGCGGCTGCTGTTCCTGCAAGATGCATTTTGCCTCTGGTGTTTTGTGAGGGGTTTGCCGTGTGTTGGATGGATGGGCGTGATGGCTGGCCGGTGAGTTGGATGGATGCGTGCTTGGTGGCTGGTGAGTGCGCCGGCGACGGATGGATGTAGGACCGGCGACGAATGGATGTGCGTGATGAATGAATGGATCTCCTGATAGATGGGTGTGTGCGTTGTGCAGGGCGGCGGCCTTGTGGCGTCTCTGCGTCTGTCCCTCTCCCCCGTGTACGTGGGAGGAGATGAGCCTTTTATAGCCAGAGGCTAGGATACGAAGGAGCAGCTCGTACAACACGGCCGCCGCCGTTTTTCTGTTGAAGCCGAGCGTGATCCTGCCTACAAACCAGGCGCTTATGTTTATCCCTCCCGTCGGGTGTGCTGATGTTTATCCTGGCTAATTAAGGATTAATTATGAAAACTGGACGCGGCTGGACGCTCGCAGCACATGAGTACACGTTGACCTGATCGATCACGTTTCGGGTCGTGTACTGGTGTTACTGTGCGTCTAAACCCACCATTATACGTGGACTATGCATGCCTACCCACGGCTCATTGCGCCTGTTGTGCATGGTGGCACATAGGACTAGTAGTTGTACGTGAGCCACAATCCATGCATGTACATGCAACATTGATTAATCATGGGACTTGCTAATAGCTACGTAATGCCTAGCGCACGTACCTCTATTACTAGGCACCACATCCATTGCTTTCTCCTTTGTTTTTTTTACCAAGGCTAAACACATGGCCTAGCTAAGTGGCCCATGTAAACATACTCAGCCAACTTTATTATAGGCGGTGACAAAAATTCGTCGAACACGTGTGTTTTGCTTCCTCGCATCAAAATGAGAGCTGTTTTGCAGGGTAGAACCTAAACTTCTTCCTCGGCTGTAAAAGAATTTCTACAGGACTAAGTGAGTTCACCTTTAGTCTTCAAGTTTCTTTCTCAACAATGATAGAGGCCTCTCAACCACGTGACACATGTGGTAAGTAGTCCAAAAAATCCAAAAAAAGAAGCCACTCAAACTTTACTGAGCATCCTCTTATTCGTAGCATAGATTGCTGGAGATATTTGCCCAGCGTAAGATGGCTCAGTGTGTTGATGGCCCTTTTCCTGTTATATTTTCTACTAGATGCATAGATGGCTCTGCTATTAGCCAGAGTTCTCTCTCCATCTCAAAATATGAAGGCAGGGAACTTAGAAAAACAGTGCTCTTATGAATTTTTATCAACAATGGAGACAATATTTCATCAAAAAATCCTGCGTGCTTTTTTCCCATTCATTCCTAACAGCACTTTGTTGTTGGTGATGTAATAACATGTAACTAAATTCCAAGAATTTAATACATTTTGTTCTTCAATGTGACTTTTTTATTCTTGTTTCAGAGATGGAACTATGCGGATATCCTCCATCCTGAGGCTGACTAATAAAAAACTTGAGCTGGCAAGTGAAGATAAGGTGAGCCTTTTAGATGTCCTTGTACTTCCATTTTAAATTGTTGTCACTCCACAAACCCTACTCAAGTATGTGCCCTCCTATCAAGGCGCTTGCTTCCAAGCATTACATTATCGATAAATCTAGAGTTTGCTACTTTTGAAGGGGCCAGTCCCCACCAATTTCCATTAAAAGGAACTACCGTCCTGCATTTGTAGATTTGGTTGGTGACATAGTAGGATTTATTTTCACCATTTTTGTGCTGAAAGTTCCCAAAGAATACATCACTAAATCATATCTCTTCCTGTTACCGAGCATGCTGAGAAAGTATGAGAGCCTGCTCTTTTGTCTGACACCTTGTGTATACACTTGTGTGAAATGCAGGTGGAGATCTTATGCCATGACGAGCCGATCTGCCTACACTGCACGGCCTACTCAAGTGGTGGCTGAGCTGCAAGCCGAAGGACGAGGTCTAGAGGCTGGTGGGTGCTCCGGCGAATGAGTTCATGATGGAGTTGCGCTATCGCCGGAGCCAGGCATCCAGGCTGTTGCAATCAGTGAAGCCTATCAATTTAACTTGTCGTGGTGCGAGCGGGTATATTTGGTTATTGTATCGTGAGGTGGTGAGAAGAAAAGGAGAAAATAAATAAAGAGAATAAACAAGGGGCCTGGCCCCGACCCTTCGCTATCAGTTTTCTTAAAATCATGTGGCTCGAGTTGTACCGGTGGGCGTAGCAACTTTTGTAACCTCCTTTAAAAAGCTGCGAAACTTTGCACTCTTAAAACGAGGGAAAGTCAGTAACAGCAGAATTAATATGGACAGAGAGATACAATAGAAATAATGTCAAACATCAACAGTCATACAACGATAAGGAAGGAGCGAACTGAAGGCTTCTTACATGATCATATCCTTTCAACAGGTCGTTACCAATGTCCGCCTTGTCTTCCGGGGCTTCTCTACCGGCAACCCCACCGCTAGAAACAGTAGGAGGCTCCGAAGTCGCTCCATCAGCCATCTGAGTGAGTGATGTGCCATGCTTCCTCTCGGGTGAGCCAAAACACCACTCGGGCGAGCCCACATAACATTATAAGACGATGGCGATACGTATTCCACGCAGCAACTTTTGCGCCCTCCTTAAAAAAGGTGCAAAAAATTACCATCTTAGAAGGCGGGAAAATCAATAATGCCAGACAACCAGATTCAACCGAAATAGCATCAAATATCAACAATTCTATAACACCGAAAAGGAGATAGAGTCAACCTTCTTTACATGACCATATCCGTTCAACACATCGTCATCGGAATGGCCCCCCCTGAGCATCAGCCCCGTGAGCGCGAGAAGTGCCACGCTTCCTCTTGTAGGTTACCATTATCTTGGCGCTCATTTTGGATTAGTCCAAACTCACCAAGCCCACATAACAGAATGAAATGATGACTTTAACAGATCTCCTAGACCCGCTGGAAATATAAATCACGATTTTCCCATAGACCGCAGCAAAGTTATACCGGTCCCCAATAGGACTTATGGATAAGAGCATCAATCTATCATCTCCAAACATACAGACAGTTCATTAGAAAGAAGAAGAAGAATAAGAAGAAGAAGAAGAAGAAGAAGAAGAAGAAGAATAAGAAGACAACGACGATAACTAACACCATGGGGAAAAGTAAAGCTAACTCAACACGCCCATCCATCAAGCAACTGGATCGATTTCCCCACCCACCTAAATAGACAACCATCGTATTATACTATACAAAACCCAATCATAATGGCCCCGACGCAAACTTGAAGACCGAAACTATCAGGCATGGGGAACCCCAATTCCGCGCAGAAACTATGAGCTCCGGATCAGCATCGCCCTCGCCGAAGACCCATCCATCCAAATTCGAATCCGCTCGAACGAACTGGATTTCGAACGGCGACTTCCCTGATGCGGCTGCTCCCAGTCCCTTTCCCTACCCTCTCTCCTCATTGCTCGCTCCAGTCGCAAGCTGCAGTAGCCGTAATTTGTTAAAAAGATCTTCTAGGTGAGATGCCTTCGGTTTGTCCCGTGGTGGTCTAGTGGTTTTGCTGGTAACGGTCTATGCCGGTGCGTGGCCGTCCAAGCTGCACACCGAGTGAGCTGAACAACTGGCTGCACACTGCACAGGTCATTCTGATGGTCTCTTCTCCGTCTATACCTAAGCTGAGGATACTTTATGAAGTCTCATTGAATTAACAAAAGTGCAACAGCTCAGTGAAAGTGCAACTTACACTTTTTTATTTATTTGCATTTTTTGTAGCAAAGTGCAGGCTAAACTTATTTAGTAAACTAAAGTTGATTGGTTCTTGAGAAAAAATCAAATCTACTTTGAATCAACAAAAGAGCATGACAACAGATTTGTGCGCTTCTTGCTTGGGCCAGCTGGGCAGATAGTGTCGCCAAGGTCATGCGATTGCCGTGTTTTGTACTACAGTGTGCCGGTGTCTGCTTGATGGTCATGAGTTGGCCGAGGGCGCGTGGGCGGTTGTTGTCTAGTGCACGCGCAACGGTTGCAGGTGGAGGTCCTTCTCAGTAGTGGCAATGTTTATTTTTGATGGGGCAAGGGTGCACCGACATTTTCTAATCAGCATCAAACATGGTGGTGCCCGTATCTACTCATGCAAAGGATGTTGGGTAGTGGCCCCTTGATCATGGCGGATGCTGCATGGCAGTTCACATAGGTGTGTAATGGCAGCGGTTAGATTGGACAATGACTTGGGTGACCACTTTGCAAAGGTTACTTCCGGGAGGCGTGCGCCTTCGTCCATTGCAACCACATATGTGAGTTCACTCTGTCTACGCGTCTCCTGCTGGCTCCACAGTTTTGTTTTCTGCTCCCTTTCGTCCCTGACAGAACGCACACCTTGCGGCCTTCCTGCGCCTCTTCGCACTATCGTCCTTGGTTTTGGTGTCCTCTATTCTCATCTGGCGTCCCATCTATCTCTCAGTCGGCGGTGTCCAGATCCAATAACCTTTGTTCTTGTGGCACCGGAGCTAGTTAGCCATCAACCACAATTGCGGTTGATTTCCTCTTCCTCGGATTCCGCCGTAGTTGTGCTAGGAGAGGTGTTTTGTGAATCCCATTAGCAGCAACAGGACAAATATATAACTTGGTTTGCAGTGAATACGAACCATCTAGCTTTCGTTGATTGAATTGCACTATGCTCTTGGCCACATCATTCTCTTTGTTTGCACGCCTTTGTCAAATAGCTATAGAAATAGTGGGATTACATGGTGTTGGCATGCCAGCCGCACTGGTAGGCCGAGATGGCGGCCCAGGAAACGTAGTGGTAAGGGTGATGCGGCGTATCGTCGTTTCCTTGGCGCTGCTGTGTGGAGGGCGCGGGTACGGTCAGGGGCGCGAGCTGATTTCCGACGTGGCTGGTGACGGCTACGGCGGGCCAGCGCGGGTGGCAGGCTGCTCGAGATACGGCGGTTCCAGCCGGCATCTGCAGGTCCATTGATGTCGCTGTGTACCATGGTAAAGGATGGCGACACGGTGGCACACATGAGACTGGGTAGCATGCGGTTTCTCTGATTGGCGAGCGGTGGTGGTGTGGCCGCACTTGTCCTCACGGGAGGGTGTGTGGCGGTGCGTGGAGGGGTCTAATGGCCCGGAACGGTGCTCAACGCAGAGCTACGTCCTATTGGTCGCATGCTCCGGCGTGTTGGAGGCCCGGCGGGGCACAAGGCAAGGTGCTCGGCTGGCCTGTGCAATGCTCGGGCTGCTGCTTTGGCCACAAGGAGTGTGGTGGTGCGCGGATTGGGGGCCCTGAATGGAAAGGAAAAGGCCCCTCCAGCTGCGGGTTTTGCAGATCTGGTCTCGAGCGGCCGCGGTGGCGCACATGGGGCGCGTCGGCGCTTCTGATGCTTGGTTGCGGATTGGAACCGAGGTGCTCGATGGGGCATGGCGACTTGCGCTGTGTTTGGTGGCTCTACATCTAGAGTACTGTTGACGGATATGGTGCCTCGTTCTGGAGGTTGGTCGTCGGTGGTCTCCTAAGGTGTGATTTGTGGCGGCGGATGTCGGTACTGCTTCTTCATCGATGGGCTGCTTCGGTGGTAGTGCTGGTTGGTGGGCTTGTAGACGCCGGTGTAGGATGATGTGCGACTAAGATGGTGTGGGAGCTTGGGTGAAGACCCTATCTCGGCTTTGTGCCGTGACCTGTGATGTAGGCGGCTATGGCCGTTGTTTAACTTCCTAGAGGCATCGTTGCTTTGCTGCTACGCCCCTCCTGCATCACCTAACGGGACCGATGGATGCCGGTGGCTTGTGACATCGAGGCTTCTAAGGCACCAATGGTGGTGGGGGCGTTGTGGCGACACACCAAGGTTGAGGTAGTCGACTCTTCTCCAGTGTGACCACGGGGTTGCCTTGGTTTGTCTGTTGTTGTGAAGTCAAAGCTGTGGTGGCGGAGCTTGCCCTGTGGTGTACGATGACTGACTGCAGGTGGCCGATTCAATGATCTTCCGTGGCGCTTGTCGTTCCTAGTTTTTCTTCGTAGCTCTCCATCAGAGTCAGAGCTTTGCTGTGTGGACATGGGAGGCTGAATTTTGGCACGGATATTCTTGCAACCCCTCATGGCCTATGAGTTGTGTATTGAGTCGACAACTGCCTACGATGAAGTCGATGTCGTTTGATCAGAGTGTAAGGATGGCAACGAGCCCTCTACGGGAGGAGTGATGACGACGACGCCTACATGATGTCTCGCCGAGACCCTCTTTGGAGCGGTGTGTGTGTGTGGGATTTCTTATGTGTGCCGCTTAGCGTCTTTAATGGGTTTCGCCCAGTTCTCCATAATTAAACGAGCAACTTTTTTCTTATGAATGAATGCAGGACAACTGCCATTTCGAAAAAGAAGGCAGAAGTTTATGCTTTTGAGGCTCCAACTATTCCTTGGTTAGAACCCCAAAGATATCAAGTCTACTCGGAGAACCAAAGCTGCAAGAAAGACTATCACATCCCAGACATTTTACCTCGGTAAATTGCCAAATACATCTGAAGATTGCGATCACATGCCTGAGAAGGCCTCGGCACTAAAACCTACCATGATGACAACATCGGCAAATAAAAAGCAGATCGTATTGAAGTGTTATCAGAACATAATTTCATATGCAAGTTTGATGCAACAACATTTGGTTGTTCTAACTACACTTTCATCCCAAATAGAACAGTGCAGAAATTTCTAAAGATGGATAGAATCACGAGAGGATTGACAAAGAAGAGCTTGAGAAGCCCTTATGAAGTTTAGTCATGGCAAGCACGAACAAATCACAAAAATCAAATTCTTCTCTCAAGGAAAGGTTCAAAAACTGAAACTACTACGGAGGATAGTCCAAGGGAAATCCTAGAAGCAGACTCGCATGAGCAAATAACTACCCAAGTCTGGTTTTCACTAGTCACTTCTTCGAACCAGTAAGACCTCTTGCAGCATATTCAGTATTTATGTTGATTCCGATAGACCGTGTGTTTTGCTTCCTCACATCAAAATGAGAGCTGTTTTGCAGGGTAGAACCTAAACTTCTTCCTCAGCTGTAAAAGAATTTCTAGAGGACTAAGTGAGTTCGCCTTTAGTCTTCAAGTTTCTTTGCCAACAATGATAGAGGCCTCTCAACCACGTGACATATGTAGTAAGCAGTCCAAAAAATCCCCAAAAAAGAGGCCTCTCAAATTTTACTGAGCATCCTCTTATTCGTAGAATAGATTGCTGGATATATTTGCCCAGCGTAAGATGGCTCAGTGTGCTGATGGCCCGTTTCCTGTTATATTTTCTACTAGATGCATAGATGGCTCTGCTATTAGCCATAGTTCTTCTCTTCATCTCAAAATATGAAGGAGGGGAACTTAGAAAAACAGTGCTCTTATGAATTTTTATCAACAATGGAGACGATATTTCATCAAAAAATCCTGCGTGCTTTTTTTCCATTCATTCCTAACAGCACTTTGTTGTTGGTGATGTAACAACATGTAACTAAATTTCAAGAATTTAATACATTCTGTTCTTCAATATGACTTTTTTATTCTTGTTTCAGATATGGAACTATGCGGGTATCCTCCATCCTGAGGCTGATTAATAAAAAACTTGAGCTAGTAAGTGAAAAGATAAGGTGATCCTTTTAGATGTCCTTGTACTTCCATTTTAAATTGTTGTCACTCCACAAACCCTACTCATGTCTGTGCCCTCCTATCAAGGCGCTTGCTTCCAATCATTACATTATCGACAAATCTAGAGTTTGCTACTTTTTTTAAGGGGCCAGTCCCCACCAATTTCCATTAAAAGGAACTACCGTGCTGCATTTGTAGATTTGGTTGGTGACATAGTTGGATTTATTTGCACCATTTTTGTGCTACAAAGCTCCCAAAGAATATATATCACTAAATTATATCTCTTCCTGTTACCGAGTGTGCTGAGAAAGTATGAGAGCCTGCTCTTTTGTCTGACACCTTGTGTATACACTTGTGTGAAATGCAGGTGGAGATCTTATGCCATGACGAGCTGATCTGCCTACACTGCACGGCCTACTCAAGCAGTGGCTGAGCTGCAAGCCGAAGGACGAGGTCCAGAGGCTGGTGGGTGCTCCGGCGAATGAGTTCATGATGGAGCTGCTCTACCACCGGAGCCAGGCATCCAGGCTGTTGCAATCAGTGAAGCCTATGAATTTAACTTGTCAAGGTGCGAGCGGGTATATGTGGTTATTGTATCATGAGGTGGTGAGAAGAAAAGGAGAAAATAAATAAAGATAAAAAACAAGGGGCCTGACCCCAACCCTTCGCTACCAGTTTTCTTAAAATCATGTGGCTCGAGTTGTACCGGTGGGCGCAGCAACTTTTTTGCCATCCTTTAAAAAGCTGCGAAAATTTGCTCTCTTAAAAGGAGGGAAAGTCAGTAACAGCGGAATTAATATGGACAGACAGATGCAATAGAAATAATATCAAACAACAACAGTCATACAACTAAAAGGAAAGAGCGAACTCAAGTTTTCTTACATGATCATATCCTTTCAACAATGTCCGCCTCGTCTTCCGGGGCTTCGCTCTCAGCAACCCCACCGCTAGAAACAGTAGGAGGCTCCAGAGTCGCTCCATCAGCCATCTGAGCGAGTGATGTGCCATGCTTCCTCTTATGGGTTAATGTGATCTTGGCGCTCATGTCGAACCGTGCCAAAACACCACTCGGGAGAGCCCACATAAGAGCATCTCCAGCCGTTGGCCCCCAGGGAGCGCCTAAAATCGCTGCCTGGGGTTGAGCCGGTGCAAAAAATCGACCTAGGGGCGAGTTGGTCCCCAGCCGCCGGCCCCAGGGCCGCCCCAGGCGTGTTCAAAAAAGAAAAATATATAGCAAATTTCGGCAAAGTTCAGCGAAGTTCGGCATATATTAGACATGTTAGCAAATTTTTATTACATAGCAAATATATATCTAATCTAAAAAAGAAACTGGCTGAATGCGGGGTAGTCGCCGCCATCCTCACCGCCGTCGTCGTCGTCGGCCTTCTCCTCCATGACGCGAGCGTCCCTGCTGGACCCCTGCCCGGCGTTGCCATGGTGGACTGGCGGCGGTGCGTCCTCGTCGTCGCTGTCGCCGATGACGACGACTCCTCCTTCGTCGCGGCCCCGGCGGAGTTTCGCAAAGCGCCGCAGGGCGGCGCACTAGCGCTCCCTCGCCATATTCAAGGAGTCCAGCGCGCTCATTCCAGGGCCGCGTCATCGTCGAGCTCCACGTCGCCGTGCTCCGTCTTCACGGCGGGGAGACCCGGCTCCGTCTTCACCGGCGCGAGCCCCGACTCCGTCTGTGGCTTGACGAAGCGTGGAGGAGCCGACGAGGAGGCGCACCGGCGGCCCTCGTTGATGACGATGCCGGCGCTGCGAGTGCGCCGGCCGAGCGGCGTCTCCGCCGCGGGCTTGGCCTTGACGCCGAGCAGCGCCGGAGAGCCAGAGGAGTGGGAAGAAGAGCGCGAGTAGGAAGAAGAGGAGGAGCCGAACCTCCTGGGCATCCATTGCCCGTCGCGTCGGCGGTGGGCCGGGGCGGCCGCCCTCGCCGGGGGATATGCCAACGGCGGGTTGTTGCCGCCCTTGATGTGCGTCAGCACGCCCTCAAGCGTGCGGTTGGGGATGCCCCACCACAGGTGGCACCCCTCGCTGTTCTTCACGCCGCCCACGACCGGCACCCCGTTGGTGGACGCCTGCCTCTGCTGCTGACGGCGCTCGAAGTACGCCGCCCAGGCCGCTTGGTTGTCGGCGGCGTACTGGGGCAGGGCGAGCTGGTCGTAAGTGAGGGAGGCGCGCACGATCTCTACCTCGGCAGTGAAGTTGGAGGGGCGCACCACGGCGTCGGGAAACGGGGTAATGGGCACTCCGCCGCTGCTGAGCCTCCATCCCGTTGGCCCGGCGCGCATGTCCGGCGGCGCCAGGGTGTTGGCCTCGAACAGGAGCCAGGACTCGTGTTCGCGGAGCGAGCGGCGGCCGAAGCTGTTGGCGGCCGCCTCATCTCCGGGGAAACGTTCGACCATCGGGAGAGGGAGAGGGAGGGCTCGGCGGCGGCGCACGGGAGAGGAAGAGGGAGGGCTCGGCGGCGGCGCATGGGAGAGGTAGAGCTTGGCAGCTAGGGCTGGTGTGGCCAGAGGCGAGGGAGGCCACCGGCTTGTATAGCTGCGCCGTGCCCGTGTGTACGCGTGCGAGGGAGGAGACGCGTCCGCGCGCCGCCCCGTGACGCGCCGCCTGTGAGGAATCAATGGCAAGGCTGACGCGGGAAACCGAGGCGTTGGGAGAAGACGAGGCGCGGTGTCGCTGACGCGGCTGGCCCGCGGCTCTTTCACGCCAAAACCGCTTGCCCCGGCGCCCACCAGCCCGCCGGGTTCGGCCTGGGTCCACCGGCGCTCATTTCAGCCCAGGCCGGCGAAAATCGGGCTCCTGGAGGCACGACTGGGCCGTTTTTTGGCGCCGGCGCGAAAAAATAGCCTGGGGAGGCTTCCCTGGGGGCGCGGCTGGAGATGCTCTAACATTATAAGACGATGGTGATACGTGTTCTCCTGAGACATGCTGGAAATATAGATCTGGACTTCGCCACAGAACTCCATCAACTCTAGGACAGAAGGATAAGAGCTTCGAACTGTCATGTAGTAAGGTCATTAAATTTATTGCATAATATAAACAAGAGCATATACTTATATTTGCTTAGCATAAAAAATATAATACTTTGAGAACATCCAGCTATTGACATCTTTAGATACAAATGTCTTTAGATCATATTTTTATCACACAATTTCCAAAGACAGGAATGACAGAGCTCTACAAACATGTGGCTCATATTGTACTATTCGGCGCAGCAACTTTTCCGCCCTAAAACAGAACTAACATAGTCAGCCAGATTCAACAGAAATAACATCAAACATCAACGATTTTACAAAGACACAATTAATGACAGAATTATAAAAACACTTGTGGCACATATCAAACATCAAACAAATAATATAGTGTTCTGAGAACATATCCAGCTATTGACATCAAACATCAAACAAATAATATAATATTCCATGCAGCAACTTTTACACCCTCCTTAAAAAAGGTGCAAAAAATTACCATCTTAGATGGCAGGAAAATCAATAATGGCAGACAGCCAGATTCAACTGAAATAGCATCAAATATCAACAATTCTATAACGCCGAAAAGGAGATAGAGTCAACCTCCTTTACATGACCATATCCGTTCAACACATCGTCATCGGAATGGGGCCCCTGAGCATCAGCCCCGTGAGCGCAGGAAGTGCCACGCTTACTCCAAACTCATCAAGCCCACATAACAGAATGAAATGATGACTTTAACAGATCTCCTGGACCTGCTGGAAATATAAATCACGATTTTTTCATAGACCGCAACAAAGGTATCTTGATCCCCAATAGGACTTAAGGATAAGAGCATCAATCTTCAATCTATCGTCTCCAAACATACAGACAGTTCATTAGGAAGAAGAAGAAGAAGAAGAAGAAGAAGAAGAAGAAGAAGAAGAAGACGATAACTAACACCATGGGGGAAAGTAAAGCTAACTCAACACACCCATCTATCAAGCAACTGGATCGATTTCCCCACCCACCTAAACAGACAACCACCGAATTATACTATACAAAATCCGATCATAATAGCCCCGACGCAAACTTGAACACCAGAACTATCAGGCACAGGGAACCCCAATTCTGCGCAGAAACTACGAGCTCCGGATCAGCGTCGCCCTCGCCGAAGACGCATCCATCCAAATTCGAACCCACTCGAACGAACTGGATTTCGAACGGCGACTTCCCCGACATGGCTGCTCCTGGTCCCTTTCCCTGCCCTCTCTCCTCCTCGCTCGCTCCAGTCGCAAGCTGCAGTAGCCGTGACTTGTTCAAACGATCTTCTAGGTGAGATGCCTTCGGTTTGTCCCATGGTGGTCTAGTGGTTTTGGCTGGTAACAGTCTATGCCGGTGCGTGGCCATCAAAGCTGCACACCGAGTGAGCTGAACAACTGGCTGCACACTACACAGGTCATTCTGATTGTCTCTTCTCCGTCTATGCCTAAGCTGATGATACTTTCTGAAGTCTCATTCAATTTAAAAAAGTGCAACAGCTCAGTGAAAGTGCAACTTACACTTTTTTATTTAGTTGCATTTTTGTAGAAAAGTGCAGGCTACACTTATTTAGTAAACTAAAGTTGATTTTTCTAAGTTGATGGGTTCTTGAGAAAAAATCAAATCTACTATGAATCAACAAAAGAGCATGACAGCTGATTCGTGTGCTTCTTGCTTGGGCCAGCTGGGCAGATACTGTCGCCAAGGTCCTACGATTGTTGTGTTTTCGACTACAGTGTGCCGGTGTTTGCATGATGGTCATGTGTTGGCCGAGGGCGTGTGGGCGGTTGTTGTCTAGTGCACGCGCAATAGTTGCTGGTGGAGGTCCTTCTCGGTAGTTGGAATTTTTATCTTTGATGGGGCAAGGGTGCACCGACATTTTCCAATCAGCATCAAACATGGTGGTGTCCGTATCTACTCATGCAAAGGATGTTGGGTAGTTGCCCCTGGATCATGGCGGATGCTGCATGGCAGTTCACACAGGTGCGTAATGGCAGCGGTTAGATTGCACAATGACATGGGTGATCACTTTGCAAAGGTTAACTCTTCGAGGTGTGCGCCTTCATCCAGTGCAACCACATATGTGAGTTCACTCTGCCTATGCTGCTCCTGCTGCATCCACAGTTTTGTTTTCTGCTCCCTTTCGTCCCTGACATAACGCACGCCTTGCAGCCTTCCTACGCCGCTTCGCACTGTCGTCCTTGGTTTTGGTGTCCTCTATTCTCATCTGGTGTCCCATCTGTCTCTCAGTCGGTGTGTCCAGATCTAATAACAACTTTCTTTGTTCTTGTGGCACCGGAGCTAGTTAGCCCTCAACCTGAATTGCGGCTGATTTCCACTTCCTTGGATCCCACCGATGTTGTGCTAGCAGAGGTGTTTTGTGAATCCCATTGGCAGCAACACGACAAATACATAACTTGGTTTGCGGTGAATATGAACCATCTAGCTTTCGTTGATTGAATTGCACTATGCTCTTGGCCACGGAATTCTTTTTGTTTGCACGCCTTAGTCAAATAGCTATAGAAATAGTGGGATTACATTGTGTTGGCATGCCAGCCGTACTACATCAACAACAGAGATTTAGCAATCGGTTGTAGGTTCCCCATCTTGGATTGGAGGATTAGAAGATAGCAGGCAAAATTAAATCATGGCACTGAGGCTCACCACATGACATTCGAAGACAAGTCGATGAATGATGATTAAACTAGTAAGATGCATCAATGATCGTTTAAATGCTACTCCCTCTGTCACAAAATATCAGACGTTTTTTGATACTTACATTTTGAGATAGAGGGAGTACTAACAAGAAAACATAAACTTTTGCCTATGTTCATGCCTGGACCCCTTCTTTCATTTCGCTGGTCTTGTGGATCACAGTCAATGCACAAAAAAACTTTTCCATGTTATATAAAATAACAAGTTATTGGTTATATATGAACACTGGAAATATTCTCCTAAGTGAACCGGCCTGTCCCATTTTGTCTGGCTTAGTCTGCTCTGGCTATGTACAGATGCTCTTCCTAGATACAATTTACAGTGCCAAGAAGGCATAGTAAATACACGTAGAGCTTAGATGTAACGACTAGATAATGAAGCCCAATGTAATAGCATAACTTCGATTTGCTTTGTGCGGCTCACATCGTTAAACCAGCCGTAGTGTGCCCATTTATGATCTTGTATTCAACAAAGTGAGGTTTATCCAGTGGCATAAATGGAGAACACTAAAACAAATCAAACATTCGGCTGAAAAGTGAAGAAGGCTCATCTAATAAAGACTAGAGTGGTCAACATACAATCAGTAGTAGTTGATCTCTACACCTGAGCAACATCAAATATTCAGTTGCAGATCATCTCATCTCAATGCAAACAGGGGAGACATGAAAAACACCTCTGCCACTGATAGATGCAATCATACGTTACAATCAGAAATTTTGTGGACTAGTAAAAATACGGCAAAAATATCAAAATCTGAATTAGAATTTACAACAGAAAATCATACACATAATTCAAATATTAGGAAAGCAAGAAAAAAAATGAGAAGCATATAGAAATCAGACAACCTATATATGTAGCTAGTATCAGCTAAATACATTACAATTTCATAGATGAAATGAGTTCGAAAAACGCCTTCAAATTAAGCACATACAACAAAGATGATACGGAAGTTTCCGTTTCAACGACAACCACATCAATGATGTAGTAAGTATATGCCGCTAAAACACATTAGTTACGAAAAATGGTGATGCACAGACTAGCTACACTCTACAACATAGATTCACTACTAGCTGTTGTATACCACCTGAAAACACATCAAATGTTCAGTTGCAGATTATCTCATCTCAATGCATACAGGGGAGACATGAAAAACTCCTCTGCCACCGACATATGCAATAATGTGATACAATAAGAAGTTGTGTGCACCCTTGACAACACGGTGGAAAATATCAAAGTCGGAATTAGAATTTACAGAAGAAATTCATACAAATAATTTAAACAACCTATATAGTAGCAGTCTAAAACTCTAAATAGTTCACAATTTCATATAGATGAAATGAGTTCGAAAACAGATTTCAAATTTAGCACACATACAACAAACTTTATATGGAACTTCCAGGTTTACATATTACAACAATAACCAAATCAAAGAGTACAACAGCAAAGAAACACTGACAAGGAGCAAACTCAAACAACAAAAACTCTAATTAAACTGATAGATATCTGTATGATGCCTCAAACTGAACTTGCTGGGAATAGCTCAATTAATGGTGGTACCAAACGCACGGAGAGATGTCCGAGGGGGGAGACCATGGCAAGCAGTGCTCGATCTCGCTCGGGATTGAGTAACGCCACCCGCCGGTGTCGGCGCACGGATACTCGTTTTGCTGGAGGACACTGTGTGGACCACCAGGGTAGACGTCGTCGAGGAAGTAGCTGTATCACGGTCCGCCGGCGTGTCCCGCGTCGAAGGCCTTGGAGCAGGCCCGACTGACGAAGAGCACCTGCCCTGTCATCTGGTAGACGCCCCAGGACCAGGAGGCCGGACGGCCTTCCTATTGCCTCTGTAGCCTAAAGACCTGGAACCGCGACGTGCGGCCTGTCAACAGCGAGATGAATCTCCTCACCATCAGAAGATCAGCGCCAGAGGCGGAGAACAGGAGGTAGCGGGATACGATCTCCGCGTGTGCCATGTTCGTCCGGGAATCAAGAATCTCGTAGGCAAGTTGTACAATAATATGCGTAGACGTCGAAAGTTTGGCCTTATAGCACAGTAGATGTCGAAAGTTTGGCCTTATAGCAGTAGATATCATCATCTGAGTCGACGGCCCAGAAACATCCATGGTCGTATGTCAGGTCCTAGACATTGGGCGGGGCTGTTATCTCTGCGGGCAGCGACGTCCAGCACTCCATGCCTGGGCAGCAGAAGGCCATGTTTGTCAGGCTAGACGTTATGGCAGCGACCACGCAGGTACCAGAAGACGGGGCGATAGACATGGAGGCTGTGGGAAATATCATGGGGCACCTTATGTCGTCGGAGCTGATGGGGATGCACACACGATTGGGGAGGGCAACGTGCTCGCTGTAGGACCTAATTAAGCTCAGCTCCATTGCGTACCTGTTTCAGCATAGAATAAGTGCATGCATGCGTGTCCGATGGGACAGCTCCATGCGCATGCACGTAGCTAGGTAGCGAGACGTGATGTTGCACGATCTCCAGTTTCTGCTTTCTGTTTTGATGTAAACTCCCGGTCGGTATGGCACTAGTGACGCAGTCGTGGGATGGCGCGACGGACGCGGATCTAGAGCAGCTGATCGGGAGGTAGTTAGCCTTGTAATCGCTAAGGAAAAGATAGAAGGAATAACAGAAAACGCTGTCGAGTTCGACGGCACAAAATATACCAATGTCTTCTTCCTCGCGTGTGTTCATCTCTCTCTCTCGCTAGTTTTCTCTTCTCGATCGATTCGGCAACGACACTCGCTAGTGCGGAGGTTGAGCACAGCATGACTATGGCAATGATGGGATGATACCATGACCCACCCTCCCGGAGTGGATCCACAAAAACGTGCCCCATGGCCCTCGTCGGAGAGGGCCGGGCGCAAATCAACGTAGCCGCCAAAGATCTTGTAGTTGTCGGTCTGGGCAGGGGAGGGCTTGAGGAACCATGGCAGCGGGGACAGGTTCTGCAAGGCTACCCGGCACCAGTGCTTGCTGACGGCGGATGCCCGGACTCGGTCCGCGATGCACAACAGCAGGAGGAAGATATGGCCGAGGAGATCTCAGTGGAGGCCGGATGGAGATCTTATGCCATGACGAGCCGGTGTGCCCTCGCTGACTCAGGAGGTGGCTGAGCTGCAAGCCGAAGGACGAGGTCCAGAGGCCGGTGGGTAGTCTGGCCAATGAGTTTGTGATGGAGCAGACCTACAGCGGGTGCCAGGCGTCAAGGCTCCTTTGCAGCATGATGAAGACAACCTCCCTACCCTGCCATTGCAGCACCTAGCTGCTCCGCACTCCGTCATTCGCTCATGCTTGTCGTTCAATCATCCATTGATCGGTCAACCTACCTAGGACTCTATATCTGCATATCTTTCTCATTTTTGTTGGACCGCGCAAACGGAGAAGGGGCGAAAGAAACAGGTTAGCCTAGCCGTAGACCTGCTAGACAAAGAATCTAAAAAGTTTATGTAGGCATTTTTGGTTTATAGTTCCTCTGTTTCTTTGTTGTGGTAATTTTGTTTCTTTACCCACTATGCAAGGCTGTGCAGTAGCCAGGATTTGTCCAAATGAAATTCTAGGTGAGATGCCTTCGGTTTTGTCCAGTGGTGGTCTAGTCGTTTTGGCTGCTAACGGTCTGTGCCAGTGCGTAGCCGTCAAAGCTGCTCCACACTCCTCGGGTCATTCTAATGGGCTCTTCTCCATCTATGCATAAGCCGATAATACTTTCTGAAGTCTCCTTCAATTTAGAAAAGCGCATCAATTCAATGAAAGTGCAACTTACACTTTTTTTTATTTAGTTGCATTTTGGTAGAAAAGTGCAGGCTACACTTATTTAGTAAACTAAAGTTGATTTTTTTAAACTGATTGGTTCTTAAGAAAAACTCTAATCTACTTTGAATCAACAAAAGAACATGACGGCAGATTTGTGTGCTTCTCACTTGGGCCAGATGGGCAGATAGTGACGCCAAGGTCCTGCAATTGTCGTGTTTTGGACTGCAGTATACCGGTGTCTGCATGATACCCGCGTGCTGTTGTCCGCTCGTTCAGAGCAAGCCTTGCCACCTGATTTGTCAAGCATACCTTGTTGTCAAATACCCGAGTATTACTCTCCAGCCATATCATCCTCATGCGTGAAATTAGTAGTCGTCGATATGAGCTTGTGCCTCCAGTTTTGGATTTTTTTCTCGGCAAGAAGACGTGCAGACCTCTCCACACATCGTGCAGGATCAACAGATGATTAATGGTTTCGACACATTGATCGTGATCTTAGACGGCGCCGCACTTGACCACAGAGCCTTGGCCTAATATGTGAATTCCACATCGAACAAGGAAGCCATATAGGCTGATGCCGCTGAGTAGACACCATTACATGTTAAACGTTGTGTTGTTGGTCCGAGAGAGGGGGAACCATCTGAATATCATGCAAAAGATCAAAATACTCAACAATTACCTGAACTGAGGGAGCCTGTAGTAGGTCTCTGATCCAAGTCTTGTTGAAAAGTGCCTCACCCACTGTTCTTCGGTTGGCACCCCGAGCCTGAGCAAAGGAGTAAAGCTCAGGGGCCATATCCTTAGCCTGTCTGCCTTCTGCGGTCACCTTGCGCCGTGTTCGCTTTGCATGGCCGGGCTTCTCGTTGGCACTCTGCCGTAGCCGCGTGCGCTGTAGCTACTCTGGGGAAAACCCGTGCCGCCGCCACAGCCTCCGAGCGAGGCCGGTGTTCAAAGTGACCGCACACAAACAGCCAGGCAGGCGTCCCGTCCCTCATGCTTGCAGTGTAGCCCATGCCAAATGGTGATCAAGTGATCAGACGGCCCAATCAAGGCCGAGCTAAGTAGGGGCCCATACATCATGTATTGGGCCAGAAACGTAGTCTGGTAGTGGGACCAGAAACGTAACATGCATATATACAAAGTTGCATGCATGCCATTGCCAGCTACGAGTGGGATCCAACGGCGAAGTGGAATCCGCCGTCCTTTTTTCTCCTTACCAAATCAGGCGATCCGTGGGTAATGACGAACGTTTACATCTAACTAGCCGTGAGCGTGGCCGTCAAGAAACAACAAGGATTCATCCGTGCATGTCCCACCAAGAACGAAGAACAGTCGTGACCGTGGCCGTCGATCCATCTAAGAACTTGAAGAACAACAAGGTCCGCATGCGCGAGGGACGAACTAGCTAGCTACTCGGCCAAGACGATGACTCTGCGTGGGCGCCGGCGTTGGTCTCGTGGCAAGTAAAAAATACATACAAAAACAAAAAAAAGGGAGAAACGACGACGTACCGCCATTCTTCACGCCTCATACGTACACACTGCCCTCCGCTCCAAGACTGTGAGGCACCTCACTGTTTCCTTGCGACGACGGGATGGCGTGGTTCCTGACTGTTTCCCTACGCGCCTGCAGCGAAAACTAGACAGGTTACACGCACAACACTTCTTTTTGAGGCATATATAAACGGGGGTTATGAGCTGTAAAATAATGCTAGTGTTATTTCCATTACTAAGTATCTATTATAAATAGCATTTGGTGCGACGGACCAACATTTGTTTTGATGAATGAGATTTGACACTTGTGTGCCGTCCCAACATCATATCATGTCACTAATTCAACTTGCTCACATGGATCCATCTACTTTAATCTAATTTGTGTTTCTTCCATCTAATGATATAATAATTTATTACCCGTAGTCACATAATAATAACTCTTCATCATCATCTGTAGCCATACATCAATTCATATATATAATAACTCGTCATTATTATAGCTAATGAGAGGTAGAAGGACCGCGTCATCATGATCATCGTAGTCATATAAGAACTCGATCATCATCCATAGTCATATAATAACTGACCATCAATATAGCCCAAATGAAAGTTAACCAACACTAGCTAAGGTTAGTCATCCTAAGGTAAATAACTACCTAGGACCTACTCATCTCTCTTAGGTAAAATAGTATAAAACAGATTAACCGGCCCATCTTACTAATGGAGAATAGAGATCCACCTATCTTCAAGTTATGGCTTGCACACGTTCATATTATCTCCAATTGGTTGCCTACATGCATTCATTACTTTCCTCCATTCTTTGATATCGAGCCTCTATTGAAGAACATAATAGTAACATATATAGTTAGAAATGTAGTTTACTTAAGAAGAATGTATGCAACCATAGTTAGCAAAATCATACCATGTTTTTTGCATTGAAGTTACCATCATGCAACTAGTGGACCAGTGGCACGTCACTAGTAGGAAACAGGGCTTTGGTCACAGCTTAATGTAAACATTAGTCCCGAGTGCATTACGAACCGGGACTAATGTGAGCATTAGTCCCAGTTCGAGCGGCTAAGGCATCGGGAAGGCATTAGTCCCGGTTCAAATGGGACATTTAGTCCCGGTTTGAGACACGAACCGGAACTAAAGGGTGTGATGCCCTTAATGCCGGTTCGTATCTCAAACTGGGACTAAAGATTAGACCTGTAGTCCCGGTTCGTGTCTTAAACCGGGACTAAAGGGATCGTGTCTCAAACTCCCCCCCCCCCCGGTGTAACGTCATTTTAGTTTTCAAAAAACAAAAGAAAATAATAAAAATGTCAAAAAATAAAATCCTTCGAGATGTAGTTATATTACTACATCTACTAGTTAGGAAAATTAAAAAACTTAAATTTGGACATGTTTTGCAAAAAAAGTGTTACGAAAAATAAAACGACTATAACTTTTGCATACGATGTTGGAAAAAACGTATAATATATCAAAATGTTCAGCATGAAAATCCGCACGAAAAATCCATATCGAAGAATGAAGCCATATAGGCTGATGCCGCTGAGTAGACAACATTAGATGTTAAATATTGTGTTGTTGGTCCCAGAGAGGGGGAACCATCTGAATACCATAAGCTCGAAACTATCGCTAGGCTATTAAGGCGATTGCACAGATCACATCCACCCGGCATCAAACAACTACAACTGTAATGTGAAATTTTGAAAAATTCTAGAGGTCATTTGACCTTTTAAATACATTTAAGTGATTTTCTAACCATTTAATGACCGTAATTCAAATTTGAACTACATCTACATGCAACGCCTAACCAAAACATTTTGAAAAATCATATATGTGTACTTGTGTGCGAGTTAATTCCATGTGTAGTAAATTAGAAGTAATTTTCAAACATATTGGTCTCACGACATGGACACATGCATACGTATGCATGGATTGACACGGCATTTTAATTCAAAAAATACAAAAATGATGAGAAACACATGAAACTTTGGTTGATGTAATGTCATGCCACCAAGATAATGTGGTAAAGAAATTGGCATGTTTGACGAACGTTTGGACACGCGCCCCTCACAAACCGGAGCAACTCGCTAGAAGGTTCGTGGTTCCGAGAGGGAACAATGCATGTTTAATGACGAACGGGAGATAGCTTCCTCTTACGGCCTTCAATTTTTTTCCTACGTTTAACATGCACTAATACAACTGTCATGTGAAATTTGGTAAATTTCAGGGGTCATTTGACCTTTTAAAGACATTTAAGTGATTTTCTAACCATTTAATGACCTTAATTCAAATTTGAACTACATCTACATGCAACGCCTAACCATAACGGTTTGAAAAAAAATCATATTTTTGTGTACATGTGTGTGAGTTAATTCCATGTGCAGTAAATTTGAAGGAAGTTTCAAACATATTGGGGTCAAGGCATGGGCACATGCATGGAGTGCATGTCATGGCATTTTAATTCCAAAAAATTAAAAAATGATCAGAAAAACATGAAACCTTGCTTGATTTAATGTCATGCCACCAAGATGACGTGGTAAAGAAATTGGCACATTTGACGAAAGTTTGGACAGACCCCTCACAAACCGGAGCAACTCGCTAGAAGGCTCGTTGTTCCGAGAGGGAACAATACTTGTTTGATGGCGAACGGGAGATAGCTTCCACTTACGGCCTTGAAATTTTTTGATCGTCTAACATGCACTAGTACAACTAGAATGTGAAATTTTGGAAAATTCTAGGGGTCGTTTGACCTTTCAAAGACGTTTAAGTGATTTTCTAACCATTTAATGACTGTAATTCAAATCTGAACTACATCTAATTGCAACGCTTAAGCAAAACGGTTTGAAAAATCACATATGTGTACTTGTGTGCGAGTTAATTCCATGTGCAGTAAATTAGAAGGAAATTTCAAATACATTGGTCTCACGACACGTACATATGCATACGTATACATGGAGTGACATGTCATTTTAATTCAAAAAATAGAAAAATGGTCAGAAACACATGAAACCTTGGTTGATGTAATGTCATGCCACCAAGATGATGTGGTAAGGAAATTGGCATGTTTGACGAACGTTTGGACACACGCCCCTCACAAACCAGAGCAACTCGCTAGAAGGTTGAACAATGCATGTTTGATGACGAACGGGAGATAGCTTCCACTTAGAGCCTTGAAATTTTTCAACGTCTAACGTGCACTACTACAACTGTAATGTGAAATTTTGGAAAATTCTAGGGGTCATTTGACCTTTCAAAGACATTGAAGTGATTATCTAACCATTTAATGACCGTAATTCAAATTTGAACTACATCTACATGCAACACCTAACCAAAGCGGTTTGAAAAATCATATATGTGTACTTCGGTGCGAGTTAATTCCATGTGCAGTAAATTAGAAGGAATTTTTAAATATATTGGTCTCACGACATGGACACACATGCATAAGTATGCATGGAGTGACATGGCATTTTAATTCAAAAAAATAAAAAATGGTCAAAAACACATGAAACCTTGGTTAATGTAATGTCATGCCACCAAGATGATGTGGTAAGGAAATTGGCATGTTTGACGAATGTTTGGACACACGCCCCTCACAAACCAGAGCAACTCGCTAGAAGGTTCATACTTCTGAGAGAGAACAATGCATGTTTGATGACGAACAGGAGATAGCTTCCTCTTACGGCCTTCAAATTTTTTCGTACGTTTAACGTGCACTAATACAATTGTCATGTGAAAATTTGGTAAATTTCAGGGATCATTTGACCTTCTAAAGACATTTAAGTGATTTTCTAACCATTTAATGACCGTATTTCAAATTTGAACTACATCTACATGCAACGCCTAACCAAAACGGTTTGAAAAATCATATTTTTGTGTACTTGTGTGCAAGTTAATTCCATGTGCAGTAAATTCGAATGAATTTTCAAACATATTGGTGTCAAGGCATGCGCACATGCATGGAGTGCATGCCATGGCATTTTAATTCCAAAAAATTAAAAAATGATAAGAAAAACATGAAACCTTGCTTGATTTAACGTCATGCCAATAAGATGATGTTGTAAAAAAATTGGCCGGTCTGACGAAAGTTTGGACACACACCCCTCACAAACCAGAGCAACTCACTAGAAGGTTCGTGGTTTCGAGTGGGAACAATGCATGTTTGGTGACGGACGGGAGATAGCTTCCTCTTATGGCCTTCAAATTTTCTCCTACGTTTAACGTGCACTAATACAACTGTCATGTGAAAACTTGGAAATTTTCAGGGGTCATTTAACCTTTTAAAGACATTTAAGTGATTTGCTAACCATTTAATGACCGTAATTCAAATTTGAAGTATATCTACATGCAACACCTAACCTAAATGATTTGAAAAATCATATTTTTGTGTACTTGTGTGCGAGTTAAAAATTCATCAGACGATGTATACATATGTTGTTTAAAAAAGAAAAATGTAAAGATCTGGCAAGACAACCGGCCACCACACGATTGGCAGTCTATCTCACGGCTCGAGGTTTGGTAGGTGAATGGCGGGGATCATTGATCAAACACGGTTCTGCATTGGAAACTGTCAGCTATTATGTTCGCACACGGGTTTTGGCTATTGTGTTCACACACGGATTTTGTCGTGGGTTTGTCACCGCAGATGTCCTTGTGAAAGGACTTAGTCGTGGAGCCATCGCTACGGGTTAGCTTAAAGGGGTTAAACCGGACAAGGGGACACGTGGAGTTTTATACTAGTTCGGCCCCTTCAAGGAAGGTAAAAGCCTACGTTTAGTTGTGATTGGTATTGTTAGGGTTTCAAAGGCCAGGGAGCGAATCCGCTTTGTCTAGTTCTCGAGTTGTTGTCTGTCCCTAAACCGCTGTCGGGTCATCCCTTTATATACATAGGTTGACGCCCGCCGGGCTACAGAGTCCCGGAGCCGGATCATAAACGTGTCCGGTTCGGTCTCTGTCCTTCCTATCTTACAATACAAGTTACATGACTAGGTCGGTTTACATTTACAGGCTTTAACCCGCTTTCGGGCCTTGGGCCTTCGTGAAGCGCCATCATCCTTGCATCTTCATGCGCTTCTAATCTTCAAGGAGTTAACCCGGCTACACAAGGTCGGTTTACCTCCAATAGTAATATCCCCAACATTAGGCCCCAGATTGGTTTGAACTTGTTCATGTCAATCTTCAACACTTAGAAAAATTCCTCCCTCATATCTTCACCTTGATCTTGTAAACCACCGTGACATCATACTTCTCGATGATGATATACCTCCCAGACATCATCTATCCGTTGATTCTGAAGATTACCTTCTTTTAATGTATATTCAGCCATCGAGGTGACACCTTTATTGATTTATTCATTTTTGGGCTCCTCGATTCCCGCACTTGTCGTTTTATCGCTTCATGTTATAAATAGGGGCAGAGGACCCCTTTCTTTTCTTTCTGCTATGCTTTCATCCCTTCTTCTTCCTCGCGACGTCTTCGCACCTGTGCGCCACCGTCATCGCCAAGCCTCGCCTCTGCTTCACCGTCAGCCGCTGCATCGACCTGTTCGCACCTGAGTTCCGCAGCACACCTCCGCTGCTTCCGCGGCCGTAGTAAGTTCTTCCCCCTTCCTTTCTAGATCCATTAGGGTTTCCCTGCTCTTCGCGGTTCTTGAAGTTCATCGGAGCTTTTGGTGTTGTTCTTCCTTGGCCTATAGATGAATGCTTCGCACTTATTGTATCCCTTGCCGTGGCTAATCTTCTGTTACCACCATAAATCCTTATGCGCAAAAGCTGATGTAGTCCTTCATAAACGGTTTCGGGTCTTACCCTTTTTAGGTCAAAATATTTTTGCTTTTCTGTCTTACCTTAGATCCGAAATTTTCATATGTCTCTGTGAAATCTGTTTCTCCTCATGCCAACATAGGCGGTTTAACCTTGTATAAGCAATCTATACCATTAGCCCTCTGATAAACCGGATGAGCCTTTTACCTTCATAGTTATACTCCAGTTTAATAGTGTCTGAGTACTCCTGTCCTGGTATTACCTTTTATCCCTTATTGCATTGGTCTCCGGTTTATGCCATTTCGCATATCCGTACATTTCTTACTCCATTGTATCTTGCATATCATCATGAGTGATTTATAAACTGGCCTTTCATTTTCAGCTTGTTTGTTTCGCAATGGCCAAACAATTCACTGCTTGCAACTGGGCTCGTTCCCAGGTTACTGAGACTCATTGAATGAGATGGTCAGCATCGGTTCCCTGCCTAAGAAAACTGAAATTAAATGGCAAGTTCCAGGAACAGAAAATCCTCCAACCCCAAGGCAGAGTGAGGTGGTGGTTTTTGTTGACAACCCAAGCTGTGGCTTCAAACCGCCAGGGTCAAAGTTTTACCGGGATGTGCTTGCCAATTTCCAACTCCGTCCCCAAGACATTGGGCCCAATTTAGTATCCAACCTATGTAACTTCCAGGTCTTCTGTGAAGTGTACTTACAGAAAGAACCAACTCCAGAATTGTTCTGGGACTTCTTTCACTTAAACCGGCGCACAGACTTTGTAAATGGCCCGAACACTGAACTTGGTGGTGTCTCGATTCAAAAGCGAAAAGAAGTTCAGTTTCCTCATGCGAAACATCACGGCCACCCAAAGGAATGGAACCAAACTTTCAGAGACACTTCGCCTGAAGATGAAAATCCCCTTCCAGGCTTTCGTGATCACCAACTTTCCAACACCCATCCGATGCCGCAACGCTTAAGCTCCCCCGAAAGGGCAAAATATGCCCCTCAAATCACCAAACTCTAGGCCTTCATGGCCAATGGTTTAACCGGTGTGGATTTTGTGCGTTGTTGGATATCTTGGAGCATCTTGCCTCTAAGCCGGCGTCCCGGTTTAATGTGTGAGTATACTGGTGAGGTTGACGACCCTCAACGCCATTGCAACCTTCAACTATCTGATGAAGAAGTCAGTGAAGGTGTAAAGAAGATTTTAAATGAATCGGAATAGGTCTGTAGTCAAGCCGGTTTGAGTCCCTTCTATGCCAAGAACAAACCGCCTGCTGTAAGCATTATACTTCCTTTCCATCTTCAATATTTTTATCTTGTGCAACCTGTAATCCTTCTTCTGTGCATGTATGTATAGGGTGATGACCCCTTCTGGAAACGGAAAACCGTAGAGAAAGCAGTAAAACCAACTGGGGACAAAGCGGTCAAACCATCTCGCCCAAAAACCAAAGCCGTCAAACGGACGTCCAAACGAAAAACGGCTGACCGGATCAACATGGAGCTTGATGATGACACTGATGATCTGGAAGTTGAGGTAGAACTTGACTCACTTGGCTCTCTTTTCATGCATCTCATTAACAATGATATTCCTTAGGAGGACGTAGAAGGCAGTCAAGCTGATGACGTAGAGGTAATTACCCTTTCCTCCTATTCAGACTCTATGCCAACACAAAAAACCCGCCAAGCAGTCCGGAAAGTAAGCTTTTCTCATCCTCTTGCTCACTTGGATCCAACATTTATTTTGAAGACTCATCAGCATGAAGCTCGTCGGACAACCCGGCACAGTGGCCAACAGGTCACTTCAGTCGGTTTACCTGATACCCCGGTTGCGAAGCACCGGTCTGAGGTCTCTCCTACTTATGACCATTCTTACCCTAAGGCAGGTTATTTCAGACAACCTCTTAATCCATCTGATTCAAATTATCAGGTGACACCTCCCTCATCATTTGGCAAGTCGACAGCAACTCAACTCCCTCCTCTGAAAACTGTGGCCGAGTAAGTTGTAAAACCTTTTCCTTCAATGCATCATAGAACTTGAATAAGATATTAATCCTTTTATATTTTTGTTTGCAGGGCCAAAGCCAGACCCAGCAAGAAAGCTCGGGCCACCAATCCGCCCGAAGACCCGGCCACTTTTGAAGAAGAAACCAGAGGTGAACCGGAACAAACTTGTGAACCAGAGGGCATTCATCCTGAACCCGCCTCTGGTGAACCGCCCCTTCAAGGCCAAGACACCGTTGAACCAGCTGACGCTGAACCTGCCGCACCTGACGTTGAACCGGCAGAGCCAAACCGGTCTAGTTCGGTGAGAAATGCTGATACTCCATTGTCACCAGCCAAACATACTGAAGGTCAAGGAGACGATGTTGTCATCACTGGAATGGGCCATAGTTCCCCTGGCCATCCCGTCATCTTGGCTCAACATAGCGCCAAAGAAGAGCAAGCTGCTACGGAAAAAGGCAAGTGGAGTAGTGATTTATCAAGCTATGCTCATTTCAGCGCTGAAGAGCAAGCTGCTACGGAAAAAGGCAAGTGGAGTAGTAATTTATCAAGCTATGCTCATTTCAGCGCTGAAGAGCTTCAGTCTGGCTTCTTGAACCGTCTGCACTCAAACCGGGACTATGAAGCCGGTTTGGTGAACTTGATGAAAGAGCGATATGAGGTAAATTCATCTCCCTTTGTTTATTGATTCATAGCTGAGACAGTAGCCCAAGTAGCCCCCAAGGGCCGTTTTATGATGTTAATCAGAAACCGGGTCTTTGTAACCAAGACTCATCTTTTATCAATTAGATAACCTTGTGTAACCATCTGCACCCAAAGGCTGGCTTAACTGGGCAAGTTAATCTGGGTTTTAATCCATGCATCCAGTTTAGAACAGACGTACATTAGCCCCCAAGTGTCCAGGATAATGCTTGTATTGTTCTGGAGACTTATATAAAATGCAGCACTTTAGAGCGAACAAGCATTAGCCCCCATGTATGAAGGGCATAACTTGTTATACGCTTTGTACTTAAAACATATATAACGTGTTGCTGAATATACCTCCAATGTTGCAGGCTGAACTGAGAAGCAAAGATGCCCGAAACTCTGACTTGCAAGAAAATGTAAAGTCACAATGAGCAGAGGCTGCAAAAGCCAAAGAGGAGCTGACCCAAGCCCTAGCCGTAATGGAAAAGCTGAAGGAAGCTTTCACGAAAGATCGTGCTAACTGGGAATTTGAAAAGTCCGGGTTAACCAAAAGAGCTGAAGACGCCGAGGTAGCCCTGAAACCAGTTGTAGATGAACTAGCTGTTTTGAAACGCCAAATCAATGCTATGACTTCTGCTATCTTTGGTAAGTGTCTGCTTATACGTGCTGCGCAAGTCAATGAACCTTATTATTGACTAGAATGTTGATAAAAATCTTTGGCAGTCACTCGGATCGCTCATCTTGGTACAGACATGCGGATGAAGCTCAAAGCGGCATATACATTGGTTGAACAGCTGTACTCTGGGTCTCAGCGGGCTATTTGCACAGCAACTTACAACAAACCAGCCACAACTTTGATTAAAGAAACACTTGAGAAGTTGGCCATGTTACCAGCCCGTATTGCCGAATTGAAGAGGGAAGCTGCCATGTCCGGAGCTTTAACCACACTTATTCGAGCCAAAGCCTGGATTCCATACCTTGAAGCTGATGATATCATTAAAGGATACCCAGGTGTGAAGGAAGATGGTTCAAACTTTGACAATGATGACCTCCGATGGCTAACCAAACAGATGCGGCCGGTAGCCAGCAAACTGGCCGATGATACAGACTTGTCCCATTTTCAGCCGGTTTAAGACGCTGAAGGGAAAAGACAGCCGGCCGACATCCATGAAGTTGAAGAACTTATGCCTCCGATTCGTAAGCACACTTATGCTCCTGATATTAATGCCTCCAATCTTATACATGAGGAAGCAGTATTTCAAGCTTTAACTGGAATCAATTGGTCGATGATTGATTTCCAGCGTCTCGGGAGGGATGAAAAAGTGCCCACACCAACTCACCCTCAACCATCAAACCGTCCAGACGAAGCGTCCTAAATCGGTCGCCGGTTTATTGGCCACTGTGTGCCGATCTTGTGAAAAACAATTATGCTATTGTAGCCGCTTTGAAAGCTTCTTGTAATAGGATAGCCAAAACTCCGTTATTTGCCATGCCATCGAGCATGTTTTGTAATGCCTCACGACAACTTGTGCCACCTTGTGGGATATATTTATGCATAACCCATGATGAATTGTGTTCCTGGGTATAACAACTTAAAAGTATCTAGTGGTTTACCGCTAGATGGGTCATAATGTCCAGGAAGTGTACAATACATAGATGAAATAATCCAAGTGGTTGTACAAAAAGCAATATGCATAACATACCTTTTTGTTAACCAATGGTGTATACGGCAAAGGTGTTAATACCAATCCGCAACATTGATAACGCTATCCTTGTAATGCCGGTCTATATATTAGACCGGACCGTGATAACTACCGGGTTTTCTTTATAAAACTGGTGATTTAGTCAAACCAGACCGGGTCAATAAACACCGGTTTATAATTGATCATGTGCCGACAACTTGTAGTTGAAAAGCAAGCCGGGTCAAGCACGCCGATTTATAAAAAAAATACTTATGAACTTCAACAAATAAAACTCAAAAAGGAAAATATGCAAGGCTTTTTACGAGCTGCTGGGCTCCAAATCGATGCTTTTCATGGGCTGCTAGGCCTCTGAGTTAAACCATTTAACAAAGCCTTTTAAGATGGGCCTCCAATTAACCAATCATCGTTTTAACTTTGACAAGTTCGGGGTCTATAAAAGATTGACATGTCAAATGTTCGATGGGTCATACCAGGATTACCTGGACAGGACTGGCTTACTTGACGAAGGCAGGTTAACCCGGGTTTTTTGATGAATACACCAGGCTTCCAAGCCGTGGCTTGATAGCCAATTACAAGGGTCCTTTCAAACTCTTTGTTGCTTTGCAAAAAGAGCCCCTAAGTAACATTGTGAGCTGTGCTCAGTGTGTGCCCATGTTTGAGTCTGTGCTTTGTGCAACACTCTCTTTGGCTCCACATATTGTTCTTGTGTGGCCTAAATGCCTATCAAGAGGTGTAGCTATGGTGTGATGACAACCAAGCTCCCTAGTGATATCCCTTCGTGGTTTCAAAACCGATCAAGAGGTGTAGCTGTAGTTCAAATATGACCAAGCCCCCTAGTGATTTTCTTTATATCCGTGCAACCGCTAAGACCGGATTAATAAAAACTCCGGTTTGTCAGTAAACTCGTATAACACACACAGGATGTAAAAAGAACAGATACCCCGCTTATAACGGAGGCTCCGGTTTATTATATGATATACACACTATCATAAATATGTACAGATGATGAGCCTATGGCTTCAAGTATAGTACAGGGGAGGTGAGGGGACCCATGGCCGCTAGACGGAGAGGAGCAGAGGCCGTGGTTTCGATCCGCTGTTGCGGGAGCTCTGGATAGGGAGGTGTGACGGCGGATGTGGGAGGAGGGAGGCGGACGTGGAGACCCGGCGGTTGGTGGGGATGGGGTCACGCGGATCCGACTCCGGGTAGGTGCGGGAGGATGGCGACCGGGCATGTCCGGCAGTTAGTCGACGCCGGGGGAGGGGGCTGGATCCAGCGCCGGCTCGTTCTAGGAGGTGGCCAGGGGAGGAGCGGCTCGCCGGCGAGGAGAGGAAGGCCGCGGGTGGGGCGGGGGAGCAGGAGTTCGGCACCGGTTGCCGCGGTGAGGGTAGGGAGGGAGGTGGTGCGGTGGTGGGGGAAGGAGGTGGTGCGTGGAGGTGGGGAACGGAGAGAGGTGGTGCGGTGGTGGGTGGGTACGAGGAGAAGTGGGAGGAGTGGGTGTGGGCGGGGGGCGCTGTTCCCGGCGGGATTCTGGTGCGGGGTGTTCGGGTCGTCGGGTGTTATCAGAATAAGGCAGAAGTGTTATTAGAATAAGGTCTTAAGGGGTCTTATTAGAATAGACCCACCCTATATATATATATAGTTTCGGTCCTATCCACACAAACACTTATTTTTGCTCACCTATGTGTTTTGAGGGATATCGAGCACCTTTCTTCTTAATTACATAGTAGCTCTAGATAGATAGCTCTAACTAGCTAGCTAGTTAGGGAGAGAGAGAGGTGGAGAGAGAGTGGCGGGAGAGGGCAGGCATTAATGGAAGGGGTGGTGGAGGGCAAATAAGAGGGGGAGGGAGGGCATTAATGGAGGGCAAAGAAGAGGGGGTGGAGGGGAAAGAAGAAGGGGAGGGGTGGTGGAGGGGCAAAGAAGAGGGGTGATCGAGGGCAAAGAAGAGGGGGAGGGAGGGCTCTAATGGAGGGGTGGTGGAGGGGGGCATTGAAAGGAACAAGCAAGGTGCAAGGAAAGGGGGGAGAAAGGAAGGGGAGGAAGAAGAGAGGGGAGGAAGAAGGGGAAAGGTGGTAGGTGGCTGGCGGCCATAGCAGTAGCGCGGGTCACCTATGCGCGCTACTGCTATGGGCGCCTGCAAAATATCTACGGCTAGTGTTGCACTACCAGTAGTGTGGGTCACCTATACACGCTACTACTAAAATGTTATACATAGAAGAAATAGCAGTAGTGCGTTCCTCTGAACAGACACTATAGATCCTAAACTAATAGTAGCACCGGTTGGACGAACAACGCTGCTAATATTTATTGATCAGGGGTGTGATGTGTTACACTTAGCAGTAGCGTGGGGCTAGAGAACAAACGCTGCTGCTAACTGATACCAATAGCGCTCTTTCTAGCCAGTGCTATTACTAACTACTAGTAGCGTGGGGTCATAAACAAACGCTACTGGTAAGCCTCTATCTATAAGCATTTTACTATTAGTGGATGGCTCCGGTGGTGGCGAGGGAGGCAGTGGTGGCGAGGGAGGCAGGGGCGTCTCCGGTCACGGTGAGGGAGGCAGTTGTGGCGAGGGAGGCAGGGGCATCGAGGGTGGCTCCGGTGGCGCCGAGGGCGGCTCCGGTGGCATTGATGAGGCCGCGCGGCTCCGGTGGCGTTGGGGGCAGCTCCGGTGGCGTCGATGGCGTGCGGCTCTGGTGGCTCCGGGGGCGTCGACGTTCGTAGGAGACGGCGGCGAAGTGCGGCGATGGCGAATTGGGGAGACGGCGGCGAAGTGGGGCGAGGGATTTGGGGAAGAAGTGGTGGCTGGGGGGAGGGAAACTGCTTTTGGGTGAAGTCAAACTTAGCGGTAGCGCGTTTAGTGATAACGCGCTATAGCTAAGTTAGCTATAGCGATTTTTACTAAACGTGCTACTGCTATCGCTATGTATTTTCTTTTCTTTTCTTATTTCTTTTTCTCTTTTTATAGCGGGGGTCTAAAAACCGCGCTGCTGCTATATTATCTATAACGCCTCTTATGAACAGACGCTACTGCTATGCCTTTCTCCTTTTTTTCTTTCATTTATTTTTCTTTACATTTTATTTTTTTTCCTTTCTCCTTTTTCTATTTCTTTCATTTTCATTTACTTTTCTATTTGTTTTTCATTTTAATTTCTTTTCATTAGCAGTAGCGCCTTTCACAGTAACGCACTGCTACAATAGTCTTAGCGGTAGCGCAGTTTTTATAAGACCGCTAATACTATGTGTATCCTATCAGCTTAGTTGTGGAAATTTTAGTAGTAGCGCTTTTATAGGGAGACGTGCTACTGCTGCATTTGTATCTGTAGCTATTATCCAACACGCGCTATTGCTATGTAGCACTAGCACCCTTTTTTAACAAGTGCTACTGCTAAAGTTCTGTGTATAAGGTTTTCCCTAGTAATGCCTGGTTGACCTCACCTCAGCCATCATCGATCCCTACTACGCAAAGATGAAGGAAGAGAGCAAGAAGGAGAGGAACGCCTGGCACAGTGTTTGGCATGAGAGACTGGATGAACAACACGCCAAGTACACATACGCGAGCTACGAGATGTACAGGCGGGTCATTGACATGAGGAACTGTCTTCTTCCTGCCCGAGACGAGGGATCGAGCCACATAGCAGTGGCGGGACTGTCACAAGAAGTAGATGACTAGACGATCGTTTCTCCTAATTTAGAATGCATGCAGTTGTTCATTGTGTTGTGTGCGAATGATCTGTATAGTCACTTATGTATGTAATTTGATGTTTATTTCAGTTATATATATATATATGCATGTTATTCTTCTATAGACAGAGCAAATCACACGGATTATTAGGAGCAATCGTCTATGTTATTATTGGTCTTCACACACATTTCTGATTACGTACCTTTTTGCTGCGTATCACACACATCTTGTTCAGTTGAACCGTTTCCATTGTGTTGCCTAATCACACACAATTCATCCTAGTGAACTTTATGCCGTATATCACACACACCCTCATCTGGTTGCCCGTTTCTATTGTTCTGCATCATCGCAAAGATTTCTTCTGGATTAACCATTTGCCACTCATCGCACAGGCAAATCTAATATGAACCGTGTTTGATGTCATCGGCATTGTAAACATTTTGCACCTTTTTTGATGGTGTTTTTACACCACCATTTACGATTATTGCATTGCACACAGTTTCGTCGAAGGGTCTCTGATTCGACTGTCGTGTTTGGACTATCCTGCAGTAGTGATACTTTCACTTTCCATGGCTAACCATATCCATGGGTACCTTCCATACCAACACTTTCCAATAATTTATTATTTGACAACATAAAGTAAAGTCTTTTTTCATTTCAGGACTGGGCATCCCTAATACCTTTTTCATACTCTCGTGCAATGACAAGTGAATAAACACTCATCTTGAGAATAACACATCTAGCATGGAAATATATCAGCCACCCCCTACTGTTTCATGAGCGGTACAAATTAGAGAAATTTATTTTTAAAATTATAGATGACACATACAAATTTTCATAGAACGGCAAAAGAATACCGCATATAGGTAGGTATAGTGGACTCATGTGGCAAAAATAGGTTTAAAGGAATTTAGATGCACAAGTAGTGATCATACTTAGTGGAAATGAAGGCTAGCAAAAGATTGAGAAGCATCCAACCAAGAAAGAAAAAAAATCTCATAAGCGAGCATTAGGCCTATATAACTAACAACGAATAATGCGCCACAAGTAGGATGTAATTTTATTGCATAACTATTGACTTTCATGCTTGCATACAGAATCACAAACCTTAACACCAATATTCTTACTAAAGCATAATTATTCATCAACATGGATCACATATTATATCAACATATCTCAAAACTCTTACAAGGAATCAAGTTTATTTTGTCCAATGATCTTCATGGAAGTTTTTATTATATCATCCTTGGATATCTATCACTTTGGAACTAGTTCCATATGTTGCTTTTAATAAGCTCAAACAAATATAAGTGAAGAACATGAGCAAAAAAAATTTCTTATCTCAAAATAATATAAGTGAAGCATGAGAGATTTTCTTAAAAAAAAATACTAAATCTCAAATAAATCTTAGTGAAGCATGAGAGCATTTCTTCAGAAATACTAAAGCAAACCTTGCTCAAAAATATATAAGTGAAGCAATAGATCAATTCCATAGCTCAAAAAGATTTAAGTGAAGCATAGAGAGCAATTCTAACAAGTCATAGCATAATTTTGACTCTCTCAAATAGGTGTGTCCAGCAAGGATTCATGACTAAAAATACAAAGCAAAACAAGAAAATACTTAAATCATACAAGACGCTCCAAGAAAAACTCATAATATGTGACGAATAAAAATATAGTTTCAAGAAAAATACCGATGCTTGTTAGAAGAAAGAGGGGATGCCACTCGGGGGCATCCCCAAGCTTAGTTGCTTCATACTTCCTGAATATTATCTTGGGGTGCCATGGGCATACCCAAGCTTAGCCTTTTGCTAATCCTTATTCCTTCATCCATCGTAATGTCACCCAAAACTTGAAAACTTCAATCACACAAAACTCAACAAAACCTTCGTGAGATCGATTAGCATAAGAAAGTAAATCATCACTATAAGTACTATTGCAAACTCATTCATATCTTATTTTTGAATTATATCTACTATATTCCAACTTTTATATGGCAAAAAATCTTCAAAGAAAACTATAGGATCATCAAAACAAGCACACGACACAAAGAAAACTGAATCTGTCAAAAACAGAACAATCTGTAGCAATCTGGATATTTTGAATACTTATTTAACTCCAAAAATTCTGAAAAATTAGTACAACATGACCAATTTGTATATTAAAGTTATGAAAGAAGAATCAGTATTTTATCGTGCTTATATTGAAAATGAAAATTATTTTCCCGGGCGCAAAAGTTTCTGTTTTTCAGCAAGATCAAATCAGCTATCACCCAACATGATCCCAAAGGATTTGCTTGGCACAAACATTAATTAAAACAAAAAAATCAAAATAATAACAGTATCATAATTGTTCAAACACTCAAGAATAGAAAGAAAAAGAAGAAAAAATTATTCATTGGGTTGCCTCCCAACAAGCTTTATCATTTGACGCCCCTAGCTAGGCATAATTTGAAGGATCTAAGTATTGTCATGTTTGTTTCTAGATCCATATGATGCCCTCATGATTGATTCATATGGTGGCTTAATTCTAGTTCTAGGGAAGTGTTCCATAACCTTCCTTAGTGGAAATTGAAATTTAATATTTCCTTCTTTCATATCAATCACGACACCAATAGTACGCAAAAACGGTCTACCAAGAATAATTGGACAAGACGGATTGCAATCAATATCAAGAACAATAAAATATATAGGCACATAGTTCCTATTTGCAATAATAAGAACATCATTAATTCTTCCCATATGTTTTTAGTAGAATCCGCCAAGTGCAAATTTAAAGAACATTCTTCAATATCGGTAAGATAAAGCACATCACATAAAGATTTCGGAATTGTAGAAACACTAGCACCCAAGTCACATAAAGCAAAACACTCGTAATTTTTAATCTTGGCTTTGATGGTAGGTTCCCATTCATCATGCAATTTTCTAGGAATTGAAACCTCTAATACCAACTTTTCTTCTAAAGTTTTCATCATAGCATCAACAATATGTTTAGTAAAAGCTTTATTTTGTTCATAAGCATGGGGTGAATTTATCATGGATTGCGAAAAATAAATACAATCAATCAAAGAGCAACTATCATAATTAAAGTCTTTGTAATCCAAAAGAGTATGCACATCACTAGTTAAAGTTTTGACCTCTTCAAACCCACTTTTATCAATTTTCTCAACAAGATTTTCACCCTCCGAATTATCGGGACGCTTTCTAGCTAAAGTTGAATCTTCTTCAGTCCCTTTATTATCAATCTTAATCTCACTAAATAAGGAATCAATTGAGGAAATACCAATCATTTTAATATCTTCACCACTTTTATGAAAGCAATTACTAGAAAACGCTTTTTCTAAAAATTCTCTTCTAGCTCTAAGCATAGCGGTTCTTTTCTTACTTTCATCCATAGAAACATAAAGAGACTTAATTGATTCCTCAACCTTAGGCAAAAAAAATTCATTTTGAGATTTTATACATCATGAGCAATTCTGTCAATACTTCTTGACATATCATCAATCTTACTCAGCTTTTCTTCTATTATAGCATTGAAATTTTTTTGTGTATTGATAGATTCTTTAATATTATTCTCAAGATCAGAAAGTGTTCCTATTATTATTATAAGAAGGATTACCATAGGAATTACCATAATTATTAGAGGAATTACTAGGAAAAGGCCTAGGATTAAAATTACCTCTATAAGCATTGTTATTGAAATTGTTTCGCGAGATAAAATTCACACCTATGGCATCACTATTTTGTTTAATCAAAGTAGACAAAGGAACATCATTAAAATCAATAGGAGCACTTTTATTAGCAACCAATTTCATAAGAGCATCAACTTTTTCACTCAAAGAAGAAATTTCTTCAACCGAATTGACTTTTTTACTAGTAGGAGCTCTTTCGGTATGCCATTGTGAATAATTTTCCATAATATTATCAAGAAATTTGGTGGCTTCACCCAAAGTAATTTCCATAAAAGTACCACCCGTGGCAGAGTCGAAAACATTACGAGAAACAAAATTCAACCCCCCATAAAAATTTTGTATGACCATCCAAAGATTTAACCCATGAGTTGGGCAATTCCTTAGCATTAATTTCATCCTTTCCCAAGATTGTGCAACATACTCATGTTCAAGTTGCTTGAAATTCATGATCTGGGTTCTAAGGGAAATAATTTTCGCTGGCGGAAAATACTGAGTAATAAAGGCATCTTTGCACTTATCCCAAGAATTGATACTATTACGAGGCAAAGAAGAAAACCAAATTTTTGCACGATCTCGCAAAGAAAACGAGAATAATTTTAACTTCACAATATCATTGTCCACATCTTTTTTCTGTTGCATATCGCATAATTCCACGAATGTGTTAAGATGGGACGCGACATCCTCATTAGGAGTACCAGAAAATTGATCTTTCATAACAAGATTCAGCAAAGAGGCATTAATATCACAAGACTCCGCACTAGTGGCGGGAGCAGCAATCGGAGTGCTAATAAAATCATTGTTGTTGGTATTGGAGAAATCACACAACTTGGTGTTCTCTTGAGTCATCGTGACTACGCACCAAGATTGCACTCAAAAACAGATCTGGCGAGAAAATGGTGAACGAGAAAGAGGGCGAATAAAACAGCAAATTTTTGTGAAGTGGGGGAGAGGAAAACGATTGGCAAATGACAAATAATGAAAATTGCAAGGAGATGAGATTTGTGATTAAGAACCTGGTAGATGTTGATGATGTCTCCACGGCAATGGCGCCCGAAATTCCTTTTGATGCGGCTTGAACTACGTCGGTATTTTCCCAAAAAGGAAGGGATGATGCAGCATAGCTATGGTAGGTATTTTCCTCAGTGATCAGACCAAGGTTATCAAACCAGTAGGAGAACCACGCAATACCACATAAACAGCTCCGGCACACAAGGAAAAAAAATACTTGCAACCCCACGTAAGAGAGGGGTTGTCAATCCCTCACGGGTAAAAAGATAGGTAAAATTGTAGTAGATTGGATAAATAGATCTCGCGGGAACGCGAGATAAAACAAATAAATAAAATTGCAGCAAGGTATTTTTGTATTTTTGGATTAATAGATCTGAAAATAAAAGCAAACAAAAATAGACCGTGAAGGCAAATATAATAAAGAAGAGACCTGGGGGCCGTAGATTTCACTAATGGCTTCTCCCGAGAAAAATAGCAACGGTGGGCAAACAAATTACTGTTGGGCAATTGATAGAACTTCAAATAATCATGACGATATCCAGGCAATGATCATTATATAAGAAGCACATCCAAGATTAGTAGACCGACTCCTGCCTGCATCTACTACTACTACTCCACACATCGACTGCCATCCAGCATGCACCTAGTGTATTAAGTTCATAGAGAAACGGAGTAATGCAATAAGAACGATGACATGATGTAGACAAGATCTATTTATGTAGATATAGACCCCATCTTGTTATCCTTATTAGCAACGATACATACGTGGCGTTTCCCCTTCTGTCACTGGGATCAAGCACCGTAAGATCGAACTCATCACAAAGCACCTCTTCCCATGGCAAGAAAAGTCGATCTAGTCGGACTAACTAAACCAAAGATTCGAAGAAGAAATACAAGGCTATAATAGATCAAAAGACTCAAATAACTTACATGGATAAAAACATAGATCTGATCATAAACTCAAAGTTCATCGGATCCTAACAAACACACCGCAAAAAGAGTTACATCAAATAGATCTCCAAGAAACCATTGTACTGACAATCAAAAGAGAGAGAGAGAGAGAGAGAGAGAGAGAGGAAGCCAACTAGCTACTAACTACGGACCCGTAGGTCTACAATGAACTACTCACGCATCATAGGAGAGGCACCAATGAGGATGATGAAACCCTCCGTGATGGTGTCTAGATTGAATCTGGTGGTACTGAAACTTGCGGTAGCAGGAATTGATTTTCGTCGACTTCCGTAGGGTTTCTAGAATATTGAAGTATTTATAGAGCAAAGAGGCGGTGCGGGAGGCCATCGAGGTAAGCACAACCCACCTGGGCGCACCTGTGGGCCCGGGCGCGCCCTGGTAGGTTGTGCCCCATGTGCTTTTCTGGCTCGTCTGGTGTCTTCTGGTCCAAAAAAATTCACAAAATTTTTGCTGCATTTGGACTTCGTTTGATATTAATTTTCTGCGTAAAAAAACAACAAAGGCAGCAACTGGCACTTGGCACTATGTCAATATGTTAGTCCCAAAAAATGATATAAAATAATTATGAAACATCCAAGAATGATAATATAACAACATGGAACAATAAAAAATTATAGATACGTTGGAGACGTATCAGTCCTGCACATATGCTACTCAGTGGATTCCTTTGTAAGGTCCTGACCTGGCTCCATTCCCCAGGTGGGCCTCCCATCATTGGAGCTCGATATCCAGGACATTCACTTGGTCGAGGAAGAGGAATTCATTCAGAAATCCATGCGTGGTGTCTGGCTCTTCATTGTTCACATGCATTCACGTCCAACAACGGCCTCGCTCGGGCTGCGGCATGGGGTTTTTCTGGATTAGCTCTGGTGCAAGTGGCTACTGGAGCGGTAACACATCAAAAGGCTTGCCGCAAGGTGGAATCATGCAGGTGGAGAATCATGGAACAAGCCGTGCTATCCGAGATCCACGAGACGCAAACACAGACAACATCTATCAAGGCCATTGATCTAGGGATCATCACCCTGTTCCATGATGCGGCTCCCAAGGTATCGCATGAAGAATAGTGGAACATGAAGAATGTGGTCTTCGAGGGTAATGATTTGTCTTTCAAGAAAAGAAAATGGGCTGCCTTTGCTTTTACTAACAACAACGAAATTGTCCTGCTGTAACCGATCCCGACTAGTCCTTCTCTAACTCCGTGGATTTCTAACAAATATAGTCCATCTCCTCCGCCAACATTGATTCGTGGGTGAGGAGATTTCGTTCAAGATGAGGAAAGCCAATGTGCTCGAAGTAATCGACAGTAACGATGATGATAATGTCGTCCCAATCCCACCTACCCAGATCTTAGGGACTATTCTCAAGAAGAAGTGGCCACGGGAGGAAAACGCAGTCGTGGTTGTGTTCTTGCTCATGGTAGTGGATGTGGACGCGGACACCGACCAAGCTCTGCAAGTAAGTCGGCCCATGCTACTTCGTCCTCACAAGGAAACCGGTGTTGGCTAATAGCACCCTCTTCTCCAGTGCCTAACAAGTGCCTGTTCACAGCGTCACCACCTTCTCAAGTGGCTGGTGGGCATGTCCTAGTTCAAAGTAGGTTGGAGGATGAAAGCGATGGATATTTGGAATTGGACAAATTTGCATGCAATCAATAGGATCGGGAATTCGCAAGAGAACAACGACGATTGTTCTTGGATCTGGACACCACCGACCAAGAGATAGACCGGATGCCAAAAGACAATAGAGGACACCAAAACCAAGGATGGTCGTGCGCAGCAGCACAGGAAGACCGCGAGGAGTGCGTTCTGTCGGACACAAAAGGGAGCACAAAACAAAACCGTGGAGGCAGCAGGAGCAGCATTGAGAGAGTGAACTCACATATGTGGCCGCACTGGATGAAGGCGCAGGCCTCCCGGAAGTAGCCTTTGCAAAGTGGTCACCCATGTCGTTGTGCGATCTAGCCACTGCCATTTCACACCTGCGCGCACTAGCATACAACATCTGTCGTGACCCAGGGGCCACTACCCCAACGTCCTTGTTCGATGAGTTTTTGTGCACAGTTGCATAAAATACTTTTTTTTTTAGTTTTTGGTGCAGACTATATGAGCAAAGGCAATATGCACGTGGGCAATCGGGTGTTCAAAGCTGGCTAACCGAGTTAGCGTACTTGATAAGGAAATATTCCCATCAAAATCTGTAAAGAAATTACACGGATCAAATAAAAGGCAGGCTCCGCGTAGGAAGCCTTGCACGGCAACAAGATAGAACCGGGCGCCACATGATCTCTTGCCATGTATTAGTCCTCAGGATGCCTATATATACAGGGAGAAAAGACTGCTCAAGACTGGCCGAACCCACGTACAACACATCCAGCCCGAGGTAACGTACGCAGAAGCAACAACCCAAGCTCTATGAAGGGCCGACGGCAACAGCGGCGCTCGCAAGTGTGCGCCGGGCGAAAGGTCGTGGTAGCAGAGAAGAAGAACAGTACTGCAGGGACGGCGACAACAGGAGCACTTTGCTGATGGCAAGCACGCACTCGGCGAGATGAAGGACCGATAACAACGCATGCCCCGCTGACTAACTTCTTTGATATATGTGTGTTTTCGTCAATCAGGTTTCATGGGAGAAGCACGCATAGAAGGAGGCGTGCTCGGGGCGGCTGCGTCCAGGAGAACCTGACCTGCCTACGGAGAAGGTCGCGGATGAAACCAAAGGAGCGCGGCGGCGCCCTCACCTATGAACGACGAGGAAGCAGCCCCGTCCTTTTTCTTTCTGTACAGGTGCAATGGACACGGCGGACGACACATCTAGTGGAGATGGCTGCGAACGACGCGGCGCTCTTCTCGTACCTGGAGCAGTTGAGGCGGCGGACGACGTGCCCAGCGGAGGTGGCCGCGAATGAAGCGGGAGATGACTCGGGGCCAGTCGGAGTTTGCCAACAACGTAGCCCAAGCGTTAACTCCGGTGCTCTACCATGTTGGCCTACATGTCCTGTAGCCTGAGAGAAGTCTATTGTAAGCATGTCTCTCCGATGCACAGGTACATGGCACTCCGATCGTGGTGTACAGGTCTGGTGCTTTGGTTTCCGGTGGAGATGACGTGGTCGAACCGGAGCTCGCAACAACGTAGCCCGCGACAAGTCCATGACGAACAGGTCTCTCCGGTGAACACGTCCTCGGCGAACAGGTCATCGGTGCACAAGTCCATGGTGCCCCGAACAAGTCATGTGCGTTGCTTCCCGGAGGAGACGACATGGCGGAGCCAGAGCTAGCAACGATGTAGCCCGAGACAAGTCCATGATGAACAGGTCTCTCCGGTGCACCGGTGTAACACCCTCGATGCGACTATATCTCCCACGTGTCGAGGCACGACTTAGAGGCATAATCGCATTGAAGGCATATGTCGCAAGTCAGGCAATCATCACAAACATCCCATGTAATATAGATAATGAAAGGGATAACATAGTTGGCTTACACTCGCCACGTCAATCAAGTACATAAATAACATACATCATCCAAACACTCATGGCCCGACTACGGCGCCAAAATAAAAGATAACCCAACAAGCGACATGGTCCCGATCACCCCCAACTGGGCACCACTACTGATCATCAGGAAAAGAAACATAGTAACGCTGAGAGTCCTCGTCGTACTCCCACTTGAGCTCAAGCGCGCCATCTGGAGCTGTATCATCAGTCCCTACATCTGGTGTAATAGTAATCTGTGAGCCACAGGGACTCAGCAATCTCGCACCCTCGCGATCAAGACTATTTAAGCTTAATAGGTAAGGCAAGGTAAATATATGTGGAGCTGCAGGAAGCGACTAGTATATATGATGGCTAACTTATTCGCAAAAGAGAGCGAGAAGAGGAGGCAAAGCGCGAGCGAGAAACTAGAGGACAACCTGCGCAAGCATTACTCCAACACAGTGTCCACTTCCTAGACTCCGCCGAGAAGAGGCCATCACGGTAACACACACAGTTGATTCATTTTAATTAAATTAGGGTTCAAGTTATCTACAACCGGACATTAACAAATTCCCATCTGCCCATAACCGCGGGCACGGCTTTCGAAAGTTCAAATCCCTGCAGGGGAGTCCCAACTTAGCCCATGACAAGCTCTCACGGTCAACGATGGAATAGACCTCCTCCCGAGACGTTCCGATCAGACTCGGTACCTCGGTTCTTCAGGACATTTCGACAGGTTAAAACAAGACCAGCAACACCGCCCGAATGTGCCGACAAATCCCGATAGGAGCTGCACATATCTCTTTCTCAGGGCACACTCAGATGAACACTACATACAACTAAAACCAACCCTCGAGTTGCCCCGAGGTGGCGCTGCAAGTGGCTCTGTTTGGACCAACACTCAGAGGAGCACTGGCCCGGGGGGGGGGGGGGTTTAAAATAAGATGACCCTCGGGCTCCGGAAACCCAAGGGAAAAAGAGGCTAGGTGGCAAATGGTAAAACCAAGGTTGGGCATTGCTGGAAAAGCTTTACTCAAGGCGAAACATCAAGGGGTTCCCATTATAACCCAACCGCGTAAGGGACGCAAAATCCGGGAACATAACACCGATATGACGGAAACTAGGGCGGCAAGAGTGGAACAAAACACTAGGCGAGAGGCCGAGCCTTCCACCCTTTACCAAGTATATAGATGCATTAAGATAACATGGGGATATAATGATATCCCAACAAGTAAATAATGTTCCAACAAGGAACGGTCTGCAATCTTCACCTGCAACTAGCAACACTATAAGAGAGGCTGAGCAAAGCGGTAACATAGCCAAACAACGGTTTGCTAGGACAATGGTGGGTTAGAGGCTGAACATGGCAATTTGGGAGGCTTAAAAGCAAGTGGTAGGCATCGTAGCATTGGCATAGCAAAAGAGCGAGCAAACTAGCATAGCAAAGATAGTAGTGATTTCGAGGGTATGATCATCTTGCCTGCAAAGTTGTCAGAGTTGACTGGATCCTCGAAAGCAAACTCAACGGGCTCCTAGTTAGCGAACTCATCTCCTGGCTCTACCCGAACAAGAAAAACAAGCAACAAGAACACTATCAACCACGTGCAAGGATCAAGCAAGATGATGCAAACATGGTATGCTATGCGGGATGCGATGCGGGATGCATATGCAAGATATGATAGGAAATGCATGAACCTAGCCTCAACTTGGAAAAACAAGTGTGCCACTGGAAAGATGAGATGAAATCGCTTGAAAACGATATAAAGATCACCGGAATCGGAGTTATGGTTTGGAAATGGCAAGCGATTCAAATATGACACCGATCTGCGATTTACAGCAAGTAGTCATCTAAATGCAATGAGATGAACATGCTACAACACTCAAAAATGGCAACAAAATATATGGCAGGGAAGCATTCAAGATGCTTAACAAAAGTCTAGCACTGAGCCACGGCCAATTCATCCATTAACAGGTTCAAACAAGCATGGCAAAAATGCAAATGGTAAAACAAATCTCAGACTTAGTGAAATTAACACTTGTCTGGAATTTCAGACCAAGTAGCTCTCTTCGGAGCAACAAAACAACATGCTACAGGACCTGAACATGACAAAGTAAAACATGGCATGGAGCTACTCAAAGAGCTTAACAAAAGTCCATTAGTGACCTTGAGCCAAAAGGGATCACAAAATATACTAACAAGCACATGAACATAGCAAAAACATAATCAGTTTTTGGACTTAGTGAAAACTGGGACATGCTCGATGCACTCACCATGGTGCAAGTCATGGCAAGACAAGCATATATCCATTAAGAAGGCACAAAATGCAAGCTAGACATGGCAAGAACAATGGCATAGCATGCACGGATCAACTACAACAACATCGGCAAAATCGCAAACAAGTTGACGATCTGCCCAGATTCACAATGAAGCAAAAGTAGAGCTCGATTGACTCAAGCTAGGGTGCTCCATTTATACAAACAAAGACATGAATGGATAGAGAACTACAATATTAAAAAAACTCCTTTACTGATCATCCTCAAAAGAGGCACGGATCACTAGGAAACAACATGAACATATGGCATCATGAGATAAACAATCCCAGGACTTAGTGAAATTACTAAGTCCCTGAAAACAGAGTTACCAGGTGCCTCACTTTGCGAGCTTGCACTAGTCACCACACACATCACAAAAATACATGGGTTGCACCTCTGGAAAGATAACAAAACCCTTAACAAAACATATGTAGAGCTCATGGGCATATCATGCACACAATGATCATGGCAAAAATGACAAATGTCTAAGATGGAGTAGCAGATCTGACAATTAACTCAAGTAGCCTTCTTCTAACAGCATTTCGGGCATCAAGATGAACTCAAATGAAAATGATGCAATGGAATGAAATGATGTACTCTCTGAGATGAACATTTTGATATGCTATATGCCCAAATCGGAGCTACGGATGCGGAGTTATAGCCTGACGAACATGGGCACTTGAACAGGAAAAATGTCGGGGACTTAGTAGAAATCGACCTCCCAGATCTAGGGTTCGTCCGGCGCGCGAACCGAGGCGAACTCCGGCGAGGTACTGTACACCGGCGAGGACGAGGACGGCGGCGGCGGATCCGGCTCTCCCACGCCCGGATCTGGCCGGGAACGAGGTCGGGGACGGCGGCGAGGTGGCGGTGGCGGCCGGCGGGATCCGCGGGCGGCGCGGGCGAGCTTGCGCGGCGGGGCGGCACGCCGGAGTCGAGGGAGGCGGCGGCGCTCGGGCGCGGGGAGTTGGGAGGCGCGGGCGGCGGTGGATGGGCTCGCGGGGGCCCCGAGCGGGCCTCGGGCGGCGGCAGGCGGCAGACGCTACGTGGCGGGACGCCACTGGTGCGGGCGGCGGCGGCGATTCTGTCCGGCGCCGGCGGACACGTCCGGCTCGGCGCGAGGTGGATTTAGGGTTTCGGGGAGAGGGGATCCGGGATATGTCGAGGGGAACCTATTTATAGGCATAGAGGGAGCTAGGAGAGTGCAAATGAGGTGCGGTTTTCGGCCACGCGATCGTGATCGAACGCTCTAGGTGATGGAGCAGAGTTAGGTGGGTTTTGGGCCAAATTGGAGGGGTGTTGGGATGCAACACACGAGGCCTTTTCGGTCCCTCGGTTAACCGTTGGAGCAACAAACGAAGTCCAAATGGTACGAAACTTGATAGGCGGTCTACCGGTAGTAAACCAAGGCCGCATGGCAAGTCTCGGTCCAATCCGGAAATGTTTAATCCCCACACACGAAAGAAAGATAGAATTGGCCACTGGAGGAGAACGAAGTGCCGGAATGCAAAACGGACAACGGGGAAAATGCTCGAGTGCATGAGATGAATACGTATGCAAATGTAATGCACATGATGACAAGATATGAGATGCATGACAACGATAACAACACACGGAGAAAAAGACCCGAACCCGAGAAAAATAAATTAACTTAAAGCCAGAAACGGTAGGAGTTGGAATACAAATTGGGAAAGTCATATCCGGGGTGTTACAACAGGTCTACGACATTTCGATCACTGTGCACAAGTCTGGTGTCTTGCTTCTGAGAGGAGATGACTTGGCGGAACCGGTGCTCAGGACGATGCAGCCCGAGACTGGTCCCACCTGTGAAAGCGCACCCACCATGGCGAACAGGTCCTTGGCGTACAGGTCTCGGCGAGCTACTTGTCTCGATAAACCACCAAATATGGCGTTTAGCCGAGACGAGGCACCCACCAGGGCGGACAGGTCCTCGACATATAGGTCTCGATGTACAGGTCCATGGCGTCCCCGGCGTACGGGTCCCCTTTTCGGTGTAGCACCCACCCAAGGCAATGAAACCACTACAACATGTCCTCACGAGTTCATCGGGCAGCGTCCTTGACAAAATGGACTGGCATAGACTTGGCGTTCAATCAAGTGAGACGCACCCATCATGGCACACAGGTCATTAGTGAACAAGTCCCGGCGTACAGGCCCATGGCGTCGCCGATGTACTGGTCCCCTTTCTATGGCCATGTGAGGTGGCATCCTTTGCCTTGATGGACCGCCGTAAACTCGGCGTCCAGCCGAGACGAGGTGCCAACCACACCGGCATTGCCGATACGAGCGAGCGTTGGTTTTACACCAACGCCAGTCTCCATAAGTATACTCCCGCGAGGCGAATCCCTTGCCTACCCCGACGAAGCCGTTACATCGTCAAGAAGTCCGAGCAGAGCAGGACCCATGCAACTTCAACATCGACTACATCAACGCTATCAAGACCGACGAGGCACGACGGTGAGGGCGGACAAGGCTAGCATAAAGCCATGTTTTAAGCGGCACGTGTACCGACGAGGACACGGGATTTGCTGCCGCCCACACCACATACACACACCATCATCATCATGCATGGAGAACGCGAAGCGAAGACTACGAAGACGACCACACGGCTTAATCGGAGGTATCTCGCGGAGCAACCCGCGGGAGTAATTAACCGGGAGCCTTCCGAGGCCCCGTGAACTAGGAGACCGCACAACGCTAGTCAGGCAGGCCGCACTAGTTGTCACGGAGCACATATCGGGAATTGTATTTGTTATCCTTGAGAGATTAATAAAATACTATTCCCTTCTCTTTGTTTTCTTTTTGTACTACGGTACACTGGCACGCCCGCAATTTTCTTTTTCCCCGGCGCATGAGAGAAATCCATACTCCTTCTCTTCCCTTCTTCCCGAGAGCTTAATAAGATTTTTCTTGTGTCAAACAAATTGGCACGCCCGGTGGGACCTGGTTCTCCTCCCATCTTCGCTACGCTGTGGTCGTTTGAATCGTCTTCGCTCGTCTCCCAACCTTCACAACATGTTGTATAACAAGGCATCGGCGAGGGTTTCCGCTCATCAAGATCCCTTTCATGCGGGTGGAATCTCCCGTGGCAGCAACTCGGAGCCGGTAATGATCCAGTTTGGATCGATGCCGCCCATGGTCGTCATCGAGCTTGGCGAGAAGGTCTACATCCATCAAGCCCAGGATCCTACACAGTTTCAAACTGTGCAGTCAAAGAAGGCACTAAGGCGGAGGCTGCCAAGATGAAGACGGAGCGTCGCGAGCTAATGCTTGAGGCGCGCGCCCTGTTGAAGGAATCGACGAGGGCGGATATGAAAGGAGATGTGGAGGCAGCTCAACGCCTCCGCACCAGAGCCGCCAACATGTAGTCTAGTGCGGCGTCGCTCCGTGCCCTTACCGCGACTACGCACTCGGAGCCGCTGACACCAACACCGCGGCGTACCGAGGTGGAGCTTCTCGAGGGTTTAGAGGCTATGTCACAAGACTTGCGTAGGCTCATGGCCAATGCTCGTTTGTCAGATAGCCCTCATCCCCTACGCAACTACAGGAGGAAGTACCGCAAGGTACAATTACTCCACCAACAGATAGCTTCCCGCATCGCTCAGAGCACGGTGCCGGAGGAGGATTGGGCCCTCGGCGCCATGGACCTAGCTGATAAGGTGTTCACTTACCGAAGCACCTTAACCCCTCCGTATGACTTGTTCCCTGATGATTGGGCATACAAGCCATGCAAGGTCAAGGAGCTGGTGAGACGCGCCATCATGAAGGAGTTCTGGAAGCGGCGCTCATGCAAAGAGCCCATTCTACCCGGCCCTACTGTCTCCCCCAACATTGGCGACACTCGAAGGGGTGCATGGGCGCCGTGTCTCCATAACTCGACGGTCGACGGAAGGTCTCTCCCCAACAACAACAGGTTTTCTACCCTTCGGCATGAAGCACCCACGCCACGGGACGACGACCTACGACGAGAATTTCGCCAACTCCAAGAGCAGATGAACAATATCCGGAGGAGGCTCCAAGATACGACGGCGCCAAGTGCATCGTCGGCTCAAGCTGGAGGAAGGATGAGGCGTCAAGCCCCAAGCCATCGTCCTCAACATGAGCGCCAGACTTTGGCGCCTCCGCGACAACCTTCACCAACTCGACAATTCCCACAAGGGAGATATCCCAACATGCCTCCACGTTGGAACCGATGGTCAAGACGACGATGAGAGGGACCCCCGGCCCACTCACAAGTGGCAACCACGGGAACCTTTGCGACAGACGCTTCCACCACGACCTTTGTCACCTCCCAGGCGGGGATATCAAGACGATGAGAGGCACCCTCGGCCCACTCAACAGTGGCAACCACGGGAACCTTTGCGACAGACGCTTCCACCACGACCTTTGTCACCTCCCAGGCGGGGATATCAAGACGACGAGAGGCACCCTCGGCCCACTCAACAATGGCAACCACGGGAACCTTTGCGACAGACGCTTCCACCACGACCTCCGTCACCTCCTTGGAAGGGGATCGGCCGCAACTGTAGGCGATGACAGACAGGTGTTCATCATCCACGAGGCGCCCTGCACCAACACTCCTACGCACGCCACCAGTGCAAAGGGATGGTATCTTTCCAACGGAGAATCAGCGCAAGCGCGAGAGGCGTCGGAGAAACCGCCATGTTCTTTATAAAGAACTTGAGGACTTAGTCCTTCGACACACTCAGGTACGTTTACGACCCGATGGTGGGGTCGTTCAAGAAAATGACAGGATCAAATTTCGCATCTCCCCCGACTTGGAGCGGCATGAGCGGTATAGCTACCTGCTCAGCCGGTTGGCGCCAAAACCACGCAAGACGTCCATGAGAAGCATTGCTCAAGGGAGCAAGGTGGTTCTTTCTTCATCCCTTCCCCAGAAGAATGATGAACAGGTGAAGGCTACTGCACCAGCACCCCCACTAGAGAATCAGAAGATGCAAGCGCCGACGGCCACACCGATGGAAGGCGTCGAAGAAACCAAGCTTACGTTCTCCTCCAACAATGAGGTAGCTCAGAGGGTGCCGCCAACGCTGCCCTCCCACAAGACACAACACTTCCCATAGAGTTTCCTCTTGTTCCCTCTGGAAGGATGGACCAAGATGGAGAAACTCAAGCCCAGCAGGAGGCTGAAAAAGCGAAGGAATCAACTGAGAAGAACCTTGCCTTGTGTGGTACTCTTGGAGTGCAGCCAAGTGAAGGGTCAAGTAATGAATGGCGGCCTCCCGCCATAACCGAGGAGTTCGACTATCCTTCCGAAGAAGAGATTGTGCCGAACCCAAAGGCTGACTTCCAGAGGACCTTTCTATCGCGCCTTGGCCTTGTTTGTGCATGGCTTAGGGGTACAGAGGGGAATGCCAAGACAAGCTCATCAATGTCGCAAGAAGCTGCAAAATCCAGGGCCACATCTCTTCCTGTGACAACAGAGGAAGGCTCATTAGGTGGAGGGAGCACTTCACAAAATGAAGATATATACAAGCGTCACTACACCGACATTACATCAAGGCTTCCTCAAGACCTTGAAGGACGACGACAAGTTGCAATCCGACCAGGGGCCAATACAAGATTAAAATCCATCGCCCGTCAAGGCGTGACGGATGGGTTTCCCAGAGATGGAGAACACCAATATAACCTTGATGATGATGAAGGCTTCTCCGACTCATCTTCCTCACCATCGTTGGACAGTCGCCCGCACTCCCCTCGTTACCATGAACTAGCGTCATCGGTTTTGTCAGATTACGAGGGAGGTGATGAAGACCTCCACACCGCGCCCGTTCGCATGGTGAATCATGGTGATAGCCTTGTGGATCAAGATCCTGCTGCCAAGCCACCCGTTGATGGTACCCAGGGCCCAAGTGCTGTAAACAAAGTAGCACCACAAGAAGTGTCTCTAGAAGAAGAGGTCAAAAGCCAGCGCCAGACGATTGACTAGTTGGCGTCAAAGCTTGACCAGTTCATGGAGCTCATGATGAACAACCAAGGCATTCCTCCACAAGGCGTGCTGCAGCGAGTGGTGGATCCGCACGAGGAGGAACTCCCGGTGGGCCCTCCTGCTAGGTTGCCCTTAAATGATGTGCCTCAACACGACCCCAACACACAAGCTCGGCCTTGGGTTAGCCCTGCTGGTTCTGCCAACGCAGTACCACGCGCAGTTATGCTGAAGGACTACCACGACATGGTCGGGGATATGGTGGACAAGAAGTTGAAGCAAATGGCGATAGATCAAGCCCCTCGCACCTCCGAGAGTGAGCTGGAGAAGCCTTACAAGGCGTGGCATGACATGATGGCGTATCCCGCAGGGTGGCACCCATGAAAGTTCCGTCAATTTGATGGAACCGGTGATGCAAGGGAGCACTTGGCGTACTTCGAGGCGGCATGCGGCGACACAGCAAATAGCCCGTCACTTCTCCTTCGCCAATTTTTAGGGTCATTAACCGGGCCCGCCTTCCATTGGTACAGCCGTTTACTGGTTGGGTCCATTGGGAGTTGGGCGGCCATGAAAGAGGTTTTCAAGAAGCACTTCAACGCCATGAAGAAGGACTTCTCAGTTGTCGAGCTGGCACAAGTCCGACAACGATGAGATGAGTCCATTGATGACTACATCATCCGCTTCCGCAATAGTTATGTGCGTCTCGCCAGGGAGATGCACCTCGAGGATGCCATTGAGTGTGCGTCCATGGGATGCAGCAACATTGGTCACTTGAAGTCTCTCGGCGTGAGCCTAGAACTTTCAGTGCCCTCAGCACGGCGGTAGCGGCCACGAAACTTGAGTTTGAGAAATCACCGCAGATAATGGAGCTCTATAAGAATGCCAGTGAATTTGATCCCGCCATGCGCTTTGCCTCGATGTCCAAGCAAATCAACAACGGTAGCAGGGCGAAGGCACCAACTGAAACGAACACCACCAAGGTCTTCTCGTCTGCACCACAAGGCCATGTGCCCATCTTGGGTTCAAGAGGCGAACAAGCCGGAGGGAGGCAACACCCGTCGATGCAGGAGCTCCTTAAGAAGCAGTACGTCTTCAGTTGGGAGCTCATCAAGGACATGTTCGACCAGTTGATGGAACATCGAGCCTTGAGCTTACCAGAGCCTCGGAGGCCTGATCAGGTGAGGATGACAAATAATCCTTTATTTTGCCCATATCACAGGTATGTGGGACATGTCATTGAAGATTGTGTTATGGCTCCAAAGAGCCATTAATGAGAGGAGGATCAACCTCGACCCAGAAGCTATCAACCCAGATTACCATGCAGTAAACGTGGTGAGCATGAAGTTACCATCTCCGCCAAGTGAATACACGAAGCTCGAAGAAACATGGGTGCCACTGGCCCAAGTTGAAGACCAGCTATCCAACCTCGTCCTCTCCAAGACGCCGGTATCTCCCTTTCGGCAACAGGTGACGCCAACCATTCCCGGGAAGGAGCCTTGGAGGTCGGTGCACCAAAGGTCGTACACAAGGAGGCTTCCACCCCGACATCCTCGCTCGGCTTCGCCAGAACGAGCTCCCCCAAGAATTCTAAGGCGGTTCGATCCAAGTCAACGCCAGCCTCCACCAAGATTTGTCCCTATTTCAAAGGGAGACGAGCCTTTTCCACGACGGGGGCGTGTGCTACCAACCTTGGTGCAGTTCTTGCCACCCGGCTGGGGGCAAGCACCAGCAAAGGAGGGCGAGAAAGTTCAAGAAGGAGCCAGCTCATCCCAATCACCAAGCATAGAGAGTTACAACGTCATCCATGACTACGGCGACAACCCTTCCGAAGATGTGTTTACTCCTGAAGACCAAGTTGTCCTCCACGCCGAAGAGGCGACAAAGGAAGTGCCATTGGAAGAGGTGAACACGAACCTGCATGGGGGAAAAGTCCTACCTAAACCACTAAAGATCAAGCCAACAAGGGTGCAGAAGCCAAGCGCCCCAAAGGAGGCGCCTGTGCAGGAGGAGGGATCTGAACACCAAGGCCAAGAGAAGATGAAGGCACGTGACGTCGACTACAACATCATCACCCACCTCAAGCGGATCCCTGCACTCTTGAGTGTGCATGATGTGCTCATGATGGTGCCTGACCTTCGCGAAGCCCTTATCATGGCGCTCCAAGCTTCGGAACTCTACGAGGTGTCCATGGCGAAACACCGTCTTTGCTCCAACCCCTTGTTCGTGAACGAGATCACATTCGATGAGGATGATAAGCTCATAGATGATGGTGACCACAACCGGCCATTGTATGTGGAAGGTAATATTGGTGTTGCACATCTTCGCAGGATCCTCATAGACCCAGGGTCTGCCGTGAACATTCTCCCTCTTCGGAGTTTGACGTGGGCAGGTTTTACGATGGACGACTTGGAGGCTACTGACGTGATGATCTGCGGCTTCGACAACCAAGGGAAGCCTACGCTAGGTTCCATTACATTGAAGATCCAGATGTCAACTTTTAGCTTCAAGGTGCGGTTCTTCGTCATCGAGGCGAATACCTCCTACTCCGCCCTTCTAGGAAGACCGTGGATCCACAAGTACTGCGTCGTTCCATCCACCCTCCATCAATGCCTGAAGTTCCTCGATGCCAGCGGTACACAAAAGCGCATCATCGGCAACATATCTCCTTATACTATGCAGGAGTCTCACCATGAAGATGCGAAGTACTATTTCCTCATTGTAGACAGCGACCAGCAGTCGGGCCGTGCTGTTGGGGAACGTAGTAATTTAAAAAAATTTCCTACGCACACACAAGATCATGGTGATGCATAGCAACGAGGGCGAGAGTTTGATCTACGTACCCTTGTAGATCGCAACGGAAGCGTTGACACAACGTAGAGGAAGTAGTCGTACGTCTTCTTCGATTGCCAGTTGCATACAATAAAGCGACAACCATATGGCTCCTGCCAGTTGCCGATAACTTGGTTACAAAACATGATCATCTCATACAATAAAATCAGCATCATGCCTTGACCATATCACATCACAACATGCCCTGCAAAAACAAGTTAGACGTCCTCTAGTTTGTTGTTGCAAGTTTTACGTGGCTGCTACGGGCTTAAGCAAGAACTCATCTCACCTACGCATCAAGACCACAACGATAGTTTGTCAAATAGACTCTGTTTTAACCTTCTCAAGGACCGGGCGTAGCCACACTCGGTTCAACTAAAGTTGGAGAGACAGTCGCCCGCAAGCCATCTATGTGCAAAGAACGTCGAGGGAACCGGTCTCGCGTAAGCGTACGCGTAAGGTTGGTCCGGGTCGTCTCGTCCAACAATACCGCCGAACCAAAGTATGACACGCTGGTAGGCAGTATGACTTGTATCGCCCACAACTCATTTGTGTTCTACTCGTTCAAATAACATCAAACCATAAAACCTAGGCTCGGATGCCACTGTTGGGGAACGTAGTAATTTCAAAAAATTTCCTACGCACACGCAAGATCATGGTGATGCATAGCAATGAGGGGGAGATTTTGATCTACGTACCCTTGTAGATCGCAATGGAAGCGTTGACACAACGTAGAGGAAGTAGTCGTACGTCTTCTTCCCGATCCGACCGATCCAAGCACCGTTACTCCGGCACCTCCGAGTTCTTAGCACACGTTCAGCTCGATGACGATCCCCGGGCTCCGATCCAGCAAAGCTTCGGGGAGGAGTTCCGTCAGCACAATGGCGTGGTGACGATCTTGATGTACTACCGACGCAGGGCTTCGCCTAAGCACTACAACGGTATGATCGAGGTGGAATTTGGTGGCAGGGGGCACCGCACACGGCTAAGGAACGATCTCAAGGATCAACTTGTGTGTCTAGAGGTGCCCCCTTCCCCCGTATATAAAGGATCCAAGGGGGAGGGGCTGGCCGGCCAAGGAGGAGGCGCAGGAGAGTCCTACTCCCACTGGGAGTAGGATTCCCCCTCCAATCCTAGTCCAACTAGGATTCCTCGGAGGGGAAAAGAGGAGGAGGTAGCCGGCCACCCTTTCCTAGTCCTAAAAGGACTAGTGAAAGGGGGAGGCGCGCAGCCCATCTAGGGCAGCCCCTTCTCTTTTCCACTAAGGCCCATTATGGCCCATTTAGCTCCCGGGGGGTTCTGGTAACCCTCCCGGTATTCCGGTAAAATCCCGATTTCACCCGGAACACTTCCGATGTCCAAACATAGGCTTCCAATATATCAATCTTTACGTCTCGACCATTTCGAGACTCCTCGTCATGTCCGTGATCACATCCGGGACTCCGAACAACCTTCGGTACATCAAAATGCATAAACTCATAATAACTGTCATCGTAACGTTAAGCGTGCGGACCCTACGGTTCGAGAACAATGTAGACATGACCGAGACACGTCTCCGGTCAATAACCAATAGCGGGACCTGGATGGCCATATTGGCGCCTACATATTCTACGAAGATCTTTATCGGTCAGACCGCATAACAACATACGTTGTTCCCTTTGTCATCGGTATGTTACTTGCCCGAGATTCGATCGTCGGTATCCAATACCTAGTTCAATTTCGTTACTGGCAACTCTCTTTACTCGTTCCGTAATACATCATCTCACAACTAACATCTTAGTTATAATGCTTGCAAGGCTTATGTGATGTGTATTACCGAGAGGGCCCAGAGATACCTCTTCGACAATCGGAGTGACAAACCCTAATCTCGAAATACGCCAACCCAACATCTACCATTGGAGACACCTGTAGTACTCCTTTATAATCACCCAGTTACGTTGTGACGTTTGGTAGTACCCAAAGTGTTCCTCCGGCAAACGGGAGTTGCATAATCTCATAGTCATAGGAACATGTATAAGTCATGAAGAAAGCAATAGCAACATACTAAACGATCGGGTGCTAAGCTAATGAAATGGGTCATGTCAATCAGATCATTCAACTAATGATGTGACCTCGTTAATCAAATAACAACACATTGTTCATGGTTAGGAAACTTAACCATCTTTGATTAACGAGCTAGTCAAGTAGAGGCATACTAGTGACACTCTGTTTGTTTATGTATTCACACATGTATTATATTTCCGGTTAATACAATTCTAGCATGAATAATAAACATTTATCATGATATAAGGAAACAAATAATAACTTTATTATTGCCTCTAGGGCATATTTCCTTCACGTACAACACCTCCGGTGGATCTCTTGATCAAACCATGTTTTGGGCAAGTAGCCGAGATGAAGCTCCCCATCATGCCGAGCTCACCTGCCAATGCAAAGGTCTCCTCCCCTCGGACCTACAGGGGCCAAGTCCGTAGGAGGCCATCTTCATATTTGCGGTACGACTATAGTCCCTCTTCCCAATTACAAGTAGGGAACTCTACTTCGACATCATGTGGAACAGGATCTTCTATGCCTGGTCCAGTGGCCCCATTATTGTTGAAGGCGAGGTTCCCGACGTCAACACCAATCACGCTGAGGTCGGCCACAGCAATTTCTCAAGAGGCTACCACTTCTTCATCAACTTTGGCGCGCCGAGAGCCCATTTGTTTAACACTTGGAAGCTCTGCAGGTGCCCAGGAAGGCTCCAGGATGCTAATAGGCGGCAATGATGCGCCACCACCCATCACGCTATGGGCACGCAACCCCCGGAGGGAAGAGCCTGCGCCCATACCAATTGCCGATAGAAGAAGAATAAAAGAAGTGGAGGAAGTCACAAGGGGAGCTCAAGGCGTACAGCCCCCGTCACTCTATATCTGAGTAACTTCCCCATTGGAAGTTTGGGCAATCCCCAGTTTGTCCGGATCTAGAGTCCAGACCATTTTCTACAAAGTCCCGCAGGTAAGACAATGTGATTTTGTATTTGAATTTCCCCAAACTTGCAGTGACCCAGAGGAGTTACTACCGACAATGAAGGCGGAGCCCAAGATGGTTCGTTTGCTGGAGAAGGACGGGATCACTCTTGGGCAGAACAACAGGATGCCTTCACCACCCGCCATATGCGAGGAATGGTGGAGACAAGCGGAAGACCTCATCAAGCAAAAAGGCAAAGCTCAACCAAAGTTTGGGCTTGGCTACAACAACCCTGACGCCCCCGGCAATGAGGGGAAGCTCAGCTCCATGCAAGCACCATGAGAACCAGAAGATAGAAGGCGACCGATGCTAGAAGGACACTTCTACAACAATGACATGCCTTTTGGGTTGAAGAATGCAGGTGCAACATATCAGCATGCCATGACATGTGTCCTTGGCGATTCGATACACGATGCAATGGATTGCTGTACCTACGACGTCCCTGCCGATGAAGAAGAGGAGCTCGACGTCGGAACACGAGTCAACTACCACGCCATGTCCGTCTCATCAAGCGATGAGTCCGACACTTTGTCTGTCGTTCCTCATCAACAACACTCATGTCGGCACCACATGAGTTAGAAGATGGAGGACAACCCACCATCGATGATCTAGTCCAAGTCAACCTTGGAACGGAGGACGACCCACGGCCCACTTTCGTAAGCGCCACGCTAACAGAAGAGGAGCGGGAGGACTATCGAAGCTTCTTTATTGAGTACCGAGACTGCTTCGCCTGGAGTTACAAGGAGATGCCAGGTTTGGACCCTCATGTCGCTACACACAAGTTGGCGACTGACCCACGGTTCCGTCCCATCAAGCAGCAACCACGACGGTTACGTACAGATCTTGAAGATGATGTCATCGCAGAGGTCGACAAGCTAATCACTATAGGTTTCATCAAGGAGACGAAGTATCCACGGTGGCTCGCCAATATTGTCCCGGTGGAGAAGAAGAATGGGCAGATATGAATCTGCCAGGACTTCCGCGACCTCAATCGCGCCTGCCCGAAGGATGACTTTCCTCTCCCAATCCCAGAGATCATCATCGACTCCACCACAGGCCATGGCGCACTTTCCTTCATGGACGGTTCGTCAGGCTACAACCAGATCAAGATGGATCCCGCTGATGCCATCGACACCGCTTTCAGGACCCCGAAGGGAAATTTCTACTACACCGTCATGCCATTCAGGCTGAAGAATGCTGGTGCAACTTACCAGCGCGCCATGACATGTGTTCTTGGTGATTTAATCCACCATTCGGTGGAATGCTATATGTCGATGACATGGTAGTCAAAACCAAGGATCGCAAGCATCATCAGGAGGATCTTCGAGTTGTCTTCGAGCGGCTACGTTAGCATCAACTCAAGATGAACCCAATGAAGTGTGCCTTGCTGTTCAGTCAGGCCTCTTCCTCGGCTTTGTTGTTCGTCACCGATGCATAGAGATCGAGCCTAAGAAGATAAAGGCCATCCTCGACATGCCGCCGCCTCAAGATCTCAAAGAATTGAGGTCATTACAAGGGAAGCTTGCGTACATCAGGCGCTTCCTCTCCAACCTCTCCGGACGCATCCAGCCCTTCTCGAGCCTCATGAAGAAAGGAGCTCCGTTCGTGTGGGATGAAGGATGCCAACGCGGATTCGATGAAATCAAAAGGTACCTCCTTAATCCACCTGTCTTGGCAGCTCCTGTAAAGGGGCGCCCACTCATCCTATACATTGCAGCGCAGCCTACTTCGATAGGCGCTTTGTTAGCCCAAAACAATGATGAGGGAAAGGAGGTGGCGTGTTATTACTTGAGCCGCACCATGGTGGGGGCTGAGCGAAACTACTCTTCTATAGAGAAGTTGTGCTTGGCCCTAATCTTTGCTTTGAAGAAGCTCAGACACTACACGTTGAAGCATGAAGTCCAACTCATCGCGAGGGCGGACCCCGTGAGGTAAATTTTAAGTCAGCCTGCGCTCATGGGGCGACTTGGAAAATGGGCACTTATCATGATGGAGTTTGACATCACCTTTGTGCCTCAAAAAGCAATTAAGGGTCAAGCCTTGGCGGAGTTTCTCACAGCGCACCCAATCCCAGATGACTCACCTCTTGTCACGGACCTCCCTGACGAGGAGGTTTTCAATGTCAACCTCGAAGCGTCATGTAACTTTACTTTGACGGTGCCTACCGCATGGACGCCGACTCCGATGGTACCCCAAGACGAAGAGCCGGTGCAGGATTGGTGTTCAAGACGCGACAAGGAGGGGTGATGTATCACTCATTCTCCCTCCTCAAAGAAGAATGCTCAGACAACGAAGCAGAGTATGAGGCGCTCATCTTCGGCCTCCTGTTGGCACTCTCCATGGAGGTTCATTACTTGCGGGCTTATGGAGACTCTCAACTCATCATTCGTCAAGTAAACGATGTCTATGAGGTTCGCAAGCCTGAACTAGTGTCGTACTACTCCGCGGCCCGGAATCTAATGGAAAATTTTCAACATGTTGAAGTGCTCCATGTCCCGCGAAGTAGGAATGCACCTGCTGATGCGTTGACGAAACTAGCAGTGGCGTTGGTGCTCCTAGATAATAAAACAATGCAGGTGAATGTGGAAGAAAGGTGGCTACTCCCGGCTGTTTTGGAGCTCATCCCGGCGGAGTGCGAAGTCAATACCGTCATGACAAATGCCGTAGAGGAGGGCGAGTGGCTGCAACCATTCCTCGACTACTTCAAGCATGGGAGCCTCCCCGATGACCCTGTCATGAGGCGCCAACTATAACGACGACTTCCTTTCTACTTTTTTGAAGCAGGTGTCCTATATGGGCGTTCGCATGGGCAGGAGGTCCTACTTCGATGCGTCAACCGAAAAGAAGCTGACAAGATCCTACAGGAGATGCATCATGGAGTCTGCGGCGGGCACCAAGGAGGGGCCAAGATGTATCATAGTATACGTCTAGCCGGATACTACTGGCCCGGCATTATGTTAGACTGCCTTCGGGTGGCTAGATCGTGCCACAACTGTCAAGTTCATGGTGATTTCAAGCACAGGCCGCCAGTTCCTCTTCACCCTACCATTCCTTCTTGGCCATTCGATGCCTGGGGAATCGACGTCATTGGCCCTATCGACCCTCCATCTTCCAGGGGGCACCGCTTCATCCTCGACGCGACGGACTACTTCTCGAAGTGGGCGGAAGCTGTTCCGTTACGGGAGGTGAAGAGTGACAACGTCATCAACTTCCTAGAGCGAAACATCATATATCGCTTTGGGATACCTCATCGGATCACCTTCGACAACGGCAAGGCCTTCAACTCCAACAAGATTTACAGGTTCACGGAGAAGTACAAGATCAAGTGGAACTACTCCACCGGCTACTACCCTCAAGCTAACGGTGCGATCGAGGCTTTCAACAAGACGCTCGGCAAGATACTCAAGAAGACGGTGACAAGGAATCGGAGAGACTGGCATGATCGTCTCTTTGAGTCCTTATGGGCGTACCATGTCCCAGTCCGTACCCCAACGCAAGCGACTTCGTTTTCTCTCGTTTACGGGAGTGAGGCGGTCCTATCACTGGAGGTCCAGCTACCCTCTTTGAGGGTGGCTATCCAAGATGAGATCGCCCAAGACGAACAGGTACAACTGCGGTTTCAGGAGCTCGACGCCCTTGAAGAGGGGCGACTTAATGCCCTACAAAATCTGGAGCTTTACCACCAGAATATGGTGAGAGCTTACGACAAGCTCGTCAAGAAACGCGTCTTCCGAAAAGGCGAGTTGGTTCTCGTGCTCAGGCGGCCCATCATCGTGACGCACAAGACGAAGGGCAAGTTCGAACCAAAGTGGGAAGGGCCATACGTCATCGAGCAAGTCTACGATGGGGGAGCATACCAGCTTGTAGATTCCCAGGGAGTCCGACCTATGCCCCCAATCAACGGAAGGTTCCTCAAAAAGTATTTTTCTTAAAATTTTGCCTCTTTTGTTGCCTTTTGGTTTTTCATTGGGGAAACTTTTTCTGTGGGCTTTCTGATCCATGATGCATTCTCCTTAGCATTTCGTGGATATATCCAGTTTTCCCCAATTTTTTACGGACTAAGTCCAACACAAAAAATGGCTTTCTCCTATCGCACTACGCTGTTGATTGAAGTTTCGGCTACCCTAGGACTTGTTGGAGGGTGGCACAACGTGTCAAGTTGCAGGTGGAGCGGCTCCTACACCCACAATGCACGACACGTACCAGGTGTATGCTTCCGGAGGCATCGGGGATGATTACTTGGGCACTTCTGAGTATTGAGACCCTGCGCTCTTCATGTTTCCTGGCATGCCTCGTGTTCACAGAGGCTCGCACTCTAGGGAAGACCATAGGAAAAGATCATGGACGGCTGCCTGACCCAACACACGTTGGTTTGGTGTGTAGTCACATGGCAACCCTGGGGTGCGCCACCAGAAGCCTCAGATAAAATGCTAGAGGGTTTTTCCTAGTCCACAGAGGTGAAGAGTTCCCTTCCAAGTTCCCAAGGTGGGCCTCGAAGAATCCTGGAAGAAGAGTCCCTAAGAAGTGTGAGCCGAATGTCAAAACAAGTCCATGAAGTCCGCGAACAATCAATCGTCCGTGTGAGCAATCAAGATGAAATTCTGAAAGTCCAAGAAGCAAATTCAAGAAAGAAAATCCAAACAATCCAAGAAGCAATCAAGCGGTCCCAAGCAGTAAGGAACCCACTGGAAGGAAGGCGGGAGGAAGCTGTTCACCAACCCTCAATATGCATGAAGAAAAACCGCCAAGCCGTTGACCCAAAACCATTTACCCTGAACTTATCACACCCAAGTCTCTGGGTTCATGAGGCGTGTACAGGGGGCATGTTGAGCTGTGGGAGCCCTCAGTATGGTGATGGGCTAGAGTATGAATTTTTGTTGCCTCTCGGAAGCATCCCGAAACACGGCGTCGTCATGCACGTACACCAAAGCTATTTAAGTTGTTGATTTTCAATCGTCAAGGTCTTTTGACGGTTCCCAATGACAAGTCCTTCGGTAGCCTTCTCAGATATCACGCCTATAGCCGGTGTATAACGGGAAAGCCAACATTTTAAATCCCGCAAACATTTCCCCCCTCTCTTTTTCGCCTGTTTTCGTTTGGTGCTTCTAGTTTGTGCCCCACAAACATCTTCGCAGCCATGGAGAGGAACTCCCTGTCATCGTCAACGGCATTCAGACGACAACCACTACATCAAACTACATCATGGGTGTTTGGGTGCAGCAATACTCATGCGTCCCTGACAATGCCGACGACTGCCCGACAACCAATGGTCTACACCGACATGCATGATGGGTGCCAGAAGGCAACACCTGCGCTCATGAAGGTGGTGCCGATGTGTCTCCATGTCCCCATCTCCAACAACAATGAAGCATGGGGCAACATCGACCCCTTAATCATTCGTAAGGCCGATGGTGTCCCGGCGTAACACCAGAATTGGCACGCCATGGGTGGTGTGACGATTCAGTCAATGAAGGGGAGCTATCGACGGTCTACCGATGCCTCGCCTACATCAACACAAGGAGATTATGGGAGCAGTGCAACGTGCCAGTGCGGCCAGCGTGAATCTGTGAAACCCTCCAATCAAGCCGGTTGGCACCGTAGCAGCTAGACGGTCGCGGCGAGATTGGTAAAATTTTCTTTTTGTTTTCAGAATACAGCATGATGTTTCGCCATGGAATGAAGATGAGGTAGGGTTGCCTCGTTGACCGGCATCGTGTGTGTTATACGATCAAACGAGCAACCTAAAGAACACACATGTGGATGGACTTACCTACAATAAGACACATTGTTAATAATCATCATCTTCGGAATGGCGTGAATCAATGCACCAAGGAAAGAGAAAAAATTAATATATTCGTCGAGTCAAGCTCGATTTGCACCGCACTCAAGCTCAACTCGACGAGGGGGCATTTGTTCGATGAGTTTTTGTGCACAGTTGCATAAAATACTTTTGTTTAGTTTTTGGTGCAGACTATATGAGCAAAGGCAATATGCACGTGGGCAATCGGGTGTTCAAATCAGGCTAACCGAGTTAGCGTACTTGATAAGGAAATATTCCCATCAAAATCTGGAAAGAAATTACACGGATCAAATAAAAGGCAGGCTCCGCGTAGGAAGGCTTGCACGGCAAGAAGATAGAACCGGGCGCCACATGATCTCTTGCCATGTATTAGTCCTCAGGATGCCTATATATACAGGGAGAAAAGACTGCTCAAGACTGGCCGAACCCACGTACAACACATCCAGCCCGAGGTAACGTACGCAGAAGCAACAACCCAAGCTCTAGGAAGGGCCGACGGCAACAGCGGCGCTCGCAAGTGTGCGCCGGGCGAAAGGTCGTGGTAGCAGAGAAGAAGAACAGTACTGCAGGGACGGCGACAACAGGAGCGCTTTGCTGATGGCAAGCACGCACTCGGCGAGATGAAGGACCGACAACAACGCATGCCCCGCTGACTAGCTTCTTTGATATATGTGTGTTTTCGTCAATCAGGTTTCATGGGAGAAGCACGCATAGAAGTAGGCGTGCCCGGGGCGGCTGCGTCCAGGAGAACCCGACCTGCCTACGGAGAAGGTCGCGGATGAAACCAAAGGAGCGCGGCGGCGCCCTCGCACACGCGCCCACGAACGACGAGGAAGCAGCCCCGTCCTTTTTTTTCTGTACGGCGGACGACACATCTAGTGGAGATGGCTGCGAACGACGCGTCGCTCTTCTCGTACCTGGAGCAGTTGAGGCGGCGGACGACGCGCCCAGCAGAGGTGACTCGGGGCCAGTCGGAGTTTGCCAACAACGTAGCCCAAGCGCTAACTCCGGTGCTCTACCATGTTGGCCTACATGTCCTGTAGCCCGAGACAAGTCCATTATAAGCATGTCTCTCCGATGCACAGGTCCATGGCGCTCCGACCGCGGTGTACAGGTCTGGTGCTTTGGTTTCCGGTGGAGATGATGTGGTCGAACCGGAGCTCGCGACAACGTAGCCCGCGACATGTCCATGACGAACAAGTCTCTCCGGTGCACACCTCCTCGGCGAACAGGTCATCGGTGCACAAGTTCATGGCGCCCCGAACAGGTCATGTGCATTGCTTCCCGAAGGAGACGACATGGCGGAGCCGGAGCTCGCACCGATGTAGCCCGAGACAAGTCCATGATGAACAGGTCTCTCCGGTGCATAGGTATACGGCGTTTTGATCACTGTGCACAGGTCTGGTGTCTTGCTTCCCAGAGGAGATGACATGGCGGAACCGGTGCTCACGACGATGCAGCCCGAGACCGGTCCCACCTATGAAAGCGCACCCACCATGGCGAACAGGTCCTTGGCGTACAGGTCTCGGCGTGCTACTTGTCTCGGTAAACCACCAAATACGGCGTTTAGCCGAGATGAGGCACCCACCATGGCGGACAGGTCCTCGACAGATAGGTCTCGATGTACAGGTCCATGGCGTCCTCGGCGTACGGGTCCCCTTTTCGGTGTAGCACCCACCCAAGGCAATGAAACCACTACAACATCTCCTCATGAGTTCGTCGGGCAGCGTCCTTGACAAAACGGACTGCCATAGACTTGGCGTTCAATCAAGTGAGACGCCCCCATCATGGCACACAGGTCATTGGTGAACAAGTCCCGGCGTACAGGCCCATGGCGTCCCAGATGTACAGGTCCCCTTTCTATGGCCATGTGAGGTGGCATCCTTTGCCTTGACGGACCGCCGTAAACTCGGCGTCCATACGAGACGAGGTGCCAACCACACCGGCATTGCCGATACGAGCAAGCGTTGGTGCATAAGTATACTCCCGTGAGGCGAATCCCTCGCGTACCCCGACGAAGCCGTTACATCGTCAAGAAGTCCGAGCAGAGCAGGACGCATGCAACTTCAACATCGACTACATCAACGCTATCAAGACCGACGAGGCGCGACGGTAAGGGCGTACAAGGCTAGCACAAAGCCATGTTTTAAGCGGCACGTGTACCGACGAGGACACGGGATTTGCCGCCGCCCACACCACATACACACACCATCATATCGTGCATGGAGAACGCGAAGCCAAGACTACGAAGACGACCACACGGCTTAATCGGAGGTATCTCGCGGAGCAACCGCAGGAGTAATTAACCGGGAGCCTTCCGAGGCCCCGTGAACTAGGAGGCCACACAACGCTAGTCAGGCAGGCCGCACTAGTAGGTCACGGAGCACATATCGGGAATTGTATTAGTTATCCTTGAGATTAATCAAATACTATTCCCTTCTCTTTGTTTTCTTTGTGTACTATGGTACACTAGCACGCCCGCATTTTTCTTTTTCCCCGGCGCATGAGAGAAATCCATACTCCTTCTCTTCCCTTCTTCGGAGAGCTTAATAAGATTTTTCTTGTGTCAAACAGTCCTTTTCATGAGTAGAGACGGACAACACCATGTTTGATGCAGACTAGAAGACGTGCGGTGCACCCTTACCCCATGAAAGATAGACATTGCGACTGCCGAGATGAAGGAAATATGCCCTAGAGGCAATAATAAAGTTATTATTTATTTCCTTATATCATGATAAATGTTTATTATTCATGCTAGAATTGTATTAACCGGAAACATAATACATGTGTGAATACATAGACAAACAGAATGTCACTAGTATGCCTCTACTTGAGTAGCTCGTTAATCAAAGATGGTTATGTTTCCTAACTATGGACAAAGAGTTGTTATTTGATTAACGGGATCACATCATTAGATGAATGATCCGATTGACATGACCCATTCCATTAGCTTAGCACCCGATCGTTTAGTATGTTGCTATTGCTTTCTTCATGACTTATACATGTTCCTATGACTATGAGATTATGCAACTCCCGTTTGCCGGAGGAACACTTTGGGTGCTACCAAACGTCACAACGTAAAAGGGTGATTATAAAGGAGTACTACAGGTGTCTCCAAAGGTAGATGTTGGGTTGGCATATTTCGAGAATAGGATTTGTCACTCCGATTGTCGGAGAGGTATCTCTAGGCCCTCTCGGTAATGCTCATCACAGAAGCCTTGCAAGCACTGCAACTAATATGTTAGTTGTGAGATAATGTATTACGGAACGAGCAAAGAGACTTGCCGGTAACGAGATTGAACTAGGTATTGGATACCGACGATCAATCTCGGGCAAGTAACATACCGATGACAAAGGGAACAATGTATGTTGTTATGCGGTCTGACCGATAAAGATCTTCATAGAATGTGTAGGAGCCAATATGGGCATCCAGGTCCCGCTATTGGTTATTGACCGGAGACGTGTCTCGGTCATGTCTACATTGTTCTCGAACCGTAGGGTCCGCACGCTTAACGTTACAATGACAGTTATTATGAGTTTATGCATTTTGATGTACCGAAGGTTGTTCGGAGTCCCGGATGTGATCACGGACATGACGAGGAGTCTCGAAATGGTCGAGACATAAAGATTGATATATTGGAAGCCTATATTTGGATATCCGAAGTGTTCCGGGTGAAATCAGGATTTTACCGGATTACCGGGAGGTTACCGGAACCCCCCGGGAACCATATGGGCCTTATTGGGCCTTGGTGGAAAGGTGAAAGGGGCAGCCCAAGGTGGGCTGCGCGCCTCCCCCTCCCCTAGTCCTATTAGGACTAGGAGAGGTGGCCGTCCCCCTTCTCTCTTTCTCTCTCTCTCTCTCTCTCTCTCTCTCTCTCGGAATCCTATTAGGAATAGGATTGAGGGGGGAGTCCTACTCCCGGTAGGAGTAGGACTCCTCCTGCGCCCTCCTCCTTGGCCGACCAGCCCTCCCCCTTGGATCCTTTATATACGGGGGCAGGGGGCACCTCTAGACACACAAGTTGATCCTTGGTGATCGTTCCTTACCCGTGTGCGGTGCCCCCTGCCACAAAATTCCACCTCGATCATATTATTGCAGTGCTTAGGCGAAGCCCTGCGTCGGTAGTACATCAAGATCTTCACCACGCTGTCGTGCTGACGGAACTCTTCCTCGACGCTTTGCTGGATCGGAGCCCGAGGATCGTCATCGAGCTGAACGTGTGCTAAGAACTCGGAGGTGCCGGAGTAACGGTGCTTGGATCAGTCGGATCGGGAAGACGTACGACTACTTCCTCTACGTTGTGTGATCGCTTCCGTAGTCGGTCTGCGTTGGTACGTAGACAACACTCTCCCCTCTCGTTGCTATGCATCACCATGATCTTGCGTGTGCGTAGGAAAATTTTGAAATTACTATGTTCCCCAACAGTGGTATCAGAGCCTAGGTTTTATGGTTTGATGTTATATGCACGAGTAGAACACAAGTAAGTTGTGGGCGATATAAGTCATACTGCCTACCAGCATGTCAAACTTTAGTTCGGCGGTATTGTTGGATGAAGCGGCCCGGATCGACATTACGCGTACGCTTACGCGAGACCGGTTTCCCCGACGTGCTCTGCACATAGGTGACTTGCGGGTGACTGTTTCTCCAACTTTAGTTGAACCAAGTGTGGCTACGCCCGGTCCTTGAGAAGGTTAAAACGGAGTCTATTTGACAAACTATCGTTGTGGTTTTGATGCGTAGGTGAGATGAGTTCTTGCTTAAGCCCGTAGCAGCCACGTAAAATTTGCAACAACAAAGTAGAGGACGTCTAACTTATTTTTGAAAGGCATGTTGTGATGTGATATGGTCAAAACGTGATGAGTTATAAGTTGTTGTATAAGATGATCATGTTTTGTTGAAGTTGTCGGCAACTGGCAAAAGCCTTATGGTTGTCTGTCTATACCATAAGATGCAAGCACCCAATAATTGCTTTACTTTATTGCTATGCGATAGCAATAGTTGCAAGAGCAATAGTTGGCGAGACGACCATGTGACAACATATTGATATAGATCAAGATGATGGAGATCATGATGTCATGCCGGTGACGATGGAAATCATGACGATGCTTTGAAGATGGAGATCAAAGGCACAAGATGATGATGGCCATATCATGTCACATATTTTGATTGCATGTGATGTTTATCTTTTTATGCATCTTATCTTGCTTTGATTGATGGTAGCATTATAAGATGATCTCTCACTAAATTATCAAGAAGTGTTCTCCCTGAGTATGCACCGTTGCCAAAGTTCGTCGTGCCCAGACACCACGTGATGATCGGGTGTGATAAGCTCTACGTCCATCTACAACGGGTGCAAGCCAGTTTTGCACACGCAGAATACTTAGGTTAAACTTGACGAGCCTAGCATATGCAGATATGGCCTCGGAACATAGAGACCGAAAGGTCGAGCGTGAATCATATAGTAGATATGATCAACATAACGATGTTCACCATTGAAAACTACACCATCTCACGTGATGATCGGTTATGGTTTAGTTGATTTGGATCACGTGATCACTTGGAGGATTAGAGGGATGTCTATCTAAGTGGGAGTTCTTAAGTAATATGATTAATTGAACTTTAATTTATCATGAACTTACTCCTGGTAGTATTAGCATATCTATGTTGTAGATCAATAGCTCGTGTTGTTGCTTTCATATGTTTATTTTGATATGTTCCTAGAGAAAATTGTGTTGAAAGATGTTAGTAGCAATGATACGGATTGAATCCGTGATCTGAGGTTTATCCTCATTGCTGCACAGAAAAATTATGTCCTTGATGCACCGCTAGGTGACAGACCTATTGCAGGAGCAGATGCATACGTTATGAACGTTTGGCTAGCTCAATATGATGACTACTTGATAGTTTAGTGCACCATGCTTAATGGCTTAGAATCGGGACTTCAAAGACGTTTTGAACGTCATGGACCATATGAGATGTTCCAGGAGTTGAAGTTAATATTTCAAGCAAATACCCGAGTTGAGAGATATGAAGTCTCCAACAAGTTCTATAGCTAAAAGATGGAGGAGAATCGCTCAACTAGTGAGCATGTGCTCAGATTGTCTGGGTACTACAATCGCTTGAATCAAGTGGGAGTTAATCTTCCAGATAAGATAGTGATTGACAGAATTCTCTAGTCACCATCACCAAGTTAGTAGAACTTCGTGATGAACTATGATATGCAAGGGATAACGGAAACGATTCCCAAGCTCTTCGTGATGCTGAAATCGATGAAGGTAGAAATCAAGGAAAAACATCAAGTGTTGATGGTTGACAAGACCACTAGTTTGAAGAAAAGGGCAAAAGGGAAGAAGGGGAACTTCAAGAAGAACGGCAAGCAAGTTGCTGCTCAAGTGAAGAAGCCCAAGTCTGGTCCTAAGCCTGAGACTAAGTGCTTCTACTGCAAAGGGACTGGTCACTGGAAGCGGAACTGCCCCAAGTATTTGGCGGATAAGAAGGATGGCAAAGTGAACAAAAGTATATTTGATATACATGTTATTGATGTGTGCTTTACTAGTGTTTATAGCAACCCCTCAGTATTTGATATTGGTTCAGTTGCTAAGAGTAGTAACTCGAAATAGGAGTTGCAGAATAAACAGAGACTAGTTAAGGGTGAAGTGACGATGTGTGTTGGAAGTATTTCCAAGATTGATATGATCATCATCGCACACTCCCCTATACTTTCGGGATTAGTGTTGAACTTAAATAAGTGTTATTTGGTTTTTGCGTTGAGCATGAATATGATTTGATCATGTTTATTGCAATACGGTTATTCATTAAAGTCAGAGAATAATTGTTGTTCTATTTACATGAATAAAACCTTCGATGGTCATACACCCAATGAAACAAGTTCGTTGGATCTCGATCGTAGTGATACACATATTCATAATATTGAAACCAAAAGATGCAGAGTTGATAATGATAGTGCAACTTATTTGTGGCACTACCGTTTAGGTCATATCGGTGTAAAGTGCATGAAGAAACTCCATACTGATGGGCTTTTGGAATCACTTGATTATGAATCACTTGGTACTTGCGAACCGTGCCTCATAGGCAAGATGACTAAAACACCGTTCTCCGGTACTATGGAGAGAGCAACAGATTTGTTGGAAATCATACATACCGATGTATGTGGTCCGATGAATATTGAGGCTCGTGGCGGATATCGTTATTTTCTCACTTTCACAGATGATTTAAGAAAATATGGATATATCTACTTAATGAAACATAAGTCTGAAACATTTGAAAAGTTCAAAGAATTTCAGAGTGAAGTGGAAAATCATCGTAACAAGAAAATAAAGTTTCTACGATCTGATCGTGGAAAAGAGTATTTGAGTTACGAGTTTGGTCTTCAGTTAAAACAATGTGAAATAGTTTCACTACTCACGCCACCTGGAACACCACAGCATAATGGTGTGTCCGAACGTCATAACCGTACTTTATTGGATATAGTGCAATCTATGATGTTTCTTACTGATTTACCACTATCGTTTTTGGGGTCATGCATTAGAGACAGCTTCATTCACGTTAAAAAGGGGCACCATCTATATCCGTCGAGACGACGCCTTATGAACTATGGTTTGGCAAGAAACCAAAGTTGTCGGTTCTTGAAGTTTGGGGTTGCGATGCTTATGAGAAAAAGTTTCATCCTGATAAGCTCAAACCCAAATCAGAGAAATATGTATTCATAGGATACCCAAAGGAGACTGTTGGGTACACCTTCTATCACAGATCCTAAGGCAAGACATTCGTTGCTTATAATGGATCCTTTCTAGAGAAGGAGTTTCTCTTGAAAGAAGTGAGTGGGAGGAAAGTAGAGAACTTGATAAGGTAATTGTACCTTCTACCTTATTGGAAAGTAGTTCATCACAAAAATATGTTCTTGTGACTACTACACCAATTAGTGAGGAAGCTAATGATGATGATCATGTAACTTCAGATCAAGTTACTACCGAATCTCGTAGGTAAACCAGAATCAGATCCGCACCAGAGTGGTACGGTAATCCTGTTCTGGATGTCATGTTACTTGACCATGACGAACCTACGAACTATGAGGAAGCGATGATGAGCCCAGATTCCGCGAAATGGTTTGAGGCCATGAAATCTGAGATATGATCCATGTATGAGAACAAAGTTTGGACTTTGGTTGACTTGCCCGATGATCGACAAGCAATTGAGAATAAATGGATCTTCAAGAGGAAGACGGACGCTGATAGTAGTGTTACTATCTACAAAGCTAGAATTGACGCAAAAGGTTTTCGACAAGTTCAAGGTGCTGACTACGATGAGAGCTTCTAACTCGTATCTATGCTTGAGTCTGTCCGAATCATGTTAGTAATTGCCGCATTTTATAAAATCTGGCAAATGGATAAACAAAACTGCATTCTTTAATGGATTTATTAAAGAAGAGTTGTATATGATGCAACAGAAGGTTTTGTCAATCCGAAAGGTGCTAACAAAATGTGCAAGCTCCAGCGATCCATCTGTGGACTGGTGCAAGCATCTCGGAGTTGGAATACACGCTTTGATGAGTTGATTAAAGCATATAGTTTTATATAGACTTGCGGTGAAGCCTGTATTTACAAGAAAGTGAGTGGGAGCACTACAACATTTCTGATAAGTATATGTGAATGACATATTGTTGATCGGAAATAATGTAGAATTATTCTGTAAAGCATAAAGGAGTGTTTGAAAGGAGTTTTTCAAAGAAAGACTTCGGTGAAGCTGCTTACATATTGAGCTTCAAGATCTATAGAGATAGATCAAGACGCTTGATAAGTTTTTTCAATGAGTACATACCTTGACAAGATTTTGAGGTAGTTCAAAATGGAGCAGTCAAAGAAAGAGTTCTTGCCTGTATTATAAGGTGTGAAGTTGAGTAAGACTCAAAGCACGACGACGACAGAAGATAGAAAGAGAATGAAAGTCATTCCCTATGCCTTGGCCATAGGTTCTATAAAGTATGTCATGCTGTATACCAGATCTATTGTATACCCTGCACTGATTTGGCAAGGGAGTACAATAGTGATTTAGGAGTAGATCACTGGACAGCGGTAAGAACTATCCTTAGTAAAATAAGGATATGTTTCTCGATTATGGACGTGATAAAAAGGTTCGTCGTAAAGGGTTACGCCGATGCAAGTTTTGACACTAATCTAGATGACCCTAAGTCTCGGTCTAGATACATATTGAAAGTGGGAGCAATTAGCTAGAGTAGCTCCATGCAGAGCATTGTTGACATAGAAATTTGCAAAATACATGTGGATCTGAGTGTGGCAGACCCGTTGACTAAGATTCTCTCACAAGCAAAACATGATCACACCTTAGTACTCTTTGGGTGTTAATCACATAGCGATGTGAGCTAGACTACTGAATCTAGTAAACCCTTTGGGTGTTGGTCACATGGCGATGTGAACTATGGGTGTTAATCACATGATGATGTGAACTATCGATGTTAATCACATGGTGATGTGATCTAGATTATTGACTCTAGTGCAAGTGGGAGACTGAAGGAAATATGCCCTAGAGGCAATAATAAAGTTATTATTTATTTCCTTATATCATGATAAATGTTTATTATTCATGCTAGAATTGTATTAACCGGAAACATAATACATGTGTGAATACATAGACAAACAGAATGTCACTAGTATGCCTCTACTTGACTAGATCGTTAATCAAAGATGATTATGTTTCCTAACCATGGACAAAGAGTTGTTATTTGATTACCGGGATCACATCATTAGATGAATGATCTGATTGACATGACCCATTCCATTAGCTTAGCACCCGATCGTTTAGTATGTTGCTCTTGCTTTCTTCATGACTTATACATGTTCCTATGACTATGAGATTATGAAACTCCCGTTTGCCGGAGGAACACTTTGGGTGCTACCAAACGTCACAACGTAACTGGGTGATTATAAAGGAGTACTACAGGTGTCTCGAAAGGTAGATGTTGGGTTGGCATATTTCGAGAATAGGATTTGTCACTCCGATTGTCGGAGAGGTATCTCTGGGCCCTCTCGGTAATGCTCATCACATAAGCCTTGCAAGCACTGCAACTAATATGTTAGTTGTGAGATGATGTATTACAGAACGAGTAAAGAGACTTGCCGGTAACGAGATTGAACTAGGTATTGGATACCGACGATCGAATCTCGGGCAAGTAACATACCGATGACAAAGGGAACAACGTATGTTGTTATGCGGTCTGACCGATAAAGATCTTCGTAGAATGTGTAGGAGCCAATATGGGCATCCAGGTCCCGCTATTGGTTATTGACCGGAGACGTGTCTCGGTCATGTCCACATTGTTCTCGAACCGTAGGGTCCGCACGCTTAACGTTACGATGACAGTTATTATGAGTTTATGTATTTTGATGTACCGAAGGTAGTTCGGAGTCCCGGATGTGATCACGGACATGATGAGGAGTCTCGAAATGGCCGAGACATAAAGATTGATATATTGGAGGCCTATATTTGGATATCGGAAGTGTTCCGGGTGAAATCGAGATTTTACCGGATTACCGGGAGGTTACCGGAACCCCCCGGGAACCATATGGGCCTTATTGGGCCTTGGTGGAAAGGTGAAAGGGGCAGCCCAAGGTGGGCTGCGTGCCTCCCCCCTCCCCTAGTCCTATTAGGACTAGGAGAGGTGGCCAGCCCCCTTCTATCTCTCTCTCTCTCTCTCTCGGATTCCTATTAGGAATAGGATTGAGGGGGGGAGTCCTACTCCCGGTAGGAGTAGGACTCCTCCTGCGCCCTCCTCCTTGGCCGGCCAGCCCTCCCCCTTGGATCCTTTATATACGGGGGCAGGGGGCACCTCTAGACACACAAGTTGATCCTTGGTGATCGTTCCTTAGCCATGTGCGGTGCCCCCTGCCACCAAATTCCACCTCGATCATATTGTTGCAGTGCTTTGGCGAAGCCCTGCGTCGGTAGTACATCAAGATCGTCACCACGCCGTCATGCTGACGGAACTCTTCCTCGCTGCTTTGCTGGATCGGAGCCCGAGGATCGTCATTGAGCTGAATGTGTGCTAAGAACTCGGAGGTGCCGGAGTAACGGTGCTTGGATCGGTCGGATCGGGAAGACGTACGACTACTTCCTCTACGTTGTGTGATCGCTTCCGCAGTCGGTCTGCGTTGGTACGTAGACAACACTCTCCTGTCTCGTTGCTATGCATCACCATGATCTTGCGTGTGCGTAGGAAAATTTTGAAAATACTACGTTCCCCAACACGAGAAGAGGCCCCACTAGACAACAACGACCCGCGCGCCCTTGGCCAACACATGACCATTATGCAGACACCGGCACACTGCAGTGCAAAACACGACAATTGCAGGACCTTGGCGGCACTATGTGCCCAGCTGGCCCAAGCGAGAAGCGCATAAATGTGCCATCATGTTCTTTTGTTGATTCAAAGAAGATTTGAGTTTTTCTTAAGAACCAATCAATTTAGAAAAATCAAATTTAGTTTACTAAATAAGTGTAGCCTGCACTTTTCTTAAAAAAGATAACTAAATAAAAAGCTCGAGTAGCACTTTGACTGAACTAATGTTGCATTTTTTCTGAATTGAATGAGACTTCACAAAGTATCATCGACTTAGTGATAAGAAAATAGGCAGTTTTCCGATTAAATTAATCCATGAATAAATCATGAGCATGACATTGACAGCATTGATAACACACTGGTCACGATCTAACAGAGCATGTACTACGCATATAGTAGAAACATGTACGCATATCACTATTACTGCTACAATAGAAAGAAACATGAGAGGGATAAACGATGTATACCCTCCAATCGGCCATACGGTGGCGGCAGTAGCCGCGACATCCTCGGCGGCCTTCTTGTCGGCCTCGGCCTTCTCAGCGGCAGCACGGTCGGCGTCGGTCGACATGGTGATGACGAAGGTGATGCAGACGTAGATGAACAGAAGCGAGCAGTCGCGTAATCGCTACCCAAAAACCTAATCACCCCTCTCCCGTACAGGATCCGGAGAGGTGCGGTTTCAGAGGCCTGCACTCCCGTTAACCGTGTACGCGGTGAACGGGACGGAGTCGCCGGCGGCAGCAGCAGCAGAGGAACGACGTGGGCGTGGAGGCGGATATGCGTTTTATTTCGTCGCGGCTAGGGTTGGCAGCGCCCCACATATATATGTGCGGCTGCGCGTGGAGAAACGTGGGCTGAACCCATGTCCAAGTCGGTAGCCCGCGATCCGACGTCTCAGATCATGGCCCCACCTGTCAAAGACTCTCTGTTCCTGACCGGCAAAAAGAAGCGCATAGGAGTGAGCTCGGCTCGGCTCAATCCCACAACCCGCAGCGCAGCGCGTCGTGATGAGGCGTGGCGTGGCGAGGCGAGCGGAGGAGGAGGAGTGCACGAGGGCCTCATCTCTTCTCAAGCTCCAATAGCATGAGGAAGAGAATCCCTTATAAACCACTCCAACTCTCCTTCCACTTCCAAGGTGGGACTAAACTTCCCACCATCTTGTCATGCCACCTACATGGGCCCTTAGAGATCAAATCTGAAATTCTCATATGGGCTCTAGGCCCATCTCATATTTCAACAATCCCCCACCAGATCTCAGGGGCCCAGTTTGTCCTTTGTTCCAAACGCTGTTTTGATATACCAGCATCTCAGTGGAGACCGATTAAGGTTGAGCTCCACCTAGACCAAGTAGTTACACTCCTTCACAACTGAATAATGGACTATGCCTTGAAATGTCAGTTTGGCGTCAAGAAGTTTCACCACAAGTCTCACTGATACGAGGCTGCCGAAGGCCGACCCCTCGGATGGAGCATATTAGTCACACTCCTGGCCTGTTCATCAGCTTGCTAGAGATCACCCCAATCTCATAGACTGTGACCAGCAGTCGGGCTCATATAGGTGTGTTCATCCAAAGATCGCTCTGTAGGATAGCATCTTGCTTATGCATATAAGCCTTGGAACACATTAAGACAGTAGTCATCCTTCCATACAGTTTCAGAGAGTATTGCATCTCCAACGGAGTGGGTTAGTAAAGTTACTCTCCTTAGTTCACCACTGGCTTGTTTTCTCAGGTCCTACTTCACGGGATCTCCGATCACATAGGTTGGGTTACTACCATGGTAACTCATGTGGGTCTCATACCCATCTCCCTTGATGCGTTATCTATCACAACACATGATAACCCTTTAGTAAAGGGATCTGCCAGATTCTTAGCCATTTGAATATAATCCAACGCTATCACTCCGGAGTTCCTCAATTTTCTGACAGCTTTCAATCTCATTCTTATGTGTTTGTTGGACTTCATGTTGTCCTTTGAACTCTTCACCTTGACAATAACTGTTTGATTGTCCCAGTTCATAAGGATGGCCGGAACCGGCTTCTCAACCACTGGCAAGTCCATCAACAGATATCGAAGCCATTCTGCTTTGCCACCCGATGTGTCTAATGCTGTTAATTCCGCTTTCATTGTTGATCTTGTTAAGATCGTTTGCTTGCAAGACTTCCAGGAAACAGCACCACCTCCAAGAGTAAATATATACCCAGTTGTGGCCTTCATCTCATCAGCATCAGAGATCCAATTTGCATCACTATACCCTTCAAGTACCGACGGGTATCCGGTATAGTGAAGTCTATAGTTGATAGTACCTTTCAGACAGCGCATCCTTGTTCATATATAGTCCATAGTGAAGTCCATAGTTCATAGTACCTCTCCACGCCCACGTCGCATCTCACCTAGAAGATCTTTTGAACAAATCCTGGCTACTGCACATCCTTGTACAGTGGGTAAAGAAACGGAATTACCACAAGAAAGAAACAAAGGAACTTCAAACTGAAAGTGCCTACATAAAATTTTCAGATTCTTTGTCTAGCAGGTCTACGGCTAGGCTAACCTTTTTTTTCGCCCCTTCTCCCTTTGCCTGGTCCAACAAAAATGTGAAAGATATGCAGATATAGAGTCCTAGGTAGGCTGGCCGATCGATGGACAACTGAATGACCAGCATGAGCGGATGACGGAGAGCGGGGCAGCTAGGTGCTGCACTGGCAGGGGAGGGAGGCTTGTTTCACCATGCAGCAAGGGAGCCTGGATGCCTGGCACCGGCGGTAGCGCAGCTCCATCACGAACTCATTCACCGGAGCACCCACTTGCACAAGGACGTCGTCCTTCGGCTTGTTGCTCAGCCACCGCTTGAGTAGGACATGCAGCGAGGGCAGACTGGCTCGTCGTCATGGCATAAGATCTCCATGGAGCATCCACCGTGATCTCCACGGCCATATCTTCCTCCTGCTGTCATGCATCGCGGATCGAGTTCAGGCATCCACCATCAGCAAGCACTGGCGCCGGGTAGCCTTGCAGAACCTGTCCCCGCGGCCATGGCTCCTCAAGCCCTCCACCGTCCAGACCGACAGCTACAGTATCTTCGGCGGCTCCGCTGATCCGCGCTCGGCCCTCTCTCACGAGGCCGCAGGGCCTGTTTCTGTTGCTCGGCTCTAGCAGGGTGGGTCATGGTATCATCCCATCACTGGCTCGGTAATGCCATGCTCAACCTCGGCACCAGCGACCGCATCGCCCTCCCGGATGGCGTGTGCATCCCCATCAACTCCGATAACATCAGGTTCCCCATGATAATTTGCGCAGCCGCCATGTCCGCTGCCCCATCTTCTGGTGCCTGCGTGGTCGCGGCCATAACGTCCAACCAGACAAGCATGGCCTTCTGCCGCCCGGGCATGGAGTGTTGGACGTTGCTGCCGGCAGAGATGACAACCCGCCCAACGTCCAAGACCTGACTTACCACCACAGATGGTTCTGGGCCGTCGACTCAGATGATGACCTCTACTGCTACAAGGACAAACTTTCGACATCTACGCATACCATTGTACATCTTGACTACGAGACCGATGCTCCCGGACGAACATGGCACACGGAGGGATCGTATTCCGCTACCTCCTGCCCACCGCCTCTGGCGCCGATCTGCTGATGGTGAGGAGATTCATCTCGCCGTTGCGAGGCCGCACATCGAGGTTCCAGCTCTTCAGGCTACATAAGAAACAGGAGGGCCGGCCGGCTCCCTGGTCCTGGCGCGTCTACCAGATGGCCGGGCAGGTGCTCTTCGACGGTCAGGCCTGCTCTAAGGCCTTCGACACGGGACACGCCGGCAGGCCTGGCTACATCTACTTCCTCGATGACGTCTACCCTGGTGGTCCGCACAGTGTCCTCCAGCAGAACGAGTATCCCTGCGCCGAGATAGGGATACTCATTTCATCTATATGGATACTTGTATCAGCCCTTAGGTGGAAACAACTTATGCCAGGTAGCATGGATACTTGTATCAGCCCTTCAAACAAGGAAACAAGCAATCATGTTAGCTAGCGGCGCATATAGTTGAGGGACGGAGTACCTGAGTTGAGATCGCATGAAAAAAGAAGAAGAATAAAGGTGGCTGGAATTCTAACCTTTTGCTTCACAAAACAAAAATGTACATACTTTTTTTTAGCAAGCGTGTGTGTTTGAGCCAGTGTTATTAGACAAGATAACAATGTACTAGCAGGCAGTCGGCACGAAGAGCTCTGATAGCTGTTACAACTTATGCAAGATTTATACAGTAGTAGAATCACAGAAGTGTAATTTTAAGCTAGTGTACTCTCACTAATAACGAGAAGGAACTATTTTTTATTCAGATGCGTAGAGAGATACATGTACTGTTATTCTTCACAAAAATGTTAACTGCACTTTTCTGCTATATAAGGGTCGTAAGTATACTCTTATTCTTCCCAAAAATGTTAAGTGCACTTTCAGTTATATAAGTCCAAATAAACTAATTGTTTCTGCAGCTATTAATAAATGGCGTGTGTGAACAACATATTTTACTGAAAGCTACAATTTTTAAAATGCAATAACACAATGGAAATGTATATGAACACCTATCACTTTAAGGTCGAACTCAGATCAAGCTACATATGTGTTGACATGTTTGCTCGGAATTGCATATATCCATTACAATAGTTACATACGGATTGTATTCAAAGTGAATTGCGTTAGCATGTTTTCTCCATTTTGACCAGTTTTTGCTCTACGGTGTATACATCCTTACTGCCAAGTTCTTAAGCTGAAGCTGGGCGTCATCGGAGTTGGAGGCCATTGTCAGCGGTGTAGCGTTGGTGAAGGTAAAACCTAAAGAGACAACCACAGGAGCATGGGAGTGTGCGGTGTGGTCTGTCGCCTGTCAGTCGGTTCCAGTACTAAAACTGTTGGCGGAAAACGCTTCGACTTTGATGTGGGGCTTTGGTATGTGGTCACTGAGGCCATCTGCCGACTCATCCAATGACTCTCTAGCACGTGCAATAGGAGAGAGAGGGGCCACAAAATTTTGTGTCGCCCCAATTATTACTGAGATCAAACAAGCGGGAGGACTTGTAGCATGAGCCATTTTCAGGCAGCCAGGGAACTATAAAGTTTGTTCTATTATTACAGATGAATAGAGGGCTTTTGATCAGGTATACTTACTTGCTTTAGTATCTGTAAACCCCTAAAATGGCCTTTGGCATGAGTATGGCGTTTTGGATATCGGCCTCCATGGAAGCAATTTTGGAAAAAAACAAAATTCAAATTTTCTGGTTTAAAAAAATCTGATTTTTTTATACAAGTAAACAAGGATGTGAGGTGTATGTGTAAATTTTAGGATGAAATACCTTTAAATGCGATCTGTACAAAAAAGAGAAATTCATGGTCTGGGAGGATGAACGGTATCATGTGTTAAAAAGCCCTAGATTTGTTTTTCTATTGCACAGCCCTCATTTCAACGTATTTTGTCTTGAAAATTTACACATTTGTGCATTATGCTTTCATGTATGTCTATATTTTTTCATAATTTTTTGAACAGTAAAAATATGAATTTTCATTAAATTTGAATTTTACATTTGGAGGCCTCCATGGAGTTCGGCCTCCAATAGCAATATCTTCTTTGACATCCACTATAAGTACTATTAGTGGTAAGAAGGCCTAAATAGGGTGGCAGCACGACTTCTTAAGGCTCACATGTTATTAACGCTAGATCCCTTTTGTTTGCAGACAACTGGGATACATCACAGTCATGGCAAGAGTACAGAAAACAAGTGGGGTATTAGCACAAGCAGCTCATACAGTGGGATGCACCCAATTCGTCTAGGTCATCTCACGAAACTTTGCCTGGAAAAATCTACTTCAAATCCACCCATAGCGCAACGAAAAACAGTTGGATTCAATGGCTAGCTTAATCTTCCTAGCTTGCTGCAGAATTAGACCTATCTATGAGTGAATAAACTTTTTTCAATTGCTAGCTTACTCGATCTTCCTAGCTTGCAGCAGAATTAGACCTATCTATGAGTTACCCCCTTCCAACAGATCTAACAGTGTTCAAAAACTAAAGAAAGTGTATCTATGATCGAGAGATAGGAAGGGGACAGGAGGCGTCCTGTCTTGGGGTTTCCTGTCGGCGGTGGGTCCTGCAGGCTGGATGCCTGAGATGGGGACGAGGGCGAAGCTTTACCCGCCTTTCTGTGGTGTAGTCGTCCGACGAGACCGTGCCGGCGTAGGCGCCGACGATCGATGACATCGAGGCCTACTGGATGATGCTACAAATAGAGCCGTGGAGGAGGACACGGTTCCATTTTGAGCCAAATTGGTTTGGCCAGGCAGATAAATGGGTTATGGGCCTACTAATGCAAGCAATAGGCACAATGGCTGATACTCATTTTTTTAAACTATTCTGAAAAACAGGTTACATATTTTTTTATCACGGATTTAAACAAAAGAGACAACTGACTAGTTGGAAAAACAATATTGTACAACAGATAACCTTGGTATTTTAACAATTACTTACCTGAGTTTCTCTTCAGGAGTGATCCCAAGAGCAACTTCACATACTGGGCAGGATACAATCTCCTCTTCATCTATTTTCTTCATAATACACTCCCGGCAAACTGCATACACGAAGATGGTTATAATACAGGCAGGCATGCAAGTATCATACAGAGTTTTCTAAGAACCAAATTTATAATCGCACACATGTCACCTCACGCTCGGACAGTTTCTATGTATAGGCCATACGGTTCGTCTGTCGTCTTAAACCAGCAGCAAAACACTCTCTCCTCAAAAGTGATCGTGCTCGGCTGCTCCGCATCTCCCTATCCCCCGTTCTGCTCTGATCGCGAGCTCCAAACCAAATTCTCCTCACAGACTAGCGGCCGATCTCTGCAAAAGGAGATGGATGCCGGCAGTAGTAGTAGGATTACGACTACAAGGAAGAGGAAATCAGCAGCAGCGGTTGAACACAACGAAGACGGAGAGGGTGAAGACTGACGCGATGCGATCTCGACCCCCCCCCCCCCCCCCCCCCCCCCCCACACCCACCCGGATGACATGCTCCCGAAAGATAATCTTGCTCCTCCCTATCAAGCAAGGTAGTCGCACTCAGATCCTCGTGATACGACGCCTCTTTATATTGTGACTTTCCTATGATTCAAATAAAATCAAAAACACCGTTGGTCCTTAGAAAAACTAACAACATTTTCCTTTTTGAAATGGTGTGTGTGTGTGTGGGTGTGGGGGGGGGGGGGGGGGGTCAACCATCTCAATATTGTTTCAGCAAGAGACCAATTCTTAAGATAACCTGGATAACTAACATTAATCCCACTAAATAAGTGTAGCCTGCACTTTTCTTAAAAATGTAACTAAATAAAAAGGTGTAAGTTGCACTTTGACTGAACTAATGTTGCACTTTTCTGAATTGAATGCCATATCCGGAGAAGAGACCATCAGAATGACCTATGGAGTGTGGAGCCAGCTGTTCAGCTCGCTTGGTATGCAACTTCGATGGCCACGCACTGGCGTGGACCATTACTAGCCAGAACTACTAGACACCACCATGGAACAAACTGAAGGCATCTCACCTAGAAGATCTTTTGAACAAATCACGGCTACTGCAAATCCTTGTACAATGGGTAAAGAAACATAATTACCACAAGAAAGAAACAGAGGAACTTTAAACCGAAAGTGCCTACATAAACTTTTCAAATTCTTTGTCTAGCAGGTCTACGGCTAGGCTAACCTCTTTTTTCGCCCCTTCTCCCTTTGCCTGGTCCAACAAAAATGTGAAAGATATGCAGATATAGAGTCCTAGGTAGGCTGGCCGATCGATGGACAACTAAATGACGAGCATGAGCGGATATGCTGGAGAGCGGGGCAGCTAGGTGCTGCAATGGCAGGGAAGTGACTTGTGTTGGCTTGGCTCCCCCGAAAGCAGATTCAGTGAGATTGTGAAAGGAAGTCATCGCTGCAACTTATCTGCCTTCCAAGCTAGCTAGATCTATCGGTCAATAAAGATTCAAAGAGAAATCTTCTTGTAATTTGTCAGTTTTAGAACATCACCTTGTATGCATGTCTGTTGCTATCTTATCTTATACTCAGTGGCGGAGGACGAAAAAAATTGAGTTGAGGCAGACCCATGATAAAATGTCTTGTGTTCACATGTATATCACACACACATTCATCTAAAAATGTATATCACACAAACACACACACACACACACACACACACACACACACACACACACACACACACACACACGCACGCACACGCACACACGCACACGCACACGCGCACACGCACGCACGCACACACGCACACCATATCGAGCAATGTTATCCATAAAAATAACAAATTGGGCAATTTAAATATCTGACTGTAAAAATAATGACCAAAATGAAAATTCCACTTGAAAGACAAGTTGATTATGTGAAGTTAAATATCAAAATGCATTAAACACTAAACATTGAAATCAATGATGACCACTAAACTTGAAAATCACGTCCAGAAAATCAGAATCCCATTTTCATCCAATTATACATAATATTGGAAATTAACCCTGCCAATTCAGATTTCATCTGCATGAACCAGGAATTAGAGAAAACCGAGGTATGCATCACTTGCGATTCTTTTGAGTGATACTTGGAGAGAGATTGAAAAGTGGGCTTGACATACTCTTCCACCCCTAGCGATGGAGTGGGCTAGGGCGATAGCATAACGCTATGATATTAATGTACTAGAAAAAAATAGATCATCATCCCCGCATGTGGCTCTTGCCATTGGCTGCCTAGTTGCCGCTCCTGCAAGGATTCGTCGTCGTCAATTTGTATCCACCGATGGACTGAAGCATGGATGAACCAACGACGGAACTATTACCTATGGAACGAGCATTGTGGACGGGAAGAGAGGACCGGTGATTATGCGTGACTTGCATATGGCCCAATATTGTATGTGACTTGCATAACGCCCAATAAGAATTTTTGGCGATCGATCTATATGTATAGGTAAATATGGCTGAAAATCAAGGTAGGGGAAATCGGGGGGCAATGAAAAGATTAACCAGTAACTGAGATCTGAGAATGACTTGACGGTGACTTGCGTTGGCTTGGCTTCCCCGAAAGCAGATTCAGCGAGATTGTGAAAGGAAGTCATCGCTGCAACTTATCTGCCTTCCATGCTAGCTACATCTACCGGTCAATAAAGAGTCAAAGTGAAATCTTCTTATAATTTGTCAGTGTTAGCACGTCACCTTGTATGCACGTTCTTTGCTATCTTATCTTACACTCAGTGGTGGAGGACGAAAAAAATTGAGGTGAGGCGGACCCATGATAAAATGTCTTGTGTTCACATGTATATCACACACACATTCATCTAAAAATGTATATCACAAACACGCACGCATGCACACACACACGCGCGCGCGCGCACACACCATATCAAGCAATGCTATCCATAAGAATATGAAATTCGGTAATTTAAATATTTGACTGTAAAAATGATTACCAAAATGAAAATTCCACTTGAAAGACAAGTTGATTATGTGAAGTTAAATAATAAAATGCATTAAAAACTAAACAATGAAATCAATGATGACCAGTCAACTTGAAAATCACGCCCAAAAAATCAGAATCACGTTCATCCAATTATAAATAATATTGGAAATTAACCCTACCAATACAGATTACATCTTCGTGAACCAGGAATTAGAGAAAACCGAGGTATGCATCGCTTGCGATTCTTTTGAGTGATACTTGGAGAGATATTGAAAAGTTGGCTTGACATACTCTTCCGCCCCTAGCGACCGAATGGGCTAGGGCGACAGCAGAACGCCACGATATTACTGACTAGAAAAAAATAATCAGATCATCATTCCCGCATGCGGCTCCTGCCAGTTGGCTGCCTGGTTGCCGCTCCTGCAAGGATTGATCATCACCAATTCGTGTCCACCCATGGACTGAAGCATCGACGAACGAAGGAACTAGTACCTCTAGATCGAGCACTGTCGACGGGAAGAGAGGATCGGTGGCTATGGGTGACTCGTATATGGCCCAATATTGGATGTGACTTGCATAATGCCCAATAAGAATTTTTGGCGATCGATCTATATGTATAGGTAAAGAATCACTGCAAATAAAGGTATCGGGGGGGGGGGGGGGGGGGGGGGGAATGAAAAGAGAAACCAGTAACTGAGATCTTTGAATGACTTGGGGGTGACTTGTTGGCTTGGCTTCCCCGAAAGCAGGTTCTGTGAGATTGTAAAAGGAAGACATCGCTGCGACTTATCTGCCTTGCAACCTAGCTAGATCTACCGGTCAATAAAGAGTCAAAGCGAAATCTTCTTATAATTTGTCAGTTTTAGCACGTCACCTTGTATGCATGTTCGTTGCTATCTTATCTTATACTTGAGGGCTATCCAGCTCCAGCGACAGCAGCAATGGCCAATCCCGTAGCGGCTGAACACGATAGAGGTGGAGAGAGTGAAGATAGACGAGACCTCGACCTCATCACCAACACGCTTGGAAAGATAATCTCGCTCCTCCTCGTAAATCAAGGCGATCGCACCCAGATCCTCGCAAAAATGGTAAGATCCCCACATTTAGGCAATCAATTTAACTCCTCTTTATAGTGCTGCTTTCGTATGAGACTCAAATTGTTCGGGAACGTTGCAAGGAAAACAAAAAAATTCTACGCATACGCAAGATCTATCCATGAAGATGCATAGCAACGAGAGGGGAGAGTGTGTCGAAGTACCCTTGTAGACTATAAGCGGAAGAATTTATTAACGCGGTTTATGTAGTCAAACTTCTTCGCTATCCAACCGATCAAGTACTGAACGTACGGCACCTACGCGTTCAACACACATTCAAATGAGTGACGTCCTCGCTTTCTTGATCTAGCTAGATGGGCAAAGAAGTAGATGACTTCCGGCAGCACGACGACGTGGTGGCGGTGATGGTAATGCTATCCAGACGAGGCAGCCAGGAGGCGCCCCAAGGGAGGCCGAATCCCCCTTGGGCTCCTACCCTGCTTATTGGCGCACGAGAGGAAGGCAGGGGGAGGTGGCGGCCCTCCCCCCTTTCCTTTCTCTCATGAGGAGGGAAAGGCAGGAGGGGCCAACCCACCCCCTTTCCTTCCCCTAGGGCTGGAGGCCAGGGAGACGGCGCGCCAGCCCCATTGTGGGCTGGTGTGTGCCTCCCCGTGGCCCATTAGGCCCATACACCTCTCGGGGCCTACCGAAACCCATTCCGGTGATCTGATGGTTACCTGATACAGCCCGAAACCTCTCTGATATTCAAATAGCATCGTCATATATATCAATCTTTACCTCCGGACCATTCCAGAGCTCCTTGTCATGTCCGTGATCTCATCCGAGACTCTGAACAACATTTGTCACCAAATCATATAACTGATATAACACTATATCGTTAATGAACGTTAAGCGTGCGGACCCTACAGGTTCGAGAACTATGTAGACATGACCGAGACACTTCTTTGGTCAATAACCAATAGCGGAACCTGGATGCCCATATTTGTTCCTACATATTCTATGAAGATCTTTATCGGTCGAACCTTATGACAACATACATAATTCCCTTCGTCTATCAATATGCTACTTGCCCGAGATTCGATCATCGGTATCTTCATGTTTACCTACTATTATTTATAATGTTTTTATGCATAATAATGCTTTTTGGAGTAATTATAGTGTCTTTTCTCTCATAATTTGCAAGGTACACACAAAGAGGGAGAATTCCAGCAGCTGGAAATCTAGACCTGAAAAAGCTACGTCAGGCTACCTATTATGCATAATTCCAAATGAGTTTAAACTTCACGCGGGGTTTTTTTGGAATAAATAAGAAATATTGGAGAAAATAACTACCGGAGAGGGGCCACCTAGTGAGCACTAGACACCAGGGCGCGCATGGTGGGTTGTGCTCAGCCCAGCCCACCTCCGGTGCCCATCTTCTGGTATATAAGTCATTTTGACGTAGAAAAAAAAATAAGGAGATGACTTTCGGTACGGTGCAGCGCTGTCTCGAGGCGGAACTTGGGCAGGAGCACTTTTGCCCTCCGCCGGAGCGATTCCGCCAGGGGAACTTCCCTCCTGGAGGGGGAAATCATCGTCATCATCATCACCAACAACTCTCCCATCTTGGGGAGGGCAATCTCCATAAACATCTTCAACAGCACCATCTGCTCTCAAACCCTAATTCATCTATTGTGTTCAATCTTTGTACTGGAACTATAGATTGGTGCTTGTGAGTGACTAGTAGTGTTGATTACATCTTGTAGTTGATTACTATATGGTTTATTTGGTGGAATACTATACTTCAGATCCAATATGCTATTTAATACCCCTTTGACCTTGAGCATGTTTATCATTTGTGAGTAGTTACTTTTGTTCTTGAGGTCACGGGAGAAATCATGTTGCAAGTAATCATCTGAACTTGATATGTGTTCGATATTTGATAGTATGTATGTTGTGATTCCCTTAGTGTTGTCATGTGAACGTTGACTACATGACACTTCACCATATTTGGGCCTAAGGGAATGCATTGTGGACTAGTTAGTAGATGATGGGTTGCGAGAGTGACAGAAGCTTAAACCCTAGTTTATGCGCTATTCCGTAAGGGACCGATTGGATCCAAAAGTTTAATGCTATGGTTAGAATTTATTCTTAATACTTTTCTCGTAGTTGCGGATGCTTGCGAGAGGGTTAATCATAACTAGGAGGTTTTTTCAAGTAAGAGCAGCACCTAAGCACCAGTCCACCCACATATCAAATTATCAAAGTACCGAACACGAATTAAACCAACATGATGAAAGTGACTAGATGAAATTCCCGTGTATCCTCAAGAACGCTTTGCTTATCATAGGAGACCGTCTGGCCTGTCCTTTGCCTCAAAAGGATTGGGCTACCTTGCTGCACTTTGTTACTACTATCATTACTTGCTCATTACAAATTATCTTGCTATAAAACTACTTTGTTACTTACAATTTTAGCACTTGCACACATTACCTTGCTGAAAACTGATAACCCACAAGTATAGGGGATCGCAACAGTTTTCGAGGGTAGAGTATTCAACCCAAATTTATTGATTCGACACAAGGGGAGCCAAAGAATATTCTCAAGTATTAGCAGCTGAGTTGTCAATTCAACCACACCTGGAAACTTAATATCTGCAGCAAGGTATTTAGTAGCAAAGTAATACTCCCTCTGTTCCTTTATATATTGCGCATAACTTTTTAGCCCATATTCCAATATGTAGTGCGTATTAGCTACTTTGGGCGCTTTTGGACGAAACTAGCCCCGCAGCAGCACTCCCACACGCAACACTAGCCTTTATCCCCTTCCTCCGGTTCCAACTCCACGGCAGCGGAGATTTCAGGAGATGGAGGCCGGCGTCTCCGGCATCTCCGCGTCCCCCTCCAGCGTCGCTTTGTCCACGGCCGGGGCATCCTGTGTCGTCGCTTCCATATCCGGCGTCGTCGCATCCGTATCCGACGCCTTCGCTTCCACGGCCGAACTCCGGCGTCGTCGCATCTGTTGCTAGTGTCTCCGCCTCCGCATACGGCGGCGTCGCGTTCGCATCCGGTGCCTCCGCGTCCACGGCCGGCCTCCAGCGTTGTCGCATCTGCTGCTAGTGTCTCTGTTGCCACTGTGCCCCTGGCCTGCATCCCGGACAATGAGCTCCAGCACGAGCCCACGGACGCTGGGGAGCAGGGCCACCAGCTGCGGGAGCTCGGCGCGCGTGTGGAGCTCGTCCACCAGCCGCCAACGCACCCAGCAGTCGTGCCTCGAGTTTCATCAGCAGCGCGCGTGGCCGTCCCCGGCACCCTGCCGTCGCGTGGCCACAGCTCTGCACCGCTTCCTTGGGCAGCTTCCCCACGTCCATGCCAACGTCCACGTCTGGCGTCAATCGATTTCCTCAGGTGCCGGCTGCCCCTTTCTGGGTCTTCTTCTCCAGCACCGGTGAGCAGGTCCACCTCGGGTCCAATGGAGATGCTGATTTCACAGCTGCTCCCCAACGCGTGAATGGCTAGCGCCGCCGCGTCCTTGGCTTGCATACCTGCTTGACCGCTTCCCTTGCCGTCTTTGCTTGCTGGTCATGGGCGCTCGTGAGTTGCAGACGGAGGCAGCCATCGTACTAGTACTAGTACTCCTTACATCGTCGAGGCCAACGTACTAGTACTACTAGTACTCGCATGGGAGGCTGGGGGCTTTCTCGTCTGAAATGCACTGCCAGCGAATGCATTGGTATGTGGGATAAAATCTATGCGCACTAGATTTCGGAATGGAGGGAGTATGATAGTAGTGGTAACGGTAGCAAAAGTAACAGTAGCAGTTTTGGTTTTATAGTGATTATAACAGTAGCAACGGAAAAGTAAATAAGCGAAGAACAATATATGAAAAGCTCGTAGGCAATGGATCAGTGATGGAGAATTATGTCGGATGTGATCAATCATGCAACAGTTATAACATAGGGTGACACAGAACTAGCTCCAGTTCATCAATGTAATGTAGGCATGTATTCCGAATATAGTCATACATGCTTATGGAAAAGAACTTGCATGACATCTTTTGTCCTACCCTCCCGTGGCAGCGGGGTCCTACTGGAAACTAAGGGATATTAAGGCCTCCTTTTAATAGAGTACCAGACCAAAGCATTAACACATAGTGAATACATGAACTCCTCAAACTACAGTCAGCATCGGTAATTATCCCGATTATTGTCACTTCGAGGTTAATGGATCATAACACATAACAGGTGACTATAGACTTGAAAGATAGGATCAATAACTCACATATATTCATGAAAACATAATAGGTTTAGATCTAAAATCATGGCACTCGGGCCCTAGTGACAAGCATTAAGCATAGCAAAGTCATAGCAACATCAATCTCAGAACATAGTGGATACTAGGGATCAAAGCCTAACAAAACTAACTCGATTACATAATAAATCTCATCCAACCCATCACAGTCCAGCAAGCCTACGATGGAATTACTCACACACGGTGGTGAGCATCATGAAATTGGTGATGGAGGACGGTTGATGATGATAATGGCGACGGATTCCCCTCTCTGGAGCCCTGAACGGACTCTAGATCAGCCCTCCCGAGAGAGTTTAGGGCCTAGCGGTGGCTCCGTATCGAAAAACGCGATGAATCCTTCTCCCTGATTTTTTTCTCCCCGAACACGAATATATGGAGTTGGACTTGAGGTCGTTGGAGCGTCAGGGGGCCCACGAGGCAGGGGGGCACGCCCAGGGGGGTAGGCGTGGCCCCCACCCTCGTGGATAGGGTGTGGGCCCCCTGACGTTGATTCTTTCGCTGGTATTTTTTATATATTCCAAAAATAATCTCCATTGATTTTCAGGTCATTCCAAGTACTTTTATTTCTACACAAAAATAACACCATGGCAATTTTGCTGAAAACAGCGTCAGTCCAGGTTAGTTCTATTCAAATCATGCAAGTTAGAGTCCAAAACAAGGGCAAAAATGTTTGGAAAAGTAGATACAACGGAGACGTATCAACACCCCCAAGCTTAAACCTTTGCTTGTCCTCAAGCAATTCAGTTGACAAACTAAAAGTGATAAAGAAAGACTTTTACAAACTCTGTTCGCTCTTGTTGTAGCAAATATGTAAAGCCAGCATTCAAGTTTTCAGCAAAGATTATGAACTAACCATACTCACAATAACATTTAGGTCTCATGTTTACCCATATCAATGGCATAATCAACTAGCGAGCAATAATAATAAATCTCGTATGACAACACTTTCTCAAAAAAATCATAATATGATATAACAAGATGGTATCTCGCTAGCCCTTTCTGAGACCGCAAAACATAAATGCAGAGCACCCTTAAAGATCAAGGACTGACTAAACATTGTAATTCATGGTAAAAGATATCCAGTCAAGTCATACTCAATGTAAACTAACAATAATACATGCAAATGACAGCGGTGCTCTCCAACTGGTGCTTTTTAATAAGAGGATGATGACTCGACATAAAAGTAAGTAGATAGGCCCTTCGCAGAGGGAAGCAGGGATTTGTAGAGGTGCCGGAGCTCGATTTTGAAATAGAGGCAAATAATATTTTGAGCGGTATACTTTCATTGTGAACATAACAACAGAGAGATCTCGATATCTTCCATGCTACACACATTATAGGCGGTTCCCAAGCAGAATGGTAAAGTTTATACTCCCCACCACCAGCAAGCATCAATCCATGGCTTGCCCAAAACAACGGGTGCCTCCAACTAACAACAATCCTGGGGGAGTTTTGTTTGCAATTATTTTGATTTATTTTGAGCATGGGACTGGGCATGCCGGTGACCTGCCATTTTCTCGTGAGTGAGGAGCGGAGTCCACTCCTCTTGAGAATAATCCGTCTAGCATGTTAGATACAGATAGCCCTAGTTGATACATGAGCTATTCGAGCATACAAAACAGAATGTTTATTTGAAGATTTAGAGTTTGGCAGATACAAATTTACTTGCAATGGCAGGTAGATACCGTATATAGGTAGGTATGGTGGACTCATATGGAATAACTTTTGGGGTTTATGGAGTTGGATGCACAAGCAGTATTCCTGCTTAGTACAAGTGAAGGCTAGAAAGAGACTGCGAAGCGACCAGCTAGAGAGCGACAACAGTCATGAACATGCATTAGAATTAGTCAACACTGAATGCAAGCATGAGTAGGATATAATTCACCATGAACATAAATATCGTGGAGGCTATGTTGATTTTGTTTCAACAACATGCGTGAACATGTGCCAAGTCAAGCCACTCGAATCGTTCAAAGGAGGATACCACCCTATCATACCACATCACAACCATTTTAATAGGGGAAAACTTTGTTTTTGCCACTCTAGTTTTTGCCAACTTTGCTTATGCCACTCTAGAATTTGAAATTTCACTTTTGCCACTCTTAGCTTTTAGAATATATCACTTTTGCCATTCCGTGGCAAAAGCAAAAATTTTAGAGTGGCAATTGTGATACATGTCAAAAGCAAGAGTGGCAAAAGTGAAATGAAAAATTATCGTTTTTGCCACGGAATGGTACTTGTGATGTATTGTCAAAAGCTAAGAGTGGCAAAAGTGAGAAGTCAAATTCTAGAGTGGCATAAGCAAAGTTGGCAAAAACTAGAGTGGCAAAAACAAAGTTTTCCCTTTTAATAGCATGTTGGCACGCAAGGTAAACCATTCTAAACTCCTAGCAAATTAGGCATGGCATAAGCAACTATAATCTCTAATTGTCATTATATGTTTCATTCATAATAGGCTGAATCAGGAACGATGGACTAATCATATTGACAAAAACAAGAGAGGTCGAGTTCATACCACAGCTTCTCTCATCTCAATCGGTTCATCATATATCGTCATTATTGCCTTTCACTTGCACAACCGAATAGTGTGGATAATAATAATAGTGCATGTGCATTGGACTAAGCTGGAATCTGCAAGTATTTAGTTCATAGGGAGAAGACAAGGTAATATGGGCTCTTTGTTAGATCAACAATAATGCATATAAGAGCCACTCAACAATTTCATCATGGTCTTCTCCTCTCGACCCCCAAAGAAAAAAATAAAACTATTTACACGGGAAATCTCCCAACAAGCAAAAGAAGAATGAGAAATCTTTTTGGATTTTCTTTTAATTACTACTACTATAGGCATGCAAAGTAAACTAGCTAAAAGCTACAACTATTTTTTTTGGTTTTTCTTAAGGTTTTTCAAACACACAAGAAGAAAGCTTAAAAAGAAAATAAACTAGCATGGATGATACAATGAAAAATTATGAGCATCGACAACTGGCATGAGTGTGTGAACATGAATGTAATGTCAGTGAGAGATACGTACTCCCCCAAGCTTAGGCTTTTCACCTAAGTTGGTCTAGGGCCACAGATCAAAGCTACTCTCTCCGGTGTACTGAGGTGGATCCTTAGGGTGCCACTGGTTGGCGATCTCCTCCGGATCCCACTGATAAACGGAATGACTGTGAGGATCAGATAGTTGTTCCGGCTCTGGAGCTGATGTCAGGCTCTGGTATGCCTGAATGGCCTGTGACAAAACAAATTATGTTCCTGAAAATATGTTGAACAAAGAGGGAGCAGGGAAGGTAATAGTCTCAAAATGATTCTTACCAAACATCAATCTATAGTTAAGCATCTTCTTCTTATTCTTAACAATAAAATCATGTGTGTCGGTGTCAAAACCGGCGGATCTCGGGTAGGGGGTCCCGAACTGTGCGTCTAAGGCGGATGGTAACAGGAGGCAGGGACACGATGTTTACCCAGGTTTGGGCCCTCTTGATGGAGGTAATAACCTACGTCCTGCTTGATTGTTCTTGATGATATGAGTATTACAAGAGTTGATCTACCACGAGATCAGAGAGGCTAAGCCCTAGAAGCTAGCCTATGGTATGATTGTATGTTGTCCTACGGACTAAAACCCTCCGGTTTATATAGACACCGGAGGGGGCTAGGGTTACACAAAGTCGGTTACAAAGGAGGAGATATACATATCCGTATTGCCTAGATTGCCTTCCACGCCAAGTAGAGTCCCATCCGGACACGGGATGAAGTCTTCAATCTCATATCTTCATAGTCCAACAGTCCGGCCAAAGGATATAGTCCGGCTGTCCGGAGACCCCCTAATCCAGGACTCCCTCAGTAGCGCCTGAACCAAGCTTCAATGACGATGAGTCCGACACGCAGTAATGTGTTCGGCATTGCAAGGCAGATTTCTCCTCCGCATACACCATGGAAGAGTCTTGAATACAAGGATTGTTGGGGAACATAGTAATTTCAAAAAATTTCCTACGCACACGTAAGATCATGGTGATGCATAGCAACGAGGGGGAGAGTCTGATCTACGTACCCTTGTAGATCGCAACGGAAGCGTTGACACAACATAGAGGAAGTAGTCATACGTCTTCTTCCCGAACCGACCGATCCAAGCACCGTTACTCCGGCACCTCCGAGTTCTTAGCACACATACGGCTCGATGACGATCCCCGGGCTCCGATCCAGCAAAGCTTCGGGGAGGAGTTCCGTCAGCACGATGGCGTGGTGACGCTTGATGTTCTACCGACGCAGGGCTTCGCCTAAGCATTACAACGATATGATCGAGGTGGAATATGGTGGCAGGGGGCACCGCACAAGGCTAAGGAACGATCTCAAGGATCAACTTCTGTGTCTAGAGGTGCCCCCTACCCCCGTATATAAAGGATCCAAGGGGGAGGGGCTGGCCGGCCAAGGGAGGCGCGCCAGGAGAGTCCTACTCCCTCTGGGAGTTGGAGTCCCCCCCCCCAATCCTAGTTGGAATAGGATTCATCAAGGGGGGAAAGAGAGAGAGAGGGGGGCCGGCCACCTCTCCTAGTCCTAATAGGACTAGGGGAGGGGGAAGGCGCGCGGCCACCTTGGGCTGCCCCCTTATCCTTTCCACTAAGGCCCACTATGGCCCATTTGATTCCCGAGGGGTTCCGGTAACCTCCCGGTACTCCGGTAAAATCCCGATTTCACCCGAACACTTCCGATGTCCAAACATAGGCTTCCAATATATCAATCTTTATGTCTCGACCATTTCGAGACTCCTCGTCATGTCCGTGATCACATCCGGGACTCCGAACAACCTTAGGTACATCAAAATTCATAAACTCATAATAACTGTCATCGTAACGTTAAGCGTGCGGACCCTACGGTTCGAGAACAATGTAGACATGACTGAGACACATCTCCAGTCAATAACCAATAGCAGGACCTAGATGCCCATACTGGTTCCTACATATTGTACGAAGATCTTTATCGGTCAGACCGCATAACAACAACCGTTGTTCCCTTTGTCATCGGTATGTTACTTGCCCGAGATTCGATCGTCGGTATCCAATACCTAGTTCAATCTCGTTACTGGCAAGTTTCTTTACTCGTTTTGTAATACATCATCCCGCAACTAACTCATTAGTTGCAATGCTTGCAAGGCTTAAGTGATGTGCATTACCGAGAGGGCCCAGAGATACCTCTCCGACAATCGGAGTGACAAATCCTATTCACGAAATAGGCCAACCCAACATCTACCATTGGAGACACCTGTAGTACTCCTTTATAATCACCCAGTTACGTTGTGACGTTTGGTAGCACCCAAAGTGTTCCACCGGTAAACGGGAGTTGCATAATCTCATAGTTATAGGAACATGTATAAGTCATGAAGAAAGCAATAGCAACATACTAAACGATCGGGTGCTAAACTAATGGAATGGGTCATGTCAATCATATCATTCAACTAATGATGTGACCTCGTTAATCAAATAACAACTCTTTGCTCATGGTTAGGAAACATAACCATCTTTGATTAACGAGCTAGTCTAGTAGAGGCATACTAGTGACACTCTGTTTGTCTATGTATTCACACATGTATTATGTTTCCGGTTAATACAATTCTAGCATGAATAATAAACATTTACCATGATACAAGGAAATAAATAATAACTTTATTATTGCCTCTAGGGCATATTTCCTTCAGTCTCCCACTTGCACTAGAGTCAATAATCTAGATTACACAGTAATGAGTCTAACACCCATGGAGCCTTGGTGCTGAACATGATTTGCTCGTGGAAGAGGCTTAGTCAATGGGTCTGCAATATTCAGATCCGTATGTATCTTGCAAATCTCTATGTCTCCCGCCTGGACTAGATCCCGGATGGAATTGAAGCGTCTCTTGATGTGCTTGGACCAGTATTGTCAAGACAATTGCACCAGTATTGTCACAAAAGATTTTCATTGGACCCGATGCACTAGGTCGGATATGAACTCCTTCATCCAGACTCCTTCGTTCGCTGCTTCCGAAGCAGCTATGTACTCCGCTTCACATGTAGATCCCGCTACGACGCTTTGTTTAGAACTGCACCAACTGACAGCTCCACCGTTTAATGTAAACACGTATCCGGTTTGCGATTTAGAATCGTCCGGATCAGTGTCAAAGCTTGCATCAACGTAACCTCTTACGGTGAGCTCTTTGTCACCTCCATATATGAGAAATATATCCTTAGTCCTTTTCAGGTATTTCAGGATGTTCTTGACCGCTGTCCAGTGATCCACTCCTGGATTACTTTGGTACCTCCCTGCTAAACTTATAGCAAGGCACACATCAGGTCTGGTACACAGCATTGCATACATGATAGAGCCTATGGCTGAAGCATAGGGAAAATCTTTCATTTTCTCTCTATCTTCTGAAGTGGCCGAGCATTGAGTCTGACTCAACTTCACACCTTGTAACACAGGCAAGAACCCTTTCTTTGCTTGATCCATTTTGAACTTCTTCAAAATCTTGTCAAGGTATGTGCTTTGTGAAAGTCCAATTAAGCGTCTTGATCTATCTCTATAGATCTTTATGCCTAATATGTAAGCAGCTTCACCGAGGTCTTTCATTGAAAAACTCTTATTCAAGTATCCCTTTATGCTATCCAGAAATTCTATATTATTTCCAATCAGCAATATGTCATCCACATATAATATCAGAAATGCTACAGAGCTCCCACTCACTTTCTTGTAAATACAGGCTTCACCGAAAGTCTGTATAAAACCAAATGCTTTGATCACACTATCAAAGCGTTTATTCCAACTCCGAGAGGCTTACACCAGTCCATAAATGGATCGCTGGAGCTTGCACACTTTGTTAGCTCCCTTTGGATCGACAAAACCTTCCGGTTGCATCATATACAACTCTTCTTCCAGAAATCCATTCAGGAATGCAGTTTTGACATCCATCTGCCAAATTTCATAATCATGAAATGCGGCAATTGCTAACATGATTCTGACAGACTTAAGCATCGCTACGGGTGAGAATGTCTCATCGTAGTCAACTCCTTGAACTTGTCGAAAACCTTTTGCGACAAGTCGAGCTTTGTAGACAGTAACATTACCATCAGCGTCAGTCTTTTTCTTGAAGATCCATTTATTCTCAATTGCTTGCCGATCATCGGGCAAGTTAACCAAAGTCCATACTTTGTTCTCATACATGGATCCCATCTTAGATTTCATGGCTTCTAGCCACTTTGCGGAATCTGGGCTCACCATCGCTTCTTCATAGTTCATAGGTTCATCATGATCTAGTAGCATGATTTCCAGAACTGGATTACCGTACCACTCTGGTGCGGATCTCACTCTGGTTGATCTACGAGGTTCAGTAGCATCTTGCTCCGATGTTTCATGATTAGGATCATTAACTTCCTCACTTATTTCGAGAGAACTCCTTCTGTGATGTACTACTTTCCAACAAGGGAACAGGTACAGTTACCTTGTCAAGTTCTACTTTCCTCCCACTCACTTATTTCGAGAGAAACTCCTTCTCTAGAAATGATCCATTCTTAGCAACGAATGTCTTGCCTTCGGATCTGTGATAGAAGGTGTACCCAACAGATTCCTTTGGGTATCCTATGAAGACACATTTCTCCGATTTGGGTTCGAGCTTATCAGGTTGAAGCTTTTTCACATAAGCATCGCAGCCCCAAACTTTAAGAAACGACAACTTTGGTTTCTTGCCAAACCATAGTTCATAAGGCGTCGTCTCAACGGATTTTGATGGTGCCCTATTTAACGTGAATGCGTCCGTCTCTAAAGCATAACCCCAAAACGATAGCGGTAAATCAGTAAGAGACATCATAGATCGTACCATATCTAGTAAAGTACGATTAAGACGTTCGGATACACCATTACGCTATGGTGTTCCGGGTGGCGTGAGTTGCGAAACTATTCCACAATTTTTCAAATGTACACCAAACTCGTAACTCAAATATTCTCCTCCACGATCAGATCGTAGAAACTTTATTTTCTTGTTACGATGATTTTCAACTTCACTTCGAAATTCTTTGAACTTTTCAAATGTTTCAGACTTGTGTTTCATCAAGTAGATATACCCATATCTGCTTAAATCATTTGTGAAGGTGAGAAAATAACGATATCCACCACGAGCCTCAATATTCATCGGACCACATACATCGGTATGTATGATTTCCAACAAATTTGTTGCTCTCTCCATAGTACCGGAGAACGGTGTTTTAGTCATCTTGCCCATGAGGCACGGTTCGCAAGTACCAAGTGATTCATAATCAAGAGGTTCCAAAAGCCCATCAGTATGGAGTTTCTTCATGCGCTTTACACCGATATGACCTAAACGGCAGTGCCACAAATAAGTTGTACTATAATTATCAACTCTGCATCTTTTGGCTTCAACATTATGAATATGTGTGTTACTACTATTGAGATTCATCAAAAATAGACCACTCTTCAAGGGTGCATGACCATAAAAGATACTACTCATATAAATAGAACAACCATTATTCTCTGATTTAAATGAATAACCGTCTCGCATTAAACAAGATCCATATATAATGTTCATGCTCAACGCTGGCACCAAATAACAATTATTTAGGTCTAATTCTAATCCTGAAGGTAGATGTAGAGGTAGCGTGCAGACCGCGATCACATCGATTTTGGAACCGTTTCCCACGTGCATCGTCACCTCGTCCTTAGCAAATCTTCGCTTAATCCGAAGTCCCTGTTTCGAGTTGGAAATATTAGCAACAGAACCAGTATCAAATACCCAAGTGCTACTGCGAGCATTAGTAAGGTACACATCAATAACATGTATATCACATATACCTTTGTTCACCTTGCCATCCTTCTGATCTGCCAAATACTTGGGGCAGTTCCGCTTCCAGTGACCAGTCCGCTTGCAGTAGAAGCACTCAGTTTCAGGCTTAGGTCTAGACTTGGGTTTCTTCTCTTGAGCAGCAACTTGCTTGCCGTTCTTCTTGAAGTTCCCCTTCTTCTTCCCTTTGCCCTTTTGCTTGTAACTAGTGGTCTTGTTAACCATCAACACTTGATGCTCCTTTTTGATTTCTACCTCCGCAGCTTTCAGCATTGCGAAGAGCTCGGGAATAGACTTGTTCATCCCTTGCATATTATAGTTCATCACGAAGCTCTTGTTGCTTGGTGGCAGTGATTGGAGAAGTCTGTCAATGACGCAATCATCTGGAAGATTAACTCCCATCTGAATCAAGTGATTGTTATACCCAGACATTTTGAGTATATGCTCACTGACAGAACTGTTCTCCTCCATCTTTTAGCTATAGAACTTATTGGAGACTTCATATCTCTCAATCCGGGCATTTGCTTGAAATATTAACTTCAACTCCTGGAACCACTCATATGCTCCATGACGTTCAAAACGTCGTTGAAGTCCCGATTCTAAGCCGTAAAGCATGGCACACTGAACTATCGAGTAGTCATCAGCTTTGCTCTGCCAGACGTTCATAACATCCGGTGTTGCTCCAGCAGCAGGCCTGGCACCCAGCGGTGCTTCCAGGACGTAATTCTTCTGAGCAGCAATGAGGATAATCCTCAAGTTATGGACCCAGTCCGTGTAATTGCTACCATCATCTTTCAACTTTGCTTTCTCAAGGAACGCATTAAAATTCAACGGAACAACAGCACGAGCCATCTATCTACAATCAACATAAACAAGCAAGATACTATCAGGTACTAAGTTCATGATAAGTTTAAGTTCAATTAATCAAATTACTTAAGAACTCCCACTTAGATAGACATCCCTCTAATCCTCTAAGTGATTACGTGATCCAAATCAACTAAACCATAACCGATCATCACATGAGATGGAGTAGTTTTCAATGGTGAACATCGTTATCTTGATCATATGTACTATATGATTCACGCTCGACCTTTCGGTCTCCGTATTCCGAGGCCATATCTGCATATGCTAGGCTCGTCAAGTTTAACCTGAGTATTCTGCGTGTGCAAAACTGGCTTGCACCCGTTGTAGATGGACGTAGAGCTTATCACACCCGATCATCACGTGGTGTCTGGGCATGACGAACTTTGGCAATGGTGCATACTCAGGAGAACACTTTTATCTTGAAATTTAGTGAGAGATCATCTTATAATGCTACCGTCAATCAAAGCAAGATAAGATGCATAAAAGATAAACATCACATGCAATCAATATAAGTGATATGATATGGCCATCATCATCTTGTGCTTGTGATCTCCATCTCCGAAGCACCGTCATGATCACCATCGTCACCGGCGTGACACCTTGATCTCCATCGTAGCATCATTGTCGTCTCGCCAATCTTGTGCTTCCACGACTATCACTACCGCTTTGTAATAAAGTAAAGCATTACATCGCGATTGCATTGCATACAATAAAGAGACAACCATATGGCTCCTGCCAGTTGCCGATAACTCGGTTACAAAACATGATCATCTCATACAATAAAATTTAGCATCATGTCTTGACCATATCACATCACAACATGCCCTGCAAAAACAAGTTAGACGTCCTCTACTTTGTTGTTGCATGTTTTACGTGGCTTCTACGGGCTTAAGCAAGAACCAATCTCACCTACGCATTAAAACCACAACGATAGTTTGTCAAATAGACTCCGTTTTAACCTTCTCAAGGACCAGGTGTAGCCACACTTGGTTCAACTAAAGTTGGAGAGACAGTCGCCCGCAAGCCATCTATGTGCAAAGCATGTCGAGGGAACCGGTCTCGCGTAAGCGTACGTTGTAACACCCCATATGTAACTTTCCTAATTTGTACTCCAACTCTTGCCAGTTCCGGCATTAAGTTATATTTATTCCTCGGGTTCGGGTCTTTGTCTCCGTGTGTTGTTTTCTTTTTCGTGCATCTCATATCATGTCATCACGTGCATTGCATTTGCATACATGTTCATCTCATGCATTCGAGCATTTTCCCCTTTGTCCGTTTTGCATTCCGGCGCTTCGTTCTCCTCCGGTGGCCATTTCTAGCTTTCTTTCGTGTGTGGGGATTAAACATTTCCGGATTGGACCGAGACTTGCCATGCGGCCTTGGTTTACTACCGGTAGACCGCCTGTCAAGTTTTGGGTCATTTGGACTTCGTTTGATACTCGAACGGTTAACCGAGGGTCCGAAAAGGCCTCGTGTGTGTTGCATCCCAACACCCCTCCAATTTGGCCCAAAACCCACCAAACTCTGCTCCATCGTATCAGTCGTTCGATGACGATCGTGTGGCCAAAAACCGCACCTCATTTGGAGCTTTCTAGCTCCCTCTACCTCTATAAATATATCCCCTTCCGAAAATTCCGGATCCCCCCGTCCAAACCCTAAAAAAAATCACCCCCGCACCGGCCGGACACGTCTGAATCCGGCCGGACGCGTCCGCTCGTCACCGCCGCCAATCGCCGCCCGCCACATGGCACCGCCGTCCACCGCCGCCGCCGGCCCGCGGAGGCCCGCGCCCGGCCCCCGACGCCGCGCTCCCGGGCCAGAGGAGCGCCGCCGCCGCCTCCCTTCTTCCCCGGCTCCGGGGCTCCTCGCCGGCCGCCGCCCGAGCTCCGGTGAGCTCCGGCGCCGCTCCTCGCCGCCCCGGACCGCCCCGCGCCGCGCCGCGGCTCCACCGGGCCTCCTCATCGCCGGCCCGCGCCGCCCCGGCGTCCTTTCCTCGCCACCGCACCGGCTCCGGCCTCCTCCTCCCCTCACGCCGGCGAGCTCCACCGGCTTCTGCGCCGTCGAACCTCGGATCCCGTGCCCTGCTACAGTACCGCTACAGTAACCCTGGATCTGGATCTAGATCCATCTCGGTTGACCTCTCCCCCGAAACCCTAATTTCAGTATTTTTATGCATTCTTTGACGCATCATATCTCCGCATCCGTAGCTCCATTTTGGACATATGATATATCAAAATCTTCGCCTCAACGAGTACATCATTTCATTCCATTGCATCATTTGCATTTGAGGTCATCTTGGTGCCCAAAATGCTGTTAGAAGGAGGCATCATGAGTTAAATTGCAGATCCGTTAGCTCTACATTGACTTTTGTCATTTTTGCCATGATTATTGTGTGCGTGATATGCCTGTGCCCCTTTGGGATGAATTGTTAAGCATTTTGTCTTCTTTCCAGAGGTGCCACCCATGCATTTTTAGGATGTGTGTGTTGTCTTGTGCAAGCTTGCAAAGAGGGGTACCTGAGTTTGCTGATTTCAGAGACTTAGTGAAAATCACTAAGTCTGGGATGTTCTAGTTCATGATGCTATATGTCCAGCTTGTTTACTAGTGATCCGTGCCTCTTTTGAGGATGATCAGTAAGAGTGGTTTGTTATGCTTGTTGTGCTCTATCCATCCATGTCTTTACTTGTTATGTTGGAGCACCCTAGGTTGACTCAATCGAGCTCAACTTTTGCATAGTTGTTAATTTGGGCAGATCGTGAACTCTTTTGCGATTTTGCCGGAGCTATTGCTAGTGATCCATGCATGCTATGCCATTGTTCTTGCCATGTCTAGCCAGCATTTTGTGCCTTCTTTACGGATATATGCTTGCCTTGCCATGACTTGCACCGTAGTGAGAGCATCGAGCTCGTTTACATGCCTCCGTGAGTTATAATTTCAGCATGTCCCAGTTTTCACTAAGTCTGAAAACTGATTGTGTTTCATCGATGTTCGTGTGCTTGTTGGAGTATTTTGTGAACCCTTTTGGCCCCAGGTCATTTTGGGTGTTTTGTTAATCTTGTTGAGTAGCTCCATTCCATGCTCTTACTTGCCATGTTCAGGTTATGTTTCATGTTGTTTTGCTGCTCCGAAGAGAGCATCGTGGTCTGAAACTTCAGACTAGCGTTAATTTCGCTAAGTCTGAAATCTGTTTTGCTTATTCAGTTTTGCCATGCTTGTTTGAACCCCTTAATGGATGAATTTGCCTATGGCTCAGTCCTGGTGATTTGTTAAGCTTCTTGTGTACATCACTGCCATGCAATTTGTTTTCATGTTTGGTGGCTGTAGCATGTCCATTTCGTTGCATTTAGGAGCCTACTTGCTGTAAATCGCAGATCGGTCCGTTTCGTAAAATGCTTGGCATTTCCAAACCGTAGCTCCGATTTCCATGATCTTTATATCGTTTTCAGGGGATTTCTTCCCCCCTATCCAGTGGCATACTTGGTTTTCCAAGTTGAGGCCAGGTTCATGCATTTCCTATCACGTCTTGCATTTTGCATCTCGCATCGCATCCCGCATAGCATACCATCTTTGCATACTTTTGGTTGCCCTTGCACGTGGTTGATTGTATCCTTGTTGCTTGTTTGTGTTGTTGGGTAGAGCCGGGAGACAAGTTCGCTACTGAGGAGCCCGTTGAGTTTGCTTTTGAGGATCCAGTCAACTCTGACAACTGTGCAGGCAAGATGATCATACCCTCGAAATCACTACTATCTTTGCTATGCTAGTTTGCTCGCTCTTTTGCTTTGCCAATGCTACGATGCCTACCACTTGCTTGTCAGCCTCCCAATTGCCATTATTGAGCCTCTAACCCACCTTTGTCTTAGCAAACCGTCGATTGGCTATGTTACCGCTTTGCTCAGCCCCTTCTTATAGCGTTGCTAGTTGCAGGTGAAGTTTGGAGCCGTTCCTTGTTGGAACATTTATTTACTTGTTGGGATATCATTATATTGCTATGTTATCTTAAAGCATCTATATACTTGGTAAAGGGTGGAAGGCTCGGCCTCTCGCCTAGTGTTTTGTTCCACTCTTGCCGCCCTAGTTTCCGTCATATCGGTGTTATGTTCCCGGATTGTTGCGTCCCTTACGCGGTTGGGCTATAATGGGAACCCCTTGATAGTTCGCCTTGATTAAAGCTTTTCCAGCAATGCCCAACATTGGTTTTACCATTTGCCACCTACCCCTTTTTCCCTTGGGTTTCCGGAGCCCAAGGGTCATCTTTATTTTAGCCCCCCACGGGCCAGTGCTCCTCTGAGTGTTGGTCCGGAACGTCAGCCGCTGGTGGCCACCAGGGGAACTCTGGGCTGGCCTACCGGAAGTTTAGACAATCTGAGTGTGCCCTGAGAAAGAGATATGTGCAGCTCCTATCGGGATTTGTCGGCACATTCGGGCGGTGTTGCTGGACTTGTTTTGACCTGTCGAATCATCTTGTTGTACCGAGATACCGAGTCTGATCGGTGTGTCTTGGGTGGAGGTCTATTCCTTCGTTGACCGTGAGAGCTTGTTATGGGCTAAGTTGGGACCCCCCTGCAGGGATTGATCTTTCGAAAGCCGTGCCCGCGGTTATGGGCAGATGGGAATTTGTTAATGTCCGGTTGTAGATAACTTGAACCTTAATTAATTAAAATGAATCAACTGAGTGTGTTGCCGTGATGGCCTCTTCTCGGCGGAGTCCGGGAAGTGGACACGGCGTTCGAGTTATGTTTGCGCAGGTTGCTCTCTAGTTGCTCGCTCACGCCTTGCCTCCTCTTCTCGCTCTATTTTGCGAATAAGTTAGCCACCATATATGCTAGTCGCTTACTGCAGCTCCACTTATACATTACCCCTTCCCTACCTATTAAGCTTAAATAGTCTTGATCGCGAGGGTGCGAGATTGCTGAGTCCCTGTGGCTCACAGATTACTATTACACCAGATGCAGGGACAGATGATACTGCTCCAGATGGCGCACTCGAGCTGAAGTGGGAGTACGACGAGGACTCTCAGCGTTACTATGTGTCTTTTCCTGATGATCAGTAGTGGTGCCTATTCGGGGTTAGATTCAGGGCCTTGTCGCATGTTGGGGTTCTTTTCTATTTTGGCGCCGTAGTCGGGCCATGAGTGATTGTATGATGGATGTTATTTATGTACTTTGATGTGACGTGGCGAGTGTAAGCCAACTATGTTATTCCCCTTTATATTATTTATGTACATGGGATGTGTAATGATTTCCCGACTTGCGACATTGCTTTCAATGCGGCTATGCCTCTAAGTCGTGCCTCGACACGTGGGAGATATAGCCGCATCGAGGGCGTTACATACGCGTAATGTTGGTCCGGGTCGTCTCGTCCAACAATACCGTTGAACCAAAGTATGACATGCTGGTAGGCAGTACGACTTGTATCGCCCACAACACACTTGTGTTCTACTCGTGCAAATAACACCAAACCATAAAACCTAGGCTCGGATACCACTGTTGGGGAACGTAGTAATTTCAAAAAAAATTCCTACGCACACGCAAGATCATGGTGATGCATAGCAACGAGGGGGAGAGTCTGATCTACGTACCCTTGTAGATCGCAACAGAAGCGTTGACACAACGTAGAGGAAGTAGTCGTACGTCTTCTTCCCGATCCGACCAATCCAAGCACCGTTCCTCCGGCACCTCCGAGTTCTTAGCACACGTACAGCTCGATGACGATCCCCGGGCTCTGATCCAGCAAAGCTTCGGGGAGGAGTTCCGTCAGCACGACGGCGTGGTGACGATCTTGATGTTCTACCGACGCAGGGCTTCGCCTAAGCACTACAACGATATGATCGAGGTGGAATATGGTGGCAGGGGGCACCGCACACGGCTAAGGAACGATCTCAAGGATCAACTTCTGTGTCTAGAGGTGCCCCCTGCCCCCGTATATAAAGGATCCAAGGTGGAGGGGCTGGCCGGCCAAGGGAGGCGCGCCAGGAGAGTCCTACTCCCTCTGGGAGTAGGATCCCCCCCCCCCCCAATCCTAGTTGGAATAGGATTCATCAAGGGGGGAAAGAGAGAGAGGGGGGCCGACCACCTCTCCTAGTCCTAATAGGACTAGGGGATGGGGGAGGCGCGCGGCCACCTTGGGCTGCCCCCTTCTCCTTTCCACTAAGGCCCACTATGGCCCATTTGATTCCCGGGGGGTTCCGGTAACCTCCCGGTACTACGGTAAAATCCCGATTTCACCCGGAACACTTCCGATGTCCAAACATAGGCTTCCAATATATCAATCTTTATGTCTCGGCCATTTCGAGACTCCTCGTCATGTCCATGATCACATCCGGGACTCCAAACAACCTTCAGTACATCAAAATGCATAAACTCATAATAACTATCATCGTAACGTTAAGCGTGCGGACCCTACGGTTCGAGAACAATGTACACATGACTGAGACACATCTCCGGTCAATAACCAATAGCGGGACCTGGATGCCCATACTGGTTCCTACGTATTCTATGAAGATCTTTATCGGTCAGACCGCATAACAACATACATTGTTCCCTTTGTCATCGGTATGTTACTTGCCCGAGATTCGATCGTCGGTATCCAATACCTAGTTCAATCTCGTTACTGGCAAGTCTCTTTACTCGTTCTATAATACATCATCCCGCAACTAACTCATTAGTTGCAATGCTTGCAAGGCTTAAGTGATGTGCATTACCAAGAGGGCCTAGATATACCTCTCCGACAATCGGAGTGACAAATCCTATTCTCGAAATACGCCAACCCAACATCTACCATTGGAGACACCTGTAGTACTCCTTTATAATCACCCAGTTACGTTGTTACGTTTGGTAGCACCCAAAGTGTTCCTCCGGTAAACGGGAGTTGCATAATCTCATAGTTATAGGAACATGTATAAGTCATGAAGAAAGCAATAGCAACATACTAAACGATCGGGTGCTAAGCTAATGGAATGGGTTATGTCAATCAGATCAGTCAACTAATGATGTGACCTCATTAATCAAATAACAACTCTTTGCTCATGGTTAGGAAACATAACCATCTTTGATTAACGAGCTAGTCTAGTAGAGGCATACTAGTGACACTCTGTTTGTCTATGTATTCACACATGTATTATGTTTCCGGTTAATACAATTCTAGCATGAATAATAAACATTTATCATGATATAAGGAAATAAATAATAACTTTATTATTGCCTCTAGGGCATATTTCCTTCAAGGATAGTGTCCGGCCCTGCAAAAATAAGTTCCACATACCATTGTAGAGAGAATAATATTTCCACAAATCTAATCTGCTGACACGTTTTGATAAAATGACATCATGCCATGGCCCGGTCATTATTCGAACTATTTTTCTCAACCAGCTCCGCACATAACACGAGGCGGTTTTCCTGACACGTCTTGTCAAAGCAGAGATCATGTCCCCCTTATCACGTGATTCTCATCAATACAGACGTGGGTAACCCAACCATGCCTGTTGGTATGACTCCTAGATCTTAGGCAAGTCCCAAACAGCCACGAGGAGGACGCTTGATATTCACCCACTTTATAAAGGGGACGAGGCTTTTTCTTTTTTCCCTCCCGTGCTCAATCGAATCCTTCCCCCACCTCGACTTCTAACACCCAAAGCTCAGGTCAGGTGCTTCGGAACTTCAACTATGTCCGGATCCAACCTTCAAGGTCGGTGGATGCCTTCCTCTGTCACAGAGGAGGACATCAAGAAGTTGAGAGAGGCCAGATATCTGACCGCCGAAATTTCGCATAGGCTGCTTGCCCGAGGGCAGGTCGTCCCTACTCCCGAACCCAACGTGGGCGTTGTGTTCATGTCCCACTTCCTCCGAGGACTAGGCCTTGCTCTTGATCCCTTTGTTAGGGGTCTTATGTTCTATTATGGGCTGGATTTTCACGATCTGGCCCCAGATTCCCTTCTTCATATCTCGTCATTTATTGTCGTATGTGAGGCCTTCCTCCACATTACCCCTCACTTCAGCCTGTGGCTCAAGACCTTCGATGTGAAGCCGAAGATGATCGAGGGGCGGCACGCAGCGTGCGGAGGTGCTTTAATAAGCAAAATCGCTGACGCTCCATGGCCAGAGGGTTCCTTCCCAGTGGTGTCCAGATTGTGGCAGCGGGAGTGGTTTTACATCACATCTCCCCGAAGTGCCAAGTGGGTAGATGCACCCACCTTTTGCTCAGGCCCCCACTGCAACTGGTGTCATGGATCAGTAGGGGGCTGAGCTGGGGTCCAGCAAAGGATGTGCCAATACTACAGAGCCGTATCCGAGATCTCTTTGAGAGAGATTTTAGTCTGGTTATGGTAATGCAAGTTATGCTAGTTCGTCAAATCCAGCCTTGCAAACACCGACCCCTCCGCAACTGTGAATTCAACCCGGAAGGACTGCGAGCTATTCAGCATTTCCTCAGCATAGCGCTCAAAGAGATGTACAAATCGTTCTTCGAACCCCAAATAGAGTGTCCGGACACCACCAGGACATGGGTCTGAGCTGCAACCGCCCCGCTGCCCAAGTAAGTAATCCCATGTCGAACCTACTGTCCTTTTATTTATCATGGCATCATTCTAAAGAGCCGCTCTTTGACCAGGACTGGATAAAAAAGGCGATGATGATCAGGTGTTCGCCCCCCCTTCCTGAGGGCTTGGACAATCCGGTACTGGACAAGATGCTCGATCCGGCGCCTTATCCAGTGCCCTCAAAGGAAGATGATGGGGGGAATAGAGAGGGCGAAAGCGGGCCTCACTCGCTACTTATTCCAGCCAGGGGAATGAGCGCCTCCGCGAGGGAGGACAACCAAAGGGAAGAATCTGTCAATCTCTCTCCCCGGGGAAGGAAGAGGACTACCTCTGAAGATCCGGAAGCTAAGGTTTCCAAACAGGAGAAAAAATCTTCATCAGAGGGTCCTGCCTCGGAGGGTATTCTTGCCACACAATGTCCACGCGGGGATCAGCCCTCTACCGAGCTGTAAGTAATCGAAAAGTACTTAATAGTGGAAACATCCTACCTTACTTCCGAAGATAATAACCGATGCTTGTAAATTGTAGTCCGGATCATAGCCCTTCTCGACAAAGTTCGTCCTCGGGGGATCTTCTTCCGGAGATGATGGAGAGCGAAACGCCTCCCCCTGACACCCCGCCTCATAAAGCGGGCAACCTTGAAATGTCGTCGCGAAGGGTATCTCCGGATCCACTAAGGCAAGAGGATAACCCTTTGGCTACTCGGAATCCCCAGTATCTGGCTCCTGAGGAGAGCGACAGCAAGGGTCCGTACAGTGTGCGGTCGGACGCGCTGAAGGATCTTCTGGGGCAAGTGGCTGTCTCGGAAGCACATCGTACACTAATGGTAATTGAAGGATTTCATCAGCTGAAAGCGGTTTGCATGAAGCCTGTCAGGAGCCCGATTCCAAGTCACATTGATCTAGCCGGTGACACCTCATATCACATTGCGGCCTCACGCACGGTATCCCACGGGTGTCGCTTTACCAGGGCCCGGGACCGTTTGTGCCTTTTGGCTCATGTATATGATAGTGTCGCTAGCATCCATATGACAGAGAACCCGGGCCGACATGGCTAGTCGGGAACCCAAAGCGGCACAGACCTATGGAGACAGGTATACATGAATCACATCGAGCATGTCGGTCATCAGCGAGTGAATCTGGGCTGTAGCACTGGGCTAACAGGACTCCGCAGAACCCGGGCTATAGCAGGCTAGGCAGGACTCCGGATGTCACCGCGTGACATTTCCCCGAAGGGACATACATAGGAACGAAGTGAAACACATGCCGGCCAGTCAAGTGTCCTGAGCAGTAGTGCTGGGCTAGCAGGACTCCGGTGAACCGGGCTGTAGTGGACTACTATGGCTCGAGGAACACTAGACTACATTTCCCCATAAGAAAGGCTGCCAAGGATAAAAAACTAGATTGTCGGATCCCACTCATACCAAGCATTTCAATCATACACACAAATATGACCGATATGAGTAGATACAACATGGCATCACAACAAAACTCTACAACTCAAGTACTTTATTTAAAGGCTCCAGAGAGCCATACATAACATGTTCATACAGGTAGGGGTCACATGACCCAACACTCAAGTCATACAAGCATACAAGCACAAGCGGAAGAAAATAGTCTGAGTACAGACACTAGAAAGCAAGAAGGCTTCCGAAGCCTGTCTATCTACATAGGGCCCTCCATGGCCAGGATCAACACCTGGGTGGCTAGTCACTCGTCGACATCATGGTCTACGTAGAACACATCGGAGGGGGTGGTGTTGTCGTCTGAAAATAGTAATTAAGCAAACATGAGTCCAAAGGTACTCGGCAAGTCTTACAACAGAACCTACTATACATGCTCATTCTCAAGAAGGTGGTGGAGTTATTGCAGCAAGCCATCTTTGACTCTTGGCTAAGCTATCCTACGAGACTCCACTAGTAAAAATAGTTTTCGCACACGAGTCCACTACTCACCAACACAATACTCCACCGGGGATCCTCCCTCGTCATCCTACGAGGGGCCAACCTTGGTACTCACACTTATCTTGAGTCTTTTAGTAGTAACCATTAACTTGTCTATGAACTTTATAGGCAACAAAGTAGTCCTTTACCACGGACGCGGCTATTCGAATAGATGATGTTAACTCTACAGGGGTATACTTCTTCATACACGCTTTCACCACTTACCGTCGTTTACATGACATGTACTCGGCAACCTTCAAGCGGAAGCCCAACGAGGGTGTCGGCCAAGGCCTACCTAAACACTGAAGTACCTAGTCCAGGTTTATCGCCTATCCAGGTTCCATCCGCAGGAACTCCGGCCGAGGTTTCCACATATGGCCCCGAACGATGTGAACAGGGTCCCGAGATGCCAAACGAGCGCCCAACATACCCGGCCACGGTGTATCTACTGCAACATAGCCCACCCCTAGGGTTAGCGCTACGCACGACCACCAACACATAACCTACAAACACCAGAAACTATTTGCAACTCCTGGACAGAGTACTAGGGTGATTAAGAAGCCGAGAGGGTCAACTAAGGATCCCAATGCATGGTAGTAGCTGATTCTTAAAATCACACATACAGATCTCAGTTCTTAGGGACGGCCTCAATGAAACAACCCACCATGTACTCCTACATGGCCTCTCATCGATACCTTTAGCAATTCATGTTCAACACATCCCTCACAGTACCGACATAAACATTTCAGTCTAGTCCATCAGCCAGATGAACAAGACCTGATACAACACTAAGCATAGTAGGCATAGCAAGGTAGGAAACACAAACATGGCTCAATCAACTCCTACACATGCTAGTGGGTTTCATCTAGTTACTGTGGCAATGACAGGTCATGCAGAGGATAAGGTTTCAACTACCGTAGCACATAGCAGTTTGAATTGCGTTGTCTTAATTTAGTAAACAAGAGCGGAAGCGAGAGCATGGGTTGTATCGGAATGATCAATGGGTTGCTTGCCTGATGTAGTGGTAGTAGGGTACTGCCCCTCAAACGGATACTCGGGGTTATCCTCGGAGGCAGAACCTACCACGAAAGATAGACCGAAACATAATCAACACATGACGATATGCAAAATATGATGCATGCCATGACATGGTAGAAATGAATGTGTCTTCGCCTAATGCAAGCTAAAACAGGATGGAATGAACTCATTTGAATCAAAGATTCAAATATTAGCTCATTTAACATGGCCTTATTAGTGCATTATGTTATTCTGCTTAAAAAGCAAGGTTAACTTGTTTGTTCAAGCATGAAACCATTACAGATGGATATATTGAATTTTTCTGATCATTTTTCATATATAAATTGTTTGATTTGGAGCTATGGTTGATTTTCTATGATTTTCAGAAGTTTTGGCTATTTTCTGGAATTTCCTCTATAAGAATAATTCCAGTAATTGAATTAATGCGTCAACATGACATAGGTGTGACGTCAGCGGGTCAACTGGGTCGGCCAGGTCAAACCTGACTGGTGGGCCCTGTCTGTCAGTGACTCAGCTAGTTAACAGAATTAAATGAACACTAATTAACTGTCAGTGGGGCCTGGGCCCACATGTCAGTGACTAAACTAATTAAAATTTGTTAAAACTAATCCTAAACAAATTAGCAGGCCGGCCCCACCTGTCATAGACTCAAGGGGGGTCAACCTGGGCGCACACGGGGTCAAACAGGGTCAACTCGCCGGCGTCTAGCCGCCGGCGAGGCCAGGCGCGGCGGAGCAGCGCGGGATTTGCACTTTGGCGACCAAAAGTACGGCGGAGACTATCTACGTGATGCGGGGAGAAAGCCGCGTCGAGTGGTGGCAGTGGGTGGAGCTGGGGTGGCCGGAAACGTCGCCGACGACGAGTTTGGTGGCGGCCGGAGCTCTGGTAAGGTTGAACTAGTCGCTAGGGGGCACGGGGAGGCCCGTGGTTTTGTGCGTTGAGCTCCTGGAGGTGCGGTAGGACTAGTGGACAGGGTGGCGCGGCCATTGGGTGGCCGGAGCCTCATCGGCAACGAGCTCCACGGCGGTGCATGCGGGTGAGCTACGTGCGGTCGCTACGGGGCTCGAGAGAGAGAACGGAGATGGTGGGAAGGTGGCTGAGGTCACGGGGGTCTCGTCGAGGGAGTCGGCAAAGTCGGGGATGAGCTGATGCGGCGGGGACGACGAAGGGGATCTCCGATGGCCGGAGTTGAGGACGGGCTCGGTGCAGCGTCTCCGAGGCGAGCGAGCGCTCGGGGCTCGGCCTACTCGATGTAGTCGACAACGACGGAGCTTCCTGGTACGACGGGGCAATGAATGGACGGCGGTGGCTGCGGTGGAGCTTGTCGGCGGCGACGGCTGCGCTCGGCAGGGAGAGGGGGAGAGGCCACGGGGAGAGTGGGAAGAAAGAGAGGGAGATGTGGGGGTCGGTGTGGCCCTGTTCTTTCTCTCCTTTCTGTTTTTTTATTTATTCTATTATTTCTGTAACTTTAGGGCTTTATTAAAAATGCCAGGGCATTACCATAAATCATAAAATTAATCATGGCCACTGCTTAGAATATATCCAACAACAAACATTTTAGTTTATGATTATTTGAGCATTTAAATGCCCAAATGAAAATACTATAAGGATTAATCCAATGACCTTAGATGTCCTAGAAAAATGTGCACCATTTTTGTCAAAGGTTTTAACCCAAAATAAAAAGCGTGGGCTTTTTAGAAGGGCATTTTAGGTTCATGGAAAAAGTTTTTAGTAAACCCTAGTTGTTTCAGGGGGGTGCTGGGGGTTCTGCCATTCCCATTTCAAATTTAAGAGGAATTTAAACATGATGCACACTCTAATGCTTGAACTAGCTATGGTGTGACAACTCACCCCCACTCAAAAGAATCTCGTCCCGAGATTTAGGATCCTTCGGAAAGAAGGTGGGGTACTCGAGTCGAAGACGATCCTCCCTTTCCCAAGTGGCCTCTTCCTCGGAATGGTGTGACCATTGAACCTTGAGAAACTTGATATTATGGCGTCGGGTGGTACGCTCGGCTTGATCAAGGATACGAACGAGATATTCTCGATATGAGAGGTTATCTTGTAGATCAAGCGTTTCGTGGTCCACTCCACGGATGGGATCCACGAAGAACGCCTGAGTTGAGAAATGTGGAAGACATCGTGAACTATGGAAAGATGTGAAGGTAGTTCCAATTGGTAGGCAATTTCTCCTCGTTTGGCGAGAATGCGAAAGGGTCCAATGTAACGAGGAGCCAATTTGCCTTTGATACCGAAACGATGGGTTCCCTTTTAACGGAGTAACCCGAAGGTAAGCCTTCTCGCCGACTTCATAAGTCATGAGCTTATGTCTACGATCATATTGGCTCTTTTGACGAGATTGGGCTGTTTTCAATTTCTCACGAATAGCGCGAACCCGCTCTTCTGCTCCATGAATCATATCCGGGCCAAAGAGTTGTCTTTCCCCGGTTTCTGACCAGTTAATAGGCGTTCGACATTTTCGTCCATAGAGAACTTCGAAAGGAGCCTTGCCCAAGCTAGCTTGATAACTATTGTTATAAGCAAACTCCGCAAATGGAAAGCATTTCTCCCAACCCATTCCGAACGAGATGACAGAAGCTCGGAGCATATCTTCCAGAATTTGATTGACTCGCTCTACTTGACCACTTGATTGAGGATGGAAGGCGGTGCTAAAAGAGAGACGAGTTCCCATAGCATTTTGGAAACTTTCCCAAAATCGAGAGGTGAAGAGACTCCCACGGTCTGAGTTAATTTCCAATGGAACACCATGAAGAGACACTATTCGGGAGATGTATAAGTCAGCTAGCTGGCTAGCGGTGATACCCTCACGAACAGGTAGAAAGTGGGCTACTTTGGAAAGGCGGTCAATCACGACGAAGATGGCATTATTCCCTCTCTTGGTCCTAGGAAACCCAGTAATGAAATCCATACTGATTTTATCCCATTTCCACTCAGGAATAGCCAAAGGTTGAAGTGTGCCAGCAGGCCGTTGATGCTCTGCTTTAACACGATGACAAACGTCACAATTAGCAATGTATTGAGCGATTTCTCTCTTCATCCTAGTCTACCAAAACCTCTGGCGTAGGTCTTGATACATTTTAGTACTACCAGGATGAATGGCGAGAGGGGATTCATGAGCTTCCTTAAGGATCAACTGGCGTAGATGTTGTTTCTTGGGAACCACCAAGCGGTTCTCGAAGAAGACAGCACCTCGCTCATCCATGGAAAAACATTTAGCAACTCTGCTAGCGATGTTTTCCTTAATCCGGGATATGCCCTTATCATACCACTGGGCGATTATGATCTGATCCATAAGATTAGGCTTCCCCACCAGGGTGGATAGGAATCCTTGAGGAACAATGTGAAGATTAAGCTGACGAAATTCCTCATGGAGAAGTGGTTGACTTTGTTGTAACATCAGGTTGTTACAATAGGATTTACGGCTTAGTGCATCAACCATGACATTGGCTTTGGCCGGGGTGTAAGTTATTTTCTAAGTCATAATCCGAGATCAACTCGACCCAACATCATTGCCTGAGATTCAAATCTGGTTGGGTGAAGATATATTTCAAACTTTAGTGATCGGTGAAGATCTCGCAACGATTACCGAGGAGGTAATGTTGCCAAGTTCTAAGTTCATGGACTACAGGTGCAAGCTCTAGATCATGTGTGGGATAATTTTCCTCATGTGGGTGTAATTGCTGTGAAGCATAGGCAATTACCTGACGATCTTGCATGAGTATGCAACCTAGTCCTTATCGCGAGGCGTCGCAATAGATAATAAAGTCCTTGGAGAAATCTGGTGGTACCAGTACGGGAGCAGATGTCAGGCGTCTTTTCGGTTCCTGAAAGCTGAACTCCCACTGTGGAGTCCACTCGAACTTTTTATCTTTCTTGAGGAGTTCAGTTAGAGGTTTAGCAACCTTGGAGAAATTATCGACGAAGCGCGACAGTAGCTCGCTAAGCCAAGGAAGCTCCGAACTTGCTTGACCGTCTCAGTTGGAGTCCAATCAAGGACAGCTCAAACTCGCTTGGGATTGACAGCAATACCCTTACTAGAGATTACATGGCCTAGATAGCTCACTTCTGGGAACCAAAAATCATAGTTGGAGAATTTGGCATAAAGGCAATGCTCTCGAAGTTTCGTCAATACTAGCCTTAGATGTTCGGCATGTTCCTCTTCATTCTTGGAGTAGATGATTATTTCATCGAGGTATACTACGACGAATTTATCCAAATACTCCATGAAGACCGAGTTCATTAACCGAGAGAAGGTGGCTGGGGCATTGGTTAAACCAAAGGACATAACGGTGTACTTGTATTGGCCATAACGAGTAACAAAGGACGTTTTGGGAATGTCCCCGTTTCTGATTTTGATTTGATGGTAACCCAACCTCAAATCCATCTTGGAAAAGACCGAGGATCCAGCAAGCTGATCATACAGATCATTGATCCTGGGAAGCGGATACTTGTTCTTGATAGTGACCAAGTTGACAGGTCGGTAATCTGCAACCATTCGATCCGTTCCATCCTTCTTCTTGACGAAGAGGACGGGGCAAGCCCAAGGAGAGGAACTAGGACGGATGAAACCCTTTTTCAAGGACTCATCTAGTTGGTTCTTAAGCTCGGCTAGTTCTAAGGGTGCCATCTTATAGGGTCTCCTAGAAATTGGAACGGTTCCTGGAACAAGGTCTATCACAAACTCGACATCCCTGTCAGGTGGAACACCTGGCAGTTCTTCTGGAAAGACATCCGGAAAGTCTCGGACTACCGGAACATCTTCAAGGTCTGGAAGGGGGTTGGCATTCAGGGAGTAAAGCTGGCGCTTGGCCACTCGAGTTAAGACATTGACTGTCTTGCCCAATGGGTGAGTAAGTTGAACGGTTCTAGTGGCACAATCAATCTTAGCATAACGAGCTGACATCCAGTCCATACCCAAGATGATGTTTATGTCCGAGGACTTGAGAGCTATTAAGGATGCAAGGAAGACAAGTCTATCGACAAGAATTTTGTTCCCACGCCTTACTCTAGAAGTTTGCCATCTAGAGCTAGGGGTTTGAATTTCCATGGTAGAGAGCATGTCACAGAATGTCGTGTTATGCAATCAACACTACAGGAATCAGCTAATTTGCCGTCTGTGGGTGTCTTTGCCATCAGCTTTTCATCAAAACTGACGGCAAAGACTCATTTTGCCGTCAACCGTTGATGACAAAGAATGGATGACAGCAAGATAGACTTTGCCGTCTGTTTTTATTTGGCAGACGGCAAAGAGCTCATTTAGCCGTCTGTTTTCACTTGGCAGACGACAAAGAGCTCACTTTCCCGTCTGTTTTTATTTGATAGACGGCACAGAGCTCACTTTGCCGTCTGTTTTCATTGGGAAGACAGCAAAGACTTTGCCATCTCGTTTTTTTTTCTGTGGGCAAAATGATAGTATTGACTTTTAAATTATTTGAAAATGTAAACAAGCTCGAAAGTATATGAAATTTGTTGTGGTATTGGTTTATAGTTTCTAGAATGCATATAATATTTTTTGAGAAAATTTACTACACATTAACATGTTTATTTTGCCAAAAGTAATAGGGTAAAGAAGCACAAATTATTTGAAGGTTTCCTATTGGCTGGAACCAAACACCCCTGGATCGATGACGTGGAGGGGTTGCCCCATGCCCCACACCCACCAGTACACCATGCGCATGTTCCCACCCCATGCGCACACCCCATCTCCCTCGATCTCTTCTCTCCTCCATAGAAACGCAGCAGCAGCGTCCCTCACCTGCGCGCCCTAGCAGCTGCCTCACCGGACTCCGCCCCTCGCCTGACCCCGCCGTGGCCGCCTCTCGCCCGACCCCGCCGCGGCCGCCCATCACCGGACCCCTCCGCGGCCGCCCATCGCCGAACGCCGCGGCAGCCGAGCTACCCCCGACACCTCCTCTCCTCTCCTTGCCGGACTCTGCCGCGGCCGCGCCCTCACCGGACTCCGTCCCGGCCGCCCCCTCGTGGGACCCCGCCACGCCTGAGCCGCCTCCTCTCTGCCCCGAGCGCCGAGGCCCCAGCCACCTCCTCTTCGCCCCTCGCCGGACCCCACCACCGCCACACCTCGCCGGACCCTGCCGTGGCCGAGCCTCACCAGCCTCCTCTCTGGCAGAACGAACCCGGGCCGCCGAACGTGCTCACCACGGGACTGACGGCCGCCATCTTGTCGCTGGATGCGCTCACGCCGGAACGCCGGCGGCCATCTATCTCCTCTGCCGCCTAAACGACAAAGGACAGCCATGGACATCGCTGCAGCGAGAACGACCAAGGACGTCGCAGCCATATTTTATTTAATCAACTGAAATTTCTTTGCCGTATGTAGATTATTGAGGCAGACGGCAAATCAATGTGGGGCCCACCTATTAATAGAAAACCCTAGACCTTACTTTGCCATCTATAGATTATTGAGGCAGACGACAAATCAATGTGGGGCCCACCTATTAATAGAAAACCCTAGACCTTACTTTGTCGCCTGGGGCGTGAAAAAACCTGACGGCAAAGCCTTTACCGTCATCCCGATGAAAATCTGACGGCAAAGTAGCTGTTTGCCGACTTACTCTTTACCAGCAGACTTTGCCGTCAGCCAATAGACGGTAAAATCTTCGCCGTCATGTTTTCAGTCTTTGCCGTCTGTAAATCACAGACGGCAAATTACCATATTCCTGTAGTGCAAGCATAGTTGTCGGATATGAATGAATGAGATGCTCCAGTATCGAAAATAACACATGTCGGATGGCAATTAACAAGGAGCGTACCAAGGACGACGTTAGGATCCTCATGAGCCTCCTCGGCTGAAACATAGTTGACATGGCCACGTGCAGTCGTGACCGGCTTGGCGTAGAATGTCTTTCCTGCTAGCTTACCACGGCCAACGGACTTTCCAGACTGATTGGGGTTGTTTTGGGGACACTCTCGACTATAGTGACCCGGTTCTCCACACTTGAAGCATGTCACCACATTGGGGCGTGGAGCAGCATTAGCAGCGGGGCCACCATAGGGCTTGCGCGGTGCAAACTGCTGGTTGGGACGAGGCGCCTCAAAGGATGGCCTCGGAATGAACCTGGGTGGCAGTGCCGTGCTTGGGATCCACACTCGGCGCTTCTGAGCTCCAGAGCCGGATGAAGAGCCAAAATCACGTGAGTGCTTGCGTGAAGCGCCATAGTCAGACTGGCCTGACTCAGCACTGATGGATTTATTGACCAACTTCTGAAAGGAGGTGCACTTGTGCAGACGAAGATCACGGCGAAGCTCAGGGCTAAGTCCCTTGCGGAACCTTGCCTGCTTCTTAGCATCGGTAGATACTTCTTCAGGAGCATAACGTGCCAGATTCCCAAATTCATGACTATAACCATCCGCAGTCAGTCTTCCTTGGGTGAAATTGCAGAACTCCTCCCTCTTGTGATCTATGAGACCTTCCGGAATGTGATGCTCATGGAAAGCCTCACTGAATTCAGCCCAAGTAGTGATTTGGCCGACCGGGCGCATAGCTTCAAAATTTTCCCACAAGAGGCTAGCAGGGCCTTCGAGATGGTAGGAAGTGTAACTAACCTTATCAGGTTCGGCTACGTTGGCAGAACGTAGCTTGTGGGTGATGCTGCGAAGCCAGTCATACGCGTCGAGGGGCTCGACGGAATGGTTAAACTTTGGTGGGTACAGCTTGATAAAGTCATTGATTGACACCAAGTCATTTCGCGGATGGCGTGCAGTGTTCTGTTCAATCCGCTCCAGTAAGCGGTTAGTCTCACCCTTGTTTCTTTTCGCCTCCAGCATCACTTCGGCCAGAGAGGGCGGGTGAGGCAGATTTTCACCCGTAGCTGCACTGGCTTCCCCCTGCTCCGGGGCAGCAGGGTTGCTGCGGGTGTTGACCATCCTAGGAGAAAACAAGACAACGGTTTAGATAAGGATGGCTCAAACTTAGCAAGGAAGTGCAGAATGTAATGGATAACACGGAATGCAGAGATGTTCATCCGTATGTCATGGTAATATAAAACTGCCATATATATACCAACGGTCATACAGACCATACATAGTTTAGTACAAGCCCAGGCTATAGTACAACTATGATGAAAGACGTTACATCTCATCGGAGGCATTCCAAGCTCCTATACATTATTTGTCTACACCTCCGGAATTGATTACACACAAAGTCATATTCCACAAGTCACGCAGGACAGTGGGGATACAACTATTACAATACTAGTGATACTACTACTAACTCAGACAGCTCCATAGTAGTCCTCATAGAAGTCACCTCCATAGCCTGGAAGTTCAACGTGATCATCCGGGAATAGACGGCACTGAGGAGCTTGGGGACCAAAAGTGCTAGGATGAGGTCTTGGACCAACAAATGGTGGCCTGCGGGGACCACGGGGAGGGGTGATGCCTCCCACATCACGCCAATCCACCATGTCTGGCAGAGCAGATCTCACAGGATACAGATCCCTTGTATCCATACATCCTGCTTGCACCGCAGGTGCAAACTAAGTCAATGTGGCCCAATGATCAGCACGGGTGTTGAAAAGCTCTAGCCTCAAGGCCCGATTCTCTCGGTCCTTATCCTCGAGCATCTCGGTAGTTGTACGAGTTAATGAGTCCTCATGAGTGGAGTCAGCATAGATAGCCTGAAGATACCCTTGCGCTCCCGGAAGTGAAGCTGGCATGTAACGGAAGTCGGTGTTCCGAAGCAAGCCAGTCCGGACTCGCATGATGTTCATCATGGAAATGGCAGCATCCTGCACAGCCATCTCAACAGTAACCCCGAGTCCATAGGAACAGTGAGGGGCTCGGTAGATCCAGGATAAGAAGGAAATATCCCGACGGTGCAGAAATATTGGCTTTGATTAAAGTCTCGGAACTGCTCTTCGACAGTGTATACGGGATACCAACGGTAACCCGTCTTGATCATTACCCGGGCTAACATAGCAGTATGACCGGGCACATCAAGGCACCGGGTCAGGCGAACCACTTGGTTTTGAGCACGAGTGGCCATATGAAAGCACAACCACAATGCAAAGACATTAGAATTTCTAGGGAAAATTGGACAGCATAACAGTTGTAAATGCTCAGAAAAAGATTTGAGACATCCACAACAGTTTGCAATACCACTCAACAACATCATATCAAGGTTCTGATTCAACTGGCAACATACTAAAGGTAGTAGAAACTGTACTGAGGCTTGTAACAACAATCCTATAAGCTACCACGGATTAGTAACACGTGAACCTGACAGAAGAAGAGAGCCTAGTCCTTAACCCACGTTGAATGAGAAGAGAATGACTCAGATCAGAGGGCATAAGGTAAAGGAGTAAAAGAGCCTTACGTTCCCTCCCACAATCAATTCCCCTACATATAACTAAAGCATTTCTAGACTCGACATCGACCAGTTTGGCTCAACGTACCTACAGGCAGTCCGGCTCTGATGCCAACGCTGTCAGGACCCCGATTCCAAGTCACATCGATCTAGCCGGTAACACCTCATATCACATTGCGGCCTCACGCACGGTATCCCACGGGTGTCGCCTTACCATGGCCCGGGACCGTTTGCGCCTTTTGGCTCACGTATATGATAGTGTCGCAAGCATCCATATGACAGAGAACCCGGGCCGACATGGCTAGTCGTGAACCCAAAGCGGCACAGACCTATGGAGACAGGCATACATGAATCACATCGAGCATGTCGGTCATCAGCGAGTGAATCCGGGCTGTGGTACTGGGCTAACAGGACTCCGCGGAACCCGGGCTGTAGCAGGCTAGGCAGGACTCTGGATGTCACCGCGTGACATTTCCCATAAGGGACAGACATAGGAATGAAGTGAAACACATGCCGACAAGTCAGGTGTCCTGAGCAGTAGTGCTAGGCTAGCAGGACTCCGGTGAACCGGGCTGTAGCGGACTACTATGGCTCGAGGAACACTAGACTACAATTCCCCATAAGAAAGGCTTCCAAGGATAAACAACTAGATTGTCGGATCCCACTCATACCAAGCATTTCAATCATACACACAATGTGCCCGATATGAGTACATACAACATGGCATCACAACAAAACTCTACAACTCAAGTACTTTATTTAAAGGCTCCGGAGAGCCATACATAACAAGTTCATACAGGTAGGGGTCACATGACCCAACACTCAAGTCATACAAGCATACAAGCACAAGCGGAAGTAAATAGTCAGAGTACAGACACTAGAAAGCAAGAAGGCTTCCAAAGCCTGTCTATCTACATAGGGCCCTCCATGGCCAGGATCACCACCTAGGTGGCTAGTCACTCGTCGACATCAAGGTCTACGTAGAACCCCATCGGAGGGGGCGGTGTTGTCGTCTGAAAACAGTAATTAAGGAAACATGAGTACAAAGGTACTCAGCAAGTCTTACAACAGAACCTACTATACATGCTCATTCTCAAGAAGGTGGTGGAGTTATTGCAGCAAGCCAGCTTTGACTCTTGGCTAAGCTATCCTACGAGACTCCACTAGTAAAAATAGTTTTCGCACACGAGTCCACTACTCACCAACACAATACTCCACCGGGGACCCTCCCTCGTCATCCTATGAGGGGCCATCCTCGGTACTCACACTTATCTTGAGTCTTTTAGTAGTAACCATTAACTTGTCTATGAGCTGTATAGGCAACCAAGTAGTCCTTTACTGCGGGTGAGGCTATTCGAATAGATGATGTTAACCCTGCAGGGGTATACTTCTTCATACACGCTTTCACCACTTACCGCCGTTTACACGACCTGTACTTGGCAACCTTCAAGCGGAAGCCCAACGAGGGTGTCGGCCATGGCCTACCTAAACACTTAAGTCCCTAGTCCAGGTTTATCACCTATCGAGGTTCCATCCATAGGGAGTCCGGCCGAGGTTTCCACATACGCCCCCGAACGATGTGAACAGGGTCCCGAGATGCCAAACGGGCGCCCAGCATACCCGGCCACGGTGTATCTACCGCAACATAGCCCACCCCTAGGGTCCGCGCTACGCACAGCCGCCAACACATAACCTACAAACACCAGAAACTATTTGCAACTCCTGGACAGAGTACTAGGGTGATTAAGAAGCCGAGAGGGTCAATTAAGGATCCCAATGCATGGTAGTAGCTGATTCTTAAAATCACACATACAGATCTCAATTCTTAGGGACGGCCTCAATGAAACAACCCACCATGTACTCCTACATGGCCTCTCATCGATACCTTTACCAATTCATGTTCAACACATCCCTCACATTACCGACATAAACATTTCACTCTAGCCCATCACCCAGATGAACCAGACCTGACACAACACTAAGCATAGCAGGCATAGCAAGGCAGGAAACACAAACATGGCTCAATCAACTCCTGCACATGATAGTGGGTTTCATCTGGTTACTGTGGCAATGACAGGTAATGCAGAGGATAAGGGTTCAACTATCATAGCACACATCAGTTTGAATCGCGTTGTCTTAATGCAGTAAACAAGGGCAGAAGCGAGAACATGGGTTGTATCGGAATGATCAATGGATTGCTTGCCTGATGTAGTGGTAGTAGGGTACAACCCTTCAGACGGATACTCGGGGTTATCCTCGGAGGCAGAACCTACCACGAAAGACAGACCGAAATATAATCAACACATGACGATATGCAACAATATGATGCATGCCATGACATGGCAGAAATGAATGTGTCTTGGGCTAATGCAAGCTAAAAGAGGATGGAATGAACTCATTTGAATCAAAGATTCAAATGTTACCTCATTTAACATGGCCTTATTAGTGCATTATCTTATTCTGCTTAAACAGCAAGGTTAACTTGTTTTGTCATGCATGAAACCATTACAGATGCTATATTGGATTTTTCTGATCATTTTTCATATATAAATTGCTTGATTTGGAGCTATGGTTGATTTTCTATGACTTTTAGAAGTTTTGGCTATTTTCTGGAATTTCCTATATAAGAATAATTCCAGTAATTGAATTAATGCGTCAGCATGACATAGGTGTGATGTCAGCGGGTCAACTGGGTCGGCCAGGTCAAACCTGACTGGTGGGCCCTGTCTGTCAGTGACTCAGCTAGTTAACAGAATTAAATTAACACTAATTAACTGTCAGTGGGGCCTGGGCCCACACTACTAGGGAAAAGGCTAGCAGCAGCGCGGGTTTTAGGCCTATCAACAGTGCGGGTACCCGCGCTACCAATAAGGTGCTACAGCTAACTCTTAGTAGTACCGCTGCCTGTACCCGCGCTACCACTATTGAATATAGCAGCAGCGCTTTTCAGGAATCCGCTGCTATTACTTAGCTGTAGCGATTTCCTGGTCCAACGCTACTATTATATCTTTCACCATTTCCCCATTCTGGCTTCGATAAACTGCAATTTCCAGATACTAGGTACTACTAGATATCAATTTCATAAAGCATTATAGGTACTAGGTAGTACTCCCTCGGTTCAAAATTACTCGTCGTGGTTTTAGTTCAAATTTGAACTCAAACCATGACGAGTAATTTGGAACCGAGGGAGTACTAGATAACAATTTCATATATAGTCAACATGCATCCTCAAGCAGTACAAGGTGACATCGGTGACAATCATCATATTTAGTTCTAGATGATATCGACGGCGATCATCATATGTAGTTCTACATGATATCGACGACGATCATCATATGTAGTTCTAGATGATATAGCCACATACACATATGTAGTTCTAGATGATATCGATGACGATCATCATCCTCAAGCCTGGGCGGTGGGTGTTCCTGATAGTAATTAGGATGGCCTGTCCAGAACGAAGATTCTTGCCAACGAGGAATCTCTTCCACCCAACCAAGTTCAAGTGTCTGCGACCATCTGTGCCCATGCAGTAAGTACATGTGGTGACGGAGCCCCTTGTGGTAAGGCGTAGTCCAACTGAGCCTTCTTAATCAGGCTCGATACCACAACTCACAGATAGGTTCTTTGGCAATCTCTGAATAAGAAAAACATATCAATTAATAAATAGCCTAAGCATGTGATCGGACTCTACATTAAAGTATATCATCGACTAGATTCCACAAAGCATATCATTGGACTCTACACTAAGCATATCATCGGATTCACTAAGCATATAATCGGATAATTTGCATTTGTAAGTATAACAATAAAGCATATATATATCATTAAATTACTACATGCAGTACATATACCATTTCATGCCGATCGACCATGGTACTTGTTAGGCAGGTCACGAATGGCACCCCGACAAAGTCAACACATGGCGGAATTATGTCCCATAGGTTGCACACCTCCTGCTCGCTCAACCTCATTCTTTGAGCTATGATGGCTTCATGAAGTGGGTTCTCATCATCTTCATTGACTGGGTCCTCATTATCTTCATCATCTTCGTCATCTTCATCATCTTCCACCAGGTTGATATAAATGACAACCAGCTTGGGTCTTTCTGCTCTAAGGAGAATCTGATCAACTCATCACCAGTAAGACGCATGTGAGTGAGGAAACGGGCCCATCCATCTCCTCCAATCTGCGACATATTGCGTCCTTTCTCGACCTCCATAGTGTACGGCTCCCCAGGAGCCTCAAATGTCACATTGGCTCCTGTCAGCTTGTTGAATTTCAACCTCACATTGCATGGGACGATCTGTGTAAGAAAAGCAAAATGACACAATGCAGTAATGCCAACACTAAAAGTAAAATAGTTGTTACATTTCATCTAATTTCTTACCACCGCATGACGAAAACTCGGATGGAAGTAGATGCCGAACAGCTTGCCAGTTGCAAGGCTGCTGGCGCACCTTGACTTGCACAGTCGACATAGTGGTGTTGGTGGTGGCGCCATTTTACTAAATCAACTAAATCAAAATGTTCTAAATCAACTAGCCTACTAAATCAACTAAATCAACTAGCCTACTAAATAAACTAAATCAAAATGTTCTAAATCAACTAAATCAACTAGCCTACTAAATCAACTGAATCATATCAACTAAATCGACTAAGTCAACTAGCATACTAAATCAACTAGCATACTAAATCCACTAGCTTACTAAATCAACTAAATCAAAATGTTACATATGAAAGCCTACTAAATCAAAATGTATCAGGGAGGAGGGACAAGGAGGGGCGACTCGAGGAGGGAGAAGATAGTAGGACAGAGGAGGAAGGCGGAGCGAGGAGGGGCCGGCCGGCGGTGAGTGGAGGGAGGACGGATCAAGGAGGAAGGCGGAGCGAGGAGGGGGCGGCCAGCGGCGAGTGGAGGGAGGACGGAGGAGGAGCCCGGTACCGAGTCCAGCGAGGAGGATGAGGCAACAGCGGCGCAGATCGGGGGAGGACCGGCGGCACGGGGGGTGAGGAGGAGACCGAGTGTGTGTGAGTGCGATCTATGGATGAGGCTAGTGAGATCTGTAGTTTATTTAGCAAAAGCGATTATTGCCTGAATGCGCTGCTGCTACGTTACATAGCAGTAGCGCCGTCTATTTTAATGCGCTACTGCTATAACTGGCCTCGCGGCGGCGTCGTGGGAATTTTAGCAGTAGCGCCGCTTGGAGTGCGCGCGCTACTGATAAACTTGTTTCAGCAGCGAGTTTCCACAGCCCGCGCTACTGCTACTTAGCAGCAGCGCCTGATTTTATAGCGCGCTGTTGGTAAGATTCCGTGTATAGGCTTTTCCCTAGTAGTGCGACATGTCAGTGACTAAACTAATTCAAATTAGTTAAAACTAATCCTAGACTAATTAGCAGGCCAGCCCCACCTATCATAGACTCAGGGGGGCGGGGTCAACCTGGGCCCACACGGGGTCAAACAGACGCCGGCGAGGCCAGACGCGGCGGAGCAGCACGGGATTTGCACTCCGGCGACCAAAAGGACGGCGGAGACTATCTACGTGATGCGGGAAGGAAGCCGCGTCGAGTGGTGGCAGTGGGTGGAGCTGGGGTGGCCGGAAACGTCACCGACGACGAGTTTGGCGGCGGCCGGAGCTCGGGTAAGGTTGAACTAGTCAATAGGGGGCACGTGTAGGCGCATTATTTGGTGCGTTGAGCTCCTGGAGGTGCGGTAGGACTAGTGGACAGGGTGGCGCGACCATTGGGTGGCCGGAGCCTCGTCGGCGACGAGCTCCGCGGCGGTGCGTGCGGGTGAGCTACGTGCGGTCGCTACGGGGCTCGAGAGAGAGAACGGAGAGGGTGGGGAGGTAGCTGAGCTCACGGGTGTCTCGTCGAGGTAGTCGGCGAGGTCGGGGATGAGCTGATGCAGCGGGGACGGCGAAGGGGATCTCCGGTGGCCGGAGTTGAGGACGAGCTCGGTGCAGCGTCTCCGGGGCGAGCGAGCGCTCGGGGCTCGGCCTACTCGATGTAGTCAACGACGGCGGAGCTTCCTAGCACGACGGGGCAACGAATGGACGGCGGTGGCTGCGGTGGAGCTTGTCGGCGGCGACGGCTGCGCTCGGCAGGGAGATGGGGAGAGAGCCAGAGAGGGGAAGAGGCCACGGGGAGAGTGGGAAGAAAGAGAGGGAGACGTGGGGGTCGGCGTGCCACTCGTAGACGCCTCCAGGGCGTCGGCGGAAGCAGGAGGTGGCCGGCGTGTGGCCGCGGGCGCCGGCCACGTGCTCCTCGTCCTCCTGGCGAGAGGAGGAGGACGACTGGCAAGAGCCAGTGGACTGCGCCGAGCGGGTGGGCTGGTGGGCTGCACCAGGTAAGTCCCTGTTCTTTCTCTCCTTTCCGTTTTTTTATTTATTCTATTATTTCTGTAACTTCAGGGCTTTATTAAAAATGCCAGGGCATAACCATAAATCATAAAATTAATCATGGCCACTGCTTAGAATATATCCAACAGCAAACATTTTAGTTTATGATTATTTGAGCATTTAAAATATTTTATAGCATTTAAATGCCCAAATGCAAATACTATAAGGATTAATCCAATGACCTTAGATGTCCTAGAAAAATGTGCACCATTTTTGTCAAAGGTTTTAACCCAAAACAAAAAGGGTGGGCTTTTTAGAAGGCATTTCAGGTTCATTGAAAAAGTTTTTAGTAAACCCTAGTTGTTCCAAGGGGTGCTGGGGGTTCTGTCATCCCCATTTCAAATTTAAGAGGAATTGAAACATGATGCACACTCTAATGCTTGAACTAGCTAGGGTGTGACAAAGCCTTTATGAGTCTGTTGAAGGGCTTTGAGGTATGTGAAATAGTGTATGTTTTTGATAGTACCGCATACGTTAGGTGTGCCCTATGCAGATAGTAGCCCCTGAGACTCTGGTTGTCGTCGAGAACGGCGGCAACCCGAGGATCATATACCCAGGTAATAATTTGACTGCCTTTATGTGCAGGTGGCTGAGGCTACGGTGGCTAGCCGAACTGATGGATTTACCGAGCTAAAGCGGCAACTTGATGCGGCCGATGCCGATATCGTGCTTGTCAACCAGCGGCTTGACGAGGCACAGGGTGAGTTATTTCTCTAGTGATCGTCACATAATAAGAGTAGCATGATGCCAGTATCTTTAATATGTTGTGACTGTAGGTGGAGCTGCCACCATGGAGACCCTTCGGGCGGAGCGTGCCCGAGGCAAGGAGCAAGCAAGGAGTAGCAATGCGGCCGCTCTAAAGGCGGCCGAAGAGTTAAGGGCCGAACAGGCCGTGCATTGCAAGAGCAAGGAAAAAATAGCCAAGATGGCTGTAGAGTTAAAAGATGCTGCTGACCATTACAAGCTTCTTGAAGAAGAAAACTGGGTGAAGGCGACGGACCTGGAGAAGGCCCTGGTGGCTGCCAAGGAAGCCCGCTCCAAAATTAGAGCAACGAAGGAGGAGCTGAATCAAGTTGCAGATATCATGTCTGGGAAGCCCTTCTTATTGCGGACTAAGTTTGGATATCCGAAGTATGCTCCTCTGGACCGGCTATGGAGTTCTGCGGACGCCTACGTGGATTTGGCTGCAAGTGCTGCTGATGCGGCCGAGTACTTCAAGGATCAAAAAGGCCCCGAAGTGGAAAAGCTGTTCTGGTCACAGTTTCACGCTCCAGTCCGTCCGCTGCTGTTCAATGAGCGAATGGCCGAGTGGGCCGAGCTCCATAGGTTGTCCGGACTTGCCATGAGGTCCGTTATGGATCACCTATGGCTGCGAGGGCCAAGGCCGAATAGCTAGTTTAGATTAGTGCAACAATTCCTTGCTGTTGTGCCACGCATTGATGATGTAAAGTGATTGGTGTGCATAGAGGGTGCGCGGATGGCCTTTGCCCGTGTCAAGACATACTGGGCGGAGATAGAGGCCACCACTATTGCGACACAGGGTTCGGCCGTAGGCCGAGTGGCTGCCGAGCACTACTTTGAAGAAGTTCTGGAAGGCGCTCATTCGATAGAGGCTCAGTGCTCGAAGAATATTATGTTCTAGTGACATGTATTCCCATTGAAAAAACAATGTTTTATTGAATTATCAAGGATGTATTTATACTTTTTCCCGAAAGTACTATGATGCCTCCTGTGCGGCTGTTTATGTATATATGTATATAACCTGAAAGTTTGTAGTCGTCGGCTTCCGCCCCCACGCATATAATGCAGGGGTGTTCGCAGAAAATGCATATCCACACTTGATCGAACGTCTTGGTCCATTAAGGAGGTGATACCACAGCGAATGAGGCAATCGGACTATATTGCTTTAACACTTTCACTTAGAAATAGGAGTTTGACAGTGGGGCCACTATATAGCCCCTGGTACTTCTGCGCTCGTCCGAATATGGGGCGCGTATGTACATGATCGGGAAACGACCCTTCATTAATGCGGAGGAATCCCGAAGATTCCGATGAGTCATCAAGTGGTTGACCAGTCTCTCACTATATCATGATAGTCAGTTGATGTCTACTACACAACCTTCTTCTTGTAGACGTTGTTGGGCCTCCAAGTGCAGAGGTTTGTAAGACAGGAGCAAATTTCCCTCAAGTGGATGACCTAAGGTTTATCAATCCGTAGGATGAAGATGGTCTCTCTCAAGCAACCATGCAACTAAATAACAAAGAGTCTCTTGTGTCCCCAACACACCCAATACAATGGTAAATTGTATAGGTGCACTAGTTCGGCCAAGAGATGGTGATACAAGTGGTATATGGATAGTAGATAAAGGTTTTCGTAATATGAAAATATAAAAACAACAAGGTAACTAATGATAAAAGTGAGCACAAATGGTATTGCAATGATAGGAAACAAGGCCTAGGGTTCATACTTTCACTAGTGCAAGTCCTCTCAACAATAATAACATAACTGGATAACATAACTATCCCTCAACATGCAACAAAGAGTCACTCCAAAGTCACTAATAGCGGAGAACAAATGAAGAGATTATGGCAGGGTACGAAACCACCTCAAAGTTATTCTTTCCAATCAATCCGTTGGGCTATTCCTATAAGTGTCACAAACAGCCCTAGAGTTCGTACTAGAATAACACATTAAGACACAAATCAACCAAAACCCTAATGTCACCTAGATACTCCAATGTCAACTCAAGTATCCTGTCACATCCTAGCTAGACCATGCATTAGAGTGTTGCATCATGTCTTCTTTCAATAGAAACTTGAAATGGGGAAGGCAGAATCCCCAGCACCCCCCTGAAATCAACTAGGGTTTACTAGAAATAATTTCAATGAACCTGAAATGCCCTTCTAAAATGTTCACCCTCTTCGTCTTGGTTTTGAACCTGTGGCAAATTTGGTGCACAATTTTCTAGGTCATCAGAAGGTTACTGAATTAAATCATATGTATGTTGCTTTTGGACATTAAATACTAATAAATATTTTAAATGTTCAAATAATTCTGGTTTTAAGTCAGGGCTGTTAGGAATAATCCCAACAGAGCCCACAATTATTTTCAGGATTTTAGAAAATGCCTAGGTATTTTTAATAAAGCCCTAAACCTACAGAAAAATAGAAAAGGAAAATAGAAAGGGAAAACTTACCTGGCGCCACCCACCAGGCCCACCTGCCAGCCCAACCTAGCCACCGCGCCAGCGAGCAGCTTGGCTTGGCCAGGCAGGCAGGCAGGCAGGTGCTCGACGGCGAGCACCGCATGCGCGCCACGCAGCTGCCGCCGCCTCGCCGCTCCCCTCGTCGAGCTATCGACATGGGACGAGCTCCCTCGTTCTCGCCGCCCTCACACACACCCGCACCTCCGTCTGGTCTCTCTCCCTCGCTCTTCCTCCGCCATGGCCGACGCTGACGCACTCGCGCCACCGTGAAACCGTGCTCCCCGTCGTCCCCGCGCTACTCCACCGTGTCCTGAAGCTCCGCCACTTCCTCCTCAATCGCTCCACCAAGCCACGCCCCGCCGGAGGCCTACAAACGACTCCACCGAGCTCGTCTTCAACCTCGGGCCGCCCAGATCACCGTCGCCATTCCGACCGCACCGAGCCTTCCCCGAGCACGCTGACCCTCCCTGCGGCTTCTCTGTGAGCTGCTGAACCTCCCCGTGCTTTCCGTTTCGCCCCTGGAACACCGTAGATGCCGCATCTCTTGTGCCCGAACGCGCCGCCGCCTGACCACGTCGCCGGCGTTGCTCTGGTGACCATTTGGTCACGGGCTTGTGTCCGTCACACTCCTCGCGCCGCGTAGAGGCTCTAGGTGCTAGCACCACACCGCCTAGGCCACTACAGCCACGCGCACGAGCTGGCCCGAGCTTCGGCATCCGCCTGACCTCGTCGCCGGCAATGCTCCGGCCACTCCCTGGCCAAGCCATCACCACTGCTAGATGCGCGCGAGCACCAGCTGCCCGTAGCTGCTCTCCGTGTAGCAAATGGAGCCCTATGGGCAAATCCCGCAGCACGCCGCCGCGTCTGGCCTCGCCGGCCGCTAAACGCCGGCGAGTTTGACCGTTGACGTTGACAGGGTGGGCCCAGGTTGACTCCCCTGAGTCAATGACAAGTGCCCCCCCCCCCTCTGCTAATTGTCCAGATTAGTTTCTAACTAAAATTAGTTAGTTTAATTAACTACTGACACGCGGGACCCACTGGTCAATTCGACCTGGACATCCCCGTTGACCCTGACGTCACCCTGACGCATTGCTGACACAGTAATTGATTTACTGGAATTAGTTTTATACAGGAAATTCCAGAAAATAGTTCAAACTTCAAAAATTCATAGAAAATCAACCATAGCTCCAAATGAAATAAATTATATATGAAAAATTATCAGAAAAATTCAATCTATCCATCTGTAATGGTTTCATGCATGACAAAAAAAGTTACCTTGCTGTTTAACCAGAATAAGGAAATGCACTATTAAGGCCATGTTTAATGAGCTAATATTTGAATCTTTGATTCGAATGAGTTCATCCCTTTCTATTTTAGCTTGCATTAGGCCAAGACACATCCATATTGCCATGTCATAGCATGCATCATATTGTTGCATATCGCCATGTGTTGATTGTGTCCTGATGTGTTCTTCGTGGTCAGTTCTGCCTCCGAGGATATTCACGAGTATCCAACTGAAGGGCAGTATCCCGCTACCACTCCATCAGGCAAGCAACCATTGATCATTCCGATACAACCCATGTTCTCGCTTCTGCTCTTGTTTACTGCATTAAGACATAGCGATTCAAACTGCTGTGTGCTACGGTAGTTGAACCCTTATCCTCTACATGACCTGTCATTGCCACAGTAACTAGATGAAACCCACTAGCATGTGTAGGAGTTGATTGAGCCATGTATGTGATTCCTACCTTGCTATGCCTGCTATGCTTAGAGTTGTGTCAGGTCTGGTTCATCTGGGTGATGGGCTAGAGTGATATGATTATGTCGGTAATATGAGGGGTGCGTTGAACATGTTTTGGTAAAGGTATCGATGAGAGGCCATGTAGGAGTACATGGTGGGTTGTTTCATTGAGGCTGTCCATAAGAACTGAGATCTGTATGTGTGATTTAAGATGCAGTTACTATCGTACATTGGGCCCGAAACCAATGGACCCTCTCGGCTTCTTAATCACCCTAGTACTCTGTCCAGGAGTTGCAAATAGTTTCTGGTGCTTGTAGGTTATGTGTTGGCGGCCGTGCGTAGCGCTGACCCTAGGGGTGGGCTATGTTGCGGTAGATACACCGTGGCACGCTGTACCGAGTCACCCGTTTGGTGTCTCTGGAACCCTGTTCACATCGTTCAGGTCCGTATGTGGAAACCTCGGCCGGACTCCCTGCGGATGGAACCTGGATAGGCGATAAACCTGGACTACAGACTTAAGTGTTTCGGTAGGCCGTGGCCGACACCCTCGCTGGGCTTCCGCTTGAAGGTTGCCGAGTACATGTCCTGTAAACGGCGGTAAGTGGTGAAAGCGTGTATGACGAAGTACACCCCTGCAGGGTATAAAACTATTCGAATAGCCGCGTCCGCGGTAAAGGACTACTTGTTTGCCTATACAGTTCATAGACAAGTAAATGGATACTACTAAAAGACTCAAGATAAGTGTGAGTACCGAGGATGGCCCTCTCGTAGGATGACGAGGGAGGATCCCCGGTGGAGTATTGTGTTGGTGAGTAGTGGACTCATGTGCGAAAACTATTTTAATAGAGAAGTTCCGTAGGATAGTTTAGCCAAGAGTCAAAGCTGGCTTGCTGCAATATCTCCACCACCTTTTGAGAATAAGCATGTATAGTAGGTTCTGTTGTAAGACTTGCTGAGTACCTTTCTACTCATGTTTGCTTAATTACTGTTTTTAGATGACAACACCGCCCCCTCCGATGGGTTCTATGTAGAACTTGATGTCGACGAGTAACTAGCCACCCAGGTGGTGATCCTGGCCATGGAGGGCCCTATGTAGATAGTCAGGCTTCGAGAAGCCTTCTTTCTTTCTACAGTCTGTACTTAGACTAGTTGCTTCCGCATGTGCTTGTATGATTGTATGACTTGAGTGTTGGGTCATGTGACCCCTATCTGTATGAATATGTTATGTATGGCTCTCTGGAGCCTTTAAATAAAGTACTTGAGTTGTAGAGTTTTGTTGTGATGCCATGTTGTATGTACTCATATCGGGCATATTGTGTGTATGACTGAAAGCTTGGTATGAGTGGGATCCGACAATCTAGTTGTTTATCCTTGGCAGCCTTTCTTATGGGGAAATGTAGTCTAGTGTTCCTCGAGCCATAGTAGTCCGCTACAGCCCGGTTCACCGGAGTCCTGCTAGCCCAGCACTACTGTTCAGGACACTTGACTGGCCGGCATGTGATTCACTTCGTTGCTATGTCTGTCCCTTCGGGGAAATGTCATGCGGTGACTTCCGGAGTCCTTCCTAGCCTGCTACAGCCCGGGTTCCCCGGAGTCCTGTTAGCCCAGTGCTACAGCCGGGAATCACTCGCTGATGACCGACATGCTCGATGTGATTCATGTATGCGTGTCTCCATAGGTCTGTGCCGCTTTGGGTTCATGACTAGCCATGTCGGCCCGGGTTCTCTGTCATATGGATGCTAGCGACACTATCGTATACGTGAGCCAAAAGGCGCAAATGGTCCCGGGCCATGGTAAGGCGACACCCGTGGGATACCGTGCGTGAGGCCGCAAAGTGATTTGAGATGTTACCGGCTAGATCGATGTGACTTGAAATCAGGGTCCTGACATATCCGTGGGTATGATTATACGATATGCATCACACAATCTCAGATTCATCTATTCAACCAACACAAAGAACCTCAAAGAGTGCCCCAAAGTTTCTACCAGAGAATCACGACGAAAACGTGTGCCAACCCCTATGCATAGGTTCATGGGCGGAACCTGCAAGTTGATCACCGGAACATACATCAAGTGAATCACGTGACATCCCATTGTCACCACAGATACGCACGGCAAGACATACATCAAGTGTTCTCAAATCTTTAAATACTCAATCCGATGAGGAAAACTCAATCCATTACAAGAGAGTAGAGGGGAGAAACATCATAAGATCCAACTATAATAGCAAAGCTCGCGATAGATCAAGATCGTACCACCTCAAGAACAAGAGAGAGAGAGAGAGAGAGAGAGATCAAACACATAGCTACTAGTACATACCCTCAGGCCTGGGGGAGAACTACTCCCTCCTCATTATGGAGAGCACCGGGATGATGAAGATGGCCACCGGAGAGGGATTGCCCCCTCTGGAGGGTGCCGAAACGGGTCTAGATTGGTTTTCGGTGGCTACATAGGCTTCTGGTGGCGGAACTCCCGATCTATTGTGCTCCCCGATCGTTTTAGGGTATATTGATATATATAGGTTGAAGAAATACGTGAGGGGAGCCACGAGGGGCCCATGATGGTAGAGGGCGCGCCGAGGGGGTGGGCGCGCCCCCCTGCCTCGTAGCTTCCTCGTTGATCCCCTGACCTGCACTCCAAGTGTCCTGTATTGCTTTCTTTCCAAAAATAACTTTTCCGAAGGTTTCATTCCGTTTGGACTCCGTTTGATATTCCTTTTCTTTGAAACCCTAAAACAAGGGAAAAACAGAAACTTGCACTGGGCTCTAGGTTAATAGGTTAGTCCCAAAAATCATAGAAAATAGCATATATATGCATATAAAACATCCATGGTTAATAATATAATAGCATGGAACAATTAAAAATTATAGATACGTTGGAGACGTATCATCAGTTTTCGGCTTTCTCTACTGAGGTGCTCATCCGGATGAACCAGGGCACAATCGCAGTAGTTCTCCCAGTGCTACCTTAGCCGATATAACGAAACATAAGGTACCAAAACGTGGTAGCCGGGCAAACCCAACTTGTGACCAAAGACATGATTCGGAGCTGATGCATATAGGGCTAAACTCGCGACGCCGAACACTCCCTAAGGTGTTCGGTATTTATAACATATACCAGGCTAAAAAATGCCCTTAATAAGAAACCCCATGTGTCCAGGTACATGCAAAATCCTGACGTGGCCACATGCCAATAACACCAGAATCCTTCTCGATTGTGTGGAGTATCCGAAGAATTTGAGCAACAAGAGACAGTAAAAAAGGTTTATGCAGGGTCTTAATCTAAAAGGAAACCTTCGGGCGGGTCCCTGCTGCACGTCTGCGCCTGTGTCTCTGTTGTGCCGTGTCCTGTACAGTTGTAGCATGATTGTCATCTGTAAAAGGAAAGAACTTAGGTGAAAGTTGCTGTGCCAAAAAGAAGAATTGGTTATTATCAATGAACTATCAAAATTCAAGAGAAGCAAAGTTGATTCGGGCTGGCCTTGATTACACGCGGGAAGCCCCTGGTATCGTTTATGAGGGTTTGATCATCAAACCAATCTCATGTATATATGATGGAACGCCGGATTCGTTTAACCGTGTCCATTGTCTTGACGACCTGCCATTTTTTCTGGTTGGTGAGGTCGTCTAGTTTGCGGCTGTTAGAGCTGCCGCATCCTCTTCCGTACATAAGAACCATTCGGTATTTCCGCTAACTGAGATGATGCCACGTGGACCGGGCATCTTAAGCTTGAGAAAAGCATAATGCGGTATTGCGTTAAAATGAGGGAAAGTCGTTCTTTCGAGTAGTGCTTGATAACCACTTCGGAATGGGGCGATGTGAAAAGTTAACCTTTTGCTTCAGAAGTTATCGGGAGAACCGAATACCACCTCTAGTAGTAGAGAGCCCGTACAGCGGGCCTCTTGGCCTGGTATTACTCCCTTGAAGGTAGTATTACTGTGGCTTATTTGTGTCGGGTCAATCCCCATTGTGCGGACTGTGTCCTGATATATCAGATTTAGATCACTGCCGCCGTCCATGAGGACTCGTGTGAAATGGTACCCATTTATTATTGGGTCTAACACCAAGGCCGTCAGTCCTTCGTGTCGGATATTTGTCTCGTGATCCCTACGATGAAAACTGATCGGGCAGGCCAACCAGGGGTTGAACCTAGGGGTGACGGGCTCTATGGCGCGTGTACCTCATAGTGCATGCTTGCTTCTCCTCTTTATCACATGGATCACGTTTACTGTTTTAACCTATGGTGGGAACTTTTTCTGTCCTCCGGCGCTTTGCTGGCGAGGTTCATCCTCGTCTTCGCTTGGTGCCTCGTCCCCTTTGTGTTCGACGTTTAGCTTACCGGCCTGCTTGAAAACCCAACATTCTCTGTGGGTATGATTTGCAGGTTTGTCTGGGGTGCCGTGAATCTGACAGAGCTTGACAAGAATTTTGTTTAGGCCAGATTGTCCTTCTCTGCTGCCTTTCAAAGGCTTTTTCCGCTGACCTGGTCGGGAGCCCCTGAATCCGGCATTTACCGCCGTGTTATCTGGGCTACCTTCTTTATTTCGACGCTTGTTTTTGTTGCGTTGTGGTTTACCATTGCCATCCCTGACTTCGGATGTGCTTGGGTCGCTGGTGCTGCTACAGGCCAACCAGTTGTCCTCGCTCGCACAAAAGCGGGTCATGAGGCTTGTTAGGGCTGCCATTGTTGTCGGTTTTTCTTGGCCGAGGTGTTGGGAGAGCCATTTGTCTCGGATGCTGTGTTTAAAAGCTGCTAAGGCTTCGGCGTTCGGACAGACGACGATTTGGTTCGTCTTGGTGAGGAACCTGTTCCAAAGCTTTCGGGAGGACTCTCCGGACTGTTGGATTATATGACTTAAATCGTCTGCATCCGGAGGTCGGACATAAGTCCCTTGAAAATTGGCCCGAAAAGCGTCCTCGAGCTCCTCCCAACTTCCAATTGAGTTTTCAGGGAGGCTTTTCAGCCAGTGCCGAGCTGGCCCTTTAAGCTTGAGAGGCAAGTATTTAATGGCATGGTGATCGTTTCCACGAGCCATATGAATATGGAGGATAAAGTCCTCTCTCCAGACTCCAGGGTCTGTGGTCCTATCGTACGCCTCTATGTTCACCAGTTTGAATCCCTCTAGGAATTCGTGATCCAGCACCTCATCAGTGAAACATAAGGGGTGTGCAGCACCCCTGTATTGGGATGTGCCATGGTGTTCGGACGATTTTAGTATTCGGTGTTGGTTTTGTACCATAGCGCGCTTCCTAGATCCATAGATGGATCTGGTCACGCCGGATTTTTGACGCAAGTTCTCACATAGATCGTGTGTTGACTTATGCACGACATTGTTAGCCGCTCCATTGCGTTCACAAGGTGGTGGATCCGGCCGGTTAGCCGTATCATTCTTCGGCTGTATGGGCTCTAAGACCTCATCATCAAATTCTGGTAACAGCTTGCGCTTTGGATAGCTATTTTTATGGTAACTTCCACCATACTTTGTTACTTTGTTCCACCTGGTGTTGAGCGTATCTTGTGCGGCCTTGAGCCTTTGCTTCTGTTTCTTCAGGCTCCTCGCTGTGGCAATAAGCCTTCTGCGGAAGTTCTCTTGCTCCAAGTGCGTTTCCTGGATGATGTGTGCATCTTCATCCGGACTGTTTTCTTCCCCAGACGGGGTTTGATGAGGCTTATCCTTGGCGTCGCCGTGTTCGGACGTCGGATCCATACTATGTTTGCAGTTTGCATCTTGATCGTGCTCTGCCACCAGGGTGGTGCGGTCGTCATTTCTTCTAGAGTCGACTGGACTGTTATTTCCTCTTGCGCTGTTATCACTATTTTTGCTATGGCGGGACTTAGAGCGGTGCCGCTGACGTCGGCGCTTGGGTTGCTGATACGTCCATTTTGCATCATGCTTTTATATCGATATTTATTGCATTATGGACTGTTATTTCACTTTATGTCACAATACTTATGGCTATTCTCTCTTATTTTACAAGGTTTACATAAGGAGGGAGAATGCCGACAGCTAGAATTCTCGGCTGGAAAAAGGAGAAAATATTAGAGACCTGTTCTGCGCAACTCCAAAAGTCCTGAAACTCCACAGAACATCTTAAAATAAATAAAGAAAAATCCTCGCCAAAGGGCGCGCACCCTGTTCACGAGGGTGGGGGGCGCCCCCCCTAGGGCGCGCCCCCTACCTCATGGGCCCCTGGTGGCTCTCTGACGTCCATCTTCTCCTATATGAAGTCTTTCGATGAGAAAAAAAATAGTAGGGAACTTTTTGGGACGAGACTCCCCCGCCACGAGGCGGAACCTTGGTGGAACCAATCTAGAGCTCCGGCAGAGCTGTTCTGCCGGGGATACTTTGAAGGAAATATGCCCTAGAGGCAATAATAAAGTTATTATTTATTTCCTTATATCATGATAAATGTTTATTATTCATGCTAGAATTGTATTGACAGGAAACATGATACATGTGTGAATACATAGACAAACAGAGTGTCACTAGTATGCCTCTACTTGTCTAGCTCGTTGATCAAAGATGGTTATGTTTCCTAGCCATAGACAAAGAGTTGTGATTTGATTAACGAGATCACATCATTAGGAGAATGATGTGATTGACTTGACCCATTCCGTTAGCATAGCACTTGATCGGTTAATTTATTGCTATTGCTTTTTCATGACTTATACATGTTCCTATGACTATGAGATTGTGCAACTCCCGTTTACCGGAGGAACACTTTGTGTGCTACCAAACGTCACAACATAACTGGGTGATTATAAAGGTGCTCTACAGGTGTCTCCGAAGGTACTTGTTGGGTTAGCGTATTTCGAGATTAGGATTTGTCACTCCGATTGTCCGAGAGGTATCTCTGGGCCCACTCGGTAATGCACATCACTATAAGCCATGCAAGCATTGCAACTAATGAGTTAGTTGCGGGATGATGTGTTACGGAACGAGTAAAGTGACTTGCCGGTAACGAGATTGAACTAGGTATTGAGATAGCGATGATCGAATCTCGGGCAAGTAACATACCGATGACAAAGGGAACAACGTATGTTGTTATGCGGTTTGACCGATAAAGATATTCGTAGAATATGTAGGAGCCAATATGAGCATCCAGGTTCCGCTATTCGTTATTGACAGGAGAGTGTCTCGGTCATGTCTACATAGTTCTCGATCCCGTAGGGTCCGCACGCTTAAAGTTCGATGACGGTTATATTATGAGTTTATGTGTTTTGATGTACCGAAGGAGTTCGGAGACCGGGATGAGATCGGAGACATGACGAAGAGATCTCGAAATGGTCGAGACATAAAGATCGATATATTGGACGAGTATATTCGGACATCGGAAAGGTTCCGAGTGATTCGGGTATTTTCGAGAGTACCGGGGAGTTACGGGAATTTGTATTGGGCCTTAATGTGCCATACGGGAAAGGAGAGAAAGGCCTCAAAGGGTTGCCGCACCCCTCCCCATGGGCTGGTCCGAATTGGACTAGGGAGGGGGGGCGCCCCCTTCCTTCCTTCTCCTTTTCCCTTCCCTTTCCTTCCCTCCAACTCCTACTACATGGAAGGGCTCCTAGTTCTACTAGGAAAGGGGGAATCCTACTTCCGGTGGGAGTAGGACTCCCCTATGGCGCGCCATAGAGAGGGCTGGCCCTCCCCCTCCTCCACTCCTTTATATACGGAGGCCGGGGGCTCCCCAAAGACACAACAATTGATCTATTGATCTCTTAGCCGTGTGCGGTGCCCCCCTCCACCATAATCCACCTCGATCATATCGTAGCGGTGCTTAGGCGAAGCCCTACGTCGGTAGAACATCATCATCATCACCACGCCGTCGTGCTGACGAAACTCTCCCTCAACACTCGGCTGGATCAGAGTTCGAGGGACGTCATCGAGTTGAACGTGTGCAGAACTCGGAGGTGTCGTGCGTTCGGTACTTGATTGGTCGGATCATGAAGACGTACGACTACATCAACCGCGTTGTGCTAACGCTTCAGCTTTCGGTCTACGAGGGTATGTGGACAACACTCTCCCCTCTCATTTCTATGCATCACCATGATCTTGCATGTGCGTCGGAATTTTTTTGAAATTACTACTTTCCCCAACATACTTCCCTCCGGGAGGGGGAAATCATCACCATCGTCATCACCAACGCTCCTCTCATCGGGAGAGGGCAATCTCCATCAACATCTTCACCAGCTCCATCTCATCTCCAAACCCTAGTTCATCTCTTGTATCCAATTCTTGCCTCAAAGTCCGGGATTGGTGCTAGTAGGTTGCTAGTAGTGTTGATTACTCCTTGTAGTTGATGCTAGTTGGTTTATTTGGTGGAAGATCATATGTTCAGATCCTATATGCCTATTATTACCCCTCTGATTATGAACATGAATATGCTTTGTGAGTAATTACGTTTGTTCCTGAGGACAAGGGAGAAGTCTACTATTAGTAGTCATGTGAATTTCGTATTCGTTTGATATTTTGATAAGATGTATGTTGTCTAGACTCTAGTGGTGTTATGTGAACGTCGACTACATAACACTTCACCATTATTTGGGCCTAGAGGAAGGCATTGACAAGTAATAAGTAGATGATGGGTTGCTAGAGTGACAGAATCTTAAACCCTAGTTTATGCGTTGCTTCGTAAGGGGCTGATTTGGATCCACATGTTTCATGCTATGGTCAGGTTTACCTTAATACTGTTGTTGTAGTTGCAGATGGTTGCAATAGAGGTTAATCATAAGTGGGATGCTTGTTCAAGTAAGAACGGCACCCAAGCACTAGTCCACCCACATATCAAATTATCAAAGTATCCAACGCGAATCATATGAACGTGATGAAAACTAGCTTGACGATATTCCCATGTGTCCTCGGTAGCGCTTTTCCTATTATAAGAGTTTGTTCCGACTTGTCCTTTGCTACAAAAGGATTGGGCCATCTTGCTGCACTTTATTTACTTTTGTTACTTGTTGCTTGTTACAATTTATCCTATCACAAAACTATCTGTTAACACTTATTTCAGTACTTGCAGAGAATACCTTGCTGAAAACCGCTTATCATTTCCTTCTCCTCCTCGTTGGGTTCGACACTCTTACTTATCGAAAGGACTACGATAGGTCCCCTATACTTGTGGGTCATCAAGACTCTTTTCTGGCGCCGTTGCCGGGGAGCGTAGCGCCTTTGGTAGGTGGAATTTGCTAAGGAAAAATTTATATAGTGTGCTGAAATTTACTATCACTTGTCACTATGGAAAGTAATTCTCTGAGGGGCTTGTTCGGGGTATCTTCACCCCGTCCAGTAGAGGAAAGAGATGCTCCTCAACCTACTGAACCTATTGAAAATGAAACTCCTTTTGAATTTCCTTCGGGTATGATGGAAAAACAGCTAGCTAACCCTTTTACAGGAGATGGATCAAAGCATCCTGATGAGCACTTAATATATGCGGATGAAGTTTGTGGATTATTTAAGCTTGCAGGTATACCCGATGATGTTGCTAAGAAGAAAGTCTTCCCTTTATCTTTGAAGGGATACGCATTGATATGGTATAGGCTATGTGATGATATGAGATCATGGGACTATAAAAGATTGAAGTTGGAATTTCATCAAAAGTATTACCCTATGCATCTTGTTCATCGTGATCGCAATTATATATATATATAATTTCTGGCCTCGCGAAGGAGAAGCATCACTCAAGCTTGGGGGAGGCTTAAATCAATGTTATATTCAAGCCCCAATCATGAGGTCTCAAGAGAAATGGTCGTTCAAAAATTTTATGCTCGGCTTTCTCATAATAATCAAACCATGCTCGATACTTCTTGTGCTGGCTCTTTTATGATGAAGACTATTGAATTCAGATGGAATTTATTGGATAGAATTAAACGCAACTCTGAAGATTGGGACATTGACGAAGGTAAGGAGTCAGGTATGACACCTAAGTTTGATTGTGTTAAATATTTTATGGACACCGGTATTTTCCGTAAGTTTAGCACTAAACATGGACTTGACTCTGAGATAGTAGCTTCTTTCTGTGAATCTTTTGCTACTTATGTTGATCTCCCTAAGGATAAGTGGTTTAAATATCATCCTCCCATAGAAGTAAAAGTAGCTGCACCTATTAAAGTTGAAGAAAAGACTGTCACTTATAATGATCCTATTGTTCCTACTTCTAATGTTGAGAAACCACCTTTCCCTATCAGAATAAAGGATCATGTTAAAGCTTCAATAGTTGTTCGTAAAAGCAATATTAGAACTTATACACCTCCTGAGAAAGTTAAAGTAGAACCTAATATTGCTATTGTTAAAGATCTCTTGTCTGATAATATTGATGGGCATGTTATTCAGTTCGGAGCTAGGTGAAACTGCTAGAATTACTAAGCCTTGTGATAAAGATAAACATAGACCTATGGTAGGCGTGCCTGTTATTTCTGTTAAAATAGGAGATCATTGTTATCATGGGTTATGTGATATGGGTGCTAGTGCTAGTGTTATACCTTATGACTTGTATAAAGAACTCAAGCATGAAATTGCACCTGCTGAGTTAGAAGATATTGATATCACAATTAAACTTGCCAATGGAGATACTATTTCAGCGATGGGAATTGTTAGAGATGTTGAAGTCTTGTGTGGGAAAACTAAATATCCTGCTGATTTTCTTGTTCTTACTTCTCCGCAAGATAGATTTTGTCCCATTATATTTGGTAGACCCTTCTTGAACACTGTTAATGCTAGGATAGATTGCAAAAAGAATGTTGTTACTATTGGCTTGGATGATATGGTTCCTGAGTTTAATTTCTCTAAATTTAGTAAACAACATCGTGAGGAAGAATTACCTAGTAAGGATGAAATTATTGGTCTTGCTTCTATTGCCATACCTCCTAGTGATTCTTTAGAACACTATTTGCTAGACCATGAAAATGATATGTTCATGAATGAAAGCAGGGAAATAGATGAAGTATTCTTTAAACAGGAACCTATTCTGCAACACAAGTTGCCTGTTGAGATCTTAGGGGATCCTCCTCCACCCAAGGGTGATCCCGTGTTTGAGCTTAAACCATTGCCTGCTAATCTTAAATATGCTTATCTTGATGAAAAGAAGATATATCCTGTTATTATTAGTGCTAACCTTTCAGAGCATGAAGAAGAAAGATTATTGAAAAGTCTGAAGAAGCACTATGCTGCTATTGGATAAACTCTTGATGATCTTAAGGGCATTAGTCCCACTCTATGTCAACATAAAATAAACTTGGAAGCAGAGGCCAAACCAGTTTGTGATCCTCAACGACGTCTGAATCCTAAAATGAAAGAAGTGGTAAGAAAAGAAATACTAAAGCTTCTGGAGGTAGGTATAATCTATCCCGTTGCTGATAGTGAGTGGGTAGGTCCTGTCCATTGTGTCCCTAAGAAGGGAGGTATTACTGTTGTTCCTAATGATAAAATGAATTGATTCCACAAAAAATCATCACAGGTTATAGGATGGTAATTGATTTCTGCAAATTAAATAAAGCTACTAAGAAAGATCATTACCCCTTACCTTTTATTGATCAAATGCTAGAAAGATTATGCAAACATACACACTATTGCTTTCTAGATGGTTATTCTGGTTTCTCTCAAATACCTGTGTCGGCTAGAGATCAATCAAAGACTACTTTTACATGCCCTTTTGGTACTTTTGCTTATAGACATATGCCTTTTGGTTTATGTAATGCACCTGCTACCTTTCAAAGATGCATGATGGCTGTATTCTCTAACTTTTGTGAAAAGATTTGTGAGGTTTTCATGGACGATTTTTCCGTCTATGGTTCCTCTTTTGATGATTGCTTGAGGAATCTTGATCGAGTTTTGCAGAGATGTGAAGAAACTAATCTTGTCTTGAATTGGGAAAAGTGCCACTTTATGGTTAATGAAGGTATTGTCTTGGGGCATAAAGTTTCTGAAAGAGGTATTGAAGTTGATAAAGCCAAGGTCGATGCTATTGAAAAGATGCCATGTCCCAAGGACGTCAAAGGTATAGGAAGTTTCCATGGTCACGCCGGATTTTACAGGAGGTTCACTAAGGACTTCTCAAAATTTTCCCGGCCTCTGACTAATTTACTGCAAAAAGATACACCATTTGTCTTTGATGATGATTGTGTAGAAGCATTTGAAATACTTAAGAAAGCGTTAGTCTCTGCACATGTTGTTCAGCCACCTGATTGGAGTTTAACCTTTGAAATTATGTGTGATGCTAGTGATTATGCTGTAGGTGCTGTTCTAGGGCAAAGAGTTGATAAGAAATTAAATGTTATTCATTATGCTAGTAAGACTCTAGACAATGCTCAAAGAAATTATGCTACTACTGAAAAAGAGCTTTTAGCAGTTGTATTTGCTTGTGATAAGTTCAGATCTTATATTGTTGATTCTAAAGGAACTATTCAAACTGATCATGCTGCTATTAAATACCTTATGGAAAAGAAAGATGCTAAACCTAGACTTATTAGATGGGTTCTCTTGCTACAAGAATTTGATTTGCATATTGTTGATAGAAAGGGAGCTGAGAACCCCGTTGCAGACAACTTGTCTAGGTTAGAAAATATTCTTGATGACCCACTACCTATTAATGATAACTTTCCTGATGAACAATTAAATGTTATAAGTACTTCTCGTAGTACTCCATGGTATGCTGATTATGCTAATTATATTGTTGCTAAGTTTATACCACCTAGCTTCACATACCAGCAAAAGAAAAAGTTTTTCTATGATTTAAGACATTACTTTTGGGATGACCCACATCTTTATAAAGAAGGAGTAGATGCTGTTATTAGACGTTGTGTACCTGAGCATGAACAGGAACATATCCTACGCAAGTGTCACTCCGAGGCTTATGGAGGACACCACGCTGGAGATAGAACTGCACATAAGGTATTGCAATCTGGTTTTTGTTAGCCTACTCTCTTCAAGGATGCCTGTAAGTTTGTCTTGTCTTGTGATGAATGTCAAAGAATTGGTAATATTAGTAGACGTCAAGAAATGCCTATGAATTATTCACTTGTTATTGAACCGTTTGATGTTTGGGGCTGAGGGAGTCCTGGATTAGGGGGTGTCCGGATAGCCGGACTATACCTTCGGCCAAACTCCTGGACTATGAAGATACAAGATTGAAGACTTCGTCCCGTGTCCGCAAGGGACTTTCCTTGGCATGGAAGGCAAGCTTGGTGATACGGATATGTAGATCTCCTACCATTGTAACCGACTCTGTGTAACCCTAGCCCTCTCCGGTGTCTATATAAACCGGAGAGTTTTAGTCCGTAGGACGAACAACAATCATACCATAGGCTAGCTTTTAGGGTTTAGCCTCTTGGTAGATCAACTCTTGTACTACCCATATCATCAATATTAACCGACTCTCGTGGTACATCTACTCTTGTACTACCCATATCATCAATATTAATCAAGCAGGACGTAGGGTTTTACCTCCATCAAGAGGGCCCGAACCTGGGTAAAACAGCGTGTCCCCTGCCTCCTGTTACCATCCGGCCTAGACGCACAGTTCGGGACGCCCTACCCGAGATCCACCGGTTTTGACACCGACATTCGTGCTTTCATTGAGAGTTCCTCTGTGTCGTCACTTTTAGGCCCGATGGCTTCTTCGATCATCAACAGCGATGCGATCCGGGGTGAGACTTTTCTCCCCGGACAGATCTTCATATTCAGCGGCTTTGCACTGTGGGCCAAGTCGCTTGGTCATCTGGAGCAGATCGAAAGCTACGCCCCTGGCCATTAGGTCAGATTTGGAAGTTTGAACTACACGGCCGACATCCGTGGAGACTTGATCTTCGACGGATTCGAGCCACAGCCGATCGCGTCGCACTGTCACGATGGGCATGATTTAGCTGTGCCGCCGAACAGTGCCCTGGAGGCCGCACCTGTGTCCGCTCCGACCCCTAGCTCGGAGCCGATAACACCAACCGAGGATGGGTGGTTAGACACCGCCTCGGGGTCTGCAATCTCAACGGCGATCGAGCCCAGCACCTGCCCTATTCTCTGCGAAGCCCGTGACTCCAAGGAGCCGGACTCCTCTCCAGACTCCGAGCCCTCCGCGCCCCGACCGATCGAACCCGATTGGGCGCCGATCATGGAGTTCACAACCACGGACTTCTTTCAGCACTCGCCCACCGACGATATTCTGAATTCACTAATGTCTCTCTCTTTGTCAGGAGAGCCCTGGCCGGACTATGGTCAGCAAGGTTGGGATGCGGCTGATGAAGAAATTCAAAGCTCACCCACCACCCACATCGTAGCCACTATCGATGATTTAACCGACATGCTCGACTTCGACTCCGAAGACATCGACGGTATGGACGCCGATGCAGGAGATGATCAAGAACCAGCGCCTATAGGGCACTGGAAGGCAACCTCGTCGTATGATATATACATGGTGGACACCCCAAAGGAAGGCAATGGTGATGGAACAGCGGAGGATGACCCCTCCAAGAAGCAGCCTAAGCGCCGGCATCAGCGGCGCCGCTCCAAATCTTGCCAAAAGATAAATGGTGATTCTGGCACGGGAGATAATAACACCCCGGACAGTGCCGAAGACAACCACCTCCTGCAAGACTCAGCATAGGAGGATAGAGAAGCCAGCCCTCATGAGAGAGCGGCAGACAGAGAGGTCGAGGACGATAATTATATGCCTCCCTCCAAAGATGAGGCAAGCCTCGACGACGACGAATTTGTCATGCCGGAGGATCCCGTCGAACAAGAGCGTTTCAAACGCAGGCTTATGGCCATGGCAAGTAGCCTCAAGAAAAAACAGCAACAACTTAGAGCGGATCAAGATTTACTAGACAACAGATGGACTGAAGTCCTCGCGGCCGAAGAGTATGAACTCGAACACCCCTCCAAGAGCTACCCATGGCGCAGGTTGCTACCCCAATTAGAGGAGGAAGCACCTAAACCTAGATCACCAGCGCATGATGCGCCCGACCGGCCACCCCGTGGCCGCGATAGAGAGGCCTCTCGGCCCTCCACTCAAGCCGCACACCGGCGCCGCTCACAAAATACCAAGTCATGAGAAAATGCACCAGACCTGCGAGATATATTGGAGGACAAGGCAAGGCAAACAAGATCGATCTACAGATCACGTGGGCGCCCCACGGCACGAGACGGTACTCGTCACACCGGATACAGTAAATCCGGCCGGGCCGAACACAGTAGACAAAGCTCGTTGGAGCTACAATACAGAGGCGCCGCACACCCACTATGCTTCACAGATGAAGTAATGGATCATCAAATCCCCGAGGGTTTCAAACCCGTGAATATCGAATCATACGATGGCACAACAGATCCTGCAGTATGGATCGAGGACTATCACCTTCATATCCACATGGCCCGCGGTGATGACCTACACGCCATCAAATACCTCCCACTCAAGCTTAAAGGACCAGCTCGGCATTGGCTTAACAGCTTGCCAGCAGAATCAATTGGTTGTTGGGAGGACCTGGAAGCCCCATTCCTCGACAATTTCCAGGGCACTTATGTGCCACCACTAGACGCCGATGACCTAAGCCACATAATTCAGCAGTCAGAGGAATCGGCCAGACAATTCTGGACATGGTTCCTAACCAAGAAAAATCAAATTGTCGACTGTCGGCACGCAGAGGCCCTAAAAGCCTTCAAGCAAAACATCCGCGATGAGTGGCTTGCACGACACCTAGGACAGGAATAGCCGAAATCTATGGCAGCCCTCACGACACTTATGACCCGCTTTTGCGCGGGAGAAGACAGCTAGCTAGCTCGTAGCAATAACATGACCAAGAGCCCTGGTAATTTGGATACCAAGGACAGCAGTGGCAGGTCGCGTCCCAACAAGTAAAAGCGCCGCATTAACGGCGACAACGCTGAGGATACGATAGTTAATGCCGGATTCAGAGGCTCTAAACCCGGTCAGCGGAAAAAAAAATTCAAAAGAAATACTCCGGGCCCGTCCAGTTTGGACCGAATACTCGACCGCTCATGCTAGATACATGGCACCCCTGAAAAACCAGCCAATCACACCAATAGGGATTGTTGGGTGTTCAAGCAGGCAGGCAAGTTAAATGCCGAAAGCAGAGACAAGGGGCTGCATAGCGATGACGAGGAGGAGCCCCGGCCGCCAAACAACAGTGGACAGAAAGGTTTTCCCTCACTAGTGGGGACGGTGAACATGATATACGCAACTCACATCCCCAAGAGGGAGCGGAAGCGTGTGCTAAGGGACGTATACGCAATGGAGCCAGTCGCCCCAAAGTTCAACCCATGGTCTTCCTGCCCGATTACTTTTGATCGAAGGGACCACCCCACTAGCATCCGCCATGGCGGATTCGCCGCATTGGTTCCAGACCCAATTATTAACGGATTTCACCTCACTAGAGTCCTTATGGATGGCAGGAGCAGCCTGAACCTGCTTTATCCATTATTGCAGAACCGGGCAATAGCACCGGTTCGTAAGGCCCTTTAGTGCCGGTTCAGGAACCGGCACTAAAGTTTCGGCACTAAAGCCCCCCCCCCCTTTAGTACCGGTTCAGCACGAACCGGTGCTAAAGGGGAACCACGTGGCGCGAGCCAGCTCCGGGGGCCGGGAGCCCTTTAGTACCGGTTGGTAACACCAACCGGTACTAAATGGTTGTGGGTTTTTGTTTTATTTTGTATTTTTCAATTAAATTTGTGTTATCAATTTAATTTAGGATTGTTTTACGTTATAATGAGTTGTAGTCGTCGTCATCATCATCATCATCATCATCATCATCATCGCATATTAATAAATAAATAAACTCTAGCTAGCTAAAAATCATCGTAGTCGTCTAATTACCACTATTTAATCATCATAGTCATTACCGCTAGCTATCTAATCATCATCAACGCTGGCTAGCTTAAAGAGGAAACATTCACTTTGTAACAGAAGCAAAGATATCATCAAGTTCAACATAATCATCACCAACATCGAAGTTCAGGACACGGACATGAGACAAGTACTAATTAAGAGCATGAACTAGTAGCTAATGATCCTGCTGCTCCCTCTGAGGTAGAATAGCATAGAACATGTATAGCTCTCCTGATTCATCATACTGGAGCATGCAGATGAATCTGTCTCCTAATCTTGGGTTGCGCTTCTCCTTACTGCCGCCTAGTACTTCTCTGCGATCGTTAACAATTTTGCTCCAATCTTTCACTATTAAGCGTTCTTCGCTTTCAGAAATCCTGAATGCACTCATGTGCAATTTTGCTCCAATCCTAAACTTAGTATATTTCGTAAGCTAACCATTGACATGCGACCTTTTGTCTCGATCCACTGAGGCACAACTGTCATCGGAAGTCCCTGTTGAACAACATCGTATAGTAATTAATATACTAAGCAATGAAAGTTTAGCTTCAAAAATAATGTATGCAAAAGATGCACTAATTAAGGACAAATATTATAGATGTGACTGTAGTTCAACACGATCACCATTGGTCGCACGTTTTGAGTACTAACATTTCTAAGTTTAGGAAAAAAATTGTCTTGACAGTATTAAGATCCTCAAGCCATGAAACATAATGACTTATCTCCTCGCAGTTTAGTTGAGCCCCGGGGCAGTAGTAGGTCCTGTCTACCAAGCGCCGGACATGTTTGCTTGAACTGAAATAAGCTGACAATACAAATTAGTTGTCAACTATTTTTGAATAAACTCTATGAAAGACATAAACATATGCATGCATGGTTGAGAAAAACTCACCAAATGGTAGAACTGGAGGCGTTTGCACATCGACCCAGATGTCTATATTACCTTCAATATCATCTTCCGGACGAATATCAAAGGTGATAACCATATCAAGCTCAAATGCATAAGCCTTGCATAGTGCTTGCCATGCTCCGTCTTCAAGTAAACTCTCTTTACCTCCATATCATCTATAGCACTAAAACCTATCTTATCCAAGACAAAAATTCTTGCATGGCAGGGGATGCGCTAGTAGAATAGTGAAAATTTAAAATTATAAGTTGAAGCAAATGAAGCATAAGTTTTGCATTCAAATAATAATTGACAAAGTGACTTACTGTATCAACTTCGAATGTCTCATCCAGCTTGATGCTGAAGCGCCTACCATCAACAAGGAAATTTTGGTCGCACAGGCCGCGCTGGTCTTCACAGTATTCGCACATAATAAAATATTTTTCGTTCGACATTTCGTATGTTCATATAGGTGAAACATTAAACACCTATATCTAGCCAAATATATATTCACCTAACATTTGATATTAATATATCTAACTATATATTCAATTGACATTACTATATATTTAACTTTTCTATCTAATTCATCTAACATTCGACATTAATCTAACATTTATATAAACTCAAAATATATAAAAAATTAAATAAACAGAAAAACTCATTAACAAATAATATTTTAATTAGATCATCAAATCTCATATACCTAAATTTTCTTACTAAAAATAAACTAGTTATATTAATTATTCAACTAGTTCTAATCTCATATACCTAAATTTTCTTACTAAAAATAAACTAGTTATATTAATTATTCAACTAGTTCTAATCTCATATACCTAAATTTTCTTACTAAAAATAAACTAGTTATATTAATTATTCTACTAGTTCTAATCTCTAGTTCGACAATTTTTCTATCTAGCTAGCTAATTCATCTAACATTCGACATTAATCTAACATTCGATCATCTAATTAACTTTTCTAAAAAACAGAAAATAAGTAAAAAAAATGTGTGTGTGTGTGTATGCATGTGTGTGTATATATACATATATGTGTGTACGTATGTGTGTATGTGTTTGTGTATGCGTGTGTGTGTGGTATATGTGTGTGTGTGCGGCCCCCGTACGCCGCCACCCCGTATGTACGAGCGGGGGCGCCGGCGTACGGGGCGGGGGCGCCGGTGTGTGTGTGTGTATGTATGTGTGTGTATGTGTGTGCGGGAGCGAGAGAGAGACGTACGGCCGTGGCGATGACAACGGACGGCGGCGGCGTTCGGGGCAGCAGCGCGAGACGACGACGACGACGGCGGCGGCGGGGACAGCGACGATGACGACGGACGACGGGATCGAGCGGCGCGCGCGGCGGAGGTTGGAGACGAAGTGGGGAGATGAAACTGAAATTTTCGTAAGTGCTATATATATAGGATGGGCCTTTAGTGCCGGTTCGTGGCTCCAACCGGTACTAAAGGCCTATTTTCGTCAGGCCAAGCGGCGGGAAACGAAGGCCTTTAGTACCGAAGGCCTTTAGTACCGGTTGGAGCCACCAACCGGTACTAAAGGGGGGGCCTTTAGTACCGGTTGGAGCCACCAACCGGTACTAAAGGCCTTGCACTGCCACCCCAAAGTTTAGTCCCACCTCGCCCGGCGAAGGGCAGCCCCACTGGTTTGTAAACCCAGCCGCGGCTACCTCTTCGAACTCCTTTATGTAGTAGGCTTCTGGGCCTAATTAATTAGGGCGTGCTGCCCTGTGAGTCTGCTGGCCCTTCTGGGCCTGCATTTGCACACCCTAGGTCTAGCAGACCCACAGGGCAGTGCGCCAACAAATTTTTTATATAGTTTTTTCTTTTATTTATTTTTGAGTACTTTTTTATATAGTTTTTTTCTTTTCTGCATTATTTATTTTCTTCTATTTATTTTTGAGTAATTTTTTTGTATAGTTTTTTTATTTTCTGCATTATTTTTTTTGTATAGTCCGAAACCCTGATACTCGGTAAGAGTTTGTCTAGTTTGTACACGAAGTGCGTCCAGTTTTTGCCCTGACCCTCTCTACTCTTTCGCGCATGCCATCCGGGTGATATGATGATACCATGCCAAGTTTCAACATTTTCAGGATTCATTTTTTAGTGTTTTTCAATTTCACGGTCATTTAGCTCTCTAAACAATTAGGTAAATGACCGAAAAACAACAAATGATGTCAGAACATGTTGGAAATTGATGACGTCGCTTTAAATGCTGAAAATTGAACACAAAAGAAGTCCGGAGTTTAAATAAGTTATTAAAAATAAAAAAGAGGTGCAATGCTGGTTAATTTGCTTCAAGCCATTCGGAATAGTGTAGACTGCACTGCGCATAGCTCAGTGCAATCTATGCTATTCCGCAAGGCATGAAGCTAATCAACATATAGGTGAGCATTGCAACTCTTCGTCATTGTCTCTGCACTCACGACTTATAAACCGCTCATACTGCCTCTCTCTTGGTGAAGATCACAAGATAGTTTGGTTAAATTGCATTACTTGTAAGTCCAGTTAACATGGATGCTTATGATGCAAGAGCAACAGCAAAAGTGAAAATTTGGCACAAATAGGTAGTTGGGTAACTAAAATAGGTAGGAGGAGAGATAGCTCTTATGTCACAAAAAAGAAGTTGTATCAAACCTTTTATGTCGGATCTAGAACAAACCAATCGGTATCGCCATCATACAACCCTACCGTGGCTCGTGATGCATATACATGCATATCAAATGCACGGTTGGGCGTATGATGGCGAATCCGAATGATTTGTATTCAGTCGATGAATTGGTAGATGTATGCAGTCGATGAACTGGTAGATGTATGTAGTCGATGAACTGAAAGACTTGTGCAGGGAAGGCAAGAGGTGGGCTATATATAGGGTCGTCTGGCTCACAAAGTGATTGTGGTAGTTTCGATCCAACGACTCACATGAGCTAGGAAGAAACACACCCTTGATCCAACGACTCGCAAGAGCTAGAAAGAAACACACGATCCGTGTGATTCTTCTTGATTGGTGGGATGCACATTAGTACCCTCTCTACTCTTTCGCGCATGCTATGCGGGTTATATGATGATACCATGCCAAGTTTCAAAATTTTCAGGATTCATTTTGTAGTGATTTTCAATTTCACGGTCATTTAGCTCTCTAAACAATTAGGTAAATGACCGAAAAACAACAAATGATGTCAGAACATGTTGGAAATTGATGACATCGCTTTATATGCTGCATACTGAACACAAAAGAAGTCCGGAGTTCAAATAAGTTATTAAAAATAAAAAAGAGGTGCAATGCTGGTTAATTTGCTTCAAGCCATTCGGAATAGTGTAGACTGCACTGCACATAGCTCAGTGCAATCTATGCTATTCCGCAAGGCTTGAAGCTAATCAACATGTAGGTGAGCATTGCAACTCTTCGTTATTGTCTGTGCACTCACAGCTTATAAACCGCTCATACTGCCTCTCTCTTGGCGAAGATCACAAGATAGTTTGGTTAAATTGCATTACTTGTAAGTCCAGTTAACATGGATGCTTATGACGCAAGAGCAACAGCAAAAGTGAAAATTTGGCACAAATAGGTAGTTGTGTAACTAAAATAGGTAGGAGGAGAGATAGCTCTTATGTCACAAAAAAGAAGTTGTATCAAACCTTTTATGTCGGAACTAGAACAAACCAATCGGTATCGCCATCATACAGCCCTACCGTGGCTCGTGATGCCTATACATGCATATCAAATGCACGGTTGGGCGTATGATGGCGAATCCGAATGATTTGTATTCAGTCGATGAACTGGTAGATGTATGCAGTCGATGAACTGGTAGATGTATGTAGTCGATGAACTGAAAGACTTGTGCAGGGAAGGCAAGAGGTGGGCTATATATAGGGTCGTCTGGCTCACAAAGTGATTGTGGTAGTTTCGATCCAACGACTCACATGAGCTAGGAAGAAACACACCCTTGATCCAACGACTCGCAAGAGCTAGAAAGAAACACACGATCCGTGTGATTCTTCTTGATTGGTGGGATGCACATTAGTACCCTCTCTACTCTTTCGCGCATGCTATGCGGGTTATATGATGATACCATGCCAAGTTTCAAAATTTTCAGGATTCATTTTGTAGTGATTTTCAATTTCACGGTCATTTAGCTCTCTAAACAATTAGGTAAATGACCGAAAAACAACAAATGATGTCAGAACATGTTGGAAATTGATGACATCGCTTTATATGCTGCATACTGAACACAAAAGAAGTCCGGAGTTCAAATAAGTTATTAAAAATAAAAAAGAGGTGCAATGCTGGTTAATTTGCTTCAAGCCATTCGGAATAGTGTAGACTGCACTGCACATAGCTCAGTGCAATCTATGCTATTCCGCAAGGCTTGAAGCTAATCAACATGTAGGTGAGCATTGCAACTCTTCGTTATTGTCTGTGCACTCACAGCTTATAAACCGCTCATACTGCCTCTCTCTTGGCGAAGATCACAAGATAGTTTGGTTAAATTGCATTACTTGTAAGTCCAGTTAACATGGATGCTTATGACGCAAGAGCAACAACAAAAGTGAAAATTTGGCACAAATAGGTAGTTGTGTAACTAAAATAGGTAGGAGGAGAGATAGCTCTTATGTCACAAAAAAGAAGTTGTATCAAACCTTTTATGTCGGATCTAGAACAAACCAATCGGTATCGCCATCATACAGCCCTACCGTGGCTCCTAATGCATATACATGCATATCAAATGCACGGTTGGGCGTATGATGGCGAATCCGAATGATTTGTATTCAGTCGATGAACTGGTAGATATATGCAGTCGATGAACTGGTAGATGTATGTAGTCGATGAAGTGAAAGACTTATGCAGGGAAGGCGAGAGGTCGGCTATATATAGGGTCATCTGGCTCACAAAGTGATTGTGGTAGTTTCGATCCAACGACTCACATGAGCTAGGAAGAAACACACCCTTGATCCAACGACTCGCAATAGCTCAGTGCAATCTATGCTATTCCGCAAGGCTTGAAGCTAATCAACATGTAGATGAGCATTGCAACTCTTCGTCATTGTCTGTGCACTCACGGCTTATAAACCGCTCATACTGCCTCTCTCTTGGCGGGGTGGGACTAAAAACAGCTTGCCATAACCTCATTAGTACCGGTTCGTGGTACGAACCGGCACTAAATGGTGATGGTGGGGCCATAGCCTGACCGCAGGCTGACACAGCCTCTTTAGTACCGGTTCGTGGCATGAACCGGTGCTAAAGGTTCGCCACGAACCGGTACTATTGATCGCCGCCATGAACCGGCACTAATGTACACATTAGTGCCGGCTCTAATTCAAACCGGCACTAATGTGCTTCACGTTTGACCCTTTTTCTACTAGTGATCAGGATACAGTGCGGAAAATGGGCATCGATCCCTCGAGGATTAAACCCACCAGAACGACCTTTAAAGGCGTCATACCAGGTGTAGAAGCCAACTGTACAGGCTCAGTTACACTTGAAGTGGTCTTCGGATCTCCGGATAATTTCCGAAGCAAGGAGTTAATCTTTGAGATAGTCCAGTTCCGAAGTGGCTATCACGCACTGCTCGGGCGAACCGCATTTGCCAAGTTCAATGCGGTGCCGCATGACACATACCTCAAGCTCAAGATGCTAGGCCCTCGAGGCGTCATCACGGTCAATGGAAACACCGAACGCTCTCTCCGAACGGAGGAGCATACGGCGGCTATCGCAGCGGAAGTACAAAGAAGCCTCTCAAGGCAATTCTCTAGTCCGGCCATTAAACGTCTGGACACCGTCAAGCGCGCCGGGAGTAACCTACACCAAGACCGCCCGACACGTTGAGAGCAAGCGTAACAATGCGGCCCCAACCCCAGCCCTCGCGAACTTGCGAAACCAGTGCTGTGCGTACATAACTACGCTCTCGAAATACCATGGGCACAGGGGGAGGGGCACCATCACGGCACGCCCGACACGCGGCCTAAACCGCACTAGGGGCTGCCGATTTCTTAATTTTCTCTTGTTTTCAGGACTCCATTCTTCAGAAGGCTTGTCCGGCAGCACAATTGCCACACAAACGATACAACCATGGAAGCAGAAAGCTACGCCGCACTACGGAACTCTAAGGTGGTCTCTATAACGAGCAGTATACCTGTTTCGCATAACATTTCGCAACTCGCCCTTGGAAAGGACATATTTGATAGTCCCATCTTTTGCTTATCGCAATATTTGTGTCGTCCTGCTGTGATCGCAGCCTTTTTTAAATAAACAATGCATATCTTCCGTCTATTATTGCATTACTCTTTTTTACGAATATATGTTCATTAATGACATGTTGCACCCGTACACTTTGGTACGGCCAATACGCCAGGGGCTTAAGACCCCACAACATGGCATGAGAAGTCCGAAAACTTTCACAAGTGCGGCACCCCGAACTTATAGCAGTATATGCATCGGCTCCAAATCATGTCTTGGGTCAATATATAGTTGGGTTTGCTCGGCTCCTATGTTTTGGTACCTTATGTTCCGTTATATCGGCTAAGGTAGCACTAGGAGAACTACTGCGATTGTGCCCCAGTTGAGCTGGGCTAAGCACCTCAGTAGAGAAAGCTAAAACTGACCGTCATGAAGAGGCGAGAGCTGGTCACTGTTTGAGAGGTTTTCGAGTCCCTAAAGACTTATGCCACTTAGAGCGAGGAGTCGGCTTTGTCCGGCCTAGGCGTGGATAGCGCCCCGAACTCGGTCTTCCGAACACTAGGGGCTTCGCCAAAATTTAAAATAATAGAATTCTATGGCTAAGTGAGAGTGTTCAAGCATTATAGTCCGATTGCCTTGTTAGTTGTGTTGAGCGCCTCCCTCGAAGGACCCAAGAATGGGAAAAAGAGCGCTCATGTTTATCCCAAACACCCAAGCACTCGTGCCATGGGGGCGGAAGCCGACGACTCGCCATCTCTCAAATTTGATAAACGGCCGCACAGAAGGTAATATATTAAATTCAAAAAGAATTGCTTGGCGCACATGAACAAGTTTTCAGCGCACAGGACAAAATGAGCGAGTTTACTGAAAATTTACATTCATGGAACATTCATCTGCCACAAGGCCGGCACCCTTCAAAACGCCCTCATAATACATCTCGGGCTTGCGATGCTCCTTGCCCGGCGATGGCCCGTCCTTCACAAGCTTCTCCGCATCTAGCTTGCCCCAGTGCACCTTCGCACGAGCAAGCGCCCTATGGGCACCCTCGGTGCATACGGAGCGCTTGATGACTTCGAGCCTTGGACAGGCCTCCACCAGCCGCCTCACCAGCCCGAAGTAACTCCCAGGCATGGCCTCTCCAGGCCACAGCCGGACTATGAGGCCCTTCATGGCCTGTTCGGCCACCTTATTAAGCTCGACCAGCTGTTTCAGCTGGTCGCTTAAGGGCACCGGCTGTTCGGCCTCGGCATACTGAGACCAGAACACCTTCTCCGTCGAGCTTCCCTCCTCTGCTCGGTAGAAGGCGGTGGCATCCGACACGCTACGGGGCAAGTCTGTGAATGCTCCTAGAGAGATCCGGATTCGGGTAAGTGAATTCACTTTTACGTGCTTGCTTTGCATAAAGAATGCATTACCCGCCGCTTTCTTTTTTATTGCCTCAACCTCTTGGAGGGCCTTCTGGCCTTCGGCCTTGGCAGACTTGGCATCTTCAATGGCCGTCGTGAGCTCAGACTCTCACGTCTTCGAGTCAAGCTCCAAACTCTCATGTTTTTTGATGAGATCCTGGAGCTCTTGCCGCACCTCGCCAACCTGCATCTCATGCTTCTCCTGCTCGGTGCGCTCCATGGCCGCCCTCTTTTCGGCCTCGGATAGCGCTTGCTTAAGGGTCGCCACCTTAGTTGTGGCCCCTACAATAGCCGCATTAATCCTGTCACTTTTTGCAATTGCACCTTTCACATATTTCAATAAGGTATCTCTTACCTTCCTTTTCCTCTAGCTGCTGCTTGGCTATGCCGAGCTCTTGCTCGGACCGCTCGAGGTTCTGCTTCAGCGTATCCACCTCCGTAGTCAGTGCGGCAGAGGCCAGCAGCGAAGCCTGCATACGCATATTGACTTGATTATGTTAGACTCCTGCGAATGTTATTAGATCCTCTATTCGGCTTCTCTTTTCGAACGTCGAACAGAGCATGAGGGGCTACTATCTATGCGGTAATATTTTTACATATTCTTTACTTACCTCAAAGCCTGTTAGAAGGCTGGCACAGGCTTCAGTCAGTCCGCTCTTGGCGGACTGAACCTTCTGGATCACCGCACTCATAATAGTGCGGTGCTCCTCGTCGATGGAGGCGCCGTTAAGCGTCTCCAGCAAATTTTCTGGTGCCTCCGGTTGGACAGAGGTCTCCGGCACAGGAATCAGCTACTTTGCCGTCCACCACGGCGGACGGCAAAGGCATGAACGGCGGACGGCAAAGAGCTTTGCCGTCAGCCGCGGACGGCAAAAGGATCCGGCAACATAGGCTCCGGTAAACAGTTTCTTTGCCGTCTGCTACTGATGGCAAAGTCTTTGCCGTCTGCGGCGGACGGCAAAGAGAACGCGGCGGATGGCAAAGAGAGCGGACGGCAATAATTGCGCTGTCAGTCCGTTAAGTAGCTAACGGCAGGCCTTTGCCATTCGCCGCTGACGGCAAAATTTCTAGTGTCTTTGCCGTCAGCCGTATGATGTCATCTACACGTCACTACATGGCAGGTTCTTTGCCATCTGCCACTGATGGCAAAGGCTTTGCCGTCTGCCACTGTAGGCAAACTGACCAAATGGGTCAGCTCCCAGGAAGCATAGCTGGATGCCACGTGGCTTCTTTGCCGTCCGCGGCAGACGGCAAAGAGCCCGTTGCCATCGGTGGCAGATGGCAAAGATCCTGCATATTGGCTCTTTTATCTGTTTTTTATTAAATCCAACAATTTTCATCACAAATATATATGACATATATAGATATATTTCAAAAGGCCATTACAGAGCAAACATATAAGATATCCAACACATAACTTCATCATCCAACCATATATATCAACATAGAGGCATCCAACCATATATATTACAATAGTTTCATCCAACGATACATGCATAGTTCAACGATACAAAAGAAATAGAGAAAGGGATAAGGAGCACTCCATCTATGCAAGCTTTCGTCAAGTGAATGAAATCTACAAAATGAAAAATAAGAAAGTTAGAACAAGAAGAGTAGAACAAGAACAAGAGTAGAACAAGAAGAAGACTAGAAAAAGAAGAGTATGTCATTTATGAGCTAACTTATGTGAAATGGATCATATATGAGCTAACTAAGTTGAAATGGGTCGTTTATGAGCTAGCTAAGGTGAAATGGATCATTTATGAGCTAACTTAGTTGAAATGGGTCGTTTATGAGCTAACTAAGGTCAAATGGATCGTTTTTGAGGTAACTAAGGTGAAATGGATCGTTTTTTAGCTAACTTAGGTGAAGTGGATCATTTATGAGCTAACTTAGTTGAAATGGATCGGTTTTGAGCTAACTTAGGTGAAATGGATCATTTATGAGCTAATTTAGTTGAAATGGATCTTTTTGAGCTAACTTAGGTGAAATGGATCATTTAAGAGCTAATTTAGGTGAAATGGATCTTTTTTTAGCTAACTTGGTGAAATGGATCGTTTATGAGCTAAATTAGTTGAAATGGATCGTTTATGAGATAACCTAGGTAAGATGGGTCATTTTGGAGTTAACCTAGGTGAAATGGGTCATTTTAAAGCTAACGTATCTAAAATGGATCATTTAGGAGCTAATCTAGGTAAAATGGGTCATTTTTGAGCTAATTTGGATGAACTGGATCATTTATAAGCTAACCTAGGTAAAATGGGTCATTTTAGAGCTAACTTAGGTAAAATGGATCGTCTATGAGCTAACTAAGCTAATTATGCAATTTTTGACATAAGTAAGCTAAGTACAGATCGTTTTAGAGCTAACTTAGGTAAAATGGATGGTTTTGGAGGTCAGTAAGCTTATTAAGTCATTTTGGAGGTGAAGAAGCTAAGTCTAGGTCATTATGGTAAGCATTGGAGGAAATAAAGCTAAGTCTAGGTCTTTATGCATGTGTTAAGCAAAACACTAGATAAACTTACCAAGATCCAGGAGGTGTAGGAGCGGGGTGGCTCGTGTCGGTAGCTGGAGAAGGATCGTGCGATGCTTGTCTGGAGTTACGCTGCACCAAAGATCATTTCGAATGTCTTGTTAGCATGATGACACTCAAATGTTAAGACTAGCAAGTAATGTCCATTCAAATAAAACTCACCGTGGTCCCAGGAGCAATCATTGGCATCGGCGGAGCGGTCTGACCTGTCTTCTCGCACACAGACTGCACATTTGGTTTTGACGACTCAGTCATACTAGTTAGTAATGAGACAAACACTACATGAATGGTTTGGCTAATCTGCAGAAGAAACTTACCACAAGGAGCTCGTACATGGCCCTTGCCTGCATGTCATTCTGTGCCCTCTCCTCCTCCATCATCTTTGCCGTCCTCTCCTCCAACTCCCGCTGCCTCTCCGCCGCCTCCGCCAGAAGTTTCTTCGTTCTATCTCTCTCACTCTGTATAGCAGCCTGCAATACCACTCACATGACCATTTCTAATCATTGATGGAAGCGCACACAATGTAATGGAGAAAGATAACTGAGTACGTATCACTAACCTTGATGGCGAGTTGCACTGGCCATTCACGAGGCCTTATCTCAGGAGCGGAGCTCGACTGGCGCGCCTTGATCTCCGGGAGAGTGCTAGGACAACGGATAAGTCCATCTCCAATAGCTATGGAGCCATGGGACCTCCCGCCACCAGATATCATCAACAGCTCTGGATCAATGGGACCCTGGCTCGGGTTAAAGTCCTCCCCTTTCCTCGCCTTCCCCTCATCTCTATATCTCACGAGCTTGTTGTGGGAGGAGATGTTGGTGAAGTTGTTTGCATCATCGAGGTCAGACTGAGAGAAAGCCTTGACTTTCTTGAAAGAGGCAGTGTGGGCCATGGCATACAGGTCGTACACCTCTGGCACCTTATCCGCCTTATTGTAGCGTGCCTGAAAGAGAGAAACAATGAAAATTAGTAATTAAAGGGCTCAAGCTAGCATGATGAATGAATTGCATGAATCATGAAGCAAACCACATACCCAGTTGCGCCCGAACTGATATAAGTTGGAGCTGCCTTGATGGTGTGGCACACCTTCCATTTGGGCACGTTTGTCCTTGGCCTCGTTGTGGAGGGCTAGGCATTGTTTTGAGCACCACTCATCGACCAACACCTCCCAACAATCCATCCGATCCGCACACCATCTCGGAGGCGCCTAAGTTAGGAAATAGAAACTTTAGTGCTACGGCTAAGAATTACTAAATGAAGGAACTTATGTAGAGAAGGCCTTAAGAATTACCTTCATGTACTGCTCCTTACTCAGGAACTTATCGCGGCACGCCGGCTTGGTCTTCTTGATACCACGCAAGGCGTAGTAGTCTCGAACAGCCTGCACCCGAGCCTCGTGCCGTAAGTTCTGGAGTAGGCGCTTGCAGACGTTCTCGATAACATGTGCCGCGTCCTCCTCGTATCCCTCCTCACACCTGTAGTATGTCTGCAATCAAATGAGACAATATTGATTAGTACAATTAATAACTACCTAGTTGAAGATTTTTAAATGTGTAAAGGAGAAATTACCCAAAACTTTCTGATCACCATGTCTGCCCTTGTGTCGCACACGACACCGTCGATAATCTCATCCGGCGGGGCCGGGGCAGCCACGTAGTGCTCCCAGCTCAATCCAAGCTCTGGAAGCCGACCCTCACCAGGCAACATGACAAACCCCGGGAAGTTTTGCCGGCAAAAAACTCCAAGGACGGAGTTGGGCCGGCGGACACTATGATGGTGGTCCCAACCCCTGCAGCATGACAAGGCCAACGCATTAGTTATTTGAAAAAATGTGAATGCACAAGGTACAAAAATATTAAATGCACTTACGTACCTCTCCCCATCAGGGAAAATCAACCACCTCTGCTCGCGGGTCACCGGCACGGACGGGAGCCGTGTAGCACCACGCTGGTAGACGGTGCCCCCCTCCTCCTCAAGATCAGTCGGCTCCCCGCCATCATCAGCATGGCCACTCGGCTCCTCGGGCTGATCCAGCCAGGTGCCCCATCCGGACGTGTGCTCCTCCCGGGTCACGTGGGCCGAACTCTCGTGGGCCGAAGGCCAGTCGACCCGAGGCTCGTGGGCCCAAGACCTGTGGACCCGAGGCTCGTGGACCGGAGTCCGTGTAGCCTCCTCCTCGGACGAGTCCACCCTAGCAGTCACGTGCTTGGGTGAAACGGCTGGGGGTGGCGGCGAGGAAGGCGTCGTAGCAGTCACCCTACCTTCTCTCCCATGACCACGTGCCCCACCTCCTCTCTTCCTACCTCGTCCCCTGCTGGGCACCGCGGTCGACGAAGAAGGGCCCAGCGGTGTGGCCATACTATCCAGCAACGCTCGGCGGAGAGGTGCGTCTGGAATGGAAGACCTCAGAACACGCTCCCGACCAGCGCCCACCATCTTTCAACACCTGCCATGACAAACAGTAAACGAAATTAGTACAACATAAAAAAAGACCGACATGAATAATAATATGTGTATCACTTAAGTGTATCATCATCAAGTACAACATAAAAAAATGTAATACCTGACACTACTAATAATCTCGATCAGTATCATCAATAAATGCATAATCATCATCATCACTATAATCAATGACGGGCTCATAGGGTTCATTGGCATCAACATGTGCAAGGCCACCTTGACGTAATCGGTCAAGCATTGACAGGTCATCCGCAGCAGTAACCTCTTCTTGTTCCGGCTCTTCTTGTTCCTCCTCTGGGGTGATGTCGGATTCATTGTCGCTGTCTACTTCAATGTTTTGGGGTGAAGTATAGCGGTTCTTGAAACGCTTTTTGGAAAGACGTGTCTCTTGGAAGAAGTCTCCTTCATATGTGTCTGGGTTAATGTGAGGTTCATAATCCTCTTCCTTTGGGGGAGAAAGTCTAGCACATGGCGGCACTTCATAAACGACATCCCAACCTTTCAGATTTGGATTAGTTTGGCATATTTTTGCCCGGATAGCTGGGTCCTGGAATTATCAACGTCAGGAAAATGTTCTTTCTTTGCATAATCTGTCCGGGGGGGAGATTGAGTGGAAAGACAAATACGGGCCAACAACTGTATTGGGCTGCCGTCATACCAAACACACTGAACCCATCCGTGCTGATGCCGACTCGAGGATGCCTCGGATCTGCCGCTTTGTCAGCATGTAATTCATCAAACTTTTTCCATGCAACACCATCCGATGTGTGTACCATCATCAGATTCCCATCTGCATCTAGTTCGGTTCTTTTGCCTGTTTTGTGCCATGTCATCTGTTTGGCCGTCTCTTCGACCATGAAAAGATGTTGAAGTCTTGGTACGATTGGCATATAGCGAAGAACACTAACGGGGATTTTGGTCTGTGTCTTCTCACCCATACCGTTGTCTACCACAATATACCTGGAAGACTTGCAAATGGGACAATAGTTCAAGTCCGCATAGTCAAGCCTAAATAAGGCACATCCTTTCTCACAGGCATGTATCTTCTCATAGGGCATCTTCAGTGCACGGAGGATTTTGTCCGACTGGTACAGGTTTGCAGGCATTACATGGCCTTTGGGTAGAAAGCGTCCAAATACTGTCATAATTGTGTCATAGCATTCTCTTCCCAAGTTGAACTGAGCCTTCAGAGCCATTACTTGTGCTCGTGGAGCGGACGTTTCAAAGACTCCAACATTTCATTGAAGGCCTTTGCAGATTCCTCCATCTCCTCGTCCGAATCCCGAGCATCATCATAGCCTTGCACCATGTTTTCCATCCCGGTACCATGCTCGTCGGTGCGACGACGATCCACCTCAGCTCGGTCACGTTGGGCAGACTCACCATGAAATGTCCACACCGTATAATCGGGCGTAAAACCACTCTTCTGCAGGTGTTTGCCCATTTCAGCCTCTGTCTTCTTTTCCCAATTGCCGCACCGGAAACAGGGGCACCAGGTTTTCTTTTGGCCATTTGCAAATGCGGCTTGCACAAACCCCTTAGTTTTTGTGAACCATTCAGCGCTCCAAGCACTGTCTTCTTTTCCCAATTGCCGCACCGAAAACATTTCATTGACCAGTGTGACCGGTATACGTCCAAGCACGGTCACTCATCTTGACTTTCAGAGCTACTGGACACACAACAATTATATATGTAATTCACCATGTATATATTCATCAGTTGATCTACTTTGTCAATTTTATTACGTCCATGCAACCTACACTCTAATAGGTAATGATAGGTCCTAATCCCACCCGTGTATGTGTAGATTGGGTTTATTTTCCCATGCTATGCTCCGGATCCGACGCAAAATTTCGGCAGCACCTCCCCGCTATTCTCCTGATACACGTCTCTGCAATAAACAGAGAGGATGTGTACCCGGAGAACAACAGGGGAGGCACTGACGAAATATATGCGTCGGATCCGGAGCAAAGGATATGGGAAAACGAACCCAATCGACACATACTCGGGCTGTCCATGGATAGCGTTGGACAATTCGAAAGAATCAAGGTTATAAATATGCAAATGCATGCATATTTATAACTATGACGCTTTCGAACGGGAGACACATATTGGTTACGCATACTGATGATTCAAGACACATATATAGCTAGCTATCAAGTTTCATCGGAATAGATCAAATAATTAATGGGGGAGGAGGACTTGTCATTTGTGCTCACCCACGAACGAAGGGGCAGAGCTTGTCAAACACACGGCGAGGTCGTCGAACACCAAACCTCGCAGCGATGAAACAACTGCACATTTAAAACAACACGATCAACACAATTATATATGATGTTTTTCATAACTAAATCGAAAAATATATGACCTAACAAATAATTCACAAATATATGACCCCGTCGGCCTCTGGAAGGCCAAAGAACACCTTTTCGGGAGGTGTCGGTGGTCGGGGTGTCCTGTCGGTGTCGGGGTGCCGTATCGGGTTCGGGGTGTCGGGTAGGGGTGCCGGGTCGGGGTCGGGGTGCCGTGTCGGTGTCGGGGTCGGGGTGTCGGGTCAGGCTCGGCGTCGGGGTGTCGGGGTCGGGGTCGGGGTCTCGGGGTCGGGGTATCGGATCGGGGTGCCGGGTCGGGGTCGGGGTGCCGTGTCAGTGTCGGGGTCGGGGTGTCGGGTCAGGCCCGGGGTCAGGGTCTCGGGGTCGGGGTGTCGGGTTGGGTGCCAGGTCGGGGTCGGGGTCTCGGGGTCGGGGTGTCGAGTTAGGCTCGGGGTCGGGGTCTCGGGGTCGGGGTGTCTGGTCGGGGTGCCGGGTCGGGGTCGGGGTGCCGTGTCGGTGTTGGGGTAAGGGTGTGTCAGGGTGTCGGTGTCGGGGTGTCGTGTTGGTGTCGGGGTCGGGGTTGGGGTCTCGGGGTCGGGGTGTCGGGTCGGGGTGCCGGGTCGGGGTCGGGGTGCCGTGTCGATGTCGGGGTCGGGGTGTCGGGTCAGGCTCGGGGTCGGGGTGTCAGGGTCGGGGTCGGGGTGTCGGGGTCGGGGTGTCGGGGTCGGGGTCTAGGGGTCGGGGTGTCGTGTCGGGGTGCCGGGTCGGGGTCGGGGTGCCGTGTCGGGTCGGGGTGCCGTGTCGGGTCGGGGTGCCGTGTCGGGTCGGGTTTTTTTTCCTCTTTTTTCCTTTTCTTCTTCTTCCTTTTCTTCCTTTTCTTCCTTTTTTCCTTCTTCTTCTTCTTCTTCTTCTTCTTCCTCCTCCTTTCCTTTTTCCTCTTCTTCTTCTCCTCCTCTTTCTTCTTCTTCTTCTTCTTCTTCTTCTTCTTCTTCCTCTTCTTCTTTTTTCTTCTCCTCCTCCTCTTCTTCTTCTTCCTTTCCTTTTTCCTCTTCTTCTTCTCCTCCTCTCCTCTTTTTCTCTTCTTCTTCTTCTTCTTCTTTCCTCAAACTAAACTAAACCTAAAACTAAACCTAAACCTAAAACTAAAACTAAATCTAAACTAAACATAAAACTTAAACTAATAAAACAGAGAAAAAAAGGAAAAAACTAAATCTAAACCTAAAACTAAACTAAAACTAAAACTAAATCTAAACTAAAACTACAAAGGAAAAAACAGAAAAAAAACAGAAAAAAAGAAGGGGGGCTCACCTGGGGCAGGGCCGGTGGAGGAGGGGGGTGGGGCGGTGGAGGAGCTGGCCGTGGCGCGGGTGCGGCCTGGGGCGGTGGGGGGCCGGGCGCGGGGCGGCGGGGGGCCGAGGCGGCAGGGGGGCGGTGGGGCGGCGGGGGCGACGGGGCGGCGGCGGCGGGGGCGAGAGGCGGCCGCGGCGGTGGGGGTGGGAAGTGGTGGCGGGGCGAGGAGAGAACAGAGAGGGGCGGGGGGGGGGGGGGTACGGGCCGTTAGATAGTGTCCTCTTTGCCGTTCGCCTCTCTTTGCCGTCCGCCCTTTTGCCTCTTTCCCGTCTGCTGGCAGACGGCAAAGAGGTGGGCCGTTAAGGTTTTTCCAAATGGGCGGGGGGTGGGGGCCACCTCTCTCTTTGCCATCTGCAAGCTGACGGCAAAGATTCTTTGCCGTCTGCTGGCAGACGGCAAAGATCTCGCGGACGGCAAAGAGCTTCTTTGCCGTCTGCCGTTTCTTTGCCGTCTGCTTTTTGGTAGCTGATGGCAAAGAGCTTCTTTGCCGTCAACTAGCAGACGGCAAAGAGCTGGCAGATGGCAAATTAGCTGATTCCAGTAGGCTGGCTACCGGGAGTCCGGAACCGTTGAAGGTTCCGGCGCGGTGTCCGGCTCAAGGCCGGACTTGGAGCCCTTGGGGGTTCTATCCCCTTTACGCCTGGAGTACGGGAGGTTGCCTTGCGGCGCCTCCAGGACCACCTCCTCCTGGCTTGGAACCTGTTGGGACGCAACCTCAGCGCCGTCCGTAGGGTGGGGGGAGGAAGCCGTAGGAAGCGAATTCACATCCGACGAATCCAGGGAGCCGCTCGACGACTCGTCGAGCCTGGCCTTGGGCGGACTACACAATCATGTTCGACATAAGGAAAAGATGTGCAATGAGGGAATACTATGAATCAGTCTGGTATCCGGACACTTACGATCTAGACAGGGGCTTGGCCCTGTGCGGCCACTCCTCTTCACCGTCGTCGGCGTTGGTGGGGCCATCCGGAGGAAGGGTTTTCCCCTTCTTGGACCCTTCGGCCTCCCCAGTCGGGGCGGCCTTCCTTTTCTTCTCTCCCCCCGCTGGAAGGGGAGAGGTCTCTTCTTCCTCCTCCTCGTCTTCACGGGAGGTGTGCGTCTTGGAGTCGTCGGACGATGAATCCGACACCCCCAGGCGCCGAGCACTCTTTCGAGTCCCTGTGGCCTTCTTCTTGGCCTTCTTCTCCGGCACCACATAGGGTGCTAGAACCAGCAGCTTCCCCAGGCGAGCATCCGCTGGGCCTTCGGGCAAAGGAGCAGGACAATTGATCTGTCCGGACGTCTCCTGCCAATCCTGTCAAAGGTAAGGGAGCTTAGATCCCGCATAGAGTCAAACTATGAAAAACTAATACCCTGTACATGGTAAAAATAGCTTACCGCATGAGCGCGACGCTGTGTGCTGAATCCGCGATCCTCGGTAGCGGATGCAGGGGCCTCGATGCCCTTGAAAAGCACCTTCCAGGCATCTTCGTACATCGTGTCGAAGAGCCTGCTCAGAGTTCGGTGCTGCGCCGGGTCGAACTCCCACAGATTGGAAGCCCGTTGTTGACACGGGAGGATCCGGCGGATGAGCATAACCTGGACTACGTTGACAAGTTTGAGCTTCTTGTCCACCAGTGTTTGGACGCATGTTTGGAGTGTGGTTAGCTCTCCTTCTTTACCCCACGACAGGCCCGTGTCTTTCCAGGAGGTGAGCCATGTAGGGGGTCCGGATCAGAACTCGGGGGCTGCGACCCATTCAGGGTCACACTGCTCGGTGATATAAAACCACCCCAATTGCCACCCCTTTAGGGACTCCACGAAGGAGCCCTCGGGCCATAGGACGTTGGGCATCTTGCCCACCATGTCGCCTCCGCACTCCGCCTGAGTGCCGCGCACCACCTTCGGCTTGACGTTGAAAGTCTTGAGCCATAGGCCGAAATGGGGGCGGATGCAGAAGAAAGCCTCGCACACGACGATAAATGCCGAGATATTGAGGACAAAGTTCGCGGCCAGATCGTGGAAATCCAGGCCATAGTAGAACATGAGCCCCCGGACAAATGGGTGGAGAGGGAAGCCCAGTCCGTGGAGTAAATGGGGGAGGAACACCACCCTCTCATGGGGCCTAGGGGTGGGGATGAGCTGCCCCTCTTCGGGAAGCCGGTGCGCAATGTCGTTAGACAAGTATCCGGCCTTCCTCAGTTTTTTGATGTGTCCCTCCGTGACGGAGGAGACCATCCACTTACCTCCCGCTCCGGACATGGCTGGAGAAGGTTGAGGTGGGGTGTGCGGACTTGGGCGCTGGAGCTCGAGTGCGCGGGAATGGATAGGAAAAGGAGGAAGAAGGCGTGGATGAAAAGGTGGATCCTTATCCCCTTATATGGGTGGACGCGACTATGCGCCCCCACCAGCCTGGTAAAACTAGCTTATCTCCCAAGCGCCGTAGTCAATGGCGCGGTTGGGTTACCCACACCCGTATTGATGAGAATACCGGAATAAGGGGACACGATCTCTGCTTTAACAAGACGTGCCAAGGAAACCGCCTCGCTAAACGCGCTGAGGTGGGACAGTAAAATGATTCGAATAAAGACTTGGCCGTGGTGTGATGTCACGCTATGGAATACGTCAGCAGATTAGATTTGTGTAAATATTATTCTCTCTATGGCAATATGTGGAAACTTATTTTGCAGAGCCGGACACTACCTTTGTGTTCAAAATCTTTTATGAAGTACTTGGAGGAGGAACCCGCCTTGCAATGCCGAAGACAATCTGCGCGTCGGACTCCTCGTCATTGAAGCCTGGTTCAGGGGCTACTGAGGGAGTCCTAGATTAGGGGGTGTCCGGCTAGCCGGACTATACCTTCGATCGGACTCCTGGACTATGAAGATACAAGATTGAAGACTTCGTCCTGTGTCCGGAAGGGACTTTCCTTGGCGTGGAAGGCAAGCTTGGCGATACGGATATGTAGATCTCCTACCATTAACCGACTCTGTGTAACCCTAGCCCTCTCAAGTGTCTATATAAACCGGAGAGTTTTAGTCCGTAGGGCGAACAACAATCATACCATAGGCTAGCTTTTAGGGTTTAGCCTCTCTGATCTCGTGGTAGATCTACTCTTGTACAACCAATATCATCAATATTAATCAAGCAGGACGTAGGGTTTTACCTCCATCAAGATGGCCCGAACCTGGGTAAAACATCGTGTCCCCTGCCTCCTGTTACCATCCGGCCTAGACGCACAGTTCGGGACCCCCTACCCGAAATCCGCCAGTTTTGACACCGACAGGGGCTTTGACTATATGGGACCTTTTCATGCCTCTAATGGATATACTCATATTTTAGTTGCTGTTGATTACGTTACTAAGTGGGTAGAAGCTATTCCAACTAGTAGTGCTGATCATAACACTTCTATTAAAATGCTTAAGGAAGTTATTTTCCCGAGGTTTGGAGTCCCTAGGTATTTAATGACTGATGGTGGTTCACACTTTCTTCATGGTGCTTTCCGTAAAATGCTTGCTAAATATGATGTTAATCATATAATTGCATCTCCTTATCACCCACAGTCTAGTGGTCAAGTAGAGTTGAGCAATAGAGAGCTCAAATTAATTTTGTAAAAGATTGTTAATAGGTCTAGAAAGAATTGGTCCAACAAACTTGATGATGCATTATGGGCTTATAGAACTGCATACAAAAATCCTATGGGTATGTCTCCGTATAAAATGGTCTATGGAAAAGCATGTCACTTACCTCTCGAACTAGAACATAAGGCATATTGGGCTATTGAAGAGCTTAATTATGATTTTAAACTTGCCGATGAGAAGAGGTTATTTGATATTAGCTCACTTGATGAATGGAGAACCTAAGCTTATGAAAATGCTAAGTTGTTTAAAGAAAAAGTTAAAAGATGGCATGACAAAAGGATACAAAAGCGTGAGTTTAATGTAGGTGATTATGTATTGCTATACAATTCTCGTTTAAGATTTTTTGCAGGAAAACTTCTCTCTAAATGGGAAGGCCCCTATGTTATCGAGGAGGTCTATCGTTCCAGTGCCATAAAAATCAACAACTTCGAGGGCATAAATCCGAAGGTGGTAAACGGTCAAAGAATCAAACATTATATCTCTGGTAATCCCATAAATGTTGAAACCAATATTATTGAAATCATAACCCCGGAGGAATACATAAGGGACACTTTCTGGAACGTTTCAGACTCCGAAAAGGAATAGGTATGTGGTACGGTAAGCAAACCGACTCCAAAACAATTTTTAAGGCAATATTTCTCCGTTTTGGAATATTTAGAAAAATAGAAAAATATGTAGCAGTCTGGGAAGGACACGAGGGCCCCACGAGGGTGGTGGGCGCGCCCCCTACCTCGTGAGCACCTTGTGTGCCTTCCGGACTCCGTTTTCTTGCACAATACGTATTTTGGTCGGCAAAAATTCATTATATATTCTCCCGATGGTTTTGACTCCCGTATCACGCAAACCTCCTCTGTTCTTGTTTCGAGCTATTTTCTGTCAGGGTTTTCCAGGATAGGCATCATGTCGTCTCCCTCCTCCAACAATGGTGACAACGATGCTTGGCTAATGAAGATAGATCTGAAGAGGGAAGAACCCACGAGGGTCAACAAGGATGAAAGGATCAAGAAGGCCACGGAGGATCAAGCTCCGGCAGCAAAAGACATCCTTCAACTTGATCATAACCTTGTGACCCCAACTGATATCAAAGCTTTCAAGATGATTGAGTTAGCTCGTATACAAAACAAGTATCTCACACAAGAAAATATTTTGTTGAAGGAGCATATTGTCGCACTCAAGGGCATTATTCGCAAGCTGGAGGACCTCTTACGCTCGATGTGCGATTATCCGTCACCTCCACCTTTTTCACCGACAAAGGAGATATAATCACATGGGTATGGGCACTCCCCTTGGCAACTGCCAAGCTTGGGGGAGGTGCCCCGGTATCGTATCACAATCACAACTCCTATCTTTACTTTTTTTTCTTAGTTTGATCTTATTAGAAGTATCTTCATCTAGTAGAATAAAGTTTATGGCATGATCTAGTTTTGAGTTTGCTTTATGATCTCTCTTTGTAATCGAGTCCGTGAGCTATATATAATAAAGATTAGTGTTGAGTCAAGGGCTTGATTATTTTGCCATGATCTTGGGTGAATAAAAGAAAAGAGAAAAAGAATAAAAAGAAACAAAAAGTTCATATTGATCTTATTGAGAGTAATGACTTCACATAAAAAGAGTATGATGATTAAAAGTTGTTGGGAGTTGGCAGACATAGCTTTGGTCATTGTCGCAATTAATAGGAAGTAATAAGGAAAGAGAGGTTTTCACATATAGATATATTATCATTGACATCTTTTATGATTGGGAGCACTCATTAAAATATGACATGCTAAAGAGTTGATGTTGGACAAGGAAGACAACGTAATGAGTTATGTCTTTCTTATATCTGAGATAAAGTATGTTGTCATGGATCCTCTAACTTGTTGAGCTTGCCTTTCCCCCTCATGCTAGCCAAATTCCCAGCACCAAGTAGAAATACTACTTGTGCTTCCAAAATCCCTAAACCAGTTTCGCCATGAGAGTCCACCATATCTACCTATGGATTGAGTAAGATCCTTCAAGTAAGTTTTCATCGGTGCAAAGCAATAAAAATTGCTCTAAATATGTATGATTGATTGGTGTGGGAGAAATAAGCTTTATACGATCTTGTGATGTGGAAGTAATAAAAGCGACGGACTGCATAATAAAGGTTCATATCACAAGGGGCAATATAAAGTGACGTTCTTGCGCATTGAGATTTTATGCATCGAACCATAAAAGCGCATGGCAACCTCTGCTTTCCTCTGCGAAGGGCCTATCTTTTATTATTATCTTCTACCTTATGCAAGAGTCATGGTGATCTTCACCTTTTATTTTTCATTTTATCCTTTGGCAAGCTCAGCATGTTGGAAAGAACAGGATATATATATATATATATATATATATATATATATATATATATATATATATATATATATATATATATATATATAATTGGATGTAGGGGAGAATGAACCATTATTGTTGACATTACCCTTGAGGTAAAAGGTTGTGGGGCAAAACTATAAGCCCCTATCTTTCTCTGTGTCCAATTAAAACTCCGTAACCACAAGTATTGCGTGAGTGTTAGCAATTATGGAGGACTAAATGATAGTTGAGTATGTGGACTTGCTTTTTAGCTCTGACATAGACTCTTTCCGATGTTATGATAAATTGCAATTGCTTCAATGACTAAGATTATAGTTTGTCGGAGCCCAATAAGGTTTATGATTTATACTCTTGCATTGTGAATAGATCATCACTTGAACATAAGTAATCATATGAAAAATCTATATATGTTGCTGTTATGAGAATAATCATGATGCCTTCATGTACGTATTTTAATTTTTTTATTGACGCCTCTACCGCTAAACATGAGGACATATTTATTGTTAACGGCTTTCGCTTGAGGACAAGCGAGGTCTAAGCTTGGGGGAGTTTATACGTCTATTTTGCATCATGCTTTTATATTGATATTTATTGCATTATGGACTGTTATTTCACTTTATGTCACAATACTTATGGCTATTCTCTCTTATTTTACAAGGTTTGCATAAGGAGGGAGAATGCCAGCAGCTGGAATTCTGGGCTGGAAAAGGAGCAAATATTAGAGACCTATTCTGCGCAACTCCAAAAGTCCTGAAACTCCACGGAACATCTTAAAATAAATAAAGAAAAATCCTCGCCAAAGATGAAGGCCAGGGGGCCCACACCCTGCTCACGAGGGTGGGGGGTGCCCCCCCTCCTAGGGCGCACCCCCTACCTCATGGGCCCCCTGGTGGCTCTCCGACGTCCATCTTCTCCTATATGAACTATTTCGATGAGAAAAAAATAGTAGGGAACTTTTTGGGACGAGACTCTGCCGCCACGAGGCGGAACCTTGGCGGAACCAATCTAGAGCTCCGGCAGAGCTGTTCTGCCGGGGATACTTCCCTCTGGGAGGGGGAAATCATCACCATTGTGATCACCAACGCTCATCTCATCGGGAGAGGGCAATCTCCATCAACATCTTCACCAGCAACATCTCATCTCCAAACCCTAGTTCATCTCTTGTATCCAATTCTTGCCTCAAAGTCTGGGATTGGTGCTAGTAGGTTGCTAGTAGTGTTGATTACCCCTTGTAGTTGATGCTAGTTGGTTTATTTGGTGGAAGATCATATGTTCAGATCCTATATGCATATTATTACCCCTCTGATTATGAACATGAATATGCTTTGTGAGTAATTACGTTTGTTCCTGAGGACAAGGGAGAAGTCTTGCTATTAGTAGTCATGTGAATTTCAGTATTCATTTGATATTTTGATAAGATGTATGTTGTCTAGCCTCTAGTGGTGTTATGTGAATGTCGACTACATAACACTTCACCATTATTTGGGCCTAGAGGAAGGCATTGGCAAGTAATAAGTAGATGATGGGTTGCTAGAGTGACAGAATCTTAAACCCTAGTTTATGCGTTGCTTCGTAAGGGGCTGATTTGGATCCACATGTTTCATGCTATGGTTAGGTTTATCTTAATACTGTTGTTGTAGTTGCAGATGCTTGCAATAGAGGTTAATAATAAGTGGGATGCTTGTTCAAGTAAGAACAGCACCCAAGCACCAGTCCACCCACATATCAAATTATCAAAGTATACAACGCGAATCATATGAACGTGATGAAAACTAGCTTGACGATATTCCCATGTGTCCTCGGTAGCGCTTTTCCTATTATAAGAGTTTGTTCCGACTTGTCCTTTGCTACAAAAGGATTGGGCCATCTTGCTGCACTTTATTTACTTTTGTTTCTTGTTGCTTGTTACAATTTATCCTATCACAAAACTATCTATTACCACTTATTTCAGTACTTGTAGAGAATACCTTGCTGAAAACTGCTTATCATTTCCTTCTGCTCCTCGTTGGGTTCGACACTCTTACTTATCGAAAGGACTACGATAGATCCCGTATACTTGTGGGTCATAAGTTGCTTGGAGGGGGCATCGTCCGTTGTCTCTTGGCCATTGCCCTCTTTAGGTGTATCCACCATGTATACGTCATGTGATGAAGTGGTGGTCCAGCGCCCTGGGCGGTGGTTCCTGTTCGTCTCCTGCATCATCGTCCATACCGTCGATGTCTTCGGAGTCTAAGTCAAGCATGAAGGTTAAGTCGTCGACAATGGCTACTAAGTGGGTGGTGGGTGGGTAGCAAATTTCTTCGCCGCCCGCATCCCATTCTAGCCGGACATAGTTCGGCCAAGGTTCTCCTGACAGGGAGAGAGACCTTAATGAATTTAGCACATCTCTGAAAGGTGAGTGCTGAAAGATATCCGCGGAGGTGAACTCCATGATCGGTGCCCCGATGGATTCGACGGGCAAGGATGGAGGCGGCTCAGAGTCCGTGGCCGGAGGTAAATCTAGTGGTTCGGTGACGCGGCTCTTGAAAGGGGTTTAGTCAGTATCTGGCTTTATCGCCACTGAGAGTGTGACCTCCATGGCGGGGTCTATCCCTCCGCTCTTGGATGGCGCGATTTGCTCGAGATTAACGGCCGGAGTAGTTGCGGATGCGATCTCCCAAACACTGCCGATGGCAGAGTTACGTCATGCTCGCCGCGACTGTGCGGCAGATCCGACATGGGCTCGAATCCGTCGAAGATCAAGTCTCCGCGGATGTCGGCCGTGTAGTTCAAGTTTCCAAATCCGACCTGATGGCCAGGGGCGTAGCTCTCGATCTGCTCCAAATGGCCAAGCCAATTGGCCCGCAGTGCGAAGCCGCCGGATACGAAGATCTGTGCAGGGAGGAAAATCTCGCCTTGGACCGCATCGCTAGCGATGATCGAAGGAGCCATCAAGACTTATGGTGACGACACAGTGGAACTCTCAATGAAAGCACCAATGTCAGTGTTAAAACTGGCAGATCTCGGGTAGGGGGTCCCGAACTATGCGTCTAAGGCGGATGGTAATAGGAGGCGGGGGACACGATGTTTACCCAGGTTCGGGCCCTCTTGATGGAGGTAATACCCTATGTCCTGCTTGATTGTTCTTGATGATATGAGTATTACAAGAGTTGATCTACCACGAGATCAGAGAGGCTAAGCCCTTGAAGCTATCCTATGGTATGATTGTATGTTGTCCTATGGACTAAAACCCTCCAGTTTATATAGACACCGGAGGGGGCTAGGGTTACACAAGGTAGGTTACAAAGGAGGAGATATACATATCTGTATTGCCTAGCTTGCCTTCCACGCCAAGTAGAGTCCCATCTGGACACGGGACGAAGTCTTCAATCTCGTATCTTCATAGTCCAACAGTCCGGCCAAAGGATATAGTCCGGCTCTCCAGAGACCCCCTAATCCAAGACTCCCTCAATGTGCTACCATGCTCTTATAATGTAGGGAAATAGAAGGCATCAACTTTTCCTCTTTCTCATAATGCCTGATAGGTATGTTAAAGTGTGCAGCAAGGCGCGAGGCGAGGAGGCCTCCGAGGACAGGGCCCTTTGTATGGTTCAGATTTAACCGTTTAGCAACAATAGCGCCTAAACTAAAAGTCATATCATGAAACAAGGCATGGCGCAAAATAACAGTATCATTAGCACTAAGGTTCCCACAGTTCCAGCGACCAATTAAGCATCTACTAGCTAATATTCTAAAGTAACGTAGAAATGGAAAATGTATGCTAGTGATTCTCGCATAGGAAACTTTCCTCGTTTCCCCTACAGCAATCATATCAATAAATCCCTCCACATCATTATGATGTGGTTCATCTATGCTTCCCTCAAAGGGTATCTTACAAACCCGGCAGAAATCAAATAGTGACATCTCCTTAAACTCATCATATAAATAAAAATCCACCGAAGATGGTGATCTTCTAGCATGGAAATGAAAGTTTTGCACAAAAATATTGGTGAGTAAGAGATACTGTTCACGCTAGTCATGGAGGAAGGCAGTGAGGTCTGCATTCTCATCCAAATAATAAAAATCTTTATAAATCCCTGCTTCTCTCAAGTAATCATCACAAGGCCATTCACACGGCCGAACCTCCGCAGTACGAGGGAGATTATACTTGGGCTTCTTGTTCTCTTGACTCTGTTTATCCTTCGAGCTTCGGCTCGATGAGGCCCTCAATAATCTCTTCATCATTTTCTGAAAATTTCTGAAATTTTTAGTAACTTAAAAATAAAAGTGAACCAAACTCAACAAGATTGATAGCAACTACTCCTAGAAGTGCCTAGAGGCCATATCATGCATTAAAACTACTTTTGACCACATAAATTTGACATGCAAGCTCAAGAACAGGGTCACCTAAGCAGCAAAAATTTGCAATAAATAAAGCACTAGAACAAAAACTAATTGGACCATTGGAGGAGCCACATACCAAAGAATAATCCCCCAAAGCAGTTTTGTGAATGGAGCTTTGAGCAAGGAGGTCGAAAATGGCAGCAAGATGAGCAAGAACTCTGGTTTGAGCTGGTGGATCATTTTTTCTAGAGCAAGACGAAGTGTGTGGGTGCAAGGATAAATGGAGGGGACACATGTGTGATCCACGAGCAAGGGGGCGCGCCCAGGGGGTAGGACGTGCCCTCCACCCTCGTGGGCACGTGGTGGGTCCCCCTGGTGTGTTCTCAGTGCCAGATATTCTCAAATATTCTAGAAAAAAATCATATTAAGTTTTCAGGGCATTTGGAGAACTTTTATCTTCGGGGTATTTTTCATGGCATGGATAATTTAGAAAACAGACAGAAAATACTATTTTTGCTTTATTTAATATAAATAACAGAAAGTAAAAAGAGGGTACAGAGAGTTGTGCTTTTGAACTTCATCCATCTCATGCTCATCAAAAGGAATCCACTAACAAGGTTGATCAGTTCTTGTTAACAAACTCATTTTGAATAACATGAAACCGGAGAAATTTCGAATAACACTAGGTTACCTCAACGGGGATGTGCATGTCCCCAACAATAAGAATATCATATTTCTTCTTCACAGTAGGAAGAGGAAATTCCAAACCTCTAATAGTAATAGTTGGAATTTTTCCAATAAAATTGATATTGTGAACTTGAGGTTGTTTCCTCGGAAAGTGTACCATATGCTCATTACCATTAACATGAAAAGTGACATTGCCTTTGTTGCAATCAATAACAGCCCATGTAGTATTCAAAAAGGGTCTACCAAGAATAATAGGCATACTATCGTCCTCGGGAATATCAAGAATAACAAAGTCCGTTAAAATAGTAACGTTTGCAACCACAATAGGCACATCCTCACAAATACCGACAGGTATATCAGTTGATTTATCGGCCATTTGCAAAGATATTTCAGTAGGTGTAAAATTATTCAAATCAAGTCTTTGATATAAAGAGAGAGGCATAACACTAACACCGGCTCCAAGATCACATAAAGCAGTTTTAACATAGTTTCTTTTAATGGAGCATGGTATAGTTGGTACTCCTGGATCTTCAAGTTTCTTTGGTATTCCACCCTTAAAAGTGTAATTAGCAAGCATGGTGGAAATTTCAGCCTCCGGTATCTTTCTCTTATTAGTAACAATATCCTTCATGTATTTAGCATAAGGATTCATTTTAAGCATAACAGTCAAACGCATACGCAAAAAGATAGGTCTAATCATTTCAGCAAAGCGCTCAAAATCCTCATCATCCTTTTTCTTGGATGGTTTAGGAGGAAAGGGCATGGGTTTCTGAACCCATGGTTCTCTTTCTTTACTGTGCTTCCTAGCAACAAAGTCTCTCTTATCAGAACGTTGATTCTTTGATTGTAGGTTATCAAGATCAACAACACGTTCAATTTCTACATCATTATTATTGCTAGGTTGAGCATCAACATAAACATCATCCTTAACATTATCACTAGGTTCATGATCATTACGAGATTGTGTTTCAACATCAGAAATAGAAATATCATTGGAATTCTTAGGTGTGTCAACAACAGGTTCACTAGAAGCATGCAAAGTCCTATCATATTTCTTTTTCTTCATCTTAGAAGGACTAGGTGCATCTACATTAGTTCTCTGAGAAGCTTGCTCAATTCTCTTGGGATGGCCCTCAGGATATAAAGGTTCCTAAGTCATTTTACCCCCTCTAGTCATAACTCTAACGGCATTATCATTTCTCTTATTATTTAATGCATTGAGCAAATCATTCTGAGCCTTAAGTACTTGTTCTACTTGAGTGGTAACCATAGAAGCATGTTTACTAATAAGTTTAAGCTCACCCTTAACACTAGCCATATAATCACTCAAGTGTTCAAGCATATCAGCATTGCGTTTCAATTGTCTACCAACATAAGCATTGAAGTTTTCTTGCTTAAAAATAAAATTATCAAACTCATCTAAGAATTGGCTAGCAGACTTATTACGAGGAATATCACCTTCATCCCATCTATAGAGAGAATTTATCTTTACTACCTATGTCGGGTTATCAAGACTATGTATTTCTTCAATAGGTGGTAAATTCTTAACATCTTCAGCATTAATACCCTTTTCTTTCATAGATTTCTTTGCCTCTTGCATATCTTCAGGACTAAGAAATAGAATACCCCTTTTCTTCGAAGTTGGCTTAGGAGTTGGTTCAAGAAGTGTCCAATTATTTTCACTAGTCGTCAACCCGTGCATTCGCACGGGCGCCATTGTAATTATGAAAATGCTAATATTAATTAAATTAACATGAACAAAAATATATATATCTGTATATGAACTAAATAGAATAACTGAAATTAATTGCATAGCCAAATAGAAACAACTATGTCTTGAGCCATTGAGATGATGGTTGAAAGTACACACACATTTTATTTATTGATTAAAGGTTCATAAGAATGAGAAAAAAGAAGGCAATGTTGGTTTTGTCCAAAAATATATAGAGAGCAATACGTGAACGGCGGCGACATGGATCACACACTTCACATGTCGGTTAGAACGGACATGCAAGAATAATGTCAAACAAATAACATACGTCAATTTTTGAAAAAGTCTCAAAGATTTTGTATGAGTATGACACAACAAAATATAGTAGATGCTAGATATAATAAGTAAGACTAATGTTGAATGGATGCATCTAGTATCATGCATATACATGAAAGTGGGTGGATATAATAACTCTATATAAGCAAACAAAAGCGAGTTGCACTCCACCAGCAAGCTTCATATGTCTGTACCCATGTCACACCCAGATCGTTCATGATATCGTGTATTAAGCAGTCCTAATATGCTAAATTATTACAAAGAACAAAGATAAGAAAGGTTGTGAAAAAAAATATCTATATACCTCTAAGATTGGCTGACATTGTTGCCATATCTATCGAAGGCCACCATATGAATAGTCTGAAGCTGGTACACTAATGAGGTGCAGAAAATTGAAAGAAAATATGCAAGCACTGCTTAAATGTTAGTGAAACCTAATGGAGGATAGTGGCCTTGGACTAACTGATCTTTGCTCCTCCGGTTCTCCAATGTTGTTACAAAGAAACAAAAAATGACTTATATATCTTATTCCATGTCATCTTAAATAGGATGATAACTTCAAAAGAAGAAGATCTTATGATTATGTAGGGATGGAAGAGATGTCCAATTTGATGCCAAACCAACTTGTAATTTGCACATAGTTCAAACAAAAAATTCCACTTTTGGGCAAAAACCATAGGAGAAAATCTCCTAGTAAATTAATGTAACAACTAATCTGCGCACACTGAAATATAATTGGTAGACGAAGCATTGATCTCAACAATCTTGTAAATTATTTACTTTTGTTCTACCACCTATTAAATATCATCTGAGGTGTTAAGAAATATATGTTCCAAAATTGATCATTCTATTCTTGAAAAATTCCAAATATTATATCGTGGCAATCAAAATCATACTCGATGGCTTTGTGAAACTAAAAAGTAGAAATAACTATAAAAAGATATCATGGTGCATGTCAAAATATTTGGTAATAGGTCTATGTGCAAGATATACGGGTAACCACTGCCACGTACGGCTTGTTTGTGTAACATCAATCTTGCCAAAAAAATCCTGCAACTTCCTTAGCCTGCATGCAACGCAATGATGGGAATAGACATGTAGTTTTATAATAAACATTAATTAGCACAACAATCACCTTAGATATCTTGTTAATAGGATGTTGATGAAAAGCGAGGCAACAACCAAATGGCAAGCTTGTACTTAATCATGCCATTTTGGTAAGAGCCATAAGGTTTAACTGATGCCCTTTACATATACACTTGCAGCCATTCCGTCCTTGAAAGAAATAAACATTGGTTAGAATAAATAATGTCAAACTTATATTTATCATGTCCCAGTTATTGAAACTTCACTCCTCAAAAGACTGCCAACGGACACCAACTTCGGCTTCTTGATGGTTATTTTTACATAGCAGCCTTCAACAGTTTCATCCCTGAAAGAAAGAAAACATTGTTAGAATACATTAAATAATGCTTTTAAGATATATATATATATATATATATGCCCTATGGTATAAACATAGCAAACTCATGAGTTCTGACCAAGTGGTTAAAATCGAAAAGGTTGATATATAAAAAATATACAACAATTCAATTATGCCTTGTTTATAAATACAACACCCATGGAAAATAAATACATTAGTCGGAGATGGGTCCTAACTCTTAACACCTCGGCCAGCCTGCGACCATGGAAGGATAAATAATCGTTGTTAGCATGGGAGACATATATAAATATATAGTCCGAGTCCGGTACTTAGTGTCCACCACATTGTCGTAACGATATTGGGGCAGGCTCAATTTCAGTCTGCCGAACTGTCTGTGTTTTCTCTGGCCGTACATGTACAGTTCTTTCCTGATGTACATGGCCTACATGTACTACACTATCTCATCCGCTCCTTGCTAGCTCGTGCTTTTGGGTGGAGAAAATATCAGGTACGGCAAGATGGATCCCCTCGTGGGGTACCTAGCTAGCTTTAGCAGAAGGTTGCCAATTAATGGATTCTGCTAGAAGATGCACACGTGTATGTGGCAAAGTATGTGTGAAGATCAATTTGATCATTGTACGCTCCTGATTCGTTAAGCCGTGTGACAGCCTCGAGAAAGCACATGCATGTCCATCCAGTGTGTGAATTGATCACACACCTAGTTACCCTTCACACTGTCGAAACCTAGGCTATTGTGCACACTACAAATGTTTTGTATAATTAAAGCATGATGCTGAAGAAGGAATTAGAGAACCTAATGCTGAGAATATAGGTCTCTCACCATGTAGCTCATTGATCGGCACCGCCCCGACACCGCATCTCTTCGACTCTTTCGTCTTCCAAATCAACGATCTCGCATCAAGAGAAAGATGAGGCGACAAACATGTGATGGAGAAGCAGAACATGTCACATGCATGCAGCTACCAGGCAGTCACTAATCGGGCACAAAATAGGCCGCAATCATTGGCATCCAAAAAAATAGCAAAAGAGATTACTGGAAGGAGAAAATTTGGAGAGGAGATAGATTATTTTCCTTTTCGACTGAGACGCCGGGAGAAACCGCAGCGAACCATCCTTCTTCCTCAGGACTGGAAGCAGCAACGACAAAGAGATGGAGCGCCGTCATTGATCCGCACGACCCCCACACCGCATCTCTTTGATTCTTTCCTCTTCCAAATCAACGATCGCGCATCAAGAGAAAGATGAGGCGACAATCCCGTGATGGAGAAGCAGAACATGTCACGTACATGCAGCTACCAGGCAGTCACTAATCAGGCTACGTACATCAGCATCCAAAAAAAATAGCAAAAGAGATTACTGGAAGGAGAAAATTTGGAGAGGAGTAGGTTATTTGCCTTTTCGACTGAGACGCTGGGAGAAACCGCAGCGAAACTTCCTTCTTCCTTAGGACTGGAAGCAGCAACGACAAAGAGATGGAGCACCGTCATTGATCTGCACCACCCCGACACCGCGTCTCTTTGATTCTTTCCTCTTCCAAATCAACAGGGGCGGATTCAGACTTAAAATTACCCGGTGTCCATATAGAAGAATACATGCCTACATATCAAACAATTGAATGGCCTACACACTAAGCTAATAAGTGCATGCAAATTGCACCCGGTGCCAGTGACACCGGGTAGCTATACGTAGCTTCTCCCCTGCAAATCAACGATCACGCATCAAGAGAAAGATGAGGTGGCAATCCCATGATGGAGAAGCAGAACATGTCACGTACATGCAGCTACCAGGCAGTCAATAATCAGGATGCGTACATTGGCATCCAAAAAAATAGCAAAAGAGATTACTGGAAGGAGAAAATTTGGAGAGGAGATGGGTTATTTGCCTTTTCGACTGAGACGCCGGCCGCCGGGAGAAACCACAGCGAACCTTCCTTCTTCCTCAGGGCTGGAAGCAGCAACGGCCAAGAGATGGAGCACCGGGAGCAGTTCAGATCAGGCTGCCGTCTTTGCCACCGCCATGGATAGGCAATGTCCGTGGATTTCCGTCCATTTGGCAACCTTCTGAAGTTTTCCATAGATTGGACGTGGAGTTTGTTAGGAAAAAAACACTGGATTCATGGGCCACATATTGAAACGTGGAGTTCTCCCTAGATTGAGCGTGGAGAAGTTATATATGTATATTAACCGTGCAGTTTGTTAGAAAAAAATATTGCATGTCCGGGCCATAAATTGAACATGGAGTGTTCTCCCAAGATTGATCATGGAGTTTGTCCAAAAAAAGAGATTCAACATGGAGTTTGTGAGAAAAAATTGAACCTAGAGTTAATCTAGACCGTAATTATTTTGTCCCACCAGATAAACGGCTCGTAAAATCCAATTAACGTAGGAATTTCTAGGAAGTCAAGAATTAGTATAGGTATAGATTAGTGAACATATTATTCAATCGCAATTCAGCTTGATCAACAATTCTTTCCCTGAAAACACAACCAACACAACTATCCAGGTAGTCTCTGGAAGCATCGGTTAGTCCATTATAAAAGATATCAAGTATTTCAATTTTCTTGATAGGATGATCAGGCAGAGCATTAAGTAATCGGAGAAGCCTACCCAAGCTTATTTCTTTTGAGTGGGGAAATATTTAGCAGAGAAGTAATAAATCATATCCTAGGGACTACGCACACAACCAGGATCAAGAGAATTAAACCTTGTTTTAGCATCACCCTTTACTAAGAATGGGAATAACTTAAGGATAAAGTAATAGCGAGTTTTCTCATCATTAGTGAATAGGGTGGCTATATCATTTAATTTAGTAAGATGTGCCACAACAGTTTCAAATTCATAGCCATATAAAGGATCAGATTCAACCACAGTAATTAACTCAGGACCGACAGAGAAATCATAATCCTTATCAGTAATAAAGATAGGTGAAGTAGCAAAAGCAGGATCATATTTCATTCTAGCATTCAAAGACTTTTATTTAAGCTTAGCTAATAATTTCTTAATATCATATCTATCATTGCAAGCTAAGAAGTCTCTATCAGTTTCTTCATCCATAACATAACCCTCAAGTACAATAGACAATTCATATCTAGGGGGAGACTCTTCATCATCACTTTCATCAATATTATCAGTTTCAATAATTTCATTCTCTCTAACCCTAGCAAGTTGTTCATCAAGAAATTCACCTAGTGGCACAGTAGTATTAAGCATAGAAGTAGTTTCATCATAAGCAACATGCATAGCAGAAGTGGCATCATCAATAACATGCGACCTATCAGAATCAATAGCATGTGTAGGTGTCGCAAGTTTACTCAAAACAGAAGGTGAATCAAGCGCAGAGCTAGATGGCAGTTCCTTACCTCACCTCGTAGTTGAGGGCAAAATCTTGGTTCTTTGATCTTTCAAGTTCTTCATAGTGATCAGCTGATATAAATCCCAAGTGACTAAAAGAATAGAGCTATGCTCCCCGGCAACGGTGCCAGAAAATAGTCTTGATAACCCACAAGTATAGGGGATCACAACAGTTTTCGAGGGTAGAGTATTCAACCCAAATTTATTGATTCGACACAACAGGAGTTAAAGATTATTCTCATGTATTAGCAGATGAGTTGTCAATTCAACCACACCTGGAAACTTAATATCTGCAGCAAGGTATTTAGTAGCAAAGTAATATGATAGTAGTGGTAACGGTAGCAAAAGTAACGGTAGCAGTTTTGGTTTTATAGTGATTGTAACAGTAGCAACGGAAAAGTAAATAAGCGAAGAAAAATATATGAAAAGCTCGTAGGCAATGGATCAGTGATGGAGAATTTTGTTGGATGCGATCAATCATGCAACAATTATAACATAGGGTGACACAAAACTAGCTCCAGTTCATCAATGTAATGTAGGCATTTATTCTGAATATAGTCATACGTGCTTATGGAAAAGAACTTGCATGACATCTTTTGTCCTACCCTCCCGTGGCAGCGGGGTCCTATTTGAAAATAAGGGATATTAAGGTCTCGTTTTAATAGAGTACCAGACCAAAACATTAACACATAGTGAATACATGAACTCCTCAAACTACGGTCATCACCGGTAAGTATCCTGAGTATTGTCACTTCGGGGTTAACGGATCATCACACATAATAGGTGACTATAGACTTGCAAGATAGGATCAAGAACTCACATATATTCATGAAAACATAATAGGTTCATATCTGAAATCATGGCACTCGGGCCCTAGTGAAAGGCATTAAGCATAGCAAAGTCATAGCAACATCAATCTTGGAACATAGTGGATACTAGGGATCAAACCCTAACAAAGCTAACACAATTACATGATAAATCTCATCCAACCCACCACCGTCCAGCAAGCCTACGATAGAATTACTCATGCACGACGGTGAGCATCATGAAATTGGTGATGGCGGAAGGTTGATGATGACGATGGCGACGGATTCCCCTCTCCGGAGCCCTAAACAGACTCCAGATCAGCCCTCTCGAGAGAGTTTAGGGCTTGGCGGCGGCTCCATATCGTAAAACGGATGAATCCTTCTCTTTGATTTTTTCTCCCCGAACACGAATATATGGAGTTGGAGTTGAGGTCGGTGGAGCGTCAGGGGGCCCATGAGGCAGGGGCGCGCCCAGGGGGGTAGACACGTCCCCACCCTCGTGGACAGGGTGTGCGCCCCCTGACGTTGATTCTTTTGCTAGTATTTTTTATATATTCCAAAAATAATCTCCGTTTATTTTCAAGTCATTCCGAGAACTTTTATTTCTGCACAAAAATAACACCATGGCAATTCTGCTGAAAACAACGTCAGTCCGGGCTAGTTCCATTCAAATCATGCAAGTTAGAGTCCAAAACAAGGGCAAATGTGTTTGGAAAAGTAGATACGACGGAGACGTATCAAAAACCACTTATCATTTCCCTTTGCTCATCGTTGGGTTCGACACTCTTACTTATCCGAAAGTCTACAAATGATCCCATATACTTGTGGGTCATCAATACCTAGTTCAATCTCGTTACCAACAAGTATCTTTACTTGTTTCATAATACATCATCTCGTAACTAACTCCTTAGTCACTTTGCTTGCAAGCTTCTTGTGATGTGTACTACCGAGAGAGCCCAGAGATAGCTCTCTGATACACAAAGTGGCAAATCCTAATCTCGATCCATGCCAACTCAACAAACACCATCAGAGATACCTGTAAAACATCTTTGTTATCATCGAGTTACGGTGTGACGTTTGATAGCACACAAGGTATTCCTCAGGTATCCGGGAGTTGCATGATCTCATAGTCGAAGGAATATGTATTTGACATTAAGAAAGCAATAGCAATAAAATGAACAATCATATGCTAAGCTAACAGATGGATCTCACCCATCACATTATTCTCCTAATGATGTGATCCCGTTATAAAGTGACAACATATGTCTATGGTTAGGAAACCTTAACCATCTTTGATCCACGAGTTAGTCTAGTAGAGGCTTACTAGGGACATGGTATTTTACCATGTCGCTTCTGTATCCACACATGTATTTAAGTTTCCGATCAATACAATTCTTGCATGAATAATAAACTTTTATCATGAATAAGGAAATATAATAACAACAAATTTATTATTGCCTCTAGGTCATATTTACATTAGTCTCCCACTTGCACTAGAGTCAATAATCTAGAGTACATTGTAATGAATCTAACACACATGGAGTCTTGGTGCTGATGTTGTTTTGCTTGCGGAAGAGGCTTAGTCAACGGGTCTGCTACATTTAGATCCGTATGTATTTTGCAAATTTCTATGTCCCCATCCTTGACCTTTTCACGAATGGAGTTGAAGCATCTATTGATGTGTTTGTTTCTCTTGTGACACTTGGATTTCGTCGCTAAGGCAATTGCTCCGCTGTTGTTACAAAATATTTTCATTGGACCCTGATACGTCTCCAATGTATCTATAATTTTTTATTGTTCCATGCTGTTATATTATCAATCTTGGATGTTTCGTAATCATTTTATAGTCATTCTATATCATTTTTGGTACTTACCTATTGACATAGTGCCAAGTGCCAGTTCCTATTTTTTCTGTGTTTTTTACATCGCAGAAACTCAATATCAAATGGAGTCCAAATGCCAGAAAACTTTACGGAGATTTTTTATGGAACAGAAGGAACATGTTGGGCCCTGGTAGCATGTGGGGGAGTCCCGAGGAGGGGACAACCCACCAGGGAGCGCTGGGAGGCCCAGGCGCACCCTGGTGGGTTGTGCCCCCCCCCCCCTTGAGTGCCCCCCGGACCGCCTCAACGAAATATTCATGAATCTGCCGCAGAGTCCAGAACCACCAGATCCAATCTAGACACCATCTCAGATGGGGTTCACCACCTTCATTGGTGCCTCTCCGATGATGCGTGAGTAGTTCTTTGTAGACCTTCGGGTTCGTAGTTAGTAGCTAGATGGCTTCATCTTTCTCTCTCTTGATTCTCAATACAATGGTCTCTTGTAGATCCATATGATGTAACTCTTTTTGCGGTGTGTTTGTTGGGATCTGATGAACTTTGAGCTTATGATCAGTCATATCTTTTTATATCCATGAAAGTTATTTGAGTTTATTTGGTCTCTTATATGCATGATCTCTTATAGCCTTGTATTTCTTCTTCGATATTTGGGTTTTGTCTGGCCAACTTGATATATTTATCTTGCAATGGGAAGAGGTGCCCGGTAGTGGGTTCGATCTTATGGTGCTTGATCCCAGTGACAGAAAAGGGAACCGACACGTATGTATCATTGCTACTAAGGATAAAAAGACGGGATCTATATCTACGCAATAGATAAACGTATCTTGTCTACATCATGTAAAACCCCAGATGTAACTTGCCTTATTTCTAACTCCGACTCTTACCATTTTCGGCTTTAAGTAATGAGATTCCCTTCGTGGTTGGGTTTTATCTTTGTTTTGCATTTTGTTCATGTCATGCATTTCATATCATGTTATCATGTGCATTGCATTTGCATTTGTGTTCGTCTCATGCATCTGAGTTGTTTCCCCGTTGTCCGTTTCGCAATCCGACACTCCCACATGCACCGACGCACCCCTCTTGTCTCTTTTTGTGAGCGGGTGTTAAACTTTCACCGAATGGACTGCGATTTTCCAAGTGCCCTTGCTACACCATCGGTAGACCGCCTGTCAAATTTCATTCCATTTGGAGGCCGTTTGATGCTCCAACGGTTAACCGGGTAACCGCAAAAGCCTCTTTTGTGTTGCAGCCCAACACCCCTCCAAAACAGCCCAATAACCAATCTAAACCATCTCCATGTCCTCCGTCGTCGGATCACGATCGTGTGGGTGAAAACTACACCTCACTACAAAAAAAGACACATCCATGACATTTTGGGCTGAACGAAATTTTTTTCTGTCATACATATGACACTTCTATGACGATAATTGTGACAAAACCCAGTATCATCATAGATGTGGTGGGCTCCTACTTCTATGACAAAAAATCATGACAGAAAATGGGCTTTTCGTCCTGGGCGGGCCGGAGACGCAGCTGCATGATATTCTTCGGGCCATCCATGACGGAAAAACCCGTGGTAGAAGCGAGGGGGAGGAAAATTTCGGGGAGTTCCCGGTTATGGTGGGAGGTCGGGGGCCGAGCCATGCGCGTTTCTCTCGTACACGTACGCGCGTGTGTGCGAGGCATTGGGTCTAACTGAAACCGAGCGAGGAGTTGGGATCTAGCTGAACCCGAGCGATTGCACTGCAGGCTACGCGTTACTGAACCCGAGCGATCGGTCGATGGCTGTTAACTGAACCCGATCGAGTGATTCCTTTGCTACTGCTGCTAACTGAAGCCGTTCGATTGGATGAACAGTCAGCGTCGCGGGGGGGGGGGGGGGATAAACAGTGAGCGGTGGTGTTGCCTCTGGATGAACAGGACCCCGTGGAGTGGTGGAGGGCTGGATGAACAGTAGACGGTGGAGGGGTGTCCGTGGAGCGGTGGTTGAACAGGACCCCGTGGTGTGGAGGGCTGGATGAACAGTAGACGGTGGAGGGGTGCCCGTGGAGGGGTGGTTGAACAGTAGCCGGTGGAGTAGCGCGCGGTGGAGGCTGGATGAACAGGAGCCCGTGGAGGCTGGAGGAGGTCGACGGTAGCCCGTGGAGGCTGGAGGAGGTCGACGGTGGAGATGAACAGTATCCCGTGGAGTCCCGTTTCGCGGTACGCCACACCACTCCCGATGAACAGGACCCCCGTTTCGACTGTAGGAGGTCCATTTCGTCCGTTTGGCGGTACGGCACACCCCTCCCGATCAACAGGACCCCCGTTTCGACCATAGGAGGTCCGTTTCATCCGTTTTGCGGTACACCACACCCCTCCCGATCAACAGGACCCCCATTTCGACTGTAGGAGGTCCGTTTCGTCCGTTTTGCGGTACACCACATCCCTCCCGATCAACAGGACCCCCGTTTCGACCGTAGGAGGTCCGTTTCCCCCGTTTTGCGGTACGCCACACCCCTCCCGATCAACAGGACACCGTTTCGACCATAGGAGGTCCGTTTCCTCCGTTTTGTAGGATGCCAGGCCTCGTTTCCATCGCCTGTTCCATCCAAGCCCTCCCGATGAACACGACCACGCATTCCGTTCCGACCCAGCCGGTTGGCTCCCACGCGTTCTGTTGCCTCCCGATAAACACGATGCATTCCGTTGCCTCCCCATGAACATGACGCATTCCGTTGCCTCCCCATGAACATGACGCATTCTGTTGCCTCCCCATGAACACGACGATGACGCTGTTTCTCCGTTCCGACCTAGCCATGTACACAAGCCTTGGCCGTACGTATGCGCGAGTAGGCGTTTGAGACCCCGCCCGTATGTACACATACGTGGCCATATTTTCTTTCTTGCAGCCTAGCCGTTGTATGTATGTGTACATGCTACGTGCATGCCTCTACTACGACACGTGCGCGCCTCAACATCCACCAGTATATATGTAAATACACGTTCGCGACCAGAATGACAACGCTACGTACGCTTCGACCAGGTGGGTCCCGACTGTCACGCACTTCCTTGTGTGCGAAGATGTAGCTGGTGGGTCCCAACAGTCAGAGGGGAAACATTTTTTCACGAAATACGGTGGCCTGTCCGATGGGTCCCAACTGTCAGGTGGTGGAATAATTATTTTGCACGTAATAAGGAGGCACTTCCTTGCTACGGCCGTGGACCCAGCTGTCAGCCTCTCCACGTACAGTCCGTGTCCGATGGAAGTCGTTCCTTAACCACGTTGACCATGCCGCGCCAAGAGCACCAGAGCGGGGGACGACGGCGAGGCCTAGGAAGGGGACGATGAGAAGCCGGGGAAGACACGGCAGTGGACGCCCATGCATAGAGGAGTACGAGGATTCATTGGTTCGCTGCGGTGTGAGGCTGCAGTCGCCGTAGAATAACAGGGGGTGTGGGTGAATAGAGGGATGGCCTGGCCAGCGGTGGGAGTAGTAGGGGGGCGGTGAGGCCTCCGCCACATCGCAGCTGGCCGCGGGAGGCAGGAGCACAAGGCACAACCGGCGCTGGTTTGGGTGGCTGGAGCAAGAAGACCAGAGGTTGAAGAAGCACTACGGTCGTTGGATGGACATCGTATGGTCACTGGAGCTAGAATCGTGATTGACTAAGTTGAACAAGCCCTCCGTCCCCGTCAACTTAGTAGGCCCACAAGTCAGCCTGCCACTATACTGGGTCCCAGCTAACAGGGGGACTATTCATTTTCTTTGTGCGTAATAAGGAGGCGCTTCCTTGCGTGCAAAGATATTGTTGGTGGGTCCGAGCTGTTCAACTGCCGTCGTCAGAGAATAACAGCAGGTGTGGGTGAGTACAGGGATGGCTAGGCCAGCGATGGGAGTACGGTGGGGCGGTGAGGCCTACGCGGCACCAGAGTCGACCGCGGGGAGGAAGGAGCGGGCAGTCCCGCTAGTGCTTGTTTGAGCGGCTGGAGCAGCAAGAGCAGAGATTGAAGAAGCACGACGGCTGTTGGATGGCCATCCAACAGTCACTGCTTGCGCGTCAACCTTTTTTTAGGAAAACAGCATACTGCCCATCTGCCATTATTTCTAATAATTTAAAGCTCATTTGCTAATTAGGAAAACAGCATACAGCCCATATTCTTTTTGTTAGCATTACAGCCCATATTGTGGCCACAGTTAAAAAACTATATGAAATTTTGCATATTTCGGTGCGGTCTGAACTGTTTTTAATCCCGAAATTTTGACTCACATTCAAACTGATTTTAAAAATAAATGTATATCAATATAAAATCCAACAAATTCTCCACGCATAAAAATTAATGTAATTTAAAATCTTGAAATGAAAAAAAAGATATTTGTAACTAATTGCCGGTTTGATGTGTTTTAAAAATGTACATCCCATTTCTCATTACTGATGGGCCATTTTCTCGGCCAGCCAAATAAAATCTCCCCTCATCTTGAAAGATTTGCAGCCCAACAGGCCTGACAAAGTGACATACTTGGCAAATCACAAAAAAACTGGGCTGTGGCCGTGGACCCAGGTGTCAGCCTCTCCATGTACAATACTCTTCCAATGGAATGTCGTTGACCACGTTGACCACGCCGCGCCGAGAGCACCAAGGCGGTGGATGACGGCGAGGCCTAAGAAGGGGACGATGCGGAGCCGGGAAGACGCGGCAGTGGATGCCCACGCGGAGAGGAGTACGAGGGTTCATTGATTCGGCTGCGGTGTGAGGCTGCCGTCGCCGCAGGGCCTGGCTAGCAGTGGGAGTAGTAGGGGCGATGAGGCCTCAATGGCAGCACAGCCGGCCACTGAAGGCAGGAACAGGCGGTCTCCCCGGCGCTGGTTTGGGCGGCTGGTGCAAGAAGAGCAGCGATTGAAGAAGCAGTAGGATCATTCGATTCAAATCCAATGGTTACTGCTTCTAGAATGTTTGTTGACTAAGTTGACAAGCCCTGTGTACGCGTCAACTTAGTAGGCCCACGGGTCAGCCTCCCAACCGGTGCGCCCCAGATGTCAGTGGGAGGAATCATTTTTTTTCGCATAATAAGGAGGCAGTTGATTGTGTGCGGCCAGGCCAGCGGAGGGAGTAGGGTGGGCCGGGGAAGTCTGGGCGGCATCACAGTGGGCCACAAGAGGAGGGAGCACGCAGTCCCGCCAACGCTAGTTTAGGCGGCTGGAGCAGGAAGATCAGAGATTGAAGAAGCACGTCGGCCGTTGGATGTGCATCCAACAGTCACTGCTGCTAGAATCGTGTGTTCACTAACAAAGCCTTGCATAAACAAGTCAGCCTCGAAATCTGTAGCGTATACATCCCATTTGCTATTATTTTTTATCAATTTTACTCATTTTCTAATTCATATGGAATTTATTGCAGCCCATTTTCCATTTTTGCTTGGGTAGGTAATTTCTTACTTGTCCTGCTTAGAGCTCCATTTATGCCCTAGGCGAGGCGTTTGGCCATTGCCTAGCGCATAGGCGTGCCTAAGCGCCTCCTAGGCATTGCCTTTTCCAACAGAGGCTGGCCATATTCTAGTCAGTACCAGGGTCAAAAAATTAACTAAATATGTGGGAAAATTTGAAAATTCGCAAATTTTTGCTAGGGAACGAAATATTCTTAATGCAAAAAATAATAGCCATACTAAAACAAATTTAAAAATAAATTAGTACTATGTCATGTTAAATCCAATGAAATATGTATAAGATATCAGTGAAGAACAAAAACAAAAAAAGAAACTTATGTCCCATTTGCTCTATTTTTTTTGGAATTTTCAACCCCTTTTGATATTACTTTTAACAGACATTGGCCATACTCTTAAGCCAGGCCAGAATGCATCCCTCCTCATCTTGAAATATTTGCAGCCCAGTAATTTTGAGAAAACAAATAGGCCTAGCTTGGGTATTCTTCAAAAAGAAATACTGGGCTACCTATTTTCCCAAAGAACTGGTGCATGAGCATTTAGCTTTATTTATTTATTTAATTATTTATAATTAGGGGACCATGAGCATGTACCTGAGCCGGATTCATGTGAGAGCCTCCCTTCCAGTTAATTATGGGCTTCTCTATTGGGCCTTCATCAGTGGGCTGCATGTTATTAACAAGTGGAAAATGTGTTCCATACGAAAAATAGTATGCGCTACGTACGATACGGGGCACTAAAGGATCGAACCGTGTAACGACTTCCAAAACATTGTGTTTGTAGTTCTAACAACACATTTATTCAACCAAAAAACAAAACATACTACTGATTGTACATTGAAAACAGCAGCAGCAACAACCAGGGCTGGGGGTGCAACAGAAGCAGTAAGCAGGCCAGAAGCGTGAAGACACAGCTCTCTCTTCCAAACCAAACATCAGCCATCATTACAAAAGGGCTACCAAAAAAGAACAAGTGTATGCATCAAACTAAATAAAGATCCTACTACACCAAGTGTACGCATCTAACTAACTGGCTCAGTTAGACGTTACTATTTATTAAGCTGTGGAGATTGGCTGGCGGCTTGAACCAGATGGGTGCTTGATGGGGGAAACTCCAGCCAGCAGGTCGAAGTCTGATACTTGCGACCCTATCTCCTACTTTGGGCTGCTGAGCGTGGCGGCACATATCATGGTATGGTGCATGCAGAGACGCATGGTACGATGTGTACACACAGTTTTGCCTGATGAACGAAACCGCGCTCCCATCATGATCCTTCCCATCGGTTATCTCGTGGTTAATCAGATAATTCAGTCTAACAAACAGAGAGCGTGTACCAAGGCTACTTACCAGCCTCCAGTCAAAAATTCCTGAAGGCCCAGAGAAGCTGGGATCCTGCTCAAAGACCTTGCAGTGACTGTGATTGTATTCCGCGAAACAACACGTCCGGTACGTGCAAATGATCGTTAATCTTTCACCATCGTCTGATCGAGCCAGGAACCACCTGCAACTGCCATGCCGCTTTTCTTTGAAAGGTTCTGGGATTAGGAAGGGTAGGGACACCAGGCGGCCTACAACATCATATCAAGTTGGACTCAAATAAAAAAGGGCTCTTGATTTAGTCAATTTTAAGAACGGCATGTTATGAGCATGAATATTTTTTTAGCAAATGTTGACACTAATATAAGCAAGCCATCATGGTATCATAGGAAAGTAACATACTGCTGTAACAGTCGTTTGTAGCGATGACCGGAGTAGGCCAGCAATACGTCCAGCCATAGAAGGAGTCGACAGTGTAAATGAAGCCCCTGCGTTCAATGGCATCAGAGAACCATGGAGGATGTATGATCCTGCGATGGACGTGCAAATTTATCGACTTACCGCAGTGACCTGTCAGATAGGCGAGACCGCGATTGAAGAATGCAATTAGCCCGAAGTCTTTATAATTCGCAGATCTTGTGGGCACTTGGCAGATTACAACCTTGAGCAAATCACACTTGGTATCAACTTGGCTACTGTAAGATTCCGAGTATTCTGGGCCGCGGTGCCAAAGTAGTGTAGTGTTAATCGAAGGAAGGGGGATCAATCGCCGGGTGTAGACCTCCACGAGCATCCAGCTGCCGCGACCGTCATGGAGCACCATCTAAGACGTGTTCATGCCGACCCAGTACATACCGTTAATGTAGTTGAGGCTGACGGGTATCGAATCGTAGTCAAGGGGGTTGGTGCTCGCCACCCTACGATCGTTATGCTGCATGACACGCCATTTCTGAAGATCAGGCGACATCAGCAAGCAAGGAGCTGGCTTAAAAACCTCCGGCCTGAGGGCTTTGAGTAAACGGTATATCCCTGACGAGCACGTGGCGAGCGGCATGGTACTGAGATTGTCCACACGCGAAAGAATGAGCTTGATTACACTGTGGGAAGCGAATTCGAACCACTCTTTTGGCGGACGCTATTCAGTTCTGCCATTGTTAGTTCTTGGGTTTCGGACAAGGGGGGAGGCGCCTTAGCGGGGATGGAAGATTGGACAAGATTATGTGCGGACAAAGATGGAGAAGCGAATATGTGCTGCGGGAAGTGGACAGGTGATGATGACTACAACACACCGCTTGACTTACGAGACACATACCAGCAGCGTAGAGTCATGTCGATGCCAGACAACTTGCTTGAGTGATCACAGTACTGGTACTCCCTAAAGTGCTATGCCCTAACTTGCTCGAGTAGAGTAGTAGAGTAGGACTCTGCTCTACTACTAGCACCGGAGGAGTAGTATATTCTAATCTAAAATAGTTACAAACTTCAATGCCCGAGCATGGAACGACTACGAACCGTGCTCAAAGACCGTGTCTACGTGGTGTTTGGACATGGGCGACAACCTCAACGCCAAAGGTGCTGCTCCTATTGCACCGTATGTGTTTCTGTCCTTCCTGTTCGAAATCATGGTAGAATTCATGATTTATTTTGTGCTTATTCAGATTAAATCTCGTAGTAACTTGCTCATGTATTCAACTGGCGCTACGTCCCCTACAACCACTCCCGTTTCATGGACGGTCTGGTCGATGCCTCCAAGGCGCCCTTCGTCCACTGCTATGAGTGCCCGATGCCGTTTTGTGGCTCGCCGACGGACATGGTGCATCACCTCATGGATGCATGCAGTGGTCACTGCACTCCCTTGCCGGAGAACATCAAGTACGAGACGTGCTACCCGTTCACCATGCCGGAGTCGCTGGAGGATCACCGCCGCCTGCTAGTCTCGTAGGAGGACGGCAGCGTCTTCCTCTTGATCGTGGGCACCGGCGAGGCCCGCGCAGGCCGCCGTGCCATCTCTGTAATGTGCGTCAGGGGCGACGCCGCTGACACTGACACGAGGCCGATGTACGGGTGCGTGGTCAGTGTTACTACCCCTCCGGTTCACGTGGGCGGTGACACCGGCCTCATCGAACGGACTTGGACTCTGGGGAGCTGGGACTATCTCGCCAATGTGGACCTGGAAAACCCATGGCATCCTTTACCCGCCGATGCGGTGCACGGAGACTCCAAGGAGGTTCACCTGGACATACGCATTATCAAGTTAAATGTTGATCATTAGTCTTCGCTCAATGTAATCCGCTTTCTAAGCATGTGGAGACTTCCATGCAGGATCTTGCTCTATTGGAGTATCGCGCATGAATAAAAGTGTATCCGTTTATGGTTTAGTCTAGAATCTTCCATGTATGAATTTTTACTACAATACTGGTGAAAGACTTACGATGAACCATTTCTTACATCTCATCTGCCCGCTTGCAAGTCATCCTGATTTAGTCCCTCCGTCTAGGTGTATAAGGGCATGGTTAATATTACTTAATAGTATAGCCAACTGTTGACTATAAGAAATTGCCATGTCATTTGTAGTCAACATGTATAACAATCGATACTCAAAAACTAATTATTAGAGATCATTTCTTGCAAAGCACAATAAGTGTTATTTCTTCACAAGGTTTGGATGCAGTTTGAACAGTTGAACGCTTTTGTTTGCAAAAGATACCTTTTTATCTATTTCACTCGGATGTTTGTGAGGTCTAGATATGAACGTGAACGTGAGGGGGAGGAGATAGCGATGAATGTGAACGTGAGGGGGACGAGATAGCGATGTCGTGGGAGGCACAATATTTATAGCGAGCAATGGCACACCTACGTAAGATATGGACTGAGCTGCACTGACTTAACTATAGGTCCAGTTGCATCACTGACATGTGGGCCAGACCCCTGTTGGGCCCATATGTCAGTGACCCAATGCACCTGCAGTTAAGTAATAGCTACGTGGGCATATTTGTTGGAGTAAATTACGGGGGAGCGAAGGGGTGGAAATATTGCTGGTCACAACGGATTGGACGAGCGTGGGGGGAGGGGAGTCATGCATGCAGAGTTTTTCACATGGGCTTCCTGCGGGTATGGGGAACGGTGCTTAATAAGTCATCTTGCATGCCGGGTTAGGTATAGTCTCAAGTCATTAAAAACATACACACCCCACACATGTTCATATTTCAAGGTGCACTAAATTATTGCATACGATGATTAAGGCTAGCCATAATGGTGGTATCTTAGCTGGTATCATGCACAGGGGAATAGCAAACATGTTGATGTGGCAAAGAATTAAAGAAGAGAGGGGGGTTAGAGTAGCTACTGTTCATGCATGCATTGGTAAACACATTTTTTTGTGGTAGCAACTCTTGCATCGGGGGACTATGACAGGTCTGCTATGCGTGACCTGAAGATGAAAGTGTTGAGCATCTCGAAGTAGATCAACAATCTTCAATTGTCAAAGATTAGCCGTTCGGCCAATAAGGTGGCACACTTAATCGCTAAGTATAGCTTTGACAATAGATTAGATGGTATTCTTGTAAATAACGTACCGCCCTGTGTGGTGAACATTGTATCAAATGAGTGTACTAGTGTGGCTGGTTAATTAATATAAGGTGGTGTTCAGAAAAAGTATAAATTTGGTCAAACACTTTGTAAACGGTTGACGGGAGTAAAAAGGACCAGAGGGAGTATCATGCATGCGGAGTAGGCAAAAAAATTGCTTGTCTAAAAAAAGGGAAAAAATTGCTCATTTATAGCCGGTCGAAGTCTCAAAGGGCACGACCGCGCAAGGGAGGCGAAGGTCGTGGGAGGCGCGACGTTTGACGGAATTAAGTGAAGTTACATCCACGCGCCGGCATGGCGTGCGAACAGGTAGAAGCTATACCGTCAGGCCTATGATATGGGTCTAGTAGACATTACATCTAGTGGGTCCCGCATAGTTCTTGAGAACTCTTTGGGGGCTTGTAGCTGTTTATCCACCGGGCAAGCCAACAACCCCACGCCATTCGCACGCCCTACTCGTCCCCGTCTTCTACCTTACAACAGTTCACTCCCAGTCGTCCCTTCCTTTCACATTAGTTCGCTCCCATTTTTTTGCGGGGTACAACAGTTCATCTTCTCCTAACCCTCCTCCAAAATCCATGGCCTCCCAAATCTCCATGGTCGCCGCTGAATACCAGGTTAGAGCCATCACCAGCGATTAGTTCATCGTCATCTACACACGTGGATCCGAGACGGTGAAAGCATGGCTTGCTCGCTTCCTACTAATGTTCAACAGTTCAACGGATGAGTGGGTCGCTGGGCTAGATGTTGAGTACACCACAGTCCTGGGACGAGAGAAGGATCTAAAGGACGAAGAGAGGAAGAAGCCCTCCATGATCCAGGTTTGCATACATAACGTTTGCTTGGTCTACCACATATGCCATGCCGACGCTGAGTGCCAGGATTTTAAGAACTTCCTCAAGGACAAAAGAGTGAAATTCATTACTGTAGGCTTTAAGAACAATGGGGATGTCCTGCGTCGGATAGGTCTCGTTGTCAGCCAGCCCTTCGATCTCCAGAAGGCAAGCCTGGTCTCCTCCTCTCAACCTTCAATGCTGACCCTGGCAGCAGCCATGATTGATCCTTCGTACTCTAAACTAAAGAAACCACATAGTTTCATCATGCATGGGAGTCAAAGACATTAGATGAAGATCACATCTTGTACGCAGCAATGGATGCCTACCTTTGTTTAAATATCTACAAGGGTTGGATGAAGAAGCAGAGCCTAGTGTCCGGTTCAAGCAAAGAAGCGTTGGCAAAGAGGAAGAGGAAGAGGGACGCGGACGAAGTCGAGGACGTGGACTCGGACTCCGAGTAGGTGGCAGTGTCGTCGCTCATGCTGGTTCTACTGTAGTGTCAAGTGGACAAGTTGCTTAGTTTATTTTCAAGGTTGTGTTGTGCTGAGGCCCCAGCAGAACTATGTTTATGCTCTTTCTCATTATTTGAACTCTTTAGTACGTACAGTAGTACTAGTACTATGTCTTACTATTGTTCTTCTTGCAGTTGGTACTACTGCTTGTATCTCCGTGTTCCTACTGTACTTAATACGTTCGTACTAGTAGTATAATTTGGGTCAGTCGATTTGTGAAAGAAGTTCGACGGAGCGAAGGAAGAAGATGGCAGAAGAGGTGGAAGAAGCCCTTCTAGCCATCCATGTTGCATGAAACAGCTCACATGAGTCGACTGGCCCAAATTGCTCCTTCAGATTGTAGGATCCATGTGGCATTCAAGGTCTCGAAGGTAGATTCCGCGTCCCCACCCGATTTGCGGGCTCGACGTGCACGCGACCGGCTTCCGCCACGACAGCCGCCATGCGTGCCTCCTCCGCGCGGGCGGAGACGATAATGACACGCTAGTTCCTCCTTGCCGGCTTGCTAGAGCACGCGCTCGTCCTCCTCTTCGTACGCTGTGTCCATAGACGCGGCTCCACCAGCTGCTCGCGTGCTTGACAGCACGGCGGCATCACGAGGAGGGACTGCAGACGACGTGAGCGGGCGAGCCTTCGGCTTCATGGCACAAGGATGGCAGCGACACGGCGGTGATGGGCGAGAAATTGTTGGCCGAAGCAGGCAGGCGCCGGCATGCGCAACGGCGGCGGCATATTGATGAGTGCGTGTGTGGGAGCTTACTTTAGTTTTATATATAAGGTTGGTCAAACTTAAAACAAAACCTTACTAGTACATGTAAACATTAGACTTAGGTAGCTCTTTTATTAGTTAGTACCACAACCACGATACGGAATCCTGTGCAAGCGCGTGAACCGCGGCTGCGCGGCCGATCAAACGGTGCGTCACCGTGTCACGCTCGAAGGACATCCACCGAACCTTTTTGTGTGTGTGAAAACAATCCTCGAATATTGCTCAACTTTTTTTCCTGTGAAAGTTCTTGACGCTGCAATATTTCCATATATTTGAATTTAGCTCAAGTTCGTGTTTATTTGGATTGGGACGTTTTAGGTGCGCCCTAGTTTTTTTAATACTGATTTTGTGTGTATGACTGAGAGAGAACATGTGTATGTTTCCATATGTGTGTTGTGGGGGAAGGGCAATGTGGAGATGGTGTGCGTGTGATACAGACATAGAGAGGTGTGAATGTGCAAATGATCATGCATGAGTGAGACATAGACAGATGCCGATACGTTGTGTATACATGAGAGAACGGTCTTCTAGTTTACTTGTGTGTGAGAGAGAGAGAGAGGAGCATCCGTAACACAACAACCATCTCTCTCGATTCGTCCGTCCCTCGCACGGTCGCATGCAACACATGCATCAACGCGCACATTTTGACACCCTCACCCGGCCCCTGCCCACCTCAAGGCCCGCACAATCTCTTCATGAATACCCATTTCTCTCCTTAGGTTTGTTTTCTCTCAATATCTGACACACACACACACACACCGAGAGAGACACACGCAGCACAACACACACACACCCACTCTCCCCCGAGCACACAATTCATCCCCATCCAAGGTTATACGGCGACCACTCTCGCTTGTGCTTCTTTGCACAACAACATGCACAACACCTCAATCTTCAAAGAGGGCGTTGAGCAGATCAAAGATGGCGACCACATCGCGCTAGAGAATGCGGGGTCATTTGGAAGTAGGGTGATGTGACGACGGCTGACTGACTCCTCCCCCACCCTCTCTCTCTCTCTCTTGCACAAAATTACCAATCCCTCTCTCCCCCACACAAAATTGTCAATCCCTCAATCCACGAGATCCTTCCCCTCTCGTCCATGTTTTTCCAGCTCTCTCATCAAACATGTTGTCTCTTCTCCTTCCACGTATACAGAATCCAGATGCACACGCATCTCATGTATATTACATGTATCCATCTTTCTCACAGACCTAACTTCTTCCTCTCTCTTTCTCTCTCTATCTCTCTCTCTGTCTCATTAGGTTTGTCTCCAACTCTCTCGTCCACATACATACAATCTTTCCCTCCCTATCTGCTCCATCTTCAAAAGCTTTCTCTACAAGTTTCATTCACACATTGGGATATGTCAAAATGTTGCTTCTATAATGGCTGATGTAGAGTTATGGTTGTTTTTATTGCATCCTACAAAGTAATAACTATGAAATGCATTTAGATTCTCATTTGACTGGGATTACGTGAGTTTGAGCATGTTGTGAGTACTATAGACCTTGTATACATCTTGGGATTCGACAATGATTGTAACTATTGAATTGTATAGACCACTACATTCGAAGTCAATAGCCTAATATATTTATTTCACAATTTCAACAAATGATTAGTTCACTACAAACTAAGAAAACAAATGTGTACTCCCTCCATTTTTATTTAAGTCCGCGTATTAGCATTGGTCAGAGTCAAGTTTTGTAAACTCTCAGAAAGCTTATAACAAAAAATATTAACATATAAAATAACAAATAAATACCATTAGATTCATTATTGAATGTACTTTCACATCATACATATTTGTTATGGTAAATGTTTATATTTTTCTATAAAATTGGTCAAACTTTAGGAAGTTTGACTTCGGTCAAACCTAATATGCAGAGTTTACTACTACTACTCGCTAGTTGCTTAGCCGAATCACTCAACACGCCACACGGGGAGTCCAGTGTCACAAAATTTTGAGGTCGGCGGGAAAATCTCCTGTGACCCTGATTCGAGCAGCGAGAAGTTACCATCATAGCCCTCGGAACAGGCCTACGGATGACGCTTGGTAGGGGTTTGTTTTCGTTACTTTAGGTTCACCCTACCTAGCCAACCCCACCCCGGCACCCAGAGTAGTACACCTGAATACTCCCCATTTTCTATCCCCACCGCAAAATAGACTTCTCCACGGCACCGCAGCCTTCGTGCTCCTCCACTTTACATCGGCGCACTCATCCACTGCGGCGCATCTGCCTCATCGACAACCTCGTACGCCGCACTGGAGCCGGTCCACCGTCGTCGTCGTACAAGGGGCCTCTTCCCCGGCATCGTCTTCCACGGTCTCGGATCTACTTCCCGGAAGCGGACGCCAAGCACAGAAGTACCACTGTCGTGGGTAATGAACTGACTCCTGTTGCAGACCATGACTCACAGAGGCCGCCGCGACCATTGTTCTCCTCCTCGATTGGTAATGTGTGTATTGAATCACTTAGCAGTACATGTGCAGTTCCAATTTTGTTCATACCTACCCTTCAAATTTCCTGGGTGCTATTGTTCCCGTAAAAGTAATTGGTTATAGCCTCCATTGTCCAACAGAATATCATCTTGTAATTGTGCGTTGCTCCTGTATCCCGATGTCCTTGGGTAGGTTTTTCATGTGCAACCAGTAGTGTGGCAAATGATGGAAATGTTTTTAGAACTAGCAAGATACCCATGCATTGCACGCATCAAGATGCATTTGTATGAGTAGTTTATCTTGTGGGAGAAAAGGATGAACGAGGGAAGGCCTTATTTGCAAATCTGGAGAGGGGTATGGGTATCATTTTGCGAAAATCCCATTTGTTTCCTTCCTATCTATCACATATAAATCGGACGACCTATATTGCAAGAAAAAAAGTATAGAGAAAAAAACGTAGACAGTAAAGGAAGTAGAGATAAATATTAAATATAAAATATAAAATAAATATAACAGTAGAGAAGAGAGTAGAGATAGCATGTTGAGATTTTTAAAGCGCCGCGCGTTGCGATTCTGTTGGAGATGCTCTAACATGGCAGACGAGTGCTTTAATGTTGCCAACAAGATGCGCGAGTATTACTAGTAGTATATTTTTCTTGCCATGTTGAGATTTTAAAACCATAAGTGCGAACATGCAGAGGAGCAATGAAGACCAAACACGGGATATTCGGGACATCCTCAAGGATCGTGACAAGTTAAAGAGGAGCTGCACCGAGCCTGTAAAACGAGCTTTGGTAAGTAACACCCTTTCAATTACTTTCATGTAGCCTCGTGTTCTTCGATGTGTATATGTTGTAGTTTCTGTTTCTCTTAAGCGTGGTGTTCTTCGATGTGTAATAAGAAGAGTCTTAATCGTCCTAATGCTTTCGTTTTTAGCTTGATTTAGGAAGTGGGTGTTCTCACCTTGTAGTATGTTTTTATTTTTATTTTTCTTTTGAATTCACTTCTCCGAGTTATGTTTATCTGGCTTCTACTAAATGGATCTAGGTTGCTCTGAGTATTGATCTAAAAAAGAAGTAACTTCATGTCAGGATGCAGATCCTGCGAGGGAAGTATGGTCAACCTCGAGATCATGCTTCCAAAATGAGGCTGGATTACACACAAGGTGCCAATTCCCTAATGATGTTGGATTAGACACAAGGTGCAAATTCCCAAATGATGCTGGATTACACACAAGCCAGGTGGAGTCGTCAGCTGTTCGTGTCCTCATGGCATTAGTAAAGGCTGAAAGAAAGCATGCAACGGCCCTTGAGAATGTAGCTGAGTTCCTGAAGAAGCGAAAAGAGCAAACAGATGCTCTCTTCACCCAAGCCAAAGAAGAGATGGAAGAAGCCAGAAATAAGTTAGCAGAGGCAGAGCAGGCTAGGCGTCTCCTGCTATCTAAAACTGTTGTCAATACAAAATTTCCTTTATAATAGCTAGGTTCAAATGTTTATCCAGTCAGCATGCCTGTTGTGATGTCCGTGCATCTACTGATGTGGCACAAAATGTTTTTTTGGGTCATGTAATAACAGCAATTACTTTCCAAACAATAATAGACGAAGCATTGGACATGGTATAGTTCACGCGCAAGCCCGATATTCCAAGTTCAACTTCCACATCAAACTCATGTTCACAGATATCTGCACATTCATACATAATGTCCACAACCATGATTCACTTCAAAGACAAAAATATGTAAGGGGAGTTATAAATAAAGAAAATCCTCTACTAGTTCCTGCTACCAGTGCGAGCACAACAAGTCAAGACCATGCATAAATTAATTATATTTTAGTCATTTTTTGTGTTCTAAAATGCTTGCCAGCTCATGGAAGGACGTGTTGCCCGCACACGCGCGACTTCAATGAAGGCATGCGGGGCAGACTTAAGCTGGTTGCACGTGGCGAGGAGGCTTGCTCAGCTGGGCCTGCAGCGAGTGCGGCCCTCTTGGCCGGCGCGCCAGTTCAATGCCTGCGCTATGAGAGGTCGCGTCCGTGTCAGAGCAATCACTCCCTCCAGTCCTTTTTTGTTTGGGTATAACAAAATCTCGTTTCCATTCACATTTTACAAGTAAAATTCATGGACAAACTTTGACCCATAGTACGATGGGGACTAGTAAACCAGAATGGAGGTAGTAGTTTTTTTAATCAAAGAAGGGTTTCCCCTTCCGATTTCCATTATTGAAAACCAGCATCGAAATCTAAACCATAGTATTTGACCTAGAACTACCAGGTTCAACATCTCGCAACATAAACCCATACAACCTCCATCCCAAAAAAACCATACAACCATACGCCAAGGAGGTACATAGTACTATGAATTCCATTTTCGCTCCATACCAATCGTTCTAAAAACTACTTACTACTTATAACGCGTTATTGAAAATCGGAACTCTTAACCCCACTAAAAAATGGTATTTTAAACATGGCTACTCGATCTGTGGCAACTGGCGAGCCATCGCGCTTCTTGTGTGCGAGACAGCGAGAGGCCGAATGCATGTGTGCGCCTCTTCTCTTCGTATATGTACTCCACCGTTTGTCTGGTGTCCAAAAAATTATAATAACTACTAGCAATGTGCCAATGCATTGCCACACGATCAAAGTAGATTAATACATATTCACCGATTTGATAGAAAAAAAGTCTAGTTCTGAAATACGTATATCACTAAAAATATGTTATGTTTCACTCAAAATATATTCCTTTGGTGGTTTTGATGAGATAAGGGAGGAATGTTGTTGGTTTCAAGATTCGAGAAGTGGTATATGTCTAATTTCTACTCTTACTAGCAAGATGCCCTTGCGTTGCACGGAACATCAAGATCTTGTGGGAGAAAAGGATGAACGAGGGAAGGCCTTATCTGCAAATGTGGTGATGAGTGCGGGTAAATTGCCATATTTTCCTTCCTATCCGTCATATATAAATCGGACGACCTACATTGCAGGATGGCAGGCCCACCATCATCACCAACTCTATTTTTTATCCCTACTCTTATAAAAGGCATTGTCGGTGATGATCGTGTGCCTGCTATCCTGCAATATAGGCTGTCCGATCTATATCTGACGGATAGGAAGGAAACTATGGCAATTTTGCAAAAAGATACCCACACTAGTAGAAAAGGGGGCAACGGTCCAGGCCGGGTCAGCCCATTAGTCCCGGTTCAGTCTAGAACCAGGACCCATGGGGGCATTGGACCCGGTTCGTGAGCCCAGGGGGCCGGCCGGGCCACGTGGGCCATTGGTCCCCGTTCGTCTGGACCTTTTGGTCCTGGTTGGTTGGATGAACCAGGACCAATGGCCTCGCTCCTGGCCCACAACCATTGGTCACGGTTGGTCGCTTGAACCGGGACCAAAGGCTCCCCTTCAGTCCCGATTCATGCCACCAACCGGGACCAATGAGGTGCCTATATATACCCCCTCGCGTAAGAGCAGAGCACCCTACTCTATTTTTTTCTGGACGAGGGGGAGAGGGCTTGGTGGTGCTCTAGCTCACCTCCTATGCACACAAGGTGTTCGATGGAATGCCTGAGCCACACTACTTAAGCTTTCTCCTCTCCAAGCTCGACCTTCAAGCTCCATTTTCCTCAATATTTGTCTAGGTTTAGCGGTCCGTCATACCCCCTCCCCGTCTTCACCGCCGTCGATCACCCGCGCTGAGCTCATTGCCGGCACCACCGTGGTGAGCCTATCGTTCTTATCTTCTTTTTGAAAGGAAAAATATTCTTACTTGTATGTTTACATAGATACTTGTATTATTTTCTTACTTTTATTATTGCATCTTATATAGTGCGATGGTTTTGGTATCCGCCCCCGTCGGCCCTCGTCTTGTCTATGGTTCGGATGTGGTATATATATTATCTTTATAACTATTGGTTCATTTATTTTTTATGAAAATTATGCCGACCAACGTGACATGGATTTTATTTATGTAGGATGTATGTGAATCGGAAATTCCAACCGACCATATTGTCGAGAGGTTAAATTTAGTTGAAGAAGAAAACAATTTGTTGAAGGAAAAAATAAAAAAATTGAGGAGGAGAAGATGATATTGGAGTTGCATGTTGCGGATGTCGTCGATGATCACAAGATCAAGATGGATGCAATGCACTTGAAGATTAGAAAGATTTAAAAATATGCCATTCATACTGAGGCTTGGTATCATTATGCCGTTGGATCAATTGTTACCTTGGTTGCGATTATGGTCGCATTTGTTTTCACATTCAAATGTTTTACATAGTTTCAATGTATGGTTTAATTAATTAAATGCTCTGGAGAGCTATATGTTGTTAGATGACAACTATGTATGTACTTTGGTTTTAATGTGATGATGAACTTCTATTAATTTGGACACTTAATTATATATAACGCACGCAGATGAACCGGCAATGGATGTACGGTGACAGACACACCTCTGAGTACATTAAAGGCGTGCATGAGTTTCTCGATGCGGCTGAGGCAAACAAGCATAATGGTTTTATGTGTTGTCCATGCACTGAATGTGGGAATACGAGGTCCTAATCTAACCGGAAAATCCTTCACTCCTACCTGCTTTACAAGGGTTTCATGCCACACTATAATGTTTGGATGAGGCACGGAGAAATAGGGGTTATGATGGAAGACGGCGAAGAATAAGAGTACGATGACGACTATGTGCCCCCTGAATACGGTGATGCTGCAATGGGGGGAGCTGGTGAAGATCAAGAGGAACCAGACGATGTGCCCAATGATGCTGCAACGGGTGAAGATGCTGAAGATCAAGAGGAACCAGACCATGTGTCCGATGATGATGATGTCCGCCGGGTCATTGTCGATGCAAGGACGCAATGCGAAAGTCAAAAGGAGAAGCTGAAGTTCGATCGCATGTTAGAGGATCACAAAAAGGGTTGTACCCCAATTGCGAAGATGGCAACACAAAGCTCGGTACCGTACTGGAATTGCTGCAGTGGAAGGCAGAGAATGCTGTGGCTGACAAAGGATTTGAGAAGCTACTGAAAATATTGAAGAAGAAGCTTCCAAAGGGTAACGAATTGCCCGACAGTACATATGCAGTAAAGAAGGCCGTGTGCCCTCTAGGATTGGAGGTGGAGAAGATACATGGATGCCCTAATGACTGCATCATCTACCGCGGTGCATACAAGGATCTGAATGCATGCCCGGTATGCGGTGCATTGCGGTATAAGATCAGACGAGATGAACCTGGTGATGTTGACGGTGAACCCCCTAGGAAGAGGGTTCCTGCGAAGGTGATGTGGTATGCACCTATAATACCATGGTTGAAATGTCTGTTCATAAACAAAGAGCATGCCAAGTTGATGCGATGGCACAGTGAGGACCGGAAGAAAGACGGGAAGTCGAGAGCACCCGCTGACGGGTCGCAGTGGAGAAAAATCGAGAGAAAGTACTGGGATGAGTTTGCAAAGGACCCAAGGAACGTATGGTTTGCTTTAAGCGCGGATGGCATTAATCCATTCGGGGAGCAGAGTAGCAATCACAGCACCTGGCCCGTGACTCTATGTATGTATAACCTTCCTCCTTGGATGTGCATGAAGCGGAAGTTCATTATGATGCCAGTTCTCATCCAAGGCCCTAAGCAACCCGGCAACGACATTGATGTGTACCTAAGGCCATTAGTTGAAGAACTTTTATAGCTGTGGAATGGAAACGGTGCACGTACGTGGGATGAGCAGAGACAGGATGAATTTAACATAAAGGCATTGCTATTTGTGACCATCAACGATTGGCCCGCTCTCAGTAAACTTTCAGGACAGACAAATAAAGGATACCACGCATGCACGCACTGTTTAGATGACACTGAAAGTATATACCTGGACAAATGCAGGAAGAATGTGTACCTGGGCCATCGTCGATTTCTTCCGACCAACCATCAATGTCGAAAGAAAGGCAACCATTTCAAAGGCGAGGCAGATCACCGGAAGAAGCCCGCCATGCGTACCAGTGATCACGTACTTGCTATGGTCAATGATTGACACGTAATCTTTGGAAAGGGTCCCAGCAGACTAGCTGTTCCGAATTACGCTAAGGGCCATGCACCCATGTGGAAGAAGAAATCTATATTTTGGGACCTACCCTACTGGAAAGACCTAGAGGTCCGCTCTTCAATCGACGTGATGCACATGACGAAGAACCTTTGCGTGAACCTGCTAGGCTTCTTGGGCGTGTATGGGAAGACAAAAGATACACCTGAGGCACGGGAGGACCTGCAACATTTGCACGAAAAAGACGGCATGCCTCCGAAGCAGTACAAAGGTCCTGCCAGCTACGCTCTTACGAAAGAAGAGAAAGAAATCTTTTTTGAATGCCTGCTTAGTATGAAGGTCACGACTGGCTTCTCGTCGAATATAAAGGGAATAATAAATATGCTAGAGAAAAAGTTTCAGAACCTAAAGTCTCATGACTGCCATGTGATTATGACGCAACTGCTTCTGGTTGCATTGAGGGGGCTTCTACCGCAAAACGTCCGATTAGCCATTGTGAAGCTATGTGCATTCCTCAATGCAATCTCTCAGAAGGTGATCGATCCAGAAATTGTACCAAGGCTAAGGAGTGATGTGGCGCAATGTCTTGTCAGTTTCGAGCTGGTGTTCCCACCATCCTTCTTCAATATCATGACGCAAGTCCTAGTTCATCTAGTCGACGAGATTGTCATCCCGGGGCCCGTATTTTTACACAATATGTTCCCCTATGAGAGGTTCATGGGAGTCCTAAAGAAATATGTCCGTAACCGCGCTAGGCCAGAAGGAAGCATCTCCATGGGCCATCAAACAGAGGATGTTATCGGGTTTTGTGTTGACTTCATTCTTGGCCTTAAGAAGATAGGTCTCCCTAAATCGCGGTATGAGGGGAGACTGACTGGAAAAGGCACTCTTGGAAATGACTCAATAATATGCAGGGACGGATATTCTTGGTCTCAAGCACACTACACAGTTCTACAGAACTCTACCTTGGTGACCCCGTATGTCGATGAACACAAGAACAGTCTGCGCTCTAAATACCCGGAGCAGTGCGACGACTGGATTACATGTGAACACATCAGGACTTTCAGCAGTTGGTTGGAAACACGTCTCAGAGGTGACAACACTGTTTGTGATGAGCTGTACTTGTTGTCCAGGGGACCATCTTTGACTGTATTGACTTACAAAGGATACGAGATAAATGGGAATACATTTTACACGATCACCCAAGATCAAAAGAGCACCAACCAAAACAGCGGTGTCCGCTTTGATGCAGCAACCGAGAGCGGAAATGACACATATTATGGTTACATGGTGGACATATGGGAACTTGACTACGTACATGATTTTAAGGTCCCTTTGTTTAAGTGCAAATGGGTCAATCTGTCAGGAGGTGGGGTACAGGTAGACCCATAGTACGGAATGACCACAGTGGATCTGAAAAATCTTGGGTACACTGACGAACCGTTCGTCCTAGCCAATGATGTGGCACAGGTTATCTATGTGAAGGACATGTCTACCAAACCGAGAAAAAGAAAAGATAAGGAAGCGAATACATCATATGATGAGCCAAAGCGCCACATAGTTCTTTCAGGAAAAAGGGATATCCTGGGAGTGGAGGGCAAGACAGACATGTCTGAAGATTCTGAAAAGTTTCATGAAATTCCTCCCTTCAATGTCAAGGCTGACCCAAGCATCCTGATAAACGATGAAGATTATCCATGGTTACGGCGCAATAAGCAAATGACACAAGCGAAGAAAAAGTGAGGACTTTATCCCGCAACTATTATGATGATACAATGCCAACTTTGTAACACACGAGTATGCTATGCCAACTTTTTCAGAGTTCATTTGAAAACTATGAATTTAGGTCGAATTTTCTCTATAGGTGCATCTATGTTCATTTTTTTAGTAAATTTAATCACAAACTTGTGATTCACACAAATTTGAAAGAATTCAAATTTTAACTATTCAAATTTGAAAACTAATGGCACTAACAGAAAGTTTATAATTTTTCTAAAACTAATGGCACTAACAGAAAATAATGGCACTAACAAAAAGAATTTAAAAATAAAGCAAAAAAACAAAAGAAAATAAATAATACAGAAAACAAAACAAAAAAACTGGAAAAAAATAAAAATAGCAACAATAAGTATTTTGTTGTAAGTAGAAACAAAATAAAATAAATAAAGCAACAAAGAAAACTAAAAAACTAAAAAAGTGTTTTCAAATTTGTAAACTAATGGCACTAACAGAAAGTTTATATTTTTTCTAAAACTAAACGCAAAAAAGAATTACAAAATAAAGCAAAAAACAAAAGAAAATAAATAATGCAAAAAACAAAACAAAAAAACTGAAATAGGCACTAAAAGCAAAAAAACTAAAAAAGTGTTTTCAAATTTGAAAACTAATGACACTAAGAGAAAGTTTATAATTTTTGTGACCTAAAAGAAAAGAGATATCACTTAAACACTATAAGTATTTTGTTCTAAGTAGAAATGAAAAAATAAATAGCAAAAAAATGCCTATAATATGTGTTATAACTAACTAAAATTACCAAATTGAGTATAATGATATAACACAGTAATATTAAATAGCAGGAAAAAGAATGACTCAAAAATCAATTTTTATAGTAAAGTTATTCATAAACTAGTGATTTACACAAATTTTAAAACATTCAAAATTAAACTATTCAAATTTTAAAACTAATGGCACTAGGACAAAGTTTATAATTTTTGTGACCTAAAAGAAAAAAAATCACTAAAAAACTATAAGTATTTAGTTCTAAGTAGAAATTTGAATATAATGATAAAACACAGTAATATTAAATAGCAGGAAAAAGAATGACTCAAAAATCAATTTTTATAGTAAAGTTATTCATAAACTAGTGATTCACACAAATTTTAAAACTAATGGCACTAACAGAAAGTTTATAATTTTTGTGACCTAAAAGAAAAAAATAACTAAAAAACTATAAGTATTTAGTTCTAAGTAGAAATGAAAAGAATAAATAGCAAAAAAAATGCCACCTACTAGGCCACCACGGCCTGAATACGACTAGAGACCCATCCATGGGCCAGGATTCAGGCCCGCAGAAGGCCTAGCAGGCCCACAGGCATAGCAGTGCGAGATTAGGCCTAGAGGCCTGCAATTCAGAGGAGTTCAATGAAGATGGCGGGACAGGGCTTATAAACAGGTCATGCCGCTCCTCAGCTAGCGAGGCGGGACTAAACATCCCACCGCACCGCGGCTTTGGCAGGCGCAGGCTATTGGTCACAGTTGGTGGCACCAACCGGGACTAAAGGGGTCGTTGGTCACGGTTCGTGGCACAAACCGTGACCAATGCCCCCCTTTGGCCCCGGTTGGTGCCACCAACCGGGACCAAAGGCCGCCGCTTCCCGCCCTTTGGGATGCTGAAAAAGGCCTTTGGTCCCGGTTGGTGCCACCAACTAGGACTAATGCCCACCTTTAGTCCCGGTTTGTGCCACGAACCGGGACTAAAGGCTTTGCTATATAAGTTCACACTTCGGAAATTTTCCCTCTCATCTCTCGCAGTTGTCGCCCCGACGCCGACGCCGCCAGGCTGCCCCGCCATCGTCGTCGCCTCGCCCGTGCTCGTCGTCGCCCGCGCCCTCGCCGTCGCCCGCGCCATCGCCGTCGCCCGCCGTCGCCCGCGCCCCTGCCCCGACGCGCGCCACCCCGGCCCGCCGCTGCCCCGACGCGCCCCGGCCCGTCCCCGTCACCCGCGCCCCTGCCCCGACACGCGCCGCCCCGGCCTGCCCTCGCCGTCGCCCGCGCCCCTGCCCCGACGCCATCCTCGCCACCGACCCCGCGCGCGCGCGGTCCTCTCCTCAGCTTGGTCCGGCCGCTAGCGCCCTCCCTTTGCAATTTTTTTCATATATATGCTTGTTATATATATATATATGCTTGTTTATTTATATATATATATATGCTTGTTTATATATATATATATAATGATGTTTTTTATAGAATATGATGTTTTTTTCATAGATGATCACATATATGATGTATGCACGAATGTGGATGAAATATGGTGTTTTTTTGTTCATAGAACATGATGTTTTTTTAATTCACAGATTTTTTTTTGTTCATGAGAGAGGCGGGGATGTTGACGGATCATAGATGTATTTTTCAGAATTTTCTATCGTGCATAGACGGATTTTAGACCACGGGAGCACCCCCTCCCTATCATTGCAAAATTTGCTAAGTGATATTAAGAAGGAAGGAAAAGAAGGATAGGAAAGAAAGAAAATAAGAAGAGGAAAGAAAGAAGAAGAGGAGAGGAAGAAGAGGAGAAATAAATAAGAAGAAGAAAAAAGAAGAAAAAGAAGAGGAGAAGAAGAAAGTTATAGTGGAGAAGAAGAGAAAATAGGCAACCTCGTCAGCAAGGGCGGAAGAGACCTGCCGCCGCTCCGGCTGCTCCGGCGCGTCGTATTACTTCTCCTCCGCCTCGTAAGAAAGTAAACAAGACAACCGCTCCGTCTGCTCTGCCGGCATCTAGTAGTACAGCCAGAGGCGGGAGGGCATACAGATTCAGTCCTTCTCTGAAGACTCCAGAGATGTTACCATACGAGAGGACCCTGGAGGAGAACGCCGAGATCACGCGAGAAGAAGTGAGGAACTTCTTTGAAGGGGTGAAAGCAAAGAAACATCCACCTCCGGAGGAGAAGGTCGATCCGGTGAAAGCGAAGCGCACTCTAGCTGCCCTGACAAAACGAACCAAGTCTCTGCCGAAAGGCAACTATGAGTGCATTATTGGAAAGGAATTTGTCGAAGCGGAGCGGTCGGGAAGTACTGTCAGTGATCAAAGGCTGAAAGAATGACGAGCTGGGAAACAAATTGCCCAGCTCAGCGAACAAGCAAAGCAATCGTGCCCCCCGCTCAAGGTGCCTAGAGACATCGACGCTAATGATCCAAGGATGGTGCCCAGTTATAGCAATCTTGGAGATTACCTGCCCGATGATGTACATTATGATTTCATGGAGGTGCAGGTACAAAGATACGAGTATGGGAAGCCTCTCGTCAAAGATGAAAGATCTCTATCAACGATGATGCGAAGATTGCATGATTGGTACTTGAAAATCTGCAGAGAGTCTGGGGGGAGGAGTACTTTGTATGTGAGAGTTAAAAAGGAGCATGACCTCATTGGAATTGAACCGTTGCCTGTTCCATTTGAGGAGTTCTTTTAGATTTTCAATCAATTGGCCCTCGATAAAGCAACAGTCACCTACTACTGTCTGTAAGTAGTACTACTTCTGTCATAAAGTCTCTCTATATAGGTCAGCTCTTTCATTGCATGTATTTATAATTATCCTCACTATATTATGCAGATTGAATATCGCTCAATTGAAGAAAAGACAAATCGGTGATATTGGGTTCATTAACACAAATCTCATAGATGCAACTCCGGTTAAATTTCATGCCGCAGATACCGAGGCCAAGTTTCTACGATCGTTGGTAGTAAATGAAAACAAAGATATAATACTCTTTCCTTACAACTTCAAGTGAGTGTTACTGTCTTGTGCATATTCGGTTTCCCTTATATATTAGTCAAGGTTACAGTAATGTAATTGATGAGTTATGCATGCGTGTGCAGTTTCCACTATATTCTCCTAGAGATTAAGCTTGAGCAGGGACTAGTAACCATCTTAGACTCAAGACGAAAAGATCCCCAGGACTATGCGGACATGACTCAAATGCTTGCGAAGTAAGTTAAATCGATCATTATCCACCATATCAGCAACTTTGTTCATTTCCTGATATATGAAGTAATTGTTTTCTTTGTCTGGCAGGGTTTGGAAAAAATTCACCAAAAAAGCTCCGGGACTCCCGTAGAAGCTGCAATTTAGACACCCGAAAGTAAGTACTATAGTCGCATGTTCCGCGCATCTCCTATTGATTCAAGCGCTAGTTTCATCAATACCATTTGGCATTCTTGCTTATCAGTTTGACTGACCTCTATTTCTTGTAAAGTGGTTGTGGCAGGAACAAGGGAATGATTTCTGTGGATTCTACATTTGCGAGTCCATCCGCCACACGACCTGTGAGCGGGGCTACTCTGACGAACAATATGAACTGCTTAAATAACAACATTCACAATTTTATTTCATTACCATCATTTGTGTTGAGTTTCATTCATTCATATATATATATATATATGTGTGTGTGTGTGTGTGTGTGTGTGTGTGTGTGTATTGACCCCCTTCTTCAAATTAGATGTTTCAGAAGCGGGATGAACTCCTAGCACCAGCTCGCATGCGAGCAATTCAAGAGGAATTGGCGGCATTCTTTCTTGACCACGTGATCGCTGAAGACGGAGAATACTATGTGGACCATGCGTCCGTATGTTAGGAGATTATATTTGTAAGAGATAATTATTGTATATATGTAGCCGATAGTGTCGGATAGATATACGAGAACTTGTTGTTCGACCAATCTCTCGGAGAAGGAGAGGTGGTCGATACCACTTCTCTCTGTATGCATATATGTTCATGACGATCTTCTGTTTCCTTCATTTTCTTACTAGCTAGCTAGCGTGTCTAGTCCTCTCTATACGTATGTATAGTACGTAGCGTCGACCAAGCACGGACATAAGAGAGGACACTGCTCTCTATTAATTATAGCTAGCTAACACAATATATGAAACACCTAAATTAACCCCCCCAAAACCCCCAACCCTCCCCCCCTTTCAAAAAAACAAAAACCCCAGCCACAGAAATGCTGACGCGTGGATGCCTATTGGTCCCGGTTGGTGCCACCAACCGGGACCAAAGGCCCTCCTGCCTGGGCTCCGCGCACAGGCCACGTGGAGGCCCATCTGTCCCGGTTCTGGATTGAACCGGGACTAAAGGGATAGGGCATTAGTACCGACCCTTTAGTCCCGGTCCAGGAACCGGGACAAAAGGCCCTTACGAACTGGGACAATAGGCCCTTTTTCTACTAGTGCCACACCCCTCTCCACATTTGCAAATAAGGCCTTCCCTCGTTCATCCTTTTCCCCCACAAGATAAACTACTCATACAAATGCATCTTGATGTTCCGTGCAACGCATGGGCATCTTGCTAGTTGTTGCAAAAAGCCCATGTGTGTGAGAGAGAGAGGGAGAGTGGAGGAGGACGGAGTGCATGTGTGACAAAGACACATGGAGTGTGTGTGCGATAGGTATCAGCTTAAAATGAGGCGATAGTGTGTGTGTGCACGATCGAGAGGGAGTGTCTCAAGAAGGGAAGAAAAATCTACATAGATACAAGGAGCGGGAGAGAGACATGTATGCGATGGTCAAAGCATGAGTGTGCGGTTGTATAAACCTATCTAGAGGCTAGCTAGTCGATAAATGTTTGTGAGAGAAATACGAGTCGGGGTGCGAAAGCGAGAGTTTTGTGTGTGAGAGAGAGAGGCGGTAGTCGGCAAGGGGAGTGGAAGCAGGAGTTGTGTGTTTGTGTCTGTGAGAGAGAGAGAGAGAGAGGAGACGGTAGTCTGGGTTGTCTGATCGGTAAACAAATGAATAATGTCAGTCTGGGATGGAGACGAAAAGGAGACCGCAACAAATGTTGTGTCTATGGGAGAGAGAGTAATTTTAGTGGTATGAGTCATATGTAGAGACATATAGGGTGTGTGAGAGAATCCCATAGAGAGAAAGACAAAGTGAAAGACGAGTGGAGACTGTGTGTGTGGCGGTGAAAAAGAAAGCTTAGGTACTGATTGATACCAGAGAACAGTAGAGATGTGAGAGATAATGAAAACCGTGTAATGTATAATGATAGGGAGAGTGTGACACTTCTCAAGGGAGACGTCGAGAGACCATGTTTACGAGGATAGGAGAAACATGAAGTGAGCGTGCGGGTGAGCTGGAGAAAAGAGAGTGATAGCTACCTGAAGGAGCATGCATGCGAGAGAGATGGGCGTGAACGGAGTGAATAAAAAAGGATTCAAATATTTGAATTCGATGTGATGATACATGTAATCCATACTCGAACCAAAATTGATCTATCAAAGATGCATACTCATGAATTCACGCACATCTATGTTATTTAATATGTAGATATTACTAATCCATACATTTTAGTAGAACATCATTTGGTTAGATTTTTTCGAATTCAACCTTAAAATTTCGAGATCGTTGTATTTGTAAATCATATTATACATATAAAGGAGCAGAATTCTTTGTTGTGCTTTTGAAAGTATATATAAAAAAATGATGTATATAGAATGTAATTCCAATTGAAAATGGATCCAGCCCGAAAAAAATAAAATACAAACGGGACTCGAATTGAGATGGCATGGTAAACATGCACTCTGCAAAATTTGAACGAAGCGGGGAAACTCACAGTAACCGCTCGAAACCAAAATCTGCAAGATGGAAATCACTACTGCCTATCCCTGCCACGCAAAGCCTATCTGCTGGATTTCTATAGGTTTGTATAGGGGTAGGTTTGTAATTTCACCCAAATGTGACGTAACCGCCTCTCACCCGGATTCATACATGGTGGGCGCCAAAACAAAGTGTGTCCTCGGCCGAAATCGACTCCCTCCCCGATTCATATTAATACATGGTGGGCGCCAAAAACAAACTCTCGTCGGCAAATATTCGGTGTATGCGAGATTACCGTCCTATCCCCAGCCGACTAATGTTGCTGTGATGTAGTAGAAATTTGAAACGGGGGCTAAGTTTGTAAATTTCCTCGCATTTGAGATAAGCGCGCCCTAAATACATGGTTCCCCCCTTCCTCTCTACCTCCCTTTTCACAATTCGTACTCCATGGGTGCCAAAACACCCTCTCCACCCCACCCTCCTCCATCCGCCGCCGTCCACCACCCCATCCACCGCCGTCCTCCACCATGCCGGAGCTGATACCCCGACGCCGCCGTCCATTACAAAAGATCGACCTCTCTCATCCACGGCTTCTGACCGGGATCCTTGCATCCCGTCCTCTCGCTTCATCCCTACCGTCGTCCACCTTGCCGGCGCCGCTCCTATGACTGACTCGTCCACCGCGCCCCGTCGCCACCGTCTACCCTCCTAGATCTGCTTCCATGCCGCCGACAGCCATCGCTACCGCAGCACCGTCAAATTCTCAGAAGATGCATACATGGCACCGCACCAGATGCAGTACTCTTTCGCATCTGCTCAACTTATTTATCGCCGCAAGAAAATAGATCGCCACTGATTTACTCTGATTTCTTGTCTTGGTTGCGAAGTTGCCTTTGTCCGGTTTGCACCTTCAGATCTACCATGGCACGCTCAACACTATACTCCCAATGCTTATGGTTTTCCCCTTTTATATTTCACACTAATTAAATCACAATAGACTAAATTTCAAAATTGGGTCACTCGATTTTTCAAAGCTCGCCGGGTTTCGCTGGTGCGATCGAAGGGGCTCGGGTGGTTGTGCGGCCTCGCTGAACGAAGTAAACTCGACGCGGGTGGGGGTTGGGGCGGGGGTGGGGGTGGGGGTGGCGGAGGAACACAGACGGTGGGGGTCGGTGGTCCGGCCGGCGGCCCGTGCGGTGTTCTGTATGGGAAGAATAAGAGACGAGGAAGAAGAAGGGTTAGGAGACGTAGGATCTTCATCCAACCGCCTGAAATGGTTGAGAGACAGCTGGGAGTTGCATTCTTAATGCGCTCTGGTTCATCATGTGTGGGCACTGGGCAACCAACATTTTATTATCCAAAATCTGCTTGCTCTTCTTTACCATGTTCCTCTTCCGTTATTCTTTACTATGTACTCTCTCCGTTCGTAAATACAAGTCTTTGTATAGATTCCACCATGGACTACATATGGAGCAAAATGAGTGAATCTACACTCTAAAATGTATCTGGATACATCTGTATCTGATCCATAGTGGAAATCTCTACCAAGACTTATATTTTGGAATGGAGGGAGTATGATAGTAGTACAGTATGTTCCTTGTACTGAAGATGAGCAGGGACATTTGTAGTGTAGAGGTCTATACGGTCGGTTGTGATGGACACTTTGAGCCTCTTTGATTCGTAGGATCTTGTAAAGATAGGAATAGGATTTGTAGTGGCCTTCCCACTTGAATCCTATAAGAATAGCAAGGAAATGCGGGGAGCTGTGTCGCCTTTGAGAGTTACATTGATATTAACAGTACCGCACCTTCACTTGAAGAGAGCTGGTATCTGAAGCCTTTCTAGCCGTACAGGCAATACTAGCACATATATTCCAGCAAGTTCCACTTTGCTTATTTTACTCTGATGCTTAAGGTTTTCCCGTTATATCTACACTATGATCTATGTAGCTACTTTGTGTGGCACTAGCAGCAGTCCACTCTTGAAGCTAAACACTGCAATGACTTACAAAATTGGCACCAAGGCATTGAGTGCCATTCTGGATGCAATGAAACTCATACGCTCCCCACCTGTTGATTCTTGTTCAGAATATGATCTTAATGACTATTCTAACCTCGAGGAGTCAAAGGCAGATGGCCTGTCCTGTTCACCCATCAAGGTGCCTGTTCTAATTTGGCAATGTTTTATTGATTGCGGGTATCTTGCATATGTTGTCTTGCATTTCTTCTACTTTGTTGCACCGCCATCTACTTAGTTTACTCATCATATATGTCGAGATGTCATGCCCATCCATTATCAATACATATTCCATTTGTCATCATACCATGTTTTTCCACTCAAATGCCGTTCTTGTGCATCAGACATCAAAAAGGAAGAGGGTGATTGCCGAACCTAAAGGAGCACCAGAAAAGTCCTTGAAAACGTGGTGGTGCCGGAAAAATCAGACAACACCCCACTTATATTGGATGTACAACTAGTGACACACAACGTAGGACTGACTCCAGCAGACTGTACCCATACTTCACTGGCCATACCACTAGCCCCACCACACAGGACCTGCACTCCAGCAAAAGGTATACCGATTTCATTTGCCATAGCACCAGCTGTACCACAGAAAAATCCCACTCCAGCAAAAAGTACAGCAAGTCCACCGACCGAAGACCTATCCCAACTGCAGAGACGGCCAATCCTGCAGATTGGAACCCCATTCCATTTATTCCCAGTTTAAAAGACAATGCTTTCAATGTTGTTAGGGACTACGTGCATATATTCCCGTCATGGGAAGATTATTGTGAAGACAAACACCATTTTCACATCTTCCTGTCCAACTTACGTGTAAGTGTTATTATTCATGGTTATTATTTTCCTGTTTTCTGCTGATTGAACACATCAATGGTTTACATTACATTGTTGTAACTCGGCGAGGGTCAATCTGGATAGTCATGGCGAGCAAAGCTTGATTGTGCTTTTCAAGGAAGTATTGCAGCAGTATCGGTGTTACCTGAGGAAATCACACTTTGATGGCAAGTCTATAAACGAATTTCCGGTGAAGTCTCTTGTGCTAAATTTAGAAGACATTGAATGGAAAAACCTTGTTATGCACTGGTCTTGTTCCCAGGATGATGTACTGTCTATGAAATCACATGACAATTTGAACTTCTACTTTTCAGCATGTGCCTTACGGATCTTTTTTGCAGGAAATCTGCTCGAAGAAGAATTCCGGTTTGACAAGAACGACAGGATATCGCAAATATGCTGCCCGCTACATTGCTCTTGTTAGTACCTATTGTCCTGTATCACTGTACTTGCATACATACCTGGTTCATTATGTGACAGCAGTATGCATGATAGCTTGCTTATCAATTGTTTGCTCCAAATTATCTGATCTGTATGAATGGTTACATTAGTGCAGAATGTATCCATTGCCAATGTTTTTTTAGCTCTGCATTGTTCTTGTAAGTACATGTTGTCCTTTATAAGTGTACTTATAATGACAGGTAGTTGTTCATGTACCATCACTCAGCAGCTTATTTTCCTTTGCCCTCCATTTTCTACACATCATATCTATATTTACTCTTACCATAAGATTGGTACTAAAGAAGTTTAGTTGTGCATTGCTCTTGGCTGTACCTTTTTCATGTATCGCTGCACTTACATTTATAGCTACTTGGTTATGTAGCATCACTCTTCATCTTATCTTAAATATTCTCCATTTTTTCTTAGATTATCACATCTATATTTACTATTAACAAAATGTAGAATAAAGGTAACGCTTTTGAAGAAGATTATGTGGTAAACTTCTTGAATTGCCCCCCCCCCCCCCCATCAGCATGGACAAGACCTTTATAGAGCTTGTCTTCACCAATAATGTAAGTTTGTCCATCTCAAGCCTTCAAACTTTGTTGTATATATTTGGTTAGGCATGACTGGAATAGATGTTTATTTTCGGTGTTTGCATCAAATTGCTTGTTTAAAGTTTATTATGTAGTTCATAAACAAAAGTTTGTCCTTTCTCAATTTACGTTTTCAGTTGTACAACCAAGTTCCTTCTTCATACCATGTAAATTAAACTATACAGAGCAAGTGATCTTCTTTTGCACTGCATGTATGCTTCTATTCTTCATCCGTAATCCAGTGGTGTGGTGAACCTACCCACTACAGCACAATGTCATATTCTGCAATGTCTTAACTATGAACAATGTCATATCATTCTACTATTATTTAAAGTGTCTCCTTATTTGCCAATCTGGAATGGTATAAATTGACAGCACACTAACCGTTGATACTTATGAGTTCTTGATCTGTAATCCAGTGGTGTCGTGAAGTTGCCAACTCCTTCACAATGTCATTTCCTGTCATGTCTTGACCTGAACAATACCATATTGTGTTAATGCAATTTTAAACTGTGTCACTTTATTCGTCAGTAAGAAATGTGATGAATTGTCAGCACTGATACTTTTATGTGCAAAACCTGTCATCTGTCTGCTTGTTTATCTTTCAGAGTGAGGAAGATATAAGTGTTGAACAAGCGCAGTCTCATCATCTTGCTCAGCTGCTTGCGCTGCAGCTCCCCAGGAGGGCTAACCTTTCTTGAACTCTATTGAAGTGCTGTCGGTTTTGTATATTATTTTGTCGGCATGTTTATTTGCACTGGTGGCGATCTTTGATGCCCAGTGTATGTAATCTGCTATCTGCTTGTGCTTTATTATCATAGTGGAGAACTTTGATGCCCAGTGGATGTAATATGCCGTAATTTCTTTATTGTATAGTCTAGGTTTTTTCTTATTCACGATGCTGCAGTTATTTTACTATATATATATTCTGTCTTCGCAGTAAACCGGCCAAACCATAAAATTACGGTACATAATCAGGCCGTCATGCAATCACGATGTAGGTTGGGCCTGAAACGTGTCGAACAGCTGACGGGTCGGCAGCAGCCCGAAATGAACCCCGACCCATGATTGTGCAAATCAAATCACGGGCTTTTAACAGGCCAAAATTTTCTCGGTCCTTGTTTGGCCCAATCAGATATTGGCTGCGAGCAGGCCGGATGCAAATCGGGCCGTAGTTAGGCCCAACTATATGACGGGCTTTTAACAGGCCAAAATTAATATAGGGCCGAAATGTTAAATGGGCCCTTAAGAGGCCAAAACCTAATATCAGGCCGAATTACTAAGTGGGCCTTTAGCAAGTGGGCCCAAAAGCATAGTGTCTAGTTGACGGGCCGAATCTGATATGGGCCATAATTGAGCCCAAAGCCTCTTAAAGGGCCAGACCTGATCTGGGCCGTAATTTGGCCCAGAATGTGGTAGGCTTTTAACGGGCCGGATCTCATATGGGCCACTATTAGGCCCAGAGCATGGCAGGCCATTGATGGACCGGATCAAATATGGGCCGACATTTGGCCCAAAACATGGCAGCCAGTTAATGGGCCGGCCTACTAGGGTCCTCAAAATCTTGTGAGCCTACAGCTAGGCCGGCCCATTATTGTCTGCGAAATCTTGTGGGCCTTTAGCTGGGCCGGCCCATTATGATCCGCAAGAATCTTGTGGGCCTTTACCTGGGCCGGCCCATTATGGTACACAAAAATCTTGTGGGCCTTTACATGGGCTGTCCCATTATGGCCCGCAAATTCTTGTGGGCCATTAGCTGGGCCAGCCCATTATGGTCCGCAAAATCTCGTGGGCCTTTAGTTGGGCCAGCCCATTATGGTCCGCAAAATCTTGTGGGCCTTCAGTTGGGCCGGCCCATTTAAACTTGATGGGCCGGTCCACGTGTCAACATATCATAGACGCGTCTCGCCCATTGGATGAGTGACACCTGTGCCAACGCGGACCTGACACGTGTCTCCTCCAGCCAATGATGATTTTACACATGGAAAATCCCCATTGGTCGGGGCTATTAACGGGTTATCGGATCCAAAACCCTACCCGATAGCTTAATAGTGTTTCGTTACAGTGAATGCCACGTGTCGGTCACCCTTGACGAAAGCACTTCTGTGACACGCGATTTATCGTCATGGAAGTGGACACTTCCGTTATGATAATTTTGGTAATGTCATGGAACACTTCTATGACAGCACAGGTATGACTATCTTGATTCTGTCATAAAATCGTCATGGATGTACATGCATGACACAAAACGCGACCTACTGTGACAAACACGTATCATCATGGAAGTGTATTTTTTTGTAGTGAAATTTGGACGCTCCAAACTCCCCCTACCTATAAATATGTTCCCCTCCCCGATTTTCTCGCAGAAATGAAACCCTAGAAACATCCCCCGCCGCCACCGGACACGTCCGGCCACACTGGACGAGATCGCCGCCGCCCCGCAGCCAGTGGCAAAACGCCACGTCTCTCACCGCAGCGCCCCGCTCCGCTGGCCCTCCAGGCCCGCGCCCGGCCCCCGCGGGCCCAACACCTCCGCTGCCGCCCACTTCCCTCATGGCCTCAAGCTTTATAGATAGTGGCATTACCATCAGCGGCTGTCTTCTTCTTGAAGATCCACTTATTCTCAATGGCTTGTCAATCATTGGGCAAGTCCACCAAAGTCCATACTTTGTTCTCATCCATGGATCCTATCTCAGATTTCATGGCCTCAAGCCATTTATCGGAATCTGGGATCATCATAGCTTCTTCGTAGTTCGTAGGTTCGCCATGCTCTAATAACATGACATCCAGGACAGGATTATCGTACCACTCTGGTGCGGAACATGCTCTGCTCTACCTATGAGGTCCAGAAGTAACTTGATCTGAAGTTTCATGATCATCATCATTAGCTTCCTCTCCAGTTGGTGTAGGCATCATGGGAACTGTTTTGTCTGATGTGCTACTTTCCAATTCGAGAGAAGGTATGTCGGTGTCAAAACCGGCGGATCTCAGGTAGGGGGTCCCGAAATGTGCGTCTAAGGCGGATGGTAACAGGTGGCAGGGGACATGATGTTTACCCAGGTTCGGGCTGTAACGCCCTCGATGCGGCTACATCTCCCACGTGTCGAGGCACGACTTAGAGGCATAACTGCATTGAAAGCAATGTCGCAAGTTAGGAAATCATCACACATCCCATGTAATATAAATAATATAAAGGGGAGGTACATAGTTGGCTTACACTCGCCACGTCACATCAAAGTGCATAAATAACATACATCATCCAAACACTCATGGCCCGACTACGGTGCCAAAATAAAAGACAACCCAACAAGCGACATAGGTCCCGATCACCCCAACTGGGCACCACTACTGATCATCAGGAAAAGACACATAGTAACGCTGAGAGTCCTCGTCGTACTCCCACTTGAGCTCAAGCGCGCCATCTGGAGCTGTATCATCTGTCCCTGCATCTGGTGTAATAGTAATCTGTGAGCCACAGGGACTCAGCAATCTCGCACCCTCGCGATCAAGACTATTTAAGCTTAATAGGTAGGAAAGGGGTAATGTATAAGTGGAGCTGCAGCAAGCGACTAGCATATATGGTGGCTAACTTATTCGCAAAAGAGAGCGAGAAGAGGAGGCAACGCACGAGCGGGAAACTAGAGAGCAACCTGCGCAAACATAACTCCAACACCGTGTCCACTTCCCGGACTCCGCCGAGAAGAGGCCATCACGGCAACACACTCAGTTGATTCATTTTAATTAATTAAGGTTCAAGTTATCTACAACCGAACATTAACAAATTCCTATTTGCCCATAACCGCGGGCACGGCTTTCAAAAGATCAATCCCTGCAGGGGGGTCCCAACTTAGCCCATAACAAGCTCTCACGGTCAACGAAGGAATAGACCTCCACCCAAGACACACCGATCAGACTCGGTATCTCAGTACAACAAGATGATTCGCCAGGTTAAAACAAGTCCAGCAACAACGCCCGAATGTGCCGACAAATCCCGATAGGAGCTGCACATATCTCTTTCTCAGGGCACACTCAGATGAACACTACGTACAACTAAAACCAACCCTCGAGTTGCCCCGAGGTGCCGCTGCAAGTGGCTCTGTTTGGACCAACACTCAGAGGAGCACTGGCCCGGGGGGGTTAAAATAAGATGACCCTCGGGCTCCGGAAACCCAAGGGAAAAAGAGGCTAGGTGGCAAATGGTAAAACCAATGTTGGGCATTGCTGGAAAAGCTTTAATCAAGGCGAACTATCAAGGGGTTCCCATTATAGCCCAACCGCGTAAGGGACGCAACATCCGGGAACATAATACCGATATGACGGAAACTAGGGCAGCAAGAGTGGAACAAAACACTAGGCGAGAGGCCGAGCCTTCCACCTTTACCAAGTATATAGATGCACTACGATAACATGGCAATATAATGATATCCCAACAAGTAAATGTCCCAACGAGGAACAGCTCCAATCGTCACCTGCAACTAACAACGCTATAAGAGGGGCTGAGCAAAGCGGTAACATAGCCAAACAACGGTTTGCTAGGACAATGGTGGGTTAGGGGCTCAACATGGCAATTGGGAGGCTGACAAGCAAGTGGTAGGCATCGAAGCATTGGCATAGCAAAAGAGCGAGCAAACTAGCATAGCAAAGATAGTAGTGATTTCGAGGGTATGATCATCTTGCCTGCACAGTTGTCAGAGTTGACTGGATCCTCAAAAGCAAACTCAACGGGCTCCTCGTTAGCGAACTCGTCTCCCGGCTCTACCCAACAACACAAACAAGCAAAAAGAATACAATCAACCACGTGCAAGGACAAACAAAAAAATGCAAAGATGGTATGCTATGCGGGATGCGATGCGGGATGCAAAATGCAAGACGTGACAGGAAATGCATGAACCTGGCCTCAACTTGGAAAACCAAGTGTGCCACTGGATAGAGGGGATGAAATCACTTGAAAACGATATAAAGATCATAGGAATCGGAGCTACGGTTTGGAAATGGCAAGCGTTTTACGAAATGAACCGGTCTGCGATTTACAGCAAGTAGGCATCTAAATGCAACGAAATGAACATGCTACAGGCACCAAACATGAGAACAAAAGACATGGCAGGGATGTTCACAAGATTATTATCAAAACACTAGCACTGAGCCACGGCCAAATTCATCCATTATGAGGTTCAAACAAGCATGGCAAAAACGTAAACGCAAAACAGATTTCAGACTTAGTGAAATTAACACTTGTCTGAAATTCCAGACCACGATGATCTCTTCGGAGCAGCAAAATGACATGATACACAACCTGATTATGACAAGTAAGAACATGGCATAGAGCTACTCAACAAGCTTAACAAAACACCCAAAGTGACTTGGGGCCAAAAGGGTTCACAAAATACTCTAACGAGCACACGAACATAGCTCACGCACAATCAGTTTTCAGACTTAGTGAAAACTGAGACATGCTGAAATTATAACTCACAAAGGCATGTAAACAAGCTCGATGCACTCACCATGGTGCAAGTCATAGCAAGGCAAGCATATATCCATAAAGAAGGCACAAAATGCTAGCTAGACATGGCAAGAACAATGGCATAGCATGCATGCATCACTAACAATAGCATCGGCAAAATCACAAACAAGTTGACGATCTGCCCAGATTTACCACGAAGCAAAAGTAGAGCTCGATTGACTCAAGCTAGAGCACTCCACATATGCAAACAAAGACATGGATGGATAGAGCATAACATGAATAACAAAACTCCCTCACTGATCATCCTCAGAAGAGGCACGGATCACTAGGAAACAAGCTGAACATATGGCATCATGAACTAAAATATCCCAGACTTAGTGAAAATCACTAAGTCCCTGAAAACGGAATTCTCAGGTGCCTCTCTTTGCAAGCTTGCACAAGTCACCACACACATCCTCAAAATGCATGGGTGGCACCTCTGGAAAGAAGACAAAATACTTAACAATTCATCCCAAAGACTCACAGGCATATCATGCACACATTAAACATGGCAAAAATGACAAAAGTCTAAGATGAGCTAACGGATCTGCAATTTAACTCACGAAGCCTCCTTCTAACAGCATTATGGGCATCAAGATGAACTAAAATGCAAATGATGCAATGGAATGAAATGATGTACATGTCGAGTCGCAGATTTTGATATATCATATGTCCAAAACGGAGCTACGGATGCAAAGATATGGCAGGTCAAAGATTGCTCGGAAATTAGGGTTTCGGGAGGAGAAGTCAACCGAGACGGGATCTTAGATCCAGATCCACTGTTCACGAGCGGATAACGATGTTCGCCGGGAAGCTCGAGATCGCCGGAGAAGGGGCCGGCCGGAGCTTGGGGAGGCGGAGGCGGCAGAGGGCGTCGCCGAAGAAGGCGCGGCTGGGAGCGGTCGCCGGAGCCGGGAGCTCCTCTCCCTGGCGCGGGCGCCGGCGAGGGCTTGTGGCGGCGGGGCGAGGTCCGGTGGCGGCGGAGCGAGCTCCTGCCGGCGATGGCGCGTCGGGCGGCGGCGGCAGGTGCCGAGGAAGACGGCGACGGGCGCGGGCGTGAGGTGGCCTGGATCGGCGCGGGAGAGGGCCTGCCTTGGGCCCGGGCGGGCCGGTGGCGCTGGCGGCGAAGTGGTCTCCGCGGGGGGACACGTGGTGGCGGCGGATCGGGCGGACGTGTCCGGCACGATTCGGACACGTCCGGCGGCGAGGGGAGCTGATTTTAGGGTTCGGAGGTAGGGGAAGATCCGAAAAACAGGGGGGGGGGGTTAAATAGGCATAGAGGGGGCTAGGAGAGTCCAAATGAGGTGCGGTTTTCGTCCACGCGATCATGATCGAACGCTCTAGGACATGGAGCAGAGTTTGGTGGGTTTTGGGCCAAATTGGAGGGTTGTTGGGCTGCAACACACACGAGGCCTTTTCGGTCCCTCGGTTAACCGTTGGAGTATCAAACGAAGTCAAATTGTACGAAACATGACACACGGTCTACCGGTAGTAAACCAAGGCCGCATGACAAGTCTCGGTCCAATCCGGAAATGTTTAATCCCCACACACGAAAGAAAGCTAGAAATGGCCACCGGAGAAGAACGAAGCGCCGGAATGCAAAACGGACAACGGGGAAAATGCTCGAATGCATGAGATGAACATGTATGCAAATGCAATGCACGTGATGAAATGATATGAGATGCATGAAAACGAAAACAACACACGGAGACAAAGACCCGAACCCGAGAAATAAATATAACTTAATGCCGGAAACGGCAAGAGTTGGAGTACAAATTGGGAAAGTTATATCTGGGGCGTTACAACACTCCACCACTACGAAAAGATCTCGTCCCGAGATCTAGGACTGAAAGAACTCCGGGTACCGGAGGTGATCCTTGCGTTCCCAGGTAGCTTCATGGTCGGAATGGTGTGACCACTTGACTTTGAGAAATTTGATTGACTTGTTGCGAGTCCTGCGTTCAGTCTCTTCAAGGATTGCAACTGGGTGCTCACGATAGGAGAGATCTTCTTGGAGCTCAATGTCCTCGAAGTTGACGGTGTGTTCAGGCGTCTTGAAGCACTTTCGGAGTTGGGAGACATGGAACACATCATGAACATTTGCAAAGTTTGAAGGAAGCTCGAGTTGATAGGTGAGGTCGCCTCTCTTGCTGACAATCTTGAAAGGTCCGACGTATCTGGGGGCAAGCTTCCCTTTGATACCGAAGTGACGAGTCCCTTTCATAGGAGAGACGCGGAGGTAAACATGAACTCCGATCTCGAAAGCCAAATCACGGTGCTTACTATCATAGTAGCTCTTCTGGCGGGATTGGGCTCCTTTGAGGTTATCACGAATGACCTTGCACATCTCTTCTGCCTCTGTGATTAAGTCATTACCCAGCAGCTGACGTTCACCGGTTTCAGACCAGTTGAGAGGGGTAGGGCATTTCCTACCATACAGAATTTCAAATGGGGCCTTGCCCGAACTTGCTTGAAAACTGTTGTTGTATGAGAATTCAGCATAAGGAAGACAATCCTCCCACTTCATGGCAAAGGAGATAACACAAGCCCTGAGCATATCTTCAAGAATCTGGTTGACACGCTCGACTTGACCGCTTGTTTGAGGATGGAAAGCAGTGTTGAAGCGAATGTTGGTGCCCATGGCCTTCTGAAAAGAATCCCAAAACTTGGAGGTAAAGATGCTGCCACGGTCTGAAGATATCACTTGAGGAATACCATGCAGAGAGACAATTCGAGAGGTGTAGAGTTCCGCCAATTGAGCTGCAGTGATTGACTCTTTGATAGGCAGAAATTGAGCCACTTTGGTGAGCTTGTCGATGACAACGAATATGGCATCATTGCCACGCTTGGACTTTGGAAACCCAGTCACGAAGTCCATTTCAATGTGGTCAAACTTCCATTCTGGAATGGCAAGAGGTTGGAGGAGACCTGCTGGCCTTTGGTGTTCTGCCTTCACTCTTCGGCAGACATCACATTCATTCACGAATTGAGCGATCTCGCGCTTCATTCGAGTCCACCAATACGTTTGCTTGAGATCCTGATACATCTTCGTGCTCCCAGGGTGGATGGAGAGGAGAGAGTTGTGAGCATTGTTCATGATCACTTTACGAAGGTCACCTTTGGGTACCACAATTTGATCCTCGAAGAAGAGAGTATCCTTGTCATCAAGGCGGTAGCACTTGTACTTGGACTGACTCTTTGTGATACCAATCTTCACCTTTTTCACCATAGCATCAAGAAGCTGGGCTTGGAGAATCTGGTCTTCCAAGGTAGGAGAAACTTGAAGGTTGGCGAGGAAACCTTGAGGAACAATTTGCAGATTAAGTTTGCGGAAAGCTTCACAAAGCTCGGGTTGATAAGGCTTCAGAATCAGACTGTTGCAATATGCTTTCCTGCTCAAAGCGTCAGCAATCACATTGGCCTTGCCTGGAGTATACTCGATACTCGGATTGTACTCTTGAATCATTTCGACCCATCAAGTCTGCCTGAGGTTGTGATTAGGCTGGGTGAAGATGTACTTGAGACTCTTGTGATCAGTGAAAATATCCACTTTCCTTCCCAATAGAAGATGTCTCCAAGTCAAAAAAGCATGCACAACTGCCGCCAACTCGAGATCATGAGTGGGGTAGTTCTTCTCATTAGGCTTCAACTGGCGAGAGGTATAAGCAACAACTTTCTTCTCTTGCATCAGTACAGCACCGAGACCCTGGAGAGAGGCATCACAAAAGACCTCGTACAGCTTGGTTTCATCAGGCGGAGTTAGAACTGGAGCAGAGATCAACTTCTCTTTCAAAGTGTTGAAAGCAATATCACACTCCGGAGACCAAACATACTTGATGTGCTTCTGGAGAAGATTTGAGAGAGGCTTCGTGATCTTGGAAAAGTTTTCAACGAATCTTCGGCAGTAGCTTGCGAGACCGAGGAAGCTACGGAGTTGCTTCACGTTCTGAGGAGGTTCCCAATTAACAATTGCAGACACCTTCTCAGGATTCACGGCAATGCCCTTAGCAGAGATGATATGACCAAGATAAGGCACCTCATCGAGCCAAAATTCACACTTGGAGAACTTGGCGTAGAACTGATGTTCCCTGAGCTTGTCAAGAACCAAACGCAAGTGCTTGGCACGATCTTCCTTGTTCTTGGAGAAAACCGGAATGTCGTCGAGATAGACCAAAACGAAGTCATTGGTGTAGGGGTTGAAGATGAAGTTCATCATGCGAGAGAACGTCGGAGGAGCGTTGGCGAGGCCAAAAGACATGACAGTGTATTCATATGACCCATAGATTGTCCTGAAGGCCGTCTTGGGAATATCTTGTTCACGAATACGAATCTGATGATAACCCATATGGAGATCAAGCTTGGAGAATACTTGGGCACCCTTGAGTTGTTCAAACAGCTCATTGATGTTGGGAAGTGGATATTTGTTCTTGATGGTCTTCTTGTTCAATGGACGATAATCAACACAAAGTCGGTCCGTTCCATCCTTCTTCTTCACAAAAAGAACACCACAACCCCATGGAGAAGTACTAGGCCGAATGAGACCCATTCTTTCTTGAACATCGAGTTGTTTCTTCAACTCCTTCAACTCTTCAGGGCTGAGCTTGTAAGGACGTTTGCACACAGGTTCCGTACCGGGCTCAAGTTCAATAACAAATTCAACGGGCCGGTGCGGATGCATTCCTGGGAGCTCTTCTGGGAAGACGCCTTGATACTCACAAATGACTGGGATCTGCGAAATAGCATCCAATTCACCCTTCTCATTGAGAGAAAACAACCGGATTGTATCATCACGAGCGGCAAACACAATGACATCCTCAGAAGAATGAGTCAGCTGAATCTGCCTGGCTGCACAATCAAGCTGAGCTTTGTGTTTAGAGAGCCAGTCCATCCCGAGAATATGATCGATATCCGAATTACCAAGAACCACCGGAGAAGAGAGAAACTTGTAATCGCCCAATGTGATAGAGACATCCGGGACGCAATTGTTAGAAGTCATTTGCTTGCCCGGAGACACAATCTTCAACGGAACAGGAATCCTTTCGGTCACAAAATCATGCTTGGCCACAAATGGGGTTGAAATAAAAGAAAGCGATGCACCAGTATCAAAAAGTACTTTAGCGGGAACATCGTTAACAGGAAGGTTACCCATGATCACATCTGGCGAGTCCTCTGCCTGAGCTGCATTCAGCAAGTTGACCTTGGCGGACTTGGGGTTATGCTTGACCACTGCTGTACTTGCCAATCTGACAGGAGGAGGAGGAGGAAGACGCCTCTGGTTGAAACACTTGTTGGCATAGTGACCCTTCTGTTGGCACTTGTTGCACGTGACCTCTGAAAGCGGACGGTGGTACGGAGCACTCGATCTTGGAGCTTGAGACGAAGTCTTGTTCTGAAAGCCTGGGTTGGGTGGGTGGGAAGAACCACTGCCACCTTTGCTCTTCTGCTGATACGGCTGACCGAACGGAGGAGGAGGAAGCCAATACTTCTGCTGCTTGGCCACTTGAGTAGAGGAAGAAGGCGTAGTGTCTCTGACTCGCTTCCTGGAAGCATCACACCTCAACGGAGCAGCCTCTTGCTTCAGTGCCATGTTGTAGAACTCATCGTACCTCAACGGCTCAAAAAGGACAAGAGCGAGCTGAATTTCTTCACGGAGACCACCCCTGAACTGATAGATCATGCTCTTCTCATCAGGAACATCCTTCTTGGCAAAATGGGCGAGCTTCTGGAACAACTTGTTGTAGTCATAGACAGACAAAGAGCCTTGCTTCAGATTGCGGAATTCCTCACGTTTGCTTTCAGTCACACTCTGAGGGATGTGATGAGCTCGGAAATCTCGACAGAAATCATCCCAAGTGATCAAACGTCCACCTCTAGAATCCTTGTATTGCTGGAACCACTCTGCAGCCTGATCTTTGAGCTGGAAAGAAGCGAACTTGACGAAATCTTCAGGCCTGACGTTGCTGCATTCAAAATGCTTACCCAGATCCAGTAGCCAATCGTCAGCATCGGTAGCCTCAACACAATTGCTGAACGTCTTTGGACCATTAGCGAGGAACTGGTTCAGAGTAGCAAAATGGTTCTGATTGTTGCCTTGATTCCCTTGACTGCCTTGATTGCGCTCTTGGAGGATTTGCATGATCAACTGTGTATTTGCATTGGTTGCGGCCATCACAGCTTGCCAAGCCTCCGGAGGAGGTGGAGGTGGTGGCGGATCAGGATTCGGAGTCGTGCGCGTTGGAGGAGCCATCCTGAAGAGGTTGACCACCATTAGCACACAAATAGACAAATATTGAAGGTGAATCCAACGGAATGAAAATTGCAACATAAAGTCTTCACATCCGAACAAAATGAACGAATGCACTTCTCTTGAAGTGGTCACATATCCCTAAATTGTGAAGCCACATAGAATTAGGTAGAAGAGGTAAATCAACAAGGGATGGAATCAACATATGTCTTCGAAGCAACTCGAATACCACAACTGAAAATAAAAACCAAGGATTGGCTTGCGAAATAAGCCGGAACAAACATATGATAGAGATTTTGTCTGAAGTTTTCGTGGTGGGACCTACACGGGCTCGATCGTACAACACCATCATGTACAAGGCAGTGCACATGACATACGAAGCGTCCCCGAGTCAGCATAGCCAAGGACTCTTTAAGACACAATGAGACCACTGTAAAATCGACCGTGAATAGGCGAACCACTAGACGTCGAACCCCAATTTCATATAATACATCTGTCGGAAAGATATCCTAAGAGCTACTTGAATTCCCACCTATGAAACTCCTGAAACTTTCCGGTTATGCAATCAGGTGTTGGGGATATAGGGGAAGCATAATATCTCACCCAAACTAGCAAATCCTACATCAGTTGTATCCATCCTTCAACACATAACCAAGAAACCTTCGGAAACCATCTACCTCAACCTTCGAAAAGCATCCGTTATACAAGTTATGGCGATACTCCCGAACTCCCGCCCCAGTACTGGGTGGCGTCGAGGTTATCTCACCAACGAACTGCATAAAGGAGATTTTCGATGTCGACGAACATATCTCAAGTATTCCAGAATTGCAACGATAAAATTATGATGACAACACCTCAGAGCTCAACTCCCCGGGACACTTCCACTAAACCCCTGACAGGAGGCACCAAGACAGTATTCTCATCATAAGTCATCGGAACAAACCCAAGATACTCGCGTGACCCTAATTTTTTTTTTGTGAAATTTGAGAAGAGAAGAGTCAAAGCTCTACGTCAGGTTGCCTTACCAGAGCGATGAGGAGACAGGGAAGTAAAAAAGAATACCTAAGCTCTCCGATATATAATTCCTAAATGGCTCAAAACATTTTTTCTAGACACAACTCGGCTGCTAAAAACGATCAAGCAATGGGGGCTCCTAAGGTCGGGGAAGGCTCTGATACCAACTTGTAACACCCTCGATGCGGCTATATCTCCCACGTGTCGAGGTACGACTTAGAGGCATAACCGCATTGAAAGCAATGTTGCAAGTTAGGAAATCATCACACATCCCATGTAATATAAATAATATAAAGGGGAGGTACATAGTTGGCTTACATTCGCCACGTCACATCAAAGTGCATAAATAACATACATCATCCAAACACTCATGGCCCGACTACGGCGCCAAAATAAAAGACAACCCAACAAGCGACATAGGTCCCGATCACCCCAACTGGGCACCACTACTGATCATCAGGAAAAGACACATAGTAACGCTGAGAGTCCTCGTCGTACTCCCACTTGAGCTCAAGCGCGCCATCTGGAGCTGTATCATCTGTCCCTGCATCTGGTGTAATATTAATCTGTGAGCCACAGGGACTCAGCAATCTCGCACCCTCGCGATCAAGACTATTTAAGCTTAATAGGTAGGAAAGGGGTAATGTATAAGTGGAGCTGCAGCAAGCGACTAGCATATATGGTGGCTAATTTATTCGCAAAAGAGAGCGAGAAGAGGAGGCAAAGCACGAGCGGGAAACTAGAGAGCAACCTGCGCAAACATAACTCCAACACCGTGTCCACTTCCCGGACTCCGCCGAGAAGAGGCCATCACGGCAACACACTCAGTTGATTCATTTTAATTAATTAAGGTTCAAGTTATCTACAACCGAACATTAACAAATTCCTATTTGCCCATAACCGCGGGCACGGCTTTCAAAAGATCAATCCCTGCAGGGGGGGATCCCAACTTAGCCCATAACAAGCTCTCACGGTCAACGAAGGAATAGACCTCCACCCAAGACACACCGATCAGACTCGGTATCTCGGTACAACAAGATGATTCGACACGTTAAAACAAGTCCAGCAACACCGCCCTAATGTGCCGAGAAATCCCGATAGGAGCTGCACATATCTCTTTCTCAGGGCACACTCAGATGAACACTACGTACAACTAAAACCAACCCTTGAGTTGCCCCGAGGTGGCGCTGCAAGTGGCTCTGTTTGGACCAACACTCAGAGGAGCACTGGCCCAGGGGGGTTAAAATTAGATGACCCTCGGGCTCCGGAAACCCAAGGGAAAAAGAGGCTAGGTGGCAAATGTTAAAACCAATGTTGGGCATTGCTGGAAAAGCTTTAATCAAGGCGAACTATCAAGGGGTTCCCATTATAGCCCAACCGCGTAAGGGACGCAACATCCGGGAACATAATACCGATATGACGGAAACTAGGGCAGCAAGAGTGGAACAAAACACTAGGCGAGAGGCCGAGCCTTCCACCTTTACCAAGTATATAGATGCACTACGATAACATGGCAATATAATGATATCCCAACAAGTAAATGTCCCAACGAGGAACAGCTCCAATCGTCACCTGCAACTAACAACGCTATAAGAGGGGCTGAGCAAAGCGGTAACATAGCCAAACAACGGTTTGCTAGGACAATGGTGGGTTAGGGGCTCAACATGGCAATTGGGAGGCTGACAAGCAAGTGGTAGGCATCGAAGCATTGGCATAGCAAAAGAGCGAGCAAACTAGCATAGCAAAGATAGTAGTGATTTCGAGGGTATGATCATCTTGCCTGCACAGTTGTCAAAGTTGACTGGATCCTCAAAAGCAAACTCAACAGGCTCCTCGTTAGCGAACTCGTCTCCCGGCTCTACCCAACAACACAAACAAGCAACAAGAATACAATCAACCACGTGCAAGGACAAACAAAAAGATGCAAAGATTGTATGCTATGCGGGATGCGATGCGGGATGCAAAATGCAAGACGTGACAAGAAATGCATGAACCTGGCCTCAACTTGGAACACCAAGTGTGCCACTGGATAGAGGGGGTGAAATCACTTGAAAACGATATAAAGATCATAGGAATCGGAGCTATGGTTCGGAAATGGCAAACGTTTTACGAAATGAACTGGTCTGCGATTTACAGCAAGTAGGCATCTAAATGCAACGAAATGAACATGCTACAGCCACCAAATATGAGAACAAAAGACATGGCAGGGATGTACACAAGATGCTTATCAAAACACTAGCACTGAGCCACGGCCAAATTCATCCATTATGAGGTTCAAACAAGCATGGCAAAAACGTAAACGCAAAACAGATTTCAGACTTAGTGAAATTAACACTTGTCTGAAATTCCAGACCACGATGCTCTCTTCGGAGCAGCAAAACGACATGATACACAACCTGATCATGACAAGTAAGAACATGGCATGGAGCTACTCAACAAGCTTAACAAAACACCCAAAGTGACCTGGGGCCAAAAGTGTTCACAAATTACTCTAACAATCACACGAACATAGCTCACGCACAATCAGTTTTCAGACTTAGTGAAAACTGAGACATGCTGAAATTATAACTCACGAAGGCATGTAAACGAGCTCGATGCACTCACCATGGTGCAAGTCATAGCAAGGCAAGCATATATCCGTAAAGAAGGCACAAAATTCTAGCTAGACATGGCAAGAACAATGGCATAGCATGCATGGATCACTAACAATAGCATCGGCAAAATCGCAAACAAGTTGACGATCTGCCTAGATTTACCACAAAGCAAAAGTAGAGCTCGATTGACTCAAGCTAGAGCACTCCACATATGCAAACAAAGACATGGATGGATAGAGCATAACATGAATAACAAAACTCCCTCACTGATCATCCTCAAAAGAGGCACGGATCACTAGGAAACAAGCTGAACATATGGCATCATGAACTAAAATATCCCAGACTTAGTGAAAATCACTAAGTCCCTGAAAACAGAATTCTCAGGTGCCTCTCTTTGCAAGCTTGCAAAAGTCACCACACACATCCTAAAAATGCATGGGTGGCACCTCTGGAAATAAGACAAAATTCTTAACAATTCATCCCAAAGACTCACAGGCATATCATGCACACAATAAACATGGCAAAAATGACAAAAGTCTAACATGAGCTAACGGATCTGCAATTTAACTCATGAAGCCTCCTTATAATAGCATTTTGGGAATCAAGATGAACTCAAATGCAAATGATGCAATGGAATGAAATGATGTACATGTCGAGGCGAAGATTTTTTTATATCATATGTCCAAAACGGAGCTACGGATGCAAAGATATGGCAGGTCAAAGATTGCTCGGAAATTAGGGTTTCGGGAGGAGAAGTCAACCGAGACGGGATCTCAGATCCAGATCCACTGTTCACGAGCGAATAACGATGTTCACCGGGAAGCTCAAGCTCGCCGGAGAAGGGGTCGGCCGAAGCTTGGGGAGGCCGAGGCGGCAGAGGGCGTCGCCGGAGAAGGCGCGGCTGGGAGCGGTCGCCGGAGCCGGGAGCTCCTCTCCCTGGCGCGGGCGCCGGCGAGGGCTTGTGGCGGCGGGGCGAGGTCCGGTGGCGGCAGAGCGAGCTCCTGCCGGCGATGGAGCGCCGGGCGGCGGCGGCCGGGGCCGAGGAAAACGGCGACGGGCGCGGGCATGAGGCGGCCCGGATCGGCGCGGGAGAGGGCCCGCCTTGGGCCCGGGCGGGCCGGTGGCGCTGGCGGCGAAGTGGTCTCCGCGAGGGGACACGTGGCGGTGGCGGATCGGGCGGACGTGTCCGGCCCGATTCGGACACGTCCGGCGGCGAGGGAGCTGATTTTAAGGTTCGGAGGTAGGGGAAGATCCGAAAAACGGGGGGGGGGGTTAAATAGGCATAGAGGGGCTAGGAGAGTCCAAATGAGGTGTGGTTTTCGGCCACGCGATCGTGATCGAACGCTCTAGGACATGGAGCAGAGTTTGGTGGGTTTTGGGCTAAATTGGAGGGGTGTTGGGCTGCAACACACACGAGGCCTTTTCGGTCCCTCGGTTAACCGTTGGAGTATCAAACGAAGTCCAAATGGTACGAAACTTGACAGGTGGTCTACCGGTAGTAAACCAAGGCCGCATGACAAGTCTCGACGCAATCCGGAAATGTTTAATGCCCACACACGAAAGAAAGCTAGAAATGGCCACCGGAGAAGAACGAAGCGCCGGAATGCAAAACGGATAACGGGGAAATGCTCGAATGCATGAGATGAACATGTATGCAAATGCAATGCACGTGATGACATGATATGAGATGCTTGAAAACGAAAACAACACACAGAGACAAAGACCCGAACCCGAGAAATAAATATAACTTAACGCCGGAAACGGGAAGAGTTGGAGTACAAATTGGGAAAGTTATATCTGGGGCGTTACACGGGCCCTCTTGATGGAGTTAATACCCTACGTCATGCTTGATTGTTCTTGATGATATGAGTATTACAAGAGTTGATCTACCACGAGATCAACGAGGCTAAACCCTAGAAGCTAGCCTATGGTATGATTGCATGTTGTCCTACGGACTAAAACCCTCCGGTTTATATAGACACCGAAGAGGGCTAGGGTTACACAAGGTCGGTTACTAAGGAGGAGATATACATATCCGTATTGCCTAGCTTACCTTCCTCGCCAAGTAGAGTACCATCCGGACACGGGACGAAGTCTTCAATCTCGTATCTTCATAGTCCAACGGTCCAGCCAAAGGATATAGTCCGGCTTTCCGGAGACCCCCTAATCCAGGACTCCCTCAGTAGCCCCTGAACCAGGCTTCAATGATGATGAGTCCGGCGCGCAGTGTTGTCTTCGGCATTGCAAGGCGGGTTCCTCCTCCGAATACACCGAGGAAGAGTTTGAATACAAGGATAGTGTCCGACCCTGCAAAATAAGTTCCACATACCACCGTAGAGAGAATAATATTTCCACAAATCTAATCTGCTGACACGTTTTGATAGCATGACATCACGCCATTGCCCAGTCATTATTTGAACCATTTTTCTCAACCAGCTCCGCACATAACGCGAGGTGGTTTTCTTGACACATCTTGTCAAAGCAGACATCGTGTTCCCTTTATCATAGGATTCTCATCAATACGGACGTGGGTAACCCAACCGCGCCATCAATTACGGCGCCTGGGGAATAAGCGGGTTTACCTGGCAAGTGGGGAGACATATCACCTCTTCCACCCTTATAAAGGGACAAGGGTTTACTCTTTTCACTGATAATCCCCAAGTGCAAGGAATCATCGTAGAAATTTCCAAAGGTGGAAGTGATAAGTATGGAGTGTCGAACCCACAAGGAGCTAAAGGTAAGATCAATATTCTCCGAAGCCCTATCTGCCACTGATACGACTCTACGTACACCGAACATTTGCTTCCAACTAGCAATGAGAAATAAAACTAGGTTGTGGGTATAAAGAGGATAACTTTGTATGATATCGGAGAGCTAAAATATAAAAGTAGGTTCTATTATCATGAAGTTAGAATATATTACTAAATATTATAAATAGCGAGTGTCGAATAATGGTGGATCGGTGTGCGGAATTGTCCTAGGCAATCGTTAACAAGACCGGTAATCACTATTGCAGTTTCATATGAGGGAGAGACATAAGCTAACATACTTTCTCTACTTGGATCATATGCACTTATGATTAGAACTCTAGCAAGCATCCGCAACTACTAAAGATCATTAAGGTAAAACCCAACCATAGCATTAAAGCATGAAGTCCTCTTTATCCCATACGCAACAACCCCCTTACTCAGGTTTGTGTTTTAGTCACTCACGCAACCCACTATAAGCGAATCATAAATGTATTGCAACACCCTACAGCGGGAATCCCTCACGCTTGCGCGACACGGAGGGCACCATAGGACAGCACCAAAGTAAAACATACAACTCATACCAATCTAGATTATCAATCAACCCAAAGACAAAGGATATCTACTCAAAACATCATAGGATGGCAACACATCATTGGATCATAATATGTGGCATAAAGCACCATCTTCAAGTAGGGATTACAGCAGGGTGCGGGAGAGTGGACCGCGTAAAAGAGATGAGGGTGATGATGATGATGGTGATGTTGATGAAGACGATCACCGCGGCGATGATTCCCCTCCCCATGGCACTCTGGTGCCATCGAGAGAGTGGAGGAGAAGTTCTCCCCCTTATGCTTCCTCCTCCATGGCCTCCTCCCTAGATGGGGAGAGGTTCTCCCTCTGGTCCTTGGCCGTCATGGTGATGATGGCCCCTTCGAGATCCTCCTCCATGCCCTCCGGCGATGACGGCCCCTTCCGGCAGGGTGCCGGAGAGGGCCTAGATTGGTTTTCGATGGCTACAGAGGCTTCTGGCGGCAGAACTCCCGATCTAGGTTAATTTGCCGAGGTTTCTGTATTTATAGGAATTTTGGCGTCGGTCTCACGTCAAGGAGGTGCCTGAGGCATCCACGAGGCAGGACCACACGCCTGGGGGGTGGGCGCGCCCCCCACCCTCGTGGACGCCCCGGGACTCTCCTGGCCCAACTCTTTTACTCCGGGGTCTTCTTTTGGTCCATAAAAAATCGTCAAAATTGGCATGTCAATTGGACTCCGTTTGATATTGCTTTTTTGTAAAACTCAAAAACAAGGAAAAAAACAGAAACTGGCACTAGGCACTAGGTTAATAGGTTAGTCCCAAAAATTATATAAAACAACATATAAATGCATATAAACATCCAAGGTTGATAATATAATAGCATGAATACTTCATAAATTATTGATACATTGGAGACGTATCAGCATCCCCAAGCTTCATTTCTGCTCGTCCTCGAGTAGGGTAATGATAAAAGAAATAATTTATGAAGTGTGAATGCTAGCAAGTGCATAAGTTACATCAATGATAGTTCCAGTCACTTTTTCTAGCATCATTATATATCATAACAGTAGCTCATTTTCATAAAACTTTTCATGATCTATTAACAAGCTATTCACATGTTAAAGTATAGATCAGAAATTCTCTTGAAACTAACAAACTATATTCTTAGTCACCAAACAATTGCAGTTCATCTTATTTTCAGGAAGGGTCTATGTCAGAGCTTTGATTTAGCAAACTCCACATACTCAACTATCATTTAGTCTTTCACAATTGCTAACACTCACGTCATATTTATGGGTTCAAAGTTTTAATCGGACACAGAGAAAGATAGGGGCTTATAGATTTGCCTCCCAACTTTTACCTCAAGGGTAATGTCAACGATAATAGTTCATGATAACTTACATCCAATTGGATATATATATATATATATATATATATATATATATATATATATATATATATATATATATATATATATCAGGATCTTTCCAACACAATGTGCTTGCTAAAGGATAAACTGTAAAAAGGAAAGGTGAAGATCACCATGACTCTTGCATAAGGTAGAAGATAAAAGTAAAAGATAGGCCCTTCGCAGAGGGACGCGGAGGTTTTCATGCGCTTTTATGGTTGGATGCACCAAATCTTAATGCAAAAGAACATCCGATAAATCACGAATGGACATGGTGCCACGCGAGGCTGGAATCACCCCTGTTCATTGCCACGTGATTCGTGCTGTATGTGTACATCGAGCCCTGTATAGCGATTTCTCAGCGTCATATCAATGCGTAATAGTCCATGTATTACATGGTCAATAAGTGAGTGTCCCACCACACAATAACTACACTGGCTCCACGTTATTGTTTATAGATGAGTTAATGGGCAACCTGCACCACCGGCAGCTCCTCTCTCACTCATCCTCCTCTCGTTCATGGACTATGTTCATGTTTATAGCTAGCTAGAACTCATCCATGGAGATATAGAGCTCATTATATTTTCTAAAACTGGAGATGTAGAGTCGTAGATATACTGCAATTCATCCTCTCTCTCTCTCCATCTTAGCACCAGCACCTTCAACACCAGTATTTTATATTCATGTCCTAATGTCATGCATGTGCTCATCAATATCCCAGAGTAGTTCTTTAGCTCCTCCAGCGACTCCCATGGCGATGTGGTTGCTCTATTCCCACTAGTCAACACAAGTTGAGGTTCATATCGTGTATACAAACGTTCAGATGTACCTAAGATGACATAATTAGCTAATACTACTAGTAGTTTACCATTCTTGATTCTCACGAGCGCCTAAATGTAATATTTCCCAGGAAGTTAATTAAAATATTTGATGCCAGTGTTGTGTGAGTTACTGTTTATACATGGTAAATATTTAAATTTCTTTCAATTTCCTTGTTCTTTGGAGATTGAAACCCTCTTTGTAAATGATGTAGTTTCTGGACAGACTTTTCCCCTTGTTTATTTATAATAGAAATTACAGTATGAGGGGCTTCCCCTACTGTTCATGTGTAAAAAAATCTGCCACAAATACTATAACCAAAACATGTGAGCTCTCTAATCCAAACTCTTATATATCCACACTCAAGAGGGAGCAGCAATGCATCCTTAACATGAATGATCAATGCCTGGCGGAGTTCAAACACACCATTAAGTGAACATGGCCCCGTACATATTGATGACATTCAAGACCTGCACAACAGTCACATGTGCATTTAAATCGTACACCACTAACTCACTGATTCATAGCTCAACCCATGTACTTCATGTATCACTTACGCGTATTCAGTAAAGTAAACCACTATATTGTTTTCGTATTCATTAATTCACTATATTAAGTGCTAATCTCATAGCACAGACGGGCAGCTCAGATTTCATCCTCGTGTGGCACCATGTCCCAAAAATCCGCGCCCAAGAACATCACTTTATATTGCCACTTGTGATATGGACCTTTATTATGCCGTCCATCACTTTTATTTCTTCCACATCACAAGATCGTATAAAGCTTATTTATCCACATTAATAGATCACACATATTTAGAGGGCAATTTTTATTGCATGCACCGATGACAACTTACTTGAAGGATCTTACTCAATCCATATGTACGTATTGTGGACTCTCATGGCAAAACTGGTTTAAGGAATGTTTGGAAGCACAAGTAGTATCTCTACTTGGTGCAAAGAATTTGGCTAGCATGAGGGGGAAAAGCAAGCTCAACATGTTGGATGATCCAAGATAATATACTTTATTTCGGATATAAGAAAACATAACCCACTACGTTGTCTTCCTTGTCCGACATCAACCTTTTAGGATGTCATATTTTAATGAGTGCTCACAATTACAAAAGATGTCCAAGATAGTATATTTATATGTGAAATCTCTCTTCCTTCAATATTATTTCATGAATTGTTCAAGTGACCAATTCTACGTTTGCTAACTTCCAATAAGTTTACTAACTATACTTATTCTATGTGAAGTCATTACTCCCCATGGTATAAGCATATGAAACATATATAAATTGCGATTTATGATATTCAATTCATTCAACCATTTACTCATAGGATATATGTGGATCACGTGAGTAATGACAAACTACTCCAGAAAGATATGAGTGAAGGACACTGAGTAGTCAAATACTTAACTAGCCATGGGAGGATTCCTTTTCATTTAAGATTTCAGATCCAATGATTTTATTCAAACAGAAAGTAAAATTGAAAATACGCTCCAAGAAAAACACATATCATGTAATGAATAAAAATATAGCTCCGAGTACGGTATACCGATAGTTTTGAAGACGAAAGAGGGGATGCCTTCCGGGGCATCCCCAAGCTTAGGCGCTTGAGTCTTCCTTGAATATTACCTTGGGGTGCCTTGGGCATCCCCAAGCTTAGGCACTTGAGTCTTCCTTGCATATTACCTTGCGGTCCTTCGGCATCCCCAAGCTTAGGGTCTTTCCACTCATTATTCTCCTCATATCGATATCTCACCCAAAGCTTGAAAACTTTAATCACACAAAACTTAACGGAACTTCGTGAGATAGGTTAGTATGATAAAGAGTAAACCATTCACCTTGGTACTGTCAAAGACAAATATCGTAATTGTTCTCACACAATACCTACTGTACCATATCATTTCTATAATTTATATTGAAGAATATAAGTCATAGAAACTAGAAAACAAGCAAACTATGCAATGAAAACAGAATCTGTCAGAAACAGAACAGTCTGTAATGATCTGAACACTAACCATACTTATGCTACTCAAAAAATTATGAAATAAATTTGTGTACGTGAGGAATTTGTCTATTAATCTTCTGCAAAAAGAATCAGCACCAAAGCACTCTTCTGTAAAAAATGGCATCTAATCTCATGAGCGCAAAGTTTCTGTTTTTTACAGCAAGATCACATTAACTTTCACCCAAGTCTTCCCAAAGGTCTTACTTGGCACTTTATTGAAACAAAAGCTATATAACATGATAACTACAGTAGCTTAATCATGTAAACACACAAAAACAGTAAGGGTAAATATTGGGTTGACTCCCAACACGCGCTTTTCTTTAATGCCTTTTAGCTAGGCATGATGATTTCAATGATGCTCACATAAAAGATAAGGATTGAAACATAAAGAGAGCATCATGAAGAATATGACTAGAAAATTTAAACCTAATCCACTTCCTATGACTATGGATTTTGTGAGTACACAACTTATGGGAAGAAGAATCAACTAGCATAGGAAGGTAAAACAAGGATAACTTCAGAACTTTAAGCACATAGAGAGGAAACTTGATATTATTGCAACTCCTACAAGCATATATTCCTCCCTCATAATAATTTTCAGTAGCATCATTAATGAATTCAACAACATAACCATCACATAAAGCATTCTTTTCATGATCTACAAGCATAGAAATTTTTCTACTCTCCACATAAGCAAAATTCTTCTCATTCGGAATAGCGGGATCCAAAAGATATAAGTGAAGTTCATGGATATTTCTACGATTGATATAAAATAACCAATGTCCAATCTCAAAATGTATAAGTGAAGCACACGAAGCATTCTATAAAACCATACTCAAAAGATTTAAGTGAAGCACAAAGAGCAATTCTATAAGATCATACTTAAAAGAAATAAGTGAAGCACATGAAGCATTTATAAATCAATGAAGGGCTATCTCATAATAGCATGGTTCATAAAGGAAGAACAAAAAAACAAAGGACACAAATCATGCGAACGAAACAAAAACCGAGGTATACCGATAATTGTTGAAGAAGAAAGATGGGATGCCAACCAGGGCATCACCAAGCTTAGATGCTTGAGTATCCTTAGAATATTTACTTGGGGTGCCTTGGGCATCCCCAAGCTTGAGCTCTTGCCTCTCTTTATTCTTCTCACATCGGTAACTCCTCGTTCTTCGAACACTTCATCCACAAAAAACTTAACAAAAACTCTGTGAGTTCCGTTAGTATAATAAAGCAAATCACTACCTTTAGTTACTGTTGCAAACTCATTCCAATTTCATATTAGAACTATATATACTGTATTCCAACTTCACCATGGTTCATACACCCCGATACTACCCATAGATTCATCAAAATAAGCAAACAACACACGAAAAACAGAATCTGTCTAAAACAGGACAGTCTGTAGTAATCTTAAGGTTTAGTAAACATATGTATCTCCAATAATCATTAAATAAATTTGAAAATTTGAAAATTTTATACAGAAGTAATGTTCAAAAAGTTTCATACCCATTTGACTTTCCAGTAAAAAATGTAAAATCACGCGCTACAGCCAAAGTTTCTGTTTTTGTTCTGCACATAGTAAACAAGCAATCTAATCATTCTAAAACCAAAGCTTGGCACATTATTTTTATAATACAATGGATATACATATCGGGATTTATTTACATATAAACTTCCATGAAAAATTCCACATTGTTTCCGTTAGCATGAACACAAGTGCTGAAGGTCGACCCTCACTTCTTTAATGCATAACTTTCCAATCACTTCTCTTTTTGAAAAACTTTTTAGGCATGAGAGGCAAGTAAATTTTTTTGGTATTTTCATTCTTTTAACTTTTTTGTATGTTTCACCCACAACTAAACAGGAACAAAAAGGAAAAACCAAAATCTACTTAGCGAAGGAAAGCAAACAAGAACACACGAGAATATCAACCCCACGCTATTGCTCCCCGGCAACGACGCCAGAAAAGGTGGAAGTGATAAGTATGGAGTGTCGAACCCACAAGGAGCTAAAGGTAAGATCAATATTCTCTCAAGCCCTATCTGCCACTAATACGACTCTACGTACACCGAACGTCTGCTTCCAACTACCAACGAGAAATAAAACTAGGTTGTGGGTATAAAGAGGATAACTTTGTATGATATCGAAGAGCTAAAATATAAAAGTAGGTTCTGTTATCATGAAGTTAGAATATATTACTAAATATTATAAATAGCGTGTGTGGAATAATGGTGGATCGGTGTGCGGAATTGTCCTAGGCAATCGTTAACAAGACCGGCAATCACTATTGCAGTTTCATATGAGGGAGAGGCATAAGCTAACATAGTTTCTCTCCTTGGATCATATGCACTTATGATTGGAACTCTAGCAAGCATCCGCAACTACTAAAGATCATCAAGGTAAAACCCAACCATAGCATTAAAGCATGAAGTCCTATTTATCCCATACGCAATAACCCCCTTACTCGGGTTTGTGTTTCAGTCACTCACGCAACCCACTATAAGCGAATCATAAATGTATTGCAACACCCTACAACGGGAATCCCTCACGCTTGCGCGACACAGAGGGAAACATAGGACAGCACCAAAGTAAAACATACAACTCATACCAATCTAGATCATCAATCAACCCAAAGACAAAGGATATCTACTCAAAACATCATCGGATGGCAACACATCATTGGATCATAATATGTGGCATAAAGCACCATGTTCAAGTAGGGATTACAGCGGGGTGCGGGAGAGTGGACTGCGTAAAAGAGATGAGGGTGATGATGATGATGGTGATGTTGATGAAGACGATCACCGTGGCGATGATTCCCCTCCCGATGGCACTCTGGTGCCACCGAGAGAGAGGAGGAGAGGTTCTCCCCCTTGTGCTTCATCCTCCATGGCCTCCCCCCTAGATGGGGAGAGGTTCTCCCTCTTGTCCTTGGCCTTCATGGTGATGATGGCCCCTTCGGGATCCTCCTCCATGCCCTCCGGTGATGACGGCCCCCTCCGGCAGGGTGCCGGAGAGGGCCTAGATTGGTTTTCGGTGGCTACGGAGGCTTCTTGCGGCGGAATCCCGATCTAGGTTAATTTTCTGAGGTTTCTATATTTGTAGGAATTTGTGGCGTCGGTCTCACGTCAAGGAGGTGCCCGAGGCGTCCATGAGGCAGGACCGCACGCTTGGGGGGGGGGACGCCCCCCACCCTCGTGGACGCCCCGGGACTCTCCTGGCCCAACTCTTTTACTCCGGGGTCTTCTTTTGGTCCATAAAAAATCGTCAAAAATTGGCACATCAATTGGACTCTGTTTCATATTCCTTTTCTGTAAAACTCAAAAACAAGGAAAAAACAGAAACTGGCACTGGGCACTAGGTTAATAGGTTAGTCCCAAAAATAATATAAAATATCATATAAATGCATATAAAACATCGAAGGTTGATAATATAATAGCATGAATACTTCATAAATTATAGATACGTTGGAGACGTATCATTCACCCAGGCCTTCTTCCTCCTTGCTTACCCATTCCCGCACACTCGAGCTCTAGCGCCCAAGCTCGTGTTCTTCTTCTCAAACCACTCCAAGCATGTCTGGAGCAGGAGGCAAATGGATGGTCTCCTCCGTCATAGAGGAGAACATCAAAAAGTTACGGGAAGCTGGATATCTAGCCGCGGACATCGCGTACCGGCTGCCAAATGCGGGGCAGATCATCCCAACACCCGAACCCCATGAGTGGGTAGTTTTTCTTACCATTTTGTCCACGAACTGGGATTTCCCCTCCACCCGTTTGTCCGCGGGCTCATGTTCTACTATGGGATGGATTTTCATGATCTGGCCCCCAATTTCATCCTCAACATCTCGGCGTTTATCGTCGTGTGCGAGGCCTTCCTCCGCATTAGGCCCCACTTTGGCCTATGGCTGAAAATGTTCAATGTTAAACCGAAGGTGGTGGGTGGCAAGCAAGTAGAGTGCGGAGGCGCCATGGTGGGCAAGATGCCTAATGTCACCTGGCTCGAGGGCACCTATGCGGATACCATAAAGGGGTGGCAATCGGGGTGGTTCTACATCATAGAGCCGCGCGACTCCAACTAGGTGGCAGCCCCCAAATTTCGATCCGGAATCCCCACGCGGCTCACCTCCTGGAAAGAGAAGGGCCTGTCCTGGGGTTCTTTGGTAGAGTTGACCGGACTCCACACCTGTATCCGGAACATGACCAGCAAGAAAATCAAGCTCATCAACATGGTCCAGGTCATGCTCTTCCGCCGGATCCTCCCGTGTCAACGACGGGCATTCGATTTGTGGGAGTTCGACTCGGTCAAGCAGCAGACACTGCGAGAGCTCTATGACATGACGCACGAGGATGTCTGGAGGGTGCTATTCAAGGGCGCCGAGATTCCTCCTTCCCTCACCGAGGACCGCGGACTCAGCGCAAAACGCCATGCCAATCTGGTAAGTTTTTATATCTTTCAGGGTATTTATTTACCCTGGTTTAGTTATATGCAGGATCTAAGCTTCTATGCCATTAACAGGACTAGATAAAGACAGTGGAGTAGCTTGATTGCCCAGCCCCCCTGCTCGAAGATCCTGCAGGTGCTCTCCTAACGGATATGCTGACTACGACACCTTACGAGGTGCCGGTGAAGAAGACCAAGAAGAAGGTTGCAGGGACCCAAAAGGGTCTCCGGCGCAAGGTTGTATCAGACTCATCATCGGATGACTCCGGCACACACTCCTCCCACGAAGAGGAGGAGGAAGAGGAAGAGGAAAGTTCTCCCCCCCCCCAGCTGGGGGAGACAAGAAAAGGAAGGCTGACCCAACCAGGGAGGCCGAAGGGTCCAAGAAGGGAAGGACCCACCCTCCAGATTGTGCCACGATGGCCACGGACTACAGCAACGAGTGGCTACCCAGGTTCAAGCCCCTAGCGAAATCGTAAGTGTCCGGGCGCCATAGTACTTCATGGTATGCTTTATTACACTGCCTCTCCTCATGCCGAACATGATTATGCAGTCCGTCCCGAGCTCGTCTCGACGTATCCTCATCGAGCGGCTCTCTGGACTCGTCGGATATGAACAGCGGTTCTCTCCCAACCGCTACCACCCTCGCCCTATGGACAACACCGAGGTGTTGTCTCAAAAGGCACCGAGCCAAGGCGAGGTGGTCCTAGGGGCACCTCAAGGCGACTTCCCGGACCCTGGGTACCAAGGGAGCGAGGCTCCTACGGGCTCCGAGTTCGGCCCTCAGCCGAACACTTCACCGGAACCTTCGATGGTTCCGGACTCCACCAGGCGGTCCCCCGTTAAGGAGGGCCAAACATCCGTGCCGGTGTCCTCTGTCCAACCAGAGGCACTGGACAACTTGCTGGAAGCGCTTCGCAGTGCTTCCATCGATGAAGAGCACCGCACTATCATGAGTGCGGTGCTCGAGAAGGTTCAAGCCGCCAAAAAAGGACTGACCGAAGCTTGCGCCAGGCTCCAAATAGACTTTGAGGTAAGCAATCAAAATATAAGAAAATATTACCACATAGATAGTAGCCCCTGATGCTCTATTCGCCGTTCGCGAAGAAAAGCCGAATAGAGGATCAAATGATAACTCAGGAGTCTAATTAGAGTATGTCTATGTGTATGTGCAGGCTTCACTGCTGGCCGCTGCCGCACATACTCTGGAGGTCTCTGCGCTGAAGCAGGACCTAAAGCGGTCCGAGGACGAACTCGGCCTTACCAAGAGGCAGCTTGAAGAGAGCAAAGGTAAGAAATACCCCTGTCTATATAGTTAAAAAGAAAATCAGTTGTAAAGTAAATAGGATCATCATGGGTTTGCCAAGGGCCATGACCGAAGTGGCGACCCTGAGGAAGGCGTTGTCGGAGGCCAAAGACAAAGCGGCGAAGGAGGGTATTGAGCTGGAGAAGCAAGAAGCCCGAGTAGGCGAGGTGCAGCAAGAGCTCGAGGCTCTCGCAAAAAGTCACGAGTCCTTGGAGCTTGACTCTAAGACGTGAGAGTGCGAGCTCGCGCAGGCGCTTGAAAGCGTCCGGAGCGCCAAGGCCGAAGCACACAAGGCCCTCCAGGAGATTGACGCGGTGAAGAAGATATCAGCGGGTAAGGTATTCATTATGCAAAGCAAGCACGTGAAGGACACTTCCCTTTTTCTTACCTGAGTTCGGAGCTCTCCAGGAGCGTTTGCTGATCTTCCCCGCAATGTACTGGATGCCGCGAGTTTTACCAGGATGAGGAGGGGAGCTCGACGGAGAAGTTGTTTTGGTCTCAATATACTAGGACCGAACACCCCGTGCCCTTGAGCGACCAGCTGAAGCAGTTGGTCGAGCTTCACAAGGCGGCCGAACAGGCCATGAAGTGCCTTATAATCCGGATGTGGCCTGGAGGGCCCCTGTCCGGTGGCTACTTCGGTCTGGTGAGGCGGCTTGTGGAAGCCTGCCCATGGCTTGAAGTCATCAAGCGGTCCGTCTGCATCGAGGGTGCACACAAGGCTTTTGCCCGGGCGAAGGTACACTGGGCGAAGCTGGACGCCGTGAAGCTAGTGAAGGAGGGGCCGCTGGAGGGCAAGGAGCATCGCTGCCCCGAGAATTATTATGATAATGTCCTGAAGGGTTCCCGCCTAGTGGCAGATGAGTGTGCCAATGATGTAATTTTTGAATGAAAATGCTCATGTGATCCTGTAATATGAAACAAGTTCATTTGCGTCATACGATGCTTTCTTAATTTAAAATATTACCTTCTATGCGGCCGTTCATAAAATCTGAGAGTTGGCCAGTCGTCGGCTTCTGCCCCCATGTAACTAGTACTGGGGTATTTGGGATAAACCTGAGCACTCTTTACCCCAATTTTGGGTCCTTCAAGGGAGGTTTTCAGCGCAACTAACCAGGCAATCGGACTATAATGCTTTATCACTCTCACTTAGCCATAGAAGTCTATAATTTTAAATTTTGGCGAAGCCCCTGGTATTCGGAGGCCCAAATTTGGGGTGCTATACACGCCTAAGCCGGACAAGGCCGACTCCTCGCCTGAAGCGGAAAAAGTCTTTAAGGACTTGAGACCTCTCGAACAGCGACCAGTCTCTCGCCTTACCATGACAGTCAATTTTTGACTTTCTCTACTGAGGTGGTCGTCCGGAAGAACCGGGACACAATCGCAGCAGTTCTCCCACCGCTACCTTAGCCAATATAGTGGAACGTAAGGTACCAAAGCATGGGAGCCGGGCAACCTAACATTTGACCAAAGACATGATTCGGAGTTGATGCATATAATGTTATAAGTTTGGGGTGCCACACTGTCGAAAGTGTTCGGACTTCTTGCACCGTATTATGGGGTAAACGCGAACCCCTAGCAAACTGACCGTACCCCAATGTGCGGGTGCGGATTGTCGTAAGTGGACATATAAGAGAAAGAGAAAAACTTAAATAATGCAATGACAGATTAATGATATGCATTGTTATTTAAATAATGCGTCAAAGCATACTTGGTACAAGTAGTGCAATAAGCATAAAGTAGGACCATTCGAAATGTCCTATCCTAGGGCAAGCTACGCAAAAATAGTGAAAAGCGGGTATATCAATTATTACTAGAGACCACCTGGCGGTTCCCGTGTTCATCTTAGCTTCTTGTCGCCTTGGTTGTTGCTTCCGGAATGTGTCCGGCAATGGTACTGCCAGAAAGGGCTTCCAGAGAGTTAGGCGCTGAAAGAGAAAAGGAATGACAAAGGTATAAAGCCCCTAGTGTGGTTAAGACACAATGCGGGGCATGTCCTGATCGTGCCCCCGCCTATGTCCATGGTATTTTCAATGTGTAGTTATGTATGCGCGGCACGTATTTCGTCACTTCACCGGGACTTGGACGGGGGCCGAATTGCTAGGCGAGCTCTGATCGTGCTAGGCGATCCTGTTGCAGCTTGTTTCGGACTCGCTTGAAGGTGTCCGGGGGCTGTGATGCCGAATGAGTGGTCTGCCTGAACAGGCTGCTTTGTGCTTCTGCTGCAAGGGCCACAGTGTGCTCTTCCATATGGAGCGAGCGTTCTGTGTTTCATTTACTATTATGACCCGCGCGGTCCTAGCATCTTGAGCTTGAGGTATGTGTAATGCGGCACTGCATTGAATTTTGCAAATGATGTCCGTCCGAGCAGTGCATGGTAGCCACTGCGAAACGGGACGATGTCGAAGATTAACTCTTCGCTTCGGAAGTTGTCCGGTGATCCGAACACCACTTCCAGTGTGATTAAGCCTGTGCAATGGGCCTCTACACCTGGGATGACGCCTTTAAAGGTGGTTTTGCTGGGTTTGATCCTCGAGGGATCGATACCCATTTCCTGCATTGTATCCTGATAAAGCAGGTTCAGGCTGCTGCCGCCGTCCATGAGGGCTCGAGTGAGGTGAAATCCGTCAATGATGGGGTCTAGGACCAGTGCGGCGGATCCGCCATGACAGATGCTAGTGGGGTGGTCCCTGCGATCAAGGTGATCGGGCAAGCAGACCATGGGTTGAACTTTGGGGCGACGGGCTCCATCACATAGATGTCCCTTAGTACACACTTGTGCTCCCTCTTGGGAATGTGGGTTGCGTATATCGTGTTCACCATCTTCACTTGTGGGCGAAACCCCTTCTGTCCTCCTGTGTTCGGCGGCCGGGGCTCCTCCTCGTCATTGCTATGCAGCCCCTTGTCCTTGTTTTCGGCATTTAACTTGCCGGCCTGCTTGAACACCCAGCATTCTCTATTGGTGTGATTAGCTAGCTTTTCGAGGGTGCCATGGATTTGACACGAGCGATCCAGTATGTGATCCAGACTGGACGGAGCCGGAGTATTTCTTTTAAATGTCTTTTTCCGTTGGCCGGATCTAGAGCCTCTGAATCTGGCATTGACTGCCGTATCTTCAGTGTTATCGCCGTTATTGCGGCTCTTTGGTCTATTACGACGCTGCCTACCGTTAACATCTTTGGTATCCGAGGTATCTGGATTCCTCAATGTGTTGTTGCTGCGAGCCAGCCAGCTGTCCTCGCCCGCGCAAAAGTGGGTCATGAGTGTGGTGAGGGCTGCCATAGATTTCGGCTTGTCCTAGCCGAGGTGGCGGGCGAGCCACTCGTTGTGGATGTTATGCTTGAATTCTGCTAGGGCCTCTGCATCCGGACAGTCTACAGTTTGGTTTTTCTTAGTCAGGAACCATGTTCAGAATTGTCTGGCCGATTCCCCTGGCTGCTGGGTTTTGTGGCTCAAGTCATCAGCATCCGGTGACCGCACATAAGTGCCCTGGAAGTTGTCAAAAAATGTGTCTTCCAGATCCTCCCAACTGCCGACGGAATCTGCTGGCAAGCTGTTCAGCCAATGCCGAGCTGGTCCTTTGAGTTTTAGTGGGAGGTACTTGATGGGATGTACATCATCACCACGAGCCATGTGGATGTGAAGGAGGAAATCCTCAATCCATGCAGTGGGATCTGTTGTGCCATCGTATGGTTCGATATTTACGGGTTTGAAACCCTCCGGGAATTCATGATTCATAACTTCATCAGTGAAGCATAGGGGGTGTGTGGCGCCTCTATGCTGGGCTATATCTCGACGCAGTTCGTATGTGTCTTGTCTGCTGTATCCGGCCCGGCCGGATTTACTCTTGGTGTATCCGACGCGATGATCATCGTCCCGTGTTGGCGCGCGTGCCCGTGTCCCGTATATTGACCTTGCGATTTTTGCCTTACTGTCCAATATGTCTCGTAGGTCCTCTGTGTTACCCCGGGCCCTAGTATTTTTGATTGAGTGGCGACGGGGTGTGGGCTGAACTTCAAGCTGAAATGCCTCTCTGGCTTGGCCGCATAGTGGCCAGTCAGCCGCATCATACACTGGTGAATGAGGTTTCAATGCTTCCTCCTCGAGGTGAGGTAGCAACCTGCGTTTTCGATAACTCTTGGACGGGCGCTCCAGTTCATGCTCCTCGGCCGCAAGGACTTCGGGCCACCTGTCTCCTAGCAAGTCTTGATCAGCTTGAAGCTGTTCCTACTTTTTCTTCAGGCTATTTGCCATGGCCATAAGCCGGCGCTTGAAGCGCTCTTGCTCGACGGGGTCCTCAGGCACGATAAATTCGTGGTCGCCGAGGATCGCCTCGTCTTCGGAGAGAGGCATGTAATTGTCCTCCTCCGGTTCTCCATCTGCTGCCTGCTCTGGAGGGCTAGCTTGTTCGTCCTCCAGCTCTACATCATGCTGGAGGGGATTGTAGTTTTCTTCGGCGCTATCCGGAGTGTTATTATCTCATGTGCCAGTATCACTGCTCTTGCTATTGTGGAACTTAGAGTGGCGCCGTTGACGTCGGCGCTTGGGTTGCTTCTTGGAGGGGTCATCCTCTGCTGTCTTGTCGCCATTGCCTTCTTTAGGGGTATCCACCATGTATATATCATATGATGAGGTGGCGATCCAGCGCCTTGAGGGCAGTGGTTCCTGTTCGTCTCTGGCTTCATCATCCATACCGTCGAAGTCTTTGGAGTCGAAGTCGAGCATGTCGGTTAAGTCGTCGACAGTGGCTACTAAGTGGGTGGTGGGTGGGTAGCAAATTTCTTTGTCGTTCGCATCCCATTCTAGCCGGACATAGTTCGGCCAAGGTTCTCCTGACAGGGAGAGAGACCTTAATGAATTTAGCACGTCGCCGAAGGGCGAGTGCTGAAAGATATCCCCGGAGGTGAACTCCATGATCGGCGCCCAGTCGGATTCGACGGGCATAGATGTGAGCGGCCCGGAGCCCGTGGCCGGAGGTGAACCCAGTGGTTCGGCGACATGGCTCTCGTAAGGGGTGAAGTCAGTATCTGGCTCTATCGCCACTGAGAGGGCGGCCTCCATGGCGGGGTCTATCCCTCCGCTCTCGGATGGCACGATTTGCTCTGGATTAACGGCCGAAGTAGTTGCGGATGCGATTTCCCGAACACTGTCCACCGGCAGAGTTACATCATAATCGTCGCGACTGTGCGGCGCATCCGACATGGGCTCGAATCCGTCGAAGATCAAGTCTCCGCGGATGTCATCCATGTAGTTCAAGTTTCCAAATCTGACCTGATGGCCAGGGGCGTAGCTCTCGGTCTGCTCCAGATGGCCAAGCGAATTGGCCCGCAGTGCGAAGCCGCCGAATACGAAGATTTGTCCGGGGAGGAAAACCTCCTCCTGGACCGCATCGCTAGCGATGATTGAAGGAGCCATCAAGCCTTATGGTGAGGACATAGTGGAACTCTCAATGAAAGCACCAATGTCGGTGTCAAAACTGGCGGATCTCGGGTAGGGGGTCCCGAACTGTGCGTCTAAGGCGGGTGGTAACCTGAGGCAGGGGACACGATGTTTACCCAGGTTCGGGCCCTCTTGATGGAGGTAATACCCTATGTCCTGCTTGATTGTTCTTGATGATATGAGTATTACAAGAGTTGATCTACCACGAGATCAAAGAGGCTAAACCCTAGAAGCTAGCCTATGGTATGATTGTATGTTGTCCTACGGACTAAAACCCTCCGGTTTATATAGACACCGGAGGGGGCTAGGGTTACACAAGGTCGGTAACAAAGGAGGAGATATACATATCCACATTGCCTAGCTTGCCTTCCACGCCAAGTAGAGTCCCATCCGGACACGGGACGAAGTCTTCAATCTCGTATCTTCATAGTCCAACAGTTCAGCCAAAGGATATAGTTCGGCTGTCCGGAGACCACCTAATCCAGGACTCCCTCAAGGAACAATTGTCTCATCAAGTTCTACTTTCCTCCGACTCAATTCTTTCGAGAGAAACTCTTTCTCTAGAAAGGACCCATTCTTGGCAACCACTGGTAGAAAAAGGGCCTATAGTCCCGGTTCGTAAGGGCCTTTAGTCCCGGTTCCTGAACCGGGACTAAAGTGTCGGTACTAATGCCCTGACCCTTTAGTCCCGGTTCAATCCAGAACCGGGACTGATGGGCCTCCACGTGGGCAGTGCGCAGAGCCTAGGCAGGAGACCCTTTGGTCCCGGTTGGTGGCACCAACCGGGACCAATAGGCATCCACGCGTCAGCATTTCTGTGGCTGGGGTTTTAGTTTTTTTGAAGGGGGGGGGGGGGGTTGGGGGTTTTGGGGGGTTAATTTAGGTGTTTCATATATTGTGTTAGCTAGCTATAATTAATAGAGAGAAGTGTCCTCTCTTATGTCCGTGCTTGGTCGACGCTACGTACTATACATACGTATAGAGAGGAATAGACACGCTGGCTAGCTAGTAAGCAAATTAAGGAAACAGAAGATCGTCATGAACATATATGCATACAAAGAGAAGTGATATCGACCACCTCTCCTTCTCCGAGAGATTGGTCGAACAACAAGTTCTCGTATATCTATCTGACACTACCGGCTACATATATACAATAATTATCTCTTACAAATATAATCATATGGACTCAGGGTCCACATAGAATTCTCCGTCTTTAGGGATACGTATAGAGAGGAATAGACACGTTGGCTAGCTAGTAAGCAAATTAAGGAAACAGAAGATCGTCATGAACATATATGCATACAAAGAGAAGTGATATCGACCACCTCTCCTTCTCCGAGAGATTGGTCGAACAACAAGTTCTCGTATATCTATCTGACACTACCGGCTACATATATACAATAATTATCTCTTACAAATATAATCATACGGACTCAGGGTCCACATAGAATTCTCCGTCTTCAGGGATCACGTGGTCAAGAAAGAATGCCGCCAATTCCTCTTGAATTGCTCGCATGCGAGCTGGTGCTAGGAGTTCATCCCGCTTCCGAAACATCTAATTTGAAGAAGGGGGTCAATACATATATAGATGAATGAACGAAACTCAACACAAATGATGGTAATAAAATAAAATTGTGTATGTTGTTATTTACGTACTTCATATTGTTCGTCAGAGTACCCGCCCCGCTCACAGGTCGTGTGGCGGATGGACTCGCAAACATAGTATCCACAAAAATCATTCCCTTGTTCCTGCCACAACCACTTTACAAGAAATAGAGGTTAATCAAACTGATAAGCAAGAATGCCAAATGGTATTGATGAAACTAGCGCCTGAATGACTAGTAGATGCACTTAAATGCTACTATAGTACTTACTTTCGGGTGTCTAAAGTGCAGCTCCTTCGGCAGTCCCGGAGCTTTTCTGGTGAATTTTCTCCAAACCCTGCCGGACAAAGAAAACAATTACTTGATATATCAGGAAATGAACAAAGTTGCTGATATGGTGGATAATGATCGATTTAACTTAATTCTCGAGTATTTGAGTCATGTCTGCATAGTCCTGGGGATATTTTCGTCTTGAGTCTAAGACGGTTTCTAGTCCCTGCTCAACCTTAATATGTAGGAGAATATAGTGGAAACTGCACACGCATGCATAACTCATCAATTACATTACCATAACCTTGACTAATATATAAGGGAAACCAAATACGCACAAGACAGTAACACTCACTTGATGTTGTAAGGAAAGAGTATTATATCTTTGTTTTGATTTATTACGAACGATCGTAGCAAATTGGCCTCGGTAGCTGCGGCATGAAATTTAACCTGAGTTGCATCTATGAGATATGTGTTAACGAACCCAATATCACCGACTTGCCTTTTCTTCAATTCGGCGATCTTCAATCTGCATAATATAGTGAGGATGATTATAAATACATGCAATGAAAGAGCTAAGCTATATAGAGAAACTTAATGACAGAAGTAGTACTACTTACAGACAGTAGCAGGCGACCGTTGTTTTATCGAGGGCCAATTGATTGAAAAACGGATAGAACTCCTCAAATGGAACAGGCAATAGATCAATTCCAACGAGGTCATGCTCCTTTTTAACTTTCACATACAAAGTACTCCTCCCCCCAGAGTCTCTGCAGATTTTCAAGTACCAATCATGCAATCTTCGCATCATCGTTGATAGAGATCTTTCATCTTTGACGAGAGGCTTTCCGTACTCGTATCTTTGTATCTGCATGTCCATGGGTTCATAATGTACTTCGTCGGGCAGGTAATCTGCAAGATTGCTATAACCGGGCACCATCCTTGGATCATTAGCGACGTTGTGGCTAGGCACCTTGAGCGGGGAGCACGATTGCTTCGCTTGTTCGCCGAGCTGGGCAATTTGTTTCCCAGCTCGTCGTTCTTTCAGCCTTTGATCACTGCTAGTACTTCCCGACCGCTCTGCTTCGGCAAATTCCTTTCCAATAATGCGCTCATAGTTTCCTTTCGGCGGAGACTTGGGTGGTTTTGTCAGGGCAGCCAGAGTGCGCTTCGCTTTCACCGGATCTACCTTCTCCTCCGGAGGTGGATGTTTCTTTGCTTTCACCCCCTCAAAGAAGTTCCTCACTTCTTCTCACGCGATCTCGGCGTTCTCCTCCGGGGTCCTCTCGTATGGTAACTTCTCTGGAGTCTTCAGAGAAGGACCGAATCTGTATGTCCTCCCGCCTCTGGTTGTACTACTAGACGCCGACCGAGCAGACGGAGCGGTTGTCTTCTTTACTTGCTTACGAGGCGGAGGAGAACGACTATGACGCGCCGGAGCAGCTGGAGCGGTGGCAGGTCTCTTCCGCCCTTGCTGACGAGGCGGAGAAGGAGGAGGATGGCTGCTCGGGCACGTCGGCGCAGGCGGAGAAGGAGGCAGAGTGCCGCCACGCGCCGGAGAAGGAGCCGGCCGAGGGCCCTGATCGTCACTCGCCGGAGGAGGAGGCGGTGGAGGAGGCGGAGTGCCCTGACTCGCCGGAGGAGGAGGAGGAGGCGGAGGCATCCAGTTCGGAAGGTTGATGAGCTCCTTCCGCCATAGGCATGGAGTCTTCAGAGCAGACCCCAGCCGAGTCTCCCCTTCACCGGTAGGGTGGTCAAGCTGGAGGTCCTCAAAGCCCTCCGTTATCTCATCCACCATCACCCTAGCATATCCTTCTGGAATCGGCCGGCAGTGAAAAGTTGCACCGGGTTCAGTAGGATAAACAGAGCCAACAGCCGCCTTGACCTTCAAATTCATCCATTGTGTCATAAGGTGGCAATTTTGAGACTCCGTGATAGCATCCATGGGATAGCTGGCAGGAGCCGTCAAGGCATGCTCCAGCTGAAGCAACGCGGTGGAAGCCACGCTGCTTCTGCGCTGAGATGGCGGGGTAGCTTCGGGGGAGGCTTCGGCAGTACGTTTGCTGCGATTTGCTTCTCGTTCCTCTATCGCGTCTACCCTTGCTTGCAGCGCCAGCATTTGGGTCTGCTGCACTTTTTTCCTCCTCTCATGGGATTTGTAACCGCCTGCGTCCGGAAACCCAACCTTCCATGGAATGGAGCCTGGCATGCCTCGTGTCCGTCCAGGGTGCTCAGGATTCCCGAGGGCCATTGTGAGCTCGTCGTTCTCTCTGTCTGGAAAGAACGTCCCTTCATGCGCTGCTTCGATATACTGCTTAAGCTTACTGACTAGTATGTCCATTTGATCGTTCGTCCAAATGCACTTCCCTGTTACAGGGTCCAGGGTTCTGCCAGCCCCGAAGAACCAAGTCCGGCAACGGTCTGGCCAGTTAATTGTCTCTGGTTCGATCCCTTTATGAACCAGATCATTCTCAGTCTTGGACCACTTAGGCCGGGTTACGAGGTAGCCACCTGACCCCGTGCGATGGTGAAGCTTCTTCTTTGCAGCATTTTGCTTGTTTGTCACCGACATCTTCTTACTATTTTCCGATGTCTTGTGGGCCACAAATGCGGGCCAGTGATCTCTGATCTTCTCATATCTGCCCTTGAATTCTGGTGTCTTATTATTTTCGACAAACTTATTCAGCTCTTTCTTCCACCTCCTGAATAGTTCTGCCATCCTCTTCAGAGCAAAAGACTTGATTAATTTCTCTTTAACTGGGTTCTCTGGATTATCCTCTGGCGGTAGGGTGAAATTTGACTTCAGCTCAGTCCAAAGATCATTTTGCTGCATATCATTGACATAAGACACCGCTGGGTCTTCTGTAGCCGGCTTAAACCATTGCTGGATGCTTATCGGGGTCTTGTCCCTAACCAGAACCCCGCACTGAGCAACAAATGCGCTCTTTGTCCTGAGGGGTTCAATAGGTTGGCCATCGGGCGCGATTGCTATGATCACAAACTTTTCACCCGAGCTTAACTTTTTCTTCGGGCCTCGTCTCTTTACCGAAGTTGTGCTCGATCCGGAGGGCTAGAAAAAGAACAAAGACTTAATTAATATGTGTACATACCAAAACAATGAATGCATCAATCAGCTAGTCAGCATAGGCTTAACTAATATATATACCTGGCCGGACTTGGTTCGGTCACTGGAGCCGTCATCACGGTCTCCTTCTTGCACCGGCATTGGGTCACCGGAGCCGTCCTCATGTTCTTCTTCTTGCACCGGCATTAGGTCACCGTAGCCAGCTTGTTCACCCTCTCCTTCCATACCATCGGTTTCGTTGAGAAACAACGAGATGGCATCACTTCCTTCTGCGATTATGTCCCTCAACAACGCTTCTTTTGTTGCTTCGTCTAGGGCGGTGTCCATAGTTTCTACAAATATTTACAACATGGCAATTATTATTCAAACATGACAGATGGATATATTAGTGCCAAACGTAGAACTAGCTACCTAATCATACTAAGCTATCGGGAGGGGGTATATATCGACAACGACGACACTACATCTATGTCCCTCGACGACCCTCCTTTCTTGTTTCTTCTCTTCTTTTTATTCTTCTTCCTCTTCTTTTTTTATCCTCTTCTTCCTCTTCTTTTTTAACCCTCTACCCTCGACCCTATAGAACCCTCGAACCCTCGACCCTAAATCCCTCGACCCTTGACCCCTTAACGACCCTCGACCCTCTACCCTAGTTCCCGACCCTCGACCCCTCGGCGATCCTCGACACCCTCGTTCCCGATAAAAATTAAGAAGAAGAAGAAGAAGAAGAAGAAGAAGAAGAAGAAGAAGAAGAAGAAGAAGAAGAAGAAGAAGAAGAAGAAGAAGAAGAAGAAGAAGAAGAAGAAGAAGAAGAAGAAGAAGAAGAAGAAGAAGAAGAAGAAGAAGAAGAAGAAGAAGAAGAAGAAAATAGAGGAGAAGAAGAAAGGAATAGCTGAGGAGAAGATCAAAGAAAAAAAAGAGGAGAAGAAGAAAGGAATAGTGGAGAAGAAGAGAAAATAGTATTCTATTTTCTCTTCTTCTCCACTATTCCTTTCTTCTTCTCCTCTTCTTTTTCTTGTTTTTTCTTCTTCTTATTTATTTCTCCTCTTCTTTCCTCTCCTCTTCTTCTTTCTTTCCTCTTCTTATTTTCTTCTTCCTATCCTTCTTTTTCTAAAATTGTAACTTTTGCATATATAAAATGTTTCTAAAATTGTAACTTCCTATATAAAACTTTCCTATCGGGAGGGGGAGAAGATCGAAGAAAAAAAGAAAAAGAAAAAAAGGAGAAGAAGAAAGGAATAGAGGAGAAGAAGTTTCTATTTTTTCTTCTTCTCCTCTATTCATTTCTTCTTCTCCTCTTCTTTTTCTTCTTTTTTCTTCTTCTTATTTATAATTTCTCCTCTTCTTTTCCTCTCCTCTTCTTCTTTCTTTCCTCTTCTTATTTTCTTCTTTCCTATCCTTCTTTTTCTAAAATTGAAACTTTTGCATATATAAAACGTTTCTAAAATTGTAACTTTCTATATAAATCTTTCCTATCGGGAGGGGGAGAAGATTGAAGAAAAAAAAGAAGAAAAAAAGAGGAGAAGAAGAAAGGAATAGAGGAGAAGAAGAAAAAATAGAAAAAATTTCTATTTTTTTCTTCTTCTCCTCTATTCCTTTCTTCTTCTCCTCTTCCTTTTCTGCCTCTCCTCTTCTTCTCCTTTTTCCTCTTCTTATTTTCCTTTTCCTCTCCTAAATATATAAAACTTTTCTAAAAATGAAACTAACGTAAAATGTACTAAATCAGAGAACATATATAGATAATCCTTTTCTAAATATATAAATCTAACTTTTTTGCATATATGAACATATATACACAGAGAACATGCAGACATATATACATTTTTTATAAAAAAGCAAAATACAAATCATCATATGTATGAAAAAAAATCTGAAAAGAACCAGCATACACAATACATATACTCACATATATACATATATATATAATCTGAAAAAACAAGCATATAATATATGAAAAAGAAGGAACAGGGGAGGGGCGGCGCCGGCCGGACCAAGGGAGGGGCAGGGGTGCAGGTTCGGCGGCGAGGACGGCGACGGGGCAGGGGGCGCGCGTTCGGCGGCGAGGAATTGGGCGGGGCAGGGCGACGGCGATGACGGGGGCGCGCGGGCCGGGGCACGCGACGCGCGTCGTGGCAGGGCGGCGATCGGCGACGGCGTCGGGTGAGGGCACGGGCGACGGCGAGCGGGCGGCGACGGCGACCTCAGGCGGCTAGGGGAGGCGACGGCGACGACGGCGTCGAGGAGCAGCGCAGCAGCCTGGCGGCGTTGGAGAGAAGAATGGCGGTTGGCCAAAATTTCACAAGTGTTGGCTTATATAGCCAGAGCAATGGTCCCGGTTCGTGCTACGACCCGGGACTAATGCTCCCTTTAGTCCCGGTTGGTTCCACGAACCGGGACCAAAGGCCAATTTTCAACAGCCCAAAGGGCGGGAAGCGGCGGCCTTTCGTCACGGTTGGTGCCACCAACCGGGACCAATGGCGTTGTGCTGCCCGCGCCCAAAAGTTTAGTCCCACATCGCTAGCTGAAGGGCGCCGGCACTTGTTTATAAGCGCTGGTGTTCCTCCCCATTCGACCTCCTCTCTAATGCAGGCTTTCGGGCCTAAACTTGCTACTGCCTGTGGGCCTATTGGGCCTTCTGCGGGCCTAAATCCTGGCCCATGTAGGGTTTCTAGTCGTATTCACGCCGTGGAGGCCTAGTAGGTGGCATTTTTTTTGGTTTTTTCTTTTTTCTTTCTACATTTTTTTGGTTTCTTATTTTTTTATTTCTACTTAAAACTAAATACTTATATTTTTTAGTGATTTCTTTTTGCTTTTAGGTCACAAAAATTATAAACTTTCTGTTAGTGCCATTAGTTTTAAAATTTGAATTTTTAAAAATTTGTGTGAATCACTAGTTTATGAATAACTTTACTATAAAAATAGAATTTTTGTTCTATTTATTTTTTATTTATACTTACAACTAAATACTTATAGTTTTTTAGTGATTTCTTTTTGATTTTAGGTCACAAAAATTATAAACTTTCGGTTAGTGTCATTAGTTTTAAAATTTTGAATAGTTTAAATTTGTATTTTTTAAATTTTGTGTGAATCACTAGTTTATGAATAACTTTACTATAAAAATAGAATTTGCTTTATTTTTTAATTCTTTATGCTTTTAGTTTTAAAAAAATTATAAACTTTCTGTTAGTGCCATTAGTTTTCAAATTTGAAAACACTTTTTTAGTTTTTTTTTGTTTTCTTTGTTTCTTTATTTATTTTATTTCGTGATTAACTTTACTGTAAAAATAGGTTTTTCCTGTTTTTTATTTGTTTTTTGCATTATTTATTTTCTTTTGTTTTTTGCTTTAATTTTTAATTCTGTTTGCTTTTAGTTTAGCAAAATTATAAACTTTCTATTAGTGCCATTAGTTTTCAAATTTGAAAACACTTTTTTAGTTTTTTTTTCTTTGTTGCTTTATTTATTTTATTTTGTGATTAACCTTAATATAAATATAGTTTTTTCCTGTTTTTTTGATTTGTTTTTTGCATTATTTATTGTCTTTTGTTTTTTGCTTTAATTTTTAATTCGGTTTGCTTTTAGGTTAGCAAAATTATAAACTTTCTGTTAGTGCCATTAGTTTTCAAATTTGAAAACACTTTTTTAGTTTTTTTGTTTTCTTTGTTGCTTTATTTATTTTATTTTGTGATTAACTTTACTATAAAAATCGTTTTTTCCTGTTTTTTTGATTTGTTTTTTGCATTATTTATTTTCTTTTTTTTGCTTTAATTTTTAATTCTATTTCGGAGCGTAGCTGGCAGGACCTTTATACTGCTTCGGAGGCATGCCGTCTTTTTCGTGCAAACGTTGCAGGTCCTCCCGTGCCTAAGGTGTATCTTTTGTCTTCCCATACACGCCCAAGAAGCCTAGCAGGTTCACGCAAAGGTTCTTCATCACGTGCATCACGTCGATTGAGGAGCGGACCTCTAGGTCTTTCCAGTAGGGTAGGTCCCAAAATATAGATTTCTTCTTCCACATGGGTGCGTGTCCCTCAGCGTCATTCGGAACAGCTAGTCCACCGGGACCCTTTCCAAAGATTACGTAGTGTAAATCATTGACCATAGCAAGCACGTGATCACCGGTGCGCATGGCGGGCTTCTTTCGGTGATCTGCCTCGCCTTTGAAATGCTTGCCTTTCTTTCGACATTTATGGTTGGTCGGAAGAAATCGACGATGGCCCAGGTACACATTCTTCCTGCATTTGTCCAGGTATATACTTTCAGTGTCATCTAAACAGTGCGTGCATGCATGGTATCCTTTGTTTGTCTGTCCTGAAAGGTTACTGAGAGCGGGCCAATCATTGATGGGCACGAACAGCAACGCCTTAAGGTTAAATTCCTCCTGTCTGTGCTCATCCCACGTACGTACACCATTTCCATTCCACAGCTGTAAAAGTTCTTCAACTAATGGCCTTAGGTACACATCAATTTCGTTGCCGGGTTGCTTAGGGCCATGGATGAGAACTGGCATCATAATGAACTTCCGCTTCATGCACATCCAAGGAGGAAGGTTATACATACATAGAGTCACGGGCCAAGTGCTATGATTGCTGCTCTGCTCCCCGAAAGGATTAATGCCATCCGCGCTTAAAGCAAACCATACATTCCTTGGGTCCTTTGCAAACACATCCCAGTACTTTCTCTCGATTTTTCTCCACTGCGACCCGTCAGCGGGGGCTCTCAACTTCCCATCTTTCTTTCGGTTCTCACTGTGCCATCGCATCAACTTGGCATGCTCTTCATTTCTGAATAGACGTTTCAACCGTGGTATTATAGGAGCATACCACATCACCTTCGCAGGACCCCTCTTCCTGAGGGGCTCGCCGTCAACATCACCAGGGTCATCTCGTCTGATCTTATACCGCAATGCACCGCATACCGGGCATGTGTTCAGATCCTTGTATGCACCGCGGTAGAGGATGCAGTCATTAGGGCATGCATGTATCTTCTCCACCTCCAATCCTAGAGGGCATACGACCTTCTTTGCTGCGTATGTACTGTCGGGCAATTCGTTATCCTTTGGAAGCTTCTTCTTCAATATTTTCAGTAGCTTCTCAAATCCTTTGTCAGCCACAGCATTCTCTGCCTTCCACTACAGCCATTCCAGTACGGTACCGAGCTATGTGTTGCCATCTTCGCAATTGGGGTATAACCCTTTTTTGTGATCCTCTAACATGCGATCGAACTTCAGCTTCTCCTTTTGACTAATGCATTCTTCCTTGCAGCGACAATGACCCGACGGAGATCATCATCATCGGGCACATCGTCTGGTTCCTCTTGATCTTCAGCAGCTTCACCCGTGGCAGCATCATTGGGCACATCGTCTGGTTCCTCTTGATCTTCACCAGCTCCCCCGTTGCAGCATCACCGTATTCAGGGGGCACATAGTTATCATCGTACTCTTCTTCTTCGTCGTCTTCCATCATAACCCCTATTTCTCCGTGCCTCGTCCAAACATTATAGTGTGGCATGAAACCCTTGTAAAGCAGGTGGGAGTGAAGGATTTTCCGGTTAGAGTAAGACCTCGTATTCCCACATTCAGTGCATGGACAACACATAAAACCATTCTGCTTGTTTGCCTCAGCCGCATCGAGAAACTCATGCACGCCCTTAATGTACTCGCGGGTGTGTCTGTCACCGTACATCCATTGTCGGTTCATCTGCGTGCATTATATATAATTAAGTGTCCAAATTAATAGAAGTTCATCATCACGTTAAAACCAAAGTGCATACATAGTTCTCATCTAACAACATATAGCTCTCTAGAGCATCTAATTAATTAAACCATACATTGAAACTATGTAAAACATTTCAATGCGAAAACAAATGCAATCATAATCGCAACCAAGGTAACAATTGATCCAACGGCATAATGATACCAAGCCTCGGTATGAATGGCATATTTTCTAATCTTCAAGCGCATTTCATCCATCTTGATCTTGTGATCATCGACGACATCCGCAACATGCAACTCCAATATCATCTTCTCCTCCTCAATTTTTTTTATTTTTTCCTTCAACAAATTGTTTTCTTCTTCAACTAAATTTAACCTCTCGACAATAGGGTCGGTTGGCATTTCCGATTCACATACATCCTAGATAAATAAAATCTATGTCACATTGGTTGGCATAATTTTCATAAACAATAAATGAACCAATAGTTATAAAGATAATATACATACCACATCCGAATCATAGACAGGACGAGGGCCAACGGCGGCGGATACCAAAACCATCGCACTATATAAGATGCAATAATAAATGTAAGAAAATGATACAAGTATCTATCTAAACATACAAGTAAGAATATTTTTCCTTTCAGAAAGAAGATAAGAACAAGAGGCTCACCACGGTGGTGTCGGTGATGAGATCGGCGCGGGTGATCGACGGCCGTGAAGACGGGGATGGGGCATGACGGACCGCTAAATCTAGACAAATCTCGAAGAAAATGGAGCTTGGAGGTCGAGCTTCGAGAGGAGAAAGCTTAAGTAGTGTGGCTTGGGCATTCCATCGAACACCTCATGTGCATAGGAGGTGAGCTAGAGCACCACAAAGCCCTCTCCCCCTCGGCCAGAAAAATAGAGCACTCGGGTGCTCTGCTCGCGAGCGAGGGGTATATATAGGCACCTCATTGGTCCCGGTTGGTGACATGAGTCGGGACTAAAGGGGAGCCTTTGGTCCCGGTTCAAGCCACCAACCGGGACCAATGGTGGTGGGCCAGGAGCGAGGCCCATTGGTCCCGGTTCGTCCCACCAACCGGGACCAAAAGGTCCAGACGAACCGGGACCAATGGCCCACGTGGCCCGACCGGCCCCCTGGGCTCATGAACCGGGACCAATGCCCACATTGGTCCCGGTTCTAGACTGAACCGGGTAATGGGCTGACCTGGCCTGGACCAAAGCCCTATTTTCTACTAGTGAACAGAGATCTTGCCTTCGGATCTGTGGTAGAAGGCGTACCCAACAGCTTATTTAGGTTATCCTATGAAGACGCACTTCTCTGATTTGGGTTCAAGCTTATCAGGCTGAAGCCTTTTGACATAAGCTTCACATCCCCAAACTTAAAGAAATGATAGCTTAGGTTTCTTGCCAAACCATAGTTCATACGGTGTCATCTCAACGGATTTAGACGGTGCCCTATTTAACGTGAATGCGGCTGTCTCTAATGCATAACCCCAAAACGATAGTGGTAAATCAGTAAGAGACATCATAGAACGCACCATACCTAATAAAGTACGGTTACGACATTCGGACACACCATTATGTTGTGGTGTTCCAGGTGTCGTGAGTTGTGAAACAATTCCTCATTGTTTTAAATGAAGGCCAAACTCGTAGCTCAAATATTCGCCTCCGCGATTAGATCATCGAAACTTCATTTTCTTGTTGCGATGATCCTCCACTTCACTCCGAAATTCCTTGAACTTTTCAAATATTTTAGATTTGTATTTCATCAAGTAGATATATCCATACCTACTCAAATCATGTGTGAAGGTCAGAAAATAACAATACCTACTGCGTGCTTCCACACTCATCGGACCGCATGTTGAGAAATGTAGCATGCAATTTCAAAAAAAATCATGCACTCACGCAAGGTCTATCTGGGAGATGCATAGCAACGAGAGGGGTAGAGTGTGTCTACGAGGCGAAAGTGGAAGTGTTTGACAACATGGTTGATGTAGTCGAACTTATTCTAGACCCGCCGATCAAGCACCGAACGTACAACACCTTCGAATTCTGCGCACGTTCAGCTCGATGACATCCCCCGTCCTCCTGATCCAGCAAAGGTGTCCAAGAAGAAGATGAGTTCCGTCAGCACGACAACATGGTGACATTGACGGTGAAGTGATCCGCGCAGGGCTTCGCCTAAGCACTACGAAGATATGACCGGAGGCATAAACTTTGGGGGGAGCCGCACATGGCTAACAATTGTTCGTGTGTGTTCTAGGCGCCCCCTCCCCACGTACATATAGGTGGGAGGGGGAGGGGAGCATCCTTGGGGCACACAATTAGGAGGATTCATACTTGGGATCCTCCCCCAAGTCGGCCAACCCCCCTTTCCTTATTTCCGAAGAGAAAGAGGGAAGGGGGAAGGGAGAACGGAAAGGGGGGCGAACCCCCTCGCTCCTTCTCCAAGTCGGCCACATGCCTAAGGGGGGTGAGGGAGTCCTGGACTAAGGGGTCCTCGGACGTCAGGCCTGTTAGCCATTGGCCTAACTGATGGGCTGTGAAGGTACGAAGACCGAAGACTGCACCCGTGTCCGTATGGGACTCTCCTTGGCGTGGAAGGCAAGCTTGGCGACCGGATATGTACATTACTTTCTTTGTAACCGACTTTGTGTAACCCTAGATCCTCTCGGTGTCTATATAAACCGGAGGACTTAGTCTGGAAAGATATATTTTCATTACCATAGTCATACACGCTAGACTTCTAGGGTTTAGCCATTACGATCTCGTGGTAGATCAACTCTTGTAATACTCACATCCATCAAGATCAATCAAGCAGGAAGTAGGGTATTACCTCCATAGAGAGGGCCCGAACCTAGGTAAACATTGTGTCCCCTGTCTCCAGTTACCATCGACCTTAGACGCACAGTTCGGGAACCCCTACCCGAGATCCGCCGGTTTTGACACCGACATTGGTGCTTTCATTGAGAGTTCCACTGTGCCGTTGACGAAAGGTTCGATGGCCCCTTCAATCGTCAACAATGACGCTGGCTAGGGAGAAACCTTACTCCCCGGACAGATCTTCGTGTTCGGCGGCTTCGCACTCCGGGCCAACTCGTTTGGCCACCTGGAGCAGATCGATAGCTATGCCCCTGGCCATCAGGTCAGGTTGGGAGCTTGAATTACGTTGTGGACATCCATGGAGATTTGATCTTCACCGGATCCAAGACCGCAGCGACCTCCCCTGGCCACCTTGACGAACATGACTTAAATCTGTCATTAGACCGCATCCATGAGATAGCTCTAGTGACCACTCTGGCCTTAGATCCAGAGCACACTTCGGCATCCAAGGATCAGAGGCTCGACCCCACCATGGATGCCACATATTCCCCGGCGTTGGAGCCACACATGGACTCAACCCCACACCATATCTTTGTCACTGGAACTCCGGACTCGTCTCTAGTTATGAGTTCCGAACCATGTGAGCCTGCGGACGCCGAACTTGATCGCTCATCGATCTTCGAATTCAGCGCCGCAGAGATCTTCCATCACTCGCCTTTGGGCAACATGCTAAACTCATTAAAAAGCCTGTCCTTGGCGAGGGACTCAAAGCCGAACTCTGTCCGGTCTGGACTGGGGATGATGATCGAGAATTTTGCTTCCCACCCTCCACCCACTTCATAGCCACTGTCGAGGACCTAACCGACACGCTTGATTATGACTCTGAAGACAACAACAGTATGGACGACGATGCCGATGAGGAGCAAGACCAAAATCCGCCATTTACCGGATGCTGGACGGCCACTTCTTCGTACGATGTGTACATGGTGGACACACCCAAAACAACCAACGATGACGACAAAGAAAATCCAGTCGAGAATAAACCTCCTAAGACACAACAAAAATGTCGGCGTCCTCGGCGCCGCTCTAAGTCACGTCGTTCAAAAGACAGCAGTGCTGGCACCAGTGAAAATAATACTCTGGACGATACCGAACACAATGAAGGCCTTGCTGAGGTAACATCCTAGAAGGAGGAGCAAGAAAACAGGCAAGCCAGCCCTGACGAACATGCCAGGCCCAACGACTCGGGGGACAGTAGTTACCGTCCGCTCTCCGAGGATGAGGAAAGCCTTGGCAACAAAGATTTCGTCGTGCATGAGGAACCTCTCGAGCTGGAGCGCTTCAAGCGCCAGCTAATAGCAATGACGAGGAGCCTGAAAAAGAAACAGTAGCAGCTGCAAGCTGACCAGGATCTGCTCATCGACAGATGGACCGATGTCCTAGCAACCGAAGAATACGGCCTCAAACGCCCAACCAAGAGTTACCCAAAGCGAAGGTTGCTACCCCATTTCGATGAAGAGGCACCGGAGCTCATACCCCCCTCGCGTAACGTGGTCGGGACAGTGCGGCGGACCGACCACCATGTGGTCGGGATAGAGCGGCAGCTCGGGTCAAACAGCAGCCTACCCCACCGCCTCGTAAGAATAGAGACGAAACAGCTCAAGGTCACACATACGACCTCCAGCAGACCCTGGATAGTAGAGCAGGACATACCTGATTGATTTATGGATCGCAAGGACGCCCCTCGACACGCGATGATGGCTACCTATTCGGGCATGTCAAACCTAGTCACACCCGAGCCGATAACCGCAAACGAACTCCATCGGAGCTACGGCGCAATGCAGCCAGATATAGAGGCGCCGCACACCCTCTCTGCTTCACTGATGAAGTAATGGACCATGAATTCCCTGAAGGGTTCAAACCCGTCAATATTGAATCATATGACGGAACAACTGATCCTGCGGTATGGATCGAGGATTTTATTCTCCACATTCACATGGCCCGCGGAGATGACCTCCATGCTATCAAATACCACCCCACTAAAACTCAAAGGGCCAGCTTCGCACTGGTTAAATAGCCTGCCTGAAAATTCCATCGGCAGCTGGGAGGACTTGGAAGAAGCCTTTCTCGACAACTTCCAAGGTATGTATGTCCGGCCGCCAGACGCCGATGACTTAGGTCACATAGTTCAATAGCCCGGGGAGTCAGCCAGGAAATTCAGGACTAGATTCCTAACTAAAAAGAACCAGATCGTTGACTGTTCAGATGCCAAAGCCCTAGCGGCCTTTAAACATAGCATCCGTGACGAATGGCTCGCCAACCATCTCGGCCAAGAAAAGCCCAAATCTATGGCAGCCCTCACGACACTCATGACCCACTTTTACGCATGTGAGGACAGTTGGCTGGCTCGTAGCAAAAACACAGCCAGCAAGGCGGGCCCCTCCGAGGTCAAAAACAGCAACGGCAAGCTCCAACGTAATAGACACAAGCGTCGAAGCAATGGTGATAATACCGATGACACTACAGTTAATGCCGAATTCAGCGGCTCCAAGTCCTGTCAGCGGAAAAAGCCATATAAAAGGAGCGGTCAGGGACCATCTAGCTTGGACCGCATACTCAATTATCTGTGCCAGATACATAGTACCCCAGACAAACCAGCCAATCATACCTATAGGGATTGCTGGGTGTTTAAACAGGTCGGCATGTCAAACGCCGAGAACAAGGAAAAGGGGCTGCAAAGTGAGGACGATGACGAAGATCCCCGGCAACCGAACTCAGCAGGGCAGAAGAAGTCCCCCCTCAAGTCAAAACGGTGAACATGATATATGCTACACACATCCCCAAAAGGGAGCGCAAGCATGCACTAAGGGACGTTTATGCGATAGAGCCAGTCGCCCCAAGATTCAACCCATGGTCATCATGCCCGATCACTTTTGATCGACGGGATCATCCGGCCAGTATTCGGCATGGCGGATCAGCTGCACTAGTCCTGGACCCAATCATTGATGGATTCCACCTAACGCGAGTCCTCATGGACGGTGGTAGCAGCCTCAATCTGCTCTATCAAGACACAATGCGCAAAATGGGCATTAATACATCAGGGATCAAGCCAACGAAGACTACCTTCAAAGGAGTCATACCAGGTGTAGAGGCCCGCTGTACAGGCTCAATCACACTAGAGGTTGTCTTTGGATCCCCCGACAAGTTCCGAAGCGAGGAGTTGATCTTCGATATCGTCCCATTCCGCAGTGGTTATTACGCACTGCTCGGACGTCTGCATTCGCTTGGTTCAACGCGGTCCCAAACTATGCTTATCTTAAGCTTAAGATGCCCGGTCCATGCGGCATCATAACGGTCAACGGAAACACTGAATGCTCCTTCCACATAGTGGAGCACACCGCCGCCCTAGCATCAGAAGTATAGAGCGGCCTTCTCAAGCAGAACCATAATCCGGCTACCGAGCCCCTGGACATTGTAAAGAGGGTCCGGACTACGCTACAACTGGACAACTCGGGTCATCAAGAGCTCGACTAGCAATTTGGCCTCCGTCCTAGCCCCGATCAGGTAGTGGCATTCATACCACGCGTGCATAATTACGCACTAGAAATCCCATGGGCATCTACGGAGGCACAGCTAGCTTGTGATCCATAGTTCGGCTCGACCGATCCCGGACACACATACACTGTCAATATTTCATTTTCCTTTTCCAGGTTTATTTTACATAGGGCTTCTTCGACTGCCCAATTCCGGTCCTGTCAAAGGATAAAAAACACCAGGATGGCAAGAAGCAAAGACGTATAGGGGACGCTCTATAGGGCCATTCAACGACCACCCTACCTGTTGTCAGGACCCACACGCAGGTCGCCTTTGGTCATGGCATGTTAAATAGCCGATTGCTTATCACACTATTTGTATTAATGCACTTTGACGCATTAACCCAATTATAATGGAAACACTCCGTGGCTCAAGTTTAAGGGCCCAAGATATCACCTCTGCTTTCTTTCTGTTTTCCTTTAATAACTTATCTTCTAGCACCCGTACACTTCGATACGTTTCATATTTGCCAGGGGCTCCCAGGCGCCCTACAATACGGCAACAAAGTCCGAACACTTTTTATAGTATAGTCTGGCACCCCAAATTTAGCATTATATGCATTGGCTCCGAATCATGTCTTTGGTCAATAGTCGGGTTACCCGGCTCCTGTGCTTGCTACTTTACGTTTCACTATATCGGCTAAGGTAGTAAAGGGAGAACTACTACTATTGTGCCCTGGTTTATCCAAAGGAGCACCTCAGTAGAGAAAGCCGGAAACTGATTATCATGATGCAGCGAGAGCCGGTCAGTTGTTCGGAGGATGCAAATCGTTGGAGATTTCTTCCGCATTGCGCGAAGGATCGGTACTTCCCGATTAGACGCTTATAGCATTCTAGTTCGGAAACTAGGGGCTGCGCCAGTGTTTTTATTGTCGAACTCGTATGGCTAAGTGAGGGCGTTAAAGCCGAATAGTCTGGTTGCCTGGTTCATTGCTCTAAACAACTCCTTCAAGGACCATATAATTGGATCAGGATTGTTTAGATTCCATCCCGAACACCTCCGTACTACCTACATGGGGGCAGAAGCCAATGACTGGCCAACCCTCAGATTTCATATAAACAGGGGCGCACAGGAGGTAAAATTAAAAACATAGCAATCATTATATTACAAACCCACTTTGTTTCACCATACAAGGCAAAGACAACACGAATGTATTCATTCAAAAATAATGTCCTGCCCACACTGCGTTGCTATCATGTGAGACCCCTCCAGGACATCCGCAAAATAGCGCTCGGGTGTGCGGTGCTCCTTGCCCTCTGGCGGCTCCCGGGAAAGCTCGATGGCGTTCATCTTCGCCCACCACATCTTGCAATGGGCGAAGGCCATACGAGCACCTTCAATACAGGCCGATCGCTTGACGATGTCCAGCCAAGGACAGGCGTTCACCATCCACCTCACGAGTCCGAAGTAGCTGCCGGGCATAGCTTCGGCTAGCCATAGCCGGATTATCAAATCCTTCATGGCTAGTTCGGCCACCCTATGCAGCTCCACCAGCTGTTTCAGCTGATCGGTGAAGGGCACGGGATGCTCTGGCGCAAGATATTGTGACCCGAATAGCTTCTCTGTGGAGCTCCCTTCTTCGGCCCGGAAGAACTCCGCGGCATCGGACACACTTCGCGGCAGATCAGCAAAAGCCCCTGGAGAACTCTGAATCCGGGTTAGTAAAAGACACTTCCTCTTCGCATATTTGCTTCACATATTGAATGCCTTACCCGCCGCAATCTTCCTTGCCTCCTGGACTTCTTGGAGGGCACCCTGGGCCTCGTTCTGGGCCGTCTCCGTGCTCTGACCAGCCTTGGAGAGTTTGGCCTCTTTAGCTGACGCGTCATGCTCCAAGGTCTGACAGTTCTTCACCGCATCGCGGAGCTCTTGTTGCACCTCGTTGACCCGGGCCTTGAGCTTCTTACGGGCAGCCTGCTCCGTGATGTCCTTCCCTTCGGCTTTGCCCAGGTCCTTTTTCAGGGCCTCGACCTCGGTCGTTGCTCCTATTTATATCAAGACGCTTCGGTCAATATATAACATCCTACTCTTTCCGAATACTTCTTGGGTTATTACATACCTTGATTCTCCCGAAGCTGCCTCTTCACCTGACCGGGCTCCTCCTCGGCCTTCTCTAGTCCCCGCTTAAGTTCGGAGACTTCGGCAGCGTGTGAGGCCACGGACAGCAGCGACACCTGCATATTCTTTCCCGAAAAATTTAGTCAGTTTCCTACAAGTAAGGATCGACCCTCTGTCCGGCTTTTCTTTCCAAACGCTGGACAGTGTCTCAGGGGCTACTGACTATAGCGGGATTTTTATGTCGCTTACCTCAAAGCCTATCAGCAGGCTGCTGCAGGCTTCGGTCAGTCCGCTCTTGGCGGACTGGACCCTCTCAATCACCGTACCCATAAGGATACGGTGCTCGTCCACAATGGAGGCACCTCGAAGCGCCTCCATCAGATTATCCGGTGCCCCTGGTTGAACAGGGGCCAACGTTGGAATGGGCGCACCCCCCCCCCCCCCTTCAAAGGAGGTCGCTCGCCGAATTCCGGAGCCGTATGGATCTTCGTAATCATATTTGGCTGGGGGCCGAACTGAATACGGCCCTCCTCGCCAGTCTCCGTGGGGGTTTGCTCCCCCGCGTGTCTGGCGGTAGAGGTTTCGCCCTCTGGCGCCCCCTTGACAGCGTCCGGAGCCTCTCCTCGGCATGGAGCGGTCCTTTAGGACAACACCTCAGTGTCGTCCATGGCCTTGGGAGAGTGAGAGATCGGCGGTGACATGCTGGCCATCTCCTTGGAGTCTAGCGAACCTCCTGACGAGGATCGTTGGAAGCTGTAGTGGGCCGGACTGAAATAACACAACTAGCCATGTTAATACAATGAGGAGAAGAGGCTGGATATATGGATATGCATGAATCGTAGTACTTATGATGCGGCCTGAGGCTTAGCGCGGGGGCGGCGCTCCAGACTACTGTCGACATCCCATAGGGAGTTATCCACAAGGGAGCCCTTCCTCTTCTTGGGCGTCCCCACCTCCAAATTTGTGCAAGCTGCCCTCTTCTCCCTCCCCTCATCACGGGGAGGGATCTCCTCCTCCTACTCGTCGTCGTCCACAGGGACGGAGGAACGGGTCTCTTCGTCTTCGAACGTTACGTCGGAAGTACCCTTATGACGGGGGCCACCTCTACCCCCCTTGGTCTTCTTCTTGGCCTTCTTCTCCGGTGCCTTATAGGGCGCCGACACCAGCATCTTCGCTAAACGTGGGATGACTAGTTCTTCAGGCAGCGGAGCCAGACACTGGATCCTCTTCGCCCTCTCCATCCAGTCCTAAAGAAGGAATGATGATAAAAGCTCAGACATCACCCTTGAAGCAAGCAAGTAGGGGATGCGTTAGAAATAACATAATTTGGTGGCGAGGTGGTTAATATCGTGCCCGTGGTCTGAATCTGTGGCCAGCGGTTTCTCGTTGCCCTTAAAGAGCAACTTCCAGGCACCTTCGTGAATGGTTTCGAAGAGCCTCTTCATGGTATGGTGCTTCTTCGGGTTGAACTTCCATAGAGGGCGGCTTCGGCTTTCGCATGGGAGAATCCGGCGAACTAGCAACACCTGGATTACATTGACAAGTTTGACATCCTTGTCCACCATGCTTGGAACGCGCGTCTACAGCGCTGTCAGCTCATCTGGCGAGCACCAGTTCAGGCTCTTCTCGACCCAGGAGGTAAGTCGCATGGGAGCGCCAGAGTTGACTTCGGCAGCCGCGGCCCAGGTGGAGCCGCGGGGTTCTATGATATAGAACCATTGTTTCTGCCATTCCTTTACCGTCTCCACTAAAGTGCCTTTCGGCTAGGAGACATTGGCCAGCTTGCTCACTGATACGTCTCCAATGTATTTATAATTTTTTATTGTTCCATGCTATTATATCATCAACTTTGGATGTTTATGGGCTTTATTATACACTTTTATATTATTTTTGGGACTAACCTATTAACCAAGAGCCCAGTGCCAGTTTCTGTTTTTTCCTTGTTTTAGAGTATCGCAAAAAAGGAAAATCAAACGGAGTCCAATTGACCTGAAACTTCACGGAACTTATTTTTGGAAGGAAAGCAACCCAGGAGACCTGGAGTCCACGTAAGGGAAGCAACGAGGCAGGGGGGCGCGCCCACCCCCCTGGGTGCGCCCTCCACCCTCGTGGGACCCTCGTGGCTCCCCCGGCATACTTCTTCCTCCTATATATATCCATATGCCCTAAAAACATCCGGGAGCACAATAGATTGGGAGCTCCGCCGCCAGAAGCCTCCGTAGCCACCGAAAGCCAATCTAGACCCGTTCCGGCACCCTGTCGGAGGGGGGAATCCCTCTCTGGTGGCCATCTTCATCATCCCGTTGCTCTCCATGACGAGGAGGGAGTAGTTCTCCCTTGGGGCTGAGGGTATGTACCAGTAGCTGCGTGTTTGATCTCTCTCTCTCTTGTGTTCTTGAGGTGATACGATCTTGATGTATGGCGAGCTTTGCTATTATATTTGGATCCTATGATGTTTTCTCCCCCCCTCTACTCTCTTGTAATGAATTGAGTTTTCCCTTTGAAGTTATCTTATCGGATTGAGTCTTTAAAGATTTGAGAACACTTGATGTATGTCTTGCCGTGCGTATCTGTGGTGATAATGGGATATCACGTGATTCACTTGATGTATGTTTTGGTGATCAACTTGCGGGTTCCGCCCATGAACCTAGGCATAGGGGTTGGCACACGTTTTCGTCGTGATTCTCCGATAGAAACTTTGGGGCACTCTTTGAGGTTCTATGTGTTGGTTGAATAGATGAATCTGAGATTGTGTGATGCATATCGTATAATCATACCCACGGATACTTGAGGTGACATTGGAGTATCTAGGTGACATTAGGGTTTTGGTTGATTTGTGTCTTAAGGTGTTATTCTAGTACGAACTCTATGGATGTTTGTGACACTTATAGGAATAGCCCAACGGATTGATTGGAAAGAATAACTTTGAGGTGGTTTTGTACCCTACCATAATCTCTTCGATTGGTCTCTAATATTAGTGACTTTGGAGTGACTCTTTGTTGCATGTTGAGGGATAGTTATGTGATCCAATTATGTTATTATTGTTGAGAGAACTTGCACTAGTGAAAGTATGAACCCTAGGCCTTGTTTCAACACATTGCAATACCGTTTACGCTCACTTTTATCATTCGTTACCTTGCTGTTTTTATATTTTCCGATTACAATACCTATATCTACCATCCATATACCACTTGTATCACCATATCTTCGTCGAACTAGTGCACCTATACAATTTACCATTGTATTGGGTGTGTTGGGGACACAAGAGACTCTTTGTTATTTGGTTGCAGGGTTGCTTGAGAGAGACCATCTTCATCCTACGCCTCCTACGGATTGATAAACCTTAGGTCATCCACTTGAGGGAAATTTGCTACTGTCCTACAAACCTCTGCACTTGGAGGCCCAACAACGTCTACAAGAAGAAGGTTGAGTAGCAGACATCAAGCTCTTTTCTGGCGCCGTTGCCGGGGAGATTAGCGCTTGAAGGTATATCTTTAGATCCTGCAATTGAGTCTTTTAGTTTCTTGTTTTCTCACTAGTTTAGTTTATAAAAAGAAAAGTACAAAAAAAATATGGAATTGAGTTTGCCTCATACGCTTCATCGTTTTAATATCTTTCCTGAGTATGATGGAAAGGAAAATTGTGCCCAAATGCTAGAAGAAGTATTACATAGAATGCTTGGCATAAAATATGTGAATGATGAGCATGATTGCAGTGTTGTTAGTATGAGTTCTTTGAATATCCATGATACTAATGATGATTGCACTAGTTATGATGAAAATGTCTCCTATAAACATGTCAATTTTTGTGGAGTGCATTGGGTTCGTAAGTACACCCCAAATAGGGAAGATAGATATTGCAAGAGGCATAAGTACTTAGAAACTAAATTGTTGCAAGAAAGGCTAGATAATTGTGCTGAAAATTTAAATTTTGTTGGCCGTACTTGTGGACTTTGCAATTAACAGGGTCATTTAGCTATCCGATGCAAATTGTTTCATGATCTAATCGTGTCCAAACATTGTGATGAATTGATTTCCCTTGCACATTATAATGAACTTAGTTTGCTTATGGACTACAAAGAAATGAAATGTATAAATAACTATCTTCCAGAATTTGCCCGTTATAAACTTCTTGGTTTTGATCTAGAGGAAATTTATATGTATTGTGCGGTGAATTGCATTGAAAATCCTTATATTGCCAATTACATAAAGAAATGAAAACAAATAGAAGATGAAGAGAATACTAATGAAAGGGAAGAGACTTCCCAATATTTTCCTATTATTTCTTATGATGAATCAGGTAACGAGGATGAGCCTTCTATTCAACCAATTTCATTAATAAGGAGCTCCAAAAAGAGGATTGAACCCACACATGATGTGGTGGAGAAGAAGAAGAAAACAAAAATGAAGAGAGGTAAAAAGATATCTCCCCCAAATAATGCTGATCCTATTACTATTGTGCCTCGTGAAAATATAATTGTGGAAGATAATGATACTTCTTATGATCTTGAAAATCTTTTTTGCACTTGCTTGGAAGAATATGATAATTGCTATACTATTGGTGCTATCCATACTATTAATGATGAGAGTGATTATGCTTATGATATGAAAAGGCCCAAGCTTGGGGATGCTATGTTTGATGAAGATGATGTTTTTGGGAATATATTTTCTGCAATTAATGTTTATCCCAAGCTTGGGGATGCTACGGTTAATGAAGATGATATTTTTAGTCTCCCAAGCTTTGATATGCAAATTTATAATGATGATAGCATGCCTCCTACTTATGATAATTATTGTGATGATACTTATGCTATAAAAAGTAGTGATTATATTTATAAAACTTGTCATGATTATGGTTACCCCTTTTCTGAACATTACTCTTTTAATGTGGAAACAATTTATAGTATTCGAGTTTCTTATGATACTCCCACTATTCCGAATGAGAAGAATTTTGCTTATGTGGAGAGTAATAAAATTTCTATGCTTGTAGATCATGAAAAGAATGCTTTACGTGCATGTTATATTGTTGAATTCATTCATGATGCTACTGAAAATTATTATGAGGGAGGAATATATATACTTGTTTTACCCTCCTATGAAAGTTGATTCTTGTTCCCACAAGTTATTTGCTCACAAAATCCACGCATAGGAAGTGGGTTAGACTTAAATGTGCTAGTTATATTCTTCATGATGCTCTCTTTATGTTACAATTCTTATCCTTTATGTGAGCATCATTGAAATCATCATGCCTAGCTAGGGGCGTTAAACGATTGTGCTTGTTGGGAGGCAACCCAATTTTATTTTACTTCCTTGCTTTTTGTTCCTGTTTAGTAATAAATAATTTATCTAGCCTTTGTTTAGATGTGGTTTTCTGTTTTAATTACTGTTTGTGCCAAGTAGAACCGTTGGGAAGACTTGGGGAAAGTCTTGTTGATCTTGCTGTAAAAAACAGAAACTTAGGGCTCACGAGAATTGCTGCCATTTTTTACTGGGGAGCGATATTTAGTTAATTAGTTTTGCAGATAATTAATAGATAAATTCCTCACGGCCAGCAATTTATTTGAGAATTTTATGAGTTCCAGAAGTATACGTTTGATCCAGATTACTACAGACTGTTCTGTTTTTGATAGATTCTGTTTTTTGATGTGTTGTTTGCTTATTTTGATGAATCTATGAGTAGTATCGGAGGGTATGAACCATAGATAAGTTGGAATACAGTAATATTACACCAATATGAAGTTAGAATGAGTTCACAACAATGCCTAAGTGGTGATTTATTTTCTTATACTAATGGAGCTTATGAGTTTTCTGTTAAGTTTTGTGTTGTGAAGTTTTCAAGTTTTGGGTAAAGATTCGATGGACTATGGAATAAGGAGTGGCAAGAGCCTAAGCTTGGGGATGCCGAAGGCACCCCAAGGTAATATTCAAGGACAACCAAGAGCCTAAGCTTGGGGATGCCCCGGAAGGCAATCCCCTCTTTCGTCTTCGTTCATCGGTAACTTTACTTGGAGCTATATTTTTTTCGCCACATGATATGTGTTTTGCTTGGATCGTCATTTTATTTTCTTTTGCTTTGCTTGCTGTTTGAATAAAGTATCAAGATCTGAAATTATTAAATGTTAGAGAGTCTTCATATAGTTGCATAATTATTCGACTGCTCATTGATCTTCACTTATATCTTTCGGAGTAGTTTGTTGTTTGCTCTAGTGCTTCACTTATATCTTTTTAGAGCACGGTGGTAGTTTTATTTTAAAGAAATAGATGAACTCTCGTGCTTCACTTATACTCTCTCTGTTCCGAATTACTCGTCGCATAAATGGATGTATCTAGATGTATTTTAGTTCTAGATACATCCATTTCTGCGACGAGTAATTTGGAACGGAGGGAGTATTATTTTGAGAGTCTTTAGAACAGCATGGTAGTTTGCTTTGGTTATGAAACTAGTCCTAATATGATGGGCATCCAAGAGGGATATAATAAAAACGTTCATATAGAGTGCATTGAATACTAAGAGAAGTTTGATACTTGATGATTGTTTTGAGATATGGAGGTAATTATATCAAAGTCGTGCTAGTTCAGTAGTTGTCAATTTGAGAAATGCTTGTGTTGAAGGTTGCAAGTCCCGTAGCACGAACGTATGGTAAACGTTATGTAACAAATTTGAAACATGAGGTGTTATTTGATTGTCCTCCTTATGAGTGGCAGTCGGGGACGAGCGATGGTCTTTTCCTACCAATCTATCCCCCTAGGAGCATGCGCGTAGTGCCGAGGTTTTTGATGACTTGTAGATTTTTGCAATAAGTATGTGAGTTCTTTATGACTAATGTTGAGTCCATGGATTATACGCACTCTCACCCTTCCATCATTGCTAGCCTCGTGCATTGCCCTTTCTCACAATGAGAGTTGGTGCAAACTTCGCCAGTGCATCCAAACCCCGTGATATGATACGCTCTTTCACACATAAACCCCCTTATGTCTTCCTCAAAACAGCCACCATACCTACCTATTATGGCATTTCCATAGCCATTCCAAGATATATTGTCATGCAACTTTCCACCATTCCGTTTATTATGACACGCATCATCATTGTCATATTGCTTTGCATGATCATGTAGTTGACATCGTATTTGTGGCAAAGCCACCATTCATAATTTTCATACATGTCACTCTTGAGTCATTGCACATCCCGGTACACCGCCAGAGGCATTCATATAGAGTCATATCTTGTTCTAAGTATCAAGTTGTAATTCTTGAGTTGTATGTAAATAGAGGTGTGATGATCATCATTTTCTAGAGCATTGTCCCAAGTGAGGAATAAAAAAAGGAAAAAAGAGAAAGGCCATAAAAAAGAGAAGGCCCAAAAAATGATAGAGAGTCTCTTGTTTTGTCACTTTCATATACTAGTGGGAATTTTTCATTATAGAACTTGGCTTGTATATTCCAACAATGGGCCTCCTCAAGTGCCCTAGGTCTTCGTGAGCAAGCAAGTTCGATGCACACCCACTTAGTTTCTCTTGTTGAGCTTTCATACATTTATAGCTCTAGTGCATCCATTGCATGGCAATCCCTACTCCTTGCATTGACATCAATTGATGGGCATCTCCCTAGCCCATTGATTAGCCACGTAAATGTGAGACTTTCTCCTTTTAGTCTTCTCCACATAACCCCCTCATTATATTCTATTCCACCCATAGTGCTATGCCCATGGCTCGCGCTCATGTATTGCGTGAAGGTTTATGAGTTTGAGATTACTAAAGTATGAAACAATTGCTTGGCTTGTCATCGGGGTTGTGCATGATAAGAGCATTCTTGTGTGACGAAAATGGAGCATGACCAGACTATATGATTTTGTAGGGATGAACTTTCTTTGGCAATGTTATTTTGAGAAGACATGATTGCTTAGTTAGTATGCTTGAAGTATTATTGTTTCTATGTCAATATTAAACTTTTGTCTTGAATCTTATGGATCTGAACATTTATGCCAGAATAAAGAAAAAATACTTAGAGAAATATGTTAGGTAGCATTCCACATCAAAAATTCTATTTTTATCATTTACCTACTCGAGGACGAGCGGGAATTGAGCTTGGGATGCTGATACGTCTCCAACGTATCTATAATTTTTGATTGTTACATGCTATTATATTATCAACTTTGGATGTTTATGGGCTTTATTATACACTTTTATATTATTTTTGGGACTAGCCTATTAACCTAGAGCCCAGTGCCAGTTTCAGTTTTTTCCTTCTTTTAGACTATCGCAGAAAAGGAAAATCAAATGTAGTCCAATTGACCTGAAACTTCAAGGAACTTATTTTTGGAAGGAAAGCAACCCAGGAGACTTGGAGTCCACGTAAGGGAAGCAACGAGGAAGCCATGAGGCAGGGGGGCACGCCCTCCACCCTCATGGGCCCCTCATGGCTCCCCCGACGTACTTCTTCCTCCTATATATATCCATATACCCTAAAAACATCCGGGAGCACAATAGATCGAGAGTTCCGCCGCCAGAAGCCTCTATAGCCACCGAAAGCCAATCTAGACCCGTTCCGGCGCCCTGCCGGAGGGGGGGGAATCCCTCTCCGGTGGCCATCTTCATCATCCTGATGCTCTCCGTGACGAGGAGGGAGTAGTTCTCCCTCGGGGCTGAGGGTATGTACCAGTAGCTATGTGTTTGATCTCTCTCTCTCTCTCTCTCTCTCTCTCTCTCGTGTTCTTGAGGTGATAAGATCTTGATGTATTGCGAGCTTTGCTATTATATTTGGATCCTATGATGTTTTCTCCCCCCTCTACTCTCCTGTAACAAATTGAGTTTTCCCCTTGAAGTTATCTTATCGAATTGAGTCTTTAAAGATTTGAGAAAACTTGATGTATGTCTTGCCGTGCGTATCTGTGACAATGGGATATCACGTGATTCACTTGATGTATGTTTTGGTGATCAACTTGCGGGTTCCACCCATGAACCTATGCATAGGGGTTGGCACACGTTTTCGTCGTGATTCTCTGGTAGAAACTTTGGGGAACTCTTTGAGGTTCTATGTGTTGGTTGAATAGATGAATCTGAGATTGTGTGATGCATATCGTATAATCATACCCATGGATACTTCAGGTGACATTGGAGTATCTGGGTGACATTAGGGTTTTGGTTGATTTGTGTCTTAAGGTGTTATTCTAGTACGAACTCTAGGGTTGTTTGTGACACTTATAGGAATAGCCCAACGGATTGATTGGAAAGAATAACTTTGAGGTGGTTTCATACCCTACCATAATCTCTTCGTTTGTTCTCCGCTATTAATGACTTTGGAGTGACTCTTTGTTGCATGTTGAGGGATAGTTATGTGATCCAATTATGTTATTATTGTTGAGAGAACTTGCACTAGTGAAAGTATGAACCCTAGGCCTTGTTTCAACACATTGCAATACCGTTTACGCTCACTTTTATCATTCATTACCATGTTGTTTTTATATTTTTCAGATTACAATACCTAAATCTACCATCCATATACCACTTGTATCACCATCTCTTCGCCGAACTAGTGCACCTATACAATTTACCATTGTATTGGGTGTGTTGGGGACACAAGATACTCTTTGTTATTTGGTTGCAGGTTGCTTGAGAGAGACCATCTTCATCCTACGCCTCCTACGGATTGATAAACCTTAGGTCATCCACTTGAGGGAAATTTCCTACTGTCCTACAAACCTCTGCACTTGGGGGCCCAACAACGTCTACAAGAAGAAGGTTGTGTAGTAGACATCACTCACCATGGCGCCCCCGCACTCCGCATGCTGGCCATCCACCACTTTCGGCTTCACATTGAAGACCTTAAGCCAAAGCCCGAAGTGAGGGTTCATGCGGAGGAAGGCCTCACACACGACGATGAACGCCGAGATGTTGAGGAAAGAGTTCGGGGCTAGATTGTGGAAATCTAGGCCGTAATAATACATTAGACCGCGGACGAAGGGGTGAAGTGGAAACCCCAGTCCACGGACGAAGTGAGGGAGGAAAACTACTCTCTCAGTAAGCTTCGGGGTGGGGACGAACTGCCCCCGAGCCGGAAGGCGGTGGGCGATTTCCTTCGCCAAATAGCCGGCCGCCCGAAGCTCGACAATGTCTTTCTCCTTGACAGAGGAGACCATCCATTTGCCTTGGCCTCTAGATCCGAACATGGTTGTATGCTTTTCGGAGTTAGCGAAAGATGGGGACTTGGGCTCTGGAGCTTAAGGATGGAAGGGCAGAGGAAGGGGAAGGCGTGAGTAGACAAGGGCGAATTCCTATCCCCTTATAAAGGGTCGTGAATATCAAGCGCCTCCTCCCTCGCCCTAAAACTCGCCTATTCCCAAGGGCTGTGTAAACAACACGGTTGGGCTACGCATACCCGTATTGATGGGAATCCCGTAATAAGGGGACACGATCTATCCTTTGACAAGATGTGCCAATGGCAACCGCATCTCGAAACATGGAACGGCAGACACAAAACGGTCCGAAATTATGACCGGGCGGACCTGATGTCACATAGATAAAAGTTGTCAGCGGATTTGACTCGTGGAGTATTATATTCTCTCTGCGGTTGTGTGTGGTGTGTGTGACAGGTCTAGATACAATCATCGCGTCTGGAGACTATCTTGGAGTTCGGAAAGAAGGGAACCCGCCTTGCAATGCCGAAGACGAATCTGCATGCCGGACTCCTCGCCATTGAAGCCAGGTTCAGGGGCTACTGAGGGAGTCCTGGACTAAGGGGTCCTCGGACGTCCGGCCTGTTAGCTATGGGCTGGACTAATGGGCTGTGAAGATACGAAGACCGAAGACTGCACCCGTGTCCGGATGGGACTCTCCTTGGCGTGGAAGGCAAGCTTCGCGACCGGATATGTAGATTCCTTTCTTTGTAACCGACCTTGTGTAACCCTAGATGCTCCCGGTGTCTATATAAAGCGGAGGACTTAGTCTGGAAAGATATATATTCATTACCGTAGTCATATAGGCTAGACTTGTAGGCTTTAGCCATTACGATCTCGTGGTAGATCAACTCTTGTAATACTCATATCCATCAATATCAATCAAACAGGAAGTAGGGTATTACCTCCATAGAGAGGGCCCGAACCTGGGTAAACATCGTGTCCCCTGTCTCCTGTTACCATCAACCTTAGACGCACAGTTCGGGAACCCCTACCCGAGATCCGCCAGTATTGACACCGGCAGGGGGCACCACCCCTTGTGGGTTGGGTTGCTCCCCTCATATGGCTCATATGGCCCATATCTTCCCCCCGGGGGTTCCGGTACCCCCCCCCCCCCCCCCGGTACTCCAATAAATACCCAATACTACCCTGAACACTTCCGGTGTCCGAATACTATCATCCTATATATCAGTCGTTACCTCTCGACCATTTCGAGACTCCTCGTGATGTCTGTGATCTCATCCGAGACTCCGAACGGCATTCGGTCACCAAATCACATAACTCATATAATACTAAATCGTCATCGAACATTAAACATGCAGACCCTGCGGGTTCGAGAACTATGTAGACATGACTGAGACATCTCTCCGGTCAATAACCAACAGCGGAACCTGGATGCCCATATTGGTTCCTACATATTCTACGAATATCTTTATCGGTCGAACCGTAATGACAACATATGTTATTCCCTTTGTCATTCGGTATCTTCATACCTAGTTCAATCTCGTTACCGGCAAGTCTCTTTACTCATTCCATAATACATCATCTTGTAACTAACTCATTAGTCACTTTTCTTGCAAGGCTTCTTATGATGTGCATTGCCGAGAGGGCCCAGAGATACCTCTCCGATACTCGGAGTGACAAATCCTAATCTCGATCTATGCCAACCCAACAAACACCTTCGGAGATACCTGTAGAGCATCTTTATAATCACCCAGATACATTGTGACGTTTGATAGCACACAAGGAATTCCTCTGGTATTCGGGAGTTGCATAATCTCATAGTCGAAGGAATATGTATTTGACATGAAGAAAGCAATAGAAATAAAACTGAACGATCAATATGCCAAGATAACGGATGTGTCATGTCCATCACATCATTCTCCTAATGATGTGATCCCGTTATCAAATAACAACTCATGTCCATGGTTAGGAAACCTTAACCATCTTCGATCAACGAGCTAGTCAAGTAGAGGCTCACTAGGGACTCAGTGTCTGTCTACGTTGCTGACACTCACGCGATTTTATGGTTATGAAGTTTTAGCCGGACACAGAGAAAGATAGGGGCTTATAGTTTTGCTTCCCAACTTTTATGGTTAGGAAACCTTAACCATCTTCGATCAACAATTGCTGACACTCACGCGATTTTATGGTTATGACGTTTTAGCCAGACACAGAGAAAGATAGGGGCTTATAGTTTCGCTTCCCAACTTTTTACCTCAGGGGTAATGTCAACAATAATAGTTCATGAAAACTCACATCCAATTGGCTATATATGTCAGGATCTTTCCAACACATTGTGCTTACCAAAGGGTAAAATGTAAAAAGGAAAGGTGAAGATCACCGTGGCTCTTATATAAGGTAGAAGATAAAACTATAAGATAGGCCCTTTGCAGAGGGAAGCAGAGGTTGTCGTGCACTTTTATGGTTGGATGCACAAAATCTTAATGCGAAAGAACGTCACTTTATATTGCCACTTGTGATATGGACCTTTATTATGCAGTCTGTCGCTTTTATTTCTTCCACATAACAAGATCGTATAAAGCTTATTTTCTCCACATTAATAGATCATACATATTTAGAGGGCAATTTTTATTGCATGCACCGATGACAACTTACTTGAAGGATCTTACTCAATCCTTAGGTAGGTATGGTGGACTCTCATGGCAAAAACTGGGTTTAAGGATATTTGGAAGCACGAGTAGTATCTCTACTTGGTGCAAAGAATTTTGCTAGCATGAGAGGGAATGGCAAGCACAACATGTTGGACGATCCATGAAATATAATTTATCTCAGATGTAAGAAAACATAACCCATTATGTTGTCTTCCTTGTCCAACGTCAACTCTTTAGCATGTCATATTTTAATGAGTGCTCACAGTCAAAAAAAGATGTCCAAGATAGTATGTTTATATGTGAAAACCTCTCTTTCTTTATTACTTCCTATTAATTGCAACGATGACCAAAACAATGTTTGTCAACCCTCAACAATTTTTATTCATCATACTCTCTATAAGTGAAGTCATTAATCTCCATAATATCCATATGATCTCTTTATTTCTTTTTATTCTTTCTCTTTTATTTTATTCCCTCAAGATCATAGCAAGATAATCAAGCCCTTGACTCAACACTAATCTTTATTATATATAGCTCACGGACTCGATTACATAGAAGGATCATAAAGCAAAACTCACAACTAGATCATACTAAAACTTTATTCTATTAGATCAAGATATTACCAAAAGGATCGAACTAAGAAAAGCGGTAAAGATAAAAGTTGTGATGATGATACGATACCGGGGCACTCCCCCAAGCTTGGCAGTTGCCAAGCGGAGTGCCCATACCCATGTATTTAGTTATTGTTTGTTGGTGAAGAAGATGGTGGTTTTGTTGATGGCATAGGATTCTTCCTTAATATGCGCTTGAGCACAGAATTTTGATCCCTTAGGTCATCGATCTCCTACTCAAGGCTTAATATCTTCTTGCATAATTCCTGTTTGTTTTCCTGCAAGAGGCGACAAGGGATAAACTCGATCTTAGGTTTCTTTGCTCTAACAGGGAGGCTTGACTTTTTGAACTCCACATGCATGTCCCCAGGTTGATGTAATGGGACTTCATCTTCATCTGAGCTCGTCTCCTCCTTTCCCTTGGGTTCATAGTCCTCTTCTTCTTCTGTAGTCCAACCACAATGATCCACGTCCCCATAGACCTTAGGATCTGCAAGGTAATCAGCCACATAGCTTTCTCCTTCCGAATCCTGGGATGACATATTGCAGTAATCTGCAGCAAGAATAGCTCGAAACAAAGACAGAGGATATTTGCATGATACGGTGGTCAAAACCTTCGGGTGATTATATAATGAATTTTTGCCAACCAAAAGAAGTATTGTGCAAGAAAACAGAGTCTAGAGGGCACACGAGGTGCCCACGAGGCAGGGGGCGCGCCCAGGGGGTAGGGAACGCCCTCCACCCTCGTGGAAGCCTCGTGTCCTTCCCGGACTGCTTCTTATTTTCCTATTTTCTTAAATATTCCAAAACGGAGAAAAATTGCCATTAGAACTGGTTCGGAGTCAGTTTACTTACCATACCACATACCTATTCCTTTTCGGAGTTTGAAACGTTCTGGAAATTGTCCCTTATGTATTCCTCCGGGGTTAGGTTTCAATAACATTGGTTTCAACATTTATGGGATTACCTAAGATATAATGTTTGATTCTTTGACCATTCACCACCTTCGGATTTGTGCCTTCGAAGTTGTTGATTTTTATAGCACCTAAACGATAGACCTCCCCGATGATGTAAGGACCTTCCCATTTAGAGAGGAGTTTGCCTGCAAAAAATCTCAAACGAGAGTTGTATAGCAATACATAATCACCTACATTAAACTCACGCTTTTGTATCCTTTTATCATGACATCTTTTAACTTTTTCTTTAAACAGTTTGGCATTTTCATAAGCATGGGTTCTCCATTCATCAAGTGAGCTTATGTCAAAAAGCCTCTTCGCACCGGCAAGTTTGAAGTCATAGTTGAGCTCTTTAATGGCCCAATATGCCTTATGTTCTAGTTCAAGAGGTAAGTGACATGCTTTTCCATAAACCATTTTATACGGAGACATACCCATAGGATTCTTATATGCAGTTCTATAAGCCCATAATGCATCATCAAGTTTCTTGGACCAATTCTTCCTAGATCTATTAACAGTCTTTTGCAAAAAAAATAAGCTCTCTATTACTCAATTGTACTTGACCACTAGACTGTGGGTGATATTGAGATGCAATTCTATGATTAACATCATACTTAGCAAGCATTTTACAAAAGGCACCATGAATAAAATGTGAACCACCATTAGTCATTAAGTATCTAGGGACTCCAAACCTTGGAGAAATAACTTCTTTAAGCATCTTAATAGAGGTGTTATGATCATCACTACTAGTTGGAATAGCTTCTACCCACTTAGTAATGTAGTCAACAACAACTAGAATATGTGTATACCCATTAGAGGAAGGAAATGGTCCCATATAATCAAAGCCCCAAACATCAAATGGTTCAATAACAAGTGAATAATTCATAGGCATTTCCTGACGTCTACTAATATTACCAATTCTTTGGCATTCATCACAAGACAAGACAAACTTACGGGCATCCTTGAAGAGAGTAGGCCAATAAAAACCGGTTTGCAATACCTTATATGCAGTTCTGTCTCCAGCATGGTGTCCTCCATAAGCTTCGGAGTGACACTTGCGTAGTACCTATTCCTGTTCATGCTCAGGTACACAACATCTAATAACACCATCTACTCCTTCTTTATAAAGATGTGGGTCATCCCAAAAGTATTGTCTTAAATCATAGAAGAACTTTTTCTTTTGCTGGTATGTGAAACTAGGTGGTATAAATTTAGCAACAGTGTAATTAGCATAATTAGCATACCATGGAGCAGTACAAGAAGCATTTATGACAGCTAATTGTTCATCAGGGAAGTTATCATCAATAGGTAGTGGGTCATCAAGAACATTCTCTAACCTAGACAGGTTGTCTGCAACGGGGTTCTCTGCTCCCTTTCTATCAATAATATGCAAATCAAATTCTTGTAGTAGGAGAACCCATCTAATAAGTCTAGGTTTAGCATCTTTATTTTCCATAAGATATTTAATAGCAGCATGATCAGTGTGAACAGTTATTTTGGAATCAACAATATAAGGTCTGAACTTATCACAAGCAAATACGATTGCTAAAAATTGTTTTTCAGTAGTAGCATATTTTCTCTGGGCACTGTCTAGAGTCATACTAGCATATTGAATAACATTTAATTTCTTATCAACTCTTTGTCCTATAAAAGCTCCTACAGCATAATCACTAGCATCACACATGATTTCAAATGGTAAATTCCAATCAGGAGGTTGAGCAATAGGTGCAGAAATCAAATCTTTCTTAAGTCTTTCAAATGCTTCTACACAATCATCATCAAAGACAAAAGGAATATCTTTTTGTAAGAGATTAGTCAGAGGCCGAGAAATTTTAGAAAAGTCCTTAATGAACCTCCTATAAAAACCAGCATGGCCAAGGAAACTTCTTATACCTTTAATGTCCTTGGGACATGGCATCTTTTCAATAGCATCAACTTTAGCTTTATCAACTTCAATACCTCTTTCAGAAATTTTATGCCCCAAGACAATACCTTCATTAACCATAAAGTGGCACTTCTCCCAATTCAAAACAAGATTAGTTTCTTCACATCTCTGCAGAACTCGATCAAGGTTGCTTAAGAAATCATCAAAAGAAGTCCCATAAATGGAGAAATCATCCATGAATACCTCAACAATCTTTTCACAAAAGTCAGAGAATATAGCAGTCATACATCTTTGAAAGGTAGCAGGTGCATTACATAAACCAAAAGGCATACGTCTATAAGCAAAGGTATCGAAAGGACAAGTAAAAGTTGTCTTTTCTTGATCCTCTTTTGACACGGATATTTGAGAGAAACCAGAATAACCATCTAGAAAGCAAAAATGTGTATGTTTGGATAATCTTTCTAGCATTTGATCAACAAAAGGTAAAGGGTAATGATCCTTTTTAGTAGCTTTATTTAGTTTATGGAAATCAATTACCATTCTATAACCTGTAACAATTCTTTGTGGGATCAATTCATCTTTATCATTAGGAACAACAGTCATACCTCCCTTCTTGGGGACACAATGGACAGGGCTTACCCACTGACTATCAGCAACGGGATAAATTAAACCTGCCTCCAGAAGCTTTAGTATTTCTTTTCTTACCACTTCTTTCATCTTAGGATTTAACCGTCGTTGGTGATAAACAACTGGTTTAGCATCTTTTTCCAATTTTATTGTGTGTTGGCATAGAGTGGGACTAAGGCCCTTAATATCATCAAGAGTATATCCAATAGCAGCACGATGCTTCTTTAGAGTTTTCAATAATGTCTTTTCTTCATGCTCTGAAAGGTTAGCACTAATAATAACATGATATATCTCTTTCTCATCAAGATAAGTATATTTAAGATTATCAGGTAAAGGTTTAATATCAAACACGGGATCACGCTTAGGTAGAGGACGATCCCCTAAGATTTCAAATGGCAAGTTGTGCTTCAAATAGGTCCCTATTTAAAGAATACTTCATCTATTTCCCGTCTTTCATTCATAAACATATCATTTTCGTGGTCTAGCAAATACTGTTCTAAAGGATCACCAGGAGGCACGGAAATAGAAGCAAGACCAATAATTTCATATTTACTAGGCAATTCTTTATCATGGTGTTGTCTACGAAATTTAGCAAAATTAAATTCATAAGACATATCCCCTAAACCAATAGAAACAACATCCTTATTGCAGTCTATCTTGGCATTAACGATATTCAAGAAGGGTCTACCAAATATAATGGGACAAAAGTCATCTTGTGGGGAACCAAGAACGAGAAAATCAACAGGATATTTAACTTTCCCACACAAGATTTCAACATCTCTAACAATACCAATAGGTGAAATAGTATCTCTATTAGCAAGCTTAATTGTAACATCAATTTCTTCTAACTCAGCAGGTGCAATATCATGCATAATTTCTTTGTATAAGAAATGAGGTATTGCGCTTGCACTAGCACCCATATCAAATAATCCATGATAACAATGGTCTCCAATTTTAACAGAAATAACAGGCATGCCTACAATAGGTCTATTGTTTATTTTCAGTATCATGTCTAGAAATTCTAGCAGCTTCATCATAGAAGTAAATAACATGCTCATCAATATTATCGCACAAGAGATCCTTAACCATAGCAATATTAGGTTCTACTTTAATTTGCTTAGGGGGTTTGGGTGTCTTAATATTACTTTTGTTGACTATAGTTGAACCTTTAGCGTGATCCTTTATTCTATAGGGACAGGTGGTTTCTCAATATAAGCAGTAGGAACAACAGGATCATTATAAGTGATAGTCTTTTATTCAACTTTAATAGGTGCAACTACTTTTACTTCAATGGGAGGATTATATTTAAACCATTTCTCCTTAGGGAGATCAACATGAGTAGCAAAGGATTCACAGAAAGAAGCTACTATCTCAGAGTCAAGTCCATATTTAGTGCTAAATTCACAAAAAGCATCGGTATCCATTAAAGATCCTCTCCGATGATGCGTGAGTAGTTCTTTGTAGACCTTTGGGTCTGTAGTTAGTAGCTAGATGGCTTCATCTCTCTCTCTCTCTTGATTCTCAATACAATGGTCTCTTGGAGATCCATATGATGTAACTCTTTTGCGGTGTGTTTGTTGGGATCGATGAACTTTGAGTTTGTGATCAGATCTATCTTTTTATATCCATGAAAGTTGTTTGAGTTTCTTTGATCTCTTTTATGCATGATTGCTTATAGCCTTGTATTTCTTCTCCGATATTTGGGTTTTGTTTGGCCAACTTGATCTATTTATCTTGCAATGGGAAGAGGTGCTTTGTAGTGGGTTCGATCTTATGGTGCTTGATCCCAGTGACAGAAAGGGAAACGACACATATGTATCGTTGCTACTAAGGATAAAATGATGGGGTCTATCTCTACATAGATAAATATTGTCTACATCATGTCATCGTTCTTATTGCATTACTCCATTTCTCCATGAACATAATACACTAGATGCATGCTGGATAGCGGTCGATGTGTGGAGTAATAGTAGTAGATGTAGGCAGGAGTCGGTCTACTAATATTGGACGTGATGCCTATATAATGATCATTGCATGGATATCGTCATAATTATTCGGAGTTCTATCAATTTCCCAACAGTAATTTGTTCACCCACTGCTTTGCTATTTTTCTCGAGAGAAGCCACTAGTGAAACCTACGGACCCGGGTCTTTTTTCTCATATATTTGCCTTTGCGGTCTACTTTTATTTGCTTTTATTTTCAGATCTATTAATCCAAAAACTCAAAAATACTTTGCTGCACTTTATTTTATTTGCAATCTATTTATTCAATTTATTACAACCTTCACCCGCCCGCGCACCGTTTCTGGCACCGTTACCCGAAAGGGATTGACAACTCCTTTAACACATCGGGTTGCTACTGGTTGTTATTTGTGTGTAGGGGCTGTTTACATTGTGTTGCTTGGTTCTCCTGCTGGTTCGATAACCTTGGTTTCATATATGAGGGAAATATCTACCACCGCTGTGCTGCATCATCCCTTCCTCTTGGAAACACCGACGTAGCTTCAAGCGACATCAAAAGGAATTTCTAGCATCGTTGCTAGGGAGGATCTTCAACATGTACCAGGTTCCTAATCACAAATCTCATCCCCTTGCATTATTTGCCATTTGCCTCTCATTTTCCTCTCCCCCACTTCACAAAAATTTGTCGTTTTATTCGCCTCTCTTTTCCGTTCGCCATTTTCTTGTCAAATCTATCCTTTGTTTGCAATCATGAGTGATTTCGGTATGGCACCAACATATGATGGCCTTACTCCTAAGATTGGACGTACGAGCAATCTGGATGCTAAAACTTTATCTTGGGGCAAGGGAACATTATGGGAAAAGAACGTATCCAAGAATTTTTCAATTGTTTTGGGAATCTAAGTCTTGATGATGCCCCTATACTTAAAACTACTAGATCTTATGCAGATGCTATTTCAGCACTAGTTACGAAACATGAAAGTAAATTTATTCGTACTCATCCTACTTTGCAAAGATTATTTTTTGAGCTTCCTATTATAAAGAGTCCTAGAGCTAAAAAGTTGTCTACTCTTGTCCTTATGAATGAATTTGATTACATAATACGGGAAGCTAGGGAAATCTTTGATTTTTATGGTATGAATCGTGAAAAATCTGTGATAGATGAAATTCTCTACAATAGTGATTATGCTTTAAGACACTTGATGGGGGATAATAAAATCTTTGATGAGAATCTCAAAAAGATAGTTCCCGTCCTAAATATAATCCAACAAGTTTTCAATAATGTTAATCAACATTACTCTTGGATTGTTGCGGGAAATCAAAAAGGGTATGAGGAACATCAACTTAGGAATGCTAAGGTTTCTATGGATAATATGTTTTATGTTGTGTTTACAAATCCTCATGATGAAAATACCTCTAAGAAATTTAAGGACAAGGAGACAAAACTTAGATCCTTGCTTTATGCCTAGCTAAGTGCGTAAAACTATAGCGCTTGTTGGGAGGCAGCCCAATGAATAAATTTTATTTTTTTTCTTTTTGTTTCCTGTTCTTGTGTGTTAGAACAATTATGCTACTGTGATGATTGTGTTTTTTATGTTTTAATTAGTGTTTGTGCCAAGTAAATCTTTTAGGATCTTCTTGGGTGATAGTTGTTTGATCTTGCTGAAAAAACACAAACTTTTACGCTCACGAAATTAATTTTCATTTTTTATCAAAGAGCGATAAAATATCCATTCCACTCGCAGTAGATCAATATACAAATTTCTCAGGTCGTCCTAATTTTTCAGAATTTTGGAGTTATAGAAGTACTCGAAATAGTCAGATTGCTACAGACTGTTCTGTTTTGACAGATTCTGTTTTCTTTGTGTTGTGTGCTTATTTTGATGGCTCTATGGTTTTCTTTGATTAGTGTTTGCCATATAAAAGTTGCAATATATTAGATATAATACAAAAACAAAATATGAATTGGTTTTATACAACACTTATAGTAGTGGTTTATTATTCTTGTACTAACGGATCTCACGAAGGTTTTGTTGAGTTTTGTGTGATTGAAGTTTTCAAGTTTTGGGTTATCTTACGATGGATGAAGGAACGATGGAAGAGCCTAAGCTTGGGTATGCCCCGGCAACCAAAGCTATTATCCAAAAATGAGCAACAAACTAAGATTGGGGATGCCCCCGAGTGGCATGGATCGAGATTAGGATTTGTCACTCCGATTGTCGGAGAGGTATCTCTGGGCCCTCTCGGTAATGTACATCACTATAAGCCTTGCAAGAAATGTAGATAATGTGTTAGTTACGGGATGTAACATTACAGAACGAGTAAAGAGACTTGCTGGTAACGAGATTGAACTAGGTATTGAGATACCGGCGATCAAATATCGAGCAAGTAACATATCGATGACAAAGGGAACAACATATGTAGTTATGCGGTTTGACCGAGAAAGATCTTCGTAGAATATGTAGGAGCCAATATGAGCATCCAGGTTCCTCTATTGGTTATTGACCGGAGACGTGTCTCGGTCATGTCTACATAGTTCTCGAACCCTTACGGTCCGCACGCTTAACGTTCGGTGACGATCGGTAATATGAGTTTATGTGCTTTGATGTACCGAAGGTAGTTCGGAGTCCCGGATATGATCACGGACATGACGAGGAGTGTAGAAATGGTCGAGACATAAAGATCGATATATTGGATGACTATGTTTGGACTTCGGAAGGGTTCCGGGCAAGTTCGGACAAATACCGGGGTACCGGGGGGTTACCGGAACCCCTCGAGGAGTGTAATAGGCCTATTGGGCCTTAGTGGAGAAGAGGAGGGGCGGCCTGGGCAGGCTGCACGCCCCCTCCCCCTCTAGTCCGAATTGGACAAGGAGGGGGGCAGCGCCCCCCTTTCCTTCTTCTCTCCTCCTTCCCTCTCTCCCACTCCTACTCTTGGAAGGGTTGGAGTCCTACTCCCGGTGGGAGTAGGACTCCCTTGGGGCGTGCCTAGGAGGGCCGGCCTCTCCCCCTCCTCCACTCCATTATATACGGGAGAAGGGGGCACCGCATAGACACACAAGTTGATCAGTTCATCTTTTAGCCGTGTGCGGTGCCCCCCTCCACCATAATCCACCTCGGTTATATCATAGCGGTGCTTAGGCGAAGCCCTGCGTCAGTATCTTCATCAACACCGTCATCATGCCATCATGCTGATGAAACTCTCCCTCGAAGCTCTACTAAATCGTGAGTTCATGGGACGTCACCGAGCTGAACATGTGCAGATCGCGGAGGTGTCGTACGTTCGGTACTAGGATCGGTCGATCGTGAAGACGTACGACTACATCAACCACGTTGTCATAACGCTTCTGCTTACGGTCTACGAGGGTACGTGGACGACACTCTCCCCTCTCGTTGCTATGCATCACCATGATCTTGCGTGTGCGTTGGAATTTTTTTTGAAATTACTGTGTTCCCCAATAGTGGCATCCGAGCCAGGTTTATGCGTAGATGTTATATGCACGAGTAGAACACAAAGGAGTTGTGGGCGTGGGTATATACATATTGCTTGCCGTCACTAGTTGATTCTTGATTCAGCGGCATTGTTGGATGAAGCGGCCCAGACCGACATTACGTGTACGCTTACGCGAGACTGGTTCTACCGACGTGCTTCGCACACAGATGGCTAGTGGGTGTCTATTTCTCCAGCTTTAGTTGAATCAGATTCAATGAACATGGTTCTTTCTGAAGATCAAAAAACAATCACTATACTGCGTTGTGGTTTTTAATGCGTAGGTAAGAACGGTTCTTGCTCAGCCCATAGCAGCCACGTAAAACTTGCAACAACAAAGTAGAGGATGTCTAACTTGTTTTTGCAGGGCATGTTGTGATGTGATATTGTCAATACATGATGCTAAATTTTATTGTATGAGATGATCATTTTTGTAACACACTTATCGGCAACTGGCAGGAGCCATATGGTTGTCGCTTTATTGTATGAAATGCAATTGCCATGTAATTGCTTTACTTTATCACTAAGCGGTAGCGATAGTCCTGGAGGCAATAGTTGGCATGACGACAACTATGCTTCGATGGAGATCAAGGTGTCAAGCCGGTGATGATGGTGATCATGACGGTGCTTTGGAGATGGAGATCACAGGCACAAGAGGATGATGGCCATATCCTATCACTTATATTGATTGCATCTGATGTTTATCCTTTATGCATCTTATTTTTCTTAGTTCTACGGTAGCATTATAAGATGATGTCTCACTAAATTTCAAGGTATAAGTGTTGTCCCTGAGTATGCACCGTTGCTATAGTTCGTCGTGCCGAGACACCACGTGATGATCGGGTGTGATAAGCTCTACGTTCACATACAACGGGTGCAAGCCGGTTTTGCACACGCAGAATACTCGGGTTAAACTTGACGAGCCTAGCATATGCAGATATGGCCTCAGAACACTGGAGACCGAAAGGTCGAGCGTGAATCATATAGTAGATATGATCAACATAGTAATGTTCACCATTGAAAACTACTCCATCTCATGTGATGATCGGACATGGTTTAGTTCATATGGATCACGTGATCACTTAGATGATTAGAGGGATGTCTATCTAAGTGGGAGTTCTTAAGTAATTTGATTAATTTAACTTTAATTTATCATGAACTTAGTACCTGATAGTATTTTGCATGTCTATGTTGTTATAGATAGATGGCCCGTGCTATTGTTCCATTGAATTTTAATGTGTTCCTTGAGAAAGCAAAGTTGAAAGATGATAGTAGCAATTACACGGACTAGGTCCGTAACTTGAGGATTATCCTCATTGCTTCACTGAAGAATTACGTCCTGGAAGCACCGCTAGGTGCCAAACCCGCTGCAGGAGCAACGCCAGATGTTATGAACGTCTGGCAGAGCAAAGCTAATGACTACTCGATAGTTCAGTGTGCCATGCTTTACGGCTTAGAATCGGGACTTCAACGATGTTTTGAACGTCATGGAGCATATGAGATGTTCCATGAGTTGAAGTTAATATTTCAAGCAAATGCCCGGATTGAGAGATATGAAGTCTCCAATAAGTTCTATAGCTGCAAGATGGAGGAGAACAGTTCTGTCAGTGAGCATATACTCAAAATGTCTGGGTATAATAATCACTTGATTCAGATGGGAATTAATCTTCCAGATGATTGCGTCATTGACAGAATTCTCCAATCACTGCCACCAAGCTACAAGAGCTTCGTGATGAACTATAATATGCAAGGGATGAATAAGACTATTCCCGTGCTGAAAGCTGCGGAGGTAGAAATCAAGAAGGAGCATCAAGTGTTGATGGTTAACAAGACCGTCAGTTTCAAGAAAAAAGGTAAAGGGAAGAAGGGGAACTTCAAGAAGAACGGCAAGCAAGTTGCTGCTCAAGTGAAGAAGCCCAAGTCTGGACCTAAGCCAGAGACTGAGTGCTTCTACTACAAAGGGACTGGTCACTGGAAGCGGAACTGCCCCAAGTATTTGGCGGATAAGAAGGATGGCAAGGTGAACAAAGGTATATGTGATATACATGTTATTGATGTGTACCTTACTAATGGTCGAAGTAGTACCTGGGTATTTGATACTAGTTCTATTGCTAATATTTGCAACTCGAAACAGGTACTACGGGTTAAGCGAAGATTGGCTAAGGACGAGGTGACGATACGCGTGGGAAATGGTTCCAAAGTCGATGTGATCGCGGTCGGCACGCTACCTCTACATCTACCCTTGGGATTAGTTTTAGACCTAAATAATTGTTATTTGGTGCCAGCGCTAAGCATGAACATTATATCTGGATCTTGTTTGATGCGAGACGGTTATTCATTTAAATCTGAGAATAATGGTTGTTCTATTTATATGAGTAATATCTTTTATGGTCATGCAGCCTTGAAGAGTTGTCTATTCTTGATGAATCTCGATAGTAGTGATACACATATTCATAATATTGAAGCCAAAAGATGCAGAGTTGATAATGATAGTGCAACTTATTTGTGGCACTACCATTTAGGTCATATTGGTGTAAAGCGCATGAAGAAACTCCATTCTGATGGACTTTTGGAATCACTTGATTATGAATCACTTGGTACTTGCAAACCATGCCTCATGAGCAAGATGACTAAAACGCTGTTCTCCAGAACAAAGGGGCGATCAACAGATTTGTTGGAAATCATGCATACTGATGTATGTGGTCCAATGAATATAGAATCTCATAGTGGGTATCGTTATTTTCTCACCTTCACAAATGATTTGAGCGGATATGGGTATATCTACTTAATGAAACATAAGTCTGAAACATTTGAAAAGTTCAAAGAATTTTAGAGTGAAGTGGAAAATCATCGTAACAAGAAAATAAAGTTTCTACGATCTGATCGCAGAGGATAATATTTGAGTTACAAGTTTGGTCTTCATTTGAAACAATGCGGAATAGTTTCGCAACTCACGCCACCCGGAACACCACAACGCAATGGTGTGTCCGAACGTCGTAATCGTACTTTACTAGATATGGTGCGATCTATGATGTCTCTTACTGATTTACCGCTATCGTTTGGGGGTTATGCTTTAGAGACAGCTCCATTCACGTTAAATAGGGCACCATCTAAATTCGTTGAGACAATGCCTTATGAATTGTGGTTTGGCAAGAAACCAAAGTTGTCGTTTCTTAAAGTTTGGGGTTGCGGTGCTTATGCGAAAAAGCTTCAACCTAATAAGCTCGAACCCAAATTGGAGAAATGTGTCTTCATAGGATACCCAAAGGAGACTGTTGGGTACACCTTCTGTCACAGATCCGAAGACAAGACATTTGTTGCTAAGAATGGATCCTTTCTAGAGAAGGAGTTTCTCTCGAAAGAAGTGAGTGGGAGGAAAGTAGAACTTGATGAGGTAACTGTACCTGCTCCCTTATTGGAAAGCAGTTCATCACAGAAATCTGTTCCTATGACTCCTACACCAATTAGTGAGGAAGCTAATGATGATGATCATGAAACTTCAGATCAAGTTACTACCGAACCTCGTAGGTCAACCAGAGTAAGATCCGCACCAGAGTGGTACGATAATCCTGTTCTGGAAGTCATGTTACTTGACCATGACGAACCTACGAACTATGAGGAAGCAATGATGAGCCCGGATTCCACAAAATGGCTTGAGGCCATGAAATCTGAGATGGGATCCATGTATGAGAACAAAGTATGGACTTTGGTTGACTTGCCCGATGATCGGCAAGCCATCTAGAATAAATGGATCATCAAGAAGAAGACTGACGCTGACGGTAATGTTACTGTCTACAAATCTCGACTTGTTGCAAAAGGTTTTCGACAAGTTAAAGGAGTTGACTACGATGAGACCTTCTCACCTGTAGCAATGCTTAAGTCCGTCCGAATCATGTTAGCAATTGCCGCATTTTATGATTATGAAATTTGGCAAATGGATGTAAAGATTGCATTCCTGAATGGATTTCTGGAAGAAGAGTTGTATATGATGCAACCTGGAGGTTTTATCGATCCAAATGGTGCTAACAAAGTGTGCAAGCTCTAGTGATCCATCTATGGACTAGTGCAAGCATCTCGGAGTTGGAATAAACATTTTGATAGTGTGATCAAAGCATATGGTTTTATATAGACTTTTGGAGAAGCCTATATTTACAAGAAAGTGAGTGGGAGCTCTATAGCATTTCTAATATTATATGTGGATGACATATTGTTGATTGGAAATGATATAGAATTTTTGGATAGCATAAAAGGATATTCGAATAAGAGTTTTTCAATGAAAGACCTCGGTGAAGCTGCTTATATCTTGGGAATCAAGATCTATAGAGATAGATCAAGATGCTTAATTGGACTTTCACAAAGCACATACCTTGATAAAGTTTTGAAGAAGTTCAAAATGGATCAAGCAAAGAAAGGGTTCTTGCCTGCGTTACAAGGTGTGAAGTTGAGTCAGACTCAATGCCCGACCACTGCAGAAGATAGAGAGAAAATGAAATGTGTTCCCTATGCTTCAGCCATAGGCTCTATCATCTATGCAATGTTGCGTACCAGACCTGATGTATGCCTTGCTATAAATTTAGCATGGAGGTACCAAAGTAATCCAGGAGTGGATCACTGGACAGCAGTCAAGAACATCCTGAAATACCTGAAAGGGACTAAGGATATGTTTCTCGTATATGGAGGTGACAAAGAGCTCGTCGTAAATGGTTACATCGATGCAAGCTTTGACATTGATCCGGATGACTCTAAGTCACAAACCGGATACGTGTTTTTATTAAATGGTGGAGCTGTCAGTTGGTGCGGTTCCAAGAAGAGCGTCATGGCGGGATCTACGTGTGAATTGGAATACATAGTTGTTGGGGAATGTAGTAATTTCAAAAAATTTCCTACGCACACGCAAGATCATGGTGATGCATAGCAACGAGAGGGGAGAGTGTTGTCTACGTACCAACGCAGACCGACTGCGGAAGCGATCACACAACATAGAGGAAGTAGTCGTATGTCTTCCCGATCCGACCGATCCAAGCACCGTTACTCCGGCACCTCCGAGTTCTTAGCACACGTTCAGCTCGATGACGATCCTCGGGCTCCGATCCAGAAAAGCGTCGAGGAAGAGTTCCGTCAGCACGACGGCGTGGTGACGATCTTGATGTGCTACCGACGCAGGGCTTCGCCTAAGCACTACAACAGTATGATCGAGGTGGAATTTGGTGGCAGGGGGCACCGCACACGGCTAAGGAACGATCAACAATGATCAACTTGTGTGTCTATGGGGTGCCCCCTGCCCCCGTATATAAAGGAGCAGGGGGAGGGGGTTCGGCCGGCTAGGGAGAGGGCGCGGGAGGAGTCCTACTCCTACCGGGAGTAGGACTCCCCCCCCCCCCCTCAATCCTATTCCAACTAGGATTCCAAGGGGAAAAGCAGAGAGAGGGGGGCCGGCCCCTTCTCCTAGTCCTACTAGGACTTGGGGAAGGGGGGGGCGCACGGCCAGCTGTGGGCTGCCCCTTTTCTCTTTTCCACTAAGGCCCAATAGGCCCATTTGCCTCCCGGGGGGTTCCGGTAACCCTCCCGGTATTCCGGTAAAATCCCGATTTCACCCGGAACACTTCCGGTGTCCAAACATAGGCTTCCAATATATCAATCTTTACGTCTCAACCATTTCGAGACTCCTCGTCACGTCCGTGATCACATCCGGGACTCCGAACAACCTTCGGTACATCAAAATGCATAAACTCATAATAACTGTCATCGTAACGTTAAGCATGCGGACCCTACGGTTCGAGAACAATGTAGACATGACCGAGACATGTCTCCGGTCAATAACCAATAGCGGGACCTGGATGCCCATATTGGCTCCTAAATATTCTATGAAGATCTTTATCGGTCAGACCGCATAACAACATACGTTGTTCCCTTTGTCATCGGTATGTTACTTGCCCGAGATTCGATCGTCGGTATCCAATACCTAGTTCAATCTCATTACTGGCAAGTCTCTTTACTCGTTCCGTAATACATCATCTCATAACTAACATCTTAGTTATTATGCTTGCAAGGCTTATGTGATGTGTATTACCGAGAGGGCCCAGAGATACCTCTCCGACAATCGGAGTGACAAACCCTAATCTCGAAATACGCCAACCCAACATCTACCATTGGAGACACCTGTAGTACTCCTTTATAATCACCCAGTTACGTTGTGACGTTTGGCAGTACCCAAAGTGTTCCTCCGGTAAACGGGAGTTGCATAATCTCATAGTTATAGGAACATGTATAAGTCATGAAGAAAGCAATAGCAACATACTAAATGATCGGGTGCTAAGCTAATGGAATGGGTCATGTCAATCAGATCATTCAATGATGTGATCCCGTTAATCAAATAACAACTCTTTGTTCATGGTTAGGAAACATAACCATCTTTGATTAACGAGCTAGTCAAGTAGAGGCATACTAGTGACACTCTATTTGTCTATGTATTCACACATGTATTATGTTTCTGGTTAATACAATTCTAGCATGAATAATAAACATTTATCATGATATAAGGAAATAAATAATAACTTTATTATTGCCTCTAGGGCATATTTCCTTCAGTCTCCCACTTGCACTAGAGTCAATAATCTAGTTCACATCGCCATGTGATTTAATAGCAATAGTTCACATCACCATGTGATTAACACCCATAGTTCACATCGTCATGTGACCAACACTCAAAGGGTTTACTAGAGTCAGTAATCTAGTTCACATATCTATGTGATTAACACCCAAAGAGTACTAAGGTGTGATCATGTTTTGCTTGTGAGATAATTTTAGTCAACGGGTCTGTCACATTCAGATCCGTAAGTATTTTGCAAGTTCTATGTCTACAATGCTCTACACGGAGCTACTCTAGCTAATTGCTCCCACTTTCAATATGTATCCAGATTGAGACTTTAGTTTCATCTGGATCAGTGTCAAAAACTTGCATCGACGTAACCCTTTACGACGAACCTTTTTGTCACGTCCATAATCGAGAAACATATCCTTATTTCACTAAGGATAATTCTGACCGCTGTCCAGTGATCTACTCCTAGATCACTATTGTACTCCCTTGCCAAATCAATGCAGGGTATACAATAGATCTGGTACACAGCATGGCATACTTTATAGAACCTATGGCTGAGGCATAGGGAATGACTTTCATTCTCTTTCTATCTTCTGCCGTGGTCGGGCTTTGAGTCTTACTCAACTTCACACCTTGTACTACAGGCAAGAACTCTTTCTTTGACTGCTCCATTTTTGAACTACTTCAAAATCTTGTCAAGGTATGTACTCATTGAAAAACTTATCAAACGTCTTGATCTATCTCTATAGATCTTGATGCTTAATATGTAAGCAGCTTCACCGAGGTCTTTCTTTGAAAAACTCCTTTTAAAGACTCCTTTATGCTTTACAGAATAATTCTACATTATTTCCGATCAACAATATGTCATACACATATACTTATCAGAAATGTTGTAGTGCTCCCACTCACTTTCTTGTAAATACAGGCTTCACCGCAAGTCTGTATAAAACTATATGCTTTGATCAACTCATCAAAGCGTATATTCCAACTCCGAGATGCTTGCACCAGTCCACTGATGGATCGCTGGAGCTTGCACATTTTGTTAGCACCTTTCGGATTGACAAAACCTTCTGTTGCATCATATACAACTCTTCTTTAATAAATCCATTAAGGAATGCAGTTTTGTTTATCCATTTGCCAGATTTCATAGAATGCGGCAATTACTAACATGATTCGGACAGACTCAAGCATAGATACGAGTGAGAAGCTCTCGTCGTAGTCAACACCTTGAACTTGTCGAAAACCTTTTGCGACAATTCTAGCTTTGTAGATAGTAACACTACTATCAGCGTCCGTCTTCCTCTTGAAGATCCATTTATTCTCAATTGCTTGCTGATCATCGGGCAAGTCAACCAAAGTCCAAACTTTGTTCTCATACATGGATCATATCTCAGATTTCATGGCCTCAAACCATTTCGCGGAATCTGGGCTCATCATCGCTTCCTCATAGTTCGTAGGTTCGTCATGGTCAAGTAACATGACCTCCAGAACAGGATTACCGTACCACTCTGGTGTGGATCTCACTCTGGTTTACCTACAAGATTCGGTAGTAACTTGATCTGAAGTTACATGATCATCATCATTAGCTTCCTCACTAATTGGTGTAGTAGTCACAAGAACAGATTTCTGTGATGAACTACTTTCCAATAAGTGAGAAGGTACAATTACCTTATCAAGTTCTACTTTCCTCCCACTCACTTCTTTCAAGAGAAACTCCTTCTCTAGAAAGGATCCATTATAAGCAACGAATGTCTTGTCTTAGGATCTGTGATAGAAGGTGTACCCAACAGTCTCCTTTGGGTATCCTATGAAGACATATTTCTCCGATTTGGGTTTGAGCTTATCAGGATGAAACTTTTTCTCATAAGCATCGCAACCCCAAACTTCAAGAAACGACAACTTTGGTTTCTTGCCAAACCATAGTTCATAAGGCGTCGTCTCGACGGATATAGATGGTGCCCCTTTTTAACGTGAATGCAGCTGTCTCTAATGCATGACCCCAAAAACGATAGTGGTAAATCGGTAAGAAACATCATAGATTGCACTATATCCAATAAAGTACGGCTATGACGTTCGGACACACCATTATGCTGTGGTGTTCCAGGTGGCGTGAGTAGTGAAACTATTCCACATTGTTTTAATTGAAGACCAAACTCGTAACTCAAATATTTGTCTCCGCGATCAGATCGTAGAAGCTTTATTTTCTTGTCACGATGATTTTTCACTTCATTCTGAAATTCTTTGAACTTTTCAAATGTTTCAGACTTATGTTTCATCAAGCAGATATACTCATATCTGCTCAAATCATCTGTGAAGATCAGAAAATAATGATACCTGTCGCGAGTCTCAATATTCATGGGATCACATACATCAGTATGTATGATTTCCAATAAATCTTTTTCTCGCTCCATTGTTCCGAAGAACAGAGTCTTAGTCATCTTGCCCATGAGGCATGGTTCGCAAGCATCAACTGATTCATAATCAAGTGATTCCAAAAACCCATCAGCATGGAGTTTCTTCATGTGCTTTACACCAATATGACCTAAACAGCAGTGCCACAAACAAGTTGCACTATCATTATTAACTTTGCATCTTTTGGTTTCAATATTATGATTATGTGTATTACTACGATCGAGATCCAACGAACTATTTTCATTGGGTGTGTAACCATATAAGGTTTTATTCATGTAAGCAGAACAACAATTTATTCTCTTACCTAAATGAATAACCGTATTGCAATAAACATGATCAAATCATATTCATGCTCAACGCAAACACCAAATAACACTTGTTTAGGTTCAACACTAATCCTGAAATTATAGGGAGTGTGCGATGATGATCATATCAATCTTGGAACTACTTCCAACACACATCGTTACTTCACCCTTAACTAGTTTCTGTTTATTCTGCAACTCCTGTTTCAAGTTACTAATCAGCAACTGAACTAGTATCAAATACTGAGGGGTTGCTATAAACACTAGTAAAGCACACATAAATAACATGTATATCAAATATACGTATGTTCACTTTGCCATCCTTCTTATCCGCCAATCACTTGGGGTGGTTCCGCTTCCAGTGACCAGTCCCTTTGCAGTAGAAGCACTTAGTCTCAGGCTTAGGACCAGACTTGGGATTCTTCACTTGAGCAGCAACTTGCTTGTTGTTCTTCTTGAAGTTCCCCTTTTTTCCTTTTGCCCTTTTCTTGAAACTAGTGATCTTGTCAACCATCAACACTTGATGCTCTTTCTTGATTTCTACCTTCATCAATTTCATCATCATGAAAAGCTCGGGAGTAGTTTTCGTCATCCCTTGCATACTATAGTTCATCATGAAGTTCTATTAACTTGGTGATGGTGACTAGAGAATTCTGTCAATCACTATCTTATCTGGAAGATTAACTCCCACTTGATTCAAGCGATTGTAGTACCCAGACAATCTGAGCACATGCTCACTAGTTGAGCGACTCTCCTCCATCTTTTAGCTATAGAACTTGTTGGAGACTTCATGTCTCTCAACTCGGGTATTTACTTGAAATATTAACTTCAACTCCTGGAACATCTCATATGGTCCATGACGTTCAAAACGTCTTTGAAGTCCCGATTCTAAGCCGTTAAGCATGGTGCACTAAACTATCAAGTAGTCATCATATTGAGCTAGCCAAACGTTCATAACGTCTACATCTGCTCCTGCAATAGGTCTGTCACCTAGCGGTGCATCAAGGACATAATTCTTCTGTGCAGCAATGAGGATAAACCTCAGATCACGGATCCAATCCGCATCATTGCTACTAACATCTTTCAACACAATTTTCTCTAGGAACATATCAAAATAAACACAGGGAAGCAACAACGTGAGCTATTGATCTACAACATGATTTGCAAAATACTACCAGGACTAAGTTCATGATAAATTTAAGTTCAATTTAATCATATTACTTAAGAACTCCCACTTAGATAGACATCCCTCTAATCCTCTAAGTGATCACGTGATCCAAATCAACTAAACCATAACCGATCATCACGTGAGATGGAGTAGTTTTCAATGGTGAACATCGTTATGTTGATCATATCTACTATATGATTCACGCTCGACCTTTCGGTCTCTGTGTTCCGAGGCCATATCCGCATATGCTAGGCTCGTCAAGTTTAACCTGAGTATTCTGCGTGTGCAAAACTGGCTTGCACCCGTTGTAGATGGACGTAGAGCTTATCACACCCGATCATCACGTGGTGTCTGGGCACGACGAACTTTGGCAACGGTGCATACTCAGGGAGAACACTTCTTGATAATTTAGTGAGAGATCATCTTATAATGCTACCGTCAATCAAAGCAAGATAAGACGCATAAAAGATAAACATCACATGCAATCAATATAAGTGATATGATATGGCCATCATCATCTTGTGCTTGTGATCTCCATCTCCGAAGCACCGTCATGATCACCATCGTCACCGGCGCGACACCTTGATCTCCATCGTAGCATCGTTGTCGTCTCGCCAATCTTATGCTTCCACGACTATCGCTACCGCTTAGTGATAAAGTAAAGCATTACATCGCGATTGCATTGCATACAATAAAGCGACAACCATATGGCTCCTGCCAGTTGCCGATAACTCGGTTACAAAACATGATCATCTCATACAATAAAATTTAGCATCATGTCTTGACCATATCACATCGCAACATGCCCTGCAAAAACAAGTTAGACGTCCTCTACTTTGTTGTTGCATGTTTTACGTGGCTGCTACGGGCTTAAGCAAGAACTCATCTCACCTACGCATCAAAACCACAACGATAGTTTGTCAAATAGACTCCGTTTTAACCTTCTCAAGGATCGGGCGTAGCCACACTTGGTTCAACTAAAGTTGGAGAGACAGTCTTCCGCAAGCCATCTGTGTGCATAGCACGTCGAGGGAACCGGTCTCGCGTAAGAGTACGCGTAAGGTTGGTCCGGATCGTCTCGTCCAACAATACCGCTGAACCAAAGTATGACATGCTGGTAGGCAGTATGACTTGTATCGCCCACAACTCACTTGTGTTCTACTCGTGCAAATAACATCAAACCATAAAACCTGGCTCTGATACCACTATTGGGGAACGTAGTAATTTCAAAAAATTTCCTACGAACACGCAAATTCATGGTGATGCATAGCAACGAGAGGGGAGAGTGTTGTCTACGTACCAACGCAGACCGACTGCGGAAGCGATCACACAACATAGAGGAAGTAGTCGTACGTCTTCCCGATCCGACCGATCCAAGCACCGTTACTCCGGCACCTCCAAGTTCTTAGCACACGTTCAGCTCGATGACGATCCTCGGGCTCCGATCCAGCAAAGTATCGAGGAAGAGTTCCGTCAGCACGACGGCGTGGTGACGATCTTGATGTGCTACCGACGCAGGGCTTCGCCTAAGCACTACAACGGTATGATCGAGGTGGAATTTGGTGGCAGGGGGCACCGCACACGGCTAAGGAACGATCAACAATGATCAACTTGTGTGTCTATGGGGTGCCCCCTGCCCCCGTATATAAAGGAGCAGGGGGAGGGGGTTCGGCCGGCTAGGGAGAGGGCGCGGGAGGAGTCCTACTCCTACCGGGAGTAGGACTCCCCCCCTCAATCCTATTCCAACTAGGATTCCAAGGGGAAAAGGAGAGAGAGGGGGGCCGGCCCCTTCTCCTAGTCCTACTAGGACTTGGGGAAGGGGGGCGCGCGGCCAGCTGTGGGCTGCCCCTTTTCTCTTTTCCACTAAGGCCCAATAGGCCCATTTGCCTCCCGGGGGGTTCCGGTAACCCTCCCGGTATTCCGGTAAAATCCCGATTTCACCCGGAACACTTCCGGTGTCCAAACATAGGCTTCCAATATATCAATCTTTACGTCTCAACCATTTCGAGACTCCTCTTCACGTCCGTGATCACATCCGGGACTCCGAACAACCTTCGGTACATCAAAATGCATAAACTCATAATAACTGTCATCGTAACGTTAAGCGTGCGGACCCTACGGTTCGAGAACAATGTAGACATGACCGAGACATGTCTCCGGTCAATAACCAATAGCGGGACCTGGATGCCCATATTGGCTCCTACATATTCTACGAAGATCTTTATCGGTCAGACCGCATAACAACATACATTGTTCCCTTTGTCATCGGTATGTTACTTGCCCGAGATTCGATCGTCGGTATCCAATACCTAGTTCAATCTCGTTACTGGCAAGTCTCTTTACTCGTTCCGTAATACATCATCTCATAACTAACATCTTAGTTATTATGCTTGCAAGGCTTATGTGATGTGTATTACCGAGAGGGCCCAGAGATACCTCTCCGACAATCGGAGTGACAAACCCTAATCTCGAAATACGCCAACCCAACATCTACCATTGGAGACACCTGTAGTACTCCTTTATAATCACCCAGTTACGTTGTGACGTTTGGCAGTACCCAAAGTGTTCCTCCGGTAAACGGGAGTTGCATAATCTCATAGTTATAGGAACATGTATAAGTCATGAAGAAAGCAATAGCAACATACTAAACGATCGGGTGCTAAGCTAATGGAATGGGTCATGTCAATTAGATCATTCAACTAATGATGTGATCCCGTTAATCAAATAACAACTCTTTGTTCATGGTTAGGAAACATAACCATCTTTGATTAACGAGCTAGTCAAGTAGAGGCATACTAGTGACACTCTGTTTGTCTATGTATTCACACATGTATTATGTTTCCGGTTAATACAATTCTAGCATGAATAATAAACATTTATCATGATATAAGGAAATAAATAATAACTTTATTATTGCCTCTAGGGCATATTTCCTTCAATAGTTGCTCCGAAAGTAGCAAATGAAGGAGTCTGGATGAAGGAGTTCATATCCGATCTAGGTGTCATACCTAGTGCATCGGGTCCAATCTAAATCTTTTGTGAAAATACTGGTGTAATTGCCTTTGCAAAGGAATCCAGATTTCTTAAGAGAACCAAACACATCAAGAGATGCTTCAATTCCATCTGCGATCAAGTCAAGGAGGGAGACATAGAGATTTGCAAGATACATACGGATCTGAATGTTGCAGACCCGTTGACTAAGCCTCTCTCACGAGCAAAACATGATCAGCACCAAGACTCCATGGGTGTTAGAATCATTACAATGTAATCTAGATTATTGACTCTGCAAGTGGAAGACTGAAGGAAATATGCCCTAGAGGTAATAATAAAGTTGTTATTCATATTTCCTTATATCATGATAAATGTTTATTATTCATGCTAGAATTGTATTAACTAGAAACTTAGTACATGTGTGAATACATAGACAAACAGAGTGTCACAAGTTTTCCTCTACTTGACTAGCTCGTTGAATCAATGATGGTTATGTTTCCTAACCATAGACATGAGTTTTCATTTGATTAACGGGATCACATCATTAGAGAATGATGTGATTGACTTGACCCATCTGTTAGCTTAGCACGATGATCGTTTAGTTTGTTGCTATTGCTTTCTCCATAACTATACATGTTCCTATGACTATGAGATCATGCAACTCCCGAATACCGGAGGAACACTTTGTGTGCTACCAAACGTCACAACGTAACTGGGTGATTATAAAGGTGTTCTAGAGGTGTCTCCGATGGTGTTTGTTGAGTTGGCATGGATCGAGATTAGGATTTGTCACTCTGATTGTCGGAGAGGTATCTATGGGCCCTCTCGGTAATGTACATCACTATAAGCCTTGCAAGCAATGTAGCTAATGAGTTAGTTACAGGATGTAACATTACGGAACGAGTAAAGACTTTCCAGTAATGAGATTGAACTAGGTATTGAGATACCGACGATCGAATCTCGAGCAAGTAACATACCGATGACAAAGGGCACAACGTATGTTGTTATGCGGTTTGACCGATAAAGATCTTACTAGAATATGTAGGAGCTAATATGAGCATCCAGGTTCCGCTATTGGTTATTGACCGGAGACGTGTATCGGTCATGTCTACATAGTTCTCGAACCCGTAGGGTCCGCACGCTTAACGATCGGTAATATGAGTTTATGTGTTTTGATGTACCGAAGGTAGTTCGGAGTTCCGGATATGATCATGGACATGACGAGGAGTCTTGAAATGGTCGAGACATAAATATCAATATATTGGATGACTATGTTTGGACTTCGGAAGGGTTCTGGGCAAGTTCGGACAAATACCGGAGTACCGGGGGGTTACCAGAACCCCCCGGGGAGTGTAATGGGCCTATTGGGCCTTAGTGGAGAAGAGGAGGGGTGGCCAGGGCAGGATGTGCGCCCCCTCCCCCTCTAGTCCGAATTGGACAAGGAGGGGGCGGCGCCCACCTTTCCTTTCCCTTCTCTCCTCCTTCCCTCTCTCCTACTCCTACTCTTGGAAGGGTGGGAGTCCTACTCCCGGTGGGAGTCCTACTCCCGGTGGGAGTAGGACTCCCCTTGGGGCGTGCCTAGGAGGGATGGCCTCTCCCCCTCATCCACTCCTTTATATACGGGGGAAGGGGGCACCCCATAGAAACACAAGTTGATCAGTTGATCTTTTAGCTTTGTGCGGTGCCCCCTCCACCATAATCCACCTCGGTTATATCGTAGCGGTGCTTAGGCGAAGCCTTGTGTCGGTAGCTTCATCAACACCTTCATCACGCCGTCATGCTGACGGAACTCTCCCTCTAAGCTCTACTGGATTGTGAGTTCGTGGGACGTCACCGAGCTGAACGTGTGTAGATCGCGGAGGTGTCGTACGTTCAGTACTAGGATCGGTTGATCGTGAAGACGTACGACTACATCAACCGCGTTGTCATAACGCTTCCGCTTACGGTCTATGAGGGTACGTGGACGACACCCTCCCCTCTCGTTGCTATGCATCACCATGATCTTGCGTGTGCGTAGGAAATTTTTTGAAAATACTGCATTCCCCAACAAAATGACACGTACGTATCATTGCTATTAAGGATAACAAGATGGGGTCTATATATTCCCACATGAATAGATCTTGTCTACATTATGTCTTCATTCTTATTACATTACTCCATTTTTCCATGAACTTAATACACTAGATGCATGCTGGATAGCGGTCAATACGTGGAGTAATAGTAGTAGATGCAGGCAGGAGTCGATCTACTAATCTTGGACGTGATGCCTATATAATGATCATTGCCTAGATATCGTCATAATTATTTGAAGTTCTATCAATTGCCCAACAATAATTTGTTTACCCACCGTATGCTATTTTTCTCGAGAAAAGGCACTAGTGACATCTACGACCCTCGGGTCTCTTCTTTATCATATTTGCCTTCGAGATCTATTTTTTCGCTATTATTTTCGGATCTATTTATCCAAAATAAAATACCTTGCTGCAATTTATTGTTATTTATTTTATCTCGTGTTCCCGTGAGATATATGTATCCAATCTATTACAGTTTTATCTATCTTTTTACCTAGGAGGGATTGACAACCCCTCTTTTACGTCGGGTTGCAAGTATTTTTTATTTGTGTGCGGGTATCGTTTACGTAGTGTTGCTTGGTTCTCCTACTTGTTTGATAACCTTGGTCTCATCACCGAGGGAAATACCTACCGTAGTTGTGCTGCATCATCCCTTCCTCTTTGGGGAAATACCGACGTAGTTCAAGCCGCAATCAAAAGGAATTTCTGGCGCCATTGCTGGGGAGACATCATCAACATCTACCAGGTTCCTAATCACAAATCTCATCTCCTTTCAATTTATATTATTAGCCATTTGCCTCTCATTTTCATCTGCCCCACTTCACAAAAATTTGTCGTTTTATTAGCTCTCTTTTTCATGTGTGTTTCTCGTTGGAATTTTGTTTGCTCGGATTTGTCACCATGAGTGACTTTCGTATGGCAGAAACAGATGATGGCCTAACTCCTAAAATTGGATGATCTGGCAATCTATATGCTAAAACTTGTCTTTTGGGGAAAGGGAATGTTATATGAAAAGGACGTAGCCAAGAATTTTTCAATTGTGTTGGAAATTTAAGTCTTGACGATGTTCCTATACTCAAAAGGACTAAATCTTATGTGGAAGCTATTCAGCACTAGTCCTGAAACTTGAAAATAAATTTATCCGTACCCATCCTACCTTGCAAAGGTTGTTTTTTGAGTTACCCGTTATAAAGAATCCCAAGGCTAAAAAGTTGGCCACCCTTGTTCTTATGAATGAATTTGATTACATAATACGGGAAGCTAGGGAATTTTTTGATTTCAATGGTATGAATCATGAAAAACCGGTGATATATGAGATTCTTTATAATAGTGATTATGTGCTAAGGCATTTGCTTGGGGATAATCGAATCATTGATGAGAACACTAAAAAGGAAGTCCCTGTTTTAGATATAATCCAACAAGTTTTCAATGATGTCAATCAACACTATTCTCGGATTGTTGCCGGAAATCAAAGAGGATATGATGATAAGCAACTTGATGGTGCTAAAGTCTCTATGGGTAAGGTGTTTTATGTTGTTTTTGCAAAACCTCATGACAAAAACACCTCTAAGGAAAATGAAACTAAATATGACAACACTTAGATCTATGCATTATGCCTAGCTAGGGGCATAAAACGATAGCGCTTGGTGGGAGGCAACCCAATGAATAAAATTTATTTTTGTCTTTTTCTTTCTGTTCTTGAGTGTTTGCACAATTATGCTACTTTCATTATTGTATTTTTAAGTTTTAATTAGTATTTGTGCCAAGCAAAGCCTTTGGGATCATGTCGGCTGATAGTTGATTTGATCTTGTTGAAAGATAGAATCTTTTACGTCTAGTAAAAAAATTGAAAATTCACAGAAGCGCGATAAATTCCTTATTTTTGTACACAAGATTGATATACAAATTTCCCACATTATCCTAATTTTTCAGAATTTTTGGAGTTACGGAAGTATTCGAAGTTTTCAGATTGCTATAGACTATTCTGTTGTTGACAGATTTTGTTTTCCTTGCGTTGTGTGCTTATTTTGATGAATCTATGGCTTGTATTGGAGGGTGTAAGCTATAGTAAAGTTGGAATACATTAGATATAATGCAAAAATAAAATATGAATGGGTTTGCAATAGTACTTTGATTAGTGTTTTGCTTTGTTATACTGACGGATCTCACGAAGGTTTTGTTGAGTTTTGTGTGATTAAAGTTTTCAAGTTTTGGGTGAGATCACGATGGATGAAGGAATAAGGAGTAATAAGAGCCTAAGCTTTGGGATTCCCATGGCATCCCAAGCTATTATCTAAAAGAGAAGCAAGCAACTAAGCTTGGGGATGCCCGAGTGGCATCCCCTCTTTCTTCTAACGACCATCGGTATTTTACTTGGAGCTATATTTTTATTCATCACATATCATGAGTTTTTCTTGGAGCATAATGTATGATATGAGCCTTTGCTTGTTTTGATTTTTAGTTTAAGTCAAGTATCCTTGCTGGACACACCTATTTGAGGGAGCCAAAATTATGCTATGACTTGTTAGAATTGCTCTATGTGCTTCACATTTGAGCTATGGAATTGCTCTAGTGCTTCACTTATATCTTTTTTAGCACGGTGTTCTTTATTACTTTTCAAAAAAATGCTCTCATTATTCACTTAGATTTATTTGAGAGTTAGTAAATTTTTTGAAGAAATTCTTGTTGGAGAACGTAGCAGAAATTCAAAATTTTCCTACGTGTCACCAAGATCTATCTATGGAGAGACTAGCAACGAGGGGAAGGAGAGTGCATCTACATACCCTTGTAGATCGCTAAGCGGAAGCGTTCAAGTGAACGGGGTTGATGGAGTCGTACTCCTCGTGATCCAAATCACCGATGATCCTAGTGCCGAACGGACGGCACCTCCGCGTTCAACACACGTATAGCCCGATGATGTCTCCCACGCCTTGATCCAGCAAGGAGAGAGGGAGAGGTTGAGGAAGACTCCATCCAGCAGCAGCACAATGGCGTGGTGGTGGTGGAGGAGCGTGGCAATCCTGCAGGGCTTCGCCAAGCACCACGGGAGAGGAGCAGGACTTGGGAGAGGGGAGGGGCTGCACCAAAGGCAAAGGTAAGAAGTCCTCCATCTCCCCCACTATATATAGGGGGGCTAAGGGGGGGCGCCGGCCCTAGGAGATCCAATCTCCTAGGGGGGCGGCGGCCAAGGGAGGAATCCCTCCTCCCCAAGGCACCTAGGAGGTGCCTTCCCCTTCTGGGACTCTTCCTTTAGGGTTTCCCCCACACTAGGCACATGGGCCCTAGGGGAAAGTGGCGCCCCAGCCCACTTTGGGCTGGATCCCATCCCACTTCAGCCCATGGGACCCTCCAGGATAGGTGGCCCCACCCGGTCGGCCCCCGGGACCCTTCCGGTGGTCCCGGTACAATACCGATGACCCCGAAACTTGTCCCGATGGCCAAAATAGGACTTCCTATATATAAATCTTTACCTCCGGACCATTCCGGAACTCCTCGTGACGTCCGGGATCTCATCTGGGACTCCGAACAACATTCGGTAACCACATACAAACTTCCTTTATAACCCTAGCGTCATCGGACCTTAAGTGTGTAGACCCTACGAGTTCGGGAAGCATGCAGACATGACCAAGACGTTCTCCGGTCAATAACCAACAGCGGGATCTGGATACCCATGTTGGCTCCCACATGTTCCATGATGATCTCATCGGATGAACCACGATGTCGAGGATTCGATCAATCCCGTATGCAATTCCCTTTGTCTAGCGGTACGATACTTGCCCGAGATTCGATCGTCGGTATCCCGATACCTTGTTCAATCTCGTTACCGGCAAGTCTCTTTACTCGTTCCGTAACACATCATCCCGTGATCAACTCCTTGATCACATTGTGCACATTATGATGATGTCCTACCGAGTGGGCCCAGAGATACCTCTCCGTCACACGGAGTGACAAATCCCAGTCTCGATTCGTGCCAACCCAACAGACACTTTCGGAGATACCCGTAGTGTACCTTTATAGCCACCCAGTTACGTTGTGACGTTTTGCACACCCAAAGTATTCCTACGGTATCCGGGAGTTGCACAATCTCATGGTCTAAGGAAATGATACTTGACATTAGAAAAGCTTTAGCATACGAACTACACGATCTTGTGCTATGCTTAGGATTGGGTCTTGTCCATCACATCATTCTCCTAATGATGTGATCCCGTTATCAACAATATCCAATGTCCATGGTCAGGAAACCGTAACCATCTATTGATCAACGAGCTAGTCAACTAGAGGCTTACTAGGGACATGGTGTTGTCTATGTATCCACACATGTATCTGAGTTTCCTATCAATACAATTCTAGCATGGATAATAAACGATTATCATGAACAAGGAAATATAATAATAACTTATTTATTATTGCCTCTAGGGCATATTTCCAACAGTCTCCCACTTGCACTAGAGTCAATAATCTAGTTCACATCGATATGTGATTAACACTCAAGGTCACATCCCCATGTGACTAACACAGAAAGAGTTTACTAGAGCCAATAATCTAGTTCACATCACTATGTGATTAGCACTCAATGAGTTCTGGGTTTGATCATGTTGCTTGTGAGAGAGGTTTTAGTCAACGGGTCTAAACCTTCCAGATCCGTGTGTGCTTTACAAATCTCTATGTCATCTCCTAGATGCAGCTACCACGCTCTATTTGGAGCTATTCCAAATAACTGTTCTACTATACGAATCCAGTTTACTACTCAGAATAATCTGGATTAGTGTCAAAGTTTGCATCGGCGTAACCCTTTACGATGAACTCTTTTACCACCTCCATAATCGAGAAAATTCCTTAGTCCACTAGTTACTAAGGATAACTTTGACCGATGTCCTGTGATCCACTCTTGGATCACTCTTGTACCCCTTGACTGACTCATGGCAAGGCATACTTCAGGTGCGGTACACAGCATAGCATACTGTGGAGCCTATGTCTAAGCATAGGGGACGACCTTCGTCCTTTCTCTCTGTTCTGCCGTGGTCGAGCTTTAAGTCTTAACTTCATACCTTACAACTCAGGCAAGAACTCCTTCTTTGACTGATCCATCTTGAACACCTTCAAGATCATGTTAAGGTATGTGCTCATTTGAAAGTACCATTAAGCGTTTTGATCTATCCTTATAGATCTTGATGCTCAATGCTCAAGTAGCTTAATCCAGGCTTTCCATTGAAAAACACTTTCCAAATAACCCTATATGCTTTCCAGAAATTCTACGTCATTTCTGATCAACAATATGTCAACAACATATACTCATCAGAAATTCTATAGTGCTCCCACTCACTTCTTTGGAAATCCAAGTTTCTCATAAACTTTGTATACACCCAAAATCTTTGATCATCTCATCAAAGCATGCATTCCAACTCCGAGATGCTTACTCCAGTCCTCAAAAGGATTGCTGGAGCTTTGCATACTTATTAGCATCGTTCAGGATTGACAAAACCTTCCGGTTGTATCACATACAACCTTTCCTCAAGAAAATCGTTGAGGAAAACAATGTTTTGACATTCTATATGCAAGATTTCATAAATAATTTAGTAATCGCTAATATAATTACAACAGACTCTTAGCATCGCTACGAGTGAGAAAGTCTCATCGTAGTCAACTCCTTGAACTTGTCGGAAAACATCTTAACGACAAGCCGAGCTTTCTTAATGGTGATACTTACCATCATTGTCCGTCTTCCTTTTGAAATCCATATGTACCTAACATCCTTACGACCATCAAGTAGTTCTTCCAAAGTCTACACTTTGTTTTCATATATGGATCCTCTCTCGGATTATATGGCCTCGAGCCATTTATCGGAATCCAGGCCCACCATCGCTTCTCCATAGCTCGTAGGTTCATTGTTGTCTAGCAACATGACTTCCAAGACAGGATTACGTACCACTCTGAAGTAGTACGCATCCTTGTCATCCTACGAGGTTTGGTAGTGACTTGATCCGAAGTTTCATGATCACTATCATAAGCTTCCACTTCAATTGGTGTAGGTGCCACAGGAACAACTCTTTGTGCCCTGATATACACTAGTTGAAGTGACGGTTCAATAACCTCATCAAGTCTCCACCATCCTCCCACTCAATTCTTTCGAGAGAAACTTTTCCTTGAGAAAGGACCCGATTCTAGAAACAATCCCTTATTGCTTTCGGATCTGAGACAGGAGGTATACCCAACTGTTTTGGGTGTCCCATGAAGATGCATTTATCCGCTTTGGGTTCGAGCTTATCAGCCTGAAACTTTTTCCATATAAGCGTCGCAGCCCCAAACTTTTAAGAAATGACAGCTTAGGTTTCTCTAAACCATAGTTCATATGGTGTCATCTCATCGGAATTACGTGGTGCCTTGTTTAAAGTGAATCTGGTTGTCTCTAATGCCTAACCCATAAACTATCGTGGTAATTTGATAAGAGACATCATGGTATGCATCATATCCAATAGGATGCAGTTATGATGTTCGGACACACCATCACACTATGGTGTTCCAGGCTGTATTAGTTGTGAAACAATTTCCACAATGTCTTAATTCTGTGCCAAACTCGTAATTCAGATATTCATCTCTATGATCATATCATAGATATTTTATCCTCTTGTCACGACGATCTTTCAACTTCACCCTGAAATTACTTGAACCTTTCAATAATTCAGACTCGTGATTCATCAAGTAAATATACTCAACATCTACTCAAATCATCTGTGAAGCAAGAACATAACGATATCCACTACATGCCTCAGCACTTATTGGACTGCACACATCAAAATGTATTACTTCCAACAAGTTGCTTTCTAGTTCCATTTTACTGAAAATGAGGCTTTCAGTCATCTTGCCCATGTGGTATGATTTGCATGTCTCAAGTGATTCAAAATCAAGTGAGTCCAAACGGTCCATTTGCATGGAGTTTCTTCATGCATATACACCAATAGACATGGTTCGCATGCCTCAAACTTTTCAAAAACGAGTGAGTCCAAAGATCAACATGGAGCTTCTTCATGCGTTTAATACCGATATGACTTAAGTGGCAGTGCCACAAGTAGGTGGTACTATCATTACTATCTTATATCTTTTGGCATGAACATGTGTATCACTACGATCGAGATTCAATAAACCATTCATTTTAGGCGTAAGACTATTGAAGGTATTATTCAAATAAACAGAGTAACGATTATTCTCCTTAAATGAATAACCGTATTGCGATAGTCATAATCCAATCATGTCTATGCTCAACGCAAACACCAATCTCGATGGTAGAGGGAGCATATGATACTTCATCATATCAACATTGGAAACACTTCCAACACATATCGTCAGCTCGTCTTTAGCTAGTCTCCGTTTATTCCGTAGCTTTTATTTCAAGTTACTAACACTTAGCAACCGAACCGGTATCTAATACCCTGGTGCTACTAGGAGTACTAGTAAAGTACACATCAACACAATGTATATCCAATATACTTCTATCGACCTTGCCAGCCTTCTAATCTACCAAGTATCTAGGGTAATTCTGCTCCAGTGGCTGTTCCCCTTATTACAGAAGCACTTAGTCTTGGGTTTGGGTTCAACCTTGGGTTTCTTCACTAGAGCAGCAGCTGAATTGCTGTTTCACGAAGTATCCCTTCTTGCCCTTGCCCTTCTTGAAACTAGTGGTTTCACCAACCATCAACAATTGATGCTCCTTCTTCATTTCTACTTTTGTGGTGTCAAACATCGCGAATATCTCAAGGATCATCATATATGTCCCTGATATATTATAGTTCATCACAAAGCTCTAGCGGCTTGGTGGTAATGACTTCGGAGAACTATCACTATTTCATCTGGAAGATCAACTCCCACTTGATTCAAGCGATTGTTGTACTCAGACAATCTGAGCACAAGCTCAACGATTGAGCTTTTCTCCCTTATTTTGCAGGCTAAGAAAATCGTCGGAGGTCTTATACCTCTTGACGTGGGCACGAGCCTGAAATCCCAATTTTAGCCCTCGAAACATCTCATATGTTTCGCGACATTTCAAAACGTCTTCGGTGCCTCAACTCTAAACCGTTTAACTGAACTATCACGTAGTTATCAAAACGTGTATGTCAGATGTTTGCAACATCCACAGACGACGTTCGAGGTTCAGCACACTGAGCGGTGCATTAAGGACATAAGCCTTCTATGAAGCAAATGAGGACTATCCTCAGTTTACGGACCTCGTCCGCATAATTGCTACTCTCAACTTTCAACTAATTTTTCTCTAGGAACATATCTAAACAGTAGAACTAAAGCGCGAGCTACGACATAATTTGCGAAGACCTTTTGACTATGTTCAGGATAATTAAGTTCATCTTATGAACTCCCACTCAGATAGACATCCCTCTAGTCATCTAAGTGATTACATGATCCGAGTCAACTAGGCCGTGTACGATCATCACGTGAGACGGACTAGTCAACATCGGTGAACATCTTCATGTTGATCGTATCTTCTATACGACTCATGCTCGACCTTTCGGTCTTCTGTGTTCCGAGGCCATGTCTGTACACATGCTAGGCTCGTCAAGTCAACCTAAGTGTTCCGCGTGTGTAAATCTGTCTTACACCCGTTGTATGTGAACGTTAGGATCAAACACCCGATCATCACGTGATGCTTTGAAACAATGAACTGTCGCAACGGTGCACAGTTAGGGGGAACACTTTCTTGAAATTTTAATGAGGGATCATCTTATTTACTACCGTCGTTCTAAGCAAATAAGATGTATAAACATGATAAACATCACATGCAATCAAATAGTGACATGATATGGCCAATATCATAGTGCTCCTTTTGATCTCCATCTTCGGGGCTCCATGATCATCATCGTCACCGGCATGACACCATGATCTCCATCATCGTGTCTTCATGAAGTTGTCTCGCCAACTATTACTTCTACTACTACAGCTAACGGTTAGCAATAAAGTAAAGTAATTACATGACGTTTATGTTGACACGCAGGTCATAAATTAAGACAACTCCTATGGCTCCTGCCGGTTGTCATACTCATCGACATGCAAGTCGTGGTTCCTATTACAAGAACATGATCAATCTCATACATCACATATATCATTCATCATATCCTTTTGGCCATATCACATCACATAGCATACCCTGCAAAAACAAGTTAGACGTCCTCTAATTGTTGTTTGCATGTTTTACGTGGCTGCTATGGGTTTCTAGCAAGAACGTTTCTTACCTACGCAAAGACCACAACGTGATATGCCAATTGCTATTTACCCTTCATAAGGACCCTTTTCATCGAATCCGATCCGACTAAAGTGGGAGAGACAGACACCCGCTAGCCACCTTATGCAACTAGTGCATGTTTGTCGGTGGAACCGGTCTCACGTAAGCGTACGTGTAAGGTTGGTCCGGGCCGCTTCATCCCACAATGCCGCCGAATCAAGATTGGACTAGTAACGGTAAGCATATTGAACAAAATCAACGCCCACAGCTACTTTGTGTTCTACTCGTGCATAGAATCTACGCAATAGACCTAGCTCATGATGCCACTGTTGGGGAACGTAGCAGAAATTCAAAATTTTCCTACGTGTCACCAAGATCTATCTATGGAGAGACTAGCAACGAGGGGAAGGAGAGTGCATCTACATACCCTTGTAGATCGCTAAGCGGAAGCGTTCAAGTGAACGGGGTTGATGGAGTCGTACTCCTCGTGATCCAAATCACCGATGATCCTAGTGCCGAACGGACGGCACCTCCGCGTTCAACACACGTACAGCCCGATGATGTCTCCCACGCCTTGATCCAGCAAGGAGAGAGGGAGAGGTTGAGGAAGACTCCATCCAGCAGCAGCACAATGGCGTGGTGGTGGTGGAGGAGCGTGGCAATCCTGCAGGGCTTCACCAAGCACCACGGGAGAGGAGAAGGACTTGGGAGAGGGGAGGAGCTGTACCAAAGGCAAAGGTAAGAAGTCCTCCATCTCCCCCACTATATATAGGGGGGCCAAGGGGGGGCGCCGGCCCTAGGAGATCCAATCTCCTAGGGGGGCGGCGGCCAAGGGAGGAATCCCTCCTCCCCAAGGCACCTAGGAGGTGCCTTCCCCTTCTGGGACTCTTCCTTTAGGGTTTCCCCCACACTAGGCACATGGGCCCTAGGGGAAAGTGGCGCCCCAGCCCACTTTGGGCTGGATCCCATCCCACTTCAGCCCATGGGACCCTCCGGGATAGGTGGCCCCACCCGGTGGGCCCCCGGGACCCTTCCGATGGTCCCGGTACAATACCGATGACCCCGAAACTTGTCCCGATGGCCAAAATAGGACTTCCTATATATAAATCTTTACCTCCGGACCATTCCGGAACTCCTCGTGACGTCCGGGATCTCATCCGGGACTCCGAACAACATTTGGTAACCACATACAAACTTCCTTTATAACCCTAGCGTCATCGAACCTTAAGTGTGTAGACCCTACGGGTTCGGGAAGCATGCAGACATGACCAAGACGTTCTCCGGTCAATAACCAACAGCGGGATCTGAATACCCATGTTGGCTCCCACATGTTCCACGATGATCTCATCGGATGAACCACGATGTCGAGGATTCGATCAATCCCGTATGCAATTCCCTTTGTCTAGCGGTACGATACTTGCCCGAGATTCGACCGTCGGTATCCCGATACCTTGTTCAATCTCGTTACCGGCAAGTCTCTTTACTCGTTCCATAACACATCATCCCGTGATCAACTCCTTGATCACATTGTGCACATTATGATGATGTCCTACCGAGTGGGCCCAGAGATACCTCTCCGTCACACGGAGTGACAAATCCCAGTCTCGATTCGTGCCAACCCAACAGACACTTTCGGAGATACCCGTAGTGTACCTTTATAGCCACCCAGTTACGTTGTGACGTTTGGCACACCCAAAGTATTCCTACGATATCCGGGAGTTGCACAATCTCATGGTCTAAGGAAATGATACTTGACATTAGAAAAGCTTTAGCATACGAACTACACGATCTTGTGCTATGCTTAGGATTGGGTCTTGTCCATCACATCATTCTCTTAATGATGTGATCCCGTTATCAACGACATCCAATGTCCATGGTCAGGAAACCGTAACCATCTATTGATCAACGAGCTAGTCAACTAGAGGCTTACTAGGGACATAGTGTTTTCTATGTATCCACACATGTATCTGAGTTTCCTATCAATACAATTCTAGCATGGATAATAAACGATTATCATGAACAAGGAAATATAATAATAACTTATTTATTATTGCCTCTAGGGCATATTTCCAACAATTCTCTCATGCTTCACTTAAATTATTTTGAGAGAAGAAATTTTTTATGCTCATGTTCTTCACTTAGATTTGTTTTAGTTATCAAAAGCAACATATTAAACTAGTCCTAAAGTGATAGATATTCAAGAGGAATATAATAAAAACTTTCATGAAGATCATTGGACAAAATAGACTTGATTCTTTGTAATAGTTTTGCGGTATGATGATATAATATGTGAGTCATGTTGATGAGTAATTATGCTTTGGTAAGAATATTGGTGTTAAGGTTTGTGATTCCCTATGCAAGCACGAAAGTCAATAGTTATGCAATGAAGTTACATCCTACTTATGTTTCATTATTCAGTGTTAGTTATGCTTAATGCTCGCGTATGAGATTTTACCTTTCTTGGTTGGATGCTTCTCAATCTTTTGCTAGCTTCACTTGTACTAAGTAGGATTACTACTTGTGCATCCAAAATCCTTAAACCAGTTTTGACATATGAGTCAACTATACCTACCTATATGCAGTATTCTTTTGCCGTTCTAAGAAAATTTGTATGTGCCATCTCTAAACTTCAAAATAAATTTCCTTTTTTTGTGCTCGTACCGCTCATGAAATGGTAGGGGTGGCTGATATTTTTCCATGCTAGATGTGTTATTCTCAAGATGAGTGTTTATTCACTTGTCATTGCACGAGAGTATGGCAAAGGTATTAGGGATGCCCAGTCCCGAAATGAAAAATGAATTTACTTTATGTTGTCAAATAATAAATTCCTTGGAAAGTGTTGGTATGGACGACACCCGTGGATTCGGTTAGCCGCGGAATGTGAAAGTATGGTGGAAAAAGGAAAAAAACATTATTTTCTGTTTGGGAACCTCCTATGATATATCTAGCATGGAAAGTATTGGGAACTACTCGATCATTTTCGTTGACAAGAAAAGCATGCCACCCAAAATGTTTTTATCTCTATCTTTTTCGCTTTGAGCTCTAGCACCTCTACAAATCCCTACTTCCCTCTGCGAAGGGCTTTTCTATTTACTTTATGCAATTTTTATTTGAGTCTCCATCTTCTCTCATAAAGCACCAACTAAGGGGCACTATGATCGTACTTGAGCATTGGGTGTAGCTAATATGCGAGTGTGTTTCATGAATGGATCAATGATTGAGCATAATGGGCTAGGGATAACTTGCTTTAATGTTGATATTTGAAAGACATGGTTGCTTGTTGATATGCTTGAGTATTGAAATCTTCATGTCAAAACAAGACTATTGCTTTGAATCATATAAAAGTCCAAATGTCCATGCTACAAAAGAAAGAATATGTGATGAACATATTAGGCAGCATTCCACATCAAAAATTCCATTTTTTATCATTTACCTACTCGAGGATGAGCGGGAATTAAGCTTGGGGATGCTGATACGTCTCCAACGTATCTATAATTTTTCAATGTTCCATGCTGTTATATTATCATTCTTGGATGTTTTACAGTCATTTTATAGCAACTTTATATCATTTTTAGGGACTAACCTATTGACATAGTGCCTGGTGGCAGTTGTTGTTTTTGCTTGTTTTTTACTTCGCAGAAAATCAATACCAAACAGAGTCCAAATGCAGCGGAACTTTTTGGAGTTTTTTTGGACCAGAAGACACAAGTTGGGCCAAGGAAGTACTAGAGGGGGGCTCCGGGGGGAGCACAACCCACCTGGGCGCGCCTGGGGGCCCAAACGCGCCCTGGTGGGTTGTGCCCACCTCGGCCGCCTCGCGCACCGCCTCTTTGCTCTATATTCCAAAAACCTTAGGGGAGTCGACGAAACACAATTCCAGCCACCGCAAGTTCCAGAAACCACATATCCAATCTAGACACCATCACGAAGGGGTTCATCATCCTCATTGGTGCCTCTCTGATGATGCGTGAGTAGTTCATTGTAGACCTACGGGTCCATAGTTAGTAGCTAGATCGCTTCCTCTCTCTCTCTCTCTCTTGATTCTCAATACAATGGTCTCTTGAAGATCTATTTGATGTAACTCTTTTTGCGTGTGTTTGTTGGGATCCGATGAACTTTGAGTTTATGATCAGATTTATTTTATCCATGAAAGTTATTTGAGTTTTGATCTCTTATATGCATGATTTTTTATAGCCTCATATTTCTTCTTTGAATCTTTGGTTTAGTTAGGCCGACTTGATCGATTTTTCTTGCCATGGGAAGAGGTGCTTTGTGATGGGTTCGATCTTATGGTGCTCAATCTCAGTGACAGAAGGGGAAATGACACGTATGTATCGTTGCTATTAAGAATAACAAGATGGGGTCTATTCCTACATGAATAGATCTTGTCTACATCATGTCATCGTTCTTATTGCATTACTCCGTTTTCCCATGAACTTAATACACTAGATGCATGCTGGATAGCGGTTGATATGTGGAGTAATGGTAGTAGATGCAAGCAGGAGTCGGTCTACTAATCTTGGACGTGATGCCTATATAAAGATCATTGCCTGGCCATTGTCATAATTATTTGAAGTTCTATCAATTGCCCAACAGTAATTTGTTTACCCACTGTATGCTATTTTTCTCGAGAGAAGCCACTAGTGAAATCTACGGCCCCGGGGTCTCTTCTTTATCATATTTGCCTTCGAGATCTATTTTTATTCGCTTTTATTTTTAGATCTATTAATCCAAAATCCCAAAAATACCTTGCTGCAATTTATTGTTATTTATTTTATCTCGCGTTCCTGCGAGATCTATTTATCCAATCTACTACAATTTTATCTATCTTTTTACCTTGTTGTGATTGACAGCCCCTCTTTTACGTCGGGTTGCAAGTATTTGTTCTTTGTATGCAGGTACCGTTTTCGTGTGTTGCGTGATTCTCCTACTAGTTCGATAACCTTGGTCTCATCACTGAAGGAAATACCTACCGTAGATGTGCTGCAACATCCCTTCCTCTTTGGGGAAATACCGACGTAGTTCGAGCCACAATCAGTCTCCCCTTGGCCCATTAGGCCCATAGACCTCCCGGGGCCTACCGGAACCCCTTCTGGTGATCCGATGGTTACCCGGTACAACCCGAAACCTTTCTGGTGTCCAAATAGCATCGTCCTATCAATATTTACCTCCGGAGCTCCTAGTCATGTACGTGATCTCATCTGGGACTCTGAACAACATTTGGTCACCAAATCATATAACACTATATCGTCAACGAATGTTAAGCGTGCAGACCCTATGGGTTCGAAAACTATGTAGACATGTCCGAGTCACTTCTTCGGTCAATAACCAATAGTGAAACCTGGATGACCATATTGGTTCCTACATATTCTACGAAGATCTTTATCAGTCGAACCTTATGACAACATACGTAATTCCCTTTGTCTATCGTTATGTTACTTGCCCGAGATTCGATCGTCGGTATCTTCATACCTAGTTCAATCTTGTTACCGACAAGTCTCTTTACTCGTTCTGTAATATATCATCTCGTAACTAACTCCTTACTCACTTTGCTTGCAAGCTTCTTGTGATGTGTACTACCGAGAGGGCCCAGAGATACCTCTCCGATACACGGAGTGACAAATCCTAATCTCGATCCATGCCAACTCAACAAACACCTTCGGAGATACCTGTAGAACATCTTTATAATCACCCAGTTACGTTGTGACGTTTGATAGCACACAGGGTATTCCTCTAGTATCCGGGAGTTGCATGATCTCATAGTCGAAGGAGTATGTATTTGACATTAAGAAAGCAATAGCAATAAACTGAATGATCATATGCTAAGCTAACGGATGGGTCTTGTCCATCACATAATTTTCCTAATGATGTGATCCCGTTATCAAGTGACAACACATGTCTATGGTTAGGAAACCTTAACCATCTTTGATCAACGAGTTAGTCTAGTAGAGGCTTACTAGGGACATGGTATTTCGTTTATGTATCCACACATGTATTTAAGTTTCCGATCAATACAATTCTAGCATGAATAATAAATCTTTATCATGAGTAAGGAAATATAATAATAATAACTTTATTATTGCCTTTAGGGCATATTTCCATCACAAATAAAATAAAATAAACCTTTTAGCGTAAGCAAAACTAACACCATTTTCCTATTTGAAATGGGGGTCAACCATCTCCATATTGTTACCGAGAGACCAATGTCTTAAGATAAACTTGATAACCAACATTAATCCCACTAATCATGCCGTAATCAATACCAAAATACATTTAGGGTTTATATATGCAATTTCAACTTCTTGCACGACAACGCCTTTAAGAAGGAATAAAAAAAGCCTTGTGCCTCCGTCACCCCTTTCAGATGAAAATGGTCTAAGACAAAAATATTCATCCTGACTTTCGAGACCAACCATCGAAGGGAGCACATCAACAAGGAGACAAAACATTTAATGAGGTAACAACGCAAGTTTGCCGCTACTAAACTGAAATATTCAAGGTGGGGACAAGAATTTTTAGCTGCGACATGAGGCAGTGTTCCAGTTATCATTTTGAAAACGGATCTTCAGGTAGTCACGCCAGCTTGTATTCCATGATAGGACGCAACGGTATGATGGTAGCTGATGTATGGGTCATCTTCCCACCATAGACCGCTGCCCTAGTCGTTAGGGGGTCGCTCTCATGTCGTTGTGTGATCTAGCCGCTACCATTCCTCACCTGCGCAGCATCCACCATGACCCAAGGGCCACTACCCTAACACCCTTTGCATGAGCAGAGACGTCCGCCGGCATGTTTGATGCCGACTGGAAGCCGTTAGGGCGCCCGTGCCCCATCAACGATAAACGTTGCTATTGCCGACAAGGGCCTCCACGTGCAACCTCTCCGTGTGCCCTAGACAACAAACATCCACCGTCATGTTTTGTTGTTGATTCAAAATAGATTGATTTTTTCTTAAGCTACAATGGATTTAGACAAATCAACTTTAGTTTACTGCAATATTTTTTTATTTCAGAACTTTAGTTTAGTAAAGAAGTGCAACGTTCGCTTTTCTGAATAAAAAGGTGTAAGTGGCACTTTCACTGCACTGTTTCACTTGTCTGAATTGAACAAGACTTAAAATGTGTCAACGGCTTAGACATAGACATAGACGGGCCCATCAGAATGACCTGTGGAGGCAGCTGTTCAGCTCGCTCGATGTGCAGCTTTGCAGGCCACGCCCTGGCATAGACCGTTACCAGCCAAAACCACTAGACCACCACAGGACAAACCGAAGGAATCTCACCTAGAACGAGATCTTTTGACCAAATCAGGGCTACCGCGCAGCCTTGCACAGTGGGTAAGAAGCAAAATTACCACAAGAAAGAGAGGGGAGAGGAACAACTGAGGAATTCATAACTGTAAACCAAAAATGTAGCCTGCATAAACTTTTCGGATTCTTTGTCTAGCAAATCTACGGCTATGCTAACCTCTTCCTTTCGCCCCTTCTCTCTTTACACGGTCCAACAAAATTGAGAAAGATATGCAGGTATAGAGTGAGAATACTATATGTATAATATATCCTAGGTAGGCAGACTGATGGACCATTGGACGACGAGCATGAGCGGATGACGGAGACGGAGGAGCTAGGTGCTGCAATAGCAGGGGAGGGACGCTATCTTCATCGTGCAGCAAAGGGGCCTGGACCCCGGGCACCGGCGATAGCGCAGCTCCATCACAAACTCATTCGCCGGAGCACCCACCGGCCTCAGGACCTCTTCCTTCGGCTTGCAGCTCAGCCACCGCTCGAGTAGGCCGTGCAGCGTTGTCGAGGGGCACACCGACTCATCATGGCATAAGATCTCCACCTGCATTTCGCACAAGTGTATACACAAGGGGTCAAACAAAAGAGCAGGTTCACATACTCTCGGTTTGTGGGCACACAGACTCGCGCACACTCACTAACAGGAAGAGATATGATAGGATGGATCATTGAGCTGCAAAATGTTTTAGTGCCGTATTCTTTGGGAGCTTTGAACAGAAAAATGGTGCAATTAAATCCTACTATGTCACCATCCAAATCTACAAATGCAGCAGGGTGGTTCCTTTTAATGGAAATCCATGGGGACAGTGGCCCCTTCACAATTTCTGAAAAACAAAATCTAGAAATGTAGCAAAGTCCAGATTTATCGGTAAATGTAGTACATGGAAGCAAGCACCTTGATAGCAGGGCACAGACTTGAGTAGGGTTTGTGGAGTGGCAGCAATCAAAAATGGAAGTACAATGACATCTAAAAGGCCCACCTTATCGTCACTTGCTAGCTCAAGTTTTTTCATAATCAGCCTCAGGATGGAGGATACCCGCATAGTTCCATCTCTGAAACAAGAAGAAAAAATCATATTGAAGAACAGAATGTATTAAATTCTTGGAACCTACTAACATGTTATTACATCAGTGAAAACTGAATTGCTGGTAGGAATGAATGAAAAAAAGCATGCAGCATTTTCGGATGAAATATCTTCTCCACCTGTCATAAAAATTCACAAGACCACTGTTTTTCTAGGTTCTTCACCTTCATATTTTGAGATGAAGAGAAGAACTCTTGCTAATACCAGAGCAATCTATGCATCTAGTAAAAAACAATCAAAGATAACAGGAAAAGGGGCATCAGCACACTGAGCCATCTAAGATGGGAAAATATCTCCACCAACATATGCTATGATTAAGAGGATGCTAAGTATGAGAGGCCTATATCATTGTTGACAAGGAAACTTGAAGCCTAAAGGGGAACTCACTTAATTCTGTAGAAATTCTTTTCTAGCTGAGGCAACAGTTTAGCTTCTACCCTGCAAAACAATTTTCATTTTGATGTGACAACACAAAACACATGGTCCATCAGAATCTGTATATATATATTGAATAGAGATGCTGCAAGAGGTCTTACTGGTTCGGTGAAGTGACTAGTGAAAACCAGACTTGGGTAGTTATTCCATCATGCGAGTCTGCTTCTGGGCTTTCCCTCGGAGTATGCTCTGTGGTTGTTTTATTTTTGTGACTTTCCTTGAGACAAGGACTTGGATTCTGCGATTTCTTCGCGCTTGCCATGACTAAACTCCGTAAGGGCTTCTCAAGCTCTTCCTTGTCAATCGTCCCATGATTCTTTCCATCTTCAGAAATATCTACACTGTTCTGTTTGGGATGGAAGTGTAGTTAGAATAAGAAAATGTTACAAGACAACTGGCATAAAACTTGCATATGAATTATGTGTTGATAACACTTCAATACTACCTGTTTTTTATTTGCAGATGTTCTCATCTTGGTAGATTTTAGTGCCGGGGCCTTCTCAGCCATCTGATAGCGGTCTTCAGATTTATTTGGCAATTTACCGAGAGAAAACGTCTGGGATGTGATAGTCCTTCTTGCAGCTTTGGTTCTCCGTCCTGTCAGAGTAGACTGTGTTGCCATCTTTGGGGTTTCAACCAAGGAAGAAATGGACCTCTCTTTTCTCTTCGCTGGCAATGTAATAGTTGGAGCCTCAAAAGCATCTACTTCTGCCTTAGGTGGAAACAAATAATTTCTGATAGCCTGAATACTTATATCAGCCCTTCAAACAAGGAACCAATCAATCATGTTAGGTAGCAGCATATAGTTGAGTACCTGAGTCGAGATTGCAGGAAAAAAAAAGAATGATGGTGGCTGGAATTCTAAGATTTTGCTTCACCAAACAAAAATGTATATACACTGTTTAGCAAGTGTGTGTATTTCAGCCAGTGTTATTAGACAAGATAACAATGTAGCAGGCAGTCGGCACGAAGAGCTGTGATAGCTGTTACAACTTACGCAAGATTTATACAGTAGAATCCACAGGAGTGTAATTATAAGCTAGTATACTCTCACTAATAACCAGAAGGAACTATTTTTAATTCAAATGTGTATAGAGATATTAACAGTACATATACTCTTATTCCTCACAAAAATATTAAGTGCACTTTTCTGGGGTATAAGGGTCGTACATATACTCTTATTCTTCAGAAAAATGTTAAGTGCACTTTTCTACTGTTTTATATAAGGGTCCAAATGAGCTAATTGTTTCTGCAGCTATTAATAAATGGTGTGTGTGAACACCATATTTTACTGAAAGGTACGAATTTTAAAATGGAAAACAGAATGGAAATGTATTTGAACTCCTATCACTTTAAGGATCAAGTTACAAGTGTCGACATGTTTGCTTGTTGGAATCGCAGATATCCTTCATGATAGTTTTATATGGATTCTAACATGAATTTTATTAGTCTGTTTTCTCCATTCTGGCCATCTGTTGCTCTATAGTCTATACATCCTTATACTGCCAAGTTCTTAAGGCTGCGTTGGGCGTCGTCGGCGAAGGGAAAACTTACAGAGACAAGGACAGGATTGTCGGACTGTGGGGTCTGGTCAGTCGGCTGCAGTACGAAAACTGTTCGCCGCTGATGTGGGGCTTTAGTACGTGGACCCTGAGGCAAACTGCCGACTTATCCAATGATGCTCTGACACGTGCAATAGGAGGGAGAGGAGCCACAAAATTTTGTGTTCGCCGAATTATTACTGAGATGAAACAAGCTGGAGGACTTGCAGCATGAGCCATTTTGAGGCAGCCGGAGAACTATAGAATTTGTTCTATTGTTACAGATGAACAGAAGATTTTGGATCATGTATTCTTACTTGATTTAGTATCCGTAGAACCTCCAAATGGCTCATTTTGACATGCACTATATGTACTATTAGTGTAAGAAGGCCTAAAAAAGTGGCAGCACCACTTCTTAAGGCTCACATGTTATTAACGCTATGCAGGTGTACTTACAGGAATTTAAAGAAAAAAGAGAACTGACAAGTTGGAAAAACAATGTTGTACAGCAGATAACCTTGGTATTTTAACAATTACTTACCTGAGTTTCTCTTCAGGAGTGATCCCAAGAGCAACGTCGCATACTGGGCAGGCTTCGATCTCCTCCTCATCTATTTTCTTCATAATACATTCCCGGCAAACTGCTTACAAAAATATGGTCACAAGAGGAACTCTACAGACAAGCATGCGAGTATCATACAGAGATTTGAAAGAACCGAATTTTATGTGCTCGACAGAGGAAAGCTACATCATGAGTAAAATACAAAGTAGCAACAATGCAATAAGAGTAGATACTTGACTTGCATCCAGATTGATAGCTTGAACAAGACTGACAACTGCGCTGTACTTGCGGTGCAGCAGTAGCTGTCAGGCTTATCATCAAGAACGTTTGTTTAGATAATCAGAGTGATCATCCTCCTGGCATCTACATCATGTGGTGCAGCCACTTTGTCAAAAAAAAAAGTGGTGTGGCCATTTTTTTTTTATAATGTGAAGCACGGCTATACCAAAAACATAGATCTGAGATACTTCCCCAATACAAATAACTATATAAGACAGCACGCCACTGAGTACCCGTTCTACTAACCAGAAGCATCGATAACATAACCAAACGGACAGGAGTCAAGCATTCGCTAAAGAGGTATGGTTGCTTGCTGGCTCTCACCATCCATGAGTAGCGAGCAATGCTCTCTCTGTAAGCTCGATCCCTGGATGATGGTGGAAGAAGATTAACAATTCTGACAAGACAAGTGCAAAGAGGAGCAGTGGAGGTGGCTTGTGCGACTGTAGCTGCATGGCATATTTGCTTGGAATGAGAGAAACAAGAGGATTTTCAGAGAACAGAATACTACGGCTGCTAATGTTTGGGAGCTAGTGAGTGTAGGATTTAGCCTCCTGATGGATGCATTTCAAGAGTAGTTTTGTTCCCTTTTTTTTGTACAGCCGAAGTGTTGTTGACACTGTCGAATTTTCTTGTTTCCCTTCCGCTCTGTTTGAGCCACCCTGCACTTAATGCAACAGCAAAACTCCTGCTACTTACAGTCACGCGCGCACATACACACACAAAAGATTCAGCTTGGCTGCATTGTCGAATCCAGAGAACAGGGATGGCATGGCGGCTCCGGTGGGACTGGTGCGCGAGAGCACGGGCGAAGAAACCACGGCTTCGATCGGCGGCTGCGGCGGCGGCACAGTGTTTCTCCGGAGTAGCTCCGGCGCACACGGCTACCGGAGAGGAAACGCCTGCCTCTTGGTCCAGGATGACGAAGCAGACCCAGCTCCAACGAGAACGCCGGCCAAGCAGAGCGAACGCGGCGGAAGGTGGCCGCCAGGGCCAGACCGCAGCGGCACGCAATCAGAAGCCTCGGCAATTCGCACGAGACCGGTGGCGGCTCCGGCGCTCATCTGGGATCAGGAAGTCGCGTCGAACGCCAACCTGATCACCACACCACCACTGACAGAGAGACAGACGGAACAGGGACAGAGAAAGCAGAACATCCGACACCAAAGCCAAGGAGGGCAGCGCGACGCGACGGGGGGCATGGGGGCGTCCGCGCGCAGCGGCGCGGGACGCCGGCGCGTGCAGCGCAGACACGACGGAGTAGAGAGAGAGGGAGGGCGGACGGACGGAAGAGAAACGAAACCCGTAGAGGCGGCGGGGGAGCGGGGTAGAGAGAGAGAACTCACAGGTGTGGCCGCACTCGGTGAAGGCGCTGGCCTCCCGGAAGTAGCCGTCGCAGAGAGGGCACGTCACGCACGGGGCGAGCAGCGCCCGCCGCACGCGAGCTACCCCCGGCGCGTGCCCCATCTCCCCGCCGCCGGCAACCACCTTCGCCACCTCCTCCTCCTCCTCGTCGGCCTCCTCGTCAGAAGAGCCCGGGGCCCGGGGGAGGCGGAGAATCAGGAATACGCGGCGCGGGGCGATGGAATCGAGGGCATTGACCGGCCGGGACAACAGAGGCGCGGCGGCTGCGGCGGCGGAGCTCCGGCGAGGCGCGGGGGTTTGGGGGGCCGGGGAGTACGAAGTCTTTTCCTATTGCGCTGTATAAATAGAGGAAATTGGAGTGGCAGAGGCGATTGCGTGTTGGCGGCGCCGGGTGCGCGTAGCCTATAAGGACCTATGTGCGATTTGTATTCGGAACTGTCTTCCTATTGTTTTTCCAAATTTATCTGCTCTTTTTCCTGTTCCGAACCAGGCCGTTCCAATTTTCGTTGTTCCATAATTAGTGTAGATAAGATTCATTTTGTGTGTGGGTAGGTGGCGAATTTCTTATACAAAGCAAAGAGACCATAAAGAGGGGTAAATTGTTGTGTGTGTTTGGTTGCTCGGCTTGTTTTCGGCCTTCCTGCACGAGTCACCCTATGAAGTCTGCACAAGCTGAAACGCCGCGGTTGGGACCGAGTTTTGCAGTTCGTTTGGTAGCTCGCATGGCATCAGTGCTTATTTTCTACACGGGAGCTATGTCTCTCATATTGCGAGATGTAGCTTGGCCTTGCCTTACCTCTAGCACTGGTTGCGAGGTGGCTTTAGTGGGCCAGCCGATTAAGACAGTTTTGGGAAGATTCTTTACATGTGCTTTCTACATTGTATAAACATGTTAAAAACAACTTAAACATCTTTCTACATTGTAGAAACATTTTTCTAATATTTCATGAACATGTTTTTGAAATCCGTGAAATTTTTTAAAAAGTTCAAGAACATTTTTTCAATGTTATGAAACAAAAAAAAAGCAATTACATTAACTATTTTGAGCAAATGTGCTCAACATATTTCTGAACGTGTGAACATATTTTGAATGATATAAATTAAAAAAAATTGAACATTTTATTAAATGATAGAGACATTTTTTAAAAAACACACGAATATTTTTCAAATATTAGGGACATTTTTTTGAATGCTATCAACATTTTTAAAATTTACATGTACATTATTTCTACATTACATGAACATTTTAAATGTGTGGTGAACACTTTTAAAAATTTGAGTAAATTAATTTCTGAAACATATATATTCAAAATATTTCAAGTTACGGGTCCCTATCTGAATGGTAGTCATGCCAGCTCTTGGTTTGTTCACATAGATAGCCGACCTCCATGGTAATTTCCCCTGTGAAGCCGGCCTCAGAAGTCGGTCTCCTGGGAAACACTTGTAAAATTTTTGAACATGAGGTCTCGGTCCCGAGAGCCGGGAAGGGGGGTATACCAAGATCCGACCCAACTGCCGTCATAGGGCATTTTATTTGCCTGATGGTGCATCGAAGGGTAGATACAAGGAGGTTCTAAAGTTAAAAAATTCTTCTAAAAGGTCAAGCAGTTGGATAGAAATTTTGTTGTCTATCTCCCGCTGTTGAATGGGCTTTAGAGTTTCGGCCTTTAGCGCACTTCTTGTTTTTTTAGCTAGCGTCGCCTCTGGGCTTGGATTGAGTGGGCCAGCAGAGCATTCGTTCACGAAATGTTAGAGATAATGGGATTGTAGGCCTGGAATAAGGTAAAAAAATCTCAAAAGGCGGGAGACTGGAATTGTTGTTGCAACTGATCAAACGTGAAACCGTTAGGGAGGTTATATGAGAGTTGGAAATAGCTCATCCCAATTGGTCTACCCTAATGTATAGAAATACAGGACCGAGAAAAAATAGTAGCAGTTACCGCATAAAATTCATCGGGACATCAGGTTGAGCCAGCAATGGTGCATCTGGGAGGGATGTGCGGTCCAATCTTCTGTCTCTCAAGGGTCACCTAGGCCCAGACTTGAAGCTCTCTCAAGTAACAAGCGAGTAGCCTTTTCCTTGATGGATCTAGTCCTGTGTTGGCTCCTCCTCCATGTACCTTGTACGATCTATCGATCAAGCTGTTTCCTATTTTGGCGCTTATACCGTTGTTTATGCCAAATCCTGGATAGATTCTTTATGGGCTAGCCCGTATATGGCACCAATGGGAAGCCTCCCTTTCTTGGTTTTGTGAAGCCCCGAGAAGCTTCCAGCCCAAGTTTTGGCAAGTTTGTAGAAGCTTCTGTCTGGGTTTTTTTTCAAATGGTTTTCTTTGGTTTATTCTTTTTTTTCTTCTTTTTTTTTCAAATGCATGACTTCATCCAAATTCAAACACCATTATAAAAATTAAAAACTTTTAAAATTTCCTGAAGTTTTTTAAAAACACATGAACATTTTCAAATTCGTAAACTGTTTTTCAAAACTTGCAAACTTTATCATATCTATGAACTTTTTTTGAATATATCAACTTTTCTTAAAACAGATGAATGTTCTCAAATCTACAAACTTTTTTATTTATAAACTTTTAAAAAAAATACATGAACTTTTTTCAAAATTGATGAATTATTTCAACTTCAGTTTTTTTCAAAAACCATGAAATTATTTGAGTTACGAACCTTTTTCAAAGGAAAACATTCCTAGAGGATTTTTGATTTTTGTTGAACTTTTTCTGAATTTATGAATTTTTTTTTGCATTCGTGAACATTTCTCAACTTCATGGATTTTTTTTGAATTCATAAACATTTCTTGAGTACATGCACTTTTCTCAAATTCATATTTTTTTCAATTTTTCATGGACATTTTCCTGAATTCTTGGTATTCTATTGAATTCATGACAATTTCTCGGGTTTGCAAAAAATTTACAAATTTGTGAACTTTTTTACGAATTCATGAACTTTCCTTAAATTCATGAAAAATTCTTTTGAATTTCCTGATTTTTTTGGAGTTTTTGCATTTTTTTAGAAAGTCAACGATGTGCTGTTCATCAGTCAACATTCCACCTGTCACCTGATGGAATGAACAGGCGAACGAGCGAGCGAACTATTGTTGTTGGGCAGGTCCACTCGAGAGTGCGGGCCGAACGGTTTAAGAATAAGCGTAACTGCGCTATTTATAGCACACAGATTTAGAAAAACATGATCTTTCCGAAAGGAAAATGTAAAGAAAATTTGAAAGTTCACACATTTCAAAACCAATCACGAATTCAACGAACCTCACAAATTATAAAAAAGTTCACATATTTGAAAAAGTTCATCAAATTTGAAAAAAGGTTCATAAAAAAAGAAAACAGTTCATCAAAATTGAAAAATGTTTGTCGATTTTGAAAAAAATGTTTATCAAATTTGAAAATGTTGGTCGATTCTGAAAAAAGTTTCCAAAATTCAAAAAAAGTTCATGGATTTTCAAAAAGGTGCACAAATTTGAAAAAAAAAAGTGCATCGAATTACCAAAAAAGTTTGTCCATTTTTTTTTAAGAAAATCATTAATTCGGAGAAAAAGTTCACGTGTTTGCAAAGAATTTATCAAACCAGGAAAAAGAAAATACAAAAAAGAAAAAGGAAAAAAGCAAAATGATTCTTTTATGGGCTGGCCCGTGTAAGGCACAAGTGGAAAGCTCATTTCCTTGCTTTGGCAAGCTTCCAGAACCTTGCTTGGCCGGGTTTACGAAGCTTCTGCAGGCTTCCTTTCGGATTTTTTTCGGTGGGGGGGGGGGGGGGGGGGGGGTCTGGGAAGATTTTTGTTTTGTTTTTCTTTTGGAGTTTTTTTGGGAAGGTTTTTGTTCGTTTGTCCTTTTTTCCCTTTTTTCCTAATGTGTGAACTCTTTCCAATTTCTAAAACTATTTCGAATTTCACAAAAAAATTGCTTTTTCAAATTCCTGGTTTAAAAAAAACGTGGAACTTTCTCAAATTTGTGAACTCTTTTTTGAATACGTGAACTTTGTCAAATTTCGTGCCGGTTGCGCCCGTTAAGGTGTTATAACCACAACTAGGCACATGTACGCGCAAGGTGATCGAACCCAGAATCTCCTTGTACTTGAGAAACTGCAGTAACCACCCCGGCCACAATGCCTGTTGTGATAATTTCTCCATTTTTCTTATTTTTATTTATTTTTTACTTTTATTTTATTTTATTTTTCTTAAATTCATGAACTTTTCTCAAAATCCAAAATTGATGAACTTTTTTAGAATAGGTGATTTTTTTCCAAATTTGATTAACTTTTTTCAGAATCGGCGAATGAACTTTTTTCAAACTTGTGAAGTTCTTCTAAAGATTAATGATTTTTTTTTCTTCTAGATTTATGATTTTTTTTCTCAATTATGTGAATTTTTAGGAAATTAATGATTTTTGCAAAAAATAATGAACATTTGTTTTACAAAGGGATGAACTATTTTTCCAAAATCGATGAAGTTTTTTCAAATTTATGAACTCTTTCAAAATCGATAAAAAAATCAAATATGTTAACTTTTTTGAAAATCGATAAACTTTTCTTCAAAACCGATGTGCATTTTTTAATTCATGAACTTCTTTGAAGAGATGAACTTCTTTCTAATTCATAATTTTTCAAAAGTCCTTGAGCTTTTAAATTTTGTTTGCATTTCTATTAAAAACTCGTTTTTAGAAATGTTTTCGAATAATTCAAGAATCTAAGCATGGCTACAGTTTGTGCCTAGTAGCTCTAGTGGTTAGGCAACCTGGACTGTAGCTAAAGAGCGCGAGCTTGATTCCTCATAGGAGCCACTTTTGTTTTTTTTTGGGGGGGGAGGGGGGGGGGGGAGGGGTGTCGCACCATAAATACATTTTCTCTGCACTGCATGTTCGTGGGCTGGCGAACCAGATGCGGCAATGAGTGCCAGTTGCTTGAACCGAAGCATAAAGCGTCATATAGGACCTCCTAGTCGCAACATAGAAGCTATATCAACTCACATCTAAGAACTGTTGTCATTTTGCCTCATTGCTTCATGTTACGTATCGAGACATGGCCACGTGCGAACGCACCAACTCCCACTGCAAACCGGCCATGGCGTGATCTTGACATACACGGCCGCAAGATCATGTGCACGTGAACAGCCAGAAGCTGATCAATACCTAGCCTAGCGTGGTTAAAAAAATTAACAAGGGTAATTTTTATAAAAGGTGTTCATTTCAAACTCTTACCATGATCTATCAAAATTTGTGTCAACTTAAACAACTAATGAAACAAGGTGCATTAGCTAGGATTTTAACTCATAATTAGGGCACACTTTGTTCAACTAGGAAATTGTTCATGTTGTGTAATTTGTGTTTATCAGTTGCATGTGTAATATGGATAAATTTCTTTTCGAAAGAAAAGCACAATTGCAAGATGCTCCAAAAGACCTCATTTGGGAAGAGGAGATTTAGTATGATCTTGGCACGAGAAAATTGATATAACACTACCATGAGAATTTCATGGCTTGGAGGAATATCCTAAAGGCAATTCTCAAAGTTTTAGTTGTTGAAGGACCTTCATTCAGGCATTTATTATGTTCTACTTGAATGTGTCATTATATTATTTATCCTATAGGTTACTGAACGATGATGTCGGATGATGTATTTAGGAATTTGGAAATGCAAGACATCATTTTTCAAGTAATGTCGTCTTTTGTTTTACTCATTCCATCCCAAAATAAGTGTCTCAATTTTAGTACAACTATTATACTTCTGCCATCATAAAATAAGTGTCTAGAAGGAATGATTTGATTTTGGGCATGAAGAGATTCTTGAGTTTCATTTCTTGTAGAAGGAAAAAATTGGTTGATGAATGTGATTTTCAACAGTACTACCGCTCATTTATTGCATCACCAAGGCCTGTTACGTTCCATGGAATAATTGAAAAGAAAATTTTCTTCATTGATTACAGCTAATAGAGCAGTTGAACATCCTAAACAAACTACTAATAGCAACGGAGCGAGCACTAATGCAAAGCCTAGCAGGAGGGTGTTGGGAATCATAGTAGGAAACAAAAAAATTGCCGTATGAATAAAAAACCAGAAACACTATGATGATAGATACAAGGTTATCTGGTCGTTACCAACTCGGAGTTGGGGTGGAAGAAGAGTTGGTGAAGATTGTTCTTGAAGTCCTTCAAACCGTCCCATGAACAGCTCCCTCAAATGAAGATTGAACACACGATCTCTCTATGGGTTGCACATGTACCGAAGTGGTGGTTCGGCAGAGCTCCGTCGTCCGAATGAAGAACCCCTGAGAAAACTAGAGGGAGAAGTAGCCTAGCGATGTCGACATCTAGATCAACTAGACGCGAGAGAGAAAACTAGGGACAGGGCAGCAACGAGGCAACCTCCAAGGGTTTTGTGTGTTCTAGGGGTTGCCCTGCCCCTGTATTTATATAGGGTCACATCTTAGGGAGCAGACCTCCCCAAAGTCGGTTTGGGTCACGAGGAAGAGTCCTTCTTGGACTCCAATACCAAATGACATGAATCATGTCGTTTCTGTAAATGTTTTGGACTCTGGTGTCTGGTCTAGGGGTAAACGCCAATGACCCTGGCGTCTTGACCTTGCCCCAAGCAACTCCTTACTACACCGTCCTAAGGCATCATGGGCCTTACCCCTTGGCCCAACCAAGGTGTCCTCGCATGAGGGACCCTTTGGATTTATCCGGAAGGTTGCAAAACCTTTTGGACACTAGCAGAAGTTTCCAGGACCATCTCGGAACCTCCTAGAACATTTTCGGGAGCATCCAAAATACTTCTGAAACCGCCTGAAACTCTTTTGATGACCATTCTCTCATTCTCCTTTATCTCCTACCTTTCTAAGAAATCACTAGACATTAAGTGTGTGACCTTATAGGTTTGGTAAAGTATATACATGATCGGAACTCCTTCCGTCCAATGATCAATAACAGAACCGTCGAGATCTATATTGACCGCTATACCCACAAAACCAATTAGTCTAGTGAACCTATAGTTATTGTATGCTATTCTATTTTTCTTTGCAATACTTTACAAAACCCGAGTTGATCAGGGAAACAAACACGAGACTAAGAATCTATTTTTACCGTTTATTATTTTACATGTGCACATTAGTTTTCCACTGAGCCTCGTGGTTATTGCAAACTTGAGAACCATTGTAGTTATAGCATACAAATAGGACATAAAACATTAATTATAAACTTGGAAATAAATAATAACACAACTATTATTGCCTCTAGGGCATATTTCCAATAGAGGGATTGCACACAACATGTCAATTATTACCCTGTATAGGCTTGAACTTGTTGGACATACTAGGGTTTGGAACAATGCTCAATACCCTTGGTGGGTACGGCTGTCATATATTTATAAGAGGGAACCGTACAAATACAGGTTATGTTACAACATGTATATCTACTATATACTTAGTCTGACACCCTTCCTCAATCTTAACTATGTCCTGAAACACTCAGAAGGCTAAGATTGCGTCGAAATCCTTCAAAAGAAAGCAAGGGCAAGGGTTTAGTGAAAATATCAGCAAGCTGATCCTTAGAAGAAATAAACTTGATCTAAATGAGCTTTTGAGCAACACGTTCCCTCACAAAGTGATAGTCAACTTCGATGTGCTCCGTTCGGGCATGAAATACTCAATTGGATGAAATATATTTGGCACCGATGTTATCACACCAAAGGACATGTGGCTGAGTTGGAGAGACCTTCAACTCTCGAAGCAACGACTGCCCCCACATGATCTCAGCTGTGGCATTAGCAATCGTTTTGTACTCAGCTTTAGTACTACTCCGAGACACTGTAGCTTGCTTGCGGGCTTGCCAGGCGATCAAGTTAGATCCAAAGAACACAACATGTCCCCCCGTGGATCGCCGATCATCAGGACTACCAGCCCAATCGGCATCAGAAAATGCTGAGATCAGTCCAGAAGGTGCAGGCTGAAGATGAAGACCATATGAACCCATGTGATGAACATAGTGCAAGATGCGCTTAACGGCTGACCAGTGAGGATCACGTGGTGCATGAAGGTACTTGCACACATGGTTAACTGCAAATGATATGTCTGGTCGAGTAATGAGCAAGTACTGCAGGCCACCAACAATGCTGCCGTACTCAGTAGCATCCTCAGGAGAGAGCAAATCACTGGCAAGAGCTGTCAGTTTGTTTGTGGCAGACATAGGAGTCGTAGCAGTCTTGCACTGAAACATACCTGCACGACGTAGGAGATCCTGGGAGTACTTCTTCTGAGTAAGAGTCAAGCCACCATCAGAATGAAGAACCTCCAGACCTAGAAAATTGCATTTTCCAAAGAACCTTAACATCAAACTCAACACCAAGAGAGGACACAAGCCGATCCGTAGCAGCAACAGACGAACTGACAAGGATGATGTCATCAACATAGACCATGATGTACATAGTCACCTCAGGTCGCTGAAGAATAAACAGAGACGTGTCTGCTGTAGAAGGCACAAACCCATGCGCACGAAGAGCAGCGCCAGGACGTGCATGCCACACCCGAGGGGCCTGCTTCAGACCATAAAGAGCCTTGACAAGACGACACAAATGATGTGGCCGAGCAGGATCAACAAAACCTGGCGGCTGACGCATATAAACCTCTTCTTCCAGAACTCCATGGAGAAAAGCATTCTGAACATCAAGCTATCAAAGCGACCATCCTCGAGTAACAACCAAGGAGAGAAGAACATGAATAGTAGTTGGTTTAATAACAAGACTGAACGTGTATTCATAATCAATGCCATACCGTTGTTTGAAGTCCTTGGCAACCAGGCGTGCCTTGTACCTCTCAATGGAGCCATCAGCATGTTTATTCACCTTGAATACCCATTTAGAGTCAATGACATTGACACCCAATGGAGGTGGAACCAGACGCCAAGTGTTGTTTCTTTGAAGAGCATGGATCTCCTGCTCGATTGCAACACGCCAGTGTGGAATGCCAAGTGCTGCCTGAAAATGTCGCGGTTCAGCCGTAGGATCGGCCTTCGCATGCGCCACACAGGACACAAGCCACGTGACAGTGCCGTCAGCGCACTTCTTCGGTTGGAAGATGCCACTCTTGCTACGTGTATGAGGACGCAGGATGACAGGCAGAGGTGGAGGTAGAGCTGCCACCGCAGAGGAGCCACTGTACATCAGCGGCGAGGAGGACGCGCCTGCGGGCGAGTCAATGATCGCGTCCGGTGGCACGGTCAAGGTCGACACCAGGCCTGGAGTGGTCGGCGAAGACGGGCCAGGCGTGGTCGGCGACGACGGGACGGGCAATGAAGACCCACTTGAAGAACCGGACGGTGAGGCCGCCGACCCAGGTGACAGCGTCACGGGGTCAGCTCGCCAGGCGACAGCGAGGCTGCCGGCCTAGGCAACGCGTGCGCCCCATCGGATCCACGTGCATGGGACATGCACGCGCTATCCACATCGGGGACAGCCGGCATAGCAGCGAATGCAGCCGGCGTAGCGGCAGCTGGCGTAGTTGAGGCTGCATCATCATCAACAAGCTGAAGTCGAGCACCTCGTCCAGTCCTTGCACCATGGTTAGGTAACAATAGAGGAGAATATGCAGCATCCACAAATTGATCAACCAAAACTAGAAAAGAGTGCAACTCGGTAATGGGAGTATCAGTGGGTGATGTGAGCGTGGAAAAAGGGAAGACAGTCTCATCGAACACAACATCACAGGAAATGTAAACACGATTCGCCAGAATGGGGAGACACTTGTAACCTTTTTGGAGAGGACTGTACCCAAGGAACACACTTTTTTTATCGATACTCAAGGTTATGCTTATTGTACGGATGAAGATGCGGCCAACACACACAACCGAACACTTTGAGGAAGGAGTAATCTGGAGTTTCATGAAGCAACACTTCTAGAGGAGACTTCATGTGAAGAAGTCGTGTAGGAATCCTGTTTATCAAAAAAGAAGCAGTAACAAAAGCATCGCTCCAGAACCGAAATGGGACAGAGGCATGTGCAAGAAGTGCGAGACCAGTTTCAACTATGTGACGGTGCTTGCGCTCAGCTGCACCGTTCTGCTGATGTGTATGAGGACAAGACACATGGTGTGAGATGCCAAGCTTCTGAAAGAAGGTGTTAAGATTACGGTATTCACCCCCCAATCAGACTGAACATGGATAATTTTGTGCTTAAGCAACCGCTCAACATGTGCTTGAAATTGCATAAAGACATGAAACACATCAGATTTGCGCTTAATAAGATAAATCCAAGTAAAGCGACTGAAAGCATTGATGAAACTGACATAATAGTTGTGACCACTGACAGAAGTTTGGGCATAGCCCCACACATCTGAAAACACAAGTTCAAGAGGAGCCTTGACAATACGACTTGATACAGAAAAAGGTAACTGATGACTCTTGCCTTGTTGGTAGGAATCACACACTAGAAACTCCTTATTACTCGACTCAACGGGAAGATGATGACGATGAAGCACATGGCTCACAATGGGAGTGGTAGGATGGCCAAGGCGAGAATGCCACTGCGATGATGACACCCGAACACCACTGAAAACATGAGATACTCATGGCACATCAAGCGCATATAAGCCGTCGCGAGCTCGACCACTAAGTAGAATGTCCCTCGTGTCCCGGTCCTTAAAAAAATGGAAAGGGTGAAACTCAACAAACACATTGTTGTCACGAGTTAATTTAGGAACCGAGAGTAAACTACGTGTGACTGAAGGAACACGAAGGACATCAAGAAGACGCAAGGTTTTAGTGGTACACGAAGGGAGAGATGCCTGACCAACATGTGAGATGGGCATACCTGATCCACTGGCAGTGCGGACCTGATCATGACCAGTGTAGGGCTGGTGAGTGGCTAGCTTGTCAAGCTGGCTCGTCAAGTGGTCCATGGCACCTGTGTCCATGTACCAGGCAGGATCCACAGAATATGAAGGAGTGAACCCAGGCTCCTGTGTAGCGATAGCAACTTGCTTCTCGTTACCCTTTCCATTGTTCCCAATGCCAAGGAAATCACGTTTAAAGCGCCGATGGCATTCATACGCCAAGTGCCCCACAATACCGCAGAGCTGACACTCAATCCCACCACCACATGCCTCGCGGTGGAGCCGCTTGCGGCCAGTCGTCGGAGCAGCTGGAGCGGGCGGATGATGACCCTCAAGTGTAGGGGATCTATTGTAGCCTTTTCGATAAGTAAGAGTGTCGAACCCAACAAGGAGCAGAAGGAAAAGATAAGCAGTTTTCAGTAAGGTATTCTCTGCAAGCATTGAAATTATCGGTAACAGATAGTTTTGTGATAAGGTAATTTGTAACGAGTAGCAAGTAATAAAAGTAAATAAGGTGCAGCAAGACGGCCCAATCCTTTTTGTAGCAAGGGACAAGCATGGACAAACTCTTATATGAAGAAAAGCGCTCCCGAGGACACATGGGAATTATCGTCAAGCTAGTTTTCATCACGATCATATGATTCGCGTTCGGTACTTTGATAATTTGATATGTGGGTGGACTGGTGCTTGGGTGCTGTCCTTACTTGGACAAGCATCCCACTTATGATTAACCCCCATTGCAAGCATCCGAAACTACAACAGAAGTATTAAGGTAAACCTAACCATAGCATGAAACATATGGATCCAAATCAGCCCCTTACGAAGCAACACATAAACTAGGGTTTAAACTTCTGTCACTCTAGCAACCCATCATATACTGATTACTTCCCAATGCCTCCCTCTAGGCCCAAACAATGGTGAAGTGTCATGTAGTCGATGTTCACATGACACCACTAGAGGGATGACAACATACATCTCATCAAAATATCGAATGGATACCAAATTCACATGACTACTAATAGCAAGACTTCTCCCATGTCCTCAGGAACAAACGTAACTACTCACAAAGCCTATTCATGTTCATAATCAGAGGGGTATTAATATGCATAATGGATCTGAACATATGATCTTCCACCAAGTAAACCAACTAGCATCAACTACAAGGAGTAATCAACACTACTAGCAACCCATAGGTACCAATCCGAGGTTTGGATACAAAGATTGAATACAACAAATGAACTAGGGTTTGAGATGAGATGTTGCTGGTGAAGATGCTGATGGAGACTGACCCCTCCCAATGAAAGGATCGTTGGTGATGACAATGGTGATGATTTCCCCCTCCCGGAGGGAAGTGTCCCCGGCAGAACAGCTCTGCCAGAGCCCTAGATTGGTTCCGCCAAGGTTCCGCCTCGTGGCGGCGGAGTCTCGTCCCAAAAGATTGCTTATGATTTTTTCCTCGACGAAAGACTCCATATAGAAAAAGATGGGCATCGGAGGGACACCAGGGGGCCCACTAGGCAGGGGGCGCGCCCAGGGGGTAGGGTGCGCCCCCCACCCTCGTGGCTGGTGGGTGGCCCCCCTCTGGTACTTCTTGCGTTCAATATTTTTTATATATTCTGGCAATAACTTCCGTGAAGTTTCAGGACTTTTCGAGTTGTGTAGAATAGGTCTATAATATTTGCTCCTTTTCCAGTCCAGAATTCCAGCTGCCGGCATTCTCCCTCTTTATGTAAACCTTGGAAAATAAGAGAGAATAGGCATAAGTATTGTGACATAATGTGTAATAACAGCCCATAATGCAATAAATATCGATATAAAAGCATGATGCAAAATGGACGTATCAACTCCCCCAAGCTTAGACCTCGCTTGTCCTCAAGCGAAAGCCGAAATCAAAAAATATGTCCACATGTTTAGAGATAGAGGTGTCGATAAAAATAAAATACGGACATGAGGGTATATATATATATATATATATATATATATATATTGTCCTATGATCTCTTATGCTAAAGTAACAATTCAATCACAATTTCAAGTATGAATCATAAACTTCATTGAGAACCAACAAACTCTAATCTCAGTCATTGAGGCAATTGCAATTTATCATAACATAGGAAAGAGTCAATATAAGAGCTTTTCAGCAAGTCCACATACTCAACTACCATTTAGTCTTTCACAATTGCTAACACTCACGCAATATTTATGGGTATGAAGTTTTAATCGGACATAGAGAAAGATAGGGGCTTATAATTTTGCCTCCCAACGTTTTACCTCAAGGGTAATGTCAACAATAATAGTTCATGAAGACTCACATCCAATTAGCTATATATATCAGGATCTTTTCCAACATATTGCGCTTGCCTAAGGATAAAATGTAAAAAGGAAAGGGGAAGATCACCATGACTCTTATGTAAAGTAGAAGATAAAGGTAAAAGATAGGCCCTTCGTAGAGGGAAGCAGAGGTTTTTATGCGCCTTTATGGTTGGATGCACAAAATCTTAATACAAAAGAACGTCACTTTATATTGCCACTTGTGATATGGACCTTTATTATGCAATCCGTCGCTTTTATTTCTTCCATATCACAAGATCGTATAAAGCTCATTTTCTCCGCACTAATAAGTCATACATATTTAGAGAGCAATTTTTATTGCTTACACCAATGACAACTTACTTGAAGGATCTTACTCAATCCATAGGTAGGTATGGTGGACTCTCATGGCAAAACTAGGTTTAGGGATATTTGGAAGCACAAGTAGTATCTCTACTTGGTGCAAAGAAATTGGTTAGCATGAGAGGGAAAGGCAAGCTCAACATGTTGGATGATCCATGACAATATAATTTATCTCAGATGAAAGAAAACATAACCCATTACGTTGTCTTTCCTTGTCCAACGTCACTCTTTAGCATGTCATACTTTAATAAGTGCTCACAATCATAAAGGATGTCTAAGATAGTATATGTATACGCGAACCTCTCTGTTGACACCTGATTTTGGCAAGATACAGATTGCAATGAAGATGGTCTCGAGTGAATGAGTTTTCAGCATAAAAATATTCACGTCACCGAGTGGAACCACTTTGATGTTTCGGTTATATTCATTCGACTTTATTTTACGGACCGAAACTATACTCCGAATGGCGTAGTTCAATGTTCCGAGTGGTTTTTGGCCAATCACGTCTTCAAGATGACCTCGGATGAAGGAGCACTCTTAAGGAATTGTCTTCGTCTCGTCGAGGCAATCGATTTTGATATATAAATCATCTCAATCCGAGTTCATATGCAAAAGTTAGAGGCAATATACTGCAGACTGAACCTCAACGGAAATATGGCGCGAGGTGCCAGACACTTGTCTGATAGGTTGCGCGAATAATTCGGCCATCAATACGGCCTTGAATCGGAAAACCTTCAACATGGAAAAGTTTTGTCTCGTCGAGCCGACCGATTTTCATATATAATTCGTCTCAATCCGAGATCATATGAGGCCTGGAGAAATAAATCAAGATTGGGCTATGTTTACGGTCGAGTGAAAGTTTGCTGACCGGATGAACTTTATCCAAGTGGAAAGATAGTCATCCGAGTGAAAATATGATCATCCGAGTGAAATTGTCGTCCAGGTGAAAATATTCCGAGTGAAAAGATTAGACGAAAACTTGCCGATTGAATAAGATAGTGCCTTCCGAGTGGAAATATAGTCATCCGAGTGAATAAGATAGTGCCTTCCGAGTGGAAATATGGTCATCCGAGTGAAAATATAGTCATCCGAGTGAAAGATTGTCTTCCGAGTGAAAAAGTCTAATCGGACGATCCGAGTGAAAGTATCTAATATCCGAATGGATGAGCTCAAGTCCGAGTGAAATTGAACATGTGCTTGAAAGTTTATCAAAATGACCTTGGATGAAGAAGTGTTCAATACAGAAGTTGTGGGAATCATCAAGACGGTAAATTTTGATTTTGGAGTCATCATCATCAGAGATAATATATAGCCTACAAATTCACTACGAGACTCGGATAATCCAGTCTACTGCAAAACCGAGTCCGACTGGAAAATAAAGATGACCTCGAGGAGTATTCAAGATGGCCTTATTTGAAAAAATGATCAACATGAGAATTGTTCGTATCGTCGAGGCGCACAAGTTTGATATTTGGGCCGTCTCGATCGGAGATCATATGCAAGCCCGGCGGCCCGCGCAAGAAGGAAGACAGAGTTTGGGCCAGATTCAGACTGAATCCGAGTTGGGATAGAATTAGGACTCTAGGACGTGAATTGATGTAATTTTTCTTGTAAGGAAAGCCTAGATGAATCCTTTACTTGTACGGGAAGTCCAGCCGCCTCTTATATATGTTGGGGGTGACGGTCGATTGAACAACACACAATCGAACAAATCAATATATTACTTTTTCATCTACGTTTTATCTCTCCACCGTTTTTCTATCTCGTTCTTCGTTGTTCTTCGTATTTGAGAGCTGCGAATCCCGAGGCTCTAGGGGCGAGCGAATCGACCTAGGGCAGCCCATAGCCGCCGCACTCCCTGACGGGGTCCCTCCCGGGGGTGTGGGGTTTTCGGGTCTGCAAAAGCGCCCGTCGATTGTCTTGCGTATCACGATGTCGGTCGGGTCTCCTTCGACGTGAGCTGCGGTGCATCACCCCCGGCGTCGAGGGTACACGTGACGTGTTCGTGTGTCAACACACTTTTTGGCGACTCCGCTGGGGATCGAAGATCAATCGTCATCATCCACCATGTCTGATATTCCCAAGCCATCTGAGGTAGACGCCGATAACATCATTAAGCCCAGTCTTGATGAGATATCGGCCGATCATCGCCAAGTTTATGAGGAGTACAAGAAGGCACGCGAGGAGAAGGACCTGCAGGAGTTCCTTGCAAAATTCAAGAAAGATCGCCAAGGCAACATCACTCCGATTGAAGAAATCAAGTTCCCTCCTCTTCAAGCCGAGCAGGTTAAACCCTCTGTGAGTACTACTTTTTCTCCTGAGCAGTGGGCTGAGATTGAGAGTCGTATTGCTGATGGTAACAATCTAGTCTATCAAACTTTCATAGAAAATACTAATGCTCAGAAGAATATATCTCAATCGGCTAGTGGTAATAATGGTGTAGCTTCTAGTGTGCAAAACCCTAATCTAGCTTTACCTATTGCATCGGCGCCTCCCGCGCCGATGACTTATTATCCTACCCAAACAAATCAGATTGTGGCTACACCCATTAATCCTGTTATGAGCATGACAGGTTCGGTGGCAACGCCGAACCAAACTCTACCTACAGCTACAACCACTCAACCACTACCAAATTATGGGTCGACATACATGCCACAATTCCTACCTACAGCTAGTAACCATACTCTTCCTATGTCACTGCCACAAGTTTCATCGTCCACTACGGATGATGGTCTAGCTAATCTTAGAGAGGAGATGGCTAAGATGCTTAGAGAGAATTTTGGAGTCGAGTTACCTCGGAATCGGATTTACCAAAAGCCGTACCCCGAGTACTTTGATGCCATCCAATGCCCTCCGGGATATAAGATTCCAGATTTTGTTAAGTTCAATGGAGAGGGCACAAAAACCACATGGGAGCATGTTATTCAATACTTAGCACAACTAGGTGAAGCAGGCTCACTAAATGAGTTGAAAGTGCATTTGTTTCCTTTATCTTTAACTGGTACTGCATTTTCATGGTTTTCTTCTTTACCACATGGTTCCATTCGGGTTTGGTCGCAGCTAGAGCAGAAATTTCATGATCACTTTTATAGCGGCGACAATGAACTCAAGTTATCACATCTAACATCGGTTAAACAGAAGCATGATGAATCGGTCTCCGATTACGTCAAGAGATTCAGAGAAACAAAAAACCGGTGTTTTAGTTTGGTGATAACTGAGAGAGACTTGGCAGACCTAGTGCTGAGTGGTTTGAGAACTCCCATTAGAGAAAAGCTAGAAGGTTATGAGTTCTTAAATATCAACCAAGTCTTACAAAGGGCTTTGACTCAGGAAAGCCGAAGCAAAGATCTCAAAGAAGTGCATAGATACAAAGCCGATCGTCCAAAGATGAATATGGTGGAATATGATAGTGATCACTCGGACGATGAGGGTGATGTTTTTGCTACTGAATTTGTTTGGCCATCTAAGGCCAAACCCTTTACTTGCAATGATCTGAAACCGATTCATAAGAATCGTGATGAAGAGATGAAGTTTACTTTTAACATTGCTAAGTGTGATAGAATATTTGATGCTTTGCTGCAGGCCAAGATTATTAGAATATCTCATACTTTACCGCCGTTTGAAGAGCTAAAACGGCGTGCTTATTGCAAGTATCATTATTCTTTTTCTCATGCTACTAATGGTTGCAATGTTTTTCGACAACAGATACAATCGGCCATTAATGACGGACGATTGAACTTTTCTGAGATGCAAGTTGATAAACATCCTTTTCCAATGAATACCATGGATTTGGAGGGGAATAAGCTACTCATTCGGCCGGAGGTAGCAGAATCTGCTAATAAAGCTAATGTCATTGTTGGTGAGCCCAGGAAAGAAAAAGAGGACAACAAAGTCTTGGGGAGACAGGTTGTGCTTGGTAAGCAACCCGATGGCAAGGAAGTGATCAAAATCACCATCAAGAATCCTACACTTAGGGGGCAACTGCAAGTGCAAGAAAATGCTCGTGTGAGATTTGTCAAGCCCAAGAGTCCAGAAATTGGCAAGTGGAAAAGGAATGAAGTTAAAGTACAACGCAAGCGGATCAAGCCAACTTTTGATATGTTGTTGTCCAAGTACACCAACCAGTCGGCCGGTTCTAGCTTTAATCGGCCGACTCATCTGAAGCGACCAAGGTCACCATCAGCTGATATGTTCAGTCAGTATATGAAACCGAGTGGACCAAGGGTGCCGTTTCCAGAAGAGCATACACAATCTGTTTGGGATCGACTTGACTATTCATATAGAGGCCGACTAAACATCGGTAACTATCGGTCGGCTGGTCAAAACATGCGACCGGATGGAAATTATCCGAGTGTAAGAATGCACCCAGGTGGAAGCTATCCGAGTGAAAAAATGTGGCCGAGTAGATTCCATCCGACTGAATTCCATCCGAGTGATATCCATCCGAGTGGATTCCATCAGAGTAAAAAGGTGCGCCCGAGTGGAAATTTCATGCATCTAGAAAGTCGAAAAGAATGGCGTGTTAAATCACCAAGTGTTGTAGCAGTTGAGTCGGGAAAAGGCAAGGACAAAATGGATGTCGACTCACTTATCTTGGGCACCGAAACATTCGCCATACAGCAGCCGATTATGCATAGCAATCCGACTGAGCCGATACTTGCTATCGCGCCAAAGCACTCGGCTAATGACCATGAGGCAAGCACCAGCCAGGTAAAGACGAGAGATCCTAAATACACTCAGCCAAAGTGGTGTCCTCCAGGGCTAACAAAGACACAAAAGAGGAAACTACAGAGGTTAAGGAGTCAAGAGATGGCAGAACAGGAGGCCGAGAAACAAAGGGATAAGTTGTTCAATGACACTCGACCCATGGTTCCACCAAAACAAGTGTGGAGGCCTAAACAAATACAAGATACAGCAACTTCTACATCTATCACAGCAATACCTACATCACCAAAGGAGGACGATGCAACAGATATAACATCGTCTGCGACACTTCTTACTTCTCCTTCACTTGGACAAATTTCAGAATCTGTGGATGCACTCGAGGAGGAGGCTGATATGTTGGACTATGAGTCTACGCCGGTTCATGAAGGTATGAATATCAATATGGTGTACTACTTACCTGCTGAGTTTCGTGCTGTAGATGAAGAAGGGGAGGTGGCTCAGCTGGATTTTGGCCCTAAAAATGCAATATTCAAGAAACCAAAAGAACCAGTAACACATCTAAAACCATTATATCTCAGAGGTCATATCAATGGGTCGCCGCTCACTCGGATACTTGTTGATGGTGGTGCTGTGGTAAATCTTATGCCCTATTCGGTCTTCAAGAAATTGGGTTTGCCTGATGAAGAATTGATCAAGACCAATATGGTGCTCAATGGGTTTGAAGGCAAAGAGAAAACTGAAGCCAAAGGTGTAATACATGTGGAGCTTACAGTCGGAAGCAAAACTTTGGCTACTGCATTCTTTGTCGCTGAGGTGCAAGGTAACTACAATGTCATACTAGGGCGCGATTGGGTTCATGCAAACCAGTGTGTGCCATCCACTATGCACCAGTTTTTGATTCAGTGGGTTGATAATGAAGTGGAAGTTATTCATGCGGATAACTCGGCCTGTGTTGCTTTGGCCGATACATCGGTGGATTGGCAACATCCCAACGCTACTTGCTTGACGGGACGTGACTTATCAGAATTTGATTTTCTCAGCGCGACCAAGAATGGTTTTGTGCCTGTCTCTTTAAAGCCGAGTGAATGCAATCAGCTCCAAGGTATGATATGTTTAAATGGATCCTAATTCCGAGTGGTTACAAAAACGTGTTGTAAAGTATCGGTCCAATGAGAACGATATGTATGAGTCTATAGAGGAGTTGGATGACATGGATAAACTTGGACAAGGTTTTTCATCAGCCGATCCGTTAGAAGAGGTAGATATTGGAGATGGTTCAGTCACTCGACCGACATTTATAAACAAAAATTTAAAAGCCGATTGTAAGGCTAAGTTAATCGAGCTACTGAAAGAATATGTTTGTTGCTTTGCATGGGAATATCATGAGATGCCAGGGTTAAGCCGAGAGCTAGTGGAGCATCGGTTGCCTATAAAGGCCGGTTTTAGACCTTATCAACAGCCGGCCAGAAAATTTAATCCGAAAACATATGACCGGATCAAGGAAGAGATCGGTCGACTGCTTGAAGCTAATTTCATTCGACCTTGCAGGTATGCCGAGTGGATTTCCAACATTGTCCCGGTAGAGAAGAAACGATCTGGCAAGTTGAGGGTGTGCATTGATTTCAGAGATTTGAATAGGGCTACACCCAAAGATGAGTATCCTATGCCAATAGCCGATATGCTTATTAATGATGCTTCTGGACATAAGGTTATTAGCTTTCTAGATGGTAATGCCGGATACAATCAAATTTTTATGGCCGGAGAGGACATGTACAAAACGGCTTTCCGATGTCCTAGTTTCCTTGGTTTATTCGAGTGGACAGTGATGACATTCGGATTAAAAAATGCTGGTGCCACGTATCAAAGGGCTATGAATTTGATTTTTCATGATTTACTCGGTGTCATACTTGAAGTTTATATTGATGATATTGTTGTAAAATCGGATGCTTTTGAATCTCACTTGGCCGATTTGCGTTTAGCTTTTGAAAGAATGAAAAAGTATGGATTGAAAATGAATCCTTTGAAGTGTGCTTTCGGCGTGTCAGCTGGCAAGTTTTTGGGTTTCATTATTCATGAAGATGGTATAGAGATTGATCCCAAAAAGATAGAGGCTATACAGAAGGTGGAGGCTCCAACATGCAAGAGAGATATGCAAAAGTTCCTTGGCAAGGTCAATTATTTGAGAAGGTTCATAGCTAATCTATCAGGGAAAGTTGATGCATTTACTCCTATCCTTCGGTTAAAAATGATGCTGATTTCACTTGGGGGGCAAAACAGCAAGAAGCATTTGATATGATCAAGAATTATTTATGCACTCCTCCGGTGATGAAAGCACCCAAGCATAGGGAACCCTTCAGACTTTACATTGCAGTAGAGGAAGGAGTTATTGGTGCTGTTCTAACTCAAGAGACCGAAGGAAAAGAGCATGCCATCACTTATTTGAGCCGCCGTTTATTGGACGCAGAGACAAGGTATACATTTATTGAGAAATTATGTCTATGCTTATATTATGCTTGCACAAAACTGAGACATTATTTAGTGCCAAGTGTTTGTGTAGTAGCTTGTCAAACTGATGTCATTAAATACATGTTGCATAGGCCAATTCTTAGTGGTAGGATTGGCAAGTGAGCTTATGCTTTGATTGAATATGATTTGGCTTATGAATCTCTAAAATCCATGAAAGGCCAAATTGTTGCTAATTTCATTGTAGAACATCGGATTAATAACAAGCATGATGTTGATATGAACCTTGTTTCATTAGTACCATGGAGATTATACTTTGATGGTTCAGTTTGTAGCAATGGCCAAGGTGTTGGTATTGTTTATATATCTCCTCATGGTGCTGTTTTTGAAGCCTCATGCCGCTTAGAATATTTTTGCACAAACAATCAAGCCGAATATGAAGCATTGTTATTCGGCCTAGAGATGTTACTTGCTATAGGTGCTACACATATTGAGGCTTATGGTGATTCGTTACTAGTGGTGCAGCAAATATCCAAAGTCTTTCAGTGTTTGGACGAATCACTTAATGTTTATCTTGATAGATGTCTAGATATAATTTCTACTTTGGATTGCTTTAGCATTGCTCATATATCTAGACATGACAATTGGAAAGCAAATGAATTGGCACAACAAGCATCCGGATATCATGTTGGTCATGGCATGTTTCATATCTCTCAAAGACCGATGTCTTGTCTTGCCAATATGGGAGAGGCCAAACCTGAACCCACTGATTCGGCCATTAACAAAAAGTCTAGTGCAGGTAACAATCCCGACTGGAGGAAGCCCATTGTTGATTACTTGTGCAATCCGAGTGAAAGGGTGGACAGGGATGTTCGGCGTATGGCTTTCAAGTATACAATGAGAGATGATGGTCTTTATCGACGAACCGTCGATGATGTTCTTCTAAAGTGTTTGGACGAGGACCAGGCAAGAATTGCTATGGGAGAAGTACATGAAGGTATTTGTGGCACTCACCAGTCGGCTCCCAAGATGAAATGGTTATTGCGACGTGCTGGGTTTTATTGGCCGACTATGATTAATGATTGCTTCAGATATTATAAGGGGTGTGAAGCTTGTCAAAAGTTTGGTGATATTCAATTGGCTCCTGCTGCTATGTTACATCCTATTATCAAACCGTGGCCTTTCAGAGGTTGGGGTTTAGATTTCATTGGACAAATCCATCCGTCTTCCTCAAAAGGGCATTGGTTCGTATTGGTGGCAACTGATTATTTCACTAAATGGTCTGAAGCAGTACCTCTCAAGAACATGACGCATATGGAGGTAATTCAATTCATAACCGAGCACATTATTCATAGATTCGGTATTCCTCAAACGTTAACTACAGATCAAGGTTCATCTTTCATGTCACACCAAGTCAGAGAGTTTGCCGAATCTTATAACATAAAGTTTCTCAATTCCTCTCCATATTATGCCCAAGCTAATGGACAAGCTGAGTCTAGCAATAAAATTTTAATCAAACTCATCAAGAAGAAGATTGAGGATAATCCAAGGAGATGGCATGACTTGTTGTCTGAGGCATTATGGGCACATAGAATCTCAAGGCATGGTGCTACGAAAGTGACTCCATATGAGCTAGTATATGGTCAGGAGGCTGTTTTACCTTTGAATGCTTTGAGAATAGCCAAACAAAATGATTTATCAGCAATAGACTTCTATAACTTGATGATGGACAACATTGATGAGGTTGCTGATAAACGTTTGGCTGCTTTGAATGCCATAGAGAGAGATAAGTTGAGGGTGGCAAGGGCTTACAATAAGAAAGTTAAGTTGAAGAATTTTCAAGTTGGTGATCTCGTTTGGAAAGTGATTATGCCGATTGGTTCAAGAGATAGAAAATTTGGGAAGTGGTCTCCGAGTTGGGAAGGTCCTTTTAGAATTACAAGAGTTGATCCTGGAAATTCATATTTGGTGGAATCAATACAAGGGGCATTGTTACCTCGAGCTCTCAATGGCAAATATTTGAAGAAGTACCACCCGAGTGTGTGGCAGGAAGCCTAAGTGGGCAATGGATGATATACGATTATCGCCCTTAGCCACAAACATGGCCGATACATAATTATCGCTCTGAGAAAAATAAATGGCCGATGGAGTGTTGATATCGTCCTTGGAACAAACACTATGCATATTATTTTTCGGCATGCAAGCTTTGCCGAAAAACAGGGGGGCATGTGTTGACACCAGATTTTGGCAAGATACAGATTGCAATGAAGATGGTCTCGAGTGAATGAGTTTTCAGCATAAAAATATTCACGTCACCGAGTGGAACCACTTTGATGTTTCGGTTATATTCATTTGACTTTATTTTACGGACCGAAACTATACTCCGAATGACGTAGTTCAATGTTCCGAGTGGTTTTTGGCCAATCATGTCTTCAAGATGACCTCAGATGAAGGAGCACTCTTAAGGAATTGTCTTCGTCTCGTCGAGGCAATCGATTTTGATATATAAATCATCTCAATCCGAGTTCATATGCAAAAGTTAGAGGCAATATACTGCAGACTGAACCTCAACGGAAATATGGCGCGAGGTGCCAGACACTTGTCTGATAGGTTGCGCGAATAATTTGGCCATCAATATGGCCTTGAATCGTAAAACCTTCAACATGGAAAAGTTTCATCTCGTCGAGCCGATCGATTTTCATATGTAATTCGTCTCAATCCGAGATCATATGAGGCCTGGAGAAATAAATCAAGATCGGGCTATGTTTACAGTCGAGTGAAAGTTTGCTGACCGGATGAACTTTATCCAAGTGGAAATATAGTCATACGAGTGAAAATATGATCATCCGAGTGAAATTGTCGTCCAGGTGAAAATATTCCGAGTGAAAAGATTACCATCGGGACGAAAACTTGCCGATTGAATAAGATAGTGCCTTCCGAGTGGAAATATAGTCATCCGAGTGAATAAGATAGTGCCTTCCGAGTGGAAATATGGTCATCCGAGTGAAAATATAGTCATCCGAGTGAAAGGTTGTCTTCCGAGTGAAAAAGTCTAATCGGACGATCCGAGTGAAAGTATCTAATATCCGAGTGGATGAGCTCAAGTCCGAGTGAAATTGAACATGTGCTTGAAAGTTTATCAAAATGACCTTGGATGAAGAAGTGTTCAATACAGAAGTTGTGGGAATCATCAAGGCGGTAAATTTTGATTTTGGAGTCATCATCATCAGAGATAATATATAGCCTACAAATTCACTACGAGACTCGGATAATCCAGTCTACTGCAAAACCGAGTCCGACTGGAAAATAAAGATGACCTCGAGGAGTATTCAAGATGGCCTTATTTGAAAAAATGATCAACATGAGAATTTTTCGTATCATCGAGGCACACAAGTTTGATATTTGGGCCGTCTCGATCGGAGATCATATGCAAGCCCGGCGGCCCGCGCAAGAAGGAAGACAGAGTTTGGGCCAGATTCAGACTGAATCCGAGTTGGGATAGAATTAGGACTCTAGGACGTGAATTGATGTAAATTTTCTTGTAAGGAAAGCCTAGATGAATCCTTTACTTGTACGGGAAGTCCAGCCGCCTCTTATATATGTTGGGGGTGACGGCCGATTGAACAACACACAATCGAACAAATCAATATATTACTTTTTCATCTACGTTTTATCTCTCCACAGTTTTTCTATCTCGTTCTTCGCTGTTCTTCGTGTTTGAGAGCTGCGAATCCCGAGGCTCTAGGGGCGAGCGAATCGACCTAGGGCAGCCCATAGCTGCCGCACTCCCTGACGGGGTCCCTCCCGGGGGTGTGGGGTTTTCGGGTCTGCAAAAGCGCCCGTCGACTGTCTTGCGTATCGCGCTGTCGGTCGGGTCTCCTTAGACGTGAGCTGCGGTGCATCACCCCCGACGTCGAGGGTACACGTGACGTGTTCATGTGTTAACACTCTCTTTCTTTATTACTTCCTATTAATTGCAACAATGACCAAAACTATGTTTGTCAACTCTCAACAACTTTTATTCATCATACTCTTTATATGTGAAGTCATTACTCTCCATCAGATCCATATGATCTCTTTATTTCTTTTTATTTCTTCTCTTTAATTTTATTCCCTCAAGATCATAGCAAAATAATCAAGCCTTGACTCAACACTAATCTTTATTATATATAACTCAAGGACTCGATTACATAGGAAGATCATAAAGCAAAAATCACAACTAGATCATACTAAAACTTTATTTTACTAGATCAAGATATTATCAAAAGGATCGAACTAAGAAAAATGGTAAAGATAAAAGTTGTGATGGTGATACAATACCGGGGCACTCCCCCAAGCTTGGCAGTTGCCAAGGGGAGTGCCCATACCCATGTGTTTATATCTCCTTCTTTGTTGGTGAAGAAGATGATGGTTTTGTTGGTGGCATAGGATTCTTCCTTAATTTGCGCTTGAGGACATAATTTTGATCCCTCAGGTCATCAATCTCCTGCTCCGGGCTTAATATCTTTTTGCATAATTCCTACTTGCTTTCCTGCAAGAGGCGAAAAGGGATAAACTCGATCTTAAGTTTCTTTGATCTATCAGGGGGGCTTGACTTTTTGAACTCCACATGCATGTCCCCAGGTTGAGGTAATGGGACTTCATCTTCATCTGAGCTTGTCTTCTCCTTTCCCTTAGGTTCATAGTCCTCTTCTTCTTCCGTAGTCCAACCACAATGCTCCACATCCCCATAGACCTTAGGATCTACAAGGTAATCAGCCACATAGCTTTCTCCTTCCGAATCCTGGGACGACATGTTGCTCTAATTTGCAGCAGGACAGCTCGAAACAAAGACAGAAGATATTTGTGTGATACGGTGGTCAAAACCTTCGGGAGATTATATAATGAATTTTTGCCGACCAAAAGGAGTATCGTCCAAGAAAACTGAGTCCGGAGAGCACATGAGGTGCCCACGAGGCAGGGGGCGCGCCCAGGGGGTAGGGCGCGCCTCCCACCCTCGTGGGAGCCTCGTGTCCTTCCCGGACTACTTCTTATTTTCCTATTTTTCTAAATATTCCAAAACGGAGAAAAATTGCCATTAGAACTGTTTTGGAGTCAGTTTACTTACCGTGCCACATACCTATTCCTTTTCGGGGTCTGAAACGTTCTGGAAAGTGCCCCTTATGTATTCCTCCGGGGTTATGGTTTCGATAATATTAGTTTCAACATTTATAGGATTACCTGAGATATAATGTTTAATTCTTTGACCGTTCACCACCTTCGGATTTGTGTCTTTGAAGTTGTTGATTTTTATGGCACCGGAACGATAGACCTCCTCGATAACGTAAGGACCTTCCCATTTAGAGAGAAGTTTGCCTGCAAAAAATCTTAAACGAGAGTTGTATAGCAATACATAATCACCTACATTGAACTCACACTTTTGTATCCTTTTATCATGCCATCTTTTAACTTTTTCTTTAAACGGCTTGGCATTTTCATAAGCCTGGGTTCTCCATTCATCAAGTGAGCTAATGTCAAATAATTAGCTCAAATAACCTCTTCTCACTGGCAAGTTTGAAATCATAATTGAGCTATTTAATGGCCCAATATGCCTTATGTTCTAGTTCGAGAGGTAAGTGACATGCTTTTCCATAAACCATTTTATACGGAGACATACCCATAGGATTCTTATATGCAGTTCTATAGGCCCATAATGCATCATCAAGTTTCTTGGACCAATTCTTTCTAGATCTATTAACAGCCTTTTGCAAAATTAATTTGAGCTCTCTATTACTCAATTCTACTTGACCACTAGACTGTGGGTGATATGGAGATGCAATTGTATGATTAACATCATACTTAGCAAGCATTTTACGAAAGGCACCAAGAATAAAATGTGAACCACCATCAGTCATTAAATATATAGGGACTCCAAACCTCGGGAAAATAACTTCTTTAAGCATCTTAATAGAGGTGTTATGATCAGCACTACTAGTTGGAATAGCTTCTACCCACTTAGTAACGTAATCAACAACAACTAAAATATGCGTATACCCATTAGAGGAAGAAAAAGGTCCCATATAATCAAAGCCCCAAACATCAAATGGTTCAATAACAAGTGAATAATCCATAGGCATTTCTTGACGTCTACTAATATTACCAATTCTTTGGCATTCATCACAAGACAAGACAAACTTACGAGCATCCTTGACGAGAGTAGGCCAATAAAAACCGGATTGCAATATCTTATGTGCAGTTCTATCTCTAGCATGGTGTCCTCCATAAGCCTCGGAGTGACACTTGCGTAGGGTCTGTTCCTGTTCATGCTCAGGTACACAATGTCTAATAATACCATCTACTCCTTCTTTATAAAGATGTGGGTCATCCCAAAAGTAATGTCTCAAATCATAGAAGAACTTTTTATTTTGCTGGTATGTGAAACTATGTGGTATAAATTTAGCAACAATATAATTAGCATAATCAGCATACCATGGAGCAGTTCGAGAAGCATTTATGACATTTAATTGTTCATCAGGAAAGCTATCATCAATAGGTAGTGGGTCATCAAGAACATTTTCTAACCTAGACAAGTTATCTGCAACGAGGTTCTCAGCTCCCTTTCTATCGACAATATGCAAATCAAATTCTTGTAGCAGGAGAACCCATCTAATAAGTCTAGGTTTAGCATCTTTCTTTTCCATAAGGTATTTAATAGCAGCATGATCAGTGTGAATAGTTACTTTAGAATCAACAATATAAGGTCTGAACTTATCACAAGCAAATACAACTGCTAAAAATTCTTTTTCAGTAGTAGCATAATTTCTCTGGGCATTGTCTAGAGTTTTACTAGCATATTGAATAACATTTAATTTCTTATCAACTCTTTGCCCTAGAACAACACCTACATCATAATCACTAGTATCACACATACTTTCAAAGGGTAAATTCCAATCAGGTGGCTGAACAATAGGTGCAGAAATCAATGCTTTCTTAAGTATTTCAAATGCTTCTACACAGTCATCATCAAAGACAAAAGGAATATCTTTTTGTAATAGATTAGTCAGAGGCTGAGAAATTTTTGAGAAGTCCTTAATAAACCTCCTATAAAATCCGGCATTACCAAGGAAACTTCTTATACCTTTGATATCCTTGGGACATGGCATCTTTTCGATAGCATCAACTTTAGCTTTGTCAACTTCAATACCTCTTTCAGAAATTTTATGCCCCAAGACAATACCTTCATTAACCTTAAAGTGGCATTTCTCCCAATTCAGAACAAGATTAGTTTCTTCACATCTCTGCAAAACTCGATCAAGGTTGCTCAAGCAATCATCAAAAGAGGATCCATAAACGGAGAAATCGTCCATGAAAACCTCACATATCTTTTCACAAAAGTCAGAAAATATAGCCATCATGCATCTTTGAAAGGTAGCAGGTGCATTACATAAACCAAAAGGCATACATCTATAAGCAAAAGTACCGAAAGGGCAAGTAAAAGTGGTCTTTTCTTGATCATCAGCTGACACATGTATTTGAAAGAAGCCAGAGTAACCATCTAGAAAGCAAAAATGTGTATGTTTGGATAATCTTTCTAGCATTTGATCAATAAAAGGTAAGGGGTAATGATCTTTTTTAGTAGCCTTATTTAATTTGCGGAAATCAATTACCACCCTATAACCTGTAATAGTTCATTGCGGAATCAATTCATCTTTATCATTAGGAACAACAATAATACCTCCCTTCTTAGGGACACAATGGACAAGACTTACCCACTGACTATCAGCAATGGGATAAATTATACCTACCTCAAGGAGCTTTAATATTTCATTTCTTACCACTTCTTTCATCTTAGGATTCAGCCGTCGTTGGTGATCAATAACTGGTTTGGCATCTTTCTCCAAATTTATTTTGTGTTGACATAAAGTGGGACTAATGCCCTTAAGATCATCAAGAGTATATCCAATAGCAGCATGGTGCTTCTTCAGAGTTTTCAATAATCTCTCTTCTTCATGCTCTGAAAGGTTAGCACTAATAATGACAGGATATATCTTCTTTTCATCAAGATAAGCATATTTAAGAGTATTAGGCAATGGTTTAAGCTCAAACACGAGATCACCCTTGGGTGGAGGAGGATCCCCTAGGATTTCAACAGGCAAGTTGTGTTTCAGAATAGGTCCCTGTTTAAAGAACACTTCATCTATTTCCATTCTTTCATTCATAAACATATCATTTTCATGGTCTAGCAAATATTGTTCTAAAGGATCATTAGGAGGCACAACAATAGAAGCAAGACCAATAATTTCATCTTTACTAGGCAATTCCTCATCACGGGGTTGTCTACGAAATTTAGAAAAATTAAACTCATGATACATATCATCCAAACCAATAGTAACAACATCCTTCTTGCAATCTATCTTAGCATTAACAGTATTCAAGACGGGTCTACCAAATATAATGGGACAAAATCCATCTTCAGGGGAACGAAGAACAAGGAAATCAGCAGGATATTTAGCCTTCCCACACAAGACTTCAACGTCTCTAACAATCCCAATTGGTGAAATAGTATCTCTATTAGCAAGCTTAATGGTAAAATCAATACCTTCTATCTCAGTTGGTGCAATATCATGCATAATTTCTTTGTATAAGGAAATAGGTATTGCACTAGCACTAGCACCCATATCACACAAGCCATGATAACAATGATCTCCTATTTTAACAGAAATAATAGGCATGCCTACCACATGTCTATGTTTATCTTTAGCACCAGGTTTAGCAATTCTAGCAGTCTCATCATAGAAATAAATAACATGCCCATCAATATTATCAGCCAAGAGATCTTTAACAATAGAAATATTAGGTTCAACTTTAACTTGCTCAGGAGGTGTATAAGTTCTAATATTACTTTTACGAACCACAGTTGAAGCTTTAGCATGATCCTTTATTCTAACAGGGAAAGGTGGTTTCTCAATGTAAGAAGTAGGAACAATAGGATCATTATAAGTGATAGTCTTTTCTTCAACTTCAATAGGTTCAACTACTTTTACTTCAATGGGAGGATTATATGTAAACCACTTCTCCTTAGGGAGATCAACATGAGTAGCAAAGGATTCACAAAAAGAAGCTACTATCTCAGAGTCAAGTCCATATTTAATGCTAAATTTAAGGAAAACATTGGTATCCATAAAAGATTTAACACAATCAAACTTAGTTGTTATACCTGACTCCTTACCTTTGTCAAGATCCCAATCTTCAGAGTTGTGTTTAATTCTCTCCAATAAACTCCATTTGAATTCAATAGTCTTCATCATAAAGGAACCAGTACAAGAAGTATCGAGCATGGAGCGATTGTTGTCAGAAAGTCGAGCATAATTTGTTTGAATAATCATTTCTCTTGAGAGCTCATGATTGCGGCATGAATATAACATTGACTTAAGCCTCCCCCAAGCTTGAGCGATGCTTTCTCCTTCGCGAGGCCAAAAATTATATATATAATTACGATCACGATGAACAAGATGCATAGGATAAAACTTCTGGTGAAATTCCAATTTCAATCGCTTATAGTCCCATGATCCCATATCATCACATAGCCTATATCATGTCAATGCATCTCCCTTCAAAGATAAAGGGAAGACCTTCTTCTTGATAACATCATCGGGCATACCTGCTGTTGGGGAACGTAGCAGAATTTTAAAATTTTCTACGCATCACCAAGATCAATCTATGGAGTCATCTAGCAACGAGGGAGAGAGGAGTGCATCTACATACCCTTGTAGATCATGAGCGGAAGCGTTCAAGAGAACAGGGATGATGGAGTTGTACTCGACGTGATTCAAATCACCGATGACCAAGTGCCGAACGAACAACACCTCCGCGTTCAACACACGTACGGTTGGGAAGACGTCTCCTCCAACTTGATCCAGCAAGGGGGGATGAGAGGTTGATGAAGATCCAGCAGCACGACGGCGTGGTGGTGGAAGCAACGGTGATCTCGGCAGGGCTTCGCCAAGCGCAGGGAGACGGAGGAGTGTCACGGGAGGGAGAGGGAGAGGCCAGGGACTTGGGTGCGCAGCCCTCCCTCCCCCCACTATATATAGGGTGCCTAGGGGGGCGCCGGCCCTAGGAGATCCAATCTCCTAGGGGGGGGGCGGCGGCCAAGGGGGTGCCTTGCCACCCAAGGCAAGGGTGACGCCCCCACCCCTAGGGTTTCTAACCCTAGGCGCAGAGGGAGGCCCAAAGGGGGCGCACCAGCCCACCAGGGGATGGTTCCCCTCCCACTTCAGCCCATGGGGCCCTCCGGGATAGGTGGCCCCACCCGGTGGACCCCGGGGACCCTTCCGGTGGTCCCGGTACAATACCGGTGACCCCCGAAACCTTCCCGATGGCCGAAACTGGACTTCCTATATACAAATCTTTACCTCCGGACCATTCCGGAACTCCTTGTGATGTTCGGGATCTCATCTGGGACTCCAAACAACTTTTGGGTTACCGTGTGCTAATATCTCTACAACCCTAGCGTCACCGAACCTTAAGTGTGTAGACCCTACGGGTTCGGGAGACATGCAGACATGACCGAGAAGCCTCTCCGGTCAATAACCAACAACGGGATCTGGATACCCATGTTGGCTCCCACATGCTCCACGATGATCTCATCGGATGAACCACGATGTCGAGGATTCAATCAATCCGTATACAATTCCCTTTGTCAATCGGTACGTTACTTGCCCGAGACTCGATCGTCGGTATCCCAATACCTTGTTCAGTCTCGTTACCGGCAAGTCACTTTACTCGCACCGTAATGCATGATCCTGTGATCAACCACTTGATCACATTGAGCTCATTATGATGATGCATTACCGAGTGGGCCCAGAGATACCTCTCCGTCATACGGAGTGACAAATCCCAGTCTCGATTCGTGCCAACCCAACAGACACTTTTGGAGATACCTATAATGTACCTTTATAGTCACCCAGTTACGTTGTGACGTTTGGCACACCCAAGGCACTCCTACGGTATCCGGGAGTTGCACAATCTCATGGTCTAAGGAAATGATACTTGACATTCAGAAAAGCTACAACAAATGAACTACACGATCTTTGAGCTAAGCTTAGGATTGGGTCTTGTCCATCACATCATTCTCCTAATGATGTGATCCCGTTATCAATGACATCCAATGTCCATTGTCAGGAAACCATGACTATCTTTTGATCAACGAGCTAGTCAACTAGAGGCTCACTAGGGACGTGTTGTGGTCTATGTGTTCAAACATGTATTACGATTTCTGGATAACACAATTATAGCATGAACAATAGACAATTATCATGAACAAAGAAATATAATAATAACCATTTTATTATTGCCTCTAGGGCATATTTCCAACAGTCTCCCACTTGCACTAGAGTCAATATTCTAGTTACATTGTGATGAATCGAACACCCATGCAGTTCTAGTGTTGATCATGTTTTGCTCTAGGGAGAGGTTTAGTCAACGGATCTGCTACATTCAGGTCCGTATGTACTTTACAAATCTCTATGTCTCCATTTTGTGCACTTTCACGAATGGAGTTGAAGCGACGCTTGATATGCCTGGTCTTCCTGTGAAACCTGGGCTCCTTGGCAAGGGCAATAGCTCCAGTGTTGTCACAGAAGAGAGTCATCGGGCCCGACGCATTGGGTATGACTCCTAGGTCGGTAATGAACTCCTTCACCCAGACTGCTTCTTGTGCTGCCTCCGAGGCTGCCATGTACTCCGCTTCACATGTAGATCCCGCCACAATGCTTTGCTTGCAACTGCACCAGCTTACTGCCCCACCATTCAAAATATACACGTATCCGGTTTGTGACTTAGAGTCATCCAGATCTGTGTCGAAGCTAGCATCGACGTAACCCTTTACGACGAGCTCTTCGTCACCTCCATAAACGAGAAACATGTCCTTAGTCCTTTTCAGGTACTTCAGGATATTCTTGACCGCTGTCCAGTGTTCCATGTCGGGATTTCTTTGGTACCTTCCTACCAAACTTACGGCAAGGTTTACATCAGGTCTGGTACACAGCATAGCATACATGATAGACCCTATGGCCGATGCATAGGGGATGACACTCATCTTTTCTCTATCTTCTGCCGTGGTCGGGCATTGAGCCGTGCTCAATCTCGTACCTTGCAATACAGGCAAGAACCCCTTCTTTGACTGATCCATTTTGAACTTCTTCAATATCTTATCAAGGTACGTACTCTGTGAAAGACCAATGAGGCATATCGATCTAACGCTATAGATCTTGATGCCTAATATATAAGCAGCTTCTCCAGGGTCCTTCATTGAAAAACACTAGTTCAAGTAGGCCTTTATGCTCTCCAAGAATTCTATATTATTTCCCATCAACAGTATGTCATCCACATATAGTATGAGAAATGCTACAGAGCTCCCACTCACTTTCTTGTAAATGCAGGCTTCTCCATAAGTCCGCATAAACCCAAGCGCTTTGATCATCTCATCAAAACGAGTGTTCCAACTCCGAGATGCTTGAACCAGCCCATAAATCGGGCGTTGGAGCTTGCACACCTTGTCAGCATTCTTAGGATCGACAAAACCTTTCGGCTGCATCATATACAGTTCTTCCTTAAGGAAACCATTAAGGAATGCCGTTTTGACGTCCATTTGCCATATCTCATAATTATAGAATGCGCCAATATCAATCGCTTATAGTCCCATGATCCCATATCATCACATAGCCTATACCATGTCAATGCATCTCCCTTCAAAGATAAAGGGAAGACCTTCTTCTTGATAACATCATCGGGCATACCTGCAAGCTTATATAATCCGCAAACTTCATCCACATAGATTAAGTGTAAGCCGGGATGCAATGTTCCATCTCCTGCAAAAGGATTAGCTAGCAGTTTCTCTATCATACCCGAAGGAATTTCAAAGTAAACATTTTCAGTAGGTTCAGTAGGTTGAGGGGTAACTAATTGTGGTTCCGGACGAGGTGAAGATACCCCAAACAAACCCCTCAAAGGATTACTTTCCATAGTAACAAGTGACAGTAAATTTCAGCACACTATATAAATTTTTCCTTACCAAATTCCACCTACCAAAGGCGCTTCCCTCCCCGGCAACGGCGCCAGAAAAGAATCTTGATGACCCTCAAGTGTAGGGGATCTATCGTAGCCTTTTTGATAAGTAAGAGTGTCGAACCCAACAAGGAGCAGAAGGAAATCATAAGTAGTTTTCAGTAAGGTATTATCTGCAAGCACTAAAATTATCGGTAACAGATAGTTTTGTGATAAGGTAATTTGTAACGAGTAGAAAGTAATAAAAGTAAATAAGGTTCAGCAAGATGGCCCAATCGTTTTTGTATCAAATGACAAGCCCGGACAAACTCTTATATGAAGAAAAGCGCTCCCGAGGACACATGGGAATTATCGTCAAGCTAGTTTTCATCACGAGCATATGATTCACATTTGGTACTTTGATAATTTGATATGTGGGTGGACCGAGGCTTGGGTGTTGTACTTACTTGGACAAGCATCCCACTTATGATTAACGCCCATTTCAAGCATCTGCAACTACAACAGAAGTATTAAGGTAAACCTAACCATAGCATGAAACATATGGATCCAAATCAGCCCCTTACGAAGCAACGCATAAACTAGGGTTTAAGCTTCTGTCACTCTAGCAACCCATCATCTACTTATTACTTCCCAATGCCTCCCTCTAGGCCCAAACAATGGTGAAGTGTCATGTAGTCGACGTTCACATGACACCACTAGAGGGATGACAACATACATCTCATCAAAATATCGAACGAATACCAAATTCACATGACTACTAATAGCAAGACTTCTCCCATGTCCTGAGGAACAAACGTAACTACTCACAAAGCATATTCATGTTCATAATCAGAGGGGTATTAATATGCATAATGGATCTGAACATACGATCTGCCACCAAGTAAACCAACTAGCATCAACTACAAGGAGTAATCAACACTACTAGCAACCCACAGGTACCAATCTGAAGTTTGGATACAAAGATTGGATACAAGAGATGAACTAGGGTTTGAGATGAGATGGTGCTGGTGAATATGTTGATGGAGATTGACCCCCTCTCGATGAGAGGATCGTTGGTGATGACGATGGTGATGATTTCCCCCTCCTGGAGGGAAGTGTCCCCGGCAGAACAGCTCTGCCGGAGCCCTAGATTGGTTCCGCCAAGGTTTCGCCTCGTGGCGGTGGAGTCTCGTCCCGAAAGCTTGCTTATGATTTTTTTCCTTGACGAAAGACTCCATATAGCAGAAGATGGGCATCGGAGGTCCACCAGGGGGCCCACTAGGCAGGGGGCGCGCCCAGGGGGGTAGGGCGCGCCCCCACCCTCATGGATGGTGGGTGGCCCCCCTCTGGTACTTCTTTCGTTCAGTATTTTTTATATATTCTGAAAATAATTTCCGTGAAGTTTTAGGACTTTTGGAGCTGTGCAGAATAGGTCTCTAATATTTGCTCCTTTTCTAGCCCAGAATTCCAGCTGCCGGCATTCTCCCTCTTTATGTAAACCTTGTAAAATAAGAGAGAATAGGCATAAGTATTGTGACATAATGTGTAATAACAGCCCATAATGCAATAAATATCGATATAAAAGCATGATGCAAAATGGACGTATCAGCGGACGGGGCTGGTTGCCCGTGGACGGCGGTGGTTTCTGCTTGGCACCACGGGCACCCCCGCGGTGAGCAGCGTTCATAGACGGGACCTCCGTGTAGACTCCGACGGAGCGACGAGTAGCAAGCCACTGTTCCGTGTTGAGGAGGCGTGCGTAGAGGTCACGAGGCGGCATTGGCATGTCACGTCCATTGACGTTTTCAACAAGAGTCATAGTCCTCATCAAGCCCATTGAGAATGAACGAAGTAAACTCCTCATCACGAAGAGGCTACCCAATGGAGGACAGTGTATCAGCCAAAATTTTGACCTTGTTGAAGAAGGCCGCGATGGAGAGGTCATTCTTCTTGACCTCACCCAGCTGATTACGAATGGCAGACGAACGTGCCAGCGACTATGAGGAGAAGCTGGAGCCAAGTGTGGTCCATGCATCCCTCGACGTCGCGGAAAAGACTACCATGCCGTCCACGGACGGAGTGAGCGAAGACTGAATAGCCCCCGGGATGGCTTGATTATGAGCGATCCACCGATGATGAGCAGGGTTGGGTACCATGACGAAGCCACCTTGGGACGAGGGTACTGGAACCATGGCCGGAGGGCACGGCAACGAGCCATCAACATATCCCTCAAGGTAGTGGCTACGCATCAGCTGCAACACTTGAGCGCGCCATAGGAGGTAGTTATCAGCAGAGAGCTTCACCGTCACTAGATGAGTGAAGTGGAATGGTCCTGGATCGGCCACTGGTGTGGAGAGCTGCGGTTCAGGCATCTGGACGACACTGTACAGAACCAGTGCATCGGCCGACGGAGGCACACGAGAGTGTTGGTGACGACCGTAGGGCTGGTGATGACCGTAGAGCACCGAAGGGGCACATCGTAAGGGAGTGCGGGAGGCGCGACGTACGACACAGGGGCGGTGGCATAGGGCGCACCATACGACGCGTACGACGCCGTTGATGGCGCGACGTACGGGCCACCGTAGGGCGCCTGTACGGGAGCGCCATAGGGCCCCGAGACCATCGGCGCGTCGGGGGACTGGGCCGGGGCAGGATGACCACCGTAGGACACCTGCATGGAGGCGCCGTAGGAGGCCGGCGGTGGAGGCGCGTCACACGACATGATCGGGGCGCCGGCCGCGATCGGGTGCATCGCGGGCAATCGAGGCAGCGCGGGAGGCTGTGACCACGACACAGCAGATCGGGCCCAGGCGAGCGGAGGCGACGCTAGGAACGGCATTCCGTCGCCAGGGTGGAGAGAGGCGGCGCGGCGGAGACCGACGCGACGACAACAGAGGAGGTGGAAGTGCTGCGCGGATCGAACGTGCTATCTGATACCATGTTAGACATACTAGGGTTTGGAACAATGCTCAATACCCTTGGTGGGTACGGCTGTCATATATTTATATCAGGGAACCGTACAAATACAGGTTATGTTACAACACGTATATCTACTATATACTTAGTCTAACAGACTAAGGGGCGGCTTGCAAAAACAACGATTATATGCAGGGGCGAGCACCAAAATGACCCATGGTGGAGCGCCCTCTAGGGACGAACAAGAGACGGTTATGTCTCGAGTCATTAGAGATCATGGAGACCGGGCAACAAGGAGGACACGATGCTAATGATTTCCTCCTTAGCTACTCCGTAGATCAATGCAATGGCTGATGAAGCCATGTACCTACGGTAGGGACACAGATCCGTCCTAAAGAGCCCTACCATAGGACATCCCTAGAAGAAGTCACCTTTCAATCAACTTGAAGGTATCCCACTCGACGGGTTGAAGACACTCGACCAAGAAGCTGTCACTCGACCAAGAAGCCAACCACTCGACTGCCAGAAGACCTAAAGTCACTCCGCAGGCAAACGGTCGGCTATTAAGTAGTCTTTATGGTTATTATGACACTTTATTAGGGACGTTATCAGTAACGCCCCACCTTAAATGTACCTTAAACCCTGCATTACTGAGGGCAGGAGAGGGCTGGCGAACTCTATATAAGCCATCCCCCTCCTCAGTATCAGGGGTTCACACCTCTGTCATTTACACACGCATTATTCAATCGACCGCCTCCGGGTGCCGAGACGTAGGGCTGTTACTTCCTCCGAGAAGGGCCTGAACTCGTAAACCTTGCGTGCTTACAACTTCCCAATAGCTAAGGTCTAGCCTCCTCATACACACCCCCTACCTCACTGTCAGACTTAGAACCACGACAGTTGGTGCCCACCGTGGGGCATTAGTCTTAGCGCCCAATTAGAGAAGTTGCGATTTTTCCGATCCACTTGATCATGTTTTCCTGCGGAGCTTGGGCAGAGGGCCGCGAGATCCGTCTCGGCGCACTCACTTTCATTGCCGACGACTCCGCCTGGCTCCAGGAGGTGCCGCTCGACGTTGACGTGCTCCCCGTCCGTGGTGCGACGCACTTCCACGCGTGCATCCGTGGCGTCCTCCTGCGGCAGCCGTCGACCGCATATCGGTCGACTCTCGTGTCATCTCCCCGCCCTGTCTCTGCCCAGCACAAGCGCTCAGGTCGGTCGAGACTCTAGTGGTGGGTGAAGCACGCCGCGGCCCGCCAGTCGGCGGTCCCACAAGTCATGGCAATCGAGCCCGACGAATCCCTCTGCGGCCTGTTCGATCTGTCGACTGGCTCCGCGGAGACCGTATCCGAGTGCGATAGCAGCGACCCTTTGGCGGAGGTTCTGGCGGTCGAGGGGACACGTAGTCCTCCTGGATTCCATCGCGCTGATAGTGGTGCAGATAGAGGCGATCCGTCGCATCCCCACGATGAATACCTCCCCGAACCTCTTACGTCATTACATCGAGAGGAGCTTCGTCGCCAGAACATGGACGCGCTCCGCACTCCTATTGTTGGAGAAACGCCCGAGGCCCGGGCCTTGGAGGACGCGCGCTTGGCTAATCTGGCCGAGCGCACTCGACTAGAGAATCTACAGCGAGCACTCGACAAGCGAGCGCGTCAGCGGGCTCCCGAGTCCAGTCGACGACAGCAAGCTCCCGAATCCAGTCGGCGTCAGCTCTTCCCACCACCGCAGGTATACCGAACTCCAGTTCAGAATTTGGCTGCCGCGGCCCGCATAGCAGAGTCAATCCAGCCCTCTCAGTCAGAAGCTGGTAGAGGATTGTTGCAGATCAGAGCATTGCTCCGAGCGGCGGGAAATCAGAATTCCGCCATCTCTCAGTCGCGGGACAGGATCCACAGTCGATCCGTTGCAACGGAAACAGTCCAGTCGGCTCACAGCCTGAGATTGCCCCCGAGGCGTGAGGGACGTGGAGACCGATACGATCAGTACAGGAGGAATGAATAGTATGATCACCGACCCGACCGTGATGATAGACGTCGAGTGCCGTCCCCTCCCCTGAGGAGTGGATCGTATACACCTCGACATCGAGATGACATGCGCCCCCATAATGTTGGGCAGAGGATCCCAGTCGACCCCAGAGACCCAGGCTTTGATGCGAGATCCATCCTCGTTCAAGGTTTGGTGGACAGGAACAGGGCTCATCGAGAGGGCCACAACAGAGATACGCCCACCGGCAGCAGAGCGCATGCCTCGGGGCCTGAATGTTTCAGTCGAGCCATCAGGGCCGCGGTGATCCCTCCCAACTTCAGGCTGGCGACTGGAGTCAGCAAGTTCACCGGCGAATCCAAGCCCGACACATGGCTCGAAGATTACAGAGTGGCTGTGCAGATTGGCGGTGGCAATGATGAGGTGGCCATGAAGCATTTGCCTCTTATGTTGGAAGGCTCAGCCAGGGCGTGGCTGAATCAGTTGGCACCCAGCAGCATTTACACTTGGGAGGACCTCGCCCGAGTGTTTATCACAACCTTCGAAGGAACGTGCAAGCGCCCTGCAGGCCTTATAGAGTTGCGGTCTTGCGTGCAGAAGCCAAATGAAACACTGAGAGAATACATCCAGAGGTGGATCACACTGCACCACTCGGTCGAGAACGTGCCAGACCATCAAGCAGTTTGCGCTTTCAAGGAAGGCGTCAAATACAGGGAGTTGAATCTGAAGTTTGGTCGAACTGGAGAGATGTCCCTGAATCGGATGATGGAGATTGCCACCAAGTACGCTAATGGTGAAGACGAGGACCGACTCCGAAGTGGCAAACTCAAATCAGTCGCCCAAGAAACCGGAGGAAACTCCAGTCGGAAGCAGAAGCGGAAGGCCGAGCCAGCCGCCCCTGGGGAGGCCCTGGCTGTGGCCCAGGGAAACTTCAAGGGAAAACCCAAGGGCACATGGAAGCCCAAGAAGGTTAAAGATCAGGATGGGAATGATGTTTTGGACCTGCCATGTCACATCCACACCAAGAAAGATGAAGAGGGAAATTTTATTTTCCCGAAGCATACCACTCGATAGTGCCGGCTCCTGATTCAACAGTTCCAGGGCAAGCAGCCCAAGGATAAGGAAAAAGAACCAGACAGAGTTGAGGACAAGGAGGATAGTGATGATGGATACCCCCAAGTCAATTCCACCTTGATGATTTTTGCTGATGTCGAAAGCAAAAGTCGACTGAAAGTCATTAACCGTGAGGTGAACATGGTTGCTCCGGCGACACCTAGTTACCTCAAATGGTCTCAGACCGCCATCACATTCGACCAATCTGATCACCCGACACACATTGCCACCCCAGGGAGGCAAGCTTTGGTGGTCGACCCGGTCGTCGAAGGTACTCGACTGACCAAAGTCCTGATGGATGGCGGCAGTGGCCTGAACATACTGTATGCTGAAACTTTGAAAGGAATGGGCATTCCGATGTCTAGACTCAGCGCCAGCAACATGAGCTTCCACGGAGTCATTCCTGGGAAGAAAGCCGAGTCACTCGGCCAGATTGCTCTCGATGTGGTTTTTGGTGATTCAAAGAATTACCGCAAGGAAAAGTTGACATTTGAAGTTGTGGACTGCCAGAGTGCTTATCACGCCATTTTGGGCAGGCCAGCTTACGCACGCTTCATGGCTCGACCATGTTACGTGTATCTTAAATTAAAGATGCCTGGCCCCAAAGGTGTGATCACTGTTACGGGCAACCGGAAGAAAGCAGAAGAATGTTTTCAGAAGGGATCAAAGATCCCGACGCTCAGATGGCAGTGGTCGAGCTGAAAGAGTACCAAAAGACTGCCGACCCGAGTGAATTGTTGCGGGCTAAGAAGCCTGCCTCCGAGTCAGCTTTTCAGTCGGCTGGCGAAACAAAGACGGTCCACATTCACCCGACCGATCCCGACGCTGCTCCGACTCACATCTCGACGACGCTCAACTCCAAATAGGAAGAAGCGCTCATCCAGCTCCTCCGTGAGAACTGGGACATCTTTGCATGGAAACCCTCCGACATGCCTGGAGTTCCCAGGGGGCTGGCTGAGCACCGTCTGTGAGTCGACCCAAAGTTCAAGCCCGTGAAGGAACATCTTCGACGGTCCACCGTCAACAAGAAACAAGCCATTGGCAAAGAACTGGCTCGGCTCTTAGCAGCCGAGTTCATCCGAGAGATCTACCACTCCGAGTGGCTTGCCAATGTCGTCATGGTCCCCAAGAAGGACAAGTCACTCCGTATGTGCATTGATTTCAAACATATCAATCGGGCCTACCCGAAAGATCATTTTCCTCTCCCTCGCATCGACCAAATTGTCGACTCAACTACGGGATGCGAGAGATTGTCTTTTCTAGATGCCTATTCCGGGTACCATCAGATCCGTCTGTATGGGCCCGACGAAATCAAAACAGCTTTCATCACTCCATTCGGATGCTTCTGTTACGTCACCATGCCATTTGGCCTCAAGAACGCCGGAGCCACATTCATGAGAATGATCCAGAAGTGTTTACTCACTCAAATCAGTCGGAATGTGGAGGCGTACATGGATGATATCGTGGTCAAGTCCCGGAAAGGTTCCGACCTGCGGGCCGACCTTGCTGAAACCTTTGCCAACCTCAGGAGGTACGATATCAAGCTCAATCCGTCAAAGTGCACTTTCGGGGTTCCAGGTGGAAAGCTACTCGGTTTTCTCGTTTCCGAACGGGGAATCGACGCCAATCCTGAAAAAATTGGCACCATACTCCGGATGAAGCGTCCTGTACGTGTGCATGATGTCCAAAAGCTTACAGGCTGCTTGGCCGCCTTAAGTCGATTCATTTCTCGACTCGGTGAAAAAGCGTTGCCTCTTTACCGACTGATGAAGAAGTCTGACAAGTTCGAGTGGACTCCAGAAGCTGATGCAGCGTTTGCAGAGCTCAAAGCTCTGCTCTCCACCCAGCCGGTGCTAGCTGCCCCAATCAGCAAAGAGCCTCTGCTGATTTACATTGCAGCCACAGGACAAGTTGTCAGTACAGTACTTACGGTCGAGCGGGAAGAGGAAGGGAAGGCCTTCAAAGTTCAACGCCCTGTATATTATGTGTCTGAAGTTTTGACCCCTTCAAAAAAAAGATACCCCCACTACCAGAAGCTTGTATATGGGATTTATGACCACGAAGAAAGTTGCACATTATTTCTCTGACCACTCCATTACAGTCGTCAGCGACGCCCCATTATCAGAGATCCTGCATAACAGAGATGCAACTGGTCGAGTGGCCAAGTGGGCGATTGAACTCCTTCCTTTAGATATCAAGTTTGAAGCAAAGAAGGCTATCGAGTCCCAAGCAATCGCGGATTTCATCGCCGAGTGGATTGAACAGCAACTTCTGACTCAAGTTCACTCGGAACACTGGACCATGTTCTTTGATGGATCCAAGATGCTGAATGGTTCTGGCGCGGGAGTAGTCTTAGTCTCCCCCCGAGGGGATAAGCTCAGATATGTTCTCCAGATTCACTTCGATTCCTCCAATAACGAAGCAGAGTATGAGGCACTTTTGTATGGGTTGCGCATGGCCATTTCACTCGGCGTCCGTCGCCTCATGGTCTATGGGGACTCAGATTTGGTGGTTAATCAAGTGATGAAGGAGTGGGACGTCAGGAGTCCGGCAATGACTGGGTATTGCAATGCAGTGCGAAAGCTAGAAAAGAAGTTCGAGGGGTTAGAGCTCCACCACATCCCCCGACTGAAAAATCAGGCGACTGACGACTTGGCAAAGATAGGCTCCAAGAGAGAAGCCATTCCAAGCAACGTGTTCTTGGAACACATTCACTCACCGTCAGTCCAAGAGGATCCTTTCACAGAAGAAGCCCCGCAGCCGAAAAGTGCCACAGATCCGACTGAAGTCGAAGTGCCTGCAGTGGTCGACCTAATCATGGAAGTCTTGGCAATCACCCCTGACTGGACAATACCGTACATCGCGTATATCCTAAGGAAAGAACTCCCAGAGGAGGAGGAGGAGGCTCGACAGATCATCCGCCGATCCAAGGCCTTCACTGTCATAAGGGGACAGCTGTACAGAGAGAGCGCGACCGGAGTTGGCCAGAAATGCATAACACCAGAAGAGGGTCAGATAATCCTTAATGATATCCACTCGGGGACCTGCGGTCACCATGCGTCCTCTCGGACTATTGTGGCTAAAGCATACCGAGCTGGATTTTACTGGCCAAGAGCAAATGAGATGGCAAAAGAGATAGTCGACAAGTGTGAAGGGTGCCAGTTCTACTCCAACATGTCGCACAAGCCCGCATCAGCCCTGAAGACCATTCCGCTCGTCTGGCCCTTTGTCGTCTGGGGATTGGACATGGCTGGTCCCCTAAGAACGGGCAGGAGTGGATTCACTCATGTACTTGTGGCAGTCGACAAATTTACCAAATGGATCGAAGCTAAGCCCATCAAGCACCTCGATGCTGGCACTGCTATCAGTTTCGTCAGAGGGTTAACATTCAGATATGGAGTCCCGCGTAGCATCATCACTGATAATGGGTCAAACTTTGATTCGGATGAGTTCAGAGCATTTTGCGCTTCTCAAGGCACACGAGTCGAATACGCTTCGGTCGCTCATCCCCAGTTGAATGGACAGGCTGAGAGAGCAAATGGTCTGATTCTCAAAGGGCTAAAGCCTCGACTGATGCGCGATCTCAAGCACACGGCAGGCGCTTGGGTCGACGAGCTTCCGTCAGTTCTGTGGGGATTAAGGACCACCCCTAACCGGTCGACTGGAAGGACTCCATTCTTTCTGGTTTATGGAGCCAAAGCAGTCCTGCCGAGTGATCTTCTTCATAATGCACCCCGAGTCGAACTTTACACCGAAGACGAAGCATAGCAGGCCCGGCAAGACGCAGTCGACCTCTTAGAAGAAGAAAGAGAGATGGCCATGATCAGATCGACCATTTATCAGCAAGACTTGCGCCGTTTTCACGCCCGGAATGTGAAAAGTCGAGCCTTCCAAGAAGGAGATCTGGTCCTCCGAGTGGATCAACAGAAGCCACACAAACTTGCTCCTACTTGGGAAGGCCCCTTCATAGTCACCAGAGTCCTCCACAATGGAGCATACCACCTCTACAATGTCGATCGCTAGATCGACGAGCCACGAGCTTGGAACGCGGAACTGCTCCGCCCCTTTTACACCTGAGTTCTCCTTTAGATGAGATGTAATAAGAAAAATAATTTCTACAGTTAATTTTTATCAAAAGACAAGAGTGTTCCAATAATGGCTGTCACTTTGTTTGCATACAAAACCCCCAGCGGGTGACTTGGCTACGAATCCGTTTCGCCTAAGTTTGAAAAATCCTACCGAGTGGAGAGCAATCCTCCCACTCGGGGGCTTAGCTGCAGTCCAGTACTCGCCTAAGTTCTCCCACTCGGAAACTTAGCTGCAGTCAAGCACTCGCCTAAGTTTGAAAAAACCCTACCGAGTGGAGAGCAATCCTCCCACTCGGGGGCTTAGCTGCAGTCCAGTACTCGCCTAAGTTCTCCCACTCGGAAACTTAGCTGCAGTCAAGCACTCGCCTAAGTTTGAAAAATCCTACCGAGTGGAGAGCGATCCTCCCACTCGGGGGCTTAGCTGCAGTCCAGTACTCGCCTAAGTTCTCCCACTCGGAAACTTAGCTGCAGTCAAGCACTCGCCTAAGTTTGAAAAAACCCTACCGAGTGGAGAGCAATCCTCCCACTCGGGGGCTTAGCTGCAGTCCAGTACTCGCCTAAGTTCTCCCACTCAGAAACTTAGCTGCAGTCAAGCACTCGCCTAAGTTTGAAAAATCCTACCGAGTGGAGAGCGATCCTCCCACTCGGGGGCTTAGCTGCAGTCCAGTACTCGCCTAAGTTCTCCCACTCGGAAACTTAGCTGCAGTCAAGCACTCGCCTAAGTTTGAAAAAACCCTACCGAGTGGAGAGCGATCCTCCCACTCGGGGGCTTAGCTGCAGTCCAGTACTCGCCTAAGTTCTCCCACTCGGAAACTTAGCTGCATTCAAGCACTCGCCTAAGTGTGAAAAATCCTACCGAGTGGAGAGCGATCCTCCCACTCGGAGGCTTAGCTGCAGTCCAGTACTCGCCTAAGTTCTCCCACTCGGAAACTTAGCTGCAGTCAAGCACTCGCCTAAGTTTAAAAAACCCTACCGGGTGGAGAGCAATCCTCCCACTCGGGGGCTTAGCTGCAGTCCAGTACTCGCCTAAGTTCTCCCACTCAGAAACTTAGCTGCAGTCAAGCACTCGCCTAAGTTTAAAAAACCCTACCGGGTGGAGAGCAATCCTCCCACTCGGGGGCTTAGCTGCAGTCCAGTACTCGCCTAAGTTCTCCCACTCGGAGACTTAGCTGCAGTCAAGCACTCGCCTAAGTTTGAAAAAAAATCCTACCGAGTGGAGAGAAATCCTCCCACTCGGGGACTTAGCCGTAGTCCAGCACTCGTCTGAATACAAGACCAAAGTCCTACACGACAGATCAAAACCACGAAGACATTCAGCAAGAAATTAAGTTCGGATAAAGCTTAAAAGGCCCCAGGCCCCGAATCAAAGTACTCAAGCCCTCGGCTCGGCAGAGTTTAAACGGTTACAAATCCACTCGGCATTCCGAGGCAAATTTAAGGAAAGGCATAAAAGTTTTTTCATTCCTCAGGTGGAGGACTGGCAGGGGCGACGAACTCATCCAGGTCGATTCCGTCCGCAATACGAGTGGCAGCAGCAATGAAGGTCTCCATGAAGTCCTGAAAGCTGTGCCTCTTGGTATTGGCGACTTGGATGGCGGCCAACTTATCTTCTCGCGCCTCCTTGCAATGGACGCGGACTAAAGATAGAGCCACATCAGCGCCGCACCGGGCAGAAGACTTCTTCCACTCCTGCACTCGATCGGGAATTCTGTCAAGTCGAGTCATCAGAGACTCGAGATCATTCTGGAGCGTAGACTCTGGCCAAAGTGTCGGGTCGACCCGCGACATGGCAACCTTCAGCCGAGCCAAGTAATCCACGGCGCCATCGATACGGGATTCCAGTCGGAGCAGATTCATGGCGGCATCATCTTTCACCGGAGAATTGATTGGGTCCAAACGCGTTTCAATTCACCTGGTCTCCTCTTCAAAGTTCTGACAAAACTCTGCATACAAGACCCAAGGATAAGCCAACGATCGCAAATTGAGTCGACACAAAAGAAAACCAGTCAGAATTGAATGCGCACCTTCGAGCTTGGTGTACAACATCTTGGCGAGACTCCTCAAGTAGCTCTCCAGGTCGTCCCTCCTGCGAGCGACGCCTTCCATCTGCTCGCTCAGGGTGAGGTGCTTCTTCTTCCAAAGCGAGCACTCCCTGTTGGCTTCATTCAGAGCGGTCTTCAGCTTGGTATTCTCGTCTTCTATCTGGCTGACCGAAGCCAGCTTCTGTTCAGCCAGTGCAACCTTGTCATCAGCCTCCTTATGGGCAGCAGCCAAGTCCCGATCCTTCTTCGCTAGGGCCTCGCTCAGTTCTCCTGCAAAAGAAACGATGATTGGTTCAGAAACAGCAGAAAGGTACCCAAGCCTAAAACAAAACCAGTCGACAAGGTCGTCTTACCAGCAACGCCATCTCTGACCTTCTGCAGCTCTGTTCTGGCCAGCTCCAGATCGAGAGTCAGTTGAATCCGCTGCTTCTCCAACTCAGTATAGCGAGACGCAAGTTCACAAGATTTCTGCAAAAGGAAAATTCAGTCGACAGACATCCAAGATAAGTTGCTTCCAAGTAACTGAGGAAAAAAGGTGACGTTTCTAAGACTACAGCCGAATCAAAAACATTCGACAGTAGTCTCGGGGACTACACCTAGTGGGTGCACTCAGCGTGCCCCCACTGGTTTTAAAAAAAAGAAAAAAAAGTCGACTCTCCACAGTCGACCGGATACAGATCCATTCGACATGGCTCGACCAGACCAAGAAAAGGAATACAGATTCAGAAACGCAATGTAAAGACTACAGTCGACTGCCAGCAGTCCACCGTAGTCTCGGGGACTACACCCAGTGGGTGCACTCAGCGTGCCCCCACTAGTCCAAGAAGGGGAAAACACACCCAGTGGGTGTACAGATACAAAGATCTTCAAAAAAAGAGAGGGAGAAAGACTCTTCAAATAATCAAGTATCAAGTCGACTGACCTGGACATTGCTCTGAAGCGCTGAACTTGCGTCATAAGCTGGCTGGCTGGCCTCCCGAGCCTTCTTCACCTGTTCCATCATGACCCCCGCCTGGTGTATAGCCTCCTTCGCAGTGGCCACTTCGTCCTCAGGGGCAGGGTATGCGACAAAAAACGAAGTTGGATTTGCAGTCGACGCCGAAGGCTGCGCACTCGACAGGGGATTGGCAAAGGTCACAGAAGCCCGAGGGGCATCGCCACCATCCCGAGCCACGGTCTCAGGCGCCGGAGTAGGCTGGGGAGTCCTGTCAGCCGACGGCCTCTTAGTCCTCCCTATCCTCAGCGGTTCGTTGTCATTGTCATCTGGGAGGTCGATAACATGAGGAGGGGCTGCAAGGAGGACTTTCAATCGACCAGAATTGCAAGAAACGACCAGTCGACTCAAAAAACAGAACGTCAATAATCGTACCAGGGTTGGAGGTAACAGCGTCCCCCATCTCTTGGTCGTCGTCTTTGGCAGAGACCTCGGAGGTAGCAGCGCTGCAAATTTCGAAAAATCAGCCAGTTAGCTTAACGAGTCGACCAAGGATCCGTCCTCCATCGACGAAGGAAAACAAGCTTTATTACCCGGAAATAGCAGGGACAGTTATCTTCATCTTGGGCAGAGTCTTGGGCGGCTTGGATAGCGTCGTGCATGGTTGCTTGGGGACCTTCCCAGTCGGTGTTGGAGAAGAAGTCCGAGGGCGTTTTGACGACGGCCCAACGGAGGCAGTCGCCTGGCCACGTCCCTGCGCCGGGTCGTGTGCGAGCTTGGATCGCCTTTCCGGGCGGGGCGGGAGGGGGGGGGGGGTTGGCCTCCTCCTCCTCCTCTTCGCTGGAGAAGACGTCATCGCCTCCCTCCCCTTCACCATCCGACTCCCACTCGCCCTGGTCATCCCCGCTCTCGCCTCCGCTCCCTTCTCCTTCCTCAGTCGATCCCTGTGCCCCATTGGGCGTCGAGTACATCTCAGTGGTCGCCTGAAAGACAGCAGACAAAACGAAAGTCAATCGACCTGCTCGAAAGAAGACCAATGCAGAAAACGAAGATTTCAGTCGGAAACATAAAAACGCACCTGGTCGACCTCATACGAACTGTCGAGTGGAATGACCCTCCTGGCTCCTCGGGGGTTGTCCTTGTTCCCCGTGATGCTTGACAGCCACCCCTCCAACATCTCATTGGTGACCTCCTCCGGGTGGATCTGAGTGGTGTCCTCGAGGCCAGAGTACAGCCACATCGGGTGGTCCCGAGCCTGGAGCGGTTGGATTCGCCTCTTGAGGAAGACTTCCAGCAGATCCATCCCCGTCACGCCCTCACGGACAAGTTCAACCACTCGACCCGCCAGTACTTTGACCTGGGCCTTTTCTTCAGGCGTCACCTTCAGAGAAGCAGGCTTTTCGGCTCGGTCGAGGGAGAAAGGTGGGAGCCCAGTCGACTGCCCTGGAGTCACCTGATCCTGGCAGTAGAACCAAGTCGCCTGCCAGCCTCGGACTGACTCCGGGAAAGTAATGGATGGGAAACAGCTCTTCCCCCTCGTCTGGACCGCCAAGCCCCCACACAGCTGGATCACTTGAGTCTTCTCATCACTCGACTTGGCCTTCTTGACCGACTGAGAGCGACAGGTGAAGATGTGCTTGAAAAGCCCCCAGTGTGGGCGGCAACCCAGGAACGCCTCACACATAGAAATGAAAGCGGCAAGATAGACTATGGAGTTTGGGGTAAAGTGATGGAGCTGCGCTCCAAAGAAGTTCAAGAAGTTGCGGAAGAAAGAATGGGGCGGCAGAGAAAACCCTCGGTCGATGTGAGTGGCCAGGAGCACGCACTCACCGTCGCGAGGTTGGGGTTCGATCTCTCCCCCCGGAAGACGCGCAGCCTTGTGAGGAATGGCTCCCCCCTCAACCAGGTCATCAAGATCCTCCTGCCGGAGCACCGATGGCATCCAGTCGCCCTGGATCCAACCTTTGGGCAGGGCCGCCCGAGAGGAAGATCCGCCGCGCACAGACTTCTTCCCCTTCCCCCCCCCCCCCCCCGCCGCCTTCTTCGCGCGCTCCAGAGCGGTCGTCTTGCCCTTCACCATCGTCGCCGGCGAGATCTCGAGCTGGTTTGCGGTGGCTGGGCGAGAGCGAAGGAAGCGGGGGAGGCTACGAAGAAAGAGAGGAAGAAGGAGAAGAGATGAGCACGCGCACTGTTGGGGGACTCCGAGCCGGCAACTTATAAGGGGCCGCTTCCGAGTGGCTGACCAGTAGGCCCAAGCTATCCAGTCAAATCCCGTGGCAGGCGCGCGCAGTACGTGGCAAAAAAGGCGGCACGGAGATCGAGGAGCCTTCGCATTGTCACTCCCGATTACTGCGGCCACCCCCGTTCCGCGCGCTTCCCAAAAAATCCGAATCCCGCGATCTCCGCTGGCTGCAGAACAACTTGTCAAAACAGAAATCCCGCGTGCACCGGCGCTCGATGCCTCACAGGTAAAGAAATCCATTCGACGAAAGGCCTGGAACGGATCAAGGCGACTGAAAGAGGTTAGTGACGTCATCCGTGACAGTTGACCCAAAACGAAGCACTCATATAACCCGAAGAGTCAGTCGGAAAGGTCCCTAACCCCTTTTCTCACTCTAGCCTCGATCCATTCGGGGGCTAATGATGAAGCCATGTACCTACGGTAGGGACACGGACCCGTCCTAAAGAGCCCTACCGTAGGACATCCCTAGAAGAAGTCACCTTTCAATCAACTTGAAGGTATCCCACTCGACGGGTTGAAGACACTCGACCAAGAAGCTGTCACTCGACCAAGAAGCCAACCACTCGACTGCCAGAAGACCTAAAGTCACTCCGCAGGCAAACGGTCGGCTATTAAGTAGTCTTTGTGGTTATTATGACACTTTATTAGGGACGTTATTAGTAACGCCCCACCTTAAATGTACCTTAAACCCTGCATTACTGAGGGCAGGAGAGGGCTGGCGAACTCTATATAAGCCATCCCCCTCCTTAGTATCAGGGGTTCGAACCTCTGTCATTTACACACGCATAATTCAATCGACCGCCTCCGGGCGCCGAGACGTAGGGCTGTTACTTCCTCCGAGAAGGGCCTGAACTCGTAAACCTTGCGTGCTTACAACTTCCCAATAGCTAAGGTCTAGCCTCCTCATACACACCCCCCTACCTCACTGTCAGACTTAGAACCACGACAATGGCCACTAGGGCAGAGAGAGATGCGGGGCCGGGTTCGTCCATGTTGATGATACCATCCTTGTCACTGATCTTGGCATCTACAAGAGCATCAGTGAGATCCTTGGATGCAGAGGAGAGATCAAGCTTTTTTGCCTTGGCACAAACCGCATGCGCAGTCACGGATGAGTAGAAAGCCTGCTCATTTTGGAGGAGCGGCTGTTCCGATGAAGCACACAATCGTGGGGTGGAGGCTCAATGTCATCATCAGCATGGGTGCCAGTGTATCAATGACGACGGGAAGAGATGGTGGCTCATTGTCAATAGCAGGAGGTGGAGCGGCGATGAACGTGGCAAGCATGTCGTGAGCCATAGGAGTAGGGAGTGCGAGGAGCGGCAGTACTACCGAGCAACAGTGACACTAGATGAGGGGCTATGACAATGTCGATGACCTCCACCGAAAGGGAACGAGTAGAGAGACAAGTGCACCATTGGCCATGACCGTGATCAGGGGAGAGCCGCCGAGAACGACGCAATTGGAGGAGTGTTTCATCGGGAGGGTGGAGGCCTGGGAGGGAGCTTGGGGACAACATCAAATGCGAACTCGCAAGCGATGGGCGCCGCGAGGGAGCGTGGTGCCGTGCGCCACCATGACGAGCTCTCGCATGCTAGTGTTGTCGCCCTCAAAGCAATACTGGTTAGCTGAGCAGAAATCTCCTAAGTGGGTGAAGAAGTAGTGGGCACCCTTCGGATGCCAGAGCTCGTCGAGGTTTTTTTTCAAGAACATGCAAAAGCGTTGCATGTATTTTCCATTAAGAGGGTGGGGGGGGGGGGGGGGGAGGGGGGATTGTTCCAACAATTACAAGAGACGGCGCACAAATGCGGAAGCCATCACCACCATCAGGGAGGTGCCCTAGTGTACTTGAAAAACATGCCTACCATTAAGGCATTAACCATAGCCTGTCCAGGTAGCCAATGGTCTAATCTCTTTCATTGTCCTTAAACAACGTGATGGGGCGGTTGTCGGCGAGCTCCGGCTGCTCAAAGAAGAGCGTATTGCCCTCATGCAGGATGGAGCCCTGTCTAGCCAGCAGCATCCCCCCCCCCCCCCATGCAGAATGTGGCCCTGTCGAACAACATGTTGCCGCTCCCGGCGGTCAGGGAAGGTGAGAGCATGACGGAGCCACGACTAGAAGAGGTGAGCTTGTACATTGAGTACAAGATAGACGTGCACAATAAACATATACACACAACATCACCAACATAGGTCACACACTTGAACAATGTCAACATAGGTCACACACTTGAACAATGTCAACATAGGTCACACACTTGAACAATGTCTACACAAGATAAAAAACACAGAGCTTTGTATTTCTTTTGTTTTTATTTACTCTGTATATTAGAGTTGCTGAAGTCAAACTTTCTATAGTTTTATAGAACAGAATATAAATATTTATCATAACAAATCTATATGATGCGCAAGTACATTCAATAATGAATCTATTGTTACTATATATGTTAATATTTTTGTCTATAAACTTTGTCAAAGTTTACGAAGCTTGACTTTGATCAAAGCTAATACGCAAAGTAAATAAAGACGGAGGGAGTAACGACGAAGTCATCGCAGAAGCTCAATACAGCGCGCGTGTTTGTTTCAAATGAAACCAAATCAGAGAACGACACGTGCACTACCGAATCTACACGATCAGTATGCAAGTACGTCCGCGCAGCTGCCCAAGCCAATTAAGATTGAGCATATCCTCCTGCTCGACGAAACAATTCACGCTACACTGGATCGGCCCGGCAGATTAATAATTAAGCTAGCGGCTGCTTCCTTGCACGAGTCCGGGCGAGCAGCCACATAAAATAAGCAATGATCGGCCGGCGAGCCCAATCACCACTCGGTGTTCACAGATACAGCTCGCGTGGCAACCGTGTCATGCATGTGCGCGCCCTTTGCTTGCGCCCATGGACTGGACTGCTCCTGCCAATTATTGCAGCTAGCGCGCGCCGTTCACTTGCACGTAAGTACGCACGCACGTACGGCCGGGTCATTGTTGTTTACTTGATCAGGCAATTAGCTACGTACGTAGTACGTGTAGTGTTACTGTTACCGGCCAGCCGTGAGGAGGGTAGTCGCATGCGTGGGACTAGTTAACACCGGGTGCGGGCGGTAGTGGTTACGATCGTACAGATTCTTGCCGAAAAGAGGCCAGGCACCGGCAGATGGCGTGTAGATTTGCAACCCATGCAACTCCGTGTAATGTAAACGTCCCGGGGATACACCGTGATCTGTCATCTGTGTGCTCTCAGCCTCAGCCCCCATCGATCCGGCCAACCATCGACCTCCCACGGCACTCGGCATATAATCACTACTCCGATCGAGTAGTGTGTTTCTCCAGGGAAGTGGGTTACTGTACACACACACACACACACACAGAGAGAGAGAGAGAGAGAGAGAGAGAGAGAGAGACGATGGATCGGAGGAGGATCAGGGTGCTCCTGGTGGAGGACGAGGAGATCCACAGGGTACGTGATACATACTATTCTGTTCCTCAATTGATTCATGTCGCAGAGTAGGCGATCGAGTACGAGCAGTGCGTACGTGATGCTTGCTTACGTGATCATACATGTTGGAGCGGCAGGTTCTGGCAAGAGCGGTGCTGAGGGCGGCCGGCGTGGAGGCGGATGAGGCGGAGAACGGCGGCGAGGCGGTGCGGCGCGTGCGGGAGCGCATCGGGGGCGGCGGCGCGTACGATCTCATCCTCACGGACAAGCAGATGCCGGTCATGGACGGCCACGAGGTATATACATGCACCCATGCGCGATGGCTTGTGTGTGCGTGTGGCCCGGGCCGGCTGACGAGTACGTGTGGCGGCACTGCCGACCACGCGCGTGCGTGCATGCAGGCGACGAGGCAGATCCGGGCGATGGGGGTGACCACGCCCATCGTCGCCGTGTCCAGCGACAGCCTCCCGTCGGACGTCCAGGCCTTCACCGCCGTCGGCGCCGACGACTTCACGCCCAAGGTGACGATCCATCCAATCCATCGGCTCTTGATGCGCGTACCGAACGCCCATGACTCTCGCTCTGACCGTTTGCTGGTGCACGCACCCATGCTGCCATGCATGCAGCCCCTGACGAAGGAGAAGCTGGGCCACATTCTCTCCAAGTTCGGGCTTGCGTAGCGGCCATTAACTAGTACGGTACTTAGCTTGGTTCAGGACGCGATCATGCTTGATTCCTGCAGATGACGAGGCACAGGTGCCCTTTCGACGACAGAACATGAGGTGCCACACTACCTCCCCTGCTTCCCGTACGTAGATGGATTAGTGCTAGTATTAATATATTGTTTCCTCCTTGCTTCGGTGATGTAAATATATATATGTATTAGTTTTTTGGGGCTTATTTACGGATTAATTTTTCTTTTAGCTATAATTGTGGATTAGTTTTTTTAGCACAATATAATTATGGATTAGTGAATAAATATCGGTTGGACATTTTCTTTTGAGAAACATGTCGTTTGGACTTGTAAAATCGAATCATATATAAATATCGGTTGGATATATATATATAAATCGAATCCTATATATATATATATATATATATATATATATATATATATAGTGTTACTATTCATCACCCAGGGTGCAGAATAAGTTATTCTTCACCCGAGGTAATATTACGATCATTTCATAATTAAATTACGTTTGGAATTCAAATAGTTACATTCCTATCGATTCACGACGTAAAATTTGACATAAGAAAATAAAAATATAGGTCATAAGACAAGAAAAATTGCAGTTTATGTGTATTTTACACTATATTTTTACATTTGTAATTTTACATAACATAAAATATTTTTTTCGACGATTATATATTTTCTTACGGTCTCTTTTTACTTCGGAAATAAAGAAAAAATTACAGAACGTAAAATTACGGTCCATTGATGGTAAAATAGAGGGGGTGAAGAATAACTATTCCTCACCCAGGGTGACGAATAGTCAATCCCAAATCAATCGCTGAACACGATCCAACGATGAAGAGGCAAGGTGCCCAAGCACCTAGGTGTCCCAAACTGACGTCCTATATATATATATATATATATATATATATATATATATATATATATATATATATATATATATATATATATATATATATATATATTGAGCATCAGTACAGACACAAGCGCTCATATACACGCGCATACACTCACCCCTATGAACGCACACATGCACACCCTACCCCTATGAGCATCTCCGAGAGATTTTTTTTTTGCGGGAAATAGAAATTCTCATTACTCAAGGTGGCAATTCAGCCATCACCAAGTTTACAACAGCATCCGTTCCTGAATGGAACCATACAGCAGTAAGGGGGGTGCGACGACCATAAGACGCAAGTTCATGACTCACTTTATTCTGAGAACGACTACAATGAGAAAAATGGACCTTCCGTCCCTCCGTCGTCGCCAGTCTTTTGATATCCTGCACGAGGTTGCGATGGACAGAGCGATCAATCGAAGCGGCCGTGCACATGGCCACCGCCTCCAAAGAGTCCATCTCGACGACGATCGGCCGGTCGGTCCTGTGCAGCGCCAAGTCCAGCCCCTCCTTACAAGCCTCAAGTTCAGCTGCAAGGGCGTTATCACATGCTCGGAGCTCCTTGCATGCCGTGAAGATGATCTGCCCAAGATCATCACGGAGGATCATCCCTCCACCTGCTGCGCCTGTCGCCGGGACATAGCTCCCGTCGGTGTTCAGTTTGGTGCTCGCCCTCCCAGGTGGTATCCATCTCCTGTCCTCCTTCGGAGCCGCACGAGCAGCGGAGCGCTGCTGAGGCCCTAGGACGACCATCTTCCCCTTCTCCATGTCAGCTTAGGATGTTGCTTGATGCACAACAAGGAGTTGATGTAGCCCTGGAGGAATCGCCTGGATGCTTCGGTTGGTGGAGGCTTCTTCTCATGGGTGATCTCGTTGCGGACGTGCCATACACGCCACAACGTCATCAGGACAATCATGCGTGTGTCCTCATCAAGCGGCTCCAGGAGTGAGAAGAGCCACTCCGGCCCCGTGTTCACCACCTCCTCCACTCTTGGGATATTCCAGTCCCTAGCCATGGCATGCCACAACTCCTTCGCCAGGGTGCACCTACACAGAGCATGGAAGCAATCCTCTCGTTCCATACCACATAGGGGACAAATATCAGTCACCTCAAGTCGTCTAGAGCACTTGTTGGCCCAAGTGGCAAGGGAGTTGGTAACAATTCTCCACGCAAACACATGTACCTTCGGGGGAGCAGGGCACCCTCATATGGTCTTCCAGATGGCGCGACGACCATCCGGTGCCCTGCTCATGGCGGTCGCCGATGGGCGCTCGCGCTCGTCCATGGCGAACCGGTAGGCGGATCGAACGGTAAAGATGCCGTTCTTCTCCGGAGCCCAGGCAATGACATCTTCAATCTCCCGGGCCGTCGTGCGGATGGTGGTGATGGCCTGTACGTTCGCCGGAAGGAAGTATCTCCGCAGAAGATCCATGCGCCACGAACCATCCTCAGCGATGAGGTCCGCCACTCTCCGGAGACGGCATGTCCCCTGTTGGGTGATCGGCTGGCAAGAAGGTGGCCGGGGTATCCACCTGCCCCGCCAGATGCGAATTTGGCTACCATCTCCCACACGCCAGATGATACCCTTCTTTAGGAGCTCCAGACCATGTTGAATGGCCTGCCATGTTGGGGACGCATTTCCGGTGAACACCGTATCCTCCAATCTGTCATCATGATAGTACCGAGCTTTCAACACCTGCGCACATAAACTATCCGGTTTCGTTAGGAGTCGCCAAGCCTGCCTCGCGAGGAGAGCTTGGTTGAAGGTTCGAAAGTCTCTAAAGCCCAGCCCGCCCTTGGATTTCTGCGCTAAAATCTTGGGCCACGCCAACCAGTGAGTCTTCCTCTTCCCCTTCGTGGATCCCCACCAAAAGTTCCGGACCATTCGGTTCAGATCATCACAAACAGACATGGGGAGCTTGAACACCCCCATAATGTATGTGGGAATGGCCTGTGCAATCGCTTTTATCATCGTTTCCTTGCCAGCAAGAGATAGAGTGTCTTCCCATGCTATGATGCGCTTCAATAACCTGGATTGTAGATTTTGAAAAGCACTTTCGAGAGACTGAGCCGGCATATCATCTTGAGATTTACGAAGTCACCGTAAACGACTCGTCGTTGACGGGAACGCCTCCTCCCACTAAAAACGCATCGCCGGAAATCCTGAAATATATATGAGCAGCTACTAGCATTATTGGTTGGCCTATTCTGTTAACGGGCCTTCTGGCTTAGGGCCTGTTTGGATTCATGCCAATGCACGCCCTACCAAAAAGTTGGCTAACCCACATATTTTGGCTGCTGTTTGGATCGACGCCAAAAAATTGGCGAGCCCAGCTTGCCCGGCTCTCCTCCGTGCTATTTGCGCCAACGCATGGGCGAGACGCGGGCGCCGGAATGCTTCGCCAAAAAATTGGCGTGATGACTTTGGTTGTTGATTGGTGAGCCCTGCATGCATGCAGTAGGATTTGGCGAATATTTTGGCTTCTAAACAGTCAGCTGCGGTGGCCTTTGCGTGATTAGCATCAAGTAAAAGAAATCTGCATGCAACGCTGCACACAATTAGCGACTTCCAAGTGCTGAACTGCGGCACATCTCTCTCTTGTAATTATATTGGCGACTTTTTTCTTCACGCTCTCTCTTAGTATCAATTTGTGTGTTTTCTTAATTTTATATAACATACGCATTTAAATACTTTCAGAACTACTATCTGAAATTTGGGGGCTATCATGGTCACAAGCCAAACAACAACATGCCAATGTTTTGGAAGTTGTAATAGTCACAATCCAAACACCAATAGCTTGCCAAATTTTTGGTCATACCAGAATTTTGTAGTCGCGTTTACTCCCGTTCAATTCTAGACTAAAAAAAAACAGTTCAATTCTGGAACCTAATTTGTAATTCAGATATACAGAACATACAAGTATCTTTAGCAAACAGAAACCCTGTGTAATAACATTTGGGTAAAAACTTGAACTGAGCTATATGAAGCCCAAAACAGTAATTCCCAAAACCACAACGGGCTATTTCAGCAAAACCCTAGTCTATCCGAACCTGCTAAAGAGTGACAGAGGATGCCTGAACTAAAACTTCCATCTAATTAAAACACCTTGTTTTGGTTAATAGTTCCAGTAACATTCTGGACAGAGCCATGCTGCTTATAATTTTCCATAAAAGACACAGTGCCCAAACAAAAAACAGAAAAAGAGACTGAGGTACATCGCATCCTTGTGACAAATTGTATCCAGATTCCAGAGTTCTGAGTAACATTCTGGATAGAATTGCACCTGTCTTGAATGCATGCATCTATACCTCGTCATGTCCATGCCCTTGATTTTCTTCTCCCGAGTCAAAAAGCTACAACCTTGGACAAGAGGAGATCCTTCAGAAGACCGGGGCAGTGCTTGGTTAAAAACTCAAGGCCTTCAGACTCTATGAGCGCATTCAGATTCGCTGACGAGCTGAGGAATACCAAACATGCTTTCTTAAGCCCATGGCAGTGGTGTCGCTCCGCCAATGTCACCATGGCCGCCACGGAGCCCCTATCGATATGATTGCTCAGTTATCTTCACAAATCACCTTCAGCCTCGCCAAATCATACCTGTCCGCTGCAACAAGCAAATGCTGAGCCATGTCATATTCTTCTTCTTGCTTCATATCCGGAAACGTGTCCGTGTACATGAATGTGAGCAGAGCACTGAACACTTGTGCCTCCATGTCATCTATACGTATGGCATTTTTGGTGGTGCTCTCCTCCATGGAACCAAAGAACTCTGCTTTGAAAACAGGAGAGCGCGCCGCGAGCACGTACCGGTGCGCCGAGAACGTCTCACCGCCGACTAGGAACTCGACATCGGCGCCCGCCTTGCTAGACAGGAGATCCCCTAAGTGCCGGTGCAAGTCAGACGGCGGTACCACGATGGATGGAGTCTCCAGCCCGTGGAATAAGCCTGGGACGGCGACGTCGACCTTGATAGTGAAGGAGTCGTCCTTGAGATGCTCTGATTTCTCAAATTCCTCTCTTTTGATGAACTTATCATATCCCCAGGTTTTGTTCACAGCGTAGTTGTTCCTGATGGTACGCTGGGTATAGGACGGCACAGGGTTCCCATGTTGGTCCAGTAGGCTGAACTTGGCTTGTGCCTCCACGGCCCCGGCCTCCGGGACGACGGTATCATCGAACTCGAGAAACACGGATATGTACAACTACGGGGCTTTGGTAGATATTCCTCTCGTCCAAAAACCTACTGGGCTTTGTCCATTGGGCAGAGCGTACCTTCAGGGGCTTTGCTTCTGTATCTAGCCGTGGGCTGCGGCTTGAGGTCCTTTCCAAATTATTTTTTTTTCTCACTCATAGATCTCCCATGCGAACATTTTGTATTTTCCTTTCTTGATGTTCGGCTTGTGTGTACAGTACGAATCACACTGGTGCAGCTCACTGTGTGTATACACGTACCTTTTTCTTTTTTATATTTCCTTTTGTATTTTAGTGTTTTCTTTATTATTTTATTTGTATAAAACTGTTTTCACTTGTATTTCTATTTTTATTTTTTTATTTTCTTCTTTTATAAAAAATGGAAGTTCTAATTTCTTTTAGAATGGACATTTTGACACGCATTTTGCATTTTTAAGTTTCAATACTGTTAAATCTCAAACGACTTAGACTTCACAAAGTCGTCAACCGTCTGCGTTACTTGCTTTAAGAATCGCATTGGATTGTGAGTTTTCTCATTTCGGCATGCTAAGGGGTGCGACCAATTCACTTTTTCTTCTGTTTCTTTTCGACTTGGGCTCTTTCTTTTTTGTTCTTTTAGATTCTTTTTTTTTCTGTCGGGCCTGTTGTTGGTTGGGGCGTGCTGGATGGGCCCAAAGTTTTTTTTTGTGTGCCTTTTGTTTCTTCCATTTTTGCATTTTCCCTTTATTTGTTGTTGACTGCCTTTTGTGGTAAACCGGGGTTGTTTGACTGCAAGAAGTTAGGGGGCTGGGGGTTGAACATATGGATTCTCTTAAAATGTGCAATAGTTTTAACATATGTAGACTTTTTAAATGGACATTTTTTGTGCATAATTTATTTAAATATGGGATAACATGTTTATTTCACACGTATGTATGTACATATGCAAATACATTTTCCATCTTGGTATATCCTTCCTTCATACACTTTTTTAATTTGTTTTGTTCATATCGTTTGACATGATATTTTTCAAAATATTCGTTTTTGTTCGTTATTGTTGTCAATTCATCTTCCCTATTTTTTATATTCATTTATTTTGTTCCCTTTTATATTCCGTTTTCACTTATCCATTTATATGTTCCTTTTATTTTCTTCACATTTATTTTCTTTTTTGTGATAGTTTTCTCCATTTTATGTAAACTATTTTTTATTTTGTCATCTTCTCGGTAGATGGAGAATTAGTGATATCTCGGTTGATTCGGTAGCCATGCATTCTAGACACTAAGTTCGCATGTCGTCGTGTGTATTTGTTTTTATGGTCTTGTTTGTCTTTATCTATACTATTACCTCTTTCTTTTATTATCTTTTTAGTCAAACTGAAAAGGATATTGTTGTCTCCTCGGGGACATATGATAAAATTGAAACAATATAGAGAAGTTCAATATGGACCCTGTGTAAGGATGACACACACAAATTTGGAAAGAAAGAAAAAGATATTTGGACTAGTAGGGGTGCCGGCTAGTTGCATATGTTCATCACTATACACACAACTGCAAGTGATAGAATTGGACTGAAACTGCATGCCCCCCAAGGCGACTGTAACTAGGCTAGTAGGGGATGTCAGCCAATTGCATGACCATCACCAGACATGCAACTGCAAGTATTGGAACCAGACTGCATGTGCATGGCCCCAACGCGACTGCAATTGGGCTAGTTGGGGGGTTGTCGGCTAGTTGCATGCCCATCACTAGACATATAACTACAAGTGTTAGAACCGGATCACAACTGCATGCCTCCAACCCGACTTCAACTAGACTAGTAGGGGTTGTTGACCAATTGCATGTCCATCACTACACATGCAACTGCATGCCCCCAATCTGACTGCAACCGGGCTAGTAGGGGGGGGGGGGGTTGTCGGCCAGTTGCATGTCCATCACAAGACATGCAATTACAAGCGTTGAAACATGACTGTGACTGCATGCCCCTCAACGCATCTGCAACTGGGCTAGTAGGGGGTTATCGTCCAGTTGCATGTCCATCGCTAGTCATGCAACTACAAGTGTTGGGACCAGACTCAACTACATGGCCCCCAACGCGACTGCAACTGAGCTTGTAGGGGGTTATCGGCCAGTTGCATGCCAATCACTGGAGATGCAATTGCATGGACCCCAATGTGGTTGCAACTGGGGCTAGTAGGGGATTTATCAGCCAGTTGCATGTCCATCACTAGACATGCAACTGCAAGTGTTGGAACCCAATTGCAACCGCATGCCCCCAACGTGACTGCAAATGGGCTACTAGGGGGGTTGTCGACCAATTGGTGTCCATCACTAGGCGATACAAATTCAAGTGTTGAAACCCGACTGCAACTGCATGGCCCTCAATGTGACTCTAACTGAGCTAGTAGGGGTTTGTCGGCCAGTTGCATGTCCAACTTGAGACATGCAACTGCATGACCCTAGTGCGACAACAACTAGGTCGATATATGGTTTATCAGCCAATTGCATGTCCATCCCTAGACATGCAACTAGAAGTGTTGTAACCCGACAACAATTGTATGACTCCCAACGCAACTGCAACTCATGGTGAGAGGGGATTGTCTTCAGTTACCTTTTCACAACATTTTTAAATATTCATGCGTTTTCTTTCTTATTTATTTTCATTTTTTGTTCTCAAATTTTTAAGACAAAAACATGAATTTTATTTAAATTGTGATCTTTTTAAAGACATGTGATATTTGTCAAATTTGAAAAATTGTGAACTCTCTTCAAATTTGCGATCAACTTTTGAATTCATGAGCAATTTTCTCAAATTCATAAATATTTCTTAACTTTTTTTGTGCAATCGGTACATACAAACACCACATACACCATGCGTGCAATATGTCTTCTTATTTTTTATACATCTTATTTTTTTAAGTATCACCACCCGGTTACGCGCGCGCGCACACACATACACATAGACTTACCCACGCTGTTGCATTTCCATTGTTAGTGCGCAACTTAATTTAGAAAAACAGTGTACATGGTTTTCTTTTTTACTATCTATTGTTTATTTTTTATTCGTTTGTTAGATAAATGATTTTTAATGATACAGAATGATTCAACTCATACATCCTTTTCCTCTAGATTTTTCTCCATTGTTTACCTTTTTCTTCGGCTTATGTGTACAAGTGAGCGAATATTTTATGGTCCTCCGATGGTTTGTCAACAAAACAAGAAAAATCACAAATAAAAATACAAGAAAACCCAACAAATAGACAAAACAGCCTAAAGAAACTATGCAACGAGACAAGTCCATTGAAAAAATAAAAGAAGAAAAAGGTAGAGAGAGAGAGAGAGAGAGAGAGAGAGAGAGAGACAGGCCCAACTCAAGACAAGAATTGAAAGCAACGGGCCAGTACAGGTACATGGATAATACGCTGCTTACAAAGGTGGAGGGCGCTGCTATGGAAAAAAATGGATGATGTCATCGACTTAGACTTCGTGAAGTCTAAGTCGACTGAGATCTATACACACCCTAAATCGTTTTGGACAAGGAAACATGTGATATAGTCCACCACTTGTCGTAAAGTAACCAATGTCTTTACCCATCGCCTCCCTAGCCACGCCTCGCCCCAAATTCGTCATTCCACCCCACCGCGGCTTCATCTCGGCCGAAGAAGACCAAGGCGGCCACGACAACTGCTGGTAATTCTATGCCGTCGTCGCCCATGGCTGTTGCTACTGCCGATGGCGCGTCTCCTCCCCCACCACCTCACGCCCCGCCGCCAGCCGTGCAGGAGGAGCCGTCGACGCCCACAACCACCTTCTCCTACGTGTTGGCCGAGGACTTTGAAGCGTAGTTCTTCAATGTCACTAGGATTAGCACCTTCATTGAGGAGTTTGAGAAATAATTTTTTCTGTTTTTTCTTCTTTGGTTTTCTCTCGGTTTTTACCGGGTATTTTATAGTCTTCGACTTAGTTTCCCTTATAAACTGTGCCACTCTGAATGCTTTTTTATCTTAATTAATGAATCGGCAGAGTTCCTGCCTTGCATCGTAAAAAAGAACTAAATTTTTGGAGTTGGCGCTTCAAAGAACGGTCGTCCGCGCCACTAGTTCGAAATGTGATTGTTTACTTTCTTTCGTGGGAGGTAAGTTGATCTGCAACGGCTATTTCTACGACGGCTGTGACCATTCTTCTGCCAAGTCCACAACGTTCATCCTTCTTCCTGTGCATTTGTGAGCAATCCTATGCGAGCAAAACCACCTGAGCAGAATAGTGAGTTGTGATTCAGCATCACCAACGAAGATGTTCGTTCCTAGCATTCCAACTTGTTACTCTTGATAAATTGGCATCGTCTACACGGTTAGGTGTCGTTCGGTGAGCTCCAACGCGTGGATTCACCGAAGAACAAGTTTCTACAGGTCTGGAGAATCACCGCAAGATATACCACGGCTGTTGGGCGAGTTTTGAGGTACTCAGATCAACCGATCAAGTATAACAAAATGGTGACTAGACCCCCCCCCCCCCCCTAGCACGGCGCCGGGAGCAATATGCTCAGCCTTTCCAAACAAGACGTAGAGTTGATGCTAACAACTTGGACTTGGTTAAACAAATCATGTGTCTTCATCAGCTTTACGGTTATGATTTCCCAATGCTTATGTTTCTGTATTTGTATCGTTCTGAGGAATTTCGTTATGCTTTGTATGAGACTTAGCCTTATTTCTGCTCTCCATACTCTCTGAGCTAAGTAACCGCTCTAGTTCTTCATTGGTTATGTCAGCTGCTAAGTTATTCCGCTTCAGTGTCATCATGTATGCTATTATTTCCTCCTTGCTTGGCTCATGTAAATATATAAGGATAAGTGAGTAATATATGGATTGTACTCTAGGGAATGATCGTTTGGAGAGTTGTAAAATTGCAAGTTGGATATGGGTGGGCTTATTGGGTGGCCTGTTCCGTCCACGGGCCTTGTGGCTTATTAAATCCGTCCACGGGCCTTGTGGCCTATTCCGCCGCCCTCTCTCCGCAGCCGCAGCCATTGCCGCCGCCCTCTCTCCTCATGTCATCTTCGAGCTCTATTCGATCTAGGTTACGTGGCCGCTCCATTGTGGTTCCATTGATCCCGTGCCCGGATTGTGGCAATCCGGTCAAGTTCTATCGCTCTGGCACCGACGAGCATGAGGGGTGGGTCTTCTATAGGTGCACCAAACACCAGGTTAACTTCCTCTGCACTAATAGTTACTGCATATGCATCAAATTGATCTATAAGACTGCACAAGGTGTTGCAATTGGGGCAGATTAGGGTACTGCAATTGGGTGCTGCTGAATATGCTTTGTTTAGTGTGTTTTATAGTTAACTGAATATGCCCTAATAGTTAACTGAACTTTGTAGTTAACTGAACTTTTTCAGTTAACTGAATATGCTGTGTTTCCTCTGTTTTATAGGTCACCTGTGATTTCTGGCGTTGGGAGCTTGAATATGTGCAGCATCTTGTTGAACATAGGGTTCTTGTTGGTGATGTTGTTGTGGATGCAATAGGAGCAGCTGAGGATAAAAGGGAGGAGCTTGAGAGGAAGAGGACTGAAGCAATGAACAGAAGAAGCATAGCTGGAAGAGGCATGGCTGGGAGAGGTGCTGGCAGAGTTGATTTTGGGTCGTTTGGCACACCTAGTGAGAATAACTTTGCTACCAAGCAGCAAGTTGCTCTGCTGCTTCAATTAGGTAGAGAAATCCTACTGCTTCTGAAGCTGGTGATGCCTGCTGTTATGGTTCTTTGCTTGTTGTGTTTCATAGTAGTCATGAAGAAGTGAGATGTAGTGAAATCAGTGAGCACACTAATTAGATTAAGTACTTGTCTTGGGTTTGGATGCATGCTTTGATGGTTGTAATGGTTGCATGCTGTGATGGTTGCAATGGATAACTGATCAATTATTATGAAGACTGGAGTTATGTACCAATGTTGTTATGTTATCTTGGAATGTTGAATATGTACCAATGTGGTTATGTTACTTCTTTGTTTAAACAGCAACACAGGATGTATCAATTCAATTCTAATCATTTGACAATATATTACAGTTGAAAACCAAAGCCATTGCACTTAAAATTCAGTTGGACATGCAAGATAAATTTAGTTGACACCCAAATCCATTTCACAACATAATTGGACAAATTCAGTTTACACGGGGACAAGAACAAGATAAGTTTAGTCAAAATCATTCAGCATCCCCTTAAGTTTCTTTATCTTCTCCTTGGTCTCCTCTTTGTGTTTGAATAAGTCACCTATCATGTACTCAAGCTTTCTCTTCTCTTGCTTCAATTGATCCCTCTCCTGCACGACTTGGTCCCTCTTTTTCTCTGCCTTAGCCCTGAATACCTGATGAATGTTTGTTACTGTTTTGTCAGTGCTCTTCTTCTTCTCAATCTCTTCCTTTAGATCAGCCAGAGCAATTTGTGTGTTGCCTAATTGGCTCATTACCTGCTCCTTTTCAGCCACCAGCTTGGCAAAATCAAGCTTTAAATGTCTCAGCTCATCCTCCATTTTTGTCTTCTCTTCCATGATCTTGAAGATCTGTTCAGCACTCAACACATTTTCTTTTAGCCTTTGTTTTGTCTCCTCTTCATACATGCTCCATATGGTAGCTAGGCTCATCTTCAATGCTTCAGGCCACTCAAGGTCTATCCATTACACATAGGTGCATTTAGGTACTTCCTATCATCCAAAGAAACATTCAGTTAAGTGACATTATTCAGTTATCTGCCAATCTTCAGATAAAAACCACTGTCACTGTAAAATGATGATAAAATGGCACTATTATCTGGATTTTTACAAACCTTGTGTGCACAAGCCAGGAATCTTCTTCCACTATCAACTGATTGAAAAGCCACATGCTTCTCACACAAAGATCCATGCTCACATGTAAAGCTAGACAGATCTGTGGCCAGGCCAGTCCATTCTTTGCACAAAATTGTTGCAGGAGGCTAAAAAGGAAAAAATTGCATTTGTTAAGTATAACCCTAGAAGTTGTTTAACCCTAGCTGCGTGGAGGAGAGGACATGACTAACCTTGCTGGTCACTGAGTCATCTTCACAAGAGGTTGGGAGATCATCCCAGGACACCATGGTTGCTGCTGGAGACCAGGGGAACAGGAGAAGAGGAAGGGCAAATGGAGGAGGAAAATGGTGGATGAAGATGAAGATCTAGTGGAAGAGGAGGAAGAGGAAGGGGATCTGGTGGTGGTGGGCCTGGTGGTGGATCTGGTCGTTGTGCAAGTACAAAGGTGGTGTTGGACCTGGTGGACCAAAGGTGCATGCACAATGCAAGTTATAGGGTGTGCAAGTATAAAGTTGAACTAGTAGGTGGACCAAAGGTGTTGAGAAAGTTAACTGAATTTGCTGACAAAATTCAGTTAACTTCAGTAGGATCAACAGACAAAATTCAGCAAATTTTTTTGGATTGTAGCCTTATATAGCAACAACAGACTTTTGGATAGTTGCCTTATATAGTAACAAGACAATTTTGAACAACTCAATGTTGACCAGTAAGTTAAATTGAATATCTGAAGAGATCTCATATCTGAACTACTCAATGTTGACCATTTTTTCAGTTAACTTTCCAGACAAAGTTCAGTTAAGATCAACAGATAACCTTAGTAGCTTCTTCTTTTGGATAGTTGCCTTAGATAGCAATAAGACAATTTTGGATTGTTGCCTTATATAGCAACAAGAAAGCATCATCAACAAATAAGATCAACAAGACAGGTATCATAAACAAGCCAACAGAAATTGACAGCATCACCAGGTAGCATCAACAACATCAACAAGACAGCAACACAAACATTGACACTTAGTTCATAGCACTCCATCATTGACACTTAGTTCAACAGCAAATAGTACTTCAAAATTGCCAACAGAAATTAGAAATAACTTATGTGCTGAATATACAAGCACACCTAATAAAACTACACTATTTTATAACTTATATGCTGAAAATTTATATAGTTCAGCATACCTAACTAACTACAACTACCATCTTCTTCATGTTGGCAGTTCATAGCACTCCATCTTCTTCAGTTGTTCATCTTCTGGAGGCGCTCCGAGCGGCGAACCTCCATGTCAACTGCCACCTTCCTCTTCTTCTTCCAGTCTGGCTGCGCTGCAACGTCCACCTATGCTTCCAGGGCCAAGACCACCTCCAACTCTTGCTTGACGATGTTAGGAACATCAGGAAGCAGCTCGACGTCAATGGGGCGGTGCTTGTCACCCTCCATGGCGACGGGCAGCACCATCTGGACCTCTGGCTTGGGGACGACGAGCGCCGCCACATTAACCTCCGGCTCGTCGTCAGAGAGGACAATCACCTCCGACTCCTCCCAGCCAGTCGACCAGGACGAGTCGGCGGCGTAGCCAGAGTCGTCGTCGGAGCCAGAATCGTACTCCGAGTTGGGCGAGATGTAGTCAGAGACGTTGTCGCACTCGAGGAGGTCGGGCTAGTAGTGGTCCCAGTAGGCCGTGTTGACAGGCGCGGGGATGGCCAGGTCGACGTTGTGGACACGCTCCGTTCGCGAGACAACGCGCAACGGATCCGGCTGCCGCGGCGCGGTGGCGGACCGGTACATCGGCCACCGGGCTCGCTGCCCCGGGTCGTCGGAGCGCGTCTCCTGCATCGCAAAGCAGAGGACGAGCGCATAAGGGATACTGTTGGGGTCGGGGCAGGCATGGTCCAGCTCGTCGTCGATCATGACCTTGAGGAGGCCATGCGCATGGTGATGCAGCATCGCAATGCTGGGGAACCACTTCTCGATCTCCGTCAGGTCCGCGCGCATCGCCTTGTCATCGCCTGCGAGGTCATCGATGACCCTCTGCTAGGCGGGGCTGTTCTTCATGTCCGTGGCGGCAGTGTGGTGGTCGGCGGCAATGCAATGGGGGTTTGGTAGCGGGGTAACCGAGGCGAAGTGGTTTGGTAGCGGGGTGGACTGAAGGTGAGTGGAGAGTGGAGCGGTAGGTGGGTGGGCTTAAAAGCAGAGAAGGAAACCGAAAAGGCATGTGCCACTAGCAACTACTATAGTTAGTTTAGTACCTACCCTTGATCAAAGCACTACTACTTACCCCACTGACATTGCCCCCAACGTTCAATACCATAGGTCCTGGGTTCAAGACCCAGGCAAAACTTTTTTTGTTTGATTTTTCAATTTTTTCTTTAAACAAAATTTGGTACATATGTTCAGTTTGCAGCAAATTCAGCAATACAAATTCAGTCATAAAAATTCAGTGAGCCTCAAATTTAGCAAAGATGGACACAGAAACAAAAATGCAATGCTACATCAAGTTCAGTTTGCATCAGATTCAGTTTGCATCAAATTACTTATGTCTGGTACATTTGAAATGAGCTACATTTGAGCTCTAGTAATTTCTTCACTGAATGAACTACATTTGAGCTCAATGAGCATCAAATTACTCAATGAACCACTTACTGAATAAACTACATTTGAGCTTTGCTAGTTTGAAACACTCAGATTTAAGTTTCTGCCAAAAAATCACTGAATTACAAGTGCAACAACACTAATTCATCTGAACTCATCAAACATGTTGACTCTTTTCTTCTTGGGCACACGTCCACCTCTTGTTGCTGCAATTGGGCAAACTGATTCAGCTCTTCTTCTCTTGGCCTCTTCTTGCTGTTTCTTCTTTGCTTCTTGATCTTGTTTTTTCTTCAGTGCTGCAATAGCTCTCTTTGCTTCTTGCTCTTCTCTTCTCTTCATTGCTGCCTTTGCCTTAGTTGCAATTGCATCAATTGCCATGGCCTCCTTCTCTTCTTGTAATGCTGCTTTTCTTGCTGCTGAAGCTTCCATCTTTGCTGTTGTTTCCTCAGCCTTCTTCTCTTTTGCTGCTCTTCTTCTTCTGGCTGCCTTCTCCGCTCTCCTGATAGCAATTTCCTGCCTCTTTGCTTCAGCCTCCTCTGTTCTCCTCTTTGCCATCTCATTCATTGCCTCTAGTGCTTCATCTCTCCTGGCTATCATCTGCCTTTCTTTGTCTCTTTTCATCTTCAACAACTTCATGGTCAGGTTGCCACCATTTGTAGCTATTGTTGTATGTGCTGAAGCTTGAGAACTTGATGCATGTAATATGAATGATGAATCTAGCAGAGTGCCTTCAGTTTCTTCTCTAGGTACAGGCCTAGACTGCTACATCTTAAGAAGCATTGTACATCCAAAGTCTTGCACCTGTGCATAGCCAATCATCACATGCTATCATCACTGGTGTATCATATTAAATACAACCTAAAAGAAATGGACAAAAAAGATTAGAATTTACCTGAAAAACAACTGGCATATCATATTCATCCTCTTATTGCCGCACTGGGCAATCATTCTGTGTGGCATTGACATCCTCCCGTGTAAGTTGGCCATCATCTTGTGTGACATGAACCTCCTCCTGTGTGACTTGCCCATCATCTTATGTGACATGAACCTCCTCCTGTGTGACTTGCCCACCATCTTGTTGTGCCATAACTGGTTCATCATCAGACATATCCTCAGGAATAGCCCTTGGCCCCCTTCTCACTGGTAGTTTTGGCAAAATGCCAACTTTTCTAGTATTACATCCTTTGATGTTGTGGACCTGTTCATGGCAGTATGAACATGTTACTATGCCTCCATGTCTGGTTAGTACCTTTGTGACATCTTTCTTTTCAATCTCATAAGGCTGTTGATACATATCCATTTTGTATCATGCTTTTATATCGATATTTATTGCATTATGGGCTATTATTACACATTATGTCACAATACTTATGCCTATTCTATCTTATTTTACAAGGTTTACATGAAGAGGGAGAATGTCGGCAAATGGAATTCTGGGCTGGAAAAGGAGCAAATATTAGAGACCTATTCTGCACAACTCCAAAAGTCCTGAAACTTCACAGGAGCACGTTTCATAATATATAAAAATATTGGGCGAAGGAAGTACCAGAGGGGGGCCACCCACCATCCACGAGGGTGTGGGGCGCGCCCTACCCCCTGGGCGCGCCCCCTGCCTCATGGGCCCTCAGGCAGCCCTTTGATGCCCATCTTCTGCTATATGAGGTCTTTCGTCCAGAAAAAAATCATAAGCAAGCTCATGGGACGAAACTCCGCCGCCACGAGGCGAAACCTTGGTGGAACCAATCTAGGGCTCCGGCGAAGCTGTTCTGCCGGGGATACTTCCCTCCCGGAGGGGGAAATCATCACCATCGTCATCACCATCGATCCTCTCATCGGGAGGGGGTCAATCTCCATCAACATCTTCATTAGCACCATCTCATCTCAAACTCTAGTTCATCTCTTGTATCCAATCTTTGTCCCAAAGCTTCGGATTGGTACCTGTGTGTAGCTACTAGTGTTGATTACTCCTTGTAGTTGATGCTAGTTGGTTTATTCGGTGGAAGATCATATGTTCAGATCCTTTATGCATATTAATACCCCTCTGATTATGACCGTGAATATGATTTGTGAGTAGTTACGTTTATTCCTGAGGACATGGGAGAAGTCTTGCTATAAGTAGTCATGTAAATTTGGTATTCGTTCGATATTTTGATGAGATGTATGTTGTCTCTCCTCTAGTGGTGTCATGTGAACATCGACTACATGACACTTCAACATTATTTGGGCCTAGGGGAAGGCATTGGGAAGTAATAAGTAGATGATGGGTTGCTAGAGTGACAGAAGCTTAAACCCTAGTTTATGAGTTGCTTCGTAAGGGGATGATTTGGATCCGTATGTTTCATGCTATGGTTAGGTTTACCTTAGTACTTCTTTTGTAGTTGCGGATGCTTGCAATAGGGGTTAATCATAAGTGGGATGCTTGTCCAAGGAAGGGCAGTACCCAAGCACCGGTCCACCCACATATCAAATTATCAAAGTACCGAACACGAATCATATGAACGTGATGAAAACTAGCTTGACGATAATTCCCATGTGTCCTCGGGAGCAGTTTCCCTTATGTAAGAGTTTGTCCAGGCTTGTCCTTTGCTACAAAAAGGATTGGGCCATCTTGCTGCACCTTATTTACTTTTATTACTGGTTACCCGTTACAAATTACCTTATCACAAAACTATCTGTTACCGATAATTTCAATGCTTGCAGAGAATACCTTACGGAAAACTGCTTATCATTTCCTTCCGCTCCTCGTTGGGTTCTACACTCTTACTTATCGAAAGGACTACGATAGATCCCCTATACTTGTGGGTCATTAGCTGCTTTCTCCTACTCTTGTTTGAAGCCCTCCCAACTTTCTTTTCATAGACAGGTGGTTTGATTTCACAAGCATTCATCTTCTGCCACTCACTCCTATCTCTGCAAGGCTTGATAATTGGCTTGTATGCTAACTTGAATGCTTCTATACTGTAGCAGGAGTGCACCAAACTCTCTTGGTCAATTCTCTCATGTTTACCACATGCAATTGCATGGTGGCATGGAACTCCACTAAGATCCCACCTTTTGCATGTACAACTCTCTTCCTTGAGGTCAACAATGTATGTCTTGCTCCTGTTGTCAACCAGGAAGATGCCATCACCAGCCCCTGAAACCATGCATGTAGCTGCCCGCTCTATATTCCTTTCAATTCTTTTTCTTATTTTTGGGCATATAGAACCAGGCCAGTTCTCTGCCTCTTTTCTTTTGTTGTAGAATCTGACCATGAGCTTTTGATCTTCTCAATCATTGATCTGAGATGCATCTCCCAGGCCTCAAGAATATATTTGTTGAAAACCACACAATTGTTGTTCAGAAGGATATCAGACTTGACCAAGTCTCTTTAGAAGCTCCTAACCAAAATGTTGGGTGGTAGCTGCTCAAGCCATTTGTAAGCTTCTAGGTTGATGACCTTCATTTCCTCCATGTTTGCAGCCCACAGCTCTGTTGTTGTGCTCTGATACGTCTCCAACGTATCTATAATTTTTGATTGTTCCATGCTATATTATATGATGTTTTGGACATTATTGGGCTTTATTATACACTTTTATATTATTTTTGGGACTAACCTATTAACCGGAGGCCTAGCCCAGAATTGTTGTTTTTTTGCCTATTTCAGAGTTTCGCAGAAAAAGAATATCAAACGGAGTCCAAACGGAATGAAACCTTCGGGAACGTGATTTTTGGAACGAACATGATCTAGAGGACTTGGACCCTACGTCAAGCAATCAACCAGGAAGGCACGAGGTAGGGGGCACGCCTACCCCCCTCCCAGGCGCGCCCTCCACCCTCATGTGGCCCACGTTGCTCCACCGACGTACTCCTTCCTCCTATATATACCTACGTACCCCCAAACTACCAGACACGGAGCCAAAACCCTAATTCCACCACTGTAACTTTCTGTATCCACGAGATCCCATCTTGGGGCCTTTTCCGGAGCTCTACCGGAGGGGGTATCTATCACGGAGGGCTTCTACATCAACACCATAGCCTCTCCGATCAAGTGTGAGTAGTTTACTTCAGACCTACGGGTCCATAGTTATTAGCTAGATGGCTTCTTCTCTCTTTTTGGATCTCAATACAAAGTTCTCCCCCTCTCTTGTGGAGATCTATTCAATGTAATCTTCTTTTGCGGTGTGTTTGTTGAGACCGATGAATTGTGGGTTTATGACCATGTTTATCTATGAGCAATATTTGAATCTTCTCTGAATTCTTTTTTGTATGATTGGTTATCTTTGCAAGTCCAGTTTGTTTTGGCCTACTAGATTGATCTTTCTTGCAATGGGAGAAGTGCTTAGCTTTGGGTTCAATCTTGCGGTGTCCTTTCCCAGTGACAGTAGGGGCAGCAAGTCACGTATTGTATTGTTGACATCGAGGATAACAAGATGGGGTTTATATCATATTGCATGAGTTTATCCCACAACATCATGTCATCTTGCTTAAAGCGTTACTCTGTTCTCTTGAACTTAATACTCTAGATGCATGCTGGTTAGCGGTCGATGTGTGGAGTAATAGTAGTAGATGCAGGCGGGAGTCGGTCTACTTGTCTTGGACATGATGCCTATATACATGATCATACCTAGATATTCTCATAACTATGCTCAATTCTGTCAATTGCTCAACAGTAATTTGTTCACCTACCGTAATACTTATGCTCTTGAGAGAAGCCTCTAGTGAAACCTATGGCCCCCGGGTCTATTTTCCATCATATGAATCTTCCAATACTTAGTTATTTCCTTTGCCATTTATTTTACTTGCATCTTTATTTCTCTTTATCATAAAAATACCAAAAATATTATCTTATCATATCTATCAGATCTCACTCTCGTAGGTGATCGTGAAGGGATTGACAACCCCTATATCGCGTTGGTTGCGAGGAGTTTATTTGTTTGTGTAGGTGCGAGGGACTCGTGCGTGGCCTCCTACTGGATTGATACCTTGGTTCTCAAAAACTAAGGGGAATACTTACCCTGCTCTATTACATCACCCTTTTCTCTTCAAGGGAAAACCAACGCAGTGCTCAAGAGGTAGCATGCTCCTTGCACACTTCCATAACTGGTTCTTAAGAACATCTCCTTTGTGTGTTTGCTGAAAATTCTGCCATATATGCCTAAAACAGTGTATGTGCTCTGCATCAAGAAAGTGCTGCCTCACGCCCTTGATCAGCCCCTTTTGCTTGTTTGACATTATAGTCCATGGCTCTGTGTTCATAATTCCCATGTCACTCTTCAGGTTTGACAGAAACCATTTCCATGTGTCAGTTTTCTCTACCACAACAACAACAAAAGCTAGAGGGTAAATGCAGTCATTATGATCCATGCCAACAACACATAGCATAACACCTCCATACTATGTCTTCAGGTGGCATCCATCCAAACAAATGACAATCCTATAGGCTTGCATGAAACCCCTTTTGCAGGCATCCAAAGAGAAATAACAACTTCCAAATATGACATCATTAACACCTAAATAGAAAGAGCTGCATGTGTTTGATCTTTTGAATTCCGCTACATAATCCCACATACTGTTATACTGCTCTAACTCATCTCCTTCAATGACTTTCTTCACTAGTCTCCAGGCCCTTCTAAGTTTTCTCCTTGTGGTTGTTATGTTCCAGTCCTTCTGAACAACCCTTGAAAAAATTCTTCATGTTCATGTTTTCATCTGCTCTGAATGAATCAAGATACTTTCCTGTCATGACGGGAGCAGTGAGTGACTTGACACTCCATTTCTTTATGCAGGTATGATTTGGGTTATACTTCTTGATCATGAAGCAGTTGATTCTCCCATCAAATGATGCATACAAAGACCATGGACACCCATCTTCACAAATGCCTTAAACTCTTTTCCTACCATTTCTAGGGCACTTGATGTCAACCCTTTCATGACAGCTATACTCCTTGATAGCCCTCCTCAGTAACTCAACACTAGCAAATGTCTGACCTACTTTGAACTCTGGTTTAGCCAGATCCTCTTCTCTAAAACTTTTGAAATTTAGCTTAATCTTATCTTCATCAGATGAAGGCAATCACATGTCCACATCTTCAGTAGGATCACCAGCTTCTTCTTGGACTGCTTTACCTTTGCCTTTGTCACAATCAATATTTTTGTCAAACAAGTCATCATCATCTTGCAGATCAATGTTTGAATAAAAAAATTTGTGGAATGTAATCTTCATCTGAATCCTGCATTACTGAACAACCAACTGTGTTGTCAGGACCGCCTTTCCAATAAAACATTTATTGAAAAGCCGACCTTTGTGTTGACCAGTACAGAAGAATCCTTCTTACTGGCAGACAAAACCTTGATACAGAAATCCAGTATTACTAAATATTATACATGGTTGAGCTGAGGATGCTCAACAATTGATTACAAGCACGCCTATATTATACATAAAGGCGGGTATGACACAAGAGTATGGTGGCATAACTACTGATCGTAATAAAAGTGGTGGTGGATATGTCACAGTGAGGTGGATGACATGACTCTGAAATCTTACAGCGCATCAAGCGTTGGAGTGAGGCTTGATGATTTTATTCGGGTGGCGGAAGCGTATATAATACAAGTGAAAAACTCCAGGGTCACACGTGACTGACGGGGACTCCTCTAGGCGTCGGACTCGCTATCGAACTCTTCATCCATAAGATCGCCTTCGTCAACATCTCGCCAAATCAACAAGCCAGGTGAGTACTTTGAATGTACTCGCAAGACAGTTCGGACATAAGATATAACAAATGGAAACATGATGCACATGAGCAGATTAATATGCACAATCAAATAATAGATTTGCACTGCACGACAAATAAAAGGAAGTCAGGCGGTAGTCCTCCCGAAATCCCAATAAAAGTAACTGAAGACCGATCGGGTGTCTGAAGCGACGCCTCGAAAGGTAGAAACAGATTAACATGCCGCAGTCGGGCGTCGAGGCGACACCACATAAAGGGCTTATACTGAAAAGTAAATAACAGAACGTGCCACAGTCGGACGTCTAAGCGACATCTCGAAAAGGGCTTATAATGAAAATAGATAACAATGATGCCATAGTCGGACGTCTGAGCGACATCACATAAAGGGCTTATACCAAAAGTAAATAACAATAATGCCACAGTCAGTCGTTTGAGCGACATCACATAAAGGGCTTCTATCAAAAGTAAGTAACAATAATGCCACAATTGGACGTCTGAGCGACGTCACATAAAGGGCTTATATCAAAAGTAAATAACAATAATGCCACAGTCGGACGTCTAAGCGACATCACATAAAGGGCTTATCGTTTATCATTCGAATTTTAAGTAGCTCATGAATTCAAATCTTCGCAAGGAAATACTCAGCATATAATCATAAACTGGTTAGTCCATCCACATTAAATAGCTTCGGCCGAGTTTACCACTCTCGGTTTCATGTTCATTCTCCGGAGACTGCCACTGCGGTTGACACTGAGATTTGCCACTGAGACTGACACTGACACAGAGATGATGTCCAAGTCCTTGCTCGTGGACATGGATACTCGAATGGTTTTGACTCTGCAGAGTTTGTACTCTTTACCACAGCCAACGGGTTTCGGTAGTCACAAGGACTAGTTCCGTTTACGGTGTTTTACAAGAAACACGTCTAACAAGTACACACCCATTCCACATTCCGTTGCCAGGAATCACCCTCGGCAATGTTCAAGAAAAACCTTAAGACGAGGAGGCCACAACCTCGAATAGCATGGGATCAAATTTATATCACGCGCTCTAAGGGGTGCCCCCTCTCGGTCCCAACCGGAAACACCCATGCCCCCTGACTGGATGACGGGCTTTAATCCAGGGCCATGGAACCCTCATCACGGACCCTCTGTTTGGTGTGTACAAGGAAAGAGGTTTGCAACTTACTAAACCACACTCTTTGCAGAAAACATGTGGCAGCACGAAGGGGAAACGAACGGGATTGAGACTTGACCCACGTTAAAACTGGAGTTCACGGTTGACATAAAACTGGTATGCTTCCACAATACCAGCTTGCAACCCATCATGTCACCACATGATCGTGTTATCTTATCATCATAAGGACACATCGAACTTCGAAGCTCACCTGTAGCTTGCCTTGCATGCACATAACATTCACAACTGCTTATATAAACATGCCATGAGAAAAACTACTCGAGCAAACATGCAAAACACTCATCATATCAAAGGTTCAAACATGCTTGCCTGGTTCGGAGAAGTCGGAGTCTAGCTTGGTGAAGTTCGCGTCTCCATTACCTCCTCCGGTATCTACGTATTAAAAGAAAATCGGATACTACATAAATACCGTGTGTGCACAAAAGTATCCCAAATATTTTTCAAATAAATATGACAAAAAACTAGACAGAAAAATAAAGATGGCAGAAAAAGATTCAAGTCAAAATCATCTTTTGTTTAAAAGTTATAAGGGTTTTAGTCCAGGGACCTTTCTGTAATGAAACAGAAAGTTTCCAGGGTTCATTTTATAAAAACAGAAAACGTTTTAGTTATAAATACGCCAGTCCAGAGGGAAGACGTATTTTGCCCGAAGGCGTTTTCAGAAAACGCTTCGAAAAGGCAAAAAAGCTGACGGGGGGGGGGTCCCACTCGTCGGGTTTGAAAACCAAAATAGGGCACTCGCGCCCGAGGGCCGCGGTGGTCGCCGGCGGCGATTCACGGCGAGGCAGGGGGATCGGGGGGTACCTACGGGTTCACGCTATTATTCCGCACCTATGGGTGGTGGAGTTGAGCGTCGGCGAGCACCACGTCGACGGCGGCCCCAACTCCGGCGGACGGTGGTTCGGGCGAGGTTGATTCTCTCCAAACAGAGCTGCAAGCTTCAAATTGGGGCATGGGTTAGAAGTGTGGGTGCACTAGGAGGTTGCTGACAAGGTATGGGAGGCGGGGTTGCTCTCACCGGAGCTGATCTCGCCGTAGCCCGAAGCGGATCAGGGCGGCCGGAGACGGAGAAGAAGACCCCCGCGAGGTCCTCCTAGTGGCTAGGCGTGGCTCTGGAGAGGTGGAGGGGTGATGCCTGGTCAAGATCGAGCTCGAGGCCCCCTTTTATAGCCGGCCCGAGGCGGTGCCCGAGAACAGGATAACTCCGGCGATGGTTACGGCGGTGCAGAGGTTGAACGGGCCATTTAGGTGATTGGGCAGCTTCGAGATGATCCACTAGCTCCACTCAAACGCTCCTCGATTGGATTTGGCCTGCTCCGCGGTTTCGACGGAACGGCGCCTCGCGGGCCCGTCGGCGGCAGAGAGCACGCCCTGTGCTTGCCAGGCCACGGTGACAGTGCCGCAGTCGTGCACAGAGGCGGGGGTAGACACGCGGAGGCCTCTGGTGGCTGGGGCGGTGCCGGACGGCGCCGAAAGTTAGGGCTGGCCTCTGTTGGCCGCCACAGGTGGCTCTGCCACCATAGAAGACACCGGAGCTGGCGAGCCATGTCGCCACCAATGCCCGCGCCTGGCCAAGCGACCTTGCGGCGCTCTGGATAAGGAGGGGAAGCAGTGAGCAAGATGCCAGCGCGCGCACTGGTGAGATCGATGCCAAACTCTGAAGAAAACGACGCCGCTGACTGAACTTGACACTGAACTCTGAATTTTCTGAATTTTGAACAGTAATAGTGCCTGCCAACTGTTTGATGAAATGTTTTTGGCATGTGGGAAATTTTTCTGGAGCTGATCTTCGGTGAGGTGGCCTCTTGGTGTATATGGAAGCTGCATGAATTATCTCAGAATTTTTGGAAAAAGGAAAAATATGAATTTCACCAAAAATGGTATTTCTGGTCCAAACTTGCGGTGGGCAAATTTTGAAAATTTTGAACTGAGGACAAGTGGATCTTGGTGGGTCTAGGTTGAGGGTACTAAGGACTAGTCAGAGAAGTTTGTTTGGAGTTAAAACTCCAAAGGAAAGTTGTAGTTCCTTTGTAAATCACCTAGGTCCAAAATAATCACAGAAATAGTTTTGAGGTTAAAATAAATTGAATAAAAATCAAAAATGGCTTGAAACTTGCTGGAGGTGGGAGTCTTGACCTGATCCAACGCAGGGATGGGTTTTGGAGGGCAATGTCAATATGTGACTTGGCAAAAGGGGAAATTTTTGAATGGGAAAAGAATAAACCCATAATCCCTAGGGTTTCTTCTTAATAGAATGGATTTCAAAAAAATAAATTTGTGTAGGGTCAAGACAAAATGAAAAGCTCTCAAGACCAAAAATCAAGGTCGAGAAGAGTACCAAAATATTTGTCATAAAAGTTTTGAGAGGGAGAGGTTTTAAGAAAATTTTTAAGTAGCCTCCTTCAAATCAAATAAAGATTTTGATAAAAACCAAATCAAAATTTTTGGAGTGTCACATGTGTCTGCTACATCCATGTTCAAACACCTAGAGGATTTCTTGGCCCTAAACCAAAACTGCGATGAAAGGTAAGTATTTCCTGGCTGGGGTGGACTTGGTATGAAATCATCTTCTTCTGACTCTGCTCGACTTTCTGACTCTGTTTCATCTTGCTCATGCTCTTGATCATGCTGACGCAGCTCCTATTCCACTTCAGGGAGCTTAGCCTGCTCCTTTTCCACTAGAGTGAGCTCAGCCTACTCCTCTTGCTGATGTTGTGTCTGCTCTTCTTGCTGCTGGTGTGCCTTCTCCTTCTTTGGCCTAATGCCACTGAACCTGAAAATTGGAGGATCCTCATCATTAGAGTTAACTTGAACAAGAGAAATATATGATCTCATGCTCTCATCAGATCAAGGAAAATCTGTTGGAAGTGGTTGCCATTCAGAACACAATCCTTCATGTTTTCTGTCATAGTGTTGTCCCCTAACTTAATCTCTCTTAATCCATTCCTATACGTTGTCAATCCAGGAACACACCAATAAGCCCTGATCCTGCCCTCAAACTCATACCCAATTTCCTCAACCAGACTAGCAACAATAGTAGGTGTCCAGTTATCTATGTCACAGTAGTCATACCAAATGGAGTGGCCTTTGTGGTAATCCCTATGCTTGCCTTCACAAAGGAAATAGCCACCATGTATGACCTCAACAGAAAAGTGGTTCCTTAGGGGTCCTGCAAAACATTCAAAGTTGCAATGTTCGGACAAGATAAACAGAAACATTTATGAAGGTTCAATCAAGCTGAAAATATTTAGTTAACTCCAAAAGTTCAGTTACTGTACCAAACCACCAGTAGCTCAGTTAACTGATTAAGCAGGACCTAACCAAGGGTACTGAGCAAGCAGTAAAGTAATGTAATTGGACCAAAACAAGCAAAGTGGCAATGCTCAGTGTCAATGTTCAGTTATTGTACTAAATTAAGTTCATACATTTCAATATTCAGACATGTTAACACATATAAATTTAGTTATCTTACAGAGCAAATTTCATACATGTTGCAGAAAGAAAGCACGGACTCATGGCCTCCACTGGCCAAATATATGATCTTTCATGGGCAAAATGATCATCCCATGCGCAAAACGATCATCTCATATCATGATCAACAACCAGGCCATATAAAGCAAAGAAATAGGGGAGAAGCCAGCATGGCCTCCCCCTAACATGCTCCAAAATCAAACCCCACTTTTGCTATGCAAACCCTAGACCATCTCTAAATACAAGATCCATAGCACATCAGAAACCCTAGCTTTGATCTATGGCCCTGCTAAACGTCCGCTGCTAAAACCCTAAACCCTACACCATCCGTGGTAAAAAGGGAGAGAAATAGCCCAAACCCTAGCACCAGTGCACAATTGACTCACACGCAAGCTCTTAACCGGAGCTTTCATGGACAGATCGAGCACAGAACCTGCCGCTGACGGTGACGTACCATAGAGGGGCGGCGGCATGGTTGTCATGACGCGACGGTGCGAGAGGGACGTCACACATCACTAGTAGAAAACAGGGCTTTGGTTCGGGCAGGGCAAGCCCATTAGTCCCGGTTCAGTCATTAACCGGGACCCATGGTGGCATTCGTCCCGGTTCTTTAGCCCAGGGGCCGGCCGGGGTCTCGTGGGCATTGCTCCCGGTTCATATGGACCCATTTGTCCCAGTTCTAGGCACGAACCGGGACCAATGGGCCTCGCTCCTGGCCCACAAACATTGGTCCCGGTTCTTGGCTCGAACTGGGACAGAAGGCTGGGCTTTAGTCCTGGTCCCAGCCATGAACCGGGACAAATGAGTTGCCTATATATACCCCGTCACTTCAGAGGAGAGGGCATTTGGGTGCTCTAGCTCACCTCATGAGGTGTTCGATGAAATGTCCGAGCCACGCTAGTTAAGCTTTCTCCTCTCGAAGCTCGACCTCCAAGCTCCATTTTCCCCGAGATTTGTCTAGCTTTAGCGGTACGTCACATCCCGTCCCCGTCTTCACCGCCATCGATCGCCCGCGTCGATCTCGACGCCTGCACCACCGTGGTGAGCCTCTTGTTCTTATCTTCTTCTGAAAGAAAAAATTCTTAGTTTAGATAGATACTTGTCTAATTTTCTTACTTTTATTATTGCTTGTTATTATATAGTGCGATGGTTTTGGTATCCGCCCCCATCGGCCCTCGTCCTAGCTATGATTCAGATGTGGTATATATATATTATCTTTTATAACTATTTGGTTCATTTACTATTTATGACACTTATGCCCATCAAGTTGACATAGATTTTATTTATGTAGGAGGTAGTTGAACCGAAAATTCCAACCGACTCTATTGTTGAGAGGTTAAATTTAGTTGAAGAAGAAAACAATTACTTGAAGGAAAAAATAAAAAAATGAGGAGGAGAAGAGGATATTGGAGTTGCATGTTGCGGATGTCGTCGATGATCACAAGATCAAGATGGATGCAATGCGGTTAAAGATTAGAAAGATTAGAAAATATGCCATTCATACCGAGGCTTGGTATCATTATGCCGTTGGTTCAATTTTTACCTTGGTTGTGATTATGATCGCATTTGTTATTGCATTGAAAGGTTTTACATAGTTTCAATGTATAGTTTAACTAGATGCTCTAGAGAGCTATATGTTGTTCAATGAGAACTATGTATGTACTTTGTTTTTAATGTGATGATGAATTTCTATTAATTTTTGTAACTTATCTATTCATGAGAGCTATATGTACTAAATTGATGATGTGGCTTTGAATGGTGCATTTTGATATGTCTCCAACGTATCTACTTTTCCAAACACGTTTGCCCTTGTTTTAGACTCTAACTTGCATGATTTGAATGGAACTAACCCGGACTGACGTTGTTTTCAGCAGAATTACCATGGTGTTATTTATGTGCAGAAAAAAACATTCTCGGAATGACCTGAAACTTCATGGAGCCACTTTTCAGATAATAAGAAAAATACCTGCAAAAGATGAAGGCCAGGGGGCCCACCACCTCTCCACGAGGGTGGGGGGCGCGCCTGCCCCCCTAGGGCGCCCCCTACCTCATGGGCCCCTGTTGCCTCTCCGACTCCAACTCCAACTCAATATATTGAGTTTCGGGGAGACAAAATCAGAGAGAAGAAATCATCACATTTTACGATACAGAGCCGCCGCCAAGCCCTAAAACCTCTCGGGAGGGCTGATCTGGAGTCTGTTCAGGGCTCCGGAGAGGGGAATCCGTCGCCATCATCATCATCAACCATCCTCCATCACCAATTTCATGATGCTCACCGTCGTGCGTGAGTAATTCCATCGTAGGCTTGCTGGACGGTGATGGGTTGGATGGAATCTATCATGTAATCGAGTTAGTTTTGTTAGGGTTTGATCCCTAGTGTCCACCATGTTCTGAGATTGATGTTGCTATGACTTTGCTATGCTTAATGCTTGTCATAGGGCCCAAGTGCCATGATTTCAGATCTGAACCTATTATGTTATCATCAATATATGAGAGTTCTTGATCCTATCTTGCAAGTCTATAGTCACCTATTATGTGTTATGATCCGTTAACCCCGAAGTGACAATAATCAGGATACTTACCGGTGATGACCGTAGTTTGAGGTGTTCATGTATTCACTACGTGTTAATGCTTTGTTCCGGTACTCTATTAAAAGGATGCCTTAATATCCTTTAGTTTCTGTAAGGACCCCGCTGCCACGGGAGGGTAGGACAAAAGATGTCATGCAAGTTCTTTTCCATAAGCACGTATGACTATATTCGGAATACATGCCTACATTATATCAATGAACCGGAGCTAGTTCTGTGTCACCCTAGGTTATGACTGTTACATGATGAACCGCATCTGGCATAATTCTCCATCACCGACCCATTGCCTACGGGCTTTCCATATATTGTTCTTCGCTTTTTTTACTTTCCCGTTGCTATTGCTATCATCACTACAAAATACCAAAAACATTACTTTTACTACTGTTACCTTTTGCTACCGTTATCACCATTATCATACTACTTTGCTACTAAACACTTTGCTGCAGATATTAAGTTTCCAGGTGTGGTTGAATTGACAATTCAGCTGCTAATACTTGAGAATATTCTTTGGCTCCCCTTGTGTCGAATCAATAAATTTGGGTTGAATACTCTACCCTCGCAAACTGTTGCGATCCCCTATACTTGTGGGTTATCAAGACTATTTTATGGCGCCGTTGCCGGGGAGCATAGCTCTATTCTTTGAGTCACCTGGGATATATATCTGCTTATCATTATGAAGAACTTGAGAGATCCAAGAACCAAGATCTATCCCTCAACTACAGGGGAGGTAAGGAACTGCCATCTACCTCTGCACTTGATTCACCTTCTGTTATGAGTAAGTTTGCAACACCTACACCTGCTTCTGCTATTCGTTCTGATATGTCGCATGTCATTGATGATGCCACTTCTGCTATGCATGATACTTATGATGAAACTACCTCTATGCCTGATACTACTTTGCCACTTAGTGATTTTCTTGATGAACAACTTGCTAGAGCTATAGAAATTGAAAATATTAAATCTGATGATACTGATAAAAGTGATGATGAAGAATCACTTGTTATTCCTAAGGGTTATGTTTTTGATCAAGAAGCTTCTTTAGCTATTTTAGCTTGCAAAAATAGAAATGAACTCAAAAGGTTATTAGCTAAATGGAGTAAGCAATCTCTAAATGCTAGAATGAAACCTGACCCTGCTTTTGCTACTTCACCTATCTTTGTTACTGATAAGGATTATGAATTCTCTGTTGATCCTAATATAATTACTTTGGTTGAATCTGATCCTTTTCATGGTTATGAATCTGAAACTGTTGTGGCACATCTTACTAAATTAAATGATATAGCTACCCTGTTTACTAAAGATGAGAGAACTCGCTAATTTTATATCCTTAAAATATTCCCGTTCTCATTAAAGGGTGATGCTAAGATATGGTTTAATTCTCTTGACCCTGGTTGTGTGCGTAGTCCCTAGGATATGGTTTATTACTTCTATGCTAAATATTTCCCTGCTCATAAGAAACAAGCTGCTTGAAGGGATATATATAATTTTGTGCAAATTGAAGAAGAGAGTCTCCCACAAGCTTGGGGGAGGCTTCTCCAATTACTTAATGCTTTGCCTGATCATCCTCTTAAGAAAAATGAAATACTTCATATCTTTTACAATGGACTAACCGATGCCTCCAGAGATTACCTGGATAGTTGTGCTGGTTCTGTTTTCAGGGAAAGAACACCGGATGAAGCTGAAATTCTATTGAATAATATGTTGAAAAATGAAAATAATTGGACACCTCCGGAGCCATTTCCTGAGCCTATTCCTAAACCAACTCTGAAGAAGAGGGGTATTCTATTTCTCAGTCCTGAAGATATGCAAGAGGCAAAGAAATCTATGAAATAAAAGGGTATTAAAGATGAAGATGTTAGGAATTTACCTCCTATTGAAGAAATACATGGTCTTAATTTACCGCCTCTTGAAGAAACATATAATCTTAATCCTTTACCTATTGAAGAAAATCATGGTCTTGATAACCCGACACAGGTAGTAAAGGTAAATTCTCTCTATAGATATGATAAAGCTGAAATCCCATTTACTAAATTTGCTAGCCCATGCTTAGATGAGTTTGATAAATTTATGGCTAAGTAAGAAGACTTTAATGCTTATTTTGGCAGACAATTGAAATACAATTCAAATATGCTTGAACACTTGGGTGATTATATGGCTAATGTTAAAGGTGAACTTAAACTTATTAGTAAACATGCTTCTATGGTTACCACTCAAGTAGAACAAGTACTTAAAGCTCAAAATGATTTGCTCAATGAATTGAATAGTAAAGATAATGATAATGCTGTTAGAGTGGCTACTAGAACTGGTAGAATGACTCAGGAACCTTTGTATCCTGAAGGCCACCCTAAGAGAATTGAGCAAGATTCTCAGAGAAATAACATAGATGTACCTAGTTCTTCTAAAAAGAAGAAAAAGAAAAATGACAGGACTTTGCATGCTTCTAGTGATCCTATTGTTGAAACACCCGAGAATCCAAATGATATTTCTATTTCTGATGCTGAAACTCAATCTGGTGATGAACCTGAAACTAGTGATAATGCTAATAATAATGTTCATGATGATGCTCAACCTAGTAATGATAATGATATAGAAACTGAACCTGCTATTGATCTTGATAACCCACAATCAAAGAATCAACGTTATGATAAGAAAGACTTTGTTGCTAGGAAACATGGTAAAGAAAGAGAGCCCTGGGTTCAGAAACCCACGCCTTTTCCTCCCAAACCATCCAAGAAAAAGGATGATGAGGATTTTGAACGCTTTGCTGAAATGATTAGACCTATCTTTTTGCGTATGCGATTAACTGATATGCCCAAAACCAATCCTTATGCTAAGTACATGAAAGATATTATTACAAATAAAAGAAAGATACCAGAAGCTAAAATTTCTACCATGCTTGCTAATTATACTTTTAAGGGTGGAATACCAAAGAAACTTGGAGATCCAGGAGTACCCACTATACCATGCTCCATTAAAAGAAACTATGTTAAAACTGCTTTATGTGATGTTGGAGCCGGTGTTAGTGTTATGCCTCTCTCTTTATATCATAGACTTGATTTGAATAAGTTGACACCTACTGAAATATCTTTGCAAATGGCTGATAAATCAACTGCTATACCTGTCGGTATTTGTGAGGATGTGCCTGTTGTAGTTGCAAAAGGTACTATTTTAACGGACTTTGTTATTCTTGATATTCCCGAGGACGATAGTATGTCTATTATTCTTGGAAGACCCTTTTCGAATACTGTAGGGGCCGTTATATTGCACTAAAGGCAATGTCACTTTTCATGTTAATGGTAATGAGCATATGGTACACTTTCCGAGGAAACAACCTCAAGTTCATAGTATCAAGTCTATTGGAAGAATGTCATCGATTATATTTGGAGGTTTTGAATTTCCTCTTCCTACTGTCAAGAAGAAATATGATATTCTTATTATTGGGGATGTGCATATCCCCGTTGAGGTAACATAGTGTTATTCGAAATTTCTTCGGTTCCATGTTATTCGGAATGAGTTCGTTAACAAGACTTGATCAACCTTGTTAGTGGATTCCTTTTGATGATCATGAGATGGATGAAACTAGAAGGCACAACCTTCTATACCCCACTTTTACTTTCTGTTATTTATATTAAAAATAAAATAAAAATAAATATTTTGCTGTCTGTTATCTGATTATCCGTGCAATATAAAAATACCTCGAAAATAAAAGTTCTCCAAATGCCCTGAAATTTAAATATGATTTTTTCCAGAATATTTGAGAATATTTGGCACTGAGAACACATCAGGGGGGTCAACCACCTGCCCACGAGGGTGGAGGGCGCGCCCCCTGCCTCGTGGGCCCACGGTGGCCCTCCTCCACTTATTCCCGCACCCACACACTTCATATTCCTCCCATAAACACGAATATCCAGCTCAAGCATGAGTTCTAGCTCACTTTGCTCCCATTTTCGATCTCCTTGCTCAAAGCACCTCTCACAAAACTGCTTGGGGAGATTGTTCCTTGGTATGTGACTCCTCCATTGGTCCAATTAGTTTTTATTCTAGCGCTTTATTCATTGCAAATTTTTGCTGCTTAGGTGACCCTCTTCTTGAGCTTGCATGTCAAATTTATATGGTCAAGAGTAGTTTTGATGCATGATATAGGCCCTAGGCACTTATAGGAGTAGTTGCTATCAATATTATTGAGTTTGGTTTACTTTTATTTTGAAGTTACTAAAAATTTCAGAATTTTTCAGAGGAAGAAAAATGCTTAGGAAAATGTTCCAAGGTGGTTCTTCAAGGAAGCAAGGACCCAGGCTAATGCGTGATGCTGATGACGAGCCACCAAGAGACGCTCCAGTGCGTCCCTGTGAATGGCCCTCTAAGAACTTTATGGATCAAGCGGGAATTAAGGAAGAATTCAATGCATATTTGCGTAATGCTGATCTTGTGAGCTTTGAGGAAGAGAAGTGTAGCCGGTATCACAACATCACCAGTACCTTTGTGAGGAGGTTTGAATTTTCAACTTCACGTAATTCTCCAATTGTCCTGTTTGATCTTTATGATAAATCTTACACTATGGACTTAGAGGATTTTACCACTACTTGCAAACTTCCACAATGGGCTAGTATAAGGGATCCTCACAAATCTGAATTTAGAGATTTTCTTGCTAGCATAACTATGGGGGAATCTAGAGATATCACACAAGCTACCATAGGGAGCATTCACTTTCCTGCTATACATTATTTTGCACTCTTCATAGGTAGATGCATTAATGGTAAAGATGAGGCATGTCACATGTGTGTCCCTGATCTTACTATTCTTAGGAGTGCTATGTTAGGAGACAAATCATATAATTTGGGAGCCATTATTGCATGTAGGTTGCATCTTAATAGACTTAATGGAGATTTATTTGGTGGAATTTATGCAACCTGCATAGCTAATTTTCTTGGTGTAGCCATACGCGAAGATGATATTGAATTACCTCCTGCTTATCTAGATTTTAATGCTATGGTTCACCACCAGTTTGTCGAGAGGAACGAATCACCTCTCTAGTATCGACTAATCTTTGACAAACACCATGCTATCCATATTACTCTCCCTGCTCCTGCCTTCTTTGATTATCAGGGAAGAGGAGGATATACTATTACCAGGGAGGAGGCAGATGAGTATGAGAGGAGAGAGGAGGCCGCTCGTCGCCATGCTATAGCTCCGCAGGCGATAGCTGCTGCATCGCAGTACGACCCCAGCTACTATTATGGATATCCGCCAGGCCAGCCGTGGCCATAGACCAACTTAGGCCAAAAGCCTAAGCTTGGGGGAGTACGTATTTCCCACCGACATTACATTTATGTTCACACACTCATTGCTAGATGTCGGTGCTCTTACTTTTTCATTGTATCATCCATGCTAGTTTATTTCCCTTTTTATGCTTTCTTCTTGTGTGTTTAATTAACCTTAAGAAAAAACCAAAAAAATTAGTTGTAACTTTTAGTTAGTTTAATGTCCTTGCTTCTAGTAGTAATTAAAAAGAAAACCCAAAAAGATTTCATGTTCTTCTTTTGCTTGTTGGGAGCTTTCCCGTGCAAATAGTTTTATTTCTTTTCTTTCCTTTGGGGGTCGATAGGAGAAGACCATAATTAAATTGTTGAAGTGGCTCTTATATGCATTATTGTTGATCTAACAAAAGAGCCCATATTGCCTTGTCTTCTCCTGTTTATTGAATGCCTGCAGATTCCAGCTTAGTCCGATGCACGTGCACTATTATTATTATTCACATCATTTGATCATGCAAGTGAAAGACAATTATGATGATATATGATGGACTGGCTGAGATGAGAAAAGCTGGTATGAACTCGACCTCTTTTGTTTTTGTAAATATGATTAGTTCATCGTTCCTGATTCAGCCTATTATGAATAAACATGTTTGCAATGACAACTAAAGATCATAGATTCTTATGCCATGCTTGATTAGCTATGAGTTATAATGGTTTACCTTGCGTGCCAACATGCTATTAAAATGGTTATCATGTGGTATGATAGGGTGGTATCCTCCTCTGAATGATTCAAGTGAATTGACATGGCACATGTTCACGCATGTAGTTGAAACAAAATCAACATAGCCTTCACGATATTTATGTTCATGGTGGATTATATCCTACTCACGCTTGTATTCGGTGTTGATTAATTTTAATGCATGTTCATGACTGTTGTCGCTCTCTAGCTAGTCGCTTCCCAGTCTTTTGCTAGCCTTCACCTGTACTAAGCGGGAATACTGCTTGTGCATCCAAACTCCTTAAACCCCAAAGTTATTCCACATGAGTCCACTATACCTACTTATATACGGTATCTACCTGCGCGCCATTCCAAGTAAATTTGTATGTGCCAAACTCTAAACCTTCAAATAAATATCCTGTTTTGTATGCTCGAATAGCTCATGTATCAACTAGGGTTGTCTGTATCTTCCATGTTAGGCGGGTTATTCTCAAGAGGAGTGGACTCCCCTCCTCACTCACGAGATAAATGGCTGGTCACCGGGATGCCCAGTCCCATGCTTTATGCAAACTAAATCAAAATAATTGCAAACAAAACTCCCCCTAGGACTCTTGTTAGTTGGAGGCACTCGGTGTTTCGAGCAAGCCATGGATTGATGCTTGTTGGTGGAAGGGGAGTATAAACTTTACCATTCTTTTTGGGAACCGCCTATAATGTGTGTAGCATGGAAGATATCGCCATCTCTTGGTTGTTAAGTTGACAATGAAAGTATACCACTCAAAATATTATTCACCTCTATTTCAAAACCGAGCTCTGGCACCTCTACAAATCCCTGCTTCCCTCAGCGAAGGGCCTATTGATACGTCTCCAACGTATCTATAATTTTTGATTGCTCCATGCTATATTATCTACTGTTTTGGACTATATTGGGCTTTATTTTCCACTTTTATATTATTTTTGGGACTAACCTATTAACCGGAGGCCCAGCCCAGAATTGTAGTTTTTTGCCTATTTCAGTATTTCGGAGAAACAGAATATCAAACGGAGTCCAAACGGAATGAAACCTTCGGGAACGTGATTTTCTCACCGAACGTGATCCAGGAGACTTGGACCCTACGCCAAGGCATCAGAGAGGCGGTCACGAGGGTGGGGGGCACCCCCCTAGGGCGCGCCCCCTGCCTCGTGGGCCCCTTGGTGCTCCACTGATGTACTCCTTCCTCCTATATATACCTACGTACCCCCAAACGATCAGAACAGGAGCCAAAAACCTAATTCCACCGCTGCAACTTTCTGTATCCATGAAATCCCATCTTGGGGCCTGTTCCGGAGCTCCACCGGAGAGGGCCGTCATCACGGAGGGCTTCTACATCATCATAGCCTCTCCGATGAAGTGTGAGTAGTTTACCTCAGACCTTCGGGTCCATAGTTAGTAGCTAGATGGCTTCTTCCCTCTTTTTGGATCTCAATACAAAGTTCTCCCCCTCTCTTGTGGAGATCTATTCGATGTAGTCTTCTTCTTTTTGCGGTGTGTTTGTTGAGACCGATGAATTGTGGGTTAATGATCTAGTCTATCTATGAATAATATTTGAATCTTCTCTGAATTCTTTTATATATGATTGGTTATCTTTGCAAGTCTCTTTGAATTATCCGTTTGGTTTGGCCAACTAGATTGGTAGTTCTTGCCATGGGAGAAGTGCTTAGCTTTGGGTTCGATCTTGTGTTGTCCTTTCCCAGTGACAGAAGGGGCAGCAAGGCACGTATTGTATCGTTGCCATCGAGGATAACAAGATGGGGTTTATTTCATATTGCATGAATTTATCTCTCTACATCATGTCATCTTGCTTAAGGCGTTACTCTGTTTTTAACTTAATACTCTAGATGCATGCTGGATAGCGGTCGATGAGTGGAGTAATAGTAGTAGATGCAGAATCGTTTCGGTCTACTTGTCACGGACGTGATGCCTATATACATGATCATGCCTAGATATTCTCATAACTATGCTCAATTCTGTCAATTGCTCAACAGTAATTTGTTCACCCACCATAGAATACTTATTCTCTTGAGAGAAGCCACTAGTGAAACCAATGCCCCCCGGGTCTATTCTCATCATATCAATCTCCATCACTTTAATCTTGCTTTCCTTTTTTACTTTTCCTTTTCTTTTTACTTTGCATCTCTATACCAAAAATACCAAAAATATTATATCTATCAGATCTCACTCTCATAAGTGACCGTGAAGGGATTGACAACCCCTAATCGCGTTGGTTGCGAGTAGCTATCGTTTTGTGCAGGTACGAGGGACTTGAGCGTAGCCTCCTACTGGATTGATACCTTGGTTCTCAAAAACTTAGGGAAATACTTACGCTACTCTGCTGCATCATCCCTTCCTCTTCAGGGAAATCCAACGCAAGCTCAAGAGGTAGCACCTATCTATTTACTTTTATGCTGAGTCGTCATCCTCTTATTAAAAAGCACCAGTTGGAGAGCACCGCTGTCATTTGCATTCATTACTGTTAGTTTACATTGAGTATGACTTGACTGGATCTCTTTTACCATGAATTACAATGTCTAGTCAGTCCTTGGTCTTTAAAGGTGCTCTACATTTATGTTTTGCGGTCTCAGAAAGGGCTAGCAAGATACCATCTTGTTATATCATATTATGATTGTTTTGAGAAAGTCTTGTCATCCGAGATTTATCATTATGGCTCGCTAGTTGATTATGCCATTGATATGAGTAAACTTGAGACCTATGCGTTATTGTGAATGTGGTTAGTTATAATCTTTGCTGAAAACTTGAATGCTGGCTTTACATATTTACAACAACAAGAGCAAACAAAGTTTGTAAAAGTTTTTCTTTATCACTTTCAGTTTATCAACTGAATTGCTTGAGGACAAGCAAAGGTTTAAGCTTGGGGGGAGTTGATATGTCTCCAACGTATCTACTTTTCCAAACACTTTTGCCCTTGTTTTGGACTCTAACTTGCATGATTTGAATGGAACTAACCCGGACTAACGCTGTTTTCAGCAGAATTACCATGGTGTTATTTATGTGCAGAAATAAATGTTCTCGGAATGACCTGAAACTTCACGGGGCTACTTTTCAGAAAATAAGAAAAATACCTGCAAACGATGAAGGCCTGGGGGCCCACCACCTCTCCACGAGGGTGGGGCGCGCTCCCCTACCTTGTGGGCCCCCCTGTTGCCTCTCCGACTCCAACTCCAACTCCATATATTGAGTTTCGGGGAGAAAAAGTTAGAGAGAAGAAATCATCGCGTTTTACGATACGGAGCCGCCGCCATGCCCTAAAACCTCTCGGGAGGGCTGATCTGGAGTCCGTTCGGGGCTCCGGAGAGGGGAATCCGTCACCATCGTCATCATCAACCATCCTCCATCACCATTTTCATGATGCTCACCACCGTGCGTGAGTAATTCCATCGTAGGCTTGCTGGACGATGATGGGTTGGATGGGATCTATCATGTAATCGAGTTAGTTTTGTAAGGGTTTGATCCCTAGTGTCCATTATGTTTTGAGAGTGATGTTGCTATGACTTTGCTATGCTTAATGCTTGTCACTAGGGCCCGAATACCATGATTTCAGATCTGAACCTATTATGTTTTCATCAATATATGAGTGTTCTTGATTCTGTCTTGCAAGTCTATAGTCACCTATTATGTGTTATGATCCGTTAACCCCGAAGTGACAATAATCGGGATACTTACCGGTGATGACCGTAGTTTGAGGAGTTCATGTATTCACTATGTGTTAATGGTTTGTTCCGGTACTCTATTAAAAGGAGGCCTTAATATCCCTTAGTTTCCTTAAGGACCCCGCTGCCACGGGAGGGTAGGACAAAAGATGTCATGCAAGTTCTTTTCCATAAGCACGTATGACTATATTCGGAATACATGCCTACATTATATCAATGAACTGGAGCTAGTTCTGTGTCACCCTAGGTTATGAATGTTACATGATGAACAGCATCCGGCATAATTCTCCATCAATGATCCATTGCCTACGAGCTTTCCATATATTGTTCTTCGCTTATTTACTTTCCCGTTGCTATTGCTATTATCACTACAAAATACCAAAAACATTACTTTTACTACTGTTACCTTTTGCTACAGTTATCACCACTATCATATTACCTTGCTACTAAACACTTTGCTGCAGATATTAAGTTTCCAGGTGTGGTTGAATTGACAACTCAGCTGCTAATACTTGAGAATATTCTTTGGCTCCCCTTGTGTCGAATCAATAAATTTGGGTTGAATACTCTACCCTCGAAAACTGTTGCGATCACCTATACTTGTGTGTTATCACATTTTGAACACAGAAAAACTATGGTGTTCAAACAAGTTAAAAAATGAAATCCCTTTGTAACAGACGAGTTTTGTATGAAACTCTCATACTTCGAAAGAGATTATCCGTTCTGTACACGAAGTGCATCCAGTTTTTGCCGTAACCCTCTCTACTTTCTTCCACATTCTATGTGGGTGAAATGATGATACCATGCCAACTTTCAACCTTTTCAGAGTTCATTTGAAATGATTTTCAATTTCATGGTCTTATAGCTCAAAATAATCAGTAAATGCATGAAAAATAACAAATGAAGTCAGAAAGGGTTGAAAATTGATGATGTGGCTTTGAATGGTGCATTTTGAACACAGAAAAACTATGGAGTTGAAACAAGTTCAAAAAAATGAAATCCCTTTGTAACAGACGAGTTTCCGTATGAAACCCTCATACTTCCAAAAGAGATTGTCCATTTTGTACACGAAGTGCATCCAAATTTTGCCGTAACCCTCTCTACTTTCTTGCACATGCTATGTGGGTGAAATGATGATACCATGCCAACTTTCAACCTTTTCAGAGTTCATTTGAAATGCTTTTCAATTTCACGGTCTTATAGCTCAAAATAATCAGTAAATGCATGAAAAATAACAAAGGAAGTCAGAAAGGGTTGGAAATTGATGATGTGGCTTTGAATGGTGCATTTTGAACACAAAAAACTATGGAGTTGAAATAAGTTCAAAAAAAATGAAATCCCTTTGTAACAGACGAGTTTCCGTATGAAACCCTGATACTTCGAAAGAGATTGTCCATTTTGTACACGAAGTGCATCCAGTTTTTGTCGTAACCCTCTCTACTTTCTTGCACATGCTATGTGGGTGCAATGATGATTCCATGCCAACTTTCAACCTTTTCAGAATTCATTTGAAATGCTTTTCAATTTCAGGGTCTTATAGCTCAAAATAATCAGTAAATGTATGATAAATAACAAATGAAGTCAGAAAGGGTTGAAAATTGATGATGCGGCTTTGAATGGTGCATTTTGAACACAGAAAAACTCTGGAGTTCAAATAAGTTCAAAAAATGACATCCCTTTGTAACAGACGACTTTCCGTATGAACCCTTGATACTTCGAAAGAGATTGTCCGTTTTGTACACGAAGTGCATCCAGTTTTTGCCGTAACCCTCTCTACTTTCTTGCACATGCTATGTGGATGACATGATGATACCATGCAAAAAGAAAATTAACTAAAAAACTTTTATAAAACTCTAATAGCAAAAGGAATGAACTAAAAAGCTTTTATAAACCTCTAGTATTTTTTAAACTAAAATTATATAAAATTCATGCCACTGAAATTATCAAAGTATTTTCTATTCAAAACATGAAAAGCAGAAAGAAACAAAATAAACTTTAATAAATAAGTAGAAACAAAAATAAATAAAGTAAAATTTAATAAAATAAATAAGTAGAAACGAAATAAAACAAATTAAAATTTAATACAATAAATAAGTACAAATAAAATAAAATAAACTTTTATGAAATAAAGAAGTAGAAACAAAATAAACTTTATAAAAGTAAAATAAATAAACTTTAATAAAATAAATAAAAATAGTAATAGTAAGTTTTTTGTTGTAAATAGAAACAAAATAAAATAAATAAAGCAACAAAAAAACTTTAAAAAGCGCCAACTACTGGGCCGCCACGGCCTGAATACGATTAGAAATCCTACCATGGGCCAGGATTCAGGCCCGCAGAAGGCCCAGTAGGCCCATCAGGCATAGTAGTCACAATTAGGCCTGTAAGCCTGCAATTGAGAGGAGCTCGAGAGGGGTGCGATAGTGGGGCTCATGAACCACTACGCGCCCCTCTCAACTAGCCAGGTGGGACTAAAGTTTTGTCCACCGGGGAGCACGAGGCCTTTGATTCCGGTTGGTGGCACAAACCGGTACCAAAGGGGGGCATTAGTACCGGTTGGTGGCACCAACCGGGACTAAAGGGTGCATTGGTCCCGGATTGTGCCATGAATCGGAACCAATGCTCTGGGTATATAAGCAGGACCTATGAAAATTTTCACTTCTTATCTCGCAGTTCTGCCCCGACGACATCGACGCCGCCAGGCTGCCGCGCACCCCCGTCCGCCGTCTCCGTCACCCTTGCCCTGGCCTCGCCGCACCTTACCCCGACCTCGCCGTCGCTGAGCCCTGCCCCGACCTCGCTGCGCGCTGCCCGGCCCGACCTCGCCGTCGCGCACGCCGAGCGCCCTGCCCCGACCTCGCTGCCGCTCGCCTGCACTGTGAGCGCCTCACCGCGCCGTTCCCCCTCCCCCCTTCTCCCCCGTGCCCCAATGCCGCCGCGTGACCCAACGCCGCCGCCTGCCCCGACGCCGATGATGAAGCAGGCCCCCTGTGATCATATATATTTATTTATTTTGTTCATATTGTAGTAGTAGATGATGATGATGATGATGTATGTATGTTCATATGGAAAAGTTAGGATTTTTCTGTTCATAGGTTTTTTGGGTGATATTATTGTCGAATATGCAAATGTTTGTATGTTCATATGCAAACTATATATCATTTTTTATAAAAGTTTTATGATTTTTTTTCTGTTGTAATGTTGTTCATAGAATTTTTATTGTTTTTTTCTGTTGTAATTTTGTTCATAAAGTTTTAGGATGAAAAAAAAGAAGAAGAAGAAATAAAAAGAGAGGAGGAGAAGTTTCGTTTAGTTTTAGGATTATTTTAGTTTATGTTTAGTTTAGGAAGAAGGAAAAGAAAAAGGAGAAGAAAAGGAGAAATAAGTAAGAAGAGGAAAAAGGAAAAAAAAGGAGAAGAAGAAAGGAATAGAGGAGAAGAAGAAAAAATATAAAATATTCTATTTTTTCAAGAGGAAAAAAGGAAAAAAAAGAGGAGAAGAAGAAGAAAAAAATAGAAAATATTCTATTTTTTCTTTTTTCTTCTTCTCCTCTATTCCTTTCTTATTCTCCTCTTTTTTCTGTTTTTTCTTCTTCTTCCTTTTCTTATTTTTTATCGGGTATGTCGTTATCGATATAGCCCCTCCCCAATAACTTCGACATGAGGGGGGCAGGGGTCGCCGAGGGTTCGAGGGGCGAGGGTCGGGAACTAGCTAGGGTAGAGGGTCGAGGGTCACCGAGGGGTCGTCGGTTGCCGAGGGTTCGAGGGTCGAGGGGTCTTCGTATGTCGTCGTTGTCGATATACCCCCTCTCGACCGTGATAACTTATACCACGGGAGAACCCCCCCGGCCCTCTCGCTCGACCAAAACTCTTGAGGACACCCAAACCCTAGAAAAACGATGTCGGTCTCCTACCCCCTCCCGCCGCGCCCCTACCCGACAAAATCTCTCGAGGCCAACCAAATTTACCAAGTTAAAAGAGTGTTGTCGTCGAGGCCACCCCATACCCTTGAAGCGTCGTCGAGGCCACCCCAAACCCTTGAGGCGTATCCGAGGCCACCCCAAACCCTAGAGAAGCAGCGTCGAGGCCACTCGTATGATTCCTTATCGTGCTTATGTAACACCCCGGATATGATTTACCCAATATGTAATCCAACTCTTGCCGTTTCCGGCCTTAAGTTATTTTATTTTCTCGGGTTCGGGTCTTTGTCTCCTTGTGTTGTTATCGTTGTCATGCATCTCATATCATGTCATCGTGTGCATTGCATTTGCATACATGTTCATCTCATGCATCCGAGCATTTTCCCCGTTGTCCGTTTTGCATTCCGGCGCTTCGTTCTCCTCCGGTGGTCATTTCTACCTTTCTTTCGTGTGTGGGGATTAAACATTTCCGGATTGGACCAAGACTTGCCAAGTGGCCTTGGTTTACTACCGGTAGACCGCCTATCAAGTTTCGTACCTTTTGGACTTCAATTGATACTCCAACGGTTAACCGAGGGACCGAGAAGGCCTTGCGTGTGTTGCAGCCCAACACCCCTCGAAGGTGGCCCAAAACCCACCTAAACCCTCTCCATCATCTAGAGCGTTCGATCACGATCGCGTGGTCGAAAACCGCACCTCATTTGGACTCTCCTAGCTCCTCCTATGCCAATTTAAAGACCCCTCCGAAATTCTCTTTCTTCCTCTCCCGAAACCCTAGCCGTCTTCCACCTCTCGCCGCCAGACGCGTCCACTCGGGCCGGACGTGTCCGTTTTGTCCGACCACCGCCGCCTGGCCTATCACGCCCCACCACGTGGCGTCGGCGCGCCCCACCTCGCCGTCCTGCACCGACGCGGCCCGCGGGCCCGAGGCCGGCCTCTCGCCGCCGATCCGGGCCAGAGGTGCGCCGCCTCGCCCGAGCCGCCTCCCTCCGATCGCGTCCCGCGCCTCCTCGCTAGCGGCCGCCGCCCCGCGCCGGCGAGCGCCACCGCCCCGCCGCCAACCGCGTCCGCCGCCATCGCTAGCTCCGGCCTCCTCCTTCCTCCATGCCCGCACCCTTCCGGCCGGCCCCTTCCAATTCCGGCAGACCCTGCTACAGTAACTCCGGCGAGCTGCTTTGGAATCCGTGCCAGATCTGGAAATTTGGGATGCTTGACTTTTTGCCCGAAACCCTAGATAAATTGCTATGTTCATCGCTTTGTATCTCTGCATCCGTAGCTCCGTTTTGGGCATATAGCATATCGAAATGTTCGTCTCAAAGAGTACATCATTTCATTCCATTACATCATTTTCGTTTGAGTTCATCTTGATACTCGAAATGCTGTTAGAAGAGTGCTACTTGAGATAATTGTCAGATCTGTTGCTCCATTTAGATATTTGTCATGTTTGCCATGATTATTGTGTGCATGATATGCCCATGATCTCTACATATGTTTTATTAAGGGTTTTTTCCATCTTTCCAGAGGTGCAACCCATGTATTTTTTTGATGTGGGTGGTGACTAGCACAAGCTTGCAAAGTGAGGCACTTGGTAATGCTGATTTCAGGGACTTTGCAATTCCACTAAGTCCTTGATCTGTTTATCTCATATGGCCATATGTTCATGTTGTTTCCTAGTGATCCGTGCCTCTTTTGAGGATGATCAGTAAGGATGTTTTGTTAACCTTGTAGTGCTCTATCCATCCATGTCTTTGTTTGCAATTATGGAGCACCCTAGCTTGAGTCAATCGAGCTCTACTTTTGCTACTTCGTGAATCTGGGCAGATTGTCTACTTGTTAGCGATTTTGGCGAGGATGTTGTAGTTGATCCGTGCATGCTATGTTATTGTTCTTGCCATGTCTAGCTTGCATTTTGTGTATTATTGATGGGTGTATGCTTAGCTTGTCATGACTTGCTCTGTAGTGAGTGCATCGAGCTCGTAAACATGCCTACTTGATATCTGTTTTCAGCATGCTCCAGTTTTCACTTAGTATGAAAACTGATTATGCTTTTGCTATATATGTTCACATGCTTGCAAATGTATTTTCTGATCCCTTTTGGCTCAAGGTCACTAAGGGACTTTTGTTAAGCTCTTTGAGTAGCTCTATGCCATGCTTTACTTTGCCATGTTCAGGTCCTGTAGCATGTAGTTTCGTTGCTCCGAAGAGTGCTATCTGATCTGAAATTCCAGACAATTGTTAATTTCACTAAGTCTGAGATCTGTTTACCATATGCATTTTTGCCATGCTTGTTTGAACCTGTTAATGGATGAATTGGCCGTAGCTCAGTGTTAGACTTTTGTTAAGCATCTTGAATGCATCCCTGCCATGTATTTTGATGCCATGTTTGGGTCCTGTAGCATGTTCATCTTGTTGCTTTTAGATGGCTACTTGCTGTAAATCGCAGCTCGGTGTCATATTTGAATCGCTTACCGTTTCCAAACCGTAACTCTGATTCCAGTGATCTTTATATCATTTTCAAGCGATTTCATCTCATCTTTCCAGTGGAACACTTGGTTGTCCAAGTTGAGGCCAGGTTCATGCATTCCTTGTCAAATCTTGCATATGTGTCACATATTGCATCCCGCATAGCATACCATCTTTGCATCATATTGTTTGAGCTTTGCACGTGGTTGATTGTGTCCTTATTGCTTGGTTGTCTTGTTTGGGTAGACCCGGGAGACGAGTTTGCTAACGAGGAGCCCGTTGAGTTTGCTTTCGAGGATCCAGTCAACTCTGACAACTTTGCAGACAAGATGATCATACCCTCGAAATCACTACTATCTTTGCTTCGCTAGATGTTTGCTCTTTTGCTATGCCATGCTATGATGCCTACCACTTGCTTTCAAGCCACCCAAATTGCCATGTCAAACCTCTAACCCACCATGTCCTAGCAAACCGTTGATTGGCTATGTTACCGCTTTGCTCAGCCCCTCTTATAGCGTTGCTAGTTGTAGGTGAAGATTGGAGACCGTTCCTTGTTGGAACATTATTTACTTGTTGGGATATCATTATATTGCCATGTTATCTTAATGCATCTATATACTTGGTAAAGGGTGGAAGGCTTGGCCTCTCGCCTAGTGTTTTTATCCACTCTTGCCGCCCTAGTTTCCGTCATATCGGTGTTATGTTCCCGGATTTTGCGTTCCTTACGCGATTGGGTTATAATGGGAACCCCTTGATAGTTCGCCTTGACTAAAGCTTTTCTAGCAATGCCCAACCTTGGTTTTACCATTTGCCACCTAGCCTTTTTTCCCTTGGGTTTCCGGAGCCTGAGGGTCATCTTATTTTAAACCCCCCCCCCCCCCCGGGCCAGTGCTCCTCTGAGTGTTGGTCCACCTGTCAGCTGCCGGTGGCCACCAGGGGCAACTCTGGGCTGGCCTACCCGTACCTAGGACAATCTGAGTGTGCCCTGAGAAAGGGATATGTGCAGCTTCTATCGGGATTTGTCGGCACATTCGGGCGGTGTTGCTGGATTAGTTTTAACCTGTCGAAGTGTCTTGAAGAACCGAGGTACCGAGTCTGATCGGAACATCTCGGGAGGAGGTCTATTCCTTCGTTGACCGTGAGAGCTTGTCATGGGCTAAGTTGGGACTCCCCTGCAGGATTTGAACTTTCGAAAGCCGTGCCCGCGGTTATGGGCAGATGGGAATTTGTTAATGTCCGGTTGTAGATAACTTGAACCTTAACTTAATTAAAATGAATCAACAGTGTGAGTTACCGTGATGGCCTCTTCTCGGCGGAGTCCGGGAAGTGGACACGGTGTTGGAGTAATGCTTGCCGCAGGATTTCCCTCTTTAGTTATGCGTTCGCGCTTTGCCTTCTCTTCTCGCTCTCTTTTGTGAACAGGATAGCCACCATATATGCTAGTCGCTTGCTGCAGCTCCACATATTTACCTTGCCTTGCCTATAAGCTTAAATAGTCTTGATCGCGAGGGTGCGAGATTGCTGAGTCCCTGTGGCTCACAGATTACTATTACACCAGATGCAGGGCCTGATGTTACCATTCCATATGGCGCGCTTGAGCTCAAGTGGGAGTTCGACGAGGACTCTCAGCGATACTATGTTTCTTTTCCTGATGATCAGTAGTGGTGCCCAGTTGGGGTGATCGGGACCGTGTCGCATGTTGGGTTATCTTTTATTTTGGCGCCGTAGTCGAGCCATCAGTGTTTGAATGTTGTAATGCTATTTATGTACTTGATTGACGTAGCGAGTGTAAGCCAACTATGTTATCTCCCCTTTTATTATCTATATTACATGGGATGTTGTGAAGATTGCCTAACTTGCGACATATGCCTTCAATGCCATTATGCCTCTAAGTCGTGCCTCGACACGTGGGAGATATAGTCGCATCGAGGGTGTTACAAGTTGGTAATCAGAGCCTTCCCCGACCTTAGGAGCCCCATCGCTTGATCGTTTTTAGCAGCCGAGTTGTGTCTAGAAAAATGTTTTGAGTCATTTAGGAATTATATAGCGGAGAGTTTAGGAATTTTTTTTACTTCCCAGTCTCCTCATCGCTCTGGTAAGGCATCCTGACGTAGAGTTTTGACTCTTCTCTTCTCAAATTTCACTTAAAAAAATTTAGGATCACGCGGGTATCTTGGAATCGTTCCGATGGTTTTGTGACGAGAACATTGTCTTGGTGCCTCCTGTCAGGGTTTTGTGGAAGTGTCCTGGGGAGTTGAGCTCCGAGGTGTTGTCGTCATAATTTTATCGTTGCAGTTCTGGAATACCTGAGTTTAGTATGCTGACATCGAAAATCTCTTTTATGCAGTTCGTTGGTGAGATAACCTCGACGCCACCCACTACTGGGGCGGGAGTTTAGGAGTATCGCCATAACTTGTATAACGGATGCTTTTCGAAGGTTGAGTTAGATGGTTTCCGAAGTTTTCTCGGTTATGTGATGAAGGATGGATATAGCTGGATGTAGGATTTGCTAGTTTGGGTGAGATATTATGCTTCCCCTGTATCCCCAACACCTGATTGCATAACCGGAAAGGTTCGGGAGTTTCATAGGTGGGAATTCCCGTAGGTCTAGTTCTTCTTCCACGGATATTTGGTTTGAGATTGGGATTTCTTACCGAGTATTCGTTCTTGATCCGTACCTTTTTGATTTATTTCTCTACCTAAATTCTAAGTGGCTTCTCAATTTATGGATATGTGACCATTTCAAGAGGAATGCATTCGTTCATTTTGTTCGGATGTGAGGACCATATGTTGCAATTTTCATTCCGTTGGATTCAGCTTCATTTTATCTGTCAATGTGCTAATGGTGGTCAACCTCTTCAGGATGGCTCCCGCTAAGAGCACCAATCAGAATCAGAATCAAGATCCGCCACCACCTCCACCTCCTCCGGAGGCATGGCAAGCTGTGATGGCCGCAACCAATGCAAACACGCAGTTGATCATGCAAATTCTTCAAGAGCGCAATCAAGCGAATCAAGGCAACCAAGGCAACAATCAGAATCATTTTGCTACGCTCAACCAGTTCCTTGCTAACGGGCCAAAGACTTTCAGCAATTGTGTTGAGGCATCTGATGCTGACGATTGGCTCGTGGATCTGTGCAAGCATTTCGAGTGCAGTAACGTCAGGCCTGAGGACTTTGTCAAGTTCGCTTACTTCCAACTCAAAGACCAAGCTGCAGAATGGTTCCAGTAGTACAAGGATTCCAGAGGTGGACGTGTGATTACCTCGGATGAATTTCGTCAAGATTTCAGAGCTCATCACATTACTCAGAGTATGGTTCAAAGCAAGCGTGAAGAATTCCGCAACCTGAAGCAAGGCTCTTTGTCTGTCTATGACTACAACAAGTTATTCCAGAAGCTCGCCCGCTTTGCCAAGAAGGACGTCCCTAATGAGAAGAGCATGAAATACCAGTTCAGGGGTGGTCTCAGAGAAGAAATTCAGCTAGCTCTTGTTCTCTTTGAGCCCTTGGGATACGATGAGTTCTACAACATGGCACTGAAGCAAGAGGCCGCTCAACTGAGATGTGATGCTTCCAAGAAGCGAGTCAGAGATGCTACTCCTTCTTCCTCTACTCAATTGGCCAAGCAGCAGAAGTATTGGCTTCCTCCTCCTCCGTTCCGTCAGTCGTATCGGCAGAAGAGCAAAGGTGGCAGTGGATCTTCCCACCCACCCAACCCTGGCTTTCAGAACAAGACTTCGTCTCAAGCTCCAAGATCGAGTGCTCCGTACCACCGTCCGCTTTCAGAGTTCACGTGCAACAAGTGCCAATAGAACGGTCACTATGCCAACAAGTGTTTCAACCAGAGGCGTCTTCCTCCTCCTCCTCCTGTCAGATCGGCAAGTACAGCTGTGGTCAAGAATAACCCCAAGTACGCCAAGGTCAATATGGTGAATGCAGCTCAGGCAGAGGACTCGTCAGATGTCATCATGGGTAACCTTCCTGTTAATGATATTCCTGCTAAAGTTCTTTGACACTGGTGCATCGCATTGTTTCATCTAGAGACCGTTTACATCTAGGCATGAATTGGTTTCGCAAGTTTTGCCTAGTCCGTTAGCAGTTGTCTCTCCCGATAAGCGCATGCATGCTAACTCCATCGTTCCGGATGTTACTATCACCTTGGGTGACTACAAGTTTTTGGCTTCTCCAACGGTTCTTGGTGACTCGGATATTGATCTTATTCTCGGAATGGATTGGCTTTCTAAGCACAAGGCGCATCTTGACTGTGCAGCCAGGCAGATTCAATTAACTCATTCGTTTGAGGATGTAATTGTCTTTGCCGCTCGTGATGATACCATCCGTCTGTTTTATCTCAATGAGAAGGGTGAATTGGATGCTATCTCGCAGATTCTAGTCGTTTGCGAATATCAAGACGTCTTTCCAGAAGAGCTTCCAGGAATGCCTCTGCACCGGCCAGTTGAATTCGTCATTGATCTTGAGCCTGGCACGGAACCTGTGTGCAAGCGTCCTTACAAGCTCGGACCTGAAGAGTTGAAGGAGCTGAAGAAGCAACTCGATATTCAAGAGAGAATGGGTCTCATCCGGCCTAGTTCTTCTCCGTGGGGTTGTGGTGTTCTTTTTGTGAAGAAGAAGGATGGAACAGACCGACTTTGTGTTGATTACCGTCCATTGAACAAGAAGACCATCAAGAACAAATACCCACTTCCCAACATCAACGAGCTGTTCGAACAACTCAAAGGTGCCCAAGTATTCTCCAAGCTTGATCTCCGTATGGGTTATCATCAGATACGAATCCGTGAGCAAGATATTCCCAAGACGGCCTTCAGGACAAGCTATGGTTCATATGAATACACTATCATGTCTTTTGGCCTCGTCAATGCTCCTCCGACTTTCTCTCGCATGATGAACTTCATCTTCAACGCCTACACCAATGACTTTGTTTTGGTCTATCTCGACGACATTCTGGTTTTCTCAAAGAACAAGGAAGATCATGCCAAGCACTTGCGTTTGGTGCTCGATAAGCTGAGGGAACACCAGTTCTATGCCAAGTTCTCCAAGTGCGAATTTTGGCTCGATGAGGTTCTTTATCTTGGTCATATCATCTCTACCAAGGGCATTGCGGTGAATCCTGAGAAGGTGTCTGCAATTGTGAATTGGGAACCTCCGCAGAACGTGAAGCAACTCCGTAGCTTCCTCGGTCTCGCAAGCTACTGCCGAAGATTCGTTGAAAACTTTTCTAAGATCGCGAAGCCTCTCTCAAATCTTCTCCAGAAGCACGTCAAGTACGTTTGGTCTCCGGAGTGTGACATTGCTTTCAACACTTTGAAAGAGAAATTGATCACTGCTCCAGTTCTGACTTCGCCTGATGAATCCAAGCCATACGAGGTCTTTTGTGATGCCTCTCTCCAAGGTCTCGGTGCAGTGTTGATGCAAGAGAAGAAAGTTGTGGGTTATACCTCTCGCCAGTTGAAGCCCAATGAGAAGAAATACCCCACTTATGATCTCGAGTTGGCGGCAGTTGTGCATGCTCTTTTGACTTGGAGACATCTCTTATTGGGAAGAAAAGTGGACATTTTCACTGATCACAAAAGTCTCAAGTACATCTTCACTCAGCCTAATCTCAACCTCAGGAAAACTCGATGGGTCGAAATGATTCAAGAGTATAATCCGAGTATTGAGTATACGCCAGGCAAGGCCAATATGATTGCTGACACATTGAGCAGGAAGGCTTACTACAACAGCCTGATTCTCAAGCCTTATCAACCCGAGCTTTGTGAAGCTTTCCACAAACTTAATCTGCAAGTTGTTCCTCAAGGTTTCCTCGCCAACCTTCAAGTCTCTCCTACCTTGGAAGATCATATTCGCCAAGCCCAGCTTCTTGATGCTATGGTGAAGAAGGTGAAGATTGGGATTGCCAAGAGTCAACCCAAGTACAAGTGATACTCTCTTCTTCGAGGATCGTATTGTTGTGCCCAAAGGTGACCTCCGTAAAGTGATCATGAACGAGGCTCACAATTCTCTCCTCTCCATTCACCCTGGGAGCATGAAGATGTATCAGGACCTCAAGCAGGCATATTGGTGGACTCGAATGAAGCGCGAGATTGCTCAATTCGTGAATGAGTGTGATGTCTGCAGAAGAGTGAAGGCAGAACATCAAAGGCCAGCGGGTCTCCTCCAACCTCTTGCCATTCCAGAATGGAAGTTTGACCACATTGAGATGGACTTCGTGACTGGGTTTCCAAAGTCCAAATGTGGCAATGATGCTATATTCGTTGTCATCGACAAACTCACTAAAGTGGCTCATTTTCTGCCTATCAAAGAGTCAATCACTGCAGCTCAATTGGCGGAACTCTATACCTCTCGAATTGTCTCTCTGCACGATATTCCACAAGTGATCTCTTCAGGCCGTGGCAGCATCTTTACCTCCAAGTTTTGGGACTCTTTTCAGAAGGCCATGGGCACCAACATCCGCTTCAGCACAGCTTTCCATCCTCAAACTAGCGGTCAAGTCGAGTGTGTCAACCAGATTCTTGAAGATATGCTCAGGGCTAGTGTGATCTCCTTCGGCATTAAGTGGGAGGATTGTCTTCCTTATGCTGAATTCTCCTACAACAACAGTTTTCAAGCAAATTCGGGCAGGGCCCCATTTGAAATTCTATATGGCAGGAAGTGCCGTACCCCTCTAAACTGGTCCGAAACCGGTGAACGTCAGCTTTTGGGAAATGACTTAATCATAGAGGCAGAGGAAATGTGCAAAGTCATTCGAGATAACCTCAAAGCAGCCCAATCCCGTCAGAAGAGCTACTATGATAGTAAGCACCATGATTTGGCTTTCGAGATCGGAGATCATGTTTACCTCCGTGTCTCTCCTATGAAAGGTACTCGTCGCTTCGGTATCAAAGGGAAGCTTGCCCCCAGATACGTGGGACCTTTCAAGATTGTCAGCAAGAGAGGCGATCTCGCCTATCAACTTGAGCTTCCTTCAAACTTTGCAAATGTTCATGATGTGTTCCATGTCTCCCAGCTCCAAAAGTGCTTCAAGACTCCTGATCGCACCATCAACTTCGAGGACATTGAGCTCCAAGAAGATCTCTCCTATCGTGAGCACCTAGTTGCTATTCTCGAAGAGACTGAACGCAAGACTCGCAAGAAAGTCAATCAAATTCCTCAAAGTCAAGTGGTCACACCATTCCGACGGTGAAGCTACCTGGGAACGCGAGGATCACCTCCATTCTGAGTACCCGGCGTTCTTTCAGTCTTAGATCTCGGGACGAGATCCTTTCGTAGTGGTGGAGTGTTGTAACACCCCGGATATGATTTACCCAATATGTAATCCAACTCTTGCCATTTCCGGCCTTAAGTTATTTTATTTTCTCAGGTTCGGGTCTTTGTCTCCGTGTGTTGTTATCGTTGTCATGCATCTCATATCATGTCATCGTGTGCATTGCATTTGCATACGTGTTCATCTCATGCATCCGAGCATTTTCCCCGTTGTCCGTTTTGCATTCCGGCGCTTCGTTCTCCTCCGGTGGTCATTTCTACCTTTCTTTCGTGTGTGGGGATTAAACATTTCTGGATTGGACCGAGACTTGCCAAGCGGCCTTGGTTTACTACCGGTAGACCGCCTGTCAAGTTTCGTACCATTTGGATTTCGTTTGATACTCCAACGGTTAACCGAGGGACCGAGAAGGCCTTGTGTGTGTTGCAGCCCAACACCCCTCCAAGGTGGCCCAAAACCCACCTAACCCTCTCCATCATCTAGAGCGTTCGATCATGATCGCGTGGCCGAAAACCGCACCTTATTTCGACTCTCCTAGCTCCTCCTATGCCAATTTAAAGACCCCTCCGAAATTCTCTTTCTTCCTCTCCCGAAACCCTAGCCGTCTTCCACCTCTCGCCGCCGGACGCGTCCGCTCGAGCTGGACGTGTCCGTTTCGTCCGACCGCCGCCGCCCGGCCTATGACGCCCCGCCACGTGGCACCGGCGCGCCCCACCTTGCCGTCCCGCACCGACACGGCCCGCGGGCCCGAGGCCGGCGCTCCCGCCGCCGATCCGGGCCAGAGGTGCGCCGCCTCGCCCGAGCCGCCTCCCTCCGCCCACGTCCCGCGCCTACTCGCTGGCGGCTGCCGCCCCGCACCGACGAGCGCCGCCGCACCCGGGCCGGCCGCCGTCCCGCGCCGGCGAGCGCAGCCGCCAACCGCGTCCGTCGCCGTCGCTAGCTCCGGCCTCCTCCTTCCTTCACGCCCGCACCCTTCCGGCCGGCCCCTTCCAACTCCGGCGGACCCTGCTACAGTAACTCCGGCGAGCTGCTTTGGAATCCGTGCCAGATCCAGATCTGGAAATTTGGGATGGTTGACTTTTTGCCCGAAACCCTAGATAAATTGCTATCTTCATCGCTTTGTATCTCTGCATCTGTAGCTCCGTTCTGGGCATATAGCATATCAAAATGTTCGCCTCAGAGAGTACATCATTTCATTCCATTGCATCATTTTCGTTTGAGTTCATCTTGATGCCCGAAATGCTATTAGAAGAGTGCTACTTGAGATAATTGTCAGATCTGCTGCTCCATTTAGATATTTGTCATTTTTGCCATGATTATTGTGTGCATGATATGCCCATGAGCTCTACATATGTTTTGTTAAGGGTTTTTTCCATCTTTCCAGAGGTGCAACCCATGTATTTTTGTGATGTATTTTTGGTAATGCTGATTTCAGGGACTTTGCAATTCCACTAAGTCCTTGATCTGTTTATCTCATATGGCCATATGTTCATGTTGTTTCCTAGTGATCCATGCCTCTTTTGAGGATGACCAGTAAGGATGTTCTGTTAACCTTGTAGTGCTCTATCCATCCATGTATTTGTTTGCAATTATGGAGCATCCTAGCTTGAGTCAATCGAGCTCTACTTTTGCTACTTCGTGAATCTGGGCAGATTGTCTACTTGTTAGCGATTTTGCCGATGATGTTGTAGTTGATCCGTGCATGCTATGTTATTGTTCTTGCCATGTCTAGCTTGCATTTTGTGTATTATTGATGGTTGTATGCTTAGCTTGTCATGACTTGCTCTATAGTGAGTGCATCGAGCTCGTAAACATGCCTACTTGATATCTGTTCTCAGCATACTCCAGTTTTCACTTAGTCTGAAAACTGATTATGCTTTTGCTATGTTCACATGCTTGCAAATGTATTTTCTGATCCCTTTTGGCTCAAGGTCACTAAGGGACTTTTGTTAATCTCTTTGAGTAGCTCCATGCCATGCTTTACTTTGCCATGTTCAGGTCCTGTAGCATGTAGTTTTGTTGCTCCGAAGAGTGCTATCTGATCTGAAATTCCAGACAATTGTTAATTTAACTAAGTCTGAGATCTGTTTACCATATGCATTTTTGCCATGCTTGTTTGAACATGTTAATGGATGAATTGGCCGTAGCTCAGTGTTAGACTTTTGTTAAGCATCTTGAATGCATCCCTGCCATGTATTTTGATGCCATGTTTGGGTGCTGTAGCATGTTCATCTTGTTGCTTTTAGATGGCTACTTGCTGTAAATCGCAGATCGGTGTCATATTTGAATCGCTTGCCGTTTCCAAACCGTAACTCCGATTCCGGTGATCTTTATATCGTTTTCAAGAGATTTCATCTCATCTTTCCAGTGGCACACTTGGTTTTCCAAGTGGAGGCCAGGTTCATGCATTCATTGTCAAATCTTGCATATGCGTCACATATTGCATCCCGCATAACATACCATCTTTGCATCATATTATTTGAGCTTTGCACGTGGTTGATTGTGTCCTTGTTGCTTGTTTGTCTTGTTTGGATAGAGCCGGGAGACGAGTTCGCTAACGAGGAGCCCGTTGAGTTTGCTTTCGAGGATCCAGTCAACTCTGACAACTTTGCAGGCAAGATGATCATACCCTCGAAATCACTACTATCTTTGCTTCGCTAGATGTTCGCTCTTTTGCTATGCCATGCTACGATGCCTACCATTTGCTTTCAAGCCACCCAAATTGCCATGTCAAACCTCTAACCCACCATGTCCTAGCAAACCGTTGATTGGCTATGTTACCCCTTTGCTCAGCCCCTCTTAGAGCGTTGCTAGTTGCAGGTGAAGATTGGAGACCGTTCCTTGTTGGAACATTATTTACTTGTTGGGATATCATTATATTGCCATGTTATCTTAATGCATCTATATACTTGGTAAAGGGTGGAAGGCTCGGCCTCTCGCCTAGTGTTTTGTTCCACTCTTGCTGCCCTAGTTTCCGTCATATCGGGTGTTATGTTCCCGGATTTTGCGTTCCTTACGCGGTTGGGTTATAATGGGAACCCCTTGATAGTTCGCCTTGATTAAAGCTTTTCTAGCAATGCCCAACCTTGGTTTTACTATTTGCCACCTAGCCTTTTTCCCTTGGGTTTCCGGAGCCCGAGGGTCATCTTATTTTAACCCCCCCCCCCCCCGGGCCAGTGCTCCTTTGAGTGTTGGTCCACATGTTAGCTGCCGGTGGCCACCAGGGGCAACTCTGGGCTGGCCTACCCGTACCTAGGACAATCTGAGTGTGCCCTGAGAAAGAGATATGTGCAGCTCCTATCAGGATTTGTCGGCACATTCGGGTGGTGTTGCTGGATTAGTTTTAACCTGTCGAAGTGTCTTGAAGAACCGAGGTACCGAGTCTGATCGGAACGTCTCGGGAGGAGATCTATTCCTTCGTTGACCGTGAGAGCTTGTCATGGGCTAAGTTGGGACTCCCCTGCAGGGATTTGAACTTTCGAAAGCCATGCCCGCGGTTATGGGCAGATGGGAATTTGTTAATGTCCGGTTGTAGATAACTTGAACCTTAACTTAATTAAAATGAATCAACAGTGTGAGTTACTGTGATGGCCTCTTCTCGGCGGAGTCCGGGAAGTGGACACAGTGTTGGAGTAATGCTTGCCGCAGGATTGCCCTCTTTAGTTATGCGTTCGCTCTTTGCCTTCTCTTCTCGCTCTCTTTTGCGAACAGGATAGCCACCATATATGCTAGTCGCTTGCTGCAGCTCCACATATTTACCTTGCCTTACCTATAAGCTTAAATAGTCTTGATCGCGAGGATGCGAGATTGCTGAGTCCCTGTGGCTCACAGATTACTATTACACCAGATGCAGGGCCTAATGTTACCATCCCAGATGGCGCGCTTGAGCTCAAGTGGGAGTTTGATGAGGACTCTCAGCGATACTATGTTTCTTTTCCTGATGATAAGTAGTGGTGCCCAGGTGGGGTGATCGGGACCGTGTCGCATGTTGGGTTATCTTTTATTTTGGCGCCGTAGTCGGGCCATGAGTGTTTGAATGTTGTAATGCTATTTATGTACTTGATTGACGTGGCGAGTGTAAGCCAACTATGTTATCTCCCCTTTTATTATCTATATTACATGGGATGTTGTGAAGATTGCCTAACTTGCGACATATGCCTTCAATGCAATTATGCCTCTAAGTCGTGCCTCGACACGTGGGAGATATAGTCGCGTCGAGGGTGTTACAGCTTAGGTAGCTAGTTCTACGTTTGCCACTAATATATCCATCTGTCATGTTTGAATAATAATTGACATGTTGTAAATATTTGCAGAAACTATGGAGCACCTCCGAGACGAAGCAACAGAAGCGGTGTTGGGGGACATAATCGCACAAAGAAGTGATGCCATCATGTCGTTTCTCAACGAAACCGATGGTATGGAAGGACGGGGTGAAGAAGTAGGCTATGATTATGATGGCTCCAGTGACACAATGCCGGTGCAAGAAGGAGACCGTGATGACGGCTCCGGTGACCCAACGCCGGTGCAAGAAGGAGACTGTGATGACAGCTCCGGTGACCGAACCGAGTCCGGCCAGGTATATATATTAGTTAAGCCTGCGTTGACTAGCTAATTGATGCATTCATTATTTTGGTATATGTACACATATTAATTAACTCTCATCTTTCTTCTTTTTTCTAGCCCTCCGGATCGAGCACAACTTCGGTGAAGATACGAGGCCCGAAGAAGAAGTTGCGCTCGGATGAAAGGTTTGAGATCACAGCAATCGCACGCGATGGCATGCCGATTGAACCCATCCGGACAAAGAAAGCATTTGTTGCTCAGTGCGGGGTTCTTGTTAGGGACAAGATCCCGATCAGTATCCACCAATGGTTAAAGCCTAAGAATAAAGACCCTGAGGTGTCTTATGTCTCCGATATGCAGAAAGATGATCTTTGGACCGCGCTAAAGGCAAATTTCACCCTACCGGCAGAGGAGGATCCGGAGAAGCCAGTTAAAGAGCAATTGGTCAAGTCTCATGCTCTTAAGAAGATGGCAGAATGATTCAGGAGGGGGAAGAATGAGCTGAAAACATCGTTTGTCGACAAAGACAAGACACCAGAATTCATATGCCGGTATGAGAAGATTAGAGATCACTAGCCTGCATTTGTGGCCCACAAGACATCGGACAAGAGTAAGAAGATCTCAGTGACAAACAAGAAAAATGATGCGAAGAAGAAGCATCACCATCGCTCGGGGTCAGGTGGCTACCTCAAAGCCCGGCCGTTGTGGGCCAAGGCTGAGAATGACCTGGTTGATAAAGGGGTTGAACCAGAGACGAGGAACTGGCCAGACCGTTGCCGGACTTGGTTCTTCAGGGTTGGCGGATCCTTGGACCCTGTATCAGGGAAGTGCATTTGGACGAGCGAGCAACTAAGAATACCCGTCACGAGGCTTCAGGAGTATATCGAGGCGGCGTAGCAAGGGACGTTCGTTGCAGACAGAGAGAACGACGAGCTCACAATGGCCCTCGGGAATCCTGAGCACCCTGGACGGACACGAGGCACACCAGGCTCCGTTTCATGGAAGGCTGGGTTTCCGGACGCAGGCGGTTACAAATGCCAGGAGAGGAGGAAGAAAGTGGAGCGGATCCAAATTCAGGTGCTACACGCAAGGGTACAAGCGATGGAGCAACGAGAAGCAGATCACAACAAGCAACTCGCCGAAGCTTCCCCCGAAGCTGCCCCACCATCTCATCGAGAAGCAGCGTGGCTTCCACCGAGCTGCAGCAGCTGGAGCCTGTCTTCACGGCTCCTGCTAGCTACCCCGTGGACTTCATCACAGAGTCTCAAAATTGCCACCTTATGACGCAATGGAAGAATTTGAAAGTCAAGGCGGCTGTTGGCTTTCTTGCACCTCCTGAACCTAGCGCAACTTTTCACTGCCGGCCGATTCCAGAAGGATATGCTAGGGTGATGGTGGATGAAATAACGGACGGATTTGAGGACCTCGAGCTTGACCACCCTACCGGTGAAGGGGAGACTTGGCTGGGTTCTTCTCTGAAGACTCCATGCCTATGGCGGAAGGAGCTCATCAACCTTCCAAACTGGACGCCTCCGCCTCCTCCTCCTCCTCCTCCTCCGGGGAGTCAGGGTACTCCGCCTCCTCCTTCGGTGAGTGATCAGGGCACTCAGCCTCCTTCTCCGTCGCGTGGCGGCACTCCGCCTCCTTCTCCGCCTGCGCCGGCGCGCCGGAGGCAGCCAGCCTACTCCTTCTCCGCCTAGTCAGGAAGGGCGGAAGAGACCTGCCGCCGCTCCGGCTGCTCCGACGCGTCATAGTCCTACTCCTCGCAAGCAAGGAAAGAAGACAGCCGCAGCCGCTCCGTCTGCTCCGGCATCTAGCAGTACATCCAGAGGCGGGAGGCAATACAGATTCGGTCCTTCTCTGAAGACTCCAGAGAAGTTACCATACGAGAGGACCCCGGAGGAAAACGAGAAGATACAGATTCGGTCCTTCTCTGAAGACTCCAGAGAAGTTACCATACGAGAGGACCCCGGAGGAAAACGAGAAGATCGTGCGAGACGAAGTGAGGAACTTCTTTGAAGGGGTGAAAGCAAAGAAACATCCACCTCCGAGGGAGAAGATAGATCCGGTGAAAGCGAAGTGCACTGTGGAAGCCCTGAAGAAACCACCAAAGTCTCCACCGAAACGCAACTATGAGCGCATTATTCAAAGGTCATTTATCGAAGCGGAGCGGTCGGGAAGTACTGTCAGTGATCAAAGGCTAGCGGAACGACGAGCTGGGAAAAAATTGCCCAGCTCGGCGAACAAGCGAACCAATCGTCCCCCCTGCTCAAGGTGTCTAGCGATATCGTCGCTAACGATTCGAGGATGGTGCCCGGTTATAACAATCTTGAAGATTACCTGCTCAACGATGTACATTATGAATTCTTGGAGGTGGACGAACACAGATACGAGTACGGGAAGCCTCTCGTCAAAGATGAAAGGTCTCTAACAAAGATGATGCGAAGATTCCATGATTGGTACATGAAAACCTGCAGAGAGTCTGGGGGACGAATACTTTGATGTTGAGAGTTAAAGAGGAGCATGACCTCGTTGGAACTGATCTGTTGAATGTTCCATTTGAGGAGTCCTTCCAGTTTTTCAATCAGAGGGCCCTCGATAAATTAACGGTCACTTGCTACTGTCTGTAAGTACTACTTCTGTCATTAAGTCTCTATATATAGGTCAGCTCTTTCATTGCATGTATTTATAATTATCCTTACTATATTATGTAGATTGAAGATCGCTGAATTGAAGAAAAGACAAATCGGTGATACTGGGTTCATTAACCCAAATATCATAGATGCATATTCGGTTGAATTTCAGAAAAAAGATACCAAGGACAACTTGCTATGATCGTTGGTATTAAATCAAAACAAAGTTATAATACTCTTTCCTTACAACTTCAAGTGAGTGTTACTTTCTTGTGCATATTCGGTTTCCCTTATTAATCGAGGTTATAGTAATGTAATTGATGAGTTATGCATGCGTGCGCCGGTTTCACTATATTCTCCTAAAGATTAAGCTCAAGCAGGGACTAGTAACCGTCTTAGACTCGAGACGAAAAGATCCCAAGGAGTATGCGGACATGACAGAAATTCTCGAGAAGTAAGCTAAATCGATCATTATCGCACCATATCGGCAACTTTGTTCACTTCCTGATATCAAGTAATTGTTTTCTTTATCTGGCAGGGTTTGGAAAAAATTCACCTCAAAAGCTCTGGGATTGCCGAAGAAGCTGAAATTTAAACACCTGAAAGTAAGTACTACTAGCATGTTCCGCGCATCTCCTAGTGATTCAAGTGTTAGTTTCATCAATACCATTTAGCATGCTCGCTTATCAGTTTGATTGACCTCTATTTCTTGTAAAGTGGTTGTGGCTAGAAGCCGGGAATAATTATTGTGGATACTACGTTTGCGAGTCCATTCGCCACGCGACTTGTGAGCGGGGCTACACTAAAAAACAATATGAAGTGCGTAAGCAATAATATTCAGAATTTTACCTTATTACCATCTTTTGTGTTGACTTTCATTCATTCATATATATGTATTGACCCCCTTGTAAAATTAGATGTTTTGGATGCGGGATGAACTCCTAGCACCTGATCACATGCGAGGAATTCAAGAGGAATTGACGGCATTCTTTCTTGACCACGTGATCGATAAAGATGGAGAATACTATGTGGACCTTGTGTTCATATATTATTAGGGGATTATATTGTAAGAGATCTTATATTGTATATATGTAGCCAGTAGCGTCGGATAGATATACGAAAACTTGTTGTTCGACCAATCTCTCGGAGAAGGAGAGGTCGATATCACTTCTCTCTGTATGCATATGTTCATGACGATCTTCTGTTTCCTTCATTTTTGCTTACTAGCTAGCGTGTCGAGTGCTCTCTATACGTATAGTACGTAGCGTCGACCAAGCACGAAGATAAGAGAGGACACTTCACTCTATTAATTAATTAGCTACCTAACAAATATATGAAACACCTTAATTAACCATACAAAACCCCCAAATCCCCCCCCCCCCTCTTCAGAAAAAAAAACAAAATTCTAGCCCCTGAACAGCTGGCGCGTGGATGCCTATTGGTCCCGGTTGGTGCCACCAACCGGGACCAAAGGGCCTCCAACCTGGGCTCGCCGCACCGGCCACGTGGCGGCCCATCTGTCCCGGTTCGTGTAAGATCCGGGACTAAAGGCCTATGGCTTTAATAACGACCCTTTAGTCTTGGTTCGGAAATCGAGACAAATGGCCCTTACGAACCGAGACAAATAGCCCTTTTTCTACTAGTGCAGGCCCCTCCCAAATGGCGCGGACGGGCGTGGCGCAGCGTCCGACGACGAGCTCATGGTGCCGTTGCCACGCTCGCCCACGCCGAAGACGACGAACCACCTCGGCAGCGACGACGAACCAGGGGAGAAGGGAGAAGCAGGGGAGTGGCTCGGTTTGGCAGTGGGTGGGCTCGGTCAGAGCGGTTGGGCTCGATCTGACGAGGTGGGGATCTTTTAATAACTGCCAGTTTTGCACACACAAAACCTGCGTGCATGCGTATTTGAGCGAGCTGGGCATATGTGGCAGTCAATGCACACTTGACATCGGTTGACTCGGGCCAGATCATCACATACGTACACAAAACCATATAATGGACCGTAGATGACCCCCTAGAGCAAGTTTGATGACTGTATTTTGGGTATTTGTAACCTTGGGGATTAAAGCTAACGCCAACGCAAGTAAATGGACCTGTAGTGAATTTTTCTTAAAAGAAATTTGAATATCGACTACAGATATTCTCTTCATTTTTGTATACAAGGCCACAAACTTGGATTACAGGTATCAATGTAAAATTTAATGCCTACTTTACAAGTCCATTTTTCTTCTTATTTACTGGGATCATTAATACTCTGCATGCATGCAAAGAAACTGAGTGGAGGAAATAGCTGACTGTCATTATGACTGCATGCATACAAGTATTAAACAAGTTGTTAGTACGAGAAAATATCATTAACTTTGTCTTAATTACTGTTGATGGCCTTATATAGATGCAAAATGTATATTTCATAGTGGCTTTGTGTATAAAAATGGAGGGAGTACAAGAAATTTGAATACGCAAGTAAAATATCATGACTAGCGAGTACCGACTACCGACACAAGAAATTTGAATACATGCACTGGTCTCGAAATAATAGTTATGTATGCATTAAACCCCGCCCCCGGGTTTGAAAAGAAAATCTGTATACCCTCTATGGAATTAACCTCATAATACCCTGGTTTGTGCACTGAAGCAATTTAATTTGTATGCATCACCCATATACAGATGTCGGGGTCATCCTTTTTTTCGAAAAAAAAATGTAAACAGCTGAACCCTTTTACTTTTCGATGTACTCTTGTTTTATCAACTTTATGAGATTGGGGACTAAATGATCCTTAATTCGAAAACAAAGAACTTCAGACATAAGATAGAACAAAAGAACTTCTGGTTACAAATCTGCAACAACAACAATATATGATATCATAACCTTGCAATAAAATTCTTAAGACCAAACTTCAAAACTTCAAACTGCAGCCATAGAAAAAGTTGAAAACCGGACAAGGCCAATGCCTTTTCAATTGATCACAACCCAGCATTTAAACAAGGCATTGTCTATCTGAAGCTGGTAAATAAATAAGCAGTGCCCTGTACTGAACAAGGGATGGATGAACTCAGAAATCAGCGCAATGCTAGTAGCGATTGTGGCACATTGTGAAGCTCAACTGTTTGAAATGCTTACAAGTTCTGAACTAACAGTTCACTAATTAGTACATACAGTTCTTGCTTGGCACATAGCTTGTCGAACCATTAATATTTCTCCGAAGGATACAATGACCAAACAAAAAGGAACTTTCTGGACGGATGATTGCAAATCACATGCAGGACTTGTAATTAACCTCATGTTCATGCCTTTGATTTTCTTTTCCCAAGTAAACTAGGAGCAACGTGGGACATTAGAAGATCCTTAATAACACCAGGGCAGCTCTTGGTTAAAAACTGGAAACCTTCAGACTCCATGGCCCCATCCAGATTCACTGGCGAGCTGAGGAACACCAAGCATGCCGCCTTAAGCTCGTGGCAGTGGTGCTGCTCCGCCAAGGCCAAGATAGTCGCCACCGCGCTCGTATCGATATGATTGCACAACTTATCTTCACAAATCAGCTTCAGCCTCTCCAGATCATACCTATCTGCTGCAACCAGCAAATGCTGAGCCATGGCAGATTCCTCCTGTTGATCCATATCAGGCAATGCATCCGTGTACATGAAAGCAAGCAGAGCCTTGAACACCTCTGCCTCAATGTCATCTATACATATGGCCTCGGTGGTTGTGCCCTCCTTCATGGGCCCAAAGAACTCTGCTCTGAAGACCGGAGACCGTGCCGCGAGCACCAATCGGTGCGCCGAGAATGTCTCCCCGCCGACCCGGAATTCGACATCGACGCCCGCCTTGCTCGACAGGAGGTCCCCGAGGTGCCGGTGTATGTCGGACGGTGGCACCACGACGGATGGTGTCTTCCGTGCGCGGAACTCGCTCATGACAGTGACATCGACCTTGGCAGTGAAGGAATCGTCTTTGAGAAGCTCTGATTTCTCCAACTCCTCCCTTTTGATGTACTGTTTGAATCCCCAAGTTTTTTCCACGGAGTAGTTTCTGGTGCCGGTTCCCCAGCTATAGGTCGGCGCCGGATTCCCATCTTGGTCAAGCAAGCTGAACTTGGCTTGTGCCTTCACGGCCTCGGCCTCGGCGACGGTACCATCGAATTCCAGAAAGACGGATATGTAATCGATATCTTCGGTCTTGTTCCCGTTGGGATAGTAGCGAACATGCCACGTGCGGCCTCCCACCTGGAACGGGCAAGAGTCGATCCACTCGCCATTGGGGAGCTCCTTGGTGCGCGAGTAGCCCACGATCTTCAGCAAGTGGTAGCCGCTCACGGCGCCGGCGATGATGGAGGAAGCGGAGCCGGGAACGGAGGGGAGACCATTGCCGCCGGCATGCCAGGAGGTCGACATGGTGTATGGCTTGCTCAGTTTGGCTGATCGCGGTGAGACGGAGGGTCTGTCTTATTTTATAACGGGACGGCGAGGGTTGTGGGTGCTGTCTCGAGGGCTACACGGAAAAGGCAACTGCAGTCCGTTCCGGACACAGGCCGCGTACGTACGTACGATGCAGATCCGACGGTGCCATCTTCTTCTTTTGAGATGAGATAGCTAACGTGCCATCTCGAACAAGTAAACACGTGCTATACTACACAGTTTATATTTTGTAGAGTAGCCAAAGGCCCTCTTTTTTATTGGCAATTTAGAGTAGCCACAGACCAAGGTATTTCCCTACTGCAAGAACATATGATCGTGGGAAATTTCTTCTTCTTGTATTTACAGTTCTTGTTCATCATCCCCGGTTACATACTAACCGGCGCAGTTTCACTAGAGGACTACCTCTATGGACGCATGTCCGTTCTGCAGCCTTTCTAAAACTTCTGAGCATCTTCACCGTCCGTCAATTTTTAGTTTTGGCTGCAGGTCCGACATGCTCTTCACTCAAATGTGACCACTTGCAGCATGGTTTAAGATCTTTGGGACAACTTTATTGAATTAATGCTTCAGCCAACTCATCCAAAAGTCCGAACTGATGAAGAAAGATGGGCAATATATTTCAACACAACCCCTCACGTCTAGGCTATATGGCTATATTAGTCCTTAGACGTGGGATTGGTGTAGGCCGCAGAATCGCTTTATTTAATACTGCGCTGGCAGGGTTTTGAACTCAAGACATCTTGGCTCGGATACCATATTGAAAATATAGAATCTAAAATATTCATTGTTTTGATCTGACCCTTGTGTAGGGTATATATAGAAATACATGTGAGGAAGAGAGACTTAAAATAGAGGACAAGTCGTACATGGTTTAAACCAAAACAAAGTTCTTTGCAAGGTAAGAGAGCAGGAGGAGGTACATTCACTGCAAAGCCGCCAAATTAAATAGGAATGGCAAGATTAGCATCGAGCAGCAATTGGACCAAAGCATCAAAGTCGTCATCGCAACAATGAAGTACCACGGAGGTAAGCTCAATCATCGTTACGGTAAACGTTTGAATTGCGACGCTTCCACAGATTTCATAATCGAGCTGTAGAGCCAACTATACAAAGGGCCCGAGAGGCCGTCCCAAAGATCTTAAACCATGCTGCAAGTGGTTCATTTTACAGTTGAGTCCCCCGCGGCGGCGCCATCTGTCATCCGCGGCGCTGTTTCAATACGTCCTTCTCTGGACTCGGCTTCAACAGGTCACGCTCTCCGCCTCGTCGGACGTCCTCACCTGGCGCTGGACCCCGAATGGCGTATACATCACCAAATCCTGCTACAAAGCTCTCTTCACCGGTTCTACGATCAAGCCCTCCTGGCACCTCATCTAGAAATCCTGGGCTCCCCTACGCATCAAGGTTTTCCTCTGGCTCGCTTTCCAAGGACAATGTTGAACAGCCGACCGGCTTGCTCGCGCGGCCTTGCCCACGCCCCTCTATGCCTTCTCTGTGACCAGGAGCCCGAGACCATGGCGCACTTACTCGTGGGCTGCGTCTTCTTTAGGCAAACCTGGCACGAGGTCCTTTCTTGGCTTCGTGTCCCCAACATACCGCTTCCAGGCCCCGGGTTGTGTTTCCGAGACTGGTTCCCCCAGTCTGTGCAGGACGCCCCCACCGCCCTACACCGCGGCCTAGCCTCGCTCATCATCCTCACCGCATGGCGCATCTGGAAGGCGAGGAATGCATGCGTCTTCAACGGAGCAACTCCCTCTATCCCGCTTCTCGTCAACGACATCAAGGAAGATGCCCACAACTGGGCCGGCGCCGGAGCCAAGGGGCTCAGCAACATGCTCCCGCCCGCGTAGTGTTTTTTTATAGGGGACGCGCATCCCCCTTCTCTGTGTATAGCTCTCGCTCACGCCCATGGTGTATGTGCATGCGAGGCCCCTGTAACTGCTTCTGCTCCATCCTTCTATCAATGCAATAATACACAAAGCTTTTGCGTATTCGCGAAAAAAATTTACAATTGAGGGAAGTGAGTAATGCGGTTATTCCAACTATTCAGAACCCAGTGAGATCCTTTGCAGAGCATAAGCAACATTAGAGCATCTACAACAGTAATACCCAAAATTCAGGCCCCAAACAACCGCGCGCCTCTGAGAGTGACTGTACAGCACATAAAAAGTTGATCACAACCACAAACACCATTTTCAAGTCATCAAATCCATATTATTACATGCAACGTAAATCCTAAGGGTGTGCCTAGATCTCAGTTGACTAAGATTTAACCAAGTCTCAGTCAAATGACATAACATATAAGAAAGAAAAAAGAAAATTTTGCACGAATCTCCATATAATATCTCACTAGAGTAGCATCGACTGACACTTGGCTAAATCTCAGTCGACTGAGATTTAACAATCCCGAAAACCTAATCTAAGCAGACTTCGGCCAGCTCCGACGTGCCCATGTCCGGTGGCCGGCTGTGTCCCTAGATGTGTTGGTCCGGTCTCCGATGAGGCAGAGTTGGACATGGGCACGGAACGGCTCACGGGAGTCAAGGCGCCGCCGTCTCCCATGCCCTACTCTTCCTCGCCGGAGTCTGAACTTTCATGATGTCGGTAGACGTGAGATGGATGATGGATCCGTCTTGGGAGAAGCCAGTGACGTCCACCACACGCGGTTGCAGCGCCCGGGTGGGCGTGCACCACATGGGGTACCAGAGAATGCAACTCCGCCTCACCAACATCCACCGCCGCGAGAGTTGCTGCCATCTCTCGTGCCCGCTGCCTCGCACGGCGGGCACACCGCACCATATTTGCGTCGGTGGATACCCATGCGTTCACTTCTGCCTCGGCGCCCCAACGAAGCGGCTGCGCATCCGCCGGCGCGTTTGGACACCAGACCAACCCCACCGCCTCCGGTGATGCAGTGGCGAGACACCTCAAACTACAAAGCAATGTGTTTATTATAATCACAAGGTTATCTAAAATGAACTTCTGCACAATTACTGACATCTTGTTTTATCAATTTCATGAGATTGGCGACTATATGAGCTTTGTTATAGAATGACTATATGATCCTTAATTCCAAAACAAAGAGCTTCAGATATAAGAAAACAAAACAGCTTCTGGTTACAAATCTGCAACAACAACAACAACAAAATGGGATCATAACCTTGTATAAAAATACTTGAGACCGAGCTTCAAAACATTCATAAGGTCTCTACCTTAGGAGTCACTACTATGTCAGTAATCATCACTACAAACTGCAGCCATAATATTTTTTTTTGAAAACCCGACAAGACCAATGCTTTTTGAAAATAAAAATATAAAGCGTGTCAAATTCTTTGTACTTTTCTTTTTAATCTGTATATGCAAATTTGCCATGTATGATCTTTCTTTTGTCAGAATTTTTTGGACCCCGGTATTTGTTTTTGTAGGTTTTCCTTAGCAATTTCATGCTATATACAATGCCAAATCTATTTATTTTTTATGGCATGCATTTCTAGACTGCTTTTAAAAAACAACAGTTTTTTCCCCATAAGGATGACGCTGGATAGGGAGGCCCATTAAAAATCCTGCGGGCAGATGGGTCGCCATGCCCCTTCTCCTTAGTAGTTGGCGTTCTGCTCGACGGCGATATGGATAATCTGAAGCAGACTAAAAAAGAAAAGATTGATAATCCGAAGTGAGAGGCTCTGCTCTCGAAACTTGACCTCCTCGATTCGATCGATGGGAGAAAAAGGGGTTCTATCCACACCTTAGCAAACAAAACATTCGTTCTGGGGAACGGCAGCCAGCTATTCGGATTTTTTCTCTCTCTCTTTCCTTCCTTCCTCACCTCTCTTTGAATACTCCAGCAAGCATTCCTTGAATACGATGGTACCATTAATCATTTGGAGCATTTGGAAAGAAAGGAACGGAAGAATATTTGAAAATTCCCACACGCCGCTGCAAAGAGTCATTGATCAAATCAAAATTCATGCGGGGCAATGGGCGGAAGCTAGTCTAGGCCGTTTTGTAATTCACTAGTTAGCTTTAGTTCTTTGTTGGTAGTCTGGTGGACAAGGCTAGGTAGGTTGTTTTGGCTTGTCATGACTTCACTATTTTTCTGCTCTGGTTTGTTTTCAGTGAGTGAATTGTAAAAAACCACCACATTTGAAGTTGAAGCATCCAATTGCCACCATATTTCTAGCGTGTCCCAAAAATCCACCATTTTTGCTTGTAAATTTTCTCAATAAAAACAAATGACCGGTTTGCCGCAGTTAACACGATTTCTGACAGGGCTAGCCCACCCGTCAGGTGCCACGTGGGCGAGGCCAGACGGCGAGTGGGTTGACGGCCGTTAGGGCTGTCGGTACAAAACAGAGCCCCCACTCCCCGCCGCTCACACTCCACTCCACTCGCTCACTCTCTCACTCTCACTCCTCTGCTCTGTCCCTGTTGCCGCCGCCGGAGGCACGGTTCCCTCCCCGCCGTAGAAGATGCCGTCGTGGAAGGATGGAGAGGAGAGCAGTGAGGAGGAGGAACAGGTCGTCATGGATCTGGAGCAACACTGGATAAGATATCTGCTTTGCACCTAGGGTTAGGGTTAGGGTTCAAGTGTTCTTCGATTTGAGACCATGTTTGGAGTAGTTGCTATCTTTTCTGCGGTTCACTAGTGTGCTACAATGCAGGCGAACCCTGGCACCACTATAGATGCATCCTTCTATGATAGAGCTGCGGATGCAAGCATCACATGTAGACTGCACTTGGCCCCATGCATGAAATATGTTGCATTTGAAGGAAAGGACACTGGGAGGAGGTTCTATGGATGTGTTGTTCCTCATGTCAGTGTTATCCACCGAGGGTTTGTGTTAGTGGTAGTTAGTCTGCAGATTGTTGGAATTGCTGTCAGACAATTCAGTTAAATTGGATTCTCTGCAGTTGCAAGAATCAAATGTTAGTTAGTCTGCAGTAAATTTGCACTGTCTGCAGTAAATTTGCACTGTCTGCAGTAAATTTGGTAGCTAGTATGCAGTAAATTTGGACTATTTGCAGTTGCTGTCAGTAAATTCAGTTAATTGTGTTAGTAGTAGTTAGTCTGTAGTAAATTCAGTAAATTTGGACTGTCTGCAGTTGATGAAACATTTTTTAACAGTGATTTTGCAAGCATCAGTTTCTGTCAGTAAATTAAGTAAACGAAACATGTTTAGGACATTGATTTGAACTGGAAGTTTTCTGAATGTCTGTTGTATCTGCAAATATGACTGAATCACTGGATATCTCATCTATTTTTTTTTTTGAAGTTAGCATATTTATTTTGTAATACTTGATGCAGGATGGTATTGACCGTGGAGTTGCTCAATGGGTTGATGCCCCAGGGCCTTCTATTCTGCAAAGATGTTTGGAGAAGATATGGGAGATGTTTCATGAGGAGAATTATGGCAGAATGATTGACCATGAGAAGTATAAGAAAGAGTTGGACAAGGTGAAGTAAGCAGTTGGATACACTTGGGGATCAGTACAGTCAGCTGGTTGACGAAGTCACCAAGATGTTTGATTGGCAGATCAGAACAACAGGGTCGTGAGTGATGAACAGTTCAAGCAGAAGCAAATGGATGTGGACAAGGACATGGAGAAGCTAGCTATCAGCAAGGAGAAGGAGATGGAGAAGAAGGCTCAGGAGCTGAAGGAGATGAAGTGCATTCTTAGGTCTCAGGGGGAGATCATTAGGAACACAAGGAAGGAGAGGGATGAGATGAAGAAAGAGAGGGACCGGCTGATAGAGGAGAAGAAGAAGCTGGAGTTTCTGGTGGGTGATCTTATGAAAGCTGGTAATGTTAACAAGGACAAGCTTGCCAAGATCAAGTCAATCCTTGATGAGTGAACAATGATGTTCATCACCTCAGTTATGTTAACCTAATATGTGGCCTTGGAACAATATAGCTGGCCTTGGGGTTGTATATTTTGGGAATCCCCTAGTTATGTAATGACTGTAATGATTATCTGCAAAACTACCTCCAGTTAAGTTATGTAATGTATGTAATGACTAGCTGCATGCAAAACTAGGGCAGTTATGTAATGTTGTTAGCTTTCTATAATAAGAGCTATGCTATTATGAATCTGCAATTATTAATCTGCTTCTTCGGACTAAATGGGCAAATGTTTACATAAGGTAAATTGTTCATCACATAAAGCACAAAGATATGCATTTAGCCTTTAGGGTACAAAATCCTAATAATCCAAAAATGTGCATAGTGCACTCACCATCTAGGATTTATTACATTGCACTCATCAACTGATTTGATACATAATTAGAAAGCAAGGTAGATCTAGAAAGCAAGGTAGCCTTTAGGTAGATCTAGGAACATATCATTCATCTGGGTACAGAATCCTACTCCACCTCATCCTAGTAACCTGAAAAGGATGGAAATTGGCCCTCCTTCTTGCCCAGTAGATGATATCATCATCAGTAGCGTTGGAGCCAACTGGGAATGCCTCGAGGAACTGCTCCATGTCCTTGAGGTTGCGTGCCGCAAGGATCCGCTGAGCTAGTTGCCTTCTCTCCCTCCTTCTTGCATCTCTACGCCTGGCCCTGGGCACCTATTCTTCTTCATCGACGACCTCTCCAAGATCCATCTCTCCTAGGGTTTGCTCTGGCGGCTGGGGGGGGAGAAGTGATTGTGTTTGGGTTTGAATGTTGTGTGTGGCAATTGGGGGTGACTTATATAGTAGAAATGGTAGCTGGTAGGTAGGAAGTAGATTAATGGTGTTAGGTAGGATTTTAATTGGCTAAGAAAGCAAGTCCAACTTTCCTTGTCCTCCTTAATTGGCTTTGAATTTTAACTAAACTGAATTTTAACCCAAGCCAACTAAAACAATCATTTAGGCTTTAGGGTGGCTTTGGCTCGACAAAGCCACTAAACCTATCATTTAGGCTTTAGGGTGGCTTGGGTTCGACAAAGCCACCTAAAACCACCATTTAGGCTTCAAGGTGGCTTGGGCTCGACAAAGCCACCTAAAACCACCATTTAGGCTTCAAGGTGGCTTGGGCTCGACAAAACCAACTAAATCCACCATTTAGGCTTCAAGGTGGCTTGGGCTCGACAAAACCAACTAAACCTATCATTTAGGCTTTAGGGTGGCTTGCGCTCGATAAAGCCACCTAAAACTATCATTTAGGCTTTATGGTGGCTTGGGCTCGACAAAGCCACCTAAGCTATCATTTAGACTTTAGGGTGGCTCGGGCTCGACAAAACCACCACTCCAAACTAACCATCAAATGCCAAAATCTTTTAGAATCCTCTCTTTGTGTCTGAGTCCTCTGCCTCTAGACACATCTCTTCCACTTCTGTGTCTCCTTCAAAGTGATGCATAGGATCCTCTCTCCGTTTCCTTTTCTGCTTCAGCTTCTCAATGATTTCGTCTTCCTCCTCATTACCTATGTCATGCTCTTCCTCCTCAATGATTTCATCTTCCTCCTCACAGCAGTTCAAATCAACAAACACTTCATCATCAGAGGGGCCAACATCTTCCTGTAATTTCTCTTTGCCCTTTGCTTTCTTCAAATTCATGCTTTGTTGTGTGTTAATATATGCAGACTCTTCACCTGGCTCTAAAACAGCAATAGGCACAGCATAGAGCTCTTCAACTGTGTCTTCAACAGCAATAGGGAACAATAATCCTGCCTCATCTATAAAAATAATGTTGGAATCCCCCACATTACTTATAGGCACTTGTTCCTCCACAATATTTGACCTGTTAAACTCTCCTGGATTAGGCTCATTAGCCTTAATTACAGTTATGTTGAGCACCTTCTGCTCAGCATAATGGTCTAGCATCTCTTCCGCACTATCTTCACTGTCAATAACCTGCATTCCTGCTGCCCCTTTCCTTCTTCTTTCATATAGAACATGTAGTCAGCTTCAGTATATCCCTCTTCAGTCTCTAGCAGTGCTAACATGTTAATATAAGTAATTTCTGACAGAGAAATGGTCCTCTCCAAGTTGTCTCTCCCTTGAAAATGGTACCTTATTTCCCATATCTCATCATCCAAACTATAGAAAATCGAGGAGAATTAGTGCTTGATTAATTCTGTTTTAATAATGCAACATGCTATTCAAACAATATATTAGCACTATCTTCACTGTCAAATAAGGAGTAAACAAAGCATTCATGCATAAAACTATAAACCCAGAGCTATATTTCCTACTGAAACATGTTATACAGAAAAGATATTAACTATATCAGCTACAACGCTTGAGTAAACAAACAATAATCTTCAGTAAACAAAGCCCTAAAATCTAACTTCCTTAAAATCTCCTAAAATCTAACAACCCTAAAATTTCCTAAAATCTAACAGCCCATTAACAACCCTACTGTAACATGATAGGTTTATATGCAATCTAACAACCCTAAAATTTCCAGTGAATCCAATGAAGAGAGGGGTGGAGGGGGGAAGAAATCTTACCACACGCCGCCGAACCCTGAAGCCCACTGATGGCCTTCTCCCACGCCTGAAGCCCTAATCTTGCGTGCTAGGGCCGCCACCGCACGACGCTCAATGTCCCACTCCGGCGGTGAGGGGGGCGAAGGGGATCGCTCCAGTGAAGGAGCCCGCTGCGTCGGCAAGCTACTGCTGCCGAACCAGTTGTCCACCTCCGAGAACCCATCACCATCGCCTCCAGTCCGTCCGCCGCCTGCTGACTCGCCGCCACCGCCGCTAGGTTTAGCCGCCGCCGCCATCGCAGGACAGAGAGAGAGAGAGACGGGGGAAAGAGGGGAGAATGGGCCAAGCAGTCAGAGCCGCGAGCGCTTTGACCACGCGCGTGCCCTAACGGCCGTCAACCCACTCGCCGTCTGGCCTCGCCCACGTGGCACCTGACGGGTGGGCCAGCCCTGTCAGAAATCGTGTTAACTGCGGCAAACCCGTCATTTGTTTTTATTCAGAAAATTTACAAGCAAAGTGGTGGATTTTTGGGACGCGCTAGAAATGTGGTGGCAATTGGATGCTTCAACTTCAAATGTGATGCTTTTTTGCAATTCACTCGTTTTCAGTTTGTAACAATTGATCGTGTACTTTCTCCCTCTCTTCAATATAATACATGCAGCTCTCCTGCATGGTTAAAAAAAGTATAACTCGAACTACGGCAGTACAGTTTTTATTTCAACATATTTGGTCAGGCCAGCATAAGCCCGCCGTAGCACCGTCAAACCTAACCTTGGTTATGAAGCCAAAAACTTCTCGCTGTGTAAACAGTAGTTTCCACTTTCCAGAACCACAATCCAGCATTTCAACAAGAACCATAGTTTATGCGAGCCTGCTAAGTAGTGAACAGAGTTTGCCTGAACAGATATCAGGAGGTAGTACTATAAAAACATTGCAAATAAAGAAAGCAACAAACACAAATAAAGGGAACTTCTGAAGTTTCATCTAATTAGCACAAATAGTTCTTGCTTTGCACATGCTTGTCATGCCGTTGAAAATTCTCCACGAATGATAGTGGCCAAACAAAATAGAGACCGATGTACTACAAGTAATACTACTAATATATACGAGTACCTTTCTGGGCATACGATTGCAAATGAAACCTCGTGTCCATGCCCTTGACTTTCTTCTCCCAAATTATCCAGTAACAGACTTGAACATGAGGAGGTCCTTCAGAACAGCAGGGCAGGTCTTGGTTAAGTACTCAAATCCCTCGGACTCCATGATCGCATTCAGATTCGTCGGCGAGCCCAGGAACACCAGGCATGCCTTCTTAGGGCATCTCCAGCCGTTGGCCCCCCAGGGGGTGTCTAAAAGCGTCGTCTGGGGGTGAGCCGGCGCAAAAAATGGCCCTGGGCGAGTCGGTCCCCAGGGCCGCCCCCAGGCGCGTATTAAAAAATAAAAAAAACGTTTGGCGAAGTTATGATAAAAACTAGTTAAATTTCGGCCAAACATTACAAATTTCGGCGAAATTCGTCCAAATATTACATTAATCTAATCTAAAAAAAAGAAAGGGGATGTCATCGCCGCCGTCGCCGCCATCGTCGTCGTCGGCCTTCTCCTCCTTGACGCGGGCGCCCCTGCTGGACCCCTGCCCGGCGTCGCCATGGCGAACAGGCGGCGGCGCGTCGTCGTCGTCGCTGCTGTCGCATAGGACGACGACCCCGCCTTCCTCGCGGCCGCGTCGGCGCTCCTCGAAGCGGCGTAGGGCGGCGCGCTGGCGCTCCTTCTCCTTCTCGCGGCATGCCTTCTCCATCGCAATGGAGTCCTGGCGTGCCCATTCGAGGGCGGCGTCGTCGTCGTCGGCGAACTCGGCCTTCACCGACGCCAGACCCGGCTCCGTCTTCACCGGCGCCAGCCCCGGCTCCGTCTTCGGCTTGACGAAGCGCGGAGGAGCCCCTGACGAGGGGGCGCGCCGGCCGCCCTCGTTGATGACGATGCCGGCGCTGCGAGTGCGCCGGCCGAGCGGCGTCTCCGCCGCGGGCTCGGTCTTGACGCCGAGCAGCGCCGGAGAGCCGGAGGAGTGGGAAGAAGAACGGGACGACGAGGAGGAAGAAGAGGATGCGCCGAACCTTCTGGGAGCCCATGGCCCGGCGCAGCGGTGCTGCGCCGGGGCGGCCGCCCTCGCCGGGGGGTACACCAACGGCGGGTTGTTGCCGCCCTCGAGGTGCGTGAGCACGCCCTCGAGTGTGCGATCGGGGACGTCCCACCAGAGGTAGCGTCCCTCGCTGTTCTGCCGGCTGCCGCCGACCACCGGCGCGCCGTTGGTGGATGCCAAGCGCTGTTGTTGGGGGCGCTCGAAATACGCCGCCCAGGCCACGTGGTTGTCGGCGGCGTACTGGGGGAGGGAGAGCTCGGCGTCGGTGAGGGACGCGCGCACGATGTCGACCTCCTCGGCGAAGTACCTCGGGTCCACCGCGGCGTCGGGCACCGGGGGAATGGGCACTCCCCCGGCGCTGAGTCTCCACCCCGTCGGCCCGGCACGCATGTCCGGCGGCGCCGGGATGTTCCCCTGGAACAGGAGCCATGACTCCTGTTTGCGCAGCGAACGGCGGCCGAAGCCGTTGGCCGCCGCCGTATCTCCGGGGAAGCGCTCTGCCATCGCGAAGGCGGGGCTGGGCGGGCTCGGAAGAGGTAGAGGGAGGGGCTGGGCGGCGGCGTTCGGGGAGAGAGGAAGGGCTGGACGGCGGCGAGGGGCGGGGCTGGTGTGGGCGCAGGTGAGCGGAGGCCGCCGGCTTTTATAGCCGGGCCGCGCCGTGTGTACGCGTGTGAGGGAGTGGAGGCGTCGGCGCGCCGTCCCGTGAACGCGCTGCCCGTGAGGAATCAATGGCAAGGTTGCCGCCGGCAGCCTTGCCATTGATTCCCCACGGGAACCGAGGCCGTTGTGGGAAGACGAGGCGCCGAGTCGCTGACGCGGCTGGCCCGCGTCTTTTTCGTGCCAAAACAGCTCGTCCCAGCGCCCCCGGGCACCCCCCAGCGCGCCGGGTTCGGCCTGGGTCCGCCGGCGCTGTTTTCGGCCCAAGTCGGCGAAAATTAGGCTCCTGGGGCGCGACTAGGCCGTTTTTTCGGCACCGGCGCGAAAAAATCGCTTGGGGAAGCCTTTCTGAAGACGCGGCTGGAGATGCCCTTAAGCCCATCGCAGTGGTGCTGCTCCGCTAGTGCTAATATATATCTTCGATAAGAAACCATGTGCTATACTGCACAGCTTATACGTATTTTGTGAAGTAGCCAAGGTCTTTCCCTGCTGCAAAAGCATGTGATCGTGGGCAAATTTGTGTAGCATGTCAATGTCGATGTCTAGAATGAAAATTCACTAAAAACTGGCAACAACAAATTTAACAATACGTATAAGTGTCCCTCCTTCCATCTATGTAGGACCAAATGCGTTTTTCAAGACCGCCTTTGACTGTTGATAAGATTAATAATACATGAGATGTATAATATGAAAATTATATCATTAGAAGCTCCTTTCACATACGAATTTGACAGTATACTTTGTGTAACTTGCATGTCATATATTATTACTCTAACACTTGGTTAAAGTTAGCTTCAAAAAATGCATTAGCCCTTATATAGATGAAAGGAGGGACTATTTGTTTTCTTCTATTTATTCTTCCTTTTCATCATCCCCAGTTCCATACTAATCGACGCAGTTTGACGATACGAATGACCTCTTTTGACGCATGTCCGTTATGTGTTCTGAAACTACCGAGCATCGTCTTCATCATTGTCCGTCCATTCTTCTGTTTTGGCTGCAGGTTCGGTCCGACCAGCTCTTCATTCAGATGTGACCAGCTGCAGCAGGACTAGAGATCTTTCGGATGACCTCATTTTTGTGAAGTACTACGCTCTACAGTTCTTATCTCCGCATATAGTTTGGTTTATCTGGAAGCATCGCAACGCAAAGGTTTTCCTCAATGAAGATGAGCTTATCTCAGTGGTATTCTGTCGCTTCGCAGACGACTTTGATGCTTTGGTCCAGGCGCTGCTCGAATGCCTCCGCATATAGTTTAGGTTTTCCGCGGCGAATTTTTCCCCTTCTTTGGATGATATTAAAATCCCCCTGACTAGTAGTGACAGATTTTCATCTTCACAAATCTGCATTAAATCGGCAAAAAAATCAGGTTTAAATTCAGGTTGCGCTGCCCCATATACCGCAACTAGTGACCATTGGAATCCATCCAATTTTGATCTCACCCTGAATTTAACTGAAAAGTCTCCGTGTACCACATTAAGCACCTCTAACGTCTCACACCGTACTCCTAGTAAAATCCCGCCGGATCTTCCTCTAGGTGGTAAAATATGCCAATCAAAATCGATACCACTGGAGAGGGATTGAAGGAATTGGGATGTGTAATTATCTCGTCCCATTTCCAGGAGTGCAACAAAATCTAAGTGATGCTCTAATGTTGTCTCTGCTAAGAATCTTTGTTTAGCCAAGTCTGCTAGACCTCTGCTATTCCAAAAGAGTCCTTTCATAAGTCATCATGAAATTTTTTCTTAAGTTTAACTCTAGCACTTCTGCGTACCGCCGAAGTAGGATAAATTTTCCGCTTCCAGGGTTGTTTGGGCTTCTCCCCAACCCCCTGCGGGACAATATTATTATCAATGTCGGACACTGCCTCCTCCGTCAGGAGAGGCTCTACCGTATCTGTGTTCTCAACTTCGTCCTCATCTTCGATCTCGACACTAGGCAAGAGATTATTACAGATATTTGCAAGATCATTAATGCCTAAATTATTCATGTCGTTGTCGTTCATAGGTTTGATAGAGGCTAGATTACGAATGATCTCAGAAGCCCTCTCCGCTTCCATGTCTAAAAGATCATTAACGGATTTGACGACCTCGATTTCATTTGATCCCAAAGAAATGCCTAAGTCGTTTGCCTTATCAACTAACTCATTCTCAGAGAAGTGTAAAATTGAACAACTTATATCAAAAGACGTACCTGCAGTAGTCTGGGCCCGACGAAGCATGGCAGCCCTCTTGGCACGTGCTAGCTGAAAGTCATCCGCATCGGGTTGTCCCTGGATCCGGTTGCTGACACGCCAGCCAGCCGACACCGGATCCGTAATCCCACCAAAAGCGATGAGCTCCTCCGTGGTCCTCTCGCGCGGGGTACGGTCAGGACTCCCGTGCCTTTCTCGTATCGTCGATGAAGGAGGAAGGGGTGTGGTGGGGTGAACTGCCGCTTTGGGTAACAAGGGGGAAGAGGACGTTGGAGCCGCTTGCTCACAGATCTCAACCCCCTTATCACCTATGGAACTCGTCGTACCTCGGCCGTCCTGCTCGGAACAAAACTGCAGAGGGGTTACAACACGGGACTCCTTCCCGCATCTCACCCCCAACTCAACCGAAGACAGTGAAATAGGAGGCGCGCCGTAGATCTCCTGGCCAGGCGCCCCAACCACCGACGAAAGGTCCGGCCGTGGTACCTCGGTGTGAACATCCTGACCGAGATCTCCCAAATCTGCGGCCATCCCAACAGAATCCACCCTCGCACCGGGAGAGGACTCCGTGGTCGTCACATCGCCGACTAGACTCGGCACTGGTGGCATCTCAAGCTCAATCGGGTCGTTTGCCTCGACCCTGGTGCTCCATAACCGACTAGGAGCAGACCTCGGTACAAAGGATCCAAAGCGAAGCGTGTTCATCGGAGTGTTGGACGGGGGCGCCTCTTTGGTAGAACTGTCTACCTTATCAGACCCCTTGTCCGACTCCGGCAGTGTGTCATCGGACCCCTTCTCTTGGTTCCCGGGTGCGCCGCCCCCCTCAGTAGTATCCATGTCTTGTGTCCCATCTCCCTCCTCAGAAACTATAGTATCCTCAATCTCAAGATCTAAGACATAAGTGACTCCAGCATGTGTCCATCTGACTACATCTGATATATGCTCAACACTCACAACACTAACCAAAAGCCTCGCAGCGTTTTGTGCTCGAGTGAATGGCATGTCCACCTTTTCTGTCTTACCAATCAAACCACCCAAACTCCAAGCAATCAGAAAATGTTTTACAAATTTAGGTGGCACGCCATAAAAACGAACCCACACCTTCTCCAAAGGTGTACCCTCAGGTTTGTCCTGCTTCCACTCGTCAAAAGCAATCACAACGTTTGTGCTGGAAACTCTGCATAAACCCCATTTAAGAAAATGCATCTGATCCTCTTTAGTGGGAAAATCCACCTTATAAGTCTGACCTTCTAACTTCTCCAGATGCCACTGATAATTACCTGGCACTAAATCACGTAGTTGTCCCATGATCTGAGCCTCAGTCAACTGTCCATTAGTAACTCTGATTACTGCCGGGAAGGAGCTCTCAACCATCTACGGTAGAGGATCCACCTCCGGTGTCTCAAAGAACACCAACTCCTTACAGCAGACCCCAAAAATATTAATACCAGACTTAGGACCAGAGAGAAGAGGGCATTCCCCAGTCACATGCTGGGAGCGGAGGCAATAATCACAAAGCTTATTTGTACACTCTGCCACGAAATGACCCTGTTCATCACATCTATAGCAAGGCAACTTTTTCTTCTTAATCGCCCACTTAGAGAGTTTTTCTCCCTCCGCTTTTTCCGAACCTTTGTCAGACACGCCTTCCTTAGTTTTGGTCCCTCCAGAAGACACCGGAACCTGCACTGCTGCCAAAGCCCTGACCACGTCAACTGCCGCTGCCGGTAGCGTGGATGGACCTCCCACCTCAGCCGCTCCGTGCTCGAGTTCCTCCCCCGAAGCCATATCCATAGCAGGCGGTGGTGGCGGTGGGTATTGTCGAGGCGGTGGTGGGCGTCTCCCTCTCCCACCGCGACGATATCCACCGCGGTAGCGATCCCGAGGACCTGTGACACCTTCAATGAAATTACCGGGCGGACCTTGAAACTGTCCAGCATCATTATCATTGTATCGGTTATATCCACGGCCGCCACCGGACGAAGATCCACGGTGCAATCCCTCACCATATGCATCATATCCATCATCTCCCCACTGCCCGTATCGATTGATGTTCTGACCATCCCGGCTGTATCCAGAGTATCCGCCACGCCCTTGCGCATCGCGACCCCTTCCTAGGGCCGGTGCCTTGGCTGCAGGTGGCTGCGCCGATTCATCCGGTTGTCGCGTATTGTGCCTAGGCGCATGTGTCAACACCGAGGAGTTAGATGTCTCGGTTCCCTGCTGTACGGATGAGGGAATGCCCCGGCCGGCGGCAGCTCTGGGCTGCACTCCCGTTCCCACCGACCTCGGCGGAGGTAGGCCGCTCCGCCCGATAGCGCGGTTCCCCCAGCCGGCGGCCAGTACTGGCTGAGTGCCACGCCCGGCCCCAGCCGCCACGGCAGTACTGGACGGCGGGGCGCCACGCCCGGTCCCTCCAGCAGTCGAAGCACCCGCGGCGTGCGGTGCTCGCTTGATGGGCGGCTGCCCTCGTTCGGTCATGGCGTCGGCGCATGAGATCCTCCTCGCCCGCCTAGTACCCAGCGAACAGAAGCCCGGCTCCGCAACCCTAGTCTCGATCGATTGCGTGACTGGCAGCGATGCAACATGTACGTCCACCTGTTTGTGATGAAACGAGGCTTGGGCCTCTAGCTGGGCCTCACCCAAACCTGAAAGACCCACGACCATCGTTCCATCTGGCGTAACATCCAAACCAGGTCCACGACCCAATAGCATATTCAAACGAGCCCGTCTGGCCGCTCGAACAGTACTCGCCGATCTCGCCACCGGCGATATTGGCGGCGGCGGTGGCCGGCTAAACTTTCCTTTCTTCTTCTTTCTCGTAACCATAGTCCAATTGTCCGGCAAAAATTGTGACAAGGTCACCGGTTCTCTCATTACCTTAGAGATCGGTCCGATCCATGGCTTCATGGCCGGCTTGGAATTTTCAAATTTTGAACGACGTCGAACGATCTTACTCATGGGCTCTGGCGACGGCAGCGGACCGACACCCGACGAGGCCATGACTCTGGTGGGTGCATGACACTCTGACTTGGTCTTCGTCATCGCTCTCCAGAAGCGCCCAAAATCGTCCTCCCGGTCGTGCCTGGATCGGCTCCGTCAGATCAATCATCTCCGATGCCTTCGGTCGTACGTCAATCTGCACACACTCGCCAACAACTATGTCATAATCATCAAGTTTGAAATGAAGACCTACCTCAATCATCTCTCCGTCTGGAAGATACTCGCCCGGCGAGGACGTCGTTCTCCAGATCGAGAAGAACCATCCAACTAGAATGAGGGGTGAAACGAAGCCGCCCTTCGATCCAGCCGCCTGGATCCATCCCGATGGAGAACGAAGCGCGTCATTGCATCCACCGCCGCTCCTCCCGCCCGATCTGATGCTGCGGATCATCACGGTTCCCCCCCGATCCCGTAGACCCCTCCTTTCTCTCCGACGGCGCTGCCGCAGATGTATTAGGAGATCGCGAACGGATCAGGTGTGACCCCCTAGCGCAGCGATGCGGTGAGGATGAGGGTGACGGCGGCGAGATTCCGGTCGCCTCAGGCGGCCTGGTCTCCGCCTCTCCCTCTCGCATGGACATGCACAGAGTACCCTAATTGAAATGAATACTTAGCTATGCTCCGATAGTTGTCATTCACCCATTTAAAGACGTGTCCATGGTCGTCATTACAGCATAAGCCATAAGGTATGTTCATACCAAAGATTCCAGCAACGAATGAGTAAAGTGACAACAGACAGACAGTCCCAGAAGTAAGAAACGATCCAGCTGCAGGAAGCAAAGGGAAATTAAGTTCTATTTACCAGAAAGTTGAGCATGTAATGAGCCAGTGAATATGCAAACTACCAAGCGATCACAAGGTTATCGAAAATGAACTTCTGCACAAGTACTGACATCTTGGCAAGTAAACAGCTGAACCCTTTTTACTTTTGGATGTACACTTAATTATCAATTTAATGAAACTTGCAACTATTTGATCTTTAATCCGAAAACAACAACTTCAGATGTATAAGACAGAACAAAACAGCTTCTGGTTACAAATCTGCAACAACAACAAAATGACATCATAAGCTTGTATAATAATACTCAAGACCAAACTTCAAAACATTCCTCAGATCACTACCTTAGCAGCCACTACCATGTCCAAAATCATCATTACAAAGTACAAACTGCAGCCATAAAAACAATTGAAAACCTGACAAGGCCATTGCTTTTTCACTGGATCCCAACCCAGCATTTCAACAAGTCATGGTCTATCTGAACCTGCTAAATAAGAAGTGCCCTATACTAAACAAGGGGCGCATGAACTCAGGAAGCAGCGCAATGCTCGCAGCGATTATGGCACAATGTAGAGGGCAACTAGTTGAAAGGCATACAAGTTCTGAACTAAATGTTCACTAATTAGCACATACAGTTTTGCTTCGCGCATAGCTTGTTGAACCACCATACATCACATCCTTGTGAGATCAAGACTACACATCAAAAGCACTTATGCTAGTATAAGATAGCCTGCAGGGTCTGTAGTCAGTTTCTGGACGGATGATTGCAAATGACGATATGCAGGATTGTAACCTCATGTTCATGCCCTAGATTTTCTTTTCCCAAGTATACTAGCAGCAAGCTGGGACTTGAGGAGATCCTTAATAACACCAGGGCAGCTCTTGGTTAAGAACTCGAAACCTTCAGACTCCATGGCCGCACCTAGATTTGTCGGTGAACTGAGGAACACCAAGCATGCCGCCTTAAGCTCATGGCACTGTCACTGCTCGGCCAATGCCAAGATAGTCGCCACGGAGCTCGTATCGATACGATTTGGTAGGACTAGGGTTCCTACCGGCTCTACTGCGTAGGTTGTAGGGGCAAGGAAGGAGTGGACGCGGCGAGGAACGGGCGCGCCGGCGGCAGGGCGCCGTCGCGGCTAGGGTTGAAGGCGGCGGCGGCTTGGCTGCAGCGGCTAGGGTTTCCGGCTCCTCTAGGAGCCGGGCAACAAAAGATAATAATAGTCTTTATTGCTTGCCTCAAAACGATGTCTTACATGAGTATTTATAACTTTAGCCTAAGATAACTTTCCTAAGATAACTTGCCTAAGATAACTTGTGGGCCAAGCCCCTAATACTAATGCTCGGTGGGCCTCTTCCTAGAATAGACCAAGCCGGTCATAACATCTCTCCCCGCCTGCGCAAACAGCTCGTCCTCGAGCTGAAAGTCTGGATAGTGTTGACGGAAATCCTCACGCTGCTCCCAAGTAGCCTCCTCCTCCCGAAGGCCCGCCCACTGAATTAGGAAGAACCAGACGCCACGACGGAGCTGGGCCTGCAACACCTTTGCTGGCTCTGGAAGAATGCGACCATCGCCGGTTGGAGGAAGCGCCGGAGGAGCCGCCGGTGGCTCACCACGGAAAGGCTTGAGCAGCCCCACATGGAACACGTCGTGGATGCGGTCGCGGGTTGGAAGCTGAAGACGATAGGCCACCTTCCCAATGCGCTCCATGACAGGGAAGGGCCCGGCGTAGCGAGGGCCAAGCTTGCGCTTCGCGCGCGGGTCCAGTGACTGCGTAGAGCGGTGGAGAAGACGCAGCCACACCCAGTCACCCACTGCGAACTCCGCCTCGCGATGATGATCGTCGTAGTAGTGCTTGGCCGTCTGCTGGGCCTAAAGGAGACGCTGACGGACCTCAGCCAGCATCTCATCACGGGTGCGAAGAAGGTCACCCGCAACCGCCGTCTGAGCCGTCTCCGGGTCGACCGAAAGTATAGGCGGGGGTGGTTGACCATAGACCACCTCAAATGGCGTCGCGTGCAGGGCGGAGTGATAAGAAGTGTTGTAGCAGTACTCCGCCCAAGAGAGCCAGTCCACCCAAGCGCGAGGCCGATCACCTGTCACACAACGCAAATACATGGCAATGACCTTGTTAACCACCTCAGACTGACCGTCCGTCTGAGGATGGAACGCCGTACTCAGACGGAGCTGGACACCCGCCATCCTGAAGAGGTCGCGCCAGACATGGCCCGTGAAGACTGGGTCCCGATCACTGACAATCGACGTCGGGAACCCATGTAGACGGACTATGCCATCGAAGAATGCCCGGGCCACGGACGCCGCCGTGTACGGATGGCCCAGCGTGATGAAGTGGGCGTACTTAGAGAAGCGATCGACCACCGTGAGGATGACCGACTTGCCCCCCACCTTGGGAAGGCCCTCGATGAAGTCCAAGGAGATATCCGCCCAAACCTGAGACGGCACCTCCAAGGGCTGAAGGAGCCCCGCCGGCCTCAGGGTCTCTGTCTTGTTGCGCTGGCAAGTCTGACAAGATCGAACCCAGTCGCGGACCAGGGCACGATCGCCAGGGATGTAGAAGTCGGCGCGAAGACGATGGAGGGTTTTCTGCACACCCTCATGGCCCGCCGAGTGGGCGAGATGCAAAACCTAGTGACGGAGATCATCATGCGCCGGAACAAAGATCCGGCGCCCATGGAGGAGCAGTCCATCAGAGAAGCGCCAGGGCTCCTCCAAGTCGCCGGCCGCGAGCTGCTGCTGAAGAAGTGCGATGTCATCTGCCGTCGTAGTGGCGCGTCGAATGTCGGTGAAGAGACCGAACGATGGCCCGGAGCGGATGCACAAGGCCGTCCCGGCGGACGCATCGGCGGGTGGTGCGAGGTCGGAATCGCGATGGGACAGCGCGTCGGCCACGGTGTTAAGACGGCCCGGCCGATACTCGACGGAGAAGTCGAAGCCGAAGAGCTTGCTGATCCACTGGTGCTGCGGAACGGTCGACAACCGTTGATCCAGCAAGAACTTCAGGCTGTAGTGGTCCGTGCGAATGTGGAAGGTCCGCCCCCACAAGTATGGCCGCCAATGACGCACGGCCTAGGCGAGGCCAATGAGCTCCCGCTCGTAAGCTGCCAACTTAAGATGGCGCGGAGCGAAAGGCCGGCTGAAGAAAGCGAGGGCCCATCGCCCTGATGAAGTACGGCGCCGAACCCGGCGCCCGAGGCGTCACAGTCCACCACGAACGGGCGGTCGAAGTCGGGCATCTGGAGGACGGGGCCCGTCGTGAGGGCCCCCTTGAGGGCCTCGAACACCGTCGTCGCCTCGTCGTCCCAGGAGAAGGCGTCGCGGAGAAGCAACCGCGTGAGGGGCGCCCCGATGAGTCCGAACTCCCGGATAAATTTCCGGTAGTAGCGGCGAGTCCGAGGAACCCGCGGAGAGCCCGCGGCGAGTGAGGCGTCGGCCAGGCGGAGACGGCTGCCACCTTATCGGCGTCCATAGCCACCCCGTCGGCCGAGATGACATGGCCGAGGTAGGAGACGGTAGGCGTCCCGAACGAGCACTTCGAGCGCTTAAGGTGGAGGTGGTGCGCCCGAAGCTCGTTGAAGACGATGGCAACGTGCTGGAGATGTTCGGCCCAGGTGGCGCTGTAGATAAGAATGTCATCAAAGAAAACAAGCACAAACCGCCGTAAGTAGGGTCGAAGGACGTCGTTCATCAGAGCCTGGAACGTCGCCGGGGCGTTGGCGAGGCCGAAAGGCATCACCAAGAACTCGAAGTGGCCATGGTGGGTGCGAAACGCCGTCTTGGCGATGTCGTCCGGATGCATGCGCACCTGATGATAGCCCGACCGGAGATCGAGCTTGGTGAAGAAGCGTGCCCCATGGAGCTCATCTAAGAGCTCGTCGACCACCGGTATAGGGAACTTGTCCTTGAGCGTGAGTGCGTTGAGGGCGCGGTAGTCGATGCAGAAGCGCCATGTGCCGTCTGACTTACGGACGAGAAGCACCGGTGCCGTGAAGGGCGATGTGGAGAACCGGATGATGCCTGCGGCGAGCATCAGGGCACACTGGCGCTCCAACTCATCCTTCTGCAGCTGGGGGTAGCGGTAGGGCCGCACCGCCACCGGAGTGGAGCCTGGTACGAGGTGAATGTGATGGTCGTACACCCGGGCAGGCAGAAGACCCCGCGGATCGTTGAAGAGGTCGCTGTGCTGCTGCAGAAGAGAATCCAGCAGGGGGTGCTCGGCCTCCGAGGACGCGGCAGCCAGCTGGAGGTGTGGCACGGCAGGCGCGGCGCCCCCAATGCCCTCCCATCGGATGTGGCGGCCCTGCCACCAGAAAGTCATCGTGAGCGCGTCGAAATCCCACAGGATGGGGCCGAGGGTCCGGAGAAAGTCCACCCCGAGGATGAAGTCGAAGCAGCCCAGATCGATCGCTGCACAGGTGATGGAAAAGTGTTCACCGCCGATGGAGATGGGAACGTCGCGGGCTAGCCCATCGCACCGGAGGCGATCGCCATTCGCCACTGTGATCCGCAGGCGCTCCCCGCTCGTCGTCGGGAGGGCTAGCCGACGCATGGTTGACTCGGGCAGAAAGTTGTGTGTGAAGCCCGTATCCAGCAGGGCCACCAGTCGCTCGCCATGGATCGTCACGGGCAGCAGCATGGTCCGCTCGCCCCGGATGCCGGCCAGGGCGTGAAGGGAGACGACGCACACCGTCGCTGCAGAATCCGCGGCCGCGTCCTCGGTCGCCGCAAGCGGATGTAATGGGTCGGGCGAGTCGTCCTCCTCGGTGTAGTCGACCGTCTCTAAATAAAAGAGGCGGGGGCAGACATGGGTCCGTGTGTAGGGCTCATCGCAGTTGAAGCAGAGACCCTGACGGTGACGCTCCTGCTGCTCGGCCGGTGACAGCCGACGGAAGGGCCGTGTGGCGGCCGGGGGTGTGGCCATCGCGGCTGGGAGAGGCCGACCCGGGGCTGAGGAAGTCGGTGCTGGCCGACTGGGCTGGCGGCCGCTCCGTCCGAGTGGCTGCTGCAATGCCTGGGCCCGCTGCTCGAAGGCCCGGGCATAGTACATGGCCGTGTGGAGGTCAGGGGGATCCTGGAGCTCGACGTCCACTCGGATATGGTCCGGCAGACCGCCCACAAAGAGCTCCGCGCGCTGGGTCGCGGAGACGCCCGGCGCGTGGCACGCCAGGGCCTGGAAGCGGTCGGCATAGTCCTACACCGTAGATGTGAACGGTAAACGGCCGAGGGCCGCCAGTCGGCTCCCGCGGATAGGAGGCCCAAAACGGAGGATACAGAGCTCCCGGAAGCGCTCCCAAGGTGGCATGCCGCCCTCGTCCTGCTCGAGGGCGTAGTACTAGGTCTGCGGTGCGCCTCGAAGATGATAAGACGCGAGCCAGGTACGATCCGAAGCGAGCGTCTGCTGCCCTCGAAAGAACTGCTCGCACTGGTTGAGCCAGTTGAGGGGGTCCTCCGTGCCCTCGTAGGTGGCGAAGTCCAGTTTGGCGAAGCGAGGGGGTGTCGGCCCGCCGTGCCCGGGGGCGGCCGCAGTCGCCGCCGGCGCGTATGCTGGGTCGGGAAGCGCCGGGGCATAGTTCGCCGAGCTGGAGGGGTGATCAAACCGCAGGGAGGGCGTCGGGTGTTCCGGCGCCGTGGAGTAGACCAGGCCCGGAGGCGAGCCGGTCGCCCAAGCGGGGATCGGTGATGGTGACGGTGGAAACTGCACCTGGTGCAGGGGCCGACCCGTAGCCCTAGGCGCGGGTGGTGGTACTGTCGATGGCGGCGGCGCCTGGTTGAGCTGGTGCACCGGCGCCTGTGGTGTGGGGGGCGGTGGTGGCGCCGAAAGAAGCTGCTAGGTCGGGCCCCCCAGCGGCGCAGTGGAGGCCGGCCATGCTGGCCACGGCTGTCCCACAGCCGAGTAGTGCGGCAGCAGCAGCGGCGGCTGGGACGCCCCTCCGTAGGGCGCCTGGAAGGCCGGGGCGGGCCACTGTAGCGGCGGCGGCCCGTAGGCGGTGGTGCCGGCGCTCGGTGGCGGGGGCTGGTTCCCGGCGAGGTAGAGGGTAATACCCCAGACCGCCTGGACAAGCTCCCGCAGGGTGCCCGACACCTCCTCGGGCGAGAGGAGCGGAGGCGGGTCCGCCGTGATGGTGATGGGCGCTGTCGCGGCGGGGATGGTGGTGCCGGATGCGATCTCCGCCATCGCGGTGGAAGTGGCCAGCGGTAGCGAGAGCGGGGTGGAGGTGGATGGTAGCGGCGGCGGTGATGGAGATTGTGACATGATCGACCTGGTGTCTCTGGATACCAAATTGGTTGGACTAGGGTTCCTACCGGCTCTACTGCGTAGGTTGTAGGGGCAAGGAGGGAGTGGACGCGGCGAGGAACGGGCGCGCCGGCGGCGGGGCGCCGTCGCGGCTAGGGTTGAAGGCGGCGGCGGCTTGGCTGCGGCGGCTAGGGTTTCCGGCTCCTCTAGGAGCCGGGCAACAAAAGATAATAATAGTCTTTATTGCTTGTCTCAAAACGATGTCTTACATGAGTATTTATAACTTTAGCCTAAGATAACTTTCCTAAGATAACTTATGGGCCAAGCCCCTAATACTAATGCTCGGTGGGCCTCTTTTTAGAATAGATCAAGCCGGTCATAACACGATTGCACAGCTTATCTTCACAAATAAGCTTCAGCCTCTCCAGGTCATACTTGTCTGCCGCAACAAGCAGATGCTGAGCCATGGCATATTCTTCTTCTTGCTTCATATCCGGCAATGCATCCGTGTACATGAAAGTAAGCAGAGCATTGAACACTGGTGCCTCCATGTCATCTATGCGTATGGCCTCATTGGTGATTCCCTCCCTCATCTGGCCAAAGAACTCTGCTCTAAAGACAGGAGACCGTGCCGCAAGCACCAATCGGTGCGCCGAGAATGTCTCCCCGCCGACTTGGAATTTAACATCAACGCCTGCCTTGCTCGACAGAAGAACCCCTAAGTGCCGGTGCAAATCAGAAGGTGGCACCAGGATAGATGGCGTCTCCTGTGTATGGAACTCGCTCATGATAGTGACATCGATCTTGACCATGAAGGAATCGTCCTTGAGATACTCGGATTCCTCCAATTGAACCCTTTTCATAAGTCCGTCAAACCGATGACCTTTATGCATAGAAAATTCCCTGGTGTCGGAAGTACCGGTATATGATGGCACCGGCTTCCCATGTTGGTCAAGTAAGGTGAACATGAATTTTGCCTTCACAGTCTCGGCCTCGCTGGTAGGCCTGCAAACGAATCGAGCTCGAGCGAGTTGGAATTGGCTCAGCTCAAGTCATATGAAAATTCGAGCGAGCTCAAACTTAGTGAAGCTCATGTTCGAGCTATGGAACATGACTCGTACTCAGCTTGTAATGATCTCGAATCGATCTCGAGCTAGTTTCGAGCTAAATGAGATGGTAAAAAAATATAAATCTATGAATGAATAACAAATAAATTAAGGTGAATATGCTAGGAACATTTGCCAAATATATAGAATATTTAACACATAGTTGACCACGTGCCATAATTAGACCTAAATCTTCTCTGCACTTAATTAAGTTTCCATGTTCGTTGATAAATAAAATGGAAAAAAATTATGAACAACATATATGGTAATAAATTATTTTATTTCCATTTAATATATGGCATGATCATTTAACATAATGATATTATGTCGAGCAATCGAGCTAAAATCGAGCGAGCCAACATTGGCTCCAGATCAACTTGTTTCTCAATCGAGCTACATAAAGTGTTCAAACTCAGCTTGTTTCTTTTCGAGTCGATCTCGAGTCGAGTCAAAAAAACGAGTCGATCTCGAGCGGCTCACGAGCCTCGAGCTTTTCTTGCAGCCCTACTCGCCGGCGACTGTATCATTCAAGAAGAGACAAAGGCCTATGTAATCACTGTACTCAGATCTTGACCCGTTGGGATAGTAACGTACATTCCATGTGCAGCCTCCCACCCGGAACGGGCAAGATTCGATCCCCTCACCATTGGGGATCTCCTTGGTGCCTGAGTAGCCGATGATCTTCAGCAAGTGGTAGCCGCTCACGACCCCAGATATGATGGAGGATGCGGATCCGGAGGGGAGGCCGTCGCCGACGACATGCGAGGAGGTCGGCATGGTGTCTAGTGATCGGTTTGGATGGCTCGGGGAGGGGAGGGGAGGGGGGGGAGGCGGCGGCTAGGGTTTTGGGTGATGTATCGGTGAAGCCCAGAGAAGGACTTGACTAAGAAAACAGGTGGACTCTTCTGCTGGCCAGTCCATGGCCTAATCGTAATTAAGATGGAGATCCAACATTACTTATTGGGACGCGTCTAGCGAGCACGCATTGTCCTACTAGCGTTCCCGAGCGGCCGGCCAAAATAGGAAAGCACATGGCCCCCCTCGGCCAGAAAAAGAAAGTACCCATCCTACACCACCCATGCTACAAATCACGCGCCCTCCACCAACCACGCGGTCACCCGACGTGGGCAGCTGGCCTTGGGGATCACGTGCACCTCCCCCGAATCCCTCCTTCCTACAACTGGCCCAAGACTCTCCCTCCCTCCACCCCAACTGCCCCACGACATCTTCTTCCCCACGAAAGAAACTCCCATCGCCAGGCCTGCCATGGCTGCTGAAACGAGCTGAGATTCATGCCCATTCAAAAGAGAAAAAAATGAGAAAAACAGTAGGAATACGTACCAGGAAACACCAGAAGGAGGGAAAGGTGGGAATTCATTGAATTTCTTCCTCTTTCACATCCCCTTCACCTCCCCTCCAGACGTTGTTTACCCATGGCTTTGCCATCTTCATGAAACACAGGATTTGTGAGAAAAAAATTCTTCTCCTTTCACTTCCCCTTCACCTCCCATCCTGTGATACCAATAAACACAGGATTTGTGGGAAATAGTTTCTTCCCCTTTCACTTCCCCATCACCTCCCCTTCTGTGATATAAAGAAATAGACAAGAAACACAGGATTTGTGTGGAAAAAACGTTCTAATATCTGTGCAACTTTTTGTTGTTTTCGTGCAACTGATCCAGAAGCATCAACCAACTTTTGCCACACTGTGTGAAGCAGGAAAAATCATGCGCATAGAGTAGAAACAACCATCCAACAACCATATACTCCCTCATGTCCTTTTTACTTCGCGTATTAAATTTATGTCAAATCAAAATTTGTAAACTTTAACCAAATTTATATAAAAAAGTATCAACATCCACAATACTAAATATATATACTATGAAACTACATTTCATAATGAATCTAATATTGATTTGGCATTGTGAATATCGATACCTTTTTCTGTAAGTTTGGTCAAAGTATAGATACTTTGACTTTGGACAAAACTTATATGCAAACTAAAAAGGATCGAAGGGAGCATGAGGTCTTTTTGTTCACACACTACAGTGGGATATGCCCAAAAATCTTTCCTACTTATAAAGGTTGGTGGTGAGTTCACTCACCCTCCTTTCCACTCTTACAAGTAGGACACACTGTAGCCGAAATAAAAAGAAATCATACCAGCGACCTCCTTTCCACGTGGAGATTTTAAAATAAAAAAATGTATGTCTTCCACACCATTCCATGTGCCGCTACTCTTACCCAATCCTCTAGTTCATGATGGGCGATTAGTATACAAAGCGTGCCATTGCTAAGTGTTGCCATTCATTCATTTAAAAACGTGTCATTACAGTGTAAGGTATGTTCATACCAAAAATTCCAGCAATCAGTGAGTAAAGTGACAGACAGACAGTCCCAGAACTAAGATAGCTCCGGCTGCATGCAAAGGGAAATTAAGTTTTATTCTACCAGAATGTTTAAAGAGGTAAATACACCAGAGGTCTTAGAACTTGCGTGCGGCGGTCATTTTGGTGCACAAAGTTGTAAAATACGTGTTTGTGGTCACTAAACTTGCGAGGCCGTTCAAATACAGTCATTCTCACCGTACGCATGTGTATCCGTAGACGCCAGCATGGCACGGGCCCGCTATCAGCCATCGTAATTGCTCTTGTATGATAGATTTGTAAAAAAGCCCGCAGTTCTTTTTTTATTTACATAGGAACCCCTAAAATAAGAAAAATAGTGGGGCGGCGGGGTTCCATACTTGGACGTACTGCTAAGTGGCATGATTGAACAACCACCACGCCAACAGTATCATGTGTTTACTTTGCACTACTATATTATACTGTATATCCTATCCGGGTGGACCCAAAGAGTGATAATGAAGAAATTTATGTCTTTTAATAATAAGAATGCAAAGTGCAACCGGTGGGTTTGAACCTGTGACATGGAGATTCCCTCGCGCATAAGCCAACCACCAAGCAACTGCGACATGTGATGTAATTTAGAGATAGACAATGTATATGTTTTTATCACTCTTGTTCTCTGTAAGTATGTGCCATTTAAAAAAATGTTTAAACATTGTAAAAAATGTTCGTGTAATTCAAAATATGTTCATGCAATAGAAAAACTACGTGAACAGTTTTTTGAACCATGCGAGCATAATTGTACATTGTGTAAAACTCACAATTTTTTTGAAATGTGTCAACATTTTTTAAATGCAATGTACATTTCTTAATTTACATGAATAGTTTTCACAGTGTTTAAACATTTTTATAAATGCCATGTAGTTTTTTTTAACGCATGTACATATTTTGAATTGCACAAACAATATTATTGAAAATAATACATGAACAATTTTTTCTGATCCACGAATTTCTCAAATAAAATGAATAGGTATTATTATGAATATTTAAAAACTATTTGTGTTATTATTATGCAAACATTTTTATAATTCATAAGTATTATTTCAGAATAATACATGAAAATTATTTGAAATTATCTTATTAATGGCATTATAATTTGCATACTATCTACAAATTTCTGAAAAATAAACAAATGCAAAATGGGTCGCCGGACCACAGCCCATTTCTGTTCCATGAGCGCTTCCGTTTTTGTACATTAATCTTAGTTACTCTTAATAGCTGTCTACAGATGTGTGGCGCAGTTTGTGTGACCTGTATTGTACTAGCATTAGGTCGGGGTTCGAGATCTGACAGTTAAAATTTTCGTCCCATCGATTGTTGATTTTTTATTTTGCATAGAAGAAGAAGAAGAAGAAGAAGAAGAAGAAGAAGAAGAAGAAGGGGTTTTGTGCAAAAATACATCCATGTGTCATTGACAGCGGGCCCATGCCATGCTGGCATCAACGGATACGCTCGCGTACAGAGAGAGTAACTGTATTTGAACAGTCTCGCAAGTTTAGTAACCACAAACACGTATTTTGCAACTTTGTGCATCAAAGTGACCGCCGCGTGCAAGTTCTAAGACCTCTCGTGTATTTACCTCATGTTTAAATGTGGAGGTAAATACACGGGGAGTCATAAAACTTGCAGGCGATGTTCAGTTTGGTGCATAAACTTGTAAAATACATGTTTCTAGTCATCTAACTTGTCCTTTTGTTCATCTACGGTGCTTTCTGTCATAACCGGCCGTATTCCGCGCACATGTGACGTGCCAATGTTGCGTTGGGGCACTGTCAGTGGCTGACGCCGTGGGTAATCTGCGGGCACTGGTTTTTTTCTTCAGAAAACACACTTGTATTTTATTAATTTATAAATAGACGCAAAAAATCAGTAAATAAAATTATAAACACTAGCCCCGTACTTTTTCCTACCCCAATCCGCCATTTTTTTAGAACATAGATGTTAGGGACGTCCGGATTTAAATTAATAAAGCCCTCAACACAGGTAGCGTGCACAAACAAACAGACCAAAAGACGGGAACGAAGCTAGGTCGACCTCTGAATGCCGGAGCAGAGTACCCTCAAGTGCGGCTTGGAACAGGGCGAGACCCGCCGGGGCAGCACCGACCGCGTCGAGACAACCAAGAGCTGGAACGACACCTCTACTGGTCGTACTCACCCAGCTAGGCACCGGATCTGGACCTCCGCCATGGTTGGCGGACGATAAGCGAGCGGATTGGTCCCGGAGGCGGCTGGCGGTCAAGCTATATTGGGGAATTTGGGGTTGTGCTGCTGCTATCGTAAGAAGGAAGAAGGAAGTTATGAAAGCAAAAGAGGTAAATACACGGGGAGTCATAAAACTTGCAGGCGATGTTCAGTTTGGTGCATAAACTTGTAAAATACATGTTTCTAGGCATCTAACTTGTCCTTTTGTTCATCTAGGGTGCTTTCTGTCATAACCGGCCGTATTCCGCGCATATGTGACGTGCCAACGTTGCGTTGGGGCACTGTCAGTGGCTGACGCCGTGGGTAATCTGCGGGCACTGGTTTTTTTCTTCAGAAAACACACTTGTATTTTATTAATTTATAAATAGATGCAAAAAATCAGTAAATAAAATTATAAACACTAGTGTAGTGGTTGGGATTCAAACCCAGGAGCTATTACGATTAGCAGCGCATGCATACCGACTCCACTAACCAATATTTGACGATTAGAAAGCATAGTTAACTTCATCTGACATAGACAGTACTAACTAAAGTAGAAATTAAAAGGGAAAAAGGGTGTGCAAAAAAGGGATAGCCGCTTATGCAATAAAAGAAATATACATAGTTTATCTTTTGTATTCTTCTTTCTTTTTTTCTATGTAAGAAAACAACTTATATTCTTGATAAACTTTTGGGACAAATCGACTAATTTTTTGTTTGAATTTGAAAAAAAAAATTAAAAATCTAGATAAAAGGGAATATAGTGCAGTACAAATGTACCTATTTTTTTGAACAAATCAGTGGACATTTTGTTTAAATTTGGAAAAAAATTAAAACATTAATCTAGATGACGGAAAATATAGGTCAGAATGCATGTACGTAAGTTTTTCAGAGAAATCAACTAAATTTTTTGAACTTGAATAATTTGAATTGAAAATATAGGTAAAAGAAGATATATTGCAGACTAAATGTACGTAAATTTCTTTCAGACAAATCAGGAAAAAAGTGTTTGAATTCCAACAATTTGAAATTTGAAAACCTAGACAAAAGAAAATATATTTCAGCTGATTTTTCCGACGAAACTTCAAATTTGAATACTTTTCAGTTTGAAAAAAATAGACTGCTCAATCAGAATGATCCACTCTCCCCGTGATAATATGCATATGCCATGGCGAATTTCTATTCCCTGCATAGTTTTCTTAGTTAGAACAAGATAAATAACAACATGTACACCAAGATTTTTAAAATGGAACTTACATTTTTTAATTACAAAAATATTTTTAACAATTTTAAGCATTTTTTTGAAATGTCGCATACTTTTTAATGTAAAGCATGAACATTTTTAAAGAATATTTCATTTATTTTTGTGTGGAATAACATGACAGGTTTTTAGTTTTCGTTTATCCCTTTCTTGCTGTGAGCGAACATTGTGTTAAAGAACATTTCGTTTGTTAGTTTTACATCAATTTGTTCTTGGTGGAGTGGCTGCTGCAGTTATCTTATTGTGAAGTGGAGGAAGTCGGTTCGAATCCTCCAGCCCTTATTTTTTTTCTTGTTTCTTGTCGCAACACATGGTGCTCACAGGTGCCCAATTAAATAAAAGCTGAGGGTTATTTTTTGCAAAAATAATAAAAAACCGTGGCTCACCCAACATCTCACTGTGCACGGTCACTTACATGTGGGCCGCATTCATGCTGACACGTCACATGAGCACGAGAGATGGCTGGATACAGAAGAAGTGACCGTATCTGCACGCATAGACAAGTTATGTGACTGCAATGACGTATTTTACAACTTTTAACACTAAACTGAACATCAGATGCAAGTTCTATGACTGCCACTGATATTAAGGGAGACGCACCACACGTCTCTAATGTAAACAGATTGCCACGTCATGGCATGCATGCATGTAGGAATCTTTTTGGATTTTCAGTTTTTAAAATGTTTTATCTTTTAAACAAAAAATCCGATTGAAAATCCGTTTTCACCATTAAATCCCTCGCGATGAGATCTTTGAAACTAGATCCCATGTTGATATGTTTTGATGAAATTTTTTTTGGATTAAAAGTTGCCATGTCTATTGCATATGAATTGCCATGATGTTTACACTGAAGTTGCCATGATATGTTTCAGCTATTTTCTTCTGCATTTAAAAGTAAATTTTGACATTTATAAAACGGAGGATTAAGAAACTAGACTTGCCATGAACCATAAACTAAAATTGCCATGATACATGCACGTAAAATTGCCATGGTTCATACAAAAAATAATTTTCATGGTCAAAGTACTTGAGTTGCCATCATCAAAATACTAAAATTGCCATGATCTACAAACTAAAATTGCCACATGGCAACTTTAGTTTAAGCCCTATGACAACTGCAGTGTAAACATCATGGCAACTTCTGGCAAAAAAAATTCGTCGAAATATATCAAGATGGGGTCTAGTTTTGAAGATCTCGTCGAGACGGATTTAATGGTGAAAACGGATTTTTAGTTCGCATTTTTATTTAGGAGATACAACATTTTTAAGCCGAAAACCAAAAAAAAAATCTGCTGATGTCATCTATTCATATGTGACAAAATGAGTGATGGTAGAGACGTGTGGGCGATGTGCAAACGCCCACACGTGTGGGCGTTAACATTTCCGTAAATGTAATGAGCCAACTGACATAACGCATTCATCCAAATCAGACAAGCCTGTGGAAATTCTTTACTAGACATGGCTACCCATTAAGAATGTATTCATTACAATCACAAGGTTATCTAAAATGAATTTCTGCGCATCTTAGCATGTAAACAGCTGAAGATTTTTTACCTTCTGAAGTACTGTTGTTTTATCAATTTAATGAAAATGAGGGACTATCTGATCCTTAATTCGAAAACAAAGAACTACAGATATAAGACAGAGCAAGACACAGCTGCTGGTTGCAAATCTGTAACAAAGGGAAAATGGGATCCTAATCCTGTATGAAAATGCTTGAGGCCAAACTCCACAACCTTCATAAGATCACTACCTTAGCAGCCACTACTATGTCAGAAATCATCAATACAAATTGTAGCCGTACAAAAAATTGCAAGCCCGACAAGGCCAATGATTTTTCACTGGATCCCAACCCAGCATTTCACCAAGACATGGTCTATCTGAAACTGGTAAATAAATGGTGCTGTGTACTGAACAAGGGCTGCATGAACTCAGGAACCAGCGCAATGCTCACAGCGATTGTTACAGAGCAATCAGACAGAACTGGGCGAAATTTAAAGGGCAACTAGTTGAAAGGCTTACAAGTTCTGAACTAACTGTTCACTAATTAGCACATATGGTTCTTGCTTTCCACATAGCTAGTCAAACCATTCATAATTCTCCATAAAGGATGAAATGACCAAACAAAATAGGACCAACATAAATCGCATCGTTGTGAGAACAGGACTACACAGAAAACTACTAGTACTACTGTAGTAGGATTAGATAGCATGCATGCTCTTTATTCAGTTTCTGGATGGATGATTGCAAATGATGATATGCAGGACTGTAACCTCATGTTCATGCTCCAGATTTTCTTTTCCCAAGTATACTAGGAGCAACCTGGGACTTGAGGAGATCCTTAATAACACCAGGGCAGCTCTTGGTTAAAAACTCGAAACCTTCAGACTCAATGGTTGCATCCAGATTGTTTGGCGAGCTGAGGAACACCAAGCATGCCGCCTTAAGCTCATGGCAGTGGTGCTGCTCCGCCAAGGCCAAGATAGTCGCCACGGAGCTCGTCTCGATACAATTGCACAACTTCTCTTCACAAATCAGCTTCAGCCTCTCCAAAGCATACCTGTCTGCTGCAACAAGCAAATGCTGAGCCATGGCAGATTCCTCCTGTTGATCCATAGCAGGCAGTGCATCCGTGTAAATAAATGTAAGCAGAGCGTTGAACACTTCTGGCTTAATGTCATGTATGCGTATGGCCCCAGTAGTGGTTCCCTCCTTCATCAGCCCAAAGAGCTCTGCTCTGAAGACCGGAGACCGTGCCGCAAGCACCAACCGGTGCGCCGAGAATGTCTCCCCACCGACAACGAATTCGACATCCACACCAGCCTTGCTCGATAGGAGATCCCCGAAGTGCCGGTGCATGTCAGACGGTGGCACCAGGATGGACGGTGTCTGCTGCGTGTGGCACTCGGTCATGATGGTGACATCAATCTTGACAGTGAAGGAATCATCCTTGAGATGCTCTGATTCCTCCAACTCAACCCTTTTCATAAATCTAGCAAATCCCTGACATTTATTCACGGAAAAGTCTCTGGTCCCGCAGGTCCAGGTATAAGACGGCACTGGCTTCCCATGTTGATCGAGTAAGCTGAACTTGAATTTTGCCTTCACGGTCTCGGCCTTGTCGACGGTATCATTCAAGCACAGACAAAGGCCTATGTAATCAATGTACTCGGACCCAGACCCGTTAGGATAGTAACTCACATGCCATGTGCGGCCTCCCACCTGGAACGGGCAAGAATCAACCCGCTTACCATTGGGGACCTCCTTGGTGCCCGAGTAGCCGACGATCTTCAGCAAGTGGTAGCCGCTCACGACCCCGGATATGATGGAGGATGCGGATCCGGGGGGGAGGCCGTCACCGCCGACATGCGAGGAGGTCGGCATGGTGTACAGCGTGGTCGGTTAGGACGGTCACTGGCCGTGAGGGGGAGGGGGCGGGGGGCGGCAACGGCGGCGTGGGGAGGAGAGGGGAGAGGATGGCGGCGAGGGTTTTCGTTGGTGTATCGGTGAAGCCAGGAAAAGACCAGACCCTTCTGCCATTCCGCTGGTCTGTCCGTGGCCCAATCCGTTGGGGTCCGATGGAGATACATGGGCTCCTCAACATTGTTTTATCTATTATTGATTGAGGTTCAATTTCTCTCAAGAAAAAATTTGTCGAGGTTCATTAGACCAACTTTAATGAGGGGACCCATTTCGTCCGTCTGCATCCGTTTAGATCGGTGTGGACAAAAGTGAAGGCTCAATGCGATGATCTAAACGCAAATCGCGTCCGCCTGGTGTCCATGCCGACCTATTTCCGGCCCAAAATTGCGTCTGAAATGTGTCGACGCGGACGCAAAGCGAACGCACCACGCGTCTCCTCGGCGTCCGCAGCGTCCCCACCTGTAGGCCACCCAATCGTTACCCGTCGTCTTATTTATGACGACCACCGACAGCGGGCCCACTAGTCAGTCAGTGAAAGCGTCCTTTTTTAAGCACACGTGCAGCGAAGGCCGGCCTCATCCACTTTTCCCGTCCACATCTGGCCCCCCACCACTCCCTTTACTTCCTCGCCGGTGACAGCAAACCCTAGCGCGCCATGGGCCTCTTCGGCAGCAGCAATGGCAATGGCAAGGGCACCCCCGGCACCTCGTTCTCCCGTACTCCCCCTCCCCTTCTCCGGCGCCGGCGCGTTTCCGCCCCGGTCGCCGGCGCCTGCACATCCCGGTGCACCAAGCGCGATGGCACTACTAGGAAAAGCACTATTAGTAGTGTAGGTTTTTTGCATACTAGTAGCGCAGGGCACCGCGCTACTACTATGACGCTACAACTATTTTTTAACAATAGCGTGTTTTTTACCCCACCCTACTGATAAACAGACATAACAGTAACGTGGGTGCAACCTACGCCTACTACTATTTCACAGCTGCGCTACTACTAACGAAATAGTAGCAACACCTCTATCATACGCCCACGCTACTAGTAACTAATTTAGATTAAAAAATTAAAAATCTACCTATTCCAGTTTACACATACATTTCATAGCTCTCACATAACATGCATTTCGTTATGCGTACATGTTTGCGTGCAGTCAATCATACATATTTGATATAGATAATTAAGACACACACACACACACACACACACACACACATATATATATATATATATATATATATATATATATATATATATATATAATATACGGCACGCGTATAGGTCATCAGCGTCGGCTCCTCCAGAAGGCCGTGTTGATGTCGTTGGCGTCGCCGCCGCCGCAACACCGTGGTGATGTCATCGTCGTCGTTGTCGGTGCCGCAACACCATGACGATGTTGTCGTTGTCGGCGCCACAGCCCCGTGTCGATGTCGATGTCGTCGTCATCGCCGCCGCCGCCCAGCCTCGTGTCGATGTCGTCACCGCCGCCGCCCCAGCCCCGTGTCGATGTCGACGCACCTAATTGATGTGAAAATGGATAGGAAGCATAGAACAGATCAATGGTTCAAACTATCAAAGGCTTGAGGTTGGATTTCTTCGATATGCTTAGGAAAAAAGAGCAGAAAAAACGAAGTCATGCTGAACTCTAGACTACATAATTTTGTTCAATGTTAGTGATGTAAACAATTAACATATTTATATAACTCAAATTCTCCTTATGTATAATTAGCAGATTGGTGCCAACCAGGTGAACACCATGAGGCAGAGGGTTACCCAAACATACATCACCAGTAGCAACGAGGCATATGGAAATCAGGAAGTAATCTCTAGTTTCTACTTTTTAGTGAGCATTTTACCACACCTGATGTTTCCCGTGAAGGAGGTTGTTGTTCATTCTGTGATTCTCTTCGGCCAAATGTTTACCATGAATAGTTTCATTTTTATAAAGCTAATTTCCCTTGTCTTTTTCTCATTAGTCCATTATAGTTATTAATTGGATAAATCCCATGAGTAAGAAAGCAGTAAAACTAAATTTAGGGTCGCATACCTGGGCATTCTCACGCCTATGTATATATGCGGATAAAAAGCTCTAATAATAAACCCAAGAACCAATATATGCATACATTCTCCCACATTTGTCTGCTAAGAACAATAGCTGGAACAAAGGGAATCACTCGATACTTAGGTAGCAGCTTCGAAGCAATATGCGATGAATTAACTGGCACATGGACACAATAGACGATACACATATATAGCATAGCATGATCCATATATATTTTACTCAATGCATATAGATCAATAAACACTAGTAGAAAAGGGCCATTTGTCCCGGTTCGTAAGGGCCTTCTGTCCCGGTTTTGGAACCGGGACTAAAAGGTCGTTACTAATGCCTTTGGCCTTTAGTCCCGGTTTTTATACGAACCGGGACAGATGGGCCTCCACGTGGCCGTTGCGGCCAGCCCAGGCAGGGGGGACTTTGGTCCCGGTTGGTGACACCAACCGGGACCAAAAGGCGAGCTGAGGTTTTTTTTGAAAGGGCTAGTTTAAGGGTTTGGGGGGTTAATTTAGGTTGTTATTAGCTAGCTAATAGAGAGAAGTGTCCTCTCTTATATCTCCGTTCTTGGTTTACCAACACTACTGCTATGCTTAAACATGACTTAGATTGAAGTGAAGGCAACATGTGGTGCATGTCGAAAGTAATACTAATCCTAACTTGATCAAGTTTGGATTGTACTACTTTCGACATGCACCACATGCATGTTGTCTTCACTTCAATCCAATCCATATTCATTTCACCCGCTGATATATAATAACTATTCATGCTCGCATCATGCATCATCATATATAATAACAAGTCTACTAATCATCATCATACAACTTCTACTCGTTATTAATAACAAGTCATACGATCATCATCCTCATAGTCATCGAACCAACCCTACTTAATTGTTCTTAGCACATGATCATCAGTATTAGGTAGGACCTAAATACCCTCTTTAAGGTAAAATAGCATAAAATAATATAGACCCTGACTCTCCATTATGGAGAATGGAGATCATCCTGTCTCCAATTCTTGCGCTTCGCTTCCTTTTGCTTTCAAGAACCTCCTTACGACTGTCCATACATTTTTTCCATCCTTTGATTTGCATGTCTCCATTTCTTTTAGAAATCCGGAATGGACAGTTGAGATTCGTAGGATGACCTGACTGTATGTTCAAAACATTAAGGCTACCTTTCTGATACATCAAATGAGGCACACAATTCTCTGGGATTATCTGTTGAAAAACATAGTAATAACTTCATAGTTAGCAATGATGTACTAGTTTTAGAAGTATGCAAAAGATGCACGGATGTCGTAATAGTAAAAAATCTTACCAGTGTATCTCCATGGTAGTAACCGTAGTTCAACACGTGCACTAGTGGCACGTATTGACCATAATGTTGAGGAGTTTGATTGTAGATATTGTAATTCTCAATATCAGTACAAAACCCGACCAGATGATTTTTCTCCTGATAAGTTAATTCGGAACCATCGGTGTAGTGGGTTTTGTCTACCATCTCCTGCACATTCTTTGAAGAATGAAAATAAACTGTCAATGGAAATAAGTTGTCAACTATTTTGAAATAAACAATATAAATTAGCTAATAACTATGTTTGAGAAACTCACATAGCGGTAGAATTGAAGGCATATCAACAAGGACCCAAATGTCCATATTGTCTTGCTGTACCCCGCCTCCTAGAGATTGACCCATTTGCACTTAAACAAAGGGACCTTAAAATCATGTCCGTAGTCAAGTTCCCATATGTCCACTATGTAAGTGCATCTAGTGCCCCTTAGTGATTTTGGTGTATTGAAGACTTATAGGTTAAGGGACTAATGCGTTTGTGAGTGTACACAGGTCTATAGGTCTATGAGGAGTTTGATATTTACAGGAAAAGTCGACCCCTAAAAATGAATATCTTCGACTGAAGATTTTGGTATTTCTGAAGACTTTCATGAAGACTTTGAAAGTGAAGAAAATGGTGTGACCGTGAAGACTTGGTATTCATTCGAGGAATATGAAGCGTGAAGACTTTTGTTTTCGTAGTTTCATTTTCCCTTTCTTGAGTCATAGGAAACACCGTACTGTTAAAGGGGGTCGAGGAAATACTAAGGAAAAATTTCCATGTGATGCTCAACTCAAAATCCTACACCTACCAATCCCTTCGAGTGAAGCCATTGGAAATCTCATACAGTTCAGTCAATTTCTTCAGTGACAGAGAAGAAGTTCTTCCGGTCTCTGAGGAATTTGTCCTGACTGAGGAGTTAGGAATTCGCCAGTGTGGATTGCCTACACAGTGAGGAACATGATAGCCCTGAGGATTTTGCTACTCAAAATTCCGACCGTTGCTGTGCTATGCGCCAGCTGTCCCAAAATATCTATCCACCTAACGGTCATATCATTGAAGGGCATTTATGTTTTATCATGTCGGGCTGCTCCCTAGGCTATAAATAGCCGCCCCCTACAACCACTAGCTGGTTGGCTGCTCCGAGAGAAACTGACACTTGTCATTTGAGAGCAACCCATCCTCTGAGGACTTTGAGCAAAAATCATCAAGTGAGGAAAAACCAAAAACCCAAAACCCAAACACCTACAAACCCCAAGTGATTGAGCATCACCGAAGAAATTAATCCTGAGTGGATCCGACGCTTGTTACCTTTGAAGACTGTGCTTCTTCCAGACGGTTAGGCATCATGGTCTAGAGCATCCAAGAGGAATTGTGGATCGCCGAGTGACCGAGTTTGTGAAGGTTTGAAAATCGCCTGAAGACTTACCACGAGTGATTGAACGAGGTCTGTGTGACCTTAGTTCAAGGAGAATACGGTGAGGACTGGGTGTCTTGGACTAAGTGTCCTTGACTGGGTGTCTGGGACTGTGTGTCCTCGAGTTTAAATACTCAGCCGCTCCAACCAGACGTACAACTGAGACAGCAGTTGGAACTGGTCTACCAAATCATTGTCTTCACCAAGCTTACTGGTTCTATTCCGTCAACTCTTCCATTTCCTCATAACTGTGTTGTGTGTTTGATCATATATGTGTTTGAAGACTTTGACTGAAGACTTTCTTAATTTCCTCAGTTCAATTTCTTCAGTCTGTTTGTCTTCATCCTGTGTTATCCTGTGATTACGCTTCCAGTACTCTGTGTCTGTCTTCATTTCATCATGATGACTATGCTTGTATTCTGTTATGTTTACTTTTGAGTACTTATTCCGCTGCTAGTAGTTATTCGCTAAGGAATTTCCTCACTGGCAAATTCCTCAGTGAAGAATTTCATAAAAATCGCCTATTCAGCCCCCCTCTAGTCGATATAACGCACTTTCAATTAGTATCAGAGCAAGGTACTCCCTTGTTCTGTGTGATTTTGGTTTAACCGCCTGGAGTTTTAGTTATGTCGACCGCAGGTATGATGAAGGTGACATGCCCCATCTTTGACGGTCCCGAGTATCCCTAGTGGAAGGCCATGATGAAGAAACGCCTCATGGCGATGAACAGTGAGTTGTGGACCGTCACTGAGATTGGCCTGACTGATCTGTGCAAGATGGCGGATGCTGATGGCATTCGCAAGTATACTATTCTCAACCTCACGATGAAGGATGTCATCTGCTCCAGTCTGTCACAAAATCAGTTCAGGAATATCATGCATCTTGATCATGCGAAGCTCATCTGGGACCGTCTCTCTGAGGTCTATGAAGGTCATCGAACCTGTCATGATCCTTGGTTTGAGTACTTCAAGGAATCTCTCAAAACGATGACATTCGAACCAAAATCATCATCTTCTACATCATGCCTTATGGCAAAAGATGCTGAGGTAACTGAATGCTACCTATCCGAGTCCAGTGATGATGAATCTGGTGATGAATTTGGACCCAGTTATGTCAAACTTGCTTCCCTTGCTACTAAACAACAAAGAGCTTTGGAAAAATATCACTATATGCTAAACAAGAGCGATGATATGTTGGGTGAGGAAATGGATCAGTCAAAAGCTTTGGCTGAAAGTCTTCAGAGACTTCATACTAAGTATGACACCCTTCAAGATCAACATAACACTCTCTTATCCGATCATGAGAAGCTTTCTTATAAATTTCATCAAAGAAAGCAAGATCTTGAAAAGCTAAGAGTGAGTTATGAAGATCTTTAGAAGGAGCACGATTCATTACTTGGTCAACAAATCAGTGCTTCTCAGGAAGAATTTGTTCCTCCATGCTTGAAGTGCATTGAACGTGAATCTGCTAATTCTTCACCTGAATGTTCAAATGCTGCTAATGTTTGAAATTCTTCACATGCCTCTGCTATCACTAATTCCTCATCTGAGGACATTTCTAGTATCACTGACGATGCAGGGCTGAAGGAATTGTACACGACAGGCATGTACAAAAGCCTCAAAGGGCATCAGGCACTTTGTGATGTGCTTAAAAAGAAGATCCTCAATAGGGACCTTAGGAAAGAGGGTATCGCCTTTGAGAGGAAACTCAATGCTGATGGTACATATTGGAAGCCTGAGCAGTACCCCAAAACAACATGGGTTGCTGCAAAGGGACCTCCAGTTGATCCATCTAACTTATCTGGATTTGCATGTGAATCTCCTCATTCTGATGATGAGTCAATTGACTCCAACTATAAACTGTTCAAAAATCAGAATGGTGAAGTATTTGCTAGATATGTTGGCACTAACTGCAGGAACAGCTCCCCTATGAAGAAAATCTGGGTTCCCAAAATATGCCTTGAAAATCTTCGGGTGAATGTCATCATGACGCCACCTGTGAAGAATAGGAACCCCAGATCAAATTCCTCATATGGATCAAAGTCCTCATATGAACATCATCATGCTAACCTGTCTATTTCGCAGGGAAGATCTAAGGATTATGGATATGTGCATTATTCTTCAAATCATTATGTCCATAAGTCCTCGAAGAATTTCTCTGCTTACTCTTATGCTTACTCTAACCCATCTTATGTGAAATGAAATGGATTGGCTTCTATGCCATCCTTCTCGTATGGAGCTCGCAGAATGATGAACTCTTTGCCACCCCTTCAGATGTGCGTGGCGAAGAAAAAGAACTAATCTCTTCTGCAGGGTCAGGTCTCCAGACACACGTAATCTTCTGAAGAATTTGCTGGAGACCTGAGCAATGCCTGATAGGACGCAGGCTAATCATGAAGAAATGAACTTTCATTTCTCACGTCCTCATATTGCTTTATCAGTTCTTTTACTTAATGAAATTGATCTGATGAATTGATGTCATATTCTTCACTGATGAAGTATATGAGTTTGTAAGCAGCACTAATTCATCTGCAGGATGATCAACCCAAAGCCACTGAGTGGGTCCTCGATAGTCGATGTACAAACCACATGACTGGTGACAAGAATGTATTGATGGATGCTTCATTATCTCCGTCGCATCTGAAGCATATCATCTTTGCTGACAAAGGCAAAAGTCAAGTATTGGGCCTAGGTAAGGTTGCGATTACAAAGGATCGACACATGGACAAAGTCATGCTTGTTGAGTCCTTACGATACAACCTTATGTCTGCCTCAATGCTTTGTGATCTTGATATGGTTGTTGTCTTTGGCAAGTACCGTTGTGTTGTGGTTATGGAAGCTGACAATTCCAAAGTCTTCGAGGGCTTTAGGAGAGGAGACCTGTATATTGTTGATTTCTCTACAGGACCACAACCAGCCGTTTGCTTACTTGCAAAAGCTTCAGAAGGCTGGCTCTAGCATCGACGACTTGGTCATCCAGGCATGAGGAATTTGCACACGCTTGCGAAGAAGAAGCATGTCATTGGCATCGAGAATGTCAAATTCCTCAAGGATCACCTATGCGGAGCCTGTGAAGCTGGGAAGATGACCAAGGCCAAGCATCCAGCAAAGACTATCATGACCACCACTCGCCCATTTGAATTGCTTCACATGGATCTCTTTGGTCCTAATCATTATTCTCCTATTTCAAATGAAGCATCTCAATATGGCTTTGTTATTGTTGATGATTATTCTCGCTACACATGGGTACACCTTGTTACTTACAAACATGAAGTGCAGGAAGTCTTCAAACGATTTTCCTCGAGGGCTTCAACCAACTTGGGTGTGAAGATCAAGCACATCAGAAGTGACAATGGCACTGAGTTCAAGAATTCTGGTCTCGATGACTATCTCGATGAACTTGGTATTACTCATGAGTTATCTGCTCCTTACACTCCTCAGCAGAATGGCGTCGTGGAGCGCAAGAACGGGACTCTTGCTGAGACGGCTCGCACTATGATTGATGAATACAAAACGACTTGTAATTTCTGGACTGAGACAATTGATACTGCGTGCCACATCATCAACAGAGTATATCTTCACAAATTCTTCAAAAAGACTGCCTATGAACTCCTCACTGATAAGAAACCCAATGTCAGTTATTTCAAAGTCTTCGGTGCTAAATGTTGGATTAGAGATCCTCATCACAACTCAAAATTTGCACCGAAAGCACATGAAGGTTTTATGCTTGGTTACGGAAAGGACTCGCACACCTACAGAGTCTTCAACAACGTTCTTCACAAAGTTTTTGAAACTGTAGATGTGCGGTTCGATGAAACTAATGGCTCGCAAAGAGAGCACCTACCTACTATGATAGATGAACCAACACCTGAGGAAACTATCAAGTTCAAGGCTACTGAGGATGTCATTCCTACTGAAGAATCTGCTGAAGAATTCATTCCAGAACATGAAGAACGTCGAGCTAATGCACCTGAAGAAAATGGTGCTGAAGAAAACGCTGATCAAATTCTTCAACGACAACCAGCTCATCCTCGCATTGCAAAAGAAGTGCAAGTTGGAAAGATCATCAATGACATCAAAGCGCCAGGTCCTCTCACACGCTCAAAAGCTTCACATTTGTCTAACTTTTGTGGGCAGTATGCTTTTGTCTCTATTATAGAGCCCACTAAGGTAGATGAAGCATTTCTGGAGCCTGAGTGGATTTAGGCCATGCAAGAGGAATTACATCAGTCCGAGCTTAACAATGTCTGGGAACTGGTCAAACGTCTAGATCCTCGCAAGCACAATATCATCGGCACAAAGTGGATCTACCGCAACAAGCAAGATGAAAATGGCCTTGTGGTGAGGAATAAGGCACGACTTGTAGCTCAAGGCTACACACAGGTTGAAGGAATTGATTTCGATGAAACTTTTGCACCTGTTGCTAGACTTGAGGCTATTTGCATATTACTTGCTTATGCTAACCATCATGATATCACTTTATATCAAATGGATATGAAAAGTGCATTCTTCAATGGTAAGCTTGAGGAAGAAGTATATGTTGCTCAACCCCCAGGTTTTGAAGATCCAAAGAATCCTGACAAAGTCTTCAGACTCAACAAGGCCCTCTATGGCCTCAAGCAGGCCCACGGGCTTGGTATGATACCTTGAAGGAACTCTTCATTAAGAAAGGCTTCAAACCGGTTCACTCGACCCTACTCTTTTCACTAAATCTTATGATGGTGAATTGTTTGTGTGCCAAGATGGGAGAGTTGAAATTCTTCTTAGGTCTTCAAATTCGTCAACAACGCAATGACATATTCATATCTCAGGAGAAATACCTCAAGGATGTACTGAGGAAATTCAGCATGCAAGATTGTAAAGGCGTCCAAATTCCTATGCCCACAAATGGCCATCTGTGCACTGATGAAAATGGCATTGACTTCGATCATAAGGTATACCGCTCCATGATAGGTTCCTTATTATACTTATGTGCATCTAGGCCAGATATAATGCTTAGTGTTTGCATGTGTGCCCGATTTCAAGCTGCACCGAAGGAATCACACCATAAGGCTGTGAAGCATATTCTTCGATATCTAGCTCACACACCAACACTTGGATTATGGTACCCCAAGGGCTCGGCTTTTGACCTCATTGGATATTCTGACTCTGACTATGCTGGTGATTGTGTGGACCGCAAGTCAACATCTGGTACATGTCATTTCCTCGGACGATCTTTGGTCTGTTGGTCCTCGAAGAAACAGAACTGCGTATCACCATCTACTGCTGAAGCTGAGTACATTGCCGCTGGTTCTTGCTGTGCCCAATTGCTATGGATGAAGCAAACTCTCAAGGACTATGGCATCAACATGAAGAATGTGCCTCTCTTCTGTGACAATGAGAGTGCCATCAAGATTGCTCACAACCCAGTTCAGCACTAGAAGACAAAGCACATTCAGATTCGTCATCATTTTCTTCGTGATCATGGGTTGAAGGGCGACATTTCTATTGAGCATGTGAAGACTGAAGAACAGCTAGCCGATATCTTCACAAAGCCCTTGGATGAGAAGAGATTTAGCAAGTTGCGGTGTGAGCTAAATATCCTAGAATCTTCGAATGTTCTTTGAAAAGGACACTCATCCTAACACTTATGCAAAATTGATGACTTAGATGTGCAACACATGAAGAAACGTTTTCTTCAATCAACGAAGAATAACACTCTTAGTGTGAAGAAATTAATGAAGAATTTGATTCTCAGAACCCTACGATAATTGTACGCGGTGTCTGAAATCATTATTCTTATACGGTGGGTCACGCCACCACCAAAAGTTGAAATTCCTCAATTATTCATATTCTTCAACTTTGCATTGTCTTCACTGCTTCCGTCGTTTTTCTTCATTGACTATATATATATATATATATTTATGTCCTCTACAACATTCACTTATTGCTATTTCTTCAAGTTGCTTTTCTGCTAAGTGAATGTGATCGGACCCTTCCCCTCTATGCTATACTCAACCCAATCTGTTCACAAATTCTTCATGTGCGTTCTATTTGAAACTCATTCAAAATCTTCACTGTGTTCTTGTCAGCTGAAGAAATTGCGAACGGAACTTTAAAACCTATCTTATCGAAATTTTCCGTTTTGCCACTCAAACCGTTCCGCATCCCACGATATACTTATCCAGTCACCCACGATCTAACACGATCTCCACCTCTCACTACGTGGGTGACACATGTCATGCGAATGAGAAGGGTCAGGGGCACGTTCGTCCAATTTCTTCGGGCGAGCAGTTTTTCACCGTGGCTATAAATACCCCTCCTTCCCTTCCTTACTTCTTTTACTCCGCTTGACCTCTCTCTCCAGCTCGAGCTTCTCAAACCCTAGAGCCGCCGCTACTTCATCGCCGCCGGTGAGGAAGAGCTTCACTGTCTCGACCTCGTCGCCGACGTACTCGCGCCGACCGCGGACATCTTCACTCCGCCGCCGCCGTAGCTGCCTTCCTCCGCCAAGTTAGGGCGTGGAAGATCTGCACAGACGAACTTCACATCTCCTCACTCCAGTTCGTCGTGTTCTTCATCCAGGGTAATTAAAAGTTACTTTTACTGCCCTTGTTGATTCGGATGATTATCTACAAAATCTTCAAAAGTGTTTTTCTTCATATCTTCACACACTGAACATCTCACAAGTCATCTGTTCTTGATTCGTTTCTCTAAGCATCATTTTTTTCAAGATTCCTAAATTGTGTGGATCTTCGATCTATACAACTCTGGAACCTAAGACAAAGAACGCTTAGTGAAAATCTTCAAGACTCATCTGGTCAAATTCCTCAAACTTGTTCTTTTTAGAAAACCTTCTAAGAACGCATATGACCTCTCCAAATTCCTCGCAACTATACTCTGTTCATAGGTACACATGTCAGCTACTGAATCACTAGGTTCTCATCAACTTAACTCATTTGCAGCGTTTCTCGAAGAAAAGTTGCATACTTCTTCAGAGAATTCAATTGTTCAAATTCCTCAACTGAAGAAAATGGCTGATGGTAAGAAGCCACAGAAGGGAGGAAAGAGGCTGGAGGTAAATACAGCGTTTGAGATCCCTGATGACATATATGCTGGGTACTGCACACCTACTGAGGAAACCAAGAATGAGCGCAAAGTGCGCAAACAGAGGATAGAGAGGAGATGGGCAAGAGAATGGAGGGAGTACAGATATGTCACTCCTAAGTACATGAAGAAATTCACACTCAATCCTCCATGCCCAAGAGCTCCATTGGCACCTGGCCAAATAGCAGATCCCACCAGCCTCAAGCGCGGTGAGGACTATCCTGATGAATGGGCCAAGCGCCAAGCCAAGCTGGCTAAGCAAGCTAGAGAAGCAGTGAGGAAATTCAATGAAGACTCTGCTGCTGCCTCTTCTGAGGTCTTTGCTGTCAAGCCAAAGAAGGCTATGTCAAAGAAGCCTGCGCGCAAGCCAAGTGCTTCACCAACAATGCCCTCAAGGCCAAGTTCCTCAGCAATGCCCGCACGGCCAGAATCCTCAAAGCCCTCACGGCAAATTCCTCATGCTGCTCCTATTCCTCCAAAGTCCTCAGCTCCTCCGCCAAAGCCTTCAGCTATTCCGACTAAATCCTCAGCACCTGTGCATCTCGCCTTGTGCCAAAGGACTGCCGGCATCTCCATTGCCTCAGGTGTCTCAGCTAGTTCCTCAGCTGCACCAAGTTCCTCAGCTGTCCCCTCATTGCTGAAGACAAAGGCCACTGCTGGACGAGGTCCTTGCCCAAGTCCTCAAAAGAAGCAAGTCACTTTCCAAGTACTGTCTGATGAAGACGAAGCTGATGATGAACTTGCAGAAATCATCAGAGACTGGCAAGTCAGGGCTGCTAGAGCCAAAGGACCAAAGGTGCCACTGCTTTTGGATCCCAAGCTGATCCTCGACTACATTGATGATTGGCACAAGGACCCCAACACTCCCATGCCCGACTTCAAGCTGACTCCTGGCCAGAGTCACATGCTGACCCACTTCATTCAAAAAGAAAAGTGGAAATTTGAGAAGGCCAGGCAGATCAAGAAAGCGCAGTACAAGAAAGAGCGCCATCTGAAGAAAAACGTTATCTCTATGACAACTGAAGAACTTGTCACTATTCACACTGAGATTAAGAAACTCAGTGATGACTTTGACGCATATCGCACTGATTGGCTTGGAGCCAAAGTTCATTTTGTGAAACTTGCGGATAACTTCACTTCCAATGTTGCAGCCCCAACGCAACAGGAAATTCCTCAGGCTGAAGCATCTGCTCAGCCTACTGAAGAAAATGCTAGCACCACTGATGACAATCAGGCTGCTGAAGATAATGTGAGTTCCAGGGCTGATGACTGCATTCCAGCCGCTGAAGAAATTGCCAGGGCACCCACTAGTGGTGTGCCTGAAGAAACTGAAGAACTTAGGGCAACTGCATCAGTTGAGCCTGAAGAAAATCAATCAGATTCCTCATCTGCTCCTGCACAAACTTCAACTCCAATCCTTCCATCTGCATCAGATGTGAAGAAGACCAAGGCTGCAGAGCGTGCTGCAGTGAAGAAAAGGAAAGCATCAGCTGCTTCAGATTCTTTAGCTCCGAAGAAAATGAAGCCTGTGACAAGTTCATTTGCAAATCCGATTGATGTTGTTCCCATCTCAACCAGGCCATCAAAGGACCTTGTTCCTTTTGATGAAGAATATGTGATCCCCAGCGGGTCTGATGAAGAAACTCCTTCTGCTACTTCGTCTGAACCATTGGATGAAGAAATTGAAGTGGATGCGATCCCTTCAATACCTATCATCTCCTCACCTATGCCTCAGTTCACACCTGAAGAGGCTGGCGTTAAAGAAATGGAAGATGAAGATGTGGACATTGGCTGCTCCACACCCATAATCAGTGATGAATTCTGGGAAAGTCAGCATCCAAACTCACCAATGTTCACCCCTCTACAGAAAATTCCTCAGTCCCCCACACAAACTGTACATATGGGCTCGGAAGAATCTCATCCTGCTGCATCTGTCCATGAGGAAATTCCAGCCACTAGTGTTGAAGAAACTGCTGCTGCTGAATAACCAACAACGCAGATTGCCACTGAGGAGGAACCAGAAATTCCTCAGCCTGAAGAACCTGCGATTGAGATTCCTGAGGTCGTGATGCAACTCACTGACACTCCTCTGCCGAAGCCAAAGGATCCATTCTCACGCAAGCAAAAGTTCAAGGCTGATGATTTCTTCGGTGAGCACGTATTCTTCGAAGATTACAAGCCATATGACTCTGCTCGCATTAGGAAGAGGCGTTTCTGGACTGCTAGTCAATCCAATTTCTATTCCTCAGTGTTGTTCAACAAGGAGAAGATCTTCTACCATCAGCATATTCCTCACGTGGATATGTAATCTCTGCCGTGCTTTGCACCAGTCCTCAGTGTTCTTCACGACGCTGGACTGCTCAACTTTTGCGCTGACATCTGTGATTGGAATGAAGAACTGATTCTTCAATTCTATGCAATGCTGCACATCACCGGAGATGCTGAAGATGTGAATTCATGGGTGCTGGACTGGATGTCTGAAAACACTCACTACACTGCACCAGCCTCTGAATTGCTTCGCGCTCTACCACTCAGTCCTCCCCTTGAAGAAGCTCGCTGCATCTAAAGTGAACCTGAGCTCACACATCATTACATGCAGGTGCTAATGAAACATTTGAAGCCAGGTCAAGCACCAAGAACCAAATTCCTCGTGAAGGAATTGCTGTACATGCCCAGAACTGTCTATCGTATTCTTACGAGGACAATCAGTCCTATCAAAGGCCACGACTCATCTGATGAGGAAATTGTTGGCATCATGTAGAATCTGGTATTCAACATCGTTCATGGCATTCCTGTCAATTATCTCGATTTCTTCATGAGGACTATGGCCAATGTTGCACTGTCTCCTTTTAAGCTGAAGCCTTATGCACCTTGGATCATGAGATTCCTCAGGACAAAGTCTTCACTCAACTACAAAGCCGATTGCCAGAATCACCTCAGCTACCTGCCCCCAATTGAAGTTCTCAAGCAGACATATTCCTCAGTTGATGGAAAGGGCAAGGCACCATCTGTAATAGATGAAGGCATTCGTCCATTGGATGGTCAGTTTCGCAAAGTTGCATCTTATTCCACCAATGATGACTCTGCCACACATGACTCTGCCAATGCACCCAAGTCCACTCCTCAAGCCACTGCTCCGTGCGTGATGACTGACCGTGAACTTCTGCTTAGTCTTCACTAGAAGGTGGATCGAAATCACAAATGGGTTAAGCGTCAGTTTGGTTCACTTCTTCACAACATGACTGCCACACACAATGCAGTGAAGAAAAACCACTACTACCTCCATCAAGTCTTCGGTCGCACCTGGGCAATCCTGTCACATCTGTATGGTGAAGAAGATCTGAAGAACATGGGTCTCAATGAAGATTTTGACTGGTCTGCACCTCCACAGAAGAAATTCAAGAAGGTCAAGGTTCCTTCTCTGGTGGCCACCTCATATTCTTCATCGCACGACACTGATGAACATGAAGATTTGGACGACACTACGGCAGGCCCTACATCAACAAACGACCCCAACAACGCTGGCGCTCCTTCATCAACATGATTATCTTCAGGGGCGTTAGTCCTCATTTTTGATCCTTTTGGTCATTCGATGACAAAGGGGGAGAAATATGAGTTAGTCTTCAAGCGGGTCTACTATATGGGCGTTTTTTTCTATGTTACAACTCTGGTTCTTCTGAAACTTTATTGGATCGAGTTGTAATCTTAAACCCGATGGTGCTCTAATACTTTTGATGCACTATGCTCTGATACTTTTGATGCACTATTCTGCATGCTTATTCCTCGTTAATATTATTGCACGCATGCTGAATTTCATCAGGCACCAAATTTCATCATTCATTTCAAATTCCTCATATTATATGTTAAATGCGTGTATGAATTACAAGATATAGGGGAGATCTCCATGATTCAACTCTTCAACTGTGCATTGCTTCAAAAGCAAATTCCTCACTATGCACATCTTCAGGGGGAGTTCTTCTATATCTTGAAATCAAATTCCTCAATATCAGTAGTTACACTTCATATGCTTATCCCCGCTGAAAACTTAACCTATATTGTCACCAATCACCAAAAACGGGGAGATTGTAAGTGCATCTAGTGCCCCTTAGTGATTTTTGTGTATTGAAGACTTATAGGTTAAGGGACCAATGCGTTTGTGAGTGTACACAGGTCTATAAGTCTATGAGGAGTTTGATATTTACAGGAAAAGTCGACCCCTAAAAATGAATATCTTCGACTGAAGATTTTGGTATTTCTGAAGGCTTTCATGAAGACTTTGAAAGTGAAGAAAATGGTGTGACCGTGAAGACTTGGTATTCATTCGAGGAATATGAAGCGTGAAGACTTCTGTTTTCGTAGTTTCATTTTCTCTTTCTTGAGTCATAGGAAACACCGTGCTGTTAAAGGGGGTCGAGGAAATACTAAGGAAAAATTTCCATGTGATGCCCAACTCAAAATCCTACACCTACCAATCCCTTCGAGTGAAGCCATTGGAAATCTCATACAGTTCAGTCAATTTCTTCAGTGACAGAGACGAAGTTCTTCTGGTCTCTGAGGAATTTGTCCTGACTAAGGAGTTAGGAATTCGCCAGTGCGGACTGCCTACAGAGTGAGGAACATGATAGCCCTCAGCATTTTGCTACTCAAAATTCCGACCGTTGCTGTGCTATGCGCCAGCTGTCCCAAAATATCTATCCACCTAACGGTCATATCATTGAAGGGCATTTATGTCTTATCATGTCAGGCTGCTCCCTAGGGTATAAATAGCCACCCCCCTACAACCACTAGCTGGTTGGCTGCTCCGAGAGAAACTGACACTTGTCATTTGAGAGCAACCCATCCTCTGAGGACTTTGAGCGAAAATCATCAAGTGAGGAAAAACCAAAAACCCAAAACCCAAACACCTACAAACCCCAAGTGATTGAGCATCACTGAAGAGATTGATCCTGAGTGGATCCGATGCTTGTTACCTTTGAAGACTGTGCTTCTTCCAGACGGTTAGGCGTCATGGTCTAGAGCATCCAAGAGGAATTGTGGATCGCCGAGTGACCGAGTTTGTGAAGGTTTGGAAGTCGCCTGAAGACTTACCACGAGTGATTGAACGAGGTCTGTGTGACCTTAGTTCAAGGAGAATACGGTGAGGACTAGGTGTCTTGGACTAAGTGTCCTTGACTGGGTGTCCGGGACCGTGTGTCCTCGAGTTTAAATACTCAGCCGCTCCAACCAGACGTACAACTGAGACAGCAGTTGGAACTGGTCTACCAAATCATTGTCTTCACCAAGCTTACTGGTTCTATTCCCTCAACTATTCCATTTCCTCATAACTGTGTTTTGTGTTTGTTCATATATGTGTTTGAAGACTTTGACTGAAGACTTTCTTAATTTCCTCAGTTCAATTTCTTCAGTCTGTTTGTCTTCATCCTGTGTTACCTTGTGATTACACTTCCAGTACTCTGTGCCTGTCTTCATTTCATCATGATGACTATGCTTGTATTCTGTTATGTTTACTTTTGAGTACTTATTACGCTGCTAGTAGTTCTTCGCTAAGGAATTTCCTCACCGGCAAATTCCTCAGTGAAGAATTTCATAAAAATCACCTATTCACCCCCCTCTATTCGATATAACGCACTTTCACACTATGTAACCATAATATGTGTCCTTTCCCCTCTCGATTGCTGCATCAAAGCGGACACCGCTGTTTCGGTTGGTGCTCTTTTGATCTGGGGCGGTCGTGTAAAATGTATTCCCATTTATCTTGTATCCTTTGTAAGTCAATACAGTCGAATATGGTCCCCTCACTAGTAGAAAAAGGGTCAAATGTGAAGCACATCATTGCCGGTTTGAATTTGAGCCGGTACTAATGTGTCCATTAGTGTCGGTTCCAACGGCTAGGCGGGCGGACATCATTAGTACTGGTTCGTGGCGAACCTTTAGCACCGGTTCGTGCCACGAACCAGTACTAAAGTGAGTAGTGGCAGGATGTTGTCAGTCCGGGGCCCCTCCAGCACCTTTAGTACCGGGTCGTATCACGAACCGGTACTAAAGGTCATCCTACATACACCCTTCATCCACCCGAGCTCACTCTATTCTTCCCCTTTCCCCTCTCCTCTCTATTCTTTCCCTCTTCCTCTCAAGCTCATCACACATTTTGCCCAAAATTTGTCAAGATTTGAAGGCCCCCATCCATTCAAATGATCACAAAGGTTAGCAACTTTGTCCTTTCATCTCTCATTGCTAGATTAGCTCGTGCAATGCTTTATATAGTGATTGATTTCTGAGTTTAGTAATTTGGGAGGAATTATATATATGTGCTAGTATTTGATTTATATGCAATTTGAGGTCAAAAATAACACTTAGTTTGCATATGTAGGTGTGGTTTACTTAGTGCCTTCTAAATCTCCGTCGTAACCACCGTCGATCGCCCGCAACGTCCCGTCGCCGGCACCACCTTGTGGTGAGCCTCTTGTTCATGAATCTTTTATATAAAAAATTGATGTTTGTGTGATTTGGATATATAGTTACTCGTATAATTATCTTACCCATACGTTGTTTGTTATAATAGTGCCATGGTTTTGATATCCGTCCCTGTCGGCCCTCGTCCGGGTTATGATTCAGATGTGGTATATTCTCTTTTAAAACTATTTGTTGCATTGCGTGTTTATGACAAATTATGCCCATCAAGTTGACATAGATATTTGTACGTAGGAGGTAGTTGAACCGGAAATTCCAACCGACCCTATTGTCGAGAGGTTAAATTTAGTTGAAAGAGAAAACGAGGATTTGAAGGAAAAATTGAAAAGAATTAAGGGGGAGAAGATGGAATTGGAGTTGCATGTTGCCGATGTCGTCGATGATCACAAGATTAAGATGGAGAAAATCCTCTTGAAGATTAGAAAGATTAGAAAATATGCCATTCATAGTGAGGCTTGGTATCATTATGCTGTTGCATCAATTGTTACCTTAGTTGCGATCTTGATTGCATTTGTTGTTGCATTTAAATTCTTTAGCTAGAGAGTTATTTGTTTGTTGCATTTAAGTGTTGTATGAACTTTATGTATTGTATTAATTTGGTGCTTTCGGTGCTGTGTATTGAAGATGAGCCGGCAATGGATGTACGATGACCGATGCTCTCCCGAGTTCATTAATGGCGTGCATACTTTTCTGCTTGCGGCTGAGGCAAACAAGGGCGGATGGTTTTATGCATTATCCATGTGTTGGCTGTAAGAATGGTTACAATTACTCTACGTCAAGAACCATTCACGTCCACCTGTTTGAGTCCGGTTTCATGCCCCACTATTATGTTTGGACCAAGCACGGAGAAAGAGGGGTTATGATGGAAGACAATGAAGAAGAAGAGGACGACGACAGCTATCCTGGCCATGGGTTCCCTGAATACGATGATACAACAATGAGGGAAGAAGCTGAGCCGGTAATGCAGGAAGAAGCTGAGCCGGCAATGCAGGAAGAAGCTGAAGAAGAGGCACCGGATGAGCCCGTTGATGATCTAGGTCAGGCCATTGCCGATGCAAAGAGAAACTTCTCAAGTGATTTGGAGAAGATGAACTTGCAGCGCATGTTAGAGGATCACAAAAAATTCTTGTACCCGAATTGCGTAGGTGACAAGAAAAAGCTGGGCACCACACTAGAATTGCTGCAACGGAAGGCAGAGAATGGTGTATCTGACAAGGGATTTGGAGAGTTGCTGGTAATGATAAAGAATATGCTTCCAAAGGACAACAAATTGCCCGAGAGTACGTACGAAGAAAAGAAGGCTGTCTACCCTCTAGGGTTAGAGGTGCAGAAGATACATGCATGCCCTAATGATTGCATCCTCTACCGCGGTGAGTACGAGGATTTGAACAATTGCCCGGTATGCGGTGCATTGCGTTATAAGATCAGCCATGATGACCCTGGTGATGTCGAGGGCGAGCGCCCCAGGAAGAAGATTCCTGCCAAGGTGATGTGGTATGCTCCTATAATACCACAATTGAAATGTTTGTTCCAAAACAAAGAGCATGCCAAGGCGATGTGATGGCACAGAGAAGACCGTAAGAAAGACAGAAAGTTGAGAGTACCCGTTGACGGGTCGCAGTGGAGAAAAATCGAGAGGAAGTATGGGAAGGAGTTTGCAGATGACGCAAGGAACGTATGGTTTGGTCTAAGCGCAGATGACATTAATCCTTTTGGGGAGTAGAGCACCAACCATAGCACCTGGCCTGTGACTCTATGTTTGTATAACCTTCCTCCTTGGTTGTGCATGAAGTGGAAGTTCATTATGATGCCAGTGCTCATCCAAGACCCTAAGAAACCCGGCAACGATATTGATGTGTACCTAAGGCCATTAGTTGAAGAACTCTTACAGTTGTGGAATGGAACAGGTGTACGTGCGTGGGATGAGCACATGGGGGAAGAATTTGACCTAAAGGCGTTGTTTTTCATGACCATCAATGATTGGCCTGCTCTCAGTAACCTTTCAGGACAGACAAACAAGGGATACCGCACACACACGCATTGTTTGGATGATACCGACAGTATATATTTGGCTAATTGTAAGAAGAATGTGTACCTGGGACATCGTCGGTTTCTTCCGAGCAGGCATGCCGTAAGAAAGAAAGGCAAGCATTTCAAAGGTGAGGCGGACCACCGGACAAAGCCTCGCCACCGTACTGGTGCTGATGTACATGATATGGTCAGGGATTTGAAGGTAGTCTTTGGAAAGGGTCCTAGCGGACAACCTGTTCTGAATGACGCTAACGGACGTGCACCCATGTGGAAGAAGAAATCTATATTTTGGGACCTGCCCTATTGGAAAGACCTAGAGGTCCGCTCCGCAATCGACGTGATGCACGTGACGAAGAATCTTTGCGTGACCCTGCTTGTCTTCTTGGGCGTGTATGGGAAGACAAAAGATGCACCTAAGGCACGGGAGGACCAGCAACGTATGCACGGAAAAGACGGCATACATCAGGGTCATGCCAGCTACGCTCTTACCAAAGAAGAGAAGGAAATCTTTTTTGAATGCCTGCTCATTATTAAGGTACTGTCTGGCTTCTCCTCGAATATAAAGGGAATAATAAACATGGCAGAGAAAAAGTTCCAGAACCTAAAGTCTCATGACTGCCACGTGATTATGACGCAACTGCTTCCGGTTGCATTGAGGGGGCTTCTACCGGAAAATGTTTGATTAGCCATTGTGAAGCTATGTGCATTCCTCAATGCAATCTCTCAGAAGGTAATCGATCCAGAAATCATACCATGGTTAGAGAATGATTTGGTGCAATGTCTTGTCAGTTTCGAGTTGGTGTTCCCACCATCCTTCTTCAACATCATGACGCACGTCCTAGTTCGCCTATGCGAAGAGATTAACATTTTGGGTCCTGTATTTCTACACAATATGTTCCCCTTTGAGAGGTTCATGGGAGTCTTAAAGAAATATGTTCATAACCGTGCTAGGCCAGAAGGAAGCATCTCCAAGGGCCATGAAAATGAGGAGGTCATTGAGTTTTGTATTGACTTTATTCCTGACCTTAAGCCGATTGGTGTTCCTGAATCGCGGCACAAGGGCAGACTGGATGGAAAAGGCATGCTAGGAGGGGATCAAATAATATGTATGGACGAACATTCTCTAACTGAAGCACACTACACAGTTCTGCAGAATTCCGCCTTGGTGGCTCCGTATATGGACGAACACAAGAATTTTCTACGCTCCAAACAACCGGAGCGGTCTGATGACTGGATTACATATGAACAAACCAGGAGTTTCACCGGCTGGTTGCAGACACGTACCATACAAGACGCCTCTATTGAAGATGACCTATACTCGCTGTCCCAGTTACCATCTTCGAATATAATGACTTTCAAAGGGTACGAGATAAATGGTAATACATTTTACACGATCGCCCAAGATAAGAAGAGCACCAACCAAACAGTGGTGTACGCTTTGATGCAACAACCAAGACGTGAAAGGAAACATATTATGGTTACATAGAGGAGGTATGGGAAGTTGACTATGGACGTGGTTTGAAGGTCCCTTTGTTTCGGTGCAAATGGATCAATATGACACGAGGCGGGGTAACGGAAGACCGGCAGTATGGAATGACAATAGTGGATCTCAACAATCTTGCGTATGCAGACGAACCATTCGTCCTAGCTAATGATGTGACACAGGTTTTCTATGTGAAGGATATGTCTACCAAGCCGAGAAAAAGAAAAGATAAGGAAGCGAATGCATCATACGATGAGCCAAAGTGCCACATAGTTCTTTCTGGGAAGAGAAACATCGTGGGAGTGGATGACAAGACAGACATGTTAGAAGATTATGAAAAGTTTGATGAAATTGCTCCATTCACAGTGAATATTGACCCGAGCATCTAGTTAAATGATGAATATTTTCCATGGCTATGGCGCAAAGGGACACACGCGAAGAAAAAGTTTCACACCCAAAGATCTGGGATGTGATCGGCTTCACTATCATCACTTTCTTCTGTGTTTCACACCCAGGAGGGAATCTCTGTAATAGTTAGGATAGTTATGTGTTTTGGCATTTGAAACGCAAAGAAATTTTATGTGCAAACAAATTCTTTCATGCATCTACTGATTTTTTTTAGCTAAATGACCCTGAAATTGAAAAGCATTTCAAATGAACTCAGAAAAGGTTGAAAGTTGGCATGGTATCATAATTTCACCCACATAGCATGTGCAAAAAAGTAGAGAGGGTTACCGGAAAAACTGGATGCACTTCGTGTACAAAGTGGACAATCTCTTTCGAAGTATCAGGGTTTCGGACGAAAACTCATCCGTTACAAAGGCATTTCATTTTTTAAATAACCTAAGCATTACCAAATTGAATATAATGATAAACCACACTAATATTAAGCATAAGAAAAAAGAATCACTGAAAAATCTATTTTCAAAGTTAAGTTATTCACAAACTAGTGATTCACACAAATTTCAAATAATTCAAAATTTAAACTATTCAAATTTGTAAACTACCGGCACTAAGAGAAAGTTTGTAATTTTTTGTACCTAAAGCAGAAATATTCAAAAAAAACTCTAAATACAACAAAAAACAACTCAAAAATAAATAAAACAAAAATAAATAAAGCAAAAAAGAAGCCCGCCTACTGCGCCACAGCGGCCTGCATACGATTAGAAACCCAACCTGTTGTTGGGCCAGGACGCAGGCCCGCAAAGGCCCAGTAGGCCCACAGGGCAGCACCGAACATTTAGGCCTAGTAGGCCTGCTTTGGAGAGGAGCTCGAGAGAGCTACCGCAATGGGGCATATAAACCAGTGCGGACGCCCCTCGGCTAGCGAGGTGGGACTAAACATGACGCACCGCACCTGCGCGAGCGCACCCCCTTTAGTATCGGGTGGTGGCTCAAACCGGTACTAAAGTGGGGGTCTTTAGTACCGGTTGGAGCCACCACCCGGTACTAAAGGGGTGCCGTTCCCGCCGCTTAGCCTGGCCAGAACAGACCTTTAGTACCGGTTGGTGGCTTCAACCGATACTAAAGGTTGTTCTATATTAGAAAACACTTCAAAAAATTGTCAGTTTCTCATCTCTCCCTCTGCTTCTTTCTCCTCTGCCTCGTCGCCGCCGCCCCTCGCCGCCGCCCCCGTCGCCGTCCGTCGCCGTCCCCATCGTCCCCATCGTCGCGCCGCGCCCTGCCCCGTCCTCCCGTCGTCCCTGCCCGGGCCGTCCCCGTCCCCGTCGTCGCCGCCCCGTCCCCATCCCCGCCGTCACCGCCCGTCTCCGTCCCCGTCACCGCCCCCGTCGTCGGGCCTCGTCGGTGAGCTCCTATCCCGACCGCACACACACACACACACTGTGTTATAGAAATATTAGAAATGTGAGTTATATACACTACAAGAAATATGTTAACTTATGACCTTCTGTCAGTGACCCTCGAAGAATTGGCCATAAATTTATGACCATTTTAGACCAATTGGTCAAAAGCTGTTCAGGGGGCTCCAAACCCTAAACCATTGCGACCATTTTGGTCAGAAAGGTCATGATTTCCTTACACGAAATGGTCACAAAGCAAACAGTGCTAGTCCGCTGCCTTATTTCTAGTTGTTAATGACCAATATTGATGGTCATAGCCTTGTAGATTGTGGTGTGTTGTGATGATTAGGCACCATCTCATCAGTTTTGCCTATGTGTCATGTCCATGTGGCAGTTTTTGCCCTAGGTTGTGAAGCAACCTATATTTCTATCATTCCCAAAATTCCCAAAAAATCTCATAAATTCTTTGGGGCATATCTTCATCAAATATGTAAAAATCCTTCCTTGCCTAGTTCAAAACTAATTCAACAATATTCATTTTCCTATTCTGTTCATAACAACACTTTATGAAGGAAGTGCTATTTATATATTCTTGATTGCCCTCGAAATTTTTGGGCAATCTTTCCTATCCAAATCATTATTGCATGACAAAATTCAGCTCCATTTGCCTAGCAAATAATCCTCGGCAAATTTCCAAAGTTTTTGTCCACCTAGAAGCATTGTGAAGGAAGTACCTTTTTTATATCTCTAAATGACATGAAATTTATATAGTTTCTTCATATGCCCAAATTATCGCCCTCCTCCAAATTGCAGCTCAGTCAAATCATCTATGTGAGCCCAGGTTCAATTTATATTTTATGGCCAAATTGGCACGTTGCAAAGCAAGTGTTATATAGACCCATCCTATTACCCTCAAACTTTTCGGGCACTCTTCCATACCCAAATCATTGCTACATGATAATATTCAGCTCAATTTTCCTAGTAAATCTTTCTCGGGAAATTTCCAAAGTTTCTACCTCGAGAGAAGCTTTGTGAAGTACTAGCTAGGCTTACCCAAATGATCTGAAAATTTACCAGTGCGTGACCATACCTAAGTAACTTACCTACACCAATTTTGAGCTCATTTCATTCATCCAATCTCTCTCACTAGTTTTCCCAAGTTTCTGTCCATAGAAGAGCATTGTGAAGGAAGTACTATTTTGGCATGCCCAAATGGTATCAATTTTCTACAATGCCTTCCTATGCCCAAATGACCATCCTCCACAAAATTTCAGCTCAATCCATTCATTATTTTGAGCCCAGCTTCAACATTCGTAGTTATGTCCAGCGTGGTACTTTGCAACGCAAGTACCACCTAGGATCCTCCTTTTGAGCTAAAAATTTGTGAAGACATTCTCCTTAGTAGATGATCATCCTCAGCCAAAACTCACGCCCATTGGCCATGTGTATTTCCCGTACCGCTAATCAAACACTTGGCTGCTAATTCATGTTTGAGCATCGATCAGTCTCCTCGTGAGAATCTTATATTGTAATTTTCTTCCTAGCACCTACCTGGGGAGTGCCCAACCCACTAGACATGCCTAGGCCGCCCAGAACACATGGCAACATTACGGTCACGCGGTGACCACGCGACGGGCATGCGAGTTTACGCGCTCTAGAGTTGGGGCCCTCGGTCACCGCCCAAACCTCGACGTATGGCCACCAAACCATGTATTTATGATTAAATAGGTCCTTATGTACCTATAAATGATTTTTGGAAAAAATAAATAGCAAACTATGAGGCAGCTGCAGTTCAAATTTGACCCGCTTCCAACTAAATCGGCGGAAATTTGTCTTTTTCACGAGAGGTGGATCAAAAAAATTTACACCCAACAATTTTGTCAATTGTGCATTAAATATGGCCTAGTATTTTATCAAATTTATTAGGTCCAATTTTGCAACAATTATTTGGTAGTTGCTTCAAAAAAAACCTCCTTTCGGACACTCGAAAAATGGAAAATGGTTTTTTCATCCAATGAAAATGAAAACTTCCTTAGGCAACATTGTTTGCCATTCCAATATGCACCCTTGTGCACAATATGAGATCATTTGAACAAACTATGCCATGAATGTGGCCATAAGATTGATCATTTGGCTTGAAAGCCATGAATCTTCACACTTGATAGCTCATTTCTGAGAATACTTTTTTAAAATAATTATCGTATTACAAGTTCATTATTTTTACCAGAAACTTGTTCACATATAATGACACAATGCGAAGGTTTTCCAATTTTTTGATTTTTTTGAATTTTTTATGCCCGTTTCAAAATGCGGTCAAAACGGCGGGCTTGACCGTTCCTAGCTAGTGGTTGAATCTTGGAAATTTTTTTGGTGTTTCTCTGATTAAATAGATACTTATGTACCTAGAAATGATTTTTGGAAAAAATAAAGAGCAAACTATGAGGCAGCTACAGTTCAAATTTGACCCGTTTCCACCTAAATCGGCGGGAATTTGTCTTTTTCACCAGAGGTGGATCAAAACTTTTGACACCCAACCATTTGGTCAATTGTGCATTAAAGATGGCCTAGTAATTTAGCAAATTGATTTGGTACAATTTTGCAACAAATATATGGTAGGTCCTTCACAAAAAAACCTCATTTCGGACCCTCGAAAAATGGAAAATGAATTTTCCGTGCAAAGAAAATGAAAACTCCCTTTGGCAACATTGTTTGGATTCCAAGATGCATCCTTGTGCACAATATGAGATCATTCGAACAAACTATGCCATGAATGTGGCCATAAGATTGATCATTTGGGTTGAAATACATGAATCTCCACACATGATAGCTCATTTCACTACTGGAATCAGCTAATTTGCCATCTGCCAGCTCTTTGCCGTCTGCTAGCTGACGGCAAAGCAGCTCTTTGCCATCAGCTACCAAAAAGCAGATGGCAAAGAAACGGCAGACGGCAAAGAAGCTCTTTGTCGTCTGCTGGCAGACGGCAAAGAATCTTTGCCGTCAGCTTGCAGACGGCAAAGAGAGAGGTGGCCCCCACCCCCCGCCCGTTTGGAAAAACTTAACGGCCCACCTCTTTGCCGTCTGCCAGCAGACGGCAAAGAGGCAAAAGGGCGGACGACAAAGAAAGGCGGACGGCAAAGAGCTGGTTTATCTAACGGCCCGTACCCCCCCGCCCGTCTCTGTTCTCTCCTCGCCCCCCCCCCCGCCCCTCTCTGTTCTCTGTACCCCACCGCCGCCGGATGAGATTATCGACGGTGTCGTGTGCGACACAAGGGCAGACATGGTGATCAGAAAGTTCTGGGTAATTTCTCCTTTACACATTTAAAAATCTTCAACTAGCTAGTTATTAATTGTACTAATCAATATTGTCTCATTTGAGTGTAGACATTCTATAGGTGTGAGGAGGGATATGAGGAGGACGCGGCACATGTTATCGAGAACATCTGCAAGCACCTACTCCAGAACTTATGGCACGAGGCTCGGGTGCAGGCTGTTCGATACTACTACGCCTTGCGTGGTATAAAGAAGACCAAGCCGGCGTGTCGCGATAAGTTCCTGAGTAAGGAGCAGTACATGAAGGTAATTCTTAAGGCCTTCTACTTAAGTTCCTTCATTTAGTAATTCTTAGCCGTCGCGCTCAAGTTTCTATTTGCTAACTTAGGCGCCTCCGAGATGGTGTGCGGATCGGATGGATTGTTGGGAGGTGTTGGTCGATGAGTGGTGCTCAAAACAATGGCTAGCCCTCCACAAAGAGGCCAAGGACAAACGTGCCCAAATGGAAGGTGTGCCACACCATCAAGGCAGCTCCAACTTATATCAGTTCGGGCGCAACTGGGTATGTGGTTTGCTTCATGATTCATGCAATTCATTCATCATGCTAGCTTGAGCCCTTTAATTACTAATTTTCATTGTTTCTCTCTTTTAGGCACGCTACAATAAGGCGGATAAGGTGCCAGAGGTGTACGACCTGTATGCCATGGCCCACACTGCCTCTTTCAAGAAAGTCAAGGCTTTCTCTCAGTCTGACCTCGATGAAGCAAACAACTTCACCAACATCTCCTCCCACAACAAGCTCGTGAGATATAGAGATGAGGGGAAGGCGAGGAAAGGGGAGGACTTTAACCCGAGCCAGGGTCCCATTGATCCAGAGCTGTTGATGACTTATCTGGTGGCGGGAGGTCCCATGGCTCCATAGCCATTGGAGATGGACTTATCCGTTGTCCTAGCACTCTCCCAGAGATCAAGGCGCGCCAGTCGAGCTCTGCTCCTGAGATAAGGCCTCGTGAACGGCCAGTGCAACTCACCATCAAGGTTAGTGATACGTACTCAGTTATCTTTCTCCATTACATTGTGTGCGCTTCCATCAATGATTACAAATGGTCATGTGAGTGGTGTTGCAGGCTGCTATACAGAGTGAGAGAGATAGAACGGAGAAACTTCTGGCGGAGGCGGCGGAGAGGCAGCGGGAGTTGGAGGAGAGGACGGCAAAGATGATGGAGGAGGAGAGGGCACGGAATGACATGCAGGCAAGGGCCATGTACGAGCTCCTTGTGGTAAGTTTCTTCTGCAGATTAGCCAAAACATTCATGTAGTGTTTGTCTCATTACTAACTAGTATGACTGAGTCGTCAAAACCAAATGTGCAGTCTGTGTGCGAGAAGACAGGTCAGACCGCTCCACCGATGCCAGTGATTGCTCCTGGGACCACGGTGAGTTTTATTTGAATGGACATTACTTGCTAGTCTTAACATTTGAGTGTAATCATGCTAACAAGACATTGGAAATGATCTTTGGTGCAGCGTAACTCCAGACAAGCATCGCACGATCCTTCTCCAGCTACCGACACGAGCCACCCCGCTCCTACACCTCCTGGATCTTGGTAAGTTTATCTAGTGTTTTGCTTAACACACGCATAAGGACCTAGACTTAGCTTTATTTCCTCCAATGCTTACCATAATGACCTAGACTTAGCTTCTTCACCTCCAAAATGACTTAATAAGCTTACTGACCTCCAAAACCATCCATTTTACCTAAGTTAGCTCTAAAACGATCTGTACTTAGCTTACTTATGTCAACAATTGCATAATTATCTTAGTTAGCTCATAGACGATCCATTTTACCTAAGTTAGCTCTAAAATGACCCATTTTACCTAGGTTAGCTTATAAATGATCCAGTTCATCCAAGTTAGGTCAAAAATGACCCATTTTACCTAGATTAGCTCCTAAATGATCCATTTTACCTACGTTAGCTTTAAAATGACCCATTTCACCTAGGTTAACTCCAAAATGACCCATCTTACCTAGGTTATCTCATAAACGATCCATTTCAACTAATTTAGCTCATAAACGATCCATTTCACCAAGTTAGCTAAAAAACGATCCATTTCACCTAAATTGGCTCTTAAATGATCCATTTCACCTAAGTTAGCTCAAAAAGATCCATTTCAACTAAATTAGCTCACAAATGATCCATTTCACCTAAGTTAGCTCAAAAACGATTCATTTCAACTAAGTTAGCTCATAAATGATCCACTTCACCTAAGTTAGCTAAAAAATGATCCATTTCACCTTAGTTACCTCAAAAACGATCCATTTGACCTTAGTTAGCTCATAAACGACCCATTTCAACTAAGTTAGCTCATAAATGATCCATTTCACCTTAGCTAGCTCATAAACGACCCATTTCAACTTAGTTAGCTCATATATGATCCATTTCACGTAAGTTAGCTCATAAATGACATACTCTTCTTGTTCTAGTCTTCTTCTTGTTCTACTCTTCTTGTTCTAGTCTTCTTCTTGTTCTAGTCTTCTTCTTGTTCTACTCTTTTTGTTCTAACTTTCTTATTTTTCATTTTGCAGATTTCATTCACTTGACGAAAGCTTGCATAGATGGAGTGCTCCTTATCCCTTTCTCTGTTTCTTTTGTATCGTTGAACTATGCATGTATCGTTGGATGCCTCTATGTTGAACTTGTTATGTATGATGGAACTATGCATGTAATATATATGGTTGGATGATGAAGTTATGTGTTGGATATCTTATATGTTTGCTCTGTAATGGCCTTTTGAAATATATCTATATATGTCATATATATTTGTGATGAGAATTGTTGGATTTAATAAAAAACAGATAAAAGAGCCAATATGCAGGCTCTTTAACGTCTGCTGCCGACGGCAACCTGCTCTTTGCCGTCTGCCGCGGACGGCAAAGAAGCCACGTGGCATCCAGCTGTGCTTCCTAGGAGCTGACCCATTTGGTCAGTTTGCCTACAGTGGCAGACGGCAAAGACTTTGCCATCAGTGGCAGACGGCAAAGAACCTGCCATGTAGTGACGTGTAGATGACATCATACGGCTGACGGCAAAGACACTAGAAATTTTGCCGTCAGCGGCGGACGGCAAAGGCCTGCCATTAGCCACTTAACGGACTGACAGCGCAATTATTGCCGTCCGCTCTCTTTGCCGTCCGCCGCGCTCTCTTTGCCGTCCGCCACAGACAGCAAAGACTTTGCCATCAGTAGCAGACGGCAAAGAAACTGTTTACCAGAGCCTACGTTGCCGGAGCCTTTTGCCGTCCGCCGTGGCGGACGGCAAAGTAGCTGATTCCTGTAGTGTTTCTGAGAACACTTTTTTCAAATAATTACCGTATTTCAAGTTTATTATTTTTCCTAGAAACTTGGTCACATATAATGACACAATGCGAAGGTTTTCCAATTTTTTGATTTTTTTGAATTTTTTATGCCCGTTTCAAAATGCGGTCAAAACGGCGGGCTTGACCGTTCCTAGCTTGTGGTTGAATCTTGGAATTTTTTTGGTGTTTCTCTGATTAAATAGATACTTATGTACCAAGAAATGATTTTTGGAAAAAATAAAGAGCAAACTATGAGGCAGCTACAGTTCAAATTTGACCCGTTTCCAATTGAATCGGCGGAAATTTGTCTTTTTCAGCAAAGATGGATCAAAACTTTTGACACCCAACCATTTGGTCAATTGTGCATTAAATACGGCCTAGTATTTTAGAAAATTGATTTGGTATAATTTTGCAACAAATATATAGTATGTCCTTCACAAAAAAACTCATTTTGGACACTTTAAAAATGTAAAATGATTTAAAAAACTAATTTCTCCTAACTCTTTTAAAAGATATTTGTCTTATTTCGATTTGTCATTATTCCTGAAAACTAAGGTCAAATTTGATGAAACATGAGAAGATATTTTATTTTTATTTTTATTTTTCAGATCATAAAATAGCCAATATGATTTAGCACCTTACTTTTAGTCGATTACGACCAATTTAGATGGTAAAAAATGTAGTACTGGTATACTGCGTTCTGATTGGTCCAGGAGCATCTCATGCGGATCGTGCCTAATCACCGTCGGATGCTCCTGGATCCAACGGCCCGCCTGTCTCACCCACGTCGCCCAACCCACAACCCGCACTCCCTCCCACCCACCCAACCGCACCCAACCCCTCGTGCCCACTCGCCTCTCTCTCTCTCTCGAACCCTAGCGCTCCACTCCTCCCTGGCCGCCGCCACCTCCGGCGCCTTCTGTCCGGCGAGATCCATATGGATCGATCCCCTCCAATCCGCACCACCTCCGGCGCCCTCTGTCCGGCGAGATTCATATGGACCGATCCCCTCCAACCCTCCAACCCACGACTCCTCCTCCTCTCCTCCTCTCTGGATCTCTGGATTGACCCAACCGCTTCTCCCCCAATCCCGGCCTCCTCCATGCCGAGCGGAGCCCAGATCCGCAACCGCATCCGCGTGGCGCCCGTCGACCGCGTGGCTGCGGCCCTGGCGACGCGATGGTAGCGTCGGCCCTAGCGGCGTTGGAGGCGGCGAGCCAGACCCTGAGAAACCGCGAGATCCTTGGCGCCGTGGGCACCACCGCGGCGGCGCTAAGCACCACCGATGCCGATGGGGTCCAACGAGGCGGACAAGCCGTTGCGGCGGATCGGTGTGTCGTTCGAGCAGCTCGCGACCGTTGGATGAAGGCTCGAGCCGTAGGGCGGAGGAGGAGGGGAGCTGGCGCCGACAAGGTCGACGCGCTCAAGCGCCTCCTCGCCCTAATCGCCCAGGGCATCGACATCGCCCACCTCTTCCCCCAGGTCCCCTTCGCCTCCTCGCACCCACGGTATGCACGCACGCTCTCCCTCGCGCCGACCGATCCTTCGTTTGCTCGGGCTTTGAATCGATTTGGTTTGGTGGCGCTTGACTCGTCGTGCGGTGCGGGTGTCGCTGTCGCTAGGTCCACGGCGAGGCTCCGAGGAGGTTCTGGATCGAGGACGACGCCTTCTGGAAGGACGGGGCACCGTTCCAGATCGTCGGCGGCGATGTGCACTACTTCTGCATTGTCCCCGAGGTGACTGAATCCCCCCACCCCTCTTCCGGCTGATATTACTGTACATTTCACTGCAATCTGCTAGAGAGCCTGGAGTGGAGTGGTTAGTCAGTAAATTCTCGATGACAAGTGAGGTTCAACTGATAGATTGGTGGTTTTGGCGCATTCTAGAGTATCAGTAATCACGAATTCAGTCAGTTTTGTGCATATGTTGTAGGTTTAGTTCTGACAAAAAATGAATTCTGTACATGCTCGTACAGAATTTTGGCGCATTTCAGAAATTCTGTACTAAGTAGGAGTACAATTTATTAATAATTCTGTACAGTGTGTTCAATCTATCACAAACTATATTCTGTACAGCTTACTAGATTATGGTGGGAGCTGCCACGGCTAGATTTACTTGCATTGTTTCTCCCGCCTGTGAGTTGCCGAGACAGATTGTTGAGCTAAGTGGGCAGGACATACGCCTTTTGACATTGAATCATGTTATCTGAACTTTGGGACATAAGAGCTTCATAGCGGATAGTTCAATTGAAATTGAATCATTGAAAAAATCTGCTTAGTGTATCATCACTTTATTCTTCTGTGGTATTGTGATGCCACATTACACCTGGCATAACGTGATAGAGAGAGTTACAACAAAGTAACCTTAGTTCTTAGTGTGTGTTATTTCAATATAAGTAATCTTCTTTTCAACCAAAAACTGTTGTAGGTGCTACTACGAGTAGTGCTTGTAATTTTGTTTTGTTGTACCAATCGTAAATTAATTCCCTGGTTACTATTATGTAGGGGATGTTACTGTTCAGTCAAAAACCTGCATTGCAAGATATACTGCAGTGCATGTCCTTCTGGTACTATGGGATTTATTAGCTGTTTGGAGATGTACTCATATTGTGCCATGTATTTTATTAGCTATATGATTACACATGTCAGTTTTATTATGAAAGATAAATGGCATGTTCCTCATTCTCACCTTTGAGTAGTTGTGATAGTGCATTAAAGAGTCATTTCTCATTTGTTCTGTTAAAGTTGTCTACACTCTTACCAAGAGATGTTGTTTCTTATTATTCATACTTAAATGGCTTAAAGTTGTAGCAGCTGTGAATACTTAAATGCGAAACATTATGAGATCTAATGCCACTTTGAGCTGTTGTAGGGTTGTTTTGAGCTGCTGCCACTTTGAGCTGTTGCAACCGGTTGTGTCCCACTACTCAGTTATGCCATTAGAAATTTCAACTGCTCAAAAATGCCATTGCTTCATTAGACACATGCTCAAAAATGCCACTAAACACCATTATTGTTATCTCAAATCTCTTTTGCCATGTTATAATGACATAAATATCTATGAACCAACATGCCAGCTCTCCCTCTATCTCACTACAATAAAGTATGAGGCCCACTTGATCCCAACAACGTTCTTATTTTCCTGTAAAATTATTTGCTTGGTTACTCCTGACAACTGGGGCCACACATATCATTGTGAGATAGAGAGAACTGACATGTGGGTCTAGGCTTATTTTTGTCATAGAACATGGTCAACGGGTTTGACGTAAAAATAACAATGTCTAATGGCATTTTTGAGCAAACATCTAACATAAGGATGGCATTTTTGAGATATCTAATGGCATTTTTGAGCAAGCATCTCACGGATTGATGGCATTTTTGAGTAGTTGTAACTTCTAATGGCAAAACTGAGTAGTGGGACACAACTAGTGGCATAAATGATAAAAACCCTTAATAATTTTAACTCTTCTGGCATTTGCAAGTATGCATAGTGTATTAGTGTATCATCATCTGTGTTGTTTGATTTATATATGGTGCTGATGGTCTTGCTCACCCTGTGTCTACCTACTACCTGCAGATCAACGAGTCTCTGGATCGTGACATGATGGAGAGGGGATTCATCACTTGTTCTCATCACTCATCAGGATGGTGTCAATATTGTGGGAACTGTTCTAGTGCCTGATCTGTATCCCAATTCAGGCTCCAAATGCGCCCCATTTACTTCACCCCTAGAATATCTCTTTGCTTCCTTTGTGGAATAGTAACATATGAATTGTCATACCTGCTTAAATATTAGTCGCTACATGCTAGTAGGAGATTATTACCAATTCTATCTTCTGCGATTAAAACAAATCCACGACAGAGTTGCAGCAAACAGATTTTACCAGCTCTATCTTCTGTATCAAAACAAATCCACAACAATTTTCCAATGACAGTAGTAGCAAACTGATTTTTATCAATATTGTGCAAATTGCTCTGAAGTAGAAGTTGCTTTTCCTTTTCCTGAAGTTAGTTGTGCATTTATAAACCTATTTGAACTTTTCTAGTTCTTCAATGTATCCATCCATAAATGGTTTATATAGATTGTTTTGGAATGTATTTTTTTGTTAGCTTATGTCATGCATCACAAATGGTATCAAGTTCCAGTTTTAGTTTTGTTGTTGTTAACCTCTACAATCCTTGTCTATAATCCTTATCAACATATAATTAAGTATATGAACGAATCCTTTTGAGTATCTAAAACTAGATGTTTTGTTGCTCATAGTAATTAAAAGGAGTGGCCAGTTTCTCATCACACACTGTTATTATCACTTCATGGCTTGATCCATTGTGTAAGGCTGTTGTAGGTGCTGAACTGTGATCATTTTTTAGGGCTCACATGCATGCTACGTGTTTGCTGACTTGGCATGACGTGCACAGAAACTTCAGGGCATTCATACTGAATAGCACTTCTTAATTTTCATGCAGACTTGCTCTAGCTCTTCTTAATTTTCATGCATGTTTCTTTCCGGACTTAAATCTTACTGAATAGCACACCATCACTTGGTGCTGTTGTTATTCATCCTATATCCTCGCTGTTCTGTTTTCTTGTTGGCAGATATTTTGCCTAAATTCAAGATGAAAGAAGATGTTCAAAGAAGCGCCAAGACATTTTTGTAGACCAAGTTAGCTAATAATAGCTGGGTTTTTTGGGCATTGTGAACTCCAGAATTTCTTGTATCTTCTTTATTTTTGAATGAAATGTTGTATGTTTCAGAATTACAATTCCTGTTTCATATGAAATAGTAATTATGTATGTGATTTGAAAATGTGTGCAATGAAAACATACTCATGCGACCCACTTATCAAAATAATTTGAGCACATTTGAAATTTCTGACGTGTGGGACCAGTGTATGATATTATGATATTTGGGACAAATGTAAAACAGTGGAAAATAAAATAGCAAAAAGTAAAAGATCATACGCTGTAAAAGGCCACATCTAGAAATAAAAAGGCCAAATTGTTGGGCCAGGCCCATGTAGCTAGAGAAAATTAATAGAGAAAATATACAGTAAAAAGGCCGAATTGTTGGGCTAGGCCCATGTAGAAAATCGAATTGGACCAGGCTGAATCTTGTGCCACGTCAGATTGCCACACTCGATGGTACGTCGCCGTGTCAGGGAGGAGGACGAGCACGTCCATCGCTACATGGCTGCTATGGACGTCAGGTTCTCCAATACCTGGCAGGTTCTTTGGGGAGATCACCCGAGCTATGATCCAGTGATGGTTCCTTCACTTTGGTTGTCCACCGCCTAGATTACTCTCTAGTATTCGATCTTTATTAGCTAGCTAGCTAGCTAGTGATGTATTCGATATATAATATTCGAGATGATTTATTTGAGATTATATATATTATTCAAGACGATGTATTCAAGATTATATCTATTATTCGAGATGATGTATTCGAGATTATATTCGATGATGCTTATTATGTACTATGGTTGATTCAGTTTTTCCTTATTAATTGATTGCATCCATGCATTGTAATTTGAATATATTTCTTTTGGATTAGTTAAATAAAACCTATGGCGGAAAATACCGGCAGAGAGGGAGAAGAGGCCCTGTTCAATATCATACGCAATCCTCGCGGGCCAGATGATGATCAGAATGAAGAAGATTATGACGGCTCCGAATATCTAAACAACACCAGGGAGGGTGATATGATATTCGATCGCGTCGACCGAATTGATGAAGTCATGAACTATGAACATGACGAAGAAAATGTTGATCTTGAAACAATAAAGACCGGCGAGGTATATTTATATAAGCAGGCATCTGGTGATCATCACATGTTTTAAATGACTTGAAGATATATATTAACGAATTGATCTTTCTTCTTTTAGCCATCCGGATCAAGCAAATCTTCAGGCAGCAGGACAGTACGAGGCCCGAACAAAAAGTTGAAGGAGGGCGTAAAGAACAATAACAAGGCCATCAAACCTAATGGCGAACCATTAGCGCCTAAGAAGATTGCGGACAAGTTCATTCATCAGTGAGGAGTTCTTGTGAAGGACCAACTCCCGATCTACCTTCAAGAATGGAGAGAGCCAGCAAAGCCACGTCCAGATCTTACTTTTGTCGACGACAGACAAAAACCTCTGCTTTGGGAAACGCTCATGGAACATTTCACCCTACCAGATCATTTCACAGATGTAGATGTGGAGAAAGTCAAGGACGCTGCTCTTAGGAAGATGGCGGTTGCATTCAACAACCACAAGAAACGTGTATGGGACAAGTACGTCAAGGGAGGAAGGAAGACTCCAGTATTCAAGGGAACACTAGAGAAGCAAAGTGCTCATTGGGACGATTTCGTGAAATTCAAGGAATCACAATTATCTAAGGAACGGTCGAAAATAAACAAGGCCAATGCCCTCAAAAAGGATAAGTTTCATAAGCTGGGGCCAGGTAGCTACGCGGTGGCAATGCCTAAGTAGGATAGGTCTGAGAAAGAGATGGAGGATGCAGGTGTCACTCCAGTTACATTGAGCTAGCCCCCCAGGTGTAGGACTTGGTTCTATGCGCATGGGGGGGAGTTGGACCCGAAGACAGGCTTAGTTTTGAAGAAGGCATGTCTGAATGGAGCCGAAGATAAGATACTTGTTGCAATAGAAGAGGCTCAATCGGGGGTGTTCAAGCCCAACAGAGAGAACGACGAGCTTACGTGTGCCCTGGGAAATCCTGAACACCCGGGAAGAACACGCGGCAAGGGCGCTATTCCGTGGTATAAGGGGTTTTCGGACTGGAACACCGACTACAGAACCCGTGCGAGAAAGAAGATTGCGGAGGAGAAGAAGAGGAAGATGGAGGAGGAGCAGATGAAGTTGGACTATGTGAAGGAAATATGCCCTAGAGGCAATAATAAAGTTATTATTTATTTCCTTATATCATGATAAATGTTTATTATTCATGCTAGAATTGTATTAACCGGAAACATAATACTTGTGTGAATACATAGACAAACAGAGTGTCACTAGTATGCCTCTACTTGACTAGCTCGTTGATCAAAGATGGTTATGTTTCCTAGCCATAGACATGAGTTATCATTTGATTAACAGGATCACATCATTAGAGAATGATGTGATTAACTTGACCCATTCCATTAGCATAGCACTTGATCGTTTAGTTTGTTGCTATTGCTTTCTTCATGACTTATACATGTTCCTATGACTATGAGATAATGCAACTCCCGTTTACCAGAGGAACACTTTGTGTGCTACCAAATGTCACAACATAACTGGGTGATTATAAAGGTGCTCTACAGGTGTCTCAAAAGGTACATGTTGGGTTGGCGTATTTCGAGATTAGGATTTGTCACTCCGATTGTCGGAGAGGTATCTCTGGGCCCTCTCGGTAATGCACATCACTTAAGCCTTGCAAGCATTGCAACTAATGAGTTAGTTGCGGGATGATGTATTACAGAATGAGTAAAGAGACTTGATGGTAACGAGATTGAACTAGGTATTCAGATACCGGCGATCGAATCTCGGGCAAGTAACATACCGATGACAAAGGGAACAACGTATGTTGTTATGCGGTCTGACCGATAAAGATCTTCGTAGAATATGTAGGAGCCAATATGAGCATGCAGGTTCTGCTTGGTTATTGACCGGAGACGTGTCTCGGTCATGTCTACATTGTTCTCGAACCCGTAGGGTCCACACGCTTAACGTTACGATGACAGTTTCATTATGAGTTTATATGTTTTGATGTACTGAAGGTTGTTCGGAGTCCCGGATGTGATCACGGACATGACGAGGAGTCTCGAAATGGTCGAAACATGAAGATTGATATATTGGAAGCCTATGTTTGGACATCGAAAGTGTTCCGGGTGAAATCGGCATTTTACCAGAGTACCGGGAGGTTACCGGAACCCGCCGGTAACCTAATGGGCCTTAATGGGCCTAGTGGAGAAAGAGGAGAGGAGGCCAAGGGGCAGCCGCGCACCCCTTCCCCCCAAGTCCGAATTGGACAAGGAGGGGGCGGCGCCCCCCCCTTTCCTTTCCCCTCTCTCTCTCTTTCCCCCCAAGTCCTAGTCCAACATGGAAAAGGGGGGAGTCCTATTCCCGGTAGGAGTAGGACTCCTCCTGGCGCGCCCCTTGCCTAGCCGCACCTCCTCCCCCTTGCTCCCTTATGTACAGGGCTATGAGGGTGAAGGAAATATGCCTTAGAGGCAATAATAAAGTTATTATTTATTTTCTTATATCATGATAAATGTTTATTATTCATGCTAGAATTGTATTAACCGGAAACATAATACATGTGTGAATACATAGACAAACAGAGTGTCACTAGTATGCCTCTACTTGACTAGCTCATTAATCAAAGATGGTTATGTTTCCTAACCATGGACAAAGAGTTGTTATTTGATTAACGGGATCACATCATTAGTTGAATGATCTGATTGACATGACCCATTCCATTAGCTTAGCACCCGATCGTTTAGTATGTTGCTATTGCTTTCTTCATGACTTATACATGTTCCTATGACTATGAGATTATGCAACTCCTGTTTGCTGGAGGAACACTTTCTGTGCTACCAAACGTCACAACGTAACTGGGTGATTATAAAGGAGCTCTACAGGTGTCTCCAAAGGTACATGTTGGGTTGGCGTATTTCAAGATTAGGATTTGTCACTCCGAATGTCGGAGAGGTATCTCTGGGCCCTCTCGGTAATGCACTTCACTTAAGCCTTGCAAGCATTGCAACTAATGAGTTAGTTGCGGGATGATGTATTACGGAACGAGTAAAGAGACTTGCCGGTAACGAGATTGAACTAGGTATTGGATACCGACGATCGAATCTCTGCAAGTAACATACCGATGACAAAGGGAACAACGTATGTTGTTATGCGGTCTGACCGATAAAAGATCTTCGTAGAATATGTAGGAACCAATATGGGCATCCAGGTCCCGCTATTGGTTATTGACCGTAGACGTGTCTCGGTCATGTCTACATTGTTCTCGAACCGTAGGGTCCGCACGCTTAAGGTTTCGATGACAGTTATATTATGAGTTTATGAGTTTTGATGTACCGAAGGAGTTCGGAGTCCCGTATGAGATCAGGGACATGACGAGGAGTCTCGAAATGGTCGAGATGTAAAGATCGATATATTGGACGACTATATTCGGACTTCGGAAAGGTTCCGAGTGATTCGGGTATTTTTCGGAGTACCGGAGAGTTACGGGAATTCGCCGGGAGAAGTATTGGGCCTTATTGGGCCATACGGGAAAGAGAGAGGGGCTGCCTAGGGCAGGTCGCGCGCCCGCCAAGGCCTAGTCCGAATTGGACTAGGGGGAGAGGCTGCGCCCCTTCCTTGTTTCCTACTCCTACTACATGGAAGGACTCCTAGTTGGACTAGGAAAGGGGGAATCCTACTCCCGGTGGGAGTAGGACTCCCCTAGGGCGCGCCATAGAGAGGGCCGGACCTCCCCTCCTCCACTCCTTTATATACGGGGGCAGGGGGCACCTCTAGACACACAAGTTGATCCACGTGATCGTTCCTTAGCCGTGTGCGGTGCCCCCTGCCACCATATTCCACCTCGATCATATCGTTGTAGTGCTTAGGCGAAGCCCTGCGTCGGTAGAACATCATCATCGTCACCACGCCGTCGTGCTGACGGAACTCATCCTCGAAGCTTTGCTGGATCGGAGCCCGGGGAGCGTCATCGAGCTGTACGTGTGCTAAGAACTCGGAGGTGCCGGAGTAACGGTGCTTGGATCGGTCGGATCGGGAAGACGTATGACTACTTCCTCTACGTTGTGTCAACGCTTCCGTTGCGGTCTACGAGGGTACGTAGACAACACTCTCCCATCTCGTTGCTATGCATCACCATGATCTTGCGTGTGCGTAGGAAATATTTTGAAATTACTACGTTCCCCAACAGTGGCATCCGAGCCTAGGTTTTATGGTTTGATGTTATATGCACGAGTAGAACACAAGTGAGTTGTGGGCGATATAAGTCATATTGCCTACCAGCATGTCATACTTTGGTTCGGCGGTATTGTTGGATGAAGCGGTCCGGACCGACATTATGCGTACGCTTACGCGAGACTGGTTCTACCGCCGTGCTTTGCACACAGGTTGCTGGCGGGTGTCAGTTTCTCCAACTTTAGTTGAACCGAGTGTGGCTATGGCCTGTCCTTGCGAATGTTAAAACAGCACCAACTTGACAAACTATCGTTGTGGTTTTGATGCGTAGGTAAGATTGGTTCTTGCTTAAGCCCGTAGCAGCCACGTAAAACTTGCAACAACAAAGTAGAGGACGTCTAACTTGTTTTTGCAGGGCATGTTGTGATGTGATATGGTCAAAACGTGATGAGATATAAGTTGTTGTATGAGATGATCATGTTTTGTTGAAGTTATCGGCAACTGACAAAAGCCTTATGGTTGTCTCTTTATTGCATAAGATGCAAGCGCCAAATAATTGCTTTACTTTCTCGCTATGCGATAGCAATAGTTGCAAGAGCAATAGTTGGCGAGACGACCGTGTGACGACACATTGATATAGATCAAGATGATGGAGATCATGGTGTTATGCCGGTGATGATAGAGATCATGACAGTACATTGGAGATGGAGATCAAAGGCGCAAGATGATGATGGCCATATCATGTCACATATTTTGATTGCATATGATGTTTATCTTTTATACATCTTATTTTCCTTAATTTGACGGTAACATTTTAAGATGATCTCTCACTAATTATCAAGAAGTGTTCTCACTGAGTATGCACTGTTGCGAAAGTTCTTCGTCCTGAGACACCACGTGATGATCGGGTGTGATAGGCTCTATGTTCAAATACAACGGGTGCAAAACAGTTGCACACGCGGAATACTCAGGTTATACTTGACGAGCCAAGCATATAAAGATATGGCCTCGGAACATGGAGACCGAAAGGTCGAGCGTGAATCATATAGTAGATATGATCAACATAGTGATGTTCACCAATGAAACTACTCCATCTCATGTGATGATCGGACATGGTTTAGTTGATTTGGATCACGTGATCACTTAGGGGATTAGAGGGATGTCTATCTAAGTGGGAGTTCTTAAGTAATATGATCAAATTGAACTTAAATTTATCATGAACTTAGTCCTGGTAGTATTTTGCAAATCATGTTGTATATCAATAGCTCGCGTTGTTGCTTCCCTGTATTTATTTTGATATGTTCCTAGAGAAAATTGTGTTGAAAGATGTTAGGAGCAATGATGCGGATTGGATCCGTGATCTGAGGTTTATCCTCATTGCTGCACAGAAGAGTTATGTCCTTGATGCACCGCTAGGTGACAGACCTATTGCAGGAGAAGATGCAGACGTTATGAACGTTTGGCTAGCTCAATATGATGACTACTTGATAGTTTAGTGCACCATGCTTAATGGCTTAGAATCGGGACTTCAAAGACGTTTTGAACATCATGGACCATATGAGATGTTCCAGGAGTTGAAGATAATATTTCAAGCAAATACCCGAGTTGAGATATATGAAGTCTCCAACAAGTTCTATAGCTAAAAGATGGAGGAGAATCACTCAACTAGTGAGCATGTGCTCAGATTGTCTGGGTAATACAATCGCTTGAATCAAGTGGGAGTTAATCTTCCAGATAAGATAGTGATTGACAGAATTCTCTAGTCACCATCACCAAGTTAGTAGAACTTCGTGATGAACTATAGTATGCAAGGGATGACGCAAACGAATCCCGAGCTTTTCATGATGATGAAATCGATGAAGGTAGAAATCAAGAAAGAGCATCAAGTGTTGATGGTTGACAAGATCACTAGTTTCAAGAAAAGGGCAAAGGGAAAAAGGGGAACTTCAAGAAAAACAGCAAGCAAGTTGCTGCTCAAGTGAAGAGGCCCAAGTTTGGTCCTAAGCCTGAGACTAAGTGCTTCTACTTCAAAGGGACTGGTCACTGGAAGCGGAACTACCCCAAGTGATTGGCGGATAAGAAGGATGGCAAAGTGAACAAAGGTATATTTGATATACAGATTATTGATGTGTATTTTACTAGTGTTCATAGCAACCCCTCGGTATTTGATACTAGTTCAGTTGCTAAGATTAGTAACTCGAAACAGGAGTTGCAGAATAAACAGAGACTAGTTAAGGGTGAAGTGACGAGGTGTGTTGGAAGTGGTTCCAAGATTGATATGATCATCATCGCACACTCCCTATAAATTCGGGATTAGTGTTGAACCTGAATATGTGTTATTTGGTGTTTACGTTGAGCATGAATATGATTTGATCATGTTTATTGTAATACGGTTATTCATTTAAGTAAGAGAATAAATTGTTGTTCTGTTTACATGAATAAAACCTTATATGGTTACACACCCAATGAAAATAGTTCGTTGGATCTCGATCGTAGTGATACACATAATCATAATATTAAAACCAAAAGATGCAAAGTTAATAATGATAGTGATACTTATTTGTAGCACTGACGTTTAGGTCATATTGGTGTAAAGCGCATGAAGAAACTCCATGCTGATGGGCTTTTGGAATCACTTGATTATGAATCAGTTGATGATTGCGAACCATGCCTCATGGGTAAGATGACTAAGACTTTGTTCTTCGGAACAATGGAGCGAGCAACAGATTTGTTGGAAATCATACATACTGATGTATGTGGTCCTATGAATATTGAGGCTCGCGACAAGTATCATTATTTTCTAATCTTCACAGATGATTTGAGCAGATATGAGTATATCTACTTGATGAAACATAAGTCTGAAACATTTGAATAGTTCAAAGAATTTCAGAGTGAAGTGGAAAATCATCATGACAAGAAAATAAAAGTTTCTACGATATGATCGCAGAGGTAAAATATTTGAGTTACGAGTTTGGCCTTCAATTAAAACAATGTGAAATAGTTTCACTACTCACGCCACCTGGAACACCATAGTGTAATGGTGTGTCCGAACGTCATAACCGTACTTTATTAGATATAGTGCGATCTATGATGTCTCTTACCGATCTACCACTATCGTTTTGGGGTTATGCATTAGAGACAGCTGCATTCACGTTAAATAGGGCACCATCTAAATCCGTTGAGACGACACCGTGTGAACTATGGTTTGGCAAGAAACCTAAGCTGTCGTTTCTTGAAGTTTGGAGTTGCGATGCTTATGTGAAAAAGTTTCATCTCGATAAGCTCAAACTCAAATCAGAGAAATATGTCTTCATAGGATACCCAAAGGAGACAGTTGGGTACACCTTCTATCACAGATCCGAAGGCAAGACATTCGTTGCTAAGAATGGATCCTTTCTAGAGAAGGAGTTTCTCTCGAAAGAAGTGAGTGGGAGGAAAGTAGAAAACTTGATAAGGTAATTGTACCTTCTCCCTTATTGGAAAATAGTTCATCACAGAAATCTGTTCCTGCGACTACTACACCAATTAGTGAGGAAGCTAATGATGATGATCATGTAACTTCAGATCAAGTTACTACCGAATCTCGTAGGTAAACCAGAGTGAGATCCACACCAGAGTGGTACGGTAATCCTATTCTGGAGGTCATGTTACTTGACCATGACGAACCTACGAACTATGAGGAAGCGATGATGAGCCCAGATTCCGATAAATGGCTTGAGGCCATGAAATCTGAGATAGGATCCATGTATGAGAACAAAGTGTGGACTTTGGTTGACTTGCCCGATGATCGGCAAGCCATAGAAAATAAATGGATCTTCAAGTGGAAGATGGACGTTGATAGTAGTGTTACTATCTACAAAGCTAGAATTGTCGCAAAAGGTTTTTGACAAGTTCAAAGTGTTGACTACAATGAGAGTTTCTCACTCATATCTATGCTTAAGTTTGTCCGAATCATGTTAGCAATTGCCGCATTTTATGAAATCTGGCAAATGGATAAACAAAACTACATTCCTTAATGGATTTACTAAAGAAGAGTTGTATACGATGCAACTAGAAGGTTTTGTCGATCCTAAAGGTGTTAACTAAATATGCAAGCTCCAGCGATCCATCTATGGACTGGTGCAAGAATCTCGGAGTTGGAATATACGCTTTGATAAGTTGATCAAAGCATATAGTTTTATACAAACTTGCGGTGAAGCCTGTATTTACAAGAAAGTGAGTGGGAGCACTACAGCATTTCTGATAAGTATATGTGGATGACATATTGTTGATCGGAAATAATGTAGAATTATTCTGCAAAGCATAAAGGAGTGTTTGAAAGGAGTTTTTCAAAGAAAGACCTCGGTGAAGTTGCTTACATATTGAGCATCAAGATCTATAGAGATAGATCAAGGCGCTTCATAAGTTTTTTCAATAAATACATACCTTGACAAGATTTTGAAGTAGTTCAAAATGGAACAGTCAAAGAAAGAGTTTCTTGCCTATGTTACAAGGTGTGAAGTTGAGTAAGACTCAAAGCCTGACCAGGGCAGAAGATAGAAAGAGAATGAAAGTCATTCCCTATGCCTTGGCCATAGGTTCTATAAAGTATGTCATGGTGTGTACCAGATCTATTGTATACCCTACACTGATTTGGCAAGGGAGTACAATAGTGATCTAGGAGTAGATCACTGGACAGCGGTCAGAATTATCCTTAGTGAAATAAGGATATGTTTCTCGATTATGGACGTGACAAAAAGGTTTGTCGTAAAGGGTTACGTCGATGCAAGTTTTGACACTGATCCAGATGAATCTAAGTCTCAATCTGGATACATATTGAAAGTGGGAGCAATTAGCTAGAGTAGCTACATGCAGAGCATTGTTGACATAGAAATTTGCAAAATACATGCAGATCTGAATGTGGCAGACCCGTTGACTAAACTTCTCTCACAAGCAAAACATGATCACTTTTTGGGTCTTAATCACATAGCGATGTGAACTAGATTATTGAATCTAGTAAACCCTTTGGGTGTTAGTCACATGGAGATGTGAACCAATCACATAAAGATGTGAACTATTGATGTTAAATCACATGGCGATGTGATCTAGATTATTGACTCTAGTGCAAGTGGGAGACTGAAGGAAATATGCCCTAGAGGCAATAATAAAGCTATTATTTATTTCCTTATATCATGATAAATGTTTATTATTCATGCTAGAATTGTATTAACCGGAAACATAATACATGTGTGAATACATAGACAAACAGAGTGTCACTAGTATGCCTCTACTTGACTAGCTCATTAATCAAAGATGGTTATGTTTCCTAACCATGGACAAAGAGTTGTTATTTGATTAACGGGATCACAACATTAGTTGAATGATCTGATTGACATGACCCATTCCATTAGCTTAGCACCCGATCGTTTAGTATGTTGCTATTTCTTTCTTCATGACTTATACATGTTCCTATGACTATGAGATTATGCAACTCCCGTTTGCTGGAGGAACACTTTGTGTGCTACCAAACGTCACAACGTAACTGGGTGATTATAAAGGAGCTCTACAGGTGTCTCCAAAGGTACATGTTGGGTTGGCGTATTTCAAGATTAGGATTTGTCACTCCGAATGTCGGAGAGGTATCTCTGGGCCCTCTCGGTAATGCACTTCACTTAAGCCTTGCAAGCATTGCAACTAATTAGTTGCGGGATGATGTATTACAGAACGAGTAAAGAGACTTGCCGGTAACGAGATTGAACTAGGTATTGGATACCGACGATCGAATCTCGGGCAAGTAACATACCGATGACAAAGGGAACAACGTATGTTGTTATGCGGTCTGACCGATAAAAGATCTTCGTAGAATATGTAGGAACCAATATGGGCATCCAGGTCCCGCTATTGGTTATTGACCGGAGACGTGTCTCGGTCATGTCTACATTGTTCTCGAACCGTAGGGTCCGCACGCTTAAGGTTTCGATGACAGTTATATTATGAGTTTATGAGTTTTGATGTACCGAAGGCGTTCGGAGTCCCGGATGAGATCGGGGACATGACGAGGAGTCTCGAAATGGTCGAGACGTAAAGATCGATATATTGGACGGCTATATTCGGACTTCGGAAAGGTTCCGAGTGATTCGGATATTTTTCGGAGTACCGGAGAGTTACGGGAATTCGCCGGGAGATGTATTGGGCCTTATTGGGCCATACGGGAAAGAGAGAGGGGATGCCTAGGGCAGGCCGCGCGCCCCCCCAAGGCCTAGTCCGAATTGGACTAGGGGGAGGGGCTGCGCCCCTTCCTTGTTTCCTACTCCTACTACATGGAAGGACTCCTAGTTGGACTAGGAAAGGGGGAATCCTACTCCCGGTGGGAGTAGGACTCCCCTAGGGCGCGCCATAGAGAGGGCCGGCCCTCCCCTCCTCCACTCCTTTATATACGGGGGCAGGGGGCACCCCTAGACACACAAGTTGATCCACGTGATCGTTCCTTAGCCGTGTGCGGTGCCCCCTGCCACCATATTCCACCTCGATCATATCGTTGTAGTGCTTAGGCGAAGCCCTGCGTCGGTAGAACATCATCATCGTCACCACGCCGTCGTGCTGACGGAACTCATCCCCGAAGCTTTGCTGGATCGGAGCCCGGGGAGCATCATTGAGCTGTACGTGTGCTAAGAACTCGGAGGTGCCGGAGTAATAGTGCTTGGATCGGTCGGATCGGGAAGACGTACGACTACTTCCTCTACGTTGTGTCAACGCTTCCGTTGCGGTCTACGAGGGTACACAGACAACACTCTCCTATCTCGTTGCTATGCATCACCATGATCTTGCGTGTGCGTAGGAATTTTTTTGAAATTACTACGTTCCCCAACAGAGGGCACCCCATAGATGCTACGTCTTGAGCTTGGGTTGGTTTTCCCCGAAGAGGAAGGGATGATGCAGCAGAGTAGCGTAAGTATTTCCCTCAGTTTTTGAGAACCAAGGTATCAATCCAGTAGGAGCCCACGCTCAAGTCCCTCGTACCTGCACAAAGCGATAGCTACTCGCAACCAATGCGATTAGGGGTTGTCAAGCCCTTCACGGTCACTTACGAGAGTGAGATCTGATAGATATAATATTTTTGGTATTTTTGGTATAAAGATGCAAAGTAAAAAGTAAAGGCAAAGTAAAAAAGCAAAGCAAGATTAAAGTAATGGAGATTGATATGATGAGAATAGACCCGGGGGCCATAGGTTTCACTAGTGGCTTCTCTCAAGAGCATAAGTATTCTACGGTGGGTGAACAAATTACTGTTGAGCAATTGACAGAATTGGGCATAGTTATGAGAATATCTAGGCATGATCATGTATATAGGCATCACGTCCGTGACAAGTAGATCAAAAGGATTCTGCATCTACTACTATTACTCCACTCATCGACCGCTATCCAGCATGCATCTAGAGTATTAAGTTAAAAACAGAGTAACGCCTTAAGCAAGATGACATGATGTACAGAGATAAATTCATGCAATATGAAATAAACCCCATCTTGTTATCCTCGATGGCAATGATACAATACGTGCCTTGCTGCCCCTTCTATCACTGGGTAAGGACACCGCAAGATCGAACCCAAAGCTAAGCACTTCTCCCATGGCAAGAACTACCAATCTAGTTGGCCAAACCAAATGGATAATTCGAAGAGACTTGCAAAGATAACCAATCATGCATAAAAGAATTCAGAGAAGATTCAAATATTATTCATAGATAGACTTGATCATAAACCCACAATTCATCGGTCTCAACAAACACACCGCAAAAAGAAGATTACATCAAATAGATCTCCACAAGAGAGGGGGAGAACTTTGTATTGAGATTCAAAAGAGAGAGTAGAAGCCATCTAGCTACTAACTATGCACCCCGAAGGTCTGAGGTAAACTACTCACACTTCATCGGAGAGGCTATGATGATGTGGAAGCCCTCCGTGATGACGGCCCTATTCCAGCGGAGCTCTGGAACAGGCCCCAAGATGGGATCTCGTGGATACAGAAAGTTGCGGCGGTGGAATTAGGTTTTTGGCTCCTCTTCTGATCGTTTGGGGGTATGTGTGTATATATAGGAGGAAGAAGTACGCCGGAGGAGCAATGAGGGGCCCACGAGGCAGGGGGCGCACCCCCCACCCTCGTGACCGTCTCTTTTGTTCCTTGGAGCAGGGTCCAAGTCTCGTGGATCACGTTCGGTGAGAAAATCACGTTCACGAAGATTTTATTCCGTTTGGACTGCGTTTGATATTCCGTTTATCCGAAACACTGAAATAGGCAAAAACAGCAATTCTGGGCTGTGCCTCCGGTTAATAGGTTAGTCCCAAAAATAATATAAAAGTGGAAAATAAAGCCCAATATAGTCCAAAACAGTAGATAATATAGCATGGAGCAATCAAAAATTATAGATACGTTGGAGACGTATCAGGCATCCCCAAGCATCATTTACCTGCTCGTCCTCGAGTAGGTAAATTATAAAAAGAGAATTTTTGATGCGGAGTGCTACTTGGCATAATTTCAATGCAAATCTTCTTAATTGTGGTATGAATATTCAGATTGGAAAGATTCAAGACAAATGTTTATATTGACATAAAAAATAATAATACTTCAAGCATACTAATAAAGCAATTATGTCTTCTCAAAATAACATGCCCAAACAAAGTTATCCCTACAAAATCATATAGTCTGGCTATGCTCCATCTTCACCACACAAAGTATTTAAATCATGCACAACCCCGATGACAAGCCAAGCAATTGTTTCATACTCTAACTTTTTCAAAACTGTTTCAATCTTCACGCAATACATGAGCGTGAGCCATGGATATAGCACTATAGGTGGAATAGAATGGTGGTTATGGAGAAGACAAAAGGAGAAGACGGTCTCACATCAACTAGTCATATCAACGAGCTATGGAGATGCCCATCAATAGATATCAATGTGAGTGAGTAGGGATTGCCATGCAACGGATGCACTAGAGCTATAAGTATATGAAAGCTCAAAAAGAAACTAAGTGGGTGTGCATCCAACTTGCTTGCTCATGAAGACTTAGGGCAATTTTTGAGGAAGCCCATCATTGGAATATACAAGCCCAGTTCTATAATGAAAAATTCCCACTAGTATATGAAAGTGATAACATGAGAGACTCTCTACTATGAAGATCATGGTGCTACTTTGAAGCACAAGTGTGGTAAAAGGATAGTAACATTGTCCCTTCTCTCTTTTTCTCTCATTTTTTATTTATTTTGTTTTTATTTGGGCCTCTTCTCTTTTTTATGGCCTCCTTTTATTTGGGATTCTTTGGCCTGTTTTTTTATTTATTTTTCGTCCGGAGTCTCATCCCGACTTATGGGGGAATCATAGTCTCCATCATTCTTTCATCATTGGGAAAATGCTCTAATGATGATGATCATCACACTTTTATTTTTCTTATAACTCAACAATTACAAATCGATACTTAGAACAAAATATGACTCTATGTGAATGCATCTGGCGGTGTACCAGGATATGCAATATGACAATGATGGAGTGTGTCATGATAAACAAAATGGTGGAAAGTTGCATGGCAATATATCTCGGAATGGCTATGGAAATGCCATAATAGGTAGGTATGGTGGCTGTTTTGAGGAAGGTATATGGTAGGTGTATGATACCGGCGAAAGGTGCGCGGTATTAGAGAGGCTAGCAAAGGTGGAAGGGTGAGAGTGCGTATAATCCATGGACTCAACATTAGTCATAAAGAACTCATATACTTATTGCAAAAATCTAGAAGTTATCAAAGAAAAGTATTACGCGCATGCTCTTAGGGGGATAGATTGGTAGGAAAATACCATCGCTCGTCCCCGACCGCCACTCATAAGGAAGACAATCAATAAATAAATCATGCTCCGACTTCATCACATAACGGTTCACCATACGTGCATGCTACGGGAATCACAAACTTTAACACACGTATTCTTTAAATTCACAACTACTCAACTAGCATGACTTTAATACTATCACCTCCATATCTCAAAACAATTATCAAGCTTCAATTCTTTTCTTAGTATTCAACACACTCAAAAGAAGTTCTCACAAATCTTGAATACCAAGCATATTATTATTAAGCAAATTACCATGCTATTAAGAGACTCTCAAAATAATTTAAGTGAAGCATGAGAGATCAATAGTTTCTTTAAAACGAATCCACCACCGTGCTCTAAAATATCTAAGTGAATCACATAGAGCAAAATTATAACGCTCAAAAGATATAAGGGAAGCACATAGAGCAAAACTACTTAGCTCAAAAGATATAAGTGAAGCACATAGAGTATTCTATTAAATTTTAATTCATGTATGGCTCTCTCAAAAGGTGTGTACAGCAAGGATGATTGTGGCATACTAAGACACAAATACACAAATAATACAAGACGCTCCAAGCAAAGCACATATCATGTTGGTGAATAAAAATATAGTTCCAAGTAAGTTACCGATGGAAGTGGACGAAAGAGGGGATGCCTTCCGGGGCATCCCCAAGCTTTGACTTCTTGGTGTCCTTGGATTATCTTGGGGGTGCCATGGGCATCCCCAAGCTTAGGCTCTTGCCACTCCTTGTTCCATGATCCATCAAAATAATTCACCCAAGACTTGAAAACTTCACAACACAAAACTCAAAATAGAAAACTCGTGAGCTCTGTTAGCGAAAGAAAACAAAAGACCACTTCAAGGTACTGTAATGAACTCATTATTTATTTATATTGGTGTTAAACCTACTGTATTCCAACTTCTCTATGGATTATAAACTATTGTACTAGCCATAGATTCATCAAAATAAGCAAGCAACACACGGAAAACAGAATCTGTCAAAAACAGAACAGTCTGTAGTAATCTGTAGCTAGCGCAAGATCTGGAACACCAAAAATTCTAAAATAAATTTCTGGACGTGAGGAATTTATCTATTAATCATCTTAAAAAATAATTAACTAAATAGAACTCTTTAAAGAAAAATGAAAGCAGTTCTCGTGAGCGCTAAAGTTTCTGTTTTTTACAGCAAGTTCAACAAGACTTTCCCCAAGTCTTCCCAACGGTTCTACTTGGCACAAACACTAATTAAACACACAAAAAACACAACCAAAACAGAGACTAAACAATTTATTTATTACTAAACAGGAGCAATAGGCAAGGAATAAAAATAAAATTGGGTTGCCTCCCAACAAGCGCTATCGTTTAACGCCCCTAACTAGGCATAAAAGCGAGGATAGATCTAGGTATTGCCATCTTTGGTAGGCAATCCATAAGTGGCTCTCATGATAGTTTCATATGGTAATTTTATTTTCTTTCTTGGAAAGTGTTCCATGCCCTTTTTTAATGGAAATTGAAATCTAATATTCCCTTCCTTCATATCAATAATCGCACCAACCGTTCTAAGGAAAGGTCTACCAAGAATAATAGGGCAAGAAGGATTGCAATCTATATCAAGAACAATGTAATCTACGGGCACATAATTCCTATTTGCAACAATAAGAACATCATTAATCCTTCCCATAGGTTTCTTAATAGTGGAATCCGCAAGATGCAAGTTTAGAGAGCAATCATCAAAGTTACGGAAATCTAGTAGATCACACAAAGTCTTGGGAATAGTAGAGACACTAGCACCCAAATCACACAAAGCATAAAACTCATTTTCTTTAATTTTAATTTTAATAGTTGGTTCCCACTCATCATAGAGTTTTCTAGGGATAGAAACTTTCAACTCAAGTTTTCCTTCATAAGATTGCATCAAGGCATCAACAATATGTTCGGTGAAGGCTTTATTTTGACTATAAGCATGTGGAGAATTTAGCACGGATTGCAACAAGGAAATACAATCAATTAAAGAGCAACTTTCATAATTAAATTCCTTGAAATCCAATATAGTGGGTTTAGCAACATCTAGATTTTTATTTCTTTCAATCCCACTTTCATCAATTTCATCATTAAGATCTAAACACTCCAAATTTTTAGAATGCCTTCTAGGTAAAGGAAGATCATATTCAGTTTCATCAAGATTCATATTCCAAAATAAAGATTTAATAGGAGACACATCAATAACTTTTAGATCTTCATCTTGATTTTCATAGGTATTGGAAGAACACGCTTTAATAAAGGCATCTTTGGAAGCACGCATCCTAGCGGTTCTTTCCTTACACTCATCAATTGAAATTCTCATGGCTTTTAGAGACTCATTGATATCATGCTTAGGTGGAATAGATCTAAGTTTCAAAGAATCAACATCAAGAGCAATTCTATCAACGTTCCTAGCCAAATCATCAATCTTAAGCAATTTTTCTTCAATCATAGCATTAAAATTCTTTTGCGAAGAAATAAATTCTTTAATATTAGATTCAAAATCAGAGGGTATCTTATTATAATTTCCATAAGAGTTATTGTAGGAATTCCCATAATTATTAGAAGGATTACTAGGATATGGCCTAGGATTAAAATTCCCTCTATAAGCGTTGTTACCAAAATTATTCCTACCAACAAAATTCACATCCATAGATTCTTTGTTATTCTCAATCAAAGTAGACAAAGGCATATCATTAGGATCAGAAGAAACACTCTTAGTAGCAAATAATTTCATAAGTTCATCCATCTTTCCACTCAACACATTAATTTCTTCTATCGCATGCACTTTTTTATTAGAAGATCTTTCAGTATGCCATTGAGAATAATTAACCATAATATTATCTAGGAGTTTAGTAGCATCTCCTAAAGTGATTTCCATAAAAGTGCCTCCCGCGGCCGAATCTAAAAGATTTCTAGAAGCAAAATTCAATCCAGCATAAAATTTTTGTATAATCATCCACAAATTCAAACCATGAGTAGGGCAATTACGTATCATTAATTTCATTCTCTCCCAAGCTTGTGCAACATGTTCATGATCAAGTTGTATAAAGTTTGTAATATCGTTTCTAAGAGAGATGATCTTAGCGGGAGGAAAATACTTAGAGATAAAAGCATATTTGCACTTGTTCCATGAATCAATACTATTCTTAGGCAAAGACAAAAACCAAGCTTTAGCACGATCTCTAAGCGAAAAAGGAAATAGCTTCAATATCACATAAATCAACGAATCTATTCAGATGAGTAGCGGCATCTTCACTAGGAAGGCCATCGAATTGATCTTTCATAACAAGATTCAACAAAGCAGTGTTAATTTCACAAGATTCAGCATCGGTAAGAGGAGTAATCGGAGTGCTACAGAAATCATTATTATTGGTATTGGTGAAGTCACACAATTTAGTAGTATCTTGAGCCATCGCTACAAGCAAGCAAACTAACACACGAGCAAACAAAAAGCAAACAGGCAAAAAGAGGCAAATAGAGAGGGAGGATAGGGAGAGAGAGAGGGCGAATAAAATGACAAGGGTGAATTGGGGGAGAGGAAAATGAGAGGCAAATGGCAAATAATGTAATGCGAGAGATAGGGATTGTGATGGGTACTTGGTATGTTGACTTTTTGCATAGACTCCTCGGCAACGGCGCCAGAAATCCTTCTTGCTACGTCTTGAGCTTGCGTTGGTTTTCCCCGAAGAGGAAGGGATGATGCAACAGAGTAGCATAAGACTTTCCCTCAGTTTTTTAGAACCAAGGTATCAATCCAGTAGGAGCCCACGCTCAAGTCCCTCGTACCTGCATAAAGCGATAGCTACTCGCAACCAACGCGATTAGGGTTGTCAAGCCCTTCACGGTCACTTACAAGAGTGAGATCTGATAGATATAATATTTTTGGTATTTTTGGTATAAATATGCAAACTAAAAAGTAAAGGCAAAGTAAAAAAGAAAAGCAAGATTAAAGTAATCGAGATTGATATGATGAGAATAGACCCGGGGACCATAGGTTTCACTAGTGGCTTCTCTCAAGAGCATAAGTATTCTACGGTGGGTGAACAAATTACTGTTGAGCAATTGACAGAATTGAGCATAGTTATGAGAATATCTAGGCATGATCATGTATATAGGCATCATGTCCGTGACAAGTAGATCGAAACGATTCTGCATCTACTACTATAACTCCACTCATCGACCGCTATCCAGCATGCATCTAGAGTATTAAGTTAAAAACAGAGTAACACCTTAAGAAAGATGACATGATGTAGAGAGATAAATTCATGCAATATGAAATAAACCCCATCTTGTTATCCTCGATGGCAATGATACAATACGTGCATTGCTGCCCCTTCTGTCACTCGGTAAGGACACCGCAAGATCAAATCCAAAGCTAAGCACTTCTCCCATGGCAAGAACTACCAATCTAGTTGGCCAAACCAAACGGATAATTCGAAGAGACTTGCAAAGATAACCAATCATACATAAAATAATTCAGAGAAGATTCAAATATTATTCATAGATAGACTTGATCATAAACCCACAATTCATCGGTCTCAACAAACACACCGCAAAAAGAAGATTACATCGAATAGATCTCCACAAGAGAGGGGGAACTTTGTATTGAGATTCAAAGAAAGAGAAGAAGCCATCTAGCAACTAACTATGGACCCGAAGGTCTGAGCTAAACTACTCACACTTCATTGGAGAGGCTATGATGATGTAGAAGCCCTCTGTGATGACGGCCCTCTTCCGACGAAGCTCCGGAACATGCCCCAAGATGGGATCTCGTGGATACAGAAAGTTGCGACGGTGGAATTAGGTTTTTGGCTCCTCTTCTGATCGTTTGGGGGTACATGTGTATATATAGGAGGAAGAAGTACGCCGGAGGAGCAACAAGGTCCCCACGAGGCAGGGGGCGCGCCCCCACCCTCGTGACCGCCTCTTTTGTTCCTTGGAGCAGGGTCCAAGTCTCCTGGATCACGTTCGGTGAGAAAATCACGTTCCCGAAGATTTTATTCCGTTTGGACTCCGTTTGATATTCCGTTTATCCGAAACACTGAAATAGGCAAAAAAACAGCAATTCTGGGCTGGGCCTCCTGTTAATAGGTTAGTCCCAAAAATAATATAAATGTGGAAAATAAAGCCCAATATAGTACAAAACAGTAGATAATATAGCATGGAGCAATCAAAAATTATAGATACGTTCGAGACGTATCAATAGACACAACAATTGATCATTGATCTCTTAGCCGTGTGCGGTGTCCCCCTCCACATAATCCTCGATAATATTGTAGTGGTGCTTAGGCGAAGCCCTGTGACGGTAGAACATCAAGATCGTCACCACGCCGTCGTGCTGACGGAACTCTTCCCCGACATTCTGCTGGATCGGAGTCCGGGGATCGTCATCGAGCTGAACGTGTGCTAGAACTCGGAGGTGACGTAGTTTCAGTGCTTGATCGGTCGGCCCGTGAAGACGTACGACTACATGAACCGCGTTGTTATAACGCTTCTGCTTTCGGTCTACGAGTGTACGTGGACAACACTCTCCCCTCTCGTTTCTATGCATCACCATGATCTTGCGTGTGCGTAGGAATTTTTTTGAAATTACTACGTTCCCCAACACTATGAACGCCTTCAAGGCCTAGAATTAGCGCACGCGGACTTGGCAGTCAAATTCCAGTGAGAGCAGGAGCAGATCGACTCACTTAGCTAGCAAAGGGGGTCTCAGCAGCTGCAGCAGCTAGCAGATGATCCAACATTGGATAGCACCATCCCATCCATGCCGAGAAGCAGCGTGGGTTCCGCCCCGGGAGACGCATTGCTGGATAGCTACCCATTGGATGACATCATGGAGAACACTAACTGCGAGCTACACTTCAAAATGAAGAACATATCCATGAAGGTGGCGGATGTCATTGCAACCTTCCATTGCAACCCGATTCCAGCGGGCTATGCTCGTGTCTTGGTTGATGAGGTGGTGGACCAATATTTGGGGCTAGAGCTTGACATTCCTGGAGGTGACGAGGAGCACACACTGGGAGAGGACAACCATCGTATCATCCGATGGAGAAAGGATTGCATCATCTTTCGAAGGCCACCGACACCGCGTCATCCGAGTCCTCGTCGAAGTCCACCACCGAGTCAGCAGACTCCCGCTCCTCCAAGTCCACCAACGCGTCAGGCCACTCCTCCTCCAAGTCCGGCACAGCTTCAGGCCGCTCCTCCTCCTCCAAGTCCGGCAAAGCGTCAGGCCACTCCTCCTCCAAGTCCGGCACAGCTTCAGGCCACTCCTCCTCCTCCAACTCAGCCATGTCAGCCATCTTTGTCGCCTCAGCAATCACGGAAGAGAGCCTCCTCAGCTATGGTGCGTAGCGGTACAAGTCGAGGTAGTACTAGAGGTACAGGCGGAGGCAAGCGATTTCAATATGGTCCAAGCAGCCTCGCGTCTCTTCCACAGAGGCCTTACTACAAGTCCGAGGAGGAAAACACAGCCATATCGAAGGCCGAGGTGGAAACCCATTTTGCACCGAAACCGCCACCGACGCCAAGGGAGAAAGTGCCTGAGGAAAAGATTGACCACTTCATTCGTATGGCTAGACCACTAGCTCCCAAGCCTGTTGACACAGACTATGAGCGCCACCTCAGGAAGTTAAATCGAGCACGTCTATAGAAAGAGGCAAGCTCGAGCTTGAGCAAATCAGCTGGCAAAAGGAGTGGTAAAACCATTCCCCAACTGGGAGAACAGGCGGCGCAATCAACCCCCCCCCCCCCGCTTGTTGTGCCAACAACACATGAGAGTACGTGCGCCCAATATTATTGTGGGCAAACCGTTAACGTTCCCGGGCTGGGCGATGTGGTAATAACCGAGGAGCATATTGAGCAGGCTGAAAGGCTCATGATCACTGTTGGACAACTCCTCGACATCGAGCCCATGTCTCAGCTTAGAGAGGAGGAAATAAAACGGAAATATGACCGGGGCCAACCTTTGGTCGAGCCAGACAAGGTCAAGAAGCTCCCAACGAGAATGTATGAATTGCATCAATGGTACATCGACATTACCAAGATTTCCAATCAAGAGTCCCTCATGGTGAATGTCAAGAAGGATCATTACTACCATGAGAAAGCTGTGTCCGTTGAGTATTCAGAACTATTTCAGTTATACAATCAAGATGCACTCGACAAATCTATCGTCAGTTGCTATTGTCTGTAAGTGATTTCTTTCTGTAATTTAAGTCTCAAGCTAGCTGTAGTGATCATTTTGATCAATCATTACCTGTAATTATCCTCACTATATTCTTTTCTGTGGTATTATGCAGGATGAAGATTTATGAAATGAAAAAAGGTGGACGCTATGGCATTGGGTTTATTGACCCAAATATCATTAATGAATACACATGGAAATTAGATCCATATTATGAAAAAAAGTGTAAAAGAAAGCATGCTAGAGTTCTTCAAGCGCCTCACTACCAATGAAGATGTACTACTTCCTTACAACCTCAAGTGAGTCACACTGTCTTGTACTACAAATTCTGTTTTGCCTACTAGCGAGCTACATGTTTTTGCTTACATATGCCCGATTAATTAAGACATACAAACGTGTGTGCATGCAGATTTCACTGGATCTTGTTAATCACTAAAGTTGATAAAGGAAGAGTTGAAATACTGGACTCACTACTTAAAAAGCAAGTGACTACACCATCTTGTTTGGGATAGTCAACAAGTAATTTCAATCATTATTAACTATATCTCGGCCTATTTAGTTCGTCATTTCCTGATATGAACTATTTAATAACCCCTTTATTCATTTTCTTTGTCGGCAGGCAGGGCTTGGGCAAAGTTCATCAGCGTCACTCCAGGCCAATGGAAATGAAAGCTGAAATGGTATCGACCCAAGGTAAGTAATAAGTAGTACTAGATAGCTAGCTGCCATCTCTTTAATTATCATGCTTGATTAATTATTATTTGATCAAATTCCATTCTTGTAAAGGCCCTGAAGCAGGCGCCGGGGAATAATCTGTGTGCATACTACGTTTGCGAGAACATTCGCATGATGGCGTCCGAAAGGAGCAGATCTCAAAGACAGGAGTGGGTACGTTTGTCAGAACACTATTCACAATTTTTACACCATTATCGATATCTAGTCACACAACTAATACACATGCATATTGATCTCCTTCTTAACAGTTCAAAGAGGTGCGGGAGCAGCTCCTAGCAGAGGAGCGCATAGAAGCAATTCAAGAGGAAATAGCAGGATTTTTGCTTGACCGGGTCATAGATCCCAAAGGAGAATACTATTACCCGCTACCGCCCCCATGAACCACTTCCAATTGCCATCCTGCTCCGAAGGCACCAATTAGGCTAATGCCACTGGCTTCGAAGGCACCAATTAGGAGAAATTGTATATAGCTAGCTAATTGTATATATATATATATATATGATCGGTTCTACTTGAAATTCTATTTATATATATGCATAACGTGTACAATATGTAGTATCGTAAAATACCAGCAAACGAAAAAGAATTATATGGAAAACACAAAATTAAATGAAAAAAAATCATAAACCCAAAACCCCCCAACCTTTTAATACCGGTTGGTGTCACCAACCAGTACTAAAGGGCTCCCTGCCCCCGGAGCTGGCTCGTGCCACGTGGTTGCCCTTTAGCACTGGTTCGTGCTGAAGCGGTACTAAGGGGGGGGGGGCTTTAGTGCCCACACTTTAGTGCCGGTTACCGAACCGGCACTAAAGGGCCTTACGAACCAGTGCTATTGCCCGGTTCTGCACTAGTGCCTGGACAACGAGTACAGCTCATCACAAACAGTGTTGTCACCTCTGAGACGTGTTTCCAACCAACTGCTGAAAGTCCTAATGTGTTCACATGTAATCCAGTCGTCGCACTACTCCGGGTGTTTGGAGCGTAGACTGTTCTTGGGTTCATCGACATACGGGGTCACCAAGGTAGAGTTCTGTAGAACTGTGTAGTGTGCTTGAGACCAAGAATATCCGTCCCTGCATATTATTGAGTCCCCGCTAAGCGTGCCTTTTCCAGTCAGTCTCCCCTCATACCGCGATTTAGGGAGATCTATCTTCTTAAGGTCAGGAATGAAGTCAACACAAAGCCCAATGACATCCTCTGTTTGATGGCCCATGGGGATGCTTCCTTCTGGCCTAGCGCGGTTACGGACATATTTCTTTAGGACTCCCATGAACCTCTCAAAGGGGTACATAATGTGTAGAAATACGGGGCCCAGAATGACAATCTCGTCAACTAGATGAACTGGGACGTGCGTCATGATATTGAAGAAGGATGGTGGGAACACCAGCTTGAAACTGACAAGACATTGCACCACATCACTCCTTAGCCTTGGTATGATTTCTGGATCGATCACCTTCTGAGAGATTGCATTGAGGAATGCACATAGCTTCACAATGGCTAATCAGACGTTTTCTGGTAGAAGCCCCCTCAATGCAACCGGAAGCAGTTGCGTCATAATCACGTGGCAGTCATGAGACTTTAGGTTCTGAAACTTTTTCTCTGGCATATCTATTATTCCCTTTATATTCGACGAGAAGCCAGTCGGGACCTTCATACTAAGCAGGCATTCAAAGAAGATTTCCTTCTCTTCTTTGGTAAGAGCGTAGCTGGCAGGACCTTCATACTGCTTTGGAGGCATGCCGTCTTTTTCATGCAAACGTTGCAGGTCCTCCCGTGCCTCAGTTGTGTCTTTTGTCTTCCCATACACGGCCAAGAAGCCTAGCAGGTTCACGCAAAGGTTCTTCGTCACGTGCATCACGTCGATCAAAGAGCGGACCTCTAGGTCTTTCCAGTAGGGTAGGTCCCAAAATATAGATTTCTTCTTCCACATGGGTGCGCGTCCCTCTGCGTCATTCGGAACAGCTAGTCCGCCGGGACCCTTTCCAAAGATTACGTGTAAATCATTGACCATAGCAAGTACTTGATCACCGGTACGCATGGCGGGCTTCTTCCGGTGATCTGCCTCGCCTTTGAAATGCTTGCCTTTCTTTCGACATTGATGGTTGGTCGGAAGAAATTGACAATGGCCCAGGTACACATTCTTCCTGCATTTGTCCAGGTATATACTTTCGGTGTTAGCTAAATAGTGCGTGCATGCATGGTATCCCTTGTTTGTCTGTCCTGAAAGGTTACTAAGAGTGGGCCAATCGTTGATGGTTACAAACAGCAAAGCGTGCAGGTTAAATTCCTCATGTTTGTGCTCATCCCACACACGTACACCGTTTCCATTCCACAGCTGTAAAAGTTCTTCAACTAATGGCCTTAGGTACACATCAATGTCGTTGCCGGGTTGCTTAGGGCATTGGATGAGAACTGGTATCATAATGAACTTCCGCTTCATGCACATCCAAGGAGGAAGGTTATACATACATAGAGTCACGGGCCAGGTGATGTGATTGCTGCTCTGCTCCCCAAAAGGATTAATGCCATCCGCGCTTAAACCAAACCATACGTTCCTTGGGTCACGTGCAAACTCAGCCCAGTACTCTCTCTCGATTTTTCTTCACTGCGAACCGTCAGCGGGTGCTCTCAACTTCATGTCTTTCTTACGGTCCTCACTGTGCTATCGCATCAACTTGGCATGTTCTTCGTTTCTGAACAGTCGTTTCAACCGTGGTATTATAGGAGCATACCACATCACCTTCGCATGAACCCTCTTCCTGCGGGGCTTGCCGTCAACATCACCAGGGTCATCCCGTCTGATCTTATACCGCAATGCACCGCATACCGGGCATGCGTTCAAATCCTCGTACGCACCACAGTAGAGGATGCAGTCATTAGGGCATGCATGTATCTTCTGCACCTCCAATCCTAGAGGGCATACGTACTGTCGGGCAATTCGTTATCCTTTGGAAGCTTTGTCTTCAATATTTTCAGTAGCTTCTCAAATCCTTTATCAGGCACAGCATTCTCTGCCTTCCACTTCAAAAATTCCAGTACGATACCGAGCTTTGTGTTGCCATCTTCGTAATTGGGGCACAACCCTTTTTTGTGATCCTCTAACATGCGATCGAACTTCATCTTCTCCTTTTGAATTTCGCACTGCGTCCTTGCATCGACAATGACCCGGCGGAGATCATCATCATCGGGCACATCGTGTGGTTCCTCTTGATCTTCAGTAGCTTCCCCCGTTGCAGCATCATCGGGCACATCATTTGGTTCCTCTTGATCTTAAGCAGCTCCCCCCGTTGCAGCATCACCGTATTCAGGGGGCACATAGTTGTCATCATCCTCTTCTTCTTCGTTGTCTTCCATCATAACCCCTATTTTTCCATGCTTCGTCCAAACATTATAGTGTGGCATGAAACCCTTATAAAGCAGATGGGTGTGAAGGATTTTCCGGTTAGAGTAAGACTTCATATTCCCACATATAGGGCATGGACAACACATAAAACCATTCTACTTGTTTGCCTTAGCCACTTCAAGAAAATTATGCACGCCCTTAATGTACTAAGAGGTGTGTTTGTTACCATACATCCATTGCCGGTTCATCTGCGTGCATTATATATAATTATGTGTGTCAAAAGTAAGAAAATCAGACAAGTATCTATCTAAAGTAAGAAAATCAGACAAGTATCTATCTAAAGTAAAAAATCAGAAAGAAGATAAGAACAAGAGGCTCACCACGGTGGTGCCGGCGACGAGATCGGCGCGGGCGACCGACGGCGGTGAAAACGGGGACGGGCGTGACGGACCGGTAAATCTAGACAAATCTCGGGAAAAATGGAGCTCCGAGGTCAAGCTTCGAGAGGAGAAAGCTTAACTAGTGTGGCTCGGGCATTTCATAGAACACCTCATGTGCATAGGAGGTGAGCTAGAGTACCCAAATGCCCTCCCCTCGCAGGCCAGAAAAAACAGAGCACTGTGGAGTGCTCTGCCGCGGCGATGGGGTATATATAGGCAGCTTATTTGTCCCGGTTCGTGACAGGAACCGGACTAAAGCCCCCCCCCTTCTGTACCGGTTCTAGGCACGAACCAGTACCAATGGCTGTGGGCTAGGAGCGTGGCCCATTGGTCCCAGTTCGTGCCTAGAACTGGAACAAATGGATCCAGACGAACCGGGACCAATGCCCACGAGGCCCCGGGCGGCCCCCTGGGCTCATGAACCGGGACTAATGCCCCCCATAGGTCCTGGTTCGTGAAGAACTGGGACTAATGGGCTGGCCAGGCCCGAACCAAAGCCCTGTTTTCTACTAGTGAAAGCATAGATGGGGGAAAACCCACATGGAGTACCATACTTCAAATATGAATCCAACAGAGAGAGATGTGGATGGCACCTTGTCCATGGCTGCAGCACCAGGGCCAAAGTACCTTGTCCATGGTGTCCTCAATGGGAACCAGCGTTGCGATTGTGCTGATCTCCAAAGGATGCAAATACTGATTGTAGAAGCCATGGATCCATCGCCTACAAAAGAAATGAATAAATTGATAAGAACATGCTCCCTATATGGAGAAAGTGGTAAACCTATTAAGTTAAGAGGAAGAGGGTGGGGAGAGGGGGTCTGGGCAGAGGTTTCCTAGCCATATTAAATCTGTTACCCAATTGGCTATAATTAATAGAAACAGTATAAAAATTCTGAATGTTCTAGATAACATTGGCCTTAGAAAACAAAACTGAATGAAAAATTTAGCTATCGTGCAACCGGAGATAACCTATTCAACATGAGATCTCATACTACTAAAAATTGCTCGCACTTAACCTACAACAGGGTCAAACATAGGAGTAGGCAGAACAGTAGCATCCTAATTCGATTTGACTGTGCCACTAGAAGGAGTATATTGAAAAACATCATGCATGACTCCATAATTCAGCACCCTGAATCTACTGCATCAAGATTCGTGAGTCACCAATTGCAAGTGTAACAGCTAGTAGACATTACCAGTTTTCAGTACTGCAATAGCAGTTAGTAGGTTACCCTTCAGGATTCGAATCCAAAAAAGTAAAAAATCCCACCTATATTCAAGGGGGCCCTCACTCACGGGCTAATAGAAAAGTCAAGAGAAGATAGGCGCACCGGCTTCCGGCAGCCTCCACGACCACCGGAGAAGAAGCATTAGGCCCAACGGGAGACGGTGAGCCGAGACTCGTCCCCGGAGTGAAGCATCCAGAGAGCACGCAGGTCGGGAATGAAGCACACGGAATTTCCAACCAAAGTCCAGGATTGCCTCTTAATTTCCCTCAAAAAGGTTGTGCCTAGCTACCTGGTCTCTTGACTCTCAATCAATAGGGTCAAACATGGCAGCAGGCAGCAACAGTAGCATCCTAATTTGATTTGGCTGTGTCACATCATCAGTTCATCACTCGGCAATTATCACCAGTTCATCACATTACCAGTTTTCAGTAGAATTTAGCAGGTTACTCTTCATCTTCAGGATCTGAACCTAAAAAGTAGGAAATCCCACCTAATATTCAAGGAGGCTCTCATTCATGAGCTAATCAAAAAGTGAGGAGAAGCTGGGCGCACCTGCTTCTGGTGGCGTCCGCCTCCTTCGCGATCGCCGGAGAAGAAGTAGTAGGCCCGGAGGGAACCGGCGAGATGAAACTTCTCCCAGGAGTGAAGCATCTAGAGAGAGCGCTGGATTAGTCGGTCACGCCGTGGGGGACGGGCCGCGGTGGTGGTGGCGGAGGCGGAAGAGAGCCCGCCACCGGACGAACTCGCAGGATTGATCGGCGGCGGCCGCGAGAGATGGCCATGGGATCTGCTGGCATGAAGCACCACTACTCCATTGTTTCGTGTGGGAGCACGAGCAGCGCATTCGCTGCACAGAATGCCAGCGTGTGCGCCAGCACGCGACGCTCCGACCACGGCCGGATCCGTGGCGCCTGAGGGAGTCCTGGACTAAGGGATCCTCGGGCGTCCGACCTATTCGACAAGGGCCGGACTGATGGGCTGCGAAGATACAAAGACAGAAGACTCTACCCGTGTCCGGATGGGACTCTCCTTGGCATGGAAAGCAAGCTTGGCATCCAAATATGAAGATTCCTTTCTCTGTAACCGACCTTATGTAACCCTCGATCACTCCGGTGTCTATATAAACCAGAGGGCTAGGTCCGTAGATGAATATCCTCATAATTATAGTTAGACAGGCTAGACTTTTAGGGTTTAGCCATTACGATCTCGTGGTATATCAACTCTTGTAATACTCATATTCATCAAGATCAATCAAGCAGGAAGTAGGGTATTACCTCCATAGAGAGGGCCTGAACCTGAGTAAACATTGTGTCCCATGTCTCATGCTACCATAGACCTCAGACGCACAGTTCGGGACCCCCTACCCGAGATCCGCCGGTTTTGACAATGACATTGGTGCTTTCATTGAGAGTTCCACTATGCTGTCGTCAAAAGGTTTGATGGCTCCTTCAATCATCTACAACAATGCTGCCCAAGGGGAAGCCTTCCTCCCCGGACAGATCTTTGTGTTGGGTGGCTTCACACTGCGGGCCAACTCGCTTGGCCATCTAAAGCAGATCGAAAGCTATGCCCCGGCCATCAGGTCTGATTTGGAAGCTTGAACTACGTCGCGGATATAAATGGAGACTTGATCGTCGACGAATTCGAGACCACGACAGCCGCTCTCTGCCACCACGATGAACATGACGTAAATCTGTCATCGGACCATACCCAGGAGATAGTACCTGTAGTTGCTCTGGCCCTAGATCCAGAGCATATCGCGCCATCTGAAGACGGGAAGCTCAACCCCACTGCGGAAGCCGCAGACTCAGTGGCACACAGACCTAACTTCAAGTGACATATGTGTCACTAGAACCATGGACTCGTCTCCGGCTACAGGCTCCGAACCTTGTGCATCCGCATACGTCGAGCTTGATCGGTTATCGATCGTCGAATTCATCTCCGCGGACATCTTCCGACACTCTCCTTTGGGTGATGTGCTAAACTCACTAAAAAAATCTATCCCTGGCAGGGGACTCTCTGCCAAATTATATCCGGTTCGAACTGGAGGCTGATGACGAAGAATGTCGTTTCCCACCCACTGCCCACTTCATAGCCACGATCGAGGACCTAATCGACATGCTCGATTACGACTCTGAAGACATCGACGGTATGAGCGACGATGCAGGAGAAGAGGAGGCCCAAAACCCGCCGTTCACCGGAGGATGGACGGCCACCTCCTCATATGACGTATACATGGTGGATGCACCAAAAGAAAATAGCGGCGATGACAAAGATAATCCAGTCGAGGATGAACCTCCTAAGATAGAACCAAAGCACCAGCGTCAGCAGCGCCGCTCTAAATGACGCTGCAGCAAAGACAGCAACACCGGCACAGGAGACGATAACACTCCGGACGGTGCCGAAGACAGAGAAGATCCCGACGAACGAACTGCCGAACAGGACGATCTGGACGGGTAGGTTAGCCCTGACGAACAGGCCATAAACGATGACTCGGAGGACAATAATTATCTTCCACTCTCCGAGCATGAGGTGAGCCTCGGCATCGAGGAGTTTATCGTGCCTGAGGAACCTCAGGAACAGGAGCACTTTAAGCGCCTGCTAATAGCCACATCAAGGAGCCTGAAAAAGAAGCAACAGCAACTTCAAGCTGACCAAGATCTACTCAATGATAGATGGACTGATCTCCTAGCAGCCGAAGAATACGGCCTCAAGCGCCCAGCCAAAATTTACCCGAAGCGCAAATTGCTACCTCAGTTCGATGACGAGGCGCCGGAGCCCATACCATCATCGCACAATGCGGCTAACCAACCACTACGCGGTCGGGACAAAGTGGCAACTCAAGCCGAACACCAGCCCGCCCCACCTCACTGTAAAGGCAGAGATAATACAGCTCGTGGTTACACATATGACCTTCGGCAGGACCTAGACAATAGAGCAAGACATACCAGATCGATCTACGGATCGCGAGGATGTGCCCCGACACGTGACGACGGCTGTCTATTCGGACATAACAAGCCTAGTCACACCCGAGACGAAAACTGCAGACAGACTCCATCGGAGCTACGTCACAATGTGGCCCAATATAGAGGCACCGCACACCCTCTGTGCTTCATAGACGAAGTAATGGAGCACGCATTCTCAAAAGGGTTTAAACTCGTGAATAGCGAATCATATGATGGAACAACTGGTCCCGCAGTATGGATCGAGGATTTCCTTCTCCATATCCACATGGCCCGCGGAGATGACCTTCATGCCATCAAATATCTCCCACTAAAACTCAAAGGGCCAGCTCGGTACTGGCAAAACATTCTGCTTGAAAACTCTATTGGCAGTTGGGAGGATTTGGAAGACGCCTTTCGCGGAAAATTCCAAGGTACATATGTCCGGCCACCAGATGCTGATGACTTGAGTCACATTGTCTAGCAGCCCGAAGAGTCAGCCAAGAAACTCTGGACCAGGTTCTTAGTTAAAAAGAACCAAATCATCGACTGTCCGGACATGGAAGCCCCAGCGGCCTTCAAACACAGCGTCCGTGACGAGTGGCTCACCCGCCACATCGGTCAAGAAAAACCAAAATCCATGTCAGCCCTTACCGCTCTGATGACCCGCTTTTGCACGGGAGAAGACAGCTGGCTCGCTCATAGAAGCAATAACGACAGCGATCCGGGCACTTCTGAAGTCTGAGATGGCAATGGCAAACCATGACACAGCAAACACAAACGTCGCAATGATAATGAAAGAACGCACGACACAACGGTCAACACCGGATTCAGCGGCCCCAAACCCAGTCAACGGAAGGAGCCATTCAAGGAAAACAGAGATGGACCATTCAATTTAGACAAGATATTGGATCGGCCCTGCCAAATTCATGGCAACCCCGATAAACCAGCTAATCACACCAACAAGAGTTGTTGGGTCTTCAAGCAGGCCGACAAGGACAACGGGTCACAAGGGGTCAGAAGCAATGACGAAGAGACTCACCAATCAAATACTTGGGGTCAGAAGCAATTTCCCCCTGAAGTAAAACAGTGAACATGGTATACATGACACACACCTCTACAGGAGAGCATGAGAAGCACTCCCTCTGGACTGAGGATCATACTACGGTTACTTCAGCCGAAGAACAAAGCGGTCCTATTAAACCGCATGCCTTGTTGGACATTAAGCCGTCGGTCTCCATTCAGCAGGACCGACCAATTTTGGAGCGAGACTAGCAATTTGGCTTCTGCCGTCCGCCTCATACACCCGCGAAATCTGTACCACGCATACTTAACTATGCACTTAAAATACCATGGGCATTGGTGGAAGCACAATACGGACGGGCCTCCAAGTACTCCCATAACCTCCTTCTTTTATTTTCTAACTACTCTTTCCTTTTTCATTATCCTTTACCATAGGTGACTCGCAGGCTGGTCATCTCACTGACTCTATCGGAGTTCAGGTTTGTACATTCACCCAAAGGCTACTCCTGTTAAGCAGCTGCTTCACTGAGGAAAGGCGGCGCAGACGTGGGACAGGAGGTCCGAAACAACTCTTTGTAGACCGAACTCTCTATTTTGCGAGCCTGTAAAGTGCCTTCTTCCTTAGCCGCCAACTCTTGGCATGTCAAATAGCCGGGGTCGGGGCGTTATTATATACAAAACAACGATAGGCATATCACTCAAGTTCTAGTGAACATAACCTGTATCCAGTATTCACTTTTCTCTAAAGAACTAGAATTTGCTCCTTTTGTTATCTCACGCACCCCGACAAAACTCGCGAGGGGCTCGATATGGGAACAAAATAAATTGCCAACAAGTCTGAACAGCTTTATAGCATACTTCGGCGTCGCGAGTTCGGCCTTATATGCATTAGCTCCGAATCATGTCTTGGGTCAATAGTTGGGTTGCCCGGCTCTTGTGCTTGCTACCTTACGTTCCGCTCTATTGTCTAAGGTAGTAAAGGGAGAACTACTGCGATTGTGTTTTTGGTTCATCTGGTGAAACACCTCAGTAGAGAAAAGCCAAAAATTGACTGTCATGATGCGGCGAGAGCTGGTCAAACACTTGATGACTTATCGGAGTCTTTCGTGATTCCCTCGGTATTACACGAAGTACCTTTCTTCAGGTCATATATGTAACACACCATATTGGGATAACCGCGTACATACTAGGGTCTATATAGTAGACCCACCATAAAACTCGTATGGGTAAGTGAAAGTGTTAACGCCCTATAGTCCGATTGCCTCGTTCACCGCATTGACACCTCCTTCATGGACCAAGACATTGTGTTAAGAGTGATCAAGTGCTTTTCCGAACATCCCCGTATTTTCTACGAGGGGGTTGAAGCCGACGACTGGAAAACTTTCAGATTATACAAAAACGGTCGCACAGGAGGAACCAAAGCTTTTAAGTGAATGTCATAATATTATCATAAGATTGTCTTTTACAATTTCAACACATTTCATTCGAATATCATGTCTTTCGAGCACTGACCCTCTATCAAGCGGGCACTCTCTAAGACGTCCTCGAAATAATGGTCTGGTGCATGATGGTCCTTGCCCTTGGGGGGACTCCTCGCTGCAACGTCGGTGGCCTTCATCTTCGCCCAGTATGTCTTGACGCGGGCAACGGCCATCTATGCACCTTCAATGCACGTTGAACGCTTAACGACGTCGATACGCGGCACCGCATCAACAAGTCGCTGCACCAAACCGAAATAACTATTTGGAATTGGCTCAGTAGGCCATAGCCGGACTATGACGTCCTTCATGGCATAACTGGATATCCTGTGGAGCTCGGCCCATTGGGCCATCTTTTCGTTCAGTAACAGCGGACGCTTTGGTGCGCCGAATTGTGACCAAAAAAGCTTCTCTGTGGCACACCCTTCCTGTGCTTGGTAAAATTGCGCCGCATCGGAGGTGCTCTTCGGCAGGTCCAGGAATGCGTCTGGAGAGCACCACATCTGATTAAGCAGGGAATACTTCGGACCGCCGGATTTAGTCTGCAACAAGAAAGGCTTGCCAGCTGCTATCTCCCCAGCTTGTCGGATCTCCTCCTGAGCCGCTCTACACTCGGATTGTGCTTCTCTCGCCTCTTGTAAGGCCTTGTCGAGATCGGTCACTTTGGCTTTGTTATCCCTCTCGAGGAATTCGCACTGGACAGTGATTTCCTTTAGCTCGCACGCCATGACATAAATACTCTCCTCACACTAGCGCCGAGCAGCCTGCTCAGTTTTTAATTCATCCGCTGCCTTATTGGCAGCCAAATTACTCATCCGGGCTTGCACCTTGGCTAGAGCAAGTTCAGCCCGAAGGGCCTCCACCGCGGCAGCACCATCCGTAGTTATGCATGTTTCAGTATACAATTCTAGCTTCGTGCATATATTATCATACATACATGTACTGATTGCCCCAAAAACATACCTTGCACCTCGTCAAGCCGCCTGTTAATAAGCGTGATGTCATCATCCGCCTCATGAATCTTTCGCTGCATATCTGCAACCTCTATGGATCGGGCAGTAGCCGGGGAGGTCACAACCTGTGCTCCAAGTAGTTAGATTATTTCCTAGACATACCTTTTTGATCCTCTGATCGCCTCCCTTGGGAGGCCAATCAGAGTCTCAAGGGCTACTATCTATACACATGAGTATTTTGTGAATATAACACAATCGAAAGCTTTACAGTACAAACCTCGAAGCCTCTTTGCAGGCTCGTGAAGGCCTCATCCAAGCCGCTTTTCGCGGACAGGACCTTTTCAACCACCATACCCATCAAGGTACAATGGTCCTCGGAGACGGACGCCTGTCGCAGCATGTTCGTCAATATATCCGGCGCTTCTAGATCTCGAGAAGCTGCTGTAGCAGCACGGCCTCCCTTCGAAGGGATCCATTCATTCGTCCCTAGAGTTGTCTCCTGCTGTAAGCCGGACAGTCCGGGGCCTTTACTGTTGGCCCCCGGACCCTGGGCTACTAATGTATCACCTTCGGTTAGTGTTTTCATCATCCCTTGCATCACTTGTTGATCAGGATAGATCCTCCAGGGCGACACCTCGAAGTCGTCCGCCCTATTGGGAGAGGAGACCGGTGGAGGCGTCTCGCTTTCCATCATCTCCAGGAGAAGATCCCCCGAGGAAAGAGGATTGTCGAAGAAGACTGTGTGCCGACCTACAAAAACATATATTCTAGATGTTACCCTGGTCACAGGAGAGGAACGGGATATGTTTAAAACACCCTTGTTCGCTTACGATTTAGGCTTGCCCTCGCCAGGGGACTGCGCGATGACGTCGTCCTCCAAGCCCGAGCCGCCCGACAGGGGCATCTTGCCTCGCTTAGGAGCCTTTTCCTCCCAATCTTCGGAGACGACCCTTTTCTTACCATGAGGAGAATGGATGTTCGCTTCTCCTTTACCTTTGTCCCTGGGCGATGGGATTTCGATCTCCCCGGACACAGCGTCAAATATACCTTTGGGATGGAGGCCACCTTCGGTCCTCCCGCTCTCCGTCTTGTCGTCCTTCACAGGCATCTGGTACAGTGCCAGGGCCAGCATCCTTGTTAATATGGGATCTGCTGAGTCTTCGGGAAGGGGGGCCAAACACCTAATTCACTCTGCTTTCTTTATCCAGTCTTGGAAGGAGATAGTGTGATCAGTATCGCACTACGACATGCATAGCTAGAAATTGTTCGGGAGTTGAGCGCTTACCGGGGTATCTGGATGGTTGCAGTTGAGGCCGATGTCCTCGGTGGTGTCCGGCCACTGTTTTTGTTTCCCGAAGAACAACTTCCACATTCCTTTGTGCGTAATACCGAAGAAGTCTTGGAGGGTCCGTGGTCCTTCGGATTAAACTCCCACATACGGAGAGGCCGTCACTGGCACGGCAGGACCCGGTGGACCAGCATTACTTGAACCATGTTGATAAGACCGACGTCCTTCTCAAGGAGGCTTCGGATGCGGCTCTGTAGAGTCTGCACTTCGTCAATTGATCCCCAGTCCAGCCCCTTATTAATCCATGATGCAAGCTGTAATAGAGAGCCAAATCGAAACGCGGGTATAGCCGCCCACTTGATACCGCGGGGTTCCGTGACGTAAAACCACTCCCTCTGCCATAGGTTGGGAGTTTCGGTGAAAGATCCTTTTGGCCAGGGGGCATTGGTAAGCTTGCTCACTGTAGCACCTCCGCACTCCGTTTGTTCCCCGTCGACTACCTTTGGCTTCACACTAAAGGTCTTGAGCCATAAGCCGAAGTGTGGGTGTCGGTGTACTAAAGTAGGGGTACCTTAGTATCCCGAACTTGTGCACGCGCAGTCGCAGCACCCCGCGGCAAGGTTTGCCGGGTGACCGCCAAGGTCCTCCGTGCTTCCTTTGGAGCCATTCAAGAACAAAGTATTCGAGCCAAGGCGCAAGGCCCCGGCAAGAGGAGCTTGCCGAGAAGGCCACTCGAAGCATAAAGACCCCGGCAAGAGGAGCTTGCCGGGAAGGCCACTCGAAGCACAAAGACCCCGGCAAGAGGAGCTTGCCGGGAAGACCAACCAAGGCATCTCGAGAAGCTTGCTGCGACGCGCTGCGCGTCCCGGCAAGACCCGGTGAGCGACAAGCTCCCGGACGCGACAAGACCCGGTGAGCGACAAGCTCCCGGACGTGACAAGACCCGGTGAGCGACAAGCTCCCGGACGCGACAAGACAACACCCGCGGCAAGGCGCTTGCCGCGGCAAGCTACTGCTCCGCAGCCCGCGCTCCAGCTCACCCACCAACGTGTCGCTCTGGGACCGTTTCTGGCATACGTGACGGGAGGCTGTATAGCCAGGGGCATGCGGTCGCAACCAGGCGCTGACAAGATAGCCATTGTGGCAAATGGTGGCGCCCCTAAAGGTCCCTTTCTGCACCGTCTAGGCGACACAGACAGGCATTTAATGCCTTTGTCCCTTGCCGTCAGGGTTAGGTATGATACAACTGTAATAAGCGGTGGGGCCAACCACCACCTCTTTTACCTTTTTACCCTCATCTCTGTTGCCACCTGTCGGTGACCCCTTTGACATATAAAAGGAGGCCCATGCGCAATAGGGGGAGGGGGGACGATCACTCTCACGCTCGGTCTCACTAGCCTTCCGAGTGTCCTGTAGCATTCATCGCTCCCGAGCAAGAACACAAATACAAACCAAAGCAGGAGTAGGGTTTTACGCATCCGTGCGGCCCGAACTTGGGTAAACCAATCGCATCGCTCGTGCGTTCGCCTCGATCTGCTCTTCATGCACTCTCCGCCCACCTGCCGAACCGAAAGGGGCCCCGGTCCGCCGCGGTCCCATAGGTGTCCGTGGGATCAGCACCCCCGACATATTTGGCACGCCAGGTAGGGGGTGCATCGAGGCTGTGTGAACCTGATCCGGCGTTCGCACGAGCCGAATCTTCATCATCTTCATCAACGTGCCGCCGAAGAAGAAGATTTCGGAGGCAGCTGCTCCGTCTGCGCCGAGCCCACCATCGCCGGAGCGAACGGCTGGTGGAGTAGGCGCCGGTGGAAGAGCGGGCGCCGACGAGGAGGCTCATGGTGCTGCCAGGTCCAAGGACAAGGCTGCGCTGCACATCGGCGGCGCGGTCGGCTCCCACAACGACCGGGCGCACTCCAAGACCTCGGCGTCCGTACATGCACCACGCCCATCTCAGGAGGCGTGGGACCAGCAGCGTCATGGTACTCACGGTACCATATGTTTGCTGGGCCAAGATCAAGCTGGCGGATCCCGGAGTGCTCGAGACCAGCATGCACGCCAGCATGCTGGCGCGAGCATGGCACGGTCGCCCGGACGAGATATTGCTCCTTCTAACGTAGTTAGAAGTCCGAGCATGTCCCATTCCTTGCACCGTTCGCCACCGCCGCCCGCCACTCCGGCCGAAGCGTTGGCACGGGCCCAACTGCTACTAGATTACCCTCCAGCGCCAGAGAAGATCGATGACTGGAGGGCCACTACCCAGAGCCTCATCGGCTTCGCCAATGGTGACAACCCACGCAGCCGAGCGCATTGCTGCCGCAGCAAGTCAGCCAGGCGCGAGCCGGTGGCGACAAGACCGGCGAGGGTGCAACCACTGTGCACTCTCCGCCTCAAAGGCCAAGATCGCCGACTCGCCGGATCCACCACGACAGCGACTCCACCATGTTGTCAGATCCGCGAGCTCGCCGCGATCAGCGCCAAGTTCTTCACGAGCGACAACAAGAAGACGCTCGAACATGCATCGAGCGCCGAAGAGAAGCGCGGCGTCAATCAGACATGCATGCGCCCGGAGAACCAGGCAACTTGCTGTACGCGGTAGGTTGCCCTGCGTTTACCCGTGAGCTGCGGCAAGTCCAGTGGCCCAGTTAGAAGCATTTCAAGCCAGACGTGCCGGAGAAGTACGACGGCAAGTCGCACCCGTCAGAGTTCCTCAGCATCTACACCATTGCGGTGCAAGCTGCCAGGGGGCGAGACGACAAGGTCCTTGCCAACTACTTCCCGCTCGTGCTCAAGCCCGAAGTCAGATCCTGGCTCATGCACTTGCCGGATAACTCCATATCCTCTTGGGCGGACTTGTGCCATCAGTTTGTCGGCGCCTTAACAGGCGGCCACAAGCCACATGGCCAGGAAAGTGACCTACACCTGCTTGCCCAGAAGGAAGGAGAGCCCCTGCGCAAGTATATTCAGAGGTTCAGCCGTGGGCAGCGCAACATCCCAGACATCCACCCTGCCGCGGTAATCAGCGCGTTCCATCAGAACATGCGTAACCGCAGGATGCGGGAGGAGATGGCGATGAGCAGGATCAGAGACGTCAGCGAGCATTACGCCCTGGCCGACAAGTGTGCACACGCTGAAGAAGGGAGGAAACTCCCCGGAGAGAATACTGGAGCAAGGGGATCTGAAAGTGAAGATGATGCCCTGGCAAAGAAAAACCGGAGGCGCAACAGGAAGAAGAAAGGCAAGGAGGTACTAGTCGTTGAGCAGTCCGGCAACGACGGTGGCGCCAAGCAAGCCAAAGTTGGCAGCTCCGGCAAGGAGGTTGCCGCATGCACCAATTGCCAAGCTGTGGCAGCCGCCGACAAGCAGGACGGCTCCGACAAGCAGTACTGCAAGATCCACCGCACCAAGGGCCATGATCTCTAGAGCTGCAAGAAGGTCGAGCAGCTTGTCCAGCAACAAAAAGCTGAGTACGAGCGGTGCAACAAGGAGAGAGCCCAAGGAGGCGGTGGAGAAGCCGGCAAGAAGCGCACTGGCCAGGGAGGACGCCACGGCAAGGCCAAGCAGCGGCAAGGAGACAGACCTCCCCGCGGCCACGACAAGGATGAAGATGAAGACGACGACGAAGATATGGATGATGTTGAGAACAGTGAGCAGGAGTTTCAGAAAGCTACGGAAGTCTTGTGTGTTGATGGCGGTGCTTCTCTGCATACTTCCCATTGCCAACTCAAATAGTGGCTGCAGGAAGTTAATGCGGCAGAGCCACCTGTCGAATCACGCAAACTTCTGAAATGGTCCAGCACGCCTATCATCTTTGACATTGAGGACCACCCTGATCGCACAACTGCGGTCGGGTGCTTGCCGTTGTTGGTTTCGCCAACAATCCGCAACCTCAAAGTCACTAAGATGCTAGTTGACGGCGGGGCCGGCTTAAATCTGATCTCCTCCGCTGTGCTCCAGAAACTCCAGATCCCGGACAATGAGCTCGAAGAAACCGGCACATTCCAAGGAATTAACCCGGGAAGGAGCAAGCCGAAAGGGAAGGTCACATTGCCGGTGACATTTGGCAGCGAGCTGAATTTCAGAACGGAGAGGGTCACTTTTGACGTTGCCGATCTCCAATTGCCTTACAATGGGATACTTGGCCGTCCAGCACTCGCCAAGTTCATGGGAGCCTCTCACTATGCATACAACATGCTCAAGATGCCAGGCCCGACAAGCGTCATCTCTGTCCCTGGCGACAAGAAGGATGCCCTTATCTACGCCGACAAGATCTACCGGGAAGCAGCTGCTGCGGCAGACCGCAAGGCACTTGCCGCTGAAGCTCCCGAGGAGAAGAAGAAGACCAAGTCTGGCAAGAGCTCTGATGCCCACTCCGGCAAGCGCACCTCCTTGGAGTGCTGCGCTGCCGTCGAGGACGCACCATCGAGCTCCACAGGCAAGTGTAAGAAGGCAATGGCAGCTCCACCACATACCAAGAAGGTGTCTGCCAAGGAGGACGGCACTGGTGGTACTTTCACCATTAGTGCCACGCTTGACCCTAAATAGGAAAGCGCGCTTGTTGCTTTCCTGCGGGCGAATGTCGACGTGTTTGCGTGGCAACCGTCTGACATCCCCGGTGTTCCCAGGAAAGTAATTGAGCACCATCTTGCCATTTGTCCTCGTGCGCGGCTCGTCAAGCAGAAGGTCAGAAAACAGGCACTGGAGCGCCAAGAGTTCATAGCAGAAGAAATCAAGAAATTGGGAGCAGCAGGCCTTGTCAGAGGAGTGCTCCATCCCACGTGGTTGGCCAATCCTGTTGTAGTGCGCAAGGCAAATGGAAAATGGAGGCTTTGTATTGACTTCACTGATGTTAATAAAGCTTGTCCCAAAGACCCATTTCCCTTGCCGCGCATTGACCAGATTGTTGACTCCACAGCCGGATGTGATTTGCTTTCATTCCTTGACGCATATTCAGGATACCATCAGATCTTGATGGCAGAAGAGGATGAGGAGAAAACCGCATTCATTACTCCATTTGGCACGTACTGTTTCGTATGGATGCCTTTTGGATTAAAGAATGTTGGTTCAACATTTGCCAGAGTAGTCCATGTCGCTTTGAAGCCACATATACACAGAAATGTAGAAGCTTACATGGATGATATAGTGGTCAAGAGCAGGGATAGGGCAACTCTGATCCAAGATTTATAAGAGACTTTTACAAATCTGCGCAAGATCAACCTCAAGCTTAACCCCGAGAAGTGTGTGTTCGGAGTCCCTTCCGGCAAGCTTCTCGGGTTCTTTGTGTCTCAGCGGGGAATTGAAGCCAATCCCGACAAGATCAAGGCCATTGAGCAGATCGAAGCACCAAAGCGCGTCAAGGATGTACGGAAGCTTGCCGGTTGCGTGGCTGCTCTCAGCAGGTTTATTTCCCGGTCTGCTGAGCGCACCCTGCCGTTTTTCAAAATTTTGAAAAAGGCAGGTCCAATGAAATGGACTCCGGAAGCGGAGGCTGCGCTGCAGGACCTGAGGAAATACCTGTCCTCCACTCCAACACTTGTCGCACCTAAGCCACAAGAGAAGTTGCTACTGTACATAGCGGCAACCAATCAAGTGGTTAGTGCTGCATTAGTAGCGGAGAGGGAGGCAGATGACGAGCCAGCAACCGCGGCAAGCACATCCAGCGACAAGCAGGGGGCTTCCCCGACAAGCTCTGGTCCCGACAAGCAAGGATCTGCGCAGATGTAAGAGGAGATACAGAAGAAGATGGTGCAGCGCCCATTTTACTTTGTCAGTTCCCTTTTGCAGGGGGCTAGGTCAAGGTACTCTGGTGTGCAGAAATTGCTTTTCGGCCTTCTTATGGCCTCGAGAATGCTGCGCCATTACTTCCAAGCACATGAGATCACAGTTGTCACTCGCTTCCCGCTGAAGAGGATATTGCAAAATCCAGAAGCAACAGGCAGGATTGTCGAGTGGGCACTGGAACTGTCAAGCTTTGGTCTCAAATTTGAGAGTACATCAACGATCCAAAGCAGAGCATTGGCAGAGTTCATAGCAGAGTGGACGCCAACTCCAGATGTAGAAATTCCGGAGATGAGCATCCCCGCCAAGGAAGCAAACAAAGAGTGGCTTATGTACTTTGACGGTGCCTTCTCGCTGCAAGGCGCCGGTGCCGGAGTGCTGCTTATCGCGCCCACCGGAGAGCACCTCAAGTACATAGTCCAGATGCACTTTCCCAAGGAGCAAGCGACAAACAATACTGCGGAGTATGAAGGCTTGCTTGCCGGTCTCAGGATCATGGCAGAACTTGGGATTAAGAAGCTCATAGTCAGGGGTGACTCGCAGCTTGTCGTCCGCCAAGTGAACAAGAATTACCAGAGTCCCTTAATGGAAGCTTACGTTGACGAAGTGAGAAAGCTAGAAGAGCACTTTGACGGCCTGCAAATAGAGCATGTCCCAAGAGCTCAAAATGACATTGCCGATGGCCTGTCAAAGTGCGCTGCACTTAAATTACCTGTGGAACCAGGGATTTTGGTGCTCAAGCTGACTCAGCCGTCCGTAACGCCACCAACTGGGCAGAGCTAGAAAAGGAAGTTGGTTTCTGGCGACTATTTTCCGGCAAAGCTTCCCGAAGCCGCCGCCAAGAAAGTCCCCAAGATCAACGCCAAAAATTCTGAGGAGCAGTCTGCTCCGGCAAGCCCCAGGGTCTGTTCCGTTGAAGCAGATGCTCCCGACAAGTTTTGCTCCAGCAAGCTTGCCGGGGAACGTCGAGCTCCGGCAAAACTGCAGGCTCTCGCCGTGGAAGCACATGTTCCCGCAGCAGCAGAATTTCCTTTAGTCCTTGTTGTCGAGCCACAGGCTCCAACATGGGCGCAGCAGATTGTCCATTTCCTTCAGACAGGAGAACTTCCCGAAGAGCAAGAAGAGGCAGAAAGAGTAGCCCGGCAGTCTAGTATGTATCAGTTTGTCGATGACACACTGTGCAGAAGAAGACTCAACGGTGTGAAATTGAAGTGCGCATTCCCCGGGAAGATGGACAGAAGCTGTTGGCAGAGATACATGGAGGCATATGTGGACACCACATTGGCGCAAGAGCCCTTGTCGGAAAAGCATTCCGGCAAGGTTTCTTCTGGCTGACAGCCCTCCAGGATGCAACTGCACAAGTAACCAAGTGTGAAGCGTGCCAGTTCCATTCCAAGCAGATACACCAGCCAGCTCAAGCTCTCCAGACGATCCCTTTATCCTGGCCATTTTCGGTCGGGTGGCTCGACATCCTCGGCCCCTTTCCCCGAGCTGTCGGGGGCTTTGAGTACTTGTACGTTGCAATCGACAAGTTCACAAAGTGGCAGGAAGTGGAACCAGTAAGGAAGGTGACAGCACAGTCAGCAGTCAAGTTCTTCAGGTCGATTGTTTGCCGTTTCGGGATCCCTAACAGGATAATCACCGACAACGGTACGCAATTTACGAGCCGCACCTTCATGCAGTATGCCCAAGATCTTGGCGCCAAGGTCTGCTTCGCTTCTATTGCTCACCCGAGAAGCAACGGTCAAGCGGAGAGGGCAAATGCTGAAGTGCTGCGCGGGCTCAAGACCAGAACTTTCGACAGGCTGCACAAGTGCGGAAGAAACTGGATCGAGGAGCTGCCGGTGGTTCTTTGGTCGATCAGAACGACGCCAAATCGAGCCACTGGCCAGACACCCTTTGCTCTAGTCTATGGAGCGGAGGCAGTTCTCCCCACGGAACTCGTATACGGGTCGCCTCGAGTGCTCGCTTACGACGAGCTTGAGCAAGAGCAGCTGCGACAAGACGACGTGCTGCTCCTTGAGGAAGACCGTCTTCAGGCTGCTGTGCGAGCCGCTCGCTACCAGCAAGCTTTGCGCCGCTACCATAGCCGCAAAGTTAACGCCAGAAGTCTCGAGGAAGGCGACCTTGTTCTTCGGCGCATTCAGTCCGCCAAGAATTCCAACAAGTTGATGCCGAAGTGGGAAGGCCCTTACGGGGTGAAACGAGTAACTAGGCCTGGCGCTGTCCGCCTTGAGACTGAAGATGGCATTCCGGTGAGCAACTCCTGGAATATTGAGCATCTTCGTAAGTTTTACCCGTAAGGCGCGGTTGTCGGATCTTGTCCGGCAACCACACTTTTGTACAAGTCTTGCCGCTGTTGCATGTAATCCTTTGTACAAAGCCAGGCGCAGACCCCGAGCACAAGTCAATGAAGCGCTGGCGCCCTGAGTTATAGCATGCATGCTAGATCGAGTCTCGTCCTTGGTTAGGGTTGATAGTGCTTAACAGCGGCTAACCCCTAGCTTAGAGGTCGGGTGTGCGTCCCTTTGCCTTTCTTTCGTTTCCCTTGGTTCGCAGGGCTCGCACATCTTTGCCGGACTGCTTGAGGATGAAAAGGAGAAGAGGGATGTACCGGCATCTGGACCCCGGCAAGCCAGCGTTGCCAGGGGCTGCAAGTACCAAGATTCACCCACGGCAAGCCAGAGTTGCCGGGGGCTACAATCTCAGATAAGTCTTTCATCCCTCATCATGCATTCTCTTATGGACTGGGGAATACGAAACCTCGTTTCTTCCTGAAAACTACCGTGCTCCCTTAACTCTAGGCCCTGGGGCTCGTTCCTGGGGCCAAGTTTGGTCGTAGTCGCGGCAGCAAAGGGATGAAACGAGGGGGCCGCACCCGCCTCGTCCCTGCCTCCGTCAAAAGCGTGAGAAAGGTGGGGGCGACGTGGGAAGACGGCAGGGCCTGTTGCTGGGAGAAGAAGTGTCTATATGAAAGATACCAAGGAATTGCTCCTTGACGTGGGTTCTACCCGCGAGACAAATGACCCGGCAAGCATCCCCTTTTCATTAAAAAACATTCCACTCAGGTACAGTCCATAGAGGATGAAAAACATGAAAGAGAGGATTACAAGTTTTAAAATGCAACTAAGGCCCGAAGGCTTACAAATTAAAAAGATAAGATGCCCTCAATCCCTTTCTTGTCCCTCTCTTCAGGAGGTAGATCAAGGAGGCGAAAAGGGCAAAAGGGGCGCCTAGGTGAGCTACGGGTGCCAGAAGACACCAAGAGAACATCCCGGGGGCCGTCCGAAGGCTGGACGGTGATGGCGGCGCTGGAAGCGGGGCTCGAAGACGAGGCGGTAGGACGTCAGCATGCTGTCGAGGGCACCACGCCCTCGTACTCCGACTTGACGGCCTTGCCGCCAGCCCTCTTCCTCTTCCGCAGCCTCCCTACGCCAGCCGCCCAAGGAGACGACCCCGGGGATTTCAAGGAGCCGGCGACACGGATGATGGGGTCGCCGGTGCCGCACGGAGCGGCGCCCGACACCTAGTCGGACCCGTCATCCTGCCGCCCGCTACCCTCGTCGTCGCTGTCGCTCTCCTCCTCGTCACTCTCGCTCGAGGAGGAGCCTTCGCTATCGGAGGAGCTGTCCACGCAGCACTTCGCCCGAGTGCCGAAGCACCCGAAGACCTTGACGGAGAGAAGATCGCCCTCCATCAACTTAAAATGGAGGGTGAGCCCCCCCCATCAGGCTGTGGATACGGGCGAACGTCTTCCACCCTCGACCAAGATACATCACATTAGGGGCTGGGAATTCAACGCGGACTCGCGTGCCGCTGATCCCACAGCCCCTCATGTGCAGTCTTAGTGTCTCGGGTGGGTCCAACTCCATCACGCTCGCAAACGGAGCTGGGAGCCGGAGGCGACGACGAGGCGCCCGGCGCAGCCTGACGAAGAACTCGCAAGGGTCGTCCCCAATATGGACCGCCGTGGGAAGAGGAACCGCCGGCGGAGGCGAAGCCGGCGCGCCGCCCCGTCCACCTCTTCCCCGAGCGCCTCGGCCTCGTCCTCGACCTCGTCCACGACCTCGCCCCCTCCCTCTTCCCCTTACGGCTGGCTCTGCCACCATGGGTGCGGGAGAGGGAGGGATGCCCTATCTGGCAGCGACCCTCGCCGCCACCGATGAAGGACCGGGGTTCCCTTTCTCCATGGCGAATGAGAGAAAGGGGAGCAGAAGCTGAAGGAAGGAGGAGATGAGAGAATGCGGGCTTCCGTCCTCCCCTCCCGCTCTTTATAAAGGAGCGAGGTGCGGGCTTGGCCGCCCCGCTCAGCGAATCAAGACACGGGAAGAGCACGGAGCTGGGGCCGACCCACTGCCTCGACCCGAGACGGCCCAGTCTCCCGCCTCCACCGTCTGCGACCCCAAGCGCATGGGGGCCGCATGGCAGGCGTGCTGAACCGGGGCGACGGATGAGGCGACCTCTCCCCACCCCGTGATCGTGGGGAGTGGACGCCTCGAAAACTGCGCATCGGCCCCGTCCAGTAAATGAACCACGCCTCCACGCCTCCCTCCGTTTATGGGGGGGCGTGAACCGTCCCCTTTACCACGACGTGACGCATGCACGCGGGGCTTAGCTCCGCGCACGCCGCCCACGTCACGCACGACGCCGCGTTTGACGAGTGCCGCTCGGGGAGGGCGCGGTGAATGCGGAGTCACATACGGCGTGACCCAGGCCGCGCATGCCCGTGCACTGTTTTGGGCTTGGCCCAATAGCGCTCGGCACCGTGTATGGCCCAGGCCCAGGGGCTCCTGTCGGTGTACTAAAGTAGGGGTACCTTAGTATCCCGAACTTGTGCACGGGCAGTCGCAGCACCCCGCGGCAAGGTTTGCCGGGTGACCGCCAAGGTCCTCCGTGGTTTCTTTGGAGCCATTCAAGAACAAAGTATTCGAGCCAAGGCGCAAGGCCCCGGCAAGAGGAGCTTGCCGGGAAGGCCACTCGAAGCACAAAGACCCCGGCAAGAGGAGCTTGCCGGGAAGGCCACTCGAAGCACAAAGACCCCGGCAAGAGGAGCTTGCCGGGAAGACCAACCAAGGCATCTTGAGAAGCTTGCTGCGACGCGTTGCGTGTCCCGGCAAGACCCGGTGAGCGACAAGCTCCCGGACGCGACAAGACCCGGTGAGCGATAAGCTCCCGGACGCGGCAAGAAAACACCCGCGGCAAGGCACTTGCCGTGGCAAGCTACTACTCCGCAGCCCGCGCTCCAGCTCACCCACCAACGTGTCGCTCTGGGACCGTTCCTGGCGTACGTGGCGGGAGGCTGTACAGCCAGGGGCACGCGGTGGCAAGCAGGCGCTGACAAGATAGCCATCGTGGCAAATGGTGGCGCCCCTAACGGTCCCTTTCTACACCGTCTAGGCGACACAGACAGGCATTTAATGCCTTTGTCCCCTGCCGTCAGGGTTAGGTATGATACAACTATAGTCAGCGGTGGCGCCAACCACCACCTCTTTTACCTTTTTACCCTCATCTCTGTTGCCACCTGTCGGTGACCCCTTTGACATATAAAAGGAGGCCCATGCGCAACAGGGGGAGGGGGGGACGATCACTCTCACGCTCGGTCTCACTAGCCTTCCGAGTGTACTGTAGCATTCATCGCTCCCGAGCAAGAACACAAATACAAACCAAAGCAGGAGTAGGGTTTTACGCATCCGTGCGGCCCAAACCTGGGTAAACCGGTCGCGTCGCTTGTGCGTTCGCCTCGATCTGCTCTTTGTGCACTCTCCGCCCCCCTGCCGAACCGAAAGGGGTCCCGGTCCACCGCGGTCCCATAGCTGTCCGTGGGATCAGCACCCCTGACAGTGGGGGAATACAGAGAAAGGCCTCGCACGTGATAATGAACGATGAGATGTGAAGGAAAGAATCTGGGGCTAGATAGTGAAAATCTAGTCCGTAGTAAAACATGAGCCCTGGGACAAAGGGATGAAGAGCGAATCCTAGCCCTCGCAGGAAGTGGGAGATGAATACAACCCTCTCTCCGGATCTGGGAGTAGGAATAACCTGTCCTCGAGCACGAAGCCTGTGGGGGATCTCCGCGGTCAGGTATCTAGCCGCACAAAGCTTTGTGATGGCCTCCTCTGTAACAGAGCAAGCCACCCATCGGTCCTGTGGGCTGGGTCCGTACATGATTGGGAAGCTTGAAGCAATGAAATCGAACCTTGGGTGCTATAACTCGAAGTTGGAAGGGCTGAGGAAAGTGTCGCGGTAAAATAAGGCGGCCCTTGGCTCCTTTATAAAGGCAACGGATATCGAACGCCTCCTCCTAAGCCTGAAAACCTACCTATTCCTAAGGAATCATACCAATGGAATGGTTGGTTTACCCACGCTTGTATTGATGAGAATCCCGCAATAAGGGGACACGATCTCTGCTTCGACAAGACGTGTCAATAAAAACCGCATCTCGAAATGTGGAACGGCGGGACAAGAAATGGTTTGAAATAATGACCAGGCAAACGTGATGTCACATTACAAAAAGTTGTCAGTGGATTGGACTCGTGATATATTATACTCTCTGCGGTTGTGCGTGGTACTTGTGTTGCAGATCCGGACACGTTCGTCACGACCGAAGACTATCTTGGAGTATACAGAAAGGGGAACCCGCCTTGCAATGCCGAAGACAATTTGCACGCCGGACACCTCGTCATTGAAGCCAGGTTCAGGGGCTACTAAGGGAGTCCTGGACTAAGGGGTCCTCGGGCGTCCGACCTACTGGACATGGGCCGGACTAATGGGCTGCAAAGATACAAAGACCAAAGACTCTACCCGTGTCCGGATGGGACTCTCCTTGGTGCGGAAAGCAAGCTTGGCGTCCAAATATGAAGATTCCTTTCTCTGTAACCGACCTTATGTAACCCTAGACCCCCCCGGTGTCTATATAAACCGGAGGGCTAGGTACGTAGACGGATATCCTCATAATCATAGTCAGACAAGCTAGACTTTTAGAGTTTAGCCATTAAGATCTCATGGTAGATCAACTCTTGTAATACTCATATTCATCAAGATCAATCAAGCATGAAGTAGGGTATTGCCTCCATAAAGAGGGCCCGAACCTGGGTAAACATTGTGTCCCTTGTCTCCTGTTACCATCGACCTCAGACGCACACTTCGGGACCCCCTACCCGAGATCCGCCGGTTTTGACACTGACGGCGCCTTCATCAAAGGCTGCGGCTGCGCGTCTCCTCCTCCCTCGTCTTCCGGCCCTCCTGGCCTCGCTCCAATTCCTCCACCTCTCCACGCCGGTGTCCACGGTGACTCCCTCAACACCCAGGCCTCCGACGCCGTCCAGGGCGCCATACATAACCGTATCGCTGGGATGCCGGAGCAGGCCGCCAAGAACCTCCACACGGCGCGCTTCGCCGTGCCGGCACCCATGGCCAACGTGCTCAAGGGGGAGCCCTGCTTGATCGCGCGCATGATTGGGTTTGGTCGAAGAGGAGGAGAGGGGAGGAGAGGAGGTGGAGGGGATCTCGATCTAGATCTAGGATGGTTGACCGCGGGTGGGTGGGGGTTGGTGGTGGCGGACGCGCTTAGCGGTAGCGCGGTTCTCCCACCTACATTACAGCTATGTACTTTACTAGTAGCATCGTTTTTACATCTCACACTGCTATTTTTTTTATCTGGTGTCATGGTGTGGCACACTTACCAGTAGCGTGCCCAAAAGAAACTAATGCTGCTACTAAACCATACTAGTAGTGCGCTTTGTACCCAGCGCTACTGGTAATTACTAGTAGCTTGGGGACACAAACAAACGCTACTGGTAAACTTCTATGTATAACCATTTTCCTAGTAGTGTGGCACTGGGAGTACATGCAGCCATTGTCGTACCCCGATGTCATGCTACCGCATCACTGGCACCTGGGATCCGCAGCGGATCCCAGTGTCGGTGGTTCCGTGGAGCCAGCGGGCGCACGACGAGGAGGTGCGCAGGCGCCGCGCGTAGCTCACGTCGGAGCAGCGTCGGCTGCCTGAGTACGCCGCCGACTCTCCCAACTGGGAGGCTTGGTTCGCCCTCGAACATGAGGAGCAACAGCATTCGGGTGTCGACGCCATCCCACTGCCGTTCCCACCGTCGCTCCCCGCAGGTAGAGCCGGAGGACATGGAGGCAGAGGCGGAGTACCAAGCCGCCATCAAGGAGGCCCTGCAGCATGTTGGGGAACGTAGTAATTTCAAAAAAATTCCTACGCACACGCAAGATCTTGGTGATGCATAGCAACGAGGGGGGGAGTCTGATCTACGTACCCTTGTAGATCGCAACGGAAGCGTTGATACAACGTAGAGGAAGTAGTCGTACGTCTTCTTCTCGATCCGACCGATCCAAGCACCGTTACTCCGGCACCTCCGAGTTCTTAGCACACGTTCAGCTCGATGACGATCCTCGGGCTCCGATCCAGCAAAGCGTCGAGGAAGAGTTCCGTCAGCACGACAGCGTGGTGACGATCTTGATGTACTACCGACGCAGGGCTTCGCCTAAGCACTACAACGATATGTTCGAGGTGGAATTTGGTGGCAGGGGGCACCGCACACGGCTAAGGAACGATCTCAATGATCAACTTGCGTGTCTAGAGGTGCCCCCTGCCCCCGTATATAAAGGATCCAAGGGGGAGGGGTGCGCCGGCCAGGGAGAGGGCGCGGGAGGAGTCCTACTCCTACAGGGAGTAGGACTCCCCCCTCAATCCTATTCCAACTAGGATTCCCAAGGGGGAAAAGAGAGAGAGGGGGGCTGGCCCCTTCTCCTAGTCCTAATCGTACTAAGGGAAGGGGGGCACGCAGCCAGCTATGGGCTGCCCCTTTTCTCTTTTCCACTAAGGCCCATGAAGGCCCATATGGCTCCCGGGGGGTTCCGGTAACCTCTCGGTGATCCGGTAAAATCCCGATTTCACCCGGAACACTTCCGATGTCCAAACATAGGCTTCCAATATATCAATCTTTATGTCTCGACCATTTCGAGACTCCTCGTGATGTCCGTGATCACATCCGGGACTCTAAACAACCTTTGGTACATCAAAATGCATAAACTCATAATAACTGTCATCGTAACGTTAAGCGTGCGGACCCTACGGTTCGAGAATAATGTAGACATGACCGAGACACGTCTCCGGTCAATAACCAATAGCGGGACCTGGATGCCCATATTGGTTCCTACATATTCTACGAAGATCTTTATCGGTCAGACCGCATAACAACATACGTTGTTCCCTTTGTCATCGGTATGTTACTTGCCCGAGATTCGATCGTCGGTATCCAATACCTAGTTCAATCTCGTTACCGGCAAGTCTCTTTACTCGTTCTGTAATACATCATCTCGCAACTAACTCATTAGTTGCAATGCTTGCAAGGCTTGTGTATTGTGTATTACCGAGAGGGCCCAGAGATACCTCTCCGACAATCGGAGTGACAAATCCTAATCTTGAAATACGCCAACCCAACATCTACCATTTGGAGACACCTGTAGTACTCCTTTATAATCACCCAGTTACGTTGTGACGTTTGGTAGCACCCAAAGTGTTCCTCCGGCAAATGGGAGTTGCATAATCTCATAGTCATAGGAACTTGTATAAGTCATAAAGAAAGCAATAGCAACATACTAAACGATCGAGTGCTAAGCTAATGAAATGGGTCATGTCAATCAGATCATTCAACTAATGATGTGACCTCGTTAATCAAATAACAACACATTGTTCATGGTCAGGAAACTTAACCATATTTGATTAACGAGCTAGTCAAGTAGAGGCATACTAGTGACACTCTGTTTGTCTATGTATTCACACATGTATTATGTTTCCGGTTAATACAATTCTAGCATGAATAATAAACATTTATCATGATATAAGGAAATAAATAATAACTTTATTATTGCTCTAGGGCATATTTCCTTCAGTCTCCCACTTGCACTAGAGTCAATAATCTAGATTACACAGTAATGATTCTAACACCCATGGAGCCTTGGTGCTGATCATGTTTTGCTCGTGGAAGAGGATTAGTCAACGGGTCTGCAACATTCAGATCCGTATGTATCTTGCAAATCTCTATGTCTCCCACCTGGACTAGATCCCGGATGGAATTGAAGCGTCTCTTGATGTGTTTGGTCCTTTTGTGAAATCTGGATTCCTTTGCCAAAGCAATTGCACCAGTATTGTCACAAAAGATTTTCATTGGACCCGATGCACTAGGTATGACACCTAGATCGGATATGAACTCCTTCATCCAGACTCCTTCGTTCGCTGCTTCCGAAGCAGATATGTACTCCGCTTCACATGTAGATCCCGCTATGACGCTTTGTTTAGAACTGCACCAACTGACAGCTCCACCGTTTAAAGTAAACACGTATCCGGTTTGCGATTTAGAATCGTCCGGATCAGTGTCAAAGCTTGCATCAACGTAACCTCTTACGGTGAGCTCTTTGTCACCTCCATATACGAGAAACATATCCTTAGTCCTTTTCAGGTATTTCAGGATGTTCTTGACCGCTGTCCAGTGATCCACTCCTGGATTACTTTGGTACCTCCCTGCTAAACTTATAGCAAGGCACACATCTGGTCTGGTACACAGCATTGCATACATGATAGAGCCTATGGCTGAAGCATAGGGAACATCTTTCATTTTCTCTCTATCTTCTGCAGTGGTCGGGCATTGAGTCTGACTCAACTTCACACCTTGTAACACAGGCAAGAACCCTTTCTTTGCTTGATCCATTTTGAACTTCTTCAAAATCTTGTCAAGGTATGTGCTTTGTGAACGTCCAATTAAGCGTCTTGATCTATCTCTATAGATCTTAATGCCCAATATGTAAGCAGCTTCACCGAGGTCTTTCATTGAAAAACTCTTATTCAAGTATCCCTTTATGCTATCCAGAAATTCTATATCATTTCCAATCAGCAATATGTCATCCACATATAATATCATAAATGCTACAGAGCTCCCACTCACTTTCTTGTAAATACAGGCTTCTCCAAAAGTCTGTATAAAACCAAATGCTTTGATCACACTATCAAAGCGTTTATTCCAACTCCGAGAGGCTTGCACCAGTCCATAAATGGATCGCTGGAGTTTGCACACTTTGTTAGCTCCCTTTGGATCGACAAAACCTTCCGGTTACATCATATACAACTCTTCTTCCAGAAATCCATTCAGGAATGCAGTTTTGACATCCATCTGCCATATTTCATAATCATAAAACGCGGCAATTGCTAACATGATTCGGACAGACTTAAGCATCGCTACGGGTGAGAAGGTCTCATCGTAGTCAACCCCTTGAACTTGTCGAAAACCTTTTGCAACAAGTCGAGTTTTATAGACAGTAACATTACCGTCAGCGTCAGTCTTTTTCTTGAAGATCCATTTATTCTCAATTGCTTGCCGATCATCGGGCAAGTCAACCAAAGTCCATACTTTGTTCTCATACATGGATCCCATCTCAGATTTCATGGCCTCAAGCCACTTTGCGGAATCTGGGCTCACCATCGCTTCTTCATAGTTCATAGGTTCATCATGATCTAGTAGCATGACTTCCAGAACTGGATTACCGTACCACTCTGGAGCGGATCTTGTTCTGGTTGATCTACGAGGTTCAGTAGTATCTTGTTCTGAAGTTTCATGATCATTATCATTAACTTCCTCACTTATTGGTGTAGGTGTCACAGAAACAGTTTTCTGTGATGTACTACTTTCTAATAAGGGAGCGGGTACAGTTACCTCGTCAAGTTCTACTTTCCTCGCACTCACTTCTTTCGAGAGAAACTCCTTCTCAAGAAAGTTTCCGAATTTAGCAACAAAAGTCTTGCCTTTGAATCTGTGATAGAAGGTGTATCCAATAGTTTCCTTTGGATATCCTATGAAGACACATTTCTCCGATTTGGTTTCAAGCTTATCAGGTTGAAGCTTTTTCACATAAGCATCGCAACCCCAAACTTTAAGAAACGACAGCTTTGGTTTGTTGCCAAACCACAGTTCATAAGGCGTCGTCTCAACGGATTTTGATGGTGCCCTATTTAACGTGAATGCGGCCGTCTCTAAAGCGTATCCCCAAAACGATAGCGGTAAATCAGTAAGAGACATCATAGATCGTACCATATCTAGTAAAGTACGATTACGACGTTCGGACACACCATTACGCTGTGGTGTTCCGGGTGGCGTGAGTTGCGAAACTATTCCACAATTTTTCAAATGTATACCAAACTCGTAACTCAAATATTCTCCTCCACGATCAGATCGTAGAAACTTTATTTTCTTGTTACGATGATTTTCAACTTCACTCTGAAATTCCTTGAACTTTTCAAATGTCTCAGACTTGTGTTTCATTAAGTAGATATACCCATATCTGCTTAAATCATCTGTGAAGGTGAGAAAATAACGATATCCGCCACGAGCCTCAATATTCATCGGACCACATACATCGGTATGTATGATTTCCAATAAATCTGTTGCTCTCTCCATAGTACCGGAGAACGGTGTTTTAGTCATCTTGCCCATGAGGCACGGTTCGCAAGTACCAAGTGATACATAATCAAGTGGTTCCAAAAGTCCATCAGTATGGAGTTTCTTCATGCGCTTTACACCGATATGACCTAAATGGCAGTGCCACAAATAAGTTGCACTATCATTATCAACTCTGCATCTTTTGGCTTCTACATTATGAATATGTGTATCACTACTATCGAGATTTAACAAGAATAGACCACTCTTCAAGGGTGCATGACCATAAAAGATATTACTCATATAAATAGAACAACCATTATTCTCAGATTTAAATGAATAACCGTCTTGCATTAAACAAGATCCAGATATAATGTTCATGCTCAACGCTGGCACCAAATAACAATTATTTAGGTCTAATATTAACCCCGAAGGTAGATGTAGAGGTAGCGTGCCGACCGCGATCACATCGACTTTGGAACCGTTTCCCACGCGCATCGTCACCTCATCCTTAGCTAATCTTCTCTTAATCCGTAGTCCCTGTTTCGAGTTGCAAATATTAGCAACAGAACCAGTATCAAATACCCAGGTGCTACTGCGAGCATTAGTAAGGTACACATCAATAACATGTATATCACATATACCTTTGTTCACCTTGCCATCCTTCTTATCCGCCAAATACTTGGGGCAGTTCCGCTTCCAGTGACCAGTCTGCTTGCAGTAGAAGCACTCAGTTTCAGGCTTAGGTCCAGACTTGGGCTTCTTTTCTTGAGCAGCAACTTGCTTGCCATTCTTTTTGAAGTTCCCCTTCTTCTTCCCTTTGCCCTTTTTCTTGAAACTAGTGGTCTTGTTAACCATCAACACTTGATGGTCCTTCTTGATTTCTACCTCCGCAGCTTTCAGCATTGCGAAGAGCTCGGGAATAGTCTTGTTCATCCCTTGCATATTATAGTTCATCACGAAGCTCTTGTAGCTTGGTGGCAGTGATTGGAGAATTCTGTCAATGACGCAATCATCTGGAAGATTAACTCCCATCTGAATCAAGTGATTGTTATACCCAGACATTTTGAGTATATGCTCACTGACAGAACTGTTCTCCTCCATCTTGCAGCTATAGAATTTATTGGAGACTTCATATCTCTCAATCCGGGCATTTGCTTGAAATATTAACTTCAACTCCTGGAACATCTAATATGCTCCATGACGTTCAAAACGTCGTTGAAGTCGCGATTCTAAGCCGTAAAGCATGGCACACTGATCTATCGAGTAGTCATCAGCTTTGCTCTGCCAGACGTTCATAACATCTGGTGTTGCTCCAGCAGCAGGCCTGGCACCCAGCGGTGCTTCCAGGACGTAATTCTTCTGTGCAGCAATGAGGATAATCCTCAAGTTACGGACCCAGTCCGTGTAATTGCTACCATCATCTTTCAACTTTGCTTTCTCAAGGAACGCATTAAAATTCAACGGAACAACAGCACGAGCCATCTATCTACAATCAACATAAACAAGCAAGATACTATCAGGTACTAAGTTCATGATAAACTTAAGTTCAATTAATCATATTACTTAAGAACTCCCACTTAGATAGACATCCCTCTAATCCTCTAAGTGATCACGTGATCCAAATCAACTAAACCATGTCCGATCATCACGTGAGATGGAGTAGTTTTATCGGTGAACATCATTATGTTGATCATATCTACTATATGATTCACACTCGACCTTTCGGTCTCCGTGTTCCGAGGCCATATCTGTATATGCTTGTCTCGTCAAGTATATCCTGAGTATTCCGCGTGTGCAACTGTTTTGCACCCGTTGTATTTGAACGTAGAGCCTATCACACCCGATCATCACGTGGTGTCTCAGCACGAAGAACTTTCGCAACGGTGCATACTCAGGGAGAACACTTCTTGATAATTTAGTGAGAGATCATCTTATAATGCTACCGTCAATCAAAGCAAGATAAGATGCATAAAAGATAAACATCACATGCAATCAATATAAGTGATATGATATGGCCATCATCATCTTGTGCTTGTGATCTCCATCTCTGAAGCACCATCATGATCACCATCGTCACCAGCGCGACACCTTGATCTCCATCGTAGCATCGTTGTCGTCTCGCCAATCTTATGCTTCCACGACTATCGCTACCGCTTAGTGATAAAGTAAAGCATTACATCGCGATTGCATTGCATACAATAAAGCGACAACCATATGGCTCCTGCCAGTTGCCGATAACTCGGTTACAAAACATGATCATCTCATACAATAAAATTTAGCATCATGTATTGACCATATCACATCACAACATGCCCTGCAAAAACAAGTTAGACGTCCTGTACTTTGTTGTTGCAAGTTTTACGTGGCTGCTACGGGCTTAAGCAAGAACTCATCTCACCTATGCATCAAAACCACAACGATAGTTTGTCAAATAGACTCCGTTTTAACCTTCTCAAGGACCGGGCGTAGCCATACTCGGTTCACCTAAAGTTGAAGAGACAGTCGCCCGCAAGCCATCTATGTGCAAAGCACGTCGAGGGAACCGGTCTCGCGTAAGCGTACGCGTAAGGTTGGTCCGGGTCGTCTCGTCCAACAATACCGCCGAACCAAAGTATGACATGCTGGTAGGCAGTATGACTTGTATCGCCCACAACTCACTTGTGTTCTACTCGTGCAAATAACATCAAACCATAAAACCTAGGCTCTGATACCACTGTTGGGGAACGTAGTAATTTCAAAAAATTTCCTACGCACACGCAAGATCATGGTGATGCATAGCAACGAGGGGGGGAGTCTGATCTACGTACCCTTGTAGATCGCAACGGAAGCGTTGATACAACGTAGAGGAAGTAGTCATACGTCTTCTTCCCGATCCGACCGATGCAAGCACCGTTACTCCGGCACCTCCGAGTTCTTAGCACATGTTCAGCCTGATGACGATCCTCGGGCTCCGATCCAGAAAAGCGTCGAGGAAGAGTTCCGTCAGCACGACGGCGTGGTGACGATCTTGATGTACTACCGACATAGGGCTTCGCCTAAGCACTACAACGATATGATCGAGGTGGAATTTTATGGCAGGGGGCACCGCACACGGCTAAGGAACGATCTCAATGATCAACTTGTGTGTCTAGAGGTGCCCCCTACCCCCGTATATAAAGGATCCAAGGGGGAGGGGTGCGCCGGCCAGGGAGAGGGTGCGGGAGGAGTCCTACTCCTACCGGGAGTAGGACTCCCCCCCTCAATCCTATTCCAACTAGGATTCCCAAGGGGGAAAAGAGAGAGAGGGGGGCCGGCCCCTTCTCCTAGTCCTAATAGGACTAAGGGAAGGGGGGCGCGCGGCCAGCTATGGGCTGCCCCTTTTCTCTTTTCCACTAAGGCCCATGAAGGCCCATATGGCTCCCGGGGGTTCCGGTAACCTCCCGGTGATCCCATAAAATCCCGATTTCACCGGAACACTTCCGATGTCCAAACATAGGCTTCCAATATATCAATCTTTATGTCTCGACCATTTCGAGACTCCTCGTCATGTCCGTGATCACATCCGGGACTCCGAACAACCTTCGGTACATCAAAATGCATAAACTCATAATAACTGTCATCGTAACGTTAAGCGTGCGGACCCTACGGTTCGAGAATAAGGTAGACATGACCGAGACACGTCTCCGGTCAATAACCAATAGCGGGACCTGGATGCCCATATTGGTTCCTACATATTCTACGAAGATCTTTATCGGTCAGACCGCATAACAACATACGTTGTTCCCTTTGTCATCGGTATGTTACTTGCCCGAGATTCGATCGTCGGTATCCAATACCTAGTTCAATCTCGTTACCGGCAAGTCTCTTTACTCATTCTGTAATACATCATCTCGCAACTAACTCATTAGTTGCAATGCTTGCAAGGCTTGTGTATTGTGTATTACCGAGAGGGCCCAGAGATACCTCTCCGACAATCGGAGTGACAAATCCTAATGTTGAAATACGCCAACCCAACATCTACCATTTGGAGACACCTGTAGTACTCCTTTATAATCACCCAGTTACGTTGTGACGTTTGGTAGCACCCAAATTGTTCCTCCGGCAAACGGGAGTTGCATAATCTCATAGTCATAGGAACTTGTATAAGTCATGAAGAAAGCAATAGCAACATACTAAACGATCGAGTGCTAAGCTAATGAAATGGGTCATGTCAATCAGATCATTCAACTAATGATGTGACCTCGTTAATCAAATAACAACACATTGTTCATGGTCAGGAAACTTAACCATCTTTGATTAACGAGCTACTCAAGTAGAGGCATACTAGTGACACTCTGTTTGTCTATGTATTCACACATGTATTATGTTTCCGGTTAATACAATTCTAGCACGAATAATAAACATTTATCATGATATAAGGAAATAAATAATAACTTTATTATTGGCTCTAGGTCATATTTCCTTCACAACACATGCTGGAGGCTAGCCGCCTCGAGGAGGACACGCACTTGGATGGGCTGGAGCATGCCCTTGCCATGTCGGCGGCGGGGGACTCCGTCCACACCCCGCTGTTCGTGCCGCCACCACCACCATCCCCGCCCGTCCAGCCCAAGCCGGAGCCGACGCGGAAGCGCTCCCCGCCTCCACCCACTTGGCCGGAGGAGGCCTAGTCATGGACGGGACAGTACCGCGAGTGGGTAAGCACGCCTACCGTCCACTGTCGCGATGCTGCCACAAGAGGCGGCCCACCTTAAGCGCTGGAAGGCGCACTGGCTCCACCAGGAGCGGGCCGACGCCGTGGAGCAGATGCGCTACGAGGCCATGCTCCAACATGACGCGGAGGTGCTCCGGCTCGAGGAGGAGGAGGAGGAGGAGGAGGAGCGCGCGCGGCTAGCCGCAATGCCGCCGCCCTAGCAGATCCTGGAGGAGGTTGTCCTGGCAGCGTATCAAGCGACGTTGGGGTGGGCTGGCCCTGCTCCCGTCTTCATCGACCTCACCGGCGATGACGACGGCGGCGTCGACGCCAAGGGCAAGGGCAAGGCCGACGACGTCTAGAACAGCAAGTGGGGCGGCAGCAGGTGGGCGCAGACTTTTTTTATGTTTTAGTTACTGTTTAATTAGCTTTAGTGGACTTTGGCTGGCGTTTGACCGACCACTTATCTTTAATTATGTTTATTTTGTGTGAGTTATTTTTGTCATGCCGGTACATTTGGGTCAGCCTCCCGTTGGGCGGTCAAGCTGACCCATTTCATAATGCGGGCGCGCACGTCCGCCTGGCCAATCTAAACGGACGAAAAGCGGACAAAGCGCATGTCTATTTTGGTCGCCCTACTGGAGTTGCTCTTAGTGCAGAAAATGTTCAATTTGTTCAAATTGATCATTCCGAGGATACATCGGTTTGTTCAATTTTGTATTTGAAACCTTCGTTATCTTTCTCATGTGCACTACTGAGGAAATGGAAAATATTCAACAATGTTCATCCACATTTTCTTCACATCACTAATTTGGTTCTGATTTTTACATACATGATTAGTTGCTTCTTATTAAAAAATTATTATTAACTTCTTATATAATTTTCTTTTTCAGGATATGCCTTTTGCTTCAATGAAAAACAATCATATAGAGTCGTGGATTAAATAAAGTCAACATAATAAAGCGGATTTATTAACAATTCAATATTACCCGTCCCTCTTGAAAATATTCATAATAACATGTGTTTTTTCTTCTCTGCTTAGTTTGAGTCCACCAAGTCAACTTCTATTGTACTTTTTGTGAATGGTTTGCAAGGAGATTGCAACTTGATCTTGATAGAATTGTGTCGAATATTATTGTACAAGGTAGGTTACAATTGGACTTGGTTTTGGACTGTGTGTAGATAGGGTGGAAGTTTGATACGTCTCCGACGTATCTACTTTTCCAAACACTTTTGCCCTTGTTTTAGACTCTAACTTGCAGGATTTGAATGGAACTAACCCGGACTAACGATGTTTTCAGCAGAATTACCATGATGTTGTTTATGTACAGAAACAGATGTTCTCGGAATGACCTGAAACTTCACGGAGCAACTTTTTGGAAAATATAAAAAATACCTGCAAAAGATGAATGCCAGGGGCCCACCACCTTCCCACGAGGGTGGGGGCGCGCCCCCTACCTCGTGGGCCCCCTGGTGCCTCTCCGACTCCAACTCTATATATTGTGTTTTGGGGAGAAAATAATCAAAGAGAATAATTCATCGCGTTTTATGATATGAAGCCGCCGCCAAGCCCTAAAACCTCTCGGGAGGACTGATCTGGAGTCCGTTCGGGGCTCCGGAGAGGGGAATCCATCGCCATCGTCATCATCAACCATCCTCCATCACCAATTTCATGATGCTCACCGCGGTGCGTGAGTAATTCCATTGTAGGCTTGCTGGACGGTGATGGGTTGGATGGGATCTATCATGTAATCGAGTTAGTTTTGTTAGGGTTTGATCCCTAGTATCCACTATGTTCTGAGATTGATGTTGCTATGACTTTGCTATGCTTAATGCTTGTCACTAGGGCCTGAGTGCCATGATTTCAGATCTGAACCTATTATGTTTTCATCAATATATGAGTGTTTTTGATCCTATCTTGCAAGTCTATAGTCACCTATTATGTGTTATGATCCGTTAACCCCAAAGCTTGATTTGAAAAATAGGAGTTACTCATCATACAATCATGCTCATCATAATAAATAGGAGTTACTCATCATAATAAATATTTGAATGATGAGCATGATCCACTTTCATCAATATAATTATTAGAAATAGGAGGCATGCTTTCATCATAATAAATTTTCTCATCAAAGCTTGGGGGACAAAAAATATCATCTTCATCAAACATAGCTTCCCCAAGCTTGTGGCTTTGCATATCATTAGCATCATAGATATTCAAGGAATTTATACTACCAACATTGCAATCATGCTCATCATTCAAATATTTAGTGCCGAACATTCTAATGCATTCTTCTTCTAGCACTTGAGCACAATTATTGGAATCCTTATTCTCACAATGGATATTAAAAAGATAAAGTGTATGAGGCAAACTTAATTCCATTTTTTTGTAATTTTATAAACTAAACTAGTGATAAAACAAGAAACTAAAAGACTCGATTGCAAGATCTAAAGATATACCGTCAAGCACTCACCTCCCGGGCAACGACGCCAGATAAGAGCTTGATGTCTACTACACAACCTTCTTCTTGTAGACGTTGTTGGGCCTCCAAGTGCAGAGGTTTGTAGGACAGTAGCAAATTTCCCTCAAGTGGATGACCTAAGGTTTATCAATCCATAGGAGGCGTAGAATGAAGATGGTCTCTCTCAAGCAACCCTACAACCAATTTACAAAGAGTCTCTTGTGTCCCCAACACACCCAATACAATGGTAAATTGTATAGGTGCACTAGTTCGGCGAAGTGATGGTGATACAAGTGGTATATGGATGGTAGATAATAGCTTTTGTAATCTGAAAATATAAAAACAGCAAGGTAACTAATGGTAAAAGTGAGCATAAACGGTATTGCAATGCTAGGAAACAAGGCCTAGGGTTCATACTTTTGAAGGAAATATGCCCTAGAGGCAATAATAAAGTTATTATTTATTTCCTTATATCATGATAAAGGTTTATTATTCATGCTAGAATTGTATTAACCTGAAACATAATACATGTGTGAATATATGGACAAACAGAGTGTCACTAGTATGCCTCTACTTGACTAGCTCATTAATCAAAGATGGTTATGTTTCCTAACCATGGACAAAGAGTTGTCATTTGATTAACGGGATCACATCATTAGTTGAATGATCTGATTGACATGACCCATTCCATTAGCTTAGCACCCGATCGTTTAGTATGTTGCTATTGCTTTCTTCATGACTTATACATGTTCCTATGACTATGAGATTATGTAACTCCCGTGTGCCGAAGGAACACTTTGTGTGCTACCAAACGTCACAACGTAACTGGGTGATTATAAAGGTGCTCTACAGGTGTCTCCAAAGGTACATGTTGGGTTGATGTATTTCGAGATTAGGATTTGTCACTCCGATCGTCAGAGAGGTATCTCTGGGCCCTCTCGGTAATGCACATCACTTAAGCCTTGCAAGCATTGCAACTAATGAGTTAGTTGCGAGATGATGTATTACGGAACGAGTAAAGAGACTTGCCGGTAACGAGATTGAACTAGGTATTGGATACCGACGATTGAATCTCGGGCAAGTAACATACCGATGACAAAGGGAACAACGTATGTAGTTATGCGGTCTGATCGATAAAGATCTTCATAGAATATGTAGGAGCCAATATGGGTATCCAGGTCCCGCTATTGTTTATTGACCGGAGACGTGTCTTGGTCATGTCTACATTGTTCTCGAACCGTAGGGTCCGCACGCTTAAAGTTACGATGACAGTTTCATTATGAGTTTATGTATTTTGATGTACCGAAGGTTGTTCGGATCCCGGATGTGATCACGGACATGACGAGGAATCTCGAAATAGTCGAGACATAAAGATCGATATATTGGAAGCCTATATTTGGACATCGGAATCGTTCCGGGTGAAATCGGCATTTTACCGGAGTACCGGGGGTTACCGGAACCCCCCCGGGGGGTTATTGGGCCTACATGGGCCTTGAGGGAGAAGAGAGAAGGAGGCAGGAGGTGGCCGCGCGCCCCTCCCCTTCCTAGTCCGAATAGGACAAGGGAAGGGGGGCGGCATCCCCCTTTCCTTCCCCTCTTCCTCCTCTTTCCCCCCTTCTCCTTCTCCAACTAGGAAAGAAGGGAGTCCTACTCCCGGTGGGATTAGGACTCCCCCATGGCGCGCCTCTCCTTGGCCGGCCGCCCCTCCCCTTGGCTCCTTTATATACGGGGACAGGGGGCACCCTAGGACACAGAAGTTGATCTTCGTGATCGTTCCTTAGCCGTGTGCGGTGCCCCCCTCCACGATATTACACCTCGATCATATTGTAGCGGTGCTTAGGCGAAGCCCTGCGATGGTTAAACATCAAGATCGTCACCACGCCGTCGTGCTGACGAAACTCCTCCACGAAGCTTTGCTGGATCGGAGCCCGGGGTGCGTCATCGAGCTGTACGTGTGTGAAGAACTCGGAGGTGCCGAAGTAACGGTGCTTGGATCGGTTGGACTGGGAAGACGTATGACTACTTCCTCTACGTTACGTGAATGCTTCCGCTTCAGTCTACGAGGGTACGTAGACAACACTCTCCCCTCTCATTGCTATGCATCACCTTGATCTTGCGTGTGCGTAGGAAAATTTTGAAATTACTACGTTCCCCAACAGTGGCATCCGAGCCTAGGTTTTATGGTTTGATGTTATATGCACGAGTAGAACACAAGTGAGTTGTGGGCGATATAAGTCATACTGCCTACCAGCATGTCATACTTTGGTTCGGCGGTATTGTTGGATGAAGCGGCCCGGACCGACATTACGCATACGCTTACGCGAGACTGGTTCTACCGCCGTGATTTGCACACAGGTGGCTGGCGGGTGTCACTTTCTCCAACTTTAGTTCAACTGGGTGTGGCTACGCCCTGTCCTTGCGAAGGTTAAAACGACATCAACTTGACAAACTATCGTTGTGGTTTTGATGCGTAGGTAAGATTGGTTCTTTCTTAAGCCCGTAGCAGCCACGTAAAACTTGCAACAAACAAAGTAGAGGACGTCTAACTTGTTTTTGCAGGGCATGTTGTGATGTGATATGGTCAAGACATGATGCTAAATTTTATTGTATGAGATGATATGTTTTCTAACTGAGTTATCGGCAACTGGCAGGAGCCATATGGTTGTCGCTTTATTGTATGCGATGCAATCGCCCTGTAATGCTTTACTTTATCACAAAGCGGTAGTGATAGTCGTAGAAGCATAAGATTGGCGAGATGACAACGATGCTACGATGTGGATCAAGGTGTCGCTTCGGTGACGATGGTGATCATGACGGTGCTTCGGAGATGGAGATCACAAGCTCAAGATGATGATGGCCATATCATATCACTTATATTGATTGCATGTGATGTTTATCTTTTATGCATCTTATCTTGCTTTGATTGACGGTAGCATTATAAGATGATCTCTCACTAAATTATCAAGAAGTGTTCTCCCTGAGTATGCACCGTTGCCAAAGTTCGTCGTGCCCAGACACCACGTGATGATCGGGTGTGATAAGCTCTGCGTCCATCTACAATGGGTGCAAGCCAGTTTTGCACACGCAGAATACTCAGGTTAAACTTGACGAGCCTAGCATATGCAGATATGGCCTCGGAACACGGAGACTGAAAGGTCGAGCGTGAATCATATAATAGATATGATCAACATAATGATGTTCACCATTGAAAACTAATCCATTTCACGTGATGATCGGTTATGGTTTAGTTGATTTGGATCACGTGATCACTTAGAGGGTTAGAGGGATATCTATCTAAGTGGGAGTTCTTAAGTAATATGATTAATTGAACTAAAATTTATCATGAACTTAGTACCTGATAGTATCTTGCTTATGTATGTTTGATTGTAGATAGATGGCCCGTGCTGTTGTTCCGTTAAATTTTAATGCGTTCCTTGAGAAAGCAAAGTTGAAAGATGATGGTAGCAATTACACGGACTGGGTCCGTAACTTGAGGATTATCCTCATTGCTGCACAGAAGAATTACGTCCTGGAAGCACCGCTGGGTGCCAGGCCTGCTGCTGGAGCAACACCAGATGTTATGAACGTCTGGCAGAGTAAAGCTGATGACTACTCGATAGTTCAGTGTGCCATACTTTACGGCTTAGAATTGGGACTTCAACGACGTTTTGAATGTCATGGAGCATATGAGATGTTCCAGGAGTTGAAGTTAATATTTCAAGAAAATGCCCGGATTGAGAGATATGAAGTCTCCAATAAGTTCTATAGCTGCAAGATGGAGGAGAACAGTTCTGTCAGTGAGCATATACTCAAAATGTCTGGGTATAATAATCACTTGATTCAGATGGGAGTTAATCTTCCAGATGATTGCGTCATTAACAGAATTCTCCAATCACTGCCACCAAGCTACAAGAGATTCGTGATGAACTATAATATGCAAGGGATGAATAAGACTATTCTCGAGCTCTTCGCAATGCTGAAAGCTGCGGAGGTAGAAATCAAAAAGGAGCATCAAGTGTTGATGGTCAACAAGACCACTAGTTTCAAGAAAAAGGGCATGCAAAGGGAAGAAGAAAGGGAACTTCAAGAAGAATAGCAAGCAAGTTGCTGCTCAAGAGAAGAAACCCAAGTCTGGACCTAAGCCTGAAACTGAGAGCTTCTATTGCAAGCAGACTGGTCACTGGAAGAGGAACTGCCCCAAGTATTTGGCAGATAAGAAGGATGGCAAGGTGAACAAAGGTATATGTGATATACATGTTATTGATGTGTACCTTACTAGAGCTCGCAGTACCACCTGGGTATTTGATACTGGTTCTGTTGCTAATATTTGCAACTTGAAACAGGGACTACGAATTAAGCGAACACTAGCAAACGGCGAGGTGGCGATGCGCGTGGGAAATGGTTCCAAAGTCGATGTGATCGCGGTCGGCACGCTACCTCTACATCTACCTTCGGGATTAGTATTAGACCTAAATAATTGTTATTTGGTGCCAGCATTGAGCATGAACATTATATCTGGATCTTGTTTGATGCGAGACGGTTATTCATTTGAATCAGAGAATAATGGTTGTTCTATTTATATGAGTAATATCTTTTATGGTCATGCACCCTTGAAGAGTGGTCTATTTTTGATGAATCTCGATAGTAGAGATACACATATTCATAATGTTGAAGCCAAAATATGCAGAGTTGATAATGATAGTGCAACTTATTTGTGGCACTGTCGTTTAGGTCATATCGGTGTAAAGCGCATGAAGAAACTCCATACTGATGGACTTTTGGAACCACTTGATTATGAATCACTTGGTACTTGCGAACCGTGCCTCATGGGCAAGATGACTAAAACGCCATTCTCCGGTACTATGGAGAGAGCAACAGATTTGTTGGAAATCATACATACAGATGTATGTGGTCCGATGAATATTGAGGCTCGTGGCGGATATCGTTATTTTCTCACCTTCACAGATGACTTAAGCAGATATGGGTATATCTACTTAATGAAACATAAGTCTGAAACATTTAAAAAGTTCAAAGAATTTCAGAGTGAAGTAATGTGGAATAGTTTCGCAACTCACGCCATCCGGAACACCACAGCGTAATGGTGTGTCCGAACGTCGTAATCGTACTTTACTAGATATGGTGCGATCCATGATGTCTCTTACTGATTTACCGCTATCGTTTTGGGGTTATGCTTTAGAGACGGCCGCATTCACGTTAAATAGGACACCATCAAAATCCGTTGAGACGACACCTTATGAACTATGGTTTGGCAAGAAACCAAAGTTGTCGTTTCTTAAAGTTTGGGGCTGCGATGCTTATGTGAAAAAGCTTCAACCTGATAAGCTCGAACCCAAATCGGAGAAATGTGTCTTCATAGGATACCCAAAGGAGACTGTTGGGTACACCTTCTATCACAGATCCGAAGGCAAGATATTCGTTGCCAAGAATGGATCCTTTCTAGAGAAGGAGTTTCTCTCGAAAGAATTGAGAGGGAGGAAAGTAGAACTTGATGAGGTAACTGTACCTGCTCCCTTATTGGAAAGTAGTTCATCACAGAAACCGGTTTTTGCGACACCTACAACAATTAGTGAGGAATTTAATGATGATGATCATGAAATTTCAGATCAAGTTACTACTGAGCCCCGTAGATCAACCAGAGTAAGATCTGCACCAGAGTGGTATGGTAATCCTGTTCTGGAAATCATGCTACTAGATCATGATGAACCTACGAACTATGAAGAAGCGATGGTGAGCCCAGATTCCATAAAATGAGTTGAAGCCATGAAATCTGAGATGGGATCCATGTATGAGAACAAAGTATGGACTTTGGTTGACTTGCCCGATGATCGGCAAGCAATTGAGAATAAATGGATCTTCAAGAAGAAGACTGACGCTGACGGTAACATTACTATCTACAAAGCTCGACTTGTCGCAAAAGGTTTTCGACAAGTTCAAGGGGTTGACTACGATGAGACATTTTCACCCGTAACGATGCTTAAGTCTGTCCGAATCATGTTAGCAATTGCCGCATTTTATGATTATGAAATTGGCAGATGGATGTCAAAACTGCATTCCTGAATGGATTTCTGGAAGAAGAGTTGTATATGATGCAACCGGAAGGTTTTGTCGATCCAAAGGGAGCTAACAAAGTGTGCAAGCTCCAGCGATCCATTTATGGACTGGTGCAAGCCTCTCGGAGTTGGAATAAACGCTTTGATAGTGTGATCAAAGCATTTGGTTTTATACAGACTTTCGGAGAAGCCTGTATTTACAAGAAAGTGAGTGGGAGCTCTGTAGCATTTCTGATATTATATGTGGATGACATATTACTGATTGGAAATGATATAGAATTTCTGGATAGCATAAAGGGATACTTGAATAAGAGTTTTTCAATGAAAGACCTCGGTGAAGCTGCTTACATATTAGGAATAAAGATCTATAGAGATAGATCAAGACGCTTAATTGGACTTTCACAAAGCACATACCTTGACAAGATTTTGAAGAAGTTCAAAATGGATCAAGCAAAGAAAGGGTTCTTGCCTTTGTTACAAGGTGTGAAGTTGAGTCAGACTCAATGCCCGACCACTGCAGAAGATAGAGAGAAAATGAAAGATGTTCCCTATGCTTCAGCCATAGGCTCTATCATGTATGCAATGCTGTGTACCAGACCTGATGTGTGCCTTGCTATAAGTTTAGCAGGGAGGTACCGAAGTAATCCAGGAGTGGATCACTGGACAGCGGTCAAGAACATCCTGAAATACCTAAAAAGGACTAAGGATATGTTTCTCGTATATGGAGGTGACAAAGAGCTCATCGTAAACGGTTACGTTAATGCAAGCTTTGACACTGATCCGGACAATTCTAAATCGCAAACCGGATACGTGTTTACATTAAACGGTGGAGCTGTCATTTGGTGCAGTTCTAAACAAAGCATTGTGGCGGGATCTACATGTGAAGCGGAGTACATAGCTGCTTCGGAAGCAGCAAACGAAGGAGTCTAGATGAAGGAGTTCATATCCGATCTAGGTGTCATACCTAGTGCACCGGGTCCAATGAAAATCTTTTGTGACAATACTGGTGCAATTGCCTTGGCAAAGGAATCCAGATTTCACAAGAGAACCAAACACATCAAAAGACGCTTCAATTCCATCCGGGATCTAGTCCAGGTGGGCGACATAGAGATTTGCAAGATACATACGGAGCTGAATGTAGCAGACCCGTTGACTAAGCCTCTTCCACGAGCAAAACATGATCAGCACCAAAGCTCCATGGGTGTGAGAATCATGAAGGAAGTATGCCCTAGAGGCAATAATAAAGTTATTATTTATTTCCTTATATCATGATAAATGTTTATTATTCATGCTAGAATTGTATTAACCGGAAACATAATACATGTGTGAATACATAGACCAACAGAATGTCACTAGTATGTCTCTACTTGACTAGCTCATTAATCAAAGATGGTTATGTTTCCTAACCATGAACAAGGAGTTGTTATTTGATTAACGAGGTCACATCATTAGTAGAATGATCTGATTGACATGACCCATTCCATTAGCTTAGCACCCGATCGTTTAGTATGTTGCTATTGCTTTCTTCATGACTTATACATGTTCCTATAACTATGAGATTATGCAACTCCCGTCTACCGGAGGAACACTTTGGGTACTACCAAACGTCACAACGTAACTGGGTGATTATAAAGGAGTACTACAGGTGTCTCCAATGGTAGATGTTGGGTTGGCGTATTTCGAGATTAGGGTTTGTCACTCCGATTGTCGGAGAGGTATCTCTGGGCCCTCTCGGTAATGCACATCACATAAGCCTTGCAAGCACTGCAACTAATATGTTAGTTGTGAGATGATGTATTACGGAACGAGTAAAGAGACTTGCCGGTAACGAGATTGAACTAGGTATTGGATACCGACGATCGAATCTCGGGCAAGTAACATACCGATGACAAAGGGAACAACGTATGTTGTTATGCGGTCTGACCGATAAAGATCTTCGTAGAATATGTAGGAGCCAATATGGGCATCCAGGTCCCGCTATTGGTTATTGACCGGAGACGTGTCTCAGTCATGTCTACATTGTTCTCGAACCGTAGGGTCCGCACGCTTAACGTTACGATGACAGTTATTATGAGTTTATGCATTTTGATGTACCGAAGGTTGTTCGGAGTCCCGGATGAGATCACGGACATGACGAGGAGTCTCGAAATGGTCGAGACGTAAAGATTGATATATTGGAAGCCTATGTTTGGGCACCGGAAGTGTTCCGGGTGAAATCGGGATTTTACCGAATTACCGGGAGGGTTACCGGAACCCCCCGGGAGGCAAATGGGCCTATTGGGCCTTAGTGGAAAAGAGAGAAGGGGCAGCCCACAGGCTAGCCGGCCGAACCCCCCTTCCCTAGTCCTATTAGGACTAGGAGAAGGGGCCGGCCCCCCTCTCTTCTCTTTCTCCCGAAGAGTCCTATTAGGAATAGGATTTGAGGGAAGGAGTCCTACTCCCGGTAGGAGTGGGACTCCTCCCTGCGCCTCCCTCCTAGCCGGCCGACCCCCTTGCCCCTGGCCTTTATATACGGGGGCAGGGGGCACCCCATAGACACACAACTTGATCCTTGAGATCATTCCTTAGCCGTGTGCGGTGCCCCCTGCCACCAAATTCCACCTCGATCGTACCGTTGTAGTGCTTAGGCGAAGCCCTGCGTCGGTAGTACATCAAGATCGTCATCACGCCGTCGTGCTGACGGAACTCTTCCTCGACGCTTTGCTGGATCGGAGCCCGAGGAACGTCATCGAGCTGAACGTGTGCTAAGAACTCGGAGGTGCCGGAGTAACGGTGCTTGGATCGGTCGGATCGGGAAGAAGACGTACGACTACTTCCTCTACGTTGTGTGATCGCTTCCGCAGTCGGTCTGCGTTGGTACGTAGACAACACTCTCCCCTCTTGTTGCTGTGCATCACCATGATCTTGCGTGTGCGTAGGAAATTTTTTGAAATTACTGCGTTCCCCAACAGTGGCATCCGAGCCTAGGTTTTATGGTTTGATGTTATATGCACGAGTAGAACACAAGTGAGTTGTGGGCGATACAAGTCATACTGCCTACCAGCATGTCATACTTTGGTTCGGCGGTTTTGTTGGTTGAGACGATCCGGACCAACCTTACGCGTACTCTTACGCGAGACCGGTTCCCTCGACGTGTTTTGCACATAGATGGCTTGCGGAAGACTGTCTCTCCAACTTTAGTTGAACCAAGTGTGACTACGCCCGGTCCTTGAGAAGGTTAAAACGGAGTCTATTTGACGAACTATCGTTGTGGTTTTGATGCGTAGGTGAGATGAGTTCTTACTTAAGCCCGTAGCAGCCACGTAAAACTTGCAACAACAAAGTAGAGGACGTCTAACTTGTTTTTGCAGGGTATGTTGTGATGTGATATGGTCAAGGCATGATGCTGATTTTATTGTATGAGATGATCATGTTTTGTAACTAAGTTATCGGCAACTGGCAGGAGCCATATGGTTGTCGCTTTATTGTATGCAATGCAATCGCGATGTAATGCTTTACTAGATTACTAAACGGTAGTAATAGTCGTGGAAGCATAAGATTGGCGAGATGACAACGATGCTACGATGGAGATCAAGGTGTCGCGCCGGTGACGATGGTGATCATGACGGTGCTTCGGAGATGGAGATCACAAGCACAAGATGATGATGGCCATATCATATCACTTATATTGATTGCATGTGATGTTTATCCTTTTATGCATCTTATCTTGCTTTGATTGACGGTAGCATTATAAGATGATCTCTCACTAAATTATCAAGAAGTGTTCTCCCTGAGTATGCACCGTTGCCAAAGTTCGTCGTGCCCAGACACCACGTGATGATCGGGTGTGATAAGCTCTACGTCCATCTACAACGGGTGCAAGCCAGTTTTGCACACGCAGAATACTCAGGTTAAACTTGACGAGCCTAGCATATGCAGATATGGCCTCGGAACACAGAGACCGAAAGGTCGAGCGTGAATCATATAGTAGATATGATCAACATGACGATGTTCACCATTGAAAACTACTCCATCTCACGTGATGATCGGTTATGGTTTTGTTGATTTGGATCACGTGATCACTTAGAAGATTAGAGGGATGTCTATCTAAGTGGGAGTTCCTAAGTAATTTGATTACCTGAACTTAAACTTATCATGAACTTAGTACCTGATAGTATCTTGCTTGTTTATGTTGCTTGTAGATAGATGGCTCGTGCTATTGTTCCGTTGAATTTTAATGCGTTCCTTGAGAGAGCAAAGTTGAAAGATGATGGTAGCAATTACACGGACTGGGTCCGTAACCTGAGGATTATCCTCATTGCAGCACGGAAGAATTACGTCCTGGAAGCACCGCTGGGTGACAGGCCTGCTGCTGGAGCAACGCCAGATGTTATGAACGTCTGGCAGAGCAAAGCTGATGACTACTCGATAGTTCAGTGTGCCATGCTTTACGGCTTAGAATCGGGACTTCAACGACGTTTTGAACGTCATGGAGCATATGAGATGTTCCAGGAGTTGAAGTTAATATTTCAAGCAAATGCCCGAATTGAGAGATATGAAGTCTCCAATAAGTTCTATAGCTGTAAGATGGAGGAGAACAGTTCTGTCAGTGAGCATATACTCAAAATGTCTGGGTATAATAATCACTTGATTCAGATGGGAGTTAATCTTCCAGATGACTGCGTCATTGACAGAATTCTCCAATCACTGCCACCAAGCTACAAGAGCTTCGTGATGAACTATAATATGCAAGGGATGAACAAGACTATTCCCGAGCTCTTCGCAATGCTGAAAGCTGCGGAGGTAGAAATCAAGAAGGAGCATCAAGTGTTGATGGTTAACAAAACCACTAGTTTCAAGAGAAAGGGCAAAGGGAAGAAGAAGGGAAACTTCAAGAAGAACAGTAAGCAAGTTGCTGCTCAAGAGAAGAAACCCAAGTCTGGACCTAAGCCTGAAACTGAGTGCTTCTACTGCAAGCAGACTGGTCACTGGAAGCGGAACTGCCCCAAGTATTTGGCGGATAAGAAGGATGGCAAAGTGAGCAAAGGTATATGTGATATACATGTTATTGATGTGTACCTTACTAGAGCTCGCAGTAGCACCTGGGTATTTGATACTTGTTCTGTTGCTAATATTTGCAACTCGAAACAGGGACTACGGAATAAGCGGACACTAGCAAAGGACGAGGTGACGATGCGCGTGGGAAACGATTCCAAAGTCGATGTGATCGCGGTCGGCACGCTACCTCTACATCTACCTTCGGGATTAATATTAGACCTAAATAATTGTTATTTGGTGCCAGCGTTGAGCATGAACATTATATCTGGATCTTGTTTAATGCGAGACGGTTATTCATTTAAATCAGAGAATAATGGTTGTTCTATTTATATGAATAATATCTTTTATGGTCACGCACCTTTGAAGAGTGGTCTATTCTTGTTGAATCTCGAAGATAGTGATACACATATTCATAATGTAGAAGCCAAAAGATGCAAAGTTAATAATGATAGTGCAACTTATTTGTGGCACTGCCGTTTAGGTCATATCGGTGTAAAGCGCATGAAGAAACTCCATACTGATGGGCTTTTGGAATCACTTGATTATGAATCACTTGGTACTTGCGAACCGTGCCTCATAGGCAAGATGACTAAAACACCGTTCTCCGGTACTATGGAGAGAGCAACAGATTTATTGGAAATCATACATACCGATGTATGTGGTCCGATGAATATTGAGGCTCGTGGCGGATATCGTTATTTTCTCACCTTCACAGATGATTTAAGCAGATATGGGTATACCTACTTAATGAAACATAAATCTGAAACATTTGAAAAGTTCAAAGAATTTCAGAGTGAAGTTGAAAATCATCGTAACAAGAAAATAAAGTTTCTACGATCTGATCATGGAGGAGAATATTTGAGTTACGAGTTTGGTATACATTTGAAAAATTGTGGAATAGTTTCGCAACTCACATCACCCGGAACACCACAGCGTAATGGTGTGTCCGAACATCGTAATCGCACTTTACTAGATATGGTGCGATCCATGATGTCTCTTACTGATTTACCGCTATCGTTTTGGGGTTATGCTTTAGAGACGGCCGCATTCACGTTAAATAGGGCACCATCAAAATCCGTTGAGACGACGCCTTATGAACTATGGTTTGGCAAGAAACCAAAGTTGTCGTTTCTTAAAGTTTGGGGCTGCGATGCTTATGTGAAAAAGCTTCAACCTGATAAGCTCGAACCCAAAGCGGAGAAATGTGTCTTCATAGGATACCCAAAGGAAACAGTTGGGTATACCTTCTATCACAGATCCGAAGGCAAGACATTCGTTGCTAAGAATGGATCATTTCTAGAGAAGGAGTTTCTCTCGAAAGAAGTGAGTGGGAGGAAAGTAGAACCTGACGAGGTAACTGTACCTGCTCCCTTATTGGAAAATAGTACATCACAGAAAACTGTTTCTGCGACACCTATGCCAATCAGTGAGGAAGCTAATGATGATGATCACGAAGCTTCAGAACAAGATACTACTGAACCACGTAGATCAACCAGAGTGAGATCCGCACCAGAGTGGTTCGGTAATCCAGTTCTGGAAGTCATGATGAACCTACGAACTATGAAGAAGCGATGGTGAGCCTAGATTCCGCAAAGTGGCTTGAGGCCATGAAATCTGAGATGGGATCCATGTATGAGAACAAAGTATGGACTTTGGTTGACTTGCCCGATGATCGGCAAGCAATTGAGAATAAATGGATCTTCAAGAAAAAGACTGACGCTGACGGTAATGTTACTGTCTATAAAGCTCGACTTGTCGCAAAAGGTTTTCGACAAGTTCAAGGGGTTGACTACGATGAGACCTTCTCACCCGTAGCAATGCTTAAGTCCGTCAGAATTATGTTAGCAATTGCCGCATTTTATGATTATGAAATATGGCAAATGGATGTCAAAACTGCATTCCTGAATGGATTTCTGGAAGAAGAGTTGTATATGGTACAACCAGAAGGTTTTGTCGATCCAAAAGGAGCTAACAAAGTATGCAAACTCCAGCGATCCATTTATGGACTGGTGCAAGCATCTCGGAGTTGGAATAAACGCTTTGATAGTGTGATCAAAGCATTTGGCTTTATACAGACTTTTGGAGAAGCCTGTATTTACAAGAAAGTGAGTGGGAGCTCTGTAGCATTTCTGATATTATATGTGGATGACATATTGCTAATTGGAAATGGTATAGAATTTCTGGATAGCATAAAGGGATACTTGAATAAAAGTTTTTCGATGAAAGACCTCGGGGAAGCTGCATACATATTAGGCATAAAGATCTATAGAGATAGATCAAAACGCTTAATTGGACTTTCACAATGCACATACCTTGACAAAATTTTGAAGAAGTTCAAGATGGATCAAGCAAAGAAAGGGTTCTTGCCTGTGCTACAAGGTGTGAAGTTGAGTAAGACTCAATGCCCGACCACTGCAGAAGATAGAGAGAAAATGAAAGATGTTCCCTATGCTTCAGCCATAGGCTCTATCATGTATGCAATGCTGTGTACCAGACCTGATGTGTGCCTTGCTATAAGTTTAGCAGGGAGGTACCAAAGTAATCCAGGAATGGATCACTGGACAGCGGTCAAGAACATCCTGAAATACCTGAAAAGGACTAAGGATATGTTTCTCGTATATGGAGGTGACAAAGAGCTCACCGTAAGAGGTTACGTTGATGCAAGCTTTGACACTGATCCGGACGATTCTAAATCGCAAACCGGATACGTGTTTACTTTAAACGGTGGAGCTGTCAGTTGGTGCAGTTCTAAACAAAGCGTCGTAGCGGGATCTACATGTGAAGCGGAGTACATAGCTGCTTCGGAAGCAGCAAACGAAGGAGTCTGGATGAAGGAGTTCATATCCGATCTAGGTGTCATACCTAGTGCATCGGGTCCAATGAAAATCTTCTGTGACAATACTGGTGCAATTGCCTTGGCAAAGGAATCCAGATTTCACAAGAGGACCAAACACATCAAGAGACGCTTCAACTCCATCCGGGATTTAGTCCAGGTGGGAGACATAGAGATTTGCAAGATACATACGGATCTGAATGTTGCAGACCCGTTGACTAAGCCTCTTCCACGAGCAAAACATGATCAGCACCAAGGCTCCATGGGTGTTAGAATCATTACTGTGTAATCTAGATTATTGACTCTAGTGCAAGTGGGAGACTGAAGGAAATATGCCCTAGAGGCAATAATAAAGTTATTATTTATTTCCTTATATCATGATAAATGTTTATTATTCATGCTAGAATTGTATTAGCCGGAAACATAATACATGTGTGAATACATAGACCAACAGAATGTCACTAGTATGCCTCTACTTGACTAGCTCATTAATCAAAGATGGTTATGTTTCCTAACCATGAACAAGGAGTTGTTATTTGATTAACGAGGTCACATCATTAGTAGAATGATCTGATTGACATGACCCATTCCATTAGCTTAGCACCCGATCGTTTAGTATGTTGCTATTGCTTTCTTCATGACTTATACATGTTCCTATAACTATGAGATTATGCAACTCCCGTCTACCGGAGGAACACTTTGGGTACTACCAAACGTCACAACGTAACTGGGTGATTATAAAGGAGTACTACAGGTGTCTCCAATGGTAGATGTTGGGTTGGCGTATTTCGAGATTAGGGTTTGTCATTCCGATTGTCGGAGAGGTATCTCTGGGCCCTCTCGGTAATGCACATCACATAAGCCTTGCAAGCACTGCAACTAATATGTTAGTTGTGAGATGATGTATTACGGAACGAGTAAAGAGACTTGCCGGTAACGAGATTGAACTAGGTATTGGATACCGACGATCGAATCTCGGGCAAGTAACATACCGATGACAAAGGGAACAACGTATGTTGTTATGCGGTCTGACCGATAAAGATCTTCGTAGAATATGTAGGAGCCAATATGGGCATCCAGGTCCCGCTATTGGTTATTGACCGGAGACGTGTCTTAGTCATGTCTACATTGTTCTCGAACCGTAGGGTCCGCACGCTTAACGTTACGATGACAGTTATTATGAGTTTATGCATTTTGATGTACCGAAGGTTGTTCGGAGTCCTGGATGAGATCATGGACATGACGAGAAGCCTATGTTTGGGCACCGGAAGTGTTCCGGGTGAAATCGGGATTTTACCGGATTACCGGGAGGGTTACCGGAACCCCCCGGGAGGCAAATGGGCCTATTGGGCCTTAGTGGAAAAGAGAGAAGGGGCAGCCCACAGGCTAGCCGGCCGAACCCCCCTTCCCTAGTCCTATTAGGACTAGGAGAAGGGGCCGGCCCCCCTCTCTTCTCTTTCTCCCGAAGAGTCCTATTAGGAATAGGATTTGAGGGAAGGAGTCCTACTCCCGGTAGGAGTGGGACTCCTCCCTGCGCCTCCCTCCTAGCCGGCCGACCCCGTTGCCCCTGGCCTTTATATACGGGGGCAGGGGGCACCCCATAGACACACAACTTGATCCTTGAGATCGTTCCTTAGCCGTGTGCGGTGCCCCCTGCCACCAAATTCCACCTCGATCGTACCGTTGTAGTGCTTAGGCGAAGCCCTGCGTCGGTAGTACATCAAGATCGTCATCACGCCGTCGTGCTGACGGAACTCTTCCTCGACGCTTTGCTGGATCGGAGCCCGAGGAACGTTATCGAGCTGAACGTGTGCTAAGAACTCGGAGGTGCCGGAGTAACGGTGCTTGGATCGGTCGGATCGGGAAGAAGACGTACGACTACTTCCTCTACGTTGTGTGATCGCTTCCGCAGTCGGTCTGTGTTGGTACGTAGACAACACTCTCCCCTCTCGTTGCTGTGCATCACCATGATCTTGCGTGTGCGTAGGAAAATTTTTGAAATTACTGCGTTCCCCAACAAATCATTACTGTGTAAACTAGATTATTTACTCTAGTGCAAGTGGGAGACTGAAGGAAATATGCCCTAGAGGCAATAATAAAGTTATTATTTATTTCCTTATATCATGATAAAGGTTTATTATTCATGCTAGAATTGTATTAACCGGAAACATAATACATATGTGAATATATAGACAAACAGAGTGTCACTAGTATGCCTCTACTTGACTAGCTTGTTAATCAAAGATGGTTATGTTTCCTAACCATGGACAAAGAGTTGTCATTTGATTAACGTGATCACATCATTAGTTGAATCATCTGATTGACATGACCCATTCCATTAGCTTAGCACCCGATCGTTTAGTATGTTGCTATTGCTTTCTTCATGACTTATACATGTTCCTATGACTATGAGATTATGTAACTCCCGTGTGCCGGAGGAACACCTTGTGTGCTACCAAACATCACAACGTAACTGGGTGATTATAAAGGTGCTCTACAGGTGTCTCCAAAGGTACATGTTGGGTTGACGTATTTCGAGATTAGGATTTGTCACTCCGATCGTCGGAGAGGTATCTCTGGGCCCTCTCGGTAATGCACATCACTTAAGCCTTGCAAGCATTGCAACTAATGAGTTAGTTGCGAGATGATGTATTATGGAACGAGTAAAGAGACTTGCCGGTAACGAGATTGAACTAGGTATTGGATACCGACGATCGAATCTCGGGAAAGTAACATACCGATGACAAAGGGAACAACGTATGTAGTTATGCGGTCTGACCGATAAAGATCTTCGTAGAATATGTAGGAGACAATATGGGCATCCAGGTCCCGCTATTGGTTATTGACTGGAGACGTGTCTCGGTCATGTCTACATTGTTCTCGAACCGTAGGGTCCGCACGCTTAAAGTTACGATGACAGTTTCATTATGAGTTTATGTATTTTGATGTACCGAAGGTTGTTCGGAGTCCCGGATGTGATCACGGACATGACGAGGAGTCTCGAAATAGTCGAGACATAAAGATCGATATATTGGAAGCCTATATTTGGACATCGGAATTGTTCCGGGTGAAATCGGCATTTTACCGGAGTACTGGGGGTTACCGGAACCCCCCCCCCCCCGGGGGGGGGGGGGTTATTGGGCCTACATGGGCCTTGAGGGAGAAGAGAGAAGGAGGCAGGAGGTGGCCGCGCGCCCCTCCCCTTCCTAGTCTGAATAGGACAAGGGAAGGGGGGCGGCGCCCCCCCCTTTCCTTCCCCTCTTCCTCCTCTTTCCCCCCTTCTCCTTCTCCTACTAGGAAAGAAGGGAGTCGTACTCCCGGTGGGAGTAGGACTCCCCCATGGCGCGCCTCTCCTTGGCCGGCCCCTCCCCTTGGCTCCTTTATATACGGGGGTAGGGGGCACCCTAGGACACACAAGTTGATCTTCGTGATCGTTCCTTAGCCGTGTGCGGTGCCCCCGTCCACGATATTACACCTCGATCATATTGTAGCGGTGCTTAGGCGAAGCCCTGCGACGGTTAAACATCAAGATCGTCACCACGCCGTCGTGCTGATGAAACTCCTCCCCGAAGTTTTGCTGGATCGGAGCCCGGGGTGCGTCATCGAGCTGTACGTGTGTGAACAACTCGGAGGTGCCGGAGTAACGGTGCTTGGATCGGTTGGACCGGGAAGACGTACGACTACTTCCTCTACGTTGCGTCAACGCTTCCGCTTCAGTCTACGAGGGTACGTAGACAACACTCTCCCCTCTCGTTGCTATGCATCACCATGATCTTACGTGTGCGTAGGAAAATTTTGAAATTACTACGTTCCCCAACAACTTTCACTAGTGCAAGTCCTCTCAACAATAATAACATAATTGGATCACATAACTATCCCTCAACATGCAACAAAGAGTCACTCCAAAGTCACTAATAGTGGAGAACAAACGAAAAGATTATGGTAGGGTACGAAACCACCTCAAAGTTATTCTTTCCAATCAATCCGTTGGGCTATTCCTATAAGTGTCACAAACAGCCCAAGAGTTCGTACTAGAATAACACCTTAAGACACAAATCAAACAAAACCCTAATGTCACCTAGATACTCCAATGTCACCTCAAGTATCCGTGGGTATGATTATACGATATGCATCACACAATCTCAGATTCATCTATTCAACCAACACATAGAACCTCAAAGAGTGCCCCAAAGTTTCTACCGGAGAATCATGACGAAAATGTGTGCCAACCCCTATGCATAGGTTCATGGGCGGAACCCGCAAGTTGATCACCAAAACATACATCAAGTGAATCACGTGCTATCCCGTTGTCACCACAGATACGCACGGCAAGACATACATCAAGTGTTCTCAAATCTTTAAAGACTCAATCCGATAAGATAACTTCAAAGGGGAAACTCAATCCATTACAAGAGAGTAGAGGGGGGAAGAAACATCATAGGATCCAAATATAATAGCAAAGCTCGCGATACATCAAGATCGTACCACCTGAAGAACACGAGAGAGAGATCAAACACATAGCTACTGGTACATACCCTCAGCCCCGAGGGAGAACTACTCCCTCCTCGTCATGGAGAGCACCGGGATGATGAAGATGGCCACCGGAGTGGGATTGCCCCCTCCGGCAAGGTGCCGGAACGGGTCTAGATTGGCTTTCGATGGCTACGGAGGCTTCTGGCGGCGGAACTCCCGATCTACTATGCTCCCCGATCGTTTTAGGGTGTATGAGTATATATAGGTGGAAGAGGTACGTCAGGGGAGCCACGAGGGGCCCACGAGGGTGGAGGGCGCGCCCCCCTGCCTCATGGTTTCCTCATTGCTTCCCTTACGTGGACTCCAAGTCTCCCGGGTTGCTTTCCTTCCAAAAATAAGTTCTGTGAAGTTTCAGGTCAATTGGACTCCGTTTGATTTTCCTTTTCCGCGATACTCTAAAACAAGAAAAAACAGAAAGTGGCACTGGGCTCTGGGTTAATAGGTTAGTCCCAAAAATAATATAAAAGTGTATAATAAAGCCCATAAACATCCAAAACAGTAGATAATATAGCATGGAGCAATCAAAAATTATAGATACGTTGGAGACGTATCAGTGTTTGGTGCACATGGCAAAGTACGGATGAAAGTACAGGAGGAGGCGGAGTGCTATAGCTGTGGGACATGCTAGAGACTATCCCGGGAAAAAGGGTGAGACAACTGCAAATTTGATTCAGGGTGACACAAGGCGACAGTGAAATTCCTTCAAGTTTTAGACATGCGGTCAAGGAAGAGCAGTGATGTTGAGTTCAGGTAACTCTTATGTGTGACAACCAATATGTGAGTTGTTCACTTTCACGTAGGCCAGTGATCGGTGTGTGATGGCGTTTTGAACGGATACTCCGAGAGTTGGGAGCATAAAGTAGAGTAATGAGGAACTTAATTTTGCCCGAGTGTTGACTGTGAAGAAGACGAGAAGGGACTACAGTTGCAGGTGGAGTCACATGGACTCTGGGAGTAGCGGCGGTGCTCTTGGCATATCTCAAGTCCAATGTACATGGAGACCCGACGCATGAATGAATTCAAGGTGGTGAAGAATATTCGCCAAGGTGGAGTTTGTTAGAATTGTGTCGAATATTATTGTAGGTAGGTTACAGTTGGACTTGGTTTTGGACTGTGTGTAGACAGGGTGGAAGTTGTGTCCTACTAAGACACTTGTATCCTAGGCTTCTCATATATATATCGGGGGTAGACACGCGATGTAACCTATGCCAACATAATAGCACAGGTACGAAGAAGGAGTCAGCGGCGTGTGCCGGCATTTGGGCGGCCGGTGTGCGATATTGTAGCGGTGTCATGGGGAGGAGCGCCCATAGTTAGGCCCCGAAAATTTAGCCATATCGGTGAACCTCGTTAACAAATTTCGGTGTCATGCTCATGTAATTGCTTGGTCCTCAAATAATCAATAATGATCCTCAGATTTATTCTAACAGATCTGATTGGTTTGAAGGCCTCCTCATGGAATTCACTAGTTTCCATCTTTCACGCATCAAACCTCTAGTCGTCCAGAAAAATTATATGAGATCAGGTCTTACGATTAGCAGGTAAGACCCGTCCTAATGGATGACACGTGGCATTCACAAATCACAAAGCATCTAATCTCTTCCTCCCCCCCCCCCCCCCTCCCCCTCTGATTTTAAGTGAAGGGTGAAGGATGCTTTGTGATTTATGAATGCCACGTGTCATTTATCAGAATAGGTCTCACGTAAGACCTGTTATTATAGAATTATTTTCCTAATCGCCCCCTCGCACACACACCACACCGTGGAATGGAATGTGCAAATGCAGAGGGGGATAGTACTCCACATGTGGGTACGGGTTACTCCCAATAACTGATTACAGGATCCTCCCAAATAATGTTTTGGGAGTTTTTATACATAGAAAGTTTTTTGTCTTTTTCATGGACAATACATTTTCTGGTATTTTTTCACGAAAACTCACATGGGAGTAGATTGAACATCTAGGTTTGATATTCTAAAATTTTAGATTTTTTTAATTTTCCATTTGTGTTCTTTAAATATAATATTTATATAGGGGTGAAGCATCCAAGTGCGTTAAATCCTCTTTCCAGCATTGCTGCCCTATAATTTTTGTAGGGATAGTGTAGATCATACGCACATTTTTCACAAAAAAAATTCATACGCACATGAGCAAATAGCAAAAAATTATAGGCGGACAAGATCTGACCCCACCCATCCATGTTGTTTTCTAGCCCACCTACGGTTCTGCTGCTTCCTCCATGTAGCAATATGTCTCCCCTACCAAAAAGCTAGTTAGACGAGCCTTTTTTTTTAAGCCTATCGGTGTTTTATTTCACGACCGAAAGAGTTACATCATTTATTACATAAAAAACAATGAAATTGGATGGATCTTCGTCCCAATCAAAAGCGGACTGTGTATCATAGACGAGCCTAGTTTCACGTATGTTCGTGAAATTGAAGCTGAGCAGCCGACACACAATGATGCGCATATTTTTTTTCATTTATGAAAAAGAAGGATTACTCCTGGCCTCCGCATCAAATGATACGTGCATATTTTATATAAAAGTTTGATAAAAATAAAATAATTTGATTTATGAACAACCTACTACCTACCATTCATACTCTTTTCGTTTCTAAATATAAGTCTTTTTAGAGATTTTAGTAAAAACTACATACGGATGTATATAAATATATTTTAAAGTGTAGATTCACTTATTTTGCTAGTCCGCATTAGAATCTTATAAAAGACTTATACTCCCTTTGTTCCTAAAATTATTGTTTTAGATTTGTCTAGATACGGGTGTATCTAACATTAAAATGTAACTAGATACATACCTAGGCAAATCTAAGACAAGATACATCTCTAGACAAATCAAAGTCAAAAAATTTCGGACGGAAGGAGTATTTAGGAATGGAGGGAGTAGTAGAAATATTTACTAGTATATCTTAGGAAGGATGAAGAATTTATTTATGAAAACAATAATGAGAATCAAACAGACCGCAGTAACAATCAATTCCAAGGCTGCAGTGGCTTAGCAGGTGATTAAACACGATGTCACTCTAAGTGGTTCCTGCCCTTCTCCTTGGACTGCGGTGGCACCAGATCGCCGCAATCATACCACAAGGTATCGGCGAGCTTGGGGAAGATGAACCTGTAAAAGATCAAGTCACGGAACAGCTTGACAAGGGACCCCCGCAGGCCCTCCTGCGCGTTCATCCCGCCCTGCTGGACCCAGCCCGACAGGTAGGCTCCGGCGACCAGCCAGGCGGCCCGGCCACGGCGCTCCGACACGTAGGCCGCCACCCCCTCCGCCGGCGTGGCCGCCCGCGACAGGGCGCGCGCGAGTACCACACTACCACTGCGTCCTCCAGCGCCGAGCATCCGCCCTGCGCCAGGTCCGGCGTCATGGGGTGGAACGCGTCGCCGGCCACCGTGGCCGACCCGCGAGCGGCCGGGCCTGTCAAGATGCCCCAGGGCGACCGGTAGAGCAGCGGAGCCCACGAGACGCTCTTGTGGTCCGAGTGGCACACCACGTCCAGGTACTCCGCCGGCATGTGACTCCCCAGGTTGTCGGTCACCTCCCGCAGGATCTTGGCCGGGTCCGCGCCGGCTTCTTCCTCTGCCGCGGCGACGGTGTTGTTGACGAGGAACCAGTAGACTTCCATCTCGCTGATGGGCACCATGCTGGCCCTGAGGCCAGCCGAGAGGAACTGCCGGAGCTCTTTCTTCATGCTGTGGCCCTCCGGGTAGACGGCGAGGCCGCGGACGGCGGACCGGCCGCATGTCACCGGCTCCGACAGGCCTAGCCACCGCGCCACTACCGAGTGCACCCCGTCGCACCCGATCAGCACCTGATGGACGATGCACAAGACGACTTAGGCTAGGACTACGTGCAGATGCGCACAGCTACAATTAATTGTGGCTTGGTCGATTACCTTGGCTCGGATAACTGTGCCGTCGTCTAGCCGTAGAACGAAGGTCTCCGGCGAACCCTCCTCCTCGGCTATCTCACTGTTGATGGAGATGAGCTTGGACGAGAAGCGGATGGTGCCTTGCGGGAGCTCCTCCGCGAGCGCTTCCAGCAGCGCCTTTCGATCCGCCGGCCTCGCCTTGATTTCACCGCTTCATTTGTTCATCAGTTTATCAGCCAAATTGATCAGATTCTCTATGCCTATGCTATCGACTCAACAGGTGTCACCAACAGACCTGTTTTTGCGTGCAGCGAAGCAAAACACCTGAGTCGCTCCATTTTCAAGATTGGTCACCTGAAATCTGCATGCAGCAAGAGAATCCATTTGAAGTACGTAATTTTGTTTTCTCTTGTTGATGTATGTTGCACTACGAACAAGGAAGGCAAAGCTGACGACGCACGTTTCATAGGCGTGGTAGCGAAAATATAAAATCGAGCATATGCACCCCGGCCCGCTTATCTGGGTCGTACATATACATCGGGATAGGTGTCAGCCCGTTCCGTAAGATCGCTAGGCCATGGTTATTTCGAGCGGGTTAGTAGTCCTGCCGTCCGTGATATACCTACTACATAGCTTAGGGTACTGTACAGCTTGAGAAAAAGGACAGACAACTATCGGACACTCGGCGTGGCGGCCCGTGACTCTGGTTCATCTGCGCCTCCTCTCGTTCATCCAGGAGCATGCTAGGCGGAGGGCGAGGGGGTTTCAGCAAAGGCGGAGCATGAGCAGCGGCCAAATCTGAGCGGGAGTCAGGAGTGTCCGGTGCGAGAGGAGGCGTCGGGACGGGCGGGCCGCCGGGGAAATCCAGCGCGGGGTCGTCGGGGAAGACCAGTGCCGGGCTGCAGCGGGCACCGCCGTCCGTATCGAATTGCACCGCCAGCCATTGATCTTGCTCAGTTTTAACAGGTAAATCTGTGGTTCCAGCTACGCGCATAGGTTATTTTGTATGTCAGGTCGTCTTTTTGGCCCTGGGAGCATGTCAGGTCTCAGCTTATTCATGGATCTTGTTGTTCCGCAGGCCAGATTAGGGTAGGGCTTGGGGCAGCAATAGGGGCCAGGCGTTCGTATACGAACAATCAACATGCAGGTAAGATGGCATGGAATCTTAATTTTGAATATCGTCCTAATGCTATTGGGAAGGGGTCCGGGGGGATGCATATCTGTTCGTACATTCAGAGCTGAATTGGGTAGAACAGGTTGGCTGATACGTTGCCGTCATGGTTAACCTTATTTTTAGTTGCCCTTTTTGTTATATGAGACGCGCCTACGTGTTTGTTGGGTAACAGCCATAGTATACAAATCAACGATCTGGTTTGAAAGTCTCAAAAAGTTTATACATTTAACCAGCGCTCTGAATGTGCAGAAATTCAGCAAGCTCAACAAGTTGCCCACAATCGTTGAAGAGGACGAACCGGACAGGGGCGACGGGTATAGCGGTCCTACATTCAGATGTTCAGTTCAGAAGGTTTACTCTGTTATATCGCAATTTGACCAGCAGAAACGAGACATCGTTACATCAATGGGTTGGGGTGGCACTCTATCCATGCCACTGGTCAGCAAGTTAAGCGTCAGACACATGGTCTGGCTCCTAGGGATGGTGGATGAGGTCAGACAAGCCATTATCTTGGAACCGGATAAGGTTTTTAAGTTTAATGAGAGTGATGTTGAGAAGGTTTTTGGAATCCCGACAGCTGGAACAGATGTGATGGACAAAACTCTTGATAGGAGCGAGACCGTGTTTGCATACTTGAGAGGTCGTTTGGGGATAGAGCACAAAGAGATCAGAAGTCTGAAGAGCATACAGGCCATACTGTCACGCGACTATAAGGGGAAGATTTCACCATCAGAGGTGGCTGCGTTCAAAACTGCGTACATTGTATTCATGATGACACATGTATTCGCACCTACAGTCAAGAACGATTACTTATACACTGATTACTGGCCAGCATTGGTCGACCCGGATAGTTTGGATAAGTTCAATTGGGGAAGATATATTGTTGAAGTACTGTGTGCTGCTGCTGTTAAGATGAAACAAGATATTCGTAGGAAAGCCACGGTGTCGAATATAACGGGATGCTTGCTCTTCCTACAGGTTAGGAAGTTTCAGATTACCCTTTACTTGATTAATAATCAGTTTTTGATACAGAATACATAATTGATAAACGACGGGTTCTTACCACTCTCATTTGTTTTCTTTTGGGGACATGTTCACCAGGTGTTCTATCTAGACAGCATTATTTTGGGGGATTTGAGCATGGCACATGGTGTGTTCCCCAGAATAAAAGTGTTCACCGCAGATAAGATTAGAGCCATGATAAATGCTGACAAAAGGCCGGTGGATTCAACGAAGAACGGGGATTGCATTTTTGGCATTTCAGCAGTAAGTCTCCACCCAGACCGGGGTAGGATCCATATTAGCAATGCAACAAGGATTCAGGGCATACTCATTGTTTTTTTTATCTTGTGTTGCAGCCACGAGATGCTGCTACTTCAGCATATTCCAGGGCAGATGACGAGGATAATGCACATCATCAGGGGGATGCTTGGGCATGTGCAACACAGATTTGTGATTCTATTGGCTTGGCACATCAGGTGACACTCCTGACTGCAATGTTGTTTCACATAATATGTGTGCGTTGTCAGTCATACGGTCAGTTCAACTGATGGAAATTGTTTTTCTTTTACAATACGACTCTTCGCTGTGCAGGACAAGCTTAACCTTTATAATGAGCTGAAAGCACATCGGGAGGGCATCATGAAACAGGTAATACGTGGACTAAACCGGTATCCCCCGTCGGGCATCTCGAGGTAAACCACGAAGATTCGAGCGCCAGGATAGCGCGGCCCCGGCGCAGGTGCTCGAAAAATCCTCGTCCTTTGTCCAAAAATATAAAATCGAGCATATGCACCCCGGCCCGCTTATCTGGGTCGTACATATACATCGGGATAGGTGTCAGCCCGTTCCGTAAGATCGCTAGGCCATGGTTATTTCGAGCGGGTTAGTAGTCCTGCCGTCCGTGATATACCTACTACATAGCTTAGGGTACTGTACAGCTTGAGAAAAGGACAGACAACTATCGGACACTCGGCGTGGCGGCCCGTGACTCTGGTTCATCTGCGCCTCCTCTCGTTCATCCAGGAGCATGCTAGGCGGAGGGGGAGGGGGTTTCAGCAAAGGCGGAGCATGAGCAGCGGCCAAATCTGAGCGGGAGTCAGGAGTGTCCGGTGCGAGAGGAGGCGTCGGGACGGGCAGGCCGCCGGGGAAATCCAGCGCGGGGTCGTCGGGGAAGACCAGTGCCGGGCTGCAGCGGGCACCGCCGTCCGTATCGAATTGCGCCGCCAGCCATTGATCTTGCTGAGTTTTAACAGGTAAATCTGTGGTTTCAGCTACGCGCATAGGTTATTTTGTATGTCGGGTCGTCTTTTTGGCATTGGGAGCATGTCAGGTCTCAGCTTATTCATGGATCTTGTTGTTCCGCAGGCCAGATTAGGGTAGGGCTTGGGGCAGCAATAGGGGCCAGGCGTTCGTATACGAACAATCAACATGCAGGTAAGATGGCATGGAATCTTAATTTTGAATATCGTCCTAATGCTATTGGGAAGGGGTCCGGGGGGATGCATATCTGTTCGTACATTCAGAGCTGAATTGGGTAGAACAGGTTGGCTGATACGTTGCCGTCATGGTTAACCTTATTTTTAGTTGCCCTTTTTGTTATATGAGACGCGCCTACATGTTTGTTGGGTAACAGCCATAGTATAGAAATCAACGATCTGGTTTGAAAGTCTCAAAAAGTTTATACATTTAACCAGCGCTCTGAATGTGCAGAAATTCAGCAAGCTCAACAAGTTGCCCACAATCGTTGAAGCGGACGAACCGGACAGGGGCGACGGGTATAGCGGTCCTACATTCAGATGTTCAGTTCAGAAGGTTTACTCTGTTATATCGCAATTTGACCAGCAGAAACGAGACATCGTTACATCAATGGGTTGGGGTGGCACTCTATCCATGCCACTGATCAGCAAGTTAAGCCTCAGACACATGGTCTGGCTCCTAGGGATGGTGGATGAGGTCAGATAAGCCATTATCTTGGGACCGGATAAGGTTTTTAAGTTTAATGAGAGTGATGTTGAGAAGGTTTTTGGAATCCCGGCAGCTGGAACAGATGTGATGGACAAAACTCTTGATAGGAGCGAGACCGTGTTTGCATACTTGAGAGGTCGTTTGGGGATAGAGCACAAAGAGATCAGAAGTCTGAAGAGCATACAGGCCATACTGTCACGCGACTACAAGGGAAAGATGTCACCATCAGAGGTGGCTGCGTTCAAAACTGCGTACATTGTATTCATGATGACACATGTATTCGCACCTACAGTCAAGGACAATTACTTCTACACTGATTACTGGCCAGCATTGGTCGACCCGGATAGTTTGGATAAGTTCAATTGGGGAAGATATATTGTTGAAGTACTGTGTGCTGCTGCTGTTAAGATGAAACAAGATATTCGTAGGAAAGCCACGGTGTCAAATATAACAGGATGCTTGCTCTTCCTACAGGTCAGGAAGTTTCAGATTACCCTTTACTTGATTAATAATCAGTTTTTGATACAGAATACATAATTGATAAACGACGGGTTCTTACCACTCTCATTTGTTTTCTTTTTGGGACATGTTCACCAGGTGTTCTATCTAGACAGCATTATTTTGGGGGATTTGAGCATGGCACATGATGTGTTCCCCAGAATAAAAGTGTTCACTGCAGATAAGATTAGAGCCATGATAAATGCTGACAAAAGGCCGGTGGATTCAACGAAGAACGGGGATTGCATTTTTGGCATTTCAGCAGTAAGTCTCCACCGAGACCGGGGTAGGATCCATATTAGCAATGCAACAAGGATTCAGGGCATACTCATTGTTTTTTTTATCTTGTGTTGCAGCCACGAGATGCTGCTACTTCAGCATATTCCAGGGCAGATGACGAGGATAATGCACATCATCAGGGGGATGCTTGGGCATGTGCAACACAGATTTGTGATTCTATTGGCTTGGCACATCAGGTGACACTCCTGACTGCAATGTTGTTTCACATAATATGTGTGCGTTGTCAGTCATACGGTCAGTTCAACTGATGGAAATTGTTTTTCTTTTACAATACGACTCTTCGCTGTGCAGGACAAGCTTAACCTTTATAATGAGCTGAAAGCGCATCGGGAGGGCATCATGAAACAGGTAATACATGGACTAAACCGGTATCCCCCGTCGGGCATCTCGAGGTAAACCACGAAGATTCGAGCGCCAGGATAGCGCGGCCCCGGCGCAGGTGCTCGAAAAATCCTCGTCCTTTGTCCGAAAATATAAAATCGAGCATATGCACCCCGGCCCGCTTATCTGGGTCGTACATATACATCGGGATAGGTGTCAGCCCGTTCCGTAAGATCGCTAGGCCATGTTTATTTCGAGCGGGTTAGTAGTCCTGCCGTCCGTGATATACCTACTACATAGCTTAGGGTACTGTACAGCTTGAGAAAAGGACAGACAACTATCGGACACTCGGCGTGGCGGCCCGTGACTCTGGTTCATCTGCGCCTCCTCTCGTTCATCCAGGAGCATGCTAGGCGGAGGGGGAGGTGGTTTCAGCAAAGGCGGAGCATGAGCAGCGGCCAAATCTGAGCGGGAGTCAGGAGTGTCCGGTGCGAGAGGAGGCGTCGGGACGGGCAGGCCGCCGGGGAAATCCAGCGCGGGGTCGTCGGGGAAGACCAGTGCCGGGCTGCAGCGGGCACCGCCGTCCGTATCGAATTCTGCCGCCATCCATTGATCTTGCTGAGTTTTAACAGGTAAATCTGTGGTTTCAGCTACGCGCATAGGTTATTTTGTATGTCGGGTCGTCTTTTTGGCATTGGGAGCATGTCAGGTCTCAGCTTATTCATGGATCTTGTTGTTCCGCAGGCCAGATTAGGGTAGGGCTTGGGGCAGCAATAGGGGCCAGGCATTCGTATACGAACAATCAACATGCAGGTAAGATGGCATGGAATCTTAATTTTGAATATCGTCCTAATGCTATTGGGAAGGGGTCCGGGGGGATGCATATCTGTTCGTACATTCAGAGCTGAATTGGGTCGAACAGGTTGGCTGATACGTTGCCGTCATGGTTAACCTTATTTTTAGTTGCCCTTTTTGTCATATGAGACGCGCCTACGTGTTTGTTGGGTAACAGCCGTAGTATAGAAATCAACGATCTGGTTTGAAAGTCTCAAAAAGTTTATACATTTAACCAGCGCTCTGAATGTGCAGAAATTCAGCAAGCTCAACAAGTTGCCCACAATCGTTGAAGAGGACGAACCGGACAGGGGCGACGGGTATAGCGGTCCTACATTCAGATGTTCAGTTCAGAAGGTTTACTCTGTTATATCGCAATTTGACCAGCAGAAACGAGACATCGTTACATCAATGGGTTGGGGTGGCACTCTATCCATGCCACTGATCAGCAAGTTAAGCGTCAGACACATGGTCTGGCTCCTAGGGATGGTGGATGAGGTCAGACAAGCCATTATCTTGCGACCGGATAAGGTTTTTAAGTTTAATGAGAGTGATGTTGAGAAGGTTTTTGGAATCCCGGCAGCTGGAACAGATGTGATGGACAAAACTCTTGATAGGAGCGAGACCGTGTTTGCATACTTGAGAGGTCGTTTGGGGATAGAGTACAAAGAGATCAGAAGTCTAAAGAGCGTACAGGCCATACTGTCACGCGACTACAAGGGAAAGATGTCACCATCAGAGGTGGCTGCGTTCAAAACTGCGTACATTGTATTCATGATGACACATGTATTCGCACCTACAGTCAAGGACAATTACTTCTACACTGATTACTGGCCAGCATTGGTCGACTCGGATAGTTTGGATAAGTTCAATTGGGGAAGATATATTGTTGAAGTACTGTGTGCTGCTGCTGTTAAGATGAAACAAGATAATCGTAGGAAAGCCACGTGTCGAATATAACGGGATGCTTGCTCTTCCTACAGGTCAGGAAGTTTCAGATTACCCTTTACTTGATTAATAATCAGTTTTTGATACATAATACATAATTGATAAAAGACGGGTTCTTACCACTCTCATTTGTTTTCTTTTTGGGACATGTTCACCAGGTGTTCTATCTAGACAGCATTATTTTGGGGGATTTGAGCATGGCACATGATGTGTTCCCCAGAATAAAAGTGTTCACCGCAGATAAGATTAGAGCCATGATAAATGCTGACAAAAGGCCGGTGGATTCAACGAAGAACGGGGATTGCATTTTTGGCATTTCAACAGTCAGTCTCCACCCAGACCGGGGTAGGATCCATATTAGCAATGCAACAAGGATTCAGGGCATACTCATTGTTTTTTTATCTTGTGTTGCAGCCACGAGATGCTGCTACTTCAGCATATTCCAGGGCAGATGACGAGGATAATGCACATCATCAGGGGGATGCTTGGGCATGTGCAACACAGATTTGTGATTCTATTGGCTTGGCACGTCAGGTGACACTCCTGACTGCAATGTTGTTTCACATAATATGTGTGCGTTGTCAGTCATACGGTCAGTTCAACTGATGGAAATTGTTTTTCTTTTACAATACGACTCTTCGCTGTGCAGGACAAGCTTAACCTTTATAATGAGCTGAAAGCACATCGGGAGGGCATCATGAAACAGGTAATACGTGGACTAAACCGGTATCCCCCGTCGGGCATCTCGAGGTAAACCACGAAGATTCGAGCGCCAGGATAGCGCGGCCCCGGCGCAGGTGCTCGAAAAATCCTCGTCCTTTGTCCGAAAATATAAAATCGAGCATATGCACCCCGGCCCGCTTATCTGGGTCGTACATATACATCGGGATAGGTGTCAGCCCGTTCCGTAAGATCGCTAGGCCATGGTTATTTCGAGCGGGTTAGTAGTCCTGCCGTCCGTGATATACCTACTACATAGCTTAGGGTACTGTACAGCTTGAGAAAAGGACAGACAACTATCGGACACTCGGCGTGGCGGCCCGTGACTCTGGTTCATCTGCGCCTCCTCTCGTTCATCCAGGAGCATGCTAGGCAGAGGGGGAGGGGGTTTCAGCAAAGGCGGAGCATGAGCAGCGGCCAAATCTGAGCGGGAGTCAGGAGTGTCCGGTGCGAGAGGAGGCGTCGGGACGGGCAGGCCGCCGGGGAAATCCAGCGCGGGGTCGTCGGGGAAGACCAGTGCCGGGCTGCAGCGGGCACCGCCGTCCGTATCGAATTGCGCCGCCAGCCATTGATCTTGCTGAGTTTTAACAGGTAAATCTGTGGTTTCAGCTACGCGCATAGGTTATTTTGTATGTCGGGTCGTCTTTTTGGCATTGGGAGCATGTCAGGTCTCAGCTTATTCATGGATCTTGTTGTTCCGCAGGCCAGATTAGGGTAGGGCTTGGGGCAGCAATAGGGGCCAGGCGTTCGTATACGAACAATCAACATGCAGGTAAGATGGCATGGAATCTTAATTTTGAATATCGTCCTAATGCTATTGGGAAGGGGTCCGGGGGGATGCATATCTGTTCGTACATTCAGAGCTGAATTGGGTAGAACAGGTTGGCTGATACGTTGCCGTCATGGTTAACCTTATTTTTAGTTGCCCTTTTTGTTATATGAGACGCGCCTACATGTTTGTTGGGTAACAGCCATAGTATAGAAATCAACGATCTGGTTTGAAAGTCTCAAAAAGTTTATACATTTAACCAGCGCTCTGAATGTGCAGAAATTCAGCAAGCTCAACAAGTTGCCCACAATCGTTGAAGAGGACGAACCGGACAGGGGCGACGGGTATAGCGGTCCTACATTCAGATGTTCAGTTCAGAAGGTTTACTCTGTTATATCGCAATTTGACCAGCAGAAACGAGACATCGTTACATCAATGGGTTGGGGTGGCACTCTATCCATGCCACTGATCAGCAAGTTAAGCGTCAGACACATGGTCTGGCTCCTAGGGATGGTGGATGAGGTCAGACAAGCCATTATCTTGGGACCGGATAAGGCTTTTAAGTTTAATGAGAGTGATGTTGAGAAGGTTTTTGGAATCCCGGCAGCTGGAACAGATGTGATGGACAAAACTCTTGATAGGAGCAAGACCGTGTTTGCATACTTGAGAGGTCGTTTGGGGATAGAGCACAAAGAGATCAGAAGTCTGAAGAGCATACAGGCCATACTGTCACGCGACTACAAGGGAAAGATGTCACCATCAGAGTTGGCTGCGTTCAAAACTGCGTACATTGTATTCATGATGACACATGTATTCGCACCTACAGTCAAGGACAATTACTTCTACACTGATTACTGGCCAGCATTGGTCGACTCGGATAGTTTGGATAAGTTCAATTGGGGAAGATATATTGTTGAAGTACTGTGTGCTGCTGCTGTTAAGATGAAACAAGATAATCGTAGGAAAGCCACGGTGTCGAATATAACGGGATGCTTTCTCTTCCTACAGGTCAGGAAGTTTCAGATTACCCTTTACTTGATTAATAATCAGTTTTTGATACATAATACATAATTGATAAAAGACAGGTTCTTACCACTCTCATTTGTTTTCTTTTTGGGACATGTTCACCACGTGTTCTATCTAGACAGCATTATTTTGGGGGATTTGAGCATGGCACATGATGTGTTCCCTAGAATAAAAGTGTTCACCGCGGATAAGATTAGAGCCATGATAAATGCTGACAAAAGGCCAGTGGATTCAACGAAGAACGGGGATTGCATTTTTGGCATTTCAACAGTCAGTCTCCACCCAGACCGGTGTAGGATCCATATTAGCAATGCAACAAGGATTCAGGGCATACTCATTGTTTTTTTATCTTGTGTTGCAGCCACGAGATGCTGCTACTTCAGCATATTCCAGGGCAGATGACGAGGATAATGCACATCATCAGGGGGATGCTTGGGCATGTGCAACACAGATTTGTGATTCTATTGGCTTGGCACATCAGGTGACACTCCTGACTGCAATGTTGTTTCACATAATATGTGTGTGTTGTCAGTCATACGGTCAGTTCAACTGATGGAAATTGTTTTTCTTTTACAATACGACTCTTCGCTGTGCAGGACAAGCTTAACCTTTATAATGAGCTGAAAGCACATCGGGAGGGCATAATGAAACAGGTAATACGTGGACTAAACCGGTATCCCCCGTTGGGCATCTCGAGGTAAACCACGAAGATTCGAGCGCCAGGATAGCGCGGCCCCGGCGCAGGTGCTCGAAAAATCCTCGTCCTTTGTCCGAAAATATAAAATCGAGCATATGCACCCCGGCCCGCTTATCTGGGTCGTACATATACATCGGGATAGGTGTCAGCCCGTTCCGTAAGATCGCTAGGCCATGGTTATTTTGAGCGGGTTAGTAGTCCTGCCGTCCGTGATATACCTACTACATAGCTTAGGGTACTGTACAGCTTGAGAAAAGGACAGACAACTATCGGACACTCGGCGTGGCGGCCCGTGACTCTGGTTCATCTGCGCCTCCTCTCGTTCATCCAGGAGCATGCTAGGCGGAGGGGGAGGGGGTTTCAGCAAAGGCGGAGCATGAGCAGCGGCCAAATCTGAGCGGGAGTCAGGAGTGTCCGGTGCGAGAGGAGGCGTCGGGACGGGCAGGCCGCCGGGGAAATCCAGCGCGGGGTCGTCGGGGAAGACCAGTGCCGGGCTGCAGCGGGCACCGCCGTCCGTATCGAATTGCGCCGCCAGCCATTGATCTTGCTGAGTTTTAACAGGTAAATCTATGGTTTCAGCTACGCGCATAGGTTATTTTGTATGTCGGGTCGTCTTTTTGGCATTGGGAGCATGTCAGGTCTCAGCTTATTCATGGATCTTGTTGTTCCGCAGGCCAGATTAGGGTAGGGCTTGGGGCAGCAATAGGGGCCAGGCGTTCGTATACGAACAATCAACATGCAGGTAAGATGGCATGGAATCTTAATTTTGAATATCGTCCTAATGCTATTGGGAAGGGGTCCGGGGGGATGCATATCTGTTCGTACATTCAGAGCTGAATTGGGTAGAACAGGTTGGCTGATACGTTGCCGTCATGGTTAACCTTATTTTTAGTTGCCCTTTTTGTTATATGAGACGCGCCTACATGTTTGTTGGGTAACAGCCATAGTATAGAAATCAACGATCTGGTTTGAAAGTCTCAAAAAGTTTATACATTTAACCAGCGCTCTGAATGTGCAGAAATTCAGCAAGCTCAACAAGTTGCCCGCAATCGTTGAAGAGGACGAACCGGACAGGGGCGACGGTTATAGCGGTCCTACATTCAGATGTTCAGTTCAGAAGGTTTACTCTGTTATATCACAATTTGACCAGCAGAAACGAGACATCGTTACATCAATGGGTTGGGGTGGCACTCTATCCATGCCACTCATCAGCAAGTTAAGCGTCAGACACATGGTCTGGCTCCTAGGGATGGTGGATGAGGTCAGACAAGCCATTATCTTGGGACCGGATAAGGTTTTTAAGTTTAATGAGAGTGATGTTGAGAAGGTTTTTGGAATCCCGGCAGCTGGAACAGATGTGATGGACAAAACTCTTGATAGGAGCGAGACCGTGTTTGCATACTTGAGAGGTCGTTTGGGGATAGAGCACAAAGATATCAGAAGTGTGAAGAGCATACAGGCCATACTATCACGCGACTACAAGGGAAAGATGTCACAATCAGAGGTGGCTGCGTTCAAAACTGCGTACATTGTATTCATGATGACACATGTATTCGCACCTACAGTCAAGGACAATTACTTCTACACTGATTACTGGCCAGCATTGGTCGACCCGGATAGTTTGGATAAGTTCAATTGGGGAAGATATATTGTTGAAGTACTGTGTGCTGCTGCTGTTAAGATGAAACAAGATATTCGTAGGAAAGCCACGGTGTCGAATATAACGGGATGCTTGCTCTTCCTACAGGTCAGGAAGTTTCAGATTACCCTTTACTTGATTAATAATCAGTTTTTGATACAGAATACATAATTGATAAACGACGGGTTCTTACCACTCTCATTTGTTTTCTTTTTGGGACATGTTCACCAGGTGTTCTATCTAGACAGCATTATTTTGGGGGATTTGAGCATGGCACATGATGTGTTCCCCAGAATAAAAGTGTTCACCGCAGATAAGATTAGAGCCATGATAAATGCTGACAAAAGGCCGGTGGATTCAACGAAGAACGGGGATTGCATTTTTGGCATTTCAGCAGTAAGTCTCCACCGAGACCGGGGTAGGATCCATATTAGCAATGCAACAAGGATTCAGGGCATACTCATTGTTTTTTTTTATCTTGTGTTGCAGCCACGAGATGCTGCTACTTCAGCATATTCCAGGGCAGATGACGAGGATAATGCACATCATCAGGGGGATGCTTGGGCATGTGCAACACAGATTTGTGATTCTATTGGCTTGGCACATCAGGTGACACTCCTGACTGCAATGTTGTTTCACATAATATGTGTGCGTTGTCAGTCATACGGTCAGTTCAACTGATGGAAATTGTTTTTCTTTTACAATACGACTCTTCGCTGTGCAGGACAAGCTTAACCTTTATAATGAGCTGAAAGCACATCAGGAGGGCATCATGAAACAGGTAATACGTGGACTAAACCGGTATCCCCCGTCGGGCATCTCGAGGTAAACCACGAAGATTCGAGCGCCAGGATAGCGCGGCCCCGGCGCAGGTGCTCGAAAAATCCTCGTCCTTTGTCCGAAAATATAAAATCGAGCATATGCACCCCGGCCCGCTTATCTGGGTCGTACATATACATCGGGATAGGTGTCAGCCCGTTCCGTAAGATCGCTAGGCCATGTTTATTTCGAGCGGGTTAGTAGTCCTGCCGTCCGTGATATACCTACTACATAGCTTAGGGTACTGTACAGCTTGAGAAAAGGACAGACAACTATCAGACACTCGGCGTGGCGGCGCGTGACTCTGGTTCATCTGCGCCTCCTCTCGTTCATCCAGGAGCATGCTAGGCGGAGGGGGAGGGGGTTTCAGCAAAGGCGGAGCATGAGCAGCGGCCAAATCTGAGCGGGAGTCAGGAGTGTCCGGTGCGAGAGGAGGCGTCGGGACGGGCAGGCCGCCGGGGAAATCCAGCGCGGGGTCGTCGGGGAAGACCAGTGCCGGGCTGCAGCGGGCACCACCGTCCGTATCGAATTGCGCCGCCAGCCATTGATCTTGCTGAGTTTTAACAGGTAAATCTGTGGTTTCAGCTACGCGCATAGGTTATTTTGTATGTCGGGTCGTCTTTTTGGCATTGGGAGCATGTCAGGTCTCAGCTTATTCATGGATCTTGTTGTTCCGCAGGCCAGATTAGGGTAGGGCTTGGGGCAGCAATAGGGGCCAGGCGTTCGTATACGAACAATCAACATGCAGGTAAGATGGCATGGAATCTTAATTTTGAATATCGTCCTAATGCTATTGGGAAGGGGTCCGGGGGGATGCATATCTGTTCGTACATTCAGAGCTGAATTGGGTCGAACAGGTTGGCTGATACGTTGCCGTCATGGTTAACCTTATTTTTAGTTGCCCTTTTTGTTATATGAGACGCGCCTACGTGTTTGTTGGGTAACAGCCGTAGTATAGAAATCAACGATCTGGTTTGAATGTCTCAAAAAGTTTATACATTTAACCAGCGCTCTGAATGTGCAGAAATTCAGCAAGCTCAACAAGTTACACACAATCGTTGAAGAGGACGAACCGGACAGGGGCGACGGGTATAGCGGTCCTACATTCAGATGTTCAGTTCAGAAGGTTTACCCTGTTATATCGCAATTTGACCAGCAGAAACGAGACATGGTTACATCAATGGGTTGGGGTGGCACTCTATCCATGCCACTGATCAGCAAGTTAAGCGTCAGACACATGGTCTGGCTCCTAGGGATGGTGGATGAGGTCAGACAAGCCATTATCTTGGGACCGGATAAGATTTTTAAGTTTAATGAGAGTGATGTTGAGAAGGTTTTTGGAATCCCGGCAGCTGGAATAGATGTGATGGACAAAACTCTTGATAGGAGCGAGACTGTGTTTGCATACTTGAGAGGTCGTTTGGGGATAGGGCACAAAGAGATCAGAAGTCTGAAGAGCATACAGGCCATACTATCACGCGACTACAAGGGAAAGATGTCACCATCGGAGGTGGCTGCGTTCAAAACTGCGTACATTGTATTGATGATGACACATGTATTCGCACCTATAGTCAAGGACAATTACTTCTACACTGATTACTGGCCAGCATTGGTCGACTCGGATAGTTTGGATAAGTTCAATTGGGGAAGATATATTGTTGAAGTACTGTGTGCTGCTGCTGTTAAGATGAAACAAGATAATCGTAGGAAAGCCACGGTGTCGAATATAACGGGATGCTTGCTCTTCCTACAGGTCAGGAAGTTTCAGATTACCCTTTACTTGATTAATAATCAGTTTTTGATACATAATACATAATTGATAAAAGACGGGTTCTTACCACTCTCATTTGTTTTCTTTTTGGGACATGTTCACCAGGTGTTCTATCTAGACAGCATTATTTTGGGGGATTTGAGCATGGCACATGATGTGTTCCCCAGAATAAAAGTGTTCACCGCGGATAAGATTAGAGCCATGATAAATGCTGACAAAAGGCCGGTGGATTCAACGAAGAACGGGGATTGCATTTTTGGCATTTCAACAGTCAGTCTCCACCCAGACCGGGGTAGGATCCATATTAGCAATGCAACAAGGAATCAGGGCATACTCATTGTTTTTTTATCTTGTGTTGCAGCCACGAGATGCTGCTACTTCAGCATATTCCAGGGCAGATGACGAGGATAATGCACATCATCAGGGGGATGCTTGGGCATGTGCAACACAGATTTGTGATTCTATGGGCTTGGCACATCAGGTGACACTCCTGTCTGCAATGTTGTTTCACATAATATGTGTGCGTTGTCAGTCATACGGTCAGTTCAACTGATGGAAATTGTTTTTCTTTTACAATACGACTCTTCGCTGTGCAGGACAAGCTTAACCTTTATAATGAGCTGAAAGCACATCGGGAGGGCATCATGAAACAGGTAATACGTGGACTAAACCGGTATCCCCCGTCGGGCATCTCGAGGTAAACCACGAAGATTCGAGCGCCAGGATAGCGCGGCCCCGGCGCGGGTGCTCGAAAAACCCTCGTCCTTTGTCCGAAAATATAAAATCGAGCATATGCACCCCGGCCCGCTTATCTGGGTCGTACATATACATCGGGATAGGTGTCAGCCCGTTCCGTAAGATCGCTAGGCCATGGTTATTTCGAGCGGGTTAGTAGTCCTGCCGTCCGTGATATACCTACTACATAGCTTAGGGTACTGTACAGCTTGAGAAAAGGACAGACAACTATCGGACACTCGGCGTGGCGGCCCGTGACTCTGGTTCATCTGCGCCTCCTCTCGTTCATCCAGGAGCATGCTAGGCGGAGGGGGAGGGGGTTTCAGCAAAGGCGGAGCATGAGCAGTGGCCAAATCTGAGCGGGAGTCAGGAGTGTCCGGTGCGAGAGGAGGCGTCGGGACGGGCAGGCCGCCGGGGAAATCCAGCGCGGGGTCGTCGGGGAAGACCAGTGCCGGGCTGCAGCGGGCACCGCCATCCGTATCGAATTGCGCCGCCAGCCATTGATTTTAACAGGTAAATCTGTGGTTTCAGCTACGCGCATAGGTTATTTTGTATGTCGGGTCGTCTTTTTGGCATTGGGAGCATGTCAGGTCTCAGCTTATTCATGGATCTTGTTGTTCCGCAGGCCAGATTAGGGTAGGGCTTGGGGCAGCAATAGGGGCCAGGCGTTCGTATACGAACAATCAACATGCAGGTAAGATGGCATGGAATCTTAATTTTGAATATCGTCCTAATGCTATTGGGAAGGGGTCCGGGGGGATGCATATCTGTTCGTACATTCAGAGCTGAATTGGGTCGAACAGGTTGGCTGATACGTTGCCGTCATGGTTAACCTTATTTTTAGTTGCCCTTTTTGTTATATGAGACGCGCCTACGTGTTTGTTGGGTAACAGCCGTAGTATAGAAATCAACGATCTGGTTTGAATGTCTCAAAAAGTTTATACATTTAACCAGCGCTCTGAATGTGCAGAAATTCAGCAAGCTCAACAAGTTGCCCACAATCGTTGAAGAGGACGAACCGGACAGGGGCGACGGGTATAGCGGTCCTACATTCAGATGTTCAGTTCAGAAGGTTTACTCTATTATATCGCAATTCGACCAGCAGAAACGAGACATTGTTACATCAATGGGTTGGGGTGGCACTCTATCCATGCCACTGATCAGCAAGTTAAGCGTCAGACACATGGTCTGGCTTCTAGGGATGGTGGATGAGGTCAGACAAGCCATTATCTTGGGACCGGATAAGGTTTTTAAGTTTAATGAGAGTGATGTTGAGAAGGTTTTTGGAATCCCGGCAGCTGGAACAGATGTGATGGACAAAACTCTTGATAGGAGCGAGACCGTGTTTGCATACTTGAGAGGTCGTTTGGGGATAGAGCACAAAGAGATCAGAAGTCTGAAGAGCATACAGGCCATACTGTCACGCGACTACAAGGGAAAGATGTCACCATCAGAGGTGGCTGCGTTCAAAACTGCGTACATTGTATTCATGATGACACATGTATTCGCACCTACAGTCAAGGACAATTACTTCTACACTGATTACTGGCCAGCATTGGTCGACTCGGATAGTTTGGATAAGTTCAATTGGGGAAGATATATTGTTGAAGTACTGTGTGTTGCTGCTGTTAAGATGAAACAAGATAATCGTAGGAAAGCCACGGTGTCGAATATAACGGGATGCTTGCTCTTCCTACAGGTCAGGAAGTTTCAGATTACCCTTTACTTGATTAATAATCAGTTTTTGATACATAATACATAGTTGATAAACGACGGGTTCTTACCACTCTTATTTGTTTTCTTTTTGGGACATGTTCACCAGGTGTTCTATCTAGACAGCATTATTTTGGGGGATTTGAGCATGGCACATGATGTGTTCCCCAGAATAAAAGTGTTCACCGCGGATAAGATTAGAGCCATGATAAATGCTGACAAAAGGCCGGTGGATTCAACGAAGAACGGGGATTGCATTTTTGGCATTTCAACAGTCAGTCTCCACCCAGACCGGGGTAGGATCCATATTAGCAATGCAATAAGGATTCAGGGCATACTCATTGTTTTTTTATCTTGTGTTGCAGCCACGAGATGCTGCTACTTCAGCATATTCCAGGGCAGATGACGAGGATAATGCACATCATCAGGGGGATGCTTGGGCATGTGCAACACAGATTTGTGATTCTATGGGCTTGGCACATCAGGTGACACTCCTGACTGCAATGTTGTTTCACATAATATGTGTGCGTTGTCAGTCATATGGTCAGTTCAACTGATGGAAATTGTTTTTCTTTTACAATACGACTCTTCGCTGTGCAGGACAAGCTTAACCTTTATAATGAGCTGAAAGCACATCGGGAGGGCATCATGAAACAGGTTGAGGTTATGAATGCAAATTTTATGGGAAGATTTTCAGAATGTTGAACGACAACAGATCCACATGCAATAAGGGTGTCATGAATGCATCCGGGTCGACGATAGTAAGTAGAGACAATGTCTCGAAATCGTCAACTGTAGATGCTAATGTGGCTTCTGATGGTAGGTGTTATAACCTTTTCAGACGCGTAATTACTTTTCTGTATGCGTGCATTCCATCTGAAAGTCTATTTGTGCTTAAATCGGATAAATTGTTGACATAAGTTTTATGTGTTGGATCACAGATGTGAGCAGCCCAGAAAAGAGGAACGCTGATGCTTGCATTCAGCATATGCCAAATAAACGCCCTCGTGTGGAGTTTGATGGACCAAGCAACCCAGTAGCATCGCAACATGGTGGGGGGCAGAGGTCTAAATCTGAACTGGATGTCGATCTCAACGTGGCCGATCTGCTGGCTAGCACGCCTGAGGGGAGCAACATGGAAGTTAGAAATCTTGCAACCACAGTATGCTGGGACAACGAGCCGAGTTTTGACTTAGGTTTGGATTTTACCCCGCCACCAAAGGTGGGCAAGAATATGAATGTCAGCGGTAGATATCAAGACGGTGGTCATGACTTATGTGGAAGTATGCAAATTGGGGATGCCGCTGACATTAACAACGGATCACAAGGACTTACATCATCATCGAGTCATGGCGGAATGATGGCAGTGCGGGTGGGAGTAGTGATGTTCAAGGACCAGATCATTCTTCACACACACCCAGCGCTTGTCCTTCAGATAATTTGAGCACACCAACAAATTCAGTATCCGACTCTATTCCTCCCTACTGGTACCTTAGCAAGCAGACAAGGTCGTCCTCACCGTCATCCGTTGATAAAATTATCCAAGACTACTTTGTGTTTGAGAAGGACACGAGGTTTACAGACATTATTAACCTCAACGCAAAGACTTTGGATTTCGACGTCAGCAACTCGCCTGTGGTCAAGAGGAGAACTGTGTCACACACAAACCAGATGGCGGGGCCATGCATCACTACATTGGCCAACCATGACAAGAAGGTCATAGACGATTTTTTCTGCTTCGTAGCAACTATAGAAGATTCACATGTAGAGAAATGGTAAGTCATTATAGTTCTGTTGCAAAGCATCAATATGTTTTTTAGATATCACGAATTCCGGTAAATGTTTTGTGCAACACATGTCAATTAATAGCTATCAATAACTGATGTTTATATAATACACCTTAATTGCCGGAAGTAACATTCTTCCTCTTTCTTACCGTACAGCGTGTGGATTATGCATCATACACCGAACTACATAGAGGTGACCGCCGACTAGCTGAAGAGTTCGTTCTGCGGGAAGGTAGATGTAGACCACGACATCTTTAGCCTTATGATTCGGAGACTTAAACAGATAGATGATGGAGATGCCCAAGGCGGAAACATGACCAGACTAAAACATTACATGGAGGCTGATCTCATGGTAACATGTCGAATCAAATCTTGCATATTCAACTAAAGAATTGAGGCGTGAAACACCTTTTTTTAATTAAAGCTAATGTTTTCATACCAGCATTCGTTTATTGTCTGTGGGCTTCTTACATGATGTTGCTTTTTTTCCTTTTTGGCAGATGCGTGTGATGGCAGGAGATATTCCATGTCAGCATAAATCCATTTGGGATCAATTCATTGGAGATCATATCACATATGATGTACCGAATTGTGTGCTGGTATGCAAAACGTATTATTGTCAATCCGCAAGCATACAATTTTTTTAACATACGTCTGATCATTTTCTGGTCCAACTGAAATTTACTTGCCCTGCAGCTTATGCTTCCGGCCTACGTCAGCTTTGCTTGGGTGTGTTATGCAATTCATACAATTGAAAAGAAGGTGTTCATCTACGACCCGACACTAGCATTGGAAAATGGTGGAGCTATAAAACAGCTACACATGCGAAATTGCAATCTGTTGAAGTCTGCTATGACCGAGTTCGCAAAAACCTTTTTTGAATCATGGGACTTCGGGTTCGGTGCGTTAGAACCGGCGTTTATTCATCCTAAACGTCAGGTGTCTGAAAGGTAATCAATCAAAACTCAGTACTTTTATCTTGCGATAAGGACATGTTCAATAATTCTCCATCCATCAGGAAATAGTTGCCGAAGAGATGGGGATAAATGGTAGTACCTAGAACTGAAATAGATCTAGGTACATCCACTCTCGGGACAACAAATTCATGTCGGTTGGAGTAATTGTTATACATGCGTACGATAGACCGATGAATGGTTTGTGTTTCCAGAAAATGATCATAATTTACATATCATCATCGCAGGCACCTGTCTGGTTTCTACACCATGAACTTCTGCAGGAACTTCACCGGTGACCAAGGGTATCAAAATATTCATGTGGTAAGTATTTTGATTTCTCATTCATACCAATTAGATAGAATGCGTCATCACATGGTCAAAATTCCTGAAACATTTGTTCATTCTGTATGTAAGTTGTTTTGACCATGATTTCACAACCGTATCCAGGATGATGACAGTTCACTGGCGTCGTATTACCTTTACGACATAATGCATCTCAAGGGGAACAATGCAAAGAGGCCGCATCAGTTCATCGAGTCTATCGACGAATGATACAACTCCGAGTCTCGAGAGAACGCAATGGCGTACTCATATGAATGTTTCTGGGGGCACATGTCGCCTGAGTCTTTATCTGTTTGGGGCCCAAGTCTTTGTACAATAGTAATCTAGAATGGCTATGTGGACCTAAATTTTTATGTTGTCGAACCACTGAACCAAATCGAAGTTTATGTATGAACTACAGACCTCGGAGATGACTAAATTTATAAGTTTTTTGGTGTGGTTGTCAAAAATATGGACGACTGGCTGCGTATTACTTCAATTCTTTAACTATACATGCGTTGTAGGTTTGTAAACAAACTTCAGATGCTACAGGCCAACATCTAGGTTGCATAGTTCAGCCATATTGAAAACATGTACCTGGCACATATGACGGATGTGCATGGCACACGTGCAACAGTCTCAAGTTGGGCTTTGTACCTGGCACATTTTTTCGGCTTGCCTCGTGATCACGTGCATGTGGAATATGCTCGTCTCACGTGACTGGTACCACGCACGAGTAACCTGGCTACCATGTACGAAGTACAGGAAGGGTCATCCAGGTGCAAAGTACAAGGTACAAGAACCGTAGGCACGGACGGGGTACAACTGAGAACAGTATGTCCTGAGTACAAGATATGCAGGCACATGTGCCGGGCACATGATGCATAATAAGAGATGATGGAATGAAAAGGATGTGGGGTGATGGTTGTGTGATCTACCAACGATCAAATCTATCATACGTGCAGGGATTTTGTAAGAAGATTTTTCGACGATGCAACCCAAATCACAACTTCATTAATGAAATTGCGAGCTCAATATCCAACTAAATCAGATAGCCATGGTAATTATAGTTTATCATTGAAGAGTAGATCGACATGAATAAAAAACGGGCCAGACAGACGGAGATATAGTCAACGGAAATGCATAGGTGGAAACGTCACAGTCACGTAACACACATAAGGGGATACTAGTTCCAGGTTCATGAGGTTCACAAAAGAGCAAGCATTGCGATGCTGCACAATCCAGCTAGGCAACACAAAGGGACTACTAGTCTGCCCTAAACAAGCACTACGCACGACATAGGTGTTTTAAGACAGGATGCACACCCGGACGGTCATGGATGCTGTCCCAGCGCGTTTGTGAAACGTGATGACCACAAGGTCATCTTCCTTCATTTTGAGATTTATGACATACTTCCGAAAACCTCCTTGAATGACGAGCCTGCCATCTTTTGATTTCTTGAACGATGTCGTTACATGAGCGCCTCCATCATCATGAAGAACGAGGATCCCTGAATTATCCAAGACGCCCGCATTGCTCTCGATAAGGTCAACGGCTTTCTTCGGTATCCTCTGTGAAATGCAAGCAACAAGAACACGTTTTGTGAGAAGCAATCTATGAGCTGACCATGAATTACGAGACAACAAACGTATATATCAGGTCAACAGGTTTAAGCTCACTAACCATGTAGCCGTCTTTAACGTCAACACCATTCATCCTGTGCACAAAGATGCAACATACGTCCTCCAAAGCACCGAATGCACATCTGATCATCTTTTTCATCTCTAAATATTCAAACCGAGGTACATTCCTGGTGTACACGCAACTGTCGACGAGCTCACGCTTCACGAGTGATAAGCCATTCAAAGCTGGCCAAATCATCAAACATATAACCAGCATGCATTAGTCAACAGTTGCGTGTATGCTCCAAAAAAGGTATATATCATATTTTTTTGCAGATTCAATGCGGTAGACTTACCAAGATAAGGAAGTGGCGTCTGCCTCACGCCATCCCTCTCGACATCCACAAAAAACCGTCCATTACATCAGGGAAGGCGTATATATACCACGTCGCCAGGCCGCACTACATAATCATCAAGAAACCTATGCCAGCCACCACCGTGAATCCTGGTCTTCTTAGCTCCATGATCAAGCTCCACTTCGTACTCCAACATTTCTCTGGTTGCAAAGATTGTCTTATACGTGGACTTATTCTCTCTTGCGGCAATGGACAGCAGATGATCAATACATGCACTGATCACTCGCTTGTTGCAGCATGGGATAAACTGCAAAATATGTGGCCCAAACATGCCAAAGTGTCAATCTTATCCTGGAACACATGTAAAGACAGATATCAATAATCAGCAACGTGATAACGCCGACTTATAGCTTCAACCCAATAGAAGGTTGTCATCGGAACTGAAATGTGGCAGGACGGTCCCTCGAGATCTCCACATACGGCAGGCGGGTTTTTGCAAAGTGGGCAATCCATGGGCTACGTGTTACGAATCGAAACAATAAGCAACATATAATTGAAAATATCTGTTAAAAAAATGTCCTTATCATCTGCCACGAATAATTACAAATGTTTATACCATGCCAATAAAGTTTCCATAAACGTAAATAGGTGATAACGAACGTCTGCCCACATCAGAGTTAGGTACGCGTGCGTGTTCAAGGTTATCGAATATCACAATAAGAATATAGTGAGAGAAACAAAAAAAATCTCATTCGTCTGAAACTTATGTCTGGACGTAGCCAAACGTTTCATCCGGGACAAGTATTCGCTATGCACAGATTAATGACTCTTGAAAAAATCAAGATTGTTGAGTGGTGCAAATACACTAATGTACGTCCAGATTAAGCTGAAACTGGGAATACAAATACCACGGCAAGCCACCCCTTTTTTATTTTAAGCTTTTTTTAGAGGGTATAACTGAATCATATTATGGCTGGAATATCAAAATATATAATAGTGGTTCACAAAAATACAAAATGTCAGGCACCATGGATCAAATAGGCATGACATGTTGCCGAAATGCGACATTCAGCAATAACACCCATGGTACGGAGGGAAAAGATATATTCATGCACAGGTTTTATGAAATGAATCAGGCCAAATAAGGGTCGGATCCTAAATCCAGGGCTCTACAACATGGCCTCTCACACCATTCTTTCCTTCCTCACACGTGCCAATAATTATAAGGTTCATAAACAATCACACGGACAAGGAAACTACCGGATCTTGATTGGGAAGATGATGAATGGATTTAGTTTCGGAAGGCAAAAAAATAGATCTTTCTTTATCTGGCGACATTAACAAATCTACCGGAGTCAGAAAGGGGGCGGCGCGTACCTGGGATCCGGGCGAAACGAGACCCTCGCGTTCCAGCCGCCGGTCTTGAATCAGGCTCCTCCTTGCTACCGTCAATGGATGAAGAGGAGTCCTTCGGGGGATATGGATGGGCAGACGCCAGCGTTCTTGGGGAATAGGAGTGGGCAGTCACTCGGGCACGCGGGGGGGGCCCTGATCCTTCTACTCCGATTTTTTCTAGCGCACACGATTTTTTACTGCAGTTATGCATGACAGCTGGGACCAGCATGGACGGGGCCACTCGTCATACTGATGTATAAATTTAAGTGCATGGGTCACCCCGCAGAGATGGCAAATGCCGCATTAACTCACATAAAATGGCAATGAATGCCACGTTATAGGGCAACTGGCCCATAATTGGAGCTATCAGTGATCCTTTAACACGGAGGATAAAATTTGTTTCATGTACCAAGACGTCATCAGTAATGCTCTTAAAACGGAATCCACGAGTTGGTATTATGGAGACATGTGTCTACAAATCGCACGTCCCTACAAAAATAAAAAGGACATAACAAAGGATTTTTTTTTACTACGCATCTAATTCTCCATACAAATCAAACTTTAACAAACAGTTCGGTTATCACGTCCATAATTCACGATAAACAATGTATATGTGATAACGTTTCTATTCACATGACGAATCAATTCGCGATCATCTTACGACATTATGCCCGGTAGATATTTCAAATCTTTCTTTTATTAGATGTTTTCATTCAAATCGTGAATCGGTACAAAGTAGTTGACCCTTACAAGTACACTGAAACACAAACACGAAGGACCATGAAGAAGTAGGGTACCCTAAGACAACCATAACACAAGAATATTTCCGGAGCACTGTGTCGGCATCTCTGTATCTTGAGGAAAGACCCCCGCATCAGAAGGATCTGCAACCAGACGGCAAGTAGTTCATCATCTTCGACCACAGTACGGTTGCCACCATGCTGCCTCCTACTTGCTTGTCACCATCGCTGAGAGGGCATGTACATCAATCGAACACAACTGCAACGGTCGTCGCCATCTTTGGCATTGAGCACCATGTATAGCGTCCCTTTCAGAAGGGAGATAACTCGAGCCATTCGACCGGTACAGCACCGCGGCCGGGCCATCCGCTCGAACAAAAGCAGGATCTCTCACCAGCATCGGCTCATAGGAAGGAGAAGAACAACAGCAGCAAATCATACCGACAAGGACTAAGAAGGGTCTTCGTCTCCCTGCATCCATCGCCCGCCTGAGGACCCAAAACGGCCAGTGCCAATGGTCCCCCATCCACCATAGCTCGTGACCTCGACGTGATCCGGGGACCCCCTCCCCACTCCGATGGCTCCTAGACGAAGCCAAAAGCATCACATGACCGCGAACGGAACCCCAGAGAAACTTGTTCCGACGCGAAACCACCGCAACGGCCTCGGGATAGTCTCCCTCAAACCCGACCATACCACACACCCACCAAGCGACAGACACGAGGTCCCCCCCCCCCCCGGCCCCCTCCTGCCGCCAGAGCGGCCGACGGATAGAGAGGGAAACCGGCGGCGCCATCGGCAGCACGTAAGGGAACCCTCGTCGCCTCCCTAGATCACCTCGTGCGATCCTACTTTTCCGGAGCGGACGGTAACACTCTGTCCCAGGTGGGTATTTATGATCCGACAGCAAGTCGTAATATCTATGCGCAGTATATCGACGAAAATTGACCATCGTTTCATTCTTTGTCTGGTCACAACGATTATTGCATTTGAGACAAATGGGCACGCACATAATAATGTCACATGCACCACCGTACACACAGGTGCCGGCAGTGGCGGAGCTTGGTGGGGGCCAACATGGGCCATGGCCCCCCCCCCCTCCAGCTCATAAGAAGATTTATGTATATAGCTTAGTATTAAGCCTATTCGTCCATTAAAAATCACCCCAAAACAATTCTGTTTGCCCCCCCATGATTCCGGCTCATGCTCCGCCACTGGGCGCCGGCGTGGACTAGCATGCTATCCACCTTCATTGCACCTTCCATCTATCATCGTGGGATGTTAGCAAACCAATGTGGCCAGCCCGCTCTCGTGCACACCCACCCCCTCCCCCTTGATTTTTTGTCGCCTTCACACAACCCAACCAAATTTTCGTGTCCAATCCCGCTCGCAACTAATATGTTTTTTCTCCAGGGAGAACGACGTCGTGTCCACTTGGACAGTTTACACCACTTGAACTTATTCGGCGCAATTGATTTTTTTTCCGACCAGACGGTGCCGAACGTCGTGGACTGGGATCCGTAACTGATATTTATTCTCGCGCATGATTGATCTTTTTTGGTAAGAAGACCATCAATGCAAACGCAGGCTATGGGTTGCAGCATGTAAATATTAAAAAAAGTAGTACAACATGCCTTATATCGCATCCCTTGTCGATGATGAGTCTTACAAGTATACATCTATTGCAGGTAACGCCGCATCATTGTGTTGTACGTTATGTATCGCACGTTTGGATCGTATGGCCATCCGCATCATCATACAGTGGTCAAGGAGGCCAATTAAATTGTGTTCACGACGGTGCCGATTGTGAATCATTTATTGGACTTGTTGTATCGTTGTGGGACAGTTTGGTTTCGGATTTAGGATGTTTGACATATTTAGTGTTGTAGCATACATAGTAAGGAAGAGTGTTTTGTTGTTAACTTATGTCTTCTAACCATATGAATATCACTAAGTCACCCATTCATACCCTAAGAGCCCACAAATAATAAATCGAATCACATCATAGTGTTAATCATGCATGCAGGATGTCCAATATCTGGTTCAATCGGTTGGAACAACAATTGGTGACCAATAAAAAATAAATGATGATAGTTGAAGTGATACAGCATCATTCGAACTACAACAAACGTCATTTCAATCCATAATGGAACCCAAGCACACACGATGCTCGAATACACCTGACATGCTGCTAGGTTAATGCATGGGCCAAACAGTAAACAAATAACGATACATGGCATTTATTATGCCGGTCATGCATGACCACTAATATCCCCAACGTACATACCGCTAGATAAAATAACGATACAAAAACTATAACATGAAACGACATAGATGCAAAGGAGATATGACAACCGACATACTACCAGGTGACCAGGCGCGCGGATACACCCCACACACTTCATTTATTGACTCCACTCAACATAGCATGTATCAGAATCGTGTGCTGATTCTCTAGAATCTCCGGTGACGAATACACATCATGGTAAGCCGTACTTGTCTTCCACAGGGTCATATGTTGCCAACCCACGAGATACAAGAATTTCCATAGCTCTCCTTCACATAACAACAATTTGAAATGTTAGATGCATGTCACATTTCGTTATGGGGTTGAATAACATGCAATTAGACATTTTGACGAAGAAAATACCTAACAATGACATGATTGAAGCTGGTGCCGGTGTAGATCCATGAGAAGGGTAAACCCTCATCACTGCATGGTAACCATTGGAATTAGTCCATTTTGCAAACTGTAACTATGGTTTGGATCATACATATCGTGAATTGAATCGATAAATACCCGGTGTCGAGGTAGTCTCGCAGCAAATTGTACATGTCCGTAACGAGCGTTTCGGGAGGAGGCTATTTTGGTATGACACCAAAGGCAAACATAAGACAATTTTTATTTGAACATATGTCTCGTCCAATATAATTAACGATTACGACAGGAAAGAATTCGTGAGAATGCAACGTACGCGCTGCAGATCAAGGTATGCATAGATTCTTTGCAGGAAGTGGAGTGTAATGCGGTTGAAATCTGGAGCAATAGGCCTGCACGTACACAACTATGTGAGGAATTTTCTTTTGCCAAGAAGAAGATGATTTTATTGCTATCGGTGAAGATCATGCTCACCTGCAACTGAACACGGTGATTGCAGGGGTGTTCGAGTTCACGTCTGGACGCCCGCTAACATCCACGTAGTCGCCAACACTAGTTGACATCCAGTGAAGAGTTTGTGAACAAATAATATATCACGAAAAAGCATTAAGTGGCTATTTTTTCAATGTTACTTTTTTGTTGGGTCATAATCATATGTAACAATATTAATCGTTTCGGAACGCACGGTATGTTCATGACGCGATTGCCTCCGCCGCGCCCAGCAAACCTGTGGATAACACCAGACCAGTAATGTTATGATACCAGCAAAATTCATCATCGGGACACAAGTATGTATTACCACCTACCAGTAGGTGCAAACAATCCTGCCGGTGCCATCATCTAGGACAAATCGGTACGAGTTTCCAGTGGCAGACGGAGTAATCAATCGTGTTAATAAAATTGGGCGTTATCAAAATTTGACAGCACGGCAAGAAATGATTCGAAGATGGGAGCGACGGAATTACAGTTGACGGGTGATAACCATTGATAACCAGACAATTGCCATCATTTGTGCGTACAGATGCGTCGCTTAACATCTTGACGGTGACCGGCAGGAGCATGTCGTCACGTGCGAGCTGAATAATACGCACGACACGGTTATATCCCGGCAACGTAAAAAACGAATGTGCATCATGCTGAGTTGGAAATACAAATGTGTCTTACGGGCCATCGCCACGAGCGTCCGGGCTGGGAGCTTGCATGGCCCTGTGAGGCCCCCGTAGAACGAGAGCTAAACGAGTCGCTCCCAGATCCTACGTTCTGGCCTTGCGTGCTGCCCCGCGGTCCGGAAGGCGAGCGACGAGGTGGAGACATATCTAAAATCTGGACGTATGTTGTGGTGGTTGGGCGAGACGCGATGTGTATGATGTACAAATGCTACGGTCGCCCACATCCATTTAAGGAGTTCCAGCGATGGTGGTGGGGGCACGGGAGCTCACGGGTGCATGCATGCATTGGCAGGCGGGTTGTAAGATGTTTTTTTTGTTTTTTACTCCTTGGTGGGAGGGGCCAGCGGCGCGACTAACATGCATTGGCCGGCCGCGCGGCGCTGCTCTCTCGTGATGAGCAGCGTGCTCAGGGCCGCACAAGCCGAGACAAGGCGCGGAGTGTGATGTGGCAGCGAAGTCCAGCGTCACAGACCATGCAGCCTACCACTCTTTTCTCAGAAACGTCAGTGGCAAAAGATGCCACGAGCATGTGAATCGCCCAGTGTGGATGTGGGATAGCGTCACGATTGTTACTGTGGTAATACGTCTAGCTTCGGCATACACGTGTGGTTGATCAACAAAGTATCTTAGATATAATCATGGTCACGCAAAGATTGTCATTTTTTGAGTGGTATCATTTGTACCATTATTGGGCGGAAAACCGGCCCGCTTATAGTTGAAATAAACGTAAAATGGACACGGGGGTTTGTGTAGGAATACGCAGAAGAATCTATACAGGCCTAGGGACTTGGCGTTGCTGGAATCCTTGCAGGGGTGAACCACGGGTGGCAGCGCGCACAGATGCCCCTTGATTTTCTGTGGCGCGCTTGGGGCGGTGCGAGTGGAGCGTGCGTATGTCATCCACAGAAGATCCATCCGATACGTGAGACGTGCAGACAGAGGTGACGTTACGGTTCCCAGTTTTTACAGAAACCGGCATGCGGGCGGGGAAAGTAGATTCCAGGCATAACAAGACCGTGCGGAGTGTGGGTCGTAGCACACGCTTTTGTCACGCCGGTTAGTACGTGTGTGCCGAAGTTGAACCACCTAATTATTTATTCATTCTATAGAATCTCACGGCATGCCACACGGAAGTGAATACGACGTGCGGGGCTTTGCATCAACGCCAGTCAGCACACGGTAAATAGAACGGATCAAGACGAAGCTTTATCGATACGATAGAAAGCCACGCACCCGTGATACAAGACACCACTGCAAAAGGGAAAGAGATACCATGCATGTATGTGGCGCGCACAAAGCATATGCAATCATGCACAACCAAGCAGGCTATATATATCAACACGCGCAGCGCGGCTATTGCTATTCAGCCATACTCGCACCATTTGATCGGTTGATAGCTATGTCGTCCAGTTCGTCTGCTGGGTGGACGAACATGGGTGCTCCGTTGCCTCTGATCGCATGTCCGTTCTGTGCAAGAGAGCAAGTGGAGCTGATCGTCTCGACGAAGCCCGAGTCCGAAGGGCAGCGTTTCTACAAGTGTCCATACTATACGGTAAGCATGCACATCCACCGGGATCAGCGGTGGACCCAATCGTGTGAGTGCGCACACATTTTAGATAGGAGACTATAAACATTCTATTTATTGTAGAATAAGTGGTTCCATATTATTTTTCCCCGATGGTTGAATAGAAGTTTCTTTGTGATAATGCAGGGGAGGCCGGGCGGCTGTGGGTTCTTCAAGTCCGAAAGGGTCTATCTCCGTGCATTCCTGAACCACAACGCAGATGCATGCACGGCAGTCCGCAGCAATGGCCAGGCTGCAACAGTGACGCCGCAAGTGGACAACCAGCGTGAAGCCGAGGCCGCACGAGCAACGATGGAGGTCAACCGTCAATTGAGGGAAATAGAAGGGAGCTTACAGGCCATCAAGATGATATGCTGCTGCATACTACTGGCCGTTGAAGTGTTAGTGTTCGTCAAATAAGTAGATCGTGTGTACCAACTCTTGCTCGGTCAGACGATCGTTATGTGGTGGACCCATTTGGAGTGCCATGGTAGAGTCGTATCGGGGTTCGTTGTTAGTGTGTGCAAGTAAAGCACAATATGTGGTCTGTTGTGATCATGTAGCTTCCCACCTCACGAGGTGTAATATGTATTTGATATGATAACGTGTTTTCTATTATGTGTCATTTAAATGACATCGTTATTGTCGCTTTTATATCCCCGTGTCTTGAAATGGCACGAAATCTGTTGGTGCACCGATCCAACTCAAGGCGATGAAAGGGGCATCAGTTATGATTAACTCCATGCGCATTCACCGTGTCAGATATATTTTCCATTTTGAGATGGGTACAAATGTGTTGAGGACATTATTCAGCTTGGGTTTTGCCAGAACTAATGTTAAGCCGTTGGTGGGTATAGACGATGATGCTAGCTATTTCGCCAGGCAAACATATATCAGCATGTTGCTCTTATTGACAAGTTTTTTGCCTGATTGTTCGAAACGAATTTTATTGGGCGAGTAAAGTCATACAAGTAACGCCCTCCAACATTATCGACTGCCATGCATGGTCATATTCTATGCTTCCTAATTCCGAGTTTACCATCCCGTAAGGTAAGACGGGACCCATAACCTCTTCTACCGGGTTTTTGCTTCCTCTGAATCGGCCGTGCTTAAAACAACAGTCATTTGCTCTAATTGACAGGTCTTCGATACCCAGGCACGGGACATCATCGATTATTTATGTAGACCGTCTATAGCAGCCCAAAGAGTAGGGCGTTTATTGTCCGCTTGGGTTCATTGGCGAGTCCAGCCAGTCGCAATGTGTTAACGATGACTTGGATGCGAGTTAAGAAATACATACCTCGAATGCGGCGGGAGGGGGGAGGGAGGGTTGGGGCGGCGCGGTGGGAAGTGGTGTGGATGTGCGATCAGATGTGGCCCGTTCCAAACAATGAGAAATGAGTACTTCGACGATGCGTTAGTGCATGACACAACGATCATTAAAATTACCGTGACCAAGACAATATGACGGATTCACCACTGACAGCTTCAAGCGTACCCGGCACAGATCTCCGAACAAGAGATGATATTTTTTTTGTCGCAAAACACATTGCAAGTCATGGTGGATCATGAACAACCCATGCATCTGAAAATAAGTGAACAAAACAACAAAATCGACTCATTAATAAGAAGCAAAATAAAAAGCATCCAAATAATCACGAATATAATTGAGTTTTTAGAACATAAACCGACGATATTTTTCGGGTCATGATTGAAGATGAATAGATCGGAATATGTCCCGCAAAAAAAGACCCATGCGGAACATTCTATCTATTATGATAATATGGAAGTTTATTCAAGTAACACTTACTAACCAAAAATATACTACTCACTACGCGCGTACAACAGATTACACAATGGTCATATGTTATATAATCGTTGCCATGGTTAAATCCTGAGTACATACTGATGTTATGCGAATAAATCCATCTTCGCTAATGTCGCGGTCAAGCTCAATGAAATCTGCCATACCTACATGTAGTAGTACGTACTGTGCCTCACCGTACAGCACATCAACGTCCACTAGCTGCATACATGGGAAATGTACAAGACATTGTTTTGTAGAACCATGCAACGTGCGCACTCCATGTCGGGTCATTTAATGCGGCCGTAATGCTAATCGATTGCGCATGATGAAACACCATCTACGCACATGCTCCAACGACCAATACACGTGAGAAGGGTCCCCATGCAATACCGAATGTCTATAGGTTAATTAGAAATAAATTATAGTTAGACATTCAGGCCGGGGTGATATGATTTCGATAGATGGCAGGTTGTACTACTTGTACTACACTCTGAACATGTACGAGCGAGCCCTGGTCACCATGGCAAGGGCGGGTGGTACATGATTGACTTGGCCACGCACAGCAAAGGATGGAGAATCGAGGCGCCCATCAGCTGCATGCAAAAAGGTATTTTTTTTCAACATTGGCAAGCAACCGTAAACATCTGGGGACTGCTGGCTACCCGGCTTGCCTCTCGGACATCGCCGATTCACGAGCACGTACAAGAGACAGAACAGTCAAAAAGGGCACCGGGCAGTGGGACGCTACGTTGGAGAAACTGCGCTATGATGTGAACAGTGACTTGACCATAGAGCTCTACCATAGCTGCAGAAGTCTAAGGGTCCGGACCAATTTGAAAACGTTATTTTCCCTTAGGGTTGCCGGACGGCCAGAGTATACATTGGCAACTTCCAGCAAGCCTGCATCCATTCCTTTCCTTTGAGCTCTGCCGGAGCTCGTCGCTGAGAGATGAGAGAGATGCTTTCTCAATCGGTTGCATCGCCAAACGAGAGCTTCCAGTCAAACCCATCCACCAGAGAAGTGTAGCAAGCCCCTGCGATGAGCAACCCCATGGTTGAGTCGGCTTACCACTATGATCCGACGAAGATCGAAACCAACTTCAGCAGTGCGAACATCAAGCTTCTCCGCCGTGTGATCAGCAGAATGACGTCTTACCAGATGGGCCTGATAAGGTCCATAGGGTTTGACGGCGTTCTTGAGATCCCGGAGTGCGACAAGCTAGATCATCACTTCTCGGCCTTCTTGGTGAGTCTGGTGCGCGCCGTTGACAAGGTTATCGTCGACGGGCATTCGAACTCAGCGCCGATAGACGCGGGCTCCTTCAGCAAGATTGTGGGCGTGCCAAGGGGAGACGTCATCATCCAGCCATAAATGGACCATGAATACGAGCGTATCGAGGACGACAAGGTTCTGGTATGTGTATAAATATGTGCATGCTCGTGTAGTAAATATCAACCTTGTATTCATTCCTATCCGCCATCCCATGCATGTAATTTTTGCTGCTTGCAGTTTGCATCATTGTCCAAGAGACACCAATGCATAAAAGTGTTAGAAGCCATGGCAGGGAAGGAGATGGACTACTCGCAGAACGAGACGTTTCTCCGGGCGTTCGTCGCGTTCGTCATCAGTGGAGTCGTAGCGCCATGCGAGGATGTCCCAAGGGAAGTTCTCCAAGCAATAAGAGACGTCTCAAGCATCAGGAAGTACAACTGGGCTCAGTATGGAGTTGACTGCATATTTCAAAAAGCTCCCATCACAATCCAAGATCTGCAAGATATGAAGACTAAAGTGCCAGTAGAGGGGTGTCTCTTATACCTTCAGGTAACAGCGATCATGCGTACACACTGATTTTACATATGTCGATTTGTTTGCACCTCTGAACATGCTTCGATAAAACTGTGTGTGCCCAGGTTTTATACATGGAACTGGTCCGAAACATCAATGACCAAGTCGATGATATTAAGGAGCCTCGCATGGCGGCATACAACCCGACACTAATGAAGGTCATGATTAACTCAACTAAAACCCATAGGAGGGCAGGTCTACTTCACAAATACGGCATGCGCAAGGTTAATACTTGATGAACATTATGTCACCACGAACCTTCTACAAGTATACATTACTAGTTGACTGACTGTCATTCTGATATTTCAGTTCATACGGACTCGCATTTTACATGCCGAAAATGAGGTTGATAGAGGAGGGCATGCAGCACGTCTTGGAGCATCTGACAATAGCCTGACGCCTAACAGAGAGATCGCGCGTGATAGCTCCGACGAGAATGAATCCTATGATTCTGATTGTGATAAGGTAATACTCGCCCCGCGCCACCTTCATGACATGAATCGTGTGTTTTCATAAATCTGTGTTTGTTCAGACGGTACGGACACGTATACTGTTATTTTTGTGGAATGTTTACTTGATTATAACCATGCAATCAGTTTTCCAAAACCATGGTCCACTAATTGTTGTGTGTTTTTGGATGCAGAGAGCAACCAAAGTAGCTGGTGCGGCATTGAAAATGCTCATCAGGGAGGGACTGCTGCCGGGGCTCGGAGACGCAAATGGGGGCAAGCGTGTAGCTACGTGCCCAGCAAAACGTCCTGTCCACATGATTGCACCGTCCGATGGCGAGGATGTTTCACGCCGTCGATTCCCAAACCTGGAAGTTCGGATGAGAGAAAGTAAGGCTGATTCTGTGTCGAATTTACAGTCTCAAAATATTTTTTGTCACGTGATTGCATATTAATGCCGCCATTTGATCATGAATTAACACAACATTTTAAATAGGCGCAGGCAAAAGGCCACTCAATACGGAAAACGCTATCCAAGGAAATTCTCGTCAAGAGTATGCAGTTTCGACCGGTAATCAGAATATCTTAAGTACACACTTGCGTATTTATTTCATCTGTTTACAATCGTAAGATATCATTGAGTTATCAGTGCACCAATATCACCTCCCCCTGACCGGACTTACCCAATTCATTGTCTGCAATATTCAGAATACAACAGGAGGGAATATAGCTCTTACGACGGATGCAATACTAGTAATTATTCTAAGATGAAGGCCAAGTTGTCGTTAAAGTATCATCCAGGTATGACAGGTATAGACGTTGTAGTGAATACTGATACGCCTTTCCATGTTTATCAGGGAGTGATTTTCTGAGTGATCTTCAAATGCCAGGGGATGGCGCCCACGCGAAAGTGTCGCATTTGCCAAAAGTTCCTGGCACATCTACATTTCCTATTGTGCTGCCTGATGATGGCAGCGAGCAAACCACAGGTTGACTAATGTGCATCATAATTTGGCCGCAATGATTGTTTCAAACCCTGCAATGGAAGCTTTTGTGATTAGATAACTAAATCTGAACGATTTTTTTGACAAACCAAGCTAATGCACGAAACGAGAGCAATCCAACAGATGAAGGCTCCCAAAACGGTGGTAAACAATGGACTTCAGATACCCAAATCTATTCTGATATCGTATCTGTAGGATGATGCGAGCTAACAATTACATATGTTGTGACTTGTGTATAGATCCCGATTATGTGCTACAGCGTAGGAGTCATCCCCAGTTGATCAATCATTAGTAAATGGCATGCAATGTATAAACCATGGGCCGCGTACAACTGAATGTATACTATATGAAAATCATCATAACGGGTTCGTATGCTGACATATTACCATTCTAATTCGCATACCTTTCCATATCTGCATATTTTTTGTGCAGATGTGCCACCAAGGACGACCCATGTGATTTGCGAGGCCGAAATGCCTAATATGGACACTAATGACACTGAAGAACCAATGGTGCCTGCAATGACACAAGCCACGCAAGGTATGATTTATTATGCTATAAGTTGTGAAACAAATACATTCTGCATTTTACGCTGCCAATCATGATGATCATATCAACGATCTGATACTGAAAAATCACAGGTCATTATGAACCTATGCAAGAATATGTTGCCCCGAATGCAGCTGCACACGATGACATCCGTAATGTCCAACCAGGAGATGAAACAGAACGCGAGATTAAAAATAACGCCACAGAGGATTGCGCAGAAAAGAACGTCAACAATGATGATGCAGTCCCCGTTATGCCATATGGCGATCAGGGGGCTGAAAACCTTCATTAGGCTGACACCTCCCGTATAAATGCAGCAGATCACAGATATACAACTGATATGAATGAGTATCCGGCTGACAACCATGATGGAGCAGACAACTCGTCGCGTGGTGTCCTACCACACGTCCGCAACCCAATGCCGGCTAGTGAGTCAACACCCCCCCATAATGTTTACCATTTTGTGAATGGATGCCTCCCCATGTGAACACGTGAAAAACATGGACTATATTGATGTAATATGTTTATTATGAAGGCGCGTATTTGTGTAATCCTTCCGGTACTCCATACTCAACCACGTATATAGCATGGCTTAGTCTGTTGGTACACCCTTATAGCATGGCTTAGTCTGTCGGGGTAGGATACAAACATGATTATTCTGTACTCACGCAAACCATTTTGACCCCCCTCCAAACAACAACCGTCCCATCGGTCTATTTTTTGCATCCATTCTGGAATTTATTTATATGCATTTTCATGAAAGGTCATGCTTATTTTTTTACTCAACAAACAGATGCAATCAACATTCTAACCATGGTGTCCATAGCCGCCGAGAGGGGTATTTATCCACCACCAGGTTTAATTCGCGGTGCACCACCCAGCAACACGGTCGGGGGCAATGTTGATGATGGTAAGCCCATAGTAGACTTTAGACATGATATAATTCCACAGCCCCCCCCCCCGTCGCAATACACACACAGAGATTTTCGACTAACAGTATGCTTGTAATTTTTTTTCAGTTGAATCGAACGTGGGGGCATCGTTGGTTGGGCATGTATCTGAAAACAGCAACTTGGCGCCTGCCTCAAACGTCGGAATTGAAGACGTCGTGCCAGATGACACTCAACAAGCCGCAACCCAGAATGTATTTATGGTAGATAGTAGGGTACCTATCATTTGGCACGATCTGAAGGATTTATGTCCATACGAACGGGCAAAGGTCTTGTTCCAGCATCTAGTAAAACCAGGGCCTCTGACTGATACGTCCAGGTACGTATACCCTGGTTATTTATGAACGTACACCATGGTTCGCTACCACACAACATCATCTGACATAATTGCATTCAATCGTTCATGCCAGGTATTATATCAAAATTGTCTATCTTGTGTGTGAGAACATATCTGGTGATCATCTCATCCAGGAGTTGACAGAGAAGTCGGATGTGACGAAGAGAACTTTTGCAGCCATTGCATGCCTGTACAATGAGCTTCAAGACAAGTCAGAACACCGTAAGAACAATCCTGATTGCCCGTGCACGCATTTTCTCCCACCTGAATTCGCTGTAAGTGTACTACCCTACCGATTCGCACTTCCAATTAAACATGTTCCTATCTATAAGATGATCATAACCGTAACACGCGTGTGTGATAATGATTACCCCATCAACATATAGTAATCTACTTTGATTACCAGGAAATCGCAATCGAAGAAGATGTAGGCAATTTCCCGCTATACTTTGTTATGTCTATGTTTAACATTGGTGGTGTGGATACGCACAACCCGCAGTTCTGTAACAAGGTACACACGGATCGGTACATATCAACACATTTTTTTTATCATATAACACGTTTAAAACCATAAACCCAAAATGATCCACACTAATATATGCAGTTCGTCGTACCTCACAAGGAGAATGATAGATGGACCACCTATGTATACGACACGAATTCGAAGAAGGCATACATGGTGGATTGCACAACGATGTCGGGCAGGACTGTGAATGAAAGGCACCAGGAGAGGGCAGAAACCATCTTGAAGTCCCTATACTACTCTGTTAAGTTCATAAGAGGTCCACCGGAATGGGATGACAAGGATTGGGAATTCTTACCGGGATGGCATGGGAGAAAACAGATCAAACGGTACTATCTTTACCATCATGTCATTATTGCCAAATCCCGAAAATACGCATGTTCTTATATTAGTCGACACCTGAACCAGATGTATGTTGTTGTACAGCGGATACACAGGACTGGAGGCTGCATACGCGTGCTGGCATTTCGATGACACCAGTGTGACAAAACATGGAGACAAGGTATTCTAGAGTACAAGATTATTAATACACACAACCCTTTTATGCATGACGTTGATTGATCCAACCTTATCTTTCTAACGTCGCGTCCTCACCGCTATATACAGACTATGAAGAGGTTCGTGAGATCACTTGCATACCTCATGATGACCATGGAGTACAATCAGAACAGGGTCGATGGGGCAAGTTTCACGGAGTAATCTGATAATGTGGCACGCATCGAGACGATCCATTATCGATGCTAGCTATGATATGAGGTAATATATATATGTAGTTCTGCGTGCGACTTCAAATTTGCACGACGCGTTAGTATTGGTTATCATCTAGTTTTATTACTGTCGGTTATGTCGTATTCTGTACCTGATGTCGTATGATGCACTGGTTAGAGATTTGGTATGGTTTGGAACTTATGAAGTATGCCGTTTAACTACGAAATTGGATCTTAAGTATGATTGTCCGTACGGGCATTGAGACTTTTATGTGCCCTGTACACACTATTCTGGGTATTTTCTGGTCTCTAACTATTCGTACATCCATGTTTATGCGTTTCCATTATATTGGAGTGGCATCAACATTTGTGTTTGTCGCGCAGATCCGTTATAATACTGATGGTTAACCAACAAAACGTTGGTTAAGAAAGTAACATCAAAAAAAGTCTGATGTGTGTTCCGGTGGTAGCAAGGTTTACAATAAGAGTGGAAGGATATATGTAGAAGCGATATCGAAACAAATGCCCACCGCTAGATGGAACCAAATGCCCATCGATAGACGAGGCCAACATGATACTGATGAAAACCCAACATAGCCGTGATGCATGTACATAAATCGTGCATAAGTAAAATCGTGAGATAATGATATATTGTACAACAAAGGACATACATACCCATTATTCGCGTGGTGGTCTCGTCCACGGAGTATAATATGACTAAGTTCCAGGTTCCTTTCTTTGCCAGCAGCCAATCCCAACCTGCAACGCACATTATATTCTCAATGCGTAACAATACATAATGTTCATTGAGGTAAGTAACTTTAACCCACAAAAAATACACAACCAAAGACATGGGTTGGGGTAAAATGCACTTTTATATGTAGGGTCATGCATTCATGGTTCTTGTCGACGATATTTATTGTCGACGTCTAATCATATCTGTGCATTTGTGGTATACATGGTTCTGGAGCAGTTAAGATTATAAAGGAAGCAAACTTACGAAAATAGCCATGGGGATTTGTGATTATTGAATTTAATGGGGTTGGATACCGACATAATACAAGAATGCTCAATATATTTTTGCATAACACTACAAAGGTGTCTACTGAATTTTTTTTGCAATTCCAATCTTTTTGAAAAAATGTATATCGAAGCGTAATAGCATGACAAACAACAATAATACGTGACACCGAGATTAAAACACCATAAAGGATGATAGTTAAAACAATTTTTAGCACGTACACATAATCAGTTCATGAAACTGACACAAACGAGCATATGGGTTGTACGAACACAAATGTCTTCTTGCACATCATGCTCACATCATGGCACAATTATAATTGTAGGCACTCAAATAGGTTTTGGGCAATGCCCCTTTTGGTGCATTTCAGCCGTGTGTGACCAGGCTCATGGCATGTGCTACATATTACCTTCCTCTTCTTGCTTGGGATATTTGGCGATACTTCATCATCTAGCTCATTTGGCACAGAATCTGTATTCTGTTCGGTATCATATAAGGATGATATTGCACGCTCTCTTGTTTTCAACACACTGCATGGCTTTTTTCCAGCGGACTTATTACTTTTGCTTTTCTTCTTAGCGGATGACGCAGCATGATCCATCTTTGACTTTGGTCTCATGGACACCGGCCTTCCACTCTTTTTCACCCGTTCAGGAGCAAGAATCTTGTTGAAGTGGATGTTGACAAAACTCTCCACTTGTGGCGGATCTGATTGATGATTATTTACAGGTGCACTATTGTTCTTCCGTATTGCGGGCGTGAGTTTGCCCATCCCATCAAGTGCAGCTTCTAAGCTCCTCTTATCACGAGAACTCACCTTCATAAAATCCTCGACAGTAATGTACAGGAGGTTCTTTAGATAACTAGTGTCATCTGTATGTGGTCCTTTATCGCTCATGTCCATGCCTGCTGGATAAGTTCCGGTTGCCCATGTAGTCCATCGCTTCAAAATATTTTTTGCAGGGATCTTCAAAAAATCTTCACGAACCATGACCTGCATGTTATTAATGAATATGACTAATTGTCTTTTGTACCTACCGTTAATCTCAGATATACAATCGTTATGAAATGGAGCATTATTCCAAAAAACCCATCAGTACACCTTCAAGACGTGCCTGCACAGCATCCCGACATGGTGGAACATCCCGCGGTCACAAATTATGAACTGACCGTCGTCCTCTATCTTGACGTTGCGCCACTTCCTCTTTGTCGCGTCCTTAACCTTGGATGGGGCAACACTGACCATGTAGTGGGCACCATGCACCACGGGGGTAACTACATAGCTCCCACACTTATATAGCTCGTCCTGGAACTTCAAAAGAACCGACCGAGTGTATATAGACGCAGCATCATCCTCTATCGGATAGGTGGATTCGTAGGTACGTGATTTCTACACAAAAAACGATGGTTTGTTAGCAACTGGCTAACATGACACATAGATAGTATGTAATTTGGGATGCAAAATAGATACGGAGGGTGGGGAAGGGGGAGGGGGGTGGTTGGCAGCTTACATTTGTGTTCAGGTGGAATTCCCTGGCCTCGTCGCTCCTCCTTGACCCAAGAAATTTGTTGTATTGACGAACAAACACGCGCATGGGGGACGACCTCGGGATGTACTGTTTCAACATATGATTAGCACTCTCGCTGCGCTGGGTGCTTGTCATACCGGCACAAAAAAATTCCCTTGAAGTACGGTTTTGCCCACATGGCTCTCTTATCATATAGTCTTACCATGTACTCGTTATCACTGACATTGAACCTGTGCATGAGACGACCATTTGGATTCAAACTCATCGACACACATCACATCGTTGACGATCTTGTTGAATTCCTTCTTGAATCCAGAAAATTTGTTGTACACATGACCGATATTTCCTTTTACGTCGCGGAGGACATGCCATTTACACCACCTGTGTTTCGTGTGCAGGAGTGCACTCTCTATTGCACCTTTCATAGCTAAAGCTTGATCTGAAAAATGCAGAAATCACAGTGAGAATCACATGCTGATCAAAGTGTAAGAAGGAACGTGCCGTAAGATATGTCTGTATTAATTGGGTTAGCCAATACCGGTGAGAATTGTCAACGGATGCTTGTCGTTCATCAGAGACACAAAAGTCTTGAACAGCCAATTAAAAGCAGCTTCAGTTTCCTCCCGCATTAATGCACCTCCGAATATAACTGACTGGAAGTGGTTGTTAACACCGACGAATAAGGCAAATGGCATGTTATACAAATTGGTCTTGTATGTTGTGTCGAAGGTCACGACGTCACCAAAGTGAAAATAATCTTGGCGATTTTTTCCTGTCACCCATAGCATCGTACGAACACGGCCATCCCCGTCTACGTCTATCTCAACATTCAAATTCATGTCCTCCATCTTCATATCTTGCAGGAGTTTCATGGTTTTCGTCCGATCGTCCTTTATTGTTTCCTGAGAGAATTTGGCACATAGGGTTCGTAATACTTGTTTCCGATATGGAACCGCTTGCAAATTCCATTCTGAGCCCCCTAGGATATTCTAAACTTTGCCAACACTGACGTTATTGCTTCGGAGATTCTTGATGAAGTCAAATGCAATGGGGTCTATGGAATCATGCGAATTCCACTGAATTTTTGCATCGTACCCTACGGACAAACGGTGATTGTGCTCTTTCACAAACATACTAACATACCATCCATGATCCTTGGTATGCAATAGTCGCACCATGGCCTTGTAATCAATCTTGCATGACGATGAGTTTTCTTTCTCACTCTTGCCCTGAATAAATTACCATTGCACGGAAACATGATTCAGACAACAGCATGAAAGCATATGAAAATTTTGTTCAACACAACAACATATTGGTAATGCAATGACCAGGAGGTTGTTACATACCGCACATTGACACACCAAATCGTGCATAGTCCTGTACTTGTTGGAGTTAACCCTGCTTCTGCCATGTCGAATGCCGAATCCGTGCTCCCATGAATACAAGTTGTAAAAATCATAAGCTTCTTGGCATGAGTCAAAGTTAGTTCCAACAGTTGGCTCGAAAATTTCAGCGCCTACACGATCTTTCATTTCGAGGAGACGCCGCTCGATTGCCGTCTTTGTAGCTGGAGGTGTCCTCGTGTCAGGCCCTTTGGCACCAACATTCCTGAACACAATGTAGTCATTTTATTTGAAGTTCAGTCTGAATCATACCCAGTTCCACCGCATTTTTTATTACATCGTTGAGAATAATAACTGTTATAAAATAATATATTTTTTATATGCCTCGATTTATATTTAAATGTCACAGGCAGATATAGTATTCCACTAAGACTACTCTGCTAACTGTATTTTGTTAACGAAAATTAACATTGACACGGCCATGAACACACCACATCCGGAAACCAAATCTCAATTGTGCTGCTCTTTTTTACAGTGGGACGAATATCTTTGGAGTAAATGTTATGGACAATTTTTGATGACCTCGAGTGTTTTTCAATGCCAGAAACTACTAATCATCAAGCTATGTAATGATATTGCTGAAGGAAATATGCCCTAGAGGCAATAATAAAGTTATTATTTATTTCCTTATATCATGATAAATGTTTATTATTCATGCTAGAATTGTATTAACCGGAAACATAATACATGTGTGAATACATAGACAAACAGAGTGTCACTAGTGTGCCTCTACTTGACTAGCTCGTTAATCAAAGATGGTTATGTTTCCTAACCATGAACAAAGAGTTGTTATTTGATTAACGAGGTCACATCATTGGTTGAATGATCTGATTGACATGACCCATTCCATTAGCTTAGCACCCGATCGTTCAGTATGTTGCTATTGCTTTCTTCATGACTTATACATGTTCCTATAACTATGAGATTATGCAACTCCCGTTTACCAGAGGAACACTTTGGGTACTACCAAACATCACAACGTAACTGGGTGATTATAAAGGAGTACTACAGGTGTCTCCAATGGTAGATGTTGGGTTGGCGTATTTCGAGATTAGGGTTTGTCACTCCGATTGTCGGAGAGGTATCTCTGGGCCCTCTCGGTAATACACATCACATAAGCCTTGCAAGCATAATAACTAAAGATGTTAGTTATGAGATGATGTATTACGGAACGAGTAAAGAGACTTGCCAGTAACGAGATTGAACTAGGTATTGGATACCGACGATCGAATCTCGGGCAAGTAACATACCGATGACAAAGGGAACAACGTATATTGTTATGCGGTCTGACCGATAAAGATCTTCGTAGAATATGTAGGAGCCAATATGGGCATCCAGGTCCCGCTATTGGTTATTGACCGGAGACATGTCTCGGTCATGTCTACATTGTTCTCGAACCGTAGGGTCCGCACGCTTAATGTTACGATGACAGTTATTATGAGTTTATGCATTTTGATGTACCGAAGGTTGTTTGGAGTCCCGGATGTGATCACGGACATGACGAGGAGTCTCGAAATGGTCGAGACATAAAGATTGATATATTGGAAGCCTATGTTTGGACATCGGAAGTGTTCCGGGTAAAATCGGGATTTTACCGGATTACCGAGAGGGTTACCGGAACCCCCCGGGAGCCAAATGGGCCTACATGGGCCTTAGTGGAAAGGTGAGAGGGCTGCCCACAAGGGCTGCGCACCTCCCCCCCCCCTTCCCTAGTCCTATTAGTACTAGGAGAAGGGGCCGACCCCCCTCTTTCTCTCTTCTCTTTGGAGAATCCTAGTTGGAATAGGATTGGAGGGGGGGAGTCCTACTCCCGGTAGGAGTAGGACTCCTCCTGGCGCACCAAGGGGCCGGCCGCACCTCTCCCCCTTTGCCCCTTTATATACGGGGGCAGGGGACACCCCAAGACACACAAGTTGATCATTGTTGATCGTTCCTTAGCCGTGTGCGGTGCCCCCTGCCACCAAATTCCACCTCGGTCATATCGTTGTAGAGCTTAGGCGAAGCCCTGCGTCGGTAGTACATCAAGATCGTCACCACGCCGTCGTGCTGACGGAACTCTTCCTCGACGCTTTGCTGGATCGGAGCCCGAGGATCGTCATTGAGCTGAACGTGTGCTAAGAACTCGGAGATGCCGGAGTAACGGTACTTGGATCGGTCGGATCGGGAAGAAGACGTACGACTACTTCCTCTATGTTGTGTGATTGCTTCCGCAGTCGGTCTGCGTTGGTACGTAGACAACACTCTCCCCCTCGTTGCTATGCATCACCATGATCTTGCGTGTGCGTAGGAAAATTTTCGAAATTACTACGTTCCCCAACAGTGGCATCCGAGCCTAAGTTTTATGGTTTGATGTTATTTGCACGAGTAGAACACAAGTGAGTTGTGGGCGATACAAGTCATACTGCCTACCAGCATGTCATACTTTGGTTCGGCGGTATTGTTGGACGAGACGACCCGGACCAACCTTACGCGTACGCTTACGCGAGACCGGTTCCCTCGACGTGCTTTGCACATAGATGGCTTGCGGGCGACTGTCTCTCCAACTTTAGTTGAACCAAGTGTGGCTACGCCCGGTCCTTGAGAAGGTTAAAACGGAGTCTATTTGACAAACTATCGTTGTGGTTTTGATGCGTAGGTGAGATGAGTTCTTACTTAAGCCCGTAGAAGCCACGTAAAACTTGCAACAACAAAGTAGAGGACGTCTAACTTGTTTTTGCAGGGCATGTTGTGATGTGATATGGTCAAGGCATGATGCTGATTTTATTGTATGAGATGATCATGTTTTGTAACCAAGTTATCGGCAACTGGCAGGAGCCATATGGTTGTCGCTTTATTGTATGCAATGCAATCGCGATGTAATGCTTTACTTTATTGCTAAGCGGTAGTGATAGTCGTGGAAGCATAAGATTGGCGAGACGACAACGATGCTACGATGGAGATCAAGGTGTCGCGCCGGTGACGATGGTGATCATGACAGTGCTTCGGAGATGGAGATCACAAGCACAAGATGATGATGGCCATATCATATCACTTATATTGATTGCATGTGATGTTTATCTTTTATGCATCTTATCTTGCTTTGATTGACGGTAGCATTATAAGATGATCTCTCACTAAATTATCAAGAAGTGTTCTCCCTGAGTATGCACCGTTGCCAAAGTTCGTCGTGCCCAGACACCACGTGATGATCGGGTGTGATAAGCTCTACGTCCATCTACAACGGGTGCAAGCCAGTTTTGCACATGCAGAATACTCAGGTTAAACTTGACGAGCCTAGCATATGCAGATATGGCCTCGGAACACGGAGACCGAAAGGTCGAGCGTGAATCATATAGTAGATATGATCAACATAACGATGTTCACCATTGAAAACTACTCCATCTCACGTGATGATCGGTTATGGTTTAGTTGATTTGGATCACGTGATCACTTAGAGGATTAGAGGGATGTCTATCTAAGTGGGAGTTCTTAAGTAATATGATTAAATTGAACTTAAATTTATCATGAACTTAGTCCTGGTAGTATTTTGCAAATTATGTTGTAGATCAATAGCTCGCATTGTTGCTTCCCTGTGTTTATTTTTGATATGTTCCTAGAGAAAATTGTGTTGAAAGATGTTAGTAGCAATGATGCGGATTGGATCCGTGATTTGAGGTTTATCCTCATTGCTGCACAGAAGAATTATGTCCTTGATGCACCGCTAGGTGACAGACCTATTGCAGGAGCAGATGCAGACGTTATGAACGTTTGGCTAGCTCAATATGATGACTACTTGATAGTTTAGTGCACCATGCTTAATGGCTTAGAATCGGGACTTCGAAGACGTTTTGAACGTCATGGACCATATGAGATGTTCCAGGAGTTGAAGATAATATTTCAAGCAAATACCCGAGTTGAGAGATATGAAGTCTCCAACAAGTTCTATAGCTAAAAGATGGAGGAGAATCGCTCAACTAGTGAGCATGTGCTCAGATTGTCTGGGTACTACAATCGCTTGAATCAAGTGGGAGTTAATCTTCCAGATAAGATAGTGATTGACAGAATTCTCTAGACACCATGACCAAGTTAGTAGAACTTCATGATGAACTATAGTATGCAAGGGATGACGAAAACGACTCCCGAGCTTTTCATGATGATGAAATCGATGAAGGTAGAAATCAAGAAAAACATCAAGTATTGATGGTAGACAAGACCACTAGTTTCAAGAAAAGGGCAGAGGGAAGAAGGGGAACATCAAAAAGAACAGCAAGCAAGTTGCTGCTCAAGTGAAGAAGCCCAAGTCTGATCCTAAGCCTGAGACTAAGTGCTTCTACTGCAAAGGGACTGGTCACTGGAAGTAGAACTACCCCAAGTGATTGGCGGATAAGAAGGATGGCAAAGTGAACATAAGTATATTTGATATACATGTTATTGATGTGTACTTTACTAGTGTTTATAGCAACCCCTTAGTATTTGATGCTAGTTCAGTTGCTAAGAGTAGTAACTCGAAACGGGAGTTGCAGAATAAACAGAGACTAGTTAAGGGTGAAGTGACGATGTGTGTTGGAAGTAGTTCCAAGATTCATATGATCATCATCGCATACTCCCCTATACTTTCGGGATTAGTGTTGAACCTAAATAAGTGTTATTTGGTGTTTGCGTTGAGCATGAATATGATTTGATCATGTTTATTGTAATACGGTTATTCATTTAAGTAAGAGAATAAATTGTTGTTCTGTTTACATGAATAAAACCTTATATGGTTACACACCCAATGAAAATAGTTCGTTGGATCTCGATCGTAGTGATACACATAATCATAATATTGAAACTAAAAGATGCAAAGTTAATAATGATAGTGCAACTTATTTGTAGCACTGCCGTTTAGGTCATATTGGTGTAAAGCACATGAAGAAACTCCATGATGATGGGCTCTTGGAATCACTTGATTATGAATCAGTTGATGCTTGCGAACCATGCCTCATGGGCAAGATGACTAAGACTCTGTTCTTTGGAACAATGGAGCGAGAAAAAGATTTGTTGGAAATCATACATACTGATGTATGTGGTCCGATGAATATTGAGACTCGCGATAGGTATCATTATTTTCTGATCTTCACAGATAATTTGAGCAGATATGAGTATATCTACTTGATGAAACATAAGTCTGAAACATTTGAAAAGTTCAAAGAATTTCAGAGTGAAGTGAAAAATCATCGTGACAAGAAAATAAAGTTTCTACGATCTGATCGCGGAGACAAATATTTGAGTTACGAGTTTGGTCTTCAGTTAAAACAATGTGAAATAGTTTCACTACGCACGCCACCTGGAACACCACAGCATAATGGTGTGTCCGAACGTCATAACCATACTTTGTTGGATATAGTACAATCTATGATGTATCTTACCGATCTACCACTATCGTTTTGGGGTTATGCATTAGAGACAATTGCATTCACGTTAAATAGGGCACCATCTAAATCCGTTGAGACGACACTGTATGAACTATGGTTTGGCAAGAAACCAAAGTTGTCGTTTCTTAAAGTTTGGGGTTGTGATGCTTATGTGAAAAAGTTTCATCCTGATAAGCTCAAAACCAAATCGGAGAAATATGTCTTCATAGGATACCCAAAGGAGACTGTTGGGTACACCTTCTATCACAGATCCTAAGGCAAGACATTCGTTGCTTATAATGGATCCTTTCTAGAGAAGGAGTTTCTCTTGAAAGAAGTGAGTGGGAGGAAAGTAGAAAACTTGATAAGGTAATTGTACCTTCTACCTTATTGGAAAGTAGTTCATCACAAAAATCTATTCTTGTGACTACTACACCAATTAGTGAGGAAGCTAATGATGATGATCATGTAACTTCAGATCAAGTTACTACCGAATCTCGTAGGTAAACCAGAGTGAGATCCGCACCAGAGTGGTACGGTAATCCTCTTCTGGAGGTCATGTTACTTGACCATGACGAACCTACGAACTATGAGGAAGCGATGATGAGCCCGGATTCCGCGAAATGGTTTAAGGCCATGAAATCTGAGATATGATCCATGTATGAGAACAAAGTTTGGACTTTGGTTGACTTGCTTGATGATCGGCAAGCAATTGAGAATAAATGGATCTTCAAGAGGAAGACGGACGCTGATAGTAGTGTTACTATCTACAAAGCTAGAATTGTCGCAAAAGGTTTTCGACAAGTTCAAGGTGTTGACTACGATGAGAGCTTCTCACTCGTATCTATGCTTGAGTCTGTCCGAATCATGTTAGTAATTGCCTCATTTTATGAAATTTGGCAAACGGATAAACAAAACTACATTCCTTAATGGATTTATTAAAGAAAAGTTGTATATGATGCAACCAGAAGGTTTCGTCAATCCGAAAGGTGCTAACAAAATGTGCAAGCTCCAGCGATCCATCTGTGGACTGGTGCAAGCATCTCGGAGTTGGAATATACGCTTTGATAAGTTGATCAAAGCATATAGTTTTATACAGACTTGCGGTGAAGCCTGTATTTACGAGAAAGTGAGTGGGAGCACTACAGCATTTCTGATAAGTATATGTGAATGACATATTGTTGATCAGAAATAATGTAGAATTATTCTGTAAAGCATAAAGGAGTGTTTGAAAGGAGTTTTTCAAAGAAAGACTTCGGTGAAGCTGCTTACATATTGAGCTTCAAGATCTATAGAGATAGATCAAGACGCTTGATAAGTTTTTTCAATGAGTACATACCTTGACAAGATTTTGAAGTAGTTCAAAATGGAGCAGTCAAAGAAAGAGTTCTTGCCTGTATTACAAGGTGTGAAGTTGAGTAAGACTCAAAGCCCGACCACGGCAGAAGATAGAAAGAGAATGAAAGTCATTCCCTATGCCTTGGCCATAGGTTCTATAAAGTATGTCATGCTGTATACCAGATCTATTGTATACCCTGCATTGATTTGGCAAGGGAGTACAATAGTGATCTAGGAGTAGATCACTGGACAGCGGTCAGAATTATCCTTATTGAAATAAGGATATGTTTCTCGATTATGGACGTGACAAAAAGGTTCGTCGTAAAGGGTTACGTCGATGCAAGTTTTTGACACTGATCTAGATGAATCTAAAGTCTCAATCTGGATACATATTGAAAGTGGGAGCAATTAGCTAGAGTAGCTCCGTGAAGAGCATTTTAGACATAGAACTTGCAAAATACTTACGGATCTGAATGTGACGGACCCGTTGACTAAAATTATCTCACAAGCAAAACATGATCACACCTTAGTACTCTTTGGGTGTTAATCACATAGATATGTGAACTAGATTACTGACTCTAGTAAACCCTTTGAGTGTTGGTCACATGACGATGTGAACTATGGGTGTTAATCACATGGTGATGTGAACTATTGCTGTTAAATCGCATGGCGATGTGAACTAGATTATTGACTCTAGTGCAAGTGGGAGACTGAAGGAAATATGCCCTAGAGGCAATAATAAAGTTATTATTTATTTCCTTATATCATGATAAATGTTTATTATTCATGCTAGAATTGTATTAACCGGAAACATAATACATGTGTGAATACATAGACAAACAGAGTGTCACTAGTGTGCCTCTACTTGACTAGCTCGTTAATCAAAGATGGTTATGTTTCCTAACCATGAACAAAGAGTTGTTATTTGATTAACGAGGTCACATCATTGGTTGAATGATCTGATTGACATGACCCATTCCATTAGCTTAGCACCCGATCGTTTAGTATATTGCTATTGCTTTCTTCATGACTTATACATGTTCCTATAACTATGAGATTATGCAACTCCCGTTTACCAGAGGAACACTTTGGGTACTACCAAACGTCACAACGTAACTGGGTGATTATAAAGGAGTACTACAGGTGTCTCCAATGGTAGATGTTGGGTTGGCGTATTTCGAGATTAGGGTTTGTCACTCCGATTGTCGGAGAGGTATCTCTGGGCCCTCTCGGTAATACACATCACATAAGCCTTGCAAGCATAATAACTAAAGATGTTAGTTATGAGATGATGTATTACGGAACGAGTAAAGAGACTTGCCAGTAACGAGATTGAACTAGGTATTGGATACCGACGATCAAATCTCGGGCAAGTAACATACCGATGACAAAGGGAACAACGTATATTGTTATGCGGTCTGACCGATAAAGATCTTCGTAGAATATGTAGGAGCCAATATGGGCATCCAGGTCCCGCTATTGGTTATTGACCGGAGACGTGTCTCGGTCATGTCTACATTGTTCTCGAACCGTAGGGTCCGCACGCTTAACGTTACGATGACAGTTATTATGAGTTTATGCATTTTGATGTACCGAAGGTTGTTCGGAGTCCCGGATGTGATCACGGACATGACGAGGAGTCTCGAAATGGTCGAGACATAAAGATTGATATATTGGAAGCCTATGTTTGGACATCGGAAGTGTTCCGGGTAAAATCGGGATTTTACCGGATTACCGGGAGGGTTACCGGAACCCCCCGGGAGCCAAATGGGCCTACATGGGCCTTAGTGGAAAGGTGAGAGGGCTGCCCACAAGGGCTGCGCACCTCCCCCCTTCCCTAGTCCTATTAGGACTAGGAGAAGGGGCCGGCCCCCCTCTTTCTCTCTTCTCTTTGGAGAATCCTAGTTGGAATAGGATTGGAGGGGGGGAGTCCTACTCCCGGTAGGAGTAGGACTCCTCCTGGCGCACCAAGGGGCCGGCCGCACCTCTCCCCCTTTGCCCCTTTATATACGGGGGCAGGGGACACCCCAAGACACACAAGTTGATCATTGTTGATCGTTCCTTAGCCGTGTGCGGTGCCCCCTGCCACCAAATTCCACCTCGGTCATATCGTTGTAGAGCTTAGGCGAAGCCCTGCATCGGTAGTACATCAAGATCGTCACCATGCCGTCGTGCTGACGAAACTCTTCCTCGACGCTTTGCTGGATCGGAGCCCGAGGATCGTCATCGAGCTGAACGTGTGCTAAGAACTCGGAGATGCCGGAGTAACGGTACTTGGATCGGTCGGATCGGGAAGAAGACGTACGACTACTTCCTCTACGTTGTGTGATCGCTTCCGCAGTCGGTCTGCGTTGGTACGTAGACAACACTCTCCCCCTCGTTGCTATGCATCACCATGATCTTGCATGTGCGTAGGAAAATTTTCGAAATTACTACGTTCCCCAACAATTGCACTATGTGAAGACGGATGCTCACCTCTTCTTCCAGCCAGGCACGACTATAACGCGTCCAGAATCATCGGCAGGTACATCTGGGTTGATTTCTGGGCCGTAGGCACAGGTATTTGCGCCCCTCAATGTGGCCGGAGGCGTTACTAGTCCCATATGTTCACTGAACAATCGAGAACAGATATAGGAGGAGATGCGTGAGCTCAGTCCTGCATTTTTTATCGACAATCCGAAAACATAGACTTACTTGGATTGTGTCGTCTCGCCTGGGACATGTACAATATCCTGTATGCTTGGCCGCCGCGATAGATCGCCCCCCCCCCCTCCATCGATCTCAGGGGTGGCTAAGAATGGATCGACTGCAGCGGTGTGGGATCTGTGGTGCGACACATAATCAAGAAGGAAAAGGGGAATCAGGATCTCGATGGGAAACACAAAAAAACGAATTTAGTCGCATCCCGGAACGAGCGCTGCGAGTATCATAGCAATATGAAGACTCGATACATACCTATGGCCGTCCGCCGGAGAGGATCCCGGGGCGGCGAGCGTCGGCGCCATTGATTCGCCTCCTTGCGCCCAGTCCATTGGGGAGACAAGTCAAAGAACCGAGCAAGGGCGCTGCATGGGGAGATAAGTGATTCGCATTCACGGGTCCGCGTCTGTATGCGGTGGGGAGGTAGAAGACAATAACGAGCAGAGCCTACCCGCGATGCTGTTACCCTAGGACGAGGGAACGGTGACAGACACCTGCCACGGTAATACGTGGGCTAAACCGGTATCCCCCGTCGGGCATCTCGAGGTAAACCACGAAGATTCGAGCGCCAGGATAGCGCGGGCCCGGCGCAGGTGCTCGAAAAATCCTCGTCCGGCGTGGTAGCGGGACATGAGCTTGTGCGCCACGCCCAGCGCGCGCAGCGCGAACTAGTCGCTGGGGAAGATGGTGAGCGCGGCGCCTGTGGTGCGCAGCTCAGCATGCCGCTTCAGGACCAGAACGTCGCCGCGCACGCCGGCCCGGTGCAGAGCCAGCGCGGTCGCCTGCCCTGCGATCCCGGCGCCGACGATGACCACCTCCGCCTCCACCGCCGATGACATCGCCACCTCACCTCCCGTCACTGACTACTACCTCGTGGGCGTTGCTCAATTATATGGTGAGGACGGACGGACACGGGACACCAAAGGTCTCGTTAGACATCGGTAAAAAGCGTGCCAGATCTAGCACTACTCCTTCCGTTCCTTTTTAGTTCGCATATTAGATTTGTTTGAAGTCAAGCTTCGTAAAATTTGATCAACTTTATAGAAAAAATACCAACATTCACAATATAAAATCAATACTAGTAGATGTGTCATGACTTAAAGTTTCATGTTATATAACTTTATCATGGTAGATGTTGATATTTTTCCATATAAATATGGTCAAATTTTGTAAAGTTTGACTTCAAACAATTCTTATATACATGGTAAAAAGGACCGGAGAAAGTATGATCCGACAAAAATTTCTATTTATCCTGCCAGGTGTTGGGCGATTGAACATGAATGCCGGTATGCTCGTCGGGTCCAGAAACTAAACGTAGTGGCCGGTCGAGGGGGTGAGTGTCATTGGTGCCATGCTAAACACTCGCCCCCATGAATGCACGCACATACACCAATACGTTTATGAACATCTTCGAGAGATTGAGCCGGCACATCATTTTGAGATTGACAAAGTCGTCAGAGACGTCTTCGTAGTCGACGGGAACGTCTCCTCCCACTAGACACACATCGCTGAAAGGTCTGAATAAATGCAAAAAATTCAAGCACTGATTTTGAAGTCTAGAACTTGAACACATGATGGTGCTATATATATTGTCCACCATTACACCATCTGCTACTGTGCTTCGAATTATTGTTGTTTGTCCTTCTTTCTGTATGGGTGCGCCTACTTCGAATTATTGTTGTTTGTCCTTCTTCCTGTATGGGTGCGCCTATTAAACACGTAATTTTTGGCAACCACATTATGTAATCAATAGGGATGATTAATAGCATGGTTAATAATACAGGCAACGATCGGCTACAAAGAGTTGTCATGTCATTTAGAGCCAAGCTCATAGCCCGCATGTACAATACTCCCTTCGGTTCAGTTTACAAGTCCTGCGCGTATACCTAGGTTGCCAATTTTATCACCCTAATATAAATTATATAACACAAAAATTATAATATTTTAAAATAGAACATCTGAAGTTTATATTGATATATTTTTTGTAATATATGACTTGTATTAGGTTGATCAAATTGACAACCTAGGGGTACGCGCATGCCTTGGAAACTGAAAGTGAGAGGGAATAGTAAGTTTTAAATGTGTACTACTTTATTAATGGTTGACCCACCTTACATCTTCACAAAGTGTCTTGAGCCTTGTGTTGCAGCTGACTACTAAGGCTGGTCATAGTGAGGAGTAACTTATGCTAGTGTCATGCATATGACAATAGTCTAAGTTACTATCTTCATAGTGCAAAGTAACATACTAGTAGTGTCATATGTACCTTCATTTAATGGCTTGTAGACTCATCTTGTGTTGGGAAGCGCTATGTTACAGTAACATATTATATTACCACTTCTCATTAACTACATGCCACATAAGCAAAAAATTCTCGAAGTGCGCTATATTACTACTTAAGGCCTCCTTTGGTTTGTAGGAATCTCATATGATTTAAATATAGGATAGGATTTGTATAGAAATTTTTCCTTTGAAGCTCTTTGGTTTGCAGGAATGGATTCCTATTCATATGTAGGATAGGAATCAATCCTTCATATTTTGGAGGAAAAAAAATTAGGTAAGACTCAATGGAAAAATTCCTATCCTATGCATTAAATGACACCTCTTTCTCTATAGGAATTGAGATACATGTCATCTCACTTCCTATAATCTTCCTATTCCTACAATATTCCTATTCTATGAACCAAAGAAGGCCTAAGTTACTCCCATTATGACTAGCCTAACGAAGAGCCCGCTTCTCTTCTCTCTTCTCTTCTCTCTCCTCCAACTAAGTAAAAATATAATATTCCTTATAGCATGTGTATGTCACCTTATTATACTTGCTCTAACAGATTAGTTGGTATATGCATTATGGGCATCGAAGACTACAATAAGCAGGCTATAAGGAATTAGGCCATTGATAGGCGCCGGCGGACCGGCCCAATTTTCGGTCGGTCGCCTAGCGGCCGCCCGATAGCCCGTGTGTGAGCCGTTCGATCCCTCGTAACATCTCGCTCACGAAATAGAAAAGGAGAAGGAAAAAAAACCTCGCACGCATAGCGCATCGTTGGCCACTCCTCCCTGTACTCCGCCGCTGTCGTCTCCTCCCGCGCTGGCGTCGTCGCCTCCGCACGAGCAGATCTGGGCCTCCAGGTGTTGTCGCGGCACTTTGCCGGTTCCAGCATCTGTCGTTGTGGTTCCATCATCTTCCAACCACGATTGCAACACGCCAACACCCATCTTTTGGTCACCGCCGGCGGTTGTAACTTCCAACGTATGGCTTGTAGCAAAAATAATTATTGGTTCCAGCAAATAACAAATGTAGCAAAAACGCATGGCTGCTGCCGTCCGTCGTGGCCTCAACACCATCTTCGCCTGTGCAGCAAAATCAAAATCAGGTTCCAGCAAAAATCAAAATGGTTGCAGCCAAAAAATTAATGTAGCAAAAATCATGGCCGCGGCACACCACCATCCTCCCAATATGCAGCAAACTCCAAAGTTGCTTTCAGCAAAAATCAAAAACGGTTCCAGCAAAAAATAAAATATGCCACGGCCGTTCCTGTGCTTTTGCTCGCACCTTCGTCGGCTCGTCACGCCACCGTCCACAGCATCCCGTGGGCTGGTTCCGGCATCTGTATGAGCCGGTTCTAGCATCGCCCGCGCTGGTTGCAGCTTCGGCCCTCGACGGTCGCAGCCGGCCGCCCATGCCGCCATGCCGGTGGCAGCTCGCCGGCGAGTCGGTTGTATCAATCCACGCGCCTGTTCCAGCACCCATCACGCCCCCCTGGTTGCAACTTCTCCTCGCCCGCCAACCTCATCTCGATCCGATCTAGATGCAAAAAAGGGTGGCGCATGGGGAGCGGAGGTGATCTCTTCGGCTTGATCTGGGCGAGGAGCCGTTCCCGGCCCAAGTACTTGAGCTTGGGGATGAGAAAGCAAGTGATTGAGTGGACGCCCAACTGTTTCTGTACGGAATAAGATCGAGAGGGGTGGGGAGTGGTGGTGGGCCTGCACTTGCCACGTGGGCACCTACGTGTCGTTTGATCAGGTGAGATTGTGCGAGTCGCACGCGACCGGCCGAGGCGTTCCGCCGGCCTGCCGGTAGTAAACGTTTCCCAAGGAATTATGGGCATTGGAGACATAAAGAATCATCAACAATAATTTGTAAGAGGAAGTATAATTGGAGAAATTGGTATATGCTTTTCTTCTCTTTCTTCCAGCTAAGTAAAGATATAATATTTTATTTCTTATAGCCTACTTATGTCACTTTATTATACTTGCTCTAACAGGTTAGTTAGTATATATATGCATTATGGGCATCGCAGACATAAAGAATCATCAGCAATAATATGTAAGAGGAAGAAACTACAATACATTCCTCGATTCTAGAATAACAGATGATGGTATGAAATATTTTCTTTAATCATATGTATGTTATTTGTATTTCAGCAAATTCTATCATTAGCACCAACTATTCTCCTTACTTGCACTACTAGGAAAAGGCTAATTAGTGGTGCACCTATTTTTTCCATTAATGGCACACTATAGGTGCGCCACTAGTAACAAATAGTTATTATAAAAAAATCAAATATTTTTTCAAAAAAAAATCGATTTTTTTTTCTTAATCTCAAGTCGCTATGGCTTAATCTCGGGTCAATATGCTTTATCTCAAGTCAAAGCACACTTCGTGGTCAAATTTCCCAAAAGATCACCCATCCTCACACTATTCCAGGCCGAGCATGCTTAACTTCACAATTCTATCCAACCCCAGCATCAGCTCACTTAATAGGCACTTGTTGATATATCTATCATATCAATCATATTAAACCTTGTTGATGTCTAGGACTTTGTTCGTGTTCATGAGTGTGATGAAATTTTGAAAAAAATATTTCAAACTTCCCGATCATATTACGTATCATATTTTGAAACTCTCTCTCAAAAGAAAATTCCAATTTTTTTCCTGTTACTAGTGGCGCACCTAGTGAGGTGCGCCACTAGTAAGTTAATTTTTTTTCATTTTCCCCTCTCTAGATCTTAAAAGCCCTGTATCTTTCGTTCTGTTAGATTTTTGGGGATTCTAAATATCTTGAACGGGGTTCCCTCCTCCTCGGCAACGGGCTCGCCAGCCTCCCCGACAGGTCCCTTACCGGCCTCCTCGGCAGTAGCCTTGACGGGCTCCCCGGCAGGCCCCTTGGCGGCGTCCTCGGCAGCACCCTTGGCGGCCTCTTCAGCGGCGGTCTTCTCGACCTCCGTCGCGGTGTTCTTGGCGACATCCTCGATAACGGTGTCCAAGTCCTTCGGGTCCGCCAGGAGAGGATCTAGGTATCGGAAGGGGGGTGACTTTCGAGTAGATAATTTTTCATATAAAAAACTTTTTAATCCGAGTTCGTATGCAAAAGTTATGCCCATTTTACTAAATTCCAGAGAGATTTTGCAAATAAAGTCGAAATTCATATTTGTAAATTTTTCCAACAACTAGACCACATATCACATGGAAAACTTTTTTTCTTTTATTTTTTGACATTTCCATTATTTTCTTTTATTTTTTCTAAAACTGAAAAGGCGCTCCACGGAGGGAGGGGGTGTGGAAAGAAAGTTAGTAATGGCGCACCACCTAACAATGCGCCATTAGTAACCTTGGTTACTAATGGCGCACCTGTTACGTGGTGCGCCAGTACTAGTTTTTGCAAAAAAATAAAAAAAATTGTTAGTAGTGGCGCACCGTGGTTGTGGTGCGCCATTACTAGTTTTGGAAAATAAAATTGTTAGTAGTGGCCATATTAGCTATAGCCCTTTTTCTAATAGTGTGGGGTTGTGCCTCAATAGTCGATATTGAAGAGTGTTCTAACTCCTTTGGGCCTTACCTTTAAGATAGCAAATGGGGGAACACCCAAGGTAATTTTAAAGATGGGAGGTGGTCTTCACCATGATCAGTTGGTAAAATATTCGGGTGTGCTTTTACACTTATTGGAAAATATTTGTCATTTGCTCAAATTTGTATAATGACATGTCTGCCCCCCTTCATGTAATGGTGGCTGTTCACTTACTACTTCTTAGATCATTGGTCTTAGTCTCACCACCAGAAGCGAAGGCGCGTTTTGATGCCCGTTGGCTCAGTGGCGTTTTTAGCTTCAGTATTTTTTTCACCAGCATCTGTTAGCGGAATGTGAGATCTCCTTATTTAAAGTTAAGGTATTTGGCTGGCCAGGACGGGAATTGAACTTATGAACAAAACCAAATGAGATTACGAAGTAAACTTTTATATTTAAAAGAACAATAGTTTATAACAATTGAAAATCAATAAATGGTCCATTCTTCATTTACTTTCCTTTAAGTCCAACAATACAATACACAAAGTGTATCAAATGAAAGAATATCACCGTTTGCAAAGATCACCAAGCTTATCACATCGACATTTTTTTCCTCAGAATCATGGTACTCGCATTTTTTGTTACTTGTACAATATAAACAATAAAACAAATAATTGAGAAGCAAGAGGGCACATGTTGGTCAAAGAATTCGGATGCCCCTGGTGTCTTCAATGGAATACTTTCAGCGGCAGACTTCAGAGCATTATCACGGGTAAAAATTCTGATCTCAGAAGAAAAGCTTGATGTGTGAAAGCATTCTCTGATGCACAAAGATGCTTTATAACAAACCAAACAAAATGATTTGGTATGGATGAAAAAGGGGGTATAAATTTGAACCCATTTTCCATCTGAAAGGCAATGAATCATGTCTCCTTGAGGTTATGATGGACAAACTTAACTTCGGTCCTCTTTTATCATCCAGAGCAAGTTGCTTGAATGGTCTGTATACTTGCAATTAACTTTGTAAAAAGATCTAAAAAATAACCATACCTCAATACGGAATTTCTGTTTAGCTTAAGAGGAGAATGCTTAAGGTCGAAACTATTGTTCTTTTGCAGAGCATTAATTTGCTGAAATCAAAGTATTGATTTGAGACAGATAATGAATAATAAGAGACAGAGCACTTCACCATCACAAAACCTTGTGGTTCGCTTCCAAACAAGCAGGTCATTGGCCAGTCTGATCAGCCAATGACCTCCGAACATGCATATATGTACTAAACATACTGGTCATGCACTAATTTTGGCGCTACAGATTCATACCGAATTACAAAGATAACATATATCTTTCCTTCAGACTTTCCTAGAGAGTCATAGCGAGTTACTGGTCATGCAAAAAAAAAAAACATGTTTCCTTCAGACTTTGATGCTACACAAGACAATCATCTTTCTAAAGACGGGTGCTCCAAATGATCATATAAGCAAACCTATGCAAGTTTAGTACCGGGAGAAATCAAGCCCATACAAAACCTGGGGGTAAGACCTCGCAAAAAAAACTGGAGGTAAGGTTGAGCACAGTTAAGATGTGAGATTGTCTCGAGTTTACATACAAAACAAAAATGTATAGATCTGCCGTTATAGCTAAAACACCGTCCCTTAGTCATGATCTTTTGTTTTGGGGTGGGATTCTGCATATAAGGAAGATTGGATGCAGCCCCAAGATGACATGTCCCTGGCCAGCAACAAGAAGCGAAGAACCACATCATTATATTTGGCCAGCAACAAGACTACACATAAAACTACTAATACAAGGTCTTTAGTAACTTTCTGGACGGATCATTGCAAACGACATGCATGACTGAAACTTAATGTTCACGCCCTAGATTTTCTTTTCCCGAGTAAAGTAGGAGCGACCTGACACATGAGGAGATCCTTCATTACACCAGGGCAGCTCTTGGTTAAATACCCAAAACCTTCAGACTCCGTGGCCGCTTCCAGATTCGTCGGCGAGCTGAGGAACACCAAGCATGCGGCCTTAAGCTCAGGGCAGTTGTGCTGCTCCGCCAATGCCAAGATAGTCGCCACCGAGTTTGTATCTATACGGTTGCACAACTTATCTTCACAAATCAGCTTCAGCCTCTCCAAATCATACCTGTCTGCTGCAACAAGCAGATGCTGAGCCATGGCAGATTCCTCCTGTTGATCCATAGCAGGCAATGCATCCGTGTAGATGAATGCAAGCAGAACCTTGAGCACCTCTGCCTCAATGTCATCTATACATATGACATTGGTGGTGGCGCTCTCCTTCATCGGCCCAAACAACTCTGCTCTGAAGACTGGAGACCGTGCCGCGAGCACCAATCTGTGAGCCAAGAATGTCTCCCCTCCGACTCGGAATTTGACATCCACGCCTGCCTTGCTCGACAGCAGATCCCCGAAGTGCCGGTGCATGTCAGACGGTGGCACCACGATGGATGTGTAAGCACCCTGCAGGTGTCAAAGGTGCAAGCAAGGCAAGGAAAGCGGGAAGCAGCCAAGGAGAAGGTATAATGTGAGCGGGAAGTTTAAATCTGTAATGGGCCGGAGGGTCACGTAGTTAGTGGGCCAGAGGGCCGCAACAAGTAGGCTCATTGTACCCTGCGGGTTATAAGCAGGCGGGCGAGGGAGAGAACGGTACGAAGAGATTTCTGTAATTCAAACTACACCACTCACTTCTATCTTATCTTCCTGCTTACGTCTCCTACCTCAGATCCCCTTCTCCTCTCTCTCTCGAATTCGGGCTACAGTTCGTCGCCGGCGGAACTCTTCCACCGCGCGGTCGTGACAATCTGGTATCAGAGCCTCTTTCCTCGCTCCGCCGCGTGCCTGCAAAAAAATTTCTCGAATCGTACCCGGCAAATCCGAGGCGAAGGTAGCGGATCGCTCTCGGGCTTGATCCGCATAAATCCGGACCTGAGGTGGGTTGATTTGAGGAAACCGCGACCACGACGACGTTTAAGCCGAATCCGCAGACGCGCTTCCTCGTGGACGAGATGGAGGCGTTCCAGGAGCGGATGCTGCGTGAACTCGCCGAGATTCGGGCGGCGCAGCGCAAGTTCGAGGTGGCCGACGGGATTTCGGCGCAACTGGAGGCGCTCGACGCCAAGCTTTCGGAGCAGTCCGCGCGCCCCGACCAAGTCCAGGTGACGGTGGATTTGTCATGTGACACGCTCGGTCAACTTCAGCAGAGCCATTTTCACGCGGCGACAAAGGGGAAACCACCAGAGGGACCGGAGAGCTCGTCGCCGACGGCTTCAGAAGTATCGAATGGCATACTTGGAGCAGGGCCGTCGATTTCCACCTCCGCGCCGCCGCGTCCTGTTCAGGTACCGCACAATTTACCTATTACACAGCCAGTTGCGCACTCGATTCAGGAGGAAGGTTCAGGAAAATGCCAGTGGATACCCAAAATGGATTTTCCTCGTTTTGATGGCAGTGATGTCCGGATTTGGTTAGATAAGTGCGAGGCATTCTTCAAGCTGTACAACATACCTGACAGTTTTAAGGTTACTTCAGCTTCTCTGTATCTGACAGATAATGCAGCTCACTGGTATCAGGCGTTCAAACAAACAAGTGTTTATCATACTTGGCCTCAGTTCTGTGCCGCGATTGTGCAGGAGTTTGACGTCAATGTGTACAGGCAAAAGATGAAAGAGCTCATGTCCTTGAAACAGTTAGGGTCAGTCGACGAGTATAAACAGCAATTTCTGTAGCTTGTTTACACTCTCAGGTTGTATGAACCAACACTCAGTGACACTTTCCTAGTGACACGCTTTATTATGGGTCTTAAGGCTGAACTCCGAGCAACTGTGGAACTACAGATACCATCATGTGTGCAATCAGCAGCAGTGTTTGCTGCTGTTCAGGAAGGACTGCTGCAACAGAAGTCGATCAAGTCCAACTATACAAAAACTCCCTTTAACAAGACTGATAGTCGACCTGCATTAGCTCCTGGAGAATTATGGAAGGCAAAACAATTGAAGGAGTACAGAAGAGCCAATGGCCTTTGCTACAAGTGTGGGGAGAAGTTTGCACCGGGCCATGTGTGCAGTCAAGTACTTGCTCCTAGAGCTCAGTTAAAGGCAGCTGAAGCAGTAGTACAGAACGAAATTATATCAGATGCCCTGTTAGATGCTCTAGTTGAGCAGTCTACAGCAGATTGTGCAACTATTTCAGTTACTGCACTTTCAGGAGCAGTTCACCCCAAGACCATACAACTGCGGGCTCTAGTGGGAAACCAAGTGGTGCTCATTTTGCTGGATTCAGGGAGCACTCACACCTTTGTGGACCAGGCACTCTTAAGCAGGATTTCTGTCACCGCTGATCAGTTGCCCCAATCAATGAAAGTGAAAGTGGCAAATGGAGAAGTTGTGCAATGCACTGAAGTGGTTTCCCAGTTGACTTGGTGGATACAAGGGCACAATTTCACAAATGCCATGCATGTACTTCCTCTGGGAGGACATGATATAATTTTGGGAATGGACTGGCTGGAATAGTGGGGAGTTATGGAGTGTCACTGGGCAGAGAAGTGGATCCAGTTCCAATATGCAGGGCAGGAAGTTAAACTGCAAGGGGTGTTACCTGTCAAACCAACAGTAATTGAGGAAGTATCAGTTGAGCAGCTGCTAAAATGGGAAAAAGGCAATGAGGTCTGGGCTACTGCTGTACTAAACAGAATTGTCATGGCACCTGAAACACCAATTCCTCCTGCCGTGCAAGAATTGATTGCCAAGCACACAACAGTATCTACAGATCCTAAAACCTTACCTCCTCACAGGCCATTGGATCATGCAATTCACCTGGTTCCTGGAGCTGTTCCAGTCAATTGCAGACCCTACAGATACTCTCCACAACAAAAGGATGAGATAGAAAGACAAGTAGCTGAGATGCTTAAAGCTGGATTAATTACACCCAGCATTAGTCCATTTGCTTCTCCTGTTTTGTTGGTTAAAAAGAAGGATGGAACTTGGAGATTTTGTGTGGACTACATGAGATTGAATGATATCACAATAAAAAGCAAGTTTCCCTTACCAGTAATTGATGAACTGTTGGATGAGTTAGGAGGGGCCAAATGGTTTTCCAAACTGGATTTAAAAGCTGGCTATCATCAAATTCGAATGAAAGAGGAAGATGAATATAAAACAGCATTTAAAACACACCATGGTCAGTTCCAGTTCAGAGTGGTTCCTTTTGGTTTGGCTACTGCACCAGGGACATTTCAATGCAATATGAATGTGTTTATGGCTGGACCTAACAGAAAATTTGTATTGGTATTCATGGATGACATATTGGTGTTTAGTTTCTCCTTGGAAGATCATATCCAACACCTGAGGTCTGTATTTGAAATCCTAGCAGAAAATCAGTTACATGTGAAACAGAGTAAATGTGTGTTTGCTCAACAAACTATGGAATATTGAGGCCACATAATTTTTGACAAGGGAGTGGCTACTGATCCTGCAAAAACAAAAGCTATGGTCAACTGGCCAGTGCCTGCCAATGTTACTGAATTAAGAGGATTTCTGGGGCTCACAGGATACTACAGAAAATTTGTGAGAAACTATGGTTTGCTGGCTAAACCATTGACTGTCCTACTTAAAAAACAAGCTTTCCATTGGTCTGATATAGCTCAGGAAGCATTTCAACTCTTGAAGCAGGCCATGGCCACTACTCCTGTGCTAGCTCTACCTAACTTTGAGAAAACTTTCACTGTGGAAATAGATGCCTGTAACACTGGAGTAGGAGCTGTGCTCTCTCAGGAAGGCCATCCAATTGCTTATTATAGCAAGGCACTTGGAGTTACTAGCCAGAAGTTGTGCATATATGAGAAGGAGTTCCTAGCAATTATGATGGCCGTGGACAGATGGAGATCTTACTTGGCCAGAGCCCCTTTTGTTATCAAAACTGATCATCAAAGCTTGTGTCATTTAGGAGATCAACTGCCAACTTCAGATCTGCAGAGGAAGGCAATGACAAAACTAGTTGGGCTACAGTTCTCCATACAGTACAAGAAAGGAGTGGAGAATACTGTAGCAGATGCACTGTCAAGAGTGGCTCATTTGTTTCCTGTCCAGGCTATATCCACCAGCAAACCTGTTTGGATACAGGAGGTTTTAAACTCCTACTCTGTGGACTCTGCTGCTCAAGGAATATTGCAGAAATTGGCAGTAGACAGCAAAGCATGTCCTGGGTTTCAGTTACAGGATGGTCTGATTAGACAGGGGGACAAAATTTGGATTGGTGCTAACACAGGCTTATAGACAAAACTCATTCAAGCTTTTCATTCCACACCTGTGGGGGGCCACTCTGGCATATTGCCTACTTACCATAGGGTGAAGCAGCTGTTTAGCTGGACTGGCATGAAGACAGATGTGGAAAATTTTGTGAAGCAGTGCAACACATGTCAACAGGCCAAACATGAACTGTGCAAAACACCTGGCTTGTTACAACCTTTACCTGTGCCAGATCGACCCTGGCAAGCAATAAGCATGGATTTTATTGAGGGATTGCCCAAGTCTGAAGGATTCAGTGCTATTTTGGTGGTTGTGGACCGCTTTACTAAAGTCAGTCATTTTTTGGCCCTGAAACATCCTTTTACAGCTGCATCTGTTGAGAAGGTGTTTCTAAATAACATAGTGAAACTGCATGGTTTGCCATTGACAATTGTGTCAGATAGGGACAAAATCTTCACGAGTGCTTTCTGGCGCGAGTTGTTCAGAGTGTGGGGCACTGACCTGCAAATGAGCACGGCGTATCACCCGCAAACTGACGGCCATACTTAACATGTGAATCAATGCCTGGAGATGTACTTGCGTTGTGCAGTACATGATTCTCCAACAAAATAGGCAGCGTGGCTACCTCAGGCAGAGTTTTGGTATAACTCTACGTACCACTCCTCACTGGGCTGCACCCCATACAAAGCACTGTATGGACAAGATCCAAATGTTGGCCAGTTAGCAGGTCAGTCCACTTCTTTGCATCCTGATGTTCAGACCTGGTTGGCCTCCCAGTCGGAGCACACAGCTCTACTTAAGGATCATCTCGCTCGTGCGCAGTGCAAGTATAAGCACTTCGTGAATAAGAAACGATCTGATCGCCAGTTCACCGAAGGAGAAATGGTTTACCTGCGTCTCCAGCCATATGCTCAGTCTTCTGTGGTCAATCGTCCGTGCCCCAAGCTTGCTCTCAAATATTTTGGCCCTTTCAAGGTGTTGGAAAAAGTGGGCAATGCAGCATACAAACTGGAGTTACCCAGGGGCAGTATGGTTCACCCGGTGTTTCATGTATCTCAACTCAAGGGTCATGTGTCGGATCATACTCCAGTGTTTACTACTCTTCCGGTTCCGCTCGATCTGTCAGCACCCGGTGTGATACGTGAAGAAATTCTGGATCGTTGACTGGTCAAAAAGGGCAAGGCATCCCATCTTCAGATACTGGTCAAGTGGTCGTCCATTCCTGCGGCATCAGCAACCTGGGAAGATTACCAAGTTCTCAAACAGCGATACCCAGATGCACTAGCCTGGGGACATGCTGGTTCTTCAGGGGGGGGGGGGTATTGTAAGCACCCTGCAGGTGTCAAAGGTGCGAGCAAGGCAAGGAAAGCGGGAAGCAGCCAAGGAGAAGGCATAATGTGAGCTGGAAGTTTAAATGTGTAATGGGCCGAAGGGTCACGTAGTTAGTGGGCCAGAGGGCCGCAACGAGTAGGCTCATTGTACCTTGCGGGTTATAAGCAGGCGGGCGAGGGAGAGAACGGTACAAAGAGATTTCTGTAATTCAAACTACACCACTCACTTCTATCTTATCCTCCTGCTTACGTCTCCTACCTCAGATCCCCTTCTACTGTTGGATTAATTGTCACGACCGCGCGGTGGAAGAGTTCCGCCGGCAACGAACTGCAGCTCGAATTCGCGGTGGATGGTGTCTCCTGCGCGTGGAACTCGCTCATGATAGTGACATCGACCTTGACAGTGAAGGAATCGTCCTTGAGATGCTCTGATTTCTCCAATTCTCCCCTTTCCATGAAGTCGAGTCCACAAGAATTAGCCACAGAAAAGTTGCTAGTCGCGGTAGTAGTAGTATGCAGCGGCACCGGCTTCCCATATTTGTCCATTAAGCTGAACTTGGCTTGTGCCTTCACGGTCTCGGCGATAGCGTCGTCCAAGCAAAGAAATAAGCATATGAAATCGGTGTACTCGGACTCGTCCCCGTTGGGATAGTAACTCACATGCCATGTGCGGCCTCCCACCTGGAACGGGCAAGAGTCGATCCACTTGCCATTGGGAACTTCCTTGGTGCGCGAGTAGCCGTCGATCTTGCGCATGTGGTAGCCGCACACGACGCCGGCGATGATGGAGGAAGCAGATCCGGAGGGACGCCTCCGCCGGCAACACGCGAGGAGGTAGACATTGTGTACGGTGGGTGCAGGTTGGGCCGATTGCTGGTGGGAAGCGGCGGCGGTGCCTCGGGGAGGGGATGGCGGCGAGGGTTTGGGTGGTGTATCGGCGAAGCCAGGGAAAAAGCAAGGTCTGTATTGTCGCTAATACAGCGGCGCCTAGCCGGCCCAATAGTGTAGCTGATCGCGAGTTTTTTTCCTGTACTCTTTTTTGAGAATTTCCTGTACTCTTGTTTATCGGTTTTTCGGCTATAGTATCGGTTTTCTTTAGGTTTTCTTTGGTTTTCCTTTTCCTTTTGGAAAACATTTGATGCCGGGCCGCCAGCCGAACCTTGGGCCGGTCACGAGCCACGCTGGCGCCCCGTGCCTGCCCAAGCCACGCCCCGCCTATGTTTTGTTGGGACCCACGTGGACCACCCCTCCTCCCTTATCTTTTCCCCAACTGCCGCCTTCATCCCCTACCTCCAGACACATCCCTTCCCGCGGCCGTATTTCTTTTTCCTTTCCCCCATGCTGCTGCCGGCCGGCGCCCGCTGTTGGCCGTGTGCTTCGCCGAGCCAGGGGGACTGACCGAGTGCTGCCGGCCGGCGGCCACTGCTAGTTGCGCCATCGATGGGACGCGGTGGTCGCAAATGCTGCATCCGGTGCGGGGAATGCTAGAACCGGGGAAAAAATGCTACAACTGGTGCATACATGAGCTACGAGCGGCATTTTATTTTGCTGGAACTAGTCAAGTGTTGGCTGTGGAAAAAGCTTCAAGCCGGCATGGGAGAAAAGCTTCCACCCGGGAGAAAATGCTTCAACTGTTTTGAAAAAAGCTTCGATCGGCTGTGGAAAAGCTTCATCCAGCTAGAGGAAAAGCTTCAAGTGGCATGAGGAAAAATCGTCCACTATGGGAAAAAAGCTTCAATGATGGAAAAAAGTTTCAAGCAGCGGTGGAAAAGCTTCAACCAGCGGGAGGAAAAGTTTCAAGCGGCAATGACGAAAAAGCTTCCACATGTGAAAAAAGCTTCAACCAGGGGAACACCAATGGTATGAGCGGACGACGGCGAGAGCTGCGTATGGTAGCACGGTCGTGCTGCGACGGACGCGCTACGGAGACAACAAGGCTAGGTGCTGCAACGTGAGAGGCGTCGGCCGTCTTTGCGTTGTTATCACTACAAGAAGCGACAGCGTCCTGTTGGAGCCGGGCGACGACCGACGACGAGGCGGAGGCAGCCAACTGCGATCTACATGGGGGTGAGCCACGACCTGTTGCGAGGTCTGTAGCCGGCGGGGATGAGCGATGGTGCAGGAACTACTCGCAGAGAGGGAGGATATTTGAGGATCTGGCGATGGTAGAAGATGAAGACAACGAGAGACATTGGCCAGCTGGCAAATCAGGTGGTTGATAACGCGCTAATCATGCGGCTGCCGTGCGACCGGCCCGGCCGGTGCGCCGGCGCCTATTAGTGCCTTTTTCTTTTCTATTTTCAGTTTTTCTTTCTTTATTTCATCGGTTCTCTCTCATTTTCTTCGGATTCTTTTAACATATATCTAATTTTTCCATACACATTGTACATTTTGCATATACATCAATAATATTTTATATACTTTTCACATTTAAAAAATATATCAATGATATTATTTTAAATATATGTATTGATGTACCTTTCTTCAAACATATTGTACATTTCTCGCATACATCTAAGACATTTTTTATCTACATTTAACATTTTCAAATACATGATTAATATTTTTTAAATAATTAGTTTAAATATATATTGATTGCACGTTTGAACATATTGTATGATAAGAAAAATATTTTTAAACTATGTAAATGTTTTTGTACATTGAATAAACATTTTGTTTGAAACTCATGAACATTTTTCTAAGTGAAACATATTTTCTGAACGGTACAAAACATTTTATTCAATTGCAATAATGTTTATTTTAAATTATTTTAAAAGCCCTTAAATGTCAGGAACCTTTTTTTGTAATGCGTAATCATTTTTAATGTCACATTCATTTTTTCAAATGGTATGGTTTTTTTTAAGTTGAGCGAACATTTTTATACTGCATTTACATTTTTTTAATATGCGATGAACACTTTTAAAAATGAACTATTTTTGCATAAGATATGTATTTAGAATTGTTTTCAAAGTATAAAAAAGTAAAAAAAAACTCATGATGTCAGCATGATGAGGCCACGTGGTTACTGGGCCGGCCTAGTTCTGGCTCCCTGCAGACGCTTGCATCGCAGTTGCTGCGAACAATAATACATAGACGCGCCCGTATTAGTTGGCCCTAAAAAAATTGGCCCATGCTATTGGCAATTGTTTGGATAGCTGTCAATAATTTGCATCGACCCGTGTAGTTTCTTCCTCGCGTCCGGAAAACATTAGCCAATTTTTTGGCTTTGCGTAAATATTCTTTCTATGTGGGAAAGTCATGATTGGATGCAAACCAAACAACACTGACTTGGCTCTCTCGAAAAGAAAATGACTTGACAAAAATTTGATCATGCCTTTGCTTTGATCGTACCAAAATTTTAGTGGGGTTTTTCAGGGTTTAAACCAAACTTACCCGACTAGATGAAGAAAACTATTGGGCTCTTCAGTGGCCCAATCATCCACGCCCAATGGAGTTCCATATGAAATCCTCAACATTTTTTTAGGGGGAAAAGAGAGCTTATATATTACTTGTACCTGGAGTAAATTCTTTCAAGATTACATCAGTTGTACTAGGTGGCACATTGCCCATCATACAAAAATTGCCATTAGTTCTAGCATAAACAGCAAGTTTATTTGTCGCCACGTTGCTCTTTCTTCAGATATTTGTTACTCTTCAGGATGGAGAATTCTTCATCAAGTCCAATGAATCGTTGTAAGCAGCCCACCATCTTGGTCGGATCATAGAATTTGCATTGAGGGCCTCAACAACAGTCGCGCAGTCTATCTCGAACATTGTAGGGACAATATATACTTTTTTCAGTGTTCGCATGCCTAAAGCATCACCGGCCCTTCATTCTCTTCAACATCAGTGCAGTCAACAAGGGTCGAGCCTGCACTAAACAAAACATCGCAGTCGTTATTTCTTGCGATGACTTCAGCCACTGCCAAACCCGAACCAGCAATAAAAGATGCATCTGAATTTACCTTAAAAAAGCCAATAGGGGCCCAGTCGAAACATTGGGCGCATGGGCACCAGCTTCAGGTTGCGCTTAAGAGGGTGTTTGTTTCGAGGGACTTATTGGTTAGGGACTTAAAAAAGTCCCTATAATTAAGTTCCATCTAAATCAAACAGGAGGGACTTATAGGGACTTAAAGTGGGCATTTGGTACTTATGAAATAAGACTATCAAGGAGGGACTTATAGGGACTTATAGTTGTAATATGGTCTTTTAGTCCATGTTAAGTCATAGGAACCAAACATGTAGAGACTTTTTAGGGACTTACGACTTATAAGTTGGGACTAAAAAAAGTCCTAGGACTTATGAACCAAATAGGACCTAAGAAATTGCATCCAAAGGACTTTTGCCCTTCATGTCATCAACAGAACTAATGCCTCCCTTAAGACAGTTCCAGTAATTAGACAAGAAAATGACAGATTCGGCAATGGAGGCTATACCTTTATGATGCACTATGTCGTCGCATAAATACCAAGCTCTCCATAATATCAACAAGATCTTATCTCTGAAGATGCTGTCACATTGGCTAAGTAACATCAGCAGCCAATCAGGTCCTGAGCGAGAAACATTCTTCTTTCGGCAAAGGCCAGACCTCCCAGATGGCTTCTCTTAGAGGTCTAGCTTTGGTACAGCCATACTAGTATGGTCTACATCCTCAGGCTCCCTACCACAAACATTGCAAATGCTATCATGTTCCAAAGTCCTCTTCAACTTGTTTTCTTTTGTTGGTAAAGAATCAGTAGCGGCTCTCCAAGCAAAAATTCTAACCTTGTGGGGGATGCGTGCTTTCCATATGAGGTTCCAAAGAGACTAACTTCCCTTGCCGTGGCCAGATGGCCCTGTCTTCCTTGCCAAGTTGATGACATGTGTGTTGGTTTTCAACTGCTCCGAGAGATGAGAAATCATTTTTACGCTTATCATTTTCTCTAGACGTAGTGTTAATACTGTTGCTCATCTTTGTGCAAGAGAGGCACTCAGTTCTGTCTCCAATGCAACTAGGAGTACATACTGTTGGGTAACATAGTAATTTCAAAAAATTTCCTACGCACACGCAAGATCATGGTGATGCATAGCAACGAGGGGGAGAGTCTAATCTACGTACCCTTGTAGATCGCAACGGAAGCGTTGACACAACGTAGAGGAAGTAGTCATACGTCTTCTTCCCGATCCGACCGATCCCAGCACCGTTACTCCGGCACCTCCGAGTTCTTAGCACACGTACAGCTCGATGACGATCCCCGGGCTCCGATCCAACAAAGCTTCGGGGAGGAGTTCCGTCAGCACGACGGCGTGATGACGATCTTGATGTTCTACCAATGCAGGGCTTCACCTAAGCACTACAACGATATGATCGAGGTGGAATATGGTGGCAGGGGGCACCGCACACGGCTAAGGAACGATCACGTGGATCAACTTGTGTGTCTTGGGGTGCCCCCTGCCCCCGTATATAAAGGAGCAAGGGGAGGAGGCCGGCCGGCCAGGTGTGGCGCGCCAAGGAGGAGTCCTCCTCCTAGTAGGAGTAGTAGGACTCCTACTAGGAGGGGGAAAGAGGTGGAGTGGGAGAAGGAAAGGGGGGGCGCCGCCCCCCCCTCCCCTAGTCCAATTCGGACCAGGGAGGAGGTGGCGTGCGGCCCACCTCTGGCAGCCCTTCTCTCTCTCCACTAAAGTCCATAAGGCCCATTACTTCTCCCGGTAGGGTTCCGATAACCCTCCGGCTCTCCGCTTTTCTCCGAAATCACCCGAAACACTTCCGGTGTCCAAATATAGTCATCCAATATATCAATCTTTATGTCTCAACCATTTCGGGACTCCTTGTCATGTCCGTGATCACATCCGGGACTCCGAACTAACTTCGGTACATCAAAATGCATAAACTCATAATAACTGTCATCATAACGTTAAGCGTGCGGACCCTACGGTTCGAGAACAATGTAGACATGACTGAGACACATCTCCGGTCAATAACCAATAGCGGGACCTGGATGCCCATATTGGCTCCTACATATTCTACGAAGATCTTTATCGGTCAGACCGCATAATAACATACGGTGTTCCCTTTGTCATTGGTATGTTACTTGCCCGAGATTCGATCGTCGGTATCCCATACCTAGTTCAATCTCGTTACCGGCAAGTCTCTTTACTCGTTCCGTAATACATCATCTCGCAACTAATTCATTAGTCACAATGCTTGCAAGGCTTATGTGATGTGTATTACCGAGAGGGCCCAGAGATACCTCTCCGACAATCGGAGTGACAAATCCTAATCTCGAAATACGCCAACCCAACATCTACCTTTGGAGACACCTGTAGTACTCCTTTATAATCACCCAGTTACGTTGTGACGTTTGGTAGCACCCAAAGTGTTCCTCCGGTAAATGGGAGTTGCATAATCTCATAGTCATAGGAACATGTATAAGTCATGAAGAATAGCAATAGCAACATACTAAACGATCGGGTGCTAAGCTAATGAAATGGGTCATGTCAATCAAATCATTCAACTAATGATGTGACCTCATTAATCAAATAACAATACATTCTTCATGGTTAGGAAACATAACCATCTTTGATTAACGAGCTAGTCTAGTAGAGGAATACTAGTGACACTAAGTTTGTCTATGTATTCACACATGTATTATGTTTCCGGTTAATACAATTCTAGCATGAATAATAAACATTTATCATGATATAAGGAAATAAATAATAACTTTATTATTGCCTCTAGGGCATATTTCCTTCACATACTAGTACAATACTATCACTACCTATCTGATTGATGTGGTTTAATCAGATATGCTCCCGCCTTATGAATAAAAGTGCCGTTTGGAGAAAGCTTCAAAAGAAATCAGACGAGGATACATCTTACACACGATGCCTTCGCATTCTAATTGTGAGAGAGAATGCATTGGTTCACGCAATTTTCCATTTGAATTTGATCGACCTGCTGCTTTGCTCATGTACGTGTCAGGACAAAGGGATGCTCACTGCTGACAGTTTTCTTCGCATTGCTGATGTGGTTCCAATATTTTTGACGGAACCTCGTTAGAGGGCGGGGAGCTCCCGCATTGCATATAGAAGAAGAGAGTTGGTCCGGTTAATAAGGGAAACTGGACCCAAAAACCATACATGGCATCGGTTAATTAACCGGCGAAGACCACAGACACCAGACTAGCACTCAAGGGTGCCGAGGCCCAAGACCATCGTCAACACAACATACCCGACCAAGACAACCACTGCAACCTCAAGAACATGCCTGCAACTAGATGAGAACTCGCACCTAACCTTTTGAAAAATGAGATCAACCATTGGCCTCCACCAATGCACGAATTGCCTGGATAGCCGTCGGCGCAAGCGGTTTCTTGTACATCCGAAGATAAGAGTTCATCTTCTCTTGCACATCCTCCTCGGAGCCTTTCTTAGATGTCATTGTAACACCCTCGATGCGACTATAGCTCCCACGTGCCGAGGCACGACTTAGAGACATAATCGCATTGAAGGCATATGTCGCAAGTGAGGTAATCTTCACACAACCCATGTAATACATAAGGGAAAGAGATACATAGTTGGCTTACAATCGCCACTTCACACAATTACATAAAGAAAGCATTACATCAATTGAATACACTCATGGTCCGACTACGGAACCAAAATAAAAGAAGAACCCCAAATGCGACAAAGGTCCCTGATCGTCCCCAACTGGGCTCCACTACTGATCAACTAGAACGAAACAACACAAATGAACAAGGTCTTCAACGAGCTCCTCCTAAGCTGGGTTGCGTCATCTGCACGGACTCAACGGCACCTGCAAGCTGGTTTTGGAAGTATCTGTGAGCCACAGGGACTCAGCAATCTCGCACCCTCGCGATCAAGACTATTTAAGCTTATGGGTAAGGTAAAGGTATGAGGTGGAGCTGCAGCAAGCGGCTAGCATATATGGTGGCTAACATACGCAAATGAGAGCGAGAAGAGAAGGCAAAGCACGGTCGATAAAAGTATGATCAAGAAGTGATCCTGGACTACCTACGTCAAGCATAACTCCAACAACCGTGTTCACTTCCCGGACTCCACCGGAAAGAGACCATCACGGTTACACACGCGGTTGATTCATTTTAATTAAGGTCAACTTCAGGTTTTCTACAACCGGACGTTAACAAATTCCCATCTGCCCATAACCGTGGGCACGGCTTTCGAAAGTTCAAATCCCTGCAGGGGAGTCCCAACTTAGCCCATCACAAGCTCTCACGGTCAACGAAGGAATAGACCTCCACCCGAGACATTCCGATCAGGCTCGGTATCCCGGTACAACAAGACATTTCGACAGGGTAAAACTAAACCAGCAACACCGCCCGAATGTGCCGACAAATCCCGATAGGAGCTGCACATATCTCTTTCTCAGGGCACACTCAGATTGTCTAAACTTCCGGTAGGCCAGCCCAGAGTTGCCCCTGGTAGCCACCGGCGGCTGACAGTTTGGACCAACACTCAGAGGAGCACTGGCCCGGGGGGGGGGGGGTAAAATAATGATGACCCTTGAGTCTGCAGAACCCAAGGGAAAGAAAAGGCTAGGTGGCAAATGGTAAAACCAATGTTGGGCATTGCTGGAGAAGCTTTACTTAAGGCGAACTGTCAAGGGGTTCCCATTATAGCCCAACCGCGTAAGGGACGCAAAATCCGGGAACAAAACACCGATATGACGGAAACTAGGGTGGCAAGAGTGGAACAAAACACCAGGCATAAGACCGAGCCTTCCACCCTTTACCAAGTATATAGATGCATTAATTAAATAAGATATATAGTGATATCCCAACAAGTAAACATCTTCCAACAAGGAACAACATCTCCATGTTCCAACTAGGAACAAGCTTCAATCTTCACCTGCAACTAACAACGCTATAAAAGGGGCTGAGCAAAGCGGTAACATAGCCAAACAACGGTTTGCTAGGACAAGGTGGGTTAGAGGCTTGGTTCAACAATATGGGAGGCATGATAAGCAAGTGGTAGGCATCGTAGCATGGCATAGCAAAAGAGCGAGCATCCAGCAAAGCAAAGATAGTGGTGATTTCGAGGGTATGATCATCTTGCCTGAAATCCCGCAAGGAAGAAGAACGAGTCCATGAAGAAGACAAACGGACGTAGACGGACGGGTCCTCACAAACTCGACGTTACCGGAACCAACCCGAAGAAGCAATCACCGGAAAGAAACACACAACATAGTAAACAACCAACACATCAACATGGCATGATGCACAATCAAGTATGATGCATGTCCCGTTTAAAGAGGCATGGCATGGCATGGCAAAATGCACAAGCAATCCTACAAATTAAGTGGAGCTCAATATGCAACGAGTTGCATATTGACGGAGCACCACATCAATTATTTAGTTCGATCTCGTTTATGTACCCAACAATATTAAATGTTGTTAAACATGGCAAGAGGGTGAAGCAAAGTAAAACTACCTATCTAGTCAAGGTTAAATGAGGCCGGAAGCAACGAACAACAATTCCGGTAAATCCCCATAGCATATTTTAGATTTGGTACTGTTCTGCCCTAAACATTATTTTAGAGTTGTTAAACATGCAAGATGAGGCCACCATGTTAAACTAGGCAAAATTCTACCCCATTTACATATAAAGATTATTTAAATTGGAGCTACGGTTATTTAGTTATGAATTAAAGCATTTTAACATGGCATTTAAGCAAATTTAACCAAACATCAATTTAAACATTTTAATTGTTGTTATCATGATGCGGATAACATATGCAAGTTTAAGCAATTTTATGAAAATGTTGATAAGAGCATTATGAAGCATTTGTCATCGTGGCGAAAACGAATGGGGTGCCACGGCAACGAATCCGAAAATGGTGCCATGGCAACACATCGGTTCTCGGTAACTCCATTGAGATACCGATGCAAAGGAGAAGTGTGCGGATGCATGCAAAAGATGGTGGGGCGCTCCCGGATACCGGGTTCCCACAAGATGGTGGCATGACAAAAGAGGAGCATCGCAACGAACAAACGCAAACGGTGCAAACACGCGGTTCATCTCATACACCACACAACATTCATTCTCGGAAGGTCGTCTCGGGGTTATACCTTCGAAGCATGCATTTCGAAGTGAATCGGTTCGGAGGGGAAGTAGTCGTTCTTGCGACGGTAGTGGTACACATTTCGTAGTCGTACACATTCGTAGATGTTCGAGGTCATGGCGAGGATCTTGACGTCCACGGAGTCTTCGAGGGTCGACGGTAGTCGTTCTATGCATCGGGCGTCAAGGTACTTGCCGTTCTTGTGTAGACGAACTTGGTGCATCCGAAGGGGTACTTGACGCGTTGGAGGGTCCTCATGTCATGGTACTTGGCAAATTCCTTGGAGAAGGTGCTTGACGGTCTGGGTACGGGTCTTGGCGGTTGCCGGAGGAGGCATTTGTTCGTTTGACCAAGGGAAACAGTGGCAGCAGCAGCTTGGCATGGCGACGAGGAGGTCTGCAGGAGGCGGGACGGGCCGTATGACATGGATCCCGTCGAAGGCGCGGCTCTGGTCGGAGGCAAGCGAGGCAAGGGAGCTCGGGGCGGTTGCATGCCTTCAGGAGCAAAGCGTGGGTGCGGGCGCGCGTGGAGAGGCTCGAGGTCGAGCTCCTGATGCCCGACGAAGACGGCGCGAAGGAAGAGGAGCCCGGCAGGGGAACTGGCGAAGGAGGGGATGGAGGAGCTCGCTGAGGCGCGACATCCAGAGAAGCAGCGGGCGAAGCCGACGCTCCGGCGTTGTTGCTCCTCTCCTCGTGGAGCTCCTGGACGAGGGGGCTCGGGAGCACGGCGCGTGAGGCTGCAGGAAAGGTCCGGGGGAGGTCAAAAATGGAGCAGCAGGGCGGAGGCGCCGCGCTCCGGGTCGTCGAAGTCCAGCAGGGCCGCGGCGACGGCCCCGGCAAGGAAGCCGAACGGAGTCGGGGCGAGGCGAGGCGCAGGGAGATGGCGGCTCTGGCCTCTCGGAGAAGGCGAGGGGCGCAGGAGGAGAAGACGAGGGAGAGGAGGCAGATCGAGCGAGATGGAGGAGTCGGCCTCCCTGGCAGCGCGAGGGGAGAAGAGAGACGAAGGGATCGAGCAGGGGGGTTTGGGCTAGGGTTAGGAGGGATTGGGGCCGGCCCAGTGGAAGGGGGGGGGGGGGTCAACCGGGCCTTTTGAACAGGCCGCAGGAAGAGATCCCAGGCTGCTGGGCTGAACAGTGCGGCCCAAGGGCACTGCTGCTATCTCTCCCTCTCTCTTAAAAACTTAATTACTTTAACAGAAAAGAAATATTAGGGAGAGGAGAAGAAAGAGAGGGTTTGGGAAGGAGTTGCGCATGGGAATAATTTCCACGAACTCGTAAAAATGTGCACAGTCCATGAAAAATAGGAGTGGCAAGATTGCAGGAATTAAATTCAAAATCATTTGAATTTAATTCAAAAGGTTTGAGAAAGGACTAGGAATTAGAGGTTTCCAAAAATGTTGGGATTTTTGGTGGAGCTCCGGAAGATGATGAAAGAAATATAAGGCAAGGTTAGAGAGTCAACACTTGAAGAAGAAAAAGGCCAAGGAATTTAATATGCAAGTGTGTTAAGGTGAATTCCAAATAAATGGAATATTTAATATAGCTCCCTAAAATATTGGGAGGATATGTTATAAAGAGAATTCACCATGTGAATACCCTCGTTTTAAATGTATCAAAGATCCATGCCATTTATTTATTTGAGTTACGAAATTAAATAACTTGATGGCATGATGACATGATGCAATGCACATGATGCAAAGCTGAATGCAATAAACCAACAACTCACATGACGAAAAACCCGGAAACCCTGGAAGGCATCTGGAGCTCCGGTCTTGGGGCGTTACAACACTCCACCACTACGAGAGGATCTCGTCCCGAGATCTAGAATGGCATCGGAGGGAAACAACAGAAGAGAAGAGAGGAGAGGTAAAACTAAGTTGCTTCTTTGACAAACGAGTGAAACCAAAGAATCTGTTGGGGAACGTAGTAATTTCGAAAATTTTCCTACGCACACGCAAGATCATGGTGATGCATAGCAATGAGAGGGGAGAGTGTTGTCTACGTACCAACGCAGACCGACTGCGGAAGCGATCACACAACGTAGAGGAAGTAGTCGTACGTCTTTTTCCCGATCCGACCGATCCAAGCACCGTTACTCCGGCACCTCCGAGTTCTTAGCACACGTTCAGCTCGATGACGTTCCTCGGGCTCCGATCCAGCAAAGCGTCGAGGAAGAGTTCCGTCAGCACGACGGTGTGGTGACGATCTTGATGTACTACCGACGCAGGGCTTCGCCTAAGCTCTACAACGATCTGACCGAGGTGGAATTTTTGGTGGCAGGGGGCACCGCACATGGCTAAGGAACGATCTCAAGGATCAACTTGTGTGTCTTGGGGTGTCCCCTGCCCCCGTATATAAAGGTTGGAGGAGGGGGGCCGGCCGGCCAGGGAGAGGGAGGCGCAGGGGGAGTCCTACTCCTACCGGGAGTAGGACTCCCCCCTCCAATCCTATTCCAATTAGGACTCTCCGGGGGAAAGGAGAGAGAGAGGGGGGGCCGGCCCCTTCTCCTAGTCCTACTAGGACTTGGGGAAAGGGGGGGCGCCGGCCAGCTATGGGCTGCCCCTTTTCTCTTTTTCCACTAAGGCCCAATAGGCCCATTAGTCTCCCGGGGGGTTCCGGTAACCCTCCCGGTATTCCGGTAAAATCCCGATTTCACCCGGAACACTTCCTATGTCCAAACATAGGCTTCCAATATATCAATCTTTATGTCTCGACCATTTCGAGACTCCTTGTCATGTCCGTGATCTCATCCGGGACTCCGAACAACCTTCGGTACATCAAAATGCATAAACTCATAATAACTGTCATCGTAACGTTAAGCGTGCGGACCCTACGGTTCGAGAACAATGTAGACATGACCGAGACACGTCTCTGGTCAATAACCAATAGCGGGACCTGGATGCCCATATTGGCTCCTACATATTCTACGAAGATCTTTATCGGTCAGACCGCATAACAACATACGTTGTTCCCTTTGTCATCGGTATGTTACTTGCCCGAGATTCGATCGTCGGTATCCAATACCTAGTTCAATCTCGTTACCGGCAAGTCTCTTTACTCGTTCCGTAATACATTATCTCACAACTAACATATTAGTTGTAGTGCTTGCAAGGCTTATGTGATGTGCATTACCGAGAGGGCCCAGAGATACCTCTCCGACAATCGGAGTGACAAACCCTAATCTCGAAATACGCCAACCCAACATCTACCATTGGAGACACCTGTAGTATTCCTTTATAATCACCCAGTTACGTTGTGACGTTTGGTAGTACCCAAAGTGTTCCTCCGGTAAACGGGAGTTGCATAATCTCATAGTTATAGGAACATGTATAAGTCATGAAGAAAGCAATAGCAACATACTAAACGATCGGGTGCTAAGCTAATGGAATGGGTCATGTCAATCAGATCATTCTACTAATGATGTGACCTCGTTAATCAAACAACAACTCTTTGTTCATGGTTAGGAAACTTAACCATCTTTGATTAACGAGCTAGTCAAGTAGAGGCATACTAGTGACACTCTGTTGGTCTATGTATTCACACATGTATTATGTTTCCGGTTAATACAATTCTAGCATGAATAATAAACATTTATCATGATATAAGGAAATAAATAATAGCTTTATTATTGCCTCTAGGGCATATTTCCTTCAGTCTCCCACTTGCACTAGAGTCAATAATCTAGATTACACAGTAATGATTCTAACACCCATGGAGCCTTGGTGCTGATCATGTTTTGCTCGTGGAAGAGGCTTAGTCAACGGGTCTGCAACATTCAGATCCGTATGTATCTTGCAAATCTCTATGTCTCCCACCTGGACTAAATCCCGGATGGAGTTGAAGCGTCTCTTGATGTGTTTGGTTCTTTTGTGAAATCTGGATTCCTTTGCCAAGGCAATTGCACCAGTATTGTCACAGAAGATTTTCATTGGACCCGATGCACTAGGTATGACACCTAGATCGGATATGAACTCCTTCATCCAGACTCCTTCGTTCGCTGCTTCCGAAGCAGCTATGTACTCCGCTTCACATGTAGATCCTGCTACGACGCTTTGTTTAGAACTGCACCAACTAACAGCTCCACCGTTTAAAGTGAACACATATCCGGTTTGCGATTTAGAATCGTCCGGATCAGTGTCAAAGCTTGCATCAACGTAACCTCTTACGGTGAGCTCTTTGTCACCTCCATATACGAGAAACATATCCTTAGTCCTTTTCAGGTATTTCAGGATATTCTTGACCGCTGTCCAGTGATCCATTCCTGGATTACTTTGGTACCTCCCTGCTAAACTTATAGCAAGGCACACATCAGGTCTGGTACACAGCATTGCATACATGATAGAGCCTATGGCTGAAGCATAGGGAACATCTTTCATTTTCTCTCTATCTTCTGCAGTGGTCGGGCATTGAGTCTGACTCAACTTCACACCTTGTAACACAGGCAAGAACCCTTTCTTTGCTTGATCCATTTTGAACTTCTTCAAAATCTTGTCAAGGTATGTGCTCTGTGAAAGTCCAATTAAGCGTTTTGATCTATCTCTATAGATCTTTATGCCTAATATGTAAGCAGCTTCCCCGAGGTCTTTCATCGAAAAACTTTTATTCAAGTATCCCTTTATGCTATCCAGATATTCTATATCATTTCCAATCAGCAATATGTCATCCACATATAATATCAGAAATGCTACAGAGCTCCCACTCACTTTCTTGTAAATACAGGCTTCTCCAAAAGTCTGTATAAAGCCAAATGCTTTGATCACACTATCAAATCGTTTATTCCAACTCCGAGATGCTTGCACCAGTCCATAAATGGATCGCTGGAGTTTGCATACTTTGTTAGCTCCCTTTGGATCGACAAAACCTTCTGGTTGTATCATATACAACTCTTCTTCCAGAAATCCATTCAGGAATGCAGTTTTGACATCCATCTGCCATATATCATAAACATAAAATGCGGCAATTGCTAACATAATTCTGACGGACTTAAGCATCGCTACGGGTGAGAAGGTCTCATCGTAGTCAACCCCTTGAACTTGTCAAAAACTTTTCGCGACAAGTCGAGCTTTATAGACAGTAACATTACCGTCAGCGTCAGTCTTCTTCTTGAAGATCCATTAATTCTCAATTGCTTGCCGATCATCGGGCAAGTCAACCAAAGTCCATACTTTGTTTTCATACATGGATCCCATCTCAGATTTCATGGCCTCAAGCCACTTTGCGGAATCTGGGCTCACCATCGCTTCTTCATAGTTTGTAGGTTCATCATGATCTAGTAGCATGACTTCCAGAACTGGATTACCGTACCACTCTGGTGCGGATCTCACTCTGGTTGATCTACGTGGTTCAGTAGTATCTTGTCCTGAAGTTTCATGATCATCATCATTAGCTTCCTCACTGATTGGTATAGGTGTCGCAGAAACAGTTTTCTGTGATGTACTATTTTCCAATAAGGGAGCAGGTACAGTTACCTCGTCAAGTTCTACTTTCCTCCCACTCACTTCTTTCGAGAGAAACTCCTTCTCTAGAAAGTTTCCGAATTTAGCAACAAAAGTCTTGCCTTCGGATCTGTGTTAGAAGGTGTATCCAATAGTTTCCTTTGGATATCCTATGAAGACACATTTCTCCGATTTGGGTTCGAGCTTATCAGGTTGAAGCTTTTTCACATAAGCATCGCAGCCCCAAACTTTAAGAAACGACAACTTTGGTTTCTTGCCAAACCATAGTTCATAAGGTGTCGTCTCAACGGATTTTGATGGTGCCCTATTTAACGTGAATGCGGCCGTCTCTAAAGCATAACCCCAAAACGATAGCGGTAAATCAGTAAGAGACATCATAGATCGCACCATATCTAGTAAAGTACGATTACGACGTTCGGACACACCATTACGCTGTGGTGTTCCGGGTGGCGTGAGTTGCGAAACTATTCCACAATTTTTCAAATGTACACCAAACTCGTAACTCAAATATTCTCCTCCACGATCAGATCGTAGAAACTTTATTTTCTTGTTACGATGATTTTCAACCTCACTCTGAAATTCTTTGAACTTTTCAAATGTTTCAGACTTATGTTTCATTAAATAGATATACCCATATCTGCTTAAATCATCTGTGAAGGTGAGAAAATAACGATATCCGCCATGAGCCTCAATATTCATCGGACCACATACATCGGTATGTATGATTTCCAATAAATCTGTTGCTCTGTCCATAGTACCGGAGAACGGTGTTTTAGTCATCTTGCCTATGAGGCACGGTTCGCAAGTACCAAGTGATTCATAATCAAGTGGTTCCAAAAGCCCATCAGTATGGAGTTTCTTCATGCGCTTTACACCGATATGACCCAAATGGCAGTGCCACAAATAAGTTGCACTATCATTATTAACTTTGCATCTTTTGGCTTCTACATTATGAATATGTGTATCACTATCATCGAGATTCAACAAGAATAGACCACTCTTCAAAGGTGCATGACCATAAAAGATATTACTCATATAAATAGAACAACCATTATTCTCTGATTTAAATGAATAACCGTCTCGCATCAAACAAGATCCAGATATAATGTTCATGCTCAACGCTGGCACCAAATAACAATTATTTAGGTCTAATATTAATCCCGAAGGTAGATGTAGAGGTAGCGTGCCGACCGCGATCACATCGACTTTGGAACCGTTTCCCACGCGCATCGTCACCTCGTCCTTTGCTAGCGTCCGCTTATTCCGTAGTCCCTGTTTCGAGTTGCAAATATTAGCAACAGAACCAGTATCAAATACCCAGGTGCTACTGCGAGCTCTAGTAAGGTACACATCAATAACATGTATATCACATATACCTTTGCTCACTTTGCCATCCTTCTTATCCGCCAAATACTTGGGGCAGTTCCGCTTCCAGTGACCAGTCTGCTTGCAGTAGAAGCACTCAGTTTCAGGCTTAGGTCCAGACTTGGGTTTCTTCTCCTGAGCAGCAACTTGCTTGCTGTTCTTCTTGAAGTTTCCCTTCTTCTTCCCTTTGCCCTTTTTCTTGAAACTAGTGGTTTTGCTAACCATCAACACTTGATGCTCCTTCTTGATTTCTACCTCCGCAGCTTTCAGCATTGCGAAGAGCTCGGGAATAGTCTTGTTCATCCCTTGCATATTGTAGTTCATCACGAAGCTCTTGTAGCTTGGTGGCAGTGATTGGAGAATTCTGTCAATGACGCAGTCATCTGGAAGATTAACTCCCATCTGAATCAAGTGATTATTATACCCAGACATTTTGAGTATATGCTCACTGACAGAACTGTTCTCCTCCATCTTGCAGCTATAGAACTTATTGGAGACTTCATATCTCTCAATTCGGGCATTTGCTTGAAATATTAACTTCAACTCCTGGAACATCTCATATGCACCATGACGTTCAAAACGTCGTTGAAGTCCCGATTCTAAGCCGTAAAGCATGGCACACTGAACTATCGAGTAGTCATCAGCTTTGCTCTGCCAGACGTTCATAACATCTGGCGTTGCTCCAGCAGCAGGCCTGTCACCCAGCGGTGCTTCCAGGACGTAATTCTTCTGTGCAGCAATGAGGATAATCCTCAGGTTACGGACCCAGTCCGTGTAATTGCTACCATCATATTTCAACTTTGCTTTCTCAAGGAACGCATTAAAATTCAACGGAACAATAGCACGAGCCATCTATCTACAATCAACATAAACAAGCAAGATACTATCAGGTACTAAGTTCATGATAAGTTTAAGTTCAGTTAATCAAATTACTTACGAACTCCCACTTAGATGGACATCCCTCTAATCTTCTAAGTGATCACGTGATCCAAATCAACTAAACCATAACCGATCATCACGTGAGATGGAGTAGTTTTCAATGGTGAACATCGTTATGTTGATCATATCTACTATATGATTCACGCTCGACCTTTCGGTCTCCGTGTTCCGAGGCCATATCTGTATATGCTTGGCTCGTCAAGTATAACCTGAGTATTCTGCGTGTGCAACTGTTTTGCACCCGTTGTATTTGAACGTAGAGCTTATCACACCCGATCATCACGTGGTGTCTGGGCACGACGAACTTTGGCAACGGTGCATACTCAGGGAGAACACTTCTTGATAATTTTAGTGAGAGATCATCTTATAATGCTACCGTCAATCAAAGAAAGATAAGATGCATAAAAGGGATAAACATCACATGCAATCAATATAAGTGATATGATATGGCCATCATCATCTTGTGCTTGTGATCTCCATCTCCGAAGCACCGTCATGATCACCATCGTCACCGGCGCGACACCTTGATCTCCATCGTAGCATCGTTGTCGTCTCGCCAATCTTATGCTTCCACGACTATCACTACCGTTTAGTAATAAAGTAAAGCATTACATCGCGATTGCATTGCATACAATAAAGCGACAACCATATGGCTCCTGCCAGTTGCCGATAACTCGGTTGCAAAACATGATCATCTCATACAATAAAATCAGCATCATGCCTTGACCATATCACATCACAACATACCCTGCAAAAACAAGTTAGACGTCCTCTACTTTGTTGTTGCAAGTTTTACGTGGCTGCTACGGGCTTAAGTAAGAACTCATCTCACCTACGCATCAAAACCACAACGGTAGTTCATCAAATAGACTCCGTTTTAACCTTCTCAAGGACCGGGCGTAGTCACACTTGGTTCAACTAAAGTTGGAGAGACAGTCTTCCGCAAGCCATCTATGTGCAAAGCACGTCGAGGGAACCGGTCTCGCGTAAGAGTACGCGTAAGGTTGGTCCGGATCGTCTCACCCAACAATACCGCCGAACCAAAGTATGACATGCTGGTAGGCAGTATGACTTGTATCGCCCACAACTCACTTGTGTTCTACTCGTGCAAATAACATCAAACCATAAAATCTAGGCTCGGATGCCACTGTTGGGGAACGTAGTAATTTCGAAAATTTTCCTACGCACACGCAAGATCATGGTGATGCATAGCAACGAGAGGGGAGAGTGTTGTCTACATACCAATGCAGACTGACTGCGGAAGCGATCACACAACATAGAGGAAGTAGTCGTACGTCTTTTTCCCGATCCGACCGATCCAAGCACCGTTACTCCGGCACCTCCGAGTTCTTAGCACACGTTCAGCTCGATGACGTTCCTCGGGCTCCGATCCAGCAAAGCGTCGAGGAAGAGTTCTGTCAGCACGACGGTGTGGTGACGATCTTGATGTACTACCGACGCAGGGCTTCGCCTAAGCTCTACAACGATCTGACCGAGGTGGAATTTGGTGGCAGGGGGCACCGCACACGGCTAAGGAACGATCTCAAGGATCAACTTGTGTGTCTTGGGGTGTCCCCTGCCCCCGTATATAAAGGTTGGAGGAGGGGGCCGGCCGGCCAGGGAGAGGGAGGCGCAGGGGGAGTCCTACTCCTACCGGGAGTAGGACTCCCCCCTCCAATCCTATTCCAATTAGGACTCTCCGGGGGAAAGGAGAGAGATAGGGGGGGCCGGCCCCTTCTCCTAGTCCTACTAGGACTTGGGGAAAGGGGGGGCGCCGGCCAGCTATGGGCTGCCCCTTTTCTCTTTTTCCACTAAGGCCCAATAGGCCCATTAGTCTCCCGGGGGGTTCCGGTAACCCTCCCGGTATTCCGGTAAAATCCCGATTTCACCCGGAACACTTCCTATGTCCAAACATAGGCTTCCAATATATCAATCTTTACGTCTCGACCATTTCGAGACTCCTCGTCATGTCTGTGATCTCATCCGGGACTCCGAACAACCTTCGGTACATCAAAATGCATAAACTCATAATAACTGTCATCGTAACGTTAAGCGTGCGGACCCTACGGTTCGAGAACAATGTAGACATGACCGAGACACGTCTCTGGTCAATAACCAATAGCGGGACCTAGATGCCCATATTGGCTCCTACATATTCTACGAAGATCTTTATCGGTCAGACCACATAACAACATACGTTGTTCCCTTTGTCATCGGTATGTTACTTGCCCGAGATTCGATCATCCGTACCCAATACCTAGTTCAATCTCGTTACCGGCAAGTCTCTTTACTCGTTCCGTAATACATCATCTCACAACTAACATATTAGTTGTAGTGCTTGCAAGGCTTATGTGATGTGCATTACCGAGAGGGCCCAGAGATACCTCTCCGACAATCGGAGTGACAAACCCTAATCTCGAAATACGCCAACCCAACATCTACCATTGGAGACACCTGTAGTACTCCTTTATAATCACCCAGTTACGTTGTGACGTTTGGTAGTACCCAAAGTGTTCCTCCGGTAAACGGGAGTTGCATAATCTCATAGTTATAGGAACATGTATAAGTCATGAAGAAAGCAATAGCAACATACTAAACAATCGGGTGCTAAGCTAATGGAATGGGTCATGTCAATCAGATCATTCTACTAATGATGTGACCTTGTTAATCAAACAACAACTCTTTGTTCATGGTTAGGAAACTTAACCATCTTTGATTAACGAGCTAGTCAAGTAGAGGCATACTAGTGACACTCTGTTGGTCTATGTATTCACACATGTATTATGTTTCCGGTTAATACAATTCTAGCATGAATAATAAACATTTATCATGATATAAGGAAATAAATAATAACTTTATTATTGCCTCTAGGGCATATTTCCTTCAGAATCTTGCAAAGGTTGAGCAAAAAGAAAGAAAGAAAGCAACGGAGAAGAACAAAGTTGAAAGCACTCCGTTAAGAAAGAGGAGTAAGAAAGAACCGATTCGGGTAGCACTTCGGTTGAAAAGAAAGTAATTGAATAAGAACTTGATAAGGTGATAGAACTTGAAAAGATGGCACGACACTCCGGTTAAACAAGATAGAGAAGGAATAAGACTGATATGAATTTGGACAGCACTCCACCTGTAAATGGAAGGAATTGAACTTGATAAGATGAGAGGATACTTGAAAAGAGGACACCACACTCTGGTTAAAAGGATAGGCCTAGAAAGAACATGATCTTTGACAAAACGAGATGATGGGTTGAAAAGATGAACATCACAATGCCTCCGGAACAAAAATAAGAATGGAATGGATTGAACGAAGGAAAACAATATCTTGAGAGAGCACGGTTACAACAGAAGCTAGAACGGAGTTCTTGGAAAACCCACAACAAAAATAATAAGCTTGATATGGTCTTGTGGAATACCTCTCAAATTAAGAGATGAAAAACCTGCCACTCACGGGAAAAGAATTGGATTGATAAGAACAAAGAGACGAGAAACTTATTTCACCGGGAGGATAAAAGAAGAACTTGGGTCATTTATAAACACCATAGATAGCAACAATCCTTAGGGAAGTCTTTAGGTAAAATATAACCCAAGATAGCTCCAATGACGAGATTGATGGATTTAAAATATCCCAATCTTGACAACATGTGAATCATGAAAACAAGAACTGAAATTATCAAGAATGATATAATACCACCTCCAATAACATGGAAGAAAGAATTGCACTCCGGATAGCAAGATGAAGAAAGTTTGAGCTCCTTTGAAAAGAATCTCAATGAACACTTCGAGAAGGAATTAAATCCTTGAAGAACCATCATGTAGAACATCTATGAAAAACTCCGGTAACAAAAGAATAAAAAGATAGAGAAATTGAAACCACAAGGAGAATCCTTGCAATGATTAGATGAAGCTTTCCGACGAGATAGAGTGGAAACTTGGAACTCCGGAAAAAGATAAGATGAACAATTGAGGTCAAGAATTTTGATGAACCTTCGGAATAAAGAATAGATCACTTGGATGAATCAAGAATAAGAATTATGTTATGCGTATCCTTCACCAATTAAATTGATGACAGTCAACGGATTTGGCACACTACTTATTTTCATAGAAAGGATTAAGATAGATATAGCACAACTTGAGAATGCCTTCAACGAAACACCGGTGGAATCGAAACAACGAATGCATCGATATGATAACGAAAGAAGAGGAATCTTGCACGAACCACCGTAAGAAATGAAAATGAGCGAAGAAAAGATAAAGGGACAACGGGGAAAAATTAGCAAATGGACGAAGATGCTTGAGAGAATTTAGATGGAGTTTAATATAATAGATCATGGACCGAGTAGAGATCACTTGAATGCTGCACCGGTATGATTTAGAGTATGAGAGCTGAAAGCTGGAATGAATAAGTCTTCTTAAATGATAGGCTCCGGATGAACAAACTGAAAAAGTCTCCTGAATTACTCCAGATGGTTGAAAAGAATATCTCACAATCGCAAATAATTATGAGAGGATGGCAACAAGACAGAATCACGAATCTTGAAGAGAATGGAGCAAGATTAAAGAGAAACTCTTCTTCGGTCTTCAAAATCCAAGAATGACGACGAGAAACACCACCAAGAATTATTTAGACACTCCGGAAGGATCAAAACGAAGAGGTTGATCCAATGATGAAAAGAATTTGAAAGATTTTAGAGGAGGACATTTGACTGATGGCAATTCATTCTGACGTCAAACTTCGTAAAGAATTTTTAAGGATATCTCTGGGAGAATTAGAAGAGTCAGGTAAGATCCTGGGAAAAGACCTGTGGGTTAGGGCCCACTCGAAAGAAAACACCGTTGAACGATTTAAAAGAGAGGTTGCACCGGTTGAATTAAATGACTTGAATGAGGTGACATCCTCGAAAGATCTTGAACGAAAACAGAGTGGAAACAGGAACCTTCAAGATATCTTGAGCACTCCGGAACACTAGAATAGCTAGTGGTGAAAGATTATGAGGTGCACCGGCATGAGAAGGTATTTGCAACGAGGAACAAGATATGACCAACACCGAAAGCTTGAATTGAATCCACCGGAGAAGGAAAATGAGTAAAGAGTGACGAACTTGAAGCTCTGTTAGAATCTTCATGAGAATCACCGAATAAGAACAAGAAGGAAAAGAATGGAGAGACTTCACACCAATAAGATGGACACTTGATTAAGATAACCGAGTCCTTGAAGAAAAAACAAAGGGAGGGAGGGTGGGAAAAAACAAAGGCAACTTGGAGATGGAATAAATGAACACCGTTGAGAAAAACTGATACTCGATCTTGCGGATGTTGAAAATGGACGGATCCACTTGAAGAGAAAACACGCCAGTTGGAAAAGGATTGACAACACAATCTCGATGATCAAGAAGGATTGGTATTCACATCGGAGTATGAGAACACCATTTAGAGAAGGTATGGAATCAACATTTGACTTCGAAGCAACTCGAATACCACAACTCAAAACAAAAACAAAGGGTTGGCTTGCAGAATAAGCCGGAACAAACATATGATAGAGATTTCGTCCGAAGTTTTCGTGGTGGGACCTGCGCAGGCTCGATCGTACAACACCATCATGTACAAGGCAGTGCACATGACATACGAAGCGTCCCTGAGTCAGCATAGCCAAGGACTCTTTAAGACACAACGAGACCACTATAAAATCTACCGTGAATAGGCGAACCACTAGACGTCGAACCCCAATTTCATATCATACATCTGTCGGAAAGATATCCTAAGAGCTACTTGAATTCCCACCTATGAAACTCCTGAATTTTTCTGGTTATGCAATCAGGTGTTGGGGATACAGGGGAAGCATAATATCTCACCCAAACTAGCAAATCCTACATCCAGCTGTATCCATCCTTCAACACATAACCAAGAAACCTTCGGAAATCATCTACCTCAACCTTCGAAAAGCATCCGTTATACAAGTTATGGCGATACTCCCGAACTCCCGCCCCAGTACTGGGTGGCGTCGAGGTTATCTCACCAACGAACTGCATAAAGGAGATTTTCGATGTCGGCGAACATATCTCAAGTATACCAGAATTGCAACGATAAAATTATGATGACAACACCTCAGAGCTCAACTCCCCGGCACACTTCCACTAAACCCCTGACAGGAGGCACCAAGACAGTATTCTCATCATAAGCCATCGGAACGATTCCAAGATACTCGCGTGATCCTAAATTTTTTTAGTGAAATTTGAGAAGAGAAGAGTCAAAACTCTACGTCAGGATGCCTTACCAGAGCGACGAAGGGACTGGGAAGTAAAAAGAATTCCTAAACTCTCCGATATATAATTCCTAAATGACTCAAAACATTTTTCTAGACACAACTCGGCCGCTAAAAACGATCAATCAGTGGGGGCTCCTAAGGTCGGGGAAGGCTTTGATACCAACTTGTAACACCCTCGATGCGACTATAGCTCCCACGTGTCGAGGCACGACTTAGAGACATAATTGCATTGAAGGCATATGTCGCAAGTGAGGTAATCTTCACACAACCCATGTAATACATAAGGGAAAGAGATACATAGTTGGCTTACAATCGCCACTTCACACAATTACATAAATAAAGCATTACATCAATCGAATACACTCATGGTCCGACTACGGAACCAAAATAAAAGAAGAACCCCAAATGCGACAAAGGTCCCCAATCGACCCCAACTGGGCTCCACTACTGATCAACTAGAACGAAACAACACAAATGAACAAGGTCTTCAACGAGCTCCTCCTGAGCTGGGTTGCGTCATCTGCACGGACTCAACGGCACCTGCAAGCTGGTTTTTGAAGTATTTGTGAGCCACAGGGACTCAGCAATCTCGCACCCTCGCGATCAAGACTATTTAAGCTTATGGGTAAGGTAAAGGTATGAGGTGGAGCTGCAGCAAGCGACTAGCATATATGGTGGCTAACATACGCAAATGAGAGCGAAAAGAGAAGGCAAAGCACGGTCGATAAAAGTATGATCAAGAAGTGATCCTGGACTACCTACGTCAAGCATAACTCCAACAACCGTGTTCACTTATCGGACTCCGCCGAAAAGAGACCATCACGGTTACACACGTGGTTGATTCATTTTAATTAAGGTCAACTTCAGGTTTTCTACAACCGGACGTTAACAAATTCCCATCTGCCCATAACCGCGGGCACGGCTTTCGAAAGTTCAAATCCCTGCAGGGGAGTCCCAACTTAGCCCATCACAAGCTCTCACGGTCAACGAAGGAATAGACCTCCACCCGAGACATTCCGATCAGGCTCGGTATCCCGGTACAACAAGACATTTCGACAGGGTAAAACTAAACCAGCAACACCGCCCGAATGTGCCGACAAATCCCGATAGGAGCTGCACATATCTCTTTCTTAGGGCACACTCAGATTGTCTAAACTTCCGGTAGGCCAGCCCAGAGTTGCCCCTGGTAGCCACCGGCGGCTGACAGTTTGGACCAACACTCAGAGGAGCACTGGCCCGGGGGGGGGGGGGGTAAAATAATGATGACCCTTGAGTCTGCAGAACCCAAGGGAAAGAAAAGGCTAGGTGGCAAATGGTAAAACCAATGTTGGGCATTGCTGGAGAAGCTTTACTTAAGGCGAACTGTCAAGGGGTTCCCATTATAGCCCAACCGCGTAAGGGACGCAAAATCCGGGCGGCAAGAGTGGAACAAAACACCAGGCATAAGGCCGAGCCTTCCACCCTTTACCAAGTATATAGATGCATTAGTTAAATAAGATATATAGTGATATCCCAACAAGTAAACATGTTCTAACAAGGAACAAGCTTCAATCTTCACCTGCAACTAACAACGCTATAAGAGGGGCTGAGCAAAGCGGTAACATAGCCAAACAACGGTTTGCTAGGACAAGGTGGGTTAGAGGCTCGATTCAACAATATGGGAGGCATGATAAGCAAGTGGTAGGCGTCGTAGCATGGCATAGCAAAAGAGCGAGCATCTAGCAAAGCAAAGATAGTGGTGATTTCGAGGGTATGATCATCTTGCCTGAAATCCCGCAAGGAAGAAGAACGAGTCCATAAAGAAGACAAACGGATGTAGACGAACGGGTCCTCACAAACTCGACGTTACCGGAACCAACCCGAAGAAGCAATCACCGGAAAGAAACACACAACATAGTAACAACCAACACATCAACATGGCATGATGCACAATCAAGTATGATGCATGTCCGGTTTAAAGAGGCATGGCATGGCATGGCAAAATGCACAAGCAATCCTACAAATTAAGTGGAGCTCAATATGCAACGAGTTGCATATTGACGGAGCACCACATCAATTATTTAATTCGATCTCGTTTATGTACCCAACAATATTAAATGTTGTTAAACATGGCAAGAGGGTGAAGCAAAGTAAAACTACCTATCTAGTCAAGGTTAAATGAGGCCGGAAGCAACGAACAACAATTCCGGTAAATCCCCATAGCATATTTTAGATTTGGTACTGTTCTGCCCTAAACATTATTTTAGAGTTGTTAAACATGCAAGATGAGGCCACCATGTTAAACTAGGCAAAATTCTACCCCATTTACATATAAAGATTATTTAAATCAGAGCTACGGTTATTTAGTTATGAATTAAAGCATTTTAACATGGCATTTAAGCAAATTTAACCAAACATCATTTTAAACATTTTAATTGTTGTTATCATGATGCGGATGACATATGCAAGTTTAAGCAATTTTATGAAAATGTTGATAAGAGCATTATGAAGCATTTGTCATCATGGCGGAAACGAAAGGGGTGCCACGGCAACGAATCCGAAAATGGTGCCACGGCAACACATCGGTTCTCGGTAACTCGATTGAGATACCGATGCAAAGGAGAAGTGTGCGGATGCGTGCAAAAGATGGTGGGGCGCTCCCGGATACCGGGTTCCCACAAGATGGTGGCATGACAAAAGAGGAGCATCGCAACGAACAAACGCAAACGGTGCAAACACGCGGTTCATCTCATACACCACACAACATTCATTCTCGGAAGGTCGTCTCGGGGTTATACCTTCGAAGCATGCATTTCGAAGTGAATCGGTTCGGAGTGGAAGTAGTCGTTCTCGCGACGGTAGTGGTACACGTTTCGTAGTCGTACACATTCCGTAGATGTTCGAGGTCATGGCGAGGATCTTGACGTCCACGGAGTCTTCGAGGGTCGACGGTAGTCGTTCTATGCATCGGGCGTCAAGGTACTTGCCGAGGTACTTGCCGTTCTTGTGTAGACGAACTTGGCGCATCCGAAGGGGTAGTTGACGCGTTGGAGGGTCCTCATGTCATGGTACTTGGCAAATTCCTTGGAGAAGGTGCTTGACGGTCTGGGTACGGGTCTTGGCGGTTGCCGGAGGAGGCATTTGTTCGTTTGACCAAGGGAAACAGCGGCAGCAGCAGCTTGGCATGGCGACGAGGAGGTCTGCAGGAGGCGGGACGGGCCGGATGACATGGATCCCGTCGAAGGCGCGGCTCTGGGCGGAGGCAAGCGAGGCAAGGGAGCTCGGGGCAGTTGCATGCCTTCAGGAGCAAAGCGTGGGTGCGAGCGCGCGTGGAGAGGCTCGAGGTCGAGCTCCTGATGCCCGACGAAGACAGCGCGAAGGAAGAGGAGCCCGGCAGGGGAATGGCGAAGGAGGGGATGGAGGAGCTCGCTGAGGCGTGACATCCAGAGAAGCAGCGGGCGAAGCCGACGCTCCGGCGTTGTTGCTCCTCTCCTCGTGGAGCTCCTGGACGAGGGGGCTCGGGAGCACGGCACGTGAGGCTGCAGGAAAGGTCCGGGGGAGGTCAAAAACGGAGCAGCAGGGCGGAGGCGCCGCGCTCCGGGTCGTCGAAGTCCAGCAGGGCCGCGGCGACGGCCCCGGTGAGGAAGCCGAACGGAGTCGGGGCGAGGCGAGGCGCAGGGGGATGGCGGCTCTGGCCTCTCGGAGAAGGCGAGGGGCGCAGGAGGAGAAGACGAGGGAGAGGAGGCAGATCGAGCCAGATGGAGGAGTCGGCCTCCCTGGCGGCGCGAGGGGAGAAGAGAGACGAGGGGATCGAGCAGGGGGGTTTGGGCTAGGGTTAGGAGGGATTGGGGCCGGCCCAGTAGAAGGCGGGGTCAACCGGGCCTTTTGAATAGGCCGCAGGAAGAGATCCCAGGCTGCTGGGCTGAACAGTGCGGCCCAAGGGCACTGCTGCTATCTCTCCCTCTCTCTTAAAAACTTAATTACTTTAACAGAAAAGAAATATTAGGGAGAGGAGAAGAAAGAGAGGGTTTGGGAAGGAGTTGCGCATGGGAATAATTTCCACGAACTCGTAAAAATGTGCACAGTCCATGAAAAATAGGAGTGGCAAGATTGCAGGAATTAAATTCAAAATCATTTGAATTTAATTCAAAAGGTTTGAGCAAGGACTAGGAATTAGAGGTTTCCAAAAATGTTGGGATTTTTGGTGGAGCTCCGGAAGATGATGAAAGAAATATAAGGCAAGGTTAGAGAGTCAACACTTGAAGAAGAAAAAGGCCAAGGAATTTAATATGCAAGTGTGTTAAGGTGAATTCCAAATAAATGGAATATTTAATATAGCTCCCTAAAATATTGGGAGGATATGTTATAAAGATAATTCACCATGTGAATACCCTTGGTTTAAATGGATCAAAGATCCATGCCATTTATTTATTTGAGTTACGAAAATAAATAATTGATGGCATGATGACATGATGCAATGCACATGATGCAAAGCTGAATGCAATAAACCAACAACTCACATGACGAAAAACCCGGAAACCCTGGAAGGCATCTGGAGCTCCTGTCTTGGGGCGTTACAGTCATCCCTTTTGGCAGTTCCCCATAAGCCTCCGCCAACCTATATTCGGCGCGCTTGGCCGTAGGAATGTTGCAGTTTTTGTTCTTCTTATCCAAACGTCCACTGCGCCTCTCGGAGCAAGTAGATGCCCCGTCAATCTGCACATGAATCGGTTCTTCGAGCAAGGATCGCGACGCTGCGCAACTGAAACTGCTTAGGAACTCATCCAACAAGGTGGTTGATGGTGCACAAATATCACCAAGTGGCTCCTCGGACCCAGAAGACATCATATTGCTAGTGCCCCCTAAAGCAAGCGTCACCGAAGAGGAGACGAAGGGAGGCACCTCGCCAACCAAACCATCAGGCAAGGCCATCTCAATATGCTCTTGCTTGATGTGACTATCTCAGCAACCTTAGCTTCCTCCTCCTCACCTTGAATTACCATCTCGTGCAGAACTACATCCACCGCGGGAAGAACATCTGCAGGTAGCACCATAGTTGCCAGAACCTCAGACAAGCACCCGGCCACTCCCGCCTCACTGACATCCTTATCATCCACAACAACAAAGGGCGCCATCTCCTCATGCTTGCACCAGGGAGGAGACAAACCCAAAGGCGCCAAGGAAGAAGATCCCCCACCGTTCCCCATATTCCCTTCCTCTCGCGCCTCAAGAGACTGATTGAAGGCTGGCAAATCAACAACTTTGCCACTAATAGCCTCCAGCCGCTCCAAGAGGCCCGAGACCTGGGCCGCCCAACCCTGCAGAGCAACGGCCATGTCGCGGAGCGGTTGAATGACCTCCTCCGCACGAGCAGTAACCAGAGCCTGCAACTCGGCGCGCAGTGCCTCGGTATGAGCTGCAAAGAAGGGTTTCAGCAGCCCCAAATTAGCAGCCAAGGTCAACTCGTCGGGGTCAGACAGACCCGAACAGGGGGCACCGGATTTGCTACAAGGGGCCCCTTGAACGAGCCCAGTCGGAGCGGCAACAACAGAGGCCCATGAGCGCTTTTGCAACCGCGGTGAAGGAGCTGGGGGCAGGTGCTTGAGGAGGCGAGGAGCAGTCGGCGGCAACAGGGCGTTGCGGGGATGACCATGGCTGTCAGGGAGGCGGTCCGGACAGCCACGCTCGCGATGCCCAGAGTGGCCGCAACCCAGGCAGGTGACAGGCCCACGACAGTCGGCGACGAAGTGGTCCTCCGCCAAGCAGCGGAAACAGAGCCCATAAGCTCTTTGCCTGAAAGCGAGGGCGCGGTCGGTCCCCTTCTTGCGGGGCGGGGCTGATAGCTTCTCCAACCTCCGGCGATGCTGGCCCCCGACCTCCACCCACGGCTTCTCCGTATAAGCCCGCGATGTGTCAGTCACGACCAGCGGCATGAAATTCGGGGGGAGCCGATCTGGAGGTGGTGGCAGCTTGAGCGGAGGGAGGATCCCAGGGCAACCCTCGGCGAGAGAGTCCCCGACTTCATCCTCAGCACCGGCAGTCAGCAGCTCTGGAACTGGATCGGCAGGGGAGCTAGGACAGAGGGGAGGGGTGGGGGGTTGGTGGTTGGGGAGGGATCAGAGGAAGGGATGTGGTTGGTGGTGGGAGAGGAGGCCATGGTCAGGGGTGGAGGACGGGAGGCGAGCTAAGCCGCAGCAGCAGCGGCGGCGGCGGCGGTGGAGTTGCAGCTAGCGTCGCGGGAGCTAGGTCGCGAGGCGGACTTGTGAAGTGTTCTTTTTTTTTTCTAGATAGAGGGATGAACTGTTCGGCGTTTGCCTTGTTAGACGACTCATATACGTGCCAAAAAAAGGATAAAACCGACAAGGAAATACGCGCTATATGTTGCCTTGCTTGTAGCCAAGGTAAGTTACCTAATAACATTTTCGCAATATTTTTGACCTGAAATAAGTGCTCTTTATTAACATGTGTTCGGGTGAAAACTACGATTTCAGTTTCAATGTCTGAACTAAAAAACATTATCAGACCATGCAACAACCAACAAGTAAAGGAGGCAACCATCACGTGTTCCTTTTGAACTTCTATTTTTTCTCTGTTTATTGTTCCTTTTCATCATCCTTAATTCCATACTAATGAATTTGGTACAGGAGATGAATCATCCGCAAAGTTGTTGCTCTAGCTCAAAATTTTCACTCGAGAGAAAAGAGGATTGCAGTTATTCCAGACCCTTGTGCCGAGCATAAGCAACGATCGAGACGAAAACCAAGGCACAAAATAGCCCTCATACAAGGACCGCCTGCCATATAAGGAACACAAGTTATAGATAAGTGAGATACTAGTAATTCTAACTCATAATCACCCGCTACTATACCAGGCATGTTATTTAGAAGTGCTTTCATTTACCCATGTTATCAGGAACAACTTAACCTTTTTCCTTTTGGAATTGCTATTGTTTAACTTCATGGTAGTGAAATTGGGAGCTGTTTGAGGTCCTTCATTCAGGGGAAAAGCCTTCAAACACAATATATATAGAAAAAAGCAGCCTCGGGTTACAAAATCTGCCCCCAGAAAAGGGTTCATACCCTTGTATGGAAGTACTTCAGGCCGAACCTCACAGCCTTCATCAGATCACTATATCACATCAGCCACTATTATATCAGGCTAACCGTAGCCATAAGCAATCTGTAAACCTACGAGGCCATGGCCACAAATGTTCGCAGGATTAAGGAACCAACACAACGCTCGCATTGATCGTTGCAGTGCAATGAGAAAAACACAGGGCAAAATGTAAAGGGCCACTAGTTGAAAGGCTTATAAGTACTGAAGTAAGTGTTCAGTTGTAGGGTCTTGCTTTGCACATAGCTTGTCAAACTGAAACCTTTAATAATACTCCATGAAGGATATGTCGACCAAACAAAAAAGGACCAACGTACATCACATCCTTATGGGAACAAGACTACATATAAAACTACCAATGCCAGTATTAGATAGCATGCAGGGGTCTTTAGTAACTTTCTGGACGGATGATTGCAAATGACATCATGATTGAAACCTCATGTTGATGCCTTTGATTTTCTCTTCCCAAGTAAACTAGGAACAACATAGGAAATGAGGAAATCCTTTATAACACCGGGGCAGCTCTTGGTTAAATACTCGAAACCTTCAGACTCCATGGCCGCTTCCAGATTCGTCGTCAAGCTGAGGAACACCAAGCATGCTGCCTTGAGCTCATGGCAGTGGCACTGCTCCGCCAATGCCAAGATAGTAGCCACGGAGTTCGTATCAATACGATTGCACAACTTGTCTTCACAAATCAGCTTCAACCTCTCCAAATCATACCTGTCTGCTGCAACAAGCAAATGCTGCACCATGGCAGATTCCTCTCGCTGATCCATATCCGGAAGTGCATCCGTGTACATGAAAGTAAGCAGAGCCTTGAACACCTCTGCCTCAATGTCATCTACACATAGGAATTTCTTTTATTTTTTATTATGGCTTATGTTTCTCTTCACTCTACTTAATCAACTTTCTTGTAAAAAAAATTGGGGAGGGGGGGAGGGGAGGTCGCGAGCTTCCCAAGATTGTTTCCCTAACTACGCGGCGGCCCTTGGCTCGCTACTGTTCCCGACTGATCCACTCGATTCGTTGAGTCCATGTCTCCTCTTATCCATATTAGAAAATCCACCCGACCAGGCATCACCTGGCTCGCGCCCCCAGCTCCTCCCCATCGGACGAACTTCAACTAGAGAATGGATAGGAATCTCATTCGTCGAATTTTCCTCTCCAACGCATGCAATGGTAAAAGATTTCATTCTTTCTACGGAGCGTTGTGCCATGACTATAGATAACTAGAAATTGCGCCTCAACAGAGCTAACCAACAGATGAAAACGCAAGTACGAAGCGTGAGATCTCACATTAAGTGAGATCTATGAGGTCGTTTTTTTTTAATACATGCTCAAACATTCTCAAGTTATTTGTAGACACACACCAATGTCTGATGTACAAGCCTTTAGTTTCAAACAAGTTAGGGTAGGTTAGAGGTGAAACCCATAAGATCTCGCAACCAACTCATGGCTCTGGCACATGGATAGCAAGCTTCCACGCATCCCTGTCCATAGCTAGCTCTTTGGTGATACTTCAATCCTTCAGGTCTCTCTTAACGGACTCCTCCCATGTCAAATTTGGTCTATCCCGCCCTCTCTTGACATTCTCCGCACACTTTAGCCATTCGCTATGCACTGAAACTTCTGGAGGCCTGCGCTGAATATGCCCAAACCATCTCAGACGATGTTGGGAAAGCTTCTCTTCAATTAGTGCTACCCCAACTCTATCTCGTATATCATCATTCCGGACTCGATCCTTCCTCGTGTGGTCACACATCCATCTCAACATACGCATCTCCGCCACACCTAACTGTTGAACATGTCGCCTTTTAGTCGGCCAACACTCAGCGCCATACAACATTTCGGGTCGAACCGCCGTCCTGTAGAACTTGCCTTTTAGCTTTTGTGGCACTCTCTTGTCATAGAGAATGCCAGAAGCTTGGCGCCACTTTATCCATCCGGCTTTGATTCGATGGTTCACATCTTCATCAATACCCCTATCCTCCTGCAGCATTGACCCCAAATACCGAAAGGTGTCCTTCTGGGGTACCACCTGAACAATATCTGATGTACAACATAAAAAAATTCAGCTCCTAATTCAACTTATATATTAATAGAAACAAAAAAGATAAAATCCGATGTGAATAGTGTCGAAATACTATTCACCAAAAGTTGTCACAATTCATATTCAAAATTGTCTTTTTTGAATCTCTAAATTTACATCAAGTTTTGAGCTGATTTTTTTTGGAGTTGTAGAGATAATCCACATGAATGTTGTCAAATAATTTCAGTTTTTTTGGAATGTCTAAATATGATTTTTTTAGGTTTTTTATTGACATCATTTTTTTAGGGTTGATCTCATGATCTCGACTAAATGTGAGATCTCATAAAAGTCTCTTCACACCCCCCTCTCCTTTGTCCCTCTCCCGCAAGATCATGTGCCCCCCCCCCCCCTCCCCTCAAGGGCCCCACTCCCACCATCTTCTTCTCCACGAAAAAGAAGGCAGGGGGTCCATCCCCAACGTCGGACCTATATCAAATTGAAAATTGAGCAGATGTCAACCCCGGTTCAAGGCAAAGAAAAGGGAAGAAAAAGGGGGACTTAACAGGCTTCAAAGGAGGGAGGTTAAAAAGGTGACATTCCTCTGTTTCTTCACCTTAACTGCAGAATTTGCCCTTCCACCAATCACGATAATTCAAAATTACAATCACTATATAAGGCATGTTATGTAAAGTGCTGTAACTTACCCATTTAAAGACGTATTCATGGTTGCCGTTCCAAGTGTAAGGTATGTTCATACCAAAGATTCCAGCGACCCAATGAGTAAAGTGACAAGCACGCAGTCCGAGTCCCATAACTAAGAATAGCTCTAGCAGCAGGAGGCAAAGGCAATTAAGTTTGGAACCAATCGATATTTAAAAGACAATGTGAAGTGACCACTGGTAACTATGAACTAATATTACGCGCTCATCTAAAGCAGACAAGTTGTGGAAATCTTTACTCGACATGGGGTGCCCATTAAGCATGTGTTTATTACAATCAAAATGTTATCTAAAATGAACTTCTGCGCAGGTACCGACATTTGGCATGAAAATAGTTAAACTTTTCTACTTTTAGAACTTCTGTTATTTATAAATTGACTGAAACTGGGAGCTATTTGATCCTTAATTCAAGAAGGAATGGCTTGAGATATAAGATAGAACTATTGTTGTATTGGGGGCTACTATTTCACAGAAGACAGCTGCTCGTTGCAAATCTGCAACAAAGAAAAAATGAGATCATAACCTTGTACGAAAATACCTGAGGCCAAACTCCACAACCTTCATAAGGTCACTACCTTAGCAACCACTAGTATGTCAGAAGTCATCACCGCAAACTGCACCCATAATTTTTTTGTTAAACCCGCCAAGGCCAATGTTTTTTCATTGAATCCCAACCTAGCATTTCAACATGTAATGATCTATCAGAACCTGCCAAATAAACAGTGCCCTGTACAGAACAGGGGTGCATGAACAGAGGAAGCAGTGCAATGCCCGCATCGATTGTTACAGAGCACTCAAGAAGACACTGGGCAAAATGTAAAGGGCAACTAGTTGAAAGGCTTACAAGGTCTGAACTGACTGATCACTAATTAGCACACATGGTTCTTGCTTTGTACATAGCTTGTCAAACCATTAATAGTTCTTCACAAAGGATATGACGACCAAACAAAAAAGGACGAACGTACATCGCATCCTTGTGAGAACAAGACTACACATAAACCTCTAATACTGGATAGCATGCAGATTTGCAGAGTCTGTAGTTACTTTCTGGACTGATGATTGCAAATGGCATCAACCTCATGTTCATGCCTTTGATTTTCTTTTCCCAAGTAAACTAGGAACAACCTGGGACACGAGGAAATCCTTCATAACACCGGGGCAGCTCTTGGTTAAAAGGTCGAAGCCTTCAGACTCCATGGCTGCGTCCAGATTCGTCGGTGAGCTGAGGAACACCAAACATGCTGCCTTAAGCTCCTGGCAGTGGTGCTGCTCCGCCAATGCCAAGATGGTCGCCACGGAGCTCGTATCGATATGCTTGCACAACTTATCTGAACATATCAGCTTCAGCCGCTCCAAATCATACCTATCTGCTGCAACAAGCAAATGTTGAGCCATGGCAGATTCTTCTTGTTGGTTCATATCAGGCAATGCATCCGTGTACATGAAAGTAAGCAGAGCATTAAACACTTGTGCCTCCATGTCGTCTATGTGTATGGCCTCACTGGTGGTTCCCTCCTTCATCGGGCCAAAGAATTCTGCTCTGAAGACCGGAGACCGCGCCGCGAGCACCGACCGGTGAGCGGAGAATGTCTCCCCGGCGACTCGGAATTCGACATCGACGCCAGCCTTGCTCAACAGGAGAACACCTAAGTGCCGGTGCAAGTCAGATGGTGGCACCAGGATGGATGGTGTCTCCTGCGTGTGGAACTCGCTCATGATAGTGACATCAACCTTGACGGTGAAGGAATCGTCCTTGAGATGCTCCGATTTCTCCAATTCCTCCCTTTTGATGTACTTATCGTAACCCCACGTTTTATCACGAAAGGAAAAGTCTCTGATCTCGGTATTTTTGGTATAGGGCGGCACAGGCTTCCCATGTTGGTCGAGTAAGCTGAACATGGCTTGTGCCTTCACGGCCTCAACCTCGCCGAGGGTATTATCGAAGAAGAGATAGATGCCAATGAAATCGGTGTTCTTGGAGTCGGCCCCGTTGGGATAGTAACGAACACGCCATGTGCGGCTGCCCACCCGGAACGGGCAAGAGTCGATCCACTTGCCGTTGGGAACCTCCTTGGTGCGCGAGTAGCCGACGATCTTGAGCAAGTGATAGCCGCACACGGCGCCGGCGACGATGGAGGAAGCTGATCCGGAGGGGAGGCCGTCGCTGGCGACCTGCGAGATGGTTTGCATGGTGTGCGGCTTGGTCGGTTGCTGGAGGGGAGCGGCGGCGGTGGCGATGGCGGGGGTATAGGGGAGGGGACGGCGGCGAGGGTTTTGAGCGGTGGATCGGTGAAGCCACGGCGGAGAAAGCAACTGGACTCTTCAGCTCTAACCGTGGCCGAATCGTTGGTCGTTGTACCCGATCTTCCCGTCCTATTTAATCAAATCAAACTAAATATTTACAAATCTTCAATAAATAAACAAGATATTGTCTTATCCTATTTATACCCAAATCATATTTCTTATCAAAACTTTTCTTGCCTTTCTTTACGTGTACTCAAATCAAATCTTACCAAATCTAGAATGTGATGGGTGTAAGATTTATATCAAACACGATTGTTGTTGAACCTTTAAAATACTACTAGTAAAAACGCACGTGCGATACACGTTAACATTTAGGCAATATATTAATTGCATTTGAAATTAGGAATGCTATCATTTGTGTTAACTCTATGATTAGTGCAATATTTGGTATGATAGTAACTACATGTTAAACACGTCGAACGCTCGTCATTGGAGCAATGTAGGTCGTTGGATTGACTTAGTTTGATGGCCAAGATCAGTTGGATCTGCCCCTTTGGGTTTTTTATATATATATATTGGTATAGATATAGATGCATGCTTTCGTTGTAACGTACGCGCAATTAACTAGTACATGGTTTACTTCCTCCTCGCGCCCTCCTCTCCAAGAAAGACTAGGGTTTCTCTTCCTCCCGCCGGCGTTGCCGTCGGTCTGCTTCGTCTCCTATGGCCTTAGGGCCATGGGGGCGTGGTGGATCCCAGCCCTTGCGGATGGGAGGGCACCGTTTTTAGATGGTGCTTTGAGTTTTGTTAGGGTTTGTGTCCTGCTTAGGAAGGCGAGACGGTGGCAGCTCCTGAAGATGGAACAAGGTCCTCCCCGTCTAGCTCCCGTTCCGGTGATGCGTCTAGCATCGTCGGTGGGCGTGTGTAGGTTTGTCTCCGGCGGATCTATCTTTGGTGGATCTGGTCAGATTTGGTTGTCCTTAGTCTACATTTGTCTGTTTTCAGGTTCGATTCTTCCGGTCTATACTACACTTCATCAGCGATGGTTACTGTTCTAGTGTGTTGTTTCTATGGGGCCTTAACACGACGACTTCCCGACTATCTATTAAAACAAGTTTTGCCCGACTCCGGCAAGGGAGGGGCGATAACGGCGGCGCGCCTTCGGCTTGTTTCAGTACTTGTAGTCGTCGCTAGGTGGTCTACGAATCTGGATGTATTTTTTATTATTTCAGGTGTTCGTTGTACTGTCATAATTGAAGATGAATAGATCAAAAGTTTTCTCGTTAAAAAAATTAGCTAGTACTTCTTCGTTTCATAATTCTTGTCATCATTTTAGTTCAAAATCAACACTATTATTGAACCAAGCGAGTTGACACAGAAACATCTCAGCCATATATCCACCACTCATGAATTGACCAAATTGTCTTAATGTTGTATCACATCAAATTAACATATTTACTAATTAATTTAATCATCTCCACACACCTTAATTAAAATCATTGCACATTAATTACACCTTCACTGGGAAACAAATCGTCTTAAGAAAACAAATCGTCACAACATATATCACATATCATCTCAGAACACCTTAATTTTTTTTGCGGGTGAAAGAAAATTTATTTCTCACACACAAAGTGCCTCGGCATTACATAAGTCTGGTACCTCATCCGGTCCAGATCCCAACCATACCACCGTACGTTTATGAACTCTACCAAAGTTTGCAAGAAAATGACTCACACCGTTATGTTCTCTACGGATATGAACTAACTTAACCTCCCTTCCTCTTGACATCAAACGCCTAACCCGATCAACAAGCAAGGCAAAGCGAGATCTATCCCTCGTGGACACTAGTATCGCATGTACCGCCACCGCGCAGTCTGTCTCCATCTCAATAGGCAAAGGGGTCCATTGAAGTGCCAAGTTGAGCCCCTCCATGCAGGCCTGCAGTTCGGCTTCCAGAGGATCCAAACACGTCCGGAGTTCTCTGCATGAAGAAACAATGATGTCACCCGTGTCGCTCCGGAGGACCATGCCTGTACCAGCCTCTCTGCTGGTGGCATTGTAGGAGCCGTCGACATTGAGCTTCGCCCACCCCGTCGCCGGTCGAGACCAGCGCAGCACCATGGCAGGAGTCTCGTGCTGCATGGGTCGGGACTGGTTGACAGCGTCCACCACCTGCTTGCCTTTGATTGGATCCGCATGAGGAGCGTTTGTTGGGGAACGTAGTAATTTCAAAAAAATTCCTACGCACAAGCAAGATCATGGTGATGCATAGCAACGAGAGGGAAGAGTGTTGTCTACGTACCCTCGTAGACCGATAGCGGAAGCGTTATGACAACGTGGTTGATGTAGTCGTACGTCTTCACGGCCCGACCGATTAAGCACCGAAACTACGGCACCTCCGAGTTTTAGCACACGTTCAGCTCGATGACGATCCCCGGACTCCGATCCTGCAAAGTGTCGGGGAAGAGTTCCGTCAGCACGACGGCGTGGTGACGATCTTGATGTTCTACCATCGCAGGGCTTCGCCTAAGCACTGCTACAATACTATCGAGGAGTATGGTGGAGGGGGGCACCGCACACGGCTAAGAAAACGATCACGAGGATCAACTTGTGTGTCTAGAGGTGCCCCCTGCCCCGGTATATAAAGGAGCAAGGGGGGGGGGGTGCGGCCGACCCTAGGAGGAGGCGCGCAGGAGGAGTCCTACTCCTATCGGGAGTAGGACTCCCCCCTTTCCCTAGTTGGATTAGGACTTGGGGGGAAGGAGGAGAGGGGGGAAAGGAAAGGGGGGGGGGGCGCTGCCCCCCCTCCTTGTCCAATTCGGACTTGGGGGGAGGGGGAGGGGCACACGGCAGCCCCTAGGCCTCCTCTCCTCTTCCTCCACTAGGCCCATTGAGGCCCATTAGGTTACCGGGGGGTTCCGATAACCTCCCGGTACTCTGGTAAAATGCCGATTTCACCCGGAACACTTCCGATGTCCAAACATAGGCTTCCATTATATCAATCTTCATGTCTCGACCATTTCGAGACTCCTCGTCATGTCCGTGATCACATTCGGGACTCTGAACAAACTTCGGTACATCAAAATATATAAACTCATAATGAAACTGTCATCGTAACGTTAAGCGTGCGGACCCTACGGGTTCGAGAACAATGTAGACATGACCGAGACACGTCTCCGGTCAATAACCAATAGCGGAACCTGGATGCTCATATTGGCTCCTACATATTCTACGAAGATCTTTTATCGGTCAGACCGCATAACAACATACGTTGTTCCTTTTGTCATCGGTATGTTACTTGCCCGAGATTCGATCGTCGGTATCTTAATACCTAGTTCAATCTCGTTACCGACAAGTCTCTTTACTCGTTCCGTAATACATCATCTCACAACTAACTCATTAGTTGTAATGCTTGCAAGGCTTATGTGATGTGCATTACCGAGAGGGCCCAGAGATACCTCTCCGACAACCGGAGTGACAAATCCTAATCTCGAAATACGCCAACCCAACATGTACCTTTGGAGACACCTGTAGAGCTCCTTTATAATCACCCAGTTACGTTGTGACATTTGGTAGCACACAAAGTATTCCTCCGGCAAACGGGAGTTGCATAATCTCATAGTTATAGGAACATGTATAAGTCATGAAGAAAGCATTAGCAACATACTAAATGATGGGGTGCTAAGCTAATGGAATGGGTCATGTCAATCACATCATTCTCCTAATGATGTGATCTCGTTAATCAAATGACAACACATGTCTATGGTTAGGAAACATAACCATCTTCGATTAACGAGCTAGTCAAGTAGAGGCATACTAGTGACGTTTAGTTTGTCTATGTATTCACACAAGTATTATGTTTCCGGTTAATACAATTCTAGCATGAATAATAAACATTTATCATGATATAAGGAAATAATTAATAACTTTATTATTGCCTCTAGGGCATATTTCCTTCAGTATCCCACTTGCACTAGAGTCAATAATCTAGATTACACAGTAATGATTCTAACACCCATGGAGCTTTGGTGCTGATCATGTTTTGCTCGTGGAAGAGGCTTAGTCAATGGGTCTGCTACATTCAGATCCGTATGTATCTTGCAAATCTCTATGTCTCCCACCTGGACTAGATCCCGGATGGAATTGAAGCGTCTCTTGATGTGCTTGGTTCTCTTGTGAAATCTGGATTCCTTTGCCAAGGCAATTTCACCAGTATTGTCACAAAAGATTTTCATTGGACCTGATGCACTAGGTATGACACCTAGATCGGATATAAACTCCTTCATCCAGACTCATTCGTTTGCTGCTTCCGAAGCAGCTATGTACTCCGCTTCATATGTAGATCCCGCCACAACGCTTTGTTTAGAACTGTACCAACTGACAGCTCCACCGTTTAATGTAAACACGTATCCGGTTTGCGATTTAGAATCGTCCGGATCAGTGTCAAAGCTTGCATCAACGTAACCATTTACGATGAGCTCTTTGTCACCTCCATATATGAGAAACATATCCTTAGTCCTTTTCAGGTATTTCAGGATGTTCTTGACCGCTGTCCAGTGATCCACGCCTGGATTACTTTGGTACCTCCCTGCTAGACTTATAGCAAGACATACATTAGGTCTAGTACACAGCATTGCATACATGATAGAGCCTATTGCTGAAGCATAGGGAACATCTTTCATTTTCTCTCTATCTTCTGCAGTGGTCGGGCATTGAGTCTTACTCAATTTCACACCTTGTAACATAGGCAAGAATCCTTTCTTTGCTTGATCCATTTTGAACTTCTTCAAAATTTTGTCAAGGTATGTGCTTTGTGAAAGTCCAATTAAGCGTCTTGATCTATCTCTATAGATCTTAATGCCCAATATGTAAGCAGCTTCACCGAGGTCTTTCATTGAAAAACTCTTATTCAAGTATCCCTTTATGCTATCCAGAAATTCTATATCATTTCCGATTAGTAATATGTCATCTACATATGATATCAGAAATGCTACAGAGCTCCCACTCACTTTCTTGTAAATACAGGCTTCTCCAAAAGTCTGTACAAAACCAAATGCTTTGATCACATTATCAAATCGTTTATTCCAACTCCGAGAGGCTTGCACCAGTCCATAAATGGATCGCTGGAGCTTGCACATTTTGTTAGCTCCCTTTGGATCGACAAAACCTTCCGGCTGCATCATATACAACTCTTCTTCCAGAAATCCATTCAGGAATGCAGTTTTGACATCCATCTGCCAAATTTCATAATCATAAAATGCGGCAATTGCTAACATGATTCGGACAGACTTAAGCATCACTATGGGTGAGAAGGTCTCATCGTAGTCAATCCCTTGAACTTGTCGAAAACCTTTTGCGACAAGTCGAGCTTTGTAGACAGTAACATTATTGTCAGCGTCAGTCTTCTTCTTGAAGATCCATTAATTCTCAATTGCTTGCCGATCTTTGGGCAAGTCAACCAAAGTCCACACTTTGTTCTCATACATGCATCCCATCTTAGATTTCATGGCTTCAAGCCATTTTGCGGAATCTGGGCTCACCATCGCTTCTCCATAGTTCGTAGGTTCATCATGATCTAGTAGCATGACTTCCAGAACAGGATTACCATACCACTCTGGTGCGGATCTTACTCTGGTTGATCTACGAGGTTCCGTAGTATCTTGTTCTGAAGTTTCATGATGATCATCATTAGCTTCCTCACTAATTGGTGTAGGTGTCACACAAACCGGTTTCTGTGATGTACTACTTTCCAATAAGGGAGCAGGTACAGTTACCTCATCAAGTTCTACTTTCCTCCCACTCACTTCTTTCGAGAGAAACTCCTTCTCTAGAAATTTTCCGAATTTGGCAACAAAAGTCTTGCTTTCAGATCTGTGATAGAAGGTGTATCCAATAGTTTCCTTTGGATATCCTATGAAGACACATTTCTCCGATTTGGGTTCGAGCTTATCAGGTTGAAGCTTTTTTACATAAGCATCGCATCCCCAAACTTTCCGAAACGACAACTTTGGTTTCTTGCCAAACCACAGTTCATAAGGCGTCGTCTCAACGGATTTTGATGGTGCCCTATTTAACGTGAATGCGGCCGTCTCTAAAGCATAACCCCAAAATGATAGCGGTAAATCAGTAAGAGACATCATAGATCGCACCATATCTAGTAAAGTACGATTACGACATTCGGACACACCATTATGCTGTGGTGTCCCGGGTGGTGTGAGTTGCGAAACAATTCCGCATTGTTTCAAATGTACACCAAACTCGTAACTCAAATATTCTCCTCCACGATCAGATCATAGGAATTTTATTTTCTTGTTATGATGATTTTCAACTTCACTCTGAAATTCTTTGAACTTTTCAAATGTTTCAGACTTATGTTTCATTAAGTAGATATACCCATATCTGCTTAAGTCATCTGTGAAGGTGAGAAAATAACCATATCCGCCACGAGCCTCAACATTCATCGGACCACATACATCTGTATGTATGATTTCCAACAAATCTGTTCCTCTCTCCATAGTACCGGAGAATGGTGTTTTGGTCATCTTGCCCATAAGGCACGGTTCGCAAGTACCAAGTGATTCATAATCAAGTGGTTCCAAAAGTCCATCAGTATGGAGTTTCTTCATGCGCTTTACACCGATATGACCTAAACGGCAGTGCCACAAATAAGTTGCACTATCATTATCAACTCTGCATCTTTTGGCTTCAACATTATGAATATGTGTGTCACTACTATCGAGATTTAATAAGAATAGACCACTCTTCAAGGGTGCATGACCATAAAAGATATTACTCATATAAATAGAACAACCATTATTCTCTGATCTAAATGAATAACCGTATCGCATCAAACAAGATCCAGATATAATGTTCATGCTCAAAGCTGGCACCAAATAACAATTATTTAGGTCTAATTCTAATCTCGAAGGTAGATGTAGAGGTAGCATGCCGACCGCGATCACATTGACTTTGGAACCATTTCCCACGCGCATCGTCACCTCGTCCTTAGCCAATCTTCGCTTAATCCGTAGTCCCTGTTTCGAGTTGCAAATATTAGCAACAAACCAGTATCAAATACCCAGGTGCTACTACGAGCATTAGTAAGGTGCACATCAATAACATGTATATCATATATACCTTTGTTCACCTTGCCATCCTTCTTATCCGCCAAATACTTGGGGCAGTTCCGCTTCCAGTGACCAGTCTGCTTGCAGTAGAAGCACTCAGTTTCAGGCTTAGGTCCGGATTTGGGGTTCTTCTCCTGAGCAGCAACTTGCTTGCTGTTCTTTTTGAAGTTCCCCTTCTTCTTCCCTTTGCCTTTTTTCTTGAAACGAGTGGTCTTGTTGACCATCAACACCTGATGCTCCTTCTTGATTTCTACCTCCGCAGCTTTCAGCATTGCGAAGAGCTCGGGAATTGTCTTAACCATCCCTTGCATATTATAGTTCATCACGAAGCTCTTGTAGCTAGGTGGAAGTGATTGGAGAATTCTGTCAATGACGCAATCATCTGGAAGATTAACTCCCAATTGAATCAAGTGATTATTATACCCAGACATTTTGAGTATATGCTCACTGACAGAGTTGTTCTCCTCCATCTTGCAGCTATAGAACTTATTGGAGACTTCATATCTCTCAATCCGGGCATTTGCTTGAAATATTAACTTCAACTCCTGGAACATCTCATATGCTCCATGACGTTCAAAACGTCGTTGAAGTCCCGATTCTAAGCCGTAAAGCATGGCACACTGAACTATCGAGTAGTCATCAGCTTTGCTCTGCCAGACGTTCATAACATCTGGTGTTGCTCCAGCAGTAGGCCTGGCACCCAGCGGTGCTTCCAGGACGTAATTCTTCTGTGCACCAATGAGGATAATCCTCAAGTTACAGACCCAGTCCGTGTAATTGCTACCATCATCTTTCAACTTTGCTTTCTCAAGGAACGCATTAAAATTCAACGGAACAACAGGACGGGCCATCTATCTACAATCAAACATGAACAAGCAAGATACTATCAGGTACTAAGTTCATGATAAATTTAAGTTCAATTAATCATATTACTAAAGAACTCCCACTTAGATAGACATCCCTCTAATCCTCTAAGTGATCACGTGATCCAAATCAACTAAACCATGTCCGATCATCATGTGAGATGGTGTAGTTTCATTGGTGAACATCACTATGTTGATCATATCTACTATATGATTCACGCTCGACCTTTCGGTCTCCGTGTTCCGAGGCCATATCTGTATATGCTTGGCTCGTCAAGTATAATCTGAGTATTCCACGTGTGCAACTGTTTTGCACCCGTTGTATTTGAACATAGAGCCTATCACACCCGATCATCACGTGGTGTCTCAGCACGAAGAACTTTCACAATGGTGCATACTCAGGGAGAACACTTCTTGATAATTTAGTGAGAGATCATCTTAAAATGCTACCGTCAATCAAAGCAAGATAATATGCATAAAAGATAAACATCACATGCAATCAATATAAGTGATATGATATGGCCATCATCATCTTGTGCTTGCGATCTCCATCTTCGAAGCACCGTCATGATCACCATCGTCACCGGCGCGACACCTTGATCTCCATCGTAGCATCATTGTCGACTCGCCAATCTTATGCTTCTACGACTATCGCTACCGCTTAGTAATAAAGTAAACCATTACAGGGCGATTGCATTGCATACAATAAAGCGACAACCATATGGCTCTTGCTAGTTGCCGATAACTCGGTTACAAAACATGATCATCTCATACAATAAAATTTAGCATCATGTCATGACCATATCACATCACAACATGCCCTGCAAAAACAAGTTAGACGTCCTCTAATTTGTTTGTTGCAAGTTTTACGTGGCTACTACGGGCTTAAGCAAGAATCAATCTTACCTACGCATCAAAAACCACAACGATAGTTTGTGAAGTTGGTGATGTTTTAACCTTCGCAAGGACCGGGCGTAGCCACACTCGGTTCAACTAAAGTTGGAGAAACTGACACCCGCCAGCCACCCGTGTGCAAAGCATGTCGGTAGAACCAGTCTCGCGTAAGCGTACGCGTAATGTCGGTCCGGGCCGCTTCATCCAACAATACCGCGAACCAAAGTATGACATGCTAGTAAGCAGTATGACTTATATCGCCCAGAACTCACTTGTGTTCTACTCGTGCACAACATCAACACATAAAAACCAGGCTCGGATGCCACTGTTGGGGAACATAGTAATTTCAAAAAAATTCCTACGCACACGCAAGATCATGGTGATGCATAGCAACGAGAGGGATGAGTGTTGTCTACGTACCCTCGAAGACCGATGGCAGAAGCGTTATGACAACGCGGTTGATGTAGTCGTACGTCTTCATGGCCCGACCGATCAAGCACCGAAACTACGGCACCTCCGAGTTTTAGCACATGTTCAGCTTGATGACGATCCGCGGACTCCGATCCAGCAAAGTGTCGGGGAAGAGTACCGTCAGCACGATGGCGTGGTGACGATCTTGATGTTCTACCGTCGCAGGGCTTCGCCTAAGCACTGCTACAATATTATCGAGGAGTATGGTGGAGGGGGCGCCGCACACGGCTAAGAAAACGATCACGAGGGTCAACTTGTGTGTCTAGAGGTGCCCCCTACCCCCGTATATAAAGGAGCAAGGGGGGGGGTGCGGCCGGCCCTAGGAGGAGGCGCGCAGGAGGAGTCCTACTCCCGGCCTACTCCTACCGGGAGTAGGACTCCCCCCCTTTCCCTAGTTGGATTAGGACTTGGGGGAAGGAGGAGAGGGGGAAAGGAAAGGGGGGGGGCGCCCCCCTCCTTGTCCAATTCGGACTTGGGGGGGGGGAGGGCGCGGCAGCCACTAGGCCTCCTCTCCTCTTCCTCCACTAGGCCCATTAAGGCCCATTAGGTTACCGGGGGGTTCTGTGTCACATCCCTAGTTCTGGTATGACCTAGGCTAGCCCTTCATGCTTGCATCATGTTTAAACTCCATTTAAATTTGAAATGGGGATTTGTGAACCCTCAGAAATCATTTTTTGAAAATGACCCAGATAAAAAGTGCTCCAAAAGGGTCCAAGAAAATGTTCATGTCTCTCTCTGAAAATATTGGTGAGAGGTAAAATTCAAACCAATATTTTTAGGAGCTCATAGATATCTATTTTGGGCATTTGGATTTAATGAATAATTATTTGCTTTGGATATATATTTTTTATATATATAATATATGTCCAAAAATTATTTTAGTTGTTGAGGAGCTCTGGAATAATACCACTAGCTCCTGCAAAAATTGGCATAAGTAAATTAATTGATTTAGTATTTCTATTAAATCAAAACAAATGTCAGAAAAATAGAAAAGAAAAACAAAAATGGAAAAACCTACTTGGACCTTACCTGCGGCCAGCTCCTCTGCTGGCCCAGCACTGTGCGGCCTGGCCCGGCCCAACTGGCCAAGCCAGTCATCCTCCTCCTTGCCAGGAGGAGGCGAAGGAGGGCATGGCGAGCGCGCGCATGCATGCCACGCCCCTGCCCGCCTGCCCCCCCCCACTTCCCCTCGGCGCTGTCCACCCCAGAGAGCTCCACCGAGCCACCTAGCCTCTCCTCACTCTCTCCCGAGCTCTCTCCTCTCCTCTGCTCGTCTTCTCTCCCACGCCCGAACGCCACCGCAACGCGTCGCCGTGAGCCACCGCGACCATCGCCACCGCCTCGTCCCTTGCTACTGTCCAGGAGCACCGCCGCCCTCGACTACGCCTCCTCGTCGAGCTGGACGACGCCAGGAGCACTGCAGCATCGCCACCGCCATCATCCCCTTAGTCGGAGCCGCGGATCGCCGCCGCTAAATTCGTCGCCGACTGGTCCTCCCCGAGCTCACCGACGACGCCTTCAAGTTCGCTGTGAGCTCCCCTTCCCCCTCCCCCTAGCCCCGTAGCTCGAGTGCCCCCCTAGCCCTGTCGGCCACCTTGGCCGAGAGCTCCGCTCTGCCGTTCATGTCGCTGCCGTGGCCACAGCTGCCATAGCTCGCAACCGAGCTCACCGCCGTGCTCAGTGCCCTCCTGCGCGTCGTTTGCACCCAATCGCAGCCCCCCTAGTGCCCTGTAGCGCTGAACCCGCTGTTCCCGTAGCTCCGGTCGCCGTGGATGACCTCGCCGCGGTCGTCTCCGGCCACCCCTCCTCCTCCTACCTACCCCACTGGATGCGCGAGAGCACGGGCTACGCCCCGGTGCTCCCAGCCGCCGTCCCCGTGCCCTGCAGCGTGGACGCCGCCGTGTCCAGAGGTCGCCGGCGACGACCTCGCCGGCCTGACGTGCGGGCCCGACCGGCCAGGTGATTAGCTTAAGGCTAATCACCATTTTTGCTAACCCCCTGACACTGACAGTGGGCCCCAGAGCCACTAATCTAAATTAGATTAGGCATAACTCCTCTGTTAACTAACTAAGTCACTGACGTGTGGACCCCACACGTCAGGTTTGACCTGGTCGGCTCTGTTGACCTGCTGACGCAGGCATGACGTCATGCTGACGCAATATCTCATTTTCTGGTTTAAAATTAATCAGGAAATTCCAGAATATATTCAAAACTTCAAAAATTCATAGAAATTCAACCGTAGCTCAGATTGAAATAATTTATATATGAAAAATTATCAGAACAATTCAATCTATCCATCTGTACCATTTTCATGCATGACAAACCAACCTATGCTTGCTGTATATATGGAAACACACTTATGGCTTATATAAAGAGCTTATTTGGAGATGCATTTGAATCTTTGGTTCAAATGGACTTCATGCAGTTGAATACTAGTTGCATTAGCTCAAACAACATCACATTTTCATGCCATGTTTGTGCATTAGATTGTTGCATATGTTTGTGTATTGATTGTTGGCACCGTTCCTTCTCGATAGGTCCTGCTCCGGAAGTGTTCGAGAGTACCTATCATTGAAGCAGTGCCCCCCTGTTGTTCTACCAGGCAAGCAACCCCCCTTGTTCATTCCGATAGAATCCCACTCTCTCGCTCCTGCTCTCTTTTATTGCATTAGGACAACAACGATTCAACTGCTACTTTATGCTGCGGTAGTTGAACCCATTCCTCTGCATGACCTGTCATTGCCACAGTAAATAGTTGAAACCCACTAGCATGTGTAGGGGTTGATTGAGCCATGTTGTGTTCTTGCCATACCATGCCTGCTATTGCTTAGAGTTGTGTCAGGTCTGATTCATCGGGAATGAATTGGAGTGTTCTGATATGTTCTGGTGCTGAGAGTTAAACGTGTGAACACGATTTGGTAAAGGTAGCGGTGAGAGGCCATGTAGGAGTACATGGTGGGTTGTCTCACTGGAACCGTCCTTAAGCACCGAGTTCCGTGTATGTTGTCCAATGACTAGCTACTACCACACATTGGAATGCTTAAGTGCCCCTCCCGACTTATTAGCCAACTTGATCTCTGTCTAGGAGTCGCAAATAGTCTCTGGTGTTTGTAGGTAGTGCTATTTTTCTACCGAGTGGCACCCAGCAGGGTGGACTTGGGACAGACTAGGCACACGTGGCCCGGTGTACCGAGTGGCACCCGGATGGTGGGCTCGGGAACCCTGTACACATCGTTTGGGGCCGTGAGCGAAACCTCGGCCGGATCTCCTTGCGGATGGAACCCGAATAGGCGATAAACCTGGACTAGAGTCTTGCGTGGTTAGTCAGGTCGTGGCCGACACCCTCGCCAGGCTTCCGCTTGAAGGTTGCCGAGATACATGACGTGTACATGGCGGTAAGTGGCGAGAGCGTGTGTGAAGAAGTACACCCCTGCAGGGTTATCATGATCTATTCGAATAGCCGTGTCTTCGGTTATGGACTTCTTGGATGCTTATGTGGTACATAGACAACTTAAAGTGGATACTCTAAAATGCTCAAGACAAGTGTGAGTGCTATGGATGGCCTCCTCGTAGGGAGACGAGGATGAATCCTTAGTGGTGTATTGATGTGGTGATTAGTGGACTCGTGTGCGCTGCCTCATCTCAAAGAAGTTTCTCATTGTCATAGAACATGATAGCCACTGAGTCAAAGCTAGCTTGCTGCAACTAAACCCCACATTACCTTCTTGATACTAATGCATATATGATAGGATCTGATGTAAGTCTTGCTGAGTACCTTTGTACTCACGTTTGCTTTATTTATGTTTTGCAGATGAGACATCTGTCTTACTAGTAGTTCCGTTTGGACTTCGACGAGTAGCTTGTTACCTCAGCTACGATCTTGTACCCTTGGGAGGGTCTTGTAGATAGTCAGGCTTTCCAGCTCTTTTCTTTTGTAGTTGTCTGTACTCAGACATGTAATGCTTCCGTTGCTTGTATGCTCTGAATGATGGGTCATGTGACCCCTGCTTGTATTCATGCTATGTGGCTCTTCTGAGCCTTTATCTATATGAGTTTGCATTATGTTGTGATGCCATGTTGTACAGCACATACTTGCATGTTATGCGTACGTGTAGCGTGTATTGCTATGTGTGGGATCCGACAATCTGGTTGTTTATCCTTGGCAGCCTATCATATGGGGAAATGTAGTCTAGTGTTTTCTGAGCGATAGTAGTCCGCTACAGCCCGGTCCACCGGAGTCCTGCTAGCCCAGCACTACTGCTCGGAACACCTGACTGGCCGGCATGTGTTTCACTTCGTTCCTGTGTCTGTCCCTTCGGGGAAATGTCACGCGGTGACGACCGGAGTCCTGCCTAGCCTGCTACAGCCCGGGTTCCCCGGAGTCCTGTTAGCCCGGTGCTACAGCCTGGATTCACACACTGCTGACCGACACGCTCGATGTGAATCATGTATGCCTGTTCCCATAGGTTAGGGCCGCTTTGGGTTCACGTCTAGCCATGTCGGCCTGGGTTCTCTGTCATATGGATGCTAGCGACACAATCATATACGCGAGCCAAAAGACGCAAACGGTCCCGGGCCATGGTAAGGCGACACCGTGGGGATACCGTGCGTGAGGCCGCAAAGTGATATGAGGTGTTACATGCTAGATTGGTGTGACTTAGAATCGGGGGCCCGACAGCCTTGGTATCAGAGCCTGACTGCCTGTAGGATTTCCAAGCCAACCTGGTCGAAGTTGTGTCTAGAAATTCTTTAGTTATGTAAGGGAATTGATTGTGGAAGGGAACGTAAGGCTCTTTTTACTCCTTATACCTCATGCCTTCTGATCTGAGTCATCCTATCTTCCTACGGGGTTAAGGAACTAGGCTTCCTCTTCTGTCTATCAGGATCACGTGTTACTACTCCGTAGTCTCTTAGGATGGGTTGATCAGAGTCATATCCCAGTTGAGTACCTCTGGTGTAGCCTGTTTAGTAATATCTCAGAACCTTGAGTAATGATGTTGAGCATGGTGCTACCCCATCTTTTGCAGAATGTCTCATTTTGAGCAGTTTGCTGCCGTTATGCTGCCAGATTTGTCCTAGGAGTTCAAGAGATAGTATTTTTCTCGTACTATAATCTACATCCTTATGATGATGCTGAATCCATCCTTGTTTCCTTGGTTGGCTCTTCAGGATGTTGCCGGTTAACCGAAGTTCTGTTGCTCATATCCGGAACCACGGAGATGGTAGGGATGAGGATCCTCCTGACCAGTCTTCATTGGCAGAGTTCATGTTAGAAATGGAGAAGAACAAGCGAGAGTCTAACCACTTGTTAGCACGTATTGAGGAGAACACCTCCCGCCAGCACAAAGAGTTTGTGTCCATCCATGACTTCATCGGTCTGAAACCACCCACCTTCCATCATTCCATTGAGCCACTCGATGCAGATGACTAGCTCCGTAGTATTACACACAAGATGCGTTCTGCGAACGTAGCTGAAAGTGACAAGGTCACCTATGCTGCTTATCACCTGGAAGGTCCTGCCAGTATTTGGTGGCAGAACTACGAGGCTATTCTTCCAGCTGGCCAGATAATCACCTGGAGAGATTTCACCGAGGCTTTCCGTGAGCATCACATTCCTCGGGCTCTCGTTGATCGCAAGAGAGAAGAGTTTTGTAGTTTCACCCAGAGTAAGATGGCTGTTGATGCCTACAGTAGAGAATTTGAGAACCTCGCCCGCTATGCTACAGAAGAAGTGTCCACAGACACCAAGAAGCAGGCTAGGTTCCGGAAGGGTCTCAACCCCAAGTTGCGCCGTGATCTCCACCTGCACCATTGCAATACATTCCAGGCTCTTGTGAACAAGGCCATTAATGTGGAGACAGCTCAGCTCACTTACGAGGAGTCTCGTAAGCACACCCGTGATTTGGTTTCTTCCTCCGGCTCTACCTTGCAGAAGCGCCAGTTTTGGGTTCCGAACTCCGCTCTTCCACCCGGTTACTCACCGAGGCCCTCTTATGTGGCACCTCACCCAGTTCAGTTACATGCTCCACCCAGGCCTATTGGTAGACCGCTTGTCAAGGCGGGCCCACGTCCTACTTCAGGGACTTGCTTCACATGCGGAGAGCCAGGACACTATGCACGTGACTGCTCTCAAACCAGCTATGCCCCACCCCAGCCTAAGAAGTCTGTTGGCCGTGATAAGCCATCACGCAAGATGAGTAGTGTCAAGTCAGCTCCCCCTGAACGTGGATGTGTGCATCACGTCTCAGCTAAAGACACTCATGATGATCCGGATGTCATTCTTGGTACCCTCCTTGTCAATTGCCATCCAGCTTCGGTTTTGTTCGATACCGGAGCATCTCACTCCTTCATCTCTGAAGGCTATGCTCGTTTGCACGACATGTCATTTTGTGATATGCCAACTCCACTTGAAATCCAAACTCCAGGGTCTAGATGGCAAACTACCCGAATAAGCCATGGTAATGAAATCCTTGTTGACAGACTTGTATTCCTTGCATCACTTATAGCCCTCAAGTCTACAGATATTAACATCATCTTGGGTATGGACTGGATGAAAGCTCATCATGCCAAGATTGATTGTTACACAAGGTCTATTCAGCTTACACACCCATCTGGCAAGATAGTCACCGTCTCCACTAGAGTTGCAAAGCGTCAACTCTATTCTCTTAATGCCAACCCTCTTCCAGACCTTGAAGATATCCCGGTAGTCCGTGACTTTCCGGATGTCTTTCCAGAGGAACTGCCAGGTATTCCACCCGACAGAAATGTAGAATTTGTCATAGATCTTATCCCAGGAACCGCTCCAATCTCTAGGAGACCTTACAAGATGGCACCCTTAGAACTAGCTGAGCTTAAGAAACAACTCGATGAATCCTTGCAAAAGGGTTTCATCCGTCCCAGTTCTTCTCCCTGGGCTTGCCCCGTTCTCTTCGTCAAGAAGAAGGATGGTACGGACCGGATGGTTGTAGATTATCGTCCCGTTAATTTGGTCACGATAAAGAACAAGTATCCGCTCCCCAGGATCAATGACCTGTATGATCAGCTCGCTGGATCCTCAGTCTTTTCCAAGATGGATTTGAGGTTAGGCTACCACCAAATCAAGATCAGAAATGGGGACATTCCTAAGACGGCTTTTGTCACTCGTTATGGTCAGTACGAGTACACCGTCATGTCCTTTGGTCTAACCAACGCTCCAGCTACTTTCTCTCGCTTGATGAACTCGATCTTCATGGAGTACCTAGACAAGTTTGTCGTGGTTTACCTTGATGATATCCTTATTTACTCGAAGAACGAGGAAGAGCATGCCGAACATCTTAGACTTGTGCTAGAAAAACTCAGAGCACACCGCCTTTACGCCAAGTTCTCCAAGTGCGAATTTTGGTTACCAGAAGTGACCTATCTCGGCCACGTAATCTCTGGTAAGGGCATTGCTGTCAATCCCGAAAGAGTTCAGGCCGTTCTTGATTGGACTCCGCCTGAAATAGTTAAGCAAGTTAGGAGTTTCCTTGGTCTAGCCAGTTATTGTCGCCGCTTCATTGAGAACTTCTCCAAAGTGGCCAAACCTCTCACGGAACTTCTCAAGAAAGATAAAAAGTTTGAGTGGTCCCCACAGTGTGAACACAGTTTTCAGGAACTGAAAAGACGTCTTACTTCTGCTCCCATACTTGTGCCACCGGACTTCACTAAAGACTTTGTTATCTACTGCGACGCCTCACGACAGGGACTAGGTTGCATTCTTATGCAAGATCGCCATGTGATTGCCTATGCATCTCGACAGTTGCATCCACATGAGGAGAATTATCCTACCCATGATCTAGAGCTTGCAGCCGTAGTCTATGCACTCAAGACCTGGCGACATTACCTTCTTGGTAAACGTTGCGAGATTTACACCGATCACCAGAGTCTCAAGTATATCTTCACCCAACCAGATTTGAACCTTAGGCAAAGACGTTGGCTGGAGTTGATCTCAGATTATGACTTAGGGATTACCTACACCCCAGGCAAGGGGAATGTCATGGCTGATGCTCTAAGTCGTAAGTCCTATTGCAACAATCTCATGTTGCAACAGGGCCAGCCACTTCTCCATGAGGAATTATGTAAGCTTAACCTTCACATTGCTCCTCACGGATTCCTTTTTACCTTGGTGGCGAAACCTACCCTTGAGGATCAGATCATTACTGATCAGAAGTTTGATAGGGGTGTTATCCGCATCAAGAGAAACATTAAGAAGGGAGTTGGTGGATGTTTCTCCATGGATGATCGAGGTGTTGTTTTCTTTGAGAATCGCTTGGTGATTCCCAAGAATCAACATCTGCGACAACTGATTCTTAAGGAGGCACATGAATCCCCTCTCACGATTCATCCCGGTAGTACTAAGATGTATCAGGACCTACGCCAGAGGTTCTGGTGGACTAGGATGAAGAGAGAAATTGCTCATTTTATTGCTAACTATGACATTTGTCGTCGCGTTAAGGCAGAGCATCAAAGACCTGCTGGCACCCTTCAACCTTTAGCTATTCCTGAGTGGAAATGGGATAAAGTTGGCATGGACTTCATCACCGGTTTTCCCAGGACCAAGAAAGGGAATAACGCTATCTTCGTAGTCATTGATCGTCTTTCCAAAGTGGCTCACTTCCTACCTGTTCGAGAGAGTATCACTGCTAGTCAGCTCGCTGACTTATATATTTCTCGAATAGTGTCACTTCATGGTGTTCCACTAGAGATCAATTCAGACCGTGGTAGTCTTTTCACTTCTCATTTCTGGGAGAGTTTCCAAACTGCCATGGGCACCCATCTTTCTTTCAGTACCGCTTTCCACCCTCAATCAAGTGGTCAGGTGGAAAGGGTCAACCAGATTCTTGAAGACATGCTTAGAGCTTGTGTTATCTCATTCGGTATGGATTGGGAGAAGTGTCTTCCTTTTGCCGAGTTTGCTTATAACAATAGCTATCAATCCAGCCTCAAGAAAGCTCCTTTTGAGGTTCTGTATGGGCGAAGATGTCGAACACCTTTGAACTGGTCAGAAACCGGTGAACGACAATTCTTTGGACCGGATATGATCCAGGAGGCAGAAGAGCAAGTTCGCATCATTTGTGAGAATTTGAAAACAGCCCAATCTCGTCAAAAGAGCCAGTATGACCATAGTCATAAGGAAGTGGCTTATGAAGTTGGCGATAAGGCTTATCTTCGGGTTACTCCTCTAAAGGGTACCCATCGATTTGGTATCAAGGGCAAGTTGGCTCCTCGTTACATTGGTCCCTTTCTCATTCTCGCTAAACGAGGAGAGGTTGCCTACCAGTTGGAACTACCACCACATCTTTATTGAGTTCATGATGTCTTCCACGTCTCTCAACTCAGGCGTTGCTTCTCGAATCCCATCCGCGAAGTGGACCACGAAACGCTTGATCTCCAAGATAACCTCACCTATCGAGAGTACCCTGTATGCATCCTTGATCAAGAAGAGCGTGTCACCCGACGTCATAACATCAAGTTCCTCAAGGTTCAGTGGTCTCGTCATTCTGAGAGAGAAGCCACTTGGGAGCATGAAGATCGTCTTCGACTTGAGTACCCCGCTTTCTTCCCGCCGACTCCTGAATCTCGGGACGAGATTTCTTCGAGTGGGGGCGAGTTGTCACATCCCTAGTTCTGGTATGACCTAGGCTAGCCCTTCATGCTTGCATCATGTTTAAACTCCATTTAAATTTGAAATGGGGATTTGTGAACCCTCAGAAATCATTTTTTGAAAATGACCCAGATAAAAAGTGCTCCAAAAGGGTCCAAGAAAATGTTCATGTCTCTCTCTGAAAATATTGGTGAGAGGTAAAATTCAAACCAATATTTTTAGGAGCTCATAGATATCTATTTTGGGCATTTGGATTTAATGAATAATTATTTGCTTTGGATATATATTTGTTATATATATAATATATGTCCAAAAATTATGTTAGTTGTTGAGGAGCTCTGGAATAATACCACTAGCTCCTGCAAAAATTGGCATAAGTAAATTAATTGATTTAGTATTTCTATTAAATCAAAACAAATGTCAGAAAAATAGAAAAGAAAAACAAAAATGGAAAAACCTACTTGGACCTTACCTGCGGCCAGCTCCTCTGCTGGCCCAGCACTGTGCGGCCTGGCCCGGCCCAATTGGCCAAGCCAGTCATCCTCCTCCTTGCCAGGAGGAGGCGAAGGAGGGCATGGCGAGCGCGCGCATGCATGCCACGCCCCTGCCCGCCTGCCCCCCCCCACTTCCCCTCGGCGCTGTCCACCCCAGAGAGCTCCACCGAGCCACCTAGCCTCTCCTCACTCTCTCCCGAGCTCTCTCCTCTCCTCTGCTCGTCTTCTCTCCCACGCCCGAACGCCACCGCAACGCGTCGCCGTGAGCCACCGCGACCATCGCCACCGCCTCGTCCCTTGCTACTGTCCAGGAGCACCGCCGCCCTTGACTACGCCTCCTCGTCGAGCTGGACGACGCCAGGAGCACTGCAGCATCGCCACCGCCATCATCCCCTTTGTCGGAGCCGCGAACCGCCGCCGCTAAATTCGTCGCCGACTGGTCCTCCCCGAGCTCACCGACGACGCCTTCAAGTTCGCTGTGAGCTCCCCTTCCCCCTCCCCCTAGCCCCGTAGCTCGAGTGCCCCCCTAGCCCTGTCGGCCACCTTGGCCGAGAGCTCCGCTCTGCCGTTCATGTCGCTGCCGTGGCCACAGCTGCCATAGCTCGCAACCGAGCTCACCGCAGTGCTCAGTGCCCTCCTCCGCGTCGTTTGCACCCAATCGCAGCCCCCCTAGTGCCCTGTAGCGCTGAACCCGCTATTCCCGTAGCTCCGGTCGCCGTGGATGACCTCGCCGCGGTCGTCTCCGGCCACCCCTCCTCCTCCTACCTACCCCACTGGATGCGCGAGAGCACGGGCTACGCCCCGGTGCTCCCAGCCGCCGTCCCCGTGCCCTGCAGCGTGGACGCCGCCGTGTCCAGAGGTCGCCGGCGACGACCTCGCCGGCCTGACGTGCGGGCCCGACCGGCCAGGTGATTAGCTTAAGGCTAATCACCATTTTTGCTAACCCCCTGACACTGACAGTGGGCCCCAGAGCCACTAATCTAAATTAGATTAGGCATAACTCCTCTGTTAACTAACTAAGTCACTGACGTGTGGACCCCACACGTCAGGTTTGACCTGGTCGGCTCTGTTGACCTGCTGACGCAGGCATGACGTCATGCTGACGCAATATCTCATTTTCTGGTTTAAAATTAATCAGGAAATTCCAGAATATATTCAAAACTTCAAAAATTCATAGAAATTCAACCGTAGCTCAGATTGAAATAATTTATATATGAAAAATTATCAGAACAATTCAATCTATCCATCTGTACCATTTTCATGCATGACAAACCAACCTATACTTGCTGTATATATGGAAACACACTTATGGCTTATATAAAGAGCTTATTTGGAGATGCATTTGAATCTTTGGTTCAAATGGACTTCATGCAGTTGAATACTAGTTGCATTAGCTCAAACAACATCACATTTTCATGCCATGTTTGTGCATTAGATTGTTGCATATGTTTGTGTATTGATTGTTGGCACCGTTCCTTCTCGATAGGTCCTGCTCCGGAAGTGTTCGAGAGTAACTATCATTGAAGCAATGCCCCCCTGTTGTTCTACCAGGCAAGCAACCCCCCTTGTTCATTCCGATAGAATCCCACTCTCTCGCTCCTGCTCTCTTTTATTGCATTAGGACAACAACGATTCAACTGCTACTTTATGCTGCGGTAGTTGAACCCATTCCTCTGCATGACCTGTCATTGCCACAGTAAATAGTTGAAACCCACTAGCATGTGTAGGGGTTGATTGAGCCATGTTGTGTTCTTGCCATACCATGCCTGCTATTGCTTAGAGTTGTGTCAGGTCTGATTCATCGGGAATGAATTGGAGTGTTCTGATATGTTCTGGTGCTGAGAGTTAAACGTGTGAACACGATTTGGTAAAGGTAGCGGTGAGAGGCCATGTAGGAGTACATGGTGGGTTGTCTCACTGGAACCGTCCTTAAGCACCGAGTTCCGTGTATGTTGTCCAATGACTAGCTACTACCACACATTGGAATGCTTAAGTGCCCCTCCCGACTTATTAGCCAACTTGATCTCTGTCCAGGAGTCGCAAATAGTCTCTGGTGTTTGTAGGTAGTGCTATTTTTCTACCGAGTGGCACCCAGCAGGGTGGACTTGGGACAGACTAGGCACACGTGGCCCGGTGTACCGAGTGGCACCCGGATGGTGGGCTCGGGAACCCTGTACACATCGTTTGGGGCCGTGAGCGAAACCTCGGCCGGATCTCCTTGCGGATGGAACCCGAATAGGCGATAAACCTGGACTAGAGTCTTGCGTGGTTAGTCAGGTCGTGGCCGACACCCTCGCAAGGCTTCCGCTTGAAGGTTGCCGAGATACATGACGTGTACATGGCGGTAAGTGGCGAGAGCGTGTGTGAAGAAGTACACCCCTGCAGGGTTATCATGATCTATTCGAATAGCCGTGTCCTCGGTTATGGACTTCATGGATGCTTATGTGGTACATAGACAACTTAAAGTGGATACTCTAAAATGCTCAAGACAAGTGTGAGTGCTATGGATGGCCTCCTCGTAGGGAGACGAGGATGAATCCTTAGTGGTGTATTGATGTGGTGATTAGTGGACTCGTGTGCGCTGCCTCATCTCAAAGAAGTTTCTCATTGTCGTAGAACATGATAGCCACTGAGTCAAAGCTAGCTTGCTGCAACTAAACCCCACATTACCTTCTTGATACTAATGCATATATGATAGGATCTGATGTAAGTCTTGCTGAGTACCTTTGTACTCACGTTTGCTTTATTTATGTTTTGCAGATGAGACATCTGTCTTACTAGTAGTTCCGTTTGGACTTCGACGAGTAGCTTGTTACCTCAGCTACGATCTTGTACCCTTGGGAGGGTCTTGTAGATAGTCAGGCTTTCCAGCTCTTTTCTTTTGTAGTTGTATGTACTCAGACATTTAATGCTTCCGTTGCTTGTATGCTCTGAATGATGGGTCATGTGACCCCTGCTTGTATTCATGCTTTGTGGCTCTTCTGAGCCTTTATCTATATGAGTTTGCATTATGTTGTGATGCCATGTTGTACAGCACATACTTGCATGTTATGCGTACGTGTAGCGTGTATTGCTATGTGTGGGATCCGACAATCTGGTTGTTTATCCTTGGCAGCCTATCATATGGGGAAATGTAGTCTAGTGTTTTCTGAGCGATAGTAGTCCGCTACAGCCCGGTCCACCGGAGTCCTGCTAGCCCAGCACTACTGCTCGGAACACCTGACTGGCCGGCATGTGTTTCACTTCGTTCCTGTGTCTGTCCCTTCGGGGAAATGTCACGCGGTGACGACCGGAGTCCTGCCTAGCCTGCTACAGCCCGGGTTCCCCGGAGTCCTGTTAGCCCGGTGCTACAGCCTGGATTCACACACTGCTGACCGACACGCTCGATGTGAATCATGTATGCCTGTTCCCATAGGTTAGGGCCGCTTTGGGTTCACGACTAGCCATGTCGGCCCGGGTTCTCTGTCATATGGATGCTGGCGACACAATCATATACGCGAGCCAAAAGACGCAAACGGTCCCGGGCCATGGTAAGGCGACACCGTGGGGATACCGTGCGTGAGGCCACAAAGTGATATGAGGTGTTACATGCTAGATTGGTGTGACTTAGAATCGGGGGCCCGACAGCGTTGGTATCAGAGCCTGACTGCCTATAGGATTTCCAAGCCAACCTGGTCGAAGTTGTGTCTAGAAATTCTTTAGTTATGTAAGGGAATTGATTGTGGAAGGGAACGTAAGGCTCTTTTTACTCCTTATACCTCATGCCTTCTGATCTGAGTCATCCTATCTTCCTACGGGGTTAAGGAACTAGGCTTCCTCTTCTGTCTATCAGGATCACGTGTTACTACTCCGTAGTCTCTTAGGATGGGTTGATCAGAGTCATATCCCAGTTGAGTACCTCTGGTGTAGCCTGTTTAGTAATATCTCAGAACCTTGAGTAATGATGTTGAGCATGGTGCTACCCCATCTTTTGCAGAATGTCTCATTTTGAGCAGTTTGCTGCCGTTATGCTGCCAGATTTGTCCTAGGAGTTCAAGAGATAGTATTTTTCTCGTACTATAATCTACATCCTTATGATGATGCTGAATCCATCCTTGTTTCCTTGGTTGGCTCTTCAGGATGTTGCCGGTTAACCGAAGTTCTGTTGCTCATATCCGGAACCACGGAGATGGTAGGGATGAGGATCCTCCTGACCAGTCTTCATTGGCAGAGTTCATGTTAGAAATGGAGAAGAACAAGCGAGAGTCTAACCACTTGTTAGCACGTATTGAGGAGAACACCTCCCGCCAGCACAAAGAGTTTGTGTCCATCCATGACTTCATCGGTCTGAAACCACCCACCTTCCATCATTCCATTGAGCCACTCGATGCAGATGACTGGCTCCGTAGTATTACACACAAGATGCGTTCTGCGAACGTAGCTGAAAGTGACAAGGTCACCTATGCTGCTTATCACCTGGAAGGTCCTGCCAGTATTTGGTGGCAGAACTACGAGGCTATTCTTCCAGCTGGCCAGATAATCACCTGGAGAGATTTCACCGAGGCTTTCCGTGAGCATCACATTCCTCGGGCTCTCGTTGATCGCAAGAGAGAAGAGTTTTGTAGTTTCACCCAGAGTAAGATGGCTGTTGATGCCTACAGTAGAGAATTTGAGAACCTCGCCCGCTATGCTACAGAAGAAGTGTCCACAGACACCAAGAAGCAGGCTAGGTTCCGAAAGGGTCTCAACCCCAAGTTGCGCCGTGATCTCCACCTGCACCATTGCAATACATTCCAGGCTCTTGTGAACAAGGCCATTAATGTGGAGACAGCTCAGCTCACTTACGAGGAGTCTCGTAAGCACACCCGTGATTTGGTTTCTTCCTCCGGCTCTACCTTGCAGAAGCGCCAGTTTTGGGTTCCGAACTCCGCTCTTCCACCCGGTTACTCACCGAGGCCCTCTTATGTGGCACCTCACCCAGTTCAGTTACATGCTCCACCCAGGCCTATTGGTAGACCGCTTGTCAAGGCGGGCCCACGTCCTACTTCAGGGACTTGCTTCACATGCGGAGAGCCAGGACACTATGCACGTGACTGCTCTCAAACCAGCTATGCCCCACCCCAGCCTAAGAAGTCTGTTGGCCGTGATAAGCCATCACGCAAGATGAGTAGTGTCAAGTCAGCTCCCCCTGAACGTGGATGTGTGCATCACGTCTCAGCTAAAGACACTCATGATGATCCGGATGTCATTCTTGGTACCCTCCTTGTCAATTGCCATCCAGCTTCGGTTTTGTCCGATACCGAAGCATCTCACTCCTTCATCTCTGAAGGCTATGCTCGTTTGCACGACATGTCATTTTGTGATATGCCAACTCCACTTGAAATCCAAACTCTAGGGTCTAGATGGCAAACTACCCGAATAAGCCATGGTAATGAAATCCTTGTTGACAGACTTGTATTCCTTGCATCACTTATAGCCCTCAAGTCTACAGATATTAACATCATCTTGGGTATGGACTGGATGAAAGCTCATCATGCCAAGATTGATTGTTACACAAGGTCTATTCAGCTTACACACCCATCTGGCAAGATAGTCACCGTCTCCACTAGAGTTGCAAAGCGTCAACTCTATTCTCTTAATGCCAACCCTCTTCCAGACCTTGAAGATATCCCGGTAGTCCGTGACTTTCCGGATGTCTTTCCAGAGGAACTGCCAGGTATTCCACCCGACAGAAATGTAGAATTTGTCATAGATCTTATCCCAGGAACCGCTCCAATCTCTAGGAGACCTTACAAGATGGCACCCTTAGAACTAGCTGAGCTTAAGAAACAACTCGATGAATCCTTGCAAAAGGGTTTCATCCGTCCCAGTTCTTCTCCCTGGGCTTGCCCCGTTCTCTTCGTCAAGAAGAAGGATGGTACGGACCGGATGGTTGTAGATTATCGTCCCGTTAATTTGGTCACGATAAAGAACAAGTATCCGCTCCCCAGGATCAACGACCTGTATGATCAGCTCGCTGGATCCTCAGTCTTTTCCAAGATGGATTTGAGGTTAGGCTACCACCAAATCAAGATCAGAAATGGGGACATTCCTAAGACGGCTTTTGTCACTCGTTATGGTCAGTACGAGTACACCGTCATGTCCTTTGGTCTAACCAACGCTCCAGCTACTTTCTCTCGCTTGATGAACTCGATCTTCATGGAGTACCTAGACAAGTTTGTCGTGGTTTACCTTGATGATATCCTTATTTACTCGAAGAACGAGGAAGAGCATGCCGAACATCTTAGACTTGTGCTAGAAAAACTCAGAGCACACCGCCTTTACGCCAAGTTCTCCAAGTGCGAATTTTGGTTACCAGAAGTGACCTATCTCGGCCACGTAATCTCTGGTAAGGGCATTGCTGTCAATCCCGAAAGAGTACAGGCCGTTCTTGATTGGACTCCGCCTGAAATAGTTAAGCAAGTTAGGAGTTTCCTTGGTCTAGCCAGTTATTGTCGCCGCTTCATTGAGAACTTCTCCAAAGTGGCCAAACCTCTCACGGAACTTCTCAAGAAAGATAAAAAGTTTGAGTGGTCCCCACAGTGTGAACACAGTTTTCAGGAACTGAAAAGACGTCTTACTTCTGCTCCCATACTTGTGCCACCGGACTTCACTAAAGACTTTGTTATCTACTGCGACGCCTCACGACAGGGACTAGGTTGCATTCTTATGCAAGATCGCCATGTGATTGCCTATGCATCTCGACAGTTGCATCCACATGAGGAGAATTATCCTACCCATGATCTAGAGCTTGCAGCCGTAGTCTATGCACTCAAGACCTGGCGACATTACCTTCTTGGTAAACGTTGCGAGATTTACACCGATCACCAGAGTCTCAAGTATATCTTCACCCAACCAGATTTGAACCTTAGGCAAAGACGTTGGCTGGAGTTGATCTCAGATTATGACTTAGGGATTACCTACACCCCAGGCAAGGGGAATGTCATGGCTGATGCTCTAAGTCGTAAGTCCTATTGCAACAATCTCATGTTGCAACAGGGCCAGCCACTTCTCCATGAGGAATTATGTAAGCTTAACCTTCACATTGCTCCTCACGGATTCCTTTTTACCTTGGTGGCGAAACCTACCCTTGAGGATCAGATCATTACTGATCAGAAGTTTGATAGGGGTGTTATCCGCATCAAGAGAAACATTAAGAAGGGAGTTGGTGGATGTTTCTCCATGGATGATCGAGGTGTTGTTTTCTTTGAGAATCGCTTGGTGATTCCCAAGAATCAACATCTGCGACAACTGATTCTTAAGGAGGCACATGAATCCCCTCTCACGATTCATCCCGGTAGTACTAAGATGTATCAGGACCTACACCAGAGGTTCTGGTGGACTAGGATGAAGAGAGAAATTGCTCATTTTATTGCTAACTATGACATTTGTCGTCGCGTTAAGGCAGAGCATCAAAGACCTGCTGGCACCCTTCAACCTTTAGCTATTCCTGAGTGGAAATGGGATAAAGTTGGCATGGACTTCATCACCGGTTTTCCCAGGACCAAGAAAGGGAATAACGCTATCTTCGTAGTCATTGATCGTCTTTCCAAAGTGGCTCACTTCCTACCTGTTCGAGAGAGTATCACTGCTAGTCAGCTCGCTGACTTATATATTTCTCGAATAGTGTCACTTCATGGTGTTCCACTAGAGATCAATTCAGACCGTGGTAGTCTTTTCACTTCTCATTTCTGGGAGAGTTTCCAAACTGCCATGGGCACCCATCTTTCTTTCAGTACCGCTTTCCACCCTCAATCAAGTGGTCAGGTGGAAAGGGTCAACCAGATTCTTGAAGACATGCTTAGAGCTTGTGTTATCTCATTCGGTATGGATTGGGAGAAGTGTCTTCCTTTTGCCGAGTTTGCTTATAACAATAGCTATCAATCCAGCCTCAAGAAAGCTCCTTTTGAGGTTCTGTATGGGCGAAGATGTCGAACACCTTTGAACTGGTCAGAAACCGGTGAACGACAATTCTTTGGACCGGATATGATCCAGGAGGCAGAAGAGCAAGTTCGCATCATTCGTGAGAATTTGAAAACAGCCCAATCTCGTCAAAAGAGCCAGTATGACCATAGTCATAAGGAAGTGGCTTATGAAGTTGGCGATAAGGCTTATCTTCGGGTTACTCCTCTAAAGGGTACCCATCGATTTGGTATCAAGGGCAAGTTGGCTCCTCGTTACATTGGTCCCTTTCTCATTCTCGCTAAACGAGGAGAGGTTGCCTACCAGTTGGAACTACCACCACATCTTTCTTGAGTTCATGATGTCTTCCACGTCTCTCAACTCAGGCGTTGCTTCTCGAATCCCATCCGCGAAGTGGACCACGAAACGCTTGATCTCCAAGATAACCTCACCTATCGAGAGTACCCTGTATGCATCCTTGATCAAGAAGAGCGTGTCACCCGACGTCATAACATCAAGTTCCTCAAGGTTCAGTGGTCTCGTCATTCTGAGAGAGAAGCCACTTGGGAGCATGAAGATCGTCTTCGACTTGAGTACCCCGCTTTCTTCCCGCCGACTCCTGAATCTCGGGACGAGATTTCTTCGAGTGGGGGCGAGTTGTCACATCCCTAGTTCTGGTATGACCTAGGCTAGCCCTTCATGCTTGCATCATGTTTAAACTCCATTTAAATTTGAAATGGGGATTTGTGAACCCTCAGAAATCATTTTTTGAAAATGACCCAGATAAAAAGTGCTCCAAAAGGGTCCAAGAAAATGTTCATGTCTCTCTCTGAAAATATTGGTGAGAGGTAAAATTCAAACCAATATTTTTAGGAGCTCATAGATATCTATTTTGGGCATTTGGATTTAATGAATAATTATTTGCTTTGGATATATATTTGTTATATATATAATCTATGTCCAAAAATTATTTTAGTTGTTGAGGAGCTCTGGAATAATACCACTAGCTCCTGCAAAAATTGGCATAAGTAAATTAATTGATTTAGTATTTCTATTAAATCAAAACAAATGTCAGAAAAATAGAAAAGAAAAACAAAAATGGAAAAACCTACTTGGACCTTACCTGCGGCCAGCTCCTCTGCTGGCCCAGCACTGTGCGGCCTGGCCCGGCCCAACTGGCCAAGCCAGTCATCCTCCTCCTTGCCAGGAGGAGGCGAAGGAGGGCATGGCGAGCGCGCGCATGCATGCCACGCCCCTGCCCGCCTGCCCCCCCCCCCCCCCACTTCCCCTCGGCGCTGTCCACCCCAGAGAGCTCCACCGAGCCACCTAGCCTCTCCTCACTCTCTCCTCTCCTCTGCTCGTCTTCTCTCCCACGCCCGAACGCCACCGCAACGCGTCGCCGTGAGCCACCGCGACCATCGCCACCGCCTCGTCCCTTGCTACTGTCCAGGAGCACCGCCGCCCTCGACTACGCCTCCTCGTCGAGCTGGACGACGCCAGGAGCACTGCAGCATCGCCACCGCCATCATCCCCTTAGTCGGAGCCGCGGATCGCCGCCGCTAAATTCGTCGCCGACTGGTCCTCCCCGAGCTCACCGACGACGCCTTCAAGTTCGCTGTGAGCTCCCCTTCCCCCTCCCCCTAGCCCCATAGCTCGAGTGCCCCCCTAGCCCTGTCGGCCACCTTGGTCGAGAGCTCCGCTCTGCCGTTCATGTCGCTGCCGTGGCCACAGCTGCCATAGCTCGCAACCGAGCTCACCGCCGTGCTCAGTGCCCTCCTGCGCGTCGTTTGCACCCAATCGCAGCCCCCCTAGTGCCCTGTAGCGCTGAACCCGCTGTTCCCGTAGCTCCGGTCGCCGTGGATGACCTCGCCGCGGTCGTCTCCGGCCACCCCTCCTCCTCCTACCTACCCCACTGGATGCGCGAGAGCACGGGCTACGCCCCGGTGCTCCCAGCCGCCGTCCCCGTGCCCTGCAGCGTGGACGCCGCCGTGTCCAGAGGTCGCCGGCGACGACCTCGCCGGCCTGACGTGCGGGCTCGACCGGCCAAGTGATTAGCTTAAGGCTAATCACCATTTTTGCTAACCCCCTGACACTGACAGTGGGCCCCAGAGCCACTAATCTAAATTAGATTAGGCATAACTCCTCTGTTAACTAACTAAGTCACTGACGTGTGGACCCCACACGTCAGGTTTGACCTGGTCGGCTCTGTTGACCTGCTGACGCAGGCATGACGTCATGCTGACGCAATATCTCATTTTCTGGTTTAAAATTAATCAGGAAATTCCAGAATATATTCAAAACTTCAAAAATTCATAGAAATTCAACCGTAGCTCAGATTGAAATAATTTATATATGAAAAATTATCAGAACAATTCAATCTATCCATCTGTACCATTTTCATGCATGACAAACCAACCTATGCTTGTTGTATATATGGAAACACACTTATGGCTTATATAAAGAGCTTATTTGGAGATGCATTTGAATCTTTGGTTCAAATGGACTTCATGCAGTTGAATACTAGTTGCATTAGCTCAAACAACATCACATTTTCATGCCATGTTTGTGCATTAGATTGTTGCATATGTTTGTGTATTGATTGTTGGCACCGTTCCTTCTCGATAGGTCCTGCTCCGGAAGTGTTCGAGAGTACCTATCATTGAAGCAGTGCCCCCCTGTTGTTCTACCAGGCAAGCAACCCCCCTTGTTCATTCCGATAGAATCCCACTCTCTCGCTCCTGCTCTCTTTTATTGCATTAGGACAACAACGATTCAACTGCTACTTTATGCTGCGGTAGTTGAACCCATTCCTCTGCATGACCTGTCATTGCCACAGTAAATAGTTGAAACCCACTAGCATGTGTAGGGGTTGATTGAGCCATGTTGTGTTCTTGCCATACCATGCCTGCTATTGCTTAGAGTTGTGTCAGGTCTGATTCATCGGGAATGAATTGGAGTGTTCTGATATGTTCTGGTGCTGAGAGTTAAACGTGTGAACACGATTTGGTAAAGGTAGCGGTGAGAGGCCATGTAGGAGTACATGGTGGGTTGTCTCACTGGAACCGTCCTTAAGCACCGAGTTCCGTGTATGTTGTCCAATGACTAGCTACTACCACACATTGGAATGCTTAAGTGCCCCTCCCGACTTATTAGCGAACTTGATCTCTGTCCAGGAGTCGCAAATAGTCTCTGGTGTTTGTAGGTAGTGCTATTTTTCTACCGAGTGGCACCCAGCAGGGTGGACTTGGGACAGACTAGGCACACGTGGCCCGGTGTACCGAGTGGCACCCGGATGGTGGGCTCGGGAACCCTGTACACGTCGTTTGGGGCCGTGAGCGAAACCTCGGCCGGATCTCCTTGCGGATGGAACCCGAATAGGCGATAAACCTGGACTAGAGTCTTGCGTGGTTAGTCAGGTCGTGGCCGACACCCTCGCCAGGCTTCCGCTTGAAGGTTGCCGAGATACATGACGTGTACATGGCGGTAAGTGGCGAGAGCGTGTGTGAAGAAGTACACCCCTGCAGGGTTATCATGATCTATTCGAATAGCCGTGTCCTCGGTTATGGACTTCTTGGATGCTTATGTGGTACATAGACAACTTAAAGTGGATACTCTAAAATGCTCAAGACAAGTGTGAGTGCTATGGATGGCCTCCTCGTAGGGAGACGAGGATGAATCCTTAGTGGTGTATTGATGTGGTGATTAGTGGACTCGTGTGCGCTGCCTCATCTCAAAGAAGTTTCTCATTGTCATAGAACATGATAGCCACTGAGTCAAAGCTAGCTTGCTGCAACTAAACCCCACATTACCTTCTTGATACTAATGCATATATGATAGGATCTGATGTAAGTCTTGCTGAGTACCTTTGTACTCACGTTTGCTTTATTTATGTTTTGCAGATGAGACATCTGTCTTACTAGTAGTTCCGTTTGGACTTCGACGAGTAGCTTGTTACCTCAGCTACGATCTTGTACCCTTGGGAGGGTCTTGTAGATAGTCAGGCTTTCCAGCTCTTTTCTTTTGTAGTTGTCTGTACTCAGACATGTAATGCTTCCGTTGCTTGTATGCTCTGAATGATGGGTCATGTGACCCCTGCTTGTATTCATGCTATGTGGCTCTTCTGAGCCTTTATCTATATGAGTTTGCATTATGTTGTGCTGCCATGTTGTACAGCACATACTTGCATGTTATGCGTACGTGTAGCGTGTATTGCTATGTGTGGGATCCGACAATCTGGTTGTTTATCCTTGGCAGCCTATCATATGGGGAAATGTAGTCTAGTGTTTTCTGAGCGATAGTAGTCCGCTACAGCCCGGTCCACCGGAGTCCTGCTAGCCCAGCACTACTGCTCGGAACACCTGACTGGCCGGCATGTGTTTCACTTCGTTCCTGTGTCTGTCCCTTCGGGGAAATGTCACGCGGTGACGACCGGAGTCCTGCCTAGCCTGCTACAGCCCGGGTTCCCCGGAGTCCTGTTAGCCCGGTGCTACAGCCTGGATTCACACACTGCTGACCGACACGCTCGATGTGAATCATGTATGCCTGTTCCCATAGGTTAGGGCCGCTTTGGGTTCACGTCTAGCCATGTCGGCCTGGGTTCTCTGTCATATGGATGCTAGCGACACAATCATATACGCGAGCCAAAAGACGCAAACGGTCCCGGGCCATGGTAAGGCGACACCGTGGGGATACCGTGCGTGAGGCCGCAAAGTGATATGAGGTGTTACATGCTAGATTGGTGTGACTTAGAATCGGGGGCCCGACAGCCTTGGTATCAGAGCCTGACTGCCTGTAGGATTTCCAAGCCAACCTGGTCGAAGTTGTGTCTAGAAATTCTTTAGTTATGTAAGGGAATTGATTGTGGAAGGGAACGTAAGGCTCTTTTTACTCCTTATACCTCATGCCTTCTGATCTGAGTCATCCTATCTTCCTACGGGGTTAAGGAACTAGGCTTCCTCTTCTGTCTATCAGGATCACGTGTTACTACTCCGTAGTCTCTTAGGATGGGTTGATCAGAGTCATATCCCAGTTGAGTACCTCTGGTGTAGCCTGTTTAGTAATATCTCAGAACCTTGAGTAATGATGTTGAGCATGGTGCTACCCCATCTTTTGCAGAATGTCTCATTTTGAGCAGTTTGCTGCCGTTATGCTGCCAGATTTGTCCTAGGAGTTCAAGAGATAGTATTTTTCTCGTACTATAATCTACATCCTTATGATGATGCTGAATCCATCCTTGTTTCCTTGGTTGGCTCTTCAGGATGTTGCCGGTTAACCGAAGTTCTGTTGCTCATATCCGGAACCACGGAGATGGTAGGGATGAGGATCCTCCTGACCAGTCTTCATTGGCAGAGTTCATGTTAGAAATGGAGAAGAACAAGCGAGAGTCTAACCACTTGTTAGCACGTATTGAGGAGAACACCTCCCGCCAGCACAAAGAGTTTGTGTCCATCCATGACTTCATCGGTCTGAAACCACCCACCTTCCATCATTCCATTGAGCCACTCGATGCAGATGACTGGCTCCGTAGTATTACACACAAGATGCGTTCTGCGAACGTAGCTGAAAGTGACAAGGTCACCTATGCTGCTTATCACCTGGAAGGTCCTGCCAGTATTTGGTGGCAGAACTACGAGGCTATTCTTCCAGCTGGCCAGATAATCACCTGGAGAGATTTCACCGAGGCTTTCCGTGAGCATCACATTCCTCGGGCTCTCGTTGATCGCAAGAGAGAAGAGTTTTGTAGTTTCACCCAGAGTAAGATGGCTGTTGATGCCTACAGTAGAGAATTTGAGAACCTCGCCCGCTATGCTACAGAAGAAGTGTCCACAGACACCAAGAAGCAGGCTAGGTTCCGGAAGGGTCTCAACCCCAAGTTGCGCCGTGATCTCCACCTGCACCATTGCAATACATTCCAGGCTCTTGTGAACAAGGCCATTAATGTGGAGACAGCTCAGCTCACTTACGAGGAGTCTCGTAAGCACACCCGTGATTTGGTTTCTTCCTCCGGCTCTACCTTGCAGAAGCGCCAGTTTTGGGTTCCGAACTCCGCTCTTCCACCCGGTTACTCACCGAGGCCCTCTTATGTGGCACCTCACCCAGTTCAGTTACATGCTCCACCCAGGCCTATTGGTAGACCGCTTGTCAAGGCGGGCCCACGTCCTACTTCAGGGACTTGCTTCACATGCGGAGAGCCAGGACACTATGCACGTGACTGCTCTCAAACCAGCTATGCCCCACCCCAGCCTAAGAAGTCTGTTGGCCGTGATAAGCCATCACGCAAGATGAGTAGTGTCAAGTCAGCTCCCCCTGAACGTGGATGTGTGCATCACGTCTCAGCTAAAGACACTCATGATGATCCGGATGTCATTCTTGGTACCCTCCTTGTCAATTGCCATCCAGCTTCGGTTTTGTTCGATACCGGAGCATCTCACTCCTTCATCTCTGAAGGCTATGCTCGTTTGCACGACATGTCATTTTGTGATATGCCAACTCCACTTGAAATCCAAACTCCAGGGTCTAGATGGCAAACTACCCGAATAAGCCATGGTAATGAAATCCTTGTTGACAGACTTGTATTCCTTGCATCACTTATAGCCCTCAAGTCTACAGATATTAACATCATCTTGGGTATGGACTGGATGAAAGCTCATCATGCCAAGATTGATTGTTACACAAGGTCTATTCAGCTTACACACCCATCTGGCAAGATAGTCACCGTCTCCACTAGAGTTGCAAAGCGTCAACTCTATTCTCTTAATGCCAACCCTCTTCCAGACCTTGAAGATATCCCGGTAGTCCGTGACTTTCCGGATGTCTTTCCAGAGGAACTGCCAGGTATTCCACCCGACAGAAATGTAGAATTTGTCATAGATCTTATCCCAGGAACCGCTCCAATCTCTAGGAGACCTAACAAGATGGCACCCTTAGAACTAGCTGAGCTTAAGAAACAACTCGATGAATCCTTGCAAAAGGGTTTCATCCGTCCCAGTTCTTCTCCCTGGGCTTGCCCCGTTCTCTTCGTCAAGAAGAAGGATGGTACGGACCGGATGGTTGTAGATTATCGTCCCGTTAATTTGGTCACGATAAAGAACAAGTATCCGCTCCCCAGGATCAATGACCTGTATGATCAGCTCGCTGGATCCTCAGTCTTTTCCAAGATGGATTTGAGGTTAGGCTACCACCAAATCAAGATCAGAAATGGGGACATTCCTAAGACGGCTTTTGTCACTCGTTATGGTCAGTACGAGTACACCGTCATGTCCTTTGGTCTAACCAACGCTCCAGCTACTTTCTCTCGCTTGATGAACTCGATCTTCATGGAGTACCTAGACAAGTTTGTCGTGGTTTACCTTGATGATATCCTTATTTACTCGAAGAACGAGGAAGAGCATGCCGAACATCTTAGACTTGTGCTAGAAAAACTCAGAGCACACCGCCTTTACGCCAAGTTCTCCAAGTGCGAATTTTGGTTACCAGAAGTGACCTATCTCGGCCACGTAATCTCTGGTAAGGGCATTGCTGTCAATCCCGAAAGAGTTCAGGCCGTTCTTGATTGGACTCCGCCTGAAATAGTTAAGCAAGTTAGGAGTTTCCTTGGTCTAGCCAGTTATTGTCGCCGCTTCATTGAGAACTTCTCCAAAGTGGCCAAACCTCTCACGGAACTTCTCAAGAAAGATAAAAAGTTTGAGTGGTCCCCACAGTGTGAACACAGTTTTCAGGAACTGAAAAGACGTCTTACTTCTGCTCCCATACTTGTGCCACCGGACTTCACTAAAGACTTTGTTATCTACTGCGACGCCTCACGACAGGGACTAGGTTGCATTCTTATGCAAGATCGCCATGTGATTGCCTATGCATCTCGACAGTTGCATCCACATGAGGAGAATTATCCTACCCATGATCTAGAGCTTGCAGCCGTAGTCTATGCACTCAAGACCTGGCGACATTACCTTCTTGGTAAACGTTGCGAGATTTACACCGATCACCAGAGTCTCAAGTATATCTTCACCCAACCAGATTTGAACCTTAGGCAAAGACGTTGGCTGGAGTTGATCTCAGATTATGACTTAGGGATTACCTACACCCCAGGCAAGGGGAATGTCATGGCTGATGCTCTAAGTCGTAAGTCCTATTGCAACAATCTCATGTTGCAACAGGGCCAGCCACTTCTCCATGAGGAATTATGTAAGCTTAACCTTCACATTGCTCCTCACGGATTCCTTTTTACCTTGGTGGCGAAACCTACCCTTGAGGATCAGATCATTACTGATCAGAAGTTTGATAGGGGTGTTATCCGCATCAAGAGAAACATTAAGAAGGGAGTTGGTGGATGTTTCTCCATGGATGATCGAGGTGTTGTTTTCTTTGAGAATCGCTTGGTGATTCCCAAGAATCAACATCTGCGACAACTGATTCTTAAGGAGGCACATGAATCCCCTCTCACGATTCATCCCGGTAGTACTAAGATGTATCAGGACCTACACCAGAGGTTCTGGTGGACTAGGATGAAGAGAGAAATTGCTCATTTTATTGCTAACTATGACATTTGTCGTCGCGTTAAGGCAGAGCATCAAAGACCTGCTGGCACCCTTCAACCTTTAGCTATTCCTGAGTGGAAATGGGATAAAGTTGGCATGGACTTCATCACCGGTTTTCCCAGGACCAAGAAAGGGAATAACGCTATCTTCGTAGTCATTGATCGTCTTTCCAAAGTGGCTCACTTCCTACCTGTTCGAGAGAGTATCACTGCTAGTCAGCTCGCTGACTTATATATTTCTCGAATAGTGTCACTTCATGGTGTTCCACTAGAGATCAATTCAGACCGTGGTAGTCTTTTCACTTCTCATTTCTGGGAGAGTTTCCAAACTGCCATGGGCACCCATCTTTCTTTCAGTACCGCTTTCCACCCTCAATCAAGTGGTCAGGTGGAAAGGGTCAACCAGATTCTTGAAGACATGCTTAGAGCTTGTGTTATCTCATTCGGTATGGATTGGGAGAAGTGTCTTCCTTTTGCCGAGTTTGCTTATAACAATAGCTATCAATCCAGCCTCAAGAAAGCTCCTTTTGAGGTTCTGTATGGGCGAAGATGTCGAACACCTTTGAACTGGTCAGAAACCGGTGAACGACAATTCTTTGGACCGGATATGATCCAGGAGGCAGAAGAGCAAGTTCGCATCATTCGTGAGAATTTGAAAACAGCCCAATCTCGTCAAAAGAGCCAGTATGACCATAGTCATAAGGAAGTGGCTTATGAAGTTGGCGATAAGGCTTATCTTCGGGTTACTCCTCTAAAGGGTACCCATCGATTTGGTATCAAGGGCAAGTTGGCTCCTCGTTACATTGGTCCCTTTCTCATTCTCGCTAAACGAGGAGAGGTTGCCTACCAGTTGGAACTACCACCACATCTTTCTTGAGTTCATGATGTCTTCCACGTCTCTCAACTCAGGCGTTGCTTCTCGAATCCCATCCGCGAAGTGGACCACGAAACGCTTGATCTCCAAGATAACCTCACCTATCGAGAGTACCCTGTATGCATCCTTGATCAAGAAGAGCGTGTCACCCGACATCATAACATCAAGTTCCTCAAGGTTCAGTGGTCTCGTCATTCTGAGAGAGAAGCCACTTGGGAGCATGAAGATCGTCTTCGACTTGAGTACCCCGCTTTCTTCCCGCCGACTCCTGAATCTCGGGACGAGATTTCTTCGAGTGGGGGCGAGTTGTCACATCCCTAGTTCTGGTATGACCTAGGCTAGCCCTTCATGCTTGCATCATGTTTAAACTCCATTTAAATTTGAAATGGGGATTTGTGAACCCTCAGAAATCATTTTTTGAAAATGACCCAGATAAAAAGTGCTCCAAAAGGGTCCAAGAAAATGTTCATGTCTCTCTCTGAAAATATTGGTGAGAGGTAAAATTCAAACCAATATTTTTAGGAGCTCATAGATATCTATTTTGGGCATTTGGATTTAATGAATAATTATTTGCTTTGGATATATATTTGTTATATATATAATATATGTCCAAAAATTATTTTAGTTGTTGAGGAGCTCTGGAATAATACCACTAGCTCCTGCAAAAATTGGCATAAGTAAATTAATTGATTTAGTATTTCTATTAAATCAAAACAAATGTCAGAAAAATAGAAAAGAAAAACAAAAATGGAAAAACCTACTTGGACCTTACCTGCGGCCAGCTCCTCTGCTGGCCCAGCACTGTGCGGCCTGGCCCGGCCCAACTGGCCAAGCCAGTCATCCTCCTCCTTGCCAGGAGGAGGCGAAGGAGGGCATGGCGAGCGCGCGCATGCATGCCACGCCCCTGCCCGCCTGCCCCCCCCCCCACTTCCCCTCGGCGCTGTCCACCCCAGAGAGCTCCACCGAGCCACCTAGCCTCTCCTCACTCTCTCCCGAGCTCTCTCCTCTCCTCTGCTCGTCTTCTCTCCCACGCCCGAACGCCACCGCAACGCGTCGCCGTGAGCCACCGCGACCATCGCCACCGCCTCGTCCCTTGCTACTGTCCAGGAGCACCGCCGCCCTCGACTACGCCTCCTCGTCGAGCTGGACGACGCCAGGAGCACTGCAGCATCGCCACCGCCATCATCCCCTTAGTCGGAGCCGCGGATCGCCGCCGCTAAATTCGTCGCCGACTGGTCCTCCCCGAGCTCACCGACGACGCCTTCAAGTTCGCTGTGAGCTCCCCTTCCCCCTCCCCCTAGCCCCATAGCTCGAGTGCCCCCCTAGCCCTGTCGGCCACCTTGGTCGAGAGCTCCGCTCTGCCGTTCATGTCGCTGCCGTGGCCACAGCTGCCATAGCTCGCAACCGAGCTCACCGCCGTGCTCAGTGCCCTCCTGCGCGTCGTTTGCACCCAATCGCAGCCCCCCTAGTGCCCTGTAGCGCTGAACCCGCTGTTCCCGTAGCTCCGGTCGCCGTGGATGACCTCGCCGCGGTCGTCTCCGGCCACCCCTCCTCCTCCTGCCTACCCCACTGGATGCGCGAGAGCACGGGCTACGCCCCGGTGCTCCCAGCCGCCGTCCCCGTGCCCTGCAGCGTGGACGCCGCCGTGTCCAGAGGTCGCCGGCGACGACCTCGCCGGCCTGACGTGCGGGCCCGACCGGCCAAGTGATTAGCTTAAGGCTAATCACCATTTTTGCTAACCCCCTGACACTGACAGTGGGCCCCAGAGCCACTAATCTAAATTAGATTAGGCATAACTCCTCTGTTAACTAACTAAGTCACTGACGTGTGGACCCCACACGTCAGGTTTGACCTGGTCGGCTCTGTTGACCTCCTGACGCAGGCATGACGTCATGCTGACGCAATATCTCATTTTCTGGTTTAAAATTAATCAGGAAATTCCAGAATATATTCAAAACTTCAAAAATTCATAGAAATTCAACCGTAGCTCAGATTGAAATAATTTATATATGAAAAATTATCAGAACAATTCAATCTATCCATCTGTACCATTTTCATGCATGACAAACCAACCTATACTTGCTGTATATATGGAAACACACTTATGGCTTATATAAAGAGCTTATTTGGAGATGCATTTGAATCTTTGGTTCAAATGGACTTCATGCAGTTGAATACTAGTTGCATTAGCTCAAACAACATCACATTTTCATGCCATGTTTGTGCATTAGATTGTTGCATATGTTTGTGTATTGATTGTTGGCACCGTTCCTTCTCGATAGGTCCTGCTCCGGAAGTGTTCGAGAGTACCTATCATTGAAGCAGTGCCCCCCTGTTGTTCTACCAGGCAAGCAACCCCCCTTGTTCATTCCGATAGAATCCCACTCTCTCGCTCCTGCTCTCTTTTATTGCATTAGGACAACAACGATTCAACTGCTACTTTATGCTGCGGTAGTTGAACCCATTCCTCTGCATGACCTATCATTGCCACAGTAAATAGTTGAAACCCACTAGCATGTGTAGGGGTTGATTGAGCCATGTTGTGTTCTTGCCATACCATGCCTGCTATTGCTTAGAGTTGTGTCAGGTCTGATTCATCGGGAATGAATTGGAGTGTTCTGATATGTTCTGGTGCTGAGAGTTAAACGTGTGAACACGATTTGGTAAAGGTAGCGGTGAGAGGCCATGTAGGAGTACATGGTGGGTTGTCTCACTGGAACCGTCCTTAAGCACCGAGTTCCGTGTATGTTGTCCAATGACTAGCTACTACCACACATTGGAATGCTTAAGTGCCCCTCCCGACTTATTAGCCAACTTGATCTCTGTCCGGGAGTCGCAAATAGTCTCTGGTGTTTGTAGGTAGTGCTATTTTTCTACCGAGTGGCACCCGGCAGGGTGGACTTGGGACAGACTAGGAACACGTGGCCCGATGTACCGAGTGGCACCCGGATGGTGGGCTCGGGAACCCTGTACACATTGTTTGGGGCCGTGAGCGAAACCTCGGCCGGATCTCCTTGCGGATGGAACCCGAATAGGCGATAAACCTGGACTAGAGTCTTGTGTGGTTAGTCAGGTCGTGGCCGACACCATCGCCAGGCTTCCGCTTGAAGGTTGCCGAGATACATGACGTGTACATGGCGGTAAGTGGCGAGAGCGTGTGTGAAGAAGTACACCCGTGCAGGGTTATCATGGTCTATTCGAATAGCCGTGTCCTCGGTCATGGACTTCTTGGATGCTTATGTGGTACATAGACAACTTAAAGTGGATACTCTAAAATGCTCAAGACAAGTGTGAGTGCTATGGATGGCCTCCTCGTAGGGAGACGAGGATGAATCCTTAGTGGTGTATTGATGTGGTGATTAGTGGACTCGTGTGCGCTGCCTCATCTCAAAGAAGTTTCTCGTTGTCGTAGAACAGGATAGCCAGTGAGTCAAAGCTGGCTTGCTGCAACTAAACCCCACATTACCTTCTTGACACTAATGCATATATGATAGGATCTGATGTAAGTCTTGCTGAGTACCTTTGTACTCACGTTTGCTTTATTTATGTTAGACAGATGAGACATCTGTCTTACTAGTAGTTCCGTTTGGACTTCGACGAGTAGCTTGTTACCTCAGCTACGATCTTGTACCCTTGGGAGGGTCTTGTAGATAGTCAGGCTTTCCAGCTCTTTTCTTTTGTAGTTGTCTGTACTCAGACATGTAATGCTTCCGTTGCTTGTATGCTCTGAATGATGGGTCATGTGACCCCTGCTTGTATTCATGCTATGTGGCTCTTCTCAGCCTTTATCTATATGAGTTTGCGTTATGTTGTGATGCCATGTTGTACAGCACATACTTGCATGTTATGCGTACGTGTAGCGTGTATTGCTATGTGTGGGATCCGACAATCTGGTTGTTTATCCTTGGCAGCCTATCATATGGGGAAATGTAGTCTAGTGTTTTCTGAGCGATAGTAGTCCTCTACAGCCCGGTCCACCGGAGTCCTGCTAGCCCAGCACTACTGCTCGGAACACCTGATTGGCCGGCATGTGTTTCACTTCGTTCCTGTGTCTGTCCCTTCGGGGAAATGTCACGCGGTGACGACCGGAGTCCTGCCTAGCCTGCTACAGCCCGGGTTCCCCGGAGTCCTGTTAGCCCGGTGCTACAGCCCGGATTCACACGCTGCTGACCGACACGCTCGATGTGAATCATGTATGCCTGTTCCCATAGGTTAGGGCCGCTTTGGGTTCACGACTAGCCATGTCGGCCCGGGTTCTCTGTCATATGGATGCTAGCGACACAATCATATACGCGAGCCAAAAGACGCAAACGGTCCCGGGCCATGGTAAGGCGACACCGCGGGGATACCGTGCGTGAGGCCGCAAAGTGATATGAGGTGTTACATACTAGATTGGTGTGACTTAGAATCGGGGGCCCGACATTCTGGTAACCTCCCGGTACTCCGGTAAAATGCCGATTTCACCCGGAACACTTCTGATGTCCAAACATAGGCTTCCAATATATCAATCTTCATGTCTCGACCATTTCGAGACTCCTCGTCATGTCCGTGATCACATTCGGGACTCCAAACAAACTTCGGTACATCAAAATATATAAACTCATAATGAAACTGTCATCGTAATGTTAAGCGTGCGGACCCTACGGGTTCGAGAACAATGTAGACATGACCGAGACACGTCTCCGGTCAATAACCAATAGCGGAACCTGGATGCTCATATTGGCTCCTACATATTCTACGAAGATCTTTTATCGGTCAGACCACATAACAACATACGTTGTTCCTTTTGTCATTGGTATGTTACTTGCCCGAGATTCGATCGTTGGTATCTTAATACCTACTTCAATCTCGTTACCGACAAGTCTCTTTACTCGTTCCGTAATACATCATCTCACAACTAACTCATTAGTTGTAATGCTTGCAAGGCTTATGTGATGTGCATTACCTAGAGGGCCCAGACATACCTCTCCGACAATCGGAGTGACAAATCCTAATCTCGAAATACGCCAACCCAACATGTACCTTTGGAGACACCTGTGGAGCTCCTTTATAATCACCCAGTTACGTTGTGACGTTTGGTAGCACACAAAGTGTTCCTCCGGCAAACGGGAGTTGCATAATCTCATAGTTATAGGAACATGTATAAGTCATGAAGAAAGCATTAGCAACATACTAAACGATCGGGTGCTAAGCTAATGGAATGGGTCATGTCAATCACATCATTCTCCTAATGATGTGATCCCGTTAATCAAATGACAACACATGTCTATGGTTAGGAAACATAACCATCTTCGATTAACGAGCTAGTCAAGTAGAGGCATACTAGTGACGTTTAGTTTGTCTATATATTCACACAAGTATTATGTTTCCGGTTAATACAATTCTAGCATGAATAATAAACATTTATCATGATATAAGGAAATAAATAATAACTTTATTATTGCCTCTAGGGCATATTTCCTTCAGCGTTCTAGATGCCCACCAATGAATCAACGTAGCTGATGAGGAAGTTTTTGGATGCTTCGATTGGAGGTGGCTTCTTGTGGTGCACCATCTCATTTCGAACGTACCAGCAGCGCCATAATGTCATCATGAGCTCCATCCTCTACGTGTCCGGCAGCTCACATAGGGCTTGGGCAAGCCATTCCGTTCCCATCCGACGGAAAGATGTAACAGCAGGTATTCTCCATTGGTCCGCCATGGCCTTCCAGAGTGCGACCGCCATTGGGCATCTGCAAAAAACATGGTACGTGTCCTCCGGCTCCAAGGCACAGAGAGGGCATTTGTTAGAAACCTCCAGGCCCCGGCGGCGTTTATTCACCCAAGTGGGTAGACAATCTGTAAGCAACCGCCAGGTGAAGATTCAAACCTTAGGAGGAGCAGGGCACCTCCAAATAAAAGCCCAGACAGCTCGTCGCCCGTCCGGTGCCCTGCTCGCCGCGACTGAAGAGAACCGAAGATGATCCTCAAGAGCAAGTCGATAAGCACTCCTCACGGTGAAGTTCCCGTTGCGTTCCGGCTCCCATGCAAGCATGTCTGGACCCAACCCAGGAAAGGTTTTAATAGTTGCAATCACCTCCGCGTCGACCGGCAAAAAAAATGCTCCGAACCAAGTCCATGTTCCATGCTCCATGGTCATCCAGCAAGTCACATACACGCCACACCCGGCATCTTCCTTGGGGGGTAGCAGGCCTCCCACTCCCATTCCCGGGGATCCAGCTATCGCGCCATATCCTGATCGCTCGTCCATCACCTATACGCCAGATCAATCCCTTCTTCAGGAGCTTAAGCCCATGCTGAATTGCTTGCCAAGTAACTGAGGCCGCTGTCGAGAAAACAGTATCCTCCAAGTTACCAAATGGGTAGTAGCGTGCTTTCAGTAACCGGGCACACAAGCTAACAGGGTTTGTAAGTAGCCTCCAAGCTTGGCGTGCTAGAAGTGCCTGATTAAAAAGTCGTAGGTCTCGAAAGCCCAGTCCACCTTGCACCTTGGGCTTGATTAGATGAATCCATGCCTGCTAGTGCATCTTTCTCATCCCCTTTTCTACTCCCCAAAAGAAATTACGGATCATCCGCATAAGATCTTCACAAGTGGCCGCCGGTAGCTTAAAAACGCTCATGATGTAGGTTGGAATAGACTATGCAATGGATTTAATGAGGACCTCTCTTCCGCTTTGCGCAAGCTGATTGCCATCCCATTCCACCATACGCTTCATATATTTCTGCTGGAGGTTTTGGAACATGCCCTTGGACATGCGCCCGTTTGGTGTGGGTAAACCCAAGTAGCATTCCTCGAAGCTATGCTGCTGCACTTCCAGTGATAATATCACTGCATCCTGGTCTGTTCGCCGGCAGTGCTCACCAAAGAGAATGGAGCATTTTTGCGGGTTGATAAGCTAACCCGTGGCTTGAGCAAAGGTGGCAAGTGCGCATTTGACTTGAGAAGCTTCCTGCTCGGTTGCTCTGAAAAACAACAAGGTATCGTCTGCAAACATGAGATGTGAGATGCCAGGTGCACGTGGACAAACCCGTAACGGTGTCAGCTGCTGAGAATTGACCCGTTGCTTCAAGATTGCCGCTAACCCTTCTGCCACGAAAAGGAACAAGAACGGGGAGAGGGGATATCCTTGTCGCAGCCCACGCGACGGTGCAAATGAATCTGATAGGGCTCCATTAACATTGCAACAATAACGGACTGAGGTGACACAAGTCATTATCCATCTCACCCACCGATCTGCGAAGCCCAATCTTCTCATCATTTGCTCAAGGAAAGTCCAATCTACACGATCATACGCCTTGGACAGATCTAGCTTGTAAGCACAGTAAGCTTTATCAGGGCCCTTCTCCTGTTTAATATAGTGAGTGCACTCAAAGGCAATGAACGCATTATCCGTAATGAGTCTTCCCGGGACGAAAGCACTCTGTTCCTCAGAGATGATATCGCCAAGTAGTGGTCGCAACCGGTTCACCAAACACTTGGAGATGATCTTGTAAATCACATTACACAAGCTAATGGGCCGAAACTCGGATAAACGTTGGGGGTCATCAACCTTTGGGATGAGCACGATGGTGGTGTTGTTTACCCCCTCCGGCATTACCCTCGATAAGAAAAAATGTTTGACTGCAGCAATAATGTCATCTTTCACTGTGCCCCAATGATGCTGAAAAAACCTCGCCGGGAAACCGTCTGGCCCAGGTGCCTTTAGAGGCCCAATCTGAAATAGTGCATCACTAATCTCCTTGTCCGAAAAGGCTTCACACAGTTTGGCATTCATCTCCTCCATAATGAGCGGGTCAAAAAGGTTTACCATTGACATTACAGCCTACTCTGATTGAAGGACTCCCAAGTCATCCCGCAGTCCCTTGATCTTGTTTTTCCGATCACTCCATCTTGCTTTCCTATGGAAAAACTTTGTGTTCCGATCTCCATGTTTTAGCCACTCCATTCTAGATCGTTGCAGCCACATCATCTCCTCCTTGTACAAGAGTTCATCCATATGATCAGACTCTTTCCGTATCTCACTACGGTCGGCATTCATATTGTGCAGTTCCTCCAGCCTCGTCCTGGACTTCTCAATCTCTCTTGTCACATTGCCAATCTTCTTATTGCTCCACTCATGTAGTCTCAACATTGTTGCTTTGAGGGCTTTGCTCATGCCTCCCAAGTCAATTTTCACGCCCGAAGCAGCCCAGGCCGCCTCTACCACTTCTGCCAAGGAGGCCTCACGCTCCCACATAACCTCATAGCGCCTCGCCTTTGCCATCTTCACCTGCGTATCTTGTGCGCACCGTAGTAGAAGCGGTCGATGGTCTGATCGAGGCAACGTTAGGTGGAGCACCGTTGCCTCCGGAAATATATCTCGCTAGGCATTGTCCGCTGCTGCTCTATCCAGACGCACCTGCACGTTAGCCCGACCGCTCCGTTTGTTATCATATGTGAACGGATAGCCTGAGAAGCCTAGGTCCACCAACTAGCACACCTCAAGACAGTCCCGAAAGGCTATCATCTGGGCCTGCGACCTCGCCATCATGGACATATGTTCATAGTCCCAAAGCGCCTCATTGAAATCACCGGCAACTAACCAAGGCAACTCAGAAGTATTCCTTAGTCTACACAAGCTCTCCCACATAAGATGTCTGTTTTCCACCCTCGGTTCTCCATACACAAAGGTCACTCGCCAGAGAGGTTCCGAGGGAGCCACCTTGACAAAAACATCAATCCACCTCTCATTAACGTCCTGAATGCTGACATACATGGACTCATCCAAAAAAAAGCTAGGCCACCACTCTTTCCTTGACTACTTATGCCCTCAAAACCACGAAGCCCAAGCCTACTTCGCAACCTTTTCATCTTTTGCAGCTGGTTCCTAGTCTCACACAGAAACACCATCCTCGGGGAATTGGCTCTACAAAGAGCCTGTAAATCACGAACTGTACGAGGGTTCCCCGCCCCCCGATAGTTCCACACTAGGCAATTCATTGTTCCTGACGGGGCGCCACTACTGGCCCCGTCAGTTTACTAGCGGCCCCATGGCTAGTTGCCTCCAGATTTCCTCCCCTTCCAGCACTGCATGCATCATCCTCCATTTCCGTCCGTTCCTTTTTTCCTTTCTTCTGCTTGCCCCCCTCTGTCCCTTCTTCATACGGCACCATTCCCTTGCCATCCGGCACCATAACCTGAACTAGAAGGCCCCCGGTTAGATGTCGTTTCCCCAAAATGGAGTCATTGTAATCCATGGAGTCCACCGCGCTACCAAAGGAGACCTGGAGCGTATGCAGCCCCCACAAAGCTGGTATCATATCCTCTCCCCTTGGCTTGTCATGGATCACAAGCACCCCATTCTTCTTAACTGCAGCAGATTTTTTCGGCTGTGATGTTATCTTCTTCTTCCGCGGTCGCACAGATCCTTTTCCCGCTTCATGCTCCTGTGCTTCAAACTGTTGTTTCAGGCATTGCACTTTGCTGCACTCAGGTTGCTCCTTGCCCAGCCATAGCCGCATTTTCTCAACATGGTCTGCCAATTGGTCATCCTCCTCCTGCGGTGCCGTTGCCTCATTTTCCTCAGACCCATCCATAGCGTCCACCCTGGTTGGTATTTCATGTGAGCCCTCGCCTCGTCCCCTGGCATTCCCCGATGCTTGTGAGCGCGTGGCCGACGACGCACTCCCCAGAGAGAAGTCCATACTCCGTTTTGCTCGTGGTTGTCCTGGTGATGGCGTGAATATAGCTCCATGATCAAACTTTTTGAATGGGGAGCATCTCAGCGTAGAGTCATAGGCCTTGGTGGGTAGCCCAACCCTCTTCTTCTTGCACGCCTCCTTATCATGTCCCATGAACCCACAATGAAAGCAAAAATGCGGTACCCGTTCATACTTTAACTGGAATTTCAGTTGTTTAGTGGTGCCCTTTGCATTAAACTCCAGCGTCACCTCCTTCTGCAATGTTCTATTATAAGGCAGCTTCACCCTCACCCTTAGGAATTCCTGAGTCCCATGGCCCACCTGTGGAACATCCACCTCCAACACCTCACCCAGGGTTCCTCCCAAGGCTTCTCCATAAACCCTAGTTTGCTTCTTCCATGGCACATCAAACACTCGGACCCAAACCGGGACCGCTTCAAGCGTAGTCTTAGAGGGCTGCTCATCACCATTGAAAGGGGTGACTAGCAGAGCATCACCATCATACATCCAAGGCCCCCCTCTCACCACAAACCTAAAGTCTCCCTCCGAGAATAGAGATATGATATAGTAGTTGTTCTTAACCGGCTTAAACTCGACCCCCGTACGCAGTTGTCAAATTTTCTCAAAGTGCCCAGATAAGGTTTTTGTGCTTGGTCTCCGCTGCGATCTGTAAAGCCCCATCAATCTCCATCTGGGTTTGTCCTCCTCTTCTAACTCCTCCTCCTCAACATCCAGATCCACTGCAACAAAAGCAACATCGTCCATGTCCACCTCACCTGCAAGTTGCTCTTCCACTCCCACCGGCAAAACTCCGTCTGTTGCTGGTCCGTCCCAGTTGCTATTCTCCAGTGTATCCTCCTCCCAAGCCTCATGTGAGTCTGCTCTCCTAGACGCCACGACCGCTCCATCGTCGAGGGGCTTCGGGTGAGCGGGATCCTCACCGGATCCGCCTTGGTCACCCCCACCCTTCGCCTTTGGATTGATATGCGACATCTCCTCCTTGCGGCGACTCCGAGACGTGATGTGATCTGGAGGTTTTGCAGGCTTCCCCGGGTTTTGTGTGGTGCGGCGATCAGGGTCTAGGGTTTTTGTATCCCCCGTCCCCGTCGTGCGCCTTGAGAACGTGGCGTGTTCGGACTCCTGAAAGGGCCGGCTTAGACTCGTAGACACCGTGTACATCGGAATCGTGGCCCAGAAGGACTCCTCCCGGCGATCCGATTCGCTCCCATTGGCAGGTTTTGGCGGCGGCGGAAGGGAGCCCATCGCTAAAACCCTAGACGAAGCAGACCTCACAGTAACATATTCAATGTTCATTTCCCTCCTCAGAACACCTTAATTACACCTTCATTAGGGAAAAAAATCATCCCACCGTATATCACAACATTTAAAAAATACATTAGATAAAAAGCACATGCCACACACCTCCCACCATCGTACCTAGTGTCAAATTGGTAATGGGGAACTAACCTCCTTCAAGTTCGATAAGTGGTGCTTTGCTGAATTATTGCCAACTCTTCTCTTCTCACTTTTGCAGGGGATAAGTGCTGCTCAGTATCATCACAATTTCAGGGCTACTAGGATTTAAAGTTGCATCCAAACCTCTCACGCACTGCCATTAATGAGATGGATGGCTTACGGTGATTGCGTGATAACATGCAGACCCCTACAAAGGCTACTGATGATCTACGGTCGTTGCTTGATTTTTCTTACAGTCTGCTTACTTTCAGGGGCATCATTTTGGAGCCGGCAACAATGGTTTGGGATACAATCATTCCTAAGAAATGGCAACTAATGATCTACAGTTTGATGTGGCAGCCGCTGCTTGAATTTTTTACGGTCTGCTTACTTTCAGGTAGGGTGAAAGTGCTAGTGATCGACTAGAGGTGGGGGGGTGAATAGGCGATTTTTAAGAAAGTCTTCAAAACATGGAAGTTTCGAAGACAAACAATAGAAGTAAACCTATTACCATGCAGCGGAAGGTAGACTACCCTAGGCAACCTTAGTCAAGCAACCAAAGAAGTGAAAGCACAATGACTAATAGCAGCTAGGCAGTAAGGATCAGGTAGGAAGATAATGTGAAGCCAATCAGATCAAGCAGTCACTTAGTGAAGACAAAAGATAATGCAATCATGCAATGACTTCATAAGGACCAACAGTAAGTAAAGGGAAGGGAAGGATGAAACCAGTGACTCATTGAAGACAATGATTTGTTGGACCAGTTCCAGTTGATGTGACAACTGTACGTCTGGTTAGGGCGGCTAGGTATTTAAACCTGAGGACACACAGTCCCGGACACCCAGTCCTGAACACGCAGCTCAGAACCCTTAGTCCTCACCGTATTCTCTTTGAGCTAAGGTCACGCAGACCTCGCCCAATCACTCTGGTAAGTCTTCAAGGTAGACTCCCAAACCTTCACAGACTTCGTTCACCGGCGATCCACAATGACTCTTGGATGCTCAGAACGCGACGCCTAACCGGTTGTAGGATTCACAGTCCTCAAGTGTAATAAGTCTTCAGATCACACAGACAGGACGACTTAAGTGATGCCTAACACTCTTTGGCTTTGGGTGGTTAGGACTTTATCCTCGCAAGGAATTCTCTCTCAAAGGCTTCGAGGTGGGTTGCTCTCAAACGACAACAACCGTACTTTAACTCTGAGCAGCCAACCGTTTATGGTTATAGGGGGTGGGCTATTTATAGCCACTAGGCAACCTGACCTGATTTGTCTGAAATGACCCTGGGTCACTAAGGAACTGACACGTGTTCCAATGGTCAGATTTCAAACAAACACGCAACTTTACTTGGGCTACAAGCAAACCTGACTTGTCCAACTCTGGACAAGATTCGCTCTCATAGTCTTCACTCAAAGACATAGGATTTTGGTTAAGCATCACTTCAGTCATTTTGACTGGTTTTCTTGGATCCCACTTAACAGTACAGTGGTTCCTATGACTCAACAGAGAAGAAAAAGAACTACGAAGGATCTAAGTCTTCGCGCTCCATAGTCTTCATGCGATGTATCCTCTTGTCATAGTCTTCAATGTGAATGTCTTCACATACCACCTTTGACTTCAATGTCTTCATACATTTTAGGGGTCATCTCTGGTAGGAAAACCGAATCAAGGAGGGACTTCTACCTGTGTTATCCTGCAATTCTCACAAACACATTAGTCCCTGAACTAGGTTTTTCGTCAATACTCCAAAACCAACTAGGGGTGGCACTAGATGCACTTACAATCTCCCCTTTTTTGGTGATTGATGACAAACAAGTTGAAGTTTTCAATGGGGAATATAATATGTGAAATTGTAAAGGATAAGGAATTGTCTTCATAAGTTGCAAGGGCTCCCCCTGAAGATGTGCATATAAGTAATTTGCTTTTGGAATGCAAATGCACATGGCAGGTTGTACTTGTGGAGATCCTCTTCAACTTATGATGACAATTCATCATGCATGAAAAGTATGTGAAGATAATGACATGCATAATGGAAAATGGACGTCTGCAAAACGATCTAAGTGCGGAATTTATCGTCGCACATGCGGAATTTATCATCGCATCACAAAGTAGCAAATAAGTAGCAGACGACCATCGAGTTTAAGTGTTACAACCAAAGAACCAAATGTATCAAAATGAGAGTTGTAAACACTAGGCAAAACATAAAGTAACTGCCCATATGGACCCGCTTGAAGACTATCAAACTCATATGCTTCTCCCCCTTTTGTCAGTAAGGACCAAAAAGGTTTGAAGACATAGAGCATCTACTCGTCCCCATGAGGAGTAGGTGAAGTAGCAAGGTCACCGGTGTTGTTAGGCGGTGCAGACAAGCTCGGGGCAGTGTCAACGCGTGCTGAAGGAGGGGGCGGTGAAGTAGCATCGTCTTCGTCCTCGATCACTCTGGCATTCACAGTTGCCGCAGAGGAAGAGAACTCACAGTCTTCAAGTGAGGGAGTTCGTCGTAGCACAGCCCTTCGGGGAGGTGTGGAGTCAAACTTGAAACGTTCAGAGAAGCCATCCTCTTGAAGATCATCCTCAGAGCACATAAGCGTCAGCCCTTTCCATGTACGCCGACAAGTTTCATGGGCAACAAAGGCATTCTTGGTGGCAAGGTTGCGAATGCGGTTGACATCCACCAAGAGGCTGTGCATTTGGCGCTTCAACCAGTCATGATGCCTATCCTGTTTCTGATGAAGAGCAACCAGAAGCTCTCGGTCATTGAGAACACGAGATCGCTTCTTGGGCCGTTGGGAAATAGTGCTTTCAGTGGCTTCAGTGAGGGCACGATGAGGTGCGTGTGTAGTGCCAGCCAGAGGATAAACACGAGTGAGTGCTTCAACTCCTTCAATGTTCTGAGAGAAACTTTGATGCTCCGCATTCTGAAGACTAGGAGGCTCCTTGGCAGGCTCTGGATAGAGGGCTTCAACGGACATATCCACGTCAGGCATAAAGATCCGATGATTGCGAGCAGAGGGCTGATATGAGATAGCTGAGTGGAGTTTGATCAGCCGCATTATCCATGGAGCGTAGAACTTCAAGCCAAAAAGATCAGATCCTGAAGCAGCAAGTTGGCGGATGAAGAAGTCTTGTGCGTTGAAGCATTTGCCGTGAAGAATATAGAAGACCAAAGTCTTCATTGCACCTTCCAGCTTTGCATATGGGGAATGTCCTTTGATGGGCCAGAGAGTTTGCCTTATAATGTGATAGATAGTCCGTGGCAGATACTCAAGGTCTTCAACAAGGAACTCCTTAGGATAGGTAGCATCTGGAGGCAAAGGCTTCATCATACTGAGCATCTGACAAATGTTTGGTTCAGGCTTCTGAAAGATGCTCTCCAGGGCTTCACTGTGAAGCTGGCAACCAGATTCATAGAGATCTCCAGGAGTGGGCAGACCAGTGAGCTCAATGATGTCAAAGGCTTTGGCTTCGTGATGAACATTTTCTGTCATCCACTCAAGGACCCAAGTCTTCGAATCTCTGTTGTAACCATGTATGTGAAGAGTGGCATAAAATTGGAGCATCAACTCTTCATTCCAGTGCTCTTGGTCGGTGACGAAAGGTAACAATCCAACCTCTTTGAAGCAATCCAGAGCTTCTTCCAAGCAGGACAGACCAGCTATTGCTTCGGTGTCAAGACGCATATGTGGGAAGATGCGACCTTGATTGTACAGAATGCATGAGTAATAGCTTCGTTGCGGATAGCTCCAGAACCAATCTGAAGATATTCGTTCCCTTGAGTAGGGGTTCTTGGAGCTATTGAGGAAGGTGTTTTCTGCTTTGAAGCCATTGACATTGAAGGATCCAGGTGCTGATGCAGGACCTGGAAACCTGGGCAACCTTGGCATTGGCTTCTGTACCTGAGGCCTATGCTCAATATGATAGTCAAACTGAGGACCAGCAGCAGGCGCAGGAACAAGAGTAGTAGCATCATTGGCTTCGCTGACATCTGGTTCATAGGTTGGTGAAGGCTCCACATTTGCTTCAGCCATGACGACGTCAGTGGCTTCATTCGTGTTGGTGGTGGCAGCTTCAAGATTTTCTACCTCCACTTGATGAGCTGGAGGGTCGGGCATAGAAACGTTCTCCTCGAGAACAGCTTCTTCTGTAGTTGGGGGAGTAGGGACACATTCTTCTTCTTGGGTGTCATCGGCTAATGCAGTCGGAATGTCTTCAGCAGTTTTAGCCTCAGACTCGCAGACTTGAGACCTTGGTCCTTTGCGAAGCCTGCGTAACGCTGGTGACGCCTTTGGAGATGGAGTTGGCTGGGCCTCAAGGTCATCTTCTTCTTGTTGTTGTGGGTGATCAGCCCATGATGCATCCTGAGCAGTTGGCGTTAGATGACGACCAATGCTGATGAGTTCGTTGTGTGTAAGCACAAGCGATGATACCTGTTGGTGCTCGATCTGAGGAAGAACTACATCATCTTCAACATGATCATGGTGACCAATGTCTTCAGCTGCGGTGGGATCGGCTGCTGGAATGTCTTCAGCTTCATGAGCCTCTGTGAAAGCAGGCTCATGGACAGTCAGTTGGCGCTCTTGATGTTCAGCAGCAGGGCGAACCATGGAGATAGGTTCAACAACCAGGGGCTCTGTGGGAGCAGCCCATTCCTTCTTGGTCTTCCGCTTCTTCTTGGAGGGAGCAGCAGCAGAGGCTTCATGATGTTTCCTCTTTCTGGCTTCAGCCTCAGTAGTCCTCGTCTTCTTCAGTTCTGAAGCGGTAGACCTGGCTTTTGGCTTCGATCCAGTCATGCTGGTTGGGAAGACAATGGGATGTGCTTCCTGCCTTGGTGCGTCGGGTTCGGCCATAGCGGGCTTCTTCTTCTGCTTTGCAGCCATCCTGGGGTCGATGCCAGGACACCCAAGGGCCTTGCGCTTCTCAGCCTCATTGTAGGCTTGCACACACTTGTCAGCCAGGCTCTTCATGCGCTCACGAGAACCTTGAGCTTCTTCACGCTTCTTGAGAAAGGCTTCTTTGAGCTTGTGCAGCATGATCTCGAAGTTCTTGACCTCTTGCACGCTGAGCTTGGCCATATGCTTCTTGAACTGAGCTTTCTCAAAGTCAATCTTCTGCTTCAGTTCAACGATGCGTTGGGCTATAGCTAACTCTGAAGCAATGGCGCCATGGAAGGCAACACTGAGGCCAATGGGAAGTTGCAGATCTTCAAAGCTGAGGTTGGGCGTGTCAAACCACTCATCGATGAAGTCGTGGATGATTGCCACGTCAAAGAGAGGCAAATTGTTGAAGATTTCTGCTTCTTCTTTGCTCTTGATCAGTTGCTCAAGAGCGTCATCTGCAAAATCTTCATCACTGGACAGATCAATGGCATCGTTGCGTAGAATAGCAGCAGCAGTCAGTTCTTGGCTGGTGTGTGGCAGAGGCATCTTGACTTTCTAGGGCTTGGAGATGCGTGACAAATCTTCAGACTGCACACTATCTTCAGGAGGTGCGGTAGCCAGTGGCTTCGCCTGTGAGATTTTTGGTGCTGAGGCAGGCTTTGAAGCTTTAGGCTGCTTTAGTTTCTTTGGCTTCGGTGCTGCAGGCGCTTCATCAGATTCAGCGTCATCTGCAGGCTCATCCACGGCTGTCCCTTGAACCACGATATGAGTGATGAGACCTTCCAGGTTGTAGAAGGGCCCAACAAGATTGGGTTCAGCTTCGCGGGTGCCATCGGCACGGGGAGTAGAGGGACCAGGGTTGAAGTCTAATCCCAATGACTTCTTGTTCTGCTTCGCTGAATTCTGGGCAAACTGGAAGTTGCGCTTGAACAGATTGTCGTCACGACACCATAGTAGTGACGATGGGTCAGCATCCGCAGGCTGTGGTCCACGGACCATGCAGGGATAGAAGCCTTGTTCAATGGCTTCATCTCTGGACCTGGGTTGAAGATTTCTATATAGGGTGTCTCCCCATGGTCGCTTGATGGCATTCTTCTCAGCATATTCCTTTGTCACAAACTTGTACTTGAACCACTGTTCTGCCCAATATCGTCGAATCCATTGGATTCGTGTCTTGCGCTGATTGTCGTCCTCTTCAGGATCTGTCTTGTACAGCTCTGAGAGGTCATCAGGCAGATCTCTTGATATTTCTCCTCGATGCTTTCTGCCACCCTTCCTTGCTGATTTCTCTGCAGCCATGAACTTTAAACTGAATGGCTTCAATACGTTCAAAGGCTTCAAAGGCTTTCGCTTGCTGGACAAACATGAACTGGCTTCGGGAGAATTTATATGATGCTGTAAGAATTCTGCAAATGAATGCAGACTATGAGAACCAAGGGATTCTCCCACAAACATGTACCTGTGACAGCATTAAGGTGCGAGGGAAGGGGAAGAGGTCATATGCATTCTCAGAAGATTTTGAAGATAAATCAGTTTAGAAGACATTGACCTCATCGTGCGAAGGCATTCACTCATAGATAAGGAGTTGGTTCCAGATTTGTACGAATCCACGGATCAGTACAAGTGAGGAATCTAACTACTTTGTGAAGCATAAGTGAATATACTAGGCATATTATGAGATGCAGTATGAAATAGATCCAACTTGTGTGAACAGAAACTGCTTGTGGTAGAAAGTGACGAATCTATAGGATCAAAGGGGCTGTAAAAAGGAAGTTTTATTTACCACACGAAGAACTGCTAGACGGAGTGGAAGAGGAGGCCGAGTAGTTTGATCGTCCGTGCCCTAACTTGGCAACGGAGGACACCTACGGCGACGGCGGAGAAGATGATGTCCACGGTCGGTGTGAAGACGGCGTCGGAGAGGTTGCGGCAGCTAAGCGCTTCGTCGCCGGCGTCGTCGAGGGCTAGCGATGGCACTAGGGTTCATGCGAGAGTGGAAGAAAGGATAATGATTGAGGTGAGGCGTGTATTTATAGGGACAGGGATGGCTCAGTGTTATTACACAGGTGCCCCTGGCGATTCACATCTGAGGAACACGTGGCCATCATGTAGCATATCGGAGGTTGTTCCATGTCCCACGCACGCCTGGATTGTTGGGTGGTCGTTCCCACTTCTCCGGGTTTCAGGTGAAGGAATTAGCATTGAAAGCGGACTTAATGTTTGTCTCTGTATCTTCTGCTGACAAGGACGCAGAGAAGACATTTGACAGTTTCAAGAGAATGCATATGATTTGGAGAGATAGAGTTCGAGATAGAAAGCATAGAGAGGTTAGGGTCCGATCACATTCACTTAGTTCAAAAGATTCAACAAGAAGACATAGCTATAAGTGAATGCTGTAGAGGACAGAGCACTAGTGTATATATATATAATCAACATAGTGAAGATAATCATGAAGACATGTTGAGATTGAAGCCAAACCAAATGTGAAGACATAGCAAATGTAACGCCATGAGTGAAACACTTCAAACAGAACATCTAGTGGTGGCGTTACCCACTGTATAGGAAGTATTAGACCCAGACATGGCGCACAATTATCGTGGCGCTCCGAAGTCAAATTTCTCATTAATGTATTCACACTTAGAATGTATGTCTTCATTGATTGAACATATACTTTACTTCGTGTGTTGCACATCTAAGTCATCAATATGCATAAGTGTTAGGATGTGTGCCTGATCACAGGACATTTGAGGATTCCAAGATATTTAGCTCACACCGTAACTTGCAAAATCTCTTCTCATCCAAGGGCTTGGTGAAGATATCTGCCAATTGCTCTTCAGTGTTGACGTGTATGATATCAATATCTTCCTTCACAACATGATCTCTGTGAAAGTGATGACGAATCTCAATGTGCTTTGTCTTCGAGTGCTGAACTGGGTTGTTAGCAATCTTGATGGCGCTTTCGTTGTCGCAGTAGAGTGGCACTTGCTTTAGATGAATGCCATAGTCTTTGAGTGTTTGCTTCATCCACAGAAGCTGAGCGCAGCAAGATCCAGCAGCAATGTATTCAGATTCAGCAGTGGAGAGAGATACACAGTTCTGCTTCTTTGAAGAGCAACATACAAGTGATCGTCCCAGAAAATGACATGTGCCTGATGTAGACTTGCGATCCACCTTGTCACCAGCATAATCAGCATCCAAGAATCCAACCAGATCAAACTCTGAGCCCTTTGGATACCATAATCCTAGAGTTGGGGTGTAAGCCAAATATCGAAGAATTCGCTTCACAACTAAGTGATGCGATTCCTTTGGTGCCGCTTGGAATCAAGCACACATGCAAACACTAAGCATAATATCTGGCCTAGATGCACATAGATAAAGTAAAGAACCAATCATGGAGCAGTATAACTTTTGATCGAACTCTTTACCATTGTCGTCGGGACCCAGATGATGTTTGGCTGGCATTGGCGTCGTGAAGCCCTTGCAGTCTTGCATACCAAACTTCTTCAGGCAATCTTTGAGGTACTTCTCTTGAGATATAAAGATGTCGTTGCGTTGTTGACGTATCTGAAGACCAAGGAAGAACTTCAGCTCACCCATCATGGACATCTGATATTGCTCTTGCATCATATATCCAAAGTCTTCACTGTATTTCTGATTGGTGCAGCCGAAGATAATGTCATCCACATGTATTTGGCACACAAACAGTTCACCATCATATGTCTTCATGAAGAGAGTGGGGTCGAGGGAACCAGGTGTGAAGCCTTTGCTCTTCAAGAAGTATTTGAGTGTGTCATACCAAGCCCGAGGGGCTTGTTTGAGGCCATATAGTGCCTTGTTGAGCTTGTACACCATGTCAGGATGTTTTGGATCTTCAAAACCAGGCGGTTGTGCAACATACACCTCTTCTTCAATCATGCCATTGAGAAAGGCACTCTTCACATCCATTTCATACAAGAGAATATTATGATGATTTGCATAGGCCAGCAGTATGCGGATAGCTTCAAGTCTAGCCACAGGAGCAAATGTTTCATCAAAGTCAATCCCTTGAACTTGAGTGTATCCTTGAGCAACGAGACGAGCTTTGTTTCTGACAACTTGACCATTCTCATCTTGCTTGTTGCGATATATCCATTTGGTGCCTATTATATTGTGCTTCCGAGGATCAGGACGCTTAACCGGGTCCCATACATTATTCAGCTCAAATTGTTGAAACTCTTCTTGCATGGCTTGAATCCATTCAGGTTCCATGAAGGCTTCTTCAACTTTCTTGGGTTCTGTTATTGAGACGAATGCGAAGTGTCCACAGAAATTTGCTAGTTGTGTTGCCCTTGAAGGAGTGAGTGGACCTGGTGCATTGATGCTATCAATTATTCTCTCAATCTGCACTTCATTTGGAACACGAGGATGTACAGGACGAAGATTTTGCTCTTGCTGATCATTGTCATTGTTAGAGGGATTGTCTTCAGGCTGAGCATTGTCTTCAGGTTGATCAGGTGCGGAGATGATAAGTTCCTCTTCAGGTTGAGCTTCAGAAGGTATGATTTATCCAGTTCCCATAAGTTTGATTGATTCACTGGATGGAACTTCATCTAGCACATTTGGCAGGTGCTCTCTTTGTGAGCCGTTAGTCTCATCGAACCGCACATCCACTGTTTCAACCACTTTATAATGAAAGATATTGAAGACTCTGTAGGAGTGCAAATCCTTTCCATATCCAAGCATAAAACCCTCATGTGCTTTTGGTGCAAATTTTGAAGTGTGATGTGGATCCTTGATCCAGCACCTGGCGCCAAATATTCTGAAGTAACTAACATTTGGCTTCTTGCCAGTAAGGAGCTCATAAGATGTCTTGTTCAGAAGCTTGTGAAGATAAACACGGTTGATTGTATGGCATGCAGTATCAATGGCTTCAGGCCAGAACTTTCTTGGAGTCTTGTATTCATCAAGCATCATTCGGGCCATCTCAATAAGTGTTCTGTTCTTGCGTTCGACGACGCCATTCTGATGTGGCGTGTATGGAGCTGAGAATTCATGTGTGATGCCCAAAGTATCAAGATATGTATCCAGGCCAGTGTTCTTGAACTCAGCGCCATTGTCACTTCTGATGTGTTTTATCTTGGCGCCATAGTTGTTCATTGCTCGATTGGCGAAGCGTCTGAAGACATCCTGCACTTCAGTCTTGTAGAGGATTATATGCACCCAAGTATATCTAGAATAATCATCAACAATGACAAAGCCATAGAGACAAGCAGTAGTAGTAAGAGTTGAGTAATGAGTGGGACCGAAAAGATCCATGTGGAGCAGTTCGAAGGGTCGAGTCGTTGTCATGATTGTCTTCGATGGATGCTTGGTCCTCGTCATCTTTCCTGCTTCACAGGCACCGCATAAGTGATCTTTCTTGAACTTGACGCCCTCGATGCCTATGACATGCTTCTTCTTTGCAAGGGTGTGCAGGTTCCTCATGCCAGCATGCCCTAGCCTCCGATGCCAGAGCCAGCATTCTGAAGCTTTTGCTAGAAGACATACGGCAAGCTGTGGTCCTGCTGAGAAATCTACCACGTACAAATCATCTTTCCGATACCCTTCAAACACTAGAGACTTGTCAGATTCCATTAGAACAAGGCAATGATATTTTCCAAACATCACAATCATGTTTAAATCACAAAGCATTGAGATAGACATTAAGTTGAAGCCAAGGGATTCAACAAGCATGACTTTATCCATGTGTTGATCCTTTGAGATTGCAACTCTACCTAGACCCAATACCTTACTTTTACAAGTGTCAGCAAATGTGATGTGACTTTTGTCGGATGGACGTAAGGTTGAGTCCATAAGAAGGCTTCTCTTTCCAGTCATGTGATTGGTACACCCACTATCAATAATCCATTCTGAAGCTGCTGGTGTCGTACCCTACAGTGCAGTTAGGGGGATAGGCTTCATGAAGAGAATTGTGAAGCAAAAACATTTGATGAACCAGTGGGTTATGAAAGCTTAGATCGAGATTTGGACTGATAGGGCGAGTAGCAAGCGATTCAGGAACAAAGTACATAATAAGACCATTTGGGCATTTGATCTTGCGCCCTACAAGATGTTTAAGGTCCCCAGCAATAGCGTCAGACGATTTTGGTTTTTTGCCGGAGACCTTTCCCTGCAAAAGAGAGTTAAGCTTTCTTAGCCACCCACATCTTCACGGGTGGCTTTGAAGCAATGAGTCTAAGTGCAGCATCTGAGAACTTTGGCTTTGGAGCCCTAGCAAAAAGTCTTGCAGGTGGACAATAGTACTCATAAGAATAAGTAGAATAGTTCTTGGTCTTATGAACATGGCGGTTTGATGAACCACGCTCATATTCATAGGCCTGAGTATGGCTTCCCTGCAGAACATTTGCGTTAGTGTGACTCCGGTGAGTCCTCTGTCTGTATGAATCCTTTGGACCATATGAAGCCTGTGGTCTGGGGTTTGTCTTCTTCACCCGTGGTGTCATGATGACATTCACAGGAAGATTCTCCAAACACCTTTTCGGCACCCAAATCTTCTTCATAGGCGGTCCATTCCTGCAGTTAGTACCAATTGAAGGAAATATGCCCTAGAGGCAATAATAAAGTTATTATTTATTTCCTTATTTCATGATAAATGTTTATTATTCATGCTAGAATTGTATTAACCGAAAACATAATACATGTGTGAATACATAGAAAAACAGAGTGTCACTAGTATGCCTCTACTTGACTAGCTCGTTAATCAAAGATGGTTATGTTTCCTAACCATGGACAAAGAGTTGTTATTTGATTAACGGGATCACATCATTAGATGAATGATCTGATTGACATGACCCATTCCATTAGCTTAGCAGCCGATCGTTTAGTATGTTGCTATTGCTTTCGTCATGACTTATACATGTTCCTATGACTATGAGATTATGTAACTCGCGTGTGCCAGAGGAACACTTTGTGTGCTACCAAACGTCACAACGTAACTGGGTGATTATAAAGGTACTCTACAAGTGTCTCCAAAGGTACATGTTGGGTTGACATATTTCGAGATTAGGATTTGTCACTACGATTGTCGGAGAGGTATCGCTGGGCCCTCTCGGAAATGCACATCACTTAAGTCTTGCAAGCAATGCAACTAATGAGTTAGTTGCGAAATGATGTATTACAGAACGAGTAAAGAGATTTGCCGGTAACGAGATTGAACTAGGTATTGGATACCGACGATCGAATCTCAGGAAAGTAACATACCGATGACAAAGGGAACAACGTATGTTGTTATGCGGTCTGACCGATAAAGATCTTCGTAGAATATGTAGGAGCCAATATGGGCATCTAGGTCCCGCTATTGGTTATTGACCGGAGACGTGTCTCGGTCATGTCTACATTGTTCTCGAACCCGTAGGGTCCGCACGCTTAAGGTTTCGATGACAATTATATTATGAGTTTATGAGTTTTGATGTACCGAAGGAGTTCGGAGTCCCGGATGAGATCGGGGACATGACGAGGAGTCTCGAAATGGTCGAGACGTAAAGATCGATATATTGGACGACTATATTCGGACATCGGAAAGGTTCCGAGTGATTCGGGTATTTTTCGAAGTACCGGAGAGTTACGGGAATTCGCCGGGAGAAGTATTGGGCCTTAATGGGCTTTAGTGGGAAGAGGAGAAAGGGCCTGCTGCGCCCCCCCTCCCCTCTAGTCCGAATTGGACTAGGGAAAAGGGGGCCGGCCACCTTTCCTTCTCCTCCACTTCCTTCTCCCTTCCTCCCCTCTTGGTGGACTCCTACTAGGACTTGGAGTCCTAGTAGGACTCCACATCCTGGCCGCACCTAGCCTTGGCCGGCCTCCTCCTCCTCCATCCTTTATATACAGGGGCAGGGGGCACCCCATAGACACACAAGTTGATCCACGTGATTAGCCGTATGCGGCGCCCCCTGCCACCATAGTCCTCGATAATATTGTAGCGGTGCTTAGGCGAAGCCCTGCGACAGTAGTACATCAAGATCGTCACCACGCCGTCGTGCTGACGGAACTCTTCCCTGACACTTTGCTGGATCGGAGTCCGGGGATCGTCATCGAGCTGAACGTGTGCTAGAACTCGGAGGTGCCGTAGTTTCGGTGCTTGATCGGTCGGGCCGTGAAGACGTACGACTACATCAATCGCATTGTCATAACGCTTCCGCTGTCGATCTACAAGGGTACGTAGATCACACTCTCCCCTCTCGTTGCTATGCATCACCATGATCTTGCGTGTGCGTAGGAATTTTTTTGAAATTACTACGTTCCCCAACAGTGGTATCAGAGCCTAGGTTTTATGGTTTGATGTTATATGCACGAGTAGACCACAAGTGAGTTGTGGGCGATATAAGTCATACTGCCTACCAGCATGTCATACTTTGGTTCGGCGGTATTGTTGGATGAAGCGGCCCGGACCGATATTATGCGTACGCTTACGCGAGACCGGTTCTCCCGACGTGCTTTGCACAAAGGTGGCTTGCGGATGACTGTTTCTCCAACTTTAGTTGAACCAAGTGTGGCTATGCCCGGTCCTTGCGAAGGTTAAAACGGAGTCAAATTGACAAACTATCGTTGTGGTTTCGATGCGTAGGTGAGATTGGTTCTTACTTAAGCCCGTAGCAGCCACGTAAAACTTGCAACAACAAAGTAGAGGACGTCTAACTTGTTTTTACAGGGCATGTTGTGATGTGATATGGCCAGACATGATGCTAAATTTTATTATATGAGATGATCATGTTTTGTAACCGAGTTATCGGCAACTGGCAGGAGCCATATGGTTGTCGCTTTATTGTATGCAATGCAATCGCGATGTAATGCTTTACTTTATCACTAAGCGGTAGCGATAGTCGTGGAAGCATAAGATTGGCGAGACGACAACGATGCTACGATAGAGATCAAGGTGTCACGCCGGTGACGATGGTGATCATGACGGTGCTTCGGAGATGGAGATCACAAGCACAAGATGATGATGGCCATATCATATCACTTATATTGATTGCATGTGATGTTTATCTTTTTATGCATCTTATCTTGCTTTGATTGACGGTAGCATTATAAGATGATCTCTCACTAAATTATCAAGAAGTGTTCTCCCTGAGTATGCACCATTGCGAAAGTTCTTCGTGCTGAGACACCATGTGATGATCGGGTGTGATAGGCTCTACGTTCAAATACAACGGGTGCAAAACAGTTGCACACGCGGAATACTCAGGTTATACTTGACGAGCCAAGCATATACAGATATGGCCTCGGAACACGGAGACCGAAAGGTCGAGCGTGAATCATATAGTAGATATGATCAACATAGTGATGTTCACCAATGAAACTACTCCATCTCACGTGATGATCGGACATGGTTTAGTTGATTTGGATCACGTGATCACTTAGAGGATTAAAGGTATGTCTATCTAAGTGGGAGTTCTTAAGTAATATGATTAATTGAACTTGAATTTATCATGAACTTAGTCCTGGTAGTATTTTGCAAATCATGTTGTAGATCAATAGCTCGCGTTGTTGCTTCCCTGTGTTTTGTTCCTAGAGAAAAACTATGTTGAAAGATGTTAGTAGCAATGATGTGGATTGGATCCGTGATATGAGGTTTATCCTCATTGCTGCACAGAAAAATTATATCCTTGATGCACCGCTAGGTGACAGACCTATTGCAGGAGCAGCTGCAGACGTTATGAACGTTTGGCTAGCTCAATATGATGACTACTTGATAGTTTAGTGCACCATGCTTAACGGCTTAGAATCGGGACTTCAAAGACGTTTTGAATGTCATGGACCATATGAGATGTTCCAGGAGTTGAAGTTAATATTTCAAGCAAATACCCGAGTTGAGAGATATGAAGTCTCCAACAAGTTCTATAGCTAAAAGATGGAGGAGAATCGCTCAACTAGTGAGCATGTGCTCAGATTGTCTGGGTTCTACAATCGCTTGAATCAAGTGGGAGTTAACCTTCCAGATAAGATAGTGATTGATAGAATTCTCTAGTCACCATGACCAAGTTAGTAGAACTTCGTGATGAACTATAGTATGCAAGGGATGACGAAAACGACTCCCGAGCTTTTCATGATGATGAAATCGATGAAGGTAGAAATCAAGAAGAACATCAAGTGTTGATGGTAGACAAGACCACTAGTTTCAAGAAAAGGGCAGAGGGAAGAAGGGGAACTTCAAAAAGAACAGCAAGCAAGTTGCTGCTCAAATGAAGAAGCCCAAGTCTGGACCTAAGCCAGAGACTGAGTGCTTCTACTGCAAAGGGACTGGTCACTGGAAGCGGAACTACCCCAAGTGATTGGCAGATAAGAAGGATGGCAAGGTGAACATAAGTATATTTGATATACATGTTATTGATGTGTACTTTACTAGTGTTTATAGCAACCCCTCAGTATTTGATACTAGTTCAGTTGCTAAGATTAGTAACTCGAAACGGGAGTTGCAGAATAAACAGAGACTAGTTAAGGGTGAAGTGACGATGTGTGTTGGAAGTGGTTCCAAGATTGATATGATCATCATCGCACACTCCCTATAAATTCGGGATTAGTGTTGAACCTAAATAAGTGTTATTTGGTGTTTACGTTGAGCATGAATATGATTTGATCATGTTTTGTAATACGGTTATTCATTTAAGTAAGAGAATAAATTGTTGTTCTGTTTACATGAATAAAACCTTATATGGTTACACACCCAATGAAAATAGTTCATTGGATCTCGATCATAGTGATACACATAATCATAATATTGAAACCAAAAGATGCAAAGTTAATAATGATAGTGCAACTTATTTGTAGCACTGCCGTTTAGGTCATATTGGTGTAAAGCGCATGAAGAAACTCCATGCTGATGGGCTTTTGGAATCACTTGATTATGAATCAGTTGATGCTTGCGAACCATGCCTCATGGGCAAGATGACTAAGACTCTGTTCTTCGGAACAATGGAGCGAGCAATAGATTTGTTGGAAATCATACATACTGATGTATGTGGTCCGATGAATATTGAGGCTCGCAATAGGTATCATTATTTTCTGATCTTCACAGATGATTTGAGCAGATATGAGTATATCTACTTGATTAAACATAAGTCTGAAACATTTGAAAAGTTCAAAGAATTTCAGATTGAAGTGGAGAATCATCGTAACAAGAAAATAAGGCTTCTACGATCTAATCGCGGAGACAAATATTTGAGTTACGAGTTTGGTCTTCAATTAAAACAATGTGGAATAGTTTCACAAATTCGTGCCACCCGGAACACCACAGCAAAATGGTGTGTCCGAACGTCATAGCCGTACTTTATTAGATATAGTGCAAATCTATGATGTTTCTTACTGATTTACCACTATCGTTTTTGAGGTTATGCATTAAAGACAGCTGCATTCACGTTAAAAAAAGGGGGGCACCATCTAAGTCCGTTGAGACGACACAATCTGAACTGTGGTTTAGCAAGAAACCAAAGTTGTCGTTTCTTAAAGTTTGGAGTTGTGATGCTTATGTGAAAAAATTTCATCCTGATAAGCTCAAAACCAAATCGGAGAAATATATCTTCATAGGATACCCAAAAGGAGACTGTTGGGTACACCTTCTATCATAGATCCTAAGGCAAGACATTCGTTGCTTATAATGGATCCTTTCTAGAGAAGGAGTTTCTCTCGAAAGAAGTGAGTGGGAGGAAAGTAGAACTTGATAAGGTAATTGTACCTTCTCCCTTATTGGAAAGTAGTTCATCACAGAAATCTGTTCCTGTGACTACTACACCAATTAGTGAGGAAGCTAATGATGATGATCATAAAACATCAGATCAAGTTACTACCGAATCTCGTAGGTAAACCAGAGTGAGATCCGCACCAGAGTGGTACAGTAATCCTATTCTGGAAGTCATGTTACTAGACCATGATGAACTTGCGAACTATGAGGAAGCGATGATGAGCCCAGATTCCGCAAAATGGCTTGAGGCCATGAAATCTGAGATGGGATTCATGTATGAAAACAAAGTATGGACTTTGGTTGACTTTCCCGATGATCGGCAAGCCATAGAAAATAAATGGATCTTCAAGAGGAAGACGGACGTTGATAGTAGTGTTACTATCTACAAAGCTAGAATTGTCGCAAAAGGTTTTCGACAAGTTCAAAGTGTTGACTACGATGAGAGTTTCTCACTCGTATCTATGCTTAAGTCTGTCCGAATCATGTTAGCAATTGCCGCATTTTATGAAATCTGGCAAATGGATAAACAAAACTGCATTCCTTAATGGATTTCTTAAAGAAGAGTTGTATATGATGCAACCAGTAGGTTTTGTCAATCCTAAAGGTGCTAACAAAATATGCAAGCTCCAGCGATTCATGTATGGACTGGTGCAAGCATCTCAGAGTTGGAATACACGCTTTGATAAGTTGATCAAAGCATATAGTTTTATACAGACTTGCGGTGAAGCCTGTATTTACAAGAAAGTGAGTGGGAGCACTACAGCATTTCTGATAAGTATATGTGAATGACATATTGTTGATCGGAAATAATGTAGAATTATTCTGTAAAGCATAAAGGAGTGTTTGAAAGGAGTTTTTCAAAGAAAGACTTCGGTGAAGCTGCTTACATATTGAGCATCAAGATCTATAGAGATAGATCAAGACGCTTGATAAGTTTTTTCAATAAATACATACCTTGACAAGATTTTGAAGTAGTTCAAAATGGAACAGTCAAAGAAAGAGTTTCTTGCCTATGTTACAAGGTGTGAAATTGAGTAAGACTCAAAGCCCGACCACGGCAGAAGATAGAAAGAGAATGAATGTCATTCCCTATGCCTTGGTCATAGGTTCTATAAAGTATGCCATGTTGCGTACCAGATCTATTGTATACCCTACCACTGAGTTTGGCAAGGGAGTACAATAGTGATCTAGGAGTAGATCACTAGACAACGGTCAAAATTATCCTTAGTGGAATAAGGATATGTTTCTCGATTATGGAAGTGAAAAAAGGTTCGTCGTAAAGGGTTACGCCGATGCAAGTTTTGACACTAATCTAGATGACTCTAAGTCTCGGTCTAGATACATATTGAAAGTGGGAGCAATTAGCTAGAGTAGTTCCATGCAGAGCATTGTTGACATAGAAATTTGCAAAATACATGCGGATCTGAATGTGGCAGACCCGTTGACTAAGATTCTCTCACAAGCAAAACATGATCACACCTTAGTACTCTTTGGGTGTTAATCACATAGCGATGTGAATGAGATTACTGAATCCAGTAAACCCTTTGGGTGTTGGTCACATGGCGATGTGAACTATGGGTGTTAATCAAATGGTGATGTGAACTATTGCTGTTAAATCACATGACGATGTGAACTAGATTATTGACTCTAGTGCAAGTGGGAGACTGAAGGAAATATGCCCTAGAGGCAATAATAAAGTTATTATTTATTTCCTAATTTCATGATAAATGTTTATTATTCATGCTAGAATTGTATTAACCGGAAACATAATACATGTGTGAATACATAGACAAACAGAGTGTCACTAGTATGCCTCTACTTGACTAGCTCGTTAATCAAAGATGGTTATGTTTCCTAACCATGGACAAAGAGTTGTTATTTGATTAACGGGATCACATCATTAGATGAATGATCTGATTGACATGACCCATTCCATTAGCTTAGCACCCGATCTTTTAGTATGTTGCTATTGCTTTCTTCATGACTTATACATGTTCCTATGACTATGAGATTATGTAACTCCCGTGTGCCAGAGGAACACTTTGTGTGCTACCAAATGTCACAACGTAACTGGGTGATTATAAAGGTACTCTACAGGTGTCTCCAAAGGTACATGTTGGGTTGACGTATTTCAAGATTAGGATTTGTCACTCCGATTGTCGGAGAGGTATCTCTGGGCTCTCTCGGTAATGCACATCACTTAAGCCTTGCAAGCAATGCAACTAATGAGTTAGTTCCGAGATGATGTATTACAGAACGAGTAAAGAGACTTGCCGGTAACGAGATTGAACTAGGTATTGGATACCGACGATCGAATCTCGGGCAAGTAACATACCGATGACAAAGGGAACAACGTATGTTGTTATGCGGTCTGACCGATAAAGATCTTCGTAGAATATGTAGGAACCAATATGGGCATCCAGGTCCCGCTATTGGTTATTGACCGGAGACGTGTCTCGGTCATGTCTACATTGTTCTCGAACCCGTAGGGTCCGCATGCTTAAGGTTTCGATGACAATTATATTATGAGTTTATGAGTTTTGATGTACCGAAGGAGTTCGGAGTCCCGGATGAGATCAGGGACATGACGAGGAGTCTCGAAATGGTCGAAACGTAAAGATCGGTATATTGGACGACTATATTCGGACATCGGAAAGGTTCCGAGTGATTCGGGTATTTTTCGGAGTACCGGAGAGTTACGGGAATTCACCGGGAGAAGTATTGGGCCTTAATAGGCTTTAGTGGGAAGAGGAGAAAGGGCTTGCTGCGCCCCCCCCCCCCTCCCCTCTAGTCCGAATTGGACTAGGGAAAAGGGGGCCGGCCACCTTTCCTTCTCCTCCACTTCCTTCTCCCTTCCTCCCCTCTTGGTGGACTCCTACTAGGACTTGGAGTCCTAGTAGGACTCCACATCCTGGCCGCACCTAGCCTTGGTCGGCCTCCTCCTCCTCCATCCTTTATATACAGGGCAGGGGGCACCCCATAGACACACAAGTTGATCCACGTGATCATATTCTTAGCCATGTGCGGCGCCCCCTGCCACCATAGTCCTCGATAATATTGTAGTGGTGCTTAGGCGAAGCCCTGCGACAGTAGTACATCAAGATCGTCACCACGCCGTCGTGCTGACGGAAATCTTCCCCGACACTTTGCTGGATCGGAGTCCGGGGATCATCATCGAGCTGAACGTGTGCTAGAACTCGGAGGTGCCGTAGTTTCAGTGCTTGATCGGTCGGGCCGTGAAGACGTACGACTACATCAACCGCGTTGTCATAACGCTTGTGCTGTTGATCTACAAGGGTACGTAGATCACACTCTCCCCTCTCGTTGCTATGCATCACCATGATCTTGCGTGTGCGTAGGAAATTTTTTGAAATTACTACGTTCCCCAACACCAATATACCTGGCAAACACTTCACCATTCTGATTCTTAAATAGTTTGTAGTTTGCATCATAGGATTCATCAATAACAATGGGATTAGCACAAGTGAAGCCAGATAGGGTGGATGGATCCACTGAAGGTTCCTTTGCAGCACCCCATGTGGTTTTGGGGTACTGCTCGGGTTTCCAGTAAGAGCCATCGGCATTCATTTTGCTTTCGAACCCAACACCCTCTTTCCTAGGGTTTCGGTTCAGGATCTGCCTTTTGAGGACATCACATAGTGTCTGATGCCCTTTGAGACTTTTGTACATCCCTGTTTCAAGTAGTGTCTTCAACCTAGCATTCTCATCAGCAATAGCAGTGGTATCCTCACTAGAGGGGTTAGTTACCACATCAACAGGTGAAGATATTGCAACAGTAGCAGCATTAGAACATTCAGCAACAGAAGTAGCGTTATCACGCTCAATGCATTTAACACATGGTGGTTCAAATCCTTCCTGAGCTGAACTGATCTGTTTGGCGCGAAGTGACTCGTTTTCCTTCTGAAGATCTTCATGAGCCGCTCTCAATTTCTCAAGGTCTTGCTTCCTTTGAAGATAATCATAGGGAAGCCTGAGTTGTTGAGAGCGTTTCATGACGACTTTCAAGTTCCTCATACATAACGTGAAGATTTTTTATGTCTTCAATTAAGGACTGAGATCGAGTCATTTCAGCATCTAACAGATCATTGCTTTTGTCTAACAGTTTTTGAATGTGTTCCATAGCTTTCTGTTGTTCAGTTGCAATTTTAGCAAGTGTTTTGTAGCTAGGTTTGGAATCACAATCAGATTCATCGTCACTGGATGTTTGATAGTGAGTAGTGCGTGTGTTTACCTTGGCACCGCGTGCCATGAAGCAGTAGGAAGGAACGGAGTAGTCCTTGTCATTCGCATCAGTGTCGGTGATGAAGTCATTGTCTTCAGTGTTGAAGATGGACTTGGCAACGTATGCTGTAGCCAGACTCGCAACACCAGAATCGGACTCCTCCTCAGACTCCACCTCCGCCTCCTCAGAAGCAGACTCCTCCTTAGAGTCCATTTCCTTGCCAACAAATGCACGTGCCTTGTCAGATGAGTTCTTCTTGTGTGATGAAGACTTTGAGGAAGACTTGTAAGAAGACTTTGAGTATTTCTTCTTCTTGTCGTCGTCAGAATCATACTCTTTGCTCCTCTTCTTCTTGTTGTTCTCATTGTCCCACTTTGGACACTCAGAGATGTAGTGGCCAGGTTTCTTGCACTTGTGACATGTTCTCTTCTTGTAGTCATGAGCAGAAGCTTCATCATTCCTTGAGCTTGATCGTGAAGACTTTCTGAACCCTTTCTTCTTGGTGAATTTTTGGAACTTCTTCACGAGCATAGCGAGCTCCTTTCCAATGTCTTCAGGATCATCAGAATTGCTGTCAGATTCTTCTTCAGATGAGGAGATAACTTTTGCCTTCAAGGCACGAGTTCGCCCATAGCTGGGACCGTAGATGTCTCTTTTCTCAGAAAGCTGAAACTCGTGTGTGTTGAGCCTCTCAAGTATGCCAGACGGATCGAGTGTCTTGAAATCAGGGCGTTCTTGAATCATCAGGGCTAGGGTGTCAAACGAATTGTTAAGTGATCTCAGGAGTGTCTTGACGACTTCATGCTTGGTGATCTCAGTGGCGCCGAGGGCTTGAAGCTCATTTGTGATGTCAGTGAGTCAATCGAACATGAGCTGGACATTCTCATTGTCATTTCTCTTGAAGCGGCTGAAGAGGTTGCGAAGGACACTGATTCTCTGATCTCTCTGGGTGGAGACGCCTTTGTTGACCTTGGAGAGCCAGTCCCAGACTAGCTTGGAAGTCTCCAACGCACTCACACGGCCATACTGTCCTTTGGTCAAATGACCACAGATGATATTCTTAGCAGTAGAGTCCAGTTGAACGAACTTCTTGACATCAGCAGCAGTGACACCTTCTCCAGCCTTGGGAACGCTGTTCATTACGACATACCATAAGTCGACATCAATGGCTTCAAGATGCATGCGCATCTTATTCTTCCAGTAGGGATATTCAGTTCCATCGAAGACGGGGCACGCAGCGGAGACTTTGATTATCCCTGCAGTCGACATAGCTAAAACTCCAGGTGGTTAAACCGAATCACACAGAACAAGGGAGTACCTTGCTCTGATACCAATTGAAAGTGCTAGTGATCGACTAGAGGGGGGGTGAATAGGCGATTTTTAAGAAAGTCTTCAAAACATGGAAGTTTCAAAGACAAACAATAGAAGTAAACCTATTACCACGCAGCGGAAGGTAGACTACCCTAGGCAACCTTAGTCAAGCAACCAAAGAAGTGAAATCACAATGACTAATAGCAGCTAGGCAGTAAGGATCAGGTAGGAAGATAATGTGAAGCCAATCAGATCAAGCAGTCACTCAGTGAAGACAAAAGATAATGCAATCATGCAATGACTTCACAAGGACCAACAGTAAGTAAGGGAAGGGAAGGATGAAACCAGTGACTCATTGAAGACAATGATTTGTTGGACCAGTTCCAGTTGCTGTGACAACTGTACGTCTGGTTAGGGCGGCTAGGTATTTAAACCTGAGGACACACAGTCCCGGACACCCAGTCCTGAACACACAGCTCAGAACCCTTAGTCCTCACCGTATTCCATTTGAGCTAAGGTCACGCAAACCTCGCCCAATCACTCTGGTAAGTCTTCAAGGTAGACTCCCAAACCTTCACAGACTTCGTTCACCGGCGATCCACGATGACTCTAGGATGCTCAGAACGCGACGCCTAACCGGCTGGAGGATTCACGGTCCTCAAGTGTAATAGGTCTTCAGATCACACAGACAGGACGACTTAAGTGATGCCTAACACTCTTTGGCTTTGGGTGGTTAGGACTTTATCCTCGCAAGGAATTCTCTCTCAAAGGCTTCGAGGTGGGTTGCTCTCAAACGACAACAGCCGTACTTTAACTCTGAGCAGCCAAGCGTTTATGGTTGTAGGGGGTGGGCTATTTATAGCCACTAGGCAACCCGACCTGATTTGTCCGAAATGACCCTGGGTCACTAAGGAACTGACACGTGTTCCAACGGTCAGATTTCAAACACACACGACAACTTTACTTGGGCTACAAGCAAAGCTGACTTGTCCAACTCTGGACAAGATTCGCTCTCATAGTCTTCACTCGAAGACATAGGATTTTGGTTAAGCATCACTTCAGTCATTCTAACTGGTTTTCTTGGACCCCACTTAACAGTACGGTGGTTCCTATGACTCAACAGAGAAGAAAAAGAACTACGAAGGATCTAAGTCTTCGCGCTCCATAGTCTTCATGCGATGTATTCTCTTGTCATAGTCTTCAATGTGAATGTCTTCACATACCACCTTTGACTTCAATGTCTTCATACATTTTTAGGGGTCATCTCTGGTAGAAAAACCGAATCAATGAGGGACTTCTACCTGTGTTATCCTGTAATTCTCACAAACACATTAGTCCCTCAACTAGGTTTGTCGTCAATACTCCAAAACCAACTAGGGTTGGCACTAGATGCACTTACATAGGGGTGCAGGATGGCGTCCCGCAAAGTCCCGCAAAAACAGCCAACTACTACACAGCTAGTACAAATTGGTGTGGCACGGTTTTTGCCTCCGATGATGCTTCAAAGGCATGGAGAGGAATTGAGTTCGGCTTGGAGCTCCTAAAGAAAGGAATAATTTGGAGAGTGGGTAATGGAAAGAAAATTCAAATCCAAAGGGACCAGTGAATCCCAAGGAGAGAGGGATTAAAAGTTGCCAACTTCATCTGCAGATCAAGACTGAGATGGGTAAATCAGCTTATTGACCCGGTCTCAAAAGACTGGAACCATGGACTTATCAATCGGTTATTCTATCCCTTCGACGCGTCTGAAATTGTTAAGATAAGAATACCGAAAGGGGAGACTGAGGATTGTGTGGCTTGGCACTATGAGAACTCTGGTAATTTCTCTGTCAAGAGTGCCTACAAGCTTGCGATTGCGATAAATGGAAGAGGCCCTCAGACTTCCATCTCCACGGCAAGTGTGGATGACCGAAGCAGTTGGGACCTTATCTGGAAAGCAAAAATCCCTGGAAAAATCAAATTATTCGGATGGAGGGTGGCCAGAAACACCCTAGCTACCAAGTCAAACAAGTGCAGACGAACAATTGCCACAAACAGCACCTGTGATTCAAGATGGCAATGGGGCCCCGAAACCCGCGTCCCCGCGGGTTTTTACCCTATTAGGGGACGGGGATGGGCGTCTTTTCATCCTCGCGGGGCTGTTGTTGGGCACATTATACAACCCGACACGTTTCATGGGTTTGCACCCATTTCGGTAGTCCCCGAACCCAAAACCCAGCAAACCCGGCAAAATACATTTTTTCACCAAGCTTGAGCGTATTTTGATCTTCTCTAGGACTTGGCACTTTGATTTGGCTTTGGAAGCTTTGAAGATAGTCTTTTGGAGTCTTGGAGATGTGAAAGATGCTATGATGATTTCTACTTTAAAGTGATTTGTGAACTATGAATTCTATTTCAAAACTTATGTATTGGACTATTTTGTCTCATTTGTGCTTTTTATTTGTGAACCAAGAATTATATTTTAGAACTTGTGTAATTGGACATCTTGTTTAACCATGTATGGCTGAAATATGCTCCTGTTTGTTGCTGAAATCTGATTATCTATGTTGCTGAAATGTGGTATCGTTTTGTTCTCGAAATATTATTCTTTGTTGGTTCTATGTTTCCTTATATATGTCGATTTCCCCGCAGGTTCCCCGTGGGTTTAGAAAATCCGATGGGTTTAGGGGACGGGCGAAAAACTAGCCCCGCGCACGGTGACGGGGACGGGCACGGGTTTAGGATTTTCTCGTGGGGATGGGTTTGGGAAGGCAAAACCCGATGGGTTTCATCCCCGTTGCCATCTTGACCTGTGATATATGCGGCAATGCGGAGGAAGATGAGTATCATGCTGTGGTATCGTGCACAAAAAGCAGAGCTCTAAGGCAAGCAATGAGAAATCATTGGAGGCTCCCGAAAGAAAATGCGTTCTGGTACACAGGAGAGGATTGGCTCCAAAACCTCCGGAATACATGCGATGCTGACACCCGGAACAAAATCCTAATCATGATATGGCGAGCATGGTTTCTCAGGGATAATATAATCCATAGTGATGGAAAGGAGACGATTTCGAGATCAGTGGCTTTCCTGCTTAAGTATGAAGAAGAAGTCAGGTCAGTTCAGGAGAAATCAGAGGCCGAAAGGGGCATGTTCTGCATGAATCTGTTTGAACAGCACTGCCCAGATCCTCTCAAGCCTGTGGGGAAGCAATGGCGCCCTCCAGGCGAGGGCGTGATCAAATTAAATACTGACGCTTCTGTTGACCCTGCATCGGGTGTGAGTGTGTGCGGTGTAGTTGCTAGAAACGAGCAAGGAGCCCCGGTCTTCTCGATGGGATGCAAACTGGGCAAATGTACGACAGTGGAAGAAGCAGAGGGCCTTGCGCTGCTGAGCGGGCTGCAGACTCTGGCAAGATACTATAACGGACCAATACATGTAGAAATCGATTGCATGACCCTGGTGAAGACGATCAGCCCAGGCGCAGCAAATCAGTCGCACCTATTTTCGATTGTAGCTGACAGCAAGACAGAGCTGTGCAAGTTTCGATCTCACCTGATTGAGTGGGTTCAGAGAGAGAAGAATAAACTTGCCCATGGTCTGGTAGCTTTTGCATCTAGGTTCGGCGATCTCTTCAAGTTGGCTGGCGTGCCAAATGGGCTGAGTGATATATTGTGGAAAGATTGTAACCGGACTGATTGATCAGTTTGTGTGATTCTCAAAAAAAAAATTTGTGTGGCACATTTCTAGAACTAACTTTTTTAGCTTTGGATAGGAAGCGGGATGGGTTCGGGCGCCGTCCTGCACCCCTACTTTCAGGGGCATCATCTGGGAGCCGGGAACAATGGTTTTGGATACAATCATTCCTAAGAAATGGCGGGTTTTCCTTTGGCTTGCTTACAAAGGACAGTTGAATGTTAGGGTATTCATTGGTAAGGAAGCAATGGAAAAGCATTGATCATTGTTTTTGTGACCTTTGTCCAACGGCAGAAATTGTGGATCACTTGATCGATCATGAGGGTGTGCGGCGCCAACTCACTATATCTGGAGCAATTTGGGAGTCCTACAGCAAGCAACAAACTCTCATTCTATGATGCATTTTGTCAATGAACTACTCCCTCTGTTCTTAAATATAAGTCTTTGTAGAGATTCCATTTGATGAACTACATATGGAGCAAAATGAATGAATCTACATTTAAAATGCATATATATACATCCGTATGTGGTTTATAGTGAAATTTTTACAAAGACTTATATTTGAGAACGGAGGGAGTACATGCCATTGACCGTCATTGGCATATGCTATTCGCTGCATGTTCAGTTCAGCTATGGAAAGTAGGTACGCAATGCCAGGGTGTTCGACAGTGTTACTAGTATATCGCACGCGGCTTCCTGCTATGCTATTGCCAAGATGGCTCAGCTATGGTGTTCTTGGACAAACGATCAAGCTATGAAGGCCTTCCTTCGCGCAAATATCAGAGATTTTACTGACGGACGCATAGTATAAACCCTACTGTTCTTTTTATTTCTTTTGTTGTTTCGCTCTTGATGTGATGCTTATTCCCGTCTTATGTACTCAAACAATTCTCAGACTACGGTCTGGCTTTGGAATATGTAAGGTAGACTGCGGCCTACCTTCATATCCAAAATAATAATAATGGAGCCCATCCATCATCGAGTCTTTCAACTCCCTCTGCTCGCACTTCCTCCCCTTCAACTCTTCTAGAAGGACGAGCACAGGCCATGGTAGAGCTCCTTGGAGGCCCTTGGCAACACAAGTCAGAGATCGGCTTGTCCACCTCCTTCCACGGGTACAAACAGTCCCAGAACTAAAAACAACTCTAGCTGCAGGAAGCAAAGGGAGATTAAATTTTAATCTACCAGAATGTCGAACATGTAACGAGCCTATAGGGTGTTGGAACTACTCCCTCCGTTCTAAAATAGATGACTGGTGCCCGTTTAAATCAGAGGGAGTACGTTTAAATCAGACAAGTTTGCAGAAATTTTTACTCGACATGACTGGTGCCCGTTAAGTATGTGCTTATTACAGTCACAAGATTATGAAAATGAATTTCCAGGAGGTACTCACATCTAGGCTTGTAAACAGCTGAACCTTTTTACTTTTGGAAGTACTATCGTTTTATCAACTTAATGAAATTGGGGGGCCTGTTTGATCCATAATTCGGAAACAAAGAAATTCAGATATAACACTGAACAAAACAGCTTCTGGCTACATAATATAAAACTACTAATACTGGTATCATAGGCAGCAATAGAGAGAGTAACATGAAGGCGCAAAATAGCCCTGATACAATAACCACATGCCATGGTCAATAATTCATCATCGTCAATTACTATACAAGGCATGTTACTATTAAGTGCTATCATTCAACCATTATAAGACGCATCCATGGTCGACGTCCAAGTGCAAGGGAAGTTCATACTGAAGATTCAAGCAACTAATGAGTGAAGTGACAGGAAGACAGTCCCAGAACTAAGAAAAACTCTAGCTGCTGGAAGCAAAGGAAAAATAGGTTCTCTTACCAGAAAGTTGAACATGTAATGAGCCAATGAATATTCAAACTAAAAAAGTAATATGACACACTCATCTAAATCAGACAAGTTTGTGGAAATCTTTACTCGACATGAGGTGCCCATTAAGCATGTGTCTACTACAATACCGAAAAAGGCTTTCGCCCCGCTTTATAAATAAAGCAACCATCAAGCACAAGTCAACAAGGTATCATCCAACACACAGACACACAACGCCACCGCACCAAGGTCCAACACAGACGCACAAACAACACACACACACCACAGAATCCGCTGTGGGCACGGCACAACAAGCCCAAACACCACAAGGGGCACAAACAACACACGACGGCGGCGTCGAAGACGGAGAATAGCTAATCTGGCTCAGGTGGTGGTGGGGGAAGCTGCGGAGCCATGCGGAGAGCCCTCGCGCGAAGCTGGGTGATGATGGAGGTGATGGCGTCTCTCTCCCTGGGGCGGCTAAGCGGCCGCCAAAGCTGCAAGTAACCACACCATTTGAACAAAGCCTCAGTAGCACGTCTAAGAGGAATCCACTGAATCACAAGCTTATTCCTAATAGTCCACAGCGTCCAGGCAAGCACACCGATAGTCAGCCATCTGATGTGGCGGGACGAGGGTGGCAGTGCCTGGAGTTCGGCGAAAAGATCGGGGAGGATGTGATGTACGGTGGTTCTTTTTTGTTTGGTCATCTTCGTGGAGAATTATTAATGGTTTGACAGGCTATGTGCATAGCAAGAACTGAATGTGCTAATTTGTGAACAGTTAGTGGAGAGCTTGTAAGCCTTTCAACTAGTTGTCCTTCACATTGTGCCGTAATCGCTGCTAGCATTGCTGTGCTTGCTGAGTTCATGCATCCCTTGTTCAGTAAAGGGGAAATGCTTATTTAGCAGTTTCAGATAGACCCATGCCTTGTCGAAATGCTGGGTTGGGATCCAGTGAAAAAGCATTGGTCTTGCTGGGTTTTCAATTTTTGTATGGCTGCAGTTTGTAGTGATGATTTCTGACATAGGAGTGTCTGCTAAGGTAGTGATCTTATGAATGTTTTGAAGTTTGGCCTCAAGTATTTTTATACAAGGTTATGATCCCATTTTGTAGTTGTTGCAGATTTGTAACCAGAAGCTGTTTAGTTCTGTCTTATATCTGAGGTTCTTTGTTTTTGAATTATCATATATATAGTTCCAATTTCATAAAATTGATAGAACAAGAGTGCATCAAAAGGTAAAATCACAAGGTTATTTAAAATAAACTTCTGCACAAGTACTGACGTATTGGCATGTAAACAGCTGAACCCTTTTACCTTTAGCCTAAGATAACTTGCCTAAAATAACTTTCCTAAGATAACTTGTGGGCCAAGCCCCTAATACTAATGCCCGGTAGGCCTCTTCCTAGTATAGACCAAACCGGTCATAACATCTCTCCCCGCCTGCGCAAACAGCTCGTCCTCGAGCTAAAAGTCTGGATAGTGTTGGCGAAAATCCTCACGCTGCTCCCAAGTAGCCTCCTCTTCCGGAAGGCCCGCCCACTGAACAAGGACGAACCAGACGCCACGACGGAGCTGTGCCTGCAACACCTTTGCTGGCTCTGGAAGAATGTGACCATCGGCGGTTGGCGGAAGCGCTGGAGGAGCCGCCGGTGGCTCGCCACGAAAAGGCTTGAGCAGCCCCACATGGAAGACGTCGTGGATGCGAGCGCGGGCTGGAAGCTGAAGACGATAGGCCACCTTCCCAATGCGCTCCAAGATAGGGAAGGGCCCGGCATAGCGAGGCACGAGCTTGCGCTTGGCGCGCGGGTCAAGCGACTGCGTAGAGCGGTGGAGAAAACGCAGCTACACCCAGTCACCCACCGCGAACTCCGCCTCGCGATGATGACCGTCGTAGTAATGCTTGGCCAGCTGCTGGGCCTGAAGGAGACGCTGACGGACCTCAGCAAGCATCTCGTCGCGGGTGCGGATAAGGTCACCCGCAACCGCTGTCCGAGCCGTCTCCGGGTCCACCGGTAGTATATGTTGGGGAACGTAGTAATTTCAAAAAAATTCCTACGCACACGCAAGATCATGGTGATGCATAGCAACGAGAGGGGAGAGTGTTGTCTACGTACCCTCGTAGACCGGCAACGGAAGTGTTGACACAACTTAGAGGAAGTAGTCGTACGTCTTCCCGATCCGACCGATCCAAGTACCGAACATACGGCACCTCCGAGTTCTGCACACGTTCAGCTTGATGACGATCCCCGGACTCCGATCCAGCAAAGTGTCGGGGAAGAGTTCCGTCAGCACGATGGCGTGGTGACGATCTTGATGTTCTACCGTCGTAGGGCTTCACCTAAGCACCGCTACAATATTACCAAGGAGTATGGTGGAGGGGGGCACCGCACACGGCTAAGAGAACGATCACGAAGATCAACTTGTGTGTCTATGGGGTGCCCCCTGCCCCCGTATATAAAGGAGTGGGGGAGGGGAGGGCCGGCCCTCTCTATGGCGCACCCTAGGGGAGTCCTACTCCCACCGGGAGTAGGATTCCCCTTTTCCTAGTCCAACTAGGAGTCTTCCATGTAGTAGGAGTAGGAGACAAGGAAGGGGAAGAGGGAAGAGAAGGAAGGAGGGGGCGCAGCCCCTGCCCCTAGTCCAATTCGGACTAGGCCTTGGGGGGGCGCGTGGCCTGCCTCTCCCTCTCCCCTAAATCCCAATAAGGCCCATATACTTCTTCCCCCGTATTCCCGTAACTCCCCGGTACTCCGAAAAATACCCGAACCACTCGGAACCTTTCCGATGTCCGAATATAGTCGTCCAATATATCGATCTTTCCGTCTCGACCATTTCGAGACTCCTCGTCATGTCCCCGATCTCATCCGGGACTCCGAACTCCTTCGGTACATCAAAACTCATAAACTCATAATATAACTATCATCGAAACCTTAAGCGTGTGGACCCTATGGGTTCGAGAACAATGCAGACATGACCGAGACATGTCTCCGGTCAATAACCAATAGCGGAACCTGGATTCTCATATTGGCTCCCACATATTCTACGAAGATCTTTATCGGTCAGACTGCATAACAACATACGTTGTTCCCTTTGTCATCGGTATGTTACTTGCCCGAGATTCGATCGTCGGTATCTCAATACCTAGTTCAATCTCGTTACTGGCAAGTCTCTTTACTCGTTCCGTAATACATCATCTCGCAACTAACTCATTAGTTGCAATGCTTGCAAGGCTTATGTGATGTGCATTACCGAGAGGGCCCAGAGATACCTCTCCGACAATCGGAGTAACAAATCCTAATCTCGAAATACGCCAATCCAACATGTACCTTTGGAGACACCTGTAGAGCTCTTTTATAATCACCCAGTTACGTTGTGACGTTTGGTAGCACACAAAGTGTTCCTCCGGCAAACGGGCGTTGCATAATCTCATAGTCATAGGAACATGTATAAGTCATGAAGAAAGCAATATCAACATACTAAACGATCGGGTGCTAAGCTAATGGAATGGGTCATGTCAATCACATCATTCTCTAATGATGTGATCCCGTTAATCAAATAACAACTCTTTGTCTATGGTTAGGAAACATAACCATCTTTGAGTAACGAGCTAGTCAAGTAGAGGCATACTAGTGACACTCTGTTTGTCTATGTATTCACACATGTATTATGTTTCCGGTTAATACAATTCTAGCATGAATAATAAACATTTATCATGAAATAAGGAAATAAATAATAACTTTATTATTGCCTCTAGGGCATATTTCCTTCAGTCTCCCACTTGCACTAGAGTCAATAATCTAGTTCAGATTGCCATGTGATTAACATCGATAGTTCACATCATCATGTGATTAACACCCATAGTTCACATCGTTATGTGACCAACACTCAAAGGGTTTACTAGAGTCAATAATCTAGTTCACATCGCTATGTGATTAACACCCAACGAGTACTAAGGTGTGATCATGTTTTGCTTGTGAGAGAAGTTTAGTCAACGGGTCTGCCACATTTAGATCCGTATGTATTTTGCAAATTTCTATGTCAACAATGCTCTGCACGGAGCTACTCTAGCTAATTGCTCCCACTTTCAATATGTATCCAAATTAAGACTTAGAGTCATCTGGATCAGTGTCAAAACTTGTATCGACGTAACCCTTTAAGATGAACCTTTTTGTCACCTCCATAATCGAAAAACATATCCTTATTCCACTAAGGATAATTTTGACCGCTATCCAGTGATCTACTCCTAGATCACTATTGTACTCAATTGCCAAAAACAGTGTAGGGTATACAATAGATTTGGTACACAGCATGGCATACTTTATAGAACCTATGGCTGAGGCATAGGGAATAACTTTCATTCTCTTTCTATCTTCTGCCGTGGTCGGGCATTGAGTCTTGCTCAACTTCACACCTTGTAACACATGCAAGAATCCTTTCTTTGCTTGATCCATTTTGAATTTCTTCAAAAACTTGTCAAGGTATGTACTCATTGAAAAACTTATCAAGCGTCTTGATCTATCTCTATAGATCTTGATGCTCAATATGTAAGCAGTTTCACCGAGGTCTTTCTTTGAAAAACTCCTTTCAAATACTCCTTTATGCTTTGCAGAATAATTCTACATTATCTCCGATCAACAATGTGTCATTCACATATACTTATCAGAAATGTTGTAGTGCTCCCACTCACTTTCTTGTAAATACAGGCTTCACCGCAAGTCTGTATAAAACTATATGCTTTGATCAACTTATCAAAGCGTATATTCCAACTCCAAGATGCTTGCACCAGTCCATAGATGGATCGCTGGAGCTTGCATATTTTGTTAGTACCTTTAGGATTGACAAAACCTTCTGGTTGCATCATATACAACTCTTCTTTAATAAATCCATTAAGGAATGCAGTTTTGTTTATCCATTTGCTAGATTTCATAAAATGCGGCAATTGCTAACATGATTTGGACAGACTTAAGCATCGCTACGGGTGAGAAGGTCTCATCATAGTCAATCCCTTGAACTTGTCGAAAACCTTTTGCGACAATTCTAGCTTTATAGATAGTAACACTACTATCAGCGTCCGTCTTCCTCTTGAAGATCCATTTAATTTCAATGGCTCGCCGATCATTGGGCAAGTTAATCAAAGTCCATACTTTGTTCTCGTACATGGATCTCATCTCAGATTTCATGGCCTCAAGCCATTTCGCGGAATCTGGGCTCATCATCGCTTCATCATAGTTTGTAGGCTCGTCATGTTCAAGTAACATGACCTCCAGAATAGGATTACCATACCACTCTGGTGCGGATCTCACTCTGGTTTACCTACGAGATTCGGTAGCAACTTGATCTGAAGTTACATGATCATCATCATTAGCTTCCTCACTAATTGGTGTAGTAGTCACAGGAACAGATTTCTGTGATGAACTACTTTCCAATAAGGGAGAAGGTACAATTACCTTATCAAGTTCTACTTTCCTCCCACTCACTTCTTTCAAAAGAAACTCCTTCTCTAGAAAGGATCCATTCTTAGCAACGAATATCTTGCCTTCGGATCTGTGATAGAAGGTGTACCCAACTGCCTCCTTTGGGTATCCTATGAAGACATATTTCTCCGATTTGGGTTTGAGCTTATCAGGATGAAACTTTTTCATATAAGCATCTCAATCCCAAAATTTAAGAAACGACAACTTTGGTTTCTTGCCAAACCACAGTTCAGATTGTGTCGTCTCAACGGACTTAGATGATGCCCTTTTAAACGTGAATGTAGCTGTCTCTAATGCATAACCCCAAAACGATAGTGGTAAATCGGTAAGAAACATCATAGATTGTACTATATCTAATAAAGTATGGTTATGACGTTCGGACACACCATTATGCTGCGGTGTTCTAGGTGGCACGAATTTGTGAAACTATTTCACATTGTTTCAGTTGAAGACCAAACTCATAACTCAAATATTTGTCAGCGCGATCAGATCGTAGAAACCATATTTTCTTGTCACGATGATTTTCCACTTCACTCAAAAATTCTTTGAACTTTTCAAATGTTTCAGACTTATGTTTCATCAAGAAGATATACCCATATCTGCTCAAATCATCTATGAAGGTCAGAAAATAACGATACCCGCCGTGAGCTTTAACACTCATCGGATCGCATACATCAGTATGTATTATTTCCAATAAGTCAGTTGCTCGCTCCATTGTTCCAGAGAACGGAGTCTTTAGTCATCTTGCCCATAAGGCATGGTTCGCAAGCATCAAGTGATTCCAAAATTCCATCAGCATGGAGTTTCTTCATGCGCTTTACACCAATATGACAAAAACGACAATGCCACAAATAAGTTGCACTATCATTATTAACTTTGCACCCTTTTGGCTTCAATATTATGAATATTTGTATCACTACGATCGAGATCCAACAAACCATTTTCGTTGTTGTGTATGACCATAGAAGGTTTTATTCATGTAAACAGAACAACAATTGTTCTCTAACTTAAATGAATAACCGTATTGCAATAAACATGATCAAGTCATATTCATGCTCAACGCAAACACCAAATAACACTTATTTAGGTTCAACACTAATCCCGAACGTATAGGGAGTGTGCGATGATGATCATATCAATCTTGGAACCACTTCCAACACACATCGTCACCTCACCCTTAACTAGTCTCTGTTCATTCTGCAATTCCCAATTCAAGTTACTAATCTTAGCAACTGAACTAGAACCAAATACTGAGGGGTTGCTATGAACACTAGTAAAGTACACATCAATAACATGTATATCAAATATACCTTTGTTTACTTTGTCATCCTTTCTTATCCGCCAAATACTTGGGGTAGTTCCGCTTCCAGTGACCAGTCCCTTTGCAGTAGAAGCACTTAGTCTCAGGCTTAGGTCCAGACTTGGGCTTCTTCACTTGAGCAGCAACTTGCTTGCCATTCTTCTTGAAGTTCCCCTTCTTCCCTTTGCCCTTTCTCTTGAAACTAGTGGTCTTGTCAACCATCAACACTTGATGTTTTTCTTGATTTCTACCTTCGCCAATTTTAGCATTATGAAGAGCTTGGGAATCGTTTCCGTTATCCCTTGCATATCATAGTTCATCACGAAGTTCTACTAACTTGGTGATGGTGACTAGAGAATTCTGTCAATCACTATTTTATCTGGAAGATTAACTCCCACTTGATTCAAGCGATTGTAGTACCCAGACAATCTGAGCACATGCTCACTAGTTGAGCGATTCTCCTCCATCTTTTAGCTATAGAACTTGTTGGAGACTTCATATCTCTCAACTCGGGTATTTGCTTGAAATATTAACTTCAACTCCTAGAATATCTCATATGGTTCATGACGTCCAAAACGTCTTTGAAGTCCTGATTCTAAGCCGTTAAGCATGGTGCACTAAACTATCAAGTAGTCATCATATTTAGCTAGCCAAACGTTCATAACGTCTGCATCTTCTCCTGCAATAGGTCTGTCACCTAGCGGTGCATCAAGGACATAATTCTTCTGTGCACCAATGAGGATAAACCTCAGATCACGGATCCAATCTGCATCATTGCTACTAACATCTTTCAACACAATTTTCTCTAGGAACATATCAAAATAAACACAGGGAAGCAACAACGCGAGCTATTGATCTACAACATGATTTGCAAAATACTACCAGGACTAAGTTCATGATAAATTTAAGTTCAATTAATCATATTACTTAAGAACTCCCACTTAGACAGACATCTCTCTAGTCATCTAAGTGATCACGTGATCCAAATCAACTAAACCATGTCCGATCATCACGTGAGATGGAGTAGTTTTCAATGGTGAACATCACTATGTTGATCATATCTACTATATGATTCACGTTCGACCTTTCGGTCTCCGTGTTCCGAGGCCATATCTGTATATGCTAGGCTCGTCAAGTTTAACCTGAGTATTCCACGTGTGCAACTTTTTTGCACCCGTTGTATTTGAACGTAGAGCCTATCACACCCGATCATCATGTGGTATCTCAGCACGAAGAACTTTCGCAACGGTGCATACTCAGGGAGAACACTTCTTGATAATTAGTGAGAGATCAACTTAAAATGCTACCGTCAAACTAAGCAAAATAAGATGTATAAAAGATAAACATCATATGCAATCAAAATATGTGACATGATATGGCCATCATCATCTTGCGCCTTTGATTTCCATCTCCAAAGTACTGTCATGATCTCTATCGTCACCGGCATGACACCATGATCTCCATCATCTTGATCTATATCAATGTGGTGTCACGTGGTCGTCTCACCAACAATTGCTCTTGCACTATTGCTATCGCATATCGATAAAGTAAAGCAATTATTGGGCGCTTGCATCTTATGCAATAGAGAGACAACCATAAGGATTTTGCCAGTTGCCGATAACTTCAACAAAACATGATCATCTCATACAACAACTTATATCTCATCTCGTCTGGACCATATCACATCACAACATGCCCTGCAATAACAAGTTAGACGTCCTCTACTTTGTTGTTGCAAGTTTTACGTGACTGCTATGGGCTTAGCAAGAACCGTTCTTACCTACGCATCAAAACCACAACGATAGTTTGTCAAGTTGGTGCTCTTTTAACCTTCGCAAGGACCGGGCATAGCCACACTTAGTTCAACTAAAGTTGAAGAAACTAACACCCGCCAGCCACCTGTGTGCAAAGCACGTCGGTAGAACCAGTCTCGCGTAAGCGTACGCGTAATGTCGGTCCGGGCCGCTTCATCCAACAATACCGCCAAACCAAAGTATGACATGCTGGTAAGCAGTATGACTTATATCGCCCACAACTCACCTCTGTTCTACTCGTGCATATAACATCAACACATAAAACCTAGGCTCGGATGCCACTGTTGGGGAACATAGTAAATTCAAAAAATTTCCTACACACACGCAAGATCATGGTGATGCATAGCAACGAGAGGGGAGAGTGTTGTCTACGTACCCTCGTAGACCGGCAACGGAAGTGTTGACACAACTTAGAGGAAGTAGTCGTACGTCTTCCCGATCCAACCGATCCAAGTACCGAACGTACGGCACCTCCGAGTTCTGCACACGTTCAGCTCGATGACGATCCCCGGACTCTGATCCAGCAAAGTGTCGGGTAAGAGTTTCGTCAGCACGACGGCGTGGTGACGATCTTGACGTTCTACCGTCGCAGGGCTTCGCCTAAGCACCGCTACAATATTATCGAGGAGTATGGTGGAGGGGGGCACCGCACACGGCTAAGAGAACGATCACGAAGATCAACTTGTGTGTCTATGGGGTGCCCCCTGCCCCCGTATATAAGGGAGTGGAGGAGGGGAGGGCCGGCCCTCTCTATGGCGTGCCCTAGGGGAGTCCTACTCCCACCGGGAGTAGGATTCCCCTTTTCCTAGTCCAACTAGGAGTCTTCCATGTAGTAGGAGTAGGAGACAAGGAAGGGGAAGAGGGAAGAGAAGGAAGGAGGGGGCGCAGCCCCTCCCCCCAGTCCAATTCGGACTAGGCCTTGGGGGGGGGCGCGGCCTGCCTCTCCCTCTCCCCTAAAGCCCAATAAGGCCCATATACTTCGTCCCCCGTATTCCCGTAACTCCCCGGTATTCCGAAAAATACCCGAACAACTCGGAACCTTTCCGATGTCCGAATATAGTCGTCCAATATATCGATCTTTATGTCTCGACCATTTCGAGACTCCTCGTCATGTCCCCGATCTCATCCGGGACTCCGAACTCCTTCGGTACATCAAAACTCATAATATAACTGTCATCGAAACCTTAAGCGTGCGGACCCTACGGGTTCGAGAACAATGTAGACATGACCGAGACACGTCTCCGGTCAATAACCAATAGCGGAACCTGGATGCTTATATTGGCTCCCACATATTCTACGAAGATCTGTATCGGTCAGACCGCATAACAACATACGTTGTTCCCTTTGTCATCGGTATGTTGCTTGCCCGAGATTCGATCGTCGGTATCTCAATACCTAGTTCAATCTCATTACTGGCAAGTCTCTTTACTCATTCCGTAATACATCATCTCGCAACTAACTCATTAGTTGCAATGCTTGTAAGGCTTATGTGATGTGCATTACCGAGAGGGCCCAGAGATACCTCTCCGACAATCGGAGTGACAAATCCTAATCTCGAAATACGCCAACCCAACATGTACCTTTGGTGACACCTGTAGAGCTCCTTTATAATCACCCAGTTACGTTGTGACGTTTGGTAGCACACAAAGTGTTCCTCTGGCAAACGGGAGTTGCATAATCTCATAGTCATAGGAACGTGTATAAGTCATGAAGAAAGCAATATTAACATACTAAACGATCGGGTGCTAAGCTAATGGAATGGGTCATGTCAATCACATCATTCTCTAATGATGTGATCCCGTTAATCAAATAACAACTCTTTGTCTATGGTTAGGAAACATAACCATCTTTGAGTAACGAGCTAGTCAAGTAGAGTCATACTAGTGACACTCTGTTTGTCTATGTATTCACACATGTATTATATTTCCGGTTAATACAATTCTAGCATGAATAATAAACATTTATCATGAAATAAGGAAATAAATAATAACTTTATTATTGCCTCTAGGGCATATTTCCTTCAGTATAGGCGGGGGTGGTCGACCATAGACCACCTCAAACGGCGTAGCGTACAGGGTGGAGTGATAGGAGGTGTTGTAGCAGTACTCCGCCCAAGAAAGCCAGTCCACCCAAGCACGAGGCCGATCACCTGTTACACAACGCAAATACATGGCAATGACCTTGTTAACCACCTCGGACTGACTGTCTGTCTGAGGATGGAACGCCGTACTCAAGCGGAGCTGGACACCCGCCATCCTAAAGAGGTCGCGCTACATGGCCCGTGAATACAGGGTCCCGATCACTGACGATCGAAGTAGGGAACCCGTGTAGATGGATAATGCTGTCGAAGAAGGCCCGGGCCACGGACGCCGCCGTGTACGCCGAGTGCGATGAAATGGGCGTACTTCGAGAAGCGGTCGACCACCGTGAGGATGACCGACTTGCCGCCCACCTTGGGAAGGCCCTCGATGAAGTCCATGGAGATATCTGCCCAGACCTGAGACGGTACCTCCAAGGGCTGAAGTAACCCAGCCGGCCGCAGGGTCTCCGTCTTGTTGCGCTGGCATGTCTAACAAGACCGAACCCAGTCGCGGACCAGGGCGCGATCGCTAGGGATGTAGAAATCGGCGCGAAGACGATGGAGGGTTTTCTGCACACCCTCATGACCTGCCGAGTGGGCGAGCTGTAACACCTGGTGACGGAGATCATCATGCGCCGGAACAAAGATCTGGCGCCCATGGAGAAGCAGGCGGCCAGAGAAGCGCCACGGCTCCTCCAGGTCGCCGGCCGTGAGCTGCTACCGAAGAAGGACGGCGTCGTCGGCCGTCGCAGTTGCGCGGCGAATGTCGGTGAAGAGACCGAACGTCGGCCCGGAGCGGATGCACAGGACCGCCCCAGCGGACTCGTCGATGGAGGGAGCGATGTCGGAGTCACGACGGGACAGCGCTTCAGCCACGGTGGTAAGGCGGCCCGGCCGATACTCGACGAAGAAGTCAAAGCCGAAGAGCTTGATGATCCACTGGTGTTGTGGCACGATGGACAACCATTGGTCCAGCAAGAACTTCAGGCTGTAGTGGTCTGTGCGAATGTAGAAGGACCGTCCCCACAAGTACGACCGCCAATGACGAACGGCCTGCACAAGGCCAACGAGCTCCCGCTCGTATGCCACCAGCTTGAGATGGCGAGGAGCAAAAGGCCGGCTAAAGAAGGCGAGGGGTCCATCGCCCTGACGAAGCACGGCGCCGAAACCAGCGCCCAAGGCGTCATAGCACACCATGAACGGGCGGTCGAAGTCGGGCATCTGAAGGACGGGGCCTGTCGTGAGGGCCCCCTTGAGGGCCTCGAACGTCGTCGTCGCCTCGTCGTCCCAAGCGAAAGCATCGCGGTGAAGCAACCGCGTGAGGGGCGCCGCGATGAGCCCGAACTCCCAGATAAATTTCCTGTAGTAGCCGGCGAGGCCGTGGAACCCGCGGAGAGCCCGCGGCGAGCATGGTGTCGGCCATGCGGAGACGGCCGCCACCTTGTCGGCGTCCATAGCCACCCCGTCGGCAGATATTACATGGCCGAGGTAGGTGACAGTAGGTGTCCCGAACAATCACTTCGAGCGCTTAAGGTGGAGGTGGTGCGCCCGAAGCTCATTGAAGACGATGGCAACGTGCTGGAGGTGCTCTACCCAGGTGGCGCTGTAGATAAGATTGTCATCAAAGAAAACAAGAACAAACCGCCGTAAGTAGGGCCGAAGGATGTCGTTCATCAGGGCCTGGAAAGTCGCTGGGGCGTTGGTGAGGCCGAAGGGCATCACCAAGAACTCGAAGTGGCCATGGTGGGTGCGAAACGTCGTCTTGGCGATGTCGTCGGGATGCATACGCACCTGATGATAGCCCGACCGGAGGTCGAGCTTGGTGAAGAAGCGCGCCCCATGGAGCTCATCCAAGAGCTCATCGACCATCGGTATAGGGAACTTGTCCTTGAGCGTGAGCGCGTTCAGGGCGCAGTAGTCGATGCAGAAACGCCAAGTGTCGTCCGACTTGCGGACGAGCAGCACCGGGGCGGTGAAGGGTGACGTGGAGATCCGGATGATGCCCGCGGCGAGCATCAGGGCACACTGGCGCTCCAACTCATCCTTCTGCAGCTGAGGGTAGCGGTAGGGCCGAACCGCCACAGGAGGGGTACCCGGCATGAGGTGAATATGATGGTCGTACACCCAGGCGGGCGGAAGACCTCGTGGCTCGTCGAAGAGGGCGTTGTGCTGCTGCAGAAGGGAATCCAGCAGGGGTTGCTCGGCCTCCGAGGACGCGGCGACCAGCTGGAGATGTGGCACGGCCGGCGCGGTGCCCCCAATGCCGTCCCACCGGATGCGGCGGCCCAGCCGCCAGAACGTCATTGTGAGCGCGTCGAAGTTCCATAGGATGGGACCGAGGGTCCGTAGAAAATCCACCCCGAGGATGAAGTCGAAGCAGCCGAGGTCGACCCCAGCGCAGGTAATGGAGAAGTGTTCACCACCAATGGAGATGGGAACGTCACGGGCGAGCCCATGACACCAGAGGCGATCGCCGTTCGTCACCGTGATCCGCAAGCGCTCCCCGCCCGTCGTCGGAAGGGCTAGCCGACACATGGTCGCCTCGGGCAAGAAGTTATGGGTGGAGCCAGTATCCAGCAGTGCCACCAGCCGCTCGCCATGGATCATCACCGACAGCAGCATGGTCCGCTTGCCATGGATGCCAGCGAGGGCGTGGAGGGAGACGACGCATGCCGTCGCCGTGGGATCCGTGGGCGTGTCCGCGGCCGCCTCGGGTGGTGGTGTCGCATCGGTCGAGTCGTCCGCCTCGGTGTAGTCGACCATCTCTAAGTAAAAGAGGCGGGGGCAGACATGGGTCAGCGTGTAGGGCTCATCGCAGTTGAAGTAGATTCCCTGACGGCGACGCTCCTGCTGCTCGGCCGGTGACAACCGGCGGAAAGTCCGCGTGGTGGCCGGGGGCGTGGTCGTCGCGGTTGGAGGAGGCCGGCCCGGTGCTGGGGAAGTTGGCGCTGGTCGACTGGGCTGGCGGCCGCCCCGTCCGGGCTGTTGGTGTAGTGCCTAGGCCCGCTGCTCGAAAGCTCGGGCGTAGTACATGGCCGTCTGGAGATCGGGGGGATCCCGGAGCTCGACGTCCACGCGAATATGGTCCGGCAAGCCGCCCACAAATAACTCGGCGCGCTGAATCCCGGAGACGCTCGGCGCGCGGCACGCCAGGGCCTGGAAGCGGTCGGCGTAGTCCTGAACCGTGGAGGTGAACTGTAAACGGCCGAGGGCCGCCAGGCGGCTCCCGCGGATAGGAGGCCCGAACCGGAGAAGACAGAGCTCCCGGAAGCACTCCCATGGTGGCATGCCGCCCTCGTCCTGCTCGAGGGCGTAGTACCAGGTCTGCGCCGCGCCGCGGAGATGATAGGACGCGAGACAGGTATGATCCGAAGCGAGCGTCCGCTGCCCGCGAAAGAACTGCTCGCACTGGTTGAGCCAGTTGAGCGGGTCCTCCGTGCCCTCGTAGGTGGCGAAGTCCAGTTTGGCGAAGCGAGGGGGTGTCGGACTGCCATGCCCGGGGGTTGCTGCAGTCGGCGGCAGCGAGTGTGCTGGGTCGGGGATCTCCGGGGCGTAGGTCGCCGAGCCGGAGGGACGGTTAAACCGGAGGGAGGGCGTCGGGTGCTCCGGCGCCGTGGTATACACCGGGCCCGGAGACGAGCCGGCCGCCCACACGGGAATTGGCGACAGTGATGGCGGAAACTGCACCTGGTGCAGGGGCCGACCCGTGGGCCTGGGCGCGGGTGGTGATGTAGTTGACGGTGGCGGCGCCTGGAGGAGCTGCGGCGCCGCAGCCAGCGTCGAAGTAGCCGGCGGAGGCGCCTGGAGAAGCTACTGGGAGGGGTCCCCCAACGATGCGGTGGCAGCCGGCCACGCGGGCCAAGGGTTCCCTGCGGTCGGGTAATGCTGCAGCAGCAGCGGGGGGGGGAGGCCCTCCGTAGGGCGACTGGAAGGCCAGGGCGGCCCATGGGAGCGGCGGCGGCCCGTAGGCAGTGGTGGCGGCGCTCGGCGGCGGGGGCTGGTTCCCGGCGAGGTAGAGGCTGATGCCCTTAACCGCCTGGACGAGCTCCCGAAGGGTGCCCGAGACTTCCTCGGGCGAGAGGATGGGGGGCGGCTCTGCCGCGGTGGCGGTCGGCGCTATCGGGGTGGCCGTCCCGGATGTGAGCGCCGGCATGGACGCGGACGGGGCTGGTGGCAGCGTAGGCGAGGCGGTGGTGTTTGGCAGCGGCGGCGGTGATGGAGGAAGCGACATGATCGAGCTGGTGTCTCTGAATACCAAATTGGTAGGAGTAGGGTTCCTACCAGGCCTCCGGCGCAGATTGTATGGGCAAGGAGGAGGGGGGCGAGGGCTTGAGCGGGCGCCGGCGGATAGGCGCCGTCGCGGCTAGGGTTTAGAGGCGGCGGCGGCTAGGATTCCAGCTCCTCAGGGAGCCGGGCAACAGAAGATTGTAATATCTTTATTGCTTGATTTCAATGGTGTCTTACAAGTAGTATTTATAACTTTAGCCTAAGATAACTTGCCTAAAATAACTTGCCTAAGATAACTTGTGGGCCAAACCCCTAATACTAATGCCCGGTGGGCCTCTTCCTAGTATAGACCAAACCGGTCATAACACAATGAGTAAAGTGACAGGCAGGCAGTTCCATAATTAAGAATAGCTCTAGCTGCAGGAAGCAACGGCAATTAAGTTTTGAACCAATTGATATTCAAACTACAATGTGATGTGACCACTGGTAGCTAGGAACTACTATTATTCGCTCATCTAAATCAGACAAGTTGTGGAAATCCTTACTCGACATGGGTGCCCATTAAGCATGTGCTTATTAATTATTACAATCACAAAGTTAATTAAAGTGAACTACTGAGCAGGTACTGACATTTGCATGTAAATATTTGAACCATTCTACTTTTAGAACTTCTGTTGTTTATAAATTGATTGAAACTGGGAGCTATTTGATCCTTAATTCGAGAACAAAGAACTTTAGGTATAAAATAGAACTACTGTTGTTTTACCCATTTAATGAAATTGGGGCTATTTCACAGAAGAAGACAGCTGCTCGTTTCAAATCTGCCACAAAGAAAAAATGAGATCATAATCTTGCACGAAAATACCTGAGGCCATACTACACAACCTTCATAAGATCACTACCTTAGCAGCCACTACTATGTCAGAAGTCATCACCACAAACTGCAGCCATAAAAATAAATTTTGTTAAACCCGACATAGCCAATGTTTTTATTTTCACTGGATCCCAACCTAGCATTTCAACATGTCATGATCTATCTAAACCTGCTAAATAAACAGGGCCCTAACAGGGGTGCATGAACAGAGGATGCAGTGCAATGCTCGCATCAGTTGTTACAGAGCACTCAGAAAGACACTGGGCAAAATGTAAAGGGCAACTAGTTGAAAGTCTTACAAGATCTGAACTGACTGATCACAAATTAGCACACATGGTCCTTGCTTTGTACATAGCTTGTTAAACCATTAGTAGTTCTCCACAAAGGATATGACGAACAAACAAAAAAGGACTAACGTACACCGCATCCTTGTGAGAACAAGACTACACGTAAAACTACTAATACTGGATAGCATGCAGACTTGCAGAGTCTGTAGTTACTTTCTTGACTGATGATTGGAAATGGCATCGTGATTGAAACCTCATGTTCATGCCTTTGATTTTCTTTTCCCAAGTAAACTAGGAACAACCTGGGACACAAGGATATCCTTCATAACACCGGGGCAGTTCTTGGTTAAAAACTCAAAACCTTCAGACTTCATGGCTGCATCCAGATTCGTCGGTGAGCTGAGGAACACCAAGCATGCTGCCTTAAGCTCATGGCAGTGGTGCTGCTCTACCAATGCCAAGATGGTCGCCAAGGAGCTTGCATCGATATGCTTGCACAATTTATCTGCACAAATCAGCTTCAGCCTCTCCAAATCATACCTATCTGCTGCAACAAGCAAATGCTGAGCCATGGCAGATTCTTCTCGTTGCTTCATTTCTGGCAATATATCAGTGTACATGAAAGTAAGCAGAGCATTAAACACTTGTGCCTCCATGTCATCTATGCGTATGGCCTCAGTGGTGGTTCCCTCCTTCATCGGTCCAGAGAATTCTGCTCTGAAGACCGGAGACCGCGTCGCGAGCACCAACCGGTGAGCTGAAAATGTTTCCCCTCCAACTCTGAAAGTAAGCAGAGAATTCAACTAGAGAAGAGATGAACATGATGGCACAGATAGCACTGGTACAAGAACCACATGCTACATGAGGAACACAAACTGCTACAGTACAATAGTTTATAATATGCGATTATTATACAAAGTGTGTTACTGTCAAGTGTTGTCATTCACCCATTTAAAGACGTGTCCATGGTCGTCATTACAGCATAAGCCATAAGGTATGTTCATACGAAAGATTCCAGCAACCAATAAGTAAAGTGACAACAGACAGACAGTCCCAGAACTAAGAAATGATCCAGCTGCAGGAAGCAAAGGGAAATTAAGTTCTATTCTACCAGAAAGTTGAGCATGTAATGAGCCAGTGAATATTCAAACTACCAAGGGCAAGGTTATCGAAAATGAACTTCTCCACAAGTACTGACATCTTGGCAAGTAAACAGCTGAACCCTTTTTACTTTTGGATGTACACTTAATTATTAATTTAATGAAATTTGCAACTATGTGATCTTTAATCCGAAAACAACAACTTCAGATGTATAAGACAGAACAAAACAGCTTCTGGTTACAAATCTGCAACAACAACAAAATGACATCATAAGCTTGTATAATAATACTCGAGACCAAACTTCAAAACATTCCTTAGATCACTACCTTAGCAGCCACTACCATGTCCAAAATCATCATTACAAAGTACAAACTGCAGCCATAAAAACAATTGAAAACCTGACAAGACCATTGCCTTTTCACTGGATCCCAACCCAGCATTTCAACAAGTCATGGTCTATCTGAACCTGCTAAATAAGAAGTGCCCTACACTGAACAAGGGGTGCATGAACTCAGGAAGCAGCGCAATGCTCACGGCGATTGTGGCACATTGTACAGGGCAAATAATTGAAAGGCTTACAAGTTCTGAACTAAATGTTCACTAATTAGCACATACAGTTTTGCTTCGCACATAGCTTGTCGAACCACCATACATCACATCCTTGTGAGATCAAGACTACACATCAAAAGCACTAATGCTAGTATAAGATAGCCTGCAGGGTCTGTAGTCAGTTTCTGGGTGGATGATTGCAAATGACGATATGCAGGACTGTAACCTCATGTTCATGCCCTAGATTTTCTTTTCCCAAGTATACTAGCAGCAACCTGGGACTTGAGGAGATCCTTAATACACCAGGGCAGCCATTGGTTAAGAACTCAAAACCTTCAGACTCCATGGCCGCACCTAGATTTGTCGGCGAACTGAGGAACACCAAGCATGCCGCCTTAAGCTCATGACACTGTCGCTGCTCGGCCAATGCCAAGATAGTCGCCACGGAGCTCGTATCGATACGATTGCACAGCTTATCTTCACAAATAAGCTTCAGCCTCTCCAGGTTGTACTTGTCTGCCGCAACAAGCAGATGCTGAGCCATGGCATATTCTTCTTCTTGCTTCATATCCGGCAATGCATCCGTGTACATGAAAGTAAGCAGAGCATTGAACACTGGTGCCTCCATGTCATCTATGCGTATGGCCTCATTGGTGGTTCCCTCCGTCATCTGGCCAAAGAACTCTGCTCTAAGACAGGAGACCGTGACGCAAGCACCAATCGGTGTGCCGAGAATGACTCCCGCCGACTTGGAATTTGACATCGACGCCTGCCTTGCTCGACAGAAGAACCCCTAAGTGCCGGTGCAAATCAGAAGGTGGCACCAGGATAGATGGCGTCTCCTGCGTATGGAACTCGCTCATGATAGTGACATCGACCTTGACCATGAATGAATCGTCCTTGAGATGCTCGGATTCCTCCAATTGAACCCTTTTCATAAATCCGCCAAACCCATGACCTTTATGCATAGAAAATTCCCTGGTGTCGGAAGTACCGGTATATGATGGCAGCGGCTTCCCATGTTGGTCAAGTAAGCTGAACATGAATTTTGCCTTCACAATCTCGGCCTCGCCGGCGACTGTATCATTGAAGAAGAGACAAAGACCTATGTAATCACTGTACTCAGATCGTAACCCGTTGGGATAGTAACGTACATTCCATGTGCAGCCTCCCACCCGGAACGGGCAAGATTCGATCCCCTCGCCATTGGGGATCTCCTTGGTGCCCGAGTAGCCGACGATCTTCAGCAAGTGGTAGCTGCTCACGACCCCGGATATGATGGAGGATGCGGATCCGGAGGGGAGGCCGTCGCCGACGACATGCGAGGAGGTCGGCACGGTGTCTAGTGGTCGGTTTGGGTGGCTCGGGGAGGGGAGGGGGCGGCGGCGGCGGCGGCTAGGGTTTTGGGTGATGTGTCGGTGAAGCCCAGGGAAGGACTAGACTGAGAAAGCAGCTGGACTCTTCGGCTAGTCTGTCCATGGCCCAATCGTAGGATGGAGATCAAACATTACTTATTGGGACGCGTCTAGCGAGCACGCATTGTCCTGCTTGCGTTCCCGAGCGGTCGGCCAAAATAGAAAAGCACCTAGTCCCCCTCGGCCAAAAAAGGAAAGTACCCATCCCACGGCACCCACACTACAAGTCACGCGCCCTCCATCAACCACGCGGTCCCCCGGCGCGGGCAGCTGGCCTTGGGGATCACGTGCACCTCCCCCGAGTCCTTCCTTCCTATAGCTGGCCCAGGACCCTCCCTCCCTCCACCCCAACTGCCCCATGACATCTTCTTCCCCACGAAAGAAACTCCCATCGTCAGGCCTGCCATGGCTGCTGAAAGGAGCTGAGATTCATGCCCATTCAAAAGAGAAAAAAAGAGAGAGAAAGAGTAGGAAGGCGTACCAGGAAACACCAGCAGGAGGGAAAGGTGGGAATTCATTGAATTTCTTCCTCTTTTACTTCCCCTTCACCTCCCCTCAAACGTTGTTTAACCATGGCTTTGACATCTTCAAGAAACACAGGATTTGTGAGAGAAAAATTCTTCCCTTTACCTTCCCTCCTGTGATATAAAGAAATAGACAAGAAACAGAGGATTTGGGGGGGGGGGGGGGGGGGGTATATTTTTTTTTTGTCTTCGTGCAACTCATCCAGAAGCACCAACCAACTTTTGCCACACTGTGTGCAACAGGAAAAATCATGCGCATAGAGTAGAAACAACCATCCAACAACCATATATGAGGTCTTTTTGTTCACACACTACAGTGAGATATGACCAAAAAATCTTTCCTACTTATAAGGGTTTGAGTTGGTGGTGAATTCACTCACCCTCTTTCCCACTCTTACAAGTAGGACACGCAGTAGCCGAAATAAAAATAAAGAATACCAGCGACCTCCTTTCCACATGGAGATTTTAAAATAAAAATCTGTATCTCTTCTACACCATTCCATCTGCCGCTATTCTTACCCAATCCTTTAGTTCATGATGGGCGATAGTATACAAAGCATGTCATTGCTAAGTGTTGTCATTCACCCATTTAAAAACGTGTCATTACAGTGTAAGGTATGTTCATATCAAAAATTCCATCAATGAGTAAAGTGACAGGCAGATAGTCCCAGAACTAAGAATAGCTCCGGCTGCATGCAAAGGGAAATAAAGTTTTATTCTACCAGAATGTTTAAATGTAATGAGCCAACTAACATGAATAGCTCTGACGCGTTCATCCAAATCAGACAAACTTGTGGAAATTCTATACTAGGCATGGCTACCCATTAAGAATGTATTCATTACAATCACAAGGTAATCTAAAATGAATTTATGCGCAAGTGCTGGTTGCAAATCTGCAACATAGGGAAATGGGATCCTAATCTTGTATGAAAATACTTGAGGCCAAACTCCACACAACCTTCATAAGATCACTACCTTAGCAGCCACTACTATGTCAGAAATCATGACTACAATTTGTGGCCGTGCAAAAAATTGCAAGCCCGACAAGGCCAATGATTTTTTTCACAGGATCCAACCCAGCATTTCGACAAGACATGGTCTGTCTGAACCTGGTAAATAAGCAGTGCTCTGTACTAAACAAGGGATGCATGAACTCAGGAACCAGCGCAATGCTCACAGCGATTGTTACAGAGCAATCAGACAGAACTAGGCGAAATTTAAAGGGCAACTAGTTGAAAGGCTTACAAGTTCAGAACTAATTGTTCACTAATTAGCACATATGGTTATTTTTTCCGCATAGATAGTCAAACCATTAATAATTCTCCATAAAGGATGCAATGACCAAACAAAATGAAGAGAAGTGCATATTTCAACTCTGAACACTTGCCCTAGTCTAATTTACAACCCTGAACTTTAATACCGTCTAAATTACAACCCCCAAGTCTCAAAACCGGTCAGTTTTGACTAGTCAACGGGTCCAATCAGCATGCCACGTCAGAATTTTTTTTTCAAAATTTCAAGAAAAAGTAAATAAAAATCTATAAGATCAGGAAAAAAAATATAAAAAGGCAAAATTCCGAAAAAATTGTTCGCGAAAAAAGCTAGGGAAAATAAAAAAATAAATTTTTTCTGGAATTTGAGTTTTTGGGTTTTTTTCTGGATTTTTTTTGGAAATTCGTTTTTTTATTTTCCGTGTTTTTCGGAAATTGGATTTCTTATTTCTTTTCCTGGATTTTCTTCGATTTTACAGGTTGTTTCCTTGGAAATTTTGCATTTTTTTGCTGATGTGGCATGCTGACTGGACCTGTTGACTGGTCAAAACCGGTCAACAGAGAGGGGAGGGTTGAATCCTGGCCAGTTTTGAGAGTTGGGGGTTGTAATTTAGATGGTATTGGAGTTTGGGGTTGTAAATTAGACTAGGGCAAAAGTTGAAAATTGAAATATGCACTTGTCTCAATAACAAAATGGGACCAACGTACATCACATCGTTGTGAGAACAGGACTACACAGAAAACTACTAGTACTACTGTACTAGCATTAGATAGCATGCAGGGTCTTTATTCAGTTTCTGGACGGATGATTGCAAATGATGATATGCAGGACTGTAACCTCATGTTCATGCTCCAGATTTTCTTTTCCCAAGTATACTAGGAGGAACCTGGGACTTGAGGAGATCCTTAATAACACCAGGGCATCTCTTGGTTAAAAGCTCGAAACCTTCAGACTCAATGGCTGCATCCAGATTGTTCGGCGAGCTGAGGAACACCAAGCATGTCGCCTTAAGCTCATGGCAGTGGTGCTGCTCCGCCAAGGCCAAGATAGTCGCCACGGAGCTCGTATCGATACAATTGCACAACTTCTCTTCACAAATCAGCTTCAGCCTTTCCAAATCATACTTGTCTGCTGCAACAAGCAAATGCTGAGCCATGGTAGATTCCTCCTGTTTATCCATAGCAGGCAGTGCATTCGTGTACATAAAAGTAAGCAGAGCGTTGAACACTGCTGGCTTAATGTCATGTATGCGTATGGCCCCAGTAGTGGTTCCCTCCTTCATCAGCCCAAAGAGCTCTGCTCTGAAGACCGGAGACCGTGCCGCGAGCACCGACCGGTGCGCAGAAAATGTCTTCCTGCCGACTCAGAATTTGACATCGACACCCGCCTTGCTTGACAGGAGAAGCCCTAAGTGCCGGTGCAAGTCTGACAGTGGCACCAGGATGGATGGTGTCTCCTGCGCATGGAACTCACTCATGACAGTGACATTGACCTTGACAGTGAATGAATCGTCCTGGAGATGCTCTGATTTCTCCAATTCCTCCCTTTTCATAAACCTCCCGAATCCCCAAGTTTTATTCATGGAAAAGTCTTTGATCGCGGTAGTCAAGGTATACACCGGCACCGGCTTCCCATCTTCGTCGATTAAGCTGAACTTAACTTGTGCCTTCACGGTCTCGCCCTTGGCGACGGCATGGAGTGTGAGAATAAGATATAGGGATATGGAATCGGTGTACTCGGACTCGTCACCGTTGGGATAGTAACGAACACGCCATGTGCGGCCTCCCACCTGGAACGAGCAAGAGTCGATCCACTTGCCATTGGGGACCTCCTTGGTGCGCGAGTAGTTTTGACGAGCCCGTGTAGGCCCCACCACGAAAATTTCGGACGAAATCTCTGTCATATGTTTGTTCTGGCTTATTCTGCAAGCCAATCCTTTGTTTTGTTTTGAGTTGTGGTATTCGAGTTGCTTCAATGTCAAGTGTTGATTCCATACCTTCCCTATATGGTGTTCTCACATTCCTATGTGGATACTAATACTTCATGATAATCGAAAGTGTCATGTCAATCCTTTTCAACCGGTGTGTTTCTCTTTTAGTGGATCCGATCACTTCAACATTCGCAAGATCAATTATCAGTTCTTCTCAACGGTGTTTGTTTCATCCGTCTTCAAGTTACCTTTGTTTTTCCCGCCCACCCACCCTTTTTCTTCAAGGACTAAGATTTCTTTATCAAGTATCTATCTTATGATTATGAAGTCTCTCCATTCTTTTTCCTTCATGTTTTACCCGGTGTTTCTCATGAAGATGCTCTACTCGTTCTTCATTCTCCATTCTTTTCTTCTCCAGTGGTTTCAATTCAAGCGTTATTGATCATATATTTTCTTTGTTTCAATGCCTTCTCATACCGGTGCATCTCTTATTCATTCTTTTCTCGCTATTCAATTATTCCGGAGTGCTGTAGATATCCCAGAGGATTCGTGCTTTCATTACTAATTCGTTCTACCTATTTCTAGGTTGTTATCTCATTCAAGCCGTTTATTTCAACCGGTGCAATCTCCCTTTCAAGTAAATCGTTCAACGGTGTTTCTTTTGAGTGGGCCCTAACCCACAGGTCTTTTTCCAGGATCTTACCTAACTCTCTTATTTTCCCGGAGCTATTCCCAAATTCTTTTCGAAGCTTGACGTAAGAATGAATTTTTCATCAGTCAAATGTCTTTCTCCAAGATCGGTTAAATTCTTTTCATCGTTGGCTCAACCTTCCATTTTTCATCCCGGAGTATCTCAACAATTTGGTGGTGTTTCTCATCGTCATTCTCAGATTTTGAAGACTGAAGACGAGTTTCTTTTAAATCTTGCCCCATTCTCTGCCATCCTCCCATAATTGTTTCGGTTGTGAATATTTCTTTTCACCCATCCAGAGTAATTCAGAGTATTTTCAGTTTGATTCTCTGAAAGCCATCATTTCGGGATTATTCATTCTAGCTTTCAGCTCTCATCCTCCTAATTTTACCGGTGCATCGATCAAATATCCTCTAATCAGTGCGTGATCTCTTCGTTCTCTCATATATAATTTCTCTCAAGCATCTTCATTCATTTGCTAATTCTTCCCGGTGTTTTCTTTATCTTCTCTTCGTTCATTTTTAATTCTTATGGTGGTTCGTTCAAGAGTTCTCGTCATTCGTTATCATATCAATTTATTTGTTGTTTCTATCCTACCGGTGGTTCGTTGAAAATTTTCTCGAGTTTATGCGATATCTCTCTTAATCCTTTCTACGAGAATAAGTAATATGCCAAATCCGTTGCTTGTCATCAATTTAAATTGGTGAAGGATACACATAACATAATTCTTATTCTTGTTTCATCCAACTGATTAATTCCTTATTCCGGAGCCTCATCAAAAGTCTTGATCTCAATTATTCATCTTTCTTTTCCAGGGTTCCAAGCTCTCTCAGTTTATTTCATCGCGTAGATCCATCTAATCATTGCAAGGATTCACCTTGTGTTTTCAACTTCTCCTTCTTTTCATTCCTTTGTTTACCGGAGTTCTTCATGAAGGTTCTACATGATGGTTCATCAAGGATTTATTTCCTTCTCGAAGTTTTCATCGAGATTCTTTTAAGGAGCTCAAGCATTCTTCATTTTGCAATCCGGAGTGCAATTCCTTTCTTCCGTATCATTGGAGGTGGTATTACGTCATTCTTGATAATTTGAGTTCATGCTTCATGATTCACATGTTGTTAAGAATGAGGTATTTTAAATCCATCAATCCCTTCGTTGGAGTTATCTTGGGTTATATTTCACCTAAAGCTTTCCCTAAGGATTGTTGCTATTTATGGTGCTTATAAATGACCCAGGTTCTTCATTTATCCTCCCAGTGAAATAGTTTCTCGTCCCCTTGTCTTATAAATCCAATCAAATATTTTCCGTGAGTGGCAAGTTGACACCTCATAATGTTGAGATGCCTTCTATAAGCCCACCTCAAGCTTGTCCTTCCATTGTTGGTGTTCCAACAACTCCGTTCGACCATTCTTCTAAGGATGCCTTTTCAAGCTCAATTGTGGCACAACTTGGCAGTTTCTTCCCCATTCTTTTATTTCAGTTATCTATCTTCTATTTCTTCCTTCCGGAGGCGTTGTGATATTGCTCTCTTCAACACATCTTCTTCTTTTGTCAGGATCGTGTTCTTTTCTTGGTTTATCCATTTAACCGGAGTATTATGCCCCTTTTGCTCAAGCTCTCTCATTTTATCAAGTCTTCATCTCTTTTCAACCGAAGTGCTACCTGAATCGGTTCTTTCTTATTCCTCTTTCTTAACGGAGTGCTTTCAACTTTGTTCTTCTCCGTTGTTTTCTTTCTTTCATTTTGCTCAACCTTTTCAAGGTTCTTTGGTTTCACTCATTTGTCAAAGAAGCAACTTAGTTTTACCTCTTCTCTTTCTCTTCCGTTTTCCCTCCGGTGCCATTCTAGATCTTGGGACGAGATCCTCTCGTAGTGGTGGAGTGTTGTGACGCCCCGAGACTGATGTGCCAGTTGTCCTCCAGTTATTCGTTGTTGTTGCTTTGTCATTTGCTTGTGTGCCACATCTTGTCATGTCATCATGTGCATTGCATCATCATGTTTTCAAAACTTGCATCCGTCCCGGTCTCCTTGTTCCGTCCGTTGTTCGTTCTGAGCCCAGACACACTTGCACGCGCCTGCGGCACGTTCGAAATATTATTTTATAAGTGGCCGGAAAATGTTCTCGGAATGGGGTGAAAGTTGGCGTGTGGTCTTATTATAGTGTAGATAGACCGCCTGTCAAGTTTCATCGCTTTCAGAGTTCGTTTGATAGACCAACCGTTAAACTATAGCGACAGTATAGCCGGTCTAACGTCGGACGTTTTCGGTCTCCGGAAACCGCGTCGGGCTGCATCTCTCCCCTCTTCTCTCAGACCAACCCGCTCTCCAGCCCACCTAGTCCATCTACCTACCCCTCTTCGCGTCCGGAGCCGCCCGATGCGATCGCACGGTCCGAAAACCCCTCTTTGCACATTGCACCGACCCCTCGCGCGCGCGTTCGAAATCTGTCCCAGACCCCACCCGGGCAGTCGTCACCGTTGGATCCGGATCAACCCCAAACATCTACAAAACGTCTCCGTTTTGTTAATTGCACTTCCTAACATATTTTTTTCCATCCGTCCGATTACGATCGGAGGGGCGAGATAGCCCCTAGTCTAACCTACCCTCTATATATACTAGTATAAACCAAGACCAACCCCTAATTTCTAGGGATCCTACCCTAGAGCCGCCGCCCACTTTCTCCTCAATCTCAGCGCCACCCAGTCGCCACCTCTTTTCCTTCCTCGATTTCACCAGCGAACCAACCAGCTTCGTCCTCCCAGATCCCCTCCTCCTGCTTCGCTCCCCGAGCTCCTCTCTTCGCCTACAACCACCACTGCCTTGCCTTGCCACCGCCCATCTGCTCTAGCACGACCGAGGCCGTGCCTCCTCTTCCTCATGTTTTCTCCTTGTCCTCGTGTATCCTCCTCCATCTCTCAACTCCCCTCCTCTGCTTCTTACCGCAGGAACCGGTTGCAGCCGTCGAACACCATGGATTCGCGCCAAGAGCTCATATGGTCACGGCGACCTCGCCGTCGGGATCCACTTCCTCCCGCGACCCTCCAGCCGCCCGCCACGACCTTCGTCATGCCCGCAAGCTTCGCCTGCACCTCGCCTCCCCGACATGAACTGTCCCGATCCGGCCATCTCCGGTGGGCTCCTCCTCGTCGCGGCCTAGGCGAACTATAGACCCACCGTGACCTCGCCCGCGCCTCCCTTTACCTCTCCCCTTTCCCTCTTTGGTCCTCTCTCTCGCTCACGATCTCTCTGCCTCTCACCTCGCTTCCATGCAGGAACCGAATAGCACCGCATCTCCCCTGCCAGTTCAACCCAACCAGTGCCGCCATTGTCTCCCTTGGGATCCCTTCCGATTCCCTCGTTACAGCAACACCCAGTCGCCGCCACCTCCCTGCCTCGCTCCTCCAGCCCAAGCTGCTCGTCCCCGTCGGCGATCAAAGTCACCAGGATCCCGCTGCTGAAGCAAGCAGCTTCACCTCGCCGCCCCATGCGCTCCGGTGACCCCTGCTGCCGCTTGCCTCTCCCTTCCCCTCGCGCTCCTCTCCTTCTCTCACCTCTCTGTTTTTCTTCAGGAAACTGCAGCAGCGCACCTCCGCCTTGCCGGAGTTCAAGCCGCGCCGCGCCGCCCCACAGGAGCTTCCGCCGCCTCGCCGATTCCACGCCTTCGGGTCGCCATCCCTGCCGAACCTCCAGGACGCCAAGTCCAACGCCGTGCTTCTCCTCTACTCGAGCTCCTCCCATGGTGCCCTCGTTCCTGAGCACGTCGACCCCGCCGCCTTGATTTCCTGTGCCGAAGCACCACCTCGCGCGCCTCCGTCCTTGAGAAGAAGCTCGACCTGCTGCCGGCGACCTCGCCCTCCGACGACCTCCATCGCCCAGGGCCCCGGTGACCTCTCTGCCCTAGCCTCCGCCGCCGCACTGGCGAGTGCGACGCGGGAGCACCGCCTGTGTCGCTGCTGCCGTCTCGAACCTCTCCTGCCGCTCCTTCATGGACCCCGCGCCAAGTACGTGCCTCGCCGGAGTGGTCCTCGTCACGGCCCTTCTCCCTCCGCCTTGCCCGCTCGCCGGAGCTCGGGCGCTGCTCTGCTTCGTGCCCGCTGGCCCTGTCGTGCGCTGCTCTGCTTTGGCCAAGCCTCCCCGTTGACCTGTTCAAGCGCCAACGTGGGAAGCCACCTGGGCCTCAAGCCTCCCCGTGGCCCAGATCTGTTAGCCCAGCTGCGGACCTGCCTCCTCCTCTCCACAGTTCCGGGCCAAGGCCCATGGTGAGTGCCCAGCCGCCCCTGTTTCGGTCCAGTTCATTTTTTTCAGATCTGCGTTTTAGTATTTTTCCACAGACAGCAGTTTTTGCAAAAAAGCCCCTGTTCTTCTTGCATTTAATAACTTCACAACCGTGCATCGGATCTAAATAAATTATATATGAAAGTTGCTTAGAATTTTGTCTAGTTTAATAATATGCAAGTTTCATCCATGTTTAAAATGTTTAAAATGTTGTTTGTGTAATTTTTGTCCATATGCCATGCTAAAATGCTTTAATCCATAACTATTTAACCGTAGCTCGGTTTCTAATAAACTTTATACGTAAATGGGGTAGAATTTTGCCTAGTTTAACATGGTAGCATCACTTTGCATGTTTAACATCTATAAAATTTGGTTTAGGGCAGAACAGCACCAAACCTAATATATGCATATGGGGATTTACCGGAATTGTTGTTCGTTGCTTCCGGCCTCATTTAAACTTGACTAGATAGGTAGTTTTACTTTGCTTCACCCTCTTGCCACGCTAACAACATTTAATCTTGTTGGGTACATAAACGGGATCGAACTAAGTAACTCGAATGTGGTGTTTCGTCAATATGCAACGGAGTTGCATATTGAGCTCCACTTAATTTGTAGGATTGCTTGTGCACTTTGCCATGCCATGTATCTTTAAACCGGACATGCGTCATATTTGGTTGTGCATCATGCCATGTTTATGTGGTGATTGTTTACTATGTTGTTTGCTTCTTCCCGGTGTTGCTTCTTCAGGTTGGTACCGATAACATCATGTGGTGAGGATTCATTCGACTTCGTCCGTTTGTCTTCTTATTGGACTCGTTCTTCTTCCTTGCGGGATCTCAGGCAAGATGACCATACCCTCGAAATCACTTCTATCTTTGCTTGCTAGTTGCTTGCTCTTTTGCTATGCCTATGTTGCGATGCCTACCACTTGCTTATCATGCCTCCCATATTGTTGAACAAAGCCTCTAACCCACCTTGTCCTAGCAAACCGTTGTTTGGCTATGTTACCGCTTTGCTCAGCCCCTCTATAGCGTTGTTAGTTGCAGGTGAAGATTGGAGTTTTTTCCATGTTGGAACATGGCTATTTTGTTGGGATATCACAATATCTCTTACTTAATTAATGCATCTATATACTTGGTAAAGGGTGGAAGGCTCGGCCTTATGCCTGGTGTTTTGTTCCACTCTTGCCGCCCTAGTTTCTGTCATATCGGTGTTATGTTCCCGGATTTTGCATTCCTTACGCGGTTGGGTTATAATGGGAACCCCTTGACAGTTCGCCTTGAATAAAACTCCTCCAGCAATGCCCAACATTGGTTTTACCATTCGCCACCTAGCCCTTTTCTTTCCCTTGGGTTCTACAGACTCAAGAGTCATCATTATTTTAAACCCCCCCCCCCCCCCGGGGGCCAGTGCTCCTTTGAGTGTTGGTTCAAACTAGAGCCCTGTGCAGCGCCCCCTCAGGGAAACTCGTGGTTTGGTTTTAGTTGTATGGAGAGCTCATCTGAGTGTGCCCTGAGAACGAGATATGTGCAGGTCCTATCGGGATTTGTCGGCACATTCGACCGGTGTTGCGGGACTTGTTTTACCATTGTCGAGGATGTCTTGTAACCTGGATGCCGAGCCTGATCGGATTGTCTTGGGAGAAGGAATATCCTTCATTGACCGTGAGAGCTTGTGATGGGCTAAGTTGGGACACCCCTGCAGGGATTTGAACTTCCGAAAGCCGTGCCCGCGGTTATGGGCAGATGGGAATTTGTTAATGTCTAGTTGTAGAAAACTTGAAGTTGACGTTAATTAAAATACATCTACCGCGTGTGTAACCGTGATGGTCTCTTCTTGGCAGAGTCCGGGAAGTGAACACGGTGTTGGAGTTATGTTTGACGTAGGTTGTTCTAGGATCACTTCTTGATCATAGTTGTTTGACCGTGCTTTTGCCTTCTCTTCTCGCTCTCTTTTGCGATTATGTTAGCCACCATATATGCTAGTCGCTTGGTGCAGCTCCACCTCATACCTTTTCCCTACCTATAAGCTTGAATAGTCTTGATTGCGAGGGTGCGAGATTGCTGAGTCCCCGTGACTCACAGATACTTCCAAAACCCGCTTGCAGGTGCCGTTGAACCCGGCAGATGATGCAACCAAGCTCAGGAGGAGCTCGATGAAGATCTTGTTCTTTGTGTTGTTTCGTTCTAGTTGATCAGCAGTGGAGCCCAGTTGGGGTCGATCGGGGATCTGTGTAGCATTTGGGGTAGTCTTCTTTTATTTTGGTTCCGTAGTCGGACCTTGATTGTAACTAGTTGATGTAATGCTTTATTCATGTAATTGTGTGAAGTGGCGATTGTAAGCCAACTATGTATCTCTTTCCCTTATGTATTACATGGGTTGTGTGAAGATTATCTCACTTGCGACATTGCTTTCAATGCGGTTATGCCTCTAAGTCATGCTTCGACACGTGGGAGATATAGCCGCATCGAGGGCGTTACACGGCAACCCCGGAGTGACAATAGTTGGGACCACTCCCGGTGATGACTGTAGTTTGAGGAGTTCATGTATTCACTAAGTGCTAATGCTTTGGTCCGGTACTCTATTAAAAGGAGGCCTTAATATCCCTTAGTTTCCAATAGGGCCCCGCTGCCACGGGAGGGTAGGACAAAAGATGCCATGGAAGTTCTTTTCCATAAGCACGTATGACTATATTCGGAATAGATGCCTACATTATATTGATGAATTGGAGCTAGTTTTGTGTCACCCTATGTTATAACTGTTGCATGATGAATGCCATCCGACATAATTATCCATCATTGATCCATTGCCTACGAGCTTTTCACATATTGATCTTTGCTAAGTTACTTTTCCGTTGCCACTGTTACGATTGCTACAATACTACTACTGTTACTTTTGCCATTGTTACCATTACTTCCATACTACTTTGCTACTAAATACTTTGATGCAGATATTAAGTCTTTCAGGTATGGTTGAATTGACAACTCAGCTGCTAATACTCAAGAATATTCTTTGGCCCCCCTTGTGTCGAATCAATAAATTTGGGTTGAATAGTCTACCCTCGAAAACTGTTGCGATCCCCTATACTTGGGGGTTATCAAGACATTTTTCTAGCGCCGTTGCCAGGGAGCATAGCTCTGTTCTCTGAGTCACTTGGGATTTATATCTATTGATCACTATGATGAACTTGAAAGATCAAAGAACTAAGATTTTTCCCTCAACTACGAGGGGAGGTAAGGAACTGCTATCTAGCTCTGCACTTGATTCTCCTTCTGTTCTGAGTAAACTTGCAACACCAACACCTGCTATTAATTCTGAGATGTCGCATGTTATTGATGATGCCACTGATGCTTATGATGAAACTACTTCTCTGCTTGATAATACTATGCCACTAGGTGAATTTCTTGATGAACAACTTACTAGGGTTAGAGAGAATAAAATTACTGAAACTGATGATATTGTTGAAACTGAAGATTATGATTCTCCCCCTAGATATGAATTGCCTGTTGTTCCTGAGGGTTATGTTATGGATGAAGAAACTGCTAGAGACTTCTTTGCTTGCAATGATAGAGAAGATCTTAAGAAATTGTTAGCTAAGCTAAAAGAAAAATCCTTGAATGCTATAATGAAATATGATCCCGCTTTTGCTACCTCACCTATCTTTGTTACTAATAAGGATTATGAATTCTCTATCGATCCTGAGTTAATTACTTTGGGTGAATCTGATCCTTTCTATGGTTACGAATCTGAAACTGTTGTGGCACATCTTACTAAATTGAATGATATAGCCACCCTATTTGCTCATGAGGAAAAAATTCGCTATTACTATATTCTCAAGCTGTTTCCTTTCTCATTAAAGGGTGATAATAAGTTATGGTTTAATTCTCTTGCTCCTGGTTGTGTGCGTAGTCCCAGGATATGATTTATTACTTCTCTCAAAAATATTTCCCTGCTCATAAGAAACAAGCTTATTTGAAGGAAATATTTAATTTTGTGCAAATTGAAGAAGAGAGTCTCCCACAAGCTTGGGGGAGGCTTCTCCAATTACTTAATGCTTTGCCTGATCATCCTCTCAAGAAAAATGAAATACTTGATATCTTTTATAATGGACTAACCGATGCTTCCAGAGACCACCTGGATAATTGTACTAGTTGTGTTTTTAGGGAAAGAACTGTTGAGCAAGCTGAATTGCTATTGAATAATATATTGAGTAATGGAATGATTGGACACTTCCTGAACCAACTCCGAAGAAAAGGGGCATTCTATTTCTTAGTCCTGAAGATATGCAAGAGGCAAAGAAATCTATGAAAGAAAAAGGTATTAAAGCTAAAGATATTAAGAATCTACCACCTATTGAAGAAATACATGGTCTTGATAACCCGACACAGGTAGTAGAGGTAAACTCTCTCCGTAGATTTGATGAAGGTGATATTCCTCATAATAAGTCTGCTAAACAATGCTTAGATGAGTTTGATAATTTTATTGTTAAACAAGAAAACTTCAATGCTTATGTTAGTAGACAATTGAAACGTAATGCTTACATGCTTGACCACTTGGGTGATTATATGAACAGAATTGTTAATGATCTTAAGTTTATTAGTAAACATGCTTCCATGGTTACAACTCAAGTAGAACAAGTACTTAAGGCTCAAGATGATTTGCTTAATGAGCTGAAAAGTAAGAATAATGATAATGATGTTAGGGCTATGACTAGAGGTGGTAAAATGACCCAGGAACCTTTGTATCCTGAGTGCCATCCTAAGAGAGTTGAGCAGGATTCTCAGAGAACAAACATTGATGCACTAGTCCTTGTATTAAAAAGAAAAAGAAAACTGATAGGACTTTGCATGCTAGTGAACCTGCTATAGACACACCTGAGAATTCCAATGATATTTCTATTTCTGATGCTGAGACACAATCTGGTGACGAGCATGAACCTAGTGATAATGTCAATAATGATGTTCATGTTGATGCTCAACCTAGTTATGATAATGATGTAGAGATTGAACCTGCTATTGATCTTGATAACGCACAATCAAAGAATCAATGTTATGATAAGGGAGACTTTGTTGCCAGGAAACATGGTAAAGAAAGAGAACCATGGGTTCAGAAACCCATCCCCTTTCCTCCTAAGCCATCGAAGAAAAAGGATGAATAGGATTTTGAGCGCTTTGCTGAAATGATTAGACCTATATTTTTGCGTATGCGTTTGCCTGATATGCTTAAAATGCCTCCTTATGCTAAGTATATGAAAGATATTGTTACTAATAAAAGAAAGATACCGAAAGCTGAAATTTCCACCATGCTTGCTAATTATACTTTTAAGGGTGGAATACCAAAGAAACTTGGAGATCCAGGAGTACCAACTATACCATGCTCCATTAAAAGAAACTATGTTAAAACTGCTTTATGTGATCTTGGAGCCAGTGTTAGTGTTATGCCTTTCTCTTTGTATCATAGACTTGATTTAAATAAGTTGACACCTACTGAAATTTCCTTGCAAATGGCTAATAAATCAACTGCTATACCCATTGATATTTGTGAGGATATGCCTGTTGTGGTTGCAAACGTTACTATATTAACGAACTTTGTTATTCTTGATATTCCCGAGGACGATAGTATGTCGATTATCCTTGGAAGACCCTTTTGAATACTGCAGGGGCTGTTATTGATTGCAACAAAGGCAATGTCACTTTTCATGTTAATGGTAATGAGCATATGGTACACTTTCCGAAGAAACAACCTCAAGTTCATAGTATCAATTCTATTGGAAATTTTCAACTATTACTATTGGAGGTTTTGAATTCCCTCTTCCTACTGCCAAAAAGAAATATGATATTCTCATTGTTGGGGAAATGCATATCCCATTTGAGGTAACCTAGTGTTATTCGAAAATTCTCCAGTTTCATGTCGCTCGGAAGAAGTTTATTAATAAGAGTTGATCAACCTTGTTAGTGGATTCCTTTTGATGAGCATGAGATGGATGAATTTAGAAGGCACAACTCTCTGTACCCATCTTTTACTTTCTGTTATTTAGTTTAAATAAAGCAAAAGTAGTATTTTCTGTCTATTTTCTGAATTATCCATGCAATAAAAAATGTCCCGAAAATAAAAGTTCTCCAAATGCCCTGAAAATTAGTATGATTTTTATGCAACATTTTAGAATTCTGGTGCAAAGAACACACCAGGGGGCCTCACCAGCTAGCCACAGGGGTGGAGGGCGCGCCCCCTGGCCTTGTGGGTCCCACGTAGCTCCCCTCCACTTATTCCAGCACCCATCCTCTCCTTCTTCCTCTAGAAAAAAATCACTCCATAGCTCAAATTCGTGTTCTTGCTCATCTTGCTGCCATTTTCGATCTCCTTGCTCAAAGCTCCATTCACAAAACTGTTTGGGGGATTGTTCTTTGGTATGTGACTCCTCCAATGGTCCAATTAGTTTTTGTTCTAGTGTTTTATTTATTGAATTTTTTTGCTATTGTGGTGACCCTGTTCTTGAGCTTGCATGTCAAATTTATATGGTCCAAAGTAGTTTTGATGCATGATATAGCTTCTAGGCACTTGTAGGAGTAGTTGCTATCAATCTTGTTGAGTTTGGTTCACTTTTATTTTGAGTCACTAAAAATTTCAGAAATTTTCATAGGAAGAAAATGTTGAGGAGATTGTTGAGAGGTTCCTCGAGCTGTGGCTCGAAGGAAAAAGAAAATGACGAGAAAGAAAAGCCCAAGTATAATCTTCCTCGCGCCGTGGAAATTTGGCCATGTGATGCATTCTTATAAGCAGCCGGGATTTATGATGATTTCTATTATTTGGCTGGGAATGCCGGCATCACCAACTTCCTCCTCTACCGGTGTAATCAGCATCTCCTACTCAGCAATACTTTCGTGCAAAATTTTCATTTTCATGCTAGGAGATCACCACCCACGGTAGACTTTCACTTATATGATGAATACAAAGCAATGACGCTTTATGACTTTTGTGAGGTTTGTAAATTACCTTATGGAGGTAGCGTTGAGGAACCACGTCCTAGTGATGTGGAAGGCCTTATTCATGAAATTACAGTAGGGGAAGGCAGAGGAGTGTTGGGGGCGAGAGTGGCCAGTATTCATTTTCATGTTTTACGCTATTACTCATTATTTGCTTGGAGATGTTTAATAGGTCATGGAGAGAGTGGAGGCCTTTGTGACGCCCTCGATGCGGCTATATCTCCCACGTGTCGAAGCACGACTTAGAGGCATAACCGCATTGAAAGCAATGTCGCAAGTGAGGTAATCTTCACACAACCCATGTAATACATAAGGGAAAAAGATACATAGTTGGCTTACAATCGCCACTTCACACAATTACATGAATAAAGCATTACATCATCCAAATACACTCAAGGTCCGACTACGGAACCAAAATAAAAGAAGAACCCCAAATGCGACAAGGTCCCCGATCGACCCCAACTGGGCTCCACTACTGATCAACTAAAACGAAACAACACAAAGGACAAGATCTTCATCGAGCTCCTCCTTGAGCTTGGTTGCGTCACCTGCACGGTTTCATCGGCACCTGCAAGCTGGTTTTGGAAGTATCTGTGAGCCACGGGGACTCAGCAATCTCGCACCCTCGCGATCAAGATCATTTAAGCTTATGGGTAAGGTAAAGGTATGAGGTGGAGCTGCAGCAAGCGTCTAGCATATATGGTGGCTAACATACGCAAATGAGAGCGAGAAGAGAAGGCAAAGCACGGTCGATAAAGGTATGATCAAGAAGTGATCCTATAGCAACCTACGCCAAGCATAACTCCAACACCGTGTTCCCGGACTCCGCCGGAAAGAGACCATCACGGTTACACACGCAGTTGATGTATTTTAATTAGGATCAACTTCAGGTTTTCTACAACCGGACGTTAACAAATTCCCATCTGCCCATAACCGCGGGCACGGCTTTCGAAAGTTCAAATCCCGGCAGTGGAGTCCCAACTTAGCCCATGACAAGCTCTCACAGTCAACGAAGGAATAGACCTCCTCCCGAGACGTTCCGATCAGACTCGGTATCCCGGTTCTACAAGACACTTCGACAAGTTAAAACAAATCCAGCAACACCGCCCGAATGTGTCGACAAATCCCGATAGGAGCTGCACATATCTCGTTCTCAGGGCACACTCAGATTGTCTAAACTTCCGGTAGGCCAGCCCAGAGTTGCCCCTGGTGGCCTCCGGCGGCTGACAGTTTGGACCAACACTCAGAGGAGCACTGGCCCAGGGGGGTTAAAATAATGATGACCCTTGAGTCTGCAGAACCCAAGAGAAAGAAAAGGCTAGGTGGCAAATGGTAAAACCAAGGTTGGGCATTGCTGGAGGAGTTTTATTCAAGGCGAATTGTCAAGGGGTTCCCATTATTACCCAACCGCGTAAGGAACGCAAAATCCAGGAACATAACACTGATATGACGGAAACTAGGGTGGCAAGAGTGGAACAAAACACCAGGCATAAGGTCGAGCCTTCCACCCTTTACCAAGTATATAGATGCATTAATTAAATAAGATATATTGTGATATCCCAACAAGTAAACAATGTTCCAACAAGGAACGATCTCCATGTTCCAACAAGGAACAAACTTCAAATCTTCACCTGCAACTAACAACGCTATAAGAGGGGCTGAGCAAAGCGGTAACATAGCTAAACAACGGTTTGCTAGGACAATGTGGGTTAGAGGCTTGGTTCAACAATATGGGGGGCATGATAAGAAACTGGTAGGTATCGCAGCATAGGCATAGGAAAAGAGCGAGCATCTAGCAAGCAAAGATAGAAGTGATTTCGAGGGTATGATCATCTTGCCTGAAATCCCACAAGGGAGAAGAACGAGTCCATGAAGAAGACAAAATGACGTAGACGAATGGTTCCTCACAAATGCGACGTTATCGAAACCAACCCGAAGAAGCAACACCGGAAAGAAGCAAACAGCATAGTAAACAACCACCACATAAGCATGACATGATGCACAACCAAATATGATGCATGTCCGGTTAAAATATGCATGGCATGGCAAAGTGCACAAACAACACTACAAGTTAAGTGGAGCTCAATATGCAACGGGTTGCATATTGACGGAACACCATATCAATTATTTAGTTCTCTCTTGTTTATGTACCCCAACAATATTAAATGTTCTTAACATGGCAAGGGTGAAGCAAAGTAAACTACCTATCTAGTCAAGTTTAAATGAGGCCGGAAGCAACGAACAACAATTCCGGAAACTCCTCATGAGCATATTATAGATTTGGTATTGTTCTGCCCTAAACATTATTTGAGAGTTGTTAAACATGCAAAGTAAGTGAACCAAGTTAAACTAGGCATTTTTCTACCCCAAATGCATATAAAGTTTGTTACAAACCGAGCTACGGTTAAATAGTTATGAATTAAAGCATTTTAACAAGTTATTTAAGCAAATTTAAAAAACATCATTTTAAACATCTTAAACATAGATGAAAGTGGCATATTATTAAACTACACAAATTTCTGACCATTTTACATATTTAAGACATTTTAAACCGATGCACGGTTAATGAGTTATTAAATGCATGAACATGACGGCTTTTTCTGTAAAACTGCAGTCTCTGGAATAATAGACAAATTCGCAAACAGGGAAAAAACACGACATGGGCCGAATTTGGTGCATGAAGGGCCAACAGAGGAAAACAAGGGAGGCGCTTGGGAGGCTCACCATGGGCTTCGGCCCAGTTCGACGGTGAGGTGAGGCCGGGCAGAAGGGAGGCTCGCGCGCTGGGCCTTGGTGTGATCTGGCGCTGGCAGGCTGGATCGAACGAGGCAACGACGCGGTCAACGGGCGCTGCGGGACTTGGCGCTGGTCGTCCTCCTCGCACGCAGAAGTAGGGGGACAGCGCGACGAAGAGGTCAGGCGCGCCGGCGCGATGCAGAGGAGGCAGCGGGCGGCGGGGCACGCGGAGACTGGGCGGAGCTTGTCGTGGGCGCCGAGAGGAAACGGATCCGGCGGTGAGTTGAGGCCAGGGCCGCGGGGTCAATGCGGATGAACGAGACGAGCGCTCCGGCTCATTGCAGAGGAGGAAAACCGACAGGTTCAGGGGACGATGCCTTGCAGGTGCGAGAGAGCGTCGAGGGGTTCCAGCAACGCGTGAAGGACGAGGTCACCGGAGGGTGGCAAGGACGGAGCCTTGGGCGACGACTTGGCGGAGGGGACGAGGTTCGGCTCGGCGTCGAGGTAGAGGAGGCACTCTGGCTGCGTCTGCGGACGAGGAGAGGGACGACGGTTGGATCCGGGCAAGGGCATCAGGGACGAATGGTTCTGGCCGACTGAGCGCGGCGGGGAAGGAAGCACGAGGCGGTGGCGAGCACGGGAGGTGCAGAACCTTGCACCGGCGACCATGGCAGCAGGGGCGAGCTCAGTTCGTGTCCTGGCAGAGGAGAAAAAAACAAACGAGGGAGGGAGAGAGTTTAGAGGAGGCAGGAGAGGAAAACAAGGGAGAGGAAAAGGAGGCCGGCGGCGACTCATCTGCTGGGTTTGCTGGCGACGATCGGTGGCGCGGCCGCGGTCAGGGACGAAGGAGCTGCGGGAGGCAGGGGAGGCAGAGGCCCGGTGGCGCTGGTTGGGTGGATCGGCAGGGGAAGATCCTGAGGGGGATTTGGAAAGCGACGGCGGGCGACGGGACACAGTCCCTAGATTTTAGGGTTGCTGCCTAGGGGATTGGTCTATAAGTAGTAAGTGGATTTTTGGATAGGGGCATTAGGTCCCTCCGATCTTAATCAGACGGACGGGAAAAATAGGTTAGGTAGCCCAAAGAGAAAAATGGAGACGTTTTGTAGATGTTTGACGATGATCCGAGTCCAACGGTGACGACTGTCCGGGTCGGGTCCGGGACAGATTTCAGACGCGCATGGGAGGAGGCTGCGGGCCGATGAGAGAGGTTAGGTTGGACCTGGCGGTAGGTAGTGAGCCGTGTAGATGGTCTCGAGCTGAGAGAAGAGAAGAGAGGGAGGCCCGGTGACTATTTCCGAAGACCGAAAACGTCCGACGTTTTGACCGGCTACTATTGCCGCTATATTGAATCGTTGGGGCGTCAAACGGACTCCAAATGCGATGAAATTTGGCAGGCAGTCTACCTACACTATGACAAGACTGCACGCCAACTCTCATCCCATTCCAAGAACATTCTCCGGCCACTTATAAAATAATATTTCAGACGTGCCACAGGCGTGTGCAAGTGTGTCTGGGCTCACAACGGACAGCGGAGAGAACGGGGGAACCCGGACGAATGCAAGTTTTGAAAACATGATGATGCAATGCACATGATGACATGATAAGATGCAACACGCAAGCAAAAGACATGACAACGACAGCGAATAACTGACGGACACCTGGCACATCGGTCTCGGGGCGTTACACCTTAGTGCCCCTGACCTTGCCATTTTGCGCCACGCTTTACATAGAGATAGAACTTACAGTTTGGGCGCTATGGTTGCTATATGGTTGAGTATGAACCGTGCTAAGGGTCCTATTTTCGAAGGTATCTTCGCCTCCCGTCTTGCTAAACACTTTGAGATACCCATTAGGCACCATAAAAAAGAGGGGAAATTGCTACCCACTATACATTTGGATTATGACAGCATGGTAGCACATAAGTTTATTCGCCATGATGAGGAAAAGAGACTTATTTATAACCTGGTATTTAGCGAGGTCACCTTTCATATTATTACCTTGCCTGCACCTGTTTTGTTTGATATTCATTCAGGCAGGTACTTCATTTTGCCCGCGGACATTCATGCATACTGGGAGGGGACACGATCCCCGCCTCCTAAGCTGAGCCATCACGTGATCCATACCAGGAGTCTATTTATCAGTGGGAGCCACAGGAGCTCGCTAACCAGTGGAACCCCTAGGATCCTTCGCAGAACACCAGAGAGGGCTACTTTGATCCATGGGCGTAGACCAACTTAGGCCAAAAGCCTAAGCTTGGGGGAGTACGTATTTCTCACCGACATTACATTTATGTTCACACACACATTTTAGTTGTCGGTGTTCATACTTTTTCATTGTACTATCCATGCTAGTTTATTTCTTTTTCCCGCTTTCTTCTTGTGTGTTTGAAACCTGAAGAAAAACCAAAAAATTAGTTGTAGTTAGTTTAGTTTCTATGCATGCTTAGTAGTAGTAAAATTAAAATAAAACCCAGAAAGATTCCTCGTTCTTCTTTTACTTGTTGGGATCTTTCCCGTGTAAATAGTTTTTCTCGTTCTTGTTTTACTTTTTTCAGAAAAACAAAAACTCCAAAAATATTTCAGTGTGTTTCTTTGAAATTCTTTTCTTTTCTTTGGGGTCGAGAGGAGAAGACCATGATGAAAATGTTGAGTGGCTCTCATATGCATTATTGTTGATCTAACAAAGAGCCCATATTACCTTGTCTTCTCCTTTGAATAAATGTTTGCAAATTCCAGCTTAGTCCAAAGCACGTGCACTCTTATTATTATCCACACCGTTCGGTCGTGAAAGTAAAAGGCAATAATGATGATATATGATGAAATGATTGAGATGATGAAAAGCTGGTATGAACTAGACCTATCTTGTTTTTGTAAATATGATTAGTTCATCGTTCCTGATTCAGCCTATTATGAATGAAACATGTTTGCAATGACAATTAGAGATTATAGTTACTCATGCCATGCTTAATTAACTAGAAGTTTATAATGGTTTACCTTGCATGCCAACATGGAAATTTAAATGGTTGTGATGTAGTATGATAGGATGGTATCCTCCTTTGAATGATTTCAGTGGCTTGACTTGGCACATGTTCACACATGTAGTTGAAATAAAATCAACATAGCCTCTACGATATTTATGTTCATGGTGATTTATATCCTATTCATACTTGCACTCAATGTCGGTTAATCTCAATGCATGTTTATGACTGTTGTCACTCTCTGGTTGGTCGCTTCCCAGTCTCTTTCTAGCCTTCACTTGTACTAAGCGGGAATACTGCTTGTGCATCCACTTCCATAAACCCCAAAGTTGTTCCATGTGAGTCCACCATACCTTCCTATATGCGGTATATACCTTCCGTTTCAAGTAAATTTGCATGTGCCAAACTCTAAACCTTCAAATGATAATCTATTTTGTATGCTCGAATAGATCATGTACCAACTAGGGATGTCAATATCTTCCATGCCAGGTGGGTTATTCTCACGATGGACTCTGCTCACCATTCATGAGAAAATGGCTGGTAACCGGGATGCACAGTCCCATGCTCAAAGCAAATCAAATCAAAATAATTGCAAACAAAACTCCCCCGGGACTGTTGTTAGTTGGACGGTACCCGTTGTTTCGGACCAGCCGTGGAGTGTGCTTGTTGGTGGTGGGGGAGTATAAACTTTACCATTCTGTTTGGGAACTGCCTATAATGTATGTAGCATGGAAGATGCCGAGATCTCTTGGTTGCTATGTTGACAATGAAAGCATACCACTCAAAATATTATTCAATCTCCATTTCAAAACCCGAGCTCTGGCACCTCTGCAAATCCCTGCTTCCCTCTGCGAAGGGCCTATATATTTACTTTTATGCTGAGTCATCATCCTCTTATAAAAAGCACCAGTTGGAGAGCACCGTTGTCATTTGTATGCATTGTTATTAATTTATATTGAGTATGACTGTGACTGGATCTCTTTTACCATGAATTACAAAGTCTAGTCAGTCCTTGATCTTCAGGGGTGCTCTGCATTTATGGTTTGCGGTCTCAAAAAGGGCTAGCAAGATACCATCTTGTTATATTATATCATGATTGTTTTAAGAAAAGTGTTGTCATGCGAGATTTATTATTATTGCTCGCTAGTTGATTATGCCATTGATGTGGGTAAGTGTGAGACATAAAAGTTTTGTGAATATGGCTTGTTCATAATATTTGCTAAAACTTGAATGCTGGTTTTACATATTTGCAACAAAAAGATCAAACGGAGTTTGTAAAAGTTTGTCTTTATCACTTTCAGTTTGTCAACTCAATTGCTTGAGGACAAGCAAACGTTTAAGCTTGGGGGAGTTGATACGTCTCCGTCGTATCTACTTTTCCAAACTCTTTTTCCCTTGTTTTGGACTCTAACTTGCATGATTTGAATGGAATTAACCCGGACTGACGCAATTTTCAGCAGAATTGTCATGGTGTTATTTTTGTGCAGGATAAAGAGTTCTCGGAATGACCTAAAACTTCACGGAGCCAAGTTTTGGAATTAATAAAAAATATTGGTGAAAGAATCAGCAGAAGGGGGCCCACACCCTAGCCACAAGGGTGGGGGCGCGCCCACCCCCCTGGGGCGTGCCCTCCGACCTTGTGGGCCCCCTGGACCTCCACCGACCTCAAATCCAACTCCATATATTCACTTTTGGGGAGAAAAAATTAGAGAGAAGGATTCATCACGTTTTACAGTACAGAGCCGTTGGCAAGCCATGTTCTTCCTCGGGAGGGCAGATCTGGAGTCCATTCGGGGCTCCGGAGAGGGGAATCTGTCGTCATCGTCATTATCAACCATCCTCCATCACCAATTTTATGATGCTCACCGCCGTTCATGAGTAATTCCACCGTAGGCTCGCTGGACCGTGATGGGTTGGATGAGATTTACCATGTAATTGAGTTAGTTTTGTTAGGGTTTGATCCCTAGTATCCACTATGTTCTAAGATTGATGTTGCTATGACTTTGCCATGCCTAATGCTTGTCACTAGGGCCCGAGTGCCAAGATTTCAGATCTAAACCTATTATGTTTTCATGAATATATTTGTGTTCTTGATCATATCTTGCAAGTTATAGTCACCTACTACGTGTTATGATCCGGCAACCCCGGAGTGACAATAGTCGGGACCACTCCCGGTGATGACCGTAGTTTGAGGAGTTCATGTGTTCACTAAGTGATAATGCTTTGGTCCGACACTCTATTGAAAGAGACCTTAATATCCCTTAGTTTCCAATAGGGCCCTGCTGCCACGGGAGGGTAGGACAAAAAATTCCATGCAAGTTCTATTTCATAAGCACGTATGACTATATTCGGAATACATGCCTACATTATATTGATGAATTGGAGCCAGTTCTGTGTCACCCTATGTTATAATTATTGCATGATGAATGCCATCCGACATAATTATCCATCATTGATCCATTGTCTATGAACTTTTCACATATTGATCTTTGCTAAGTTACTTTTTCATTGCAACTATTATGATTGCTACAATACTGATGTCGGCGTTCTGGGAATGGGGGTCCCCAGACTTGCCTGCCTGCGGCCTGCGGCGTGGCTAAAAGGGGGGCCCAGCATGGCCCATCTTCATCAACACAGACCCAAGACCCTCGCGAGGCGGACGACACGGAGCTTCCTCAGGCACGGCCTCATCAGGCTGGCTCGCGAGGAGGCGGAGAGATCAAGGCGGGGTACCTCACGAGCTGCCCGTGACGCAAGCCATGACGACCAAGGGTGCCAGGCGGGCGCCAGCCCGCGCAGTGTCCACCTTTCCTCTTTGGTGCAAAGGGAGCAAGCGCAGGCGATAGCATCAAGCAAAGGCACCCGTTTTGGTGCAACGAGACCAAGACCAGTCCAACGGCAGGGAGGAAGTCATTGTAGAGCCCAAGCCAGCGTCACCACCAGAGCCTTTGGCAGGCGAGGACCAACTTTAGTCAGGATAAGTGTACCAGATGTTCCCCTTCAAAATGGCCAATTGTTGGCGCCCTTCCCGCTCAATATTTGGGAAGAGGCCCAGGGCCTTTGCCTATAAATAGGACTAGCCACCCACAGGGTAGGGGGATCGAAAAAGGGAAATCGAAGAGAGAATCGAGAAGAGAGAGAGAGAGAGAAGGGTGACTGAACTCCTCCTAGCAGTTCATCCCCTCAGCCAAGAACAGACCCTTGCGAGGCTGTTCTTCCTTGTATTGCTCATCATCGTCAGCCCAAGAGGCAATCCACCACACCACACACTGGAGTAGGGTATTACACCACAACGGTGGCCCGAACCAGTATAAACCCTGTGTCTCTTGTGTTGTTCTTTCCATAGCTTAGATCTTAGCGAGGGGAGGGGTGCAGGTAGGTAGAAGGTGAAATCTCTGCGCGCACCCTAGTGTTCGAACCTCAAGGGTCTGCCGGAACCCAAAATCCCACATTTGGCGCGCAAGGTAGGGGTACGCCGGAATTCGTCTTCCAGCACCCCGTTCTCCTCCGACCATCGCGTCCATGTCTGATGCTCGTCAGGCCCGCGCCGAGCGCCGGGCCGCTCTCGCTTCGCGCGTCGCCCAGACGGCTCCTGTCGGTGGGCGTCCTCGCCGTTCCCCGTCACCTGCCGTCAACGCCCCCACCGGCCCGGCGGGGAACGAGCAGCAAGCATCGTCTCAGCATCCGTCTGTGCAGCAAGACGGCCGCACCGCTACTCCCTCGCTCACCCCAGCTGGTTCTTCGTCTCGCGCGCTCCGCACACCCATGGAGGCTTGAGCTGCGCTCATCGCGGCAAACGAGCTCCTGCGCTACCGTCCCGTCGACGACGTCTACGAAGAATGGCTCGACCGCGTCGCCGAGCTCATCCGCGCCGCAGGGGGCTCTCCTGCGCCGTTCGTTCCGATGCACTGCACCTCGCCCCACGCAGGCGACGAAGCTCCGGGGGCGCCCCAGCCGCCTCCTCCTCAAGAAGGCACCATGGCCCCAAGGCGCGTGCCCCCTGGGTGGAACCCGCTCCGTCAGGTGCCAGCGCGGCAAGAGCAGAGCTGCCAAGAAGTCCCTCACCCGTAAGAAGCTGCCGGGCGCTCCCTGCTCCAGCATGTCGCGACCATGCTCCTGCTCCCGCACGTCAAGACCCCGCGCTGCTCCTAGCTGCAGTGCGTGGGGACATGCAAGACTAAGCTCTCCGTCACCCAAGGCCTCCCGTGGCCACAGCAGGCTGTCGTGCCTTCACCACCGAGCTACGCAGCGTCGTGTGGCCTGGCAAGTTCAAGCCAGACCTGCCTCCTCATTACGATAGCACGGCCGACCCTACGGAGTTCCTCCAGCTCTATGAGCTGGGCATCGAAGCTGCCAACGGAGACAAGAAGGTCATGGTGAACTGGTTTCCCATGGCGCTCAAGGATGGGGCCCGCACCTGGCTCCTGAACCTGTCTCCAGGCACGATCTCCTCCTGGGACGAGATGCGCACCCGCTTCATCGCCAACTTCCAAGGTACTCGCGACCGGCCACCCGTCGTGAGCGACATGCGCCGCATCAAGCAACAACCCGGAGAGACCCTGCAAAAGTACATCCAGCGCTTCAACAACGCACACCTCAAGATTCCCAAGGTGACCGAGGAGGCCATCATCTCAGCTTTCCCGACGGCGTGCGCGATGTCAAGATGAAGGAGGAGCTGGCGATGCTTGAAGACCTGTGCACTTCCTTGGAGTTGTTCAACTTGGCAACCAAGTGCGCCAGGGATGAGGAAGGGCGTCTCTCCCTCCTTGAGCTGCCTGCCGCAGACCCAGAAGAGAAGAAGCCCAAGGCCAAGGATGTGAAGCGCAAGGGGGCTGCCGTGCTCGCGGCAGAACCAAACACCAAGCGGGGCAGAGATCAGCCCGAATCTTCCAAGGGCAGTCGGTACTGTGTGTACCACGACCTCCACACCCACAACACCAACGAATGTCAAAAGCTCCGAGCCGTGCGAGAAGGAAGGATCGGCCATCGCCCCGACCACAGTGACCGGGGCTACGGTCGAGGAGGAGGAAGGAATGCAGGACGCTGGGAAGACCGTTGCCCGCGCCAAGGGTGGCGCGATCGACCTCGCGAGGATCGCTGGCAAGACCCGCCTCGCGAGGGAGACTGGAGGGATCAGCCTCGCGAGGATCGCCCGCAAGGCAATGCAGGCCTCCCTCCGCTGCCGCCGCAGCCAAGGAGAAACGAGGACCGCCATCAGGATGAGGGGGCTGGGGGCTTCCAGGAGCCGCGCGCGATCGCCTGCATCCTGGGCGGGGCTCAAGCCCCAGCCTCTCAGCGCATCTTCAAGCAGTTCGCCCGCGAAGCCAATGCAGTCCTCCCCAAGCTCGAAGCCGCACACCCTCTCAGGTGGTCGGCGTGCGCCATCATGTTCAGCTCAGCAGATCAGCTCAAGTGTGTGGCCACAGCCGGAGTCCTCCCGATGCTTTGTTCCCCAATCATCAGCAATGTGGTGGTCACCAGGACCCTCATCGATGGCGGGGCAGGGCTCAACGTCCTATCCGTGGAAACATTCAACAATATCCAAGTGCCCTATAGCCAGCTTCAGCCAACCAAGCCTTTCTCCGGAGTCACCGACGGCTCCACGGTCCCGATTGGGCAGGTCCGCCTCCCTGTCACCTTCGGGGCACGCGACAACTACCGCACCGAGCTCATCAACTTCGACGTCGCTCACATTCGCCTGTCGTACAACGCCATCCTTGGGTACCCAGCGCTGGCCAAGTTCATGGACATAACTCACCACGGCTACAACGTCCTCAAGATGCCAGGAAGTGGCGGAGTCATCACGGTGCCCTGTGAAGAGAAGAACGCGGTGTGTTCCCTGGAACGAGCTTTTTAGGCCGCATCACTGGAAGACCCGGATCGCGGAAGTAGGAGGCTTCCCGAGACCGCCCCCAAGAAGAATAAGACATCGTCCGGCCCAGCCCCTCAGGAGGCAAGCCCCTTAGGGCCCGCGCCTGCCCAGGGGGAACCTCCTTCCATCGCATAAGAAAGCGCGCCTGGCGCCCTCCTCAGGCAGGGCTCGAGGGCTTTCCCCTGGAGGACCACCGACCTGGCTAAGGTCACGAGGGAGGCGCTTGGGCACCACATGGAGGCGTGTTTCGAAGCATGTTTCCCTCAAGAAGGAGTAAGGCAGGGAGAGCCAGCCCCTCAGGAGTTCGTCAGCAAGGCCATTCAGGAGATACAGGAGTCAAGAGTCATGAAAGGCGGCCACCGCCTACCAGCTGTGGTTCCCCATCCAGGCGAGGATGGTGGGCTGCGCGTCTGCATCAACATACCAGGGCTCAATCGAGTCGCCTCTCTGGAGCGCCTCTGGCCCTTGCGAGTGGGGCGTTGTGAAGGTCCACCCCACAGCTACGTTCGCATGCCTTACGGCTTGCCGAATGCGGCTGCTGCGTACCAGCACCGCATGAGGGGCATCATGCAGGCTCAAGAGGCCAGGCGTTCCGCAGCCCTAGCGGAGATGGAGATGGTCCGCGAGGAGCCACCAGCGCCTCCGGAGCCTCCCGAGGCCCCTCGACCTGGGGGCTCGTGAGGACCGGCTTCCGCAGCCCACCGAGTCTGCTACACCAACACTCCTTCGTCCTCAACATCATCAGGTGACATCTTTCAAGTTTCATTTCCAGCTGGGAGCGCCCCCCAGGGCTGCATTATTCCCAGGCCGCATGGGTCCGTCCCTGCAGCATGTATCCCTTTTATTTCATGTTGTTATCTTACTTTGTTGGGGGCGCCCCTCGGGCTGCATCATCCCCAAGTCGCTTGGGCCAGACCCAGCGGCATGTATCCCTTTTGCCTTTATTTCCGGCTATGCGTTCGACCCACCATGCTTGATTATTTGATGTCGGTCCACGGCACCTCTTCTTCTCCATGCCGACCACTTGCACGTTAAAGGGGGGATACCTGAGCATCGCGACTCAGGGCTCTTACTGGTTCTCCAGCCCTCACCCTCTGGCCTTATCCACGGCATCGCGACCTGGCATACCAGCGACGGCTGAGACCAGCTCGAGGGCCGGGACCCGAGGACGTAGAGTGCTGGCATCTAACCAAATTTGCAGGGACACATCACAAGATAAGGCCCAGTGCCAGGCGCAACCCGCCTAGAGGTAGGGCCCCGTGAGTCCCGCGTTGGCTCACGGGTGCTCAGATACACCTCGCCAGGCCCTATCGTGCCAGCCACGTGTCAGGGCGGGGTTGTACACGCCCTGGGGGCTCCTCCCGGAGGGGAGCCCCCTCCCACGTACAAGTGGAAGCACCATGCTCCGCGATGGCTGACGACACTGCCGAGGAGCGGCTATGCCCGTGTTGGGGAATGCAGTAATTTCAAAAAATTTCCTACGCACACGCAAGATCATGGTGATGCACAGCAACGAGAGGGGAGAGTGTTGTCTACGTACCAACGCAGACCGACTGCGGAAGCGATCACACAACGTAGAGGAAGTAGTCGTACGTCTTCTTCCCGATCCGACCGATCCAAGCACCGTTACTCCGGCACCTCCGAGTTCTTAGCACACGTTCAGCTCGATGACGTTCCTCGGGCTCCGATCCAGCAAAGCGTCGAGGAAGAGTTCCGTCAGCACGACGGCGTGATGACGATCTTGATGTACTACCGACGCAGGGCTTCGCCTAAGCACTACAACGGTACGATCGAGGTGGAATTTGGTGGCAGGGGGCACCGCACACGGCTAAGGAACGATCTCAAGGATCAAGTTGTGTGTCTATGGGGTGCCCCCTGCCCCCGTATATAAAGGCCAGGGGCAAGGGGGTCGGCCGGCTAGGAGGGAGGCGCAGGGAGGAGTCCCACTCCTACCGGGAGTAGGACTCCTTCCCTCAAATCCTATTCCTAATAGGACTCTTCGGGAGAAAGAGAAGAGAGGGGGGCCGGCCCCTTCTCCTAGTCCTAATAGGACTAGGGAAGGGGGGTTCGGCCGGCTAGCCTGTGGGCTGCCCCTTCTATCTTTTCCACTAAGGCCCAATAGGCCCATTTGCCTCCCGGGGGGTTCCGGTAACCCTCCCGGTAATCCGGTAAAATCCCGATTTCACCCGGAACACTTCCGGTGCCCAAACATAGGCTTCCAATATATCAATCTTTACGTCTCGACCATTTCGAGACTCCTCGTCATGTCCGTGATCTCATCCGGGACTCCGAACAACCTTCGGTACATCAAAATGCATAAACTCATAATAACTGTCATCGTAACGTTAAGCGTGCGGACCCTACGGTTCGAGAACAATGTAGACATGACTGAGACACGTCTCCGGTCAATAACCAATAGCGGGACCTAGATGCCCATATTGGCTCCTACATATTCTACGAAGATCTTTATCAGTCAGACCGCATAACAACATACGTTGTTCCCTTTGTCATCGGTATGTTACTTGTCCGAGATTCGATCGTCGGTATCCAATACCTAGTTCAATCTCATTACCGGCAAGTCTCTTTACTCGTTCCGTAATACATCATCTCACAACTAACATATTAGTTGCAGTGCTTGCAAGGCTTATGTGATGTGCATTACCGAGAGGGCCCAGAGATACCTCTCCGACAATCGGAGTGACAAACCCTAATCTCGAAATACGCCAACCCAACATCTACCATTGGAGACACCTGTAGTACTCCTTTATAATCACCCAGTTACGTTGTGACATTTGGTAGTACCCAAAGTGTTCCTCCGGTAAACGGGAGTTGCATAATCTCATAGTTATAGGAACATGTATAAGTCATGAAGAAAGCAATAGCAACATACTAAACGATCGGGTGCTAAGCTAATGGAATGGGTCATGTCAATCAGATCATTCTACTAATGATGTGACCTCGTTAATCAAATAACAACTCCTTGTTCATGGTTAGGAAACATAACCATCTTTGATTAACGAGCTAGTCAAGTAGAGGCATACTAGTGATACTCTGTTGGCCTATGTATTCACACATGTATTATGTTTCCGGTTAATACAATTCTAGCATGAATAATAAACATTTATCATGATATAAGGAAATAAATAATAACTTTATTATTGCCTCTAGGGCATATTTCCTTCAGTCTCCCACTTGCACTAGAGTCAATAATCTAGATTACACAGTAATGATTCTAACACCCATGGAGCCTTGGTGCTGATCATGTTTTGCTCGTGGAAGAGGCTTAGTCAACGGGTCTGCAACATTCAGATCCGTATGTATCTTGCAAATCTCTATGTCTCCCACCTGGACTAAATCCCGGATGGAGTTGAAGCGTCTCTTGATGTGTTTGGTCCTCTTGTGAAATCTGGATTCCTTTGCCAAGGCAATTGCACCAGTATTGTCACAGAAGATTTTCATTGGACCCGATGCACTAGGTATGACACCTAGATCGGATATGAACTCCTTCATCCAGACTCCTTCGTTTGCTGCTTCCGAAGCAGCTATGTACTCCGCTTCACATGTAGATCCCGCTACGACGCTTTGTTTAGAACTGCACCAACTGACAGCTCCACCGTTTAAAGTAAACACGTATCCGGTTTGCGATTTAGAATCGTCCGGATCAGTGTCAAAGCTTGCATCAACGTAACCTCTTACGGTGAGCTCTTTGTCACCTCCATATACGAGAAACATATCCTTAGTCCTTTTCAGGTATTTCAGGATGTTCTTGACCGCTGTCCAGTGATCCATTCCTGGATTACTTTGGTACCTCCCTGCTAAACTTATAGCAAGGCACACATCAGGTCTGGTACACAGCATTGCATACATGATAGAGCCTATGGCTGAAGCATAGGGAACATCTTTCATTTTCTCTCTATCTTCTGCAGTGGTCGGGCATTGAGTCTTACTCAACTTCACACCTTGTAGCACAGGCAAGAACCCGTTCTTTGCTTGATCCATCTTGAACTTCTTCAAAATTTTGTCAAGGTATGTGCATTGTGAAAGTCCAATTAAGCGTTTTGATCTATCTCTATAGATCTTTATGCCTAATATGTATGCAGCTTCCCCGAGGTCTTTCATCGAAAAACTTTTATTCAAGTATCCCTTTATGCTATCCAGAAATTCTATATCATTTCCAATTAGCAATATGTCATCCACATATAATATCAGAAATGCTACAGAGCTCCCACTCACTTTCTTGTAAATACAGGCTTCTCCAAAAAGTCTGTATAAAGCCAAATGCTTTGATCACACTATCAAAGCGTTTATTCCAACTCCGAGATGCTTGCACCAGTCCATAAATGGATCGCTGGAGTTTGCATACTTTGTTAGCTCCTTTTGGATCGACAAAACCTTCTGGTTGTACCATATACAACTCTTCTTCTAGAAATCCATTCAGGAATGCAGTTTTGACATCCATTTGCCATATTTCATAATCATAAAATGCGGCAATGCTAACATAATTCTGACGGACTTAAGCATCGCTACGGGTGAGAAGGTCTCATCGTAGTCAACCCCTTGAACTTGTCGAAAACCTTTTGCGACAAGTCGAGCTTTATAGACAGTAACATTACCGTCAGCGTCAGTCTTTTTCTTGAAGATCCATTTATTCTCAATTGCTTGCCGATCATCGGGCAAGTCAAACAAAGTCCATACTTTGTTCTCATACATGGATCCCATCTCAGATTTCATGGCCTCAAGCCACTTTGCGGAATCTGGGCTCACTATCGCTTCTTCATAGTTCGTAGGTTCATCATGATCTAGCATCATGACTTCCAGAACTGGATTACCGTACCACTCTGGTGCGGATCTCACTCTGGTTGATCTACGTGGTTCAGTAGTATCTTGTTCTGAAGCTTCATGATCATCATCATTAGCTTCCTCACTGATTGGCATAGGTGTCGCAGAAACAGTTTTCTGTGATGTACTATTTTCCAATAAGGGAGCAGGTACAGTTACCTTGTCAAGTTCTACTTTCCTCCCACTCACTTCTTTCGAGAGAAACTCCTTCTCTAGAAATGATCCATTCTAAGCAACGAATGTCTTGCCTTCGGATCTGTGATAGAAGGTATACCCAACAGTTTCCTTTGGGTATCCTATGAAGACACATTTCTCCGCTTTGGGTTCGAGCTTATCAGGTCGAAGCTTTTTCACATAAGCATCGCAGCCCCAAACTTTAAGAAACGACAACTTTGGTTTCTTGCCAAACCATAGTTCATGAGGCGTCGTCTCAACGGATTTTGATGGTGCCCTATTTAACGTGAATGCGGCCGTCTCTAAAGCATAACCCCAAAACGATAGCGGTAAATCAGTAAGAGACATCATGGATCGCACCATATCTAGTAAAGTGCGATTACGACGTTCGGACACACCATTACACTGTGGTGTTCCGGGTGGCGTGAGTTGCGAAACTATTCCACAATTTTTCAAATGTATACCAAACTCGTAACTCAAATATTCTCCTCCACGATCAGATCGTAGAAACTTTATTTTCTTGTTACGATGATTTTCAACTTCACTCTGAAATTCTTTGAACTTTTCAAATGTTTCAGATTTATGTTTCATTAAGTAGATATACCCATATCTGCTTAAATCATCTGTGAAGGTGAGAAAATAACGGTATCCGCCACGAGCCTCAATATTCATCGGACCACATACATCGGTATGTATGATTTCCAATAAATCTGTTGCTCTCTCCATAGTACCGGAGAACGGTGTTTTAGTCATCTTGCCTATGAGGCACGGTTCGCAAGTACCAAGTGATTCATAATCAAGTGATTCCAAAAGCCCATCTGTATGGAGTTTCTTCATGCGCTTTACACCGATATGACCTAAACGGCAGTGCCACAAATAAGTTGCACTATCATTATTAACTTTGCATCTTTTGGCTTCTACATTATGAATATGTGTATCACTATCTTCGAGATTCAACAAGAATAGACCACTCTTCAAAGGTGCATGACCATAAAAGATATTATTCATATAAATAGAACAACCATTATTCTCTGATTTAAATGAATAACCGTCTCGCATTAAACAAGATCCAGATATAATGTTCATGCTCAACGCTGGCACCAAATAACAATTATTTAGGTCTAATATTAATCCCGAAGGTAGATGTAGAGGTAGCGTGCCGACCGCGATCACATCGACTTTGGAACCGTTTCCCACGCGCATCGTCACCTCGTCCTTTGCTAGTGTCCGCTTATTCCGTAGTCCCTGTTTCGAGTTGCAAATATTAGCAACAGAACCAGTATCAAATACCCAGGTGCTACTGCGAGCTCTAGTAAGGTACACATCAATAACATGTATATCACATATACCTTTGCTCACTTTGCCATCCTTCTTATCCGCCAAATACTTGGGGCAGTTCTGCTTCCAGTGACCAGTCTGCTTGCAATAGAAGCACTCAGTTTCAGGCTTAGGTCCAGACTTGGGTTTCTTCTCTTGAGCAGCAACTTGCTTACTGTTCTTCTTGAAGTTTCCCTTCTTCTTCCCTTTGCCCTTTTTCTTGAAACTAGTGGTTTTGTTAACCATCAACACTTGATGCTCCTTCTTGATTTCTACTTCCGCAGCTTTCAGCATTGCGAAGAGCTCGGGAATAGTCTTGTTCATCCCTTGCATATTATAGTTCATCACGAAGCTCTTGTAGCTTGGTGGCAGTGATTGGAGAATTCTCTCAATGACGCAGTCATCTGGAAGATTAACTCCCATCTGAATCAAGTGATTATTATACCCAGACATTTTGAGTATATGCTCACTGACAGAACTGTTCTCCTCCATCTTACAGCTATAGAACTTATTGGAGACTTCATATCTCTCAATTCGGGCATTTGCTTGAAATATTAACTTCAACTCCTGGAACATCTCATATGCTCCATGACGTTCAAAACGTCGTTGAAGTCCCGATTCTAAGCCGTAAAGCATGGCACACTGAACTATCGAGTAGTCATCAGCTTTGCTCTGCCAGACGTTCATAACATCTGGCGTTGCTCCAGCAGCAGGCCTGTCACCCAGCGGTGCTTCCAGGACGTAATTCTTCTGTGCAGCAATGAGGATAATCCTCAGGTTACGGACCCAGTCCGTGTAATTGCTACCATCATCTTTCAACTTTGCTTTCTCAAGGAACGCATTAAAATTCAACGGAACAATAGCACGAGCCATCTATCTACAAGCAACATATGTTGGGGAACGCAGTAATTTCGAAAATTTTCCTACGCACACGCAAGATCATGGTGATGCACAGCAACGAGAGGGGAGAGTGTTGTCTACGTACCAACGCAGACCGACTGCGGAAGCGATCACACAACGTAGAGGAAGTAGTCGTACGTCTTCTTCCCGATCCGACCGATCCAAGCACCGTTACTCCGGCACCTCCGAGTTCTTAGCACACGTTCAGCTCGATGACGTTCCTCGGGCTCCGATCCAGCAAAGCGTCGAGGAAGAGTTCCGTCAGCACGACGGCGTGGTGACGATCTTGATGTACTACCGACGCAGGGCTTCGCCTAAGCACTGTAACGGTATGATCGAGGTGGAATTTGGTGGCAGGGGGCACCGCACACGGCTAAGGAACGATCTCAAGGATCAACTTGTGTGTCTATGGGTGCCCTCTGCCCCCGTATATATAGGTTGGAGGAGGTGAGCCGGCCGGCCAGGGGAGAGGAGGCGCAGGGGAGTCCTACTCCCACCGGGAGTAGGACTCCTCCCCCCAATCCTAATCCAATTAGGACTCCCGGGGGGGAAAAGAGAGAAGGGGGGCCGGCCCCTTATCCTATTCCTAATAGGACTCTAGGGGGGCGCCGGCCAGCTAGTGGGATTCCCTTTTCTCTTTTCCACTAAGGCCTAATAGGCCCATTATTCTCCCGGGGGGGTTCCGGTAACCCTCCCGGTATTCCGGTAAAATCCCGATTTCACCCGGAACACTTCCGATGTCCAAACATAGGCTTCCAATATATCAATCTTTACGTCTCGACCATTTCGAGACTCCTCGTCATGTCCGTGATCTCATCCGGCACTCCGAACAACCTTCGGTACATCAAAAAATGCATAAACTCATAATAACTGTCATCGTAACGTTAAGCGTGCGGACCCTACGGTTCGAGAACAATGTAGACATGACCGAGACACGTCTCCGGTCAATAACCAATAGCGGGACCTGGATGCCCATATTGGCTCCTACATATTCTACGAAGATCTTTATCGGTCAGACCGCATAACAACATACGTTGTTCCCTTTGTCATCGGTATGTTACTTGCCCGAGATTCGATCGTTGGTATCCAATACCTAGTTCAATCTCGTTACCGGCAAGTCTCTTTACTCGTTCCGTAATACATCATCTCATAACTAACATCTTAGTTATTATGCTTGCAAGGCTTATGTGATGTGTATTACCGAGAGGGCCCAGAGATACCTCTCCGACAATCGGAGTGACAAACCCTAATCTCGAAATACGCCAACCCAACATCTACCATTGGAGACACCTGTAGTACTCCTTTATAATCACCCAGTTACGTTGTGACGTTTGGTAGTACCCAAAGTGTTCCTTCGGTAAACGGGAGTTACATAATCTCATAGTTATAGGAACATGTATAAGTCATGAAGAAAGCAATAGCAACATACTAAACGATCGGGTGCTAAGCTAACGGAATGGGTCATGTCAATCAGATCATTCAACTAATGATGTGACCTCGTTAATCAAATAACAACTCTTTGTTCATGGTTAGGAAACATAACCATCTTTGATTAACGAGCTAGTCAAGTAGAGGCATACTAGTGACACTCTGTTGGTCTATGTATTCACACATGTATTATGTTTCCGGTTAATACAATTCTAGCATGAATAATAAACATTTATCATGATATAAGGAAATAAATAATAACTTTATTATTGCCTCTAGGGCATATTTCCTTCAGTCTCCCACTTGCACTAGAGTCAATAATCTAGTTCACATCGCCATGTGATTTAACAGCAATAGTTCACATCACCATGTGATTAACACCCATAGTTCACATCGTCATGTGACCAACACTCAAAAGGTTTACTAGATTCAGTAATCTAGTTCACATATCTATTTGATTAACACCCAAAGAGTACTAAGGTGTGATCATGTTTTGCTTGTGAGATAATTTTAGTCAACGGGTCTGTCACATTCAGATCCGTAAGTATTTTGCAAATTTCTATGTCAACAATGCTCTGCATGGAGCTACTCTAGCTAATTGCTCCCACTTTCAATATGTATCCAGATTGAGATTTAGAGTCATCTAGATTAGTGTCAAAACTTGCATCGGCGTAACCCTTTACGACGAACCTTCTGTCACGTTCATAATCGAGAAACATTTCCTTATTTCACTAAGGATAATTCTGACCGCTGTCCAGTGATCTACTCCTAGATCACTATTGTACTCCCTTGCCAAATAAGTGTAGGGTATACAATAGATCTGGTACACAGCATGGCATACTTTATAGAACCTATGAATGAGGCATAGGGAATGACTTTCATTCTCTTTCTATCTTCTGCCGTGGTCGGGCTTTGAGTCTTTACTCAACTTCACACCTTGTAACACAGGCAAGAAACTTTTTCTTTGACTGTTCCATTTTGAACTACTTCAAAATCTTGTCAAGGTATGTACTTATTGAAAAACTTATCAAGCGTCTTGATCTATCTCTATAGATCTTGAAGCTCAATATGTAAGCAGCTTTACCGAAGTCTTTCTTTGAAAAACTCCTTTCAAACACTCCTTTTATGCTTTACAGAATAATTCTACATTATTTCCGATCAACAATATGTCAATCACATATACTTATCAGAAATGCTGTAGTGCTCCCACTCACTTTCTTGTAAATACAGGCTTCACCGCAAGTCTGTATAAAACTATATGCTTTGATCAACTTATCAAAGCGTATATTCCAACTCCGAGATGCTTGCACCAGTCCACAGATGGATCGCTGGTGCTTGCACATTTTGTTAGCACCTTTTGGATTGACAAAACCTTCTAGTTGCATCACATACAACTCTTCTTTAGTAAATCCATTAAGGAATGCAGTTTTGTGTATCCATTTGCCAGATTTCATAAAATGCGGCAATTGCTAACATGATTCGGACAGATTTAAGCATAGATACGAGTGAGAAACTCTCATCGTAGTCAACACCTTGACCTTGTCGAAAAACTTTTGCGACAATTCTAGCTTTGTAGATAGTAACACTACTATCAGCATCCGTCTTCCTCTTGAAGTTCCATTTATTCTCAATTGCTTGCCGATCATCGGGCAAGTCAACCAAAGTCCATACTTTGTTCTCATACATGGATCCCATCTCAGATTTCATGGCCTCAAGCCACTTTGCGGAATCTGGGCTCACTATCGCTTCTTCATAGTTCGTAGGTTCATCATGATCTAGTAGCATGACTTCCAGAATTGGATTACCGTACCACTCTGGTGTGGATCTCACTCTGGTTGATCTACGTGGTTCAGTAGTATCTTGTCCTGAAGTTTCATGATCATCATCATTAGCTTCCTCACTAATTGGTATAGGTGTCGCAGAAACAGTTTTCTGTGATGTACTATTTTCCAATAAGGGAGCAGGTACAGTTACCTCGTCAAGTTCTACTTTCCTCCCACTCACTTCTTTCGAGAGAAACTCCTTCTCCAGAAAGTTTCCGAATTTTAGCAACAAAATTCTTGCCTTCGGATCTGTGATAGAAGGTGTATCCAATAGTTTCCTTTGGATATCCTATGAAGACGCACTTCTCCGATTTGAGTTTGAGCTTATCAGGATGAAACTTTTTCATATAAGCATCGCAACCCCAAACTTTAAGAAACGACAACTTTGGTTTCTTGCCAAACCATAGTTCATAAGGCGTTGTCTCGACGGATATAGATGGTGCCCCTTTTTAACGTGAATGCAGCTGTCTCTAATGCATGACCCCAAAAACAATAGTGGTAAATCGGTAAGAGACATCATAGATTGTACTATATCCAATAAAGTACGGTTATGACGTTCGGACACACCATTATGATGTGGTGTTCCAGGTGGCGTGAGTAGTGAAACTATATCACATTGTTTTAACTGAAGACCAAACTCGTAACTCAAATATTTGTCTCCGCGATTAGATCATAGAAACTTTATTTTCTTGTCACGATGATTTTTCACTTCTCTCTGAAATTCTTTGAACTTTTCAAATGTTTCAGACTTATGTTTCATCAAGTAGATATACTCATATCTGCTCAACTCATCTGTGAAGATCAGAAAATAATGATACATGTCGCGAGTCTCAATATTCATCGTACCACATACATCAGTATGTATGATTTCCAACAAATCTTTTGCTCGCTCCATTGTTCCGAAGAACAGAGTCTTAGTCATCTTGCCCATGAGGCATGGTTCGCAAGCATCAACTGATTCATAATCAAGTGATTCCAAAAGCCCATCAGCATGGAGTTTCTTCATGCGCTTTACACCAATATGACCTAAACGGCAGTGCCACAAATAAGTTGCACTATCATTATTTAACTTTGCATCTTTTGGTTTCAATATTATGAATATGTGTATCACTACGATCGAGATCCAACGAACTTGTTTCATTGGGTGTATGACCATCGAAGGTTTTATTCATGTAAACAGAACAACAATTATTCTCTGATTTTAATGAATAACCGTATTGCAATAAACATGATCAAATCATATTCATGCTCAACGCAAACACCAAATAACACTTATTTAGGTTCAACACTAATCCCAAAAGTATAGGGGAGTATGCGATGATGATCATATCAATCTTGGAACTACTTCCAACACACATCGTCACTTCACCCTTAACTAGTCTCTGTTTATTCTGCAACTCCCGTTTCTAGTTACTAATCTTAGCAACTGAACTAGTATCAAATACTGAGGGTTTGCTATAAACACTAGTAAAGTACACATCAATAATATGTATATCAAATATACTTATGTTCACTTTGCCATCCTTCTTATCCGCCAATCACTTGGGGTAGTTCCGCTTCCAGTGACCAGTCCCTTTGCAGTAGAAGCACTTAGTCTCAGGCTTAGGACCAGACTTGGGCTTCTTCACTTGAGCAGCAACTCGCTTGCCGTTCTTCTTGAAGTTCCCCTTCTTCCCTCTGCCCTTTTTCTTGAAACTAGTGGTCTTGTCTACCATCAACGCTTGATGTTTTTCTTGATTTCTACCTTCGTCAATTTCCGCATTACGAAGAGCTTGGGAGTCGTTTCCGTTATCCCTTGCATATCATAGTTCATCACGAAGTTCTACTAACTTGGTGATGGTGACTAGAGAATTCTGTCAATCACTATCTTATCTGGAAGATTAACTCCCACTTGATTCAAGTGATTGTAGTATTCAGACAATCTGGGCACATGCTCACTAGTTGAGCGATTCTCCTCCATCTTTTAGCTATAGAACTTGTTGGAGACTTCATATCTCTCAACTCGGGTATTTGCTTGAAATATTAATTTCAACTCCTGGAACATCTCATATGCTCCATGACGTTTCAAAACGTCTTTGAAGACCCGATTCTAAGCCGTTAAGAATGGTGCACTAAACTATCAAGTAGTCATCATATTGAGCTAGCCAAACGTTCATAACGTCTGCATCTGCTCCTGCAATAGGTCTGTCACCTAGCGGTGCATCAAGGACATAATTCTTCTGTGCAGCAATGAGGATAAACCTCAGATCACGGATCCAATCCGCATCATTGCTACTAACATCTTTCAATACAATTTTCTCTAGGAACATATCAAAATAAACACAGGGAAGCAACAACGCGAGCTATTGATCTATAACATAATTTGCAAAATACTACCAGGACTAAGTTCATGATAAATTTAAGTTCAATTTAATCATATTACTTAAGAACTCCCACTTAGATAGACATCCCTCTAATCCTCTAAGTGATCACGTGATCCAAATCAACTGAACCATAACCGATCATCACGTGAGATGGAGTAGTTTTCAATGGTGAACATCGTTATGTTGATCATATCTACTATATGATTCACGCTCGACCTTTCGGTCTCCGTGTTCCGAGGCCATATCTGTATATGCTTGGCTCGTCAAGTATAACCTGAGTATTCTGCGTGTGCAACTGTTTTGCACCCGTTGTATTTGAACGTAGAGCCTATCACACCCGATCATCACGTGGTGTCTCAGCACGAAGAACTTTTGCAACGGTGCATACTCAGGGAGAACACTTCTTGATAATTTAGTGAGAGATCATCTTATAATGCTACCGTCAATCAAAGCAAGATAAGATGCATAAAAGGATAAACATCACATGCAATCAATATAAGTGATATGATATGGCCATCATCATCTTGTGCTTTGTGATCTCCATCTCCGAAGCACCGTCATGATCACCATCGTCACCGGCGCGCCACCTTGATCTCCATCGTAGCAACGTTGTCGTCTCGCCAATCTTATGCTTCCATGACTATCACTACCGCTTAGTAATAAAGTAAAGCATTACATCGCGATTGCATTGCATACAATAAAGCGACAACCATATGGCTCCTGCCAGTTGCCGATAACTCGGTTACAAAACATGATCATCTCATACAATAAAATCAGCATCATGCCTTGACCATATCACATCACAACATACCCTGCAAAAACAAGTTAGATGTCCTCTACTTTGTTGTTGCAAGTTTTACGTGGCTGCTACGGGCTTAAGTAAGAACTCATCTCACCTACGCATCAAAACCACAACGATAGTTCGTCAAATAGACTCCGTTTTAACCTTCGCAAGGACCGGGCGTAGCCACACTCGGTTCAACTAAAGTTGGAGAAACTGACACCCGCCAGCCACCTGTGTGCAAAGCACGTCGGTAGAACCAGTCTCGCGTAAGCGTACGCGTAATGTCGGTCCGGGCCGCTTCATCCAACAATACCGCCGAACCAAAGTATGACATGCTGGTAGGCAGTATGACTTGTATCGCCCACAACTCACTTGTGTTCTACTCGTGCAAATAGCATCAAACCATAAAACCAGGCTCGGATGCCACTGTTGGGGAACGCAGTAATTTCGAAAATTTTCCTACGCACACGCAAGATCATGGTGATGCACAGCAACGAGAGGGGAGAGTGTTGTCTACGTACCAACGCAGACCGACTGCGGAAGCGATCACACAACGTAGAGGAAGTAGTCGTACGTCTTCTTCCCGATCCGACCGATCCAAGCACCGTTACTCCGGCACCTCCGAGTTCTTAGCACACGTTCAGCTCGATGACGTTCCTCGGGCTCCGATCCAGCAAAGCGTCGAGGAAGAGTTCCGTCAGCACGACGGCGTGGTGACGATCTTGATGTACTACCGACGCAGGGCTTCGCCTAAGCACTGTAACGGTATGATCGAGGTGGAATTTGGTGGCAGGGGGCACCGCACACGGCTAAGGAACGATCTCAAGGATCAACTTGTGTGTCTATGGGTGCCCTCTGCCCCCGTATATATAGGTTGGAGGAGGTGAGCCGGCCGGCCAGGGGAGAGGAGGCGCAGGGGAGTCCTACTCCCACCGGGAGTAGGACTCCTCCCCCCAATCCTAATCCAATTAGGACTCCCGGGGGGGAAAAGAGAGAAGGGGGGCCGGCCCCTTATCCTATTCCTAATAGGACTCTAGGGGGGCGCCGGCCAGCTAGTGGGATTCCCTTTTCTCTTTTCCACTAAGGCCCAATAGGCCCATTATTCTCCCGGGGGGGTTCCGGTAACCCTCCCGGTATTCCGGTAAAATCCCGATTTCACCCGGAACACTTCCGATGTCCAAACATAGGCTTCCAATATATCAATCTTTACGTCTCGACCATTTCGAGACTCCTCGTCATGTCCGTGATCTCATCCGGCACTCCGAACAACCTTCGGTACATCAAAAAATGCATAAACTCATAATAACTGTCATCGTAACGTTAAGCGTGCGGACCCTACGGTTCGAGAACAATGTAGACATGACCGAGACACGTCTCCGGTCAATAACCAATAGCGGGACCTGGATGCCCATATTGGCTCCTACATATTCTCCGAAGATCTTTATCGGTCAGACCGCATAACAACATACGTTGTTCCCTTTGTCATCGGTATGTTACTTGCCCGAGATTCGATCGTCGGTATCCAATACCTAGTTCAATCTCGTTACCGGCAAGTCTCTTTACTCGTTCCGTAATACATCATCTCATAACTAACATCTTAGTTATTATGCTTGCAAGGCTTATGTGATGTGTATTACCGAGAGGGCCCAGAGATACCTCTCCGACAATCGGAGTGACAAACCCTAATCTCGAAATACGCCAACCCAACATCTACCATTGGAGACACCTGTAGTACTCCTTTATAATCACCCAGTTACGTTGTGACGTTTGGTAGTACCCAAAGTGTTCCTCCGGTAAACGGGAGTTACATAATCTCATAGTTATAGGAACATGTATAAGTCATGAAGAAAGCAATAGCAACATACTAAACGATCGGGTGCTAAGCTAACGGAATGGGTCATGTCAATCAGATCATTCAACTAATGATGTGACCTCGTTAATCAAATAACAACTCTTTGTTCATGGTTAGGAAACATAACCATCTTTGATTAACGAGCTAGTCAAGTAGAGGCATACTAGTGACACTCTGTTGGTCTATGTATTCACACATGTATTATGTTTCCGGTTAATACAATTCTAGCATGAATAATAAACATTTATCATGATATAAGGAAATAAATAATAACTTTATTATTGCCTCTAGGGCATATTTCCTTCAACATAAACAAGCAAGATACTATCAGGTACTAAGTTCATGATAAGTTTAAGTTCAGTTAATCAAATTACTTAGGAACTCCCACTTAGATAGACATCCCTCTAATCTTCTAAGTGATCACGTGATCCAAATCAACTAAACCATAACCGATCATCACGTGAGATGGAGTAGTTTTCAATGGTGAACATCGTCATGTTGATCATATCTACTATATGATTCACGCTCGACCTTTCGGTCTCTGTGTTCCGAGGCCATATCTGCATATGCTAGGCTCGTCAAGTTTAACCTGAGTATTCTGCGTGTGCAAAACTGGCTTGCACCCGTTGTAGATGGACGTAGAGCTTATCACACCCGATCATCACGTGGTGTCTGGGCACGACGAACTTTGGCAACGGTGCATACTCAGGGAGAACACTTCTTGATAATTTAGTGAGAGATCATCTTATAATGCTACCGTCAATCAAAGCAAGATAAGATGCATAAAAGGATAAACATCACATGCAATCAATATAAGTGATATGATATGGCCATCATCATCTTGTGCTTGTGATCTCCATCTCCGAAGCACCGTCATGATCACCATCGTCACCGGCGCGACACCTTGATCTCCATCGTAGCATCGTTGTCGTCTCGCCAATCTTATGCTTCCACGACTATTACTACCGTTTAGTAATCTAGTAAAGCATTACATCGCGATTGCATTGCATAAAATAAAGCGACAACCATATGGCTCCTGCCAGTTGCCGATAACTTAGTTACAAAACATGATCATCTCATACAATAAAATCAGCATCATGCCTTGACCATATCACATCACAACATACCCTGCAAAAACAAGTTAGACGTCCTCTACTTTGTTGTTGCAAGTTTTACGTGGCTGCTACGGGCTTAAGTAAGAACTCATCTCACCTACGCATCAAAACCACAACGATAGTTCGTCAAATAGACTCCGTTTTAACCTTCGCAAGGACCGGGCGTAGCCACACTCGGTTCAACTAAAGTTGGAGAAACTGACACCCGCCAGCCACCTGTGTGCAAAGCACGTCGGTAGAACCAGTCTCGCGTAAGCGTACGCGTAATGTCGGTCCGGGCCGCTTCATCCAACAATACCGCCGAACCAAAGTATGACATGCTGGTAGGCAGTCTGACTTGTATCGCCCACAACTCACTTGTGTTCTACTCGTGCATATAACATCAAACCATAAAACCTAGGCTCGGATGCCACTGTTGGGGAACGCAGTAATTTCAAAAAATTTCCTACGCACACACAAGATCATGGTGATGCACAGCAACGAGAGGGGAGAGTGTTGTCTACGTACCAACGCAGACCGACTGCGGAAGCGATCACACAACATAGAGGAAGTAGTCGTACGTCTTCTTCCCGATCCGACCGATCCAATCACCGTTACTCCGGCACCTCCGAGTTCTTAGCACACGTTCAGCTCGATGACGTTCCTCGGGCTCCGATCCAGCAAAGCGTCGAGGAAGAGTTCCGTCAGCACGACGGCGTGATGACGATCTTGATGTACTACCGACGCAGGGCTTCGCCTAAGCACTACAACGGTACGATCGAGGTGGAATTTGGTGGCAGGGGGCACCGCACACGGCTAAGGAACGATCTCAAGGATCAAGTTGTGTGTCTATGGGGTGCCCCCTGCCCCCGTATATAAAGGCCAGGGGCAAGGGGGTCGGCCGGCTAGGAGGGAGGCGCAGGGAGGAGTCCCACTCCTACCGGGAGTAGGACTCCTTCCCTCAAATCCTATTCCTAATAGGACTCTTCGGGAGAAAGAGAAGAGAGGGGGGCCGGCCCCTTCTCCTAGTCCTAATAGGACTAGGGAAGGGGGGTTCGCCCGGCTAGCCTGTGGGCTGCCCCTTCTCTCTTTTCCACTAAGGCCCAATAGGCCCATTTGCCTCCCGGGGGGTTCCGGTAACCCTCCCGGTAATCCGGTAAAATCCCGATTTCACCCGGAACACTTCCGGTGCCCAAACATAGGCTTCCAATATATCAATCTTTACGTCTCGACCATTTCGAGACTCCTCGTCATGTCCGTGATCTCATCCGGGACTCCGAACAACCTTCGGTACATCAAAATGCATAAACTCATAATAACTGTCATCGTAACGTTAAGCGTGCGGACCCTACGGTTCAAGAACAATGTAGACATGACTGAGACACGTCTCCGGTCAATAACCAATAGCGGGACCTGGATGCCCATATTGGCTCCTACATATTCTACGAAGATCTTTATCGGTCAGACCGCATAACAACATACGTTGTTCCCTTTGTCATCGGTATGTTACTTGTCCGAGATTCGATCGTCGGTATCCAATACCTAGTTCATTCTCGTTACCGGCAAGTCTCTTTACTCGTTCCGTAATACATCATCTCACAACTAACATATTAGTTGCAGTGCTTGCAAGGCTTATGTGATGTGCATTACCGAGAGGGCCCAGAGATACCTCTCCGACAATCGGAGTGACAAACCCTAATCTCGAAATACGCCAACCCAACATCTACCATTGGAGACACCTGTAGTACTCCTTTATAATCACCCAGTTACGTTGTGACGTTTGGTAGTACCCAAAGTGTTCCTCCGGTAAACGGGAGTTGCATAATCTCATAGTTATAGGAACATGTATAAGTCATGAAGAAAGCAATAGCAACATACTAAACGATCGGGTGCTAAGCTAATGGAATGGGTCATGTCAATCAGATCATTCTACTAATGATGTGACCTCGTTAATCAAATAACAACTCCTTGTTCATGGTTAGGAAACATAGCCATCTTTGATTAACGAGCTAGTCAAGTAGAGGCATACTAGTGATACTCTGTTGGTCTATGTATTCACACATGTATTATGTTTCCGGTTAATACAATTCTAGCATGAATAATAAACATTTATCATGATATAAGGAAATAAATAATAACTTTATTATTGCCTCTAGGGCATATTTCCTTCAGCCCGTACACATACGGAAGCGCTATGCTCCGCGCTGGTGATAAACAACTGAGGGTGGCCCCCGGGCCACATCAACCTCAGGGAGCCCAGAGCTCAGTGTCTAGCCTCATCGTAACGCCTCCCCTCCGGAGTGCCGTGCGAGGGGGATAGGCACGGGGGCTGCGCCTGGGTCACGCCCAGACGCACGCCACCCAGCCAGGCCCCCCGGGCCTGGTTCGTCGGGCGTCTCTCCCCGAGCGGAGCCAAGGTACGAAGGCCGTTTGAGCGTCAAGGGGGACTCCTGAGCATCGTGACTCAGGAGCCGAACTGGTCACGTAGCCCCTCACTCCTTAGTTCTGAAAGGCTAACGGCGGTTGAGGTATGCGCGGGGCCGGGCTCTGCAGACGTAGAACGGTAGATCCACCCACATCACACCTCCCTACTTGTTATTCATGCGCCAAGGGGGACTCCTGAGCATCGCGACTCAGGAGCCTAACTTGTCATGTAGCCCCTCACTCCTTGGTCCCGTCTGGTTTCCGGTCGGGGCTAACAACGGCTGAGGTATGCGCGGGGCCGAGCTCTGCCGGCGTAGAACATAAGCAAGTAGGAAGGAAAGCATAAATTTCAAGAAATTCAAAAGCAAATATTACAGTCCACACTGTTATCTCAATGCCAAACGCAAGTTTAAACGCCTCCCCGAGGCATGATACATGTGCAGGAATTAAAGGCAGGACAGGAGCCACAACGGAGTCACTTGTCGGTGGTGGAGCAGCGCGGAGTGGGTTCGCCTCATGGAACAGCGGGGTCGGCAGCGCCTTGCTTCGGCTTGGTGTTGAAGGCCCGGAACTTCCCCAGCAGAGCCTCCGCACGACCCTTCATGGCCTCGGCAGCGGCACGCTCGCCGCTTACTGGCTCTAGCAGGCTGTCGAGGTCGACGCCGGGATCATGAAGGTAGATGTGGGTGAGGACCCACGTCAGTGCTGTAGAAGACAGGACACGCGCCTCGGCCTCGGCCGTGGGGCCAAGGCCAAGGGCGACATCTTCAAGAGCGCGAACCAGGAAGGGAAGCAGCTCGGCGGGGCCGTCCTTGGCGCTAGCCAGCGGGCTCTCCAGGTCGCTGTCGTCAAGCGTCCTCAGTGAGGAGCGAGCCTTCGCCTCCAGCTCCGCGAAGGCCACGCGGTCCTCGGCAAGAACCTGGGCCTTGTCGTCCAGCTCGAGCTTCCTCGCCCCCAACTCCTGCTCCAGTGCGCCTAGGCGGTCACGGCGCCTCCTGAGCTTGACCTCCCTCTCCTTGACGGCCGCCACGCGAGCCTTCACGCTTTCTTCCTGCTCTTGGCGAAGGCGGGCCTCTTTCGCGAGCTGGTCCCGCAGGCCTTGCAGCTCGTCCTCCAGCGCCTTGCAGCGACCACGGACATCGACGACCTCCCCTAGGGCTGCGTCATGAGCAGCCTTCGCCTCAAGGACGACCTGCCTCTCCTCATCGCAAGTCGTCGAGGCCTGGACCAGCGCCGCCCGAATCAAAGCGTCGGAGCGAATCCATCCTAAAGCCCGCTCCAAGCACTCGGCCACCAAGCGAGGGTCGGCGCCAAGAAGATCCTGCCGCAGCCGGTCCAGCTTAGCAGCAGCACGATCCAGAACGGCAGGAGGAGTCGGAGAGACAGCAATCGGTGGAGTAGGAGGAGAAGGCAGCAGCGCGACCACAGCATCCTGAGGCGGAGCCTACTGCGCCCCAAAGGCTGTAGTGGCGGCAGCAGGCAAAGGCACCTCGGGAGTCACTTGGGCCATGGGGGCTGAGCTCGCCCCAGCCGGCTCAGCCAGGCCTCGCGAGGATGACCGGGCAGGAGAAGCCCGTGCGTCGCGGTTACCTTCCTTCGCGGGCAGAGGCGCTGCCACGGATGGAACCTCAGGGGCTCCCTTCGGCTTCTTTGCTGCGGGCGCCAGCCTGTCCAAGAGATGTGGACATCAAGCCTCAGCAGCAGAAAAAGAAATAAAGACAAGAATCAAGCGCTTACGGGTCGTCGCCAGTGAGCTCAGGCAGCCTCCGACCAAATTTGAATCCTGAAAGCCGGCTGGAAGGGTCAGCCTCGGGAAGCTTGGAAGCGGAAGGCGTGTCTGCGGTCCGCCTCAGGGCCGGGGCAGACCCGCGGGAGATCAGCCCGGTCCTGTCCTTCTTCGGGATCGGGGCAAGCTCCCGCTGCCCTGCTCGTCATCATCCTCGTCGTCATCGCTCGGAGAGAGGCGGAGAGCGCGAGACCTGCACCGGGGGAGGGGAGCCCTCGACTCTCTGTCAGTCGCCTCAGAATCAGGCCCTTTTTCCCGCTCCCCTCCTTCCTCCTCTTCGCTGGAGTCGTCGGAGGACACGTCCACTGGTGCCTCGGGAGTTGCCATGGGCACGGGCCCGTCCCCGTTGAAGACGGGCATGGACTCCACTACCTGCTCCCAGTCGTCGTGGAGGAACAAGGGCATAGGAGCGCCCTCCAACCTCGCCACATCGCCCCCGACCAGAGATTGGAGGACCGCAGCCAGATCTTCGTCGGCCAAGGCCGAGGGGCTCGGATGGGGCCTCCACATCGGAAGTGAGTACTGCCGAAGCAGAGCCAGCTGGTGCTCCAGGAATTCCCTCAGCAGCGACGCGCCGGTCAGCTTCGCCGCCGCCATGTTGGCCGGCCTCAGATCCACGTCCATCTTCTCCAACACCAGCTTCGCGCGGGGGTCCGTGAGCTCCGCTCGACCCCAACCGCTGGAACTCGTGGGTTGCTCCGTGGGCAAGATCAGCCGAGGGTGGATGCGCCCAGCATCTGCCAAGACCCACTTGCTCCTGAAGCCCTCAATCCTTTTCCCGGGGTTCGAAATGGCAATGGCGCCACCGTACGCGATGAAGCTCGCGCACGCGGAAGAAGGACCGCGAGAGGTCCGGAGGTAGAAGTAGTGGCGCGGCAAGGCAACCGAGGGCTGCACCCCTACGTGAGCCTCGCAGTAATAGGCGAAGATTGCCAGGAGAAGGACGGAGTTGGGGTGGAGATGCAGAGCATGTAGCTTATAATGGCGGAGGACAGAGAAGAAGAACTCGGAGAAGGGAGGCACCAGGCCAGCAACAATGGTGCTTACAAAGAGCGGACAGAAGGTGCTCCCTTGGCCCTCAGGGGTAGCGGAGCCGGCGCAACCAGGCGAGGCTCGCCTCCGACACGTTCGGCGAGTCCAGGGCAGATGAGTACCAAGCTCCGGCCGGGGACTGACGAGGCGCCATGGCTTCCTAGGTCACGCGGTCGAAGTAGATCTGGAAATTTTGGAGGAAGGAAGGAGAGGCGCAAGAAAGGGGATCTGAGCAGCAACCGGAGAAAGCAAAAAAGCAAAGCCTAGGCAGATGCCGCTCCTTTATCAACTCGCGCGGTTGCTGAGGCGCTCACGTCCGATCAACCGCCATGCGGCGCCCAAGGCCGCAGGATGTTAGGGCCCGCGGCGCTTCGCCCTTGCCCTTTCGCCTCCCTGCACGGCCAAGTCCGGGCGCGCCTTGGGCCCGGGGGCTACTGTCGGCGTTCTAGGAACGGGGGTCCCCAGACTTGCCTGCCTGCGGCGTGGCTCAAAGGGGGGCCCAGCACGGCCCATCTTCATCAACATAGACCCAAGACCCTCGCGAGGGGCCAAGCCTCGCAGGGCGGACGACACGGAGCTTCCTCAAGCACGGCCTCATCAGGCTGGCTCGCGAGGAGGCGGAGAGATCAAGGCGGGGTACCTCACGAGGTGCCCGTGACGCAAGCCATGACGACCAAGGGTGCCAGGCGGGCGCTAGCCCGCACAGTGTCCTCCTTTCCTCTTTGGTGCAAAGGGAGCAAGCGCAGGCGAGAGCATCAAGCAAAGGCACCCGTTTGGTGCAATGAGACCAAGACCAGTCCAACGGCAGGGAGGAAGTCATTGTGGAGCCCAAGCCAGCGTCACCACCAGAGCCTTTGGGAGGCGAGGACCAACTTTAGTCAGGATAAGTGTACCAGATGTTCCCCTTCAAAATGGCCAATTGTTGGCGCCCTTCCCGCTCAATATTTGGGAAGAGGCCCAGGGCCTTTGCCTATAAATAGGACTAGCCACCCACAGGGTAGGGGGATCGAAAAAGGGAAATCGGAGAGAGAATCGAGAAGAGAGAGAGAGAGAAGGGTGACTGAACTCCTCCTAGCAGTTCATCCCCTCAGCCAAGAATAGACCCTCGCAAGGCTGTTCTTCCTTGTATTGCTCATCATCGTCAGCCTAAGAGGCAATCCACCACACCACACACTGGAGTAGGGTATTGCACCACAACGGTGGCCCGAACCAGTATAAACCCTGTGTCTCTTGTGCTGTTCTTTCCATAGCTTAGATCTTAGCGAGGCGGAGGGGTGCAGGTAGGTAGAAGTCGAAATCTCCGCGCACCCCAGTGTTCGAACCTCAAGGGTCTGCCAGAACCCGAAATCCCACAACTGCTACTGTTACTTTTGCCACTATTACCGTTACTTCCATACTACTTTGCTACTAAATACTTTGCTGCAGATATTAAGTCTTCCAGGTTTGGTTGAATTGAGAACTCAGCTGCTAATACTCAAGAATATTCTTTGGCTCCCCTTGTGTTGAATCAATAAATTTGGGTTGAATACTCTACCCTCGAAAACTGTTGCGATCCCCTATACTTGTCGGTTATCACGGGCTAGCGGCGGCGAAACACGATAGCGCAGCGACCGCTCAATCTTGAGGTCGATTTGCCGCTGGTACTCCTCGTCCGTTGTCGCCGCCCCACCAGGAGGCACGGTTGTTACGACGGCTACTCCTCCTCATCACCGGAGGAGATGATGATCACCCCCATCTCGGCAAGGCAAACGCCATGGAGGTCGAGGGGCCCAGAGAGCGACAGCGGCGGCGCCAAGATCCGGATCCGGAGTTGCTGATGGCTAGCATGGAGAACCATGACTTTGGCATGGTGTGGATGGTGCCGGACCGGAGGGGCCAATGAGGTTGTGATCGAAGAGAGTGTTTTGGTGTGGTGGACAGCACCGGAGTCGGGCTTAAATAGGTGCGGCTAGGTGAAGGGACGGGAAGCAGGCCAGAGTGCGGAGTAGGCTTCTCGGGCCCTCCTAGTGCTCATCTGGTCGCGTCGCTCTGACAAGCATCGATGCTGTGGAGTCATGTCCGCTCTGGAGTGCTGCTTGTTGGCATGAATGCACAGCAACCACTTCATGTGGAGAGGGTTTTTTGGGCCGTTGGGTGACCGGGTGTTGGACGCGTACACGGCGGCGGTCCGGACACCTTCAAAGCCCTCTGGTTTGTGTGTCCGGTTTTTGGGATTATGAACAACCAGACTTGTTCACAGATCAATGAGGTGCCGCATTGGACGACAAACTACGTCTGGGCAGCTACGTCTGAACGTATGGTCAAGGGTCCATGTTGGAGATGCCTTATGGCTTCGAAAGTGCTCTTCTAATCCTGAGCTCATATGCACCCGGATGAACAGTAAAAATCAAAAACAAGAGTAACAAAATGTAAAAAAAAACTGATTTTTTGCGATAAGCATTGATGAATGTTTTATGCGTGAAAATTTTCATGATATAAAATGACATTTTTGGAGGTCTAGGAAGAAGAAGAAATCAATGCTCCAAAATGCTTTCAAAATTGGTCTTTTTGGAGCATCGATTTAATTGTTTTTGCCCAGACCTCCATGAATGTCATTTTATCATGAAACATTGCACAAGTATGAGACATCCTCAATGCTTATCACAAAAAAATCAGATTTTTTTGCATTTTTTTACTATTTTTTCTGATTTTGCTGTCATACCAGTGCGTGAGCTCGGGATTAGAAACTCTGTGTTCTTATGGATTTTGCTTCTCTACTCAGGCCAGTTTGTCTAATCAACTTTCTTGTATTTTGTTGTTCTTTAGGGTTGTGAGAGCATCTCTAGTAGACGCCTTATATCGCGCTGAACTGCAAAATAACCGCCAGTTTATAGTTTTGCGCGAAAAAAGTGGCCTGAACAGAGACCGTATCGGACCACAGCCTTTAAAAAATTGTGTACAGCAAATTCTCCCCCTCAACCTTTAGAAACACGGGGCGGGAGGCCGACCCGAGGGTGACCCCTATCGCTAGCGAGATTTTGCGGGAGGGACATTTCCGCGCGGCAGTTCCTGCTCTCCCTTCCCTACGCCGCCATTGATCTTCCTCCCCCCGCTCTGGACCACCTTCCTCGGCTCTGTAGCGCTGCCATGGACGCCTCCCAGCCATCGCCCGTCACCATGGAAGTCATGGACACGCCAACCCCTGAAGCAGATCTCATCATTGGTCGTGCCGTGCCCGTCACCATTCAATCTATTGGAAATATGCCCTAGAGGTAATAATAAAATGGTTATCATATTTCCCGTTCATGATAAATGTTCATTATTCATGCTAGAATTGTATTGACCGGAAAATTAAATACATGTGTGGATACATAAACAACACTGTGTCCCTAGTATGCCTCTAATAGACTAGCTTGTTAATCAAAGATGGTTAAGATTTTCTAACCATGGGCATGAGTTGTCATTTGATAATGGGATCACATCATTGGGAGAATGATGTGATAAACAGGCCCAACTGTAAGCTTAGCATCAGATCGCTTAGTTATTTTCTACAGCTTTCTTCATGTCAAGTATCAGTTCCTTAAACCATGAGATCATGCCATTCCTGGACACCGGAGGAATACTTTATGTGCTATCAAACATCACTTCGTAACTGGGTGATCATAAAGGTGCTCTACATGTATCTCCAAAGGTGTTTGTTGGGGTTGCATGGATCGAGACTGGAATTTGTCACTCCGTGTGACGGAGAGATATCTCTGGTCCATCTCGGTAATACAACATCATAAGAAGCTTCATGTGACTAATGAGTTTAGTTACAGGATCTTGTATTATAGAATGAGTAAAGAGACTTGCCGGTAATGAGATTGAACTAGGTATGGAGATACCGACGATCGAATCTCGGGCAAATAACATATAGCCGGACAAAGCAAATTGTATACGAGATTAACTGAATCCTTGACATCATGGTTCAACCAATAAAGATCTTCGTGGAATATGTGGGAACCAATATGGGCATCCAGGTCCCGCTATTAGTTATTGACTGGAGATGAGTCTCGGTCCTGTCTATATGATTCTCAAACCCGTAGGTTCGCACGCTTAACGTTCGGTGGCGCTAGGGTAGTATTGAGATATTAATAGTTGAAAGTACAAAGATTGTTCGAAGTCCTAGATGGGATCCAGGACATCACGAGGAGATCCATAATGGTCTGGAGGTAAAGATTTATATATGGAAATTAAGTTGTTGTCGGGGTTCCAGGAAAAAGTCCGGGGTTTTTGGTATTGTATCGGGAAGTCACCAGAAGGTTCCAGAGGGTTACGGAAGGGTCCGAAAGTCCTCAGAGGGTTGCACCCCATCCCAAACAGTAGCATGAGTTGTAGGGGGCGCCCTGGCCTTATTGGGCTAGGCGCACCAGCCCCTACTTGGCCCATGCACCTAGGGAAAGGGAAACCCTAAGGGGGAGGGCCCTCCACTTGGCTTGGAGGGCACTTCTCCCCCCTTGGCCGCTGCCCCTGCCTTGGGAAGGGGGGCTAGGGATGGCATGCCCCTCCATCACCCTATATATAGTGGGGAGGTGCAGGGGGAGCCAACCCTTCCACGCTTGCCCCGTCTCCCTCTCGTTACTCTTCCTCCATGTTCCGTCAGCGATTAGCGAAGCCCTATTGGGATTCCACTGCCACCACCATGCCATCGTGTTGGTTCTAGATCTCATCTACCTCCTCTCACTCACTTGCTGGATCAAGAAGGAGAGGACGCCGCCGAGCCATACGTCTGCTAAACTCGGAGGTGGCGTATGTTCGGCACCATATCAGATTGGATCTTGAAGAGTATGACTACATCAACCGTTTTATGATGCTAACACTTTCGGTCTACAAGGGTATGTAGACACAACCCCCTCTTGTTGCTTTGCATCTCCTAGATTAGATCTTGGGTGTTTGTAGGAATTTTTTTGATTTTCATGCTTCATTCCCCATCACAAGCCTCCATCGCCCATCCCCGCAAACTCCAAGGCAAATTCGTCGTCTAGAGTGGCGCTCCTGCCGCCGCCACCAGGAAGGCACATGCGCCCGCCGTTGTCGCGATCGCTGCGAATCCGATCCAGGCCGTCTCACCCCCATCGGTGAAGAAGCACAAGGTGGCACGGGTGAAACGCAAGAAGGCGGCCAAAAAGGTGCTACAAGCACCGCACCACCACCTCCTCTGATCGCCACCGTAAGAGCTTCCCCAAGGACGCCCGCCGATGACGTTGCTGTCGCCGCCCCGGAGGTGTTCGACGGAATGGGTGCAAGGTATGGAACTTTGATTTTCTTCAAGTTGTTTTCACTTTTTGCCATTGCGGTTGTTCATGACTTCTAGAGCTAAATTGTAGTGCCATTTTGCATGATGCGACTACCGAGTTCGTGCACATGTTGGATGACAACACCATCGACATTGATCAAGCCCCGATCAATGATTATGGCTACAATAAGATGGATGGTGTTGTGGACGGTCATGGTGAGGAAGAAGATGAGGTGGAGGAGATTGGGGAGGGGGTCTTCGACAAAGCGCAAGCAAAAGTGCGCGTGAGATTGAAGAACTACATGCAATTGAAAGATCAAGGCTTCATCAAGGCTTGGGAATCTGTGTCCCTTGATGCATTCACCGGCACTGACCAAACCGGTAAGCGGTATTGGCAAAGGATAGAGGACCAGTTCTTCCAAACGATGGCAAAGTATCCCTCGAGGACGTCATGCACCTATTGTTAGGGATCGTAGTAATAATTCAAATTTTCCTACGTGTCACCAAGATCAATCTAGGAGATTCTAGCAACGAGAGAGAGGGATTGCATCTTCATACCCTTGAAGATCGCTAAGCGGAAGCATTACAAGAATGCGGTTGATGGAGTCGTACTCGCGGCGATTCAAATCGCGGAAGATCCGATCAAGCGCCTAACGGACGGTGCCTCCGCGTTCAACACACGTACAGCCTGGGGATGTCTCCTCCTTCTTGATCCAGCAAGGGGAGAGGAGTAGTTGAGGGAGAACTCCGATAGCACGACGGCGTGGTGGTGATGGAGCTTGTGGTTCTCCGGCAGAGCTTCTCCAAGCGTGACGGAGGAGGAGGTGTTGGAGAGGGGGAGAGGGTTGTGCCAGGGGAAGGGTGCGGCTACCCTTTCTCTCCCTCACTATATATAGGGGGAAGGTGGTGGGGGAGGCGCCCTAGGCCTCCCTAGGGGAGGGGCGGTGACCACAGGGGAAACCCTAGATGGGTTTGGGCGCCCCCACCCCTAGGAAACTTGCCCCCCAAGCCGGGAGGGGCGGCTGCCCTAGGGGAGGCCCCATCTCTCCAGGTTACATGAGATGGGTTGGGAGGGGCGCACAGCCCCTTAGTGGGCTGGTGTGTCCCCTCCCCTTGGCCCATAATGCCCCCAACGCTTGTCGGGGCCTCCGAAACACCTTTCGGTCACGCTGGTCGTCACCCGGTACTCCCAGAACAATTCCGGACTCCAAGACCCTTCGTCCAATATATCGATCTTCACCTCCAGACCATTTCGGAGTTCCTCGTCACGTCCGGGATCTCCTCTGGGACTCCAAACAACCTTCGGTAACCACATACTATTCCCTTTACAACTCTAGCGTCACCGAACCTTAAGTGTGTAGACCCTACGGGTTCAAGAATCATGCAGACATGACCGAGACACCTCTCCGCTCAATAACCAATAGCGGGATCTAGATACCCATATTGGCTCCCACATGTTCCACGATGATCTCATCGGATGAACCATGATGTCGGGGATTCAATAAATCTCGTATAGAATTCCCTTTGTCCATCGGTATGTTACTTGCCCGAGATTCGATCGTCGGTATCCCCGTACCTCGTTCAATCTCGTTACCGGCAAGTCTCTTTACTCATTACATAACACATGATCCCGTGGCTATCTCCTTAGTCACATTGAGCTCATTATGATGATGCATTACCAAGTGGGCCCAGAGATACCTCTCCGTCATACAGAGTGACAAATCCCAGTCTCGATTCATGCCAACCCAACAGACACTTTTGGAGATACCTGTAGTGCACCTTTATAGCCACCCAGTTATGTTGTGACGTTTGATACACCCAAAGCACTCCTACGGTATCCGGGAGTTGCACAATCTCATGGTCTAAGGAAATGATACTTGACATTAGAAAAGCTCTAGCAAACGAACTACATGATCTTGTGCTATGCTTAGGATTGGATCTTGTCCATCACATCATTCTCCTAATGATGTGATCCCGTTATCAACGACATCAAACATCCACGGTCAGGAAACCATAACCATCTATTGATTAACGAGCTAGTCAACTAGAGGCTTACTAGGGACATGTTGTGGTCTATGTATTCACACATGTATTACGGTTTTCGGTTAATATAATTATAGCATGAACAGTAGACAATTATCATGAACAAGGAAATATAAGAATAACCATTTTATTATTGCCTCTAGGGCATATTTCCAACAATCTCCCACTTGCACTAGAGTCAATAATCTAGTTCACATCGCCATGTGATTAACACTCATAGTTCACATCGCCATGTGACTAACACCCAAAGAGTTTACTAGAGTCAATAATCTAGGTCACATCGCCATGTGATTAACACCCAAGAGTTTACTAGAGTCAACAATCTAGTTCACATCACCATGTGATTAACACTCAATGAGTTCTAGGGTTTGATCATGTTATGCTAACGAGAGAGGTTTTAGTCAACGGGTCTGCAACATTCAGATCTGTTGTTCTTCACAAATCTCTATGTCATATTGTAGATGTTGCTACCATGCTCCACTTGGAGCTATTCCAAATGGTTGCTCCACAATACGTATCCGGTTTGCTACTCAGAGTCATCCGGATATGTGTTAAAGCTTGCATCGATGTAACCCTTTACGCCGAACTCTTCATCACCTCCATAATTGAGAAACATTCCCTTATTCCTAAGGAAAATTTTGACCGCTATCCAATGATCCACTCCTGGATCACTCTTATACCCCCTTGCCAGACACATGGCAAGGCACATCGCAGTGCGCAGAATGGCATATTGTATAGAGCCTATGGCTAAGGCATAGGGGACGACTTTCGTCCTTTCTCTTTCTTCTGCCGTGGTCGAGCTTCAAGTCTTAACTTCACACCTTAAAACTCAGGCAAGAACTCCTTCTTTAACTGATCCATCTTGAACTCCTTAAAGATCATGTCAAGGTATGTGCTCTGTGAAAGTCTTATCAGGCGTCTTGATCTATCTCCATAGATCTTGATACCCAACATGTAAGCAGTTTTACACAAGTCTTCCTTTGAAAGACTCCATTAAAACAACCCTTAATGCTTTCCAAAAATTCTACATCATTTCCGATATAGTTATCAAAATGTTGTAGTGCTCCCACTCACTTTCTTGCAAATACAAGTTTCTTGCAAACTTTGTATAAACCCAAATGCTTTGATCATCTCATCAAAGCGTATGTTCCAACTCCGAGATGCTTGCTCCAGTCCTTAGAAGGAACGCTGGAGTTTGCATACCTTTTAGCATCCTTAGGATCGACAAAACCTTCTAGTTGTATCACATACAACCTTTCCTCACGGAAACCGTCAAGGAAACTTTGTTTTGACATCCATCTACCAGATTTCATAAATGAAAATGGAGCAACTGCTAACATAATTTTAACAAACTTTAGCATCGCTATGATTGAGAAAGTCTCATCACAATCAACTCCTTGAACTTGTCGGAAACTTCTTTGAGACAAGTCGAGCTTCATAAATGGTGACATTACCATCAGCATATGTCTTCTTCTTAAAGATCCATTTATTCTCAATGGCTTGCCGATCATTGGGCAAGTCCACTAAAGTCCATACTTTGTTCTCATACATGGATCCTATCTCGGATCTCATGGCTCCTAGCCATTTGTTGGAATCTGGGCCCACCATCGCTTCTCCATAGCTCATAGGTTCATCGTTGTCCAACAATGTGACCTTTAAGACAGGGTTACCACTCAGAAGTTGTACACACCCTTGTCGACCTATGATGTTTGATAGTAATTTGATCTAAAGCTTCATGATCATCATCATGAGCTTTCTCCTCAACTGACGTAAGTGCCACAGAAACATCTTTCTGTGATGCACTACACTCTGGTTGAAGTGAAGGTTCAACAACCTCATCAAGTTCTATCTTCCTCCCACTTAATTCTTTCGAGAGAAACTCTTTCTCGAGAAAGGACCTGTTCTTAGCGACAAACACTTTGCCCTCAGATCCGAGATAGAAGGTATACCCAATCGTGTTGTTTGGGTATTCTATGAAGATACAATTTTCCGCTTTGGGTTCTGATACATCTCCAACGTATCTATAATTTTTGATTGCTCCATGCTATATTATCTACTGTTTTGGACACTATTGGGCTTTATTTTCCACTTTTATATTATTTTTGGGACTAACCTATTAACCGGAGGCCCAGCCCAGAATTGATGTTTTTTGCCTATTTTAGGGTTTCGAAGAAAAGGAATATCAAACAGAGTCCAAACGGAATGAAACCTTCGGGAACGTGATTTTCTCAACGAACCAGACCCAGGAGACTTGGACCCTACGTCAAGACACAAAAGAGGAGGCCACGAGGTAGGGGGCGCGCCTACCCCTCCCCCCCCCCCCAGACGCGCCCTCCACCCTCATCGGCCCCCAGTTGCTCCATCGACGTACTCCTTCCTCCTATATATACCTACATACCCCCAAACAATCAGATACGGAGCCAAAAACCTAATTCCACCGCCGCAACTTTCTGTATCCACGAGATCCCATCTTGGGGCCTGTTCCGAAGCTCTACCGGAGGGGGCACCGATCACGAAGGGCTTCTACATCAACACCATAGCCCCTCCGATGAAGTGTGAGTAGTTTACCTCAGACCTACGGGTCCATAGTTATTAGCTAGATGGCTTCTTCTCTCTTTTTGGATCTCAATACAATGTTCTCCCCCTCTCTTGTGGAGAACTATTCGATGTAATCTTCTTTTTGCGGTGTGCTTGTTGAGACCGATGAATTGTGGGTTTATGATCAAGTCTATCTATGAATAATATTTGAATCTTCTCTGAATTCTTTTATGTATGATTGGTTATCTTTGCAAGTCTCTTCGAATTATCAGTTTGGTTTGGCCTACTAGATTGATCTTTCTTGTAATGGGAGAAGTGCTTAGCTTTGGGTTCAATCTTGCGGTGTCCTTTCCCAGTGATAGTAGGGGCAGCAAGGCACGTATTGTATTGTTGCCATCGAGGATAACAAGATGGGGTTTTCATCATATTGCATGAGTTTATCCCTCTACATCATGCCATCTTGCTTAAGGCGTTACTCTGTTTTTAACTTAATACTCTAGATGCATGCTGGATAGCGTTCGATGAGTGGAGTAATAGTAGTAGATGCAGGCAGGAGTCGGTCTACTTGTCTCGGACGTGATGCCTATATACATGATCATACCTAGATATTCTCATAGCTATGCTCAATTCTGTCAATTGCTCAACAGTAATTTGTTCACCCACCGTAGAATACTTATGTTCTGGAGAGAAGCCACTAGTGAAACCTATGGCCCCGGGTCTATCTTTATCATATTAATCTCCTACTAGTTAGTTATTTCCTTTGCTTTTTACTTTGCCTTTATTTTACTTTGCATCTTTATCACAAAAATACCAAAAATATTATCTTATCATATCTATTAGATCTCATTCTCGTAAGTGGCCGTGTAGGGATTGACAACCCCTATTCACGTTGGTTGCGACGATTTATTTGTTTTGTGGAGGTACGAGGGACTCGCGCGTAGCCTCCTACTGGATTGATACCTTGGTTCTCAAAAAATGAGGGAAATACTTACACTACTTTGCTGCATCATCCCTTCCTCTTCGAGGAAAACCAACGCAGTGCTCAAGAGGTAGCAAGAAGGGTTTCTGGCGCCATTGCCGGGGAGGTCTACGCAAAAGCCAACATACCAAGTACCCATCACATACCCTTATCTCCCGCATTACATTATTTGTCATTTGCCTCTCGTTTTCCTCTCCCCCACTTCACCCTTGCCGTTTTATTCGCCCTCTCCCTCTCTATCCTCCATCTCTTTCTCTTTTTGCCTATTTTTGCCCGCTTGTTTTTTGTTTGCTTGTCCGTTAGTTCATTTTCTTGTCGTTATGGCTAGTCCCTTATCTTCTCCGTTGTCTCCTGAGAGTGAAATTCTAAATTTTAAGCAAAGGGAGGGAGAAAATCTAAAAGATGCTTGGTATAGAATTTGCAATACTCATAATAGATCTACGAGGAAGCAATCTACTTCCATTCTTCTTCGCAATTTTTATGTAGGCATAACTCCCTGGCACAAATATATCCTTGATACTATTACTGGAGGGAACTTCTTGGGTAGCCATACTTTTGATTCTTATAATGCTATGATAGATTTGTTTGGCTCACCCCCTCTTTTGGTTAATGGAACTGTATTAACTTTGGAGCATGTAATGCAAAGGCTTGAAATTTTTGAAACTAAGGTTGCTACCATAGCGTTAATTGAAAATTTGGATAAAAATATTCACAACCGAATCTCTCAATATGGATCTAAAGTAGGAGTCACTTTGAAAAATATTAAAGAGAAGGAACCCATAGTTAATGAGAAAATAAATCACGATTCCACTAGAATTGATAAACTTGAGGATATTATTACCAACTTGGGAACCGCTTTTTCTTCCATCAAGAATACTCCAAGTCCTCCCACTAAAACTGCCAAGCTTATGTATGTTCCTAAGAATAAGGGTGAATCCCCTAGCAAGGAAACTGCGGATCTCAAATCTATAAGTGTTCATCCCAATCTTTTTGCTATCATTAAGGAACCATTTATTACAAATGATTTTTCGATCTTGTGCCTAAAAATTTGATAATCAATAAAAAGAAAGAAATTCCTAAAGATGGTAGATGCCCCATTGAAGAATTGCCTACCAAAGATGGCAATACCTAGATCTATCCTTGCTTGTTATGCCTAGCTAGGGGCGTTAAACGATAGCGCTTGTTGGGAGGCAACCCAATTTTATTTTTATTCCTTGATTTTTTTTCTCCTGTTTAGTAATAAATAATTTATCTAACCTCTGTTTTGGTTGTGTTTTTTGTGTCTAATTAGTGTTTGTGCCAACTAGAACCGTTGGGAAGACTTGTGGAAAGTCCTGTTACACTTGCTGTAAAAAACAGAAGCTTTAGCGCTCACGAGAAGTACTGCCATTTTTATTTGGAAAGTGCTATTTAGTTAATTATTTTTTCAGATGATTAATAGACAAATTCCTCACGTCCATAAATTTATTTTAGAATTTTGGGGGTTCCAGATCTTGTGCTAGCTACAGATTACTACCGACTGTTCTGTTTTTGACAGATTCTGTTTTTCGTGTGTTGTTTGCTTATTTTGATGAATCTATGGCTAGTAAAATAGTTTATAAACCATAGCGAAGTTTGAATATAGTAGTAATAACACCAATATAAATAAAGAATGATTTCATTACAGTACCTTGAAGTGGTGTTTTGTTTTCTTTCGCTAGCGGAGCTCACGAGATTTTCTACTTTAAGTTTTGTGTTGTGAAGTTTTCAAGTTTTGGGTAAAGATTTGATGGATTATGAAACAAGGAGTGGCAAGAGCCTAAGCTTGGGGATGCCCATGGCACCCCCAAGATAATCTAAGGACAACTAAAAGCCAAAGCTTGGGGATGCCCCGGAAGGCATCCCCTCTTTCGTCTACTTCTATCGGTAACTTTACTTGGAGCTATATTTTTATTCGCCACATGATATGTGTTTTGCTTGGAGCGTCTTGTATGATTTGAGTCTTTACTTTTTAGTTTACCACAATCATCCTTGCTGTACAGACCTTTTGAGAGATCCATACATGATTTGGAATTTGTTAGAATACTCTATGTGCTTCGCTTATATCTTTTGAGTTATGTAGTTTTGCTCTAGTACTTCACTTATATCTTTTAGAGCACGGTGGTGGATTTGTTTTATAGAAACTATTGATCTCTCATGCTTCACTTAGATTATTTTTAGAGTCTTAAATAGCATGGTAATTTGCTTAAAATCCTAATGTGCTTGGTATACAAGATTAATAATAAAACTTTCTTATGAGTGTGTTGAATACTATGAGAAGTTCGATGCTTGATAATTGTTTTGAGATATGAAGATGGTTATATTAAAGTTGTGCTAGTAGAGTAGTTGTGAATTTGAAGAATACTTGTGTTAAAGTTTGTGATTCCCGTAGCATGCACGTATGGTGAACCGTTATGTGATGAAGTCGGAGCATGTTTATTTTTTGATTGTCTTCCTTATGAGTGGCGGTCGGGGACGAGCGGTGGTCTTTTCCTACCAATCTATCCCCCTAGGAGCATGCGTGTAATACTTTGCTTTGATAACTTGTAGATTTTTTCAATAAGTATATGAGTTCTTTATGATTAATGTTGAGTCCATGGATTATACACACTTTTCTCACCCTTCCACCTTTGCTAGCCTCTCTAATACCACGCACATTTCGCCGGTATCATACACCCACTATATACCTTCCTCAAAACAGCCACCATACCTACCTATTATGACATTTCCATAGCCATTCCGAGATATATTGCCATGCAACTTTCCATCGTTCCGTTTATTATGACACACTCCATCATTGTCATACTGCTTAGCATGATCATGTAGTCGACATCGTATTCGTGGCAAAGCCACCGTTCATAATTCTTTCATACATGTCACTCATGAGTCATTGCATATCCCGGTACACCACCGGAGGCATTCATATAGAGTCATATTTTGTTCTAAGTATCGAGTTGTAAGAAGATAAAAGTGTGATGATCATTATTATTAGAGCATTGTCCCAGTGAGGAAAGAATAATGGAGACTATGATTCCCCCACAAGTCGGGATGAGACTCCGGACGAAAAAAAAGAAAAGAGGCCATAAAAAAGAGAAAATGCCCAAATAAAAAAATAAAAAATGAGAGGAAATGAGAGAAGGAGCAATGCTACTATCCTTTTACCACACTTGTGCTTCCAAGTAGCACCATGATCTTCATGATAGAGAGTCTCCTATGTTGTCACTTTCATATACTAGTGGGAATTTTTCATTATAGAACTTCGCTTGTATATTTCAATGATGGGCTTCCTCAAAATGCCCTAGGTCTTCATGAGCAAGCAAGTTGCATGCACACCCACTTAGTTTCTTTTTGAGCTTTCATATACTTATAGCTCTAGTGCATCCGTTGCATGGCAATCCCTACTCACTCACATTGATATCTATTGATGGGCATCTCCATAGCCCGTTGATACGCCTAGTTGATGTGAGACTATCTTCTCCCTTTTTGTCTTCTCCACAACCACCATTCTATTCCACCTATAAGTGCTATGTCCATGTCTCACGCTCATGTATTACGTGAAAATTGAAAAAGTTAGAGAACACCAAAAGTATTAAACAATTGCTTGGCTTGTCATCGGGGTTGTGCATGATTTAAATATTTTGTGTGGTGAAGATGGAGCATAGCCAGACTATATGATTTTGTAGGGATAACTTTCTTTGGCCATGCTATTTTGAGAAGACATAATTGCTTTGCTAGTATGCTTGAATTATTATTAGTTTTATGTCAATATTAAACTTTTGTCTTGAATCTTTCGGATCTGAATATTCATACCACAATTAAGAAGAATTACATTAAAATTATGCCAAGTAGCTCTCCGCATCAAAAATTCTGTTTTTATCAATTACCTACTCGAGGACGAGCAGGAATTAAGCTTGGGGATGCTTGATACGTCTCCAATGTATCTATAATTTTTGATTGCTCCATGCTATATTATCTACTGTTTTGGACATTATTGGGCTTTATTTTCCACTTTTATATTATTTTTGGGACTAACCTATTAACCGGAGGCCCAGCCCAGAATTGTTGCTTTTTGCCTGTTTTAGGGTTTCGAAGAAAAGCAATATTAAACAGAGTCCAAACGGAATGAAACCTTCGGGAACGTGATTTTCTCAACGAACAAGACCCAGGAGACTTGGACCCTACGTCAAGACACAAAAGAGGAGGCCACGAGGTAGGGGCGCGCCTACCCCCCCCCCCCCCAGGCACGCCCTCCACCCTCGTGGGCCCCCTGTTGGTCCACCGACATACTCCTTCCTCCTATATATACCTATGTACCCTCAAACGATCAGATACGGTGCCAAAAACCTAATTCCACCACCACAACTTTCTGTATCCACGAGATCCCATCTTGGGGCCTGTTCCGAAGCTCCGCCGGAGGGGGCATCGATCACGGAGGGCTTCTACATCAACACCATAGCCCCTCCGATGAAGTGTGAGTAGTTTACCTCAGACCTACGGGTCCGTAGTTATTAGCTAGATGGCTTCTTCTCTCTTTTTGGATCTCAATACAATGTTCTCCCCCTCTCGTGTGGAGAACTATTCGATGTAATCTTCTTTTTGCAGTGTGTTTGTTCAGACCGATGAATTGTGGGTTTATGATCAAGTCTATCTATGAATAATATTTGAATATTCTCTGAATTCTTTTATGTATGATTAGTTATCTTTGCAAGTCTCTTCGAATTATCAGTTTGCTTTGGCCTACTAGATTGATCTTTCTTGCAATGGGAGAAATGCTTAGCTTTGGGTTCAATCTTGCGGTGCCCTTTCCCAGTGACAGTAGGGGAAGCAAGGCACGTATTGTATTGTTGCCATCAAGGATAACAAGATGGGTTTTTCATCATATTGCATGAGTTTATCCCTCTACATCATGTCATCTTGCTTAAGGCGTTACTCTGTTTTTAACTTAATACTCTAGATGCATGCTGGATAGCGGTCGATGAGTGGAGTAATAGTAGTAGATGCAGAATCCTTTTGGTCTACTTGTCTCGGACGTGATGCCTATATGCATGATCATACCTAGATATTCTCATAACTATGCTCAATTCTGTCAATTGCTCAATAGTAATTTGTTCACCCACCGTAGAATACTTATGCTCTTGAGAGAAGCCACTAGTGAAACCTATGGCCCCTGGGTCTATCTTTATCATATTAATCTCCTACTACTTAGTTATTTCCTTTACTTTTTACTTTGCCTTTATTTTACTTTGCATTTTTATCACAAAAATACCAAAAATATTATCTTATCATATCTATCAGATCTCACTCTCGTAAGTGGTCATGTAGGGATTGACAACCCCTATTCGCGTTGGTTGCGAGGATTTATTTGTTTTGTGCAGGTACGAGGGACTCGCGCGTAGCCTCCTACAGGATTGATACCTTGGTTCTAAAAAGCTGAGGGAAATACTTACACTACTTTGCTGCATCATCCCTTCCTCTTCGAGGAAAACCAACGCAGTGCTCAAGAGGTAGTAGGTTCGAGCTTTTCTGACCGAAGCCTATCGACATAAGAATCGTAGCCCCAAACCTTAAGAAACAACAACTTTGGTTTCTTGGCAAGCCATAGTTCGTACGATGTCATCTCCATGCACTTAGATGATGCCCTATTTAAAGTGAATATAATTGTCTTTAATGCATAACCCCCAAAAAATAGACATCATACACCATATCCAATAAGGTTCGATTACGACGTTCGAACACACCATCACGCTATGGTGTTCCGAGCGGCGTCAACTGTGAAACGATTCCACCTTGTCTTTAGTTATTGCCAAACTCATAACTCAGATACTTTCCCTTTGATTAGATCGAAGGAACCTGATCTTCTTGTTACGATGATTCTCAACTTCACTCTGAAATTGCTTGAGCTTTTCAAACGTTTCAGACTTATGCTTCATTAAGTAAATATACCCATATCTACTCAATTCACCGGTGAAGGTGAGAAAATAACGATATCCACCGCGCTTGTCAATACTCATCGGACAGCACACATCAGCATGTATGATTTCCAACAAGTCACTTGCCCATTCCATTGTTCCAAAGAACGGGGGTTTAGTCATCTTGCCAAAGAGGCATGGTTCGCATGTGTCAAGTGATTCAAAATCAAGTGACTTCAAAAGTCCATTAGCATGGAGGTTCTTTCATGCGCTTTGCACCAATATGACCTAAGCGGCAGTGCCACGTGAAAGTGGTACTATCATTATCAACTCTACATGTTTTGGCATCAATGTTATGAACATGTGTATAACTACGACCGGGATTCAATAAACCATTCACATTGGGTGCATGACCATAGAAGGTATTATTCATGTAAACAGAATAACCATTATTCTCTGACTTAAATGAATAACCGTATTGCAATAAACATGATCTAATCATGTTCATGCTCAATGCAGACACCAATGCAAACAACATTTATCTAGGTTCAACACTAATCCCGAAGGTAGAGGGAGCGTGTGATGGTGATCACATCAACCTTGGAAACACTTCCAACACACATCGTCACCTCGCCCTTAGCTAGTCTCCGTTAATTCCATAGCTTTTGTTTCAAGTTACCAATATTAGCAACGGAACCGGTATCTAATACTCAGGTGCTACTAGGAGTACTAGTAAGGTACACATCAATAACACACATATATCAAATATACTTTTGTTAAAGTTGACAGGCTTCTTATCTACCAAGTATTTGTGGCAGTTCCGCTACCAGTGACCATTCCCCTAATAGAAGCACTTTGTCTCGGGTTTGGGTTCTTGGGTTTCTTCACTGGAGCGGCAACTGGCTTGCCATTCAAGAAGTTTCCCTTCTTGCCATCCCTTCTTTGAAACTAGTGCTCTTGTTAACCATCAACACTTGATGCTCCTTCTTGATTTCTACCTTTACGGCCTTAAGCACGACGAACAGCTCCGGGATTATCTTCCCTTGCATGTTATAGTTCATCACAAAACTCTAGTGTCTTGGTGATAGCGACTGGAGAACTTTTGTCAATCACTCTCTTATCTGGAAGATTAACTCCCACTTGATTCAAGTGATTGAAGTACCCAGACATTCTGAGCACATGCTCACTGGCTGAGCTATTCTCCTCCATCTTGTAGGCAAAGGTCTTGTCAGAGGTCTCAACCTCTCAACATGGGCATGAGCCTGAAATACCAATTTCAGCTCTTGGAACATCTCATATGTTCTATGGTGTTCAAAACGCTTTTGGAGCCCCGACTCTAAGCCGTAAAGCATGGCGCACTAAACTATCAGGTAGTCATCAGAACGTGTCTACCAGATGTTCACAATATCCACAGACGACGCCAGAGGGGTTGGCACACCGAGCAGTGCATCAACGACAGAAACTTTCTGTGTAGCAGTGTACGGCCCTAGTCTGCACAATTGCTTACAATATCTTTCAACTTAGTCTTTCTCTAAGAACGTATTAAAACAAGGAGCTAAAGCATGAGCTATTAATCCACAACATAATTTGCAAAGACAATTTAGACTATGTTCATGATAATTAAGTTCATCTAATCAAATTATTCAATGAACTCCCACTCAGAGACACCCCTCTAGTCATCTAAGTGATACATGATCCGAATCGACTAGGCTGTGTCCGATCATCACGTGAGACGGACTAGTCTTCAACGGTGAACATCTCCATGTTAATCGCATCTACTATACGACTCATGTTCGACCTTTCGGTCTCTTGTGTTCCGAGGCCATGTCTGTACATGCTAGGCTCGTCAAGTCAACCTAAGTGTCTCGCATGTGTAAATCTGGCTTACATCCGTTGGATGCGAACGTTAGAATCTATCACACCCGATCATCACATGGTGCTTCGAAACAACGAACCTTCGCAACGGTGCATAGTTAGGGGGAACACCTTTCTTGAAATTTTAGCGAGGGATCATCTTATTTATTCTACCATTGTTCTAAGCAAATAAGATGTAAACATGAGAAACATCACATGCAAATCATAAAGTGACATGATATGGCCAATATCATCTTGCGCCTTTGATCTCCATCTCCGAGGCGCGGCATGATCACCTTCGTCACCGGCATGACACCATGATCTCCATCATCATGATCTCCATCATCATGTCTTCATGAAGTTGTCTCGCCAACTATTACTTCTACTACTATGGCTAACGGTTAGCAATAAAGTAAAGTAATTACATGGCATTTTCATTGACACGCAGGTCATACAATAAATTAAGACAACTCCTATGGCTCCTGCCGGTTTTCATACTCATCGACATGCAAGTCGTGATTCCTATTACAAGGACATGATCAATATCATACATCACATATAGCATTCATCACAACCTTTTGGCCATATCACATCACATAGCACATCCTGCAAAAACAAGTTAGACGTCCTCTAATTGTTGTTGCAAGTTTTACGTGGCTGCTATGGGTTTCTAGCAAGAATGTTTCTTGCCTACGTAAAAGCCACAACGATGATATGCCAATTGCTATTTACCCTTCATAAGGACCCTCTTCATCGAATCCGATCCGACTAAAGTGGGAGAGACAGACACCTGCTAGCCACCTTATGCATCAAGTGCATGTCAGTCGGTAGAACTAGTCTCACGTGAGCGTACGTGTAAGGTCGGTATGGGCCGCTCCATCCCACAATGCCGCTGAATCAAGATAAGACTAGTAATGGTAAGCAAATTGAGCAAATCATCGCCCACAACTACTTTGTGTTCTACTCGTGCATAGACTCTACGCATTGACCTAGCTCATGATGCCACTGTTGGGGATCGTAGTAATAATTCAAAATTTTCCTCCATGCCACCAAGATCAATCTACGAGATGCTAGCAACAAGAGAGAGGGATTGCATCTTCATACCCTTGAAGATTGCTAAGCGAAAGCGTTACAAGAATGCGGTTGATGGAGTCATACTCGCGGTGATTCAAATCGCGGAAGATCCGATCAAGCGCCTAACGGACGGCGCCTCCGCGTTCAACACACGTACAGCCCGGGCACGTCTCCTCCTTCTTGATCTAGCAAGGGGAGAGGAGAAGTTGAGGGAGAACTCCGACAGCAGGATGGCATGGTGGTGATAGAGCTTGTGGTTCTCTGGCAGAGCTTTGCCAAGCGTGACGGAGGAGGAGGAGGTGTTGGAGAGGGGGAGAGGGTTGTGCCAGGGGAAGGGTGCGCTACCCTTTCTCTCCCTCACTATATATAAGGGGAAGGGGGTGGAGGAGGCGCCCTAGGGTTCCCTAGGGGAGGGGCGGCGGCCACAGGGGAAACCCTAGATGGGTTTGGGCGCCCCCACCCCTAGGAAACTTGCCCCCCAAGCCGGGAGGGGCGGCTGCCCTAGGGGAGGCGCCCCCAGCTCTCCAGGTTATGTGAGAGGGGTTGGGAGGGGCGCACAGCCCCTTAGTGGGTTGGTGTGTCCCCTCCCCTTGGCCCATAAGGCCCCCTAACGCTTGCCGAGGCCTCCGAAACACCTTTCGGTCACGCTGGTCGTCACCCGATACTCCCAGAACAATTCCGACTCCAATACCCTTCGTCCAATATATCGATCTTCACCTCCGGACCATTCCGGAGTTCCTCGTCATGTCCGGGATCTCATCCGGGACTCCGAACAACCTTCGGTAACCACATACTATTCCCATTACAACTCTAGCGTCACCAAACCTTAGGTGTGTAGACCCTACGGGTTCGGGAATCATGCAGACATGACCGAGACACCTCTTCGGTCAATAACCAATAGCGGGATCTGGATACCCATATTGGCTCCCACATGTTCCACGATGATCTCATCGGATGAACCACGATGTCGGGGAATCAATCAATCATGTATATAATTCCCTTTGTCCATCGGTATGTTACCTGCCCGAGATTCGATCGTCGGTATCCCCGTACCTCGTCCAATCTCGTTACCGGCAAGTCTCTTTACTCGTTCCATAACACATGATCACATGGCTAACTCCTTAGTCACATTGAGCTCATTATGATGATGCATTACCGAGTAGGCCCAGAGATACCTCTTCGTCATATAGAGTGACAAATTCTTGTCTCGATTCATGCCAACCCTGTCGGGGGGATGGACCACGGGCAGGCAACGGAACCCGGATCCTCTTCAAAAATAACAGGGTTGGCACTGCCCCTCAGTACCGGCACGCGCTTGGCTGGGTTGCTCGACCCGGCCAAGCGCCGCAAGCCGGCCAGACTAGCCGACCCGGCAAGACGCGTTGACTCGGCCTCAACAACTAGCACAAGACAGCCAAACCCGGCACGAGCAAAGCCTCCTCAACAAGCCAACACCACCCGTGGCGTGCTATGCAATCCAGGCACGGGTCAACTCCCGTCCCATCCAGGCCGTATGATGGGACGAGACTTCAATCAATGATGACCGAGGCAATAGTGCCCCGCCCATGCCTCTGGTCAGCGGGTACGTAGCAACAGTGCCCCTCACTACCCACTGACCAAGGCCGGCGTGGCTACAGTGCCCCCGCCTTCACCGCTGACAACAGCAAGCGGTGACCTAACGGAGAGCACTGTACACGACTCGACTCGGCCACGCCCTGACGATCAACAAGACGGCGAAAGTCCCCCAAGCCAGGTTCCCGGACACCGACAATACGGACCCACTGACTTGTAGCATTACCATTGTACCCCACGGGGGTTGGACTATAAAACCCTCCGGGAGCCCGCGATCACGGGGGGCGGAGCGAAGAGAACTCATTCCATCACACACACCTAGTTAGCAACACCCAAGGAGAGGGAACGGCCTAAGCCTTGGCCAGCTTCCTTCCTCCTCCATACAGCTCTAGGAGCAACATTGTACTATCGATCATCCAACCACACTCGGCAGGACTAGGGGTATTATCTCTCCGGAGAGCCCCGAACCTGGGTATGTCCGGCGTCCCGCGCCCGCTCATGCCAACCTCGCCTCTAGAGTCCACCAGCGCCCTCGAGCCTCCTCCTCTCTTTAGCCATCCCTTGGCATCTGCCGTGCGCCCACCATGACAGTTGGCGCCCACCGTGGGGCAGCTCGGGGAACTGGCCGGGAACATGCTTCAGATGGGGCCCTTCTCCTACACCGATGAGTCCATCGCGCTGGCGGACGACGTCGTCGGCGCGCTTGTCGCCTCCTTCGTCGCGATGCGCACCTCCGATGCGTTCACGGCCGACGAGTACCCTAGTGAGGTGCTCAGCTACTCCGACTCTCCCCTCTCCCTCGAATCGAGTCATCCGATCCGTTGCGCGCCGCGATGCAGAGCCTCTGCATCCCCATCGACACTGACGTCGAGACCCACCAATGCCGCCGAGGCCCGAACCCAGCTCGAGAGATGCTAGCCACCACTCAGCATCGCCTAGATGCCGCTCAACTGGAGCGCGATGCCGCCTACGGATTCACGCCCGCCGCGGCCGACCCAAGCCGAGTCGCGTGCCCGGGGAGGAGCGATCTACCGGGCCCTTGATGTCGTCCCAACCATCTACGAGACCCCAGCGAAGAACATGCACGCTGCCCAGGCGGCCGCAGCCGGCCTGGATCAGCTCGCAGGTGAGGAGCTGAAAGAGCGCATCGGGCGAATGCGCAAACTCCTCCACGCCGCCAACACCCAACAGGACCGCCTCAACCAGCTCGCCAAGCCGGCGGGATCCGGCTCCGCCCTCCTTGGCGGGTCCGACGAACTTCTGCACACTGCTTCCTCGCCCCCAGTGAGGCGCACTCCGGCCGAGTCCGGACTCGGCGCGACCCGGCTGCTGCAGCCGCCGGTGGATTGGGCGACGAGCCCGTCCTAGAGATCCAGCGCGGACCCGGTCCGCATGGCCAGCGTCTGGCTCCAACCGACTCGGCCCCCCGTGGCCTGGCCGTAAGTCGACTCGGCTCGCGCGCCATCGACGACGTCGATGCTCGCTCACTCCCTGGAGATGGAGGAGAGCGGCACTCTCGGGCCAGCATGTTTCGGCCCCCGCATCTGGGAGGAGCCATTCCCCAAAGGATTCATACTCCCCCGCGACACCCCCAAGTACAATGGGACGGTGAAGCCAGAAGACTGGCTCACCGACTACACCACGGCCATTGGCATCACCGGTGCCAATCGTCGTCTCACCGTGCGCTATGCACCGCTCATGCACCAAGGGTCGGCCCGCACATGGTTGAACAGCCTGCCAATGGGCAGCATCAACACGTGGGTGGACATCGAGGAAGCCTTCATCCGCAACTTCGCGGGGACCTACAAGCGACCCGGCCGCCCTAGCCAGCTCGCCATGTCCGTGCAGGGACCTACAGAGACCGGCCGCGAGTACCTCGCACGCTGGACCGAGCTCCGGAACAGCTGCGAGGGCGTCCATGAAGTCCAAGCGATCCAGTACTTCATCAACGGGTGCCGAGACGGCACCCTCCTCAAGCACAAGCTCTTACGCTCCGAGCCGGCCACCATGGCCGCGCTCATGATGACGGCGGACAAGTGCGCCAACGCCGACTCCGCCATGAAGATCCACGTGGCGGTGGATGAAGCCGGCAAGGCGAAGCCGGTTCCCCCTTTGAAGCCGGCCGGCGAAAGTAGCCGACGGCAGCATCACCAGAACAACAAGCGCAAGGCCGGCCAGCCGGCGCCGCCTTGCGACAACCGGCTCCTCGCGGCCGTCGAGCCCGCGAAGGACCTGGCGGTGAAGCGCCGGCAAACCGGCAAGATGGCATGGCAACCCGACATGAGCTTCAAGTAGATGCTTGACACCCCCTGCAAGCACCACCGGGGCGCAAAACCCTCCACGCACACGCTTTGGCAGTGCGCCATCACCAAGCGCATCATGAGGGGCGACATCCCGCCCCCTCCGACTTCGGCTCCAGGCACGGGACAGGCGCCTCCGCCTCCACTGCCGCCTACAGCTAGCGGCACGATGCGCAATGACGCCTACACGGACCAGAACGCGGCCTACGTCATCTTCACCAGCCTCGGCGACGATAAGCGCAGCGAGCGCCTCCTTCGGCAGGAGGTGAACACCGTCGTCCCGGCCAAGCCGAAGTTCATTGGTCGGATCGCCTGATCACCTGGACATGAGAGGATCACCCAGCAGTCATGCCGTGTCCGGGTGGTTATGCCCTCGTCCTCAACCCCACCATTGTCGCGCGGAGCACATGCAAGTTCTCCCGAGTCCTCATCGATGGCGGCAGCAGCATCAACATCCTCTACCGTGACACGATGACCAAGCTCGGCCTCAAGGCCGTGGACCTGGAGCCGACCCGAACGATCTTCCACGGCATCGTGCCCGGCCTCTCCTGCGCCCCATTGGTCGGGTCCAGCTAGATGTCCTGTTCGGTGACAGCAACCACTTCCGGCGCGAACCGATCTGGTTCGAGGTGGTGGACCTGTCCAGCGTGTATCACGCATTGCTGGGTCGGCCCGCGCTCGCCAAGTTCATGGCGGTTCCCCACTACACATACCTGAAGATGAAGATGCCGGGTCCCAATGGCCTCATCACCATCACCGGCGATTACCGCAAGTCCCTGGAATGCACCCGAGATGGCGCCAAGTTGGCCGAGTCGCTAGTCATTGCCGAGGAGCGGCGCCAGCTCGATCGGATCGTCGCCCTGGCAAGCGAGGCCTCCGCCGCATCGATCCCGACCTCGGACCCGGCCGACGAGGTCGCCTTCAAGCCCTCTAAGGAGATCAAGAAAGTGAAGCTCAACCCAGAAGATCCCAGCTGCAGCAAGTACATCGTTGTAGGTGCCCGTCTCGACAGCAAATAGGAAGGCGAGCTCGTCGACTTCCTCTGTGAGAATCGGGATATCTTCGCATGGACCCCCAAGGACATGTCGGGTATCCCGAGGAAGTACGCCGAGCACAGACTTCACGTTCGCAAGGACTCCAAGCCTGTCCGTCAACCCCTACGACGATTTTCCAAAGAAAAGAGAAGAACCATTGGTGAAGAGGTCGCCAAGATATCCCGAGTGGCTGGCCAATCCAGTCCTCATCCTGAAGAAGAACAAGACCTGGCGCATGTGTATAGACTACACCAGCCTCAACAAGGCCTGTCCCAAGGATCCGTTCGCCCTCCCGCACATCGACTAAGTCATCGACTCGACCGCCGGGTGTGAGCTCCTGTCCTTCCTGGGCGCTTACTCCGGCTACCACCAGATCAAGCGGGACCCGGCCGATGCCCTGAAGACGTCCTTCATCACGCCCTTTGGGGCGTATTGCTACATCACCATGTTGTTCGGCTTGAAGAACGTCGGTGCCACCTTCCAGAGCTGCATGCAAAAATGACTGCTGCCGCAACTCGGCCGCAATATCCACATGTACATGGACGACATCGTGGTGAAGACCAAGCAGCACCTCACGCTCCTCGACGATTTGAAGGAAACATTCGCCAACCTCCGCGAATACAAGGTCAAGCTCAACCCGAAAAAATGCGTCTTCGGCATCCCGGCCGGAAAGCAACTCGGCTTCCTCGTCTAGGAACGCGGCATTGAGGCGAATCCGGAGAAAATCAAGGCCATCGAGCGCATGCAAAGCCGGCTCGGCTGCGCGATGTCCAGAAGTTCACCGGATGCTTGGCCTCGATCAGCCGGTTTCTAAGCTGGCTGGGCGAGAGGGCACTACCCCTGTACCAGCTGATGAAGAAGGCGAGCCCGTTCTAATGGAATGGCAAGGCAGACGAGGCCTTCCAAGACCTCAAGCGCATGCTCTCCACCGCACCAGTCCTGGCCGCGCCGACCGACAAGGAGCCGCTGCTGCTCTACATAGCCGCGACCTCGCGGGCGGTCGGCACGGTGCTGGTGGTTGAGCGACCAGAGAAGGGCAAGATCCAAGTCGTCCAGTGCCCAGTCTACTACCTGAGCGAGGTGCTCTCCAATTCCAAGCAAAACTATCCGCACTACCAAAAGATGTGTTACGGCGTGTACCTCACCGCCAAGAAGCTGAAGCAGTATTTCCAAGAGCACATCGTCACCGTGGTCAGCACGGTGCCTATCGGAGAAATCATTGGGTGCTGGGACGCCTCTGGCCGGGTTGCCAAGTGGTCGATCCAGCAAGCCGGCCACACCATTCTCTACGAGCCCCGCACCACGATCAAGTCTCAAGCCCTGGCCGACTTCCTCGTCGACTGGACCGAGACCTAGTACTTGCCGCCGTCTCTCAACTCGACGCATTGGCGCATGCACTTCGACGGGTCCAAGATGCGACTCGGCTTGGGGGCCGGCATTGTACTGTCGTCCCCAAAGGGTGACCGGCTCCGCTACGCGCTCCAGATCCACTCCGCCGCCTCCAACAACGTCGCCAAGTACGAAGCCCTCGTGCACGGCCTCCGGCTTGCCAAGGAACTCGGCATCCGGCGCATCCTGCGCTACGGCGACTCGGACCTGGTGGTGCAGTAGTGCTCCGGCGAATGGGACGCCCGCGACTCCAACATGGCAAGCTACCACTTCCTCGTCCAGAAGCTGTCCGGATCCTTCGAGGGCTGCGAGTTCCTCCACGTCCCATGCTCGGAGAACGAAGCAGCTGACACGCTCGCCAAGATCGCCTCGTCTCGACAAGCCATCCCGTCCGGCATCTCCCTTGAGCACCTGTGCAAGCCGTCCATCAAGCCATTGCTGGACTCCGAGACCGTCCATGTCCCAGACGACCCGGCCGCACCTCAACCCGGCCCGGGGACTGCCGAACCCGGCCCGAGGACTGCTGAACCCGGCCCGGGGACTACTCAACCCAGCCCGGGGGCTGCTCAGCTCGACCCGGCCACCATCGTCCCAGACCCGGCCGTCGCCATACCCAACCTAGGGGCTGCTCAACCTGGCTCGGGGGCTGCCGACTCGGAACCCACCCTGGTGGTCTTCGCCATGGTTACGGCTCCATCTTGGGCCCACCCAATATCAGAATTTTTGGAGGACGGGGTTCTCCCCATGGACGAGACCGAAGCTCGGCAAGTGCAACGTCGGGCGTCCGCCTATAGCATCATCAACAACAAGCTCGTCAAGCGCAGCTCCACCGGCGTGTTCCAGCGCTGCATCGAGCAGGAGCGGGGCATCGACATCCTCCGCGACGTACACTAGGGCGAGTGCGGGCACCACGCCGCGTCATGATCCCTGGTGGCCAAGGCGTTCCGCCACGGTTTCTACTGGCCCACGGCCCTCCAAGATGCCGAGTCGCTCGTCTTCAAGTGTGAGGGATGCCAGCGCTTCAGCAAACGCAGCCACCAGCCGGCGTCAGCACTCCGCACCATACTGATCGCCTGGCCCTTCGCGGTCTGGGGACTCGACATGGTGGGACCCTTCAAAACCGCTCGAGGTGGCTTGACGCACTTGCTGGTGGCAGTGGACAAATTCACCAAGTGGATCGAGGCAAGACCAATCAAGAAACTGGACGGGCCAACAGCCGTCCGGTTCATCAAGGACATAGCGGTGCGCTACGGCATGCCAAATAGCATCATCACCGACAACGGCACCAACTTAGCCAAGGGCGCGCTCGAACAATACTGCTCCATCTCCGGCATCCGCCTCGACCAGGCCTTCGTTGCGCATCCGCAGTCCAACGGGCAGGTCGAGCGGGCCAATGGACTCATCCTGTCCGGCGTCAAGCCGCGACTCGTCGAGCCACTCATCTGCTCACCCGGCAGCTGGCTTGACGAGTTGCCAGCCATTCTCTGGAGTCTATGCACCACGCCAAATCAATCGACCGGGTTCACCCCGTTCTTCCTCGTCTACGAAGCCGAAGCCGTCATCCCGACCGACGTCGAGTTCGACTCGTCGCGCGTCGAGATGTATACCGAAGCCAAAGCCAGAGAATCTCGCGAAGATGGCGTCGACCTGCTCGAAGAAGCATGCCTCCTGGCACTCAGTCGCTCGGCCATCTACCAGCAAGGCCTAAGGCATTACCACAGCACGAAGATCAAACCCCTCGTGTTCCGCGAGGGCGACCTCGTCCTCTGACTCGTCCAAGAGCAGGCAGGCCAGCACAAGCTGTCCCCTCCATGGGAGGGCCCATTCATCGTGAGCAAGGCTTTGCGCGACCGCAACGCCTACTACCTCATCGACGCACGCAAGTCAAGGAAGCGCAGAAGGACACCGCCGGTGAAGAAACGACCCGGCCGTGGAACGCGGAACTCCTCCGCCCGTTTTACAGTTAGCCGCACGAGCGTATGTATCGTCGCCTTTTGTAAACGCATGATACTACGGGGTCCTCGAACAAGACTCGGGGGCTACCTTTTGTCGACCAATTTATTGTGTCCTATTTTCTTGCATCACTATACCCGACCACCGGTCCGACTCGCTCGACCCGAGGGCTCGGGGGCTGGCCGGCTCGGTTGCCACCCCGCCACCTTACTTGGTGATTCTTGATAAAGTTAGGATGCCGCGGTCCCCCACTTCGCCATAAAGCCACAGATCCAGCTTTGGTAGTCGGCTGGCAAGCACAACGGGCCAAAGCTCCTTTACGCTTCATACACTAAGTCAAAGGTTGCCGGGTCGATCAACCCGGCCCGCCATTCATCGAATGAACAGCCGCACGACCGGCTGCTCGCCAACGGGCTTCGTCGGATTGCCGCCAACCGGCCCAGTGGGTGTTTTGCTCGCGCTCAATGTTTCGAGGGACCCAAGTCCTGCGCACTCCTCTCAAAGAACCGAACTCCTTGTCATGGACCGGAGCCTCGGTTGTTTGACTCGCGGGGGGGAGGTTTGAGAAAGGAAAAAACAAAATCGGTCCAAAAAACGGAAGGCAAAAAGCGAAAGCACCCACGATATTTACACAAATATTCAAGGGCCGCCTTCAGCTCGGCGTCCTTGTCTTCGGCCGCCTTCTCGGCTGCCTCACAGCAACGGGCCTCGTCCTGACGGGCCCCCTCAGCTGTGGAGACCTGCTCCCGTAGGCGATCCACCTCGGCCTGGAGCCGGCCCTTGTCGTCGGCCAGCTGGCCGCGCTGCTGGTCCGCCTCCACCAGGGCCTGCTGCGCCTCCACCACCTTGGCGGTTTCCGCCTTAAGGTGCTCCACCTTGGCCTCAAGGCGGCTGTTGTGACCCGCCAGCTGCTCATGCAGCTGGTTGGCCTCGTCAAGGGACCGCCCAGCCTCGGCCGCCTCCACCCTCGCATGCGCCGCCTTGACGCCAAGACGGTCGGTGTCGGCGACGAGCCGGTCGTAGTGATGACCAGCCTGGAGCAGACGAGTCCGCCAGGATAGCACCTCGGCTGCGAAAAAGGACTCAACAGAAGAAGAAGAAACAAGACTTAAGATTTGGCCCAACTACTACGTAGTTGGCCCGAATCTCGGGGGCTACACCCAGTGGGTGCGCTAGCGCGCCCCCACTAGAAAAGAGCACAAGAATACCTACGATAACGCGGAGCTCCTCCTCCTTAGCGGCAAGCTGCTCCTTGAGCTCCCGGTGCTTGCCCAGGAGACGATTGAAGGCGGCGACCCGAAAGGCATCAAGATGCTAAAGAAAGCATAAGTCAGAACAAGGCCAACACTCTAAAGATTAGACCCAACTACTACATAGTTTGCCCGAACCTCGGGGGCTACACCCAGTGGGTGCGCTGGCGCGCCCCCACAAAAAGGAAATTACAAAAAAAAACTTACTAGAACGGTGCGCTCTAGGTCGCGCGTCCGCTCCACCTCGGCCTCGAGCTGTTCCGTCTGGCCTCGCAGGCGACGACTAGCAGCGTCCATCGCCGCCTCCTCCTAGGTATGGGGCCCGGAGACAACAGCGCTCCCGCTCCGTGCCGGCTGTGGCACGGCAGCTCGACGCCCTCCCTACCGGGGCACCAAGGCATACTCCCCGCTGGCCGCTCGCAACGCGGCCAGCACCTCCTCCGACGCCCCTCCCAGCACCGACGACGACCCGGACGCTGGAACGCCCTGCGTCGCCGTCTCCGGCCCAGCTGCCGAGGCGGCCTCCGGCACCGCGGCCCGCGGTGTCTCCTCCAAAACCGACGGCGCCTCCGACACCGCCGCCCGCAGCGTCTCTTCAAAGACGGCGCCGCCTCCACCACCATCAGCCCCCGCTCGCCCTACCACGTCGGCCCATGGCGGGGAGTCATCTGCCACCTCCACGACCGCCCGATCGGGGATCACCACCGCAGCCCGGCCTCCACGGCCGTGCTCCCTCACCAGCGACGGCTGAAAGACCGTCGCCGCCACCACCGTGTCCTCCGGCATCTCGCGCCAGGCCGGCTCCGCGTCACCTCACGCCCATGCCACCGCTGCGTCGGTCCAAGCTCGGACCGACGCCGCCTTCAGCTCCGCCTCGGCCCGGTTCCTGTCCCGCCAGGCCACGGCTTCGGCGTCGTTCGGATCCAGGCTGAGGTCCGAGTCGGCTTGTTCCTCCACCTCGGCCTGGTCGGCAAGGTCGGACCGGCTCCTGTGAAACTCGGACCCTTCGGCGGCCGTGGCTTCCGCCGCCGCCCTCGCCAACGCGATTGGTGACCTAAAGAAGAAGACAGAATGAGCAAAAAAGAAACAAGACTAGCTTAAGAAAAAAATCTAAGCGCAAACAAGAAATGAAGCTCACCCCGCCAAGACCGGGACCGGGGTTGGCCCACCGTGCCTGCCACCGCGCTTCCTCTTGGCCAGCCTCCCGGCCCCGGCCGGGTCCGCCGTGCGCTTCAGGGCCTGGGGTCGCGGCGCGACGCTGTCTTTCCCGTGCGGGCGGCTCGGCGCCGCCCCATGCGAGGACCCGGCTCCGCCCGCGTCGCCGCCTCCCCCGCCCAACGCCGCTACACCAACAACTGGCGTCACCATCGACCGTTCCATGCCACAGTCAGCAATTCAAGACACAAAGAAGAAAAACACGAGACTTACCTGCACGACGCCCAGCGCCGGCGTCGGACTCGGCTTCATCCTCCCAGCTGATTGCCGCGGGCTCCTCTGGCGCCACCGGCGCCACCTGCGACGAGGCCCAGGCGTAAGGATGCTGAATCGCGTTCAAAAGTACCACCCATGTCGCGTCAGGACAGACGAGAAGGTGCACGGCCGCAAAGTAAGAAGACCAAACACTCACCTGCGGCGTCGTGTTTGACCGGCTGTACACGGCCTTGCGAACTCCCAGTCCTCCCAAAGGTTGGCCTTGGAGATGTCATTCCCCATGCGGTTGGGGTCTTGAAGGACGACCATCTCGCCGATGAGGCAGGAGCGCCCCTGAAGCGGAAGGACCCGACACTTGATGAACGCGGCGAGGAGGTCGGTGCCAGTGAGCCCCTCCTACTCGCAGAGATTGACGATCTCCTGTGATGGGCGCCTGGGCGAATAGCCCCAGTTCGTCTTCACCCGCGACGGTGCGATGGCGAAGGCCGGAAGGTTGATGCAATCCGCGCCAAGGTTGCGGACGTAGAAAAAGGAGTTCTGGCACTTCTTGGCAGAATCCTCCAGCGGGATCTTGGGGAAATCCGCCCCCGACCGCTTTGAGATGACGGCGGCGCCGTAGTTGGTGAACTCCCCGGCCGACGGGCCCTGCTACTTCAAGGAGAAGAAGCGCGCCTAGAGGTCGATCGAAGGCTCGACCCCTAGGTACCCCTCGCAGAGGGTGACGAAGCCGTAGAGCTGGACGATGGCGCCGACGCCAAGATGATGCGGCTGGACCCCGAAGAACTCCAAGAACGCATGGAAGAAGGTGCTCGCCGGCAGCCCGAACCCGCGCTCGAAGTGCGTGAGGAAGACCACGCGCTCCTGCCCCTCGGGCCGAGGCCTCTACTCGCCCCGTGGCAGGAGGACGCTGACGTCCGTCTCCCGTGGCAGGCGCCGTGCCGCCCAGAGTTGGGCGATGTCCTCAAAGGTGACGCTCGAGCCCATCCAGGAGCCCAATGGCAGCGACATGATCAAAGGAAGAAGAAGAAGGAAGATGGACGGCGAAGAGATTCTTCTCGGAGCAGCAGGCGCCACGGTGCATCGGTTGCAAAGAGCGGAGAGAGAGCAAAGGGACAGGAGGGTGCGAGCGAGAATAATGTCCACCGCCCCCCTGCCCCCCAATTTATAACCCTCGGTTTGAACGTGGGGAAGTGGGGAAGTGGGATCGTCTGCACGCACCCGTTCCACTACCCCGCAATAAGTGCACACGTACATGCGCAGTAACTGCCCATGGAAGAGCAACCGGCCCCCGGACGCCGCAATAAATCCGCGTGCTTGGGCCAAGGGCGCGCAACGATGGGCTCCTCTGACTTCCGGGCACCACGTGGCGCCCGCGCGAAGCACAAGGGATTGCCCCAAGATTCGGCGGACTTCCTGGTCCCCGCCACGGCTGGGATGCCGCGATCCGGTTTCCGAGAAAACCGGCACACAGCAGGTGTTGCCGGACCCGGCGCTCGCAGAATCCACCTTGCTTAAGGGGGAAACTGCGAAGGCCCACTCATCCAAAGGCGGTGGACCTTCACAGCTTCAGGGACTACTATCGGGGGGATGGACCCCGGGCAGGCAACGGAACCCGGATCCTCTTCAAAAATAACAGGGTTGACACTGCCCCTCAATACCGGCACGCTGTAACGCCCCGAGACCGTTGTGCCAGGTGTCGTTCAGTCATTCGCTGTTGTTGCATTGTCATTGCTTGCGTGTCATGCATTGCATATCATGTCATCATGCGCATTTCATTTGCATACGTGTTCGTCTCATGCATCCGAGCATTTTCCCCGTTGTCCGTTTTGCAATCTGGCGTTCCGTTCTCCTCCGGTGGTCATTTCTACCTTTCTTTCTTGTGTGGGGATTAAACATTTCCGGATTGGACCGAGACTTGCCAAGCGGCCTTGGTTTACTACCGATAGACCGCCTATCAAGTTTCGTACCATTTGGACTTCGTTTGATACTCCAACGGTTAACCGAGGGACCGAAAAGGCCTCGTGTGTCTTGCAGCCCAACACCCCTCCATTTTGGCCCAAAACCCACCTAACTGTGCTCCATCATCTAGAGCGTTCGATCACGATCGCGTGGGCAAAAACCGCACCTCTTTTGGACTCTCCTAGCTCCCTCTACCTATAAAAGAGCACCCCTCCCCGAAATTTCGGATGAAACCCTGGTCTTCTTCCTCCACCACGCATCCGAACGCGTCCGCGCCGCGCCGGACATGTCCGCTCACCGCCCAGCCACCTCACTTTGCCCAATCAGAGCATGCCACGTCATCCCCGCTGCCGCTCCAGGCCAATCAGACGCCGCCACCTCAGCCTGCGCGCCGCCCCACTTCAACGCCGGCCCGCGGGGCCCAGATCTGGCCCGCGCGAGCCCGACCGAGTCAACCGCCGCGCCTCTCCTTCGTCCCCGCCGCCTCGGGTGCTTCGCGCCGCCACCGACCCTCGCCAGAATGCCGCACGCAGCCGTTGAGCTCGCCGGCCGGAGCCGCCGTCTGCCGCACGCCGCCGGACCACCGCAGCCTCGCCCTGGCTGGATCCGGCGCCATCCTCCTCGGATCCGCGCGCCACGAGCCCCTCCAGGCCATTCCCGTCCGTCCCTACCTTCCCCGCTCCTGACGCCGGCCGCCGTCGCCGGATCGAGCCGCCACCGCCACCGCCATGGCCTCGCTCTTTCTCATGTCGAGGAGACGACGACCGCCCCGTTGACTTCTTCGCGGGCCGCGCCTCCAGGCCCAGCGCGCCGCCCATGTCTGGCCTGCCTTCTACGCGCCTCAAGGCCTAGCGCTCCCAAGGCCATCTCCAGCTCCTGCCTCCTCCGACCGGGCCGCGCCTCCAGGCCCAGCGCAGCGCCCCGCCTCGGCCTGCCTTCCCCTCCTTCCCGGGTCAGGCCCAGCGTGAGCCGCCCCAGCGCCCCGCCTCTATATTTTTTTCCCTGCTGTTGGGCTTGCCAAGTTTCAGCCCGATGCATGTTTTTCTCCCTCTGTTGCGGTTTTGTCCATTTATTCCTGAGACAGCAGTTTTGCAGAATAGTCCCTGTTGTTCATGCATTTAATAACTCACAAATGGTGCATCGGATTAAAATGTTTTATATATGAAAGTTGCTTAGAATTTTGTGTAGTTTCATAATATGTCATGTTCATCCATGTTTAAAATGCTTAAAATGATGTCTGCTTAAATTTGCTCCTATGCCATGTTAAAACGATTTAATTCATAACTAAATAACCGCAACTCCGAATTTAGTAAACTTTATATGTAAATGGGGTAGAATTTTGTCTAGTTTATCATGGCGACATTGTTTTGCATGCCTAACAACTCTAAAATATGGTTTAGGGCAGAACAGGACCTAACCTAATATATGCACATGAGGAGTTTCCGAATTTGTTGTTTGTTGTTCCCGGCCTCATTTAAACTTGACTAGATGGGTAGTTTTCATTTGCTTCACCCTCTTGCCATGTTTAACAACATTTAATATTGTTGGGTACATAAACGAGAGAGAACTAAATAATTGACGTGGTGTTTCGTCAATATGCAACTCGTTGCATATTGAGCTCCACTTAATTTGTAGGATTGCTTGTGCATTTTGCCATGCCATACCTCTTTAAACCAGACATGCATCATACTTGTTTGCGCATCGTGCCATGTTGTTGTCGTGGTTGTTTACTATGTTGTGTGCTTCTTTCCGGTGATTGCTTCTTCGGGTTGGTTCCGGTAACGTCGAGTTTGTGAGGACCCGTTCATCTACGTCCGTTTGTCTTCTTCATGGACTCGTTCTTCTTCCTTGCGGGATCTCGGGCAAGATGATCATACCCTCGAAATCACTACTATCTTTGCTATGCTAGTTTGCTCGCTCTTTGCTATGCCAATGCTACGATGCCTACCATTTGCTTGTCAGCCTCCCAATTGCCATGTTGAACCTCTAACCCACCATGTCCTAGCAAACCGTTGATTGGCTATGTTACCGCTTTGCTCAGCCCCTCTTATAGCGTTGTTAGTTGCAGGTGAAGATTGAAGTTTGTTCCTTGTTGGAACATGGAGATGTTGTTCCTTGTTGGAACATGTTTATTCGTTGGGATATCACATTATATCTTATTTAATTAATGCATCTATATACTTGGTAAAGGGTGGAAGGCTCGGCCTTATGTAACGCCCCAGATATTACTTTCCCAATTTGTACTCCAACTCTTGCCGTTTCCGGCATTAAGTTATATTTATTCCTCGGGTTCGGGTCTTTGTCTCCGTGTGTTGTCTTCATTTTCTTGCATCTCATATCATGACATCACGTGCATTGCATTTGCATACATGTTCATCTCATGCATTCGAGCATTTTTCCCGTTGTCCGTTTTGCATTCCGGCGCTTCGTTCTCCTCCGGTGGCCATTTCTAGCTTTCTTTCGTGTGTGGGGATTAAACATTTCCGGATTGGACCGAGACTTGCCATGCGGCCTTGGTTTACTACCGGTAGACCGCCTGTCAAGTTTCGTACCATTTGGACTTCATTTGATACTCCAATGGTTAACCGAGGGACCAAAAAGGCCTCGTGTGTGTTGCAGCCCAACACCCCTCCAATTTGGCCCAAAACCCACCAAACTCTACTCCATATCCTAGAGCGTTCGATCACGATCGCATGGGCGAAAACCGCACCTCATTTGGACTCTCCGAGCTCCCTCTATGCCTATATATACCCCCCCTCCATTTTCGGATCTCTCCCTCTCCCCAAAACCCTAGCTCCAAAAAAACAGATCCCCGCCGCATCAGACGTGTCCGGCCCGTGCCGGACAACGTGCGCCGCCGCCTGCGCCAACCGGACGCCGCCACGTGGCACCACCCGGACCACTTCCCCGCCGGCCCGCCGAGCCCGCATCCGGCCCCCGCGGCCCACTCGCGCCTGCTGCCGCCCGGTGCTCCCCTTCCTCCGCGCCGGCACCTCGGGGCAGCTCCGGCCACCGCATCGCCATCGCCAGCGACCCGTCTCCGGCAAAGCCGCGGCTCGCCCTCGCCGCCAACTCCGGCCACCACCGGACCCCGCGCCCCGGCGCCCTTCGCCTCGGCCGCCGCCGCTCAAGCGCCGCCTCACCGCCGTCCCCAACGCCGGCCTCGCCCCGGCCTCTTCCTCCCTCCACGCCGGTGAACCTCGACATCCGCGCCATGAACAATGCTACAGTGCACGGGATCCGGATCTGGATCTAGATCCGGTTGACTTTTCCCCTCCAACCCTAATTTTTCATGCATAGTTTGACCTGTCATATCTCCGCATCCGTAGCTCCGTTTTGGACATATGATATATCAAAATCTTCGCCTTGACGAGTATATCATTTCATTCCATTGCATCATTTGCATTTGAGTTCATCTTGATGCCCAAAATGCTGTTAGAAGGAGGCATCGTGAGTTAAATTGCAGATCTGTTAGCTCATCATAGACTTTTGTCATTTTTGCCATGATTATTGTGTGCATGATATGCCTGTGACTCTTTGGGATGAATTGTTAAGCATTTTCTCTTCTTTCCAGAGGTGCCACCCATGCATTTTTAGGATGTGTGTGGTGACTTGTGCAAGCTTGCAAAGAGGGGCACCTGAGAATTCTGTTTTCAGGGACAGTGATTTTCACTAAGTCTGGGATATTTTAGTTCATGATGCCATATGTTTAGCTTGTTTCCTAGTGATCCGTGCCTCTTTTGAGGATGATCAGTAAGGGAGTTTTGATATTTATGTTATGCTCTATCCATCCATGTCTTTGTTTGCATATGTGGAGTGCTCTAGCTTGAGTCAATCGAGCTCTACTTTTGCTTCGTGGTAAATCTAGGCAGATCGTCAACTTGTTTGCGATTTTGCCGATGCTATTGCTAGTGATCCGTGCATGCTATGCCATTGTTCTTGCCATGTCTAGCTAGCATTTTGTGCCTTATTTATGGATATATTCTTGCCTTGCCATGACTTGCACCGTAGTGAGAGCATCGAGCTTGTTTACATGCCTTCGTGAGTTATAATTTCAGCATGTCTCAGTTTTCACTAAGTCTGAAAACTGATTGTGTTTCATCTATGTTCGTGTGCTCGTTAGAGTATTTTGTGAACCCTTTTGGCCCCAGGTCACTTTGGGTGTTTTGTTAAGCTTGTTGAGTAGCTACATGCCATGTTCTTACTTGTCATGCTCAGGTTGAGTATCATGTTGTTTTGCTGCTCCGAAGAGAGCATCGTGGTCTGAAATTTCAGACTAGTGTTAATTTCACTAAGTCTGAAATCTGTTTTGCATATTCATTTTTGCCATGCTTGTTTGAACCTCATAATGGATGAATTTGGCTATGGCTCAGTGCTAGTGATTTGTTAAGCATCTTGTGTACATCCCTGCCATGTATTTTGTTTTCATGTTCGGTGGCTGTAGCATGTTCATTTCGTTGCATTTAGGAGCCTACTTGCTGTAAATCGCAGATCGATTCGTTTCGTAAAACGCTTGCCATTTCCAAACCGTAGCTCCGATTCCTATGATCTTTATATCGTTTTCAGGTGATTTATTCCCCTCTATCCAGTGGCACACTTGGTTTTCCAAGTTAAGGCCAGGTTCATGCATTTCCTGTCACGTCTTGCATTTTGCATCCCGCATCGCATCCCACATAGCATACCATCCTTGCGTCTTATTGTTTGTCCTTGCACGTGGTTGATTGTATCCTTGTTGCTTATTTGTGTTGTTGGGTAGAGCCGGGAGACGAGTTCGCTAATGAGGAGCCCGTTGAGTTTGCTTTTGAGGATCCAGTCAACTCTGACAACTGTGCAGGCAAGATGATCATACCCTCAAAATCACTACTATCTTTGCTATGCTAGTTTGCTCGCTCTTTTGCTTTGCCAATGCTACGATGCCTACCACTTGCTTGTCAGCCTCCCAATTGCCATGATTGAGTCTCTAACCCACCATTGTCCTAGCAAACCGTTGATTGGCTATGTTACCGCTTTGCTCAGCCCCTTCTTATAGCGTTGCTAGTTGCAGGTGAAGATTGGAGCCGTTCCTTGTTGGAACATTTATTTACTTGTTGGGATATCATTATATTGCCATGTTATCTTAATGCATCTATATACTTGGTAAAGGGTGGAAGGCTCGGCCTCTCGCCTAGTGTTTTGTTCCACTCTTGCCGCCCTAGTTTCCGCCATATCGGTGTTATGTTCCCGGATTGTTGCGTCCCTTACGCGGTTGGGCTATAATGGGAACCCCTTGATAGTTCCCCTTGATTAAAGCTTTTTCAGCAATGCCCAACATTGGTTTTACCATTTGCCACCTAGCCCCTTTTTCCCTTGGGTTTCCGGAGCCCGAGGGTCATCTTATTTTAACCCCCCCGGGCCAGTGCTCCTCTGAGTGTTGGTCCAAACCGTCATCCGCCGGTGGCTACCAGGGGCAACTCTGGGCTGGCCTACCGGAAGTTTAGACAATCTGAGTGTGCCCTGAGAAAGAGATATGTGCAGCTCCTATCGGGATTTGTCGGCACATTCGGGCGGTGTTGCTGGACTTGTTTTAACCTGTCGAATCGTCTTGTTGTACCGAGATACCGAGTCTGATCGGTGTGTCTTGGGTGGAGGTCTATTCCTTCGTTGACCGTGAGAGCTTGTTATGGGCTAAGTTGGGACCCCCTGCAGGGATTGATCTTTCGAAAGACGTGCCCACGGTTATGGGCAGATGGGAATTTGTTAATGTCCGGTTGTAGATAACTTGAACCTTAACTAATTAAAATGAATCAACTGAGTGTGTTGCCGTGATGGCCTCTTCTCGGCGGAGTCCGGGAAGCGGACACGGTGTTGGAGTTATGCTTGCGCAGGTTGCTCTCTAGTTTCTCGCTCGTGCTTTGCCCCCTCTTCTCGCTCTCTTTTGCGAATAAGTTAGCCACCATATATGCTAGTCGCTTGCTGCAGCTCCACTTATACATTACCCCTTTCCAACCTATTAAGCTCAAATAATCTTGATCGTGAGGGTGCGAGATTGCTGAGTCCCTGTGGCTCACAAATTACTATTACACCAGATGCAGGGATAGATGATACAGCTCCAGATGGCGCGCTTGAGCTCAAGTGGGAGTACGATGAGGACTCTCAGCGTTACTATGTGTCTTTTCCTGATGATCAGTAGTGGTGCCCAATCGGGGTTAGATTCAGGGCCTTGTCGCATGTTGGGGGTCTTTTCTATTTTGGCGCCGTAGTCGAGCCATGAGTGATTTGTATGATGGATGTTATTTATGAACTTTGATGTGACGTGGCGAGTGTAAGCCAACTATGTACCTCCCCTTTATAATATTTATGTACATGGGATGTGTGATGATTTCCTAACTTGCGACATTGCTTTCAATGCGGTTATGCCTCTAAGTCGTGCCTCGACACGTGGGAGATATAGCCGCATCGAGGGCGTTACACCTTATGCCTGGTGTTTTGTTCCACTCTTGCCGCCCTAGTTTTCGTCATATCGGTGTTATGTTCCCGGATTTTGCGTTCCTCACGCGGTTCGGCTATAATGGGAACCCCTTGACAGTTCGCCTTAAGTAAAGCTTTTCCAGCAATGCCCAACATTGGTTTTACCATTTGCCACCTAGCCTTTTTCTTTTCCCTTGGGAGTCGCGCTCCTGAGGGTCATCATTATTTACCCCCCCCCCCCCCGGGCCAGTGCTCCTCTGAGTGTTGGTCCACCTGTCAGCTGCCGGTGGCCACCAGGGGCAACTCTGGGCTGGCCTACCCGTACCTAAGACAATCCGAGTGTGCCCTAAGAAAGAGATATGTGCAGCTCCTATCGGGATTTGTCGGCACATTCGGGCGGTGTTGCTGGTTTAGTTTTACCCTGTCGAAATGTCTTGTTGTACCGGGATACCGAGTCTGATCGGAACGTCTCGGGTGGAGGTCTATTCCTTCGTTAACCGTGAGAGCTTGTGATGGGCTAAGTTGGGACACCCCTGCAGGGATTTGAACTTTCGAAAGCCGTGCCCGCGGTTATGGGCAGATGGGAATTTGTTAACGTTCGATTGTAGAAAACCTGAAGTCGACCTTAATTAAAATGAAGCAACCGCGTGTGTAACCGTGATGGTCTCTTTCCGGCGGAGTCCGGGAAGTGAACACGGTTGTTGGAGTTATGCTTGACGTAGGTAGTCCAGGATCACTTCTTGATCATACTTTTATCGACCGTGCTTTGCCTTCTCTTCTCGCTCTTATTTGCGTATGTTAGCCACCATATATGCTAGTCGCTTGCTGCAGCTCCACCTCATACCTTTACCTTACCCATAAGCTTAAATAGTCTTGATCGCGAGGGTGCGAGATTGCTGAGTCCCCGTGGCTCACAGATACTTCCAAACCAGCTTGCAGGTGCCGATGAGACCATGCAGATGACGCAACCAAGCTCAGGAGGAGCTCGTTGAAGATCGTGTTCTTTATGTTGTTTCGTTCTAGTTGATCAGTAGTGGAGCCCAGTTGGGGTCGATCGGGGACCTTTGTCGCATTTGGGGTTCTTCTTTTATTTTGGTTCCGTAGTCGGACCATGAGTGTATTTGATTGATGTAATGCTTTAATCATGTATTGTGTGAAGTGGCGATTGTAAGCCAACTATGTATCTCTTTCCTTATTATTATTACATGGGTTGTGTGAAGATTACCTCACTTGCGACATATGCCTTCAATGCGATTATGCCTCTAAGTCGTGCCTCGACACGTGGGAGATATAGTCGCATCGAGGGTGTTACAAGTTGGTAATCAGAGCCTTCCCCGACCTTAGGAGCCCCATTGCTTGATCGTTTTTTTAGCGGCCGAGTTGTGTCTAGAAAAATGTTTTGAGTCATTTAGGATTATATATCGGAGAGTTTAGGAATTCTTTTTACTCCCCAGTCTCCTCATCGCTCTGGTAAGGCATCTTGACATAGAGTTTTGACTCTTCTCTTCTCAAATTTCACTAAAAAAATTTAGGATCACGCGGGTATCTTGGAATTGTTTCGATGGTTTTATGATGAGAACATTGTCTTGGTGCCTCCTGTCAGGGGTTTAGTGGAAGTGTCCCGGGGAGTTGAGCTCTGAGGTGTTGTCGTCATAATTTTATCGTTGCAGTTCTGGAATACCTGAGTTTAGTACGCCGACATCGAAAATCTCTTTTATGCAGTTCGTTGGTGAGATAACCTCGATGCCACCCAGTACTGGGGCAGGAGTTCGAGAGTATCGCCATAACTTGTATAATGGATGCTTTTCGAAGGTTGAGGTAGATGATTTCCGAAGGTTTCTTGGTTATGTGTTGAAGGATGGATACAGCTGGATGTAGGATTTGCTAGTTTGGGTGAGATATTATGCTTCCCCTGTATCCCCAACACCTGATTGCATAACCGGAAAATTTCGGGAGTTTCATAGGTGGGAATTCAAGTAGCTCTTAGGATATCTTTCCGACAGATGTGTGATACGAAATTGGGGTTCGACGTCTAGTGGTTCGCCTATTCACGGTCGATTTATAGTGGTCTTGTTGTGTCTTAAAGAGTCCTTGGCTATGCTGACTCGGGGACGCTTCGTATGTCATGTGCACTGCCTTGTACATGATGGTGTTGTACGATTGAGCCCGTGTAGGCCCCACCACGAAAACTTCGGACAAAATCTCTATCATATGTTTGTTCCGGCTTATTCTGCAATCCAATCCGTTGTTTTGTTTTGAGTTGTGGTATTCGAGTTGCTTCGAAGTCAAATGTTGATTCCATACCTTCCCGAAGCGGTGTTCTCATATTCCTATGTGGATACCAATCCTTCTTGAGCATCAAGATTGTCTCGTCAATCCTTTTCAACCGGTGTGCTTCTCTTCAAGTGGATCCGATCACTTCAACATTCACAAGATCAATTTTTCTCAACGGTACTTGTTTCATCCGTTCCAAGTGGTCTTTGTTTTTCCCACCCACCCACCCTTCTTTTTCGAGGACTCGGATTTCTTATTCAAGTATCCTTTTATTGATGGGAAGCCTCTCCATCCTTTTCCGTCAATATTCTTATCCGGTGATTCGCATGCATATTCTAACGGAGCCTCAAGTTTGTCAACCTTCACTCATTTTTCTTCTCCGGTGGAACCAATTCAAGCCTTCGGTGTTGATCATATTCTTTTCCGTATTTCAATGTTTCCTCATGCCGGAGCAATTCTTAATCGTTCACTTCTCATTAGTCATTTGTTCCGGAGTGCTCAAGACATCTCGAAGATTCATGTTTTTCACTCTGCATTCGTTCAAGATCTTTCGAGGTTGTTCCCTCATTCTAGCCATTTAATCTTACCGGTGCAATCTCTCTTTCATATCGTTCAATGGTGTTTCTTTTGAGTGGGCCCTAAGCCACAGGTCTTTTCCCAGGATCTTACCTGACTCTTCCAATTTTCCCGAAGCTATCCAAATTTCTTTTCGAAGTTTGACGTAAGAATGATTTATCATCAGTTAAATGTTTTCTCCTAGATCTTTCACAATTCTTTTCATCGTTGGCTAAATCTATTCGCTTTGATTCTTCCAGAGTGTCTAAATAATTCTTGGTAGTGTTTCTCGTCGTAATTCTCAGATTTTGAAGACCGAAGAAGAGTTTTTCCTCCATATCTTATCCGTTCTCTCAGAGACTCGTGGTTCTAGCTTGTTGCCATCCTCTCATAATTGTTTGATTGTGATAATTCTTTTCACCCATCCGGGGTAATTCAAGATTCTTTTCAGTTTGATTCTCCGGAGCCCATCATCTCATAATTATTCATTCCCAGCTTTCAGTTATCATTCTCCAATCTTACCGGTGCTTCAGTCAAGTAATCTTTAATCGGCTCGTGAGCTCTTCGTTCTCATGTATCTAAATCCTCTCAAGCATCTTTGTTCATTTTATAATTCTTCCCGGTGTTTCTTTATCTTCTCTCCATTCATTTTCATTTCTTACGGTGGTTCGTTCAAGATTTCTCTTCCTTCTTCATCATATCAATCTATTCGTTGTGTCAACCCTACCGGTGGTTTGTCGAAGACTTTCTCAAGTTCGCGTTATATCTATCTTATTCTTTCTTACGAGAATTAGTAATATGCCAAATCCGTGATTGTCATCAATGTAAATTGGTGAAGGATAAGCATAATGTAAATCTTATTCTTATTTCATCCAAGTGATTAATTCCTTATTCCGGAGGTTCATCAAAATTCTTGTTTCCAATTGTGTCATCTTCTCTTTTTCCCGGAGTTCCAGCCTCTTTCAATTATATTATCACGGAGATCTCTATATAAATCATTGCGAGGCTTCAATCTTATTCTTTTCATCATTCAACTATTTCAGATCATTCTTTTATTACCGGAGTTCTTCATGCAGGCTCTACATGATGGTTCATCAAGGATTTAATACTTTCTCGAAGTGTTCATCGAGATTCTTTTCAAAGGAGCTCAAGCTTTCTTCATCTTGTTATCCGGAGTGCATTTCTGCCTACCATATTATCGGAGGTGGTATTATGTCATTCTTAATAATTTGAGTTCATGATTCACATGTTATTAAGAATGAGGTATTTTTAAATCCATCAATCTCGTCATTGGAATTATCTTGGGTTATATTTCACCTAAAGCCTTCCCTATGGCTTGTTGCTATCTATGTTGTTTATAAATGACCCAAGTTATTCATCTATCCTCCCGGTGATTTAAGCTTCTCATCTCCTTGTTGTTATCAATCTAATATATCGTTTCTGATAGTGGCAGAATTTCACCTCATAGTTTTGAGATGTTTTCCATAAGCCCACTACAAACTTATTCTTTCGTTGTTGGTTTTTCCAACAACTCCGTTCTAGCATTTGTTGTAACCGTGCTCTCTCAAGATATTGTTTTCCCTTCGTTCCGGAGGCATTGTCATGTTGCTCTTTTCAACCCATCATCTCGTTTTGACAAAAGATCATGTTCTTTTCATGCCTATCCATTTAACCAGAGCGTGGTGCCATTCTGCTCAAGTTCTTTTCGCCTTATCAAGTCTTGCATCCCTTTCTCAACCGGAGTGTCGTGTTTTTCATTTGAGCTCTCTCATCTTATCAAATTTTGACTCCCTTCTCAACCGGAGTGCTGTCTGAGATCTTTCTTAACCTTTGTTCCATCCATTCAATAGTTATGGAGGCAGTGTGTTGTGATTTCATCAAATATCTTCTCATCTTACCAAGTTTCTTATTCAATTCCTTTTCATTTCAACCGGAGTGCTGCCCGAATTTGGTCTTCCTAGATCCCCTTCTTTAACCGGAGTGTTTTCAATAAATATCTTGCCCTTCAACCTCAAGGTTTTTCGCAATGCTCGTTGTCCCTCTTTTCTAACGGAGTGTTTTTGACTTTGTTCACCTTCGTTGTATTTTTTTTCTCGAATGTGCTCAACCTCGCAAGGTTCTTTGGTATCACTCGTTTGTCAAAGAAGCAACTTAGTTTTACCTCTTCTCTTTCTCTTCTGTTTTCCCTCCGGTGCCATTCTAGATCTCGGGACGAGATCCTCTCGTAGTGGTGGAGTGTTGTAACGCCCCGAGACCGTTGTGCCAGGTGTCGTTCAGTTATTCGCTGTTGTTGCATTGTCATTGCTTGCGTGTCATGCATTGCATATCATGTCATCATGCGCATTTCATTTGCATACATGTTCGTCTCATGCATCCGAGCATTTTCCCCGTTGTCCGTTTTGCAATCCAGCATTCCGTTCTCCTCCGGTGGTCATTTCTACCTTTCTTTCTTGTGTGGGGATTAAACATTTCCGGATTGGACCGAGACTTGCCAAGCGGCCTTGGTTTACTACCGGTAGACCGCCTGTCAAGTTTCGTACCATTTGGACTTCGTTTGATACTCCAACGGTTAACCGAGGGACCGAAAAGGCCTCGTGTGTGCCCAACACCCCTCCATTTTGGCCCAAAACCCACCTAACTCTGCTCCATCATCTAGAGCGTTCGATCACGATTGCGTGGGCGAAAACCGCACCTCTTTTAGACTCTCCTAGCTCCCTCTACCTATAAAAGAGCACCCCCTCCCCGAAATTTCGGATGAAACCCTAGTCTTCTTCCTCCACCGCGCATCCGGACGCGTCCGCGCCGCGCCGGACATGTCCGCTCACCGCCCAGCCACCTCACTTCGCCCAATCAGAGCATGCCACGTCATCCCCGCCGCCGCTCCAGACCAATCAGACGCCGCCACCTCAGCCTGCGCGCCGCCCCACTTCGCCGCCGGCCCACGGGGCCCAGATCTGGCCCGCGCGAGCCCGACCGAGTCAACCGCCGCGCCTCTCCTTCGTCCCCGCCGCCTCGGGTGCTTTGCGCCGCCACCGACCCTCGCCAGAATGCCACACACCGCCGTTGAGCTCGCCGGCCGGAGCCGCCGTCTGCCGCACGCCGCCGGACCACCGCAGCCTCGCCCTGGCTGGATCCGGTGCCATCCTCCTCGGATCCGCGCGCCCTGAGCCCCTCCAGGCCATTCCCGTCCGTCCCTACCTTCCCCGCTCCTGACGCCGGCCGCCGTCGCCGGATCGAGCCGCCACCGCCGCCGCCATGGCCTCGCTCTTTCTCCTGTCGAGGAGACGACGAGCGCCCCATTGACTTCTTCACGGGCCGCGCCTCCAGGCCCAGCGTGCCGCCCACGTCTGGCCTGCCTTCTACGCGCCTCAAGGCCTAGCGCTCCCAAGGCCTCAAGGCCTAGCGCTCCCAAGGCCATCTCCAGCTCATGCCTCCTCCGACCGGGCCGCGCCCCCAGGCCCAGCGCAGCGCCCCGCCTCGGCCTGCCTTCCCCTCCTTCCCGGGTCAGGCCCAGGGTGAGCCGCCCCAGCGCCCCGCCTCTATATTTTTTTTCCTGCTGTTGGGCTTGCCAAGTTTCAGCCCGATGCATGTTTTTCTCCCTCTGTTGCGGTTTTGTCCATTTATTCCTGAGACAGCAGTTTTGCAGAATAGTCCCTGTTGTTCATGCATTTAATAACTCACAAATGGTGCATCGGATTAAAATGTTTTATATATGAAAGTTGCTTAGAATTTTGTGTAGTTTCATAATATGTCATGTTCATCCATGTTTAAAGTGCTTAAAATGATGTTTGCTTAAATTTGCTCCTATGCCATGTTAAAACGATTTAATTCATAACTAAATAACCGCAACTCCGAATTTAGTAAACTTTATATGTAAATGGGGTAGAATTTTGTCTAGTTTATCATGGCGACATTGTTTTGCATGCCTAACAACTCTAAAATATGGTTTAGGGCAGAACAGGACCTAACCTAATATATGCACATGAGGAGTTTCCGAATTTGTTGTTTGTTGTTCCCGACCTCATTTAAACTTGACTAGATGGGTAGTTTTTCATTTGCTTCACCCTCTTGCCATGTTTAACAACATTTAATATTGTTGGGTACATAAACGAGAGAGAACTAAATAATTGACATGGTGTTTGCATATTGAGCTCCACTTAATTTGTAGGATTGCTTGTGCATTTTGCCATGCCATGCCTCTTTAAACCGGACATGCATCATACTTGTTTGCGCATCGTGCCATGTTGTTGTCGTGGTTGTTTACTATGTTGTGTGCTTCTTTTTCGGTGATTGCTTCGTCGGGTTGGTTCCGGTAACGTCGAGTTTGTGAGGACCCGTTCATCTACGTCCGTTTGTCTTCTTCATGGACTCGTTCTTCTTCCTTGCGGGATCTCAGGCAAGATGATCATACCCTTGAAATCACTACTATCTTTGCTATGCTAGTTTGCTCCCTCTTTGCTATGCCAATGCTATGATGCCTACCATTTGCTTGTCAGCCTCCCAATTGCCATGTTGAACCTCTAACCCACCATGTCCTAGCAAACCGTTGATTGGCTATGTTACCGCTTTGCTCAGCCCCTCTTATAGCGTTGTTAGTTGCAGGTGAAGATTGAAGTCTGTTCCTTGTTGGAACATGGAGATGTTGTTCCTTGTTGGAACATGTTTATTCGTTGGGATATCACATTATATCTTATTTAATTAATGCATCTATATACTTGGTAAAGGGTGGAAGGCTCGGCCTTATGCCTGGTGTTTCGTTCCACTCTTGCCGCCCTAGTTTCCGTCATATCGGTGTTATGTTCCCGGATTTTGCGTTCCTCACGCGGTTGGGCTATAATGGGAACCCCTTGACAGTTCGCCTTAAGTAAAGCTTTTCCAGCAATGCCCAACATTGGTTTTACCATTTGCCACCTAGCCTTTTCTTTTCCCTTGGGAGTCGCGCTCCTGAGGGTCATCATTATTTACCCCCCCCCCCCCGGGGCCAGTGCTCCTCTGAGTGTTGGTCCACCTGTCAGCTGCCGGTGGCCACCAGGGGCAACTCTGGGCTGGCCTACCCATACCTAAGACAATCTGAGTGTGCCCTGAGAAAGAGATATGTGCAGCTCCTATCGGGATTTGTCGGCACATTCGGGCGGTGTTGCTGGTTTAGTTTTACCCTGTCAAAATGTCTTGTTGTACCGGGATACCGAGTCTGATCGGAACGTCTCGGGTGGAGGTCTATTCCTTCGTTGACCGTGAGAGCTTGTGATGGGCGAAGTTGGGACACCCCTACAGGGATTTGAACTTTCGAAAGCCGTGCCCGTGGTTATGGGCAGATGGGAATTTGTTAACGTCCGGTTGTAGAAAACCTGAAGTCGGCCTTAATTAAAATGAATCAACCGCGTGTGTAACCGTGATGGTCTCTTTCCGGCGGAGTCCGGGAAGTGAACACGGTTGTTGGAGTTATGCTTGACGTACGTAATCCAGGATCACTTCTTGATCATACTTTTATCGACCGTGCTTTGCCATCTCTTCTCGCTCTCATTTGCGTATGTTAGCCACCATATATGCTAGTCGCTTGCTGCAGCTCCACCTCATACCTTTACCTTACCCATAAGCTTAAATAGTCTTGATCGCGAGGGTGCGAGATTGCTGAGTCCCCGTGGCTCACAGATACTTCCAAACTAGCTTGCAGGTGCCGATGAGACCGTGCAGATGACGCAACCAAGCTCGGGAGGAGCTCATTGAAGATCGTGTTCTTTATGTTGTTTCGTTCTAGTTGATCAGTAGTGGAGCCCAGTTGGGGTCGATCGGGGACCTTTGTCGCATTTGGGGTTCTTCTTTTATTTTGGTTCCGTAGTCGGACCATGAGTGTATTTGATTGATGTAATGCTTTAATCATGTATTGTGTGAAGTGGCGATTGTAAGCCAACTATGTATCTCTTTCCTTATTATTATTACATGGGTTGTGTGAAGATTACCTCACTTGCGACATATGCCTTCAATGCAATTATGCCTCTTAAGTCGTGCCTCGACACGTGGAAGATATAGTCGCATCGAGGGTGTTACACATGCGCTTGGCCGGGTCGCTCGACCCGGCCAAGCCCCGCAAGCCGGCCAAACTAGCCGACCCGGCAAGACGCGTCGACTCGGCCTCAACAACTAGCGCAAGACAGTCGAACCCGGCACGAGCAAAGCCTCCTCAACAAGCCAGCACCACCCGTGGCGTGCTACGCAATCCAGCCACGGGTCAACTCCCGTCCCATCCAGGCCGTATGATGGGACGAGACTTCAATCAATGATGACCGAGGCAACAGTGCCCCGCCCATGCCTCTGGTCAGCGGGTACGTAGCAACAGTGCCCCTCACCTACCCACTGACCAGGGCCGGCGTGGCTACAGTGCCCCTGCCTTCACCGCTGACAACAGCAAGCGGCGACTTGACGAAGAGCACTGTACACGACTCGACTCGGCCACACCCTAACGATCGACAAGATGGCGCACAGTCCCCCTAGGCACGCGGGACCCGCACCTAGGGGAACCCGGCGAAGCACAAGCCCTCAGCGGGACCCAGCCCGGGTTCCCGGACACCGACAATACAGACCCACCGACTTGTAACATTACCATTGTACCCCCGGGGGGTGGACTATAAAACCCCCCGGGAGCCCGCGATCACGGGGGGCAGAGCGAAGAGAACTCATTCCATCACACACACCTAGTTAGCAACACCCAAGGAGAGGGAACGGCCTAAGCCTTGGCCAGCTTCATTCCTCCTCCATACAGCTCCAGGAGCAACATTGTACTATCGATCATCCAACCACACTCGGCAGGACTAGGGGTATTATCTCTCCGGAGAGCCCCGAACCTGGGTATGTCCGGCGTCCCGCGCCCGCTCATGCCAACCTCGCCTCTGGAGTCCACCAGCGCCCTCGAGCCTCCTCCTCTCTTTAGCCATCCCTTGGCATCTGTCGTGTGCCCACCACGACAAACCCAACAGACACTTTCGGAGATACCTGTAGTGCACCTTTATAGCCACCCAGTTACGTTGTGACGTTTGATACACCTAAAGCACTCCTACGGTATCCGGGAGTTGCACAATCTCATGGTCTAAGGAAATGATACTTGACATTAGAAAAGCTCTAGCAAACAAACTACACGATCTTGTGCTATGCTTAGGATTGGGTCTTGTCCATCACATCATTCTCCTAATGATGTGATCCCGTTATCAACGACTTCCAATGTCCATGGTCAGGAAACCGTAACCATCTATTGATCAATGAGCTAGTCAACTAAAGGCTTACTAGGGACATGTTGTGGTCTATGTATTCACACATGTATTACGATTTACGGTTAATACAATTATAGCATGACTAGTAGACAATTATCATGAAGGAGGAAATATAATAATAACCATTTTATTATTGCCTCTAGGGCATATTTCCAACACCTATAGGACACTCCAAGGTCGTTGGGATGTGATCAAGCCGATTTGTATCCGTTGGAGTGGTTGCTTGGAGCAAGTCCTCCACAATGCACCTCCAAGTGGTACCGTTTAAGCCGATTATGTGAGTTTGTTTTCACGTCCCAAGTAGTGCAAATGATTTGTAGCCGTTGGAGTGGTTGCAGGTGACATACTTTGACATTGTTTTCATTTTGTAGGTCAAAACTACGCAAGAAAGGTACAAGGACATGGAAGCTTCCAATGGCAAGTCATTTACACTTGAGCATTGTTGGAAATTGCTTCAAAATCGCGAGAAGTGGAAGATGATTGACAAAGAATCCCCGCCGGAGAGAGGTTCACTCACCAAGATGGATGATGATGATGAAGATGATGATGGCCCAAGAAATAAGAACAAGCCCGATGAAAACAAGAAGGCCAAGGACAAGATCAAGAGGGAAGCGAAGGCATCAAGTTTGCGGGACAAGATAGATGCCATGGTGCAATCAAATGAGTTGATGGTGGCAAGACATTGGAGGCAAAGTAGGAATTGGCCGACAAGAAGGCGCAAGAGAAGCAAGAAAAGTGGAATTACTCAAGGAAGAGGGGTTGCACAAGGCCACCATTGAGGAGAGAAGAGCCCTTGCCGAGGAGAACAAGGCCTTGACCAAGCTTCTTCAAGAAGAGAACAAGATCATGACGATGAACTGCAATGACATGGACGACATCACCAAAGAATGGCATGATATTGCAAGGAGAGTGATCTTGGAGAGAAGGAAGCAAACGACGACGTGTGGTGGCTTCGGTGGTGGTGGTGGCGATGGTGATGATGATGGTCATGGAGGTGGCGGTGACCGTGAATATTTTGTTTTATCGTTCGGCCTTGCAGGGTCTGTTCGGCCGCAGCCCGCGCCAGCCCTCAAAACACGTTTTCCGTGGTCTGTATACTCACTTTAAAGGTCCGCGCGATAAGGAGTCTGGTGGAGATGCTCCGAGCCTTCCAAGATTTGCTTCCCGTAACTACGCAGTAGGTGTGGGCAGCAATTATCAAATCATTCAAAAGAAAAAGGAAAGGGGATTGCTACCCAAAGGGTGAAGGGCTTGCAAGAGGATGGCAATCCGATCATATTGATTGATCAACATGGTGGCTTGGTTTCAGAGAACTAGATGATACCCCGCGTGTTGTTGCGGGAACTTGTGCTGCTATTAGGAGGGGGTTTATCGAGTAAAACGTAGTGAGACCATTAAAGGGGTGTATAAATAAATATATGTTTGTTTGAACCTTTGATAGAATGATATGAGGAGTCGGAAAAATTGGAGTAACATAGTCAATAAGTGCATTGGTAATGTGTTGACCAATGGACTCTTTATCTGATAATGTTCATGGTCGAAGAAACGGGCAAGATGCAAGTCATGAACGGCTTATTGATTTGAGACGACCAATCCATATATTCCCGACACCAATCAATAGTAACTTGCTCGCGAAAACAATCCATAGATCTATTGTCTTCAGTATTGGACAGAACATGTAGCTAAAGAACCTGACATGATACTCGATTCAGAAAAAAGTGACGGGCCTTTTTTCACCTAGGAATTATGCTAGCATGGTACATTATACTTACAAAATTAACTTGTTCGCAACTGATTTTGATGCAAATATAAGAGAACCATGGCATATTTCAACACAATAGTTAGTACCAAAAAGCTGCAAAAATAATTAGTACAAAAAAGCTGCAAAGCAAATGTTTCTTTGATGTGCCATATATGAACTCAATATGCCATCCTAGTAGTATTTTCGCAAAAGAAAGAGAACATCATGTCCCTGAATATGAAGGTACAAATAGTAATCTGGCACGTAAACATATATAAATTAGTAGCCTAAAACCAGAGCGATGATAGTTAATAACTGAAATCAGTCACATATACATTCACGTGCGCTGTAGTTCATTTAAGGGAATCCTACAGAATAGGTGAGCAAAGACATACCAAGATTCAGGTTCGACATGACATACGATAGGATGATTTTCCTTTGCAAGCACTCCTGTACAGTTCCATAGGATAATCTCATATGTTCCACCTGAAGATAGTGAAGAGACAGCCGTGCTTGCTAATAAAAACAATACCAATAAACATCATCAAGACTGAAGCAGTAGTGTTTTCGACTTTCCATTGAAGCCGAACTAAGACCTACGATTAATCTTTAATAATGCAAAAAAGACAAACGGAGAATGGAGAACCTGTCACCAATTGACCACAAATCGAGCCATTGCCTGTCGGCCACCCATTTTCCGGAGAACGGAGTTTGAGGCGTGGACAACCCTGCCAAAGTTTTCTCTGAGGTGTGATAGAGCACATCTCCACCACGACCATGGGGAACGACCTGGGAGGAGGCATCGCAGTGGAAGCGCACATACTCGCTGTGGTGGCACCTCGGTTCTGCCCCACGGCGGCGCCGTGCGGAGCCACTTGATGCGTCCCTCTCCTCTGTGCGTCCTACCCAGGCAGGAAAGGTGAGATCCATCAGACCATCATCCTTCATCGTTGGATTGGATCTCCCCTTTTCTCGTTTGTTTCTGGTGGAGTGGATGAGTGACATGAAGGACAAACTACACGTGAGATCTATCTTCCATCAGAGTGCAGGTGAATTTGGCTGCGGTGCTTCAGAGTGGATCGACAATGGACAGTGGATCACACGAGGGGATTAATAGCTGAGGAAACTACTGGACAATGAAGAGACGGAGAAAGGGATTAATAGCTAAGGAAACTACCGGAGAATGAAGAGACGGAGAAGGGGATTAATAGCTGAGGAAACTACCGGAAAATGAAGAGACGGAGAAGGAACAGACACAAATAATAATCTAGTGGGGAGATGAAAGAACAGGCCTTATTACGGATAGAAAGGTTGGTCTTCATTATCGATCAATTCACACCCGAGGAGGTGGGCGTACCGTGGGGAATGCATGAGTCTGATGTGGCTGCATTGTTATGTGTACATTTTGCATGACAATATATGATGACATGGCACATCACTGATGTGGACGGTGTGCATGGTGAGAGAATAGGGAGTAGTGGAGAGCAACTTTTTAAAAATGGTAGATTCATGAACCAAGCACCATTCGATCTCACGAATGTCATTCAGTTCAGTAGATCCTTCCGTTGGTAAATACCACAAGACCCTGAACCGCCGACGTGCTACTGTGCTAGAGGGACCTCACTGTGCACTGGACGGACATTCTTGCCTCCCCCAGCCAGCATCTTCAGGAAATAAAAACCAAAACGGCAGATACCACATTGCACCATGTATACATCCGAATTCCTATTTCATTTCTATTTATTGTTCCTTTTCATCATCCCTAATTCCATACTAATGAATTTGGTACAAGAGATGAATCATCCGCAAAGTTGATGCTCTAGCTCAAAATTTACAGTTGAAGGAAGCGAGTAATGCGGTTATTCCAGCTATTCAGGAGTCAGGACCCAACAAGGCCCTTGTGCCGAGCATAAGCGACAATTGTGACGAACATGAAAGCACAAAACAGCCCTGATACAATAACCACCTGCAACATGGCAAACACAATGTTATGGATGAGTGAGGCGATCGCTATAATACTTCACAATCAACGAACGCTAAATAGAGCATGTTAAGAAAAAGTGATGCCATTTACCCATTTGAAGACATATCCATGGCCGTCGTTCCAGGTGTAAGGTATGTTCATACCAAAGACTCCAGCAACCAATGAGTAGAGTGACAAGCAGACGGTCCCAGAACTCAAGAATAGCTCTAGCTGCACGAAGCAAAGAGAAATTAAGTTTTACTCTGGCAGAATGTTTAACATGTAACGAGCCAATGAATATTCAGATTATAGAATTTAAATGCAATAGGACCAATGTGGTAACTGGTAGGAACTAGGACAGTCATCTAAATCAGACAAGTTTGTGAAACCTTTACTTGACATGGGGTTGCCTATTAAGCTTCTTTTTTATTATTAAGCATGTGTTTATTACAAGCACAAGAATGTCTAAAATGAACTGTTCTGAAGTACTCACTCCATCCCTTAATATAAGACATTATTACATCCAATATGTGAGGGAGTACTAACATACTGTATTTCACAAAGATAATCACAAGGTTTGTGCTTTCAAAATTACCTGAATCAACTGATTACGGTGATTATCAAGCTGCCGAAAAGAAGAAGGATTAAGTGGTGTTCCAAGGGTGAAAAGGTCCGCATCAAGAACACATATATTTTACTAGGAACCTTACCTGAATGTTAATATAATCTTCTGTGTCATCAATATACTCTCTCAGCTGAAAAAGAAGTTGCAGACAAATACAACATTAACAAAATGCCAAATCCCAGATTTTAAACAAGGCTTAACAGAACTTCAGCGATACTGTTAAGATAAGTCCTGATTTTGATAGCCTATTATGATATTGTGTACTTGACTTTAGGTGCCCCAACTTACTGTTGTCAATTTGTTTAATGTGCCATCTATCTGCATGAAATATGCCTGCAAGTATATGTAAATTTCAGTACTCTGCCAGAGATAGTGTAACCAAGAGATTTTAAGGCCGAGGAGCAAATAACAACCTCCAGCAACATCTCCAGCTCTTCCACATCATTCTCATTTCCATGTATAGTTGCTGCACTGGCTCTACTAGCTCTTGATATTTTTGAACCAATAGTTGGGGATGCTGGGAACCAATTTGGTCCACCGGAACCACTGACAGGGGATGATGCCCCGGCCAACTTTCTAGACAAGTAAAGATCAGCCATGTCATCGTCATCATCCAATAATTGTTCAAGCTCATCTCTCACCTAGAAATTAAAATACACCTTGTGATATGCTACAAAACCATAAACAAGGAAAATAATCATAGCAGTCCATAGTAGCTAAAATTCTTGTCTTAGATCTGTCTAGATACGGATGTATCTAATACTAAAACATGACTTGATACATCCGTATTTAGACAAATTTAAGACAAGAATTTTGGGACGGAGGGAGTATACTATAATATATATTCCAAGACAGAAATAACATAGAGAGCATACTCATCCATGAGAATGTATAGTATCAGAGGAAAAATATTAGCTGGAGCACTATATAGATTCTGGAACAACTCGCGAATCCCAAGGTTGCGTGAAGGAAGACAATTCCATCCCATCAAGCTTTTTAAGATACACACAAAGGGCCGGAGACAATACATAGAAAAGCTAAGATAATGTTCCAACAAAGTATGCAAGAGAATAAATAAAAATGTACAGTTTAAGCAGTGATTAGAATAAAAATAAAAATAAACAGAATTAATTCTACATTATGAAATATAGATATACCATCTGGTATTAGAAATGCACTTCCAGATGTTTTGGGTTGTTAAATTCTGTTCTAAATAATCGCTTGGGTACATTAATTACGAATCAGATATGATAGACAAGGGAAAAAGGAAAAGCATGGCGATACCCATCAGACATTCAGAACTGTATGGCCTCTTTAATTCACATGACTCGCACATAATCGGAATTTGGCTTATACACGGTAGTGGAATTCAGATGACAATATGACATACAGAACATCATAAGAAGTCAGTGCTTGAAAATATACATAGAAGTCACTAAACACTGAAGTGTCAGATAACAAACTAAATGAAACAGAATGAACAGGAAACCAGACCTTCTGGACCCTTGCAGTCAATCTCGTCATGCCACTTTTTAACTTCCGTACCTTGTCCAAGTTGTGGCTACTAATCTGTTGTGCCAATAGTAGAGAAAATTAATATGGAGAAAATAGAAGAACAAGCCAATAAAGAGTTTGGAGATATTTTAGCCTGACATGCTTTCATGGGTGCATGGAAAATTAATAAGCATATGAAGGCATTTACACAGATAGGTGTGCTAATGTGCTATATTATTCCTCAATGAAACTTTATGTTATCATAAGTTTTCAACAAGCCAACAAGGACGATAATTTAGCCTGGTGTGCTTTAATGGGTGCATGGTAAGTTGCTAAGCATATGAAAGTGTTACAGAAGTAGGTGTGCTAATGTGACATTTTATTCCTCAATAAAACATTATGTCATCATAAAGTTCTGCAATGCTATTCTAGCTACTACTGTATTATGTTTGGTGGTGAATGAAAATCTTATGGCGGACTGACTACCTGTTATTAATAACAGTTATAAAGAGTAAATAACACTTTCTAGCGTTTTCTAGCATGCACTCCTTTCAGAAGTAAAGTGCACTGCCTAACATCTTAATCTTATTCTCACCATATAATTCTACGGACAGTAAATGGATCCTGAAACATATATGACCAAAAGTGGCGTATAGGAGAAATGAGATACCTACTATGACATATTTCGATCATTCTATGAAAAAGTTCCTACTCAACAATGTTAGCACCATAAAGTAAAGTAGAGTAAGCATGTACTTACTCACCTTGGATGTCAGGTCATCCAAAGCTGGGTAAGCATTAGTCTCCAGCTCAGTAGTGCGCGCATCAAGAAAGCTGCAGATTGCTTCCAAAGTAACCTCAAGTGCACGGAACTCAAAGGGAGATTCTGGTGTTCATATAACGAGATTGCAGGGCATGAAAAAAATGTGCATAAGTATGCAACCCTATTTCCATGGATATGAATTAACGATAATTGGCAACTAAACCAGAAATAAAGAAGCAATAAAATCAGTAAGATCGACACCACTATTCTGGATCGAGGGTATGGTTATACAAATGTACCAGCTGGCATGAACCAGTCGGACAGAAAATATGCTTCTGAGTCATTTTGATCAAAGAATCAGGATGACACAACAATTATCATATATATATATTATATACAACATACCAAGTGAAAAAGTGGTAGCATTGTTGTAAACAATCAGAATGACACCATTACTGGTCTGTATGACTGTCACCATGTGAGTTAAATTAATCAGACATGGGTCCGGTTGTAACCTATAATAAAATGTAAAAGTCCTTTGGTCAACCATAGTAATCCTTATTAAAAGGAAGGGTAGCCACATGTCACCACTAGATCAATATTGTAGTATCTCAAATTTCTCTCAACAGATTACCCGGTGAATAAAATTGTATAACATAGAGTGTCATGCAGTGTAATTGGTCTAGTACAAGAAGACTCAGATAAGCATCACCATATAATAGTAAGGTGCCAAGACTGTACACTTTGGAGTTTTCTTCTTGGACAGGTGGTTGTATTTTTGCCAAAAGAATGTCCAACTGACATGGACATGCACTAAAAAAGGAATACAACAGAACAGTGTGGCCAACTGGCGCATCCCAATCGGATTTTTATTCAATAGCTTTCTTTCACATGTTTGCATTCCTTCAGAACGTTTTTGTTCCTTATTTGTTCCAATTATTGGGCATGGAAGGGAAATTGGCATACTACACATGGACATATGTGATAGAAGTTACTACAATCAACATTACAGAGATAGAGCAACCTGACAAAAAGAGAGCATGTTCTCAGCTTCTGACATCTGTAATTTCAAGAAATGGCGACTAAACTTACCATCTTCTTCAGCAGCTTCCGCATCATGCTGGCCACTTAAATTATCCTTTCCATCATGCTGAGCAGAACTTGAAGGTGCTAGTCGTCTCCGGAGCTCCTCTACAACAGGAATAACATTTTCATCTGAAGGATCCCTGAGCAAAACCTGAGCCCAGCAAAAACCAATAACTGTGAGTACGTACATCACCAACATTGCTGGACAACTAAGAATATATTTAGATGCACACAGTTCTATGAAACAAGCCATGGCTCCCAGAATATTGTGTAGCAAACTGATTTGAAACTTCCATTTTGCAGGTAGAGGTTCAAAATTGACAGATCACGTCAAATTCAGCATGGTATGGAGGATACGCTTGTTCCATTTTGCTCCAGAAAAACATAAAAAACTCAGATCCCCTGCTAAATATTTCACAATTATAGATACCTAATCATTCTAGTCAGAGACTGAGTGAAAATGTGCATATACTCATTGTTCCATTTTGCTCCAGAACAGTGTAAAAAACCCGGTTCCCCTGCTAAATACTCCCTCCGTAAACTAATATAAGAGCGTTTAGATTACTAATTTAGTGATCTAAACGCTCTTATATTAGTTTACAGAGGGGGTATTTCACAATTATAGATGCCTAATCATTCTAGTCTGAGACTGAGTGAAATTGTGCACATACTCCCCACAAAATTCATGAAGTAGTCCAGCTCATGAGAACAAATAATTGAAAAATACTACCATGACAAGTATTCGACAGTGAAAAAAGACTAGGCAGTTAAGATCACCTCTTCAGAAGTAACGATCGCCTTTATGTGCTGATCCACCCGCCGATAAGAGTTCCACCAAAACAGACAGAAGAGTCGTCAGAGATTACCACGAGCTAATGAATCATGAATATCACTATATTGTCAGATACAAAAATACTGGCAGCTGTATCAACTCCTTTGATCCATGGAAACAGAACGCCGACACCACACTAAAATCGTCAAAACGAACGATTAAACTATAATAAGTTCAGTACACACGTCTACTACAATTGAGTCAAAACGCAGCACCAATCTGATGCCCAAATCAGCACATGATCCACCTAAAAAATCCTCAACCAGAAAAGGAAAACCGAGTAACTTCCTGGAGGAATTCGTGCCGCTCCATGATCCCCTCCATCTAGCGAAATTCCCGACGGAAAACACAGCGCCGCGAATAATCGACCGCGCGATTCCGCCCGGAAAGGGGAACAAAAACTCAAGGCCTGCGGCGGGAGGGCCTCACCTCGAGATTGAGCACGATGGCGCGCTCGCGGCCGAGGATGGTGGAGGGGTAGGAGAGCAGCGGGTCGAGGATGCGCAGGTCGCGCGCGTTGATGTCGACGCGGTGCATGATGGCGTACTTGTCGGCGTCGAGCTCCCGCTCCTCCCCCGCAGCGTCGAACAGGATCCAGCTCCGCGACGCCGCCCGCTTCTTCGCCGCCGCCGCGGCCTCGCCGCCCGCCGCCGCCACAGCCGCCGCCATCTCGCAGCGGGCAGTCCTCTCACATCTCCGGGGGCGCCCCGCCTCCTAAGCCGCCGCCGCCGCCACCACCCCCCACGTGGACGGCGGGATGCGTTCTACCGCGCGGCTCTCCTCTGCCCTTTTAATCGCGCGGAAAGGAGGAAGGCTTTCTGGTGACGCGGGCGGGTAAATAAATCGCGAGGAGGCCGCGGATGGGCAGAGACGCCGCCTGGTCGTTTGATCCTGCGTCCGCGCGTGGTAGGGCGGAGGCGGATGACCTGCTGGGGATCTGTTACTAGTAAGCAGAGACCGGGGGAAGAGGGCCCGTCTGTCAGAAGAAGAATGACCCTTTTTTTTAGGAAAAATAATAACAGCGGAGAGTGGAATAATATCACGGTTGTGTTGGGTTTTCTAACTGCATAATCGTTGCGGGATCGTTTTTTTTTCTTTGATTTTTCTAGTCATTTATTACAGTACTAATATAAGGCCCTCCTGCCACCAACTTCCAGTCAACCTTAGATTTAGAAGAAGAAACATCCGGTCAACATTCCTAAAAATAATCAAGTCAACCTCAAGGAAAGTAATCGGTTTCTATACAACTTTGTCAAAAGGGGCCGTGTGCATGTTTGGGTGGAGCTCACATTCACCCTGGCAAAAGTTATGCTTGGCAAGGGGTTTTTTTCTGATTTTTTAGTTGGTTTTGAATTGATGCTTGACAAGGGTATTTTTTTTTCCTGATTTTTAGTCATCTCATCTATAATTTGGCAGTAATCCAAGCAGACGCCATTAGAGTCTATAACCATGTTTGCCAAATTTGACTCTCTAAATGTTTATTGACGCGTCCACGAACAGCATGGGCTCGCCCCTCATATGTCCATGTCTGCAATCGTCCCCCTTACTCTCCACCCTAAAATCCATACCAATTCATGCAACGTTGGTCAGGTAGTAACCAAGATTATACATAAAACATGGAGGATTCATCACGGTGTCGGACAACCAAATGATCATACGATTTCATCGCTATGTTTGACGTTGACCAATGAAAAGGGACACTGCTTCGTCATATTATTAAGTATTCTTTTTTTCTCTATTTAGAAATGGAATAGATTAACTGGTTGAAGGTAATGGTTATACGTCTGTAATGCACTGTATGGCCTAGAATAGATCCGACCTTCCACCTTTTTTCATATGGTAGAATTCACCATCACGACACCTTGCAATCCCCATGCCATCTTTGCAGTGACCGTAGTGCATGGTGATGACCGCGTCGGGGTCGCCGTCGAAGGAGCTGGAGGAGGTGGGGGCAGCCCGATGAGACGTCTGGTGGCACGGGCCTGCTCTGCAGCGAGGTGGCGGCGTCAGCGGTGGCTGCCACTTTCTCAGACGTGCGGTCCATGGGGAACAGCGCGGAGTGCTCCACCGCAGCTACATTCACCCTAGCGAGTCGTGGGGCGGTGCAAAACTCGCAAAGTCACCTTTTGTCCACCCACTAGTGGTGGAGGGAGAGCTCCTCGTCAGATGATGTGGAACTCAAGTCCTCCACTGCGAGCCCATCCCAGTCGATTGGGTTCACCTCACTACCGTTGTCGGAGCCAGCTATGCTGGAAAGTAGGACGACAAAGAGGGGAGGGGAGGGAACAGGATGGGAGCAGAGCAGAGCAGTCAAGAGTGACTATGGTTTGGTCCCGGTAGGTATGTGTGGGGTTGAACTGGGTCAGACTGGGCAGTCTTCCCCATATCCACTCCCATATATGTGTTGGGTTTGGGGGGTGCCGAAAAGTCAGAACGTTTGGGCTAGCTATGAGGGGTCCTGTTGGGTGGATCTGTTCGAAAGTGGCTGGGTTGTTCCCCCAGACATTTAGGTTTGAGGGGTCCATTTATTATTGATCTTAGTTATGGCTACCAAATTAGTATAACTTTAGTTTGAGATCATCCAAATATATCAATAATGACACCAATTAGGCGTGTACCTCGTAATTTGTGTATAGAATATCTTCTTTCACCCATTTGTTTTCATAGTTAAGGTCACATAATCAAGACTGGAGAATCGTCTGAGCATGATGCCAATGCCCATTACCTGCCTTCGGCACCATCACAGTAACCACCCAAATAAATCGTGATAGATCGCCTTTTCACCCTAGCTCGGCGCGGTCCATCATGTATATGCGGCTATTTGTACCTCAAAAGTAACTTACCAAAGACAAAGTCATTGTCGTCGAAAGAATCTAGTTGGGGCAGTACTCTGGACATGCCATCGAACTCCAGATTTGGCACCCCTACTTGAAGATGATGTCAGAGGAAGAAATCATACCTGCCAACCGCCAACCACGAACCCACCACATGATCCACCCTCTTTCAGTTGTTGTCGATGCAGGCCGCTATATGCATCCTCTTCTACACTACCTCTCGAGCTCTATGTCGACGTCGGAGCAAACGTCGTCGCATGAGTACACAATTCCATCATAGGGTGGTTGTCGTTGTCACGACATCCTCGTTGAATAGACTAGCAACCAGATTCATCACCCACCAATGAGCAGAACACCATGTCGAGGAAGAATAATTTGAAGCACTATTATTCGGTGCAACCATCACCCTTGCCAAAGTCATGACGTCGAACAGTCAAAAACCTAACATGCATGATCCGTACACATGTGAATCCTTTCGGTGACCCCCTCACCACCAACGACCGGAAGCCGTTGGCGAAAGGGAGCTGCCAAAGGACGCACAAGAAGATTGTTCCGATCAAAACCCTAGCCGTCGCCACAGGTTAGGGTCTCGGGAAAAAGAATTCCACCCACTCATTGGTTTGAGGTACCGGCTCTTGCTGCAGTGTTGTGTGTGGTGTCGCTGCGTACGGTCATTTTCCTTTTTTGCGGGGAAATTCAGAGAGCTTTATTGAGTAAAAGCATTCTTGGAACAATCAGCCAAGAGGCTGGACACCAAGAAGCTAGGAGTCTCGTCAAGCCAACTATCGGTCACATTAAGTGTGCATGCACGCTTAGCACACAAAGTGAGCCGGTAAATTGGCTGACCTATTTACATGTTGAATAGCAAAAGAGGAAAAATGAGTACTAAGCTCTCCAATCTCTAAAAGTAAAGGAGCCACGATTGAACGAGAATTGTGACGAGTGTTCCAGAGTGTCACCAACTCCAAGCAACCGACTTTCATTATCACATGTGAGAATCCACGAAGAGAAGCGAAACGAACACCATCTCGCAAAGAAAGTCCCTCCATGATCAAGGGGTCCGAAATCCCCACATATGGCTTGCACCAGGCACCTAGAAGAGTCGTAGGAGCTCGGGCAATGCCTCCCGCGCCTCCCCTGCCATCCGCCAGGTTGAGAGCTCCATCGGTTGTGATTTTCACAAACCCATCATCAGGAGGCCGCCACCCATATCCAGGCAAGACCAGCGTATCCTTGCGCGGTAAGTGAAGAAGTGCAATGGCCTCCTTTGTAGCTCGGATTGTCACTGTAGGGTCTCGACCTTCTTCCCTGTGCTTGATACGATTCCTGGAATGCCAGATAGACCACATTTGGTGATCTTTGCACAGTCATCATCCGTAAAGCGCGGGTCACATAAAATGTCGCGAGCCCACGAGTCCGGGTGTAGCCGTGGAAGACGAAGCCCGAACCATGCACACGCCTCCTCCCAGAAGTGCTTAGCAAGCGAGCAATGTATCAGTGCATGCTTTAGATCCTCATCCATAGCAAGACAAACTTTGCATCTGCGAATATCTGCAATGTGTCTATAGTTGAGAGTAGCTTCATTTGGAAGAATCCCACGAAGAACTCTCCACCAAAAAACTCTCACTTTTGGGATAACATTCAATTTCCACAAGGCTTTCCACATCTGTTGTTCATCATTGGAGGTACCTGTAGCTGTCCCTTCATCTAGAGCCAAACGCTCGTTCTGAGTCACAAGAGCACGATACGCCGACTTCACAGTGTAGTTGCCTGATCTTTCAAATGCCCAAGCAAGGTAATCATCCCCCCCCCCTTGCTGAAGAGGAATATTAAGAATGGCCTCAGCATCCGGGGCAAAGAAATTCTCACGGACCACCTCATGCTTCCAAGTCCAGTTTGATGTATCGATGAGATCTGCCACCCTTTGGATAGCATTGTTCGCTGGTCTTGAGATAGGTGACATAGATATAGTACCTGGAATCCATTTGTCATTCCAAACATCAATAGTAGCGCCATCTCCAACACGAGAGATCAAGCCGGTGTTGGAAATATGCCCTAGAGGCAATAATAAAAGCATTATTATTATATTTCCTTGTTCGTGATAATTGTCTTTATTCATGCTATAATTGTGTTATCCGGAAATCGTAATACAAGTGTGAATAACAGACACCAACATGTCCCTAGTAAGCCTCTAGTTGACTAGCTCGTTGATCAACAGATAGCCATGGTTTCCTGACTATAGACATTTGATGTCATTGATAACGGGATCACATCATTAGGAGAATGATGTGATGGACAAGACCCAATCCTAAACATAGCATAAAGATCGTGTAGTTTGTTTGCTAGAGTTTTGCAATGTCAAGTATCTTTTCTTTAGACCATGAGATCGTGTAACTCCCGGATACCGTAGGAGTGCTTTGGGTATACCAAACGTCACAACGTAACTGGGTGACTATAAAGGTATACTACGGGTATCTCCGAAAGTGTCTGTTGGGTTGACACAGATCAAGACTGGGATTTGTCACTCCGTATGACGGAGAGGTATCACTAGGCCCACTCGGTAATGCATCATCATATTGAGCTCAAAGTGACCAAGTGTCTGGTCACGGGATCATGCATTACGGTACGAGTAAAGTGACTTGCCGGTAACGAGATTGAACGAGGTATTGGGATACCGACGATCGAATCTCGGGCAAGTAACATACCGACAGACAAAGGGAATTGTATACGGGGTTGATTGAATCCTCGACATCGTGGTTCATCCGATGAGATCATCGTGGAGCATGTGGGAGCCAACATGGGTATCCAGATCCCGCTGTTGGTTATTGACCGGAGAGTCGTCTCGGTCATGTCTGCTTGTCTCCCGAACCCGTAGGGTCTACACACTTAAGGTTCGGTGACGCTAGGGTTGTGAAGACATGTATATGCAGTAACCCAAATGTTGTTCGGAGTCCCGGATGAGATCCCGGACGTCACGAGGAGTTTCGGAATGGTCCGGAGGTAAAGAATTATATATAGGAAGTGCTGTTTCGGCCATCGGGACAAGTTTCGGGGTTATCGGTATTGTACCGGGACCACCGGAGGGGTCCCGGGGGCCCACCGGGTGGGGCCACCTGTCCCGGGGGGCCACATGGGCTGTAGGGGGTGCGCCTTGGCCTAGATGGGCCAAGGGCACCAGCCCCAAAAGCCCATGCGCCTAGGGTTCCACATAAGGGAAGAGTCCCAATGGTGGAAGGCACCTCTAGGTGCCTTGGGGGGGAGGGAAACCTCCCCTTGGCCGCCGCACCTAGGAGATTGGATCTCCTAGGCTGCGCACCACCCCCCCCCCTTGGCCCTCCTATATATAGTGGGGGAGAGGAGGGACTTCATACACCAGCCCCTGGCGCCTCCCTTTCTCCCCGTTACGTCTCTCTCTCGTAGTACAGGCGAAGCCCTGCTACTGTGACGCCCTGCATCCACCACCACGCCGTCGTGCTGCTGGATCTTCATCAACCTCTCCTTCCCCCTTGCTGGATCAAGAAGGAGGAGACCTCTCCCGTCCCGTACGTGTGTTGAACGCGGAGGTGCCACCCGTTCGGCGCTTGGTCATCGGTGATTTGGATCACGTCGTGTTCGACAACATCAACCCCGTTCTTTGAACGCTTCCGCTCGCGATCTACAAAGGTATGTAGATGCAATCTGAATACTCGTTGCTAGATGAACTCATAGATGGATCTTGGTGAAACCGTAGGAAATTTTTTGTTTTCTGCAACGTTCCCCAACAGCCGGTTCGAAGGGCTTCTCTTCCTGCTATAATAGCTTTCCAAGTGGTCGAAGCCGACTTGGGTAAGGCTGCATGCATAAAATCCGTGTCTGGAAAATACCGTCCCTTCAATACTCTTGCACAAAGGGAGTTAGGGTTCGTGAGAAAACGCCATCCATGTTTCCCCAACATGGCAAGATTGAATAAATGTGGGTCTCTGAAACCCATACCGCCTTTGCACTTGGGCGTTGCAAGCTCCTTCCAAGACACCCAATGCAATGATCTTTTGTCAAGAGAACTACTCCAGAAATATTTGGCCATAGGAGCCGTCAAACTCTTACAAACTTTTTTAGTTAACAGAAAAGTACTCATTGGATAGGTTGGAATTGATTGAACCACTGATTTCAACAAGGTCTCACGACCTGCACAAGCGAGTAATTTTTCCGACCATCCCTGCATTCTAGCCCTGGCTCTCTCACTGATGTGGTCAAATGTCCCACTCGTAATCTGGCCGACAGCAGTAGGGAGACCCAAATATTTCTCATTAAACGCCTCAACCTGGATGTTCAAGGTTGTCTTCAAAAGTTGCCTCAGATCTGTGGGAGTATTTGAACTGAAATATATGGCACTTTTTTCCTTATTGATACACTGACCCGAGGCCTCCTCATAAATCCTCAATATGTCATTTAACCGGAGAGCACTCGGATTGCTTGCATTAATGAAGATGAGACTATCATCTGCAAAAAGCAAATGGGTAACCCACGGTGATCTATAGCTCACCCGTAGTCCCCTATCGATGGTTCCTCCATTGTAGTGTTTCAACAATGAGGAAAAGCCTTCGTCACACAATAGAAAAAGATATGGTGACACCGGATCTCCTTGCCGAAAACCTCTGGTGGGGGTGAAGTAAGGAAGTAGTTCCCCGTTGATTCCTACAGAAAAACGGACAGAGGAAACGCACTTCATTATTAGTCTGACAAAGCCCATATTGAAACCCAACCGTACCATTATAGCCTCGAGATAATGCCACCCAACACGGTCGTAAGCTTTCATCATATCAAGCTTAACCGCGCAAGAGAAGTTCTTTCCCTTCTTTCTCCTCTTCATCGTATGGATACTTTCATAAGCCACAAGTACATTGTTTGTAATAAGACGTCCGGGAACGAAAGCACTCTGTTCCTCACTGATTATCAAATCCACCAAGCTTCGTAGCTGGTTCGTTATAGCCTTAGCTGCAATCTTGTAAAGTACCGGGCACAAGGCAATGGGGCGATATTGTGTGATCGATTGGGGGTGACGTACCTTAGGTATCAGTGTTATCGACGTGTCATTCAGTCCTGTCGGTAGTTCCCCTCCATTAAGAAAGTCCAAAACTGCCAAGGTCACCTCATTACCTAGCAAATCCCAGTGACGCTGGTAAAACCCTGCAGTAAAACCATCCACTCCAGGGGCTTTGGAGGGCGCCATCTAAAACAGCGCGACCCTGACCTCCTCTGCCGTGTAGGGTTTATTCAACTCATCATTCATGCATGGCCGGGGTGACTCTCTCTGGTACATGCAATAATAGAAAACTGGAGTCTCCCCAACCCTGGGAGCGATACAAATTCTGGTAAAAGTTTTGTACCTCTTCCTTGTCCTCACTTTCAGAAGCACAAGTAGACCCATCGGCACGCCTCAAACCTGAGATCTTATTCATTCGTTTGCGTTGGGCTGCTTGAGCTTGAAAGTAGGAAGTGTTTCGGTCACCATCCCGAAGCCATGGAACACGGGACCGTTGTCGAAGCCAGATTTCTTCCTGATGCAAGGTCTCCTTTAGTTTCTTGACAACAGCTTTCTCCTCCTCCGTCGGCCCGGTGCCAATGGACCGGCACCGAAGACGATCCAGTCGCTTCTGCAATTGCCTGACAGAATGTGTCAGACTGCCAAATTCCTTGGAGCCCCAGGGTTCCAGCGTTGCTTGCAAGGTACTCAACGCGGACGCAACACCTCGGAGCCCTGGTGTGCGCTGTATGCCCCGCCAGGTATCACTTACCAACCGGTCATAATCTGCATGAGTCTACCAAACGTTCTCGTATCTAAATTGTTTCTGTTTCCGTGTCGACATTGGCAGGCTCTCCTTAATCTCCGCAAACACGAAACAATGGTCAGACTCTACCAAGGGAATATGTATGACACGTATATGCTGGAAGAGCTGCCTGAAAGCTTCATTTGCAAAAGCGCGGTCGAGTCTAGCCTTCACGTTTGCTCCACCAGCTTGGTGATTATCCCAAGTGTAGGCTGTTTCGGACCAGCCCAAGTCTTGGAAAGAGATCTCATCTATCACCTCCCGGAAAGCACGCATCTGATTTTCAGATCTCGCTGATCTACTAAAGTGTTCAGAGGGGTATAATGTCTCATTGTAGTCACCCATGCTCAACCATGCAACATGTGGTAGCGTATAAAGTGTACACAAGAACCGCCAGGAATGATGCCTATCTTCTGCCCGTGGAGCTCCGTAAAAACCAGTGAAATGCCAAGTCAAATCCTGAATATTACTCTTGACAACCACATCAATGTGATTCTGGCTATAGTTTTTTAACTCGACAAATACATCTGGAGACCAAAAAAGACCAATACCGCCACTAAGGCCGGCACTGTCTACAGCAAAACACCCACTAAAACCTAGCGAGTACTTCAAATCCTCAACTCTTTTTTGCTTTAATTTTTGTTTCCATCACAAAGAGAAGAGTGGGTCCTTCCAACTTCACAATGCTGCGAAGTTCACGAACTGCCTCGGGTTCCCAAGCCCCCGGCAGTTCCAGCTCAAACAACTCATTGCTCCTGGCAGGACCGCGACGCGGTCTCTGGCGAGTTTTCTGGAGTGGGTCTCTTTGTCTTCGGTTCACGGAATAGTCCCTCGCTCTCAGTTTCATTGCTGGCTGAGGTTGTATCATCTTTGCTCAAACTTGTACCTGCCCCATCCGCCACTGTTCCTCCATCAGTAAGAAACAAGGTTTTAGCCACTGGCCTATAAACCTGTGTAGGAGCCTCTTTACGTTTTTACTGTTGCTTGTTCTTGTGCGGAGATATCACTTCCTCTCCCGAATCCTTGTTGGTGCTTGAATTCTTGGTGGTATCCTTACTTTGAGCACCTGCTCTCGGATCCTTGGAGGAATTATCATTGGACCCTTGGTTCTTAAATTCATCAGATGCACGCAGCGAAGGGCCAAACGGCAAGTTCCCATTCTCATCACGTGAACCCGGGGTAGGGCAGTATAGATCTGAATGCCCCAATCTGCCGCAGGAGAAACAAAAGTACGGTAGCTGTTCGTACTAAATTTCATACATGTCCACCTTCTTTCTCCTGGCAGAGTCTATCAGAATCCACCTCCTGATCGGTTTTGCTACCTCAATGGAAACCCTCGCCCGCAGATATCCGCCATTGTGATCAAACTTCACCAGTTGCGCATCCTTATCCATCTGCTTGGCTATTGGATTCCATCATGCGTCATCCCTCAAATTGTAGGGTAGGTTTATGACCCTGGCCCAAACTTGCAGCCGGTCAAACCTAACTTCATCCGGCCTCATACACTCATCAAACTCAGCCAGCACCACCGCATTCTTGTTGATGTGCCATGGCGATCCTCCCCAAACATGGTCCCTATCTCGTTGATTTTCAAACTCAGCCACAAACACGCTGATTCCTGCAGATCGGAATTGCAGACCACGTGGGTTCCCCCACGCCGGCTGAAGAGCGTTGGTAATGGTCTGGATATGAAGCTGGTTCCGGTGCAGTACCTTCCCTGCCAACAGCCACTTCACCGGTCCTCCCTCGATCCGATCGCCAAGAACCAGAGGAGTTGCCTCTTCTTCAGATATATCGAGCTTTCCCAGGGCCTCCTCCAGTTTCTTCCTCGCACCAACGCCCGCATCGGGATCGCTCCCTGCGTCGCCACGGCCCGCCATCTGCGCGCCTTTCTGCGCGCACGTCTCGCTTCACACCGGCGACGAATCCCCGGGCGAAATCTTGATTTCACTCCGAAACCCTAATCGCCTTGGGCGCCCCCAGAGTTTTTAGGGTTTTGGGGAAGAAAAAACCGCCAAGACGAGATGGATCGCGTACGGTCATTTTCAATGCTGCTTAATATTCGACGAGTACACATAGTACGTAGTACATATGGCGACCTGTACGCCTGTGCGGTGTGACGGACGGTGGTCCCAGGCCCGCTCTCCACGACGTCGCGCGGCAACCAGAGCCGAAGGTTGAATTCACCGAACCGAGCCGCGCGTACGGGATGCCATGCCGGTCGCGGATGGCGACGCGGGCGGCCGGTGGCGCTGGCGCTGGTGCTGGTGCGGCACGCGTGTTCTTTTCCCGGGTACGGTGGGGAGGGCATCGAATCGGATGCCGTCGCCACGCGCCGCTCGCGTCCATGGGCGCGGGCGGTCGACCTCGTTGGACCACGCGTTCCCCGCCGCGCGCGCCGCACGGCACCCACCTCACCTGCGCCGCCCGGATCCTGCTCCGCTGTCCTCCCCCCTTTCGCGTCCGTCCATCCAATTCCGCAGTCCCGAGCGCCGCGCCGCCACGTACGACCCCGCCTCCGCCTCGTGCCCTCGCGCGGCGTGCCCGTGCCCGGGCCTGGACGCGTACGTACGTGTGCCCGGCGCGTACGTCCAACGTGTAGGGCTCCCTCCGCGGCCGCTTTGCTCGTGTGATCGGTGGGCGTCGCGCTCCGAGACGTTGACGCTGGCTCAGCCAGAGCCCGTGACCGTACGTGCGCTCCATCAGCGGCGAAGAGCGACCGGTCGCGCGGCCGGGTCGTACTGTGCTGTACCGGCATCTTTTTTCTCCGTCCGTTCATCCGGTCGGCCCGATTCTGGTTCATGGGTTGCTGTGGCGGGTGCGCTGGTCTTTTCCTTCCGCCTGCCGTGGACCCTCCGCGAGTATACAACGCGAAATGCAACACAACTTGCCGTAAACAGTGTTTGTTTAGTGTAGTCGGGCCGTTTTGTGCGCCGACGTCGAGTTTTTCCCATAGGTTACGTGTAGATGAATGACCTCACACTGGATCGAGTGCCTAAAATATCTCCATGTATTAAACAATTAAACAAAAACTTTTTTATGTGCACCCCGTAAAACGTATACGGATTCATTATGACCGCATGATTACGCCCATTAAACTTAATCTAACGGCTAGCCTTAATCTAATCCATTCTCTGTGTGCACTTAACAATTTACATTAACTGCCTGTGTTCACCATATGAAACTCTACGTCTGATCAATTAGAAAACTACAATCATGATCGCGTCTTCTTAGGAAACTAATCACGATCACATCTTCTTAGGAAACTAATCACGATCGTGTTTTATTAGAAAACTAATCATAATCGCGTTTTATTAGGAAACTGATCACAATTGCATTTTATTAGGAAACTAATTGGGTATTCGCACACATTGACACATCCATCACCTTGACCTCCTGGATCACGATCCTATCTCTCCCAAGAAAAACCACCACAATCGGCCTCCACTCGGCATGGCGACAAGAATCGAGGACCAACAACTCCTTCTCAGGGGACGCCGCCGGAGTGCCGGTAATTCGTGAACCGCCGAGGGTGACGCACCGGTCGCCCCTTCTCAAGGGATGCCGTTGGAGTGCCGATAATTTATGTTGCTTGTAAGACAACTGCCCAGCCAACATTTATGGTTTCTTGCGAACTTACACGGCGTGCCTGTGCTGACTTGTATTTTTCAAAATAAGGTTTCTATGCATTACTAACCAAAGTGTGCTATTTTTATATCTTCGGTGTTTCTTAGCATATGTCGTTTACATGTGTCATTAACACATTATTTGTTTTTTCTTAATTTGTAACACTTGTACTGCTGGAGTTGGTTTATTTTAAGTTGTTACATTTGGAACTCCTTTCACTTCATAAAGGGGCTGGATGGTCTAAATTGCAAGATGTGATTTTTTTTCTCACATGAACCATCTATAAATAAATATTTTTTTTACTATTCTTCTATGTATAAATACTTTGAGGTCCTTTCGCTGTTCATTCGGTTAATGGTTAGGAACTAATGACCATCAAATTATTTTTATTGTTTGATAGTATTACACATAAGTGGGTGTAAAGAAAAACTATCAAAAATGGTCATGACTTGCATTTTTTTTTCTTATTTTCTACAACCGGTGCTTCTCCATATGTCCCCATTGTGTTCCGGGATGTTATTTTGTACTATTGTTTTCCTATGTCTATCCTTGTATTTATTCAGCGCATTGTTCTTTTCGCATTTTGGCATGAAAGCTTGTTGGCTTGGAGGAGGATGAACACAGATGAAAGATGGGTAACATTGTAGAATTGTGTATGTTGCTTGCAAGTTTAGCTTTGGATTTTTAGTGCTTTGACACTTCGTGCAGAATGAACTAAACATTTACATGTCAAGAGCATCTTGATGCATATAAAGAGTAAACGGAGGCATGAAATAACGAGTTGTATGGGTTGATTTATACTCTCCAGTTTTATGTATGTTTGTGACTGTGTGTACCAGACATGAACATTCATCGTTTCATGCGTTGTCAAGCTTTCCTATACGTCACGAGACGCAAAACAACCTTTTATCTACCTCATGTTGGCATCTACTTAAAATGTAACCAACAATTATACGTGCGTTGCACGTGCACACTTACTAGTGTTGACAAAAGATGCAAGCCTTGGCAGAGGCGCCCGGGGGGTCTTACAAGATTCCACTGGTCTAAACTAAGTCGGATACAGCCACAGTAAAAAATGAAAACAAAAAGATACAGATAGTGAACGTCTGATTTTTTTTAGTGACACTAGTGAACGTCTGACAGTCACGTACATGGAAACATACAATTTGTTGGCATAATCGGTACAAGGAAACACAGAAACTAATCTATCTGCACGTCAACTTTCCTAGTACTGGTATGGTATGGAAGACAACAGCCTTGCATGAACGTGACCGTTCGGCGGACTAAAGAAGGAACAATGCTGCCGGAGTGGTGTGGCGTTACAGCATGAGAAATAATATGCTTTTTTTGCGGAGAAATAATATGCTAACTCCATGTATGGTGTAAAAAAAATAGTTTGAGCTCAGCCAGCTACTACTTTATTTTGGATTTGATTTTTTTTAGGGTCACCACACTTTATTTAAACCTCAATGATGTTTGGTACAAATAACAGTAGGAAAAGTGGATAACCAAAGGTGCCGTCCCGCGGCAAGAGAGGCCGAAGCCTTAGGGGTGTTTGGTTCAGAAGTCCTAAGACTTTTTCTAGTGCTAGGGACTAATCAAAAAAGACTTTCTAGTAGAGTCTTTTTCTAGTCCCTGTAGAAAAAGTCCCCCCCGTTTGGTTCCTATGAACTTTTTAGGAATTTTTTCTAGTCTTTGGGACTAAAAAGTACCTGAACCAAACACCCCCTTAGCCAAAGCATGAGCTTCAAAATTGCATTATCTAGCTTCATGCACCACTTCAGACTCATCGACTTGCCTCATTTTTAGTTTTATATCCCTGATAATAGTCGCCGAGGAGCCCATGAATTTACCATATAAATGATTGACAGTGGCTAAGCAGTCAGTTGCAACTTTCACCCTTCTCAACTGCCGGTCTATTGCTAGGGCGAATGCCTCACAACAGGCATGGGCTTCTAAACATTCAGGATCGACTAGTCCATCAAAGACAGTCACCGAAGCTCCCAGATATACACCTTTGTCATCACGACAGATGGCTGCACTTGCACCTCTTACATTATTCCTGGAGATTTGATCTGTGGCTCGGTTTAAGCTCGGCTTAAGCCCTAAACTAGTCGAGCTCGAGTCGGCGGCTCGCAGGCTTCCGAGTGTTTTGGTCATCACCTTTGCACATTTTCTCGCATTTAGCGCAACAATATAAATAGATCACACCACAAGGTGTTAAGTGCATAACCATGGCTCAATAAACACGGATTGATTTTTTCGGTTCACCGTCACAAATATACTTTCTTTTCATGTTATAATACGCTTTTATAATTTATATAGACAAAATCGTAATATAAACGAGACGGTACTAACCCGCGCTACAGATTTAAGTTAGTACAGTAAAAAAAATTGTTCCGCTCGTTCACAGGAGATACACAAGGAGGTTACCGATCTAGGCAGCAGACGGCGGGGCAGGAGGCGGAGATGGCGTGCGGGGAAGAGCGCCAGGGGAGCAGAGAACGGCGGTGCAGCTGCAAGAAGATGACGGCGTGCTGGACGGCCGGTTGGAGGAGCGAGCAGGCGGAGAGGAAGGGAAGAAGAGGCGGCGGGGTCCAGCCGTCCCGTCAGCCGGCGGCGAGGGACGCTAGCAGGAGTGACGGATGGGCGCTCACGAGATCCAGCCCCGTCCTCGGCGGAAGGAAGGGAAGAAGAGGCAGCGGGGTCTGTCTGGCGACGACGGACGCCGGCAGGAGCGACGGACGGGCGCTCGGGATCGAGCCCCCACCTCAGCGGCGCGAAAGGATATCGGGGTGAGGGAGAGAGCCGTCGAAGGGGACCGGGAGGGAGAGAGAGAGTTGGGATCGAGTGTTTTTTAGGCAAAGAGTTGGGATCGAGTGGCCGTGAGGGGATGGAGCATTGGAGCGATGGCTCCTGTCCAGCAGCTAGGTTTAGAAGGGTTTAGGCGGGCCTTGGTTAGGAGATGGGCCGGCAGGCGCTGGTAGGCCCAGCTGGGCTGGAGGAAAAACTAGGGAGAGAGAGAGAGAGACAAGGAAAGTTGGGCTGGCCTAGCGCCGCTGAAGGTTTTTTTATTTTCTCATCTCAGAAAAGAGAAACAGATGGAGAGGAGAGAAAAGAAAATATTTGAGATAGGACTAGAAGTAGACATCGTCTAGGCCATATGTTTTACTACCTAGGTGCTATATAAACGTACTTATACCGCCCAGGACCTACGAAGGGCTGGCAGATACAGGACGCGGCGGCATCAGCTGTTGCCTCATGCATATGCACACGGATCCAGACACGCTGGTGTACTTGGACGGGAAACGTATACGACGAGGATAGATACAAACGCATCCTCCATGTCAAGCACCCGGACACTCCATTATTTTCAGATCAGTCACTTGTGAACATGCCACGATCTATGCAACACGCATGCAAGTAAGCAAGCCCCATGGACAAGATGCATACAACTATGGTAGCAAGCAAACACACGTTTGCACACGACCTAATAAGTGCGGGTACGCAATCGATTCCTATTTCCCTTTTCGTTTGGTATATATTCAAAAGAAATTGTATTTTTTTGTATTAAAAGCACTCATTCTTTAGACAAGAATTATTCACAGGCAAGCACACACTCTAATTCTGTGTATATATGCATCACACTAGCATCCATCACATAAAAGTGTTTCTATATGCACCATTCTTCTGATGTTCATGTCTCACATAACAGGATTTATTTTCTTATGTATAAGTATATCATGCATGCACATGGGATAACTCATAATGAAACACAACAATTAATTATGCAATTTCAAAGAGCTTTGTGAGAAGATTGCCCATAAGAAAATTGTCCCCGGTTTAGTAAATATAATTATGTGTGTTTCCGGTTAATGAAACAGTCACAACAGTTAATCAAATATCCCAGATCCTTCTGTCCCTAGCACTACATCACTAGTAGAAAAAGGGGCTTTCGTTCGGGCCTGGCCAGCCCATTAGTCCCGGTTCTTTCATGAACCGGGACCAATGGATGCATTTGTCCCGGTTCGTGAGCCCAGGGGGCCGGCCAGGGCCTCATGGACATTGGTCCCGGTTCGTCTGGGCCCATTTGTCCCGATTCTTGGCACGGACCGGGACCAATGGGCCTCGCTCCTGGCCCACAAACATAGGTCCCGGTTCTTGGCTCGAACCGGGATAGAAGGCTGGGCTTTAGTCCCGGTTCCAGCCACGAACCGGGACCAATGAGTTTCCTATATATACCCATCGCCGGCGAGCAAAGCACTCCACAGTGCTCTGTTTTTTGCTGGCCGGCGAGGAAGGGCATTTGGGTGCTCTAGCTCACCTCTTGTGCATGTAAGGTGTCCGATGAAATGCCCGAGCCACATTAGTTAAGCTTTCTCCTCTCGAAGCTCGACCTCGGAGCTCCATTTTGTCCGAGATTTGTCTAGGTTTAGCGGTCCGTCACGCCCCGTCCTCGTCTTCACCGTCGTCGATCGCCCGCGCCGATCTCGTCGCCGGCACCACCTAGTGAGCCTCTTGTTCTTATCTTCTTTCTAAAAGAAAAAAAATCTTACTTTAGATAGATACTTGTCTAATTTTCTTACTTTTGACACACATAATTATATATAATGCACGCAGATGAACCGGCTATGGATGTACGGTGACAGACACACCTCCGAGTACATTAAGGGCGTGCGTAAATTTCTCGAAGTGGCTGAGGCAAACAAGCAGAATGGTTTTATGTGTTGTCCATGCCCTGATTGTGGGAATACGAGGTCTTACTCTGACAAGAAAATCCTTCACACCCACCTGCTTCATAAGGATTTCATGCCACACTATAATGTTTGGACGAAGCATGGAGAAATAGGGGTTATAATGGAAGACAACGAAGACGAAGAGGACGATGACAACTATGTGCCCCCTTAATACAATGATGCTGCAACGGGGGAAGCTGAAGATCAAGAGGAACCAGATGATGTGCCCGATGATGATCTCCACCGGGTCATTGTTGATGCAAGGAAAAAGTGCGAAAGTGAAAAGGAGAAGCTGAAGTTCGATCACATGTTAGAGGATCACAAAAAGGGTTGTACCCCAATTGTGAAGATGGCAACACAAAGCTCGGTACCATACTGGAATTGCTGCAGTGGAAGGCAGAGCATGATGTGCCTGACAAAGGATTTGAGAAGCTACTGAAAATATTGAAGAAGAAACTTCCAAAGGATAACGAATTGCCCGACAGTACGTACGCAGCAAAGAAGGTCGTATGCCCTCTAGGATTGGAGGTGGAGAAGATACATGCATGCCCTAATGACTGCATCCTCTATCGCGGTGCGTACAAGGATTTGAACGCATGCCCGGTATGCGGTGCATTGCGGTAGAAGATCAGACGAGATGACCCTGGTGATGTTGAGGGCGAGTCCCGCAGGAAGAGGGTTCCTGCGAAGGTGATGTGGTATGCTCCTATAATACCATGGTTGAAACGACTGTTCAGAAACGAAGAGCATGCCAAGTTGATGCGATGGCACAGTGAGGACCGTAAGAAAGACGGGAAGTTGAGAGCACCCGCTGACGGGTCGCAGTGGAGAAAAATCGAGAGAAAGTACTGGGCTCAGTTTGCAGGTGACCCAAGGAACGCATGGTTTGGTTTAAGCAAGATGGCATTAATCCTTTCGGGGAGCAGAGCAGCAATCACAACACCTGGCTCGTGACTCTATGTATGTATAACCTTCCTCCTTGGATGTGCATGAAGCGGAAGTTCATTATGATTCCAATTCTCATCCAAGGCCCGAAGCAACCCGGCAACGACATTGATGTGTACCTAAGGCCATTAGTTGAAGAACTTTTACAGCTGTGGAATGGAAACGGTGTACGTGCGTGGGATGAGCACAAAAAGGTGGAATTTAACCTGCATGCGTTGCTGTTTGTAACCATCAATGATTGGCCCGCTCTCAGTAACCTTTCAGGACAGACAAACAAGGGATATCACGCATGCACACACTGTTTAGCTGACACCGAAAGTATATACCTGGACAGATGCAGGAAGAATGTGTACTTGGGCCATCGTCGATTTCTCCCGACCAACCATCAATGTCGAAAGAAAGGCAAGCATTTCAAAGGCGAGGCAGATCACCGGAAGAAGCCCGCCATGCGTACCGGTGATCACGTACTTGATATGGTTTCTGATTTACATGTAATATTTGGAAAGGGTCCTGGCGGACTAGCTGTTCTGAATGACGCTGAGGGACGCACACCCATGTGGAAGAAGAAATCTATATTTTGGGACCTACCCTACTGGAAAGAGCTAGAGGTACGCTCTTCAATCGACGTGATGCACGTGACGAAGAACCTTTGCGTGAACCTGTTAGGCTTCTTGGGCATGTATGGGAAGACAAAAGATACACCTGAGGAACGGGAGGACCTGCAATGTTTGCACGAAAAAGACGGCATGCCTCCAAAGCAGTATGAAGGTCCTGCCAGCTACGCTCTTACCAAAGAAGAGAAGGAAATCTTTTTTGAATGCCTTCTCAGTATGAAGGCCCCGACTGGCTTCTCGTCGAATATAAAGGGAATAATAAATATTCCAGAGAAAAAGTTCCAGAACCTAAAGTCTCATGACTGCCACGTGATTATGACGCAACTGCTTCCGGTTGCATTGAGGGGACTTCTACCGGAAAACGTCCGATTAGCCATTGTGAAGCTATGTGCATTCCTCAATGCAATCTCTCAGAAGGTGATCGATCCAGGTATCATACCAAGGCTAAGGAGTGATGTGGCGCAATGTCTTATCAGTTTCGAGCTGGTGTTCCCACCATCCTTCTTCAATATCATGACGCGCGTCCTAATTCATCTTGTCGACAAGATTGTCATTCCGGGCCCTGTATTTCTACACAATATGTTCCTCTTTGAGAGGTTCATGGGAGTCCTAAAGAAATATGTCTGTAACCGTGCTAGGCCAGAAGGAAGCATCTCCATGAGCCATCAAATAGAGGATTGTTGGGGAACGTAGCAGAATTTTAAAATTTTCTACGCATCACCAAGATCAATCTATGGAGTCATCTAGCAACGAGGGAGAGAGGAGTTCATCTACATACCCTTGTAGATTGCGCGCGGAAGCGTTCAAGAGAACGGGGTTGATGGAGTCGTACTCGTCGTGATCCAAATCACCGATGACCTAGCGCCGAACGGACGGCACCTCCGCGTTCAACACACGTACGGTTGGGAAGACGTCTCCTCCAACTTGATCCAACAAGGGGGAAGGAGAGGTCGATGAAGATCTAGCAGCATGACGGCATGGTGGTGGAAGCAACGGTGATCTCGGCAGGGCGAGGGAGGAGCGTCACGGGAGGGAGAGGGAGGCGCCAGGGGCTAGGGTATGGCTGCCCTCCCTCCCCCCACTATATATAGGACCCCTAGGGGGCGGCGGCCCTAGGAGATGCAATCTCCAAGGGGGCGGCGGCCAAGGGGGGTGGAGTGCCCCCCAAGCCAAGTGGGGCGCCCCCACCCCTAGGGTTTCCAACCCTAGGCGCAGGGGAGGCCCATGGGGGGTGCACCAGCCCACTAGGGGCTGGTTCCCCTCCCACTTCAGCCCATGGGGCCCTCCGGTATAGGTGGCCCCACCCGGTGGACCACCGGGACCCTTCCGGTGGTCCCGGTACAATACCGATTACCCCCGAAACCTTCCCGATGGCCGAAACTTGACTTCCTATATATAAATCTTCACCTCCGGACCATTCCGGAACTCCTCATGACGTCCGGGATCTCATCCGAGACTCCGAACAACTTTCGGGTTACCGTATACTAATATCTCAACAACCCTAGCATCACCGAACCTTAAGTGTGTAGACCCTACGGGTTCGGGAGACACGCAGACATTACCGAGACGACGCTCCGGTCAATAACCAACAGCGGGATCTGGATACCCATGTTGGCTCCCACATGCTCCTCGATGATCTCATCGGATGAATCACGATATCGAGGATTCAATCAATCCCGTATACAATTCCCTTTGTCAATCGATACGTTACTTGCCCGAGACTCGATCGTCGGTATCCCAATACCTCGTTCAATCTCGTTACCGGCAAGTCACTTTACTCGTACCGTAATGCATGATCTCGTGATCAACCACTTGGTCACATTGAGCTCATTATGATGATGCATTACCGAGTGGGCCCAGAGATACCTCTCCGTCATACGGAGTGACAAATCCCAGTCTCGATTCGTGCCAACCCAACAGACACTTTCGGAGATACCTGTAGTGTACCTTTATAGTCACTCAGTTACGTTGTGACGTTTGGCACACCCAAAGCACTCCTACGGTATCCGGGAGTTGCACAATCTCATGGTCTAAGGAAATGATACTTGACATTCGGAAAAGCTATATCAAACGAACTACACGACCTTTGAGCTATGCTTAGGATTGGGTCTTGTCCATCACATCATTCTCCTAACGATGTGATCCTATTATCAGTGACATCCAATGTCCATAGTCAGGAAACCATGACTATCTTTTGATCAACGAGCTAGTCAACTAGAGGCTCACTAGGGACATGTTGTGGTCTATGTATTCACACATGTATTACGATTTCCGGATAACACAATTATAGCATGAACAATAGACAATTATCATGAACAAAGAAATATAATAATAACCATTTTATTATTGCCTCTAGGGCATATTTCCAACAGTCTCCCACTTGCACTAGAGTCAATAGTCTAGTTACATTGTGATGAATCGAACACCCATGCAGTTCTGGTGTTGATCATGTTTTGGTCTAGGGAGAGGTTTAGTCAACGGATCTGCCACATTCAGGTCCGTATGTACTTTACAAATATCTATGTCTCCATTTTGAACACTTTCACGAATGGAGTTGAAGCGACGCTTGATATGCCTGGTCTTCCTGTGAAACCTGGGCTCGTTGGCAAGGGCAATAGCTCCAGTGTTGTCACAGAAGAGAGTCATCGGGCCTGACGCATTGGGTATGACTCCTAGGTCGGTAATGAACTCCTTCACCCAGATTGCCTCTTATGCTGCCTCCGAGGCTGCCATGTGCACCGCTTCACATGTAGATCCCGCCACAACGCTTTGCTTGCAACCGCACCAGCTTACTGCCCCACCATTCAAAATATACACGTATCCGGTTTGTGACTTAGAGTCATCCAGATCCGTGTCGAAGCTAGCATCGACGTAACCCTTTACGACGAGCTATTCGTCACCTCCATAAGCGAGAAACATGTCCTTAGTCCTCTTCAGGTACTTTAGGATATTCTTGACCGCTGTCCAGTGTTCCATGCGGGGATTACTTTGGTACCTTCCTACCAAACTTACGGCAAGGTTTACATCAGGTCTGGTACACAGCATAGCATACATGATAGACCCTATGGCCGAGGCATAGGGGACGACACTCATCTTTTCTCTATCTTCTGCCGTGGTCGGGCATTGAGCCGTGCTCAATCTCGTACCTTGCAATACAAGCAAGAACCCCTTCTTTGACTGATCCATTTTGAACTTCTTCAATATCTTATCAAGGTACGTACTTTGTGAAAGACCAATGAGGCGTCTCGATCTATCTCTATAGATCTTGATGCCTAATATATAAGCAGCTTCTCCAAGATCCTTCATTGAAAAACAGTTGTTCAAGTAGGCCTTTATACTTTCCAAGAATTCTATATCATTTCCCATCAACAGTATGTCATCCACATACAATATGAGAAATGCTACAGAGCTCCCACTCACTTTCTTGTAAATGCAGGCTTATCCATAAGTCTGTGTAAACCCAAACGCTTTGATCATCTCATCAAAATGAATGTTCCAACTCCGAGATGCTTGCACCAGCCCATAAATCGAGCGTTGGAGCTTGCACACCTTGTCAGCATTCTTAGGATCGACAAAACCTTCCGGCTGCATCATATACAATTCTTCCTTAAGGAAACCATTAGGGAATGCCGTTTTGACGTCCATTTGCCATATCTCATAATCATAGAATGCGGCAATTGCTAACATGATTCAGACGGACTTCAGCTTCGCTACGGGTGAGAAAGTCTCATCGTAGTCAACCCCTTGAACTTGTCGATAACCCTTAGTGACAAGCCGAGCTTTATAGATGGTTACATTACCATGCGCGTATGTCTTCTTCTTAAAGATCCATTTATTTTCTATGGCTCGCCGATCATCGGGCAAGTCAGTCAAAGTCCATACTTCGTTTTCATACATGGATCCTATCTCGGATTTCATGGCTTCCAGCCATTTGTCGAAATCTGGGCCCGCCATTGCTTCTTCATAGTTCGAAGGTTCACCGTTGTCTAACAACATGATTTCCAGGACAGGGTTGCCATACCACTCTGGTGCGGAACGTGTCCTTGTGGACCTACGAAGTTCAGTAGCAACTTGATCTGAAGTTTCATGATCATCATCATTAACTTCCTCTCTAGTCGGTGCAGGCACCTCAGGAACAATTTCTTGAGCTGCGCCACTTACCGGTTCAAGAGGTAATACTTCATCGAGTTCTACTTTCCTCCCACTTATTTCTTTCGAGAGAAACTCTTTCTCTAGAAAGGATCCATTCTTGGCAACAAAGATCTTGCCTTTGGATCTGAGGTAGAAGGTATACCCAATAGTTTCTTTAGGGTATCCTATGAAGACGCATTTTTCCGACTTGGGTTCAAGCTTTTCAGGTTGAAGTTTCTTGACATAAGCATCGCACCCCCAAACTTTTAGAAATGACAGCTTAGATTTCTTCCCAAACCATAATTCACACGGTGTCATCCCAACGGATTTCGACGGAGCCCTATTTAAAGTGAATGCGGCAGTCTCTAAGGCATAGCCCCAAAATGACAGCGGTAAATTGGTAAGAGATATCATATATCACACCATATCCAATAGAGTGCGATTACGATGTTCGGACACACCATTACGCTGAGGTGTTCCAGGCGGCGTGAGTTGTGAAACTATTCCACATTTCCTTAAGTGTGTGCCAAATTTGTGACTCAAGTATTCTCCCCCACGATCTGATCGCAAGAACTTGATTTTCCTGTCACTTTGATTCTCAACCTCACTCTGAAATTCCTTGAACTTTTCAAAGGTCTCAGACTTGTGTTTCATTAAGTAGACATACCCATATCTACTCAAGTCATCAGTGAGGGTGAGAAGATAACGATAGCCACCGTGAGCCTCAACACTCATTGGACCGCACACATCAGTATGTATGATTTCCAATAAGTTGGTTGCTCGCTCCATTGTTCCTAAGAACGGAGTCTTGGTCATTTTACCCATGAGGCATGGTTCGCACGTGTCAAATGATTCGTAATCAAGAGACTCCAAAAGTCCATCTGCATGGAGCTTCTTCATGCGTTTGACACCTATGTAACCAAGGCGGCAGTGCCATAAGTATGTGGGACTATCATTATCAACCTTACATCTTTTGGTATTCACACTATGAATATGTGTAACATTACGCTCGAGATTCATTAAGAATAAACCATTCACCAGCGGAGCATGACCATAAAACATATCTCTCATATAAATAAAACAACCATTATTCTCGGATTTAAATGAGTAGCCATCTCGAATTAAACAAGATCCTGATACAATGTTCATGCTCAAAGCTGGCACTAAATAACAATTATTGAGGTTTAAAACTAATCCCGCAGGTAAATCTAGAGGCAGCGTGCCGACGGCGATCACATCGACCTTGGAACCATTCCCGACGCGCATCGTCACCTCGTCCTTCGCCAGTCTCCGCTTATTCTGCAGCTCCTGCTTTGAGTTACAAATGTGAGCAACCGCACCGGTATCAAATACCCAGGAGCTACTACGAGTACTTGTAAGGTACACATCAATTACATGTATATCACATATACCTTTAGTGTTGCCGGCCTTCTTGTCCGCTAAGTATTTGGGGCAGTTCCGCTTCCAGTGACCACTTCCCTTGCAATAAAAACACTCAGTCTCAGGCTTGGGTCCATTCTTTGACTTCTTCCCGGCAGCTTGCTTACCGGGCGCGGCAACTCCCGTGCCGTCCTTCTTACCCTTGCGTTTCTTGAACTTAGTGGTTTTATTCACCATCAACACTTGATGTTCCTTTTTGATTTCCACCTCCGCTGATTTCAGCATTGAATATACCTCAGGAATGGTCTTTTCCATCCCCTGCATATTGAAGTTCATCACAAAGCTCTTGTAGCTCGGTGGAAGCGACTGAAGGATTCTGTCAATGACCGCGTCATCCGGGAGATTAACTCCCAGCCGAGTCAAGCGGTTATGCAACCCAGACATTTTGAGTATGTGCTCACTGACAGAACTATTTTCCTCCATCTTACAACTGAAGAACTTGTCGAAGACTTCATATCTCTCGACCCGGGCATGAGCTTGGAAAACCATTTTCAGCTCTTCGAACATCTCATATGCTCCGTGTCTCTCAAACCGCTTTTGGAGCCCCGGTTCTAAGCTGTAAAGCATGTCGCACTGAACGAGGGAGTAATCATCAGCACGTGACTGCCAAGCGTTTATAACGTCTTGGTTCTTTGGGATGGGTGCGTCACCTAGCGGTGCTTCTAGGACATAATATTTCTTGGCAGCTATGAGGATGATCCTCAGGTTCCGGACCCAGTCCGTATAGTTGCTTCCATCATCTTTCAGCTTGGTTTTCTCTAGGAATGCGTTGAAGTTGAGGGCAACATTAGCGTGGGCCATTTGATCTACAAGACATAGTGTAAAGATTTTAGACTAGGTTCATGATAATTAAGTTCATCTAATCAAATTATTCAATGAACTCCCACTCAGATAGACATCCCTCTAGTCATCTAAGTGAAACATGATCCGAGTTAACTAGGCCGTGTCCGATCATCACGTGAGATGGACTAGTCAACATCGGTGAACATCTTCATGTTGATCATATCTTCTATACGACTCATGCTCGACCTTTCGGTCTTCCGTGTTCTGAGGCCATGTCTGTACATGCTAGGCTCGTCAAGTCAACCTAAGTGTATTGCGTGTGTAAATCTGGCTTACACCCGTTGTATTCGAATGTTAGAATCTATCACACCTGATCATCACGTGGTGCTTCGAAACAACGAACCTTCGCAATGGTGCACAGTTAGGGGGGACACTTTCTTGAAATTATTACGAGGGATCATCTTATTTAAGCTACTGTCGTTCTAAGCAAATAAGATGTAAAACATGATAAACATCACATGCAATCAAATAGTGACATGATATGGCCAATATCATTTGCTCCTTTTGATCTCCATCTTCGGGGCTTCATGATCATCGTTGTCACCGACATGACACCATGATCTCCATCATCATGATCTCCATCATTGTGTCTTCTTGAAGTTGTCTCGTCATCTATTACTTCTACTACTATGGCTAACGCTTTAGGAATAAAGTAAAGTAATTACATGACGTTTATGTTGACACGCAGGTCATAAATAAATAAAGACAACTCCTATGGCTCCTGCCGGTTGTCATACTCATCGACATTCAAGTCGTGATTCCTATTACAAGAACATGATCAATCTCATACATCACATATATCATTCATCACATCCTTTTGACCATATCACATCACACGGCACATGCTGCAAAAACAAGTTAGACGTCCTCTAATTGTTGTTGCAAGTTTTTACGTGGCTGCTATAGGTTTCTGGCAAGAACGTTTCTTACCTACGCCAAAACCACAACGTGATATGCCAATTTCTATTTACCCTTCATAGGGACCCTTTTCATCGAATCCGATCCGACTAAAGTGGGAGAGACAGACACCCGCCAGCCACCTTATGCAACTAGTGCATGTCAATCGGTGGAACTAGTCTCACGTAAGCGTACGTGTAAGGTCGGTCCGGGCCGCTTCATCCCACGATGCCGCCGAATCAAGATAAGACTAGTAACGGCAAGCAAATTGACAATATCGACGCCCACAACTGCTTTGTGTTCTACTCGTGCATAGAAACTACGCATAGACCTAGCTCTGATACCACTGTTCGGGAATGTAGCAGAATTTTAAAATTTTCTACGCATCACCAAGATCAATCTATGGAGTCATCTAGCAACGAGGGAGAGAGGAGCGCATCTACATAACCTTGTAGATCGCGCGCGGAAGCGTTCAAGAGAACGGGGTTGATGGAGTCGTACTCTTCGTGATCCAAATCACCGATGACCTAGCGCCGAACGGACGACACCTCCGCGTTCAACACACGTATGGTTGGGAAGACGTCTCCTCCAACTTGATCTAGCAAGGGGGAAGGAGAGGTTGATGAAGATCCAGCAGCGCGACGGCGTGGTGGTGGAAGCAACAGTGATCTCGGCAGGGCTTCGCCAAGCACAGGGAGAGGGAGGAGCGTCACGGGAGGGAGAGGGAGGCGCCAGGGGCTAGGGTGCGGCTTCCCTCCCTCCCCCACTATATATAGGACCCCTAGGGGGGGCGGCGGCCCTAGGAGATGCAATCTCCAAGGGGGGCAGCGGCCAAGGGGGGTGGAGTGCCCCCCAAGCCAAGTGGGGCGCCCCCCACCCCTAGGGTTTCCATCCCTAGGCACAGGGGCGCACCAGCCCACTAGGGGCTGGTTCCCCTCCCACTTCAGCCCATGGGGCCCTCCGGGATAGGTGGCCCCACCCGGTGGACCCCGGGGACCCTTCCGGTGGTCCCGGTACAATACTGATTACCACCGAAACCTTCCCGATGGCCGAAACTTGACTTCCTATATATAAATCTTCACCTCCGGACCATTCCGGAACTCCTCATGGCGTCTGGGATCTCATCCGGGACTCCGAACAACTTTCGGGTTATCGTATACTAATATCTCAACAACCCTAGCGTCACTGAACCTTAAGTGTGTAGACCCTACGGGTTCGGGAGACACGCAGACATGACCGAGACGACTCTCCGGTCAATAACCAACAGCGAGATCTGGATACCCATGTTGGTTCCCACATGCTCCTCGATGATCTCATCGGATGAACCACGATATCAAGGATTCAATCAATCCAGTATACAATTCCCTTTGTCAATCAGTACATTACTTGCCCGAGACTCGATCGTCGATATCCCAATACCTCGTTCAATCTCGTTACCGGAAAGTCACTTTACTCGTACCGTAATGCATGATCCCGTGATCAACCACTTGGTCACATTGAGCTCATTATGATGATGCATTACCGAGTGGGCCCAGAGATACCTCTCTGTTATATGGAGTGACAAATCCCAGTCTCGATTCGTGCCAACCCAACAGACACTTTCAGAGATACCTGTAGTGTACCTTTATAGTCACCCAGTTATGTTGTGACGTTTGGCACACCCAAAGCACTCCTACGGTATCCGGGAGTTGCACAATCTCATGGTCTAAGGAAATGATACTTGACATTCGGAAAAGCTATAGCAAACGAACTACACGACCTTTGAGCTATGCTTAGGATTGGGTCTTGTCCATCACATCATTCTCCTAACGATGTGATCCCGTTATCAATGACATCCAATGTCCATAGTCAGGAAACCATGACTATCTTTTGATCAACGAGCTAGTCAACTAGAGGCTCACTAGGGACGTGTTGTGGTCTATGTATTCACACATGTATTACAATTTCTGGATAACACAATTATAGCATGAACAATAGACAATTATCACGAACAAAGAAATATAATAATAACCGTTTTATTATTGCCTCTAAGGCATATTTCCAACAAGGATGTCATTGGGTTTTGTGTTGACTTCATTCCCGGCCTTAAGAAGACAGGTCTCCCTAAATCGCGGTATGATGGGAGACTGACTGGAAAAGGCGCTCTAGGAGCGGACTCAATAATATGCAGGGACGGGCATTCTTGGTCTCAAGCACACTACACAGTTCTATAGAACTCTACCTTGGTGGCCCCGTATGTCGATGAACACAAGAACAGTCTGCGCTCCAAACACCCGGAGCAGTGTGATGACTGGATTACATGTGAACACATCATGACTTTCAGCAGTTGGTTGGAAACACATCTCAGAGGTGACAACACTGTTTTTGATGAGCTGTACTCGTTGTCCAGGGGACCATCTTCGACTGTATTAACTTACAAAGGATACGAGATAAATGGGAATACATTTTACACGATCGCCCAAGATCAAAAGAGCACCAACCAAAATAGCGGTGTTCGCTTTGATGCAGCAACCGAGAGGGGAAAGGACACATATTATGGTTACATAATGGACATATGGGAACTTGACTACGGACACGATTTTAAGGTCCCTTTGTTTAAGTGCAAATGGGTCAATCTGTCAGGAAGCGGGGTACAGGTAGACCCAAAGTACGGAACACAGTGGATCTGAACAATCTTGGGTACACTGACAAACCGTTCGTCCTAGCCAATGATGTGGCACAGGTTATCTATGTGAAGGACATGTCTACCAAACCGAGAAAAAGAAAAGATAAGGAAGCAAATTCATCATACGATGAGCCAAAGTGCCACATAGTTCTTTCAGGAAAAAGGGACATCGTGGGAGTGGAGGGCAAGACAGACATGTCTGAAGATTATGAAAAGTTTCATGAAATTCCTCCCTTTAAAGTCAAGGCTGACCCAAGCATCCTGATAAACGATGAAGATTATCCATGGTTACGGCGCAATAAGCAAAGCACACAAGCGAAAAAAGTGAAGACTTTCTCTCCACAACTATTATGATGATACCATGCCAACTTTCATCCTTTTCATAGTTCATTTGAAATGCATGTTGTAACAGAAGAGTTTCCGTATGAAATCCTGATACTTCGAAACAAATTGTCCGTTTTGTACACGAAGTGCATTCAGTTTTTGTCGTAACCCTCTCTACTTTCTTGCACATGCTATGTGGGTGAAATGATGATACCATGCCAACTTTCAACCTTTTTAGAGTTTATTTGTAGGGCTTTTCAATTTCAGGGTCTTATAGCTCAAAATAATCAGTAAATGCATGGAAAATAACAAATGAAGTCGGAAAGGGTTGAAAATTGATGATGTGACTTTGAATGGTGCATTTTGAACACAGTAAAACTATGGAGTTCAAATAAGTTCTAAAAAATGAAATCCCTTTGTAACTGACGAGTTTCCGTATGAAACCCTGATACTTCGAAAGAGATTGTCCGTTTTGTACATGAAGTGGATACAGTTTTTGCTGTTACCCTCTCTACTTTCGTGCACATGCTATGTGGGTGAAATGATGATACCATGCCAACTTTCAACCTTTTCAGAGTTCATTTGTAGTGCTTTTCAATTTCAGGGCCTTATAGCTCAAAATAATCAGTAAAATAACAAATATCATAAAATAAAATAAATAAGTAATTAGAAACAGAATAAACTAAACTTTAATAAAATATATAAGTAGAAACAAAATAAAATAAAATAAACTTTAATAACATAAATAAAATTTATGAAACTAAAATTATCAACGTATTTTCTGTTTAAAACATTATAAGCAACCTCTAATATTATTGAAATTAAAATTATATAAAATTGATGCAACTAAAATTATCAAAGTTTTTTCTGTTCAAAATCATTAAAAGCAAAAAGAATTTCATAAAGAACTTTTTTTGTTAGAAACTTTAATAGCAAAAAGAATTATCATAAAATAAAATAAATAAGTAATTAGAAACAAAATAAAATAAATAAGTATTTTGTTGTCAGTAGAAACAAAATGAAATAAATAAAGCAAAAAAAGAAAAGAAACAAACTGGGAAAAATAAAAAAGCCACCTACTGGGCCACCACGGCCTGAATACGACTAGAAACCCATCCATGGGCCAGGATTCAGGCCCGCAGAAGGCCCAGCAGGCCCACAGGCATAACAGTGCGAGATTAGGCCCCGAGGCCTGCAATTCAGAGGAGTTCAATGGACATGGCGGGGCAGGGCTTATAAACAGGTCCTGCCGCTCCTCGGCTAGCGAGGTGGGACTAAACATCCCACCACACCGTGGCTTTGGTAGGCGCACGCCTTTGGTCCCGGTTGGTAGCACCAACTTGGACTAAAGGGGGGCATTTTACCCGGTTGGCGCCACGAATCGGGACCAAAGCCCACCTTTAGTCCCGGTTGGTGCCACCAACCGGGACCAAGTCCTCTGCTTCCCGCCCTTTGGGCTGCTCAAAAGAGGCCTTTGGTCCCGGTTGGTGGCACCAACCGGGACTAAAGCCGGTTGGTGCCACCAACTGGGACCAAGGCCTCTGCTTCCCGCCCTTTGGGCTGCTCAAAAGAGGCCTTTGGTCCCGGTTGGTGGCACCAACCAGGACTAAACGGGGGCTTTTGTCCCGGTTGTTGCCACCAACCGGGACCAATGCTCTGTCTATATATACAACACTCAGGAAATTTCCCCCCACCTCCCATTCTCCTCTCGACGCCGACGCCCTGCCCCGACGCCGATCGACATCGACACCGACGCCGCCAGGCTACTGCTGCGCCGCCCTTCCTCGAGCCTACACCCCGAGTGAGCTCCGCCGCCCCAAGTGAGCTCTGCCCCCTCTTCCCCTGCCCTACACCGCCGCCCCTGCCCTGCGCTGCCGCCGCCACCCATGCGCTGCCCTGCGCACCGCCACTGCCCCTGCCCCTGCGCGCTGCCGCCGCCGCCCCCAGTGAGATCCGCTCCCCTCCCCCCTGCGCCGCCACCGCGCCCTGCCGCCCCTGCCCTGCGCTGCCACCGCCGCCGCCCCAGCTCTGCGCTGCCACCGCCGCCGCCCTGCCCTGCGAGTTGCCGCCGCCACCGCCCCTGCCCCTACACGTTGCCGCCGCCGCCCCTGCCCCTGCTCCCTAGCATTTTTTTAGGTTCATGTAATTTTTTCTTTAATTTTTTTCATATATATAGATGGATCAATTGATGTATTTATATATATGGATGGATGGATGGATTGATGTGCATAGATTTTTTATGTACATATGCAAAGAAAAAGGTCTATTTTTTTGGTGATATGTATGTTCATATGCTCATTTAAGAAAATGTTCATATGTTACATTTAAGAAAAAAAGTAAATGTATGTATGTTCATATGCAACGAATGTGGAAAGAATTATTTTTGGATGAAATGAGATGAGATGAGATGTGTTTTGTGGAGACGAGATGAGATGTTTGTGGATTTTTTTGTTCATAGAATTTACTAAGTTAAAACTCATATTAAAATTGTGTATGATCAAAGTCTTTTATGTATATGTTCATATTTAGAAGAAAAAGAAGAGGAAAAAGAAGAAGAAAATGAAGAGGAAAAAGAAGGAAAAAAAGAGGAGAAGAAGAAGGAATAGAGGAGAAGAAGAAAAAAATAGAATAGTTCTCCTCTTTTTTTTTTCTTTTTTTTTCTTTCTTTCTTCTTTTCCTTCTTCTTCCTCTTCTTATTTTTAGAAGTACTACTTTATTTTATTTATAGTAAGTGCTTAATTAGTAGTTGAACTAGTTGATTTAATAAAACTACTTTATTTTACTATATATAGAAATAGTTTGTTTTTAGTAAGTACTACTTTATTTTATTTGAGGGGCGGCGTCGCTTCCTAAACGCCACGGCGGCCAAGTCAACGCGATAATGGTAACACATTAGGACCACATTTTTCCGCTAGAACAGAGACATACTCGACAAATTATACTGAAATTTCAATCCTATTAGCAGATTAATCTGTCGCGGAATAACACAAACATCAACGCGATAATGGTAACACATTAGGACCACGCTATAAAATCGAATACGAACAGCCAGCAGCAGGATGCGAAACTCCTCCACCACCGGAAGAACGGACGTAGATCCGCCAAATCAAAGGATTTCCGTCGTTTTCTCGCTGAATTAAGTGCTTAACCACATATTAAATGAGCGCACACACAAATAAACCAAATAGAAATCGATCAAACTAGCCAGAAACGCTGCTCCATGAAGGTTTCCTGCTGCACCTCTATGTGGTTCGCAACAGAAGAAGGAAGCAGTGTGCATAGCTTTCCAATGCAGTTCAGAAGTGTTATGAGAATATTATTCTCATAATGTTATGAGAATAGACCGGCTGTATATATATATATATATACATATATATATATATATATATATATATATATATATATATGAGAGGACGAAGAATCCCGACTGTTATCGTGGGGGTCGCTTGTCCTTCGTTCCCGTGTGCTAGACATTTCGGTGTAATGCACTCGGGGACAAAGTGAGGAGCGACCATCACTGAGAGTTGAATATATACACTACGTGAGCTGAGAGTTTTCAAGAAAAGACTCGACAGACCGATAGTCAACCCGTGATGAATAATAATGATCTAATTTAGTTTTTGTAGTACATATATTTAATTGTACAAGTTTAATCTTTGAATATATGAACGTAGGAAATGTCGTCATCAGACAACGAAAGTCTCCCGGGGGAGTGCAGCTGGTGCCACGGTGATCGAGGTCTGTGCGACATGCCTCATCTGGACGATGATTGGCGCTTCAACATTAAGCTCGAGGAGACCTTCGATGTTGAAATGGTACGCAACGACGACAAGTGTTTTTTCGTAATTAAGCATGACTACAACTATTCCAACGTGTAATTCTCATCTTTTACAATTCGAGTAGCTTATCCCATGCCATGCAAGGCGCTATGTCTTGGAGAGGATGGGTTTTGAAGACCATGAAAGTTTTAAAACAAAGAAAATTCACCTAAGGACTCATCATGATGTGGATTTTGAAGTAAAGCTGCACAATTCTGAGAGCGTAACCCATTTTGGTTGCAAAAAATGGGAAGCACTTTGCAAGATGCATGGTTTTGATGAGGGTATGCTTGTCACCATGGATCTTGGTGATCCTGAAATCGAGCAAGACAATATGGACATTTGGGTCCTTGTTGATACGCCTCCAATTCTACCGCTATGTGAGTTTAGTTTCTCAAACATAGTTATTAGCTAATTTATATTGTTTATTTCAAAATAGTTGACATCTTATTTCCATTGACAGCTTATTTTCATTCTTCAAAGAATGTCTGGGAGATGGTAGACAAAACCCACTACACCGATGGCTCCGAATTAACTTACAAGGAGAAAAATCATCTGGTCGGATTTTGTACTGACATTGAGAATTACAATATCTACAATCAAACTTCTCAACATTATGGTCAATACGTGCCACTAGTGCATGTGTTCAACTACGGTAACTACCATGGAGATACCCTGGTAAGATTTTTTACTATTACGACATCTGTGCATCTTTTGCATACTTCTAAAACTAGTACATCATTGCTAACTATGAAGTTATTACTATGTTTTTCAACAGATAATCCCAGAGAATTGTGTGCCTCATTTGATGTATCAGAAAGGTAGCCTTAATGTTTTGAACATACAGCCACGTCATCATACGAATCTCAACTGTCCATACTAGATTTCTAAAAGGAATGGAGACATGCAAATCAAAGGATGGAAAAAATGTATGGACAGTCGTAAGGAGGTTCTTGGAAGCAAAAGGAAGCGAAGCAAAAGAATTGGAGACATGATGATCTCCATTCTCCATAATGGAGAGTCAGGGTCTATATTGTTTTATGCTAATTTACCTTAAGGAGGGTATTTAGGTCCTACCTAATACTGATGATCATGTGCTAAGAACAATTAAGTAGGGTTGGTTCGATGACTATGAGGATGATGATCGTATGACTTGTTATTAATAATGAGTAGAAGTTGTATGATGATGATTAGTAGACTTGTTATTATATATGATGATACATGATGCAAGCATGAAGAGTTATTATATATCAGCGGGTGAAATGAACATGGATTGGATTGAAGTGAAGGCAACATGCATGTGGTGCATGTCGAAAGTAGTACAATCCAAACATGATCAAGTTAGGATTAGTATTATTCGACATGCACCACATGTTGCCTCACTTCAATATAAGTCATGTTTAGGCATAGCAGTAGCAGTAGCATAGAGATAAGAGAGGACACATCCTATTAGCTACCTATACCAACCTAAATTAACCCCCAAAACCCCCAAACCATCTCCTTTAAAAAAACCCAGCCCCTGAAATGCTGACGCGTCGAAGCTTATTGGTCCCGGTTGGTGCTACCAACCGGGACCAAAGGCCCTCGTGCCTGGGCTCGCCGGAGCGGCCACGTGGAGGCCCATCTGTCCCGGTTGGTATAAGAACCGGGACTAAAGGCCTAGGGCATTAGTAACGACCCTTTAGTCCCATTTCCCCAACCGGGATAGATGGGCCTTATGAACCGGGACAAATGGCCCTTTTTCTACTAGTGCATATATGTCTTGCATTAATCATGGACAATTAGTACACCATTGTTAGTGGATAGCACCTGAAATAGTGGGTGTCCAAATAAAATATAGAAGTTGGAAACCAAACAATCCACATGTTCCTTAGGAGTTTTGCAACAATGATTTGGGTGAAAGTACAATTATTTTTCATGTTAGAGAAAATGGATACTTATTCGGCTAGGGGAGTGCCACATTTCCCCCTTGCAATGCACGGGCATATGTGCTAGCGTCCCAAAGAATCGTATTGTTAATTGATCCATCAACCATATACACTTAATTATCTATGTGGTTCATTTATGTCTAAAAAATCCATTTGGTTCATTTAGCTGCATTGTCGTCTGCCGCTTGGTTTATCGCAATTGTTGTTTAACCAATAGCGAAGCACGTGCAATGGGCATGTGGTTTTTTCTCCCGTTGCAACGCACGGGCAATTTTCCTAGTTGCAATAAACAATAAAAGGTATTTCTTACTAATGATAAAAGAGATTTCAGTTACCGATGACATTATGAATTGATCATATACATATATAGACCTTTCATATAAATGCGAAGAAATAAAGAACAACTAATCTTTATTGATAATGAGATATGATACAATGCTTCGTCATAATGGTCCCTTTTCTCGAATGCGCACGAGCGTGCGCACTATATATTAAAGAAGGGAAAGGGGGAAGAACCCCTCCACGTTTGGTGTTACATGAGATTACATTACATGAAACCCAAGCTCCACCGCAAAGAACATCTGAACTTCTACTCTCTCATACCCTCCCACCTAGCCACGACTCTAAAGAGAGCCTCCACGTCTCCCTTGATAAGGCCCGCCTCCTTCCAGTTCCGGCCCTCCTTGACAATGGTTTGCAGCAAGGCTTGCAAGGATGGTGTGGCACCATCGAAGACGATGGCATTCCGGTTCTTCCAAAGCTCCCAAAGGACGAGGAGGATGATTGTCCTCAATTTCATCATGCTCTGGCTCATGCCATTCTTCGTCGCACACCACTCCACCAATGTTGTTTCGCTAGTCGGAATCCAATCTGGCTTTTCCAGACTCGTGCACACAATAGTCCAAACTTCCCTAGCCATGACACAATTCAGCAGAATATGCCCAATAGACTCCTCATGCCGGGCACAGAAAGGGCAGTGCCATGGTGATCCAGGCCATGACGAGCAACCCGGGCTGCCGTCCAGCATCTACCTTGGACCGCAAGCCAGGTGAAGAAACGACATCGTAGCGGAGCCCTGGATGACCACGTGAAAGCAGCAGTCGGCGAAACTTGACATCCCCAAAAGTTAGCCTGATAGGCAGATCTGCAGGAGTATGTACCATCCGGTTCCCAGGCCCAGCTAATCTCATCGGTGGCCTCCGGAGTCAGAGTCACCTGACTGACCCGTGTCCATAGATGCACGTATTCATGCAGAGCCCCCGCACAGAGTTCAGGACCGATGTCCCTAGCCCAGCCAGCATCCGTCAGCGCTTGATCCACCGTTCTACAGCGCCTCGCAAATCGGCTCACTGACTCGTAAACACGAGGCGTGATCTCCTGCAGCCGAAATCAACCGAGCCACTGATCCTCCTAGAAGAGGGTTTGCCGTCTGTTCCCAACAGTTGCACACATGGCTGCCGCGCAGAGCACCCTTGCCTTCTCCAGGACCAGGATGTCAGATTCTACCCAAGGCCTGGATGTATCCGTTCACTCCAGCCAAGGCCATCATGCTTGCATATCGGTGTTGAGCCAGCTCAAATTCGGGATCCCCAGGCCTCCAGCCCACTTTGGTGTGCATAACTTGTCCCATGCGACCAAGCATTGGCTCCCATTTGCTCCGTCCTTGGCGCACCATACGAAGATGAAGGAAATATGCCCTAGAGGGAATAATAAAATTATTATTTATTTCCTCATATCATGATAAATGTTTATTATTCATGCTAGAATTGTATTAAACAGAAACATAATACATGTGTGAATACATAGACAAACATAGTGTCACTAGTATGCCTCTAGCTTGACTAGCTCATTGATCAAAGATGGTTGAGTTTCCTAGCCATAGACATGAGTTGTCATTTGATCAACGGGATCACATCATTAGGAGAATGATGTGATTGACTTGACCCATTTCGTTAGCTTATCACTTGATCGTTTTAGTTTACTGCTATTGCTTTCTTCATGACTTATACATGTTCCTGTGACTGAGATTGCGCAACTCCTGAATACCGGAGGAACATGTTGTGTGCTGCCAAACGTCACAACATAACTGGGTGATTATAAAAGTGCTCTAGAGGTGTCTCTGATTTTGTTCGTGGAGTTGGCATAGATCAAGAATAGGATTTGTCACTCTGATTGTCGGAGAGGTATCTCTGGGCCCTCTCGGTAATGCACATCACTATAAGCCTTGCAAGCAATGCAATTAATGAGTTAGTTGCGGGATGATGCATTACGGAACGAGTAAAGAGACTTGCCGGTAACAAGATTGAACTAGGTATTGAGATACCGATGATGGAATCTCGGGCAAGTAACATACCGATGACAAAGGGAACAACGTATGTTGTTATGCGGTTTGACCGATAAAGATCTTCATAGAATATGTAGGAACCAATATGAGCATCCAGGTTCCGCTATTGGTTATTGATTGGAGATGTGTCTCAGTCATGTCTACATAGTTCTCGAACCCGTAGGGTCCGCACGCTTAAAGTTCTGTGACGATCGGTATTATGAGTTTTTGTGTTTTGATGTACCGAAGGTAGTTTGGAGTCCCGGATATGACCACAGACATGACGAGGAGTCTCGAAATGGCCGAGACGTAAAGATCGATATATTGGATGACTATATTCGGACACCGGATGAGTTCCGGGGGTTATCGGATAAATACCGGAGAACCGGGAGGTTACCGGAACCTCTCGGGGGGTTATTGGGCCTTATGGGCCCAAGTGGAGGAAGAGGAGAGGTGGCCAGCTACGGGCGCGCGTCCCCCCTAGCCCAAACCGAATTGGACTAGGAAGACGTCCCCCCTTTCGTTCTTCTTCTCCTCCCCTTCCTTCCCCTCTCCTACTAGGACTAGGAAAGAGGGGGGGGGAGTCCTAATTGGAGTAGGATAGCCCCCCTTGGGCACGCCTCCTCCTCCTTGGCCACCCCTCCTCCTCTCCCTCTGAGGGAGTCCTGGATTAGGGGGTCTCCGAACAGCCGGATTATCTCCATTGGCCGGACTGTTACACTATGAAGATACAAGATTGAAGACTTCGTCTCGTGTCCGGATGGGACTCTACTTGGCGTGGAAGGCAAGCTAGGCAGTACAGATATGGATATCTCCTCCTTTGTAACCGACCTTGTGTAACCCTAGCCCCCTCCGGTGTCTATATAAACTGAAGGGTTTTAGTCCGTAGGACAACAATCACAACATACAATCATACCATAGGCTAGCTTCTAGGGTTTAGCCTCTCTGATCTCGTGGTAGATCTACTCTTGTACTACCCATATCATCAATATTAATCAAGCAGGACGTAGGGTTTTACCTCCATCAAGAGGGCCCAAACCTGGGTAAAACATTGTGTCCGATGCCTCCTGTTACCATCCGGCCTAGATGCACAGTTCGGGACCCCCTACCCGAGATCCGCCGGTTTTGACACCGACATTGGTGCTTTCATTGAGAGTTCCTCCATGTCGTCGCCATTAGGCCTGATGGCTCCTACTATCATCGATAGCGATGCGGTCCAGGGTGATACTTTTTCCCCGGACAGATCTTCGTATTCGGCGGCTTTGCACTGCGGGCTAATTCGCTTGGCCTTCTGGAGCAGATTGAAAGCTACGCCCCTGGCCATCAGGTCAGATTTGGAAGTTTGAACTACACGGGCGACATCCGCGGAGACTTGATCTTCGACGGATTCAAGCCACAGCCGGGCGCGCCGCACTGTCACGATGGGTATAACCTAGCTCTGCTGCCGAACAGTACCCCATAGGCCGCGCCCGCATCAGCTCCGACCCTTAGCTCGGAGCCAACTGCGCCAATCGAGGACGGGTGGTTAGAGACCACCTCAGGGGCCACATTCTCAACGGTGATCAAGCCAAACACCAGCATAATCCTCTGCGCAGCCCGTGACTCCAAGGTGCCGGACTCTTTTTCTGACTCCGAACTGCCCGCGCCCCTGCCAATCGAATCCGATTGGGCGCTGATCATGGAATTCACCGCCGCGGATATCTTTCAGCACTCGCCCTTCGGCGACATTCTGAATTCACTAAGATCTCTCTCTTTGTCAGGAGAGCCCTGGCCGGATTATGGCCAACAGGATTTGGATGCGGACGACGAAGAAATTCGACGCCCACCCACCACACACTTAATAGCCATTGTCGATGACTCAACCGACATGCTCGACTTCAACTCCGAAGACATCGACGGTATTGATGATTATGCGGGAGGCGAAGAGGAACAACCGCCCACGGGGCGCTAGACGCCCACCTCATCATATGACGTATACATGGTGGACACACCAAAAGAAGACGACGAGGAGGAACGGAAGGACGCACCGAAGGCTTGTTCCCTCGAGAAGCTGTCAAAGCGGCGGCGCAAGCGCCGCCCCAAATCCCGCCTCGACAGAAATAACGATCATACAGACCCAGCGTTGGAGCAGGGCGAACCACTGCCGGACCACGGCAATACGGAGAATCAATCCGAACAAACCAATTCTGTCAAAGATAATAGTCCGGACGACATAATGCCGGATAGGCACCCGGAGCATCAGAATGCCCGTCAAAGGCTTGTTGCCACCGCGAGGAGTCTGAAAAAGCAGAAGCAAAGGCTCAAGGCTACGCAGGACACAATCCAAATCAGATGGAGTAAAGTACTCAATACAGCAGCGAAGTACGGCGACAATCGCCCCACCAAGAGCTACCCAAAGCGGAAGTTGCTACCTAAATTCGATGAGGAGGCCTCAGACCCCCCACAACCAAAAACCAAAACAGCCACCTGGCCAGATAGACGACCTCACGGCCAACATAGAGCGGCAAACAAACTAATACGCGATCCATGCGAGGGCTCGCACCAAAAGGACGGCGCAACCAGATCCATCTATGGACCACGCAAGCGCGCCCCAGCATACGATGTAACACAACAAACATCCGAACAACGCGGTACACCCAGATACAGGGGTGCCGCACACCCCCTATGTTTCATCGATGAGGTGCTGGACCATGAATTTCTAGAGGGATTCAAACCTGTAAACATAGAGGCATACGACGGAACAACAGACCCTGGGGTCTGGATTGAGGACTATATCCTCCATATCCATATGGCTCGAGGAGATGATCTCCACGCCATCAAGTACTTACCCCTCAAGCTCAAAGGGCTAGCTCGTCACTGGCTTAAAAGCCTCCCCGAAGACTCCATTGGAAGCTGGGAAGAGCTCGAAGACGCTTTTCGGGCAAATTTTCAAGGGACTTATGCCCGACCTCCGGACGTGGACGATTTGAGTCATATAACTCAACAGCTCGGAGAGTCAGCCCGAAAACTTTGGAACATGTTTCTTACTAAAAAGAACCAAATTGTCGACTATCCGGACGCCGAAGCCTCGGCAGCTTTTAAGCATAGCATCCGTGATGAATGGCTTGCCAGACACCTTGGCCAAGAAAAGCCGAGAACAATGGCAGCATTAACAAGCCTCATGACCCGCTTTTGCGCCGGTGAGGACAGCTGGCTAGCCAGATGCAGCACCAGCGACCCCAATACATCTGAAGTTAGAGATGGAAACGGGAAAACACGGCGCAACAGAAATAACAAACGCTGGAATAAAGAAGACATCACGAAGAGCTTGGCAGTAAACGCCGGATTCAAAAGCTCTCGGCCAAGTCAGCAAAAGCTGCCCTATAAAGGCGCCAGAGACGAACTGTCTAGCCTAAACAAAATTCTGGACCAAATATGTCAGATCCATAGCACCCCTGGTAAACCCGCTAATCATACTCACAGAGAATGTTGGGTCTTCAAGCAGTCCGGCAAGCTCAATGCCGTACACAAGGGGGAGGATGCACCAAGCGAAGACGAGGATGAGCCTCTCAAGCAAGACACTGGGGAACAAAAGAAATTTCCACCAGAAGTCAAAACAGTAAACGTGTTACACGTGATCAAGGGGAGAAACAAAACGGCACTCGTAGAAAAATATGCCCAAGGGCCTATCACCGCGGAGCCCTGCCACTGGTCGTCTCAACCGATCACTTTCGACCATCGTGATTACTCAGCAAGTGTCCGGCGTGCAGGATGGGCTGCCCTGGTATTAGACCCAATAATCGATGAATACCACTTCACGCAAGTCCTGATGGACGGTGGCAGCAGTCTCAACCTGATATACCAGGATACAATCCGCGAAATGGGGATAGACCCAACGAAAATTTGCCATAGCAATACTACCTTTATAGGGGTAACGCCAGGCCCAGGGGCTCATTGCACGGGCTCCCTGCTACTAAAGGTTATATTCGGCTTCCCGGTTAACTTCCGTAGCGAACATTTAACCTTCCACATCGCTCCGTTCCAAAGAGGCTATCAAGCACTACTTGTACGTGAAGCTTTTGCTCGCTTTAATGCAATACCACATTACGCTTCCCTGATGCTCAAGATGCCTGGTCCACGCGGCATCATTACAGCGAATGGAAGTATCAAGCGATCTTTGCGAGCCGAAGAGAATGCGACTGCCTTGGCAGCCGCACACTAAAAACAGCCTCACCAACTAAAGCATTTGATAGGTCGTCAAGACCACGGACGCGATTAGACGAGTCCGGCGCTGCTATATGTAATTTGTACCGGATGGATGGCCACACCCCTATTGCAAATACAAGGGGCTCAACGCGCACAGACAAGTGGCAATTTCTACTCATTTTTAGTTATACATGGTTTCTTTAAAAGCTATCTTTTTGCACGACAACTTTTTCACCTAATTTCCCCTCTTTTACATATGATCATCGTGCTACACCCGTCCAGGATACGGCACAACGGAGACACAGGCGCAGGCGTGCAGCAAGGACCCGTTCCAAGGATTCTTTTTAGATTAAGACCCCGTGTAAACCTTTTTTACTGTCTCTTGTTGATACACATCCACCGAATTCTCAGCACAATTGGGAAGGATGCTAACGTCTTGGCATATGGCCACGTCAGAATAATGCACATACCTGGACACAAGGGGCTTCTTACAAAGGGCACTATTTAGGCCCGGGTTATACCATAAAGACCGAATACCTTAGGGAGTGTTCGGCGTCACGAGTTTGGCCGTATATGCATCAGCTCCGAATCATTGTCTTTGGTCAAATGTTGGGTTTGCCCGGCTCTTGTGTTTTGGTGCCTTACGTTCCGCTTTATCGGCTAAGGCAGCACCAGGAGAACTACTGCGATTGTGCCATGGTTCATCCAGACGAGCACCTCAGTAGAGAAAGCCAAAAACTGACTGTCATGATATAGCGTGAGACTGGTCAACCACTCGATGACTTATCGGAATGTTAGAATTCCTCCGCCTTAATGAAGGGCCATTTTCCGGCCGAGCATGTACGCACCCCGAGATCGGGAGAGTGCGGAGCCACCAGGGGCTATCTAGTAGCCCCACTGTCAAACTCCTATGGCTAAGTGAAAGTGTTAAAGCATTATAGTCCGGTTGCCTCGTTCGCTGCGCTATCACCTCCTTAATAGGACCAAGACGTTGGGTTAAGTGTGAACACGTGTTTTTTGTGAGCACCTCCGCATTATATGCGTGGGGGCTGAAGCCAACGACTGCAATCTTTCAGGTTATATACATATATACACAAACGGCCGCACAGGAGGCATCACATTACTTTCCAGCAAAAGCATAAATACAGCCTTACTATATTTCATAAAAACATTGTGTTTACAATGGGAATACATGTCATTCAAACATAATATTCTTCGAGCACTGGGACTCTATCAAACGAGCACCCTCAAGAACCTCTTCAAAATAGTGCTCGGCAGCTACTCAGGCTATGGCCGAACCTTGCGCCGCAACAGTGGTAGCATCCATCTCCGCCCAGTATGCCTTGACACGGGCAAAGGCCATCCGCGAGCCTTCTATGCACGCCGACCTCTTCATCGCGTTGATGCGCGGCACCGCACCAAGGAACTGCTGCACTAATCTGAAATAGTTGTTCGGCTTCAGCTTCTCCGGCCACAAATGATCTACAACAGACCTCATGGCGAGTCCGGCCAACCTATTAAGTTCGGCCCATTCGGCTAGCTGATCGGTTAAGGGAAGCGGACGCTCTGGAACGTTGAATTGTGACCAGAATAGCTTGTCCACTTCACGATCTGATTGATCTTGGAAGTATTCGACCGCATCGATAGCGCTCGCCGCCAAGTCCATATATGCGTCTGCTGAACTCCACAGCCGATCCAGAGGGGCATACCGCGGATCTCCGAACTTTCTCCACAACAGAAAGGGCTTCCCAGCCGCAATATCCCCGGCTTCACGTAGCTCCTCCTTCTTCGCCCTCATAGCAGAGCGACTGTCTTTGGTTGCCATAGTGGCCTTCTCAAGGTCCGCTGCCTTCACTCGGCTCTCTTCTTCAAGGAACTGGCAATGGTCGGCAGTGCCTTTTAATTCTATGGCCATCTTGGCCATCTTTTCTTTGCTTTCGCAATGGGCAGCCTTCTCGGCTCTTAACTCTTCGGCCGCCTTCAAAGCAGCCGCATTACTAACCCTCGCTTGTTCCTTGGCTCGGGTAAGTCCCGCCAGAAGGGTCTCCACGGTGGCAGCTCCGTCTGCAGTCACAACATATTAAAGATACTGGCATCATGCTGCTCTTATTGTGTGACATTCACCAGAAAGCATTACTTACCCTGTGATTCGTCAAGCCGCTTATTAACAAGCTCGATGTCAGCGTCTGCCGCATCCAGTTGCCGTTTTAATTTGGCAAACTCACTAGTCCGGCTAGCCACCAGAGTTTCCACCACCTGCACATAAAGGTAGTCTGGTTATTGCCTGGGACTATGATCCTCTGTTCGCCGTCGTTCCCGACAACAACCAGAGTCTCAGGGGCTACTATCTACATAGGGCACACCTAACATGTGCGGTACTATCACATATTATTTCACGTACCTCAAAGCCTGTCAGTAGACTCATAAAGGCTTCATGTAATCCGCTTTCGGCGGACGAAATTCTCTCCATCACTGTACCCATCAGCGTACGGTGTTCTTCTGAGATGGCCGCTCGCCCTAACAGGTCCCTCAGAATGTCCGACCGCATGCCAGACGGTGCCAGACTCTTTTGTTTGCTCTCTTCGGGAACCGGATGCTGGGGACTTCGGGGATCTATGGGATTATCTTCTAGCCTCACCGGATCCGGAGAGGCCCTCCGTGAAGACACTTCGGGGTCGCCCGCTTCTTGAGCGGAGGACTCCGGGGAGGCGTTTCGCTCTCCATCATCTCCGGAAGAAGATCCCCCGAAGACGAGCCCAGCTGAGAAGGGCTAAGACCCGAACTGCAAGATATATGCGGCGGCTATTTTCTTAGAAGAAAGATAGTATACCTTCACTATTAAAGTATTTTTTGGATCACTTACGACTCGTTGGAGGGATGATCCCCCCGCGGACTTTGTGCGGCAAGAGCACCCCCCGAGGCAGGACCCTCTGTTTTTTTGAATATGAGGCAGGACCCTCTGTTGGAGACTTCTTCTCTCGTTTGGAGGCCTCGGCTTCCGGATCCTCGGAAGCAGTCCTCTTCCTCCCCCAGTTATCCTCCTTTAAGGAGGTGTTCATTCCCTCTGTTGAAACTGGCAGCGATGGGGGCCCGCTTCTGCCCGTATTATTCCCCCTGTATCTTCCTTCGAGGGCTCCGGGCAAGGTGCGAGCTCGAGCATCTTTTCCAATACCGGATTTTCCAAACCCTCAGGGAGGGGGGCCGAACACCAAATCATCTTCGCCTTTGTTAGCCAGTCCTGGTCAAAGAGCAATCTCTCAGAAATAACTTCATGATGAATAAAAGGCAGTGTGTTCGGCTAGAGGATTTCTTACTTGTTCGGCGATGCGGTTACTGCTCAGGCCCACGTCCTCAGTAGCATCCGGACACTCTATTTAAGGTCCGAAGAATGACTTGTACATCTCCTCATGCGTTAGGCCGAGGAAACTTTGAATGGCACGCGGTCCTTCTGGGTTGAACTCCCACAAGCGAAGGGGCCGGCGTTTGCAAGGCTGGACTTGACGAACCAGCATAACTTGTATTACCACTACCAAATCAAAATCTCCCTCGAAGAGATCTCGAATGCGGCTTTGCAGTATCGGCACGTCCTTGGCTGGACCCCAGCTCTGACCTCTGCTAATCCATGCCATTAGTCATGGTGGGGGGCCCGAGCGGAAAGCGGGGGCAGCTGCCCACTTGGCACTTCTGGGAGCTGTGACGTAAAACCACTCCCGCTGCCATAATTCGGACACCTCTGGAAAGGAACCTTTCGGCCATGGAGCTCCTGCCATCTTGCCTATTGATGCACCTCCGCACGCTGCATGTTGCCCCTCGATCATCTTTGGCTTCACTTCAAAGGTCTTGAGCCACAGGCCAAAGTGAGGGGTAATGTGGAGGAAGGCCTCGCACACGACAATAAATGTCGAGATGTGGAGAAAGGAGTCTGGAGCTAGATCATGGAAATCTAGCCCGTAATAGAACATCAAACCCCTGACGAAGGGATCCAGAGTGAGGCCTAGGCCTCGGAGGAAGTGGGAGACGAACACGACGTTCTCGTTAGGTTTGGGAGTAGGGACGACCTGCCCTCGAGCAGGAAGCCGATGCGAAATCTCGGCAGTCAGGTATCTGGCCTCCCTCAACTTCTTAATGTCCTCTTCTGTCATAGAGGAGGGCATCCATCAGCCTTGAAGGCTGGATCCGGACATGATTGAAGATTCGGAGCACCTAACCTGGGCTTTGGGTGTTGGAACTCAAGGCTGGGGAAGGGTTCGATTGATCACGAGGGGAAAAAAGCGAAAACCTTGTCCCTTTATAAAGAGGGTGAATATCAAGCGTCCTCTCCGTAGCCGTTTGGGACTTGCCTATAATCTAGTCCTAGACACGGTTGGGTTACCCACGACCGCATTAATGAGAATCCCGTAATTGGGGGAACACGATCTCTGCTTTGACAAGACGTGTCAAGAAACCGCCTCGCGTTATGTGCGGGGCTGGTTAAAGAGAACGGTTCGAATAATCACCGGGCCATGACATAACGTCATGCTGCCGAAACAAGCCAGCAAATTAGATCTGCGAAAATATTATTCTCTCTATGGTGGTACGTGGAACTTATTTTGCAGGGTCGGACACTATCCCCGTTTTCAAGTTCTTCTGTGATGTATTCGGAGAAGGAACACGCCTTGCAATGCCAAAGACAATACTGCGCGCCGGACTCATCGTCATTGAAGCCTGGTTCAGGGGCTACTGAGCGAGTCCTGGATTAGGGGGTCTCCGGACAGCCGGACTATCTCCATTGGCCGGACTGTTACACTATGAAGATACAAGATTGAAGACTTTGTCTTGTGTCCGGATGGGACTCTACTTGGCGTGGAAGGCAAGCTAGGCAGTACGGATATGGATATCTCCTCCTTTGTAACCGACCTTGTGTAACCCTAACCCCCTCCGGTGTCTATATAAACCAAAGGGTTTTAGTCCGTAGGACCACAATCACAACATACAATCATACCATAGGCTAGCTTCTAGGGTTTAGCCTCTCTGATCTCGTGGTAGATCTACTCTTGTACTACCCATATCATCAATATTAATCAAGCAGGACGTAGGGTTTTACCTCCATCAAGAGGGCCCGAACCTGGGTAAAACATCGTGTCCCCTACCTCCTATTACCATCCGGCCTAGACGCACAGTTCGGGACCCCCTACCCGAGATCCGCCGGTTTTGACAATGACACCCTCCTTTATATACGAGGAGGGGGGCACCCCTTGGAGACACAACGATTGATCTGTTGATCTCTTAGCCGTGTGCGATGCCCCCCTCCACCATAATCCACCTCGGTTATATCGTAGCGGTGCTTAGGCGAAGCCCTGCGTCGGCAGCTTCATCAACATCGTCACCACGCCATCGTGCTGACGAAACTATTCCCCGAGCTCTACTGGATCGTGAGTTCGCGGGACGTCACCGAGATGAACGTGTGCTGAACACGGAGGTGTCGTACGTTTGATGCAGAGGATTGGTCAATCGTGAAGACGTACGACTACATCAACTGCGTTGTTATAACGCTTCCGCTTAACAGTCTACGAGGGTACGTGGACGGCACTCTCCCCTATCGTTGCTATGCATCACCATGATCTTGCGTGTGCGGAGGAATTTTTTTGAAATTACTACGATCCCCAACAGTGGCATCCAAGCCAGGTTTATGCGTAGATGTTATATGCACGAGTAGAACACAAGTGAGTGGTGGGCAATACAAGTCATACTGCTTACCAGCATGTCATACTTTGGTTCGACGGTATTGTTGGATGAAGTGGCCCGGACCGACATTACGCGTACGCTTACGCGAGACTAGTTCTACCGACTGTTGGGGAACGTAGTAATTTCAAAAAAAATCCTATGCACACTCAGGATCATGGTGATGCATAGCAACGAGAGGGGAGAGTGTCTCCACGTACCCTCATAGACTGAAAGCGGAAGCATTAGCACAACGCGGTTGATGTAGTCGTACGTCTTCACGATCCGACCGATCCAAGTACCGAACGCACGGCACCTCCGAGTTCGGCACACGTTTAGCTCGATGATGTCTCACGAACTCCGATCCAGCAGATCTTCACGGGAGAGTTCATCAGCACGACGGCGTGATGACGGTGAAGATGTTGCTACCGACGCAGGGATTCGCCTAAGCACTGCTATGATATAACCGAGGTGGAATATGGTGGAGGGGGCACCGCACACGGCTGGAATAGATCAACAGATCAACTTGTGTGTTCTAGGGTGCCCCTGCCCCCGTATATAAAGCTGCAAGGGGGGAGGTGGCCGGCCAGGAGGAGGGCGCGGCAGGGGGGAGTCGGGAGTAGGACTCCTCCTTTTCCTTGTTGGAGTAGGAGAGGGAAGGAAGGAAGAGAGGAGGAGAAGGAAAAAGGGGGGTGCCGCCCCCTCCTTGTCCAATTTGGACTAGAGGGGGAGGGAGCGCGCGGCTGCCCTGTCCGCCCCTCCTATTCTCCCACTAAGGCCCATGAGGCCCAATTAACTCCCCCGGGGTTCCGTAACTCCTCGGTACTCCGATTTTTATCCGAAACCACTCGGAACACTTCCGGTGTCCGAATATAGTCGTCCAATATATCGATTTTTACGTCTCGACCATTTCGAGACTCCTCCTCATGTCCATGATCATATCCGGGACTCCGAACTACCTTCGGTAAATCAAAACACAAAAACTCATAATACCGATCATCACCAAACTTTAAGCGTGCGGACCCTACGGGTTCGAGAACTATGTAGACATGACCGAGACACGTCTCCGGTCAATAACCAATAGCGGAACCTGGATGCTCATATTGGCTCCTACATATTCTACGAAGATCTTTATCGGTCAAACCGTATAACAACATACGATGTTCCCTTTGTCATCGGTATGTTACTTGCCTGAGATTCGATCGCCAGTATCTCAATACCTAGTTCAATCTCGTTACCGGCAAGTCTCTTTACTCATTCTGTAATGCATTATCCCGCAACTAACTCATTAGTCACACTGCTTGCAAGGCTTATAGTGATGTGCATTACAGAGAGGGCCCGGAGATACCTATCCGACAATCAGAGTGACAAATCCTAATCTCGAAATACGCCAACTCAACAAGTACCTTCGGAGACACCTGTAGAGCACCTTTATAATCACCCAGTTACGTTGTGACATTTGGTAGCACACAAAGTGTTCCTCCGGTAAACGGGAGTTGCATAATCTCATAGTCATAGGAACATGTATAAGTCATGAAGAAAGCAATAACAACATACTAAACGATCTAGTGCTAAGCTAACGGAATTGGTCAAGTCAATCACACCATTCTCCTAATGATGTGATCCCGTTAATCAAATGACAGCTCATGTCTATGGCTAGGAAACATAACCATCTTTGATCAACGAGCTAGTCAAGTAGAGGCATACTAGTGACACTCTGTTTGTCTATGTATTCACACATGTATTATGTTTCCGGTTAATACAATTCTAGCATGAATAATAAACATTTATCATGATATAAGGAAATAAATAATAACTTTATTATTGCCTCTAGGGCATATTTCCTTCAGTCTCCCACTTGCACTAGAGTCAATAATCTAGATTACACAGTAATGATTCTAACACCTATGGAGCCTTGGTGCTGATCATGTTTTGCTCATGGAAGAGGCTTAGTCAATGGGTCTGCAACATTCAGATTCGTATGTATCTTGCAAATCTCTATGTCTCCCACCTGGACTTGATCCCATATGGAGTTGAAGCATCTCTTGATATACTTGGTTCTCTTGTGAAATCTGGATTCCTTTGCCAGTGCAATTGCACCAGTATTGTCACAAAAAAATTCATTGGACCTGATGCACTAGGCATGACACCTAGATCGGATATGAACTCCTTCATCCAAACTCCTTCATTTGCTGCTTCCGAAGCAGCAATGTACTCTGGTTCACATGTAGATCCCGCCACGACGCTCTGTTTAGAACCGCTCCAACTGATAGCTCCACTGTTTAATATAAACACGTATCTGGTTTGCAATTTAGAATCGTCCGGATCAGTGTCAAAGCTTGCATGAACGTAACCATTTACGATGAGCTCTTTGTCACCTCCATAAACGAGAAACATATCCTTAGTCATTTTCAGGTACTTCAGGATGTTCTTGACCGCTGTCCAGTGATCCACTCCTGGATTACTTTGGTACCTCCCTACTAAACTAATAGCAAGGCACACATCAGGTCTGGTACACATCATTGCATACATGATAGAGCCTATGGCTGAAGCATAGGGAACATCTTTCATTTTCTCTCTGTCTTCTGCAGTGGTCAGGCATTGAGTCTTACTCAACTTCACACCTTGTAATATAGGCAAGAACCCTTTCTTTGCCCGATCCATTTTGAACTTCTTCAAAACTTTGTCAAGGTATGTGCCTTGTGAAAATCCAATTAAGCCTCTTGATCTATCTCTATAGATCTTGATGCCCAATATGTAAGCAGCTTCACCGAGGTCCTTCATTGAAAAACTCTTATTCAAGTATCATTTTATGCTATCCGGAAATTCTATATCATTTCCAATCAACAATATGTCATCCACATATAATATTAGAAATGCTACAGAGCTCCCACTCACTTTCTTGTAAATACAGGCTTCTCCAAAGGTCTGTATAAAACCATATGCTTTGATCACATTATCAAAGCGTTTATTCCAACTCCGAGAAGCTTGCACCAGTCCCTAAATGGATCACTGGAGCTTGCACACTTTGTTAGTACCTTTTGGATCGATAAAACCTTCAGGTTGCATCATATACAACTCTTCTTCCAGAAATCCATTCAGGAATGCAGTCTTTACAGCCATTTGCCGAATTTCATAATCATAAAATGCAGCAATAGCTAACATGATTCGGACGGACTTAAGCATCGCTATGGGTGAGAAGGTCTCATCGTAGTCAACTCCTTGAACTTGTCAAAAACCTTTCACAACAAGTCGAGCTTTGCAGATAGTAACATTACCATCAGTGTCTGTCTTCTTCCCGAAGATCCATTTATTCTTGATGGCTTGCCGATCATGGGGCAAGTCAGCCAAAGTCCACACTTTGTTCTCATACATGGATCCCATCTCAGATTTCATGGCCTCAAGCCATTTTTCGGAATCTGGGCTCATCATCGTTTCCTCATAGTACGTAGGTTCGTCATGGTCTAGCAACATGACCTCCAGAACAGGATTACCGTACCACTCTGGTCCAGATCTTACTCTGGTTGACCTACGAGGTTCGATAGTAACTTGATCTGAAGTTTCGTGATCATCATCATTAGCTTCCTCACTAATTGGTGTAGGTGTCACAGGAACCGGTTTCTGTGACGAACTACTTTCCAATAAGGGAGCAGGTAGAATTACCTCATCAAGTTCTACTTTCCTCCCACTCACTTCTTTCGAGAGAAACTCCTTCTCTAGAAAGGATTCATTCTTAGCAATGAATGTCTTGCCTTCGGATCTGTGATAGAAGGTGCACCCAATAGTTTCCTTTGGGTATCCTATGAAGACACATTTCTCCCATTTGGGTTTGAGCTTATCAGGTTGAAGCTTTTTCACATAAGCATCGCAGCCCCAAACTTTAAGAAACGATAACTTTGGTTTCTTGCCAAACCATAGTTCATAAGGCGTTGTCTCAATGGATTTTGATGGTGCCCTATTTAACGTGAATGGAGCCGTCTCTAAAGCATAACCCCAAAACGATGGCGGTAAATCAGTAAGAGACATCATAGATCGCACCATATCTAGTAAAGTACGATTACGACATTCGGACACACCATTACACTGTGGTGTTCCAGGTGGCGTGAGTTGCGAAACTATTCCGCATTGTTTCAAATGTAGACCAAACTCGTAACTCAAATATTCTCCTCCACGACCAGATGGTAGAAACTTTATTTTCTTGTTACGATGATTTTCCACTTCATTCTGAAATTCTTTGAACTTTTCAAATGTTTCAAACTTATGTTTCATTAAGTAGATATACCCATACCTGCTCAAATCATCTGTGAAGGTGAGAAAATAATGATACCCGCCGCGAGCCTCAATATTCATTGGACCACATACATCAGTATGTATGATCTCCAACAAATCTGTTGCTTGCTCTTGATACGTCTCCAACGTATCTATAATTTTTGACTGTTCCATGCTATTATATTATCAACCTTGGATGTTTTATATGCATTTATATGCTATTTTATATGATTTTTGGGACTAACCTTTTAACCTTGAGCCTAGTGCCAGTTTTTTGTTTTTTTCCTTGTTTTAGAGTATCGCAGAAAAGGAAAATCAAACGGAGTCCAATTGACCTGAAACTCATGGAACTTATTTTTGGAACGGAAGCAACCTGATAGACTTGGAGTGCACGTCATGGAAGAAATGAGGGTGCCACGAGGTAGGGGGGCGCGCCCTCCACCCTCGTGGGCCCCTCGTGCCCCCCCTGACGTACTTCTTCTGCCTATATATCTCCGTATACCCTAAAACGATCAGGGAGCACAATAGATCGGGAGTTCTGTCGCCAAAAGCCTCCGTAGCCACCGAAAGCCAATCTAGACTCGTTCCGGCACCCTGCCGGAGGGGGATTCCTCCTCCGGTGACCATCTTCATCATCCCGGTGATCTCCATGACGAGGAGGGAGTAGTTCTCCCTCGGGGCTGAGGGTATGTACCAGTAGCTATGTGTTTTCTCTCTCTCTCTCTCTCTCTCTCTCTCTCTCTTGTTCTTGATTTAGCACGATCTTGATGTATCGCGAGCTTTGCTATTATAGTTGGATCTTATGTTTCTCCTCCCCCTCTACTCTCTTGTAATGGATTGAGTTTCCCCTTTGAAGTTATCTTATCGGATTGAGTCTTTAAAGATTTGAGAACACTTGATGTATGTCTTGCCGTCCGTATTTGTGGTGACAATGGGATATCACGTGATTCACTTGATGTATGTTTTGGTGACCAACTTGCGGGTTCCGCCCATGAACCTATGCATAGGGGTTGGCACACGATTTCGTCGTGATTCTCCGGTAGAAACTTTGGGGCACTCTTTGAGGTTCTACGTGTTGGTTGAATAGATGAATCTGAGATTGTGTGACGCATATCGCATAATCATACCCACGGATACTTGAGGTGACATTGGAGTATCTAGGTGACATTAGGGTTCTGGTTGATTTGTGTCTTCAGGTGTTATTCTAGTACGAACTCTAGGGCTGTTTGTGACACTTATAGGAATAGCCCAATGGATTGATTCGAAAGAATAACTTTGAGGTGGTTTCGTACCCTACCATAATCTTTTCGTTTGTTCTCCACTATTAGTGACTTTGGAGTGACTTTTTGTTGCATGTTGAGGGATAGTTATGCGATCCAATTATGCTATTATTGTTGAGAGAACTTGCACTAGTGAAAGTATGAACCCTAGGCCTTGTTTCCTAGCATTGCAATACCGTTTACGCTCACTTTTATCATTAGTTACCTTGCTGTTTTTATATTTTCAGATTACAAAACCTATATCTACTATCCATATACCACTTGTATCACCATCTCTTCGCCGAACTAGTGCACCCATACAATTTACCATTGTATTGGGTGTGTTGGGGACACAAGAGACTCTTTGTTATTTGGTTGCAGGGTTGCTTGAGAGAGACCATCTTCATCCTATGCCTCCTACGGATTGATAAACCGTAGGTCATCCACTTGAGGGAAATTTGCTACTGTCCTACAAACCTCTGCACTTGGAGGCCCAAAAACGTCTACAGGAGGAAGGTTGTGTAGTAGACATTAAACTCTTTTCTGGCGCCGTTGCCGGGGAGGTTAGCGCTTGAAGGTATATCTTTAGATCTTGCAATCGAATCTTTTAGTTTCTTGTTTTATCACTAGTTTAGTTTATAAAAGAAAACTACAAAAAATGGAATTAAGATTGCCTCATATGCTTCATCTTTTTAATATCTATCATGAAAATAAGGACTCCGATAATTGTGCTCAAGTGCTAGAAGAAGAATGCATTAGAATGTTTGGCACTAAATATTTGAATGATGAGCATGATTGCAATGTTGTTTGTATGAATTCCTTGAATATCCATGATGCTAATGATATGCAAAGCCACGAGCTTGGGGAAGCTATGTTTGATGAAGATGATATTTTTGTCCCCCAAGCTTTGATGAGAAAATTTATTATGATGAAAACATGCCTCCTATTTATGATGATTATATTGATGAAAGTGGAATTGGAGAGGTCATGAGTTTATTTTGTGATGAATCCACTATTTCGGAAGAGGTTCCAATTGATTATGAGAACAAAGTTGCTATCTATGATGATTATTGTGCTGACTTGTATGCTATAAAGAATAATGATATCCATGAAACTTCTCATCATGATTTTAGTTTTCAATTGGATTATGCCTCGCATGATAGTTATTTTGTTGAGTTTGCTCCCACTATTATTCATGAAAATAATTTTGCTTGTGTGGAGAGTAGTAAATTTTCTATGCTTGTAGATCATGAAAAGAAAGCTTTATGTGATAGTTATATTGTTGAATTCATTCATGATGCTACTGGAAATTATTATGAGGGAGGAATATATGCTTGTAGGAATTGCAATAACATCAAGTTTCCTCTCTATGTGCTTAAAGTTTTGAAGTTATGCTTGTTTTGCTTTCCTATGCAAGTTGATTCTTGTTCCCACAAGTTGTTTGCTCACAAAATCCCTATGCATAGGAAGTGGGTTAGACTTAAATGTGCTAGTCATATTCATGATGCTCTCTTTATGTTTCAATTCTTATCTTTTATGAGAGCATCATTGAAATCATCGTGCCTAGCTAGGGGCGTAAACGATAGCGTTTGTTGGGAGGCAACCCAATTTTATTTTTGTTCCTTGCTTTTTGTTCCTGTTTAGTAATAAATAATTCATCTAGCCTCTGTTTAGATGTGGTTTTATGCTTTTAATTAGTGTTTGTGCCAAGTAGAACCTTTGGGAAGACTTGGGGAAAGTCTTTGCGATCTTGCTGTAAAAAATAGAAACTTTAGCGCTCACGAGAATTGCTGCCATTTTTTTACTGGAGAGTGCTATTTAGTTAATTATTTTTGAAGATGATTAATAGACAAATTACTCAGGTCCACCAATTTATTTGAGAATTTTATGAGTTCCAGAAGTATACGTTTGATCCAGATTACTACAGACTATTGTGTTTTTGACAGATTCTGTTTTCTTTGTGTTGTTTGCTTATTTTGATGAATCTATTAGTAGTATCGGAGGGTATGAACCATAGATAAGTTGGAATATAGTAGGTTTAACACCAATATAAATAAAGAATGAGTTCATTATAGTACCTTGAAGTGGTGTTTTGTTTTCTTTCGCTAACGGAGCTTACGAGTTTTCAGTTAAGTTTTGTGTTGTGAAGTTTTCAAGTTTTGGGTAAAGATTCGATGGACTATGGAATAAGGAGTGGCAAGAATGTCGGGTGGTAGGATCGACATATGCCAACGGGTGGCTTATCATTGCGGGGGCCAAAAGAACGTCGCCGGTGCCTGGAAACGGGATGAGGCGTAGATATGCACACCGGCGAATCTTACCCAGCTTCAGGGCTCTCCGGGGAGATAACACCCCTACTGCTGCTCCGCGGGGTCTCCGCATGGTTACTAAGTTCACAGGTGGCTACAATGCTCCTTGAGCTGTTTGGGATGGAAGGAGGAAGAAGGGCTTAGCTCAGCCTGCCTCTTCTCCTTGTAAGTGTCTATGTCTAGAAAGAGAGTTCAACCCTTTGCATGGGTGCACCGGGGGGTTTATATAGGCCTACCCCCCGGGGTACAATGGTAATGCAACTGGGCGCGGGGCCCAGCTGTCGGTGACTATGCTTGCCGGCTTCTCCGCCGGCTTCCGGGGCCCGCCGGCTGGTGGGTCCCGCCGACTGCCGGCTCCTGGGTCGGCAGGCCGGCCCCACCGGCCAGGGTCTTGTCGGCGGCCGGTTACTGTTGCTCCGTGTTTGTTGGCGCAGGCTTGGTCGGGGTAAGCGTGGCTACAGTAACGCCGCCTTGGCGGGCTATTACCGTAGCCCCGCCGCACCTTGTCTCCTTAATGGGCGTCTCCTTCGAGGAAGGCGGCAGGCCGGCTACGCGAAGCCGGCCCTCTGTCTCGCCGGCTTGAGAGGGGGTGCGGCCGCCTTCGGCATCTCTCTGCCCGAAGGGGCCCACCGCCTCGGGGGCCACGCTGGCGGCCCGTCGAGGACGGCGTTGGAGCCGCCGAGGCTACAGTGCCGCGCCGGGCGGGCCGCAGCGTCCCGCACGGCGCGCTGTACCAGGCGTGCTCCGGGTTTTGGGGGTGGCAGGCTCCACTGTATCCACACCCCGCTTCATCATCGCAGAATGGACGCGTACATCGCGGGTACGGCGTTGACTGCTTTATAGGAGCCGGCCCGGCGGTAGCCGGCCTTGTCATAGCTAGGAAGGTAGCCGGCTAGGGGGGAGTCGGCCTAAGTCTTGAGTCTTCTTATGAGCCGGACGGGCTCACAATTTTTTCTGAGGGGCCAGGGGAAGCCGGCTAGGCTACCCGTGGCTATTTACCCCGACAGTAGTCCCCGAAGGCGGGCGAGCTTCACGGCAGACGGAAGGACGGGAAGCTTGGCCGGCTTCATACCGTGAGGGGCCGACTGCGTCGTCGCAGCCGACTTCAGAGCGCTTTTCTTTATTAGGGCGACCGTGGTTGACCCGCGGGCCGGCCGCGGGCCCCACGACGAGCCACGTGGCGGGGAAGTCCTGCCGTCGCACGCGCGCGATGGGACGCCGCCGCAGGCCCGGGCCCGCCACTCCCTGGCCTCGGCCCGGGCGCAGATCTTCTGTGGCCCAAGGGGGCTGCTCGCCTTCCCGCGGCCGTTACCCCGCGTCATCAAGGCGCGTAATTAACGCGAGCGTGGGGGAGATGGGCACGATCGATCCCCACGATCCCCCACGCCGCGCCTCCTCGTCTCCGGCGCACGCGCCTACAAGTAGGAGGGGAGGGGAGAAGCACGGGCCTGTTCGCTCCCCCGCTCCCCATCCCCCCTGCTCTTCTTCTTCTTGCTCTTCTTCTTCTTGCTCTTCTTCGCGCTCGACGCAGCTTCGCGCCGTAGCCCTCCCACGCCGCCATGTCACTGGCCTTGTCGAGCTCGTGGGACGGGTCCAACGTCCACGACGAGCACATCGAGTTCCTCCGCCAGACCCGGCGTCTGCCCGCCGCCGACCTCGTGCAGGTGCGCCTGGCGCCCGCGAAGGAGGTCTCGCCGGTGCCGGAGGAAGGCGAGCGCGTCGTCTTCCGCACGCACTTCCTCCGGGGCTTCGGCTTCCCGGCGAGCAGTTTCATGCGGTCATTTCTCGAGTTCTACAACCTTCAACCGCACCACGTCACGCCCAACGCAGTGCTCCAACTCTCGGCGTTCGTCACGCCTGCGAAGGGTACTTGGGGGTGCTGCCGACGCTGGAGCTCTGGGCGGAACTGTTCCAGAACGAGCTCGGCACCGTCTCCGCCGGCGTGCCGGCTCCGTGTGGCGCCTTCATCGCGATGAAGAGGGCCAGCGACGACAACCCTTTCCCCCACATTCCTCTGATCCAGTCGGTCAAGCTATGGCAGAAGTCTTACTTCTACGTCAAGAACGTCGCCCGGCACGGCGACTACGTCAATCTGCCGGCTTACGTAGCCGGCCCGCCGACTGGGAAGCGGCGGACCTGGGGCTACCGGTCGAAGTCCCTGTCTCCAGCGGGGAACGCTTCCATCTCCCGGCTTCGGGTGATGATTCAGTCGGAAGGTCTGCTCGCGTCCGACTTGGTAACTGCCTTCGTCGAGCGCCGGATCTTGCCTCTTCAAAGCCGGCCGCACATGATGTGCCAGATGAGCGGCCGGTTCGATCCCTGCCGGCTGAGCACCTGGGAGATGCCGCATGCCGAGGTGGCTCTGATGGCGAACTATGTCGCCAACTTGAAGCTCACCGACGAGTGGCAATTCGGCAAGGCGCCGTACTCCCGCGCCCAGCCTCCGCCTGTGGTAAGCTTTTCCTCTCGCCGTCTGCCGGCTTGGGTTAGCCGGCCTCTGACCAGGCGACCATTTTTTCTCTTTTTCCTTCATCAGAATCCTCTCCTCCCACTGCCAGCCGGAGTCGACCGAGAGTACGCCCCGGACCGCACGGTGGATGACCCCGACGACCCGGATCTCTCCGCCGTCGCCATGGAGGACGCCGCCACGGGGGGTGCCGCCGAGCTCGGCGGCACCGGGCTCTTGGCCAGTTTCGACGACTGGCCGGACGATTTTGAAGCCGAAGAACTCCCGCGCCGCCAGCCGGCAACCGACCGCCACAGCGCGAGCTCGTCTGCCGTGCCGACTACCGGTGGCGGGAAGGGAAAACGCCGGGCCGCGCTCCCGCTCTTCGGAAACCGGCCGAAGAAACCGAAGGCCTCCGCCGCGGCCACAAAGCGCGAGGAGGCGGCGGCGAAGGCGGCCCGCTTCCGGAAGGTGGTGAAAAGCCCCCGTCAGTTTCTGCGTAAGTCTAGTAGCCGCCTGCATGCTTGTTATTCTGAAGTTTTCTTTCCTTGAATGTTTTCTGATTTCCTGAGCAGGGCGCCGCTCTCCCTCGAGAGAGGCCCAGCCGGCTCCGTGGTCGGGCCGAGCACCGGTTCTTCAGGGTCCCGCCGAGTAGACCCCCGCGCCGAACTTGACGTAGCCACGCAGCGCAACGCACGCGAGGCGCGCCGAGAGAGGGAGGCGGCCGAGCGGGCGACGGCGGAGCGAGAGGCCGCCCAAACGGCGCCAGGGCGAGCGAGCGCGGCGGCCGAGGCTCCATCGGAGCGGGCGGAGGTGGAAGGCGCGCGCAGCCAGACTCCGCTGCTCGCCATCCCCCTCCAGACCTTGGATCCGGACGTCCCTCTGCCCACGGCGGAGGAGATTATCCCCGAGCAGCCGCCGGTGCAGAGGGGCGAGGTCGTCGAGTGATCCGCTGAGAGGACGTCGCCAGCAGCGCCAGCCGGAGCAGGCGAAGGCGGCCGATCGTCGGCGGTGCCGGAGGAGCCGGCCCGGGCTGCACCCGAGGCCGGAGTCGGCCTTGAGATCAAGCCGGCGGCGGGCCGGCCCGCCGGAGGGGGCACGGCCCCGCCGGACACGCGCCGAGCCGCGGGAGCCGAGCGGACGACAGATGCCCTGGAGGCGGCCAGCTCCGCCACGTCCGGGTGGACTCCCAACAGTGGGAGCGACGAGCTGAACGTCGCGGCCCAAGAGGTTCGGAGCCGGCTGCAGGCACAGGCCGGCCTCCTGAGGCAATTCACTCAGGAGTTTCTGTCGACGCGGTCTGCAATCCGGGTAAGTCTTCACTCCTTGACCGCTCTGGTCCTTTGAATTTTTTCCGTGGGGGCGCGCTAGCGCACCCACTGGGTGTAGTCCCCGAGATCCGGGCCGACTGCGGCGCAGTCGGGTCGAATCTTACTAGACGACTATGTTGACTGTTTTTTCTGATCTTCAGGATTATCACAACTCTCGCGCGGCCACCTTCAACTCCCAGGCTCGGGAGCTAAGCCGGAGGACTGAAGACCTCGCTAGCAGCCGGCGTAAGTGTTTTGTCGTTGTTAACTTCTCGTGGGGGCGCGGCAGCGCACCCGCTGGGTGTAGTCCCCGAGATCCGGGCCGACTGCAGAGCAGTTGGGTCGGATCTTACTTGACGACTTTCCCTTTGCTGATTTTTCTCTTTATTTCTTGCTCGTGCAGAGGCCAACACCGACTTGCGGAGGGAACTCGGCGTGGTGGAGGCCGCTCTTCGTGCCAAGGACGCCGAGTACGCTGACTTGGCTCAAGAGCGCGACCGCCTAGCGACGAAACTGGCCGACCAGGAGGAGAGCCACAAGGCGGCCCTGCAAAGGGCTCAGGACGGCAAGGCTACCCTGAGGGCGGAGTTCGGGGCCAGGGAGGCGAGCTGGGCCGAGACGCACCGGGCGCTGGAAGAAGGCTTCGGCCGGGTCGAGGATCTTATTGACGGTAGGCTGTCTTTCTTGCTCTTCTTCCATTCGCCGGCTGCCTATGGTTTTGTTTTGACTTGTATTTGCTGTCTTGCGCAGAGTACTTCCCCGGCCAGTCTGTCCTTGCCGCCCAAGCCATCGAAGCCTACCGCGAGGAGCGCCGTCAAGCCGGGGTCGTGATTCCGCCGGATGCGAACCGGACATTGTCGGAGCAGCTTATCGCCGTCCAGGCGCGGCTGCAGCCGGCCCACCGGTTGCTCCGCCGGCTCCAACGCGCCGGGGCGACGATGCTGGCCGCGCTCTGGCCTGGCCAGGCAATTCCCCGGACCCCAAGCCGGACGGCCGACTGGCTTGAAGTCGCAGTCGGCCGCTTCGAGGCCTGCAAGGCGTCCGCGGCCCGTCTTGGAGCCAGGCGGGCGCTGGAGTTCGTCCGCACGTGGTACCCAGGGCTAAGCCTGGACCAGCTGCGGACGTGGCCGTCGGAAGCCGACGCCGAGCTGGAGGAGGTGCGGCCGGCGATCGCGCAGCGTGCCTCGACGATCGCCGAGTGCACCGACACCACCGTCTTCGCGCCGGAGCTCAACGACGGTGGCGCCGCCCAGCCGGAGGAATGGTTCGGGCTGAACCCGGCGGACGGCGAGGACTCGGCGGAAGAGATCGCCTCTAGCGACGAGGGCGAGGACGACGAGGAAGAGGACAGCGAAGACGCCGAGCCGACTGGTGGGGCGGCCGGCCGTCCCCCAGCCGATCGTGCCTCTAGCAACGAGCCACACAGGAGCGCGCCCTCTGCCGGAGACGACGATCAAGCCGAGGTTCGCCAGCCGACCGCTCCTTCAGCCGGCGCGACTACCTCCGTCGCCTAATCCAGCTCGTCTGCGGCCCCGCCGGCTTGATCTGCCTTTCGTTTCGTCCCTGTCTTTCTTTTTGGACAAATTTAAGTTTCTGCAATTCCACCCACTGGGGGTGTATCGAACAATGCTGAATGTCGACCTCTCTGGAGGCTTTTTGTGTAATATATTAATATATGCATGTGTTGGCATTCATCCGAGTGTACTTTTTGTCCTTAGGCTCTTTCCTTTGCCGCCTTCCCTCTTTGGGAAGGCAAGTACTTGAGTTTTCTTGGATTTGAAGTAGACTGAATGTAAGTCGGCCGGCCGGCTACTCTGGTAGTCGGTCGGCGGGAGGCAGCAAACCGGCTTTTGTTATATATGCGAGCCTGTTTGGTCCCTAGCCGTTTTTCATGTGCGCACCCTTTCCGGCTGGTGGCTCTTGCCAGCCGGGCAGTCGGTTCTTCGAGCTGCGATTTCGGCAAGAGCCAAGCCTGGGTGTCGACACATTACTTGTCTGACTGCGGGTAGGGCTCTTAATATAACTCTAGTCGGCCAGTCCTCGGGCCGACTCGTCGGACCCGGTACCGGACAAAATAAATGAAAAGATAATATCATACGCATGATAACTTTCATTCGTAAAACAACAGGTGGTAGTCCCCGAGTCTTTCTCGGGGAGCCTACTGTATCATACTAAACACAAAAGTGGGCATGACACATACTGTGCTTTAACTGTAAAACTTTCGAAGGAGATTTGCATTCCACGGTCGCTCCGACTCCTTGCCGGAGTCGTCTCTCTTGCGTGCCTTCGGCTTCTGCGCGTCGATGAGGTAGTAGGGGTTGTTGCCCAAGGCTCTGCTGATGATGAAGGGGCCTTCCCAGGGGGCTGCGAGCTTGTGCTGGCCGGCTGTCCGCTGGATCAGCCGGAGCACAAGGTCGCCCTCCTGGAAGGATCTTGGGCGGACCCTCCGGCTATGGTAGCGGCGCAGACCCTGCTGGTAGATAGCGGACCGGCTAAGGGCTAACAGTCGGGCCTCTTCCAGTAGGTCGACGCCGTCTTCTTGTGCTTCTTTGGCTTCTGCTTCCGTGTACATGGTTACCCGAGGCGAGTCGAACTCGATGTCTGTTGGGATGACCGCCTCGGCACCATATACAAGGAAGAAGGGAGTGAAACCGGTTGATCTGTTGGGAGTAGTGCGCAGACTCCATAGGACAGCCGGCAGCTCATCGAGCCAGCAGCCGGCTGAACGCTCCAGAGGTACGACCAGTCGAGGCTTGATGCCAGACAGAATGAGGCCATTTGCTCGCTCCACTTGGCCGTTTGACTGCGGGTGGGCGACTGACGCAAGGTCCAGCCGGATACCTTGCGCAGCGCAGAACCGTGCCAGGGCACCTTTGGCAAAGTTCGTGCCGTTGTCGGTGATGATGCTGTGCGGTACGCCGTACCGGGTTGTTATATCTGCAATGAATGTCACTGCACTCGGCCCATTCAGCTTCTTGATCGGCTTCGCCTCGATCCACTTGGTGAATTTGTCAACGGCGACGAGCAAATGTGTCATGCCGCCGCGCGCCGTCTTGAATGGGCCCACCATATCCAATCCCCAGACTGCAAAGGGCCAGGTGATGGGAATGGTCTTGAGTGCCGAAGCCGGAATGTGTTGCTGCGAGCTGAAAAGCTGGCAGCCTTTGCAGTGTTTGACTAGCTCTTTGGCGTCGTCCAAAGCAGTCGGCCAGAAGAAACCGTGGCGGAAGGCTTTGGCGACTAGTGATCTTGATGCGGCGTGGGGTTGGTAGAAGATGGTGTAGGGGGCCAGCTCGATGGCCCATTTGGCCACCCGGCCGGATGCATCCCGGCTGCCTATGATGTCGGCAAGCGGGGCAGTGCATACGACCGTGATGGGATGCTCTTGAAAGTACGGCTTCAGCTTCTTGGCGGCGAAGTACACGCCATAGCACATCTTCTGATAGTGCGGGTAATTTTGTTTCGAGGTGGACAGCACCTCGCTCAGGTAATAAACCGGTCTCTGGACCGGCTGGGCTCGGCCTTCTTCGGGGCGTTTGACCACAATGACGGTGCTGACCACCCGGCTAGTGGCGGCAATATATAGGAGCATGGGCTCCTTCTCAGTCGGTGCCGCCAAGACAGGCGGCGTGGACAGCACTTTCTTCAGCTCGTGGAAAGCTTGGTCGGCCTGGTCGTTCCACTCAAAGTGAGTGCTCTTCTTCATGAGGCGGTAGAGGGGGAGAGCCTTTTCTCCGAGCCGGCTGATGAAGCGGTTAAGAGAGGCCAGGCACCCGGTGAACTTATGAATCTCTTTGAGCTTGGTTGGGACCGCCATCCTCTCGATGGCTTTGATCTTCACAGGGTTGCACTCTATGCCACGTTCAGAGACCAGGAAGCCTAGGAGCTGGCCGGCTGGCACCCCGAACACGCATTTCTCTGGGTTGAGCTTGATTCGGAACCGGCGCAGGTTCTCGAATGTCTCCTTCAAGTCTTCCAGCAGAGTGCCGCGCTTCTCCGTCTTCACCACAACATCATCCACGTAAACGTGGGCATTCTTGCCGAGCTGCGTGAGGAGGCACTTCTGCATGCAACGCTGAAACGTGGCGCCGGCATTCCTCAAGCCGAACGTCATGGTCAGGTAGCAGAAGGCCCCAAACGGCGTGATGAAGGCAGTCTTCAGTTGGTCATCCGGGTTCAGCTTGATCTGGTGGTATCCAGAGTAGGCATCCAAAAAGCTCAACAGCTCGCATCCAGCTGTGGAGTCTATCACTTGATCAATCCTGGGCAGAGCGAAGGGATCTTTTGGGCAGGCTTTGTTGAGGCTCGTGTAATCTATGCACATGCGCCACTTGTTATTCTTCTTCAGCACGAGAACCGGGTTCGCGAGCCATTCGGGGAAGAAAACTTCCATGATGAAGCCGGCTGCAAGGAGCCAGGCTATCTCCTCCCCTACGATCCTTCTCTTCTCTTTTGACAGTCGGCGGAGGGGCTGCTTGACTGGTTTAGCATCCTCCCGCACGTGCAATTTGTTCTCGGCGAAATCCTTCGGAACACCCGGCATGTCCTTGGGGGACCATGCAAAGATATCCCGATTCTCACGGAGGAAATCGGCGAGCTCACCTTCCTATTTGCTGTCCAGGCTCGCCCCAATGACGGCAAACCTCTCGGGGTGCTCGGGGTCGAGCTGTATCTTCTTGGTCTCCTTGGCCGGCTGGAAAGATCCTTGGGCATCATACTCCTTGGAGTCGGCGGGTTGGTTTAGCTGCTTGCTGGCCAGGGCCACGACCCGGTCCAGCATCTTCCTCTCGGCCGCGATCACGAGGGATTCGGCCAGCCGGCTGCTGGCCGCGGCGCAGTCGGCGGACTTCTTGTAGTCGCCGGCGATGGTGATGACACCCTTGGAGCTCGGTATCTTCATCTTGAGGTAAGCATAGTGGGGGACCGCCATGAACTTGGCCAAGGCCGGTCGGCCAAGCAAGGCATGATAAGGGCTATCCAGGTCCACCACCTCGAACCAGATTGCTTCCCGGCGGAAATGATCCTTGCCCCCAAAGAGTACATCGATCCTGAGCTTGCCGATGGGGGCGCAGGACAGTCCGGGTACGATGCCGTGGAACGCCGTTCGGGTCGGCGCAAGTTGCTTGGCCTTGACGCCCAGCTTCTCCATGGTGTCGCGGTACAGGATGTTGATGCTGCTTCCGCCGTCGATCAGCACGCGGGAGAAGCATGCGGCGTGCGTATCCGTTGCGAGGGTGGCCTCCAGGACCAATGCGTAGGAGCCGGGGGATGGCATCACCTCTGGGTGGTCGGCCTGGCTCCAGCTGATGGGTTTCTCCGACCAGTGCATGTGGCTGGCTGGGCTGGTAGCGGCCATGTTGACCTCCTGTTGCTCTCGGCGCTTGCTGCACCGGTCTTCGGGCTGGCTCGTGAAGATGACATAAGATGCTTGCTCGTCGGGGAACTCGTCCTGCACGGCATCGACCCCGGGCCGGGCGGCTTTGGGCGGCGGAGCCGGCGGCGGCGGGCCGGCAGGCGGAGTCGGCGTGAGCCCTTCGCCCTTCGAGATTCGGGCGAGCCAGTTGCATTTGCGGGTCATGTGGTTGGACGGCTTCGTGCCGCTGTGGAATTTGCACGGGGCATCAAGGGTTTGCTCGTAGGAGAAGGCCGGCTGCCAAGCCGGCCGACCGCCCTTAGGCTTCTTGGGTGCGGGCCGCCCTTCAGGCGGCGCGTCTTCGACCGTGGCCACCTGCCGACTGGCGGGAGGCGGCGCAGGGCCCTTGCGTTTTTGATCGTTCTGGTGTTGGCGTCGGCCGCCGTCTCCAGCCGGCGCTTTGGGCGCCGGATTGAGTACCTTTCCGGATGCGTCCACCTGGAGCTCGGTCTTCATTGAGGAGTCGGCGGTGGCGTACTTGTCGGCGATGTTTAGGAGCTCGTCGAGGGTAGTCGGCTCATCGCAGAGAAGCTTGTGCTTGAGGAGGGTGCCCTCTCGGCACCCGGCTGTGAAGTATTCGATGGCTTGCACCTCGTGCACCCCCTCACAGGAGTTGCGGAGCTTGGCCCAACGCGTCAGGTAGTCACGAGTGGACTTGGCTGGGCCCTGTACACACAGGGAGAGCTGTCTGGGCTTGGGAGCCCGCTTGTAGGTGCTGGTGAAGTTGCGAACGAAGGCTTCAGTGAAGTCCACCCAGCTGTTGATGCTGAGCGGCTTAAGGCTGTTAAGCCAAGTCCGCGCCGTGCCCTGCAGCATGAGGGGCACGTACTTTACGGCAACGCGCCGGTTGCCATTGGCGATGCTGACGGCTGTGGAGTAGTCGGTCAGCCAGTCTTCCGGCTTCACCGAGCTGTTGTACTTGGGCGTGTCTCTTGGGAGCGAGAACCCTTTGGGGAAGGGCTCGTCGCGGATGCGGGGGCCGAAGCAAGGCGGGCCGACATCGTCTTCTTCTTCTAGCGCCAGAGATCGGGCCAGGCGGTCGATCCGGTGGCGGGCGTCGTTTTCGCCGATTCCATCCCGGCGACCAAGCCGGCCGCTGAGAGTCGGGTGAGCCACTGGGGGCGGGGTAGGATATCTTTCTCCGCGAGCTCGAGGCGGAGGCGGGGTGCCCCGCCATTCCATGGCTCGGGGGCGGCCGTCCGCGTCTCGCTCGATGGAGACTTGGGTCCGGCTTCGGCTGGAAGCCGGTTCTTTCTCGCGCCGCGGGCGGGTGTAGCTGGTAGTCGGCGACCGGGAGGTCGCGCCGTGCTCGCGGCGCGGGGGAGGGCTCCCCGTGCAGGCGTCGGCCACGTGCCGTCGTGCGGCCGCATCGATTAGTTGCTGGATGCGCCGCGTCATGTGGGGTAGATCTTCGGCTTCCAAGCCGTCTAGCTCGTCTACGGCCGCCTGGGCGGCGCGCAGGTTCTCGAGCGGGGTGGCGTAGACTGGGCGATCCACGCCGAGCGTGTCGGCGATGACGGTGCCGCGTTGCCTGACAGCGCCGGCCCGGCTAGGGCCAGCCGGAGCCGGCGTGCCGAAGGCGGCGCGATCAGCTTCGCGCTGGTAGGCCTCAGTGAGGCGTCTTACGGAGGCCAGCCGCCGGCCCTCCGCGAGGAGGGTGAGGCAGCGTGCCTCCAGAACTTCGTCGCTGGCGTCAGCCTGAAGGGGGACGGACAAGTCTTGGGCTGGCGCGCGCGGGGAGTCGCGGGCGCCCTCGTCAGTCGGGCCGTCGAGGCCGATAACCATCACCTCGGGGGCGTCAGAATCGCGATCGCCAGCCGGAGGGAGCGGGTCGTTGTAGACCGTGACGTTGGTGGGGAAGATGTCGTAGGATGCCGCGTCGGAGTCGACGGGCATCGGGTCGGTGGAGCCAACCGACTCCAAGTCCGCAGCGGGCTCGCTGGAGACGTGGAGCTGGCTAAGGAGGTTGGCGAGGTGATCTGTGCCCGCATCGGAGGCGAGCTCGTCAGAGATGCGGGCCTTGTCGAAGAGGCTAGCGAGGCCGCTAGCCGCGCAGGCGTCAGCGACGCCATGCAGCGCGTCGCGGCAAGCGCCATCGGGCGAGCCAGGCTGGCTGCGCCCGCGAGGAAGGAAAAGGGTTCCCGTCCAGAACAGGTCTCCGGACGACGGTGCACCTGGCCCCACGGTGGGCGCAAAATGTCGGGTGGTAGGATCGACATATGCCAATGGGTGGCTTATCATTGCAGGGGCCAAAAGAACGTCGCTGGTGCCTGGAAACGGGATGAGGCGTAGATATGCACGCCGGCGAATCTTACCCAGCTTCAGGGCTCTCCGGGGAGATAACACCCCTACTGCTGCTCCGCGGGGTCTCCGCATGGTTACTAAGTTCACAGGTGGCTACAATGCTCCTTGAGCTGTTTGGGATGGAAGGAGGAAGAAGGGCTTAGCTCAGCCTGCCTCTTCTCCTTGTAAGTGTCTATGTCTAGAAAGAGAGTTCAACCCTTTGCATGGGTGCACCGGGGGGTTTATATAGGCCTACCCCCCGGGGGTACAATGGTAATCCGACTGGGCGCGGGGCCCAGCTGTCGGTGACTATGCTTGCCGGCTTCTCCGCCGGCTTCCGGGGCCCGCCGGCTGGTGGGTCCCGCCGACTGCCGGCTCCTGGGTCGGCAGGCCGGCCCCACCGGCCAGGGTCTTGTCGGCGGCCGGTTACTGTTGCTCCGTGTTTGTTGGCGCAGGCTTGGTCGGGGTAAGCGTGGCTACAGTAACGCCGCCTTGGCGGGCTATTACCGTAGCCCCGCCGCACCTTGTCTCCTTAATGGGCATCTCCTTCGAGGAAGGCGGCAGGCCGGCTACGCGAAGCCGGCCCTCTGTCTCGCCGGCTTGAGAGGGGGTGCGGCCGCCTTCGGCATCTCTCTGCCCGAAGGGGCCCACCGCCTCGGGGGCCACGCTGGCGGCCCGTCGAGGACGGCGTCGGAGCCGCCGAGGCTACAGTGCCGCGCCGGGCGGGCCGCAGCGTCCCGCACGGCGCGCTGTACCAGGCGTGCTCCGGATTTTGGGGGTGGCAGGCTCCACTGTAGCCACGCCCCGCTTCATCATCGCAGAATGGACGCGTACATCGCGGGTACGGCATTGACTGCTTTATAGGAGCCGGCCCGGCCATAGCCGGCCCGGCGGTAGCCGGCCTTGTCATAGCTAGGAAGGTAGCCGGCTAGGGGGGAGTCGGCCTAAGTCTTGAGTCTTCTTATGAGCCGGACGGGCTCACAATTTTTTCTGAGGGGCCAGGGGAAGCCGGCTGGGCTACCCGTGGCTATTTACCCCGACAAAGAACCTAAGCTTGGGGATGCCCAAGGCACCCCAAGGTAATATTCAAGGACAACCAAAAGCCTAAGCTTGGGGATGCCCCGGAAGGCATCCCCTCACTACTAGGGAAAAGGCTAGCAGTAGCGCGGGTTTTAGACCTATCATTAGCGCGGGGTGGTGCGCTCCTGATAAGGCGCTACAGCTAACGAATAGCAGTAGCGTGCCTCCACGCACGCTACGGCTAAATCGACTTAGTAGCAGCGAGTTCCAGGAGGAGCGCTGCTGGTAATTAGTAGTAGCGCTTCTCTCTGCCCGCGCTGCTACTATTATTTCGTATTTTATTTCTTTTTTATTTCATGTTGTATTCATACACCTTTACACAAATTTTCATACGATAGGAATTTACAAATTGTTTTTACATCATAATGAGTTATTATATCACGGGGTGAAAGAACCGTGTGGACTAGTTTCAAGTGGACGGACATCCACTTGAAACTAATCCGCGGTTCTTTCACCCAATGATATAATAAATATCATCATCATCATATCATTAACAACTTATCATCATGATCATCATCATATCATTGGTCACTAGTGGTAATCACAAGTACTCCTGACATCTTCAACTCTAACACATTGTATCACATAATAAACATATTGTACCTCATAGGACCTACTAAATTCTCTTAGGACCTACTATATTCTCTAAGGTAAAATAGCAAAAAACAAGATAGCCCCTCGCTCTCCATTATGGAGAATGTAGATTATCCTGTCTCCAATTCTTGCCTTTGGCTTAACGTTGCTTCCAAGAACCTCCTTACGAATGTCCAAACATTTTTTCCACTCTTTGATTAGCATGTGTTCATCGGTTTCAGAAATTCGATATGCACAGGTGAGATTCGTAGGATGACCTGGCTGTAGGTTCAGAACTTCAAGGCGACCATTGTAATACATCAGATGAGGCACACAATCCATCGGTATTTTCTGTTGAGAAACATAGTAATAACTTCGTAGTTAGCAATGATGTACTAGTTTTAGAAGTATGCAAAAGATGCACGGATGTCGTAATAGTAAAATATCTTACCAGGGTATCTCCATAGAAGTTATCGTGGTTCAACACGTGCACTAGTGGCACGTATTCACCATAATTTGGAGGAGTTCGATAATAGGTATTGTAATTCTCAAAAAAAGTACAATAAGCAATCAGATGATTTTTCTCCTTAATTATAAGTTAATTCGAAGCCATCAGTGTAGTGGGTTTTGTCTACCATCTTCTGCACATTCTTTCAAGATTCAAAATAAGCTGTCAATGGAAATAAGCTGTCAACTATTTTGAAATAAACAATATAAATTAGTTAATAACTATGTTTGAGAAACTCACATTGCGGTAGAATCGGAAGCATATCAACAAGGACCCAAATGTCCATATTGTCTTGCTTGATGTCAGGATGACCAAGATCCATGGTGACAATCATACCCTCATAAAAACCATACATTTTGCAAAGTGCTTCCCAATTTTGACAACCAAAATGGGTTACGCTTTGAGAATTATACAGATTTACTTCAAAATCGATATCATGATGGGTCCTTAGGTGTATTTTCTTTGTTTGAAAATTTTCATGGTCTTCAAAACCCATCCTCTCCAAGACATAGCGTCTTGCTGAAGGAAATATGCCCTAGAGGCAATAATAAAGTTATTATTTATTTCCTTATATCATGATAAATGTTTATTATTCATGCTAGAATTGTATTAACCAGAAACATAATACATGTGTGAATACATAGACCAACAGAGTGTCACTAGTATGCCTCTACTTGACTAGCTCGTTAATCAAAGATGGTTATGTTTCCTAACCATGAACAAAGAGTTGTTATTTGATTAACGAGGTCACATCAGTAGTAGAATGATCTGATTGACATGACCCATTCCATTAGCTTAGCACCCGATCGTTTAGTATGTTGCTATTGCTTTCTTCATGACTTATACATGTTCCTATAACTATGAGATTATGCAACTCCCGTTTACCAGAGGAACACTTTGGGTACTAACAAACGTCACAACATAACTGGGTGATTATAAAGGAGTACTACAGGTGTCTCCAATGGCAGATGTTGGGTTGGCGTATTTCGAGATTAGGGTTTGTCACTCCGATTGTCGGAGAGGTATCTCTGGGCCCTCTCGGTAATGCACATCACATAAGCCTTGCAAGCACTGCAACTAATATGTTAGTTGTGAGATGATGTATTACGGAACGAGTAAAGAGACTTGCCGGTAACGAGATTGAACTAGGTATTGGATACCGACGATCGAATCTCGGGCAAGTAACATACCGACGACAAAGGGAACAACGTATGTTGTTATGCGGTCTGACCGATAAAGATCTTCGTAGAATATGTAGGAGCCAATATGGGCATCCAGGTCCCGCTATTGGTTATTGACCGGAGACGTGTCTCGGTCATGTCTACATTGTTCTCGAACCGTAGGGTCCGCACGCTTAATGTTATGATGACAGTTATTATGAGTTTATGCATTTTGATGTACCAAAGGTTGTTCGGAGTCCCGGATGAGATCACGGACATGACGAGGAGTCTCGAAATGGTCGAGACGTAAAGATTGATATATTGGAAGCCTATGTTTGGACATAGGAAGTGTTCCGGGTGAAATCGGGATTTTACCGGAATACCGGGAGGGTTACCGGAACCCCCCCGGGAGACTAATGGGCCTATTGGGCCTTAGTGGAAAAGAGAAAAGGGGCAGCCCACAGCTGGCCGGCGCCCCCCCTTCCCCAAGTCCTAGTAGGACTAGGAGAAGGGGCCGGCCCCCCTCTCTCTCCTTTCCCCCTTGAGAGTCCTAATTGGAATAGGATTGGAGGGGGGAGTCCTACTCCCGGTAGGAGTAGGACTCCCCCTGCGCCTCCCTCTCTCTGGCCGGCCGGCCCCCTCCCTCCAACCTTTATATACGGGGGCAGGGGACACCCCAAGACACACAAGTTGATCCTTGAGATCGTTCCTTAGCCGTGTGCGGTGCCCCCTGCCACCATATTCCACCTCGATCATACCGTTGTAGTGCTTAGGCGAAGCCCTGCGTCGGTAGTACATCAAGATCGTCACCACGCCGTCGTGCTGACGGAACTCCTCCTCGACGCTTTGCTGGATCGGAGCCTGAGGATCGTCATCGAGCTGAACGTGTGCTAAGAACTCGGAGGTGCCGGAGTAACGGTGCTTGGATCGGTCGGATCGGGAAGAAGACGTATGACTACTTCCTCTACGGTGTGTGATCGCTTCCGCAGTCGGTCTGCGTTGGTACGTAGACAACACTCTCCCCTCTCGTTGCTGTGCATCACCATGATCTTGCGTGTGCGTAGGAAAATTTTCGAAATTACTACGTTCCCCAACAGTGGCATCCGAGCCTAGGTTTTATGGTTTGATGTTATTTGCACGAGTAGAACACAAGTGAGTTGTGGGCGATACAAGTCATACTGCCTACCAGCATGTCATACTTTTGTTCGGCGGTATTGTTGGGTGAGACGATCCGGACCAACCTTACGCGAGACCGGTTCCCTTGACGTGCTTTGCACATAGATGGCTTGCGGAAGACTGTCTCTCCAACTTTAGTTGAACCAAGTGTGACTACGCCCGGTCCTTGAGAAGGTTAAAACGGAGTCTATTTGACGAACTATCGTTGTGGTTTTGATGCGTAGGTGAGATGAGTTCTTACTTAAGCCCGTAGCAGCCACGTAAAACTTGCAACAACAAAGTAGAGGACGTCTAACTTGTTTTTGCAGGGTATGTTGTGATGTGATATGGTCAAGGCATGATGCTGATTTTATTGTATGAGATGATCATGTTTTGTAACCGAGTTATCGGCAACTGGCAGGAGCCATATGGTTGTCGCTTTATTGTATGCAATGAAATCGCGATGTAATGCTTTACTTTATTACTAAGCGGTAGTGATAGTCGTGGAAGCATAAGATTGGCGAGACGACAACGATGCTACGATGGAGATCAAGGTGTCGCGCCGGTGACGATGGTGATCATGACGGTGCTTCGGAGATGGAGATCACAAGCACAAGATGATGATGGCCATATCATATCACTTATATTGATTGCATGTGATGTTTATCCTTTTATGCATCTTATCTTGCTTTGATTGACGGTAGCATTATAAGATGATCTCTCACTAAATTATCAAGAAGTGTTCTCCCTGAGTATGCACCGTTGCCAAAGTTCGTCGTGCCCAGACACCACGTGATGATCGGGTGTGATAAGCTCTACGTCCAAATACAACGGGTACAAAACAGTTGCACACGCAGAATACTCAGGTTATACTTGACGAGCCAAGCATATACAGATATGGCCTCGGAACACGGAGACCGAAAGGTCGAGCGTGAATCATATAGTAGATATGATCAACATAACGATGTTCACCATTGAAAACTACTCCATCTCACGTGATGATCGGTTATGGTTTAGTTGATTTGGATCACGTGATCACTTAGAGGATTAGAGGGATGTCTATCTAAGTGGGAGTTCTTAAGTAATTTGATTAAATGAACTTAAACTTATCATGAACTTAGTACCTGATAGTATCTTGCTTGTTTATGTTGATTGTAGATAGATGGCTCGTGCTGTTGTTCCGTTAAATTTTAATGCGTTCCTTGAGAAAGCAAAGTTGAAAGATGATGGTAGCAATTACACGGACTGGGTCCGTAACCTGAGGATTATCCTCATTGCTGCACAGAAGAATTACGTCCTGGAAGCACCGCTGGGTGACAGGCCTGCTGCTGGAGCAACGCCAGATGTTATGAACGTCTGGCAGAGCAAAGCTGATGACTACTCGATAGTTTAGTGTGCCATGCTTTACGGCTTAGAATCGGGACTTCAACGACGTTTTGAACGTCATGGAGCATATGAGATGTTCCAGGAGTTGAAGTTAATATTTCAAGCAAATGCCCGAATTGAGAGATATGAATTCTCCAATAAGTTCTATAGCTGCAAGATCGAGGAGAACAGTTCTGTCAGTGAGCATATACTCAAAATGTCTGGGTATAATAATCACTTGATTCAGATGGGAGTTAATCTTCCAGATGATTGCGTCATTGACAGAATTCTCCAATCACTGCCACCAAGCTACAAGAGCTTCGTGATGAACTATAATATGCAAGGGATGAACAAGACTATTCCCGAGCTCTTCGCAATGCTGAAAGCTGCGGAGGTAGAAATCAAGAAGGAGCATCAAGTATTGATGGTTAGCAAAACCACTAGTTTCAAGAAAAAAGGGCAAAGGGAAGAAGAAGGGAAACTTCAAGAAGAACAGCAAGCAAGTTGCTGCTCAGGAGAAGAAACCCAAGTCTGGACCTAAGCCTGAAACTGAGTGCTTCTACTGCAAGCAGACTGGTCACTGGAAGCGGAACTGCCCCAAGTATTTGGCGGATAAGAATGATGGCAAAGTGAACAAAGGTATATGTGATATACATGTTATTGATGTGTACCTTACTAGAGCTCGCAGTAGCACCTGGGTATTTGATACTGGTTCTGTTGCTAATATTTGCAACTCGAAACAGGGACTACGGAATAAGCGAACGCTAGCAAAGGACGAGGTGACGATGCGCGTGGGAAATGGTTCCAAAGTCGATGTGATCGCGGTCGGCACGCTACCTCTACATCTACCTTCGGGATTAATATTAGACCTAAATAATTGTTATTTGGTGCCAGCGTTGAGCATGAACATTATATCTGGATCTTGTTTGATGCGAGACGGTTATTCATTTAAATCAGAGAATAATGATTGTTCTATTTATATGAGTAATATCTTTTATGGTCATGCACCTTTGAAGAGTGGTCTATTCTTGTTGAATCTCGAAGATAGTGATACACATATTCATAATGTAGAAGCCAAAAGATGCAAAGTTATTAATGATAGTGCAACTTATTTGTGGCACTGCCGTTTAGGTCATATCGGTGTAAAGCGCATGAAGAAACTCCATACTGATGGTCTTTTGGAACCACTTGATTATGAATCACTTGGTACTTGCGAGCCGTGCCTCATAGGCAAGATGACTAAAACACCGTTCTCCGGTACTATGGAGAGAGCAACGGATTTATTGGAAATCATACATACCGATGTATGTGGTCCGATGAATATTGAGGCTCGTGGCGGATATCGTTATTTTCTCACCTTCACAGATGATTTAAGCAGATATGGGTATATCTACTTAATGAAACATAAGTCTGAAACATTTGAAAAGTTCAAAGAATTTCAGAGTGAGGTTGAAAATCATCGTAACAAGAAAATAAAGTTTCTACGATCTGATCGTGGAGGAGAATATTTGAGTTACGAGTTTGGTGTACATTTGAAAAATTGTGGAATAGTTTCGCAACTCACGCCACCCGGAACACCACAGCGTAATGGTGTGTCCGAACGTCGTAATCGTACTTTACTAGATATGGTGCGATCTATGATGTCTCTTACTGATTTACCGCTATCGTTTTGGGGTTATGCTTTAGAGACGGCCGCATTCACGTTAAATAGGGCACCATCAAAATCCGTTGAGACGACACCTTATGAACTATGGTTTGGCAAGAAACCAAAGTTGTCGTTTCTTAAAGTTTGGGGCTGCGATGCTTATGTCAAAAAGCTTCAACCAGATAAGCTCGAACCCAAATCGGAGAAATGTGTCTTCATAGGATATCCAAAGGAAACTATTGGATACACCTTCTATCACAGATCCGAAGGCAAGACTTTTGTTGCTAAATTCGGAAACTTTCTAGAGAAGGAGTTTCTCTCGAAAGAAATGAGTGGGAGGAAAGTAGAACTTGACGAGGTAACTGTACCTGCTCCCTTATTGGAAAATAGTACATCACAGAAAACTGTTTCTGCGACACCTATACCAATCAGTGAGGAAGCTAATGATGATGATCATGAAGCTTCAGAACAAGATACTGCTGAACCACGTAGATCAACCAGAGTGAGATCCGCACAAGAGTGGTACGGTAATCCAGTTCTGGAAGTCATGCTGCTAGATCATGATGAACCTACGAACTATGAAGAAGCGATGGTGAGCCCAGATTCCGCAAAGTGGCTTGAGGCCATGAAATCTGAGATGGGATCCATGTATGAAAACAAAGTATGGACTTTGGTTGACTTGCCCGATGATCGGCAAGCAATTGAGAATAAATGGATCTTCAAGAAAAAGACTGACGCTGACGGTAATATTACTGTCTATAAAGCTCGACTTGTCGCGAAAGGTTTTCGACAAGTTCAAGGGGTTGACTATGATGAGACCTTCTCACCCGTAGCGATGCTTAAGTCCGTCAGAATTATGTTAGCAATTGCCGCATTTTATGATTATGAAATATGGCAGATGGATGTCAAAACTGCATTCCTGAATGGATTTCTGGAAGAAGAGTTGTATATGATACAACCAGAAGGTTTTGTCGATCCAAAGGGAGCTAACAAAGTATGCAAACTCCAGCGATCCATTTATGGACTGGTGCAAGCATCTCGGAGTTGGAATAAACGCTTTGATAGTGTGATCAAAGCATTTGGCTTTATACAGACTTTTGGAGAAGCTTGTATTTACAAGAAAGTGAGTGGGAGCTCTGTAGCATTTCTGATATTATATGTAGATGACATATTGCTGATTGGAAATGATATAGAATTTCTGGATAGCATAAAGGGATACTTGAATAAAAGTTTTTCGATGAAAGACCTCAGGGAAGCTGCTTACATATTAGGCATAAATATCTATAGAGATAGATCAAAACGCTTAATTGGACTTTCACAATGCACATACCTTGACAAAATTTTGAAGAAGTTCAAGATGGATCAAGCAAAGAACGGGTTCTTGCCTGTGCTACAAGGTGTGAAGTTGAGTAAGACTCAATGCCCGACCACTGCAGAAGATAGAGAGAAAATGAAAGATGTTCCCTATGCTTCAGCCATAGGCTCTATCATGTATGCAATGCTGTGTACCAGACCTGATGTGTGCCTTGCTATAAGTTTAGCAGGGAGGTACCAAAGTAATCCAGGAATGGATCACTGGACAGCGGTCAAGAACATCCTGAAATACCTGAAAAGGACTAAGGATATGTTTCTCGTATATGGAGGTGACAAAGAGCTCACCGTAAGAGGTTACGTTGATGCAAGCTTTGACACTGATCCGGACGATTCTAAATCGCAAACCGGATACGTGTTTACTTTAAACGGTGGAGCTGTCAGTTGGTGCAGTTCTAAACAAAGCGTCGTAGTGGGATCTACATGTGAAGCGGAGTACATAGCTGCTTCGGAAGCAGCAAACGAAGGAGTCTGGATGAAGGAGTTCATATCCGATCTAGGTGTCATACCTAGTGCATCGGGTCCAATGAAAATCTTTTGTGACAATACTGGTGCAATTGCTTTGGCAAAGGAATCCAGATTTCACAAAAGGACCAAACACATCAAGAGACGCTTCAACTCCATCCGGGATTTAGTCCAGGTGGGAGACATAGAGATTTGCAAGATACATACGGATCTGAATGTTGCAGACCCGTTGACTAAGCCTCTTCCACGAGCAAAACATGATCAACACCAAGGCTCCATGGGTGTTAGAATCATTACTGTGTAATCCAGATTATTGACTCTAGTGCAAGTGGGAGACTGAAGGAAATATGCCCTAGAGGCAATAATAAAGTTATTATTTATTTCCTTATATCATGATAAATGTTTATTATTCATGCTAGAATTGTATTAACCGGAAACATAATACATGTGTGAATACATAGACCAACAGAGTGTCACTAGTGTGCCTCTACTTGACTAGCTCGTTAATCAAAGATGGTTATGTTTCCTAACCATGAACAAAGAGTTGTTATTTGATTAATGAGGTCACATCATTAGTAGAATGATCTGATTGACATGACCCATTCCATTAGCTTAGCACCCGATCGTTTAGTATGTTGCTATTGCTTTCTTCATGACTTATACATGTTCCTATAACTATGAGATTATGCAACTCCCGTTTACCGGAGGAACACTTTGGGTACTACCAAACGTCACAACGTAACTGGGTGATTATAAAGGAGTACTACAGGTGTCTCCAATGGCAGATGTTGGGTTGGCGTATTTCGAGATTAGGGTTTGTCACTCCGATTGTCGGAGAGGTATCTCTGGGCCCTCTCGGTAATGCACATCACATAAGCCTTGCAAGCACTGCAACTAATATGTTAGTTGTGAGATGATGTATTACGGAACGAGTAAAGAGACTTGCCGGTAACGAGATTGAACTAGGTATTGGATACCGACGATCGAATCTCGGGCAAGTAACATACCGATGACAAAGGGAACAACGTATGTTGTTATGCGGTCTGACCGATAAAGATCTTCGTAGAATATGTAGGAGCCAATATGGGCATCCAGGTCCCGCTATTGGTTATTGACCGGAGACGTGTCTCGGTCATGTCTACATTGTTCTCGAACCGTAGGGTCCGCACGCTTAACGTTACGATGACAGTTATTATGAGTTTATGCATTTTGATGTACCGAAGGTTGTTCGGAGTCCCGGATGAGATCACGGACATGACGAGGAGTCTCGAAATGGTCGAGACGTAAAGATTGATATATTGGAAGCCTATGTTTGGACATAGGAAGTGTTCCGGGTGAAATCGGGATTTTACCGGAATACCGGGAGGGTTACCGGAACCCCCCGGGAGACTAATGGGCCTATTGGGCCTTAGTGGAAAAGAGAAAAGGGGCAGCCCACAGCTGGCCGGCGCCCCCCCCCCTTCCCCAAGTCCTAGTAGGACTAGGAGAAGGGGCCGGCCCCCCTCTCTCTCCTTTCCCCCTTGAGAGTCCTAATTGGAATAGGATTGGAGGGGGGAGTCCTACTCCCGGTAGGAGTAGGACTCCCCCTACGCCTCCCTCTCTCTGGACGGCCAGCCCCCTCCCTCCAACCTTTATATACGGGGGCAGGGGACACCCCAAGACACACAAGTTGATCCTTGAGATCGTTCCTTAGCCGTGTGCGGTGCCCCCTGCCACCATATTCCACCTCGATCATACTGTTGTAGTGCTTAGGCGAAGCCCTGCGTCGGTAGTACATCAAGATCGTCACCACGCCATCGTGCTGACGGAACTCCTCCTCGACGCTTTGCTGGATCGGAGCCCGAGGATCGTCATCGAGCTGAATGTGTGCTAAGAACTCGGAGGTGCCGGAGTAACGGTGCTTGGATCGGTCGGATCGGGAAGAAGACGTACGACTACTTCCTCTATGGTGTGTGATCGCTTCCGCAGTCGGTCTGCGTTGGTACGTAGACAACACTCTCCCCTCTCGTTGCTGTGCATCACCATGATCTTGCGTGTGCGTAGGAAAATTTTCGAAATTACTACGTTCCCCAACACTTGCATGGCATGGGATAAGCTAGTCGAATTGTAAAAGATGAAAATTAGACGTTTAAATAGTTGAAGTCATGCTTAATTACAAAAAAACACTTGTCGTTGTTGCGTACCATTTCAACATCGAAGGTCTCCTCGAGCTTAATGCTGAAGCGCTAATCTTCGTCCAGCTCAACGAACCTGTCGCACATACCTCGATCATCGTGGCACCAGCTGCACTTCCCCGGGAGACTGTCGTCGTCCGAGTACGACATTTCCTACGTTCATAATTCAAAGATTAAACTTGTACAATTAAATATATGTACTAAAAACCTAAATTAGATCATTATTTTTCAAAGAAAATCCAGGCCACTCGATATTTCCCACATATTCTAGCACAAGTCATGCCAGAATTCATGGAAAAATCCGGCATGACCTTTGCTAAAAAAGGACATATCGAGCGCCTGAAATTTGCCGGAACGGAAATTAATCAACACTCCGGCAAAACATAGGCCACTCGGAGGTGTAACCAAAACATGAAATAATTGCTTAAACTAAAAAATAACACCAAATATGGCATGTTCAACTAGTTCTTACTAAATATAAACTTAGTATAAAAAGAAAAAAACTAGTTCTTTCTAAAAATGAAGTAGTTCAACTAGTTATTAATTTACTTACTATACTTGTTCAACTAAAACTTAACTAGTTCAACTATAACTAAACTAGTTCTATTAATTCAACTAGTTCTTACTAAATATAAACTTACTATAAATAGAAAGAAACTAGCACATCTACTACTACTAATTAACATCTAACTACTACATCTACTACTAATTAACATATACTACTGCTAATTATACATCTACTACTAATTAACATCTATCCACTACTTCTAAAAATCATTATCTATGAATCCTAAATTAGCATCTACTACTACTAAAATCATCTAACTAAGCAAAGAGAGAGGGGGTTGGGGAGGGGTGGGGGGCTTACAGAGGGAGAGACGATGGCGGGGAGGTGCTCGGCGACGGAGGGGCGGCGAGGGCGGGCTCGGGATCGGGGGGGCCGCGGTCCTGGGCGGCGGCGGTGAGGTCGAGGGCGGCGACAGTGTGGTCGAGAGCGGCGGCGGTGAGGTTGAGGGCGGGCGGCGGCGGCGGTGAGGGCGCAGGCGCGCTCGGGCTCGGGCGGGGGCGACAGGGAGTAGGGGAACAGGCCGGTGGGGGGGGGGGGGAAGGAGGACTTAGCGAAATTTTGATGCGGGGGGTGGTTAACTCGAACTAGCAGTAGCGCACGTACAGAAAACGCGCTATAGCTAACTTATCTATAGCGCGTTTTGGGAAAAACCGCTACTGCTAATGGAAGCAGTTATTTCTTTTGTTTAGTAAAAACATCAAAAATATACATTGGTCATCATTGATGTTTTAGTGTATAATCTAAATAGTCAACATGAATCCTCACTGTACGTGTATAGGCACAGGCGAGGATTCATATTGCAACCACAAATCATACACATATAGTTCAATGAAGACCAAGTGCTCAAGATAGGTTGAGAAGCAACATATTTAAGGTGGTAAACACCTTGTTCGCTTAGCAGTATGGGACTAAACTTAATTAGTTGCGGTCATACTTACTAGCAGCGAGTTTTGAGAAAAACCGCTGCTACTAAGTTCTTTAGCAGTAGCGCGTCCACGGGAAGGAAGCTACTACTATATCTAGCCTGGAGGCAACACCGTGGCAATTATAGTAGTAGCGCTCTTTTCACCTAGAGCGCTACTGCTACTCAGTCATTAGCGGCGCTCTTTTCTAAAGCTCGTTGCTGCTAATTAGCAGTAGCGTCTTTTTTTATACCGTGCTGCTGCTAAGATTCTGTGTATAAGGTTTTCCCTAGTAGTGCCTCTTTCGTCTTCATTCATCGGTAACTTTATTTGGAGCTATATTTTTATTTACCACATGATATGTGTTCTGCTTGGAGCGTCATTTTATTTTATTTAGTTTTTCTTGATGTTTGAATAAAGTACCAAGATCTGAAATTATTAAATGTTAGAGAGTCTTCACATAGTTGCATAATTATTCGACCACTCATTGATCTTCACTTATATCATTCGGAATAGTTTGTTGTTGCTCTAGTGCTTCACTTATATCTTTTTAGAGCATGGTGGTGGTTTTATTTTGAAGAAATAGATGAACTCTCATTCTTCACTTATATTATTTTGAGAGTCTTTAGAACAGCATGGTAGTTCGCTTTGGTTATGAAAGTAGTCCTAATATGATGGGCATCCAAGAGGGATATAATAAAAACTTTCATATAGAGTGCATTGAATACTATGAGAAGTTTGATACTTGATAATTGTTTTGAGATATGAAGATGGTGATATTAGAGTCATGCTAGTTGAGTAGTTGTGAATTTAAGAAATAATTGTGTTAAAGTTTGTGATTCCCGTAGCATGCACGTATGGTGAACCGTTATGTGACGAAGTTGGAGCATGATTTATTTATTGATTGTCTTCCTTATGAGTGGCGGTCAGGGACGAGCGGTGGTCTTTTCCTACCAATCTATCCCCCTAGGAGTATGCGCGTAGTACTTTGTTTCGATAACTAATAAATTTTTACAATAAGTATGTGAGTTCTTTATGACTAATGTCGAGTCCATGGATTATACGCACTCTCACCCTTCCACCATTGCTAGCCTCTCTAATACCGCGCACCTTTCGCCAGTATCATAAACCCACCATATACCTTCCTAAAAACAACCACCATACCTACCTATTATGGCATTTCCATAGCCATCCCGAGATATATTGCCATGCAACTTTCCACCGTTCTGTTTATTATGACACGCTCCATCATTGTCATATTGCTATGCATGATCATGTAGTTGACATCGTATTTGTGGCAAAGCCACCGTTCATAATTCTTTCATACATGTCACCCATGAGTCATTGCACATCCTGGTACACCGCCGGAGGCATTCATATAATCATATCTTGTTCTAAGTATCGAGTTGTAATTCTTGAGTTGTAAGTAAATAAAAGTGTGATGATCATCATTATTAGAGCATTCTCCCAGTGAGGAAAGGATGATGGAGACTATGATTCCCCCACAAGTCGGGATGAAACTCCGGACGAAAATAAAATAAATAAAAGAGACCAAAGAAGCCCAAATAAAAAAAGAAGAGAAAAGAGGCTAAAAAAAGAGAGAAAGGCCCAAATAAAAAATGAGAGAAAAAGAGAGAAGGGGCAATGCTACTATCCTTTTTACCACACTTGTGCTTCAAAGTAGCACCATGATCTTCATGATAGAGAGTATCCTATGTTGTCACTTTCATATACTAGTGGGAATCTTTCATTATAGAACTTGGCTTGTATATTCCAATGATGGGCTTCTTCAAAATGCCCTAGGTCTTCATGAGCAAGCGAGTTGGATGCACACCCACTTAGTTTCTTTTTGAGCTTTTATACACTTATAGCTCTAGTGCTTCCGTTGCATGGCAATCCCTACTCACTCACATTGATATCTATTGATGGGCATCTCCATAGCCCGTTGATACGGCTAGTTGATGTGAGACTATCTTCTCCTTTTTGTCTTCTCCACAACCGCCATTCTATTCCACCAATAGTGGGATATCCATGGGTCACGCTCATATATTGCGTGAAGATTGAAAAAGTTTGAGAACATCAAAAGTATGAAACAATTGCTTGGCTTGTCATCGGGGTTGTGCATGATTTAAATATTTTGTGTGGTGAAGATGGAGCATAGCCAGACTATATGATTTTGTAGGGATAGCTTTCTTTGGCCATGTTATTTTGAGAAGACATGATTGCTTTGTTAGTATGATTGAAGTATTATTATTTTTATGTAAATATTAAACTTTTGTCTTGAATCTTATGGATCTGAATATTCTTGCACAATAAAGAGAACTACATGGATAAATATGTTAGGTAGCATTCCACATCAAAAAATTTGTTTTTATCATTTACCTACTCGAGGACGAGCAGGAATTAAGCTTGGGGATGCTGATACGTCCCCAACGTATCTATAATTTTTTATTGTTCCATGCTATTATATTATCAACCTTGGATATTTTACATGCATTTATATGATATTTTATATGATTTTTGGGACTAACCTATTAACCTAGAGCCCAGTGCAAGTTTCTATTTTTTTCCTTGTTTTAGAGTATCGCAGAAAAGGAAAATCAAACGGAGTCCAATTGACCTGAAACTTCACGGAACTTATTTTTGGAACGAAAGCAACCTGATAGACTTGGAGTGCACGTCAGGAAAGAAACGAGGGAGTCACGAGGTAGGCCCCTCATGGCCCCCCTGACGTATTTCTTCTGCCTATATATCTCCATATACCCTAAAACGATCGGGGAGCACAATAGATCGGGAGTTCCGCTGCCAGAAGCCTCCGTAGCCACCGAAAGCCAATCTAGACCCGTTCCCGCAACCTGCCGGAGGGGGAATCCTCCTCCGGTGGTCATCTTCATCATCCCGATGCTCTCCATGATGAGGAGGGAGTAGTTCTCCGTCGGGGCTGAGGGTATGTAACAGTAGCTATGTGTTTGATCTCTCTCTCTCTCATGTTCTTGATTTGGCACGATCTTGATGTATCGCGAGCTTTGGTATTATAGTTGGATCTTATGTTTCTCCTTCGCCTCTACTCTCTTGTAATGGATTGAGTTTCCCCTTTGAAGTTATCTTATCGGATTGAGTCTTTAAAGATTTGAGAACACTTGATGTATGTCTTGCCGTGCGTATTTGTGGTGACAATGGGATATCACGTGATTCACTTGATGTATGTTTTGGTGACCAACTTGCGGGTTCTGCCCATGAACCTATGCATAGGGGTTGGCACACATTTTCGTCGTGACTCTCCATAGAAACTTTGGGGCACTCTTTGAGGTTCTATGTGTTGGTTGAATAGATGAATCTGAGATTGTGTGACGCATATCGTATAATCATACCCACGGATACTTGAGGTGACATTGGAGTATCTAGGTGACATTAGGGTTTTGGTTGATTTGTGTCTTAAGGTGTCATTCTTGTACGAACTCTAGGGCTGTTTGTGACACTTATAGGAATAGCCGAACGGGTTGATTGGAAAGAATAACTTTGAGGTGGTTTCGTACCATACCATAATCTCTTCATTTGTTCTCCGCTATTAGTGACTTTGGAGTGACTCTTTGTTGCATGTTGAGGGATAGTTATGTGATCCAATTATGCTATTATTGTTGAGATAACTTGCACTAGTGAAAGTATGAACCCCAGGCCTTGTTTCCTAGCATTGCAATACCGTTTACGCTCACTTTTATCATTAGTTACCTTGCTGTTTTTATATTTTCAGATTACAAAAACCTATATCTACTATCCATATACCACTTGTATCACCATCTCTTTGCCGAACTAGTGCACCTATACAATTTACCATTGTATTGGGTGTGGTGGGGACACAAGAGACTCTTTGTTATTTGGTTGCAGGGTTGCTTGAGAGAGGCCATCTTCATCCTATGCCTCCTACGGATTGATAAACCTTAGGTCATCCACTTGAGGGAAATTTGCTACTGTCCTACAAACCTCTGCACTTGAAGGCCCAACAACGTCTACAAGAAGAAGGTTGTGTAGTAGACATCGGCTCTATTGTTCCGGAGAACAGCGTCTTAGTCATCTTGCACATAAGGCATGGTTCGCAAGTACCAAGAGATTCATAATCAAGTGATTCCAAATGTCCATCAGTATGGAGTTTCTTCATGCGCTTTACACCAATATTACCCAAATGGCAGTGCCACAAATAAGTTGCACTATCAATATCAACTCTGCACCTTTTGGCTTCAACATTATGAATATGTGTGTCACTACTATCGAGATTCAACAAAAAATAGACCACTCTTCAAGGGTGCATGACCATAAAAGATATTACTCATATAAATAGAACAACCATTATTCTCATATTTAAATGAATAACCGTATCGCATCAAACAAGATCCAGATATAATGTACATGCTTAACGCTGGCACTAAATAACAGGTCTAAAACTAAATCCGAAGGTGGATGTAGAGGTAGCGTGCCGACAGCGATCACATCGACTTTGGAACCATTTCCCATGCGCATCGTCGCCTCGTCCTTAGGCAGTCTTCGCTTAATCCGTAGTCCTTGTTTCGAGTTGCAAATATTAGCAACAGAACCAGTATCAAATACACAGGTGCTACTGCGAGCTCTGGTAAGGTACACATCAATAACATGTATATCACATATACCTTTGTTCACCTTGCCATCCTTCTTATCCGCCAAATACTCGTGGCAGTTCCGCTTCCTGTGACCGGTCTATTTGTAGTAGAAGCACCCAGTCTCAGGCTTCGGTCCAGACTTGGGTTTCTTCTCCTAAGCAACAACTTGTTTGATGTTCTTTTAAAGTTCCCCTTCTTCTTCCCTTTACCCTTTTTCTTGAAACTGGTGGTCTTGTTGACAATCAACACTTGATGCTCCTTCTTGATTTCTACCTCCACTGCCTTTAGCATTGCGAAGAGCTCAGGAATTGTCTTATTCATCCCTTGCATATTATAGTTCATCACGAAGCTCTTGTAGCTTGGTGGCAGTGATTGAAGAACTCTGTCAATGACACTATTAATAGGAAGATTAACTCCCAGTTGAGTCAAGCGATTATGATACCCAGACATTTTGAGTATATGTTCGCTGACAGAACTATTCTCCTCCATCTTGCAACTATAGAACTTATTGGAGACTTCATATCTCTCAATCCGGTCATTTTCTTAAAATATTAACTTCAACTCCTGGAACATCTCATATGCTCCATGACGTTCAAAACGTCGTTGAAGTCCCGGTTCTAAGCCATAAAGCATGGCACACTGAACTATCGAGTAGTCATCAGCTTTACTCTGCCAGACGTCCTTAACGTCATCAGCAGCATCTGCAGCAGGCCTGGCACCCAGCGGTGCTTCCAGGACATAATTCTTCTGTGCGCCAATGAGGATAATCCTCAAGTTACGGACCCAGTCCGTGTAATTGCTACCATCATCTTTCAACTTTGCTTTCTCAAGGAAGGCATTAAAATTCAACAGAACAACATCATGGGCCATCTATCTACAATCAACATAGACAAGCAAAATACTTTCAGGTACTAAGTTCATGATAAATTTAAGTTCAATTAATCATATTACTTAAGAACCCCCACTTAGATAGACATCCCTCTAATCATCTAAGTGATTACGTGATCCAAATCAACTAAACCATGTCTGATCATCACGTGAGATGGAGTAGTTTTTAATGGTGAACATCACTATGTTGATCATATCTACTATATGATTCACGCTCGACCTTTCGGTCTCAGTGTTCTGACGCCATATCTGCATATGCTAGGCTCGTCAAGTTTAACTCGAGGATTCTGCGTGTGCAAAACTGGCTTGCACCCATTGTAGATGAACATGGAGCTGATCACACCCGATCATCACGTGGTGTCTCGGCACGATGAACTTTGGCAACGGTGCATACTCAGGGAGAACACTTTTATCTTGAAATTTAGTGAGAGATCATCTTATAATGCTACCGTCAATCAAAGCAAAATAAGATGCATAAAATATAATGGCAGGACCCCGATTCCAAGTCACATCGATCTAGCCAGTAATACCTCATTCACTTTGCGGCCTCACGCACGGTATTCCCACGGGTGTCGCCTTACCATGGCCCGGGACCGTTTGCGCCTTTTGGCTCACATATATGATTGTGTCGCTAGCATCCATATGACAGAGAACCCGGGCCGACATGGCTAGTCATGAACCCAAAGCGGCACCAACCTTTGGGGACAGGCATACATGAATCACATCGAGCATGTCGGTCAGCAGCGTGTGAATCCGGGCTGTAGCACTGGGCTAACAAGACTCCGGGAACCCGGGCTGTAGCAGGCTAGGCAGGACTCCCGATGTCACTGCGTGACATTTCCCCGAAGGGACAGACACAGGAACGAAGTGAAACACATGCCGGCCAGTCAGGTGTCCTGAGCAGTAGTGCTGGGCTAACAGGACTCCGGTGAACCGGGCTGTAGCGGACTACTATGGCTCATGGAAGCATTAGACTACATTTCCCCATAAGAGAGGCTGCCAAGGATAAACAACTAGAGTGTCAGATCCCACACATACCAAGCATTTCAATCATACACACAATATGCTCGATATGTGTAAATACAACATGGCATCACAACATAACTCTACGACTCAAGTATTTATTCATTAGGCTCCGAGGAGCGAGATATTACAAACATGGGTCTCATGACCCAACAATCATAGCGTACGAATCAAGCACATACGGAAGCTTAACATGTCTGAGTACAGACATCTACAAATGAAAAAGGCTAAGAAGCCTGACTATCTACCAGATCCTGCCAAGGGCACAAGATCGTAGCTGAGGTATCAAGCTAAACGTCGAAGTCCATGTGGTACTACTAGCGAGACTGAAGTCTCTCTGCAAAACATAAATTAAGCAAACGTGAGTACAAATGTACCCAGCAAGACTTACATCAGAACTAACTACATATGCATCGGTATCAACAAGGGGTAGTGGAGTTTAACTGCAGCAAGCTAGCTTTGACTCAGTGGCTAACCTGAACTACGACAACAAGCAACTCTTTGAGGTGGCGCACACGAGTCCACATATTCACCATTCAATACACCACTATGGATCCGCTCCCGTCTCCCTACGAGAAGGCCATCCATAGCACTCACACTTATCTTGCGAGTTTTAGAGTATCCACTTTCACTTGTCTATGAACTGTTATAGGCAACCCAGAAGTCCTTTACCACGGATGCGGCTATTCGAATAGTTTTATACCCTGCAGGGGTGTACTTCATCACACATGTTTCCACCACTTAGCGTCTGCACACGACATGTGCTCGGCAGACATCAAGCGAAAGCCGACGTGGGTGTAGACCACGACCTGACTAACCGCACAAGTCTCTAGTCCAGGTTTATCACCTATTCGGGTTCCATCCGCGAGGAGATCCGGCCGGAGTTTCGCTCACAGCCCCAAACGATGTGTGCAGGGTTCCCGAGACACCAAACGGGTGCCCGGTACACCGTGCCACGGTGTATCTACCGCATCATAGTCCACCCCTAGGGTCAACGCTACGCACGGCCGCCAACACATATCATATAAACACCATAAACTAGTTGAAACTCCTGGACAGAGGATGAGAGGGGTCAGTAAGTCGAGCGGGGTCATATTTCAGGGCCCAATGTGTGGTAGTAGTTGTTTCATGGATCACAAACACAGAACTCAGTTCCTGAGAACGGTTTCAATGAGACAACCCACCATGTACTCCTACATGTCCTCTCACCGCTACCTTTACCAAATCGTGTTCACACACTTAGCTCACACACAGTAGGACATGTTCACAACTTTCCAATTCATCCCCGATGAATCAGACCTGACACAACTCTAAGCAATAGCAGGCATGACAAGCAAACATGAATGAGTAGGCACATCAGGGCTCAAACAACTCCTACTCATGCTAGTGGGTTTCATCTATTTACTATGGCAATGACAGGCCATGCAAAGGAAAGGGGTTCAACTACCGCAGCATGTAACAGTTGAATCGTTGCTGTCCTAATGCAGTAAAAGAGAGCAGGAGCGAGAGAGTGGGTTTGTATCGGAATGAACAAGGGGGTTTTGCTTGCCTGGCACTTCTGAAGATATCATTGGGTCTTCATCAGTGTCAACGATCACAGCGTCAGTACAACGTTTATCGAGAGGGGACAAACACCGGGAACTGAGAAAGAACTCAATCAACACATGACGATATGCAACAATATGATGCATGCTATGACATGGCAATATGAATGTGTTTTGCACTAATGCATCTAGCAACAATTTAAATGAAGTCCATATGAACCAAGGGTTCATATGCAAACTCCATATTTAGCATTTAAAATGCCATTATCATGTTTTCACTTATACAGTGGTATAAGTTGGTTGAACATGCATGAAAGTATCATAAATGGATAGATTGGATTTTTCTAATAATTTTTCATATATAAATTATTTCATTTGGAGTTACGGTTGAATTTCTATGATTTTTGGAAGTTTTGGACATTTTCTGAATTAAATAAATCATTTCTGATTTATTTAAATTCCAGAAAGCATTACTGCGTCAGCCTGACGTCAGAATGATGTCATCAAGTCAACAGCATCAGCCCAAGTCAAACCTGATGCTGGGACCCACTGGTCAGTGACTAGGCTAATTAACAGAGACTATTAGTGCTAATTTAATCCTAACTAAAGTGTCAGTGGGGCATGGGCCCACATGTCAGTAGCTAAGCTAAATTAGCTAGGATTAGTTCATCCTAATCTAGGTTAGTTAGCAGGGCGGCCCCACCTGTCATTGAGCCAGGGGAGGTCAAACCCCTTGGTCAACTGGGGCTAACGCGCCGGTGTTTAGCCGCCGACGGCAGCAGACGCGGCGGAGGGCACGGGATTGCTCCTCCGGCGTCCAATCGAGCAGCGGAGGGCACGCGCGGGGAGCTGGGGCTGCCCGCATCCAGGGCGGCATGCGGCAGCAGCGGGGACGGCCGGAGCTCGCCAGAAACGAGCTGGGGGCGGCGCCGGCGTTCGGGTGTTTGTGGCTACGGGGCTGCAGTGGCCGTGGTAGCGCGTTCATGGCACCTACAGCAGCTATGCGAGGCGGCGAGCATGTTGGACACGACGCCCGGGCCATTTGGTTGTCGGGGCCACGTCGGCGGCGGGCGCAAGCGGCGGCGGGTGCGGTCAAGCTTGGTGCAGTCGCTACGGCATGCGAGGAAGAGAACGGAGAGGGGGGAACGGCCAGCAGCTCACCACGGTCACGACGAGCGGTCGGCGAGGTCGGGGAGGAGCTGATGAAGACGGGAGGTCGCTGGCGATCTCGGTGGCCGAACGATGAAGACAAGGTCGGGGGTGGCGTTTTGGGGCGTCCGGCGTCGAGCGAGTCTACGAGGAGGACGAGGGCGTCGAGGCGGAGGTCATGGACACATCGGCGAGGCGCGGTAGGGCCGGTGGCTGCGGTGTTACGACGGCGTGGCCGCGGCTGTGCTCGGGCTCGAGAGGGAGAGGAAGCAGAGGAGGGGGAAGAGGTTGGGAGAGAGTGAGAGAGTTCCAGGGGTGGCGTGGCGCGTGTAGAGAAGGCCAGGACAATCAGGGAGGTAGGAGGTGGCGAGGCGCGTGCGTGCGCGCCGTGAGCACACGCCCTCCTGCCCACTGGCAGGAGGTGGAAGACGACAGGGAGGTGGAGGTGGGCTGGGCTGGCTTTGCCCGGCTGGGCTGCTACAGTGGTGGGCCGGTTGGCCTACCAGGTAGGTTCTCCCTCTTTCTCTTTTAATTTTGTTTTCTATTATTCTGTAGTCTTTAGGGCTTTATTAAAAATACTTAGACACTTCCAAAAATCACCAAAATGCTCATGCTCACTGTATGGAATAAACCCAACATGGAACATTTCAGTTTAGGATTATTTGGACATTATTTCTTATATAAAATAAATAATTCCAACCCAAATATATTATTGATTTAAATCAAAGGCCCAAATAAATTATTTCTGTGAATCCAAAAATATTGGTTTGAATTTCACCTCATGCCAATATTTTCACAGAATAATAGGAACATTTTCTAGGACTCATTTAATGAGATTTAAATGTTGGTTATATTTAGGGGTTTTCTGAGGCTTTGAAAATTCCTCAATTCAGATTTCAATTGAATTTAAACATGATGCAGCAACCAACCTAGGGATGTGACATATAAACATCACATGCAATCAATATAAGTGATATGATATGGCCATCATCATCTTGTGCTTGTGATCTCCATCTCTGAAGCACCGTCATGATCACCATTGTCACCGGCGCGACACCTTGATCTCCATCGTAGCATCATTGTCGTCTCGCCAACTATTGCTTATACGACTATCGCTACCGCTTAGTGATAAAGTAAAGCAATTACAGGGTGATTGCATTGCATACAATAAAGCGACAACCATATGGCTCCTGCCAGTTGCCGGTAACTCGGTTACAAAAAAACATGATCATCTCATACAATATAGCATCATGCCTTGACCATATCACATCACAACATGCCCTGCAAAAACAAGTTAGACGTCCTCTACTGGGTTGTTGCAAATTTTACGTGGCTGCTACGGGCTTAGCAAGAACCGTTCTTACCTACGCATCAAAACCACAACGATAGTTCATCAAGTTAGTGTTGTTTTAACCTTCTCAAGGACCGGGCATAGCCACACTCGGTTCAACTAAAGTTGGAGAAACTGACACCCGCCAGCCAACTATGTGCAAAGCACGTCGGTAGAACCAGTCTCGCGTCAGCGTACGCGTAATGTCGGTCCGGGCTGCTTCATCTAACAATACCGCCGAACCAAAGTATGACATGTTGTTAAGCAGTATGACTTGTATCGCCCACAACACACTTGTGTTCTACTCGTGCATATAACATCTACGCATAAAACCAGGCTCCGATACCACCGTTGGGGAATGTAGTAGTTTCAAAAAAATTCCTACGCACACTCAGGATCATGGTTATGTTGTGATGTACGCCAGGCTCTCGAAATACGCCAACTCAACAAGTACCTTTGGAGACACCTGTAGAGCACCTTTATAATCACCCAGTTACATTGTGACGTTTGGTAGCACACAAAGTGTTCCTCCAGTAAACGGGAGTTGCATAATCTCATAGTCATTGGAACATGTATAAGTCATGAAGAAAGCAATAGCAACATACTAAACAATCAAGTGCTAAGCTAACGGAATGGGTCAAGTCAATCACACCATTCTCCTAATGATGTGATCCAGTTAATCAAATGACAACTCATGTCTATGGCTAGGAAACATAACCATATTTGATCAAGGAGCTAGTCAAGTAGAGGCATACTAGTGACACTCTGTTTGTCTATGTATTCACACATGTATTATGTTTCCGGTTAATACAATTCTAGCATGAATAATAAACATTTATCATGATATAAGGAAATAAATAATAACTTTATTATTGCCTCTCGGGCATATTTCCTTTAGTCTCCCACTTGCACTAGAGTCAATAATCTAGATTACATAGTAATGATTCTAACACCCATGGAGCCTTGGTGCTGGTCATGTTTTGCTCGTGGAAGAGGCTTAGTCAATGGGTCTGCAACATTCAGATCCGTATGTATCTTGCAAATATCTATGTCTCCCACCTGGACTTGATCCCATATGGAGTTGAAGCGTCTCTTGATATACTTGGTTCTCTTGTGAAATCTGGATTCCTTCGCCAATGCAATTGCACTAGTATTGTCACAAAAGATTTTCACTGGACCCGATGCACTACGTATGATACCTAGATCGGATATGAACTCCTTCATCCAAACTCCTTCATTTGTTGCTTCTGAAGCAGCAATGTACTCTGCTTCACATGTAGATCCCGCCACGACGCTCTGTTTAGAACTGCTCCAACTGACAACTCCACCGTTTAATATAAACACATATCCGGTTTGCGATTTTGAATCGTCCGGATCAGTGTCAAAGCTTGCATCAACGTAACCATTTACGATGAGCTCTTTGTCACCTCCATAAATGAGAAGCATATCCTTAGTCCTTTTCTGGTACTTCAGGATGTTCTTGACCGCTGTCCAGTGATCCACTCCTGGATTACTTTGGTACCTCCCTACTAAACTATTAGCAAGGCACACATCATGTCTGGTACACAACATTGCGTACATGATAGAGCCTATGACTGAAGCATAGGGAACATCTTTCATTTTCTCTCTATCTTCTGCAGTGGTCGGGCATTGAGTCTTACTCAACTTCACACCTTGTAATACAAGCAAGAACCCTTTCTTTGCCCGATCCATTTTGAACTTCTTCAAAACTTTGTCAAGGTATGTGCCTTGTGAAAGTCCAATTAAGCCTCTTGATCTATCTCTATAGATCTTGATGCCCAATATGTAAGCAGCTTCACCGAGGTCCTTCATTGAAAAACTCTTATTCAAGTATCCTTTATGCTATCCGGAAATTCTATATCATTTCCAATCAACAATATGTCATCCACATATAATATTAGAAATGCTACAGAGCTCCCACTCACTTTCTTGTAAATACATGCTTCTCCAAAGGTCTGTATAAAACCATATGCTTTGATCACATTATCAAAGCGTTTATTCCAACTCCGAGAAGCTTGCACCAGTCTATAAATGGATCGTTGGAGCTTGCACACTTTGTTAGTACCTTTTGGATCGATAAAACCTTCAGGTTGCATCATATACAACTCTTCTTCCAGAAATCCATTCAGGAATGCAGTCTTTACATCCATTTGCCAAATTTCATAATCATAAAATGCGGCAATAGCTAACATGATTTGGACGGACTTAAGCATCGCTACGAGTGAGAAGGTCTCATCGTAGTCAACTCCTTGAACTTGTCGAAAACCTTTCACAACAAGTCGAGCTTTGCAGATAGTAACATTACCATTAGCGTCTATCTTCTTGAAGATCCATTTATTCTCGATGGCTTGCCGATCATCGGGCAAGTCAACCAAAGTCCACACTTTGTTCTCATACATGGATCCCATCTCAGATTTGATGGCCTCAAGCCATTTTGCGGAATCTGGGCTCATCATCGCTTCCTCATAGTTCGTAGGTTCGTCATGGTCTAGCAACATGACCTCCAGAAAAAGATTACCATACCACTCTGGTGCGGATCTTACTCTAGTTGACCTACGAGGTTCGGTAGTAACTTGATCTAAAGTTTCATGATCATCATCATTAGCTTCCTCACTAATTGGTGCAGGTGTCACAGGAACCGGTTTCTGTGACGAACTACTTTCCAATAAGGGAGCAGGTACAATTACCTCATCAAGTTCTACTTTCCTCCCACTCACTTCTTTCGAGAGAAACTCCTTCTCTAGAAAGGATTCATTCTTAGCAACGAATTTCTTGCCTTCGGATCTGTGATAGAAGGTGTACCCAACAGTTTCCTTTGGGTATCCTATGAAGACACATTTCTCCGATTTGGGTTCGAGCTTATGAGGTTGATGCTTTTTCGCATAAGCATCGCAGCCCCAAACTTTAAGAAACGACAACTTTGGTTTCTTGCCAAACCATAGTTCATAAGGCGTTGTCTCAATGGATTTTGATGGTGCCCTATTTAATGTGAATGGAGCTGTCTCTAAAGAATAACCCCAAAACGATAGCGGTAAATCAATAAGAGACATCATAGATCGCACCATATCTAGTAAAGTACGATTATGACGTTCGGACACACCATTACGCTGTGATGTTCCAGGTGGCGTGAGTTGCGAAACTATTCCGCATTGTTTCAAATGTAGACCAAACTCGTAACTCAAATATTCTCCTCCACGATCAGATCGTAGAAACTTTATTTTCTTGTTACGATGATTTTCCACTTCACTCTAAAATTCTTTGAACTTTTCAAATGTTTCAGACTTATGTTTCATTGAGTAGATATACCCATACCTGCTCAAATCATCCGTGAAGGTGAGAAAATAACGATACCCGCCGCTAGCCTCAATATTCATTGGACCACATACATCAGTATGTATGATCTCCAACAAATCTATTGCTCGCTCTATTGTTCCGGAGAACAACGTCTTAGTCATCTTGCCCATAAGGCATGGTTCGCAAGTACCAAGAGATTCATAATCAAGTGATTCCAAAAGTCCATCAGTATGGAGTTTCTTCATGCGCTTTACACCAATATGACCCAAATGGCAGTGCCACAAATAAGTTGCACTATCAATATCAACTCTGCATCTTTTGGCTTCAACATTATGAATATGTGTATCACTACTATCGAGATTCAACAAAAAATAGACCACTCTTCAAGGGTGCATGACCATAAAATATATTACTCATATAAATAGAACACCATTATTCTTAGATTTAAATGAATAACCATCTCGCATCAAACAAGATCGAGATATAATGTCCATGCTTAACGTTGGCACCAAATAACAATTATTTAGGTCTAAAACTAATCCCGAAGGTGGATGTAGAGGTAGCGTGCCGACGGCGATCACATCGATTTTGGAACCATTTCCCACGCGCATCGTCACCTCATTCTTAGCCACTCTTCGCTTAATCCGTAGTCCCTGTTTCGAGTTGCAAATATTAGCAACAGAACCAGTATCAAATACCCAGGTGCTACTGCGAGCTCTGGTAAGGTACACATCAATAACATGTATATCGCATATACCTTTGTTCACCTTGCCATCCTTCTTATCCGCCAAATACTTGGGGCAGTTCCGCTTCCTGTGACCAGTCTGTTTGCAGTAGAAGCACTCAGTATCAGGCTTAGGTCCAGACTTGGGTTTGTTCTCCTGAGCAACAACTTGTTTGCTGTTCTTCTTGAAGTTCCCCTTCTTCTTTCCTTTACCCTTTTTCTTGAAACTGGTGGTCTTGTTGACAATCAACACTTGATGCTCCTTCTTGATTTCTACCTCCACTGCCTTTAGCATTGCGAAGAGCTCGGGAATTGTCTTATTCATCCCTTGCATATTATAGTTCATCATGAAGCTCTTGTAGCTTGGTGGCAGTGATTGAAGAACTCTGTCAATGACACTATTAACAGGAAGATTAACTCCCATTTGAGTCAAGTGATTATGATACCCAGACATTTTGAGTATATGTTCACTGATAGAACTATTCTCCTCCATCTTGCAGCTATAGAACTTATTGGAGACTTCATATCTCTCAATCCGGGCATTTTCTTGAAATATTAACTTCAACTCCTGGAACATCTCATATGCTCCATGACGTTCAAAACGTCGTTGAAGTCCCGGTTCTAAGCCATAAAGCATGGCACATTGAACTATCGAGTAGTCATCAGCTTTACTCTGCCAGACGTTGTTAACGTCATCAGCAGCATCTGCAGCAGGCCTGGCACCCAGTGGTGCTTCCAGGACGTAATTCTTCTATGCAGCAATGAGGATAATCCTCAAGTTATGGACCCAGTCCGTGTAATTGCTACCATCATCTTTCAACTTTTCTTTCTTAAGGAAGGCATTAAAATTCAACGGAACAACATCATGGGCCATCTATCTACAATCAACATAGACAAGCAAAATACTATCAGGTACTAAGTTCATGATAAATTTAAGTTCAATTAATCATATTACTTAAGAACCCCCACTTAGATAGACATCCCTCTAATCGTCTAAGTGATTACGTGTTCCAAATCAACTAAACCATGTCTGATCATCACGTGAGATGGAGTAGTTTTCATTGGTGAACATCACTATGTTGATCATATCTACTATATGATTCACGCTCGACCTTTCGGTCTCAGTGTTCCGACGCCATATCTGCATATGCTAGGCTCGTCAAGTTTAACCCGAGGATTCTGCATGTGCAAAACTGGCTTGCACCCGTTGTAGATGAACGTAGAGCTTATCACACCCGATCATCACGTGGTGTCTCGGCACGACGAACTTTGGCAACGGTGCATACTCAGGGAGAACACTTTTATCTTGAAATTTAGTGAGAGATCATCTTATAATGCTACCGTCAATCAAAGCAAAATAAGATGCATAAAAGATAAACATCACATGCAATCAATATAAGTGATATGATATGGCCATCATCATCTTGTGCTTGTGATCTCCATCTCTGAAGCACCGTCATGATCACCATTGTCACCGGCGCGACACCTTGATCTCCATCATAGCATCATTGTCGTCTCGCTAACTATTTCTTCTACGACTATCGCTACCGCTTAGTGATAAAGTAAAGCAATTACAGGGCGATTGCATTGCATACAATAAAGCGACAACCATATGGCTCCTACTAGGTGTTGATAACTCAGTTACAAAAAACATGATCATCTCATACAATATAGCATCATGCCTTGACCATATCACATCACAACATGCCCTGCAAAAACAAGTTAGACGTCCTCTACTGGGTTTTTGCAAGTTTTACGTGGCTGCTATGGGCTTAGCAAGAACCGTTCTTACCTACGCATCAAAACCACAACGATAGATCATCAAGTTAGTGTTGTTTTAACCTTCTCAAGGACCGGGCATAGCCACACTCGGTTCAACCAAAGTTGGAGAAACTGATACCCGCCAGCCACCTATGTGCAAAGCACATTGGTAGAACCAGTCTTGCATAAGCGTACGCATAATATCGGTCCGGGCCGCTTCATCTAACAATACCGCCGAACCAAAGTGTGACAGGCTAGTAAGCAGTATGACTTGTATCGCCCACAACTCACTTGTGTTCTACTCATGCATATGACATCTACGCATAAAACCAGGCTCTGATACCACTGTTGGGGAACATAGTAATTTCAAAAAAAATTCCTACGCACACTCAGGATCATGGTGATGCATAGAAACGAGAGGGGAGAGTGTGTCCACGTACCCTCGTAGACCGAAACCGGAAGCGTTAGCACAATGCGGTTGATGTAGTCGTACGTCTTCACGATCCGACCGATCCAAGTACCGAATGTATGGCACCTCTGAGTTCAGCACACCTTCAGCTCGATGACGTCCCGCGAACTCTGATCCAGCAGAGCTTCACGGGAGAGTTCCGTCAGCACGACGGCGTGATGATGGTGATGATGTTTCTACCGACGCAGGGCTTCGCCTAAGCACTTTTACGATATAACTGAGGTGGAATATGGTGGAGGGGGCACCGCACACGGCTGGAATAGATCAACAGATCAACTTGTATGTTCTAGGGTGCCCCCTGCCCTCGTATATAAAGGAGCAAGGGGGAGGCGGCCGGCCAGGAGGAGGGCGCGCCAGGGGGAGTCGGGAGTAGGACTCCTCCTTTTCCATGTTGGAGTAGGAGAGGGAAGGAAGGGAGGGAGGAGGAGAAGGAAAAAGGGGGGCGCCGCCCCCTCCTTGTCCAATTCGGACTAGGGGGCGCGCGTCTGCCCTGGCCGCCCCTCCTCTTCTCTCACTAAGGCCCATGAGGCCCAATTAACTCCCCGGGGGGGGGGTCCGGTAACCCCCTGGTACTCCGGTTTTTATACGAAACCACTCGGAACACTTCTGGTGTCCAAATATAGTCGTCCAATATATCGATTTTTACGAATGGACCATTTCGAGACTCCTCGTCATATCCAGGACTCCGAACTAGCTTCGGTACATCAAAACACAAGAACTCATAATATCGATCGTCACCAAACTTTAAGCGCGCGGACCCTACGGGTTCGAGAACTATGTAGACATGACCGAGACATGTCTCCGGTCAATAACCAATAGCGGAACATGGATGCTCATTTTGGCTCCTACATATTCTACGAAGATCTTTATCGGTCAAACCGCATAACAACATAAGTTGTTCCCTTTGTCATCGGTATGTTACTTGCCCGAGATTCGATCATCGGTATCTCAATACCTAGTTCAATCTCATTACCGGCAAGTCTATTTACTCGTTCCGTAATGCATTATCCCGCAACTAACTCATTAGTCACATTGCTTGCAAGGCTTATAGTGATGTGCATTGCCAAGAGGGCCCAGAGATACCTCTCCGACAATCGGAGTGACAAGTCCTAATCTCAAAATACGCCAACTCAACAAGTACCTTCGAAGACACCTGTAGAGCACCTTTATAATCACCCAGTTACATTGTGACGTTTGGTAGCACACAAAGTGTGATGTCTATTACACAACCTTCTTTTTGTAGACGTTGTTGGTCCTCCAAGTGCAGAGGTTTGTAGGACAGTAGCAAATTTCCCTCAAGTGGATGACCTAAGGTTTATCAGTCCGTGGGAGGCGTAGGATGAAGATGGTCTCTCTCAAACAACCCTACAACCAAACAACAAAGAGTCTCTTGTGTCCCCAACACACCCAATACAATGGTAAATTGTATAGGTGCACTAGTTCGGTGAAGAGATGGTGATACAAGTGCAATATGGATAGTAGACAAAGGTTTTTGTAATCTGAAAATATAAAAACAGCAAGGTAACTAATGATAAAAGTGAGCACAAATGCTATTGCAATGCGTTGGAATAAGGCCTAGGGTTCATACTTTCACTAGTGCAACTTCTCTCAACAATAATAACATAATTGGATCATATAACTATCCCTCAACATGCAACAAAGAGTCACTCCAAAGTCACTAATAGCGGAGAACAAATGAAGAGATTATGGTAGGGTACGAAACCACCTCAAAGTTATTCTTTCCAATCATAGAGTTCGTACTAGAATAACACCTTAAGATACAACTCAACCAAAACCCTAATGTCACCTAGATACTCCAATGTCACCTCAAGTATCCGTGGGTATGACTATACGATAAGCATCACACAATCTCAGATTCATCTAGTCAACCAACACAAAGTACTTCAAAGAGTGCCCCAAAGTTTCTACCAGAGAGTCAAGACGAAAACGTGTGCCAACCCCTATGCATAAGTTCACGAGCTCACGGAACTCGCAAATTGATCACCAAAACATACATCAAGTGGATCACATGATATCCCATTGTCACCACAGATAAGCACGTGCAAGACATACATCAAGTGTTCTCAAATCCTTAAAGACTCAATCCGATAAGATAACTTCAAAGGGAAAACTCAATCCATTACAAGAGAGTAGAGGGGGAGAAATATCATAAGATCCAACTATAATAGCAAACCTCGCGATACATCAAGATCGTATCACATCAAGAACACGCGAGAGAGAGAGAGACATCAAACACATAGCTACTGGTACATACCCTTAGCCCCAAGGGAGAACTACTACCTCCTCGTCATGGAGAGGACCGGGATGATGAAGATGGCCACCGGAGAGGGATTCCCCCCTCCAGCAGGGTGCCGGAACGGGTCTAGATTGGTTTTTGGTGGCTACGGAGGCTTCTGGCGGGGGAACTCCCGATCTATTCTGCTCCCCGAAGTTTTTAGGGTATATGGATATATATATATAGGAGGAAGAAGTACGTCGGTGGATCTCCGAGCTGTCCACGAGGCATGGGGGCGCGCCTAGGGGGGTGGGCGCACCCCCACCCTTGTGGGCAGCCCGGGACTCTTCTGTTCCATCTTCGATACTCCATGGGCTTCTTCTGGTCCAAAAATAAGTTCCGTGAAGTTTCAGGTCAATTGGACTCCGTTTGATTTTCCTTTTCTGCGATACTCTAAAACAAGGAAAAAACAGAAACTGGCACTGGGCTCTAGGTTAATAGGTTAGTCCCAAAAATCATATAAAATAGCATATAAATGCATATGAAACATCCAAGGTTGATAATATAATAGCATGGAACAATCAAAAATTACAGATACGTTGGAGACGTATCATCATCCCCAAGCTTAATTCCTGCTCGTCCTCAAGTAGGTAAATGATAAAAATAGAATTTTTGATGTGGAATGCTACCTAACATATTTATCCATATTATTCTCTTTATTGTGGCAAGAATATTCATATCCATAAGATTCAAGGCAAAAGTTTAATATTGACATAAAAATAATAATACTTCAAGCATACTAATAAAGCAATCATGTCTTCTCAAAATAACATGGCCAAAGAAAGCTATCCCTACAAAATCATATAGTCTGGCTATGCTCTATCTTCACCACACAAAATATTTAAATCATGCACAACCCCGATGACAAGCCAAACACTTGTTTCATACTTTTGATGTTCTCAAACTTTTTCAATCTTCATGCAATACATGAGCGTGAGCCATGGACATCGCACTATAGGGGGAATAGAATGGTGGTTGTGGAGAAGACAAAAAGGAGAAGATAGTCTCACATCAACTAGGCGTATCAACGGGCTTTGGAGATGCCCATCAATAGATATCAATGTGAGTGATTATGGATTGCCATGCAACAGATGCACTAGAGCTATAAGTATATGAAATCTCAACAAAAGGAACTAAGTGGGTGTGCATCCAACTCGCTTGCTCATGAAGACCTAGGCCATTTTGAGGAAGCCCATAATTGGAATATACAAGCCAAGTTCTATAATGAAAAATTCCCACTAGTATATAGGAAGTGATATCATAGGAGACTCTCTATCATGAAGATCATGGTGCTACTTTCAAGCACAAGTGTGGTAAAAGGATAGTAGCATTGTCCCTTCTCTCTTTTTCTCTCATTTTTTATTTAGGCCTTTTCTCCTTTTTTATGGCCTCTCCCTTTTTTTAGTCCGGAGTCTCATCCCGAATTGTGGGGGAATCATAATCTCCATCATCCTTTCCTCACTTGGGACAATGCTCATCACGCTTTTATTTACTTACAACTCATGAATTACAGCTCGATTCTTAGAACAAAACATGACTCTATATGAATGCCTCCGGCGGTGTACCGGGATGTGCAATGAATCAAGAGTGACATGTATGAAAGAACTATGAACAATGGCTTTGCCACAAATACAATGTCAACTACATGATCATGCAAAGCAATATGACAATGATGAAGCGTGTCATAATAAACGGAATGGTGGAAAGTTGCATGGCAATATATCTCGGAATGGCTATGGAAATGCCATAATAGGTAGGTATGGTGGCTGTTTTGAGGAAGGTATATGGTGGGTGTATGATACCGGCGAAAGGTGCGCGGTATTAGAGAGGCTAGCAATGGTGGAAGGGTGAGAGTGCGTATAATCCATGGACTCAACCTTAGTCATAAAGAACTCACATACTTATTGCAAAAATCTATTAGTTATCAAAACGAAGTACTACGCGCATGCTCCTAGGGGGATAGATTGGTAGGAAAAGACCATCGCTCGTCCCCGACCGCCATTCATAAGGAAGACAATCAATAAATAAATCATGCTCCGACTTCATCACATAACGGTTCACCATACGTGCATGCTACGGGAATCACAAACTTTAGAACAAGTATTTCTCAAATTCACAACTACTCAACTAGCATGACTCGAATATCACCATCTTCATATCTCAAAACAATCATAAAGAATCAAACTTCTCATAGTATTCAATGCACTTTATATGAAAGTTTTTATTATACCCATCTTGGATGCCCATCATATTAGGACTAAATTCATAACCAAAGCAAATTGCCATGCTGTTTAGGAATCTCAAAATAATATAAGTGAAGCATGAGAGTTCATCTATTTCTTCAAAATAAAACCACCATTGTGCTCTAAAAGATATAAGTGAAGCACTAGAGCAAACGACAAACTACTCCGAAAGATATAAGTGAAGATCAATGAGTAGTTTAATAATTATGCAACTATGTGAAGACTCTCTAACATTTAAGAATTTCATATCCTGGTATTTTATTTATACAGCTAGCCAAACAAAATAAAATAAAATGTTGCTCCAAGCAAAACACATATCATGTGGTGAATAAAAATATAGCTCCAAGTAAAGTTACCGATGAATGAAGATGAAAGAGGGGATGCCTTCCGGGGCATCCCCAAGCTTAGGCTCTTGGTTGTACTTGAATATTACCTTGGGGTGCCTTGGGCATCCCCAATCTTAGGCTCTTTCCACTCCTTATTCCATAGTCCATCGAATCTTTACCCAAAACTTGAAAACTTCACAACACAAAACTTAACTGAAAACTCGTAAGCTCCGTTAGTATAAGAAAATAAATCACTACTTAGGTACTGTAATGAACTCATTATAAATTCATATTAGTGTAACATATACTGTATTCCAACTTATCTATGGTTCATACCCTCCGATACTACTCATAGATTCATCAAAATAAGCAAACAACACATAGAAAACAGAATCTGTCAAAAAACAGAACAATCTGTAGTAATCTGTATCAAACATATACTTCTGGAACCCCAAAAATTCTAAAACAAATTTCTGGACGTGAGGAATTTATCTATTAATCATCTGCAAAAATAATTAACTAAATAGCACTCTCTAGTAAAAGATGGGAGCAAATCTCGTGAGCGCTAAAGTTTCTGTTTTTTACAGCATGATCGCAAAGACTTTCCCCAAGTCTTCCCAAAGGTTCTACTTGGCACAAACACTAATTAAAACATAAAACCACATATAAACAAAGGCTAGATGAATTATTTATTACTAAACAGGAGCAAAAAGCAAGGAACAAGAATAAAATTGGGTTGCCTCCCAACAAGCGCTAACGTTTAACGCCCCTAGCTAGGCATGATGATTTCAATGATGCTCACATAAAAGATAAGAATTGAAACGTAAAGAGAGCATCAAGAAGAATATGACTAGCACATTTAAGTCTAACCCACTTCCTATGCATAGGGATTTTGTGAGCAAAGAACTTATAGGAACAATAATCAACTAGCTTAGGAAGGCAAAACAAGCATAACTTCAAAACTTTAAGCACATAGAGAGGAAACTTGATATTATTGCAATTCCTACAAGCATATATTCCTCCCTCAAAATAATTTTCAGTAGCATCATGAATGAATTCAACAATATAACCATCACCTAAAGCATTCTTTTCATGATCTACAAGCATAGAAAAATTACTACTCTCTACATAAGCAAAATTCTTCTCAATCGAAATAGTGGGAGTATCATAAGAGACTCGAATACTATAAATTGTTTACACATTAAAAGAGTAATGTTCAGAAAAAGGGTAATCATAATCATGACAAGTTTTATAAATATAATCATCACTAATTTTTATACCATAAGTATCATCACAATAATCATCATAGGTAGCAACTTTGTTCTCATCATAATCAATTGAAACCTATTCCAAGATAGTGGGATCATTACTAAATAAAGTCATGGCCTCTCCAAATCCACTTTCATAATTATCATAATAAGATTCAACATCCTCCAAAATAGTGGGATCATTACTTCCTAAAGTTGACACTCTTCCAAACCCACTTTCATCAATATAATCATCATAAGTAGGAGGCATGCTATCATCATTATAAATTTGCATATCAAAACTTGGGAGACCAAAAATATCATCTTCATTAAATGTAGCATCCCCAAGCTTGGGCCTTTTCATATCATAAGCATAATCACTTTCATCATTAATAGTATGGACAGCACCAATAGTATAGCAATTATCATCATCACAAGGAGTAATAGGAGCAACATCATTTGGGGGGATACCTTTTTATCTTTACTTCTCCATTTTTTATTTTTATTCTTCACATCATGTGTGGGTTCAATCCTCTTTTTGGAGCTCCTTATTAATGAGATTGGCCGAATAGAAGGCTCATCCTCATTACCTAATTCATCATAAGAAATAATAGGAGGATATTGGGAAGTCTCTTCCCTTTCATTAGTATTCTCTTCATCTTCTATTTCTTTTCTTTTCTTTATGTAATTGGCAATATAAGGATTTTCAATGCAATTCACCGCACAATACATATAAATTTCCTCTAGATCAACATCAAGAAGTTTATCACGGGCAAATACTGGAAGATAGTTAGTTATACGTTTCATTTCTTCATAAGCCATAAGCAAACTAAGTTCAATATGATGTGCAAGGGAAATCAAGTCATCACAATTTTTGGAAATGATTAGATCATGAAACAATTTGCATTGGATGGTTAAATGATCACGTTCACTGCAAAGTTCACAAGTACGGCTAAGAAAATTTAAATTTTCAGCACAAACATCTAGCCTTTCTTGCAACCATTTAGTTTCTAAGTACTTGTGCCTCTTGCAAAATCTATCTTCCCTAATTGGTGTGTACTTGCAAACTCTATGCACTCCACAAAAATCGACATGCTTATAAGAGACATTCTCATCATAACTAGTGCAATCATGCTCATCATTCAAAGATTTAGTGCCAAACATTTTAATGCATTCTTCTTCTAACACTTTGGCACAATGTTCCTTTCCATCATACTCACGAAAGATATTAAAAAGATGAAGCATATGAGGCAAACTAATTCCATATTTTTTTGTAGTTTTCTTTTTATAAACTAAACTAGTGCTAAAACAAAAAAACAAAAAGATTCGATTACAAGATCTAAAGATATACCTTCAAGCGCTAACCTCCCCGGCAACGGCGCCAGAAAAGAGCTTGATGTCTACTACACAACCTTCTTCTTGTAGACGTTGTTGGGCCTCCAAGTGCAGAGGTTTGTAGGACAATAGCAAATTTCCCTCAAGTGGATGACCTAAGGTTTATCAATCCGTGGGAGGTGTAGGATGAAGATGGTCTCTCTCAAACAACCCTGCAACCAAATAACAAAGAGTCTCTTGTGTCTCCAACACACCCGATACAATGGTAACTTGTATAGGTGCACTAGTTCGGCGAAGAGATGGTGATACAAGTGCAATATGGATAGTAGATAAAGGTTTTTGTAATCTGAAAATATAAAAACAGCAAGGTAACTAATGATAAAAGTGAGCACAAACGGTATTGCAATGCGTTGGAATAAGGCCTAGGGTTCATACTTTCACTAATGCAAGTTCTCTCAACAATAATGACATAATTGGATCATATAACTATCCCTCAACATGAAACAAAGAGTCACTCCAAAGTCACTAATAGAGGAGAACAAACGAAGAGATGGTAGGGTACGAAACCACCTGAAAGTTATCCTTTCTGATCGATCTATTCAAGAGTCCGTAGTATAACATGACACTATTCTTTCCGTCCGATCTATCATAGAGTTCGTACTAGAATAACACCTTAAGATACAAATCAACCAAAACCCTAATGTCACCTAGATACTCCAATGTCACCTCAAGTATCCGTGGGTAGGATTATACGATAAGCATCACACAATCCCAGATTCATCTATTCAACCAACACAAATTACTTCAAAGAGTGCCCCAAAGTTTCTACCGGAGAGTCAAGACGAATACGTGTGCCAACCCCTATGCATAAGTTCATGAGGTCACGAAATTCGCAAGTTGATCACCAAAACATACATCAAGTGGATCACATGATACACCATTGTCACCACAGATAAGCACGTGCAAGACATACATCAAGTGTTCTCAAATCCTTAAAGACTCAATCCGATAAGATAACTTCAAAGGGAAAACTCAATCCATTACAAGAGAGTAGAGGGGGAGAAACATCATAAGATCCAACTATAATAGCAAAGCTCGCGATACGTTAAGATTGTATCACCTCAAGAACACGAGAGAGAGAGAGAGATCAAACACATAGCTACTGGTACATACCCTCAGCCCCGAGGGAGAACTACTCCCTCCTCGTCATGGAGAGCACCGTAATGATGAAGATGGCCACCGGAGATGGATTCCCCCCTCCGGCAGGGTGCCGGAACGGGTCTAGATTGGTTTTCGGTGGCTACGGAGGCTTCTGGTGGCGGAACTCCCAATCTATTCTACTCCCCGAAGTTTTTAGGGTATATGGATATATATAGGAGGAAGAAGTACGTCGGTAGATCTCCGGGCTGTCCATGAGGCAAGGGGGCGCGCCCCCACCCTCGTGGGCAGCCCAGTACTCTTCTGGTCCATCTCCAATACTCCGTGAGCTTCTTCTAGTCCAAAAATAAGTTCTGTGAAGTTTCAGGTCAATTGGACTCCGTTTGATTTTCCTTTTCTGTGATACACTAAAACAAGGAAAAACAGAATCTGGCACTAGGCTCTAGGTTAATAGGTCAGTCCCGAAAATCATATAAAATAGCATATAAATGCATATAAAACATCCAAGGTTGATAATATAATAGCATGGAACAATCAAAAATTATAGATACGTTGGAGACGTATCAAAGTGTTACTCCGGTAAACGGGAGTTGCATAATCTCATAGTCATAGGAACATGTATAAGTCATGAAGAAAGCAATAGCAACATACTAAACGATCAAGTGCTAAGCTAACGGAATGGGTCAAGGCAATCACACCATTCTCCTAATGATGTGATACCGTTAATCAAATGACAACTCATGTCCATGGCTAGGAAACATAACCATCTTTGATCAACGAGCTAGTCAAGTAGAGGCATACTAGTGACACTCTGTTTGTCTATGTATTCACACATGTATTATGTTTCCAGTTAATACAATTCAGGCATGAATAATAAACATTTACCATGATATAAGGAAATAAAAAATAACTTTATTATTGCCTCTAGGGCATATTTCCTTCACCGACGTGCTTTGCACACAGGTGGCTGGCGGGTTTCAGTTTCTCCAACTTTAGTTGAACCAAGTGTGGCTACGCCCAGTCCTTGAGAAGGTTAAAACAGCACTAACTTGACAAACTATCAATGTGGTTTTGATGCGTAGGTAAGAACGGTTCTTGCCCAGCCCATAGCAGCCACGTAAAACTTGCAACAACAAAGTAGAGGACATCTAACTTGTTTTTGCAGGCCAAGTTGTGATGTGATATGGTCAAGAAATGATGCTATATTTATTGTATGAGATGATCATGTTTTGTAACGGAGTTATCGGCAACTGGCAGGAGCCATATGGTTGTCGCTTTATTGTATGCAATGCAATCGCCCTCTAATTGCTTTACTTTAACACTAAGTGGTAGCGGTAGTCGTAGAAGCAATAGTTGGTGAGACGACAACGATGCTACGATGGAGATCAAGGTGTCGCGCCGGTGACGTTGGTGATCATGACGGTGCTTAGGAGATGGAGATCAAAGGCACAAGATGATGATGGCCATATCATATCACCTATATTGATTGCATGTGATGTTTATCCTTTATGCATCTTATTCTACTTTGTTTGACGGTCGCATGATAAGATGATCTCTCACTAAATTTCAAGGTAAAAAGTGTTCTCCCTGAGTATGCACCGTTGCCAAAGTTCGTCATACCGAGACACCACGTGATGATCGGGTGTGATAAGCTCAACGTTCGTCTACAATGGGTGTAAGACAGTTTTACACACGCAGAATACTCAGGTTAAACTTGACGAGCCTAGCATATGCAGATATGGCCTCGGAACTCTGAGACCGAAAGGTCGAGCGTGAATCATATAGTAGATATGATCAACATGGTGATGTTCACCATTGAAAACTACTCCATTTCACGTGATGATCGGTTATGGTTTAGTTGATATGGATCACGTGACCACTTAGATGATTAGAGGGATGTCTATCTAAGTGGGAGTTCTTAAGTAATTTGATTAATTGAACTTAAATTTATCATGAACTTAGTACCTGATAGTATTTTTGCTTGTCTATGTTATTGTAGATAGATGGCACGTGTTGTTGTTTTGTTGAATTTAATGTGTTCCTTGAGAAAGCAAAGTTGAAAGATGATGGTAGAAATTACACGGACTGGGTCCGTAACTTTAGGATTATCCTCATTGCTGCACAGAAGAATTACGTCCTGGAAGCACCGCTGAGTGCCAAACCCACTGCAGGAGCAACGCCAGATGTTATGAACGTCTGGCAGAGCAAATCTGATGACTACTCAACAGTTCAGTGTGCCATGCTTTACGGCTTAGAACTGGGACTTCAACGATGTTTTGAATGTCATGGAGCATATGAGATGCTTCGGGAGTTGAAGTTAATATTTCAAGCAAATGCCCGGATTGAGAGATATGAAGTCTCCAATAAGTTCTACAGCTGCAACATGGAGGAGAATAGTTCTGTCAGTGAACATATACTCAGAATGTCTGGTTACCATAATCACTTGACTCAGCTGGGAGTTAATCTTCCGGTTGATAGTGTCATTGACAGAGTTCTTCAATCACGGCCACCAAGCTACAAGAGCTTCGTGATGAACTATAATATGCAAGGGATGGATAAGACGATTCCCGAGCTCTTCGCAATGCTAAATGCTGCGGAGGTAGAAATCAAGAAGGAGCATCAAGTGTTGATGGTCAACAAGACCACCAGTTTCAAGAAAAGGGGTAAAGGGGAGAAGAAAGGGAACTTAAGGGAACTTCAAGAAGAACGGCAAACAAGTTGCTGCTCAAGAGAAGAAACCTAAGTCTGGACCTAAGCCTGAGACTGAGTGCTTCTACTGCAAAGGGACTGGTCACTGAAAGCAGAACTGCCCAAAGTATTTGGCGGATAAGAAGGATGGCAAGGTGAACAAAGGTATATGTGATATACATGTTATTGATGTGTACCTTACTAGAGCTCGTAGTAGCACCTGGGTATTTGATACTGGTTCTGTTGCTAATATTTGCAACTTGAAACAGGGACTATGGATTAAGCGAATACTGGCTAAGGACGAGGTGACAATGCGCGTGGGAAATGGTTCCAAAGTCGATGTGATCATCATCAGCATGCTACCTCTACATCTACCTTCGGGATTAGTTTTAGACCTGAATAATTGTTATTTGGTGCCAGCGTTAAGCATGAACATTATATCGGGATCTTCTTTGATGTGAGACGGTTATTCATTTAAATCTGAGAATAATGGTTGTTCTATTTATATGAGTAATATCTTTTATGGTCATGCACCCTTGAAGAGTGGTCTATTTGTGTTGAATCTTGATAGTAGTGATACACATATTCATAATGTTGAAGCCAAAAGATGCAGAGTTGATAATGATAGTGCAACTTATTTGTGGCACTGCAGTTTGGGTCATATTGGTGTAAAGCGCATGAAGAAACTCCATACTGATGGACTTCTGGAATCACTTGATTAGGAATCACTTGGTACTTGCAAACCATGCCTCATGGGCAAGATGACTAAAACGCTGTTCTCCGGAACAATGGAGCAAGCAACAGACTTGTTGGAAATCATACATACTGATGTATGTGGTCCGATGAATATTGAGGGTCACGGCGGGTATCGTTATTTTCTCACCTTCATAGATGATTTGAGCAGATATGGGTATATCTACTTAATGAAACATAAGTCTAAAACATTTTAAAAGTTCAAAGAATTTCAGAGTGAAGTGGAAAATCATCGTAACAAGAAAATAAAGTTTCTACGATCCGATCGTGGGGGAGAATATTTGAGTTACGAGTTTGTTCTACATTTGAAACAACGTGGAATAGTTTCGCAACTCACGCCACCCGGAACACCACAGCGTAATGGTGTGTCCGAACGTCGTAATCATACGTACTAGATACGGTGTGATCTATGATGTCTCTTACTGATTTACCACTATCGTTTGGGGTTATGCTTTAGAGACGGCTGCATTCACGTTAAATAGGGCACCATCAAAATCCGTTGAGACGACACCTTATGAACTGTGGTTTGGCAAGAAACCAAAGTTGTTGTTTCTTAAAGTTTGGGGCTGCTTCAACCTGATAAGCTTGAACCCAAATTGGAGAAATGTGCCTTCATAGGATACCCAAAGGAGACTGTTGGGTACACTTCTATCACAGATCCGAGGGCAAGACATTTATTGCTAAGAATGGATACTTTCTTGAGAAGGAGTTTCTCTCGAAAGAAGTGAGTGGGAGGAAAGTAGAACTTGATGAGGTAACTGTACCTGCTCCCTTATTGGAGAGTAGAACCGGTTCCTGTGACACCTGCACCAATTAGTGAGGAAGCTAATGATGATGATCATGAAACTTTAGATCAAGTTACTATCGAACCTCGTAGGTCAACCATAGTAAGATTCGCACTAGAGTGGTACGGCAATCCTGTTCTGGAGGTCAAGTTACTTGACCATGACGAACCTATGAACTATGAGGAAGCGATGATGAGCCCAGATTCCGCAAAATGGCTAGAAGCCATGAAATCTGAAATGGGGTCCATGTATGAGAACAAAGTGTGGACTTTGGTTGACTTGCCCAATGATCGGCAAGCCATAGAGAATAAATGGATCTTCAAGAAGAAGACTGACACTGACGGTAACGTTACTATCTACAAAGCTCAACTTGTCACAAAAGGTTTTTGACAAGTTCAAGGAGTTGACTACAATGAGATCTTCTCACCCGTAGCGATGCTTAACTCCGTCCGAATCATGTTAGCAATTGCCGCATTTTATGAGTATGAAATTTGACAAATGGATGTAAAGACTGCATTCCTGAATGGCTTTCTGGAAGAAGAGTTGTATATGATGCAACCTGAAGGTTTTATCGATCCAAAAGGTACTAACAAAGTGTGCAAGCTCCAGCGATCCATTTATGGACTGGTGCAAGCCTCTCGGAGTTGGAATAAACGTTTTGATAGTGTGATCAAAGCATATGGTTTTATACAGACTTTTGGAGAAGCCTGTTAAGGGAGTCTTGGATTAGGGGGTCTCCGGACAGTCGGACTATATTCTTTGGCCAGACTGTTGGACTATGAAGATACCAGATTGAAGACTTCGTCTCGTGTCCGAATGGGACTCTACTTGGCATGGAAGGCAAGCTAGGCAATACGGATATGTATATCTCCTCCTTTGTAACCGACCTTGTGTAACCCTAGTCTGTAGGACGACATACAATCATACCATAGGCTAGCTTCTAGGGTTTAGCCTCTCCGATCTCGTGGTAGATAAACTCTTGTAATACTCATATCATCAAGAATAAATCAAGCAGGACGTAGGTTTTTACCTCCATCAAGAGGGCCAGAACCTGGGTAAAACATTGTGTCCCCTGCCTCCTGTTACCATCCGCCTTAGACGCATAGTTCGGGACCCCCTACCCGAGATCCGCCGGTTTTGACACTGACATTGGTGCTTTCATTGAGAGTTCCTTTGTGTCGTCGCCGTTAGGCTTGATGGCTCCTACGATCATCGATAGCGATGCAGTCCAGGGTGAGATTTTTCTCCCCGGACAGATCTTTGTGTTCGGCGGCTTCGCACTGTGGGCCAACTCGCTTAGCCATCTGGAGCAGATCGAAAGTTCTGCCCCTGGCCACCAGGTCAGGTTTGGAAGCTTAAACTACACGGCCGATATCCGCGGAGACTTGATCTTCGACGGATTCGAGCCCCTGCCTTGTGCGCCACGCGGTCACGATGAGTACGATTTAGCCCTACCATCGGACAATGTTCAAGAAATCGCACCGGCAGTCGCTCCGACCCTCAATTCGAAGCCAGTTGCGCTATCCATGGACGGGTGGATAGACCCCGCCACAGAGGTCATATCCTCTGCGGTGATCGAGCCGAATATCGACCTTACCCTTCACGAGAGCCGTGTTGCCAAACTGTCGGATCCTTCTCCGGCCACGGACTCCGAACCGCCTGCGCCCGTTCCTATCGAATCCGATTGGGCGCCGATCATGGAGTTTACCTCCACGGATATTTTTCAGCACTCGCCCTTCGGCGACATACTGAACTCATTAAGGTCTCTCTCCTTGTCAGGAGGATCCTGGCCAAACTATGTCTGACAGGATTGGGATGCGGATGACGAAGAAATTCTCCGCCACCCACCACCCACTTAGTAGCCACTGTCGATGACTTAACCGACATGCTCGACTTCAACTCCGAAGGCATCGACGGTATGGACGACGCTGCGGGAGGCGAAGAGGAACCACTGCCCATAGGGCACTGGACGTCCACTTCGTCACATGACGTATACATGGTGGACACACCCAAAGAAAACAACGACGAGGAACGGAAAGACGCATCGAAGGGTTGTTCCCTCGAGAAGCAGTCAAAGCGGCAGCGTAAACGCCGCTCCAAATCCCGCCTCGGCAGAAATAACGATCATATAGACCCAACGTTAGAGCAGGGTGAACCATCGCCCGACCATGGCAACACGGAAAATCAAGCCGAATAACCCAACCCCGTCGAAGATAATAGTCCGGACGACATCACACCGGACAGGCACCAGGAGCAACATAATGCCCACCAAAGGCTTGTTGCCACGGCGAGGAGTCTGAAAAAACAGAAGCAAAGGCTCAAGGCTGCACAAGACACACTCAAAATCAAATGGAGTGAAGTACTTAACACTGCAGCAAAGTACGACAGTAATCGCCACACCAAGAGCTATCCGAAGCGAAAGTTGCTACCTGAATTTGATGAGGAGGCCTTAGATCCTCCACAATTAAAAGATAAAATGGCCATCCGGTCAGATAGACGACCTCATAGCCAACATAAAGCGGCAAACGACGCCGCACATAAACCAGTACCCGATCCGCGTAAGGGCTCGCATCAAAAGGACGGCGCAACCAGATCCATCTATGGACCACACAGGCGCGCTCCAGCATACAATGCAACACAACAAACATCCGAACACCACGGTACACCCAAATACAGGGGTGCTGCACACCCTCTATGTTTCACTGACGAGGTGCTGGATCATGAATTTCCAGAGGGATTCAAACCCGTAAGCATAGGGGCGTACCACGGAACAACAGACCCTGGGGTCTGGATTGAGGACTACATGCTCCATATCCATATGGCTCGAGGAGATGATCTCCACGCCATCAAGTACTTACCCCTCAAGCTCAAAGGGCCAGCTCGGCACTGGCTTAAAAGCCTCCCCGAAAACTCCATCGAAAGCTGGGAAGAGCTCGAAGACGCCTTTCGGGCAAATTTTCAAGAGACATATGTCCGACCATCGGATGCAGACGATTTAAGTCATATAACTCAACAGCCCGGTGAGTCAGCCCGAAAACTTTTGAACAGGTTCCTCACTAAAAAGAACCAAATAGTTGACTGTCCGGACGCTGAAGCCTTAGCAGCCTTCAAGCATAGCGTTCGAGATGAATGGCTTGCCAGACACCTCGGTCAAGAAAAGCCGAGAACAATGGCAGCATTAACAAGCCTCATGACCCATTTTTGCACGGGCGAGGATAGCTGGTTAGCCCGATGCAGCACCAGCGACCCAAGTACATCCGAAGTCAGAGATGGAAACGAGAAATCATGACGCAGCAATAATAAGCGCCGGAATAAAGAAGACATCCTGAAGAGCACGGCGGTAAACGCCGGATTTAGAAGCTCTCGGCCAGGGCAGCAGAAGCCACCCTCCAAAGGCAACAGAGACAAATTGTCCAGCCTAAACAAAATTCTGGACCAAATATGTCAGATCCATAGCACCCCTGATAAACCTGCAAATCATACCCACAGAGAATGTTGGGTCTTCAAACAGGCCGGCAAGCTCAACGCCGAACACAAGGGGCAGGATGCACCAAGTGAAGACGAGGACGAGCCTCACAAGCAAAGCATAGGGGAACATAAGAAATTCCCACCAGAAGTCAAAATAGTCAACGTGTTACACGTGATAAAAGGGAGAAACAAAGCGGCACCTTTAGAGGAACATGCCCCAGGGCCTATCACCACGGATCTCCGCCACTGGTCGTCCCAACCGATCACCTTCGACCATCGGGATTACTCGGCAAGTATCTGGCGTGCAGGATGGGCTGCCTTGGTATTAGATCCAATAATTGACGGATACCACTTCACCCGAGTCCTGATGGATGGCGGCAGCAGTTTAAATCTGATATATCAGGACACAGTCTGCAAAATGGGGATAGACCCAACAAAAATTCACCGCAACAATGCTACCTTTAAAGGAGTAACGCTAGGCCCGGAGGCTCACTGCAGGGGCTCCCTACTACTAAGGTTATATTCGGCTTCCCCGATAACTTCCGCAGCGAAAATTTAACTTTCCACGTCGCTCCGTTCCAAAGTGGCTATCAAGCACTACTCGGACGCGAAGCTTTCACTCGCTTTAACGCAATACCGCATTACGCTTCCCTCAAGCTCAAGATGCCCGGTCCACGCAGCATCATTACAGTAAATGGAAATATTGAGCGCTCCTTGCGCGCCGAAGACGGTGCGGCCGCCTTGGCCGCCGCACACTAAACGGCCTCACCAACTCAAGCATTCGACAGGTCGTTAAGACCACGGACACGGCTAAACGAGTCCGGCTCAGCCATATGTAATTAATACAGGTTTGATGGCTATACCCCTATTACAATACAAGGGGCTCAACGTGCGCGCAATAGTGGCAATAAGGCTCACCTTTACTCATTTTCAATTATATATTGTTTATTTAGTATAAATCCACTTTTGCATGGCAACTTTTCAATTAAGTTCCTCTCTTTTTCAGATGACCATCCTGCTACACCCGTCCAGGATATGGCACAATGGAGACACAGGCGCAGACGTGCAGTAGGGACCCGTTCCAAGGATTCTTTGTAGATTAAGACCCTGCGTAAACCTTTTTTACTGTCTCTTGTTGATTTACATCCCTCGGTTTCTCAGTACAATCGAGAAGGATGATGGCGTCTTGGCATGTGGCCATGCCAGAATAATGCATGTACCTGGACACCAGGGGCTTATTACAGGGGGTACTGTTTAGACCCGGTTTACACCATAAAGACCGAATACCTTAGGGAGTGTTCGGCGTCGCGAGTTTGGCCTTATATGCATCAGCTCCGAATCATGTCTTTGGTCAAATGTTGGGTTTGCCCGGCTCTTGTGTTTTGCTGCCTTACATTCCGCTCTATCGGCTAAGGTGGCACCAGGAGAACTACTGCGATTGTGCCCTGGTTCATCCGGACGAGCACCTCAGTAGAGAAAGCCGAAAACTAACTGTCATGATATAGCGTGAGACTGGTCAACCACTCGATCACCTATTGGAAACTTTGGGATTCCTCCGCATTAACGAAGGGTCGTTCCCCGGCCAGGCATGTACGCACCCCGAATTAGGACGAGTGCGGAGCCACCAGGGGCTATATAGTAGCCCCACTGTCAAACTTATATGGCTAAGTGAAAGTGTTAAAGCATTATAGTCCGGTTGCCTAGTTCATTGCGCTATCACCTCCTTATTAGGACCAAGATGTTGGATTAAGTGTGAATACGCGTATTCTGCGAACACCCCCGCATTATATGCGTGGGGGTTGAAGCCGACGACTGCAATCTTTCAGGTTATATACAAGTATACATAAACGGCCACACAGGAGGCATCACAATACTTTTGGGCAAAAGTATAAATACAACCTTGATAAATTCAATAGAACATTGTTTTTACAATGGGAATACATGTCACTCAAACATAACATTCTTCAAGCATTGGGCCTCTATCGAACGAGCGCCCTCAAGAACTTCTTCAAAATAGTGCTCGGCTGCCACTCGGCCTATGGCCGAACCCTGCGCCGCGACAGTGGTGGCATCCATCTCCGCCCAGTATGTTTTGACACGGGCAAGGGCCATCCGCGAGCCTTCTATGCACGCCGACCTCTTCATCGCATTAATGTGTGGCACCGCACCAAGGAGCTACTGCACCAAGCTAAAATAGTTGTTCGGCTTTGGCCTTTTCCGGCCACAGATGATCCACGTCAGACCTCATGGCGAGTCCGGACAATCTATTGAGTTTGGCCCATTCGGCAAGTTGATCAGTCAATGGAAGTGGACACTCTGGAACGTTAAATTGCGACCAGAACAGCTTGTCCACTTCCTGATCTGTTTGATCTCGGAAGTATCCGGCCACATTGACAGCACTCGCCGCTAAGTCCATATAGGCGTCGGCCGAACTCCACAGCCGATCCAGAGGGGTATACCGCGGATCGCTGAACTTCCTCTGCAGCATAAAGGGCTTCCCGGCCACAATGTCCCCGGCTTCACGCAGTTCCTCCTTCTTCGCTCTCATTGCAGACCGGGTGTCTCTGGTCGCCATTGTGGCCTTTTCAAGGTCCGTAGCCTTTGCCCGGTTTTCTTCTTCAATAAACTGGCAGCGGTCGGCAGTGTCTTTTAACTTCACAGCCATTTTGGCCATTTTCTCTTTGCTCTCGCTATGAGCGGCCTTCTCGGCTCTCAACTCTTCGTCTGCCTTCAAAGCGGCCGCATTACTAATCCTTGCTTGCTCCTTGTCTCGGGCAAGCTCCGCCCGCAAGGCCTCCACGGTGGCAGCTCCATCTACAGTCACAACATATTAAAGATATTGGCATCACGCTGCTCTTACTATGTGACATCCACTATAAATATCACCTACCCTAGGCCTCGTCAAGCCGCTTGTTAACAAGCTCGATGTCGGCATCCGCCGCATCCAGTTGCCGCTTTAGTTCGGCAACCCCATCAGTCCGGCTAGCCACCGGAGCTTCAGACACCTGCACATAAAGGCGGTCTGGTTATTACCTGGGACTATGATCCTCCATTCGTCGCCGTTCTCGGCGACAACCAGAGTCTTAGGGGCTACTATCTACACAGGGCACACCTAAAATGTGCGGTACCATCACAAATGTTTATCATTTCACATACCTCAAAGCCTGTCGGTAGACTCATAAAGGCTTCATGCAACCCGTTTTCGGCGGACGAAATCCTTTCAATCACCATACACATTAATGTACGGTGCTCTTCTGAGAAAGTCGCTCGCTCTAGCAGACCCTTCAGTACGTCCGACCGCATACCATATGGTGTCGGACTCTTTTGATTGCTCTATTCAAGAGCCAGATACTGAGGGCTTCGGGTGACCATGGGATTACCTTCTGGCCTTGTCGGATCCGGAGAAACTCTCCGTGACGACACTTCAAGATCGCCCGCTTCTTGAGCCAGGGAGTCCGGGGGAGGCGTTTCGCTCTCCATCTCCGGAAGAAGATCCCCCGAAGACGAGCTCTGCTGAGAAGGGCTCAGATCCGAACTACAAGATAGATGCTTCGGTTATCTTCCTCAGAAGTAAGGTAGTATATCTCCACTATTAAGTACTTTTTGATTACTTACAGCTCGTTAGAGGGCTGATGCCCGCACGAACTTTGTGCGGCAAGAGCACCCTCCAAGGCGGGACCCTCTGGTGGACTTTTCTTCTCCCGTTTGGAAACCTTGGTTTCCGGATCTTCAGAGGTAGTCCTCTTCCTCCCCCGGGGCGAGGGAATGTCAGATTCCTTCCCTTGGTTATCCTCCCTCACGGAGGCGCTTATTCCCTCGGTTGGAATAGGTAGCGGTGGGTGCCCGCATTCGCCCTCTTTATTCCCCCCTTCATCTTCCTTGGAGGGCACTGGGCAAGGTGCTGGCTCAAGCATCTTTTCTAGCACCGGATTGTCCAAGCCTTCGGGAAGGGGGCCGAACACCGGATCATATTCACCTTTTGATGTAGGGTGAAACCCTAGATGGCCGATCTTTCATGAAAGGAGCAGATCCCAAAGAGAAACACGAAGAACACGAGGGGGATTCACGAGGGGAAACACAAGAGAATCACTCAAACCAACAAGATTCGATTACACATGCGCTAGATCCTCGAAACACAAAGAGATACACGATGATCCAAGGTCAACAAAGGACGATACAAGTAACCGGTTCTTCTCCTAGAAGGAGGTCTTGATGGGGCCGCCCAAGAGGGGGGTCTTGAATCCAAGTGGATCTTCTCCGAAGAGGGGCCGCAGTCTCTCTCGAGGAGGAGATCCGTATGGATGAGCGAAGCTCTATCTCGAAGTATGAGCTAAACCAACGCTACCCTAGAAAGGAGGAGGGAGAGGTCTATTTATAGTCTTAGTGCAAAAAGGGGCGAAGTGAAGGGGTACATGGGCCTCGGGCCCGTATCTGGACGCAGCCAGGTACCGGACGTCCGCTGGGGACCGGTCGTCCGGTGTCTCAGGAGCTGCCGGACGTCTGGTGTCCTCCGGTCGTCCATTGGTTCTGCTCTGTGACGGGGGTGCCGGACGTCCGGAGGCTCCAGACTTCCGCTGATGTTGGCTCGGGTGCTGGGGTGCCGGTCGTCCGGTCCAGACCAGACGTCCGCTCGTTTGCTTCGGGTGCAGGGGAACCGGTCGTCCGCTGGCTGGAGCTCGGCTGACGCTTCAGGCGCCGGACGTCCGGTCCTGGCCGGTCATCCGGTGGCTGGGAATTTTCCTGCAGCTCTTCTTCTTCTCCGTCTTCTCGTCCATCTTCCTCTTCTTCTTGTCCTCGCTCCTTAGATTCTCCATTGTACCTGAGTATGCACAAGGTATCCATATGAGGTAGTAGCCATGCTTCATGTGCATCGAAGTGGAATTGTGAGAGGAGAGATGTCACCTCGGTTTCAAGGGCTCTTGCATGTGATCGAGTCATGGGCCCGGTAGGCACTTGGTGAGACGATGGTAGGTCCATGGGGATGACCTTGGGATGCCCCGCATCATCTCCCCTCCCTTGGGGAAGATCCGTCCTCGGATCAAAATCTTCATCACCATGGAAGGGAGAGAGATCCTTGACGTCGAAGATGTTGCTCACGTTTTACTTGTCGCGTGGAAGGTCTATCTTGTAAGCGTTGTCATTGTAGCGTGCAAGAACCTTGAAGGGTCCATCTTCTTGTGGACGAAGCTTGGATTTGCGTTCTTGTGGGAAGCGGTCCTTGCGAAGATGTAGCCACACTTGATCACCAATGTTGAAGACCATAGGTTGCTTGTTCAAGTTGAGCTTGGTCGCAAGGCGTTGAACTTGGCGCTCGATGGTGTTTCTTGTAACTTCATGCAACTTCTTGAGATGTTTCGCACGCGCACTTGCGTCCAAGTTGATGCGCTCTTGGAGTGGTAGAGGAAGAATATCCAATGGTGACAAAGGGTTGAATCCGTAGACGACCTCGAAAGGGGACTTGCCGGTTGTTCAGTGTCTTGCTCGGTTGTATGCGAACTCGGCGATTGGTAGACACTCCTCCCACTCCTTGATGTTCTTCTTGATGAGTACTCGAAGTAGAGCGGAGAGTGTGCGGTTTGTCACCTCCATTTGGCCATCGGTTTGAGGATGGTATGCCGTGGAGAAGAGTTGCTTGATTCCGAGCTTGGCGCATAGAGTCTTCCAAAAGTAGCTAAGGAACTTGACGTCACGGTCCGAGACGATAGTCTTTGGCACTCCATGAAGGCGCAAGATTTCCCTACAAAACAAATTTGCAATATGTGAAGCATCGTCTATCTTGTTGCAAGGAATGAAATGAGCCATTTTGGAGAAACGGTCCACGACAACAAAAATGGAATCCTTGCCATTTCGAGTTCTAGGCAAACCAAGCACAAAGTCCATGCTAATATCTTCCCATGGTTGGTATGGAATCGGTAGAGGCATATAGAGGCCATGATATTGAGCTTTGGACTTAGCTTTGCGGCATGTCAAACATCGGTTGGTGAAGCGATTGACGTCCCGAAACATCTTTGGCCAAAAGTAGTTCTTCGAGAGCATGGCAAATGTCTTATCGCGTCCAAAGTGTCCCATTAATCCTCCTCCATGCGATTCCTGCAAAAGCAATAAACGAAGGGACGACTTGGGGATGCAAAGTTTGTTAGCTCTCATAAGGTAGCCGTCTTTGATGTAATAGCGCTCCCATGATGTATTCGACAAACACTTGGCATAAGGGGTGGAAAAGTTTCATCATGCACATACAAATCTTTGATATGCTCGAAGCCAATGACATCTAACTCGAGTTGCATGACTAGCATGCATATGCGGGAAAGAGCATCCGCGACGATGTTTTCTTTACCCTTGATGTACTTGATGACATAGGGAAAAGACTCAATGAATTCACTCCATTTAGCATGACGCTTGTTCAACTTAGTTTGACCCTTGAGATGCTTGAGGGTCTCATGATCGGTATGAATGATAAACTCGTGGGGACGAAGGTAATGTTCCCATTCATGTAAAACGCAGACTAAATCATATAGCTCTTTGTCATAGATGGGATAGTTGAGTTGCGCTCTGGAAAGTTTCTCACTAAAGTAAGCTATGGGGTGCTTCTCTTGCATTAACACGCCTCTTATGCCATTACCGCTAGCATCGCAATGAATCTCAAAAGGCTTGTCGAAGTTGGGTAAAGCAAGCACGGGAGCATGAGTAAGCAAATTCTTAAGCTCATTGAAAGCAATATCTTGAGATGGTCCCCAAACAAAAGGCGCGTTCTTCTTGCTCAAAGCATGCAAAGGTGAAGCAATGGTGCTAAAATCCTTCACAAATCGACGGTAGAAACCGGCTAAACCAAGAAAACTATGCACTTGTTGCAAATTGGTTGGTTGGGGCCAAGTTTTAATAGCATTGATCTTAGATTCATCAACATGAACACCCTTAGAAGATACCACAAAACCCAAGAAAACGAGTTTATCAACACCAAATAGGCATTTCTCCATATTAGCATAGAGACGCTCTTTCCTAAGAGTTTGCAAAATGGTGCGGACATGGGTGACATGCTCTTGGATAGATTTGCTAAACACAAGAATGTCATCGAAGTAAACCACAACAAATATACCAATGTAAGAACGAAAAACATGATTCATAAGGCGCATAAAAGTGCCCGGTGCTTCCGAGAGACCCATAGGCATGACTAACCACTCATACAAACCAAACTTGGTTTTGAAGGCGGTTTTCCATTCATCACCCTCTTGTATGCGGATTTGATAGTAACCACTCTTAAGATCAATTTTGGAAAATATAATGGCACCGCTAAGTTCATCAAGCATATCATCAAGGCGTGGAATGGGATACCTATATCTAACGGTGATAGCATTGATAGGTCTACAATCGGAGCACATGCGAAAGCTACCGTCACGTTTCGGCACAAGAATGACCGGTACGGCACAAGGGCTCAAACTTTCACGCACATGACCATGGTCTATGAGATGCTTTACTTGCCTTTGGATTTCTTTGGTTTCTTCGGGGTTGATGCGGTATGGAGCTTTGTTGGCAAGCGGCGCTCCGGGGATGAGATCAATTCGGTGCTCAATGCCTCGTAGTGGAGGTAGACCCGGAGGTAGCTCATCGGGGAAAACATCTTGGAATTCCTGCAATAGAGAAGATAACACCAAAGGTAGATTGTGAGAGTTGTTAGTTTCTGTGACCTCGTCCTTTCACAATAGGACATAGTGTAGGACACTTGATGGGTTCTCACACACTTCTCTCATCTCACGTTTGGTGGCAAATAGAACGAAGTTCTTGTTTTCGCTCATCGTGGAGGCACTCAATTTGGGCTTGTGGCGCTCACTCTCTTTTTGGTGGCTCACTCTCTCACCATTCTCTCACAATGGGTGGCTTGCTTATCGGCGATCAGTTGGCTTGGAGACATGGGTCGTAGCACAAACTCCTTTCCTTGCATCTTGAAGCTATAGTGGTTTGTACGCCCATTGTGGACAACTCCTCTATCGAATTGCCATGGCCGTCCAAGGAGAAGATGGCAAACGGTCATTGGGATGACGTCGCATTCCAAGGTGTCTTCGTAAGCGCCGATTTTGAAGGATATGTGTACTCGGTGCTCGACTTGGATACTGCCGGAGTCACTAAGCCATTGCACTTTGTATGGATGTGGGTGCTTCGTCTTGGGCAATTGGAGCTTGGAGAAAAGTTCTTCACTTGCGAGATTGTGAAAACTCCCTCCATCGATGATGACTTTGACGGATCGTCCATTGATGCCGGCCTTGGTGTGGAATATGGTGCATCTTTGGTCTTCTTCTTGGTGATGTTGGAGGGTCAAGACTTTTGAGAGAACAAGTGCGGGACTTGAGTCTTCATCACAAAAGACTTGTTCTTCTTCATTGTTCACTTGGCGGTGCATGGCCACTTGCTCAAGGGCTTCCATTTCTCCTTCGCTCATGGAATCATAAGTGCCATCGTCGTTGAAGATCATTGTGTGCTTGTTGGTGCACTCATAGGACTTGTGGCCTCGGCCTCCGCAAGTGAAACACTTGAGGGAACTCATCTTGACGGTCTCATCGGTTGGGGTAGAGGAAGATGAAGCTCTCGGCTTGAAGTTGCTCGTAGGAGGATGACTTGTAGTTGACGAAGCTTTCTTGGAAGTCGGCTTGTCGATGTTGGAAGTAGACGTTCTTGTAGTCGGTGTTGGAGTCGTTGACGCTTGGTTATTGGAGAAGCCGTAGGACTTCGATGAGAACTTGGCGTACTTGAAGTCATCTTGCACTTGGCGTTCCGCTTTGGTAGCTTGGTGCACGAGCTCGATGAGATTTGAGTATGGTTGGAAGTCGGCGATCTTCTTGATGGGACGATTGAGTCCATTCAAGAAACGTGCCATAGTTTGCTCATCATCTTCCGTCACATTGGCTCTTATCATTGCAATCTCCATCTCCTTGTAGTATTCTTCAACGCTCTTGGTTCCTTGCTTGAGTTGTTGGAGTTTCTTGAAGAGGTCGCGGTTGTAGTAGGTAGGCACGAAGCGTGCTCTCATGACATCCTTCATTTGTGCCCAAGTAGTGATGGGTGGATCACCACTTGCCTCGCGGTGCTTAATGACTTGTTCCCACCAAATGAGGACATAGTCTTGGAACTCAAGGGATGCCATCGCGATCTTCTTCTCTTCTTCATAATTGTGCAAGCGGAAGATCTTGTCAACTTTCAATGCCCATGAAAGGTATTCTTCGGGATTGTTGCTTCTGTTGAACTTGGGCATGGTGAACTTGAGCTTGTCGTAGCGGTGGTCCTCATTGTGTTGGGGTCGGGGATGATGACGCCCATGTTGTAGATGATTGTCCAACTCGTGGTACTCTTGACGCGGAGGGTTGTCAACCTCGTGTCGCTCTTGCCGCGGAGGATTCCCATTGTTTTCATGCTCTTGATGAACTTGATGGTTTTGGCGAGCTTGTGGAGGAACGCGTCGAGCTCGAGGGGGAACTAGACGATGCATGCGAGCTTGAAATCATCGTTCATGAAGTTCTTCGCGAAGTGCTTCCTCTTCTTCACGGGCTTGTCGGCCTCGGTCGGCAACAGCTCGACTTGATTCATGAAGGGAACGTTGCGCTTCAAGTGCTTGAGCTTCACGTAGTTGTTGTTCTTGGCGTTCCGCCTCGGCGTCTTGTGCATCTTGATGTTGTCGCGCTCGCTCCTCTTGTTCATGTTGACGTTGGCAATGCCGTTCTCGGGCTAGCGCAAAGGCTTGTTCGGCTTGACATCGTCGATGTTCTTGCGAGTCGGTGTCTCGAAGTGGATTGAGGTTTGCTTGACGCTCGTTGCGCGCGGCTCGTCGAAGAGTGTTCGATGTCGGTGTACTTGAACCGGAGATGTTGTCGTTGGAGTGTCGACTTGAACGGCTCCTTCTTGAAGTGGAAGAAGAGTGGTTGAGCAACAAAGCGCGGATCTCGTCCATCCTTGCGTCATTCTCTTGCTTGTGATCGTCGAGCTTGTTGTCAAAGTAGTCTCTTGTACGTTGCTCGGAAAGTCGTAAGTCAGCGGCAAGGTTGTCGATGCGTTCACTCATAGCTTGTTGCTCTTGATGTAAAGCACGCTGCGCACCAAAGAGGTGACTCTTGGTGACAAAGGAGTTCATGTCGTCGTCTTGCTCCATGGAGAGCGGGTTGGTAGAAGTACTTGGCCTATCCATCATTCCAAGACAAATGTGAGTGGAAGAAAGGGAAGAACCAATATCAAATGTACCTTGACCGATGTTGACAATGGATCAAAGAAGAATCCAATGTGTAACAAGGAAATAGCACAATTGGTACCAATTCTTGTTGGTTCTCACACCTACACAAGTAAAAGCTTTTGGTGGAGCTTGGTTAGGATGGTGGCACAATTTTTTTTAATGTGAATGTAAGCAAGATTCAATAATGTTGGGAAAGATTCGCAAGATGCAATGTAACAAGTGGACCAAGCATATACGGTACACAGAAACACACACGCAAAACGACAAGTGGGGTTGAGCAACCAAGGGTGAGCCAAAATGTGGAATCCACAAAAATGCTCTTGTTGCACAACACAAGAGAGACGCTAGCACGATTGCACGATAGGCGGATACAAGAACTTGTGCATAACCTACTTAGCAAAGATGCAACGACTTCTATCCCAAATATGTTTTATGAAAGGTGTTGCTATGATATGATCCAAGATGATCGAGTATGACAAACTTAATGTTGTATGATGCTATGGTTCTTGCTTAAAAGCTCTTTGCTTATCTTTCCTCTTTGATTAAAAGCTTGGTTGGCTCTTTGATGTTTGAGCTCTTTTCTTATGCGATGCTTGACGAACCAAGATAGCAAGTGAGTATGCGATGACAACTTAGTGACACAAGAGATGATACCAATATAGGCAACAATGATGTATGTATGTATGCTATGGGAAGTATGATCACTAATGTGCACAAGTCTCATTGCCGGCAATACTCAATGGCTAGTCTCGATGGGTAAGCGACGCAAAGGAGTAAGGCGATGATGGCTAACAATGTGATGGCAAGAGTGATATGTCCAATACCAAGATGAGGTTACCGGTCTTGCTTCTGGTATGGTGTCAAAATGGTGGCACGAATACCAAGTCATAGTCGAGGTGGTCGTTGTTGATGACCGGTGTTGATGACGCGTCCGTGGTGAAAATGAGCGGCGGTGGTGTCGATGTCAAACCATACCTAGATAGCTGAAACACAAAAGGATACGGTACCACAACTCAAATTCTCAAAACCAAATGCGACCAAAATCATCGGAGTAGGTGGCGGTTAGGTGGTGGTGTCGGTTGGGATAATGTCAAAGAGTGCGTAAAGTTGGTGGTGGTGTAGCGGATGAAGTGGAGGAAGTAGCGGTCGTCCGGTAGTGGACGGAAGTTCGGTCGCCGGTCGTCCGGTCGGGTCGGACGTCCGGTGGTTCTTGGGTCGCCGGTCGTCCGGTTGTCAGGGGCAACATGAGATTCTAGATCCGGGAGGTGATTTTTTGGGGGGGGGATATGGGGAATTTGGGAGGGATTTCGAGGTGGAGGTGGTGGGGAGAAGGCTAGATCTACTTGAAACGCAACAAATTCATGGATCAAAACCAACAAAACATCATCAAAACTCACAAAACACAAGAAAAATATTTGGGGCTATTTTTGTGGGGATTTTTGGATTAGGACGAAAAACAACAAAATCAAGCTAGAAAAACGAAGAGGGGGCTCCGAAATCGTGATCAACCTTGCCCATGATACCAAGATGATGTAGGGTGAAACCCTAGATGTCCGATCTTTCACGAAAGGAGCGGATCCCAAAGAGAAACACGAAGAACACGAGGGGGATTCACAAGGGGAAACACAAGAGTATCACTCAAACCAACAAGATTCGATTACACATGCGCTAGATCCTCGAAAGACAAAGAGATACACGATGATCCAAGGTCAACAAAGGACGATACAAGTAACCGGTTCTTCTCCTAGAAGGAGGTCTTGATGGGGCCGCCCAAGAGGGGGGTCTTGAATCCAAATGGATCTTCTCCGAAGAGGGGCCGTAGTCTCTCTCAAGGAGGAGATCGGTATGGATGAGCAAAGCTCTATCTCGAAGTATGAGCTAAACCAACGCTACCCTAGAAAGGAGGAGGGAGAGGTCTATTTATAGTCTTAGTGCAAAAAGGGGCGAAGTGAAGGGGTACATGGGCCTCGGGCCCGAATCTGGATGCAGCCAGGTACCAGACGTCCGCTGGGGACTGGTCGTCCGGTGTCTCAGGAGCTGCCGGACGTCCGGTGTCCTTCGGTCGTCTGCTGGTTCTGCTCTGTGACGGGGGTGCCGGACGTCCGGAGGCTCCGGACTTCCGCTGATGTTGGCTTGGGTGCTGGGGCGCCGGTCGTCCGGTCCGGACCGGACGTCCGCTCGTTTTCTTTAGGTGCAGGGGTACCGGTCGTCCGGTCTGGGCCGGACGTCCGCTGGCTGGAGCTCGGCTGACGCTTCAGGCGCCGGACGTCCGGTCCAGGCCGGTCGTCCGGTGGGTGGGAATTTTCCTGCAGCTCTTCTTCTTCTCCGTCTTCTCGTCCATCTTCCTCTTCTTCTTGTCCTCGCTCCTTAGATTCTCCATTGTACCTGAGTATGCACAAGGTATCCATATGAGGTAGTAGCCATGCTTCATGTGCATCAAAGTGGAATTGTTAGAGGAGAGATGTCACCTCGGTTTCAAGGGCTCTTGCACGTGATCGAGTCATGGGCCCGGTAGGCACTTGGTGAGATGATGGTAGGTCCATGGGGATGACCTTGGGATGCTCCGCATCACCTTTGTTATCCAGTCCTGGTCAAAAAGCGATTCTTGAGAATGACGTCATGATAAATGAAAGACAGTGTGTTCGGCTAGAGGATTACTTACTTGGGCCGCGGTGCGGTTGCTGCTCAGGCCCACGTCCTCGGTGGTGTCCGAACACTCTATTTGGGGTCCGAAGAATGACTTGTACATCTCCTCGTGCGTCAGGCCAAGGAAATTCTAAATAGCGCGCGGTCCTTCTGGGTTGAATTCCCACAAGCAGAGGGGCCGGCGTTTGCAAGGCTGGACTCAACGGACCAGCATGACTTGCACTACCATAACTAAACTAAAATCTCCCTCGAAGAGATCTTGGATGCGGCTCTGTAGTATGGGCACATCCTTGGCTGGACCCAGCTCAGCCCCCTGCTGATCCATGACATCAGTTGTGGAGGAGGGCCCAAGCAAAAGGCGGGGGAAGCTACCCACTTGGCACTTCTGGGGCGGTGACGTAGAAACACTCCCGTTGCCATAATCCAGACACCTCTGGAAAGGAACCTTTTGGCCACGAAGCTCCAGCAATCTTGCTTATTAATGCCCCCCCCCCCCCCGCATGCTGCATACTGCCCCTCGACCGTCTTCGGCTTCACATCAAAGGTCTTGAGCCATAGGCCAAAGTGAGGGGTAATGCGGAGGAAGGCCTCACATACGACAATAAATGCCGAGATGTGGAGAAAGGAATCCGGGGCTAGATCATGGAAATCAAGCCCGTAATAGAACATCAAACCCCTAACGAAGGGATCCAGAGTGAGGCCTAGTCCTCGGAGGAAGTGGGAGATGAACACGACGTCTTCATTGGGTTCAGGAGTAGGGACGACCTGCCCTCGGGCGGGCAGCCGATGTGAAACTTCGGCGGTCAGGTATCTTGCCTCCCTCAACTTCTTGATATCCTCTTCCGTGACGGAGGAGGGCATCCACCGGCCCTGGAGGCTGGATCCGGACATGATTGAAGGTCCGAAGCACCTGACATGAGCTTTGGGTGTTAGAACTCGAGGCGGGGGAAGGATTCGATTGAGCACGGGAGGAAAAAAGCAAAAACCTTGACCCTTTATAAAGAGGGTGAATATCAAGCGTCCTCCTCATGGTCGTTTGGGACTTGCCTAAAATCTAGGAGTCCTAGGCGTGGTTGGGTTACCCACGACTGTATTGATGAGAATACCGTAATAAGGGGGACACGATCTCTGCTTTGATAAGACGTGTCAAGAAACTGCCTCGCGTTATGTGCGGGGCTAGTTAAAGAAAAACGGTTTGAATAATCACCGAGGCATGGCATGATGTCATGTTGCCAAAACGTGTCAGCAGATTAGATTTGTGGAAATATTATTCTCTCTATGGTGGTATGTGGAACTTATTTTGCAAGGTCGGACACTATCCTTTTATTCGAACTCTTCTGTGGTGTATCCGGAGGAGGAACCCGCCTTGCAATGCCGAACACAACACTGCGCGCTGGACTCATCGTCATTGAAGCCTGGTTCAGGGGCTACTAAGGGAGTCCTGGGTTAGGGGGTCTCCGGACAGCTGGACTATATTCTTTGGCCAGACTGTTGGACTATGAAGATATCAGATTGAAGACATCATCTCGTGTCCGGATGGGACTCTACTTGGCATGGAAGGCAAGCTAGGCAATACGGATATGTATATCTCCTCCTTTTTAACCGACCTTGGGTTACACAAGGTCGGTAACCGACCACTGCAAAAGATAGAGAGAAAATGAAAAGTGTTTCCTATGCTTCAGCCATAGGCTCTATCATGTATGCAATGCTATGTACCAAACCTGATGTGTGTCTTGCTATTAGTTTAGCAGGGAGGTACCAAAGTAATCCAGGAGTGGATCACTGGACATCGGTCAAGAACATCCTGAAGTACCTAAAGAGGACTAAGGATATTTTTCTCATTTATGGAGGTGACAAAGAGCTCGTCGTAAATGGTTACGTCGATGCAAGCTTTGACACTGATCCGGACGATTCTAAATCGCAAACCAGATACGTGTTTATATTGAACGGTGGAGCTGCCAGTTGGAGCGGTTCTAAACAAAGCGTCGTGGCGGGATCTACGTGTGAAGCGGAGTACATAGCTGCTTCGGAAGCAGCAAATGAAGGAGTCTGGATGAAGGAGTTCATGTCCGATCTAGGTGTCATACCTAGTGCATCGGGTCCAATGAAAATCTTTTGTGACAATACTGGTGCAATTGCCTTGGCAAAAGAATCCAGATTTCACAAGAGAACCAAGCACATCAAGAGACGCTTCAATTCCATCCGGGATCAAGTTCAGATGGGAGACATAGAGATTTGCAAGATACATACGGATCTGAATGTTTCATACCCATTGACTAAGCATCTATCACGAGTAAAACATGATCAGCACCAAGACTCCATGGGTGTTAGAATCATTATCGTGTAATCTAGATTATTTACTCTAGTGCAAGTGGGAGACTGAAGGAAATATGCCCTAGAGGCAATAATAAAGTTATTATTTATTTCCTCATATCATGATAAATGTTTATTATTCATGCTAGAATTGTATTAACCGGAAACATAATACATGTGTGAATACATAGACAAACATAGTGTCACTGGTATCCCTCTAGCTTGACTAGCTCATTGATCAAAGATGGTTGAGTTTCCTAGCCATAGACATGAGTTGTCATTTGATCAATGGGATCACATCATTAGGAGAATGATGTGATTGACTTGACCCATTTTGTTAGCTTAGCACTTGATCGTTTTAGTTTACTGCTATTGCTTTCTTCATGACTTATACATGTTCCTATGACTATGAGATTGTGCAACTCCTGAATACCGGAGGAACACTTTGTGTGCTACCAAACATCACAACGTAACTGGGTGATTATAAAGGTGCTCTACAGGTGTCTCCGATGGTGTTCGTGGAGTTGACATAGATCAAGAATAGGATTTGTCACTCCGATTGTCGGAGAGGTATCTCTCGGCCCTCTCGGTAATGCACATCACTATAAGCCTTGCAAGCAATGCAACTGATGAGTTAGTTGCAGGATGATGCATTACAAAACGAGTAGAGAGACTTGCTGGTAATGATATTGAACTAGGTATTGAGATACCGATGATCGAATCTCGAGCAAGTAACATACCGATGACAAAGGGAACAACGTATGTTGTTATGCGGTTTGACTGATAAAGATCTTCATAGAATATGTAGGAACCAATATGAGCATCCAGGTTCCGCTATTGGTTATTGACCGGAGACGTGTCTCGGTCATGTCTACATAGTTCTTGAACCCGTAGGGTCCGCACGTTTAAAGTTCTGTGACGATCGGTATTATGAGTTTTTTGTTTTGATGTATCGAAGGTAGTTCGGAGTCCCAGATATGATCACGGACATGACGAGGAGTCTTGAAATGGTCGAGACGTAAAGATTGATGTATTGGATGACTATATTCTGACACCGGATGAGTTCCGGGGGTTATCAAATAAATACCTGAGAACCAGGAGGTTACCGGAACCTCCCGGGGGTTATTGGGCCTTATGGTCCCAAGTGGAGGAAGAGGAGAGGCGGCCAGCTAGGGGCGCGTGGCCTCCTAGCCCAAACCGAATTTGACTAGGGGGCCGGCCCCCCTTTCCTTCTTCTTCTCCTCCCCTTCCTTCCCCTCTCCTACTAAGACTAGGAAAGAGGGGGGAATCCTACTTGGAGTAGGATTGCCCCCCTTGGGCGCACCTCCTCCTCCTTGGCCGCCCCCTCCTCCTCTCCCTCCTTTATATACGGGGAGCCCTCCTTGGAAAAATCCACTCCAACATGGCCGACCACCGCAGCTCCTCCTCTCGCCCCCGTAGCTCTAAGCCCGGTGATTGGGAGAGGTGTTCTGTCTCACACAGTCGATTAGTCGAACTGCAGACTCAGGGATTTCTCCCTCCAGCGTATATGGTTCCCGTCCGCGCCGGGCTCGCCACCTACAATGGCGGGGAGCAAGTGGAGAGCTTCCCCAGCCCCTCTACAGGGGAGCGGGTGTGCCTTGTTCCTTACTTATTAAGGGGACTCGGATTTCCGATTCATCCGTTCCTCCACGGGCTCCTGGAGTTTTACGGCCTCCGACTGCATAATTTCACCCCTGCTTCCATATTACACATCGCCGGCTATGTTGCCCTTTGCGAGTTATTCTTGGGCTGCGAGGCTCATTTCGAGCTGTGGAAAAGGTTATTTTGCCTCGTCCCCCGCACACAGAAGGGGTCACTTTATCAAGTGGGCGGAGCCGAAATATGGCGCATCGCCAAAACCGGATACCTGTCCGGTACTCCGAATATATATCGGAAGACTGGCCTTCGGAATGGTTTTATATGGAGGACGTCCCCCTTCCGGACCCTGTTCGGCGGGGTCTTCCTGAGTTCAACAATGCTCCTCTGAAGAAACGCCGAAGTTGGCGCCCACGGAGCCCCCTGGAGGAAGACAATGGAGAAGTCCTTTACCTGATGAACCGGATTAAAGCATTGGCTCAATCAGGATTGACAGTAATCGAGGTTATGTCAATATGCATAATGCGGGGAGTGCAGCCACTTCAATATCGAGGGCACCCCCTGTGGTGTTTCAACGGGGAAGATGATGCCACCCGTTGCGGGCGTAAGGGTCCGGACAATGCTGCTGCATTAGCAAAAATTCTGTCCGAGTTGTTCAAGGGAGAGGAAGAGGAGTTCATCCACATCAAGCCACGGGATGGATTCTCCATGTACAACCCTCCAAGATGGGTGAGTTATATCTCCTTACTCCCATTCTTCCCGCATTCTTTGTCGTAGGTACTCACCTTGCCATTTTGCGGCAGGAACTGTGAAAAGCCATAAGGGAGGTCAACAGCCCATCTCCACAACCAGAGGACCCTACCGGGCCCTCGGTCCCGGACTCGAAGAAGATCCGGACATATTCATGGAGCTGATAGACCGGCAGTTCTATCAATTAAGCTGTGATGACGCCATGGTGGCCATTACGGCCGACTATCCCGGGCTGCTTCCTACATCGCATGTAAGAAAAACCAAAAATCCCAACTCCAAAAACTAGGATCCCCTTTTAGACACTTCACCTACCACATACATATGATGTTTTACAGGGAAGGCATTCGGGACGCCGTGCCGAACCCGCAGCAACTCGCCAACAAGAGGCACCGAGGCCGGGCAGGCCAAAAAGGAAGGCGGTCAGGACGGAGACGCCGGCGCAGAGGTATGACAAAAACCCCACTTCGTGGTTGTCGTGTTTCTCAAAATGTAATGACATCCATGTTTCTTTAACAGAAGAACGCTCACCGGAATATGTCCCGTGAGGATGCCGATCATGCTTCCACCAGTCGGGCTCCAGGACCGGACATAGAGGCGGAAGCCGACATGGGGCGGACGCCGGATACTCCCCCTACAGAGGATGCAGATAGACTATCCGCTACAAATTTAGAAGTAGGGAGCACCATGAATCATAGGCGTCGCCGAGCCGTACTCCGTGACGCTTGCTTCTCACCAGAGGCATTTGATGCCTTCAATTCTGGAGACGCATACCTCCGTGCTGCTCAAAATGGTCTAGCCAGAGCCACGAACCAGTATGTAAGGGATGTACGGGTAAGCAAATCTGACGATTATATGTATATGTAGCCCCTGAGACTTGAAACAGTTAGCAGAACTGATTTAAGGATCATCTATTGTACAGGTTCTTACAGAGAAGAATACTCGACTATCACAAGAGCTAGAGGAATGCAAGACCCAACTTCGGGCCGCCGTTGCCGCATTGAAGGAACCCAAAAAGTCCCCAGCTGGTAACATTTGTTTCAAAGAATGATAGGTACCATATAGAGTGCGGCGTGACTACAGATCTAACAATAGATATTGCAGATGAATCCAGAGAGAATCCGGAGGACCAGCATGTCGTACGACAGCTAAAGGCTGGCGAACGCGTGCTGACTGAGGTCAGGCGGGAGAAAAACAATCTTCAAGATGCCAATACCAAGCTGAGCATGGAACTGAAAGATGTTCGAGCCCAGCTTGCGGACTCCGAGAAGGAGAATAAGCGGCTTCGACGCGGCATTTTCAGTAAGTGCTTGAACGAACCCTTAAAAAGGGGCGGCGGAGAAGCCGGCTAACAGAGTTATGTCTGCAGGTATGCTGACGGGTCATCCCGCGGAGGAGATGCCCGGGTCTGCGGGTGATCTTCTATCTGAGCTCTCACAACTGCACGAACAAGTTCGGCAGGTGATGCAAGGTATTGCCCAGGTCTTGTGGCCATCCGTCTCCCTGCCAGAAGGCATTGGAGAGCTTGCGGAGAAGCTCAAGGGAGCACGGCGACGCTTCCGATTATGGAAGATATCGGCCTGCCGTCAAGGTGCCAGGGAAGCCTGGGCCATGGTGAAGACGCGGTATACCAAGGCTAACCCAAACCACATGGCCGAGGTCGAACCTGTGGGGCCTGATGGGAAAGAGATCCCCGTTAGCTTAGTCTATGGGCAAGTAGAATTAGCCACAAAGTATTCCCAACAGGATTGTAGGCTAGACCATCTGTTGGATGGTATAGAAGAGGAATTTAGTCAGTCTACATGACTATGTCATTAAAGTGACATGTATAATGCCTTCTAGCCGGATTGTAAATCATTTGTCATGGCGGACCTTTTCGCTTCAACCTCGGGACCCGATAGTCCGGAGTGTGTCCGAATACCCGCTCAGTTATATAAGAACCAGGGTATGCGTGGAAACCAGGTGTAGGGGTCATTAGTGCTTGAACAGACAAGTACCCAACTAGTTATGTTATATTACATGGGTAGTAAGAAACATCTTCCCGGGAGAATAGTTCTGTTAGGGGTTCCTTTCCCTGGGTACGCATGCCCTAAAGTGCATGTCCGGACTGCGAGCGGAGACGCAGGCAAAAACATCTGGGGGCATATATGGAAAATAAATAAAAATCATCTTTTGTTCACCGATCGAATATTCCCTTAAGAACGCTAGCTATCGGCTTCACCCAGTCTGAGGTACACATCCGGCTGACCCGGCAGTAACAATCACAGAGGTGCTCCCCTTATGCCCTAGCCGAATTAACGGGAACGTAGGGCATAAATACAAGAGCCAGGCAACCCATCTTGGCCAAAACTTAAGTCATATCGATGCATATAATGGCGAAGAAAAGGTACATGCGGAAGAATAACACATGTGCGGGGCATGAAGCCCGGATAGATAATTAAGCTTCTGTGTAAGAAGCCCCCAGGTATAATGAGCGTGGTTAGCGCGTCTATAGTGTGCAAGCGAGGCACAAGTTGGCCCTTGAAGGCCTTGAGAAAGAATAAAAGAAAGAAAGAGAAAAAAGATAGATAACGTATATGCAAAAAATGGACAGAGGAAGGAGACAAACATAGAGTCCGGTGCTAGGCGTAGAATCTTCGGAGCCTGGCTGCGTTCCATGGGTTCAGCTCAAGTCGATTATTCGATGCATCCCGTAGACGGTACGCTCCACCGGTCAGAACTTGGTCAATAATGAAGGGACCTTGCCATTTGGGCTCGAGCTTGGTCTTTGTCTTCTCTGGCAGGCGTAGAACTAACTCGCCAACATTATAAGTTTTGGCCCGTACTTCTCTGCTTTGGTATCTATGAGCCTGTTGCTGATAGAATGCGGAACGGGCTTTTGCCACGTCGCGCTCCTCCTCCAGGGTGTCCAGACTGTCCTGCTGATCGAGCTCGGCTTCTCTTTCTTCGTACATGCGCACTCAAGGTGAGTCATGAATTATGTCGCAGGGCAGAACTGCCTCTGCGCCGTACACCATAAAGAAGGGTGTATATCCGGTAGTACAATTCGGCGTGGTCCGCAGCCCCCAGAGTATGGAGTCATGCTCATCTACCCAGTGCGTGTCAGACTCCTTTAAGGATCGCACTAATCTGGGTTTAATGCCGCTCATGATAAGACCATTTTCTCGCTCAACTTGGCCGTTGGTTTGTGGGTGATAGACGGAAGCATAATCGAGCTTGATGCCCATGTTGCTGCACCAGAGTTTTACCACGTCGGCCAAGAAGTTCGTGCCGTTGTCAGTGATGATGCTGTGGGGGACGCCATAACGGTGTACAACCCCGGATATGAAGTCTATCACCTGTCCGGATTCGGCTGTTTTAACAGGTTTGGCTTCTATCCATTTGGTGAATTTATCCACCATGACCAGTAAGTATTTTTTCTTATGGGTTCCCCCTTTAAGGGGTCCAACCATGTCAAGCCCCCAGACCGCGAAGGGCCAGGTAATGGGGATTGTTTGGAGGGCGGTGGGTGGCATGTGGCTTTGGTTTGCAAAAAGCTGGCAACCGACGCAGCGTTGAACCAAGTCTTGTGCGTCTGCCAGGGCCGTCGGCCAATAAAACCATGTACGGAAGGCCTTGCTTACAAGGGCCCGGGCTGTGGCGTGGTGGCCGCCGAGTCCGGCGTGAATTTCTGCCAAAAGCTTCCGCCCTTCCTCTTCGGAGATGCACCTTTAAAGGACTCCGGTAGTGCTTTTTTATACAACTCTCCCTCATGGAACCTGTAGGCTTTAGATCGCCGCACTATGCAGCGTGCCTCATTTTGGTCCTCGGGAAGTTCCTGCCTAGTTAGGTAGGCCAGGAATGGTTCTGTCCACGGGGCAATGATGGCCATTATTACGTGGGCTGAAGGTGTTGTTTCGGTGGCAGAGCCTCCGATTATGTCAGAGTGTTCGGTATCGGGCATTTTGGCCGGGTCTGGACTATTGTTACTAGTGTCCCCTTCCCATACCACGGATGGCTTAAATAACCTCTCCAAAAAGATGTTGGGGGACCGCATCGCGTTTTGCGTTGATGCGGGTGAGGATATCCGCCGCCTGATTGTTTTCTCGAGCCACATGGTGAAATTCGAGCCCCTTGAACCGAGCTGACATCTTTAGTACGGCGTTTCGATAGGCCGCCATCTTCGGATCATTGGCATCGAAGTCTCCATTTATTTGGGATATTGCAAGGTTCGAATCCCCACGCACCTCCAGGCGTTGAATGCCCATGGAAACTGCCATCCGAAGACCATGTAACAGGGTTCATATTCGGCTACGTTGTTGGAGTCTGTATACAGTATCTGCAGTATGTATTGAACTGTATCTCCGGTTGGGGATGTCAGGACGACGCCAGCCCCCAGACCAGCCAGCATTTTGGAGCCGTCGAAGTGCATGATCCAATTGGAGTATGCGCCATACTCTTTAGGGAGTTCGGCTTCCGTCCATTCGGCGACAAAGTTGGCCAATACTTGCGATTTAATGGCTCGCCGAGGTTTGTATGTTATGTCGAACGGGAGGAGCTCAATGGCCCATTTGGCAATCCAGCCCATGGCATCGCGGTTGTTTATAATATCATTAAGTGGCACTTCCGAGGCTACTGTAATCGAACACTCTTGAAAGTAGTGTCGCAGCTTCCCGGATGCCATGAATACCGCATAGGCTATCTTTTGATAATGTGGGTACCGTGATTTGCATGGAGTGAGGACAGTGGATACATAATATACCATCTTTTGAAGAGGGAATTTATGTCCGTCTGCTTCTTGTTCGACGACGAGCACTGCGCTTACAACCTATGAGTTGCCGCAATGTACAACAGCATTGGTTCGCCAATGTTTGGCGCGTCCAGGATTGGGTTGGTTGCCAGTGTGGCTTTTATTTCTTCCAATCCGGCTGTGGCAGCGTCCGTCCACTCGAAGTGTTCGGTGCGCCGAAGGAGGCGATAAAGGGGTAATGCCTTTTCTCCTAAGCGGGAGATAAAGCGGCTTAGAGCCGCCACACATCTAGTTAATTTCTGGATTTGTTTGAGGTTCGTTGGGATAGCCAACTATGACAGAGCTTGGATTTTGGCCGGATTATCTTCAATTCCTCTACTGGAGATGATGAAGCCCAGGAGCTTTCCGGTTGGTATGCCGAAAACGCATTTTTCCGGATTGAGCTTGATGTCGTATGTTCGGAGGTTGTCGAATGTGAGCCTCAAGTCGTCTATTAGAGAGTCGACGTGTTTGGTTTTAACGACCATCATCTATGTATGCCTCTACTGTTTTGCCGATCTGTTTCCCCAGACATGTCTGAATCATGCGCTGATATGTTGCGCCGGTGTTTTTGAGCCCAAAAGGCATTGTGTTGAAACAGAAGGGGCCGTATGGTGTGATAAATGCCGTTGCGGCTTGGTCGGACTCCGTCCATCTTGATTTGGTGGTAGCCGGAGTATGCATCGAGGAAACACAATGACTCGTGTCCTGCGGTAGCATCGATAATTTGATCAATGCGGGGGAGGGGGAAGGGATCGTTTGGGCAAGCCTTGTTGAGGTCCTTGAAATCAACACATAGGCGCCAGGATTTGTCCTTCTTTGGTACCATCACCAGGTTTGCTAGCCAGTCCGGGTGTTTTATTTCTCTAATGAATCCAGCCTCCAATAACTTGGCTAGTTCCTCTCCCATAGCTTGTCTCTTAGGTTCAGAGAAACGCCGAAGAGTCTGCTTGACCGGCTTGAATCCCTTTAGAATATTGAGGTTGTGCTCGTCCAGCCTGCGTGGGATTCCTGGCATGTTTGAGGGCTGCCAGGCGTATATGTCCCAATTCTCGCGCAGGAACTCTCGTAGTGCAGCGTCCACGGCGGGGTTTAACTATGCCCCAATGGAGGTTGTTTTTGTAGGGTCCATTGGGTGGACTTGGAATTTGACTATTTCATCCGCTGGTTTAAAAGAGGTGGACTTGGATCTCTTGTCAAGTATCGTGTTGTCCCTATCCACTGTGGAGCATAGCGCGGTTAATTCCTCGGCCGAAAGGGCTTCGGATAATGCCTCGAGGGCCAATGCGGCTGTTTTGTTTTTGGCTCGGAGTGCTGTGTCCGGATCACTAGCGAGAGTGATGATTTCGTTGGGCCCGGGCATTTTGAGCTTCATGTACCCATAATGGGGTATGGCTTGGAAGATCGTGAACGCCTCCCGTCCTAAAAGGGTGTGGTATCCCTATAGTTCTCCGGCGTGCCGAATACCACATCTAGTGTGATTTTCCCAGCACAGCGTGCTTCCCGACTGGGGATGATTCCTTTGAAAGTTGTGCTGCTTTGCTCAATGCGGTTCGAATCTATTTCCATTTTTTCAAGAGTTTCCTCATAGATGAGGTTCAATCCACTGCTGCCGTCCATGAGTACTTTGGTGAGTAGAAAGTCGTCCATAATTGGACTGAGGACCAGTGCAGCTGGTGCTCGGGCTATTCGGAATTTAGGTTCGTCACTGGCGTTGAAGGTAATAGCCGTGTCACTCCATGGATTCATTGCTGCCACGTGACAGATTTCGGCGAGGCTACAGAGTGTTCGCTTGCGCCTATTATTTGATGCGAAGGTTTCAAAGACTGTTAATACCGTATTGTTATCCTCGGGATGGTGCTCTGTGGCATTTGGGATGAGAAGATCCTCACCACTTTTGGCCACCTGCCAGAGTATCCGACATGCTCTAAGGCTGTGTGTTGGTATGGTATCCGCTGTACTATGAATTTTGCAGGGTCCGTTAAGCCATCCCTCCAATACGGTTCCATGCCCTGTAGAGGGTTTTTGTTTCTTTGTAACTAACTCGGGTGTCTTATGATAGTGCACCCTTTTACTTTGGACTGGGTGTATATTCCGAGCCGGATTATCCCAAAATTTCGTTTTGGTTTTTCAGGCGCTTTCCATCGCATAGTACTTTCGTACTATGGACGCCAAGCAGCGAAGCGTGATATGTCATGGCGACTTAAGGCGTTAAGGATTCCCTTGTCCGTGCAATTATTGCAGAAAAATGAGACTGCGTCTTCATCACGACAGTCCTTAACCTTGTTCATCACAAGGAGGAATCTGGCCCAATAATGATGTATTGTTTCATGGGGCTCTTGCCAGATGTGGGAAAGATCGTTTATGTCTGGGTGGGTGGGTGGATTTCAGTCCGAACCCCTACCCGATCTGAGACCCAAGGGCCGAGGAGTTTCCAATCTTGGAAGTTCGGATTTTGGAGTGTTGCCCGATAAGTCTGTCCCGCTGCCTGACTCTAGGTTTAGGGCTTGGGTGATGTCCTCCCGTAAACGGGTATCCGGCTTGGAGAGCTCAGGAATCTGGACATAGTTAGTCTTCAAGATAGAGGAAGAATCGCCGCATTGTTCCTCCACCACCGCAATATGATGGGTGACCGGTGGAGAGTTAATCTCCCTTTGATCGGGTTTAAGCCCAATCCGATCATAGTCTGTAGCGACTCCCAAGGCGGCGATACGATCCAAGAGCTCGTTTAGGTAAGAGAGCTCCATTGGATCCATCTGCTCGGCGAATTCCGGGCCGACGTGGAGGCTGTTTTTGATGACCCGAGAAGTCATTGTCAGTGCAGCAGCCGGACAGGCAGTCATGATGAAACTGCCTAGCCGGAGAGTTTGGCCGGCAGCCAGGGCTCCCCTGGTGGTAATGTTTTTTTAACAACGAGACGAGGCATCCTTCCTTATGGCGACGGCACAGTGGAACTCTCAATGAAAGCACCAATGTCGATGTCAAAACCGGCAGATCTCGGGTAGGGGGTCCCGAACTATGCGTCTAAGGCGGATGGTAACAGGAGGCAGGGGACACGATGTTTTACCCAGGTTCGGGCCCTCTTCATGGAGGTAAAACCCTACGTCCTGCTTGATTATTCTTGATAATATGAGTAGTACAAGAGTTGATCTACCACGAGATCAGAGAGGCTAAACCCTAGAAGCTAGCCTATGGTATGATTGTATGTTGTCCTACAGACTAAAACCCTCCGGTTTATATAGACACCGGAGGGGGCTAGGGTTTCCACAAGGTCGGTTACAAAGGAGGAGATATACATATCCGCATTGCCTAGCTTGCCTTCTACGCCAAGTAAAAGTCTCATCCGGACACGAGACGAAGTCTTCAATCTTGTATCTTCATAGTCCAACAGTCCGGCCAAAGGATATAGTCCGGCTGTTCGGAGACCCCCTAATCCAGGACTCCCTCAGTCACAAACAGCCCTAGAGTTCGTACTAGAATAACACCTTAAGACACAAATCAATCAAAACCCTAATGTCACCTAGATACTCCAATGTCACCTCAAGTATCCGTGGGTATGATTATACGATATGCATCACACAATCTTAGATTCATCTATTCAACCAACACATAGAACCTCAAAGAGTGCCCCAAAGTTTCTACCGGAGAATCACGACGAAAACGTGTGCCAACCCCTATGCATAGGTTCATGGGCGGAACCCGCAAGTTGATCACCAAAACATACATCAACTGAATCACATGGTATCCCATTGTCACCACAGATACGCACAACAAGACATATATCAAGTGTTCTCAAATCTTTAAAGACTCAATCCGATAAGATAACTTCAAAGGGAAAACTCAATCCATTACAAGAGAGTAGAGGGGGGAGAAAACATCATAGGATCCAACTATAATAGCAAAGCTCACGATGCATCAAGATCGTATCACCTCAAGAACACGAGAGAGAGAGAGAGAGAGATCAAACTGTTGGGGAACGTAGTAATTTCAAAAAAATTCCTACGCACATGCAACATCATGGTGATGCATAGCAACGAGAGGGGAGAGTGTTGTCTACGTACCCTCGTAGACCGGCAACGGAAGCGTTGACACAACATAGAGGAAGTAGTCGTACGTCTTCCCGATCTGACCGATCCAAGTACCGAACGTCGGCACCTCCGAGTTCTGCACACGTTCAACTCGGTGACGTCCCTCAAGCTCCGATCCAGCCGAGTGTTGAGGGAGAGTTTCGTCAACACGACGGCGTGATGACGGTAATGATGTTCTACCGACGCAGGGCTTCGCCTAAGCACCGCTACGATATGACCGAGGTGGAATATGGTGGAGGGGGCACCGCACACGGCTAAGGAATGATCACGAAGATCAACTTGTGTGTCATGGGGTGCCCCCTTGCCCCCGTACATAAAGGAGGGAGAGGGGGAGGTGCGGCCGGCCCTAGGGGTGCACCTGGAGGAGTCCTACTCCCGCCGGGAGTAGGACTCCCCCCTCTTGCCTTGTTGGAGAAGGAAAGGGGAAGGGGAAAGAGGAAAGGGGGGTGCCGCCACCCCCCCCCCCCTTCCTTGTCCTATTCGGACTAGGGGGAGGGGGCGCGTGGCCTGCCCTGGCCGGCCCTCCTCTTCTCCCTTAGGGCCCATGTAGGCCCATTAACCCCCGGGGGGTTCCGGTAACCCCCGGTACTCCGGTAAAATCCCGATTTCACCCGGAACGTTTCCGATATCCAAATATAGGCTTCCAATATATCAATCTTTATGTCTCGACCATTTCGAGACTCCTCGTCATGTCCGTGATCACATCCAGGACTCCGAACAACCTTCGGTACATCAAAACACAAAAACCCTAATTACGATCGTCGCCGAACTTTAAGCATGCGGACCCTACGGGTTCGAGAAGTATGTAGACATGACTGAGACACATCTCCGGTCAATAACCAATAGCGGAACCTGGATGCTCATATTGGCTCCTACATATTCTACGAAGATCTTTATCGGTCAGACCGCATAACAACGTATGTTGTTCCCTTTGTCATCGGTATGTTACTTGCCCGAGATTCGATCGTCGGTATCTCAATACCTAGTTCAATCTCATTACGACAAGTCTCTTTACTCGTTCCGTAACACATCATCCCACAACTAACTCATTAGTTGCAATGCTTGCAAGCCTTATAGTGATGTGCATTACCGAATGCGCCCAGAGATACCTCTCCGACAATCGGAGTGACAAATCCTAATCTCGAAATACGCCAACCCAACAAGTACCATCAGAGACACCTGTAGGGCTCCTTTATAATCACCCAGTTACGTTGTGACGTTTGGTAGCACACAAAGTTTTCCTCCTCTAAACGGGAGTTGCATAATCTCATAGTTATAGGAACATGTATAAGTCATGAAGAAAGCAATAGCAACAAACTAAACGATCAAGTGCTATGCTAACGGAATGGGTCAAGTCAATCACATCATTCTCCTAATGATGTGATCCCGTTAATCAAATGACAACTCATGTCTATGGTTAGGAAACATAACCATCTTTGATCAACGAGCTGTCAAGTAGAGGCATACTAGTGACACTCTATTTGTCTATGTATTCACACATGTATTATGTTTCCGGTTAATACAATTCTAGCATGAATAATAAACATTTATCATGATATAAGGAAATAAATAATAACTTTATTATTGCCTCTAGGGCATATTTCCTTCACAAACACATAGCTACTGGTACATACCCTCAGCCCCGAGGGATAACTACTCCCTCCTCGTCATGGAGAGCACCGGGATGATGAAGATGGCCACAGGAGAGGGATTGTCCCCTCCGGCAGGGTGCCGGAACGGGTCTAGATTGGCTTTCGGTGGCTACGGAGGCTTCTGGCGGCGGAACTCCCGATCTATTATGCTCTCGGATGTTTTTAGGCCATATGGAGATATATAGGCGGAAGAAGTATGTCAGGGGGCCATGAGGGGCCCACGAGGGTGGAGGGCGCGCCCAGGGGGTGGGCGCGCCACCTACCTCGTGGCCTCCTCGAAGCTTCCCTTACGTGCACTTCAAGTCTTCTGGACTTCTTTCCTTCCAAAAATGGGTTCCGTGAAGTTTCAGGTCAATTGGACTCCGTTTGGTTTTCCTTTTCTTCGAAACCCTAAAACAAGGTAAAAACAGAAACTGGCACTGGGCTCTGGGTTAATAGGTTAGTCCCAAAAATGATATAAAAGTGTATAATAAAGCCCATAAACATCCAAAACAGTAGATAATATAGCATGGTGCAATCAAAAATTATAGATACGTTGAAGACGTATCAATCACCACCGCGAGCGCCAGATCACCCTCCATCCGTCGAAGCTCATCCGAAGATTCCAGGAAACAACACTCAACCATCTCCACGGGCATCGCCGGGGCGGGGCACAGCGGCGCTCGCGGAACCGAGAAATCCGGGCCCTCCACGCTGGCCACAGACTCAGATCGCCCAGAAGGACTCCATGAGCTCAACACCCTGACCGTGCCGGGCAGAGGGGGGCCGGGCGGCGGGGGCGGGAGCGAATGGGAGGAGCATGGTGCCGGGAGGGGGCGGTGGCACAAGGGGTGGGAAGTCCGTCGCTTGGGCCCCAGGGCGGGGGGGAGCACCCCGGGGCAGGGCGGGCGGCGGGCGAGCGCGGCCCTCCGAAGGCGAGTCACTCCACTGCCGCGTGCATCCACGGGCGGTGTGCCCCACACCACCACAACGGACGCACATAGTCTCGTTCTGGCAGTCGTGCAAGATGTGCTTGTTGTCCCCGCGGTTGTAGCAGCACCCATGAAGGCAGGCTGGGATGCGGGTCCTCGGGGGACGTGAGGTGGGGAGGGTTGGGGGAAACGGCGGCGCGCGCCAGGAGGCGGGGGGGCACAGGGTTGCGCGGGCGGCGAGAGACCCGCGTCTGCCAAGACGACAGGCCCGGCTCCGACGGGTCAGGCGGGGCGGGGCAATCGTCCAGAGCAGGGCGGACGATGGGGCTGAAGGCCGTGCCGAGCACATCGGGCACCAGCACCATGGAGCGAAGAGGAGGGCGGGGGGCGACCCCGAGGAGGAGGAGGACCCTGACAGTGAGACCTATGAAGCCATGGAAGTGGCGGAGAGGGTGGACGCCAGTACCGGAGCAGTGACCGGTGGCGGGGGGGGGGGGGGGCGCAAGGGCCGTGGTGGCGTCCGGCGCTCAAGGAAGGGGAAGGTTTGTCCTCCGTCATAATGGTTAAAAGAAACAAGAAAGGAAGAAAAATGCTAAAGCCAAATCTATGTAGTTTTTTTCTTCCCATTTTCTTTTTGACTTCTCCTTTGTATTGAAACCTGTAAAACATGGAAAAAGGTTTTTGGTTAAAATGTATGCACCTCCTATGGACATGCATTTAGTTAGGAACTAGCATTTGGGGACCGTGAGAACTGTTCTAGATTTCCAATGAAACAGGATTGATCTTAAAGTGAAGCAACAACAGATATCATGCAGCATGTGTTCAAGTTTCTAATCAAGTGGGTAAACCAACACTGTTCAGCCAACCAACAAAGGCAACCATCTATTAAAGCAAACACAAACCAACCACTAGGTAAACTCTAAGCTAGCCCAAGCTCCTTAACAAAAGCCCCCAAAAGAATCCATATACTGTGAAAAGAAAATGTTCAGGTGTTTCGAAAAACATTCGTCTCATGTTGAAAAATTCTTCGCGACTTTTAAAAAGATGTACACACTTTTTAAAAAAATAGTGAATTGAATTTTTTTTCACAAATTCTAGAAAAATCCTAAAATTTTAAACATTCTCATATATTTTAATATTCTATAGATTTGTAAAAAAAAATCATGAGTGCATACAGAAACAGTTAATGTTTTTTCAAATGCCAAATAAATTTTCAGAACTAAAAAATACAAAAAATTAAGTAGACAACAAATGAATAGAAAACAGTGACGAAAATTTGAAGAAACAAAGCATATAAGAAAATACCAGCAGACGAGAACAGCAAAATCATTGGGAGAATATTTGGAGAAAGAAAAACACGGCATGGATTGCCCCATGCAGTATATCGGCCGAGCCATGTAGCCATGTAGGTCGAGCTCGCCTACACCACAGTGTCTTGCCGCAACGACTACATCTCTCATTCAGCGAGACGGTAGAAACCCCGCTGTAGCGTCGACAGTATTCGGGTCGGCCCATCCGCATGTACATTAAATGAAAAGGTAATTGAAAATGGGGAGAATGTGGGATCGATCTCTGGTCTACAGCGAGATCACTGGGGCAGCTAACGACTTCGCCCGCTTCCAGTTACTGGTTACTAGTAGGATCGCGATCTCCTAGAGGCGACCCTAGCCGGTCTTCTCCGTTTTCTTTTGTTTCATTTGTTTTTTCTACTCTGGTTTTTTCATTCTTTTTTTCTTCTCTGATTTGTTTCATTCTTTTTTAGTTTTCTTTGGCTTCATTTCTTTTTTCTTCCCTGGTATTTCATTTATTATCCAATTTGTTTCGTTCTTTTTGCATTTGTTTTTTATTTTTATTTTGGTTTTTATTTTTTGGGTTTTCTTTGTTTATCTCATTTTCATTCTATATTATTTTGTATATATCAACAACATTTTTCTAACAGATTTTTACCATTTTTTCAATTTAAATTTAACATTTTTTAATACATTGTCCACATTTTTTATACATTTTTAAAATATTTTCCAAAAAGTTGATTAACTTTTTTAAAATACAACATTAACATTTTTAGTACATTTTTTTGGAAAGACAACCCGGCTTTATTAACTCATGTCAACATTTACAAGTATAACAAGAGCATCGTGGGGTGAACCCAAACAAATGTCTCCCCTGAGGAAAAGTAGTACCAAGCCTGGCTATCTTATGAGGTTCATGATTTGTACCTCGAAATTCATGCACAAATTACTTGGAATAAAAGGTGTTTCTCTTTGCTTTACCTCCCTAATGATCCCTCTGGAAGCGCCTCCATAATTGACTTGTATTCCATTCACCACTTATGTGCAGTCAGATGCAATATGAAGGTGTTGCAAGTTTAGATCTTCTGCAAGTGATAACACTTCCCTACACGCTATTGCTTCTAGAGTGGTAGCATCAAGCAAACCTTGGATCACAAGCACTAAAGAACCCATGTAAGAACCATCTATATCTTGACAAATCGCCACTGCGGTGCCGCAGTTATGATCAGGAGATACACCCGCATCGACATTCATCTTGATAAAACCCACTGAAGGAGGGATCCACCTATTCCATCTATCAATCGAAGATGGAGCTGGTTGTCGTGTAGTTTCTCTTACCTGATCTAATTCTGCAATAAACCTCGTGATGAAATGAAGTAGATAGAGGAACTTTTTTGAATACATGGTCAACATTTTTTCTATACACACCTTTAAAAAAATTCAAATGCTTGATTAACATTTTTCAAATACAAGATTAACTTTTTCTAATACGTGGTCAACATTTTCTAATGCACATTTATCATTTTTTTCAAATGCTTGGTTAACTTTTTTAAAATGCAATATTAACATTTTTTAACACATGCTCAACATTTTTTCTATACACATTTAACAGTTTCCAAATGCTTCATTAACATTCTTTGTATACATGATGAAAACAGTTCATTAATTTTTTTTAATACACGGTCAACATTTTTTCTATACACATTTTACATTGTTCAAATGCTTGATCAACATTTTTCAAATGCTTGATTAAACCTTTTTTATATATAGATGATAAAAAATCATCCTTTTTAATACATGGTCAACATGTATTCTATTGACATTTAACATTTTTCATATGCTTGATCAACATTTTTCAAATACTTCTTCAACATTTTTTAAATGCTTGATTAACATATTTACATACATGATAAAAATAATCCATAATTTTTAATACATGGTCAATATTTTTCTATACACATTTAACATTTTTCAAATACTTGGTCAACATTTTTTCAAATGATTTAAATAAGATAAAAACATTTCATCATTTTCTAATACATGGTCAACATTTTTATATACACATTTAAGAAATATCAAATTCTATAACAAAATTTCCTAAATTATTTTTAAAATTTTCAAATGCTTAATTAACATTTGTTGCTTACATGATCGAAAAAATTATAATCATTTTTACACATTTTTGTATATGTGATAAACATTTTCTCTATACACATTCCACATTTTTCTAATGCGTGATCAAAAAAAATTAAAATACTTCTCTATATTTTTTTGTAATTATATATTTATTAGAGCATCTTAAAATATAGACAAAAGAATAAATAAATTAATAAAGAAACAGAAAAGTAAAAAAAAAAGGAGGCTGTGGCCTCGGTGGTCCTGGGCCGCCCATTTTGGTCTCCCCTTAGGCGAGTGTCGCGCCCGTGTTTTACTCATACAATAAAAAGCATACTCTACAGTGTATATGGCCTGGGCAAGGTACCGTGTGACGCTTGTTCGCTGGTTTATGTGGCCTGTTTTTAATTTCATTTTTCTTCTGTCATTTTACTTATATTTAGAAAATATTATATATGCATATATACATTTCATGTATTACTCTACTTAATTTTAGAAATTTTATCAAGCATAAAAACTTTTTCATGTAATTCAAAAAATTGTTCAAACCATTCAAAAATAATGTTCACACATTTTCAAACAATGTTAATAGCATTGAGGAAAATGTTCATGGCATTAGTAAATGCTCACTGTAAAAAATATGTTCGTTTGATTTTCGAGAAAAGTTCAGTAAATGTAAAAAAAATCTTAGAATTCAAAAAATTGTTCAAGACATTTAGAAAAATGTTCGAACTTTGAAAAATATGTGACTTATTAAAAAAAAGTTCAACAGGTGTTTACAAATGTTAACCATGTATTTGAAAAATGTTCAAATGCAATGTATATTTGAAAAATGGTCAATGTGTATCTAAATAATGTTTAACATGTTTGCAAATATGTGGGACTTCTATTTGCAAAATGTCACGGCGTATTTAAAAATAATAACAAGTAGAAAAAACATAAAATAAAAATGAAAAAAGGGGGAAATGAACATGAAAAACCCCAACATAGCCGATAAGGAAACCGGCAAACCAGTAAAGAAAAGCATAAAAGAAAACGGTCGGAACTTGAGAAAACAGCACCAATGGTTCCCGTAACCGCTAGCAGCACTGCACACTTCCCACTAGGCGGTAGGAGGCGAGCGGTTCTTCGGCCTCGCGCTAAGCGAGACGTAGTCTTCGTGTCTGTTTTTCTTTTTGAAATAACCACATATATTTCATTAGACAAACGTATTACAAAAGGTACATTTGTGGTCATTACAGAAGACATACATAAATGTCTTGCAATATTGCATCAAAGACTTCACAAGGAGTAAAACTAAAATTTCACGTCGGCAAAATCTCGTGCCATGCCCAAACGTCGCCCACCATCGTCCTCCTCCGCTATTGAAGCAACATCGAAGAAAGAAGGGAATCGCCTTCATACCAAGTTCTAGAGGAGCATCTTTGCATACAACGATGATTTTCGAGCTGATGAATCGGACCGCCGCAAGCGACGAGACCGATACTTTGTGGCACGTCAGTCGGGGTTATTCCCCGTATCCGCTAGATCCCAGCGTCGTCAACTTCATTTGACTAGGTTGAAGAAGAGGAACGCCGCTGCATTCCGCCATCCACGTACCCCACTTCAAGACACCAAACACAACCGCAACAGCTGGCACCAACGCCACCCGAGAGAGTGTGAAGTGCCGACCATCAGACACAAATCTTACCGGATCTGAAGTCCGGCAAGAAGACCGAGCCACCTACTCCCCAGCGCCGCCCATTAGAGCCCCACCGAGATGGAGGAAGAGCGGAAGCAAATTATTTCGACGCGGTGCCGTCCACACCATTGATGCAGCACCTCTGAAAACAAACTATGCCTATCCTATATCTCTATCGGACAGAAACAACTAGGGTCCCCGCCCGCTCCCGCCCCTAGAGTGGCGGAGACGGACGAGGAGCCAACGTCGCCGACGATGTAGAGGAAAGCAGAAGAGTCGCCTCCTGTATCGCCGCTCTGGAGTGGTTCCACATGCGAACAATTGGGAGCAGTTGTGATGACCGGCAAATAGCAAATTACCTAATAATAGGCTGCACATCAATTCTTAAAATGTACTAACCCACTTCGGCTAGGCTTTAAGTCCATCTATTGGAATAAACATGATTCAAAAAAAAATCCTACTGTAATAAACAAAGAAAGCAAAAGACACAACATGGACGAAGCAAAATGTTGACGTATAAATGTATTGGCTTGTCTCTTCCATCAAATCGGTATTTTGGTTACATTGGCTATAAAATGCACTTCTACATGTTATCAGAGCCAAAAAAAATCTTGAGTTCAAGACTCGGCACACAATTAAATAGCAGTCTTTTCTATCAGATCGGTTTTCTAATTGCATCGACTAGAGCATGCACTTTTACATAAAAAATGCCACTAAGCCAGTTCATCATCCTGTCCACTGGGAATCAAATCATGGCCTGTGCGCATCACCTGTCTGAAAACAGATCCGTGCATACATAGTGGCCGTCAAATCCATCCAGTAAAGCTCGTCCAATGCTGACCAGCCGTGTCTTTAAGTCTGTCAGAGTCATCTCAACCAAAGGAAAAAAGTCACACTTTCAGAGCTCCATCATGTCATGTTTTGCCCGTCTATCTATCCAAGACATGCATCTCTCTACGTGACAAAAGCCGGGCACCATGTGTCCATCCACGGCCGTTGGATCGACGTGAAAAGAATATTTTGGCTCGCTAAGAAACGGTATATGTCTCCATCAAAGCAAAGCAAAAGCGTGGAGTACGTTGCTACGTAGCTAGCTAGCTATGGTTTGGATCCATTATCCCGTTTTCCGGTGGCATTTAGAGAAGCTAGCAGGCTGCCGTGCAGCCGATTATAACTAACAACATGCTCAAATACACGTACTAATACTGTGGTTAAGCCGTAAGCGTGGTCCTGTCCTGCATGGATGGATGATTGTGATCATGACTACCACGTGAGCTGCGAGCGAAGCGATGGACCAACGGACCAGGGAGAACGCAGTGTCTCAGAACAGGAGCTCGGAACGGATAAGTCGATCCCCACTGCATGCGGGCGCGCGCGTGCACGGTGCCGTGGGACGTGAACAGCGTCGCGCTCCGGCGGGGCCCCGGGGCGGAAGGAGAAGGAACCAGCCCATGCATGAGCACGTACCGCACCTTCCATTCCGCAGCGCCGGCCGGCCGGCATGCCGGTCCACGCGCCCCATGACGCCATGCATGCAGGTGAAGCACGTACTACCATGCATCCATCTCCGCCCCGGCCATCATCTCGACCGGCATGCATGCCAATCATGCACGGATGGTTCGTCCATGCATGCGCACGTGGACGTGTCTCCCTCCCGCCTCGCCAAGAGCGGCATGTCTATCTCGGCGTAGATTGATCGTCCCTTCGATCGTCCATCCGTGCGTGCGATCGATCGGCCAGAACTTACCCGTTGCATGCTCGCACGCCCGCGTAACTGCGACGCGTTCGTGCGTGCGCGCTCGCTCAAGATGGATGGGTCGACCGGTCACCGTACCGGCGGTGGGGGCTCGGAGGTTTTAATTCCTTTCATGTGCGCTTGCTGGGCTGGGCTGGGCTGGGCTAGGCTAGGCAAGCGGTGTAGCAGCAGCGCCACCGCACCTGCACTGCACGCACGTAGCGTGCGGTTGCGCGTCGGGGTCGCGGTCGCCGGCGGTCCCCCGGTCTCCGTTGGTGCATGCATGCTTCTTTTCGTGCCTTCTCCAAGCTCTGGTTAGCTAGCTAGCTGTTGGATCATGTATGTCTCGCCAGTCTGGCTGCACGCCTCCATGCCTGCTGCTAAGTTGGTATCATGAGTGCACGGTCATATGTGTCGGCGAGGCATTTGCTGCGAGTTTAGACTCTGTTTGCGGCATCCGGCATGACACGTGTGGTTAGCTTCGATCAACGATCGATTCCTCTCGCTAGCCCTCGTGCACAAGCTAGCTAGAATCAGAACGCAGAGCTTCTTTTTGGTAGAGTAGAGGACCCGATCATGGCAATGGCCACCATAACAACTCTCGGACGATCGCACATCCAAAACTGGCAAGGGAAAACAGGAGACCTTTATATAATTGTTGACGAGGCTAAGGTACGTAGGGGCCGTTCTGCTCTGTTCCAGTGTCAACACGTACACTCGATTGGCACCTCCACCCGACCACCACGACTACGCGGTGAGCAACACGCACGAGCCAACTTTCGAGCGCGACGGCGACACGGCTAAACTGTAAAGCAGCAGCTAGCTAGCCAGCGCGCGTATGTTGATCGATCGCGCGCGTACGTAGTGCTCGATATCGGATCCGTGTCAACATCACGCTAGCTTCACGCCCACTGTTGGTGTCACCCGATCACCGCGGGCGCGCGCGCACTGACCCGCCCCGGTCGTGTCGAGGAGGGCCAGCTCGATCGCCAGAGCAATCATCACGCACAGCGACGAGGAGAGGAGAGAAAAGCAAAAGCTCCCATTAACCGACGTTGCTCGCGGCCGACAGCGGTGATAAGAAAAGAGGCATATTTCCGATTAAATTAATTCATGAATAAATCATGAGCATGACATTAACAGCATTGATAACACACTGATTACGATCTAACAGAGCATGTATTACGCATATAGTAGAAACATCTACGCATATCGATAGTACTGCTACAACAGAAAGAAACACGAGAGGGATGAACGATGTATACCCTCCAATCGGCCATGCGGCGGCGGTGGCGGTGGCAGTAGCCGCAGCATCCTCGGCGGCCTTCTTGTCGGCCTCGGCCTTCTCAGCAGCGGCGCGTTCGGCGTCGGTCGACATGGTGATGCGGACGTAGATGAACAGAAGCGAGCAGTCGCGTAGTCGCTACCCAAAAACCTAATCGCCCCTCTCCCGTACAGGATCCGGAGAGGCGGGGTTTCGGAGGCCTGCTCTCCCGTCAACCGTGTCGCCGGCGGCAGCAGCAGCAGAGGAACGTGGGCGTGGAGGCTGAGATGCGTTCTGTTTCGTGGCGGCTAGGGTTGGCAGCGCCCCACATATATATGTGCGACTGCGCGTGGAGAGACGTGGGCTAAACCCACGTCCAAGTCGGTGGCCCACAATCCGACGTCTCAGATCGTGGCCCACCTGTCAAAGACTCTCCGTTCCTAACCGGCAAAAAGAAGCGCATAGGAGTGAGCTCGGCTCGGCTCGGCTCAATCCCGCAACCCGCGGCGCGGCGCGGCGCGGCGCGTCGTGACGAGGCGAGCGGAGGAGGAGGAGTGCGCGAGGGCTTCATCTCTTCTCAAGCTCCAATGGCATGAGGAAGAGAATCCCTTATAAACCACTCCAACTCTCCTTCCACTTCTAAGGTGGGACTAAACTTCCCACCACCTTGTCATGCCACCTATATGGGCCCTTAGAGATCAAATCTGAAATTGTTATATGGGCTCTGGGCCCATCTCATATTTCAACAATCCCCCACCAGATCTCAGGGGCCCAGTTTGTCCTTTGTTCCAAACGCTGTTTTGATATATCAGCATCTCAGTGGAGACCGATTAAGGTTGAGCTCCACCTAGACCAAGTAGTTACACTCCTTCACAACCGAACAATGGACTATGCCTTGAATTGTCAGTTTGGCGTCAAGAAGTTTCACCACAAGTCTCACTGATACGAGGCTGCCGAAGGCCGACCCCTCGGGTGGAGCATATTAGTCACACTCCTGGCCTGTTCATGAGCTTGCTAGAGATCACCCCAATCTCATAGACTGTGACCAGTAGTCGGGCTCATATAGGTGTGTTCCTCCAAAGATCGCTCTGTAGGATAGCATCTTGCTTATGCATATAAGCCTTGGAACACATTAAGACAGTAGTCATCCTTCCATACAGTTTCCGAGAGTATTGCATCTCCAACGGAGTGGGTTAGTAAAGTTACTCTCCTCAGCTCACCACTGGCTTGTTTTCCCAGGTCCTACTTCACGGGATCTCCGATCACATAGGTTGGGTTTCTACCATGGCAACTCATGTGGGTCTCATACCCATCTCCCTTGATGCGTTATCTATCACAACACGCGATAGCCCTTTAGTAAAGGGATCTGCCAGATTCTTAGCCATTTGAATATAATCCAACGCTATCACTCCGGAGTTCCTCAATTTTCTGACAGCTTTCAATCTCATTCTTATGTGTTTGTTGGACTTCATGTTGTCCTTTGAACTCTTCACCTTGACAATAACTGTTTGATTGTCACAGTTTATAAGGATGGCCGGAACCGGCTTCTCAACCACTGGCAAGTCCATCAACAGATCTCGAAGCCATTCTGCTTCGCCACCCGATGTGTCTAATGCTGTTAATTCTGCTTCCATTGTCGATCTTGTTAAGATCGTTTGCTTGCAAGACTTCCAGGAAACAGCACCACCTCCAAGAGTAAATATATACCCAGTTGTGGCCTTCATCTCATCAGCATCAGAGATCCAATTCGCATCACTATACCCTTCAAGCACCGATGGGTATCCGGTATAGTGAAGTCCATAGTTCATAGTACCTTTCAGATAGCGCATAACTCTCTCAAGAGCACGCCAATGTACATCACCCGGTTTGGAAACAAATCGGCTCAGTTTGCTAATAGCAAATGCGATGTCAGGCCTCGTTGCGCTCGCTAGATACTGGAGTGAACCAACAATCTGAGAGTATCTCAATTGATCTGTAGCTGTGCCTTTAGACTTTCGAATTAGCACACTAGAATCATATGGTGTTTGAGATGGTTTGCAGTCCGAATATCCAAAACGACTCAACACCTTCTCAACATAATGGGATTGTAGAAGTGTAATCCCACCCTCATCATCTCTCAATAGCTTGATGTTTAAGATAACATCAACCACTCCAAGATCCTTCATCTCAAAGTTCTGAGATAGGAAAGACTTAACCTCCTCGATCAACTTGAGATTAGTCCCGAATATCAGTATGTCATCAACATACAAACATAGTATAACCCCTTCGCCCCCACCATAGCGATAGTATACACATTTGTCGGCTTCATTAACAACAAAGCCAACAGACGTCAACGTTTCATTAAACTTGTCATGCCATTGTTTAGGCGCTTGTCTCAGGCCATACAAAGACTTCACCAACTTACACACCTTTCCTTCCTGACCATCCATCACAAAGCCATCAGGCTGTTGCATATAGATCTCCTCCTTTAGCTCTCCGTTCAGGAAAGCCGTCTTAACATCCATCTGATGAATGAGAAGACCATGCGAGGCCGCCAACGAGAGTAATACTCGAATGGTGGTCAGTCTGGCCATAGGTGAATAAGTGTCGAAGAAATCTTCTTCTTCTTTCTGGGCGTAGCCCTTGGCCACAAGCCTAGCCTTGTACTTTTCTATCGTACCATCGGGCCTAAGCTTCTTCTTGAACACCCACTTGCATCCCAACGGTTTGCAACCATAAGGACGTTCAGTAAGCTCCCAAGTCCCGTTAGCCATGATGGAATCCATCTCGCTACGGACCGCATCCTTCCAGTAGTCAGCTTCTGGAGATGCATATGCTTCTGAAATAGAAGTGGGATTATCCTCCACGAGGTATATGAAGAAATCATCACCAAAGGTCTTTACAGTCCTTTGTCTCTTGCCCCTACCAAGGGATTCCTCATTATCCTCCTCAGGATTTTCATCATGTGTTTGATTATAATATTCCATCGGAATGGCAGGTTCATGAGTCTCCTCAGATTCCTGTCTAGAAGTGCTTTGTACATCTCTCATGGGGAAAATGTCCTCAAAGAATGTAGCATCTTTAGACTCCATAATTGTACCGACTTTTATGTCAGGTACCTCGGATTTCACTACTAAAAATCTATAGCCAACACTATTCATAGCGTAGCCCAAATTAACACAGTCCACAGTCTTTGGTCCAAGCTTACGCTTTTTGGGGATTGGCACATTAACTTTCGCCAAGCAGCCCCAGGTACGTAAGTACCAGAGTGTTGTCCTTCTATTGGTCCACTTCTCGTAAGGAGTGATCTCGTTATCCTTTGTCGGAACTTTATTCAGGACATGACATGATGTCATTATAGCCTCCCCCACCATGCCTTGGATAAACCCGACGTATCTAACATGGCGTTAACCAAATCAGTTAGAGTACGGTTTTCCCGCTCGGCAACCCCGTTTGACTGGGGTGAGTAGGGAGGTGTCCTCTCGTGAATAATGTCGTGTTCCGCACAAAAGGCATCAAACTCTTTCGAGAAGTACTCTCCACCACGATCTGACCGGACTCGTTTAATTTTCTTTTTAAGTTGATTTTCAACTTCTGCCTTATAGATTTTGAAGTAGTGTAGAGCCTCATCTTTAGTATTTAACAGATACACATAGCAATATCTAGTGGAATCATCTATCAAAGTCATGAAATATTTCTTTCCACCTTTAGTCAACACACCATTCATCTCACAAAGATCAGAATGTATGAGTTCCAGTGGCGCCAAGTGTCTCTCCTCTGCTGCCTTGTGAGGCTTGCGAGGTTGCTTAGATTGCACACACGAATGGCACTTAGAACCTTTGGCTAAAGTGAAACTCGGGATTAAATTCGATTTTGCTAGCTACGTCATAACACCGAAACTAATGTGACAAAGACGTGAATGCCATACTTCAGATTCATTAACGCTCAAATGAATATTGTTCACGACTTTATTACATAGATCTGCTAGAGAAAGGCGGAACATGCCTCCGCATTCATAACCCTTTCCAACAAATAGTCCATATTTCGTAACAACTAATTTATTAGACTCGAATACCAACTTAAACCCTTCTCTACATAGAAGGGAGCCACTAACGAGGTTTTTCTTGATGGCGGGGACATGCTGCACGTTCTTCAGCTGCACGATCCTTCCCGAAGTAAACTTCAGATCGACCGTGCCAACACCAAGAACAGAAGCACTCGCGCCATTCCCCATTAGTACGGACCCGTGACCTGTGGCCTGGTAAGAAGAAAACAATGAAATGTCAGCACACACATGGACACCTGCACCTGTGTCGACCCACCAATCGGTGGACGGCCAAACTGAAAATACAGCAAATAGATTACCGTACCCAGATGCACCACTCTCATTGTTGCTCACAATCATATTGACAGACTTGCAGTCCTGCCCTTGCTTCTTATACTTGTTTGGGCACTTGTTGGCCCAATGTTCAAGCGAACCACAAGTAAAGCAGCCCTCATCCTTCTTGTTCTTCTTGAAGGTCTTCTTACCCTTCTTCTTAAAGTTGGTACTTTGTTGGACACCGTTCTTTCCCTTGGGCTTGTGGGAATTGGAGTTCTTCTGATGCACCATGTTGGCCACAGAAGTTCCTTCGACCCCTTTTCCGTGCGAGTCCTTTGCCCTTGAATTCTGCTCAACACTCAGATGGCCAATGACATCCTCCACAGAGAATTCACGCCTCTGATGTTTCAGAGTGGTGGCAAAGTTCCTCCAGGAATTGGGAAGCTTAGCGATTATGCAGCCCGCGACAAACTTGCCCGGTAACTCGCACTTAAGAAGCTCAAGTTCCTTAACAATGCATATTATCTCATGAGCCTGCTCCAATACAGGACGGTTTTCAACCATCTTGTAATCATGGAACTGCTCTATAATATACATCTCGCTCCCTGCATCGGCAGCCCCGAACTTAGATTCGAGCGCCTCCCACAAGTCCTTGGCAGACCGCACATGCAAATATGCGTCAACCAGCTTATCTCCAATCACGCTCAGAACTGCCCCGAGGAACACGACAGTGGCCTCCTTGAACGCCTTCTCCTGATCAGGAGCGATCGTTCCTGTGGGAGTCACACCGGCGACCCAAAACACGTTCATGGTAGTGAGCCATAAGGTGGTTTTAGTCTGCCAACGCTTAAAGTACGTCCCCGTAAACGGCGACGGTTTCAGTGCAGCAGCAAACCAGAATTCGAAAAACTCGTACACACATTAGGTTTTTTGATTGATAAGAAAAGAGGCAGTTTTCCGATTAAATTAATCCATGAATAAATCATGAGCATGACATTAACAGCATTGATAACACACTGATTACGATCTAACAGAGCATGTACTATGCATATAGTAGAAACATCTACGCATATCGCTAGTACTGCTACAACAGAAAGAAACACGAGAGGGATGAACGATGTATACCCTCCAATCGGCCATGCGGCGGCGGTGGCGGTGGCAGTAGCCGCAGCATCCTCGGCGGCCTTCTTGTCGGCCTCGGCCTTCTCAGCAGCGGCGCGTTCGGCGTCGGTCGACATGGTGATGCGGACGTAGATGAACAGAAGCGAGCAGTCGCATAGTCGCTACCCAAAAACCTAATCGCCCCTCTCCCGTACAGGATCCGGAGAGGCGGGGTTTCGGAGGCCTGCTCTCCCGTCAACCGTGTACGCGGTGAACGGGATGGAGTCGCCGGCGGCAGCAGCAGCAGAGGAACGTGGGCGTGGAGGCTGAGATGCGTTCTGTTTCGTGGCGGCTAGGGTTGGCAGCGCCCCACATATATATGTGCGACTGCGCATGGAGAGACGTGGGCTAAACCCACGTCCAAGTCGGTGGCCCACGATCCGACGTCTCAGATCGTGGCCCCACCTGTCAAAGACTCTCCGTTCCTGACCGGCAAAAAGAAGCGCATAGGAGTGAGCTCGGCTCAATCCCGCAACCCGTGGCGAGGCGAGCGGAGGAGGAGGAGTGCGCGAGGGCTTCATCTCTTCTCAAGCTCCAATGGCATGAGGAAGAGAATCCCTTATAAACCACTCCAACTCTCCTTCCACTTCCAAGGTGGGACTAAACTTCCCACCACCTTATCATGCCACCTACATGGGCCCTTAGAGATCAAATCTGAAATTGTTATATGGGCTCTAGGCCCATCTCATATTTCAACAAGCGGTGGGCGCCGACGGCGACAGGGGAGCGGCACGGCCGGCCGAACCGGCTGCACACATGGTTGGCTTGGCACCTTGGCCCTGCTCCCAGTCCACCGATACCATCACCGAGATCCATGCACCGGCAGTGTCGTCCCTGTCTCGGGATCTAGCTAGAAGAGGATACTGGCTACGGAGATCCGGGGGCGTGGGCGGGTGACGGTGAGCTGCACTGCACGCACGCACGGCGCGTTCCCATGCAGCGTGCATGCATGCGCCGGCATGGGTGGGTGTGGGCCGTGTCGTGGTGCACGCGACTGTCTACTCGGGGGCAGCGGGTACTGGCCGGCAAGCAGGCAGGCCATCCCATGCTTTGCTCCACCTACACTCGACATACGCTGATACGCCGGCCGGCCTCCTTTCCTTCACCCGCACTTCTACCTCTACCACGACCGATCTAGATCTGCTGCTACCTAGTGGCGATCCCGCCGGCTCCGATTTCCAAAGAGTTGGGAATCTCCGCGCGACCCTATCCTGTCCGGCCCTGTTTGTTTGGGGTAAAACGGACAAAGGAGGCGGCTCAGCGCGCGACGGCCCGGACCCATCTTGTCCGTTTTGTGTCCGGGCCGACCCATTTCGAGCGCAAACTTGCGCCGGGTTTGGGTCGCGGCGGACACCAAACGGACGCGCGCTCGTCCGCGTCGGGGCCGCGTGGCAGGTGGCCACCTACCTCCCACCCGTCCACATCAATGTGCACGAGCGGGCGGCCCCACCTGTCATCCGCACGTCGAGCGATCGCCGTCCTTCTTTAAGTGGGAAGCGTGGACGGGTCATCGTCCACACTGCCCCACGCCGCCCCGCGGCCTCCTCGAAACCGACAGCGGCGACCACGTCCCAAAACCCTAGCCTAGACCTCGCCGGCCGGCCGCCCGTAGCCATGGGCCTCTGGAACTACGGCCGCAAAGGCAGGCACGACTGCGAGGCCGGCTCCTCGTCGGGACGCCGCCGCGGCTCGGTGAAGAAGGAGGAGCCCGCCTCGCCATCGCCACCACACCGGGCCCCCGCGCCGCCCGCCTTCTCCATCGCGCCCACGTCCGCCGGCGAGCGCGACTGGCATTACGTCCGGGCGTCGGTCTGCCGCCGTTATTGGGAGACGAGGACGCCGCTCCCCTGGAGCGACGCAAATCTCCCCAATGACTGGCACCTCTCCGCCGACCGGGTCCCCATCCCGCCGGTCCCGAAGAGCGGCCGTGCGCGCGCCAAGGAGATCGAGCGCCGCCGCCGTCTCCTCCCCGACGACCTTTACTATGACGCCAGGTACGCCCCCGACTCCCCGCTGTGGGACACCTGGTTTCGTGACGAGCACGACACCAGGCGCGCCTCCTTCTTCGCCGGCACCTCGACGGGGCCGCGGCGGCCACGGGAGCGCGCCCAGGAGCGCAGGCGTAGGCGGGTCTGCGGCGTCACACCCACACCATCGCCGTCTCCGTCGCCCCCTCCACCTCCTCGCATGACAGACGAGGAGGAGGCCCGTCTCCTGCAGCGTGTCATGGACGACTCCATGTACACGCACGACGAGCGGCAGTGGGACGGCCTGGAGGAGGCCATGGCCCTCTCTGCCGCCGGGGACGTCGCCTTCCCCGTCGAGGAGGAGAGGAGGGACGACCCGCCGGCCGCGTTCCAGCAGTTGCTGGGCCAGGAGTGGGGCTGGTCCTGCACTGCTCCGGAGATGGCCGCCGGCGTGGGCGTGAACTGGTGCCCCACTCCGCCGCGGTCACCGGAGCGGGAGGCCTCGCCACGGGAGGAGGTGGTGCAGGCACCTCCGGCCGTCCAGCCGGCCCCCGTCCACCACGCACCTTCGGCCCACCTCTGGACGCCGCCGGACTACGTCGACCTCGTCAGCGACGACGACGACACCGGGGCCAGTGAAGACGGTGACGACCACGGCACCGACGGGCGCTGCAGGAGCGCGCGGGAGGAGTTTTTTTTTATTTTCTTATTATGTTAATTATGAATCTGAGCCTTTTAAATGGCAGTTGAAACTGGGCCGTTTTGTGGTCAACCCATATATATGTTTTATATTTTTTTAAATGCGTTTATTTGCTTTTTTAGTTATTTAATTATTATTTTTAATCCCGCCCACCCCGGACACGATTTGGGGTGCGGCCGCGCGGTGGGCGCACGCGCGACCCAATGAACACAGCCGGACACGGGCGTATCCATCGGCGCGCCAAAAGGACAGATTCAGGCCAACCCGGACGTCCGTTTAAGGTCGCGCGGTGAAGTTGGCCTAGCGAGTTGCAGGCACAAAATGAAGTGCTGCCTGGCTTGCTCAGTTGACCTGCCGGCTGCCGCACCGCAGATCGGCATAAGAAAACAGCACCACCACCAGTATGAACGTAGTACTACCGAGTACTATAGCACAGTGCTCCTACTTGGTAGAGTTAAGTGATCACAAGGTCAAATAGGCAAGGAGAGAAAAGAAAGCTATGGTGGCTGCCAGCACCACTGGCCGGATTCCCGGGAGAAGAGGTCCAAGATAGTACGTACCAGGTGTACCGTGTACGTACGTACATCTTTGTTGTTGTTTGAGAAATGTGTACGTAAGTACATGGAGCCAGCTAGCGTGCGTGGGCTCAGTCCCTGCCTGCCTACCCGCCCGCGACACTCGGACGTGCCCCTGCGTCGTCGGCGCAGCCAGCAGCCCACTACTCAGACACGACACATCTGCCGTCTGTTCCATGCAGTTCACTCATGCAAGTCAGTGACCCAGAGGCCAGAGTGTAAAACCAGCAGCAACAGGAGCAGTTTTCCTCTCAAAACCAGACAACAGCGCCGTTTTTTTTCAACGCCCGAATTGATTTAGGGGGCACGTCTACTCAGGCCTACCTGCCGGCAGCAGACGGTACCGTACCGTACAGGAAAAGTAAAACTGTCCGTGCATTGTGCCAGTACGAGAAGCATGCAGCATGCAGGCTGCGAGTAAAACTTGTTGGCCTCGGCTGCATGCAGCTAGCGTCTCTCGTCGTTCTTCGCTGCATCATGCATGCAGTTTCTTGGATGGATCCGTGGAACCAAGCCTCGCCCGATTCCATCGTCTCTCTCTGTGGTAGGGCCGCAGCAGGAATCGACCAGGCACATGCAGCGGAGGGAGGTGCCTCCGGGGAGGGAGGTGTGTTGTATATTCCGGGTGGCGCAGGAGTTGTATATTTCACGCAGCTGCTACTTGCTTGCATGTGTAGATTGTGTATTCCCTCCGGTTCTTTTTAGTTGCATATAAGATTTGTCTAAAGTCAAAATATCTTTACTTTGACCAAACTTATAGAAAAGAGTATCAACGTTAACAATATCAAATCAATATTTTTAGAATCATTATGAAATGTAGTTTCATAGTATATATAGTTGGTATTGTGAATGTTTATATTTTTAATATAGATTTGGTCAAATTTGGTTGAGTTTGATTTGACAGAAATCTAATATGCGAAGTAAAAATGACCGGAGGGAGTACTATCCCGTCGATCAGCTCTAATCCCAATCACACAGCCGCTCACTTGCTTCATGGGAGAGTGTTACTCCACTCCTGCGTCCCCCTTATCTACTCCCGTATTTACGAGCTCATCCGCGAGGTCCACGCTTCAGTTTATTTCGTCGGCTGATGATCAATTACCTTGCAGGATGTTTGTTGCTTCATGCAAACGCTTGAGGATCATGAAGGGTTCCGATGAAGCCATCGGTCTTGATCAATGTCTTCAGCCAAAATTCTCTTACAATTCAATCGTTATATCTTCATTCTAACCCTCATCGGAGTTCTTTTGTTTCAGCGCCAAGGTCCAAGGATAAGTATAAGAACAAGAGTTAAAGATGGGGGTAGTAAGAAGAGGACGATACAGAGAGAAGGGGATGAGACAGGAGCAGAGCGGAGCAGTCGAGAGTGACTATGGTTTGGTCCGGAGTAGCGTATATGTGAGGTCGAACTGGGTTAGCCTAGGCCAGTCGTCCACATCCAGGCATGTCTGAACCGTCCCATATCGACATCCATATATGTGCTGGGTTTGACGAGTGCCAACAACTGTCGGATTTCGGGTTTCGGCAGACCCTTGAGGTTCGAACACTGGGGTGCGCGCGGAGATTTCGCCTCCTACCTACCTGCACCCCTCCGCCTCGCTAAGATCTAAACTATGGAAAGAACAACACAAGAGACACTGGGTTTATACTGGTTCGGGCCACCGTTGTGGTGTAATACCCTACTCCAGTGTGTGGTGTGGTGGATTGCCTCTTGGACTGATGATGATGAACAATACAAGGAAGAACAGCCTCGCGAGGGTCTGTTCTTGGCTGGGGGGATGAACTGCGGGGAGGAGTTCAGTCACCCTTCACTCTCTCTCTCTCTCTCTCTCTCTCTCTCTCTCTCTCTCTCTCTCTCTCTCTCTCTCTCTCCGATCCTCCTTTTTTTTCAACCTGCGGGTGGCCGGTCCTATTTATAGAGGCCCTGGTCCTCTTCCCAAATATCGAGCGGAAAGGGAGCCAACAATGGCGGGCTAATTTGAAAGGGGACAGCTAGTATCAGTTATCCTGACAAAGGTAGTCTTCGCCTGCGCAAAGCTCTGGTGATGACGCCGTCTTGGGCTCCACGATGACCTCCATCTCGTAGTCCTCCTGGTCTTGGTCTCGTTGCACCGAAATGGCAACCTTTGACTGATGCCTCGGTACTCCACGGCTGCGCTTGCCCCCTTTGCACCAAAGAGGAAAGGAGGACACTGCGCGGGCTGGCACCCGCCTGGCGCCCTTGGTCGTCATGGCTTGCGTCACGGGCACCTCGCGAGGTACCCCGCCTTGGTCTCTCCGCCTCCTCGTGAGCCAGCCTGACGAGGCCGTGCCTGCGGAAGCTCCGCGTCGTCCACCCCGCGAGGCTTGGCCCCTCGCGAGGGTCTTGGGTTTATGTTGGTGAAGATGGGTCGCGCTGGGCCCCCTTTTGAGCCACGCCGCAGGCAGGCAAGTCTGGGGACCCCCGTTCCCAGAACGCCGACAGTAGCCCCCGGGCCCAAGGCGCGCCCGGACTTGGCCGTGCAGGGAGGCGGAAGGGCAAGAGCGAAGCGCCGCGGGCCCTAATAGCCTGCGGCCTTGGGCGCCGCGTGGCGGTTGATTGGACGTGGGCGCCTCTGAAATTGCGTTATATCGACTAGAGGGGGGGTGAATAGGCGATTTTTATGAAATTCTTCAAAATGTGGAAGTTATGAAGACAAACGATAGAAATAAACCTATTGCCCTGCAGCGGAAGGTAGACTACACTAGGCAAGCCATAGTCAAGTATTCAATAGAGTGAAAGCACAATGACTAATAGCAGCAATGTAGTAAGAATCAGGTAGGAAGATATTATGAAGCCAAACAGAACACGCAGTCACTCAGTGAAGATAAAAGATAGTGCAATCATACAATGACTTCACAAGGAGTAACAGTACGTAAAGAGAAGGGAAGGATGAAACTAGTGACTCGTTGAAGACAATGATGTGTTGGACCAGTTCCAGTTGCTGTGACAACTGTACGTCTGGTTAGGGCGGCTAGGTATTTAAACCTGAGGACACACAGTCCCGGACACCCAGTCCTGAACACGCAGCTCAGGACACCCAGTCCTCACCGTATTCCCCTTGAGCTAAGGTCGCACAGACCTCGCCCAATCACTCTGGTAAGTCTTCAAGGTAGACTCCCAAACCTTCACAGACTTCATTCACCGGCAATCCACAATGTCTCTTGGATGCTCAGAACGCGACGCCTAACCGGCTGGAGGATTCATAGTCCTCAAGTGTAATAAGTCTTCAGATCACACAGACAAGAAGACTTAAGTGATGCCTAATTCTCTTTGGCTCTGGGTGGTTAGGGCTTTATCCTCGCAAGGAATTCTCTCTCAAAAGATTCGAGGTGGGTTGCTCTCAAATGACAAAAGCCGTATACTAACTCTGAGCAGCCAACCATTTTTGGTTGTAGGGGGTGGGCTATTTATAGCCACTAGGCAACCCAACCTGATTTGTCTGAAATGACCCTGGGTCACTAAGGAACTGACACGTGTTCCAACGGTCAGATTTCAAACTCACACAGCAACTTTACTTGGGCTACAAGCAAAGCTGACTTGTCCGACTCTGGGCAAGATTCGCTCTCATAGTCTTCACTCGAAGACATAGGTTTTGGTTAAGCATCACTTCAGTCATTCTGACTGGTTCTCTTGGACCCCACTTAACAATACGGTGGTTCCTATGACTCAACAAAGAAGAAGAAAAAGAACTACGAAAGATCTAAGTCTTCGAGCTCCATAGGCTTTATGCGATGTCTTCTCTTGTCATAGTCTTCAATGTGAATATCTTCATGTACCACCTTTGACATCAATGTCTTCATACATTTTTTGGGGTCATCTCTGGTAGGAAAACCGAATCAATGAGGGACTTCTACCTGTGTTATCCTGCAATTTTCACAAACACATTAGTCCCTCAACTAGGTTTGTCGTCAATACTCCAAAACCAACTAGGGATGGCACTAGATGCACTTACAATCTCCCCCCTTTTGGTGATTGATGACAAACTAGTTGAAGTTTTTAACGGGGAATATAATATGTGAAATTGTAAAGGATAAGGAATTGTCTTCATAAGTTGCAAGGGCTCCCCCTGAAGATGTGCATATAAGTAGTTTGCTTTTGGAATGCAAATGCACATGGCAGGTTGTGCTTGTGGAGATCCTCTTCAACTTATGATGACAATCCACTATGCATGTGAAGGTATGTGAAGATAATGACATGCATAATGGAAAATGGACGTCTGCAAAATGATCTAAGTGCGGAATTTATCGTCACACATGCGGAATTTATCATCGCATCACAAAATGGCAAATAGGTAGCAGACGACCATCGAGTTTAAGTGTTACAACTCAAAAAACCAAATGTATCAAAACGAGAGTTGTAAACACGAAGCAAAATATGAAGCACCCGCCCATATGGACCCGCTTGAAGACTATTAAACTCATATGCTTCTCCCCCTTTTGTCAATAAGGACCAAAAAGGTTTGAAGACATAGAGCCTCTACTCGTTCCCATGAAGAGTAGGTGAAGCAGCAGGGTCGTTGGTGGTGTTCGGCGGTGCAGAAGAGCTTGGAGCAGTGTTGAAGCATGTTGAAGGAGGCGGCGGTGAAGTAGCATCGTCGTCATCCTCGATCACTCTGGAATTTACAGTTGCAGCAGAGGAAGAGAACTCGGAGTCTTCAAGAGATGGAGTTCGTCGCCGCACTGCCCTTTGAGGAGGTGTGGAGTCAAACTTGAAGCGCTCAGAGAAGCCATCCTCTTGAAGATCATCTTCAGAACACATCAGTGTCAGCCCTTTCCATGTGCGTCGAGAGGTTTCATGGGCAACAAAGGCATTCTTGGTGGCAAGATTGCGAATGCGATTAACATCCACCAAGAGGCTTTGTATTTGACGCTTCAGCCAGTCATGATGCCTATCCTGTTTCTGATGAAGAGCCACAAGAAGCTCTCGGTCATTGAGAACACGAGTGCGCTTCTTGGGTCGTGGGGCAGTGGTGCTATCAGTGGCTTCAGTGAGAGAAGGATGCGGTGCACGTGTAGTGCCACCCAAAGGATACACACGAGTTACTGCTTCAACTCCTTCAATGTTCTGAGAAAAACTTTGATACTATGCATTCTAAAGACTTAGAGGTTCCTTGGCAGGCTCAGGATAGATGGCTTCAATAGACATATCCACATCAGGCAAAAAGATCCGATGATTGCGAGCAGATGGCTGATATGAGATAGCGGAGTGAAGTTTGATCAGCTGCATTATCCATGGGGCGTAGAACTTCAAGCCAAACAGATCAGAGCCGGATGCAGCAAGTTGGCAAATGAAGAAGTCCTGTGCATTGAAGCATTTGCCATGAAGAATATAGAAGACCAAATTCTTCATTGCACCTTCCAGCTTGGCATGTGGAGAGTGCCCTTTGATGGGCCAGAGAGTTCGCCTTATGATGTGATAAATAGTCCTTGGCAGATACTCTAGGTCTTCAACAAAGAACTCTTTGGGATATGCAGCATCTTGGGGTAATGGCTTCATCATACTGAGCATCTGACTCATGTTAGGTTCAGGCTTCTGAAAGATGCTCTCCACAGCTTCACCGTGAAGTTGACAGCCAGATTCGTAGAGATCGCCGGGAGTGGGTAGACCAATGAGCTCAATGATGTCAAAGGCTTTGGCTTCGTGATGAACGTTTCCTGTCACCCACTCCAGGACCCAAGTCTTCGGATCTCTGTTATACCCGCAGATGTGAAGTGTGGCATAGAATTGGAGCAGCAACTCTTCATTCCAATGCTCTTAGTTAGTGACGAACGGCAGCAATCCAACCTCTTTGAAGCAATCCAGAGCTTCTTCCACACAGGGCAGACCAGCTATTGCTTCAATGTCAAGATGCCTGTGTGGGAAGATGCGACCTTGATTGTATAGAATGCAGGAGTAATAGCTTCGCTGCGGATAGCTCCAGAACCGATCAGATGATATTCTTTCCCTTGAGTAGGGGTTCCTGGAGCTATTGAAGATGTTGGAAATATGCCCTAGAGGCAATAATAAAAGCATTATTATTATATTTCCTTGTTCATGATAATTGTGTTTATTCATGCTATAATTGTGTTATCCGGAAATCGTAATACATGTGTGAATAATAGACACCAACATGTCCCTAGTAAGCCTCTAGTTGACTAGATCGTTGATCAACAGATAGTCATGGTTTCCTGACTATGGACATTGGACGTCATTGATAACGAGATCACATCATTAGGAGAATGATGTGATGGACAAGACCCAATCCTAAACATAGCATAAAGATCGTATAGTTCGTTTGCTAGAGTTTTTCCAATGTCAAGTATCCTTTCCTTAGACCATGAGATCGTGTAACTCCCGGATACCGTAGGCGTGCTTTGGGTGTTCCAAACGTCACAACGTAACTGGGTGACTATAAAGGTATGCTACGGGTATCTCCGAAAGTGTCTGTTGGGTTGACACGGATCAAGACTGGGATTTGTCACTCCGTATGACGAAGAGGTATCACTGGGCCCACTCGGTAATGCATCATCATAATGAGCTCAAAGTGACCAAGTGTCTGGGCACGGGATCATGCATTATGGTACGAGTAAAGTGACTTGCCGGTAACGAGATTGAACAAGGTATTGGGATACCGACGATCGAATCTCGGGCAAGTAGCATACCGATTGACAAAGGGAACTGAATACAGGGTTGCTTGAATCCTCGACATCGTGGTTCATCCGATGAGATCATCGAGGAGCATGTGGGACCCAACATGGGTATCCAGATCCCGCTGTTGGTTATTGACCGGAGAGTCGTCTCGGTCATGTCTACATGTCTCCCGAACCCGTAGGGTCTACACACTTAAGGTTCGGTGACGCTAGGGTTGTAAAGATATGTATATGCAGTAATCCGAAAGTTGTTCGGAGTCCCGGATGAGATCCCGGACGTCACGAGGAGTTCCAGAATGGTCTGGAGGTAAAGAATTATATATAGGAAGTGCAGTTTCGACAATCGGGAAAGTTTCGGGGTCACCGGTATTGTACCGGGACCACCGGATGGGTCCTGGGGGTCCACCGGGTGGGGCCACCCATCCCGGAGGGCCCCATGGGCTGAAGTGGGAGGGGGAACCAGCCCTTAGTGGGCTGGTGCGCCCCCCTAGGCCCACCCCCTGCGCCTAGGGTTGGAACCCTAGGGTGGGGGCGCCCCACTTGCCTTGGGGGGCACTCCACCCCCCTTGGCCGCCGCCCCCCTTGGAGATTGGATCTCCCAAGGGCCGCCCCCCCAGGGGCCTATATAAAGAGGGGGAGGGAGGGGGCAGCCGCACCCTTGCATCTTGGTGCCCCCCTCTCCCCTGCTACACCTCTCCCTCTCGCGCAGACGCTCGGCGAAGCCCTGCTGCACGTGACAACTGCATCCACCATCACGCCGTCGTGCTGCTGGATCTTCATCAACCTCTCCTTCCCCCTTGCTGGATCAAGAAAGAGGAGACGTCATCCGCTCCGTACGTGTGTTGAACGCGGAGGTGCCGTCCGTTCGGCGCTTGGTCATCGGTGATTTGGATCACGGCGAGTACGACTCCATCATCCATGTTCTAGTGAACGCTTCCGCTCGCGATCTACAAAGGTATGTAGATGCATCTGATCACTCGTTGCTAGATGAATGTAACGCCCCATATGTAACCTTCCCGAATTGTACTCCAACTCTTGCCGTTTCCGGCATTAAGTTATATTTAATTCTTGGGTTCGGGTCTTTGCCTCCGTGTGTTGTTTTGTTTTTCGTGCATCTCATATCATGTCATCACGTGCATTGCATTTGCATACATGTTCATCTCATGCATTCGAGCATTTTCCCCGTTGTCCGTTTCGCATTCCGACGCTTCGTTCTCCTCCGGTGGCCAATTCTAGCTTTCTTTCGTGTGTGGGGATTAAACATTTCCGGATTGGGCCGAGACTTGCCATGCGGCCTTGGTTTACTACCGGTAGACCGCCTGTCAAGTTTCGGGTCATTTGGACTTTGTTTGATGCTCCAACGGTTAACCGAGGGACCGAAAAGGCCTCGTGTGTGTGCAGCCCAACACCCCTCCATTTTGGCCCAAAACCCACCAAACTCAGCTCCATCGTCTCGGTCGTTTGATTACGATTGTGTGGGCGAAAACCACACCTCATTTGGACTCTACTAGCTCCACTTATGCCTATTTAAAGGCCCCCCATTTTCGGATCTCGGAGTCTCCCCGTCCTCCTCAAAAAAAAAACTCCAGATCGCGCCGACGGACGTGTCCGGCCCGCACCAGACAGCGTCCGCCGCCGCCCGCCTCCGCCACATGGCGCCGCCGCCGCGCGGGGCCCGAGGCGCCGCCACCCGCGCCGGCCTCCGCCGCCACCCGCGCCGGCCTCCGCCGCCTTGACGCGTCGCCGCCCCGTCGCCCGACCGGCCGCCGCCCGCCTCCTCTCCGGCCGCCGCCGCCCGCCGGCCGCCGCGCCGCTCCTCCCCGCCCTCGTCGCCGGCCGCCGCCCGCCTCCGCAGCGCCCCTCGCCGCCTCCTCCCTCACCGGCCGGCGCGCCTCGCCGAGCCCGGCGACCCAGCGAACTCCGGCCACCACCATCGTCTCCGGCGACCTCCGTGAACAGTACTCCGAGCGCCTCGGTATCCGTGCCCGATCCAGATCTGGATCTGGGATATTTTTGGTTGACTTTCTCCTCTCGAAACCCTAGATTTTCTTGCTACTTTGACCTGCCATATCTTTGCATCCGTAGCTCCGATTTGAGCATATGATATGTCAAAATCTTCGTCTCGACGAGTACATCATTTCATTCCATTGCACCATTTGCATTTGAGGTCATCTTGGTGCCCAAACTGCTATTGGAAGGAGGCATGATGAGTTAAATTGCAGATCCGTTAGTTCAACATGCACTTTTGTCATTTTTGCCATGTTTAATCCGTGCATGATATGCCTGTGCCCCTTTGGGATGAATTGTTAAGCATGTTGTCTTCTATCCAGAGGTGCCTTCCATGTATTTTTAGGATGTGTGTGTTGTCTTGTGCAAGCTTGCGAAGAGGGCTACCTGAGTTTACCGATTTCAGGGACTTAGTGAAAATCACTAAGTCTGGGATGTTTTAGTTCACGATGCTATATGTCCGGCTTGTTTCCTAGTGATCCGTGCCTCTTTTGAGGATGATCAGTAAGAGTGATTTGTTATGCTTGTTGTGCTTAAACCATCCATGTCTTTACTTGTTATGTTGGAGCCCCGTAGGTTGACTCAATCGAGCTCAACGTTTGGATAGTTGTTGTTTTGGGCAGATCGTGAACTCTTTTGCGATTTTGTCGGAGTTATTGCTAGTGATCCATGCATGCTATGCCATTGTTCTTGCCATGTATAGCTAGCATTTTGTGCCTTCTTAATGGATATATGCTTGCCTTGCCATGACTTGCATCGTAGTGAGAGCATCGAGCTCGTTTACATGCCTCCATGAGTTATTATTTCAGCATGTCCCAGTTTTCACTAAGTCTGAGAACTGATTGTGTTTCATCGATGTTCGTGTGCTCGGTAGAGTATTTTGTGAACCCTTTTGGCCCCAGGTCATTTTGGGTGTTTTGTTAAGCTTGTTGAGTAGCTCCATGCCATGCTCTTACTTGCCATGTTCAAGTTTTGCTTCATGTTGTTTTGCTGCTCCGAAGAGAGCATCGTGGTCTGAAATTCCAGACTAGCGTTAATTTCGCTAAGTCTTGAAATCTGTTTTGCTTATTCAGTTTTGCCATGCTTGTTTGAAGCCCTTAATGGATGAATTTTCCTATGCCTCAGTCCTGATGATTTGTTAAGCTTCATGAGTACATCACTTCCATGCATTTTGTTTTCATGTTTGGTGGATGTAGCTTGTTCATTTTGTTGCATTTAGGAGCCTACTTGCTGTAAATCGCAGATCGGTTCGTTTAGTAAAACGCTTGCCATTTCTAAACCGTAGCTCCGATTGCCATGATCTTTATATCGTTTTCAGGGGATTTCTTTCCCTCTATCCAGTGGCACACTTGGTTTTCCAAGTTGAGGCCAGGTTCATGCATTTCCTGTTACATCTTGTATTTTGCATCCCTCATCGCATCCCGCATAGCATATCATCTTTGCATCTTATTGGTTGCCTTTGCACGTGGTTGATTGTATCCTTGTTGCTTGTTTGTGTTGTTGGGTAGAGCCGGGAGACGAGTTCGCTAACGAGGAGCCCGTTGAGTTTGCTTTTGAAGATCCAGTCAATTCTGACAACTGTGCAGGCAAGATGATCACACCCTTGAAATCACTACTATCTTTGCTATGCTAGTATGCTCGCTCTTTTGCTTTGCCAATGCTACGATGCCTACCACTTGCTTGTCAGCCTCCCAATTGCCATGATTGAGCCTCTAACCCACCTTTGTCCTAGCAAACCATTGATTGGCTATGTTACCGCTTGCTCAGCCCTTCTTATAGCGTTGTTAGTTGTAGGTGAAGATTGGAGCCGTTCCTTGTTGGAACATTTATTTTACTTGTTGGGATATCATTATATTGCTATGTTATCTTTACTCATCTATATACTTGGTAAAGGGTGGAAGGCTCGGCCTCTCGCCTAGTGTTTTGTTCCACTCTTGCCGCCCTAGTTTCCGTCATATCGGTGTTATGTTCCCGGATTGTTGCGTCCCTTACGCGGTTGGGCTATATGGGAACCCCTTGATAGTTCACCTTGATTAAAGCTTTTCCAGCAATGCCCAACATTGGTTTTACCATTTGCCACCTACCCTTTTCTTTCCCTTGGGTTTCCGGAGCCCGAGGGTCATCTTTATTTTAGCCCCCCACGGGCCAGTGCTCCTCTGAGTGTTGGTCCGACCGAGTAGACTGCGGGGCCACCTCGGGGCAACTTGAGGGTTGGTTTTACTCGTAGGATGTCTCATCTGAGTGTGCCCTGAGAACGAGATATGTGCAGCTCCTATCGGGATTTGTCGGCGCATTCGGGCGGTGTTGCTGGACTAGTTTTGACCTGTCGAATCATCTTGTTGTACCGGGATACCGAGTCTGATCGGTGGGTCCTGGGTGGAGGTCTATTCCTTCGTTGACCGTGAGAGCTTGTTATGGGCTAAGTTGGGACCCCCCTGCAGGGATTGATCTTTCGAAAGCCGTGCCCGCGGTTATGGGCAAATGGGAATTTGTTAATGTCCGGTTGTAGATAACTTGAACTTAATTAATTAAAATGAATCAACTGCGTGTGTTGCCGTGATGGCCCCTTCTCGGCGGAGTCCGGGAAGTGGACACGGCGTTGGAGTTATGTTTGCGTAGGCTGCTCTATTTAGTTTTCCGCTCGTGCTTTGCCTCCTCTTCTCGCTCTCCTCTGCGAATAAGTTAGCCACCATATATGCTAGTCGCTTGCTGCAGCTCCACTTACATTACCCCCTTTCCTACCTATTAAGCTTAAATAGTCTTGATCGCGAGGGTGCGAGATTGCTGAGTCCTTTGTGGCTCACAGATTACTATTACACCAGATGCAGAGACCGATGATACTCCTCCGGATGGCGCGCTCAAGCTGAAGTGGGAGTACGACGAGGACTCTCAGCGATACTATGTGTCTTTTCCTGATGATCAGTAGTGGTGCCTATTCGGGGTTAGATTCAGGGCCTAGTCGCTTGTTGGGGGTCTTTTCTATTTTGGCGCCGTAGTCGGGCCATGAGTGATTGTATGATGGATGTTATTTATGTACTTTGATGTGACGTGGCGAGTGTAAGCCAACTATGATATTTATTCCCCCTTTATATTATATATGTACTTGGGTTGTGTAATGATTCCCGACTTGCGACATTGCTTTCAATGCGCCTATGTCTCTAAGTCGTGCCTCGACACGTGGGAGACATAGCTGCATCGAGGGCGTTACAATGAACTCATAGATGGATCTTGGTGAAACCGTAGGAAATTTTTTGTTTTCTGCAACGTTCCCCAACAGTGGTATCAGAGCTAGGTCTATGCGTAGTTCTCTTTCCACGAGTAGAACACAATTTGTTGTGGGCGTAGATGTTGTCAACTTTCTTGCCGCTACTAGTCTTATCTTGCTCCAGCGGTATTGTGGGATGAAGCGGCCCGGACCAACCTTACACGTACTCTTATGTGAGACCGGTTCCACCGACTAACATGCACTAGTTGCATAAGGTATCTGGCGGGTGTCTGTCTCTCCCACTTTAGTTGGAGCGGATTTGATGAAAAGGGTCCTTATGAAGGGTAAATAGAAGTTGACAAATCACGTTGTGGCTTTCACGTAGGTAAGAAAACGTTCTTGCTAGAACCCTATTGCAGCCACGTAAAACTTGCAACAACAATTAGAGGACGTCTAACTTGTTTTTGCAGCAAGTGTTCTGTGATGTGATATGGCCAAAGTTGTGATGAATGATGAATGATATATATGTGATGTATGAGATCATGTTCTTGTAATAGGAATCACGACTTGCATGTCGATGAGTATGACAACCGGCAGGAGCCATAGGAGTTGTCTTTATTTTTTGTATGACCTGCGTGTCATTGAGAAACGCCATGTAAATTACTTTACTTTATTGCTAAACGTGTTAGCCATAGTAGTAGAAGTAATAGTTGGCGAGCAACTTCATGGAGACACGATGATGGAGATCATGGTGTCATGCCAGTGACAAGATGATCATGGAGCCCCAAGATGGAGATCAAAGGAGCTATGTGATATTGGCCATATCATGTCACTATTATTATTTGATTGCATGTGATGTTTATCATGTTTTGTACATCTTGTTTACTTAGAACGACGGTAGTAAATAAGATGATCCCTCATAATAATTTCAAGAAAGTGTTCCCCCTAACTGTGCACCGTTGCGATAGTTCGTTGTTTCGAAGCACCACGTGATGATCGGGTGTGATAGATTCCAACGTTCACATACAACGGGTGTAAGACAGATTTACACATGCAAACACTTAGGTTGACTTGACGAGCCTAGCATGTACAGACATGGCCTCGGAACACAGAAGACCGAAAGGTCGAGCATGAGTCGTATAGAAGATACGATCAACATGAAGATGTTCACCGACGTTGACTAGTTCGTCTCACGTGATGATCGGACACGGCCTAGTTAACTCGGATCATGTTATACTTAGATGACTGGAGGGATGTCTATCTGAGTGGGAGTTCATTGAATAATCTGATTAGATGAACTTAATTATCATGAACTTAGTCTAAAATCTTTACAATATGTCTTGTAGATCAAATGGCCAACGTTGTCCTCAACTTCAACGCGTTCCTAGAGAAAACCAAGCTGAAAGACGATGGCAGCAACTATACGGACTGGGTCCGGAACCTGTGGATCATCCTCATAGCTGCCAAGAAAGATTATGTCCTACAAGCACCGCTAGGTGACGCACCCGTCCCACAGAACCAAGACGTTATGAACGCTTGGCAGACACGTGCTGATGATTACTCCCTCGTTCAGTGCGGCATGCTTTACAGCCTAGAACCGGGGCTCCAAAAATGTTTTGAGATACACGGAGCATATGAGATGTTCGAAGAGCTGAAAATGGTTTTCCAAGCTCATGCCCGGGTCGAGAGATATGAAGTGTCCGACAAGTTTTTCAGCTGTAAGATGGAGGAAAATAGTTCTGTCAGTGAGCACATACTCACAATGTCTGGGTTACATAACCGCTTGACTCAGCTGGGAGTTAATCTCCCGGATGACGCAGTCATTGATAGAATCCTTCAGTCGCTTCCACCAAGCTACAAGAGCTTTGTGATGAACTTCAATATGCAGGGGATGGAAAAGACCATTCCTGAATTATTTGCAATGCTGAAATCAGCGGAGGTAGAAGTCAAAAAGGAACATCAAGTGTTGATGGTGAATAAAACCACTAAGTTCAAGAAAGGCAAGGGTAAGAAGAACTTCAACAAGGACGGCAAGGGAGTTGCCGCGCCCGGTAAGCAAGCTACCGGAAAGAAGCCAAAGAATGGACCCAAGACCGAGACTGAGTGCTTTTATTGTAAGGGAAGTGGTCACTGGAAGCGGAACTGCCCCAAATACTTAGCGGACAAGAAGGCCGGCAAAACAAAAGGTATATGTGATATACATGTAATTGATGTGTACCTTACTAGTACTCGTAGTAGCTCCTGGGTATTTGATACCGGTGCAGTTGCTCACATTTGTAACTCAAAGCAGGAGCTGCGGAATAAGCGGAGACTGGCGAAGGACGAGGTGACGATGCGCGTCGAGAATGGTTCCAAGGTCGATGTGATCGCCGTCGGCACGCTACCTCTACATTTACCTACGGGATTACTTTTAAACCTCAATAATTGTTATTTAGTGCCAGCTTTGAGCATGCACATTGTATCGGGATCTCGTTTAATTCGAGATGGCTACTCATTTAAATCCGAGAATAATGGTTGTTCTATCTATATGAGAGAGATGTTTTATGGTCATGCTCCGATGGTGAATGGTTTATTCTTAATGAATCTCGAGCGTAATGCTACACATGTTCATAGTGTGAATACCAAAAGATGTAAGGTTGATAATGATAGTCCCACATACTTGTGGCACTGCCGCCTTGGTCACATAGGTGTCAAACGCATGAAGAAGCTCCATGCAGATGGACTTTTAGAGTCTCTTGATTATGAATCATTTGACACGTGCGAACCATGCCTCATGGGTAAAATGACCAAGACTCCGTTCTCAGGAACAATGGAGCGAGCAACCAACTTATTGGAAATCATACATACTGATGTGTGCGGTCCAATGAGTGTTGAGGCTCGCGGTGGCTATCGTTATGTTCTCACCCTCACTAATGACTTGAGTAGATATGGGTATGTCTACTTAATGAAACACAAGTCTGAAACCTTTGAAAAGTTCAAGGAATTTTAGAGTGAGGTTGAGAATCAACGTGACAGAAAAATCAAGTTTTTGCGATCAGATTGTGTAGGAGAATACTTGAGTCACGAATTTGGCACACACTTAAGAAAATGTGGAATAGTTTCACAACTCACGCCGCCTGGAACACCTCAGCGTAATGGTGTGTCTGAACGTCGTAATCGCACTCTATTAGATATGATGCGATCTATGATGTCTCTATCTTTTTGGGGCTATGCTTTAGAGACCGCCGCATTCACTTTAAATAGGGCTCCGTCGAAATCCGTTGAGACGACACCGTATGAATTATGGTTTGGGAAGAAACCTAAGCTGTCGTTTCTAAAAGTTTGGGGATGCGATGCTTATGTCAAGAAACTTCAACCTGAAAAGCTCGAACCCAAGTCGGAAAAATGCGTCTTCATAGGATACCCTAAAGAAACTATTGGGTATACCTTCTACCTCAGATCCGAAGGCAAGATCTTTGTTGCCAAGAATGGATCCTTTCTAGAGAAAGAGTTTCTCTCGAAAGAAGTAAGTGGGAGGAAAGTAGAACTTGATGAAGTATTACCTCTTGAACCGGAAAATGGCGCAACTCAAGAAAATGTTCCTGAGGTGCCTGCACCGACTAGAGAGGAAGTTAATGATGATGATCATGAAACTTCAGATCAAGTTGCTACTGAACTTCGTAGGTCCACAAGGACAAGTTCCGCACCAGAGTGGTACGGCAACCCTGTCTTGGAAATCATGTTGTTAGACAACGGTGAACCTTCGAACTATGAAGAAGCGATGGAGGGTCCGGATTCCGACAAATGGCTAGAAGCCATGAAATTCGAGATAGGATCCATGTATGAAAACGAAGTATGGACTTTGACTGACTTGCCTGTTGAGCGGCGAGCCATAGAAAATAAATGGATCTTTAAGAAGAAGACAGACGCGGATGGTAATGTGACCATCTATAAAGCTCGGCTTGTCGCTAAGGGTTATCGACAAGTTCAAGGGGTTGACTACGATGAGACTTTCTCACCGGTAGCGAAGCTAAAGTCCGTCCGAATCATGTTAGCAATTGCCGCATTCTATGATTATGAGATATGGCAAATGGACGTCAAAACGGCATTCCTTAATGGTTTCCTTAAGGAAGAATTGTATATGATGCAGCCGGAAGGTTTTGTCGATCCTAAGAATGCTGACAAGGTGTGCAAGCTCCAACGCTCGATTTATGGGCTGGTGCAAGCATCTCGGAGTTGGAACATTCGCTTTGATGAGATGATCAAAGCGTTTGGGTTTACGCAGACTTATGGAGAAGCCTGTGTTTACAAGAAAGTGAGTGGGAGCTTTGTAGCATTTCTCATATTATATGTAGATGACATACTTTTGATGGGAAATGATATAGAACTCTTGGACAGCATTAAGGCCTACTTGAATAAGAGTTTTTCAATGAAGGACCTTGGAGAAGCTGCATATATATTAGGCATCAAGATCTATAGAGATAGATCAAGACGCCTCATAGGTCTTTCACAAAGCACATACCTTGATAAGATATTGAAGAAATTCAATATGGATCAGTCTAAGAAGGGGTTCTTGCCTGTGTTACAAGGTGTGAAATTGAGCTCGGCTCAATGTCCGACCACGGTAGAAGATATAGAAGAGATGAGTGTCATCCCCTATGCCTCAGCCATAGGTTCTATTATGTATGCCATGCTGTGTACTAGACCTGATGTAAACCTTGCCGTAAGTTTGGTAGGTAGGTACCAAAGTAATCCCGGCAAGGAACACTGGACAGCGGTCAAGAATATCCCGAAGTACCTGAAAAGGACTAAGGAAATGTTTCTCGTCTATGGAGGTGACGAAGAGCTCGTCGTAAAGGGTTACGTCGACGCTAGCTTCGACACAGATCTGGATGACTCTAAGTCACAAACCGGATATGTGTATATTTTGAATGGTGGGGCAGTAAGCTGGTGCAGTTGCAAGCAGAGCGTCGTGGCGGGATCTACATGTGAAGCGGAGTACATGGCAGCCTCGGAGGCAGCGCATGAAGCAATTTGGGTGAAGGAGTTCATCACCGACCTAGGAGTCATACCCAATGCGTCGGGCCAATCAAACTCTTCTGTGACAATACTGGAGCTATTGCACTTGCCAAGGAGCCCAGGTTTCACAAGAAGACCAGGCACATCAAGCGTCGCTTCAACTCCATTCGTGAAAATGTTCAAGATGGAGACATAGATATTTGTAAAGTACATACGGACCTGAATGTAGCAGATCCGTTGACTAAGCCTCTCCCTAGAGCAAAACATGATCAACACCAGAATTCCATGGGTGTTTGATTCATCACAATGTAACTAGATTATTGACTCTAGTGCAAGTGGGAGACTGTTGGAAATATGCCCTAGAGGCAATAATAAAAGCATTATTATTATATTTCCTTGTTCATGATAATTATCTTTATTCATGCTATAATTGTGTTATCCGGAAATCGTAATACATGTGTGAATAATAGACACCAACATGTCCCTAGTAAGCCTCTAGTTGACTAGCTCGTTGATCAACAGATAGTCATGGTTTCCTGACTATGGACATTGGATGTCATTGATAACGAGATCACATCATTAGGAGAATGATGTGATGGACAAGACCCAATCCTAAACATAGCATAAGATCGTATAGTTCGTTCGCTAGAGTTTTTCCAATGTCAAGTATCCTTTCCTTAGACCATGAGATCATGTAACTCCCGGATACCATAGGAGTGCTTTGGGTGTACCAAACATCACAACGTAACTGGGTGACTATAAAGGTATACTACGGGTATCTCCGAAAGTGTCTGTTGGGTTGACACGGATCAAGACTGGGATTTGTCACTCCGTATCACGGAGAGGTATCACTGGGCCCACTCGGTAATGCATCATCATTATGAGCTCAGAGTGACCAAGTGTCTGGTCATGGGATCATGCATTACGGTACGAGTAAAGTGACTTGCCGGTAACGAGATTGAACAAGGTATTGGGATACCGACGATCGAATCTCGGGCAAGTAAAATACCGATTGACAAAGGGAATTGTATACGAGGTTGCTTGAATCCTCGACATCGTGGTTCATCCGATGAGATCATCAAGGAGCATGTGGGAGCCAACATGGGTATCCATATCCCGCGGTTGGTTATTGACCGAAGAGCAATATCGGTCATGTCTACATGTCTCCCGAACCCGTAGGGTCTACACACTTAAGGTTCGGTGACGCTAGGGTTGTAAAGATATGTATATGCAGTAATCCGAAAGTTGTTCGGAGTCCCGGATGAGATCCCGGACGTCACGAGGAGTTCCAGAATGGTCCGGAGGTAAAGAATTATATATAGGAAGTGCAGTTTCGGCAATCGGGAAAGTTTCGGGGTCACCGGTATTGTACCGGGACCACCGGATGGGTCCCGGGGGTCCACCGGGTGGGGCCACCCATCCCGGAGGGCCCCATGGGCTGAAGTGGGAGGGGGAACCAGCCCTTAGTGGGCTGGTGCGCCCCCCTAGGCCCACCCCCTGCGCCTAGGGTTGGAACCCTAGGGTGGGGGGCGCCCCACTTGCCTTGGGGGGCACTCCACCCCCCTTGGCCGTCGCCCCCCTTAGAGATTGGATCTCCCAAGGGCCGGCGCCCCCCCAAGGGCCTATATACAGGGGGGAGGGAGGGGGCAGCCGCACCCTTGCATCTTGGCGCCCCCTCTCCCCTGGTACACCTCTCCCTCTCGCGCAGACGCTCGGCGAAGCCCTGCTGCACGTGATAACTGCATCCACCATCACGCCGTCGTGCTGCTGGATCTTCATCAACCTCTCCTTCCCCCTTGCTGGATCAAGAAGGAGGAGACGTCATCCGCTCCGTACGTGTGTTGAACGCGGAGGTGCCGTCCGTTCGGCGCTTGGTCATCGGTGATTTGGATCACGGCGAGTACGACTCCATCATCCACGTTCTAGTGAACACTTCTGCTCGTGATCTACAAAGGTATGTAGATGCATCCGATCACTCATTGCTAGATGAACTCATAGATGGATCTTGGTGAAACCGTAGGAAAATTTTTGTTTTCTGCAACGTTCCCCAACAGAAGAATGTGTTGTCTGCTCTGAAGCCATTGATATTGAAGGATCCAGGTGCTGATGCAGGACCTGGGAACCTGGGCAATCTTGGGATTGGCTTCTGTACCTGAGGCCTGTGCTCAACATGATAGTCGAATTGGGGACCGGCAGTAGGCACAGGAACAGAAGCAGTGGGATCAGTGGCTTCGCTGACTTCTGGTGCTTTTGTTGGTGAGGGCTCCACATTAGCTTCAGTCATGACAGCGTCAGTGGCTTCAGTGGTGTTGGTGGTGGCAGCCTCTCAAGATTTTCAACCTCCACTTGACGAGCTGGAGGGTCGGTCACAATCACGTTCCCCTCGAGAACCGCTTCTTGGTGGGACAGGGGAGTAGCAGCTTGTGGGGCTTCTTCTTCATCGGCTGATGCAGCCGGAATGTCTTCAGCAATTTTATCTTCAGACTGAGAGACTGGAGGCCTTGGACCTTTACGAAGCCTACGCAACGCGGGCGACGCCTATGGAGTTGGTGTTGGCTGGGCCTCAAAGTCCTCTTCCTCTTGTGGACGATCAGCCAATGAAGCATCCTGAGCAATTGGCGTCAGAGGACGACCAATGCTGATGAGTTTGTTGTGCGTTAGCACATGTGATGATACCTGTTGGTGCTCGAGCTGAGGAAGGATTGCATCATCTTCAACATGGTCGTGGTGACCAATGTCTTCAGCAGCGATGGGATCAGCTGCTGGAAAGTCTTCAGCTTCATGAGACTCTGTGAAAGCAGGCTCATGGACAGTCAGTTGATGTTCTTGTGGTTCAGCGTCAGGGTGAACCATGGAAATGGGTTCAACAATCAAGGACTCTGTGGGAGCAGTCCGTTCTTTCTTGGTCTTCCTCTTCTTCTTGGAGGGGGAAGTAGGAGAGGCTTCAGGATGTTTCCTCTTCCTGGCTTCAGCCTCAACAGTCCTCGTCTTCTTCAGTTCTGAAGCGGTTGACCGGGCTTTTGGCTTCGAGCCAGTCATGCTGGTTAGGAAGACAATGGGATCTTCTTCCTGCCTTGGTGCGAGGGGTTCAGCCATAGCGGGCTTCTTCTTCTTCTTTGCAGCCATCCTGGGATCAATGCCCGGACGCCCAAGGGCCTTGCGCTTCTCAGCTTCGTTGTAGCCTTGCACACACTTGTCAGCCAGGTTCTTCATATGCTTCCGAGAACCCTGAGCTTCTGCGCGTTTCTTGAGAAAGTCTTCCTTGAGCTCGTGCAGCATAATCTTGAAGTTTTTCACCTCTTGCACGCTGAGCTTGGCCATATGCTTCTTGAACTGAGATTTCTCAAAGTCAATCTTCTGCTTCAGTTCAACAATGCGCTAGGCGACAGCTAACTCTGAAGCAATGGCGCCATGGAAGGCGACACTGAGGCTAATGGGTAGTTGCAGATCTTCGAAGCTGATGTTTGGCGTATCAAACCACTCATCAATGAAGTTGTGGATGATTGTTACATCAAAGAGAGGCAGATCATTGAAGATTTCTGCTTCTTCTTTGCTCTTGATGAGCTGCTCAAGAGCGTCATCTGCAAGATCTTCATCACTTGACAGATCAATGGCATCATTGCGCAGAATGGCAGCAGTTGTTAGCTCTTGGCCGGTGTGTGGCAGAGGCATCTTGACCTTCTATGGCTTGGAGATGCGTGACAAATCTTCAGACTGCACACTGTCTTTAGGAGGTGCAGTTGCCAGTGCCTTCGCCCATGAGAGTTTTGGAGCAGAGGCAGGCTTTGAAGCTTTAGGCTCCTTCTTTGGCTTCGGTGCTGCAGGCGCTTCATCTGATTCAGCGTCATCTGCTGTCTCATTCACAGTTGTCCCTTGAACCACGATGTGAGTGATGAGGCCTTCAAGATTGTAGAAGGTCCCAAGAAGATTGGGTTCAGCTTCGCGAGTTCCATCGGCACGGGGAGCAGAGGGACCAGGGTTGAAATCTAAACCCAAAGTCTTCTTGTTCTGCTTCGCTGAGTTCTAGGCAAACTGGAAGTTGCGCTTAAACAGATTGTCGTCACGACACCATAGCAGGGACGATGGGTCAGCATCCGCAGGCTGTGGTCCACGGACCATGCAGGGATAGAAGCCTTGTTCAATGGCTTCATCTCTGGTCCTGGGCTGAAGATTTTTGTAGAGGATGTCTCCCCATGGTTGCTTGATGGCATTCTTTTCAGCATATTCCTTTGTCACAAATCTGTACTTGGACCACTGTTCTGCCCAATAGCGTCGAATCCATTGGATTCGTGTCTTGCGCTGATTGTAATCCTCTTCAGGATCTATCTTGTACAACTTTGAGAGGTCATCGGGAAGATCTCTTGATGTTTCTCCACGACGCTTTCTGCCACCCTTCCTTGCTGATTTCTCTGAAGCCATGAAATTTAAACTGAAAGGCTTCAATACGTTCAAAGGCTTCAAAGGTTTTCGCTTGCTGGACAAACAGGAACTGGCTTCGGGAGAATTTATGTGATGCTGTAAGAATTCTGCAAATGAATGCAAACTATGAGAACCAAGGGATTCTTCTACGGATATGTACCTGTGACAGCATTAAGGTGCGAGGGAAGGGGAAGAGGTCATATGCATTCTCAGAAGATTTTGAAGATAAATCAGTTTAGAAGACATTGACCTCATCGTGCAAAGACATTCACTCATAGATAAGGAGTTGGTTCCAGATTTGTACGAATCCACGGATCAGTACAAGTGAGGAATCTAACTACTTTGTGAAGCATAAGTGAATATACTAGGCATGTTATGAGACGCAGTATGAAAGAGATCCAACTTGTGTGAATAGAAACTGCTTGTGGTAGAAAGTGATAAAGCTATAGGATCAAAGAGGCCGTAAAAAGGAGGTTTTATTTACCACACGAAGAACTGCTAGACGGAGTGGAAGAGGATGCCGAGTAGTTCGATCGTCCGTGCCCTAACTTGGCGACGGAGGACACCTATGGCGACGGCGGAGAGGACGATGTCCGCGGTCGGCGTGAAGACGGCGTCGGAGAGGTTGCGGCAGCGAAGCGCTTCGTCGCCGACGTCGTCGAGGGCTAGCGATGGCGCTAGGGTTCATGCGAGAGTGGAAGAAGAGATAATGACTGTGGTGAGGCATGTATTTATAGGGACAGGGGCGGCTCAGTGTTATTACACAGGTGCCCCTGGCAATTCACATTTGAGGAACACGTGGCCATCATGCAGCATATCGGGGGTTGTTCCACGTCCCACGCACGCCTGGATTGTCGGGTGGTCGTTCCCACTTCTCCAGGTTTCAGGTGAAGGAATGAGCATTGAAAACGGACTTAATGTTTGTCTCTGTATCTTCTGCTGACAAGGATGCAGAGAAGACATTCGACAGTTTCAATAGAATGCATATGATTTGGAGAGATAGAGTTTGAGATAGAAAGCATAAAGAGGTTAGGGTCCGATCACATTCACTTAGTTCAAAAGATTCAACAAGAAGACATAGCTATAAGTGAATGCTGTAGAGGACATAACACTAGTATATATATATAATCAACATAGTGAAGATAATCATGAAGACATGTTGAGATTGAAGCCAAACCAAATGTGAAGACATATCAAATGTAACGCCATGAGTGAAACACTTCAAACAGAAAATTTGGTGGTGGCGTTACCCACCGTATAGGAAGTATTAGACCCAGACACGGCGCGCAATTATCGTGGCGCTCCGAAGTCAAATTCCACATTAATGTATTCACACTTAGAATGTATGTCTTCATTGATTGAAGATATACTTTACTTCGTGTGTTTCACATCTAAGTCATCAATATGCATAAGTGTTAGGATGTGTGCCTGATCACAGGACATTTGAGGATTCCAGGATATTTAGCTCACACCGTAACTTGCTCTTCAGTGTTGACGTGTATGATATCAATATCTTCCTTCACAACATGATCTTTGAGAAAGTGATGACGAATTTCAATGTGCTTTGTCTTCGAGTGCTGAACTGGGTTGTTGGCAATCTTGATGGCGCTTTCATTGTCGCAGTAGAGTGGCACTTGCTTCAGATGAATGCCATAGTCCTTGAGTGTTTGCTTCATCCACAGAAGCTGAGCGCAGCAAGATCCAGCAGTAATGTATTCAGATTCAGCAATGGAGAGAGATACACAGTTCTGCTTCTTTGAAGACCAACATACAAGTGATCGTCCCAGAAAGTGACATGTGCCTGATGTAGACTTGCGATCCACTTTGTCACCAGCATAATCAGCATCCGAGAATCCAACCAGATCAAACTCTGAGCCCTTTGGATACCATAATCCTAGAGTTGGGGTGTGAGCCAAATATCGAAGAATTCGCTTCACAGCTAAGTGATGCGACTCCTTTGGTGTCGCTTGGAATCGAGCACACATGCAAACACTAAGCATAATATCTGGCCTAGATGCACATAGATAAAGCCAAGAACCAATCATGGAGCGGTATACCTTTTGATCGAACTCTTTACCATTGCCGTCAGGACCCAGATGATGCTTGTCTGGCATTGGCGTCGTGAAGCCTTTGCAGTCTTGCATACCGAACTTCTTCAGACAATCTTTGAGATACTTCTCTTGAGATATGAAGATGCCGTTGCATTGCTGTCGTATTTGGGGACCGAGGAAGAACTTCAGCTCTCCCATCATGGACATCTGATATTGCTCTTGCATCATATATCCAAACTCTTCACTTTACTTCTGATTGGTGCAGCCGAAGATAATGTCATCCACATATATTTGGCACACAAACAGTTCACCATCATATGTCTTCGTGAAGAGAGTGGGGTCTAGGGAACCAGGTATGAAGCCTTTGCTCTACAGGAAGTATTTGAGTGTGTCATACCAGGCCCGAGGGGCTTGTTTGAGGCCATACAGTGCCTTGTTGAGCTTGTATACCATGTCAGGATGTTTTGGGTCTTCAAAGCCAGGCGGTTGTGCAACATACACTTCTTCTTCAATCTTGCCATTGAGAAAGGCGCTCTTCACATCCATTTGATATAGAAGTATGTTGTGATGATTGGCATAGGCCAGCAGTATGCGTATGGCTTCAAGTCTAGCCACAGGAGCAAATGTTTCATCGAAGTCAATGCCTTCCACTTGAGTATATCCTTGAGCAACGAGATGAGCTTTGTTTCTGACAACTTGACCATGCCCATCTTGCTTGTTGCGGTATATTCATTTGGTGCCTATTATGTTGTGCTTCCGAGGATCAGGACGCTTAACCAGTTCCCATACATTATTCAGCTCAAACTGTTGAAGCTCTTCTTGCATAGCTTGAATCCATTCAGGTTCCATGAAGGCTTCTTCAACTTTCTTGGGTTCTGTTATTGAGACGAATGCGAAGTGCCCACAGAAATTTGCCAGCTGAGTTGCCCTTGATCGAGTGAGCAGACCGGGTGCGTTGATGCTGTCAATTATTCTCTCAATCTGCACTTTATTGGCAACACGAGGATGTACAGGGCGAAGGTTTTGCTCTTGCTGATCATTGTCATTGTTAGTGGGATTGTCTTCAGCCTGAGCATTGTCTTTAGGTTGATCAGGTGCGGAGATGATAAGTTCCTCTTCAGGTTGAGCTTCAGAGGGTATGATTTCTCCGGTTCCCATAAGCTTGATTGATTCGCTGGATGGAACTTCATCTAGCATATTTGGGAGGTGCTCTCTTTGTGAACCGTTAGTCTCATCAAACCGCACATCCACTGTTTCAACCACTTTATAATGAAAGAGATTGAAGACTCTGTAGGAGTGCGAATCCTTTCCATAGACAAGCATAAAATCCTCATGTGCTTTTGGTGCAAATTTTGAAGTGTGATGTGGATCCTTGATCCAGCACCTGGCACCAAATACTCTGAAGTAACTGACATTTGGCTTCTTGCCAGTAAGGAGCTCATAAGATGTCTTGTTCAGAAGCTTGTGAAGATAAACACGATTGATTTTATGGCATGCAGTATCAATGGCTTCAGGCCAGCATTTTCTTGGAGTCTTGTATTCATCAAGCATCGTTCGGGCCATCTCAATGAGTGTTCTGTTCTTGCGTTCGACGACACCATTCTGCTGTGGGGTATATGGGGCTGAGAATTCATGTGTGATGCCCAAGGTATCAAGATATGTATCAAGGCCAGTGTTCTTGAATTCAGTGCCATTGTCACTTCTGATGTGCTTTATCTTGGCGCCATAATTGTTCATTGCTCGATTGGCGAAGCGTCTGAAGACATCCTGCACTTCAGTCTTGTAGAGGATTATGTGCACCCAAGTGTATCTAGAATAATCATCAACAATAACAAAGCCATAGAGGCAAGCAGTAGTAGTAAGAGTTGAGTAATGAGTGGGACCGAAAAGATCCATGTGGAGCAGTTCGAAGGGTCGAGTGGTTGTCATGATTGTCTTCGAGGGATGTTTGGCCCTCGTCATCTTCCCTGCTTCACAGGCACCGCATAAGTGATCTTTCTTGAACTTGACGCCCTCGATGCCTATGACATGCTTCTTCTTTGCAAGGGTGTGGAGGTTCCTCATGCCAGCATGCACTAGCCTCCGATGCCAAAGCCAGCATTCCGAAGCCTTTGCTAGAAGACATACGGCAAGCTGTGGTCTTGCCGAAAAATCTACCACGTACAAATCATCTTTCCGATACCCTTCAAACACTAGAGACTTGTCAGATTCCATTAGTACAAGGCAGCGATATTTTCCAAATATTACGATCATGTTCAAATCGCAAAGCATTGAGACAGACATTAAGTTGAAGCCAAGGGATTCAACAAGCATGACTTTATCCATGTGTTGATCCTTTGAGATTGCAACTCTACCTAGACCCAATACCTTACTTTTACCAGTGTCAGCAAATGCGATGTGACTCTTGTCGGATGGACGTAAGGTTGAGTCCATAAGAAGGCTTCGTTTGCTAGTCATGTGGTTGGTACACCCAGTATCAATAATCCATTCTGAAGACGCTGGTGTCGTACCATACAGTGCAGTTAGGGGGATAGGCTTCACGAAGAGAAATGTGAAGAAAAAACATTTGACGAACCAGTGGGTTATGAAAGCTTAGATCCAGATTAGGACTGATAGGTAGAGTAGCAAGCGATTCAGGAACGAAGTACATAGTAAGACCACTCGGGCATTTGATCTTGCGCCCTACAAGATGTTTAAGGTCCCCAGCAATAGCGTCAGACGATTTTAGTTTTCTGCTGGAGACCTTTCCCTGCAAAAGAGAGTTAAGCTTTCTTAGCCACCCACATCTTCAAGGGTGGCTTAGAAGCAATAAGTCTAAGTGCAGCGTCTGAGAACTTTGGCTTTGGAGCCCTAGCAAAAAGTCTTGCAGGCGGACAATAGTACTCATAAGAATACGCAGAATAGTTCTTGGTCTTATGAACATGGCGGTTTGATGAACCACGCTCATATTCATAGGCCTGAGTATGGTTTCCCTGCAAAACATTTGCGTTTGTGCGACTCAGGTGAGTCCTCTGTCTGTATGAAGCCTTTGGACCGTATGAAGCCTGTGGTCTGAGGTTTGTCTTCTTCACGTGTGGTGTCATGATGACATTCACAGGAAGATTCTCCAAACACTTTTTCGGAACCCAGATCTTCTTCATAGGTGGTCCATTCCTGCAGTTAGTACCAATGTACCTGGCAAACACTTCACCATTCTGATTCTTAAACAGTTTATAGTTTGCATCAAAGGATTCATCAATGACAATGGGGTTTGCACAAGTGAAGCCAGATAGATTGGATAGATCTGCTGAAGATTCCTTTGCAGCAACCCATGTGGTTTTGGGGTACTACTCAGGTTTCAGTAAGAGCCATCAGCATTCATTTTCCTTACGAACCCAACACCCTCTTTCCTCGGGTTTCGGTTCAAGATCTGCTTTTTGAGGACATCACATAGTGTCTGATGCCCTTTAAGACTTTTGTACATACCTGTTTCAAGCAATGTCTTCAACCTAGCATTCTCATCAGCAATAGCAGTGGAATCCTCAGCAGAGGGGTTAGTTCCCACATCAACAGTTGAAGATATTGCAACAGTAGCAGCAGTAGAACATTCAGCAACAGTAGCAGCATTATCACGCTCAATGCACTTAAGACATGGTGGTTCAAATCCTTCCTGAGCGGAACTGATCTGTTTGGAGCGAAGTGACTCATTTTCCTTTTGAAGACCTTCATGAGCCGCTTTCAATTTCTCAAGATCTTGCTTCCTTTGAAGATAATCATAGGAAAGCTTTTCATGAGTTGTTGAGAGCGTTTCATGACGACTTTCAAGTTCCTCATACTTAACATGAAGATTTTTTATGTCTTCAATTAAGGACTCAGAATGAGTCATTTCAGCGCCTAACAGATCATCGCTTTTGTCTAACAGTTTTTGAATATGTTCCATGGCTTTTTGTTGTTCGGTTGCAATTTTAGCAAGTGTTTTGTAGCTGGGTTTTGAACCACAGTCAGAGTCATCGTCACTAGATGTTTGATAGTGAGTAGTGCGTGTGTTTACCTTGGCACCGCGTGCCATGAAGCAGTAGGTAGGAGCGGAGTGGTCCTTGTCATTTGCATCGGTGCCGGTGATGAAGTCATTGTCTTAAGTGTTGAAGATGGACTTGGCAACGTATGCTGTAGCCAGACTTGCGACGCCAGAATCGGACTCCTCCTCAGACTCCACCTCCGCCTCCTCAGAAGCAGACTCCTCCTCTGAATCCATTTCCTTGCCAACAAACGCACGTGCCTTGCTAGATGAGCTCTTCTTGTGTGATGAAGACTTTGAAGAAGACTTTGAGTATTTCTTCTTCTTGTTGTTGTCAGAGTCATATTCCTTGCTCTTCTTCTTCTTTTTGTTCTCATTGTCCCACTGCGGACACTCAGAGATGAAGTGGCCAGGTTTCTTGCACTTGTGACATGTTTTCTTCTTGTAGTCATGAGCAGAAGCTTCATCATTCCTTGAGCTTGATCGGGAAGACTTTCTGAAGCCTTTCTTCTTGGTGAATTTTTGGAACTTCTTCACAAGCATAGCAAGTTCCCTTCCAATGTCTTCAGGATCATCAGAACTGCTGTCAGATTCTTCTTTAGATGAGGAGACAGCTTTTGCCTTCAAGGCACGTTGCCCATAGTTTGGACCGTAGATATCTCTTTTCTCAGAAAGCTGAAACTCATGTGTGTTGAGCCTCTCAAGTATGTCAGACGGATCGAGTGTCTTGAAATCAGGACGTTCTTGAATCATAAGGGCTAGGGTGTCAAACAAACTGTCAAGTGATCTCAGTAGTGTCTTGACGACTTCATGCTTGGTGATCTCAGTAGCGCCAAGGGCTTGAAGCTCATTCATGATGTCAGTGAGTCGATCAAATGTGAGCTGGACATTCTCATTGTCATTTCTCTTGAAGCGGTTGAAGAGGTTGCGAAGGACACTGATTCTCTGATCTCTCTGGGTTGAGACGCCTTCGTTGACTTTGGAGAGCCAGTCCCAGACTAGCTTAGATGTTTCCAAAGCACTCACGCGGCCATACTATCCTTTGGTCAGATGACCACAGATGATATTCTTGGCAGTAGAGTCCAGTTGAACGAATTTCTTGACGTCAGCAGCAGTGACACCTCCTCCAGCCTTGGGAACGCCGTTCTTGACGACATACCATAGGTCGACGTCAATGGCTTCAAGATGCATGCGCATCTTATTCTTCCAGTAGGGATATTCAGTTCCATCAAAGACGGGGCACGCAGCGGAGACTTTGATTATCCCTGCCGTCGACATAGCTAAAACTCCAGGTGGTTAAACCGAATCACACAGAACAAGGGAGTACCTAGCTCTGATACCAATTGAAAGTGCGTTATATCGACTAGAGGGGGGGTGAATAGGCGATTTTTATGGAAGTCTTCAAAACGTGGAAGTTATGAAGACAAATGATAGAAATAAACCTATTGCCCTGCAGCGGAAGGTAGACTACACTAGGCAAGCCATAGTCAAGTATTCAATAGAGTGAAAGCACAATGACTAATAGCAGCAATGTAGTAAGGATCAGGTAGGAAGATATTATGAAGCCAAACAGAACACGCAGTCACTCAGTGAAGATAAAAGATAGTGCAATCATACAATGACATCACAAGGAGTAACAGTACGTAAAGAGAAGGGAAGGATGAAACCAGTGACTCATTGAAGACAATGATGTGTTGGACCAGTTCCAGTTGTTGTGACAACTGTACGTCTGGTTAGGGCGGCTAGGTATTTAAACCTGAGGACACACAGTCCCGGACACCCAGTCCTGAACACGCAGCTCGGGACACCCAGTCCTCACCGTATTCCCCTTGAGCTAAGGTCACACAGACCTCGCCCAATCACTCTGGTAAGTCTTCAAGGTAGACTCCCAAACCTTCACAGACTTCGTTCACTGGTAATCCACAATGTCTCTTGAATGCTCAGAACGGGACGCCTAACCGGCTGGAGGATTCACAGTCCTCAAGTGTAATAAGTCTTAAGATCACACAGACAAGAAGACTTAAGTGATGCCTAATTCTCTTTGGCTTTGGGTGGTTAGGGCTTTATCCTCGCAAGGAATTCTCTCTCAAAAGCTTCGAGGTGGGTTGCTCTCAAACGACAAAAGCCGTATACTAACTCTGAGCAGCCAACCATTTTTGGTTGTAGGGGGTGGGCTATTTATAGCCACTAGGCAACCCGACCTAATTTATCCGAAATGACCGTGGGTCACTAAGGAACTGACACGTGTTCCAACGGTCAGATTTCAAACTCACACGACAACTTTACTTGGGCTACAAGCAAAGCTAACTTGTCCAACTCTGGACAAGATTCGCTCTCATAGTCTTCACTCGAAGACATAGGTTTTGGTTAAGCATCACTTCAGTCATTCTGACTGGTTCTCTTGGACCCCACTTAACAGTATGGTGGTTCCTATGACTCAACAAAGAAGAAGAAAAAGAACTACGAAAGATCTAAGTCTTCGAGCTCCATAGGCTTCATGCGATGTCTTCTCTTGTCATAGTCTTCAATGTGAATATCTTCATATACCACCTTTGACATCAATGTCTTCATACATTTTTAGGGGTCATCTCTGGTAGGAAAACCGAATCAATGAGGGACTTCTACCTGTGTTATCCTGCAATTCTCACAAACACATTAGTCCCTCAACTAGGTTTGTCGTCAATACTCCAAAACCAACTAGGGGTGGCACTAGATGCACTTACAGCCTCCACTTCCCCATGGTGCCTCGGCAACTGCACGGATTGGACAAGTCCGTGCATGCAAAGCGGGTCATAATTACCTGCGATCGTGGGGGCCGTTGGTTGGCCCCCGCCAGCTATAAGTACGGAGCGGCGTGCGCCCTTCCAGTTCTTCCCCCCTTGCTTCTCCTTTTTCTTCATGGACCCGTCGAGGAGGTTCTCGGCCGCAGAGAAGGGGAAGGCTCGCCAGGTTGAGCCCGCCTCTCCCCCGCCCAAGCGTGGCCGAGGGCGCCCTCGCAAACATCCTGTGGCCACCACAGTAGCTCCCCGCGGCTGTGGAGGCGATTTTCAGCACAGCGACGGGCGGATTGCTGCAGCCGGGGGGCGCGCTCCAGCCGCGCATCCCCCTGGGCCATGCTTTCGCGCTGCCGAAGTGCTGCCGGAGTTCGTCGTGTGGTCGGCGGAGCCGACTAGCACCCGGATTCCACTTCCTCGCTTCCTCCTTGGCGAGCTCCCGGTCGGCGCCCCAGGCGGCCTCTGGCTTCAGGCCGATGGCTGCTGCAGCTGGGCCTCATGGGTCTCGCTGGGGGTCTCCGCAGCCGGGAGCGTGTCCCTGACCCGCGGTTGGCAGACGTTTGCCCGCGCGCGTGGCCTGAGCTGTCGGTGCACCCTACACTTCAAGTTCGATGGCGATGCCACCCTCTACGTGAGGGTGTTTGGGGAAGATGGTCGCCGCGCAGGGTGTTGCCCCGAGGGTGACGACCACGGCTAGGAAACCAGCTCCGACGATGATGGAGAGGGCAGCGCTCGCGCGGCTGGCGGCGCTCAGGGTTCCTCAAGCTTCTCCGGTTCTTCTTCAGGCGGCGACTCCTCTAGCGGTGGCCGCGGTCAGCCTCCACGCCATCGTATCTGCTTGGGAGGTGGTAGCGTGTCCGCCCGCCGTCGCGCCCTGGTGAAGTGCGAGAGGGAGTCCGCCTGAGCTCCGGGGGCAGCTCGGGCCTTCCCTGCGGGCCGGTGTGAGGCGAGCTGCACCAGATTTGTTCTTTCTTTTCCTTTTTCCTGCGTAAAAAAGACAGTAGTGTGGAGCCCCGCGGGGGCGTGTTTGGGTTATTGCTGTTAATCATCGTTTTGCTTTCGTTATCGTACCTTCCGGCTACGTGCCTGCGCGTGGATAGTTCCCGGCCCCGGCCATGGGGGGCGACCGACCCAGGCCCTGTGTTTGTGTTGCGGTGCCCGCGGGGCACGGACTGGAGGGGTGCTCCTGTAATGGGCCCAGGTCGCGAACCCTTCGGATGACTAGGATAGGAACACTCGCGAGGGCGCTTGGCTGCCCCCCTCGCGAGGCCTTGCACAAGAGAAATCGAGGCAGGAGAGCGAAAAGTCAAAGAACCACAAGCCAAAGGCGGCAACAACTTCAATAAAACTTCGAATGAGAAGGAACAAGCCAACTGCGGAAAGCAAATGAAAAGCCGCGTCCGGCACCTAATCTAGTCTTCGATGTCTTCTCACTAGCGCGGAGCTAAGTGCTGCCACTGGGCATGGGAGGGAGCCCCAGGGCCTGAGGCCGGCGCTCCTGAGACTCCGGGGCGTGTACAACCCCAACTCATTATTACGTGAGAGTGTCACGGGCGGCGAGCTTCACAGGCGTTGGCCTTCTTCACAGGCTCCGGGCCTTTTCCAAAATGTGATAGCTTCACAGGCATTCGCCTTCTTCACAGGCTCTGGGCCTTATCCAAAACGCGATAGCTTCACAGGCATTCGCCTTCTTCACAGGCTCTGGGCCTTTTCCAAAACGCAATAGCTTCATAGACATTCGCCTTCTTCACAGGCTCTGGGCCTTTTTCAAAACGCGATAGCTTCACAGGCATTCGCTTTCTTCACAGGCTCTGGGCCCTTTCCAAAACGCGATAGCTTCACAGGCATTCACCTTCTTCACAGGCTCTGGGCCTTTTCCAAAATGCGATAGCTTCACAGGCATTCGCCTTCTTCACAGGCTCTGGGCCTTTTCCAAAACGCGATAGCTTCACAGGCATTCGCCTTCTTCACAGGCTCTGGGCCTTTTCCAAAACCGCGATAGCTTCACAGGCATTCACCTTCTTCATAGGCTCTGGGCCTTTTTAGGGGTAGAACCACCGGAGGTGCTGGATGTTCCATGCGTTCTGGACTGGCACCCCCTCCTGAGTCTCCAAGCGCGCGGAGCCGGGCCTGGAAACATGAACAACTTTGAACGGGCCCTCCCACATGGGAGAGCTTGTGCAGCCCCTCCCTGGAGAGAACCCGCCTGAGCACGAGGTCTCCTACCTCGAGAGTTCTGGGGCGGATGTTGCGGCAGTGATATTGCCGCGGTGCTTGTTGGTACCTCGCCGCTCATAGCACGGCTTCTCGGCGACGTTCCTCCCCCAGCACGAGGTCCATCCCCCGCATGGTGTCCTGCTACGCCTCATCGAATGCCAGGACCCGCGCGGAGCGACGTCTGACCTCATGAGGGAGGACCGCTTCGGCTCCGTAGACTAGGAAGAACGGGGTCTCTCTAGTCGGCTTGGTCGCGGTTGTGCGGATGGACCACAACACGGACTGAAGCTCGTCGTACCAACCTCTGCCGCAGGCCTCTAGCTTCTTCTTGAACTTCCTGGTCTTGAGGCCCCTTAGGACCTCCGCGTTGGCTCGCTCGGCCTGGCCGTTGCTTCGGGGGTGCGCCACCGAAGCGTAGCATATCTGCGTTCCAAGGTTAGCACAATATGTTTTGAAGAGGTTACTGGTGAACTGCGAACCGTTGTCCGTGATGATGCGATTCGGCATCCCGAACCAGCTCACGATGCCCTTGATGAACTTGACCGCGGAACCCGCGGGAATGGTGCGGACAACCTCTACTTCAGCCCACTTGGTGAACTTGTCCACGGCGACGTAGAGGTAGCGGTAGCCCCCTGGCGCCCGAGGAAACGGGCCCAAGATGTCCAGCCCCCAGACTGCGAATGGCCACTAAAGGGGTATAGTCTGCAAGCCTCCTACTGGCTGATGGATCTGCTTGGCGTGGAACTGGCAGGCCTCACAAGCTTTCACTAGTTCGACGGCGTCATTGAGCGCGGTGGGCCAATAAAACCCACTGCGGAATGCCTTGCCGACGAGGGTCCGTGATGATGGATGATGTCCACAGTCTCCGCCGTGTATATCTTCCAGCAGTTCCTTCCCTTGCTCCCTGGAGATGCAGCGCAGGGATACATTGTTTGGTCGCTTCCGGTAGAGCTCTCCATCCTTGATGCAGTATGCCGTGGCCTGGCGTGCCACTCGCTCCGCTTCCTCCTCCTTCTCCGGCAGGGTCCCTTGCGTTAAGTAACTCCGGAGCTCCGCGATCCAACATCCCTCATGAGGTTTCATCGTCAGGAGCAGGTGTGCTCCCGAGGCCGGGCCACAGGCCGGAGCCCCTGAGGCAGGTGGCTGGGGGAGCTCCTTCCGGGGCTGAGCCGTGTTCGATAATGACGGCAGGGCTGAGGGCTTGAAGAGCCGCTCCTCGAAAACGCCAGGCTCCTGAGGTAACTGCCTGGACGCCCGTTTGGCGATGTCGTCGGCCTCCTGATTGGTGCCACGGGACACATGCTGCAACTCCAAGCCCCAGAACTGCTTCTCCATCCTGCGGACCTCCGCTAGGTATGCTTCCATGTGCTCATCCTTCGGCTTGTACACCTTGTTGGAGAAATTGACAAGGAGCTGCGAATCGCCCTTGATGGTGAGGCGTTTCACCCCCAGGGCAGCTGAGGCCTTCAAGCCTGCTATTAAACCTTCATACTCCGCTATGTTGTTGGAGACCTTTTCACCTTGCTGGAAACAGAGCTGCACGGCGTAATAGAGCTTGTCCTGAGTGGGCGATATAAGCACCGCCCCAGCCCCAGCGCCATGCCTGGAGAACGCCCCATCGAAGTACATGACCCAACCTTCTGACGCCTCGCTTCCCGGGGACAGGGACCGATCCTCGTCGGCCTTGAGGCCTGGCGGCTCCGTCCATTCTGCCACAAAATCCGCCAACGCTGCTCCCTTGATGACTCTGGTCGTGCTGAATTCGAGCTGAAATGCTTGCAGTTCTATGTTCCACTCAGCGACCCTTCCAGCTGAATTAGGGCTCCTGAGCACTCTCTCCAGGGGGTATGACGAGACGACCTTGATGGGGTGACCCTGAAAATAGTGTCGCAGCTTGCGCGAGGCCACCAGTAGCGCGAGGAGGAGTTTCTGAGGCATGGGGTACCGTGCCCTTGCATCCCGCAACAGCGTGCTGATGAAGTACACTGGGTGCTCAATGAGGTGGAGTGCGTCAGTGCTGGTGGCTCCCTTCGGAGACCATGGCGCCCCTTGAGGCAATGAGGCCTCCTGAGACTGGCCATCTGGGAGAGGGGCCTCTTCCGCCTCCGGTGCGCCCCTCTGCGGCGGCTGATCCTCCTCAGCCGCGGTGGCGGTCTCTGTGGGCCTTCCTTGTTCCTATTCTGCCTTGTCCCGGGCTGCTGCCGCGGTTTTGATTCGACGCTCCTCTCTGACCGCCACCAAGGCTGCGCTGGCGGAGTAGGGAGTGGCGGCGAGGTAAAGCACCGGGGGCTCTTGAGGGCGCGGAGCCACCATGACCGGTGGGCTGGTCAGGTATCTCTTGAGATCCTGGAACGCCTTGTCGGCCTCTTCAGTCCACTCGAAGGGCCCTTTTTTTCTTCATTAGCTGGAAGAAGGGTGGCGCTCGTTCCCCCAACTTGGAGATGAAGCGCCCTAGCGCGGTCACGCGCCCCGTGAGCTTCTGCATTTCTCTGAGGGTCTTTGGCGGGCTCATGTCTTCCACCGCCTTGACCTTCTCCGGGTTAGCCTCGATGCCTCGGTGGGACACGAGGAAACCCAAGAGCTTGCCCGAGGGGACTCCAAACACACACTTCTCTGGATTGAGCCGTAGGTTCACCACGTTGAGGCTCGCGAAGGTTTCCTCCAGGTCTTGTATCAAGGTCCGGGCCTCCCGAGACTTTACCACAATGTCATCGACGTAAGCTTCAACGTTCTTCCCGAGCTGCGGGCCCAAGGTGATGTGCATCAGCCGCTGAAAGGTCGCCCCTGCGTTACGCAGCCCGAATGGCATGCACGTGTAGCAGTACACCCCACCTGGGGTTAGGAAGGCTGTCTTCTCGACGTCTTGTACCGCCATCTTGATCTGGTGATACCCAGAGAAGGCATCCAAGAAGCATAACAGGTCGCATTCCGCGGTGGAATCGACGATCTGGTCGATGCGGGGGAGCAGGAACGGATCTTGCGGGCATGCTTTATTGAGGTTGGTGAAGTTGACACACATGCGCTCCTTCCCTCCCTTCTTTGGCACAACGACAGGGTTGGCCAACCAATCCAGGTATCGGACCTCGCGAATGACCCCAGCGGCTTCTAATTTGCGGGTCTCTTGGACGATGAAGGCCTGCTTTTCTGTGGACTACCGCCTGGCCTTCTGCTTCACAGGGCGCACGTTGGGGCACATGTTGAGGTGATGCTCGATTACACTCCTAGGGATCCCTACCAACTGGTCAGGCTCCCAAGCGAATACCTTCTTGTTTGCGCGCAGGAACCCGACCAAGGCCTCCTCCTGCTCGGGTTTGAGGTGGGTGCCTATGGTAAAAGTGGCGTTGGTGGACCCGTCCTCATCGATAGGTATCTGCTTGGTTTCTGCCTTGTCTTGGGTGAACAACTGTTTCTTCTTAGCGGGTGCAGCCCCCTTGGGCTCGGGGGTCTCCAAGTCGGCGGGCTGTGCTGACGCCGCCGTCTTGAAGACGAGCTTGAGCACCCACAGCGCGTCCCCGGTGTCCCCGTGCACGGTGAGGACACCGCTGCTCCCGGGCATCTTCATGAGGTTGTACGCCGGGTGCGTCGCGGCCATGAACTGGGCCAGCGCGGGGTAGCCGAGGATGGCATTGTAGGGGAGGCCGATGGGGGCGATGTCAAAGTCGACCAGCTCCGTGCGGAAGTTGTCGCAGGTGTCGAAGGTTACTGGGAGCCGGATCTGTCCCAAGGAGCTGGACGACTCGCCCCCAACGCCTGAGAAGGGCCGGCTGGGTTGCAGCCGTTTCGGGGGTATGCAGAGGAGGTTGAAGGCCTCGACCGAGAGCATGCTGAGGCCCGCGCCGCCATCAATGAGGGTTCTGGTGACGGCCACCTGGCAGATGGTGGGGATGCACTGCATGGGGAGCGCACCCGAGCAGGCCGAGTTGGAGGGGTGGTCCTCCGAGCTGAAGGTTAGGCCGGTCTCGGGCGCCGCCTGGTCCAGGGGAGCCCCCTGCCGCGTGGAAGCGGCGCTGACCCGGCGAATGAACGGCTTGACGTGGTGACTTGTAGGCGGCGTCTGCGAGCCGCCCAGGAGGGCCGCGACGACCGGGGGTGTTGGTGTAGCGCGATGGGCGGGGAAGAGGTTGCGGGGCTCTTCCCGAGAGGCCACGGAGGCTGCCAGCGGGTGGAGCAGCCATGTGCGCAGGGCACCGGTGAGGGCCATGGGGAGCCAGTTGGCCACGACCCTATCATCACCTTCGGCTTCGAGGAGGGCCTCCTCGCTCGCCAGCAAAAAGGCCAACGGATCTGTCGCGCCGTCGTAGCGCGGCGGCGTCGTTGGCTTGAGCTTGTCCGGCCACCGTACTCGTTGCAGGGCTGGGGCCAGGGCTCGGAGCCCCCTGGCCCCCGTGCTGGCGCCGGCGGCCGGAGCGGGCGACGCGCTACTCATCGCGAGGCAGGCCGTGGCGGTGGCGGAAGAGAAAACTCCGGTGCACCCCTACCTGGCGCACCAAATGTCGGATTTTGGGTTCCGGCAGACCCTTGAAGTTCGAACACTGGGGTGCGCGCGGAGATTTCACCTCCTACCTACCTGCACCCCTCCGCCTCGCTAAGATCTAAACTATGGAAAGAACAACACAAGAGACACTGGGTTTATACTGGTTCGGACCACCGTTGTGGTGTAATACCCTACTCCAGTGTGTGGTGTGGTGGATTGCCTCTTGGGCTGATGATGATGAACAATACAAGGAAGAACAGCCTCGCGAGGGTCTGTTCTTGGCTGGGGGAATGAACTGCGGGGAGGAGTTCATTCACCCTTCACTCTCTCTCTCTCTCGGATCCTCCTTTTTTTTCACCCTGCGGGTGGCCGGTCCTATTTATAGAGGCCCTGGTCCTCTTCCCAAATATCGAGCGGGAAGGGAGCCAACCATGGCGGGCTAATTTGAAGGGGGACAGCTAGTATTAGTTATCCTGACAAAGGTAGTCTTCGCCTGCGCAAAGCTCTGGTGATGACGCCGTCTTGGGCTCCACGATGACCTCCGTCTCGTAGTCCTCCTGGTCTTGGTCTCGTTGCACCGAAATGGCAACCTTTGCCTGATGCCTCGGTACTCCGCGGCTGCGCTTGCCCCCTTTGCCCCAAAGAGGAAAGGAGGACACTGCGCGGGCTGGCACCCGCCTGGCGCCCTTGGTCGTCATGGATTGCGTCACGGGCACCTCGTGAGGTACCCCGCCTTGGTCTCTCCGCCTCCTCGTGAGCCAGCCTGACGAGGTCGTGCCTGAGGAAGCTCCGCGTCGTCCGCCCCGCGAGGCTTGGCCCCTCGCAAGGGTCTTGGGTTTGTGTTGGTGAAGATGGGCCGCGCTGGGCCCCCTTTTGAGCCACGCCGCAGGCCGCAGGCAGGCAAGTCTGGGGACCCCCGTTCCCAGAACGCCGACAACAACCCGTATATTTAGGATGGCTATGAGGGGTCATGTTGAGAAAATATCCGGTAATGGTTTGGTTGTTTGCCCAGACTTTTTGGGAGGGTTTGAGGTGGTCCAGTTGTAGATGCCCTTAGTTATGGCTAAAACAGCCAGTAAACTTTAGTTTGACATCATCCAAACGTGTCAATAATGACACCAATTAGGCGTGGAACTGGCAATTTGTGCCTAGAATAACTACTTTCACCTTTTTTTCGCATAGTAAGTCACGTAAACAAACAAAACTGAGAAGAATGTAGAACCTTAGCATTTGCTCAAAAACCATCAACCTAGATAAAAATCAAGACCGAAGAGTTCTCTGTGCATGATGCCAAGGCCCATCACCGGCAACCACCAAAAGACTCGTGGCAAATTACCTCTTCACCTAAGCTCGACGCAGCTCCATCGCTGATATGCGGTTTTTTGGACCTCCAAAATGGCCATTAGTTCTTCTTCTCTCCCCATTTCCTTTTTCGACTTCTTTGTACTGAAACATGTAAGAAAAAAGAAGAACAAAAGGGAAGAGTTTTATGGCTAAAATGTATGCACCTCCTGTGGAGATGCATTTAATTTAGGAGCTAGCACTTGGGAAACCTGAGAAAACTGGTCTAGATTGCCAATGAAATAGGGTTGATCATAAACAGTAGGTATCATGTAGCATGTGTCCAAGTTTCCGATCAAGTGAGTAAGCCAACACTGGTTCAGCCAACTAGCAAAGACAACCATCCATTAAAGCCAACACAAACCAGCCATTAGACAAAGCCTAAGCTAGCCACAAACAGTCAGCTGCATTGACACAAACTGCATGCGGGCGACTTCTGACAGAATTACAATATACACTTCTAGCAGTTCGGCTTCGCTTAGACTCCATCGACACAAATTGGACCACACCGCATTACAGACAGCCGTGCCCAAGTTCCTGCTTGTTGCGCAGCCTGCGCGCTCTGTCCACAATCCGACGAGGCTGCAGCGCGCGCCGATGCAAAAGGTGAATGACGATGAACTTCTGATCCCCGCTGATGTAGCTCAGCAGGGTGCGGTCGTTGTGCAGTAGTGGCTTCCCGTGAATGAAGAGGCGTTGTTGGGATGGGGGAATCCCCTCCTCCTTGTGAATAATCGCCTTGACATCCTTAACGGTGTCTCTAATGCTAACGGCAGGAAAAATGGTCTTGCCAGTCAGCATCTTGATGTGAATCGCACCATTCCTTCTGATGCACGGGACAAGGTGAAGCGCGCACTCCCACAACTTATGAATGCTGTAGTCCAACAGGGTACGGTGATCCTCAAGCAGCTTGCCGGCATAGATGAGGCGCTGCATGTTCGAAGGAATGCCCACCTGATCATAAACCATCGCCTTGACATCCTTGATAGTATCTGAACTCAAAACCTCAAGATGAATGATCTCGCCGGTCAGCTGCTTGACTTTCAGATGCAGGAAAGGGAAAGGGACAAGCGCAAAGGTGCAGAAAGTCTCAATGTTGTAATCTGCAAGGGTGCGGCCATCCTTCAGCCGCTTGCCGGCAAAGATGAGACCCTGCTCATCCCAAGGAACGTCCTCCTGACTCTGAATCATCGCCTTCACATGCTTGATGGTATCTGAACTCTTAACCGCAAGATCAATGATATTACCAGTCAGCGTCTTGACAGATATACGCAGGTGAAGGACAAGCTGTAGGGTGCTCAGATTCTTAATGTTGTAATCTGCCAGGGTGCGGCCATGCACCAGCTTCTTGCCAGCAAAGATAAGACCCTCCATGTCTAGATCGTGATCACGCATTTTAGCCTCGACATCCTCCATCTTATTTGAACTCTTGACCTTAAGAGTGTACGTCCTGCTATTTGTGGTCTTGACAAAGATATGCATCTGTTGAACAAGCATACGAAACATGAGCTATTTTTAGACAAAGAGCATCCGTTAAAGCCACCAAACACAAATTCCATCAAATTGGTAGAACCAAAATCCACTCATAAGCCACAACAAATCGACAGATTTTATGGGGTTAACAATATCAGTTGCATCGGTAAGAAATCTAGTTCAGATCAGACCGACGTTTACACTACACATGGACTAAGAATGAATGATCAACATGAATATTAGGACTATCTTTGATTATCCTGTTATACTTTTTCATAAACAAATAAAAAAATCAAGGATCTAACACAAAATTGCGAAGCTAAAACACACACATGCAGAGTTGCAAGCAATCCAGTATCTCACACAAAATTGATAGATAGATGAGGACAAACTACTCAAGAGAAAATACAACAGATCATGTCTCTTCTTATAGATAGGAACAGAAGACGAACTATTTTGACAACCTCCATCTAATAATTCCTAAGGTCTGATCCATCATATGAGATCAGCCACATATTTTACGAGTCGCCCCTCCAAATTAACACAGATAGCAAATACATCAGGAAGAAGTTCACTTTTCTACCCTGGCCTGAAGTGTAGGGTTTGTCCACTTAATGCCCAAAGTATTTTTTGGGGGCCCATTTTACTCATCCTAAGGATCTGTACATGGTCACTGCACCCCTCAAACCGGTATTTGTCAGCGGTATACGTATCAGTACCCACGCAGAGGAAGATGTGGGTAATTCAGAGAGGTGCAAGAGAATGACAGAGGAACAAGATAACTTGTCAGGATTTTCTGTGATTAATAATGTTCAAATGTGATATTACGTCAAAAAACCAGACATAGTGGATGAAGTATTCATACTTAGATGGAGTAAATGGACAACAATAATACTTTGGTGCACTTAGAAAATAATAAAAAGGGCCTTTTCCACCTAAGTAGTATTATCCAATACTTTCTAGATGTCATGCACATCATGAGTTTGTATGCCACTAGTATCATCAACAACTGATTATGATTTAGAATATCTTGTAACATATAAGCATTAACAACAACGTGTTATGATGTAAAACATCGTCCCATAATACATTATTGTCCAGCACAAAATGTCAATGATTTATAAAGTTTCTCGGATCAGTCATTGTCCATAAACAAGACAGTAAAGGCAATGCTAAGTGCTGAACAGGTACAAGAAAATTTGGAGGTGATATAATTGTACAAGGCATATATCATTGTGCAAAAAAAAAACTCAGATAGCAGATGCAGAAAATGAAGACATAGGTTTACTCAATTCTAGATAAGAAGGCACTACAAGATTGTTGAGCAGGAGATTAACCAATGAAGTTCACTAGAACTTGAGGAGATTAGCAACAAGAATGTAGATCTGGGATGCACAGCGTAAAGATGGAGTTGGGGTGGGAAATAGTGAGTGAAGGGAGACTCACTGTGCGATGTCCAAAACAGTGTCTGCCGGACTTGCATCGCCGAATAGAAGCTATATGCATTCCAATGATATCCCTCCTGCGCTTTTTACTAGTCTCCTGTTACAGAACATACTCATTAGCACTCTCCACAAGAGCATTATGATGGTCCTATATAGATAACAGATGGCAGATATGAGTATCATATAAAGGCAAACCTAATATATACACTTTATTCTTGGTCGTGTTTCCAGCAGCACATAGCTGATGCATGCATCCAACAAAGAATTTGGATGCTCGTGTCCTTTCAGCACAAACTTACAGTGGCACATATAAGAAAACAATCATTGGACTATAAAGAAAAACTAGTTATTCTACTATATATTAGAAAATTAGCACAACGTCAGTTGACCACCACACAGCATGAGATGAAACAACCAAACTGACAGAAGTGAATTTAGAAAAATAACCATTTCAATGTTAAAATTTATCATGCAAATTTACATAGTAAACAAAATAGTGTCCATTGACTATATGTGGCAAGACATGATCACGACACAAATAACACTCAAAGGATACTACACTTGGAAATGGCGTACTTACATTTGATAAGGAAGAGGCACACTTGCGTTTCAGACTAGTGATCTCAGGTTGGCGATTTTTGAGTTCTTGGATTTCATCATCTTTCTCCTTCACCAAGGAGCGCATCTCCTTTAGCTTATCCTCTAGAATCACTATCTTGTTTCCATAATCAACAACTTCTGCTTCCATCGTGCGATTCTCCTTTACAAGCTTTTGCGTTGCTTCAGTAGCTTGTGTTGCCGCCAGTTCCTTGTCCTTAAGAAGCATAGCATAGTCCAGCAACTCCTGCTCCTTTATATTGAACTGAGTCCAAACAAAATCCTTTACAGCAAGTAATCCGATGTTTTCTGCACGGAGTTTTTCAATAACTTCGTCTTTCTCCTTCAGCAAGGAACCCATTTCATGTAGCTTCTGTTGAGCCACAAGAGCTTCTGCTTGGAGTCTGCCAATCTCATTGTCCTTGTTTTGGGCTGCGGCGTGCAGCGCCTGTACATTCTGCTGATGCTTCTTCGCTTCTTCAATAGCCTGTGCTGCCTCTAGTTTCTTGTTCTCAAAGAGCGTGTTGTCCTTTTCCATGGTCCTCAACTGGTTCAAAAGAACATCTTTTACGGAATAAACATCCTTATCCTTCTTCGACAACAGGGTCTCAAAAGCTCCTTTTAGTTTTCTAAGGTTTGCTCTCAACACTTTTACACTGTGCTCATGATCCCCAGTGTTTTCACCAAGCTCTAGGCGATCTTGAACTTCCTTCAGTTTCGATTAACATTAAGAGAGCCAACAAAGAATTAGGGAAGTCGATGAGATGCACAAGCTGGAGTGCAAGCTTTTGACCAATGCATCTGATTTCTCGGCAAGTACATTACCTTAGATTCAGTGTTACGGAGGGCAAGAAGACCTCTACAAGCTCTGACATCCTCCAAGTCACCCTCGTGGAGTTCTACATTGAACGCACAAGGCAGTGATATCAGTAGCAACATAAATTCCTTTCTGAATGTGGAAGGTAACACAAATTCAAATGTAACGTGAAGGTAAAATCTGTACAAAAGTAACATATTCACACCGGTCAAAATGCAAAAGATGGTCGACATAAAGACAAACATAACGGAAATCCGATTGTTGCTGTAACTTCGTTAAGAGAATATTTCTTCCCAACTTCACAGTGTACTAACTGAACCTTTATTTTGGAGCTACACAATAGCAAGAGCTCCCAGTGACAGATCTTCACCACTGTCGTTTATATACCGATGCTCCAAAACATGAAAGCACATGCTGCTAAATGCTAAAACAACGGACAAGAGTGGGGCAACTTTGCTTTTTTGACGATCCGTACACAGATTGAGGATGCTGCTGTCTACAACGCCGGCTGAAGTGGATTGATGTGTTGCCAAAGCTTCAGGCAGTCTCACCTCACGGCGCAGGGCTATCTCACACCCGAAATTACCAATTCAGCAGCGCAGCAAGAAGGCAACCAACATAGTCCCGCTCTGCCGGAACCAAATTAACCCCAAATGTGGGGAACGACCGAACGAGTCGCAATTATGAAACGACGGGGTGGACGGAGTCTTCTTACCGGCGGCGGCGAGCGTGTCCGCCGGAAGTATCGCTTCCTCCCCCTCGCCCCTTGTCGCCTCCAGATGCGCGCGGCCGGCGGCCAGCGCATCCACCTGCGCCTCAACTAAATCGTAGAAGCGCAGCCACTCGGCCCTCCCGTCCTCCCCGCAGAGGCGCAATGCCGGTGAGGACGGCCCCGCGCCGGCCCCGGCGCTGCCGCCGCTCATGGGTGCGAGTCGCACCTTCGGGGACTAGGGTTTAGGGAAGTAGGGAGAGGAGACGACGGAGTGATCGGATTGTTCCTCTTCTTCCTCGTTTGCTCTGATCGTGAGTGTGGACTGGACTGGACTGGATTCGTGGTCTTGGTGAGGTAAATGTTGGGGTCCTACAACTGGCCGGTGCTAGACCCTGAGGGCATGTACAATGGTTTATAAGATAATTTTATCTTAAATTTTGCATGTAATTTAGAGATAACAAAAAAATGTTTACAATGAGTTATCTTTTAGCCTTATCTTCAATAACTAGCAATTTCTAAAAATGTGGTGAGACATATTGTGCTAAGAGATCATCTTTTGTCTTATCTTAAATAAGAGAAGACAAGCCTTCTCTTATGAATTCTCTTTCCTCCACCTCATCATTTATCCTACGTGGCACTCCTAAGATAACATCATTGTATATGCCCTGAGAAATGGCCAATTTGCCCTCCCTTTACATGTATCTGCTCAAATTCTAGGTCAACTCTTTTGGTTTGGAGGATATCAAAACATAGGATACGAAGGGGATTCAAAGGATTTTCATAGGTTTTTTGGAATTAGAATTCATAGTGGTTTTTTCTATGTTGGTCGTTTGATTTGTAGGGTCGAATCAAGGTTTTTTTTTCAAAGAAATTATTTGTGTGCTACATGTCGTAGGAAAAAGCTAGTACCCACCTCAACCTCCTAAAAAAGTCACTTGTTTTTTCTTTGATGAGATCAAACAAACTAAACTCATGTAGGATAATGGGCATGCTATTCCAATCCTTTGTTTTTTCTATTCATGTAGAAGTTTTTTTACGGGGGCTATTCTTGTGATTTTACAGTCCTGCAAATCAGAGAGGCCTGAATAGTGTGGGAATGTGATAGGGTGGCAGTAGAAAACTTTAGGGCCTTTTTTATTTAGTGGATTTATACAGGGGATTTGGAAAATATTGCACGGGAGATGGGGTGCAAAGCGGTATCCATATGACAGGGTGATTTAGGAAGTGACTCGAAGCGCTTTGTGAGGTCGGTGGCCGCATAGGGCGACTAGACACTAGTGCTCAAGCGGGCCAAGGAGCCATGCGAGCTATACTCGCGGCCGTAGCCAGAGGTGAACCTTGGGAGTTGGGAGGAACAAGTCATGGGCGCATGTTGAGGACGATTCAACCTCTTCGAGCTCAAGTGTTGCTTGCCGGCGCAGCTCCTGCACCATGGGTGGCTTCATCGCACAGGTGACGAAGCTTGGGGGCTTCCTCTGGTTGGAGACGATGCGAGCATTTAATCCAAGAGGCCGGGGTTCCAGGGGCATGGCGGTGCGGTCCTAGACGGCGGTGCCTACTCCCATGTCGTGGTTAGAGTGCCTGCATGAAGTAGGGACGTCTCAAGCCTCGGTGGTCACCACGATGGTGGATTTGCGCTTGCGTTGGTCGCGGCGCCAACGACGTGGCGGTCGCGGTGTCGTGTATTTCGCCTAGGGTTTCCACCTATGGGGTGTCCTCTCTTGGTCCCTTCTTAGAGCCCCGGTGAAGACCAGTTGATGGACCATGTTTCTGGATCGTGGCCTAGGAGCCCGTCTTCATCGACTGAGCCCCTTTCGAACACCAATTAGGTGGTGTCGGTCGCTCCTGCTGCCTAGGTGCCTCTACCCAAAGCCATGGCCTATAAATATCTTTGGTTTCCCTAGGGGGTCGCAGATCTAGGGTAAAGGTTTCCGCCTCTCGATCTAAAATCAGGCGACTAGGGTTTCCAGTGTGTTTGATATTCCGTTCTCCCGAGCCTCCTCCTATATACTGATCCTTTATCTAGATGGAAGAAGAAGAAGAAGACACCGTCATGGAGATCTCATGCGAAGGAATCTACCTTGCAATTAACAACCAGCTCAGTGGGGACATGGTCAGAGATCCTTTGGCCAAGAAGTACACGAAAGCAACGACATCATTGGTGATGATGTCTTTGGACACAAATTCATCCTCCTCTAAGGGAATGATGTCAGCGCCCATCCCAGTGAATGAAGTGGGAGGGAGGAGTGCTTGAAAAGTGGCAGATCTAGGCATTTATAGTCACAATGCAGTTCCTGCCATGTGTATTGTGCAAGCAGGAAGGTCACGCATTTGCCAACTGCCATTCGATGTCAAGCCACTGGTGATGCACACGACGGGACCATGCGATTCCCGGCGAGCGTTTCTTTTTTTGTGGTATGAAGATGATGAAGGAGAGGACTTGGGGGTCCATTCCACTAATGCGATCATTATCTCTACCAAACCCGATCTCCTCTCTGTCCGCACCCTGGAAGACAAACTCTAGTCGAGGGTGACTGGGATTGGTAGGTCATCAATGATAGGAGTGAACACTCTGTGGTGTTCCCTTCTTCGGAGACCATGTGCATGGAAACTTTGCGGCGACAAGCTTTCCCTATCACCGAACAATATCATGGCCAAGATCCAGGAATCATTCTTCGAACAATAGGAGGGCAAAGATATGCCAGAAGTCTAGGTGCGCCTTTCGAGCACCCCTAAAAGGATCCATATAGTTGACTAGAGGGGGGTGAATAGGCAACTAACAATTTTTAGCTTTTCTTTACCAAATTAAACTTTGCATCAAAGTAGGTTGTCTAGATATGCAACTAGGTGAGCAACCTATATGATGCAACAACAACAAGCACACAAGCAAGCAAGGAATATAACACAAATAAGCTTGCACAAGTAAAGGCACGAGATAACCAAGAGTGGAGCCGGTGAAGACGAGGATGTGTTACCGAAGTTCCTTCCTTTTGAGAGGAAGTACGTCTCCGTTGGAGCGGTGTGGAGGCACAATGCTCCCCAAGAAGCCACTAGGGGCACCGTATTCTCCTCACGCCCTCACACAATGCGAGATGTCGTGATTCCACTATTGGTGCCCTTGGAGGCGGCAACCGGACCTTTACACACAAGGTTGGGGCAATCTCCACAACTTAATTGGAGGCTCCCAACGACACCACGAAGCTTCACCACAATGGAATATGGCTCCGCGGTGACCTCAACCGTCTAGGGTGCTCAAACACCCAAGAGTAACAAGATCCGCAAGGGATTAGTGGGGGGAAACAAATTTCTCTTGGTGGAAGTGTAGATCGGGGCCTTCTCAACCAATCCCTAGAAAATCAACAAGTTTAATTGGCTAGGGAGAGAGATCGGGCGAAAAAGGAGCTTGGACCAACAATGGAGCTTAGGGTTGGAAGAGGTAGTCAACTCGGAGAAGAAGACGCCCCTTATATAGTGGAGAAATACAACCATTTATCCACTTAACCAGCCCGCGACCTGCGGCACTACCGCAAGGGCTCACGGTACTACCGCGGCGAACCGCGGTACTACCACTGCCACGGCAGGAGATAGCCCAGGCCTGTAGCATAGGAGTAGAGGGCGGTACTGCCGCTGGCGCGGTACTACCGCAAGGCAGGATTGGACTAGCCTGGCAAGGGCGAGGACAAATAAAAAACATATGTGGCAATTTCCGCTGAGTTTCAAACAATGCAAAAATCCGACACAGTACTACCGCACCTGGCACGCGGTACTACCGCGCAGGGAGCGGATGTAAAAAATTACATCCACCCCTACTTCCGCTCATGTTGATGTGCCAGGCCAGGACTCACGGTACTACCGCGCGCATGGGGCGGTACTACCGCGTAGGGCGCGGATGTAAAAAATTACATCCGCCCCTACAGCCGCACAAGCAGCTGAGCCTGGCCAGAGGCCACGATACTACAGCTCCCAAGGAGCGGTACTACCGTGAGCACCTGTGGTACTACCGCAAAGACCTGTGGTACTACCGCTTCAAAGAGCAGTACTACCACATGCCCCAGAACGGCAACACTAGGAATCCTTCTTTTGCATATACACGAAGAAACGGAGGACGCTCCATAGTGCTAAGGGAAAGGCGGTGCAAAAGGAGCAAACGTGTACGTGATGATTCCACCCAAACATTTCCAAAGCGGACCCCCTCTTAATAGTATGGCTTTCCTATGACTCAAATCCACCGAAAAGAAACATAGAAAAACACCGTCTTCAATAGTCTTCGAGGGGCACCAAACCGTCTTGTGCCTAGTGATGAAATGTCTGAAATACTCAAGGCACACGATTAGTCCGCAAACACATTGTCATCAATCACGAAAACACCTTAGGGATAAATATGCCCTTACAATCTCCCCCTTTTTGGTGGATTGATGACAATACGGGATTTGCACAGGGGAGAAAATATAGAACATGAGCAAACCACACATCTCTAAAATATATACGGGCTCCCCCTAGATGTGTGCTATCTAGATAAGTGCTTTGGACTGCACAACACACATACTAGGATCAACACTCCCCTATATTTTATAGACAAGGCATATCTTGCAACAATAAGGCTAACCCTAAGCAAGATATATAGTAAATATGTGCATAATATAAATAGCACAAGATATCATAAGCTCAATAAGGTGCGATAGATAGAGTGCATATGTCTTACACCATATGATAGATAAGTCTCACAAGCTCAAACCAAACCAAAGCAAACAAGGTTCAACGGAACAAACGCCAGCAAAGCAAACACAAACATGACATATGACTCTCAAATCCCTACAATGAAGGAAATATGCCCTAGAGGCAATAATAATGTTATTATTTTTATTTCCTTATATCATGATAAATGTTTATTATTCATGCTAGAATTGTATTATCCGGAAACATAATACTTGTGTGAATACATAGACAAACCAAAACGTCACTAGTATGCCTCTACTTGACTAGCTCATTAATCAAAGATGGTTATATTTCCTAACCATAGACATGTGTTGTCATTTGATTAACGGGATCACATTATTAGGAGAATGATGTGATTGACATGACCCATTCCATTAGCTTAGCACCCGATCGTTTAGTATGTTGCTATTGCTTTCTTCATGACTTATACATGTTCCTATGACTATGAGATTATGCAACTCCCGTTTGCCGGAGGAACACTTTGTGTGCTACCAAACGTCACAACGTAACTGGGTGATTATAAAGGTGCTCTACAGGTGTCTCCAAAGGTACATGTTGGGTTGGCGTATTTCGAGATTAGGATTTGTCACTCCGATTGTCGAAGAGGTATCTCTGGGCCCTCTCGGTAATGCACATCACATAAGCCTTGCAAGCATTGCAACTAATGAGTTAGTTGCGAGATGATGTATTACGAAACGAGTAAAGAGACTTGTCGGTAACGAGATTGAACTAGGTATTGAGATACCGATGATCGAATCTCGGGCAAGTAACATACCGATGACAAAAGGGAACAACGTATGTTGTTATGCGGTCTGACCGATAAAGATCTTCGTAGAATATGTAGGAGCCAATATGAGCATCCAGGTTCCGCTATTGGTTATTGACCGGAGACGTGTCTCGGTCATGTCTACATTGTTCTCGAACCCGTAGGGTCCGCATGCTTAAGGTTTTGATGACAGTTATATTATGAGTTTATGAGTTTTGATGTACCGAAGTTAGTTCGGAGTCCCAGATGTGATCACGGACATAACGAGGAGTCTCGAAATGGTCGATACATAAAGATTGATATATTGGACGGCTATATTCGGACACCGGAAGTGTTTCAGGTGATTTCGGAGAAAACCGGAGAGCCGGAGGGTTACCGGAACCCTACCGGGAGAAGTAATGGGCCATATGGGCCTTAGTGGAGAGAGAGAGGGGCAGCAAGGGTGGGCCGCGCGCCTCCGCCCCTCTGGTCCGATTTGGACTAGGAGAGGGGGGCGGCGCCCCCCTTTCCTTCTTCTTCCCCACTTCCTTCCCCCTCCTAGTAGGAGTCCTACTCCTACTAGGAGGAGGACTCCTCCTTGGCGCGCCTATAGGGCCGGCCGGCCTCCTCCCCTTGCTCCTTTATATACGGGGCAGGGGGCACCCCTAGACACACAAGTTGATCCACGTGATCATATTCTTAGCCGTGTGCGGTGCCCCCTTCCACCATAATCCTCGATAATATTGTAGCGGTGCTTAGGCGAAGCCTTGCGATGGTAGTACATCAAGATCATCACCACGCCGTCGTGCTGACGGAACTCTTCCCCGACACTTTGCTGGATCGTAGTCCGGGGATCATCATCGAGCTGAACGTGTGCTAAAACTCGGAGGTGCCGTAGTTTCGGTGCTTGATCGGTCGGGCCGTGAAGATGTACGACTACATCAACCGCGTTGTGCTAACGCTTCCGCTGTCGGTCTACAAGGGTACGTAGATCACACTCTCCCCTCTCGTTGCTATGCATCACCATGATCTTCCGTGTGCGTAGGAATTTTTTTTTAAATTACTACGTTCCCCAACATTGGCATCTGAGCCTAGGTTTTATGTGTTGATGTTATATGCACGAGTAGAACACAAGTGAGTTGTGGGCGATATAAGTCATACTGCTTACCAGCATGTCATACTTTGGTTTGGTGGTATTGTTGGACGAAGCGGCCCGGATCGACATTACGCGTACGCTTATGCGAGACCGGTTCTCCCGACGTGCTTTACACAAAGGTGGCTAGCGGGTGACAGTTTCTCCAACTTTAGTTGAACCGAGTGTGGCTACGCCCGGTCCTTGCGAAGGTTAAAACAACACCAACTTGACAAACTATCGTTGTGGTTTTGATGCGTAGGTAAGATTGGTTCTTGCTTAAGCCCGTAGCAGCCACGTAAAACTTGCAACAACAAAGTAGAGGACGTCTAACTTGTTTTTGCAGGGCATGTTGTGATGTGATATGGTCAAGACATGATGCTAAATTTTATTGTATGAGATGATCATGTTTTGTAACCAAGTTATCGGCAACTGGCAGGAGCCATATGGTTGTCGCTTTATTGTATGCAATGCAATTGCGCTGTAATGCTTTACTTTATCACTAAGCGGTAGCGATAGTCGTGGAAGCATAAGATTGGCGAGACGACAACGATGCTACGTTGGTGATCAAGGTGTCGCGCCGGTGACGATGGTGATCACGACGGTGCTTCGAAGATGGAGATCACAAGCACAAGATGATGATGGCCATATCATATCACTTATATTGATTGCATGTGATGTTTATCTTTTATGCATCTTATCTTGCTTTGATTGACGGTAGCATTTTAAGATGATCTCTCACTAATTATCAAGAAGTGTTCTCCCTGAGTATGCACCGTTGCGAAAGTTCTTCGTGCTGAGACACCACGTGATGATCGGGTGTGATAGGCTCTACGTTCAAATACAACGGGTGCAAAACAGTTGCACACGCAGAATACTCAGGTTATACTTGACGAGCCAAGCATATACAGATATGGCCTCGGAACATGGAGACCGAAAGGTCGATCGTGAATCATATAGTAGATATGATCAACATAGCGATGTTCACCAATGAAACTACTGCATCTCACGTGATGATCGGACATGGTTTAGTTGATTTGGATCACGTAATCACTTAGAGGATTAGAGGGATGTCTATCTAAGTGGGAGTTCTTTAGTAATATGATTAATTGAACCTAAATTTATCATGAACTTAGTACCTGATAGTATCTTGCTTGTTTATGTTTGATTGTACATAGATGGCCCGTGATGTTGTTCCATTGAATTTTAATGCGTTCCTTGAGAAAGCAAAGTTGAAAGATGATGGTAGCAATTACACGGACTGGGTCCATAACTTGAGGATTATCCTCATTGCTGCACAGAAGAATTACGTCTTGGAAGCACCGCTGGGTGCCAGGCCTGCTGCTGGAGCAACACCAGATGTTATGAACGTCTGGCAGAGCAAAGCTGATGACTACTCGATAGTTCAGTGTGCCATGCTTTACGGCTTAGAATCGGGACTTCAACGATGTTTTGAACGTCATGGAGCATATGAGATGTTCCAGGAGTTGAAGTTAATATTTCAAGCAAATGCCCGGATTGAGAGATATGAAGTCTCCAATAAGTTCTATAGCTGCAAGATGGAGGAGAACAGTTCTGTCAGTGAGCATATACTCAAAATGTCTGGGTATAATTATCACTTGATTCAATTGGGAGTTAATCTTCCAGATGATTGCGTCATTGACAGAATTCTCCAATCACTGCCACCAAGCTACAAGAGCTTCGTGATGAACTATAATAAGCAAGGGATGAATAAGACTATTCCCGAGCTCTTCGCAATGCTGAAAGCTGCGGAGGTAGAAATCAAGAAGGAGCATCAAGTGTTGATGGTCAATAAGACCACTAGTTTCAAGAAAAAGGGCAAAGGGAAGAAGAAGGGGAACTTCAAAAAGAACAGCAAGCAAGTTGCTACTCAAGAGAAGAAACCCAAACCTAGACCTAAGCCTGAAACTGAGTGCTTCTACTGCAAGTAGACTGGTCACTGGAAGCGGAACTGCCCCAAGTATTTGGCGGATAAGAAGGATGGCAAGGTGAACAAAGGTATATGTGATATACATGTTATTGATGTGTACCTTACTAATGCTCGCAGTAGCACCTGGGTATTTGATACTGGTTCTGTTGCTAACATTTGCAACTCGAAACAGGGACTACGGATTAAGCGAAGATTGGCTAAGGGCGAGGTGACGATGCGCGTGGGAAATGGTTCCAAAGTCGATGTGATCGCGGTCGGCACGCTACCTCTACATCTACCTTCGGGATTAGTATTAGACCTAAGTAATTGTTATTTGGTGCCAACGTTAAGCATGAACATTATATCTGGATCTTGTTTGATGCGAGACGGTTATTCATTTAAATCAGAGAATAATGGTTGTTCTATTTATATGATTAATATCTTTTATGGTCATGCACCCTGAAAGAGTGGTCTATTTTTATTAAATCTCGATAGTAGTGACACACATATTCATAATATTGAAGCCAAAAGATGCATAGTTGATAATGATAGTGCAACTTATTTGTGGCACTGCCGTTTGGGTCATATCGGTGTAAAGCGCATGAAGAAACTCCATACTGATGGGCTTTTGGAACCACTTGATTATGAATCACTTGGTACTTGCGAACCGTGCCTTATGGGTAAGATGATAAAAACACCGTTCTCCGGTACTATGGAGAGAGCAACAGATTTGTTGGAAATCATACATACAGATGTATGTGGTCCGATGAATGTTGAGGCTCGTGGCGGATATCGTTATTTTCTCACCTTCACAGATGACTTAAGCAGATATGGGTATATCTACTTAATGAAACATAAGTCTAAAACATTTGAAAAGTTCAAAGAATTTCAGAGTGAAGTTGAAAATCATCGTAACAAGAAAATAAAATTCCTACGATCTGATCATGGAGGAGAATATTTGATTTACGAGTTTGGTGTACATTTGAAACAATGCGGAATAGTTTCGCAACTCACGCCACCCGGAACACCACAACGTAATGGTGTGTCCGAACGTCGTAATCGTACTTTACTTGATATGGTGTGATCTATGATGTCTCTTACTGATTTACCGCTATCGTTTTGGGGTTATGCTCTAGAGACGGCCGCATTCACGTTAAATAGGGCACCATCAAAATCCGTTGAGCCGACGCCTTATGAACTATGGTTTGGCAAGAAACCAAAGTTGTCGTTTCTGAAAGTTTGGGGTTGCGATGCTTATGTGAAAAAGCTTCAACCTGATAAGCTTGAACCCAAATCGGAGAAATGTGTCTTCATAGGATATCCAAAGGAAACTATTGGATACACCTTCTATCACAGATCCGAAGGCAAAAACTTTTGTTGCTAAATTCGGAAACTTTCTAGAGAAGGAGTTTCTCTCGAAAGAAGTGAGTGGGAGGAAAGTAGAACTTGATGAGGTAACTGTACCTGCCCCCTTATTGGAAAGTAGTACATCACAGAAACCAGTTTCTGTGACACCTACACCAATTAGTGAGGAAGCTAATGATGATGATCATGAAGCTTCAGAACAAGATACTACTGAACCTCGTAGATCAACCAGAGTAAGATCCGCACCAGAGTGGTACGGTAATCCTGTTCTGGAAGTCATGCTACTAGATCATGATGAACCTACGAACTATGGAGAAGCGATGGTGAGCCCAGATTCCGCAAAATGGCTTGAAGCCATGAAATCTGAGATGGGATCCATGTATGAGAACAAAGTATGGACTTTGGTTGACTTGCCCAATGATCGGCAAGCAATTGAGAATAAACGGATCTTTAAGAAGAAGACTGACGCTGACGGTAACGTTACTGTCTACAAAGCTCGAGTTGTCGCAAAAGGTTTTCGACAAGTTCAAGGGATTGACTACGATGAGACCTTCTCACCCATAGCGATGCTTAAGTCTGTCCGAATCATGTTAGCAATTGCCGCATTTTATGATTATGAAATTTGGCAGATGGATGTCAAAACTGCATTCCTGAATGGATTTCTACAAGAATAGTTGTATATGATGCAACCGGAAGGTTTTGTCGATCCAAAGGGAGCTAACAAAGTGTGCAAGCTCCAGCGATCCATTTGTGGACTAGTGCAAGCCTCTCGGAGTTGGAATAAACGCTTTGATAGTGTGATCAAAGCATTTGGTTTTGTACAGACTTTTGGAGAAGCCTGTATTTACAAGAAAGTGAGTGGGAGCTCTGTAGCATTTCTGATATTATATGTAGATGACATATTACTAATCAGAAATGATATAGAATTTCTGGATAGCATAAAGGGATACTTGAATAAGAGTTTTTCAATGAAAGACCTCAGTGAAGCTGCTTACATATTGGGCATTAAGATCTATAGAGACAGATCAAGACGCTTAATTGGACTTTCACAAAGCACATACCTTGACAAAGTTTTGAAAAAGTTCAAAATTGATCAAGCAAAGAAAGGATTCTTGCTTGTGTTACAAGGTGTGAAATTGAGTAAGACTCAATGCCCGACCAATGCAGAAGATAGAGAGAAAATGAAAGATACTCCCTATGTTTCAGCCATAGGCTCTATCATGTATGCAATGCTGTGTACCAGACCTGATGTGTCTCTTGCTATAAGTCTAGCAGGCAGGTACCAAAGTAATCCAGGAGTGGATCACTGGACAGTGGTCAAGAACGTCCTGAAATACCTGAAAAGGACTAAGGATATGTTTCTCATATATGGAGGTGACAAAGAGCTCATCGTAAATGGTTACGTTGATGCAAGCTTTGACACTGATCCGGACGATTCTAAATCGCAAACCGGATACGTGTTTACATTAAACGGTGGAGCTGTCAGTTGGTGCAGTTCTAAACAAAGCATTGTGGCGGGATCTACATGTGAAGCGGAGTACATAGCTGCTTCGGAAGCAGCAAACGAAGGAGTCTGGATGAAGGAGTTCATATCCGATCTAGGTGTCATACCTAGTGCATCGGGTCCAATGAAAATCTTTTGTGACAATACTGGTGCAATTGCCTTGGCAAAGGAATCCAGATTTCACAAGAGAACCAAGCACATCAAGAGACGCTTCAATTCCATCCGAGATCTAGTCCAGGTGGGAGACATAGAGATTTGCAAGATACATATGGATCTGAATATTGCAGACCCGTTGACTAAGCCTCTTCCACGAGCAAAACATGATCAGCACCAAAGCTCCATGGGTGTTAGAATCATTACTGTGTAATCTAGATTATTGACTCTAGTGCAAGTGGGAGACTGAAGGAAATATGCCCTAGAGGCAATAATAATGTTATTATTTTTATTTCCTTATATCATGATAAATGTTTATTATTCATGCTAGAATTGTATTATCCGGAAACATAATACTTGTGTGAATACATAGACAAACCAAACGTCACTAGTATGCCTCTACTTGACTAGCTCATTAATCAAAGATGGTTATATTTCCTAACCATAGACATGTGTTGTCATTTGATTAACGGGATCACATTATTAGGAGAATGATGTGATTGACATGACCCATTCCATTAGCTTAGCACCCGATCGTTTAGTATGTTGCTATTGCTTTCTTCATGACTTATACATGTTCCTATGACTATGAGATTATGCAACTCCCGTTTGCCGGAGGAACACTTTGTGTGCTACCAAACGTCACAACGTAACTGGGTGATTATAAAGGAGCTCTACAGGTGTCTCCAAAGGTACATGTTGGGTTGGTGTATTTCGAGATTAGGATTTGTCACTCCAATTGTCGGAGAGGTATCTCTAGACCCTCTCGATAATGCACATCACATAAGCCTTGCAAGCATTGCAACTAATGAGTTAGTTGCGAGATGATGTATTACGAAACGAGTGAAGAGACTTGCCGGTAACGAGATTGAACTAGGTATTGAGATACCGACGATCGAATCTCGGGCAAGTAACATACCGATGGCAAAGGGAACAACGTATGTTGTTATGCGGTCTGACCGATAAAGATCTTCGTAGAATATGTAGGAGCCAATATGAGCATCCAGGTTCCGCTATTGGTTATTGACCGGAGACGTGTCTCGGTCATGTCTACATTGTTCTCGAACCCGTAGGGTCCGCACGCTTAAGGTTTCGATGACAGTTATATTATGAGTTTATGAGTTTTGATGTACCGAAGTTAGTTCGGAGTCCCGGATGTGATCACGGACATAACGAGGAGTCTCGAAATGGCCGAGACATAAAGATTGATATATTGGACGGCTATATTCGGACACCGGAAGTGTTTCGGGTGATTTCGAAGAAAACCGAAGAGCCGGAGGGTTACCGGAACCCTACCGGGAGAAGTAATGGGCCATATGGGCCTTAGTGGAGAGAGAGAGGGGGGCAACAAGGGTGGGCCACGCGCCTCCTCCCCCCTGGTCCGATTTGGACTAGGAGGGGGGGCGGCGCCCCCCTTTCCTTCTCCTTCCCTACTTCCTTCCCCCTCGTAGTAGGAGTCCTACTCCTACTAGGAGGAGGACTCCTCCTTGGCGCGCCTATAGGGCCGGCCGGCCTCCTCCCCTTGCTGCTTTATATACGGGGGCAGGGGGCACCCCTAGACACACAAGTTGATCCACGTGATCATATTCTTAGTCGTGTGCAGTGCCCCCTTCCACCATAATCCTCGATAATATTGTAGCGGTGCTTAGGCGAAGCCTTGCGACGGTAGTACATCAAGATCGTCACCACGCCGTCGTGCTGATAGAACTCTTCCCCGACACTTTGCTGAATCGGAGTCCGGGGATTGTCATCGAGCTGAACGTGTGCTAAAACTTGGAGGTGTCGTAGTTTCGGTGCTTGATCGGTCGGGCCGTGAAGACGTACGACTACATCAACCGCGTTGTGCTAACGCTTCCGCTGTCCGTCTACAAGGGTACGTAGATCACACTCTCCCCTCTCGTTGCTATGCATCACCATGATCTTGCGTGTGCGTAGGAAATTTTTTGAAATTACTACATTCTCCAACATACACTCTCTCCCCCTTTGGCATCAAGACGCCAAAAAGGCAGAGAGGACACCTACAACACAAGTGGTGGCTCAAGCGGAGTAGTCACTCGCACGCTCTTCGTCGGACTCGGCAGTGGTGATGGGCTCCTCCTCAGAATCAGTCCACTTGTAGCCTTGTTTTGCCATCCATTCGGCCTCTGGAGTGATGTGCTCCTCGGAGCTGCCAAAAACTTCCTCTCCAAAAACCCTCATGATCTTCTTGTCGCAGCGACAACTCTTCTTGGAGGCAACGTGAGTCTGGTACTACCCCTTTACCTGCATGCAGAACAAAGCCTTCATCTTGGCCTTTAGCTTCTTAGCCCATGAGGCCTCAGTGGAGGGAGGGGCATACCCAGCAGAGTGGTCCTCATCTGCATCCTCCTCCTCAATCTCCTCCTCATCAATAGCCATCTTAGCAGCCTCAGCCTTGGCATGAGTAGTAGTGTTAGCCCACTGGGGCTTGATGCGGAGTCTGATGGGGTCATGACGGATCCAGTCAGGGGCCAAAAACTCCTCAGTGGGATAGAGCTTCTCCCAAGTCTTCGAGATCAAGAGGAACAGATATGGTCCATAGATGGGTACCTTGTGGGTGAACACCGCGAACCGAAGCTCGCACCACATGATATGTGAGACATCAAGTGGTTGTGTCTGAGAAATGCACACCTCCTCACAAAGGAGCATCATACCCACAAGATAGGCATGCACCTTGTCCTTGTCCCCAATGCGTGGAAAGAGGGAGTTGCGGAAGATCCGGTGCATGATGTCAAGGAACGGGTTGAGCACCCACGTCGTCTTGTTATTGGCCAGTTTCTTCTCAACATAGTACTAATGAAGCTTGTCCTTGCTAGCTGACTCGGCGTTGGCATGAGGGCGAACACCAACAGGCGTTTTGAGACCCTCATCAGGTACTCTGAGCAAACCCATGAACTCCTTCCAAGTAGCAGTCAACCGACGTCCATTGGTCATCCAGGTCATCCTCCGATCCTCATCAGTATGAAAGTGAACCGAAGCAAAGAACTGGGCCACAAGCTCGGGGTCAAAGTCCAGGTGGAAAGAGATCACATCCTAAATGGCAAACTGCTCCATGAGATCCAAGGCCTCACCAAAGTAGGCACAGTGCTTAGCATCCCTCATGTGATTCATGTCAATCTAGTGCACGTCCACATACATGTTCTGTTTGGCCTTGATCACATCTAGGTAAATAAGATTTTGCTGTTTGGTCCAGAATAGATCATTCCCTCTGAAGTTTGCACGAGGATTCACATAGGGGTTGATCTTCCTTCGAGAGGCAAACTCAACAAGAGGTATCTCATCCATGCCCTTTGAGGGATCCTTGTATTTTCTAGCAGAGGTCTTGACATTGCGCTTGGGGGCATTGGAGCCCTCTGGAACTTCATCTTGGTTACGCAGACGTTTGGAGCCCGTGTCATGGCTTGGGTTGGAACGACGAGCAGGGACACCGGAGCCACCACCTAAGACACACACAAAACACGCAAGACAAATGAGAAGGATCAATGCAGAGACCACAGCAGAGTAGGTGAAACAAGTAGAATGCGCACTTGGTAATTGCCATGAAGAAGATTTGACAACAACGGTAGCACTGCTTGTATGCGCGGTACTAAAATTTTAGTGCCGCTCCTAGTCACAGTAGTATCGCTTGGAGGCACGGTAGTACCGGGGCTTGGAGCGGCAGTAGAGCTTTAGTACCGTGTCTCGCACGGTAGTACCGCTCCTGAGGAGCGGTAGTATCGTGGGAGCGGTAGTACCGCACCTGAGATGCGGTAGTACCGCACGGCGTCAGATCCGAATCACCTGAATCTGAGAACAACCGTGACAATGAGGCGGTACTACGGTTGATCAAATCTACCATGGGAAAACAAATCAAGAACAATTTCTACGTAACACTACTCTCCTACATCCTACTCTTGCAAAGATTTGGCCTAAAATCTCAAGAACAACATGCATCTCCCCAAAAACCTAGAAGCGAAAGAACGAACAAAGGAAAGAGGGATTTGGGGATAAACCTTGTTCCATGGCAAGAGGAAGTGGTGGGGAACGATCCCACCGGTCGGAATCCGAGGAGAGCAGCTAGAGAGGGAGATTCGGCGAGGGTCTCCGACGCCGTTCTTGAGCGAGAGAGAGAGAGACAGTGTGGAGAGAAATAGACAAATGGGTATGAGGGAGTTGGAACTTGCTACCTCTTGAGCTTGCGTTGGATTTCCCCGAAGAGGAAGGGATGATGCAGCAGAGTAGCATAAGTATTTCCCTCAGTTTTTGAGAACCAAGGTATCAATCCAGTAGGAGGCCACGCTCAAGTCCCTCGTACCTGCACAAAATGATAGCTACTCGCAACCAACGCGATTAGGGGTTGTCAATCCCTTCACGGTCACTTACGAGAGTGAGATCTGATAGATATAATACTTTTTGGTATTTTTGGTATAAAGATGCAAAGTAAAAGATAAAGGCAAAGTAAAAAAGCAAAGCAAGATTAAAGTGATGGAGATTAATATGATGAGAATAGACCCGGGGACCATAGGTTTCACTAGTGGCTTCTCTCAAGAGCATAAGTATTCTACGGTGGGTGAACAAATTACTGTTGAGCAATTGACAGAATTGAGCATAGTTATGAGAATATCTAGGCATGATCATGTATATAGGCATCATGTCTGTGAAAAGTAGACCGAAACGATTCTGCATCTACTACTATTACTCCACTCATCGACCGCTATGCAGCATGCATCTAGAGTATTAAGTTAAAAACAGAGTAACACTTTAAGCAAGATGACATGATGTAGAGAGATAAATTCATGCAATATGAAATAAACCCCATCTTGTTATCCTCGATGGCAACGATACAATACATGCCTTGCTGCCCCTTCTGTCACTGGGAAAGGACACCGCAAGATCGAACCCAAAGCTAAGCACTTCTCCCATGGCAAGAACTACCAATCTAGTTGTCCAAACCAAACGGATAATTAGAAGAGACTTGCAAAGATAACCAATCATACATAAAAGAATTCAGAGAAGATTCAAATATTATTCATAGATAGACTTGATCATAAACCCACAATTCATGGTCTCAACAAACACACCGCAAAAAGAAGAAGATTACATCGAATAGATCTCCACGAGAGAGGGGGAGAACTTTGTATTGAGATCCAAAAAGAGAGAAGAAGCCATCTAGGTACTAACTATGGACCCGGAGGTCTGAGGTAAACTACTCACACTTCATCGGAGAGGCTATGATGATGTAGAAGCCCTCCGTGATGACGACCCTCTCCGGCGGAGCTCCGGAACATGCCCCAAGATGGGATCTCGTGGATACAGAAAGTTGCGGCGGTGAAATTAGGTTTTTGGCTCCTGTTCTGATCGTTTGGGGGTACGTAGGTATATATAGGAGGAAGGAGTACGTCGGTGGAGCACCGAGGGGCCCACGAGGCAGGGGGGCGCCCTAGGGGGGCACGCCCCCACCCTCGTGACCGCCTCTCTAATGTCTTGGCGTAGGGTCCAAGTCTCCTAGATCACGTTCGGTGAGAAAATCACGTTCCCGAAGGTTTTATTCCGTTTGGACTCCGTTTGATATTCTGTTTCTTCGAAACACTGAAATAGGCAAAAAAAACAGCAATTCTGGGCTAGGCCTCCGGTTAATAGGTTAGTCCCAAAAATAATATAAAAGTGGAAAATAAATCCCAATATAGTCCAAAACAGTAGATAATATAGCATTGAGCAATCAAAAATTATATATACGTTGGAGACGTATCAGGCATCCCCAAGCTTAATTCCTGCTCGTCCTCGAGTAGGTAAATGATAAAAAGAGAATTTTTGATGCGGAGTGCTACTTGGCATAATTTCAATGTAAATCTTCTTAATTGTGATATGAATATTCAGATTCGAAAGATTCAAGACAAAAGTTTATATTGACATAAAAATAATAATACTTCAAGCATACTAGCAAAGCAATTATGTCTTCTCAAAATAACATGGCCAAAGAAAGTTATCCCTACAAAATCATATAGTCTGGCTATGCTCTATCTTCACCACACAAAGTATTTAAATCATGCACAACCCCGATGACAAGCCAAGCAATTGTTTCATACTCTAACTTTTTCAAAACTTTTTCAATCTTCACGCAATACATGAGCGTGAGCCATGGATATAGCACTATAGGTGGAATAGAATGGTGGTTGTGGAGAAGACAAAAAGGAGAAGATAGTCTCACATCAACTAGGCGTATCAACGGGCTATGGGGATGCCCATCAATAGATATCAATGTGAGTGAGTAGGGATTGTCATGCAACGGATGCACTAGAGCTATAAGTATATGAAAGGTCAAAAAGAAACTAAGTGGGTGTGCATCCAACTTGCTTGCTCATGAAGACCTAGGGCAATTTGAGGAAGCCCATCATTGGAATATACAAGCCAAGTTCTATAATTAAAGATTCCCACTAGTATATGAAAGTGATAACATGAGAGACTCTCTACTATGAAGATCATGGTGCTACTTTGAAGCACAAGTGTGGTAAAAGGATAGTAACATTGTCCCTTCTCACTTTTTCTCTCATTTTTTTATTTGTTTGGGCCTTCTCTCCTTTTTTATGGCCTCTTTTTATTTGGGCTTCTTTGGCCTCTTTTTTTTTTATTTTTCGTCCGGAGTCTCATCCCGACTTATGGGGGAATCATAGTCTCCATCATTCTTTCCTCACTTGGGACAATGCTCTAATATTGATGATCATCACACTTTTATTTTTCTTACAACTCAACAATTACAACTCGATACTTAGAACAAAATATGACTCTATATAAATGCCTCCGCGGTGTATCAGGATATGCAATATGACAATGATGAATGTGTCATGAACGGAACAGTGGAAAGTTGTATGGCAATATATCTCGGAATGGCTATGGAAATGCCATAATAGGTAGGTAAGGTGGCTGTTTTGAGGAAGGTATATGGTGGGTGTATGATACCGGCGAAAGGTGCGCGGTATTAGAGAGGCTAGCAATGGTGGAAGGGTGAGAGTGCGTATAATCCATGGACTCAACCTTAGTCATAAAGAACTCACATACTTATTGCAAAAATCTATTAGTTATCGAAACGAAGTACTACGCGCATGCTCATAGGGGGATAGATTGGTAGGAAAAGACCATCGCTCGTCCCCGACCATCATTCATAAGGAAATCATGCTCCGACTTCATCACATAACGGTTCACCATACGTGCATGCTACGGGAATCACAAACTTTAACACAAGTATTCTTTAAATTCACAAGTACTCAACTAGCATGACTTTAATATTATCACCTCCATATCTCAAAACAATTATCATGCTTCAACCTTTTCTTAGTATTCAACACACTCAAAAGAAAGTTTCACAAATCTTGAATACCAAGCATATTATTATTAAGCAAATTACCATGCTATTAAGAGACTCTCAAAATAATTTAAGTGAAGCATGAGAGATCAATAGTTTCTTTAAAACAAATCCACCACCGTGCTCTAAAAGATCTAAGTGAAGCACATAGAGTAAAATTATAACGCTCAAAAGATGTAAGTGAAGCACATAGAGCAAAACTACATAGCTCAAAAGATATAAGTGAAGCACATAGAGTATTCTATCAAATTTTAATTCATGTATGGCTCTCTCAAAAGGTGTGTACAGCAAGGATAATTGTGGCATACTAAAACACAAATACAAAAATAATACAAGACGCTCCAAGCAAAACACATATCATGTTGGTGAATAAAAATATAGCTCCAAGTAAATTACCGATGGAAGTGGACGAAAGAGGGGATGCCTTCCGGGGCATCCCCAAGCTTTGACTTTTTGGTGTCCTTGAATTATCTTGGGGGGTTCAATGGGCATCCCCAAGCTTAGGCTCTTGCCACTCCTTGTTCCATAATCCATCACAAGAATTCACCCAAAACTTGAAAACTTCACAACACAAAACTTAAAGTAGAAAACTCGTGGGCTCCGTTAGCGAAAGAAAACAAAAGACCACTTAAAGGTACTGTAATGAACTCATTCTTTATTTATATTGGTGTTAAACCTACTGTATTCCAACTTCTCTATGGATTATAAACTATTTTACTAGCCATAGATTCATCAAAATAAGCAAATAACACACGGAAAACAGAATCTGTCAAAAACAGAATAGTCTGTAGGAATCTGTAGCTAGTGCAAGATCTGGAACCCCAAAAATTCTAAAATAAATTGATGGACGTGAGGAATTTATCTATTAATCATCTGAAAAAAGAATTAACTAAATATCACTCTCCAAATAAAAATGACAGCAGTTCTCGTGAGCGCTAAAGTTCATGTTTTTTACAGCAAGTTCAACAAGACTTTCCCCAAGTCTTCCCAACGGTTCTACTTGGCACAAACACTAATTAAAACAAAAAGCACAACCAAAACAGAGGCTAAATAATTTATTTATTACTAAGAAGGAGCAAAAACCAAGGAATAAAAATAAAATTGGGTTGCCTCGCAACAAGCGCTATTGTTTAACACCCCTAGCTAGGCATAAAAGCGAGGATAGATCTAGGTATTGCCATCTTTGGTAGGCAATCCATAGGTGGCTCTCATGATAGTTTCATATGGCAATTTTATTTTATTTCTTGGAAAGTGTTCCATTCCCTTTTTAATGGAAATTGAAATCTAATATTCCCTTCCTTCATATCAATAATCGCACCAACCGTTCTAAGGAAAGGTCTACCAAGAATAATAGGGCAAGAAGGATTGCAATCTATATCAAGAACAATGAAATCTACGGGCACATAATTTCTATTTGCAACAATAAGAACATCATTAATCCTTCCCATAGGTTTCTTAATAGTGGAATCCGCAAGATGCAAGTTTAGAGAGCAATCATCAAAATTACGGAAATCTAGCAAATCACACAAAGTCTTGGGAATAGTAGAGACACTAGCACCCAAATCACACAAAGCATAAAACTCATGATCTTTAATTTTAATTTTAATAGTTGGTTCCCACTCATCATAGAGTTTTTTAGGGATAGAAACTTTCAACTCAAGTTTTTCTTCATAAGATTGCATCAAGGCATCAACAATATGTTCGGCGAAGGCTTTCTTTTGACTATAAGCATGTGGAGAATTTAGCACGGATTGCAACAAGGAAATACAATCAATTAAAGAGCAACTTTCATAATTAAATTCCTTGAAATCCAATATAATGGGTTTAGCAACATCTAGATTTTTATTTCTTTCAATCCCACTTTCATCAATTTCATCATAAAGATCTAAATACTCCGGATTTTTAGAACGCCTTCTAGGTAAAGGAAGATCATATTCAGTTTCATCAAAATTCATATTGCAAAACAAAGATTTAATAGGGGACACATCAATAACTTTTAGATCTTCATCTTGATTTTCATAGGAATTGGAAGAACACGCTTTAATAAAGGCATCTTTGGAAGCACGCATCCTAGCGGTTCTTTCCTTGCACTCATCAATGGAAATTCGCATGGCTTTGAGAGACTCATTGATATCATGCTTAGGAGGAATAGATCTAAGCTTTAAAGAATCAATCTCAAGAGAAATTCTATCAACGTTCCTAGCCGAATCATCAACTTTAAGAAATTTCTCTTCAAGCAAAGCATTAAAATTCTTTTGTGAATTCATAAACTCTTTAACACTATTCTCAAGTTCAGAGGGCAACTTATTATAATTTCCATAAGAGTTGTTGTAGGAATTCCCATAATTATTAGAAGGATTACTAGGATATGGCCTAGGATTAAAATTCCCTCTATAAGCGTTGTTACCAAAATTATTCCTACCAACAAAATTCACATCCATAGATTCATTGTTATTCTCAATCAAAGTAGACAAAGGCATATATCATTAGGATCAGAAGAAACACTCTTAGTAGCAAATAATTTCATAAGTTCATCCATCTTTCCACTCAAAACATTGATTTCTTCTATCGCATGCACTTTTTTATTAGAAGATCTTTCAGTATGCCATTGAGAATAATTAACCATAATATTATCTAGGAGTTTAGTAGCATCTCCTAAAGTGATTTACATAAAAGTGCCTCCCGCGGCCGAATCTAAAAGATTTCTAGAAGCAAAATTCAATCTGGCATAAAATTTTTGTATAATCATCCACAAATTCAAACCATGAGTAGGGCAATTACGTATCATTAATTTCATTCTCTCCCAAGCTTGTGAAACATGTTCATGATCAAGTTGCTTAAAATTCATAATATCGTTTCTAAGAGAGATGATCTTAGCGGGAGGAAAATACTTAGAGATAAAAGCATCTTTGCACTTGTTCCAAGAATCAATACTATTTTTAGGCAAAGACGAAAACCAAGCTTTAGCATGATCTCTAAGCGAAAAAGGAAATAGCTTCAATTTAACAACATCATTATCGACATCTTTTTTCTTTTGCATATCACATAAATCAACGAAGCTATTCAGATGAGTAGCGACATCTTCACTAGGAAGGCCGGCGAATTGATCTTTCATAACAAGATTCAACAAAGCAGTATTGATTTCACAAGATTCAGTATTGGCAAGAGGAGCAATCGGAGTGCTAAGGAAATCATTATTATTGGTATTGGTGAAGTCACACAATTTGGTAGTATCTTGAGCCATCGCGACAAACAAGCAATCTAACACATGAGCAAACAAAAAGGCAAGCGAGAAAAGAGAGGGGGGATAAAGGGAGAGAGGGCGAATAAAACGGCAAGGGTGAAGTGGGGGAGAGGAAAACGAGAGGTAAATGGCAAATAATGTAATGCGAGAGATAGGGATTGTGATGGGTACTTGGTATGTTGACTTTTTGCGTAGACTCCCCGGCAACGGCGCCAGAAATCCTTCTTGCTACCTCTTGAGCTTGCGTTGGATTTCCCCGAGGAGGAAGGGATGATGCAGCAGAGTAGCGTAAGTATTTCCCTCAGTTTTTGAGAACCAAGGTATCAATCCAGTAGGAGGCCATGCCCAAGTCCCTCGTACCTGCACAAAACGATAGCTACTCACAACCAACGCGATTAGGGGGTGTCAATCCCTTCACGGTCACTTACAAGAGTGAGATCTGATAGATATAATATTTTTGGTATAAAGATGCAAAGTAAAAAGTAAAGGCAAAGTAAAAAAAGCAAAGCAAGATTAAAGTGATGGAGATTAATATGATGAGAATAGACCCGGGGGGCCATAGGTTTCACTAGTGGCTTCCCTCAAGAGCATAAGTATTCTACGGTGGGTGAACAAATTACTATTGAGCAATTGACAGAATTGAGCATAGTTATGAGAATATCTAGGCATGATCATGTATATAGGCATCACGTCCGTGACAAGTAGACCGAAACGATTCTGCATCTACTACTATTACTCCACTCATCGACCGCTATCCAACATGCATCTAGAGTATTAAGTTAAAAACAGAGTAACACTTTAAGCAAGATGACATGATGTAGAGAGATAAATTCATGCAATATGAAATAAACCCCATCTTGTTATCCTCGATGGCAACGATACAATACGTGCCTTGCTGCCCCTTCTGTCACTGGGAAAGGACACCGCAAGATCGAACCCAAACCTAAGCACTTCTCCCATGGCAAGAACTACCAATATAGTTGGCCAAACCAAACGGATAATTAGAAGAGACTTGCAAAGATAACCAATCATACATAAAAGAATTCAGATAAGATTCAAATATTATTCATAGATAGACTTGATCATAAACCCACAATTCATCGGTCTCAACAAACACACCGCAGAAAGAAGAAGATTACATCGAATAGATCTCCACAAGAGAGGGGGAGAACTTTGTATTGAGATCCAAAAAGAGAGAAGAAGCCATCTAGCTACTAACTATGGACCCGGATGTCTGAGGTAAACTACTCACACTTCATCGGAGAGGCTATGATGATGTAGAAGCCCTCCGTGATGACGGCCCTCTCCGGCACAGCTCCGGAACAGGCCCCAAGATGGGATCTCGTGGATACAGAAAGTTGCGGCAGTAGAATTAGGTTTTTGGCTCCTGTTCTGATCGTTTGGGGGTACGTAGGTATATATATAGGAGGAAGGAGTACGTCGGTGGAGCACCGAGGGGCCCACGAGGCAGGGGGTGCGCCATAGGGGGGGCGCCCCCCACCCTCGTGACCGCCTCTCTGATGCCTTGGCGTAGGGTCCAAGTCTCCTAGATCACGTTCGGTGAGAAAATCACGTTCCCGAAGGTTTTATTCCGTTTGGATTCCGTTTGATATTCTGTTTCTTCGAAACACTGAAATAGGCAAAAAAAACAGCAATTCTGGGTTGGGCCTCCGGTTAATAGGTTAGTCCCAAAAATAATATAAAAGTGGAAAATAAAGCCCAATATAGTCCAAAACAGTAGATAATATAGCATGGAGCAATCAAAAATTATAGATACGTTGGAGACGTATCAGAACTCCCCCTGCCCGCTCTTCACCCCCACGGGCCCTCGACAGCACGGTAGTACCGCACGTCATCGTGGTAGTACCGCCCGGGCGGAAGTACCGCACCGTGGGTGATAGTACCGCTCCCCCAGGTTGCAGTAAAAAAGTTACTGCCGCGCTAGGTGTGGAAGTACCGTGCGCTCCTCACGCGGTAGTACCGTGGCAGGCCGCGGTAGTACCGTGTGCTCAAGAAGATGCAAGTTTCAAGAGGAGGGAAAACAAAGCCTTTGCATGGCAACCTTCAAGCGAACGGACAAACTAAAAACACACGAGACAACACACACAAGTTTGACACGACGAAAGGAAGACAAGAGACAACAAGGACTAAAACACTCAACACAACCTCTCTAAAGAGAGGGCAGTGGCCGGAGCCACCTATGTTTGAGTCAATTGGTATGACACCGCGAAGAATTATCCTTGGGCCCATGACCAAAACTCGTCTTTGAAGCACAAGTACCATCAATAATGGCTAATGTGAAAGAGTTGATCAATTTATGGATAATGGGGGGAAGGAGAATTCATTAAGAGAACAACACCCCCCCTATGTCCATGCCTACACCTAAACAAGATAAGAAGTTGAGTATGGTGGGGTGTGTAAGGGCTCAAGCAACATTGCTCGAATCAATGACATTTAGCTCATGTCTTAACTCGTGAAATCTTGCTTCATCCAAAGGCTTCGTGAAAATATCTGCAAGGTTATTATGAGTGTTGACATAGTTGAGCTCGATCTCCCCTCGCCTAATGTGATCCCGGATGAAGTGATACCGAATCTCAATATGCTTCATCTTGAAGTGTTGAACCGGGTTGAGAGAAATCTTTATGGCACTTTCATTGTCACACCAAAGAGGCACTTTGTCACAAATGACACCGTAATCCTTTAAAGTTTGCCTCATCCAAAGAAGTTGTGCACAACAACTGCTAGAGGCCACATACTCCGCCTCGGTGGACGAGAGAGACACACAACTTTGCTTCTTGAAAGACCAACTCACCAAAGAGCAACCAAGAAATTGGCACCCTCCGGAAGTGGACTTCCTATCCACTTTGTCTCCCGCCCAATCGGAGTCCGAATAACCTACAATCTTGAAGTTTGCTCCTCTTGGGTACCATAAGCCAAAGTTTGGGGTATGAGCCAAATATCGAAAGATTCGCTTGACCACCACAAAGTGGCTTTCCTTAGGTGCGGCTTGAAACTGTGCACAAATTCCCACACTCAACATGATATCCAGTCTAGATGCACAAAGGTAAAGTAAGGAGCCAATCATGGAGCGATATACCTTTTGATCCACCGCTTTACCATTGGGATCGATGTCAAGTTGGCATTTGACGGGCATTGGAGTGGAGGCCGGCTTGACATCACTTAGCTTGAACCTCTTGAGCATGTCTTGAGTATATTTGGCTTGGTTAATGAAGGTTCCTTCTCTTCTTTGGTTGACTTCAAACCCGAGAAAGAACTTCAACTCTCCCATCGAAGACATCTTGAACTTTGAGGTCATGAGAGCGGTAAATTCCTCATTGAAAGCTTTGTTAGGGGAACCAAAGATAATATCATCAACATATAGTTGGCACACAAATAACTCCCCTTTGACCTTCTTAGTAAAAAGAGTGGGGTCGATTTTCCCAACTTCAAAGCCACGATCTTGCAACAACTCGGTAAGGTGGTCATACCACACACGTGGGGCTTGTTTAAGGCCATAGAGTGCCTTATCGAGTTGATACACATGATCCGGGAAGTAGGGATCCTCGAACCCGGGGGGTTGTTTGACATACACCAGCTCATTAATAGGACCATTAAGAAAAGCACTCTTCACATCCGTTTATTGCAACTTAAAGTTATGATGAGAAGCATAAGCAATCAACATGCGAATGGATTCAAGGCGAGCAACGGGAGCAAAGGTTTCACTGTAGTCGATACCCTCGACTTGGGAGTAGCCTTGTGCTACCAACCGGGCCTTGTTGCGAATGATAATTCCATGAGCATCTTGCTTGTTCTTGAATATCCACTTGGTTCCAATGACATTGTGGTTCCCCGTTGGCATTGGCACCAATCTCCACACCTTGTTGTACTCGAAGTTGTTGAGTTCTTCATGCATGGCATTGAGCCAATCCGGATCTTCGAGCACCTCATAGACCTTTTGGGGTTCAACACAAGAGACAAACGTGTGATATTTATAATAGTTTGCCAATTTTCTATGAGTGGTTACCCCCTTTCGAATGCTTCCAAGCACATTTGTCATGAGATGGCCCTTGGTTGTGAGCTTGGAAGTGATCTTGGCGGTACGACGCTCCAATTACTCCTCGGGGTGAGTTGAGGAGCAGTCACTTGATCATCTTGAGCGTCGTCTTGAGCTTGTCCTTGATCTTGAGGTTGCTCTTGATCTTGAACTTGCTTGGAGGAGAGAACTTGACCTTGGGCATCACTTGGAGATACGACACCGTCTTGAGATAGGTTTTGCCATTGGTCTTGTTCATGAGGTTGAGGGCCTTCACTTTGTTCTTCGGAAGCGTGTGGGCCTTGGGTTGGTGATGGATCCACCTGAGTGGAGCATTGTCCTTCTCCTTCGGCCACAAGGGGTTCCTCATTGGGTAGGATAAAACCAACTCCCATTCTTCTTATGGCTTGGGGAGGAATTTCATCACCTACATCACAAGTGCCACTTTGCTCCACTTGGGAGCCGTTATTCTCATCAAACTCCACGTTACACGTCTCCTCAATAAGTCTCATGGACTTATTGAGGACACGGTAAGCATGAGAGTTTGTAGCATAACCAACAAATATGCCCTCATAAGCTCTAGCCTCAAATGTAGACAACTGAACACCTTTCTTGAGAATGAAATACTTACACCCGAACACCTGGAAGTACTTGAGGTTGGGCTTGTTACTGGTGAGAATCTCATGTGGAGTCTTGTTCAAGCCTTTGCGGAGATAGAGCCGATTGGATGCATGACATGCAGTGTTGATGGCTTCAGCCCAAAAGTTGTATGGAGACTTGAACTCCGCCATCATGGTCCTTGCCGCATCCATCAACGTTCGGTTCTTCCTCTCTGCTACACCATTTTGTTGAGGGGTGTATGGTGCGGAATATTGATGTTTGATCCCCTCATCACTAAGAAACTCGTCCAAGGTGTAGTTCTTGAACTCGGTGCCGTTGTCGCTTCTTATTGTCAAGATCTTTGCATTGTGTTGTCATTGGGCTTCATTTGCAAAGTCAATGACGGTTTGTTGGGTCTTGATCTTCCTCTTAAAGAAGTATACCCAAGTGTATCTTGAATAATCATCCAAGCAATACTTTCTACCCCCAAGGCTATCAAAGGATGGAGGCCCAAAGAGATCCAAGTGAAGGAGCTCCAAAGGCCTCTTCGAGTAGATGATAGTCGTGGGAGGGTGAGCCTTTTCATGAAGCTTTCCTTCGATACAAGCACGATCTTTGGCAAAACTAACATTTGTTAGTCCACGGACATGGTCCCCCTTGAGAAGACTTTGCAAAGATCTCATATTGACATGGGCTAAACAGTGATGCCAAATCCATCCCACGTCAACTTTAGCCATTAGGCATGTCGCGGTCTTAGTGGGTCGCTCCGAAAAGTTAATCACATAGAGACCGTTCTCGACATGCCCAACAAAGGCTACTTTAAGAGTATTACTCCACAAGAGGGCCGTGGTATCAACATCAAAGAAAGTGGAAAAGCCCATGAGTGCAAGTTGACGAACGGAAAGTAGATTGTATGCAAGGGACTCAACAAGCATGCCCTTCTCGATCGTGAGATCATGAGAAATGACAACCTTGTCAAGCCCCAATACCTTAGAAGACGAGGCATCACCCCACTCAACATTGGTGGGCATATATGGAATCTTGTTAACATCCACCACCAAGTCCTTGCTTCCGGTCATATGATTAGTGGCTCCACTATCGAGCAACCATGATCCCCCACCGGAAGCAAACACCTACAAGAGATCAATGCTTGGTTTTAGATACCCATTTTGTAATGGGTCCTTTGATAGTAACAAGGGTCTTAGGAACCCAAATAGACCATTCAATGTACTCATAAGAAGAACCAACAAATTTGGCATAAACATGCCCATCACTAGCACGTCACAACACATAAGAAGGGTTAAAGTCGCCGGCTTTGTTGGGAAGGGAAGTGTTTGTTGGGGAACGTTGCAGAAAACAAAATTTTCCTACGGTTTCACCAAGATCCATCTATGAGTTCATCTAGCAACGATTGATCGGATGCATCTACATACCTTTGTAGATCGCGAGCGGAAGCGTTCAAAGAACGGGGATGAGGTAGTCGTACACGACGTGATCCAAATCACCAATGACCAAGCGCCGAAAGGACGGCACCTCCGCGTTCAACACACGTACGGAGCGGATGACGTCTCCTCCTTCTTGATCCAGCAAGGGGAGAGGAGAGGTTGAGGAAGATGGCTCCAGCAGCAGCACGACGGCGTGGTGGTGATGGAGCTGCAGTACTCCGTCAGGGCTTCGCCAAGCACTATGGAGGAGGAGGAGGTGTTGGAGAGGGAGAAGGAGGCAACCAAAGGCGTGGATGAAAAGCCCTCCTTCCCCCACTATATATAGGAGGGCCTAGGGGGGGGCGGCCCTAGGAGATCCAATCTCCTAGGGGGGCGGCGGCCAAGGGAGGTTTCCCTCCCCCCAAGGCACCTAGGGGGTGCCTTCCACTTGTGGGACTCTTCCCCTTTTGGAACCCTAGGCGCATGGGCCTCTTGGGGCTGGTGCCCTTGGCCCATGTAGGCCAAGGCGCACCCCCTACAGCCCATGTGGCCCCTCGGGGCAGGTGGCCCCACCCGGTGGGCCCCCGGGACCCTTCCGGTGGTCCCGGTACAATACCGATAACCCCGAAACTTGTCCCGATGGCCGAAATAGCACTTCCTATATATAATTCTTTACCTCCGGACCATTCCGGAACTCCTCGTGACGTCCAGGATCTCATCCGGGACTCCGAACAACATTCGGGTTACTGCATATACATATCCCTACAACCCTAGCGTCACCGAACCTTAAGTGTGTAGACCCTACGGGTTCGGGAGACATGCAGACATGACCGAGACAACTCTCCGGTCAATAACCAACAGCGGGATCTGGATACCCATGTTGGCTCCCACATGCTCCACGATGATCTCATCGGATGAACCACGATGTCGAGGATTCAAGCAACCCCGTATACAATTCCCTTTGTCAATCGGTATGTTACTTGCCCGAGATTTGATCGTCGGTATCCCAATACCTCGTTCAATCTCGTTACCGGCAAGTCACTTTACTCGTACCGTAATGCATGATCCCGTGACCAGACACTTGGTCACCTTTGAGCTCATAATGATGATGCATTACCGAGTGGGCCCAGTGATACCTCTCCGTCATACGGAGTGACAAATCCCAGTCTTGATCCGTGTCAACCCAACAGATACTTTCGGAGATACCCGTAGTATACCTTTATAGTCACCCAGTTACGTTGTGACGTTTGGTACACCCAAAGCACTCCTATGGTATCCGGGAGTTACACGATCTCATGGTCTAAGGAAAAGATACTTGACATTGGAAAAACTCTAGCAAACGAACTATACGGTCTTTATGCTATGTTTAGGATTGGGTCTTGTCCATCACATCATTCTCCTAATGATGTGATCTCGTTATCAATGACATCCAATGTCCATAGTCAGGAAACCATGACCATCTGTCGATCAACAAGCTAGTCAACTAGAGGCTTACTAGGGACATGTTGGTGTCTGTTATTCACACATGTATTACGATTTTCAGAAAATACAATTATAGCATGAATAAAGACAATTATCATGAACAAGGAAATATAATAATAATGCTTTTATTATTGCCTCTAGGGCATATTTCCAACAGTGTTGCCCTTCTTGGCATCACTACCCTCCACGGTCTTCTTCTTCTTCTCCTTAGTAGCACCCTCTCCCTCCTTCACAATGGTTTGCTTGAGAGGGGAAGGTCGATTGGCCTTGTCATTCTTCTTCTTGTTCTTGGACTTGGGCGCATACCCAATCCCTTCCTTGGCCACAACCTCCTTTTGATTGCTCAAAAGGTCGTTGAAGTTCTTTTCGCCTTGTATGCAAGACACAAGGCCTTTCTCAAGTTGCTCCTTCAACTTAGCATTCTCCTCAACAAGATGCACATGCTCACAACATGGGTTAGTAACATTTGCATTATCAATTAACATCATATGAGGAAATGTGGCTTTCTCCTTGGTTAGCTTTACTTGAAGTTGATCATGAGACTCTTTGAGGATAGCATGATCACCCTTCAAGACCTTGTGAGCCTTGTCAAGTAAGTCAAACTCCTCTTTGAGTCTTGCATGATCAACCCCAAGCTTGGCCTTCTCGGAGTTTAGCACACGAGAAACAACAAGAGCATGATCAATATCTTTCTTTAACTTAGCGTGATCATCGTTGTGTGACTCCTCAAGATCCAAACGAAGACCATGCTCTTCCTCAAGAGCATTGGAAAGATCCGAAATCTCATCGGCATAGTCACGACTATGCCCCTCCATCTTAGAGATGGTATCTTTGTGAGCCTCGATCATGTCATTGGCTTCACCAAGTTGTTCCAAGAGAGCAACGAAGTGCTTCTTAGATTTACCCTTGAGTTTACCCATAAAGGACTCAAACTCATTCTCCTCCACATTAGATCCCTCATGTTCATCAATGGAATCCGTCAAAGAAGGATTATTAATGATGGTAGTTTTGATGTTGGGGGTTACCTTGTTGGTGGCTTTAGCCATGAGGCACTTGGTGGTGATTCTCTCATTGGGTGAGTCGAAGAGTGACACCCGTGGAGTTGTCGCAATGGCAACGGAGGCCATGGCAACCGACTCACCATCTTCATCTTCATCATCATCCTCATTGTACTCTTCTTGTACCACCAATGCCTTGGGACGAGTCTTCTTGGTGAAGTTGCTCTTGTTGGGGAAAGACTTGGCTTTGTCCTTTCGGATGAGCTTGCCACCATTGTCTTCCCTCTTCTCATAAGGGCATTCCACAACAAAATGGCTCACATTGCCACAATTATAGCAAGTCCTCACACGTTGCTTGACCTTCGCACCACTTGAGTTGTTCTTGTTGAAGTTGGGCCTTGAGTTTTTCTTGCTCCAAAATTGCCTTGAAGCAAGAGCCATGTGTTCATGATAGGCATACTTTGTATCTTCGGGGTTGCTCTCCTCTTCTTCCTCTTCGTCCTCTTCTTCCACACTAACCTTGGCCTTTAATGCAAGGTTGGGCTTCTTTTCTCTTTGAGAACATAGCACCGCATTGTCGGCGGTCTTATCCAAGATGCTCATAGCCACAAACTCATCCAACACTTCACTTGAGGACAAGGTGTGGAAGTCCGGCCTTTCACGAATGACGGAGGACATGGCCTTGTGGTAAGGCATCATTGCCTTGAGGAATTTGCGCTTGATCCAATTTTCATCCGTGTCCTTGCTCCCATGATCTCGGAGTGAGACCGCGAGTTTGGTTACTCTCCGATAAAGCTCACGAGGTTCTTCATCTTCTTTCATTGCAAACTCATCAGCTTCATCTTGCACCACTTAATAGTTGGAGCGTTGAATGCTTGCGCTTCCCTTGTAGAGGGAAACAACTTGGTGCCATGCATCTTTGGCCATGGCGAAGGGCCGGAGGTGAGGAAGATCTTCGCGTGGAATTGCATCTTGGATGATGAAGAGAGCATTCTCATTGAATTGATTATCTGCGACTTCTCCAGGAGTGAAGTTGCTTTGGTCATGCGGATAGAAACCTTCTGATTCTCCAAAGATTAGTATTCATATGATTTAAATGGCACTTAAAGCAATAGATCCAAGAATCAAAGTCCTCATTTCTCACAATCTTAGGGGGAGGACCGACATGATTCAAATGAGTGGAAGGAATCGGTCCACCATAAACAAGTGGAGGTTCCACATGGGCAAAGACGCTGGTGCCATTTTTACCACTAGAAGAAGGAGCTTTTTCACTAGTAGCTTCCCCCTTGTTGGAGTTAGCATCCGTCACCTTGTTAGTGGGATCACCCACTTTCAACGGTGCGGTGGATAGTTTAAGCCCTTCTAGGAATTTATTAAACATGCTTTCAACATCGGTCGTCATGGAGGTTTTCAATGTGTCCAAAGCCACATTGAACTCCTCATGAGAGACCGAGGTTCCCCCATCGGCCGTAGACGAGATCGGATTCACACCGGGGTGCTCCTCCACACCGTCTACGGTGTCAACCATACTCTTCGGACGGCAAAGTCCTTAATAAAGAGACAAGGCTCTGATACCAATTGAAAGGAATCGATATAGTTGACTAGAAGGGGGTGAATAGGCAACTAACAATTTTTAGCTTTTCTTTACCAAATTAAACTTTGCATCAAAGTAGGTTGTCTAGATATGCAACTAGGTGAGCAACCTATATGATGCAACAACAACAAGCACACAAGTAAGCAAGGGATATAACACAAATAAGCTTGCACAAAGGCACGAGATAACCAAGAGTGGAGCCGGTGAAGACGAGGATGTGCTACCGAAGTTCCTTCCTTTTGAGGAGAAGTACGTCTTCGTTGGAGCGGTGTGGAGGCACAATGCTCCCCAAGAAGCCGCTAGGGGCACCGTATTCTCCTCACGCCCTCACACAATGCGAGATGCCGTGATTCCACTATTGGTGCCCTTGGAGGCGGCGACCGGACCTTTACACACAAGGTTGGGGCAATCTCCACAACTTAATTGGAGGCTCCCAACAACACCATGAAGCTTCACCACAATGGAATATGGCTCCGCGGTGACCTCAACCGTCTAGGGTGCTCAAACACCCAAGAGTAACAAGATCCGCAAGGAATTAGTGGGGGAATCGAATTTCTCTTGGTGGAAGTGTAGATCGGGTCTTTTTCTCATACATCATGGCATGATGCGTGGCATACTTGCATGGTGAGCAAACTAAAAATAATGAAACATGCATGGTGACGTTATGAGTCAGTAATTGCATATTAAGTGAATTGAGTTACAGTAGAGATCAAGTATTTATGTACATATGATTTGCAGCGTTTATTTCAAAGCTCTTAGAAAAAGGTTACCCAATGTTCAAAAAAAAAGAAAAAGAAAAGAAAAAGGGAACCCACCGGACAGAGAGGGCTGACCGTCGGATTTCAATCCAACGGCCCCGACGGACCACAGAGAAAAGAAGCAGGGGGGACGAAACAGCCAAGCAGGTTGGGGAAAAAGAAATGAAAGCAGAGCTAATGGCAGAGGGCTGGAGAACATAGCAAAACCCTAGTCGCCACGCCACCGCCCGCCGCCCGATTCCGATGGACTTCGCGGAGCTGGAGGCCGTGGAGGGCCTCCGCTGGCCGTGGCACTCGTGGCCGCCGACGCCCTCCGCGGCGGAGGCGCTCGTCGTCCCCACCGCGGTGCTCTGCACGCCGCTCCACCCGACGGCGCCCGACCTGCTCCCGATCCTCCCCTACCCGCCCCTCCGCTGCGCCTCCCCGGCCTGCGCCGCGGCCCTCAACCCCTTCTCCCGCGTCCACCACGCCTCCGCGCGCTGGTCCTGCTCCTTCTGCGGCTCCAATGCCAACCCCTACCCGCGCCACATCTCCCCCGATTCGATCCCCGCCGAGCTATTCCCCACCCACTCCAGCGTCGAGTACACGCTTCCCCCGGACCCTGCCGAGGTTGGGGGCGGCGCCCCGCCCGCAATCGTGTTCGTCGTCGATGCGGCCACCGCGGAGGACGAGCTCGCTGCGCTCAAGGCGGAGCTGCTCAGGGTCGTGCAGGGGCTGCCCGAGAGGGTCAGGGTGGCGCTCGTCACGTTCTCGGCGTCGGTGTGGGTGCACGATCTCGGCTTCGACGGCTGCGCCAGGGTGGTCGTGTTCAATGGGGAGCGTGAGCTCGAGTCGGACAAGGTCGGTGAATTCTAATTTGAGATGTGATCCTACTATCCTGGGGTGTTGCTTATAGTTACATTATATGCTTATTATTGGTGAAACAGATCAGTGCACTGTGCAAGCTGTATAGTCAGCAGGAATCACATTTAGTCCACTGTTTTTGCCTGGAAAAGTAATATAAACATGTTATATGGTGAAAAAGGAACATTTTCTGATTCCAAGCATTGCACATATTGACTTAAACCTCCCCAATCAATGGGGATCTTACCTTGGCTAAAAGACCTAGCTTCCCCGAATGTCCTGTTCCGTAAACCGCTTATAAACAAGCTCAAGTTGAATGAACATTGTACATTGTAAATTAAGGTTCTCAGTTTGCTGTTGCTGAATATATAATCTGCTGTGAGTAATAGCCATGAAATCACAAAAAGTTGGTTAAACATAGGGTATGACCTTAAAGTTTTACTCTGCAGCCTTGTTATATACGAATGCAGTTTTTTTTTGTCTTCTAAGATTGTTCTTGTCAAATGTTTGACTCAAGAGTTTCTGCATTTGGGCCTCTAGGCTAGTAACACGCATATGCTCATGAGCAATGCTATACACACGACGAAATAGCAGCCGATGTGCGCACGATCCCATGTGGCAGCATCAGCAGCGCACGTACATGCAGGAGGCAGCTGGTTTTCCTGTTAGCTGATGCATGCACACCGTGTATCGTTCGCAGATCGTCCAATCTTGTCGTGTGTGAAGCCATTTCGTATGCTCATGTCCATTAAACTAGGGTGAGTCTGGCCCCTTTTTGTAAATGAGAATAAAAAATTTTTAACCTGAACAGCAAGATGGGACTTTCAGTATCTAAGCAGTGACTTACTGGAAATTATTTCCTGGATGGCGAATGATTGTTTGTTTCACATCTGTTATTCAATTGGGTCAGTCACAGACTCACTGCTAACGTCATTAACTGATCTCTTACGATAACTGATTTACTTTGTATAATTTATCGTGGTTTCTGTGTATGTTTCAGATACAGCAACTTCTAGGTGTTCGACATTCACGATACAACAAGTTGGCTACACTGAAACCCACTGAAGCGCAGAGATTTTTGTTGCCTGTTTCTGAATGTGAATTTAGCATTACATCTGCAATAGAGGACCTGAGTTCTATGTCTGCTTGCCCACGGGGGCATCGCCCATTAAGGGCTACTGGCACTGCTATTTCCACAGCTGTTGCTCTTCTGGAAAGTTGCTGCTCACCTTACACCGGCGGCCGAATCATGGTTTTTACATCTGGTCCCACGACAGTGGGTCCAGGACTTGTGGTGGAAACCGATCTCGGGAAGGCAATTCGTTCGCATCGTGACATTTTCAATGGCAATGTGCCTCTTGTTGAAAAAGCCCAGGATTTCTATAAGAAGGTTGCCAAGAGATTGACAGACAGTGCATTAGTTCTTGATCTTTTGGCTTGCTCTCTTGATCAGATTGGAGCTGCAGAGCTTAGGTATCCAGTTGAAGTGTCTGGGGGCTTAATGGTGCTTACAGAGTCATTTGAGTCTGAACAGTTCAAAAGCTGTTTAAGGCAAACCTTCAAGCGTGAGGGTACTGATTACCTTAACATGAACTTTAATGCAACGATTGAGGTAGTGACATCAAAGGAGGTCAAGATTTGTGGTGCCCTTGGTCCTTGCATCTCCCTTCACAGACAAAACAGCTCGGTTAGTCATAAAGAAATTGGTGAGGGTGGGACAAATTATTGGAGAATGAGTACATTGAACAGCAAAACCTGTATTGCTTTCTTCTTCCGAGCTGATTGTAGCCGTGATACCGATCCCCCAACTGTCTTCTTTATTCAGTTCATGACAAGATACCGACATGGTGATGGTAGCAATCGCCTAAGGGTAACGACTGTTGCGAGAAGATGGGCTGGACCTCGATCTCCAGAAATTGCTGCAGGGTTTGATCAGGAAGCTGCTGCAGCAGTTATGGCCAGGCTTGCTGTTCACAGAGCAGAGACATACCATGTTAGAGATGTAATACGATGGCTTGACAAGATGCTTATTCGCTTCACTGCTAAGTTCGGAAACTATGTCCCTGAAGATCCGTCTACATTTCGCTTGTCCACTAATTTCTCCCTGTATCCGCAGTTCATGTACTACCTGCGAAGGTCACAGTTCATTGATGTTGGCAACAGCTCTCCTGATGAAACTGCTTTCTTCCGGTTGATGTTGAATAGGGAGGGAGTTGTGGGATCCCTGATCATGATCCAGCCAACTTTATTCCAGTACTCATTTGATGGACCACCTATCCCTGTGCTGCTAGATGTCAGCTCCATCTCTCCTGATGTCATTTTGCTATTTGATTCGTACTTCTATATAGTGATTCATTATGGCTCGAAGATTGCTCAGTGGAGGAAACTTGGCTATCATAAAGACCCAAATCATGAGAACTTACGGAAGCTGCTTGAAGCACCAGAAGTTGATGCAGAGGCACTATTGGCAGACCGTTTTCCAGTGCCAAAACTCATAAAATGTGATCAGCATGGGAGCCAGGCTAGGTTTTTACTAGCCCGATTGAATCCATCTGTGACACAGAAATCACAGCTTTCTGAAGGATCTGAAGTCATATTCACCGACGATGTTTGTCTGCAAGTTTTTATTGAACACTTGCAGGAGTTGGCTGTTCAGGGTTAGCGACGCATGGACCTGCCCATGGTTCCGCTATCTCAGTTGGGCCCATCTCAGATCCTGGAGATACGGCTTTCTGATAGATGGAATGTCATATTCACGGGTGGTGTTTACTTGCAAGTTTTATTGAACGCTTGCAGTAACTGGCTGTACAGGATGAACGAGTCCATGTGGAATTAGTTACGTGTTATTTCTGGCCATATGTTATCTTGAAAATATTGCCAGAGCTCTACTGCCTGGAGGAATGAGATCTCCTTGATTTGTACATTTGCTCCAGCTCCAGTTTGATGTAAGCCAGTTACCTTTTAATTTTTGTATAGACTGATGTTATTAATCTTTACCCCCCATGAGCGTTGAGATGCCTCTGGTTACATTTGATATGCAGTAAATCACTCTACCATTCTTGTTTTAGTTATGCGGTAGGATAGTGACCCTATTTTAAGGAATTAATGTCTAGATGCTACTCCCTCCGATCCAAAATAAGTGTCACAGTTTTGAACTAAGGTTAGTTCAACCTTGGTTCAAAACTGCGACACTTATTATGGATTGGAGGGAGTATTTATAGGCATCCACATAATACATCCTTTCAGCAGTTCATTTCTATTACGCAAACAGTGACATGTAGATGCCTCTGATCGTCTTCACACAACATCTGCATATTCCTTTTGAGGATGTGATTGCACAGCTGTGTGATTCCAATGGTATGTGACATCTTGCAGACCAACCATGATACATGCATCCTATATAAACATTTCCCTGCCATAAATGCATGATGAATAGACTATGTTTGATTAGCTTATGCAATGTACTTAGCCCTGTTATCACCACAACCCTGGCAGAGCAAGGAAGCTTCTTGCTATGATCGTACCCATCATTCCTCAAGACCCAACCTTCTCAATAACTCAATGACAGATAGGCTAAGTTATAGTAATGGATTTCCCATCACCAAGCACATGGCTTGTTCCCCTCCACTTGACCATGCACAGATTACAAAAATAGTGTGCTTATAATTAACAAACAGGTTAACTTACAAGATACCATAATAATAATAGTCTCATTGATGCCCTTTACTTAACAATCACACATACTTAATTGACAACAGTAGAATAAAATCACCAAGTAGATTCTGGGACACATGGTAGGGAACATCACATAACACCAATCCAGCTACACACAGATAGATTATTGCTTCTGGTCCACCAACAAATTAAACATGGCAACTCTCCCTTCTTTTAATCCAGCTAATAATTGAAAACATTATATATCTAAGAAACCATAGCACACTGCAAGAACACCATCCTTATGGCATCATAGTCTTCCTCTTACTGCCCCATGTTTAGCTCTTGTTCTTGTACTTGTCCTTGGCCCTTGGTGCTGAAACAAAAAAGTCTCATGGGGGTTAGAATTAAGATATAACTCTTGAATTGTAAGCTGAAGACACTGACCAAGACCGATGGCTTCGGACCCCTTCATGATCCTCAAGCGTTTGCATGAAGCAACAAACATCCTGCAGGGTAATTGATCATCAGCCGACTAAAGAAACTGAACCGTGGACCTCGCTTAGTTGTATTCTAAGCACGGGGTCGTAAATACAGGAGTAGATAAGGGGGCGCAGGAGTGAAGTAACATACTCCCATGGGACGTCTCCAACAAGCATCCAGTCTCCATCCTTGTCTTCGTAAGTAGTAACAACATCTGAACCATTCACTGCCTCAACCATCTTCCCCTCATTCCCTGGAAAAAAAATAGTTGATGATTGTGGCACTCGTTGATTCAAACTAAGCTCCCTCCATACCAGTCGAGGCAAAATCATTAACATGAGTTGATAACATGCTCTTGCAGGTTCTGATGCCGATGGTGACAGATCTTACCAGTTGCGGTGAAGGTGCTGAACATCTTCTGCAGAGCAATGGAGAGGTCCTTGTAGGTGTTGTACATCTTGAGATCCACCTTGCGCAGGTAGGGCGCGCCGTCCATGCTCACCTTGACAAAGTTGGAGCCGTTGGCGCCAGCAGCGGCGGCAGCAGGCTGCTGCTTCTCGGTCTCCTCCTCCTTCTTGATCTTCACCGACTGGATGGTCATGGCGTTCCTGCGGTACGACCGGACTGGTGGCCAACCCACGGCCTGTGCCCTGGTCGACGCATAACATGCAAAATTAGCCACAAATTTACATTTACCACTTGCAAATCAATTCGTGACATAATCTAGTTCCAAGTCCAACCCACTGGTGCTGTAAAAACAAATAAGATTCTCCATTGCAATTGCAGCTGGAGGTTCCATCCATCTCGATCACGCACGTTACTATATTCTTTCCGGCAGCCAGCTTCGTTTAACTAATCTATGTACGCCTGTGGCAACTTTATGGTAGTAAGTAGTACCACCATCATTATGGTGTATAATGAAAACGGCACCAACTTTAGCCAAACGCCACATGAATCATGGCCAGCATGATTATCCACAGCCTCAATCATCTATCTTCTACTACAGACTAAACATTTCTTCATTTCCAGAACGGAGGATGAAACTAATAACGCTTCCTTTTGCAGTGGAATCTGCCAAAAGATGGACGGAAAGTGTAAACATCACCGGTTTTCCTCTCTGACATGTACCGGCTGCCGCACAAAGCAGGCATCAAGTGCGCATATGTTTATGGTTCGGAAAGGCGTTAATAATTCGCGTCGGCGCTTTGGAGGCGACAAACAACACACAGCGGATGGTGTCGCCTTGCGCGCTTTCTGCCATGGGATCTCCTTTGTGGATATTTTGCCCTACTTAAAGCGTTTGCCCATTTGCATGTCATGGTTTATTCAACATCCTATAACTATATAACGAATCCAAACTCGCGAAAACTAGTTTATATATGGTGGGAAAAAGATTTAAAGGCCTGCACATGCTCGAGCTCTACCAATGTCTAATTATGTCTGTACTTCTGGATCTTCAGCTAAACAACCAGAATGAAAAGAAGGAAATGAGACAATTAATAATCAGGTTCCATGCATAGAATCTAGAAAAAACCTACGCTTGTTCAAACTCTACATATGTCTAATTATGCCTGCACTTATGGATCTTTTGCTAAGCAACCAGAATGGAAAGAAAAGGAAAGGAGATAATCAGATTCCATTCATAGAAGCTAGAAAAATCAAATTAACAAAACCAACAACCTACCATAATAAGTTGAAAACTAACGAAATGATTATGTGAGATAAAGGAAGCATATGCAGGCATACTTGGGAGCAGGTGGCTTCTCGGGGTCGGCGGCCGCGGCCTCTGCGGGCCTCTTGGCCTTGTCGGCGGCCGGCTCCGGCTTCCCGGCGGAGTCTTCCTGCATGCCTCCGGTGGGGAGCGTCAGCTTCAAGTCAATGGTGTCCTCATAGCCCCTCTTCCCGGCCTTGGCCGCCTCGGCGCCGCCCCCGGGCAGCCCGAGCCTGAGCTCCGTCCCGACGTCGACGTCGGCGCCAGCCATCGGCTCCGGTGGAGCAGCTGGTCGGCTAGCTAGCCCGTGCTTGGGTCTCCCACCTTGGACACCTCCACGCGAGCTACTCGAGCAGCTGCTGATCTCTTGGCTTCTCTTTCTCTCTCCGTGTATGCAAGATGGCTTGTGATTAGGAGATGGAGGTGGTGGAAGAGAGAGAGGAAGCAAGAACTGGGTGGGGGTGCGTATATATAGAGGGAAGAGAAAGAGAGAGGAGAGATGAAGTGGTGAATGCACTGCTGGTAGGGTGGTAGAGAGAGAAAGCTGTGGGGTTACTAGAACAACAGTTAGTTAGAGCATGAGTGAGCCTACTTGGAGGTTGGAGCCAATAATTTTTGTTTCCATGTTTCCCCGGCTTGGATTGTCTGCTCAACGACTGATGCAAGCATAGGTGTTGCCGTGTTGCCAGTTAGCACGGTGTGGAGGCCTACCAACTTGGATCCAGTGCTATGAAATGTCAACAGGGTGGTGAATGTTGTAGGCCAACAAATAAGTGGTTTGCTACTTGCTAGTACTATAATTTATTAGTGGGTCGAAGTATAATTAGTCACCAGCTAAAATCCCCATGGGAGATGAGCTGCTGGGTGCTGCTGTCCAGCTATCCATTGCCACAGTGTTTAGCTCTTTGTGGCCTATGAGTTTTAGTCCATGCATTTAAGGATTATTTTTGGATCCAGGATCAATTGCAAAATTGCATGAGTTCATGTCTCATGATTTGAAGGCTCAAATTAATACGAGTTGTTGCAGTTATCACATATACTGATTCTTACTTGGTTTCTTAAGGTACTACTTGCTTTGCTTGAACTTGTTTTTTTTAAGGTACTGCTTATGAAAATCGGGTGAAACCCTTTCATCTATTTTTTGTTGGTTGTGTGCTTGAACTTGTGTACTTTATTTAGCTAGAGCATCAATGGGAGTGATGCTAAAGTGATGGCAAGAAGTAATTTTGTCACAAAATGAGGAAAATTACAATTTTGTGTCACTTCCTGGTAGATAGAGACATTGCTCCTTGATATTTACCCTGTCCGTTTTACAATTTTGCGTCACTACCTGGTAGATGGAGACATTGCTCCTTGATATTTACCCTGTCCGTTTATATCTTTTATAAAGTTTTCTGTCGGCTGCAATATGGTTCGTAGATTATTTTTGTAAAAAAAAGTTGTGCTGAAAGGAAATAAAGAAGTTATAAGCGTGTGTTACTATCTGATAGATACATGATGAATCAAGTGGAACACATGAATTTATTCTCACAAAGACAACCACCATGTTTAGACAAAGGACAAGTAACCAATACAAGGGCCAAGAAGAAAAGAGATTGTGCACAATTCACTCAACTTTCAAATCCTTGAGCTTTACCATCAATGTCATCAACAAAGGGATTAGTTCGAGAATCCTAAAATTATTCTATTTTTTTAAATCATGGAGCAATTGGATACATGGCTTTTTTTAGCATGCCTCTCGAGGCGGTAACACGCCCACTACTTTTCACAACTAATTCTGCGGTAGATAACACAAACGGGCCATTTTAGGCATAACATGGCCGCAACCCAAACATGTGTGAAATATGTGTGGTACCACGTTTACTTTGTGTGAGCTGCAACGATGAAGCAATGCTTTGTTTTAGTAATGTGTGTTAGCGGGCGAGTCTTGATCAGCTTTCATCTTCTCACCCATGGATTAAAAGTAAGTATTTGTAATAATTAGTCGTGAAAAGTCTGCTATGATGTACGGTAACCTTCTAAACTATATTTTGGCTAACCGAAGCGGCTGAACAAACGTGGTCACCATATCTCGACTTGTGTGGTGTGTACCTTACCTCACGCAGCCACCGCCCCCTCCTAGCTCTTCTCCAGAAATCTTAGGGTTCCTCCGTCTCCCGTCGGCGCCGACACCTGTTCGCCTCGTCTCTGATGCCCTTAGGGCCATGGGGCGCGCTGAATCATGATCCTTGCTGGCGGGAGTGCTCCGTTTTTTGATTTTTTTTTTCTTTGAGTTTTGTTAGGGTTTGTGCTCCGCTCAGGAAGGTGAGGCGACGGCTGTTCCTTGAAGATGGCATAAGATTCTCACCGCCTAGCCCCGTTCCAGTGGTGCGTCTAGCATCGTCGATTGGTGCGTGAAGGTGTGTCTTTGGTGGATCTATCTTTGATGGGTCTGCTCGGATATGGTCATCTTTCGTCTACGTTTGTGTTTCTTCGGGTTGTGTCCTTCCGATCTACGCTACTCTTTATCGGCGGTTGTTACTATTCTGGTGCGCTGGTCCTATGGGGCCTTAGCACAATGACTTCCTGACTGTCTACTATAATAAGCGTTGCCCGACTCCTGTGAGGGGGGCGCTGATGATGGCGTGTCTTCGGTTCGGTTCAGTGCTTTTAGTCGTCGCCAGGTGGCCTACGGATTTGGATGTATTTTTTATTATTTCTGGTGTTGATTGTACTGTCATGATCAAAGATGAATAGATTGAAAGTTTACTTAAAAATGTGGTCACAAATAAACTCATCATCCAAACCGCAATGCACCAATTGTGTAACACTCACTCACATATACTGCTATGCTTATTTTTATAGAATACATATATACTGATGTTTGTGTAGCCTTTGTGGCCCGTGATGAGCAACGAAATGAAGCAGAAGGGTACCGTAAAAAAAACAGAAGGGTACCGGGTACCTGGTACGCGTGCAGGGTTGGCGGGACGCAGACGATCCAGGGCCAGCCCGTCCGCGGCGCCGGTGCCGGTGCCGGTGCAGGGAAGCGGAGCGGAGCGAAGCCATACGGGGCCAGGCCAAGGCCGTGCAGGCCGGGAGCCGAAACGTGGCGCCGGGATGAGCTGGCCACCGCCGGTTTTGCCGCTGCGTGCCGGTTGGTCGTGACGCGCCTCATGGCGTCACCCTTCTTCTCCCCGGAGCCCCAGCTAATTTTCACCGCGGGTGGGCCCGCCCCGTGGGCCCGGTGGGCCGCGATGCGTGTTGTGGCCCCGGCCCTCCTCGTTCCCGATCCCCGGGGCCCACGTCGCGGCAGGATACATCGCCTTCTCCTGTTCCGGCCGGACCCCACGTCACAGGCAACGAACTGGACACGGAAATTTCTCGGAGTTGGTTCGTGCTGATTTTCATTCATGACCGGAGGCGGCGGTGAAAACCGGGCCGAGTTCAAAAAAGGCCGGAAAGAAAAAAGCTGGGCGATGCGTGCCTTCGGGCGAGCGTGGAGCGGCTTTTGGGATCCCTGGGGCGGCGGGGCCCGCGTGCCGGGAGGGGTGGGGGCAGGTCAACTCAGGTGTCGGCCCCACGGCCCCGCGTGCATGTGGCGGATGCCATCCGATGCGATGCGAGCGAGCGAGCACTGTGAACGGATTCCCGGCGCCACGCGACCACACCTTTTCTGTATACCATATACTAATCCCGGCCGATGAGATTAGATTAGATTAGTTTTTGTTTTGGGCTTAGCCGCAGCATGACAGCGCATGATTTCTTGGCCACCAATCATTCCCCGGCCACCAATCGAGTTTCACTGGTGGCGGCAGCTGAATTAGTTAATTACTTATATGCTTACATTATCATCGCTACACAACGGAACAGAGCCAGCCAGCTAGGTAATTACCCGAATGGGCATGCACCTGGCCTGGATCTAGTTACGTTTAGGAAACTCGGCGGAGAATCTAAGCAGATGGCGCACATCAACGCAGAGTAGACGTACGTGGATGCAATGCGCCGGGTGATGCAAACAAGCGTCTTCCAGCCTAGAAATACTCCTGGCGGCTGTGTACAGGGAGAAGCAGAGCAAAATGCGCAAGATATAAGCTCAATTACCGCTGGATTTGACTGATCATCGATCAGTGTGTATCAACAAGAGCTTAGTACAGTACTTTTTCCGGTTCTTTTTACTCTGCATATTAGGTCTGTCCGAAGTCAATCTCATCCAACTTTAACTAAGTTTATATAAAAAATTATAGATATTCACATAACAACACCAATGTCATTAGATTCATCTTGGAATATATTTTCATATTATATTTATTAGATATTATAGATGCTAATAATTTTTAATATAAATTTGATCAAACTTAGCAAAGTTTGACTTTCGGCAAATTCAATGTGCAAAGTAAAAAAGATCGGAAAGAGTACTTAGCTAGGCCTAGGTGTGACGTCATACATGCAGTACCAACGGTCCAGTAGCAATGGAGTGGTGGAGCAAATAAGTAGAGGAGAGAAATGCATCCTGGACGGATCGATGATACCTGCACAGAGCAGGCCCTTCTGAACGAGCTTTCTACACGATTCAGATAAGGTACTAGGGGTATAAAATAGACGAGGTAGACGATGGGCAGTGGTACGTACGCATATATGCACGGTAGTACGTTGGTGCCCGCGGATGGACGGACGGCCGGCCGGGTAACAGAGCATCTTCAACAGGAGCCATTCGCGCCGCACGCAAAACATAGATATACCGCGCGTGCATCGTCTGATTTGGTGCGACGCGCAGCGCTGACTCCAGCAGCCGTGCTAAAATGTAGCGCACGCGCCGCTCCAGCAGCGCGTCAAAATGCAGCGCGCGCGACTCGCACAAACAACATATGCATTGGAAAACAGAAGAAAAAGATCAAAACAAATAAAAATAAATAGTTCAATTTCGTTTATTACAACTCAAATAAACAGTTTTTATCGTTCAATACAACAAATAGTGCAATTAAACATAATAAATAGTTCAACAATACAATAACGAACGTATAAATCATGATGCTCTTTGTCGTCTATTCCATGCCCACCACTCCTTAATGAGATCCTTCTGAAGATCATTATGCGCTGCGGGACGTCGAATGACATGATAGGAGGCAACAAAACGGGCCACCCTTTCAGCCCTCCGTCGCACTCGCACGGGGTGTCCCAAGAGCTCATACTGAGAGTAGTCTACATCTTGGCCACGCTCATTCTCGATGATCATATTGTGCATGATCACACAAGCGTGCATTATGTACCAAAGCATCTTCTGATCCCAAAATCTAGCCGGTCCTCTCACAATAGCAAATTGGGCTTGCAAAATCCCAAAAGCTTTCTCCACATCTTTTCTAGCCGCCGCCTGAGCATTGTGGAAATCAAGATTTTTCTTACCTTCTGGCTTTTTTAATGGCTTGACAAAGGTTTGCCACTTTGGATAGATGCCATCCGCTAGATAATAGCCATAGTTGTATGTACGGCCATTTGCTACAAACTGCACCGGTGGCAACTCCCCATTTGCAATCTTACTCATCAGTGGTGACCGGTTGACAGCATTGATGTCATTCAAAGATCCAGACATTCCAAAGAATGCATGCCAAATCCAAGTCTCTTGATCGGCCACCGCTTCAAGGATTATAGTGGAACCCTTTTTTTGGCCGTGGAATTGCCCATGCCATGCCTTTGGACAATTCTTCCAAGTCCAATGCATGCAATCTATTGAGCCAAGCATGCCAGGAAAACCGCGAGCTTTGTTCATCACTAAAAGCCTTGCGACGTCTTCAGCGTTGGGAGATCTCAAATACTCCTCGCCAAACACTTGCACAATTCCGACTGCGAAGCGCTTGACACACATGATGGCTTGGCTCTCACCCATAGCCAAGTGATCATCAACTAGACCAGCCGGTATACCGTATGTCAACATACGCAAAGCGGCTGTCACCTTCTGAAAGGTGCTATGCCCGAGCTCTCCGGCGGCATTCCTCCTTTGCTGAAAAAAGCGGTCATGCCTCGCTAGTTTCTCTGCAATGCGCCTGAACAATTCGGTGCTCATCCTAAACCGGAGACGAAAATACGACTCGGGGTATGTGGGATTCTCCGTAAAATAATGCCTGTTCAATTTGTTGTGGGCATCGATCCTATCCCTCCAAATTTTTTGACGACCCATAACCGAACCACCGTGCTTCGGTTTTTTATTAATATGCATAGCTAGGATCATTGCAAGATCCTCCTCCTCTTCCATATCAAATTCTTCTTCGGAAGAATCATACGACGAACTCATCTACAATGTTGAATACTATGCTATAAATACAAAACTACAATCAACATGAACAAAATTCATGGCTTTTGAGCAATACATACCTTCTAGGCGTCTTGTCGAACACCTTGCGGGCGCCGGGCAGCAGTGAGCGCGCGGGCGCTGTTCGTCGGAGGACTAGCACGCGCGCGGGGCGGCGGGACTAGAGGAGGGCCGGAGAAAGCGCGCGTGGGGCGGGGATAGGCCGGGGAAGCGCCGGAACAGTCGCCGGGTGGCGCGGCCGGCGACGGCGGCGCGGCTGGAGGGAGGGGGTGGGAGGTGCACGTGAGCGGGAGCGGGCGCATCAAATAAGCGGCGCGCGATTGCGTTTCGGCCCGCGCGCTGGACTACGTATGCCGCGTGCGCGGTTTTCGCGCGCCCGCTGGAGCAACTATTCCGGTTGCGCGCGCGCTAAAAGGGAGGATTTTGCGGCGCGGCGCTAGTTTGGCGCGCCTGTTGAAGATGCTCTAACGGGGAGGAGATGGCGCATGCATGCATGTGGGGTGGGTGCGGGTGTGTCGCCAGCACGCTGAACCCATGCCCATGTGCCTCGGCCCGGTGCACCCCACCACCCGGCCCTTCCACGATCTCTCCTCCTGCCTGCCCGCCCGTGCATATGCGGGTATCAGGGTATGTACACAGTTCTCCATTCCATTTCCATCGGATCATATCTCATATGCGTTGCGCCCCTAGACGCCTAAGGACATGTATAATGGTTAATGAAACAATTTTATCTTAAATCTTGCATGTAATTTAGATATGACAAAAAACATGTTTTACAATGGGTCATCTCTTAGCCTTATCTCCAATAACTAGCTATTCCTAAAAACATGGTGAGACATATTGTGCTAAGAGATCACCTCTTGCCTTCTCTTAAATAAGAGAAGACAAGCTTTTTTTATGATTTCTCTCTCCTTCACCTCATCATTTATCCTACATGGTATTACTAAGGGCATGCACAATGCATAGCCTCAAGGTGATGCCTCTCATGCCATGTAGGATCGGATGTGACGTAAAGTAGGTTCGGATAGGGAAGTGGGATCCTCTCCATGAGGCGGGTGCTTGAAGAGAAAAAGTGTGGTCCGGTGACAAAAACTGAAAAGGTTAGAGTAAAAGTAGAGATGCATGTGTAGTAGAGTCTTTATTTTCTATTTCTTAATGAGGTCCACTGATGATAGCTTGCATTGGAGAGAAAAATAAATGTATGTGTGTCACAACCCTAGAATATCTGAGTATAATAGTTGCATTAGTGAGCCTGCATCATGTTTATATTTCAAGGAAATTGAAATGAGGAATTTTCAAAGCCTCGGAAATTATTGTAAAGAAGGGCAAGAATCCTTTAAATTGCATTCAGTGATTCCAAATTGCCCTAAAAATAGTTTTGTGAATTTTGGCAAGAGTTATATATCAAACCAAAATTCTGGAACATTTTTAAGGAATTATTTTGGCACTGAATTTAAATCATTATTGTATTTGAATTTGGAATTATATTCATAATATATGGGATATATTTTCAAATAACTTTGAAATAATTTATGTGCCTCTGGAAAAGTCCATGAGGCAACATAAAAATACTCAAAGGATGTTTTGGCATTGTTTGAATTTTGTTTGAATTCAAAATAGTGGCAAAGGATTAAATAAAAGAAAACAGAAGGGAAATAAAATAGGACTGAACTTACCTGAGCAGCCCACCTACCTGGCCCAGGAGAGAAGCCGGCCCAGCCCACTTACCTCCTCGCTCGTCGTCTTTCTCCTGCCAGTAGGAGGAGCGAACACGCGCGCGCACCCGAGGAGCCCTCCACCTCCTGCTTCGCGCTGGAGGCCGCTCCTTCGTCCTAATCCGCGTCTGGAGACGCGCGAGGCCCTCCTCTCACTTTCCCCTCATCCTCTGCTTTCTATCTCGCCTCTAGCCCCTCCTCTGAGCGTCACCGAGAGCTTCCGCCGTCCGCCGCGCCTCGCCCGCGTGGCCACCGACGACAAAATGACGCGCCACCGTGCTCCCGAGATCGTCCGTACCTCCCTGCACCTCCTCATCGCACCAAGAAAGGCCGGAGGCCCTCCAGCGTCGCCAGTCATCTTCCTCGCCGCCTCGGCCACCGGACATCGTCGTCGAATTCGCCGCCGCAGAGGCCTCCCCGAGTCCAATGAGACCTCCAACGCCCCCGCTGTGAGCTCCACTCCGTTTTCCCCTCCTTCATTTTGCTTGTTCCCGTGCCGTAATGCCCTCGCCCACATGCCCGAGCACCGCCGTCCGCCATGGCCGCCTAGCTTTCTTGACCCGAGCCCCTCCGCTCGAACCCGTGGCACCAGCGTGCTTCTGGTGGCCCGTGGATGCCACCTAGCTCATTAGATCCTCCCCTAGCACACTGCAACCCCGCGCCCGCATCTACCCGAGCTTTGGTCGCCGCCATGGACGGTGAGCTTCGTGCTCGCGAGCTCCTCCGCCTGCGCTCGTTGCCTCCGCGTGTTCCTGGTGATCCCATCAACCCGTAGAGCCCATTGGCCGTGCTCGCCGTGCCCCGTAACGCCTCAAGCATGGATGTCTGAACTCCGGCCGCCGCCGCGAGCTCCGTTCCGGTGAGCTCCGGCCAGCCCAGCCCCAGCCGCCGCCACCTTTGGATGCGGCGCACCTTTAGCTACCCGTAGACACAAACCACGCGCAAAACCGAGCCCCGTAGCAAGTTTCCGACGAACTTCCGCCGCTGATCTGGTCGTCGCCGGCCTAAGTCCGGCGATGATGACGTGGCATTATCATCAGCGGCTAATCCCCCAATTACCACACTAACAGACACTGACAGCGGGCCCCACCACAGGGTCAAACCCCAGTCAGCACCAGATTTGACCGTGGTTTAGTCCCTGGGTCAATGACACGCGGGTCCCACCAGTCAGAGTTGACCCGGGTCAACTCGGCTGACCTGCTGACGTAGTAGTGACACAATGCTGATGTCATTAATCATTTTCTCGATTTAACTTATTCAGGAAATTTCAGAAAATAGCTAAAACTTCTAAAAATCATAGAAAATAATCTATAACTCCAAATGAAATAAATTATATATGAAAAATTATCAGAAAAATTCAAGGAATCCATCTGTACCATTTTCATGCATGTTTGAACATGTTTGTCCTCTGTTTTGGACAAAACAAATAAAGGGCATTTAAATAATCATATATGGAGATGGAATTTGAATCATGTATTCAAACCAACTTCATTTAAATCATAGCTAGATGCATTAGCTCAAATCATAACATTACTGCCATGTCACATTCATGCATCATACTGTTACATTGCATTAATTGTATATCTTCTCTGTTGCCGGTATTTGTTCCCTCTCGGTAGACGACGTTTCGACAATGAGTTCGATGACACCGATGAAGATCTATCCTATCTTCAGAAGTGCCAGGCAAGCAAAACCCCCTTGTTCATTCCGATACAATCCCACTCTCTCGCTCCTGCTCTCTTTTACTGCATTAAGGACAACGTCGTTTCAACTGTTACATGCTGCGGTAGCTGAACCCCTTTCCTCTGCATGACCAGTCATTGCTACAGTAAATAGATGAAACCCACTAGCATGAGTAGGAGTTGTTTGAGCCCTGATGTGCCTACTCATTCATGTTGTTGTCATGCCTGCTACTTCTTAGAGTTGGGTCAGGTCTGATTCATCGGGGATGAATTGGAATGGTGTTGAACATGTCCTACAGTGTGTGAGATAAGTGTGTGAACACGATTTGGTAAAGGTAGCGGTGAGAGGCCATGTAGGAGTACATGGTGGGTTGTCTCATTGCAGCCGTCCTCAGGAACTGAGTTCCGTGTTTGTGATCCATGAACAGTTACTACCACACATTGGGCTCCGGGCGCTCCAAGCTCTCTCGACTTATTAATCAACTCGATCTCTGTCCAGGAGTTGCAATTAGTTTCTGGTGTTTGTAGGTAGTGTTAGTAGTCTACCAAGTGGCACCCGGTACAGGTGGGCTTGGGACAGACTAGGCACAGTGGCCCGGTGTACCAAGTGGCACCCGGATGGTGGGCTTGGGAACCCTGTACACATCGTTTGGGGCCGTGAGCGACACCCCGGCCGGATCTCCTTGCGGATGGAACCCGAATAGGCGATAAACCTGGACTAGAGACTTGTTGGTTTGTCAGGTCGTGGCCGACACCCTCGCCCGGCTTCCGCTTGAAGGTTGCCGAGGTACATGACGTGTACAGGGCGATAAGTGGCGAGAGCGTGTGTGAAGAAGTACACCCCTGCAGGGTTATCATTATCTATTCGAATAGCCGGATTCCTCGGATATGGAAACTTGGACCCCTTGCATAGTTCATAGACAAGTGAAAGTGGATACTCTAAAACTCGCAAGATAAGCGTGAGTGCTATGGATGGCCTTCTCGTAGGGAGACGGGAGCGGATCCATAGTGGTGTATTGATATGGTGAACATGTGGACTCGTGTGCGCCACCTCAAAAGAGTTGCTTGCAAACGTAGTTTAGGATAGCCACCGAGTCAAAGCTGGCTTGCTGCAGTTAAACTCCACCACCCCCTTTGTTGATATCGATGCATATGTAGATAGTTCTGATGTAAGTCTTGCTGGGTACATTTATACTCATGTTTGCTTAATTTATGTTTTGCAGTGAGACTTCAGTCCCGCTAGTAGTTCCGCTTGGACTTCGACGTTTAGCTTGTTACCTCAGCTACGATCTTGCACCCTCGGCAGGATCTAGTAGATAGTCGGGCTTCTCAGCCTTTTTCATTTGTAGATGTCTGTACTCAGACATGTTAAGCTTCCGCGTGTGTTTTGATTTGTATGCTCTGAATGTTCGGTCATGAGACCCATGTTTGTAATATCTCGCTCCTCGGAGCCTATTGAATAAATATTTGAGTCGTAGAGTCTTGTTGTGATGCCATGTTGTATGTACTCATATCGGGCATATTGTGTGTATGATTGAAATGCTTGGTATGAGTGGGATCCGACAACCTAGTTGTTTATCCTTGGTAGCCTCTCTTATGGGGAAATGTAGTCTTGTGCTTCCATGAGCCATAGTAGTCCGCTACAGCCCGGTTCACCGGAGTCCTGCTAGCCCAGCACTATTGCTCAGGACACTTGACTGGCCGTCATGTGTTTCACTTTGTTCCTGTGTCTGTCCCTTCGGGGAAATGTCACGCGGTGACATCCGGAGTCCTGCCTAGCCTGCTACAGCCCGGGTTCCCGGAGTCCTGTTAGCCCAGTGCTACAACCCGGATTCACACGCTGCTGGCCGACATGCTTGATGTGATTCATGTATGCCTGTTCCCATGAGTTAGTGCCACTTTGGGTTCATGACTAGTCATGTCGGCCCAGGTTCTCTGTCATATGGATGCTAGCGACACTATCATATACGTGAGCCAAAAGGCGCAAACGGTCCCGGGCCAGGTAAGGTGGCACCCGTGGGAATACCGTGCGTGAGGCCGCAAGGTGATATGATGTGTTACATGCTAGATCGATGTGGCTTAGGATCGGGGTCCTGACAGCTTTGGTATCAGAGCCTGACTGCCTGTAGGATTACCAAGCCAAGCTGGTCGAAGTTGTGTTTAGAAATGCTTTAGTTATATAAGGGAATTGATTGTGGATGGGAACGTAAGGCTCTTTTTACTCCTTACCCTCATGACCTTCTGATCTGAGTCATCCTCTTCTCTTCTACGGGGTTTAAGAACTAGTCTTCTCATCTATCTATCAGGATGACGTGTTACTAATCCATAGACTTATAAGATTGTTGGATTTAAGCCCCAGCTCAGTTTCTACTACTTTCGTGTGTTCATAATTGGTCTCGGAACCTTGATATTGTGATGTTGAGTGGCTATGCCATCATTTTGCAGGATGTCTCAAATATTTTTGAGCATTTACAGCCGTTATGATGTCGGAGTCATCCCAGGTTTCTAAATAGTCGGATGCATTTGCAAATCTTTCCTCCGTGTTCCCGTTATCCTTTTGGGTCAGATTAAGCACACTAATCGGTGAGTTGAGGTACTCTGTTGCCTCCACATATATGTTGTAGCTATTGTTATGACCCTAGGTGTCTTAGGGAGTCACCTAGTAATCTAGCCATGTCTTGTGTTCCCAGTGTGATGAATCTGGCCACCATTCTTGAAAGCATCCCGCGATGCCATTTAGTTAGTCAGTATTCTATTCCTGGGTCCCTGACCCAAGATTCACCCTACTTACCTCATGTTGATAGTGTTGCTAGTTCCTTTAGGATATTAGTAACCTTTTCATTAGTCCTCGAGGTCCGTGGTATTTCCTTCTTCCAAATACTATGAACCACTTATGGCAGAAGTTCTTGAACCAAAGGATCACAACCAGAGTGCTCTTGATGAGTTCTCCATTCTATATTGTGGCTCTGCCAGTTCTACCTTTCTGCGTGGGTTATCCGGAAGAAATATGTTGAACTCGTTCGACATACTAATCTATGCATCCACCACTCAGAAAGTTATATGTTCCTTGAGTTGTCCCCCCCTTCAGTTATATTCCGACCTTCATCTATCAATTGATAGTAAGGAGTATTTGGCAATCGTGTTTATCAATGCCTATTACTCTAGTGGTCAGTCAAGCCATTCTATTCTAGAATGACTAGGAGAAACAAACTCCAGTACCTTATCCATATCTAGGATTGGGTCAAAGTAGTTGTATTCCATGGATCAAATGCCAACCCAGCTTTTGCTCCGTTCTACCTTGGAGTGTTACCATATTTATGTCAAGAATGTCATGAGAATTGCACCACCTCTTATGAATTCTTGACGCAATGATACTTATCGCCATCATTATTCATTCTTCGGTTCCGTGTTGTTGTAACCGGAATGCCGACAAGTGAACTATGATGTGTGAAATCAATACTCCTAGCAACCCCGTTGCTTGGTAGTTAATGGACAATAAACTCATTCTTAGCGTGTTGGTTATTGAATCATCATTCTAAGATTGATCGTGCTACCTAGTCCATTTTCCTGGTGCACTCTTCGATCAAGAGTTGGGACTGTGTCTATCCTTGCTTAGTTGATCATATCATCTTGCCATGAAAAGCAAGATTGTTCTCGAGCTTAGTAACATATCGGTGGTTCGTGATTTTCCGAACATCTTCTCGGAAGTGTTACCAGGTTGTCACCTGACCGCTATGTTGAGTTCGTGATCATGTTGATTTTCCTCCAAACCACCCAATCTCCAAGAATCTGTGTGGGATACCCCTGAGCTAGTTGGTTAAGCCAAACAACAACTTGGAGAGTTGGAAGATGAAAGCTTAATCCACTTAGCTCATCACTAAGGGATATCTTTGTGTTTGTGTGTGTGTTGAAGAAAGATGATATCTCCATCGATTGGTCCTCGTGATCAGTTGTTGGATCTATCGCCTTGTCAAAACATTGACTTGAGTATGGACTATCGTCAAGTCAAATCAGAACCAACGATGTTCGTAATGTTGTCTTACTCGTGGTTGATCCCTCGAGCATACACCATTACATCTTTTGGTCTGACCAATGCTATCACCGTGTTCACATGATGGTGGAAGTCTAGTGATATGGAAATTCCGATGAGTTGTTGTTGAGTCCATCAACAGCATTTTGTCTCCTCCATGACGCGTGTTGAACATCCAGCTAGCATTGGAAAATTGTGTAAGCATTTTCTTCATGCCCCGTTCATGAAGTATCTGTCTGGATGGAAGAAGTGACTTCCTCTGGTTCACGTGCAATCGATGCAAGTTGCTGCCGTGAATTCGAGAAAGTTTATTTTTGCCTCCTCTGGAATCATCCCAAGTTAGTCATGCACGTGCGAAGTGCCCTATGGTTTGGTAGGTTGGCCGCCTCCATTCCATATGTGTTCCTAGCACACCAAGCCACTGACTGACTTGCTCACGGATAAGAAGTTCATCGATAAGTGCACAAGGACTTCGATATCCTCGATGATGGTTCCCCACCTGCGCTCGGTAGTGTTTTATTATAAGACTACCATGTGGTCATGCTTGTCTTGGATAGCGTGTTCACAGGTTTGTAGCAGAACCAGCTCATGTTTTGGAGCTTGCTACCGTAGCTCATTCCCCGAGAATCTTGCAATGTCATCTCGTCGAATAGCGTTGCAGACTTCATTTTTTTTTCTAGACTTGATGAGTCTGGAATATCCTGACACCAACCAGATCTGAATCTCAGGCAGATATGATGGTTGGAACGTACTCCAAGAACTATAATGTTGGTCTCTCTGTAACCGGTAACGTGGGTGTCGTGGCCAACACACCTAGCCGGAAGGCCTATTATTGCAGTATCTTTGTTGAAGAAGTTGGTCACCTCCCCATAAGGATCTCGCAGGATCTACCTCCATGGTTATTCCTTATGGATTCTTGAGCTTCCGAAGTCCGACCTTTTACTTGATGTTCTAGATATCAAACCATATCTATAAATGGATTACACTAGCACATCAAGGAGAACATTAGAAGCGGAGTGCTATATGTCTCTCGGTCGATCATCCAGATTTTGTTCCCTTGGCCTCGCTAAGGTGAAATATAAGAAAGTGTTATCTTCCTTTGCATCTGCATCATCCATCACCATTCATCATGGTGGTATGTTGTGTTGCCAGGATCCTTGACAAGGATATTGGTAAAACCTTGATGAATATGGAGATGCTCAAGTTCTTGAGAGCATGCACAAGCACTAGGTTTTACCGTTGGCGTTAACTGGGATTTGCTTCCAGTTTCCTCGGTTATGTTATAACCTTTTCAAACAGTGGACTCACTCTTGACTGTTGAGTTCTTCCCCAGTTACCAGAATCATTCCCAACATTTGCATTTTGTTCCCAGCTTGCACCTCAGTAGTTGTTGTTCAGGATCATCTTGAAAAGTGGACTTACCATGGGTCCCATCCATTTCCGATGATAAGAAAAATCATCCAATGCGTTGTCTTCAACAAGGTAGTCCACATCATCCATCCTAGTCCGAGTATGTCATTCCTCCGAACACCTTCCAATGATCGGTTGTGATTTGCCCTAGGCTGGTGAGAAGAGTTCCAATGATCTATGGATCAAAAGTAATTCTTTTTGCCACTTAAGGGAATATTTCTGCGAGTCACCTTCCTTAAGATGTCTGGTTGGTATCATGGCAATTATCTCTTCGCTACCTTGAAACCATGCATCATCCTACTCCAACGTGAAGATGTTGCCTACCAAATTGGACCTTTGTCATCTGCTACCTTTTCCTCATTCCAAATGTTTGTCTTGTGTCTCAGTTCAAGAGATGTTTCAATGTCTCATCCCATGAGTTGGTCCTGAGTTGTTTGATCTTCGAGAAGATCGATTCTTCTAGAGTTTTTCCTTTTCTCTCTTGTCATGTTAGTTGGAGTTCTCAGAGCAAGACATCGAGACAAAGATGGTGATCGCGTCAACGTTCCTATGCAGTGCAACCTAGATCGTGAAGACCATGTTAGTTGTGCCCCTCTGTCTTATTACCTCATGTCTTGAATCTCGGGGCGAGATTCTTGTTTTAGTGGGGGTGAGTTGTCACAGCCCTAGAATATCTGAGTATAATAGTTGCATTAGTGAGCCTGCATCATGTTTATATTTCAAGGAAATTGAAATGAGGAATTTTCAAAGCCTCAGAAATTATTGTAAAGAAGGGCAAGAACCCTTTAAATTGCATTCAGTGATTCCAAATTGCCCTAAAAATAGTTTTGTGAATTTTGGCAAGAGTTATATATCAAACCAAAATTCTGGAACATTTTTAAGGAATTATTTTGGCACTGAATTTAAATCATTATTGTATTTGAATTTGGAATTATATTCATAATATATGGGATATATTTTCAAATAACTTTGAAATAATTTATGTGCCTCTGGAAAAGTCCATGAGGCAACATAAAAATACTCAAAGGATGTTTTGGCATTGTTTGAATTTTGTTTGAATTCAAAACAGTGGCAAAGGATTAAATAAAAGAAAACAGAAGGGAAATAAAATAGAACTGAACTTACCTGAGCAGCCCACCCACCTGGCCCAGGAGAGAAGCCGGCCAAGCCCACTTACCTCCTCGCTCATCGTCTTCCTCCTGCCAGTAGGCAGGAGCGAACACGCGCGCGCACCCGAGGAGCCCTCCACCTCCTGCTTCGCGCTGGAGGCCGCTCCTTCGCCCTAATCCACGTCTAGAGACGCGCGAGGCCCTCCTCTCACTTTCCCCTCATCCTCTGCTTTCTCTCTCGCCTCTAGCCCCTCCTCTGAGCGTCACCGAGAGCTTCCGCCGTCCGCCGCGCCTCGCCCGCGTGGCCACCGACGACAAAATGACGCGCCGCCGTGCTCCCGAGATCGTCCGTACCTCCCTGCACCTCCTCATCGCACCAAGAAAGGCCGGAGGCCCTCCAGCGTCGCCAGTCATCTTCCTCGCCGCCTCGGCCACCGGACGCCGTCGTCGAATTCGCCGCCGCAGAGGCCTCCCCGAGTCCAATGAGACCTCCAACGCCCCCGCTGTGAGCTCCACTCCGTTTTCCCCTCCTTCATTTTGCTCGTTCCCGTGCCGTAATGCCCTCGCCCACATGCCCGAGCACCGCCGTCCGCCATGGCCGCCTAGCTTTCTTGACCCGAGCCCCTCTGCTCGAACCCGTGGCACCAGCGTGCTTCTGGTGGCCCGTGGATGCCACCTAGCTCATTAGATCCTCCCCTAGCGCACTGCAGCCCGGCGCCCGCATCTACCCGAGCTTCGGTCGCCGCCATGGACGGTGAGCTTCGTGCTCGCGAGCTCCTCCGCCTGCGCTCGTTGCCTCCGCGTGTTCCTGGTGATCCCATCAACCCGTAGAGCCCATTGGCCGTGCTCGCCGTGCCCCGTAACGCCTCAAGCATGGATGTCTGAACTTCGGCCGCCGCCGCGAGCTCCGTTCCGGTGAGCTTCGGCCAGCCCAGCCCCAGCCGCCGCCACCTTTGGATGCGGTGCACCTTTAGCTACCCGTAGACACAAACCACGCGCAAAACCGAGCCCCGTAGCAAGTTTCCGACGAACTTCCGCCGCTGATCTGGTCGTCGCCGGCCTAAGTCCGGCGATGATGACGTGGCATTATCATCAGCGGCTAATCCCCCAATTACCACACTAACAGACACTGACAGCGGGCCCCACCACAGGGTCAAACCCCAGTCAGCACCAGATTTGACCGTGGTTTAGTCCCTGGGTCAATGACACACGGGTCCCACCAGTCAGAGTTGACCCGGGTCAACTCAGCTGACCTGCTGACGCAGTAGTGACACAATGCTGACATCATTAATCATTTTCTCGATTTAACTTATTCAGGAAATTTCAGAAAATAGCTAAAACTTCTAAAAATCATAGAAAATAATCTATAACTCCAAATGAAATAAATTATATATGAAAAATTATCAGAAAAATTCAAGGAATCCATCTGTACCATTTTCATGCATGTTTGAACATGTTTGCCCTCTGTTTTGGACAAAACAAATAAAGGGCATTTAAATAATCATATATGGAGATGGAATTTGAATCATGTATTCAAACCAACTTCATTTAAATCATAGCTAGATGCATTAGCTCAAATCATAACATTATTGCCATGTCACATTCATGCATCATACTATTGCATTGCATTAATTGTATATCTTCTCTGTTGCCGGTATTTGTTCCCTCTCGGTAGACGACGTTTCGACAATGAGTTCGATGACACCGATGAAGATCTATCCTATCTTCAGAAGTGCCAGACAAGCAAAACCCCCTTATTCATTCCGATACAATCCCACTCTCTCGCTCCTGCTCTCTTTTACTGCATTAAGGACAACGTCGTTTCAACTGTTACATGCTGCGGTAGCTGAACCCCTTTCCTCTGCATGACCTATCATTGCTACAGTAAATAGATGAAACCCACTAGCATGAGTAGGAGTTGTTTGAGCCCTGATGTGCCTACTCATTCATGTTGTTGTCATGCCTGCTACTGCTTAGAGTTGGGTCAGGTCTGATTCATCAGGGATGAATTGGAATGGTGTTGAACATGTCCTACAGTGTGTGAGATAAGTGTGTGAACACGATTTGGTAAAGGTAGCGGTGAGAGGCCATGTAGGAGTACATGGTGGGTTGTCTCATTGCAGCCGTCCTCAGGAACTGAGTTCCGTGTTTGTGATCCATGAACAGTTACTACCACACATTGGGCTCCGGGCGCTCCAAGCTCTCTCGACTTATTAATCAACTCGATCTCTGTCCAGGAGTTGCAATTAGTTTCTGGTGTTTGTAGGTAGTGTTAGTAGTCTACCAAATGGCACCCGGTACAGGTGGGCTTGGGACAGACTAGGCACAGTGGCCCGGTGTACCAAGTGGCACCCGGATGGTGGGCTTGGGAACCCTGTACACATCGTTTGGGGCCGTGAGCGACACCCCGGCCGGATCTCCTTGCGGATGGAACCCGAATAGGCGATAAACCTGGACTAGAGACTTGTTGGTTTGTCAGGTCGTGGCCGACACCCTCGCCCGGCTTCCGCTTGAAGGTTGCCGAGGTACATGACGTGTACAGGGCGATAAGTGGCGAGAGCGTGTGTGAAGAAGTACACCCCTGCAGGGTTATTATTATCTATTCAAATAGCCGGATTCCTCGGATATGGAAACTTGGACCCCTTGCATAGTTCATAGACAAGTGAAAGTGGATACTCTAAAACTCGCAAGATAAGCGTGAGTGTTATGGATGGCCTTCTCGTAGGGAGACGGGAGCGGATCCATAGTGGTGTATTGATATGGTGAACATGTGGACTCGTGTGCGCCACCTCAAAAGAGTTGCTTGCAAACGTAGTTTAGGATAGCCACCGAGTCAAAGCTGGCTTGCTGTAGTTAAACTCCACCACCCCCTTTGTTGATATCGATGCATATGTAGATAGTTCTGATGTAAGTCTTGCTGGGTACATTTGTACTCACGTTTGCTTAATTTATATTTTGCAGTGAGACTTCAGTCCCGCTAGTAGTTCCGCTTGGACTTCGACGTTTAGCTTGTTACCTCAGCTACGATCTTGCGCCCTCGGCAGGATCTAGTAGATAGTTGGGCTTCTCAGCCTTTTTCATTTGTAGATGTCTGTACTCAGACATGTTAAGCTTCCGCGTGTGTTTTGATTTGTATGCTCTGAATGTTGGGTCATGAGACCCATGTTTGTAATATCTCGCTCCTCGGAGCCTATTGAATAAATATTTGAGTCGTAGAGTCTTGTTGTGATGCCATGTTGTATGTACTCATATCGGTCATATTGTGTGTATGATTGAAATGCTTGGTATGAGTGGGATCCGACAACCTAGTTGTTTATCCTTGGTAGCTTCTCTTATGGGGAAATATAGTCTTGTGCTTCCATGAGCCATAGTAGTCCGCTACAGCCCGGTTCACCGGAGTCCTGCTAGCCCAGCTCTACTGCTCAGGACACTTGACTGGCCGGCATGTGTTTCACTTTGTTCCTGTGTCTGTCCCTTCGGGGAAATGTCACGCGGTGACATCCGGAGTCCTGCCTAGCCTGCTACAGCCCGGGTTCCCGGAGTCCTGTTAGCCCAGTGCTACAGCCCGGATTCACACGCTGCTGACCGACATGCTCGATGTGATTCATGTATGCCTGTTCCCATGAGTTAGTGCCACTTTGGGTTCATGACTAGTCATGTCGGCCCGGGTTCTCTGTCATATGGATGCTAGCGACACTATCATATACGTGAGCCAAAAGGCGCAAACGGTCCCGGGCCAGGTAAGGTGGCACCCGTGGGAATACCATGCGTGAGGCCGCAAGGTGATATGATGTGTTACATGCTAGATCGATGTGGCTTAGGATCGGGGTCCTGACAATGTGCCTCAAATTACTTTTTGTCATGAGACATATGTAACCATATGCCACCATTGTACATGCTCTAAGATAGAACCATTGTACATGCCCTAAATGTCCGCTGATTCCGACGCATCGACTTTCGCTCGAACTGTCTGTCTGTACGTAGCTAGGGGCCCTGAGCTCCCCTGGTCGACGAGCTCATCTGACTCACTGGGCTATTACCCATGGCAATATGTCGATCTCCCCTTTTTCAGTGCTTCCTTCTGTTAGTAGCCTTTTCGAGTAACAAGATTGTGTATGGACCGAGTTAATGGAGTTCTTTAATTACATACGGCTTTATTCTCATGCCCTCTCACCAAGAATGAGAAACATGACTAGAAATCAGTTTAGTTTCATGCTTGGAAGGTCAACCATGAAAGGTTACTATTTTCTTAGTACGGCAATTTATGGAAAGATATAGGAAGCAAAAGAAGGACAAGCATACGATGTTCATTTACTCCGAGAACGCTTACGATAAGATACCACGCAATGTCACGTGGCAGGCCTTAACACAAAATGCCAACAAGGTACATTACTCTGATTAAGGACATGTGTAGTAATGTTGTGACAGTTGTTCAAACAAGCGATAACGACGCTGATGACTTCAAAAATAGGACTATACCAAGGGTCAGTTTTGAGTCTTATCTTTTTTGCTTTGGTGATAAACAAGTTCAAAAGGGATAGATATTGTTTGCTTTGATGATGAATAAGGTCACAAGGGATATATGGTGTATGCACTTTACAGATGGGGTGGTGCTAGTCAATGATAGTCAGACGGAAGTTGTAGCAAGTTAGAGCTCTGTAGATAGACTTTGGAGTCAGAAGGTTTTATACATTTTAGAACTAAAATTGAGTATATTAGGTGTGGTTTCAGTCCTACTAGGTATGAGGGAGTGTACAAGCAGGAGGAGGTTAACCTTGACGGGCCGGTGATACCTTAGAATGACACATTACGATATTCTAGATCAATGATGCAGAACGAGGTTATAAATCGATGAAGATCTGAGTCATTGAATCAAAGCCGGATCAATGAAATGGAGCCAAGCTTCTGCCATCCTCGGTGACAAAAGGGTACCACAAAAGTTAGGTAGATAGGCCGTTGTTTCAATCAACCCGTGTCATCGGGATGTTGACCAAGTAAAAGGTGACATGTCCAACAGTAAGTGTAGTAGAGATAATATGGGTTTCAATTATAACTCACTCCAATTTGTTTGTGATTGGAACCTAAGCTCCATTTTGAACACCCGGTTCTTGTATGGCTCTTCTTGCTACGATGCAGTTCTCCTTTCCACTACTTAATTTTGTCTGCTACAAGTCGCAAATTGCATTTTTGCGGGCATATAACCAAACTAAACCAATTACTCATTCGATCCATTATTAAAGTGCATGTGTGAACTTTGAGGGGCGAGAAGAGATTGGGAAGCACACCAAGGGGCAGGGAGCACCACTTGTGATCAATCATCAGCATGATTGGCATCCCCTCCATCGCAAGCAAGTCAGCAGCTTCGTGATTGGGATTAGGGCAGCAGGTACGACTCTCGAGCTACCCCTGATGGAATATACAACGCACCTCCCTCCCCGGCCCTGTCTAGCAATATGCTCGGCTGCATGTGCCCGGTCGATTCCTGCTGCCCTACCACGGAGAGAGACGATGGAATCGAGCCAGGCACGATCCAAGAACCTGCATGCAGCGTAGAATGATGAGCGAAGCTCCATGCAGCCGGGGCCAACAAGTTTTACTCGCAGCCTGCCTGCATGCTGCATGCTTCTCGTACTGGCACACTGCATGCATGGACAGTACTTTTCCTGTACGGTTTTCCACCGTCTGCAGCCGGCCGGCTGGCCGGCAGGCAGGCCTGGGGAGGCGTGCTCCCGCTAGATCAATTCGGACGTTGAAAAAAATGGCGGCCCTGTCTGGTTTCGAGAGGGAAACTGCTCCTGTTGCTGCTGGTTTTACACTCTGAGCGAGTTGCGTGGAACAAACCGCAGATGTCGTGTCTGAGAGGGCAACGACGACGCAGGGGCACGTCTGGGTGTCGCGGGCGGGCAGGCAGGCAGGCACTGAGCCCACGCACGCTAGCTGGCTGGCTCCATGGACGTACGTACACGGTACACACGGTACGTACTGCTCTTTTGGACTTCTTCTCCCGGGAATTCAGTGGTGCCTAGGATCGGGCGCTGCCACTATAGTTTTTCTTTTTCTCGATCTCCTTGTCTATTTGACCTTGAGGTCACTCGAGCTACCAAGTACTCTAGCTAGTAGCACTACGTTCATACTACTTCATACCAGTGTGCTGTTTGTTGGCTGATCGAGTGGGGCGCGGCAGGTCAACTGAGCAAGCTGGCAGGCAGCACTTCACTTTGTGCCCTGTGATTCGTTCAGTCGAAGCAAGATTCCCAGCTCTTTGGAAGTCGGAACCGACGGGAACGCCACTGGTGGCAGTAGCTAGGAGCAGATCGGTCTTGGTAGAAGTGCGGGTGAAGGAAAGGGAAGGGAGCTTGGGGAGAGAGAAGAGGGCCGGCCGGCGTATGTCGAGTGTGGGTGGAGCAAGGCATGGCCGGGCTGCCTGCCAGTACCCGCTGCCCCCGAGTAGACGGTCGCGTGCACGACGACATGGCCTGCACCCACCCATGCCGGCGCGTGCATGCATGCACGCTGCATGGGAACGCGCCGTGCGCGCGTCCGTGCAGCTCACCGTCCGTCACCCCAGCCGCCCATTCCTAGTCCGCCCCCACCCCCGGATCTCCGTAATCCGTATCCTCCTCTAGATCCCGAGACAGGGACGACACTGCCGGCGCATGGATCTCGGCGATGACATGGGTGGACTGGGAGCAGGGCCAAGCCAACCATGTGTGCGCGCAGCCGGTTCGGCCGGCCGTGCGGCTCCCCTGTCGCCGTCGGCGCCCACTCGCGACGTCGGTTGATGGGGGCTTTTGCATTTTCTTCCTCTCCTCGTCGCCGTACGTGATGATTGCTCTGGCGATCGACGTGACCGGGCCGGGTTAGTGCGCGCGCCCCCGCGGTGACCGGGCGACACCAACAGTGGGCGTGAAGCTAGCGTGATGTTGATACGGATCCGACATCAAGCACTACGTACGCGTGCGATCGATCGACCTACTGCGCTGGCTAGCTAGCTGCTGCTTTACAGTTTAGCCGTGTCGCCGTCGCGCTCGAAAGTTGGCGCGTGCGTGTTGTTCACCGCGTCGTCGTGGTGGTCTGGGTCGAGGTGCCCATCGAGTGTACGTGGGAAACGGAGCAAAACGACGCCTACATACCTTAGCCTCGTCAACAAATTATATATGGTGCGATCGTGGTGATTAGATATGGTGCCATTGCCATGAAGGGATCCTCTATACTCTACCAAAAAAAGATGTGCGTTCTGATTCTAGCTTGTGCACGAGGGCCGGGGAGAGGAATCCATTATTGATGGAAGCTAACCACACGTGTCATGCCCAAACAGAGTATAAACTCGCAGCAAATGTCTCGCCGACACATATGGACGTGCATTGATGATACTAACTTAGCAGCAGGCATGAAGGCGTGCAGCCAGACTGGCGAGACATGATCCAACAGCTAGCTAGCTAGCTAACCAGAGCTCGGAGAAGGCACGAAAAGAAGCATGCATGCACTGCACCGTCGCAGGGGGGCCGCCGGCGACCGTGACCCCGACGCGCAACCGCACGCTACGTGGGGGCCGTGGCTGAGATTGGCGACAGGTCTGATGCAGAGGGGGCGTCTGAGTGGGCGCGTAAGAAGGAACGGATATTATGCTGTCGTTGTGGTGAGAATGGCCACTTCATTGCTGAGTGCGTGGCGGAGCTATGTGACTCGTGTGGCAAGCCAACACATGCCTTGGGGGATTGCCCGTTTTTGCGTGACCAGACTCCGGCTCTTACAATGTATGGAGTATATTGTGCTGAGTTGATGTTCTTTGAGTCTCCGGCCGCGAGAGAGATTCCTGAGGAGACACAGAGTTTGACTACCGGGATTGTGAAAGCTACCCAGGGTGAGGTGACTGAGGGTCAGATTGTTCAGAGGCTTCAAGAGCTGGCACCGGGTGACTTCCAATGGGAGCTTGTCAGTCTCGAGGCCAATGTGTTTAAGGTTGACTTTCCCACTGTGGATGATTTGCAGAGGCTACTGAGTTTTGGCTTGTGTAGAGTACCTGGCTCTAGATGCATTCTGGAGTTTCACGAGTGGACGAAGGTAGAGCCTAAGGGCAAGCCCCTTACGCTTGTCTGGTTGAGGTTTTCGGGGGCTCCCTCTAAGCCTTTGCAGGACGTTCGGGTTGTGGCCAGTATGGGCATTATGGTTGGGAGAACGGAGAGAATGGATATGGCTTTTACCCGTGCTCATGGAGTGGCCCGGCTTCTAGTGAGCCTTCTAGACATTGAGTTTGTGCCGGATGTGGTAAACTGGACTTATAGGGGAGAGGTTTCCCCTCTCGAGATCGAGTTTGAGGACACTAATCTGTTTGCTGAGGCGATTAATGGGAATGATGTCGATATGCACGTGGGTGACGACGGTGCGGGGGCTAAGGGGGCACCGACTGATGAGGCTACACGAGATGGGTCTAACGGTTCCAGACTTGTTGCTCAGTTGCCTGGGGATGGGGCCGCGGTTGAGCCCGCACCTTCTCCATCGGTGCCTATGACTTCGCTGCGTTTTGGGTCCTTTGAGCCAGCCTTTGCCCCTCCCAGACTTTGGAGTGACCGGGTAGATTTTGATGATATGTTTGAGCACACGCTTCCTATGTTGGAATTCGACGTTGCTGGTGGATCCATGGTTGGAGGTTTGGTAAGGACACCGTCGGCGAGGACTTTGGTTGGATTGGGGGAGGTGGAGCCTGTGGTTGCTTCTCCTTCTCTCACTTTACCTGCGGCTGAGGCCCCGGAGATGATGACTGCATCCGAGGTGGTGCTTGGGGGAGGGGGCTCGGGGCAGGTGGCCCCGACTTCTCTTCTCCCTATTCAGCCGCCGGCGACGCCGGATACGAGGAAGTCGGCTGCTTCTAGGAGAGGTGGTCCGAGGCAGGTGGCCTTGGCCACTTCTTCTCCGGTCGCGGCGACGGCGCCCACGCATCCAGTGCCGCTGGGGGGGGGGGGGGGTCTGGGGCAGGTGGCCCTGATTCCTCCTTCTTCTTCGGCCGTCGGGATGACCGCGTCTCCTACGACGCCGGCGGTTCCCTCTGGGCCGAGGGGTGGTGCGGGAGGAGGGCTCGGGCAGGAGGCCCCTACACTCCTCTCGTCCGACTTGTCTGTGGCCCAGGGCCTCGGTGTGGGTCACTTGTCCGAGGGGCATGGGCGCCTTCTGCCGCCTCCTCCGGTAACTTTGGTTGACCCTTTGCGGGATTCAGCGCGAGGTTTTACTAAGGAGGAGGTAGTTGCTTTCGGCGGGATCCCTGACCCGGTCTCGATGGGGAGACGGATGAGTGCTCGCATCCAGGATATTCCCGAGGTTGATGACATGCAGCAGAGGTGCGCTATGAGGGTGGCCAAACTTCGTGATGCTGAGATTTCTACTGGTATGTCCGTCAACATATCTAATTCTTTATTTCATTTTTCTAACGAGGAGATTATTAATAATGCAAACCAATTAGGAGTTCCGCTAGGGGCTAATGATAGTGAAATTTCCAAATCGGTGAATGATCTTTTAGATTTGGAGGCGGAGCGTGCCTTAGAGACTTTTCGTAATCTGGCAGCGGTAAAACCCATGAATGATGATGAGATTGATGCGTTGGGGGTCAGAGTACTCGATAATCTGTGTGCGGATCTAGCACCTTCGAACCATGAGTCTGAGGATGATGAAGTATCTCTAGATAATGCAGTAGTTAGTAACGTTGAGCCCGGTTATGAGGACCGGGTGGAAGAACCTAGTAAACCAAAGCGCAAGTGGAAACGGAAGATTTATCCCGATTCTGTTGTTCGTAGGAGTGCTAGGATCCGGACTACCAAAAAATTTCATGATGAATTTGAAGGAAATATGCCCTAGAGGCAATAATAAAGTTATTATTTATTTCCTTATATCATGATAAAGGTTTATTATTCATGCTAGAATTGTATTAACCGGAAACATAATACATGTGTGAATACATAGACAAACAGAGTGTCACTAGTATGCCTCTACTTGACTAGCTCGTTAATCAAAGATGGTTATGTTTCCTAACCATGGACAAAGAATTGTCATTTGATTAACGGGATCACATCATTAGTTGAATGATCTGATTGACATGACCCATTCCATTAGCTTAGCACCCGATCATTTAGTATGTTGCTATTGCTTTCTTCATGACTTATACATGTTCCTATGACTATGAGATTATGTAACTCCCGTGTGCCGGAGGAACACTTTGTGTGCTACCAAACGTCACAACGTAACTGGGTGATTATAAAGGTGCTCTACAGGTGTCTCCAAAGGTACATGTTGGGTTGACGTATTTCGAGATTAGGATTTGTCACTCCGATCGTCGGAGAGGTATCTCTGGGCCCTCTCGGTAATGCACATCACTTAAGCCTTGCAAGCAATGCAACTAATGAGTTAGTTGCGAGATGATGTATTACGGAACGAGTAAAGAGACTCGCCGATAACGAGATTGAACTAGGTATTGGATACCGACGATCGAATCTCGGGCAAGTAACATACCGATGACAAAGGGAACAACGTATGTTGTTATGCGGTCTGACCGATAAAGATCTTCGTAGAATATGTATGAGCCAATATGGGCATCCAGGTCCCTCTATTGGTTATTGACCGGAGACGTGTCTCGGTCATGTCTACATTGTTCTCGAACCCGTAGGGTCCGCACGCTTAAGGTTTCAATGACAGTTATATTATGAGTTTATACGTTTTGATGTACCGAAGGTTGTTCGGAGTCCCGGATATGATCACGGACAAGACGAGGAGTCTCGAAATGGTCGAGACATAAAGATTGATATATTGGAAGCCTATGTTTGGATATCGGAAGTGTTTCGGGTGAAATCGGGATTTTACCAGAGTACCGGGAGGTTACCGGAACCCCCCGGGAGCTATATGGGTCTTAGTGGGCTTTAGTGGAAAAGAGAAGGGGCAGCCCGAGATGGGACGCGTGCCCCTCCCCTCCCTTTGTCCGAATAGGAAAAGGAGAGGGGGCCGCCCCCCTCTCTCTTTTCCCCCTCCGCGAATCCTATTCCAACTAGGATTGGGGGGGATCCTACTCCCAGAGGGAGTAGGACTGCTCCTGGCGCGCCTCTCCTTGGCCGGCCGCACCCCCCCCTTGATCCTTTATATACGGAGGCAGGGGAACCCCAGAGACACACAAGTTGATCCACGTGATCTTATTCTTAGCCGTGTGCGGCGCCCCCTGCCACCATAGTCCTCGATAATATTGTAGCGGTGCTTAGGCGAAGCCCTGCGACAGTAGTACATCAAGATCGTCACCACGCCGTCGTGCTGATGAAACTCTTCCCCGACACTTTGCTGGATCGGAGTCCGGGGATCGTCATCGAGCTGAACGTGTGCTAAAACTCGGAGGTGCCGTAGTTTCGGTACTTGATCGGTCGGACCGTGAAGACGTACGACTACATCAACCAAACGCTTCCGTTGTCGATCTACTAGGGTACGTAGATCACACTCTCCCCTCGTTGCTATGCATCACCATGATCTTGCGTGTGCGTAGGAAATTTTTTAAATTACTACGTTCCCCAACAGAATTATGAAAGGAATCTTTTGGAATAGCAGAGGTCTGAAAGACTTGGCTAAAAGAAGGTTTCTTGCTGAGGCATCTCTTGAGCATCGATTAGATTTTATTGCTCTCTCGGAAACTGGTCGAGAAAACTTTGCGCCCCAGTTTCTTACTTCTCTTGCGGGCGGTGTTGAGTTCGATTGGCATTGTCTGCCTCCGCGAGGAAGATTGGGTGGGATCTTGCTTGGTGTGAGATGCGACTCGCTAGAAGTCCGAAGTGTAGTGATGGGCGACTTCGCGGTTAAGTTTCGAGTCAGGTCTAAAGCCGATGGTTTTAACTGGGCTTTGGTGGCGGTATATGGTGCCGCACAGCCCGAGCTTAAAACCGGAGTTTTTGGCGAACCTTGTTCGAATCTGTGGGTCCGAGCAACTTCCAATTTTAGTTGGGGGTGATTTCAATATCATTAGGAGGAGAGAGGAGAAGAATAATGATAATTTTGATGGCAGGTGGTCGTTTATGTTCAATACCATTATTGAAAGCTTGGATCTGAGGGAGATAGAGCTTTCTGGTAGAAATTTTACCTAGGCTAATGCTATGCCAAACCCGACATATGAAAAGCTTGATCGAGTTCTCGCGAGCGTTGAGTGGGAGCAGAAGTTCCCTCTCGTAACGGTACAAGCCCTCTCGCGTGGAATATCTGATCACACACACTTATTCATGGACTCAGGGGAGCCGAATCATGTGGGAAACAAAAATACCTTTTCCTTCAAGATGGTCTGGTTTGAACGCGAAGGTTTCCTGGACCTAATTGCCCGGGAGTGGGCTAAGGGTGCAGGAGGTAGGACTTCGGTCGAGCGCTGGCAGAATAAGATAAGGTATTTGAGAAGTTTCTTATGGGGGTGGGCTAAGCACCTTAGTGGGGTGTATAAGATTGAAAAGGACAGGCTCCTTTCTCTTATTCAGACCCTTGACTTAAAAGCTGAAAATACGATTTTGCAACCAGCAGAGCTTCAGGTTAAAATTGAGGCGGAGAAGAGGTTGAAAGAACTTCTTCGCGAAGAAGAATTGAAGTGGGCATTGCGGGCTAAGGTCCGCAAAGTTGTCCAGGGGGACACGGATACTCAATTCTTCCACTTGATTGCTAACGGAAAGCACAGAAAGAAAAAAAAAAATCAGCTTGAACAAGATGAAGGAACTATTTTAGGACAGGACAACCTCAAAACTTATATAACCGAATATTACAAGCAGTTATTTGGACCTCCGGAGGATAGTGGTGTGTCCCACGATGAGTCCAGGACTGAGGATGTGCCTCAACTATCGGCTGCTGATAATGATATTCTGGTTGCCCTGTTCACTGAGAAGGAGGTGTTTGATGCTATTGCACAGATGAAAAACAATAAGGCTCCCGGACCGGATGGATTCCCGGTCGAGTTTTACAAAAAGTGCTGGCACATTATTAAGGGGGATTTGTTACCTATGTTTCATGATCTGTTCTCTGGACAGCTTCAATTATTTCACTTGAATTTTGGAACAATTACACTGCTTCCTAAGAAAACGGATGATGTGAGAATAGAGCAGTTCAGGCCGATCTGCCTTCTCAATGTTAGTTTCAAAATCTTCACCAAGGTCGGGACTAATAGGCTCACACAGATTGCGCATTCTGTGGTGCAACAGTCCCAAACTGCTTTCATGCCGAACAGAAACATCCTTGAAGGGGTGGTCGTTCTTCATGAAACGCTTCATGAAATCCATTCAAAAAAATTAGATGGAGTGGTTTTTAAGGTGGATTTTGAGAAAGCGTACGATAAAGTCAAATGTCCATTCCTCCAACAGGCATTGCGTATGAAAGGTTTTGATGAAGCCTGGCGCTGCCAGGTTGAATCGTTTACGCAAAAAGGGAGTGTTGGAATTAAAGTGAATGATGATATTGGTCATTACTTCCAGACACATAAAGGCCTAAGGCAAGGAGATCCTATGTCCCCTATCATGTTTAACATTGTGGTTGATATGTTAGCAATTCTGATAGGAAGGGCTAAGGAGAATGGTCAAGTAGGTGGCTTGGTACCTCGTCTTGTTGATGGAGGTGTATCCATCCTTTAATATGCTGATGGTACAATCATCTTTATGGAGCATGACTTGACCAAGGCGAGAAATATGAAGCTGGTGTTATGCATCTTCGAACAATTGACCGAGTAAAAGATTAACTTTCACAAGAGCGAGTTGTTCTGCTTTGGTAGAGCCAAGGATGAACAAGAGGCTTATACGCAATTGTTTGGGTGCGATTTGGGGGTTTTACCTTTTTCTTACCTAGGTATACCAATCCACCACCGTAAGCTAATAAACAGAGAATGGAAATGCATCGAAGACCGATTTGAAAAGAAACTGAGTTACTGGAAGGGCAAGCTCATGTCATACGGAGGCCGATTAATTCTAATAAATTCGGTGCTCACGAGTATGCCTATGTTTCTCTTGTCGTTCTTTGAAGTCCCAGTTGGAGTTAGGAAAAGACTGGATTTCTATCGATCGCGTTTCTTCTGACAGGGTGATGAACTAAAACGAAAATACCGCCTAGCCAAATGGGATATCATTTGTAGACCGAAATACCAAGGGGGTCTTGGTACTGAGAATCTTGAAGTTAAGAACAGATGCCTTCTCAGTAAGTGGTTGTGGAAGCTGTCCAGTGAGACGGATGCCACGTGGGCGCAAATCCTTCGTAGCAAGTACCTTCAAACCAAAACTTTGTCCCAGGTGACAGTCAGGCCGACCGATTCGCCTTTCTGGAAAGGACTGATGAAAGTCAAACAATCCTTATTTAATAGGACAAAGTTCATTATTGGCAACGGTGCTAGTACACGTTTTTGGAAGGATACTTGGCTCGGAGAGCAACCCTTGGCCATTCAATACCCGTCTTTATATCGCATTGTTCAACGACGAGAGGTGTTTGTTGCAACGGTATTTCAATCTATCCCCCTTAATATTCAGTTCAGACAGTCGCTAGCGGGCAATCATTGGGAAGAATGGCTCCGTCTAGTTAGGAGACTGATGGAGGTTCAACTTTCTCGCCAACCAGATGAATTGTGCTGGAAGCTTACTAGGTCTGGAGTATTCACGGTTAAATCAATGTATATTGATGTTATCAATTCGAGCTTCATTCCTACCTCCAAGCATGTTTGGGCTATCAAAGTTCCATTGAAAATAAAAGTGTTTATGTGGTTTGTTCATAAACAAGTTATTTTAACCGAGGACAACCTGACGAAGCGTAATTGGACAGGACCTACTAGGTGTAGTTTCTGTCATCGGGATGAGACGATCAAGCATATGTTTCTTGATGCCCGCTAGCCAAAGTTCTTTGGCGGATGGTCCACATTGTTTTAATATTACTCCACCGAATCCTGTCAACACGTTATTTGGGATGTGGCTTAATGGGATTGAGCCCGACTTAGCGAGACATATTCGTGGAGTATGCGCTTTGTTGTGGACTATCTGGACTTGCAGAAATGATTTGGTTTTTAACAGAACATCACGTATTCATTTTTTGCAGGTTATCTTCCGAGCCACGGCTTCGATCCGTTCGTGGTCGCTACTCACTCAGATGGAGGCCAGAGAGCATTTGGTTACTGGATCTGTCCGCTGGGAGATGGTAGCTCGGGATATTTTCAACCGGTTTGGATGGCGGTTATGTAATACGATAGGAAATTAGTTTACCTATCTCTCTTTAGCCAGCTGATTGTGGCGTCCTTTATTTGGCTAATTTATGTTTCTAGCCCATTTTGACTCTGTGTGAGTTTTTTTTTCCCTTTTTCAATTGGAGACTTTGAGACCTTGTTGGAACTTTTTGTTTATTTTAATAAGATCGTCGTATGCATCGCTCTGATGCAGAGACCGGAAAAATCCCTTTTTCGAAAGAAAAAAACGTGCGTGCAATGCAGGGTACGGTGGCGCTGCTGCTACACCGCTTGCCTAGCGTAGCCTAAGCCAGCCCAGCAAGCGCACATGAAAGGAATTAAAACCTCGGAGCCCCCACCGCCGGTGGGTTCGATCGCCCGCCGGTCCGGTGACCGGTCGACCCATGACCCATCCATCTTCGGCGAGCGAGCGAGCGCGCACGAACGCGTCGCAGTTACGCAGGCGTTCGAGCATGCAACGGGCAAGTTCTGGCCGATGAATCGATCGGTCACTCACACGCACGGACGGAGGATCGACGGGACGATCAATCTACGCCAAGATAGACATGCCGCTCTTGGCGAGCCGGGAGGGAGACACGGCCACGTGCGGGCGCGCGGGCGTCCCATGCGCATGCATGAAAGAACCGTCCGTGCATGATTCGCATGCATGCCGGTCGAGATGATGGCCGGGGCGGAGATATGTGCATGGTACGTAGTACGTGCTTCACCTGCAAGTACGGCCATGGCGGCATGGCGCGCGTGGACCGGCATGCCGGTCGGCGCTACGGAATGGAAGGTGCGGTGCCGGTACGTGCTGATGCATGGGCTGGTTCCTTCTCCTTCCGCCTCGGGGCCCCGCGGCCCCCGCCGGAGGGCGACGCTGTTCACGTCCCACGGCACCGTGCACGCGCGCCCGCATGCAGTGGGGATCGACCTATCCGTTCTGAGCTCCTGTTCCCAGACACTGCCTTCTCCCTGGTCCGTTGGTCCATCGTCTCGCTCACGTGGTAGTGGTACCGCGCCAAAACCATCGTCGATCCATGCAGGACAGGACCACGCTTAAGGCTTAAGCCACCGTATTACGTGTATCTGGGCATGTTGTTAGTCATAATCGGCTGCACGGCAATAATGGATCCAAAACCATAGCCAACTAGCTACGTAGCAACGTACTCCACGCTTTTGCTTTGCTTTGATGGAGACACATACCGTTTCTCAGCGAGCCAAAATATTCTTTTCACGTCGATCGATCCAACGGCCGTGGATGGACACATGGACATGGTGCCCGGCCTTTTGTCACGTAGAGAGATGTCTTGGATAGATAGACGGGCAAACATGACATGATGGAGCTCTGAAAGTGTGACTTTTTTCCTTTGGCTGAGATGACTCTGACAGACTTAAAGATACGGCTGCTCAGCATTGAACGGGCTTTACTGGATGGATTTGACGGCCACTATGTATGCATGGATCTTTTTTCAGTCAGGTGATGCGCACAGACCATGATATGATTCCCGGTGGACAGGATGAACTGGCACTGACTCATTGGCCCATCCATGATGCATCTTTTTGCTAACGTTTATTATAATAAATGGGCCTCAATTTGCACATGAACCCATTTTAAATTAGCTTGAAGCCTACCCTAACGAGAGCTCCTCCTCGGCGCCCGTTGCGCCGCCTAGAGAAAACAGCGCTCACGACGTGCTCGAATGGGCCGGCCCAACAGCGCGAGGTCACGCCCCGCTCGCTCGCCTGTTTCTATCGATCACCGTGGCGCTTGAGAACGCTTTGTTCCATCGCTCGATAGGTTCAGTTGACCTCGTTGATCAATTTAGTTGACTGCGTTGATCTTCTCTTTAAAAAAAGGTAATCTCTTTTTTTTTTGCGAGAAAACTTTCAATCTATTCATCTTCTATCATGGCAGTACAACAAACACTAGAAATAATAAAAATTACATCCAGATCCGTAGACCACCTAGCGACGACTACAATCACTGAAGCGAGCCGAAGGCGTGCCGCCGTCATCACCCCTCCCTCGTCGGAGTCGGGCACAACTTGTTGTAGTAGACAGTCGGGGAAGTCGTCGTGCTAAGGCCCCGTAGGACCAGCGCACCCGAACAGCAACCGTCGCTGATGAAGAATAACGTAGACCGAAAGGATCCAACCTGAAGACACACCAACATAGACGAACCACAACTAGATCCGAGCAAATCCATCGAGGATAGATCCGCCGGAGACACACCTCCACACGCCCACCAACGATGCTAGACGCACCACCGGAACGGGGACTAGACGGGGAGACCTTTATTCCATCTTCAGGGAGCCGTCGCCATCTCATATTCCTGAGTAGGACACAAACCCTAACAAATCTTGAAGGAACGACCAACAACGGAGCCCTCCCGTCGGCCCTTGCCAGGATCCACCGCGCCCCCATGGCCCTAGGGCTACTGGAGACGAGGCGGACCTGCAGCGGAGCCGGCGAGAGGCACGAACCCAAGCTTTTCTTGGAAGAGGAGGCGGCGGCTGGAAAGAGTTCCCCTAAAAAAAGTTCATCAATTTTAAGAAAAGTTCATCTATTTGAAAAAAAGTTCATCAATTTTGAGAAAAGTTCACCAAATCAAAAAAAAGTTCATCGAATTTGAGAAAAGTTCACCGAATCAATGGAGTTTTAAAAACATTTCATGAATTTGACAAAGTTCATCAATTTTGAACATAAAAAATTGAAAAAGGTTGATCGAATTTGAAAAAAGATCATCGGATTTGAAAAAAAGTTCATCGGATTAGAAAAAAGGTTCGCCGAATTAGAAAAAAGTTCACTGGTTTTAAAAAAAGTTCATCGAATTTGAAAAAAGTTCACCAAATTTCAAAAATAAGTTCATCGAATTTTTAAATGGTTCATCCGATTTGAAAAAGAGTTCATCGGATTTGAAAAAAGTTCATCGGATTAGAAAAAAGGTTCGCCGAATTAGAAAAAAGTTCACTGGTTTTGAAAAAAGTTCACCAAATTTCAAAATAAGTTCATCGAATTTGATAAAAGTTCATCGAATTTTTAAATGGTTCATCCGATTTGAAAAAAAGTTCATCGAATTTTTCACAAACTCATCAAATTCGAGAAAAACTCCATTGATTTTGTAGAGGAAAAACTCATGAAGAAAGAAAAGTTTCACGAATTTGAAAAAAGAAAAAATGAAAAGAAAAGAAGAAGAAAGAAAACCTGTACGTAATCACGCCAACTGAACTGCCCTGGTGGTTGTCGTGTTGCACTCGGAACTCGCCCGCCACGGTTTGAAACCCAGCTCTCGCGGAGTTTTTGCTGTTTAGAAAACAAAACAAATCGAAAATGGGCCGGCCCAATGTGACAAGGGGGGTATGCGCCCGTTAGTAGAAACAACTGTAGCGGGCGCTTAAGGCGCCCGAATAGGAACCATCTACCCTAACTGCGTTAGATTTTGAGAATTGAGGGTGTGGTGGGCTGCCTAGCCACTACTCCCTCCTCCCCCCGCGTTGCCTCCTCTAGCGGCTCGGGGGCAGCCCCGTCGCGCCGCCGCCGGCCCACTCCCACTCACCCCCATCCGCTTCGCCGCCGCCGGAGAGGACGCCGGCGAAGCCGCGCGTGCCCCAAGGATGGTGGCGGCGGGGCTCATTTCTGTCGGCTCTCGCCAGCTAGCGGGGGATCCATTAGACGGCGCTGCAAGATCCGGTGTCGTGGGCCTCTTCGCCGGCGTTGGGGGGTGGATCCGGGGCTGCTCAGCCCGGATCTGACGCGTGGTGGTGCGGTGCTGGTGGCGCGGGGCTGATGGCGGCGGGGTCGAGTGCGCGAGGTCCTGCTGGTCCGGTGTCTCGGTGGTCAGCTCGTCATGGCTCGGTGGTGGGCGCTGGCTGGAGGAGGAGAGGCCCGGCGCAGCTGGCTGGTGACAGCGTGTCGCTGCGGAGCACGCAGGCCGGTGAAGGCTTGGTGCTCCTCGCCGCGGAGGCGCTCGAGCCAGGCCAGATCTGCGCTGGCTGGAGGTGAGGGCTCATGGCCGGCGCATGGCAGGTGAGTGGTGATGCGGAGGGCCTGAAGGGGTCTGGCAGAGGAGATGTGGCTCGATCTGGTGGGGGTGGTGCCAACGGGAGGCAGTGCTGGGTTCTCACGGGCAGGTTGGTGGCGGCGCTGCGATGGCTCGGTCAAGATGGACCCTTGCGAGCAGCGAGCGGTCGATCATCCCTATGCGGCGTGGCGAGCAGCGGTGCTTTCTTGGTGATGCCGGCCTGGGATTTCTCCATGGAGAGGCGGGTCTGACTGTCGCAAGGCTGTTCCTTGAAGTGGGCGACGACCGTCGCGAGCAGTCCTGGACCTGGCCAGAGGTGCTGGTTGGCTGCGGACCCTCGTGCAGGCTGGGAGTGGATGGTCTGGCCGCGGTTTCCCTGCCGGGTGATCGGTCGTTGGTCCTCGACTATGCAGCTACTTCGGCAAGTGCTGCAGTGGCGGCGGTGTGAGGCTTCTTGGTAGTGCTGCCAATCTCATGGAGGTGTGGTGATGGGCGAAGCGCGGATGAAAATTTTGCACGGCTTCTGCCGGGCCGGCGATGATGGCACCTGTGGATGTCATTCCCCTCCTTGGAGGCATCGTCGAGCGTGTTCGCCTCATCCCTCGCGCTCTTGGTGTTGGTGGATGTCTCCGGGCGAAAGCCTAGATTTGATGTTCGGATCGGCACGATGGCGGTGTCCTTGACGCCGCTCCTCTGTTGGGAGCATTGTGTTTGGAGACACGACTGGTTCCTCGTTGCTCTTCTCCGGTGTTCGCCGCTATCCTTTTCTGATCTTCAGTGGCGCTATGTACGTTGGTCGTCGGTGAATCCAAGGCGGTGTCTTCCCGGATTGGATCGAGTCCTGCCATTCATTTGCCACTTCTCTTAGGCGCTCAGGGTGGATGATGCATCGACAAGAGAAGTTCTACGGAAGTGTGGTCTTCGGAGGTGTCCGACGTCGGTCGAGACGCGGTGCTGTGTATCATTTTAGGATAGGCTTTTTGCATTGTAACTTGCCTAGCGGTGGTGTTTGTTTGTGGTCTTGCCCGTGTGGTGTTCGTGCTACACTCGTTATTCGCATCGAGCGGGTAGCTTTCTTATAACTAAATTCTGCCTTCTATAAAGCTATGGTACACTTAGGCGTACTCTCGAAAGAATTAAGGGCGTGGCCTATTCTCGGAAAGAAAAACGATCCATGCTTCCATGAGAATCACTGTGCAATCACATATTTGCTTCCGCGAGAAACTCATATATTTGCTTCCGTGAGCCGTGCTTATGGGGAAAAAACCGTGCTTCCATGAGAAGCACATATTTTTCTTTCGCGATATGCTTCCCGAAAAGGGAAAAAGTTCCATGCTTCCACGAAAAGCCCAGACTTGCATCCGCGAGTGCTTCTGGGGAACAAAACTTTGATTCTCGAAAAGGGGGAAAAAGGTGAAAAACCACAACCATGCTTCCAGGCTCCTGTTTTTTCCTTACATTTTTTGTTATTCGTTTTTTGGTTACCTTTGAGGGTTTTACCGGTATTTTTTACTTAGTTTTATTTCTAGATTTTTCGTGATTTTTTCTGTCGAAACATATAAACATGGGATCAAGTTTCGAAGATCTCAACGCGAGAAATCCAGTGATGAAGACAGTTCAGGATTGGAACACACGGTTTAAGAGATAAACCATTTTAAATAAAATATCTATGAAAAAATAGAAAACTCCTCGATTGCGGCAAGTGGCGCACACGAGTAACCTTTTCAGTGAGGTGCCCTTTAACTAGTAGTTTCGATTTAACAGTCGTTGACATCAAATAGTCGAGGATACGTGTGAAGCGAGGCACAATTGGCCAGCACAACAGTGTTGTGTAACGAGGCCCATCGGCTTGCTGGAAGTTTGACTTTCTATGATGTTTGTTGCCGCATGTGGCTGACAAATCCGCCTGAGGGCATTTCATCCCAGTTATTATTGAATTAAAACATTTTTCCTCTACCCCACAAAAAAAATATTTTCCTCTAGTTTTGTTTTGTTTCTTTTTTGGTTTTCTTTCTCTTTTAAATTTTTTTTCTTTTCACTTTAAATTGTCAGTTGGTTTAGCTTTTCTTCTTCTTCCGGGTTGGTTTTTATTCTGCTTTTTTCCTTTCCATTTTTGTAGTTTTGATGCAAAAAATTTCTAATATATGGTGAACATTTTTGTCAAATTGCATTGAGTTGCATACACGGTGATTCTTTTTAAATATGCAGTGACCTTTTATATTATACAACAAACATTTTTAAATACACACTAAAAATTTAAACACGTATGGAATATTTTGGTTATTTTTTTATTTCTCAATAGGGTTTTAAATATTTAGCTTTGTAAAAAATTCTAACAACCGTATTTGAGAGAAAAAGAATAAATAAAACAATCAAGCCAGCTCGCTATAGTGGGGCAGCCTGTGACAACCCGTGTCATTATTAGTATAGATAATGACACTGGTCCTTGGATTATTTCTTGACAAAATCTTGTTTTGTCAAATAATTATCCATGTCAGAGATACACAACAGGGAATAGCCAGAGATGTCATTTATATTACAATACCATGCCACGAAGGGCTAAAAGTCTTAGGTAGGCTTCTCACATGTTCACCTAATTATTACATCTCCCAACACTGGAGCTTCAACTAGCAGTACTACATAGATGGTGATAGAATGGTTCCTGGATTACATAGCTAGATCATCAGTTATTCATCCCAACCCCCATATGTAACATCCAGATCGTGCATAGCACTAGATGGATCCACATCTATGTCCCCTGTGTAGTTGTATCCATCACCATTGCTCTCCTCACTTGGTCCAGCAGGATTCTCATAGGAGCTTTGCTCTAAGAAAGAGATGATTAATAGCAATAGTGAGTACAAAGTACTCAGCAAGCTCAAATAGAAGAATGCAGGACTCATGATAGCTCAATATAAATCAACAAGTCCTACCTCAACTCAACTCCTGTAAAATAAATAAACATTTGTTGCAGAAAGTCCATTTCAATTTATAAAAAAAAAACTATCAAACACTCGTATTGCGAGATAGACCACCAATAGGTCCCCACAATCCACAATCCAGGAGACTGGCATGAATTCATGTTTTCCTTTAACTCTGCAAAGCTTGTATCACTTTATCCATAGAGCTCGAAACCATAATTGCCATCTGCATTTCCTTAGATGCGAGACATGGTTCAGGACATAAAGCTTTTTCCCATTATGTATATTATATCTCCACCCGGCTAGTGGTCACTAGCCGTTGTGTCGGGTTTCGGAACCCGCACTCCACCAGCGCTTAATATATAGCGTTTGCTAATGCACCCATCCGGCATTAGCGTGGAAACTCATCGCCCATCCTACTACTACTTACCCATGTGGAGAGTATAATAACTTGATGGGTAATGGGCTCAACCCGTCTTAGACAAGACCATGGTTGATACGGTTGTAGTACGCCGCATAAAACGAGTGAAAGTTATTTAATCCTAATATCATAGCCATATGTAGAGGGCCCCACCTCCCAGTATGTCCATCTAGGGCATCCTCTACCCACCAAATAATTATAAATAAATAAATAAATCAATGGATTAGCTGCTCCATCAGCTAACCCAACTCTGTCAACAGTCACTCCACACAATTTATTACCAAAACATTTATGCAAGTTGATGATAAGATAGAAGAGAATAGTTTTTTTTTCTTCAGAGAAAGTTCTACTCAGCATGATTAAGGAGAGCTTGCCTGAGTTCTTGTACTCAGACCCGAACTCAAATTGCTTCTGTGGCGCTTCCTTCTCCAGGTCTCGTTCGCTTCCTGCAATTCGGAATATATATATATATATATATATATATATATATATATATATATATATATATATATATATATATATATATATACCGATACTAAGTCGAGTGAATAACTAAAATAAAAATACGCTGGTGCAGTGTGGTTATCCTACGGTCACCAAAGTTTTAAGCTTGTAAAATCTTTATACAAGATATGTTATATTTATCAGTGTAGTGTGTAACTAGCATTATTCACATGTCATCTACGTAATTAACTAATTAGTACTAGTAGCCTGGGAGTGTACGTGACATTTCAGCTTAGGCTAAGTGGTTCTTTCTCTCTCCTAGTACTATTACCCATTCTGAACCGAACCAACACACACTAGTACTAGTCCAGCCAGAACACAAGTAGTACACGCATGCCCTCCTCTGTTTCTTCTACTCCTTGCCCAGAGAGAGAGATCCTCCAATCTCTCTCTCTCTCTCTCTCTTTCTCTATGATGTAAATCCCCATATTATCCCCATGAATTTCAGCCTCAACTCTCTAATCCCCTTGTGTGTATGTTCCGTTTGGCTTGCAGGTCAAACCCTATTGGGGATGCTTCCCCTGCTCCAGATTGAAGTGTTCGGCTTTGGTGGCCGCGGTGCCGTTGGGTGGTGCAGGTCAAGTGTGCGGCCATGGAGTAGATCGAGCATATGTGCAGGTTACTGGTGCCTTGTTCCTATCCCTAATATTTTTTTATGATTAAAGTTCTCAGATTTAGTAAATTAATTTAGTCTCATGTGCATGTGTGTGTACTGAACTAATTCCTCTTGTGCAAGATGTTGGTGTACTAATGCTGTACATTATCTTGCTCCATTTTATTTTATTTGATTAAGGCATTATCCATGCTTTCTTGTACTGTTGATTTTAAGATCTGTGATAGATGATACTACTGGGATGATTTAGCTTTTGTGTGCATCTGTGAAGTGTTGGGGAATGTAGTAATTTCAAAAAATTTCCTACGCACACGCAAGATCATGGTGATGCATAACAACGAGGGGGAGAGTCTGATCTACGTACCCTTGTAGATCGCAACGGAAGTGTTGACACAACGTAGAGGAAGTAGTCGTACGTCTTCTTCCCGATCCGACCGATCCAAGCACCGTTACTCCGGCACCTCCAAGTTCTTAACACACGTACAGCTCGATGACGATCCCCGGGCTCCGATCCAGCAAAGCTTTGGGGAGGAGTTCCGTCAGCACGACGGCGTGGTGACGATCTTGATGTTCCACTGACGCAGGGCTTCGCCTAAGCACTACAACGATATGATCGAGGTGGAATATGGTGGCAGGGGGAACCGCACACGGCTAAGGAACGATCACAATGATCAACTTGTGTGTCTAGAGGTGCCCATTGCCTCCGTATATAAAGGAGCCAAGGGGAGGGGGCCGGCCGGCCAAGGAGGGCGCGCCAAGGGAGTCCTGCTCCCCCCCCCCCCCAATCCTAGTTGGAATAGGATTCCTTGAGGGGGGGGGGGGAAGAAAGAGAGGGGGCCGGCCACCTCTCCTAGTCCTAATAGGACCAGGGGAAGGGGGAAGGCGCGCGGCCACCTTGGGCTGCCCATTTCTCCTTTCCACTAAAGCCCATTAAGGCCCATCTGGTTTCCGGGGGGTTTCGGTAACCTCCCGGTACTCCGGTAAAATTCCGATTTCACCCGGAACACTTCCGATGTCCGAATATAGGCTTCCAATATATCAATCTTTATGTCTCGACCATTTCGAGACTCCTCGTCATGTCCGTGATCACATCCGGAACTCCGAACTAACTTCGGTACATCAAAATGCATAAACTCATAATAACTGTCATCGTAACGTTAAGCGTGCGGACCCTACGGTTCGAGAACAATGTAGACATGACTGAAATACATCTTCGGTCAATAACCAATAGCGGGACCTGGATGCCCATATTGGCTCCTACATATTCTACGAAGATCTTTATCGGTCAGACCGCATAACAACATACGTTGTTCCCTTTGTCATCCGTATGTTACTTGCCCGAGATTCGATCGTCGGTATCCAATACCTAGTTCAATCTCGTTACCGGCAAGTCTCTTTACTCGTTTCGTAATACATCATCTCGCAACTAACTCATTAGTTGTAATGCTTGCAAGGCTTATGTGATGTGCATTACCGAGGGGGCCCAGAGATACCTCTCCGACAATCGGAGTGACAAATCCTAATCTCGAAATACGCCAACCCAACATCTATCTTTGGAGACACCTGTAGAGCTCCTTTATAATCACCCAGTTACGTTGTGACGTTTGGTAGCACACAAAGTGTTCCTCCGGGAAACGGGAGTTGCATAATCTCATAGTCATAGGAACATGTATAAGTCATGAAGAAAGCAATAGCAACATACTAAACGATCGGGTGCTAAGCTAATGGAATGGGTCATGTCAATCAGATCATTCAACCAATGATGTGACCTCGTTAATCAAATAACAACACCTTGTTCATGGTTAGGAAACATAACCATCTTTGATTAACGAGCTAGTCAAGTAGAGGCATACTAGTGACACTAAGTTTGTCTATGTATTCACACATGTATTATGTTTCCGGTTAATACAATTCTAGCATGAATAATAAACATTTATCATGATATAAGGAAATAAATAATAACTTTATTATTGCCTCTAGGGCATATTTCCTTCAGTCTCCCACTTGCACTAGAGTCAATAATCTAGATTACACAGTAATGATTCTAACACCCATGGAGCCTTGGTGCTGATCATGTTTTGCTCGTGGAAGAGGCTTAGTCAACGGGTCTGCAATATTCAGATCCGTATGTATCTTGCAAATTTCTATGTCTCCCACCTGGACTAGATCCCGGATGGAATTGAAGCGTCTCTTGATGTGCTTGGTCCTCTTGTGAAATCTGGATTCCTTTGCCAAGGCAATTGCACCAGTATTGTCACAAAAGATTTTCATTGGACCCGATGCACTAGGTATGACACCTAGATCGGATATGAACTCCTTCATCCAGACTCCTTCGTTCGCTGCTTCCGAAGCAGCTATGTACTCCGCTTCACATGTAGATCCCGCTACGACGCTTTGTTTAGAACTGCATCAACTGACAGCTCCACCATTTAATGTAGACACGTATCCGGTTTGCGATTTAGAATCGTCCGGATCAGTGTCAAAGCTTGCATCAACGTAACCTCTTACGGTGAGCTCTTTGTCACCTCCATATACGAGAAACATATCCTTAGTCCTTTTCAGGTATTTCAGGATGTTCTTGACCGCTGTCCAGTGATCCATTCCAGGATTACTTTGGTACCTCCCTGCTAAACTTATAGCAAGGCACACATCAGGTCTGGTACACAGCATTGCATACATGATAGACCCTATGGCTGAAGCATAGGGAACATCTTTCATTTTCTCTCTATCTTCTGCAGTGGTCGGGCATTGAGTCTGACTCAACTTCACACCTTGTAACACAGGCAAGAACCCTTTCTTTGCTTGATATATTTTGAACTTCTTCAAAATCTTGTCAAGGTATGTGCTTTGTGAAAGTCCAATTAAGCGTCTTGATCTATCTCTATAGATCTTTATGCCCAATATGTAAGCAGCTCCACCGAGGTCTTTCATTGAAAAACTCTTATTCAAGTATCCCTTTATGCTATCCAGAAATTCTATATCATTTCCAATCAGCATATGTCATCCACATATAATATCAGAAATGCTACAGAGCTCCCACTCACTTTCTTGTAAATACAGGCTTCACCGAAAGTCTGTATAAAACCAAATGCTTTGATCACACTATCAAAGCGTTTATTCCAACTCCGAGAGGCTTGCACCAGTCCATAAATGGATCGCTGGAGCTTGCACACTTTGTTAGCTCCCTTTGGATCGACAAAACCTTCCGGTTGCATCATATACAACTCTTTTTCCAGAAATCCATTCAGGAATGCAGTTTTGACATCCATCTGCCAAATTTCATAATCATAAAATGCGGCAATTGCTAACATGATTCTGACAGACTTAAGCATCGCTACGGGTGAGAAGGTCTCATCGTAGTCAACCCCTTGAACTTGTCGAAAACCTTTTGCGACAAGTCAAGCTTTATAGACAGTAATATTACCGTCAGCGTCAGTCTTTTTCTTGAATATCCTTTTATTCTCAATTGCTTGCCGATCATCGGGCAAGTCAACCAAAGTCCATGCTTTGTTCTCATACATGGATCCCATCTCAGATTTCATGGCTTCTAGCCACTTTGCGGAATCTGGGCTCACCATCGCTTCTTCATAGTTCGTAGGTTCATCATGATCTAGTAGCATGACTTCCAGAACTAGATTACCGTACCACTCTGGTGCGGTTCTCAATCTGGTTGATCTACGAGGTTCAGTAGTATCTTGTCCTGAAGTTTCATGATCATCATCATTAGCTTCCTCACTAATTGGTATAGGTGTCGCAGAAACAGTTTTCTGTGATGTACTATTTTCCAATAAGGGAGCAGGTACAGTTACCTCGTCAAGTTCTACTTTCCTCCCACTCACTTCTTTCGAGAGAAACTCCTTCTCTAGAAATGATCCATTCTTAGCAACGAATGTCTTGCCTTCGGATCTGTGATAGAAGGTGTACCCAACAGTTTCCTTTGGGTATCCTATGAAGACACATTTCTCCGATTTGGGTTCGAGCTTATCAGGTTGAAGCTTCTTCACATCAGCATCGCAGCCCCAAACTTTAAGAAACGACAACTTTGGTTTCTTGCCAAACCATAGTTCATAAGGCGTCGTCTCAACGGATTTTGATGGTGCCCTATTTAACGTGAATGCGGCCGTCTCTAAAGCATAACCCCAAAACGATAGCGGTAAATCAGTAAGAGACATCATAGATCGCACCATATCTAGTAAAGTACGATTACGACGTTCGGACACACCATTACGCTGTGGTGTTCCGGGTGGCGTGAGTTGCGAAACTATTCCACAATTTTTCAAATGTACACCAAACTCATAACTCAAATATTCTCCTCCACGATCAGATCGTAGAAACTTTATTTTCTTGTTACGATGATTTTCAACTTCACACTGAAATTCTTTGAACTTTTCAAATGTTTCAGACTTATGTTTCATTAAGTAGATATACCCATATCTGCTTAAATCATCTGTGAAAGTGAGAAAATAACGATATCCGCCACGAGCCTCAATATTCATCGGACCACATACATCGGTATGTATGATTTCCAACAAATCTGTTGCTCTCTCCATAGTACCGGAGAACGGTGTTTTAGTCATCTTGCCCATGAGGCACAGTTCGCAAGTACCAAGTGATTCATAATCAAGTGGTTCCAAAAGTCCATCAGTATGGAGTTTCTTCATGCGCTTTACACCGATATGACCTAAACGGCAGTGCCACAAATAAGTTGCACTATCATTATCAACTCTGCATCTTTTGGCTTCAACATTATGAATATGTGTGTTACTACTACCGAGATTCATCAAAAATAGACCACTCTTCAAAGGTGCATGACCATAAAAGATATTACTCATATAAATAGAACAACCATTATTCTCTGATTTAAATGAATAACCGTCTCGCATCAAACAAGATCCAGATATAATGTTCATGCTTAACGCTGGCACCAAATAACAATTATTTAGGTCTAATATTAATCCCGAAGGTAGATGTAGAGGTAGCGTGCCGACCGCGATCACATCGACTTTGGAACCGTTTCCCACACGCATCGTCACCTCGTCCTTCGCCAGTGTTCGTTTAATCCATAGTCCCTGTTTCGAGTTGCAAATATTATCAACAGAACCAGTATCAAATACCCAGGTGCTACTGCGAGCTCTAGTAAGGTACACATCAATAACATGTATATCACATATAACTTTGTTCACCTTGCCATCCTTCTTATCCGCCAAATACTTGGGGCAGTTCCGCTTCCAGTGACTAGTCTGCTTGCAATAGAAGCACTCAGTTTCAGGCTTAGGTCCAGACTTGGGTTTCTTTTCCTGAGCAGCAACTTGATTGCCGTTCTTCTTGAAGTTCCCCTTCTTTTTCCCTTTGCCCTTTTTCTTGAAACTAGTGGTCTTGTTAACCATCAACACTTGATGCTCCTTCTTAATTTCTACCTCCGCAGCTTTCAGCATTGCGAAGAGCTCGGGAATAGTCTTGTTCATCCCTTGCATATTATAGTTCATCACGAAGCTCTTGTAGCTTGGTGGCAGTGATTGGAGAATTCTGTCAATGACGCAATCATCTGGAAGATTAACTCCCATCTGAATCAAGTGATTATTATACCCAGACATTTTGAGTATATGCTCACTGACAGAACTGTTCTCCTCCATCTTACAGCTATAGAACTTATTGGAGACTTCATATCTCTCAATTCGGGCATTTGCTTGAAATATTAACTTCAACTCCTGGAACATCTCATATGCTCCATGACGTTCAAAACGTCGTTGAAGTCCCGATTCTAAGCCGTAAAGCATGGCACACTGAACTATCGAGTAGTCATCAGCTTTGCTTTGCCAGACGTTCATAACATCTGGCGTTGCTGCAGCAGCAGGCCTGGCACCCAGCGGTGCTTCCAGGAAGTAATTCTTCTGAGCAGCAATGAGGATAATCCTCAAGTTACGGACCCAGTCCGTGTAATTGCTACCATCATCTTTCAACTTTGCTTTCTCAAGGAACGCATTAAAATTCAACGGAACAACAACACGAGCCATCTATCTACAATCAACATAAACAAGCAAGATACTATCAGGTACTAAGTTCATGATAAGTTTAAGTTCAATTAATCAAATTACTTTAAGAACTCCCACTTAGATAGACATCCCTCTAATCCTCTAAGTGATCACGTGATCCAAATGAACTAAACCATAACCGATCATCACGTGAGATGGAGTAGTTTTCAATGGTGAACATCGTTATGTTGATCATATCTACTATATGATTCACGCTCGACCTTTCGGTCTCCGTGTTCCGAGGCCATATCTGCATATGCTAGGCTCGTCAAGTTTAACCTGAGTATTCTGCGTGTGCAAAAACTGGCTTGCACCCGTTGTAGATGGACGTAGAGCTTATCACACCCGATCATCACGTGGTGTCTGGGCACGACGAACTTTGGCAACGGTGCATACTCAGGGAGAACACTTCTTGATAATTTAGTGAGAGATCATCTTATAATGCTACCGTCAATCAAAGCAAGATAAGATGCATAAAAAGATAAACATCACATGCAATCAATATAAGTGATATGATATGGCCATCATCATCTTGTGCTTGTGATCTCCATCTCCGAAGCACCGTCATGATCACCATCATCACCGGCGCGACACCTTGATCTCCATCATAGCATCGTTGTCGTCTCGCCAATCTTATGCTTCCATGACTATCGCTACCGCTTAGTGATAAAGTAAAGCATTACATCGCGATTGCATTGCATACAATAAAGCGACAACCATATGGCTCCTGTCGGTTGCCGATAACTCGGTTACAAAACATGATCATCTCATACAATAAAATTTAGCATCATGTATTGACCATATCACATCACAACATGCCCTGCAAAAACAAGTAAGACGTACTCTACTTTGTTGTTGCAAGTTTTACGTGGCTGCTACGGGCTTAAGCAAGAACTAATCTCACCTACGCATCAAAACCACAACGATAGTTTGTCAAATAGACTCCGTTTTAACCTTCGCAAGGACCGGGCGTAGTCACACTCGGCTCAACTAAAGTTGGAGAGACAGTCGCCCGCAAGCCACCTGTGTGCAAAGCACGTCGGGGGAACCGGTCTCGCGTAAGCGTACGCGTAAGGTTGGTCCGGGTCGTCTCGTCCAACAATACCGCCGAACCAAAGTATGACATGCTGGTAGGCAGTATGACTTGTATCGCCCACAACTCACTTGTGTTCTACTCGTGCATATAACATCAAACTATAAAACCTAGGCTCGGATGCCACTGTTGGGGAACGTAGTAATTTCAAAAAAATTCCTATGCACACGCAAGATCATGGTGATGCATAGCAACGAGGGGGAGAGTCTGATCTACGTACCCTTGTAGATCGCAACGGAAGCGTTGACACAATGTAGAGGAAGTAGTCGTACGTCTTTTTCCCGATCCGACCGATCCAAGCACCGTTACTCCGGCACCTCCGAGTTCTTAGCACACGTACAGCTCGATGACGATCCTCGGGCTCCGATCCAGTAAAGCTTCGGGGAGGAGTTCCATCAGCACGATGACGTGGTGACGATCTTGATGTTCCACCGACGCAGGGCTTCGCCTAAGCACTACAACGATATGATCGAGGTGGAATATGGTGGCAGGGGGCACTGCACACGGCTAAGGAACGATCACAATGATCAACTTGTGTGTCTAGAGGTGCCCCTTGCCTCCGTATATAAAGGAGCCAAGGGGAGGGGGCCGGCCGGCCAAGGAGGGCGCGCCAAGGGAGTCCTACTCCCTCTGGGAGTAGGATTCCCCCCCCCCCCCAATCCTAGTTGGAATAGGATTCCTTGAGGGGAGGAAACAGAGAGAGGGGGCCGGCCACCTCTCGTAGTCCTAATAGGACTAGGGGAAGGGGGGAGGCGCGCGGCCACCTTGGGCTGCCCCTTTCTCCTTTTCACTAAAGCCCATTAAGGCCTGTCTGGTTCCCGGGGGGGTTCCGGTAACCTCCCGGTACTCCGGTAAAATCCTGATTTCACCCGGAACACTTCCGATGTCCAAATATAGGCTTCCAATATATCAATCTTTATGTCTCGACCATTTCGAGACTCCTCGTCATGTCCGTGATCACATCCGAGACTCCGAACTAACTTCCGTACATCAAAATGCATAAACTCATAATAATTGTCATCGTAACGTTAAGCGTGCGGACCCTATGGTTCGAGAACAATGTAGACATGACTGAGATACATCTCCGGTCAATAACCAATAGCGGGACCTGGATGCCCATATTGGCTCCTACATATTCTACGAAGATCTTTATCGGTCAGACCGCATAACAACATAAGTTGTTCCCTTTGTCATCGGTATGTTACTTGCCCGAGATTCGATCGTCGGTATCCAATACCTAGTTCAATCTCCTTACCGGCAAGTCTCTTTACTCGTTCGGTAATACATCATCTCGCAACTAACTCATTAGTTGTAATGCTTGCAAGGCTTATGTGATGTGCATTACCGAGAGGGCCCAGAGATACCTCTTCGACAATCGGAGTGACAAATCCTAATCTCGAAATACGCCAACCCAACATCTACCTTTGGAGACACCTGTAGAGCTCCTTTATAATCACCCAGTTACGTTGTGACGTTTGGTAGCACACAAAGTGTTCCTCCGGGAAACGGGAGTTGCATAATCTCATAGTCATAGGAACATGTATAAGTCATGAAGAAAGCAATAGCAACATACTAAACGATCGGGTGCTAAGCTAATGGAATGGGTCATGTCAATCAGATCATTCAACCAATGATGTGACCTCGTTAATCAAATAACAACACCTTGTTCATGGTTAGGAAACATAACCATCTTTGATTAACGAGCTAGTCAAGTAGAGGCATACTAGTGACACTAAGTTTGTCTATGTATTCACACATGTATTATGTTTCCGGTTAATACAATTCTAGCATGAATAATAAACATTTATCATGATATAAGGAAATAAATAATAACTTTATTATTGCCTCTAGGGCATATTTCCTTCATGAAGAAGTAGTGAGGAATATTGGGGGTGCATCTGGGTTGGGCTTCTTTGTGAGTGTGAGTGCTGAAGGAATGACAGAAGAAGAACTCACCTTTCTTCTTTTGCCTTCTCTGCTGTTCCTACTAGTGCTGCTCCTACTTCCAGATCCCAATCCAGTAGGCTAACTTCTTGCTCCAGCCTTCCTCCTTCGATCTACTATGATTTCTCAGGTCACCATCTCTACTTATTGTTCTTGGATCTTTGTTGGTTGCAGATAGAAAGATGAAGACAGTGGGAGGAAGACAAGCTGCTGGTCTGGCTATTTGGGGAAGAATGGAGACGTGTGAAGTCTTGGGAGTGGCTTGCTTTGCTCTTTCCCCTCTTAATATCAAAAATCCATCTCCCTTGGCTGGTATTGCTGCCCATTCCTTCTCTACTGTGTTGCTTTTGTGGAGCCTTTCTATTGGCTAGGAGTTGCAGCCCATGCCTAGACCAACTGTTGGTCAATTGATTATATATATTCAAATAGTTACTATTTATCATCCAGGGTGCAGAATATGTTATTTTTCACCCGAGGTAATCTTACGATTATTTCATAATTAAATTACGTTTGAAATTCAAATAGTTACATTGCTATTGATTCACTACGTAAAATTTGGCATAAGAAAAATAAAAATATAAGTTATAAGACAAGAAAATTTGCAGTTTATGTGTATTTTACACTATGTTTTTATGTTTGTAAGTTTACATAACATAAAATATTTTTTACAACAATTATATATTTTCTTACGGTCTCGTTTTACGTCGGAAATAAGGCAAAACTTATGAAACGTAAAATTACGGTCCATTGATGGTAAAATAAAGAGAGGATGAAGAATAACTATTCTTCATCCAGGGTGACGAATAGCGCGACCCTATTCGTCACCCTGGGTGAGGAATAGTTATTCTTCACCCTCTCTATTTTACCATCAATGCACCGTAATTTTACGTTGCGTAAGTTCTGTCTTATTTCTGACGTAAAAAGAGACCCTAAGAAAATATATAATCATCATAAAAATATTTTATATTATGTAAAATTACAAACGTAAAAACATTGTGTAAAATACACATAAATTGCAAATTTTCTAGTCTTATGACCTATATTTTTATTTTCTTATGCCAAATTTTACGTAATGAATCAATATGAATATAACTATTTGAATTTGAAACATAATTTAATTATGAAATGATCGTAAGATTACCTCAGGTCAAGAATAATTTATTATGCACCCTGGGTGATGAATAGTAACACGATGGTGGGTGATGGTGGTGGTCAAATGTGTATCTCCAATGTGTCCTGCTGTCCTAGTTAACCCAGAGATGTTTGTGTTGGTCTAAGTTTGGTGTGGCATTGTTGTATAGATTAGCATAGTCTGGTCTCCCTACATTTTCTTTTTCCAAAGATTTGTAATACACTTGTACAGCTGTACTGTTTGAGGTGTATGAATATAAATATATATTTAAGTGGTTATGCTTATTGAAGAAATCCGAGATGTATTTTCTTAATATATATTGTACTTAATTATCTAGTTAAGGGTAGAATTACTATGTGAAAAATACGGGTCGTTACACAGCCCATAGCACCTCGCTTCAAGCATAACATCTGCTATTTGACACCAACATATATGTCGTCAAATACTCAAATAGGTGGTCTCTTATTATAGTTATTATGGAATTCTCTAGTTGTTGCTCTATGCCATAAGTAGTCGCTATAACACTCACAACACCGCTCGTTGGGTCGACCCATGTGGCGTTTTGTTTTCCTCTGGTTTCTTCTCAGCTATTGTTGTTTTCCCTGAGTTGGTTTTTGTATGTTTGTTTTTATTTCTTCCGTTGGTTTTCGGCCAGTTTTTTCATTTGATTTTTTTTCAATTTTCAATTTTTTAAATCCATGAACAATTTTAAATGCATGGGTATTTAAAAAACATGAGAATGTTTAAAATGCCTGGACATTTTGAAAAAATCCATGTTATTTTCTAAAATTGACGAACATTGTTTTTCAGTTCTTGAACATTCTTAAGCGTATGAATACTTTAAAAATTAATGAAAATTTATATGAATTTGTGAATATTTTAGAATTTTGCAGATTTTTTACAAATTATGAACAATTTTTTAATATGGGACGTGTATTTTATTTTTATTTTTTGCACTATACATAGTGAAAACAGATGGTGAATCATGGACTGAACTGGACAGGGAGCGCATATCGCAGGCCGACCCGACATTTTGGGTCTATTCCACTCCAGATTGTTGTGAATCGCAGTATAGCATCCACCCAATCGTCGGAACAGCTGCCCTGATGCTAGATGTCGCCACCGAACCGCTGGACCACCCTTTACTCATTAGCGCCGAACGATGTCGCTAGCTCCACGAATCTTCTTGTGCGATGACCGATGCCCCCGCACTAGAAGAAAGTATCATTTTGCAACATTAGTGAGCTTCCACAACAATGCTTGCGACCAGCATCGTCGTGCCTCTAGACACGTCGATGTGGTTGAAGATGTGCTCTTGTGTCCCTTGATCTCCTCGTTGCGGTCACCCAGGGTCGTCGACCAGATCCATCTAGCGCATACGGCACTGTTCATGTCATCGTGGCGAGAGACGGTACTCCCACATATCTGATTGCTTCTGCCCCCACGATGCGCAGTGTTGCCACGACCGCGACACGGCTTATCACCGGTGGGCGCCGGCACACTAGTCGGAGCAGCGACTGGTCGAAGATGGGGCCTGGCATCACAACCGTGATCCACGCCAGCTTGCCGCGGTTTTGGCCTACGTCACGAGAGACACTCTCCCAAGGATCTGACCTCCTCTGTTGCCACTACCAACGAGGGATACGAGGTGATGGAGACACACCCAATGCGAGGAGGTGGAGACATGCACCCCAAACGAATACCGTAGCGACGGCGGCTTCGTTGACGCGTTCCTAGGTGGCACCTGGCCCTAAGTTGTCCCATGGCGAAGTGCATGGTGGCGGCCTGCAGGCGGCCGTGGTCGGTAAGCTAACCGGGTTGCGAGAAAAGGCCTACCTGTTTATCAGAGGGCTCTGAGTTTACTTCTGGCCTAGGTAATAGGACGTGCAGTGGAGGCTGAACTACACAACAGATCCTAAGAGCCAAAAATGTTTTAATCAAGAAAATCGGACGGCCAAAAATGACAAGAGCATGAGAAGGCTGAGAAAGAGCTTAGCTTTATTGTCCTAAAATAAATATGAGAATAGGGCCAGGGGTGAAGCCTTTTTTGTTAAAAAAGAACAATAATATCAAAAAATGTGGCATTAATATTTTTTCATGGTTGTTAAAGAAATTTATCATCCTCGCAACAACATTATTTTGCTATGAAAAATAGGGTCCTAATAACGTCCACACGTGTGGCATACTAAATATCCGCCCACACATCGTGTGTGGCGTGAGCAGGAGGCAGCTCACACGGGTTGTGTGTGGGCGAACATTAGAATTGCCCATAGGTACTACTCATCCCCACCCTGCGCATGTGGCACGAAGCAATCTGCCCACACGTTCTGGCGCAGCTACGTTAGGTACCCGCGAGATGACAATTTAGTTGCCATCCGGGATGGCAGATGTAGTTATCCGGGATGACAAATGTAGTTGTAAAAGCATGGCAAGTCTCTTTATTTTGGTTAAATATAGTTGCCATGTCTAATTTATGGTAGTTGTCGCGTGTAATCAAACCATAATTGTCGTGTGTGATTAACTACTTGCCACATATGGTCAAACAATAATTGCCACGTGTGTTTATCTAGTTTCCACGTGTGGTCCAACCATAGTTGCCATCTATGCACTAGTAGAAAACATGGTTTTGGTCCAGGCCGGGTCAGCCCATTAGTCCCGGTTCAGTCTAGAACCGGGACCAATGTGGGCAATAGGTCCAGGGGGCCGGTCGGGCCACGTGGGCCATTGGTCCCGGTTCATCTGGACCTTTTGGTCCCGGTTGGTGGGATGAACCGGGACCAATGGGCATCGCTCCCGGCCCACGACCATTGGTCCCGGTGCCACCAACCGGGACCAAAGGCTCCCCTTTAGTCTCGGCTCATGTCACCAACCGAGACCACTGAGGTGCCTATATATACCCATCGCTCGCGAGCAGAGCACCCCCAGTGCTCTGTTTTTCTCTGGCTGAGGGGAAGAGGGCTTTGTGGTCTCTAGCTCACCTCCTATGCACATGAGGTGTTCGATGGAATGCCCGAGCCACACTACTTAAGCTTTCTCCTCTCGAAGCTCGACCTCCAAGCTTCATTTTCCTCGAGATTTGTCTAGATTTAGCGGTCCGTCACGCCCCGTCCCCGTCTTCACCGCCGTCGATCACCCGCGCCGATCTCATCACCGACACCACCGTGGTGAGCCTCTTGTTCTTATCTTCTTTCTAAAAGGAAAAAATATTCTTACTTGCATGTTTAGATAGATACTTGTATCATTTTCTTACATTTATTATTGTATCTTATATAGTGCAATGGTTTTGGTATCCGCCCCCGTCGGTGAAGGAAATATGCCCTAGAGGCAATAATAAAGTTATTATTTATTTCCTTATATCATGATAAATGTTTATTATTCATGCTAGAATTGTATTAACCGGAAACATAATACATGTGTGAATACATAGACCAACAGAGTGTCACTAGTATGCCTCTACTTGACTAGCTCGTTAATCAAAGATGGTTATGTTTCCTAACCATGAACAAGGAGTTGTTATTTGATTAACGAGGTCACATCATTAGTAGAATGATCTGATTGACATGACCCATTCCATTAGCTTAGCACCCGATCGTTTAGTATGTTGCTATTGCTTTCTTCATGACTTATACATGTTCCTATAACTATGAGATTATGCAACTCCCGTTTACCGGAGGAACACTTTGGGTACTACCAAACGTCACAACGTAACTGGGTGATTATAAAGGAGTACTACAGGTGTCTCCAATGGTAGATGTTGGGTTGGCGTATTTCGAGATTAGGGTTTGTCACTCCGATTGTCGGAGAGGTATCTCTGGGCCCTCTCGGTAATGCACATCACATAAGCCTTGCAAGCACTGCAACTAATATGTTAGTTGTGAGATGATGTATTACGGAACGAGTAAAGAGACTTGCCGGTAACGAGATTGAACTAGGTATTGGATACCGACGATCGAATCTCGGGCAAGTAACATACCGATGACAAAGGGAACAACGTATGTTGTTATGCGGTCTGACCGATAAAGATCTTCGTAGAATATGTAGGAGCCAATATGGGCATCCAGGTCCCGCTATTGGTTATTGATCGGAGACGTGTCTCGGTCATGTCTACATTGTTCTCGAACCGTAGGGTCCGCACGCTTAACGTTACGATGACAGTTATTATGAGTTTATGCATTTTGATGTACCGAAGGTTGTCCGGAGTCCCGGATGAGATCACGGACATGACGAGGAGTCTCGAAATGGTCGAGACGTAAAGATTGATATATTGGAAGCCTATGTTTGGACATAGGAAGTGTTCCGGGTGAAATCGGGATTTTACCGGAATACCGGGAGGGTTACCGGAACCCCCCGGGAGGCTAATGGGCCTATTGGGCCTTAGTGGAAAAGAGAGAAGAGGCAACCCACAGCCTAGCCGGCGCCCCCCCTTCCCCAAGTCCTAGTAGGACTAGGAAAGGTGGGCCGGCCCCCTCTCTCTCCTTTCCCCCCCAAGAGTCCTAGTTGGAATAGGATTGGAGGGGAGGAGTCCTACTCCTGCGCCTCCTCTCTCTTGGCCGGCCAGCCCCCCTCCTCCAACCTTTATATACGGGGGCAGGGGGCACCCCATAGACACACAACTTGATCCTTGAGATCGTTCCTTAGCCGTGTGCGGTGCCCCCTGCCACCAAATTCCACCTCGATCGTACCGTTGTAGTGCTTAGGCGAAGCCCTACGTCGGTAGTACATCAAGATCGTCATCACGCCGTCGTGCTGACGGAACTCTTCCTCGACGCTTTGCTGGATCGAAGCCAGAGGAACGTCATCGAGCTGAACGTGTGCTAAGAACTCGGAGGTGCCGGAGTAACGGTGCTTGGATCGGTCGGATCGGGAAGAAGACATACGACTACTTCCTCTACGTTGTGAGATCGCTTCCGCAGTCGGTCTGCGTTGGTACGTAGACAACACTCTCCCCTCTCGTTGCTGTGCATCACCATGATCTTGTGTGTGCGTAGGAAATTTTTTGAAATTACTGCGTTCCCCAACAGTGGTATCAGAGCCTAGGTTTTATGGTTTGATGTTATATGCACGAGTAGAACACAAGTGAGTTGTGGGCGATACAAGTCATACTGCCTACCAGCATGTCATACTTTGGTTCGGCGGTATTGTTGGTTGAGACGATCCGGACCAACCTTACGCGTACTCTTACGCGAGACCGGTTCCCTCGACGTGCTTTGCACATATATGGCTTGCGGAAGACTGTCTCTCCAACTTTAGTTGAACCAAGTGTGACTACGCTCGGTCCTTGAGAAGGTTAAAACGGAGTCTATTTGACGAACTATCGTTGTGGTTTTGATGCGTAGGTGAGATGTGTTCTTACTTAAGCCCGTAGCAGCCACGTAAAACTTGCAACAACAAAGTAGAGGACGTCTAACTTGTTTTTGCAGGGTATGTTGTGATGTGATATGGTCAAGACATGATGCTGATTTTATTGTATGAGATGATCATGTTTTGTAACCGAGTTATCGGCAACTGGCAGGAGCCATATGGTTGTCGCTTTATTGTATGCAATGCAATCGCGATGTAATGCTTTACTAGATTACTAAACGGTAGTAATAGTCATGAAAGCATAAGATTGGCGAGACGACAACGATGCTACGATGGAGATCAAGGTGTCGCGCCGGTGACGATGGTGATCATGACGGTGCTTCGGAGATGGAGATCACAAGCACAAGATGATGGTGGCCATATCATATCACTTATATTGATTGCATGTGATGTTTATCCTTTTATGCATCTTATCTTGCTTTGATTGACGGTAGCATTATAAGATGATCTCTCACTAAATTATCAAGAAGTGTTCTCCCTGAGTATGCACCGTTGCCAAAGTTCGTCGTGCCCAGACACCACGTGATGATCGGGTGTGATAAGCTCTACGTCCATCTACAACGGGTGCAAGCCAGTTTTGCACACGCAGAATACTCAGGTTATGCTTGACGAGCCTAGCATATGCAGATATGGCCTCGGAACACAGAGACCGAAAGGTCGAGCGTGAATCATATAGTAGATATGATCAACATGACGATGTTCACCATTGAAAACTACTCCATCTCACGTGATGATCGGTTATGGTTTAGTTGATTTGGATCACGTGATCACTTAGAGGATTAGAGGGATGTCTATCTAAGTGGGAGTTCCTAAGTAATTTGATTAACTGAACTTAAACTTATCATGAACTTAGTACCTGATAGCATCTTGCTTGTTTATGTTACTTGTAGATAGATGGCTCGTGCTATTGTTCCGTTGAATTTTAATGCGTTCCTTGAGAAAGCAAAATTGAAAGATGATGGTAGCAATTACACGGACTGGGTCCGTAACCTGAGGATTATCCTCATTGCTGCACAGAAGAATTACGTCCTGGAAGCACCGCTGGGTGACAGGCCTGCTGCTGGAGCAACGCCAGATGTTATGAACGTCTGGCAGAGCAAAGCTGATGACTACTCGATAGTTCAGTGTGCCATGCTTTACGGCTTAGAATCGGGACTTCAACGACGTTTTGAACGTCATGGAGCATATGAGATGTTCCAGGAGTTGAAGTTAATATTTCAAGCAAATGCCCGAATTGAGAGATATGAAGTCTCCAATAAGTTCTATAGCTGTAAGATGGAGGAGAACAGTTCTGTCAGTGAGCATATACTCAAAATGTCTGGGTATAATAATCACTTGATTCAGATGGGAGTTAATCTTCCAGATGATTGTGTCATTGACAGAATTCTCCAATCACTACCACCAAGCTACAAGAGCTTCGTGATGAACTATAATATGCAAGGGATGAACAAGACTATTCCCGAGCTCTTCGCAATGCTGAAAGCTGCGGAGGTAGAAATCAAAAAGGAGCATCAAGTGTTGATGGTTAGCAAGACCACTAGTTTCAAGAAAAAGGGTAAAGGGAAGAAGAAGGGAAACTTCAAGAAGAACAGCAGGCAAGTTGCTGCTCAGGAGAAGAAACCCAAGTCTGGACCTAAGCCTGAAACTGAGTGCTTCTACTGCAAGCAGACTGGTCACTGGAAGCGGAACTGCCCCAAGTATTTGGCGGATAAGAAGGATGGCAAAGTGAGCAAAGGTATATGTGATATACATGTTATTGATGTGTACCTTACTAGAGCTCGCAGTAGCACCTGGGTATTTGATACTGGTTCTGTTGGTAATATTTGCAACTCGAAACAGGGACTACGGAATAAGCGGACACTAGCAAAGGACGAGGTGACGATGCGCGTGGGAAACGGTTCCAAAGTCGATGTGATCGCGGTCGGCACGCTACCTCTACATCTACCTTCGGGATTAATATTTGACCTAAATAATTGTTATTTGGTGCCAGCGTTGAGCATGAACATTATATCTGGATCTTGTTTAATGCGAGACGGTTATTCATTTAAATCAGAGAATAATGGTTGTTCTATTTATATGGATAATATCTTTTATGGTCATGCACTTTTGAAGAGTGGTCTATTCTTGTTGAATCTCGAAGATAGTAATACACATATTCATAATGTAGAAGCCAAAAGATGCAAAGTTAATAATGATAGTGCAACTTATTTGTGGCACTGCCGTTTAGGTCATATCGGTGTAAAGCGCATGAAGAAACTCCATACTGATGGGCTTTTGGAATCACTTGATTATGAATCACTTGGTACTTGCGAACCATGCCTCATAGGCAAGATGACTAAAACACCGTTCTCCGGTACTATGGAGAGAGCAACAGATTTGTTGGAAATCATACATACCGATGTATGTGGTCCGATGAATATTGAGGCTCGCGGCGGATATCGTTATTTTCTCACCTTCACAGATGATTTAAGCAGATATGGGTATATCTACTTAATGAAACATAAGTCTGAAACATTTGAAAAGTTCAAGGAATTTCAGAGTGAAGTTGAAAATCATCGTAACAAGAAAATAAAATTTCTACGATCTGATCATGGAGGAGAATATTTGAGTTACGAGTTTGGTATACATTTGAAAAATTGTGGAATAGTTTCGCAACTCACGCCACCCGGAACACCACAGCGTAATGGTGTGTCCGAACGTCGTAATCGTACTTTACTAGATATGGTGTGATCTATGATGTCTCTTACTGATTTACCGCTATCGTTTTGGGGTTATGCTTTAGAGACGGCCGCATTCACGTTAAATAGGGCACCATCAAAATCCGTTGAGACGACGCCTTATGAACTATGGTTTGGCAAGAAACCAAAGTTGTCGTTTCTTAAAGTTTGGGGCTGCGATGCTTATGTGAAAAAGCTTCAACCTGATAAGCTCGAACCCAAAGCGGAGAAATGTGTCTTCATAGGATACCCGAAGGAAACTGTTGGGTATACCTTCTATCACAGATCCGAAGGCAAGACATTCGTTGCTAAGAATGGATCATTTCTAGAGAAGGAGTTTCTCTCGAAAGAAGTGAGTGGGAGGAAAGTAGAACTTGACGAGGTAACTGTACCTGCTCCCTTATTGGAAAATAGTACATCACAGAAAACTGTTTCTGCGACACCTATGCCAATCAGTGAGGAAGCTAATGATGATGATCATGAAGCTTCAGATCAAGATTCTACTGAACCACGTAGATCAACCAGAGTAAGATCCGCACCAGAGTGGTACGGTAATCCTGTTCTGGAAGTCATGATGCTAGATCATGATGAACCTACGAACTATGAAGAAGCAATGGTGAGCCCAGATTCCGCAAAGTGGCTTGAGGCCATGAAATCTGAGATGGGATCCATGTATGAGAACAAAGTATGGACTTTGGTTGACTTGCCCGATGATCGGCAAGCAATTGAGAATAAATGGATCTTCAAGAAAAAGACTGACGCTGACGGTAATGTTACTGTTTATAAAGCTCGACTTGTCGCAAAAGGTTTTCGACAAGTTCAAGGGGTTGACTACGATGAGACCTTCTCACCCGTAGCGATGCTTAAGTCCGTCAGAATTATGTTAGCAATTGCCGCATTTTATGATTATGAAATATGGCAAATGGATGTCAAAACTGCATTCCTGAATGGATTTCTAGAAGAAGAGTTGTATATGGTACAACCAGAAGGTTTTGTCGATCCAAAAGGAGCTAACAAAGTATGCAAACTCCAGCGATCCATTTATGGACTGGTGCAAGCATCTCGGAGTTGGAATAAATGCTTTGATAGTGTGATCAAAGCATTTGGCTTTATACAGACTTTTGGAGAAGCCTGTATTTACAAGAAAGTGAGTGGGAGCTCTGTAGCATTTCTGATATTATATGTGGATGACATATTGCTAATTGGAAATGATATAGAATTTCTGGATAGCATAAAGGGATATTTGAATAAAAGTTTTTCGATGAAAGACCTCGGGGAAGCTGCATACATATTAGGCATAAAGATCTATAGAGATAGATCAAAACGCTTAATTGGACTTTCACAATGCACATACCTTGACAAAATTTTGAAGAAGTTCAAGATGGATCAAGCAAAGAAAGGGTTCTTGCCTGTGCTACAAGGTGTGAAGTTGAGTAAGACTCAATGCCCGACCACTGCAGAAGATAGAGAGAAAATGAAAGATGTTCCCTATGCTTCAGCCATAGGCTCTATCATGTATGCAATGCTGTGTACCAGACCTGATGTGTGCCTTGCTATAAGTTTAGCAGGGAGGTACCAAAGTAATCCTGGAATGGATCACTGGACAGTGATCAAGAACATCCTGAAATACCTGAAAAGGACTAAGGATATGTTTCTCGTATATGGAGGTGACAAAGAGCTCACCGTAAGAGGTTACGTTGATGCAAGCTTTGACACTGATCCGGACGATTCTAAATCGCAAACCGGATACGTGTTTACTTTAAACGGTGGAGCTGTCAATTGGTGCAGTTCTAAACAAAGCGTCGTAGCGGGATCTACATGTGAAGCGGAGTACATAGCTGCTTCGGAAGCAGCAAACGAAGGAGTCTGGATGAAGGAGTTCATATCCGATCTAGGTGTCATACCTAGTGCATCGGGTCCAATGAAAATCTTCTGTGACAATACTGGTGCAATTGCCTTGGCAAAGGAATCCAGATTTCACAAGAGGACCAAACACATCAAGAGACGCTTCAACTCCATCCGGGATTTAGTCCAGGTGGGAGACATAGAGATTTGCAAGATACATACGGATCTGAATGTTGCAGACCCGTTGACTAAGCCTCTTCCACGAGCAAAATATGATCAGCACCAAGGCTCCATGGGTGTTAGAATCATTACTGTGTAATCTAGATTATTGACTCGAGTGCAAGTAGGAGACTGAAGGAAATATGCCCTAGAGGCAATAATAAAGTTATTATTTATTTCCTTATATCATGATAAATGTTTATTATTCATGCTAGAATTGTATTAACCGGAAACATAATACATGTGTGAATACATAGACCAACAGAGTGTCACTAGTATGCCTCTACTTGACTAGCTCGTTAATCAAAGATGGTTATGTTTCCTAACCATGAACAAGGAGTTGTTATTTGATTAACGAGGTCACATCATTAGTAGAATGATCTGATTGACATGACCCATTCCATTAGCTTAGCACCCGATCGTTTAGTATGTTGCTATTGCTTTCTTCATGACTTATACATGTTCCTATAACTATGAGATTATGCAACTCCCGTTTACCGGAGGAACACTTTGGGTACTACCAAACGTCACAACGTAACTGGGTGATTATAAAGGAGTACTACAGGTGTCTCCAATGGTAGATGTTGGGTTGGCGTATTTCGAGATTAGGGTTTGTCACTCCGATTGTCGGAGAGGTATCTCTGGGCCCTCTCGGTAATGCACATCACATAAGCCTTGCAAGCACTGCAACTAATATGTTAGTTGTGAGATGATGTATTACGGAACGAGTAAAGAGACTTGCCGGTAACGAGATTGAACTAGGTATTGGATACCGACGATCGAATCTCGGGCAAGTAACATACCGATGACAAAGGGAACAACGTATGTTGTTATGCGGTCTGACCGATAAAGATCTTCGTAGAATATGTAGGAGCCAATATGGGCATCCAGGTCCCGCTATTGGTTATTGACCGGAGACGTGTCTCGGTCATGTCTACATTGTTCTCGAACCGTAGGGTCCGCACGCTTAACGTTACGATGACAGTTATTATGAGTTTATGCATTTTGATGTACCGAAGGTTGTCCGGAGTCCCGGATGAGATCACGGACATGACGAGGAGTCTCGAAATGGTCGAGACGTAAAGATTGATATATTGGAAGCCTATGTTTGGACATAGGAAGTGTTCCGGGTGAAATCGGGATTTTACCGGAATACCGGGAGGGTTACCGGAACCCCCCGGGAGGCTAATGGGCCTATTGGGCCTTAGTGGAAAAGAGAGAAGAGGCAGCCCACAGCCTAGCCGGCGCCCCCCCTTCCCCAAGTCCTAGTAGGACTAGGAAAGGTGGGCCGGCCCCCTCTCTCTCCTTTCCCCCCCAAGAGTCCTAGTTGGAATAGGATTGGAGGGGAGGAGTCCTACTCCCGGTGGGAGTAGGACTCCCCCTGCGCCTCCTCTCTCTTGGCCGGCCAGCCCCCCTCCTCCAACCTTTATATACGGGGGCAGGGGGCACCCCATAGACACACAACTTGATCCTTGAGATCGTTCCTTAGCCGTGTGCGGTGCCCCCTGCCACCAAATTCCACCTCGATCGTACCGTTGTAGTGCTTAGGCGAAGCCCTGCGTCGGTAGTACATCAAGATCGTCATCACGCCGTCGTGCTGACGGAACTCTTCCTCGACGCTTTGCTGGATCGAAGCCAGAGGAACGTCATCGAGCTGAACGTGTGCTAAGAACTCGGAGGTGCCGGAGTAACGGTGCTTGGATCGGTCGGATCGGGAAGAAGACGTACGACTACTTCCTCTACGTTGTGAGATCGCTTCCGCAGTCGGTCTGCGTTGGTACGTAGACAACACTCTCCCCTCTCGTTGCTGTGCATCACCATGATCTTGCGTGTGCGTAGGAAAATTTTTAAAATTACTGCGTTCCCCAACAGTCGGCCCTCGTCCTGTCTATGATTCGGATGTGGTATGCATATTATCTTTATAACTATTGGTTCATTTATTGTTTATGAAAATTATGCCGACCAACGTGACATAGATTTTATTTATCTAGGATGTATGTGAATCGGAAATGCCAACCAACCCTATTGTCGAGAGGTTAAATTTAGTTGAAGAAGAAAACATTTTGTTGAAGGAAAAAATAAAAAAAATTGAGGAGGAGAAGATGATATTGGAGTTGCATGTTGCGGATGTCGTCGATGATCACAAGATCAAGATGGATGCAATGCGCTTGAAGATTAGAAAGATTAGAAAATATGCCATTCATACCAAGGCTTGGTATCATTATGCCATTGGATCAATTGTTACCTTGGTTGCGATTATGATCGCATTTGTTTTTGCATTGAAATGTTTTACATAGTTTCAATATATGGTTTAATTAATTAGAAGCTCTGGAGAGCTATATGTTATTAGATGAGAACTATATATGCACTTTGGTTTTAATGTGATGATGAACTTTTATTAATTTGGACACTTAATTATATATAATGCACGCAGATGAACCGGCAATGGATGTATGGTGACAGACACACCAGGGAGTACATTAAGGGCGTGCATGAGTTTCTCGATGCGGCTGAGGCAAACAAGCAGAATGGTTTTATGTGTTGTTCATGCACTGAATGTGAGAATACGAGGTCTTACTCTAACCGGAAAATCCTTCACTCCCACCTGCTTTACAAGGGTTTCATGCCACACTATAATGTTTGGACGAGGCACGGAGAAATAGGGGTTATGATGGAAGACGGCGAAGAAGAAGACTACGATGACAACTATGTGCCCCCTGAATACGGTGATGCTGCAACGGGGGGGGGAGCTGGTGAAGATCAAGAGGAACCAGACGATGTGCCCAATGATGCTGCAACGGGTGAAGCTGCTGAAGATCAAGAGGAACCAGACGATGTGCCCGATGATGATGATCTCCGCCGGGTCATTGTTGATGCAAGGACGCAATGCGAAAGTCAAAAGGAGAAGCTGAAGTTCGATCGCATGTTAGAGGATCACAAAAAAGGGTTATACCCCAATTGCGAAGATGGCAACACAAAGCTCGGTACCGTACTGGAATTGCTGCAGTGGAAGGCAGAGAATGATGTGGCTGACAAAGGATTTGAGAAGCTACTGAAAATATTGAAGAAGAAGCTTCCAAAGGATAACGAATTGCCCGACAGTACATACGCAGCAAAGAAGGTCGTATGCCCTCTAGGATTGGAGGTGGAGAAGATACATGCATGCCCTAATGACTACATCCTCTACCGCGGTGCATACAAGGATCTGAACGCATGCCCGGTATGCGGTGCATTGCGGTATAAGATCAGACGAGATGACCCTGGTGATGTTGACGGCGAGCCCCCCAGGAAGAGGGTTCCTACGAAGGTGATGTGGTATGCTCCTATAATACCACGGTTGAAACGTCTGTTCAGAAACGAAGAGCATGCCAAGTTGATGCGATGGCATAGTGAGAACCGAAAGAAAGATGGGAAGTTGAGAGCACCCGCTGACGGGTCGCAGTGGAGAAAAATCGAGAGAAAGTACTGGGATGATTTTGCAAAGGACCCAAGGAATGTATGGAGAAAAATCTTTGAATGCCTGCTCAGTATGAAGGTCACGACTGGCTTCTCGTCGAATATAAAGGGAATAATAAATATGCCAGAGAAAAAGTTTCAGAACCTAAAGTCTCATGACTGCCACGTGATTATGACGCAACTGCTTCCGGTTGCATTGAGGGGGCTTCTACCGGAAAACGTCCGATTAGCCATTGTGAAGCTATGTGCATTTCTCAATGCAATCTCTCAGAAGGTGATCGATCCAGAAATCGTACTAAGGCTGAGGAGTGATGTGGCGCAATGTCTTGTTAGTTTCGAGCTGGTGTTCCCATCATCCTTCTTCAATATCATGACGCACGTCCTAGTTCATCTAGTCGACGAGATTGTCATCCTGGGGCCCGTATTTCTACACAATATGTTCCCCTTTGAGAGGTTCATAGGAGTCCTAAAGAAATATGTCTGTAACCGCGCTAGGCCAGAAGGAAGCATCTCCATGAGCCATCAAACAGAGGATGTTATCGGGTTTTGTGTTGACTTCATTCCTGGCCTTAAGAAGATAGGTCTCCCTAAATCGCGGTATGAGGGGAGACTGATTGGAAAAGGCACTCTTGGAAGAGACTCAATAATATGCAGGGACGGATATTCTTGGTCTCAAGCACAATACACAGTTCTACAGAACTCTACCTTGGTGACCCCGTATGTCGATGAATACAAGAACAGTCTGCGCTCCAAACACCCGGAGCAGTGCGACGACTAGATTACATGTGAACACATCAGGACTTTCAGCAGTTGGTTGGAAACACGTCTCAGATGTGACAACACTGTTTGTGCTGAGTTGTACTTGTTGTCCAGGGGACCATCTTTGACTATATTGACTTACAAAGGATACGAGATAAATGGGAATACATTTTACACGATCGCCCAAGATCAAAAGAGCACCAACCAAAACAGCGGTGTCCGCTTTGATGCAGCAATCGAGAGCGGAAAGGATACATATTATGGTTACATAGTGGACATATGGGAACTTGACTACGGACCTGATTTTAAGGTCCCTTTGTTTAAGTGCAAATGGGTCAATCTGTTAGGCGGCGGGGTACAGGTAGACCCACAGTACGGAATGACAACAGTGGATCTGAAAAATCTTGGGTACACTGACGAACCGTTCGTCCTAGCCAATGATGTGGCACAAGTTATCTATGTGAAGGACATATCTACCAAACCGAGAAAAAGAAAAGATAAGGAAGCGAATACATCATACGATGAGCCAAAGCGCCACATAGTTCTTTCAGGAAAAAGGGACATCCTGGGAGTGGACGGCAAGACAGACATGTCTGAAGATTATGAAAAGTTTCATGAAATTCCTCCCTTCAATGTCAAGGCTGACCCAAGCATCCTGATAAATAATGAAGATTATCCATGGTTACGGCGCAATAAGCAAATGACACAAGCGAAGAAAAAGTGAAGACTTTCTCCCGCAACTATTATGATGATACCATGCCAACTTTGTAACACACGAACATGCTACCATTGTCCGTTTTGTACATGCACATGCTATGTGGGTGAAATTATGATACCATCCCAACTTTCAACTTTTTCAGAGTTCATTTGAAAGTGATTGTCCATTTTATACATGAAGTGCATCAAGTTTTCTCTATAAGCGCATCTATTGTTATTTTTTAGTAAGTTATTCACAAACTTGTGATTCAAACAATTTTCAAAGAATTCAAATTTTAACTATTCAAATTTGAAAACTAATGGCACTAACAGAAAGTTTATAATTTTGCTAACCTAAAAGCAAACAGAATTAAAAATTAAAGCAAAAAACAAAAAAAAAAATGCAAAAAACAAATCAAAAAAGGGAAAAAACTATTTTTATAGTAATGTTAATCACAAAATAAAATAAATAAAGCAACAAAGAAAACTAAAAAACTAAAAAAGTGTTTTCAAATTTGAAAACTAATGGCACTAACAGAAAGTTTATAATTTTTCTAAAACTAATGGCACTAACAGAAAGTTTATAATTTTGCTAACCTAAAAGAAAACAGAATTAAAAATTAATGCAAAAAACAAAATAAAATAAATAATGTAAGAAACAAATAAAAAAATAGGAAAAAACTATTTTTATAGTAAAGTTAATCACAAAATAAAATAAATAAAGCAACAAAGAAAACAAAAAAACTAAAAAAGTGTTTTCAAATTTGAAAACTAATGGCATTAACAAAAAGTTTATAATTTTTTTAAAACTAATGGCACTAACAGAAAGTTTATAATTTTGCTAACCTAAAATCAAACAGAATTAAAAATTAAAGCAAAAAACAAAAGAAAATAAATAATGCAAAAAACAAATCAAAAAAAATAGGAAAAACCTATTGTTATAGTAAAGTTAATCACAAAATAAAATAAATAAAGCAACAAAGAAAAAAAAACTAAAAAAGTGTTTTCAAATTTGAAAACTAATGGCATTAACAAAAAGTTTATAACTTTTCTAAAACTAAAAGCATAAAGAATTAAAAAAATAAAGCAAAAAACAAAAGAAAAATAAATAAAGCAACAAAAAACAAAAAAATGCCACCTACTGGGCCACCACGGCCTGAATACGACTAGAAACTCTACCATGGGCCAGGATTCAGGCCCGCAGCAGGCCCAGTAGGCCCACATGCATTGAAGTGACAAATTATGCCCGAAAGCCTGCAGTTGAGAGGAGCTCGGGAGGGTGGGCGCAGCAGCACTTATAAACCACTCCCGAGCCCTCTCAACTAGCGAGATGGGACTAAACTTTTGGGCACGGGGCAGCACAAGGCCATTGGTCCCGGTTGGTGGCACCAACCGGGACTAAAGGCACGAACCATGACTAATGCCCCCTTTAGTCCCGGTTGGTGCCACCAACCGGGACCATAGGCCTCTGCTTCCCACCCTTTCGGCTGCTGAAAAGAGACCTATGGTCCCGGTTGGTGGCACCAACCGGGACAAAGATGGCATTGGTCCCGGTTGATGCCATGAACCGGGACCAATACTCTGTGTATATAAGCAGGATTTAGGAAATTTTCAGTTTCTCATCGACCATTTGCCCCCGACGCCGCCAGGCTGCCCGTGCTCGCCGTCGCCCCGCGCCCCTGCCCCGTGCTCGCCATCGCCGCCCGCTCCTCGTCGCCATCGCCCTGCCCCTGCCCCGTCCCGTCCCCGCGCGCCGGCGCCCTCGCCTTGAGCTCCCCTGCTCGCGCGCGCCGCCCCGCGCCCCTGCCACGGACTCGCCGTCGCCGCCCACCCCAGCCCTGACGCGCGCCGCCCTGGCCCGCCCCTGTCGCCGTCGCCCGCGCCCCTGCCCCGACGCGCGCCGCCCCGGCCCGCCCTCGCCGTCGCCTGCGCCCCTGCCCGCCTCCTCAGCTTGGTCCGGCCGCCGGCGCCCTCCCTTTGCATTTTTTTTTCATATATATGCTTGTTATATATATATATATATATGCTTGTTTTTTATATATACATATGCTTGTTTACATATATATATGTAATGATTTTTTTTATAGAATATGATTTTTTTTTCATAGATGATCACATATATGATGTATGCATGAATGTGGATGAAATATGATTTTTTTTGTTCATAGAACATGATGTTTTTTTAATTCACATATTTTTTTTGTTCATGAGAGAGGCGGGGACGTTGAGGGATCATAGATGTATTTTTTCAGAATTTTCTATCGTGCATAGACAAATTTTAGACCACGGGAGCACCCCCTCTCTATCGTTGCAAAATTTGCTAAGTGATATTAAGAAGGAAGGAAAAAAGTATAGGAAAGAAAGAAAATAAGAAGAGGAAAGAAAGAAGAAGAGGAGAAATAAATAAGAAGAAGAAAAAAGAAAAAAAAAGAGGAGAAGAAGAAAGGAATAGTGAAGAAGAAGAGAAAATAGAATATATTTTATTTTTTCTTCTTCTCCACTATTCCTTTCTTCTTCTCCTCTTTTTTTTCTTCTTTTTTTCTTCGATCTTTTCCTCTAGCTATTCCTTTCTTCTTCTCCTCTTTCTTCTTCTTCTTCTTCTTCTTCTTCTTCTTCTTAATTGTTTCAGGCTGCTTACCAGACATAGCTTGTAGGAAGGTTCTAAAAACCCACTCAAAGGTATCTGCAGTTTCATTATATAAGAGCGCTGCACCAAAAAGAATAGTCTGTTTGTGATGATTAACACCAATAAACGGAGCGAATGGCATTTGAAACTTATTTGTTGGAAATGTGGTGTCAAAGGAAATGGCATCTCCAAAGACAGAGTAATCCATGATAGCTTGTCCATCGGTCCAGAAGATATTCATTATTGTGCCATCATCATCATCTAGTTGCATGGCGTAGAAAAACGAAGGGTCCTCAGCTTGCTTGTTCTTTAGATACTCTGTTAATGTTTGAGCATCTTTGGTTTCCAAATACTTTGAGCGCTCACTTCGTAAAAAATTGTTGCAATCCATTTGCAAGAAGGGTACTGCATCTTTACCATACCAAAGCTCACAGAAATCATATATTTCAGCTTGTTTAATTCCCGATGTCCTCATCTACTTAATCATATGGCGATCGGCATCTAAGAGTTGACGCTGCGATCTAAGCATGTGCCTCTTATCTAGACTTACAAGCTGATGATTATGATCGAGCATGACTTTCTGCACATTCCAAATACCCTCCCGAGTGATGCTGAATTGAACACGAGCCATGCAATCAGTCCTCGAATTAGCTTGTTCTTTCTTGGCTACATGTGTTGGATGAGTGCCCTTCACACCTGCCTTGCTATAAACAAAATATCTAGAACTTAAAGACCCATCTCCTCTATGCTTAAGGTGGCACTTCCTAATGCTGAATCCTTTGGTTTGAGCATAAGAATTGTAAAACTGATATGCCTCTTCCTCACACTGAAAGGTCTTCCCAACTCTTGGAACAATATTTTCATCTTGCAAATCCTGGTCGTTCCTTGCTGTGCTGCTCATCCTCGGTGGAATTGTGTTCTGCGATTGTTGCGAGGGTAATGTAATCATTCAAACATGGTTCAGAAATAAATAATTATACAAAGGATTGATGCTATTAATCTGTTCTTTACCAAAACTTAGATGCGTGCTTATGAAGAAAGACATGTTTGTGTTAAAGCTGCTCCTTTAAATACTAGTTAAACGAATTAAATTACTATATATTGTTTGCAACAAGTTGTACTCACCATCAGTGGAGGAGGTGTGGGTAGAGCAGGTTCCGATGGATGGGCTGCCATATTTCCATCTTGAAAATCCTGATTGTTTCTTGTTGCGCTGCTCGTCCATGGTGGAACTGTGTTCCATGGCGACTGCTGCAAGAGTACTGAAATTAATCGAACGTGGTTCAGAAGGATATAATTTCTCGTGCAGAAGGTTGTTCTCACCATGAGTGGAGATGTGGGCAGAGGAGGTCCCGATGGATGTGCTGCCATATATGTTGATTGATCTGGTGCCTCGTCGCCGTCGTCTGGCTGCGCCATGGTGCGGCCTCGTCAGCGGCGAGATGGAAAGAGACAGAGAAGATGAATAGGAGTAGAAGCTGAAAGGACTAGGAGGCGTGGGGAACAGAGCGGGACGGAAGGAACGTGATTAGCGATTTGTTGCTGGAATTAATTAGAGAATTAATTGCTTGCATTGAAGAGCTTTTGCCAAGTGTCCTCCTCTCGAGAGGGTCTCACGACCTGGGTGTACGACCCGGATCGCATAGGATTTTCTTCCACTGACCATGTGTTATTTTTATAATATACTATATAGTTGAATACCGAAAAAGGGTTCCCCCGCTTTGTATTACAAAGCAACTAAGAGTAGTTGTTCTTTATAGTCCAATGATTGTATTCTTATAAGTGCTACTGTAATTTTGTGCTGAAAGTACATGAGCATCCAACGAAACATATCACTTTCTATGATTTTTCTATTTTTATAAAATTCCTATCCTATAAACCAAAGAAGGCCTAGTTGTTCTTTATAGTCCAATGATTGTATTCTTATAAGTGCTAGTGTAATTTTGTGCTGAAAGTACATGAGCTTCCAACGAAGCATCAGCTGTGCTGCTGTGTATTGTTGGAAACACAGACCGAGAATAAAGTGAATATTTTAGGTTTGCTTTTTTTTACGGGCAATGGCAGATGCTCTGCCTTTTCATTTAGAAGGGGGAAAAACTGTACAAGCAGACTGCAAGCAGTCGGGGAAGCAAAGACATAGACAGAAGAGATAAAAGAAAAACAAGGGACCGGGCTACCAGAACCTACATGGTTTATATGATTCTCGTATCTGATTCTATATAGAACCATCATAATGCTCTTGTGGAGAGTGCTAATGAACAGGGACGTACCCACGTTGACCCACGGGTGTACAGGACACCGGGTGCAAGAGTTTTTCTTTGTAAATTTCATGCAAACTATAGTGGAGGACACCCCACTCTTAGCTGAAAATTGTGAGTGATTATATGCTGGGACATTGGATCATTTTCTCTCTGGGTCTGCCCTGCTAATGAATATGTTCTGTAACAGGAGACTAGTAAAAAGCGCAGGAGGGATATCATTGGGATGCATATAGCTTCTATTCGGCGATGCAAGTCCGGCAGACAGTGCTTTGGACGTCGCATAGTGAGTCTCCCTTCAGTCACCATTTCCCATCCCAACTCCATATCTTTACACCGTGCATCCCAGATCTACATTTTTCTTGCTAATCTCCTCAAGTTGTAGTGAATTTGATTGGTTAATCTCCTGCTAAACAATCTTGTAGTGCCTTCTTGTCTAGAATTGAGTAGATCTATGCCTTCTTGTTCCGTATCTGCTATCTGAGTTTTTTTTTCTGCACAATGATGTATGCCTTGTACGATTATATCACCTCAAAATGTTCTTGTACATGTTCAGCACTTAGTATTGCCTTGCACTATCTTGTTTCTGGACAATGACTGATCCAAGAAACTTTATAAATCATTGACGTTGTAAGCTGGAAAATAATGTATTATGGTAGAGTAAATTGCACGAAACCATTATTTTGAAGGCTAGGTTTGCGAAAAACACTACAATACATTTTTTTTTGCAAAAAACACCATGTCTTCAGTAATGTTTTTGCAAAAAACACTGATCAGCGGATCAGTCTCAGTTAAGTAAGTTTATGACAAATGAGGCCCGCCAGTCAGGCTGACGTGGCACCAATTTCTCACACCGTTACATGAAATCGTTTGCTAGACGTGAAGGCCGCTTGTCAGCCTAACAAGCCTCTCTTTGGCATTCCATCAAACACTTTGCGTGCAGTGCACAGCCGGCGGACAAAGGCTGCCGTCGCGAGCCTCAGCCAGGCGACAAAGGTCAAGGACGGCGAAGACGGTGGCGCCGGGATGGGGCGGCCGTGCTCAAGGATGGCATCCGCGGGGGAGCACTGGCGTTGGCGAGGCCTCTGCCTCTGTCGACGGCGGACGAACGGCGGCCTCTGCCTCGGTGCGGCAACGGCGACGGCGGGCTCTGTCTCAGCCGGGGGCAGGCCGGGCGGTGGCGGATTTGAAGATTTGAGGAGCTCCCGGTGAGCGGGAGCTTACCTGGTGCACCTAGCCACACCTCCCTCGCCGGTGGAGGCCTCGCGTGGCTCGCGAGGGCACAGGGATCCTGATTCCCGACGCTTCCTAGAGCTCGCGTGCGCGGCCTGGGAGATGCCGACGCGGTCGGGCGCCCCGACTCCTACCCGCGAAGCTCGGGACGGCCGAGAGCAGCTGCAGGTCGCACATATAACGACGGCCGGAATCTTGTCCTTGGTGGGCGGCGGCGCCCATGGAGGCCTGGTTCGATGTTGTCTCCGAGACCTGCGTCCGCACAAACTTCGCGAGGCACCGTGCCCGCACCATCTGGCATGTGGGGCTCGCCGGCGCCGAGGCAGGTGCACCTCCCGAGGAACGGCTGCAACTCAGCTCCGTCTCAGTACGGGGACACCGGCGGCAGCCTCTGCCTCGGCCGGGGCGGGACGAGCGGCTCGGTGGTGAAGATAAGGCAAGCAAAACAAAAAAAGCCATTCATTTTTATTTTCTTTCAATGACAAGTGGACCCCACAGTGCTCCACACATGTTCACGACGTTACCTAGTGTCGCCCTTACCTGCCGGGTGATTAGCGATGTCACGTCAACCTAACTGGCGGGCCCCATCTGTCATAAACGCTGTCAACCGAGTCAAAGCCGCCGATTAGTGTTATTTGCAAAAGGATTACCGTAGACGTGGTGTTTTCTGCGAAAAAAATGTATTATAGTGTTTTTCGCAAACCTAGCCTTTAAAGTGATGGTTTTGTGCAATTTACTCATTATTGTAGGATAGTTTACATCATAATTATGTTGTAGTTAATGCTTATATGTTACAATATATTCTAAATCATAATACAGTTGTTGATGATACTAGTAGCATACAAATTCATGATGTGGATAGCATCTAGAAGTTATTGGATAATACTTAGGTGGAAAAGGTCTTTTTTTTACTATCTTCAACTGTTGGGTTTGCTCACTTAACCCACCAAAGTATTCTTGTCCATTTACTCCATCTAAGTATGAATACCTCATCCACTACGCCTGATTTTGACACGTAGCATCACATTTGAACATTATTAATCACAGAAAATCCTGACGAGTCATTCTCTTGCACCTCTCTGAATTATCCACTTCTTCCTGTGCGTGGGTACTGATACGCATGGCACTGGCAAATACCAGTTTGAGTGACCACGTGCAGATGGAGGAGTAAAGTGGGCCCAAAATAATTACCTCGGAGAATGGGGATTAAGTGGACAAACACTGCGCTTCAGGCCAGGGTAGAAAAGTCAACATCTTCCTGATGGTATTGATTTTTTGAATTGTTCTAATTGTATATGAAAGTATAACAGGACAAACAAAGATAGTCTGAATATTCATGTTGATCATTCATTCTTAGTCCATGTGTAGTGTAAACGTCCCTAGTCGTTCTGATCTGAACTAGATGTCTTACCCAGGCAACTGGAATGGTTATCCCCATAAAATCTGTTGATTTGTTGTGACTGATGAGTGGATTTTGTTTCTTGGTTCTACCATCTGACGGAATTTCTGTTCGGTGGCTTTAACGGAAACTCTTTGTCTAATAATAGCTCATTTTTTTGTATGCTTGTTCAACAGATGCAAATCTTTGTCAAGACCACAAATAGCAGGACTTTCACTCTTAAGGTCAAGAGTTCAGGTACGATTAGGGATGTCGAGGGCAAAATCCGTGATCGTGATCACAGACTGCTTTCGTCTCATCTTTGCTGGCAAGAAGTTGAAGGATGTACGCACGCTGGCAGATTACAACATTAAGAATTTGAGCACACTAGAACTTGACCTTTACCTGCATATATCTGTCAAGACGGTAACTGGCAAGATCATTGATATTGGTGTTTGGAGTTCAGATACCATCAAGCATGTCAAGGTGGTGATTCACAGTCGGGAGGGAATGCCTTGGTACGAGCAGCGCCTCATCTTTGCCGGCAAGGAGCTCGAGGATGGCCACACCCTGGCAGACTACAACATTGAGGATTCGTGCACTCTTGAGCTTGTCCGGTGGCTGCTTATCTATGTCAAGATGCTGACCGGCAAGACCATTGATCTTGCGGTTTTGAGTTCAGACAAGATCAAGGATGTCAAGGCGATGATTTATGACTAGGAGGGCTTTCGCTTGTTTGAGCTGCGCCTCATCTTTGCCCGCAAGGAGCTCAAGAATGACCCCACCCTGGCGGACTACGACATTCAGACTTTCAGCACGCTTCACCTGGTCCTAAACCTCAGAGGGGGCAGACTGATCCTCATCAAGACGCGGACTGGCAACACCTTTCTTCCCACAGGGGTTTGGACTAACAACACGAATGAGGATTTCAAGGCCGCGATTCACAAGGAAGAGGGCATTCCCCCGTCGCAACAACGCCTCTTCATTGCCGGGAAGCCGCTGGAGAACGACCGCACCCTGGCGAGCTACATCAGCCATGATTCCGACATCCTCTACGTCAGCCCTGATTCCCACATCGTCATTCACCTTCTGTGTCGGCACGCTCGGCTGCCTCGTCGGATTGTGGACAGGGCGCGCAGGCTGCGGAACAAGCAGGAACTTGTGCACAGCTGTCTGTAATGCGGTCTGGTCCAATTTGCCACATTCTAATGTAGGAGTAGTTGTGTGAGAAGTTGCCCACATGCCGTTATTTTCAAAATCGGAAAATCGGAAGGTTGAAATCTGAGTGGATTAGAGTGTTGGTGGCCACTGCTGCAAATCTACAATGTGCCTTCCTCCATGTTGCTGTGTCTTCAGAGCTGCACATCTGGGAAAGAATTCCAAGCGCTTATCACAATTTCACAGTTTCTTTGGAAGCGTACATGTTAGACTGTGTCCATTGATGTGTTGTCTTTATCCTCTGGCTCATACGAGGGATATGAGGTGATGGAGACATGCACACAATGCGAGGAGGTGGAGACACGCACCCCACCATCTACCGCAGCGACGGCGGCTTCGTTGGCACGCTCCTTGGTGGCACCCGGCCCTGAGTTGTTCCATGACGAAATATGTGGCTGCCGCCAAGAGCTCGCCCCTGCCCACGCCAGGATCTTCGCCGCCGCCTAAGTGCACCGCCCGGAATCGCTCCGTCTCGCGCCGGAGGACCCTTGGGAGGGGAAGGGCCGAGTGACCGCCGACGCTAGCGTCGCCCGTGCCAAGCCCGCGACGTGCGCCGGCGACCACGGAGGAGGAGGAGGAGAGGGGGAGCGCTCACTGGGAGAGATAGGGGAGGCGCGACCGATCGCCCGCGGGGATGATGCGGTCGCGGTAGCTGTTCATCAATATTTACCTTGGTGTATAAACTTAAAAAATACGCCAAATTGGTTCTAAAATTTGGCTCTTTGGTTTAAATACGGTTCAATTCACGTTTAATACATCCGCGCGGCTGACTAGGATGCCAGCGTGTCAGCGACCGCAAGCGCCGCCTAAGTGCACGCAAGTGGAATCCGAGAGCAAGGGTCCGTCGTCTCGTCTCCTATTCTCCGACAGCCCGACTCGAATCCATGAGCGGGGCCGGCGCGGCGCTGGCGTCGCCGGCATTGGGCCTCCGCGGGGAGGACGGGAGGGCGGAGTGGCTGCGCTTCTACGATCGGGTTGAGGCGCAGGTGGAGGCGCTGGCCGCCGACCGCGCGCATCTAGAGGCGACGAGGGGTGAGGGGGAGGAGGCCTGCAGGGCGATACTTCCGGGGGGCAAGGCCACGCTCGCCGGTAAGAAGACACCGCCCACCTTGCCCTCCTACTCGTTCTCCACATTCGGGGTTGATTTGATTCCGGCAGAGCGGCCTATGTTGGTTGTGTTCTTGTGGCTCTGCTGGATTGATAATGTCGGGGGTGCGAGATACGCGCTGCAATCGAGTCAGTTAACCACACCTTCCTGCGTCGTGAGGTTCCCTGAAGATTTGGCAACACGTCAATCTGCTTTACCCGGCGTTGCAGACTCGCAGCATCCTCGAATCTGTACAGATCTGTCGCAGTTCTAGTATTAGATAGAAGCATGCTCTGTCATGCTTTGGAGAGCATCGTGTAGAAATGACAGTGGCCAAGATCTGCCGCTTGCATATACAGGCTAAACATCAGGGAGCCCTTGCTAGTGTGTGGCTCCAGAACAAAGGTTCACCTAGGGCTGTGAAGTTGGGAAGAAATAATCTAGTTGACGAAGCTTCCCTAATAAAAAGAATCTATTGACGAAGCTGCGGCTACAATCTTATTGTTTTCTTATGTTTGTCTTTATGTCGACTGCCTTTTGCATTTTGCGTGTCGTGGATATGTTACCTTGCGCAGATTTTACCTTCATGTCGCATTTGAATTTATAATTTTGTATGGTAGAGTTCTCTACCTTCCACTTTCAGAAAGGAATTTATATTGGTACTGATAATATTGCTGCCTTGCGCGCAACAATGTAGAAGCCCAAGAGGGCGATCTGGAGGATGCCAGAGCTTGTAGAGGTCTTCTTGCCCTACGAAGCACTGACTCTAAGGTAATGTAGTTACCGAGATATCAGATGCATTGCTCAACAGCTTGCAGCCCAGCTTGGGCATCTCATTAACTTTCCTAATTCCATTTTTGCATCTCTGGCTGGTTGGTTCTCTTAATGTTAATCGAAACTGAAGGAAGTTCAAGATCGTCTAGAGCTTGGTGAAGACGCTGGGGATCATGAGCACAGTGTAAAAGTGTTGAGAGTAAACCTTAGAAAACTAAAGGGAGCTTTTGAGACCCTGATGTCAAACAAGGATAAGGATATTTATTCAGTAAAAGTTGTCCTTTTGAACCAGTTGAAGACAATGGAAAAGGACAGCGCTCTCCTTGAGAACAAGAAACTAGAGGCAGCACAAGCTACTGAAGAAGCGAAGAAGCTTCAGCAGAACGTACAGGCACTGCGCGTCGCAACCCAAAACAAGGACAATGAGATTGGCAGACTCCAAGCAGAAGCTCTCGTGGCTCAAGAGAAGCTACATGAAATGGATTCCTTGCTGAAGGAGAAAAATGAAAGTATTGAAAAACTCCGTGCGGAAAACATTGGATTGCGTGCGGTAAAGGATTTTGTTTGGAGCCAGTTCCGGATAAAGGAGCAGGAGCTGTTGGACCACACCATGCTTCTTAAGAACAAGGAAGTGGCGGCAGCACAAGCTACTGCGCAAAAGCTAGTAAAGGAGAATCGCACGATGGGAGCAGAAGTTGTTGATTATGGAAACAAGTTAATGATTCTAGAGGAGAAGCTAAAGGAGACGCGCTCCTTGGTTAAGGAGAAAGATGACGAAATCCAAAAACTCAAAAATCGCCAACCTGAGACCACGAGTCTGAAGCGCAAGTATGCCTATTCCTTGTCAAATGTAAGTACGTCATTTCCAAGTATAGTATCCTTTGAATGCTATTTGTGTCATGACCACGTCTTGCCACATATAATCAATGGACAGTATTTTGTTTACTATGTAAATCTGCCTGATAGATGTTAACATTAAAAAAATGTGTAAAAAAACATTGAAAAAAACTATTTTTTTCTAAATTCACTTTTGGCAGTTTGGTTGTTTTGCCTCATGCTATGTGATGGTCAACTGACCATGTGCTATTTTTCTAATATACTCCCTCCGTCTCAAAATTCTTGTCTTAAATTTGTCTAAATACGGATGTATCAAGTCACGTTTTAGTATTATATACATCCGTATCTAGACAAATCTAAGACAAGAATTTTGGGACGGAGGGAGTACTATATAGTTGAATAGACTATTTTCCTTTATAGTCCAATGATTGTATTCTTATATGTGCCACTGTAATTTTGTGCTGAAAGTACATGAGCATCCAAACTCTTTGTTGGATGCATGCATCAGCTGTGCTGGTGAGTGTTATTGGAAACACAGACCGAGAATAAAGTGAATATATTAGGTTTGCTTTATATGATTCTTGTATCTGGTATCTATATAGGACCATCATAATGCTCTTCTGGAGAGTGCTAATGAATATGTACTGTAACAGGAGACTAGTAAAAGGCGTAGGAGGGATATCATTGGGATGCATATATCTTCTATTCAGCGATGCAAGTCCGGCAGACAGTGTTTTGGACGTCGCACAGTGAGTCTCCCTTCACTCAACATTTCCCACCCCAACTCCATCTTTACGCTGTGCATCCCAGATCTACATTCTTGTTGCTAATCTCCTCAAGTTCTAGTGAATTTTCATTGGTTAATCTCCTGCTAAACAATCTTGTAGTGCCTTGTCTAGAACTGAGTAGATCTATGCCTTCTTGTTCCGTATCTGCAATCTGAGATTTTTTTTTCTGCACAATGATATATGCCTTGTGCGATTATATCACCTCAAAATGTTCTTGTACCTATTCAGCACTTAGCGCTGCCTTGTACTATCTTGTTTCTGGACAATTACTGATCCAAGAAACTTTATAAATCATTGACGTTTTATGCTGGACAGTAATGTATTACGAGACGATATTCTACATCATAATTACGTTGTTGTTAATGCTTATATGTTACAAGATATTCTAAATGATAATACAGTTATTGATGATACTAGTAGCATACAAACTCATGATGTGGATAGCATCTAGAAAGTATTGGATAATACTTAGGTGGAAAATGTCCTTTTTAATATCTTCAACTGTTTGGTTTGCTCACTTGACCCACCAAAGTATTCTTGTAGTCCATTTACTCCATCTAAGTATGAATACCTCATCCACTACGCCTGGTTTTGTCACGTCGCATCACATTTGAACATTATTAATCACAGAAAATCCTGACGAGTCATCTTGTTCCTCTGTCATTCTCTTGCACCTCTCTGAATTATATCCACTTCTTCCTCTGCGTGGGTACTGATACCGTGATACGCATGGCACTGGCAAATACCGGTTTGAGGGGTACAGTGACCACGTACAGATCCGTAGGAGTAAAGTGGGCCCAAAAAAATTACCTTGGGGATTAAGTGGACAAACACTGCATTTCAGGCCAGGGTAGAAAAGTCAACTTCTTCCTGATGGTACTGATTCTTCGAATTGTTTTAATTGTATATTTAAGTATAACAGGACAAACAAAGATAGTCTGAATATTCATGTTGATCATTCATTCTTAGTCCATGTATAGTGTAAACGTCCCTGGTCGTTCTGATCTGAACTAGATGTCTTACCCAGGCAACTGGAATTGTTATCCCCATAAAATCTGTTGATTTGTTGTGACTGATGAGTGGATTTTGTTTCTTGGTTCTACCATCTGAATTTCTGTTCGGTGGCTTTAACGGAAACTCTTTGTCTAATAATAACTCATGTTTTGTATGCTTGTTCAACAGATGCAAATCTTTGTCAAGACCAGAAATAGCAGGACTTACACTCTTAAGGTCAAGAGTTCAGCTAAGATCGAAGATGTCGAGGGCAAAATCCGTGATCGTCTCAGCCTAGACTGCTTTGATCTCATCTTTGCAGGCAAGAAGTTCAAGTATGGCCGCACGCTGGCAGATTACAACATTAAGAATTTGAGCACACTAGAACTTGACCTTCGCCTGCGTATATCTGTCAAGACGCTGACTGGTAAGATCATTGATATTGCTGTTTGGAGTTCAGATACCATCAAGCATGTCAAGGTGATGATTCACGGTCAAGGGGGAATGCCTTGGTACGAGCAGCGCCTCATCTTTGCCAGCAATGAGCTGGAGGATGGCCGCACCCTTGCATATTACAAAATTGAGAATTCATGCACTCTCGAGCTTGTTCCTTGGCTCCATATCTATGTCAAGACGCTGACCGGCAAGACCATTAATTTTGCGGTTTTGAGTTCAGACAAGATCGAGAATGTCAAGGCGATGATTTACGGTCAGGAGGGCATTCCTTTGTCTGAGCAGCGCCTCTTCTTTGCCGGCAAGCAGCTCGAGGATGGCCGCACCCTGGCGGACTACGGCATTCAGACTTTCAGCACGCTTCACCTTGTCATGCGCCTGAGAGGGGGTAGAGTGATCCGCATCAAGACGCGGACTGGCAACACCATTTTTCTTACAGCGGTTGGCAATAGCAAGACGATTGAGGATTTCAAGGCCATCATTCACAAGAAAAAGGGCATTCCCCCGTCGCAGCAGCACCTCTTCATTGCCGGGAAGCCGCTGGAGAACGACCGCACCCTGGGGAGCTACATCAGCCATGATTCCGACATCATCATTCACCTTTTGTGTCGGCGCGCGCCGCTGCCTCGCCGGATTGTGGACAGGGCGCGCAGGCTGCGGAACAAGCAGGAGCTTGTGCACGGCTGTCTTTAATGCGTAGTGGTCCAATTTGTCTCAGTGGAGTCTAGGCGAAGTCGAACCGTTAGTTAGAAGTCTCTAATGTAGTTGTGTGAGAAGTCGCCCACATGCAGTTATTTTCACATCGGAAGCCGGAAATTTGAGTGGGCTACTACTGCAAATTTGAGATGTGCCTTGCTTCATATTTGCTGTGTCTGTGAAGAACTGCACATCTGGGAAAGAATTCCAAGCGTTTATCACAATGTCACAGTTTCTTTGGAAGTGTACATGTTAGACTGTGTCCACTCATATGTTGTCTTTATCCTCTGGCTCATATGAAGGTGGATTATAATGATTAAAAAGTTCTCTTAACGAATTGAACCACTTGAAACTAAAGCGCGGAGGCGTTAGGCGTAGCAGGAGGCACGCCACCTTAACCAATGGCTTAAGAACTGAATCAGCAAACAATAGCAAGACGCAGAACAGTCCTAGGACGCATCAGCTCATCGTTCCAAACTTCTTGCAGTTTTATCCCTCAGCAATGTGTGAGCAATTTGCATCGTTCAAGTGAGACAAAAAAAAAGTACTCCCTTCCTCCTGTAGTGTAAGACGTTTTTACAAGCTATACAAACATGTGGATGAACAAAACAGAGTCTCAACGCGTTGCATGTTGTACAGCAACTGCGTAAAATCAACTACAGAGTCCAGAAGTTTGTCAACAAAAAAAAAACCCTACAGAGTCCAGAGGCTGCAGGAGGAGAAGACGGCACCGGCAGGTTCCGGCTCCCGGACGGCGCCAGGGCGGAGCAGGTCAAGGCGTCCATGGAGAACGGCGTCCAAGAAGCCCGAGGTCAAGTCCATCCAGATCTCCGGCTAGGCCTGCTGCTGCTGCGTCCATGGAGAATGGTGGTGTGGAGATATTGATGAAATTATTTCATCGAGTCAGGCCGTGTGTGTGTAGGTGTGGTGCAGTGGTGTGCGTCGGAGTCGTGCCTGTTGTTTTGTTCACCAGCCTGTACTCGATCGGCAACAGATAGTAACTCTGTCACCTTCTCTGCTGATTTGTGAATGGCCCTGCGGATCACAGAAAGTTTCTAACCCTCACACAAAAGCAATGCCAGCTGACTCGTTACAAGCACGCTGATTGTCCTGAGAGATTGAGAGCCGGGATGCCAAAGTCGGAGCTTAGAGCAACCCGGACGCGTATTTTGTCTGTTTTTGTCCGTTTAGATCGGATGAACGGATGGGTCTGTTCGTTTTTTCGTTGGGCCGGCTAATAAATCCAATGATGGACCGACACTTTTCCATACGGACTTAAAAAATACATGAATCATCCTCACGATTAAAAATAAGTCAACATAATTAAACATTAAACCCACCGGTGATTTGCGTGTTTTTTTAATTTTGAATCCGCGTGAGAAATGGATCGGGCAGCGTTGTGAGCATGCGTCAATCTAAATGAAAAGGTCACCGTGCTGGAGGCACTCTTAGGCCCTGTACAATGGAGGTGCCTCCACAGATGCTTCGAGAGAAAAACCGTTTTTTTTTTTTGCTCGTGGGCGCTTGACCAGGTGCTTCAGAGAAGCAACGGATGCCAAAGTTTGCTTCCGGTTGGCACCGATGCTCCAGCCTAAGCACCTGTACAAGGCACTGCTCATTGTAGATGTCATTATTTTTAGGAAGCAAGCAGACTCTCTCTCTTTAAGCACCTGTACATAAGCATTCCCCGTTGTACAAGGCATTAGGCACCTTTGGACGCTGGTGGAAGGACGAGCAGCGAGTGCTTCCTTCTCTTCCCGGTCGCCCGTCAGGTGTGAGGCCAGTGGTATTACCTGCAGCCCGCAACCTGTGAACAGAGGTTCCAGGTTTGATTTGGCTTGGCTTACAAATAAGCAATCCCTTTAGTGGAAAACATTCGGAGGGCTAAGGTGAATGGTAAGGACCTACTGATGCATCAAACATTCTTGAATTTAAAAGATTCAAAAAATATTTCAAGGTCAAAAAAGAAAGAATGATTTTCAGTTAGAGCTGCTAGTTCTAGAAAGTTTGGAAGAGCTTACTGCTCTCGTATGCTGGTACTTAGAGCATCTTCAGCAGCTTGTTTCATTTTTGTTCACTAAATTTCTATATACAGAATGGTCCGTTGGGATTATGTGTCCTAACGTTAGGGCACTTCACCCGCAAAAAAAAACGTTAGGGCACTTAGGGCAGTTAGTTTACAGCCCTAAAGTTGATTTAAATAATTGAAAGAATTTACACTCTATTATGGTGTGTTGCTCACGAGCGCATGCTTCGGAGATATAACGGGTACAATTCATTAACAGACAAATATGATCATGGCTGGTAATTTGATCTGGACTCTGTCCCGTAAATTAGTTGTAACGACTAGGAATCTTATATCTGTAAAAGAGGTGGACGCTTTGAAAAGACAGTATAAGGTCCCTACCCGCTAGTCTCAGATATTGCAAATTGTGAGTGGCATCACGAATAAGCGCGGAGGAATAATGTTATGACCGGCATATTAGGGGTTTAGCCCAGTTAGCTGTGGCCCAATCTATTTTATCGTTATTAGGGGCTTAGCCGAATTATCTTATTAGAAGGATTATATAAACTCGTGTAAGGACCGGTTTTAGAATTAAGTAAGAAGCAATCACATTTGCTCGGCTTCCTTAGGGAGCCGGGAGACCTAATCCCACCCGCCTCCTTCCCTGCGCCATCTCCCTCACAGCCGCCGCCTCTTCGCGCACGACGGCGCCCAGTCGCCGGCGGCCGCGTGTTCGTCCACAACTAGCTCCCTCCTTCCTACAACCTCCGGCCTAGACCCGGTAGAACCCTAGTTTCTACCAGTTTGGTATTAGCTAGCTTCGGTTCGATCATGTCTTCACCACCGCCCAACCCGTCTCTTTCGCTGCCGGTCACCTCGTCGCCCTCAGCGACCACCACGACCATCGGCCCACTCCTGCCCGCGCCGGGATCCTCCGTCGCGCCCGCCCCCGCCGTCCTCATCTCGGAGGAGGTGTTCGGGGCCCTGCGGGGCCTAACCCAGGCGGTCCAGGAGATCCTCCTATTCTTGGCCGGTCCTACGGGCCGCACCCAGCTACACCGCCCATCGCCGCCACCACGCCGCCGTGGCTGCCATGGTAGCCACCGCACCAGGCGGCCTTCGCCGCGCTCGTCGGGCCGCTGTACCAGCCGCTGCCATCCATCGCCACCATCGCCCCGCCCTGGATGCAGTGGCAGCCGCCGCTCCTGGCGGCCTCCGCCGCGCCTGGAGCTCCACCGCAGCAGCCGCTGCCGCTGCCCGGCGCGATACCGCAACAGCCGCTGCAGCTGCAGCGGCCACCGCCGATCAACTCTGGTCCCGCATTGACCGCGCCAGCGGGAGTCCTGATTCACCAGGTCTGGTTCCCGCCCTCGCCGTCCCCGCTACCGGCCTGGTTGACCGAGTCATCGTCTTAGTCGGTCTACATGATGGCCTGGGGACCGCCGCATGTGCCGTCACAGCATGCGTAGTACGGCGGGTCCTCTAGCTTCGTGGGCCCCTACATTGGCCTCAACGCATCGCCGTTCCACAGGGGGGGGGGCTGTGATCACTGACCCAGTGCCGCTGCTCCGCACCGCCGAGCCGTACCCCACGGCGGTCATACCTAGTGTGACGCCCCCGATTTGACCGTACACTAATCATACACACAAATGTGTACGATCAAGATCAAGGACTCACGGGAAGATATCACAACACAACTCTAGACACAAATTAAAATAATACAAGCCTTATATTACAAGCCAGGGGCCTCGAGGGCTCGAATACATAAGCTCGAAAACAAAAGAGTCAGCGGAAGCAACATTACCTGAGTACAGACATGAGTTAAACAAGTTTGCCTTAAGAAGGCTATCACAAAAGCAACATTGATCGAAAAGGCAAGGCCTCCTGCCTGGGAGCCTCCTAACTTCTCCTGGTCGTCAGCGGCCTCCACGTGGTAGTAGGCACCCTCGGGGTAGTAGTAGTCGTTGGTGGGGTCTCTGGATCCTGGGCTTCGTCATATGGTCGCAACAAACGGGTATGGGAGAAAAAGAGGTAGCAAAGCAACCGTGAGTACTCATCCAAAGTACTCGCAAGACTTACATCATATCTAAACTAAGTATGCATCTGTATCAAAGGAAAAGGGCTGTATCTGTGGACTAAACTGCAGAATGCCAGAAGAGAAGGGGAAAGCCTAGCCTATCGAAGACTAGCGTCTTCAAGCATCTTCAAGCATCTTGCAGCATATAGAAGAGTACAAATCACCATAATGTAAAGTAGTAGTGTTATCAACCTCGGCTAGAGATCCTTTCTCGACTCCCAGCGAGAAAGCAATCCAGAGCCATACTATCCATTCATCATAACCATGTCTCATCTCAAGTATCCAGTTCTAGTTGTATCGATCGGGATACAACTCCAAGTGTCCGTTACCGTAGGATAGGCTATCGATATATGTTTTCTTCCCTGCAGGGGTGCACCAACTTACCCACCACGCTCGATTAACTCTGGCCGGACACACTTTCCTAGGTCATGCCCGGCCTCGGCCAAACAATACGCCGCAACCCGACCTAGGCTTAATAGAGAGGTCAAGCACGCCGGACTAAACCTATGCCCCAGGGGTCATGGGCCATCTCCCCGGGAACTCCTGCATGTTGCGTACGCGGCCGGTGAGCAGACCTAGCTACCTCCTTCAACAAGGCAGGAGCTTACGCAGTCCAACCCGGCGCGCGCCGCTCAGTCGCTGACATCTATGAAGCTTCAGCTGATGTATACGACGCAGAACGCCCATACTATGCCCACATGATGGTTAGTGCTACCAGGCCAGAGGCCCCTCGGATCAAATATCCAAATCGTAGTGGATTAGGAGCACGCGGTAACAAGCGGAGACTCACGAAAGATGTGACCCCATTGCCCCGTCTCGAGTACTTGCGGCAAGGGCTAAGAATGCCCGGCCACGCCTCGTAAGTATCTCACGGGCACCTTCCTGGTCAACCCGACTCCACATCACTTGCTATTAAGCTCGCGCGGGTACCCCTCAGGGTCGACCCGTCTTTAGTAACATGGTTCAGTGTAAAGTCATAGTAACCATAGTAACTGTGTGTCTAACACCAAGGGGAAAACCCGAGAAATCACCCCCGGTGAATTCCACTCGATGTTATCATCAAGGTGAACGTAAGAGGATCCATCCTCGAGGTTCACACTTGAGGGGTTGCACGATAGAGCCGTAACGGAAGTGGTTAAGGAGGAAATCACCCTCGATGACCTCGACCATATAGCTACACTATAGAGATCTCATCAGGAGTGATGTAAGAGGTTCCACCCTCGACACTCGATGGCAACTCTGCAGAGTCATACAACTAGGAGGGTGATGTGCGGTGTCGGGGCCTGGACATCGATCACGTGATCGAGTCATCGAACATAAAGCGGGGCAACTGGGACAAGGTGGGGATCACTGATGGAACACTAACCAGCCTATACTAAGCAGTTTAGGATAAGCAGGTAAGGTATGAAAGCAGGTAACAAAAACAGGCTATGCATCAGAGTAGGACCATACATAAAGCAGTAGCAGTTCTAATGCAAGCATGCGAGGGAAAGAAATGGGCGATATCGGGATGCTCAAGGAGGGTTTGCTTGCCTGGTTGCTCTGGCAAGGAGGGGTCATCATCGACGTAGTCGATCACAGGGCAACATCGGTATCGGGGTCTACCGGAGAGAAGAGGGGGAAGAAACAGTAAATACAGAGCAAACAATGCATCACAAGGCATAACAAGACGATAGGCAGAGCTAGGGTTGTCCTAAAGTAGTACTACACGTTGCAGACGGAGGGGATAAACATCCGAGGATGAATTCCCAACGTTAGTTGGATTCCGGACAGAGGAAAAGAGGGGGAAAGTTCCATGTTCAGCATGCTAGGGGCATGTGACAGATGAACTGACCACGTATTCGGATTCGTTGGATTTTTCTGAGCAACTTTCATGTAGAAAACATTTTCATCGGAGTTACGGATTATTTTCTATGATTTTTCAAAGATTAAACCAATAATTTGGAATTATTAAATTAACAGAAAAGAGAAAAAGACGTCAGCATGACATCACTGTGACGTCAGCAGTCAACAGGACGGCAGACCAGGTCAAACTAACCAGTGGGTCCACTACAAGAAATATGTCAACTTGTGACCACCACTATTGGTCACTGAATGGTCACAAATTTCCATTTGTGACCTTTTTGTGACCAAAAACATAAGGTCAAAAGCTGGCCATCGTAAACTGACTATAGCGACCTTTCTTCTGGAATGGTCGCAAACGTTTATGACCAAAATAAGCCTATTGTTCTGTTTTGGTCACTAGCAACCTCCCCAGGCCACGTAGGCATCCAACGTGGCAATCTGACGTGGCACAAGATTCAGCCCGGTCCAATTCGATTTTCTACATGGGCCTAGCCCAACAATTCAGCCTTTTGTTTTTATTTTTACCAATTTTTGGTCAGGTTCATGGGCCAAGCCCAGTATTGCAGCCTTTTTTATTGTTAGTTCCCATGGACCAGGCCCACCAATTCAGCCTTTTTATTTTTCTGGGTCGTGGCCTTTTTGGCTACAAAGTTTATGATTTTTTTTTCAAAAGATGGGCCCACTAGTGAGATGGGACCAGTTCTAATAAGTAGGTTAGATTCTTCAGATCTCAATTTTCCAGTAAATAAATAACAATATTAAATCAAAACAGACAGAAAATAAAATGCTTCAAACAGAGCATAACTAATCCGGAAAAACATGGTTCACATCATGAATATAATCAAACAGAGCCAAACTTGGCACATTATTACAATCAACCATCAGGTTTACATCAGGTTTACAATAATATATACAAGCATCTGGACCTCATGATGCTATATACAATAATAATATATCAGGTTTACATCAGGCTATCTCCAATGAGCCCGACTTGTTCATCCTGGACCTCACGACAAAACACGAAGGAAGGCTAGCATCTGCAAGTTATCAAACAAAATGGTTAGGAACAAAATAAAAGCAAATCTAACAGCATGTTATAACAAGCAAAATGCGACTTTGTCATCATTTAAGCATAGAATGACAGGGTCAACAACATTTCGATGTTTGTTAAATGAACCAGAATTTCAATGTTTGAACAACAAAAAATATATACAGTAGATCATATGCGGTTTAAATCACCCCCTGAGGAAAGACACGTTGTCACCAATATTTGGCAACATCTATAGAAATTGGACCTCGTAAACATGCAATGTGGAATTTTATCTCAAAGAAGTACACAGGTACACAGATTTATCAAGTTTAATTACCACAGAGAAGCCAAATGCTAGTAACTCATGATTAGTGTACAAGACCTGATTCAACAAAGTAAACAAGAAGGTGGCTACAATACAAAAATAAGCTCATCACAGAGAATAAAATGAGCGGAACTATAGTACATCCTCTACATTGTCATGTTCACAAGATTAAAAGTAAGCTCAGCATAAGCATATGAGTTTTGTTTGGCACCACCACATCAAAAGACACTTAAAAGTACGCAAATTGGACTAGTTACCAGAAGCACAAGATCAGGTCACAAACTTAAACTGTTATACAGGAGGATAAACAATCATGTACTTATTTCCTATAGAGCAGGAAGTTGGGCATGTTATTAGTGAAACGTGGGGCATAAAGCAGAAATAGACACCATGATTGTTCTCTACACATAATACAGATAATCAGCACACAATATGGAGGATGTTTTTTCCCTACTTCATTCCAATATCTGAGATGAAGAGGGAGCATGCATGTGGATGGGACCTGGAGGGTAGGGGCCGGCATGAGCGAGAGCAGCACCCGGGCCACCTCGTGCATCGTCGGCCGATCAATGGGGTGCCGCTTGGTGCACAACAGGGCCTGGAACGCCTTCTGGACCAGCCCCATGTCCGTGCATGTCACCGACACCTCTGAGTCCACCGCCTCCATCACCGTGTCGTCACCGGCTCTCCACATTATCTACACACACATAGAGACAAGGTGGTCAAATGATCATACCATGATATTATATAGAAACCATTGAAGCACATCATGCATGCTGAAAGATCGTAACATGGTTGACAAAAGATAACTTCAATCTCACTCTTATCAGTGACTTACACAATGCAATTAAAAGATAGCTGTAATATGATCTGAGACTCGGGATGAGTAAATATTAGGCTCTATGAATTCGCACAACAGAGGATACTTCAATATTACATATTCTACATAAAACGAAACTAGAGCCTCGTATCCTACTACACGACTACAGCCCAATATGTTCAGGTATGCTTAATAATTAACCTACATGAGCACTTCAAGTCAAATTACCATCATAATAAGTATGAAGATAAAGGAAAGCAAGAAATAGCAGACTAGAAACCTCAGGAGGCAAAATAAGTTGCATGGTACTGAGAATACATGTATGCTTAATAATTAACCTACATGAGCACTTCAAGTAAATTATTGTTATGAGTGAGACAAGAGCACAGGTGGTGCTGCTAGAGAGGGAATTATGGCACTCGGAATAAATTAACAGAGTTTGTCCATGGACTGTCACAGGCAGCAACATAGCACTAGTGCTCTTGTGCTTGAGCAAGAAGAATATATATAATACACGGGCAGCAGAGTTGGTGCCAATAGAATACAGCAACAGTGAGTAGTAGTAATTAACAGACAGAAGTTAGCCAATTCACATGAACATGCTAACAAGTTAAGGCAGCATTGAAGCAACGGGTAGCACTATCCACAAAAGCAACAATATAAGCTATGACAAGTTCACTTGAAACCAGGCATATAAACAAAGTTATGGGTGAGACAAGAGCAGCAGGTGGTGCTTGGCCTCCAGGTACCCCATGCCCTCGCCCGTCGGCAGCTGGTTCTTCCTCACCTATACCAATACACAAGCAGTCAAGCACACAAGAAAACGAACAGAATACTCAGTTTCGATGGATCAACAGACAACACAACCAAGGCAGTTATAAGAAATAAATGACGGTCTTTCATCAGCAACATGGAGGAACATAAATGGAGGAACACCTAGAGGGGCATTTCTTTTCATTTCGATGTTTCAGACATTTATCATTGTTTCACTCAGCAAATCCAGAGAGCAAACATACAATGCCGATAATAATCAAATTAAGCATTTCAGAGGGCCAAACCAGCCAATGATTTTGTGGCCTACGAAGCTAATGGCACACTACCACACCAGTAAGCAGAAAATCAAATTTCTCCCTTAGGTGTAATGTTTGACACACTGCCTACTGGAGAGTCAATTCACTTTATGTTGCTATTGCAATTAAGTTCAGTAGTAGGATGCACCTAAACTTAAATAAGTTGACACTAGAACTGACACACACAGGAGGGACTAATAGTCAACAGTATTAACGCTGAAATACTGCAGTATCCGATTTGAACAAACAAATTACTTTAACAATCTCCAGTCACACATGTTGTCTGGAAAACACAACACTAGGCAATTCCTCATCGTCTTGCATAATCATGACTGCATACTGCAATACCCATCCAACAATTTTGATCGGCGAAATAGGCAGACATGAGACAACTTGCAGGTTGCAGCTACTTATTTCGGTATTATTCAGAGGTCTGTGTGTGGTAACACACTAACAATAAAGACTACCTGCTACTTCTGCCGAAGGAAGGAGACGCATGCGCCAAGCGGAAGCTCCCCTACTGCTTGTTCCGGCAGCACGCGACGACGGCAGCCCCTCTCGGAGCACAGGAAGTCGTCCACCTCCTCGCGCACCACCTGCGGCGTCGACCCCCGCCGGAACAGCCGCCCGCACGGTAGAAGGGCACTGGCACGCTGGTGGGCCCGTTGGCGTCATCGCTGTCGCCCGGTGCCGGCGCCTGCTGCGGGGAGACGACGTGGAAGGACAGCCGCCCCGGACACGCCCCCACGACGGGGTGGTGGGTTGGTGTGGGGATCCGGAGCGGGGAGGAGGAGGAGGCGGCCATGGTGGACAGTACGGGGTGCGGGGGCGCGAGGTTGTGTCGATTGGATATGGGGGATCGAGGCAGGAGGCAGAGGGCGGAGGGTAGGGAGAGATGGTGAGGAGAGGGGCGAGGTGGGCGGTGGGTGAGGAGGACGGCGAGGTCGGCGGTGGGTGGGAGGAAGGGTTGCCGCGCAGGGAGAGGACTGGATCTCCATTGTCCTTGGTTGAGGTCGGCGGTGGGAGGGAGGACTGGATTGGGAGGGGGCGGTGGCGCGAGGAGATGGGGGGGGGGGGGGGGGGGGGGTCTGAGCTACGGTTTGGGTGGGGGAAGGGGAGGAGCGTGCGGGAGGCCATGGACGGCGGCCAGCTCCGGAGGGAGGTGCCAGCGGCGATCTGGAAGGGAGGAGACAGCTCTCTCTCTCTCCATCGGGAGATGGATGGATGTGGGAAAGAAAGGAGCCGGGGGGGGGGGGGGGGGGGTGGATGGAAAATGACCAGCTAGGGTTTCGGGTTTGGTGTGGAAGGGTTGAGGACAACCGTTGGATCCACGAACATCCGACGGCGTATGATACACGATCCGTGTGAAACGGCTACAGACCAATCAGAATGCAGTATGATGCTATGACCATCTAAATTGGTCATAGTTGTCTAAAAATAATATGTTAAAATCATGTCAGCTATTTTATGACCTGAGATATTCAAAAAGAAAATAGAAAACCTTCTCATTGTGTCACCAAAATGTGAATGAGTTTTCCAAAAAAATAACAAACATGAAAAAAGATAAATACCTTCAAAAAGGTGTAGTGAGAAATGAGTTTTTTTTTGCAAAAATAAACATTTTTCATTTTTCGAGAGCCCAAAATGAGTTTTTTGTGAAGGACCTACCATATATTTGTTGCAAAATTGGACCAAATCATTTTTCTAAAATACTAGGCCATATTTAATGCACAATTGACAAAATGGTTGGGTGTCAAAAGTTTTGATCCACCTCTAGTGAAAAAGACAAATTCCCGCCGATTCAGCTAGAAGCGGGTCAAATTTGAATTGCAGCTGCCTCATAGTTTGCTATTTATTTTTTCCAAAAATCATTTCTAGGTACATAAGTACCTATTTAATCAGAGAAACACCAAAAAATTCCAAGATTCAACCACTAGCTAGGAACGGTCATTCCCGCCGTTTTGACCGCATTTTGAAACGGGCATAAAAAATTCAAAAAACATCAAAAAATTGGGAAACCTTCGCATTGTGTCATTTTATGTGGCCAAGTTCCTAGGAAAAATAACAAACTTGTAATACGGCAATTATTTTAAAAAAGTGTTCTCAGAAACGAGCTATCACGTGTGGAGATCAATGGCTTTCAAGCCAAATGATCAATCTTATGGCCACATTCATGGCATAGTTTGTTCAAATGATCTCATATTGTGCACAAGAGTGCATATTGGAATGGCAAACAAGGTTTCCTAAGGAAGTTTTCATTTTCTTTGGACAAAAAAACATTTTCCATTTTTCGAGTGCCCAAAAGGAGGTTTTTTGTGAATGACCTCCCAAATAATTGTTGAAAAATTGGACCAAATCATTTTTCTAAAATACTAGGCCATATTTAATGCACAATTGATAAAATGGTTGGGTGTAAAAAGTTTTGATCCACCTCTCGTGAAAAAGACAAATTCCCGCCGATTCAGTTGGAAGCGGGTCAAATTTGAACTGCAGCTGCCTCATAGTTTGCTATTTATTTTTTCCAAAAATCATTTCTAGGTAAATAAGTATCTATTTAATCAGAGAAACACCAAAAAAATTCCAAGATTCAACAACTAGCTAGGAACGGTCATTCCCGCCGTTTTGACCGCATTTTGAAACGGGCATAAAAAATTCAAAAAAAATCAAAAAATTGGGAAACCTTCGCATTGTGTCATTATATGTGGCCAAGTTCCCAGGAAAAATAAAAAACTTGTAATACGGCAATTATTTTAAAAAAGTGTTCTCAGAAATGAGCTATCATCTCTGAAGATTCATGGCTTTCAAAGCAAATGATCAAACTTATGGCCACATTCGTGGCATAGTTTGTTCAAATGATCTCATATTGTGCACAAGGGTGCATATTGGAATGGCAAACAATGTTGCCTAAGGAAGTTTTCATTTTCTTTGGACGAAAAAACCATTTTTCATTTTCCGAGTGCCCGAAAGGAGGTTTTTTTGTGAAGGAACTACCAAATAATTGTTGCAAAATTGGACCAAATCATTTTTCTAAAATACTAGGACATATTTAATGCACAATTGACCAAATGTTTGGGTGTAAAAAGTTTTGATCCACCTCTCATGAAAAAGACAAATTTCCGCCGATTCAGCTGGAAGCGGGTCAAATTTGAACTGCAGCTGCCTCATAGTTTGCTATTTATTTTTTCCAAAAATCATTTCTAGGTACATAAGTATCTATTTAATTAGAGAAACACCGAAAAATGCCAAGATTCAACAACTAGCTAGGAACGGTCATTCCCGCTGTTTTGACCGCATTTTGAAATGGGCATAAAAAATTCAAAAAAAATCAAAAAATTGGGAAACCTTCGCATTGTGTCATTATATGTGGCCAAGTTCCTAGGAAAAATAACAAACTTGTAATACGGCAATTACTTTAAAAAAGTGTTCTCAGAAATGAGCTATCATCTCTGAAGATTCATGGCTTTCAAGCCAAATGATCAATCTTATGGCCACATTCATGGCATAGTTTATTCAAATGATCTCATATTGTGCACAAGGGTGCATATTGGAATGGCAAACAATGTTGCCTAAGGAAGTTTTCATTTTCTTTGGACGAAAAAACCATTTTTCATTTTCTGAGTGCCCGAAAGGAGGTTTTTTTGTGAAGGAACTACCAAATAATTGTTGCAAAATTGGACCAAATCATTTTTCTAAAATATTAGGATGTATTTAATGCACAATTGACAAAATGGTTGGGTGTCAAAATTTTTGATCCACCTCTGGTGAAAAAGACAAATTCCCGTCGATTCAGGTGGAAGTGGGTCAAATTTGAACTGCAGCTGCCTCATAGTTTGCTATTTATTTTTTCCAAAAATCATTTCTAGTTACATAAGTACCTATTTAATCAGAAATACATGGTTTGATGGAGAGACATCGAGGTTTGGACGGTGGCCGAGGGCCCCAACTCTAGAGCGCGTAGGCTCGCATGCCCGCCGCGTGGTCACCGCGTGACCGTGGCGTTGCCATGTGTTCTAGGTGGCCTAGGCATGTCTAGTGGGTTGGGCACTCCCCAGGTTGGTGCTAGGAAGAAAATTACAACATAAGATTATCACGAGAAGACCGATCGATGCTCAAACATGAATTAGCAGCCAAGTGTTTGATTAGCAGTACGGGAAATGCACATGGCCAATGGGCGTGAGTTTTGGCTGAGGATGATCATCTACTAAGGAAAATGTCTTCACAAATTTTTAGCTCAAAAGGAGGATCCTAGGTGGTACTTTCTTTGCAAAGTACCACGCTGGACAAAAATATGAATGTTGAAGCTGGGCTCAAAATAATGAATGGATTGAGCTGAAATTTTGTGGAGGATGGTTATTTGGGCATAGAAAAGCATTGTAAAAAATTGATACCATTTGGACATGCCAAAGTAGTACTTCCTTCACAATGCTCTTCTATGGACAGAAACTTGGGAAAACTAGTGAGAGAGATTGGATAAATGAAATGAGCTCAAAATTGGTGTAGGTAAGTTACTTAGGTATGGTCATGCGCTGGTCAATTTTCAGATCATTTGGGTAAGCCTAGCTAGTACTTACTTCACAAAGCTTTTCTCGAGGTAGAAACTTTGGAAATTTCCCGAGAAAGATTTACTAGGAAAATTGAGCTGAATATTATCTTGTGGCAATGATTTGGGTATGGAAGAGTGCTCTAAAAGTTTGAGGGTAATAGGAGGGGTCTATATAACACTTTATTTGCAACGTGCCAATTTGGGCATAAAATATAAATTGAACCTGGGCTCACATAGATGATTTGACTGAGCTGAAATTTGGAGGAGGGTGATAATTTGGGCATATGAAGAAACTGTATAAATTTCATGTCATTTAGAGATATAAAAAAGGTACTTCCTTCACAATGCTTCTAGGTGGACAAAAACTTTGGAAATTTGCCGAGGAAGATTTGCTAGGCAAATGGAGCTGAATTTTGTCATGCGGTAGTGATTTGGATAGGAAAGAGTGCCCAAAAATTCGTAGGGCAATCAAGAATATATAAATAGCACTTCCTTCATAAAGTGTTGTTGTGAATATAGTAGGAAAATGAATATTGTTGAATTAGTTTTGAACTAGGCAAGGAAGGATTTTTACATATTTGATGAAGATATGACCCAAAGAATTTATGAGATTTTTTTGGGAATTTTGGGAATGATAGAAATATAGGTTGCTTCACAACCTAGGGCAAAAACTGCCACATGGACATGACACATAGGCAAAACTGATGAGATGGCGCCTAGTCATCACAACCCACCACAATCTACAAGGCTATGACCATCTATATTGGTCATTAATAACTAGAAATAAGGCAGCGGATTAGCACTGTTTGCTTTGTGACCATTTCGTGTAAGGAAATTACGACCTTTCTGACCAAAATGGTCGCAATGGTTTAGGGTTTGAAGCCCCCTAAACAGCTTTTGACCAATTGGTCTAAAATGGTCATAAATTTATGACCAATTCTTCGAGGGTCACTGACAGAAGGTCATAAGTTGACATATTTCTTGTAGTGGTCCCACATGTCAGCGACTGTGGCACTAATCAGTGGATTAAATGACTAATAGTACTAGTTAGATGTGTGGGCCCCATTAGTCAGTGACTATTTAGTTTAACTAATTATTTTTATTTATAAAAATGTTTAATTAGCCTAATTAACAGAGGGGCCCACATGTCAATGACTCTGCGTGCCCAGTCAGCATAGTTGACCACGGTTAACGTGGTCAACTGGGGCCAGGGGGCCCACGGGCAGCGACCCATGGGTGGGGCCCGCCTAGCCACGTCGGTGACAGCCAGAGGCTCAACGCCGACGACCTTCAGACGTGGCGGAGGCACGAGACGGCGTCGGGTTTCGTCTACAGGCGACCGTTTCATGCGCGAGAGGGCGTGTTCGAATGAGCGGAGCTAGCCGCGTCAAACCGTGGTGGTTATGTGGCCGGAGGTGGCCGGAAAGGAGGCCAGCAACGAGCTACGGCGGCAGCGCGTATGGGACCTCGACGGAAACGGCGCTACGGAGCTCGGCGGAGCGCGTGCGCGTGTTCATTGTGCTCCTGGGGGCACCAGGAGCACGGTGCTGTGCTCAGGCGAGCGTGACAGTGGCTATGGCGACGACCATGAGCTCATCGGCGGTGAGGTGTTCGGGCGCGGCAAAAGTGGCGGCTGCGGCTACGTGGAGAGACCGGAGAGAGGGGGAGGCGATGCGGCTGCTCACCGTGAGCCTGTAGGTGTACGTTAGCGGGCTCCAGGAGGACCAACGGCGGCGAATCGGCGCCGAAGACGAAGACGGCCGCAGGAGGAAGAAGGGGTCATCGGACTCGTGGTGGTGGCTCCCTTCTCGCTCCGGTTGGTGCAGAGGGTGTAGCCGAGGACGACGCGTCTCGTGGACGTGCTGGCGAGGCGCGGGGTGGCCGGTGGCCGCAGCTACAGCACAGCCATGGCGACGGCGGCGCTCGGTTAAGGAGGGGAGGGATCTGGAGAGCGAGGGAGAGAGTGACGAGGGAGAGAGGGGGCAAGTGGAGAGCGAGGGAGTGGGTGGGGCGTAGGGGAGAGGACCGAGGCGTCAAGGCTTATCCCCTCGCCGACAGTAAGGTGGTTCGGCGGCGACGCGCGGGCGCGCGCCCTCGGTCGGTTGAACAGGGGGAGGGGAAGACGACAGGGGAGGGGGAGTGGGCCGGCTGGCATGGGCCGACGGCCAGCTGGGCCGTTTGGCCCAGTGGGGCAGGGGCTTTCTCTCTCTCCCTCTGACTTTTCCCTTTTCCTTTTTTTATTTGCTTTGTTTTGCATTTTCTTTTAGTACCAAATGAGTTTTGTTTTGAACAAAACTTGGCACATAAAACTAACACAATACCTTGAGATGGAACAAAAAGTTTGGGGGCAAAAGGAGTTTCCTAAATAATTTTTAGAAATTGAAAAGGCCAATCTAAATGCTGCTGGAGCACTGAATTAATTCCCATGGGCATTTTGGGAATTCAGAAGAGGTTGGTTCCAACATGACAATTACTCAGTGATTATTTGCCACACTTTGAACATTTTAGTTTTCATGTTTGGCAAAGTTGAATTTTTGACTTTGAATTTGAGTTTGAACATGAACAGTGATTTGGATCAAGTGAGTATTAGCAATAGTAGTGTGATGACATGGCACCATCAACAGGGGATTACTGTAGCATGACACTGGGGGTGTTACACCTAGATGACGCCGCGCTTCGCCAAGCTCGCCTTCGCCACCTACGATGGCACTAGGACCCCCTCAACTGGCTTACTCAGTGTGACCAGTTCTTCCAGGGGCAACGCACGCTCGAGTCGGACCGCACCTGGCTCACTCATATCACCTCTGAGGCGCCACACAGACTTGGTATTACGCTCTCGAGTAGGACGAGGGTAGCATGCCTCCATGGGAGCGTTTTCGCGAGCTCTGCCTCCTTCGCTTTGGGCCGCCGATACGCAGGAGCCGGCTGGCGGAGTTGGGCCGTCTTCCCTTCACCTATACGGTGCAGGACTTCACCGACCGTTTTCAGGCCCCAGCGTGCCACGCGCCTGGCATGATGGCTCGCCAGCGGGCTGAGCTCTTCGTCGGCGGTCTGCCGGATCATATCCGCGGGGACCCCAGGACCTCCAGACGACCATGTACTACGCCCGCATGTTTAAGCGCCGCGCGGTGGCCATCCAGCAGGCATCACCATCCCGGCCCGCTGGGCCGCCACCCTGGCCGGATGTTCCCGCGCAGGGTCGGCCTGCGCAGGTTTCCACGGCACCCCTCGCCGCGACTGTGGTGCGCCCGTTCCACCGGCTCACCCCGACCGAGTAACTGGAGCATCGCCACCAAGGGTTGTGCTTCAACTGCGACGAGCCCCACGTGCCCGGCCACGTCTGTCCGCGACTCTTCTACCTGGAGGCTGCGGACTAGATTGAGGAGACGTCGCCGCAGCCGCCAGGCTCGGCGACCTGCCCGCCCTAGCTGCCGCGGATGTGTTTGGCAACGGTTGATCACTTCGAGGAGTTTCGCAAGCGCTTCCCCGCCTTCCAGCTCGAGGATGAGTTGTTTGTGCAGGCGGGGAGAAATGTTATGACCGACATATTAGGGGCTTAGCCCAGTTAGTTGTGGCCGAGTGTATCTTATTGTTATTAGGGGTTTATCCCAATTATCTTATTAGGAGGATTATATAAACTCGTTTGAGGACCCATTTTGGAATTAAGTAAGAAGCAATCATATTTGCTCGGCTTCCTTAGGGAGTCGGGAGACCTAACCCTAGCCGCCTCCTTCCCTGCGCCATCTCCGTATCAGCCGCCGCCTCCTCGCGCATGATGGCGCCCAGCCGTCGCCGGCCGCGTGTTCGTCCATGACTAGCTCCCTCCTTTCCCTACAACCTCTGGCCTAGACCCGGTAGAACCCTAGTTTCTACCAAATAGGGGGTCCACAAACTCTAAATTTCTAAGACTGGCATCATGACCTCAGGTTCGTTCATCGACAACTACGTTATTGGGCTTTCGCCAGCGCAATCGCTAATCCTCTTGATATTCTGCCGACGTGGTCGTCGCTCCTAATCTACATCCGCTGGATTCTCTATCACCGGTTGAATATGCTTCAAACCATGGATGTGTTCCGCTGCACAAACAATCAAACACTTGCACCCAACGCGATAAAGGGTTTGTCAATCCCTTCACAGTCACTTGCAAAAGTGAGTTCTGATAGAGATAGATAAAACTAAACAAAAGATAAAGTAAATATTTTTGGGGTTTTTGGTTTATAGATCGGAAAGTAAAAGGTTGCAAAATAGTAGATCGGAAACTTATATGATGGAAAATAGACCCGGGGGTCATATGTTTCACTAGAGGCTTCTCTCAAGATAGCAAATAATACGACGGGTGAACAAATTATTGTCGAGCAATTGATAGAAAAGCGGAAAGTTATGACGATATCTAAGGCAATGATTATGAAATATAGGCATCACATCCGTGTCAAGTAGATTGACTCTTGCCTGCGTATACTACTATTACTCCACACATCGACCGACTCCTGCCTGCATCTAGAGTATTAAGTTCATGAAAAATAGAGTAACGCTTTAAGTAAGATGACATGATGCAGAGGAATAAACTCAAGCAATATGATGTAAACCCCATCTTTTTATCCTCGATGGCAACAATACAATACGTACCTCCCTACCCCTACTATCACTGGGTGAGGACACCGCAAGATTAAACCCAAAGCTAAGCACTTCTCCCATTGCAAGAAAAACCAATCTAGTTGGCCAAACTAAACCGATAGTTCGAAGAGAATTACAAAGATATCAAATCACGCATAAAAGAATTCGGAGAAGATTCAAATAATATTCATGGATAATCTAATAATAAATCCACAATTCATCGGATCTCGACAAACACACTGCAAAAGAAGATTACATCGGATAGATCTCCAAGAACATCGAGGAGAACATGGTATTGAGAATCAAAGAGAGAGAAGAAGCCATCTAGCTACTAGATATGGACCCATAGGTCTGTGGTAAACTACTCACGCTTCATTGGAAGGGCAATAGAGTTGATGTAGAAGCCCTTCGTTATCGAATCCCCCTTGGGCAGGATGCCGAAAAAGGCCCCAAGATGGATGTCACGTCAACAGAAGGTTGCGGCGGTGGAAAAGTGTTTTCGTGGATGCTTCTGGTGGTTTGGGAATATATGTGGATATATAGGAGGCAAAACTAGGTCAGGGAAGTCATGAGGGGCCCACAAGGTAGGGGGCGCGCCCTCCAACCTTGGCGCTGCCTCGTGGCTCTTCTGACTTGAACTCCAAGTCTCTTGGGTGCCTTCTGGTCCAAGAAAAACCATCATGAAGGTCTTATTCCATTTGGACTCCGTTTGGTATTCCTTTTCTGCGAAGCTCAAAAACAAGGAAATAACAAAAACTGGCACTAGGCTCTAGGTTAATAAGTTAGTCCCAAAAATAATATAAATAGCATATTAATGCATATAAAACATCCAAAATAGATAATATAATAGCATGGATCAATCAAAAATTATAGATACGTTGGAGACGTATCAAATGATTGTGGCAAACTAAAAAGAAAAGACTCATATCATACAAGACTCTCCAAGCAAAGCACATATCATGTGGTGAATAAAATTATAGCCACAAGTAAATTTATTGATGGATTATAGACAAAAGAGGAGATGCCATCCAGGGCATCCCCAAGCTTAGATGCTTGGTTGTCCTTGAATATTACGCTGGGGTGCCTTGGGCATCCACAAGTTTAGGCTCTTGCCACTCCTTATTCCGTTGTCCATCAAAGCTTTACCGAAAACTTGTAAACTTCACAACACAAAACTCAACAGAAAACTCGTAAGATCGCTAGTATAATAAAATAAATTACCACTTTAGGTACTGTTGTGAGCTCATTCTAAATTTATATTGGTGTTATATCTACTTTATTCCAACTTCTCCATGGTTCATACCCCTCGATACTACCCATAGATTCATCAAAATAAGCAAAGAACACATAGAAAACAGAATCTGTCAAAAACAGAACAACATGTAGTAATCTGGAAATTTCGTATACTTATGTAACTCCAACAATTCTGAAAAATTAGGAAAACCTAGGAAATTTGTATATCAATATTTTGTAAAACATTCAGATCAAAAGCACGTTTCTGTGATTTTCTAAAATTCTGGCAATGAGGGAAAAATTTCTGTTTTTCAGCAAGATCAAATCAACTAATTAAAACACTAACTAAAACACCAAAACACAATTACTACAGAGGTAATAATGTGTTTTTATTGAAAAATAGAACCAAAAACAAAAAACACAAAAGAAAATTTGGGTTGCCTGCCAACAAGCGCTATTGTTTAACGCCCCTAGGTAGGCATATTGCATAGATCTAGGTACTGTCATCTTTGGTATGCAATCCATAAGTGGCCCTCATAATAGATTAATATGGCAACTTAATATTATTTCTTGGAAAGTGTTCCATACCCTTCCTTAATGGAAATTGAAATCTAATGTTTCCTTCTTTCATATCAATAATTGCACCAATCGTTCTAAGGAAAGGTCTACCAAGAATAATAGGACATGTAGGATTGCAATCTATATCAAGCACAATAAAATATACGGGCACATAATTCCTATTTGCAACAATAAGAACATCACTTCTTCCCATAGGTTTCTTAATAGTGGAATCCGCTAGATGCAAATTCAAAGAACAATCATCAAATTTATCGAAACCTAGCACATCACATAAAGTTTTCAGAATAGTGGAAACACTAGCATTCGAATCACACAAAGCATTGAACTCATAATCTTTAATTTTAATATTAATAGTAGGTTCTCACTGATCATAAAGCTTTCTAGGGATAGAAACTTACAACTCAAGTTTTTCTTCAAAAGATTTCATCATAGCATCAACGATATGTTTAGTAAAAGCTTTATTTTGATTATAGGCATGAGGTGAATTAAGCATGAATTGCAACAAGGAAATACAAACTATTAAAGAGCAATTATCATAATTATAGTCCTTGAAATCCAAAAGAGTGGGTTCATCGCTACTTAAAGTTTTGACCTCGCTAATCTCACTTTTATCAAAAAAATATTAAGATCTTCACCCTCCAAATTATTGGGACGCCTTCTAGCTAAAGTTGACTCATCTCCAGTCCCATCTTTATCAAGATCTATATTAGCAAACAAATATTCAATAGGAGTCAACCTGACAATGGGGATTACCTGGGCGAGTATTGGACTCCCATCCCCATCCTCGCGACAGCCTTCCCAAGCCCATCCCCATCCCCATACCCGTCTGCGGGGATAAAAATATCCCATCCCCATCCCCGTTGGGTTTTTTGTCCCCATGGGGAGACCTTTACATGCAATCAATAACAACCTTGGATAGCATCTCAGTAGAAAAAAAAGCATTTCAGCATAATAAATAATATGTTGTGGCTAGGTTAGGGTTTTCTTAGGGCTTTTGGCCAAAGGGCTAGGATGGAAGGAAATTTGGGTGGGTAAGGGCGGCAATTACATGGGGTCTACTAATTTTAGAGCCCACATGTAAGGCCTTAATGGGTAAGGCGGGTAACGGGCACAGGTAATGCTATCCCATCCCCATTCCTGTCTTGCGCGCTGGGTAAGGTATTTGACCCACTAGCTTCCCCATGGGCATTAAAGATGACACATACCCGTCCCCTTATAGAGTAATTACCCACGGGGACACAGGTAACAGTTAACCATTGCCAGCTTGAAATAGAAGTCACACATTCAGTGATTTATATTATAACTTGTTCTGGAATTTATATTAAAGTTAAACACATTGAGGTAGCTATTAATGTATCTATGAGATGAGAAATAAGTATAGGTATGTATATTCAATTATTATTGCATTACTAATTTTGTGCAGGTGTTGGGAAACGTTAGATGGAAAACAAAAAAATTCTACGCACGCGTAATGGTCTATCCATGGAGATGCATAGCAATGAGGGGAGAGTGTGTCTATGTACCCTCGTAGACCGTAAGCGGAAGTGTTTCACAATTAATGCGATGATGTAGTCGAAATTTCTTCGCGCTCCACTGATCGAGTACCGAACATACGACACCTCCGATTTTTGCACACGTTCAGCTCGGTGACGTCCCTCGGCTTCTTTATCTAGCAAGGTGTCGAGGTTGTAGATGAGTTCTGTCAGGACGACATCCTGGTGACGGTGATGGTGAAGTGATCCGCGCAGGGCTTCGCCTAAACACCGCGAGAATATGATTGGGGGTGTAAACTATGGAGGGGGGGCGCCGCACACGGCTAACAATTGATGTTGTGTGTTCTAGGCGCCCCCTTCCCCACATATATATAGGTGGGAGGGGAGAAGAGGCAGCCAGGCCCCCTTTCCTTTTTCCATTAGAGAAGAAAGGAAGGGGGCGGATGTCGGTGTCAAAAATGGCAGATCTCGGGTAGGGGGTCCCGAAATTTGCGTTTTAGGATCAAAGGTAACAGGGGACAGGGACACGATGTTTACCCAGGTTCAGGCCCTCTTAATGGTGGTAACACCCTATGTCCTGCTTGATTGATTTTGATGATTATAGGGGTTACAAGAGTTGATCTACCTCGAGATCGTAATGACTAAACCCTAGATGTCTAGCATGTATGATTATGATTGCCTCTACGGACTAAACCCTCCGGCTTATATAGACACCGGAGGGGCCTAGGGTTGTTGTCGGTGTCAAAACCGGCGGATCTCGGGTAGGGGGTCCCGAACTGTGCGTCTAGGCCGGATGGTAACAGGAGGCAAGGGACACGAAGTTTTACCCAGGTTCGGGCCCTCTTGATGGAGGTAAAACCCTATGTCTTGCTTGATTAATATTGATGATGGGTAGTACAAGAGTAGATCTACCACGAGATCGGAGAGGCTAAACCTTAGAAGCTAGCCTATGGTATGATTGTTGTTCTGTATCTTGTCCTACAGACTAAAACCCTCCGGTTTATATAGACACCGGAGAGGGTTAGAGTTACATAGAGTCGGTTACAATGGTAGGAGATCTACATATCCGTATCGCCAAGCTTGACTTCCACGCCAAGGAAAGTCCCTTCCGGACACGGGACGAAGTCTTCAATCTTGTATCTTCATAGTCCAGGAGTCCAGCTGAAGGTATAGTCCGGCTATCCGAACACCCCCTAATCCAGGACTCCCTCAGTAGCCCCACCAGGCTTCAATGACGTTGAGTCCCGCGCGTAGATTGTCTTCGGCATTGCAAGGCGGGTTCTCCTCCAAATTCCATGTACCTGTTGAATAAAGTCCGATTTCTTGTAAATGTTGCGCTCCTTGGCTTCTACGCCCAATAATGGCCGTCTCCCACGTGTCAAACGAATATGAAAAGTCTGAGTGTTTTTACATCCACACCCCTAGCCACGTAAATGAGCCGCCCATTTAAGGGGACGAGGATTTAGATCCAAACCACACCTTCTCCCCTTCGCGAGTGTTCATCAGAGCGCATCCGACAAAGGTCCATTCCACCATGGCCAGCCGTCGCAACTCCTCCTTTCGCCCTTCCGGCCCTCAGCCTGGATATTGGGAGAGATGCTCCATCCGGCATAGCGAGCTAGTGACGCTCCAGACCAATGGATTTCTCCCCCCGACCTATATGGTCCCGGTTCGAGCCGGTCTTGCCATCTATAATGGCGGAGAGCAAGCGGAGAGTGCCCCTAATCCCTCCAAAGGAGAGCGGGTATGCCTTATCTCTTATTTAATAAGAGGGCTTGGATTTCCAATCCATCCGTTTCTTCGGGGGCTCCTGGAGTTCTATGGCCTCCAGCTACACAATCTTACGCCTGCCTCCGTATTGCATATCGCGGGCTTCGTAGCCCTCTGCGAGCTGTTTTTGGGTGTTGAGGCTCATTTCGGGCTATGGAAAGAGCTATTCTGCCTTGTGCCCCGTTCTCAGAAGGGGTCAATATATCAAGTGGGCGGAGCCGAAGTGTGGCGCATCGCCGGGACCGGATATCTATCCGGAAGCCCAAAAAAGGCGTCTGAGGACTGGCCTTCGGAATGGTTTTACATAGAGGACGTCCCGCTGCCGGATCCTGTCCGGATCGGCCTCCCTGAGTTTGACAGTGCTCCACTAAAGAAGCGCCTAAGTTGGCGTCCACGGAGCCCTCGGAGGGAAAGTGACAAGGACGTTCTTTACCTGATGGGCCGGATAAGATTGTTAGCTCATTCCGGACTGACCATGATCGGGGTCATGGCCGCATGCATCATGCGAGGCGTGCAGCCGCTATAGTATAGAGGCCACCCCATGTGGGACTTCAACGGGGAGGACGACGCCACCCGCTACGGCCGTAAGGGGCCGGATTCGGCTGCGGCTCTAACAAAGACCTTGTCCGCTTTGTACAAGGGAGAAGAGGAGGAATTTCTCCGCGTCGACCCACAGGGTGGATTTTCTATGTACAATCCCCCAAGCTGGGTAAGTGGTCACATTTACTTGCCCATCCGTTTTATATTCCCATTGTTAAATATTCAGTCTAACGACTTCAACGCAGGAACTGTGCCAGACTATTAAAGAAATAAACAGCCCTCCTCCACAACCCGAGGACCCAGGACGGTCCCTCGACCCGGCCTCTCAAGAGGATCCGGACTTATCTGTGGAGCTGATTGACGGAGTGTTCCATCAATTGAGCAAGGACAACGCCTTGGTGGCCATTACGGCCGATTACCCAAGGCTAATCCTGGCCTCCCAGGTAACTGAGATCGAAGTCCCAGTACCCCGAATAGGGGTCCGCCCTCTCGTGTTTTTAGTTTCCTAATTACAACCGAGCTTTGCAGGGGAGGTTTTTGAGATGGGAGGCCGAACCTGCGGCGACAAGCCAACGAGGGGCCGCAGGGCCTCGTGGGCAGAAAAGAGGTGCAGTCCGGACCGAGGCGTCAGCGCAAAGGTATGGCGCCCCCCCTTATCCCAGGTGTTATACCTTCAAGGCATATTAACACTCATGCTCTCTTCAGGACAAAGAGACCTCGCCGGACTATATCTGGAGAGGCTGCCAATCGCGCCTCCACCAGCCAGGCTCCAAAGCCTGGTCCGGAGGCAGAGGCGAACACAAGGCGTGCACCAGATGCTCCTCCGACGGAGGATGTGGACAGGTTGTCTGCCACCAACTCTGAGGTGGAGAGTGCCATGAACCAAAGGCGTCGTCGGACAATTCTTCGTGATGCTTGTTTCTCCCAAGAGGCATTAGATGCCTTCAATATGGGAGATGCGTACCTCCGTGCCGCTCAAAATGGTCTAGCCAGAGCCACGGAGCAATATGTAAAAGACATACGGGTAAGAAAATTTTGGTAATTATATATATATATATACCAGTAGCTCCGAGACTTGAAACAGTTAGAATAACTGATTTAAGGATCATTTGTTATGCAGGTTCTTACAGAAAAGAATTCCCTACTGTCCCAGGAGCTGGAAGAGTGCAAAGCCCAACTTGAGGCCGCACTAGCCGTGGCAGGGGAGCCCAAGGAGACCCCCTCTGGTAATATACACTTCGAAAGATAAGTATTTTGCGAAGCATGGCATGGGTGCGAATCTGACAAATGAAATTGCAGATGGCGCCAGATTGAATCCGGAAAGGCAACAACTCCTATGCTAGCTGAAGGCTGGTGATAAGGTGCTTACAAAGGTGAGGCGGGAGAAGAACGATCTCCAAGATGCCAACACCAAGCTGGGCGTCGACCTGAAAGATGTTCGTGCCCAGCTGTCAGACTCCGTTAAGGAGAATCAGCGGCTTCGGCGTGGCATATTTAGTAAGTGCTTGAACGAACCTTTGAAAAAAAGTTCGGTGGGGAAGTCGACTAACAGAGTAATGTCTGTAGGTGTGCTAACAGGTCGTCCTGCAGAGGAGATGCCCGGTTCTACGGGTGACCTTCTTCCCGAGCTCTCGCAACTGCTCGAGCGAGTTCGGCAGGCGATGCAAGGCGTCGCCCAAGCCTTGTGGCCATCCATCTCCATGCCCGAAGGTCTTGGAGAGCTTGCGGAGAAGCTAAAGGGAGCACGGCGGCGCTTCCGATTGTGGAAGATATCGGCCTGCCGTCAAGGCGCTAGGGAGGCCTGGGCCATGGTGAACACGCGGTACACAAAGGCTGACCCCAACCACATGGCCGAGGTCGGTCCTGTGGGGCCCGATGGGAAGGAGATCCCTGTAAGCTTAGTATACGGCCAAGTAGAATTGGCCGCAAAGTATTCCCAGCAGGACTGTAAATTAGACAGCCTGTTAGATGGTATTGAAGAGGAATACAATCAGTCAGAATGACTATGTAATTTAATTGACATTTATAATGCCTTCTAGCCGAATTGTAGATCATTTGTCATGGCCGACCTTTTCGCTTCAGCCTCGGGACCTGACGGTCCGGAGTGTGTTCGAATTCCCATGCGGTTATATAAGAACCGGGGAATGCATGGAGACCAGACGTAGGGGTCATTAGTGCGTGAATAGACAAGTGCCCGACTAGTTATGTTATATTACATGGTTAGTAAGAAACATCTTCCAGGGAGAATAGTTTCGTTAGGGGTTCCTTTCCCTAGGAGGCATGCCCTAAAGTGCATGACCATTCTGTGAAAAAGACGCGGGAAAAAGCATCTGGGGGCGCATAAATAAATAAGTGAAAAAAAATCATCTTTTAGGTCACCGACCGAATATTCCCTTAAGAACGCTAGCTTTCGGCTTCATCCAGTCTAAGGTACACATCCGGCTGATCCGGCAGTAACAATCGCAGAGGTGCTCCCTTTACCGCCTAGCCGAATAATCGGGATCGTAGGGGTTAGCACAGGAGCCAGGCAACCCAGCTTGGCCAAAACTTAAGTCATATCGATGCATATAATGGTGAAATAAAAGGTACATGCGGAAGTGTAACACATGTGTTGGGCATGAAGCCCGTATAAATAAGCTTCTGTTAAAAGAAGCCCCCAGGTTTAATGAGTGCGAATAGCACGTCATGTGATGAGCCTTTAAAGGTTATAAGAGAAAGGAAGGGGAGAAGGAGAGAAATGTAAGATAGACGGTATATAAAAAATGGACAGAGGAAGGAGACGAACACAGAGTCCAGCGTTAGGCATAGAATCTTCGGAGACGGGCTGCGTTCCATGGGTTCGGCTCGAGTTGGTTATCCGATGCATCTCGCAGGCGGTATGCTCCACCAGTCAGGACTTGGTCAATTATGAAGGGACCTTCCCACTTGGGCTTGAGCTTATCCTTTTTCTTGTCCGGCAGGCGTAGAACTAATTCGCCAACGTTGTAATTTTTGGCCCGTACTTCTTTGCTTTGGTATCTTCGAGCCTGCTGTTGATAGAATGCGGAACGGGCTTTTGCCATGTCACGCTCATCCTCCAATGTGTCCAAACTGTCCTGCCGATCGAGCTCGGCTTCTCTTTCTTCGTACATGCGCACTCGAGGTGAGTCATGAATTATGTCGCAAGGCAAAACTGCCTCTGCGCCGTACACCATAAAGAATGGTGTGTATCCGGTGGTGCGATTCGACGTGGTCCGCAGCCCCCAGAGTACGGAGTCGAGCTCCTCTACCCAGTGCGTGTTAGATTCCTTGAGGGACCGCACTAATCTGGGTTTGATGCTGCTCATGATAAGACCATTTGCATGTTCGACCTGGCCGTTAGTTTGTGGGTGATAGACGGAAGCATAATCGAGCTTGATGCCCATGTTTTTGCACCAGAGTTTTACCTCGTCGGCCGTTGTCGGAGTAATTGGACACGGATACCCCGAAGACGGCAAGATGATATTTCAAGACATCGGGGCTAGCAAAGCTCCTCAGTCCAACTGCGCCAACCAGCCGGCTGCCGACTGCGCCAACCAGCCGGCTGCCGACTGCGCCAACCAGCCGGCTGCCGACTGCGCCAACTAGCTGGCTGCCGACTACAGCCCGACCCTGGCTCCGCGCGCCTTCCGCTTTGCCTCTGGCCCCGACGCGCCTGAGCCACTGCTTCCCCTGCTGCCTCCTCCTGTGTCACGCGCCGGCTTCTCGCCCGGCCGGCTCCGGGACCCGGCCGCGTCCCGCGCGCTCGCCGGCTTCCCCACAACCAGCCGCGTCCCGCGCGCTTGCCGGCTGTCCCACTACCCGGCCGTCCGACTCCCGCGCCTGGCCGGCTTCCGGCTGTCCGGCTCTGCCCCGCATCGCTATCTCCGGCTCGGCGCCCGCCTGCCGGCTTCGCCTCCGACCCGGTTGGGTCTGGCTTCGCCCGCTCCGCGTGCCCGCTCCGCCTCCCCGCCCTGGCCGGCCGCTGTAGCCGGCCGCACCCGCGTCCGCACACGCCGCCCCATCGCCTCGCCCGCCCACTGGCTTCCGCGGGCCGGCTTCGCCTCGCCTCGGCCGCCTTCACGCCGGCCCGGCCCCCGTTCCGGGCTGCCTCCTCGCGGCCGCGCCGGCTCCTCCCGCAGCCCGGCTGCGCCGGCTCCGGCCGGTTCAGCCCCGCCTGCTCGCAGCATCCGGCTGCGCCCCGCCCAGGCCGACCCTCCAACAGCACCCGCGTCGCCCACTGCTCTCCTCGTCGCCTCGCGCCGTCTCCGCGCCTGGCCGCCTCCCCGCGCCCGCAGATGCCCGGCTGCGCCGGGCCGCCGTCGCATCACGCACGAGCCGAGCTCGCCTCTGCGCCCACCCGTCGACTTCTCCGCATGCCGGCCTCGGGCCGGCTCCTCGTCGCCGCGCCGGATCCTCGACGCCGCGTCCCCCGCACCGCGGTCGCATGCCCCGCTCCTGCTGGCTCCGCCCGGCGGCCGCGTACCCCTCGCCAGCCGGCTTCGCCCACCTCCACCAACCGGAGCCGGCCATCGCCCATCGCCGCTCTCACTATTGGGCCTCGCGTGCCGCTCCGCCTGGCCGCGTCGCCCTCGCCCCGCGCACCCGGATGCCGAGTCCCGTGCCTCGCTACTCTGGCCGGGTTCTCCGCGCCCACAGCCGGCTCCGCCTCCCATCCGCGCGCCGGGCCGGCTCCGCCCTCCCGGCCGCCCCCGCATCGGCCGGCTCGCTGGCTTCTCGCGTCGGCCCGACTGCCCCGCGCCATCCGGCCTCCTCCTCCCTTGTCTGTCGCCGCCTGCTTGCTCCCCGCGGCTGCCTCCGCGCCATCTGGCCTCCTCCTCCCCTGTCTGTCGCCGCCTGCTTGCTCCCCGCGGCTGCCTCCGCGCAGGCCGGCTGCTCACAGCCCGGCCTCCCGTGCACCGGCCTCCTCGCCTCGCCGCTGCGCCCGCCTTGCTCCGGCCCCAGCCGGCCGTTGCTACCGCTTTCTGCGAGCAGAGAAAGAACGAAAGGATCACACAACATCTATTTGGAAAGAAAAGTCAAGGGCCTGCTGCAGTGGTGAGCCGGCTGCCCCAGAGGCAAAAAAAGAAGCAGAAGAAAGAAAGAGGCTGAGTGCTAGAAGCGGGTCGGCTGCCCAAGTCCAGGTAGGACCAAAAAATGAACCAGCCGGCTGCCAGAGAGGAAAAATCGGGTGCCGGCTGCCCAAGCCGGCTGAGAGAGGTGGCCAGGTGCCAAGCCGGCTGATAGCAAAAAAAAGTTCGTCTACCCGTCCGCCTGCTTCGCCACTCGGACGGCTAGACGCGACCTGGCCTGCCTGCCAGCTTCAACGTCTGGCCGGAAAGAGCGCCGGCTCGGCCACGTCCCACTCGCCCCCTGCCGGTCAAGCCCGACCGGCTGGGACCTCCTCGAGCGCCCGAGTCTCGGGCGATACATCCAGCGGGTGCGCTGACGCGCCCCCGCGAGGAAGAAAACAAAGTAGTCGCCGGGAGATCCGGCCCGACTCCTCCATAGTCGGCCTGAATCTCGGGGGCTACACCCAGCGGGTGCGCTGACGCGCCCCCGCGAGAGAGAAGACAAGATAGTCGCCGGAAGATCCGGCCCGACTGCTCAGCAGTTGGCCCGAATCTCAGGGGCTACACCCAGCGGGTGCGCTGACGCGCCCCCGCAAAGATGAAGACAAGATAGTTGCCGGAAGATCCGGCCCGACTGCTCAGCAGTCGGCCCGAATCTCGGGGGCTACACCCAGTGGGTGCGCTGACGCGCCCCCACGGAAGATTGCAGACAAGAGAACAATTTTGTCCGGCTCCGAACAACCGGCGGAAGAGAAAAAGAACAAGGGTGTTGCAAGACGCCTCGCGCCTGGCCGGTCGAGCCTGACCGGCCGGGACCCCCCTTCGAGCACCCGGGGGCTCGAAGGCTACACCCAGCGGGTGCGCCGACGCGCTCCACGAGCGCCGAGTCGCACCGGCTGTCTTCGACGACCGCGACTACACGAAAATCAATGTGAGCTCCTCACCCGCATACTTTTGCACTACGCAAGCACGGTAACCCCGAGCGATGCTCGGGGGCTGTCTCCGCATTTTATTACAGTAGCGTCACTGTTCGCCCCGGCGCCAGCCAGAGTTGGCTCGGGGGCTGGCCGCTTGGCCTGAGATGTTAGTTCCCGCAGACGGCTTAGTACCGTGCACGGTACCAAAGGCCCACTCTTGGTCACAAACCGCAGAGCGGCTGTCCGACTAGCAAGAGTGAACGCTGGAGGCCACCCACGTGAAAAACGTCCGGGAAGAAAAATGGTTCGGGCGACCCGGTCGTTTCCTTTATGAGTATCTACTCGGTTGAATCTGCTCCTAGACTCTGAGTACTGTACACTCCACTTCGCGGCCCACTCTCAGCCACAGACCGCAGAGCGGCTGTCCGGCAAGCAAGAGCACAAGCCAAAGAGTGGAGGGAACACGAAAAAGATTGAAGGGGGCTCGGACGAAACCGAGTCGGCACCCTCCGCATAAAACTTGCAATACTAAAAGCAAGCATATGATATATTTGCGTGGACTAACCTTGTCCTTTTTTATGATCATTTCCATGAACATTTGCCAAAAAACCTCCGCCCAACTTTGCCAAGTTGCCCGGAGGCTTGGGGGCTACTGTCGAAGTAATTGGACACGGATACCCCGAAGATGGCAAGATGATATTTCAAGACATCGGGGCTAGCAAAGCCCCTCAGTCCAACTGCGCCAACCAGCCGGCTGCCGACTGCGCCAACCAGCCGGCTGCCGACTGCACCAACCAGCCGGCTGCCGACTGCGCCAACTAGCTGGCTGCCGACTACAGCCCGACCCGACACCGACAAGACCCCGACGGGGCGACCATACCGCGGACTAGACAGCCGTACCGCGACGCCATCATCTACAATGTACCGTGTCCCCTGGGTACTGATTTATAAAGTACCCTAGGGGACAAGCATGACATGCACCACGCCACTAGCTATGCCTACATAGCTTGGCTTGTAAGCTACCCAAGGTAGCTTACAGCCAACGCTACCACCATTTAGCTTAGGTAGCAAGCTAGCTCCTACTATATATACCATCCATCCATCCATCCATGGGGGATGGACTCACTCTCCCACACACTCACGCATGCATGCCCAGGCACATGCGGCCACACACACACCTATGCTCACATGCATATACGAGATCAGGCTCTTACGGCACTGATCTCAGATACAGCTCCAGGAGCACTTTGTACTGCCCGATATACACCCCAGATAGATACACCCCGACATGCAGCAGTAGGAGTATTATCTCTCCGGAGAGCTCCGAAGCTGGGTAAACCACCGCGTGCTTCTCGCATACCCGCTCCCGGGCCTATCAGCAGCAGTCTTACCCACACACTAAGCCCTTGTGGCATCTGTCGACTCGCAAGCCCCCCGTGAGAAATACCACGACAGCCGTAAAGTTCGTGCCGTTATCAGTGATGATGCTGTGGGGGACGCCGTAATGGTGTACAACCCCGGATATAAAGTCTATCACTGGTCCGGATTCGGCCGTCTTAACAGGCTTGGCTTCCATCCATTTGGTGAACTTATCCACCATGACCAGTAAGTATTTTTGCTTGTGGGTTCCGCCTTTAAGGGGTCCAACCATGTCAAGCCCCCAGACCGCGAAGGGCCAAGTGATGGGGATAGTTTGGAGGGCGGTGGGTGGCATATGGATTTGGTTTGCAAAGAGCTGGCAACCGATGCATCGTTGGACTAAGTCCTGGGCGTCTGCCCGGTCCGTCGGCCAATAAAAGCCTGTACGGAAGGCCTTGCTTACAAGGGACTGAGCTGCAGCGTGATGACCGCCGAGTCCGGTATGAATTTCAGCTAGGAAGTTCCGCCCTTCCTCTTTGGAGATGCACCTTTGAAGGACTCCGGTAGTGCTTTTCTTATAAAGCTCTCCCTCATGGACTTTGTAGGCTTTGGATCGCCGCACTATGCAGCGTGCCTCATTTTGGTCCTCGGGGAGTTCCTGCCTAGTAAGGTAGGCCAGGAATGGTTCTGTCCATGGGGCGATGACGACCATTATTACGTGGGCTGAAGGTGTTATTTCATTGGCAGAGCCTCCGATTGTGTCAGAATGTTCAGTGTCGGGCAGTGCGGTTGGGTCCGGGCTGTTATTGTCCGGCTCCCCTTCCCATACTACGGATGGCTTGAACAACCTTTCCAAGAAGATGTTGGGGGGCTACATCACGTTTTGCGCCGATGAGTGCCAGGACATCTGCCACCTGATTATTTTCCCGGGCTATATGGTGAAATTCAAGCCCTTCGAACCGAGCTGACATTTTTAGGACGGCGTTGCGGTAAGCTGACATTTTTGGATCCTTGGCATCGAAGTCTCCATTTATTTGGGATATTGCGAGGTTTGAGTCCCCGCGCACCTCTAGGCGTTGAATGCCCATGGATACTGCCATCCGGAGACCATGTAAAAGGGACTCATATTCGGCTGCATTGTTGGAGTCTGTGTACATAATCTGGAGTACGTATTAAACTTTGTCTCCTGTGGGAGACGTCAAAACGACGCCGGCCCCTAGTCCGGCCAACATGTTGGAGCCGTCGAAATGCATGATCCAATTTGAATATGTGCCACACTCTTTAGGGAGTTCGGCCTCCGTCCATTCTGTGACGAAGTCGGCCAAAACTTGCGACTTGATGGCTCTCCGTGGCTTATAAGTTATGTCGAACGGGAGGAGCTCAATGGCCCATTTTGCAATCCGGCCCGTTGCATCACGGTTGTTTATAATATCGTTAAGTGGTACTTCCGAGGCTACTGTTATTAAACACTCTTGAAAGTAGTGTCGTAGCTTCCGGGATGCCATGAATACCGTGTACGAAATCCTTTGATAATGCGGGTACAGTGATTTGCACGGAGTGAGGACAGTGGACACATAGTAGATCGGCTTTTGAAGGGGGAATTTGTGTCCGTCCGTTTCTCGTTCGACGACGAGCACTGTGCTTACAACCTGATGTGTTGCTGCAATGTACAATAACATTGGTTCGCCGATGTTTGGCACGGCCAGGACTGGGTTTGTTGCCAATATGGCTTTTATTTCGTCGAGTCCGGTCGTGGCTGCATCCGTCCATTCGAAGTGTTCGGTGCGCCGAAGGAGGCGGTAAAGGGGTAGGGCCTTTTCTCCCAAGCGGGAGATAAAGCGGCTTAGAACCGCCACGCATCCGGTTAACTTTTGTATTTGTTTGAGGTCCTTTGGGATATCCAATTGTGATAGAGCTCGGATCTTGGCTGGATTTGCTTCAATTCCTCTACCGGATACAATGAAGCCCAAGAGCTTTCCGGCTGGAACGCCGAAGACACATTTTTCCGGGTTGAGCTTGATGTCGTATGTTCGGAGGTTATGAAATGTGAACCTGAAGTTGTCTACTAGAGATTCGACATGTCTTGTTTTGACGACCACATCATCTACATATGCCTCCACTGTTTTGCCGAACTGGTTTGCCAGACATGTCTGAATCATGCGCTGATATGTTGCGCCGGCGTTTTTGAGCCCGAAGGGCATTGTGTTGAAGCAGAATGGGCCGTATGGTGTGATAAATGCCATTGTGGCTTGGTCTGATTCTGCCATCTTGATTTGATGGTAGCCGGAATATGCATCAAGGAAACACAACGAATCGTGTCCTGCGGTAGCATCGACAATTTGATCGATGCGGGGGAGGGGGAAGGGATCCTTTGGGCAAGCCTTGTTAAGGTCTTTAAAATCAATGCACAGGCGCCAGGATTTGTCCTTCTTTGGTACCATCACCAGGTTTGCTAGCCAGTCCGGATGTTTTATATCTCTGATGAATCCGGCCTCCAATAGCTTTGCTAGCTCCTCTCCCATGGCCTGTCTCTTAGGTTCGGAAAAACGCCAAAGAGCTTGTTTGACAGGTTTGAATCCTTTTAGTATATTTAAGCTGTGCTCGGCCAGCCTGCGTGGGATTCCTGGCATGTCTGAAGGGTGCCAGGCGAAAATGTCCCAGTTCTCTCGTAGGAACTCTTGCAGTGCGGTGTCTACATCAGGGTTTAACTGTGCCCCGATGGAAGCTGTTTTATTGGGGTCCGTTGGATGGACTTGGAATTTGACTATTTCGTCCGCCGGTTTAAAGGAGGTGGACTTGGATCTTTTGTCGAGTACCACATCGGCCCTATTCACCGTGGAGCGCAGCACAGTCAGTTCCTCAGCCGCTAGGGCTTCGGATAGTGCCTCGAGGGCCAGTGCGGCTATCTTATATTCAGCACGGAGTGCTATGTCCGGATCACTAGCGAGAGTGATGATCCCGTTAGGCCCGTGCATCTTGAGCTTCATGTACCCGTAATGGGGTATTGCTTGGAAGATTGTAAACGCTTCCCGTCCTAGCAGAGCGTGATAACCGCTGCTGAATGGAGCCACATGGAACATGACGTCTTCGGACCTATAATTATCCGGTGAGCCGAACACCACATCTAGTGTGATTTTTCTTGTACAGCGCGCTTCCCGACTGGGGATTATTCCTCTAAGGGTTGTGCTGCTTCGCTTAATGCGGTTCCAGTCTATTTCCATTTTTGAAGGGTTTCCTCATAAATGAGGTTCAATCCGCTGCCGCCATCCATGAGTACCTTGGTAAGACAAAAGCCGTCCACTATTGGACTGAGGACCAATGCGGCTGGTGCTCGGGCTGTTCGGAATTTAGGTTCATCACTAGCGTTAAAGGTAATAAGCGTGTCACTCCATGGGTTTATTGTTGCTACTTGGTAGACTTCGGCAAGGCTGCGGAGTGTCCTTTTTCGCATATTATTTGATGCGAAAGTCTCCAAGACTGTTAATACCGTATTGGTTTCTCTGGGGTGGCTTTCTGTGGCCTCCGAAATTAGGAGATCTTCGCCAATTTTGGCCACCTGCCAGAGTATCCAACATGCTCTAAGGCTGTGAGTTGGCGTGGCGTCCTCTGTACTGTGAATTTTACAGGGTCCATTAAGCCATCCCTCCAGTACGGTTCCATGCCCTGTAGAGGGTTTTTGCTTTTTGGTGTTTGACCCGGGTGTCTGGCGATGATGCACCCTTTTATTTCGGACTGGGTTTGTATTCAGGGCCGGATCGTCCCAAAATTTTATTTTGGTTTTCCAGGCGCTTTCCATCGCACAGTACTTTCATACAATGGACGCCAAGTCAGCGAAGCGTGTAATATCACGACGACTTATGGCGTTGAGGATTCCCTTGTCCGTGCAATTATTGCAGAAGATTGAGATTGCGTCTTCCTCGCGGCAGTCCCTTATCCTGTTCCTAACCAGGAGGAATCTGGCCCAGTAATGATGTACTATTTCTTTGGGCTCTTGCCTGATTTGGGATAGATCGCTTATGTTCGGGTGGGTGGGTGGAATTAAATCCTAAGCCTCACCCAATCCGAGGCTCAGAGGCCGAGGAATTTCCAAACTCGAAAATTTGGATTCCTGGATGTTGTCCAGTGAATCCAGCCCGTTGCCTGACTCTAAGTTCAGGTCTTGAGTGATATCCTCCCCTCCTCGGGTATCCGGCTTGGAGCGATCGGGAATCCGGACGTAGCTAGTCCTTAAGATAGATGAAGGGTCGCCGCACTGTCCCTCTACCACGGCAACGTGATGGGTGACTTGGGGAGAGTTAATCTCTCTCAGATCGTGTTTAGGCCCAATCTGGTCGTAATCCGTAGCGACTCCCAGGGCGGCGATGTGATCCAAGAGCTCGTTTATGGAGGAGAGATCCATTGGATCTAACTGCTCGGCGAGTTCCGAGCTGACATGAAGATTGTTTTCGATGGCTCGAGAGGTCATCGTCAGTGCAGAAGCCGAACAGGCGGTCATAAGAAAACCACCTAGCCGGAGGGTTTGGCCGACAGCCAAAGCTCCCTTAGCAACGGTGCTGTCTTTAAAGACGGGGCGAGGCATCCTTCCTGATGGCGACGACACAGAGGAACTCTCAATGAAAGCACCAATGTCGGTGTCAAAACTGGCGGATCTCGGGTAGGGGGTTCCGAACTGTGCGTCTAGGCTGGATGGTAACAGGAGGCAAGGGACACGAAGTTTTACCCAGGTTCGGGCCCTCTTGATTGAGGTAAAGCCCTACGTCCTGCTTGATTAATATTGATGATATGGGTGGTACAAGACTAGATCTACCACGAGATTGGAGAGGCTAAACCCTAGAAGCTAGCCTATGTTATGATTGTTGTTCTGTATCTTGTTCTATGGACTAAAACCCTCCGGTTTATATAGACACCGGAGAGGGTTAGGGTTACATAGAGTCGGTTACAATGGTAGGAGATCTACATATCGTATCGCCAAGCTTGCCTTCCACGCCAAGGAAAGTCCCTTCCGGACACGGGACGAAGTCTTCAATCTTGTATCTTCATAGTCCAGGAGTCCGGCTGAAGGTATAGTCCGGCTATCCGAACACCCCCTAATCCAGGACTCCCTCAGTTGTATAGAGTCAGTTTCTAGAGAAAGGAATCTTCATATCCGAACACCAAGCTTGCCATCCACGCAAAGGAGAGTCTCATCTAGACACGGTGGAATGTCTTCTATCTTGTATCTTCGCGGCCCATTAGTCCGGGCCATGTTGCACAGCCTAGATGCCCGAGGACCCCCTAATCCAAGACTCCCTTATTAGCCCCTGAACAAGGATTCAATGACGATGTGTCTGGCGCGCTGATTGTTTTCGGCATTGCAAGGCGGGTTCCTCCTCTGAATACTTTAAAGTAGTTGATCAACAAGAACTATGTCCAGATCTCAGATCTGTTTAACAGGTTAACCCTCCAATCATAAAGGCATAATACTTAAAATAAGATATATCCATCGACATGTTTTTTCGGCAAAACATCACGCTTAGCTCTGCTATCATTTCACACCGTTTTTGGGCCTCCCGCCTCGCGTTTCAATATGCAACTCCTATCGACGCGTCTTGTCATCAATACGAGTTTTGGTAATCTAATCGTGCTGTTCTCACGACCCCTTGGGAATGGGCGAGTTTTAAGGCTCGAGGGAGGGGACGCTTGATATTCGCAGTCCATACAAGTGGATAAAATCCAACTCCTTCGTCCCACGCCTCATTCTCTCTCTGCCTCCCCATCCTCGAGCTCCAGCGCCCAAGTTCCAAGATTTTCTCCCCTCCGCAACTCTTCGGACCATGGCCGGCTCTCAAGGAAAGTGGATGGCTTCCTCTGTCATGGAGGAGAACATCTAGGAGCTGCGGGAGGCGCGGTATCTGACCGCGGAAATCAAGCACATGCTTCTCGATCCGGCGCAGGTCATCCCCACTCCGGGGCCCGGCGAGAGGGTGGTGTTCACCCCCACTTCCTCCGCGGACTCGGATTCGCCCTCCACCCCTTTGTGAGGGGTCTCATGTTCTACTACGGGCTGGATTTTCATGATCTGGCCCCAAATTCGTTCCTCCACATCTCGACGTTCATGGTCGTGTGTGATGCCTTCCTCCGCGTCCCTCCACACTTCGGCTTATGGCTCAAGATTTTCAACGTGAAGCCGAAGGTGGTCGATGGGCAACACGCGGATTGCGGTGGCACCATGGTGAGCAAGTTCCCCAAAGTCAAATGGCCAAAGGGAGTCTTTGTGGACACCATCAAGATATGGCAACAGGAATGGTTCTATATCACAGAACCCCGCGGCCCTAAGTGGGTAGCCGCTCCAACCTTTAGATCTGGACCCCCGCCGAGGCTCACATCCTAGACCGACAAGGGTCCAGACTAGGGGTCGGTCAATGAGGTGCTGCTGCTGCAGAAACGCGTCCAAGGCATGATAGTGAAGGACATTGCCCTCGCTGACGTGATCCAACTGATGCTAATCTGTCGAGTACTTACCTGCCAGCGGCGGCCCCCCAAGATGTGGGAGTTCAATCCGGAAGGGCCGCGGACCCTACAACGGTTCTACGGCACAACGTATAAGGGGATCTGGAAGCTGCTTTTTAAGAAGCAGAAGTCATGGCCAAAGTCATCGGACGACACCGGCCTCGACAGCAACCATCCGGCCTGTGAGGTAAATTCTAAAACCTCCGAACACTCATTTGTTCGTCCATCCAAAGGAGAAGTATTTAGTAGTCCACTCCCAAACCTCAGCTGGATCAAGAAGGCGGAGCAGACCCGGTGTCCGGCTCTGCTCCTCGAAAACCCAGCCAATCCTCTACTAATGAGGATGCTGGTCCTGACGCCAAGAAGAAGAAGAAAGAGGAGGACACTTTGGACGTAGTGTCCGAAGAAGTTGATGCCTAGTCCTCTCACGAGGGAAACGACAACGATGACGAGGAGGAAGAAGAAGAAGATCCTCCCCGCAAGGGCAAGAAGAGGGTGGCCTCCAAGGACCTAGAGGCCGAAGCATCCAAGAGGGACAAGATTACCCTCTCTGATGACTAGGAGTCAGTCACCGAGGCCAGAGGCCATCCCGAAGCACCATCGCCGGACCAAGCCCCAAGCCAACTCGTAAGTAGTCCGGGATTTTTCACATACATACAATCTCTATGAACTGTGATGATAACTCTAAGTTTTATTTTTAGTCCAGCCCGCGATCTCCACCAGCTATCATCATCCTCGGGGGATATGCCGCTGGAGATGATGGAGAGCGAGTCGCCTCCACTAGCTTCCCCGTCATCTAGGGTGGATGACGCCGAGGTGTCATCCCATAGGCTCTCCCCGCCCGGGCCTTGAAGAGACGCGGGGGGGGGGGGGGGGGGTGGCTTAACGGCGCCGTAGGGCTATACCTCGGCTGCCGAAGGACTGGGGGTACGGCCCCCTCGGAGACCGGCGACGGGAGCCCCGGTCAATCCAACCCCCAGCCGCATACTACTCTGGAGACCCACACAGCTCTGGAGTCTAGTTAGCGACCCCCTGCAGGAGAGGGGGGAGCGGCGATCTCTGCTAATCTGGAGGCGCCGAATACCACGGCAGACGCACTGCAAAGTGCATCCGTCATGGATGAGCACTGCATCCTGGTGGTTACGGTGGCTAAGAAGATTCAGTCAGCCAAGAGCGGGCTGAACGGAGCCTTCTCCAGCCTGCTAGCAGGCTTTGAGGTACGCAATGTAATGTTTTTGATCATTTTTATGAGAAATATGCCTGTTTATAGATAGTAGCCCCTGAGACTCTGTTCGGTTCTTTGAAAGAAAAGTGAGCAGAGGATCAATAATCAGTTGGCAGGTGGTAACATACTATTTCATTTGAACTACAACAAGCTTATCTATTAGCGACGACTGCCCAGGCAGCGGAAGTTTCCGAACTCAAACGGAAACTAGCGCGAGCCGATGAGGATCTAGTCCTTGTTAACATGTGGCTCGACCAGGCGCAAGGTATAAGATACATCCTACTTTATGCCTGTTTCTGTCTGTTTTCTGTGGAAGCTGAAGAGCTACAATATGCGTGTTTGTACAGATGGTGCCACCGCGGTTGAGACCCTCAGGGGTGAGCTTGCCCAAGCCAAAGAGCAGGCAAAGGTAAGCAAGGCGGCCATTGATAAAGCAACTGCGAACTTAACGGCCGAACAGGCCGCTCGGCGCCGTTTTGAGGAACGGGTGACCGAGGTGGAGCAGGAGCTCAAGGACACCGCCCGCAAGTGCGAGTCCTTAGAAGAGGAAAATAAGGCGAAGGGGACCAAACTAGCCAAGGCCCTTCAAGACGCCAAGGAGGCATGGACAGTATCCCGCGCAGTGCGTGAGGAAATCCATCAAGCCGGACAGATAGCGGCTCGTAACCCCTTTCATTTACAGGCTAAATTTGGGGATCGGAGGTATGCCTTGCTTAATCAACTATGGAGTTCTCCAGACGCATATGCGGATCTGCCAAAGAGTGCTGCGGACACCGCCCAATTCTTCCGGGCCCAGGAGGGGTACGCGACGGAGAAGCTCTTCTGGTCACAGTTTGCGGGGCAGGAGCGTCCCGCACTGCTAAATGACCAGATGGCACAGTGGGCGGAGCTGCATAAGATGTCCAGCGCGGCCATGGAGGACCTCGTAGTCCGGTTGTGGCCGACCAAAGCCATTTCGGATAGCTACTTTGGCCGTGTGTGGCGTCTTGTCGATGCGCTGCCCCAAATCGACGCCGTCAAGAGGTGGTCCTACATAGAAGGAGGGTGAATGGCCTTCACCCGTGTCAAGATGCACTGGGCGAAGATGAAGGCCAAAAAGGTGGCAGTTGAGGGTCCGCCCGATAGCAAGGACCATCGCACACCGGAGGGCTATTTTGATGATGTATTAAAAGGTTCCCGCCTTGTAGAAGGTCAATGCTCGAAGTATGTAGTGTTCGAGTGAACGAGTCCAAACTATTCGGGAGTTTCTATTATGAACTAAGGCTTTTGTAATATATTCATGCCTTTATGAAGAGTTTTATTCTCCTGTGCGGCCGTTTTTATATCTGAGAGTTCCCAGTCGTCGACTTCAACCCCCATGTAGATACTACCGGGACGACTTCAACCCCCATGTAGATACTACGGGGTGTTCAGAATTGCACATACACTTAACCCAACATCTTGGTCCATGAAGGAGGTGTCAGTGCGGTGAACCAGGCAATCAGGCTATGCGGTTCTATTGCTCTCACTTAGCCATAGGAGTTTGACGATGGGTCTACAAAGTAGCCCCTGGTATGTATTCGGCTATCTCAATTCGGATGCGTTGCATATGTGACCGGAAAACAATCCTTCGTGTAATACGAAAAAATCGCTAAAGATTTTAATGAGTCACCGAGTGGCTGGCCAGCTCTCACCGCATCATGATAGTCAGTTTTCGGCTTTCTCTACTGAGGTGCTTAACCGGACGAACCGAAAACACAATCGCAGTAGTTCTCCCTTTACTACCCTAGCCGACCGGACGGAACGTAAGGTAACAAACACAGGAGCCGGGCAACCCAACTACTGACCAAAGACATGATTCGTAGCCGATGCATATAGTGCCGAGCTCGGGACGCCGAATTGTGTTATAAAGCTGTTCGGACTTCTTGTTTGGCAACACATGCGTTGCCATATAGAGCCCCTGGCAATTTGTGCCGAGGTCTGTGCATGAGACAACTGAAGAGACAGAATAAAGTCTATAAGTAAAGATTATACCAAAGAAGAATTTGGTTCACTGCAATCTGATTGATACGTCAAAACGTAATCTTACAAAGGGTATCATAATTACCAATGCCATTTTACATGCCGGGGGTCTAAGGCTAAGGGAAAAAGCTCTATAAAGGTTCTTGAGTGAAGTTGTGGTCTACAAAATCCTTTGCACCTTCCCGCCGCATATCTTCACCGCTTTCGCCTGAGTAAGAAAGATTCCTCGAGAGGAATGGTCTTCGACTATTTGTACGAAACTAGGCTCGGAGAGAGTCCTTGCGAGTCTGTAGGATGAGTAGGTTTTAATTCACCTATGGTAAAAGATAGGAAATAAGTAAAAAAGAGGGGAAGGCCATATAGGGTCGAACTGTACTATAGGCCTGTCCATGTTTTGCCTCCGCTGATGCCCAAGGTACTTTGAGTGCATAATTGTGCACACGCGGTACGAATTTCGTTGATGTACGTGGCAATCGACGAAGGCGAAACTGCTAATCCAGCACTGGGATTGCCGGGCTGCCGGCATGTAGAACTGACCGGTCTTGCGTAATAAAGTCCAGCGGCTTAATAGCCGATGAGGTGTAAGGCTTGACAGGGCCGCTTTGTACTCTGGTCGTGATGGACGCGGTATGCTCCTCAGTAAGGAGGGAGCGTTCCATGTTTCCGTTGATTGTAATGATGCCACGTGGACTAGGCATCTTAAGCTTTAGATAGGCGTAGTGCAGGACCACGTCCAAGCGGACGAAAGTGGTTCGTCCGAACAGTGCATGATAGCCACTGCAGAACGGGACGATCTCGAAGATCAAGTCTTCGCTTCGGAAGTTGTCCGGCGAACCGAAGACGACTTTCAACGTGATCGAGCCCGTGCAGCGGGCCTCTACACCAGGTATTACTCCTTTAAAGGTAGTTTTAGTGGGCTTGATTCTTGACGGATCGATGCCCATTTTGCGGACAGTGTCTTGATAAAGTAGAATGAGACTGCCGCCGCCGTCCATGAGGACTCGCGTGAGATGGAATCTGTTGATGATTTGATCGAGGACCAGAGCTGCCGAACCTCCATGACGGATACTGGTTGGGTGGTCCTTTCGATCGAAGGTGATTGGGCAAGCCGACCATGTGTTGAATTTTGGGGCGACCGGCTCTATGGCATAGACGTCCCGTAATGCACGCTTGCGCTCCCTCTTAGGGATATGTGTGAAATATATCATATTCACTATTTTTACCTCGGGGGGAGATTGCTTCCGTCCCCCTGTGTTCGGTTGACGAGGCTCTTGGTCATCGTCGTCGCTGGGCGACCCTTTCCCCTTGTGTTCGGCGTTGAGTTTGCCAGCCTGTTTAAAGACCCAACAATTTCGGTTGGTATGATTGGCGGGTTTATCAGGGGTGCCATGAATCTGGCAAGGCCGATCAAGTATTCTGTCTAAACTGGATGGGCCATCTCTATTTGCCTTGAATGGCTTCTTCCATTGACTGGGTTTGGAGCCACTGAATCCGGCGTTGACCGCCATGTCTTGGGTTCCTTCGTTATTGTTTTAACGCTTGTGCTTGTTGCATCGTCACTTGCCATTGCCTTCCCTGGATTCGAAGGTGCCAGGGAAGCTGGTGCTATTGCTTCTACGAGCAAGCCAGCTATCCTCTCCCGCACAAAAGCGGGTCATAAGTGCGGTAAGGGCTGCCATGGACTTCGGCTTTTCTTGGCCGAGGTGTCGGGCGAGTCACTCATCTCAGACGCTATGTTTGAAGGCCGTGAGGGCTTCAGCATCCGGACAATCCACAATCTGGTTCTTTTTGATTAAGAACCTGGTCCAGAGCTCCTGGGCTAATTCTCCGGGTTGCTGGATTATGTGACTAAGATCATCGACGTCTGGGGGCCGAACATAGGTACCTTGGAATTTGTCTCTGAAGGCATCCTCCAAGTCTTCCCAGCTACCAATAGAGTTTTCTGGTAGGCTATTCAGACAGTGTCGTGCTGGCCCCTTGAGTTTTAGGGGGAGGTACTTGATAGCATGTAGATCATCACCGCGTGCCATGTGAACATGGAGAAGAAAATCTTCAATCCATATTGTGGAATCTATTGTGCCATCGTATGATTCGATGTTCACGGGTTTAAACCCTTCTGGGAACTGGTGCTCCATTACCTCATCGGTGAAGCATAGGGGGTGTGCGGCGCCTCTGTATCGGGCAACATCACAACGCAGTTTGGATGAAGTCTGTATTCGGCCCTGGTGAGGTTGTGTTTATCGCGCCAGACCTGGTGGCCATCTTCTCGCGCTTGGGCACGCCCCCTTGATCCATAGATTGATCTGGTTTGGCCGGCTCTATTGTCCAGGTCATGCCGTAGGTCATAAGTGTATCCCGAGCTATTGTTTCTCCGCTTTTACGGCGAGGTGGTGCGGGCTGGTGTTTGGCTTGAGTTGTCGTTCTGTCCCGGCCACGTGGTGGTTGGTCAGGTCCGTCAGCCGCGTTACGCGCCCGTGGTATGGGCTCCAGCGCCTCATCATCGAATTGGGATAGCAGCTTACGCTTTGGGTAACACTTTGTTGGGCGTTCAAGGTCGTATTCTTAGGCTACCAGGACATTAGTCCATCTGTCGTTTAGCAGATCTTGGTCAGCTTGAAGCAGCTGCTTCTTCTTCTTTAGGCTTCTTGAAGTGGCTATTAGCTGGCGCTTAAAGCACACTTGTTCAAGGGGTTCCTCTGGAATGATAAAATCTTCGTCGCCGAGGCTCATGTTGTCCTCGGAGAGTGGTAGATAGTTACTATCCTCCGAGTCTTTGTTCTCTGCTTGCTCATCAGGGTCAACTTTCCCGTCCTCCCGATCATCCTGTTCGGATGTTGGTTCGATGGGGTCTACTTGGTCTTCGGCGGTCTCCGGAGTATTGTTGTCTCCGGTGCTGGTATTGCTGTCTTTTCCACGACGCGATTTAGGGCGGCACTGCTGACGTCGACGCTTTGGTGATATCTTAGGAGGTTCGTCCTCGACTAGATCCTTCTCATCATCGTTGTTGCCTTCTTTAGGTGTGTCCACCATGTACACGTCGTATGAGGAAGTGGCCGTCCAGCGTCCGGTGAACGGCGGGTTTTGGGCCTGCTCCTCTCTGGCATCATCGCCGATACTGTCGATGCCTTCGGAGGTGTAATCGAGCATGTCGGTTAGATCCTCGATAGTGGCTATAAAGTGGGTGGTGGGTGAGAAGTAAAATTCCCTATTTTCATCACCTAGTCCGGGCTGGGCACAATTCGGAAGTGGTTCCTATGTGATGGCGAGGGATCACATTAAGTCCAAAGCCTCATTTAAGAGCGAGGTTTGGACAGGGACAGGAGTTTCCTAGCCGAGCTCGCATGACGCGGACTTTGAGGGTTCAGAGCTAGTGTCCAGAGAAGAGTCCGGTTTTGTGATGACTATCGGAGACGCTATTCTCTCCGGTTCTCCAGTCTTGAGCTCTATAACTGCAGCGAGTCCGATAGGCTCTAGACTCCCGTCTTCGGACCCGGTGACGTGCTCCGGATCTAAGGGCGGAGCGGTGGTTGGGGCCGCAAACCCTTGGAAGATCAAGTCTCCTCGGATATCAGTGATATGTCTCCAACGTATCTACGATTTTTGATTGTTCCATGCTGTTTTATTATCAAGATGGGATGTTTTATAATCATTTTATAGTCATTTTACATCACTTTTTGGTACTAACCTATTGACATAGTGCCCAGTGCTAGTTCCTGTTTTTTCCATGTTTTTTACATCACAGGAAATCAATATCAAACGGAGTCCAAATGGCAAGAAACTTTACAATGGTTTTTTATGGGCCAGAAGAAAGGCAATGGCTCCTGTTTGCACCTGGGGGTGCCCCGAGGGGGGCACAACCCACTAGAGCACGCCAGGAGGCCCTGGCGCGCCTAGGTGGGTTGTGCCCACCTCAGGGGGCCCCCGGACCGCCTCTTTGATCTATAAATACCAAAATATTCCCAAAACCCTTGGGGAGTCGATGAAATATTCATCCAGCCACCGCAAAGTCCAGAAGCACCAGATCCAATCTAAACACCAGCACGGAGGGGTTCACCACTTCCATTGGAGCATCTCCGATGATGCGTGAGTAATTCTTTGTAGACCTTCGGGTCCGTAGTTAGTAGCTAGATGGCTTCATCTCTCTCTCTCTCTTGATCCTCAATACAATGGTCTCTTGGAGATCCATATGATGTAACTCTTTTGCGATGTGTTTGTTGGGATCAATGAACTTCGAGTTTATGATCAGATCTATGTTTTTATATCCATGAAAGTATTTGAGTTTCTTTGATCTCTTTTATGCATGATCTCTTATAGCCTCGTATTTATTCTCCGGTATTTGGGTTTTGTCTGGCCAACTCGATCTATTTATCTTGCAATGGGAAGAGGTGCCCGGTAGTGGGTTCGATCTTACGGTGCTTGATCCCAGTGACAGAAACGGAACCGACACGTATGTATCGTTGCTACTAAGGATAAAAGACGAGATCTATATCTACCGCCATATAGATAAACGGATCTTTTCTACATCATGTCATCGTTCTTATTGCATTACTCTGTTTTCCATGAACTTAATACACTAGATGCATGCTGGATAGCGGTCGATGTGTGGAGTAATAGTTGTAGATGCAGGCAGGAGTCGGTCTACTAATCTTGGACGTGATGCCTATGTAATGATCATTGCTTGGATATCGTCATAATTATTTGAAAAGTTCTATCAATTTCCCAACAGTAATTTGTTTACCCACCATTTGTTATTTTTCTTGAGAGAAGCCACTAGTGAAACCTACGGCCCCTGAGTCTTATTTCTCATATATTTGCCTTTGCGATCTACTTTTTCCTTGCTTTTATTTCAGATCTATTAAACCAAAAATCCAAAAATACCTTTCTGCAATTTATTTTATTTGGCGTTCTATCTATCAATATGTACAACCTTTCTACCATCACGCACCAATTTCTGGCGCCGTTACCCGAAAGGGATTGACCACTCCTTTAACACGTCGGGTTGCAAGGTGTTGTTATTTGTGTGCAGGGGATGTTTACATTGTGTTACTTGGTTCTCCTACCGGTTCGATTCCTTGGTTTCATAACTGAGGGAAATACTCTACCGTCGCTGTGCTACATCATCCCTCCCTCTCCAGGGAAATACCAACGTAGTACCAGCTGCCATCATGGTGAATTTCTGGCGTCGTTGCCGGGGAGGATCTTCAACATATACCAGGTTCCTAACAAATCTCATCTCCTTGCAATTTACATTATTCGCCATTTGCCTCTCGTTTTCCTTTCCCCCACTTCACAAAAAATTGTCGTTTTATTCGCCTCTCTTTTTCCATTCGCCGTTTTCTTGTCGGATCTATCCTTTGCTTGCAATCATGAGTGATTTCGGTATGGCACCAACAGATGATGGCCCGATTCCTAAGATGGGATGTACATGCAATCTGGATGCTAAAAATTTTATCTTGGGGCAAGGGAGCATTATGGGAAAAGGACGTATCCAAGAATTCTTCAAATGTGTTGGAAATTTGAGTCTTCATGATGCTCCTATACTTAAAACTACTAGATCTTATGCAGATGCTATTTCAGCACTAGTTCTGAAACTTGAAAGCAAATTTATCCACACTCATCCTACTTTGCAAAGATTGTTTTTTGAGCTTCTCGAAATAAAGAATCCTAGAGCCAAAAAGTTGGCCACTCTCGTTCTTATGAACGAGTTTGACTACCTAATTCGGGAAGCTAGGGAAATCTTTGATTTTTATGGTATGAATCATGAAAAACCGTGATAGATGAAATTCTTTACAATAGTGACTATGCACTAAGGCATTTTCTTGGGGATAATAAGATCTTTGATGAGAATCTTAAAAAGAAGGTCCCCGTTCTAGATATAATCCAACAAGTTTTTAATAATGTTAATCAACACTATTCTTGGATTATAGCGGGAAATCAAAGGGGTTATGATAAAAATCAACTAAGGAATGCTAAAGTTTCTATGGATAATATGTTTTATGTTGTGTTTGCAGAACCTCCTGATAAAAATACTCCCAATAAAATTAAGAAGAAGAAGGATGACAAAACTTAGATCCTTGCTATATGCCTAGCTAAGGGCGTAAAACTATAACGCTTGTTGGGAGGCAACCCAACGAATAAAATTAACTTTTTTATTTTTGCTTTCTGTTCTTGAGTGTTAGCACAATTATTATACTGTTCTGATTGTGTTTTTATGTTTTAATTAGTGTTTGTGCCAAGTAAAGCCTTTAGGATCTTCTTGGGCAATAGTTTTTTGATCTTGCTGAAAAACCAGAAAGTTTGCGCTCATGAAATTAATTTTCATATTTTACTAGAGAGCGATAAAATACCCATTCCAATTGCAGTAGATCAATATACAAATTTCTCAGGTCTTCCTAATTTTTTAGAGTTTTTGGAGTTACATAAGTATTCGGAATAGTCAGATTGCTACAAACTGTTCTGTTTTGACAGATTCTGTTTTCTTTGTGTTGTGTGCTTATTTTGATGGCTCTATGGTTTTCTTTGATGAGTTTTTGCCATATAAAAGTTGGAATACAGTAGATATAATACAGAAACAAAATATGAGTTGGTTTGATACATCACTTATAGTAGTGGTTTATTATTCTTATATTAATGGATCTCACAAAGGCTTTGTTGAGTTTTGTGTGATTGAATTTTTCAAGTTTTGGGTTATCTTACGATGGATGAAGGAAGGATGTAAGAGCCTAAGCTTGGGGATGCCACGACATCCAAAGCTATTATACAAGAATGAGCAACCAACTAAGCTTGGGGATGCCCCCGAGTGGCATCCCCACTTTCTTCCAACAACTATCGGTATTTTACTCGAGACTATATTTTTATTCGTCACATGATATGTGTTTTGCTTGGAGCGTTTTGTATGATATGTGTATTTTATTATTTTATTTTGTGTTTTAAGTTATCAATCCTTGCTGGACACACCTATTTGAGAGAGCCAAAATTATGTCATGACTTGTTAGAATTGCTCTCTATGCTTCACTTAAATCTTTTATGAGCTAGGACTTGCTCTAGTGCTCCACTTATATCTTTTTGAGCACGGTGTGCTTTGTTATTTTTGAACAAATGCTATCTTACTTCACTTAGTTTGTTTGAGAGTTAGTAAAATTTTGAAAAAAATCTCTCTTGCTTCACTTAAATTATTTTGAGAGAAAGAAAATTTGTTATGCTCATGATCTTCACTTATATTTGGTTGATCTTACGAAAAGCAACTCATGAAAATTAGTCCCAAAGTGATAGATAAGAAGGATAAAGTAAAATAAAATGTCATGAAGATCATTGGACAAAATAAACTTGATTCTTAGTAATAGTTTTGAGATATGATGATGTGATATGTGAGTTATGTTGATGAGTAATTGTGTTCTAGTAAGAATATTGGTGTTAAGGTTTGTGATTCCCTATGCAAGTATGAAAGTCAATAGTCATGCAATGAAAATTATATCCTACTTATGGTGCATTATTCAGTGTTATTATGCTTAATGCTTGCTTATGAGATTATTCATTTCTTGGTTGGTCGCTTCCCAATCTTTTGCTATCCTTCATTTTGCACTAAGTATGACCTCTACTTGTGCATCCAAAATCCTTTAAACCAGTTTTGCCACATGATCTACTATATCTACCTATATGCGGTATTGTTTTGCTGTTCTAAGCAAATTTGCATGTGCCATATCTAATTTTCAAAATAAACTTCTCTTTTGTGTGTTTGTTTCGCTCGCGGAGCGGTGAGGGGTGGCTAATATTTTCCATGCTAGATGTGTTATTCTCAAGATGAGTGTTTATTCACTTGTCATTGCATGAGAGTAAGGTAAAGGTATTAGGGATGCCCAGTCCCGAGATGCAAAAACAAAAATGAATTTACTTTATGTTGTCAAATAATAAATTCCTTGGAAAAATGTTGGTATGGAGGGCACCCGTGGATACGGTTAGCCATGGAAAGTGAAAGTTATGGTGGAAAAAGGAATAAACTTTATTTGTTGTTTGGGAACCGCTTATGATATATCTATGCATGAAAAGTATTGGGAACTCTAAGTCGTTTTCGTTGGTGGGATGGACACACCTCCCAAAATGTTTTTATCTCAAATTTTTGGCTTTGAGCTCTGGCACCTCTACAAATCCCTACTTCCCTCTGCGAAGGGACTATATTTTACTTTATGCAATTTTTTATTTTGAAATTTGAGTCTCCATATTCTCTCGTAAAAAGCACCAACTAGGAGGAAATATGACCATCCTCAAGTATTGGGTGTAGTTAATATTCGAGTGTGTTTCATCAATGGATCAATGGTTGAGCATGATGGGCTAGGGACAACTTATTTTAGCATTGATATTTTGAAAGACATGGTTGTTTGTTGATATGCTTGAGTATCTAAATTATTATTTCAAAACTAGACTATTGCTTTGAATCACATAAAAGTCCAAATGTGCATGCTATAAAGAAAAGAATATGATATGACTTGATGAACAACACTCCACATCAAATATTTTGTTCTTTATCACTTACCTACTCGAGGACGAGTAGGAGTTAAGCTTGGGGATGCTAATATGTCTCCAACATATCTATAATTTTTAATTGTTCCATGTTGTTTTATTATCAATCTTGGATGTTTTATAACCATTTTACATCATTTTTGGTACTAACCTATTGACATAGTGCCCAGTGCCAGTTCCTATTTTTTACATCGCAGGAATTCAATATCAAACGGAGTCCAAATGGCACGAAACTTTACGATGATTTTTTATGGGCCAAAAGAAAGGAAATGGGCCCTAGTTGCACCTGGGGGTGCCCCGAGGGGGGAACAGCCCACCAGGGCACGCCAGGAGGCCCTGGCGCACCCAGGTGGGTTGTGCCCACCTTGGGTGCCCCCCGGATCGCCTCTTTGCTCTATAAATACCCAAATATTCCCAAAACCCTTGGGGAGTCAACGAAATATCCATACAGCCGCCGCAGAGTCCAGAAACACCAGATCCAGTCTAAACACCATCACGGAGGGGTTCACCACTTCCATTGGTGCCTCTCCGATGATGCATGAGTAGTTCTTTGTAGACCTTCGGGTCCATAGTTAGTAGCTAGATGGCTTCATCTCTCTCTCTCTCTCTCTCTTGATCCTCAATACAATGGTCTCTTGGAGATCCATATGATGTAACTCTTTTGCGGTGTGTTTGTTGGGATTGATGAACTTTGAGTTTATGATCAGATCTATGTTTTTATATCCATGAAAGTATTTGAGTTTCTTTGATCTATTTTATGCATGATCTCTTATAGCCTCGTATTTCTTCTCCGATATTTGGGTTTTCTCTGGCCAACTTGATCTATTTATCTTGCAATGGGAAGAGGTGCCCGGTAGTGGGTTCGATCTTACGGTGCTTGATCCCAGTGACAGAAACGGAACCGACACGTATGTATCGTTGCTACTAAGGATAAAAAGATGAGATCTATATCTACCGCCATATAGATAAACGGATCTTGTCTACATGATGTCATCGTTCTTATTGCATTACTCCATTTTCCATGAACTTAATACACTAGATGCATGCTGGATAGCGATCCATATGTGGAGTAATAGTAGTAGATGCATGCAGGAGTCGGTTTACTAATCTTGGACGTGATGCCTATGTAATGATCATTGCCTGGATATCATCATAATTATTTGAAGTTCTATCAATTGCCCAACAGTAATTTTTTTACCCACCGTTTGCTATTTTTCTTGAGAGAAGCCACTAGGGAAACCTACGGTCCCGGGTCTTATTTCTCATATATTTGCTTTTGCGGTCTACTTTTTCCTTGCTTTTATTTTCAGATCTATTAAACCAAAAATCCAAAAATACCTTGCTGCAATTTATTTTATTTGGCATTCGATCTCTCAATATTTACAACCTTTCTACCGTCACGCACCAATTTCTGGCGCCGTTACCCGAAAGGGATTGACAACCCCTTTAACACGTCGCGTTGCGAGGTGTTGTTATTTGTGTGCAGGGGCTGTTTATGTTGTGTTGCTTGGTTCTCCTACTGGTTCGATACCTTGGTTTCATAACTGTGGGAAATACTCTACTGTCGTTGTGCTACATCATCCCTCCCTCTCCGGGGAAATACCGACATAGTTCCAGCTGCCATCAATCAATGACATAGTTCAGATTTCCAAAACTGATCTGGTGACCAGGGGCGTAGCTGTCGATCTGCTCTAGGTGGCCAACCGAGTTGGCACGCAGTGCGAAGCCGCCGAATACAAAGATCTGGCCGGGGAGAAAAATATCCTTCACAGCAACATTGTTGTAAATGATCGATGGAGCCATCGAGCCTTTCGACGATGACACAGTGGAACTCTCAATGAAAGCACCAATGTCGGTGTCAAAACCGGTAGATCTCGGGTAGGGGGTCCCGAACTGTGCATCTTAGGATCGAAGGTAACAGGAGACAGGGACACAATGTTTACCTAGGTTCGGGCCCTCTTAATGGAGGTAATACCCTACGTCCTGCTTGATTGACTTTGATGAGTGTAGGGGTTACAAGAGTTGATCTACCTCAAGATTGTAATGGATAAACCCTAGATGTCTAGCCTATATGATTATGATTGCCTCTATGGACTAAACCCTTCGGTTTATATAGACACTAGAGGGGCCTATGGTTGTACAGAGTCGGTTTACAGAGAAAGGAATCTTCATATCCGAACGCCAAGCTTGCCATCCACGCAAAGGAGAGTCCCATCCGGACACGGGGAAAAGTATTCTATCTTCTATCTTCGCGGCCCATTAGTCCAGCCCACGTTGCACAGCCCGGATGCCCGAGGACCCCCTAATCCAGGATTCCCTCAACGGAACCCCCCTTTTTCCTTCTCCAATCCGGTCACATGCCAAGGGGGGCACGCCATGCCTTGTGGGTTAGTGTGCTCCCCTCTTATGGCCCATATAACTCCCCCTGGGGTTCTGGTAATCCCTCCGGTACTCCGATAAATACCCGATACACTCCAGAACACTTTCGGTGTCCGAATACTATCGTCCTATATATCAATCTTTACCTCTCGACCATTTCGAGACTCCTCGTCATGTCCTTGATCATCCGGGACTCCGAACAACATCTGGTCACCAAATCACATAACTCATATAATATGATATCACCATCAAACGTTAAGCGTGCAGACCCTATGGGTCTGAGACCTATGTATACATGACCAAGACACATCTCCGGTCAATAACCAATAGCGGAACCTGGATGCTCATATTGGCTCCTACATATTCTACGAAGATCTTTATCGGTCGAACAGTTATGACAACATACGTAATTCGCTTTGTCATTGGTATGTTACTTGACTGAGATTCGATCATCGGTATCTTCATACCTAGTTCAATCTCGTTACCGGCAAGTCCCTTTACTTGTTCCGTAATACATCATCCCACAACTAACTCATTAGTCACTTTGCTCGCAATGCTTCTTATGATGTGTATTACCGATAGGGCCCAGAGATACCTCTCCGATACTCGGAGTGACAAATCCTAATCTCGATCTATGCCAACCCAACAAACACCTTCGAAGATACCTATATAGCATCTTTATAATCACCCAGGTACATTGTGACATTTGATAGCACACAAGGTATTCCTCCAGTATCCGGAAGTTGCATAATCTCATAGTCGAAGGAATATGTATTTGACATGAAGAAAGCAATAGCAATAAAACTGAACGGTCATTATGCTAAGCTAATGGATGGGTCTTGTCCATCACATCATTCTCCTAATGATGAGATCTCGTTTATCAAGTGAAAACTCATGTCCATGGTTAGGAAACCTTAACCATCTTTGATCAATGAGCTAGTCTAGTAGAGGCTCGCTAGGGACACGATGTTTGTTTACGTATTCACACATGTATTAAGGTTTCCGATCACTACAATTCTAGCATGAATAATAAACCTTTATCATGAATAAGGAAATAAAAAATAACAACTTTATTATTGCCTCTAGGGCATATTTCCTTCAGTCTCCCACTTGCACTAGAGTCAATAATCTAGTTCACATCGCCATGTGATTTAACACCAATAGTTCACATCGTCATGTGATTAACACCCACAGTTCACATCGCCATGTGACCAACATCCAAATGGTTTACTGGAGTCAATAATCTAGTTCACATCGCCATGTGATTAACACCCAAAGAGTACTAGGTGTGATCATGGTTTGCTTGTGAGAGAAGTTTAGTTAATGGGTCTGTCACATTCAGATCCGTATGTATTTTGCATTCTATGTCTACAATGCTCTGCGTGGAGCTACTCTAGCTAATTGCTCCCACTTTCAATATGTATCCAGATCGAGACTCAGATTCATCCAGATCAGTGTCAAATCCTGCATCGACGTAACTCTTTACGACGAACTCTTTATCACCTCCATAACTGAAAAATATTTCCTTAGTCCTCTAAGGATAATTTTGACCGCTGTCTAGTGATCTACTCCTGGATCACTATTGTACCCCCTTGCCAAACTAATGGCAAGGTACACAATAGGTCTGGTACACAGCATGTCATACTTTATATAACCTATGGCATAGGGAATGCCTTTCATTTGACAATAGGTGAGCTAGAGCGACGGCGGGCGACGGCGAGGGCGCGGGCGACGACAGGCGCGGGCGACGATGACGGCGGCAGGCGGCGACGGGGGCAGGGGCGGCGCGCCGATGGGTGCGGGCGACAACGACGAGGAGCAGGGCATCGGGGCAGAGGGCGGCGTCGGGCGTCGGGGAGAAACTGCTGAAAATTTGCAAATTGTTGCTTATATAGCCAGCTCTTCGGTCCCGGTTCATGGCACCAACCGGGACTAATGCCAACCTTTAGTCCTGGTTGGTGCCACCAACCGGGACCAAAGGTCTCTGTTGCTGAAAAGAGACCTTTGGTCCCGGTTGGTGGCACCAACCAGGACTAAAGGTGGGCATTAGTCCTGGTTGGTGCCACCACCCGGGACCAAAGGTGGGTATTGGTCCCGGTTGGTGCCACCAATCGGGACGAAAGGGGGTGCTGCTCCGCGGCCAAAACTTTAGTCCCACCTCGCTAGATGAGAGGCTTCTGCACCGGTATATAAGCGCGGCTCTGCCTTCCCTTTCAAACTCCTCTGAACTGCAAGCTTATGGGACTAAACACACTATATCTGCCTGTGGGCCCACTAGGCCTTCTACGGGCCTGAATCCTGGCCCATGGGTGGGTTTCTAGTCGTATTCAGGCCGTGGTGGCCCAATAGGTGGCATTTTTTTCTAGTTTTTTGTTTTGTTTTTTGAATTATTTATTTTCTTTTGTTTTTTGCTTTATTTCTTTAATTCTTTTTGCTGTTAGATCACAAAAATTATAGACTTTCTGTTAGTGCCATTAATTTTCAAATTTGAATAGTTTAAATTTGAATTCTTTTAAATTAGTGTGAGTTACTAGTTTGTGAATAACTTTACTTAAAAAATAGATTTTTGAGTGATTCTTTTTCCAGCTATTTAATATTATTGTGTTTTATCATTATATTAAATTTGGTAATTTTTAGGTTGTTTGAAATCTCTGTTTTAATCAAGAACATATTTTGTTATTTTAGTTTTCTATTAAAGTTTTTAACAACAAAATTTGTTTATGAAAATTCTTTTTGCCATTAATGTTTTGAACACAAAATACTTTCATAATTTTAGTTTCATAAATTTTATATAATTTTAGTTTTAAAAAATACTATAGGTTTATAAAAGCTTTTTAGTTGATTCCTTTTGCTATTAGAGTTTTATAAAAACTTTTTAGTTGATTGTTTTTGCTATTGAAGAATATTATAGTTTTGTTTTAGTTGATCATAACATAATATTTTAATTGATTATTTTAAGTTCATTATTTTTGCTATTAGTTCATTCTTTTTGCACTAAATGACACTGAAATTAGTTCATTATTTTAAGTTCGTTATTTTATATGGCTTTCATTTTTTGAAATTATTTGAACTCCAGACTTTTTGTGTGTTCAAATGCACCATTCAAAGCCACATCATCAATTTTCAAACCTTTGTGACTTCATTTGTTATTTTTTTATGGATTTGCTGTTTTTTTGCGCTAAATGACCCTGAAATTCAAAAGCATTTCAAATGAACTCTGAAAAGGTTGAAAGTTGGCATGGTATCATCATTTCACCCACATAGCATGTGCATAGAAGTTGAGAGGGTTACGACAAAAACTAGATGCACTTCATGTACAAAACGGACAATCTCTTTCGAAGTATCCGAGTTTCGGACGAAAACTCATGTCTTACAAAGGGATTTCATTTTTTGAACTTATTTGAACTCCAGACTTTTTATGTGTTCAAAATGCACCATTAAAAGCCACATCATCAATTTTCAACCCTTTGTGACTTCATTTGTTATTTTTCATGCATTTACTGATTTTTTTGAGCTATAAGACCCTGAAATTCGAAAGCATTTCAAATGAACTCTGAAAATGTTGAAAGTTCGTATGGTATCATCATTTCACATTAAAAACAATGTACATACATAGTTCTCATCACATTAAAACAAAGTGACCAAATTAATAGAAGTTCATCGTCACATTAAAAACAAAGTACATACATAGTTCTCATTGAACAACATATAGCTCTCCAGAGCATCTAGTTAAACCATACAATGAAACTATGTAAAACCTTTCAATGCAACAATAAAATGAGATCATAATCACAACCAAGGTAACAATTGATCCAACGGCATAATGATACCAAGCCTCGGTATGAATGGCATATTTTCTAATCTTTCTAATCTTCGACCGCATTGCGTCCATCTTGATCTTGCGATCATCGACGACATCCGCAACATGCAACTCCAATATCATCTTCTCCTTCTCAATTTTTTTTTATTTTTTTCTTCATCTAAATTTAACCTCTCGACAATAGGGTCGGTTGGAATTTCTGGTTCAACTACCTCCTACATAAATAAAATCTATGTCACATTGGTCGGCATAATTTTCATAAACAATAAATGAACCAAATAGTTATAAAAAGATAATATATACCACATCTGAATCATAGACAGGACGAGGGCTGACGGGGGGCGGATACCAAAACCATCGCACTATATAATTACAAGAAATAATAAAAGTAAGAAAATTAGACAAGTATCTATCTAAAGTAAGAATTCTTTTCTTTCAGAAAGAAGATAAGAACAATAGGCTCACCACAGTGGTGCCTGCGACGAGATCGGCGCGGGCGATCGACGGCGGTGAAGATGGGGACAGGACGTGACGGACCGCTAAACCTATGCAAATCTCGGGAAAAATGGAGCTTGGAGGTCGAGCTTCGAGAGGAGAAAGCTTAACTAGTGTGGCTCGGGCATTTCATCAAACACCTCATGTGCATAGGAGGTGAGCTAGAGCACCCAAATGCCCTCCCTCGCCGGCCAAAAAAAACATAGCAATGTAGAGTGCTCTGCTGCGGTGATGGGGTATATATAGGAAACTAATTTGTCCCGGTTCGTGGCTGGAACCGGGATTAGAGCTCCCCCTTCTGTCCCGGTTCGAGCCACGAACCGGGACCAATGTATGTGGGCCAGGAGCAAGGCCCGGTGGTCCCGGTTCGTGCCAGGAACCGGGACAAATGGGTCCAGACGAACCGGGACCAATGCCCACGAGGCCCCGGGCGGCCCCCTAGGCTCACGAACCGGGACGTATGCCCCCATAGGTCCCGGTTCATGACTGAACCGGGACTAATGGGCTAGCCAGGCCCCAACCAATGCCCTATTTTCTACTAGTGTTATTTTTCAATCCGAATCAACACCGGTATGAAAGAATGACGAATCAGTCGCAATTGATTAAGGTTGCATCCTAAATAGTATTTTTTTAAAATGGTTATCAAGTAAAATAACATTTTTTTCAGATTCTACACAATTTTTTGATCAAATTCCATATATAACATGTTAAATTTAGAGTTAGGGTTTAAAAGATATGGATATTTTTACAAAGCAATTGATATGTATTGCGGGTTGATTAACCCAAATATCATGGGGTTTCCTGCAAAAGCAAAAATCCGAGTTCAAATTACATCAAGGGGTTTCCTGGAAAATGCAAAAATCTCACTTAAAAGTAGACTGCGGGTTGATTAACAAAAACATGAGGAAATTTTCTGCAAAATAGCATGACGAACCAAGAATACCTATTTTCTTTACTAGTAAATTGTACGTGCTTTGCATGTCATTTAAATATATCAAAGCATTGAAAAATACATCTAAATATATATTTTCTTTCCTAGAATTGTATTGGACAAGATCCAACTTGGTTCTTACCTCTCCAGAATCCAAATTGTTCTAGCCCTTTTTTATTATAGAATTAGATAATCATGTGGAAAGATGCTTCGAGGACACATGAGATGATATAGTTGGGGTTCAGTTAGAAGGCTACGTGGCTGAATCCTATGAGTCAAAAACTTTATCAAACAGATGATAATGCTCGGATTGGCCATCTCTCGACCATTGGATGGAGCATATCCAACGGCTAATATTTGAAGTTATTGGCACACTATATAGTGGTATAGACGTATTAGGACAACTCTAACGTGGATCACCAAATCACCCTTAAATGTCAGGGCTAGACGGTCTGGATACTTTTTGCCAACCAACGAGTCACCAAATGTCCGCTAACATGAACAAATGTCTGAAATCCCACAAATTGAAGCCAAATGTAGGGGAGGTTCATGAGTAGTCTGAACACGCCAACTCAACCACAAACCCACTTTCTTCTCCCTCACTTCTCTCTCCTCTCTCCATTTAACAAGGGGCGAACATCTGGTGAATATTGTTGGGTGGCTGGCACCCGCTTGGTTTGGTGAACCACTTGGGATTGGACTTTTTTTTGAACCGGAGCATGTCTGGATGCGCAAAATCTATATCTCGCTTATTGCGACATATAACGAGTGCTTGTCTATGAGCGCCATAATCTGGGCTGGGCCTATCTAATTCTTGTCCTGCCCGATCACTCCAAACATGGAGCTCGTGTATGTTGCTTTTCTATGTTCCTTTTTTATGGATTTGTTGGTTTTTTTTCTTTTTCTTATTATTCTTTTCTTTTCATTTTTTCATTTTTGTGTATTCGGTGTGTTTTGTTTCTTTCATTTATTTTTTATCTCATTTTTCATTTTATGTTATTATTATTTATTTTTATTTGTATGGTTTGAATAATCTAAATATATTTTAATACACTATGAGATTTTTTAATGCATTACAAATATTTCTGGAATAGACCATGAATTTTTTTAATACATGATAAAATTTTTAATACACGATGGGCATTTTCACAATACCCGATGATAACTCTTTAATGTGTGTCGAAATATTTTTAGTAGAAGAATATTCTTATAATGCAAGATGAATATTTTTAATGCACAATGAATATTTCAATACACAATGAACATTTTTAATATAAGGTAATTATTTTAAAATTGGTCATGGACATTTTGTAATCACTATTAATATTTTTAATACATGATAGAAAAAATACAAGCGATGAACTTTTTAAATACATGATGACCATTTTCTAAAACTAGTAAAACATTGTGTTTTAATATATAATTAAAAAACACCAGACTATGTGTGTGTGTAAAGAGGAAAAAAATAACTAATTAACTTCTCCAGATATGATAAATACCATAAAAAAAGTTCAAAAGGCCCAAAAAACATTATAAAGAAAACAGAAAAATACCGCATCCTATCTACAGTATCTAATGTGCTACTTGGTTGTCAGCCCATCACGTGCATCCTTAAGCAAGAGGCCGCTGGCTTATGCATACCACCCTCAGGCTATGGATACATGCGAAGCCTCCCAATGCCTTTACCCATTCATCTTGTACTTACTCGTTAAAGATACTCGTTCTATGAGTACCTATCACCAATATCCATACTCGTTAAAGATACAACTTTTTTCCATGCCTGTCACCGAGAGGGTATATGGGTATCCGGGGGTAAAAATACTCACGTCTACAACACATCAAAGTAAGTAGAAAATAGTTGTAAAAAGCAACATATAATCATAAATTATTAATAGAAACACATTTTAAACAACAATGTACAACAACATATTGTAACAACGACACATTCTCATAAACAAAAAATCTTGTCTATAAAGCTACACATAAAAACGTTAAACAACAACACACGGACATACACTTTAAGTTCACAAAATCATGATAAATTATAGAGATAGTTTGACTACACATTAAAGTTTTTACCTAGCGCAATTAGAAGGGAAAAGTTAATGCATTAGGATATTAAAGGAATCCACTTGTCAACATTTTAGATGGGTAAATGGGTACGCGGGCAAGGTACACAATAGGTCTGGTACACAGCATGTCATCTTATGTCGTGGTCGGGCTTTGAGTCTTACTCAACTTCACACCTTGCAATACAGGCAAGAACTCCTTCTTTGACTGATCCATTTTGAACTCCTTCAAAATCTTGTCAATGTATGTACTCATTGAAAAATCTTATCAAGCGTCTTGATCTATATCTTTTGATGCGTAATATATAAGCAGCTTCATTGAGGTCTTTTATTGAAAAATTCTTATTCAAGTATCCTTTTATGTTATCCAGAAATTTTATATCATTTCCAATCAATAATATGTCATCCACATATAATATCAGAAATGCTACAGAGCTCCTACTCACTTTCTTGTAAATACAGGCTTCAACGAAAGTTTGTATAAAACCATATGCTTTGATCACCTCATCAAAGCGTATATTTCAACTCCGAGATGTTTGCGCCAGTCCATAGATGGATCACTGGAGTTTGCACACTTTGTTAGCACCTTTACGATCGACAAAACCTTCTGGTTACATCATATACAAATCTTCTTTAAGAAATCCATTAAGGAATGCGATTTTGACGACCATTTGCCAAATTTCATAATCATAAAATGCCGCAATTGGCAACAAGATTTGGACAGACTTAAGCATCGCTACGGGTGAGAAAGTCTCATCGTAGTCAATTCCTTGAACTTGTCAAAAACCTTTCTCAACAATTCGAGCTTTGTACATAGTAACATTACCATCAACGTCAGTCTTCTTCCTGAAGATCCATTTATTCGCTATGGCTCGCCGATCATCGGGCAAGTCCACCAAAGTCCACAGTTTGTTCTCATACATGGATCCTATCTTAGATTTCATGGCCTCAAGCCATTTATCGGAACGTGGGCTCATCATAGCTTCTTCATACTTCGTAGGTTCATCATGGTCTAGTAACATGACTTTCAGAACAGGATTACCGTAGCACTCTGGTGCGGAACGTGCTCTGTTCGACCTACGAGGTCCCATAGTAACTTGATCTGAAGTTTCATGATCATCATCATTAACTTCCTCTCTAGTTGGTGTAGGCATCACGAGAACGGATTTCTCTGATGTGCTACTTTCCAAATTAAGAGAAGGTACATTTACCTCGTCAAGTTCTACTTTCCTCCCACTCACTTCTTTCGAGAGAAACTCCTTCTCTAGAAATGTTCCATTCTTAGCAACAAAGATCTTGCCTTCGGATCTATGGTAGAAGGTGTACCCAATTGTTTCCTTAGGGTATACTATGAAGACACGCTTATCCGATTTGGGTTCGAGCTTATTAGGCTGAAGCCTTTTGACATCAGTGTCGCAACCCCAAACTTTAAGAAACAACAGCTTAGGTTTCTTGCCAAACAACAGTTCATACGGTGTTGTCTCAACGGATCTAGACAGTGTCCTATTTAATGTGAATGCAGCTGTCTCTAATGCATAACCCAAAACGATAGTGGTAAATCGATGACCCACAAGTATAGGGGATCAATTGTAGCTCTTTTCGATAAGTAAGAGTGTCGAACCCAACGAGGAGCAGAAGGAAATGACAAGTAGTTTTCAGTAAGGTAATGTCTACAAGTGCTGAAATTGTAAGTAGCGGAGTATTTTGATAGCAAGATAATTTGTAACGAGTAAGTAACGATAGTAGTAACAAAAATGCAGCAAGGTATCCCAATCCTTTTGAGGCAAAGGACAGGCCAAAACGGTCTCTTATGATAAGAAAAGCGTTCTTGAGGGTCCACGGGAATTTCATCTAGTCACTTTCATTATGTTGGTTTGATTTGTGTTCGCTACTTTGATAATTTGATATGTGGGTGGACCGGTGCTTAGGTGCTGTTCTTACTTGAAAAAACCTTCTACTTATGATTAACCCTCCCGCAAGCATCCACAACTACGAGAAAAGTATTAATAATAAATTCTAACCATAGCATTAAACTTTTGGATCCAATCAGTCCCTTACGAAATAGCGCATAAACTGGGGTTTAAGCTTCTGTCACTCTCGCAACCCACCATATAATTGCTACAACACAATGCATTACCTTAGGCCCAAATATTGTGAAGTGTCATGTAGTCGACGTTCACATGTCACCACTAAGGGAATCACAACATATATACTATCAAAATATCGAATACATATCAAGTTCACATGATTACTTGCAACATGATTTCCCCCGTGAACTCAAGAACAAAAGTAACTACTCACAAATGATAAACATGTTCATGATCAGAGGAGTATTAAATAGCATAATGGATCTGAACATATAATCTTCCACCAAATAAACCATATAGTAATCAACTATAAGATTTAATCTACACTACTAGTCACCCACAAGCACCAATCTATAGTTCCGGTAGCAAGATTGAATACAAGAGATGAACTAGGGTTTGAGATGAGATGGTGCTGTTGAAGATGTTGATGGATATTGCCCTCCCCAAGATGGGAGAGTTGTTGGTGATGATGATGACTGTAGCGACCAAACCTCAAACGGTCCAATCTCTGTGCTCCGATGTCATCCCTGGATCAGTAATGCTGACACCACACAGTACTTGAAGGATTTATAACAGAGTAGCAATCACACACTTATTACATCGAGTGTCTCCAAAAGAGAACTTATTACAATAAATATGGCTTAAGTCCATCTAATAACGATAACAGCGGAAGGCTTGGAAGATAAGTGAGTCCATCAACTCCAACGGCATCACTGAGTATAGGACCACGACCTAAAACTCCTTAATCGTCGTCTGAAAAGTCTGCAACATTAACATTGCAGCCCGAAACGGGTCAGCACATGGAATATGCTAGCAATGTAACACATAGAGAGTAATGGAAAGAAACAACTATTCTATATGCATATTTGGCTGGTGGAAAGCTCTTTGGTTACAGTTTTGCGAAAAGCCAATTTTTCCCTACTACAAAGGAATAAATTTATTTAACTATCATGGTGGTTGTTAAACATTGAGAATGGTGGACATCATTCTCAATCCCAATTAAACATCATCATTAAACAAACCCATCAAAATTAAATTTTATAGTAACATGTTGATATTAACATGATAATCCAGGTACTAGATACTCAAGATGTCCATAACCGGGGACACGGCTAACATGATTAGTTTATACACTCTGCAGAGGTTTGCGCACTTTTCCCCACAAGACTCGATCGCCTCCGTTTGGTTTCTCGCACTACACGGCATTTGAGAAACGGATGACCGAGACATACTCTTTGAGAAGCGCTAGCACGTTACGATGGGTAGACCGTACCACCTACATCCCCTACATCTGCTAGTCTACCACTGTAAGAGTTCGCACGACTTAGTCAACTATGCTAGAGCCCATAATAGCTTGTGGCTGCACACGGAAGTTTCTAGCATGAATAATCTCATGATCTCTTTGAGCCTGGGTGGCGGTCCATGAAGAAAAACAGGCAATCCTGGAATACCCAGGTACCTCAATCCACCCAGATGTGTGTTTAAGTTGCCACCTTAAATAAACCATTAATTAACAATCTCACATCTGTCATGGATACACTCACCCAATCCACGTCTACTAGCATAGCATGGCATAATAAGCAACGTAGAAGTAACTCCCAAAGGTTTGATAATAAACAGGTAATAGGTACTACCTCAACTACTTCCCAAACCCACAATTTAATTAAATCCTAGTCATGCAATTGTGTAGTGATTGATCTAATGCAATAAAACTGGGTAGTAGGAGGTATGATCAAAGTGTTACTTGCCTTGCTGATGATCCGGGAAACCTAGCGATTCAAAGTAACAAGCGGCGCACTCCGGGTACTCTATCGCGAACAAAGAAGCATACAATAAGTACTCAACTAATGCACAGGTAAAACTCAAATAAGAGATCTAACCCGAAGGTTCAACTTAAGAACTCCGGTTGGCAAAAAGAATCAAACCGAACGAAGCAACGAAAGACAAACGACAAAAGAAACAGGCTTCGTTTACTATTCTAGATCTAAGGCAATTTTTACAGTGGCAAAACCTTGTTTGAGTTGGTTAATCGGAAAGAGGGTTTCGAGACGAAACTCCAGGCGCTTGAATCGCCTGATTCCGATAAAGAGCGAAAAGTTAGACTAAAACGAAAATCGGATCAGAAATCACGATCAGAAAATCGCGGATTTAATCCGAGAAAAAAGAAAAACGATGAATGTTCGTTAAAATGAACGAACGGACGAACGCTCACTATTTAAATAAACTGGAAAGCCGATCTATTTAAAAAACCGAAACTTAAAAAAACGAACAAAACCGTCGGAAAACCGAACGGTTTTTCGGGAAAAACCGGTGACTAAAAAAACTACCTCCGGCAACTCTGGCGACTAGTCCGGCGGCGGCGGCGGCGCGGGGCGAAGGCGGCGGCGGTGGGTGTGGGGCTAGGGTTTGGGGGGGGGGGTTCCGGCTGGGCCTCCCCGGCTTATAAAGCCGGACGGGCCTTAGTGTCCCGGTCGGACACGGCCCGTAGGTCGGTTGCGTTTTTTTATAAATAGTTACGCTTAGAAAAAAACAAAAGGACTACTAAACGGACTCCAAAAATCCCGAAATAAATTTTCCCCGGCTTCTAAAATCAAGCCGCACAGGATGAACATTTATTTAGGGTCTAAATGCAATTTTGAAAAACATGCATTTTTCCTAAATTCAAATAAAATAGCAAATAAAACCAAATAAAATCTTGTTTGATTTTTTATTAAATCCTTATTATTTCTTTATTTTGGGAAAGTCATTTTATTCCCTCTCTCATATTTTTATATTACAAATAATTAAAGATAAAATAAATAAAATCAAATGATCCTATTCTCACAATTTGAGACAACTCAAACATGAAAATAACGAAATCCCCAACTCTCTCTGAGGGTCCTTGAGTTGCGAAAACTTCTAGGATCAACCAAAATGCAATAAATATGATATGCAATGATGATCTAGTGTATAACATTCCAAATTGAAAATTTGGGATGTTACAAACCTACCCCCCTTAAGATGAATCTCGCCCTCGAGATTTGGGTTGGCTAGAAAATGGGTGAGGGTGATCCTTCAGCAAATCTTCCTGTCGTTCCCAGGTGGCTTCTCTTCATAGAATCTTAACTGGTTTCTCTTCATAGGTCAAATCACTATCCAACTGAATTGCTTCCAGTGCTACCGTATCTCTCAGTGGTATGTCAGTCATCTCTGCGTGGCACTTCTTCAACTGGGATACATGAAACACGTCGTGAACTCCTGACAGTCCTTCGGGTAATTCCAACTTGTAGGCTACTTCTCCCATACGCTCCAAAACTTTGTATGGGCCTACAAAACGTGGCGCTAGTTTTCCCTTAACTCCAAAGCGCTTAACTCCTCGAAGTGGTGATACTCGAAGATATACTCAGTCTCCAACTTCGTAAACTGTCTCCTTGCGTTTAGAATCTACATAACTCTTCTGCCTGGATTGAGCTACCTTTAGCCTGTCACGAATTAATTTCACTTTCTGTTCAGACTCCTTTATCAGATCTGGTCCAAACAACTGGCGATCTCCAACTTCATCCCAGGACAATGGGGTCCTGCACCTCCTTCCATACAAGGCTTCGAAAGGGGCCATCTTCAAACTGGATTGATAGCTGTTGTTGTAAGAGAACTTTGCATACGGAAAATTCTCGTCCCAACTAGATCCGTAATCTAGCGCACAAGCTCTTAGCATATCCTCCAAAATCTGATTGACTCTCTCAGTCTGTCCATCTGTCTGCGGGTGCAAAGCTGTGCTAAACTCTAGTCTGGTTCCCAAAGTCTCATGCAACTGATTCCAGAACTTTGAGGTAAACTGGGTTCCTCTATCTGATACAATGCTCCTTGGAACTCCATGCAGACATACGATTCTGGTCATGTATATCTTTGCCAACTTTGCACTGGTATAGGTAGTTTTCACTGGAATGAAATGAGCTACCTTTGTCAAACGATCGACTACAACCCATATCGAGTCATAGCCTGAACGTGTTCTGGGCAATCCTGTAATAAAATCAATGCCTAGCTTATCCCACTTCCATTCGGGTATCGGCAATGGTTGTAGCAATCCCGCTGGCTTCTGATGCTCTGCCTTCACTCTCTGACATACATCACAAACTGCTACATACTCCGCAATATCCTTCTTCATTCTGGTCCACCAGAAAATATCCTTCAAATCCAAATACATCTTGGTATTTCCTGGGTGAATCGAGTATGGTGAATCATGGGCCTCTTGTAAAATTAACTTCCTGATATCTGGATCATTTGGTACATAGACACGGTCTTCAAACCATAAGGTATCGTCCTCATCCTCACAAAATCCCTTAGCTTTTCCTTTGCTCATTTTCTCCTTAATAGAGGCAATCTCCTTGTCAGTCCTTTGAGCTTCTCTGATATTATCCATCAACGTAGACTGAATCTCCAATGCTGCTACATATCCCTTCGGGACTATTTCCAAACATAGCTCTCGAAGATTTTCGGCTAACTCCCTTGGTAAATCTCCCGTCATTAAGGTGTTGACGTGGCTCTTACGGCTCAATGCGTCAGCTACTACGTTAGCCTTTCCAGGGTGATAATGCAATCTCGTATCATAATCCTTGATGAGCTCCAACCATCTCCTTTGTCCGAGATTCAACTCCTTCTGTGTGAAAATATACTTCAAACTCTTATGATCCGTATACACTTCGCAATGGTTTCCAATCAGAAAATGTCTCCAAGTCTTCAGTGCATGCACTACGGCTGCTAACTCCAAATCATGCGTAGCATAGTTCAACTCATGAGGCTTAAGCTGTCGTGAGGCATATGAAACAACTCTCCCTTCCTGCATAAGCACTGCTCCAAGTCCTCGACGTGAAGCGTCACAATACACCTCATAACCCTTGGTCTGATCCGGTAAAATCAACACTGGTGAGTTAACCAAACATTTCTTCAACTCCTGAAAACTAGCCTCACATTCCTCCGTCCATATGAACTTGGTATCCTTCTTCAACAACTCCGTCATAGGCTTCGCAATCTTTGAGAAATTCTCAATAAACCTCCGGTAGTATCCTGCGAGTCCAAGAAAACTCCGGATCTCTCCAACTGTGGTTGGTGCTTCCCACTTAGTCACGGTATCAACTTTAGTGGGATCTACTGCTATACCTTCTCCGGATATAACGTGTCCTAGAAATCCAACTTCTTTCAACCAAAACTCACATTTGCTAAACTTGGCATATAAATGATGTTCTCTGAGCTTTCCAAGAACCAAACGCAAATGTTCCTTATGCTCCTCTTCATTCCTCGAGTAAACCAGGATATCATCAATGAACACTACGACGAACTTATCCAAGAACTCTATAAACACTTTGTTCATCATGTTCATAAAATATGCAGGTGCGTTAGTCAGACCAAATGACATAACAATATACTCGTACAACCCATACCTGGTGGTAAAAGCCGTCTTGGGTATATCCTGTTCTCGAACCTTCAACTGGTGGTATCCTGATTGCAGATCGATCTTGGAAAATACCTTAGCTCCTTGCAATCGATCAGACAGATCATTGATCATCGGTAGTGGGTACTTGTTCTTGATGGTTACTTCATTCAATCCACGATAATCGACAACCATCCTTAATGATCCATCCTTCTTTTCTACTAGAAGTACTGGCGATCCCCAAGGTGAAGAACTTGGGTGAATATATCCTTTATCCAGTAACTCCTTAATTTGCTTCTTAATTTCCACCAAATCCTTTGCAGGCATCCTATATGGTCTCTTTGATATTGGCCCTGTGCCTGGCAAAAGCTCAATCAAAAACTCAATATCTCTATCCGGTGGCATGCCTGGTAACTCTTCTGGAAATACTTTGGGGAAATCCTTCACTACCGGTACTTCCTCCTGCACAGCTCCTGTTAAACAATTTACTTGAGTCCTCTTTGGCACATGTCGGGATACATACTTGATCCTTCTCCCTTCTGGGGTGGTAAGCAAAATTGACTTACTAGCACATTCAATATTCCCTTCATACTTTGACAACCAGTCCATGCCTAATATCACATCCAATCCTTGAGATTCCAACACTATTAGGTCTGAGGGAAATACGTAGTTGCCAATCCTTAATGGTAACCGATCACACCATAGGCTAGCCATATATTCTGCTCCAGGCGAGGTTACTAACATGGGTGACCTAAGGGCTTGGGTGGGCAGTTTATACTTATCCACAAATCCCCTTGATATGTCTGAATGCGATGCACCAGTATCAAAAAGAACGAGTGTAGTAAATGACTTGACCAAAAACTTACCGATTACTGCATTCGGCTGCTCTTCAACCTCCTCCACATTAACGTGGTTCACTTGTCCCCTGTTGAAAGGGTTCGGCTTCTTCCTAGATCTTCCATTGCCATTTCCATTTTGTGATTCAGGACATTCATTGGCATAATGTCCGGTCTTCTGGCACTTAAAGCAAGTGACTTGGCTCATGTCTTTCTTGGCTAGGGTTGATGGGTTGGTGTGGTTCTGGCCGTTCCTTCCTCCATTCCCATTACCAGTCTTGGGGCCATTGTGATTGTGCGAGCTTCCTCCTCCATGGGTATGCAGGAAATGTCCTCCCGGTCTAGGGGTAAAACGTGGCTTCTGCTGAGCTCCTGAATTGTACTTTCCTTGTCCATACTTCCTCTTGCGATTTTCAATTTGCTGTTGCTTGCCTTCAATCATAAGAGCACGATCTACCAACTCCTGGTAGTTGTTGAAGGTTGCTACCATCAACTGCATGCTCAACTCATCATTAAGTCCTTCCAGAAATTCCTCTTGCTTTGCTGCATCTGTAGCAACGTCATCTAGGGCATAACGTGCTAATTTACTAAAGTCCTTCACATACTGGCCAACTGTCCGTCCCCCTTGGCGCAAGTTGCGAAACTCTCGCTTCTTCATGGCCATAGCTCCTGCTAAAACATGGGCAGTTCAAAAAGCCTGCTGAAACTGGTCCCATGTGACAGTATTGACATGGAAAGTGGCTGTGAAATTCTCCCACCATGATATTGCGGGTCCTTCAAGCTGATGTGCGACAAACTTCATCTTCTCCGCATCCATGCATCCTGTTGTGGTCAACTCTCTAGCTGTCTTGCGGAGCCAATCATCTGCTACTATTGGCTCGGTGCTACTGGAAAACACTGGCGGATTTAGCCTAAGAAAACGGGCTAAGTGATCAACACGTGGTGGTGGTGGCGGTGGGTTGTTGTTGTTGTTGTTCCCTTGATTCTGATTCTGGACTAGTAACTGCATCAATGTGTTCTGCTGCTAGATCAACTGGGTGAGCTCCAGTGGAAAGGTAAATCCAGGGTGACATCTCGGAGGCATCTGAGGGTTTAGAAAAGATGAGATTTAAGAATAGAGGGGGTCTAAGGAGAAAACACTACCCATATGCACACGAGGCAAAAGCAAACAATTCATTCAATCAAACAAGGGCATACAATCGATCTAACTATCGCAAAAGTGCTCGGACTATAATATTTACATGGTGGACTACTACTACTGTTGGGGTGGTCTACTAGAAATATTCTTCGGTTGCAGACTCCATGATATCTGCTTCGGCTTCATCAACATAGTCATCATCACTATCGTCGGGATCCGAGTCGGTGTCGTCGATGATGATGTAGTCTTCCGGGCGAATCTCCTTGGGTTCTTCGTCTTCTTCTATTGGTGTAGGGCCTCCCATAAATATTCCAATCTTCTTGATCAGATCGTCATTCTTCTCTACTAATACTTCAATTTCTTCTTCATAATCTTCACGTGTAGCCTTGAGTTCTTCCTCCAGTTCCTTGATTCTTGTCTTTGCCTTCTTCAGGTCTATCATATCGGCACACATCTGGTTCTCCTGACGTCTAATGTGCTGGTTTAACTCCTGGATAAAAGCTGCAACTAATCTATCCTTCCTGGTGCTGATCATCTCCCAATGCTCATCTCGGCGCCCACAAATCTGGTAGATAGTATCCTTGAGGTCATTGCGGTAGACTTCTCCAATGCGTCCCATGGCGATGTGAGCTGCCATGCTCTTTCCTAGACTCCAAGTTGGTGCATCAAAAGAAAACTCTATGGGCTCAGTGACTAGCATGAACGTCCTTCCTGGAACTTGAACTTGAATCATCCAGCGCTCTTCTTCAGGTAAAGTGGCGTTGTAGGTTCCGGTGAAGCTTGGTACTCCTATGTTCAGGTATCTAGTGACTTCCTTCAAGTGACGTCCAAAGGGTGTATCTTCATCCGGTTGAGTGAACTTGTTCCTTGCATCTGCCATCCTAAAAGAGTGGAAAAAGATGAGGAGTCAGAAAGAGAAGAGAGTGAGTAGTGATCTAGGTCTTTAGCTTAGTGGTCGTGTCCTACAGTCAGCGTGTGCTCTGATACCATCTTGTAGCGACCAGACCTCAAACGGTCCAATCTCTATGCTCCGATGTCATCCCTGGATCAGTAATGCTGACACCACAAAGTACTTGAAGGATTTATAACAGAGTAGCAATCACACACTTATTACATCAAGTGTCTCCAAAAGAGAACTTATTACAATAAATATGGCTTAAGGCCATCTAATAACGATAACAGCGGAAGGCTTGGAAGATAAGTGAGTCCATCAACTCCAACGACATCACTGAGTATAGGACCACGACCTAAAACTCCTTAATCATCAATTGAAAAGTCTGCAACATTAACGTTGCAGCCCGAAACGGGTCAGCACATGGAATATGCTGGCAATGTAACACATAGAGAGTAATGGAAAGAAACAACTATTCTATATGCATATTTGGCTGGTGGAAAGCTCTATAGTTACAGTTTTGCGAAAAGCCAATTTTTCCCTACTGCAAAGGAATAAATTTATTGAACTATCACGGTGGTTGTTAAACATTGAGAATGGTTGACAACATTCTCAATCCCAATTAAACATCATCATTAAACAAACCCATCAAAATTAAATTTTATAGTAACATGTTGAGATTCACATGATAATCCTGGTACTAGATACTCAAGATGTCCATAACCGGGGACACGGCTAACCATGATTAGTTTATACACTCTGTAGAGGTTTGCGCACTTTTCCCCACAAGACTCGATCGCCTCCGTTTGGTTTCTCGCACTACACGGTGTTTGAGAAACGGATGACCGAGACATAATCTTTCAGAAGCGCTAGCATCTTACGATGGGTAGACCATACCACCTACATCCCCTACATCTGCTAGTCTACCACTGTAAGAGTTCGCACGACTTAGTCAACTATGCTAGAGCCCATAATAGCTTGTGGCTGCACACGGAAGTTTCTAGCATGAATAATCTCATGATCTCTTTGAGCCTGGGTGGCGGTCCATGAAGAAAAACAAGCAATCCTGGAATACCCAGGTACCTCAATCCACCCAGATGTGTGTTTAAGTTGCCACCTTAAATAAACCATTAATTAACAATCTCACATCTGTCATGGATACACTCACCCAATCCACGTCTACTAGCATAGCATGGCATAATAAGCAACGTAGAAGTAACTCCCATAGGTTTGATAATAAACAGGTAATAGGTACTACGTCAACTACTTCCCAAACCCACAATTTAATTAGATCCTAGTCATGCAATTGTGTAATTATTGATCTAATGCAATAAAACTGGGTAGTAGGAGGTATGATCAAAGTGTTACTTGCCCTGCTGATGATCCGGGAAACCTAGCGATTCAAAGTAACAAGCGGCGCACTCCGGGTACTCTATCGCAAACAAACAAGCATACAATAAGTACTCAACTAATGCATAGGTAAAACTCAAATAAGAGATCTAACCAGAAGGTTCAACTTAAGAACTCCGGTTGGCAAAAAGAATCAAACCGAACGAAACAACGAAAGACAAACGGCAAAAGAAACAAGCTTCGTTTACTATTCTAGATCTAAGGCAATTTTTACAGTGGCAAAACCTTGTTTGAGTTGGTTAATCGGAAAGAGGGTTTCGAGACGAAACTCCAGGCGCTTGAATCGCCTGATTCCGATAAACGAGCGAAAAGTTAGACTAAAACGAAAATCGGATCAGAAATCGTGATCAGAAAATCACGTATTTAATCTGAGAAAAAAATAAAAACGTTGAACGTTCGTTAAAACGAACGAACGGACGAACGCTCACTATTTAAATAAACTGGAAAACCGATCTATTTAAAAAAACCGAAATAAAAAAAAAACAATCAAAACCGTCGGAAAACCGAACGGTTTTTCGGGAAAAACCGGCGGCTAAAAAAAACTACCTCCGGCAACTCCGGCGACTAGTCCGGCAGCGGCGTAGGGCGGCGGCGGTGGCGCGGGGCGAAGGCGGCGGCGGCGAAGGCGGCGGCGGGTGCGGGGCTAGGGTTTGGGGGGTTCCAGCTGGGCCTCCCCGGCTTATAAAGCCGGACGGGCCTTAGTGTCCGGGTCGGACACGGCCCGTTGGTCGGTTGCGTTTTTTTATAAATAGTTACGCCCAGAGAAAAAAAAACAAGAGGACTACTAAACGGACTCCAAAAATCCCGAAATAAATTTCCCCGACTTCTAAAATCAAGCCGCACAGGATGGACATTTATTTGGGGCCTAAATGCAATTTTAAAAAACGCGCATTTTTCCGAAATTCAAATAAAATTACAAATAAAACCAAATAAAATCTTGTTTGATTTTTTATTAAAACCTCAATATTTCTTTATTTTGTGAAAGTCATTTTATTCCCTCTCTCATATTTTTATATTAAAAATAATTGAAGATAAAATAAATAAAATCAAATGATCCTATTCTCACAATTTGAGACAACTCAAACATGAAAATAACGAAATCCCCAACTCTCTCCGAGGGTCCTTGAGTTGCGAAAACTTCTAGGATTAACCAAAATGCAATAAATATGATATGCAATGATGATCTAGTGTATAACATTCCAAATTGAAAATTTGGGATGTTATAGATGATTTACCCCTCCAGGAGGGAAGTTCCCCCGCGGAATCGCTCCGCCGGAGGGCAAACGTGCTCCTGCCCAAGTTCCGCCTTGAGACGGTGACGCTCCGTCCTGAAAGTCTCCTCCTTATTTTTTCTTGGTAAAAATGACTTATATAGCAGAAGATGGGCACCGGAGGTGGGCCGAGGAGGCCACAACCCACTAGGGCTCGCCTGGGGGGCCTGGCCTGGCCAGGTGGGATGTGACCACCTGGTGGCCCCCTCTGGTGGTTATTGGCTCCAGTATTTCTGAAATATTCCATAAAAAATCTCTATGAAGTTTCAGCTTATTTGGAGTTGTGCAGAATAGGTGGCCTGCCGTAGCTTTTCCAGGTCCAGATTTCCAGCTGTCGGAATTCTCCCTCTTGGTGTGTTCCTTGCAAATTCTTAGAGAAAAGGCATTAGAATTACTCCAAAAAGGATTATTATGGATAAAAATATTATAAATAACAGTAAGAAAACATGATGCAAAATGGATGTATTAACTCCCCCAAGCTTAGACCTCTCTTGTCCTCGAGTGAAAATCGAAATCCACATGCTTTGAGAGAGAGAGAGAGAGGTGTCGATAAAAACAAAATACAGACATAGAAGCATCATGTTGATTATTATAACAATAACAAAATTAAACATAGAAATTTTATCATAGAACTTCTATCATATACTTCTCATGAATAAGTGATAGTTCATCACACAATCGAAGTATAAAGCAAAAACTCTATTAGAAACCAACCAACTATGTTCTCAATCAACTTTGCAATTACAATTCATCATATTTTTAGGAAGGGTCACGTCTCGGAGCCTTTAGGCAAGTCCACATACTCAACCATCATATAGTCTTCTATGATTGCTAACACTCACCTCGTACCCATGAGCAAAACGTTTCAATTAGACACATAGAAAGATAGGGGCTTATAGTTTCTCCTCCCAACATACTCACCTCAAGGGTGATGTCAACAATAATAACGCATGCTATCTATATTCAACTGGACATATGTGCCTAGATCTTTCCTCACCACATGATGCTTGCCAAAGGAGAAAATAAAAGGAATAGAAGGAAAACTTTGACTCTTTGCATAAAAGTAAATATATAAAAGTAAAAGATAGGCCCTTCACAGAGGGAAGCAGAGGTTTCCATGCGCTTATTTGTTTGTATGCTCAATCCCTTAGTGCAAGAGAACGTCACGTTGTATTGCCCCTTATGATGACAACCTTTATTATGCAGTCTGTCGCTTTTATTCCTTGTCATCCAAGTTCGTACAACGCTCAATTTTCTCTTACACTAAATGATCTCACACATTCAGAAGCAATTTTTATTGTGTTTTTGCATCGATGACAACTTACTTGAGGGATCTTGCTCAATCCCTGGGTAGGTATGTGATATGTCCATTTTGCATCATGCTTTTATATCGATATTTATTGCATTATGGGCTGTTATTACACATTATGTTACAATACTTATGCATTTTCTCTCTTATTTTACAAGGTTTACATGAAGAGGGAAAATGTCGACAGCTGGAATTCTAGGCTGGAAAAGGAGCAAATATTAGAGAGCTATTCTGCACAACTCCAAAAGTCCTGAAACTCCATGGAAGTCAATTTTGGAATATATTAAAAATATTGGGCGAAGAAAGCACCAGAGGGGAGCCAGCCACCGTCCACAAGGGTGGGGGCGCGCCCTACCCCCTAGGCGCGCCCCTGCCTCGTGGGCCACGTGGCAGGCCCCCGATGCCCATCTTCTAGTATAAGGTGTCTTTTTCCCTGGAAAAAAATAAGAAGGAAGCTTTTGGGACGAAGCGCCACCGTCTCAAGGCGGAACCTTGGCGGAACCAATCTAGGGCTCCGACAGAGCTGTTCTGCCAGGGAAACATCCCTCCGGGAGGAGGAAATCGTCACCATCGTCATCACCATCGATCCTCTCATCGGGAGGTGGTCAATCTCCATCATCATCTTCACCAGCACCATCTCCTCTCAAACCCTAGTTCATCTCCTGTATCTGATCTTTGTCTCAAAACCTCAGATTGGTACCTATGGGTTGCTTGTAATGTTGATTACTCCTTGTAGTTGATGCTAGTTGGTTTATTCGGTGGAAGATCATATGTTCAGATCCTTTATGCATATTAATATCCCTCTGATTATGAACATGAATATGATTTGTGAGTAGTTACGTCTGTTCCTGAGGACATGGGAGATGTCTTGCTATAAGTAGTCATGTGAATTTGGTATTCGTTCGATATTTTGATGAGATGTATGTTGTATTTCCTCTAGTGGTGTTATGTGAACGTCGACTACATGACACTTCAATATTATTTGGGCCTAGGGGAAGGCATTGGGAATTAATAAGTAGATGATGGGTTGCTAGAGTGACAGAAGCTTAAACCCTAGTTTATGCATTGCTTCGTAATGGGCTGATTTGGATCCATATGTTTCATGCTATGGTTAGGTTTACCTTAATTCTTCTTTCGCAGTTGCGGATGCTTGCGAAGGGGGTTAATCATAAGTGGGATTCTTGTCCAAGGAAGGGCAGTACCCAAGCACCGGTCCACCCACATATCAAATTATCAAAGTAACGAACGCGAATCATATGAGCATGATGAAAACTAGCTTGACGATAATTCCCATGTGTTCTCGGGAGCGCTTTCCTTTATATAAGAGTTTTTCTAGGCTTGTACTTTGCTACAAAAAGGATTGGGCCACCTTGCTGCACCTTGTTTACTTTTATTACTTCCGACCCGTTACGAATTGCCTTATCACAAAACTATCTATTACCGATAATTTTAGTGCTTGTAGAGAATACCTTAATGAAAACCGCTTTTCATTTCCTTCTGCTCCTCGTTGGGTTCAACACTCTTACTTATCGAAAGGACTATGATAGATCCCCTATACTTGTGGGTCATCAGTATGGTGGACACTTGAAAATGATTTGGCTTTAAGGGTTTTCGGATGCACAAGTAGTATGTCTACGTAGTGCGGAATTTTTGGCTATCAAAGATAGGGGGCAAGCACCACATGTTGAAGGATCTATGACAATATTACTTCTACGTGAATATAAACAAACATAAATCATTAAGTTGTCTTCCTTGTCCAATGTCAACAATTCTGGCATATAATATTTTGATGAGGGTTCACAATCACAAAAGATTTCTAAGATAGTATATTTATATCTGAATCTTCTCTTCCCTTATTAATTCTTTCATGAGTTGCATCATTGACTAATGCTATGTTTGTCAAATCTCTAATAAAATTTTCTACTTGTACTTTTCCTTATGTGATGCTATCACCTACCATAGGATTAGTATATAATCTTATTGATTTATTTCCTTTCTTTTATTTACTTCCTTTCTCTTTTTCTTTCTTTTCTTTATTTGCAATATGAAAGCAAAGAAAGCAAAAACTCAAACTAACTTTATTATATAACTTCAACATGATTACAATGATAGATCACTAAGCAAACTCTCAAAGAAGAAAGGATTGAACTAAACTTTATTTCATCTAAAGCAAAAGATTGAACTAAGATAAGTAAAAGCAAAAGGATAGTGGGATGATACTATATCGGGGCACCTCCCCCGAGCTTGGCGGAAGCCAAGGGGAGTGCCCATACCCAATACTCAGTTCTCCTTCGGTGGTGAAGAAGATGGTGGTGGTGATGAAGCAATCCTATCCTTAAGGATCAAGAGATTTTCCAACCGACGGATGACGCTTCGGAGATAGGTGATGTGCTCTTGATGCAAAATATTTTCACGAGTGAGATACTTATTTTGTATGTGAACTATTTCAATGACGTGAAAAGCTTCAATCTCAGCAGGAGTAAGGTGAATAAGGTAGGGTTTAAGGATATCTTCCTCCTCCTCGGCCAGCAGTGCTTGGGCTGCCACCGGGGATGGATCTATGGTAGCTCCCTTGCCCCTATCTCCCTTGACGGTGTCCATGGGCTCCTCCCTCTTTGTCTCGATCTTCATCAGCCAAGCATCTTATTCCATGTGGTTGGAGGAGCAAGAAGACATGATGCCTGGCTAGACAAATCTGACTAGAAACAACAAGAAAAGAGAACAAAGGATTTCTCCGCAATATGGTGGTTAACAGGTTCGATAAGTATATATAGATTTTTTTATCTTGAAGGACAAGCATATGGACGAAAAACGGAGTACGGGAGGTGTCCCGAGTGGGCACAACCCACATGGGCGCGACAGGCTTGTGTCTTGTGCCCACCAGGGGACGCTTCCTGGGAGTTTCTTCATTTCCAAAATTCTAAAATATTCCAAAACTGATAGAAAATATTTTTGTGGATTTTTCGAAGTCCGTTTACTTACCATATCACGTACCTCCCTATTTTCATGATTCTGGAGTGTTCCGGAAAGACTCTTTTATGTGTTCTTCCGGTGTCAAACTTTGGATAATATTACTTTCAACATTAATAGGCGTACCTAAGATATAATGCTTTATTCGTTGCCCATTGACAACCTTCGGGTTAGTACCTTCGGAATTATTTATTTCGATGGCTCCATACCGGTAAACCTCCTCGATGACATATGGGCCTTCCCATTTTGAGACGAGCTTTCCTGCAAAAAATCTAAAACAAGAGTTGTACAAAAGAACATATTCTCTGACTTTAAAGTCATGCTTTTGGATTCTTTTGTCATGCCATCTTTTAACCTTTTCTTTGAATAAATTTGCATTTTCATAAGCTTGGGTTCTTGATACGTCTCCAATGTATCTACTTTTCCAAACACTTTTGCCCTTGTTTTGGACTCTAACTTGCATGATTTGAATGGAACTAACCCGAACTGATGATGTTTTCAGCAGAATTGCCATGGTGTTATTTTTGTGCAGAAATAAAAGTTCTCAGAATGACCTGAAAATTCATGGAGACACGTTTTGGAATTCAAAAATATACTGGTGAAAGAATCTGCGTAAGGGGGCCCACACCCTGTCCACGAGGGTGTAGGGCGCTCCCCCGGGGCGCACCCCCTGCCTCGTGGGCCCCCTGAGGCTCCACCGATGTTAACTCCGACTCTATATATATAAGTTCGGGTAGAAAAAAAATCAGAGAGAAGGATTCATCGCGTTTTACGATGCGGAGCCGCCGCCAAGCCCTAATCTTCATCGGGATGGCAGATCTGGAGTCCGTTCGGGGCTCCGGAGAGGGGAATCTGTCGCCATCATCGTCATCAACCTTCCTCCATCACCAATTTCATAATGCTCATTGCCGTGCGTGAGTAATTCCATCATAGGCTTGCTAGACGGTGATGGGTTGGATGAGATTTACCATGGAATCGAGTTAGTTTTGTTAGGGTTTGATCCCTAGTATCCATTATGTTCTAAGATTGATGTTGCTATGACTTTGCTATGCTTAATGCTTGTCACTAGGGCCCGAGTGCCATGATTTCAGATCTGAACCTATTATGTTTTCATGAATATATGTGAGTTCTTGATCCTATCTTGCAAGTCAATAGTCACCTACTATGTGTTATGATCCGGTAACCCGAAATGACAATAATCAGGACCACTCCCGGTGATGACCGTAGTTTGAGGAGGCCGTAATATCCCTTAGTGTTAATGCTTTGGTCTGGTACTCTATTAAAAGGAGTCCTTAATATCCCTTAGTTTCCAATAGGACCCCGCTGCCACGGGAGGGTAGGACGAAAGATGTCTTGCAAGTTCTTTTCCATAAGCACGTATGACTATATTCGGAATACATGCCTCCATTACATTGATGAACTGGAGCTAGTTCTGTGTCGCCCTATGTTATAACTGCTGCATGAGGAATCGCATCCGACATAATTATCCATCATTGATCCATTGCCTACGAGCTTTTCACATATTGATCTTTGCTTAGTTACTTTTCCGTTGCCACTATTACGATTACTACAAAACTGCTACTGTTACTTTTGCCACCGTTACGGTAACTTCCATACTACTTCGCTACTAAATACTTTGCTGCATATATTAAGTCTTTCAGGTGTGGTTGAATTGACAACTCAACTGCTAATACTTGAGAATATTCTTTGGCTCCCCTTGTGTCGAATCAATAAATTTGGGTTGAATACTCTACCCTTGAAAACTATTGCGATCCCCTATACTTGTGGGTTATCAAGACTATTTTCTAGCGCTATTGCCGGGGAGCATAGCTCTATTATTTGAGTCACTTGGGATTTATATCTGTTGATCACTATGAGGAACTTGAAACATGAAAGAACCAAGATTTTTCCCTCAACTACATACGAGGGGAGGTGAGGAACTGCCATCTAGCTCTGCACTTGATTCACCTTCTGTTTTGAGTAAACTTGCGACACCTACTCCTGTTATTGATTCTGATATGTCGCATGTTATTGTTGATGCCACTTCTGCTATACATTATGCTTATGATGAAACTACTTCTATGCTTGATAATACTGTGCCATTAGGTGAATTTTTTATGAACAACTTGCTAGGGTTAGAGAGAATGAAATTATTGAAACAGATAATATTGATGAAAGTGATGATGAAGATTATCCCCCTAGATATGAATTGCCTAATGTGCCTGAGGGTTATGTTATGGATGAAGAAACTGCTAGAGACCCTTTTGCTTGCAAAGATAGATATGATCTTAAGAAACTATTAGCTAAGCTCAAAGAGAAGTGTCTTTGAATGCTAGAATGAAATATGACCCTACTTTTGCTAATTCACCTATCTGTATTTCTGATAAGGATTATGATTTCTCTGTCGATCCTGACTTAATTACTTTGGTTGAATCTGATCCTTTTTATGGCTATGAATCTCAAACTGTTGTGGTACATCTTACTAAATTGAATGATATAGCCACCCTATTCACTCATGAGGAAAAAATTCGTTACTACTATATCCTTCAATTATTTCCATTCTCATTAAAGGGTGATGCTAAAACATGGTTTAATTCTCTTGCTCCTGGTTGTGTGTGTAGTCCCCAGGATATGATTTTTTACTTCTCTGCTAAATATTTCCCCGCTCATAAGAAACAAGCTTCCTTAAGGGAAATATATAATTTTGTGCAAATTGAAGAAGAGAGTCTCCCACAAACTTGGGGGAGGCTTCTCCGATTACTTAATGCTTTGCCTGATCATCCTCTCAAGAAAAATGAAATACTCGATATCTTCTATAACGGACTAACCGATGCTTCCAGAGACCACCTGGATAGTTGTGCTGGTTGTGTTTTCAGGGAAAGAACTATTGAGCAAGCTGAATTGTTGTTGAATAATATATTGAGTAATAATAATGATTGGACACTTCCTGAACCAACTCCTAAGCCAACTCCAAAGAAAAGGGGTATTCTATTTCTCAGTCCTGAAGATATGCAAGAGGCAAAGAAATCTATGAAAGAAAAAGGTATTAAAGCTGAAGATGTTAAGAATTTACCACCTATTGAAGAAATACATGGTCTTGATAACCCGACACAGGTAGTAAAGGTAAATTCTCTCTATAGATTTGATGAAGGTGACATTCCTTGTAATAAGTTTGCTAGCCGATGCTTGGATGAGTTTGATAATTTTATTGTTAAACAAGAAAACTTCAATGCTTATGTCGGTAGACAACTGAAACGTAATGCTTATATGATTGAACACTTGAGTGATTATATGTCTAGAGTTAAAGGTGACCTTAAACTTATTAGTAAAGATGCTTCTATGGTTACCACTCAAGTAGAACCAGTGCTTAAAGGTCAAGATGATTTGCTCAATGAATTAAATAATAAGAAAAATGATAATGTTGTTACAGTTGTGACTAGAGGGGGAAGAATGACTCAGGTACCTTTGTATCCTAAGGGCCACCCTAAGAGAATTGAGCAAGATTCTCAGAGAACTAATGTTGATACACCCAGTCCTTCTAAGAAGAGGAAAAAGAAAAATGATAGGACTGTGCATGCTTCTAGTGAACCTGTTGTTGATACACCTGAGAATCCCAATGATATTTCTATTTCTGATGCTGAAACAGAATCTGGTAATGAACATGAACCTAGTGATAATGTTAATGATGATGTTCATGTTGATGCTCAACCTAGCAATAACAATGACGTAGAGATTGAACCTGCTGTTGATCTTGATAACCCACAATCAAAGAATCAACGTTATGATAAGAGAGACTTTGTTGCTAGGAAGCATGGTAAAGAAAGAGAACCATGGGTTCATAAACCCATGCCTTTTCCTCCTAAACCATCCAAGAAAAAGGATGATGAGGATTTTGAGCACTTTGCTGAAATGATTAGACCTATATTTTTGCGTATGCATTTGACTGATATGCTTAAAATGAATCCTTATGCTAAGTATATGAAAGATATTGTTACAAATAAAATAAAGATACCGGAAGATGAAATTTCCACCATGCTTGCCAATTATACTTTTAAAGGTGGAATACCTAAGAAACTAGGAGATCCCGGAATACCAACTATACCATGCTCCATTAAAAGAAACTATGTTAAATCTGCTTTATGTGATCTTGGAGCCGGGGTTAGTGTTATTGCTCTCTCTTTATATCGTAGACTTGATTTGAATAAGTTGACACCTACAGAAATATCTTTGCAAATGGCCGATAAATCAACTGCTATACATGTCGGTATTTGTGAGGATGTGCCTGTTGTGGTTGCAAACGTTACTATTTTAACAGACTTTGTTATTCTTAATATTCCCGAGGCCGATAGTATGTCTATTATTCTTGGTAGACCCTTTTTGAATACTGCAGGGGCTGTTATTGATTACAACAAAGGCAATGTCACTTTTCATGTCAATGGTAATGAGCATACGGTACACTTTCCGAGGAAACAACCTCAAGTCCATAGTATTAATTCTATTGGAAAATTTTCAACGATTACTATTGGAGGTTTTGAATTCCCTCTCCCTACTGTCAAGAAGAAATATGATATTCTTATTGTTGGGGACATACACATCCCCGTTGAGGTAACCTAGTGTAATTCGAAAATTCTTCGATTTCATGTTATTCGGAAAGAGTTTGTTAACAACACTTGATCAACCTTGTTAGTGGATTCCTTTTGATGAGCATTAGATGGATGAAGTTAGAAAGCACAACTCTCTGTACCCTCCTTTTACTTTCTGTTAGTTAGATTAAATAAAGCAAAAGTAATATTTTCTATCTGTTTTCTGAATTATCCTTTGCAATAAAAATACTTTGACAATAAAAGTTCTCCAAATGTCCTGAAAATATATATGATTTTTTGTAGAATATTTAAGAGTTACTGGCACTGAGAACACACCAGGGGGCCCCACCACTTGGCCATGAGGGTGCAGGGCGCCCCCCGGGGTGCGCCCCCTGCCTCGTGGACCCCCTCCACTTATTCCAGCACCCAATCACTTCGTCTTCCTCCAGCAAAAATTCTCCCATAGTTCAAACCTGAGTTCTAGCTCATCTTGCTGCCATTTTCGATCTCCTTGCTCAAAGCTCCATTCACAAAACTGCTTTGGGGGATTGTTCTTCGGTATGTGACTCCTCCAATGGTCCAATTAGTTTTTGTTCTAGTGCTTTATTTATTGAATTTTTTTGCTGCTTAGGTGACCCTGTTCTTGAGCTTGCATGTCAAATTTTTATGGTCCAAAGTAGTTTTAATGCATGATATAACCTCTAGGCACTTATAGGAGTAGTTGCTATCAATCTTGTTGAGTTTGGTTCACTTTTATTTTGAGTCACTAAAAATTTCAGAAATTTTTCATAAAAAGAAAATGATGAAGAGATTGTTGAGGGGCTCTTCGAGCCGAAGTTTGAAGGATAAGCAGACTAAAGAGAATAAAAAGCCCAAATACAATCTTCCTCGCACTGCGAAGGCCTCACTGAGTTCCTTCACGACCAGCGCAAACATCACGTACCTCATCTTACCCGAGGCCATTTACGCGTACTGGAGGCTGACACAAGTCCCAGAGCCTGAGCCTGAGCCACCATTTGACCCTTATCGTCAGTCTGTTTATTAGTGGGATTCGGAGCAGATCGCCAACCGGTGGCACCCTGAGGACCCTCTTAGTACACCGGAGAGAGTAGCTTCGATCTATGGGCATAGACCAACTTAGGACAAAAGCCTAAGCTTGGGGGAGTATGTATTTCTCACCGACATTACATTCATGTTCACACACTCGTTCTAGTTGTCGGTGCTCATACTTATTCATTGTACTATCCATGCTAGTTTATTTTCTTTTCTAAGCCTTCTTCTTATGTGTTTGAAAAACCTTAAGAAAAACAAAAAAAAATAGTTGTAGCTTTTAGTTAGTTTACTTTCCATGCCTGTAGTAGTAGTAATTAAAAGAAAACCCAAAAATATTTCTTGTTCTTCTTTTGCTTGTTGGGAGCTTTCCCGTGTAAATAGTTTTATTTCTTTTCTTGTTCTTTGGGGCCGAGAGGAGAAGACCATGATGAAAATGTTGAGTGGCTCTCATATGCATTGTTGTTGATTTAACCAAGATCTGATATTACTTTGTCTTCTCGCTTGTATTAAATGCTTGCAGATCCCAGCTTAGTCCAATGCATGTGCACTATTATTATTATCCACACCGTTCGGCCGTGCAAGTGAAAGGCAATAATAACGATATATGATGGACTGATTGAGATGAGAGAAGCTGGTATGAACTCGGCCTATCTTGTTTTTGTAAATATGATTAGTTCATCGTTCCTGATTCAGCCTATTATGAATGAAGCATGTTTGCAATGACAATTAGAGATTATAGTTGCCCATGCCATGCTTAACTAGTTAGGAGTTTATAATGGTTTACCTTGCGTGCCAACATGCTATTAAAATGGTTGTGATGTGGTATGATAGGGTGGTATCCTCCTTTGAACGATTCGAGTGGCTTGACTTGCCACATGTTCACGCATGTAGTTGAAACAAAATCAACATAGCCTCCACAATACTTATGTTCATGGTGATTTATATCCTACTCATTCTTGCACTCATTGTTGATTAATCTTAATGCATGTTCGTTACTATTGTCGCTCTCTAGTTGGTCGCTTCCTGTCGGTGTACTAAAGTAGGGGTACCTTAGTATCCCGAACTTCTGCACGGGCAGTCGCAGCGACCCGCGACAAGGCTTGCCGGACGACCGCCAAGACTCTCCGTGGTTCCTTTGGGGCCATTCAAGAACAAAGTATTCAAGAGCAGAACAAGGCCCCGACAAGAGGAGCTTGCCGGGAAGGAGACAAGACCCCGGCAAGAGGAGCTTGCCGGGAAGGAAACGAGGCCCCGACAAGAGGAGCTTGCCGGGAAGGAGACGAGACCCCGGCAAGAGGAGCTTGCCGGGGAGACAACCAAAGCATCTCAAGAAGCTCGCTGTGGCACACCACGCGTCCCGACAAGACCCGGTGAGCGACAAGCTCCCGAACGTGACAAGGCAACATCCGCGGCAAGGCGCTTGCCGTGGCAAGCTACTACTCCGCAGCCCGCGCTCCAGCTCACCCACCAACGTGTCGCTCTGGGACCGCTCCTAGCGCACGTGGTGGGAGGCTGTGCAGCCGGGGGCATGCGGTGGCAAGCAAGCGCGGACAAGATAGCCATCATGGCACGGGGGCGTTCCTAGCGGTCCCTCTCTATGCCGTCTAGGTGACATAGACAGGCATTTAATGCCCTTGTCCCCTGCTGTCAGGGTTAGGTATGATACGACCGTTGTAGGCGGTGGAGCCAACTACCACCCCTTTTACATTTTTACCCCCACCTCTGTTGCCACCTGTCGATGACCCCTTAGACATATAAAAGGAGGCCCATGCGCAACAGAGGGGGGGGGGGCCATTCTCACGCTCGGTCTCGCCAGCTGCTTGAGTGTACTGTAGCACTCATCGCTCCCGAGCAAGAACTCAATACAACCACCAAAGCAGGAGTAGGCTTTTACGCATCCGTGCAGCCCGAACCTGGGTAAATCGATCGTCTCGCTCGTGCGTTCGCCTTGATCTGCTCTTTGTGCATCCACCGCCCCCTGCCGAACCGAAAGGGGCTCGGTCCGCCGATCCCCATAGGTGTACGTGGGATCAGCAACCCCCGACACTTCCCAGTCTCTTTCTAGCCTTCACTTGTACTAAGAGGGAATACTGCTTGTGGATCCACTTCCATAAACCCCAAAGTTATTCCACATGAGTCCACCATACCTTCCTATAAGCGGTATCTACCTGTCGTCCCAAGTAAATTTGTATGTGCCAAACTCTAAACCTTCAAATGAAATTCTGTTTTGTATGCTCGAATAGCTCATGTATCAACTAGGGCTGTCTATATCTTCCATGCTAGGTGGGTTATTCTCAAGATGAGTGGACTCCACTCATCATTCACAAGAAAATGGCTGGTAACCGGGATGCCCAGTCCCATGCTCAAATCAAAATAATTGCAAACAGAACTCCCTTGGGATTTTTGTTAGTTGGAGGCACCCATTGTTTCGGACAAGCCATGGATTGATGTTTGTTGGTGGTGGGGGAGTATAAACTTTACCATTCTGTGTGGGAACCTCCTATAATGTGTGTAGCATGGAAGATATCGAGATCTCTTGGTCCTTATGTTGACAATGAAACTATACCACTCAAAATATTATTTATCTCTGTTTCAAAACTCGAGCTCTGGCACCTCTGCAAATCCCTACTTCCCTCTGCGAAGGGCCTATCTATTTACTTTTATGTTGAGTAATCATCCTCTTATTAAAAAGCACCAGCTAGAGAGCATCGTTGTCATTTGCATGCATTGCTATTAATTTCCATTGAGTATGATTGTGACTGGATCTCTTTTACCATGAATTACAATGTCTAGTCAGTCCTTGATCTCCAGGGGTGCTCTGCATTTATGTTTTGCGGTCTCAGAAAGGGCTAGCGAGATGCCATCTTGTTATATCATATTATGATTGTTTTGAGAAAGTGTTGTCATCCAAGATTTATTATTATTGCTCGCTAGTTGATTATGCCATTGATATGAGTAAACATGAGACGTAAATGTTATTGTGAATATAGTTAGTTCATAATCTTTGCTGAAAACTTGAATTCTGGCTTTGCATATTTGCAACAACAAGAACAAACAGAGTTTGTAAAAGTTTTTGTTTATCACTTTCAGTTTGTCAACTGAATTGCTTGAGAACAAGCAAAGGTTTAAGCTTGGGGGAGTTGATACGTCTCCAACGTATCTACTTTTCCAAACACTTTTTCCCTTGTTTTGGACTCTAACTTGCATGATTTGAATGGAGCTAACCTAGACTGACGCTGTTCTCAGCAGAATTGCCATGTTGTTATTTTTGTGCAGAAATAAAAGTTCTCGGAATGACCTGAAAATTCACGAAGACATGTTTTAGAATTTATAAAAAATCCTGGCGAAAGAATCAGCGTAAGGGGGCCCACACCCTGTCCACGAGGGTGCAGGGCGCCCCCTGGGGCGCGCCCCTGCCTCATGGGCCCCCTGAGGCTCCACCGAAGTCAACTCCAACTCTATATATTCACGTTCAGGGAGAAAAAAATCAAAGAGAAGGATTCATCGCATTTTATGATACGGAGCCACCGCCAAGCCCTAATCTTCATCGGGAGGGCTGATCTGGAGTCCGTTCGGGGCTCTGGAGAGGGGAATCCGTCGCCATCGTCATCATCAACCTTCCCCCGTCACCAATTTCATGATGCTCACCACCATGCGTGAGTAATTCCATCATAGGCTTGCTGGACGGTGATGGGTTGGATGAGACTTACCATGTAATGGAGTTAGTTTTGTTAGGGTTTGATCCCTAGTATCCATTATGTTCTAAGATTGATGTTGCTATGACTTTGCTATGCTTAATGCTTGTCACTAGGGCCCGAGTGCCATGATTTCAGATCTGAACCTATTATGTTTTCATGAATATATGTGAGTTCTTGATCCTATCTTGCAAGACAATAGTCACCTACTATGTATTATGATCCGGTAACCCCGAAGTGAGAATAATCAAGACCACTCCCGGTGATGACCGTAGTTTGAGGAGCTCATATATTCACTAAGTGTTAATGCTTTGGTCCGGTATTCTATTAAAAGGAGGCCTTAATATCCCTTAGTTTCCAATAGGACCCCGCTGCCACGGGAGGGTAGGACAAAAGATGCCATGCAAGTTCTTTTCCATAAGCACGTATGACTATATTCAGAATACATGCCTACATTACATTGATGAACTGGAGCTAGTTCTGTGTCACCCTATGTTGTAACTATTGCATGAGGAATCACATTCGACATAATTATCCATCATTGGTCCATTGCCTACGAGCTTTTCACATGCTGATCTTTTCTTAGTTACTTTTCCGTTGCCACTGTTACGATTACTACAAAAATGCTACTGTTAATTTTTCCACCGTTGCCGTTACTTCCATACTACTTTGCTACTAAATACTTTGCTACAGATATTAAGTCTTTCAGGTGTGGTTGAATTGACAACTCAACTGCTAATACTTGAGAATATTCTCTGGCTCTCCTTGTGTCGAATCAATAAATTTGGGTTGAATACTCTACCCTCGAAAACTGTTGTGATCCCCTATACTTGTGGGTTATCAGTTCTCCATTCATCTAATGAGCTAATATCAAATAATCTCTTTTCACCAGCAAGTTTGAAATCATAATTGAGCTCTTTGACGGCCTAATAAGCTTTATGTTCTAACTCAAGAGGCAAATGTCAATCTTTTCCATAAACCATTTTATAAGGAGACATGCCCATAGGATTTTTATATGCTATTCTATAAGCCCAAAGTGCATCATCTAATTTCTTAGACCAATTCTTCCTGGTCCTATTAACAGTCTTTTGTGAAATTAATTTTATTTGTCTATTACTAAGTTCAACTTGACTACCAGACTGAGGATGGTAAGGTGATGCAATTCTATGGTTAACATCATACTTAGCAAGCATTTTACGGAAAGCACCATCAATAAAGTGTGAACCACCACCGGTCATAACATATCTAGGGAATCCAAACCTTGGGAAAATAACTTCCTTAAGCATTTTAATAGAGGTGTTGTGATTAGCACTACTGGTTGGAATAGCTTCTACCCATTTAGTAACATAATCAACAACAACCAAAATATGTGTATACCCATTAGAGGAAGGAAAAGGTCTCATATAATCAAATCCCCAAACATCAAATGGTTAAATAGCAAGTGAATAATTCATAGGTATTTCTTGACGCTTACCGATATTACCTATTCTTTGACATTCATCACAAGATGAGACAAACTTACGGGCATCCTTGAAGAGAGTAGGCCAATAAAATCCAGATTGTAATACCTTGTGAGCAGTTCAATCTCCAGCATGATGCCCTCCATAAGCTTCGGAGTGACATTTCCATAGGATTTGTCCCTGGTCATGCTTAGGTACACAACGTCTAATAATACCATCTACTCCTTTATAAAGATGTGGGTCATCCCAAAAGTAATGTCTTAAATCATAGAAGAATTTTTTTTCTTTTGTTGGTATGTAAAGCTAGGTGGTAAATATTTAGCAACAATGTAATTAGCATAATCATCATACCAAGGAGTACTATTAGCAACATTTATTGTAGCTAACTGCTCATCAGGAAAACTATCATCAATAGGTAGTGGGTCATCAAGCACATTTTCAAGACTAGACAAATTATCAACTACTGGGTTCTCAGCACCTTTTCTATCAATGATGTGTAAATCAAATTCTTGTAACAAGAGAACCCAACGAATAAGTCTAGGTTTAGCATCTTTATTTTCTGTAAGATATTTAATAGCAGCATGGTCTGTGTGGACAATTACTTTGGAATCAACAATATAAGGTCTAAATTTATCACAAGCAAACATCACTGCTAAGAATTCTTTTTCAGTAGTAGCATAATTTCTTTGAGCACTGTCTACAGTTTTACTAGCATAATGAATAACATTCAATTTCTTATCAACTCTTTGTCCTAGAACAGCACCAACAGCATAATCACTAGCATCACAGATAATTTCAAAAGGCAAGTTCCAATCAGGTGGTTGAACAGTAGGTGCAAATATTGAGGCTTTCTTGAGTGTTTCAAAGGCTTCAAGACAATAATCATCAAAAACAAAAGGAATATCCTAGAAATTTTAGAGAAGTCTTTGATAAATCTCCTATAAAAACCAGCATGACCTAGGATACTATGAATACCTTTGATGTCCTTAGGACATGGCATCTTCTCAATTGCATCAACCTTAGCTTGGTCCACTTCAATACCTCTTTCGGAAATTTTATGACCCAAGACAATGCCTTCATTAACCATAAACTGCCACTTCTCCCAATTCAAGACAAGATTTGTTTGTTCACATCTATGCAAAACTCACTCAAGATTGCTTAAACAATCATCAAATGACTTCCCATAAACAGAAAAGTCTTCCATGAAAACCTCAACAATCTTTTCACAAAATTCAGAGAATATAACAGTCATACATCTTTTAAAGGTAGCAGGTGCATTACATAAACCAAAAGGCATACGTCTATAAGCATAAGTTGCAAAGGAACAAGTAAAAGTGGTCTTTTCTTGATCAGGTTGAGAAATAGGTATTTGTGAAAAGCCAGAGTATCCATCAAGGAAGCAAAAGTGTGTGTGTTTAGATAATCTTTCAAGCATTTGATCAATAAAAGGAAAAGGGTAATGATCTTTTCTAGGTGCTTTATTTAATTTTTTTGTAATCAATTACCATTCTATAGCCTGTAACAATTCTTTGTGGAATAAATTCATTCTTATCATTAGGAACAACAGTAATACCTCCTTTCTTAGGGACACAATGAACATGACTTACCCATCTACTATCCGCTATGGGATAGATTATCCCTACTTCTAGAAGTTTTAATATTTCCGTTCTTACCACTTCTTTCATCTTCAGGTTTAACCGACGTCGGTCATCAACAACGAGTTTAGCATCAGGTTCCATATTGATTTTGTGCTGACATAGAGTGGGGCTAATTCCCTTTAAATCGTCAAGAGTATATTGATATGTCTCCGTCGTATCTACTTTTCCAAACACTTTTGCCGTTGTTTTGGACTCTAACTTGTATGATTTGAATGGAACTAACCCGGACTGACGCTGTTTTCAGCAGAATTGCCATGGTGTTGTTTTATGTGCAGAAAACAAAAGTTCTCAGAATGATCTGAAACTCCACGGAATATCTTAGAATAAATAATAAAAAATCCTCACCAAAGTGAAGACCAGGGGGCCCACACCGTGTCCACAAGGGTGGGGGGCGCGCCCCACCCCCTGGGCGTGCCCCCTACCTCGTGGGCCCCTGGTGGCCCTCCGACGCCAACTCCAGCTCCATATATTGGCTTTCGAGGAGAAAAAAATCAGAGAGAAAGTTTCATCACGTTTTACGATACAGAGCTGCCGTCAAGCCCTAATCTCTCTTGGGAGGGCGGATCTGGAGTCCGTTCGGGGCTCCGGAGAGGGGGATTCGTCGCCGTCGTCATCATCAACCATCCTCCATCACCAATTTCATGATGCTCACCGCCGTGCGTGAGTAATTGCATTGTAGGCTTGCTGGACGGTGATGGGTTGGATGAGATTTATCATGTAATCGAGTTAGTTTTGTTAGGGTTTGATCCCTAGTATCCACTATGTTCTGAGATTGATGTTGCTATGACTTTGCTATGCTTAATGCTTGTCACTAGGGCCCGAGTGCCATGATTTCAGATCTGAACCTATTATGTTTTCATGAATATATGTGAGTTCTAGATCCTATCTTGCAAGTCTATAGTCACCTACTATGTGTTATGATCCGGCAACCCCGAAGTGACAATAATCGGGACCACTCCCGGTGATGACCATAGTTTGAGGAGTTCATGTATTCACTATGTGTTAATGCTTTGTTCCGGTTCTCTATTAAAAGGAGGCCTTAATATCCCTTAGTTTCCAATAGGACCCCGCTGCCACGGGAGGGTAGGACAAAAGATGTCATGCAAGTTCTTTTCCATAAGCACGTATGACTATTTACGGAATACATGCCTACATTATATTGATGAACTGGAGCTAGTTCTGTGTCACCCTATGTTATGACTGTTACATGATGAACCACATCCGGCATAATTATTCATCATTGATCTGGCGCCTACGAGTTTTCCATATACGGGTTTACGCTTATTTACTTTTCCGTTGCTACTGTTACAATCACTACAAAAATACCAAAACTTTACTTTCGTTGTCTTTACTTTGTTACCGTTATCACCACTATCATATTACTTTGCTACTAAACACTTTGCTGCAGATACTAAGTTTCCAGGTGTGGTTGAATTGACAACTCAGCTGCTAATACTTGAGAATATTCTTTGGCTCCCCTTGTGTCGAATCAACAAATTTGGGTTGAATACTCTACCCTCGAAAACTGTTGTGATCCCCTATACTTGTGGGTTATCAAGACCTTTTTCTGGCGCCGTTGCCGGGGAGCATAGCTCTATTCTTTAAGTCACTTGGGATTTATATCTGCTGGACACTATGAAGAACTTGAAAGACGCTAAGACAAAAATTTATCCCTCAACTACAAGGGGAGATAAGGAACTGCAATCTAGCTCTGCACTTGATTCACCTTCTGTTATGAGTAAGCTAGCGACACCTAAACCTACTACTGCTATGAATTCTGATATGTCGCATGTTATTGATGATGCCACTTCTGCTATGCATGATACTTATGATGAAACTACTTCTATGCTTGATACTACTATGCCACTTGGTGAATTTCTAGATGAGCAAATTTCGAAGTCTAGAGAAAGAGAAATTAGTGAACCTGAACACGATGATGTTAGTGATGATGAACCTATGCCTGTTATTCCTGAGGGTTATCTTTCTAATAATGAATCTTATGAAGCTATTCTTGCTTGTCCGGATAAACCTGAACGTAAGAGGTTACTAATTAAGTGGAGTAAGGAATCTTATAGAGGTAGGATGAGACCCGACCCTGCTTTTGCTACTTCACCTATCTGTGTTCCTGATCAGGATTATTATGATATTATGGTTGATCCAGATATAATTACTTTGGTTGAATCTGATCCTTTTTATGGCTATGAATCTGAAACTGTTGTGGCACATCTTCGTAAGTTAGATGAAATAGCTGCTCTGTTTACTAATAATCTGGGATCGCGCCACTTTTATATACTCAAAATATTTCCGTTCTCATTAAAGGGTGATGCTAAGAAATTGTTTAATTCTCTTGATCCTGCCTGTGTGCAAAGTCCCCAGGATATGATTTATTACTTCTCTGCTAAATATTTCCCTGCTCATAAGAAACAAGCTGCTTTGAGGGAAATATACAATTTTGTGCAAATTGAAGAAGAGAGTCTCCCACAAGCTTGGGGGAGGCTTCTCAAGTTACTTAATGCTTTGCCCGATCATCCTCTTAAGAAACCTGAAATATTTGATATCTTTTATAATGGACTAACTGATGCTTCCAGAGATTACCTGGATAGTTGTGCTGGTTCTCTTTTTAGGGAAAGAACACCGGATGACGCTGAAATTTTATTGAATAATATGTTGGCAAATGAAAATAATTGGGCACCTCCTGAGCCACCTCCCGAGCCAACTCCTGAGCCAGCTCCTGAGCCAATTACCGAGCCTATTCCTAAACCAACTCCGAAGAAGAGAGGTGTTCTATTTCTCAGTCCCGAAGATATGCAAGAGGCAAAGAAATCTATGAAAGAAAAAGGTATTAAAGCTGAAGATGTTAAGAATTTACCTCCTATTGAAGAAATACATGGTCTTAATTTACCGCCTGTTGAAGAAGTATATGATCTCAATTACTTATTTACTGAAGAACCTCCCGATATCCCGACACAGGTAGTAAAGGTAAATTCTCTCTATAGATATGATAAAGTTGAAGTCCCTCCTACTAAAATTGCTAGTCAGTGCTTGGATGAGTTTGATGACTTTATGTTTAAGCAAGATGACTTTAATGCTTATTTTGGTAGACAATTAAAGCAGAATACCTTTATGATTAAATGCTTGAGTGATTATATGGATAATATTAGAGGTGAACTTAAACTTGTTAGCAAACATGCTTCTATGGTTACCACTCAAGTAGAACAAGTACTTAAAGCTCAGAAAGAAATGCTTGATGAAATGAATAGTAAGAAAAATGATTATGCTGTTAGAGTGGCTACTAGAACTGGTAGAATGACTCAGGAACCTTTGTATCCTGAAGGCCACCCTAAGAGAATCGAGCAAGATTCTCAAAGAAATAATATTGATGCACCTAGTTCTTCTAAAAGGAAGAAAAAGAAAAATGATAGAACTATGCAAACTTCTAGTGAACCTATTACTGAACCACCTGATAATCCAAATGATATCTCTATGTCTGATGCTGAAACACAATCTGGTAATGAACATGAACCTAGTGAAAATGTTAATGATGATGTTCATGATGATGCTCAACCTAGTAATGATAATGATGTAGAAGTTGAACCTGCTGTTGATCTTGATAACCCACAATCAAAGAATCAATGTTATGATAAAAGAGACTTCGTTGCTAGGAAACATGGTAAAGAAAGAGAACCATGGGTTCAGAAACCCATGCCTTTTCCACCGAAACCATCCAAGAAAAAGGATGATGAGGAATTTGAGCGCTTTGCTGAAATGATTAGACCTATCTTTTGCGTATGCGATTGACTGATGTGCTCAAAACAAATCCTTATGCTAAGTATATGAAGGATATCATTACTAATAAAAGAAAGATACCAGAGGCTGAAATTTCCACCATGCTTGCTAATTACACTTTTAAGGGTGGAATACCAAAGAAACATGGAGATCCAGGAGTACCTACTATACCATGCTCCATTAAAAGAAATTATGTTAAAACTGCTTTATGTGATCTTGGAGCCGGTGTTAGTGTTATGCCTCTCTCTTTATATCGTAGACTTGAGTTGAATAAGTTGACACCTACTGAAATATCTTTGCAAATGGCTGATAAATCAACTGCTATACCTGTCGGTATTTGTGAGGATGTACCTGTTGTGGTTGCAAACGTTACTATTTTAACGGACTTTGTTATTCTTGATATTCCCGAGGATGATAGTATGTCTATTATTCTTGGAAGGCCTTTCCTTAATACTGCAGGGGCTGTTATTGATTGCAACAAAGGCAATGTCACTTTTCATGTTAATGGTAATGAGCATATGGTGCACTTTCCGAGGAAACAACCTCAAGTTCATAGTGTCAACTCTATTGGAAAAATTCCATCGATTATATTTGGAGGTTTTGAATTTCCTCTTCCTATTGTCAAAAAGAAATATGATATACTTATTGTTGTGGATGTCCATATCCCCGTTGAGGTAACATAGTGTTATTCAAAATTTCTCTGTTTCCATGATTATCGGAATGAGTTTGTTAACAAGACTTGATCAACCTTGTTAGTGGATTCTTTTTGATGAGCATGAGATGGATGAAACTAGAAGCACAACCTTCTGTACCCTCTTTATATTTTCTGTTCTTTAGTAGAAATAAAGTAAAATAGTATTTTTCTGTCTGTTTCCTGACTTACCCGTGCAATATAAAAATATCCCGGAAATAAAAGTCCTCAAAATGCCATGCCAATTTAATATGATTTTTTCGGGAATATTTAAGGATTTTTAGTGCAAAAATTACCGCGGGGGGAGCTGCCACCTGGTCACGAGGGTGGAGGGCGCGCCCTACCCCCCTGGGCGCGCCCCCTACCTCGTGGGCCCACGGTGGCCCTCCTCCACTTATTCCTGCACCCATCTTCTTCCTCTGTCTCGCACAAACCCGAAAAACCAACTCAAGCTCGTGTTCCAACAACTTTTGCTGCGATTTTCGATCTCCTTGCTCAAAGCACCTCTCGCAAAACTGCTTGGGGAGATTGTTCCTTGGTATGTGACTCCTCCATTGGTCCAATTAGTTTTTGTTCTAGTGCTTTATTCATTGCAAATTTGTGCTGCATAGGTGACCATGTTCTTGAGCTTGCATGTCAAATATATATGGTTCCAAGTAGTTCTAATGCTTGATATATGCTCTAGGCACTTGTATGAGTAGTTGATATCAATCTTATTGAAGTTGGTTCACTTTGTTGGAAGTTACTAAAATTTTTAGATTGTTTCAGAAATAATGAAGAGACTTTTGAGGGGCTCGTCGAGCCGAAGTTCTAAGGAGAAACAAAAGGAAGAAGAACAGAAGCCCAAATTTAATCTGCCTCGTATCGCGGAGGTTCGGCCGTGTGAATGGCCTTCCGATGACTTCTTGAGGAGTGCCGGGATTTATGAAAATTTATATCTATTGATTGAGAACGCCGGCCTCACCAACTTCCTCCGCGACCAACGTCATCAGTATCTCTTACTCACAAATACTTTTGTGCAGAACTTCTACTTTTCCCTAAGAAATCACCTCCAATAGTAGAGTTCCAATTATATGATGTTGCTAGGGAGATGACATTAGCTGCATTTTGCGAGGTTTGCAAAATACCTTTTGAGGGTTCTTTAGATGAACCACACCGTAATGAAGTGGAAGCTTATATTGACACTATCACTGTGGGAGAAACCAGGAAGGTTTCTGATGCAAGAATTACTAGCACACATTTCCCTGTTTTACACTACTTTGCCTTATTTGCTAGTCGTTGCTTGATTGGTCGCGGGAACTGTGGGAACCTTAGTATTCCTGATATTATTATTTTGCTCCATGGTTTATACCGCAATAACTCTGTTAGTATGGGTGGAATTGTTGCTAGACGGTTGAGTATGAACCGTACTAAGGGCCCCATCTTTGGAGGCATTTATTCTTCACGCCTAGCTGAACATTTTGAAATACCTATTAGGCACGAGGAGAAAGAAGAAACAGCGCTGCCCCGTGCTTATTTAGATTATAAGAGTATGGTAGCGCATGATTTTCTTGTTAAGAATCGCGAAAGGGCGCTTAAATATAAATTGTACTTTGATAAACATCACCCTGAGACTATTACTTTGCCTGCTCCCTCTTTGTTTAACTTGTCTGCAGGTACTTACATTGTTCCGTGGGTGGCTGTTCAAGCCTATCGGAATCCTACACCAGCCTCGGAACCGGAGCCTCCACGAATGTCTGTTTATTCTTGGGATCCTGAGGCGGTTGCCAGCCAGTGGCAGTCAGAGTCCTCTTCATCACAGTATGATCCCAACTATTCTTCATCGTAGTACGACCCCAGCTTCACCTACGGATATTAGCCAGGTTATCCCTGGCAATAGACCAAATTAGGCCAAAAGCCTAAGCTTGGGGGAGTACGTATTTCCCACCGACATTACATTCATGTTCACACTCATTGCTAGATGTCGGTGCTCATACTCTTTCATTGTAATATCCATGTTAGTTTAAATTTATTTTTCTAGCTTTCTTCTTGTGTGTTTGATAAACCTTAAGAAAAAAACAAAAAAAATTAGTGTTAGTCTACTTTCCATGCTTGTAGTAGAATTAAAAAGAAAACCCAAAAATATTTCCCGTCCTTCTTTTGCTTATTGGGAGCTTTCCCATGTAAATAGTTTTTATTTTTCTTTTCCTTTCTTTGGGGGTCGAGAAGACTATATTGAAAATGCTTAGTGGCTCTTATATGTATGATTGTTTATTTAACTTAGAGCCCATATTACTTGTCTTCTCTCTTGAGTTGAATGCTTGCAGATTCCAGCTTAGTCCAATGCACGTGCACTCTTATTATTATACACACCGTTCAGTCATGCAAGTGAAAGGCAATAATGATGATATATGATGGACTCATTGGGATGAGAAAAGCTGGTATGAACTCGACCTCTCTTGTTTTTGTAAATATGATGATTCATCGTTCCTGATTCAGCTATTATGAAGTAAACATATTTGCAATGACATTTAGAGATTATAGTTGCTTGTGCCATGCTTGATTAGCTATGAGTTATAATGGTTAACCTTGCGTGCCAACATGCTATTGAGATGATTATGATGTGGTATGATAGGATGGTATCCTCCTTTAAATGAATTGAGTGACTCGACTTGGCACATGTTCACGCATGTAGTTGAATCAAATCAACATAGCCTTCATGATATTTATGTTCATGGTGGATTATATCCTACTCATGCTTATATTCGGTGTGAATTAATTTGAATGCATGTGAAAGTGCAACTATCCCTAGGTGGTTTTGGTAATTCATAACAACATATAGCTCATTGAGCTAATGCTATTTCAAGATGATTATTTCAGGAAAGCTCAATGATTGGCATGGCATGGATGTGAAAGTGGAACCCTCAAAATGTTAAGGACAAAGAATTGGCACAAGCTCAAAAGTTCAAGACTCTTCATTTTATGTTTTAGTGATCCAAAATCACATTGAGTCTTTAGGAAAAGCCAATACTATCAAGGAGGGATGAGGTGTTGCTTAATGAGCCTCTTGCTTTATGTGCTTAATGATATGCTCCAAAATCCTCAGCTACTTTCCCATATCCACAAATGACCTAAACCCTAAGCCAAACTCGGTCATACCGATTCTTTCAATCCGGCGCCACTGAGTTTCACTTGTCATTTGCCACTGCCAAACCCTAGCAATTCGGTCCTACCGATAAGGATCTCGGTCTCACCGAGATGGGCTTGCAAACTCTCTATTTCCCTTTCGTAACTTTTCGGTCTCACTGAAAGAGCGAATCGGTCCCACCGAGAATGCAAGGTAAACTCTATGTTTCCTTCTTGTAACTTTTCGGTCTCACCGAAAGAGCAAGTCGGTCCCACCGAGTTTGCCTGACCAACTCTCTGGTTAGCTTATTGCCAAACTCGGTCTCACCGAGTTTGTGCAATCGGTCTCACCGAGATTACGTTATTCCCAAACCCTAACCGAATCGGTCCTACCGAGTTGCATGTCAGTCCCACCGAAATTCCTAACGGTCACTAGGTTTACTATTTCGGTCCAACCGAGCTTTCTGATTCGGTCCCACCGAGATTGGTAAATTGTGTGTAATGGTTGGATTTTGTGTGGAGGCTATAAATACCCCTCCACCTCCTCTTCACTTAAGAAGAGAGCTATCAGAACACATACACCATTCCAACTCATATGTTCTGAGAGAGAACCACCTACTCATGTGTTGAGACCAAGATATTCCATTCAAACCATATGAATCTTGATCTCTAGCCTTCCCCAAGTTGCTTTCCACTCAAATCTTCTTTCCACCAGATCCAAATCATATGAGAGAGAGTTGAGTGTTGGGGAGACTATCATTTGAAGCACAAGAGCAAGGAGTTCATCATCAACACACCATTTGTTACTTCTTGGAGAGTGGTGTCTCCTAGATTGGCTAGGTGTCACTTGGGAGCCTCCGACAAGATTGTGGAGTTGAACCAAGGAGTTTGTAAGGGCAAGGAGATCGCCTACTTCGTGAAGATCTACCGCTAGTGAGGCAAGTCCTTCGTGGGCGATGGCCATGGTGGGATAGACAAGGTTGCTTCTTCGTGGACCCTTCGTGGGTGGAGCCCTCCATGGACTCGCGCAACCGTTACCCTTCGTGGGTTGAAGTCTCCATCAACCTAGATGTAGGATAGCACCACCTATCCGAACCACGGGAAAAACATCCGTGTCTCCAATAGCGTTTGAATTCTCCAAACCCTTCCCTTTATATTCTTGCAAGTTGCATGCTTTACTTTCCGCTGCCAATACACTCTTTGCATGCTTGCTTGAATTGTGTAATGGTTGCTTGACTTGTCCTAAGATAGCTAAAAACTACCAAGAACTAAAATTGGGAAAAGGTTAAGTTTTTATTTGGTCAAGTAGTCTAATCACGCCCCCTCTAGACATACTTTCGATCCTACAAGTGGTATCAGAGCTCTGGTCTCCATTTGCCGTGATCTCCATAGCTTTTGGTGGTCATAGCCTTGGTTTCATAACCTGGGAGAGTATGGCGTCTAGCGAGGGAAACTATCACCGTAGAGGTCCTTACTTTGATGGTACTAATTTTGCTAGTTGGAAGCATAAAATGAAAATGCATATTCTTTGACATAACCCCGCCGTATGGGCTATTGTTTGTGTTGGCTTGCAAGGTGAGTTCTTCGATGGGAGGGAACCAAACCGTGAAGCTACCGCGGATGAGTTGAAGATGTTGCAATACAATGCTCAAGCTTGTGATATTCTCTTCAATGGATTGTGCCCCAAAGAATTCAATAAAATCAGCCGCCTTGAGAATGCAAAGGAAATTTGGGACACTTTCATTGATATGCACGAAGGTACCGATTCCGTCAAGGAATCCAAGTTGGATGTGCTCCAAAGTCAACTTGACAAGTTCAAGATGAAGGATGGTGAAGGTGTCGCCGAAATGTACTCTAGGCTTGCTCTCATCACAAGCGAGATTGCCGGCTTAGGAAGTGAAGAGATGACCGATAGATTCATCATCAAGAAGATCCTAAGAGCCTTGGATGGGAAATATGACACCGTGTGCACATTGATTCAAATGATGCCCAATTACAAAGATCTCAAGCCAACGGAAGTGATTGGAAGGATTGTTGCTCATGAGATGTCACTCAAGGATAAAGAGGAACTTCACAACAAATCAAGTGGTGCCTACAAAGCCTCATGTGAAGTCCCCACATCATCAAGTGAAAAGCAAACCTTCAATGAAGAATTGAGCTTAATGGTGAAGAACTTCAACAAGTTATACAAGAGTAGAAGCAAAGATAGAAGCTTTAAGTCAAGGTCCTACAATGACAAAAGATCTTCTAGTCGAGAGCGAAACTGCTACAATTGTGGAAGACCCGGACAGTATTCCAATGAGTGTACGGCTCCCTACAAGAGAAGAGAAGATTCTCCAAAAAGAAGAAGCAAAGAATCACCACCAAGAGAGAGAAGGAGTAGAGATGATCGTTATGAACGGAGATACTCACGGAGAAGCAAGGATTCGGAAAGGAAGGAAAAATCATCAAGGAGCTACACAAAACGAAGACATCAAGCTCATGTTGGTGAATGGGTATCCGGCTCCGACTCCGACAGCCACCCCGAGAGAAGTTATCACTCCGACTCCGAAGATACTCAAGATGAAGGTGTTGCTGGTCTAGCACTTGTGTCAACCAACTCCTACGACATATTTGACTCACCAAATGAAGGAATTGGAAGATGCTTCATGGTCAAAGGACCTAAGGTAACACACCCCGAGTACGTTGATTTTAATAGTGATGAAGATGACTTGTTAGGTGATGATGACTTGCTTGTTGACAAATCTAGTGATGAGTACTATGATGAAACATCAATTAATCATGCTAAAACGAATGACAATGATAAGGAGAAGATTGAGGCTCTAACTAAAGAACTAAACACTCTTAAGTTAGCTCATGAAACTATCTTCGAAGATCATCGAGAACTTTTAAGAGCTCATGAGAAATTACGCTTTGAAAAGCTCAATCTTGAGCAAGAGCATGAGTTCTTAAAGGCAATCAATGATGATCTCCGCAAGAAAAGTTCTTCTTACATTGCCAAGCGTTTACTACTATCCACTTACATGCCTCAAGTCAAGTCTAGTAACAAGAACAAGAAAGATTCTTCCTCTAGTAGTAACAATGATCATGCTAAATCCAATATTGTTGCTTCTAGTAGTTCTCTTGATTCCACTAATGATTCTCTTAGCCAAGTTACACTTGACCAAGAAAATAGCTTATTGAAGGGAATCATAGAGAAAGGAGTGTACAAGAGCCTTGCCGGGAGTAAGCAATTCGAGGAAATTGTGCGCAAGCAAGGAATGCACTGGAAGAATCAAGGTGTTGGTTTTGAACGAAAGTTCAATGCCAATGGAGTTGAATGGGAAGAAGATCAATACCCCAAGACAAAGTTTGTTCCTCAACAAGAGAAGTATGACACTTCTTTCAAGGGGACACAAGCTCAAGATGATCTTCCACCACAAGACTACAAGCAAAAAGGCAAGGACAAGCTTCAAGAGGAGATTGATGCATTTGAAGAAGCTCCTAAGACCTTAGTCAAGTGGATTCCCAAGACCACGTCAAGTTCCACTTCATCAAGTACGACTACAACTTCAAGGATTCCCATCAAGATGGTGTGGATCCAAAAGAAGAAGAACTAGAGAGTTCTTGAGGGTGACTCCGCCAACATATTTCATTCTCATCATTTTGGCAAGAACAAGTGCAATCAACTTCCACATCATGCACTAGTTCAAGGAGTCACAAACCCTCTTCTTGGTAAGACAAGGGACAAGGTAACCTAAAGTTTTCATGGACATCATCTTGTGTATGCATCACTGTATGTCTATGGATATCCTTGTTTGTTCCTTGTGGGACTATCCCATGTAGGTATTGAAAGTGCAATTCACTTAAATGGATAGCTCCAAGTGATCTACATCAACATTGAGAATCCACATCTTCAACATCTACATGAAGTCATCATCGACAAAACCCAAGGTTAGTTCATCCCTCTTAGGGGGGATATCACATCTAGGGGGAGCTTTACTCTAAGACTTGAGCTAAAGCAACTCTAAAGATGTGAATACAACAATGCTTTATGTAAAAGTGGTAACCCCACTTGAGCTTAAACGATGAGTATGACCTACGATCAAGTGTTCTCACTTGACTCCTAAGTCAATATACTCATATATAGATGACCTAGTCATCGCAAATTGCTTGATAGATGCTAGAATTGTTTGTGCATGCTTTCACACATATTACATTTGCCATCTTATTGTGTGAGCATGTTGGTTGCATATTTTACTCATTCAAGGACATCCACCTTTTGTTTTGATTGTTTGGCTTTATCTTCTTTTGCCAAGTGGATGGACAAGAATGCCTAAGAACCTCCTCTAGCTATCTATGCTTTTCTCGTCTCAAACTCTATTCATGCTGCATCACAAAACTAGATCAAGTCAGATTTGAACCACTCTGTGTGAGGAGCGCTCGGAGTCCCCGATTCGTCATAGACTTAAACTTCCAAAACCTCTTTGTGATTCTCGGTCTGACTGATACCATACTTTCGGTCCTACCGAGATCATTAAGTTGATCTAGGTTTTTGATCTCGGTGCAACCGATTTGAACCACTCGGTCACACCGAGTTGCAATAACTGTATACAGTTTTGCATCTCGGTGCCACCGAGTTGTTCCACTCGGTCACACCGACAGGGTCGGGCTATATATAGTGATGGGCAGAATTTTGGAAATTTCTCCGAAACCTCTTCGCCCGCGCATAGCTCGCTCTGCCTCCTGGGTCTCCAGATCGTCCTCCTCGCCGCCAGCAGCCTCAAGTCGCTGGTCTCTATCGCCGTCAATGGAATTTCTGCCCCGCCGTTGCCGCTGTAGCGAGTCTCCGCCGAACTAGGGTATGGACTCGATCTTTGTGCTATTCTTCAATCCGATTCCTAGCACATTGTGATCACCATGATTCTTTCCATGTTTGATAAACTCCTATCCAGTCAATGAACTCGTAGATTAGGTTTAATTCGAAAATTTTAGGGTTAGGTTTCCGCCGAAACCATCTCGGACCCACCGAGTTGAAAAACTCGGTCCCACCGATTTGGCTTATGCCATTGCACAAGTATAACTCGATCTGACCGAGAATTACTTATCGGTGTGACCGATTTTGGAACTCTGTGAAACCCTAGCAGTCTCGGTGCCACCGAACTGTGACTCGGTCTGACCGAGTTCACTAGTTCTGGTGCCAACACTGCTTCGGTGTCACCAAGTTTGAAAATCGGTAGATCCGAGATGATTTCAGTGGGAAACTAAAACTAAGTTTTTGAATTATTCTTTTGCAAAAATCTCTGCATTTTGTGATGCTCATCCACTCTATCTCATCTATAATCTATTCACAGGGTCAGCAATTAGTTTGCATCATGTCAGACCAGTGTGACAGCCAGAACTTGTCAGAGCAGCAAGTACAGTTGAGTGAGGGCACTAGCCCCTCAAGTTCCTCAGATGATGGCAGCAGGAGCACACCCAGCAACCTGCCTAAAGCTGCTACACGTCAAAGGAAGAAGAGAACCTCAGATTTTGAAGATGAGGACTATGTGGCAGAGGAAGAGGCTACATCAGAGAGAGCTGAGCCAGCAGCAGGCACAAAGCCAGGCATGAAAATCAAAAGGCCAGCAGGCAGGCAGCCCATGTCAAAGGCTAGAGCTTCAACTGTGAAGCCTGCTCCCATTGAGCCCGCTGCTGCTGAAGGCAAGAAAAGGAAAGAACGAGTGAAGAAGACTGTGGCCAGAGTGCTTGGGAAAGCCTCCATCATGGTAGATGAGGAGGAGGAAGAAGAATAGGTTGCTACACCAGCACCCAAGGCAGCCAAACTTATGGGAGATGCCATAAGGTCAGGGACAGCTGCATCCAAGCCCAAGGAAGCACCCAAGGCTGCATCTAAGCCTAAGAGTTCACCAAAGAGAAACACCAGAAGCATCCCAGCCACTGAGAAGAACAAGGCCCCAGTGCCTGAAGTTGCAGAGGAAGAACAAGAAGAGCATGTCCTTAGGAAGCTCAAGCCGAAGATCCCAGACCACAACGATGCTCATCCTGTGGCTGAGGATATGAAGCTCAGGAGAGATTCAGGGCTGAGGAAGTGGAGAGAAGCAGATCCGTATGCTTCTAGGAGAAGGATTGCAGTGGACTACCGATTTCATACCAAGGAGCATCAGGATTTCTATGAGACTGTTTTGCTTGACAAGAAGCCAATTGTGTGTGACATGAGATGGGTCGACTGGACCTACATAAAGGAGAATGAGGAACACTACCCTGGAGTACATGACAGTTTCAGTGCGTGTGGAGTGGCAGACTTTGTTGGGCAGAAGCTCACAAAGTGGAACGAGGAGCTAATCATGCAATTCTACTCCACAGCACACTTTTATCCGGATGGCAGGATCACTTGGATGTCAGAGGGTACAAGGTACCAATCCACTGTTGAGGAATGGGCAAAGTTGATCAATGCCCCAGAGGAGCAAGCAGATGACTTGGACATTTATGCCAAGAAGAAGATGGACCACAACACCATGTCCAACATGTACAAGGAGATTCCGAATGAAGCACTTGACACGTTCAAGTTTGGATCAGTGCACTATCTTCTGTCAGGATTGCCTACGATCAACTGGATCCTTAGGCACACTCTTCTGCCCAAGTCTGGAGATCACAAGATGATCAGAGGTCACGCAATCAATTTGCTTCATGTTTTTGACGTGCCTCAAAAATTCAAAGTCATGAGTCTCATAGTGGAAACAATCAAGAGGACAGCAGCAGACCAGAAGAGGAGCTGTGGATATGCCCCACAGATTCAGGAGCTCATCAACTCCAAGATGGGCACGGGCATATACCTCTTGGATAAGGAACATCTGCCCATCCGTCCAGATTTCGAGGATAACCAAGTGGTCATGACTGAGAATGAACCATCATTTGTCCATGCACAAGCTCAGAAGGAAAAGGCGAAGAAGGAGAAAGCTGCCAGGATGCCCACTCAAGCGGAGGCATCTGATTACTTCGTGAAAACCAAACAAGAGCAGCTTGGTTACCTGATTGCGTCCATCCTGCGTATTGAGCAAGGGCTTGCCACCCTGACTCAAAACCAGGCAAGCCTAGAGAGGATCATGGAACAGAGGTTCTATGACATGGACATCAAAGTGACAGAGATACAGACCGCTGTGGAGTAGCTTCAGGAGGACATGAATGAGAGGAGAGGCAGGACCACGACTGATGCTTTTGCGAGGGTGCCACGAGGTCCGAGGTCGTCTGCACTGCCAGTTGCTGACACCAGAGCCACAACGTCTGCGCCAGCCACAGCCTCAGTTCCACCAGCTCCAGCATCCACTTCAGCCTCGACTCCGACCACGTCTACCAAAGGCTTCGTCCTTGGAGTGCTCCGGACTCCACCACCACCTGAAGATCAAGCCTGAGCATCGACTTAGCACTATGCATTTTCTAGGAACTTTTTGGTAACTTGTTGCCAAAGGGGGAGAAAATGTATAGATCATAGGCTTCGAGAGAGAGTGTTGCTTTTATTCTCTCTTGTTTTATTTGGTGGTTTCTCGAACTTTGTTTGCTTGTGTGTGAGATACAATGCCCTTATGTTTGTGAGACATCAATGATCATGTGTTTGATCATAAGCTACACTTAATGTTTGCTTAATGCTTGCTTAAATATTATCATTCTATCTAACGTTTGTGATCATTCACTATTCTTGGTGATAAGTGCATGTATTTCAATCTTATCATTTTTTAGCGCTCCACCAAGATGTATGTGACATGGAAGAGTAACCCATGATTCTAACTCCTTGTGCATTTGCAGTCCAAAGCAAATTTTAAATATCCACAAATTTAGGGGGAGCTCTTATTTGTCACATACTTCTCAAAGCGACGATATATTTCATGCTTATTATCATTTGTCGAAGCTTTGATCTATATGTTGTCATCAATTACCAAAAAGGGGGAGATTGAAAGTGCAATTATCCCTAGGTGGTTTTGGTAATTCATAACAACATATAGCTCATTGAGCTAATGCTATTTCAAGATGATTATTTCAGGAAAGCTCAATGATTGGCATTGCATGGATGTGAAAGTGGAACCCTCAAAATGCTAAGGACAAAGAATTGGCTCAAGCTCAAAAGTTCAAGACTCTTCATTTTATGTTTTAGTGATCCAAGATCACATTGAGTCTTTAGGAAAAGCCAATACTATCAAGGAGGGATGAGGTGTTGCTTAATGAGCCTCTTGCTTTATGTGCTTACTGATATGCTCCAAAATCCTCAGCTACTTTCCCATATCCACAAATGACCTAAACCCTAAGCCAAACTCGGTCATACCGATTCTTTCAATCCGGCGCCACCGAGTTTCACTTGTCATTTGCCACTGCCAAACCCTAGCATTTCGGTCCTACCGATAAGGATCTCGGTCTCACCGAGATGGGCTTGCAAACTCTTTGTTTCCCTTTTGTAACTTTTTGGTCTCACCGAAAGAGCGAATCGGTCCCACCGAGAATGCAAGGTAAACTCTATGTTTCCTTCTTATAACTTTTCAGTCTCACCAAAAGAGCAAGTCGGTCCCACCGAGTTTGCCTTACCAACTCTCTGGTTAGCTTATTGCCAAACTCGGTCTCACCGAGTTTGTGCAATCCGTCTCACCGAGATTACGTTATGCCCAAACCCTAACCGAATCGGTCCTACCGAGTTGCATGTCAGTCCCACCGAAATTCCTAACGGTCACTAGGTTTACTATTTCAGTCCAACCGAGTTTTCTGATTCGGTCCCACCGAGATTGGTAAATTGTGTGTAACGGTTGGATTTTGTGTGGAGGCTATAAATACCCCTCCACCTCCTCTTCACTTAAGAAGAGAGCTATCAGAACACATACACCATTCCAACTCATATGTTCTGAGAGAGAACCACCTACTCATGTGTTGAGACCAAGATATTCCATTCAAACCATATGAATCTTGATCTCTAGCCTTCCCCAAGTTGCTTTCCACTCAAATCTTCTTTCCACCAGATCCAAATCATATGAGAGAGAGTTGAGTGTTGGGGAGACTATCATTTGAAGCACAAGAGCAAGGAGTTCATCATCAACACACCATTTGTTACTTCTTGGAGAGTGGTGTCTCCTAGATTGGCTAGGTGTCACTTGGGAGCCTCCGACAAGATTGTGGAGTTGAACCAAGGAGTTTGTAAGGGCAAGGAGATCGCCTACTTCGTGAAGATCTACCACTAGTGAGGCAAGTCCTTCGTGGGTGATGGCCATGGTGGGATAGATAAGGTTGCTTCTTCATGGACCCTTCGTGGGTGGAGCCCTCCGTGGACTCGCGCAACCATTACCCTTCGTGCATTGAAGTCTCCATCAACGTGGATGTAGGATAGCACCACCTATCCGAACCACGGGAAAAACATCCGTGTCTCCAATATTGTTTGAATTCTCCAAACCCTTCCCTTTATATTCTTGCAAGTTGCATGCTTTACTTTCCGCTACCAATACACTCTTTGCATGCTTGCTTGAATTGTGTAATGATTGCTTGACTTGTCCTAAGATAGCTAAAAACTGCCAAGAACTAAAATTGGGAAAAGGTTAAGTTTTTATTTGGTCAAGTAGTCTAATCACCCCCCCTCTAGACATACTTTCGATCCTACAGCATGTTTACGACTGTTGTCGCTCTCTCAGTTGGTCGCTTCCCAGTCTTTTGCCAGCCTTCACCTGTACTAAGCGGGAATACTGCTTGTGCATCCAAACTCCTTAAACCCCAAAGTTGTTCCATATGAGTCCACTATACCTTCCTATATGCGGTATCTACCTACCGTTCCAAGTAAATTTGTATGTGCCAAACTCCAAACCTTCCAATGAAATTCTGTTTTGGATGCTCGGGCAGCTCATGTGCAACTATGGCTGCCTATATCTTCCATGCTAGGTGGGTTATTATCAAGAGGAGTGGACTCCGCTCCTCATTCACGAGAAAGGGCCGGTAACCGGGATGCCCAGTCCCATGATCCAAAAATATCAAAGGAAATCAAAATGATTAAACAAAACTCCCCCTGGGACCCATTGAATGTTGGAGGCACTCGTTGTTTCGAGCAAGCCATGGATTGATGCTTGTGGAGGAGGGGGAGTATAAACCTTTATCATTCTGTTTGGGAACTGCCTATAATGCATGTAGTATGGAAGATACAGCCATCTCATAGTTGTTACGTTGACAGTGAAAGTATGCCGCTCAAAATATTATTTATCTCTATTTCAAAAATCAAGCTCTGGCACCTCTACAAATCCCTGATTCCCTCTGCGAAGGTCCTATCTATTTACTTTTATGTTGAGTCATCACCCATCTTATTAAAAAGCACCCGCTGGAGAGCACACTATCGTTTGCATTCATTATGATTGGTTTATATCGAGTATGACTTGGCTGGATCTCTTTTACCATGAATTACAATGTTTAGTCAGTCCTTGATCTTTAAAGGTGCTCTGCATTTATGTTTTGCGGTCTCAGACAGGACTAGCGAGATACCATTTTGTTATATCATGTTATGATTATTTTGAGAAAGTGTCGTCATCCGAGTTTTATTATTATGGCTCGCTAGCTGATTATGCTACTGATATGAGTAATTGTGAGACCTACGTGTTATTGTGAGTATGGTTAGTTCATAATAATTGCTGAAACTTGAATGCTGGCTTTTCATGTTTACAACAACAAGAGCAAACAGAGTTTGTAAAAGTTTTTCTTTTTCTCTTTCAGTTTGTCAACTGAATTGCTTGAGGACAAGCAAGGGTTTAAGCTTGGGGGAGTTGATACGTCTCCATCGTATCTACTTTTCCAAACAGTTTTACCCTTGTTTTGGACTCTAACTTGTATGATTTGAATGGAACTAACCCGGACTGACGTTGTTTTCAGCAGAATTGCCCTGGTGTTGTTTTATGTGCAGAAAACAAAAGTTCTCGGAATGACCTGAAACTCCACGGAATATCTTAGAATAAATAATAAAAAATCCTCGCCAAAGATGAAGACCAGGGGGCCCACACCCTGTCCACGAGGGTGGGGGGCGCGCCCCTCCCCCCTGGGCGCGCCCCCTACCTCGTGGGCCCCCTGGTGGCCCTCCGACGCCAACTCCAACTCCATATATTGGCTTTCGAGGAGAAAAAAATCAGAGAGAAAGTTTCATCGCGTTTTATGATACGGAGCCGCCGCCAAGCCCTAATCTCTCTCGGGAGGGCTGATCTGGAGTCCGTTCGGGGCTCCGGAGAGGGGGATTCGTCGCCGTCGTCATCATCAACCATCCTCCATCACCAATTTCATGATGCTCACCACCGTGCGTGAGTAATTGCATCATAGGCTTGCTGGACGGTGATGGGTTGGATGAGATTTATCATGTAATCGAGTTAGTTTTGTTAGGATTTGATCCCTAGTATCCACTATGTTCTGAGATTGATGTTGCTATAACTTTGCTGTGCTTAATGCTTGTCACTAGGGCCCGAGTGCCATGATTTCAGATCTGAACCTATTATGTTTTCATGAATATATGTGAGTTCTAGATCCTATCTTGCAAGTCTATAGTCACCTACTATGTGTTATGATCCGGCAACCCCGAAGTGACAATAATCGGGACCACTCCCGGTGATGACCATAGTTTGAGGAGTTCATGTATTCACTATGTGTTAATGCTTTGTTCCGGTTCTCTATTAAAAGGAGGCCTTAATATCCCTTAGTTTCCAATAGGACCCCGCTGCCACGGGAGGGTAGGACAAAAGATGTCATGCAAGTTCTTTTCCATAAGAACGTATGACTATTTACGGAATACATGCCTACATTATATTGATGAACTGGGGCTAGTTCTGTGTCACCCTATGTTATGACTGTTACATGGTGAACCACATCCGGCATAATTATCCATCATTGATCCGGTGCCTACGAGTTTTCCATATACTGTTTTACGCTTATTTACTTTTCCGTTGCTACTGTTACAATCACTACAAAAATACCAAAAACTTTACTTTTGCTGTCTTTACTTTGTTACCGTTATCACCACTATCATATTACTTTGCTACTAAACACTTTGCTGCAGATACTAAGTTTCCAGGTGTGGTTGAATTGACAACTCAGCTGCTAATGCTTGAGAATATTCTTTGGCTCCCCTTGTGTCGAATCAACAAATTTGGGTTGTATACTCTACCCTCGAAAACTGTTGCGATCCCCTATACTTGTGGGTTATCATATATCCAGTAGCAGCCTGGTGCTTCCTTTGAACTTCCAATAATCTTTCTTCTTCATGTTCTAAAAGGTTAGCACTGATAATAACACGATATATTTTCTTTTCATCAAGATAATCATATTTCAAAGTGCCTGGCAATTGTTTTAATTCAAACACAGGATCACCTTTAGGTGGAGGAGGACCTCCAAGAGTTTCAATAGGCAAATTGTGTTTAAGTAGAGGATGTTGTTCAAAGAAAATTTTATCTATTTCATTTCTTTCATGCATACGTAAATCATTTTCATGGTCTAACAAATATTGTTCTAAAGGATCAGTAGGTGGTACAACAATAGAAGCAAGACCAATTAATCCATACTTACTAGGCAATTCTTTTTCATGATGATTTCTACTAAACTTGGAAAAATTTAACTCATGAGACTCATCACCAAAGCTAACACCCACAGTTTCTTACAATATATCTTAGCATTAACTGTGTTCAAGAAAGGTCTACCAAAGATAATGAGACAAAAGTCATCTTGTGGGGAACCAAGAACAAGAAAATCAGTAGGGTATTTTATTTTCCCACACAAGACTTCAACATCTCTAACAATCCCAATTGGTGATATAGTGTCTCTATTAGCAAGTTTAATAGTAACATCTATTTCTTCTATCTCAGCAGGTGTTATGTCTTTCATAATTTCTTCATATAAAGTGTAAGGAATAGCACTCACACTAGCACCCATGTCACATAAACCATGATAATAGTGATCTCCTATTTTAACTGAAATAACAGGCATGCCAACAACAGGTCTATGTTTATCTTTTCTATCAGGTTTAGCAATTCTAGCATCTTCTTCATAGAAGTAAATAACATGCCCATCTATATCTTCTTCCAAGAGATCTTTAACCATAGCAATGCTAGGTTCTACTTTAATTTGTTCATCAAGTTTAGGTGTTCTAATATAACTTTTGTTAACCACAGTTGAAACTTTAGCATGTTCCTTTATCCTAACAGGGAAAGGTGGTTTCTCAATATAAGCAGAAGCAACAACTGGATCAACATTGTAAAGTATAGTTTCTTCTTTAACTGGTATTGGTTTTTTTAATTTCTTCTTTAATAGGTGGGTGATATTTAAAACACTTCTCCTTAGGGAGTTCAACATGAGTAGAAAATGATTCACAAAAGGAGGCTACTATCTCAGAGTCAAGTCCATATTTAGTGCTAAACTTTTGAAAAGCATCGGTATCCATAAAAGATTTAACACAATCATACTTAAGCTTAATAGCTGACTCTTTACCTTCAACGAGTTCCCAATCTTCAGAGATCCGTTTAATGAAGGAAATATGCCCTAGAGGCAATAATAAAGTTATTATTTATTTCCTTATATCATGATAAAAGTTTATTATTCATGCTAGAATTGTATTAACCGGAAACATAATACATGTGTGAATACATAGACAAACAAAGTGTCACTAGTATGCCTCTACTTGACTAGCTCGTTAATCGAAGATGGTTATGTTTCCTAACCATGGACAAAGAGTTGTCATTTGATTAAACGGGATCACATCATTAGTTGAATGATCTGATTGACATGATGTAGCGACCAGACCTCAAACAGTCTGATCTCTGTGCTCCGGTGTCATCCCTGGATCAGTAATGCTGACACCACACAGTACTCAGAGGATTTATAGCAGAGTAGCAATCACACACTTATTACATCGGATGTCTCAAAAGAGAACTTATTACATTAAATATGGCTTAAGGCCATCTAATAACGATAACAGCGGAAGGCTTGGAAGATAAGTGAGTCCATCAACTCCAACGGCATCACTGAGTATAGAACCACGACCTAAAACTCCTTAATCGTCGTCTGAAAAGTCTGCAACATTAACGTTGCAGCCCGAAAACGGGTCAGCACATGGAATATGCTGGCAAGGTAACACATAGAGAGTAATGAAATGCAACAACTATACTATATGCATATTTGGCTGGTGTAAAGCTCTATGGTTACAGTTTTTGCGTAAAGCCAGTTTTTCCCTACTTCAATGGAATAAATTTATTTACTATTATGGTGGTTGTTAAACATTGAGAATGGTTGACAGCATCCTCAATCCCAACTAAAAATCATCATTAAACAAACCCATAAAAATTAATTTTAGAGTAACATGTTGAGATTCACATGATAATCCAAGTACCAGATACTCAAGTTGTCCATAACCGAGGACAGGGCTAATCATGATTAGTTTATTACACTCTGCAGAGGTTTGCGCACTTTTCCCCACAAGACTCGATCGCCTCCGTTGGATTTCTCGCACTATAGGGTGTTTGAGAAACGGATGACCGAGACATAGCCTTTCAGAAGCGCTAGCACCTTACGATCGGGTAGACCGTACCACCTACATCCCCTACATCTGCTAGTCTACCACTGTAAGAGTTCGCACAACTTAATCAACTATGCCAGAGCCCATAATGGTTTGTGGCTACACACGGAAGTTTCTAGTATGAATAATCTTATGATCCCTTTGAGCCTGGGTGGCGGTCCAAAAGAAAACAGGCAAGTCTTGATAGGAACCAGGTGCCTCAATCCACCCAGATGTGTATTAAGTTGCCACCTTAAATAAACCATTAAAATTTATCAAACTCACATCTGTCATGGATATCACTCACCCAATCCACGTCTACTAGCATAGCATGGCATAATAAGCAAACGTAGAAGTAACTCCCAAAGGTTTCATAATAAACAGGTAATAGGTACTACCTCATCTACTTCCCATCCCACAATTTAATTAGATCCTAATCATGCAATGTCTGAAGATTGATCTAATGCAATAAAACTGGGTTGTAGAAAAGGTATGATCAAAGTGTTACTTGCCTTGCTGATGATCCGTGAAACCTAGAGATTCGAAGTAACAGGCGGCGCACTCCGGGTATTCTATCGCAGACAAACAAACAAGCATACAATAAGTACTCATCTAATGCACAGGTAAAACTCAAATAGAAGATCTAACCAGAAAGTTCAACTTAAGAACCCTGGTTTGCAAAAAGAATTAAATCGAACGAAGCAAAAGAAATCAAACGGCGAAAGAAAACAACTTCGTTCTAGTAATCTGGATCTAGGTCAAATTTTACTGTAGCAAAAACTTGTTTAAGTTGGTTATTCGGAAAGAGGGTTTCGAGACGAAACTCCAGGCGCTTGAATGGCCTGATTCCGATAAACGAGCGAAAAGTTATACTAAAAAGAAAATCGGATCAGAAATCGCGATCAGGAAACTACCGCGGAAAACCCGACGAAAAAGACAAGCGATGAACAGAAAAGAAAAAAAATTCCTCTCTTTTTTTTCGCACGGAAAACGAGGCGCGTCGGCGAACCTTGGAAAGCGCACTCCGGCGGCGGCGGCGGCGTCCGGCGGCGGTGGGGCTGGGGCGGTTGTGGGCTTCTCTGGCCCGGGGGCGCGGGGTATTTAAAGGCTGCCCCGGGCGGTGTCCCGCTCGGGTACGGCCCGGAGTCGGTTTCCGTTTTTTTAAATAATTCCGCTCGGAAGAAAAATAAAAAGAAATACTAAACGGACTCCAAAAATCGCGAAATAAATTTTGCCGGGTTCCTAAAATCAAGCCCGATAAAGTGAACATTTATTTGGGTCCAAACTACAACCTTGAAAAACGCGTATTTTTCCTAAATTCAAATAAAAATACCGAAAAACTCCTAAATAAATCTTATTTGATTTTTTTATTAAATCCTCAATATTTCTATATTTTGGGAAAGTCATTTTATTCCCTCTCTCATATTTTTGTAATAGAAATAATTGATGATAAAATAAATAAAATCAAATGATCCTGTTTACATAATTTGAGAAAACTCAAATACATAAATAACGAAATCCCCAACTCTCTCCGTGGGTCCTTGAGCTGCTTAGGATTTTCTAGGATCAAAATCAAAAGCAAATAAAATATGATATGCATGATGATCTAATGTATAACATTCCAAATTGAAAATTTGGGATGTTACAAACCTACCCCCCTTAAGATGAATCTCGCCCTCGAGATTCGGGTTGGCTAGAAAATAGGTAAGGGTGGTCTTTGAACAAATCTTCCTCTCGTTCCCAGGTGGCTTCATCCTCCGTGTGGTGGCTCCACTGAAGTTTACAAAACTTGATAACCTTACTGCGAGTAACTCGGCTGGCAAACTCGAGAATCTTGACTGGTTTCTCCTCGTAGGTCAAATCATTATCCAACTGAATTGCTTCCAATGGCACTGTATCTCTCAAAGGTATGTCAGCCATCTCCGCGTGACACTTCTTCAACTGAGAGACGTGGAACACATCATGAACTCCTGACAATCCTTCTGGCAATTCCAACTTATAGTCCACTTCTCCCATACGCTCCAAAACTCGATATGGCCCTACAAATCGTGGCGCTAACTTCCCTTTAACTCCAAAACGCTTAATCCCTCGAAGTGGGGATACTCAAAGATACGCTCTATCTCCGACTTCGTAAACTGTCTCCTTGCGTTTAGAATCTGCATAGCTCTTCTGCCTGGACTGGGCTACCTTGAGTCTATCACGAATCAACTTCACCTTCTGTTCAGACTCTTTAATCAGATCTGGTCCAAACAACTGGTGGTCTCCAACTTCGTCCCATGACAACGGTGTCCTGCACCTTCTTCCGCATAAAGCTTCGAAAGGGGCCATCTTCAAACTGGTCTGATAGCTATTATTGTAAGAGAACTCTGCATATGGCAAATTATCGTCCCAACTAGATCCAAAATCAAGTGCACAAGCTCTCAGCATATCCTCCAAAATCTGATTGACTCTCTCGGTCTGTCCACCTGTCTGTGGATGAAAAGCTGTACTAAATTCTAGCCTAGTACCCAAAGTCTCATGCAACTGCTTCCAGAACTTTGAGGTAAACTGGGTTCCTCTATCTGATACGATACTCCTCGGAACTCCATGCAAACATACGATCCTGGTCATATATATCTTTGCCAACTTAGCACTAGTGTAACTGGTCTTTACTGGGATGAAATGAGCTACTTTCGTCAATCGATCGACTACAACCCAAATCGAGTCATAGCCTGAACGAGTCCTTGGAAATCCCGTGATAAAATCCATGCCTATCTTATCCCACTTCCATTCGGGTATAGGCAATGGTTGCAACAATCCTGCCGGCTTCTGATGCTCTGCCTTTACTCTCTGACATACGTCACAAACTGCTACATACTCCGCAATATCCTTCTTCATTCCTGTCCACCAGAAAATCTCCTTCAAATCCAAATACATCTTGGTATTCCCTGGGTGAATCGAATATGGTGAATCATGAGCCTCTCACAAAATCAACTTTCTGATCTCCGGGTCATTGGGAAGATAAACACGGTCTTCAAACCATAGGGTGTCGTGCTCATCCTCACGAAATCCTTTAGCTTTTCCTTTGCTCAGTTTTTCCTTTATAGAAGCTTCTCTGATTTTATCCATCAATGTTGACTGAATCTCCAATGCTGCCACATAGCCTCTCGGAACTATCTCCAAACATAGCTCACGAAGGTTATCTGCTAACTCCTTGGGTATTCCTCCCGTCATTAATGTATTGACATGGCTCTTACGGCTTAATGCGTCAGCTACTACATTAGCTTTTCCGGGATGGTAATGCAATCTCATATCATAATCTTTGATGAGCTCCAACCATCTCCTTTGTCTGAGATTCAACTCCTTCTGCGTGAAAATGTACTTCAAACTCTTGTGATCCATGAACACCTAACAATGATTTCCAATGAGGAAATGTCTCCATGTCTTTAATGCATGCACTACGGCTGCTAACTCCAAATCATGTGTGGCATAATTCAATTCATTAGGCTTCAGTTGTCGTGAAACATACGAAACAACTCTACCTTCCTACATAAGCACTGCTCCAAGTCCTCGACATGAAGCATCGCAATACACCTCATAATCCTTGGTCTGATCTGGCAAAATCAACACTGGTGAGGTAACCAAACGTTTCTTCAACTCCTGGAAACTAGCCTCACACTCCTCAGTCCATTTGAACTTAGTCTCCTTCTTCAACAACTCCGTCATAGGCTTCGCAATCTTTGAAAAGTTCTCAATAAATCTTCGATAGTATCCTGCGAGTCCAAGAAAACTCCGGATCTCTCCAACTGTTGTTGGTGCTTCCCACTTGGTCACAGTATCTACTTTAGTGGGATCTACTGCTATACCTTCTCCAGATATAACATGTCCGAGGAATCCTACTTCCTTCAACCAAAACTCACATTTGCTGAACTTGGCATATAATTGATGTTCTCTGAGCTTCCCAAGTACCAAACGCAAATGCTCCTTATGCTCCTCTCCATTCTTTGAATAAAGCAGGATATCATCGATGAACACTACGACGAACTTATCCAAAAACTCCATAAACACTTTGTTCATCATGTTCATAAAATAGGTAGGCGCGTTAGTCAGTCCAAATGACATAACGGTATACTCATACAGCCCATACCTGGTGGTAAAAGCTGTCTTCGGAATATCCTGTTCTCGAATCTTCAACTGATGGTACCCCGATCGCAAATCGATCTTGGAAAACACTTTAGCTCCTTGCAATCGATCAAACAGATCATTGATCATTGGTAGTGGCTACTTGTTTTTGATTGTTACTTCGTTCAATCCTCGATAGTCAACAACCATTCTTAACGATCCATCCTTCTTCTCCACTAGAAGTACTGGTGATCCCCAAGGCGAAGAACTTGGGCGAATATATCCCTTATCCAGTAACTCCTTAATCTGCTTCTTAATTTCCACCAAATCCTTTGCTGGCATCCTATATGGTCTCTTTGATATTGGCCCAGTGCCTGGCAATAGCTCAATCAAAAACTCAATATCTCTATCCGGTGGCATGCCTGGCAACTCTTCTGGAAATACATCAGGAAAATCCTTTACCACTCGTACTTCCTCCTGCACAACTCCTGTTAGGCAATTTACTTGTGTCCTTTTTGGCACATGCCGGGATACATACTTGATCCTTATCCCTTCTGGTGTAGTAAGCAAAATTGACTTACTAGCACACTCAATATTCCCTTCATACTTTGATAACCACTCCATGCCTAATATCACATCCAATCCTTGAGATTCCAATACTATTAGGTCTGAGGGAAATACATAGTTACCAATCCTTAATGGTAACCGATCACACCATAGACTAGCCACATACTCTGCTCCTGGCGAGGTTACTAACATGGGTGACCTAAGGGCTTGGGTTGGTAGGTTATACTTATCCACAAATCCCCTTGAGATGTATGAATGCGATGCACCAGTATCAAAAAGAATGAGTGCAGTAAATGACTTAACAAAAAACTTACCTATTACTGCATCGGGCTGAGCTTCAACCTCCTCCACAGTAACGTGGTTCACCTGTCCCCTGTTGAAAGGGTTCAGCTTCTTTCCAGAGCTTCCATTACCGTTTTGGCCTTCAGGACATTCATTTGCATAATGTCCGGTCTTCTGACACTTCAAACAAGTGACTTGGCTCAGGTCCTTCTTGGCTGGGGTTGATGGGGTGTTGCGGTTCTGTCCATTGCTTCCTCCATTCCCATTACCATTTTTGGTGCCATTGTGATTGGGCGAGCTACCTACTCCATGGGTATGCTGAAAATGTCCTCCCGGTCTAGGGGTAAACCGAGGCTTCTGCTAAGCTCCTGAATTATACTTTCCTTGTCCATACTTCCTCTTGTGGTTCTCAATTTGCTGCTGCTTCCCTTCAATCATAAGAGCACGATCTACCAACTCCTGGTAGTTGTTGAAGGTGGCTACCATCAACTGCATACTCAATTCATCATTCAGTCCTTCCAGGAATTTCTCCTGCTTAGCTGCATCCGTAGCAACGTCATCTGGGGCATAACGTGCTAGCTTGCTAAACTCCTCCACATACTGGTCAACTGTCCGTCCTCCTTGGCGCAAGTTACGAAACTCACGCTTCTTCATGGCCATTGCTCCTGATGATACATGGGCAGTACGAAAAGCCTGCTGAAACTAGTCCCATGTGATAGTGTCAACTGGGAAGGTGGCTGTGAAATTTTCCCACCATGATGCTGCGGGTCCTTCTAACTGATGTGCGGCAAACTTCACCTTCTCCGCATCTGTGCATCCTGCTGTGGTCAACTCCCTAGCTATCTTGCGGAGCCAATCATCTGCTACTATCGGCTCGGTGCTACTGGAAAACACCGGCGGATTCAGCCTAAGAAAACGGGCTAAGTGGTCAACAGGTGGTGGTGGGTTGTTGTTGTTGTTCCCCTGGTTCTGATTCTGAACTAGCAACTGCATCAAGGTGTTCTGCTGCTGGATCAACTGGGTGAGCTCCGGCGGAAAGGCAAATCCGGGGTCACATCTCGGAGGCATCTGAGGGTTTAGAAAAGATGAGATATAAGAATAGAGGGGGTCTAAATAGAAAACACTACCCATATGCACATGAGGCAAAAGCACACAATTCACTTCATTCAATCAAACAATGGCATACAATCGATCTAGCTATCGCAGAAGTGCTCGGACTACTAAATTTACATGGTGGAATACTACTACTGGTGAGGTGGTCTACTAGAAATATTCTACGGTTGTAGACTCCATGATATCGGCTCCAGCTTCATCAACATAGGTGTCATCGCTACTATCTGCTTCTGAGTCGGTGCCGTCGATGATGATGTAATCTTCCGGGCTAATCTCCTTGGGTTCTTCGTCTTCATCTACTGGTGTCGGATCTCCCATAAATATTCCAATCTTCTTGATCAGGTCGTCATTATTCTCCACCAATACTTCAATTTCTTCTTCATAATCTTCATGTGTAGCCTTGAGTTCTTCCTCCAGTTCCTTGATTCTAGTTTTAGCCTTCTTCAGATCTATCATGTCAGCGCACATATGATTCTCCTGGCGTCGAATGTGCTGGTTCATCTCCTGTATAAAAGCTGCAATTGATCTATCCTTCCGGGTGCTGATCATCTCCCATTGTTCATCTCGGCGTCCGCAAATCTGGTAGATAGTATCCTTGAGATCCTTGCGGCAGACTTCTCAAATGCGTCCCATGGCGATGTGAGCTGCCATACTCTTTCCTAGACTCCAAGTTGGTGCATCAAAAGAAAACTCTATGGGCTTAATGACTGGCATGAACGTCCTTCCTGGAACTTGAACTTGAATCATCCAGCGCTCTTCTTCGGGTAAAGTGGCGTTGTAGGTTCCCGTGAAGCTTGGTACTCCTATGTTCAGGTATCTTGTGACTTCCTTCAAGTGGCGTCCAAAGGGTGTATCTTCATCTGGTTGTGTGAACTTGTTCCTCGCATCCGCCATCCTAAAGAGTAGAAGAGATGAGAAGTCAGAAGAGAAGAGAGTGAGTAGTGATCTAGGTCTTTAGCTTAGTGGTCATGTCCTACAGTCAGCGTGTGCTCTGATACCATCTCTGTAGCGACCAGACCTCAAACAGTCTGATCTCTGTGCTCCGGTGTCATCCCTGGATCAGTAATGCTGACACCACAAAGTACTCGGAGGATTTATAGAAGAGTAGCAATCACACACTTATTACATCGGATGTCTCAAAAGAGAACTTATTACATTAAATATGGCTTAAGGCCATCTAATAATGATAACAACGGAAGGCTTGGAAGATAAGTGAGTCCATCAACTCCAACGGCATCACTGAGTATAGAACCACGACCTAAAACTCCTTAATCGTCGTCTGAAAAGTCTGCAACATTAACGTAAGATAATCATGATGATCAAAATCAAAAGCAAATAAAATAAGATATGCATGATGATCTAATGTATAACATTCCAAATTGAAAATTTGGGATGTTACACATGACCCATTCCATTAGCTTAGCACCCGATCGTTTAGGATGTTGCTATTGCTTTCTTCATGACTTATACATGTTCCTATGACTATGAGATTATGTAACTCCCGTGTGCCGGAGGAACACTTTGTGTGCTACCAAACGTCACAACGTAACTATGTGATTATAAAGGTGCTCTACAGGTGTCTCCAAAGGTACATGCTAGGTTGACGTATTTCGAGATTAGGATTTGTCACTCCGATCGTTGGAGAGGTATCTCTGGGCCCTCTCGGTAATGCACATCACTTAAGCCTTGCAAGCAATGCAACTAATGAGTTAGTTGCGAGATGATGTATTATGGAACGAGTAAAGAGACTTGCCAGTAACGAGATTGAACTAGGTATTGGATACCGACGATCGAATCTCGAGCAAGTAACATACCGATGACAAAGGGAACAACGTATGTTGTTGTGCGGTCTGACCGATAAAGTGAAGGAAATATGCCCTAGAGGCAATAATAAAGTTATTATTTATTTCCTTATATCATGATAAATGTTTATTATTCATGCTAGAATTGTATTAACCGGAAACATAATACATGTGTGAATACATAGACCAACAGAGTGTCACTAGTATGCCTCTACTTGACTAGCTCGTTAATCAAAGATGGTTATGTTTCCTAACCATGAACAAAGAGTTGTTATTTGATTAACGAGGTCACATCATTAGTTGAATGATCTGATTGACATGACCCATTCCATTAGCTTAGCACCCGATCGTTTAGTATGTTGCTATTGCTTTCTTCATGACTTATACATGTTCCTATAACTATGAGATTATGCAACTCCCGTTTACCGGAGGAACACTTTGGGTACTACGAAACATCACAACGTAACTGGGTGATTATAAAGGAGTACTACAGGTGTCTCCAATGGTAGATGTTGGGTTGGCGTATTTCGAGATTAGGGTTTGTCACTCCGATTATCGGAGAGGTATCTCTGGGCCCTCTCGGTAATGCACATCACATAAGCCTTGCAAGCACTGCAACTAATATGTTAGTTGTGAGATGATGTATTACGGAACGAGTAATGAGACTTGCCGGTAATGAGATTGAACTAGGTATTGGATACCGACGATCGAATCTCGGGCAAGTAACATACCGATGACAAAGGGAACAACGTATGTTGTTATGCGGTCTGAACGATAAAGATCTTCATAGAATATGTAGGAGCCAATATGGGCATCCAGGTCCCGCTATTGGTTATTGACCGGAGACGTGTCTCGGTCATGTCTACATTGTTCTCGAACCGTAGGGTCCGCACGCTTAACGTTACGATGACAGTTATTATGAGTTTATGCATTTTGATGTACCGAAGGTTGTTCGGAGTCCCGGATGAGATCACGAACATGACGAGGAGTCTCAAAATGGTCGAGACATAAAGATTGATATATTGGAAGCCTATGTTTGGACATAGGAAGTGTTCCGGGTGAAATCGGGATTTTACCGGAATACCGGGAGGGTTACCGGAACCCCCCGGGAGACTAATGGGCCTATTGGGCCTTAGTGGAAAAGAGAAAAGGGGCAGCCCACAGCTGGCCGGCGCCCCCCCCCCTTCCCCAAGTCCTAGTAGGACTAGGAGAAGGGGCCGGCCCCCCCTCTCTCTCCTTTCCCCCTTGAGAGTCCTAGTTGGAATAGGATTGGAGGGGGGCCTCCCTCTCTCTGGCCGGCCAGCCCCCCTCCTCCAACCTTTATATACGGGGGCAGGGGACACCCCAATACACACAAGTTGATCCTTGAGATCGTTCCTTAGCCGTGTGCGGTGCCCCCTGCCACCATATTCCACCTCGATCATACCGTTGTAGTGCTTAAGCGAAGCCCTGCGTCGGTAGTACATCAAGATTGTCATCACGCCGTCGTGCTGACGGAACTCTTCCTCGACGCTTTGCTAGATCGGAGCCCGAGGATCGTCATCAAGCTGAACGTGTGCTAAGAACTCGGAGGTGCCGGAGTAACGGTGCTTGGATCGGTCGGATCGGGAAGAAGACGTACGACTACTTCCTCTACGTTGTGTGATCGCTTCCGCAGTCGGTCTGCGTTGGTACGTAGACAACACTCTCCCCTCTCGTTGCTGTGCATCACCATGATCTTGCGTGTGCGTAGGAAAATTTTCGAAATTACTACGTTCCTCAACAGTGGCATCCGAGCCTAGGTTTTATGGTTTGATGTCATTTGCACGAGTAGAACACAAGTGAGTTGTGGGCGATACAAGTCATACTGCCTACCAGCATGTCATACTTTGGTTCGGCGGTATTGTTGGGTGAGACGATCCGGACCAACCTTACACGTACTCTTACGCGAGACCGGTTCCCTCGACGTGCTTTGCACATAGATGGCTTGCGGAAGACTGTCTCTCCAACTTTAGTTGAACCAAGTGTGACTACGCCCGGTCCTTGAGAAGGTTAAAACGGAGTCTATTTGACGAACTATCGTTGTGGTTTTGATGCGTAGGTGAGATGAGTTCTTACTTAAGCCCGTAGCAGCCACGTAAAACTTGCAACAACAAAGTAGAGGACGTCTAACTTGTTTTTGCAGGGTATGTTGTGATGTGATATGGTCAAGGCATGATGCTGATTTTATTGTATGAGATGATCATGTTTTGTAACCGAGTTATCGGCAACTGGCAGGAGCCATATGGTTGTCGCTTTATTGTATGCAATGCAATCGCGATGTAATGCTTTACTTTATTACTAAGCGGTAGTGATAGTCGTGGAAGCATAAGATTGGCGAGACGACAACGATGCTACGATGGAGATCAAGGTGTCGCGCCGGTGACGATGGTGATCATGACGGTGCTTCAGAGATGGAGATCACAAGCACAAGATGATGATGGCCATATCATATCACTTATATTGATTGCATGTGATGTTTATCCCTTTTATGCATCTTATCTTGCTTTGATTGACGGTAGCATTATAAGATGATCTCTCACTAAAATTATCAAGAAGTGTTCTCCCTGAGTATGCACCGTTGCCAAAGTTCGTCGTGCCCAGACACCACGTGATGATCGGGTGTGATAAGCTCTACGTCCAAATACAATGGGTGCAAGCCAGTTTTGCACACGCAGAATACTCAGGTTAAACTTGACGAGCCTAGCATACGCAGATATGGCCTCGGAACACTAAGATCGAAAGATCGAGCGTGAGTCATATATTAGATATGATCAACATAGCAATGTTCACCATTGAAAACTACTTCATTTCACATGATGATCGGTTATGGTTTAGTTGATTTGGATCACGTGATCACTTAGAAGATTAGAGGGATTTCTATCTAAGTGGGAGTTCTTAAGTAATATGATTAATTGAACTTAAATTTATCATGAACTTAGTACCTGATAGTATCTTGCTTATGTATGTTTGATTGTAGATAGATGGCCCGTGCTGTTGTTCCGTTGAATTTTAATGCGTTCCTTGAGAAAGCAAAGTTGAAAGACGATGGTAGCAATTACACGGACTGGGTCCGTAACTTGAGGATTATCCTCATTGCTGCACAGAAGAATTACGTCCTGGAAGCACCGCTGGGTGACAGGCCTGATTTATATCTGGACCTAAGCCTGAAACTGAGTACTTCTACTGCAAGCAGACTGGTCACTGGAAGCGGAACTGCCCCAAGTATTTGGCGGATAAGAAGGATGGCAAAGTGAACAAAGGTATATGTGATATACATGTTATTGATGTGTACCTTACTAGAGCTCGCAGTAGCACCTGGGTATTTGATACTGGTTCTGTTGCTAATATTTGCAACTCGAAACAGGGACTACGGAATAAGCGGACGCTAGCAAAGGACGAGGTGACGATGCGCGTGGGAAACGGTTCCAAAGTCGATGTGATCGCGGTCGGCACGCTACCTCTACATCTACCTTCGGGATTAATATTAGACCTAAATAATTGTTATTTGGTGCCAGCGTTGAGCATGAACATTATATCTGGATCTTGTTTGGACATAGGAAGTGTTCCGGGTGAAATCGGGATTTTACCGGAATACCGGGAGGGTTACCGGAACCCCCCGGGAGACTAATGGGCCTATTGGGCCTTAGTGGAAAAGAGAAAAGGGGCAGCCCACAGCTGGCCGGCGCCCCCCCTTCCCCAAGTCCTAGTAGGACTAGGAGAAGGGGCCGGCCCCCCCTCTCTCTCCTTTCCCCCTATCTTGCTTTGATCCGACCGATATAAGCGAAGCCCTGCGTCGGTAGTACATCAAGATTGTCATCACGCCGTCGTGCTGACGGAACTCTTCCTCGACGCTTTGCTGGATCGGAGCCCGAGGATCGTCATCGAGCTGAACGTGTGCTAAGAACTCGGAGGTGCCGGAGTAACAGTGCTTGGATCGGTCGGATCGGGAAGAAGACGTACGACTACTTCCTCTACGTTGTGTGATCGCTTCCGCAGTCGGTCTGCGTTGGTACGTAGACAACACTCTCCCCTCTCGTTGCTGTGCATCACCATGATCTTGCGTGTGCGTAGGAAAATTTTCGAAATTACTATGTTCCCCAACATAAAGATCTTCGTAGAATATGTAGGAGCCAATATGGGCATCCAGGTCCCGCTATTGGTTATTGACTGGAGACATGTCTCAGTCATGTCTACATTGTTCTCGAACCCATATGGTCCGCACGCTTAAGGTTTCGATGACAGTTATATTATGAGTTTATATGTTTTGATGTACCGAAGGTTGTTCGGAGTCCCGGATGTGATCATGGACATGACGAGGAGTCTCTAAATGGTCGAGACATAAAAATTGATATATTGGAAGCCTATGTTTGGATATCGGAAGTGTTCCGGGTGAAATCGGGATTTTACCGGAGTACCGGGAGGTTACCGGAACCCCCCGGGAGCTATATGGGCCTTAGTGGGCCTTAGTGGAAGAAGAGGAGAGGCGACCAGGGTTGGGCCACGCGCCCCTCCCCCCTAGTCCGAATAGGACAAGGAGAGAGGGGGGCGGTGCCCCCTCCTTCTCTCTCCCTCTTTTCCCACCTCGCGAATCCTATTCCAACTAGGATTGGGGGAGAAGTCCTACTCCCGGAGGGAGTAGGACTCCTTCTGGCGCGCCCTATGATGGCCGGCCGGCCTCCCCCTCTTGAACCTTTATATACGGAGGCAGGGGCACCCCATAGACACACAAGTTGATCCACGTGATCATATTCTTAGCCGTGTGCGGCGCCCCCTGCCACCATAGTCCTCGATAATATTGTAGCGATGCTTAGGCGAAGCCCTGCGACAGTAGTGCATCAAGATCGTCACCACGGCGTCGTGCTGACGGAACTCTTCCCCGACACTTTGCTGGATCGGAGTCCGGGGATCGTCATCGAGCTGAACGTGTGCTAGAACTCGGAGGTGCCATAGTTTCGGTGCTTGATCGGTCGGGCCGTGGAGACGTACGACTACATCAACCAAACACTTCCGTTGTCGATCTACAAGGGTACGTAGATCACACTCTCCCCTCTCGTTGCTATGCATCACCATGATCTTGCGTGTGCGTAGGAATTTTTTTGAAGTTACTACGTTCCCCAACAGTGGCATCCGAGCCTAGGTTTTATGTGTTGATGTTATATGCACGAGTAGAACACAAGTGAGTTGTGGGCGATATAAGTCATACTGCTTACCAACATGTCATACTTTGGTTCGGCGGTATTGTTGGATGAAGCGGCCCGGACCGACATTACGCGTACGCTTACGCGAGACCGGTTCTCCCGACGTGCATTGCACATAGGTGGCTTGCGGGTGACAGTTTCTCCAACTTTAGTTGAATCGAGTGTGGCTACGCCCGGTCCTTGCGAAGGTTAAAACAACACCAACTTGACAAACTATCGTTGTGGTTTTGAGGCGTAGGTATGATTGGTTCTTGCTTAAGCCCGTAGCAGCCACATAAAACTTGCAACAACAAAGTAGAAGACGTCTAACTTGTTTTTGCAGGGCATGTTGTGATGTGATATGGTCAAGACATGATGCTGAATTTTATTGTATGAGATGATCATGTTTTGTAACTGAGTTATCGGCAACTGGCAGGAGCCATATGGTTGTCGCTTTATTGTATGCAATGCAATCGCGTTGTAATGCTTTACTTTATCACTAAGTGGTAGCGATAGTCGTGGAAGCATAAGATTGGCGAGACGACAACGATGCTATGATGGAGATCAAGGTGTCGCGCCGGTGACGATGGTGATCATGACGGTGCTTCGGAGATGGAGATCACAAGCACAAGATGATGATGGCCATATCATATCACTTATATTGATTGCATGTGATGTTTATCTTTTATGCATCTTATCTTGCTTTGATTGACGGTAGCATTATAAGATGATCTCTCACTAAATTATCAAGATAAAAGTGTTCTCCCTGAGTATGCACCATTGCCAAAGTTCGTCGTGCCCAGACACCACGTGATGATCGGCTGTGATAAGCTCTACGTCCATCTACAATGGGTGCAAGCCAGTTTTGCACACGCAGAATACTCAGGTTAAACTTGACGAGCCTAGCATACGCAGATATGGCCTCGGAACACTGAGATCGAAAGATCGAGCGTGAGTCATATATTAGATATGATCAACATAGCAATGTTCACCATTGAAAACTACTCCATTTCACATGATGATCGGTTATGGTTTAGTTGATTTGGATCACGTGATCACTTAGAAGATTAGAGGGATTTCTATCTAAGTGGGAGTTCTTAAGTAATATGATTAATTGAACTTAAATTTATCATGAACTTAGTACCTGATAGTATCTTGCTTATGTATGTTTGATTGTAGATAGATGGCCCGTGCTGTTGTTCCATTGAATTTTAATGCGTTCCTTGAGAAAGCAAAGTTGAAAGACGATGGTAGCAATTACACGGACTGGGTCCGTAACTTGAGGATTATCCTCATTGCTGCACAGAAGAATTACGTCCTGGAAGCACCGCTGGGTGCCACGCCTACTGCTGGAGCAACACCAGATGTTATGAACGTCTGGCAGAGCAAAGCTGATGACTACTCGATAGTTCAGTGTGCCATGCTTTACGGCTTAGAATCGGGACTTCAACGACGTTTTGAACGTCATGGAGCATATGAGATGTTTCAGGAGTTGAAGTTAATATTTCAAGCAAATGCCCGGATTGAGAGATATGAAGTCTCCAATAAGTTCTATAGCTGCAAGATGGAGGAGAACAGTTCTGTCAGTGAGCATATACTCAAAATGTCCGGGTATAATAATCACTTGATTCAGATGGGAGTTAATCTTCCAGATGATTGCGTCATTGACAGAATTCTCCAATCACTACCACCAAGCTACAAGAGCTTCGTGATGAACTATAATATGCAAGGGATGAATAAGACTATTCCCGAGCTCTTCGCAATGCTGAAAGCTGCGGAGGTAGAAATCAAAAAGGAGCATCAAGTGTTGATGGTCAACAAGACCACTAGTTTCAAGAAAAAGGGCAAAGGGAAAAAGAAGGGGAACTTCAAGAAGAACAGCAAGCAAGTTGCTGCTCAAGAGAAGAAACCCAAGTCTGGACCTAAGCCTGAAACTGAGTGCTTCTACTGCAAGCAGACTGGTCACTGGAAGCGGAACTGCCCCAAGTATTTGGCGGATAAGAAGGATGGCAAGGTGAACAAAGGTATATGTGATATACATGTTATTGATGTGTACCTTACTAGAGCTCGCAGTAGCACCTGGGTATTTGATACTAGTTCTGTTGCTAATATTTGCAACTCGAAACAGGGACTACGGATTAAGCGAACACTGGCAAAGGACGAGGTGACGATGCGCGTGGGAAACGGTTCCAAAGTCGATGTGATCGCGGTCGGCACGCTACCTCTACATCTACCTTCGGGATTAATATTAGACCTAAATAATTGTTATTTGGTGCCAGCGTTGAGCATGAACATTATATTTGTATCTTGTTTAATGTGACATGGTTATTGATTTAAATCAGAGAATAATGGTTGTTCTATTTATATGAGTAATATCTTTTATGGTCATGCACCTTTGAAGAGTGGTCTATTTTTGATGAATCTCGATAGTAGTAACACACATATCCATAATGTTGAAGCCAAAAGATGCAGAGTTGATAATGATAGTGCAACTTATTTGTGGCACTGCCGTTTAGGTCATATCGGTGTAAAACGCATGAAGAAACTCCATACTGATGGACTTTTGGAACCACTTGATTATGAATCACTTGGTACTTGCGAACCGTGCCTCATGGGCAAGATGACTAAAACACCGTCCTCCAGTACTATGGAGAGAGCAATAGATTTGTTGGAAATCATACATACAGATGTATGTGGTCCGATGAACATTGAGGCACGTGGCGGATATCGTTATTTTCTCACCTTCATGGATGACTTAAGTAGATATGGGTATATCTACTTAATGAAACAAAAGTCTGAAACATTTGAAAAGTTCAAAGAATTTCAGAGTGAAGTTGAAAATCATCATAACAAGAAAATAAAGTTTCTATGATCTGATCGTGGAGGAGAATATTTGAGTTACGAGTTTGGTATACATTTGAAACAATGCGGAATAGTTTCGCAACTCACGCCACCCGGAACACCACAGCGTAATGGTGTGTCCGAACGTCGTAATCGTACTTTACTAGATATGGTGCGATCTATGATGTCTCTTACTGATTTACCGCTATCATTTTGGGGTTATGCTTTAGAGACGGCCGCATTCACGTTAAATAGGGCACCATCAAAATCCGTTGAGACGGCACCTTATGAACTATGGTTTGGCAAGAAACCAAAGTTGTCGTTCCTTAAAGTTTGGGGCTGCGATGCTTATATGAAAAAGCTTCAACCTGATAAGCTCGAATCCAATCGGAGAAATGTGTCTTCATAGGATACCCAAAGGAAACTGTTGGGGACACCTTCTATCATAGATCCGAAGGCAAGACATTCGTTGCTAAGAATGGATCCTTTCTAGAGAAGGAGTTTCTCTCAAAAGAAGTGAGTGGGAGGAAAGTAGAACTTGACGAGGTAACTGTACCTGCTCCCTTATTGGAAACTAGTACATCACAGAAACATGTTTCTGCGACACCTACACCAATTAGTGAGGAAGCTAATGATAATGATCATGAAACTTCAGAACAAGATACTACTGAACCTCATAGATCAACCAGAGTAAGATCCGCGCCAGAGTGGTATGGTAATCCTGATTTGGAAATCATGCTACTAGATCATGATGAACCTACGAACTATGAAGAAGCGATGGTGAGCCCAGATTCCGCAAAATGGCTTGAAGCCATGAAATCTGAGATGGGATCCATCTATGAGAACAAAGTATGGACTTTGGTTGACTTTCCCGATGATCGGCAAGCAATTGAGAATAAATGGATCTTCAAGAAGAAGACTGACGCTGACGGTAATATTACTGTCTACAAAGCTCGACTTGTCGCAAAAGGTTTTCGACAAGTTCAAGGGGTTGACTATGATGAGACCTTCTCACCCGTAGCGATGCTTAAGTCTGTCCGAATCATGTTAGCAATTGCCGCATTTTATAATTATGAAATTTGGCAGATGGATGTCAAAACTGCATTCCTGAATGGATTTCTGGAAGAAGAGTTGTATATGATGCAACCAGAAGGTTTTGTCGATCCAAAGGGAGCTAACAAAGTGTGCAAGCTCCAGCGATCCATTTATGGACTGGTCCAAGCCTCTCGGAGTTGGAATAAATGCTTTGATAGTGTGATCAAAGCATTTGGTTTTATACAGACTTTCGGAGAAGCCTGTATTTACAAGAAAGTGAGTGGGAGCTCTGTAGGATTTCTGATATTATATGTGGATGACATATTACTGATTGGAAATGATATAGAATTTCTGGATAGCATAAAGGGATACTTGAATAAGAGTTTTTCAATGAAAGACCTCGGTGAAGCTGCTTACATATTAGGCATAAAGATCTATAGAGATAGATCAAGATGCTTAATTGGACTTTCACAAAGCACATACCTTGACAAGATTTTGAAGAAGTTCAAAATGGATCAAGCAAAGAAATGGTTCTTGCCTGTATTACAAGGTGCGAAGTTGAGTCAGACTCAATGCCCGACCAATCCAGAAGATAGAGAGAAAATGAAAGATGTTCCCTATGCTTCAGCCATAGGCTCTATCATGTATGCAATGCTGTGTACCAGACCTGATGTGTGCCTTGCTATAAGTCTAGCAGGGAGGTACCAAAGTAATCCAGGAGTGGATCACTGGACAGCGGTCAAGAACGTCCTGAAATACCTGAAAAGGACTAAGGATATGTTTCTCGTATATGGAGGTGACAAAGAGCTCATTGTAAATGGTTACGTTGATGCAAGCTTTGACACTGATCCGGAAGATTCTAAATCGCAAACCGGATACGTATTTACATTAAACGGTGGAGCTGTCAGTTGGTGCAGTTCTAAACAAAGCGTCGTGGCGGGATCTACATGTGAAGCGGAGTACATAGCTGCTTCGAAAGCAGAAAACAAAGGAGTCTGGATGAAGGAGTTCATATCCGATCTAGGTGTCATACCTAGTGCATCGGGTCCAATGAAAATCTTTTGTGACAATACTGGTGCAATTGCCTTGGCAAAGGAATCCAGATTTCACAAGGTGACCAAACACATCAAGAGACGCTTCAATTCCATCCGGGATCTAGTCCAGGTGGGAGACATAGAGATTTGCAAGATACATACGGAGCTGAATGTAGCAGATCCGTTGACTAAGCCTCTTCCACGAGCAAAACATGATCAGCACCAAATCTCCATGGGTGTTAGAATCATTACTGTGTAATCTAGATTATTGACTCTAGTGTAAGTGGGAGACTGAAGGAAATATGCCCTAGAGGCAATAATAAAGTTATTATTTATTTCCTTATATCATGATAAAAGTTTATTATTCATGCTAGAATTGTATTAACCGGAAACATAATACATGTGTGAATACATAGACAAACAAAGTGTCACTAGTATGCCTCTACTTGACTAGCTCGCTAATCGAAGATGGTTATGTTTCCTAGCCATGGACAAAGAGTTGTCATTTGATTAAACAGGATCACATCATTAGTTGAATGATCTGATTGACATGACCCATTCCATTAGCTTAGCACCCGATCGTTTAGTATGTTGCTATTGCTTTCTTCATGACTTATACATGTTCCTATGACTATGAGATTATGTAACTCCCGTGTGCCGGAGGAACACTTTGTGTGCTACCAAACGTCACAATGTAACCGGGTGATTATAAAGGTGCTCTACAGGTGTCTCCAAAGGTACATGCTGGGTTGACGTATTTCGAGATTAGGATTTGTCACTCCGATCGTCGGAGAGGTATCTCTGGGCCCTCTCGGTAATGCACATCACTTAAGCCTTGCAAGCAATGCAACTAATGAGTTAGTTGCGAGATGATGTATTATGGAACGAGTAAAGAGACTTGCCAGTAACGAGATTGAACTAGGTATTGGATACCGACGATCGAATCTCGGGCAAGTAACATACCGATGAGAAAGGGAACAACGTATGTTGTTGTGCGGTCTGACCAATAAAGATCTTCGTAGAATATGTAGGAGCCAATATGGGCATCCAGGTACCGCTATTGGTTATTGACTGGAGACATGTCTCGGTCATGTCTACATTGTTCTCGAACCCGTAGGGTCCGCACGCTTAAGGTTTCGATGAGAGTTATATTACGAGTTTATACGTTTTGATGTACCGAAGGTTGTTCGGAGTCCCGATGTGATCACGGACATGACGAGGAGTCTCGAAATGGTCGAGACATAAAGATTGATATATTGGAAGCCTATGTTTGGATATCGGAAGTGTTCCAGGTGAAATCGGGATTTTACCGGAGTACCGGGAGGTTACCGGAACCCCCCGGGAGCTATATGGGCCTTAGTGGGCCTTAGTGGAAGAAGAGGAGAGGCGGCCAGGGCTGGGCCGCGTGCCCCTCCCCCCTAGTCCGAATAGGACAAGGAGAGAGGGGGTCGGCGCCCCCTCCTTCTCTCTCCCTCTTTTCCCACCTCATGAATCCTATTCCAACTAGGATTGGGGGAGAAGTCCTACTCCCGAAGGGAGTAGGACTCCTCCTGGCGCGCCCTATGATGGCCGGCCGGCCTCCCCCTCTTGAACCTTTGTATACGGAGGCAGGGGCACCCCATGCACACACAAGTTGTTCCACGTGATCATATTCTTAGCCGTGTGCGGCGCCCCCTGCCACCATAGTCCTCGATAATATTGTAGCGGTGCTTAGGCGAAGCCCTGCGATAGTAGTGCATCAAGATCGTCACCACGCCGTCGTGCTGACGGAACTCTTCCCCGACACTTTGCTGGATCGGAGTCAGGGGATCGTCATCGAGCTGAACGTGTGCTAGAACTCGGGGGTGCCGTAGTTTCGGTGCTTGATCGGTCGGGCAGTGGAGACGTACAACTACATCAACCAAACGCTTCCGTTGTCGATCTACAAGGCTACATAGATCACACTCTCCCCTCTCGTTGCTATGCATCACCATGATCTTGCGTGTGCGTAGGAATTTTTTTGAAATTACTACGTTCCCCAACATTTAATTCTTTCCAAAAGATCCCACCGGAATTCAATAGTCTTCTTCATCAAAGAATCAGCACAAGAAGTATCAAGCATGGTTTGATCATTACGAGAAAGCCGAGCATAAAAGTTCTGGATAATAATTTCTCTTGAGAGGTCATGATTGGGTCATGAATATAACATTGACTTAAGCATCCCCCAAGCTAGAGAGATACTTTCTCCTTCATGAGGCCAAAAATTATATATATAATTCTGATCACGATGAACTAGATGCATAGGATAAATTTTTTGGTGGAACTCCAATTTCAAACGATTCCAATTCCATGATCCAATATCATCGCATAGCCTATACCATGCCAATGTTTTTCCCTTCAAAGGTAAAGGGAAAACCTTTTTCATAACTTGATCCCTAGGTAAACCTGTAAGCTTAAACAATCCACAAATTTGTTCCACATATATCAAGTGCATGTCAGGATGTTCAGTTCCATCTCCTGCATAAGGATTAGCTAGCAGTTGTTCTATCATACCCGAAGGAATTTCATATTCAATATTTTCAGTAGGTGCAGTAGGTTGAGGGGTAGCTAATTGTGGTTCGGGACGAGGTGAAGATACCCCGAACAAACCCCTCAAACGATTGTTTTCCATAGTAGCAAGTGACAATAAATTTCAGCACACTATATAAATGTTTCCTTACGAAAGGCGCTTCACTCCCCAGCAACGGCGCTAGAAAATAGCCTTGATGACCCACAAGTATAGGGAATCAATTGTAGCTCTTTTCGATAAGTAAGAGTGTTGACCCAACGAGGAGCAGAAGGAAATGACAAGTAGTTTTCAGTAAGGTAATGTCTGCAAGTGCTGAAATCGTAAGTAGCGGAGTATTTTGATAGCAAGATAATTTGTAACGAGAAAGTAATGATAATAGTAACAAAAGTGCAGCAAGGTAGCCCAATCCTTTTGAGGCAAAGCACATGCCAAAACAGTCTCTTATGATAAGCAAAGTGTTCTTGCGGGTACACGGGATTTTCATCTAGTCACTTTCATCATGTTGGTTTGATTTGTGTTCGCTACTTTGATAATTTAATATGTGGGTGGACTGGTGCTTAGGTGTTGTTTGTACTTGAACAAACCTCCTACTTATGATTAACCCTCCCGCAAGCATCCGCAACTACAAGAAAAGTATTAAGAATAAATTCTAACCATAGCATTAAACTTTTGGATCCAATCGGTCCCTTCCGAAATAGCGCATAAACTGGGGTTAAGCTTCTGTCACTCTTGCAACCCACCATCTAATTGCTACTCCACAATGCATTCCCTTAGGCCCAAATATGGTGAAGTGTCATGTAGTCGACGTTCACATGACACCACTAAGGGAATCACAACATACATACTATCAAAATATCAAACACATATCAAGTTCACATGATTACTTGCAACATGATTTCCCCCGTGACCTCAAGAACAAAAGTAACTACTCAAAATGATAAACATGTTCATGATCAGAGGAGTATTAAATAGCATAATGGATCTGAACATATAATATTCCACCAAATAAACCATATAGTAATCAACTACAAAATATAATCAACACTACTAGTCACCCACAAGCACCAATCTATAGTTCCAGTAGGAAGATTGGATACAAGAGATGAACTAGGGTTTGAGATGAGATGGTGTTGTTGAAGATGTTGATGGAGGTTGCCCTCCCCAAGATAGGAGAGTTGTTGGTGGTGATGACGATGATGATTTCCCCCTCCGGGAGGGAAGTTCCCCCGACAGAATCGCTCCGCCGGAGGGCAAAAGTGCTCCTGCCAAAGTTCTGCCTCGAGACGGCGGCACTCTGTCCCGAAAGTCTCCTCCTTATTATTTCTAGGTCAAGATGACTTATATACCAGAAGATGGGCACCGGAGGTGGGCCGAGGAGGCCACAATCCACCAGGGCGCACCTGGGGGGCCTGGCGCGTAACAGCCTGGATTTTGGCCCTTTTCTTTTTCTTTTGTTTTATTTGGTTTTTGCTCTGTTTTTTTGGAGTGGTTCTATGGCCTTGTCACCTGGGAAATCATCTTCATTCCCTCTCCCAAGTGGATCATCATTCTCAAAACCTTGCCAAGATCATGTCACTTCACTCCATGGCCAGACCCTAATTTCTTTCTCTAGGGAAAATTCATTTTTCTATTAAAGGAATAACCCTATCTGCCCTAGGTTGTGAAGCAACCTATATTTGTGCCCATCCAAAAATACCCAAATAATTCTTATAAATTTTTTGGGTCATATATACCTCAAATATGGCAAAATATTCATTAGCCATATTTCTCATCATGCCCAATAAAATCATTTTCTATTCTGTCCTAAATGGCACATTGTGAAGCAAGTGCTATTTATCTTTGCCCATTTGACCCCAAACTTTTTGGACATATTTTACTGTACAAATAATTGACCTGTGACAAAATGAAACTTTATTTTCCTAGCCAAACTTCCTCAACAATTTTTCAAACTTTTTGTCAGATAGAAGGCATTGTGAAGGAAGTACTAGCTGGTGTTATCCAAATGAGTTGAAATTTTGCACACTCCTTCATGTGCTCATATTAGCACACTCCGCCATATTTCAGCTCCATCCCTTGAGCTATGTGAGCATAGGACCAAATGTTTGCTTCTGGTAAAACCTTCAGGTTGTGAAGGAAGTATGATTTTTATTGCTTCAAAAATCTTGATAATTTACCATATTGTTATCCTACCAAAATAACTTCTCTCCACCAAATTTGGCACCAATTCACCAAGCCAATATTTCTCTAGAATGTTTGCAAGATTCTGGTCAGTGAAGATGTTTGTGAAGCAAGTACCACTTTGGCTTATCCATTTGGTATGAAATTTTTACAGCATCTTACTATTACCAAATCATTAGGCCTTGACAAATTTCAGCTCAATTGGATGCTTCATCAGGGTGCATCATCCTAATCTCATTTCTGGACCAGATTTGGCAGTTGTAAAGCAACTATATTAAATCTTGGTCCACAGCTTCTCAAACTTACCAAGGTGAAAGTCCTTCTTACCGTAAACCTACCAGACAACTCCTTTGCTTCCAAACCCCTTCCTGTTGATCAGCAGTGCTTGGTCAAGTTTACTGCAGTAAACTTTAGGTGTTAACTACCATTTAACCATGTCACTTTTAACCAAACTACCACCGCAGTTGCAACCTCCCTAGGAAGGACAAGCCCCCAGACATTGTTTGGCCAGCTTTGTGCCAATGTGTGCACCAGTGCACGCGGTGATCACGAGCTTTGGCATGCAATGCGCACGCTCTGCTGGCGTTAGCCGCGTCCAGGATGGATTCTAGCTCCGGCCCCTCTCCCTCTTGTCGCCTTCGCGCTCGTGAGCCTCTCCAACAGCGAGCCCACGTCGTCGCCGTCCTCTTGGAGCCCTCTCCCCCTCCGTCGGCTCCTCCGTCAGCGCTCATCGCCGCGCGCCCAGGGGCGCACTGTGGCCGACCGAGGTTTAATGGCATTCAGTCGCGTCTCCTCTGCACCCTCGGCCCCCCTCACCCTGTTCGCCTCTGTAGCTCGTCCGTTGCCGTCCTTGTCGCCTTCCCGCGCCCTCCCGTGCTCACTGATACGTCCATTTTGCATTATGCTTTTATATCAATGTTTATTGCATTATGGGCTGTTATTACACATTATGTCACAATACTTATGCCTATTCTCTCTTATTTTACAAGGTTTACATAAAGAGGGAGAATGCCGGCAGCTGGGATTCTAGGCCGGAAAAGGAGCAAATATTAGAGACCTATTCTGCACAGCTCCAAAAGTCCTAAAACTTCTTGGAAGACATTTTCAGAATATATAAAAAATACTGAGCGCAAGAAGTTCACCAGGTAGGCCACACCCTGCCCATGAGGGTGGGGGCGCGCCCCTACCTCGTGGGCCCCCTGGTGGCCCTCCGATGACCATCTTCTGCTATATGAAGTCTTTCGATGAGGAAAAAAGTCATAAATCATCTTTCCGGACAAGACCCCGCCGCCACGAGGCAGAACCTTGGCGGAACCAATCTAGGGCTCCGGCGGAGCTATTCTGCCGGGGAAACTTCCCTCCGGGAGGGGGAAATCATCGCCATCGTCATCACCAATGCTCCTCTCATCGGGAGAGGGCAATCTCCATCAACATCTTCACCAGCACCATCTCCTCTCAAAACCCTAGTTCATCTCTTGTATCCAATCCTTGTCTCCAACTCTGGGATTGGTACCTATGGGCTGCTAGTAGTGTTAATTACTCCTTGTAGTTGATGCTAGTTGGTTTATTTGGTGGAAGATCATATGTTTAGATCCTATATGCATATTAATACCTCTCTGATTATGAATATGAATATGCTTTGTGAGTAGTTACGTTTGTTCCTGAGGACATGGGAGAAGTCTTGCTATTAGTAGTCATGTGAATTTGGTATTCGTTTGATATTTTGATGAGATGTATGTTGTCTCTCCTCTAGTGGTGTTATGTGAACGTCGACTACATGACACTTCACCATTATTTGGCCCTAGAGGAAGGCATTGGGAAGTAATAAGTAGATGATGGGTTGCTAGAGTGACGAAAGCTTAAACCCTAGTTTATGTGTTGCTTCGTAAGGGGCTGATTTTGATCCATATGTTTCATGCTATGGTTAGGTTTACCTTAATACTTTTGTTGTAGTTGCGGATGCTTACAATAGAGGTTAATCATAAGTGGGATGCTTGCCCAAGTAAGGGCAGCACCCAAGCACCGGTCCACCCACATACCAAATTATCAAAGTACCGAACGCGAATCATATGAACGTGATGAAAACTAGCTTGACGATATTCCCATGTGTCCTCAGGAGCGCTTTACATCATATAAGAGTTTGTCCAGGCTTGTCCTTTGCTACAAAAAGGATTCGGCCACCTTGCTGCACTTTATTTACTTTTGTAACTTGTTGCTCGCTACAAATTATCTTATCACAAAACTATCTGTTACCTATTATTTCAGTGTTTGCAGAGAATACCTTGCTGAAAACCGCTTATCATTTCCTTCTACTCCTCGTTGGGTTCGACACTCTTACTTATCGAAAGGACTACGATAGATCCCCTATACTTGTGGGTCATCAAGACTCTTTTCTGGCGTCGTTGCCGGGGAGTGAAGCGCCTTTGGTAGGTAGAATTTGGTAAGGAAAAATTTATATAGTGTGCTGAAATTTACTGTCACTTGTTACTATGGAAAGTAATCCTTTGAGGGGCTTGTTCGGGGTATCTTCACCCCGACCAGCAGAGCAAAGAGTTGCTCCTCAACCTACTGCACCTATGGAAAATGAAAATGAAAATGTCTACTTCGAAATTCCTTCAGGTATGATAGAAAAACTACTAGCTAAACCTTTTGCAGGAGATGGAACATTACATCCTAATGAGAACCTAATATATGTGGATGAAGTTTGTGGATTATTTAAGCTTGCAGGTGTGCCCGGAGATCTTACTAAGAAGAAGGTCTTCCCTTTATCTTTGAAGGGAGATGCATTGACATGGTATAGGCTATGTGATGATACGGGCTCATGGAACTACAAATGATTGAAATTGGAATTTCATCAGAAGTTTTATCCTATGCATCTTGTTCATCGTGATCGCAATTATATATGTATAATTTTTGGCCTCACGAAGGAGAAAGCATCTCTCAAGCTTGGGGGAGCTTAAATCAATGTTATATTCATGCCCCAATCATGAGCTCTCAAGAGAAATGATTATTCAAATTTTTTATGCTCAGCTTTCTCATAGCAATCGCACCATGCTCGATACTTCTTGTGCTGGCTCTTTTATGATGAAGACTATTGAATTCAAATGGGATTTATTGGAAAGAATTAAACGCAACTCTGAAGATTGGGACCTCAACGAAGGTAAGGAGTCAGGTACGACATCTAAGTTTGATTGTGTTAAATCTTTTATGGATACCGATGTTTTCTGTAAATTTAGCACTAAATATGGACTTGACTCTGAGATAGTAGCTTCTTTCTGTGAATCTTTTGCTACTCATGTTGATCTCCTTAGGGAGAAGTGGTTTAAATATCATCCTCCCATAGAAGTAAAAGTAGCTGCACCTATTAGAGTTGAAGAAAAGAATGTCACCTATAATGATCCTATTGCTCCTACTGCTTATGTTGAGAAACCACCTTTCCCTGTTAGGACAAAAGATCATGCTAAAGCTTCAACTGTGGTTCGAAAAAGCAATATTATAACTTATACACCTCCTGAGCAAATTAAAGTTGAACCTAATATTGCTATTGTTAAAGATCTCTTGTCTGATAATATTGATGGGCATGTTATTCATTTCTGTGATGAGACTGCTAGAATTGCTAAACCTTGTGCTAGAGATAAACCTAGATCTTTGGTAGGCATGCATGATATTTCTTTTAAAACAGGAAATCATTGTTATCATGGCTTATGTGATATGGGTGTCAGTGCTAGTGCTATACCTCATGACTTATACAAAGAAATTATGCATGATATTGCACCTGCTGAGATAGAAGATATTGATGTCACAATTAAACTTGCCAATAGAGATACTATTTCACCAATTGGAATTGTTAGAGATGTTGAAGTCTTGTGTGGGAAAACTAAATATCCTGCTGATTTTCTTGTTCTTGGCTCCCCACAAGATAGCTTTTGTCCCATTATTTTTGGTAGACCCTTCTTAAACACAGTTAATGCTAAGATAGACTGCAAAAAGGATGTTGTTACTATTGGTTTAGGTGATATGTGTCATGAATTTAATTTCTCTAAATTTCGTAGACAACACCGTGAAGAGGAATTGCCTAGTAAAGATGAAATTATTGGTCTTGCTTCTATTGTCGTACCTCCTAGTGATCCTTTAGAACAATATTTGCTAGACCATGAAAATGATATGTTTATGAATGAAAGAAGGGAAATAGATGAAGTATTCTTTAAACAGGAACCCATCCTAAAACACAATTTGCATGTTGAAATCCTAGGGGATCCTCCTCCACCCAAGGGTGATCCCGTGTTTGAGCTCAAACCGTTACTTGATACTCTTAAATATGCTTATCTTGATGAGAAAAAGATATATCTTATTATTATTATTAGTGCTCACCTTTCAGAGCATGAAGAAGAGAGATTATTGAAAACTCTGAAGAAGCACCGTGCTACTATTGGATATACTCTTGATGATCTTAAGGGCATTAGTCCCACTCTATGTCAACACAAAATAAATTTGGAGGAAGATGCCAAACCAGTTTGTGATCCTAAGATGAAGGAAGTGGTAAGAAAGGAAATATTAAAGCTTCTTGAGGTAGGTATAATTTATCCCGTTGCTAATAGTCAGTGGGTAAGTCATGTCCATTGTGTCCCTAAGAAGGGAGGTATTACTGTCATTCCTAATGATAAAGATGAGTTGATCCCGCATAGAATTATTACAGGTTATAGGATGGTAATTGATTTCCGCAAATTAAATAAAGCTACTAAAAAAGATCATTACCCCTTACCTTTTATCAATCAAATGCTAGAAAGATTATCCAAACATACACATTTTTGCTTTCTAGATGGTTATTCTGGTTTCTCTCAAATACCTGTGTCAGCCAATGATCAATCAAAGAGTACTTTTACTTGCCCTTTTGGTACTTTTGCTTATAGTCGTATGCCTTTTGGTTTATGTAATGCACCTGCTACCTTTCAAAGATGCATGATGGCTATTGTCGGTGTCAAAACCGGCGGATCTCGGGTAGGGGGTCCCGAACTGTGCGTCTAGGCCGGATGGTAACAGGAGGCAGGGGACACGATGTTTTACCCAGGTTCAGGCCCTCTTGATGGAGGTAAAACCCTACGTCCTACTTGATTAATATTGATGATATGGGTAGTACAAGAGTAGATCTACCACGAGATCAGAGAGGCTAAACCCTAGAAGCTAGCCTATGGTATGATTGTATTGTATGGTTGTTGTCCTACGGACTAAAACCCTCCGGTTTATATAGACACCGGAGAGGGTTAGGGTTACACAAGGTCGGTTACAAAGGAGGAGATATCCATATCCGTATTGTCTAGCTTGCCTTCCACGCCAAGTAGAGTCCCATCCGGACACGAGACGAAGTCTTCAATCTTGTATCTTCATAGTCTAACAGTCCGGCCAATGGAGATAGTCCGGCTATCCGGAGACCCCCTAATCCAGGACTAGCTCAGTAGCCCCTAAACCAGGCTTCAATGACGATTAGTCCAGCGCGCAGTATTGGCTTCGGCATTGCAAGGCGGGTTCCTTCTCTGAATACACCGCAGAAGAATTTGAATACGAGGATAGTGTTCGACCCTGCAAAATAAGTTCCACATTCCACCGTAGAGAGAATAATATTTTCACGGATCTAATTTGCTGGCTTGTTTTGGTAGCATGACATTACGTCATGGCCCGGTGATTATTCGAACCGTTTCTTTTAACCAGCCCCGCACATAACGCGAGGCATTTTTTCGACACGTCTTGTCAAAGCAGAGATCGTGTCCCCTGATTACGGGATTCTCATCAATATGGGCGTGGGTAACCCAACCGCGCCATCAATTGCGGCGCTTGGGGGATAAACAAGTTTTACCAGGCAAGTGGGGACGCTTAGTTTCGTCCACCCATATAAAGGGATAAGGATTCACCTTTCTATCCACGCCTTCTTCCTCCCTTACCCATCCATTTTCGCACACTCGAGCTCTAGCGCCCAAGTCCGCACTTCCCACCTTGACCTTCTCCAATCATGTCCAGAGCGAGAGGCAAGTGGATGATCTCCTCCGTCATGGAGGGAGACATCAAGAAACTGAGGAGAGCCGGATACTTGCCCGACGACATCGCGCACCGGCTCCCAGATGAGAGGCAGCTCATCCCCACCCCCAGGCTCCATGAGAGGGTAGTATTCCTCACCCATTTCCTCCGTGGACTGAGGTTCCCTCTCCATCCCTTCGTTCAGGGGCTCATTTTTTATTACGGCCTAGATTTCCACGATCTGGCCCCGAACTTCATCCTCAACATCTCGGCGTTTATCGTCGTGTGTGAGGCCTTCCTCCGCATCAATCCCCACTTCGGCTTATGGCTGAAGACCTTCAATGTCAAGCCGAAGGTGGTGGGCGGCTGCCAGGCGGAGTGCGGAGGCGCCATGGTGGGCAAGATGCCCAACATAACATGGCTCAAGGGCTCCTTTGTGGAAACCATAAAGGGGTGCCAATCGGGGTGGTTCTACATCACCGAGCCACGCAACCCTGCATGGGCAGCGGCCCCCAAGTTCCGATCTGGCATCCCCACGCGGCTCACCTCCTGGAAAGAGAAGGGCCTGTCCTGGGGTAGTTCGAAAGAGCTAACCGGACTCCAAACATGTATTCAAAACATGGTGGACAAGAAGCTCAAGCATGTCAACATAGTCCAAGTTATGCTCATCCGCAGGATACTTCCGTGCCAACAATGGGAGTTCAACTTGTGGGAGTTCAATTCGGCGCCGCACCGAACTCTGAACAGGCTCTTCGACACAACTCATGAAGACGCCTAGAGGGTGCTGTTCAAAAGTGCCGAGGTCCCCCCCTATTACTGAGGATCACGGATTCAGCACGAAGCGCCAAGCCAGTTCAGTAAGCTGTTTTACCTTTCACAGGATAATTATTTTTTATATAGATTGACTCTATGCGGGATCTAAACTCCCGTACCTTTGACAGGACTGGCAGAAGATGGCCGGACAGATCGACTGTCCGGCTCCTTTGCCCGAAGGCCTCGCAGATGCTCTTCTGGCGAAGATGCTGACTCCGGCCCCTTATAAGGTGCCGGAGAAGACCAAGAAGGCCTAGGGAACCCAAAAGAGTTCCTAACGCCAGGCGTCGTCGGACTCACCGTCCGATGACTCTGCGACGCACTCTTCCTCTGAAGACGAGGAAGAAGAAGAAGAAGATGCTCCCCCATCGACTGGGAGAGACGAGAAAAGGAAGGCCGCCCCAACTAGGGAGGCCAGAGGGTCCAAGAAGGGAAGGACTCTCCTTCCGGACAGTTCCATCGCCGCTGACGAAGGCGAAGGCGAGTGGTTGCCCAGGGTCAAGACCCCGGGGAGATCATAAGTATTTGGATACCAGAGTAACTCCTAGGATTCCTTTGGCGCACTGCTTTCCCTAACGCCAAACGCAATTATGCAGGCCACCATGAGCCAGTATCGATGTATCATCTGACGGCTCCTTGGGCTTGTCGGACATGGATAGCGATCCAGTCCCGACCACCACCTCCCCTCATACTGCCGACGATGCTGAGGTGTTGTCCCAAGAGGCACCGGATCGAGGGGAGATAGTCCTGGAGGCGCCTCAAGGCGACCTTCCGGACTCTGGGAGCCGTGGGGATAGGGCCCCCGAGAGCTCCGAGTTCGGCCCTAAGCCGAACACCGTGCCGAACCCTCCAGCGGTTCCGGGCTCGGGCAGGTGGCCTCCTTCTAAAAGGGGAAAGACGCATGTGCCGGTGACCTCTGTCCATCCAGAGGCACCGGACAATTTGCTGGAAGCGCTTCGCAGCGCTTCCATCGACGAGGAGCACCACACTATCATGAGTGCGGTGATCCAGAAGGTTCAGTCCGCCAAGAGCGGATTGACTGAAGCCTGTGCCAGCCTTCTAAGAGGCTTTGAGGTAAGTGTTTTAAAATGTAGTAGAAATATTACCGCACAGACAGTAGCCCCTAATGCTTTGTTTGGTGTTCGCAAAGAAAAGCCGAACAGAGGATCAAATAATATCGCAGGAGTCTAATATAAGTATGTCAATATGCATATGCAGGCTTCGCTGCTGGCGTCCGCCGCACTAACTGCGGAGGTCGCCGTACTAAAGCAGGACCTCGAGGGGTCCAAGAAAGAGCTCGGCCTTGCCAAGAGGCAGCTCGAGGAGAACAAGGCTAAGTAATACCCCGTCTATAGATATGTATATATATATATATAAAAGGACGCGATTGCAAAATGACAGGATCATTGTATGTTTGCCAGGGGCCATGACCGAGGTGGCGACCCTGAAGCAAGCGCTGGCCAAGGCCAAAGATACAGCGGCCAAGGAGCGCACCGAGCGAGAGAAGCACGAGGCTCGGGTGGGCGAGGTGCAGCAAGAGCTCCAGGCTCTTGTGGCGAAGCACGAGGAGTTGGAGCTTGACTCCAAGACGCGGGAGTCTGAGCTTGCCGCGGCCCTCGAGAGTGTAAAAAGTGCCAAGGCCGAAGCCCAAAAGGCCCTCCAAGAGATCGACGCGATGAAGAAGATAGCGGCAGGTAAGGCTTTCTATATGCAAAGCAAGCATGTAAAAGTAAATTACCGATTACTTACCCGGATCCGGAACTCCTCAGGAGCATTCGCAGATTTGCCCCGCAATGTGTCCGATGCCGCACAATTTTACCAGGCCGAGGACGGAAGCTCAACGGAGAAGCTGTTCTGGTCTCAGTATGCTGAGGCTGAACATCCGGTGCCAATGAGCGACCAGCTGAAGCAGATGGTCGAGCTACATAAGGCGGCCGATCAGGCCATGTAGAGCTTTATAGTCCGGTTGTGGCCTGGTGACGCCCTTCCGAACAACTTCTTCGGCCTAGTGAGGCGGCTCGTGGATGCCTACCCGCGGCTGGAGGTCGTCAAGCGATCTGTCTGCATTGAAGGTGCACGCCAGGCTTTCGCCCGTGTGAAGTTGCAGTGGGTCAAGCTAGACGCCATGAAGCTGATCAAGGAGGGGCCACTGGAGGGCAAGGAGCACCGCCACCCTGAGATGTACAACGAGGGTGTTCTGCCGGGTGCCCGTCTCATCACGGTTGAGTGTTCAAAAGATGTAATATTTGAGTAAACTTGCTCGTTTTATCTTGTATTTATGAAAACTTGTTTCAAATGCGCTATGCAACGCTTGTTTGAATTTAAAATATTACCTTCTTTTTGGCTGTTTATCCAATCTGAGAGATGGCTAGTCCTCGGCTTCTGCCCCCATGCCACGAGTGCTGGCGTGTTCGGGATAAACCTAAGCACTCTTGTTCCCATATTTGGGTCCTTCGAGGGAGGTGCTCACACTAGTAGAAAAGGGGGCAACGGTCCAGGCCGGGTCAGCCCATTAGTCCCAGTTCAGTCTAGAACCGGGACCCATGGGGCAGTGGACCCGGTTCGTGAGCCCAGGGGGCCGGCCGGGCCACGTGGGCCATTGGTCCCGGTTCGTCTGGACCTTTTGGTCCCGGTTGGTGGGACGAACCGGGACCAATGGCCTCGCTCCTGGCCCACCACCATTGGTCCCGGTTGGTGGAATGAATCGGGTCCAAAGGCTCCCCTTTAGTCCCGGTTCATGCCACCAACCGGGACCAATGAGGTGCCTATATATACCCCCTCGCATAAGAGCAGAGCACACTGCTCTGTTTTTTTCTGTCCGAGGGGGAGAGGGCTTGGTGGTGCTCTAGCTCACCTCCTATGCACACAAGGTGTTCGATGGAATGCCTGAGCCACACTACTTAAGCTTTCTCCTCTCCAAGCTCGACCTTCAAGCTCCATTTTCCTCAATATTTGTCTAGGTTTAGCGGTCCGTCATGCCCCGTCCCCGTCTTCACCGCCGTCGATCACCCGCGCCGAGCTCATCGCCGGCACCACCGTGGTGAGCCTCTTGTTCTTATCTTCTTTTTGAAAGGAAAAAATATTCTTACTTGTATGCTTACATAGATACTTGTATTATTTTCTTACTTTTATTATTGCATCTTATATAGTGCGATGGTTTTGGTATCCGTCCCCGTCGGCCCTCGTCCTATCTATGATTCGGATGTGGTATATATATTATCTTTATAACTATTGGTTCATTTATTGTTTATGAAAATTATGCCGACCAATGTGACATAGATTTTATTTATGTAGGATGTATGTGAATCGGAAATTCCAACCGACCCTATTGTCGAGAGGTTAAATTTAGTTGAAGAAGAAAACAATTTGTTGAAGGAAAAAATAAAAAAATTGAGGAGGAGAATATGATATTGGAGTTGCATGTTGCAGATGTCGTCGATGATCACAAGATCAAGATGGATGCAATGCGCTTGAAGATTAGAAAGATTAGAAAATATGCCATTCATACTGAGGCTTGGTATCATTATGCCGTTGGATCAATTGTTACCTTGGTTGCGATTATGATCGCATTTGTTTTCGCATTGAAATGTTTTACATAGTTTCAATGTATGGTTTAATTAATTAGATGCTCTAAAGAGTTATATGTTGTTAGATGAGAACTATGTATGTACTTTGGTTTTAATGTGATGATGAACTTCTATTAATTTGGACACTTAATTATATATACCGCACGCAGATGAACCGGTAATGGATGTACGGTGACAGACACACCTCCGAGTACATTAAGGGCGTGCATGAGTTTCTCGATGCGGCTGAGGCAAACGAGCAGAATAGTTTTTATGTGTTGTCCATGCAGTGAATGTGGGAATACGATGTCTTACTCTAACCGGAAAATCCTTCACTCCCACCTGCTTTACAAGGGTTTCATGCCACACTATAATGTTTGGACGACGCACGGAGAAATAGGGGTTATGATGGAAGACGGCGAAGAAGAAGAGTACGATGATAACTATGTGCCCCCTGAATACGGTGATGCTGCAACGGGGGGAGCTGGTGAAGATCAAGAGGAACCAGACGATCTGCCCAATGATGCTGCAACGAGTGAAGCTGCTGAAGATCAAGAGGAACCAGACGATGTGCCCGATGATGATGATCTCCGCCGGGTCATTGTCGATGCAAGGACGCAATGCGAAAGTCAAAAGGAGAAGCCGAAGTTTGATCGCATGTTAGAGGATCACAAAAAAGGGTTGTACCCCAATTGCGAAGATGGCAACACAAAGCTCGGTACCATACTAGAATTGCTGCAGTGGAAGGCAGAGAATGCTGTGGCTGACAAAGGATTTGAGAAGCTACTGAAAATATTGAAGAAGAAGCTTCCAAAGGATAACAAAGTTCCCGACAGTACATACGCAGCAAAGAAGGTCGTATGCCCTCTAGGATTGGAGGTGGAGAAGATACATGCGTGCCCTAATGACTGCATCCTCTACTGCGGTGCATACAAGGATCTGAACGCATGCCCCGTATGCGGTGCATTGCAGTATAAGACCAGACGAGATGACCCTGGTGATGTTGACGGAGAGCCCCCCAGGAAGAGGGTTCCTGCGAAGGTGATGTGGTATGCTCCTATAATACCACGGTTGAAACGTCTGTTCAGAAACGAAGAGCATGCCAAGTTGATGCGATGGCACAGTGAGGACCGGAAGAAAGACGGGAAATTGAGAGCACCCGCTGACGGGTCGCAGTGGAGAAAAATCGAGAGAAAGTACTGGGATGAGTTTGCAAAGGACCCAAGGAATGTATGGTTTGCTTTAAGCACGGATGGCATTAATCCTTTCGGGGAGCAGAGCAGCAATCACAGCACCTGGCCCGTGACTCTATGTATGTATAACCTTCCTCCTTGGATGTGCATGAAGCGGAAGTTCATTATGATGCCAGTTCTCATCCAAGGCCCTAAGGAACCCGGCAACGACATTGACGTGTACCTAAGGCCATTAGTTGAAGAACTTTTACAGCTGTGGAATGGAAACGGTGTACGTACGTGGGAGGAGCACAGACAGGAGGAATTTAACCTAAAGGTGTTGCTGTTCGTGACCATCAACGATTGGCCTGCTCTCAGTAACCTTTCAGGACAGACAAACAAAGGATACCACGCATGCATGCACTGTTTAGATGACACTGAAAGTATATACCTGGACAAATGCAGGAAGAATGTGTACCTGGGCCATCGTCGATTTCTTCCGACCAACCATCAATGTCGAAAGAAAGGCGAGGCACATCACCGGAAGAAGCCCGCCATGCGTACCGGTGATCATGTACTTGCTATGGTCAATGATTTACACGTAATCTTTGCAAAGGGTCCCGGCAGACTAGCTGTTCCGAATGACGCTGAGGGACACACACCCATGTGGAAGAAGAAATATATATTTTGGGACCCACCCAACTGGAAAGACCTAGAGGTCCGCTCTTCAATCAACGTGATGCACGTGACGAAGAACCTTTGCGTGAACCTGCTAGGCTTCTTGGGCATGTATGGGAAGACAAAAGATACACCTGACGCACGAGAGGACCTGCAATGTTTGCACGAAAAAGACGGCATGCCTCCGAAGCAGTATAAAGGTCCTGCCAGCTACGCTCTTACGAAAGAAGAGAAAGAAATCTTCTTTGAATACCTGCTCAGTATGAAGGTCATGACTGGCTTCTCGTCAAATATAAAGGGAATAATAAATATGCCAGAGAAAAAGTTTCAGAACCTAAAGTCTCATGACTGCCACGTGATTATGACGCAACTGCTTCCGGTTGCATTGAGGGGGCTTCTACCAGAAAACGTCTGATTAGCCATTGTGAAGCTATGTGCATTCCTCAATGCAATCTCTCAAAAGGTGATCGATCCAGAAATCGTACCAAGGCTAAGTTGTGATGTGGCGCAATGTCTTGTCAGTTTCAAGCTGGTGTTCCCACCATCCTTCTTCAATATCATGACGCATGTCCTAGTTCATCTAGTTGACGAGATTGTCATCCTGGAGCCCGTATTTCTACACAATATGTTCCCCTTTGAGAGGTTCATGGGCGTCCTAAAGAAATATGTCCGTAACCGCGCTAGGCCAGAAGGAAGCATCTCCATGGGCCATCAAACAGAGGATGTTATCAGGTTTTGTGTTGACTTCATTCCTAGCCTTAAGAAGATAGGTCTCCCTAAATCGCGGTATGAGGGGAGACTGACTGGAAAAGGCACTCTTGGAAGTGACTCAATAATATGCAGGGACGGATATTCTTGGTCTCAAGCACACTACACAGTTCTACAAAACTCTACCTTGGTGACCCCGTATGTCGATGAACATAAGAATAGTCTGCGCTCCAAACACCCAGAGCAGTGCGGCGACTGGATTACATGTGAACACATCAAGACTTTCAGCAGTTGGTTGGAAACACGTCTCAGAGGTGACAACACTGTTTGTGATGAGCTGTACTTGTTGTCCAGGGGACCATCTTTGACTGTATTGACTTACAAAGGATACGAGATAAATGGGAATACATTTTACACTATCGCCCAAGATCAAAAGAGCACCAACCAAAACAGCGGTGTCCGCTTTGATGCAGTAACCGAGAGCGGAAAGGACACATATTATGGTTACATAGTGGACATATGGGAACTTGACTACGGACATGATTTTAAGGTCCCTTTGTTTAAGTGCAAATGGGTCAATCTATCAGGAGGCGGGGTACAGGTAGACCCACCGTACGGAATGACAACAGTGGATCTGGAAAATCTTGGGTACACTGACGAACCGTTCGTCCTAGCCAATGATGTGGCACAGGTTATCTATGTGAAGGACATGTCTACCAAACCGAGAAAAAGAAAAGATAAGGAAGCGAATACATCATACGATGAGCCAAAGCGCCACATAGTTCTTTCAGGAAAAAGGGATATCCTGGGAGTGGAGGGCAAGACAGACATGTTTGAAGATTATGAAAAGTTTCATGAAATTCCTCCCTTCAATGTCTAGGCTGACCCAAGCATCCTGATAAACGATGAAGATTATCCATGGTTACGGCACAATAAGGAAATAACACAAGCGAAGAAAAAGTGAAGACTTTCTCCCGCAACTATTATGATGATACCATGCCAACTTTGTAACACACGATTATGCTATGCCAACTTTTTCAGAGTTCATTTGAAAGCTATTAATTTAGGTCGAATTTTCTCTATAGGTGCATCTATGTTCATTTTTTAGTAAAGTTAATCACAAACTCGTGATTCACACAAATTTCAAAGAAATCAAATTTTAACTATTCAAATTTGAAAACTAATGGCACTAACAAAAAGTTTATAATTTTTCTAAAACTAATGGCACTAACAGAAAGTTTATAATTTTGCTGACCTAAAAGAAAAAATAATTAAAAAATAAACCAAAAAACAAAACAAAATAAATAATACAGAAAACAAAACAAAAAAACTGAAAAAATAAAATAAAAATAACAACAATAAGTATTTTGTTGTAAGTAGAAACAAAATAAAATAAATAAAGCAACAAAGAAAACTAAAAACTAAAAAAGTGTTTTCAAATTTGAAAACTAATTGCACTAACAGAAAGTTTATAATTTTTCTAAAACTAAAAGCAAAAAGAATTAAAAAATAAAGCAAAAAACAAAAGAAAATAAATAATGCAGAAAACAAAACAAAAAAACTGGAAAAAAATAGGCACTAAAATAAAAAAAAACTAAAAAAGTGTTTTCAAATTTGAAAACTAATGGCACTAACAGAAAGTTTATAATTTTTGTGACCTAGAAGAAAAAAGAAATCACTAAAAAACTATAAGTATTTTGTTCTAAGTAGAAATGAAAAAATAAATAGCAAAAAAGAAGAAAATGCCTATAATATTTGTTATGACTAACTAAAATTACCAAATTGAGTATAATGATAAAACACAGTAATATTAAATAGCAGGAAAAAGAATGACTCAAAAAACAATTTTTATAGTAAAGTTATTCATAAACTAGCGATTCACACAAATTTTAAAAAATTCAAATTTAAACTATTCAAATTTTAAAACTAATGGCACTAACAGAAAGTTTATAATTTTTGTGACCTAAAAGAAAAAAATCACTAAAAACTATAAGTATTTAGTTCTAAGTAGAAATGAAAAAATAAATAGTAAAAAAATGCCACCTACTAGGCCACCACGGCGTGAATACGACTAGAAGCCCATCCATGGGCCCGGATTCAGGCCCACAGAAGGCCCAGCAGGCCCACAGGCATAGAGGTGTGAGATTAGGCCCAGAGGCCTGCAGTTATGAGGAGTTCGATGGAGATGGCGGGGCAGCGCTTATAAACAGGTGTGGCCGCTCCTCAGCTAGCGAGGTGGGACTAAACATCCCACCACACCGCGGCTTTGGCTGGCGCAGACCATTGGTCCCAGTTGGTGGCACCAACCGGGACTAAAGGGGGCATTGGTCACGGTTCGTGGCACAAACCGTGAGCAATGCCCCCTTTAGTCTCGGTTGGTGCCACCAACCGAGACCAAAGGCCGCCGCTTCCCGCCCTTTGGGCTGCTGAAAAGAGGGTTCTTTTTTCTAGCCCTCCGGATCGAGCACAACTTCGGTAAAGAGACGAGGCCCGAAGAAAAAGTTGAGCTCGGATGAAAAGTTTGAGATCATAGCAATCGCGCCCGACAGCCAACCGATTGAACCACTCCGGACAAAGAGCGCATTTGTTGCACAGTGCGGGGTTTTGGTTAGGGACAAGATCCCGATCAGCATCCAACAATGGTTAAAGCCGGCTACAGAAGACCCTGAGGTGTCTTATGTCAATGATATGCAGAAAAATGATCTTTGGACTGAGCTGAAGTCAAATTTCACCCTACCGCGAGAGGATGATCCGGAGAAGCCAGTTAAAGAGCAATTAATCAAGTCTTTTGCTCTTAAGGGGATGGCAGAACTATTCAGGAGGTGGAAGAAAGAGCTGAATAAGTTTGTCGAAAATAAAGAGACACCAGAATTCAAGGGCAGATATGAGAAGATCAGAGATCACTAGCCCGCATTTGTGGCCCGCAAGACATCCGAAAATAGTAAGAAGATGTCGGCCACAAACAAGCAAAATGCTGCGAAGAAGAAGCATCACCATCGCACGGTGTCAGGTGGCTACCTCGTAACCCGGCCTATGTGGGCCAAGACTGAGAATGATCTGGTTGATAAAGGGATCGAACCAGAGACTATTAACTAGCCAGACCGTTGCCGGACTTGGTTCTTGTCGGGTGGTAGGATCGACATATGCCAACGGGTGGCTTATCATTGCGGGGGCCAATAGAACGTCGCCGGTGCCTGGAAACGGGATGAGGCAAAGACATGCACGCCGGCGAATCTTACCCAGCTTCAGGGCTCTCCGGGGAGATAACACCCCTACTGCTGCTCTGCGGGGTCTCCGCATGGTTACTAAGTGCACAAGTAGCTACAATGCTCCTTGAGCTGTTTGGGGTGGAAGGAGGAAGAAGGGCTCCGCTCAGCTTGCTTCCTCTCCTTGTATGTGTCTAGGTCTAGAATGAGAGTTCAACCCTTTGCATGGGTGCACCGGGGGGTTTATATAGGCCTACCCCCCGGGGGTACAATGGTAATCCGACTGGGCGCGGGGCCCAGCTGTCTGTGACTATGCTCGCCGGCTTCTCCGCCGGCTTCTGGGGCCCGCCGGCTGGTGGGTCCCGCCGGCTGCTGGCCCCTAGGTCGACAGGCCGGCCCCACCGGCCAGGGCCTGGTCGGCAGCTGGTTACTGTTGCTCTGTGTTTGTTGGCGCAGGCTTGGTCGGGGTAAGCGTGGCTACAGTAACGCCGCCTTGGCGGGCGATTACTGTAGCCCCGCCGCACCTTGTCTCCTTAATGGGCGTCTCCTTCGAGGAGGGCGGCAGGCCGGCTACGTGAAGCCGGCCCTCTGTCTTGCCGGCTTGAGAGGGGGTGTGGCCGCCTTCGGCATCTCTCTGCCCGAAGGGGCCCACCGCTTCGGGGGCCACGCTGGCGGCCCGTCGTGGACGGCGTCAGAGCCGCCGTGGCTACAGTGCCGCGCCGGGCGGGTCGCAGCTGCCCGCACGACGCGCTGTACCAGGCGTGCTCCGGGTTTTGGGGGTGGCAGGCTCCACTGTAGCCATGCCCCGCTTCATCATCGCAGAGTGGACGCGTACATTGCGGGTACGGCGTTGACTGCTTTATCGGAGCCGGCCCGGCAATAGCCGGCCTTGTCGTAGCCGGCCTTACCGTAGCCGGCTCTCCACAGCTTTCTTCATGGGGGTAAAGGGCGGGCCGCCCCCGAAGCCGGCTAGGATGGTAGTCGGCCAGGGGGGAGGCGGCCTAGGTCTTGAGTCTCCTTATGAGCCGGATGGGCTCATAATTTTTTCTGAGGGTCCAGGGGAAGCCGGCTGCGCTACCCATGGCTATTTACCCTGACAGTAGTCCCCGAAGGCGGGCGAGCTTCACGGCGGACGAAAGGACGGGAAGCTTGGCCGGCTTCATACCCTGAGGGGCCGACCTCGTCGTTGCAGCCGACTTCGGAGCACTTTTTTGTTATTAAGGTGACCGTGGTTGACCCGCGGGCTGGCCGCGGGCCCCACGACGAGCCACGTGGCGGGGAAGCCCTGCCGTCGCACGCGCGCGACGGGACGCCGCCACAGGCCCGGGCCCGCCACTCCCCGGCCTTGGCCCGGGCGCAGATCTTTTGTGGCCCGAGGGGGCTGCTCGCCTCCCCGCGGCCGTTACTTCGCGTCATCAAGGCGCTTAATTAACGCGGGCATGGGGGAGATGGGCACGATCGATCCCCATGATCCCCCACGCCGCGCCTCCTCGTCTCTAGCGCACGCGCCTACAAGTAGGGGGGAGGGCGAGAGGCACAGGCCCGTTCGCTCCCCTGCTCCCCGTCCCTCCTGCTCCTCTTCTTCTTCTTCTTCCTCGCGCCCGACGCAGCTTCGCACCGCAGCCCACCCACGTCGCCATGTCTCTGGCTTTGTCGAGCTCGTGGGACGGGTCCAATGTCCACGAGGACCATATTGAGTTCCTCCGCCAGACCCGGCGCCTGCCCGCCGCCAACCTCATGCAGGTGCGTCTGGCGCCCACGAAGGAGGTCTCGCCGGCGCCGGAGGAAGGCGAGTGCATCGTCTTCCGCGCGCACTTCCTCCATGGCTTCGGCTTCCCGGCGAGCAGCTTCATGCGCTCTTTCCTTGAATTCTACAACCTCCAACCACACCACGTCACGCCCAACGCAGTGCTGCAGCTCTCGGCCTTCGTCTCGCTCTGCGAAGGATTCTTGGGGGTGCTGCCGATGCTGGAGCTCTGGGCGGAGCCGTTCCAGAACAAGCTCGGCACCGTCTCTGCCGGCGTGCTGGCTCCCTGCGGCCCCTTCATCGCGATGAAGAGGGCAAGCGACGACAACCCCTTCCCCCACATTCCTCTGATCCAGTCTGTCAAGCTTTGGCAGAAATCCTACTTCTACATCAAGAATGTCGCCCCGCACGGCGACTACGTCAATCTGCCGGCTTACGTAGCCGGCCCGCCGGCTGGGAGGCGGCGGACCTGGGGCTACCGGTCGAAGTCCTTGTCTCCGGCTGGGAATGCTTCCATCTCCCGGCTGCGGCTGATGGTCCAGTCGGAAGGCCTGCGCACATCCGACCTAGTAACCGCCTTCGTTGAGCGCCGGATTCTGCCCCTCCAAAGCCGGCCGCACATGATGTGCCAAATGAGCGACCGGTTCGACCCTTGCCGGCTAAGCACCTGGGAGATGCCCCATGCCGAGGTGGCTCTGATGGCGAACTACATCGCCAAACTGAAGCTCACCGACGAGTGGCAATTCGGCAAGGCGCCGTACTCCCGCGCCCATCCTCCGCCTGTGGTAAGTTTTTCTTCTCGTCGTCTGCCGGCTTGAGTCAGCCGGCTTCTGACCAGGCGGCTCTTCTCTTTTTTCTCTTCATCAGAATCCTCTCCTCCCGCCGCCAGCCGGGGCGGCTGGAGTCGACCGCGAGTACGCCCCGGACCATACGGTGGACGACCTCGACGACCCGGATCTCTCCGCAGTCGCCATGGAGGATGCCGCCATAGGGGACGCCGCCGAACTCGGCGGCACGGGGCTCTCGGCCAGTTTCGACGACTGGCCGGACAATTTCGAAGCCGAAGAACTCCCGCGCCACCAGCCGGCAACCGACCGCCGCGGCGCGGGCTCGTCTGCCTCGCCGACTGCCGGTGGCGGGAAGGGGAAACGCCAGGCCGCGCTCCCACTCTTCGGAAGCCGGCCGAAGAAGCCGAAGGCCTCCGCCGCGGCCACGAAGCACGAGGAGGCGGCGGCGAAGGCGGCCCGCTTCCGGAAGGCGGTGAAGAAGCCCCCCTCAGTTTCCGCGTAAGTCTAGTAGCCGCCTACGTGCTTGTTATTCTGAAGTCTTCCTTTACTTGAATGTTTCTCTGATTTTCTGAGCAGGGCGCCGCTCTCCCTCGAGCGAGGCCCAGCCGGCTCCGTGGTCGGGCCGAGTGCCGGATCCTCAGGGTCCCGCCAAGTGGACCCCCGCGCCGAACTTGACGCAGCCACGGAGCGCAACGCTCGCGAGGCGCGTCGAGAGAGGGAGGCGGCCGAGCGGGAGGCGGCGGAGCGGGAGGCCGCCCTGACGGCGCCGGGGCGGGCGAGCGCGGCGGCCGAGACTCCATCAGAGCGGGCGGCCGCGGAGACGGAGGCGGAAGGCGCGCGTAGCCAGCCTCCGCTACTCGCCATCCCCCTCCAGACTTTGGATCCGGACATCCCTCTGCCCACGGCGGAGGAGATTATCCCCGAGCAGCCGCCGGTGCAGAGGGACGAAGTCTTCGAGATTTCCGTCGAGAGGACGTCGCCGGCAGCGCCAGCCGGACCAGGCGAAGGCGGCCAATCGTCGGCGGTGCCGGAGGAGCCGGCCCGGGCCGCGCCCGAGGCCGGAGCCGGCCTTGAGATCGAGCTGGCGGCAGGCCGGCATGCCGTAGGGGGCACGGCCCCGCCGGACACGCACCGAGCCACGGGGGCTGAGCAGACGGCAGATGCCCTGGAGGTGGCCAGCTCCGCTACGTCTGGCTGGATTCCTAGCGAAGGGAGCGGCGAGCTGAACATCGCGGCTCAAGAGGTTCGGAGCCGGCTGCAGGCCCAGCCGGCCTCCTGAGGCAATTTACTCAGGAGTTTCTGTCGATGCGGTCTGCAATCCGGGTAAGTCTTCACTCCTTGACCGTTCTGGTCCTTTGAATTTTTTCCGTGGGGGCGCGCTAGCGCACCCACTGGGTGTAGTCCCCGAGATCCGGGCCGACTACAGCGCAGTTGGGTCGGATCTTACTCGACAGCTATCTTTGACTGTTCTTTCTGATCTCTTAGGATTATCATAATTCTCGCGCTGCCGCCTTCAACTCCCAGGCTCGGGAGCTAAGCCGGAGGACCGAAGACCTCGCCAGCAGCCGGCGTAAGTGTTTTGTCCTTATTTATTTCTCGTGGGGGCGCGACAGCGCACCCACTGGGTGTAGTCCCCGAGATCCGAGCCGACTGCAGCGCAGTCGGGTCGGATCTTACTCGACGACTTTTCCTTTGCTAACTTTTCTCTTTATCTTTTGCTCGTGCAGAGGCCAACGCCGACCTGCGGAGGGAACTCGGCGTGGTGCAGGCCGCTCTTCGCGCCAAGGACGCCGAGTATGCTGACTTGGTTCAAGAGCGCGACCGCCTGGCGACGAAACTGGCCGACCAAGAGGAGAGCCACAAGGCGGCCCTGCAAAAGGCGCAGGACAGCGAGGCTACCCTGAAGGCGGAGTTCGAGGCCAGGGAGGCGAGCTGGGCCGAGACGCGCCAGGCGCTGGAAGAAGGCTTTGGCCGGATCGAGGATCTTATCGATGGTAGGCCGTCCTTCTTGTTCTTCTTCCATCCGCCGGCCGCCTGCGGCTTTGTTTTGACATGTGTTTGTTATCTTGCGCAGAGTACTTTCCCGGTCAATCCGTCCTCGCCGCCCAAGCCATCGAAGCCTACCGCGAGGAGCGCCGTCAGGCCGGGGTTGTGATTCCGCCGGACGCGAATCGGACGTTGTCGGAGCAGCTCATCGCCGTCCAGGCACGGCTGCAGCCGGCCCACCGGCTGCTTCGCCGGCTCCAACGCGCCGGGGCGACGATGCTGGCCGCGCTCTGGCCCAGCTAGACAATTCCCCGCACCCCAAGCCGGACGGCCGACTGGCTCGAAGTCGCAGTCGGCCGCTTCGAGGCCTGGAAGGCGTCTGCGGCCCGTCTTGGAGCCGGGCGCGCGCTGGAGTTCGTCCGCGCGTGGTACCCAGGGCTAAGCCAGGACCAGCTGCGGACGTGGCGGTCGGAAGCCGACGCGGAACTGGAGGAGGTGCGGCCGGCGATCGCGCAACGCGCCTCGACGATCGCCGAGTGCACCGACACCAACGTCTTCGCGCCGAAGCTCAACGATGATGGCGCCGCCCAGCCGGAGGAATGGTTCGGGCTGAACCCGGCGGACAGCGAGGACTCGGCCGAAGAGATCGCCTCCAGCGACGAGGGCGAGGATGACGAGGAGGAGGACGGCGAAGACGCCGAGCCGACTAGTGAGACGGCCGATCGTCCCCCAGCCGACCGTGCCTCCAGCAACGAGCCACGCGGGAGCGCGCCCTCTGCCGGAGACGATGATCAAGCTGAGGTTGGCCAGCCGGCCGCTCTTCAGCTGGCGCGACTGCTTCCACCGCCTAGCCCGGCTCGTCTGCGGCCCCGCCGGCTTGATCTGCCGTTCTTGTTGTCCCTATTTTACTTTTTCGGCAAATTTTAAATTTCTGCAATTCCACCCACTGGGGGTGCATCGAACACTGTTGGATGTCGACCTCTCTGGAGGCCTTTTGTGTAAATATTAATATATGCATGTGTTGGCGTTCATTCAAGTGTACTTTTTTGTCCTTAGGCTCTTTCCTTTGCCGCCTTCCCTCTTTGGGAAGGCAAGTACTTGAGCTTTCTTGGATTTGAAGCAGACTGAATGTAAGCCGGTCGGCCGGCTACTCTGGTAGTCGGTCGGTGGGACGCAGTCAGCCGGCTTTTGTTATATATGCGAGCCTGTTTGGTCCCTAGCCGTTTTTCATGTGAGCACCCTTTCCGGCTTGTGGCTCTTGCCAGCCGGGCAGTCGGTTCTTCGAGCTGCGATTTCGGCAAGAGCCAAGCCTGGGTGTCGGCACATTACTTGTCTGACTGCGGGTAGGGCTCCTTAATATAACTCTAGTCGGCCAGTCCCCGGGCCGACTCGTCGGACCCGGTACCGGACAAAATAAATGAAAAGGTAAAAATCATACGCATGATAACTTTCATTCATAAGATAAAGGGTGGCAGTCCCCGAGTCCTTCTCGGGGAGCCTACTGTTTCGTACTAAATACAAAAGTGGGCATAACACATACTGCGTTTTAACTATAAAACTTCTGAAGGAGATTTGCGTTCCATGGTCGCTCCGACTCCTTGCCGGAGTCGTCTCTTTTGCGTGCCTTCGGCTTCTGCGCGTCGATGAGGTAGTAGGCGTCGTTGCCCAAGGCTCTGCTGATGATGAAGGGGCCTTCCCAGGGGGCTGCGAGCTTGTGCTGGCCGGCTGTTCGCTGGATCAGCCGGAGCACTAGGTCGCCCTCCTGGAAGGATCTTGGGCGGACCCTCCGGCTATGGTAGCGGCGTAGACCCTGCTGGTAGATGGCAGACCGGCTGAGGGCTAACAGCCGGGCCTCTTCCAGCAGGTCGACGCCGTCTTCTCGTGCTTCTTTGGCTTCTGCTTCCGTGTACATGGTTACCCGAGGCGAGTCGAACTCGATATCTGTTGGGATGACCGCCTCGGCACCATATACAAGGAAGAAGGGAGTGAAGCCGGTTGATCTGTTGGGAGTAGTGCGCAGACTCCATAGGACAGCCGGCAGCTCATCGAGCCAGCAGCCGGCTGAACGCTCCAAAGGTACGACCAGTCGAGGTTTGATGCCGGACAAAATGAGGCCATTTGCTCGCTCCACTTGGCCGTTTGACTGCGGGTGGGCGACTGACACAAGGTCCAGCCGGATACCTTGCGCAGCGCAGAACCGTGCCAAGGCACCTTTGGCGAAGTTTGTGCCGTTGTCGGTGATGATACTGTGCGGTACGCCGTACCGGGTTGTTATATCTGCAATGAAGGTCACTGCAGTCGGCCCATTCAGCTTCTTGATCGGCTTCGCTTCGATCCACTTGGTGAATTTGTCGACGGCGACGAGCAAATGTGTCATGCCGCCGTGCGCCATCTTGAATGGGCCCACCATATCCAATCCCAAGACGGCGAAGGGCTAGGTGATGGGAATGGTCTTGAGTGCCGAAGCCGGCATGTGTTGCTGCGAGCTAAAAAGCTGGCAGCCTTTGCAGTGTTTGACTAGCTCTTTGGCGTCGTCCAAAGCAGTCGGCCAGAAGAAATCGTGGCGGAAGGCTTTGGCGACAAGTGATCTTGATGCGGCATGGTGGCCGCACTCTCCTTGGTGTATATCCCTGAGGATCACGATGCCTTTCTCCTGCTCGACGCATCACTGCAAGACTCCGGTGGCGCTGCGCTTGACAAGCTCTCTGTTGACGATTGTGTACGCTCCGGCCCGGCGCTGAACTTGTCTTGCTTCGTTTTTGTCAGTCGGCAGGTCATGGTTCACCAAAAAGTTGCGGATGGTTTGGGCCCATGATGGGGCGGCGACTTCCTCTGCCACCAATGTGGCCACAGCCACCAGGATGGGCGGGCTGGGTAATGCAGTGCTGGAGTCGGCCGCCGCTTGCTGTGCTGAAGAAGTCCCCGGGCCGGCTACCACAGTCCCCGGGCCGGGTGCGGCAGTCCCCGAGCCGGGTACTGCAGTCCCCGAGCCGAATATTGAAGCCCCCGGGCCGGCTGCTTGACTCTTTGAGCCGGACCCAGCCTCCTCGGGGTTAGGCGGCACGAAGATGGAGTCGGATTCTGGAGACGGTTTGATTGATGGCTTGAGGAGGCGTTGTAGGGCGACGCCGGCTGGTATTGCTTGCCGCGTGGAGCCTATTCGGGCCAGAGCATCTGCTGGCTCGTTGTCGGCTCGCGGTACATGAAGGAATTCACACCCGTCAAAGTATCCGCTGATTTGCTGCACTAGGAAGCGGTAGCTCGCCATGTTCGCGTCCTTGGCGTCCCAGTCGCCAGAAGACTGCTGCACCACCAAATCCGAGTCGCCATAGCACAGGATCCGGCGAATGCCAAGTTCCTTGGCAAGCCGGAGCCCGTGTACGATCGCTTCGTACTCGGCTACGTTGTTGGAGGCGGCGAAGTGGATCTGCAGCGTGTATCTGAGCTTGTCGCCCTTTGGAGAGGTAAGGACGACGCCAGCTCCCAGGCCGGTGCGCATTTTTGATCCGTCAAAGTGCATGCGCCAATGGGTGGAGTCGGGCGCTGGTGGTAAGTACTGGGTCTCGTCCCAGTCGACGAGGAAGTCGGCCATCGCTTGCGTCTTGATGGCGGTGCGGGGTTGGTAGAAGATCGTGTAGGGGGCCAGCTTGATGGCCCATTTAGCCACCCGGCCGGATGCATCCCGGCTGCCTATGATCTCGGCTAGCGGGGCGGTGCACACGACCGTGATGGGATGCTCTTGAAAGTACGGCTTCAGCTTCTTGGCGGCGAAGTACACGCCATAGCACATCTTCTGATAGTGCGGGTAATTTTGCTTTGAGGCGGACAGCACCTCGCTCAGGTAGTAAACCGGCCTCTGGACCGGCTGGGCTCGGCCTTCTTCGGGGCGTTCGACCACAATGACGGTGCTGACCACCCGGCTAGTGGCGGCAATATATAGGAGCATGGGCTCCTTCTCAGTCGGTGCCACCAAGACAGGCGACGTGGACAGCATTTTCTTCAGCTCGTGGAAAGCTTGGTCGGCCTGGTCATTCCACTCAAAGTGAGTGCTCTTCTTCATGAGGCGGTAGAGGGGGAGAGCTTGTTCTCCAAGCCGGCTGATGAAGCGGTTCAGAGAGGCCAGGCACCCGGTGAACTTCTGAATCTCTCTGAGCTTGGTTGGGACTGCCATCCTCTCGATGGCCTTGATCTTCACAGGGTTGCACTCTATGCCGCGTTCGGAGACCAGAAAGCCTAGGAGCTGGCCGGCTAGCACTCCGAACACGCATTTCTCCGGGTTGAGCTTGATCCAGAACCGGCGCAGGTTCTCGAATGTCTCCTTCAAGTCTTCCAGCAGAGTGCCACGCTTCTCCGTCTTCACCACAACATCATCCACGTATACGTGGGCGTTCTTGCCGAGCTGCGTGAGGAGGCACTTCTGCATGCAACGCTGAAAAGTGGCGCCGGCATTCCTCAAGCCGAATGTCATGGTCAGGTAGCAGAAGGCTCCAAATGGCGTGATGAAGGCGGTCTTCAGTTGGTCATCCGGGTTCAGCTTGATCTGGTGGTATCCCGAGTAGGCATCCAAAAAGCTCAACAGCTCGCATCCGGCTGTGGAGTCTATCACTTGATCGATCCTGGGCAGAGCGAAGGGATCTTTTGGGCAGGCTTTGTTGAGGCTTGTGTAATCTATACACATGCGCCACTTGTTATTCATTTTCAGCATGAGAACTGGGTTCGCGAGCCACTCGGGGAAGAAAACTTCCATGATGAAGCCGGCTGCAAGAAGCCGGGCTATCTCTTCCCCTACGATCCTGCTCTTCTCTTCTGACAGTCGGCGGAGGGGCTGCTTGACTGGTTTAGCATCCTCCCGCACGTGCAATTTGTGCTCGGCGAAATCCTTCGGAACACCCGGCATGTCCTTGGGGGACCATGCAAAGATATCCCGATTCTCACGGAGGAAATCGACGAGCTCCCTTTCCTATTTGCTATCCAGGCTCGCCCCAATGACGGCAAACCTCTCGGGGTGCTCGGGGTCGAGCTGTATCTTCTTGGTCTCCTTGGCCGGCTGGAAAGATCCTTGGGCATCATACTCCTTGGAGTCGGCAGGTTGGTTTAGCTGCTTGCTGGCCAGGGCCACGACCCGGTCCAGCGTCTTCTTCTCTGCAGCAATCACGAGGGATTCGGCCAGCCGGCTGCTGGCCGCGGCGCAGTCGGCGGACTTCTTGTAGTCGCTGGCGATGGTGATGACACCCTTGGAGCTCGGTATCTTCATCTTGAGGTAAGCATATTGGGGACCGCCATGAACTTGGCCAAGGCGGGTCGACCAAGCAAGGCATGGTAAGGGCTCTCCAGGTCCACCACCTCGAACCAGATTGCTTCCCGGCGGAAATGGTCCTTGCCCCCAAAGAGTACATCGATCTTGATCTTGCCGATGGGGGCACAGGACAAACTGGGTATGATGCCGTGGAACACCGTTCGAGTCGGCGCAAGCTGCTTTGCCTTGACGCCCAGCTTCTTCATGGTGTCGCGGTACAGGATGTTGATGCTGCTTCCGCCGTCGATCAGCACGCGGGAGAAGCGTGCGGCGCGCGTATCCGTCGCAAGGGTGGCCTCCAGGACCAATGCGTAGGAGCCGGGGGATGGCATCACCTCTGGGTGGTTGGCCCGGCTCCAACTGATGGGTTTCTCCGACCAGTGCATGTGGCCGGCCGGGCTAGTGGCGGCCACGTTGAGTTCTTGTTGCTCTCGGCGCTTGCTGTGCCGGTCTTCGGGCTGGCTCGTGAAGACGACATAAGATGCTTGCTCATCGGGGAACTCGTCCTGCACGGCGTCGACCGTGGGCCGGGCGGCTTTGGGCGGCGGAGCCGGCGGCGGCGGGCCGGCAGGCGGAGTCGGCGTGAGCCCTTCGCCCTTCGAGATTCGGGCGAGCCAGTTGCATTTGCGGGTCGTGTGGTTGGACGGCTTCGTGCCGCTGTGGAACTTGCACGGGGCATCAAGGGTTTGCTCGTAGGAGAAGGCCGGCTGCCAAGCCGGCCGACCGCCCTTGGGCTTCTTGGGTGCGGGCCGCCCTTCAGGCGGCGCGTCTTCGACCGTGGCCACCTGCCGGCTGGCGGGAGGCGGCGCAGGGCCCTTGCGCTTTTGATCATTCTGGTGTTGCCGTCGGCCGCCGTCTCTAGCCGGCGCTTTGGGCGCCGGATTGAGCACTTTTCCGGATGCGTCCACCCGGAGCTCGGTTTTCATTGAGGAGTCGGCGGTGGCGTACTTGTCGGCGATGTTCAGGAGCTCGTCGAGGGTAGTCGGCTCATCGCAGAGAAGCTTGTGTTTGAGGAGGGTGCCCTCTCGGCACCCGGCGGTGAAGTATTCGATGGCTTGCACCTCGTGCACCCCCTCGCAGGAATTGCGGAGCTCGGCCCAACGCGTCAGGTAGTCGCGAGTGGACTCGGCTGGGCCCTGTACGCACAGGGAGAGCTGTCTGGGCTTGGGAGCCCGCTTGTAGGTGCTGGTGAAGTTGCGAACGAAGGCTTCAGTGAAATCCACCCAGCTGTTGATGCTGAGGGGCTTGAGGCTGTTAAGCCAAGTCCGCGCCGTGCCTTGCAGCATGAGGGGCACGTACTTTACGGCAACGCACCGGTTGCCATTGGCGATGCTGACGGCTGTGGAGTAGTCGGTCAGCCAATCTTCCGGCTTCACTGAGCCGTTGTACTTGGGCGTGTCTCTTGGGAGCGAGAACCCTTTGGGGAAGGGCTCGTCGCGGATGCGGGGGCCAAAGCAAGGCGGGCCGACATCGTCTTCTTCTTCTAGCGCCAGGGATCGGGCCAGGCGGTCGATCCGGTGGCGGGCGTCGTTTTCGCTGATTCCCTCACGACGACCAAGCCGGCCGCTGAGAGTCGGGTGAGCCACTGGAGGCGGGGTAGGATATCTCTCTCCGCGAGCTCGAGGCGGAGGCGGGGCGCCCCGCCATTCCATGGCTCGGGAGCGGCCGTCCGCGTCTCGCTCGATGGAGACTTGGGTCCGGCTTCGGCTGGAAGCCGGCTCTTTCTCGCGCCGCGCGTGGGTGTTGCTGGTAGTCGGTGACCGGGAAGTCGCGCCGTGCTCGCGGCGCGGGGGAGGGCTCCCCCCGCAGGCGTCGGCTTCGTGCCGTCGTGCGGCCGCATCAATCAGTTGCTGGATGCGCCGCGTCATGTGGGGGAGGTCTTCGGCTTCCAAGCCGTCCAGCTCGTCTACGGCCGCCTGGGCGGCGCGCAGGTTCTCGAGCGGGGTGGCGTAGACCGGGCGATCCACTCCAAGCGTGTCGGCGATGACGGCGCCGCGTTGCCTGACCACGCCGGCCCGGCTAGGGCCAGCCGGAGCCGGCGTGCCGAAGGCGGCGCGGTCACCTTCGCGCTGGTAGGCCTCGGTGAGGCGTCTTATGGAGGCCAGCCGCCGGCCCTCCGCGAGGAGGGTGAGGCGGCGCGGCTCCAGAACTTCGTCGCTGGCATCAGCCGGAAGGGGGGGTGGACAAGTCTTGGGCAGCCGCGAGTGGGGCGTCGCGGGCGCCCTTGTCCGTCGGGCCGTCGAGGCCGATAACCATCACCTCGGGGGCGTCAGAATCGCGATCGCCAGCCAGAGGGAGCGGGTCATTGTAGACCGTGACGTTGGTGGGGAAGGTATCGTAAGATGCCGCGTCGGAGTCGACGGGCATCGGGTCGGTGGAGCCAATCGACTCCAAATCCGCAGCGGGCTCGCTGGAGACGTGGAGCTGGCTAAGGAGGTTGGCGAGGTGATCTGTGCCTGCATCGGAGGCAAGCTCGTCGGAGATGCGGGCCTTGTCGAAGAGGTTGGCGAGGTCGCCAGCCGCGCAGGCATTGGCGACGCCATGCAGCGCGTCGCGGCAAGCGCCATCGGGCGAGCCGGGCTGGCTGCGCTCGCGAGGAAAGAAAAGGGTTCCCGTCCAGAACAGGTCTCCGGACGACGGTGCACCTGGCCCCACGGTGGGCGCCAAATGTCGGGTGGTAGGATCGACATATGCCAACCGGTGGCTTATCATTGCAGGGGCCAATAGAACGTCGCCGGTGCCTGGAAACGGGATGAGGCGAAGACATGCACGCCGGCGAATCTTACCCAGCTTCAGGGCTCTCCGGGGAGATAACACCCCTACTGCTGCTCTGCGGGGTCTCCGCATGGTTACTAAGTGCACAAGTAGCTACAATGCTCCTTGAGCTATTTGGGGTGGAAGGAGGAAGAAGGGCTCTGCTCAGCTTGCTTCCTCTCCTTGTATGTGTCTAGGTCTAGAATGAGAGTTCAACCCTTTGCATGGGTGCACCGGGGGGTTTATATAGGCCTACCCCCCGGGGGTACAATGGTAATCCGACCGGGCGCGGGGCCCAGCTGTCTGTGACTATGCTCGCCGGCTTCTGGGGCCCGCCGGCTGGTGGGTCCCGCCGGCTGCCGGCCCCTAGGTCGACTGGCCGGCCCCACCGGCTAGGGCCTGGTCGGCAGCTGGTTACTGTTGCTCCGTGTTTGTTGGCGCAGGCTTGGTCGAGGTAAGCGTGGCTACAGTAACGCCGCCTTGGCGGGCGATTACTGTAGCCCCGCCGCACCTTGTCTCCTTAATGGGCGTCTCCTTCGAGGAGGGCGGCAGGCCGGCTACGTGAAGCCGGCCCTCTGTCTTGCCGGCTTGAGAGGGGGTGTGGCCGCCTTCGGCATCTCTCTGCCCGAAGGGGCCCACCGCCTCGGGGGCCACGCTGGCGACCCGTCGTGGACGGCGTCAGAGCCGCCGTGGCTACAGTGCCGCGCTGGGCGGGTCGCAGCTGCCCGCACGACGCGCTGTACTAGGCGCGCTCCGGGTTTTGGGGGTGGCAGGCTCCACTGTAGCCACGCCCGCTTCATCATCGCAGAGTGGACGCGTACATTGCGGGTACGGCGTTGACTGCTTTATCGGAGCCGGCCCGGCAGTAGCCGGCCTTGTCGTAGCCGGCCTTACCGTAGCCGGCCCTGCCGTAGCCGGCCCTCCACAGCTTTCTTCATGGGGGTAAAGGGTGGGCCGCCCCTGAAGCCGGCTAGGATGGTAGTCGGCCAGGGGGGAGGCGGCCTAGGTCTTGAGTCTCCTTATGAGCCGGATGGGCTCATAATTTTTTCTGAGGGTCCAGGGGAAGCCGGCTGGGCTACCCATGGCTATTTACCCCGACAGTTCTTTGGTGCTAGCGGAACCTTGGACCCTGTATCAGGGAAGTGCATTTGGACGAACGATCAAATGGACATAGCAGTCAAGAAGCTTCAGCAGTATATCGAAGCAGCGCAGCAAGGGACGTTCGTTCCAGACAGAGAGAACGACGAGCTCACAATGGCCCTCGGGAATCCTGAGCACCCTGGACGGACACGAGGCACGCCAGGCTCCATTCCGTGGAAGGTTGGGTTTCCGGACGCAGGCGGTTACAAATGCCACAGGAGGAGGAAGAAAGTGGAGCAGACCCAACTGCAGGCGCTGCACGCTAGGGTACAAGTGATAGAGGAACGAGAAGCAAATCGCAGCAAACGAACTGCCGAAGCTTCCCCCGAAGCTACCCCGCCATCTCAGCGGAGAAGCAACGTGGCTTCCACTGAGCTGCTTCAGACATACTGCATAATAAAGGTCCATATCACAAGTGGCAATATAATGTGACGTTCTTTCGCATTGAGATTTTGTGCATCCAACCATAAAAGCGCATGACAACCTCTGCTTCCCTCTGCGAAGGGCCTATCTTTTACCTTTATCTCCTACCTTACATAAGAGTCATGGTGATCTTCACCCTTCCTTTTTACATTGTATCTTTTGGCAAGCACAACATGTTGGAAATATCCTGGTATATATGGCTAATTGGATGTGAGTTTTCATGAACTATTATTGTTGACATTACCCTTGAGGTAAAACGTTGGGAGGCAAAACTATAAGCCCCTATCTTTCTCTGTGTCCGATTAAAACTCCATACCCATAAGTATTGCGTGAGTATTAGCAATTGTGAAAGACTATATGATAGTTGAGTATGTGGACTTGCTGAAAAGCTCTTATATTGACTCTTTCCTATGTTATGATAAATTGCAATTGCTCCAATGACTGAGATTATAGTTTGTTAGTTTTCAATGAAATTTATGATTCATACTTGAAATTGTGATTGAATTATTACTCTAGAATAAGAAATCATATGACAAAAATCATATAAGTTGATGTTCTAAGAATGATCATGATGCCCTCATGTCCGTATTTTATTTTTATGGACACCTCTATCTCTAAACATGTAGACATATTTTATGATTTTGGCTTTCGCTTGAGGACAAGCGAGGTCTAAGCTTGGGGGAGTTGATACGTCCATTTTGCATCATGCTTTTATATCGATATTTATTGCATTATGGGTTGTTATTACACATTATGTCACAATACTTATGACTATTCTCTCTTATTTTACAAGGTTTACATAAAGAGGGAGAATGCCGGCAGCTGGGATTCTGGGCTGGAAAAGGAGCAAATATTAGAGACCTATTCTGCACAGCTCCAAAAGTCCTGAAACTTCACGGAAGACATTTTCAGAATATATAAAAAATACTGAGCGCAAGAAGTTCACCAGGAGGGCCACACCCTGCCCACGAGGGTGGGGGCACACCCTACCCCCCTGGGTGCACCCTCCTACCTCGTAGGCCCCTGGTGGCCCTTCGATGACCATCTTCTGCTATATGAAGTCTTTCAATGAGGAAAAAAAATGATAATCCATCTTTCCGGACGAGACTCCGCCACCGCGAGGCTGAACCTTGGCGGAACCAATCTAGGGCTCCGATGGAGCTGTTCTGCCGGGGAAACTTCCCTCTGGGAGGGGGAAATCATCGACATCGTCATAACCAACGCTCCTCTCATTGGGAGAGGGCAATCTCCATCAACATCTTCACCAGCACCATCTCCTCACAAAACCCTAGTTCATCTCTTGTATCATATCCTTGTCTCCAAGTCTGGGATTGGTACCTGTGGGTTGCTAGTAGTGTTAATTACTCCTTGTAGTTGATGCTAGTTGGTTTATTTGGTGGAAGATCATATGTTCAGATCCTATATGCATATTAATACCTCTCTGATTATGAACATGAATATGCTTTGTGAGTAGTTACGTTTGTTCCTGAGGACATGGGAGAAGTCTTGCTATTAGTAGTCATGTGAATTTGGTATTCATTTGATATTTTGATGGGATGTATGGTGTCTCTCCTCTAGTGGTGTTATGTGAACGTCGACTACATGACACTTCACCATTATTTGGGCCTAGAGGAAGGCATTGGGAAGTAACTAGTAGATGATGGGTTGCTAGAGTGATAGAAGCTTAAACCCTAGTTTATGCGTTGCTTCATAAGGGGCTGATTTGGTTCCATATGTTTCATGCTATGGTTAGGTTTACCTTAATACTTTTGTTGTAGTTGCGGACGCTTGCAATAGAGCTTAATCATAAGTGGGATGCTTGTCCAAGTAAGGGCAGCACCCAAGCACCGGTCCACCCACATACCAAATTATCAAAGTACCGAATGCGAATCATATGAACGTGATGAAAACTAGCTTGACGATATTCCCATGTGTCCTCGGGAGCGCTTTACATCATATAAGAGTTTGTCCAGACTTGTCCTTTGCTACAAAAAGGATTGGTCCAGCTTCCTGCACTTTATTTACTTTTGTTACTTGTTGCTCGCTACAAATTATCTTATCACAAAACTATCTGTTACCTATTATTTCGGTGCTTGCAGAGATGTAACATCCCAATTTTTATTAAAATTGGATGTTAATAGAATCATTCAATGCATATCATATTTCTTTGCACTTTGGAGTTTTTAAAATATTCAAATAATATTTTTCCACTCGAGAAAAACAAATGAGAGGGGATAAGATGACTTCCTCAAAATATAAAAGAGGGGGAAATTTTATTTTGAATATTATTTGAAGTTTTGGAGTTTATTGGTATTTATTTTATTTGCAAAACAAGGCATTAATTGCATTAGGAAAATATTTTCAAAATGTTCTGTGCTTAAGTTAATGTTCATTAGGCTCCAAATATTGCATAGTTATTTTAGAAATTATTGTGGTGTTTTTATTAATTCATTTGAATTAATTTTGGCCACTTTAGTGTTCGGTGTTAAAAAAAATTCAAACGCACGCACTCACCCGCCTGGACCAAAATCAGTTCGGCCCAGGGACACGCGCGCTCGGCCAGCCGCGCCAGGCCAGCCGGCCCAGCTGGCCATTTGGCCCAAAGCCAGGCCAGCGCCCCGCATCGGTCGACCGCCCAGCGCCCCCTCTCGCTCACCCCCTCTCACTGCTGCTGCCAGGCGGGCCCCACCCGTCAGGCCATCCTCAACCTCCCGCACTGCACGGGATAGACGTTCGCCGTCGCACTCCCGAAACCACCGGCCGAAGCTCTCGGGATAGAGCTTATCCCGCTGCTCCTCGACGCCCTAGCCGCGCCTATATAAAGGCCAAGACCCCCTCTTCCATCCTCGTCGTCCCGCATCTCTCCACGCCCTCACAGCCGCCGCGCTGCCAGTTCGCATCTCGTCGGAGCCGCACACCTCGCCGGAGCAATTCGCCGCCCGTAGACCTCTCTGACCCTTCCTTTATTTGTAAAACTTCTTAGCCCGCCGAGGCGCATTCTTTTGACACTATTTTTGCCCCTAGATCTCGTTGGAGACGCCGCACCGTCGACGCCGGAGCCGCCGGAGCACCGAGCCCCACCGTCCTCGCCCTGCCCCATCCGGACGCCGCCGACGCACCCCGACGCCACCATCCGGACGCCCTCAACACGCCGCACCTCCCCGTCTTCATCCCCGTCGACGAGGACCACCGCAGCCGCCGCCCCCTCCGCCACCGAGCCGCCGCCGCCGTCCTCTACTCGTCGCCGGCCACCTCCAGCCCACTGTAAGCCACCGCCCCACCCTAGCCCGTTACATCAGACCCCAACAGTCCAGATTAGATTAGGTTCGGTTTTTTTTGCAAAGAGGTACGCGGTTAATCGCGGTTCCCTTAGACCGTGCGGTTTATTTTAAACCGAGCGTCGGTTTTCTCTAGTTAGCCGCCGCCGTTGTTTTTCTTATTTAGCGGCCGTTCACCGTATAGCCTCCGCAGCGGACGCTGCTCGGCCAGCCAGGAGCTGCCACGTGGCCAGGGACTTGGTTGCGATAATTTTCTTCTCTGTTTAGTCCCTATAATTAGCAGATTAGTCCCTGAACTTTGCGTGGCCACAACTTTTTAACCGTAGATCCAAACTCGATGAAACCAGCGGCAAACTCTTCGTATTGTTTAGACCTATCCCGTGGTATACTTGTTGCAAACTTTTGTTAGATTCAAATTTGAATTTATTCAGATTTGAATTCGAACTTCAAATGGCCATATCTCCCAAACCGTAGCTCCGATTAAGTTGATTCTTTTTGCACCTTGTCACCGTAGTCAAATACTATCACCTGGACCTTTGTCACAATAATTTTTCACACACTAGAATCTGCCTATTAATGTTTTACTAGAAGGTATAGTATGCACTATAGTTCACCTCACTTTTGAACCATGTGCCTATATTGTTTTGCACCTAGAATTTTTTTTATGCTAGTTAAGTGTGATGTTTGTCCTTTTGGATTTTTCCAAGACTTCTTGCTTTGCATGTTCTTCTTGGTTCTCTGGAGTGTTGCTTATGTTTGTTTATTTTCTTTGCGATAGATTGCCCGGAGTGCGAAGCAGAATATTATCAGTCTTTAGAATTCAACCAGCAGTACCAAGGCAAGTTGCATCTTGATCATATTTCATTACCTATGTTTTTATTACACACTTAGTTCTTTGCGGTAGGACTGCATGGTAGGAATTGATGCCGCATGACTATGCTTTTCACCCAGTAGTTCACTGAGGTAGGTCTGAACCATATAATATTGTCGCCATCGTTTTACATTATGATGCTTCGCTAAGTAGACGTGGATTGGGGAGTGATCATCGTAAAGTATGAGTGACAATGTAGTAAATAGGACCTAAGATAATTAATGAACTACCTGGGTGGAAACTTGATGGAATGGTGGCGAAGTACAATGGGGCACGCATGGGAAATCCATGGTGGTGCACCACTAGTGGACCGTCCGCTCAGGCTCAAAGAGATCAATCGTATTCTCATGTCTAGAAGCTTACGTGTGCAGCCACAAGCCAATATGGGCTCTGGCTTAGTTGAGTAGTTAGTGTGACCCCTTCCAGGATGGGCTAGCAGATGTAGAATGATGTCGGTGTACCAGCCTATCCGTGGGTTAAGGGGAAACATTTTCGAAAGACTATGTCTCGATCTTCCGATCATGGAGGTGGTCGAGTCTTGTGGGGAAAAGTGCACAACCTCTGCAGAGTTTTTCAACCTAATCGATTAGCCATGTCCCCGGTTACGGACAACTTGAGCATCTAGTAGTGGAAATGTCGGGAGATCTCCTCACCTTTAAATTAAACAGTTGGGTTTTAAATGAAACTTGGGAATGGATGGAGTTGGGTTTGCCAACTGATCCTATGCAAATGTGTAGTAGTAGAATAACATCTTCTCTAATAGGGAAAAACTAGCTTTATGCAAAAAGCTAAACTTAGAGCTTTCCACCAGCCAAATTGCATGTACAAATAGGTTCTTTACACTTATGATGTGACTTGCCAGTACATTAAATGTACTGACCTATATGGCTGCAACTTATCATGTTGCAGATATATCCGACGAGGATTAAGGTGCGATAGGTCGATGTTCTACACTCAACCTTGCTCGTGGAGTTGGACTCATTTAGTACTTTGCTTTCACAGTATTTGTTTATTGGCTCTATGCCCTATTTTGTAATAAATGTATTGCTCCTGGACTATCGATGTAATAAAGAGATGTGTGTTATTTTTGTTATTTCATCGAGTACTGTGTGTGCTAGCAAGTCGATCCAGGGACTAGCACGGTAAGCACAGAGACTTCGAATCTCACCGAGTCAGGTCGCTACAAGGTGGCATCAGAGCACACGTTGACTGTAGGACGCGACCCATAGAAATGGAGAAAAGCCATAGGATAAAAACTATACCTTTCATTTTCCATATATATCCTTTGGTCTCGTATCTTCTCTACTTCAATACTAATTCTTCTCTTTTCAAAATGTAGATGTCGTCCGCCCTTGTTGAGTTCGAGCAGCCCGATGAGACCATGCCCTTTGGAAGGCAGCTGGTGAAGATCACGAAGCACCTGAAGGTTGGGCTTCCCACATTCACTGGAACCTTCACCGCCACCCTGCCCAAGGAGACACGTTGGAGGATCGATGCTCATATCCCCGGACGCATCCTCGGAAACCGAACCAAGCCCATTGATTTCCATGTGGATACCACAACATGGGGCTTGGGCAGGGGTATCACTGCTCACATTGCTCTCGGACGCATTCGGGAGGTGTATGACGAAGACCTCAGGAGGACCTCCTTCGTGATGTACGGACGCCGTGACGCAAACGGAGATGTGGTGCGTACCCTGGAGGACGAGACGATAGCATCCCATATCCAGGATATGGAGGAGCACATTCGCATGATGGAGCTAGAGCTGTCCGACAGCATGGTCGTCATCAAGAACCTCATGACCTGCAAGGCCGAGTTAGAGGAGGAGCTCCAGGACGCTCGCATCGAGCACGAAGGAGAACTGGACGCACTACAGGAGAAGATAGATGACCTGAAGCTTGAGCTTGAGGAGGCCGAGGAGAAGCTGGATGAGGGGGAGAACATCCAGGAGGATCACTCTTATGGTGCCTATGTCAGCCAGGAGAGAGACCAAAATGATGAGCCCGGAGATGACGACACGGAGAGCGATGCAAGGACACCCGATGTCGACATGGTTGACTGGTCCATATCTGATGAGAGTTAGATTTTAGACCACCATGAGAGTTTAGAAATTCGATTTCGTATCCGATTAGTTTTATTTCATTTGTAAGACCTTGTCAAATCTTGTGACATGGCTTACCTTAGGTTTGATTGTTTGTGAACCTCTTTGTTTGAAATTGAATTGGAGTGATTTGAATTTTTATTGCTATCATCTGCATATGGGTAGTGTGATTTTACTCGCTAGGCCTTGTTCTATTCTAACTCCTCATCCACTCTGAAACCCATCAGATGCCTCCAAGACGTGACCCCGGATTCAACTTTCCGCCGGAGATTACGCAATTGATCCAACAACAGAATGCTCTTATGCAGATGCTCATTCAGAACCAGAACAACAGCGACAACAACCACCCACCGTCGCCACCACCGCTTGACAGTCTTACCCGTTTTTGAGGCTGAACCCACCCGTGTTCTCCAGCAGAACGGAGCCGATCGTCGCCGATGACTGGCTCCGTAAGATAGGAAGGGAACTGGCCACGACAGGATGCAATGATGTGGAGAAGGTGAAGTTTGCTGCCCACCAGCTGGATGGACCGGCAGCCGCTTGGTGGGAGAACTACACCACCACATACCCCATGGAGAATGTGACTTGGGATCAGTTCCAGCGGGCGTTCCGCACTGCTCATGTTTCAGCTGGAGCCATGAGTCTGAAGAAGAAGGAGTTCCGCAGCTTGCGCTAGGGAGGACGCACGGTAGCTCAGTATGTTGATGAGTTCAGTAAGTTGGCCCGTTACGCCCCAGAAGACGTGGCCACCGATGCAGCCAAGCAGGAGAAGTTTCTAGAGGGACTGAACGATGAGTTGGGCGTTCAGTTGACTGTGGCAACATTTTCGGACTATCAGAAGCTGGTTGATAAGGCTATCATTCTTGAAGGCAAGCACCAGCAGATGGAGAATCATAAGAGGAAGTACGGTCACGGGAAGTATAACTCGGGAGTTCAACTGAAACCCTGCTATAGCCCATACTCAGGGAGTTCTGGATCAGGCACTAGCAAGTTTGGAGGGAATCACCATAACCATGGGGGCCACAGTCATCATGGCGGGAATGGACACAACCACCATGGTCACAAGCAGGGCAATGGTAATGGAGGAAATGGCAATCAGCAGCATTTCAATTCTTCCACGCCGATGAAGAAGGACCTGAGTCACATCACCTGCTTCAAGTGCAAGAAGACGGGTCACTCCTCCAATGAGTGCCCTGAGGCGCAGAATGGAAATGGAAATGGCAATGGGAGTTCTGGAGGCAAGAAGCCCAATCCTTTCACTAAGGGACATGTGAATCATGTCAATGTGGAAGAGGTTTATGAGCAGCCTGACGCAGTGATTGTTAAGTTCTTGGTTAATTCATTTCCAGCACTCATTCTTTTTGACATTGGTGCATCACATTCATTCATATCAAGGGGATTTGTGGATAAACATAAGTTGCCTACCATAGCTCTTAAGGCACCCATTCTAGTGAGTTCCCCAGGAGCCGAATCTATGGCTAGTCAGGGATGTTTCCAATTGCCTTTAAACATAGGAGGGCATGTTTTTCCCACAGATATGATTATACTAGAATCACAAGGGTCGGATGTAATCCTGGGGATGGATTGGATGTCCAAGTATGAGGGAAACATTGATTGTGCTAGTAGGTCAATTTTTCTCACCACCCCGGAGAAGAAGAGGATCAAGTACGTATCCAGGCTTAAGCCTAAGAGGACTCAGGTGAACTCTCTTACGGGGGTTGTCCAGGAAGAAGTACCAGTGGTGAAAGATTATCCCGATGTATTTCCGGATGAGTTACCGGGTATGCCGCCAGATCGAGAGATTGAGTTTTTGATTGAGTTGCTGCCAGGCACGGGGCCTATCTCCAAGAGGCCGTATCGAATGCCTGCTAATGATTTGGAGGAAGTCAAGAAACAGATTAAGGAGTTACTAGAGAAAGGGTATATTCGCCCGAGTTCGTCACCTTGGGGAGCCCCAGTACTTTTAGTGGAGAAGAAGGATGGAACCTTGAGGATGTGTGTGGATTACCGCTCTTTGAATGAGGTGACCATCAAGAACAAGTATCCCCTACCGATGATCAATGACTTGTTTGACCAGCTAGAAGGAGCTAGTGTTTTCTCCAAGATTGATCTTCGATCGGGTTATCACCAGTTGAAGATTCGTGAGAAGGATATACCCAAGACAACTTTTACCACAAGGTATGGGCTTTATGAGTATACAATCATGTCCTTTGGTTTGACTAATGCCCCTGCCTATTTTATGAGCATGATGAACAAAGTATTCATGGAGTTCCTGGATAAGTTTGTTGTGGTATTCATTGATGACATATTGGTTTACTCCAAGAACGAGGAGGAACACGCCGAACATCTGCGTTTAGTTTTGGAGAAGCTCAGAGAACATCAACTTTATGCCAAGTTCAGCAAGTGTGAATTTTGGCTGAAGGAAGTCGGATTCCTTGGACATGTAGTGTCAGGTGAAGGGATTGCAGTGGACCCTACCAAGGTAGAGTCAGTCACGGAATGGAATGCACCCACCACAGTTGGCGAGATTCGTAGTTTCCTTGGACTTGCTGGTTATTACCGGAGATTTATTGAAAATTTCTCCAAGATTGCAAGGCCCATGACAGCGTTGTTGAAGAAGGACACCAAGTTCGTTTGGACTGAAGAGTGTGAAGCCAGCTTTCAAGAGTTGAAAAAGCGTTTGGTTACAGCCCCAGTGCTAATCCTGCCTGACGTACACAAGGACTTTCAGGTGTATTGTGATGCGTCATGTCAGGGACTTGGAGGTGTTCTTATGCAAGAGGGAAAAGTGGTAGCTTATGCTTCACGACAGCTTCGATCTCATGAGTTAAACTATGCCACACATGATTTGGAGTTGGCAGCTGTAGTGCATGCACTCAAGACATGGAGACACTATCTTATTGGGAATCATTGTGATGTTTACACGAATCACAAGAGTTTGAAGTATATCTTCACACAGAAAGAGTTGAATCTCAGGCAAAGGAGGTGGTTGGAACTTATAAAGGATTATGACATGAGTCTGCATTATCATCCAGGAAAAGCCAACGTTGTGGCAGATGCCTTGAGCCGTAAGAGTTATGTTAATACCCTTACAGGAGGAGGTTTACCTCGGGAGTTATGTGATGAGCTTAGAGACCTTCAATTGGAAATAGTTCCAAGAGGTTATGTTGCCACACTCGAGGTGCAGTCCACCTTGTTGGTAAGAATCAGAGAAGGCCAGAAGTTGGACCAAGGTATTGTTGAGATCAAAGAAATGATGAGCAAAGGGAAAGCAGAAGGATTCCGTGAGGATGAACATGGAACCATATGGTTTGAGCAACGGATTTGTGTACCCAATGACCCGGAAATCAGGAAGTTGATTCTTCAGGAGGCTCATGACTCACCATATTCGATACACCCAGGCAATACCAAGATGTATTTGGACTTGAAGGAAAGTTTTTGGTGGGCCGGTATGAAGCGAGAAATTGCCGAGTATGTGGCAATATGTGATGTATGTCAGAGAGTAAAGGCAGAACATCAGAAACCAGCAGGATTACTTCAGCCGTTGCCGATACCTTATTGGAAATGGGATAAACTTGGTATGGACTTTATCACGGGGTTACCCAGGACCCGTTCAGGTTATGATTCCATTTGGGTAATAGTGGATCGTTTGACCAAGGTTGCTCACTTCATTCCAGTGAAGACCACCTATACAAGTGCTAAGCTGGCAAAGATATATATGACCAGGATCATATGTCTGCATGGAGTTCCAAGGAGCATCGTATCGGATAGAGGAACACAGTTTACCTCAAAGTTTTGGAAACAGTTACACGAAACTTTGGGTACCAGGCTAGAGTTCAGTACGGCCTTCCACCCACAGACTGATGGGCAGACAGAGAGAGTCAATCAGATTCTAGAGGACATGTTGAGAGCGTGTGCGCTCGATTATGGGTCTAGCTGGGATGATAACTTACCCTACGCAGAGTTCTCATACAACAACAGCTACCAAGCCAGTTTGTAGATGGCCCCTTTCGAGGCATTGTATGGGAGGAAATGCAGGACACCTTTGATGTGGAATGGAGTTGGAGATCGCAAAATGTTTGGACCTGATTTGATCAAGGATTCTGAGGAGAAGGTCAAGTTGATTCGTGACAGACTTAAGATAGCTCAGTCAAGGCAGAAAAGTTATGCCGATACTAAACGCAAGGAAGTGATCTATGAAGTGGGAGATAGAGCATATCTTCGCGTGTCACCACTTCGAGGTATTAAGAGATTTGGAGTCAAAGGAAAGTTAGCACCATGATTTGTGGGGCCATACAGAGTTCTGGAACGCAGAGGAGAGGTTGCATACCAGTTGGAATTACCAGAGGCTTTGTCAGGAGTTCATGATGTGTTTCATGTTTCCCAGTTGAAGAAGTGTCATGCAGAGATGGCAGAGATCCCTTTGAGAGATACAGTGCCACTAGAAGCAATTCAGTTGGAAAGCAATCTGACTTATGAGGAGAAACCTATTAAGATTCTTGAGACTGCAGAAAGAATCACTCGTACCAAGATCATCAAGTTCTGCAAAGTTCAGTGGAGTCACCACACCGAGGAGGAAGCTACTTGGGAACGAGAGGAAGATCTTAGACAGGACCATCCACACCTTTTTGGTGGCCAACCCGAATCTCGAGGACGAGATTCATCTTAAGGGGGGTAGGTTTGTAACATCCCAATTTTTATTAAAATTGGATGTTAATAGAATCATTCAATGCATATCATATTTCTTTGCACTTTGGAGTTTTTAAAATATTCAAATAATATTTTTCCACTCGAGAAAAACAAATGAGAGGGGATAAGATGACTTCCTCAAAATATAAAAGAGGGGGAAATTTTATTTTGAATATTATTTGAAGTTTTGGAGTTTATTGGTATTTATTTTATTTGCAAAACAAGGCATTAATTGCATTAGGAAAATATTTTCAAAATGTTATGTGCTTAAGTTAATGTTCATTAGGCTCCAAATATTGCATAGTTATTTTAGAAATTATTGTGGTGTTTTTATTAATTCATTTGAATTAATTTTGGCCACTTTAGTGTTCGGTGTTAAAAAAATCAAACGCACGCACTCACCCGCCTGGACCGAAATCAGTTCGGCCCAGGGACACGCGCGCTCGGCCAGCCGCGCCAGGCCAACCGGCCCAGCTGGCCATTTGGCCCAAAGCCAGGCCAGCGCCCCGCACCGGTCGACCGCCCAGCGCCCCCTCTCGCTCACCCCCTCTTACTGCCGCTGCCAGGCGGGCCCCACCCGTCAGGCCATCCTCAACCTCCCGCACCGCACGGGATAGACGTTCGCCGTCGCACTCCCGAAACCACCGGCCGAAGCTCTCGGGATAGAGCTTATCCCGCTGCTCCTCGACGCCCTAGCCGTGCCTATATAAAGGCCAAGACCCCCTCTTCCATCCTCGCCGTCTCGCATGTCTCCATGCCGCTCACAGCCGCCGCGCTGCCCGTTCGCATCTCGCCGGAGCCGCACACCTCGCCGGAGCAATTCGCCGCCCGTAGACCTCACTGACCCTTCCTTTATTTGTAAAACTTCTTAGCCCGCCGAGGCGCATTCTTTTGACACTATTTTTGCCCCTAGATCTCGTCGGAGACGCCGCACCGTCGACGCCGGAGCCGCCGGAGCACCGAGCCCCGCCGTCCTCGCCCCGCCCCGTCCGGACGCCGCCGACGCACCCTGACGCCACCATCCGGACGCCCTCGATGCGCCGCACCTCCCCGTCTTCATCCCCGTCGACGAGGACCACCGCAGCCGCCGCCCCCTCCGCCACCGAGCCGCCGCCGCCGTCCTCTACTCGTCGCCGGCCACCTCCAGCCCACTGTAAGCTGCCGCCCCACCCTAGCCCGTTAGATCGGACCCCAACGGTCCAGATTAGATTAGGTTCGGTTTTTTTATTTTGCAAAGAGGTACGCGGTTAATCGCGGTCCCCTTAGACCGTGCGGTTTATTTTAAACCGAGCGTCAGTTTTCTCTAGTTAGCCGCCGCCGTTGTTTTTCTTATTTAGCGGCCGTTCACCGTATAGCCTCCGCAGCGGACGCTGCTCGGCCAGCCAGAAGCTGCCACGTGGCCAGGGACTTGGTTGCGATAATTTTCTTCTCTGTTTAGTCCCTGTAATTAGCATATTAGTCCCTGAACTTTGCGTGGCCACAACTTTTTAACCATAGATCCAAACTCGATGAAACCAGCGGCAACCTCTTCGTATTGTTTAGACCTATCCTGTGGTATACTTTTTGCAAACTTTTGTTAGATTCAAATATGAATTTATTCAGATTTGAATTCGAACTTCAAATGGCCATATCTCCCAAACCGTAGCTCCGATTAAGCTGATTCTTTTTGCACCTTGTCACCGTAGTCAAATACTATCACCTGGACCTTTGTCACAATAATTTTTCACACACTAGAATCTGCCTATTAATGTTTTACTAGAAGGTATAGTATGCACTATAGTTCACCTCACTTTTGAACCATGTGCCTATATTGTTTTGCACCTAGAATTTTTTTTATGCTAGTTAAGTGTGATGTTTGTCCTTTTGGATTTTTCCAAGACTTCTTGCTTTGCATGTTCTTCTTGGTTCTCTTGAGTGTTGCTTATGTTTGTTTATTTTCTTTGCGATAGATTGCCCGGAGTGCGAAGCAGAATATTATCAGTCTTTAGAATTCAACCAGCAGTACCAAGGCAAGTTGCATCTTGATCATATTTCATTACCTATGTTTTTATTATGCACTTAGTTCTTTGCGGTAGGACTGCATGGTAGGAATTGATGCCGCGTGACTATGCTTTTCACCCAGTAGTTCACTGAGGTAGGTCTGAACCATATAATATTGTCGCCATCGTTTTACATTATGATGCTTCGCTAAGTAGACGTGGATTGGGGAGTGATCATCGTAAAGTATGAGTGAAAATGTAGTAAATAGGACCTAAGATAATTAATGAACTACCTGGGCGGAAATTTGATGGAATGGTGGCGAAGTACAGTGGGGCACGCATGGGAAATCCATGGTGGTGCACCACTAGTGGACCGTCCGCTCAGGCTCAAAGAGATCAATCGTATTCTCATGTCTAGAAGCTTACGTGTGCAGCCACAAGCCAATATGGGCTCTGGCTTAGTTGAGTAGTTAGTGTGACCCCTTCCGGGATGGGCTAGCAGATGTAGAATGATGTAGGTGTACCGGCCTATCCGTGGGTTAAGGGGAAACATTTTCGAAAGACTATGTCTCGATCTTCCGATCATGGAGGTGGTCGAGTCTTGTGGGGAAAAGTGCACAACCTCTGCAGAGTTTTTCAACCTAATCGATTAGCCATGTCCCCGGTTACGGACAACTTGAGCATCTAGTAGTGGAAATGTCGGGAGATCTCCTCACCTTTAAATTAAACAGTTGGGTTTTAAATGAAACTTGGGAATGAATGGAGTTGGGTTTGCCAACTGATCCTATGCAAATGTGTAGTAGTAGAATAACATCTTCTCTAATAGGGAAAAACTAGCTTTATGCAAAAAACTAAACTTAGAGCTTTCCACCAGCCAAATTGCATGTACAAATAGGTTCTTTACACTTATGATGTGACTTGCCAGTACATTAAATGTACTGACCTATATGGCTGCAACTTATCATGTTGCAGATATATCCGACGAGGATTAAGGTGCGATAGGTCGATGTTCTACACTCAACCTTGCTCGTGGAGTTGGACTCATTTACTACTTTGCTTTCGCAGTATTTGTTTATTGGCTCTATGCCCTATTTTGTAATAAATGTATTGCTCCTGGACTATCGATGTAATAAAGAGATGTGTGTTATTTCTGTTATTTCATCGAGTACTGTGTGTGCTAGCAAGTCGATCTAGGGACTAGCATGGTAAGCACAGAGACTTCGACTCTCACCGAGTCAGGTCGCTACAAGAGAATACCTTGCTGAAAACCGCTTATCATTTCCTTCTGCTCCTCGTTGGGTTTGACACTCTTACTTATCAAAAGGACTACGATAGATCCCCTATACTTGTGGGTCATCACTTGCTGAGCCGCGCCAGAGCTTTGGCCGAGCTCAAGCGGCGGCACTCGGCCACAGCCTCCCTCGCCCGGCTATATATAGCCCACCTCGCGGCCTCCCGAGCACTCCATCGCCTTCCCCCCACCTCCAGCAACCTCCCCGGTCTCTGCCTCGAGCTCCAGAGCCTCTCCTCGCTGCCCTATGCCCCCATGGCCGCCGTATCCACTCTTGGTCTTGTCCTTGATTCTGGCCGTTCGCGCCTCCCCTCCACTCCCTGACCTCACCCCTGTGTTCCTCGTGCTCCGTTGACCCTCCCCAGCCTCTCCATTCTTCGCCGGAGTGCCTCAGGTCATCGCCCCCAAGAACAGCCACCCGAGTCTTCTATCGCCGTGAGTCGCAATGGCTGCGGCCCTTCCCGTCACTTGCTCCTCGCCTAGATGGGTGTGGCACGCCACCCCAAGGCCACCGTTGGCCTGGCCCCGGCCGGAGTCAGCCAGAGGTAGCAGGGCCAGCGCCGGCCGAGCCCCTCCTCTGCTCTCCACTGTTCTGCGCGAGGGAGCCACGGAAGGAAGAAGAAGGGAGCCAGGAGAGAGAGAGAACTCGTGGGGCCACCGCCGCCCAAGTCTTCTGTTACCGTGAGTCGCAGCGGCTGCGGCCCTTCCCGTAGCTTTCTCCTCTCCTGGATGGGTGTGGCGCTCCACCCCAAGGCCACCGATGCCCTGGCCCCAGCTGGAGGCGGCCAGAGGCAGCAGGGCCAGCGCCGGCCGAGCCCCTCCTCTGCTCTCCTCTGTTCTGCGCGAGGGAGCCACGGGAGGAAGAAGAAGGGAGCCAGGAGAGAGTGAGAGAGAGAACCCATGGGGCCCGCTCGTCAGCGACCCAGCGCCCGGCCCCGCCTCTGCCACGTTAGTAAGTGGAAACGGATTTTGGTGAACTGCGCTTTCGGTTAGCACAAACGCAGTCCTGCTCTTCTTTGGATCAGAATGCGTTTTTCGCTTCCAAAAGCGTATTTACTTTCTTCTTCGGCTGCAAATATGTTCCTCTGTTCTGAAAGCGTATTGTCTGAAATACATTTTCTCTTCTTCAGCCGAGGGGCCTGTTTGTAGGGTTTATTTTACAGATTGGTCCCCGGATTTCAAACGCTTATATCTGTTTGCCCGAGACTCCGATTGAGGTGAATCCAAAGCTCACTTCTTCGTCTCGTCGAGCTCTATCTTGTGGTAACATTTTCACTAGGTGGTCCCACAGTGAAAATGACATTTTTTTCCCTTGCACGTAAGCAGCCCCTCCGAGAGAGAACTGTTCCGACAAATCTTTCTGAGGCTTCACCGCACTTCTTCCTGGAGTATTCTTCAACCCCAGGCAAGCCACAACCACCATTTGCATGATGGTCATGTAGTAGTATTGGTTTTCACATGAATCTTTAATAACTACATGTTTGTTTTGCTACCGCTATCATAGTTTCGGTCATGCTTGTGGATCGGTGATTATCCTCATGCTATGTTCTTGCACCTTGTTATCATGAACTACTTGTTAGTATTACTTTCATATTGCTATGCTTGATAGAAGTACATGTTGGGTTGGTCATGTTCTTCGGTGCATGACTAACGTCGGTTATCGAGTACTGTTAATATGCATTGTTCCTTTACTGCTAGTTGGTTAAGTGTTTACTCGGTAATGTTATTGATGAGTTCTTGCATGTTATTTATGGTTGATGATAATGGTCATGTTATGCTATGAGTAGTGTTGTACTTGTACTATTCATGCTCATCATTATGCCATGCTCAGTTGGATATGGTTCATTGTTGATATGGTGGATAGTTATGTTGCACCCCATGCTTATGTTGATACCATGCTCATGCATTGTAATTGCATCATGTTATTTTATCATGGCTCAGCATATTTGCATTCAAGTTTAGCCGGATTAAATTGAACTTGAACAACTGTTGGCTGAGTCATGGTGCCACCATATCGAACTGACCAGTGCAACCACGCTTACCTGTATGGGAAGGTCCTAACTGGGTCTATTGTCGTGCCTCTCGCCAGTGCCTCCAACGAGGGAAGGTTATGGGCGTGCGCTACCCTGATTAGGTAGGCGGACATAGCCTTGTGTGCCCGTTGTTGTTGTTATGGATCCAGTCCCCGTGAGGGACGTTTTGGCCACGATAGTGATCGTTGTGTCTTTGGTAGACACGGGGCCACCCATGACTAGCCTAGTTAGGAGTGGGTCGGAGTGGCCAGAGAGTGTCATGGCAGTAGATCGGTTTTGTCGGAACACCGTTGGTCCACCCGAATGGGAGTACGAGGACATGGGTTCCATAGTGTGGGTACAGTGTACTAACCTCTATATAGTGTATATTAAATCTATCGATAGCCGTGCCCGCGGATAAGGGCCCAGTTCATAGTTGGTCACACTATGAGTCAACAGTAATAATAATAACAATGTGCTTGATGAGGAGATAAGTTGGTTGTGATCGCCGGAAGGATCACTGTTTGAGATAAGTTGGTTGTGATCGCCGGAAGGATCACGGTTTGAGACCAAGTGTTGGTCATGGTTGTGATCGCCAGAATGATCACCGTGGTATCAAGGATACCGAGTTGTTGGATACTCATGACGTGGAGCGAGAATCGTGGGTAAAGATCAAGATCCTTGTGGTCATTTGATGATTACTATGGTATTTTTTATACCAAGCTTGATTTGATCCTGAGATGATTGTGTAATGTCCGAAGTTGGTAAGTGATGCATGTGATGGTTACGAGGTAACCCGAGCAGAATAAACGGTGCATGTAGTGTCATCATGTCGCATGCTAGTATCATCAGATTTATATGTTCATGCCATGACCATATTGTTCTAGCGATATTATGTTCATGTTATGATATCATGATAATTCATGTTTAACCTGTAATTGCCATGTTGTGTTTGTCTTGAATGCTTCTGGTTATTGCGAGCTTGCAAGTACATTCAATGTACTGACCTGGCATGTCATGCCAGTTTGCAGGTCATGCCGGATTTGATTGCTTGCTTGTCGTGGTTTCCGTTCGTGCGAGCTAGGATAAGCGTTCCAGCCAGAGTCCCCACGGAGTGGAGTTCATCATCGCCGTTCGTTGTTCCGCTACGAGTAGTTGCTCCGCTACTTCGAGTTGTATGCTGCTTGTATAGAGCAACCGTGGTTGGTGTAGTGTCGTCGTACCAATGTTATTCATTGTAATATCGGAACCCTTGTATTCATAATCATGTTGTAATAGAGAGCTGTTTTGTTCTATACTAAGCAGTGCCGTATTCCAGAAGACTTCACCTCGATGTCTGGGCTGGAATACGGGGCGTTCCAGTTTTCTCTGAGCCGGGGTGTCGCATCGCTTGGTATCAGAGCGGGTCTGGCTATAGGACGCCCTAGTCAGCACGAGCGGTAGAAACCGGTAGAAATCGGTAGTTTAAAGTCTGGCTTGTATATTCCACAAAATAAACCATATAGTAATCAACTATAAAATATAATAAACACTACTAGTCACCCACAAGCACCAATCTATAGTTCCAGTAGGAAGATTGAATACAAGAGATGAACTAGGGTTTGAGATGAGATGGTGTTGTTGAAGATGTTGATGGAGGTTGCCCTCCCCAAGATAGGAGGGTTGTTGGTGGTGATGATGACGATGATTTCCCCCTCCAGGAGGGAAGTTCCCCGGCAGAATCGCTCCACCGGAGGGCAAAAGTGCTCCTGCCCAAGTTCTGCCTCGAGACAGCGGCACTCTGTCTCGAAAGTCTCCTCCTTATTATTTCTAGGTCAAGATGACTTATATACCAGAAGATGGGCACCAGAGGTGGGCCGAGGAGGCCATAATCCACCAGGGCGCACCTGGGGGGCCTGGCGTGTAACAGCCTGGATTTTGGCCCTTTTCTTTTTCTTTTGTTTTATTTGGTTTTTGCTTTGTTTTCTGTTTGGAGTGGTTCTGTGGACTTGTCACCTGGGAAATCATCTTCATTCCCTCTCCCAAGTGGCTCATCATTCTCAAAACCTTGCCAAGATCATGTCACTTCACTCCATGGCCAGACCCTAATTTCTTTCTCTAGGGAAAATTCCTTTTTCTATTAAAGGAATAACCCTATTTGCCCTAGGTTGTGAAGCAACCTATATTTTTGCCCATCAAAAAATACCCAAATAATTCTTCTAAATTGTTTGGGTCATATCCTCCTCAAATGTGGCAAAATATTTCATTAGCCATATTTCTCATCATGCTCAATAAAATCATTTTCTATTCCGTCCTAAATGGCACATTGTGAAGAAAGTGCTATTTATCTTTGCCCAAAGAGATGCAACAAGTGTACAACCTCTTTGGCGAAGCCATGTCGATCTCAGCGTGATTGGGTTCGCCGGTGAGGATGCTCCGGCTGACTTTGCTGTGGGAGGAGGGGAGGAAGATCTTAGGCGTCTGGAGATGGAGCCCGAGGTACTGCTCCACTGTGATGGAGGGTTTCATCGTTGGAGCAGCTCCGGTGAGTTGTACGACACCGAGGCTGAAGCAGGACAAGAGAGACAACGAACAACGTTAACCTAAGTGGAATTCTAATAGCATCTCCAATAAATGACGTAAAATACATAACCACAAAGTGCTAGAGGTAAAATACATCAGCCGCTCATCTCTGAACTTAACTGTCGAAACTGAACTTAACTGTCGAAACTAAACTTAACTGTCAAAACTGAATTTTCCTGTCGGAACTAAATGCACTAGCAAGTTGAGGCTACATGTCGGTCGACTGACTTTTCCATCTCTGGTCAGTCGATTTTGCAGCCGTTGGATACGAAATCAAGGGCCTGCGGTTCATCTTCAACCTCCACCCCCTGAGCCGCCAGCCACCACCGGCCAAACAGCAGCCCCTCGCCGCCCGCGGCCGACGGTGCGCCGCCCCACCCGTCCCGAAAACACTCCCCACCGCGGGTCCGCCGCCGCCCCAGCCATCCCGCTAGCCCCCCCCCCCCCCCCCGTGTCGAGATTTTTCTCCAGCGATCCCCACGCCACCACCCCGCCAACGCCCTGCCACCGCCAGCGACCACCGCCCCCATCCTGAACCCTAAGATAGATAGTGGGGTACCTCTCCGGCGAGCCCCCCTCCCCGTTGCGGCTGGTTCTTCCTTCACCCCGACGAGCCCCCCCACCCCCTGAAAATTGACTAACCCAAAAGTCGATTTAGTCAACTGAAGTGTAGCTAAATCGGAGCAGCATCGCAAGCAATTGTAAGAGCGAGAGTAGCAGTGCGAGCAAGAGCAATAGCGACAGCAGACCAGGCAGGGGACCGAGAGCAAGAGCAGAGCAGCAACACGAGCGAGAGCTAAAGCAGCAGTAGCTCCTACTGATGTGGACGTCACCGCCGAGGGAGCGACGCCGTGGAGGAAGTGGCCGGCGACGCCGCCGTGGATGGAGCTGCGCCGTGTCGGCTCGGGACCGAGCGCCGGCAGCATCGTGAGATCGAATCAAGAAGAAAATGCGGTGATTAGTGTACAACCTATTTGGTGGCGCCGATTAGGCCGCAGCTTCATCCGAGGAAACGATGATGATGATGCTCTTCCGGTGGTGCAGGTGAAGATGGCGGTGTGGGAATGGAGGTGGCGCGAAAGACGAGGGGAACATCAGGGCAACTCCTTGGAGGTGGAGGGCGGGGTGGCTAAACCAGCGGGACGATGAGATCGATGACGGATCCTCATCCGGTACGGTGGATGAGGGACGTCGAGGTGTTGCTGTGGACGACGTCATCGGGGAAGAGGCTCCGGATGGGTGGCGGACGGAGCAGGGTGTGGGGGTTCATCGCAGGTTTTCGTGGCCTCGGTGTACGAATGGGTGGGCGGATGGGATGGCAGTGGGTGAGGGAGTCCCGGTTTAGGGGGTGTCCGGATGGCCGGATTATACCTTCATCCGGACTCCTGGACTACGAAGATACAACATTGAAGACTTCGTCCCATGTCCGGAAGGGACTTTCCTTGGCGTGGAAGGCAAGCTTGGCGATACGGATATATAGATCTCCTAGCATTGTAACCGACTTTGTGTAACCCTAACCCTCTCTGGTGTCTATATAAACCGGAGGGTTTTAGTCCGTAGGACAACATACAGAACAACAATCATACCATAGGCTAGCTTCTAGGGTTTAGCCTCTCCGATCTCGTGGTAGATCTACTCTTGTACTACCCATATCATCAATATTAATCAAGCAGGACGTAGGGTTTTACCTCCATCAAGAGGGCCCGAACCTGGGTAAAACTTCGTGTCCCTTGCCTCCTGTTACCATCCAGCCTAGACGCATAGTTTGGGACCCCCTACCCGAGATCCGCTAGTTTTGACAACGACATTGGTGCTTCCATTGAGAGTTCCTCTGTGTCGTCGCCGTTAGGCTTGATGGCTCCTACGATCATCAATAGCGATGTAGTCCAGGGTGAGACCTTCCTCCCCGGACAGATCTTCATCTTCATCTCCCCGATCATCAATATTCTGAAGACACTAAAGTCTCTCTCTTTATCAGGAGAGCCCTTGCCGGACTATGGTCAGCAAGGTTGGGATACGGGCGATGAAGAAATTCAAAGCCCACCCACCACCCACTTTGTAGCCACTGTCGAGGATTTCACCGACATGCTCGACTTCGACTCCGAAGACATCGACGGTATGGACACCGATGCAGGAGACGATGAAGAACCAGCGCCTATTGGGCCCTGGAAAACCACCTCGTCGTATGACATATACATGGTGGACACCCCAAAAGAAGGAGATGGCGATGGAACAGCGGAGGATGACCCCTCCAAGAAACAGCCTAAGCGCCAGCGTCAGCGGCGCCACTCAAAATCCCGCCAAAGCAAATACGGTGATTCCAGCACGGGAGATAATAATACTCCGGAGAGTGCCGAAGAAAACCCCCTCTAGCAAGATTCAGCACAGAAGGATGGAGAAGCTAGCCCTCATGAGAGAGCGGCAGACATAAAGGTCGAGGACGATAATTATATGCCTCCCTCCGAAGACGAGGCAAGCCTCGACGACGAAGAATTCGTCGTGCCAGGGGATCCCGTCGAGCAAGAGCGTTTTCAATGCAGGCTTAGGGCCACGGCAAGAAGCCTCAAGAAAAAACAGCAACAACTTAGAGCTGATCAAGATTTGCTAGTCGACAGATGGACTGAAGTCCTTGCGGCCGAAGAGCATAAACTCGAACACCCCTCCAAGAGCTACCCAAAGCGCAGGTTGCTACCCCGATTAGAGGAGGAAGCACTTAAACCTACATCACTAGCACTTGATACGGCCGACCGGCCACCTCGTGGCCGCGATAGAGAGGCCTCTCGGCCCTCCACTCAAGCCGCACCCCATACCAAGGCACGAGAAAATGCGCCAGACCTGCGAGATATGTTGGAGGACAAGGCAAGGCAAACAAGATCGATCTACGGATCGCGTGGGTGCCCCATGACTCGAGACGGTAACCATCACGCCGGACACAAATCCGGTAGGGCCGAACACAGTAGACAAAGCTCATTGGAGCTACGTCGTGATATAGCCCAGTACAGAGGCGCCGCACACCCACTATGCTTCATAGACGAAGTAATGGATCATCAAATCCCCGAGGGTTTCAAACCCGTAAACATCGAATCATATGATGGCACAACAGATCCTGCGGTATGGATCAAGGATTGTCTCCTTCATATCCACATGGCCCACGGCGATGATCTCCATGCCATCAAATACCTCCCACTCAAGCTTAAAGGACCAGCTCGGCATTGTTTTAACAGCTTGCCAGCAGGATCAATCGGTTGTTGGGAGGACCTGGAAGCTGCATTCCTCGACAATTTCCAGGGCACTTATGTGCGACCACCAGACGCCGATGACCTAAGCCACGTAATTCAGCAGCCAGAGGAATCGGCCAGGCAATTCTGGACACGGTTCCTCACAAAGAAAAATCAAATAGTTGACTGTCCGGACGCAGAGGCCCTAGCAGCCTTCAAGCACAATATCCATGACGAGTGGCTTGCCCGACACCTTGGACAGGAAAAGCCAAAATCTATGGCGGCACTCACGACACTCATGACCCACTTTTGCTCGTATCAACAATATGACCAAGAACCCTGGCAATTCGAATACCAGGGACAGTAGTGGCAGGTCGCGTCGCAACAAGAAGAAGGGCTGCATTAACGGCGACAATGGTGAGGATACGGCAGTTAATGCCGGATTCAGAGGCTATAAATCCGGTCAGCGGAAAAAGCCATTCAAAAGAAATCCTAGGGGCCCGTCCAGTTTGGACCGAATACTCGACCGCTTGTGCCAGATACATGGCACCCCCGAAAAGCCGGCCAATCGCACCAACAGGGATTGTTGGGTGTTCAAGCAAGCAGGCAAGTTAAATGCCGAAAATAAAGACACGGGGCTACATAGCGATGACGACGAAGAGCCCCGGCCGCCGAACAATAGTGGACATAAGGGTTTTCCCCCACAAGTGCGGATGGTGAACATGATATACGCAACCCACATCCCCAAGAGAGAGCGGAAGCGCGCGTTAAGGGACGTATACGCGGTAGAGCCAGTTGCCCCAAAGTTCAACCCATGGTCCTCCTGCCCGATCACCTTTGATCGAAGGGACCATCCCAGTAGCACCCGTCATGGCAGATTCGCCGCATTGGTTCTAGACCCAATCATTGACGGATTTCATCTCACTAGAGTCCTTATGGACGGCGGCAGCAGCCTGAACCTGCTTTACCAGGATACAGTGCAGAAAATGGGCATAGATCCCTCGAGGATTAAGCCCACCAAAACGACCTTTAAAGGCGTAATACCAGGTGTAGAGGCCAACTGTACAGGCTCAGTCACACTTGAAGTGGTCTTCGGATCTCCGGATAATTTCCGAAGCGAGGAGTTAATCTTCGACATAGTCCCATTCCGCAGTGGCTATCACGCACTACTTGGGCGAACCGCATTCCCCATGTTCAATGCGGTACCGCACTATGCATACCTTAAGCTCAAGATGCCAGGCCCTCGAGGAGTAATTACGGTCAACGGAAACACCGAACGCTCTCTCCGAACAGAGGAGCACACGGCGGCCCTTGCAGCGGAAGTACAAAGCAGCCTCTCTAGGCAGTTCTCTAGTCTAGCCATTAAATGTCCGGACACCGTCAAGCGCGCCCGGAGTAACCTACAACAAGAGCGCCTGGCACGTTCCAAGCAGGTGTAGCAGTGTGGCCCCAACCCCAGCCCTCGCAAAAATGTGACACCAGTACTTCGCGTACATAATTACGCTCTAGAAATACCATGGGTACAGGGGGAGGGGCACCATCACGGCATGCCCGAAACATGGCTTAAACCGCACCAGGGCTACCGATTTTTTAGTTTTCTCTTACTTTCAGGACTCCACTCTTCGGAAGGCCTGTTCGGCAGTTCAATTGCCGCACAAACGATGCAAGAACCAGGGAAGCAGACAAGCCATGCCGCATTACAGAACTCCCAGGTGGTCTCTATCACGAGCACTACACCTGTTTCACATACCATTCCGCAGCCTGCCCCTGGAACGGACATGTTAAATAGTCCAACCTTTTGCTTATCGCATTATTTGTATCGTTCTGCTTTGATCGTAACCCTTTTTAATAAACAATGCATAGCTTTTGTCTCACTTTGCATTACTCTTTTTTTACAAATATATGTGCCTTAACGACATGTTGCACCCGTACTTTGGTACGGCCAAAATACGCCAGGGGCTTGAGTACCCCTCAATATGGTGTGAGAAGTCCGAACACTTTAACAAGTGCGGCACCCCGAACTTATAGCATTATATGCATCGGCTCCGAATCATGTCTTGGGTCAATAGTTGGGTTTGCCCGGCTCCTATGTTTTGGTGCCTTACATTCCGCTGTGTCGGCTAAGGTAGCACTAGGAGAACTACTGCGATTGTGCCCCAGTTGAGCTGGGTCGAGCACCTTAGTAGAGAAAGCTAAAACTGACTGTCATGATGAAGCGAGAGCTGGTCGCTGTTCGGGAGGTTTTTCGAGTCCCTAAAGACTTATGCCGCTTAGAGCAAGGAGTCGGCTCTGTCCGGCCAAGGCGTGGGTAGCGCCCCGAACTCGGTCTTCCGAATACTAGGGGCTTCGCCGAAATTTAAAATTATAGAATTCTATGGCTAAGTGAGAGTGTTCACGCATTATAGTCCGATTGCCTTGCTCGCTGTGCTGAGCGCCTCCCTCGAAGGACCCAAACATGGGAAAAAGAGCGCTCAGGTTTATCCCCGAACACCCCAGCACTAGCGGCACTGGGGCAGAAGCCGACGACTCGCCATCTCTCAGAATTGATAAACAGCCGCACAGAAGGTAATATTTTAAATTCCAGCAGCATTGCTTAGCGCATATGAACAAGTTTTCAGTGCACAGGACAAAACGAGCGAGTTTTACTCAAAAATTACATCCCTGGAACATTCATCCGCCACAAGGCGGGCACACTTCAAAACATCCGTATAATAATTCTCGGGCTTGCGATGCTCTTTCGTCGGCGGTGGCCCGTCCTTCACAAGCTTCTTAGCATCCAGCTTGCCCCAGTGCACCTTAGCACGGGCAAGGGCCCTACGGGCACCTTCAATGCAGATGGAGCGCTTGATGACTTCGAGCCTTGGACAGGCCCCCACCAGCCGCCGCACCAGCCTGAAATAGCTCCCAGGCAGAGCCTCTCCACGCCACAGCCGAACTATGAGGCCCTTCATGGCCTGTTCGGCCGCCTTGTGGAGCTCGACCAGTTGCTTCAGCTGGTCGCTCAGGGGCACGGGGTGTCCGGCCTCAGCATACTGACACCAGAACACCTTCTCTGTCGAGCTGCCCTCCTCGGCTCGATAGAATACGGCGGCATCGGACACGCTACGGGGAAGATCTGCGAACGCTCCTGGAGAGCTCCGGATTCGGGTAAGTAACAAGTAACTCACGTTTATGTGTTTGCTTTGCATAAAGAATGCCTTACACGCCGCTATCTTTTTCACCTCATCCAACTCCCGGAGGGTCTTCTGGGATTCAGCCTTGGCAGACTTGGCATTTTCAATAGCCATCACGAGCTCGGACGCTCGGGTCTTTGAGTCAAGCCCCAAACTCTCATGTTTTTTCATGAGAGCCTGGAGCTCTTGCCGCACCTTGCCAATCTGGGCCTCATACTTCTCCCGCTCGGTGCGCTCCGTGGCCGCCCTCTTCTCGGCCTCGGACAGCGCTTACTTAAGGGTCGCCACCTCAGACGTGGCCCCTACAATAACCACGATAATCCTGTCATTTTTTGCAATTGCACTTTTTTATATATATTTGAAACAAGGTATTTCTTACCTTGCTTGTCCTCGAGCTTCTTCTTGGCACGGCCGAGCTCTTGCTTGGATTGCTCGAGGTTCTGCTTTAGCATGTCCACTTCCACAATCAGTGCGGTGGACGCCAGCAGAGAAGCCTACATACGCATATTGACTCCTTTTTGTTAGACTCCTGCGAATTTTATTTGATCCTCTATTCGGCTTTTCTTCCTGAACGCCAAACAGAGCATTAGGGGCTACTGTATATGCGGTAATATTATTTACACATTCTTTACTTACCTCAAAGCCTGTTAAAAGGCTAGCACAAGCTTCAGTCAGTCCGCTCTTGGCGAACTGAACCTTCTGGACCACCGCACTCATAATGGTGCGGTGCTCCTCGTCGATGGAGGCGCCTTTGAGCACCTCCAACAGATTGTCCTATGCCTCCGGTTGGACGGGGGTCACCGGCACGGTGGGCTTGCTCCTCTTGGAAGGAGGTCGCCCGCCGGACTCTGGAATCCTTGAAGGTTCCGGAGTGGTGTCCGGCCTAGGGCCGGACTTGGAGCCCTAGGGGGTTTCATCCCCTTTACTCCTGGAGTCTGGGAGGTCGCCTTGCGGCGCCTCCAGGACCACCTCCTCCTGGCTTGGAACCTGTTGGGACAATACTTCGGCGTCGTCCATAGGGCGGGGGGAGGTGGCCGTCGGAAGCGAATTCACATCCGACGAGTCCAGTGAACCGCTCGATGACGCGTCGAGCCGGTCTTTGGGTGGGTTGCATAATCATATTCGACATAAGGGAAAGTTGTGCAATAAAGGAATACTATGAATTACTCTGGTATCCGGATACTTATGATTTCGCCAGGGGCTTGGCCTTGAGCGGCCACTCCTCTCCGTCGTCGTTGGCGTCGGTGGAGTAGTCCGGAGGAAGGGTTTTCCCCTTCTTGGACCCTTCGGCCTCCCCAGTGAGGGCGGCCTTCCTTTTCTTCTCTCCCCCCGCTGGAGGGGGAGAGGTCTCTTCTTCCTCCTCCTCGTCTTCACGGGAGGAATGCGCCTTGGAGCCGTCAGATGATGAACCCGACACCTCCTGGCGTCGGGCACTTTTTCGAGTCCCCATGGCCTTCTTCATGGCCTTCTTCTCCGGCACCACATAGGGTGCCGGAACCAGCAGCTTCGCCAAGAGGGCATCGGCTGGGTCTTCAGGCAAAGGAGCCGGACAGTCGATCTGTACAGACTTTGCCTGCCAAACCTGTCAAAGGTAAGGGAGCTTAGATCCCGCATAGAGTTAAACTATGAAAAACTAATACCCTGTAAAAGGTACAAACAACTTACCATGTTAAACTCAGAGTTCGGTGCTGCGCCGGGTTGAACTCCCATAGATTGAAGGCCCGTTGTTGACACGGGAGGATCCGGCGGATGAGCATGACCTGGACTACGTTGACAAGCTTGAGCTACTTGTCCACCAGGGTTTGGATGCATGTTTGCAGTCCAGTCACCTCTCCTTTGCTGCCCCATGACAGGCCCGTCTCTTTCCAGGACGTGAGCCACGTTGGGGGTCCGAACCGGAACTCGGGGGCTGCGACCCACTCAGGGTCGCGCGGCTCGGTGATGTAAAACCACCCCGATTGCCACCCCTTCAGGGTCTCCACAAAGTAGCCCTTGAGCCATAAGACGTTGGGCATCTTGCCCACCATGGCGCCTCCGCACTCCGCCTGGTTGCCGCGCACCACCTTCGGCTTGACATTGAAAGTCTTGAGCCATAGGCCGAAATGGGGGCGGATGCAGAGGAAAGCCTCGCACACGACGATAAACGCCGAGATGTTGAGGATGAAGTTCGGGGCCGGATCATGGAAATCCAGGCCGTAGTAGAACATGAGTCCCCGGGCGAATGGGTGGATAGGAAAGCCCAGTCCGCGGAGGAAGTGGGGAGCAGCTGCCCCTCTTCGGGAAGCCGGTACGCGATGTCGTTAGACAAGTATCCGGCCTTCCACAGTTTTTTGATGTGTCCCTCCTTGACGGAGGAGACCATCCACTTGCCTCCTGCTCCGGACATGGCTGGAGAAGGTTGAGGTGGGGAGTGCGGACTTGGGCGCTGGAGCTCGAGTGCGCGAGAATGGATAGGCAAAGGAGGAAGAAGGCGTAGGTGAAAAGGTGGATCCTTATCCCCTTATATGGGTAGACGCAACTACGTGTCCCCACCAGCCTGGTAAAACTCGCTTATCCCCAAGCGCCGTAATCAATGGCGCGGTTGGGTTACCCACGCCCGTATTGATGAGAATCCCGGAATAAGGGGGCACGATCTCTTCTTCGACGAGACGTGCCAAGGAAACCGCCTCGCATGACACGCTGAGGTGGGACAATAAAACGATTCGAATAAAGGCTTGGCCGTGGTGCGATGTCACACTACGAAATACGTCAGCAGATTAGATTTGTGTAAATATTATTCTCTCTATGGCAATATGTGGAAACTTATTTTGAAGAGCCGGACACTATCTTTGTGTTCAAAATCTTCTATGAAGTACTTGGAGGAGGAACCCGCCTTGCGATGCCGAACACAATCTGCGCGCCAGACTCGTCGGCATTGAAGCCTGGTTCAGGGGCTATTGATGGAGTCCCGGATTAGGGGGTGTCCGAATGGCCGGACTATACCTTCAGCCGGACTCCTGGACTATGAAGATACAAGATTGAAGACTTCGTCCCGTGTCCGGAAGGGACTTTCCTTGGCGTGGAAGGCAAGCTTGGCGATACGGATATATAGATCTCCTACCATTGAAACTGACTTTGTGTAACCCTAACCCTCTCCGGTGTCCATATAAACCGGAGGGTTTTAGTCCGTAGGACAACATACAGAACAACAATCATACCATAGGCTAGCTTCTAGGGTTTAGCCTCTCCGATCTCGTGGTAGATCTACTCTTGTACTACCCATATCATCAATATTAATCAAGCAGGACGTAGGGTTTTACGTCCATCAAGAGGGCTCGAACCTGGGTAAAACTTTGTGTCCCTTGCCTCCTGCTACCATCCGGCCTAGACGCACAATTCGGGACCCCCTACCCAAGATCCGTCGGTTTTGACACCGACAGTGGGGAACCATGGCTTAGAGACGTGCTTGTCCGAAATGTGGGGTAACTTACGAAAGTACCCCCACCGATTTGAGGCGGGTTTTTCGGTTCAGGGGTACCACGGGCATTTCGCGTGTTGGGATTTCACAGGAGGTGCTAGTTTTCGCGCGCATTGTAATTTCAGAATAGCAAGGCGCGGGTTGAGATGGAGGGAGTTGTCGGAGCACAATGAGACAAAGATATATCTTAAATTTTTCGGGCTAACAAGGCGCGGGTTGAAATTTCTAGACAAGCCTAGCGTGTACTGTACCAAATCAATGCGCACTACAAATTTCATTCAAAACTTTGAATTCATGTTATGTTCAATTAAAATATTTCGCTGCGTGTATAATGCATGCAACCTACTACTCAAATGAACGTTTTAGTGCATTCCAAACGTATATACTACCGCTTCAATATGAACTAAATTTGAATTCATTTCTCTATTTGAATAAGATCTACAGTAATGATTGTTGTGAAGTCAAAGCATTTGAATTCGTTTCTCTGTTTTAATAAGATGTACAATCATCATTATTGTCAAGTTAAACTATCGTTTGTGTATTATCTTCACAGCACACCACATGATTAGTCTCGAGTTACATATGAACTATGTGTACTATATGAACTCGAACTAGATTTTTTGAATCCACTTTATTTTGATTTCAAATCACATTACATTTCTAGCTCTAGCTAGATCTTCATAATCTAAACCATGTCTCATATGTATAATGTGTTTATCACATTATGTATGGTGCCCCGCCACCTACGCCTACAAGTATTTAGATGTGAGTTGCAAACACCACACATTACCACAAATTCAAATAAAATGTAAGAATGTTCGATATATAGTATTGTTTAGATTGTTCGATATTTAGTTGTAAGATGCAAACGCCACACATTATCACAAATTCAAATAAAATGTGAGATTGTTTGATGTATAGTATGGTTTAGATTGTTCGGCATTTAGCTGTGAGTTGCAAACGCCATGCATTATCACATTATGGTATAACATGTGCACAGCACGTGTATCACCGCTATATTCATGCATGCAATTTTTAAAACACTATGATCTCTTATTCAAATATATGAATCCGCTTTCATATCAAATTATGATCTTTGTTAGTCTCTTACACCCACACAATCCTCTAACCTTTGTAGCTACCACTAACTTTCTCTCTTGCATGCACATGCCCTCCTCGCCCTCCCCCTCCCTTGACATTCTATCCACCGGGCACATTCATTTTTTTTTCTTTAGGTCATTCTCCCAGAGTCTCCACAACTCCTTTCCGACACACACCGATCGATAAACCTCTCCAGCGATGCCTGCCTACAACATACACACACACCTTCAATCTCCTTCTTTATGTGTCCTTGCCTCGCGTCTCTCATACGGTCAGACACACGTGTAAACTCTCGCCCCTCTATTCATAGATCTCACAGCCGCACACTCCTCCCCCTATCTAGCTAGTAGTTGGGCCTCTCGCACCACCTCCTAGCTCCATTCTCTCTGTCTATCCGTCTTGCTGGGCCTTATTTTCCACTAACAAATGGACGTACACCGACCGATCTCTCGCTATACATATAGCTAGCTAGGTCCTTATAACTCATTTTTACACACACGTCAATCGATCTACCTCATTAGTTGTGTCTCTCCCTTCCTCCGACAAACAACAATTGATCTACCGATCTAGTTAGGTTTGCTTACCAAACACATCGTTCCCCTTCATCATCCATGGATGCGTCCCGACAGATCTATCACGCACAGACACACACAAAAACACATCCCCACTCTTATTGACAACATTGCAGTCCCACCCTCAGTTTGACTAGTAGGCCTCTCCCACCATCTTCGAGAAGCAACTCCATCACCCATCCAACACTCTACCCCTCTCCCTCCCTCTCCCTCCCTCTCTCTCTCTCTCTCTCTGTGAGTCCCATCATATTTCCCCTCCTTCAGTTATGTATGGATGTCGGCCGATCTCCCTCAAGACATAGCTGGGTCTCTCATTCTCAACACATATACGAGTCGTTCTACCTCTATAGTTAGGCCCCTGCCTACCCCTCCCCCCCACACACACCGATACATCGAGCGCTCTAGTCATGTCTTCCTACCACACACAAACTTGACATGTGCCCTCTAACGTTCCGGTAGGCCAGTCGCCCTATATCTTTGAGTTGCACACACACACACACACACACACACAATTTCGATGGCTCTCTTCATCGATCTCGCACCCACCCCCTTGATCCTCTCTTCGACTCTATCGATAGCTATGACCCCTCCCTCTCTTCTCATGGATTGCCCGACCCTCTATGTATGATATGGATAGGCCTCCATTTCACACACATTGTATGCAAAAAAATTGAGATGTCATCGACACATATTCCCACAAATAATTCATGAAATCAACCCCCACCCCACCCCCCCCCCCAAAACAAAAAACACTCACGAACGCGGTTTGTATCTCTCGCACACACCCACATAGGTGGGGGACGTGCACGAAGAGAAGAGGTGCATGCACGGAGCACGTACTCCCGTCTCTTTCCCAACCACACCCGCGCGGGTACACGGTGGAGCTCATTTCTGTACGAAAAAGGCAGCCCACATGGCAATTTGGCACGTGTACTGGTTGTCCACTTGGTGGAGGGAGGATCGTCTACCATGGGTGAACAACAAATTGCGACTTGACGTGTTATGTTAAAAAAAGAGGCAAACCATGTGGGGCCTACCTTAGAGGCAAAGCTCTATACACTGGAGTACTTTTGATGTGTCCCATCAACTCGCAGAACAAGGAGAAGCTTGCTTAGTACTCCATCTCCCCCGTTCCTAAATATAAGTCTTTGTAGAGATTTCACCATGAACCACATGCGGATGTATATAGATGCATTTTAAGTGTAGATTCATTCATTTTGTTCTGTATGTAGTGGGATCTCTACAAAGACTTATCTACTAGTAATAGCTAGCTCCCACTACTAGGAATTCTCTATCCTCTCCTTGAGCCACATCAACAAAATTGATGTAGCCGTTAGATCAAGTAAATCAGTCCCTAATAGTCGTCTGATCTAGACGTTGAGAGGCTCCGCACTAAGCCACATGCAAGCATGCAGAAATATCGTGAATGCATGTGAGTGTGTTTTAAATCACATCAACATGTCTGCATGCAAGCATGCACTGGTAGCATGCATGTAAGTGAGATTTTAAGTCCCATTAACATGTCAAAAAGAAAAATATAATCCCATTATGCAGTAGGAGTTGGCTGATCTTTTTTCCTTACGTTGGATGATCTAAATGATGATGGGAGTTTATTTAGTTTGGCTACCACATTTGTCATGCGGTTATTGAGTTTTTTTAGTTCTATGAAATCGATAATTTTGCACAGAGAGATATATCGTTGTTCCGCGGCAACGCGCGGGGACTCGTCTAGTAATATTCAGGAATGGAGGGAGTACTATGTAAAGAGTTAGGTGTCGCACGGTGATAGTGTGAGGTGGGCCATGTAATCACTGAGCCTGCGTGTTTTCACTGCTCTTGCACGCCTCCACTGTAAGAATGGAGAAAATTGTAATCTAGTAGTAGTACCTCCTTTCGCCGAAAGCGTGGGACATCCAGCAGTCCTACCACCTCAGTAATAAAGACCAATGAGCCGTCAAATCACATAGATCCTGCAGTAAGTTGGACGGACGAAGCAACCATCACTCTTGCGCCAGTGAGAGGTCGTGTCCGCTCTGCCCGGGCATGAATGCGGCACCGATTCTTTGGAGCGGCGCTGACCGTTTCGGGCGAGAAGCGCGCGCGGGCAATGGAGGGGCTATGGGTGGGCCAGGCTGGTCAGGAGCGAGCGTGGCAGCTGTCCGCATGTCCCTACCGGACACGCCCGGAAATGAGAGGACGCACCGACTCTCGCGGCTAAAATCGTACACTACACAACATCTCTCTGTAGGAGTAGGTCGATATGTCGCTCTCTCTAACACACACATGTTGTTACACACACACGCACACACACACACACACACACACATGCGCGCGCGCATGCACGCACGCACCTTGGTCCCGTTGCACCTTCTAATGTGACTTATTACACCTAGACGGAGGGAGTAGTAAGTATATGAGAACGGTGGCACAATGACTTAAGTCGAATACAAGTGCCCAAAATTTGTGTGCATGTTATAATAAGGATTCACTTAAAATAGTATGTGAGCGAACAGAGGGATCAATTGGACAATGTTCCCGAGCAGTAGCGAGATGTGTGAGGTAAGAAACACGCTGGCGCTTTTAATTTTTCTTATTAATTTGTTTGTTTCACCCTCTGACTGGTGGGACCCAACGTACTACATGGAGAGAGGTAAGGTGACTAAGGCTGCATTATTTCTGCACCACTGTGGATAGTCTTACCACCAAAGCTACATGACACGGTTATGATTGAAATCCCAATGACTCCCACACACACACACAAAACACGACATGCTTGTCACACGAATGCAGGAATGTATAAAAGGTTATTTCCCTCTCGTTGAACATAACGAGAGGGTTGTGCAGCTCGTTAGCCTGTTCGCTCATCAAACTTGAGGTCTCAGGTTCGATAACTACACTTGAGCATAATTTGTGCCAGGAGGATTCTTTGACTGGTCAAAATGTTTTCTAGGGTTTGCACGCTTCACACTCTCTCTCCAGTATATATATACACGCTGGAGCCTCGGCGCTTGTAGTTGCTCTCTTCACACTCTCTCGCCCTCTTCAGATCTAAACAAGACTTCATTGGCCTCTCTCTTCCCTCACTGCTGCTCAAAGAGCCGTCAGGATCCATCCGCCGGGAAGGGAAGGAGGCTTAACGATGTCTCCGTCGGCGAGGGACTACCGGTGCAGCTGTTCACATTCCACCCAGCGGCGGCGCGGGAGGGCCTCGGGCCCCTTCTTCTTTGCCGCCGTCCCGTCGCCCACTGAACCACGCCCCAAGAACCTTAAGGTATAATTTACTTACTCCACATGCATTGCTCTAGCTGCATGTATACCATGAATCTAGGACGTGGTTCAAAGAGGAAAGGAGTGGGGGAAAGTAGTTGGAAAAGTTGTATATAGCATGAATCTAGGATGTGGTTCAAAGAGGAAATGAAGGGGGGAAGTTTTATAGCATGAATCTAGGACGTGGTTCAAAGAGGAAAGGAATGGGGGAAAGTAGTGGGGAAAGTTGTATCGCATAATTCTAGGACGTGGTTCAAAGAGGAAAGGAAGGGGCGAAAGTACTAGTTCAAAAAGGAAAGGAAGGGACAAGGCTGTAGAGTTTGAGCAGGACTAGATTTGCTGCGCTCACATAGGGAAAGGTGTCTAAAGATAACAAAACTAGGACCAACACAAATATGCTCCTTGGTTGTTTGTTCTTTGTTGCAACAGATTGTGCATGACCACAGTACATCGGTAGATGCACATGGTGCTGGTGCGTCCACTGTCCCATGCAACTCATTAGCTGTTGTTAATATAAGGCCCTATTTTAAGGAAATATGCCCTAGAGGCAATAATAAAGTTATTATTTATTTCCTTATATCATGATAAATGTTTATTATTCATGCTAGAATTTTATTAACCGGAAACATAATACATGTGTGAATACATAGACAAACAGAGTGTCACTAGTATGCCTCTACTTGACTAGCTCGTTGATCAAAGATGGTTATGTTTCCTAACCATAGACATGAGTTATCATTTGATTAATGGGATCACATCATTAGGAGAATGATGTGATTGACTTGACCAATTCCGTTAGCTTAGCACTTGATCGTTTAGTTTGTTGCTATTGCTTTCTTCATGACTTATACATGTTCCTATGACTATGAGATTATGCAACTCCCGTTTACCGGAGGAACACTTTGTGTGCTACCAAACATCACAACGTAACTGGGTGATTATAAAGGTGCTCTACAGGTGTCTCCAAAGGTACATGTTGGGTTGGCGTATTTCGAGATTAGGATTTGTCACTTCGATTGTCGGAGAGGTATCTCTGGGCCCTCTCGGTAATGCACATCACTTAAGCCTTGCAAGCAATGCAACTAATGAGTTAGTTGCGAGATGATGTATTACAGAACGAGTAAAGAGACTTGCCGATAACGAGATTGAACTAGGTATTGAGATACCGACGATTGAATCTCGGGCAAGTAACATACCGATGACAAAGGGAACAACGTATGTTGTTGTGCGGTCTGACCGATAAAGATCTTCATAGAATATGTAGGAGCCAATATGAGCATCCAGGTTCCGCTATTGGTTATTGAGCGGAGACGTGTCTCGGTCATGTCTACATTGTTCTCGAACCCATAGGGTCCGCACGCTTAACGTTATGATGACAGTTTCATTATGAGTTTATATATTTTGATGTACCGAAGGTTGTTCGGAGTCCCGGATATGATCACGGACATGACGAGGAGTCTCGAAATGGTCGAGACATAAAGATCAATATATTGGACGGCTATATTCGGACACCGGAAGTGTTTCGGGTGATTTCGGAGAAAACCGGAGTGCCAGAAGGGTTACCGGAACCCCCCCCCCCCCCCGAGGAAGTATTGGGCCTTAGTGGGCCTGAGGGAAGAGAGAGGGCAGCAGCCCAGGAGGTGGCGCACCCCCTCCCATGAGGAGTCCGAATTGGACTAGGGGAGGGGGGCGCGGCCCCTCTTTCCCTCTCCCTCTCCCTCTCTTTCCTTCCCCCTTCTCTCTTCCTAGTTGGACTAGGAAAGGGGAGTCCTACTCCTACCAGGAGGAGGACTCCCCCCTCCTTGGCGTGCCCCAAGGGCTGGCCGATCTCCCCCCTTGCTCCTTTATATACGGGGGCAGGGGGCACCTCTAGACACACAAGTTGATCTTCGTGATCGTTCTCTTAGCCGTGTGCGGTGCCCCCCTCCACCATAATCCTCGATAATATTGTAGCGGTGCTTAGGCGAAGCCCTGCGACGGTAGAACATCAAGATCATCACCACGCCATCGTGCTGACGGAACTCTTCCCCGACACTTTGCTAGATCGGAGTCCGGGGATCGTCATCGAGCTGAACGTGTGCTAGAACTCGGAGGTGTCGTAGTTTCGGTGCTTGATCGGTCGGGCCGTGAAGATGTACGACTACATCAACCGAGTTGTGCTAATGCTTCCGCTTTCGATCTACGAGGGTACATAGACAACACTCTCCCCTCTAGTTGCTATGTATCACCTTGATCTTGCGTGTGCGTAGAATTTTTTTGAAATTACTACGTTCCCCAACACTGTTTGGTTAAAAACTCCCTAGTCCCTACCTGCTTGGTTCCATGGACTAAACATGGACTAGAGGTTATTAAATGACATGCTAAAATACCATGTTACCCCTAGTAATGAACTAATAGAGACAAGGTGCGATGCGTGGCAGGGGCAACTGTTGGAAAAAGTCCCAAAAAGACTCCCTCGGGGTCTTCTTTCTTTAGTCTCAAATGCCCACTTTTAGTCCCTAAAAGTCCCTCTTGTTTGGTTTAGATGGGACTGACACGGAGTTTTTTTAGTCCCTACACCAAAATGTCCCTCTAAACAAACACCCTCTAATAATGCCGCTGGAAAATTGATGCAATGCCACAGTTAAAAGCAAATTACATGTTTAACGAATTTTATTGTTAATATAATCTCTATGTTAATATTAATCAATGCCACCGTTTGAGAAATGCTACTGTATTGCTTTCTTTCCCATTTAGATAAGGTAGATGCTTATTTTTGTTGGCTTCTTGTCATCCACCATTATTGACCACTAATTATTTCCTTTGCACCTCTGTGTAAACAAGGTTATCTACTTCACCTCGTTGCCATTGTGACCTTTTGTTGCACTGCACAAAGCACTTTTGTTTTAAGAGTGTTTTGTGCAGTTCAACCAAAATGTCACACCAACAACGTTGCTTGATTGCTTGATCTTAGTGGAACTGCATAAGAGGAGATCTTACTTCCTATCCGTTAAGGCGAATTTGGTTCAGATCTTCTTCTTGTGAGTTGTTTGAATTCCGCATCATGAGAGGTCAGTACTAGCCTTCTTTCACATGATTCTGCAGTGTGCTTTCATATGTTGTGCTACTTGTACGATAATGTTGCTTGATCTTAGTGAACTGCACAAATGGAGACAAGACTTCCAATCTGTATGTGCACCGTAATATCCCATTGAGGTAAGATAAGGATATTTCACAACTGCTGGCCTGTATTTTGCCACTTTCATCAGAAAATTGAGTTTAGTACTATAATTGTGCCCCCTAATTGACATGCCAAATCTTACATTGAAGGCGAAGCTTGTCTGTTATTGAACCAAGTGATGAAGGGGAAGAACAAGCGGAAGAAAAACAAAAATCAACTCCCGGTGCTGTAATGAAGCACTGGAACTGTGATGACACAAGTAATGTTATAGTTTTGCATCTTAATTTATTGCTATGGCTGGAACGAGCAATTGTTTTTCCATTGATTTGATGCCACTCTTAATGTAATATGTAATTATCTCTACTTGTGCAAACAGGGATCTTCTTTGAAGATACCATATATTTTAGTGGAACTGCACAAGAAGATATCGGAAATATTAAACTAATTGAGGAGTATATAGTAAGCATGGCCACCACCGTAGATAGCAACAGATGGTTCCGGAGAAGTGCTTCATCTGTATGCTCTACACAATAAGCCTCCTCACAAAGGTTGGTGCTCGCCCACTGATTTCATCCATATGATTGAGCTTTGTCATCTCTATTGGTGTTGTGCTACTGTTTAGATACTGTCATGAAAAATGGGTATTGTCCTTGAGAAGTGCTTCATTTGTGTTGTTTTAAATATTTCCTTTCCTTTTTTCAAGCAAACAGGGATGCTAGCATTTAGTAGTCCTCTTGTCTTTGCACAACAGGATCATCTTCCTCTGAAGAAGAATATGGAGTACGTGAAGTGACTAGTTCCGATTATGCCAGGATGAAGAAGCCCTGTCTATCTTCTCATCAGAAGGAGCAGTTGAAGGAAGGTTACATTACTCCCCACAAGACCAAACTAACTTCAGCTCAGAAGGACTGACAAATCTCCATTTTTTTGCTGTGATGCGTGAGTACAATGTTGTTCTAGGATTCTTTCTGGTGAGTTCCATTTTTCTAAAAGTGTGCTCTACATGGACCATGTATGTGCCTGTTGAAACTGTCAATTCATAGTACAGTTTGCTTTATACTAATCACTTTTTTGTATTTGTGCAAACAGGGGTGCTCAGCTTGATTTCAATGGGAACTGCACAAAATGTTCATGAATACATCAAATCATTCATTTCCACCACAAGAAAGGAGGTGCTGATAAGTTCAAGGCATTGCAACATATAAGGAAGAAATCATACAAGCTACGCGCGAATTTGGTTGATTTTGGTGGAACTGCACAAAAAGAACAGCTGGTTTATTTAGCACGAGGTGCCATGTCAATGTCCGAACTGATGGCAAACCCCGCCCATTCCACAATCGTAGGCATTTGATATTTTGGAATGGGACAACCTAGTCAAATTTTGCTCATTGATTTTAGCAAGACATGCGTTTGATATTTTTGAATGGGACGCCCTTTGCTGTCAGCAGCGTCGATCAATTTTTTCTTTATTCTTTAGTTGTGAAGTAAATATTGCCTCTGACATGTGAGTCCCCGAGATGCATAATCATCGATTGTTTTGAATGTTCTCTATGAATTGCCAGGCCTGTGTGTTTGATTGCAATGTACAGAAACGCTAAAAACTGCTCAAACTCTTTGTACTCCTTATGTTCCTTTTTACTTCGCACATTGTGAAAGTGCATACTTTTTTTGTATAAGATTGGTCAAAGTAGAGATACTTTGACTGCATACAAAACTTGTATGCAGACTAGAAAGGACCGGAGGGAGTACATGTGAAACTGCTGCAAACGAGGTGATCACCCTGGAAATAATGCTAGTACATATTGTTTTGCATGTTCATCCAATGCCAGTGATACAGGAATTCGAACTAATCGAAATAAATTCATTCATACACGGTCGGATTTCATATAAACATGTCGGATTTCATTACATTTCATACATTCTTCAACTAAAAAGGGGTGCGCTGGAGGTATAATTAACTAACCGAAGCTACCCACCTATGTCCCGCTGAGCCGAACAGAAGCTTCAATGACTTAACTGCAAATGCAGTTGCGTAACTAACATGTGGCCTGTTGGGCCCATGTGTCAGTCAGCCAACTGCACTCGCAGTTAAGTAGAAGCAGTGTTCTTCTCTAGCGCAGCTCTCCGACTCCACGTCGCCGCCAAGAAGCTAACCGGCCGTCAATGGTCAACCCGCCTAGCTTGGCTTCAACCGAAGGGTAGCAGCGGTGGCCTTACTTGGACCCGAGCGGCGGCGACCTACCGTGTTCTACTCTTCCTTGTTTTCTGTGTGGCGCGGCATCGTTGGCAGCGGGGCGGGGTCTCGGCAGAGCCGGCGATGTCCTCTGTCTCGTTGCCGTCAGGGTGGGGCCTTGGCTGAGCCAGCGATGTCCTCTGCCTCGTTGTAGGCGGGGCGGGGCCTCGGCGGAGCCGGCAGTGTCCTCTGCCTCGTTGTTGGCGCCGAGGGGCCTCGGCGGAGCAGGGCCTTGTTGACGCAAGCGGAGCGGGGACTCGTCGGAGCCGGCATTGTCCTCTGCCTCGTCCTCGGTCTCACCAAACAACGCCTCACCCGCTTCATTGCCCTCTTTGCTAGCCTCTTTGTAGGCGGCCGCAGCCTCCGCCACCTGCATGCGGTACCGCCAGCGCTCGAGGCGGCCCTTGCGGGCGGAGCGATACGAGTCGAGCAGCGCCTCCTGCTCCGCCCGCTCCGCGGGGATCTGCTCCTCCGCCTGCAGGTGCTCCTGGAGGAGATGGTGGTTGTAGGCGGCATCGTCCTGCGCCTCCCAGAACTGCTCCTCACGCATCTGCCTCACCCTTTCCATATATTGGGCACAGGCCTCGCCGATGGTCATGGTGCAATGCACCAGCGAGGATGGCGCGGAGGAGGGGGTTGGCGCCGGATCGTCGACTACCATGTTCTCCATAGGGATGTCGTCGTCCTCTGGCTGCCTGTCGGCCAGTCGGTCGGCAGCAATGGCTGCCATCTCCTTGTGGTCTGTCGTCCGCCCGTCCCGAAGAGCACTGGAGTGCGAGGAAGCCATGGTGGGCAATAGTGGTGTGGACAGGAGAAAGGGAATGGATGCAGATGACTGCGGCTATGGCCGGCGCAGCAGTTTATATAGCAATGGTGGGCGGGCGGAGGGACGGACGTGTGGCGCCGGAGTAGCCGCCTCGGCAACCGCGTATCATTAATGTGGGTGGCAGATGGACGGACGGACGACACTTGTATCGTTTGAAGGTGGAGCAATCGCTTGCACCGGGAAGCAGGGCGGGCGGCGCTGACTGTTTCGGGCGGAAAGCGCACGAGGGCAAGGAGATGACTTTACTTGGAGACAATGGGGACCCACCAGGTCCATAGCCTCATGTACGCAAGTGCCTCCTTATTTTATATATATATATATATAATTTATTTTGCTTCCTCCTGGTTTCCTGACGTCACGGTCCCACACCATTGTCAACCTATGTAGTACTCCCTCCTTTCTGGTTTATAGGGCTTATCTCAAAATTTTAGTTTTTTCCATTTTATAAGGCTCAATTTGGTTGTTCCCCCATCACATGTTCAGACTTCAAGGTGCATTAAATAATTGCATGCAAGTATTAAGAGAAAACTGACCAATGCATGCACTTTATGCATGCATGCATTGCAATTAATGCATTCATAAACATAATTTTTTTAGGTAAACAAGAGCATTAATTGGGTGCTTTTGCAAACTACAAAAAATATTCCACCACTCATCATCTACCTTGGTTGGTGAGATTTTTGAATTGAGCCTTATATACCGGAAAGGAGGGAGTAGTCAATAAATGAGAGAATTGCACAAGAAGCGGCCGACAGCTGGGACCAAGCAGCTCGAGCAATATTTGTGTTTTTGAGGTGTGAGCACTGCATAGTTTTTCGATATTTAGCCTAGATATTAATTTTTCTCCTCTAAACAACAACGAAAACATCGCTGCAGGTATTAACTGGGCGGGTTGTGACCCGTCTAGCCCAGGCCAAATATCCAGCCCAGATATTAATTTTTTTCAAGCTGAAAATGGCTAGCCCAGCTATACTTTTTTTAGGAATACCCAGGCAAGGTCAAGTTGTTATTCTCCGCCCCGCTGGGCTGCAAATCTTTCCTAGGAGGGATGCATTAGGCTTAACAAGAAAATGGGCTTTAAGAAATAATAAATGGGATGTAATTATAAAAACTGCATAGTAACTATAAAAAATGCACCAAACACGTGATTAGTTTATAAAATATTATTTTTGGATATTGAAAATTTTAATTTCATTGATTGTTGCGAGCGCAATGTTTCGTTGGATTTTTACGTAATATAAATTTATATTGAAATTGTATTTAATCTGACTAGAAATTTTGGGATAAAAATAATTCGGATCCCATCAAAATGTGGGAAATTTTATTGAATTCTGTTTTGAACGGTTGGTTGAAATGGGTTGTACTTTTAACGAACTGTAAATGGGCTGTAATAAATTCCATTAGAATTCAAAAATGGGCTACACATTCTTACAAATCTCAAATGGGCTATAAGTTTTCTGCCACACACTTCTGGCCTTACTAAGTTGACGCGTCCCATAAAAAACAGAGTTGATGCGTATGCAAGGCTTTGTCAACTTATAGTCAACACACGGTTCTAGCAACAGTGGCCGTTGGATGTCCATCCAACGGATGCCGTGCTTCTTCTTCAATCTCGGATATTCTAGCTTCACCCGCCCAAAAAATGATTCCTGCCCCTCACATTTGGGGTGCACCATTTTAGAAGCTGACCTGTGGGCCTACTAAGTTGACATACCAAGGGCTTTGTCAACTTAGTCAATATAAACGATTCTAGCTGCAGTGACTGTACGATGTCCATCCAACGGTCGTCGTGCTTCTTCAACCTCTGGTCTTCTTGCTCCAGCCCCCTACTACTCCCACCGCTGGCCAGGCCACCCCTCCACTCACCCACACCCCCGGTTATTCTGCGACGACGGCAGCGCCGGTCATGCCGCCTGCTCCTGCCTCTCGTGGCCGGCTGTGCTGCCGCGGAGGCCTCACCGCCCCCTACTACTCCCACCGCTGGCCAGGCCACCCCTCCACTCACCCACACCCCCGGTTATTCTGCGACGACGGCAGCGCAGCCGAACCAGTGAACCCTCGTACTCCTCTTCGTGTGTGCATCCACTGCCACGTCTTCCCCGGCTCCGCGTCGTCCCCTTCCTAGGCCTCGTCGTCGTCCACCGCCCTGGTGCTCTCAGCGCGGCGTGGTCAACGTGGTCAAGGAACGACTTCCATCGGACATGGACTGTACGTGGAGAGGCTGACAGCTGGGTCCACGGCAGCCGCAAGGAAGTGCCTCCTTATTACGCGCAAAATAATTATTCCTCCACCTGACAGCGGGGACCCACCGGACGGGCCACCGTATTTCGCGAAAAAAATGATTCGTCCCCTGACTATTGGGACCCACGAGCTACATCTTCGCACGCAAGGAAGTGCGTCCAGGAAAAAAACGACTCGCCCCCCTGACTGCTGGGACCCACCAGCTACATCTTCGCACGCATGGAAGTGCGTCCGAAAGAAAAAACGATTCGCCCCCCGACTGCTGGGACCCACCAACTACACCTTCCACGCAAGGAAGTGCGTCCGGGCAAAAAAACGATTCACCCCCCTGACTGCTGGGACCCACCAGCTACACCTTCGCACGCAAGGAAGTGCGTCCAGAAAAAAATAAAAAAACGATTCGCCCCCTGATTGCTGGGACCCACCAGCTACATCTTCGCAGGCAACAAAGTGCCTGACAGTCGGGACCCACCTGGTCAAAGCGTATGTAGCGTTATCATTCTGGTCGTGAACGTGTACGTACATACTGGTCGATGTAGAGGCGCGCACGTGTCGTAGTAGAGGCACGCACGTGTCGTAGTAGAGGCGCGCACGTAGCATGTACACGTACGTACAGCGGCCAGGGTGCATGAAAGAAAATACGGCCATGTATGTGTACATACAGGCAGGGTCTCGAACGCCTACTCGCGCATACATATGGCCAGGGCTCGTGTACATGGCAGGGTCGGAACGGAGAAACAACGTCGTCCTCGTGTTCATGGGGAGGCAACGGAATGCGTCGTGTTCATGGGGAGGCAACGAAATGCGTCGTGTTCATCAGGAGGCAACAGAATGCGTCGTGTTCATCGGGTGGCAACGGAATGCGTCGTGTTCATCGGGAGGCAACGGAACACGTGGGAGCCAACCGGCTGGGTCAGAACGGAATGCGTGGTCATGTTCATCAGGAGGGCTTGGATGGAACGGGCGATGGAAACGAGGCCTGGCGTACCGCGGAATAGAGGAAACGGACCTCCTACGGTCGAAACGGGGGTCCTGTTGATCAGGAGGGTTGTGGCGTACCGCAAAACGGAGGAAACGGACCTCCTACGGTCGAAACGGGGGTCCTATTGATCGGGAGGGGTGTGGCGTACCGCAAAACCGACGAAACGGACCTCCTACGGTCGAAACGGGGGTCCTGTTCATCGGGAGGGGTGTGGCATACCGCAAAACGGGACTCCAAGGGATAATGTTCATCTCCACCGTCGACCTCCTCCAGCCTCAACGGGCTACCGTCGACCTCCTCCAGCCTCCACGGGCTCCTGTTCATCCAGCCTCCACCGCGCGCTACTCCACCGGTACTGTTCAACCACCCCTCCACCGTCTACTGTTCATCCAGCCCTCCACACCACGGGGTCCTGTTCAACCACCCCTCCACGGGCACCCCTCCACCTTCTACTGTTCATCCAGCCCTCCACACCACGGGGTCTTGTTCATCCAGAGGCAACGCCACCGCTCACTGTTCATCAACCCCCCCCCCCCCCGCAACGCTCACTGTTCATCCAATCGATTGGCTTCACTTAGCAGTAGTAGCGAAGGAATCGCTCGATCGGGTTCAGTTAACAGCCATCGATCGGTTGCTCGGGTTCAGTAACGCGTAGCCTACAGTGATATCGCTCGGGTTCAGTTAGAGCCCAACGCCTCGCTCGGGTTCAGTTAGAGCCAACGCCTCGCACACACACGTGTATGTGTACGAGAGAAACACGCATCGCTCGGCCCCTGTAGGATCGAAAGTATGTCTAGAGGGGGGGTGATTAGACTACTTGACCAAATAAAAACTTAACCTTTTCCCAATTTTAGTTCATGGCAGTTTTTAGCTATCTTAGGACAAGTCAAGCAATCATTACACAATTCAAGCAAGCATGCAAAGAGTGTATTGGCAGCGGAAAGTAAAGCATGCAACTTGCAAGAATATAAAGGGAAGGGTTTGGAGAATTCAAACGCTATTGGAGACACGGATGTTTTTCCCGTGGTTCGGATAGGTGGTGCTATCCTACATCCACGTTGATGGAGACTTCAACCCACGAAGGGTAACGGTTGCGCGAGTACACGGAGGGCTCCACCCACGAAGGGTCCACGAAGAAGCAACCTTGTCTATCCCACCATGGCCATCGCCCACGAAGGACTTGCCTCACTAGCGGTAGATCTTCACGAAGTAGGCGATCTCCTTGCCCTTACAAACTCCTTGGTTCAACTCCACAATCTTGTCGGAGGCTCCCAAGTGACACCTAGCCAATCTAGGAGACACCATTCTCCAAGAAGTAACAAATGGTGTGTTGATGATGAACTCCTTGCTCTTGTGCTTCAAATGATAGTCTCCCCAACACTCAACTCTCTCTCATATGATTTGGATCTGGTGGATAGAAGATTTGAGTGCAAAGCAACTTGGGAAAGGCTAGAGATCAAGATTCATATGGTTTGAATGGAATATCTTGGTCTCAACACATGAGTAGGTGGTTCTCTCTCAGAACATACGAGTTGGAATGGTGTATGTGTTCTGATGGCTCTCTCCACGAGTGAAGAGGAGGTGGAGGGGTATTTATAGCCTCCACACAAAATCCAACCGTTGCACACAATTTACCAATCTCGATGGGACCGAATCAGAATACTCGGTTGGACCGAAATAGTAAACCTAGTGACTGTTAGGAATTTCGGTGGGACTGACATGCAACTCGGTAGGACCGATTCGGTTAGGGTTTGGGCATAATGTAATCTCGGTGAGACCGAGTTTGGCAATAAGCTAACCAGAGAGTTGGTCAGGCAAGCTCGGTGGGACCGACTTGCTCTTTCGGTGAGACCGAAAAGTTACAAGAAGGAAACATAGAGTTTACCTTGCATTCTCGGTGGGACCGATTCGCTCTTTCGGTGAGACCGAAAAGTTACGAAAGGGAAACAGAGAGTTTGCAAGCCCATCTCGGTGAGACCGAGATCCTTATCGGTAGGACCGAATTGCTAGGGTTTGGCAGTGGCAAATGACAAGTGAAACTCGGTGGCGCCGGATTGAAAGAATCGGTATGACCGAGTTTGGCTTAGGGTTTAGGTCATTTGTGGATATGGGAAAGTAGCTGAGGGTTTTGGAGCATATCATTAAGCACATAGAGCAAGAGGCTCATTAAGCAACACCTCATCCCTCCTTGATAGTATTGGCTTTTCCTAAAGACTCAATGTGATCTTGGATCACTAAAACATAAAATGAAGAGTCTTGAACTTTTGAGCTTGAGCCAATTCTTTGTCCTTAGCATTTTGAGGGTTCCACTTTCACATCCATGCCATGCCAATCATTGAGCTTTCCTGAAATAATCATCTTGAAATAGCATTAGCTCAATGAGCTATATGTTGTTATGAATTACCAAAACCACCTAGGGATAGTTGCACTTTCAATCTCCCCCTTTTTGGTAATTGATGACAACATATAGATCAAAGCTTCGACAAATGATAATAAGTATGAAATATATCGTCACTTTGAGAAGTATGTGACAAATAAGAGCTCCCCCTAAATTTGTGCATATTTAAAATTTGCTTTGGACTGCAAATGCACAAGGAGTTAGAATCATGGGTTACTCTTCCATGTCACATACATCTTGGTGGAGCGCTCAAAAATGATAAGATTGAAAGACATGCACTCATCACCAAGAATAGTGAATGATCACAAACGATAGATAGAATGATAATATTTAAGCAAGCATTAAGCAAACATTAAGTGTAGCTTATGATCAAACACATGATCATCGATGTCTCACAAACATAAGGACGTAGTATCTCACACACAAGCAAACAAAGTTCGAAAAACCATCAAATAAAGCAAGAGAGAATAAAAGAAACACTCTCTCTCGAAGCCTATGATCTATACATTTTCTCCCCCTTTGGCAACAAGTTACCAAAAAGTTCCTAGAAAATGCATAGTGCTAAGTCGACGCTCAGGCTTGATCTTCAGGTGGTGGTGGAGTCCGGAGCACTCCAAGGACGAAGCCTTCGGTAGACGTGGTCGGAGTTGAGGCTGAAGTGGATGCTGGAGCTGGTGGAACTGAGGCTGTGGCTGGCACAGAGGTTGTGGCTCTGGTGTCAGCAACTAGCAGTGCAGATGACCTCGGACCTCGTGGCACCCTCGCAAAAGCATCAGTCGTGGTCCTGCCTCTCCTCTAATTCATGTCCTCCTGGAGCTGCTCCATGGCGGTCTGTATCTCTGTCACCTTGATGTCCAAGTCATAGAACCTCTGTTCCAAGATCCTCTCTAGGCTTGACTGGTTCTGAGTCAGGGTGGCAAGTCCTTGCTCAATACGCAGGGTGGACGTAATCACGTAACCAAGCTGCTCTTGTTTGGTTTTCAGGAAGTAATCAGATGCCTCCGCTTGAACAGGCATCCTTGCAGCTTTCTCCTTCTTCGCCTTCTCCTTCTGAGCTTGTGCATGGACAGATGATGGCTCATTCTCAGTCATGACCACTTGGTTATCCTCGAAGTCTGGACGGATGGGCAGGTGTTCCTTATCCAATAGGTATATGCCCGTGCCCATCTTGGAGTTGATGAGCTCGTGAATCTGTGGGGCATATCCACAGCTCCTCTTCTGGTCTGCTGCTGTCCTCTTGATTGTTTCCACTATGAGACTCATGACTTTGAATTTTTGAGGCACGTCAAAGACATGAAGCAAATTGATCGCGTGACCTCTAATCATCTTGTGATCTCCAGACTTGGGCAGAAGAGTGTGCCTAAGGATCCAGTTGATCGTAGGCAATCCTGACAGAAGATAGTGCACTGAGCCAAACTTGAACGTGTCAAGTGCTTCATTCGGAATCTCCTTGTACATGTTGGACATAGAGTTGTGGTCCATCTTCTTCTTGGCATAAATGTCCAAGTCATCTGCTTGCTCCTATGGGGCATTCATCAACCTCGCCCATTCCTCAACAGTGGATTGGTACCTTGTACCCTCTGACATCCAAGTGATTCTGCCATCCGGATAAAAGTGTGATGTGGAGTAGAATTGCATGATTAGCTCCTCGTTCCACTTTGTGAGCTTCTGCCCAACAAAGTCTGCCACTCCACACGCACTAAAGCTGTCATATACTCCAGGGTAGTGTTCCTCATTCTCCTTCATGTAGGTCCAGTCGACCCATCTCATGTCACACACAATTGGCTTCTTGTCAAGAAAAATAGTCTCATAGAAATCCTGCTGCTCCTTGGTATGAAACCTGTAGTCCACTGCAGTCCTTCTCCTAGAAGCATACGGATCTGCTTCTCTCCACTTCCTCAGCCCTGAATCTCTCCTGAGCTTCATATCCTCAGCCACAGGATGAGCATCATTGTGGTCTGGGATCTTGGGCTTGAGCTTCCTAAGGACATGCTCTTCTTCTTCTTCCTCTGCAACTTCAGGCACTGGGGCCTTGTTCTTCTCAGTGGCTAGGATGCTTTTGGTGTTTCTCTTTGGTGCACTCTTAGGCTTAGATGCAGCCTTGGGTGCTTCCTTGGGCTTGGATGCAGCTGTCCCTGACCTTATGGCATCTCCCATAAGTTTGGCTGCCTTGGGTGCTGGTGCAGCAACCTCTTCTTCTTCCTCCTCCTCATCTACCATGATGGAGGCCTTCCCAAGCACTCGGGCCACAGTCTTCTTCACTCATTCTTTCCATTTCTTGCCCTCAGCAGCAACGGGCTCAATGGGAGCAGGCTTCACAGTTGAAGCTCTAGCCTTTGAAATGGGTTGCCTGTCTGCTGGCCGTTTCATTTTCAGGCCTGGCTTTGTGCCTGCTGCTGGCTCAACTCTCTTTGATGTAGCCTCTTCATCTGCCACATAGTCCTCATCTTCAGAATCAGAAGTCCTCTTCTTCCTTTGACGTGTGGCAGCTTTAGGCAGGTTGCTGGGTGTGCTCCTGCTGCCATCATCTGAGCAACTTGAGGGGCTAGTGCCCTCACTCAATTGCACTTGCTGCTCTGACAAGTTCTGGCTGTCACTCTGGTCTGACATGATGCAAGCTGACTGTTGACCCTGTGAATAGATTATAGATGAGATAGAGTGGATGAGCATCACAAAATGCAGAGATTTTTGCAAAAGAATAATTCAAAAACTTAGTTTTAGTTTTCCACTAAAATCATCTCGGATCTACCAATTTTCAAACTCGGTGACACCGAAGTAGTGTTGGCACCAGAACTAGTGAACTCAGTCAGACTGAGTCATAGTTCGGTGGCACCGAGACTGCCAGGGTTTCACAGAGTTCCAAAATCGGTCACACCGATAAGTAATTCTCGGTCAGACCGAGTTTTACTTGTGCAATGGCATAAGCCAAATCGGTGGGACCAAGTTTTTCAATTCGGTGGGTCCGAGATGGTTTCGGCGGAAACCTAACCCTAAAATTTTTGAATTAAACCTAATCTACGAGTTCATTGGCTGGATAGGAGTTTATCAAATGTGGCAAGAATCATGATGATCATAATGTGCTAGGAATCGGATTGAAGAATAGCACAAAGATCGAGTCCATACCCTAGTTCGGCGGAGACTCGCTACGGCGGCAACGGCGGGGCAGAATTCCGTTGACGGCGGAGGAGACCAGCGACAGGAGGCTGCTGGCGGCGAGGAGGACGATCCAGAGACCCAGGAGGCAGAGCGAGCTATGCGCGGGCAAAGAGGTTTCGAAGAAATTTCCAAAATTCTGCCCGTCACTATATATAGCCCGACCCTGTCGGTGTGACCGAGTGGAACAACTCGGTGGCACCGAGATGCAAAACTGTATACAGTTATTGCAACTCGGTGTGACCGAGTGGTTCAAATCGGTTGCACCGAGATCGAAAACCTAGATCAACTTAATGATCTCGGTAGGACCGAAAGTATGGTATCGGTCAGACCGAGAATCACAAAGAGGTTTTGGAAGTTTAAGTCTATGACGAATCGGGGACTCCGAGCGCTCCTCACATGGAGTGGTTCGAATCTGACTTGATCAAGTTTTGTGATGCAGCATAAATAGAGTTTGAGACGAGAGAAGCATAGATAGCTAGAGGAGGTTCTTAGGCATTCTTGTCTATCCACTTGGCAAAAGAAGATAAAGCCAAACAATCAAAACAACAAGTGGATGTCCTCGAATGAGTAAAATATGCAATCAACATGCTCACACAATAAGATGGCAAATGGAATATGTGGCAAAGCCTGCACAAACAATTCTAGCATCTATCAAGCAATTTGCGATGACTAGGTCATCTATATATGAGTATATTGACTTAGGAGTCAAGTGAGAACACTTGATCGTAGGTCATACTCATCGTTTAAGCTCAAGTGGGGTTACCACTTTTACATAAAGCATTGTTGTATTCACATCTTTAGAGTTGCTTTAGCTCAAGTCTTAGAGTAAAGCTCCCCCTAGATGTGATATCCCCCCTAAGAGGGATGAACTAACCTTGGGTTTTGTCGATGATGACTTCATGTAGATGTTGAAGATGTGGATGCTCAATGTTGATGTAGATCACTTGGAGCTATCCATTTGAGTGAATTGCACTTTCAATACCTACATGGGTTAGTCCCACAAGGAACAAACAAGGATATCCATAGACATAGAGTGATGCATACACAAGATGATGTCCATGAAAACTTTAGGTTACCTTGTCCCTTGTCTTACCAACAAGAGGGTTTGTGACTCCTTGAACTAGTGCATGATGTGGAAGTTGATTGCACGTGTTCTTGCCAAAATGATGAGAGTGAAATATGTTGGCGGAGTCACCCTCAAGAACTCTCTAGTTCTTCTTCTTTTGGATCCACACCATCTTGATGGGAATCCTTGGAGTTGTAGTCTTACTCGATGAAGTGGAACTTGACGTGGTCTTGGGAATCCACTTGACTAAGGTCTTAGGAGCTTCTTCAAATGCATCAATCTCCTATTGAAGCTTGTCCTTGCCTTTTTGCTTGTAGTCTTGTGGTGGAAGATCATCTTGAGCTTGTGTCCCCTTGAAAGAAGTATCATACTTCTCTTGTTGAGGAACAAACTTTGTCTTGGGGTATTGATCTTCTTCCCATTCAACTCCATTGGCATTGAACTTTCGTTCAAAACCAACACCTTGATTCTTCCGGTGCATTCCTTGCTTGCGCACAATTTCCTCGAATTGCTTACTCCCGACAAGGCTCTTGTACACTCCTTTCTCTATGATTCCCTTCAATAAGCTATTTTCTTGCTCAAGTGTAACTTGGCTAAGAGAATCATTAGTGGAATCAAGAGAACTACTAGAAGCAACAATATTGGATTTAGCATGATCATTGTTACTACTAGAGGAAGAATCTTTCTTGTTCTTGTTACTAGACTTGACTTGAGGCATGTTAGTGGATAATAGTAAACGCTTGGCAATGTAAGAAGAACTTTTCTTGCGGAGATCATCATTGATTGCCTTTAAGAACTCATGCTCTTGCTCAAGATTGAGCTTTTCAAAGCGTAATTTCTCATGAGCTCTTAAAAGTTCTCGATGATCTTCGAAGATAGTTTCATGAGCTAACTTAAGAGTGTTTAGTTCTTTAGTTAGAGCCTCAATCTTCTCCTTATCATTGTCATTTGTTTTAGCATGATTAATTGATGTTTCATCATAGTACTCATCACTAGAGTTGTCAACAAGCAAGTCATCATCACCTAACAAGTCATCTTCATCACTATTAGAATCAACGTACTCGGGGTGTGTTACCTTAGGACCTTTGGCCATGAAGCATCTTCCAATTCCTTCATTTGGTGAGTCAACTATGTCGTAGGAGTTGGTTGACACAAGTGCTAGACCGGCAACACCTTCATCTTGAGTATCTTCGGAGTCGGAGTGATAACTTCTTTCGGAGTGGCTGTCGGAGTCAGAGCCGGATACCCATTCACCAACATGAGCTTGATGTCTTTGTTTTGTGTAGCTCCTTGATGATTTTTCCTTCCTTTCCGAATCCTTGCTTCCCCGTGAGTATCTCTGTTCATACGATCATCTCTACTCCTTCTCTCTCTTGGTGGTGATTCTTTGCTTCTTCTTTTTGGAGAATCTTCTCTTCTCTTGTAGGGAGCCGTACACTCATTGGAATAGTGTCCGGGTCTTCCACAATTGTAGCAGTTTCGCTCTCGACTAGAAGATCTTTTGTCATTGTAGGACCTTGACTTGAAGCTTCTATCTTTGCTTCTACTCTTGTAGAACTTGTTGAAGTTCTTCACCATTAAGCTCAATTCTTCATTGAAGGTTTGTTTTTCACTTGATGATGTGGGGACTTCACATGAGGCTTTGTAGGCACCACTTGATTTGTTGTGAAGTTCCCCTTTATCCTTGAGTGACATCTCATGAGAAACAATCCTTCCAATCACTTCCGTTGGCTTGAGATCTTTGTAATTGGGCATCATTTGAATCAATGTGCACACGGTGTCATATTTCCCATCCAAGGCTCTTAGGATCTTCTTGATGATGAATCTATCGGTCATCTCTTCACTTCCTAAGCCGGCAATCTCATTTGTGATGAGAGCAAGCCTAGAGTACATTTGGGGACACCTTCACCATCCTTCATCTTGAACTTGTCAAGTTGACTTTGGAGCACATCCAACTTGGATTCCTTGACGGAGTCGGTACCTTCGTGCATATCAATCAAAGTGTCCCAAATTTCCTTTGCATTCTCAAGGCGGCTGATTTTGTTGAATTCTTCGGGGCACAATCCATTGAAGAGAATATCACAAGCTTGAGCATTGTATTGCAACATCTTCAACTCATCCGCGGTAGCTTCACGGTTTGGTTCCCTCCCATCGAAGAACTCACCTTGCAAGCCAACACAAACAATAGCCCATACGGCGGGGTTATGTCCAAGAATATGCATTTTCATTTTATGCTTCCAACTAGCAAAATTAGTACCATCAAAGTAAGGGCCTCTACGGTGATAATTTCCCTCGCTAGACGCCATACTCTCCTAGGTTGTGAAACCAAGGCTATGACCACCAAAAGCTATGGAGATCAAGGCAAATGGAGACCAAAGCTCTGATACCACTTGTAGGATCGAAAGTATGTCTAGAGGGGGGTGATTAGACTACTTAACCAAATAAAAACTTAACCTTTTCCCAATTTTAGTTCTTGGCAGTTTTTAGCTATCTTACGACAAGTCAATCAATCATTACACAATTCAAGCAAGCATGCAGAGAGTGTATTGGCAGCGGAATGTAAAGCATGCAACTTGCAAGAATATAAAGGGAAGGGTTTGGAGAATTCAAACGCTATTGGAGACATGGATGTTTTTCCTGTGGTTCGGATAGGTGGTGCTATCCTACATCCACGTTGATGGAGACTTCAACCCACGAAGGGTAACGGTTGCGCGAGTCCACGGAGGGCTCCACCCACGAAGGGTCCACGAAGAAGCAACCTTGTCTATCCCACCATGGCCATCGCCCACGAAGGACTTGGCTCACTAGCGGTAGATCTTCACGAAGTAGGCGATCTCCTTGCCCTTACAAACTCCTTGGTTCAACTCCACAATCTTGTCGGAGGCTCCCAAGTGACACCAAGCCAATCTAGGAGACACCACTCTCCAAGAAGTAACAAATGGTGTGTTGATGATGAACTCCTTGATCTTGTGCTTCAAATGATAGTCTCCCCAACACTCAACTCTCTCTCATATGATTTGGATCTGGTGGATAGAAGATTTGAGTGGAAAGCAACTTGGGAAAGGCTAGAGATCAAGATTCATATGGTTTGAATGGAATATCTTGGTCTCAACACATGAGTAGGTGGTTCTCTCTCAGAACATACGAGTTGGAATGGTGTATGTGTTCTGATGGCTCTCTCCGCGAGTGAAGAGGAGGTGGAGGGGTATTTATAGCCTCCACACAAAATCCAACCGTTACACACAATTTACCAATCTCAGTGGGACCGAATCAGAAAACTCGGTTGGACCGAAATAGTAAACCTAGTGACCGTTAGGAATTTCGGTGGGACTGACATGCAACTCGGTAGGACCGATTCGGTTAGGGTTTGGGCATAACGTAATCTCGGTGAGACCGATTGCACAAACTCGGTGAGACCGAGTTTGGCAATAAGCTAACCAGAGAGTTGGTCAGGCAAACTCGATGGGACCAACTTGCTCTTTCGGTGAGACCGAAAAGTTACAAGAAAGAAACATAGAGTTTACCTTGCATTCTCGGGACCGATTCGCTCTTTCGGTGAGACCGAAAAGTTACGAAATGGAAACAGAGAGTTTGCAAGCCCATCTCGGTGAGACCGAGATCCTTATCGGTAGGACCGAATTGCTAGGGTTTGGCAGTGGCAAATGACAAGTGAAACTCGGTGGCGCCGAACTGAAAGAATCGGTATGACCGAGTTTGGCTTAGGGTTTAGGTCATTTGTGGATATGGGAAAGTAGCTGAGGATTTTGGAGCATATCATTAAGCACATAGAGCAAGAGGCTCATTAAGCAACACCTCATCCCTCCTTGATAGTATTGGCTTTTCCTAAAGACTCAATGTGATCTTGGATCACTAAAACATAAAATGAAGAGTCTTGAACTTTTGAGCTTGAGCCAATTCTTTGTCCTTAGCATTTTGAGGGTTCCACTTTCACATCCATGCCATGCCAATCATTGAGCTTTCCTGAAATAATCATCTTGAAATAGCATTAGCTCAATGAGCTATATGTTGTTATGAATTACCAAAACCACCTAGGGATAGTTGCACTTTCACCCCCGACCTCCCACCGTAACCGGAAACTCCCTGAAATTTTCCTCGCCCTCGCTTCTACCACGGTTTTTTCCGTCATGGACGGCCCAAAGAATGTCATGCAGCTGCGTCTCCGGCCCGCCCAGGACGAAAAGCCCATTTTCTTTCATGATTTTTTGTCATAGAAGTAGGAGCCCACCACATCTATGATGATACCGGATTTTGTCACAATTATCGTCATAGAAGTGTCATATGTATGACAGAAAAAAAATTCGTTCGGCCCATAATGTCACGGATGTGTCTTTTTTTTGTAGTGTCGTGTGCCACTGTGTGCACCAGTGCACGCGGTGATCACGAGCTTTGGCATGCAATGCACGCGCTCTGCTAGCGTTGGTCGTGTCCAGGATGGATTCTAGCTCCGGCCCCTCTCCCTCTCGTCGCCTTCGCGCATGTGAGCCTGTCCAACAGCCAGCCTGCATCATCACCGTCCTCCTGGAGCCCTCTCCCCCTCCGTCAGCTCCTCCATCAGCGCTCGTTGCCGCGCGCCCACGGGCGCATTATGGCCGACCGAGGCTTTAATGGCATTCAGTCGCGTCTCCTCTGCGCCCTCGGCCCCCCTCACCCTGTGCGCCTCTGTAGCTCGTGTGTTGCCGTCCTCGTCGCCTTCCCGCGCCCTCCCGTGCTCGCTGATCCGCGCCAGAGCTTTGGCTGAGCTCAAGCAGCGGCACTCGGCCACGGCCTCCCTCGCTCGGCTATATATAGCCCACCCCGCGGCCTCCCGAGCACTCCATCGCCTTCCCCCCACCTCCAGCAACCTCCCGGTCTCTCCCTCGAGCTCCAGAGCCTCTCCTTGCTGCCCAATCCCCCCATGGCCGCCGTATCCACTCTCGGCCTCATCCTTGATTTTGGCCGTCCGCGCCTCCCCTCCACTCCCTAACCTCACCCTTGTGTTCCTCGTGCTCCTGCAATCCTCCCCAGCCTCTCCATTCTTCGCCGGAGTGCCTCAGGTCATCGCCCCCAAGAACAGCCACCCGAGTCTTCTATCGCCGTGAGTCGCAATGGCTGCGGCCCTTCCCGTCACTTGCTCCTCGCCTAGATGGGTGTGGCACGCCACCCCAAGGCCACCGTTGGCCTGGCCCCGGCCGGAGGCAGCCAGAGGTAGCAGGGCCAGCGCCGGCCGAGCCCCTCCTCTGCTCTCCACTGTTCTGCGCGAGGGAGCCACGGAAGGAAGAAGAAGGGAGCCAGGAGAGAGAGAGAACTCGTGGGGCCAGCTCGTCAGCGACCCAGCGCCTGGCCCCGCCTCTGCCACGTCAGTACGTGGAAACGGATTTCGGTGAAGTGCGCTTTCGGTTAGCACAAACGTAGTTCTGCTCTTCTTTGGAACATAAAGCGTTTTCCGCTTCCAAAAGTGTATTTCCTTTCTTCTTCGGTTGCAAATATGTTTCTCTATTCTGAAAGTGTATTGTCTGAAATATGTTTTCTATTTTTCAACCCAGGGGCTTGTTTGCAGGGTTTATTTTACAGATTGGTCCCTGGATTTCAAACGCTTATATCTTTTTGCTTGAAACTCTGATTGAGGTGAATCCAAAGCTCACTTCTTCATCTCGTCGAGCTCTATCTTGTGGTAACAATTTCACTAGGTGGTACCACGGTGAAAATGACCTTTTTGCCCTTGCACGTAAGCAGCCCCTCCGAGAGAGAACTGTTCCGACGAATCTTTCCGCGGCTTCACCGCACTTCTTCCTGGAGTATTCTTCAACCCTAGGCAAGCCACAGCCACCATTTGCTTGATGGTCATGCAGTAGTATTGGTTTTCACATGAATCTTTAATAACTACATGTTTGTTTTCCTACGGCTATCATAGTTTCAGTCATGCTTGTGGATCGGTGATTATCGTCATGCTATGTTCTTGCACCTTGTTATCATGAACTACGTGTTAGTATTACTTTCATATTGCTATGCTTGATAGTAGTACATGTTGGGTTGGTCATGTTCTTCGGTGCATGACTAACGTTGGTTATCGAGTACTGTTAATATGCATTGTTCCTTTACTAGTAGTTGGTTAAGTGTTTACTCGGTAATGTTATTGATGAGTTCTTTCATGTTATTTATGGTTGATGATAATGGTCATGTTATGCTATGAGTAGTGTTGTACTTGAACTATTCATGCTCATCATTATGCCATGCTCAGTTGGATATGGTTCATTGTTGATATGGTGGATAGTTATGTTGCACCCCATGCTTATGTTGATATCATGCTCATGCATTGTAATTGCATCATGTTATTTTATCATGGCTCAGCATATTTGCATTCAAGTTTAACCAGATTAAATTGAACTTGAACAACTGTTGGCTGAGTCATGGTGCCACCATATCGAACTGACCAGTGAAACCACGCTTACCTGTATGAGAAGGTCCTAACTGGGTCTATTGTCGTGCCTCTCGCCGGTGCCTCCAACGAGGGAAGGTTATCGGCATGCGCTACCCTGATCAGGTAGGCGAACATAACCTTGTGTGCCCGTTGTTGTTGTTATGGATCCCGTCCCCGTGAGGGACAGTCCCCATGAGGGACGTTTTGGCCATGACGGTGGTCGTTGTGTATTTGGTAGACACGGGGCCACCCAGGACTAGACCAGTTGGGAGTGGGTCGGAGTGGTCGGGAGAGTGTCATGGCAGTAGATCGGTTTTGTCGGAACGTCGTTGGAACACCCGAATGGGAGTACGAGGCCATGGGTTCCTGTAACGCCCTCGATGTGGCTATATCTCCCACGTGTCGAAGCACGACTTAGAGGCATAACCGCATTGAAAGCAATGTCGCAAGTGAGGTAATCTTCACAACCCATGTAATACAATAGGGGGAAAAGAAACATAGTTGGCTTACACTCGCCACTTCACACAATTACATGAATAAAGCATTACATCATCCAAATACAATCAAGGCCCAACTACGGAGCCAAAATAAAAGAAGAACCCCAAATGCGACATGGTCCCCGATCGACCCCAACTGGGCTCCACTACTGATCAACTAGAACGAAACAACACAAAGGACAAGATCTTCATAGAGCTCCACCTGAGCTTGGTTGCGTCACCTGCATGGTTCAACGGCACCTGCAAACTGGTTTTGGAAGTATCTATGAGTCACGGGGACTCAGCAATGTCACACCCTCGCGATCAAGACTATTTAAGCTTATGGGTAAGGTAAAAGGTATGAGGTGGAGCTGCAGCAAGTGACTAGCATATATGGTGGCTAACCTATTCGCAAAAGAGAGCGAGAAGAGAAGGCAAAAGCACGGTCGATTAAACTATGATCAAGAAGTGATCCTAGAACAACCTACATCAAACATAACTCCAACACCGTGTTCACTTCCCGGACTCCGCCGGAAAGAGACCATCACGATTACACACGCGGTTGATGCATTTTAATTAAGGTCAACTTCAGGTTTTCTACAACCGGACATTAACAAATTCCCATCTGCCCATAACCGCGGGCACGGCTTTCAAAAGTTCAAATCCCTGCAGGGGTGTCCCAACTTAGCCCATCACAAGGTCTCACGGTCAACAAAGGAATAGACCTCCTCCCGAGACATTCCGATCAGACTCGGTATCCCGGTTCTACAAGACATTTCGACGGGTTAAAACAAATCCAGCAACACCGCCCGAATGTGCCGACAAATCTCGATAGGAGCTGCACATATCTTTTTCTCAGGGCACACCAGATTGTCTAAACTTCCGGTAGGCCAGCCCAGAGTTGCCCCTGGTGGCCACCGGCGGCTGACAAGTTGGACCAACACTCAGAGGAGCACTGGCCCGGGGGGTAAAATAATGATGACCCTTAGGAGCACGACTCCCAATGGAAAAGAAAAGGCTAGGTGGCGAATGGTAAAACCAATGTTGGGCATTGCTGGAAGAGTTTTACTCAAGGTGAACTGTCAAGGGGTTCCCATATAGCCCAACCGCGTGAGGAACGCAAAATCCGGGAACATAACACCGATATGACGGAAACTAGGACGGCAAGAGTGGAACAAAACACCAGGCATAAAGCCGAGCCTTCCACCCTTTACCAAGTATATAGATGCATTAATTAAATAAGATATATTGTGATATCCCAACAAGTAAACATGTTCCAACAAGGAACATCATCTCCATGTTCCAACGAGGAACAAACTTCAATCTTCACCTGCAACTAACAACGCTATAAGAGGGGCTGAGCAAAGCGGTAACATAGCCAAACAACGGTTTGCTAGGACAAGGTGGGTTAGAGGCTTGGTTCAACAATATGGGAGGCATGATAAGCAAGTGGTAGGTATCGCAGCATAGGCATAGAAAAAGAGCGAGCATCTAGCAAGCAAAGATAGAAGTGATTTCGAGGGTATGGTCATCTTGCCTGAAATCCCACAGGGAAGAAGAACGAGTCCATGAAGAAGACAAACAGACGTAGTCGAACGGGTCCTCACAAACGCGACGTTACCAGAACTAACCCGAAGAAGCAACACCGGAAAGAAGCAAACAACATAGTAAACAACCACCACATAAGCATGACATGATGCACAACCAACTATGATGCATGTCCGGATTAATGAGGCATGGCATGGCAAAGTGCACAAGCAATCCTACAAATTAAGTGGAGCTCAATATGCAACTCCGTTGCATATTGACGGAACACCACATCAATTATTTAGTTCACTCTTGGTTAGGTACTCAACACTAGTAAATGTTGGTTAACATGGCAAGAGGTGAATCATAACAAAACTATACCATTTAAACAATTTAAATGGGGCCGGATATAACAAACAACAAATCCGGTAAATCCCCGTATGCATTAGCAATTTAATGCAACAACAATTTTAAACATCTTAAAGTTGTTAACATGATGCGGATGGCATGTTCAAGTTTATGCAATATTTATGAAAAATGTTGACATGATAAGATATGAGGCATTTGTCATCGTGATGGAAACGAAAAGGGGTGCCACGACAATGAATCCGAAAGTGATGCCACGGCACATATCGGTTTCCGGTAACTCGAATGAGATATTGATGCAAAGGGGAAGTGTGTGGGAGCGTGTCACGCAAGGATGGTGGGGTGATCCCGGATACCAGGTTCCCACGGGTCGACGGTATGGCAAACGAGGGGAGACGTGTAATGACAACTCAGACACGGTGCAAACGCGGACATCACATACAGCATGCATTTGTCCATGGTGGTTGGTCCGGCAGTTATACCTTCCGAGGGTGCATTTCGAGGCGGAACGAGTCGGTGCAAAGTAGAGGAAGTAGACGTTCTCGCGACGGTAGAGGAAGTAGTGGTACACGTCTTGGAGAAGGACTTGACGCATTCGATGTTTCCGAGGGCGATGGTAGGGGAACTTGGCGTTAGTGCTACACGGGTCTTCGGTGACGGTCGATGTACATGGCAAACGTAGAGGTACTATGCTTCGGTCGTCGTGGTACTTGGCGGTAGTAGTGGTACAAGGGTTGTAGCCGGCCTTGTCGGTTCATCGTGTAGTCCTAAATGTTCCGTAGATGTTCATGTCGTCAAAACCATTCGGATCTTGGAGCGATGGTAGTCGTTCCCTTGACGGTCTTGACGGATTCGAAAGGGTACTTGGCGGTCTGTCGTGGTACTTGGCGATGTTCCCTGTTCAATGGTCGTTGGACTTGGCCTCCGAGCCCGTAGTCGTTCGGGCATCGTGGAAGAGGTTGACGCTCACGGGGTCTCGGTCTCGACAAGAGAAGGCGGCGGGGCAACGTCCTTGACGGACGCAGCTTGTGCAAGGGAACCATGGCGAGGCCGAAGATGGGGTCTCGAGCAGGAGGTGTCCACACCTGGAGCAGAGGAGGTTGTCGATGTCGTGCACGAGGCGAGGTCGATGACGGTCGCAGGTTGAGGGTGCTGCAGGCGGGAGTGGCTGAAGAGGGTGGTGGAGCCACACAGCTCGACGGAAGCAGGGGCGGCGGAGCTCGTGCATCGGGCGGTGACACTGGACGAGGAGGAGGCTTGGCAGCCGTTCTGGAGTAGGGAAGCAGAGGGGGCGACGGGCGTCGGGCCATGGGCGGCAGTAGAGGTAGAGTAGAGCAGAGGGGACGACGGGCGTCGGTGAGATGGTGCAGCAGCTGCTACTGGCAGCAAGGTCGAGGCGGGTTGGTAGCGCGGAGGAGAAGTAGGAGGAAGGCCATGGCAAAGGAAGAGCGGCGCCGGGGTTTGGAGGAGGACGAGCGAGGGGGTCGATGTGCAGAGGATGCAGCGGCGTGGAGAGAGCGAAGGGAGAGAGGGGATCGAGCAGGGAGAAAAGGGTCACGGGCGAGAGGAGGGGTCGAGCGCGGTGCCTCTCCTGGCGGCGCGAGGGAGGGATCGAGAGGGAGAGGTGTGCGAGGGATCGGGCTCAGGAAGGCTAGGGTTAGAAAGGAGGCTGGGCCTTAGAGGAAAATGGGCCTAGGGTTAGTAGGCGCTGGCTGAGGTAATGGACCGACCGGGTGGCCGAGGCCCAGGTAGCTGCTGCTGCTGCTTTTCTATTTCTTCAGACAGAAAAACAAAAAGGAAAAAGCAGGAAAAAAAGGAGAGGAGCTAGAGAAATATAAAAATATACTCGTGATCCTGAAAATGTGCTCTATTTAACAAAATTGGTTTGGAGATTTTTAAAGGAAGTAAAAATAATTCAAGTTTGAATTTAATTCAAACTTGAACCATTTTAAACCCTAACCAAAACAATTTCAATAGAGATGAAATTTGACAGAGAGGCTAGGTGCATGGTGTTAGAATATTGAGGCAAAGATGAACATTAAAAGAGAAGGGGAACGTGACACTTGCCAAAAGAAGGAAGTAGAGGGAAGGAGAAGGTGATGAAGCAAGATTCATGCAAGGAACATGCAACAACTTAATATGTATGAAAAACACACAATGCACATGATGACATGATGACTTGCAACATGATGCAATGATGAATGCAAAGAACCAAACAAATCACACGATGAAACTCGGAAACCCTGGAAGGCATCTGAAGCTCCGGTCTTGGGGAGTTACAGTTCCGTAGTGTGGGTACAGTGTACTAACCTCTACAGAGTGTATATTAAATCTATCGATAGCCGCGCCCGCGGATAAGGGCCCAGTTCATAGTTGGTCACACTATGAGTCAACAGTAATAATAATAATAATGATGTGCTCGATGAGGAGATAAGTTGGTTGTGATCACCGGAAGGATCACTGTTTGAGATAAGTTGGTTGTGATCGCCGGAAGGATCACGGTTTGAGACCAAATGTTGGTCATGGTTGTGATCGCCGGAATGATCACCGTGGTATCGAGGATACCGAGTTGTTGGATACTCGTGATGTTGTGCGAGAATCGTGGGTAAAGATCAACCTCCTTGTGGTCATTTGATGATTACTACGGTATTGTTTATACCAAGCTTGATTTGATCTTGAGATGATCGTGTAATGTCCGAAGTTGGTAAGTGATGCATGTGATGGTTACGAGGTAACCCGAGCAGAATAAACGGTGCATGTAGTGTCATCATATCGCATGCTAGTATCATCAGATTTATATGTTCATGCCATGATCATATTGTTCTTGCGATATTATGGTCATGTTATGATCTCATGATAATTCCTGTTTAACCTGTAATTGCCATGCTGTGTTTGTCTTGAATGCTTCTGGTTATTGTGAGCTTGCAAGTACATTCAATGTACTGACCTGGCGTGTCATGATAGTTTGCAGGTCATGTCAGATTTGATTGCTTGCTTGTCGTGGTTTCCATTCTTGTGAGCTAGGATAAGTGTTCCAGCCAGAGTCCCTGCGGAATGGAGTTCGTCATCGCCGTTCGTTGTTCCGCTGCCAGTAGTTGCTCCGCTACTTCGAGTTGTATGCTGCTTGTATAGAGCAATCGTGGTTGGCGTAGTGTCGTCGTACCGATGTTATTCATTGTAATATCGGAACCCCTGTATTCATATTCGTGTTGTAATGGAGAGCTGGAAGCAGTGCCGTATTCCAGAAGACTTCACCTCGATCTCTGGCTGGAATACGGGGCGTTCCGGTTTACTCTGAGCCGGGGTGCCACATGGCGCGCCCAGGTGGGTTGTGCCCACCTGGTGGCCCCCTCTAGTGGTTGTTGGCTCCAGTATTTCTTTAATATTCCATAAAAATTCTCCGTGAAGTTTCAGCTTATTTGGAGTTGTGCAGAATAGGTGGCCTGACGTAGCATTTCCCGGTCCAGATTTCCAGCTGCCGGAATTTTCCCTCTTGGTGTGTTCCTTGCAAATTATGAGAGAAAAGGCATTATAATTACTCCAAAAAGCATTATTATGGATAAAAACATTATAAATAATAGTAAGAAAACATGATGCAAAATGGACGTATCATAAATTAGTAAGAGACATCATAGAACGCACCATATCTAATAAAGTGTGGTTACAACATTCGGACACACCATTATGCAGTGGTGTTCCAGGTGGCGTAAGTTGTGAAACTATTTCACATTATTCTATATGAAGGCAAAACTCGTAACTCAAATATTCACCTCCATGATCAGATTGTAGAAACTTTATTTTCTTATTACGATGATTCTTCACTTCACTTTGAAATTCTTTGCACTTTTCAAATGTTTCAAACTTGTGTTTCATTAGGTAGATATACCCATATCTGCTCAAATCATCTGTGAAGGCCAGAAAATAATGATACCCGCCGCGTGCCTCAATACTCATTGGACCGCATACATCGGTATGTATTATTTCCAATAATTCATTGGCTCGCTCCATTGTTCCGGAGAACGGAGTTTTAGTCATCTTGCCCATGAGGCATGGTTCGCAAGTATCAAATGATTCATAATCAAGTGATTCCAAAACTCCATCTGCATGGAGTTTCTTCATGCGCTTTACACCAATATGACCTAAATGGCAGTGCCACAAGTATGTTGCACTATCATTATCAACTTTGCATATTTTGGCATCAGGTGGCCTTTGTTTGGGCTTTAGCTACAGATTCACAGATTCTAGCACATCCAAAATCGGAATCTCAAACAAACACTCGGATTTCTTTCTTTGCTTTCAAGAATCGGCTTCGAACATTTAACTACGACGACGCGCAATCCGGAAGCAACGAATTTGCTGATTCCCGAGATTCCCGAGCGCCACTTACCCTGGTTCCAAAACAGACCGAGTTCTCCCCATTATTATGCTAGAAATGCCACTACCCACACCAATTTCCCTCGACGCCATGTTATTCTCCACCTCGTTCTTTCCCAGCCAACAGAACAGAGACGGGGGATCTCATGTAGCGCCGCCGCCCCCTGTATTCTGGGCGCCTTTGCCTCTCTAGCACTGCCCCTCCCATATTGCATGCACCTACGCTCCTCCCTATGGCCACGAGCTCTGGCGCGCCAACGTCCCCTACATCCATCTGCACTGCCACCCCCAATCTCCACCCTTGCCGCCATTCCCAGTCTGCGCCTGGGCTGCCCCCTATCTCCTACCGGCGGCAAAGGAGATGGATCTAAGCGGCTCCAACCCGACCTCCACCTAACTACCAGAGTCCCATCTTCACAGCCCCCGCCGGTAGGTACATCCATCCTGCCCCTCCCAGATCAACCATTCTTTACCGCCCCTCCTCCCTCATCTCCCTTTTGATTCAATGGGTCAAGGTTCACTACAAAAAAAATACACTTCCGTGATGATACGTGTTTGTCACAGTAGGTGGCTTTTTTTGTCATGCATGTACATCCATGACAAATTTATGACAGAATCAAGATAGTTATACCTGTGCTGTCGTAGAAGTGTTCCATGACATTACCAAAATTATCCTCACGGAAGTGTCCACTTCCATGACGATAAATCGGGCGTCACAGAAGTGATTTCGTCAAGGGTGACCGACACGTGGCATCCACCGTAACGGAACGCCATTAAGCTATCAGGTCGGGTTTTGGATCCGATAACCCGTTAACAGCCCCGACCAATGGGGATTTTCCACGTGTAAAATCATCTTTGGCTGGAGGAAACACATGTCGGCTCATTGTTGGGACAGATGTTAACCACTCATTGGACGGAAGGCGCCTATGATACGTCGACACGTGGCACGGCCCAAAAGAGGCCCATTCCTGTGAAAAGGCTGGCCCATTTGACTTGGTCAAAAGCTGGCGGGCCGGCCCATGGAAAGCCTGTTAACGGCCTGTTCGAATATAGCCCATTTACAGCCTGCTAACCCAAGGCCCGTTACACCCTATCCAAATTAGGCCCAGTAGCGTCATCTGGGCCATCCAATATGATTCCAGCCCGTTTTCACTTCTGGCCCATGTATGGCCCATGACGTCTTTCGGCCCATATGAGGCCCTATGTAACTCTTGGCCTACTAACGGCCCATGGTGAAACTGGGCCGTAATGAATAGTGTATCACTTTACACCCATTAACAGCCCGTGGTGAAACTGGCCCGTAATGAACAGTGTATCACTTTATACCCATTAACGGCCCGTTATTCCGTTGGGCCGTTTCCAGCCCATGTTATCTTTCGGCCTTCTCAGAGACCATTTATTCTTGGGCTCATTTCCAGCATTCGTTTACTTATGGCCCGTTACTGTCATTTTCTGCTTGTGGGCCAAATTCAGCCCGTGGTTACAGTCGGCCCGTTTGTGGTCCGTTAATACATTGGGCCGATTTCATAGCGTCATCAAATACGGCATATTAACGATGGCCCATTATGGTCGGCCCATGAAGGGACGAATCCAACTCTAGCCCGTTTACGGCCATAATGCGGTCTGTTTGGCCCATGTTTGGCCAATCGATTATACGGCCCGTTTAAGGCCCATTGATAATACGGCCCGCAGAAGGCCCATTGTTTCTACGGCCCGTAGAAGGCCCATTGTTTCTACGGCCCGTAGAAGGCCCACTGTCTCTACGGCCAGTAGGAGGCCCAGTGTCACTACAGTAAATATTAGCCCATGGTTATTGTGGCCTAGTTTTAAAAAATAGGTTATTGCAGCCACTAGCTAACCGCGAAAAAAGAACTGCAATGACTACAGGCAAACAAATAAACAAGACAACAAGGAAATAAATAAGCAGGCAACTAACGCTAGGCTATCACGGCTATTACACATATTACATCCACTGGGCATCAAAGTTCACCACCAGTGCAAATATAGGGAACAAAGCAGCATATCATATACACTGGTTGTCAAAGTTGGCGACTAGCGCAAATAAACGCCGCAACAAAACAAATCCAGAACTGAAACCACTTCAGAAGATCTCAAGAAACAATATCCTGGGTACCCATAATGCTGGCAAGATGCTTAGCAAGCTTATTAATTTCTCTTGTTTGGCGCTTAAATCCTCCCGCGCTTGCTGTTGCACTAGAAAATATGCTTTTGAATTCTGCAGGGACTTCCTCAGTCCTTCAGCTTCCTGTCGCAGCACATCTGATCGATGTCTTTCAACTTGAAGTTGAGACTCAGGAAGATGAACTGATTCAGGCAGCGAGTTCGAAGAGCTTGTGCCAGCAGTACTGGCTAGTAACTCGAACACTACATCAAGACAGGACTTTTGGGTTCCCTCACTGTCGTCAAGATAGTTTTTATCAGCTTTCTTGGAGACCAACAGGGATGTCTCACTATCTTGAACCTTATCTGCATTACTTCCTTTACCATTGGATAACGTGGTACTGTTCTCCAATATTTTGTCCGCATTCTAAAAGAGAAACAAGCAGACACATCACATGTTTACCATGTTGTATATGAAACTCATTTTGGTAAATGAGTTCAGTAGTAAAGTGGACAGGATAACAACATGAAACAAACATATATCTATGTACCATGGTCACTTTATGGTCTATACCATTCTAGTTTTTGTTGCCAAATCAAGATAGAGACACAGTTCAAATAATATTTGTTCAAGACAAAGCAGAATGGACAGAATATAAGTGTGGGTAACTATAGAGCAATAACAACACTTGTAATGTGCATGACATGAGAACACAACTGTTTATTCAATTGAAACTGAAATCAACATAGAGCAGGTGACAACAGCAAACCAGTTAAAGAAACAGGTTTAAAACATACCTGTTGCGCCATTGGAGTTTCAATTCCATCCTTCAAATTTGAAAATAGTTGGTATGAGTAAATACAGTCATGCAAGAGCAAAGGAGTATGAACCATAGCTACAGAACCTGACCTGAGAACAAATCTTCTTCTCCTTTAAGCGTTGAGTTGGGATTCGGAGTGGTGGTCCTCGTGCTTTGGGCACTGCAGTTCCCTTACTAACTGCTCGTGTTTGGGTGCTCTGTGGTGGAGACGGTGCTGTGTCAACTAGAACTGGGTTACTATCTGCCAAGGTTGGGGTTAGAAGGGGTGTAGCTGGTTCTCTGTCCAACTGGGTAGGGGTACAATCTGCGAGAGTCTGGGTTATGTGTGGTGGATCTGGTCCTTGGGCAAGTACAACCGTGGTTCTATCTGCATCAACTGGTAGCACTATCTTTTCTGAAGACCGTGTTGTTACTCCCTTAGATACTGCCATCACACTCTCCAATTCAAATGGCTGATAAACAAGAAAAGTAATTGAAAGTATAGACATTGTATGATAGACAGGTGCAATGGATAGTGGGGAATAAAAGAGGGCATGAAATAATTCATATTTATGTTGTCTAACCAAACAGGATAGCTTGACACAATTTCACATATATGATGGCTAACTAAACAACATAGCATGACACAATTTCACATTATGATGGCTAACTAAAAAAGATGGAAAGACATAGTTCAAAATATGAGACTATGTAAACAGGATGACATGACATAACTATATAATGTGTTTATTAAATAGGTTGGCATGCCATAATTCACATACATTCACGGATAGAGTGCCATAATTCAAAATATGATGACTGTAAGCACTAAACAGGATGAGATGATATAACAATATGATGTCTTTATTAAATGGGTTGCCATGCCATAATTCAGATAGATGATGTGTATGTACTATGTAAACATGATGGCATGATATAATTCAAATATATGATTTATATAGTAAGCAAGTAAGCAATGGCAATCCATATATGATGTAAAAACTAAGCAATGCAAGACAACATGCATGACATGGGTAATATAACCCTACCAAGTTTGAGCATAGACCTCGGGGGGAAAATAGGACTGGTCATCAGTCTCTGAATCCTCCTCTGAGGAGCTCTCTGTAACCAGCAAGATGTCTGCTTCAGCAGGTAGCATTGTCTGCTCTGAATACCTTGTTTTCACTCCAGATACTCCCATCACCACTTCAAATGGCTGATGCACAGGAAGAGTAGTTGAATATACAAACGTTGTCGCCAAATGGAACACGTAATGCAAAAAAATGATGGCATGATATAATTCACATACATGATGATTGGCTAAACAGCATGGCATTGCATAATTCACATATATAATGCCTTTGCAACAAGATAGCATTGTATAATTCACATATATAATGTCTTGCAACAAGGTGGCAATGCATAATTCACATATATGGTAATTAGACACTGAACAGGTGGCATTCACACAAAGCATGTCTAAACTAATCAAATGACATAGCAATGCGAGTCCCCATACACATGATATGAGCAACATAACCCTGCCAAGTTAGAGCATACACCTCAGGGGGGAATAGGACTGGTCATCTGTCTCTGAATCCTCCTCTGAGGAGCTATCCGTAACTAGCGAGATATGCGCTTTGTCAGATAGCATAGTCTACTCTGAAGACCTTGTTTTCACTCCAGAATTTGCCATCACCGTGTCAAATGGCTGATGCACACGAAGAGCAGTTGAATGTAATAACATTGTTGACAAATATAATATGTAACGAAAAAAAGGATGGCCTGATATAATTTACATATAAGATGGCTGGCTAAGCAGGATGGCATTGCAAAATTCACATATATGATGCCTGGCTAAACAAGATGGCGTTGCATAATTCACATAAACGATGAATAAACTAAACAGATGGCATTCGCACAAAGGATGTCTAAACTAAGAAGATGACATATTTGATGTATAAAGTAAGCAATGCAAGACACCATATGCATGATATAACCAACATCAGCATGCCAAGTTAGAGCGAAGACCTCAAGGGGTAAATAGGAGTTGTCTTCTCCTTCTGAATCCCCCTCAGAACAGATATCGTCCTCTCGATTACAATCCGAAATGCGTGGAGGGGGGCTGCCTTTGCGCCTACCATGGAGCGACGTCTGCATGAAATTTTATTGCCACACAAGGCTTGTCTCTTTTGCTCTACATGTTCAGTTCCATTGTTTACAATAACTGTCATGCATAGGAATAAAACATAGTGAGATTATGTAAGGAGTGCATGTAGAAATCCAGAGTGATGGTAGCAACCTGTGGATAGACCCAAAACCAATAATAGCAGGAAGATAATGGCTTCAGTTAAAAAATACAGATAATGGCTTCTTTACTGTTTGTTTCCCACCCAACATGAAACTCATAGTAGACACCGAAGATTAACCAGATAGTAGATAGATACTATTGATAGCGGGCCCAATATGTACCCCACAACCATTTAAAAACTCAAGTTTAACCATTAGTTTGGAGCTGACTCAGAGTCTAATCGGTGAACAGGACAATAAAGTAGCATGTAATATTAAGCGATGCATAACGTAAGCAGACACGAAAGAATGTGTCCTCTCTTGCGGACCCGTGTAGTCCTCGAGGTCATCTACTCGGTTGATGATGGTAGTGCAGTTTTCATGGCTGCCAGCAGCGGGGAAGAAGATATAAGGCGGCGAAAGACAGTCTAGAGGCCGGATCCCTGCTGTGCTGGACCCTTCTATCGTTGGAGCAGCTGAGCTGGGGTGGACGACGACACAGCAGGAGCGGGAAAAACCATGCGAGGTTTTCTTTGACAACTATCTGTAAAAGAAGTAATTCTGTAAGGGCTCGTTTGAATTGGAGGATTACAACAATGCAGGGATAGGAAATAGACAGGAATAGGATAGGAATGCACGTGCAAAACAGAGAATTTAAAAACACAGGATTTCTGCCAATCTGGGTGTCTGATTCACAACAATTGGAAGATCACAGGATGCAAAGAAGCATGGTGAGATTAAGTCAACCACAAGAAAATGTACGGTTATAATCCTATTATGCTACTATCTCTTAGTCTTGTGCTTCATGAATAGGAATTTGAAAAGGAGGACAAGTGAAAATTAAAATTCCTACGTTTTTCTTTCAAGGAGACACTAAAGGAACAAATCCGTGTGCTCAGCGCACAATATATGTAACATGTAGAGTAAAAAAGAGATGCAACAAGTGTAGAACCTCTTTGGCGAAGCCATGTCGATCTCAGGGTGATTGGGTTGGCCGGTGAGGATGCTCCGGCTGACTTGGCTGTCGGAGGAGGGGAAGAAGATCTTAGGCGTCTGGAGATGGAGCCCGAGGTACTGCTCCGCTGTGATGGAGGGTTTCGTCGTTGGAGCAGCTCCGATGAGTTGTACGACACCGAGCCTGAAACGGGACAAGAGAGACAACGAACAACGTTAACCTGAGTGGAATTCTAATAGCATCTCCAATACATGACGTAAAATACATAACCACAAAGTGCTAGATGTAAAATACATCAGCCGCTCATCTCTGAACTTAACTGTTGAAACTGAATTTAACTGTCGAAACTGAACTTAACTGTTGAAACTGAACTTAACTGTCGAAACTGAATTTTGCTGTCGAAACTGAATTTTGCTGTCAAAACTGGACGCACTAGCAAGGTGAGGCTACACGTCGGTCGACTGACTTTTTCATCTCTGGTCACTCAATTTTGCAGCAGTTGGTTACCAAATCAAGGGCCTCTGGTTCATCTTCAACCTCCACCCCCCTGAGTCCGCCAAACAGCAACCCCCCGCCGCCCGCCCGCCCCGAAAACACTCCCCACCGCCGGTCTGCCGCCGCCCCGTCCATCCTTCTAGGCCCCCCCGTGCCAAGCTTTTTCTCCGGCGATCCCCACGCCACTGCCCCGCCAATGCCCCGCCACCGCCGGCGACCACCGCCCCCATCCTGAACCCTAAGATAGATAGTGGGGTACCTCTCTAGCGAGCCCCCCTCCTCGCTGCAATGGTTCTTCCTTCACCCCGGCGGCATCGGAGTGAAGTGTAGCTAAATCGGAGCAGCATCGCAAGCAAGAGCAAGACCGAGAGTAGCAGCGCGAGCAAGAGCAATAGCAAGAGCAGACCAGGCAGGGGACCGAGAGCAAGAGCAGAGCAGCAGCGCGAGCGAGAGCTAAAGCAGCAGCAGGTCCTACTGATGTGGACGTCGCCGCCGAGGGAGCGACACCGTGGAGGAAGTGGCCAGCGACGCCGCCGTGGATGGAGCCGCGCCGTGTCGGCTCGGGACCAAGCGCCGGCAGCACCGTGAGATCGAATCAAGAAGAAAATGCGGCGATTAGTGTACAACCTCTTTGGTGGCGCCGATTAGGCCGTAGCTTCATCCGAGGAAACGGTGATGATGATGCTCTTCCGGTGGTGCAGGTGAACACGGTGTGGGAATGGAGGTGGCGCAAAAGACGAGGGGAACGTCGGGGCAGCTCCTTGGAGGTGGAGGATGGTGTGGCTGAACCGGCGGGACGATGAGATCAACGGCGGATCCTCATCTAGTACGGTGGATGAGGGACATCGAGGTGTTGCTGTGGACGACGTCGTCGGGGAAGAGGCTCCGGCTGGGTGGCGGACCGAGCAGGGTGTGGGGTTTCGTCAGGGGTTTTCGCGGCCTCGATGTACGAATGGGTGGGCGGATGGGATGGCAGTGGGGAACCATGGCTTAGAGACACGCTTGTCCGAAATGTGGGGTAAGTTACGAAAGTACCCCCACTGATTTGAGGCGGTTCTTTCGGTTCAGGGGTACCACGGGCATTTCGCGTGTCGGGATTTCATAGGAGGTGGGAGTTTTCGCGCGCATTGTAATTTCAGAATAGCAAGGCGCGGGTTGAGATGGAGGGAGTTGTCGGAGCACAACGAGACAAACATATATCTTAAATATTATGGGCTAACAAGGCGCGGGTTGAAATTTCCGGACAAGCCTAACGTGTATTGTACCAAATCAATGCGCCCTACAAATGTCATTTAAAACTTTGAATTCATGTTATGTTCAATTAAAATATTTCGCTACATGTATAATGCATGCAACCTACTACTCAAATGAACATTTTAGTGCATTCCAAATGTATATACTACCGCTTCAATATGAACTAAATTTGAATTGTTTCTCTATTTGAATAAGATCTATAGTAATGATTGTTGTGAAGTCAAAGCATTTGAATTCGTTTCTCTGTTTTAATAAGATCTACAATCATCATTATTTTCAAGTTAAACCATCGTTTGTGTATTATCTTCACAGCACACCACATGATTAGTCTCGAGTTACATATGAACTATGTGTACTATATGAACTCGAACTAGGTTTTTTGAATCCACTTTATTTTGATTTCAAATTACATTACATTTGTAGCTCTAGGTAGATCTTCATAATCTAAACCATGTCTCATATGTATAATGTGTTTATCACATTATGTATGGTGCCCCGCCCCATACGCCTACAAGTATTTAGAAGTGAGTTGCAAACACCACACATTACCACAAATTCAAATAAAATGTGAGAATGTTCGATATATAGTATTGTTTAGATTGTTCGATATTTAGTTGTAAGCTGCAAACGCCACACATTATCACAAATTCAAATAAAATGTGAGATTCTTTGATGTATAGTATGGTTTAGATTGTTCGGCATTTAGATGTGAGTTGCAAACACCATGCATTATCACATTGTGGTATAACATGTGCACAGCAAGTGTATCACCGCTATATTCATGCATGCAATGTTTAAAACACTATGATCTCGTATTCAAATATATGAATCCGCTTTCATATCAAATTATGATCTTTGTTAGTCTCTTACACCCACACAATCCTCTAACCTTTGTAGCTACCACTAACTGTCTCTCGTGCATGCACACGCCCTCCTCGCCCTCCCCCTCCCTCGGCATTCTATCCACCGGGCACATTCATTTTTTTCTTTAGGTCGTTCTCCCAGAGTCTCCACAACTCCTTTCCGACACACACCGATCGATAAACCTCTCCAGTGATGCATGCCTACAACATACAAACACACCTTCAATCTCCTCCTTTATGTGTCCTCGCCTCGTGTCTCTCATATGGTCAGACACATGTTTAAACTCTCGCCCCTCTTTTCATCGCTCTCTCACAACCGCACACTCCTCCCCCTATCTAGCTAGTTGTTGGGCCTCTCGCACCACCTCCTAGCTCCATTCTCTCTGTCTATCCGTCTCGCTGGGCCTTATTAGCCTCTAACAAATGGACGTACACCGACCGATCTCTCGCTATACATATAGCTAGCTAGGTCCTTATAACTCGTTTTTACCCACACATCAATCGACCTACCTCATTAGTTGTGTCTCCCCCTTCCTCCGACAAACAACAATTGATCTACCGATCTAGTTAGGTTTGCTTACCAAACACATGGTTCCCCTTCATCATCCATGGATGCGTCCCGACAGATCTATCACGCATAGGCACACACAGAAACACATCCCCACTCTTATTGATAACATTGCAGTTCCACCCTCAGTTTGCCTAGTAGGCCTCTCCCACCATCTTCGAGAAGCAACTCCATCACCCATCCAGTACTCTACGCCTCTCCCTCCCTCTCCCTCCCTCTCTCTCTCTCTCCTCTATCTCTCTCCCATCATATTTCCTGTCCTTCAGTTATGTATGGATGTCGACCAATCTCCCTCAAGACATAGCTGGGTCTCTCCTTCTTAACACATATATGAGTCGTTCTACCTCTATAGTTAGGCCTCTGCCTACCCCTCCCACCACCCCCTCCCCCCACACACACCGATACATCGAACGCTCTAGTCATGTCTCCCTGCCACACACAAACTTGACGTGTGCCCTCTAACGTTCCGGTAGGCCAGTCGCCCTGTATCTTTGACTTGTACACACACACAATTTCGATGGCTCTCTTCATCGATCTCACACCCACCCACTTGATCCTCTCTTCGACTCTATCGATAGCTATGACCCCTCCCTCTCTTCTTGTGGATTGCCCGACCCTCTATGTGTGATATGGATAGGCCTCCATTTCACACACATTGCATGCAAAATTTTGTTTGAGATGTCATCGACACATATTCCCACAAATAATTCACGAAATCAACCCCCACCCCACCCCCACCACAAACCAAAAAACACTCACGAACGCGGTTTGTATCTCTCACACACACCCACGTAGGTGGGGAACGTGCACGAAGAGAAGAGGTGCATGCACGGCACACGTACTCCCGTCTCTTTCCCAACCACACCCGCGCGGGTACACGGTGGAGCTCATTTCTATATGAAAAAGGCAGCCCATGTGGTAATTTGGCACGTGTATTGGTTGTCCACTTGGTGGAGGGAGGATCGTCTACCACGGGTGAACAAACAAATTGCGACTTGACGTGTTATGTTAAAAAAAGAGGCAAACCATGTGGGGCCTACCTTAGAGGCAAGGCTCTATACACTGGAGTACTTTTGATGTGTCCCGTCAACTCGCAGAACGAGGAGAAGCTTGCTTAGTACGCCGTCTCCCCAGCCCACGGGCGCGGTGGCTCGCAGGATGAGGTGAAGCTTTCTCCTACTACCTTGCCCATGCGCACGGTGGCTCGCAGGACGAGGAGAAAAATTTACTACTCCCTCCGTTTACTCCTCGTCCCTACTACCTTGGTTATAGAGATTATATCATATTGTTTGGAATATATATATGTCCTTTAGTAGATTTCAATATGAACTACTAGTACATACTCCAAACACTGATGTATATAGACGTATTTTAGAGTGTAGATTCACTCATTTTGCTCTATATGTAGCACTCTCCCTCGCCCCTCGACCCTCGCCCACGTGGTGGACGTGCAACAGTTCATTCGGTCTCATATAGCCAGAACAATATATACTGCACTACCATTATTGCTCGACTTCCCGAAGAGGCGAAGAGACAATCGCAAGGTCAATATTTTGGAGATGCCAAGCACAAGGTTATAGGAGAACGAGTAGTAGGTGTCGCGTCATTTATAAATAAAGTTTTTTTTCTTCAGTGGCACGTACGCAATATGATAGGTTCATATGGAGAGAAAAGGACTACATAGTCAGGACGGGCCAGCCTACACGGTTGCTTGCTGGGGTTGCTCTCTTCACACTCTCTCGCACAAAACGACTGTGGCCACATCTCTAACATCCCGGCGGATCACGTCCGCTTGGGGAAGGGGTGGATTCTTAGTGTAGATGCGGTGGCCGTCGCCGACGGCGAAAACCCACTGTCGGCACGTCCCAATCAGGGGTCCCCGCCATTCTCTCTCTCAAAGCCGGTGAGGTTGCCTTCGTCCCTTGCTCACTACCGTGATGTGGGCAGTTGCCGCCTCCCGCCGCCCTCCTCAAGGTTGAGCTACGTCCCTCGGGTACAACTCCCTTTACAGTCGGCTTGCACCACTGCTCCAGCTACCCACATCACTCCCTGTGGATATTTCTCTACTTCTTTGCCCCACACATACCTCTACTGGCTTCTACGTACTGTATTTGTGATGAGTTTATGTCTCATCAACTAGTCCCAGTAATCTTATTCTAATCATGCTTGTTCAATTTCTTTGCCACAGGGATGCTCATCTTGATTTTGGTGAAACTGCACAAAATGATCCGATGGTCAAAAGGTTGCAAACTTCATTTATTAGGAAGCTCGAATGTTGCCAGCAAATTGAAGCCTGGTCAGGGTTCACGGTTCAAGGGCTAGGGACTGCATGGATCGTTTTTTTCTTTAGCTGCCTCTGTTCCAAAATAAGTGTCAACTTTAGTAGTAGTATAACTTTGTACTAAAGTTTGCACAAAGTTGAGAAACTTATTTTGGAACGGAGGGAGTACATATTTGCTATGATCTGTCAATCATTGAGATGCAATAGCATGCATGTTAGTCTCCTTTGTATTTGATGAAATGTTGCAACGGGCAACCTTGGACACAAGATACATGTAACAGAAGCTGGAAGCTTCATAGAATTGTACAAATTTATCTCGCTGATAAATTACAGTACGTAATATACTAGTACTTCCTCCGTTCCTAAATATAAGTCTTTGTAGAGATTTCACCATGAACCACATGCGAATGTATACAGATGCATTTTAAGTGTAGATTCATTCATTTTGTTCCGTATGTAGTGGAATCTCTACAAAGACTTGTATCTACTAGTAATAGCTAGCCCCCACTACTAGGAATTCTCTATCCTCTCCTTGAGCCGCGTCATCAAAATTGATGCAGCCGTTAGATGAAGTAAATTGGTCCATAATAGCCGTCTGATCTTGACGTTGAGAGGCTCCGCACTAAGCCACATGCAAGCATGCAGAAATACCGTGCCACATGCATGTGAGTGGGTTTTAAATCACATCAACATGTCTGCATGCAAGCATGCACCGGTAGCATGCATATAAGTGAGCTTTTAAGTCCCATTAACAAGTCAAAAAGAAAAATATAATCCCATTAGGCAGTAGGAGTTCACGAGTTGGCTGATCTTTTTTCCTTATGTGGGATGATCTAAATGATGATGGGACTTTATTTAGTTTGGCTACCACATTTGTCATGCGGTTATAGAGTTTTTTTTGTTCTGTGAAATCGATAATTTTGCACAGAGAGATATACCGATGTTCCGCGCCAATGCGCGGGGACTCATCTAGTAATATTTAGGAACGGAGGGAGTACTATGTAAAGAGTTAGGTGTCGCACGGTGATAGTAGTGTGAGGTGGGCCATGTAATCACTGAGCCTGCGTGTTTTCACTGCTCTTGCATGCCTCCGCTGTAAGAATGGAGAAAATTGTAATCTAGTAGTAGTACTACACCTCCTTTCGCTGAAAGCGTGGGACATCCAGCAGTCCTACCACCTCAGTAATAAAGACCAATGAGCCGTCAAATCACATAGACCCAGCAGTAAGTTGGACGGACGAAGCAACCATCACTCTTGCGCCAGTGAGAGGTCGCGTCCGCTCTGCCCGAGCATGAATGCAGCACCGATTCTTTGGTGCGGCGTTGACCATTTCGGGCGGGAAGCGCATGCGGGCGATGGAGGGGTGAGGGAGTCCTGGATTAGGGGGTGTCCGGATGGCCGGACTATACCTTCAGCCGGACTCCTGGACTATGAAGATACAAGATGGAAGACTTCGTCCCGTGTCCGGTAGGGACTTTCCTTGGCGTGGAAGGCAAGCTTGGTGATACAGATATGTAGATCTCCTACCATTGTAACCGACTTTGTGTAACCCTAACCCTCTCCGGTGTCTATATAAACCGGAGGGTTTTAGTCCGTAGGACAACATACAGAACAACAATCATACCATAGGCTAGCTTCTAGGGTTTAGCCTCTCCGGTCTCGTGGTAGATCTACTCTTGTACTACCCATATCATCAATACTAATCAAGCAGGACGTAGGGTTTTACCTCCATCAAGAGGGCCCGAACCTGGGTAAAACTTCGTGTCCCTTGTCTCATGTTACCATCCGGCCTAGACGCACAGTTCGGGACCCCCTACCCGAGATCCGCCGGTTTTGACACCGACATTGGTGCTTTCATTGAGAGTTCCTCTGTGTCGTTGCCGTTAGGCTTGATGGCTCCTACAATCATCGATAGCGATGCAGTCCAGGGTGAGACCTTCCTCCCCGGACAGATCTTCATCTTCGGTGGCTTCGCACTGCGGGCCAATTCACTTAGCCATCTGGAGCAGATCGAAAGCCATGCCCCTGGCCGTCAGGTCAGATTTGGAAGTTTAAACTACACGGCTGACATCCGTGGGGACTTGATCTTCGACGGATTCGAGCCACTGCCGAGCGCGCCGCACTGTCACGACGAGCATCATCTAGCTCTGCCGCCGAACAATGCCCTGGAGGCCGCACCCGCATCGGCTTCGACCCTTAATTCGGGGCCAACTGCGCCGATCGAGGACGGGTGGTTGGACGCCGCCTCGGGGGCTGCGATCCCAACAGCGATCGAGCCGAACACCAGCCCCGCACTCCGCGAGACTCGTGACTCCAAGGAGCCAGACTCCTCTCCGGACTCCGAACCCTCCGCGCCCCTGCCGATCGAATCCGATTGGACGCCGATCATGGGGTTTACTGCCACGGACATCTTCCAGCACTCGCCTTTCGGCGATATTCTGAAGACACTAAAGTCTCTCTCTTTATCAGGAGAGCCCTGGCCGGACTACGGTCAGCAAGGTTAGGATACGAACGATTAAGAAATTCAAAGCCCACCCACCACCCACTTTGTAGCCACTGTCGACGATTTAACCGACATGCTCGACTTCGACTCCGAAGACATCGACGGTATGGACACCGATGCAGGAGACGATGAAGAACCAGCGCCTATTGGGCCCCGGAAAGCCACCTCATCATATGACGTATACATGGTGGACGCACCAAAAGATGACGACGAGGAGCGGAAGGACGCACCGAAGGCTTGTCCCCTCGAGAAGCAGTCAAAGCGGCAACGCAAGCGCCGCCCCAAATCCCGCCTCGACAGAAATAATGATCACACAGACCCAGCGCTGGAGCAAGGCGAACCGCTGCCGGACAACGGTAATCCGGATAATCAAACCGAACAAACAAATTCTATCAAGGATAACAGTTCGGACGACATAACGCCGGACAGGCACCCGGAGCAGCAGAATGCCCGTAAAAGGCTTGTTGCCATCGTGAGGAGTCTTAAAAAGCAGAACCAAGGCTCAAGGCTGCGCAAGACACACTCCAAATCAAATGGAGCAAAATACTCAACACAGCAGCGAGGTACGGCGACAATCGCCCCTCCAAGAGCTACCCAAAGCGGAAGCTGCTACCTGAATTCGATGAGGAGGCCTCAGACCCCCCACAACAAAATATCAAAGCAGCCACCTGGCCGGATAGACGACCCTTCTGCCAACACAGAGCGGCATACAACACCACTCACAATACAACACACGACCCATGCGAGAGCTCGCACCCAAAGGACGGCGCAACAAGATCCATATATGGACCACGCAAGCGCGCCCCAGCATACAATGCAACACAACAAACATCCGAACAACACGGTACACCCAGCTACAGGGGTGCCGCGCACCCCCTATGTTTCACCGATGAGGTGCTGGACCATGAATTTCCAGAGGGATTCAAACCCGTAAACATAGAGACATACGACGGAACAACAGACCCTGGGGTCTGGATTGAGGACTACATCCTTCACATCCATATGGCTCGAGGAGATGATCTCCATGCAATCAAGTACTTACCCCTCAAGCTCAAAGGGCCAGCTCGTCACTGGCTTAAAGGCCTCCCCGAAAGCTCCATTGGAAGTTGGGAAGAGCTTGAAGACGCCTTTCGGACAAATTTTCAAGGGACTTATGCCCGACCTCCGGATGCGGACGATTTGAGCCATATAACTCAACAGCCCGGAGAGTTAGCCCGAAAGCTTTGGAACAGGTTTCTTACTAAAAAGAACCAGATTGTCGACTGTCCGGACGCTGAAGCCTTAGCAGCTTTTAAGCATAGCGTCCGTGACGAATGGCTCGCCAAATACCTCGGCCAAAATAAGACGAGAACGATGGCCGCATTAACAAGCCTCATGACCCGCTTTTGCGCGGGTGAGGACAGCTGGTTAGCCAGATGCAGCACCAGCAACCCCAGTACATCCAAAGTTAGAGATGGAAACGGGAAATCACGGCGCAACAGCAATAACAAACGCCGGAATAAAGAAGACAGCACGAAGGGCACGACAGTAAACGCCGGATTCAAAAGCTCTCGGCCAGGTCAGCAAAAGCCGCCCTCTAAAGGCACCAGGGATGAATTGTCCAGCCTCAACAAAATTCTGGACCAAGTATGTCAGATCCATAGTACCCCTGGTAAACCTGCTAATCATACCCACAGAGAATGTTGGGTCTTCAAGCAGTCCGGCAAGCTCAACGCCGTACACAAGGGGGAGGATACACCAAGTGCAGACGAGGATGAGCCTCCCAAGCAAGACACTGTGGAACAAAAGAAATTTCCACCATAAGTCAAAACAGTAAATGTGTTACACGTGATCAAGGGAAAAAACAACGCGGCACTCCCAGGAAAATATACCCAAGTGCCTGTCACCACGAAGTCCTGCTACTGGTCGTCTCAACCGATCACTTTCGACCATCACGATTACTCAGCAAGTATCCGACGCGTAGGATGGGCTGCCCTGGTATTAGACCTAGTAATTGGTGGATATCACTTCACACGAGTCTTGATGGACGGTGGCAGCAGTCTAAACCTAATATATCAGGATACAATCCGTGGGATGGGGTTAGACCCAACAAAAATTCGCCATAGCAATACTACCTTTAAAGGAGTAATGACACGCCCAAGGGCTCGTTGTGCGGGCTCCCTCCTACTACAAGTTATATTCGGCTCCCCCGATAACTTCCGTCGCGAGCATTTAACCTTCCACATCGCTTCGTTCCAAAGCGGCTATCAAGCACTGCTCAGACGTGAAGCTTTCGCTCGCTTTAATGCAATACCACACTACGCCTCCCTCACACTCAAGATGCCCGGTCCACGTGGCATCATTTCAGTGAAAGGAAATATCAAGTGATCTCTGCGCGCCGAAGAGAGTGCGGCTGCCTTGGCAGCCGCACACTAAAGGCGCTCGGACCAGCGAAAGCATCCAATAGGCCGTCAAGACCTCAAACACAATTAATCAAGTCCGGCGCCGCTATTTATACTGAATAAGTGGTCACGCCCCTATTTGTCAATACAAGGGGCTCAACGCGCGCAGACAAGTGGCAATTTTTTCTCATCTTGAATTATACATGGTTTCTTTAAAAACTATCTTTTTGCACGACAACTTTTTCACCTAAATTCCTCTCTTTTACAGACGATCATCATGCTACACCCGTCTAGGATACGGCACAACGGAGACACGGGAGCAGACGTGCAGCAGGGACCCGCTCCAAGGATTCTTTTTAGATTAAGACCCTGCGTAAACCTTTTTTACTGTCTCTTGTTGAAACATATCCACCGTTGAGAAGGATGTTGACGTCTTGGCATGTGGCCACGCCAGAACAATGCACGTACCTGGACACAAGGGGCTTCTTACAAAGGCCATTATTTAGGCCCAGTTTATACCACAAAGACCGAATACCTTAGGGAGTGTTCGGCGTCGCAAGTTTGGCCTTATATGCATCAGCTCCGAATCATTGTCTTTGGTCAAATGTTGGGTTTGCCCGGCTCCTGTGTTTTGGTGCCTTACGTTCCGCTTTATCGGCTAAGGTAGCACCAGGAGAACTACTGCGATTGTGCCCTGGTTCATCTGGACGAGCACCTTAGTAGAGAAAGCCGAAAACTGACTATCATGATATAGCGTGAGACTGGTCAACCACTCGATGACCTGTTGGAATGTTAGAATTCCTCCGCCTTAACGAAGGGCCGTTTTCCGACCAGGCATGTACGCACCCTGGGATTGGGAGAGTGCAGAGCCACCAGGGGATATCTAGTAGCCCCACTGTCAAACTCCTATGGCTAAGTGAAAGTGCTAAAGCATTATAGTCCGGTTGCCTCGCTCGCTCCGCTATCACCTCCTTAATAGGACCAAGACGTTGGCTTAAGTGTGAACGCGTGTTTTTGCGAGCACCTCCACATTATATGCGTGGGGGTTGAAGCCGACGGCTGCAATCTTTCAGGTTATACACATGTATACATAAACGGCCGTCCAGGAGGCATCATATTACTTTCAGGCAAAAGTATAAAAATAGCCTCATAAAAATTTATAAAAGCATTTCGCTTACAATGAGATTACATATCACTCAAACATAATATTTTTTTAGCACTGGTTCTCTATCAAACGAGCACCCTCAAGAACTTCTTCAAAGTAGTGCTCAGCAGCCATTCAACCTATGGCCGAATCCCGCGCTGCAACAGTGGTAGCATCCATCTCCGCCCAGTACGCTTTAACACGGGAAAAGGCCGTCCGTGAGCCCTTTATGCACACCGACCTCTTCATCGCATTAATGCGCGGCACCATGTCAAGGAGCTGCTGCACCAAGCTAAAATAGCTGTTCGGTTTTGGCCTTTCCAGCCATAGCTGATCCACAACAGACCTCATGGCGAGTCCGGACAACCTATTCAGTTCGGCCCATTCGGCTAATTGGTCAGTCAATGAAATCGGACGCTCGGGAGAATGGAATTGTGTCCAAAACAGCTGGTCCACTTCACGGTCCGTCTGACCCTGGAAGTACTTGGCCGCATCGGCAGCGCTCGCCGCCAAATCCATATACACATCCTCCGAACTCCACAGCCGATCCAAAGAGGCATACCGTGGATCTCTGAACTTCCTCCACAACATAAAGGATTTCCCAGCTACAATATCCCCGGCTTCCCGCAGCTCCTCTTTCTTCGCCCTCATAGCAGAGCGGATGTCTTTTCTCGTCGCAGCAGCCTTCTCAAGGTCCGATGCCTTCGCTAGGTTTTCCTTTTCAAGAACCCGGCAATGGTCGGCGGCAGCTTCTAATTCTATGGCCATCTTATCTCGGCTCTCGCCATGTGCGGCCTTCTCGGTTTTCAACTCTTCGGCCGCCTTCAAAGCAGCCGCATTACTAAACCTCGCTTGTTCCTTGGCTTGGGCAAGTTCTGCCCACAAGGCTTCAACAGTGGCAGCTCCATCTGCAGTCACAACATATTAAAGATACTGGCATCATGCTGCTCTTACTATGTGGCATTTACCAGATAATGACACTTACCCTGTGCCTCGCCAAGCCTTTTGTTAACAAGCTCGATGTCGGCGTCTGCCACATCCAACTACCGTTTTAAATGGGCAAACTCGCTAGTCCGGCTAGCCACCGGAGCTTCCATCACCTGCACATAGAGGCAGTGTGGTTATTACCTGGGAATATGATCCTCTGTTCGTCATCGTTTCCGACGACAACCAGAGTCTCAGGGGCTACTATCTACACAGGGCACACCTAGCATGTGCAGGACTATCATACGTTATTTTACGTACCTCAAAGCCTGTCAGTAGACTCATAAAAGCTTCATGCAATCCGCTTTCGGCCGACAAGATTCTCTCCATCACCGTATTCATCAGCACACGATGTTCATCTGAGATGGCCGCTCGCCCCACCAACTCCCTCAGAACATCCGATCGCACACCAGACAGTGCCGGACTCTTTTTTCCGCTCTCTTCGGGAGCCGGACACTGGGAGCTTCGGGGGTCAATGGGATTATCTTCTGGCCTCATCGGATACGGAGAGGCCCTCTGCGACGACACTTCGGGGTCGCCCGCTTCCGGAGCGGAGGAGTCCGGAGGGGGGCGTTTCGCTCTCCGTCATCTCTGGAAGAAGATCCCCCGAAGACGAGCTCATTTGAGAGGGGCTAAGGCCCGAACTGCAAAGATATATGCGGTGGTTATTTTCTCAGAAGAAAAAGATGGCATACCTGTACTATTAAAGTATTTCGGGTCACTTACGACCCGCTGGAGAATTGATCCCCCTGCGGACTTTGTGCGGCAAAGGCACCCCCCAAGGTAGGACCCTCTGTGGGAGACTTCTTCTCCTGTTTGGAAGCTTCGGCGTCCGAATCCCCGGGCGCAGTCCTTTTCCTCCTCTGGTCGTCTCCCTTCATGGAGACGCTCGCTCCCTCGGTTAGAATGGGCAGCGTTGGGGGCCCACCTCCGCCCGTATTATCCTTCCCGGTATCTTCCTTCAAGGGCTCCGGGCAAGGTGCGACCTGGAGCATCTTTTCCAATACCGGATTGTCCAAACCCTCAGGGAGGGGGACCGAACACCGAATCAACTTCGCCTTTGTTAGCCAATCCTGGTCAAAAAGCGAACTCTCAGAAATAACTTCGTAACAAATGAGAGATAGTATGTTCGGCCGGAAGATTCCTTACCTGTTCAGCGGCGCGGTTACTGCTCAGGCCCACGTCCTCGGTGATTCCCGGACACTCTACCTGAGGTCCGAAGAATGACTTGTACATCTCCTCGTGCGTCAAGCCGAGGAAATTTTGAATGACGCGCGGTCCCTCGGGATTGAACTCCCACAAGCGAAGGGGCTGGCGTTTGCAAGGCTGGACTTGACGAACTAGCATAACTTGCATTACCGCAACCAAACTAAAATCTCCATTGAAGAGATCTCGAATGTGACTTTGCAGTATAGGCACGTCCTTGGATGGACCCCAGCTCAGACCTCTGCTGATCCATGACATCAGCTGTGGTGGAGGGCCCGAGCGGAAAACAGGGGCGGCCGCCCACTTGGCACTTCTAGGAGCCGTGATGTAGAACCACTCCTGTTGCCACAATTCAGACACCTCTGGAATGGAACCTTTGGGCCATGGAGCTCCGGTCATCTTGCATATTGAGGCACCTCCACATGCCGCATGTTGCCCCTCGATCATTTTCGGCTTTACTTCAAAGGTCTTGAGCCACAAGCCAAAGTGAGGGGTAACCCGGAGGAAGGCCTCGCACACGACAATAAATGTCGTGATATGAAGAAAGGAGTCCGGAGCTAGATCATGGAAGTCTAGCCCGTAATAAAACATCAAACCCCTGACGAAAGGATCCAGAGCAAGGCCTAGACCTCGGAGGAAGTGGGAGACGAACACGACGCTCTCGTTGGGTTTGGGGGAGGGGACGGCCTGCCCTCGGGCAGGCAGCCAATGCACAACCTCGGCGGTCAGATATCTGGCCTCCCTCAACTTTTTGATGTCTTCTTCCGTGACGGAGGAAGGCACCCATTGGCCTTGAAGGCTAGATCCGGACATGATTGAAGGTTCGGAGCACCTGCCTGAACTTTGGGTGTTTGAGCTTGAGGTGGGGGAAGGATTCGATTGAGCACGGGAGGGAAAAAAGCCTTGTCCCTTTATAAAGAGGGTGAATATCAAGCGTCCACTCCGTGGCCGTTTGGACTTGCCTATAGTCTAGGAGTCCTAGAAGCGGTTGGGTTACCCATGCCCGTATTGATGAGAATCCCGGAATAAGGGGACACGATCTCTGCTTTAACAAGACGTGCCAAGGAAACCGCCTCGCATGACGCGCTGAGGTGGGATAATAAAATGATTCGAATAAAGGCTTGGCCGTGGTGCGATGTCGCACTACGGAATACGTCAGCAGGTTAGATTTGTGTAAATGTTATTCTCTCTATGGCCATATGTGGAAACTTATTTTGCAGATCCGGACACTATCTTTGTGTTCAAAATCTTCTATGAAGTACTTGGAGGAGGAACCCGCCTTGCAATGCCGAAGACAATCTGCGCGTCGGACTCATCGTCATTGAAGCCTGGTTCAGGGGCTACTGAGGGAGTCCTGGATTAGGGGGTGTCCGGATGGCTGGACTATACCTTCAGCCGGACTCCTGGACTATGAAGATACAAGATTGAAGACTTCGTCCCGTGTCCGGAAGGGACTTTCCTTGGCGTGGAAGGCAATCTTGGCGATACGGATATGTAGATCTCCTACCATTGTAACCGACTTTGTGTAACCCTAACCCTCTCCGATGTCTATATAAACCGGAGGGTTTTAGTCCGTAGGACAACATACAGAACAACAATCATACCATAGGCTAGCTTCTAGGGTTTAGCCTCTCCGATCTCGTGGAAGATCTACTCTTGTACTACCCATATCATCAATATTAATCAAGCAGGACGTAGGGTTTTACCTCCATCAAGAGGGCCCGAACCTGGGTAAAACTTCGTGTCCCTTGTCTCCTGTTACCATCCGGCCTAGACGCATAGTTCGGGACCCCCTACCCGAGATCCGCCAGTTTTGACACCGACAAGGGGCTTTGGGTGGGCCAGGCTGGTCAGGAGCGGGCGTGGCAGCTGTCCGCATGTCCCTACGGGACACGCCCGGAAACGAGAGGATGCACCGACTCTCGCGGCTAAAATCATACACTATACAACATCTCTTTGTAGGAGTAGGTTGATCTGTCGCTCTCTCTAACACACACATGGTGTTAAACACACACACACACACGCACGCACACACACACACGCGCGCGCGTGCACCTTGGTCCCGTTGCACCTTCTAACGTGACTTATTACACCTAGACGGAGGGAGTAGTAAGTATACGAGATACGGTGGCACACTGACTTAAGTCGAATACAAGTGGCCAAAATTTGTGTGCATGTTATAATAAGGATTCACTTAAAATAGTACGTGAGTGAACAGAGGGATCAATTGGACAGTGTTCCCGAGCAGTAGCGAGACGTGTGAGGTAAGATACACCGCTGGCGCTTTTAATTTTTCTTATTAATATGTTTGTTTCACCCTCTGACTGGTGGGACCCAACGTTCTACGTGGAGAGAGGTAAGGTGACTAAGGCTGCATTATTTTTGCACCACTGTGGATAGTCTTACCACCAAAGCCACATGACACGATTATGATTGAAATCCCAATGACTCCCACACACAAAAAAACACGGCATGCTTGTCACACGAATGCAGGAATGTATAAAAGGTTATTTCCCTCTTGTTGAACATAACGGGAGGGTTGTGTAGCTGGTTAGCCTGTTCGCTCACTCTCTCGCCCTCTCCCACTGGAGCCTCAGCGCTTGTAGTTGCTCTCTTCACACTCTCTTGCCCTCTCCAGATCTAAACAAGACTTCGTTGGCCTCTCTCTCCCCTCACTGCTGCTCAAAGAGCCGGTAGGATCCGTCCGCTAGGAAGGGAAGGAGGCTTAACGTTGTCGCCGTCGGCGAGGGACTACCGGCGCAGCTGTTCACTTTCCACCCAGCGGCGGCGCGGGAGGGCCTTCGACCCCTTCTTCTTCGCCGCCGTCCCGTCGCCCACCGAACCACGCCCCAAGAACCTTAAGGTATAATTTACTTACTCCACATGCATTGCTCTAGCTGCATGTATACCATGAATCTAGGACGTAGTTCAAAGAGGAAAGGAGTGGGGGAAAGTAGTGGGAAAAGTTGTATATAGCATGAATCTAGGACGTGGTTCAAAGAGGAAATGAAGGGGGAAAGTTGTATAGCATTAATCTAGGACGTGGTTCAAAGAGGAAAGGAATGGGGGAAAGTAGTGGGGAAAGTTGTATAGCATAAATCTAGGATGTGGTTCAAAGAGGAAAGGAAGGGGCGAAAGTACTAGTTCAAAAAGGAAAGGAAGGGACAAGGTTGTAGAGTTTGAGCAGGACTAGATTTCCTGCGCTCACATAGGGAAAGGCGTCTAAAGATAACAAAACTGGGACCAACACAAATATGCTCCTTGGTTGCTTGTTCTTTGTTGCAACAGGTTGTGCATGACCACAGTACATCGGTAGATGCACATGGTGCTGGTGCGTCCACTGTCCAGTGCAACTCATTAGTTGTTGTTAATCTAAGGCCCTGTTTGGTTAAAAACTCCCTAGTCCCTACCTGCTGGGTTCCAGGGACTAAACATGGACTAGAGGTTATTAAATGACATGCTAAAAGACCATGTTACCCCTAGTAATGAACTAATAGAGACAAGGTGTGATGCGTGGCAGGAGCAACTGTTGGAAAAAGTCCCAAAAAGACTCCCTCGGGGTCTTCTTTCTTTTGTCCCAAATGCCCACTTTTAGTCCCTAAAAGTCCCTCATCTTTGGTTTAGATGGGACTGACATGGAGTTTTTTAGTCCCTAGACCAAAATGTCCCTGTAAACAAACACCCTCTAATAATGCCGCTGGAAAATTGATGCAATGCCACAGTTAAAAGCAAATTACATGTTTAACGAATTTTATTGTTAATATAATCTCTATGTTAATATTAATCAATGCCACCATTTGAGAAATGCTACTGTCTTTCTTTCTTTCCCATTTAGATAAGATAGATGCTTCTTTTTGTTGGCTTATGTGTCATCCACCGTTATTGACCACTAATTGTTTCCTTTGCACCTCTGTGTAAACAGGGTTATCTGCTTCACCTCGTTGCCATTGTGACATTTTGTTGCACTACACAAAGCACTTTTGTTTTAAGAGTGTTTTGTGCAGTTCAACCAAAACGTCACACCGACAACGTTGCCTGATTGCTTGATCTTAGTGGAACTGCACAAGAGGAGATCTTACTTCCTATCCGTTAACGCGAATTTGGTTCAGATCTTCTTCTTGTGAGTTGTTTGAATTCCGCATCATGAGAGGTCAGTACTAGCCTTCTTTCACATGATTCTGTAGTGTGCATTCATATGTTGTGCTACTTGTACGATAATGTTCCTTGATTTTAGTGAACTGCACAAATGGAGACAAGACTTCCAATCTGTATGTGCACCATAATATCCCATTGAGGTAAGATAACGATATTTCACAACTGCTGGCCTATATTTTGCTACTTTCATCAGAAAATTAAGTTTAGTACTATACTTGTGCTCCCTAATTGACATGCCAAATCTTACATTGAAGGCGAAGCTTGTTTGTTATTGAACCAACTGATGAAGGGGAAGAACAAGGGGAAGAAAAACAAAAATCAACTCCCGGTGATGTCATGAAAAAGTGGTATTGTCCTTGAGAAGTGCTTCATCTGTGTTGTTTTAAATATTTCCTTTCCTTTTTTTCGAGCAAACTGTGATGCTAGCATTTAGTAGTCCTCTTGTCTTTGCACAACAGGATCATCTTCCTCTAAAGAAGAATATGGAGTACATGAAGTGACTAGTTCCGATTATGCCAGGATGAAGAAGCCCTGTCTATCTTATCATCAGAAGGAGTAGTTGAAGGATGGTTACATTACTCCCCACAAGACCAAACTAACTTCAGCTCAGAAGGACTGACAAAATCTCCATTTTTTTGCTGTGATGCGCGAGTACAATGTTTTTCTAGGATTCTTTCTGGTGAGTTCCATTTTTCTAAAAGTGTGCTCTACATGGACCATGTATGTGCCTGTTGAAACTGTCAATTTATAGTATAGTTTGCTCTATACTAATCACTTTTTTGTATTTGTGCAAACAGGGGTGCTCAGCTTGATTTCAATGGGAACTGCACAAAATGTTCATGAATACATCGAATCATTCATTTCCACCACAAGAAAGGAGGTGCCGATAAGTTCAAGGCGTTGCAGCATATAAGGGCGAAATCATACAAGCTACGCGCGAATTTGGTTGATTTTGGTGGAACTGCACAAAAAGAACAGCTGGTTTATTTAGCACGAGGTGCCATGTCAATGTCCGAACTGATGGCAAACCCTACCCACTCCACAATCGTAGGCATTTGATATTTTGGAATGGGACAACCTTGTCAAATTTTGCTCATTGATTTTAGCAAGACATGTGTTTGATATTTTCAAATGGGACGCCCTTGCTGTCAGCAGCATCGATCAATTTTTTCTTTATTCTTTAGTTGTGAAGTAAATATTGCCTCTGACATGTGAGTCGCTGAGATGCATAATCATCGATTGTTTTGAATGTTCTCTATGAATTGCCAAGCCTGTGTGTTTAATTGCAATGTACAGAAACGCTAAAAACCTTCTCAAACTCTTTGTACTCCTTCTGTTCCTTTTACTTTGCACATTGTGAAAGTGCATACTTTTTCATATTGACTGCAGACAAAACTTGTATGCAGACTAGAAAGGACCGGAGGGAGTACATGTGAAACTGCTGCAAACGAGGTGATCACCCTGGGAATAATGCTAGTACATATTGTTTTGCATGTTCATCCAATGCCAGTGATACAGGAATTCGAACTAATCGAAATAAATTCATTCATACATGGTCGGATTTCATATAAACATGCCAGATTTCATTACATTTCATACATTCTTCAACTAAAAAGGGGTGCGCTGGAGGTATAATTAATTAACCGAAGCTACCCACCTGTGTCCCACTGAGCCAAACAGAAGCTTCAGTGACTTAACTGTAGGTGCAGTTGCCTAACTGACATGTGGCCTGTTGGGCCCACGTGTCAGTCAGCCTACTGCACCAGCAGTTAAGTAGAAGCAGCGTTATTCTCCAGCAGAACTCCCCGACTCCACGTCGCTGCCAAGAAGCTAACAGGCCGTCAATGGTCAACCTGCCTAGCTTGGCTTCAACAGGAGGGTAGCAACGGTGGCCTTACTTGGACCCGAGCGGCGGTGACCTACCGTGTTCTACTCTTCCTCGTTTTCTGTGTGGCGCGGGCTCGTTGGCAGCGGGGCGGGGCCTCGGCGGAGTCGGTGATGTCCTCTGTCTTGTTGCCGGCGGGCGGCGCCTCAGCGAAGCAGTGGAAATCCTACCCCGCGTTGCCGGTAGGGTGGGGCCTCGGCTGAGCCGGCGATGTCCTCTGCCTCGTTGTTGGCGGGGCGGGGCCTCGGCGGAGCCGGCAGTGTCCTCTGCCTTGTTGTTGGCGCCGCGGGGCCTCGGCGGAGCAGGGCCTCATCAACGCCAGTGGAGCGGGGACTTGTCGGAGCCGGCATTGTCCTCTGCCTTGTCCTCGGTCTCGCCAAACAGCGCCTCGCCGGCTTCATCGCCCTCTTTTCTAGCCTCTTTGTAGGCGGCTGCAGCCTCCACCACCCGCATGCGCTCCCGCCAGCGCTTGAGGCGGCCCTTGCGGGCGGAGCGGTATGAGTCGAGCAGCGCCTCCTGCTCCGCCCGCTCCGCGGTGATCTGCTCCTCCGCCTGCAGATGCTCCTGGAGGAGATGGTGGTTGTAGGCGACATCGGCCTGTGCCTCCCGGAACTGCTCCTGACGCATCTGCCTCACACTGTCCATATATTGGGCACGGGCCTCGCCGATGGTCATGGTGCAATGCACCGGCGAGGATGGCACGGAGGAGGGGGTTGGCGCCGGATCGTCGACTACCATGTTCTCCATTGGGACGTCGTCGTCCTCCGGCTGCTTGCCGGCCAGCCGGTCGGCAGCAATGGCTGCCATCTCCTTGTGGTCCGTCGTCCGCCCGTCCCGAAGAGCGCTGGAGCGCAAGGAAGCCATGGTGGGAAGTAGTGGTGTGGACAAGAGAAAGGGAACGGATGCAGATGATTGCGGCTATGGCCGGCACGGCAGTTTATATAGCAATCACTACTAGGAAAACGGTTTTTAGCGACTGTATATGTGGTCGTTGAAAGTCTAATTGTGGTTGTTAAAGGTCATTAACAACCACAATTTGCTGGTCGTAGTAGGCTCTGTCATTAAAAGTATAAAGACCACATACTTTTTGTGGTTGTTATTCTTGTAACGACGGGATGATGTGTCATCGTCAATCCCAAGGCAATAACGACCACAATTTATTATTAACGACCACTTTTGTCATCGCTAATAATGTTATCGTTCTTACTGTTGTCATATCCTTCAGAACGACTTATATTAATTTTTGTTCAGCGATCACTTTATGCAACATCCACATTAACATAGACACAAAATAATCTGAATTGAAATAATCATAGCCTCTTCTATTAAAAGAAATACCAGAATTCTGACATACGATTCTTAAATTAATACCATTTAAGATATTTGAGTCAAAGGCACTCCTTATATGGCCAATGTATTTGCTCATATCTATTTGGAAAAAGGGGACAACTACAAAAGATAATATTTATTAATCTTCAGTCTAGGAACACCATCATTGTTTGAATGGATATCATTCTTCATCGATGAATAGAATGCCACTTGATGCTTCCATATCTTACAGTGGACCACTAGTCCTACATAATGTTGAGTAGTTTATGAAAGTCAGTCCTTGTAAATAAATTTGCACAAAGTATAACAGCATATAAATTAAATGTATGAGAACAACTTGATCATGTGGGCTTTCCTGAGTACTATCACTTCGATATCTAGCAGACATAAGACGTTTAGTTCCTGACACTTCTTGCACCACTCCATTGAGTTTTTCTTCAAGTACTTGTTTCGCTTGCTCGGAAGCTCGAGATCTAGAAGCCTTACTTAATGTTGGTCATCACAAATTTCTTGCTCTAATTCCACCACCGAAGCCAACTATGCGATAACGCTGCTTAGATGAGTTACATTTCCGCATGAGTTCATCAATTGAAAGATCACAATTCAACTGAACTATGGCCTTAGTTTGTGCCTGAAGTGCTAATAGTATGTTATTAGCGCCAACTTCTATTTATGAAGTAGGTATTATACACTTCCAATTCATCATAGAAAGTTGTTGCTTTAAAATTAAGTCTTACATGTTGGTGGAGGCTGTATAATCAGCGAAGGTTGTACCCTTCTTGTGAGCCTCAGAAAATTGTTTGTCTATAGTCGGCGCCTTGTTTTCCTTTCCTCCCTGTTCCAACAGAGGCAAGTAGCAATTATTAGTTGAAATAAATGACTAGACATGTCACGCTGAGCTTACATTATTGGAAATGAAAAATGGCAAGTCCTAAATAGGTGTTCATAAAACCAGAATATCATAAGTACAGCGGTACAAAAATTCAGATTATAATGCTGGAGTCTATTACCAAACTCACCTTAATTGGGTAAAAATATGTTTTAGACCTACTCTAGTAATATTGTACCATGCACTTACCCTCATCGCGGTAATTCTAGGATTACATAGGAATCTACCCAAGTGACGTAGAAAACTTGTGGAAAGAGCATGGTGATTTAGTTGCATGTTTCCATTTCCTGGTTTTGCTCTCGACAAAGTTGCCCTTTGAGTTACAGCTGATTCAGTTCGGAAAAGGGAAAAATGCTATATGAAGGATATAAAACATACACCTGATGCGTGTAATTCATAGGAAGTGTTTAATGATGTAATATAAAAATAATAATTTTGTCAATCATATTGAATAAAAACTGCACTTTACAGTGTTGTTGCACTGTCCATCCATCTGATTAAACTTATCTAGAACCCAGCATGCCAAGTTGTACCAGATTATAAACATGAAATACTTGTGAGACGGTTGGAAATATTATGTAGTTAGTGTCCTATTTTTCTAGATGGACAAAAGTTATTGCACAGTATATGAAGGATATAAAACATACACCTGATGCGTGTAATTCACAGGAAGTGTTTAATGATGTAATATAAAAATAATAATTTTGTCAATTATATTGAATAAAAACTGCACTTTATAGTGTTGTTGCACTGTCCATCCATCTGATTAAACTTATCTAGAACCCAGCATGCCAAGTTGTACCAGATTATATACATGAAATACTTATGAGACGGTTGGATATATTATGTAGTTAGTGTCCTACTTTTCTAGATGGACAAAAGTTATTGCACAGAAATAAAACATGAAGAAGAAAATGGCGATCAAGTATATAGGGTTGCCAAATCTGCTTGCATAATTCTATAACAATGGAACAATTGAAACAGCACAAAGTATTCTACAATAACACAGAAACATGTAATGACCATACTCTGCATTTACTTTGAACTTCAAGTTTTCTCATACGGTGGGTGCTAGACTGCCAGTGTAGGAGACCAAGATGAAGATGGTGGTTGCTCCCTAGGATGAATACTTAGGTTCAATCCATACGGGAACTCAGCACATGGCAGGCATGAAAGAGGCTTGTGGTGCAACAATGTTGGGTGCCCGCACCTAAACAATGGTCAGAGGCTGGGAGCACACTGGGCAGAGATGTATGATACAGAGTCCCCACCGAGCCGGCTGCATCGACATCGTGTTCCAACCAGCAAGCTGCAGCGCTAGGCAAGAGCAGGTCGACGCCATGGCAGGGATGGCCGCAGCCGCCGACACCGATATGAGCAGCGCACGTCCCACCCCACTGGACCCGCTCCAGAGGGTGCCGACAGGAACTGCGATCTTGACGACATCACCTCCAGCTCATCCAAAATCTGCAGCAGCACTCGAGGTTGGGAGGGAGACGGTAGATTAGAAGTGGGGGACGAGTAGTAGGAGGAGGAGACGACGGCGGCTGGAGGGGCCGGCTGCCATTGACGGTGGTGGCAGGAAGGGAGAGAGGCGGCTGGGAGAGATTTTTGGGGATACAAGACTTTTTCCTTTTTTTATGGAAGTGCTTATCTTCCTTTTTATCCGTCATTTCATCAACAGATAAGGACGCATTAAACGTAACCAAACAACGACCGCCAGACCTATATCATCCCAGCGAGGAGTCACGGGGCTAATTTAGAGGTGGGACTGAACTCAGCGTACCAATAACAACCGAGAGTTTTAATCATTGGTCGGTATTGACTTAATCTTTAGTAGTGAATGGTGGGCTGGCGGAGGGACGGACGTGTGGCGTCGGATTAGCCGCCTCGTCAACCGCGTATCATTAATGTGGGCGGCAGATGGACGGACGGACGGCACTTGTGTTGTTTGAAGGCGGAGCAATCGCCTGCACTAGGAAGCGGGGCGGGCGGTGCTGACTGTTTCGGGCGGAAAGCGCGCAGGCGAGGAGATGACTTTACTTGGAGAGGATGACAATGGGTACCCACCAGGTCCATAGCCTACGTACGCCAGTGCCTTCTTATTATATATATGTATAAAACTATACTCCCTCCGTCTAGGTGAATAAGTCGTATTAGAAGGTGCATCACGACCTAGGTGCAAGCAGATTGGTGGAAAAGAAGAATATTTCTCTCTTCTAAACACAACATTTAATCATAGCAGTTAAGAAGATGCCTTATTAGCTACCCATACAGGCCATCATAATTCATAGCATGCAAAGCGCTTTTATTTCTTGCCTAATAACCGCATGGACGTGTTGCATGCATTGGTCCTTGCCCGAGCAAAAAAAAGGGAGGAAAGGGGTTTCCACAGGAGACAACGAGGCAGAGGTGGAAGCGCTCGCTGGAGTTATTTATTTTGCTTCCCCCTGGTTTCCTGACATCACGGTCCCACACCATTGTCAACCTATGTAGTACTAATCAATAAAGAGAGAATTGCACAAGAAGCGGCCGACAGCTGGGACCAAGCAGCTCAAGCAGTATTTGTGTTTTTGAGGTGTGAGCACTGCAGAGTTTTTTGATGTTTAGCCCAGATATTAATTTTTCTCCTCTGAACAACAATGAAAACATTGCTGCAGGTATTAACTGGGCGGGCTGTGGCCCGTCTAGCCCAGGCCAGATATCCAGCCCAGATGTTAATTTTTTTCAAGCTGAAACTGGCTAGCATAGCTATACTTTTTTTAGGAATACCCAGGCAAGGTCAAGTTATTATTCTCCGTCCCGCTGGGCTGCAAATCTTTCCTAGGAGGGATGCATTAGGCTTAACAAGAAAATGGGCTTTAAGAAATAATAAATGGGATGTAATTATAAAAACTGGGCGGTAACTATAAAAAATGCACCAAACACGAGATTACTTTATAAAATATTATTTTTGGATATTGAAAAATTTAATTTCATTAATTGTTGCGAGCGCAATGTTTCGTTTTTACGTATATAAATTTATATTGAAATTGTATTTAATCTGACTAGAAATTTCGGGATAAAAATATTTCAGATCCCATCAAAATGTGGGAAATTTTATTGAATTCTGTTTTGAACGGTTGGTTGAAATGGGTTGTACTTTTAACAAACTGTAAATGGGCTGTAGTAAATTCCATTAGAATTCAAAAATGGGCTACACATTCTTACAAATCTCAAATGGGCTATAAGTTCTCTGCCACACACTTCTGGCCTTACTATGTTGACGCGTCCCATAAAAAACAGACTTGACGCGTATGCAAGGCTTTGTCAACTTATAGTTAATACACGGTTCGTCTGCGGTGTGAGGCTGCCATCAAATCTGTGGAGAATTTGTTGGATTTTATATTGATATACATTTATTTTTAAAATCAGTTTGAATGTGAGTCGAAATTTCGGGATTAAAAACAGTTCGGACCGTACCGAAATATGCAAAATTTCGTATAATTTTTTAACCGTTGCCACAATATGGGCTGTAATGCTAACAAAAAAATATGGGCTCCAAAAAAACCTTAAGAATTAGCAAATTGGCTGTAAATTATTAGAAATAATGGCAGATGGGTTGTATGCTATTTTCCACAGATTTGAGGCTTTCCTAAAAAAGGTTGACGCACAAGCACTGACTGTTGGATGTCCATCCAACGGCCGTCGTGCATCTTCAATCTCTGCTCTTCCTGCTCCAGCCACTCAAACAAGGGCCGGCGGGACTGCCTGCTCCCTCCTCCTCGCGGCCGGCTGTGCTGCCGCGCAGGCCTCACCGCCCGACCGTACTCCCATCGCTGGCCTAGCCATCCCTCTACTCACCCACACCTGGTGTTATTCTCTGGCGACGGCAGACGAACCAGTAAACCCTCATACAATCGTACTCCCCTCCGCGTAGGAAACAACTGCCGAGTCTTCCCTGCCTCTGTGTCGTCCCCTTCCTAGGCCTCGCCGTCGTCCACCGCCCTGGTGCTCTCGGTGCGGCGTGGTCAACGTGGTCAAGGAACGACTTCCATCGGACATGGACTGTACGTGGAGAGGCTGACAGCTAGGTCCACGGCCGCAGCAAGGAAGTGCCTCCTTATTACACGGAAAATAATGATTCCTCCACCTGACAGCTGGGACCCACCGGACGGGCCACTGTATTTCATGAAAAAGAACGTTTCCCCCTGACTGCTGGGACCCACCAGCTACATCTTCGCACGCAAGGAAGTGCGTCCGGGCAAAAAAACGATTCGCCCCCTGACTGCTGGGACCCACCAGCTACATCTTCGCAGGCAAGCAAGTGACTAACAGTCGGGACCCACCTGGTCGAAGCGTACGTAGCGTTGTCATTCTGGTCGCGAACGTGTACGTACATACTGGTCGATGTAGAGGTGCGCACGTGTCGTAGTAGAGGCGCGCACGTAGCATGTACATGTACGTACAGTGGCCAGGGTGCAAGAAAGAAAATACGGCCACGTATGTGTACATACGGGCGGGGTCTCGAATGCCTACTCGTGCATACGTACGGCCAGGGCTCGTGTACATTGCTGGGTCGAAACGGAGAAACAGCGTTGTCGTCGTGTTCATGGGGAGGCAATGGAATGTGTCGTGTTCATCGGGAGGGCTTGGACGGAACAGGCGATGGAAACGAGGCCTGGCGTACCGCACAACGGAGGAAACGGACCTACGTTCGGAACGGGGTCATGTTGATCGGGAGGGGTCTGGCGTACCGCAAAATAGAGGAAACGGACCTCCTACGGTCGAAACGGGGGTCCTGTTGATCGGGAGGGGTGTGGCGTACCGCAAAACGGACGAAACGGACTTGTGTTGGAGCGCTATAGTTGAAACAGGGGGTCCTGTTCATCGGGAGGGGTGTGGCGTACCGCAAAACGGGACTCCACGGGATACTGTTCATCTCCAACGTCGACCCCCTCCAGCCTCCACGAGCTATTGTTCATCCACCGTCGACCTCCTCCAGCCTCCACCTGCGACTGTTCATCTAGCCCCCACCGTGCGCTACTCCACCGGCTACTGTTCAACCAGCCCTCTCCACGGGCTCCTGTTCAACCACCCCTCCACGGGCTACTGTTCATCCTACCCTCCACCGTCTACTGTTCATCCTGCCCTCCACGGGGTGGTCCTGTTCATCCAGCCCTCCACAGGGTCCTGTTCATCCAGCCCCAACCGGCTCGATCGATCGGGGTCCTGTTCATCCAGAGGCAACACCACGGGGTCCTGTTCATCCACCCCCACCCTGCCCACGAGGGTGGGGGCGCGCCCTACCCCCCTGGGCGCGCCCCCCTGCCTCGTGGGCCCCCTGTTGGCCCTCCGATGCCCATCTTCTGCTAGATGGAGTCTTTCGATGAGGAAAAAATCATAAGTAAGCTTTCGGGACGAGACTCCGCCGCCACAAGGCGGAACCTTGGCAGAACCAATCTAGGGCTCCGGCAGAGCTGTTCTGCCGGGGAAACTTCCCTCCGTGAGGGGGAAATCATCGCCATCGTCATCACCAACGATCCTCTCATCGGGAGGGGGTCAATCTCCATCAACATCTTCACCAGCACCATCTCCTCTCAAACCCTAGTTCATCTCTTGTATCCAATTCTTGTCTCCAAGTCTGGGATTGGTACATGTGGGTTGCTAGTAGTGTTGATTACTCCTTGTAGTTGATGCTAGTTGGTTTATTTGGTGGAAGATCATATGTTCAGATCCTATATGCATATTAATACTCCTCTGATTATGAACATGAATATGCTTTGTGAGTAGTTACGTTTGTTCCTGAGGACATGGGAGAAGTCTTGCTATTAGTAGTCATGTGAATTTGGTATTCGTTCGATATTTTGATGAGATGTATGTTGTCTCTCCTCTAGTGGTGTTATGTGAACGCCGACTACATGACACTTCACCATTATTCGGGCCTAGAGGAAGGCATTGGAAAGTAATAAGTAGATGATGGGTTGCTAGAGTGACAGAAGCTTAAACCCTAGTTTATGCATTGCTTCGTAAGGGGCTGATTTGGATCCATATGTTTCATGCTATGGTTAGGTTTACCTTAATACTTTTGTTGTAGTTGCGGGTGCTTGCAATAGAGGTTAATCATAAGTGGGATGCTTGTCCAAGTAAGGGCAGTACCCAAGTACCGGTCCACCCACATACCAAATTATCATAGTACCGAACGCGAATCGTATGATCGTGATGAAACCTAGCTTGACAATATTCCCATGTGTCCTCGGGAGCGCTTTTCTCTATATAAGAATTTGTCCAGGCTTGTCCTTTGCTACAAAAAGGATTGGGCCACCTTGCTGCACTTTATTTACTTTTGTTACTTGTTGCTCGTTACAAATTATCTTATCACAAAACTATCTGTTACCTATAGTTTCAGTGCTTGTAGAGAATACCTTGCTGAAAACCGCTTATCATTTCCTTCTGCTCCTTGTTGGGTTCGACACTCTTACTTATCGAAAGGGTCCATACTTGTGGGTCATCAGAAGCCACTAGTTAAACCTATGGCCCCCGGGTCTATCTTCCATCATATTAATCTTCCAACACTTAGCTATTTCTATTGCCATTTATTTTTACTTTGCATCTTTATTTCTCTTTATCATAAAAATACCAAAAATATTATCTCATCATATCTATCAAATCTCACTCTCATAAGTGACCATGGAGGGATTGGCGACCCCTTTATCGCGTTGGTTGCGAGGTTCTTATTTGTTTTTGTAGGTGCGTGGGACTCGAGCGTGATCTCCTACTGGATTGATACCTTGGTTCTCAAAAACTGAGGGAAATTCTTACGCTACTTTACTGCATCACCCTTTCCTCTTCAAGGGAAAACCAATGCAGTGCTCAAGAAGTAGCAAGAAGGATTTCTGGCGCCGTTGCCGGGGAGATTCGCGCCAAGTCAAGTCAAGATTTGACTCCCGACAACGAGCCAGTTCTGGCGCCGTTGCCGGGGAGTCTACGCACAAGTCAAGACATACCAAGTACCCATCACAAACTCTTATCCCTTGCATTACATTATTTGCCATTTGCCTCTCGTTTTCCTCTCCCCCACTTCACCCTTGCCGTTTTATTCGCCCTCTCTTTTTCCGTTTGCCTCTTTTTTTGCTTGCTTCTTGTTTGCTCGTGTGTTGGATTGCTTGCTTGTCACGATGTCTCAAGACAATACTAAATTGTGTGACTTTGTCAATACCAACAACAATGATTTTCTTAGCACTCCGATTGCTCCTCTTAAAAATGCTGAATCTTGTGAAATTAATGCTACTTTGTTGAATCTTGTCATGAAAGATCAATTCGCCGGCCTTCCTAGTGAAGATGCCGCTACCCATCTAAATAGCTTTGTTGATTTTTGTGATATGAAAAATAAGAAAGATGTGGACAATGATATTGTTAAATTGAAGCTATTTCCTTTTTCCCTTAGAGATCATGCTAAAGCTTGGTTTTCGTCTTTGCCTAAAAATAGTATTGATTCATGGAATAAGTCCAAAGATGCTTTTATCTCTAGGTATTTTCCTCCTACTAAAATCATCTCTCTTAGAAACGATATTATGAATTTTAAGCAACTTGATCATGAACATGTTGCACAAGCTTGGGAGAGGATGAAATTAATGATACGTAATTGCCCTACACATGGTTTGAATCTTTGGTTGATTATACACAATTTTTATGCCGGATTGAATTTTGCTTCTAGAAATCTTTTAGATTCGGCCGCGGGAGGCACTTTTATTGAAATCACTTTAAGAGAAGCTACTAAACTCCTAGATAATATTATGGTTAATTATTCTCAATGGCACACCGAAAGATCTACTAATAAAAAAGTGCATGCGATAGAAGAAATTAATGTTTTGAGTGGAAAGATGGATGAACTTATGAAATTGTTTGCTAATAAGAGTATTTCCTCTGATCCTAATGATGTGCCTTTGTCTACCTTGATTGAGAATAATAATGAATCTATGGATGTGAATTTTGTTGGTAGGAATAATTTTGTTGGTAAAAAACAGAAACTTTATCGCTCACGAGAATTGCTGCCATTTTTATTTATAAAGTGATATTTGGTTAATTACTTTTGAATATGATTAATAGATAAATTACTCACGTCCAGAAATTTATTTTAGAATTTTTGGGGTTCCAGAAGTTTGCATTAGCTACAGATTACTACAGATTGTTCTGTTTTTGACAGATTCTGTTTTCCGTGTGTTGTTTGCTTATTTTGATGAATCTATGGCTAGTAAAAGAGTTTATAAACCATAGAGAAGTTGGAATACAGTAGGTTTAACACCAATATAAATCAATAATGAGTTCATTACAGTACCTTGAAGTGGTGTTTTGTTCTCTTTCGCTAATGGAGCTCACGATATTTTCTATTTTGAGTTTTGTGTTGTGAAGTTTTCAAGTTTTGGGTAAAGATTTGATGGATTATGGAACCAGGAGTGGCAAGAGCCTAAGCTTGGGGATTCCCATGGCACCCCAAGGTAAAATTCAAGGACACCAGAAAGCCTAAGCTTGGGTATGCCCCGGAAGGCATCCCCTCTTTCGTCTTCGTCTATCGGTAACTTTACTTGGAGCTATATTTTTATTCACCACATGATATGTGTTTTGTTTGGAGCGTCTTGTATGATTTGAGTCTATGATTTTTAGTTTACCATAGTCATCCTTGCTGTACACAGCTTTTGAGAGAGACACACATGATTTGAAATTTATTAGAATACTCTATGTGCTTCACTTATATCATTTGAGCTATATAGTGTTTGCTCTAGTGCTTCACTTATATCTTTTAGAGCACGGTCGTGGATTTGTTTTATAGAAACTATTGCTCTCTCATGCTTCACTTATATTACTTTGAGAGTCCTTTAGAACAACATGGAAATTTTCTTTTAGGAATAATATAAAAACTTTCATACAAGTGCATTGAATACTAAGAAAAGTTTGATACTTGATAATTGTTTTGAGATATGGAGATGGTGATATTAGAGTCATGCTAGTTGAGTAGTTGTAAATTTGAGAAATACTTGTGTTGAAGTTTGTGACTCCCGTAGCATGCACGTATGGTGAACCGTTATGTGATGAAGTCGGAGCATGATTTATTTATTGATTGTCTTCCTTACGAGTGGCGATCGGGGACGAGCGATGGTGTTTTCTTAACAATCTATCCCCCTAGGAGCATGCGCATAATACTTTGTTTCGGTAACTAATAGATTTTTGCAATAAGTATGTGAGTTCTTTATGACTAATCTTGAGTGCATGGATTATACGCACTCTCACCCTTCCACCATTGCTAGCCTCTCTAGTATCGCGCAACTTTTGTCGGTACCATAAACCCACCATATACCTTCCTCAAAATAGCCACCATACCTACATATTATGGCATTTCCATAGCCATTCCGAGATATATTGCCATGAAACTTTCCACCGATCCGTTATTATGACATGCTTCATTATTGTCATATTGCTTGCATGATCATGTAGTTGACATCGTATTTGTGGCAAAGCCACCGTTCATAATTCTTCATACATGTCAATCATGCATCATTGCACATCCCGATACAACGCCGTAGGCATTCACATAGAGTCATATTTTCTTCTAAGTATTTAGTTGTAATTCTTGAGTTGTAAGTAAATTAAAGTGTGATGATCATCATTATTAAAGCATTGTCCCAGTGAGGAAAGGATGATGGAGACTATGATTCCCCCACAAGTCGGGAGGAGACTCTGGACGGAAAAAAAAAAGAAAAAAAGAAAAAGAGGCCAAAAAAGAAAAAAAGAAAGAAGGCCCAAATAAAAAAATGAGAGAAAAAGAGAGAAGGGACAATGCTACTATCCTTTTTCCACACTTGTGTTTCAAAGTAGCACCATGATCTTCATGATAGAGAGTCTCTTATGATATCACTTCCATATAATAGTGGGAAATTTACATTATAGAACTTGGCTTTTATATTCCAATGATGGGCTTCCTCAAAATTGCCCTAGGTCTTCATGAGCAAGCAAGTTGGATGCACACCCACTTAGTTCTTTTGTTGAGCTTTCATACACTTATAGCTCTAGTGCATCCGTTGCATGGCAATCCCTACTCACTCACATTGATATCTATTGATGGGCATATCCATAGCCCGTTGATAAGCCTAGTTGATGTGAGACTATCTTCTCCTTTTTGTCTTCTCCACAACCAACATTCTATTCCACATATATATTGCTATATCCATGGCTCACGCTCATATATTGCGTGAAGATTGAAAAATTTTGAGAACATCAAAAGTATGAAACAATTGCTTGGCTTGTCATCGGGGTTGTGCATGATTTAAATATTTTGTGTGGTGAATATAGAGCATAGCCAGACTATATGATTTTGTAGGGATAACTTTCTTTGGCCATGTTATTTTGAGAAGACATGATTGCTTAGTTAGTATACTTGAAGTATTATTATTTTTATGTCAATATTAAACTTTTATCTTGAATCTTTCGGATCTAAACATTCATGCCACGATAAAGAAAAATTACATTGAGAAATATGTTAGAAAGCATTCCACATCAAAAATTCTTTTTTATCATTTACCTACTCAAGGACGAGCAGGAATTAAGCTTGGGGGTGCTTGATACATCTCCAACGTATCTATAATTTTTGATTGCTCCACGCTATTATATTATCTGTTTTGGATGTTAATGGGCTTTATTTTACACTTTTATATCATTTTTGGGACTAACCTATTAACCAGAGGCCCAGCCCAAATTGCTGTTTTTTGCCTATTTCAGTGTTCCGCAGAAAAGGAATATCAAACAAAGTCCAAACGGAATGAAACCTTCGGGAACGTGATTTTCTCAACAAACGTGATCCAGGAGACTTGGAGTGGGCATCAAGAAACAATCGAGGAGGCCACGAGGCAGGGGCGCGCCTACCCCCCTCGGCGCACCCTCCACCCTCGTGGGCCCCTCGTTGCTCCACCAACCTACTTCTTCCTCCTATATAAGTCCATGTACCCTGCAAACATCCAGGATCACCACGAAAACCTAATTCCACTGCCACAACCTTCTGTACCCGAGAGATCCGATCTTGGGGCCTTTTCCGGAGCTCCGCCGGAGGGGGCATTGATCACGGAGGGCCTCTACATCAACTCCATGGCCTCTCCGGTGATGTGTGAGTAGTTTACTTCAGACCTTCGGGTCCATAGCTAGTAGTTAGATGGCTTCTTCTCTCTCTTTGGATCTCAATACAAAGTTCACCTCAATTCTCTTGGAGATCTATTCGATGTAATCTTCTTTTGCGGTGTGTTTGTCGAGATCCGATGAATTGTGGGTTTATGATCCAGATTATCTATGAATAATATTTGATTCTTCTCTGAATTCTTTTATGTATGATTCGTTTATCTTTACAAGTCTCTTCGAATTATCAGTTTAGTTTGGCCTACTAGATTGATCTTTCTTGCAATGGGAGAAGTGCTTAGCTTTGGGTTCAATCTTGCAGTGCTCGATCCCAGTGACAGAAAGGGAAACGACACGTATTGTATTGTTGCCATCGAGGACAAAAAGATGGGGTTTATATCATATTGCATGAGTTTATCCCTCTACATCATGTCATCTTGCTTAAGGCGTTACTTTGTTCTTATGAACTTAATACTCTAGATGCATGCTGGATAGCGGTCGGTGTGTGGAGTAATAGTAGTAGATGCAGAATCATTTCGGTCTACTTGTCATGGACGTGATGCCTATATACATGATCATGCCTAGATATTCTCATAATTATTCGCTTTTCTATCAATTGCTCGACAGTAATTCGTTTACCCACCATAATACTTATGCTCTTGAGAGAAGCCACTAGTGAAACCTATGGCCCCCGGGTCTATCTTCCATCATATTAATCTTCCAACACTTAGCTATTTCTATTGCCGTTTATTTTACTTTGCATCTTTATTTCTCTTTATCATAAAAATACCAAAAATATTATCTTATCATATCTATTAGATCTCACTCTCGTAAGTGACCGTGAAGGGATTGACAACCCCTTTATCGCGTTGGTTGTGAGGTTCTTATTTGTTCGTATAGGTGCGTGGGACTCGAGCGTGATCTCCTACGGGATTGATACCTTGGTTCTCAAAAACTGAGGGAAATACTTATGCTACTTTACTACATCACCCTTTCCTCTTCAAGGGAAAACCAACGCAATGCTCAAGAGGTAGCAAACATATATTTAGGTTCAACACTAATCCTGAAGGTAGAGGGAGTATGTGATGATGATCTTATCAACCTTGGAATCACTTCCAACACACATCGTCACCTCGCCCTCAACTAGTCTTTGTTCATTTTGTAACTCCTGTTTTGAGTTACTAATCTTAGCAACTAAACTGGTATCAAATACCCAGGGGATACTATGAACACTAGTAAAGTACACATCAATAACATATATCAAATATAACTTTGTTCACTTTGCCATCCTTCTTATCCGCCAAGTATTTGGGGCAGTTTCGCTTCTAGTGACCATCTCCTTTCTAGTAGAAGCACTCAGTTTCAGGCTTGGGTCTAGCTTTGGGTTTCTTCATGGGAGCAGCAACTTGTTTGCTGTTCTTCTTGAAGTTCCCTTTCTGTCCCTTGCCCTTTTTTCATAAAACTAGTGGTTTTGTTAACCATCAACACTTGATGCTCTTTCTTGATTTCTACCTTCATCGATTTCAGCATCGCGAAGAGCTTGGGAATTGTTTTCGTCATCCCTTGCATATTATAGTTCACCACGAAGTTCGAGTAGCTTGGTGATAGTGACTAGAGAACTCTGTCAATCACTATCTTATGTGGAAGATTAACTCCCACTTGATTCAAGCGATTGTAGTACCCAGACATTCTGAGTACATGCTCACTGGCTGAGCTATGCTCCTCCATCTTGTAGGCAAAGTACTTGTCAGAGGTCTCATACCTCTCGACATGGGCATGAGTCTGAAATACCAATTTCAACTCTTGGAACATCTCATATGCTCTATGGCGTTCAAAACGTTTTTGAAGTCCCGGTTCTAAGTTGTAAAGCATGGTGCACTAACCTATCAAGTAGTCACCATACCGAGCTTGCCAAACGTTCATAACGTCTGCATCTGCTCCTGCAATAGGTATGTCATCTAGCGGTGCATCAAGGACATAATTCTTCTGTGCAGCAACGAGGATAATCCTCAGATCACGGACCTAGTCTGCATCATTGCTACTATCATCTTTCAAATTTTCTCTAGGAACATATCAAAAATATATAAGATCTATATCACGAGCTATTGATCTACAACATAGATATGCAAATACTATTAGGACTAAGTTCATGATATATTAAGTTCAATTAATCAAATTACTTAAGAACTCCCACTTAGATACGTGATCTAAATGATACGTGATCCAAATCAACTAAACCATGTCCGATCATCACATGAGATGGAGTAGTCATCAATGGTGAACATCTCTATGTTGATCATATCTACTATATGATTCAGGTTTGACCTTTCGGTCTCCAGTGTTCCTAGGCCATGTCTATACATGCCAGGCTCATCAAGTTTAACCCAAGTATTCCACATGTGCAAAACTATCTTGCACCCGTTGTATGTGAACGTAGAGTCTATCACACCCGATCATCACGTGGCGTGTCTCAACACGACGAACTATAGCAACGGTGCATACTCAGGGAGAACACTTATACCTTGAAATTTTAGTTAAGGGATCATCTTATAATGCTACCACCGTACTAAGCAAAATAAGATGCATAAAAGATAAACATCACATGCAATCAAAAATATGTGACATGATACGTCTCTGTAGTATCTACTTTTCCAAACACTTTTGCCCTTGTTTTGGACTCTAACTTGCATGATTTGAATGGAACTAACCCGGACTGACGTTGTTTTCAGCAGAATTACCATGGTGTTATTTATGTGTAGAAACAAAAGTTCTCGGAATGACCTGAAACTTCACGGAACGTCTATTTGGAAATAATAAAAACTCCTTGCAAAAGATGAATACCAGGGGGCCCACACCCTAGCCAGGAGGGTGGGGGCGCGCCCCCCTACCTCGTGGGCCCCCTGGAGCTCCTCCGGCCTCAACTCCAACTCTGTATATTTGGTTTCGGAGAGAGAAAAATTAGAGATAAGGATTCATCGCGTTTTACGATACGGAGCCGCCGCCAAGCCCTAAAACCTCTCAGGAGGGCTGATCTGGAGTCCGTTCGGGGCTCCAGAGAGGGGAATCCATCGCCATCGTCATCATCAACCATCCTCCATCACCAATTTCATGATGCTCACCGCCGTGCGTGAGTAATTCCATCGTAGGCTTGCTGTACGGTGATGGGTTGGATGTGATCTATCATGTAATCGAGTTAGTTTTGTTAGGGTTTGATCCCTAGTGTCCACTATGTTCTGAGATTGATGTTGCTATGACTTTGCTATGCTTAATGCTTGTCACTAGGGCCCGAGTGCCATGATTTCAGATCTGAACCTATTATGTTTTCATCAATATATGAGTGTTCTTGATCCTATCTTGCAAGTCTATAGTCACCTATTATGTGTTATGAGCCGTTAACCCCGAAGTGACAATAATCGGGATACTTACCGGTGATGACCGTAGTTTGAGGAGTTCATGTATTCACTATGTGTTAATGCTTTGTTCCGGTTCTCTATTAAAAGGAGGCCTTAATATCCCTTAGTTTTCGTAAGGACCCCGCTGCCACGGGAGGGTAGGACAAAAGATGTCATGCAAGTTCTTTTCCATAAGCACGTATGACTATATTCGGAATACATGCCTACATTACATTGATGAATTGGAGCTAGTTCTGTGTCACCCTAGGTTATGACTGTTACATGATGAATCGCATCCAGCATAATTCTCTATCAGCGATCCATTGCCTACGAGTTTTCCATATATTGTTCTTTGCTTATTTTACTTTTCCGTTGTTATTGCTATCATCACTACAAAATACCAAAAACATCACTTTTGCTATCATAACCTTTTGCTACCATTACCACTATTATCATATTACTTTGCTACTAAATACTTTGCTGCAGATATTAACTTTCCAGGTGTGGTTGAATTGACAACTCAGCTGCTAATACTTGAGAATATTCTTTGGCTCCCCTTGTGTCGAATCAATAAATTTGGGTTGAATACTCTACCCTTGAAAACTGTTGCGACCCCCTATACTTATGGGTTATCAAGACTATTTTCTGGCGCCGTTGCCGGGGATCATAGCTCTACTCTTTGAGTCACTTGGGATTTATATCTGCTTATCATTATGAAGAACTTGAGAGATCCAAAAACCAAGATTTATCCCTCAACTACGAGGGGAGGTAAGGAACTGCCATCTAGCTCTGCACTTGATTCACCTTCTGTTTTGACTAAGCTTGCGACACCCTCTAATAGTTTTGTCATAGCCTGCTTCTGCTATTCGTTTTGATATGTCGCATGTTATTGATGATGCCACTTCTGCTATGCATGATACTTACGATGAAAGTACTTCTATGCTTGATACTCCTGTGCCACTTGGTGAATTTCTTGATGAACAACTTGCTAGGGTTAGAGAGAATGAAAATATTGAATCTGATAATATTGATGAAAGTGATGATGAAGATTCTCCCTCTAATGAATATGAATCACCTATTATTCCTGAGGGTTATGTTTTTGAAAAAGAAGTTGATTTAGCTATTTTAGCTTGCAAAGATAGATACGAACTCAAGAGGTTATTAGCTAAATGGAAGCAGTAATCTCTTAGTGCTAGAATGAAACCTGGCCCTGCTTTTGCTACTTCACCTATCTGTGCTACTGATAAGGATTATGAATTCTCTGTTGATCCTAATATAATTACTTTGGTTGAATCTGATCCTTTTCATGGCTATGAATCTGAAACTATTGTGGTACATCTTACTAAATTAAATGATATAGCCACCCTGTTCACTAATGACGAGAGAACTCGCTACTTTTATATCCTTAAAATATTTCCATTCTCATTGAAGGGTGATGCTAAGATATGGTTTAATTCTCTTGATCCTGGTTGTGTGCGTAGTCCCTAGTATATGATTTATTACTTCTCTGCTAAATATTTCCCTGCTCATAAGAAACAAGCTGCTTTAAGGGATATATATAATTTTGTGCAAATTGAAGAAGAGAGTCTCCCACAAGCTTGGGGGAGGCTTCTCCAATTACTTAATGCTTTGCCTGATCATCCTCTTAAGAAAAATGAAATACTTGATATCTTTTATAATGGACTAACCGATGCTTCCAGAGATTACCTGGATAGTTGTGCTGGTTCTGTTTTCAGGGAAACAACACCAGATGAAGCTGAAATTCTATTGAATAATATGTTGACAAAAGAAAATAATTGGACACTTCCCGAGCCAGCTCCTGAGCCTATTCCTAAACCAACTCCGAAGAAGAGGGGTATCCTATTTCTCAGTCCTGAAGATATGCAAGAGGCAAAGAAATCTATGAAAGAAAAAGGTATTAAAGCTGAAGATGTTAAGAATTTACCTCCTATTGAAGAAATACATGGTCTTAATTTACCGCCTGTTGAAGAAACATATGATCTTAATCCATTACCTATTGAAGAAATTCATGGTCTTGATAACCCGACACAGGTAGTAAAGGTAAATTCTCTTTATAAATATGATAAAGCTGAAATTCCGTTTACTAAATTTGCTAGCCCATGCTTAGATGAGTTTGATAAATTTATGGCTAAGCAAGAAGACTTCAATGCTTATTTTGGTAGAGAATTAAAACGCAGTGCTGATATGCTTGCACACTTGGGTGATTATATGGCTAATGTCAAAGGTGAACTTAAACGTATTAGTAAACATGCTTCTATGGTTACTACTCAAGTAGAACAAGTACTTAAAGCTCAAAATGATTTGCTCAATGAATTGAATAGTAAGAATAATGATAATGCTGTTAGAGTTATGACTAGAGGTGGTAGAATGACTCAGGAACCTCTGTATACTGAAGGCCACCCTAAGAGAATTGAGCAAGATTCTCAGAGAAATAATATAGATGCACCTAGTCCTTCTAAAAGGAAGAAAAAGAAAAATGATAAGACTTTGCATGCTTCTAGTGAACCTATTACTGAAACACCTGAGAATCCAAATGATATTTCTATTTCTGATGCTGAAACACAATTTGGTAATGAACCTGAAACTAATGATAATGTTAATGATAATGTTCATGTTGATGCTCAACCTAGCAATGATAATGATATAGAAATTGAACCTGTTGTTGATCTTGATAACCCACAATCAAAGAATCAATGTTATGATAAGAAAGACTTTGTTGCTATGAAACATGGTAAAGAAAGAGAACCATGGGTTCAGAAACCCATGCCTTTTTCCTCCCAAACCATCCAAGAAAAAGGATGATGAGGATTTTGAGCGTTTTGCTGGAATGATTAGACCTATCTTTTTGCGTATGCGATTAATTGATATGCTTAAAATGAATCCTTATGCTAAGTACATGAAAGATATTGTTACAAATAAAAGAAACATACCGGAAGCTGAAATATCCACCATGCTTGCTAATTATACTTTTAAAGGTGGAATACCTAAGAAACTAGGAGATCCAGGAGTGCCCACTATACCATGCTCCATTAAAAGAAACTATGTTAAAACTGCTTTATGTGATCTTGGAGCCGGTGTTAGTGTTATGCCTCTCTCTTTATATCATAGACTTGATTTGAATAAGTTGACACCTACTGAAATATCTTTGCAAATGGCTGGTAAATCAACTGCTATACCTGTCGGTATTTGTGAGGATGTGCCTGTTGTAGTTGCAAACGTTACTATTTTAACGGACTTTGTTATTCTTGGTATTCCCGAGGATGATAGTATGTCTATTATTCTTGGAAGACCCTTTTTGAACACTGTAGGGGCTGTTATTGATTGCAACAAAGGCAATGTCACTTTTCATGTTAATGGTAATGAGCATACGGTACACTTTCCGAGAAAACAACCTCAAGTTCATAGTATCAACTCTATTGGAAAAATTCCATCGATTATTATTGGGTTTTTTTAATTTCCTCTACCTACTGTCAAAAAGAAATATGATATTCTTATTATTGGGGACGTGCATATCCCCTTTGAGGTAACATACTATTATTCGAAATTTCTCTGGTTCCATGTTATTTGGAATGAGTTCGTTAACAAGACTTGATCAACCTTGTTAACGGATTCCTTTTGATGAGCATGAGATGGATGAAACTAGAAGGCACAACCTTCTATACCCTCCTTTTACTTTCTGTTATTTATATTAAATAAAATAAAAATAATTATTATTTTTGTCTGTTATCTGATTATCAGTGCAATATAAAAATACCCCGAAAATAAAAGTTCTCCGAATGCCCTGAAATTTAAATATGATTGTTTCTAGAATATTTGAGAATATTTGGCACTGAGAACACAGTAGGGGGGGTCATCCACCTGGCCACGAGGGTGGAGGGCGCGCCCCCTGCCTCGTGGGCCCATGGTGGACCTCCTCCACTTATTCTTGCAGCCACACACTTCTTCTTCCTCCCACAAACATGAATATCCAGTTCATACCCGAGTCCAAGCTCATTTTGCTGCCATTTTCGATCTCCTTGCTCAAAGCACTTCTCACAAAACTACTTGGGGGGATTGTTCCTTGGTATGTGACTCCTCCATTGGTCCAATTAGTTTTTGTTCTAGTGCTTTATTCATTGCAAATTTATGCTGCCTAGGTGACCATGTTCTCGAGCTTGCATGTCAAATTTATATTGTTCCAAGTAGTTTTGATGCATGATATAGGCTCTAGGCACTTGTAGGAGTAGTTGCTATCAATACTATTGAGCTTTGTTCACTTTTATTTTGAAGTTACTAAAAATTTCAGAATTTTTCAGAAAATAATGAAGAGATTTTTGAGGGGCTCATCGAGCCGAAGCACGAAGGAAAAGGCACAGAAGCCCAAATATAATCTGCCTCGCACCGCGGAGGTTCGGTCGTGTGAATGGCCTTCCGATGATTTCTTGAGAGCAACCAGGATTTATGAAGATTTTTATGAATTGGCTGAGAATGCAGGCCTCACCGCCTTCCTCCACGACCAACACGAACAGTATCTCTTACTCACCAATATTTTTGTGCAAAACTTTCATTTCCATGCTAGGAGCTCACCACCTGCGATGGAATTTTATTTATATGATGAGCATAAGGAGATGTCACTTTATGATTTTTGTCGGGTTTGTTTGATCCTTTTCAAGGGCAGCGTAGAGGAACCACATCATGACGATGTGGATGGGTTTATTGATACCATCACTGTAGGGGAAACGAGGAAGGTTTCTGATGCACGAATCACTAGCATACATTTTCCTGTTTTACGCTACTTTACAATATTTGCTAGTCGTTGCTTAATTGGTCGCGGAAACTATGGAAACCTTAGTATTCCTGATATTATTATTTTGTTCCATGGTTTATTCGGTGATAACTCTATTAGTATGGGCGGAATTATTGCTAAATGGTTAAGTCTGAACCATACTAAGGGGCCCATCTTTGGAGGCATTTATGCTTCACGCCTAGCTGCATATTTCAACATACCTATTAGGCATTATGAGAAGGAAGAAAAATTGCTACCCACTGTTTATTTAGATTATAAGAGTATGGTGGCACATGATTTTATTGTCAAGAATAGGGAAGGAGAGCTTAAATACAAATTGTTCTTTGATAAACATCATCCTGAGACTATTACCCTGCCTGCTCCTTCCTTGTTTGATTTATCTGCAGGTAAGTACCTTGTTCCGTTAGAGGCTATTTACGCCTATTGGAACCCTACATCAGCCATAGAGCCAGAGTCGGAACCACAAGTTGATCCTCCACGACAGTCTAATTACCATTGGGATCCAAAAATGATTGCCAACTAGTGGCAGTCAGAGTCTTCTTATGACCCCAAGTATTACTATGGATATCCGCTAGGCCAGCCATGGCCATAGACCAACTTAGGCCAAGAGCCTAAGCTTGAGGGAGTACGTATTTCCCACCGACATTACATTCATGTTCACACACTCATTGCTAGATGTCGGTGCTCATACTTTTTCGTTGTATTATCCATGCTAGTTTACTTTCCTTTTATGCTTTCTTCTTGTGTGTTTAAAAAACCTTAAGAAAAACCAAAAAAATTAGTTGTAGCTTTTAATTAGTTTACTTTCCATGCCTGTAGTAGTAATTAAAAAGAAAACCCAAAAAGATTTCATGTTCTTCTTTTGCTTGTTGGGAGCTTTCCTGTGTAAATAGTTTTATTTCTTTTCTTTTCTTTGGGGGTCGATAGGAGAAGACCATGATTAAATTGTTGAAGTGGCTCTTATATGCATTATTGTTGATCTGACAAAAGAGCCCATATTGCCTTGTCTTCTCCTGTTTATTGAATGCTTGCAGATTCCATCTTAGTCCAATGCACGTGCACTGTTATTATTATTCACATCGTTCGGTCGTGCAAGTGAAAGGCAATTATGATGATATATGATGAACTGATTGACATGAGAAAAGCTGGTATGAACTCGACCTCTCTTGTTTTTGTAAATATGATTAGTCCATCGTTTCTGATTCAGCCTATTATGAATAAACATGTTTGCAATGACAACTAGAGATCATAGTTTCTTGTGCCATGCTTGATTAGCCAGGAGCTTATAATGGTTTATCTTGCGTGCCAACATGCTATTAAAATGGTTGTGATGTGGTATGATAGGGTGGTATCCTCCTCTGAATGATTTAAGTGACTTGACTTAGCGCATGTTCACACATGTAGTTGAAACAAAATCAACATAGCCTTCACGATATTTATGTTCATGGTGGATTATATCCTACTCATGCTTGCATTCGGTGTTGATTAATTTTAATGCATGTTCATGACTGTTGTCGCTCTCTAGCTGGTCGCTTCCCAGTCTTTTTCTAGCCTTCACATGTACTAAGCGGGAATACTGCTTGTGCATCCAACTCCATAAACCCCAAAGTTATTCCATATGAGTCCACCATACCTACCTATATACGGTATCTACCTGCCGTTCCAAGTAAATTTGTATGTGCCAAACTCTAAACCTTCAAATAAATATCATGTTTTGTATGCTCGAATAGCTCATGTATCAACTAGGGTTGTCTGTATCTTCCATGTTAGGCGGGTTATTCTCAAGAGGAGTGGACTCCGCTCCTCACTCATGAGAAAAATGGCTGGTCGCCGGGATGCCCAGTCCCATGCTTTATGCAAACTAAATCAAAATAATTATAAACAAAACTCCCCCTGGGCCTCTTGTTAGTTGGAGGCACTCGTTGTTTCGAGCAAGCCATGGATTGATGCTTGTTGGTGGAAGGGGGAGTATAAACTTTACCATTCTGTTTGGGAACCGCCTATAATGTGTGTAGCATGGAAGATATCGCCATCTCTTGGTTGTTATGTTGACAATGAAAGTATACCGCTCAAAATATTATTCACCTCTATTTCAAAACCGAGCTCTGGCGCCTCTACAAATCCCTGCTTCCCTCTACGAAGGGCCTATATATTTACTTTTATGTTGAGTCATGATCCTCTTATTAAAAAGCACCAGTTGGAGAGCACCGCTGTCATTTGCATTCATTACTATTAGTTTACATTGAGTATGACTTGACTGGATCTCTTTTACCATGAATTACAATGTCTAGTCAGTCCTTGATCTTTAAAGGTGCTCTGCATTTATGTTTTGCGGTCTCAGAAAGGGCTAGCGAGATACCATCTTGTTATATCATATTATTATTGTTTTGAGAAAGTGTTTTCATCCGAGATTTATTATTATTGCTCGCTAGTTGATTATGCCATTGATATGAGTAAACATGAGATCTATGCGTTATCGTGAATATGGTTAGTTCATAATCTTTGCTGAAAACTTGAATGCTGGCTTTACATATTTACAACAAGAGAAAATAGAGTTTCTAAAAGTTTTTCTCTATCACTTTCAGTTTATCAACTGAATTGCTTGAGGACAAGCAAAGGTTTAAGCTTGGGGGAGTTGATACGTCTTTGTCGTTTCTACTTTTCCAAACACTTTTGCCCTTGTTTTGGACTCTAATTTGCATGATTTGAATGGTACTAACCCGGGCTGATGTTGTTTTCAGCAGAATTGCCATGGTGTTATTTATGTGTAGAAACAAAAGTTCTCAGAATGACCTGAAACTTCATGGAACGTCCATTTGGAAATAATAAAAAATCCTTGAAAAAGATGAAGACCAGGGGGCCCACACCCTAGCCACGAGGGTGGGGGGCGCGCCTACCCCCCTAGGCCGCGCCCCCTACCTCGTGCCCCCCCTGGAGCTCCTCCGACCCCAACTCCAACTCTATATAATTGGTTTCAGAAAGAAAAAAATCAGAGAGAAGGATTCATCGCGTTTTACGATACGGAGCCGCCGCCAAGCCCTAAAACCTCTCGGGAGGGCTGATCTGGAGTCCGTTCGGGGCTCCGGAGAGGGGAATCCGTTGCCATCGCCATCATCAACCTTCCTCCATCACCAATTTCATGATGCTCACCTTCATGGGTGAGTAATTCCATTGTAGGCTTGCTGGACGGTGATGGGTTGGATGAGATTTATCATGTAATCGAGTTAGTTTTGTTAGGGTTTGATCCCTAGTATCCACTATGTTCTGAGATTGATGTTGCTATGACTTTGCTATGCTTAATACTTGTCACTAGGGCCCGAGTGCCATGATTTCAGATCTAAACCTATTATGTTTTCATCAATACATGAGTGTTCTTGATCCTATCTTGCAAGTCTATATTCACCTATTATGTGTTATGATCCGTTAACCCCGAAGTGATAATAATCGGGATACTTACCGGTGATGACTATAGTTTGAGGAGTTCATGTATTCACTGTGTGTTAATGCTTTGGTCCGGTACTGTATTAAAAGGAGGCCTTAATATCCCTTAGTTTCCATTAGGACCCCGCTGCCACGGGAGGGTAGGACAAAAGATGTCATGCAAGTTCTTTTCCATAAGCACATATGACTATATTCGGAATACATGCCTACATTACATTGATGAATTGGAGCTAGTTCTGTGTCACCCTAGGTTATGACTGTTACATGATGAACCGCATCCGGCATAATTCTCTATCACCGATCCATTGCCTATGAGTTTTCCATATATTGTTCTTCGCTTATTTACTTTTCCTTTGCTATTGCTATCATCACTACAAAATACCAAAAACATTACTTTTGCTATCATTACCCTTTGCTACCGTTACCACTACTATCATATTACTTTGCTACTAAATACTTTGCTGCAGATATTAAGTTTCCAGGTGTGGTTGAATTGACAACTCAGCTGCTAATACTTGAGAATATTCTTTGGCTCCCCTTGTGTCGAATCAATAAATTTGGGTTGAATACTCTACCCCCGAAAACTGTTGCGATCCCCTATACTTGTGGGTTATCATGACATGATATGGCCATCATCATCTTGTGCTTTTGATCTCCATCTCCAAAGCATCATCATGATCTCCATCGTCACCGGCTCGACACCTTGATCTCCATCGTTGCGTCGTAGTCATCTCGCCAACTATTGCTTCCACAACTATCGCTAACGCATAGTGATAAAGTAAAGCAATTACATGGCGTTAGCATTTCATACAATAAAGAGACAACCATAAGGCTCCTGCCGGTTGGCGATAACTTCTACAAAACATGATCATCTCATACAATAACATATATCACATCACATCATGTCTTGACCGTATCACCTCACAACATGCCCTACAAAAACAAGTTAGACGTCCTCTACTTTGTAGTGGCAAGTTTTACGTGGCTGCTACGTGCTTCTAGCAAGAACCATTCTTACCTACGCATCAAACCACAATGGTGTTTCATCAAGTTTGTTGCTTTAACCTTCTTCAAGGACCGGCCATAGTAAAATTCGATTCAAATAAGGTAGGAGAAACAGACATCTACCAGCCACCTTTATGCAAAACTAGTTGCATGTCTGTTGGTGGAACCGGTCTCATGTGCGTGGACATGTAAGGTTGGTCCGAGCCGCTTCATCCCACAATACCGTCGAATCAAAATAAGACATTGGTGGTAAGCAGTATGACTATCATCGCCCACAACTCTTTGTGTTCTACTCGTGCATATCATCTACGCATAGACCTAGCTCATGATGTCACTGTTGGGAAACATTGCATGGAAAACAAAAAAATTCCGCACGCACGCAATGACCTATCCATGGAGATGCATAGCAATGCTACCTCTTGAGCACTGCGTTGGTTTTCCCTTGAAGAGGAAAGGGTGATGCAGCAAAGTAGCGTAAGTATTTCCCTTGGTTTTTGATAACCAAGGTATCAATCTAGTAGGAGGCCACGCACGAGTCCCTCGCACCTACACAAACAAATAAATCCTCGCAACCAATGCGATAAAGGGTTGTCAATCCCTACACGGTCACTTACGAGAGTGAGATCTGATACATATGATAAGATAATATTTTTGGTATTTTTTATGAAAAAGATGCAAAGTAAAATAAAAGGAAAAATAACTAAGTGTTGGCAGATTAATATGATGGAAAATAGACCCGAGGGCCATAGGTTTCACTAGTGGCTTCTTTCAAGAGCATAAGTATTCACGGTGGGTAAACAAATTACTGTTGAGCAATTAACAGAATTGAGCATAGTTATGAGAATATCTAGGTATGATCATGTATATAGGCATCACGTCCGAGACAAGTAGACCGACTCCTGCCTGCATCTACTACTATTACTCCACACATCGACCGCTATCCAGCATGCATCTAGAGTATTAAGTTCAAAAGAACAGAGTAACGCTTTAAGCAAGATGACATGATGTAGAGGGATAAACGCATGCAATATGATCTAAACCCTATCTTGTTATCCTCGATGGCAACAATACAATACGTGCCTTGCTGCCCCTACTGTCACTGGGAAAGGACACCGCAAGATTGAACCCAAAGCTAAGCACTTCTCCCATTGCAAGAAAGATGATTCTAGTAGGCCAAACCAAACTAAAAATTCGAAGAGACTTGCAAAGATAACCAATCATACATAAAAGAATTCAGAGAAGATTCAAATATTGTTCATAGATAAACTTGATCATAAACCCACAATTCATTGGTCTCAACAAACACACCACAAAAGAAGATTACATCGAATAGATCTCCACAAGAGAGGGGGAGAACTTTGTATTGAGATCCAAAAAGAGAGAAGAAGCCATCTAGCTAATAACTATGGACCCGAAGGTCTGAGGTAAACTACTCACACTTCACCGGAGGGGCTATGGTGTTGATATAGAAGCCCTCCGTGATCGATGCCCCCTCCAGCAGAGCTCCGGAAAAGGCCCCAAGATGGGATCTCATGGATACAAAAAGTTACAGTGGTGGAATTGGGGTTTTGGCTCTGCATCTGGTAGTTTGGGGGTACGTAGGTATATATAGGACGAAGGAGTACGTCGGTGGAGCAACAGGGGGGCCACGAGGGTGGAGGGCGCGCCCAGGGGGTAGGTGCGCCCCCTACCTCATGGCCTCCTGGTTGATGTCTTGATGTAGGGTCCAAGTCCTCTGGATCACGTTCGTTCCAAAAATCACGTTCCCGAAGGTTTCATTCCGTTTGGACTCCGTTTGATATTCTTTTTCTGCGAAACTCTGAAATAGGCAAAAAAAAAACAACAATTCTGGGCTGGCCTCCGGTTAATAGGTTAGTCCCAAAAATAATATAAAAGTGTATAATAAAGCCCAATAATGTCCAAAACAGAATATAATATAGCATGGAACAATAAAAAATTATAGATATGTTGGAGACGTGTCAAGCATCCCCAAGCTTAATTCCTGCTCGTCCTCAGGCAGGTAAATGATAAAAACGGAATTTTTGATGTGGAATGCTACTTGGCATAATTTCAATGTAATACTTCTTAATTGTGGTATGAATATTCAGATCCGAAAGATTCAAGATAAAAGTTCAATATTGACATAAAAATAATAATACTTCAAGCATACTAACTAAGCAATTATGTCCTCTCAAAATAACATGGCCAAAGAAAGTTCATCCCTACAAAATCATATAGTTTAGTCATGCTCCATTTTCGTCACACAAGAATGCTCTCATCATGCACAACCCCGATGACAAGCCAAGCAATTGCTTCATACTTTAGTAATCTCAAACTTTTTCGACCTTTACGCAATACATGAGCGTGAGCCATGGATATAGCACTATGGGTGGAATAGAATATAATGATGGGGGTTATGTGGAGAAGACAAAAAGGGAGAAAGTCTCACATCAACGAGGCTAATCAATGGGCTATGAAGATGCCCATCGATTGATGTTAATGCAAGGAGTAGGGATAGCCATGCAACGGATGCACTAGAGCTATAAATATATGAAAGCTCAACAAAAGAAACTAAGTGGGTGTGCATCCAACTTGCTTGCTCACGAAGACCTAGGGCATTTAAGGAAGCCCATCGTTGGAATATACAAGCCAAGTTCTATAATGAAAAGTTTCCACTAGTATATGAAAGTGACAAAACAAAAGACTCTCTATCATTAAAATTATGGTGCTACTTTGAAGCACAAGTGTGGTAAAAAGGATAGTAACATTTTCCCTTCTCTCTTTTTCTCTCATTTTTTGGGCCTTCTCTTTTTTATGGCCTTTCTCCTTTTTTCCTCACTTGGGACAATGCTCTAGAAAATGATGATCATCACACTTCTATTTATTTACAACTCAATGATTACAACTCGATACTAGAACAAAGTATGACTCTATATGAATGCCTCCGGCAGTGTACCGGGATATGCAATGAACCAAGAGTGACATGTATGAAAGGATTATTAATGGTGGCTTTGCCACAAATACTATGTCAACTACATGATCATGCAAAGCAATATGACAATGATGAACGTGTCATGATAAACGGAACGGTGGAAAGTTGCATGGCAATATATCTCGGAATGGCTATGGGAATGCCATAATAGGTAGGTATGGTGGCTGTTTTGAGGAAGATATAAGGAGGTTTATGCGTGAAAGAGCGTATCATGTCACGGGGTTTGGATGCACCGGCGAAGTTTGCACCAACTCTCAATGTGAGAAAGGGCAGTGCACGGTACCGAAGAGGCTAGCAATGATGGAAAGGTGAGAGTGCGTTAATCCATGGACTCCACATTAGTCATAAAGAACTCACATACTTATTGCAAAAATCTACAATTCATAAAAAACCAAGCACTGCGTGCATGCTCCTAGGGGGATAGATTGGTAGGAAAAGACCATCGCTCGTCCCCGACCGCCACTCATAAGGAGGACAATCAAAGAACACCTCATGTTTCAAATTTGTTACATAACGTTTACCATACGTGCATGCTACGGGACTTGCAAACTTCAACACAAGTATTTTTCAAATTCACAACTACTCAACTAGCACAATTTTGATATCACTACCTCCATGTCTCAAAACAATCATCAAGCATCGAACTTCTCTTAGTATTCAACACACTCATAAGAAAGTTTTTACTAGTCTTGAATGCCTAGCATATTAGGATTATTTAAGTAAATTACCATGCTATTTAAGACTCTCAAAATAATCTAAGTGAAGCATGAGATAATAATAGTTTCTATAAAACAAATCCACCGACGTGCTCTAAAAGATATAAGTGAAGTACTAGAGCAAAAACTATATAACTCAAAAGATATAAGTGAAGCACATAGAGTATTCTAATAATTTCTGAATCATGTGTGTCTCTCTCAAAAGGTGTGTACAGCAAGTATGATTTTGGTAAACTAAAAAGCAAAGTCTCAAATCATACAATACGCTCCAAGCAAAACACATATCATGTGGTGAATAAAAATATAGCTCCAAGTAAAGTTACCGATGGAAGTAGACGAAAGAGGGGATGCCTTCCGGGGAATCCCCAAGCTTTGGCTTTTAGGTGTCCTTAGATTATCTTGGGGTTCCATGGGCATCCCCAAGCTTAGGCTTGCCACTCCTTGTTCCATAATCCATCAAATCTTTCACCCAAAACTTGAAAACTTCACAACACAAAACTTAAAGTAGAAAATCTCGTGAGCTCCATTAGGGAAAGAAAACAAAACACCACTTCAAGGTACTGTAATGAACTCATTATTTATTTATATTGGTGTTAAACCTACTGTATTCCAACTTCCCTATGGTTTCTAAACTATTTTACCAGCCATAGATTCATTAAAATAAGCAAACAACACACGAAAAACAGAATCTGTCAAAAACAGAACAGTCTGTAGTAATCTGTAGCTAACGCAAGATCTGGAACCCCAAAAATTCTAAAATAAATTGATGGACGTGAGGAATTTATCTATTAATAATATGCAAAAATAATTAACTAAATATCACTTTGCAAATAAAAATGGCAGCAATTCTCGTGAGCGCTAAAGTTTCTGTTTTTTACAGCAAGATTAAAAAGACTTTCCCCAAGTCTTCCCAACGGTTCTACTTGGCACAAACACTAATTAAACACAAAAAACACAAACAAAACAGAGGCTAGATAAATTATTTATTACTAAACAGGAGCAAAAAGCAAGGAATAAGAATAAAATTGGGTTGCCTCCCAACAAGTGCTATCGTTTAACGCCCCTAGCTAGGCATAAAAAGCAAGGATAGATCTAGGTATTGCCATCTTTGGTAGGCAATTCTTCAATGAGGCATCTATCATCCTTAAGAGTTTCTTTCTTTTTATTAATTATCAAACTTTTAGGCACAAGATTGAAAAATTCATTTGTAACAATTGGTTCCTTAATGATAGCAAAAAGATTGCGATGAATACTTATAGATTTGAGATCCGCAGTTTCCTTACTAGAGGATTCACCCTTATTTTTTAGGAACATACATAAGCTTGGAAATTTTAGTTGGAGGACTTGGAGTATTCTTTACGGAGGAAAAAGTGGTTCCCAAGTTGGTAATGATATTCTCAAGTTTATCGATTCTAGTGGAATCCTGATTTATTTTCTCATTAACTATGGGTTCCTTCTCCTTAATATTTTTCAAAGTGACTCCTACTTTAGATCCATATTGAGTGATTTGGTTGTGGATCTTTTTATCCAAATTTTCAATTAGCTCTACGGTAGCAACTTTATTTTCAATTATTTCAAGTCTTTGCATTACATGCTCCAAAGTTAACATAGTTCCATTAATCATAAGAGGGGGTGAGCCAAACAAATCTATCATAGCATTATAAGAATCAAAAGTATGACTACCCAAGAAATTCCCTCCAGTAATGGTATCAAGGATATATCTGTACCAAGGAGTAGTGCCTACGTAAAAATTGCGGAGAAGAACGGAAGTGGATTTCTTCCTGGTAGATCTATTTTGAGCATTGCAAATCCTATACCAAGCGTCTTTTAAATTTTCTCCTTCCCTTTGTTTAAAATTAAGAACTTCATTCTCGGGAGATAACAAAGAAGATAGGGGACAAGCCATAACAACAAGCAAGCAAAAAAGAGGCTAACGGAAAAGAGAGGGCGAATAAAACGGCAAGGGTGAAGTGGGGGAGAGGAAAACGAGAGGCAAATGGCAAATAATGTAATGCAGGAGATAAGGGTTTGTGATGGGTACTTGGTGTGTTGACTTTTGCGTAGACCTCCCCGACAACGGCGCCAGAAATCCTTCTTGCTACCTCTTGAGCACTGTGTTGGTTTTCCCTTGAAGAGGAAAGGGTGATGCACCAAAGTAGCATAAGTATTTCCCTCAGTTTTTGAGAACCAAGGCATCAATCCAGTAGGAGGCCACGCACGAGTCCCTCACAACCAACACGATAAGGGGTTGTCAATCCCTACACGTCACTTACGAGAGAGAGATCTGATAGATATGATAAGATAATATTTTTGGTATTTTTTATGATAAAGATGCAAAGTAAAATAAAAGGCAAAATAACTAAGTGTTGGAAGATTAATATGATGGAAAATAGACCCGGGGGCCATAGGTTTCACTAGTGGCTTCTCTCAAGAGCATAAGTATTCACGGTGGGTAAACAAATTACTGCTGAGCAATTGACAGAATTGAGCATAGTTATGAGAATATCTAGGTATGATGTAACGCCCCAGATACAACTTTCCGTATTTGTATTCCGACTCTTGCCTTTTCCGGAGATGTGATATGAGTTTCCCTTCGTGGTTGGGCTTTCGTCTTCGTTTTTCATTTTGTTCGTGTCATGCATTTCATATCATGTCATCATGTGCATCGCATTTGCATACATGTTCGTCTCATGCATCCGAGCATTTTCCCCATTGTCCGTTTTGCATTCCGGCACTCCTACGTCCTCCGACACCCCCTTTTGCCTCTTTTCGTGTGCGGGTGTTAGACTTTCTCGGATTGGACCAAGATTTGCCAAGCGTCCTTGGTATACCACCGGTAGACCGCCTGTCAAGTTTCGTGCCATTTGGAGTCCGTTTGATACTCCAACGGTTAACCGGGGAACCGTAAAGGCCTCGTGTGTGTTGCAGCCCAACACCCCTCCAAAGTGGCCCAATAACCCATCCAAACCCCCTCCTTCCTCTCAGCCATTCGATCACAATCGCTTGGCCGAAAACCGCACCCCATTTGGACTCTCCTAGCTCCCTCTAGCTATAAAAATGTCTCCTCCTTCATTCCCGGACAAAACCCTAAATTTCGCCTCCGCGCCGCCAGACAAATTCCCGCCGCCGCGCCCGCACCTATCGCAGCGCGCCACGTGGCGCTTTGCCGCGGGCCCTCCCCAGCCCGCGTGCCCGCCACCCGCACGTCCGCCATGCCCCGCGCCGCGACTTTGGTAGCCGCGCCGCCCGCGCCACCTCACCAGTTGCCGCACCCTCCGCCGCCTCGCCTTCCCGCGCGCCGCCAAGCTCGCCGTCCGGCGATCCGCGCCAGGATCCGGCCGGATCCGCCTCGGATCTACCTCACCCCCCCCCCCCCCCCCCCGCACTCTTCGGCGACTCCTCCGGCCACGCCTCTGACGAACCTCGTAAACCGCGCCGATGAACCCTAGATCTATTTCGGAGAGGTACATTTTCCACTAAGTCTTTGTCATCTTTTCTATTTTCTAGCTCTGTTCTACATGCCATAACTCCTCATCCGTAGCTCCGTTTTGCATGCATCATATATCAAAATGTTCATCTGGATGTGCTCTTCATTTTGTTCCATTGTGCCATGCTTGTTTGATTCCATATTGATGCCCAAATTGTTGATGTAAGAGGGCTATAAAATGTTAGGTGTTGATTCTTAACAGATCATGAGCATTTGTCATTTTTGCCATGATTTTTGTGTGCTGCATATGGGCATGAGCTCTACATGTGTTTTGGGCTATGCCATGCCATCTTTATAGGGGTGTATGCCATGTATTTGTTTGATCAATGTGGTGACTAGCACATGCATGCAAAGTAGCTCTCGTAATATTGCTGATTTCAGGGACTTAGAATTTCACAGTCTTTGCTCTGCTGTTATTTTTATGCCATGTGTTCATGTTGCTACAGAGAGATCCATGCTTCTTTTGAATATGTTCAGTAAGGATGAGTTGGACATATGGTTATGCTCTATCCATCCATGCCCCTGTTTGCAATTATGGAGTACCCTAGCATGACTCAATCTTGCTCTACTTTTGCTATAAAATGTTCCTGGCAGATTGTTTACGTGTTAATCAATTTTGCCAAGGTTGTTGTAGTTGATCCATGCATGCTATGAGATTGTTCTTGCTTTGGTTAGCCTCATGATCATGTCTTATTGCTGGTAGTATGCTTAGTTTGTCATGCAATGCCTTGTGTTGAGTGAATCGAGCTCGCAAAGAGGCCTTCATAATTCTGTTTTTGCCATGTCCAGTTTTCTGCTAAGTCTGAATCTATTAACGAAACTTGCTATTTTTACATGGATGCCATCATATCTTCTGGTCCTTTTTGGCTTATGGTCAGTAAGGAACTTTTGTTATATGCTTTGAGTAGATTCATGCCATGCCTTGTATTGCTATGTTTTGTTCCTGTAGCATCTTGTTTACGTGCTCTAAACATTGCTTCCTGATGTTAATTCCTGACATGTTGTTATTTTCACCAAGTCTGTTATGCTGATATCTTTTGCACTTTTGCCATGCTTCTTTGAAACTTCTCTTGTGTGATTTAGACATAGCTCAGTGTTCATCTTTTGTCAAGCATCTTGAGTAGATCACTGCCATGTACTTTTTTGCTATGTTAGAGTGCAGTAGCTTAGTTTCTTGTTGCATTTTAGATGGCATCGTGCTGTTAATCGTAGAATTGTGCCATTCTTGTTTTGCTTGCCATTTGCAAACCGTGCATCCGATTCCGGTGATCTTTATATCGATTTCGACCGAAATCAACTCATATTTCCAGCGGCACTCTTGGTTTGCCAAGTTGAGGCCTGGTTCCATATTTCCCTTCCGGAGCACTCATATGCATTGCATATCACATCCCGCATATCATGCCATATTTTGCATCATATTGCTTGCGCATTGCACCGTGGTTGATTGTTGTTTCCTTTGCTTGTGTTCTTGCCTTGGTAGAGCCGGGAGACGAGTTCATGATCGAGGAACCCGTTGAGTACGCTATCGAGGATCAAGCTTACGTCAACTCGGAGAACTTTGCACGCAAGATGACCATACCCTTGAAATCACTTCTATCTTTGCTTGCTAGTTGCTCGCTCTATTGCTATGTCGTGATACCTACCACTTGCTATATCATGCCTCCCATATTGCCATGTCAAGCCTCTAACCCACCTTTCCTAGCAAACCGTTGTTTGGCTATGTTACCGCTTTGCTCAGCCCCTCTTATAGCGTTGCTAGTTGCAGGTGAAGATGGAGTTTGTTCCTTGTTGGACATGTTTATTGTTGGGATGACATTATTATATCTTGTTTACTTTAATGCGCCTATATACTTGGTAAAGGGTGGAAGGCCCGGCCTTATGCCTGGTGTTTTGTTCCACTCTTGCCTCCCTAGTTTCCGTCATACCGGTGTTATGTTCCTTGATTTTGCGTTCCTTACGCGGTTGGGTTATAATGGGAACCCCTTGACAGTTCGCCTTGAATAAAACTCCTCCAGCAAGGCCCAACCTTGGTTTTACCATTTTCCACCTAAGCCTTTTTCCCTTGGGTTTTGCGGACTCAAGGGTCATATTTATTTTAAACCCCCGGGCTAGTGCTCCTCTGAGTGTTGGTCCAACCTGTCAGCAACCTGGCAACTCTGGGCTGGCCTACCGGAATCTTGGACAATCCGGTGTGCCCTGAGAACGAGATATGTGCAGCTCCTATCGGGATTTGTCGGCACATTCGGGCGGCTTTGCTGGTCTTGTTTTACCATTGTCGGAATGTCTTGTAACCGGGATTCCGAGTCTGATCGGGTCTTCCTGGGAGAAGGAATATCCTTCATTGACCGTGAGAGCTTGTGATGGGCTAAGTTGGGACACCCCTGCAGGGTTTTGAACTTTCGAAAGCCGCGCCCACGATTATGGGCAGATGGGAATTTGTTAATATCCGGTTGTAGAAAACCTGAAACTTAATTTAATTAAAATGAATCAACCACGTGTGTAGCCGTGATGGTCTCTTTTCGGCGGAGTCCGGGAAGAGAACATGGTCTTGTGTTATGCTTGAACATAAGTAGTTTCAGGATCACTTCTTGATCATTATAGCTTCTTGCTCGTGCTTTGCTTCTCTTCTCGCTCTCATTTGCGTAAGTTAGCCTCCGCATATGCTAGTGCTTGATGCAGCTCCACCTCACTACCTTTCCTACCCATAAGCTTAAATAGTCTTGATCGCGAGGGTGTGAGATTGCTGAGTCCCCGTGACTCACAGATTACTTCCAAACCAGATGCAGGTGCCGATGATGCCAGTGCAGGGGACGCGACCGAACTCAAGTGGGAGTTCGACGAGGATTTAGGACGTTAATATGTTTCCTTTCCGGATGATCAGTAGAGGAGCCCAGTTGGGGCGATCGGGGATCTTTTGCATTAGGGGTTGTCTTTCTTTATTTGGTTTCATAGTCGGACCTTGATTGTATCTGGATGATGTAATGCTATATTTATGTATTGTGTGAAGTGGCGATTGTAAGCCAACTCGTTATCCCTTTCTTATTCAGTACATGTGATGTGTAAAGATTACCCCTCTTACGACATGCCTACTATGCGGTTATGCCTCTAAGTCATGCTCCAACACGTGGGAGATATAGCCGCATCGTGGGTGTTACATATGATCATGTATATAGGCATCACGTCTGAGACAAGTAGACCGACTCCTGCCTGCATCTACTACTATTACTCCACACATCGACCGATATCCAGCATGCATCTAGAGTATTAAGTTCAAAAGAACAGAGTAACGCTTTAAGCAAAATGACATGATGCAGAGGGATAAACTCATGCAATGTGATATAAACTCCATCTTGCTATCCTCGATGGCAACAATACAATACGTGCCTTGCTGCCCCTACTGTCACTGGGAAAGGACACCGCAAGATTGAACCCAAAACTAAGCACTTCTCCCATTGCAAGAAAGATCAATCTCGTAGGCCAAACCAAACTGATAATTCGAAGAGACTTGCAAAGATAACCAATCATACATAAAAGAATTCAGAGAAGATTCAAATATTGTTCATAGATAAACTTGGTCATAAAACCACAATTCATCGGTCTCAACAAACACACCGCAAAAGAAGATTACATCGAATAGATCTCCACAAGAGAGGGGGAGAACTTTGTATTGAGATCCAAAAAGAGAGAAGAAGCCATCTAGCTAATAACTATGGACGCGAAGGTCTAAGGTAAACTACTCACACTTCATCGGAGGGGCTATGGTGTTGATGTAGAAGCCCTCCGTGATCGATGCCCCCTCCGGTGGAGCTCCGGAAAAGGCCCCAAGATGGGATCTCGTGGATACAGAAATTTACGGTGGTGGAATTAGGGTTTTGGCTCTATATCTGGTAGTTTGGGGTACGTAAGTATATATAGGAGGAAGGAGTACGTCGGTGGAGCAACAGGGGGCCCACGAGGGTGGAGGGCGCCCAGGGGCGTAGGCGCGCCCCCTACCTCGTGGCCTCCTAGTTGATGTCTTGACGTAGGGTCCAAGTCCTCTGGATCATGTTCGTTCCGAAAATCACGTTCCCGAAGGTTTCATTCCGTTTGGACTCCGTTTGATATTCTTTTTCTGTGAAACTCTGAAATAGGCAAAAAAACATCAATTCTGGGCTGGGCCTCCGGTTAATAGGTTAGTCCCAAAAATAATATAAAAGTGTATAATAAAGCCCAATAATGTCCAAAACAAAATATAATATAGCATGGAACAATCCAAAATTATAGATACGTTGGAGACGTATCAAGCAACGAGGGGAGAGTGTGTCTACATACCCTCGTAGACCGTAAACGGAAGCATTTCACAACGCGGTTGATGTAGTCGAACTTTCTTCGCGCTCCACCGAGTACCGAATGTACGGCACCTCTGAGTTCTGCACACGTTCAGCTCAGTGACATCCCTCGCCTTCTCGATCCTGCAAGGTGTCAAGGTTGTAGATGAGTTCCATCAGCACGACGACGTGGTGATAGTGATGGTGAACTGATCCGCGCAGGGCTTCGCCTAAGCACAGCGAGAATATGACTGGGGTGTAAACTGTGGAGGGGGGCGCCACACACTGCTACCAATTGATGTTGTGTGTTCTAGGCGCCCCCTTCCCCACATATATATAGGTGGGAGGGGAGAAGAGGCAGCCAGGGGGCTCCCCAAGTAGGATCAGAATCCTACTTTGGGTTTCCCCAAGTACCCCCCCCCCTTTCCTTTTTCCACCGGAGAAGAAAGGAAGGGGAAGAGAGAAAGGAAGGGGGGCGAACCCCCCTTTTTCCTTCTCCAATTCAGCCACATGCCAAGGGGGGGTGAGCCACCCCTTGTGGGCCAGTGTGCTCCCCTCTTATGGCCCATATGGCCCATATACCTCCCCCGGGGGTTCAAGTAACCCCTCTGGTACTCCGATAAATACCCGATACGCTCTAAAACACTTCCGATGTCTGAATACTATCGTCCTATATATCAATCTTTACCTCTCGATCATTTCGAGGCTCCTCGTCATGCCCGTGATCCCATCTGGGACTCCGAATAACATTCGGTCAACAAATCACATAACTCATATAATACAATATCGTCACCGAACGTTAAGCGTGCGGACCCTACGGGTTCGAGAACTATGTAGACATGACCGAGGCACCCCTCCGGTCAATAACCAATAGTGGAACCTGGATGCTCATATTGGCTCCTACATATTCTATGGATATCTTTATCGGTCGAAGCATTATAACAACATACGTAATTCCCTTTGTCATCGGTATGTTACTTGCCCGAGATTCGATCGTCGGTATCTTCATACCTAGTTCAATCTCGTTACCGAAAAGTCTCTTTACTTGTTCCGTAATACATCATCCTACAACTAACTCATTAGTCACTTTGCTTGCAAGGCTTCTTATGATGTGTATTACTGAGAGGCCCCAGAGATACATCTTCGATACTCGGAGTGACAAATCCTAATCTCAATCTATGCCAACCCAACAAACACCTTTGGAGATACCTGTAGAGCATCTTTATAATCACCCAGTTATGTTGTGACGTTTGATAGCACACAAGGTATTCATCTGGTATTCGGGAGTTGCATAATCTCATAGTCGAAGGAATATGTATTTGACATGAAGAAAGCAATAGCAATAAAATTGAACGATCATTATGCTAAGCTAACGGATGGGTCTTTTCCATCACATAATTCTCCTAATGATGTGATCCCGTTTATCAAATGTCAACTCATGTCCATGGTTAGGGAACCTTAACCGTCTTTGATCAATGAGCTAGTCTAGTAGAGGCTCACTAGGGAAGCGATGTTTGTTTATGTATTCACACGTGTATTAAGGTTTCCGATCAATACAATTCTAGCATCAATAATAAACCTTTATAATGAATAAGGAAATATAAAATAATAACTTTATTATTGCCTCTAGGGCATATTTCCTTCAGCAGGTTCACTGACCAATGTCAGGAATTTCTTCCGAAACATGGTTACTGATGGAACTTCATTTACTGATTGGATTTGATATTTATGTGTTTTTAAAAATTTATTCAACATAGTACATCCACATTGATGGAGACATCAACCCACAGAGGGTAACGGTTGTGAGAGTCCACGGAGGGCTCCACCCACGACGGGTCCACGAAGAATCACCCTTGTCTATTAAATCATGACTTCCGCCCACGAAGGGCTAGCCTCACTCGGGGTAGATCTTCACAAAGTAGGCGATCTCCTTGCCCTTACAAACTCCTTGGTTCAACTCCACAAGATTTGGTGGCTCTTAAGTGACACCTAACCAATCTAGGAGACACCACTCTCCAAAAGGCAATATATGTTGTTGTTGATGCTGAACTCCTTGCTCTTGTGCTTTAAAAGATAGTCTCCTCAATACTCAATCGCTCTCTCACAGATTTGCCATGGTGGTGGGAGAAGGATTGGAGTGGAAAGTAACTTAAGGGGGCTAGAAATCAAGGATCAAATGGTTGGAGTGGAATCGCTTGATCTCAACACAAGTGTAGGTGGTTCTCTCTCAAAAAATGGATATGGGAAGTGGTGGCTCCATCCTAGTTGTTCTCTTTGAGAGTAAGTGGTGTGGGTGGGGTATATATAGCCATCACCAAAGATCTAGCCTTTACACACCTTTATGCACAACTCGGTGAGACTGGGTGAAAAACTCGGAGGCACCGACTAGTGTAAAAGGTTTGAACTTCAAACGCTTCGGTGAGACCGGATGGATCCACTCGGTGTGACCGGTTTGTGCTGACTTAAGCACTATCAGTGTTTTGGTAATTCCGAATGGTTTCACTTAGTAATTCCGGAAAATGAAGTCAATGGGTTACAGAAAGTTTGCACGTGCACTTCGGTGGGATCGAATGCCACCTCGGTGAGACCGAGTTTCTAGGGTTTAGGCAGTGGCTCTCTCTAATGTATCTCGGTGGGTCTGGTTGAATATGTTTCAGTGGGACTGAGAATAACTTTAGGGTTTTGGACAGATTGGATTGTGAGAGTGTGGCTGAGGTTTTTGGAGCAATATCTTCAAGCACTTGAGCAAACGACTCATGACCCTTTTAATAGTATTGGCTTTCCTATGGACTCAGTGTGATAGTGGATCACTGAACCAAAAATGAAGAGTCTTGAAGCTTTTCCAATGCTTGTCCTTTGTAGCTTGAGGGCTCCACTTCTCCATCCATCTATTTGCCTAGGTTGAACTTTTCTTGAAATAAACTTAAGAAAAACATTAGTCCAACAACATGTATGTTGACATACATCGGTCCGAGCCCAAGCCGGGCCTAAAAAGTAGCTCCGCCCGAACACCATGCTTCAGCCTACACACGTGAAAGCTCGGCTCGGAAATCAGGAAAACGAAAGCCCAAGCCCGACCTGAATACTCTTTTTGAGTTGTAAAGCGAAACCCAAGCCTGGCTTCAAAGGCAATCCCCGACCCGGTTGTTTATGGGCACCGGGACAGTCCACGACCAGGTTTACGCGTATCACGCGTTTCAACCGCCACCGCATTAATTTATGGAATAAATGTGAGATATCTATATTTGGCATCACAAGGATTTATACCAAAGATATGCATATCAATACATTTCAATCACCAGCTCATAGCGAATATTCGATATTTATATTCCAGTCGCAAACGTAAAATGCGGTGGAGTAAGGGGCATCCAAGGATGAAGTCAGGGGTGTGCAAGCTGGAGCCAACCACCCCCAACTTTTTCTCAAAAAGCACTCCTAGATCACGAAATTTATATGTTTGCCCCCTCCAACCTTTTACTTCTTCCATTGCCATCCCCCTTGTATGAGATTACTAGCCCCGTCTCTGGGGCATCAATGTGAACACAAACTATATGAAATGAAAAAATCTCACAAGAACTCGTTAGTTGTATACAAATTTACTTAAAGTTTTTTCACGGTCTTTTATTTTTCACCATCTTTTATTTTTAAAAAGCATAGTAAAAAATCAGAAATTTGGATTGTGTCCTCTGCAAAAAAGTGAATTACACTATCCACAAAAAGCAAAGAGAAATTAGCTCATGATGTGGCTATCTTGCTCTAAAATGAATTACACCGTGCTTGAGATCATCGGTTGCACGCTCTTCACCTAAAAAGAAAAAGTTGCTAGGCTGCGTGAATATACTCAGCAGCAAGGGTTGTTTCGGTGTTTCAGGCAGCAAATCGCCATGGCATAGCAAATATTCGATATTTATGTTCCAGTCAAAATGTAAATGCGGTGGAGTAAGGGTATCCAAGGATGGAGCCAGGAGTGTGCAAGCTGGAGCCAGCCCCCCTCACCTAAAAAGAAAAGGTTGCTGGGCTGCGTGAATATCCTCAGCAACAAGGGTTGTTTCGGTGTTTCGGGCAGTAAATCGCCAGCGCATAGCAAATATTCAATATTTATATTCCAGTCGAAACGTAAATGCAATGGAGTAAGGGCATCCAAGGATGGAGCTAGGGTGTGCAAGCTAGAGCCAGCCCCCCTCACCTAAAAAGAAAAAGTTGCTGGGCTGCATGAATATCCTCAGCAGCAAGGGTTGTTTCAGTGTTTCGGGCAGCAAATCGCCAGCGCATAGCAAATATTCGATATTTATATTCCAGTCGAAACGTAAATGCGGTGGAGTAAGGGCATCCAAGGATGGAGCCAGGGATGTGAAAGCTGGAGCCAGCCCCCTCCTCCCCCCTTCCCCCCGGCCTAACTTTTTCCCAGAAAGCACCCCTAGATCATTAGCACAAAGTGCTTGAAATTTATATGTTTGCCCCCCTCCAACCATTTATTTCTTCCATTGCCCCCTTGTATGTGATTACTAGCCCCGTCTCTAGTGCATCAATGTGAACTGTATATAACACCATGAAATAATAAAAATCACACAAGAACCCATTAGTTGTATACAAATTTACTTATAGTTTGTTTTCACCGTCTTTTATTTAGAAAAACATAGTATAAACCCAGAAATTTGAATTGCACTCTACGCAGAAAAAGAAGTCAATTACACTCTCCCCAAAAAGCAAAGAAAAATGAGTTCGTGATGTGGCTATCTTGCTCTAAAATGAACTACGGCATGCTTGAGATCACCGGTTGCAGGTTCTTCAACTAAAAAGGAAAAAATGAAGGTTCTAAACTGCGTGATTATGCTCAGCAACGAGGGTTTCAGGCGGCAATTTCGAAAGCCCACAGTAGCAGCCGCTCAAAACCGGCTAACCTTTACGATTAGCATATCAACCCCTTAGAACCAATATAAACTTTATAACAGCCCTTGTCAGAAGTTATTACGCACCACGAGGAGCTGCACGGAATAACCTCCTACCACAGGGGCCCGGTCGTCAATATCCTCGTCTATAAAATCCCCACCAACCCGAGCCCCAGCCCCCGCACCAAGCAGAAAAAAAATCTCTCTCCGCTCCCCGCTCCGAGTCGCGTCGCGTGAGGAGAAAGGAAGGGAAGCCGGAAAGGTAAGGGTCTGCCCGCGAATCCCACCGGAACTCCAACAATTTCCCCCGCGATTTATCCATCCGGGCCGCGGGATCCGCCCGATTCCTCCCCTGATCTGCGCTGATTCGCCGCCCGACCCGTCGGATTCGGTCCTCCGTTTGTGCAGGGTTCTCGCCGAGGCGGAAGGAGGAGATGGCCGGGAAGGGAGGCAAGGGCCTGCTCGCGGCCAAGACGACGGCCGCCAAGACCGCCGAGAAGGACAAGGGGAAGAAGGCCCCCATCTCCCGCTCGTCCCGCGCGGGACTTCAGGTGAGCGAGCTCGCACGCACTTGCTCTGCTTTACTTTCTCCGTAGGCGGGCTTAGATTTGCTTCGAATTCGAAGCGTCGCGCGCGCTGGCGTGCTGGCCGTGGTATCCGAGGGGTTTCCGGGCGCGTGCGCTCTAGGGCACGCCTCCCGGAAGCTGTAGGGAGGTGATTGCGTGCTGTTCCTGTTGTTTATGCTCGGCATGGGTTAGGTTCTTCGGTGAATTGGTTGCGCGGAAGCTAAGCGGGGTTTTAGAGATTCGGTAGGTTGTAGCGTCTTGCAGAATTTTTGTAGATCTGGAGAAGCATTTGCTCTCTGAGGATTTGGTTCGTGATATGCGTTGATGTTTTGTAGATTTCATTGATAGAATTCATTGTGCATTGGTATATAGATAGGTGGTGAGTCCAAAGTTGTCCGAAGCGCGGAACGATGCCGCGGCCCCTCTTCCGGGGTGGTTCGCTTGGATCTAGGGTTTGGGATTGAGGTGCGGGACAACACGAGTCGACGGCGGGGACGCGACCCGTTCACGCGGAACGATGCCGCGGCCCCTTTTTGGGGGTGGTCCGCTTGGATCTAGGGTTGGGATTGAGGTGCGGAACGACACAAGTCGACGGCGGGGACGTGACCCATTCACGCGGAACGATGCCGCGGCCCCTTTTGGGGGGGGGGGGGGTCCGCCTGGATCTAGGGTTTGGGATTGAGGTGCGGGACAACATTAGTCGACGGTGGGGACGCGACCCGTTCACTAGGAATGATGCTGCTGCCTCTTTTTCTGGGTGGTCCGCCTGGATCTAGGGTTGGGATTGAGGTGCGGGACGACATGAGTCAATGGTGGGGACGGGACCCATTCACGTGGAACGATGCCGCGACCCCTTTTCCGGGGTGGTTCGCCTAGATCTAGGGTTGGGATTGTGGTGCGGGACGACACGAGTCGACGGCGGGGACGTGACCCATTCACGCAGAACGATGCCGTGGCCCCTTTTCCGGGGTGGTTGACCTGGATCTAGGGTTGGGATTGAGGTGCGGGGCAACACTAGTCGACGGTGGGGACGTGACCCATTCACGCGGAACAATGTCGCGGCCCCGTTTTCGGGGTGGTTGACCTTGATCTAGGGTTGGGATTGAGGTGCGGGGCGACACGAGTCGACGGCAAGGACGTGACCCATTCACAGGGAACGATGCCGCGGCCCCTTTTCTGGGGTGGTTTGCCTGGATCTAGGGTTGGGATTGAGGTGCAGGATGACACGAGTCGGCGGCGGGGACGCGACCCATTTGCGTGGAACGATGTCGTGGCCCCTTTTCTGGGGTGGTTTGCCTGGATCTATGGTTGGGATTGAGGTGTGGGACGACATGAGTCGACGGCGGGGACGCGACCCATTCACACGGAACGATGCCGCGGCCCCTTTTCCGGGGTGGTTGACCTGGATCTAGGGTTGGGATTGAGGTGTAGGATGACATGAGTAGACGGCGGGGACACGACCCATTCGTGACCCCAGTTCATGAACGGGGTCTTACCTGGCGTCGGTGGCATCCGCCAATCCATGCAGCTGTGTCGTTGGAAGCCGGTAGTGGAGCTGCACCGGTCACTTTATCCTAAGCGTGGATATGGTGGCCGGGGCTTGGTCGCCGCACCCAGTAGCTGGGTAAGCCTAGGGCGCCGGGCTGGGTCATTGAGGCAGCTCGGGGGTATGTTGCTGCTTCACCTTCCTTGATGCAAATCCGGTTGGATGCAGATCAGGATTTAGATTACATCGTTTCCTTTTTTTTCTTTCTTATTTCCATATATAGCTCATGTAGATAAAGACTGTTTCTTAATTATCACTAGAATTAAGGCATGTAATTAGGCAACTAATTAATTAGATTATAGTTGTAGGGCCTAACAGGATTTTTGTAGATCTGGGTAAGCATTTGCTCTGTCTAGTTGTGTTAAGTGGACTGGTTACCATCATGATCTGTTTGTTCGATTGGAGCATGGACACATCTATCGGGTTATAAGTTTTGTACGGTTTGAGGCTGGTTGCCTTAACAGAGGATTTGGTTCGTGATATGCATCGAGGTTTTGTAGATTTCATGATGATAGAATTCCTTGTGCATTGGTCTATAGATAGGTGGTGAGTCCATAGTTGTCTGAAGCGTGGAACAATGCTGCGGCCCCATTTCGGTAGATGCAAATCGGGTTGGATGCAGATCAGGATTTAGATTATATTGTTTCCTATTTTTATTAAAGACAAGTAATTCCATATTTCCATATATAGCTCACGTAGATAAAATTATCACTAGAATCAAGGCCTGTAATTAGGCAACTAATTAATTAGTTAACCAACCATAGTATGCCTTGTCCCATAGTTGTTCTTGGGTCATCGTCCTGAGACTGTTTCGGTCGTGTTTTGATCCCTATGTTTGGCCACCGGCGATGCTCGACCCTTGTCCTGTCCCTCGGATCCTGTAGACCTAGGAAAGGCAACTATGAATGAGACTGCAGTGGTGTTATTATGGTCATAATAGTGAAAGATGGGCAATTGGGGAATACTGATGGAGATCATATCACATTAGCTTTGGTCTGAGCGCTGTTTACTAGTTAGAGAGGAAGGTTGTGATTCTGTAATTTGCCCCTTTGGGAATGCATGTGGTGAGCTATGCTGGGAGACACACAAATGATTGAATGAGGCTATTGTGGCTTTTCCCCCTTAACTTCTTGCAAGTCATGAAGTAATCGACACGTCCTAGTTTTATTGTGTGTATGATATACTGTTGTCACATCAATCTCACTAGTCATGCTGAATCTTTCTTGGTATCATGTACTGTACTAAATAAGTGATAGTTTGTTAGCATACACTGATCTGTGATACCGACTTGTGTACGTGCTTTCTGCTTTCACATCTGTTTCACAGTCCACTTTAAATATGTGATTGCCAATTGGTCCATGTTTTCAAATTTATGCATATGTATTATTTATTTGGCCTTGCACTTTGCATAGTCAGATGTTTTGACGAAATCCTACTAAGACACTTGATTTTCGGTGTTTGCGTCTTTCGATTTGATGTTACTGTTAAGCAATTTTCGTGTAGGTCTCTTTTATTGTGAGGCATGCTCCGTGTACTAATTCTTGGCTATGTGATATTTCAGTTCCCTGTGGGCCGTATCCATCGTCAGCTGAAGCAAAGGACTCAGGCCAATGGCCGTGTTGGTGCTACTGCGGCGGTCTACTCTGCTGCTATCCTGGAGTACCTGACAGCTGAGGTTCTGGAGCTGGCTGGGAACGCCAGCAAGGATCTCAAGGTCAAGCGTATCACCCCTCGTCACCTCCAGCTGGCCATCCGTGGAGACGAGGAGCTCGACACCCTCATCAAGGGCACCATTGCTGGTGGAGGTGTGATCCCGCACATCCACAAGTCCCTGATCAACAAGTCCTCCAAAGAGTGAACAGAAAAAATAGCAAAGGAGCATCTCTAGCTTGAACTGGACATTTTCTCAGTCGTCTGTCAGATAAGTTTATCGTCGTGTCATTTAGTGTTTAGCTGTGCTCCTTCCAGATCGAAGTCGTTGTCTGTCTGTGTAATGTTTACCTGGTACTGATTCAGTCATTTGGACATGGTGTTTATGTTCGTTTGTTGACTCTGTGATTGGACTCTGAATGCAAAAACCTTTTAAACATGTTCTGAGTATTTGTTGTTTGTCTCCATCAGCGTCCTCTGATAGCTGTTTTTTGTTCTGGTTTTTTCTTGAGTTGGTTTTTGTTATCGGTTTTTTCAAGTTGGTTTTTATTCTTGTTTTGTCAGTATAGCCCAGTGGAAGGGGATCAAGACTAGAGCAGACAAATTAGGGATGCAAATCTGTGACCCTGGAGGGTACCCATTTGGGCCCTTAATTCTAGGCTGCAGATATTTATTTTGTCGGTCTACAACCGTTGAATGATTGATTCTGCTGCAGCAGTGTGCTGCTGTGTGTTCAGTATGCATGGCTGAGCCTAACCAAATGCAGTAATCATCGGTGACGCACAAGTGCTGTTCGCTTGAGTAGCTCTCGGGTGACTAGACAAGACCCATACTAAAACAATTTATTTACATTGTTGTTGATCCAGCTTGTGTATTAAGAAGTCGTCAGTGCTGATTGTTTTATTAATGGCCGACTAAGTTCAAGTTACCAAACATGTTACTTTTCTAAGTCGTAGCTGCCCACTTCAAAGTTTATCCAGCCCGTCTAAAGCTACACCTGTTATGTTTTTTTCCTAGTCCTACGGACAGTGGCACACTCCAAGTGCTTAGCTGCAGTAGAGCAAGCAGTAGTGTTGCAACTTCTTCACTCACGTTTCACCTCCATCAGTCCTGCAGTAGAGTTGCTTACCCGTACACGCTTTGCTTCCCTTGTTTGTTAAACTCCTCTATTTACTCTTTCTCGACCAATCAGGTTTCGAATTCAAAGTTTCAAAGCCACTTTGGTATAACCAGATTCATCTCGTGTAACCGGGCTGCTGATGAAGTACAGTAGCAGGTCGTTTGGCTAAATCCTGGTATATAGCTCTAGAGCTTCGGCAGTTTAAGACACTAATGCCCTTTGATTTTTATCTATCTCTATATTCGTAAACGATGAAGATGAGGCCCGGCACAGAGGTGGAGTACTTCCCACTTGTGCAAGAGGTCCTGGTTTCGACACGGCCTCTCTAAATTACAGTGCGGTGATAAAATTTGCCTCGTATAGTCTTTTCCAGACCTCACCTACCATCCTTCCTCTGTCCCTGAATGCAACGAAAACAAAAGGCAGAATGTATATACGATTCATCAGCTCTTGGATGAGATCGGGACTGCTCTTGTGGTCGCTGTCGCGAGCACACCGCGGGGGAATGGCAGGGAAAGTGCAGGAAATGGCCGGGAAAACCAGGAGACCCAGCGCCAAGTTTTTCCACAAGCCGCGCCGCCCAGCGTCCACAGCGTGGCTAGCGCGTGTGCGTCCCTGTCCGTCTCCGAGCACACCGAGTGTGAGACCCAACCGAGGTCAGGTCATCTTTATTTATCTCCACCCGGCCCCTTTTCTCCCATGGCCATCGGCATTGCAGGATACTTCCACCCAGCTTCCTTCCTCCCTCTCCTCTCCCCCATATATTTCTTCTTGCTAGCCACAGCTTGCTTCTTCTCCTCCTTGCTCCACTGAACATTGATCCAGAGGCCGCGGTGTGCGCATGGAACAAGCGCTGACGGGCGAGCAGATGGTGGCGTTCCAGGAGGCCTTCTCCCTCTTCGACAAGAACGGCGATGGTCCGTCTGCTCTCTGCTTTCCCCTCCCCTCGATCGATCGCTTTGCTTATTTTCAGTGCTTGTTCGTACTCTCTTGTTGCTCATGGCTGGTTTTTCCAAGCAATGCTATTGTTTTACTTCCATTTCATCTTTCTTTTTTACGGGTGTTTTGTCTTTTCTAGTATCTGTCGTGGACTACTAGATAGAAATCAGCAAGGCTTTTGTAGCAACACAAAGCTCCGTGGAGACGCAGAACCCCCTCAAATGCAAAACAGCCGGCCCTAACCTGAACCATAAATAGGACGGGCTCATGGTTTTCTAACGTGTCGCCGCTTGTCCAACTCTGTCTGCTCTAGAGCAAGCAGTATATGACTAATTTCAGATATTATAGCCTGTTTTTAGTTCCTCTCTCGAACGATGCTAGAGTAGTGGATTCAACCCTGCAATTCAAAGAATTTTATACAGAACAAACATGTATGGTCCGTCTCATTCATATGAAACCACCCTACTGCAGAGACCTGTTGTGTCAAACAAGCACTTGGTTTAGTCAAAGAACCCTTTAGCTTGTCACAAAAAGTGCTTTGCAGTCCACCTGCTTTCTTCAGAATTTTTTTTATCTCTGCAGTCCACCTACTTTCTACACACAAAAAAGGCCCATACATGGCTCGCTAATCTAATGCCCAAGTTCCTCAAGTAATTTTTAGACAGAAAGTTCCTTAAGCAATCCATGACATTCCCTTCAAGAATCAAAACTGTTTTCTGATGGCTGTGGCGATATTACTTGTCACACACTTCTCTACTCGTATACATTTAACTAGTACTCCAGTTTATCATATCCTTTGCCTCCTCAAACCTCTATCTTTTGCCAAAATCTTTGACCGTGCTTCGCACGTGGTGTTGTCTTTGGCCCTCCGGGATCAGGATAAGTATGAGCTAAATTGAACAATAATTATTTTTTGATTCTGATTGACATGTGAGATATTGGGACATTAATTTGTCACATGAAGGATGCATCAGCTTGGAAGAGCTGGCCGCGGTGACTCGCTCCCTCGGCCTCGATCCGACCAACCAAGAGCTCAATGACATGATGCGTGAAGTAGACATGGATGGAAATGGCACCATTGATTTCCAGGAGTTCTTGAGCCTCATTGCCAGGAAGATGCAGGTGAAGCTCTGCAATCAGATGAAATAATCAACTGTTTGATTTGATTCTACTAGCTTGAACGTGCTGTTACTTTTGATTTCCATGTGAATTGTAGGATGGAGATGGAGATGAAGAGCTCAAGGAAGCTTTCGAGGTCCTGGACAAGGATCGAAATGGTTTCATCTCCCCTGTTGAGGTGAACATGTCAGGCACCCTCTTCTCAGGTTCAGATAATCCCCAAGCTCATTTGAGGCACTCCTGAATTTCATGTTGCCCATGTGAAATGCAGCTGAGGACGGTGATGATCAATCTCGGGGAGAAGATGACCGACGAGGAGGTTGAGCAGATGATCAAGGAGGCGGACACCGATGGCGACGGACAGGTGAACTACGACGAATTTGTGCTCATGATGAAGAATGCCGAGCGCAAGATAACTGGTGAACAAAATTAAATAGGCCGTTTGCTCTAAAGAATATATATGTTGGCGATAGATGTGAAACCACTGGTTCTCAGATTGGATGCATTGTCTCCGTTGTAAATTCGCTGCTTGTGGTACTGTTGTTTTCTGAAGCCACTGTAAGCTTGTGTATTCATCTTAGAAGCTGTTTGTGCACTATATAAACGGCAATTGCCACATATATTTACACCACGTTCTTTGGTTCTTGGAAGCTATGTTAGCCGCGTTTACCTTGTTTTACAATGTCTATCGCATGGTCAGGTGCACAGCCGATTCCAACTGAGACTAAGGCACCGTTTGGTTTCTCTCCACCCCGCTCAACTCCGCGGAGCTCTGTTTGAGCTGCTCCGTAAAAAGCTGCAGCAGCTTGCTTCGCTCCGGGAGCGGAGTAGCGGGAGTAGAGAGAAACCGAACAGGCCTTAAGATGAATGGCAGGCAGACTTTGCTGGAGTTAGGGCATCTCCAAGAGCATCCCCTACTCTTCCCCTATATGTCCGTTTCGGATTAAACGGACAAAAAGCCCTCAAGGAGAACCACTACTTCTGCCTAGCCTGAGGTGGTGGCTTGAGAAAGAAGCAGCAGAATGAGGAACACAAAAATGGATCATCCAACGGTACATACAAACTCTTACTGTATTTTCTAAGCCAGTCAGTTCCTAAAATAATCTCTCATGTCAATTTCATCACTTGCGCTTGAATGTATCCTTTTCATTTTGCCATGATCTATATGTATATCATGTGCTCCAGTGAAAAATATAACACCATGGAACTAAAGTCATGAAGAAATTTGAATATCAAACCTAAGAAGAGATCTTATCAAGCACATCAAGCACTAGATAAATTACCACCACACTATTATATGTCGTTATGTACAAATCCGAAGAGGATACAAAACCCATCCTTATTGGCACCACAAGCACATGATGGGCTCCAGGGGGCAACACTGCTAGCAGATATACTAGTGAGCAGTACAAACCACACGGGGAGTGCTGGGGATCATGCCCAAATGTCAAGTCTTACCACCAATACACAATCATATATCATCGGTTCATGACATGTGATACAACGATATTACTTATCCGAAGCGTCTTTCGGCTTCTACGCTGCAACTGCCTCTCGCATTTTGCTGCTGCCTTCTGGTGGTGCCAAGCTGTCGTAGTACTCAACGAGGACCTTCCAGCCACCAGGGCACATAAAACCATCTGGTGGGCTCTCACGGTTCTTGGCAAGGCTACGCATCTGTTTACAGAGGCAAGGGTGTCAGGGAATGGCTAACAAAATGTTGGTGCCAAAGTTAATGATGTGCCAACGACACCGAAATGAATTACCTTTGTGCCAGAGATGAACAGGAAGTCTTCTTTCCTTGATGGATCAAAGAAATTCATCTTGTTATGCTTTGTGTCATACGCAGCAACCTGATCCAAAATAAGAATCAGAAGACAGGTCAAGAAACCAAAATATGTCAAGGATATTCTATTTCAAAATTGAATAACAGTCGTTTGTGTCAAGATCAGAATGAGGTGTCTGGTCTGGAAGGATTACCCACCTTGAAAGGAAGGATATTGAGCCTCTCAAGCCCAGGAGCCATACTCAGTACTTTTTTCCCGTGATCAGCATCATAAAGGTCCCTCTTTTCGGTCGGGTGGCCCATACCAGCAGGATCCCTTCCGACAATGTAGAAGTTTGCACCAGCATTAATACGAGCCTTGGCATGCCACTGCACCTCAGTTGGCCCAGCATAATGCATTGGTGAGGGGAAGATTGCAACCACAGTTGATTCTGGGTTTAGGACACCTTCCTCAAGAACCTGGCAAAATGAAGAAGAAACGTCACAACAATGCAGGAATTATCCTTTTTAATGTGTCTATCCTAGTGTAATAAATAAAAGTTTTCACCATAAGTTTCTATGACATACTCCCTCCATCCCAAAATAAGTGTCTCAACTTTGTACTAACTTTAACACCAAGTTGTACTTAAGTTGAGACACTTATTTTGGGACGGAGGGAGTACTAGGAGTTTCTTTTTCTTCAGAAAAAGGACGGTAGGATCATTATAACGCAATACCTTCTCATGCTGCTTCATTCTCACACTAAGAGGCACGTCATCTGCCTTTGTGAATCCTCCCAGTGGATGGAGAAGAAGAACAGGGTTTTTGTAGCCCATCTCAAGAAGGCGCCTCCGTGTATCAGTCATGAGCAGCGCATGCCCATTGTGCACAGGATTACGAAGTTGAAAAGCAAATACTGCATCTGCATTACGCCTGGCAAATTCTTCACGCAGCTGTGCTGGAGACAAACGATACTGATCCAGACCATCATTATACTTGATTGGTTCTATAACCTCCAGGTCTCCACCAATCAACCAATCACCAGCATTCGTAATCGCCTCCTCTACATACGGCAGTCCATTTGCAGTCGTTCCCCAAGTCCGTGCAATTCTTTCTTCCTTGTTATGCTTGTAGATCTCAATACTGAAGAAAGAAGGAAGGAGTATTAAAAATGAGTTGTAGATGTAGAGCATTTATAGTACACTAAAAGAAAATCACACTCATATATCATATAAATGGGCTATGCTTGTTTCCAACAGCATAAAATCCTTTTCATTGGAAGCCAGATGTGGCATCTTCTCAAGACTGGAGATTAAGATAGAGGCGTGTTACGTCGATGTCATTATGTCACTTCAGATATCCGCTCATTACATTTCTAGGCCAGCATCATTTTCATTTTCAGCACTCGATGTTTATAAAAAGTCTATATTTAAGTGACAAACACGAGAGAGATCATGGTGATGTAAGTACGAGGCATCACACGTCGTGAAGTACTAGGAAACACGGCGAAAAAACGACAAAATGGAATATCTATTCAAGGAAATGATACGATAAGATATGTACTTTAATACGACCGGAGATATTATCAAGTTTGGTACGGCTGAAGGTATTATCAAGTTTAATACGACCGAAGGTATTGTCAACTTTACTACAACTGACGGTATTGTCAATTTTATTACGACCGAAGGTACTGTCGACTTTACTAATCATCTATTGGAGGATGAATGATTGGCATGCCACAGATATCTGAAGATAGTCAACATATACAACTATGTTGTATTGCCGTTAGAAGTATGACTGAAGTTCTCACTGTCATAGCCCCATTCCACAAAAGAGGAAACTGCTATGAATTTTGTTTGACTGTCAAACAACCACTTGAGTAAAAAATTGCTGACCATCATTCCCAGTATTCTTGGTAAAAGGAATATAAACTGGCACTAAGTTTACATAAGACCTAGAATTGTGTAAACAGAGAAGCTAGGTAGCTATTGAAATGTGCAAACCATATGTCCTCTTAACAGTGAACCCACAAGTTTCAGGTTGAAAAAACCACCAATGTCAGCAGGAGCCTAAATAAGCTCAACCCAAGCCCCCAATTCCTACCCAAACACTATAAATTCCATCCTGAAATTGGTACTAGCTACATTTAATCATGAGAAAGGATTCGCAGACATGAATCGGAGAGAGGGGAAAATCAAGAGAGAAGGAAGGGGGTGTGTTGTGTTCTCACTCGCTGAGGACGGCGACGGGGCGGTCGTGGGCGTCGACGAGCGCGACGCTGGTGGCGCCGTCGGCCTGGATGGCGCGGCGCTGGGCGTCGTCGAGGGCGAGGACGATGGGCACGGACATGTTGACGAGGGTGCCATCGGCGCCGCGGACGGCGTTGAAATGAAGTGCTTGGAGGAACTCGGTCTCGCGCATGAAGCCGCGCAGCGGGCTGGCCCAGCCCTCGCTGAGCACGTGCAGCCACTCGGTGTCCACGCGGCCCAGGCGCACGCGGTGCGGCAGCGCCGCCGCCTCCCGCCGCAGCGCCGCCCGCCGGCCGCCCTCCTCGGGCGCCACCAGCTCCACCAGCCTGCCCCCGTCCGGCTCGATCAGGCCGCCGGCCCGGCACCGCACCCCGCGCGCCGCCGCCGCCGCCCTGCCGCCCCTCACCGCGACCCGCGCCGGCGCCGCCGGCTGTCCCTGACCATGGCCCCTGCCCGGCCGCGCCGGCTGCGGGAATCTCACTGCGAAGGCGGCCTGCGTCGCCATGGCTGCTGCTGCTTCCCGTCGACGATTTGGTCTCTCTCAGATTCCACCTCCCCCCACTACTTATATCGTGTCGGGGCGTTTGTGTTTTCGTCTCGCTCTTGCCTTGTGGCTGGCGGGCGGCCTGACCTTGGTGGTGGGTGCGTGTATAAAAAATGGGGGGGGAGGGCGAAGGTGAACCTGGATGGGATTGCGGGGCGGAGGCCATGGGCGCGGTGAACGTGGACAAGGGGGGTGGGGGCTGCGCTAATGGGGGCTGATGAGGATGATGGAGCGGGCTGGGAAGTGCCTTCCTCGCAACCTTGCTGCAGTTTCGGAATATTTTTTTTGAGTTACACTTGGACTTGGACTGGTGTCCCGAACGACTTTCGTGACGTCTGAACTTATGTGTCTTTTGTCGAGTTTGGATCGTCTACGCTGTGGGGGTTTATGGCCCTTCATGGCTCCTTCTTCCTTACCCTCAAAAAACCCTCGATTACATGGGCACAAATCATAGACCACAACACACACCATTAGAGCATCTCCAACAGCCGCCCTAAACAAGCGCCGCGCAGTAAATTTGGCCATTTTAACGCGCGCGCAACCGGTAGAGTGGCTCCAGCGGGCGCGCAATAACCGCGCGCGCGGCATATGGAGTTGGGCGCGCGGTCCGAATCGCCGACTCGCACTGTGTATTTGGGGCGCCCCCTTCTGCGCGCGGCACACACGAGCGCTCGCGACGCATTCTCTCCTCCTCGCCACCTTCGCCCCGCGCGCGCCGGCGCCGGCGAACTTGACCCGATGGACGCACGCGTCGGCACCCCGCTGACCCCATCCTATAGCCACGACCCTTCCACCGTCGTCGCCGCCGCAAACCCTAGCGCGGGGAGCATTGGCCTCGCCTCCGCCGGAACTCCTCCGAGCATTGGCCTCGCGCGCGGCCTCTCCATGCCGTCGCGGATGACCTCGGCGGCGGGTGGCGTCGCGCCGGCGCCTCCCCCCCCCCCCCCCCCCCCCCCGCCACCCCCGAAGCTCCCCAATGCGGCGCGATCAAAGAAGGGCAAGACATCCGTGAAGAAGAACAAGGCAGCGGACAGCTCCGGCACCTCGAAGACGAGGAGGAAGAAGCTTGTAGGGCGTGTGACGGGCATGACGGCTACCGAAGTGCCGGCGAGCTCACTCGTTGAGCCGGCGGCCGACGTGCACAACGTGTTCGACAATATGCCTCAAAGGTAAAAAAAATCAACTTTTCTTTTCTTGTCATTTTTTGAATGCATTTATATAGATAGCTTATTTGCATTGTTCTATGTATTTTGTAGTCTCAACGGTGATGTATACATGTCAACTATGGGTGTTGGCTCCAACAATTCGCATTGGTCTCAAACCAGTGACATGCATTTTGAAGACCATAAGTTCGAGGTGGACGAGGATGGTGAGGGCATTGTCGACGCGCCGAAAGGAAGAGCGGGCAATTACACCAACGTCGAAGACATCTTACTATGCAATACTTGGTTGCAAGTGTCAAGGGATCCATCCGTTGGAGGTGGTCAAAGTAGAGATGCTTATTGGGGGGCGGATGAAAGAACACTTTGATGTTCGCAACGTGAGTGGAATTGACCGCTCCGAGCGATCACTTCGGTCCTGGTGGTCGACAATCAACAAGGATTGTCAAAAGTGGGCGGCCGCACAAAAGACGGTTGACAAGTTGAACCCAAGTGGCACCAATGAGGACGCTAGAGTAAGTGGCATTTCATCCATGTTCATCATACTTGTTGTTGGTGTTTGAAGTTCTAACTTGCTTTGTTTTCATGTAGTACAACATTGCACAAAACTTGTTCAAAGGAGAGGAGAAGAGAACCAAGAAGGGGAAGATTAAGAAAGGAAGGATATTTACCTTGCCTCATTGCTATGAAGTGTTGAAGGATGATGAGAAATGGAAGAAGCGTGATGATTTGGATTTGAGCAACAAACGCAAGCGAACAATTGAGTTGGATGATGATGAGGAGGAGGAGGATGGTGCATCAAGTGACGGCAAGAGAAGCCCCATACCCAACTCGGTTTCATACTTGAAGCCAAAACGACCGGATGGGTGCAAGAAAGACGCAAAAGAAAAGAAGAAGAGGAAAGGAGATGATGAGTTCAAAAATGCTATGGAAGCTATTGACAAGGCAAGAAGAGAAGCCAACGAGGTGAGGAAAATGGCAAGGAACCAAGATGCCGCGTCCGAGGAGAGGAGGTTGGCGGCCGAGGAGAGGAGGGTGGCGGCCGATGAGAGGAAGGTGGCTTTGGAGGAGAGGAAGGTGAGCAATGAGGAGCGAACTAGATTGTTGGAATGGGAGAAGCACTTGTTCTTCTTGGACACATCTATCCTCAATGAGACGCAAAAGGAGTATGTCAATCTTTCCCTTGAAGAAGTCTTGATCCAAAAAAGAGCTATGATTCGCGCAATGGGTGGCGGTGGCCTTGGCGCAATGGGTGGCAGTGGTCTTGGCGCCATGGGTGGCTTCGGAGCTACCGTGGGCGGCTTAGGTGCCATGGATGGCTTTGGAGCTACCATGGAGACCATGGGAGCCATGGGTGGCTTTGGAGCACCGCCCGCCGCCATGGCCGCCATGGGAGGCATGAGTTTTGCTTCTTTCATGGGAGCCATGGGTGCACCTCCGGCCGCCATGGGCAGAATGTCTTCCGGTATTCCTCACACACCTTCTCATGAAGATGCCGTTGAAGATCTTGCCGACATCGTCCGAGCTTCACGTGATGCGGTGCGCGACAATGATGAGGACGAGGAGGAAGAATCGTTTTCCGAAGATGAGGACGAAGACGAGGACGCGGCTTGATGTGTCTTTCATTTGTGTCGTGAACTTGGTTTGCATTTTGAAATTGATTGGATGAACTTGTGGGCATGAACTTTTATTCATCAACTTGTTTGTGTGAAATTTATATACCATGTTCATTGCATTTTGAATGTTTGAAATTCATTTTGTGTCCAAAATACAACATATGGCATGCGCCGGCAAGTCGCGCGCGCTGCATTTTTGTGCACTGCTGGAGCGGCGTGCGCGCGCTGCATTTTAGCGCGGCTGTTGGAGCCAGCGCTGCCGGCCGCGCAAAATCAGGAGAAGGGCGCGCGGGAAAGTGGTTTTTAGCGCGTGGCGCGTTGGTCGGCTGTTGGAGATGCTCTTACACACACACCTGCTATTCATCTATTAGAGCAACTCCAACGGGCCGATCCAAACGGACGGTGCATTTGTCCGCTTTTTGTCCGTTTGGGTCGGTCGCCCGCCCGGCGTCCGCCCAATTTAGCATTTGGGTCGGCAGTGCGCCTAACACGCCGACTCATATGTGCCGGCATGGCCGGCTGGCCGCCCAATTGTACATTGATTTGCATTCAAGATATTATCAAATGAAAATATTTAGTCTGGCCGCCCAAATAAATAGTATAGTTTTACAAGCCAAATACAAATAAAAATGTTTCACATAGTTTTGCAAACGAATAAAAGAAGATACATCTATTGGTTGCCAACATGATCCCACATATGCTCAACTAAATCATTTTGCAGTTGCACATGAGTTTCCCAATCACGCATGTCTTCATGAAATTGAGTGATCTGCTCAAATGTTGCCGCTACTCCATGCTCAGGCACAACATTCTCACCCTGAAACTGAAAGCCTTGATCGTACAGACATTTCGGACACTCGTCTTCTATGATCATATTGTGCATGATCACACAAGCAGTCATCACCTCCCACAGTTTCTGCGTGCTTCAAGTATTAGCAGGACACCGAACGATGCCCCATCGAGATTGCAAAACACCAAAGGCACGCTCGACATCCTTTCTAGCACTCTCTTGCTCTTGGGCAAATCTTTTCCTTTTCTCTCCGACAGGGTTGGGTATTGTCCTGACAATAGTGATCCGCTGAGGATAGATATAGTCACCCAGATAGTACCCTTTGTCGTAGTTATGGCCGTTGACAGTAAAGTTCACCGGTGAGATGTTGCCTTCGGCAAGCCTAGCAAACACCGGCGAGCGCTGAAGCACATTGATATCATTGTGTGATCCAGCCATGCCAAAGAAAGAGTGCCAGATCCAGAGATCTTGAGACGCCACGGCCTCTAGCATGACAGTGCAAGCCCTGACATGTCCCTTATACTGCCCTTGCCAAGTAGAAGAGCAGTTCTCCCAATCCCAGTGCATGCAGTCTATGCTGTCAAGCATCCCCAAGAAGCCCCTGCTGGCATTCATCGCCAACAAACGGGTTGTATCTTCAGCTGTCGACTCTCTCAACTACCTAGGGCCAAACACAGCAATAACAGCCTTGCAGAACTTATACAGTGACTCTAGTCATGTAGACTCGCTCATACGGACGTACTCGTCAATGAGATCACCGGGCACTCCGTATGCAAGCATTCGGATGGCGGCAGTGCATTTCTGATAAGAGGAGAAACCAATCTTGCCGACGGCATCCTCTTTGAACTCGAAGTAGTCATCATAGCCGACCACTCCCTCTCTAATACATTGAAAACATGCCTACTCATACGGAACCGGCGGCGGAATTTGTGATGTTTGAACAACAGGTTTGTTGTATCAAAGTAGTCCTTCCAGGGAAGGAAATGCCCGCTCTCTCGGTTGCGATTCAATGTCGGAAGGTGGCCCGGAATGGAACCACGGAACAATGGCCGCTGGCTGTTGAGGTGGTGATGGACCAACACGGCAGCCAATATCTCCTCCTCGTCGTCGGACGACGAATCGTCGGAGTCGCAAAGAAAATTGTGGAAAAAGAACTCGTCGGCGGAGTCCATTTCGTACCTTGGAAAACTGTCGAACAGTTTGTGGGCGTCGACGAAGGAGACGGCCGGCGAGGGGAGTCGCGGCGCCCGCAGACCAGCTAGCTGCCCTGCCGGCGTCCGACGAGTGTGTCGGTCGGCTGTGGCAGGGGCGGCGAGGCGGCTTCTTGGTCATGGACGGCTGTGCGGTGGGGGAAGCGGCGGTGGGAAGCAGTCCGCTCCCCGGCGGCAAAACGGCGGTGGAGGGCGACGGGGGGGGGGGGAGGGGGGCGTTGCTGGGCGGATGTGGAGGCGGTGGCAGCTGGAAGAGTCACCGAAAAAAATGGGCGGCGGCGTCGGCAATGAAGGAGGCGGGTGTTGGCCGGGGGTGAGACGGGAGGCCAATGTGCCACAGACCAGCGGGCCCGGGGACAGAAGTAGGCGAGCGCGCGCATCCGTCGCGTGTCCGCGATGACGCAAATCCGGTTCATAATGGGCCGGGAATGGGTCGCCCGTGGATGAAAAACGGACGCACGTCCATTTGGATCGACGCGTTAGACCGCCTTTTATGTCCGTGCCGACCCAAATGGACAGCCGCGAACGAAATGGGTCGCCCCATTGAAGTTGCTCTTAAGATACAATCTATACACATGTGACGCGCCTCGAGAAACTTTCAAAGCCGTTCGGCTATGTGAACAGTATAAGCAAGGTTGCGACGAAGTGTGAGATACCCGCAAGGGGAAAATATCCTGGGTGAGACACCCACGTCGGTCTAGGGACGATCTTGGACGGGTTGGGTAGCCACCGCCATGACAAACCGTCGAGCCACGGACTCGTCCTCTGCGCGGCTCCTTCTTGATTCAGTTCCTCTTTTCTTCTAATAAGGTGAAGAAGATTATTCCTCTTTTCTTCTAATAAGGTGAAGAAGATTATTCCTCTTTTCTTCTGCGTCATCATGAATTATAGTGTATGATTTACTCTTTGGTTTTGATGCATTTATCCCTAATGGTTAATCGGTTTTGCTATTTCTTAGGCAATAGAGAAATAACTACTATGTTTTCTCCCATACGATCCAAAAAATGGACCGGGTTCCACTATCAGGAGATAGAGGAACAGAGTGAACACAGAATAACTATGTTTAATCATGTATGTGCGTGTGGGCCGGAGGTGGTGAGCAATGTTGGTTTTCATGGCATGGCATCCCATTTCATTGACAGTTTGGCATAGCTCGATGGAATTAGTGGGTTGGCTCTTCTTCTCTTATTCACCGCCTTCAAAGAACAAGTATGGATATATCTAGATGTATTTTAGTTCTAGATACATCCATTTCTGTGACAAGTAATTTGGGACGGAGGGAGTACATCGTTTTGACGGGTCTCCCCTTAGGTGGAGTGCTCGAGCTCATCCTAGGTCTCTTTGGCGTTGTCGGCTTGGCACCGATGGTAGTGGCATAATAATCCTTTCGTTTGACCCCTTCTTGGTGGTAGCTTAGTCCGTATCACCGAGAAACATAATTTTTTGGCGAGGATATGGTGATTACTGCTCAAGTGTTAGTATGCTTCCGACAAGCCTCCTTCTTAGAGTGCCCCCGGGCTTCCATCACGATGTGTCTCCTACTGTGGTCTACGGTGCTCATCATCGACAAAAGACTTGTTCACGTGGAAATATGTGTATCTAATTGTAGTCATGCGTCAAAAGACCCAGACGTAGGAGGGATAAAGCTCGAGGACTGACCTTAGCGACACAATTAGTCTAATGTTGGATTGCAACATCCCAACTTAGGGTTTTCTCTCCAGCTTTTCGTCTGGTAACTGATCATTGTTGTATGCACTCAAATTTTTGTTATGCTTTTATATCAATTCATTTCTTTTTTCATAGGGTTAGAGTGTTCGTGCGTGTGTTCTTAGGGAAGAATGTACATGCAGTATGTGAGCATCCGCGTATATAATGTGTTAAAAACCTCATTTATTTGTTATTATGTGTTCCTTCACTTTTAGTAGTAATAGCTAACACATATGCGATGACGTGCATATTAAAGAAACAACATGATTAGCATGAACTCCATCATGTGTCACTTCAAATAATTTAGGTCCGCTTGTTGTTATTGGTCAAATGTGGTGGGGTTGTGCATAATCTATATAGTGAACCGATTTGGGTGCTATCATACGGGGCTTGTTCGACTCGATCCTAAGAAAAGATCGATGTGGATGAGAAGATGTAATGTGAGGGCATCCATGTGGTGGATACCATCTGAGCAACATGGTTACTTGATCATCAGGGTCTTCAGAACTCTATCTATTAATTAAAAAGAAGAAAGTTGCTCAATTATTTAGCAAAAAAGGGATGAAAACTGTGACAATATGCCCATGAAACAGGACAACACAATCAACCTAGCTACCCACAAAGGCCTGCACACAACACCGAAGAGAGGTGCTCTGTCGAGGTTTGCCAGCATTGTATCATTGCCTTCAATTCTTCCCGAGCAAATGACTCTGGCTTCACTCGGATCTATCTATAGAGTATAGACATACTCCCTCCGTCCGGAAATACTTGTCCGAGAAATGAATAAAATAAATGTATCTATAACTAAAATAAGTCTAGATACAACCATTTCTAGGACAAGTATTTTCGGGCGGAGGGAGTAGTATCTCCAGCCACTGGAATCCATTTGAACCCATTCGAACGATCAACCAAGATCCCTCACCCGCGATCGATGCACGAGTTTCCTGTCGGCAGGGGCGGAGCCAGGGGGGACGAGCAGGGGCCTGTCCCCCTCCCCCCAATGATCGACAATTTTAGTAGCAGCGATGAGTAATTACCAACGAGATTAGATCAATATATGTACTCGGCCCCCCTATACTCGAATCCTAGCTCCGCCACTGCCTGTCGGTCTATGCCAAACAATCAGTCAGAAGAGTCGTGGACAAGGATGTTGAGCATCTGACCTGCTCATTGTATGGCATCGTTGCCACCAAGTCACCTCTCGACACGCAGCTCTGACCATTAGATCTACGAAGAAGGCCTCGGCCATGTGTACCGTCAAATCCGGCAAATCGGACGCATGAAATCTACTCCCTCCGTTTTAAATTACTTGTCGCGAAAATGGATGTATCTAGAACTAAAATACATCTAAATACATCCAAATCTGCGACAAATAATTCAGAACGGAGGGAGTACAAACACAACGTTTTTTTAAGGGGAGGGGAGGGGAATCTGCCAGTACAAAGTTGAATGGGTTTACCGGCGGCTTTTGGAGCGTGGCAAGTCCAACACGAGCGAGAGATATGTTACAACCTTTTTTGGTGCTTTCCCGCCATGAATGATTGCTGTGGGTGTTGTTTTAGTAATGGCCTAATGGATACGCTTTTTGTTTCTGTTAGCAACAGCTGGTTTCAAGACAGCAACAGGGTTTGTTTTGTTTAGTGGGGGGAAATCAAGGACCATACGTGATTCTGCTGGTCCTAGGCTCCTTTCTAGCAGGCTAAACAAGTGTTTAATGCGTGTTTGCTAGCACTGAAGATCCCAATCTGAAATGAGTAACGTGGGTGGGTAACCGGGGGCTCTTCACGGGGCAGAGGGGCACTGCGAAATGATCAGCACTGGCTTGGCGTGAGCGATGTTTTGTATTTAGCATGGACGATAGAAGATTGAAATGATGGTATCAATGTGCCACATTGAAATGAGAGTGTCTATATCGCTATCAATCAAGGTGGGAGAGATCAGCCATCTCCACAGATTGCTAGTTTGCTGAAAACAATCCAGCTTTTTTTAAAAGAAAGCCAAACTCTCATACATATGCATCTCGATTCACATTTCTATATGATAATATGCACGACCGATTCTCGTATCTGCTGATACAAGACATTCTTTCAAAAGATAAGACTCGAGAGGAAGCAACACGGGCTGGAACTAATTTACCACTACCGATAAAGTAATAATGAACCGGTTGTATTTTTTTTTGAGGGAAAAAACAGGTTGTATTTTTTGGTACTGGGAAGAAAGCATGGCAGTGCTGGCAGGCGAGAGGAGACCATCACACACGGTGCCGTACGTGGGATAATTCAAAGGCCAGCGGTGCATGCCTGCGCAGCGGCGATGGCGATGGCGACGGGAGGGAAGTGGACATGGCAACCTCGGCCCTGACGCGACGGAAGGGAACCGCACGCGGACCACGAGATCCAAGAGAGAGGCGGGTCAGAGTGTGATGCCTGCGCCGCGCGCGCAGACAAAAGAAGCGTGCGTGAGCGAGTACGTCCACGCTGATCGAGCATGTTGCCCTGCGTCCCGGTGGCCGGTGGCCCGCCCCTTCCTCGGTGGACGACGCGCATCACGTCGAAATCGCCCGGGCTGCAGCTCTGCGGTGCGCCGCCGTACGACGGGGACGCGGGCACGGATAGGCAAAGGGACAAACACCGTGCCGTCGTGGCAGGAAATCTCCAGCTCCCCCTAGCAGCTCAGCGGGCGGGCCGGGAGACGCTGGCACCTGGCACTTGACCTTTACGCTAGTCATAGTGGGACTAACTTAGCTAGTAACATAACATATTTTGAAAAAAATTCTATTTATGTGGCAAGTAATTAATGAGAGGTGGTAACATAATATGTTACTGTAACATAACGTTTTTCAAGACAAGATGAGCCTACGAGCTAATAAATAAAGCCATCTATGATACTACTATTATGTTACTTTACATTATGAAGGTACTATCTTAGACTAGTGTCATATGCATGACACTAGTCTAAGTTACTTCCCATTATGACCAGCCTTATTATGACAGCCGGGTCCGTCTGTCGGGCTGAGTTGGCCAAAGGAAAGTCCACGTAGGCATTTTGACTACTAGTTGGCCCGTTGCGCCAATGGCGCAGAGACCCACTAAAGCCATGTTGTCGATAAAAATAGTTTTATTTTGCAAGAACATATTCAATAGAAAGCACATATGTTAGATCATGCTATATTGAAAATATGTTTATCACGCCGAGAAATCTGAGTTTGAAAAACAAACCATATTTGTATAACATGTATGGACCAGCTAAGGAAGCTTTTTTTAGTTGAAAATATGGTTATCATGCTGAGAAATCTGAGTTTGAAAAGAAAAATTTATATAAAAACATTAAATGGGGCAACATGTAGTGCTAAATGTTAATTACAAATCCGTGGGTTGTCCGTTTGGGCATCTTTCTCATTTTTTTTAAGTTTTGGAATTGTAATATACTGGTATGCTTTCCTCTACCTTATCAATCCCCACCACCGGGATGTGTGGAGGTAGCTCTATGCATGAGAAGGGCTTCCAAGTGGCGCTCTCTTTGGATGACCCGTTGTGCCAAATGGCGCAAAGACCCATTTAAAACCACGAACACTTGGAAAATATTTGCATTTGTTAATAACTATAGGCTTGAGCAATCACACAGGACACGAATTGTAACACTTTTATAAAAAAGAATAGACTTGTCTTTCAAAATATATACTTGAGCATGCATAATTTGTTATGTTATTCAGGAACATGGAGGCATAAATTTTAAAAAAATTCAAACAAAGAATGAAATGCAAATAGTTGCTTAATGTAATTATGCAACAAATTAGAACATCGGTGGGTCAAATAACTAAGCCTGCAATTAGAATGTCCAAATAGGTGGGTCAAATAATTGAGCCTGCAATTAGAATGTCCAAATAGCTTATGCTAAAAAGAAGGTAAACATAAGCGACACAGTAAAAAAGAAGGTAAACATAGGTGACACAATAAAGCCTAGTTTGATGAACTCTATCGCACACTTTATGGTGTTTGATGAATAAAGCCACCCCTCAAAAAAGTGACACAATAAAATGTACTTAATACATGATATGAGCATTTCTTAGAAATAGTGGTCAATTACATCATATAATTTGGTTCTATACAAAAAAGTTTCCTCTTTTGTGTATATATCCTAAACACCACCCCTTGCGATGAACTCTTTGTCTTTGTCCACAAATTTGGTTATTCCCCATCCAACATGTCAGTTGCAGTCTCCTGAAGCATAGGAACAACATAAGTTAAAACAATCTGGTCAAACATACATTAAGAATATACTCATGGGCATTATCGATAGATTAAACCAAAGTTATAGTGCAACAGGTTCTCTGTAAAGTCAAGTTACCATGCGATTTTTATGAACCAATGGAGAAAAGCCGAAACACTGACACACGAATTAACCTGAGAAGGTCGTTCTTCAAGCTGACTCCTAGCAGAAGATGATGCATCTAAGTGAAGCTGCCTAGAGATTTCTTATATGTCCCTTGCTCTCTACTGCAACAGATAGTTGGAATGGCATATAAGATAAGTGTGAGGTACTGACAGAAGCTCACTCTCAAAAGGCACATTCAATATGTGTATGTAATGATATAGAGGCGTTATTAATTAAGTAACCTGAATAAGTTGTTGCATATTTCTTCTAGGGACAACTGTTTACATATTTCTTCTATATCCATTGCTCTCTAATGCAACGATTAGAATGGCAAACAAAGTAATTCTTAGGCATTGATATTACTGACTTACTTGTTCGCAGGTGTATACTGAAATCAAGAGCATAAAGGTAATATGTTATAGCATATATATGTACTGTAAGTGAAAGTGCAACTATCCCTAGGTGGTTTTGGTAATTCATAACAACATATAGCTCATTGAGCTAATACTATTTCAAGATGATTATTTCAGGAAAGCTCAATGATTGGCATGGCATGGATGTGAAAGTGGAACCCTCAAAATGCTAAGGACAAAGAATTGGCTCAAGCTCAAAAGTTTAAGACTCTTCATTTTATGTTTTAGTGATCCAAGATCACATTGAGTCTTTAGGAAAAGCCAATACTATCAAGGAGGGATGAGGTGTTGCTTAATGAGCCTCTTGCTCTATGTGCTTAATGATATGCTCCAAAATCCTCAGCTACTTTCCCACATCCACAAATGACCTAAACCCTAAGCCAAACTCGGTCATACCGATTCTTTCAATCCGGCGCCACCGAGTTTCACTTGTCATTTGCCACTGCCAAACCCTAGCAATTCGGTCCTACCAATAAGGATCTCGGTCTCACCGAGATGGGCTTGCAAACTCTCTGTTTCCCTTTCGTAACTTTTCGGTCTCACCGAAAGAGCGAATTGGTCCCACCGAGAATGCAAGGTAAACTCTATGTTTCCTTCTTGTAACTTTTCGGTCTCACCGAAAGAGCAAGTCGGTCCTGTTGGGGAACGTAGTAATTTCTTAAATTTTCCTACGCACACGCAAGATCATGGTGATGCACAGCAACGAGAGGGGAGAGTATTGTCTACGTACCAACGCAGACCGACTGCGGAAGCGATCACACAACATAGAGGAAGTAGTCGTACGTCTTCTTCCCGATCCGACCGATCCAAGCACCGTTACTCCGGCACCTCCGAGTTCTTAGCACACGTTCAGCTCGATGACGATCCTCGGGCTCCGATCCAGCAAAGCGTCGAGGAAGAGTTCCGTCAGCACGACGGCGTGATGATGATCTTGATGTACTACCGACGTAGGGCTTCGCCTAAGCACTACAACGGTATGATCGAGGTGGAATATGGTGGCAGGGGGCACCGCACACGGCTAAGGAACGATCTCAAGGATCAACTTGTGTGTCTTGGGGTGTCCCCTGCCCCCGTATATAAAGGTTGGAGGAGGGGGGCCGGCCGGCCAGAGAGAGGGAGGCGCAGGGGGAGTCCTACTCCCACCGGGAGTAGGACTCCCCCTTCCAATCCTATTCCAACTAGGACTCTCAAGGGGGAAAGGAGAGAAAGGGGGGCCGGCCCCTTCTCCTAGTCCTACTAGGACTTGGGGAAGGGGGGGGGGCGCGGCTAGGCTGTGGGCTGCCCCTTTTCTCTTTTCCACTAAGGCCCAATAGGCCCATTAGTCTCCCGGGGGGTTCCGGTAACCCTCCCGGTATTCCGGTAAAATCCCGATTTCACCCGGAACACTTCCTATGTCCAAACATAGGCTTCCAATATATCAATCTTTACGTCTCGACCATTTCGAGACTCCTCGTCATGTCCGTGATCTCATCCTGGACTCCGAACAACCTTCGGTACATCAAAATGCATAAACTCATAATAACTGTCATCGTAACGTTAAGCGTGCGGACCCTATGGTTCGAGAACAATGTAGACATGACCGAGACACGTCTCCGGTCAATAACCAATAGCGGGACCTGGATGCCCATATTGGCTCCTACATATTCTACGAAGATCTTTATCGGTCAGACCGCATAACAACATACGTTGTTCCCTTTGTCATCGGTATGTTACTTGCCCGAGATTCGATCGTCGGTATCCAATACCTAGTTCAATCTCGTTACCGGCAAGTCTCTTTACTCGTTCCGTAATACATCATCTCACAACTAACATATTAGTTGCAGTGCTTGCAAGGCTTATGTGATGTGCATTATCGAGAGGGCCCAGAGATACCTCTCCGACAATCGGAGTGACAAACCCTAATCTCGAAATACGCCAACCCAACATCTACCATTGGAGACACCTGTAGTACTCCTTTATAATCACCCAGTTATGTTGTGACGTTTGGTAGTACCCAAAGTGTTCCTCCGGTAAACGGGAGTTGCATAATCTCATAGTTATAGGAACATGTATAAGTCATGAAGAAAGCAATAGCAACATACTAAACGATCGGGTGCTAAGCTAATGGAATGGGTCATGTCAATCAGATCATTCTACTAATGATGTGACCTCGTTAATCAAATAACAACTCTTTGTTCATGGTTAGGAAACATAACCATCTTTGATTAACGAGCTAGTCAAGTAGAGGCATACTAGTGACACTCTGTTGGTCTATGTATTCACACATGTATTATGTTTCCGGTTAATACAATTCTAGCATGAATAATAAACATTTATCATGATATAAGGAAATAAATAATAATTTTATTATTGCCTCTAGGGCATATTTCCTTCAGTCTCCCACTTGCACTAGAGTCAATAATCTAGATTACACTGTAATGATTCTAACACCCATGGAGCCTTGGTGCTGATCATGTTTTGCTCGTGGAAGAGGCTTAGTCAACGGGTCTGCAACCTTCAGATCCGTATGTATCTTGCAAATCTCTATGTCTCCCACCTGGACTAAATCCCGGATGGAGTTGAAGCGTCTCTTGATGTGTTTGGTCCTTTTGTGAAATCTGGATTCCTTTGCCAAGGCAATTGCACCAGTATTGTCACAGAAGATTTTCATTGGACCCGATGCACTAGGTATGACACCTAGATCGGATATGAACTCCTTCATCCAGACTCCTTCGTTTGCTGCTTCTGAAGCAGCTATGTACTCCGCTTCACATGTAGATCCCGCTACGACGCTTTGTTTAGAACTGCACCAACTGGCAGCTCCACCGTTTAAAGTAAACACGTATCCGGTTTGTGATTTAGAATCGTCCGGATCAGTGTCAAAGCTTGCATCAACGTAACCTCTTACGGTGAGCTCTTTGTCACCTCCATATACGAGAAACATATCCTTAGTCCTTTTCAGGTATTTCAGGATGTTCTTGACCGCTGTCCAGTGATCCATTCCTGGATTACTTTGGTACCTCCCTGCTAAACTTATAGCAAGGCACACATCAGGTCTGGTACACAGCATTGCATACATGATAGAGCCTATGGCTGAAGCATAGGGAACATCTTTCATTTTCTCTCTATCTTCTGCAGTGGTCGGGCATTGAGTCTGACTCAACTTCACACCTTGTAACACAGGCAAGAACCCTTTCTTTGCTTGATCCATTTTGAACTTCTTCAAAATTTTGTCAAGGTATGTGCTCTATGAAAGTCCAATTAAGCGTTTTGATCTATCTCTATAGATCTTTATGCCTAATATGTAAGCGGCTTCCCCGAGGTCTTTCATCGAAAAACTTTTATTCAAGTATCCCTTTATGCTATCCAGAAATTCTATATCATTTCCAATCAGCAATATGTCATCCACATATAATATTAGAAATGCTACAGAGCTCCCACTCACTTTCTTGTAAATACAGGCTTCTCCAAAAGTCTGTATAAAGCCAAATGCTTTGATCACACTATCAAAGCGTTTATTCCAACTCCAAGATGCTTGCACCAGTCCATAAATGGATCGCTGGAGTTTGCATACTTTGTTAGCTCCCTTTGGATCAACAAAACCTTCTGGTTGTATCATATACAACTCTTCTTCCAGAAATCCATTCAGGAATGCAGTTTTGACATCCATCTGCCATATTTCATAATCATAAAATGCGGCAATTGCTAACATAATTCTGACGGACTTAAGCATTGCTACGGGTGAGAAGGTCTCATCGTAGTCAACCCCTTGAACTTGTCGAAAACCTTTCGCGACAAGTCGAGCTTTATAGACAGTAATATTACCGTCAGCGTCAGTCTTTTTCTTGAAGATCCATTTATTCTCAATTGCTTGCCGATCATCGGGCAAGTCAACCAAAGTCCATACTTTGTTTTCATACATGGATCCCATCTCAGATTTCATGGCTTCAAGCCACTTTGCGGAATCTGGGCTCACCATCGCTTCTTCATAGTTCGTAGGTTCATCATGATCTAGCATCATGACTTCCAGAACTGGATTACCGTACCACTCTGGTGCGGATCTCACTCTGGTTGATCTACGTGGTTCAGTAGTATCTTGTTCTGAAGCTTCATGATCATCATCATTAGCTTCCTCACTGATTGGTATAGGTGTCGCAGAAACAGTTTTCTGTGATGTACTATTTTCCAATAAGGGAGCAGGTATAGTTACCTCGTCAAGTTCTACTTTCCTCCCACTCACTTCTTTCGAGAGAAACTCCTTCTCTAGAAAGTTTCCGAATTTAGCAACAAAAGTCTTGCCTTCGGATCTGTGATAGAAGGTGTATCCAATAGTTTCCTTTGGATATCCTATGAAGACACATTTCTCCGATTTGGGTTCGAGCTTATCAGGTTGAAGCTTTTTCACATAAGCATCGCAGCCCCAAACTTTAAGAAACGACAACTTTGGTTTCTTGCCAAACCATAGTTCATAAGGTGTCGTCTCAACGGATTTTGATGGTGCCCTATTTAACGTGAATGCGGCCGTCTCTAAAGCATAACCCCAAAACGATAGCGGTAAATCAGTAAGAGACATCATAGATCGCACCATATCTAGTAAAGTACGATTACGACGTTCGGACACACCATTACGCTGTGGTGTTCCGGGTGGCGTGAGTTGCGAAACTATTCCACAATTTTTCAAATGTACACCAAACTCGTAACTCAAATATTCTCCTCCACGATCAGATCGTAGAAATTTTATTTTCTTGTTACGATGATTTTCAACCTCACTCTGAAATTCTTTGAACTTTTCAAATGTTTCAGACTTATGTTTCATTAAGTAGATATACCCATATCTGCTTAAATCATCTGTGAAGGTGAGAAAATAACGATATCCGCCACGAGCCTCAATATTCATCGGACCACATACATCGGTATGTATGATTTCCAATAAATCTGTTGCTCTCTCCATAGTACCGGAGAACGGTGTTTTAGTCATCTTGCCTATGAGGCACGGTTCGCAAGTACCAAGTGATTCATAATCAAGTGGTTCCAAAAGCCCATCAGTATGGAGTTTCTTCATGCGCTTTACACCGATATGACCTAAATGGCAGTGCCACAAATAAGTTGCACTATCATTATTAACTTTGCATCTTTTGGCTTCTACATTATGAATATGTGTATCACTATCTTCGAGATTCAACAAGAATAGACCACTCTTCAAAGGTGCATGACCATAAAAGATATTACTCATATAAATAGAACAACCATTATTCTCTGATTTAAATGAATAACCGTCTCGCATTAAACAAGATCCAGATATAATGTTCATGCTCAACGCTGGCACCAAATAACAATTATTTAGGTCTAATATTAATCCCGAAGGTAGATGTAGAGGTAGCGTGCCGACTGCGATCACATCGACTTTGGAACCGTTTCCCACGCGCATCGTCACCTCGTCCTTTGCTAGCGTCTGCTTATTCCGTAGTCCCTGTTTCGAGTTGCAAATATTAGCAACAGAACCAGTATCAAATACCCAGGTGCTACTGCGAGCTCTAGTAAGGTACACATCAATAACATGTATATCACATATACCTTTGCTCACTTTGCCATCCTTCTTATCCGCCAAATACTTGGGGCAGTTCCGCTTCCAGTGACCAGTCTGCTTGCAGTAGAAGCACTCAGTTTCAGGCTTAGGTCCAGACTTGGGTTTCTTCTCCTGAGCAGCAACTTGCTTGCTGTTCTTCTTGAAGTTTCCCTTCTTCTTCCCTTTGCCCTTTTTCTTGAAACTAGTGGTCTTGCTAACCATCAACACTTGATGCTCCTTCTTGATTTCTACCTCCGCAGCTTTCAGCATTGCGAAGAGCTCGAGAATAGTCTTGTTCATCCCTTGCATATTATAGTTCATCACGAAGCTCTTGTAGCTTGGTGGCAGTGATTGGAGAATTCTGTCAATGACGCAGTCATCTGGAAGATTAACTCCCATCTGAATCAAGTGATTATTATACCCAGACATTTTGAGTATATGCTCACTGACAGAACTGTTCTCCTCCATCTTGCAGCTATAGAACTTATTGGAGACTTCATATCTCTCAATTCGGGCATTTGCTTGAAATATTAACTTCAACTCCTGGAACATCTCATATGCACCATGACGTTCAAAACGTCGTTGAAGTCCCGATTCTAAGCCGTAAAGCATGGCACACTGAACTATCGAGTAGTCATCAGCTTTGCTCTGCCAGACGTTCATAACATCTGGCGTTGCTCCAGCAGCAGGCCTGTCACCCAGCGGTGCTTCCAGGACGTAATTCTTCTGTGCAGCAATGAGGATAATCCTCAGGTTACGGACCCAGTCCGTGTAATTGCTACCATCATCTTTCAACTTTGCTTTCTCAAGGAACGCATTAAAATTCAACGGAACAACAACACGAGCCATCTATCTACAATCAACATAAACAAGCAAGATACTATCATGTACTAAGTTCATGATAAGTTTAAGTTCAGTTAATCAAATTATTTAAGAACTCCCTCTTAGATAGACATCCCTCTAATCCTCTAAGTGATCACGTGATCCAAATCAACTAAACCATAACCGATCATCACGTGAGATGGAGTAGTTTTCAATGGTGAACATCGTTATGTTGATCATATCTACTATATGATTCACGCTCGACCTTTCGGTCTCCGTGTTCCGAGGCCATATCTGTATATGCTTGGCTCGTCAAGTATAACCTGAGTATTCTGCGTGTGCAACTGTTTTGCACCCGTTGTATTTGGACGTAGAGCTTATCACACCCGATCATCACGTGGTGTCTGGGCACGATGAACTTTGGCAACGGTGCATACTCAGGGAGAACACTTCTTGATAATTTTAGTGAGAGATCATCTTATAATGCTACCGTCAATCAAAGCAAGATAAGATGCATAAAAGGATAAACATCACATGCAATCAATATAAGTGATATGATATGGCCATCATCATCTTGCGCTTGTGATCTCCATCTCCGAAGCACCGTCATGATCACCATCGTCACCGGCGCGACACCTTGATCTCCATCGTAGCATCGTTGTCGTCTCGCCAATCTTATGCTTCCACGACTATCACTACCGTTTAGTAATAAAGTAAAGCATTACATCGCGATTGCATTGCATACAATAAAGCGACAACCATATGGCTCCTGCCAGTTGCCGATAACTCGGTTACAAAACATGATCATCTCATACAATAAAATCAGCATCATGCCTTGACCATATCACATCACAACATACCCTGCAAAAACAAGTTAGACATCCTCTACTTTGTTGTTGCAAGTTTTACGTGGCTGCTACGGGCTTAAGTAAGAACTCATCTCACCTACGCATCAAAACCACAACGATAGTTCGTCAAATAGACTCCGTTTTAACCTTCTCAAGGACCGGGCGTAGTCACACTTGGTTCAACTAAAGTTGGAGAGACAGTCTTCCGCAAGCCATCTATGTGCAAAGCACATCGAGGGAACCGGTCTCGCGTAAGAGTACGCGTAAGGTTGGTCCGGATCGTCTCACCCAACAATACCGCCGAACCAAAGTATGACATGCTGGTAGGCAGTATGACTTGTATCGCCCACAACTCACTTGTGTTCTACTCGTGCAAATAACATCAAACCATAAAACCTAGGCTCGGATGCCACTGTTGGGGAACGTAGTAATTTCGAAAATTTTCCTACGCACACGCAAGATCATGGTGATGCACAGCAACGAGAGGGGAGAGTATTGTCTACGTACCAACGCAGACCGACTGCGGAAGCGATCACACAACGTAGAGGAAGTAGTCGTACGTCTTCTTCCCGATCCGACCGATCCAAGCACCGTTACTCCGGCACCTCCGAGTTCTTAGCACACGTTCAGCTCGATGACGATCCTCGGGCTCCGATCCAGCAAAGCGTCGAGGAAGAGTTCCGTCAGCACGACGGCGTGATGACGATCTTGATGTACTACCGACGCAGGGCTTCGCCTAAGCACTACAACGTATGATCGAGGTGGAATATGGTGGCAGGGGGCACCGCACACGGCTAAGGAACGATCTCAAGGATCAACTTGTGTGTCTTGGGGTGTCCCCTGCCCCCGTATATAAAGGTTGGAGGAGGGGGGCCGGCCGGCCAGAGAGAGGGAGGCGCAGGGGGAGTCCTACTCCCACCGGGAGTAGGACTCCCCCTTCCAATCCTATTCCAACTAGGACTCTCAAGGGGGAAAGGAGAGAAAGGGGGGCCGGCCCCTTCTCCTAGTCCTACTAGGACTTGGGGAAGGGGGGGGGGGGGCGGCTAGGCTGTGGGCTGCCCCTTTTCTCTTTTCCACTAAGGCCCAATAGGCCCATTAGTCTCCCGGGGGGTTCCGGTAACCCTCCCGGTATTCCGGTAAAATCCCGATTTCACCCGGAACACTTCCTATGTCCAAACATAGGCTTCCAATATATCAATCTTTACGTCTCGACCATTTTGAGACTCCTCGTCATGTCCGTGATCTCATCCTGGACTCCGAACAACCTTCGGTACATCAAAATGCATAAACTCATAATAACTGTCATCGTAACGTTAAGCGTGCGGACCCTACGGTTCGAGAACAATGTAGACATGACCGAGACACGTCTCCGGTCAATAACCAATAGCGGGACCTGGATGCCCATATTGGCTCCTACATATTCTACGAAGATCTTTATCGGTCAGACCGCATAACAACATACGTTGTTCCCTTTGTCATCGGTATGTTACTTGCCCGAGATTCGATCGTCGGTATCCAATACCTAGTTCAATCTCGTTATCGGCAAGTCTCTTTACTCGTTCCGTAATACATCATCTCACAACTAACATATTAGTTGCAGTGCTTGCAAGGCTTATGTGATGTGCATTACCGAGAGGGCCCAGAGATACCTCTCCGACAATCGGAGTGACAAACCCTAATCTCGAAATACGCCAACCCAACATCTACCATTGGTGACACCTGTAGTACTCCTTTATAATCACCCAGTTACGTTGTGACGTTTGGTAGTACCCAAAGTGTTCCTCCGGTAAACGGGAGTTGCATAATCTCATAGTTATAGGAACATGTATAAGTCATGAAGAAAGCAATAGCAACATACTAAACGATCGGGTGCTAAGCTAATGGAATGGGTCATGTCAATCAGATCATTCTACTAATGATGTGACCTCGTTAATCAAATAACAACTCTTTGTTCATGGTTAGGAAACATAACCATCTTTGATTAACGAGCTAGTCAAGTAGAGGCATACTAGTGACACTCTGTTGGTCTATGTATTCACACATGTATTATGTTTCCGGTTAATACAATTCTAGCATGAATAATAAACATTTATCATGATATAAGGAAATAAATAATAACTTTATTATTGCCTCTAGGGCATATTTCCTTCAGGTCCCACCGAGTTTGCCTGACCAACTCTCTGGTTAGCTTATTGCCAAACTCGGTCTCACCGAGTTTGTGCAATCGGTCTCACCGAGATTACGTTATGCCCAAACCCTAACCGAATCGGTCCTACTGAGTTGCATGTTAGTCCCACCGAAATTCCTAACGGTCACTAGGTTTACTATTTCGGTCCAACCGAGTTTTCTGATTCGGTCCCACCGAGATTGCTAAATTGTGTGTAACGGTTGGATTTTGTGTGGAGGCTATAAATACCCCTCCACCTCCTCTTCACTCGTGGAGAGAGCCATCAGAACACATACACCATTCCAACTCGTATGTTCTGAGAGAGAACCACCTACTTATGTGTTGAGACCAAGATATTCCATTCAAACCATATGAATCCTGATCTCTAGCCTTTCCCAAGTTGCTTTCCACTCAAATCTTCTTTCCACCAGATCCAAATCATATGAGAGAGAGTTGAGTGTTGGGGAGACTATCATTTGAAGCACAAGAGCAAGGAGTTCATCATCAACACACCATTTGTTACTTCTTGGAGAATGGTATCTCCTAGATTGGCTAGGTGTCACTTGGGAGTCTCCGACAAGATTGTGGAGTTGAACCAAGGAGTTTGTAAGGGCAAGGAGATCGCCTATTTCGTGAAGATCTACCGCTAGTGAGGCAAGTCCTTCGTGGGCGATGGCCATGGTGGGATAGACAAGGTTGCTTCTTCGTGGACCCTTCGTGGGTGGAGCCCTCCGTGGACTCGCGCAACCGTTACCCTTCGTGGGTTGAAGTCTCCATCAACGTGGATGTAGGATAGCACCACCTATCCGAACCACGGGAAAAACATCCGTGTCTCCAATAGCGTTTGAATTCTCCAAACCCTTCCCTTTATATTCTTGCAAGTTGCATGCTTTACTTTCCGCTGCCAATACACTCTTTGCATGCTTGCTTGAATTGTGCAATGATTGCTTGACTTGTCCTAAGATAGCTAAAAACTGCCAAGAACTAAAATTGGGAAAAGGTTAAGTTTTTATTTGGTCAAGTAGTCTAATCACCCCCCCTCTAGACATACTTTCGATCCTACAAGTGGTATCAGAGCTTTGGTCTCCATTTGCCTTGATCTCCATAGCTTTTGGTGGTCATAGCCTTGGTTTCACAACCTAGGAGAGTATGGCGTCTAGCGAGGGAAATTATCACCGTAGAGGTCCTTACTTTGATGGTACTAATTTTGCTAGTTGGAAGCATAAAATGAAAATGCATATTCTTGGACATAACCTCGCCGTATGGGCTATTGTTTGTGTTGGCTTGCAAGGTGAGTTCTTCGATGGGAGGGAACCAAACCGTGAAGCTACCGCGGATGAGTTGAAGATGTTGCAATACAATGCTCAAGCTTGTGATATTCTCTTCAATGGATTGCGCCCCGAAGAATTCAACAAAATCAGCCGCCTTGAGAATGCAAAGGAAATTTGGGACACTTTGATTGATATGCACGAAGGTACCGACTCCGTCAAGGAATCCAAGTTGGATGTGCTCCAAAGTCAACTTGACAAGTTCAAGATGAAGGATGGTGAAGGTGTCGCCGAAATGTACTCTAGGCTTGCTCTCATCACAAATGAGATTGCAGGCTTAGGAAGTGAAGAGATGACCGATAGATTCATCATCAAGAAGATCCTAAGAGCCTTGGATGGGAAATATGACACCGTGTGCACATTGATTCAAATGATGCCCAATTACAAAGATCTCAAGCCAACGGAAGTGATTGGAAGGATTGTTGCTCATGAGATGTCACTCAAGGATAAAGAGGAACTTCACAACAAATCAAGTGGTGCCTACAAAGCCTCATGTGAAGTCCCCACATCATCAAGTGAAAAACAAACCTTCAATGAAGAATTGAGCTTAATGGTGAAGAACTTCAACAAGTTCTACAAGAGTAGAAGCAAAGATAGAAGCTTCAAGTCAAGGTCCTACAATGACAAAAGATCTTCTAGTCGAGAGCGAAACTGCTCCAATTGTGGAAGACCCGAACACTATTCCAATGAGTGTACGGCTCCCTACAAGAGAAGAGAAGATTCTCCAAAAAGAAGAAGCAAAGAATCACCACCAAGAGAGATACTCACGGAGAAGCAAGGATTCAGAAAGGAAGGAAAAATCATCAAGGAGCTACACAAAACGAAGACATCAAGCTCATGTTGGTGAATGGGTATCCGGCTCCGACTCCGACAGCAACTCCGAGAGAAGTTATCACTCCGACTCCGAAGATACTCAAGATGAAGGTGTTGCCGGTCTAGCACTTGTGTCAACCAACTCCTACGACATATTTGACTCACCAAATGAAGGAATTGGAAGATGCTTCATGGCCAAAGGTCCTAAGGTAACACACCCCAAGTACGTTGATTTTAATAGTGATGAAGATGACTTGTTAGGTGATGATGACTTGCTTGTTGACAACTCTAGTGATGAGTACTATGATGAAACATCAATTAATCATGCTAAAACAAATGACAATGATAAGGAGAAGATTGAGGCTCTAACTGAAGAACTAAACACTCTTAAGTTAGCTCATGAAACTATCTTCGAAGATCATCGAGAACTTTTAAGAGCTCATGAGAAATTACGCTTTGAAAAGCTCAATCTTGAGCAAGAGCATGAGTTCTTAAAGGCAATCAATGATGATCTCCGCAAGAAAAGTTCTTCTTACATTGCCAAGCGTTTACTATTATCCACTTACATGCCTCAAGTCAAGTCTAGTAACAAGTACAAGAAAGATTCTTCCTCTAGTAGTAACAATGATCATGCTAAATCCAATATTGTTGCTTCTAGTAGTTCTCTTGATTCCACTAATGATTCTCTTAGCCAAGTTACACTTGATAAAGAAAATAGCTTATTGAAGGGAATCATAGAGAAAGGAGTGTACAAGAGCCTTGCCGGGAGTAAGCAATTCGAGGAAATTGTGCGCAAGCAAGGAATGCACCGGAAGAATCAAGGTGTTGGTTTTGAACGAAAGTTCAATGCCAATGGAGTTGAATGGGAAGAAGATCAATACCCCAAGACAAAGTTTGTTCCTCAACAAGAGAAGTATGATACTTCTTTCAAGGGAACACAAGCTCAAGATGATCTTCCACCACAAGACTACAAGCAAAAAGGCAAGGACAAGCTTCAAGAGGAGATTGATGCATTTGAAGAAGCTCCTAAGACCTTAGTCAAGTGGATTCCCAAGACCACGTCAAGTTCCACTTCATCAAGTACGACTACAACTCCAAGGATTCCCATCAAGATGGTGTGGATCCAAAAGAAGAAGAACTAGAGAGTTCTTGAGGGTGACTCCGCCAACATATTTCACTCTCATCATTTTGGCAAGAACAAGTGCAATCAACTTCCACATCATGCACTAGTTCAAGGAGTCACAAACCCTCTTGTTGGTAAGACAAGGGACAAGGTAAACTAAAGTTTTCATGGACATCATCTTGTGTATGCATCACTCTATGTCTATGGATATCCTTGTTTGTTCCTTGTGGGACTAACCCATGTAGGTATTGAAAGTGCAATTCACTCAAATGGATAGTTCCAAGTGATCTACATCAACATTGAGCATCCACATCTTCAACATCTACATGAAGTCATCATCGACAAAACCCAAGGTTAGTTCATCCCTCTTAGGGGGGATATCACATCTAGGGGGAGCTTTACTCTAAGACTTGAGCTAAAGCAACTCTAAAGATGTGAATACAACAATGCTTTATGTAAAAGTGGCAACCCCACTTGAGCTTAAACGATGAGTATGACCTACGATCAAGTGTTCTCACCTGACTCCTAAGTCAATATACTCATATATAGATGACCTAGTCATCACAAATTGCTTGATAGATGCTAGAATTGTTTGTGCATGCTTTGCCACATATTTCATTTGCCATCTTATTGTGTGAGCATGTTGGTTGCATATTTTACTCATTCGAGGACATCCACTTGTTGTTTTGATTGTTTGGCTTTATCTTCTTTTGCCAAGTGGATGGACAAGAATGCCTAAGAACCTCCTCTAGCTATCTATGCTTTTCTGGTCTCAAACTCTATTCATGCTGCATCACAAAACTTGATCAAGTCAGATTCGAACCACTCTGTGTGAGGAGCGCTCGGAGTACCCGATTCGTCATAGACTTAAACTTCCAAAACCTCTTTGTGATTCTCGGTCTGACCGATACCATACTTTCGGTCCTACCGAGATCATTAAGTTGATCTAGGTTTTCGATCTCGGTGCAACCGATTTGAACCACTCGGTCACACCGAGTTGCAATAACTGTATACAGTTTTGCATCTCGGTGCCACCGAGTTGTTCCACTCGGTCACACCGACAGGGTCGGGCTATATATAGTGACAGGCAGAATTTTGGAAATTTCTCCGAAACCTCTTCGCCCGCGCATAGCTCGCTCTGCCTCCTGGGTCTCCGGATCGTCCTCCTCGCCGCCAGCAGCCTCCTGTCACTGGTCTCCGCCGCCATCAACGGAATTCTGCCCCGCCGTTGCCGCCGTAGCGAGTCTCCGCCGAACTAGGGTATGGACTCGATCTTTGTGCTATTCTTCAATCCGATTCCTAGCACATTGTGATCATCATGATTCTTGCCACGTTTGATAAACTCCTATCCAGCCAATGAACTCGTAGATTAGGTTTAATTCGAAAATTTTAGGGTTAGGTTTCCGCCGAAACCATCTCGGACCCACCGAGTTGAAAAACTCGGTCCCACCGATTTGGCTTATGCCATTGCACAAGTAAAACTCGGTCTGACCGAGAATTACTTATCGGTGTGACCGATTTTGGAACTCTGTGAAACCCTGGCAGTCTCGGTGCCACCGAACTGTGACTCGGTCTGACCGAGTTCACTAGTTCTGGTGCCAACACTACTTCGGTGTCACCGAGTTTGAAAATCGGTAGATCCGAGATGATTTCAGTGGGAAACTAAAACTAAGTTTTTGAATTATTCTTTTGCAAAAATCTCTGCATTTTGTGATGCTCATCCACTCTATCTCATCTATAATCTATTCACAGGGTCAGCAGTCAGCTTGCATCATGTCAGACCAGAGTGACAGCCAGAACTTGTCAGAGCAGCAAGTGCAGTTGAGTGAGGGCACTAGCCCCTCAAGTTCCTCACATGATGGCAGCAGGAGCACACCCAGCAACCTGCCTAAAGTTGCCACACGTCAAAGGAAGAAGAGGACTTCTGATTCTGAAGATGAGGACTATGTGGCAGAGGAAGAGGCTACATCAAAGAGAGCTGAGCCAGCAGCAGGCACAAAGCCAGGCCTGAAAATCAAACGGCTAGCAGGCAGGCAGCCCATGTCAAAGGCTAGAGCTTCAACTATGAAGCCTGCTCCCATTGAGCCCGTTGCTGCTGAGGGCAAGAAAAGGAAAGAACGAGTGAAGAAGACTGTGGCCAGAGTGCTTGGGAAGGCCTCCATCATGGTAGATGAGGAGGAGGAAGAAGAAGAGGTTGTTGCACCAGCACCCAAGGCAGCCAAACTTATGGGAGATGCCATAAGGTCAGGGACAGCTGCATCCAAGCCCAAGGAAGCACCCAAGGCTGCATCTAAGCCTAAGAGTGCACCAAAGAGAAACACCAGAAGCATCCCAGCCACTGAGAAGAACAAGGCCCCAGTGTCTGAAGTTGCAGAGGAAGAAGAAGAAGAGCATGTCCTTAGGAAGCTCAAGCCCAAGATCCCAGACCACAACGATGCTCATCCTGTGGCTGAGGATATGAAGCTCAGGAAAGATTCAGGGCTGAGGAAGTGGAGAGAAGCAGATCCGTATGCTTCTAGGCAGGGGCGGACCCAAGACAAAAATGACCCGGGGTCCCATGTCTATTACATATATGTGGATATCAAGTCATAATGTAGATAAAAGTAACACACTTATAACAATACAATATACCTAGAATACCATATGACGATGAATATGATTGCAAAAGGTCCAAAATAAAGAGTTCGCTTGAATTATTAGTTGATTGCTAGAAACTGAACAGCAAATGAGAACCAAAGTTTTCAAATTATGAATAAATTATAACCGCTGACGAGAAAAAGCAACACTAGATCATGATTGCCAATAAAAAAATCACTTAGCATATATTAATTACAGTTGTGTAATAAGTAAGTTAAAACCATTACCTTTCTAAAATGGTTTCCTTCATTCTTTCATGGCCTCAAAGCGAACAATTACAGCATCATTTGTATCCTACCTTATTTTGCTTTTCTCCACATAACAAATAAGGATGTACTTCAAGGCATCGTCACCAAGGCGGGGCCGGGACATCAACCTGTTCATGTAGTGATGAGACATCATTTTGTTCGACCAAGAATCGCGGGATCGAGGCATCATTCTGATTATGTTCATGTGATGGGCCTTCATCTTGCACTATGGTTCTCCTCCTTTTTGGAAACCTTTTCATAAACTGAGCTTCTCCTGCAATTTGTAATTATTTAGGTCCTTGATTTTTTCACAAAAGGAAAAAAAAATTAAGAATCATGTGTACACATACATAACATGAATTGCAATTGCCCAGCTGTAAAATAAAACTTACATGACATGTTACTGCCTTGCAGGAGCTTCCAGCCGTCCTAATCTCCTAGAATATTGCAGTATTGTTCGCCACTGATCAATACAATAGCCAAATAGTCTAATAGCTAATACAGTCAAAATGTGTAGTCTTATCCAGTAGCCCTAATATCCTAGGGTTAGACAAATAAAGTAAGAATTAGAGCATAATTTGGGAATTAAAATAGAGGCAGGCACACGCTGCGAATTGGGGTCTAATACAACATACCTTCACTGATTGAGCGAATTGGGGGCATCTGGCGAAGTAGATGAACAGGCGAGGGGTCGAGGACGACGAGTCGAGAGGCCGCGAAACGCGCAGCGGCCGAGCGGCGAGTAGAAGAACAGGCAAGGCGACACGCGGAGCCACGTACTGACGTACGTATAGATGTACTGCCTGGGCATGGGCCTTCACCAGGGCGTGCTGCTACTCAGCTGGGCCTAGTTGGCTAGTTATGGCCCTTTTGTCTGTACGGGGTGTCCCATTAGGAAATTTAGGGGTGTCCGGGCCTTTGTGGGCTCTATATGTATAAGGTAATATAGGTTTTTGTTGGGGAACGCAGTAATTTTGAAAATTTTCCTACGCACACGCAAGATCATGGTGATGCACAGCAACGAGAGGGGAGAGTGTTGTCTACGTACCAACGCAGACCGACTGCGGAAGCGATCACACAACGTAGAGGAAGTAGTCGTACGTCTTCTTCCCGATCCGACCGATCCAAGCACCGTTACTCCGGCACCTCCGAGTTCTTAGCACACGTTCAGCTCGATGACGTTCCTCGGGCTTCGATCCAGCAAAGCGTCGAGGAAGAGTTCCGTCAGCACAACGGCGTGATGACGATCTTGATGTACTACCGATGCAGGGCTTCGCCTAAGCACTGTAACGGTACGATCGAGGTGGAATTTGGTGGCAGGGGGCACCGCACACGGCTAAGGAACGATCTCAAGGATCAACTTGTGTCCCTTGGGGTGCCCCCTGCCCCCGTATATAAAGGTTGGAGGAGGGGGAGCCGGCCGGCCAGGGAGAGGAGGCGCAGGGGAGTCCTACTCCCACCAGGAGTAGGACTCCTCCCTCCAATCCTAATCCTATTAGGACTCCCAGGGGGAAAAGGAGAGAGAAGGGGGGCCGGCCCCCTATCCTAGTCCTACTAGGACTTGGGGAAAGGGGGGGGGGGCGCCGGCCAGCTTGTGGGCGTCCCTTTTCTCTTTTCCACTAAGGCCCAATAGGCCCATTCGTCTCCCGGGGGGTTCCGGTAACCCTCCCGGTATTCCGGTAAAATCCCGATTTCACCCGGAACACTTCCTATGTCCAAACATAGGCTTCCAATATATCAATCTTTACGTCTCGACCATTTCGAGACTCCTCGTCATGTCCGTGATCTCATCCGAGACTCCGAACAACCTTCGGTACATCAAAATGCATAAACTCATAATAACTGTCATCGTAACGTTAAGCGTGCGGACCCTACGGTTCGAGAACAATGTAGACATGACCGAGACACGTCTCCGGTCAATAACCAATAGCGGGACCTGGATGCCCATATTGGCTCCTACATATTCTACGAAGATCTTTATCGGTCAGACCGCATAACAACATACGTTGTTCCCTTTGTCATCGGTATGTTACTTGCCCGAGATTCGATCGTCGGTATCCAATACCTAGTTCAATCTCGTTACCGGCAAGTCTCTTTACTCGTTCCGTAATACATCATCTCACAACTAACATATTAGTTGCAGTGCTTGCAAGGCTTATGTGATGTGCATTACCGAGAGGGCCCAGAGATACCTCTCCGACAATCGGAGTGACAAACCCTAATCTCGAAATACGCCAACCCAACATCTACCATTGGAGACACCTGTAGTACTCCTTTATAATCACCCAGTTACGTTGTGACGTTTGGTAGTACCCAAAGTGTTCCTCCGGTAAACGGGAGTTGCATAATCTCATAGTTATAGGAACATGTATAAGTCATGAAGAAAGCAATAGCAACATACTAAACGATCGGGTGCTAAGCTAATGGGATGGGTCATGTCAATCAGATCATTCAACTAATGATGTGACCTCGTTAATCAAATAACAACTCTTTGTTCATGGTTAGGAAACATAACCATCTTTGATTAACGAGCTAGTCTAGTAGAGGCATACTAGTGACACTCTGTTGGTCTATGTATTCACACATGTATTATGTTTCCGGTTAATACAATTCTAGCATGAATAATAAACATTTATCATGATGTAAGGAAATAAATAATAACTTTATTATTGCCTCTAGGGCATATTTCCTTCAGTCTCCCACTTGCACTAGAGTCAATAATCTAGATTACACAGTAATGATTCTAACACCCATGGAGTCTTGGTGCTGATCATGTTTTGCTCGTGGAAGAGGCTTAGTCAACGGGTCTGCAACGTTCAGATCCGCATGTATCTTGCAAATCTCTATGTCTCCCACCTGGACTAAATCCCGGATGGAGTTGAAGCGTCTCTTGATGTGTTTGGTCCTCTTGTGAAATCTGGATTCCTTTGCCAAGGCAATTGCACCAGTATTGTCACAGAAGATTTTCATTGGACCCGATGCACTAGGTATGACACCTAGATCGGATATGAACTCCTTCATCCAGACTCCTTCGTTTGCTGCTTCCGAAGCAGCTATGTACTCCGCTTCACATGTAGATCCCGCTATGACGCTTTGTTTAGAACTGCACCAACTGACAGCTCCACCGTTTAAAGTAAACACGTATCCGGTTTGCGATTTAGAATCGTCCGGATCAGTGTCAAAGCTTGCATCAACGTAACCTCTTACGGTGAGCTCTTTGTCACCTCCATATGTGAGAAACATATCCTTAGTCCTTTTCAGGTATTTCAGGATGTTCTTGACCGCTGTCCAGTGATCCATTCCTGGATTACTTTGGTACCTCCCTGCTAAACTTATAGCAAGGCACACATCAGGTCTGGTACACAGCATTGCATACATGATAGACCCTATGGCTGAAGCATAGGGAACATCTTTCATTTTCTCTCTATCTTCTGCAGTGGTCGGGCATTGAGTCTGACTCAACTTCACACCTTGTAACACAGGCAAGAACCCTTTCTTTGCTTGATCCATTTTGAACTTCTTCAAAATTTTGTCAAGGTATGTGCTCTGTGAAAGTCCAATTAAGCGTTTTGATCTATCTCTATAGATCTTTATGCCTAATATGTAAGCGGCTTCCCTGAGGTCTTTCATCGAAAACTTTTATTCAAGTATCCCTTTATGCTATCCAGAAATTCTATATCATTTCCAATTAGCAATATGTCATCCACATATAATATCAGAAATGCTACAGAGCTCCCACTCACTTTCTTGTAAATACAGGCTTCTCCAAAAGTCTGTATAAAGCCAAATGCTTTGATCACACTATCAAAGCGTTTATTCCAACTCCGAGATGCTTGCACCAGTCCATAAATGGATCACTGGAGTTTGCATACTTTGTTAGCTCCCTTTGGATCGACAAAACCTTCTGGTTGTATCATATACAACTCTTCTTCCAGAAATCCATTCAGGAATGCAGTTTTGACATCCATCTGCCATATTTCATAATCATAAAATGCGGCAATTGCTAACATTATTCTGACGGACTTAAGCATCGCTACGGGTGAGAAGGTCTCATCGTAGTCAACTCCTTGAACTTGCCGAAAACCTTTCGCGACAAGTCGAGCTTTATAGACTGTAATATTACCGTCAGCGTCAGTCTTTTTCTTGAAGATCCATTTATTCTCAATTGCTTGCCGATCATCGGGCAAGTCAACCAAAGTCCATACTTTGTTTTCATACATGGATCCCATCTCAGATTTCATGGCCTCAAGCCATTTTGCGGAATCTGGGCTCACCATCGCTTCTTCATAGTTCGTAGGTTCATCATGATCTAGCATCATGACTTCCAGAACTGGATTACCGTACCACTCTGGTGCGGATCTCACTCTGGTTGATCTACGTGGTTCAGTAGTATCTTGTTCTGAAGCTTCATGATCATCATCATTAGCTTCCTCACTGATTGGTATAGGTGCCGCAGAAACAATTTTCTGTGATGTACTATTTTCCAATAAGGGAGCAGGTACAGTTACCTCGTCAAGTTCTACTTTCCTCCCACTCACTTCTTTCGAGAGAAACTCCTTCTCTAGAAAGTTTCCGAACTTAGCAACAAAAGTCTTGCCTTCGGATCTGTGATAGAAGGTGTATCCAATAGTTTCCTTTGGATATCCTATGAAGACACACTTCTCCGATTTGGGTTCGAGCTTATCAGGTTGAAGCTTTTTCACATAAGCATCGCAGCCCCAAACTTTAAGAAACGACAACTTTGGTTTCTTGCCAAACCATAGTTCATAAGGTGTCGTCTCAACGGATTTTGATGGTGCCCTGTTTAACGTGAATGCGGCCGTCTCTAAAGCATAACCCCAAAACGATAGTGGTAAATCAGTAAGAGACATCATAGATCGCAACATATCTAGTAAAGTACGATTACGACGTTCGGACACACCATTACGTTGTGGTGTTCCGGGTGGCGTGAGTTGCGAAACTATTCCACAATTTTTCAAATGTACACCAAACTCGTAACTCAAATATTCTCCTCCACGATCAGATCGTAGAAACTTTATTTTCTTGTTACGATGATTTTCAACTTCACTCTGAAATTCTTTGAACTTTTCAAATGTTTCAGACTTATGTTTCATTAAGTAGATATACCCATATCTGTGAAGGTGAGAAAATAACGATATCCGCCACGAGCCTCAATATTCATCGGACCACATACATCGGTATGTATGATTTCCAATAAATCTGTTGCTCTCTCCATAGTACCGGAGAACGGTGTTTTAGTCATCTTGCCTATGAGGCACGGTTCGCAAGTACCAAGTGATTCATAATCAAGTGGTTCCAAAAGCCCATCAGTATGGAGTTTCTTCATGCGCTTTACACCGATATGACCTAAACGGCAGTGCCACAAGTAAGTTGCACTATCATTATTAACTTTGCATCTTTTGGCTTCTACATTATGAATATGTGTATCACTATCTTCGAGATTCAACAAGAATAGACCACTCTTCAAGGGTGCATGAACATAAAAGATATTATTCATATAAATAGAACAACCATTATTCTCTGATTTAAATGAATAACCGTCTCGCATTAAACAAGATCCAGATATAATGTTCATGCTCAACGCTGGCACCAAATAACAATTATTTAGGTCTAATATTAATCCCGAAGGTAGATGTAGAGGTAGCGTGCCGACCGCGATCACATCGACTTTGGAACCGTTTCCCACGCGCATCGTGACCTCGTCCTTTGCTAGCGTCCGCTTATTCTGTAGTCCCTGTTTCGAGTTGCAAATATTAGCAACAGAACCAGTATCAAATACCCAGGTGCTACTGCGAGCTCTAGTAAGGTACACATCAATAACATGTATATCACATATACCTTTGCTCACTTTGCCATCCTTCTTATCCGCCAAATACTTGGGGCAGTTCCGCTTCCAGTGACCAGTCTGCTTGCAGTAGAAGCACTCAGTTTCAGGCTTAGGTCCAGACTTGGGTTTCTTCTCCTGAGCAGCAACTTGCTTGCTGTTCTTCTTGAAGTTTTCCTTCTTCTTCCCTTTGCCCTTTTTCTTGAAACTAGTGGTTTTGCTAACCATCAACACTTGATGCTCCTTCTTGATTTCTACCTCCGCAGCTTTCAGCATTGCGAAGAGCTCGGGAATAGTCTTGTTCATCCCTTGCATATTATAGTTCATCACGAAGCTCTTGTAGCTTGGTGGCAGTGATTGGAGAATTCTGTCAATGACGCAGTCATCTGGAAGATTAACTCCCATCTGAATCAAGTGATTATTATACCCAGACATTTTGAGTATATGCTCACTGACAGAACTGTTCTCCTCCATCTTGCAGCTATAGAACTTATTGGAGACTTCATATCTCTCAATTCGGGCATTTGCTTGAAATATTAACTTCAACTCCTGGAACATCTCATATGCTCCATGACGTTCAAAACGTCGTTGAAGTCCCGATTCTAAGCCGTAAAGCATGGCACACTGAACTATTGAGTAGTCATCAGCTTTGCTCTGCCAGACGTTCATAACATCTTGCGTTACTCCAGCAGCAGGCCTGTCACCCAGCGGTGCTTCCAGGACGTAATTCTTCTGTGCAGCAATGAGGATAATCCTCAGGTTACGGACCCAGTCCGTGTAATTGCTACCATCATCTTTCAACTTTGCTTTCTCAAGGAACGCATTAAAATTCAACGGAACAATAGCACGAGCCATCTATCTACAATCAACATAAACAAGCAAGATACTATCAGGTACTAAGTTCATGATAAGTTTAAGTTCAGTTAATCAAATTACTTAGGAACTCCCACTTAGATAGACATCCCTCTAATCCTCTAAGTGATCACGTGATCCAAATCAACTAAACCATAACCGATCATCACGTGAGATGGAGTAGTTTTCAATGGTGAACATCGTTATGTTGATCATATCTACTATATGATTCACGCTCGACCTTTCGGTCTCCGTGTTCCGAGGCCATATCCGTATATGCTTGGCTCGTCAAGTATAACCCGAGTATTCTGCGTGTGCAACTGTTTTGCACCCGTTGTATTTGGACGTAGAGCTTATCACACCCGATCATCACGTGGTGTCTGGGCACGACGAACTTTGGCAATGGTGCATACTCGGGGAGAACACTTCTTGATAATTTAGTGAGAGATCATATTATAATGCTACCGTCAATCAAAGCAAGATAAGATGCATAAAAGGATAAACATCACATGCAATCAATATAAGTGATATGATATGGCCATCATCATCTTGTGCTTGTGATCTCCATCTCCGAAGCACCGTCATGATCACCATCGTCACCGGCGCGACACCTTGATCTCCATCGTAGCATCGTTGTCGTCTCGCCAATCTTATGCTTCCACGACTATCACTACCGTTTAGTAATAAAGTAAAGCATTACATCGCGATTGCATTGCATACAATAAAGCGACAACCATATGGCTCCTGCCAGTTGCCGATAACTCGGTTACAAAACATGATCATCTCATACAATAAAATCAGCATCATGCCTTGACCATATCACATCACAACATACCCTGCAAAAACAAGTTAGACATCCTCTACTTGGTTGTTGCAAGTTTTACGTGGCTGCTACGGGCTTAAGTAAGAACTCATCTCACCTACGCATCAAAACCACAACGATAGTTCGTCAAATAGACTCCGTTTTAACCTTCTCAAGGATCGGGCGTAGTCACACTTGGTTCAACTAAAGTTGGAGAGGCAGTCTTCCGCAAGCCATCTGTGTGCAAAGCACGTCGAGGGAACCGGTCTCGCGTAAGAGTACGCGTAAGGTTGGTCCGGATCGTCTCACCCAACAATACCGCCGAACCAAAGTATGACATGCTGGTAGGCAGTATGACTTGTATCGCCCACAACTTACTTGTGTTCTACTCGTGCATATAACATCAAACCATAAAACCTAGGCTCGGATGCCACTGTTGGGGAACGCAGTAATTTCGAAAATTTTCCTACGCACACGCAAGATCATGGTGATGCACAGCAACGAGAGGGGAGAGTGTTGTCTACGTACCAATGCAGACCGACTGCGGAAGCGATCACACAACGTAGAGGAAGTAGTCGTACGTCTTCTTCCCGATCCGACCGATCCAAGCACCGTTACTCCGGCACCTCCGAGTTCTTAGCACACGTTCAGCTCGATGACGTTCCTCGGGCTCCGATCCTGCAAAGTGTCGAGGAAGAGTTCTGTCAGCACGACGGCGTGATGACGATCTTGATGTACTACCGACACAGGGCTTCGCCTAAGCACTGTAACGGTACGATCGAGGTGGAATTTGGTGGCAGGGGGCACCGCACACGGCTAAGGAACGATCTCAAGGATCAACTTGTGTCCCTTGGGGTGCCCCCTGCCCCCGTATATAAAGGTTGGAGGAGGGGGAGCCGGCCGGCCAGGGAGAGGAGGCGCAGGGGAGTCCTACTCCCACCGGGAGTAGGACTCCTCCCTCCAATCCTAATCCTATTAGGACTCCCGGGGGGAAAAGGAGAGAGAAGGGGGGCCGGCCCCCTATCCTAGTCCTACTAGGACTTGGGGAAAGGGGGGGGGGGCGCCGGCCAGCTTGTGGGCTTCCCTTTTCTCTTTTCCACTAAGGCCCAATAGGCCCATTCGTCTCCCGGGGGGTTCCGGTAACCCTCCCGGTATTCCGGTAAAATCCCGATTTCACCCGGAACACTTCCTATGTCCAAACATAGGCTTCCAATATATCAATCTTTACGTGTCGACCATTTCGAGACTCCTCGTCATGTCCGTGATCTCATCCGGGACTCCGAACAACCTTCGGTACATCAAAATGCATAAACTCATAATAACTGTCATCGTAACGTTAAGCGTGCGGACCCTATGGTTCGAGAACAATGTAGACATGACCGAGACACGTCTCCGGTCAATAACCAATAGCGGGACCTGGATGCCCATATTGGCTCCTACATATTCTACGAAGATCTTTATCGGTCAGACCGCATAACAACATACGTTGTTCCCTTTGTCATCGGTATGTTACTTGCCCGAGATTCGATCGTCGGTATCCAATACGTAGTTCAATCTCGTTACCGGCAAGTCTCTTTACTCGTTCCATAATACATCATCTCACAACTAACATATTAGTTGCAATGCTTGCAAGGCTTATGTGATGTGCATTACCGAGAGGGCCCAGAGATACCTCTCCGACAATCGGAGTGACAAACCCTAATCTCGAAATACGCCAACCCAACATCTACCATTGGAGACACCTGTAGTACTCCTTTATAATCACCCAGTTACGTTGTGACGTTTGGTAGTACCCAAAGTGTTCCTCCGGTAAACGGGAGTTGCATAATCTCATAGTTATAGGAACATGTATAAGTCATGAAGAAAGCAATAGCAACATACTAAACGATCGGGTGCTAAGCTAATGGGATGGGTCATGTCAATCAGATCATTCAACTAATGATGTGACCTCGTTAATCAAATAACAACTCTTTGTTCATGGTTAGGAAACATAACCATCTTTGATTAACGAGCTAGTCTAGTAGAGGCATACTAGTGACACTCTGTTGGTCTATGTATTCACACATGTATTATGTTTCCGGTTAATACAATTCTAGCATGAATAATAAACATTTATCATGATGTAAGGAAATAAATAATAACTTTATTATTGCCTCTAGGGCATATTTCCTTCAGTTTTTACCCGGTGTCATGGGCTACCTGCTGGGCCAACATGGGCCCGCCCCTGCTTCTAGGAGAAGGACTGTAGTGGACTACAGGTTTCATACCAAGGAGCAGCAGGATTTCTATGAGACTGTTTTGCTTGACAAGAAGCCAATGGGCCGACTGGACCTACATGAAGGAGAATGAGGAACACTACCCTGGAGTATATGACAGCTTTAGTGCGTGTGGAGTGGCAGACTTTGTTGGGCAGAAGCTCACAAAGTGGAACGAGGAGCTAATCATGCAATTCTACTCCACAACACACTTTTATCCGGATGGCAGGATCACTTGGATGTCAGAGGGTACAAGGTACCAATCCACTGTTGAGGAATGGGCGAAGTTGATCAATGCCCCAGAGGAGCAAGCAGATGACTTGGACATTTATGCCAAGAAGAAGATGGACCACAACACCATGTCCAACATGTACAAGGAGATTCCGAATGAAGCACTTGACACGTTCAAGTTTGGCTCAGTGCACTATCTTCTGTCAGGATTGCCTACGATCAACTGGATCCTTAGGCACACTCTTCTGCCCAAGTCTAGAGATCACAAGATGATCAGAGGTCACGCGATCAATTTGCTTCATGTTTTTGACGTGCCTCAAAAATTCAAAGTCATGAGTCTCATAGTGGAAACAATCAAGAGGAGAGCAGCAGACCAGAAGAGGAGCTGTGGATATGCCCCACAGATTCAGGAGCTCATCAACTCCAAGATGGGCACGGGCATATACCTCTTGGATAAGGAACATCTACCCATCCGTCCAGATTTCGAGGATAACCAAGTGGTCATGACTGAGAATGAGCCATCATCTGTCCATGCACAAGCTCAGAAGGAGAAGGCGAAGAAGGAGAAAGCTGCCAGGATGCCTACTCAAGCGGAGGCATCTGATTACTTCCTGAAAACCAAACAAGAGCAGCTTGGTTACCTAATTGCGTCCACCCTGCGGATTGAGCAAGGACTTGCCACCCTGACTTAGAACCAGGCAAGCTTAGAGAGGATCATGGAACAGAGGTTCTATGACATGGACATCAAGGTGACAGAGATACAGACCGCCGTGGAGCAGCTCCAGGAGGACATGAATGAGAGGAGAGGCAGGACCACGACTGATGCTTTTGCGAGGGTGCCACGAGGTCCGAGGTCGTCTACACTGCCAGTTGCTGACACCAGAGCTACAACGTCTGCGCCAGCCACAACCTCAGTTCCACCAGCTCCAGCATCCACTTCAGCCTTGACTCCGACCACGTCTACCGAAGGCTTCGTCCTTGGAGTGCTCCGGACTCCACCACCACCTGAAGACCAAGCCTGAGCGTCGACTTAGCACTATGCATTTTCTAGGAACTTTTTGGTAACTTGTTGCCAAAGGGGGAGAAAATGTATAGATCATAGGCTTCGAGAGAGAGTGTTGCTTTTATTCTCTCTTGTTTTATTTGGTGGTTTTTCGAACTTTGTTTGCTTGTGTGTGAGATACTACGTCCTTATGTTTGTGAGACATCGATGATCATGTGTTTGATCATAAGCTACACTTAATGTTTGCTTAATGCTTGCTTAAATATTATCATTCTATCTATCGTTTGTGATCATTCACTATTCTTGGTGATGAGTGCATGTATTTCAATCTTATCATTTTTGAGCGCTCCACCAAGATGTATGTCACATGGAAGAGTAACCCATGATTCTAACTCCTTGTGCATTTGCAGTCCAAAGCAAATTTTAAATATGCACAAATTTAGGGGGAGCTCTTATTTGTCACATACTTCTCAAAGCGATGATATATTTCATGCTTATTATCATTTGTCAAAGCTTTGATCTATATGTTGTCATCAATTACCAAAAAGGGGGAGATTGAAAGTGCAACTATCCCTAGGTGGTTTTGGTAATTCATAACAACATATAGCTCATTGAGCTAATGCTATTTCAAGATGATTATTTCAGGAAAGCTCAATGATTGGCATGGCATGGATGTGAAAGTGGAACTTCAAAATGCTAAGGACAAAGAATTGGCTCAAGCTCAAAAGTTCAAGACTCTTCATTTTATGTTTTAGTGATCCAAGATCACATTGAGTCTTTAGGAAAAGCCAATACTATCAAGGAGGGATGAGGTGTTGCTTAATGAGCCTCTTGCTCTATGTGCTTAATGATATGCTCCAAAATCCTCAGCTACTTGCCCACATCCACAAATGACCTAAACCCTAAGCCAAACTCGGTCATACCGATTCTTTCAATCCGGCGCCACCGAGTTTCACTTGTCATTTGCCACTGCCAAACCCTAGCAATTCGGTCCTACCGATAAGGATCTCGGTCTCACCGAGATGGGCTTGCAAACTCTCTGTTTCCCTTTCATAACTTTTCGGTCTCACCGAAAGAGCGAATCGGTCCCACCGAGAATGCAAGGTAAACTCTATGTTTCCTTCTTGTAACTTTTCGGTCTCACCGAAAGAGCAAGTCGGTCCCACCGAGTTTGCCTGACCAACTCTCTGGTTAGCTTATTGCCAAACTCGGTCTCACCGAGTTTGTGCAATCGGTCTCACCAAGATTACGTTATGCCCAAACCCTAACCCAATCGGTCCTACCGAGTTGCATGTCAGTCCTACCGAAATTCCTAACGGTCACTAGGTTTACTATTTCGGTCCAACCGAGTTTTCTGATTCGGTCCCACCGAGATTGGTAAATTGCGTGTAACGGTTGGATTTTGTGTGGAGGCTATAAATACCCCTCCACCCCCTCTTCACTCGTGGAGAGAGCCATCAGAACACATACACCATTCCAACTCGTATGTTCTGAGAGAGAACCACCTACTCATGTGTTGAGACCAAGATATTCCATTCAAACCATATGAATCTTGATCTCTAGCCTTTCCCAAGTTGCTTTCCACTCAAATCTTCTTTCCACCAGATCCAAATCATATGAGAGAGAGTTGAGTGTTGGGGAGACTACCATTTGAAGCACAAGAGCAAGGAGTCCTCATCAACACACCATTTGTTACTTCTTGGAGAGTGGTGTCTCCTAGATTGGCTAGGTGTCACTTGGGAGCCTCCGACAAGATTGTGGAGTTGAACCAAGGAGTTTGTAAGGGCAAGGAGATCGTCTACTTTGTGAAGATCTACCGCTAGTGAGGCAAGTCCTTCGTGGGCGATGGCCATGGTGGGATAGACAAGGTTGCTTCTTTGTGGACCCTTCGTGGGTGGAGCCCTCCATGGACTCGCAACCGTTACCCTTCGTGGGTTGAAGTCTCCATCAACATGGATGTAGGATAGCACCACCTATCCGAACCACGGGAAAAACATCCGTGTCTCCAATAGTGTTTGAATTCTCCAAACCCTACCCTTTATATTCTTGCAAGTTGCATGCTTTACTTTCCGCTGCCAATACACTCTTTGCATGCTTGCTTGAATTGTGCAATGATTGCTTGACTTGTCCTAAGATAGCTAAAAACTGCCAAGAACTAAAATTGGGAAAAGGTTAAGTTTTTATTTGGTCAAGTAGTCTAATCACCCCCTCTAGACATACTTTCGATCCTACAGTAAGTAACCAAAGAGTAGTCTCTTTCTTTTTTTCAACATAACAGTCTACTTATCCGATGCACTTGGGCTAACAAGAACATAAAAAAACACAAATGACTAATCATTTGGAAGGCAGCATGGCTGAGCCCTACGCATGGCTAGTCAAGCCCTCTTGCCAAGCTGGAAAGTTTCTTACAAATGCGGAAATATCCATAAGATTGCATCTCTCCTGTTCTACTCAAATAATATTTTGTATATATCAGAGGTTTCAAAAGCCAGGTACCAGTTAACTCCTATTGTGTCTGTTTGTATATATATATATATCATTGGTCTATTTTATTCTAGAGCCTTACTAACCAAATAAAGATCAAACTTTTGAAGTAAATTCTATGCCTAGAAACCAAATAAGAACTACACTGAAAATATTTATGAATTACTACAACTATTTAGAGCATTTTAGACTACTTTAGTATGAGACTGTAATCAAGAATAATGAATGTGGGTGATCTGGTATCTTGTTCGAACAATAAAATAAATAAGGACAGATAGGTAATGGATTTGACCAACAAAACCAAATACTTCTAGATCTGTACGAACTTCTAAAGAATTGATCAAATCTTAAAAGTTAGAAAGGCTAAGCAGATAGAGTAATGATATGTTACAGGAATAAGCAAGCATGTCCGCTGACCATACATAGTAGCTGATTACTAATGATGCACTGAATGCGAACCGGTGTTTCCATGCCTATCAGGATAAATGTATTCTTTTCTGCAAGGATAAACATGGAAGTGAAGGAAATATGCCCTATAGGCAATAATAAAGTTATTATTTATTTCTTTATATCATGATAAATGTTTATTATTCATGCTAGAATTGTATTAACCGGAAACATGATACATGTGTGAATACATAGATAAACATAGTGTCACTAGTATGCCTCTACTTGACTAGCTCGTTGATCAAAGATGGTTATGTTTCCTAACCATAGACATGAGTTGTCATTTGATTAACGGGATCACATCATTAGGAGAATTATGTGATTGACTTGACCCATTCCGTTAGCTTAGCATTTGATCGTTTAGTATGTTGCTATTGCTTTCTTCATGACTTATACATGTTCCTATGACTATGAGATTATGCAACTCCCGTTTACCGGAGGAACACTTTGTGTGCTACCAAATGTCACAACGTAACTGGGTGATTATAAAGGTACTCTACAGATGTCTCTGAAGGTACTTGTTGGGTTGGCGTATTTCGAGATTAGGATTTGTCACTCCCATTGTCGGAGAGGTATCTCTGGGCCCACTCGGTAATGCACATCACTATAAGCCTTGCAAGCATTGTAACTAATGAGTTAGTTGCGGGATGATGTATTACAGAACGATTAAAGAGACTTGCCGGTAATGAGATTAAACTAGGTATTAAGATACCGACGATCGGATCTCGGGCAAGCAACATACCGATGACAAAGGGAACAACGTATGTTGTTATGCGGTTCGACCAATAAAGATCTTCATAGAATATGTAGGAGCCAATATGGGCATCCAGGTTCCGCTATTGGTTATTGACCAGAGAAGTGTCTTGGTCATGTCTACATAGTTCTCGAACCCGTAGGGTCCGCACGCTTAACATTCGTTGACGATATAATATTTATGAGTTATGTATGTTGGTAATCGAATGTTGTTTGGAGTCCCGGATGAGACCACGGACATGACGAGGAGCTCCGGAATGGTCCGGAGATAAAGATTCATATATTGGATGATATGGTTAGGCCAAGGGGTTAGGCCCACGGGGCTATAAGTCGGTACAAAAGGAGTTTTGCGGAGGCCAGGGGGCGAAACGCTGGAGACCCTGGCGTCTGGCCCTGGGCGAGACGCCGAGGCCCATGGCGTCTGGGCCAGATGCCAAGGATTGTGGCGTTTGGTCCCGGGGTCCGAGTGGGACTCTTGCCTTTCGGGCAAAACTGAATTTCAGGAGGCTTTTGCTCCAAGTTTCGACCCCAGGGCTCAACATATAAATTGAGGGGCAGGGCTAGCACCAAAGACACATCTAGAAACACCAAGCCGTGTGCCGGCAACCCCGTCCCCTCTAGTTTATCCTCCGTCATAGTTTTTGTAGTGCTTAGGCGAAGCCCTGCGGAGATTGTTCTTCACCAACACCGTCACCACACCGTCGTGCTGCCAGAACTCATATACTACTTCGCCCCTCTTGCTGGATCGAGAAGGCGAGGACGTCACCGAGCCGAACGTGTGCAAAACTCGGAGGTGCCGTGCTTTCGGTACTTGGATCGGTCGGATCGTGAAGACGTACGACTACATCAACCGCGTTGATATAACGCTTCCGCGAACTGTCTACGAGGGTATGTAGACAACGCTCTCCCCTATCGTTGCTATGCATTACCATGATCCTGCGTGTGCGTAGGAATTTTTTTAAAATTACTACGTTCCCCAATAGTGGTATCAGAGCCAGGTTTTATGTGTTGATGTAATGTGCACGAGTAGAACACAAGTGAGTTGTGGGCGATATAAGTCATACTGCTTACCAGCATGTCACACTTTTGTTCGGCGGTGTTGTTGGATGAAGCGGCCCGGACTGACATTACACGTACGCTTACGCGAGACTGGTTTTACCACCGTGCTATGCACACAAGTGACTAGCGGGTGTTAGTTTCTCCAACTTTTGTTGAACCGAGTGTGGCTACGCCCGGTCCTTAAGAAGGTTAAAACAACACTAACTTGACAAACTATCATTGTGGTTTTGATGCGTAGGTAAGAACGGTTCTTGCTCAGCCCATAGCAGCCACGTAAAACTTGCAACAACAAAGTAGAGGACGTCTATCTTGTTTTTGCAGGGCATGTTGTGATGTGATATGGTTAAGGCATGATGCTAAATTTTATTGTATGAGATGATCATGTTTTGTAACCGAGTTATCGGCAACTGGCAGGGGCCATATGGTTGTCGCTTTATTGTATGCAATGCAAACGCCCTGTAATGCTTTACTTTATCACTAAGCGGTAGTGATAGTCGTAGAAGCATAAGTTGGCAAGACGACAACGATGGTACGATGGAGATCAAGGTGTCGCGCCGGTTACGATGGTGATCATGACGGTGCTTCGGAGATGGAGATCAGAAGCACAAGAAGATGATGGACATATCATATCACTTATATTGATTGCATGTGATGTTTATCTTTTATGCCTCTTATCTTGCTTTGATTGACGGTAGCATTATAAGATGATCTCTCACTAAATTATCAAGATATAAGTGTTCTCCCTGAGTATGCACCGTTGCAAAAGTTCTTCGTGCTAAGACACCACGTGATGATCGGGTGTGATAGGCTCTACTTTCAAATACAACGGGTGCAAAATTTTTGCACACGCGGAATACTTAGGTTAAACTTGACGAGCCTAGCATATAACAGATATGGCCTCGGAACACTGAGACCGAAAGGTCGAGCGTGAATCATATAGTAGATATGATCAACATAGTGATGTTCACCATTGAAACTACTCCATCTCACGTGATGATCGGACATGGTTTAGTTGATATGGATCATGTGATCACTTAGAGGATTAAGAGGGATGTCTATCTAAGTGGGAGTTCTTAAGTAATATGATTAATTGAACTTAAATTTATCATGAACTTAGTCCTGGTAGTATTAGCATATCTATATTGTAGATCAATAGCTCGCATTTAGCTCCCCAGTTTTATTTTTGATATGTTCCTAGAGAAAACTAAGTTGAAAGATGTTAGTAGAAATGATGCGGATTGGATCCGTGATCTGAGGTTTATCCTCATTGCCGCACAAAAGAATTATGTCCTTGATGCACTGCTAGGTGACAAACCTATTGCAGGAGCAGATGCAGATGTTATGAGCGTTTGGCTAGCTCAATATGATGACTACTTGATAGTTTAGTGCACCATGCTTAAACGGCTTAGAATCAGGATTTAAAAGACGTTTTGAACGTCATGGACCATATGAGATGTTCTAGGAGTTGAAGTTAATATTTCAAGCAAATACCCGAGTTAAGAGATATGAAGTCTCCAACAAGTTCTATAGCTAAAAGATGGAGGAGAATAGCTCAAGCAGTGAGCATGTGCTCAGATTGTCTGGGTACTACAATCGCTAGAATCAAGTGGGAGTTAATCTTTCAGATAAAATAGTGATTGACATAATTCTCTAGTCACCACCACCAAGTTAGTAGAATTTCGTGATGAACTGTAATATGCAAGGGATAACGGAAACGATTCCCAAGTTCTTCGTGATGCTGAAATCGACGAAGGTAGAAATCAAGAAAAACATCAAGTGTTGATGATAAACAAAACCACTAGTTTCAAGTAAAGGGACAAAGGGAAGAAAGGGGAACTTCAAGAAGAACGGCAAGCAAGTTGCTGCTCAAGTGAAAAAACCCAAGTCTGGACCTAAGCCTGAAACTGAGTGCTTCTACTACAAAGGGACTGGTCACTGGAAGTGGAACTACCCCAAGTAATTGGCGGATAAGAAGGATGGCAAAGTGAACATAGGTATATTTGATATACATGTTATTGATGTGTACTTTACTAGTGTTTATAACAACCCCTCAGTATTTGATACTAGTTCAGTTGCTAAGAATAGTAACTCGAAACGGGAGTTGCAGAATGAACAGAGACTAGTTAAGGGTGAAGTGACGATGTGTATTGGAAATGGTTCCAAGATTGATATGATTATCATCGCACACTCCCTATACTTTCGGGATTAGTGTTAAACCTAAAATAAATGTTATTTAGTGTTTGCGTTGAGCATGAATATGATTGGATCATATTTATTGCAATACGGTTATTCATGTAAGTTAGAGAATAATTGTTGTTCTGTTTACATGAATAAAACCTTCTATGGTCATACACCCAATGAAAATGGTTTGTTGGATCTCGATCGTAGTGATACACATATTCATAATATTGAAGCCAAAAGATGCAAAGTTAATAATAATAGTGCAACTTATTTGTGGCACCGCCGTTTAGGTCATATTGGTGTAAAGCGCATGAAGAAACTCCATGCTGATGGGCTTTTGGAATCACTTGATTATGAATCATTTTGATGCTTGTGAACTATGTCTCATGGGAAAGATGACTAAGACTCCGTTCTTCGGAACAATGGAGCGAGCCACTGACTTATTGGAAATAATACATACCGATGTATGCGGTCCAATGAGTGTTGAGACTCACGGCGGGTATCATTGTTTTCTAACCTTCACAGATGATTTGAGAAGATATGTGTATATCACTTGATGAAACATAAGTCTGAAACATTTGAAAAGTTCATATAATTTCAGAGTGAAGTGGAAAATCATCGTAATAAGAAAATAAAGTTTCTATGATCTGATCGTGGAGGAGAATATTTGAGTTACGAGTTTGGTCTTCATTTGAAACAATGCGAAATAGTTTCGCAACTCACGCCACCTGGAACACCACAGCGTAATGGTGTGTCCGAACATCATAACCGTACTTTATTTGATATAGTGCAATCTATGATGTCTCTTGCTGATTTACCACTATCGTTTTGGGGTTATGCATTAGAGACAGATGCATTCACATTAAAAAGGGCACCATCTAAATCCGTTGAGACGACACCGTATGAACTGTGGTTTAGTAAGAAACCTAAGCTGTCATTTCTTAAAGTTTGAGGTTGCAATGCTTATGTGAAAAAGTTTCAACCTGATAAGATCAGACCCAAATCGTAGAAGTGCGTCTTCATAGGATGCCCAAAAGAAAATGTTGGGTACACCTTCTATCATAGATCCGAAGGCAAGATATTAATTGCTGAGAATGGATCCTTTCTAGAGAAGGAGTTTCTCTCGAAAGAAGTGAGTGGGAGGAAAGTAGAACTTGATGAGGTAACTGTACCTGCTCCCTTATTGGAAAGTAGTTCATCACAGAAATCTATTCCTGTGACTACTACACCAATTAGTGAGGAAGCTAATGATGATGATCATGTAACTTCAGATCAAGTTACTACCGAACCTCGTAGGTAAACCAGAGTGAGATCCGCACCAGAGTGGTGTGATAATCCTATTCTGGAGGTCATGTTACTTGACCATGACGAACCTACGAACTATGAGGAAGCGATGATGAGCCCAGATTCCACGAAATGACTTGAGGCCATGAAATCTGAGATGAGATCCATGTATGAGAAAAAAGTATGGACTTTGATTGACTTGCCCAATGATCGGCGAGCCATTGAGATTAAATGGATCTTCAAAAGGAAGACGGACGCTGATAGTAGTGTTACTATCTACAAAGCTAGAATTGTCGCAAAAAGGTTTTCGACAAGTTCAAGGTGTTGACTACGATGAGAGTTTCTCACTCGTATCTATGCTTAAGTCTGTCCGAATCATGTTAGCAATTGCCGCATTTTATGAAATCTGGCAAATGGATAAACAAAACTGCATTCCTTAATGGATTTATTTAAGAAGAGTTGTATATGATGCAACCAGAAGGTTTTGTCAATCCTAAAGGTGCTAATAAAATATGCAAGCTCCAGCGATCCATCTATGGACTGGTGCAAGCATCTCGAAGTTGGAATATACGCTTTGATAAGTTGATCAAAGCATATAGTTTTATACAGACTTGCAGTGAAGCCTGTATTTACAAGAAAGTGAGTGGGAGCACTACAGCATTTCTGATAAGTATATGTGAATGACATATTGTTGATCGGAGATAATGTAGAATTATTCTGCAAAGCATAAATGAATGTTTGAAAGGAGTTTTTCAAAGAAAGACCTCGGTGAAACTGCTTACATATTGAGCATCAAGATCTATAGAGATAGATCAAGACGCTTGATAAGTTTTTCAATGAGTATATACCTTGACAAGATTTTGAAGTAGTTCAAAATGGAACAGTCAAAGAAACAGTTCTTTCCTGTGTTACAAGGTGTGAAACTGAGTAAGACTCAAATCCCGACCATGGCAGAAGATAGAAAGAGAATGAAAGTCATTCCCTATGCCTTGGCCATAGGTTCTATAAAATATGCCATGATATGTACCAGATCTATTGTATTACCCTACACTGATTTTGGCAAGGGAGTACAATAGTGATCTAGGAGTAGATCATTGGGCAGCGGTCAAAATTAACCTTAGTGGAATAAGGATTTATTTCTCGATTATGGAGGTGACAAAAGGTTCGTTGTAAAGGGTTACGTCAATGCAAATTTTGACACTGATCCAAATGACTCTAAAGTCTTAATCTGGATACATTTTAAAAGTGGGAGCAATTTGCTAGAGTAGCTCCGTGCAGAGCATCCTTGACATAGAAATTTGCAAAATACATACGGATCTGAATGTGACAGACCCGTAGACTAAACTTCTCTCAGAAGCAAAACATGATCACACCTTAGTACTCTTTGGGTGTTAATCACATAGTGATATGAACTAGATTATTGACTCTAGTAAACCCTTTGGATGTTGGTCACATGACGATGTGAACTATGGGTGTTAATCACATGGTGATGTGAACTATTGGTATTAAATCACATGGCGATGTGAACTAGATTATTGACTCTAGTGCAAGTGGGAGACTGGAGGAAATATGCCCTAGAGGCAATAATAAAGTTATTATTTATTTCCTTATATCATGATAAATGTTTATTATTCATGCTAGAATTGTATTAACCGGAAACATGATACATGTGTGAATACATAGACAAACATAGTGTCACTAGTATGCCTCTACTTGACTAGCTCGTTGGTCAAAGATGGTTATGTTTCCTAACCACAGACATGAGTTGTCATTTGATTAACGGGATCACATCATTAGGAGAATTATGTGATTGACTTGACCCATTCCGTTAGCTTAGCATTTGAGCGTTTAGTATGTTGCTATTGCTTTCTTCATGACTTATACATGTTCCTATGACTATGATATTATGCAACTCCCGTTTACCGGAGGAACACTTTGTGTGCTACCAAACGTCACAACATAACTAGGTGATTATAAAGGTGCTCTACAGGTGTCTCCGAAGGTATTTGTTGGGTTGGCATATTTCGAGATTAGGATTTGTCACTCCGATTGTCGGAGAGGTATCTCTAGGCCCACTCAGTAATGCACATCACTATAAGCCTTGCAAGCATTATAACTAATGAGTTAGTTGTGGGATGATGTATTACAGAATGAGTAAAGAGACTTGCCGGTAATGAGATTAAACTAGGTATTAAGATACTGACGATCGAATCTCGGGCAAGTAACATACCGATGACAAAGGGAACAACGTATGTTGTTATGTGGTTCGATCGATAAAGATCTTCGTAGAATATGTAGGAGCCAATATGGGCATCTAGGTTCTGCTATTGGTTATTGACCAGAGAAGTGTCTCGGTCATGTCTACATAGTTCTCGAACCCGTATGGTCCGCACGCTTAACGTTCCTTGACGATATAGTATTTATGAGTTATGTATGTTGGTAACCGAATGTTGTTCGGAGTCCCGGATGAGATCACGGACATGACGAGGAGCTCCGAAATGGTCCGGAGGTAAAGATTCATATATTTGATGATATGGTTAGGCCAAGGGGTCAGGCCCACGGGGCTATAAGTCGGTACAAAAGGAGTATTGCGGAGGCCGAGGGGGCAAACGCCGGAGACCCTTGCGTCTGGCCTTGGGCCAGATGCCGAGGCCCATGGTGTCTGGGCCAGACGCCAAGGATCGTGGCGTTTGGTCTTAGAGTCCGAGTGGGACTATTGCCTTTCGGGCAAAACCGACTTTGAGGAGGCTTTTGCTCCAAGTTTCGACCCCAGGGCTCAACATATAAATAGAGGGGCAGGGCTAGCACCAAAGACACATCTAGAAACACCAAGCCGTGTGCCGGCAACCCCGTCCCCTCTAGTTTACCCCCCGTCATAGTTTTTGTAGTGCTTAGGTCAATCCCTGCAGAGATTGTTCTTCACCAACACCGTCACCACGCCGTCGTGCTGCCAGAACTCATCTACTACTTCGCCCCTCTTATTGGATCGAGAAGGCGAGGACGTCACCGAGCCGAACGTGTGCAGAACTCGGAATTGCCGTTCTTTCGATACTTGGATCGGTCGGATCGTGAAGACGTACAACTACATCAACCACGCTGATATAACGCTTCCGCGAACGAACTACGAGGGTACGTAGACAACTCTCTTCCCTCTCGTTGCTATGCATCACCATGATCCTGCATGTCCGTAGGAATTTTTTTGAAATTACCATGTTCCCCAACAGGAAGTGGAGTGATCAAGCACACCGAAAAGAGTTTTCATGACTTAAAAATAATAAACAGAATGTGGAAATAAGTGCTTTGAAACATACTAGAATTTTGGAGCTGCACAAAAGATGCAGCTGAAGAGGACACCCCTAAATGAAAACATCGAGCTAAAAAATTAAGCTAGCAAACCAGTCTGACCTATTATATATCCCACATGGACAGCAGCAGTACATATTGAAGCAACAAAATTGACAAGCAAAAATCCCCATATATGAACATCACAATCTGTGGGCATTAACTAAACACAAATTAAACCTAAAAGAAGTCAAATGATAATTCTTCTACAACATTAACACATGGGTGATAACATCAAGAAAACAATGATTGTGTTCACACGAGAGGAATATCACCTTGTTCTTCTTCACCAAATTCTTCTGCTGGATTATTCCTCTTATTTCTCAGATCGGCCGACATCGAATCAAAGGATGGAGCACCTAACAAAGCAGAGCGGGGAAAATCTTTAGGTCTAGTAAAACATTAGCCAAGCGAGTACACAAATTCTTGTCCATTACCTTGAGGAATATGAGATCCAAAAATAATACACTGCGATAAGGTGACCATTATGACAATGTCGATGGAACTGCAAGCACCATTGAGTACAATCATAGAAAAAAAATCAAAAATGGGGGATAGGAGGCAGAGCAGGAGGAGAGGTGAAGCGAGGAGCAGGAAGAAGGAGCTCATGTGGGAAATTGCAACAAGGGAAGAGGTCGTTCGACGATGCATCCTCCATCCAATACATACAGAACAACAGGACATCATCACAATAATACCTTTAATCTAAGAGAATAAATGAATAATACCGAAGAAATGAATGGAATGAGAACAAAACTATAAAGCTTTTATTAATCGATGAGTAGCCTGGTTCACTTCCCAAATAATAAATATGCAGAAATTGAGGGAGATGGACACCGATCAATTTGACATACTGCGCTTTCTGCCAAACTAAGAGACACAACCAGCCAATGTATTTTTAGCTCCACTACACCAATCTGATTGTAAGCTGATCAAGGAAAAAGAATAGACAATATAAACCATGCCAACATCGTCATCAGCACACAAGCGCACAACCCATGGTATATGCAGACACCTAAACCAGAGACAAAAATAGGCCTAGCGCCAGAAAACACACACACACACCAAAATTATACCAAGCAAAAGAAAGCACATACCATCACTTGCAGAGGCAGCATCATACACAAAACTCATAAGAAATGCAAAGAAAGAAGCTAAGGAGCTGTGCATTACCAGAAGAAAGAAGCACAGCCAGGACGGCTCCTTGTACTGGCGCATGGCCGTGGACGCCACGCGCGCGCGTAGGGCAGCTCGTCCTACTTGCGGGCGCTCATGTAGACCTCGGGGAGCTCAAGCACCTTGCGGAGCGGCACGTGCACCTCAGGGCGGAGCCGGTTGCGGACGCGGTAGGCGTAGTGCTTGTCAGGGATAGCGAGGTACTCGGGGCTCGAGTCGCGCGGGGAGACCCGGCGCGCGATGGCCTCGCAGAGCAGCGTTGCGCGGTCGTACGACGAGCGCAGTGACGGGCACCACTTGGCGGTGAACACGATCTTGGCTGTGTCGCCCGCGCGCAGGTGCTCCAGGTCCGACTTGAGCAGCCCGGCGAAGAGGTCGGCGACGCCGTCGTAGAGGTTGCGGAAGGCCTCGTCAGAGTCGTAGCGCGCGAGTACGGCCTGCGCGTGCTCCGCCTCCTTCTCGCACCGGGCCTTGGTGGCCTCAGCCGCGGCGGCGGCAAGGCCGCCAACGCAGCGCCGCTTGCCTCTCTTGCCCCCGGGGCCACCACGGTGACATCGTCCTGGTCCTTGCGCTCATCGCGGGGGCCGTGGAGGAAATGATAGAGGATCTCGGGGAGGTCCTTGAAGCAGCCGAACCTGGCGAAGCCGGTGAGGTTGGGGGCGAGCGTGCGTGGGTGGATGGCGTGCATCCAGAGAGCGGCAACGTAGAAGCCCTCCCTCTCCCCTTTCCCCCCCCCTCTCTCTCTCCCTCTCATCTTCTTCCTTATCTCTCCCTCTCATCCTCTCTCTCTCTCTCCCGCAGATCTAATCGAGCGCCGCCGCCACCGTCACCCTTTGCCTGCAGGTCGCCGCGGCCGCCATGGAAGCTCGCTTCCATGCCCGCACCTCGGTCCCATGAGATCCGAGAAGAGGAGGTTTGGGCGCGATTGACGCGGGAGGATGCACGAGCATGGAGGCGGCTAGGTCGATGGAGATGCGGGAGGTGGGCTCGCGAGAGATATAGGGCGTGTTTGGTTTCCCACATGCAGCCCAACCACGTCTGGGGGATGTGCGCGGCCTGTTTGGTCGTCTGGCCTGCATGCGATTTGTGGTCCGCACAGACCTTAAAGCAGCCTGCAGCCTGGCCCGGCGAAAACTGCCGAATCGCGAGCCTGGCTGGGCACGGCCACGCGTGCAAGGCGGTTGCACGCCTCGGGCAGCACGGAAGACGGAGGGGACATCTCATAACTCGCCCTCCCCACTCTCCTGTCACCATCTAATCGTACTGTGTCCACCGCTCCTCTCTCCCTCATCGCCCCTCCCTCTCCTCTCCTCCGATGGCTCCGCCTCACCCACCGCCACGCCGCCCTCTGACCCCCATCGACCAGCGCATTGCCAGCATCCAGGAGCGTTGGCTGGCCGGGCTCCAGAACTCGGGACGGGACCTGGCGTCGGCGCTGCGAGCGTCGTCCCCCATCTGTTGCCGGCCACCACCAGCGCCGGTTAATGCGGTGCTGGCCGTTTCGGCCGTTCCTGCTACACCGCGGATTCCGGACCTCGTGGTCCTGGGCTCGGCGCAGGCGCCGTCGACGGAGCCGTTGCTTGTTGGGACCCCATTGGGCAGGGAGGTTTTCTTGACCCCCGTCCAAGGGTTTTCTCCTGTCGGCGGGCCGTCCTCCTCGACCTCCGCGTGGCGATGAGCATGGGGCCGATGCCGCAGGCCGTCGCCAGGGCCGGCTCCTCCTCTGCTCCGCCACCTCTCTCCTTCCCGCCGGGGTTTTCAGCCCGGCCGTGATTCGCTGCGACTGCGCGTGCTCCGGTGAGTCAACCCCCCTCAATGCTTGCTCGTAGTTGTAGATTAGGGGGTTTAATTCTTAGGCATGTGCTAGTAGTTAGTGGTTTCGATTGGATGCGATCCCAATCGAATCCAACCGGACTGATCTGTTCTTGTTTCGTACAGTGTGTGTCCTAGGATCTGCTACTGCTACTGCTACTGCTAGTGTGTCCTAGGATCTGTGTTCATGTTAGAATCCCAATGATAGTGTGCTTTGCTAGGATCTGTGTTCATGGTAGGGTCTTGCTAGGATGTGTGTTCATGCAAATGGCATGTTCATGTTCAAGCTAGGATCATATTCATGTTGTTGTTCATGTTGCTAACATACATGTTCAAGCTTGGGTTTGTGTTGATTGTTATACGTGCATGTAGTAGGACCATTTTAGGATGCTACCAAATGTGCATGGCTGCACGTGGGTGCTATTGACACTTGTTGTTGCTATTTTTAGATGTTTCCATGCTTAGGATAGTGCACTGATGAGTGGCAGTTTGCAGAAAAGCAGATGGCACTGATCATTGGCACTTGCTGTTGGGCAAGTCCACTGATCAGTGGCATTTGCCCAATAGCAAGTGGCATTGATAAGTGGCATTTGCCCATATAAAAATGCCACTTATCAATGTCACTTGCTGTTGGGCAAGTCCACTGATTAGTGCCATTTGACTAACAACAAGTGGCATTGATAAGTGGCATTTGCTTAAAGAGTTTCTGCACTGATCAGTGGCATTTGCTCTTGGGTAAATGTCTCTGATCATTGCCATTTTGCAAAGAGTTTGTGCACTAATACTTATCATCTTATCTGACAAGATATTGAAGACTGACTGGGATGTGGCGGATGGAGGAGCTTAGGTTTTTTGAAGAGTTTGTGCACTAATACTTATCATCTTACATGACAAGATACTCTCCCCTCTCATTGCTATGCATCACCATGATCTTGCGTGTGCGTAGGATTTTTTTTGAAATTACTGTGTTCCCCAACACAAATACCGCTAGCGGGCGAGGCGAATCTCGCGGGCGGAGCGGTAGGACTCGAATAGCGCCTCCTGCTCCACGAGGTCCGCGTCCGGCGCGACCGCCCTGCTGGCGGCGACCGACGCATCCACTTGCAGATGCTCCTGGAGGAGGTTGTGCTTGTAGTTGGTGTTGGCCTGTGCCTCCCGGAACTGCTCCTCCCGCACCATGTCCATATAATGGGCACGGGCCTCGCCGATGGTCAGGGTGCAATGCACCGGTGAGAGTGGAGCGGAGGAGGGTGCCGCAGAGGAAGATGAGGGTGGCGTTGGCTCGTCGTCGAAGGCGTCCTCCATTTGCACGTCCTCTGGCTGCCTGCCGGCCTACTAGTCGGCAGCAATGGCGGCCATGGAAATCTTCCGCTCTGACGTCAGCCCGTCCTAGAGAGCTTTCGCCGCGGAGGGGTCCATGGCGAGGGTGGTGTGGAGAGGATGGCTGTGGCTATGGCCGGGGCACCGGGCAACGATTTATATCGCACTGGTGGGTGGCAGACAGACAGACGGGTAGCGCCAGAGGAGATGCCTCGGCAACCGCGTGCCATCAATGCGGGTCGCAGACGGATGGACAGGCGGCCGTCGTGTCATTTGAACGCGCGACAGTCGCCTACATAGGGAAGTGGTGCAGGAGGCCCTCTCTTAGCCGGCGCGTCGCTTCAATGCCGGCGCCAGTGAGCGGCCGCGTCCGCTCTGGGCGGGCATGAATGCGGGCGCTGACGCTCTGGAGCGATGCTGACTGAAAAAGCACGGGCGATGTGAGGTTTTTTTTTCTGGGCCAGGGCGGTCAGAAATGGGCTTGGGATCGGTCCGGACTCCCGCAAACCTTCCCCAATTTTGTCTCTCGTTTATGGGAGAAATCACGTCCGGACCACTCCGCGGATCAATACAGGCCCGCGTTGGATGGCTTCCGCGGTCCAGACAGCTAAGAGAGGTTTATGGGTCGGCGTTGGAGATGCCCTTACTTAACTTTCCATATTAATTCTCTCTACCCCATTACAAACCAACACCTTAAGATTGACGAAGTCGCTTAAGATGCCTTCATAATCGACGCGAACATCTCCTCTTAGTGAACACACATTATCAGAGGCCCTGAAATAAAACCAGAAAATGCAAGCACGAATGTCAGGTCTAGAACCTAAACTCTGGTGGGGTCTAACCATGGAAATGTAGGTCGAGAGGTCCCTGGATCGCTCATTCGGGACACACGTGTACAATCCTTGAAGTGATCCTTTTTGGCCTAAAGTTTGGACTTTGCAACAGTTTGGATATCTTTTTGCTAAATAACCTATTTCTTCCTCTATCTAAAATTAATTATCGTTCAAACGGATGTATCTAGCCTAATTAATTCTGGACAGAGGGAGTATCGGCAATGAGTACTACGTATTACCTCCGTCCCGAATTAATTGTCTTAAATTTGTCTAAATATGAATGTATATAAACACTATTCAAGACAGAGGGTAGGAAATAGAAGATAAACACGAGGCACCCACTAAAAAAAGATGAACACGAGGCATCACAAAGCTATGTGAAAGCAGTGGCGGAGCTTGGCCCAAATAGTTGGGCGAGCCGGTTGAAGGAAATAAGTATGGGCTTATGTTTTGGTCCCAAAAGTAGGTATACAATAGAAAAATTTTGTGGGCTGGGTCGGCCTTGTTGGAGCAACGCCACTGATGTTAGGTCTGGCTAAAAAATGCTATTGTCTCAAAAAAGAAGGCTAAAAAATGCTATGTGAAGTAAAATGTGGAATCACTGCATGGCACACACAATAGTATTAGGAAAACTCTTTTAATCAACCAGCCGATTTCTGGGTTCATCCACCGCTTCGCTCGTGTGACACCTGTTCACGTGACGTGGTGCCCATGGCTCCGTCTACCTTAACCAACCTCAACCACTTATTCCTTATCCTGAGCATTCTCTTGCCCACCTACAAGCAAGGTAGCCATCAACTATCTCTGTTCATGTCTTGCAGCTCCTTCACCACGGCTAGGCGCAAATCTGGTGGTGAGCTTGCAAGCTGCAACACATGGTGGGTCTGTAGCAGCAGCGGCGGGGCGCTCCTCGGCTTGCGGCAGGGGCAGCAATGCTTGCAACTGCAGATCACGGTCATCTGCTGTCTCCACCACGGCCATCAGTCGTCGTAGGTCTGTCGGCCGCCATGGAGCATCCGACTGTGCTTGGCACGACCATCGACGACCTCCTCCCATCGCCCCTGACCATCACCGACCACCCCCTACTGCAATTGCAACGACAGAGCTGAAAAGGACGGATGCGAACGGCGGTGACATGGTGTTTCTGCCACATGATTTCCTTTGCAAATTTCTGCAACATCGCGTGTGTTGCAGAAGTTCCTTCCGCAACAACTCCTATGTTGCAAAAAAGTGAAGATAAAAAAAAATCCGCAACAACATCTTTGTTGCAAAAAAGTTATGTAACAATATCTCTATTGCAAAGAAATTTTGTAACAAGACTTCTGTTGTAAAAAGAAAATTCTGCAACAAGACCTCTATTGCAGAAAAAAATTGTAACAAGACTTCTGTTGGAAAAATAAAATTCTGTAACAAGACCTCTATTGTAAAAAACAATCCGCAACAAGACTTTTGTTGCAATGATGGAGGCGTCGCTTGGCTGCTTGGCCACTCGATACACTATATCTGACGGCTTGCGATCCGGCTGATCTTTTTGAAAGATCAGCCGGCGGACGTGTAGCGTCGCTCATAGTATTATGCGAAAGACCGTGTTAAGAAGAAAAAGTCCACCACAACATTGTTTAAAGTCAATTATTGAATTAGTGTTATGGAAGGAATGTTTTTATCCACTTCAACACACGGAAATAAGTTGCCATATCTCTGATTCCCATTACCATCCCGTACCCTGGTGCTAGCGCCTAGCAAGAGGAGCTCTCTGCTTTCTTTCTCTCGATTTGTTGATTCATTGATGGCGCTTATGCACGCGACATGGTATGCTCGAACTGGAGGTTGTTTTTGTCAGTTGTTTTCCTCATCTTGAAGGCGGCAACATAAAGACGAGAGGCAAGAGTAACGTGGGACGGTAACCTCCGTGGATGTTCCGCCGGCATACCGAAGGTTCCCGCCATAAGGGAATCTCTTTGAGACTGATCCGTTGGTCCCACTGCGACCATCGACGATGGTTGGAAGTCGGCGGTGAATGTGCTTTCATGTCATACATGTACAAGGTGCCACCCAGCATGTAGCAGAGCATCTCGCCATCGTCAACCCAGGCGCTCGAAGGGCCGAAGTGGCTAGCGAGCCGATTGATCTCAAAGCTATAGCGCAGATCCCACTGCGGTTGTTTGTCGTCCTCCGGCGGCGGTGACATGACCCAAAAGTGGACGCCCCTTTGATAGACGGTGGCGTGCACTGCGAAGTACGGCTGGCCGCCGAGCTCAAAGGGGTGCATTGTAACGCCCCGAGACCGATGTGCCAGGTGTCGTGCAGTCATTCGATGTTGTTGTGTTGTCATGTGCTTGCGTGTTGCATCATGTCACGTCATCATGTGCATTGCATCATGTCATCGTGTCATAATCTTTTGCATCTCAACTAAATAATTCGTATGGGTCTTCGATCCATTTAATTCGAGGGAAGGATGACTTCTCTTTATAATATATCCTCCCGATATTAGTGGAGTTACTATAATAAATATTCCATTCTTTTGGAATTAACCGGAACACACTTGCAAAATCCCAACGCCTTTTATTATTTCTTCTCTTGGCCTCTAACTTTGTCACGTGGCCTTTCATCATTTTCCGGAGCTCCACATAATTTCTCAACATTTTTGGACTCTCCTAAATCCTAGTCCTTGTGCAACCTTTCTAATTAAATTCAATTGTCCTTGAATTTAATTCTTGCAATCTTGCCCACTTCATTTTTCTCGGAACAAGTGCATTTTTGTGAGTCCGGGAAAATTATTCGCGTGTCCACCTTCTTCCCCTAACCTCCTCTTCCTTTTCTTTCTCTTTAATCATTTTCTGCTAAAGAAAATAAGAGAAAGGAGGGAGAGAGCAGCCCAGCAGGCCTCCTGGGCCTTTCCATTCCGCCGGCCACCTGGGCCTCCCGCGCCGGCCCACCCCAGCGCCGGCCTCTAAGGCCCAGGCACAGCCCCGCTGCCTACCTAACCCTAGCCGGCCCCGATCCCCTGACCTCTCCCTCTCGATCCCTTTCGTCCTCCCACGCCGCTGCCACACGCACGCAGAGGGGCAGTGCCCCACACCCGATTTCCTCGACCTCCCTCGACCTCCTCGACAGCGCGGTCCTCGCAGCGCCTCCCGAACGCCGTGGCCGCCGCCCACTGCTCCGCTTCGCCGCCCAGCGCGCCTCGCCGCCACCCACTGCTCCGCTTCGCCGCCCAGCGCGCCTCGCCGCCGCCCATGCACCCCGTGCCCGATCCCCGCGAGTCTCCTCTCCGCGCGCGACGGCCCTGCAGACGCCCGCCTCCGTTCGTCGGTACCGTCGTCATGAGATTTTTCCCTCGCGCCACCGGTCTCTGCTTCCCTTCTCCAGGCTGCGCCGCCGCCTTTCTGCGTCACCGGCATCGCCTCCGGCGCCCACAGGGCCCCTGCGCCTCGTCCTGACCTCGCCTCTTCCACAGCGTGGCCCCGCCATGACCGCTCCCCTGCTGCTCCGCCGCTGCCCACTGCTACCCTCCTTCTCCTGTTCGTTTCCGCTGCTGGGGCTGCTCCTTGCCTGCGTCGCTGCCTTCCCTCGCGCTGCTCCTCCTCTGCTTCGCCTTCTTGCCGCAGATCGCGTCGCTGCGTCTCCTTCACCTCCTGCCCGAGTCCCCTATCGGTGGTCTCCGCTGTCCCCGAGCACCTCCGCTTGCTGTTGCCGTTGACGCCAAGATGGACGACTCCGAACAGGGAGTAGCGCCAAGTTCGATCGTTGAAGATTTCGCCAAGTACCACGACATACGGCGCCCGAACGACCACCGAACCGGAAACGTCAAGTACCTCTACGTGCGGACTCGCCAAGTACACGACCCCGGACGGCTTACCTACGTATGGATTTCGTCAAGTACAACGGCGTCCCGTGAAGCACATGGGTACATCAAGTTCCTCTCCGAACGTGAACGACTACGGTAGCCGAGACCGCAAGTACCACGACCACCCCGAAAGGGTTCGGAACCGTCAAGTACCTCTCCGAAGAACGAGCATGTACCACTACGTTCGAAGGCATCGGATCCGTCAAGTTCCACTACCGCCGTGAACAACTACCGTCGCTGAGATCGCGAGAACCCCTACTTCCTCCTCGAAATGCGAACGACTACCGTCGACCCCAAGTGACTCGGTTTCGTCAAGTCCTTCCACTACCATCGTGAGAACGACTACTTCCCTACTTCCCACGACGACCCCGTGAACAACTACTTCCTCGTCGACACGTGTACCCCTACCGCCGAACTCGATCCGTTTCGATGATGCTCGCTTCAAAGGTATAACCGCCGGAACGATGCCCGTGAACGAATGCATGTGTGATGTATGAAATGCTCGTGTTTGCTCCATGTCGGAGTTGTTCGGTGCACGTTGCCCCTCTTTTGCCTTGCCACCATCTTGTGGGAACCCGGTATCCGGGATCACCCCACCTCCTATCGCGTGTCACGCTCCCGTCACTTTTCCTTTTGCGCCGGTATCTCCGCGAGTTACCGGAACCGATATGTTGCCGTGGCATCATTTTCGGATTCGTTGCCGTGGCACCCCCTTTTTCCTTCCACCACGGTGACAATGCTTCATGATAATGCTCTTGTCAAGTCTTAATTAAAATTGCTTTAAACTTGTTCATGTCATCCGCATCATGATAACAACAATTAAAAAATGTCTAAAATGATGTTTGTTTAAATTTGCTCCCATGCCATGCTAAAATGATTTTATTCATATCTAATTAACCGTAACTCCGATTTTAATAATCTTTATATGTAAATGTGGTAGAATTTTGCCTAGCTTAACGTGGTGGCCTCATCTTGCATGTTTAACAACTCTAAAATTGTGTTTAGGACAGATCAGGACCTAACCTAATATTTACACATGAGGATTTTCCGGAATTGTTGTTCGTTGCTTCCGGCCTCATTTAAACTTGCCTAGATTAGATAGTTTCATCATGTTTCCCCTCTTGCCATGTTTTAACAACATTTAATATTGTTGGGTACATAAACGAGATCGAACTAAATAATTGACGTGGTGTTTCGTCAATATGCAACTCCATTGCATATTGAGCTCCACTTAATTTGTAGGATTGTTTGTGCACTTTGCCATGCCATGCCTCTTTAAACCGGACATGCATCATACTCGATTGTGCATCTTGCCATGTTGATGTGTTGGGTGTTTACTATGTTGTGTGTGCTTCTTTTCCGGTGATTGCTTCTTCGGGTTGGTTCCGATAACGTCGTGATTGTGAGGACCCGTTCGACTACGCCCGTTTGTCTTCTTCATGGACTCGTTCTTCTTCCTTGCGGGATTTCAGGCAAGATGATCATACCCTCGAAATCACTACTATCTTTGCTATGCTAGTTTGCTCGCTCTTTTGCTATGCCAATGCTACGATGCCTACCACTTGCTTGTCAGCCTCCCAACTGCCATGTTCAGCCTCTAACCCACCATTGTCCTAGCAAACCGTTGATTGGCTATGTTACCGCTTTGCTCAGCCCCTCTTATAGCGTTGTTAGTTGCAGGTGAAGATTGAAGTTTGTTCCTTGTTGGGACATGGAGATGTTGTTCCTTGTTGGAACATTTGCTTACTTGTTGGGATATCACCTTATATCTTATTTAATTAATGCATCTATATACTTGGTAAAGGGTGGAAGGCTCGGCCTTATGCCTGGTGTTTTGTTCCACTCTTGCCGCCCTAGTTTCCGTCATATCGGTGTTATGTTCCCGGATTTTGGCGTCCCTTACGCGGTTGGGCTATAATGGGAACCCCTTGACAGTTCGCCTTAAGTAAAGCTTTGCCAGCAATGCCCAACATTGGTTTTACCATTTGCCACCTAGCCTTTTTCCCTTGGGAGTCGCGCATCCCGAGGGTCATCTTTATTTTAACCCCCCCGGGCCAGTGCTTGTCTAAGTGTTGGTCCAAACTGTCAGCCGCCGGTGGCTACCAGGGGCAACTCTGGGCTGGCCTACCGGAAGTTTAGACAATCCGGTGTTGCCCTAAGAACGAGATATGTGCAGCTCCCATCAGGATGTCGGCGCATCGGGCGGTGTTGCTGGTTTAGTTTTACCCTGTCGAAATGTCTTGTTGTACTGGGATACCGAGTCTGATCGGAATATCTCGGGTGGAGGTCTATTCCTTCGTTGACCGTGAGAGCTTGTCATGGGCTAAGTTGGGACACCCTGCAGGGATTTGAACTTTCGAAAGCCGTGCCCGCGGTTATGGGTAGATGGGAATTTGTTAACGTCCGGTTGTAGAAAACCTAAAGTTGACCTTAATTAAAATGAATCAACAGCGTGTGTAACCGTGATGGTCTCTTTCCGGCGGGGTCCGGGAAGTGAACACGGTTGTTGGAGTTATGCTTGACGTAGGTAGTCCAGGATCACTTCTTGATCATATTTTATCGACCGTGCTTTGCCCTCTCTTCTCGCTCTCGTTTGCGAATAGGTTAGCCACCATATATGCTAGTCGCTTGCTGCAGCTCCACCTCATACCTTTACATTACCCATAAGCTTAAATAGTCTTGATCGCGAGGGTGCGAGATTGCTGAGTCCCCGTGGCTCACAGATACTTCCAAAACCAGTTTGCAGGTGCCGATGAGACCGTGCAGATGACGCAACCCAACTCAGGAGGAGCTCGATGAAGATCTTGTCCTTTGTGTTGCTTTGTTCTAGTTGATCAGTAGTGGAGCCCAGTTGGGGTCGATCGGGGACCTCTGTCGCATTTGGGGTTCTTCTTTTATTTTGGTTCCGTAGTCGGACCTTGAGTGTAATTGTATGATGTAATGTTTCATTCATGTAATTGTGTGAAGTGGCGAGTGTAAGCCAACTATGTATCTCTTTCCTTATTATATTACATGGGTTGTGTGAAGATTACCTCACTTGCGACATATGCCTTCAATGCGATTATGCCTCTAAGTCATGCCTCGACACGTGGGAGATATAGTCGCATCAAGGGTGTTACATGCATGGTGAAGGGACGGCGGACCCGCGGAGCTTGCAGCAAATGCACTACATTGTCCAGAGCCCCGGGCTCCACGCCGAACAACTCGTAGTTGAAGGGCGGCAGAGTCATGTGCTCCGGGTAATGGTACGTCCGGCACGTCTCCGTGTACACGTCGAATACCAATACTCGATCATCTCTTGTCAGCACGTACAGCTTGTCGTCGATCGGCTGTGGCGGCCACTCCATGATTTCAGCCGGACGAGGCAGCGAGAGGTCCGTGCGCTGCCGCCCGCCTCCAGCGTCGCCTAGGGTGTAGGCGTCCATGAACGGGGGCGATAGCCTGAAGAGCTTATACTCCCTCCTGGCCGGACTGAACCCCAAGGCGAAGATGCAGTCGGTGGGGAGCGGAGGTGCTTTGGGGAGCGCTAGCGTCTCGCCGGTGATGGGGTTGCACACCACCGCCGGCTCCGCGACCTCGTAGCGGTGAACGAAGCAGAGAAGGCCGTTGCAGACGTTGGCGAGGCGTAGTCGCTGCGGATGGCGACGGAGCACATGGCCGTGGGCTTGCCCGAGGCCATGCTATAGACGTTTGCCTCATCGGGCTCGCTCGTCTCGGCGACGAGCAGGACCTGTGCGTCCGCCCAGGGTGCGACGTAGGTGGCGGCATGGAGGCGGTGGAAGGTGGGGCCGCCGGCGACGCCACGCCACTGCCTGCAGATGCAACAGTGTCGTTGCCGCGCCCTCCTCCCTCACTCACCGGAGCACTACCTCTCTCTCACTCTCTTTGCACTTGAGGAAGAAGAGGACTGGAGGAAGAAGAGGGACACAGGGACACAAGTATCTTGCCCGGCGCATGAACGCCGCAAGCCGCACGAACGACACTTTACCTTGAGCACGAACTCGAATCCCGTCGATCTGTTACAACGTACACAGGGGCTTTATACCTGAGATACTCCAGGGTACGCACCCATGATCTCCCCTACGTGGAGCACCTGGTCCTGCCCGCTCAACCTGCTCATGACATGCACGAACACGTCCACTCCGCGGTGAGCCCGCAACGAACCCCGCTCAACTCCCCCCTCGCTCGCCAACAGACGCTACTCACACACACGCACACACACTTGCCACGGACTGCGCGTGGCCACGGTCTCGCGTCTAGCACACTCATGGCACATGCGCGCACTCGTACACTGGCCAGAGTAAGCCTAGACACTAGTCAGTCTAACTATGCCCAGTACATGGCCGTGGCTTATTTGCCCAACACACTCCCCCTAAGCCACGGCTTAGAGAAGTCTGCCATCCTCGACGCCGACGTCTGCCAACAATGCCTGCTCCGCCATCGGCGCCCTCCGCAGCTTTGGGCATTCCCTCTTGAAGTGGCCGCGCTCACCGCAGCCGTAGCAGCGACCACGCCGGTTGCCGCCGAAGCCCGACGCCACGCTCCGCTCGTCGTCGTCGTCGTGCACTCCTCCCTGCTGCCGCTCCCGCGCCCGCCATTGTGCCATGGTGAGCATCAACTGATCGCCGCCATGCTCGCCGCCGTCTTGTCCACGGCGCCGAACCCGTTCATCAAACGCGCGCAGCCGCCTAAGCGCCTCGTCGAACGCCATCGTCGTCACGTCGTGGAACTGCTCGATGCCTGTGACGACGGGGAAGAGACGATCCGGCACCGTATTCAGTAACTTCTTGACGAGCGTCGCATCGCCTAGCATCTCCCCAAGGTTGGCGTACCTCGCCGCCATCGCCGCGAGCCTCCCGCCGCACACGTCGAGCTCCTCGCCGTCCGCCATCCTCAGGCGGTCGAACTCGCTGCACAGCGTCGCTAGCCTCGCCACGCGGACCCGATCGGCGCCGACAAACCTCACCTTCAGGGAGTCCCATACCTCCTTGGTGGTGAGCTTCGACGACACCTACAGCAACACGTCCTCCGGCAACCCTCCGAGCAGCAACACGCGTGCCATCTTGTCCTTCCGCGCGTTCACGGCCGCATCGCCCGGTGCCACCGCCTCCCACACGGTGTGCACGTCAAGGATGGCCTGCGCCTTGATCGCCCAGACGGTGTAGTTGTCCACCGTGAGCATCGGCATCGCCATCAACACCGATCCTCCCGCGCCACCGGCGTGTGGGACGAGTGCCATGGTCGCCGGTGATCGCCCGAACCAAAGCTCTGATACCAATTGTTGTTGTCGCGCCCTCCTCCCTCACTCATCGGAGCACTACCTCTCTCTCACTCTCTTTGCACTTGAGGAATAAGAGGACTGGAGGAAGAAGAGGGACACAGGGACATAAGTATCTTGCCCGGTGCATGAACGCCGCAAGCCGCACGAACGACACTTTACCTTGAGCACAAACTCAAATCCCATCGATCTGTTACAACGTACATAGGGGCTTTATACCCGAGATACTCCAGGGCACGCACCCACGATCTCCCCTACGTGGAGCACCTGGTCCTGTCCGCTCTACCCGCTCATCACATGCACGAACACGCCCACTCCGCGGTGAGCCCGCAACGAACCCCACTCAACTCTCCCCCTCGCTCGCTAATAGACGCTACTAACACACACGCACGCACACTTGCCATGGACTGCACGCGCCCATGGTCTCACGTCCAGCACATTCACCGCACACGCACGCACTCGTACACTGGCCAGACTAAGACTAGACACTAGTCAGTCTAACTATGCCCAGTACATGGCCGTGGCTTATTTTCCCACCAAGCAGCACCGGGCGACGTCCTTCACCAACAGCTTCACCAGGATCTCCTGCAACATCTTGCTAGGGATCTCCCTGCTGCGGCAATTAGGCTCCGGCGGCGGCCGACGATCTACCATCGTTGATGGTTATATGGATCGATCGACGCGACACGACGGCGGCAAGTTGAAGGGTTTTTCTAATTTATGGAAGGAGTGCTTCATGGCGACTTAAGACTCCTGGTTGAACACGCGGGTTGGTTTAGAGATCAGGTCCATCGATCTGCCGTTGGTCATCATACCACTTATTATGTCGATGAAGGCCCACATCGACGTCCTAGGAGGAGAACAGGCGGCCAAGGAGAGGCCGTTCTATTGGAAATATGAGCAATTTATCAAATAACTTTGCTAACATAAATACTAGATAAAGCATGACTAATATAGCAGAGATAAAGCAAGTCATGCAATCTGACAGAGAGAAGGTAAATAGCATCCGCATATATGAACTTGAACTAAACACATCTAGAACAGACACTAGATGAAGTTGCATATAGGAAGTAGAACCTAATATATGTAGGGCAGAAACTAGGGTAAAGAACTATGGCAGGACATCTAACAGAAAGAGCAAGAACACATACGGGACAGTAGCAGCAGAAGCACTGGACTTGGGGTCGACATCCTCTCCAGCCATGTCGTTGATGAGGTTGTCGACGTCGGGGAAGAAGTCGTCGTCAGGGAAGTAGTCGTCGTAGTCCGTGATGAAGAAGCCAGTAGTCGCGCCGAGCGCTCCCCAAAAACCTTACCACCCTTCTCCCGTACAAGACTCAAAAGGTGCGGTTCCGGAGGCCTACTGTCCCGACCTGCGGTGCAAGCCGCAAGCCGGGATGGGGAAGAACGTAGCAGCAGTGCAGTGCTCGGAACTTTGTGGCGAGAGGAAGAGGAGCTTCTAGTGTGTCTCTCTAGAGAGGAGCGACCTCTCTTATATAGGCACAGGAGAAGGAGGCGAACAAGCTGCAACGGGAGGTGAAGCAACAGAGGGAGACGAAGCGAACAGACTTCAGCCGAAGAGGCGAGCCGTTCGGATTCAGTGCCCACTACAGAAAAACGTTTCAGCTTCCGCGTGACCTTTCAAATACCTGTCATGCATGGCAAAAATTTAGACATCGGCTCGGCTCATTCCCGCAACCCGCGGCGCGTCGTGACGAGGCGTGGCGAGGCGGGCGGCGGAGGAGCGCGCGTGGATGTCCCTCTTGTTCTCATGCTCATACAAGTGGGGAAAGAACCTCCCTTATAAAGAGCTCCAACTCCCTCTAAACTAGCAATGTGGGACTAAACTTTAGTTCCACCTCTTGCCTTGCACAATGGGCTGCGTGGGCCTCTAGGATTTATTAGAAATTTCTGAAACTCCTATTGGGCTTGGCCCAAAATAGACAAAATTCCAGCAATCCCCCACCAGATCCCAGAGGCACACAAAATTTGCCTTTGGTTCCAAAACATTGTTTTATATACCGGTACTGCAGTGGAGACTGTTAAGTTGAACTTCCACCTAGAACTTTATGCTACACTAGTAAGCAACTTGAACAGTGGACTGGGCCTTGAACAGCAAGTTTTCTGCGAATCTAGCTTCACATAAAGCCTTGACTGATACCAGGCTACCGTGGGTCTTCCCCGTGGGTGGAGCTTATGCGTCATACTCCGTGACCTTTCATGAGTTTACTAGAGAGAACCCTACTCTCATAGATTGCGGCGTTTAACAATCAGACTCATATAGGTGTGTTCTTCAAAAGATGTTCGGTAGGACAAGATCTCTGCTTAAAAGAGCCACTTAGAACACATTATGATATACATCAACCTGCCATGCAGATTAGAAGAGTATTGCATCTTCATGGAGTGGTATTGTTAATAGTAAGGATACTCTCCTCTCAGTTGACCAACAACTTGTCTTCCACATCTAATTCACGGGATCTCCGATCACAAAGAATAGGTTACCACTATGAACAACTCATATTGTGGTTCTCATACCCATCTCCCACGATGAATTATCTATCACATTACGTGATAGACCCTTAGTAAAAGGATCTGCCAGATTTTTAGACGTCTGGATATAATCCAATGCAATAACTCCTGAGTTTTTCATTTTTCTGATAGACTTTAACCTTCTCTGAACGTGTCTTTATGACTTCATGTTATCCTTTGAGCTGCTCACTTTCGTGATCACAGTTTGATTGTTGCAGTTCATAAGGATACCCGGTACATGTTTCTCAACAACCGGCAAGTCATTCAAGAGCCGACGAAGCCAATCTGCTTCGACCGTAGCTGTATCTAGTGCTGTGAGTTCTGCTTCCATTGTTGACCTCGTTAAGATGGTCTACTTGCAAGACTTCCAAGAAACAGCGCCACGAGAAGTGTGCATACAAAGACTTTAGCAACTTGCACACTTTTCCTTCCTGACCATCTAGTACAAACCCATCTGGTTGTTCCATATAAATTTCCTCGTCCGACTCTCCATTTAGGAAAGCACTCTTAACATCCATTTGATGAACGAGAAGATCATGCGAGGCAGCTAGTGAAAGTAGAACTCGAATAGTGGTCAGTCGAGCCACAGGTGAGTAAGTATCAAAGAAGTCTTCACCTTCCTTTTGGGTATAACCCTTAGCCACGAGCCGAACCTTGTAATTTTCAATAGTACCATCAGGCCTAAGCTTCTTCTTGAATACCCATTTGCATCCTATAGGTTTGCACCCATAAGGACGATCAGTTATCTCCCAAGTTTCATTCGCCAAGATGGAATCCATCTCGCTACGAACTGCTTCCTTCCAGTAGTCAGCATCTTCAGATGCATATGCCTCTGAAATAGAACTGGGAATGTCATCTATGAGATACACAAGAAAATCATCACCAAAGGACTTTGTAGTCCTCCGTCTCTTGCTCCTAGTAGGAACTTCATTGTTCTCCTCCACAGGACTTCCAAAGTGTTCCATCAAAATGGCAAGTTCGGTAATTATAACTGGTTCTTGATTCGATGACCTAGGCATCTCCTGATTAGATGAGGTAGCCATATCCTTCATGGGACAGATATCTTCAAAGAAAGTCGCATCATTCGACTCCATGATCGTACCGACATGCATGTCAGGTACCTCAGATTTTACAACCAAGAATCTATAGCCAATGCTATGAAAAGCATATCCCAGGAAAACACAATCCACAGTCTTTGGTCCAAGCTTCCTCTTCTTTGGAATTGGAACATTGACTTTCGCCAAACAACCCCATGTTCGTAGATAAGAGAGTTTTAACCTTTTCTTCTCCCATTCCTCGAATGGAGTTATTTCTTTGTTCTTTGTGGGAACTCGGTTTAGTACATGACATGCCGTCAATATCGCCTCCCCCCACCATGCCTTCGAGAGACCCGATGTGTATAACATGGCGTTAACCAAATCAATTAGAGTACGGTTCTTTCTTTCGGCCACCCCATTTGACTGAGGTGAATAGGGAAGCGTCCTCTCATGGATTATACCATGTTTCGCACAAAAAGCATCAAATTCATTGGAAAAATACTCTCCACCATGGTCGGACCTAAGCCTCTTGATTTTCCGATCAAGTTGGTTTTCCACTTCAGCTTTATAGATCTTGAAAAAGTTCAAAGCCTCATCCTTAGATTTCAGAAGATACACATGGCAGTATCTAGTGGAGTCGTCAATTAACGTCATGAAATATTTCTTTCCACCTTTTGTCAAAACACCATTCATTTCACATAGATCTGAATGTATGAGCTCTAGTGGTGCAAGATTTCTCGTTTCCGCAGTCGTGTGAGACTCACGAGGTTGCTTAGCTTGCACAAAAACTTGACACTTAGATCCCTTGACAGTGGTGAAACTAGGGATTAAGTTCAACTTCGCTAGTCACGACATGCAACCAAAGTTAACATGACAAAGACGTGAATGCCACACATTTGATTCACTATTGTTGCAAACATGATTAACAACTTTATTGCAAATGTCTGATAAGGATAAACGAAACAGGCCTCCTGACTCATAGCCTTTACCAACAAAGGTTCCATACTTGGATATTACAAATTTATTCGACTCAAAGACAAGCTTATAGCCATCTCTACACAGAAGAGATCCACTAACAAGATTTTTATTGACGGAGGGGACATAATGCATGTTCTTCAGCCGCATGATCTTCCCCGAAGTAAACTTCAGATGGACCGTGCCAACACCACAAACAGAAGCACTTGAACCTTTGCCCATCAGCATGGTTGAAGTCCCTGCGGTCTGATAAGACGAAAACATGGAAATATCACCGCATACATGCACATTAGCACTCGTGTCAATCAACCAATCAGGAGAATGACATACTGAAAGAATAGTGGGAAATATACCATACCCAGCATCCTTCATGCCAATGTCTCCAATGACAACATTAGCAGTCTTGCCGCCTTTCCCAGGATGACGCTTGTCATAGCAATAAGGGCAACTAGGAGCCCAATGATCAGGATCCCCACACACATGACAAACACCTTTCTTCTTGTTATTCTTCTTCTTGAAGTTCGTGTGTTGCACAACCTTGTTCTTCCCATCAAACTTTGCTTTACCATCAAACTTGCCCTTGTTCTTGAACTTGTGGGGCTGGAAGTTCTTCTTCTGTACCAAATTGGCACTAGATTCTCCCTCAATACCTCGAGCACGTGTGTCCTTTGCTCTCGCCTTTTCTTCCACATCAAGAGTGCCAATGAGATCCGGAACGGAAAACTCCTGTCTCTTATGCTTCAGTAAGGTAGCAAAGTTCCTCCACGAAGGAGGAAGCTTGGTGATGATACCTCCGGCAACAAACTTGTCCAGTAGCATACAGTTGAAGTGCTCAAGCTCTCTAGCAAATGACTATATCTCATGAGCTTGCTCAACCACGGAGCGCTCTTCAGTCATCCTGTAACCATAGAATTGCTCCATGATGTATAGCTCAGTGCCGGCATTCGAGACCCCAAACTTGGCCTCGAGTGCGTCCCACATATCTTTTCCATTGACAATTGACGCATAAGCATCAACTATGTTCTCACCAAGAACACTCAAGAGAGCAGCCTTAAACAAGTATCCATTTTCTGAAAAGCTTGTTCCTGTTGGGCATCAAAGTCCCCTTCAGGCTTGCCAAGCGTGGTGTCATAACAACTCATGGTTTGAAACCATAAGACTGCTCTCATGCGCCACCTCTTATAGTGGATACCCTCAAACATAGGAGGTCTCATGGAAGTAGCAAAACCACTTGGGGTAAATTGCCTATAATAAGGTTTTTGGATTGTTGGAAATATGAGCAATTTACCAAATAACTTTGCCAACAGAAATACTAGATAAAGCATGACTAATATAGCAGAGATAAAGCAAGTCATGCGATCTGACAGAGAGAAGGTAAATAGCATCCGCATATATGAACTTGAACTAAACACATCTAGAACAGACACTAGATGAAGTTGCATGTAGGAAGTAGAACCTAACATATGTAGGGCAGAAACTAGGGCAAAGAACTGTGGCAGGACATCTAACAGAAAGAGCAAGAACACAGGCGGGACAGTAGCAGTAGAAGCACTGGACTTGGGGTTGACATCCTCTCCAGCCATGTCGTTGATGAGGTTGTCGATGTCGGGGAAGAAGTCGTCGTCGGGGAAGTAGTCGTCGGAGTCCATGATGAAGAAGCCAGTAGTCGCGTCGAGCGCTCCCCAAAAACCTTATCACCCTTCTCTCGTACATGACTCAAAAGGTGTGGTTCCGGAGGCCTACTGTCCCGACCTACGGTGCAAGCCGCAAGCCGGGATGGGGAAGAACGTAGCAGCAGCGCAGTGCTCGGAACTTTGTGGCGAGAGGAAGAGGATCTTCTAGTGTGTCTCTCTAGAGAGGAGCGACCTCTCTTATATAGGCACAGGAGAAGGAGGCGAACAGGCTGCAACGGGAGGTGAAGCAACAGAGGGAGACGAAGCAAACAGACTTCAGCCGAAGAGGCGAGCCGTTCGGATTCAGTGTCCACTACAGAAAACCTTATTATCTTCCGCGTGACCTTTTGCATACTCGTCATGAGTGGCAAAAAATTTAGACATCGGCTCGGCTCATTCCCGTAACCCGCGGCGCGGCGCGTCGTGACAAGGCGTGGCGTGGCGAGGTGGGCGGCGGCGGAGGAGCGCGCGTGGATGTCCCTCTTGTTCTCATGCTCATACAAGTGGGGAAAGAACCTCCCTTATAAAGAGGTCCAACTCCCTCTAAACTAGCAATGTGGGACTAAACTTTAGTTCCACCTCTTGCCTTGCACGAATGGGCTTCGTGGGCCTCTAGGATTTATTAGGAATTTATGAAACTACTATTGGGCTTGGCCCACAATAGACAACATTCCAGCATGTTCTACTATGATAGGTTGTTCAAGTTTTGAACGCGTCTGATAACCCACAAGTATAGGGGATCGCAACAGTTTTCGAGGGTAGAGTATTCAACCCAAATTTATTGATTCGACACAAGGGGAGCCAAAGAATATTCTCAAGTATTAGCAGCTGAGTTGTCAATTCAACCACACCTGGAAACTTAATATCTGCAACAAAGTATTTAGTAGCAAATTAATATGATAGTAGTGGTAACGGTAGCAAAAGGTAACGATAGCAAAAGTAATGTTTTTGGTATTTTGTAGTGATGATAGCAATAGCAATGGAAAAGTAAATAAGCAAAGAACAATATATGGAAAGCTCGTAGGCAATGGATCGGTGATAGAGAATTATGCCGGATGCGGTTCATCATGTAACAGTCATAACCTAGGGTGACACAGAACTAGCTCCAATTCATCAATGTAATGTAGGCATGTATTCCGAATATAGTCATACGTGCTTATGGAAAAGAACTTGCATAACATCTTTTGTCCTACCCTCCCGTGGCAGCGGGGTCCTAGCGGAAACTAAGGGATATTAAGGCCTCCTTTTAATAGAGTACCACACCAAAGCATTAACACATAGTGAATACATGAACTCCTCAAACTACGATCATCACCGGGAGTGGTTCCGATTATTGTAACTTCGGGGTTGCCGGATCATAACACATAGTAGGTGACTGTAGACTTGCAAGATAGGATCAAGAACTCTCATATATTGATGAAACATAATAGGTTCAGATCTGAAATCATGGCACTCAGGCCCTAGTGACAAGCATTATGCATAGAAAAGTCATAGCAACATCAATCTCAGAACATAGTGGATACTAGGGATCAAACCCTAACAAAACTAACTCGATTACATGATAAATCTCATCCAACCCATCACCGTCCAACAAGACTACGATGGAATTACTCATGCACGGCGGTGAGCATCATGAAATTGGTGATGGAGGAAGGTTGATGATGACGATGGCGATGGATTCCCCTCTTCGGAGCCCCGAACGGACTCCAGATCAGCCCTCCCGAGAGGTTTTAGGGCTTGGCGGCGGCTCCGTATCGTAAAACGCGATGAATCCTTCTCTGTGATTTTTTTCTCCCCGAAAGCAAATATATAGAGTTGGAGTTGAGGTCAGAGGAGCTCCAAGGGGCCCATGAGGTAGGGGGCGCGCCCAGGGGGGCAGGCGCGCCCCCCCACCCTCGTGGCTAGGGTGTGGGCCCCCTTGTATTCATCTTTTGCAAGGATTTTTTTATTATTTTCAAAAAGATGTTCCGTGAAGTGTCAGGTCATTCCAAGAACTTTTGTTTCTGCACATAAATAACACCATGGCAATTCTGCTGAAAACAGCGTCAATCCGGGTTAGTTCAATTCTAATCATGCAAGTTAGAGTCCAAAACAAGGGCAAACGTGTTTGTAAAAGTAGATACGACGGAGACGTATCAACTCCCCCAAGCTTAAACCTTTGCTTGTCCTCAAGCAATTCAGTTGACAAACTGAAAGTGATAAAGAAAAACTTTTACAAACTCTGTTTGCTCTTGTTGTTGTAAATATGTAAAGCCAACATTCAAGTTTTCAGCAAAGACTATGAACTAACCATATTCACAATAACGCATAGGTCTCATGTTTACTCATATCAATGGCATAATCAACTAGCGAGCAATAATAATAAATCTCGGATGACAACACTTTCTTAAAACAATCATAATATGATATAACAGGATGGTATCTCGCTAGCCCTTTCTGAGACCGCAAAACATAAATGCGGAGCACCTATAAAGATCAAGGACTGACTAGACATTGTAATTCATGGTAAAAGAGATCTAGTCAAGTCATACTCAATGTAAACTAATAGTAATGAATGCAAATGACAGCGGTGCTCTCCAACTGGTGCTTTTTAATAAGAGGATGATGACTCAACATGAAAGTAAATAGATAGGCCCTTCGCAGAGGGACGCAGGGATTTGTAGAGGTGCCAGAGCTCGGTTTTGAAATAGAGGTGAATAATATTTTGAGCGGTATACTTTCATTGTCAACATAACAACCAAGAGATGACGATATCTTCCATGCTACACACATTATAGGTGGTTCCCAAACAGAATGGTAAAGTTTATACTCCCCCTCCACCAACAAGCATCAATCCATGGCTTGCTCGAAACAACGAGTGCCTCCAACTAACAAGAGTCCCAGGGGGAGTTTTGTTTGCAATTATTTTGATTTGATTTGCATAAAGCATGGGACTGGGCATCCCGGAGACCAGCCATTTTCTCGTGAGTGAGGAGCGGAGTCCACTCCTCTTGAGAATAACCCGCCTGACATGGAAGATACGGACAACCCTAGTTGATACATGAGCTATTCGAGCATACAAAACAGGATATTTATTTGAAGGTTTAGAGTTTGGCACACACAAATTTACTTGGAACGACAGGTAGATACCGTACATAGGTAGGTATGGTGGACTCATATGGAACAACTTTGGGGTTTATGGAGTTGGATGCACAAGCAGTATTCCCGCTTAGTACAGGTGAAGGCTAGAAAAAGACTGGGAAGCGACCAGCTAGAGAGCGACAACAGTCATGAACATGCATTAAAATTAATCAACACCGAATGCAAGCATGAGTAGGATATAATGCACCATGAACATAAATATCGTAGAGGCTCTGTTGATTTTGTTTCAACTACATGCGTGAACATGTGCCAAGTCAAGCCACTCGAATCGTTCAAAAGAGGATACCACCCTATCATACCACATCACAACCATTTTAATAGCATGTTCGCACGCAAAGTAAACCATTATAAGCTCCTAGCTAATTAAGCATGGCATAAGAAACTATGATCTCTAATTGTCATTGCAAACATGTTCATTCATAATAGGCTGAATCAGGAATGATGAACTAATCATATTTACAAAAACAAGAGAGGTCGAGTTCATACCAGCTTTTCTCATCTCAGTCAGTCCATCATATATCGTCATAATTGCCTTTCACTTCCACGACCGAATGATGTGGATAATAATAATAGTGCGCGTGCATTGGACTAAGCTGGAATCTGCAAGCATTCAATAAACAGGAGAAGACAACGCAATATGGGCTCTTTTGTCAATAATGCATATAAGAGCCACTTCAACAATTTAATTATGGTCTTCTCCTATTGATGACCCACAAGTATAGGGGATCTATCGTAGTCCTTTCGATAAGTAAGAGTGTCGAACCCAACGAGGAGCAGAAGGAAATGATAAGCGGTTTTCAGCAAGGTATTCTCTGCCAGCACTGAAATAATAGGTAATAGATAGTTTTGTGATAGGATAATTTGTAACGAGTAACAAGTAACAAAAGTAAATAAAGTGCAGCAAGGTGGCCCAATCCTTTTTGTATCAAAGGACAAGCCTGGAAAAACTCTTATATGATGTAAAGCACTCCCGAGGACACATGGGAATATCGTCAAGCTAGGTTTCATCACGTTCATATGATTCGCGTTCGGTACTTTGATAATTTGGTATGTGGATGGACCGGTGCTTGGGTGCTGCCCTTACTTGGACAAGTATCCCACTTATGATTAACCTCTATTGCAAGCATCCGCAACTACAACAAAAGTATTAAAGTAAACCTAACCGTAGCATGAAACATATGGATCCAAATCAGCCCCTTATGAAGCAATGCATAAACTAGGGTTTAAGCTTCTGTCACTCTAGCAACCCATCATCTACTTATTACTTCCCAATGCCTTCCTCTAGGCCCAAATAATGGTGAAGTGTCATGTAGTCGACGTTCACATAACACCGCTAGAGGAGAGACAACAAACATCTCATCAAAATATCGAACGAATACCAAATTCACATGACTACTAATAGCAAGACTTCTCCCATGTCCTCAGGAACAAACATAACTACTCACAAAGCATATTCATTTTCATAATTAGAGGGGTATTAATATGCATATAGGATCTGAACATATGATCTTCCACCAAATAAACCAATTAGCATCAACTACAAGGAGTAATTAACACTACTAGCAACCCATAGGTACCAATCCCGGACTTGGAGACAAGAATTGGATACAAGAGATGAACTAGGGTTTTGAGAGGAGATGGTGCTGGTGAAGATGTTGATGGAGATTGCCCTCTCCCGATGAGAGGAGCGTTGGTGATGACGATGGCGATGATTTCGCCCTCCCGGAGGGAAGTTTCCCCGGTAGAACAGCTTCGCCAGAGCCCTAGATTGGTTCCGTCAAGGTTCCGCCTCGTGGCGGCAGAGTCTCATCCGGGAAGATGGATTATGATTTTTTCCTCATCGAAAGACTCCATATAGTAGAAGATGGTCATCGGAGGGCCACCAGGGGGCCCACGAGGTAGGGGGCGCGCCCAGGGGGGTAGGGCGCGCCACCCACCCTCGTGGGCAGGGTGTGGCCCCCTGGTGAACTTCTTGCGCTCAGTATTTTTTATATATTCTGAAAATGTCTTCCGTGAAGTTTCAGGACTTTTGGAGCTATGCAGAATAGGTCTCTAATATTTGCTCCTTTTCCAGCCTAGAATCCCAGCTGCCGGCATTCTCTCTCTTTATGTAAACCTTGTAAATTAAGAGAGGATAGGCTAAGTATTGTGACATAATGTGTAATAACAACCCATAATGCAATAAATATCAATATAAAAGCATGATGCAAAATGGACGTATCAACTCCCCCAATCTTAGACCTCGCTTGTCCTCAAGCGAAAGCCGAAATCAAAAAATATGTCCACATGTTTAGAGTTAGAGGTGTCGATAAAAATAAAATACGGACATGAGGGCATCATGATCATTCTTAGAACAACAACTTATATAATTCTTGTCATATGATCTCTTATGCTAGAGTAATAATTCAATCACAATTTCAAGTATGAATCATAAACTTCATTGAAAACTAACAAACTATAATCTCAGTCATTGGAGCAATTGCAATTTATCATAACATAGGAAAGAGTCAATATAAGAGCTTTTCAGCAAGTCCACATACTCAACTATCATATAGTCTTTCACAATTGCTAACACTCACGCAATACTTATGGCTATGGAGTTTTAATCGGACAAAGAGAAAGATAGGGGCTTATAGTTTTGCCTCCCAGCGTTTTACCTCAAGGGTAATGTCAACAATAATAGTTCATGAAAACTCACATCCAATTAGCCATATATGCCAGGATCTTTCCATCATGTTGTGCTTGCCAAAAGATAAAATGTAAAAAGGAAGGGTGAAGATCACCATGACTCTTATGTAAGGTAGGAGATAAAGGTAAAAGATAGGCCCTTCGCAGAGGGAATCAGATGTTGTCATGCGCTTTTATGGTTGGATGCACAAAATCTTAATGCGAAAGAACGTCATTTTATATTGCCACTTGTGATATGGACCTTTATTATGCAGTCTGTCACTTTTATTTCTTCCATGTCACACGATCGTATAAAGCTTATTTCCTCCACACCAATCAACCATACATATTTAGAGAGCAAATTTTATTGCTTGCACCAATGACAACTTACTTGAAGGATCTTACTCAATCCATAGGTAGATATGGTGGACTCTCATGGCAAAACTGGTTTAAGGGTGTTTGGAAGCACAAGTAGTATCTCTACTTAGTGCAAAGGATTTGGCTAGCATGAGGGGGAAAGGCAAGCTCAACCATGTTGGATGATCCATGACAATATAATTTATCTCAGATGTAAGAAAACATAACCCATTACATTGTCTTCCTTGTCCAACGTCAACTCTTTAGCATGTCATATTTTAATGAGTGCTCACAATCATAAAAGATGTCCAAGATAGTATATTTATATGTGAAGACCTCTCTTTCTTTATTACTTCCTATTAATTGCAACGATGACCAAAACTATGTTTGTCAACTCTCAACAACTTTTAATCATCATACTCTTTCTATATGAGCCCATTACTCTCCATAAGATCCATATGACCTCTTTGTTTCTTTTTATCTCTTTCTCTTTTCTTTTATTCACTCAAGATCATGGCAAAATAATCAAGCCCTTGACTCAACACTAATCTTTATTATATATAGCTCACGGACTCGATTACATAGAAGGATCATAAAGCAAAACTCACAACTAGATCATACTAAAACTTTATTCTACTAGATCAAGATATTACCAAAAGGATCGAACTAAGAAAAAGGTAAAGATAAAAGTGATGGTGATACGATACCGGGGCACTCCCCCAAGCTTGCAGTTGCCAAGGGGAGTGCCCACACCCGATGCTCAATTCTTCTTTGTTGGTGAAGAAGGAGATGGTTTTGTTGATGGCGTAGGCTTCTTCCATAATTTGCGCTTGAGGATAGAATTTTGGTCCCTTAGGTCATCGATCTCCTGCTCTAGGCTCTGTATCGTTTTGCATAGTTCCTGCTTGTTTTCCCGCAAGAGGCGAAAAGGGATAAACTCGATCTTAGGTTTCTTTACTCTATCCGTGAGGCTTGACTTTTTGAACTCCACATGCTTGTCCCTAGGTTGAGGTAGCCGGACTTCATCTTCATCTGAGCTCATCTCCTCCTTTCCCTTAGGTTCATAGTCCTCTTCTTCCTCCGTAGTCCAACCACAATGCTCCACATCCCCATAGACTTTAGGATCCGCAAGGTAGTCAGCCACATAGCTCTCTCCTTACGAATCCTGGATGACATGTTGCTCAAATCTGCAGCAGGATAGCTCGAAACAAAGATAGGAGATATTTGCGTGATACGGTGGTCAAAACCTTCGGGAGGTTATATAATGATTTTTTACCGACCAAAATACATAATGTGTAAGAAAACAGAGTCCGAAGAGCACACGAGGTGCCCACGAGGTAGAGGGCACACCCAGGGGGTAGGGCGCGCCCTCCACCCTCATGGAGCACTCGTGTCCTTCCCGGACTACTTCTTATTTTTCTATTTTTCTCAATATTCCAAAACTGAAGAAAATTGCCATTAGAACTGTTTTGGAGTCGGTTTACTTACCGTACCACATACCTATTCCTTTTCGGAGTATGAAACGTTCCGGAAAGTGTCCCTTATGTATTATTCCGGGGTTACGGTTTCAATAACATTGGTTTCAACATTTATAGGATTACCTGAGATATAATATTTAATTCTTTGACCGTTCACCACCTTCGGATTTGTGCCTTCGAAGTTGTTGATTTTTATGGCACCGGAACGATAGACCTCCTCGATAATGTAAGGACCTTCCCATTTGGAGAGAAGTTTTCCTGCAAAAAATCTTAAACGAGAGTTGTATAATAATACATAATCACCTACATTAAACTCACGCTTTTGTATTCTTTTTTCATGCCATCTTTTAACTTTTTCTTTAAATAATTTGGCATTCTCATAGGCTTGGGTTCTCCATTCATCAAGTGAGCTAATGTCAAATAACCTCTTTTCACCGGCAAGTTTGAAATCATAGTTGAGCTCTTTAATAGCCCAATAAGCCTTATGTTCTAGTTCGCGAGGTAAGTGACATGCTTTTCCATAAACCATTTTATACGGAGACATACCCATAGGATTTTTATATGCAGTTCTATAGGCCCATAATGCATCATCAAGTTTCTTGGACCAATTCTTTCTAGATCTATTAACAGTCTTTTGCAAAATTAATTTGAGTTCTCTGTTGCTCAATTCTACTTGACCACTAGACTGTGGGTGATAAGGTGATGCAATTCTATGATTAACATCATATTTAGCAAGCATTTTACGGAAAGCACCATGAATAAAATGCGAACCACCATCAGTCATTAAGTATCTAGGGACTCCAAACCTCGGAAAAATAACTTCTTTAAGCATCTTAATAGAGGTGTTATGATCAGCACTACTAGTTGGAATAGCTTCTACCCACTTAGTAACGTAATCAACAGCAACTAAAATATGTGTGTATCCATTAGAGGCAGGAAAAGGTCCCATATAATCAAAACCCAAAACATCAAATGGTTCAATAATAAGTGAATAATTCATAGGCATTTCTTGACGTCTACTAATATTACCAATTCTTTGACATTCATCACAAGACAAGACAAACTTACGGGCATCCTTGAAGAGAGTAGGCCAATAAAAACCGGATTACAATACCTTGTGTGCAGTTCTATCTCCAGCATGTTGTCCCCCATAAGCCTCGGAGTGGCACTTGCATAGGATCTGTTCCTGCTCATGCTCAGGTACACAACGTCTAATAACACCATCTACTCCTTTATAAAGATGTGGGTCATCCCAAAAGTAATGTCTCAAATCATAGAAAAACTTTTTATTTTTCTGGTATGTGAAACTAGGTGGTATAAATTTAGCAACAATATAATTAGCATAATCAGCATACCATGGAGCAGCATGAGAAGCATTTATGACATTTAATTGTTCATCAGGAAAGCTATCATCAATACGTAGTGGGTCATCAAGAACATTTTCTAACCTAGACAAGTTGTCTGCAACGGGGTTCTCAGCTCCCTTTCTATCAATAATATGCAAATCAAATTCTTGTAGCAAGAGAACCCATCTAATAAGTCTAGGTTTAGCATCTTTCTTTTCCATAAGATATTTAATAGCTACATGATCAGTGTGAATAGTTACTTTAGAATCAACAATATAAGGTTTGAACTTATCACAAGCAAATACAACTGCTAAGAATTCTTTTTCAGTAGTAGCATAATTTCTCTGAGCATTGTCTAGAGTTTTACTAGCATATTGAATAACATTTAATTTTTTATCAACTCTTTGCCCTAGAACAACACCTACAACATAATCACTAGCATCACACATAATTTCAAAGGGTAAATTCCAATTAGGTGGCTGAACAATCGGTGCAGAGATCAATGCTTTCTTAAGTATTTCAAATGCTTCTACACAATCATCATCAAAAACAAATGGTATATCTTTTTGTAATAAATTAGTCAGAGGCTGAGAAATTTTTGAGAAGTCCTTAATGAACCTCCTATAAAAACCGGCATGACCAAGGAAACTTCTTCTACCTTTGATGTCCTTGGGACATGGCATCTTTTCAATAGCATCAACCTTGGCTTTATCAACCTTAATGCCTCTTTCAGAAACTTTATGCCCCAAGACAATACCTTCATTAACCATAAAGTGGCACTTTTCCCAATTCAAGCCAAGATTAGTTTCTTCACATCTCTGCAAAACTCGGTCAAGGTTGCTTAAGCAATCATCAAAAGAGGATCCATAGACGGAAAAATCGTCCATGAAAACCTCACAAATCTTTTCACAAAAGTCAGAGAATATAGCCATCATGCATCTTTGAAAGGTAGCAGGTGCATTACATAAACCAAAAGGCATACGTCTATAAGCAAAAGTACCAAAAGGGCAAGTAAAAGTAGTCTTTGATTGATCATTGGCTGACACAGGTATTTGAGAGAAACCAGAATAACCATCTAGAAAGCAAAAATGTGTATGTTTGGATAATCTTTCTAGCATTTGATCGATAAAAGGTAAAGGGTAATGATCTTTTTAGTAGCTTTATTTAATTTGCGGAAATCAATTACCATCCTATAACCTATAATAATTCTTTGCGGGATCAACTCATCTTTATCATTGGGAACAACTGTAATACCTCCCTTCTTAGGGACACAATGGACAGGACTTACCCACTGACTATCAGCAACGGGATAAATTATACGTGCCTCAAGAAGCTTTAGTATTTCCTTTCTTACCACTTCCTTCATCTTAGGATTCAGCCGTCGTTGATGATCACGAACTGGTTTGGCATCTTCCTCCAAATTTATTTTGTGTTGACACAAAGTGGGACTAATGCCCTTAAGATCATCAAGAGTATATTCAATAGCAGCACGATGCTTCTTCAGAGTTTTCAATAATATCTCTTCTTCATGCTCTGAAAGGTTAGCACTAATAATAACAGGATATATCTTTTTCTCATCAAGATAAGCATATTTAAGAGTATCAGGTAACGGTTTAAGCTCAAACACGGGATCACCCTTGGGTGGAGGAGGAACCCCTAGGATTTCAACAGGCAAATTGTGTTTCAGGATGGGTTCATGTTTAAAGAATACTTCATCTATTTCCCTTCTTTCATTCATAAACATATCATTTTCATGGTCTAGCAAATATTGTTCTAAAGGATCACTAGGAGGTACGACAATAGAAGCAAGACCAATAATTACATCTTTACTAAGCAATTCCTCTTCACGTTGTTGTCTACGAAATTTAGAAAAGTTGAACTCATGAGACATATCACCTAAACCAATAGTAACAACATCATTTTTGCAATCTATCTTAGCATTAACAGTGTTCAAGAAGGGTCTACCAAATATAATGGGACAAAAGCTATCTTGTGGGGAACCAAGAAAAAGAAAATCAGCAGGATATTTAGTTTTCCCACACAAGACTTCAACATCTCTAACAATTCCAGCTGGTGAAATAGTATCTCTATTGGCAAGTTTAATTGTGACATCAATATCTTCTATCTCAGCAGGTGCAATATCATGCATAATTTCTTTGTATAAGTCATGAGGTATAGCACTAGCACTGGCACCCATATCAAATAAGCCATGATAACAATGATCTCCTATTTTAACAGAAATAACAAGCATGCCTGCCAAAGATCTAGGTTTATCTTTAGCACAAGGCTTAGCAATTCTAGCAGTCTCATCATGGAAATGAATAACATGCCCATCAATATTATCAGACAAGACATCTTTAACAATAGCAATATTAGGTTCAAATTTAATTTTCTCAGGAGGTGTATAAGTTCTAATATTGCTTTTACGAACCACAGTTGAAGCTTTAGCATGATCCTTTATACTAACAGGGAAAGGTGGTTTCTCAACATAAGAAGTAGGAACAATAGGATCATTATAAGTGATAGTCTTTTCTTCAACTTTAATAGGTGCAGCTACTTTTACTTCTATGGGAGGATGATATTTAAACCACTTCTCCCTAAGGAGATCAACATGAGTAGCAAAAGATTCACAGAAAGAAGCTACTATCTTAGAGTCAAGTCCATATTTAGTGCTAAATTTACAAAAACATCGGTATCCATAAAATATTTAACACAATCAAATTTAGGTGTCATACCTGACTCCTTACCTTCGTCGAGGTCCCAATCTTCCGAGTTGCGTTTAATTCTTTCTAATAAATCCCATTTGAATTCAATAGTCTTTGTCATAAAAGAGCCAGCACAAGAAGTATCGAGCATGGTGCGATTGTTATCAGAAAGCCGAGCATATAAATTTTGAATAATCATTTCTCTTGAGAGCTCATGATTGGGGCATGAATATAACATTGATTTAAGCCTCCCCCAAGCTTGAGCGATGATTTCTCCTTCACGAGGCCAAAAATTATATATATAATTGCGATCACGATGAACAAGATGCATAGGATAAAACTTTTGATGAAATTCCAATTTCAATCGTTTGTAGTTCCATGACCCCGTATCATCACATAGCCTATACCATGTCAATGCATCTTCCTTCAAAGATAAAAGGAAGACCTTCTTATTAATAACATCTCCGGGTACACCTGCAAGCTTAAATAATCCACAAACTTCATCCACATATATTAGGTGCTCATCAGGATGCGTTGTTCTGTCTCCTGCAAAAGGATTAGCTAGCAGTTTTTCTATCATACCCGAAGGAATTTCAAAGCAGACATTTTCATTTTCAGTAGGTTCATTAGGTTGAGGAGCAACTCTTTGCTCTACTGGTCGGGGTGAAGATACCCCGAACAAGCCCCTCAGAGGATTACTTTCCATAGTAACAAGTGACAGTAAATTTCAGCACATTATATACATTTTTCCTTACCAAATTCCACCTACCAAAGGCGCTTCACTCCCTGGCAACGGCGCCAGAAAAGAGTCTTGATAACCCACAAGTATAGGGGATCTATCGTAGTCCTTTCGATAAGTAAGAGTGTCGAACCCAACAAGGAGCAGAAGGAAATGATAAGCGGTTTTCAGCAAGGTATTCTCTGCCAGCACTGAAATAATAGGTAATAGATAGTTTTGTGATAGGATAATTTGTAACGAGTAACAAGTAACAAAAGTAAATAAAGTGCAGCAAGGTGGCCCAATCCTTTGTGTAGCAAAGGACAAGCCTGGACAAACTCTTATATGATGTAAAGCGCTCCCGAGGACACATGGGAATATCGTCAAGCTAGGTTTCATCACGTTCATATGATTCGTGTTCGGTACTTTGATAATTTGGTATGTGGGTGGATGGGTGCTTGGGTGCTGCCCTTACTTGGACAAGTATCCCACTTATGATTAACCTCTATTGCAAGCATCCGCAACTACAACAAAATTATTAAGGTAAACCTAACCATAGCATGAAACATATGGATCCAAATCATCCCCTTACGAAGCAACGCATAAACTAGGGTTTAAGCTTCTGTCACTCTAGCAACCCATCATCTACTTATTACTTCCCAATGCCTTCCTCTAGGCCCAAATAATGGTGAGGTGTCATGTAGTCGACGTTCACATAACACCACTAGAGGAGATACAACATACATCTCATCAAAATATCGAACGAATACCAAATTCACATGACTACTAATAGCAAGACTTCTCCCATGTCCTCAGGAAAAAACGTAACTACTCACAAAGCATATTCATGTTCATAATCAGAGGGGTATTAATATGCATATAGGATCTGAACATATGATCTTCCACCAAATAAACCAACTAGAATCAACTACAAGGAGTAATTAACACTACTAGCAACCCACATGTACCAATCCTAGACTTGGAGACAAGAATTGGATACAAGAGATGAACTAGGGTTTTGAGAGGAGATGGTGCTGGTGAAGATGTTGATGGAGATTGTCCTCTCCCGATGAGAGGAGCGTTGGTGATGACGATGGCGATGATTTCCCCCTCTCGGAGGGAAGTTTCCCCGGCAGAACAGCTCCGTCAGAGCCCTAGGTTGGTTCCGCCAAGGTTCCGCCTCATGGCGGCGGAGTCTCGTCCGGGAAGATGGATTATGATTTTTTTTCCTCATTGAAAGACTCCATATAGCAGAAGATGGTCATCGGAGGGCCACCAGGGGGGTAGGGGGCGCACCCAGGGGGGTAGGGCGCGCCCCCTACCCTCGTGGGCAGGCTGTGGCCCCCCTGGTGAACTTCTTGCGCTCAGTATTTTTTATATATTCTGAAAATGTCTTCCGTGAAGTTTCGGGACTTTTGGAGCTATGCAGAATAGGTCTATAACATTTGCTCCTTTTCTAGCCCAGAATCCCAGCTGCCGGCATTCTCCCTCTTTTTGTAAACCTTGTAAATTAAGAGAGAATAAGCATAAGTATTGTGACATAATGTGTAATAACAAGTCATAATGCAATAAATATCGATATAAAAGCATGATGCAAAATGGACGTATCACCTATCGACCCCCAAAGAAAAGAAAAGAAATAAAACTATTTACACAGGAAAGCTCCCAACAAGCAAAAGAAGAACAGGAAATCTTTTTGGGTTTTCTTTTTAATTACTACTACAAGAATGGAAATTAAAACTAGCTAAAAGCTACAACTAAATTTTTTTGGTTTTTCTTAAGGTTTATTAAACACACAAGAAGAAAGCATAAAAAGGAAATAAACTAGCATGGATATTACAATGAAAAAGTATGAGCACCGACATCTAACAATGAGTGTGTGAACATAAATGTAATGTCAGTGAGAAATACGTACTCCCCCGAGCTTAGGCTTTTGGCCTAAGTTGGTCTATGGCCACGGTTGGCCTGGCGGATATAGTAACAGTTGGGGTCTTACTGCGATGCAGCGGCTATTGCCTCCTTAGCTGCAGCGTGGCGGCGAGCTGCCTCCGCCCTCCTCTCGTACTCATCTTCCTCCTCTCTGGTATTAAAATGTCTTCCTTTTGCCTGATAATCAAAGAAGGCAGGAGTAGGGATAGTAATACGGACAACACGACATCTGTCAAAGATTAAACGATACTTGAGAGGTGATTCATTCCTCTCGACAAACTGGTGGTGAACCATAGCATTAAAGTCTAGGTAAGCAGGAGGCAATTCAATATCATCATTACGTATGGTTACACCAAGAAAATCAGCTAAACAGGTTGCATAAATTCCTCCAAAGAAATCTCCATTAAATCTATTATGATGCAACCTACGTGCAACAATGGCTCCCAAACTATAAGATTTATCTCCGAACACAACACTCCTAAGAATACTGAGGTCAGGGACACACATATGACATGCTTCATCTTTACCATTTATGCACCTACTTATGAAGAGAGCAAAATAATGTATAGCAGGAAAATGAATGCTCCCTATGGTAGTGATACGTCTCCAATGTATCTATAATTTTTGATTTCTCCATGCTATATTATCTTCTGTTTTGGATGATTATGGGCTTTATTATACACTTTTATATCATTTTTGGGACTAACCTATTAACCCAGAGCCCAGTGCCAGTTTCTGTGTATTTCTTGTTTTAGAGTATCGCAGAAAAGGAAAATCAAACGGAGTCCAATTGACCTGAAACTTCACGAAACTCATTTTTGGAAGGAAAGCAACCTGATGGACTTGGAGTGCACGTCAAGAAAGAAACGAGGGACCCACGAGGTAGGGGCGCGCCCACCCCCCCCCCCCAGGGCGCGCCCTCCACCCTCGTGGGCCCCTCGTGGCCCCCCTGACGTACTTCTTCCACCTATATATCTCCATATACCCTAAAAACATCGGAGAGCACAATAGATCGGGAGTTCCACCGCCAGAAGCCTCCGTAGCTACCGAAAACCAATCTAGACCCGTTCCGGCACCCTGCCGGAGGGGGGAATCCCTCTCCGGTGGCCATCTTCATCATCCCGGTGCTCTCCATGACGAGGAGGGAGTAGTTCTCCCTCGGGGTTGAGGGTATGTACCAGTAGCTATGTGTTTGATCTCTCTCTCTCTCTCTCTCTCTCTCGTGTTCTTGATTTGGCACGATCTTGATGTATCGCGAGCTTTGCTATTATAGTTGGATCTTATGTTTCTCCTCCCCCCTCTACTCTCTTGTAATGAATTGAGTTTCCCCTTTGAAGTTATCTTATCGGATTGAGTCTTTAAAGATTTAAGAACACTTGATGTATGTCTTGCCGTGCGTATCTATGGTGACAATGGGATACCACGTGATTCACTTGATGTATGTTTTGGTGATCACCTTGCGGGTTCCGCCCATGAACCTATGGATAGGGGTTGGCACACGTTTTCGTCGTGATTCTCCGGTAGAAACTTTGGGGCACTCTTTGAGGTTCTATGTGTTGGTTGAATAGATGAATCTGAGATTGTGTGACGCATATTGTATAATCATACCCACGGATACTTGAGGTAACATTGGAGTATTTAGGTGACATTAGGGTTTTGGTTGATTTGTGTCTTAAGGTGTTATTCTAGTATAAACTCTAGGGCTGTTTTTGACACTTATAGGAATAGCCCAACGGATTGATTGGAAAGAATAACTTTGAGGTGGTTTCATACCCTACCATAATCTCTTCGTTTGTTCTCTGCTATTAGTAACTTTCGAGTGACTCTTTGTTGCATGTTGAGGGATAGTTATGTGATCCAATTATGTTATCATTGTTGAGGGAACTTGCACTAGCGAAAGTATGAACCCTAGGCCTTGTTTCAACGCATTACAATACCGTCTACGCTCACTTTTACCATTAGTTACCTTGCTGTTTTTATATTTTCAGATTACAAATACTCATATCTGTTATCCATATACCACTTGTATCACCATCTCTTCGCCGAACTAGTGCACCTATACAATTTACCATTGTATTGGGTGTGTTGGGGACACAAGAGACTCTTTGTTATTTGGTTGCAGGGTTGCTTGAGAGAGACCATCTTCATCCTATGCCTCCTACGGATTGATAAACCTTAGGTCATCCACTTGAGGGAAATTTGCTACTGTCCTACAAACCTCTGCACTTGGAGGCCCAAAAACGTCTACACGAAGAAGGTTGTGTAGTAGACATCAAGCTCTTTTCTGGCGCCGTTGCCGGGGAGGTTAGCGCTTGAAGGTATATCTTTAGATCTTGCAATCGAGTCTTTTAGTTTCTTGTTTTATCAGTAGTTTAGTTTATAAAAGAAAACTATAAAAAAATGGAATTGAGTTTGTCTCATACGCTTCACCTTTTTAATATCTTTCGTAAGTATGATGGAAAGGATAATTGTGCTCAAGTGCTAGAAGATAAATCTATAAAATGTTTGGCACTAAATATTTGAATGATGAGCATGATTGCAATGTTGTTAGTACGAATTCTTTGAATATCCATGATACTAATGATGATTGCACTAGTTATGATAAAAATGTCTCATATAAACATGTCAATTTTTGTGGAGTGCATTGGGTTTGTAAGTACACACCAAAAGGGGAAGATAGATATTGCAAGAAGCATAAGTACTTAGAAACTAAATTGTTGCAAGAAATACTAGATGATTGTGCTGAAATTTTAATTTGTCTTGGCCGCCCTTGTGAACTTTGCAATGAACATGGTCATTTAAATCTCCAATGCAAATTGTTTCATGATCATATCGTGTCCAAAAATTGTGATGACTTGATTTCCCTTGCACATCATAATGAACTTAGTTTGCTCTTGGGTTATGAAGAAATGAAACGTATAACTAAGGATATTCCATAATTTTCCCTTGATAGAGTTCTTCATTTTGATCTAGAGGAAATTTATATGTATTGTGCGGTGAATTGTATTGAAAATCCTTATATTGCCAACTACATAAAGAAAAGAAAACAAATAGAAGATGAAGAGAATATTAATGAAAGGGAAGAGACTTCCCAATATCCTCCTATTATTTCTTATGATGAATCAGGTAACGAGGAGGAGCCTCCTATTCAACCAATCTCATTAATAAGGAGCTCCAAAAAGAGGATTGAACCCACACATGATGTGGTGAAGAAGAAGAAAAGAAAAAGGAAGAGAGGTAAAAAGATATATCCCCCAAATAATGTTGCTCCTATTACTATTGTGCCTCATGAAAATATAATTTTGGAAGATAATGATACTTCTTATGATCTTGAAAATCTTTTTGGCACTTGCTTGGAAGAATATGATAATTGCTATACTATTGGTGCTATCCATACTATTAATGATGAGAGTGATTATGTTTATGATATGAAAAGGCCCAAGCTTGGGGATGCTATGTTTGATGAACATGATGTTTTTGAGAATATATTTGCTGCAATTAATGTTTGTCCCAAGCTTGGGGATGCTACATTTAATGAAGATGGTATTTTTAGTCTCCCAAGTTTTGATATGCAAATTTATAATGATGATAGCATGCCTCCTACTTATGATGATTATTGTGATGATACTTATGCCATAAAAATTAGTGATTATATTTATAAAACTTTTCATGATTATGAATACCCCTTTTCTGAACATTACTCTTTTAATGTGGGAACAATTTATAGTATTCGAGTCTCTTATGATGCTCCCACTATTCCTAATGAGAAGAATTTTGCTTATGTGGAGAGTAGTAAAATTTCTATGCTTGTAGATCATGAAAAGAATGCTTTAGGTGCTGGTTATATTGTTGAATTCATTCATGATGCTACTGAAAATTACTATGAGGGAGGAATATATGCTTATAGGACTTGCAATAATATCAAGTTTCCTCTCTATGTGCTTAAAGTTTTGAAGTTATGCTTGTTTTGCCTTCCTATGCTAGTTGATTATTGTTCCCATAAGTTGTTTGCTCACAAAATCCCTATGCATAGGAAGAGGGTTAGACTTAAATGTTCTAGTCATATTCTTCATGATGCTCTCTTTATGTTTCAATTCTCATCCTTTATGTGAGCATCATTGAAATCATCATGCCTAGCTAGGGGCGTTAAACGATAGTGCTTGTTGGGAGGCAACCCAATTTTATTTTAGATCCTTGATTTTTGTTCCTGTTTAGTAATAAATAATTCATCTAGCCTATGTTTATATGTGGTTTTATGCTTTTAATTAGTGTTTGTGCCAAGTAGAACCTTTGGGAAGACTTGGGGAAAGTCTTGTTGATCATGCTGTAAAAAACAGAAACATTAGCGCTCACAAGAATTGCTGCCATTTTTATTTGGAGAGTGCTATTTAGTTAATTATTGTTGAAGATGATTAATATATAAATTTATCAGGTCCAGAAATTTATTTGAGAATTGTATGAGTTACAGAAGTATACGTTTTATCAAGATTACTACAGACTGTTCTGTTTTTGACAGATTCTGTTTTTCATGTGTTGTTTACTTATTTTGATGAATCTATGGCTAGTAAAAGAGTTTATAAACCATAGATAAGTTGGAATACAGTAGGTTTAACACCAATATAAATAAATAATGAGTTCAGTACAGTACCTTGAAGTGGTGATTTATTTTCTTATACTAACGGAGCTTACGAGTTTTCTGTTGTGAAGTTTTCAAGTTTTGGGTAAGGATTCGATGGACTATGGAATAAGGAGTGGTAAGAGCCTAAGCTTGGGGATTCCCAAGGCACCCAAAGGTAATATTAAAGGACAACCAAAAGCCTAATCTTGGGGATGCCCCGGAAGGCATCCCCTCTTTCGTCTTCGTTTATCGGTAACTTTACTTGGAGCTATATTTTTATTTACCACATGATATGTGTTTTGCTTGGAGCGTCATTTTATTTTCTCTTGTCTTGCTTGCTGTTTGAATAAAATACCAAGATCTTAAATTATTAAATGTTAGAGAGTCTTCATATAGTTGCATAATTGTTTGACTACTCATTGATCTTCACTTATATCTTTCGGAGTAGTTTGTCATATTGCTCTAGTGCTTCACTTATATCCTTTTAGAGCACGGTGGTGGTTTTATTTTATAGAAATAGATGAACTCTCATGCTTCACTTATATTATTTTGAGAGTCTTTAGAACAGCATGGTAATTTGCTTTGGTTATGAAATTAGTCCTAATATGATGGGCATCCAAGAGGGATATAGTAAAAACTTTCATACAAAGTGCATTGAATACTAAGAGAAGTTTGATACTTGATGATTGTTTTGAGATATGAGGATGGTAATATTAGAGTCATGCTAATTGAGTAGTTGTGAATTTGAGAAATACTTGTGTTGAAGTTTGTGATTCCCGTAGCATGCACGTATGGTGAACCGTTATGTGATGAAGTTGGGGCATGATTTATTTATTGATTGTCTTCCTTATGAGTGGCGGCCGGGGACGAGCGGTGGCCTTTTCCTACCAATATATCCCCCTAGGAGCATGCGTGTAATACTTTGTTTCGATAAGTAATAGATTTTTGCAATAAGTATGTGAGTTCTTTATGACTAATATTGAGTCCATGGATTATACACACTCTCACCCTTCCACCATTGCTAGCCTCTCTAGTACCGCACAACTTTCGCCAGTACCTTAAACCCACCATATACCTTCCTCAAAACAGCCACCATACCTACCTATCATGGCATTTCCATAGCCATTCCGAGATATATTGCCATGCAACTTACCACCGTCCGTTATTATGACACGCTCCATCATTGTCATATTGCTTTGCATGATCATGTAGTTGACATCGTATTTGTGGCAAAGCCACCATTCATAATTCTTCCATACATGTCACTCATGCATCATTGCACATCCCGGTACACCGCCGGAGGCATTCATATAGAGTCATATTTTATTCTAAGAATCGAGTTGTAATTCTTGAGTTGTAAGTAAATAAAATTGTGATGATCACCATTATTAGAGCATTGTCCCAGTGAGGAAAGGATGATGTAGACTATGATTCCCCCACAAGTCGGGATGAGAGTCTGGACCAAAATTAAAAAAAATAAAAGAGGCCAAAGAAGCCCAAATAAAAAAAGGAAGAGAAAAGAGGCCATAAAAGAGGAGAAGGCCCAAATAAAAAAATGAGAGAAAAAGAGAGAAGGGGCAATGCTACTATCCTTTTACCACACTTGTGCTTCAAAGTAGCACCATGATCTTCATGATAGAGAGTCTCCTATGTTGTCACTTTCATATACTAGTGGGAACCTTTCATTATAGAACTTGGCTTGTATATTCCAATGATGGGCTTCCTCAAAATGCCCTAGGTCTTCATGAGCAAGCAAATTGGATGCACAACCACTTAGTTTCTTTTTGAGCTTTCATACACTTCTAGCTCTAGTACATCCGTTGCATGGCAATCCCTACTCACTCACATCAATATCTATTGATGGGCATCTCCATAGCCCATTGATACGCCTAGTTGATGTGAGACTATCTTCTCCTTTTTTGTCTTCTCCATAACCACCATTCTATTCCACCTATAGTGCTATGTCCATGGCTCACGCTCATGTATTGCCTGAAGATTGAAAAAGTTTGAGAACACCAAAAGTATGAAACAATTGCTTGGCTTGTCATCGGGGTTGTGCATGATTTAAATATTTTGTGTGGTGAAGATGGAGCATAGCCAGACTATATGATTTTGTAGGGATAGCTTTCTTTGGCCATGTTATTTTGAGAAGACATGATTTCTTAGTTAGTATGCTTGAAGTATTATTATTTTTTATGTCAATATTAAACTTTTGTCTTGAATCTTATGGATCTGAATATTCTTGCTACAATAAAGAGAAATACATGATGAATATGTTAGGTAGCATTCCACATCAAAAATTCTGTTTTTATCATTTACCTACTCGAGGACGAGCAGGAATTAAGCTTGGGGATGCTGATACGTCTCCAATGTATCTATAATTTTTGATTGCTCCATGCTATATTATCTTATGTTTTGGATGTTTATGGGCTTTATTATACACTTCTATATCATTTTTGGGACTAACCTATTAACCCAGAGCCCAGTGCCAGTTTCTGTTTTTTCCTTGTTTTAGAGTATCGCGGAAAAGGAAAATCAAACGGAGTCCAATTGACCTGAAACTTCACGAAACTCTTTTTTCGAAGGAAAGCAACCTGATGGACTTGGAGTGCACGTCAGGAAAGAAACGAGGGAGCCACGAGGTAGGGGCGCGCCCACCCCCCTAGGGCGCGCCCTCCACCCTCGTGCCCCCCCTGACGTACTTCTTCCACTATATCTCCATATACCCTAAAAACACCAGAGAGCACAATAGATCAAGAGTTCCTCCGCCAGAAGCCTCCGTAGCCACCAAAAACCAATCTAGACCCCTTCCGGCACATTGCTGGAGGGGGGAATCCCTCTCCAGTGGCCATCTTCATCATCCCGGTGCTCTCCATGATGAGGAGGGAGTAGTTCTCCCTCAAGGCTGAGGGTATGTACCAGTAGCTATGTGTTTGATCTCTCTCTCTCTCTCGTGTTCTTGATTTGGCACGATCTTGATGTATTGCAAGCTTTGCTATTATAGTTGGATCTTATGTTTCTCCTCCCCCCTCTACTCTCTTGTAATGAATTGAGTTTCCCCTTTGAAGTTATCTTATCGGATTGAGTCTTTAAAGATTTGAGAACACTTGATGTATGTCTTGCCGTGCGTATCTGTGGTGACAATGGGATACCACGTGATTCACTTGATGTATGTTTTGGTGATCAACTTGCGGGTTCCGCCCATGAACCTATGGATAGGGGTTGGCACATGTTTTCGTCGTGATTCTCCGGTAGAAACTTTGGGGCACTCTTTGAGGTTCTATGTGTTGGTTGAATAGATGAATCTGAGATTGTGTGACGCATATCGTATAATCATACCCACGGATACTTGAGGTAACATTGGAGTATCTAGGTGACATTAGGGTTTTGGTTGATTTGTGTCTTAAGGTGTTATTCTAGTACGAACTCTAGGGCTGTTTGTGACACTTATAGGAATAGCCCAACGGATTGATTGGAAAGAATAACTTGGAGGTGGTTTCGTACCCTACCATAATCTCTTCGTTCGTTCTCCGCTATTAGTAACTTTGGAGTGACTCTTTGTTGCATGTTGAGGGATAGTTATGTGATCCAATTATGTTATCATTGTTGAGGGAATTTGCACTAGCGAAAGTATGAACCCTAGGCCTTGTTTCAACGCATTGCAATACCGTTTACGCTCACTTTTACCATTAGTTACCTTGTTGTTTTTATATTTTCAGATTACAAATACTCATATCTATTATCCATATACCACTTGTATCACCATCTCTTCGCCGAACTAGTGCACCTATACAATGTACCATTGTATTGGGTGTGTTGGGGACACAAGAGACTCTTTGTTATTTGGTTGCAGGGTTGCTTGAGAGAGACCATCTTCATCCTACGCCTCCTATGAATTGATAAACCTTAGGTCATCCACTTGAGGGAAATTTGCTACTGTCCTACAAACCTCTGCACTTGGAGGCCCAACAACGTCTATAAGAAGAAGGTTGTGTAGTAGACATCAGGTAGATTGTGCTATATCTCTAGATTCCCCCACAGTTATACTGGCAAGAAAATTTCTAAATTCAGATTTACGGGGTTCACTAGCACTACCCCATTGTGGAAGTTTGCAAGCAGCGGTAAAATCCTCTAAGTCCATAGTATAAGATTTTTCATAAAGATCAAACAGGACAGTTGGAGTTACGTGAAGATGAAAATTCAAACCTCCTCACAAAGGAACTAGTGAGATAGTGGTACCGGCGGCATTATTCTGCCTCGAAGCTCACAAGATCAACGTTACGCAAATATGCGTTAAATTCTTCCTTGATTCCCGCTCGATCCATAAAGTTTTCTGAAGGCCATTCACAGGGCCGCACTGGAGCGTCCCTTGGTGGCTCATCATCAGCATCACGCATTGCAAGCCTAGGTCCTTGCTTCCTTGAAGAACCACCTTGGTACATTTTCCTAAGCATATTTCTTCCTCTGAAAAATTTCTGAAATTTTCAGTAACTTCAAACAAAAGTGAACCAAGCTCAATAATATTGATAGCAACTACTCCTACAAGTGCCTGGAGCCTATATCATGCATCAAGACTACTTGGAACCATATAAATTTTACATGCAAGCTCAAAAACAAGGTCACCTAGGCAGCATAAATTTGCAATGAATAAAGCACTAGAATAAAAACTAATTGGACCAATGGAGGAGTCACATACCAAAGATCAATCCCCCCAAGCAGTTTTGTGAGAGGTGCTTTGAGCAAGGAGATCGAAAATGGCAGCAAAATGAACTTGGACTTGGGTTTGAACTAGATAATCGTGTTTGTGGGAGGAAGACGGAGTGTGTGGGTGCAGGGATAAGTGGAGGAGGGCCACTGTGGGCCCATGAGGCAGGGGGGCACGCCCAGGGGGTAGGGCGCGCCCTCCACCCTCGTGGCCAGGTGGATGCCCCTTGTGTTGTGTTCTCAGTGCCAAATATTCTCAAATATTCCAAAAAATCCATATTTAAATTTCAGGGCATTTGGAGAACTTTTATTTCTAGGTATTTTTATATTGCACGGATAAATCAGATAACAGACGGAAAATACTTATTTTTATTTTATTCAATATAAATAACAGAAAGTAAAAGGAGGGTACACAGAGTTGTGTTTTCTAAATTCATCCATCTCATGATCATCAAAAGGAATCCATTAACAAGGTTGATCAGGTCTTGTTAACAAACTCATTCCGAATAACATGGAACCGGAGAATTTTCGAATAACACTAGGTTACCTCAACGGGGATATGCACATCCCCAAATATAAGAATATCATATTTCTTCTTGACAGTAGGAAGAGGAAATTCAAAACCTCCAAAAATAATTGATGGAATTTTTCCAATAGAATTAATACTGTGAACTTGAGGTTGTTTCCTCGGAAAATGTACCGTATGCTCATTACCATTAACATGAAAAGTGACATTGCCTTTGTGTGACGCCCGGATAATTCAGCTACAGTAATTCCCTGCTAATGACGCCACGTCACTACGGTTACTGTTGTCGGTCTCGCGATGATTCAAAGACGATTCAAATTAAATTTGAATTAAAGGCAAACAACAAAAGTTTTCAAGCTTTAAAACTAAAATGTTCGAGTTGTGTCAAATAATGCAAAGGTAATTGTGGTGAAGAAACCCCACTTTTATAAAGTGTTTTAATACTCTAAATGAACCAAACAGTAACAAAACCAATTATTTAAAAGCTTTTAAAATATTAAGCAATCACAAACTATTTTATTTTAGGTGCCAAGTTAATTGTGGTGGTGGCATATTTGTTAATACTAATTTAGGTACACCTAATGTAATTTATAAAAATAAGGTATTTAAAATATAAAATTAAAACAAAAAAGAGAAAAAATAAAACAAAAAAAGGAAAAAAAAAACCTGCTGGGCCATGGCCCAGCTGGCCACCGGACCAACCACGCCGACCCAGACGCGCCCCACCCCACTCTCCATAACCCCTACTCCGGTTAAACCCTACCCCTACCGCACACTCCCCCCACTCACCCGCGTCTCTCCCCCTCTCCTCTCGATCCCATCTGGATCAGGGAGGGGCTCGACCTCGCTGCGCCGACCGCGTCGCGCATCGACCCCACCGCCGCCCGAGGACCTCGCCGGACTGCCTCCCCGTCCCCGCCTCTCCCTCGCCGTCCTCCTCCCCATGGGTCGCCCCCTAGCCCGCTGCCATGCCTCTCCCGCTCCCCCGTGAGCCGCCACCTCCCTCCTCCTCCTCTGTAAGCGCTCGTCGCCACGGTCACCGTCGCCCAGCTCCGGCGCGGTGCGCGCTCGCTGGCGCCGACCTGCGCCCGAGCTCGCGTGCGCCTCGCTCGTGTGCACGCGCCCTCGTTAGCCAGCCCTGCAGCTGCGTCGCCTCTGCCACCCGCGCGCGTTGCTTTCCCCCTGAGCCCCGAGCCGACCGCACCCGGCCCCACTGCTCACCGCATTGCCCGAGGCCACGCCTCCCCTCCCGCATGCTCTCTGCCGCCCGTCGCAGTCGCCGCTTGCGCCTTGCTCCCGCTGGCCGCGTCGCTGCTCGCCAAGGCCATCGGCCCGCGCGGCCATGACCTCGCCCACCGCCTGCCTCTGCTCGTCGGCCGGCGTCCGCTGCTACCGGCCCGCGCATGCGGACCCCTTGCTCCCCTGTCATCGCGCGCCTCTGCTCACTGCACCGCCGCGCCCTGTTGCCCCCTCGCGCGCACCCGCATCGTTCCCTGCTGCGCCCAGCCGCTCATCGCCGGCGCCCGCCTCTGCGAGCCCCGCCGTGGACGCGCCTTGGCCGCCCCTACCGCTGCTCTCCCTCCACCGCTGCCTCCCTGCTTCCCCTCTCCGCGCGCCCGCCCTTGCCGCGCCGCCCCCTCTGCTCGCCGGGCAGCTCCGGCCGGCCCGCGCGCCCACTGGTGGCTCCGCGCCGGCGTCGTCCCGCACCCGGGTGGGTTTGGCCTCCGCCCGGGCAGCGCCCGAACCCGTTATGGCCTCTGGCCCAATGACATGTGGGGCCTAGCCCCAGAACGTTAAAAAAGAGAATTTAAAAAAATAATAAATAAATAATAAAATAATTAAGTTAATGAATTAATTAACTTAATTAATCATGTTAGTTAATCTAATTAATTAACCTAATCACTTTAATTAACTTAACTAATCTTGTTTAGTTAACTAAGTCAATGACCAGTGGGACCCACATGTCAGCGACCCAGTCAACACCCCTGTTGACTGCTGATGTCATGCTGACATCAGCATGCACTGTTCTGGCTAATGTTGATTAAATTAATTAAATAAATCCTAAAATTGATTTAAATCTTTTAAAATCAATATAAAATAAACCGTAGCTCGGATGAAAATACTTTCTACATGAAAGTTGCTCAGAACGACGAGACAAATCCGGATATGCAGCCCGTTCGTCCGCCGCGCATCCCTAGCATAGCGAACACGCAACTTTACCCCTCCGGTTCATATGTCCGAAAACGCGAAACACCGAGGATATTTTCCCGGATGTTTCCCCCCTTCACCGGTACCACCTCATACCGTGTCAGGGCACCCCTAACACCGATACTTGTCATGTCATGCATCTCTATGCATCTGTTTGCTTAATATTTATTGTTTCTCCCCCCTCTTCTCTCGCTAGACACCGAGACCGACGCCGCTGCTACCCAGTACGACTACGGTGTTGACGACCCCTCTCTCTTGCCAGAGAAACCAGGCAAGCCCCCCCCCCCTTGATCACCAGATATCGCCTACTCTTCTCTCTACTACTTGCATTAGAGTAGTGTCGCATGTTACTGCTTTCCATTAATCCTATTCTGATGCATAGCCTATCATTGTTGCTACAACTATTGATACCTTACCTGCAATCCTAAATACTTAGTATAGGACGCTAGATTATCATCAGTGGCCCTACAGTCTTGTCAATCTGCCACGCTATACTATCGGGTCGTGATCACGTCATGTGTTGATCACGGGTAAATACATACATATGTACATACTATATAGGTGGTGACTAAAGTCGGGTCGGCTCGTTGAGTACCCGCAAGTGATTCTGATGTGGGGGCTGAAGGGGCAGGTGGCTCCATCCAGGTAGTGGTGGGCCTAAGTTCTCGACGGCCCCCCGAGTGTTACTTTGAGGCGAAGCGACAAGGCAGGTTGAGACCACCTAGGAGAGAGGTGGGCCTGGCCCTGGTCGGCGTTCGCGGATACTTCAATTAACACGCTTAACGAGATCTTGGTATTTGATCTGAGTCTAGCTACTAGCCTATACGCACTAACCAACTACGCGGGAACAGTTATGGGCACTCGACGTCGTGGTATCAGCCGAAGCCTTCGTGACATCGGCGACTGAGCAGCGCACGCCGGGTTGGACCGCGTAACGCAACTTCCTTTGTAATGGAGGTTGCTAGGTCTGCTCACCAGCCACGTACGCAACATGTAGGTGTGCAATGGGCGATGGGCCCAGACCCCTGCGCCATAGGATTTAGACCGGCGTGCTGACCTCTCTGTTGTGCCTAGGTAGGGCTGCGACGTGTTGATTTTCCGAGGCCGGGCATGACCCAGAAAAGTGTGTCCGGACAAAGGGGATCGAGCGTGTTGGGAAATGTGGTGCACCCCTGCAGGGAAATTAATCTATTCGAATAGCCATGATCTTCGGTAACAGGACGACTTGGAGTTGTACCTTGACCTTATGACAACTAGAACTGGTTACTTAATAAAACACACCCTTTCAAGTGCCAGATACAACCCGGTGATCGCTCTAACAGGGCGATGAGGGGAGGATTGCCGGGTAGGATATTGCTATGCGATGCTACTTGGTGAACTTACCATCTACTCTCTTCTACATGCTGCAAGATGGAGGTGGCCAGAAGCGTAGTCTTCGACAGGACTAGCTATCCCCCTCTTATTCCGGCATTTTGCAGTTCAGTCCACATATGATACCCCTTTTCCATTTGATACCAATGCATACATATGTAGTGTAGCTCCTTGCTTGCGAGTACTTTGGATGAGTACTCGCAGTTGCTTTGCTCCCCCTTTTCCCCCTTCCTATACCCGTTTGTTGCGACCAGTCGATGGAGTCCAGGAGCCAGACGCCACTGTCAATGACGACTACTACTACTCGAGAGGTGCCTACTACTACGTGCAGCCCGCTGACGACGACTAGGAGTAGTTTAGGAGGATCCCAGGCAGGAGGCATGCACCTCTTTCGATCTGTATCCCAGTTTGTGCTAGCCTTCTTAAGGCAAACTTGTTTAACTTATGTATGTACTCAGATATTGTTGCTTCTGCTGACTCGTCTATGACCGAGCTCTTGTATTCAAGCCCTCGAGGCCCCCGGCTTGTAATATGATGCTTGTATGACTTATTTTATTTGTAGAGTTGTGTTGTGATATCTTCCCATGCGTCCCTGATCTTGATTGTACACGTTTGCGTGTATGATTAGTGTACGATCGAATCGGGGGCGTCACACTTTGTTGCAATCAATAATAGCCCCTGCAGTATTCAAAAAGGGTCTTCCAAGAATAATAGACATACTATCGTCCTCGGGAATATCAAGATTAACAAAGTCCGTTAAAATAGTAACGTTTGCAACTACAACAGGCACATCCTCACAAATACAGACAGGTATAGCAGTTGATTTATCAGCCATTTGCAAAGATATTTCATTAGGTGTCAACTTATTCAAATCAAGTCTACGATATAAAGAGAGAGGCATAACACTAACACCGGCTCCAAGATCACATAAAGCAGTTTTAACATAGTTTCTTTTAATGGAGCATGGTATAGTGGGTACTCCTGGATCCCCAAGTTTCTTTGGTATTCCACCCTTAAAAGTATAATTAGCAAGCATGGTGGAAATTTCGGCTTCCGGTATCTTTCTTTTATTAGTGACAATTTCTTTCATGTACTTAGCATAAGGATTCATTTTAAGCATATCAGTTAATGGCATATGCAAAAAGATAGGTCTAATCATTTTAGCAAAGCGCTCAAAATCCTCATCATCCTTTTTCTTGGATGGTTTGAGAGGAAAAGGCATGGGTTTTTGAGCCCATGGTTCTCTTTCTTTACCATGTTTCCTAGCAACAAAGTCTTTCTTATCATAACGTTGATTCTTTGATTGTGGGTTATCAAGATCAATAGCAGGTTCAATTTCTATATCATTGTCATTACTAGGTTGAGCATCGTCATGAACATTATTATTAACATTATCACTAGTTTTAGGTTCATTACCAGATTGTGTTTCAGCATCAGAAATAGAAATATCATTTGGATTCTCGGGTGTTTCATCAATAGGTTCACTAGAAGCATGCAAAGTCCTATCATTTTTCTTTTTCTTCCTTTTAGAAGAACTAGGTGCATCTATATTATTTCTCTGAGAATCTTGCTCAATTCTCTTAGGGTGGCCTTCAGGATACAGAGGTTCCTGAGTCATTCTACCAGTTCTAGTAGCCACTCTAAGAGCATAATCATTATTCTTACTATTCAATTCATTGAGCAAATCATTTTGAGCCTGAAGTACTTGTTCTACTTGAGTAGTAACCATAGAAGCATGTTTACTAATAAGTTTAAGTTCACCTTTGACATTAGCCATATAATCACCCAAGTGTTCAAGCATATTTGAATTGTATTTCAATTGTCTACCAAAATAAGCATTAAAATATTCTCGCTTCACCATAAAATTATCAAACTCATCTAAGCATTAGCTAGCAAACTTAGTAAATGGAATTTCAGCTTTATCATATCTATAGAGAGAATTTACCTTTACTACCTGTGTCGGGTTATCAAGACCATGTGTTTCTTCAATAGGTAATGGATTAAGATCATATGTATCTTCAATAGGCGGTAAATTAAGACCGTGTATTTCTTCAATAGGAGGTAAATTCTTAACATCTTCAGCTTTAATACCCTTTTCTTTCGTGGATTTCTTTGCCTCTTGCATATCTTTAGGACTGAGAAATAGAATACCCCTCTTCTTCGGAGTTGGTTTAGGAATAGGCTCAGGAGCTGGCTCAGGAAGTGTCCAATTATTTTCATTTGTCAACATATTATTCAATAGAATTTCAGCTTCATCCGGTGTTCTTTCCCTGAAAACAGAACCAGCACAACTATCCAGGTAATCTCTGGAAGCATCGGTTAGTCCATTATAAAAGATATCAAGTATTTCATTTTTCTTAAGAGGATGATCAGGCAAAGCATTAAGTAGCTTGAGAAGCCTCCCCCAAGCTTGTGGGAGACTCTCTTCTTCAATTTTCACAAAATTATATATATCCCTCAAAGCAGCTTGTTTCTTATGAGCAGGGAAATATTTAGCAGAGAAAAAATAAATCATATCATGGGGACTACACACACAACCAGGATCAAGAAAATTAAACCATATCTTAGCATCACCCTTTAATGAGAGCGGAAATATTTTAAGGATATAGAAGTAACGAGTTCTCTCATCATTAGTGAATAGGGTGGCTATATCATTTAATTTAGTAAGATGTGCCACAACAGTTTCAGATTCATAGCCATGAAAAGGATCAGATTCAACCAAAGTAATTATATCAGGATCAACAGAGAATTCATAATCCTTATCAGTAACACGGATAGGTGAAGTAGCAAAAGCAGGATCAGGTTTCATTCTAGCATTAAGAGATTGCTGCTTCCATTTACCTAATAACCTCTTGAGCTCGTATCTATCTTTGCAAGCTAAAATAGCTAGAGCAGCTTCTTTTTCAAAAACATAACCCTCAGGAATAACAGGTGATTCATATTGATTAGGGGGAGAGTCCTCATCATCACTTTCGTCAATATTATCAGTTTCAATAATTTCATTCTCTCTAACCCTAGCAAGTTGTTCATCAAGAAATTCACCAAGTGGCACAGTAGTATCAAGCATAGAAGTAGTTTCATCATAAGTATAATGCATAGCAGAAGTGACATCATCAATAACATGCGACATATCAGAACGAATAGCAAAAGCAGGTTTAGGTGTCGCAAGCTTACTCAAAACAGAAGGTGAATCAAGTGCAGAGCTAGATGGCAGTTCCTTACCTCCCCTCGTAGTTGAGGAATAAATCTTGGTTTTTGGATCTCTCAAGTTCTTCATGATGATAAGCAGATATAAATCCCAAGTGACTCAAAGAATAGAGTTATGCTCCCCGGCAACGGTGCAATAAAATAGTCTTGATAACCCACAAGTATAGGGGATCGCAACAGTTTTCGAGGGTAGAGTATTCAACCAAAATTTATTGATTCGACACAAGGGGAGCCAAAGAATATTCTCAAGTATTAGCAGCTAAGTTGTCAATTCAACCAAACCTAGAAACTTAATATCTGCAGCAAAGTATTTAGTAGCAAAGTAATATGATAGTAGTGGTAATGGTAGCAAAAGGTAACGATAGCAAAAGTAATGTTTTTGGTATTTTGTAGTGATGATAGCAATAGCAACGGAAAAGTAAATAAGCGAGAACAATATTTGGAAAGCTCGTAGGCAATGGATCGATGATAGAGAATTACGTCGAATGCGGTTCATCATGTAACAGTCATAACCTAGGGTGACACAGAACTAGCTCTAATTCATCAATGTAATGTAGGCATGTATTCCAAATATAGTCATACGTGCTTATGGAAAAGAACTTGCATGACATCTTTTGTCCTACCCTCCCGTGGCAGCGGGGTCCTAGCGGAAACTAAGGGATATTAAGGCCTCCTTTTAATAGAGTACCGGACCAAAGCATTAACACATAGTGAATACATGAACTCCTCAAACTACGGTCATCACCGGGAGTGGTCCCAATTATTGTCACTTCGGGGTTGCTGGATCATAAGACATAGTAGGTGACTATAGACTTGCAAGATAGGATCAAAAACTCTCATATATTGATGAAAACATAATAGGTTCAGATCTGAAATCATGGCACTCGGACCCTAGTGACAAGCATTAAGCATAGCAAAGTCATAGCAACATCAATCTCGGAACATAGTGGATACTAGGGATCAAACCCTAACAAAACCAACTCGATTACATGATAAATCTCATCCAACCCATCACCGTTCAGCAAGCCTACGATGGAATTACTCACGCACGGCGGTGAGCATCATGAAATTGGTGATGGAGGAAGGTTGATGATGACGATGGCGACGGATTCCCCTCTCCGGAGCCCCAAACGGACTCCAGATCAGCCCTCCCGAGAAGTTTTAGGGCTTGATGGCGGCTCCGTATCATAAAACGCGATGAATCCTTCTCTCTGATTTTTTTCTCTCCCCGAAAGCAAATATATAGAGTTGGAGTTGAGGTCGGAGGAGCTCCAGGGGGGCAGGCGCGCCCCCACCCTCGTGGCTAGGGTGTGGGCCCCCTGGTCTTCATCTTTTGCAAGTATATTTTATTATTTCCAAAAAGACGTTCCGTGAAGTTTCAGGTCATTCCGAGAACTTTTGTTTCTGCACATAAATAACACCATGGCAATTCTGCTGAAAACAGCGTCAGTCCGGGTTAGTTTCATGCAAGTTAGAGTTCAAAACAAGGACAAAAGTGTTTGGAAAAGTAGATACGACGGAGACGTATTAGCGTCCACCTCAGATGTGTCTTTGGTGACTATACTCGGAACGAAACCATGAAACTTCCATAAAACAAGCAAAAAAAACTTTTTTTGAATGCAAAAAGGAGTTAATCTGATTCGATTTAGCTACACTTCAGTCGACTGATCCGACTTTGGGTCAGTCTATTTTTAGAGGGGGGGGGCTCGCCGGAGAGGCTACCCCAGTATCTATCTTAGGGTTCAGGGTAGGGACGGTGGCGTGGTGATTCGCCGGAGAAAAAGCTTGGTGCGGGGGGCCTAGAGGGATGGCCGGGGTGCCGGAGGACCAGCGGTGGAGAGTGGTTCTGGGGAGGGCGGGGCGGCGGGGGCTGACGGAGAGGTCGGTGGTGGCTGGCGGCTCAAGGAGGTGGAGGTTGAAGAAGCACTGTGAGCCTTTGATTTCGCATTCAATGGCTCAGAAATCGACTGGCCGCAAATGAAAAACTCAGCTAGCTAATTTCTAGCCATTCCCAATTTGATTCATGATAAAAATGCTAATATAGTCCGAACTTCAGTTTACGGACAGGGAGGTACTGTGAAGGAACGATGTGAAAAACTTGAAAACAATGATTTTATCATGCTATATAGTTGACATAGTTGCAATGCGTAAAGGCCTAAAAAACAACACTTGTCGTGCTCTGAGAACCATTTGTTGAAAATTAGGCATGGATTTAAACATACAGAAAAATCAGGCAGTTCGCTCCGAAAGGGTGTGTGCAGTGAGGCATTCATTCGTTTTCAATCGTTCCCTATGGAAGGTGGTAGGAGCAACACTTCAAAATTCAAGCGCGACATCCGATGTATCCGTGAGTGCTTGCATGGAAATGGCAATGAACACGGATCAATTTGTTAACATTTAGAAGAAAAAATCATGATACATACTGGTAACACAATACCACATACGCGCTAAGCCCAACCACCGACCGATCCGTTTGCTTGCCTCACAAGTAGTAGCATTCAATTTGCACTGTCATGCACGATCGTCAGACGACTTAGTACATGTGTGAATACATATTAGTACATGTGTGAGTGCTTGCATCAAATACTTTTCGCGAAAGCAGTATATATTAATAATATAAAAATATATCATCATATCAATTACACTAACCTCTGCTCTTTGGGTACTGCTACTCCCAGCGAATTGGGCATAGTGAAGGAAATATGCCCTAAAGGCAATAATAAAGTTGTTATTTATATTTTCTTATATCATGATAAATGTTTATTATTCATGTTAGAATTGTATTAACCGAAAACTTAGTACATGTGTGAATACATAGACAAAATAGAGTGTCCCTAGTATACCTCTACTTGACTAACTCGTTAATCAAATATGGTTATGTTTCCTGACCATAGACATGTGTTGTCATTTGATGAACGGGATCACATCATTAGATGGACAAGACCCATCCGTTAGCTTAGCATTATGATCGTTGAGTTTTATTGCTATTGCTTTCTTCATGACTTATACATGTTACTCTGACTATGAGATTATGCAACTCCCGAATACCAGAGAAACACTTAGTGTGCTATCAAACGTCACAACGTAACTGGGTGACTATAAAGATGCTCTATAGGTGTCTCCGATGGTGTTTGCTGAGTTGGCATAGATCGAGATTAGGATTTGTCACTCTGATTGTTGGAGAGGTATCTCTGGGCCCTCTCGATAATACACATCACTATAAACCTTGCAAGAAATGTAACTAATGAGTTAGTTGCGGAATGTTGCATTACGGAACGAGTAAAGAGACTTTCCGGTAACGATATTAAACTAGGTATTAAGATATCGACGATCGAATCTCGGGCAAGTAACATACAGATGACAAAGGGAACAATGTATGTTGTTATGCGGTTTGACCGATAAAGATCTTCGCAGAATATGTATGAACCAATATGAGCATCTAGGTTCTGCTATTGGTTATTGACCGGAAGTGAGTCTCGGTCATGTCTACATAGTTTTCGAACCCGTAGGGTTGGCACGCTTAATGTTCGATGATGATCGATATTATGAATTTATGTGTTCTGATGTATCGAAGGTAGTTCGGAGTCCCAGATGAGATCACGAACATGACGAGGAGTCTCGAAATGTTCGAGACATGAAGATTGATATATTGGAAGGTTATGTTTGGACACCAGAAAGGTTTCGGATGAGTTCGGGCATATACCGGAGTACCGAAGGGTTACCGGAACCCCCCAAGGGCTATATGGGCCTACATGGGCTTTAGAGGGAGAGAGAGGAGGCGGCTAAGAGGTGGGGGCGCGCCCCCAAGCCCAATCCAAATTGGGAGGGGGGTCGGGCCCTCTTTCCTTCCTCTCCTCTTCCCCTCCCCCCTCCTATTAGGACTAGGAAAGAGGGGAAACCTACTCCTAGTAGGAGTAGGAATCCCCCCTTGAGGTGCACCATGAAGGGCCGGCCGGCCCCCTCCTCCCCTCCTTTATATACGGGGGAGGAGCACCCCATAGACACACAAGTTGATTGTTTAGCCGTGTGCGGTGCCCCCCTCAACAGATTTCCACCTCGGTCATATCGTTGCAGTGCTTAGGCGAAGCCCTGCGCCGGTAGCTTCATCATCACCGTCACCACGCTGTCGTGCTGACGCAACTCTCCCTCGACCTCAGCTGGATCTAGAGTTCGTGGGGCGTCACCGAGCTGAACGTGTGCAGATCGCGGAGGTGTCGTATCTTCGGTGCTAGGATCTGTTGGATCGTGAAGACGTATGACTACATCAACCGCGTTGTCATAACGCTTCCGCTTACGGTCTACGAGGGTATGTGGACAACACTCTCCCCTCTCGTTGCTATACATCACCTAAATGGATCTTGCGTGTGCGTAGGATTTTTTTTTGAAATTACTGTGTTCCCTAACACATACGGGCGAGCGAATCGGGCCAGCCCATTAGCGCACCGCTCGCTGTCGCTCATGTGTAGTTGTAGGTCCGCTCTTCGAGATCCCTTTTTTTCCTTTGGTTTTTCTTTCTCTTTCACCTTTTATTTTCCCCTCCTTATACTTTGTTTATCTTTGCTTTTTCACTCGTTTTATTTATTTTTTATTTCTTTGTTATATTTGGTTGCTTTTGTTTCCTTCTTGGTTTTCTTCGTACTCTTTCGTTTTCTTTCCTTTTATTTTTTGTTTCTTTAAGACATGTCTACTTTTTCTAAGTGCACAATGTTCATTGTTCGCACACATGTGAGACATATCTTTTATACATGTTGTACATTTTTATATACATGATAAACATTTCTAAATAATACTTCCTCCGTCTCATAATATAAGACATTTTGCAATCCAACATAGGTTGCAAAAATGTCTTATATTTTGGGACAGAGAGAGTACGTGTTTTTTAATACAAGGTAAATTTATGAAATACACGTTGTACATTTTTATTGGCAATAAATTTTTTGTTAAGTAAATGAACATTGTTTACATTGCATAAACAGTTTCAAAATCTTCACATATTTTTTTGGAAACACCCCAATATTTAATTAAAATTTCATGTACATTTTTAATGGAAATAAACATTTTTTTAATCATATCAGAACATTTTTTAACGTCACAAACATTTTTGAATTAAAGAATTATGCCTAGTTCGCAAATCACCATATGGGACATAGTAGGCTAGGTAGAGCTCGTAGGAAATAGAAATCCAGTGATCAAGGGATCAGCCGCCTAGCAAGCTGTCTGATATGTGCGCATGTGTTGTCCGATTGGCCTCCCACGGAATAGTTCCACTCCCCCATCCTGACGCATCCCCGAATCGCTCCACCCCATTCCCATCTCCTACCCTCATGCGTAGCATCGCCGGCCTTCCTAGTTCCTACTAGCCGTGTCGTCCGACCAATTCACCACATATTGCCGTCTCGCAGCAACAACGAGTGGCTAGCATCATCAGTGGCCATTCGTGTAGCACATGTAGAGCGTCCTCTTGGACGTCTGCTTTCACCGCTTTATATCAAACAATCTGATGTGCAGACGTAGGTGATAGACATGACCGAAACTCCTTTTGTTCAATTATTAATAGCGGAATCGTGGACATCCATATTAACCTATGTACCTACATGAATCTTTATCGTACGAACCTATAGTTAACATATGTTATTCCTTTTGCTTCATCGTATTTTACAAAATCCTATGTGAGATATGCCAGCATCCGTGACTCAACACATGATCACTATGCCACTTTTCTCGTTATCCTTTTTTTGTTCTCTTTTCTCGTTCTCGTGTTCAGACATCCTTGTGAGCAAATCACACTGTGACTCGATAAACGATGGTGGATGTCGCCACACCAAAAGGGGCCTAAGAATATACCTTCATTGTCGGAGGAGCCAATCCTAGTCTCGACCTATGTAGTCCCTTGTCATATGTTTTGATGAATCATCTTGTTATGTTTGATGTTAGAACAACCTCAAAGTGCATCGTCTAGTATGAAGTGCCTTGATACTCTCATGGTCTAAGAAATTATGCAAACATTAACTTTACTGTGTTATTAACTATGAAATTGCAATGAAAGGATCTCATAGTATAACATCAACTTGGGTCAATGCAACACACATGTTCTTCCAACATCGTGCCCTCAAAGTTGTCGACATCCTTTATTACGCTTAATGTACGCCCATGATCAGGAAAACGGAAACATCATGCAACACTTGAACTTATTTTATAGGCGGGACTAGGAATTTATTTTACCGTTTATTATTCTACACGTGCAGATAAGTGTTCCTCTGAGACTCGTGGTTATTACAGACTTGAGAACCATTGCAATTTTCATAGCATAGAACATAAACATTAATTATAAATTTAAAATAAAATAATAATACTTTATTATTGCCTCTAGTGCATATTTCCAAACTGTCCATTGAATATTAACATTTATATTGCACTTGAAGTTTATCCAAAAATATGATTCTTGTGGTTTTCCGTAGACCAAAGTAAACTTCATGTGATGGCGTGTCTAGACTAATCGCAAGCTCCGCAATTGCTCTTACCAGAAAGAAAGAAAGGTTCCCAGGTGTCTAGGGTTTTCCCGCCTCTCGCCGGTGCCGCCGCAGATCTGCTAGGTGTCAAGGTTTGCTTGCTCCGGTGAAGAAGGGGCGACGATGGCGGCGTGTCTTCGGCTCGCTCGAGTGTTTGTAATCATCGTTAGATGATCCATGGACATGGATGTAACTTTTGTTAGTTTTGATGTTCTTTGCACCGCTATGGTGTTTGATGAATAGGTTGGTTTTTGCCGCAAAAGAAAAAAACTTACAAAAAGACAAATACGAGCCATATATCCTGGGAAAGTGTAACTAGGTAAACTTTCCCATAGCATTAACAGTTTTGTTAATGCACATCTAAATGTGCCTTAAGTATTGCACGTCTAAGTCCTATATATGCCATTGATTTTATGTGAAGATTCGTGCAACCATTTTTCTTTTGCCTTTTCTCCTTTCAAGTTTGATCGAGTCACTTAGATGAGCAATAACTAGAGCATATCTAGATGTGCCCTAAACAAACTCTAGATGATGAGGAAAGCTTGTGTTGGCTTTTCTTTCGAAAGTACGCAAAATGCGTACCATAAGAGCAACTCCAATGGGGTGACCTAAACGGACGGTGCATTTGTCTGCTTTTTGTCCGTTTGGATCGGCCGCTCGCCCGTCGTCCATCCAGTTTTGCATTTGGGTCGGCAGTGCGCCCAACGTGCCGACCCATTTCATATCCGCATTCAATTTTTAAATAAAAAAGCACGCGGCCGATCATGCCAGCGGCCATGTCTCATGCCGGCACCATGCCAGCGCCGGCATACAATGCCGGCTTCAGAAAATACCACAGTTCATGCTGGCGCACTCGCCAGCCGGCCGGCACACATGCCAGCACACAAAAAAGGGTGGGACTTGAGTTCGACCACGCCATCGCGGCTCCTGTGGTCATGCCGACACACCTGCCGGCATACAAAAAAGATGGCCCTCGACGCCATAGATCACTCGTCGTCGAACTTGAGCATGTCGGCCTGCATCTTCTCGAACCACGGCCTCTTCCTTGGTGACACGGTGTTGAGATCCACCTTCATGATCTCCACCCCAGTCATCATGCTTGCAAGAGCCACTTCTTTCGCCTTTGTCTTGGCGTTGGCGGCCTCGTTCTCTAGCATCTTGGCTTGCTTCTCCGCCTCGAGCTCGAACATCTTGGCTTGCTTCTCGGCATCAAGATCAAGTCTCCTCCTTTGGATCTCCATGAAAGCATCCATTTGCTTCGCCTTAAAACGTCGGCGCTCCTCCTTCCTTGAGTCCTTCTTGTTAATCATGTCGTCCACGCTTGCGATCAAGGCGTTGGTGGCCGCATCTCGCTTGTCCTCCTTCTTGGAGTTGGTCTTCCCCCTCGGCCGTGCCGGCTCGCCCTCCCCAACATCCTCCACGGCTTTCTTCCCCCCAAGTGCCTTGAGGGCGGCATATTGCGCCTTGAACTTCTCTTCGTCTTTGATGACCCGATAGCTATGGGAGAGGTTGAAGCACTTGCCATTGTGTTGAACCTTGAATGCCTCTAAAGCTTGAAATTCCTACAAAATGTTTCCATGCAAGCCTATGGGCAGCTGTGTACGCCTTCATGCACTTGCTCTTGCGCTTCGGCTTAGGACCGGCGGCTTGGTTGGCGAGCACGTCCTCGAACAAAGGCTCCACTTCGATGTCGCACTCGTCCTCTTCCTCTAGCCCATAGTCGTCCGGGAACTCGTGGTCGAGGGGGAAGCCGTCCAGGTCGATGCCGACCTGATCACGCATGAAGGCCGCCTGATCGGGATCATAGCCAGCGGCCGGCGTGAACGCCCCGCGACCGTCCTGGCTTTGTGTCTCCTCGGGATCGTAGCCAGCGCCCGGCGCACCATCCTCGAAGATGAGGTTTTGCATGTAGTCCTCGTCGACGGCGGACGACATTTCCTCGAACAGGCTACGGGCGTCCGGGAGCCCGCCGGCCGGCATCTGTCGCGCTCGTTTCCTCGTGCCGTCGGACGACGAGCCACCGACCACCGGGTTGGCGTTGAGGTCGATGGGCGCGGGCGCGGGCGTGGAAGGCGCGACCACGCTCACGTCGGGTGAGCACTCCCCGAAGAGGCGGGAGGCCTGCGGATAGACGTGGAAGCCGGGGACCGGGTTGCAAGCCGACACACGGGGTGAATCGGGCATCACCATCCGAGGAAACGCCGACGAGCCGGTGCTAGCCGCGGCGACGGCAGCTTGGAGGATGCTGTGTTGGCTAGGGTTTACCCCTAGCATGTAGAGCGCCTCCCTCGTTGCCGCGGCGACGCGGGTGTTGGTGAACTGCTGCGTGGCGGCAACGGCGGCGGCAGCTTGCATGGCAGCCTCTTCCCTCGCGTCCGCGGCGTGCCTCCGGCCCTTCCTCTTGGCCGACTCCCTTACCCGCTGTTCGGGCGTCAGCGCTTTCTTCGGCTTGGTCGCGGCGGCGGTCTTGCGCGGGGCACGAGGCTTGCCTTTTCCGGAGGGGGCGACGGCGCCGGACGAGGCGAGGGAGGCGAGGCCGGCGGCGGCGTCGAGGTCGAGGTCGATGGCGTCCTCCATGGCTGGTTGGGGGCGGGGGCGCGCGTGGACGGGAGCATTTTTGGGGAAAATAGGGGGGAGGATGGTGGTGGCTGCCACCGACCGGTGGGCCCGAGGAGAGGAGTAGGCACGCGCGCGTCCGTCTCGTGTCCGCGCCGACACAAATCCGGCTCAAAATTGGGCCTAGAATGGGTCGCCTACGGACGAAAAACGGACGCGCGTCCGTTTCAGTCGGCGCGTTGGACCGTCATTTTTGTCCGCGCCGATCCAAACAGACGTGGACGGACGAAATGGGTCACCCTATTAAAATTGCTCTAACTTTATATAAAAAGAGAATTATAAATACAACACAACTAACACTCACTGGGAACAATGAGCGTAGCACCAACTTCACATGCGACTAGTCCAAAGACATCCACGTCGGTCACCGCCGAAAGCTTGTGTTGACTATTTTGTTTATATTCCTTCGCTCCTTTTCTTTTGCACATCGTCTTGGGAAGGCGGCAATGCAAAGCTGAGAGGCGAGAGAAGGGTGGGACGGTAACCCCCGTGGAAGTTCCATTGACATTTCGAAGTTTCCCACCATAATGGGAACTCCGGGATGTGGAGCCGCTGGTCCCACTGTAACCCTTGCACGCCGCCGAGAATCGGCGGCGGCGAGCGTCCTCTCGTGCCATACATGTACAGAGTGTCGCCGTGCATGTAGCAGAGCATCTCGCCACCGTCAACCCATGCGCTCCAAGGCCCCAAGTGGTTGAGAGTCTCGTTGATCTCAAAGCAGTAGAGCCGATCCCACCGCAGCTGCTTCCCGTCCTCCGGCGGCGACATGACCCAAAACTGGAGGGCCGTGGGCGTGCTGTCGGTGTGCAGCACGAAGCACAGCCGGCCGTCGAGCTCAAAGGCGCCCACCCGCGGTATACGCTCATCATAGGCGATGATCATCTGCGCCGGGAGACGGTGCGCTCGGCACGTCTCGGTAGCCACGTCGACCACCAGTACTCGGTTCCAACCGGCTGTGAGCAGGTACAGCTTGCCGCCGATCAGCCGTGGCGCCCATGCCGTGATCTTGGTCGGATGCGGCAGCGAGAGGTTCGCGTGCCGGCGCCAGCCTCTGGCGTCGCCCAGGGTGTACACGTCCACGACCGTGGACGCGAGCCTGAACAGCTTGTACTCCTTGGTGGGCGGGCTGAACCCCAGGGCGAAGAGGTGCTGCGGCTTCCTGCCCTCGGCGGCGAGCGGAGGCGGCTCCGGGAGCGCCAGCGTCTCGCCGGTGACGGGGTTGCAGACCACCGCCGGCGCGTCGGCATTGTGGCGGTGGACGAAGCAGAGTAGGCCGTTGCAGACGTTGGCGAGGCCGTAGTCGCCGGGGATGGCGACGGAGCGCATGGCCGTGGCCTTGCCGGAGGACGTGAGGAAGAAGCTGGCCTCGTCAGGCTCGCGCGTCTCGGAGACGAGCAGGACCTCCGCCGCGGGCGCGACGTGGGTGGCGGCGTGGAGGCTGCGGAAGGAGGGGTGGCTGGCGACGCCGCGCCACAGCCTGGAGACGCAGCGGGACCGGGCGACGTCCTTCGTCGGCAGCTTCACCAGGATCTCCTGCAGCAACTCGCTAGGGATCTCGCCGCCGCCGCCGCCGCCGCCATCTGGCTCCAGGAGCCGCCGACGTTGTCCCATCGCTAATGCTTGTCGATCGACCGACGCGACGCGACGGCGGCAACTTGAACCTTGAAGTCGATCGAGTTGTGATTGTAGGGTTTCTATTTTTTTATGGAAGGAGTGCTTCGTTGCGACTTAATTGTCGTTTTCCGAGTTGGGTTAGGTATCATCAACTCGGACTCCTAGGTGAACACGCAGATTAGATTAGAGACCAGACCTGCCGTTGGTCACCATCAGACCACGTCCACCTATGTGGAACGCTGACGTCGACGTCGACGTCCCCGGAGGCGCACGGTCCGCCGGGATCAAGCCGAGGAGAGGTGATAGGTTCGTTAAGTTTTGAACACGTTCATCTTTGATCTTTCTGTGGTGATTGTACTCTGAACGAAACCATGAAACTTTAAAAAAAACAAGCAATTCAAAATGAGCCGGTAATTTGATTCCAGGTATTTTTTTTTATAAAGGGCATTTTTATGAACTAAAAACTATAGAATCAAATGATACAAAGCATAATGAGCATCATCTGACCTCTACTTAATTAAGATGCACGCAGTCAAACACTAACAACTGCCAGACGTTAAAAAGAACGACATCTCGGCAAAAGTAGAGTCATATAGGACTGGCACTATGCCCACGTCGAATGAGGTGATGGATCGATCGAGAGATTATGATGCCACTCATGTTGGGCAAAAACCTCCCTGACCACCCATGGCACACCGTCTTGAATAGCGGTTGGTACTCCATTGACCTGGAGATTGAAGCCGCTGAAGAGTGAGGAGGCGGAGGAAGTGGGAGTGGCGCCGGCGGCGGCGGGGGGAGGCCTCCGCTGTTGGAGGAGGAGGCTATGGCGTCAGGGCCAGGGAAGGCGGGCGCGATGGCAGACGGAGAACGGCTGCGACAGAGAGGAGGGCAACGACGTGTTTTTAGTGGGGGAATGAATTTAGTTTGAAGAAGTTTTGGGGGTTTCTAAATGTTCTCCACGTAGGTCGAGCAGTGACGGGTGCGGCCCGACATCGGCCACAACTCAAGACCTGGCAACTGCATTTACTGAGGCCTGAATGTTCTTTTCTACATCATTAACTGATTTTTCTACACCATTTCGACTTCAATATTTTTCTATGTGTAATACAGACCATCCAAAGTGTCATGCTCAAATTTGGGCACTTTTTGTGTTGGTTTACTATTTTTCAAGCATTAATTGATTTTTCGGTCATCAAAAAGCACAGGACGTCACTGCTGCTTTTATCCCACAGGTAAATTTGTAGTAAAAAAGAGTGGCGGGTGGTCATTTTTGCCCGCCACTGCTACTTTTTTTAAAATAGCAGTAGCGGGTACCTGTCCAAATCCACCACTAAATTGAGTCAGCCATAAGCATTTTCCCAATATGGATCACTAAATTCAGTAAAACATAACAATAACTTCGTCAAGGGACATGCACACGGTCCAATGGTGAGGCCCCTCCCAATGCTCCACCTTGTACAGGTGCTAAGCCTGCCATGTAAGCGAAAAAAAATCTGATGTGACAAGTTAATTAAGAGAAGAGAGATAAGACTAGTCACAATGGGGGTAACTTAGAGTAGTAACATGCATTACTACTCTATGTTACTACCTCCACAGTGGGTAGTAACATATGTATTGTGTTATACATCACTTTATTTATTAGGCTATAGACTCATCTTTTCTTAATATGTGTGATGTTACAGTAACTAGCTATGTTATTACATGCCTCTCTTTCTTCATTAATTACATGCCACATCATCTATTTTACCTAGATAAGTGTGATGTTACTACTTATGTTACTCCCACTGTGGGTAGTCTAAGTGTGATGACCCCGAAAAGAAACAATGACAAACACGTGAACCTAGGCAAAACATCTAACTGAAAGAAGCCTATCAATGCATGAAAAACGTTACTAGTTGCTAACTCATTAAAGGAAGGAAGCTTAGATACCATCTAAGTACCATTGCATTGGCAGCAGCCTAATGTGCTTCTCGCTGGTGGCTTATCGCCTGAGGATGAGGTGTCGAAAGTGCATGCGCGCGCCAAGTGTTGGGGAAAATTTCCCACCAGAGATATTGTGATGAAAAAAAGATAGATGAATAAGAGAGAATATTGCCATGTGGGCAAGACTGGTCAAACATAGACACCGCTTCAAATTGGAGGGACGAAACTTGTCCGGAATGAAAAGGTCAGGATGTGACATTTTTGGTTGAAGTTGAGAGATCAAATCCGTACTAATTGATAAGAACATGGACAAAACATATGCTTTTCTCATATTACTTTGCTTTAAAGGTCTTTACATATGAATCTCAATGGACGTACATAGTCGTGGACTATTTTGGCTTGAAGCAGTAGCTAACCAAGAGCTGATAGAGCCACGCGCCTGGACCTGGAGAAGCTGTAGTAGTACGAAGGAGAAGGAGAAGGAGCAGTGATGGCGTTTGCGAGGATGACTGGCTGATTCCAAGCATGACGAATGTCTGAAACATCTCCAACAAATGAGTAGCTGTTACTACCAGTAGATAGCATCGACATTGAAAATGAACGAATCCTTCCCTCTAGCTTGAATCTACCTACAAGACAAGACGATTGACAATTTTTGGAGGGCGACGTATGTGGCGGGACGGTGGAGGGTAGGGAGAGAAGAGAAGAGATGGATGGATGTGCTTGTGCTTGTGCTTACCTTATTTTGGTGCTGCTGCGTCGATGCCCGCAACCTGCACACACACACCTGCGGGTTGCGGTGTCGCTCTCTGTCATGTGCCCAACAGGGAAAGAGTGAAACTGTCACAGCACGATCTAACCACAGCTTCAAGAGTTAGATCATGCTGGCAGCTTCACGCTTTCTCTTGGGCACTCGAACTAACTACCGCCCTAGCTAGCTTCGAATCCATGGAGGATCGATACCCCCGTGCATGCTTATATAGACGACGCTACATACAAGATTGATGGAGGGATCACATGGGGGCCGTCCGGCCGGTCAAGACTGGGCTCGTGCTCCCGCGCGGCATTGTCGCTGACTCCCGGCGGAGCGGATCCGAGACGGACGGGAACGCCTGCCCATCGCCGATGCATGCAGCTGGACTGGACTGGACTGCCAGTCGTGCGGCCAATGGGCGCAAAGTCAGAAGGCCTCACATGCACGGCCTTGTCGTGGCGCGCCGTGGATGGAGGGAGCCGGGCCTGGTCCCCCCGGACAGGGGGATCATAGTTAAACCAGCGCCACCCCCCGATCTTGTCTTAGCCCGCGGACACCTCCGCCCTCGAGAAGCCAAAATCAGACGCGGGCCGCATATAATACATTTGGTTTTCATTTTTGTGAGGAGGAGCAAGCTAGGCAGACGTGCATGCACGCGCCAGCTGGGGGTAGATCGGTTCGGTGGTGCTGCCCTGCATCTGGTCAAGGGCGTGCCGCTAATTTACCGGTCAAGATCAGCGGCAGCAAGCGAAGTTGATGCCTCTTCGCAGCAACAACAAAAGAAAAAACGATGCTGCGCTGTAGTACATTTTAGCTTGCAGGCCAGAATTCTACTGCTGGTAGAAACAGTCTGGACATACACTTGTCGGCTTGTGATTATGGCACTTGTCCACCCACAAATGCAGTGTCTGCGTAATATATCTCTCGAGTGTGCAGGAGCACGTAGGGAAATGTCCGGTTGACTTGAGCATCGAACGTCGATGCGTTCTACTGCACTTTCCAAGATTTGGCCTGCAAGATCCGCATTAAAGAGAGAAAGTGCCATTCCATCTAGGAGTACGTCCGAGACTTTGCATCCAATCTTTTACGCCAAGTGCATACCATGCACTAACACTGTATAGGTAATACTAATAATATACTGATGAAAATCTTGACTTTGCACAGCCACAGCGCCTGTAACATTTTTGCCGACGACAACTAGCAATACAACTGCTGGCAGGGAAATCATAACACACAGCCTCGTTAAAAAAAAGTAGCAACCGTTCCCGTTTGTTACACAACTCAGCATTCTAAGGTTACATGGATCACCGCTGGACCAACAACCGTACGTACACAGATACATAAAAATGGAGCCTTGACCTAAAATCGATAACTTAGACTCAACTGAATAATATAAGTTATGGAAAATTGAAAATTACTATGAAGAAGAAAATTACATGACATACACATACACACACGACCAGGATGGAGACTGCTACAACAGGTGAGCCAGCATGCAGTACAGCTACAAAACTGACCCAGGAGGAGCTTCCGCGGCCAAAGTCACCCCTCGCCTTGGTTTGACTTTTTCCGCCACCACCCGAAGACCAACATCAGTGAAATGCGGAGTGTTCTGGTCCGAGCCCCGAGGAACTCGGACGCTGGCCAGATCCAGCGACCTGCTATAAGCGCCCGGTTTAACCTGTCCTGACCTAGGCCAATCTGGCAGCAAGGCTGCCTCACCATCAGCTTTCTCATTCAGGGTCCACAGGTTCAGCTCAGGTCATAGCATGTGGGTAAGGAGCAAAGCGAATTGTAAATTTGCTCAGCCTTGGGGCGCCTAGATGCGGTTCCTCTGGTGCACTGGTAGAATAGATCAATTAGAAATCTCAGTTTCTCTGCATGAGCATCAGATGTGATCCCCAACTTCAGCCTCGTAATTGGCTCGTCCACTGTCCAGAACGCTTCTAATTCTTTAGTTAGCCTTGGCCTTTGTTTCTTCCTCTGATGACATAGAATTCACAAGATGTTACTTCGTATATGTTTACCCAAAACAATAAGCAAATACAAAATATACAAGAGCCAACTTCTGATGTAGAGGTCTTACCTTTATGAGATCATATATTTCTGAATCTGGTAGTCCCTCGTAGGGTATACGAAGTGTAAGCATCTCGAATATAAAACATCCATATGACCAGATATCCACTTCCTGCATCAAAGCCATATTTAACCGCATCAATACCGCTTTATTTTGGGGGTGTTGGTTGGAGCTAGGACTATATCTGATTAGCATAATCTGGTAGGTAGCTAGGAGCGTATTTGCTGATATTAACATAGTTTATCAATTCAAGTGGATCTTGATAATATACTGAAATCCAAGTGGCTTTACAGTAACCAATAACATGACAATGCACATTACTGTACACAGGATAGTCAGCAATCAGAGTAACAATCATCACACAGGATACGTGGCAATGCACATTACCACACACAGGTATAAATGTTTAAGAATAGCTAATGCAAACAATGAAGAAAAATTAGTGTTCCAGTAACACATCATGATAATAACTATTCCCTCCGTCCCATAATATAAGAACCTTTTTGACACTAGTGTCAAAAATGTTCTTATATTATGGGACGGAGGGAGTGCCAAATATTGGAATTTTCAATCAGAAACATGGCTGAGCTACTCCATAGTACATACTGTTCAGAGCTATTCAATATGAGTTGATAAAAAAAAAGGACATCGCAATGTTCAAATGAATGCTTACCAGTCCATACTGGGTTTTCTCATGCATGGCCTGAAGAACCTCTGGAGCCATCCAACAAGGTGTCCCAACACAAACATTGGGTGGATATGTGCCAAGGTGAGCTATACAGCATGTATGGGATAGAGAATGCAAAGGAATGGATCTGTCAAAATCAGAGAGTTTGACTACTGGTGTCCCATGACTCCTCTTCGAATCCAAATCAACCAAAACATTCTCGCTTTTTATGTCCCGGTGAATAACTAGCTTCCTGTGCATCTCCAACAAAGCACAAGCAACTTCTCGAGCAATGTAAAATGCCAGGTCCACAGGTACATGTTTCTTGCCCTCTTTCAGTAGTTTTGTCAAATAGCCCTAATTTGAAAATAAAAGATCCAGTTATCACTGAGAACATCTAAAAAAAGACTTCAACAAATACAAGAAGGCTCATAATGATGAACAAATGAATTTACCTTCAGTGAACCTCCTTTCACATATTCCATTAAAATTACAGACTGCATTATCCTGTACTCCTTGTCACTATCATCTTGAACCCATTTAGAAGAAAGTTGGTGACCATATATGTCCACTATGGATCTGTGCTTCCTTAGAGCATTCATCATTCTTACTTCCCCAAGAAGCTTGTATTCAAATTTTTTTACTTCATCATTAGAAGCACGCCGGGTATCTAGGTACCGTATCTGCATTTGAAACCAACGCCAAGTAAATACATGAAACATAGTAAAGGCACCAAAGAAATTTAGAAGGCAAAAAAAATAAACCTTTGCTGCTGCATCAACTGAACCAATTTTGCAGTGGTAGACAGCGCTGGAAGCTGTAGCTTCAATTTCTTTGCATAGTGAGACCGAAGGGAAGGAAGACCGAGGTGTATAGCCTTCATCATCAAGCGCAACATGCAGTCGACTGAGGGGAACATACCTAAAACCACGTGCACATAATTAGTAACAAAATAATTTTGTAGTCAGGAAGAATCACTGAATAAACATGTAGCATGTACTTTTGTTTTCAACACCTCCATGAAGCAGCATGATTAAAATTTAAATACTAGATCAGCAGATAAAGCCCCCTAATATCAGGCAAACAAAATAACAAACAAAAGAGTATGCAAGAACAAAGCAATAACTGAAATGAAAGACATAACATACCAATACAGGGTGATTAGACACGATGTACTAGCATATCCTGACAACCTGACAGCTACATATCGTACAATATTTCACAATATCCAATTTCGCAATCGCACACATAAGGCATCGGCAATTGGCATTATAAGTTCTCATCTTATTACACATACTATTACAATATTACCGACCTTTTGCAATTAAGTCATAATAAAGTTAGATAACTACCTCCGTCCTGGTTTACTAGTCCCCCTCATATTTTGGGTCATACTTTGACCATGATTTTAACTAATAAAATATAAGTTATATGTAGCAAAAATAATATCATTGGAAACTACTCCCTCCGTTCCGAATTACTTGTCTTAGATTTGTCTAGATACGGAGGTATCTAGCACTAAAATGAGTCTAGATACATCCGTATCTAGACAAATCCAAGACAAGTAATTCGGAACGGAGGGAGTACATCCCAATACGAATCCAAGATAATATTTTTTGGCGACATGCATTAACATTTTGTTGGTCAAATATATGATCAAACTTTAACCCAAAGTACGAGGAGAACTAGTAAACCAGGACGGAGGTAGTACATAGCACATGAATACAGTATAAACTACATATGGCATTTGTGTAGGCCATGTTTTTGACCTGATCACAAAATTGACATAACACTGAAACAGCAGTAACAATATAATGACAATATGACAGAACCAGCATAGTGCAAGTTAGTTGCTACCATGAATTCAAAGTAAAGTGGAGTCAGTATTTTTCCCTATACGATCACAAGGCACTCACCTGCAGAAGTACTCCGGATCCGTCTCTTCCTTTATGTTCGTGGGGTAACACGCATCAACAATCATCCTTACCAAGATATTCCCTTGTCTAACAGGGACAACATTCCAAGCATGAGGCGTGTAGTCAAGATGCCCCCTGACAAGCTCACAAGGAATTGGAGGGTCCGCCCGGTCACACAAATACTGCAATCGATAAGGTAGCCATGTCAAAGCCTCAACTGATAAACATAAAACATAAGTCAGATAACAGAACAACAAGGTACCTTCATTAGGACAGCTCGGTGCCTACAAACACCAAACTGCAATGCCCCTATTGGTACAATGCCTGAATTATTCCTTTCCTTAATGATGTGTATTGATTTATCACAGAGACCGGTAAAATTGAAGTGCCCGGGAGGAGTACTGGCTTGTTTTGATGCTTCATTGCTATCACACATGCTACCGGCAGCACAAGTACAAATGAATGGTTGCTCCTTCCTCAAGCTAACAATAGCTCCCCGTGTTCTCCTCAGAGAAGCACTTCGATCACAACCTCCAAAACAGTCAGAGACAAACAAAGCAAGAACTGATGCCCTTAGCAAGTCCTGACCTGCATCTTCATCTGTTTCGGAATAACTTGGCCTCTTCAAACTGGATAACAACAGCTGTGCTGAAGAAGCAATTGCGTCCAATTCTTCATCTTGTTCTCTTAAGATAAAGAAGCAAAAAAAAGTTAGGCAGATTGCAAACATATCCTATGCTCTCAAATAGACCAATCAGAAAGAGCATACAGCATATAAAAAAGCAAATTACCAAACAACGGATAGGAATGTGCACTAACCTGTCCAAAAGAATAACTTCACGCGCATACAGTCCGAGACTCCGTTCGTACTCCTCTAATGGCATGAACGGCATATCTCGTCCCGCGTCATAAAATCCATCCGGTAAATGGTCATCTATGCTGCAAAATGACTCCACGCTGTACTTATAGGATAACTTCGAGGATTCATCAATTGGTCTTGGGCATTTGCTGGGTTTGGGATTATTGTCCATATCAGGATGCCTTTTAGATTTCAGTGTAAGCTTAGATGCCTCTGAAGTGTTCTCTTCAACAACTTCAACTGCATTGCGGGTTGATGAAGCAGTATCCTCAAGTTCATTTTCAATACTGCCCAAACAAGCTGGATCGGTGCTGATACCAGAATTGTTGTCATGACAACTTCTCATATTTATTCCAGTTTTTCCATCGTCATATTGGTCCTGAAGCATCATGCCACTATCTTTTATAAGCCCATCTGAGTCATAATCGATTATGCAAGATAGGTCTTCAGATATAGAACTTGTTTCTTTCAAATCCTGTGCTGAACTTTCTTCAACAATGTCTTTCATCACTGGCCTGTTTTCCATATCATCTTCAGTCATGTTCACAGCCATTTCATCAATGTCATTTTCACAAAGCCTGCTCCTGCTGGACTCCAAGCGCTCCTGGCGAGCTTGCTGTTGCAGGCAATCCCGTCGCTTCCAGCCCTTCTTCATTTTCTGTGCGGTATGAGCTTTTAAATTGGGGGAAATATCTGTGGGTGAGCATGAGAGCACGCCATTGCAAGCATGACTTGCAGGTCTAGGTTCTGCTGATCTGTTTATGTTTGCGATACCTAGACGTTGCAGCTTGTCACTCTTCAAAGGAATTTCACCATTTTCCCTCATGTCACAGCATACCCAAGAGGGTATCATAAAAGAATGGGAAATCCTATTAAACTTGAACATAGAAAAAGAAAACTATCAGGATCTGATATTTGAATTTCTAAGCATAAATAGAAGACATAAGAAAACATCCACAATACAATCATCAATAGAATTGATGAGCAAGTCATATAGTATCTCATGAAAAAAGTTAGTAAGAAAATGAATGGCTAATATTAACACCTCCACAACTTCTCTCTCTGGCAAACACCCCCCATGCAAGTGTTGTTCTGCTTGCCAACACCCTCCTACCCCTAATTTTCATTACATTTAGAAAGATCGCATGTTGATTCGATCATAATCATTTTCCTCAAAAATGACACTAATCTCACTCCAAGTATAATTGTTAATCAGGTCCTGACAAATGTTGAATGTTTTGTTCCAGAAGTGAATGAATGCCATAGAATAAGCACCAAAATGACAAATGACAAATATAAACAAGACAACAAAGATCAGAATCAACACTGCTGAAGATAATGTAAATTATGTCAACATGATCAAGACATAGCAATAATTAGGAACAGGTGGAAAGCAAAACTTCTGATGAGAACATACCTGAAGATTAAGATACTGCAGTGTAAGCATAGAGACTAGTTCAACTGATCCAAGGGATGTCAATCTATTGTTCGATAAGTCAAGGCTTTCAAGACATCTCAAAGAAGAGATCCCTGATGGTAAATCTACCAACTTATTATTAGTCACTTTGAGGAATTTCAGGGCCCGCAACTCGGTTATCCAGTTAGGCAAGTTCTTCAGCTTGTTGAAAGACAGATCAAGTTCTTGGAGCTTCCTGAGGGAACCAATCTCAGGGGGGAGGAACCTAAAGATATTTAAAAAGGAATGTGAAACCACCATTTTTTCCAGGGAACAATTGAAATAAATAAGTCAATATAGCATAAAATAGAAATCATCATCAGGAATACCATACAAGTTCCCTATATTTGGTTCAAGTGTCCAAAGTCGACAAAAATTCTAATAGCCTAGATCAAGAATATCAACTTCTGTCAACTCAAGAGATGCTGAAGATTGTCGCTTGCTAATCGGATATTGAAAATATGCCTCTTAAGAGGTGCATACCACATACCACATCAGTATCGGCATTTTTTTTCATTGTTCCACATATCAGCCAGTTAATCGGCATCTCGGTCAGTTAATCGCTACTCGGACACCTCCAGATATGAAAAGGCCCTATTCACGCCATTAACTGCTTGGGGCAATTTATCGGTCTGGGCCGATTAACTGCTAGGGAATTTTTGGCCCAAAAATGCCCCGTTCTCTCCCTTCTTTCACAGCTGTGCGGGCATTAGGTCAGACAACCCCCTCCATTCTCCTACTCGTGGAAGAGCAGCTGCTGCAGCCGTCCCATCCCTGAGCAGCTCCCGCCGGCTCCGTCCCCTACCCGAGCAGAAGCCGGCGCAGGCCAATCCCTGGTCCCCTCCCTGAGCAGCCCCTGACGAGCTGTCGGCTCCGTCCCCTCCCTGAGCAGCCCATGACGGGCTGTCAGCTCCGTCCCCTCCCTGAGCAGCAACCGGCTTCGTCCCCTCCCCAAGCAATCGCCGGCTTCGTCCTCTCCCCAAGCAGTCACAGGCGCTGTCCCCTCCCCGGGCAGCCAGCATTCCCTCCCGAGATGCTTCATTGTCTGCTCCTCCTGTCCATGGTGTCCCCAGGCAGCAAGTAAACTCAGTTCTCTCCTCTGTGTTGTACTTCTGCTGCTGATTATGCGCCCTGCTACCCTCCTATGTAGTATCTAGACATCTAGTATGTGCTGATGTGGTGCATTTGGCATTTGTAGCAATCTACGGTTGCTTCTACTACAACATGTTGCTATGTAGGGTAGGATATATAGATATGGCCCTAGTAAACCTACCGATAAATTCAGTTAATAGGGCGATTCGCCAATTTATCCCCACTCAGCACCCGATCGATATGCTACCAGTTGAGAATTTTGCTACAACTAAATTTAGACCACAAAATCATTTAATCATCATTCAATCAGTTAATAGGGCGATTCGCCAATTTATCCCTACTCTGCACCCGGCCGATATGCTACCAGTTGAGAATTTTGCTACAGCTAAATTTAGACCACGAAATCATTTAATCATCATCCAATCAGTTAATAGGGCGATTCGCCAACTTATCCCTACTCAGCACCCGACCAATATGCTACCAGTTGAGAGTTTTGCTACAACTAAATTTCGACTACAAAATCATGTAATCATCATTCAAGCATTTGAACTTTTAAACATCTGCACTAACCATCAGATCAGTACATCTTCAGTGTTGAGACAAAGTAACTTGGCTACAACAACCATTTATAATCAAACTGCATAACAAAGTTGACAAATGCCCCTGCACTGCCAAACTAGGGACACGACTCAGAACAGCTAGTTAAAGTAAGGTGGGTAGACTGAATGCTCCTACGAACACCAATGACCTCTATAAACAACTGTAGAGACATAGCAAATATCGCAGACATAATGGTAGCAGCTAATGTGCAGGTTATAAAACTTAAAAGTAGCCACAACAAACAATTCAACCTGATTTAACACATGGCAAAAGCATCATGGTTGCCAGAAGCTATTGGACAGTTGGCATGGAAAAATTGCACCAAACCAGCATAGATTTATACTTAGAAGCTAGGCTGCTAAAGGTTTCTTATACCCATCCATTTCTCCTGGGGTTGTGCTGCTGAAATAAACATAAAATGGCACTAGAAAACACATAAAAAAGCATGCTTACGCCGCAAATCACAGACGGAACGCTAGCATTTGGCTGATTAGGCACGAGAACAGTAAATTAACCATAAGCAATTTGACGCACTGTAGCAAAATTAGCAGTGGGCAGGTAGGCAGCTGTCAATTGAGGTAGTGTTGTCGTGCAGCATACCTGATGGAGAAGTGGCAGATGGTGAGCTTGGTGAGGCACTTGAGGCTGGCGATCTCGACGAGTATGGAGCAGGCGGAGGGCCTGGGCGGCACCATGGAGAGCTCGAGCTCCCTGAGCGCCCGCATCCGCCGGAGCACGGCCCCGGACACCCTGGGCGCGGAGACCTTGAGCTGGAGGCTCTGTAGCCCGTCCAGGTCCCCGGCCTCCGGGGGCAGCACCTCGACGTCGTTGCCGAAGAACTTGAGCGCCCTGAGCCCCCCGCGGCACTCGCCGATGGAGCGCGGGACGAGGTTGTAGGCGTTGCGGTAGATGTAGAGCTCGCCGCCGCGGAGCGCGGCGGGCGGCGGCGAGAAGGGGGCGAGGTCCCACGTGTTGCCGGCGACGTCGGCGGCGTCGGATCCGCGCGGCGGGAGGCCGCCGCCGGCGTCGGGGTCCGGCGCGGCGGCGTCCATGCGGGCGCCACCGTCCGCCGCGGGGTTTTGGGGCGGCGCGCCGCGGCGCGGCCTAGGGTTTCGTACGGGGGGCGGCGAGAGAGTGTGAACGGGGAAGAGGGGAAAGAGAGAGAGCGGGCGGGTGGGAATTGTATAAGTTAAGCTATCCTAATGCTGAGATTTGGACCGGGTTCTGATTAGCTTCTGTCTCGAGGGGTAAAATGGAAGGCGGCCACGCGGTCACCCCGCGCTCTCCGGGAAGACGAAGCTGGTGCGGCTCGGACGGGGTCGCCGTCAGGCTCGGGTGCGGTCGCGGTCCGGGTCGGACCCGAGCCTGTGTGTTCAAGGGCTCGAGGCCCACTTTGAAAGAAGCCCACTCACCTTCCAAGGTTTTGGGTGATCCACATCGCTGCTCTAGTCTCCGGCTCTCGCCGCCGGCCACCCCTCCCCGGCCTCCTCTACTCCGCTTCCCGCCGGCAGGAGCGACTCCTTCTGCCGCTTGCCTCGGCCCGTGCTTCGGAGATGCCGGCGACGGAGGAGGAAGGCGCGGCGGCGGCGGGGGCGGAGGAGGAGGCGTACGAGCAGGAGGACGGGGACGGGGAGGAGTACGACGAGGATGAGGAGGAGGGGTACGAGTTCGGCGACGCGGCGGACGCGGCGCAGTGCGTGGAGATGGCGGAGCGTGGGCCCGGCGGCGCCGTGGCCACCGTCAGCATCCGCGACTTCGAGGCCCTGGCGGCGCTGTCGCGCAAGCGGAAGGCCCTCCCCGAGGAGCCGCCGCAGGGGGACGAGCCCTCCAAGAAGCGGAGGCAGCAGGGCGAGCTCTCCGAGGCGGAGTCGGCGAACCTGTTCGACCAGCTGATGGAGGGGTTCGGCCTCCGGCGGAAGAAGCGGCGGCGGTCCAAGGACGGCAAGAGGAAGGGGCGGGCGAGAGGGCGGAGGAACCGGTGCAGCCCCGAGGTCATCAAGAAGCTGGGCGACGCCACCCTGCTCTTCACCGAGAACAGGTTCAAGGAGGCCATCCCCATCCTGCACGAGATCGTGCGGATCGCGCCCAACCTGCCCAACTCGTACAACCTGCTCGGCAGCATCTACAAGGAGAATGGCGAGATCGACAAGGCCATCAACTTCGTGATGCTGGCCGCCTACGTCTCGCCCAAGGACGTGTCGCTGTGGAAGAAGCTCATCGACCTGGCTCTGAAGAAGGAGGATGCTGCTCTGGCAAGGCACTGTGTTATCAAGGCAATGAGGGCTGATCCGGAGGATGTGGGGCTCAAGTTTGATTGCGCCAACATATATCGCACCCTTGGTGACTGCCACAAGGCCGCGGAGATATACGAGCAGATAGTCGGGATCCATCCCTCCAACACCGTCGCTCGTAGAGCGGCGGCGCAGATGTACAGAGACTCTGGTCAAATTGATAAGGCTATTGATTTGTTGGAGGATTTTATCAATGCTCAAACTTCAAACATCGACTGGGGTCTTCTGGATTTACTGATATCCCTTCGTCTGAGAAATGATGCCCACAGTGAAGCTCTTAGGCAGATCAAGAAGGCACAGGTGGTGTTGGGATCTGGACAGAAATTACCAGTACGATTGCAGGCAAAAGCAGTAATCTGCCATGCTTATCTTGGAGATATGAAACATGCTGAGGTGTTCCTTCAGGATGTGCATCTGGGGCGTTCAAAAGAGAATGCTGATATGGTTAAGGAGGTCGCCAGCGCTCTTCAAAGTTTGGGGCAGTATGAGTATGCACTAAAATTTTACTCGGTTATGGAAGACGTTGCTGTTCACAATGATGGTAGTTCATATGTGGAAGCTGCTCGATGCTACATGGTAATGGGGGAGAAAGGAAAAGCTATCCCTTACCTCTATAAAGCTTTAGAAGGGATGGAGGACAATGTCGATGTACGGATAACCTTATCTTCTCTTCTCGTTGACGAGGATAAGAGTGATAAAGCTATCACTGTGCTTTCTCCTCCTGAAAATCCAGAGTTGCAGTCCGCTGATATCCCGGATCATCAGAAACCTTGGTGGCTTCATGGGGAAGTAAAGATGCAGCTTGCCAAACTTTATTACAACAAAGGCATGATGGAGAAATTTGTGAAAACCATTTTTCTTCCCATTCTCGAGACACTGGATATCGAGTATGCTAATCGAAAGGTCAAGATGAATAGAAAGCTTACAAATGATGTTCTGCAGGAAAGAACGAAAGTGCTGGGGGAAGCGCGTCAAGACAGCGTATTTCAAGGATGCAGGCCTATAGCATCAACTGCAGAGTTAGTGAAGGCAAACAGAGCAAAGAAATTGCTAGAGAAAAGGGCAGCAGAGTCAAATGAAGATACGATAAGAGATGATACACGGAGAGCAAAGCAGAAACCTCCTCTTCCTGGTCTGCTCACAAATGTGGAGAACCATCAGCTTGTGTTAGATCTCTGTCGAACACTGACTTTGCTTCAGCGATACTTTGAGGCGCTGCAAATTATCAATCATGCTCTTAAACTTGGAAATGACCCCCTCTCTGATGACATCAAGGAGGAACTCCGGTCCTTGGGCGCTGAAATTGCATACAGAGCTCCAGATCCCAGTCCTGGTTTTGATTATGTCCGTTATGTAGTTCACAAGCACCCGCAATCCATCTCCGCATGGAACTCCTACTACAAAGTGACATCAAGAGCAGAAGAGAAAGGTCATTTTAAGTTTCTTCTTCGGGCAAGAAGGGATCCCAAGTGTGTGCCCCCTAAAATCATATCTGGGCATCGATTTACTGCTATCAGTCAACACCAGTCCGCTGTTCGGGATTATCTGGAAGCATACAAGCTGGACTCGGAGAATCCTCTAATCAATCTCTGCGTTGGTTCGTCCTTGATCAACCTCTCCCTGGGCTTCAGGCTTCAGAACAAGAACCAGTGCATCGTCCAGGCGTTTGCGTTCCTCTACAAGTGCCTGCGCATCGGCAGCAACAGGCAGGAGGCCCTGTACAACATAGCCCGGGCTTACCACCATGTCGGGCTCAAAACCCTGGCTGCCATCTACTACGAGAAGGTTTTAGCCATGGAGGTGGAAGATCACCCCATACCCAAGCTTCCATTCGAGGAGGATTTCCATGAGCACCAGGCTCTTAGGCCTGGCTACTGCGACCTCCGGAGAGAGGCTGCGTTCAATCTGCATCTGATCTACAAGGAAAGCGGAGCAACTGATCTGGCAAGAAGGATCCTCAAGACCTACTGTTCTATTTAGGAATTGGTCGTTTATTTATACTATATACAAGTACTTGGCCCAGTCTATGTGGATGCTGCTACGCAACATTTCCATGTAATCGTGAAGGCAATCGATTTTTCATAGTGGAGTCCAAAAGAGATTCTAGACTTTGAAATGGTCCTCCTCTCAGGTTTTGTCACAGTGGTTTCGGAATGATAATATGTCTGTTTCTTCCAATTTGATCATGAAACAAAATGGATGGAAATCATTTACGCCCTGATTGGATCATCGTTTCAGAGCGATATACACTTGTAAAATATACAGACCTCCATCCGTCGTTCTTTTTCCAGGCGGAAATCACGTTGTGGCCTGTGAAATACACCTGTAAAGTAAATACGGATGTAAAATGTTACACCCATACCAAGCGGAGCCTTACTGTACAACATAAAGTACATGAAAAACTGCCTAAAACAAAAACACTAGCTGCAAGCTAGTAACACGATACAAAAGACAAACAAACTAAGCCTTCACTGAACTTTATTTATTGAGACATATATAGGGGGGCAGATAAACCTCTACCACCAGGTGGTGGCATCAGAGTTTCTTCGAGTATCGGTAAACTTACAGCAGTATCATTACCCATCAGACAGTACATTTATTGAAACAGCATTGTCTAGAGCGTTGTAAACTGCTCAAAAATAAAATGCAGATGCAGTGCGGTGTCTCAGCGATTCAGTGTCAAGATTGGCAGTTTACAACAAGGGTCATCGAGCTAGAAGTGGTTAGACCAATCAGCAGCACTACCGACGCGAGGGATCCCCGAGTCCTTCTTGGCCTCGCTGTCGACCTTGAAGGTGGAGCCGCACATCTGGCCCTGGCTGTCCACACGTGGCACGGCCTTCAGCTCGTTCAGCGGGTGTTCGAAGCTCTGCAGCCCTCCAGATGTGGTGTAGAAGCAGCCTGATGATCAACGAAAATGTAGTGTCAAGATGATGAGTACCGCAGCTGAATTATAGGGATACAAACAAAGATGAGATGGGTGAACTGTGGCAACGCTGCTTTTGTAGTGTACCTTTGGGGAATGGCGCGAATGAGTTTCCACAGCCTGCCTTGAGAAGCTCATTATCGTCAGAGAACACAAGGTGGTCTTCAGAGTCAACTCCCCAGAAGAAGGGGATACTGCCATCAGCATCCTGTTCAAGAAAAGCGGTTGTAACTCAAAACCATATTCAACTACGGGTTAAAAATTTACATCCTTTCAGAAGAGAGATGATCTACTCACAGCAGCGACGAAGGTGGATTTCGACACGGTATCGTAGAGGATGAAAGCGAACCTTCCACTGAGATCTCTCACGACCTGGCTAGCTGGGAGTGGGCCCCTGTCCCGGAGGGTTCTGTAGGCCTCAATCAGGATGGTAACCTCATTTGCTGTCTTGCTCAGACCATAGTGTTGCTTCAGGTTGCCAATGTTCTCAACATGTCCTTGGAACAGGCAAAATATGTCATTTACAGAACCGAACATCCTGGATACAAGTGCAAAGACAAAAATACAGAGTCAGGTCAATATACTCAGATAGAACAACAATTCTCAGGATCACTAATAAGGTAGAAAAGAAATTCCATGTTACTGCTATTTGTTGGAATCACTACATGCCTAAAAAGACACCATCATGTGAAAAAATTTCTACAAAGGCAACAAAACGATGTTACTGGAGTCACATCAATGTTTCATTATGTTATTCAACTTGGCAGCCCAATACTGCTAGTAGGTTTGACAAGTATGTTGTCAGCAAGCATGATAGTTAAGTAAAAGTTGCTTCCCTGTCGAAAGAAAAATTGATCTTCACTTTTGAGTTAGTTTAATGAGGCTCAGCTCCCAAGTGGTATGCGCGTTCGTTGCACATGACATGTTGCTAGTACCGTATAAAAAAGAGCAATAGTCACCACCATCATCGGTAGGCCGGCTGACAAATAACAGTTGATTAACAAGTATCAAATTCACACGTAATTCAACCGTGTGGACAATGGTAAGATGGACATGTGCAGTATCAGAAACTTCAATGTTACTTCCCATTTTCATGACGAATCTCCAGACAGGGATGCAAAACATAGTGTAGGAAAAATAATGGCATATTATATCTACATAAAGGGTTCAGGCAAGACTCCAGTTCCTCATATCACAAGATATGTTGAATCTCTTCACGCTGGAGCAAAATCATCGGTGTTGGATAACACGGTTGGACCCAGAAGAACAGCAGGAATCAAGCCAGCTCCAATGGGAAGCTGCATCTTTGACTGTTTAAGCGCATAACATTCAGAAGTACTTGCAACCTTGGGCTAGAGCTAAGCGTTCGCTAGATTGTTTCTCTGGGTGCCACTAAGCACAGCTCAGAATAGGTTCCCCAATCTACAAGCCTACTCAAATGATCAAATAAATAACTGCTCAGCAGCCGGAGGAAACTAACTCAGTTAAGCCGTTCCTAATTTGGACAGGATCTGAACATATACGAAACAATGATTAAATCAGAAGTCAATAACGCGTCATAATGGTGCTGTCACATAACTTATGTTGCAGATCTGATGAAGAGCCTGGCCTGGAATTCACGCTACGGAACCCCCGTCTGCAGACTAGAAATCGCCGGAAAGCTCCAAAACCAGCACGCCACTGAAAGCTACATCTCTGGCTGGCCTGGCCCGGAGAAACCAAACGAGAAAGGGAGATCTCCGCAGGCTCCAAACGGGAACCTCCAAAGCCCCAGCGAAGCGATCGCATCACCGGATCAAGCGCCATGGAGGCATAAACACGGCACAGTTTTCGGCACTACAAGCACGGGCTTACTCGTAGTGTTATTGAGCAAGGCTAGCGGATAACGGGACGGTACCTGGGGACGAGGGGGTTCTTGTTGGCCGAGGAGTAGGCGAGGGCGCCGGCGGAGCCGAGGCTGACGGTGACCGCGGCGTCGTTGGCGGCGGCGAAGCCCTTCATGAGCGCGGCCGCGCCTCCGCCCCCCGCCGCCGCACCGGCCGCCGGCGGGCTGCGGAGGCCCTCCGGGCACTTGGCCACCGTCTGGTCGAACACGGCCAGCATCTCGGCGACGTGCGAATCTCTCCCCCCTCTCTTTCCGTGCGCTGAGGCTGTGCTGTCCCCGTCTCCTTTGTCTGCGTGCTGCTGTGTGATCTCACGGCGACGCTGAATGGCCACCGCGAGTCAACACATATAGGGCGCTCGGTTTCCCGTTTTGCCCCTTGGTCGGTCGGTTGGTGGGAAATTCCCGGAGCTTTTTTGGTGGCCGCCAATGGTTTTCATGTCTCGGCATTCGTTTTCCTACGTGGAGTGTAAATAATAAAGCATATAAAATCCAGGAAAAATCGCAAAGAATGCAAAAAGGTTGGCCGTTTATTATCTTAGATTATAGATTATTATCTGGTTGTATCCGAGGGCAGTTTGGTAACTTGGGTAAATAATAACCGTCCTGGTCCCTGTGGGGTATTATCCATTTTTTTCTGGTTGATTGATTGAAACCTTATCCAGTCATTATCGACGTGGAATGCCTGGAGGGTCTGCCGGGTATCCCGCGGATCGGATTAGATTAAGCGCGTCCAGCTATGAGCTAATCTATACATCTCTGGTGCCGTGAGTAGAGGAAGAGGAGAGGCATCGTTTTCAAAGGTAGCACGGGTCGACGTCCACGTTACCAGACGCATCGTCGTGGAAAACATCATCTCCGGTCGTGCTTTCTCCCCCGGATCTTTGGTGCGCAAGACCCAGTTTTTTTTCTTTTTACGTCTTCAACACGGATCATCAAAACGTCCGTAAATATTTTGATCAAATCGGCCAGACATTTTTAATCATTTGATGCGGGATTGGGCAGAACTAGTTCGCACGAGTTCGAAATTCCATGGACTGTCCCAAATTGGAGGAGGAGCTCTGTGGGAGTCTGGGCGTCAGCCACGGTGGACTCCGACACCTCGGACCTACCTAAAACCTGACTCAGAGGCTAGAGCCCGTCCATTTCACAGTCCTGCCATTCTTTCCACGCCAAAGCCTGCCTGCTACACCTCGATCGCCTCTGCCCTCGTCTATTACATTGTCCACCGCCGTCACGATGGATCCGTCAATGCCCTTCACGATCTTTGTCGTCCCACCAAACCCACATAATGGCAAAGCTTGAGTGAGAGGGCCGTCGAGCTCCTCCTCCATAGTGGATCGCCGTACCGGTGCCACCCAGCCAATCACATCCCTGGCCCGCCCAGTACAAGTCATCGTACTACTATGCCGACCATCTAAATGGTCAGCCCGACACACAGCAACCGACGCAGTGCTCCGCCGCCTCCTTCACCTCCGCCTCCAGTCATCCTCCACAGCACACCGTCGAACTCAACAATGACTACATGGTCACTGAGTCACCAACGCTCATCCGACCACGGTTTTCGTCCGAGAAGCCCTCGTCCAACAATGCCCGGTAAAATAACACAACATGAACATAGTTATTGTCATCGTATTTTGTAGATATGTTCGGAAAAAAACTCCTTCACTTTTTGGTTGCATTTGCTTTGTGCGCCAAGGGCACAACTGGTCAGCTGGTAATATAATGATTGGTTGAACTTTTATATGTTGGTTTCTATGCAATCTTTTGTAGCTTATGTACGAGTGCACACGATGCATAGGGCAACACTTAAGGTGCTACAATGTGTTACAAGGAATGTAGGATGGGAGACCGGAGTGAGAAATGACTGTTCCCTAAGTTCATGAATTGTAACATAGGGGAGTAAAAGGGACCCCGGAGGAAGTTGTGGCAATAGTTGGGTTTTTATCTTAAAGGATCTTAGTATTTGCTTACTAGAAAAACAATTATAAGTACATGTGAGGCTCGGCATAGCAGCATGTTAGCTTAGATTCCTCCCTAGAAAATGGAACACTTACACTTATCAAGGCAAGCACAAGGCCCATCTTAGGGCATCTCCAACAAGGATCCCTAAAAACGAACACTGTATCCATCTACGGACGCGTCCGGACGCACCCACGGACAGTATACAGGAGCCAACCATCCAACCGTGACCGCATAAATTTCAAACGTGATTTGAACAAACCAGACGATTTTCATGGCAAACCTCATGATTGTCATTTAAAATGGACTAAATTCATTACATTTTTTTACATATTTTAACTCAACAAAAGCGTATGAGACTTTGTTAACCTAATATAAGTGATCGTCGGACGTGGCGGCATTCACCTTCATCACCGATGATTCGGACTAGCTCCGGGAAGCCCTCCTCGATGTCGAGGCGCTCCCTATTCGCAGGGCGGTGCACTTCTGCGCGAGTGCTTGCGGCATTCTCTTGCGGGAGCCGTCGACTCAGTATCGGTCAGCTCCCGTGGCATTTTCCCGTCCCGCTGCTCGTCGTCACAAGCGATCCGGTCGCTCGCGCCTCCAGCGGTGGGTAAAGCACGCGGTGGCACGTCAGACGTCCACTCCTTAGATCGCGGTGATTGAGCCTGACGAGTCCCTTTATGGCCTATTCAATATGTCGACTGGTCGTTCGGATACGCTTTCCGAGTGTGAAAGGAATGACCTCGCGGCAGAGGTCCTCATGGTTGGCTCCCATCGTAGCCCACCAGGATTTCCCCGCGGCGGTGGAAGCGATAACCCGTCGCATGGCGAAGACGAGTACTACCCGCGAGCTCTTAGCCATTAGCCCCCAAGTGCCAAGTTGAATACTTGTATTGAGCTTGGGACTTTTTTGAATAATTGAAGAGCAAATATGCATTAGCCCCCAAGTACCAAGGGCATAACTTGTTATGTGGTTGGTACTTCAATTCTTGTATTGTTATCTGAATCGTATGACTGTCTATATCCAGGCTGAGCTAAACAAAAGGGAAAACCAAATCGCTGATCTGCAAGAAAATCTGAAGTGCCAACAAGGTGAAACCTCCAAAGCAAAAGAGGAACTAACCAGTGCTTTAAGCGCCATGGAACAGCTTAAGAAGGGCTTCAAGAAGGAGCAGGCAGATTGGGCCACTGAAAAATCCGCTTTAACCAAACGAGTAGAAGATGCCGAGGCTGCACTGAAACCGGTGGTGGACGAACTGACCAGTATAAAGCGGCAAGTGCATGCCATGACCGATGCTATCTTTGGTAAGCTGGTTTGATTTCTGGATTGATTCGGCCGTCTTATAGAGCTGCCGGTTTGTTAACCCTTTGTAATATTTCAGGGACACGCATTGGTCACTTGGGGTCAGATTTGCGGAAGAAATTGAAAGCCGCCTACACATTGATCGAACAACTGTACACTGGTGCACAGCGGATCATCTCTACTGCATCCCACAACAATTCGGCGCCCACTTTGATTCAGGACACTCTGAAGAGACTGTCGATGCTTCCTACCCGGGTTGAAGAGCTGAAGAAATCTGCGGCTCGAACCGGTGCGATCAATGCCTTAATCCGGGCAAAAGCTTGGGTGCCGGATTTTTATCCTGTTGAAGCGGCTCAGGGCTATCCCAGCTTGAAGGAAGACGGGTCAGAGTTTAGTGAAGCGGATATGCGAGCAATAAATCGGGAGGTGCGTCCGCTAGCTTGTCAATTGGTTGAAGAAGCAGACTTGTCTCATTATCAAGCCCAATATGACAACCAAAACAAGCGAGTAGTTGCACCAATTCCTGAAGCGAAAAATCTTATCCCTCCAATCCGTAAGCATACTTACGCTCCCGATATTGAACCGTCATTGCTGATCCATGATGAAGCTGTCTTTCAAGCATTAATGGGAATCGACTGGACAACTGTTGATTTCCAGCCGCTGGGTAGAGAAGCTGAAGTTGAAGCGGCGCGGGATGACCCACAACCATCAGGCCAGGCTGGTGACCAAGCTTGAACTGGAAGCCGGTTTAAACTGCTTCTCTTTTGCGAAAAACAATGATCTTATTTTTGGCACCGTGTTGCCTTGTAATAGCCTAGCCAATACTCTTGATTTTGATATGCCTTCATGCATAATTACTGCAACTTGTTCTTCCTTTGGGTGATGAACTTTCCAAAGTATTTTCTGCAATACAAAAAATCTTAAAGTGCCACTGCGGTTGTACCGTCAGGCGGAGCATGATGTCTGCATATGTGAAATCAAAATATCTGAAATTTAAGCATATGATCAAATCTTTGTGATACATAATACCTGCCATCGTTGGGCATGAAGTTGGCTTGGCCAATCTTGAAGCGGAGGTTTATAAACCCACACTGTTGGAGGAGATAGCAGCTCCTGTATATATATAATGCCGGTTTACCATATAAACCGTGCCGGGTTATAATAAAACACCGTGTTACTCCGTAATAGGATGTTAATAAAAAAATCAAACTGGGCAAAGAGTCTCCGGATTAAAAATGGACCGTGTTCCGTCAATCGACAGTTGAACTGGTTTAAAAATTTGTCAGTTTAAAATGCAACAAAAAAGAGATTTTATCAAAGAGAATTTCAAGCAAAGGCAATGATAAAACCGTTTGCAAAAAGAGGCTTATTTGAGCCGATCAGATGGCGTTACCATGGTCGGACACGACCAAGCTCCCAATAGGTGTAGCTATGGTTCAAGCCAGTCAGGTCCCCAAATGAAACCGTGGCATTTATGCCGATCAAGAGGCGTGGCAATGGTTCGAGTTCGACCAAGCCCCCAAGTGACTCTGTGGCCTTAGGCCGATCAAGAGGCGTGACTGGTTCAGACTTGACCATGTCCCCAAGTGATCTGGTGGCTTTCGCCTATCAAAAGGTGTTGCATTGGTTCGGATACAACCAAGCCCCCAAGTGATATTAACATGGTGCTTTGAAAAGCTAACTCAAGGGGTAAACCGGAGGCCGCTTTAGAACAACTCCGTGTAACCACACATGATGTAAAAGAAACAGATACCCCGCCTTAGCTAAGGCTCCGGTTTATTATATTAATCATAATATATACATCGTCATAATATGTACACAAGTAGAGCCAATGGCTCAGGTATAGTAAGGCCGAATATGAGCTATGTTCCACGGCCTGTTGGTCTCCTCCTCTGACGTACGTGAGTCTTTATGCTCTCGAATATCGATCAGATAGTATGACCCGTTGTGCAGATTCTTGCTGACCACGAAAGGTCCCTCCCAAGGTGGAGATACCTTATGCATATCAGTCTGATCTTGGATGAGCCGAAGCACCAAATCTCCTTCCTGAAAGGTTCTGGTTCTGACTCGGCGACTGTGATAACGACGAAGATCCTGTTGGTAAATCGCCGAGCGGGCGACTGCTATGTCACGTTCTTCATCCAACAGGTCCAAAGCGTCTTGCCGTGCTGTCTCGTTGTCCGCTTCAACATAAGCCGCCACACGAGGTGAGTCATGACGGATATCACTGGGGAGAACCGCCTCCGCTCCGTAGACCATGAAGAACGGTGTGTATCCTGTTGATCCGTTGGGTGTAGTATTGATGATCCATAACACAGATGGTAACTCTTCTACCCAACAACCCGGTGTTCTCTGCAAAGGAACCATAAGCCGGGGCTTGATGCCTCTCAAGATCTCTTGATTAGCCCTTTCTGCTTGACCATTGGACTGTGGGTGTGCCACTGATGAAACGTCAAGCCGGATGTGCTCCCGTTCGCAGAACTCCTTCATGGCACCCTTGGACAAATTGGTACCATTATCTGTGATGATACTGTGTGGAAAGCCAAACCGGACAATCACTTTTTTGATGAACTAAACCGCCGTGGCCGCATCACACTTACTAACAGGTTCTGCCTCCACCCACTTTGTAAACTTGTCAACCGCCACCAGGAGGTGGGTCTTCTTATCTTTGGACCTTTTGAAAGGCCCAACCATATCCAGCCCCCAAGTTGCAAACGGCCAAGTAATTGGAATCATTCTCAATTCTTGAGCCGGCACATGAGCACGTCTTGAAAACTTTTGGCAACCGTTACATCGTCTGACCAGATCCTCCGCATCAGCATGAGCAGTTAACCAATAGAAGCCATGGCGGAACGCTTTAGCCACCAAAGATTCTGAACCGGCGTGGTGACCACAATATCCTTCATGGATCTCACGCAAAATTTCATAGCCTTCTTCAGGAGACACACAGCGTTGAAACGCCCCTGATACACTGCAATGATGCAACTCGCCATTGACAATAGTCATGGACTTGGACCGCCGGATTATCTATCGGGCCAGAGTCTCATCCTCTGGTAACTCGCCCCGGTTCATGTACGCCGGGTAAGGAAGCGTCCAATCCGGAATGACATGAAGAGCTGCCACCAATTGAGCCTCTGGATCAGGAATAGCCAAATCCGCTTCACCTGGGAGCTTGACCGACGGGTTGTGCAGCACATCCAGAAAAACATTGGGCGGGACCGGTTTGCGCTGAGAGCCCAGCCAGTTTAAAGCGTCTGCCGCTTCATTCTTCCGTCGGTCCAGGTGGTCCACCTGATAGCCTTTAAAGTGACCTGCAACAATATCCACCTCACGATGATATGCTGCCATGAGTGGGTCCTTGGAATCCCAAGTGCCAAACACTTGTTGAGCCACGAGGTCCGAGTCACCGAAGCACTTAACTCGACTTAGATTCATCTCCTTAGCCATCCGGAGACCATGGAGCAAGGCTTACTCAGCTGCATTGTTAGTACAAGGGAACATTAAGCGGAGAATGTAACAAAACTTATCACCTCGTGGGGAAGTTAATACGACTCCAGCCCCCGAGCCTTCCAATTGCCTGGATCTGTCAAAATGGATGGTCCAATATGTGTGATTCGGCTTTTCTTCAGGTGCTTGCAGTTCCGTCCAATCATTGATGAAATCAACAAGTGCTTGAGACTTAACCGCCGTCCGAGGCACATACTTCAACCCGTGCGGCCCAAGCTCTATAGCCCACTTGGCAATCCGGCTAGTCGCTTCCCGGTTCTGGATGATATCCCCCAAGGGAGCAGAACTGACCATTGTAATGGGGTGCCCTTGGAAGTATTGCTTAAGCTTCCGGCTTGCCATAAAAACTCCATATACCAGCTTCTGCTAATGCGGATACCTTTGCTTGGACTCAATGAGTACCTCGCTGATATAATAGACCGGATGTTGAACCGGATGCTCCTTGCCTGCCTCTTTTTGCTCCACCACAATAGCCACACTGACCACACGAGCATTAGCAGCAACATATAGAAGCAACGGCTCCTTGTCAATGGGAGCGGCGAGCACATGCGGATTGGCCAATTGCCGCTTTAAGTCCTCAAATGCTTTATCAGCAGCAGAACTCCAGACGAATTGATCCGTCTTCTTCAACATCGATACAAAGGGATTGCCTTCTCACCAAGGCGGCTGATAAACCGGCTTAACGCGGCAATCCGTCCTGCCAGGCGTTGAACATCATTGATACACTTCGGTTTAGCCAGGGAGGTGATGGCTGTGATCTTCTCCGGATTAGCCTCGATTCCCCTGTTGGACACCAGAAAACCCAATAACTTGCCTGCCGGTACACCAAAGACACACTTGGCCGGATTAAGCATCATCTTGTACGTCCTCAGGTTATCAAAGGTTTCCTTCAAGTCATCAACCAGAGTCTCCTTCTCCCTTGACTTAACCACGATATCATCTACGTAAGCATGTACATTACGGCCAATCTGCTTGTGAAGACAATTTTGTACACACCGTTGATAAGTTGCCTGGGCACTCTTGAGCCCAAAGGGCATAGACACATAGCAGAAGGCTCCAAAGGGAGTTATGAATGTCGTCTTCTCCTGGTCCTTAACTGCCATCTTGATCTGATGATAGCCAGAATATGCATCCAAAAAACTAAAACGCTCACAACCCGCCATAGCATCAATAATTTGATCAATACGGGGGAGGGCAAAAGGATCTGCTGGACAAGCCTTATTAAGATCTGTGTAATCCACACACATGCGCCAGGTGCCGTTTTTCTTAAGGACCAGCACCGGATTGGCAAGCCACTCAGGGTGGAAAACTTCAATAATAAAGCCAGCTGCTGAGAGCCTGGCTACCTCTTCTCCAATCGCCTTGCGTCTTTCTTCGTTAAACCGGTGGAGGAACTGTTTCACCGGTTTGTACTTAGGATCCACATTAAGGGTGTGCTCAGCGAGTTACCTTGGTACACCTGGCATGTCAGAGGGCTTCCATGCAAAAATGTCCCGATTCTCACGGATGAACTCGATGAGCGCGCTTTCCTATTTCGGATCCAAGTTGGCACTGATGCTGAACTACTTGGACGAATCACCAGGCACGAAGTCAGCAAGCTTAGTTTCAGCTGCTGATTTGAACTTCAGGGCCGGATCATGCTCCGTAGTTGGCTTCTTTAATGGAGTCATGTCCGCCAGATCAACATTGTCCTTATAATACTTCAGCTCCTCGGTGGCACAAACCGACTCTGCGTAGGCCGCATCTCCTTCCTCGCACTCCAAAGCGATTTTACGGCTTCCGTGAACCGTTATTGTCCCCTTGTGACCCGGCATCTTGAGCTGCAAATACACATAACAGGGTTGTGCCATAAACTTGGCGTAGGCCGGTCGCCCAAACAGGGCGTGATATGGACTTTGGATTTTCACCACTTCAAACGTCAATGTTTCCGACCTGGAATCATGATCGTCTCCAAAGGCCACTTCCAGAGCTATCTTACCAACAGGATATGCTGACTTGCCAAGTACCACACCATGGAACACCGTATTGGACGGTTTGAGATTTTTATCTGTTAGTCCCATACGATGGAAGGTCTCATAGTACAAGATATTAATGCTGCTCCCTCCATCCATGAGCACCTTGGTGAACTTGTAACCTCCCACCTGAGGTGCCACCACCAGAGCCAACTGACCCGGATTATCAACCTGGGGAGGGTGATCCTCTCTGGTCCATATGATTGGCTGTTCAGACCAGCGTAGATAACGGGGCACGGCCGGTTCAATAGAGTTGACTGCCCGCTTCTGAACCTTCCGGTCTCGCTTGTCCAAGCTAGTGGTGAAGACATGGTACTACCCACTACTCAACTGCTTTGGGTTGCTCTGGTAACCCGACTGTTGCTGCTGCTGGTTGTAACCACCCTGGTTATTTTGATTACTTTGATTGTGATGTCCGCCCGGATTACCATTAAATCCTGAACCGGAATTTCCTCCACCGTAACCCGGCCCGGATCCTGAGCCACCGCCGGAGCCGTGATCATACCGGAAAGCATTAGAATTCTTGAACTCCTGCATAATGTAGCAATCCTTCCAAAGGTGGTTTGCTGGCACCTCCTTCGTCCCATGCTTTGGACAGGGCTGGTTTAATAGATAATTTAAGCGGTCCGGGTTAGGGTTAGGCGCTCCACCACGATTTGGCGGTTTACCCTTGCGTCGCTGTCCCTTGTCCTGCGCGTTGGTATTAGCCACGAAGTCCATGTTGCCATCCGCTTTACGCTTGCCTCTGCTACCGTTACCTGCCGAGTGATGCTGCTGACCTTTGGAGTTGCTATTCTTCTTTCCCTTCCCTGTCTTGTCATCATCAGACTCGGGATCCTTGGTACTATCAGAATCAGCATACTTTACCAAGGCAGCCATGAGGGTCCCCATGTTAGTGCAATGGCGCTTCATCCATCCTAACTTCAGCTTTAGGGGCCCAAACCGGCAATTGCCTTCTAGGGTTATAACCGCGGTGTCAGCGTTGATGCGGTCTGATGAATGCAGAACCTGCGAGACCCAGCGCACCCAATGAGTCGTCGATTCTCCTTCCTCCTGGACACAGGCAGCTAAGTCCACTATCGACATAGGCTGCTTACATGTGTCCTTGAAATTACTGATAAACCGGGCTCGTAATTGGGCCCATGAACTGATAGAATTGGCCGGTAAGCTTTTTAACCAAGTACGGGCCGTTCCTTCGAGCATCATGGTGAAATACTTTGCACATGCCGCATCATCCACATCAAGCATCTCCATGGCCATCTCATAGCTCTCCACCCATGTCTCTGGAGGTTGATCCGCCGTGTAATTTGGTACCTTGCGCGGGCCTTTGAAATCCTTGGGCAGGCGCACATTGCGTAAAGCGGGGACAAGGCAAGGCACCCCCAAAGAACTAGAAGTAACACCAGGTTCGACCGAGATAGTTGGACGGACCGGCGTAAGCTGCCGAGCCTGATACTGTGCGGCTAACTCGGCCTCCCTGTGCGCTCGGGCCCGGTCCACCACTTCCTGAGCGTTATCAGCACCATCCGCCGGGTTGTTGCCGCGGGGTGCTCTCCGTCGTTCATTACTTGACACGGCCAGTTCATCCATGTGCCTGCTATAGCTCCGGCTTGGACGAGGGGTCGAGTGGATCCGGTCACGGCTGTACGAGTATGCTTCCTGCTGGACCAAAGCTGTCCTAAGAAGCTCCTTGACCCGTCGCGTCTCTACCGCCTGTGGCGAGTCACGTTCAATTGGAATGGCCTCCAGCCATGCAGCAGCGGCAATGAGATTGTCCATAGGGTTGGAGTAGTGACCTGGAGGTGTTGAAACAGTCTGAGGTATAACAGTGTTTTGACGAGGCAGATCCATCAGACGGGGCTGAACTGGCGCGCCGGTCCCAGGAGCTTCCTCCTGGTTTCCCTCTAGCGGATTACTGGTTCCTGCTCCTGGGGTGTTGAAAAGGTCTCTGGCCTCGAAAACCGAAGGCAAACGGGATCGGTACTTCCTCTTCATGACTTCATGCGACGCGTTCTGGTCCAACATGAGCCTGTAGGCTTGTGCGTCTAAAGCGGCCCGCTCTGCGGTCATCTTGGCATTCTTAGCTGCCAGGTCTGCCTTGGCCTGGGTGATCTGTTCCCTCACCTTTGCAATCTCCGCGTTGTGGACGTCCTGATCTGCCGGGTTAGCTTCTGCCATAAGCACATCCAATGCATCAAATAGATCTGATAGGACTTGAGCCGGCGGGCGTACAGAGCCTCCTGCCCCGGCAGCCGTCGCCGCTACTGAACCGGAGGTTATTGGCATAGCGGTCGAAGAATGAAGCGCTGCTTGTGTGCCGGCCATGAATATTCCAACTTGGTTGGGTAGATCAGAGGGGTCCGGAATACTGTCGCCATCAGAACAGCCCCCAATCCGGCCATCTTGTAGCTGATATAGAGATTCGGTTTCTCCGGTTGATGACTCGTCGCCGGAATAAACGACGGTCTCGCCGCGAGATTCCGATCCATCCTCATAACTTCCTCCATGGATGACTCCCACAAAGGCACGCTTCACGGCCGGTTTAACCCAGGCGGATCGCGCACGCTGAGCCGTTTCGACGAGGTCGGTGCAGATGTCCGGCTCAGGGCCTGGTTCATCGATCTTGCCGATGAAAACATGTATGCCACCAAAGGGGACCCGGTACCCGTACTCAACTGAGCCAGCCTCGGGGCCCCAGCCTGCATCGTCGATGTAGAGCTTGCCACGATGACTCTTAGTCATCCGGCCCACAGCGTAGCCCTCGAGTCCTTCAAAGCGTCCCTCCAAGAACTTGAAACCATTGTGCGATAGCCCCACGGTGGGCGCCAACTATCGTGGTTTTGTCATGGCAGATGTCCTAGAGAAAGGACTTACTCGTGAGGCCATCGCAACGGGTTAGCTCGAAGGGGTTAAAGCGGACACAGGGATGCAAGAGGGTTTATACTAGTTCGGCCCCTTCGATGAAGGTAAAAGCCTACGTCTAGTTGTGATGGGATTGATGAGGTTTTGATGACTAGGGAGCGAACAAGCTTCGCCTAAGTCTCGAGTTGTTGTCTGTCCTCCTGAACCATCGCCGGGTCGTCCCCTTATATACACGGGTGACGCCCGTTGGTTCACAGAGTCCCAACACCGGTTCATATTCGTATCCGGGTTGGTTTCTTCTTATTCCTAACTTACAGTACAAGTTTGCATATACATGCTGGTTTACGGCTACAAATCTTAAACCAGCCACGGGCTTTAGGCCCTCATCTATCTTCTTGGGCTTTAACACTCTTGGACTACTGATGAAGTTAACCCGGCCCACATAGGCCGGTTTACGCCCAGTAGCAATATCCCCGACAGTACCCATTTTGTAATGGGTCCTTTGATGTTAGTAACAAGGGTCTTAGGAACCCAAATAGACCATTCAATGTACTCATAAGGAGAACCAACAAATTTGGCATAAACATGCCCATCTCTAGCACGACACAATACATAAGAAGGGTTAAAGTCACCGACTTTGTTGGGAATGGAAGTGTTGCCCTTCTTGGCATCACTACCCCTCACGGAGTTCTTCTCCTTCTCCTTAGTATCACCCTCTCCCTCCTTCAAAAAAGTTTGCTTGAGAAGAGGAGGCCGTTTGGCCTTGTCATTCTTCTTCTTGTTCTTGGACTTGGGCACGTACCCAATCCCTTCCTTGGCCAGAACTCCCTTTTGGTTGGTCAAAAGGTCGTTGAGATTCTTCTCACCTTGTATGCAAGACACAAGACCTTTCTCAAGTTGCACCTTTAGCTTAGCGTTCTCCTCAACAAGATGCACATGCCCACAACATGGGTTAGTAGCATTTGCATTATCAATTAACATCATACGAGGAAAGGTGGCTTTCTCCTTGGTTAGCTTTACTTGAAGTTGATCATGAGACTCTTTGAGGCTAGCATGAGCACCCTTCAAGACCTTGTGAGCCTTGTCAAGTAGGTTAAACTCCTCTTTGAGTCTAGCAAGATCAACCCCAAGCTTGGCCTTCTCGGAGTTTAGCACACGAGAGACAACAAGAGCATGATCAAAATCTTTATTTAACTTTGCATGATCAACGTTGTGTGACTCCTCAAAATCCAAACGAAGACCACACTCTTCCTCAAGAGCATTGGAAAGATCTGAAATCTCATCCGCATAGTCACGTATGCCCCTCCATCTTGGAGATAGTATCTTCATGAGCCTCGATCATGTCATTGGCTTCACCAAGTTGTTCCAAGAGAGCAACAAAATGCTTCTTGGATTTACCCTTGAGTTTACCCATAAAGGACTCAAACTCATTTTCCTCCACATTGGATCCCTCATATTCATCAATGCAATCCGTCAAGGAAGGATTATTAATGATGGTAGTTTTGATGTTGGGGGTTACGTTGTTGGTGGCTTCAGACATGAGGCACTTTGGCGGTGATGTTCTCATTGGGTGAGTCGAAGAGAGACACTCATGGAGTTTTTGCAATGGCAACGGAGGCCATGGCAACCGACTCACCATCTTCATCATCATCATCCTCATGGTACTCTTCTTGAACCACCAACGCCTTGTGAGGGGTCTTCTTGGTGAAGTTGCTCTTGTTGGGGAAAGACTTGGTTTTGTCCTTTCAGATGAGCTTGCCACCATTGTCTTCCCTCTTCTCATATGGACACTCCACAACAAAATGGCTCACATTACCACAATTGTAGGAAGTCCTCACACATTGCTTGCTCTTCGTGCCACTTGAGTTGTTCTTGTTGAAGTTTGTCCTTGAGTTCTTCTTGCTCCAAAATTTCCTCGAAGCAAGTGCCATGTGTTCATGATAGGCATACTTTGTATCTTCGGGGTTGCTTCCCTCTTCTTCCTCTTCTTCTTCTTCTTCAACACAAACCTTGGCCTTCAATGCAAGGTTGGGCTTCACTGCCCTTTGAGAGCGAAGCACCGCATTGTCGTCGGTCTTGTCCAAGATGTTCATAGCCACAAACTCATCCAACACTTCACTTGAGGTTAAGGTGTGGAAGTCGGGCCTTTGACGAATGACGGAGGACATGGCCTTGTGGTAAGGCATCATTACCTTGAGGAATTTGTTCTTGATCCAATTGTCATCCGTTTCCTTGCTCCCATGATCTCGGAGTGAGACCGCGAGTTTGGTTACTCTCTGATAAAGCTCACAAGGTTCTTCATCTTCTTTCATATCAAACTCATCGGCTTCATCTTGCACTACTTCATAGTTGGAGCGTTGAATGCTTGCGCTTCCCCGGTAGAGGGAGACAACACAAAGCCATGCATCTTTTGCCAAGGCGAATGGCCGAAGATGAGGTAGATCTTCGGGTGGAATTGCATCTTGGATGATGAAGAGAGCATTCTCATTGAATTGATTATCCGCGGCTTCTCGAGGAGTGAAGTTGCTTGGGTCATGCGGATAGAAACCTTCTTCAATGATTCTCCAAAGATTAGTATTCACATGATTTAAATGACGCTTAAAGTGATAAACCCAAGAATCAAAGTCCTCATTTTTCACAATCTTAGGGGAAGGACCGACATGATTCAAATGAGTGGAAGGGATCGGTCCACCATAAACAAGTGGTGGTTCCACATGGGCAAAGATGCCGGTGCCATTTTTACCACTAGAAGAAGGAGCCTTTTCACTACTAGCTTTCCCCTTGTCGGAGTTAGCATCTGTCACCTTGTCAGTGGGATCACCCACTTTCAGTGGTGTGGTGGATAGTTTAAGCCCTTCAATGAATTTAGTAAACATGCTTTCAACCTCGGTCATCATTGAGGTTTTCAATGTCTCCAAGGCTACATTGAATTCCTCACGGGAGACCGAGGTTCCCCCATCACCCATAGACGAGATCAGATTCACACTGGAGTGCTCCTCCACATCGTCCATGGTGTCAACCATACTCTCCGGATGGCAAAGTACTTAGTAAAGAGACGAGGCTCTAATACCAATTGAAAGGATCGATATGGTTGACTAGAGGGGGGGTGAATAGGCAACTAACAATTTTTAGCTTTTCTTTACCAAATTAAATTTTGCATCAAAGTAGGTTGTCTAGATGTGCAACTAGGTGAGCAACCTATATGATGCAACAACAACGAGCACACAAGCAAGCAAGAGAAGTAACACTAATAAGCTTGCACAAGTAAAGGTAAGAGATAACCAAGAGTGGGCCCGGTGAAGACGAGGATGTGTTACCGAAGTTCCTTCCTTTTGAGGGGAAGTACATCTCCGTTAGAGCGGTGTGGAGGCACAATGCTCCCCAAGAAGCCACTAGGGCCACCGTATTCTCCTCACACCCTCACACAATGCGAGATGTAGTGATTCCACTATTTGTGCCCTTGGAGGCGGCGACTGGACCTTTACAAACAAGGTTGGGGATATCTCCACAACTTAATCGGAGGCTCCCAACAACACCACGAAGCTTCACCACAATGGACTATGGCTCCGTGGTGACCTCAACCATCTAGGGTGCTCAAACACCCAAGAGTAACAATATCCACTAGGGATTAGTGGGGGAATCAAATTTCTCTTGGTGGAAGTGTAGATCGGGGCCTTCTCAAACAATCCCGAGCAAATCAACAAGTTTGATTGGCTAGGGAGAGAGATCAGGTGAAAATGGAGCTTAGAGCATTAATGGAGCTTTTGGGGGGAAGAGGTAGTCAACTAGAGGAAGAAGACACCCCTCATATAGTGGAAGAACAAATCCAACCGTTATCCACCAACTCAGCCTGCGCAACGCGGTACTACCGTACCAGAGCCGCGGTACTACCGCAGGGGCACGCGGTACTACCACAGGGCCCCGCGGTACTACCGCCCACGCGGCAGGGACCAGAATAGCCCAAAATGCACTAAGGCAGAGGGCGGCAGTAGTGCTGGCGCGGTACTACCGCGCCCCCTTGCGGTACTACCGCAAGGCAGGGGCTGTCCAAAGATGGGAAGGCACGGATATAATAAATTACATCCATGGCTACTTCCGCCGAGTTGGAGTCGATGCAAAAACCCGATGTGGTAGTACCGTAAGCCAGCAGCGATACTACCGCGCTAGGCGCGGATGAAATTTTTTTCATCCGCCCCTTACTGCCGCATACTTGCGGAACTAAGCCAGATACCACGGTACTACCGTGCCTAGTGCGCAGTACTACCATGATGGGTGCCACCCACTAGGGAGAGGGTGAAAACATCTGGACTCCGGCCACAGTACTACCGCTTGCCAGGAAGCGGTACTACCGTGGGTGCTTGCGGTACTACTACACCGGCGGACGGTACTACCACAAGGGCCTACGGTACTAGCGCTCTAAGGAGCAATACTACCGCATGCCCTAGTTCAGCAAGCACGAGAAATATTCGCATAGACAAGGAAAACATAGGATGCTCCAAAGGCTAGAAGAAAAGAAGGTACAAAGGAAGATGTGTATGTGATGAATCCACCCAACCTTTCCGACGCGGACCCCCTCTTAATAGTACGGCTTCCCTACGACTCAATACCACCGAAAAGAACGTCGTCTTCCATAGCCTTCAAGGGGAACCAAATCATCTTGTGCCTAGTCAATATATATCTGAAATATTCGATGCATATGATTAGTCCGGAAAAGTATTGTCATCAATCACCAAAACCAACTAAGGGATAAAAATTCCCTTACAATCTCCCCATTTTTGGTGGATTGATGACAACACGGGATTTGCACAAGGGTATAATGCAAAGAGCAAGGGTAAACCCCAAATTTCAGCTTGTTTGGAGTTGTGCAGAATAGGTGGCCTGACATAGCTTTTCCAGGTCCAGATTTCCAGCTGCCGGAATTCTCCCTCTTTGTGTATACCTTGCATATTATCAGAGAAAAGGCATTAGAATTACTCCAAAAAGCATTATTATGGATAAAAACATTGTAAATAACAGTAAGAAAACATGATACAAAATGGACGTATCAACTCCCCCAAGCTTAGACCTCGCTTGTCCTCAAGCGAAAACCGAAATCAAAAAACATGTCCACATGCTTTGAGAGAGAGGTGTCGAAAAAACAAAATACGGACATAGAAGCATCATGTTGATTATTATAACAGCAACAAAATTAAACATATGACTTTCATTATAGACTTTTATCATATACTTCTCATGAATAAGTAATAGTTCATCACACAATCAAAGTATAAAACAAAAAATCTATTGGAAACTAACAAACTATGTTCTCAGACAACTTTGCAACTACAATTAATCATCTTTTCAAGAAGGGTCACGTGTCGGAGCCTTTAGGAAAGTCCACATACTCAACCATCATATAGTCTTCTATGATTGCTAACACTCACCGCGTACACATGAGCAAAACATTTCAACTGGACACATAGAAAGATAGGGGCTTATGGTTTTTCCTCCCAACGTACTCACCTGAAGGGTGATGTCAACAATAATAACTCATGCCATCCATATTCAACTGGACATATGTGCCTAGATCTTTCCTACATGATGCTTGTCAAAGGAGAAAAATAAAAGGAATAGAGAGAAAAACTTTGACTCTTGCATAAAAGTAAATACATAAAAGTAAAAGATAGGCCCTTCGCAGAAGGAAGCAGAGGTTGCGATGCACTTATTTTTTTGTATGCTCAGTCCCTTAGTGCAAAAGAACGTCACGTTACATTGCCCCTTGTGATAGCGACCTTTATTATGCAGTCTGTCGCTTTTATTCTTCAGCATCACAAGCTCGTGCAATGCTCAATTTTCTCTTACACTAAATGATTTCACACTTTTAGAAGCACTTTGTATTGCCTTTTTGCACCGATGAGAACTTACTTGAGGGATCTTTCTCAATCCCTAGGTAGGTATGGTGGACACTTGAAAATAAGATTTGGGTTTAAGGGTTTTTGGATGCACAAGTAGTATCTCTACTTCGTGCAGAATTTTTGGCTAGCAAAGATAGGCGCAAGCACCACATGTTAAAGGATCCATGACAATATGACTTCTATGTGAATATGAACAAAAATAAACCATTGCGTTGTCTTCCTTGTCCAACGTCAACAATTTTGGCATATAATATTTTGATGAGGCCTCACAATCACAAAAGATTTCTAGGATAGTATATTTATATGTGAATCTTCTCTTCCCTTATTAATTCTTTCATGAGTTGCACCATTGACTAAAGCTATGTTTGTCAATCTCTAATAAAATTTCCTACTTATACTTTTCCTTATGTGGTGCCATCACCTACCATATGATTAGTATATAATTTTATTGATTTATTTCCTTTTTATTTATTTCCTTTCTCTTTTTTATTTCTTATTTCTTTTCTTTATTTGCAACATGATAGTAAAGAAAGCAAAAACTCACACTAAACTTTATTATATAACTTGCACACGATTACAAGGATAGATCACTATGCAAACTGTCAAAGAAGAAAGGATCGAACTAAACTTTTATTCAGCTAAAGCAAAAGATCGAACTAAAATAAGTAAAAGCAAAAATATACTGGGATGATACAATACTGGGGCACCTCCCCTAAGCTTGGCGAAAGCAAAGGGGAGTGCCCATACCCGATACTCAGTTCTCCTTTGGTAGTGAAGAAGATGATGGTGGTGATGAAGCGATCCTATCCTTAAGGATCAAGAGATTCTCCAATCGACGGATGACACTCCGAAGGTGGGTGATGTGCTCTTGATGCAGAATATTCTCACGAGTGAGATACTTATTTTGTATGCGAACTATTTCAATGATGCGAAAGGCTTAAATCTCATCAGGAGTAAGATGAGTAAGGTAAGGTTTAAGGATATCTTCCTCCTCCTCCTCAGCTGGCAGCGCTTGTTCGAAGACCCGAGGTTGATGTACGGTAACCTCCTTGCTCTCATCTCCTCTGACGGCTTCCGCGGGCTCTTCTCTCTTCAGCTCGATCTTCATCAACCAAGCATCCTCTTCCACGTTGTTGGAGGAAGAAGAAGACATGATGCCTGGCTCAATAGATCTGATAGAAATAGCAAGAAAGGAGAACAGGGGATTTCTCTGCAATACGGTGATCAACAGGTTCAGGAAGTATATATAGATTTTTTTATCTTGGAGGACAAGCATACGGAAGAAAAACGGAGTACGGAAGGTGTCCCAGGTGGGCACAACCTACCTGGGCACGCCATGGTGTCTTGTGCCCACCAGGGGACGCTTCCTGGAAGTTTATTTATTTCCAAAAAATTAAATATTCCAAAACTGATAAAAAATATTTTTGTGGACTTTTCGTAGTCCGTTTACTTACCATATCACGTACCTCCTTATTTCACGATTCTGGAGTGTTCCCGAAGGACTCTTTTATGTGTTCTTCCGACATCAAATTTTGATTAATATTACTTTCAACATTAATGCGCGTACCTGAGATATAATGCTTTATTCGTTGCCCATTGACAACCTTTGGGTTAGTACCTTCGGAATTATTTATTTGATGGCTCCAGACCGATAAACCTCCTCGATGACATACGAGCCTTCCCATTTTGAGAGGAGTTTTCCTGCAAAGAATCTGAAACGAGAGTTGTACAAAAGAACATATTCTCTGACTTTAAACTCACGCTTTTGAATTCTTTTGTCATGCCATCTTTTAACTTTTTCTTTGAATAATTTTGCATTTTCATAAGCTTGGGTTCTCCATTCATCTAGAGAGCTAATATCAAATAACCTCTTTTCACCAGCAAGTTTGAAGTCATAATTGAGTTCTTTGATAGCCCAAAATGCTTTATGTTCTAACTCAAGAGGCAAATGACAAGCTTTTCCATAAACCATTTTATAAGGAGACATACCCATAGGATTTTTATAAGATGTTCTATAAGCCCAAAGTGAATCATCTGATTTCTTAGACCAATTCTTCCTTGGAACTATTGACAGTCTTTTGCAAAATTAATTTTATTTCTCTATTGCTAAGTTCAACTTGACCACTAGACTGAGGGTGATATGGTGATGCAATTCTATGGTTAACATCATACTTGGCAAGCATTTTACGGAAAGCACCATGAATAAAGTGTGAACCACCATCAGTCTTTAAATATCTAGGGACTCCAAACCTTGGGAAAATAACTTCCTTAAGCATTTTAGTAGAGGTGTTGTGATCAGCACTACTGGTTGGAATAGCTTCTACCCATTTAGTAACATAATCAACAGCAACCAAAATATGTGTATACCCATTAGAGGAAGGAAAAGGTCCCATGTAATCAAATCCCCAAACATCAAATGGTTCAACAGCAAGTGAATAATTAATAGGCATTTTTTGACGCTTACCGATATTACCTATTCTTTGACAGTCATCACAAGATAAGACGAACTTACGGGCATCCTTGAAGAGAGTAGGCCAATAAAATCTAGATTGCAATACCTTGTGAGCAGTTCTATCTCCAGCATGATGCCCTCCATAAGCTTTAGAGTGACATTTCCGTAGGATTGGTCCCTATTCATGCTCAGGTACACAACGTCTAATAATACCATCTACTCCTTTATAAAGATGTGGGTCATCCCAAAAGTAATGTCTTAAATCATAGAAGAATTTTTTTCTTTTTTTTGGTATGTAAAGCTAGGTGGTAAATATTTAGCAACAATGTAATTAGCATAGTCAGCATACCAAAGAGTACTATGGGAAACATTTATTGCAGGTAACTGCTCATCAGGAAAACTATCATCAATAGATTGTGGGTCATCAAGCACATTTTCAAGCCTAGATAAATTGTCAGCTACTGGGTTCTCAGCTCCTTTTCTATCAATGATATGTAAATAAAATTCTTGTAACAAGAGAACCCATCGAATAAGTCTAGGTTGAGCATCGCTCTTTTCCATAAGATATTTAATAGCAGCATGGTCTGTGTGAACAGTTACTTTGGAATCAACAATACAAGGTCTAAATTTATCACAAGCAAACACAACTGCTAAGAATTCTTTTTCAGTAGTAGCATAATTTCTTTGAGCACTGTCTAGAGTTTTACTAGCATAATGAATTACATTAAGTTTTTTATTAACTCTTTGTCCTAGAACAACACCAACAACATAATCACTAGCATCACACATAATTTCAAAAGGCAATTTCCAATCAGGTGGTTGAACAATAGGTGCAGAAATTAATTCTTTCTTAAGTGTTTCAAAAGATTCTAAACAATCATCATCAAAAACAAAAGGAATATCCTTTTGCAAGAGACTAGTAAGAGGCCTAGAAATTTTTGAAAAGTCTTTGATAAATCTCTTATAGAAACCAGCATGACCTAGGAAACTACGAATACCTTTTATATCTTTAGGACATGGCATTTTCTCAATTGCATCAACCTTCGCTTTGTCCACTTCAATACCTCTTTCAGAAATTCTATGACCCAAGACAATGCCTTCATTAACCATAAAGTGGCACTTCTCCCAATTCAAGACAAGATTTGTTTGTTCATATCTCTGCAAAACTCGACCAGGATTGCTTAAACAATCATCAAAAGACTTCCCATAAATAGAAAAGTCATCCATGAAAACCTCAACAATCTTTTCACAAAAGTCAGAGAATATAGCAGTCATACATCTTTTCCACGAAACCACTTTTCCACCGACCTAGATCTTCCTCCTATATATTCTCAAATATCCCAAAAACTACCAGGGAAGCCACAAAACCACTTTTCCACCGCCGCAACCTTCTGTACCCGTGAGATCCCATCTAGGGACCTTTTCCGGCGTCCTGCTGGAGGGGGATTCGATCACGAAGGGCTTCTACATCAACACCATTGCCTCTTAGATGAAGCGTGAGTAGTTTACCATAGACCTACGGGTCCATAGCTAGTAGCTAGATGGCTTCTTCTCTCTCTTTGATTCTCAATACAAAGTTCTCCTTGATGTTCTTGGAGATCTATTCGATGTAATACTCTTTTGTGGTGTGTTTGCCGATATCCGATAATGGTGGATTTATGATCTACTTATCTATGCATATTATTTGAATCTTCTTTGAATTCTTATATGCATGATTTGATATCTTTGCAAGTCTCTTCGAACTATCGGTTTGGTTTGGCCAACTAGATTGGTTTTTCTTGGAATGGGAGAAGTGCTTAGCTTTGGGTTCACTCTTGCGGTGCTCGATCCTAGTGACAGAAGGCGAACCGACACGTATTGTATTGTTGCCATCGAGGATAAAAAGATGGGGTTTTCATCATATTGCTTCAGTTAATTCCGCTACATCATGTCATCTTACTTAATGCATTAGTCTGTTCTTCATGAACTTAATACTCTAGATGTAGGCAGGAGTCGGTCGATGTGTGGAGTAATAGTAGTAGATGCAGAATCATTTTGGTCTACTTGACATGGACGTGATGCCGATATTCATGATCATTGCCTTAGATATCATCATAACTTTGCGATTTTCTATCAATTTCTCGGTAGTAATTTATTCACCCAACGTAATAAATTCTATCTTGAGAGAAGCCTCTAGTGAAACCTATGGCCCCCGGGTCTATTTTCCATCATATAAGTTTCTGGTCTATAATTTTAGTTTCCGGTTTACTTTCTTTGCAACCTTTTATTTTCCATTCCATAAACCAAAAATACCAAAAATATTACTTGCTCAAGAGGTAGCAATGACCATCGTCAATGGTGAATTACACAGGGGAAGTATTATAGGAGTTTTTCAGTGTTGTGTTTCTCCTGAGGAAGGTCATGAAATTCTCAATGAAATTTATTCTGGTGATTGTGGGCATCACGTCGGCTCACAGTCCTTGGTAGCAAAAGATTTCCGTCATGGGTTATCCTGGCTTACAGCTCATGCAGATGCAGAAGATATCGTACGCAAGTGTGACGGCTATAAGAAATTTGCACGTCAAGCTCATGTGCCGGCTCAAGAATTATGGATGATCTCAATCATTTGGTCGTTTGCAGTCTGGGGGCTTGACATAGTTGGTCCTTTCAAGATGTCCAAAGACAAAAAAATGCATCTTTTGGTTGTAGTTGATAAATTCACCAAGTGGGTTGAAGTAGAGCAAATCAGCAATTGTGATGCAGCAACAAAGTTAAATTCCTAAAAATTGATCTTCGATTTGGATACCCACACAACATCATTACTGATAACGTCACTAAGCTATCAAATGAGCTATGAAGCAGTTTTGTCAGCGCGAACATATTCGGCTTGATCTGGCTTCAGTGGCACATACACAACCAATGGACAGGCAGAGCGTTCTAATCAAGAATTGATGTGAGGAATCAAGCCAAGACTCATGGTACCTCTTGAGTGTACTCCTGGTTGCTAGGTTGAAGAATTACCAGTCGTGTCTTATGGAGTATACAGGCTACTCCCAATAGGTTAACAGGCTATATGCCGTTTTTCCTGGTCTATAGTGCAGAAGTCATGCTTCCAAGAGATATTCGTCATGACTCTCCCTGGGTAGCAGCATACGTTGAGGCAGATAATGATATTGCTCGACAGGACTCCCTGGATGCTTTGGAAGAAGAACGCGACATTACAACGTCTCGATCAGCGACATATCAGAAAGACCTACGTCGCTATCATAGCCATAGAGTCAGAAGTCGTACCTTCCAGGAAGGTAAGTTAGTGCTCCGTTTGATACAAGAACAGACATGTATGCATAAGCTTTCACCTCCTTGGGAAGGACCCTTCGTCATCAGTAAGAATCTTCACAATAGGTCATATTATCTTGTTGATATACGTGAAGCAAAAAAATCACGTACCTCTGAAGAGGAGACTAGCATGCCTTGGAATATTGCACATCTCAGGCCATATTATACTTAAAGCCATTGGCTTCAGTTTTTGTACATACCTTATCATGTATATACATATTTAGTGATCAATGAGACAAAGCCAACACCTCTGGAATTCAGAGTTTTGTCGTTTCATCTAAGAAATCATGGATTGAGCCTTTATTCTTTGATCATTGGTCACTTGGGGGCTTCCAACTCATCGAGTTTAGCTACTAACATCCCTCTTGACTCGGCACATGCCACTATTATACTTGGTTAAACCTACCTATTAGCAAGATGCTACTCTGAAAAGGTGACCCAACTGTACTCTTGATAAGTCAATCACACTGATGCCTATCATGGAATGTATTGACACTGAACCTACCAAAGTTAAAACACCGGCTTAAGTCACGCGAGAGCCGGCTTTCAAAGAGCTAGGATAAACCATAAGAGGCTACAAGGCCTGCTTCAATGAAGCAAATGAGACACGTGCCTCGAAAGTCGGTTTTTATGTTGTGCCTCGAAAGTCGGCTTGTTATTTATTTGTCCTATGTCATATGCTTTTTTATCATATATCTAGAGTCGGCTTGTTATTTATTTGTCCGAACGTGAATATATAGAGTTGGAGTTAAGGTCGGTGGAGCACCAGGGGGCCCACAAGGCAGGGGGCGTGCCCAGGGGGGTAGGCGCGCCCCCACCCTCCTGGACAGGGTGTGGGCCCCTGGCCTTGATTCTTTCCCCAGTATTTTTTATATATTCCAAAAATATTCTCCGTTGATTTTCAGGTCATTCCGAGAACTTTTATTTCTGCCCAAAAATAACACCATGGCAATTCTGTTGAAAACAACGCCAGTCCGGGTTAGTTCCATTCAAATCATGCAAGTTAGAGTCCAAAACAAGGGCAAACGTGTTAGGAAAAGTAGATACGACGGAGATATATCAACTCCCCGAAGCTTAAACCTTTGCTTGTCCTCAAGTAATTTAGTTGATAAACTGAAAGTGATAAAGAAAAACTTTTAAAAACTCTGTTTGCTCTTGTTGTTGTAAATATGTAGAGCCAGCATTCAAGTTTTCAGCAAAGATTATGAACTAACCATATTCACAATAACATTTAGGTCTCATGTTTACTCACATCAATGGCATAATCAACTAGCGAGCAATAATAGTAAATCTCGGATGACAACACTTTCTCAAAACAATCATAATATGATATAACAAGATGGTATCTCACTAGCCCTTTCTCAGACCGCAAAACATAAATGTAGAGCACCTCTGAAGATCAAGGGTTTACTGGCAATTCTAATTCATGGTAAAAGAAATCCAGTCACAATCATACTCAATGTAAACTAATAATAATACATGCAAATGACAGCGGTGCTCTCTAACCGGTGCTTTTTAATAAGAGGATGATGACTCAACATAAAAGAAAATAGATAGGCCCTTCACAGAGGGAAGCAGGGATTTGTAGAGGTGCTAGAGCTCGGTTTTGAAATAGAGATGAATAATAGTTTGAGCAGTATACTTTCATTGTCAACATAACAACCGAGAGATCTCGATATCTTCCATGCTACACACATTATAGGCGGTTCCCAAGCAGAATGGTAAAGTTTATACTCCCCCACCACCAACAAGCATCAATCCATGGCTTGCCCGAAATAATGCGTGCCTCCAACTAACAACAGTCCTGGGGGAGTTTTGTTTGCAATTATTTTGATTTGGTTTGAGCATGGGACTGGGCATCCCGGTGACCTGCCATTTTCTCGTGAGTGAGGAGCGGAGTCCACTCCTCTTGAGATTAACCCTCCTAGCATGGAAGAGATAATCAGCCCTAGTTGATACATGAGCTATTCGAGCATACAAAACAGAATTTCATTTGAAGGTTTAGAGCTTGGCACATACAAATTTACTTGGAACGGCAGGTAGATACCGCATATAGGAAGGTATGGTGGACTCATATGGAATAACTTTGGGGTTTATGGAGTTGGATGCACAAGCAGTATTCTCGCTTAGTACAAGTGAAGGCCAGAAAGAGACTGGGAAGCGACCAGCTAGAGAGTGACAACAGTCATGAACATGCATTAAAATTAATCAACATTGAATGCAATCATGAGTAGGATATAATTCACCATGAACATAAATATCATGAAGGCTATGTTGATTTTGTTTCAACTACATGCGTGAACATGTGCCAAGTCAAGCCACTCGAATCGTTCAAAGGAGGATACTACCCTATCATACCACATCACAATCATTTTAATAGCATGTTGGCACGCAAGGTAAACCATTATAAACTCCTAGCTACTTAAGCATGGCATGAGAAACTATAATCTCTAATTGTCATTGCAAACATGTTTCATTCATAATATGCTGAATTAGGAACGATGAACTAATCATATTTACAAAAACAAGCGAGGTCGAGTTCATACCAGCTTCTTTCATCTCAATCAGTCCATCATATATCGTCATTATTTCTTTTCACTCGTACAACCGAATAGTGTGGATAATAATAATAGTGCACGTGCATTGGACTAAGCTGAATCTACAAGCATTCAATTGAAGGGAGAAGACAAGGTAATATGGGCTCTTTGTTAGATCAACAATAATGCATATGAGAGCCACTCAACATTTACGTTAAGGTCTTCTCCTCTCGACCCCCATAGAAAAGAAAGGAAACAAAACTATTTACACGGGAAAGCTCCCAACAAGCAAAAGAAGAACGGGAAATCTTTTTGGGTTTTCTTTTAATTATTACTACAAGCATGGAAAGTAAACTAGCTAAAAGCTACAACTATTTTTTTTGTTTTTCTTAAGGTTTTTCAAACACACAAGAAGAAAGCTTAAAATAGAAAATAAACTAGCATGGATGATTCAATGAAAACGTATGAGCACCGACAACTGGCATGAGTGTGTGAACATGAATGTAATGTCGGTAAGAAATACGTACTCCCCCAAGCTTAGGCTTTTGGCCTAAGTTGGTCTATGTTCATGGCTGGCCTAGTGTATATCCGAAGTTGAAGCTGGGGTCGTACTTAGATGCAGTAGCTACTGCCTGAAGAGCTGCAACCTGGAGGCGAGCTACCTACGTCTTCCTCTCGTACTCGTTCGCCTCCTCCCTAGTTATAACATATCTCCATTTTACCTGAAAGTCAAAGAAAGCAGGAGCAGGGAGAGCAACATGGACGGTGCACCGTCTGTCAAAGATTAGTCGGTACTGGAGGAACTGTTCATTCCTCTCAACAAACTGATGACGAACCATAGCATTATAATCTAGATAAGCAGGAGGTAACTCAATATCATTTCCACGTATGGGTATATCAAGATAGTTAGCTACACAAGTTGCATAAATCCCACCAAACAAATCTCCATTTAAACTATTAAGATGCAACCTACGTGCAACAATAGCCCCCAAGTTATATTGTTTATCACCCAATACCGCACGCTTGAGGACACTAAGATCTAGAACGCACATGTGGCAAGCCTCATCTTTACCGTTAATGCATCTACCCATGAAGAGAGCAGAATAATGTATGGCGGGAAAATGAATGCTCCCTATGGTAGCTTGTGTTATTTCTCTAGATTCCCCCACAGTGATACTGGCAAGAAAGTCTTTAAATTCAGATTTGCGAGGTTCACTAACACTACCCACTGCGGGAGTTTACAAGAAGTATTAAACTCTTCTAAATCCATGGTATAAGATTTATCATAGAGATCAAATAGGACAGTGTGAGAATTGCGTGATGATATAAATTAAAACCTTCTCACAAAGGAATCAGTTAGGTGATAATATTGGGGGCACTTATCTGACACGAGGCTCTCAAGTTCAACATTATGCACATACACGTCAAATTCCTCCTTAATTCCTGCTTGGACCATAAACTCTTCTGACGGCCATTCACAAGGCCGCACTTGAGCTTCTCTTGGTAGTTCATAGTCCGGCTCGCGTATCGCGGGCCGGGGTCCTTGCTTCCTTGAGGAACCACCTTGGTATATTTTCCTAAACATATTTCTTCCTTTGAAAAATTTCTAAATTTTTAGTAACTCAAAATAAAAGTGAACCAAACTCAACAAGATTGATAGCAACTACTCCTATAAGTGCCTAGAGGCCATATCATGCATTAAAACTACTTGAGACCATATACATTTGACATGCAAACTCAAGAACAGTGTCACCTAAGCAGAAAAAATTTGCAATAAATAAAGCACTAGAACAAAAACTAATTGGACCATTGGAGGAGTCACATACCGAAGAACAATCCCCCAAAGCAGTTTTGTGAATGGAGCTCTGAGCAATGAGATCGAAAATGGCAGCAAGATGAGCTAGAACTCGGGATTGAGCTGGTGGATGAATTTTTCTGGAGGAAGACGAAGTGTGTGGGTGCAAGAATAAGTGGAGGGGGGCCACGTGGGGTCCATGAGGTAGGGGGCATGCCCTCCACCCTCGTGGGCACATGGTGAGGCCCCCTGGTGTGTTCTTAGTGCCAATAATTCTTATTCCAAAAAATCATATTAATTTTTAGGGCATTTGGAGAACTTTTATTTTCGGGGTATTTTTTATTGCAAGGATAATTCAGAAAATAGACAGAAAATACTATATTTGCTTGACTTAAACTAAATAACAGAAAGTAAAAGGAGGGTACAGAGAGTTGTGCTTTCTAACTTCATCCATCTCATGCTCATTGTCGGTGTCAAAACCGGCGGATCTCGGGTAGGGGGTCCCAAACTATGCGTCTAGGTCGGATGGTAACAGGACGCAAGGAACACGATGTTTTACCCGGGTTCGGGCCCTCTTGATGGAGGTAAAACCCTACGTCCTGCTTGATTAATATTGATGATATGGGTAGTACAATAGTAGATCTACCACGAGATCAAGGAGGCTAAACCCTAGAAGCTAGCCTATGGTATGATTGTTGTATGATGAAGTTGTCCTACGGACTAAAACCCTCTAGTTTATATGGACACCGGAGAGGGTTAGGGTTACACAAAGTCGGTTACAATGGTAGGAGATCTTGAATATCCGCATCGCCAAGCTTGCCTTCCACGCCAAGGAAAGTCCCATCCGGACACGGGACGAAGTCTTCAATCTTGTATCTTCATAGTCCTGGAGTCTGGCTGAAGGTATAGTCCGGCTACCCGAACACCCCCTAATCCAGGACTCCCTCAGTAGCCCCTGAACTAGGCTTCAATGACGACGAGTCCGGCGCGTCGATGTCTTCGGCATTGCAAGGCGGGTTCCTCCTCCAAATTCTTCATAAAAGTTTGTAAACACCAAGAGTAGTGTACGGCTCTGCAAAATAAGTTTCCACGTATTGCCACAGAGAGAATAATATGAACACAAATCTAATCTGCCGACATATTCCATAGAGTGACATCACACTACAGCCAAGCCTTTATTCGAATCGTTTTCACTTTTCCACCTCAGCGTGTTTTGCGAGGCGGTTTCCTTGGCACATCTTGTCAAAGCAGAGATTGTGTCCCCTATTTATGGGATTCTCATCAATACGGACGTGGGTAACCCAACCGCGCCATTTATCATGACGCTTGGGAGGCAAGCGAGTTTTACTAGGCTGGTGGGGATGCACAGTCGCATCCGCCCATATAAGGGGATAAGGATCCACCTTTTTACCTACGCCTTCTTCCTCCTTTGCCTATCCATCTTCTGAGCACCCGAGCTCCAGCGCCCAAGCCCACACTTCCTACTTCAACCTTCTCCAACAATGTCCGGAGCGGGAGGCAAGTGGATGGTCTCCTCCGTCACGGAGGGCCATGTCAAAAAGCTAAGGAAGGCCGGATACCTGTCCAAAGACATCGCGCACCGGCTTCCTGAGGAGGGGCAGCTTCTCCCCACCCCAAGGCCCCATGAGAGGGTAGTATTTCTTCCCCACTTCCTCCGCGGATTGGGTTTTCCTCTCCACCCATTCGTCCGCGGGCTCATGTTCTACTATGGCCTAGATTTCCACGATCTGGCCCCGAACTTCATCCTCAATATCTCGGCGTTTATCGTTGTGCGCGAGGCTTTCCTCTGCATCCGCCCCCATTTCGGCCTCTGGCTCAAGACCTTCAACATCAAGCTAAAGGTGGTGCGCGGCAACCAGGCGGAGTGCGGAGGTGCCATGGCGGGCAAAATAGCCAACGTCCTATGGCTCGAGGGCTCCTTTGTGGAGACCTTGAAGGGGTGGCAGTCAGGGTGGTTTTACATCACCGAACCACGCGATCCGAAGTGGATCGCAGCCCCTGAATTCCGATCCGGACCCCCTATGCGGCTCACGTCCTGGAAGGAGACGGGCTTGTCGTGGGGCGACGAAGAAGAGGTGACCAGACTGCAAAAATGCATCCAGTCCCTGGTGAATAAGCAGCTCAAGCTTGTCAACGTAGTCCAAGTCATGCTCGCCCGCCGGATCCTTCCATGTCAAGAACGGGACTTCAATCTGTGGGAGTTCAACCCGGCGCAGCACCAAACTCTGAGCAGGCTCTTCGACACTACGTACGAAGATGTCTGGAAGGGGCTAACCAAAGGCGCTGAGGCTCCCACATCCGCCTCCGAAGACCGCGGATTCAGCTCGCAGCGTCCTGCTTTGACAGGATTGGCATGCGAAGTCCGGACTGATTAACTGTCCGACTCCCTTGCCCGAAGACCTAGCCCTGCTCTCCTAGTGAAGCTGCTAGTTCCGGCGCCTTATGTGGTGCCGGAGAAGAAGGCCAAGAAGAAGAAGGCCACGGGGACTCCAAAGAGTTCCCGGCATATGGCGGTGTCAGACTCGTCGTCCGACGAGTCCGAGACGCACTCCTCCCGTGAAGACGAGGAGGAGGAAGAAGAGACCTCTCCCCCTCCAGCGGGGGGAGGAAAGAAGAGGAAGGCCTGTTGGAAATACGCCCTAGAGGCAATAATAAATTGATTATTATTATATTTCCTTGTTCATGATAATCGTTTATTATCCATGCTAGAATTGTATTGATAGGAAACTCAGATACATGTGTGGATACATAGACAACACCATGTCCCTAGTAAGCCTCTAGTTGACTAGCTCGTTGATCAATAGATGGTTACGGTTTCCTGACCATGGACATTGGATGTCATTGATAAAGGGATCACATCATTAGGAGAATGATGTGATGGACAAGACCCAATCCTAAGCCTAGCACAAGATCATGTAGTTCGTATGCTAAAGCTTTTCTAATGTCAAGTATCATTTCCTTAGACCATGAGATTGTGCAACTCCCGGATACCGTAGGAGTGCTTTGGGTGTGCCAAACGTCACAACGTAACTAGGTGGCTATAAAGGTACACTACAGGTATCTCCGAAAGTGTCTGTTGGGTTGGCACGAATCGAGACTAGGATTTGTCACTCCGTGTAAACGGAGAGGTATCTCTGGGCCCACTCGGTAGGACATCATCATAATGTGCACAATGTGATCAAGGAGTTGATCACGGGATGATGTGTTACGGAACGAGTAAAGAGACTTGCCGGTAACGAGATTGAATAAGGTATCGGGATACCGACGATCGAATCTCGAGCAAGTATCGTACCGCTAGACAAAGGGAATTGTATACGGGATTGATTAAGTCCATGACATCGTGGTTCATCCGATGAGATCATCGTGGAGCATGTGGGAGCCAACATGGGTATCCATATCCCGCTGTTGGTTATTGACCAGAGAGTTATCTCGGTCATGTCTGCATGTTTCCCGAACCCGTAGGGTCTACACACTTAAGGTTCGATGACGCTAGGGTTATAGGGAATAGATATACGTGGTTACCGAATATCGTTCGGAGTCCCGGATGAGATCCCAGACGCCACGAGGAGTTCCGGAATGGTCCGGAGGTAAAGATTTATATATGGGAAGTCTTGTTTTGGTCGCCGGAAAAGTTTCGGGTTTATCGGTAACGTACCGGGACCACCGGGAGGGTCCCGGGGGTCCACCAAGTGGGGCCACAAGCCCCGGAGGGCTACATGGGCCAAGTGTGGGAGGGGACCAGCCCCAGGTGGGCTGGTGCGCCCCCCCCCCCCACAAGGACCCAAGGCGCCTCCAAGAGGGAAAGGGGGGCAAACCCTAGGGCAGATGGGCCCTAAGGCCCACCCCAGGTGCGCCTCCCCCTCTCCCCCTTGTGGCTGCCACCCAGATGGGATCTGGGGGCTTCCGCCACCCCTAGGGAGGGAACCCTAGGTGGGGGCGCAGCCCCTCCCCTCCCCCTATGTGACGCCCCGAGACCGATGCTCGAGAAGACTTCCATATGTTCAGGGTTTCGCCGGGTGTTTCAATTGTGCTTGCCCTTTTATTTTTTTTGCATTGCATCATGTCATCATGCCATCATATCATTAATTGTTGCAACTCAACTAAATAAATTGAATAGATCTCTGATCTATTTAAATCGAGGGAAGGGTGACTTCTCTTTACAACATATCCTCTCGATATTTAGAGAGCTATAGTAAATATCCCAATTATTTGGATTTACCGCAAACACACTTGCAAATATCACATGCCTTGGTTATCTCAATTCTTGGTCTCCAAACTTTGCCCATAAATTCTTTCGTCATTTTCTGGAGCTCCACCAAAAATCGGAACATTTTTGGACACCTCTAATTCCTAGCCCTTGTTCAAACCATTTGAATTAAATTCAAATGACTTTGAATTAAATCCTTGCAATCATGACTCTCATATTTTTCTTGGAACCAGCGCATTTTTTGCGAGTCCAGGAATATTATTTGCATGCGCTAATTCTTTCCCAAACCCCCTCCATCTTTCTTTTCTTCTCCAATTTTGTTTTATGCTTAGAAATAAAGTTAAAGAGAGAGAGCAGAGTACCCAACTGGGCCTCCCTAGGCCCACTCTCGCGCCAGCCCACCTAGGCCACCCGCAGCGAGGCCAGCAGACCTCCCGCGCCGGCCCATAGGCCCAGCAACCCCCACCAGTTCTAACCTAGCCCGATCCCCCTCGGTCCTCTTTTTCCCTTCGTCCACCTCCTCGCGCCGCCAGGAGAACCCGCAGCCCGATCCCCATCTCTCGCTCTCTCCCTCTCCCTCTCCCATCGATCTCTCCCACACCGCCACCAGAGAGCAACGCTCAACCCCCACCTCTCGCCCGCTGTCCTACTTCCTCTCGATCCCTCTCCTTTCCCCACGCCTCCTCCATCCGCAGCTACCCTGTAGCAGAGCACCACGGCGCCCGTCTCCTGCGCCTCCCCGTGCTGACGAACTCCGCCTTCCCTGCGCCTGTGCTTCGCTGACCGAAGGCGTCGTCCTCGAACGTCGCCAGCACCGCTCCTTTCGCCTGCGTGCTCCCTCCTGCTCCTTCGACCTCGCCTTGCCCTGCGACCGCGCCGCCCGACGAGCCCATGCTCCGGAACCGCGCTGCTGCACCCTTGTTGCTTGCGGGCGCCCTGGATGTCCGCGGCCTCGCCTTCTTTGTCTCCATTTTTTTCCTCCGCCCGAGCCTCCCTTGAGCTCCTCTACCTCTGCGCCCACCTGTCGTCGACGTTCCCGACGGCCTCGCCAGGAGCTTCCCTGAGCTACAGCAGGAACCACACTGACACTTGTTCTCCCCAGATCCACCTCGGCCTCGCCAGATAGATGCACCACCAGCCTCCTATCTTGTTTCTTTTGGACCAGCAAGTACATCGCGAAGAACCCTACGCGGACGCATCGTCTCTAGGATTTTTGCCAAGTCCCTGCTCTGATGAACGTTTTGCAACCGCCAAGTCAAACTACAATGCGATGACCAGAACCGAGCCAAGTTGTTACCTGGTGCACCTGCGATGTGTTGCCATGGACACAATCAATACGTGTTTTGGAACCAAGCGTCAAGTACCGTGAGTTCGAAGATCTTGGATGCACCAAGTCCCTCGACGACAAGTTCTTCTCCGGACGTGTACGACTACCGTCACTTGGGTTCGACAAGATGCCGAGTACCACTACGTTTGCCATGTACATCTACACCAAGACCGGACCGTCAAGTACCGCAAGAACGTTTGTACCTCTACCGTCGCCGTGGATCCGACAAGTACCCCTACAACAAGTGTACCTTTACCGTCGTCTTCGGAATCCCTAAGAACGTCAAGTACCCCTTCGAGATGACGAGACCGGCAAGTTCGAATGACCCCAAGTACCTCTTCGAAATGACCGAGTACCATTACCATCGGAGGCTCGAACGACTACAGGCCGAAACGTTAAGTTCCTCGATGAACCATGTACGACTACCATTTCTCGTGGATTCACCTAAGTACCATGAAATGGATGACCCTACAAGTTACTGTTGCCGTGTACGACTACCGTCACCTTGGAGATGTTGGGTTCATCAAGTTCCTCTTCGGAAAAGTACCACTACTTCCCTCGACGACCTGTGAACGACTACTTCCTCTACTTCCCTCGACGAACTCGAACTGTCCCGTTTGCACGCTTCGAAGGTATAACCTCGAGACGACGTCCGTGAACGAATGCTTGCGTTGTTTGAGATGCTCGTGTTTGCAGCATGTCCAAATTGTCACTCGTTTCCTTGTCGCCAACTCATGGGACACCCGGAATTCGGGAGCGCCCCACCATCTTTTGACACGCCCCCGTCACTTTTCCTTTTGCTCAGTCATCTCAATCGAGTTACCGGAGACTGGGACGTTGCCGTGGCACCGTTTCGTTATCATTGCCATGGCACCCCTTCTCCTTTCCACCACGGTGAGAAATGCTTCATTTTGCTCTTGTCAACATTTTCTTAAAATTGCATAAACTTGATCATGTCATCCGCATCATGTTAACAACATTAAGATGTTTAATTTGTTGTTGCACCAAATTACTCATGCTTATGGGGAATTACCGGATTTGTGGTTTGCTATAACCGGCCCCATTTAAATTGTTTAGATAGATAATCCCTTTATGTTTCACCTCTTGACATGCTTAACAACATTTAATATTGTTGGGTACATAAACGAGATTGAACTAAATAATTGATGTGGTGTTTCGTCAATATGCAACTCGTTGCATATTGAGCTCCACTTAATTTGTAGTCTTGTTTGTGTCCTTTGCCATGCCATGCATACTTAAACCGGACATGCATCATATTTGGTTGTGCATCATGCCATGTTTATGTGGTGGTTGTTTACTATGTTGTTTGCTTCCTTTCCGGTGTTGCTTCTTCGGGTTGGTTCCGATAACATCGAGTTTGTGAGGATCCGTTCGTCTACGTCCGTTTATCTTCTTCATGGACTCGTTCTTCTTCCTTTCGGGATTTCAGGCAAGATGATCATACCCTCGAAATCACTACTATCTTTGCTATGCTAGTTTGCTCGCTCTTTGCTATGCCAATGCTTCGATGCCTACCACTTGCTTGTCAGCCTCCCAAATTGCCATGTTCAGCCGCTAACCCACCATTGTCCTAGCAAACCGTTGATTAGCTATGTTACCGCTTTGCTCAGCCCCTCTTATAGCGTTGTTAGTTGCAGGTGAAGATTGAAGTTTGTTCCTTGTTGGAACATGGAGATGTTGTTCCTTGTTGGGACATGTTTACTTGTTGGGATATCACAATATATCTTATTTAATTAATGCATCTATATACTTGGTAAAGGGTGGAAGGCTCGGCCTTATGCCTGGTGTTTTGTTCCACTCTTGCCGCCCTAGTTTCCGTCATATCGGTGTTATGTTCCCGGATTTTGCGTCCCTTACGCGGTTGGGTATATGGGAACCCCTTGACAGTTCGCTTTGAATAAAACTCCTCCAGCAAGGCCCAACCTTGGTTTTACCATTTGCCACCTAGCCTTTTTTCCCTTGGGTTAGGCCAGCCCAAGGGTCATCTTTATTTTAAACCCCCCCGGGCCAGTGCTTGTCTAAGTGTTGGTCCGAAATGGGCAGCCTGCGGGGCCACCTCGGGGAAACTTGAGGGCTGGTTTTACTCGTAGCTTGACCTATCCGGTGTTGCCCTGAGAATGAGATATGTGCAGCTCCCATCAGGATGTCGGCGCATCGGGCGGTTTTGCTGGACTTGTTTTACCATTGTCGAGGATGTCTTGGAGTACCGGGATACCGAGTCTGATCGGAATGTCTCGGGAGGAGGTCTATTCCTTCGTTGACCGTGAGAGCTTGTGATGGGCTAAGTTGGGACACCCCTACAAGGATTTGAACTTTCGAAAGCCGTGCCCGCGGTTATGGGCAGATGGGAATTTGTTAACGTCCGGTTGTAGAAAACCTGAAGTTGACCTTAATTAAAATGAATCAACAGCGTGTGTAACCGTGATGGTTTCTTTCCGGTGGGGTCTGGGAAGTGAACACGGTTGTTGAGTTATGCTTGACGTAGGTAGTCCAGGATCACTTCTTGATCATACTTTTATCGACCGTGCTTTGCCTTCTCTTCTCGCTCTCATTTGCGTATGTTAGCCACCATATATGCTAGTCGCTTGCTGCAGCTCCACCTCATACCTTTACCTTACCCATAAGCTTAAATAGTCTTGATCGCGAGGGTGCGAGATTGCTGAGTCCCTGTGGCTCACAGATACTTCCAAAACCAGCTTGCAGGTGCCGAGGAGACCGAGCAGATGACGCAACCAAGCTCAGGAGGAGCTCGATGAAGATCTTGTCCTTTGTGTTGTTTCATTCTAGTTGATCAGTAGTGGAGCCCAGTTGGGGTCGATCGGGGACCTTTGTCGCATTTGGGGTTCTTCTTTTATTTTGGTTCCGTAGTCGGACCATGAGTGTATTTGGTTGATGTAATGCTTTATTCATGTAATTGTGTGAAGTGGCGATTGTAAGCCAACTATGTATCTCTTATTCCTTATTATATTACTTGGGTTGTGTGAAGATTACCTCCCTTGCGACATTGCCTTCAATGCGATTATGCCTCTAAGTCGTGCCTCGACACGTGGGAGATATAGTCGCATCAAGGGTGTTACAAGTTGGTATCAGAGCCTTCCCCGACCTTAGGAGCCCCCATTGTTTGATCGTTTTTAGCGGCCGAGTTGTGTCTAGAAAAATGTTTTGAGTCCTTTAGGAATTATATATCGGAGAGTTTAGGAATTCTTTTTACTCCCCAGTCTCCTCATCGCTCTGGTAAGGCATCCTGACGTAGAGTTTTGACTCTTCTCTTCTCAAATTTCACTAAAAAAAAATTTAGGATCACGCGAGTATCTTGGATTTGTTCCGATGGCTTATGATGAGAATACTGTCTTGGTGCCTCCTGTCAGGGGTTTAGTGGAAGTGTCCCGGGGAGTTGAGCTCTGAGGTGTTGTCATCATAATTCTATCGTTGCAATTCTGGTATACTTGAGATATGTTTGCGACATCGAAAATCTCCTTTATGCAGTTCGTTGGTGAGATAACCTCGACGCCACCCAGTACTGGGGCGGGAGTTCGGGAGTATCGCCATAACTTGTATAACGGATTCTTTTTGAAGGTTGAGGTAGATGGTTTCTGAAGGTTTCTTGGTTATGTGTTGAAGGATGGATACAGTTGGATGTAGGATTTGCTAGTTTGGGTGAGATATTATGCTTCCCTGTATCCCCAACACCTGATTGCATAACCGGAAAGTTTTGGGAGTTTCATAGGTGGGAATTCAAGTAGCTCTTAGGATATCTTTTTCGACAGATGTATGATATGAAATTGGGGTTCGACGTCTAGTGGTTCGCCTATTCATGGTCGATTTTACAGTGGTCTCGTTGTGTCTTAAAGAGTCCTTGGCTATGCTGACTCGGGGACGCTTCGTATGTCATGTGCACTGCCTTGTACATGATGGTGCTGTACGATCGAGCCCGTGTAGGCCCCACCACGAAAACTTCGGACGAAATCTCTATCATATGTTTGTTCCGTCTTATTTTGCAAGCCAATCCTTTGTTTTGTTTTGAGTTGTGGTATTCGAGTTGCTTCGAAGTCAAATGTTGATTCCATACCTGTACCTAAGCGGTGTTCTCATACTCCGAGGTGAATACCAATCCTTCTTGATTATCGAGATTGTCATGTCAATCCTTTTTAACCGGCGTGCTTCTCTTCAAGTGGGTCTGATCTTTTCAACATCAGCAAGATCAATTATCATTTCTTCTCAATGGTGTTCGTTTCATTCTCAACAGTGTTTTCCCACCCTCCCACCCTTGTTTTCTTGAAGGATTCAGATTTCTTGATCAAGTATCCATCTTATTCATGTGAAGTCAAACCATTCTTTTCCTTCATGTTCTACCCGGTGGTTCACATGAAGATGCTCTTCTAGTTCGTCATTCCTCACTCATTTTTCATCCCCGGTGGTTTCAAGTCAAGCTTTGTTGATCATATCCTTTTCCTCGTTTCAATGTTTTCTCATGCCGGTGCAATTCTTAATCATTCACCTCTCGCTATTCAATTGTTCCGGAGTGCTGAAGATATCTCAGAAGGATCGTCTTGTCATTCAGGATCCGTTAATCCTATTTTGAGGATATTTATCTCATTCAAGCCTTTTAATTCTACCGGTGCAATATCTCTTTTCAAGTAAATCATTTCAACGGTGTAACTTTTGAGTGGGCCCTAACCCACAGGTCTTTTCCCAGGATCTTACCTGACTCTTCTAATCTCCCTGGAGCTATCATCAAATTCTTTTTGAAGTTTGACATAAGAATGAATTGTCATCAGTCAAATGTTTTTCTCCAAGATCGGTTAAATTCTTTTCATTGTTGGCTCAACCTTCCATTTTCATCCCAGAGTATCTCAACAATTTGGTGGTGTTTCTCATCGTCATTCTCAGTTATCGAAGACCGAAGAAGAGTTTCTCTTTAACATTGCTCCATTCTCTTCAAGACTCATGGTGCTAGCTTGTTGCCATCCTCTTGTAATTGTTTTCGATTGTGAAAATTCTTTTCACCCATCTGAAGCAATTCAAGAGTCTTCTCAATTTGTTATCCGGAGTCCATCAATTGAGGTTTATTCATTCTCAGTTATCATTCTTCAATCTTACCGGTGCATCGTTAAAGTGATCTCTAATCGTTTCGTAATCTATTCATTTCACTTACATCTAAATCCCCTCAAGTATCTTCGTTCTTCTTATAATTATTCCCGGTGTTTCTTTATCTTTACTTCATTCATATACAATTATTACAGTGGTTCGTGCAAGATTCCTCTTCTTTCGTTATCATATCAATTCATTCGTTGTTTCGATTCCACCGGTGTTTCGTTGAAGACATTCTCAAGTTTACGCTATATCTATCTTAATCCTTTCCACGAGAATAAGTAGTATGCCAAATCCGTTGCTTCTCATCAATTAAATTGGTGAAGGATACGTATAATGTAATTCTTATTCTTGTTTCATCGAGTAAATTCAATTCCTTATTCCGGAGGTTCATCTTATCTCACTCTCAGTTCAAGATACTTCATCTTTCTTTTCCGGAGTTCCTAGCTTTTCCGCATTATCTCGTCACGAAGCTCCTTCTAAATCATTATAAGGCTTCACTTTGTGTTGTCAACTTCTCTTTCTTTTCATCATCCTTTTATTACCAGAGTTCTTTTAGCTTTCCTTTCGTTTGACCATTCTTTTATTATCGGAGTTCTTCGAGAGTTTCTTCATGGTGGCTCATCAAGGATATAAGTCCTTCTCCTAGTGTTCATCGAGATTCTTTTCAGAAGATCTCAAGTATTTCTTCATCTCGCAATCTGGAGTGTAATTTCTTTCTACAGTATCGTCGGAGGTGGTATTATGTCATTCTTGGTAATTTGAGTTCATGTTTCATGATTCACATGTTATTAAGAATGAGGTATGTTAAATCCATCAACCAACTAGTTGGAGCTATCTTGTGTCATGTTTCACCTAAAGCCTTCCCTAAGGATTGTTGCTATCTATGGTGCTATAAAAGATCCAAGTTCTTCATTTATCCTACCGGTGAGATAAGTTTCTCATCTCCTTGTTCATATCAATCCAAATCCATTGTTTTCCGTTAGTGGCAGAATTTCACCTCATAATTTTTGAGATGTTTTTCATAAGCCCACAACAAGCTTACTCTTTTCGTTGTTGGTTTTACCAACAATTCCGTTCGACCGTTCTCCTAAGGATGCCTTTTCAAGCTCTTTTGTGACAGAAGTTGTCATTTTCTTCTCCATTTTGTTATTCCAATGATATATCTATTCTTCCTTCCGGAGGCATTGTGTTGTTGCTCTCTTCGTCACATCAACTCATTTTGCCAAGATCATGTTCTTTTCTAGCTAATCCATGTAACCGGAGTGTTGGCGTAATTGATCCTTATCGTTCCTTGTACATCTCGTTTCTACAGGAGTGCTTGCATGCATTCTTGTCCATTGCAACCTTTTTCTTATGTCTTTCAACCTAAAAAGTTCTCGTAATGTTCTTTGTTCCTATTTTCTAACAGAGTGTTTTCAACTTCGTTCATCTCCGTTGTATTCTTCTTTCCAATTGTTTAACCTCTCAAGGTTCATTGGTTTCACTCGTTTGTCAAAGAAGCAACTTTGTTTTACCTCTTCCTCTTCCGTTTTCTATCCGGTGCCATCCTAAATCTCGGGACGAGATCCTCTCGTAGTGGTGGAGTGTTGTGACGCCCCGAGACCGATGCTCGAGAAGACTTCCATATGTTCCGGGTTTCGCCGGGTGTTTCAATTGTGCTTGCCCTTTTATTTTTTTTGCATTGCATCATGTCATCATGCCATCATATCATTAATTGTTGCAACTCAACTAAATAAATTGAATAGATCTCTGATCTATTTAAATCGAGGGAAGGGTGACTTCTCTTTACAACATATCCTCTCGATATTTAGAGAGCTATAGTAAATATCCCAATTCTTTGGATTTACCGCAAACACACTTGCAAATATCACATGCCTTGGTTATCTCAATTCTTGGTCTCCAAACTTTGCCCATAAATTCTTTCATCATTTTCTGGAGCTCCACCAAAAATCGGAACATTTTTGGACACCTCTAATTCCTAGCCCTTGTTCAAACCATTTGAATTAAATTCAAATGACTTCCTTGCAATCATGACTCTCATATTTTTCTTGGAACCAGCGCATTTTTTGCGAGTCCGGGAATATTATTTGCATGCGCTAATTCTTTCCCAAACCCCCTCCATCTTTCTTTTCTTCTCCAATTTTGTTTTATGCTTAGAAATAAAGTTAAAGAGAGAGAGCAGAGTGCCCAACTGGGCCTCCCTAGGCCCACTCTCGCGCCAGCCCACCTAGGCCACCCGCAGCGAGGCCAGCACACCTCCCACGCCGGCCCATAGGCCCAGCAACCCCCACCAGTTCTAACCTAGCCCGATCCCCCTCGGTCCTCTTTTTCCCTTCGTCCACCTCCTCGCGCCGCCAGGAGAACCCGCAGACAGATCCCCATCTCTCGCTCTCTCCCTCTCCCTCTCCCATCGATCTCTCCCACACCGCCACCAGAGAGCAACGCTCAACCCCCACCTCTCGCCCGCTGTCCTACTTCCTCTCGATCCCTCTCTTTTCCCCGCACCTCCTCCATCCGCAGCTACCCTGTAGCAGAGCACCACGGCGCCCGTCTCCTGCGCCTCCCCGTGCTGACGAACTCCGCCTTCCCTGCGCCTGTGCTTCGCTGACCGAAGGCGTCGTCCTCGAACGTCGCCAGCACCACTCCTTTCGCCTGCGTGCTCCCTCCTGGTCCTTCGACCTCGCCTTGCCCTGTGACCGCGCCGCCCGACGAGCCCATGCTCCGGCACCGCGCTGCTGCACCCTTGTTGCTCGCGGGCGCACTGGATGTCCGCGGCCTCGCCTTCTTTGTCTCCATTTTTTTCCTCCGCCTGAGCCTCCCTTGAGCTCCTCTGCCTCCGCGCCCACCTGTCGTCGACGTTCCCGACGGCCTCGCCAGGTGCTTCCCCGAGCTACAGCAGGAACCACACTGACACTTGTTCTCCCCAGATCCACCTCGGCCTCGCCAGACAGATGCACCACCAGCCTCCTATCTTGTTTCTTTTGGACTAGCAAGTACATCGCCAAGAACCCTACGCGGGCGCATCGTCTCTAGGATTTTTGCCAAGTCCCTGCTCTGATGAATGTTTTGCAACCGCCAAGTCAAACTACAATGCGATGACCAGAACCGAGCCAAGTTGTTACCTGGTGCACCTGCGATGTGTTGCCGTGGACACAATCAATACGTGTTTTGGAACCAAGCGTCAAGTACCGTGAGTTCGAAGATCTTGGATGCACCAAGTCCCTCGATGACAAGTTCTTCTCCGGACATGTACGACTACCGTCACTTGGGTTCGACAAGATGCCGAGTACCACTACGTTTAACATGTACATCTACACCAAGACCGGACCGTCAAGTACCGCAAGAACGTTTGTACCTCTACCGTCGCCGTGGATCCGACAAGTACCCCTACAACAAGTGTACCTCTACCGTCGTCTTCGGAATCCCTAAGAACGTCAAGTACCCCTTCGAGATGACGAGACCGGCAAGTTCGAATGACCCCAAGTACCTCTTCGAAATGACCGAGTACCATTACCATCGGAGGCTCAAACGACTCCAGGCCGAAACGTTAAGTTCCTCGATGAACCATGTACGACTACCATTTCTCGTGGATTCACCTAAGTACCATGAAATGGATGACCCTACAAGTTACTGTTGTCGTGTACGACTACCGTCGCCTTGGAGATGTTGGGTTCATCAAGTTCCTCTTCGGAAAAGTACCACTACTTGCCTTGATGACCTGTGAACGACTACTTCCTCTACTTCCCTCGACGAACTCGAACTGTCCCATTTGCATGCTTCGAAGGTATAACCTTGAGACGACGTCTGTGAACGAATGCTTGCGTTGTTTGAGATGCTCGTGTTTGCACCGTGTCCAAATTGTCACTCGTTTCCTTGTCGCCAACTCATGGGACACCCGGAATCCGGGAGCGCCCCACCATCTTTTGACACGCCCCCGTCACTTTTCCTTTTGCTCTGTCATCTCAATCGAGTTACCGGAGACCGGGACGTTGCCGTGGCACCGTTTCGTTATCATTGCCATGGCACCCCTTCTCCTTTCCACCACGGTGAGAAATGCTTCATTTTGCTCTTGTCAACATTTTCTTAAAATTGCATAAACTTGATCATGTCATCCGCATCATGTTAACAACATTAAGATGTTTAATTTGTTGTTGCACCAAATTACTCATGCTTATGGGGAATTACCGGATTTGTGGTTTGCTATAACCGGCCCCATTTAAATTGTTTAGATAGATAATCCCTTTATGTTACACCTCTTGACATGCTTAACAACATTTAATATTGTTGGGTACATAAACGAGATCGAACTAAATAGTTGATGTGGTGTTTCGTCAATATGCAACTCGTTGCATATTGAGCTCCACTTAATTTGTAGTCTTGTTTGTGTCCTTTGCCATGCCATGCATACTTAAACCGGACATGCATCATATTTGGTTGTGCATCATGCCATGTTTATGTTGTGGTTGTTTACTATGTTGTTTGCTTCCTTTCCGGTGTTGCTTCTTCGGGTTGGTTCCGATAACGTCGAGTTTGTGAGGATCCGTTCGTCTACGTCCGTTTATCTTCTTCATGGACTCGTTCTTCTTCCTTTCGGGATTTCAGGCAAGATGATCATACTCTCGAAATCACTACTATCTTTGCTATGCTAGTTTGCTCGCTCTTTGCTATGCCAATGCTTCGATGCCTACCACTTGCTTGTCAGCCTCCCAAATTGCCATGTTCAGCCGCTAACCCACCATTGTCCTAGCAAACCGTTGATTGGCTATGTTACCGCTTTGCTCAGCCCCTCTTATAGCGTTGTTAGTTGCAGGTGAAGATTGAAGTTTATTCCTTGTTGGAACATGGAGATGTTGTTCCTTGTTGGGACATGTTTACTTGTTGGGATATCACAATATATCTTATTTAATTAATGCATCTATATACTTGGTAAAGGGTGGAAGGCTCGGCCTTATGCCTGGTGTTTTGTTCCACTCTTGCCGCCCTAGTTTCCGTCATATCGGTGTTATGTTCCCGGATTTTGCGTCCCTTACGCGGTTGGGTATATGGGAACCCCTTGACAGTTCGCTTTGAATAAAACTCCTCCAGCAAGGCCCAACCTTGGTTTTACCATTTGCCACCTAGCCTTTTTCCCTTGGGTTAGGCCAGCCCAAGGGTCATCTTTATTTTAAACCCCCCCGGGCCAGTGCTTGTCTAAGTGTTGGTCCGAAATGGGCAGCCTGCGGGGCCACCTCGGGGAAACTTGAGGGCTGGGTTTACTCGTAGCTTGACCTATCCGGTGTTGCCCTGAGAATGAGATATGTGCAGCTCCCATCAGGATGTCGGCGCATCGGGCGGTTTTGCTGGACTTGTTTTACCATTGTCGAGGATGTCTTGGAGTACCGGGATACCGAGTCTGATCGGAATGTCTCGGGAGGAGGTCTATTCCTTCGTTGACCGTGAGAGCTTGTGATGGGCTAAGTTGGGACACCCCTGCAGGGATTTGAACTTTCGAAAGCCATGCCCGCGGTTATGGGCAGATGGGAATTTGTTAACATTCGGTTGTAGAAAACCTGAAGTTGACCTTAATTAAAATGAATCAACAGCGTGTGTAACCGTGATGGTCTCTTTCCGGTGGGGTCCGGGAAGTGAACACGGTTGTTGGAGTTATGCTTGACGTAGGTAGTCCAGGATCACTTCTTGATCATACTTTTATCGACCGTGCTTTGCCTTCTCTTCTCGCTCTCATTTGCGTATGTTAGCCACCATATATGCTAGTCGCTTGCTGCAGCTCCACCTCATACCTTTACCTTACCCATAAGCTTAAATAGTCTTGATCGCGAGGGTGCGAGATTGCTGAGTCCCTGTGGCTCACAGATACTTCCAAAACCAGCTTGTAGGTGCCGAGGAGACCGAGCAGATGACGCAACCAAGCTCAGGAGGAGCTCGATGAAGATCTTGTCCTTTGTGTTGTTTCGTTCTAGTTGATCAGTAGTGGAGCCTAGTTGGGGTCGATCGGGGACCTTTGTCGCATTTGGGGTTCTTCTTTTATTTTGGTTCCGTAGTCGGACCATGAGTGTATTTGGTTGATGTAATGCTTTATTCATGTAATTGTGTGAAGTGGCGATTGTAAGCCAACTATGTATCTCTTATTCCTTATTATATTACATGGGTTGTGTGAAGATTACCTCACTTGCGACATTGCCTTCAATGCGATTATGCCTCTAAGTCGTGCCTCGACACGTGGGAGATATAGTCGCATCGAGGGTGTTACACCCTATATATACTTGAGGTTTGGGCTGCCCAACACACATGAGTTCTTGACCTCTCCCTGGCGCAGCCCTACGTCTCTTTCTCCTCATATCTCGCGGTGCTTGGCGAAGCCCTGCTGGAGTACCACGCTCCTCCACCACTACCACGCCGTCGTGCTGCTGCTGGATGGAGTCTTCCCCAACCTCTCCTTCTCCCCTTGCTGGATCAAGGCGTAGGAGACATCACCGGGCTGTACGTGTGTTGAACACGGAGGTGCCATCCGTTCAGCACTAGGATCATCGGTGATTTGAATCACGACGAGTACGACTCCATCAACCCCGTTCACTTGAACGCTTCCGCGTAGAGATCTACAAGGGTATGTAGATGCAGTCTCCTTCCCCTCGTTGCTGGTTTCTCCATAGATAGATCTTGGTGACACGTAGGAAAATTTTGAATATCTGCTACGTTCCCCAACAGTGGCATCATGAGCTAGGTCTATTGCGTAGATTCTATGCACGAGTAGAACACAAAGTAGTTGTGGGCATTGATATTGTTCAATATGCTTAGCATTACTAGTCCAATCTTGATTCGGCGGCATTGTGGGATGAAGCGGCCCGGACCGACCTTACGCGTACTCTTACGTGAGACTGGTTCCACCGACTGACATGCACTAGTTGCATAAGGTGGCTAGCGGGTGTCTGTCTCTCCCACTTTAGTCGGATCGGATTCGATGAAAAGGGTCCTTATGAAGGGTAAATAGCAATTGGCATATCACGTTGTGGTTTTTGCGTAGGTAAGAAACATTCTTGCTAGAAACCCATAGCAGCCACGTAAAACATGCAAACAACAATTAGAGGACGTCTAACTTGTTTTGCAGGGTATGCTATGTGATGTGATATGGCCAAGAAGAATGTGATGAATGATATGTGATGTATGATATTGATCATGTTCTTGTAATAGGAATCACGACTTGCATGTCGATGAGTATGACAACCGGCAGGAGCCATAGGAGTTGTCTTTATTTATTGTATGACCTGCGTGTCATTGAACAATGCCATGTAATTACTTTACTTTATTGCTAACCGTTAGCTGTAGTAGTAGAAGTAATAGTTGGCGAGACAACTTCATGAAGACACGATGATGGAGATCATGATGATGGAGATCATGGTGTCATGCCGGTGACGATGATGATCATGGAGCCCCGAAGATGGAGATCAAAAGGAGCAATATGATATTGGCCATATCATGTCACTATTTGATTGCATGTGATGTTTATCATGTTTATACATCTTATTTGCTTAGAACGACGGTAGTAAATAAGATGATCCCTCATTAAAATTTCAAGAAAGTGTTCCCCCTAACTGTGCACCGTTGCAAAAGTTCGTCGTTTCGAAGCACCACTTGATGATCGGGTGTGATAGATTCTTACGTTCACATACAATGGGTGTAAGCCAGATTTACACACGCAAAACACTTAGGTTGACTTGACGAGCCTAGCATGTACAGACATGGCCTCGGAACACAAGAGACCGAAAGGTCGAGCATGAGTCGTATAGAAGATATGATCAACATGAAGATGTTCACCGATGTTGACTAGTCTGTTTCACGTGATGATCGGACACGGCCTAGTTGACTCGGATCATGTAATCACTTGGATGACTGGAGGGATGTCTATATGAGTGGGAGTTCATAAGATGAACTTGTTTATCCTTAACATAGTCAAAAGGATTTTGCAAATTATGTTGTAGCTCGCGCTTTAGTTCTACTGTTTAGATATGTTCCTAGAGAAAAATTAGTTGAAAGTTGATAGTAGCAATTATGCAGACAGTAAAAGGCTTATGTCCTTAATGCACCGCTCAGTGTGCTGAACCTCGAACGTCGTCTGTGGATGTTGCGAACATCTGACATACACATTTTGATAACTACGTGATAGTTCAGTTAAACCGTTTAGAGTTGAGGCACTGAAGACATTTTAAAACACCGCGAAACATATGAGATGTTTCGAGGGCTGAAATTGGAATTTCAGGCTCGTGCCCATGTCAAGAGGTATAAGACATCCGACGATTTTCTTAGCCTGCAAACTAAGGGAGAAAAGCTCAATTGTTGAGCTTGTGCTCAGATTGTTTGAGTACAACAATCGCTTGAATCAAGTGGGAGTTGATCTTCCAGATGAAATAGTGATAGTTCTCCGAAGTCATTACCACCAAGCTGCTAGAGCTTCGTGATGAACTATAATATATCAGGGACATATATGATGATCCTTGAGATATTCATGATGTTTGACACCACAAAAGTAGAAATCAAGAAGGAGCATCAATTGTTGATGGTTGGTGAAACCACTAGTTTCAAGAAGGGCAAGGGCAAGAAGGGATACTTCATGAAACGGCAAATCAGCTGCTATTCTAGTGAAGAAACCCAAAGTTGAACCCAAGCCCGAGACTAAATGCTTCTGTAACAAGGGGAACAGTCACTGAAGCAGAACCACCCTAGATACTTGGTAGATGAGAAGGCTGGCAAGGTCGACAGAAGTATATTGGATATGCATTACAATGTGTACTTTACTAGTACTCCTGGTAGCACCAGGGTATTAGATACCGGTTCGGTTGCTAAGTGTTAGTAACTCGAAACAAAAGGCTACGGAATAAACGGAGACTAGCTGAAAGGTGAGATGACGATATGTGTTGGAAGTATTTCCAAGGTTGATCAAATATCGTACGCTCCCTCTACCATCGAGATTGGTATTAAAACCTAAATAATTGTTATTTGGTGTTTGCATTGAGCATAGACATGATTGGATTACGTCTATCGCAATACGGTTATTCATTTAAGGAGAATAATGGTTACTCTGTTTATTTGAATAATACCTTCAATGGTCTTACACCTAAAATGAATGGTTTATTAAATCTCGATCGTAGTGATACACATGTTCATGCCAAAAGATATAAGATAGTAATGATAGTACCACCTACTTGTGGCACTGCCACTTAAGTCATATCGGTATAAAACGCATGAAGAAGCTCCATGTTGATGGATATTTGGACTCACTCATTTTTGAAAGGATTGAGACATGCGAACCATGTTTGTTGGTAGATATGCATGAAGAAACTCTATACAGATGGATCGTTTGGACTCACTTGATTTTGAATCACTTGAGACATGCAAATCATACCACATGGGCAAGATGACTGAAAGCCTCGTTTTTCAGTAAAATGGAACAAGAAAGCAACTTGTTGGAAGTAATACATCTTGATGTGCGTAGTCCAATGAGTGTTGAATGTAGTGGATATTGTTATGTTCTTACTTCACAGATGATTTGAGTAGATACTGAGTATATTTACTTGATGAAACATAAGTCTGAATTATTGAAAGGTTCAAGTAATTTCAGAGTGAAGTTGAACATCGTCGTGACAAGAGGATAAAATGTCTATGATATGATCGTAGAGATGAATATCTGAATTACGAGTTTGGCACAGAATTAAGACATTGTGGAAATTGTTTCACAACCAATACAGCCAGGAACACCATGGTGTGATGGTGTGTCCGTACATCATAACTGCACGCTATTGGATATGATGCATACCATGATGTCTCTTATCGAATTACCATGATAGTTTATGGGTTAGGCATTAGAGACAACCACATTCACTTTAAAAAGGGCACCACGTAATTCCGATGAGATGACACCGTATGAACTATGGTTTAGAGAACCTAAGCTATCATTTCTTAAAAGTTTGGGGCTGCGACGCTTATGTGAAAAAAAGTTTCAGGCTGATAAGCTCGAACCCAAAGTGGATAAATGCATCTTCATAGGACACCCAAAATAGTTGGGTATACCTCCTGTCTCAAATTCGAAAGCAATAAGGGATTGTTTCTAGAATCGGGTCCTTTCTCGAGGAAAAGTTTCTCTCGAAAGAATTGAGTGGGAGGATGGTGGAGACTTGATGAGGTTATTGAACCGCCTCTTCAACTAGTGTGTGGAAGGGCATAGGAAGTTGTTCCTGTGGAACTTACACCAATTGAAGTGGAAGCTTATGATAGTGATCATGAAACTTCAGATCAAGTCACTACCAAACCTCGTAGGATGACAAGGGTGCGTACTACTTCAGAGTGGTACGTAATCCTGTCTTGGAAGCCATGTTGCTAGACAACAATGAACCTACGAGCTATGGAGAAGCGATGGTGGGCCTGGATTCCAAAATGGCTCGAGGCCATATAATCCGAGAGAGGATCCATATATGAAAACAAAGTGTAGACTTTGGCGGAGCGGCTCGATGGTCATAAGGCTGTTGAGTACAGATGGATTTTTTAAAAGGAAGACGGACAATGATGGCAAGTATCACCATTAAGAAAGCTCGACTTGTCGTTAAGATGTTTTCCGACAAGTTCAAGGAGTTGACTACGATGAGACTTTCTCACTCATAGTGATGCTAAGAGTCTGTTGGAATTATATTAGCAATTACTGCATTATTTATGAAATTTTGCAGATAGGATGTCAAAACATTGTTTCCTCGACGATTTTTGAGGAAAGGTTGTATGTGATACAACCGTAAGGTTTTGTCAATCCTGAAAGATGCTAACAAGTATGCAAAGCTCCAGCAATCCTTCTAAGGACTAGAGTAAGCATCTCGGAGTTGGAATGTATGCTTTGATGAGATGATCAAAGTTTTGGGTGTATACAAAGTTTATGAGAAACTTGTATTTCCAAAGAAGTGAGTGGGAGCACTATAGAATTTCTGATGAGTATATGTTGTTAACATATTGTTGATCGGAAATGATGTAGAATTTCTGGAAAGCATGCAGAGTTATTTGAAAATTGTTTTTCATTGGAAAGCCTGGATTAAGCTACTTGAACATTGAGCATCAAGATCTATAAGGATAGATCAAAACGCTTAATGGTACTTTCAAATGAGCACATACCTTGACATGATCTTGAAGATGTTCAAGATGGATCAGTCAAAGAAGGAGTTCTTGCCTGAGTTGTAAGGGATGAAGTTAAGACTTGAAGCTCGACCACGGCAGAAGAAAGAGGAAGGACGAAGGTCGTCCCCTATGTTTTTGTCATAGGCTCTCTATAGTATGCTATGTTGTGTGCCGCACCTGAAGTGTGCCTTGCCATGAGTCAGTCAAGGGGTACAAGAGTGATCCAAGAATGGATCATAGGACAGCGGTCAAAGTTACCCTTAGTAACTAGTGGACTAAGGAATTTTCTCGATTATGGAGGTGGTAAAAGAGTTCGTCGTAAAGGGTTACGCCGATGCAAACTTTGACACTAATCCAGATTATTCTGAGTAGTAAACTGGATTCGTATAGTAGAACAGTTATTTGGAATAGCTCCAAATAGAACGTGGTAGCTGCATCTAGGAGATGACATAGAGATTTGTAAAGCACACATGGATCTGAAAGATTCAGACCCATTGACTATAACATCTCTCACAAGCATAACATGATCAAACCCAGAACTCATCGAGTGTTAATCACATGGTAATGTGAACTAGATTATTGACTCTAGTAAACTCTTTGGGTGTTAGTCACATGGGGATGTGACCTTGAGTGTTAATCACATATCGATGAGAACTGGATTATTGACTCTAGTGCAAGTGGGAGACTGTTGGAAATATGCCCTAGAGGCAATAATAAATTGATTATTATTATATTTCCTTGTTCATGATAATCATTTATTATCCATGCTAGAATTGTATTGATAGTAAACTCAGATACATGTGTGGATACATAGACAACACCATGTCCCTAGTAAGCCTCTAGTTGACTAGCTCGTTGATCAATAGATGGTTACGGTTTCCTGACCATGGACATTGGATGTCATTGATAACGAGATCACATCATTAGGAGAATGATGTGATGGACAAGACCCAATCCTAAGCCTAGCACAAGATCATGTAGTTCGTATGCTAAAGCTTTTCTAATGTCAAGTATCATTTCCTTAGACCATGAGATTGTGCAACTCCCGGATACCATAGGAGTGCTTTGGGTGTGCCAAACGTCACAACGTAACTAGGTGGCTATAAAGGTACACTACAGGTATCTCCGAAAGTGTCTGTTGGGTTGGCACGAATCGATACTGGGATTTATCACTCCGTGTAAACGGAGAGTTATCTCTGGGCCCACTCGGTAGGACATCATCATAATGTGCACAATGTGATCAAGGAGTTGATCACGGGATGATGTGTTACGGAACGAGTAAAGAGACTTGCTGGTAACGAGATTGAACAAGGTATGGGGATACCGATGATCGAATCTCGGGCAAGTATCGTACCGCTAGACAAAGGGAATTGTATACGGGATTGATTAAGTCCATGACATCATGGTTCATCCGATGAGATCATCGTGGAGCATGTGGGAGCCAACATGGGTATCCAGATCCCGCTGTTGGTTATTGACCAGAGAGTTATCTCGGTCATGTCTGCATGTTTCCCGAACCCGTAGGGTCTACACACTTAAGGTTCGATGACGCTAGGGTTATAGGGAATAGATATACGTGGTTACCGAATATTGTTAGGAGTCTCGGATGAGATCCCAGACGTCATGAGGAGTTCCGGAATGGTCCGGAGGTAAAGATTTATATATGGGAAGTCCTGTTTTGGTCGCCAGAAAAGTTTCGGGGTTTATCGGTAACGTACCGGGACCACCGGGAGGGTCCCGGGGGTCCACCAAGTGGGGCCACAAGCCCCGGAGGGCTACATGGGCCAAGTGTGGGAGGGGACCAGCCCCAGGTGGGCTGGTGCCCCCCCCCCCACAAGGGCCCAAGGCGCCTCCAAGAGGGAAAGGGGGGCAAACCCTAGGGCAGATGGGCCCTAAGGCCCACCCCAGGTGCGCCTCCCCCTCTCCCCCTTGTGGCCGCCACCCAGATGGGATTTGGGGGCTGCCGCCACCCCTAGGGAGGGAACCCTAGGTGGGGGCGCAGCCCCTCCCCTCCCCCTATATATACTTGAGGTTTGGGCTGCCCAACACACATGAGTTCTTGACCTCTCCCTGGTGCAGCCCCATCTCTCTTTCTCCTCATATCTCGCGGTGCTTGGCGAAGCCCTGCTGGAGTACCACGCTCCTCCACCACTACCACGCCGTCGTGCTGCTGCTGGATGGAGTCTTCCCCAACCTCTCCTTCTCCCCTTGCTGGATCAAGGCGTAGGAGAGGTCATCGGGCTGTACGTGTGTTGAACACGGAGGTGCCGTCCGTTCGGCACTAGGATCATCGGTGATTTGAATCACGACGAGTACGACTCCATCAACCCCGTTCACTTGAACGCTTCCGCGTAGCGATCTACAAGGGTATGTAGATGCACTCTCCTTCCCCTCGTTGCTGGTTTCTCCATAGATAGATCTTGGTGACACGTAGGAAAATTTTGAATTTCTGCTACGTTCCCCAACAAGGCCGTCCCAGTAGGGGAGGCCGAAGGGTCCAAGAAGAGGAAAACCCCTCCGCCGGACTACGCCCCTGACGCCGACGAGGACGAAGAGGAGTGGCTGGACAGGGCCAAGCGTTCGGCGAAATCGTAAGTGTTCGGATACCAGAGTAACTCATGATATTCCTTTTGTTGCGCAGCTTTCCCTAATGTCGAATATAATCATGCATCCCACCCAAGGACGGGCTCGACGAGTCATCGAGCGGCTCCCTGGATTCATCGGACGTGAATTTAGTTCCGCCCGCTGCCTCCCCCTGTGCTGCGGATGACGCCGAAGTGGCGTCGCGACAAGCTCCGGGGCAAGAGGAGGTGGTCCAGGAGGAACCGCTAGGCGACCTCCCGGACTCCAGGAGTAAAGGGGACAAGACCCCCCAGGGCTCCAAGTCCGGCTTTAAGACAGACATCGCGCCAGAATCATCAACGGTTCCGGACCGCGGCAGGCGAACTCCTGCCAAGAGGAGCAAGCCTATTGAGCCGGCGTCCTCCGTCCAACCAGAGGCACCGGACAATCTGCTGGAGGTGCTTATGGGCGCCTCCATCGATGAGGAGCACCGTACCATCATGAGTACAGTGGTCCAGAAGGTTCGGTCCGCCAAAAGCGGACTGACTGAAGCTTGTGCTATCCTTCTAACAGGCTTCGAGGTAAGTAAAAAATATGTAAAAATATTACCGCATAGACAGTAGCCCCTGATGCTCTGTTTGGCGTTCGGAAAGAAAAGCCAAATAGAGGATCTATTAATTATCGCAGGAGACTAACTAAAAAGGAGTCAATATACATATGCAGGCTTCGCTGCTGGCCACCGCCGCACTGACTGCGGAGGTGGGTGCCCTGAAGCAGGGCCTCGAGCGGACCGAGCAAGAGCTCAGCCTTGCCAAATGGCAGCTCGAGGAGAAAGAAGGTAAGAGATACCTTATAGAAAAAATGTCTATAAGAAGACGCAATTGCAAAAAATGACAGGAGTACACTGCTTATTGTAGGGGCCACAACTGAGGTGGCGACCCTCAAGCAGGCGCTGTCCGAGGCCGAGAAGAAAGCGGCCATGGAGCGCACCGAGCGGGAGAAATTTGAGGCGCAGGTCGGCGGGGTGCAGCAAGAGCTTCAGGCTCTCATGAAAAAACATGAGAGTTTGGAGCTCAACTCGAAGACGCGAGCGTCCGAGCTTGTTGCGGCCCTTAAAACTGCCGAATCTGCCAAGGCCGAAGCCCAGAAGGCCCTCCAGGAATTGGATGCGGTGAAAAAGATAGTGGCAGGTAAGGCATTCTCTATGCAAAGCAGACATATAAAAGTAAACTACTTGTTACTTACCCGAATCCGGAGCTCTCCAGGGGCATTCGCAGATCTTCCCCGCAGCGTATCCGATGCCGCCGCATTCTACCGAGCCGAGGAAGGCAGCTCGAGAGAGAAGGTGTTCTGGTCTCAGTACGCTGAGGCCGGACACCCTGTGCCCTTGAGCGACCAGCTGAAGCAGCTGGTCGAGCTCCACAAGGCGGCCGAACAAGCCCTGAAGGGCTTCATAGTTCGGCTGTGGCCTGGAGAGGCCCTGCCTGGGAGCTACTTCGGACTGGTGCGGCGGCTGGTGGAGGCTTGTCCAAGGCTCGAGGTCATCAAGCGCTTCATCTGCATCGAAGGTGCCCATAGGGCTCTTGCCCGTGCAAAGGTGCACTGGGGTAAGCTGGACGGTGAGAAGCTTGTGAGGGACGGGCCGCCGCCGGGGAAGGAGCATCGCAAGCCCGAGAACTATTACAAGGATGTTCTGGCTGGTGCCCGCCTTATGGCGGATGAATGTACCAAGGATGTAATTTTTGAATGAACTCGCTCGTGTTATCCTCTGCGCTGAAAACTTGTTCATATGCGCTACGCAATGCTTGTTGAATTTAAAATATTACTTTCTATGCGGCCGTTTATCAAAAAATTGAGAGATGGCCAGTCGTCGGCTTCTGCCCCCATGCCACTAGTGCTGGGGTGTTCGGGATAAACCTGAGCACTCTTTTCCCCATGATTGGGTCCGTCGAGGGAGGCGCTCAGCACAACAAACAAGGCAATCAGACTATAATGCTTGAACACTCTCACTTAGCCATAGAACTCTATAATTTTAAATTTCGGCAAAGCCCCTAGTATTCGGAAGACCGAGTTCGGGGCGCTATCCATGCCTTGGCCGGACAAGGCCGGTTCCTTGCTCGAAGCGGCATAAGTCTTTAAGGACTCGAAAAACCTCTCGAACAGCGACCGGTCTCTCGCCTCGTCATGACAGTCAGTTTTAGCTTTCTCTACTGAGGTGCTCAGCCCAGCTTAACTGGGGCACAATCGCAGTAGTTCTCCTAGTGCTACCTTAGCCGATATAGCAGAACGTAAGGCACCAAAACATAGGAGCCGGGCAAACCCAACTATTGACCCAAATCATGATTCGGAGCCGATGCATATAGTGCTATTAGTTCGGGGTGCTGCACTTGTGAAAGTGTACGGACTTCTCACGCCATATTGATGGGTACTGAAGCCCCTGGCGTATTTTTGCCGTACCACAGTGTACGGATGCAACATGTTATTAATAAACATATATATAAAAAGAGGATAATGCGAAAATAGACAAAAAGCTATGCATTGTTTATAGAAAGGCTGCTATGAAAGCGGAGCGATACAAATAGTGCGATAAGCAAAAGAAATTGGACTATTTAACATGTCCTGGCCAGGAGCAGGCCGCGGAATTGTATTAAAAAATAGGTATACTGCTCACAATAGAGACCACCTGGGAGTTCCATAATGCGGCGTGGCTTGTCTGCTTTCCTGGATCTTGCATCGTTTGTGCGGCACTTGAATTGCCGAACGGGTCATCCGAAGTATGGAGTCCTGAGAGTAAGAGAAAAAAAGAAAAAAGGAATCCGGCAGCCCCTGGTGCGGTTTAAGCCGTATTTTGGGCGTGCCGTGATAGTGCCCCTTCCCCTGTGCCCATGGTATTTCAAGAGTGTAGTTATGTACGCGAAGCACTGGTTTCGCTATATCGCGAGGGCTAGGGTTGGGGCCGCATTGCTATGCTAGCTCAGAATGTGCCAGGCGGTCTTGTTGTAGGGTACTCTGGGCGCGCTTGACAGTGTCCGGCTTTTTGAAGGCCGAACTAGAGAACTGCCTAGAGAGGCTGCTTTGTATTTCTGCTGCGAGCGCTGCCGTGTGCTCCTCCGTTCGGAGGGAGCGTTCAGTGTTCCCATTGACCGTGATTACTCCTCTAGGGCCTGGCATCTTGAGCTTGAGGTATGCATAGTGCGGTACTGCGTTGAATTTTGCGAATGCGGTTCGCCCGAGCAGTGCGTGATAGCCACTACGGAATGGGACTATGTCGAAGATTAACTCCGCGCTTCGGAAGTTATCCGGAGATCCGAAGACCACTTCCAGTGTGACTGAGTCTGTACAGTTGGCTTCTACACATGGTATAACGCCTTTAAAGGTCGTTTTGGTGGGCTTGATCCTCGAGGGATCTATGCCCATTTTTCGCACTGTATCCTGGTAAAGCAGGTTCAGGCTGCTGCCGCCGTCCATGAGGACTCTAGTGATATGAAATCCGTCAATGATTGGGTCTAGAACCAATGCGACGAAGCCGCCGTGACAGATGCTAGTGGGGTGGTCCCTTCGATCAAAGGTGATCGGGCAGGAGGACCATGGGTTGAACTTTGGGGCGACTGGCTCCATCGCATATACGTCCCATAACGCACGCTTCCGCTCCCTCTTGGGGATGTGGGTTGCGTATATCATGTTCACTGTCTGCACTTGCGGGGGAAATCCCTTCTGTCCACTGTTGTTCGGCGGCCTGGGCTCCTCCTCATTGTCGCTATGCAGCCCCTTGTCTTTGTTTTCGGCTCTTAACTTGCCTGCCTGCTTGAACACCCAACAATGCCTATTGGTGCGATTGGCTGGCTTTTCGGGGGTGCCATGTATCTGGCACAAGCGGTCGAGTATTCGGTCCAAACTGGACGGGCCCTGAGTATTTCTTTTGAATGGCTTTTTCCATTGATCGGATTTGTAGCCTCATAATCCGGCATTAACTGCCGTATCCTCGTTGCTGTCGCTGTTAACGTGGCGCTTTTGTTTGTTCTGACGCGACCTGTCGCTTTTGTCCTTGGTATTCGAATTACCAAGGTTCTTGGTTAAATTGTTGCTGCGAGCTAGCCAACTGTCTTCTCCCACGCAAAAGCGGGTCATGAGTGTCGTGAGGGCTGCCATAGATTTCGGCTTTTCCTGTCCCAGGTGCCGGGCAAGCCACTCGTCACGGATATTATGCTTGAAGGCCTCTAAGGCCTCTGCGTCCGGACATTCGACTATTTGGTTTTTCTTTGTTAGCAACCGTGTCCAGAATTGCCTGGCCGATTCCTCTAGCTGCTGAATTATGTGGCTTAGGTCATCGGCGTCCGGTGGTCGCACATAAGTGCCCTGGAAGTTATCAAGGAATGTGGCTTCCAGGTCCTCCCAAGAACCGATTGAGTCTGATGGCAAGCTGTTAAGCCAATGCCGGGCCGGTCCCTTAAGTTTGAGTGGGAGGTATTTGATGGCGTGTAGATCATCACCGCGGGCCATGTGGATATGAAGGAGATAATCCTCGATCCATACCGCAGGATCTGTTGTGCCATCGTACGATTCGATGTTTATGGGTTTGAAGCCCTCAGGGATTTTATGATCCATTACTTCATCTGTGAAGCATAGTGGGTGTGTGGCGCCTCTGTATTGGGCTATATCACGACGCAGCTCGAAGGAGCTTTGTCTGTTGAGTTCGGCCCGGTCGGATTTATTGTATCCGGAGTGACGATCACCGTCACGTGCCCTGGGGCACCTGCGTGATCTGTAGGTCGATCTTGTTTGCCTTGCCTTGTCCTCCAGTATGTCGTGCAGGTCGGGCGCATTTTCCCGTGCCTTAGTATGCTTGACGCGGCGTCGGGGCATGGCTAGAGTGGAGGGCCAAGAGGCCTCTCTGTCGCGGCCACGAGGTGGCCGGTCGGTCATGTCATGCGCTGGTGATGTAGGTGCTTCCTCCTCTAGTCGGGGTAGCAGCCTGCGCTTTGGGTAACTCTTGGAGGGGCGTTCGAGTTCATACTCTTCGGCCGCAAGGACTTCGGTCCATCTGTCAGCTAGCAAGTCCTAATCAGCTCTAAGATGTTGCTGCTTTTTCTTGAGGTTGCTTGCCATGGCCATAAGCCTGCGTTTAAAACGCTCTTGTTCGGCGAGATCCTCTGGCACGACGAACTCGTCGTCATCGAGGCTTGCCTCGTCTTCGGAGGGGGGCGTATAATTATCGTCCTCAACCTCTTGGTCCGCGCCCTCTCGTGAGGGCTGGCTTCTCTGTCCTCCTATGCTGAATCTTGCTGGAGGGGGTGTTCTTCGGCGCTATCCGGAGTAGTATTATCTCCGGTGCCGGAATCACCGTTTTTGCTGTGGCGGGATTTAGAGCGGCGCCGCTGACGCCGGCGCTTGGGCTGTTTCTTAGAGGTATCGTCCTCTGTTGTTCCATCGCCATCTCCGTCCTTTGGAGTGTCCACCATATATATGTCATATGACGAGGTGGCCTTCCAGTGCCCTACAGGTGTTGGTTCTTGTTCGTCTCCTGCATCGTCGTCCATGCCGTTGATGTCTTCGGAGTCAAAGTCAAGCATGTCGGTTAAGTCGTCGAAAGTGGCTACGAAGTGGGTGGTGGGTGGGTTTTGAATTTCCTCATCATCCGTATCCCAACCTTGCTGACCGTAGTCCGGCCAGGGCTCTCCTGATAAAGAGAGAGACTTTAGAGAATTCAGGATGTCGCCGAAGGGCGAGTGCTGAAAGATGTCCGCGGCAGTGAACTCCATTATCGGCGCCCAATCGGATTCGATCGGCAGGGGCGCGGGGGGCTCGGAGTTCAGAGAGGAATCCAGCTCCTCGGAGTCACGGGCCATGCGGAGTGCGGGGCTGGAGTTCGGCTCGATCGCCTCTGAGATCGCAGCCCCTGAGGCAGCGTCCAACCGCTGATCCTCGATCGGCACAGTAGGCTCCGAATCAATGGTCAGAACTGATGCGTGTGCGGCCTCCAAGGCGCTGTTCGGCGGTAGAGCTATATCATGCCCATCGAGACAGTGCGGCGCGTTTGGCTGTGGCTCGAATCCGTCGAAGATCAAGTCCCCGTGGATGTCAGCCATGTAGTTTAGGCTTCCAAACCTGACCTGATGGCCAAGGGCGTAGCTTTCGATCTGCTCAAGGTGGCTAAGCGAATTGGCCCGCAGTGCGAAGCCACCGAAGACGAAGATCTGTCCGGGGAGAAAAGTCTCACCCTGGACTGCATCGTTGTTGATGATCGAAGGAGCCATCGGGCCTGAAAGCGACGACACAGAGGAACTCTCAATGAAAGGACCAATGTCGGTATCAAAACCGGCGGATCTCGGGTAGGGGGTCCCAAACTGTGCGTCTAGGCCGGATGGTAACAGGAGGCAAGGAACACGATGTTTTACCCAGGTTCGGGCCCTCTTGGTGGAGGTAAAACCCTACGTCCTGCTTGATTAATATTGATGATATGGGTAGTACAAGAGTAGATCTACCACGAGATCAAGGAGGCTAAACCCTAGAAGCTAGCCTATGGTATGATTGTTGTATGATGAAGTTGTCCTACGGACTAAAACCCTCCGGTTTATATGGACACCGGAGAGGGTTAGGGTTACACAAAGTCGGTTACAATGGTAGGAGATCTTGAATATCCGCATCGCCAAGCTTGCCTTCCATGCCAAGGAAAGTCCCATCCGGACACGGGACGAATTCTTCAATCTTGTATCTTCATAGTCCTGGAGTCCGGCTGAAGGTATAGTCCGGCTACCCGAACACCCCCTAATCCAGGACTCCCTCACTCATCAAAAGGAATCCACTAACAAGGTTGATCAAGTCTTGTTAACAAACTCATTCCGAATCGCATGAAACCGGAGAAATTTCGAATAACACTAGGTTACCTCAACGATATGCACACCCCCAACAATAAGAATATCATATTTCTTCTTGATAGTTGGAAGAAGAAATTCAAAACCTCCAATAGTTGGAATTTTTCCAAAAGAATTGATACTGTGGAATTGAGGTTGTTTCCTCAGAAACTGTACCGTATGCTCATTACCATTAACATGAAAAGTGGCATTGCCTTTGTTGCAATCAATAAAAGCCCCTGCAGTATTCAAAAAGGGTCTACCAAGGATAATCGACATACTATCGTCCTTGGGAATATCAAGAATAACAAAGTCCGTTAAAATAGTAACGTTAGCAACCACAACAGGCACATCCTCACAAATACCGACGGGTATAGCAATTGATTTATCATCCATTTGCAAAGATATTTCAGTAGGTGTCAACTTATTCAAATCAAGTCTACGATAAAAAGAGAGGGGCATAACACTGACACCAGCTCCAAGATCATATAGGGTAGTTTTAACATAGTTTATCTTAATGGAGCATGGTATAGTTGGTACTCCTAGATCTCCAAGTTTCTTTGGTATTCCACCCTTAAAAGTGTAATTAGCAAGCATGGTGGAAATTTCAGCTTCCGGTATCTTTATTTTATTAGTAACAATATCCTTCATGTACTTAGCATAAGGGTTCATTTTAAGCATATCAGTCAAACGCATACGCAAAAAGATAGGTCTAATCATTTCAGCAAAGCGCTCAAAATCCTCATCATCCTTTTTCTTGGATGGTTTAGGAGGAAACGGCATGGGTTTCTGAACCCATGGTTCTATTTCTTTACCGTGCTTCCTAGCAACAAAGTCTCTCTTATCATAACGTTGATTCTTTGATTGTGGGTTATCAAGATCAACAGCAGGTTCAATCTCTACATCATTGTTATTACTAGGTTGAGCATCAACATGAACATCATCATTAACATTATCACTAGGTTCATGTTCATTACCAGATTGTGTTTCAGCATCAGAAATAGAAATATCATTGGGATTCTCAGGTGTGTCAACAACAAGTTCACTAGAAGCATGCAAAGTCCTATCATATTTCTTTTTCTTCTTCTTAGAAGAACTAGGTGCATCAACATTAGTTCTCTGAGAATCTTGCTCAATTCTCTTAGGGTGGCCCTCAGGATACAAAGGTTACTGAGTCATTTTACCCCCTCTAGCCATAACTCTAACAACATTATCATTTTTCTTATTATTTAATTCATTGAGCAAATCATTCTGAGCTTTAAGCACTTGTTCTACTTGAGTGGTAACCATAGAAGCATGTTTACTAATGAGTTTAAGTTCACATTTGACTCTAGACGTATAATCACTCAAGTGTTCAAGCATATCAGCATTGCGTTTCAATTGTCTACCAACATAAGCATTGAAGTCTTCTTGTTTAACCATAAAGTCATCAAACTCATCCAAGCATTGGCTAGCAATTTTAGTAGACGGGATTTCACATTTATCTAATCTATAGAGAGAATTTACCTTTACTACCTGTGCAGGTTATCAAGACCATGTATTTCTTCAATAGGTGGTAAATTCTTAACATCTTCAGCTTTAATACCTTTTTCTTTCATAGATTTCTTTGCCTCTTGCATATCTTCAGGACTGAGAAATAGAATACCCCTTTTCTTTAGAGTTGGCTTAGGAGTTGGTTCAGGAAGTGTCCAATCATTTTCATTACTCAGCATATTATTCAATAGCAATTCAGCTTGATCAGCGGTTCTTTCCCTGAAAACACAACCAGCACAACTATCCAGGTGGTCTCTGGAAGCATCGGTTAGTCCATTATAAAATATATCAACTATTTATTTTTTCTTGAGAGGATGATCAGGAAAAGCATTAAGTAATTGGAGAAGCCTCCCCCAAGCTTGTGGGAGACTCTCTTCTTCAATTTGCACAAAATTATATATTTCCCTTAAGGCATCTTGTTTCTTATGAGCGAGGAAATATTTAGCAGAGAAGTAATAAATCATATCCTGGGGACTGCACACACAACCAAGATCAAGAGAATTAAACCATGTTTTAGCATCACCCTTTAATGAGAACGGAAACAACTTAAAGATAAAGTAATAGCGAGTTTTCTCATCATTAGTGAACAGGGTGGCTATATCATTTAATTTAGTAAGATGTGCCACAACAGTTTCAGATTCATAGCCATAAAAAGGATCAGATTCAACCAAAGTAATTAACTCAGGATCGGCAAAGAAATCATAATCCTTATTGGAAATACAGATAGGTGAAGTAGCAAAAGCAGGGTCATATTTCATTCTAGCATTCAAAGATTTTTCTTTATGCTTAGCCAATAATTTCTCAAGATCATATCTATCATTGCAAGCTAAAAGTCTCTAGCAGTTTCTTCATCCATAACATAAGCCTCAGGAACAACAGGCAATTCATATCTAGGGGGAGAATCTTCATCATCACTTTCATCAATATTATCAGTTTCAATAATTTCATTCTATCTAACCCTAGCAAGTTGTTCATCAAGAAATTCACCTAGTGGCACAGTATTATCAAGCATAGAAGTAGTTTCATCATAAGTATCATGCAAAGCAGAACTGGCATCATCAATAACATGCGGCATATCAGAATGAATAGCAGGAGTGGGTGTCGCAACTTTACTCAAAATAGAAGGTGAATCAAGTGTAGAGCTAGATGGCAGTTCCTTACCTCCCCTCGTAGTTGAGGGAAAAATATTGGTTCTTTTATCTTTCAAGTTCTTCATAGTGATCAATAGATATAAATCCCAAGTGACTCAAAGAATAGAGCTATGCTCCTCAGCAACAGCGCCAGAAAATAGTCTTGATAACACACAAGTATAGGGGATCGCAACAGTTTTCGAGGGTAGTGTATTCAACCCAAATTTATTGATTCGACACAAGGGGAGCCAAAGAATATTCTCAAGTATTAACAGTTGAGTTGTCAATTCAACCGCACCTGAAAGATTTAATATCTACAGCAAAGTATTTAGTAGCAAAGTAGTATGATAGTAGTGGTAATGGTAGCAAAAGTAATAGTTTTGGTTTTGTAGTGATTGTAACAGTAGCAACGGAAAAGTAACTAAGCAAAGATCAATATGTGAAAAGCTCGTAGGTATTGGATCAGTGATGGATAATTATGCCGGATGTGATTCCTCATGCAACAGTTATAACATAGGGTGACACAGAACTAGCTCCAGTTCATTAATGTAATGTAGGCATGTATTCCGAATATAGTCATGCGTGCTTTGGAAAAGAACTTGCATGACATCTTTTGTCCTACCCTCCTGTGGCAGCGGGGTCCTATTGGAAACTAAGGGATATTAAGGCCTCCTTTTAATAGAGTACCGGACCAAAGCATTAACACTTAGTGAATACATGAACTCCTCAAACTATGGTCATCACCGGTAAGTATCCCGATTATTGTCACTTCAGGGTTAACGGATCATAACACATAATAGGTGACTATATACTTGCAAGATAGGATCAAGAACTCACATATATTCATGAAAACATAATAGGTTCAGATCTGAAATCATGGCACCCGGGCCCTAGTGACAAGCATTAAGCATAGCAAAGTCATAGCAACATCAATCTCAGAACATAGTGGATACTAGGGATCAAACCCTAACAAAACTAACTCGATTACACGATAAATCTCATCCAACCCATCACCATCCAGCAAGCCTATGATGGAATTACTCAGCACGGCGGCGAGCGTCATGAAATTGGTGATGGAGGAAGGTTGATGATGATGATGGTGATGGATTCCCCTCTCCGGAGCCCCGAACAGACTCCAGATCAGCCCTCTCGAGAGAGATTAGGGCTTGGCGGCGGCTCTGTATCGTAAAACGCGATGAATCCTTCTCCCTCATTTTTTCTCCCCGAACGTGAATATATAGAGTTGGAGTTGAGGTCGATGGAGCACTAGGGGGCCCATGAGGCAGGGGGCGCGCCCAGGGGGGTAGGCGCGCCCCCACCCTCGTGGACAGGGTGTGGGTCCCCTAGCCTTGATTCTTTCCCCAGTATTTTTTATATATTCCAAAAATATTCTCCATTGATTTTCAGGTCATTCCAAGAACTTTTATTTCTACACAAAAATAACACCATGGCAATTCTGCTGAAAACAGCGTCAGTCCGGGTTAGTTCCATTCAAATCATGCAAGTTAGAGTCTAAAACAAGGGCAAAAGTGTTTGGAAAAGTAGATACGATGGAGATGTATCAGGCCACTGAACAACAAGCCGCCCTTTTCAATTCTTGGGTCCACTGAGGGACAATGGAAAGTTCCTTTGGTTGTCCATGATATAGTGTGGTGGCGCCTTTGTATTCTTGACCGCCATGATGGAGTAAGCACCACCCACATATAGCTGCTCCAGGAATTTGTAGATAGCCTTCAGTTTCACCAGAGGAAGTTCAACCAAGTTATGGCTTCTTTTGCATGTTGACACACATCAACACATATACGTAACCCGGCCAATATAAAAAGCCGGCAATATTTGGCGACTTGCAAGTATTCATACTTACCAAAGATGGCTATGCACATGTCTTTGATTTGACCCTTCAGAGTTGCTAGCTCTTGAGTTACTGGCTCAAGCGCTGACTCAGCCTCTTATGCATGTTTGATTAAAGTGGCTCTTTCTTCCTTGAAAGTAGCCTTGGTATTTTGTAGTGTGTCTTGTGCAGATAGCAGAGACCTGTGAAATTCTGAAGATAGATTTTTCTGATTTCTACCGAAGCTTCTTTTCTTTCTTTAGCTCTTCCTGCAAGCCAGAAACTTGTCACTCAGCCTGGTTTAACATTTCCTGCATATCAGAATGACCAAGTCAGAAACATTATTGGAAGTCCCGATCCGCTGCTGACTAATGACCCGTACTTGGGGACTACATCTGTTAGATTTTTTTATCTATATCATATCCAAGTCCCATGTAGCTGCAAGAACTCAACATGACACTTGGGGGCTAATGCATTGTCATTTTAAAAGACTAACTATACTAGAAGACCCAGCCCACCACATGATGATGAGCCGGCCCTTGGGGGCTACCAATTGCTCACATTCCTGGTGCAAATTTACAGAAGTCCCAGTTCATTATTTACATAATGACTCGGGCCTTGGGGGCTACATCTTAGCATAACTACAGTATATACATCAATGGCAAGTCAAGGGTGTCAACCAGATTTTACATGAAAGCTTTTTTATTCAAGCAAGTCTTAAGCATATCACTACTTCCTCTACTTAAGACTTGGGGGCTACATATATGTATCAGGAAGAACAACATTGAGACATACCTCATATTTTTGCTTCAGTTTTTGACTATGGCAATTTCAGTATCCCAGCTTTCAGACAGCCGGGTCAAATATCCTTGGTGAAGGGAGTTCACATCCAAATTCTCCAGATAAGGAAATTCAAGCTTGGTTTTCCCTTTGTCCTTCATTGGCAATTCGTCTTTACTATCATTTTGGCCAAAAAATATAGTCTCTGGAGTATTATGTTTTTCTCCAGTAATCACCACTTCGGCATGAGTAGTCTCCGGTGGTGGTTCTACAGAAGGATTTTCATTTTCCCTCCATTATAGGAGTAGAAGCATGGGCAGGACTCGTCGGGTCCTCTTGATGAATCGGCTCATCCCAGTCAACTGGCTCGTCTACGCCACCCGACTTGTCCTGGATCTCCATGTTGTCCATCAACGGGTCCTGGGAAGGAACTTCAGTGTCCACTGCAGCAAAGGATGACCCACTGCTTTTGTTTTTGACAAAGTATTTGGACCTGAATTTGCAATACAAATGAAAATCAGTGCATGAGAGGCGATGAAAGACAAAACAGAAGTTTATGAAATACTTACCTATAGTTAATGGTGAAAGCCGTCACTTGAGTAGCGCTAGATTCATCCGATGATGGGGATATCATTTGATAATCTGCGTCAGATGTATTAAGTGACTTTTTGATTTCGCCGGATTGAGGGTGCGAAGAAGTTGGGTTGTGGGGCACCTCAACTCGCGCTTTACGATGAGCCAGCGAATTTGGCAAGCCTTCTTCCAATTCTCCAGAATCGCTCCGGGTCTTCCGCTTCGAGGTATCAGTGTACTGAGTTTTCTTGAAAAGTAATTATGGGTCTAAATGAGCATCTGGATGTGAAAATGGTACCTTTCGGATCACCCATCCCCTTTTCTTCTGAATAATTGTTTCCAAGTCGGGAGATATGTTTACCTCAGCATCACCATCTTGACTGGATTCAACCTTGTCCTTAGAAGAGGTGGCGTCAACAAGTTCGTTAAACAGACGGCCGAGGGAGTCAAGATCTTGTACCTCATTTTCCTCTTCTTCATTCTCTGGCTCTTCGTCATGGTCATCCTGAGGAGGAGTGGGAACTCGAGGTCCAGTTCGCCACATTAAGAACCCTCCTGAAATAGATGAAGCTGGTGTTTAATTAAGGAAATAAGAAAGTAAAAACATATAAGCAGTGTAAGGGAAAATTTGCAAACATGACTCACCGGAGGCACCGGGTTTCTTGCATAGAAAGGGGGCAGTCCTACAAGGCTGCATTTTTCCCGGGTATCGCCCAACAGTTTCTTGGTGGCTTTGTATCAATATCCGATAATTCAACCCAGCTGAAGTGCAAAGCATCTACCGGCTCACTGGTATAATCATACATCAAGCAACCCCTCAGGCTAAGGGGTTGTATCCACCAGCTTAGCACTGGGTTAAATCGACTCCAGTAAGGACGTGATGCGTTAGAGCATTGATTTTGGAGTATAAGAGCTCCAAATTTTCTTTTTCTTCTTTGGAGGCGAAACCCGGTAAAATTGTCGAAGCATCAAGCCGGTCTAATTTATAACCCAACAGTGGGTGTTGCTGTGCTGGATAAGTGTCTTTACAATGATGGGCTTGTATATTCCAACGACGAGCTTCCCCAAATTGCCCTAGGTCTTCATGAGCAAACAAGTTGGATGCACACCCACTTAGTTTCTATTTGAGCTTTCATACACTTATAGCTCTAGTGCATCCGTTGCATAGCAACCCCTACTCACTCACATTGATATCTATTGATGGGCATTTTCATAGCATGTTAATACGCCTAGTTGATGTGAGACTATCTCCTTCTTTTTTTCTTCTCCACAACCACCATATTATATTCCACCTATAGTGCTATGTCCATGGCTCACGCTCATGTATTGCGTGAAAGTTGAAAAAGTTTGAGAACATCAAAAGTATGAAACAATTGCTTGGCTTGTCATCGGGGTTTGTGCATGATTTGAGTATTTTGTGTGATGAAGATGAGCATAGCCAGACTATATGACTTTGTAGGAATAAGCTTTCTTTGGCCATGTTATTTTGAGAAGACATAATTGCCTTGTTAGTATGCTTGAAGTATTATTATTTTTATATCAATATTAAACTTTTGTTTTGAATCATACGGATCTGAACATTCATGCCACAATAAAGAAATTACATGGATGAATATGTCAGGTAGCATTCCACATCAAAATTTCTGTTTTTATCATTTACCATGCTTGGGGATGCCTGATATGTCTCGAACGTATCTATAATTTTTTATTATTCCATGCTATTATATTATCTATCTTGGATGTTTTATATGCATTTATATGCTATTTTATATGATTTTTGGGACTAACCTATTAACCTAGAGCCCAGTGCCAGCTTTTGTTTTTTCCTTGTTTTTGAGTTTTACAGAAAAGGAATATCAAACGGAGTCCAAATGACCTGAAAATTTTACGGTGATTTTTTATGGACCAGAAGAAGCCCTCGAAGCAAAAGAGTTGGGCTATAAGAGCCACGAGGCCTCCACAAAGGTGGAGGGCGCACCCTCCGACCTTGTGGTTGACTCGTGGACCCCCCTGACTTGTTCTCGACGCCAAAAATTCCTATAATTATATAAACCCCCAGAAATAAACCTAGATCGGGAGTTCCGCCGCCGCAAGCCTCTGTAGCCACCAAAAACCAATCGGGACCCTGTTCCAGCACCCTGTCGGACGGGGAAATCATCACTGGTGGCCATCTTCATCATCTTGGCGATCTCCATGACGAGGAGGGAGTAGTTTACCCTCGGGGCTGGGGGTATGTACTAGTAGATATGTGTTTGATCTCTCTCTCTCTCTCTCGTGTTCTTGATTTGGCATGATCTTGATGTATCGTGAGCTTTGCTATTATAGTTGGATCTTATGATGTTTCTCCCCCTCTATCTTCTTGTAATGGATTGAGTTTTCCCTTTGAAGTTATCTTATCGGATTGAGTCTTTAAGGATTTGAGAACACTTGATGTATGTCTTGCATGTGTTTATCTGTGGTGACAATGGGATATTCACGTGATCTACTTGATGTATGTTTTGATGATCAACTTGCGGGTTCTGTGACCTTGTGAACTTATGCATAGGGGTTGGCACACGTTTTCGTCTTGACTCTCCGGTAGAAACTTTGGGGCACTCTTTGAAGTTCTTTGTGTGGTTTGAATAGATGAATCTAAGATTGTGTGATGCATATCGTATAATCAAACCCGCGGATACTTGTGGTGACATTGGAGTATCAAGGTGACATTAGGGTTTTGGTTGATGTGTGTCTTAAGGTGTTATTTTAGTACGAACTCTAGGGCTATTTGTGACACTTATAGGAATATCCCAATAGATCGATCAGAAAGAATAACTTTGAGGTGGTTTCGTACCCTACAATAATCTCTTCGTTTGTTCTCTGCTATTAGTGACTTTGGAGTGACACTTTGTTGCACGTTGAGGGATTGTTATATGATCTAATTATGTTATCATTGTTGAGAGAACTTGCACTAGTGAAAGTATGAACCCTAGGCCTTGTTTAGAAGCATTGCAATGCCGTTTTTGCTCACTTTTGCTATAAGTTACCTTGCTGTTTTTATATTTTCAGATTACAAAAACATATATCTACCATCCATATTACGCTTGTATCACCATTACTTCGCCGAACTAGTGCACCTATACAATTTACCATTGTATTGGGTGTGTTGGGGACACAAGAGACTCTTTGTTATTTGGTTGCAGGGTTGTTTGAGAGAGACCATCTTCATCCTATGCCTCCCACGGATTGATAGACCTTAGGTCATCCACTTGAGAGAAAATTGATACTGTCCTACAAACCTCTGCACTTGGAGGCCCAACAATGTCTACAAGAAGAAGGTTGCGTAGTATACATCAAGCTCTTTTATGGCGTTGTTGCCATGGAGGTTAGCAGTTGAAGCTATATCTTTAGATCTTGCAATCGAATATTTTAGTTTCTTGTTTTATCACTAGTTTAGTCTATAAAAGAAAATCACAAAAAAATGGAATTGAGGTTATGCTTCATCTTTTTAATGTCTTTCGTGAAAATAAGGATTCCGATAATTGTGCTCAATTGCTACAGGAAGAATGCAATAAAATATTCGGCATACAATCTTTGAATGATGAGCATGAGTGCAATGTTGTTAGTATGAATTCTTTGAATATCCATAGTACTAATGCTGATTACACTAGTCATGATAAAAATGTTTACTATAAGCATGTCAATTTTGTGGAGTGCATAGAGTTTGTTGTTACATACCAAATAGAGAAGATAGATTTTGCAAGAGGCATAAGCATTTAGAAACTAAATGTTTGCAAGAGAGGCTAGATGTTTGTGCTGAAAAATTTAATATTTTTAGCCATCCTTGTGAACTTTGCAATGAACATGGTCATTAAATCTCCCATGGAAATTGTTTCATGATCGCGTCGTGTCCAAAAATTGTGATGACTTGATTTCCCTTGCGCATCATAATGAACTTAGTTTGCTTTAGAGATATGAAGAAATGAAACGTATAACTAAGGGTATTCCATAATATTATTTTGAGAGAGTTCTTGATTTTGATCTAGAGGAAATTTATATGTATTGTGCGGTGAATTGCATTAAGAATTCTTATATTGCCAATTACTTAAAGACAAGAAAACAAATAGAAGATGAAGAGAATACTAATGAAGGGGAAGAGGTTTCCCAATATCCTCCTATTTTCTCTTATGATGAATCAGGTAACGAGGAGGAGCTTTTTATTCAACCAATCTCATCGATAAGGAGCTCCAAAAGGGTGATAAAACCCACACATGATGCGAAGAAGAAAAAGAAAAGACGGAGAAGCAAAGGTAAAAAGCTATCCCTCCCAAATGATGTTGCTCGTATTATTGTTATGCCTATTACTCATTATGATGATTATGATTGGGAAAGTAATGATACTTGTTATAATCTTGAAAATCTTTTTGGCACCAACTTAGAAAGTTGTGATAATAATTGCTATACTATTGGTGATATTCATATTATTAATGATGAGAGTGATTATGCTTGTGATATGCAAAGGCCCAAGCTTGGGGATGCTATGTTTGATGAAAATGACATGTTTGAGAATTTATTTGTTGGAACTAATGTTTGTCCCAAGCTTGGGCATGCTATGTTTAAGGAAGATTATATTTTTAGTCCTCCAAGTTTTGATGAGCAAATTTATTATGATAATAGCTGTTGGGGAACGCAGTAATTTCGAAAAATTTCCTACGCACACGCAAGATCATGGTGATGCACAGCAACGAGGGGGAGAGTATTGTCTACGTACCAACGCAGACCGACTGCGGAAGCGATCTCACAACGTAGAGGAAGTAGTCGTACATCTTCTTCCCGATCCGACCGATCCAAGCACCGTTACTCCGGCACCTCCGAGTTCTTAGCACACGTTCAGCTCGATGACGATCCTCGGGCTCCGATCCAGCAAAGCGTCGAGGAAGAGTTCCGTCAGCACAACGGCGTGGTGACGATCTTGATGTACTATCGACGCAGGGCTTCGCCTAAGCTCTACAACGATATGACCGAGGTGGAATTTGGTGGCAGGGGGCACCGCACACGGCTAAGGAACGATCAATAATGATCAACTTGTGTGTCAATGGGGTGCCCCCTGCCCCCGTATATAAAGGAGCAGGGGGAGGGGTTCGGCCGGCCAAGGGAGAGAGGCGCAGGGGGAGTCCCACTCCTACCGGGAGTAGGACTCCCCCCCCCCCCAATCCTATTCCTAATAGGACTCTTCAAGGAGAAGAGAGAAGAGAGGGGGGCCGGCCCCTTCTCCTAGTCCTAATAGGACTAGGGAAGGGGGGAGGCGCGCAGCCCTTGCGGGCTGCCCCTTTTCACTTTTCCACTAAGGCCCAATAGGCCCATTTGCCTCCCGGGGGGGTTCCGGTAACCCTCCCGGTATTCCGGTAAAATCCCGATTTCACTCGGAACACTTCCGGTGTCCGAACATAGGCTTCCAATATATCAATCTTTACGTCTCGACCATTTCGAGACTCCTCGTCATGTCCGTGATCACATCCGGGACTCCGAACAACCTTCGGTACATCAAAACGTATAAACTCATAATAACTGTCATCGTAACGTTAAGCGTGCGGACCCTACGGTTCGAGAACAATGTAGACATGACCGAGACACGTCTCCGGTCAATAACCAATAGCGGGACCTGGATGCCCATATTGGCTCCTACATATTCTACGAAGATCTTTATCGGTCAGACCGCATAACAACATACGTTGTTCCCTTTGTCATCGGTATGTTACTTGCCCGAGATTCGATCGTCGGTATCCAATACCTAGTTCAATCTCGTTACCGGCAAGTCTCTTTACTCGTTCCGTAATACATCATCTCACAACTAACATATTAGTTGCAGTGCTTGCAAGGCTTATGTGATGTGCATTACCGAGAGGGCCCAGAGATACCTCTCCGACAATCGGAGTGACAAACCCTAATCTCGAAATACGCCAACCCAACATCTACCATTGGAGACACCTGTAGTACTCCTTTATAATCACCCAGTTACGTTGTGACGTTTGGTAGTACCCAAAGTGTTCCTCCGGTAAACGGGAGTTGCATAATCTCATAGTTATAGGAACATGTATAAGTCATGAAGAAAGCAATAGCAACATACTAAACGATCGGGTGCTAAGCTAATGGAATGGGTCATGTCAATCAGATCATTCAACTAATGATGTGACCTCGTTAATCAAATAACAACTCTTTGTTCATGGTTAGGAAACATAACCATCTTTGATTAACGAGCTAGTCAAGTAGAGGCATACTAGTGACACTCTGTTGGTCTATGTATTCACACATGTATTATGTTTCCGGTTAATACAATTCTAGCATGAATAATAAACATTTATCATGATATAAGGAAATAAATAATAACTTTATTATTGCCTCTAGGGCATATTTCCTTCAGTCTCCCACTTGCACTAGAGTCAATAATCTAGATTACACAGTAATGATTCTAACACCCATGGAGCCTTGGTGCTGATCATGTTTTGCTCGTGGAAGAGGCTTAGTCAACGGGTCTGCAACATTCAGATCCGTATGTATCTTGCAAATCTCTATGTCTCCCACCTGGACTAAATCCCGGATGGAGTTGAAGCGTCTTTTGATGTGCTTGGTTCTTTTGTGAAATCTGGATTCCTTTGCCAAGGCAATTGCACCAGTATTGTCACAGAAGATTTTCATTGGACCCGATGCACTAGGTATGACACCTAGATCGGATATGAACTCCTTCATCCAGACTCCTTCGTTTGCTGCTTCCGAAGCAGCTATGTACTCCGCTTCACATGTAGATCCCGCTACGACGCTTTGTTTAGGACTGCACCAACTGACAGCTCCACCGTTTAAAGTAAACACGTATCCGGTTTGCGATTTAGAATCGTCCGGATCAGTGTCAAAGCTTGCATCAACGTAACCTCTTACGGTGAGCTCTTTGTCACCTCCATATACGAGAAACATATCCCTAGTCCTTTTCAGGTATTTCAGGATGTTCTTGACCGCTGTCCAGTGATCCACTCCTGGATTACTTTGGTACCTCCCTGCTAAACTTATAGCAAGGCACACATCAGGTCTGGTACACAGCATTGCATACATGATAGAGCCTATGGCTGAAGCATAGGGAACATCTTTCATTTTCTCTCTATCTTCTGCAGTGGTCGGGCATTGAGTCTGACTCAACTTCACACCTTGTAACACAGGCAAGAACCCTTTCTTTGCTTGATCCATTTTGAACTTCTTCAAAATCTTGTCAAGGTATGTGCTCTGTGAAAGTCCAATTAAGCGTTTTGATCTATCTCTATAGATCTTTATGCCTAATATGTAAGCAGCTTCCCCGAGGTCTTTCATCGAAAAACTTTTATTCAAGTATCCCTTTATGCTATCCAGAAATTCTATATCATTTCCAATCAGCAATATGTCATCCACATATAATATTAGAAATGCTACAGAGCTCCCACTCACTTTCTTGTAAATACAGGCTTCTCCAAAAGTCTGTATAAAGCCAAATGCTTTGATCACACTATCAAAGCGTTTATTCCAACTCCGAGATGCTTGCACCAGTCCATAAATGGATCGCTGGAGTTTGCACACTTTGTTAGCTCCTTTCGGATCGACAAAACCTTCTGGTTGCATCATATACAACTCTTCTTCCAGAAATCCATTCAGGAATGCAGTTTTGACATCCATTTGCCATATTTCATAATCATAAAACGCAGCAATTGCTAACATAATTCTGACGGATTTAAGCATCGCTACGGGTGAGAAGGTCTCATCGTAGTCAACCCCTTGAACTTGTCGAAAACCTTTTGCGACAAGTCCAGCTTTATAGACAGTAACATTACCGTCAGCGTCAGTCTTTTTCTTGAAGATCCATTTATTCTCAATTGCTTGCCGATCATCGGGCAAGTCAACCAAAGTCCATACTTTGTTCTCATACATGGATCCCATCTCAGATTTCATGGCCTCAAGCCACTTTGCGGAATCTGGGCTCACCATCGCTTCTTCATAGTTCGTAGGTTCATCATGATCTAGTAGCATGACTTCCAGAACTGGATTACCGTACCACTCTGGTGCGGATCTCACTCTGGTTGATCTACGTGGTTCAGTAGCATCTTGCCCTGAAGTTTCATGATCATCATCATTAGCTTCCTCACTAATTGGCATAGGTGTCGCAGAAACAGTTTTCTGTGATGTACTATTTTCCAATAAGGGAGCAGGTACAGTTACCTCGTCAAGTTCTACTTTCCTCCCACTCACTTCTTTCGAGAGAAACTCCTTCTCTAGAAATGATCCATTCTTAGCAACGAATGTCTTGCCTTCGGATCTGTGATAGAAGGTATACCCAACAGTTTCCTTTGGGTATCCTATGAAGACACATTTCTCCGCTTTGGGTTCGAGCTTATCAGGTTGAAGCTTTTTCACATAAGCATCGCAACCCCAAACTTTAAGAAACGACAACTTTGGTTTCTTGCCAAACCATAGTTCATAAGGCGTCGTCTCAACGGATTTTGATGGTGCCCTATTTAACGTGAATGCGGCCGTCTCTAAAGCATAACCCCAAAACGATAGCGGTAAATCAGTAAGAGACATCATAGATCGCACCATATCTAGTAAAGTACGATTACGACGTTCGGACACACCATTACGCTGTGGTGTTCCGGGTGGCGTGAGTTGCGAAACTATTCCACAATTTTTCAAATGTATACCAAACTCGTAACTCAAATATTCTCCTCCACGACCAGATCGTAGAAACTTTATTTTCTTGTTACGATGATTTTCAACTTCACTCTGAAATTCCTTGAACTTTTCAAATGTTTCAGACTTATGTTTCATTAAGTAGATATACCCATATCTGCTTAAATCATCTGTGAAGGTGAGAAAATAACGATATCCGCCACGAGCCTCAATATTCATCGGACCACATACATCGGTATGTATGATTTCCAATAAGTCTGTTGCTCTCTCCATAGTACCGGAGAACGGTGTTTTAGTCATCTTGCCTATGAGGCACGGTTCGCAAGTACCAAGTGATTCATAATCAAGTGGTTCCAAAAGCCCATTAGTATGGAGTTTCTTCATGCGCTTTACACCGATATGACCTAAACGGCAGTGCCACAAATAAGTTGCACTATCATTATCAACTCTGCATCTTTTGGCTTCTACATTATGAATATGTGTATCACTACTATCGAGATTTAATAAGAATAGACCGCTCTTCAAGGGTGCATGACCATAAAAGATATTACTCATATAAATAGAACAACCATTATTCTCTGATTTAAATGAATAACCGTCTCACATCAAACAAGATCCAAATATAATGTTCATGCTCAACGCTGGCACCAAATAACAATTATTCAGGTCTAATATTAATCCCGAAGGTAGATGTAGAGGTAGCGTGCCGACCGCGATCACATCGACTTTGGAACCGTTTCCCACGCGCATCGTCACCTCGTCCTTTGCTAGCGTCCGCTTATTCCGTAGTCCCTGTTTCGAGTTGCAAATATTAGCAACAGAACCAGTATCAAATACCCAGGTGCTACTGCGAGCTCTAGTAAGGTACACATCAATAACATGTATATCACATATACCTTTGTTCACCTTGCCATCCTTCTTATCCGCCAAATACTTGGGGCAGTTCCGCTTCCAGTGACCAGTCTGCTTGCAGTAGAAGCACTCAGTTTCAGGCTTAGGTCCAGACTTGGGTTTCTTCTCTTGAGCAGCAACTTGCTTGCTGTTCTTCTTGAAGTTCCCCTTCTTCTTCCCTTTGCCCTTTTTCTTGAAACTAGTGGTTTTGTTAACCATCAACACTTGATGCTCCTTCTTGATTTCTACCTCCGCAGCTTTCAGCATTGCGAAGAGCTCGGGAATAGTCTTGTTCATCCCTTGCATATTATAGTTCATCACGAAGCTCTTGTAGCTTGGTGGCAGTGATTGGAGAATTCTGTCAATGACGCAATCATCTGGAAGATTAACTCCCATATGAATCAAGTGATTATTATACCCAGACATTTTGAGTATATGCTCACTGACAGAACTATTCTCCTCCATCTTGCAGCTATAGAACTTATTGGAGACTTCATATCTCTCAATTCGGGCATTTGCTTGAAATATTAACTTCAACTCCTGGAACATCTCATATGCTCCATGACGTTCAAACCGTCGTTGAAGTCCCGATTCTAAGCCGTACAGCATGGCACACTGAACTATCGAGTAGTCATCAGCTTTGCTCTGCCAGACGTTCATAACATCTGGCGTTGCTCCAGCAGCAGGCCTGGCACCCAGCGGTGCTTCCAGGATGTAATTCTTCTGTGCAGCAATGAGGATAATCCTCAGGTTACGGACCCAGTCCGTGTAATTGCTACCATCATCTTTCAACTTTGCTTTCTCAAGGAACGCATTAAAATTCAACGGAACAACAGCACGAGCCATCTATCTACAATCAACATAAACAAGCAAGATACTATCAGGTACTAAGTTCATGATAAGTTTAAGTTCAGTTAATCAAATTACTTAGGAACTCCCACTTAGATAGACATCCCTCTAATCCTCTAAGTGATCACGTGATCCAAATCAACTAAACCATAACCGATCATCACGTGAGATGGAGTAGTTTTCAATGGTGAACATCGTCATGTTGATCATATCTACTATATGATTCACGCTCGACCTTTCGGTCTCTGTGTTCCGAGGCCATATCTGCATATGCTAGGCTCGTCAAGTTTAACCTGAGTATTCTGCGTGTGCAAAACTGGCTTGCACCCGTTGTAGATGGACGTAGAGCTTATCACACCCGATCATCACGTGGTGTCTAGGCACGACGAACTTTGGCAACGGTGCATACTCAGGGAGAACACTTCTTGATAATTTAGTGAGAGATCATCTTATAATGCTACCGTCAATCAAAGCAAGATAAGATGCATAAAAGGATAAACATCACATGCAATCAATATAAGTGATATGATATGGCCATCATCATCTTGTGCTTGTGATCTCCATCTCCGAAGCACCGTCATGATCACCATCGTCACCGGCGCGCCACCTTGATCTCCATCGTAGCATCGTTGTCGTCTCGCCAATCTTATGCTTCAACGACTATCACTACCGCTTAGTAATAAAGTAAAGCATTACATCGCGATTGCATTGCATACAATAAAGCGACAACCATATGGCTCCTGCCAGTTGCCGATAACTCGGTTAGAAAACATGATCATCTCATACAATAAAATCAGCATCATGCCTTGACCATATCACATCACAACATGCCCTGCAAAAACAAGTTAGACGTCCTCTACTTTGTTGTTGCAAGTTTTACGTGGCTGCTACGGGCTTAAGTAAGAACTCATCTCACCTACGCATCAAAACCACAACAATAGTTCGTCAAATAGACTCCGTTTTAACCTTCTCAAGGACCGGGCGTAGTCACACTTGGTTCAACTAAAGTTGGAGAGACAGTCTTCCGCAAGCCATCTATGTGCAAAGCACGTCGAGGGAACCGGTCTCGCGTAAGAGTACGCGTAAGGTTGGTCCGGATCGTCTCACCCAACAATACCGCCGAACCAAAGTATGACATGCTGGTAGGTAGTATGACTTGTATCGCCCACAACTCACTTGTGTTCTACTCGTGCAAATAACATCAAACCATAAAACCTAGGCTCGGATGCCACTGTTGGGGAACGCAGTAATTTCGAAAATTTTCCTACGCACACGCAAGATCATGGTGATGCACAGCAACGAGGGGGAGAGTATTGTCTACGTACCAACGCAGACCGACTGCGGAAGCGATCTCACAACATAGAGGAAGTAGTCGTACGCCTTCTTCCCGATCCGACCGATCCAAGCACCGTTACTCCGGCACCTCCGAGTTCTTAGCACACGTTCAGCTCGATGACAATCCTCGGGCTCCGATCCAGCAAAGCGTCGAGGAAGAGTTCCGTCAGCACAACGGCGTGGTGACGATCTTGATGCACTATCGACGCAGGGCTTCGCCTATGCTCTACAACGATATGACCGAGGTGGAATTTGGTGGCAGGGGGCACCGCACACGGCTAAGGAACGATCAATAATGATCAACTTGTGTGTCTATGGGGTGCCCCCTGCCCCCGTATATAAAGGAGCAGGGGGAGGGGTTCGGCCGGCCAAGGGAGAGAGGCGCAGTGGGAGTCCCACTCCTACCGGGAGTAGGACTCCCCCCCCCCCAATCCTATTCCTAATAGGACTCTTCAAGGAGAAGAGAGAAGAGAGGGGGGCCGGCCCCTTCTCCTAGTCCTAATAGGACTAGGGAAGGGGGAGGCGCGGAGCCCTTGCGGGCTGCCCCTTTTCACTTTTCCACTAAGGCCCAATAGGCCCATTTGCCTCCCGGGGGGGTTCCGGTAACCCTCCCGGTATTCCGGTAAAATCCCGATTTCACTCGGAACACTTCCGGTGTCCGAACATAGGCTTCCAATATATCAATCTTTACGTCTCGACCATTTCGAGACTCCTCGTCATGTCCGTGATCACATCCGGGACTCCGAACAACCTTCGGTACATCAAAACATATAAACTCATAATAACTATCATCGTAACGTTAAGCGTGCGGACCCTACGGTTCGAGAACAATGTAGACATGACCGAGACACGTCTCCGGTCAATAACCAATAGCGGGACCTGGATGCCCATATTGGCTCCTACATATTCTACGAAGATCTTTATCGGTCAGACCGCATAACAACATACGTTGTTCCCTTTGTCATCGGTATGTTACTTGCCCGAGATTCGATCGTCGGTATCCAATACCTAGTTCAATCTCGTTACCGGCAAGTCTCTTTACTCGTTCCATAATACATCATCTCACAACTAACATATTAGTTGCAGTGCTTGCAAGGCTTATGTGATGTGCATTACCGAGAGGGCCCAGAGATACCTCTCCGACAATCGGAGTGACAAACCCTAATCCCCAAATACGCCAACCCAACATCTACCATTGGAGACACCTGTAGTACTCCTTTATAATCACCCAATTACGTTGTGACGTTTGGTAGTACCCAAAGTGTTCCTCCGGTAAACGGGAGTTGCATAATCTCATAGTTATAGGAACATGTATAAGTCATGAAGAAAGCAATAGCAACATACTAAACGATCGGGTGCTAAGCTAATGGAATGGGTCATGTCAATCAGATCATTCAACTAATGATGTGACCTCGTTAATCAAATAACAACTCTTTGTTCATGGTTAGGAAACATAACCATCTTTGATTAACGAGCTAGTCAAGTAGAGGCATACTAGTGACACTCTGTTGGTCTATGTATTCACACATGTATTATGTTTCCGGTTAATACAATTCTAGCATGAATAATAAACATTTATCATGATATAAGGAAATAAATAATAACTTTATTATTGCCTCTAGGGCATATTTCCTTCAATAGCATGCCTCATATTTATGATGATTGCAATATTTATGAAAGTGGGTTTGGAAGAGTGTAAACTTTAGGAAGTAGTGATCCCACTATTTTGGAGGGTGTTGAATCTTATTTTAATGATAAAAGTGGATTTGGAGAGGTCATGACTTTATTTAGTAATGATTCCACTATCTTGGAAGAGGTCTCAATTGATTATGATGAGAACAAAGTTGCTACTTATGATGATTATTGTGATGTCACTTATGTTATAAAAAAGTAGTGAGGATTATATTTATAAATCTTGTCATAATTATGATTACCCTTTTTCTGAAAATTATTCTTTTAATGTGGAAACAATTTATAGTATTCAAGTTCCGTATGATACTCCCACTATTCCGAATGAGAAGAATTTTGCTTATGTGGAGAGTAGCAAAATTTATATGCTTATGTATCATGAAAAGAATGCTTTATGTGATGGTTATATTGTTGAATTCATTCATGATGCTACTGAAAATTTTTATGAGAGAGGAACATATGCTTCTACATATTGCAATAATGTCAAGTTTCCTCTCTATGTGTTGAAAATCTTGAAACTGCACTTGTTTTGCCTTCCTATGCTAGATGATTCTTGTTCCCATGAATTGTTTGCTCACAAAATCCCTATGCATAGGAAGTGGGTTAGAATTAAATGTGCTAGTCATATGCTTCATGATGCTCCCGTTATGTTCCCATTCTTATCTTTCATGTGAGCATCATTGAAATCGTCATGCCTAGCTAGAAAGGAATTAAAGAAAAGCGCTTGTTGGGAGACAACCCAATATTTACCCCTACTGTTTTTGTGTGTTCACATTATCAAGCTACTGTAGTAATCGTGTTTTATAGATTTTCTTTAAATAAAGTGCCAAGTAAGACCTTTGGGATGGCATACGGTGATAGTTGATTTGATCTTGCTGAAAAACAGAAACTTTTGCGCTCAGGTAAACAATTCTCATTTTTAGCAGGAGCGTGATAAAACACTGATTCTTTTTGCATAAAATTAATAAACAAATTTTTTAGAACTTCCTAATTTCTCAGGATTTTTGGAGTTACAGAAGTATTCGAAATATCCAGATTGCTACAGACTGTTCTATTTTTGACAGATTCTGTTTTTCGCCTGTTGTTTGCTTATTTTGATGAATCTATGGCTAGTATCGGAGGGTATGAACCATGTAAAAGTTGGAATACAGTATATATTACACCAATATAAATAAAGAATGAGTTCACAACAATACCAAAAGTGGTGATTTATTTTCTTATACTAACGGAGCTTACGAGATTTTCTGTTGAGTTTTGTGTTATGAAGTTTTCATGTTTTGGGTAAGGATTTGATGGACTATGGAATAACGAGTGGCAAGAGCCTAAGCTTGGGGATGCCCAAGGAACCCCAAGGTAATATTCAAGGACAACCAAGAGACAAAGCTTGGGGATGCCCCGGATGTCATCCCCTCTTTCGTCTTCGTTCATCGGTAACTTTACCTGGGGCTATATTTTTATTCACCACATGATATGTGTTTTTCTTGGAGCGTCATTTTATTTTATTTTGTTTTTCTTGCTGTTTGAATAATATCCCAAGATCTGAAATTTTATTTATGAGGAGTCTTCACATAGTTGCATAATCATTCGACTACTCATTGATCTTCACTTATATCTTTTGGAGTAGTTTGTCATTTGCTCTAGTGCTTCACTTATATCTTTTTAGAGCACGACGGTAGTTTTATTTTAAAGAAATTAATGAACTCTCAAGATTAACTTATATCATTTTGAGAGTCTCTAAACAACATGGTAATTTGCTTAGGTTATGATTTAGTCCTAATATGATGGGCATCCAAGAGGGATATAATAAAAACTTCCATATAAAGTGCATTGAATACTATGAGAAGTTTGATTCCTTATGATTGTTTTGAGATATGAAGATGGTGATATTAGAGTCATGATAGTGAGTAGTTGTGAATTTGAGAAATACTTGTTTGAGGTTTGTGAGTCCCGTAGCATGCACGTATGGTGAACCGTTATGTAACGAAGTTGGAACATTAGATTTTTTTATTGTCTTTCTTATGAGTGGCAGTCGGGGACGATCGATAGTCTTTTCCTACCAATCTATCCCCCTAGGAGCATGCGCGTAGTACTTTGTTTCGATGACTAATAGATTTTTGCAATAAGTATGTGAGTTCTTTATTACTAATGTTGAGTCCATGGATTATACGCACTCTCACCTTTCCGCCATTGCTAGCCTCTCTAGTACCGTGCAATCTTCAACTGTACCATACACCCACCATATACCTTCCTAAAAACAGCCACCATACCTACCTATTATGTCATTTCCATAGCCATTCCGAGATATATTGCCATGCAACTTTCCATCGTTCCGTTTATTATGACACACATCATCATTGTCATATTGCTTCGCATGATCATGTAGTTGACATCGCATTTGTGGCAAAGCCACCGTTCATAATTCTTTCATACATGTCACTCTTGATTCATTGCACAACACAGTATACCACCGGAGGCATTCATACAGAGTCATATCTTGTTCTAGTATCGAGTTGTAATTCTTGAGTTGTAAGTAAATAAAAGTGTGATGGTCATCATTATTAGAGCATTGTCCCATGTGAGGAAAGGATGATGGAGACTATGATTCCCCCACAAGTCGGGATGAGACTCCAAACGAAAAAAAGAGGCCAAAAAAAGAGAAGGCCCAAAAAACAAAAAATGAGAGAAAAAGAGAGAAGGGGCAATGCTACTATCCTTTTACCACACTTGTGCTTCAAAGTAGCGCCATGATCTTCATGATAGAGGGTCTCCTATGTTGTCACTTTCATATACTAGTGGGAATTTTTCATTATAGAACTTGGCTTGTATATTCCAATGATGGGCTTCCTCAAATTTCCCTAGGTCTTCATGAGCAAGCAAGTTGGATGCACACCCACTTAGTTTCTTTTTGAGCTTTCATACACTTATAGCTCTAGTGCATCCATTGCATGGCAATCCCTACTCACTCACATTGATATCTATTGATGGGCATATCCATAGCCTATTAATACGCCTAGTTGATGTGAGACTATCTCCTTCTTTTTGTCTTCTCCACAACCACCATAGTCTATTCCACCTATAGTGCTATGTCCATGGCTCATGCTCATGTATTGCGTGAAAGTTGAAAAAGTTTGAGAACATCAAAAGTATGAAACAATTTCTTGGCTTGTCATCGGGGTTTGTGCATGATTTGAGTATTTTGTGTGATGAAGATGGAGCATAGCCAGACTATATGACTTTGTAGGGATAAGCTTTCTTTGGCCATGTTATTTTGAGAAGACATAATTGCCTTGTTAGTATGCTTGAAGTATTATTGTTTTTATGTCAATATTAAACTTTTGTTTTGAATCATGCGGATCTGAACATTCAGGCCACAATAAATAAATTACATGGATAAATATGTCAGGTAGCATTCCACATCAAAAAAATCTGTTTTTATCATTTACCTACTCGAGGACGAGCAGGAATTAAGCTTGGGGATGCCTGATACGCCTCCAACATATCTATAATTTTTTATTGTTCCATGCTATTATATTATCTATCTTGGATGTTTTATATGCATTTATATGATTTTTGGGACTAACCTATTAACCTAGAGCCAAGTGCCAGCTTCTGTTTTTTCCTTGTTTTTGAGTTTTACAGAAAAGGAATATCAAACGGAGTCCAAATGGCCTGAAAATTTATGGTGATTTTTTATGGACCAGAAGAAGCCCCCGAAGCAAAAGAGTTGGGCCAGAAGAGCCACGAGGCCTCCACAAAGGTGGAGGGCGCGCCCTCCGACCTTGTGGTTGACTCGTGGACCCCCCCCTGACTTGTTCTCAACACCAAAAATTCCTATAAATATAGAAACCCCCAGAAATAAACCTAGACCGGGAGTTCCGCCGACGCAAGCCTCTGTAGCCACCAAAAACCAAACGGGGCCCTGTTCCAGCACCCTGCCGGAGGGGGAAATCATCACCGGTGGCCATCTTCATCATCCCGGCGCTCTCCATGACGAGGATGGAGTAGTTTACCCTCGGGGCTGAGGGTATGTACCATTAGCTATGTGTTTGATCTCTCTCTCTGTCTCTCTCTCATGTTCTTGATTTGGTATGATCTTGATGTACCGCGAGCTTTGCTATTATAGTTGGATCTTATGATGTTTATCCCCCTCTATCTTCTTGCAATGGATTGAGTTTTCCCTTTGAAGTTATCTTATTAGATTGAGTCTTTAAGGATTTTAGAACACTTGATGTATGCCTTGCATGTGTTTATCTGCGGTGACAATGGGATATTCACGTGATCTACTTGATGTATATTTTGGTGATCAACTTGCGGGTTCTGTGACCTTGTGAACTTTTGCATAGGGGTTGGCACACATTTTCATCTTGACTCTCCGATAGAAACTTTGGAGCACTCTTTGAAGTTCTTTGTGTTGGTTTGAATAGATGAATCTGAGATTGTGTGATGCATATCGTATAATCAAACCCGCGGATACTTGTGGTGACATTGGAGTATCAAGGTGACATTAGGGTTTTGGTTGATGTGTGTCTTAAGGTGTTATTTTAGTATGAACTCTAGGGCTGTTTGTGACACTTATAGGAATAGCCCAATAGGTCGATCAAAAAGAATAACTTTGAGATGGTTTCGTACCCTACAATAATCTCTTCATTTGTTCTCTGCTATTAGTGCTTTTGGAGTGACTCTTTGTTGCATGTTGAGGGATTTTTATATGATCTAATTATGTTATCATTGTTGAGAGAACTTGCACTAGTGAAATTATGAACCCTAGGCCTTGTTTCGAAGCATTGCAATACCGTTTTTGCTCAGTTTTGTTATAAGTTACCTTGCTGTTTTTATATTTGCAGATTACAAAAACATATATCTACCATCCATATTACGCTTGTATCACCATTACTTCGCCGAACTAGTGCACCAATATAATTTACCATTGTATTTGGTGTGTTGGGGACACAAGAGACTCTTTGTTATTTGGTTGCAGGGTTGTTTGAGAGAGACCATCTTCATCCTACGCCTCCCACGGATTGATAAACCTTAGGTCATCCACTTGAGAGAAAATTGCTACTGTCCTACAAACATCTGCACTTGGAGGCCCAACAACGTCTACAAAAGAAGGTTGCGTAGTAGACATCATTTACAGTGTGATGAATGACAACTACAAAGGCAGATTTTTCTGGGTCATGGCATCAACTATTCGAGACTAGTGACTAAGGACACCTGCAGCCTGAGAGTCAGTGCTCCGGAATGAGTATAACCCGGCAAGAATATCACTATGGTTTACAACCTAGGTAAGATTATGAAGCAAATTACGGATCAAGAGAGTCACAAACAACTTATGTGACATAGATCTGAAAAATGATCGCAGAAGGGAAAAATAAAAAGATCTAGGTTAGCAAGATTTGGTGCGGAGCGGCATTGGAGTTCATTCAGGAGACGAAAGGGGGTCTATGGGGAAAATAAATACGTTGCAAAGGAAATACTTAGGCCTTGTGGATGCTAATCCATTTGAGATCTAAATATATAGTCGTGCCTTACAATGAACTATGGATGAAGTCCGGCGAACTACAGAAGAACTACATAAAAGAAAACCATAGAGATATAATGGAGCACTCACAGATCTGCAAAGAAGAGTTTGCGGGCTTTGGGATTCGGGAGTGCAGCCGCGGTGTTCTTGGTCAATCCCGGAAATGGCGATGGTATTGTTGCGGTTGCTGCCTTCGAGGTCGGGGAGCTCGAGGAGGCACAACGGCATTCGAATGAGAGGAAGAATGAGCAAGAGGGAGAAGAGGTAAAAATGAACCCTAGGGTCCGTTGCCCTATTTATGGGGGAGGTAGAACCCGAAATGGTAGGGGCGAAACCCCAGGTGACATAGTAAATTTTGGATAAAAGGTGCCTCAGTTTCACGGTTGACAACATTTGACATATCCACTCAAAGATCCGCCCGTGATCTCACGCATGGATTTTGGAGAGACGGTGAGGTGATGTCATGGTCTAAGGTAGCACGGAAGTACTAAGTGTGGAGTGAGCCGCGTGACCCAGCGAATGAACTGACCTGGCAAGACACTTCTCAAAGAATAGAAATGATAAAGATCGAAGGAGTGAGAAGATGTCGGCTCAAGAAATAGAGCCGGAACTCAATCCTTAACTTTTTGTTTCCTAAGGATAAAATAAAACCGTCGATCCCGGTAGCCATTGAGACTCAGGTCGATTTGCAAAATCAGCCTCAGGACCGAATCCTTGCTCGGCAGCATATTTTTGGAAACAGAAATGCAATGTGCAGTAGCCCCCGAGATCATCGCCAGGGTGGGCCGAGGCTTCTTTCGAGGTCATCGTCGGGGTTGTAGTCCTCCCTGTCGTCATCATCGCCTCAATTCACCATGTCACTGCCTTTGCGACCACCGTACCTGCAACTGTGGCTATTACCTCCTCCGTTCTTGGAAGTGTCTACCATGTAGACATCATATGTGGAGGTTGCGATCCATCTGCCTGTAGCAATCGGTGGTGTGTTGTCTGAGGATTGTCCTGCAGCATCGTCCATGTAGGATGTCTCTTCGGAGGCACTTGCAAGGATGTCGGTTCAATCTTCGACATTGGCGACTACGTGGGTGGTGGGTGGGTTACAAATTTTGACCTTCCCTAATTTTTTCCAGAGAGGATCATAGACCGCAATCTAGTCATCCGAGATCAGGAGTTTCTGAATGTGATCTAACATGTTGTTCAGGAGCATCTTCTCTCTTTCCCCCATAGGATCCGATCTTACATGGAACCCGGTTCTTTGTGTTGGGGAACGTAGCATGCAATTTCAAAAAAAATCCTATGATCACGCAAGATCTATCTAGGAGATGCATAGCAACGAGAGGGAGAGAGTGTGTCCACGTACCCTCATAGACCGAAAGCGGAAGCGTTAGGTTAACGCGGTTGATGTAGTCGAATGTCTTCACGATACAACCGATCTAGTACGAAAGTAAGGCAACTCCGAGTTCCGTTCAGCTCGATGATGTCCCTCGAACTCTTGATCCAGCCGAGGGTCGAGGGAGGGTTCCGTTAGCACGACGGCGTGGTGACGGTGATGGTGATGTGATCCGTGCAGGGCCTCGCCTAAGCACTGCGACGCTATGTGTAGCGACCCGACCTCAGACGGTCAAGCCTCTGTGTATCTGTGCCATCCCTGGATCAGTATGCTGGCACACACAGTACATCAATGAATATATCAAAGTGCAATCACATGTATAAATAACGTAAAACTGATATATATATATATATACCTTATAAGTCTCAGCGGAAACAATCAACCGGTGTGGAGTCCCAACAACGCCATCGGCAGGTTGAGTATAGACCATAACCCAATCAACGAAACTCACTCGTTGTATATATAAAATCCTACAACATGATACGTTGCAGCCGTGTAGGTCAGTATATTGAATGTACCGGCAAGATCACCATAAGAGAAAACAGATGATAAACTATACTATATGTAGTATGGCTTTGTGGCTCTGTATCTGAGTTTTGTTTGCGTAAAAGCTGGTTTTATTTTCCCTACATCAAAGGAATTATCCGGAGTCTGTACTATGGAGTTTTCTATCATGACATGGTTCCGCCAACCGATGTCTCATAGCCCAAATCATCATAAGTTGCCCACAATTAATTTAGCAGTCCGGTGTTGAGAGTTCCGAGATAGATCCAAGTCCAGAAGCTCAAATTGTCCGTAACCAGGGACACGGCTAATCGATTAGGTTTTAACCCTCTACAGAGGTTTGTACACTTTACCCGCAACATTCGATCCCCCTCTTTACATTCTCACACTTCAGGGTGTTTGAGAACAAGGTGACCGAAACATGGTCTTCCGAAGAGTTCCTCTGACCACTGGCCGGTGCTCATCCAATCCTACCGTAGTTCTACATCTGCTAGCACCGTCCCAGCCAGAGTCACCACTAAGGTCAACCAAGCCAGAGCCCATAGTGACTTGCGGTTGCACAGGTAAGCTTTCGTGCATGAAGTATCCTTCCGTCTCTTTGAGTCTGGGTGAAGCTTTTCGCAAGATGTCATGGCGCTTCTCCATGCATCCCAGCCAACCACTGGTTTCTCTAGGGTGCTCGTTAATCGTCCTTCACCTAGTAGTGTGTATTGCATTCTTGTCTCGAGTCTCAAGTCTCGAAATCTCGAGGTCTTGAAGTCTTGAGGCCTTGAAAATGCAGTCCTTGCAGATGCCATCATGGAGTTGCCGTCATTGGCGTGGAGTCCTCCATTCTCACACCACTCTCGTGCACTCATACCAAACCCCGTCTACTATAGCGTAGCATTAAAACTACATAAAGTCCCGGGTTTTGGTAACAGGGAGATGGGTTTCTACCTCAAGCATTCTACTCAACTACAAGATTCAATAACACTACTGGAGGGATTATTAAAAGGGTGTTACTACATGCAAATAAAGCATAGGTATGAAAAACATGGTCAAAGTGAACTTGCTTGGTATTACTTGATGAAGATAACAACGCTCTCAGAATAATGACTTAGTAGAACTATTCGTCACTCCGTTGAAAATCTATATTGTCAAACATAGCTTTCATATAAGCAAACATACTAGCAAGCAATTCTAACACTCATAATAAACCAACAAAGAAAGTGCAAAACAACAAGGGACACCAAAAGAACAAAGGAAACTACACAACAAAACTACTAACGAAACTCTAAGACATATCACAAAACAGTTTTGTCCTAAGTAAAAACTTAACAACAATTAAAACACTAAACTAATAAAATAATAGAAAAAATACAAAGTAAAACAACTAAGTTAACAGAAGGTATTTTTCATAAAAAAATTATTTGCAAAAAGAAACAATTTAAAAGCTAAATTAAAACTCTAATTATGCTTAAAACAAAACTAGTAAGAAAAAGAAATAAAACATTTTATTCTTTCTGTAAATAAAAGTTCACCCTCTACAACCACGGAAACAAATCTGAAGTAAAATATGACAGAGGTAAAAATAAATTTTCAAAATAATTAAAATAGTAGAAAACAACAGCAAGCTAACAAAACTAGAAAAGCGTGTTTTCGAGTAAAACTTTTTTTAATAAAAACTATAAATACCCAAATTAATCCTACTGCTAGGCGAGGTCAAAACAAAGCAGTGAAAAAAAAGAATCACTAAAATAAAATAACCCTAACTCACTTTATAGCAGAAGTACTAATCTGACTAAAACTAATATAAAACTATTTTTATAAACTGAAACATGGCCGAATCTATTTTTCTATAGAAACTGCAAGAAATTTGTGAACTAACAAAAAAAGAATCAACTAAAAATAATAAATAACCTAAAAGATATAGACTTTACTAGAACAGAACTATTCTGTTTTAAAAACAGAAACTAAAAATAACTAAAAAAGTAGGCGCTACTGGGCCTATCTAACGCTCAAGTGAACACTAACTAAAATGTGCCCACGGCTAAACAGAATAACCGATCAGTTTGATCAATTGAAATAAACCGTGACTAAACCGGGAAAAGACCGAACTAAAACCGATATAAACAAATAAACCTAACCCTTCGTGTGATGTAATCTAGGCCGTTCATGCGCGATCCAATGGTGGTGGGGGGTTCCGGCGGCTTATAGCAAACTTGATGGCGACGACGGACGACGGCGGCTCGGGCGGCGACGACGCAGCGGCTCCGGTGGTCCGTGGCGACGGCGGTGACGTCGAGGAGATGCGGCGGAGCGAGGCGGAGGTGGTGGTGATCTCAGCGGCAATCGAGGGTGACCGTAGCGAGTGGCACGAGCTCGACAGAGCTCCTAGTGAGCTCCAACTCCGGCGACGGGCGGTGATGCTCAAGGCGGCGGCTCCGGCGATCCCTGGGCGAAGAGAGGATGTCAAAGAGGTGCGGGAGGAGGTGGCGGTTCGGGTGAAGGTGCTGGGAGGGGCAGAGAGTGCTCACCGGCGTCGGGAGTGGCGGCGAACCGGGCGACAGCGGCGAGATGCGTTCGGCGAGGGTGTGGGCGGTGGTGGGTTTCGGGGTTAGGGTTTTAGGGGGATCGAGAGAGGAGAGGCATAGGTATTTATAGGACATCTTTCTTGGGGAGGGGGTCGAGTCGGGCTAGGGTTTAGCGAGGGCTCGGACTCGGCCGGCGCGAGCACGTGCGGGATATGTGCACGTGGCTTGCGGGAGGAGGAAGATGGGGTGGGTCGACGCGTCAGTGAGAGAGAGAGAGGGGAGTTCGGTCGGGCGACCAAGGCCTAGCGGGTGCGGGCGTGCGGCGCGCTAGGCTGGCGGCCCTGGGCGCTGGTGGGTTGCGGCCTTGCTAGCTGGGCCGGTTGGCCTGGCCAGTTCGGGGGGTTTCTCCTTTTTTTGAATTAAGGTAGAGGGAAAAAACTAAAATAAGGGAAAACTATAATATTTTTATATAGGACATATATATACCAAAATTCCCAGAAAAAAATTTCTAAAAGATGAACTATTTTTCAGAGGCGAAAAATAGAACTTTATAAAAACATTTTTTTTGGAAAATTCCAAATAAAATCAAATTTGTATTCAAACTTTTGGCATTATTTTCTTCTGACATTTTTGGAGTGTCATTTTAACTCCTCTCATACTTTTGAACAAGTACTTATCAGGGATTTTTGAACTAAAATTCAAATGCCAATTTGAATCCAAATTCAAGCAAAACTCAAATGCCTCTGAAAATCCCAAATGCCACTCAATTTCACACAATCAGTCACACAGCAATCAAACAAACAATCATAAAATATTTATTTAATATAACATTCCAAAATTTAGAATTTTGGGATGTTACAAATCTACCACACTTAAAATGAATCTCATCCTCGAGATTCGAAGAGGCTAGCAAGAAAAGGTTAGGGTTTGGGGGTCTTCTTGCAAATCCATTGATCTATATGGTCTAGTGTGCTACCACACTTAGAAGCATGGATATGGTTCCGACAAAACTAATGTACTCCATTCTTTGGGTTGATTGTGTCGGTCTTCTTATTTCTTCGGGATAACTCCTACTCTGGGTTCTCTCGGTAGAGGCATACCTTTTCCACAATTTCATGTGTCCTTCCATCATGGTGAGTTTCTTCTGAGACTGGGTCTTCTTAGTTGACTGGTCTGTCGCCAATACTAAATAACTATCGAAATTCTCATGGTGGTCAACCATGTATGGTTTCTCCTGCAGAAAAATGGGTTTGGTTGAATCTCACCGTATATCCTACGATTGGCAACGGGTGCCTGGTACATGGATCAATCATCCTACCATTCTATGGTTTTGGCTTATCGTGTCGACACTCTTCTAGGGTTTTCAAGGCTCTCTGATTTTCCATCAACATATGATAGTTCATGATAGAAGTCTTCGGTATGGGGGCCAATCCATCCCGTACTTGAACCATTACTACATATGCAGACATCAAATCATGTATTCTAACACTTGGGCATACTCACAAGCATTGCAGAATTTCTCTTGTCAACGAATTGAGTTCGAATAAATCAATTGTTTCTGCAAGCTGAACAAGACATCTAACGTTTCTTCACAACTCTCGGGTTTTCGTATCTTCCTAAAAATGTTGGCTGGTTAACTCAGAGTTTTCTTCCAAAATATCTTCCTTCAGCAAGAGTGTGCTTGCTTCTTATTAACTCCTGGGCCTGTGGGTTATGGCCCACTTCAACTCTTGTACAATTTTAACTCATCTATTCGAGGATTATGATTCCATATTCCAACATTACATCTCCTTTAATCCAATAGTACATCTTCCCTCATACCCTTGTGGTGACGATCATACAAAACTCCAACTTATTTAGTCCAGCTCCCTTCTATGGACCATCATGAATAACACATTTCTTTCTTCGTTGATCCTGTGTATTTACGGAGTACTACCACACAAAAATAATGCACTAGTTTATCCATAAATCATATTATTTTCATATCAAATCTTTTATTACATCCTTAACCATTTTTCGTAATTCCAAATTCCAAAAAGTACTTTATTATAGATGTTGCCACCCACATGGTTTGTTATGGTCAGGCATTACTCCCAACTTTATTAATTTTTTCCTCCTTGAGGATTCTTCGGTCCCACTGGAATTGTGCAACATGTGCCTTGAAATCTTCAATCTTCTGTTTCAGCGCGGTGGCCTTGAGCTTCATCTCCATCATCTCTGCATGCACTTCTTGTTGGGGAACTTAGTAATTTCAAAAAATTTCCTACGCACACGCAAGATCATGGTGATGCATAGCAACGAGGGGAGAGTGTGATCTACGTACCCTAGTAGATCGACAACAGAAGCGTTTGGTTGATGTAGTCGTACGTCTTCACGGCCCGACCGATCAAGCACCGAAACTACGGCACCTCCGAGTTTTAGCACACGTTCAGCTCGATGACGATCCCCGGACTCCGATCCAGCAAAGTGTCGGGGAAGAGTTCCGTCAGCACGACGGCGTGGTGATGATCTTGATGTACTACTATCGCAGGGCTTCACCTAAGCACCGCTACAATATTATCGAGGCTTATGGTGGCAGGGGGCGCCGCACACGGCTAAGAATAAGATCACGTGGATCAACTTGTGTCTCTAGGGTGCCCCTTGCCTCGGTATATAAAGGATGGAGGACGAGGAGGCCGGCCAAGGCAATTGGTGCGGCCAGGATGTGGAGTCCTACTAGGACTCCAAGTCCTAGTAGGAGTCCACCAAGAGGGGAGGAAGGGAGAAGGAAGTAGAGGAGAAGGAAAGGTGGCCGGCCCCCTTTTCCCTAGTCCAATTCGGACCAGAGGGGAGGGGGGCGCAGCAGCCCCTTGGCCCTTTCTCCTCTTCCCACTAAAGCCCATCAAGGCCCATTGCTTCTCCCGTAACTACCCGGTACTCCGAAAAATACCCGAATCACTCGGAACCTTTCCGATGTCCGAATATAGTCGTCCAATATATCGATCTTTACGTATCGACCATTTCGAGACTCCTCGTCATGTCCCCGATCTCATCCGGGACTCCGAACTCCTTCGGTACATCAAAACTCATAAACTCATAATATAACTGTCATCGAAGCCTTAAGCGTGCGGACCCTACGGGTTCGAGAACAATGTAGACATGACCAAGACACGTCTCCGGTCAATAACCAATAGCGGCACCTGGATGCCCATATTGGCTCCTATATATTCTACGAAGATCTTTTATCGGTCAGACCGCATAACAACATACATTGTTCCCTTTGTCATCGGTATGTTACTTGCCCGAGATTCGATCGTCGGTATCCAATACCTAGTTCAATCTCGTTACCGGCAAGTCTCTTTACTCATTCCGTAATACATCATCCCGCAACTAACTCATTAGTTGCAATGCTTGCAAGGCTTAAGTGATGTGCATTACCAAGAGGGCCCACAGATACCTCTCCGACAATCGGAGTGACAAATCCTAATCTCGAAATACGCCAACCCAACATGTACCTTTGGAGACACCTGTAGAGCTCCTTTATAATCACCCAGTTACGTTGTGACGTTTGGTAGCACACAAAGTGTTCCTCCGGCAAACGGGAGTTGCATAATCTCATAGTCATAGGAACATGTATAAGTCATGAAGAAAGCAATAGCAACATACTAAACGATCGGGTGCTAAGCTAATGGAATGGGTCATGTCAATCAGATCATTCATATAATGATGTGATCCCATTAATAAAATAACAACTCTTTGTCCATGGTTGGGAAACATAACCATCTTTGATTAACGAGCTAGTCAAGTAGAGGCATACCAGTGACACTCTGTTTGTCTATGTATTCACACATGTATTATGTTTCCGGTTAATACAATTCTAGCATGAATAATAAACATTTATCATGAAATAAGGAAATAAATAATAACTTTATTATTGCCTCTAGGGCATATTTCCTTCAGTCTCCCACTTGCACTAGAGTCAATAATCTAGTTCACATCGTCATGTCATTTAACAGCAATAGTTCACATCACCATGTGATTAACACCCATAGTTCACATCGCCATGTGACCAACACCCAAAGGGTTTACTGGATTCAGTAATCTAGTTCACATCGCTATGTGATTAACACCCAAAGAGTACTAAGGTGTGATCATGTTTTGCTTGTGAGAGAATCTTAGTCAACGGGTCTGCCACATTCAGATCCGCATGTATTTTGCAAATTTCTATGTCAACAATGCTCTGCATGGAGCTACTCTAGCTAATTGCTCCCACTTTCAATATGTATCTAGACCGAGACTTAGAGTCATCTAGATTAGTGTCAAAACTTGCATCGGCGTAACCCTTTACGACGAACCTTTTTTCACTTCCATAATCGAGAAACATATCCTTATTCCACTAAGGATAATTTTGACCGCTGTCCAATGATCTACTCCTAGATCACTATTGTACTCCCTTGCCAAACTCAGTGGTAGGGTATACAATAGATCTGGTACACAGCATGGCATACTTTATAGAACCTATGACCAAGGCATAGGGAATGACATTCATTCTCTTTCTATCTTCTGCCTTGGTCGATCTTTGAGTCTTACTCAATTTCACACCTTGTAACATAGGCAAGAAACTCTTTCTTTGACTGTTCTATTTTGAACTACTTCAAAATCTTGTCAAGGTATGTATTTATTGAAAAAACTTATCAAGTGTCTTGATCTATCTCTATAGATCTTGATGCTCAATATGTAAGCAGCTTCACCGAAGTCTTTCTTTGAAAAACTCCTTTCAAACACTCCTTTATGCTTTACAGAATAATTCTACATTATTTCCGATCAACAATATGTCGTTCACATATACTTATCAGAAATGTTGTAGTGCTCCCACTCACTTTCTTGTAAATACAGGCTTCACCGCAAGTCTGTATAAAACTATATGCTTTGATCAACTTATCAAAGCGTGTATTCCAACTCCGAGATGCTTGCACCTGTCCATAGATGAATCGCTGGAGCTTGCATATTTTGTTAGCACCTTTAGGATTGACAAAACCTACTGGTTGCATCATATACAACTCTTCTTTAAGAAATCCATTAAGGAATGCAGTTTTGTTTATCCATTTGCCAGATTTCATAAAATGCGGCAATTGCTAACATGATTCGGACAAACTTAAGCATAGATACGAGTGAGAAACTCTCATCGTAGTCAACACTTTGAACTTGTCGAAAACCTTTTGCGACAATTCTAGCTTTGTAGATAGTAACACTACTATCAACGTCCGTCTTCCTCTTGAAGATCCATTTATTTTCTATGGCTTGCCGATCATCAGGCAAGTCAACCAAAGTCCATACTTTGTTTTCATACATGAATCCCATCTCAGATTTCATGACCTCAAGCCATTTTGCGGAATCTGGGCTCATCATCACTTCCTCATAGTTCGCAAGTTCGTCATGGTCTAGTAACATGACTTCCAGAACAGGATTACTGTACCACTCTGGTGCGGATCTCACTCTGGTTTACCTACGAGATTCGGTAGTAACTTGATCTGGAGTTTTATGATCATCATCATTAGCTTCCTCACTAATTGGTGTAGTAGTCACAGGAACAGATTTCTGTGATGAACTACTTTCCAATAAGGGAGAAGGTACAATTACCTTATCAAGTTCTACTTTCCTCCCACTCACTTCTTTCGAGAGAAACTCCTTCTCTAGAAAGGATCCGTTATAAGCAACGAATGTCTTGCCTTAGGATCTGTGATAGAAGGTGTACCCAACAGTCTCCTTTTTGGGTATCCTATGAAGACATATTTCTCCGATTTGGTTTTGAGCTTATCAGGATGAAACTTTTTCACATAAGCATCACAACCCCAAACTTTAAGAGACGACAACTTTGGTTTCTTGCTAAACCACAGTTCAGATTGTGTCGTCTCAACAGACATAGATGGTGCCCCTTTTTTAACGTGAATGCAGCTGTCTTTAATGCATAACCTCAAAAACGATAGTGGTAAATTGGTAAGAAACATCATAGATTTGCACTATATCTAATAAAGTACGGCTATGACGTTCGGACACACCATTATGCTGTGGTGTTCCGGGTGGCACAAATTTGTGAAACTATTCCACATTGTTTTAATTGAAGACCAAACCCGTAACTCAAATATTTGTCTCCGCGATCAGATTGTAGAAGCCTTATTTTCTTGTTATGATGATTCTCCACTTCACTCTAAAATTCTTTGAACTTTTCAAATGTTTCAGACTTATGTTTCATCAAGTAGATATACTCATATCTGCTCAAATCATCTGTGAAGATCAGAAAATAATGATACCTATCACGAGCCTCAATATTCATCGGACCACATACATCAGTATGTATGATTTCCAACAAATCTGTTGCTCGCTCCATTGTTCCGAAGAACAGAGTCTTAGTCATCTTGCCCATAAGGCATGGTTCGCAAGCATCAACTGATTCATAATCAAGTGATTCCAAAAGCCCATCAGCATGGAGTTTCTTCATGCGCTTTACACCAATATGACCTAAACGGTAGTGCTACAAATAAGTTGCACTATCATTATTAACTTTGCATCTTTTGGTTTCAATATTATGATTATGTGTATCACTATGATCGAGATCCAACGAACTATTTTCATTGGGTGTGTAACCATATAAGGTTTTATTCATGTAAACAGAACAACAATTTATTCTCTTACTTAAATGAATAACCGTATTACAATAAACATGATCAAATCATATTCATGCTCAACGTAAACACCAAATAACACTTATTTAGGTTCAACACTAATCCCGAATTTATAGGGAGTGTGCGATGATGATCATATCAATCTTGGAACCACTTCCAACACACATCGTCACTTCACCCTTAACTAGTCTCTGTTTATTCTGCAACTCCCGTTTCGAGTTACTAATCTTAGCAACTGAACTAGTATCAAATACTGAGGGGTTGCTATAAACACTAGTAAAGTACACATCAATAACATGTATATCAAATATACTTATGTTCACCTTGCCATCCTTCTTATCTGCCAATCACTTGGGGTAGTTCCGCTTCCAGTGACCAGTCCCTTTGCAGTAGAAGCACTTAGTCTCAGGCTTAGGACCGGACTTCGGCTTCTTCACATGAGCAACAACTTGCTTGTTGTTTTTCTTGAAGTTCCCCTTTTTCCCTTTGCCCTTTTCTTGAAACTAGTGATCTTGTCAACCATCAACACTTGATGCTCTTTCTTGATTTCTACCTTCATCGATTTCATCATCATGAAAAGCTCGGGATTCGTTTTCGTCATCCCTTGCATACTATAGTTCATCACGAAGTTCTACTAACTTGGTGATGGTGACTAGAGAATTCTGTCAATCACTATCTTATTTGCAAGATTAACTCCCACTTGATTCAAGCGATTGTACTACCCAGACAATCTGAGCACATGCTCACTAGTTGAGCGATTCTCCTCCAACTTTTAGCTATAGAACTTGTTGGAGACTTCATATCTCTCAACTCGGGTATTTTCTTGAAATATTAACTTCAACTCCTGGAACATCAAATATGGTCCATGACGTTCAAAACGTCTTTGAAGTCCCGATTCTAAGCCGTTAAGCATGGTGCACTAAACTATCAAGTAGTCATCATATTTAGCTAGCCAAACGTTCATAACGTCAGCATCTGCTCCTGCAATAGGTATGTCACCTAGCGGTGCATCAAGAACATAATTCCTCTATGCAGCAATGAGGATAAACCTCATATCACGGATCCAATCCGCATCATTGCTACTAACATCTTTCAACACAATTTTCTCTAGGAACATATCAAAATAAACACAGGGAAGCAACAACGCGAGCTATTGATCTACAATATGATTTGCAAAATACTACCAGGACTAAGTTCATGATAAATTCAAGTTCAATTAATCATATTACTTAAGAACTCCTACTTAGATAGACATCCCTCTAATCCTCTAAGTGATCACGTGATCCAAATCAACTAAACCATAACCAATCATCACGTGAAATGGATTAGTTTTCAATGGTGAACATCATTATGTTGATCATATCTACTATATGATTCACGCTCGACCTTTCGGTCTCCGTGTTCCGAGGCCATATCTGTATATGCTTGGCTCGTCAAGTATAACCTGAGTATTCCGTGTGTGCAACTGTTTTGCACCCGTTGTATTTGAACGTAGAGCCTATCACACCCGATCATCACGTGGTGTCTCAGCATGAAGAACTTTCGCAGCGGTGCATACTCAGAGAGAACACTTCTTGATAATTTAGTAAGAGATCATCTTATAATTCTACCGTCAATCAAAGCAAGATAAGATGCATAAAAGATAAACATCACATGCAATCAATATAAGTGATATGATATGGCCATCATCATCTTGTGCCTGTGATCTCCATCTCCGAAGCACCGTCATGATCACCACCGTCACCGGCGCGACACCTTGATCTCTATCGTAGCATCGTTGTTGTCTCGCCAATCTTATGCTTCCATGACTATCGCTACCGCTTAGTGATAAAGTAAAGCATTACAGCACGATTGCATTGCATACAATAAAGCGACAGCCATATGGCTCCTGCCAGTTGCCGATAAATCGGTTACAAAACATGATCATCTCATACAATAAAATTTAGCATCATGTCTTGACCATATCACATCACAACATGCCCTGCAAAAACAAGTTAGACGTCCTCTACTTTGTTTGTTGCAAGTTTTACGTGGCTGCTACGGGCTTAAGCAAGAACCAATCTTACCTACGCATCAAAACCACAACGATAGTTTGTCAAGTTGGTGCTGTTTTAACCTTCGCAAGGACCGGGCGTAGCCACACTCGGTTCAACTAAAGTTGGAGAAACTATCACCCGCAAGCCACCTATGTGCAAAGCACGTCAGGAGAACCGGTCTCGCGTAAGAGTACGCGTAATGTCGGTCCGGGCCGCTTCGTCCAACAATACCGCCGAACCAAAGTATGACATGCTGGTAAGCAGTATGACTTATATCGCCCACAACTCACTTGTGTTCTACTCGTGCACATAACATCAAACCATAAAACCTAGGCTCGGATACCACTGTTGGGGAACGTAGTAATTTCAAAAAAATTCCTACGCACACGCAAGATCATGGTGATGCATAGCAACGAGGGGAGAGTGTGGTCTACGTACCCTAGTAGATCGACAACAGAAGCGTTTGGTTGATGTAGTCGTACGTCTTCACGGCCCGACCGATCAAGCACAGAAACTACGGCACCTCCGAGTTTTAGCACACGTTTAGCTCGATGACGATCCCCGGACTCTGATCCAGCAAAGTGTCGGGGAAGAGTTCCATCAGCACGACGGCGTGGTGACGATCTTGATGTACTACTGTCGCAGGGCTTCGCCTAAGCACCGCTACAATATTATCGAGGACTATGGTGGCAGGGGGCGCCGCACACGGCTAAGAATAAGATCACGTGGATCAACTTGTGTCTCTAGGGTGCCCCTTGCCTCAGTATATAAAGGATGTTGGAGGAGGAGGCCGGCCAAGGCAATTGGTGCGGCCAGGATGTGGAGTCCTACTAGGACTCCAAGTCCTAGTAGGAGTCCACCAAGAGGGGAGGAAGGGAGAAGGAAGTAGAGGAGAAGGAAAGGTGGCCGGCCCCCTTTTCCCTAGTCCAATTCGGACCAGAGGGGAGGGGGCGCAGCAGCCCCTTGGCCCTTTCTCCTCTTCCCACTAAAGCCCATCAAGGCCCATTGCTTCTCCCGTAACTACCCGGTACTCCGAAAAATACCCGAATCACTCGGAACCTTTCCGATGTCCGAATATAGTCGTCCAATATATCGATCTTTACGTCTCGACCATTTCGAGACTCCCCGTCATGTCCCCGATCTCATCCGGCACTCCGAACTCCTTCGGTACATCAAAACTCATAAACTCATAATATAACTGTCATCGAAACCTTAAGCGTGCGGACCCTACGGGTTCGAGAACAATGTAGACATGACCGAGACATGTCTCCGGTCAATAACCAATAGCGGGACCTGGATGCCCATATTGGCTCCTACATATTCTACGAAGATCTTTTATCGGTCAGACCGCATAACAACATATGTTGTTCCCTTTGTCATCGGTATGTTACTTGCCCGAGATTCGATCGTCGGTATCCAATACCTAGTTCAATCTCGTTACCGGCAAGTCTCTTTACTCGTTCCGTAATACATCATCCCGCAACTAACTCATTAGTTGCAATGCTTGCAAGGTTTAAGTGATGTGCATTACCGAGAGGGCCCAGAGATACCTCTCCGACAATCGGAGTGACAAATCCTAATCTCGAAATACGCCAACCCAACATGTACCTTTGGAGACACCTGTAGAGCTCCTTTATAATCACCTAGTTACGTTGTGACGTTTGGTAGCACACAAAGTGTTCCTCCGGCAAACGGGAGTTGCATAATTCATAGTCATAGGAACATGTATAAGTCATGAAGAAAGCAATAGCAACATACTAAACGATCGGGTGCTAAGCTAATGGAATGGGTCATGTCAATCAGATCATTCATCTAATGATGTGATCCCGTTAATCAAATAACAACTCTTTGTCCATGGTTGGGAAACATAACCATCTTTGATTAACGAGCTAGTCAAATAGAGGCATACCAGTGACACTATGTTTGTCTATGTATTCACACATGTATTATGTTTCCGGTTAATACAATTCTAGCATGAATAATAAACATTTATCATGAAATAAGGAAATAAATAATAACTTTATTATTGCCTCTAGGGCATATTTCCTTCACTTCTCTTAGGTATTCCTGAGTATAACAGAGTCTTGCTTCAAGTATTTCTCCGATCTGGCGTATGGCTTCCATGGCTGCTTCACGAACAGCGTCGAAGAAAGTTGCTTGTGGTACACGTGAGATGAAAAAGTACTGCCCCATCGTCGTTGGGCAAACTCCTTTCATACGGTGGAGGTGTACCTCCACATACCAAAGTTCCACTCCCTTTTGCATGAAGGGGTAGCCTTTGTAGACTGCATCTCCTTCAAGGTGAATATGCTTCATCATGTCCTTCAGGATCTTCGGGTAATCATGATCACTTGGCAGGGTCATGATCGTTTCCGGGCCCTTAAGGAAAGATTCATAAAGGGTCGTCATCTGCAGTTGTAAAACAAAAATGGTGCTTAGAATAAGGTACATATCTCCTTGGGTACACATTCATATCATCCAAACAAAACTTCAAACTCAATTTCCAACATCCAATTTATGCATCACAACTCATTTTCTTCCATGTTCACCCAGAATATTAATTTCCAAGATAAAACATAACAACTCCTTAAAGCCTTTCAGCATATGACATATCAACTTTATTGAGTCATGAATTATTAAAATCTCTGAGTAATCTATTACATAACTCAACCCTGCATTCTCATGAAAAAGTCTTTTCCATACTACCCTTATTACTGATATCAACATCTCCACTACTCAGCTCCAGCTTTCTCATGATTTGAACAATCCCTAGCAAAATGTCCTGCTTCCTTGCAACAAAAACAAATAACTTCCGGCATGTCTCGAGGCTTCTTGGTGATGGTGCCTGCTCCTTGAGTTCCTTGCTTCCTTTCGAGACAATCATTGGCATAATGCCCGACGTCCTTACATTCAAAACAAGTAATATGACTCTTGTCCCTCTTTGCAGAAATTGGGTTGTTCTGAGGGTGTCTTTGTTTTCTCTTCCTGGTTTTCTTCGTTCTGATCAAACATTCTATTCCCTGTGGATCAAACTCCACTGCTTCTGTCGGGAAGTATCCCAGATACTCTTTTCTTTCCTTGGTGCAATACTATGAAAAATGTCCTTCTTCTCCACATGAATAACAGGCATTGGAGTAAAATCTGTTGAGGCTTTCTCCATCAGGGTCTTCAACACTTTCCTTAATCATAGGTTCTTTCATAACTTCTCGGAGGGCTTCTTTCATTCCTTCTTCCTGCTTCTGAATAGTTTGTTGCACCGTGGGGTAAATGTGACACTAAGCTGGGTAGTGGGTGGTTCCTTCACACAAGAAACAAGTCACCTGACTAGTTGGGCATTCCTCAGCTGGGTGTTTCTCCTCACAATGAGGGCATCCATCCTTGTGTTCCTCCCGGGTGTGTCTTATTTCTCCGCAAATCTTGCAGGCACAAGGTTTATTTCTTGGGGTATCATGGTGCTTCCGGATAAGACAGGATCTTGTCAGAGTCCTTGAATTCTTCCCAACTCCTTGCTCCATTCCATCCCTGTATAGCTTGATGCATCTGCCACCATGTTGCAGCACTTCCTTCAAAGTACTGAAGAGCGTACGATACTTCATTCTTCCTTGAAACCAAATTGCTCCCGAAGTGATTCTCCATGTTCTGAATCCATAGCTTTGCCTCCAGCTGGGTTTTCGGTCCAGAGAATACCAGTCCAACTTCATTCATCATCTACTGGGTCCAAGGGTTTTAGGGTGAGATAAGAGAGAGGTGGGAAGGGATACACACAATACAAATAATAGTTTTGAAGAAACGAGTTTTATTTTGTGGCTGTCGGAAAAACATCATACAAATGATAGCTCACCAATCGTCGCATCTAATGTAAGTGTATAACAGGGGTTTGGTCCTCTAACGGTCGAATAATTCTTTTGATTCTTCAAGTCGTCGGAGTCTTCAACTGGTGTAGCTTCAACTCTTCTAATGCATGGTGAAATCCTCTTTACTCTAAAATGGTCATCGATTGTCTGATATCTTGTCCTTCTTGGAGCGGCTTCAGTTGATCCTCCGTGTGGTCAAAAGGGAAAGGGGTATATTCTAACTATTTGAGGTAAGAGAGGATATTTGATAAAATCATAAAAGATGAGGAGTAATGGATTCTTTTGAAAATAAAGTTTTAGGGATTTCCTGTCCTAGGAGCTTTCTAGTTTCTAGGGTCACGTCCTACAGTCAACATGTATTGTGATACCATATCTGTAGCGACCCGACCTCAGACGGTCAAGCCTCTGTGTATCTGTGCCATCCCTGGATCAGTATGTTGGCACACATAGTACATCAATGAATATATCAAAGTGCAATCACATGTATAAATAACGTAGAACTGATATATATATATATATATATATACCTTATAAGTCCCAGCGGAAACAATCAACGGGTGTGGAGTCCCAACAACGCCATTCGGCAGGTTGAGTGTAGACCGTAACCCAATCAACGAAACTCACTCGTTGTATATATAAAATCCTACAACATGATACGTTGCAGCCGTGTAGGTCAGTACATTGAATGTACCAGCAAGATCACCATGAGAGAAAACAGATGATAAACTATACTATATGCAGTATGGCTTTGTGGCTCTATATCTGAGTTTTGTTTGCGTAAAAGCTGGTTTTATTTTCCCTACATCAAAGGAATTATCCGGAGTCTGTACTATGGAGTTTTCTATCATGACATGGTTCCTCCAACCGATGTCTCATAGCCCAAATCATCATAAGTTTCCCACAATTAATTTAGCAGTCCGGTGTTGAGAGTTCCGAGATAGATCCAAGTCCAGAGGCTCAAATTGTCTGTAACCGGGGACACGGCTAATCGATTAGGTTTTAACCCTCTGCAGAGGTTTGTACACTTTACCCGCAAGATTCTATCCCTCTCTTTACATTCTCGCACTTCAGGGTGTTTGAGAACAAGATGACCGAAACATGGTCTTCTGAAGAGTTCCTCTGACCACTGTCCGGTGCTCATCCAATCCTACCATAGTTCTACATCTGCCAGCAACGTCCCAACAAGAGTCACCACTAAGGTCAACCAAGCCAGAGCCCATAGTGACTTGCGGTTGCACAGGTAAGCTTCCGGGCATGAAGTATCCTTCCGTCTCTTTCAGTCTGGGTGAAGCTTTCCGCAAGATGTCATGGCGCTTCTCCATGCATCCCGGCCAACCACTGGTTTCTCCAGGGTGCCTGTCAACCATCCTTCACCCAGTAGTGTGTATTGAATTCTTGTCTTGAGTCTCGAAATCTCAAGGTCTTAAAGTCTTGAGGCCTTGAAAATGCAGTCCTTGAAGATGCCATCATGGAGTTGCCTTCATTGGCATGGAGTCCTCCATTCTCACACCACTCTCGTGCACTCATACCAAACCCCGTCTACTATAACGTAGCATTAAACCTACATAACGTCCCGGGTTTTGGTAACAGGGAGATGGATTTCTACCTCATGCATTCTACTCAACTACAAGATTCAATAACACTACTAGAGGGATTATTGAAAGGGTGTTACTACCGAAAATTGCATATGGGTCGTACTGGCATATGGTACTATTATCCCAGCGGTTGGTCCTCCTGGAGATTCGAGCTCATGAATGTATAGGACCATGTATTCGATCAGTGCAGGCCTTTTTTGAACAGTGCACGAGTGTGTTGTCTGTAGTCATTGATGAGGACCAGGGGGCAAGGTCCAGTACGGTCCTCCCGTTACGGTGTTTACGAGGGACGTCCATCGCGTAGTTGGGCCATTTAGCCGGGACAGCTGGCCCATGGCCCACTTCAGCAGTGAACGGGCGGACAGCTTGGTTGTACATATAGATATATCTCGTAAGGTCAACTGTTGATCCCCATTCTCACCTCATCAGCCATGGCTGCTTCTTCCTCCTCCGTGCAGCAGGAGCCTGACACCGAGTTGCTCCCGCTGATTCCATGCCCTAGATGTCGCCGTGAACTAGTCAGCGACATCACCGTCGGCGGCATAAGGCCTGGCAATCGATACTACCGCTGTATCCTCTGGACCGTGAGTGCCTCTATCCTAATCTTAGATCTGAATCCACACATTTTTTAGCCAAAAATCTTCAGTTCTTGATTTGGTCTGTCTCTTTTTTTTTACAGTCTAGGCAGTGCGGTTTCTTTGAGTGGCAAGAAAATTATCGCGCCTTGCTAAGGTCCGGCAGATCCCACTCACTGGCGCACCCACCCCCCTCATCTGTTCATGCTCTGCAGCACCGCCCTCCTCGCGTCGATGGAGTACAAGAGCATACAGTTTTTCCCCTGTCGCATGGATCCGAGCAGGACGGCAGTTCCAAGGCTCGTGGCGGCGTAGATTTCGGCAAGGCGATGTTGCTGATGCTGGGCACAATGTTGATTCTGCTTATGTTCTTGCTAGGCATCTCTGTCCTCATACTGGCAATTGTGTATTTCAAGTGAGGCAGCCATTAGGCTTTATGGACCAATGTTTTAGCGCATGGTAGTGGTTGCATGAGGTGATCTCCTCTGCTTCTATGGTATGTCTGTCAGTTAGATTCAGTAATGTGTGCCACTATCTAACTTAAGCGAGCCAGCCACCCCCCTCGGGGATGAATGTTTATGTCTTGGTAGTGCATGCAGCAGGTGATGTCCTCTGCTTTTGTAGTGTTAGCCTGTCAGTTAGATTCAGTAATGGGCGTCATTATGTAATGTGGTTGTGTGCTCGATCATGGGCTATCTTGTTAGGATCAAAGTGGACCATACGTGTTTGCTTAAATTCCTAACCCGTAGTTACTGATTCAAGCTTTATATTTGTTGTCTCTGTTTCAACGATCGTTTACTACTGCAAACGAGCAGCCACCAGCAGTAGAGTAATGCTGGCACTTTGAAATTTAAGACACCTCATTTATTTCGCAACGCTCTGCCTGCAACTACCCCTATCACCCACCATGTACACCCCACCCCTCTCCCAACCACTAGTCTTAAACATCATTTGCTGCATCGCCCAGCGGATCTGCTGCTCTTGAACTGCGCGAAGGTAACCCCTCCCTCCCCTTCCTCCCATTGATCCTCACTATCTCCTATCTTGTTCATCAGTCTGTCGCTGATTTTTTGGTTGTCTCAACTTTCTTGTTGGTTCAGCAGATGTCGTGCTCTGGCAGCTGCGATGAGGAGGAGCTGGAAGTTGAGCAGATACCCAACCCACAAGCTCCGAACTCGGACGCAAATCCAAATCGCGAACAACCAACCAGCTACACTTCAAGGATGTCAGTGAAGCAATTTGTCGCAGTTATCAAAGATTTTAGTGAGTACAAGAGGTGGCTTGTGCAGGAGATTGGTTTTGGAGGTATGCTTGACCTACCCATGCACCAAAAATTCAATCTCAGGCTCAGTGCATGGCTTATGAGCAAGGTGAAAGTCCACCGCCGCGCGATTCACATCTCTGAAAAGAAGGTCTTGAAGTTTTGGCCAAAGGATGTTGCAAAAGTTTTCGGTATACCTTGTGGCAGTCGAGATGTCAAGGGGCGGGATGCTGACATAAATCCTTGTTCTGTCGATTTTATCAAACGCACTCTCAAGATGGATCAAGCTGGAGCTCATAGCCTCCGTGCCGCAGAGGAATTTCTGAAAAGGGACATAACAGAGGAATCTGGCAAGCTGGAGAAGGACTGTTTTCAGATTGCTTTTGTTATCTTCGTCATGGGACATATCCTTGCACCGTCCACCAAGCACAACTACGCCACCATAGATTTTTGGGGAGCGCTTGCAAATCCGAAGAACATTCAGCAATTTAATTGGTGCGAGTATGTATTGAGCTGTCTGATGGATGCAGTGACCAAGTTGCAAAAAGACTTGCAGATGAATGTTCAGACTATCAACCTCACTGGCTGCCACTTGTTTCTCCAGGTGTGTTTCCAATTTTCTTTTCGGACATCTAGTCCAGCGTCCTCATTAGCACTGTTGATCGATCATTACAATTTTTTTGCAGGTGTTCTTCCTTGACAACCTTGAACTGGGTATTTTCACGAAGAAGCATGATGTCTCCCCGAGGATGACTGTTTTTGATCGGGCCTCGCTCAGCCGCATGATCACCATGGCTACGGATATTGGCAAGTCGCCTAGCACTTACAGTTCTGCCATGGTATGTTTTCGCAGCTACTCATGTTTTTCACACTGTAACAACAAGTTGGGTGCTGCCATTTGTATCCATACTCATTTCTGTTTTTGTGTTATAGCTAAGGGATCCTCAGGGGCTTTGCTACACGAGATCTAATTTTATCTCCTCCGCTGGTAAAACACGACACGTGCCATACGACATTACTAGGGCTTCTCCCGCTCAAGGTTCCGTTAGTGCGGCAATGGGTCAGCCTCAACCGAGCATTCAACGTATTACTCAGACGCCCAGCTTGTCATTGCCTACAGGGCAACTATCTGCGTCTGATTTCTCCAATTTTTTAAGACTCAATTTCCCGCATATGGTATGAAACCATTTGCGATAGCTTACAGACCATTGACCCAAATTGCAGTATAATTATTTATTTTCTCTGTCTCATTCCCCCCCCCCTGCAGTATGGTGATCCAATCGCAATCGCGATGAGGCAACAGTACGCGAGGTCTCTACTTCACATGAACACCGCGATGCAGCACATTCAGGCAGACATGCATTCCTTCGCGCAAAAAATGTTTGCCAACTTGCATAGCCGTTGCTTGTGTTGCTCTATTCGCGGTTTCACTGATTGTGCAATGCGTGACCGTTCCGCTCCCCCAGGTCCCGACTGTCATCCTCTAAGTTACATTCCTGGCCCTACCTCGCACTCTCTGTGTTTTGTTTCTGATGATGTGCTATGGCTTTTCCCTTTTTCACAGAAACTATGTTGCGAACACCTGTCGGAGACAGAATACCAGGTCGACGTCTAGATATGTCATCTATGGCAGGTACATTTGTTGCAGATCTCACTAATTTTTGTACATGATCCATTTTTTAGGTGCTAGCTTATTCATGTTTGCAAGCTTTATGTTCCCAGATGCAAACATGTTAGCAAGTCCTAATTATCGACCCAAGCGTGCTGCCAGTGATCCAGTCATGGGCGATTTACGTAAAAGAAATAGGGGCAACACTTCTGGCACCAGTGTTGTCGATCTTAGGCCAAGTTATTTAGTTCGGCTCCGTGAGTATGCTTTGTCTGTTAGCAACACCGTGTCGAAGCTCTACAGCCGTCTCAACCCCGATGACCCTGATGCTCCCGTGTTTGCCCGTTCTGTGAGGCCTTTGCCTAAGAGGAAATATGTCACCTCTTCTGGTTTTGCGAAAAATCCTTGGATGGCAGGTTATTGTCCTGCCCTACCACAGTCTGATGTGCTTACTGATCAACTCCAGGATTTCATCCGAAATGCTAGTGCTGAATGTCTGCAAAGGCAAGCTTCCTTATTCTTATCATTTCTCACACACCCCTCGCACAGTAGGTTTGATGCTAACATTTAATTCGGACTGCAGCAAATGGATCGTCCACAACTCTCCTCGCCACCTATCCGTGTCAGGCCTGCAAATCAAGCATCAGATGCTTGGCCCCGTCGATATTGAGCACGAAATGGCTACTCTACTCTTTCGACGCTGTACTCAGATTTGCATGGAAGAAAACCCAGATCGTCCATATATGAGCTTTGCTCACATTTTCGACCCTGACTTCGCGGTTAGTTCATTTTTTGTTATTCCTTGCTAATTTATTGTTCTACTTTTTCTAGGTGTTAAGCTCTCACTACATCTGTTTTTTATCAGCTCCTAGTCCTTGCTGCTTTGGATTTCACCCACTTGACGCAGATACAAGAGCAGTTTCTTGGACAACACATACTCTACCCGCTTCAGGCTTGCCAGCACGTATGCGCGCAATTTTTTATATTCAACCATTTTCTCATCTTGTGTGTGAAGTAAATCGAATCTAATGAGTTTTGTTTGGTTTTGTTTGGTTTTGTTTTGTTTTTTTCTCAGTTTATTGTTCCAGTTCCAACCCCAAATGGCTGGTATCTCTATTTGTGGGACATGGTAGCTACTGAAACACATGTTCTAGATCCTCTATCCGGTCCAAGTGGGTGCACTCCTGAAGCAAGAGCTATGCACGATGTTGCTGTTTCCATACTACACGAAGGCTTGTTCAAATGCATATCAGAATTTTTCTCTGGATGGCCTGTGAGCAAAGAGAACTGGACCACCAAGTACCCTCGAGTAACAGACACACTTTTCACTCGGTAATTTTATTGAGCATTCCTGCGCAAACTCATTTATTTCCCATTTTTCAAAGGTGCACCTCACTAAAATTTGATTACTTTCTATTTTTTTTAATTGCAGGCAAGATTCTGCAGTGTGTGTCCTTCAGCTCCTTCGATTCTACAATGGCAGAAAGGCAACCGTCCCACTAACTAAGGTATGTATGCAAATCATACTGATTCACACCCTCGTCCGTGGACCCTTGAGTTTCACTGATGTAACTTGTCTTGTTTTTGCAGAACAACATTGACAGGATGCGCCTTCATTTGTTCTACGAAACCTTCAAGCTGCAAGGCAATCAATCTTCTGTGCCAGCCGACGTTATGTGGAGCATCTTAGCGCCTGACGACCTGGCTGATGAAACATCCGGAGTTGCAACCTGAAGATAACATCCGTGTAATGCTGTCTTGTTTGTTCTGTGTTTAAAACTTGTACCATGACTTTGTACTAGGTGGTGACAACTCGTGTCTTCACATGTATCCATGGATATAGTTCTTTCTTTTTGTTGCGTTCAAACATGTACCAAATTAATCTTCAACTATCCAGTGGTTTATGTTATTCCTTAAGGTTCAATTTTTTTTCCAGTCATGTCTGCTCTCCCCTTATGATGAGGCACTCCTGAATTTTTTCCCTCCATTTATTGCAGAATCATGTCCATTTTTGTAGGTCTTTCTTGCGCAGCCTACACCATGCTAACTGCATCAACTACAGCTCAGTAAACTCTTAAACCCCCTTTTGATTTTCAAATTTTTGGAAGCATGAAACTAGCCCACTAACTCAACACATTGCAGCAGATAGTTTCAAACTTAAAGTCTGGGATTACACTTCCACTCAAGTCTGGCATTACACGAAACTAGCTAATGACGTAGTCTGAAGTACCACAAGCATTACAAACATAGTCTTATGTTCGTACATAAGCACTGACTGATCCCCATAGGTTTACTAATGTTTTTAATTGCCACATTGTTGAAATCTTCATTATCACCATGCTTGCAGGTCCAGCTAATCAACATACACCACCTTGGTCTCATCAACAGCTGGGCGAGCCCTCATCATCTCCAACTTCTGTGGTAGCTCCCCTCTGTTTGTGCACATAGTGCACATCTGGTAAGCTAGGCTCTTGCGTATGTACTTTGCAGTCCCCTTCATCATGAAAATGGAAGCATGCTTAGCTCACATCCAGTGTATTATAATCGATCATCTTCCTTTTGTTCGGTTCTAATTTATACCTTTGTCACAGGGCCAGCAAGCTCGTCGCCATCATACTCTCTCAGGACTTGGACGCAGTAGTACCCGGAGTCCTCACTGGTGGCACATTGCAGAAAAATTGCTTCAATGAACACAAACAGTACGTCCATTAATTCCATGAAGATTATGATTACTTTACCTGGAGCAAGGTTTATGTAGATCATATTTGTATTCCGCATGCCAGCCCTGCCTTGTCATCCCCCAGCCTGGGAAGCATTCGTTGATGCAATGAATAAGTCCCTTAAGAAATTTGTTCAAATTACGCCAGTGCCTATCTTTTGTTGTCGTGTCGTCAGCATTGCAATCTGTTGGATCCATGATGACCACCTTCTTCATCTTCAAGTTCACAGCATATACTGACCAGCTCTCCATGTCATTCATCAACATAAGCAGCTGTGTGGTATTAGTTAAGTTAGTCAACTTATAAACTTCTCTTATCCGTGAATTTTTTCCAAAGGAAATGCCCGACTAACCTGCTCGACATATCGAATGTTGTACCCAATGTACTCTTCACAGAGCATTGTCCGCACATATGCAATGTCTATCTCGCTATGGTGTTCTTTCATCATAATCTCGACCTGAAGCAAAAATAGGAAATTCTTTTCAATCTTGAAAGTATGCAAAACATGCAAATTAAGGTAATGCTACTTACCATTAAGTTTGGGTCTGGAATGGCTCTCCATCTTTTATTTGATCCTCTGTACATCTTGTTCTCTAGCCATTTTAGGGCCCTCCAAACTCCTGTCATGCCTAGCCTGTTTAGCTCCCCCCATGGTCCGAATTGACCCAGAAAATCTTCCTCCCTGATCGCAATCCATTGCGGATGCTCGTGCATGAACCATCGCCTGCATTTTGTTTAGCTTGTAAGTCAACCTGCACCCATGCATACCTTCAAGTAAAAAGGAACAAATCTTGTAGTCATGGTATGAACCTACCTTGTTCTATCACTTTCAGAGTCGCATGTCTTCAACATATCGTAGAAAAGGATCACATTTTCTGCTCTAGGCTGTTCATGTCGTAGGCCAAGTCTCCCAGGGAAATCAACATCCATCTCAATATTCACTATGTGGATCAATAGACGTAGTAATGCCCCCTTGTCAACTGTACCCACATCTTTCCCTGTAATCGCAAATGAAATGGCGTTACCTTATGCGATTACTGTGTTCTCATTTATAGGAAAAAAAAGGTCATCGGGCATGCACTAATGTTTTTACCTGCTCCGCCAGCTTCATGACCTTCCACCAGTGCGCACTCCATGGTGCTATTAATCCCTAGGTTATCTGCTTCAGCTGGTATAGTACCTGCATCATCAGATAAAATTTTCAAAACCGTAGCCACACAACTAAATGTCATGCTGCTGGTGAAGTAGTTCTCTTACCTGCTTCCCTCACCCGGCAATCCAAATTAGCTTCGGAGTTGTGGAGAAGACCAACTAACATTGCTGCATAACATTTTCACTCTTTTTAGACAATGTCTAACTTGACCAAGAAATTTTTATATTTACAACTTAAAGAAATACCTGTCGTACACCACTCTTCTGATCCGGTTGTTTCGTTCTCGCTTGTAATTTTACACGCACCCTCAGTTTCATGTCCTTCAGCTCCCAAATAATTAGCTAGCTCAAGGTCACCTCTGTGCTCTGAAGTTGGCAACGCCAGAACCACGCACCCTTCACCTGATGGTACAAGTGCCGTCGTAGCTCCGCCCGCATCCGTACCCTCGCCATGCTCGCCTTCTTCTCCATCTTCCTCAGTGCCACATTCAGCACCATGTTGGTTCACCAGTGCAACGACCATGCCCCATGTTTCATAGCGGACCACTTCTTATTTACCGATTTGCTGTAGAATAAATGCAACAATGTCAACAACGGAACGTGGCAGCCTCACCTTCTGCTTCGTTGTCCATGTCGTCTCTGCAAGGGATTATATCAGCTATCTCCGCCACAAATTGTACCTTCTTCTTTGGTCTCTTCATCTCTAGTCTCTTCAGCAGGGCTCCTCTTTTCTTTCCCACTTTTTTCACCTTATGCCGCACATCTTGGCTTCTGTCGTCTGCACATACTTCATCCCCTGGACCAGCTACACCAACATTTTCAGTTATTTCTCCACACCACCACCGCCCCCCCCCCTAAAGAAATAAACATTATCTTGTTCCTGAATTACCTCTGTTTCCTTGTAGGTCTTCATCCATACTTGCAGTTGTCATGACATCGCCAGAACGGACCAACCGATTGCTATCTGAAAATTCATCCAGGAACGGCTTACATATGTTTTACTTTTTGTTGTAATGCATTTTCCCTCTTTTTTCATGCTTTTCATGTGCTCACCTGATGTATTGTTCCCACCCGCAGGAGTCGATTCTCCATCATTGTCAGCACCCCCCAGCTCTGTCGAAGATATCTTCTTTTCATCTCTCAGTATGATCAAGGATAATGCTGCATCCTCTGAGTTTGTTCCGTAAGATACCGCCGCTCCTTCATCCACACTCCCACGTGTCTCCATCAACAAAGTCGCACCCGCAGCTGCCCCTGTTGCAGATCCGTCACTTTGGGGACCCACTTGCCCATGATGCATAGCATCTACAGGAAATCACGGAAAGGTTGTACAACTACAATTAGTAAATATTGTTACAAATTTGACGAATGCCACAATTTACCGAAGATTATCCGGATGTTGGCAGCTAACCTGTATTCTCAATGTCTGTGATATCTAAATATCCCATCTCACGTAGTAGAAGGTGAAGTAATTTTGCCTTCAAGCCTTCCACTGTGTCCAGAGCTTCATCCACTAGCGCTGTCTTTCTGTTTTCACTAAGTTTTTGTTCGTCCTCAGCTGCGCTCAGGTCACTTGCCAGTTGCAAAATTACATTTTTGAACTTATCAACGACCTCGTCACCGAGTATTCTCCTCACACCAGATTTCCGCTGCACACAGGGATTTTATCAGTTTTCAGTTTCTAAGAAAGTCTTGCTAGAGTTCTCATATTAAGATACACACCTCTGCTAAGGTTGCAAAGCTAGCAATTACAGGATGCACCCTTTCTCCTCTCTGCATCATGCTGTCCACTGATCTTGTCTACAAAAAAGACATCACAATGTGTCAGACATAAGGTAAGGAAGTACATAGCAGCAAGGTCATCACGAATTATGGCATGTCCTATTTTGCAGTTTCAGAGTAAATCTAATACCTTCAACAAAGGGATCGGATGTCCCCTGTCCTCAATGTCCATCTTGATTAGTTCACTCATTTTTTCAGACGTGTACGCTCCAATTTTTGGAACCAAGTCTGTCGACAGACTTAGGACACCAAAATCCACCCACTCTAAGTAGTAAAGCTGCATCAAGAGAAGGATTAGCACTCATTGAACTGGACCAAAGCTCTCAAAAATATGGTTCCTAAAGGTAAGACGAAACCGACCTGAATGAACAGATGCGAACCCCCTGGGGTGAAAGCTGTGGCCCCCTGGGTGATGTCCTGTTGGTAATTATCAGCGCTCGATCGCAGGACGTTCAGTATGTACCCAGCCCAATCGTACTCACAGATTTCTCCTGGTTTGGCCACGCAAGCCAGCAGCTCATCTGGCACATTTGCGTTTGGTGGACGTGGGGATACTAAAGTTGAGCAAGCGAGCAAAGTGTATGCTGCCAAAAGCGGCCCACTTGTCTCATTGTTTAGACCGTACGCATCACAAATCTGAAGAGTTCTTTTCAGATCTGTGATGCTAATCCCTCGCTTACCATTTACACGTATCTTCAACAACTTCTGTACCGTCTCAACTTTTTTCCCCTTATCTCTAGGTGTTCCTAGCCTAATATTCCTACTCCCGGACTTGACCCCCATGATTTTTTCTACGTCCCACCTTGTTATATCACGGATCTCCCCATCGCGGAAGTGGAATCTCAAAGTATCCTTGTCTGATGTGTCCAGGCGCTCTAGGCAGTACCCGTAAAAGTTCTTGTCAAACGGACTCGAGCATCTCACCGTGAGCATGGAGGCCAGACCCGTCTTCTCCACAAGTGGGTAGCACATCGTCCCTACTCCGAGTAGAGGCGCCGCGGAGAACACACCCCGCATGCTTCCGGTCTTCTCCAGGTCTACTCCCTGCGCCACCTTGAACGGCTCGCCGCCTAGGCATCCCCACGCGCTGCTCCTCCTAGTCGCCAATGGTGACCGATGTCGTCGCGACGATGATGCCATCCCCGACATCTCCGCCATTGTTGGCTGCACATGCACGGCCAGCCAGCAGATTGGAACCACGATGATCCACCAAAAACTAACGAGGGGAATACTAAGCTTACCGCCGCCTGTGGCTGGTCAGGCTCCGTTGCCGCCGGTCTCCTACGCTGCCACCGGATACCGTGCAACCCTAGCGAGCTCTCCCCTTCTCTCCACTGCTTTGCTCTGCTTCTTGCTTCTATTCCCCTCTCTCCCTCAATGACCACTGTTCAACCCGCTCCACGGTAGGATATTTTAGCGCCTCTGTATTACTTCCGGACTGCCTTTTTTTTACTCTCCTCATTTACTAGCGCCAGCTACCACGCACTCACCCTCCTAAACCAGCCCGCCACACAAAAGTTGAAATGCAACATGCATGTTTGGCACGCATAGCAAGCCAACTGACCTTATTTTTGTACGCACCACCCACACTGGCGGAGACGTTTCTCTCGCTCCCGTGCTCGTACGTGCAGATGGTACCATTCGAACTTTCCAAAAAAAGTGAAGCACAATGGGTTCACTGGTAAGTGTATCTATATGGTCCCATCTCCCATTGGCCGGACGCTGAAGGACCATCCCCTCTGCAAGTGTTGTTTCCGACATCGCAGCTGTTTTTTGTGCCAACTTTTCGCTACGGTACGAGTGAGCTACTGTTCCTCCAACACAAACTACAGTAAATTCACCTCTTTTAGTTCTCATCAGCTGAAACTTCCTGCCAAAGTGGTCACACCGTATCCACTCGTTTTGGATTCGCATGAATGCACTGCTTGTTAATCACACATGCAATGGCCCGCCAGCGCAGCGAATCATCTGCATGCATGCAGCCCCTGGCGCCCACCCTCCTATACGCTACAATTTAATTAAGTTATGCCAGATTTGCCACTAAGTACGACAGCAGGTGCGCCTACATTTTATTAACTTCATCGATGAGTATAGCTCGTACGCTCGCATGCTCCAGTCTCATTAATTACCATGGCTAACCATTGCATTAATAAAATGTCTTGCGTTGATTGCAGAGCAACACGCGAGATTTTTAATAAAAAAGGACTTGCTGGCCAGCAGATCACTGACTAATACATCGGTTCTAGATTACATCCTGATCATATCACGGCAATCAGTTCGACACTACTCCCGATTCAGACATAGATACCAGTCCTTTTTTTAAGCACACACCCACTCTTAATGCTGGTCTGAAAGGGTAGATTACTCCCATGCAGACCCGGATGCCCACGAGCCTACTCAAGACGCTGCCTCTTGGAGACCTGGCTGGCTGCATCGTCTTCCTCCTCGGTCTCGCTGCCGCCTTGCTGGCGGATGCCTGACTCCTCTCCCTCCTCCAACACGGCCGCCGGCACATCATCTTCAAGGTCTGGATCATAATCGCCTACTACTTCGACCAGAGTCACTATCTGCATAACCTCCTAAGGAAAGGCAAAAAAGGAGATGCGTATGAACACACGGAAAGCATTTTGGATCCAAAACCAAGTTTCATCAGTGCTTACCTCTGCGTCTTCTCCCTCCTGGCCCCCATCACCCTCCGTCTGCACAACTATCTGGCCTTCCACCGATTCCTGCTAGTACCAAAATCGCAAGCATTCTATGGCATTACCTTCCACGCATGTTGCCACTCTTAAAAAACAAGCCAATCACTTAACCAACATCTCACATGGTCGTCGTTGAGGTCCAAAATCTCATTCTCCATAGATGCTCCGCCTCCTGCATCACCAACCAACAGTTGTCCTTCTCCAGAGAGAGTCTCGTTGTTCTGGGAAAACCGACGAATGAGAAGATCAGTACTACGCATAGCAAGAAATAGTAATGCATTCAGACATGGAGTTGCATACCTCGTCGCTCATGTAGCCCGGTGGTGACCAAGCTAGACTGGAGATCACTACACCAGAGCTGGGCCAGCTGAAGGAGGCAGCCATGTTCACCGTCAGAGAGTGCCTGCTACGAGCGGAGTGAGCCTCGCGTTTGTGGTACGAGCTGTCGAAGCCTCACACGGTTCATTATGTAGTACTGCGGCAGCTCACATCCCGCCAGCCGGTATTCAAATTTCAAACATTCAAATAAATGACCGGCTCATCCACGCGTCCGGAGCCTCTTGAATCCACGCGCGCGTGGCAGTCGTACGTGCACGCTGCTTACCTGCCTTCTCCTTCACCAGCTCGCAGTGCGCACAATCCATAGCTACACCACCAGACATCACCGCTCCGTTTCTGTCATTTCTAGTACATTAAAAGCTAACACACTTAATTTCGCACAGCAAGTACTGATCAGTTTGTTACAATCTTGGTTACATCACAAATCACAGGAAAAACCTGGAGAAACCTACACCACATCAGTAATTATTCAGTCGCCGGCAACTCTGCCACATGTGTTCCTCCTATGGCCAGCGACCCCACAGTTACTGCACTTCGCTTCCTTTCTTGGAATTTTTGGAGCATCGCCCCGATCAGGGCAAGTTGTTCTTTTGTGTCCTTTCGTCTTGCAGATGCTACAGAACCTGCTCCTCTTTGTCATCCCTTCATACGGCGCTTTGTCTCTAGCATTTGTTGGCCTGCCTGATTTTAATTTTTTGGATGGAGGTGCCAAACCAGCTAGCGCATTGCTCTCCTCGGAATTCGCCTCGCTCACCTCTGCAATGGCACCACCCTCAACAGCAATCTCAGTGCATCGCCCTTTCTCCGTAAGACGGTCCTCTAGTCCCTTCCCATCGCGTGCCAAGTCGAATGGCTTCATGACCACAAGTGCTTGATTGAAGAGAGCCATCAGAGTGTCATAAGCTTCAACACTAGCATCCCCTAGTCTCACCAACTCGAGCGCTTGAACGTACATTCGGTTATGCCTGAAAGTCAAGGTCGTTGCACCGATCTTGTCTCGTTGGTAATGCTGCAAGTGTTCTGGAAGTACATCCCGTGCATCCTTCGTCCATCTTTTCACTATGTGTTTTTTTGGAATGTCAGTCATCCCTAGGTAGTCCATCACCTGTTACATATACGAGCAGGGATTAGGCAGATTCTCATTAGTTGTCGAACAACCATTTTTTGCTGTTTGCAACAGAAATGCCTAACCTTCAGGACATGCGCGCAAAGCATTCCCATGTGCTCAAAAAGTCCACATTCGCACTCAAATAGGTCACCGCTGTCATGCATCCTCACCATGAACACTACTCTGCTCCATTTTTCACGTTTATCTGGTCTTGTGTGCGTAGCCCTGTACAATGCATTTCGCTCTACCTCCTGAACTCTGTATCCTCCTGCCTCATACAGTATCAGCTGGAACTGCTCGAACATGGATCTGGTGTAGACTTTGCTTGCATCCAGCTCAATGGACGAGTTTGTTCGCAGCACAACTCCTCCCTGCAAATATAAACTGCTCAGCCATAACACTCTAGTGTGTCCAAGTATTTTCAACCACACCAAATTAATACTTACAATTTTGGTCCTCTTTTCCTCGTAGCTCTCATCCGACGCCCTATCGAACTGCAACCTCATGTACTGCCTCACAAACATATGCATTGGAGACCCCGGGGGGACGTAGCTCTTCAGCATATGGTTCGCACTCTCGCTGCGTTGTGTACTAGTCATCTTAGCACAGAATACACCCTTGAAGTATGGCTTAGCCCATTTCTCTCTTATCTCAAAGAGTTGAGTCATGTATGCATGGTTCTTCAAATTGTGCTTCTCCAGCAGCTGACCCCATGCTTCCTCAAACTCATCAACAGTTAGCATGTGATTCACAACTTTATGGAACTCTTGCCTGAATTCATTCCTTTTGCCGTACAGACATCCAAGGCTCTCCTTTGCTTTCTTCAGTACATGCCACTTGCACCAGCGATGCACCGTGTCTGGAAGCATCTTCTTAATGGCGATCTCCATAGCTCCACACTGATCTGCAAAGAGATAAACATGGAAGGATACACTAATCAGTTGTTTCGTGAAATCCAGGTTAGAACTACTAGAAGAGAAATGCTGGCATGGAGGCTGTACCACACACCTGTTAGTATCGTCCGAGGGGCTACACCACCCATCATCCTAACAAACTCAGTGAACACCCACTCGAAGCTTTCCACTTGCTCATCCCTGATCAGCACTCCGACCAGCAATATACTCTGGAAATGGTTGTTCACTCCAACGAATAGGCCGAAAGGCATGTTGTAAACATTCATCCTATAGGTCGTATCAAACGTGACTACATCACCAAAGAATTTGTACTTGAGCCTGCTGTCCCCTGTTGCCCACATCAAATTCCTTATCCTGCCCTCGCCATCCGGTTGTACCCTAAATACAAATTCAGGGTCGTCTGCACCTAGTTCATCAAAAACTTCGATTGTCTTCCTCACGTCGTCCTCTGCCTCGTCCCTGCTAATTTGCCCACACAGGCTCCGAAGAGATCTTTTCGTAAAGGGCACATTCTCCACTGTCCCAAAGAACCCTCCGATTATGCTGTACACCTTGCTCAGGTTGATGTTGTTCTTCCTTAGGTTACGAACAAGGTCTCTCGTGTACACGTCAATGTGCTTGTGTGACGGCCAGTGCAACATTTCACCACAATTAGGCGTCATGACATGGTTATGCTTGACACGATGCTCTGTGATGTACCACCCGTTGTCCGATGTCCTCAACAGCCTAATCATTGCAGGACACTCACACCTACACGATCTTGTATTTTCTTGAAGCGGTTTCCCCTGCAAGGCAAACATTTTTGTCGTTGTGAGTAATGTACCACAAAGATGGTCAGCGAAATCCGCAGTGCTATTGCGATTTGCGAATTTTGCAACATTCATTCATACCGAGCATCCACATACAATCTCCTGCATGGTCTTCCTCTTATCAGGATTTAGCCTGCTTTTCCCATATCTAATGCCAAAGCCATGTTCCCACGAATACAGATTGTAAAAATCATAAGCCTCCGTCAGGGAATCGAAAGTGGTCCCTAACTCTGGCTTGACTACTTCATCATCCTGCCTGTCCACGAAGCCCCTGATAGTCTTCTCAAGCGCTCCCATCCTGCCAGGACAAGGCGTACGCTCTATCGGATTTGCGCCTACTCGTACCCTAGCACAAAAACAGCCAGCTGATGTCAAAATAAATACAATTTTTACGTATCGACATTTCTAAAGTACTAATGATCTGCTATTTTTTTCACCCTATGGAGATTCAGTTCTTATAAACCTGCTAACTAATCTTTTTTCTGACAAATTGTCAACACTTTTACATTCATCATCAGCTATCATAACAGGAAAGCTCTGCATCTCAACTACATTTTCTGCCTAGTTTTCCACCTGGATATGTCGTAGTTTTTAGTTCCATGGTCAATGCTTTTTTGCCACCCACATTAGTGGTAACCAGCAAAGTTCTGCACCTCTAGCACACATATCAAGCAGGAGTACTTAATTTTTTCCCCTTTGCAATCCATAACCGTAATCAAGTCGAACCACAAAACTTGGACTAAGACATTTTTCTTTGCAGCGAGGTCGGTCATGTGCCTAGTAAATTCGTCATCAGTACACTAATCATGCAGGATGCTGGACTTCTGGACTACTGTACACCACTGTTGCTAGCGACAGATAATATTCACCTTGTGTTCATCTGGCGAACACAAATTAGATTCTCAAAACGCCACACACATTTTTTCGGTATGGATTTTGAACGTACCTTCTTATCCATCCTACAGATTTCGGATCAGGCTTCACAGCTGACTCTCCCGACTCTGCTGGGGCGCTCTCTCCACTGCATTCGGTAGCGCTGGCGGCGCATCTGTCATGGGCAGCGACAGAAGAGGCGGCAGCCCAAGGTCTCCTCCAGCCAGCACCCTCGCTGACTTCATCTTGGACCGAACCCGCCGAGACCGCCGCTCCTGGGAAGATTGGCAACCTTCGCCGCAGACGACGAACAGAGATGCAAATTAGGGATGGGGGGCGCAACGATGTTTTGCAGAGTGGAGGGCGTGGGGAGGTTGTCTCACCTGCACACCGGATCTACAGGGAAGCCCCCGTCGGCAGTCGCCGGTCCCGGGCCAGCCGCCGCCGCCCAGGTCGCCTCTGCCTCCGCCTCCATGCCAGACGCCCGCGCTCAAGCTTCGCTAATTTTTTGCGACCCACCCTTTTTTTGTGGCCCAGAAAATATCTTACCATTGGGGGCATCCAAACAAAATGAGCCCATTAAAGGCCCCATCCAACGCTCCATTTAGTGCGGTAGGTAGAGAGAGGCTAGCTTTCTCTTTTTTACTCTGCCTGGATTCATCCGGAAGTGTGCAGCGCTCTCCAGATTCATCGACGTGGCATTTACCATCTTTTTTCTCATTCATTTATTTTTTAATTAAGCTGGCGCAGCAGTACCCCTCCAAACCCCCTGCCTTCCATACACGCGGGGGATCGGTGTCGGTGTTTATCTTTTTTCCCCGCTTTTTTTTCGCCGTTTTCGCAAGGTGGAAAGAAAAACCTGGACCATGGCACAGGAACCTTGTTCTCGTCTGTACCGTCGGCACAACTCCGTCCACTACCGCCAACTGGCCATTCCGCCCCACTTCGTATTTCTACCCGTACATACGCCGCACATACGGGACCCCCCTCATTTCCGCCATTTTCTGCCGCGGGAGACTAACTTCATTTATGACGCCTGCATGTCGTATCTGTCGCAACGGACGGCTGTGATAATACTACTATATAGTAGTATGACCCATATCGCTGCTCTCTGTTACTACATGCAAATAAAGCATAGGTATGAAAAACATGGTCAAAGTGAACTTGCCTGGTATTACTTGATGAAGATAACAACGCTCTCAGAATAATGACTTAGTAGAACTATTTGTCACTCCGTTGAAAATCTATATAGTCAAACATAACATTCATATAAGCAAACATACTAGCAAGCAATTCTAACACTCATAATAAACCAACAAATAAAGTGCAAAGCAACAAGGGACACCAAAAGAACAAAGGAAACTACACAACAAAACTACTAACGAAACTCTAACACATATCACAAAATAGTTTTGTCCTAAGTAAAAACTTAACAAAAATTAAAACACTAAACTAATAAATTAATAGAAAAAATACAAAGTAAAACAACTAAGTTAACAGAAGGTATTTTTCATAAAAAAATATTTGCAAAAATAAATAAATTAAAAGCTAAATTAAAACTCTAATTATGCTTAAAACAAAACTAGTAAGAAAAAGAAATAAAACATTTTATTCTTTCTGTAAATAAAAGTTCACCCTCTACAACTGCAGAAACAAATCTGAAGTAAAATATGACAGAGGTAAAAATAAATTTTTTAAATAATTAGAACAATAGAAAACAGCAGCAAGCTAACAAAACTAGAAAAGCGTGTTTTCGAGTAAAAATATTTTTAATAAAAACTATAAATACCCAAATTAATCTTACTGCTAGGCGAGGTAAAAAAAGCAGTGACAAAAAGAATCACTAAAATAAAATAATCCTAACTCACTTTATAGCAGAAGTACTAATCTGACTAAAACTAATATAAAACTATTTTTATAAGCTTAAACATGGCCGAATCTATTTTTCTACAGAAACTACCAGAAATTTGTAAACTAACAAAAAATAATCAACTAAAAATAATAAATAACCTAAAAGATATAGACTTTACAAGAACAGAACTATTCTGTTTTAAAAACAGAAACTAAAAAAACTAAAAAAAACAGGCGCTACTGGGCCTATCTAACGCTCAAGCGAACACTAACTAAAACGCGCTCGCGGCTAAACAGAATAACCGACCGGTTCGATCAACTGAAATAAACTGTAACTAAACCAGGAAAAGACCGAACTAAAACCGATCTAAACAAATAAACCTAACCCTTCGTGTGATCTAATCTAGGCCGTTCATGCGCGATCCAACGATGGTGGAGAGTTCAAGTGGCTTACAGCGAACTCGACGGCGACGGCGGACGACGGCGGCTCGGGCGGCGACGGCGCAGCGGCTCCGGTGGTCCGGGGCGACGGCGGTGACGTCGGGGAGATGCGGCGGAGCAAGGCGGGGGTGGTGGTGATCTCAGCGGCGATCGAGGGTGGCGGTAGCGAGCGGCACGAGCTCGACAGAGCTCCTGGTGAGCTCCAACTCCGGCGACGGGCGGTGATGCTCAAGGCTGCGGCTCCGGCGATCCCTGGGCGAAGAGAGGATGTCAAAGAGGTGCGGGAGGAGGTGGCGGTTCGGGTGAAGGTGCTGGGAGGGGCAGAGAGTGCTCACCGGCGTCGGGAGTGGCGGCGAACCGAGGCGACGGCGACGAGATGCGTTCGGCGAGGGCGTGGGCGGTGGTGGGTTTCGGGGTTAGGGTTTTAGGGGGATCGAGAGAGGATAGGCATAGGTATTTATAGGACATCTTTCTTGGGGAAGGGGTCGAGTCGGGCTAGGGTTTAGCGAGGGCTCGGACTCGGCCAGCGTGAGCGCGTGCGGGATATGTGCGCGTGGCTTGCGGGAGGAGGAAGATGGGGTGGGGTCGGCGCGTCAGTGAGAGAGAGAGAGAGGGGAGTTCGGTCGGGCGACCGAGGCCTAGCGGGTGCGGGCGTGCGGCGCGCTAGGCTGGCGGCCCTGGGCACTGGTGGGCTGCGGCCTTGCTGGCTGGGCCGGTTGGCCTGGCCAGTTCGGGGGGTTTCTCCTTTTTTTTGAATTAAGGTAGAGGGAAAAAAACTAAAATAAGGGAAAACTATAATATTTTTATATAGGACATATATATACCAAAATTCCCAGAAAAAAATTCTAAAAGATGAACTATTTTTCAGAGGCGAAAAATAAAACTTTATAAAAACATTTTTTAATTCCAAATAAAATCAAATTTGAATTCAAAATTTTGGCATTATTTTCTTCTGACATTTTTGGAGTGTCATTTTAACTCCTCTCATACTTTTGAACAAGTATTTATCAGGGATTTTTGAACTGAAATTCAAATGCCAATTTGAATCCAAATTCAAGCAAAACTCAAATGCCTCTGAAATTCCCAAATGCCACTCAATTACACACAATCAGTCACACGGCAATCAAACAAACAATCATAAAATATTCATTTAATATAACATTCCAAAATTTAGAATTTTGGGATGTTACACTATGACCGGAGGAGTAAACTGTGGAGGGGGGCACCGCACATGGCTAAGAGAACAATTGATGTGCTATGGGGTGCCCTCTGTCCCCGTATATAAAGGAGGGGAGGAGGAGGCAGCCGCCCAGGAGGGGCGCGCCATGGGGGGAGTCCTACTAGGACTCCACTCCTAGTAGGATTCGCCCCCTCCCCTTTCCTTTCTTCACTGGAGGGGAAAAGGAAGGAGGAGGAGGAGAAGGAGGAGGAGGAGGAGGAGAGGGGGAGGGAAAGGGGGGCGCCACCCCCTCCCCTAGTCCAATTTAGACTGCCATGGGGGGCGCGCGGCCACCCCTTGCGGCCCTCCTCTCTCTCCACTAAGGCACATCTAGGCCCAATACTTCCCCGGGGGGTTCCAGTAACCCCTCAATACTCCGGTAAATACCCGAACCACTTGAAACCATTCCAATGTCCGAATACTACCTTCCAATATATGAATCTTTACCTCTCAACCATTTCAAGACTCCTCGTCTTGCTCGTGATCTCATCCGGGACTCCGAACAAACTTCGGTCACCAAAAACATTTAACTCCAATCATCATTGAACGTTAAGCGTGCGGACCCTACGGGTTCGAGAACTATGTAGACATGACTGAGACACATCTCCGGTCAATAAGCAATAGCGGAACCTGGTGTAACGCCCCATATGTAACCTTCCCGAATTGTACTCCAACTCATGCCGTTTCCGGCATTAAGTTATATTTAATTCTCGGGTTCGGGTCTTTGTCTCCGTGTGTTGTTTTTGTTTTTCGTGCATGTCATATCATGTCATCACGTGCATTGCATTTGCATACATGTTCATCTCATGCATTCGAGCATTTTCCCCGTTGTCCGTTTTGCATTCCGGCGCTTCGTTCTCCTCCGGTGGCCATTTCTAGCTTTCTTTCGTGTATGGGGATTAAACATTTCCGGATTGGACCGAGACTTGCCTTGCGGCCTTGGTTTACTACCGGTAGACCGTCTGTCAAGTTTCGGGTCATTTGGACTTCGTTTGATACTCCAACGGTTAACCGAGGGACCGAAAAGGCCTCGTGTGTGTGCAGCCCAACACCCCTCCATTTTTGGCCCAAAACCCACCAAACTCTGCTCCATCGTCTCGGTCGTTCGATCACGATCGTGTGGGCGAAAACCGCACCTCATTTGGACTCTCCTAGCTCCCTCTACCTCTATATAAAGGCCACTCCCCGAAATTTTCGGGCAAACCCTAGTCCATCTCCCTCCTTCCGCAGCCGGACATGTCCGCTGGACGTTCGGACGCGTCCGCCGCCGCCCTCGTCCAATAGGGACGCGCCACGTCACCTGGGGAGAGCCCCACTTCGCCGCCACCGCGCGGGCCCGCCAGGCCCGCACCGGGCCCCCGCGGCCCATCTGCTCCCCGCCGCCGCGGATCAGCGCCGCCTTCGTCCTCTCCGCCACCGGCCGCCGCCAAGTTCGCCGGCCGGACCTCCCCGGCGACCCCCGTCCTCGCCGCGGGCCGCACCTCGCCGCCCCCGCACGTCGCCGGCCACCGCGGCGCACTCCGGCCACCGCGGCGCACTCCGGCGACCCCCCCCCCCCCGGCGCCCTTCTTCCTCGCCGGACCTGCCTGCCCTCGCCGGAACCGCGACGAGCTACAGTGCCGCGCCGGCTACTGTAGTGCTGGATCTGGTTGATCCCTCTCCCCCCGAAACCCTAATTCCGTGAATTTTCGTGCTACCTTTGACCTACCATATCTTTGCATCCGTAGCTCCGATTTGGGCATGTGATATATCAAAATCTTCGTCTCGACGAGTACATCATTTCATTCCATTGCATCATTTGCATTTGAGGTCATCTTGGTGCCAAAAATGCTGTTGGAAGGAGGCATTATGAGTTAAATTGCAGATCCGTTAGTTCATCATGCACTTTTGTCATTTTTGCCATGTTTAATCCGTGCATGATATGCCTGTGCCCCTTTGGGATGAATTGTTAAGCATGTTGTCTTCTTTCCAGAGGTGCCTCCCATGCATTTTTAGGATGTGTGTGTTGTCTTGTGCAAGCTTGCAAAGAGGGGTACCTGAGTTTACTGATTTCAGGGACTTAGTGAAAATCACTAAGTCTGGGATGTTTTAGTTCACGATGCTATATGTCCAGCTTGTTTCCTAGTGATCCGTGCCTCTTTTGAGGATGATCAATAAGAGTGATTTGTTATGCTTGTTGTTCTTAATCCATCCATTTCTTTACTTGTTATGTTGGAGCGCCCTAGGTTGACTCAATCAAGCTCAACTTTTGCATAGTTGTTGTTTTGGGCAGATCGTAAACTCTTTTGCGATTTTGCCGGGGTTATTGCTAGTGATCCATGCATGCTATGCCATTGTTCTTGCCATGTCTAGCTAGCATTTTGTGCCTTCTTAATGTATATATGCTTGCCTTGCCATGACTTGCACCGTGGTGAGTGCATCGAGCTCATTTACATGCCTCCGTGAGTTATATATCAGCATGTCCCAGTTTTCACTAAGTCTGAAAACTGATTGTGTTTCATCGATGTTCGTGTGCTCGGTAGAGTATTTTGTGAACCCTTTTGGCCCCAGGTCATTTTGGGTGTTTTGTTAAGCTTGTTGAGTAGCTCCATGCCATGCTCTTACTTGCCATGTTCAGGTTTTGCTTCATGTTGTTTTGCTGCTCCGAAGAGAGCATCGTGGTCTGAAATTTCAGACTAGCGTTAATTTCGCTAAGTCTGAAATCTGTTTTGCTTATTCAGTTTTGCCATGCTTGTTTGAAGCCCTTAATGGATGAATTTTCCTATGCCTCAGTCCTGGTGATTTGTTAAGCTTCTTGAGTACATCACTTCCATGCATTTTGTTTTCATGTTTGATGGCTGTAGCATGTTCATTTTGTTGTATTTAGGAGCCTACTTGCTGTAAATTGCAGATCGGTTCGTTTAGTAAAACGCTTGCCATTTCTAAACCGTAGCTCCGATTGCCATGATCTTTATATCGTTTTCAGGGGATTTCTTCCCCTCTATCCAGTGGCACACTTGGTTTTCCAAGTTGAGGCCAGGTTCATGCATTTCCTGTCACGTCTTGCATTTTGCATCCCGCATAGCACATCATCTTTGCATCTTATTGGTTGCCTTTGCACGTGGTTGATTGTATCCTTGCTGCTTGTTTGTGTTGTTGGGTAGAGCCGGGAGACGAGTTCGCTAACGAGGAGCCCGTTAAGTTTTCTTTTGAAGATTCAGTCAATTCTGACAACTGTGCAGGCAAGATGATCACACCCTTGAAATCACTACTATCTTTGCTATGCTAGTTTGCTCGCTCTTTTGCTTTGCCAATGCTACGATGCCTACCACTTGCTTGTCAGCCTCCCAATTGCCATGATTGAGCCTCTAACCCACCTTTGTCCTAGCAAACCATTGATTGGCTATGTTACCGCTTTGCTCTAGCCCCTTCTTATAGCGTTGCTAGTTGCAGGTGAAGATTGGAGCCGTTCCTTGTTGGAACATTTATTTACTTGTTGGGATATCATTATATTGCTATGTTATCTTTACTCATCTATATACTTGGTAAAGGGTGGAAGGCTCGGCCTCTCGCCTAGTGTTTTGTTCCACTCTTGCCGCCCTAGTTTCCGTCATATCGGTGTTATGTTCCCGGATTGTTGCGTCCCTTACGCGGTTGGGCTATAATGGGAACCCCTTGATAGTTCGCCTTGATTAAAGCTTTTCCAGCAATGCCCAACATTGGTTTTACCATTTGCCACCTACCCTTTTCTTTCCCTTGGGTTTCCGGAGCCCTAGGGTCATCTTTATTTTAGCCCCCCACGGGCCAGTGCTCCTCTGAGTGTTGGTCCGAACCGAGCCACTTGCAGCGCCACCTCGGGGTAACTCGAGGGTTGGTTTTAGTTGTACGTAGTGTTCATCTGAGTGTGCCCTGAGAAAGAGATATGTGCAGCTCCTATCGGGATTTGTCGGCGCATTCGGGCGGTGTTGCTGGACTAGTTTTGACCTGTCGAATCATCTTGTTGTACCGGGATACCGAGTCTGATCGGTGGGTCCTGGGTGGAGGTCTATTCCTTCGTTGACCATGAGAGCTTGTTATGGGCTAAGTTGGGACCCCCCTGCAGGGATTGATCTTTCGAAAGCCGTGCCCGCGGTTATGGGCAGATGGGAATTTGTTAATGTCCGGTTGTAGATAACTTGAACCTAAAATAATTAAAATGAATCAACTGAGTGTGTTGCCGTGATGGCCTCTTCTCGGCGGAGTCCGGGAAGTGGACACGGCGTTGGAGTTATGTTTGCGTAGGCTGCTCTATATAGTTTCCGCTCGTGCTTTGCCTTCTCTTCTCGCTCTCCTTTGCGAATAAGTTAGCCACCACATATGCTAGTCGCTTGCTGCAGCTCCACTTATATTAACCCTTTCCTACCTATTAAGCTTAAATAGTCTTAATCGCGAGGGTGCGAGATTGCTGAGTCCTTTGTGGCTCACAGATTACTATTACACCAGATGCAGGGACCGACGATACTTCTCCGGATGGCGCGCTCGAGCTGAAGTGGGAGTACGACGAGGACTCTCAGCGATACTATGTGTGTTTGATGATCAGTAGTGGTGCCTATTCGGGGTTAGATCCAGGACCTAGTCGCTTGTTGGGGGTCTTTTCTATTTTGGCGCCGTAGACGGGCCATGAGTGATTGTATGATGGATGTTATTTATGTACTTTGATGTGACGTGGCGAGTGTAAGCCAACTATGCTATTATTCCCCTTTATATTATATATGTATATGGGTTGTGTAATGATTCCCGACTTGCGACATTGCTTTCAATGCGCCTATGTCTCTAAGTCGTGCCTCGACACGTGGGAGACATAGCCGCATCGAGGGCGTTACACCTGGATGCTCATATTGGTTCCTACATATTCTATGAAGATCTGTATCGGTTAAACCGCAATAACAACATATGTTATTCCCTTTGTCATCGGTCGGTATGTTACTTGCCCGAGATTCGATTGTTGGTATCTCCATACCTAGTTCAATCTCGTTACCGGCAAGTCTCTTTACTCATTCCATAATGCATCATACCATAACTAACTCATTAGTCACATTGCTTACAAGGCTTATTATGATGTGCATTACCGATAGGGCCCAGAGATACCTCTCCGATACTCGGAGTGACAAATCCTAATCTCGATCTATGCCAACCCAACAAACACCTTCAGAGATACCTGTAGAGCATCTTTATAATCACTTAGTTACGTTGTGACGTTTGATAGCACACAAGGCATTCCTCCGGTATCTGGGAGTTGCATAATCTCATAGTCAAAGGAATATGTATAAGTCATGAAGAAAGCAATAGCAATAAAACTTAACGATCATTATGCTAAGCTAACGGATGGGTCTTGTCCATCACATCATTCTCCTAATGATGTGATCCCGTGCATCAAATGACAACACATGTCTATGGCTAGGAAACTTAACCATCTTTGATTAACGAGCTAGTCTAGTAGAGGCTTACTAGGGACACTGTGTTTTGTCTATGTATCCACACATGTATCAAGTTTCCAGTTAATACAATTCTAGCATGAATAATAAACATTTATCATGATATAAGGAAATAACAACTTTATTATTGCCTCTAGGGCATATTTCCTTCAGTTCCCACTTGCACTAGAGTCAATAATCTAGTTCACATCGCCATGTGATATAACACCAATAGTTCACATCTTCATGTGATTAACACCCATAGTTCACATCGCCATGTGGCCAACACCCAAAGGGTTCACTAGAGTCAATAATCTAGTTCACATCTCTATGTGATTAACACTCAAATAGTACTAAGGTGTGATCATGTTTTGCTTATGAGAGAGGTTTAGTCAACGGGTCTATCACATTCATATCTGTATGTATTTTGCAAATTTCAATGTCTATAATGCTCTGCATGGAGCTACTCTAGCTAATTGCTTCCACTTTCTATATGTATCCAGATTGAGACTTAGAGTCATCTGGATCGGTGTAAAAGCTTGCATCGACGTAACTCTTTACGACGAACTCTTTATCACCTCCATAACCGAGAAATATTTCCTTAGTCCTCCAAGGCTAATTTTGACCGTTGTCCAGTGATCTACTCCTAGATCACTGTTGTACCCCCTTGCCAAACTCATGGCAAGGTACACAATAGGTCTGATACATAGCATGGCATATCGTATAGATCCTATGGCTGAGGCATAGGGAATGACTTTCATTCTCTCTCTATCTTCTACCATGGTTGGGCTTTGAGTCTTACTCAACTTCACACCTTGTAACACAGGTAAGAACCCGTTCTTTGACTGATCCATTTTGAACTCCTTCAAAATCTTGTCAAGGTATGTGCTTTGTGAAAGTCCTATCAAGCGTCTTGATATATCTCTATAGATCTTGATGCTCAATATATAAGTAGCTTCACCGAGGTCTTTTATTTAAAAAATCTTATTCAAGTATCCTTTTATGCTATCCAAAAATCTTATTCAAGTATCCCACTCACTTTCTTGTAAACACAGGTTTCACCATAAGTCTATATAAAACCATATGCTTTGATCACCTTATCAAAGCGTATATTCCAACTTCCGAGATGCTTGCACCAGTCCATAGATGGATTGCTGGAGCTTGCACACTTTGTTAGCACCTTTAGGATCGACAAAACCTTCTGGTTGCATCATATACAACTCTTCTTTAAGAAAACCATTAAGGAATGCAGTTTTGACATCCATTTGCCAGATTTCATAAAATACGACAATTGATAACATGATTCGGACAGACTTAAGCATCGCTATGAGTGAGAAAATCTCATCATAGTCAACACCTTGAACTTGTCGAAAACCTTTTGCGACAAGTCGAGCTTTGTAGATGGTAACATTACCATCAGCGTCAGTCTTCTTCTTGAAGATCCATTTATTCTCTATGTCTTGCCGATCATCGAGCAAGTCAACCAAAGTCCACACTTTGTTCTCATACATGGATCCTATCTCAGATTTCATGGCCTCAAGCCATTTATCAGAATCTGGGCTCATCATCGCTTCCTCATAGTTCGTAGATTCGTCATGGTCTATTAAATTGACTTCCAGAACAGGATTACCGTACCACTCTGGTGCAGAACGTGCTCTGGTTGACCTACGAGGTTTAGTAGTAACTTGATCTGAAGTTTCATGATCATTATCATTAGCTTCCTCTCTAGTTGGTGTAGGCATCACTTGAACTGATTTCTGTGATGAGCTACTTTCCAATTCGAGAGAAGGTACAATTACCTCATCAAGTTCTACTTTCCTCCCACTCACTTCTTTCGAGATAAACTCCTTCTCTAGAAAGGATCCATTCTTAGCAACAAAAATCTTGTCTTCGGATCTGTGATAGAAGGTGTACCCAACAGTTTCTTTTGGGTATCCTATGAATATGCACTTCTCCGATTTGGGTTTGAGCTTATCAGTTTGAAACTTTTTCACATACGCATCACAACCCCAAACTTTAAGAAATGACAGCTTTGGTTTCTTGCCAAACCATAGTTCATACAGTGTCGTCTCAACGGATTTAGACGGTGCCCTATTTAACGTGAATGCAGCTGTCTCTAATGCATAACCCCAAAACGATAGTGGTAAATCGGTAAGAGACATCATAGATCACACCATATCTAATAAAGTACGGTTATGACATTCGGACACACCATTACGTTGTGGTGTTCCAGGTGGCGTGAGTTGTGAAACTATTCCACATTGTTTTAAATGAAGTCCAAACTCGTAACTCAAATATTTGCCTCCGCGATCAGATCGTAGAAACTTTATTTTCTTGTTACGATGATTCTCCACTTCACTCTAAAATTCTTTGAACTTTTCAAATGTTTCAGACTTGTGTTTCATCAAGTAGATATACCCATATCTGCTCAAATCATCTGTGAAGGTCAGAAAATAACGATACCCGCCTCGTGCCTCAACACTCATTGGACCACATACATCGGTATGTATTATTTCCAATAAGTCATTGGCTCGCTCCATTGTTCCGAAGAATGGAGTTTTAGTCATCTTGCCCATGAGGCATGGTTCGCAAGTATCAAATGATTCATAATCAAGTGATTCCAAAAGCCCATCTGTATGGAGTTTCTTCATGCGCTTTACACCAATATGACCTAAACGGCAGTGCCACAAATATGTTGCACTATCATTATCAACTTTGCATATTTTGGCATCAATATTATGAATATGTGTATCACTACGATCGAGATTTAATAAACCATTTACATTGGGTGTATGACCATAGAAAGTTTTATTCATGTAAACAGAACAACAATTATTCTCTAACTTAAATGAATAACCGTATTGCAATAAACATGATCCAATCATATTCATGCTCAACGCAAACACCAAATAACATTTATTTAGGTCCAACACTAATCTCGAAGGTAGAGGGAATGTGCGATGGTGATCATATCAACCTTGGAATCACTTCCAACACACATCGTCACCTCGCCCTTAACTAGTCTATGTTCATTCTGTAACTCCTGTTTTGAGTTACTAATCTTAGCAACTGAACTGGTATCAAATACCCTGGGGTTACTATGAACACTAGTAAAATACACATCAATAACATGTAAATCAAATATACCTTTGTTCACTTTGCCATCCTTCTTATCCGCTAAGTATTTGGGGTAGTTCTGCTTCCAGTGGCCATTTCCTTTATAGTAGAAGCACTCAGTTTCAGGCTTAGGTCTAGCATTGGGCTTCTTCACGGGAGTGGAAACTTGCTTGTCATTCTTCTTGAAGTTCCCTTTCCTTTGCCCTTTTTCTTGAAACAAGTGGTCTTGCCAACCATCAACGCTTGATGCTTTTCTTGATTTCTACCTTCGCTGATTTCAGCACCGCGAAGAGCTCGGGAATCATTTCCATCATCCCTTGCATATTATAGTTTATCACGAAGTTCTAGTAGACTAGAGAACTTTGTCAATCACTATCTTATCTGAAAGATTAAATCCCACTTGATTCAAGCGATTGTACTACCCAAACATTCTGAGTGCATTACCGAGAGGGCCCAGAGATACCTCTCTGATACTCGAAGTGACAAATCCTAATCTCGATCTATGCCAACCCAACAAACACCTTCGGAGATACCTGTAAATCATCTTTATAATCACCCAATTACGTTGTGACGTTTGATAGCACACAAGGCATTCCTCCGGTATCCGGGAGTTGCATAATCTCATAGTCAAAGGAATATGTATAAGTCATGAAGAAAGCAATAGCAATAAAAATTAACAATCATTATGCTAAACTAACGGATGTGTCTTGTCCATCACATCATTCTCCTAATGATGTGATCCCATGCATCAAATGACAACACATGTCCATGGCTAGGAAACTTAACCATCTTTGATTAACGAGCTAGTCTAGTAGAGGCTTACTAGGGACACTGTGTTTTGTCTATGTATCCACACATGTATCAAGTTTCCAGTTAATACAATTCTAGCATGAATAATAAACATTTATCATGATATAAGGAAATAATAACGGGAATATTTCCTTTCACTTTGTTGACAATTGGCGTCTGGTGGTCGAGTACGATGTTCAGATCTTGACTCGAGGTCGGAGAACATGGGCCATGCCTTCGTATTGAACCACGACTGACTCGAGGGTTAGGACGGGCACATCAGCACGCTCCTCGATCTGGTCTGACACCCGGCCCGAGAAGGCAAGCTCGTCGAGCGAATCTGTGGCATGCTCCAGGTTACCAAATCTGACAATCTGACCTGGGACAAAGTTTTCGATCTGGCCAAGGTGGCCGGTCGAATCAGCGAAGAGAGTGATGTTGCCGAAGACAAAGATCTGTCCCAGGAAAAAGGTTAATCCATAACCAACCTGATCGCCGATCTAGAGGCGGGATCGAACCGCTTTGGCTACTCAGAGGGACCTACATGGGCCATTAATGATGGAGTCAAATCCAGCAGATCTCGGGTAGGGGGTCCCGAGTTGGTAGCCTTGGCACGATGGTAACACGGACGCATGATTTTACCCAAGTTCGGTCTCTCTCAAAGAGATAATACCCACCTCCTACTAGGATTGTACTAATTTCCAGGGAGTACAAGTTACAGGTTGATCTACCGCGAGATATATGGGTGTGTCAGCGTGTCCTCTACGAGTGCTACTAGATATCGGGGTGTACATAGATCGGTTACATCTAGGTTAATCGTGGCGTGAAGTCTTTGGAAGTTTCCATCTTGGCGCTCCTAGGCCCGGCAGACGAGGCACACTGGTAAATCATCTAGGAGGTCCTCGGCCCGGCTCACCTAACCGGAAGACGACGTGGTAAGCATCCCCTAGTCTAGGATACGATCACTCGAGGAGAGGAACATTGCTATGGAAGCTTCCAAGGAGCAAAAGATGTACGTCGGGGCACACGACTTGGATCCCAATGCAGCGAAGTTTGTTCACTGACTTCCATGCTAGTACTTGCATTTGTTTACAACTATTTGATTGCATGATTACAACGAAGGCAGGACAAGGCTGGACATTTGGTGCCCGTCCCGTCCGGACATTTGATGACTTTGGTTGGATGGCCTCTGCTCGACCGGATGTCGTGTTTGCGACATTTGGATTTCCGTCCTCTTCTAATTAAATCAAAACACAAATTTTAAGGCAGATCGAACGAACGGGTTAGGAGTTTCGGTAACCAATTGTGCAATTGATTCTATGTTGGCGTCCCTCTATAGGTGTATATAGACTGTTGTATGACAAACATGCGACGAGATAGTAGGCTTTTGCCATCAAACGGGACTCGCATAGATAGAGCGAACAAAATCTCACTGCTTGCATGTATGTATGTGCAATGAACTCAACTCTGGCAGAGTGAACAGAAGGGTGCTCAAATTACACCCACTAAATGAATGAACAACACCACTTCTGAGGGGTCAAGTTGAAACAGCAAAAAGGAACCTAACACCCCCTTTCCTTTCCCTTACATCCATCCCCCGAAACAAAACCATAGACAGTACAACATCACACCATCGTTCCACCACAACCACTACCACCACCACCAAAGCATCTATACACACTTTACAAAACACTGGCCTCTCTACCTCACATGAAACTCTTTCTCCTGACCAAAACAAAACCAAGAGCAGGAGGTGGAGCCAGCACATAATGCACAGTATAAGAAGATTCTATTGTCAGCACAACGACGCCTCCATTGTCTCATCCACTTCTTCCCCATTTCAAATGTGTTTCTGTTGTTTGCCTGTCCTCCGATGCCGAATGGCCTGGGCGTCAAGACGGGTCCTCATGCAGCACGTTTCTGCGAGCCAAGGTCAACCATGTGCTCTTGGTTGTCAACACGGGCAGATGCTTGTCAGATTACCAGATATACTTTAAATCAATGTCTTTGATATGTGCAGGTGAATCCTGATTTCTCTATCGCTATGAGCCCTTAAAGGTGTCATCTTTCAGTGACCAAGAAAACAAATGACCATTGGCATCCCCGCTCAGAAGCTGCTTCAGGTCGGGCGGTATACAAAGGGCAGTCACCGGGTGCTTGTGTGATTTGAGAACCTTTTGAAGAATTAGCCTGTATTCCAGCGTCTGGACATCCAGACCCGGCCCTCCATAGGTGGTTGTTGGGGATTTGTTTTTGTTGTTTGCTGCCTCATCAGACGTGCAGTGCACCATCTTCCATACCTTCACAGCACCACTTTGATGGCCTGTCACATACCAGTTTGTATCCTGCCAGTCTGAGTGTGTGGTGCTTGCCACAGATAAGATGAGATCAGAAGGAAGCTGAGAGGTGTTCACCACAGCAAGACAGTCTCCGTTGACGCTCCAAACGGCAAAAAGAACACCAGCACCAGTCAGAATCTCACCATTGAGGTTGTTCACATGTAATGCAGACACTGACGCTGGGAACCTAGGCAGCTGCTTCACAAAGACCAGGCCTGTCAGGTCCCACAAGATGACGGAACAATCGTCAGAGCCTGAGACTATTAATGAGTAAGGCTGACTGACATAGATGCATGTTATTTTGGCAGTGTGAGCACACAGGGCTTTCTCCATCCTCAGGAGACGACGAATGCCATCCTTCACAAATCTCCATACTGCAACTACTCCGTCATCACCACCTGTGGTGAGAATGTTGCCATCATGGCTCACTCCAGTGCACTGAATTTGACTACCACCATGAAGGTTCTCATGTGTTGATTGAAGTCTATCCTGATCATATGTCAATATTCTCAAGCTGCGGTCAGGAAATCCCCATGAGATGTACTCACTATAAGCAACTGGCTTGAGCAAGCTGTTTGATGCGGCAATTAGGATCTTGTCATTGTAGGTCACGATCTGGGACACTGATGATGCTGTCTTGCGGATCTCTTGGTGTGTGAGATAGGTGCTGTACCGTAGAGGATGAGGAGGAATTTTCCTGTCAGTCCGTCGCTGTGGATGGGCTTTTTGGAATAACTGTTTGGGGGTCTGGCCAAAGTGATTGATCTGTGCCAGTATCGAAGCCTTCATGGTAGGATCTGATACTGCATCTATGTCAACATTGCCTTCATATGTATAGTGATAGAAAACATTGACGGCATCTTCAGCTGCCTGCCATACACAAAAGAATATAGCCATTACAAATGCAACCAATGAATAAAAGCGGAAGTTACAAAGTGAAATATGGAAGACCGTTAACATTAATACTCCTTTTGCTTCACTTTATACTTCACCCTGTTTGATACTACAATACTGTCCACAAATATATACAAATAGTTCTACACAACAGAAATAAATGATCAAAACTAGTACATCTCAGGGAGCATGAAAAACACAAACCTATATCCAAATAATTCCATCGTAAAAACAATATACTTGATTTAATCACAAACATGTATGCGCCATCATAATGACCAAATGGCAGCTCCTTTAATCACAAACATGTACTCCCTCCGTCCGGAAATACTTGTCATCAAAATGAATAAAAGAGGATGTATGTAGATGTATTTTAGTTTTAGATACGTCCCTTTTTGTCCATTTTGATGACAAGTATTTTCGGACGGAGGGAGTATGTGCTATCGTAAAAACAATATACTTGATTTAATCACAAACATGTATGGAGTATGTGCTATCACAAGGACTAGGGGAAAGATAAAAGTTACAGGAGCTTGAGATGCTATACCTTTCCTCTCTGCTTATATCCAAAAATAAGATCAATCCAATGATGCAGATTCTCAGATACATAGTCTGATTCCAGAGCTTCCCGGTGTTTTCTAATAAATTCTCTGGTGCTACCTTTCGCCCAAGGTGGCAAAACAACATCACCGACCTGAGAACATTATTTCACAAAGTTTAGATGCTTGGCTCAAAAAGCTGAGCCTTGGTTAGAGTATCAGCATTACACCCGGCGCAAAGAGTAGTGAACTTCTGTCAAAGTAATACCTTCTCTCCTGATTGTTTCTCCCCCAAGTCCAGATTAAATCGGTTCTCCAAAAACTCGGGCAGATAATAGAACTCAGGAATGAGCTCTTTCACATCTGATGTGTTGCTCTTACCAGCAGCGCTTGTCCATGTATCTTTCACACTATTGAACAACCTGTCTGCATGGTCGAATTGTCCACCCTGCAGTTTCTGGTTTTCCATGCTGAATGGAGGCAGCCTTAGAAGATAGAAAAGAACAATCCCAGCACTTGAATAATGGGAACCATAATGGAACTTTGGTACATCAGGGTCATCCCAGCTATCATATCTGAAAGTAACGGAAGAGGTTAGTCAGTTGATGTTAGATGTTGGGAAGCACTGAAGACAGTAGAGATTTTTCATCAACTGAAAAAGAAAAGAACAAAAGAGGTATTTCTGATAAGTGTTAGATGAACAAACCTCTTACGGAACTCCTCTTCTCCTCCCTCTGTTTGACATCCCATTGGCTTATCAAGCTTACGGAAGCTCTGTGGGTTACTCAGATCTAAGTTATCGCTTTCGTAATCTGCAAGAACCCATGGAAATACTGGGTACTGTGTAAGGTCGCTATAACCCCGACCGGCAAGTGTATTTAGATGCATGAGATACTGGAAGTTGGTAATTTCTCCACTTTGCCATCTTTTGGAAAAAGATTTCGCCATAACTTTGAAAAGGCGGCTCCCCTCGCCGCTATCCTGCTTTGAGGAAGCTGATATTGTTGTGTCCAACCTGTGGAAAGCCATGTTTATTATCAAGTTTCTTTACTCGAGCATCCTAACATAAGTAAAGGTGACAAGTGAAAACATTAAAATGCCAAATCCTACAAGCTCAGATCGTTCATAAAAAATGAAGATAAAATCCTTTCACTGCCTCCTGAGCTAGTAATTACAAGAGACCATTCAGGAAGAAACATTGATAGCAAACAGCTCTAGTTAAACACAGGAACCGGGCAAGATCTACCTAATAAGAACTCAGATTTCATAAATTTACATGTATTTGCAGTTGACTGGCTGGTTTTGACCGACAATACTGAAACATGAACCTACTATGCTAGCCAATAAAAGACACGAACCAGTTATACTAGTAAGAACTAAGAAATGATAGAATCTTAACATTAAGCAAGTGTGCATAGAATTAACTCAACGTATATAACTGCAAAGGATTAAGAATACAAACATGCTATTCCGTGGGAGGTTCATGGCAATCAGAGTTCTGAAAACTTCCTCCCTCTCTTTTTTGTGGAAAACTAGAAGCTCGTTACACCCATCCATGCTGAAAATCTCGATTGCAACAGGTCGAAGCTGATAGTCACGTTTCAGGAGCTCATGGACACTATCAAGCTTCCACATATGCCATGGATGAGGCAGGGTGCTGCTATTGCAAAGATTTTCCTTACCCCAAGCACCTCCATTGTATGCCCATGCTCTACCACCAAGTGAGTCCTTTGCAGTTGCACCCCATGGTAAAGGTGATTTCTGCTGGGAATCAATGCTTCCCATTATATCCTTTTTCACACCTAAAGCCTGATCAATGACAGAAAGCTCATCTTGATCGGCCTTTTCACAAATGCAGTTGGAATCGTCGATGTAGAAGTTCTCAATAATGTATAAGCAAAGCTCCCCAATAAGAAATATACCATCGTGCTTGTCAAGACCAGCAACACGTTCACAATTGTACTTATGCCTGATCTTTTCAGAAGGTTCCATATAAGGCCTGATAAGATACTCTCCGTTGTCAAGCAACTCCTTATCTGATTTATCCTCTGAGGTTCTCGTATCAGTACCTTTAACTGAAGGTGGTTGTCTTGGTGAATATAACTCAGACTTACCTTGGACACTCTCTGACATGTGATAAGAAAAGGAACTTGATTTTGCTCCGAAATCATTTGCAGAGTGAAGACTCTGTTCATTGATGCTGCTTTTATCATCAGTCCAGCCAATTGGAGGTGACGCTGTGCTTCCTCCTTTGAATATGTCATCATCCTCTTTGAAAGATGCAAAATCAGCAGCATCAAGTTCCCTCTGCTCAGTATCATAGGTCAAAAGATTCAAGCCCGACATTGTATCTGACCCAGATGTCATCATGTCTCCATCCTCTTTCTTGGCTCTAGTAACATCATCAAACCCCAGGCTGCTGGTTAGAACATTCTGAATAGTATCTATCTTAAATTTGGAGTTCTCAAGTTTCTTCCGCATTCTATATGGTCCTTCAACAGCACATAACTGCCATGCAGGTTCTGTGGATACTTGACAAATGGGGAAAATACCTCTTTCATGTACAAGCTGTTGAATTTGGCTCTGCCACTCACTTTCTCCATGCAATATCCATCCATATTTGTCTTGACGAATTGCCCTCAGCTCTGTGGACATCACATCACGAACCAAATCAAGATTATACCTCCGTTCATTTATCTGCTCCCAGTGTCTGGCATCTAGCTTTACAATTTCGCGTGATTTCCGTCCCATCTCCTTCTTGCGCCTGACTTCCATGCCTTTTATTCTCACCCCAGGAAATTTTGCTGAGCCAGTAATGTACTGAACCCACATTATTAGAGCACACTGGTCTAACACTTTACTAATTGTTTGCTGAGAATTCTCGAGCCACTCAAAAAACACGGATGTACTCCCAGTCAGCAATTTGTCAAGCCCTCCATGCAGAATGTCTATTTGTTGCCCCTGGTTAGGCTTACAAACAAGCAGGTCCTCGAGAGATGGGCGTCGATGCACTACCAGGTACTTAAGTAAATCCACCGCAAAGTCTTGCGCAGTTAATCTCTTGTCACGAAGAAGTGCCATCAGATTGATGCAGAAACAACACATTAGATCATTATCAACATTGCTTGGGCATAGAATCAGTCTCTTGTTGGCAATCAAAAGCTGAAGAATGGTACAAATATCGACAGAATACTCTTCTTGGGGAGGTTTTGAAGCTAAATTTCTCCCTGTTTCTGTTAGGAAAGCCAGATTTGCCAGCAGTTCATCCTCCCCAAGATTCTTAAGGAATGTTGGCAGGAAACAGTACATTATCAGACGGTTTGTGTTCTTCAATATGGCATGGATGTAGGGGTCGAGTTGCCTGGTTCCTCGAGCAATGGATAAAATACCTTTACCTGAAGGTACTGCATCTTCAATACGGCCATCTTGATTGGCAAGCTGCAACATGGACAACAAGAACTCTAGCGTTCGCAGTACACCGACTGGGGTTGGAAAGCAGCCAATGTATACACGGTCAACAATCAGCCAGCAAAGTGGTTCCAAGTTGACAGACCAGCGACTCTTGTCGAGTTTCTTCCCATCTTCTTCATCATCGAGTAAGAGTTTTCTTTCAAGGAAGTTCATCAGTCTGCTTAGACACAAGCCTTGAAAAACCAAAGCAGAATCAACGTCTACAAACAAAGGCACAGACTCGAGAACGCTTTCAATAAATAGTGTTGCTTTGAGCTGCTCTGATATAATATCAGCAAGGATTTGAGCGATGAAATCAAGAACAGCAGTAGCTCCTGCAGAGCAAGGGCCACCCCCATAACCTACATCATCTATGTCAAGCAGAAGCTTCGAACTGATCGGGAAAAATGTATTCACTGCAGGCGATCCCTGAATGCTTGTCTTTAGATCAGGAGATGAATCGAGGTCCATTGCAGATATAGTTGAAGACATGGATGGAGAGGCTGTTAGGTGTCTACCATCAGTATATGATCCTGAGCTACCAGCCCAAGAAGTGAATGGGGCCATGGGAGACGCAGTAGGGGTGTTTGCTGGTTTATGAGTCGATCTCTCAGACAAAACAGGGGATCCAATGTTAATCACAGATACTGAGCTGGGTGAATCAGCTAGTTGGTGAGAATCGGCAATGCCATTTGATCTCACAGCTGATAACGGTCCTTTGTCATGAGCATTCTGAAACACTTGGCTTGCTTCTCCATTTAAAAACTTGGTGCTGAGCTCCTCGCTGAGAGAAATATCTGCTTTTACTTCACCATTATCAGAAGAGTTCTGCATGTCGGTACTTCCTGAGCTAGTGCTTTTTTGCTCCTGAGGAAAACTTGCAGCACTCAAAGTTTTGGCAGATTGTTCCTGATTCTGTGGCAAACATGGAAACGTATCTTTTGAACTTCCATTGTCATCATCATTCATGTTCTTCTCATCTATTGCAGCAGTTGTTAGATCTTTTGCCATCTTCAACGCACAATCAGACCTGCAGAACAAAAGGAAGGGTCAGTTTGAACATCTAGAACACCAGGTAACTTGATATATGCACATCATACAAACCTTGCACAAGAGAAATATAGATCAATACAGCTTTCTAGGAATTCATGTCGCCTGCAAACAGCAGAGAATGGTGGGCACGTTTTTGCCAAATCAACCATGAACCGCAATATTGAAGTAGCAACAGCAGGTGCTGCTGCTTCACCAGCCATTAACCTTGCTGCATATGTCTTATGCATCAGAGCTTCTCCTTGAAGATCTCCTCCCATGTCTGATGTTGCCTCCAGAAGATCAGCAACCAAGGTGCCATTAAGGTGTGAAAGATTGTTATTCTGATGTGCAAGCATAGACTTCATAATAAATGAATCAAATGTAGCTTTCGCCATTGCGATAACAGTATCCAATAGATCCACAAACTTCAGTTCTCCATAGTTTCCATCACTAGGCATGAGAGCATGGAAATCAAGCATGCGGACCTCCGGAACTCGAGGATAAACAGGCTTCCCAAAAATCAAACAGAAGATTATATAATATATTTCAGGAGAATCATAAAAGCTTGGAAGCACATGATTCAACCCTTGGAAACCACCACTTGTACGGAATTTCAGAGCAAATGTAGCAGATGATGTAAGGCAAACTCCTAATAGAGTGGTGATCCATCTCATACTTGTCGGATGCACAGCTTCATCAAGGAAATATGTGACCAATCTAGATGAAACAACTTTATGCCATTGCTCCAGCAACTCTTCAGCGTTTATGGTTACTTGTAGATCAATGAGCATTTCAAGTAACATGTTCCTCACAATAATATGCTTTCCCATAGCCTCCCGGACAATCTGACGGTTTGGGCTAAGTTCTGGAGGATCAAATGTCATGATTATGAATCTTACAACAAGCTCCAACTCAGAAGCTAGAAAACCATCCTCCAAGATGACACCAAGCAGCACAACTAGCTTCTCCAGCACAGGAATTTCAACATCCCCACGCTGTAAAGTAACAAGAAGATGCTGCACAAGATTAATTCGACGCAATATTGTCAGGTTGTGGTTCCTAAACCAATGCATTGATACCATCCTCTCAAGAAACCCAAGAAGAGTTATTTGTACTGATATAGGAGCAGCAACCCATATAGTCCAGTCCAAGAGAACATGTTCAACCATATCAGCATTTGACAAAACTATGAACTCAGAAGTCTCACCAGCTAAGTCAGCATTTTCAAGCTCAGACAGATGGCTGAATGAATCTTTTTGAGCTGAAAAATCATCTAGATCTCCATGTGATCCACCAGAAGACAGATCATCGCCAAACTTAGGTAGGCTGAGATCATCAAGACTGGCATCTGGGGAGATACCAGATGCATAGCTTGATGTTCGGTTTATATTTGATTTCTGTGGCTCAGGAAACGAAGCCTCACAGGCAGCGATGCGGAAGAAGATATCAAGAGATTGCATATCGAATAATGACATTCTCCTGTGCAGAAAAAGTGCGAGAAGATGATAGCCCCTCAAGGCCTGCATGTCTTTCACATTTTGATGGCCCTGCTGAAGAGATAATGCAAGCAATTCCAGTGCCATATGCAGCATATCCTTAGTTTCAGCAGCCTCAACAAGAGCAAGCACAACAGGCATTCCTCCAACAGTTTGAACAGTGTCACCAATTGTGCATTGATTACACACATAAACATCACCACTTAGACGTCCGTATCGTGGTATACCTGTCAATATGAAGAGCTAATTAAATCTTGACATACTCCAACCAATCGAGAAAGACAAAACATAAATCAAATAACTGGAAGAAGTTCACACACCTCCTATAGGGGATGCAGCAGCAGAAGTTGGATCAACAAGGTTAAGCAAGGAAAGAGTCCCAGATGCTCGAAAAGCATCTGATGATGTTCCATCAAATGCAAATATTAGCTTCCTCCCACACAATTGCATTGAGAGATTTCTTAATCTTTCCATATCCCATACAATTCCACTGCTCTCAAGTCTAGAACTCACTTGTTTCGCTGAACTATCTATCCGCTGGCTGCTTGATGGTGCAGTTACTTCCACTTCAAGTGAATCAAGAATCGCCATTACCTCCCCACCACAGGCCCGGTTAGGTACAAATCTCAGAAGATCAGTGTCCTGGAACAATCCCCGGTAACCTTGTCCAAGAATATACATGAAACAAATGCTCCCTGGTGTCAAGACTTCCTCGAAAAGGTAACAACAGCGGAGCTGCCATGATAAATCAGAAACTTTGCCACGGGTAGCAGATGTACCAAGTGTTACTTGCAATGATTTACCAAATGGGGATGGCGAGTATCCAAGCTTGCCAGTATGCCTCAGCTTTCCGTCAAGGTAAATGCTTGCCACACTTGCTTGGAAAAGGCCAGCTAATGCATTTGGTTTGCTATGAACAACTGCAAGATGATGCCATTTTCCCTCCACCATTTCAATGCCAGGAAATGACAGTGAACTTGAATTGCTTGTTGCTATAGTAAAAACACCATTGTCATGAAGATAAAGTTCTGCATACAAAGTGTTGGCGTCATCCACTGCACCCACAGAAAAGATGCGCAAAACTTGTGCACTCCTTTTACCAGAAGCCCCTTTTGATGGTTTTTCTGTTTCCTTGGAATGGCTTCTAAATAAGTTTCTAAACTGGAACCAACAAACAAAAGAGTATCCAGAAACAGGTGGCCATGTCCTTTCCCCTAATGAAACCTGAATGGATGCGTGGCCAGCTTTACTCATGTCCATCTCAATGAAAGGGGCTAGAGAAATATCTCCTTGTCTGACATCTTCCATTTGAATTAGCTTCTCCATCATATTAACAAAAAGATGACCTGAACGCTTCACTTTCAGCTGAAGTATATACCTCACAAGAAGTCTTAGTTCGGAAGAAGACAACCTGACCAAAAAATTACATGTAAGACAAAATCAAAGGACAAGAGCTAGTGCAATGAGATCAGCAATGGAATTTCATGGAATATAACTGACCTATAGGCACCTAGCACTTCAACAATCCTCAAAGCATGATTGAGAATAGGAGAGGAACCCTCCAAAAATGGGTTGATTGTCTCGAGTAGAAGACCAACACATCCTGTATAACAAAAAGGGGAACAGAAACATAAGGGACTCTTCTCAACATGATCACAAGAAAAGAAAGGGTAACAAGAACTTTCGTCCATACCAACAGAAGTTAAATTCTCCTGGTTGAAGGGACCAGCATTTGCTAGTTTCTCGATGAATTTCAGCAACTCAAGTTGAACTTTAGGCGTAAACATTAGCAAGGAGCGGATCAATACGACAACTGCACTAGCATTATAAACACGTTCCACATCAAGCTTTGAAAGTCCAAACGAGGTTGCAGACAAGAAACATGGCTCGTCTTCTGAGGTTTCAGATGAGATGCTCTCTACCTGCAGGTTGCTGGTAGGAGGAAGAACAATCTCAAGTGCAAGCTCAAGCATAAGTAAGATAACTTGCTTTTCGCAATCCACGCAAAGCAACCCAGAATCAGAGAGAAGATCATAGAAAGTGTGTGACGACAGAACTGTATGCAGCCTTATCCTATTAACAGCATTGTTGCATACAGCAGCTGCCATAGCGCGCATTAGAAAACCAAAGATCTTCATGTGAGTAAACAATGATGGTTCATTCTCCTCATTTTCACCTTCATTCTGGAAACTATGAAGCGTTGTAAGTAGAAGAGAAAATCCAGTGGCTTCTCCAAAAATTCTTTGTGCTGAATTGTTTGCCCCAAGAATGCGCCATAAAGCTCCTAATGTATCACACTTTGCATCATTGTCAAGCTTGTGCTGAGAACCCAGTGAGGTTGATACCATCCCACTCTTCAAGATCTCAATCAGTAATCCTATTTCTTCAGGATGAGCCTGAAAAAGAGCAAGGTATACATATGTTACAGAAATCACAGTTCACCTGCCATGCTTATGAAGTTCACTTATTTAGCACAACTACCAACAAGTCATATGGCAAGCATAGGCCCAAAAAAGTTAGGACCGTAAAGTATGATAATTCCAGATGAAAAATGAGTTATTTTCATGGGAGAATAAGGTAAGAACACAAACCTGAAGAGAATCTTCAATTATCAAGCATGACAGTAGTCGTAGCACACCAGACCTGTGGCTTTCTGATACCAAGAAAGGAAGAATGGTGTTGACTCCATTGGAAGATCGGAAAGACTGCTGGTTAGTCTCAGCTCTCTTCAGCAAATAAAAAAGGCAATCCCAGGCAACATTAAGTGTCCCTTCATCATCAAACATGGGAAATTTCGTGGAACCAGAAGCCATCAACTTCGGTGAAAGAATGGAGTCTTCGTTGTCCACAGTTTTCTGAATATCATCTGTGTCAGACCTAATCTCCGGAGAGTAAAAGATCTTGCTCTGCTGCTCATCTCCAGAGAAAAGCTTGTTTTGTTTCAAGTCATCTAACAATGCCCCAAGAACACCCACTTCCCTGAGAACTTTCTTGTACTGCTGATCAAAGGACAGGAGCTTTACGAAGAAAGAAAGCACAGTATGCTTAAGACTGGTAGAAATTGGTTGTTGCAGTAAGCAACAGAGTGATAACAACTCCTGCTCTGGAATACAATTTACAACAGTGACTGCATACTCTAAAATTTTTAAGATGACCTCTTGAAGTGCTGCAGGGAAACCGCCCATGTTTAGGATAAAAAGAGGAACAGTTCGCAGTTGCTGACATAGCTTGTAGTTTTCGAGATGGCTCGAGAAAATCTTGAACATTCTATTGAGAACTTCAGCTTGTACTTCTAAGTTGTCTGCCTTCAGAAAAATGTCCTGTAACATCTGAATGGCTTCAAGATCTTTTACCTTGGGACTGCTCATTTCCAAAATGTCATCTGCAAACTTGTCAGCAGATGGGGTTCGGCTTCTGCTGTGACCTGTTCCCTTCCCATGAGAAGATTGCATACTTTTACCAACAAAATCTTCAGAGGGACCAGTTTGCGACAAATTTACAAGAACATCAAGCAACCTGGACAGCTGAGGTGAAAGGTCACATGAGAATGTATCTTCTTCTAATCTGCGGGAAGCATCCGACCTACTCTCTTCAGATACTATCTTGGGCAAGGATTGGTGAACCTGATTTTTGTGTAAGCTGCATAGTGTGAGTGCAAACTGGACAAGGAACTGGTAACCATGAGCATTGTGTATGTCTTCCCTGAGCCTAATGGATCCAGCCTCTGCAAGTTAGACGGAACATCATAATATTAGCGTTCAAGACTGAACATTTAATACATAAGCAATGAAAATTTTGAACCAAACCATCTCTTCTTGGAAGAAATGCATATGAATGGCAAAAGATCTAGTGATTTACCAGGCCTATAAGAGAGTTCAACACATTCCAGTAACAAATCCACAATGCCGATGGTATAAGCAGCATCACCACTTTGAGATTTGAAATCTTTCACGGCCATAAGGAGTACTTTAATCTAAAAGGCAAAATTAACAATGGGTCAACAAAATTAATTAGCAATATCTGTAAAAGGATAAATGTTGCAGTCACACACACGCCCAAAAAAGTAATTGTCTAAATGTGCTCTTCAGAGTTATATCATTTGCCATGAAATATCAGCAAAAACAGCAGGTTACAGCCAGTGATATATACTAATGAACTAAAACCACGACAAGTATTATAGGACGGAGGGAGTAGTTTAAATCAAGACTAGATGACTGAGGATGCATTTTTACATGGTGTTTGGTGCCAAGGAGACATTTTACCTACCAAATAAAACAACCACCAACAAGAGAACAACAAAACTGAAATACTTTTCCATCCACAGTAAAGAGATAAAAAAATAAGTACCAACTGATGCTTCCTTATGTACTTCGCAGAAGTCCCATTGTCATTTGCAAGAAGAAGACTGAGAACCTGTTTGGTTATTAACTTAAATATTTAGTAACTTGTGATCTGACAGGAATATCCATAGATAAACGCTGTATCATATCAACCTACCTGCATCGCATGCCGATGAAGCTGAATTGTGTGAAGAGGAACGAGACCCTCCTTGAACTGAGAAAACACAGATACAGAACCATTTGCAACCATGTGGAAAAGAAGCTGTAGAGCGTCATCTTCAATTAAACTTGGTGCAGCAGATGAATGGCTCGCTAGTGCCTTCATTATATGCACTACACTTGCCTCGATCTTCATAGAAAAAAAAACAAGAAATAAGGTCAAAACCAAAATTGGCCATGACAAAGTAAAGAACAGGATAAACATATAACATATTTGAACATAAGGCAGAAGACTTGTACTCCCTTTTAGAGATTCACTCATTTTGCTCCGTATGTAGTCAGTATTGGAATCTCTAAAAGGCTTATATTTAGGAACGGAGGGAGTAGTTAATAAGATGGACATTGAAGAGGACAATATACAAAGTGCAACCAGAAATAGGTTAATAAGCTAAAATTTTGCCTCAATGTATGTCAACAACTATGGAATCTTGCAAAGGAAGTCCTCTTTCTATGAGAAACAGAAGAGCAGTGTTACCTCGAGCCGCCGAGATTGCAAAGGACCCCAATCTTTATTCTTCCCACTTGCTGATCCTTCTCCACCAACAGGTGAGGTTTTTTTGCAGGATTCATCAGAACTCAATAGGGAATTGAGGATATATATAAGGCAGCACAGAATACCAGAATCCAACAAAGGCTGCTTATCAATAGTCTGTAACCAAGAAATTAAACATGAAATGCATGTTACTCTGAAAAGTTGGTGAATGTTGTTTCATCTTGGATTTCAAATATCAGAAATCAGTTGTGCAAGACCCTATCCTTGCTAAGTTTACTTTAATCAGAAAGTGCACGCCTCTTCCTTCTTCATACTATGTACTACAGAAGTTGAAAGTGGAAGCATAGAAAACAAAAAATGATGTATGCCACACTAATCTACCCGATTGCACATCGCAACACAATATAACACCAAACATTAGCAATATTAGTTACCTATATGATCCCTTCAAAACATCCACTGGCAAATACTAGAAGAAAAACCCATTGGCAAAATAAAGAAGCGGCTATACAGTACAATAATAACTAGAACTGTTTTGATAAGGTTTGCAATAACAAAGAAATGCTCTCTTTACTAGGATGTTTAGAATTACTTTAAACCTCCAGATAGCGTGGACGTGCATTGACAGAGCAGGCAAAGTAACAATAGATTATACTAGTGAAAACAGCATTGCAAATGGAAATAAACACACTATTAGCAACTACCTACTTAGCAATATAAAGTTAAAATGACTTGATGTAACATGTTGGGTTATAATCTTGTGGCTTATATATCAACGAACAAGCATTTATTGCAATGAAATTTGGACCACCTAACATTACTATTAAAACCTTACACAGAATGTCTTACCATGACTGTGAAAACTAAACATCAGATGAACACACGATGGCAGAAAAAATAAAACATAAATGGAAATTAGTACCGCAAGATGTTAAGAAGGGCAACTGGACAAACCTCTGTCACAAGAACTTCAACTGCATATAACAAGTTTGAACCCGGACATATGCCAAGCTGGATCATGGAAAGAAGTTATCAGACAGTGTATGGTTAACTGAAGTTTGGAAATTGCGCCATACAAATAGACACAATAAGGACAAACCTCTGTGATCTCAGAAAAGAAGCCGATAACATCATCAACATGCAAGGATCTTCCTTTGCTGTGGATTCTTAGTTTCTCCACATCTGTGACAAAAGCCCTTCCAATAACAAAAGCAAAAACATGTGCTTCTACTAACCTGTATCAATTATGAGACAAGCTATTAACAAAAAGATATGCGGGAAGATGTTTCGCATAGAGAATAACGACAAAGCAATGCGATAACAGTATCTGAGAGAGTGAAAGTATGGGGAGTCATACTTTGTAACTAATTGAGCTACACTAAACTGCTGCTTCACTAGCCTACAGAAGACATCTACTGCCAAATTTAAGGCCTTTTCTTTCTCCTGCACAGGAAAAATCATAAGACAATTGTTAGACTAAGAACCAAATAGAAAAATGTTATTGGCTTACAGTGACAAAATGAAAGCATCAAGATACCTTTTCAGAGCTGGAAGAGCGGAATTCTTCCCAGAACCTCCTGAAGTCTGACACCAGTTCATTTTTTCCCCTGCAAGTGCAAGAGGAAGAATATTAAGAACGACAGTGTAAAGGGTAAACCATGTAACCTCTGGAGAAGAATTTCATCATTCACTTCAAATAGCAGAATCAAATGCCTCAGCCCTCAACAATATTTGAAATGAAGGGCTGCAATGTTTCTTTCATTGTTTTAAGGTAGAATTCATGCATCAGAATCATACAATGTGTGAGTGTGGGCTGTGTGGCAGTATGCATCCACACGCCTGTTACCTGCAAAGGTTTAAAGTAAATCTAACGGGTAAAAGAGAGAACTACTGTATAAGGTCTACGCTTTGCACATAGTAAATGATCAGACTATTCATCCCATGACAATAGATGATCTAGTGGTGATTCAGATAAGGAATAAGACTGGCAGGAACTCATTAGTACTGAAAGTGCGAAAATAATTCTTCTTTCTTGGTAGCTTACGGGAGTTGAACAGATAATAGAACAATGGCAACAACTACAGCGAAAGTCCGTTTGCAGACCAAGAAATTGCGCATATAGAAAGAGCACATAACCGTAACAAGACAATCCTAGCAATGAACACTCAAACCTAACAGGTAACTTCATGCAGTAACACGGGTTGTAGCAAAAAGTTGAATCGCATGTTAAGAGTGATACACACCATCTTAATCCCACAGCATCAGAAATGTGAACATCCCAGTTCATCAAGCTGGCCTCGATCATAACAACTAAACATTACAGTTTCTGTCCTACAAGGAATGTGTAAAACCACGGCTCTGTAATTCTAAGAAACGCATGCAGAACACATAAGAAAATGAGAAGCAGTGGGGCAGGCTACAGGGGCGTTGGAATCCATGAATTGACCATGGAGCTAACGCCTCGTCCAACCACCCAACATCATTTCACCCCACAGCACGTGAGCAAGACAAAATCAAAGGGGAGAAAACTGCAGCTATATCGTAAGCTTGAGCTAGAAACGTGATTTGATTAGGTGAATCAAACCGTCATCAGTAAAAAAAAACGTCAATCTAACGCCGAATCCCGCATCTACCAAACAAAATCTCCAGGGAGGAAACGCATAGGGGAAGCCGCCGTCGACGATCGAGAGCTCGCGGAACCCGAATCCGATGGCCATTGCTCGGCCCGGAGACGCAAGCAGGCGCGGCGGGATCGCGCCGGGGCGTCAACGGAATCAGGCGGGAGGGGAGGGGGGCGCACGCACCTGGCGGTCGAGGGCGAGTTCCCGGAGGCGGCGCTGGCGCGGCCGTCGTCGCTGGCGGAGGCGGAGGCGGAGCTGAGGCGCGGGGTGGCGGGGTCGGCCTCCTGGTCGTGGAGCGGGGACGCCGGGGGCGGCGGCGGCGGAGGCGGCTGCTGCTGCGGGGCGGCGAAGACGACCTTACTGAGCAATGTCGACCATTTCATGGTGCCGGCCCCTCATCCGCCGCGCAGATCCCGGCCGGATCCCGCCGATTCGCCGGAATTCCGACGCGATCCCCCTCCTCGCCTCCCCTTATTCCCCCTAGCAAAAAATGATTTCCCCGGCGTGCGCGCGTGCGCGTGCGTGCCTGCTCCCTCCGCCTCCTCTCTCGTCGCCTCCGGCCCCTATTTTTGTTGCTGTTTCTCTCTTGCTAGTTTGTGTGCCCCCTCTCTCTCTCTCTCTCTCTCTCTCTCTCTCGCTTATTTCCTTCCCTTTTTACTCTTTTCTTTCCTTCCTTATTTTCTCTCTTCACGCGCTTCCCCCTCTCTCTCCCTTCTTCCTCCTCGGCCTCTTTGTTTTGTTGGGTGTGTTTTGTATTGCGACTGTGTCTTCTCTGTTTGGTTCGGTCGCTGCCTGCTCGCTTCCTCCCTCCTCCCTTCCGTGACGATAAATATCGGTTTACCAGTTCAAAATATATATAAAGAATAAACATGGAAAAAAATTCTGCAGGTAACATCGTTAGCAACTGCTACTAACCCCTCTCTGACTTTGTGGCCGATTAACTTTAATCTTTGCGACTTGTGTCTGACGTACCGCGTGATGAGGGTGACAAAGCCCTGTGTTTGGTGAGTGTCAAAATTGTACTATGAGGCTGCTAGTGGTGCACTGAAAAGGGGAGAAATTGCTAAGCAACAGCGTGCCTTCTCTATATAAGTATGATTTGATGCCAGATGTTTGGTGCACACAAAGTAAATTTACTAGTATATCGTTGATGCACTGTATGTAAAATATAAAGATGAAGAAAACATACCTTTCAAAATTACAAGACGGCGAAGACAGATAGCTGATGAAGTGAAGGCGCGGATTTGATGCATTTCTGGCCTTTGTCGTTGACAAGGTTTTGAGTTATGGATCCCTCGATGAGCCACGGGTTAGTTTTGCGACTCCTCGCAAACATCCATGAAGATGTTAAAAAGGGATAATATCAGGTGTGTGCATCCTAACAACAGATAGAAGCGCAAACTTGATATTGTATATTTTATTATTTTTAACATATTCGTCGATGATAGTGCATCCAAAGATTCTGAACCGACGACAATGAAAGAGCCACAAATCAACTTCTTCCAGATCTATTATCTCCCTTAGCTAATGGCGGATCCTTAAACTTAAAACATACGCACACGGAAACCATAGTACTTCAGATGCCTTTTTTGCGTAGGTCCTTATGAATTCCCTCCCTCCCCCTTCCCCTACAACAACGAATCGCCGGAAAAACTCGATGGTTGTCAGATTTGGGAAGGATGAGTAGGTCGCTTGCCGACTCAAACTCTTTGGATCTAGGTGTGGATTTGCGCTAGCCACATACACCTCTGACATATCCCGAAACCCTAGATCTACGCGAGAGGTGGACTAACCTTTTTCACATGCTCGTGACCCCGCCGAAACTTAGATATGTGCGTGAGGACGGCGGATGATGAACGGCGACATATCAAAGCCATGGAGCTATCTCCTCTATGAGAAAACAAGGTAGAGAGGACATGGCGAGATGGCGAGGGGAAAGGCGTAAATTATGCGGTGGTAACTGCTATAAGCGGAACGTCGGGGGGATGAGCTGGTAGGAATGGGGCTTCTGCGGCGGGAGAAGGACGGGTGGATCTAGCCTCAATGACGCGTCTAGGGGCTTCTGCGGGAGAAGGAAGAGAATTATGTGGTTCGTCGCCTTCGTAAGTGAATGAATATCGACTAAGAATAAGTGATGGTTTTATGAAACAGATTATACTCGATGGCTATACAAGTACTGTGTATATGTATACAGTTAACAAGAGCCGTCGTGATATCGCTCGATTAAGCGGTGAGTTCCAATCCAATGGCTCTAATCACAGTTTCACAAAACGGTCTGGACTGCCGATTAGACCAGGAAAAAACAAAGTCGACGATCCAAGTGGTTCCTTAAGCTAAGGAGTGTTTCATCCCCAACCCATGGAGACCGCTTGTACTAGGTCGCGGGGGTGGTAGGTTGAAGCTTAACCTTTGCCTAGTAACCACCTCGGGTGAGGTCCTCTTGTTATCTAAGGGGATCTTCAAAGCGGACCCTCAAACCGTCTGCGTCCATCTCGACCGCGCGGTTCAGACGTGTTTTGACATCCAATCGGTCCTGAATCGATTCATGAACCTGTTTAGACGCACTTTTCCCGCAAATTGGAAGCAAACTAGGGTGCTTTGCAGGTGTCCCGACAACAGCCACGTAGGGCTCCAACACCCCCTGGCCCACTCAGACCCCCCTTTTCGGTCCCATTCTCTTCCACTCTGCCCCTGCTCCCCCTTACTTTGCATCTGCACCCTTCTTTGATGTCGTCGTTGTACCTCTCCGGCCGACACTCAAGCATTGTCGGACGTTCGGAACCACCACCCACGCTCCCGCTCGCCTTGTACCACGGCGCGGTCCACCAAGACCCATCCGCAGCTAGGTAACCTTTGCCCCCTGTCGACGATGTCCATGGCGGACACCATGCTCGATAAGTGTTCGGTCAAATGCCATTGAGCTTTATTTTTTAACTTGATGTCATTTTTTAGAGTACGAAGGATGGTGAGGTACTCATGAAGGAAATATGCCCTAGAGGCAATAATAAAGTTATTGTTTATTTCCTTATATCATGATAAATGTTTATTCATGCTAGAATTGTATTAACCAGAAACATGCATGTGTGAATACATAGACAAACAGAGTGTCACTAGTATGCCTCTACTTGACTAGCTCGTTGATCAAAGATGGTTATGTTTCCTACCCATAGACAAAGAGTTGTCATTTGATTAACGGGATCACATCATTAGGAGAATGATGTGATTGACTTGACCCATTCCATTAGCTTAGCACTTGATCGTTTAGTTTGTTGCTATTGCTTTCTTCATGACTTATACATGTTCCTATGACTATGAGATTATGCAACTCCCGTTTATCGAAGGAACACTTTGTGTGCCACTAAACGTCACAACATAACTGGGTGGTTATAAAGGTGCTCTACAGGTGTCTCCGAAAGTACTTGTTGGGTTGGCATATTTCGATATTAGGATTTGTCACTCCGATTGTCGGAGAGGTATCTCTAGGCCCACTCAGTAATGCACATCACTATAAGCCTTGCAAGCATTACAACTAATGAGTTAGTTGCGGGATGGTGTATTACGGAACGAGTAAAGAGACTTGTCGATAACGAGATTGTACTAGGTATTGAGATACCGACGATCGAATCTCGGGCAAGTAACATACCGATGACAAAGGGAACAACTTATGTTGTTATGCGGTTTGACCGATAAAGATCTTCGTAGAATATGTAGGAGCCAATATGAGCATCCAGGTTCCGCTATTAGTTATTGATCGGAGACGTGTCTCGGTCATGTCTACATAGTTATCGAATTCGTAGGGTCCGCACACTTAAAGTTTGATGACGGTTATAATATGAGTTTATGTGTTTTGATGTACTGAAGGTAGTTCGGAGTCCCGGATGAGATCGGGGACATGACGAGGAGTCTCGAAATGGTTGAGACGTAAAGATCGATATATTGGACGACTATATTCGGACATCGGAAAGGTTCCGAGTGATTCGGGTATTTATCGGAGTACGGGGGAGTTACGGGAATTCGCCGGGGAGTGTATGGGCCTTATTGGGCTTTAGGGGAAAGAGAGAGAGGCAGGCCGCACGCCCCCCCAAGGCCTAGTCCGAATTGGACTAGGGGGAAGGGTTGCGCCCCCTCCTTCCTTCTCTTCTCTTTTCCCTTTCCTTCTCTCCTACTCCTACTACTTGGAAGGGCTCCTAGTTCTACTAGGAAAGGGGGAATCCTACTCCCGGTGGGAATAGGACTCCCCTAGGGCGCGCCATAGAGAGGGCCGGCCCCTCCCCTCCTCCACTCCTTTATATACGTGGCCAGGGGGCACCCCATAGACACAACAATTGATTTTTTGATCTCTTAGCCGTGTGCGGTGCCCCCCTCCACCATAATCCACCTCGATCATATCGTAGCGGTGCTTAGGCGAAGCCATGCATTGGTAGAACATCATCATCGTCACCACACCGTCGTGCTGACGAAACTCTCCCTCAACACTCGGCTGGATCGGAGTTCAAGGGACGTCATCGAGTTGAACGTGTGCAGAACTCGGAGGTGCCGTGCGTTCGGTGCTTGATCGGTCGGATCGTGAAGACGTATGACTACATCAACCGCGTTGTGCTAACGCTTTCGCTTTCGGTCTACGAGGGTACATGGACACACTCTGTAACGCCCCGAGACCGATGTGCCAGGTGTCCTCCGCTTATTCGCTGTTGTTGCCTTGTCATTGCTTGCGTGTCATGCATTGCATATCATATCATCATGTCATAATCTTTTGCATCTCAACTAAATAATTTGTGTGGACCTTCGATCCATTTAAATCGAGGGAAGAGTGACTTCTCTTTATAATATATCCTCCCGATATTAGTGGAGCTATTATAAAATAATCCATTCTTATGGAAGCACCTAAAACACACTTGCAAATTTCCCCATGCCTTTGTTATCTCGCTGCTTGACCTCGAACCTTGTCCGTAAATTCTTTCGTCATTTTCCGGAGCTCCACCAAAATCCGATCATTTTTGGACCTTCCTTTTACCGAGTCTTAGTTCAAACCTTTTGTTTAAATCCAAATGAGTTTGGATTTAAACTTTGCAATCTTGGCCTTTTTCTATTTTCTCGGAACAAGCTCATTTTTGTGAGCCTGTGAAGTTATCCGCATGTCCAACTCCTTCCCCTATCCTCCCTTTCTTTTCTTTCTTATCCATGTGCTGTTTTTTTTCTTGAGAAGAGAGTGTAGAGAGGAGAGAGCACAGCCCACCAAATTGGCCTAAGGCCCAGCCGCCAGCCTCCCTAGGCGCGGCCCTCCCTCTCCACCAGGCCCACCTCTCCCCGCGGCCCTCCTAAGGCCCAGCAGCAGCCGGCCCACCTAACCCTCTAACCTAGCTCGATCCCTCTCTCCCTCCTAGCGCCGCCAGAGTGAGAGGATCGATCCCATCTCCCTCTCCCTCTCGCTCCCACACGCATCGCACCAGGGGCCCGACCCCATCTCCCCAGCACGCGCGCCCCTCTCTCCCTCGTCCCCACTCCTCTCGTCCACCTCGCGCTGCCCCTCTCCTCGCCCTTCCTCGCCCCGCACGCGAGACCTCCCCGACCACCGCATCCCTGCTCGCACCCGGATCCCATCGCGTTTGGCCCGTGGAGCCGCCCACTGCTCCGCTCCGCCGCCCGGCGCGTGCCCGCGAGCCTCCTCGTCCCGGTCTATGGGGGACTCGCCGGAGCCCAGCCGTTGGACCATCAGCCCCTGCGCCAAGCCTTCCCCAAGCCGGAGCCCTGTGCAGCATGGCTGCTGCCTGCCCGCGAGCCTCCTCCGCGCGTCTCCTTCCTCCTACCGCGCCTCGACCAAGCCGTTCCCCACCTCTGCCTTCGTCGCCGTCAACCGGTGCAGCAGGTCCGCCGGCAAGCCCTGCCTCCTCGACCTCGCTGCCGTCCTGGAGCTCGTCTGCCTCTCCATACCGACGCCCTGGCCTCGGATCCGGCGGGATCTCGTCCGGTCGTCCCCGCCACCAAGTCCATCGCCGGAGCCGCCGTCCTCTGTCACACCATCGCCGCCTGTTCTGCCCGTCCCTGCATCGGACCCCAACAAGCTGGCTGCCCCATTGACCTTGCTGCCTTTGTCGTGGCCCGGTCAACACAGTCACCCGGAGTCCATCTTTGGTTGCACGCCAAGTACCACGGCATACGGCGCCCGAACGACCACCGAACCGGAAACGCCAAGTACCCCTACGCGCGAAGACGCCAAGTCCGTTTCGGGATCCGTCAAGTTCGTCTACGAACCAAGAACAACTACCGTCTCCGAAGAACCGTGTAACGGAACCGTCAAGTTCGACTATGACTCATGTACGACTACGTGGGATTCCTCGGACGCCAAGTTCAACGATGCATCAAGTTCCTCGCCGTGACCCTGAACATCTGCAGGAAAACATGTACCACTACCGTCGCTCGAACATTTGCAGAACATGTACCGTCGACCCTTGAAGACCCGTGGACGGCAAGTTCCTTGTTGACCCCAAACACCTACGGAGTGTGAACATCTACGAAGCAAGAACAACTACTTCCACTACCGCCGTCGCGAGAACGCCTACTTCCCTCTATGATTGAGATCCGCCCCCTTTGCATGCACCGGGAAGGTATAACCGCCGAGACGATGCCCGTGAATGAATGCATGTTGTATGAGATGCACCCTTGTTCGATAACGTTGCCCCTCTTTTGCCTTGCCACCATCTTGTGGGAACCCGGTATCCGGGATCACCCCACCTCCTATCGCGTGTTACGCTCCCGTCACTTTTCCTTTTGCGCCGGTATCTCCGCGAGTTACCGGAACCGATATGTTGTCGTGGCATCATTCTCGGATTCGTTGCCGTGGCACCCCCTTTTTTTCCTTCCACCACGGTGACAAATGCTTCACATTCTCATATCAACATTTTTTCATAAAATTGCTTTAAACTTGTTCATGTCATCCGCATCATGATAACAACAATTAAAATTGTTTAAATTGATGTTTGGTTAAATTTACTCCTATGCCATGTTAAAATGATTTAATTCATAACTAAATAACCGTAACTCCGATTTTAATAAACTTTATATGTAAATGGGGTAGAATTTTGCCTAGTTTATCATGGTGACCTTACTTTGCATGTTAAACAACTCTAAAATTGTGTTTAGGGCAGATCAGTACCAAATCTAAAATATGCTATGGGGATTTACCGGAATTGTTGTTCGTTGCTTCCGGCCTCATTTAACCTTGACTAGATAGGTAGTTTTACTTTGCTTCACCCTCTGGCCATGTTTAATAACATTTAATATTGTTGGGTACATAAACGAGTTCGAACTAAATAAGACATGTGGTGTTTCGTCAATATGCAACCCGTTGCATATTGAGCTCCACTTAATTTGTAGGATTGCTTGTGCACTTTGCCATGTCATGCTTCATTAAACCGGACATGCATCATACTTGATTTGCGCATCATGCCATGTTGATGTGTTGGTTGTTTACTATGTGGTTTGCTCTTTTCCGGTGATTGCTTCTTCGGGTTGGTTCCGATAACGTCGAGTTTGTGAGGACCCGTTCTTCTACGTCCGTTTGTCTTCTTCATGGACTCGTTCTTCTTCCTTGCGGGATTTCAGGCAAGATGATCATACCCTCGAAATCACTACTATCTTTGCTATGCTAGTTTGCTCGCTCTTTTGCTATGCCATTGCTACGATGCCTACCACTTGCTTGTCAGCCTCCCAAATTTCCATGTTCAGCCTCTAACCCACCGTTGTCCTAGCAAACCATTGATTGGCTATGTTACCGCTTTGCTCAGCCCCTCTTATAGCGTTGTTAGTTGCAGGTGAAGATTGAAGTTTGTTCCTTGTTGGTGAAGGAAATATGCCCTAGAGGCAATAATAAAGTTATTATTTATTTCCTTACATCATGATAAATGTTTATTATTCATGCTAGAATTGTATTAACCGGAAACATAATACATGTGTGAATACATAGACCAACAGAGTGTCACTAGTATGCCTCTACTTGACTAGCTCGTTAATCAAAGATGGTTATGTTTCCTAACCATGAACAAGGAGTTGTTATTTGATTAACGAGGTCACATCATTAGTAGAATGATCTGATTGACATGACCCATTCCATTAGCTTAGCACCCGATCGTTTAGTATGTTGCTATTGCTTTCTTCATGACTTATACATGTTCCTATAACTATGAGATTATGCAACTCCCGTTTACCGGAGGAACACTTTGGGTACTACCAAACGTCACAACGTAACTGGGTGATTATAAAGGAGTACTACAGGTGTCTCCAATGGTAGATGTTGGGTTGGCGTATTTCGAGATTAGGGTTTGTCACTCCGATTGGCGGAGAGGTATCTCTGGGCCCTCTCGGTAATGCACATCACATAAGCCTTGCAAGCACTGCAACTAATAAGTTAGTTGTGAGATGATGTATTACGGAACGAGTAAAGAGACTTGCCGGTAACGAGATTGAACTAGGTATTGGATACCGACGATCGAATCTCGGGCAAGTAACATACCGATGACAAAGGGAACAACGTATGTTGTTATGCAGTCTGACCGATAAAGATCTTCGTAGAATATGTAGGAGCCAATATGGGCATCCAGGTCCCGCTATTGGTTATTGACCGGAGACGTGTCTCGGTCATGTCTACATTGTTCTCGAACCGTAGGGTCCGCGCGCTTAACGTTACGATGACAGTTATTATGAGTTTATGCATTTTGATGTACCGAAGGTTGTTCGGAGTCCCGGATGAGATCACGGACATGACGAGGAGTCTCAAAATGGTCGAGACGTAAAGATTGATATATTGGAAGCCTATGTTTGGACATCGGAAGTGTTCCGGGTGAAATCGGGATTTTACCGGAATACCGGGAGGGTTACCGGAACCCCCCGGGAGACTAATGGGCCTATTGGGCCTTAGTGGAAAAAAGAGAAAAAGGGAAAAGGCCCAAGCTGGCCGGCGCCCCCCTTCCCCAAGTCCTATTAGGAATAGGATAAGGGGCCGGCCCCCCTTCTCTCTCTTTTCCCCCCGGGAGTCCTAATTGGATTAGGATTGGGGGGAGGAGTCCTACTCCCGGTGGGAGTAGGACTCCCCTGCGCCTCCCCTCCCTTGGCCGGCCGGCCCCCCTCCTCCAACCTTTATATACGGGGGCAGGGGGCACCCCAAGACACACAACTTGATCCTTGAGATCGCTCCTTAGCCGTGTGCGGTGCCCCCTGCCACCAAATTCCACCTCGATCGTACCGTTGTAGTGCTTAGGCGAAGCCCTGCGTCGGTAGTACATCAAGATCGTCACCACGCCGTCGTGCTAACGGAACTCCTCCCCGAAGCTTTGCTGGATCAGAGCCCAGGGATCGTCATCGAGCTGAACGTGTGCTAAGAACTCGGAGGTGCCGGAGTAACGGTGCTTGGATCGGTCGGATCGGGAAGAAGACGTACGACTACTTCCTCTACGTTGTGTGATCGCTTCCGCAGTCGGTCTGCGTTGGTACGTAGACAACACTCTCCCCTCTCGTTGCTGTGCATCACCATGATCTTGCGTGTGCGTAGGAAATTTTTCGAAATTACTACGTTCCCCTACAGTGGCATCCGAGCCTAGGTTTTATTGTTTGATGTTATTTGCATGAGTAGAACACAAGTGAGTTGTGGGCGATACAAGTCATACTGCCTACCAGCATGTCATACTTTGGTTCGGCGGTATTGTTGGTTGAGACGATCCGGACCAACCTTACGCGTACTCTTACGCGAGACCGGTTCCCTCGACGTGCTTTGCACATAGATGGCTTGCGGAAGGCTGTCTCTCCAACTTTAGTTGAACCAAGTGTGACTACGCCCGGTCCTTGAGAAGGTTAAAACGGAGTCTATTTGATGAACTATCGTTGTGGTTTTGATGCGTAGGTGAGATGAGTTCTTACTTAAGCCCGTAGCAGCCACGTAAAACTTGCAACAACAAAGTAGAGGACGTCTAACTTGTTTTTGCAGGGTATGTTGTGATGTGATATGGTCAAGGCATGATGCTGATTTTATTGTATGAGATGATCATGTTTTGTAACTAAGTTATCGGCAACTGGCAGGAGCCATATGGTTGTCGCTTTATTGTATGCAATGCAATCGCGATGTAATGCTTTACTAGATTACTAAACGGTAGTAATAGTCGTGGAAGCATAAGATTGGCGAGACGACAACGATGCTACGATGGAGATCAAGGTGTCGCGCCGGTGACTATGGTGATCATGACGGTGCTTCGGAGATGGAGATCACAAGCACAAGATGATGATGGCCATATCATATCACTTATATTGATTGCATGTGATGTTTATCCTTTTATGCATCTTATCTTGCTTTGATTGACGGTAGCATTATAAGATGATCTCTCACTAAATTATCAAGAAGTGTTCTCCCTGAGTATGCACCGTTGCCAAAGTTCGTCGTGCCCAGACACCACGTGATGATCGGGTGTGATAAGCTCTACGTCCATCTACAACGGGTGCAAGCCAGTTTTGCACACGCAGAATACTCAGGTTAAACTTGACGAGCCTAGCATATGCAGATATGGCCTCGGAACACAGAGACCGAAAGGTCGAGCGTGAATCATATAGTAGATATGATCAACATGATGATGTTCACCATTGAAAACTACTCCATCTCACGTGATGATCGGTTATGGTTTAGTTGATTTGGATCACGTGATCACTTAGAGGATTAGAGGGATGTCTATCTAAGTGGGAGTTCCTAAGTAATTTAATTAACTGAACTTAAACTTATCATGAACTTAGTACCTGATAGTATCTTGCTTGTTTATGTTGCTTGTAGATAGATGGTTCGTGCTATTGTTCCGTTGAATTTTAATGCGTTCCTTGAGAAAGCAAAGTTGAAAGATGATGGTAGCAATTATACGGACTGGGTCCGTAACCTGAGGATTATCCTCATTGCTGCACAGAAGAATTACGTCCTGGAAGCACCGCTGGGTGACAGGCCTGCTGCTGGAGCAACGCCAGATGTTATGAACGTCTGGCAGAGCAAAGCTGATGACTACTCGATAGTTCAGTGTGCCATGCTTTACGGCTTAGAATCGGGACTTCAACGACGTTTTGAACGTCATGGAGCATATGAGATGTTCCAAGAGTTGAAGTTAATATTTCAAGCAAATGCCCGAATTGAGAGATATGAAGTCTCCAATAAGTTCTATAGCTGTAAGATGGAGGAGAACAGTTCTGTCAGTGAGCATATACTCAAGATGTCTGGGTATAATAATCACTTGATTCAGATGGGAGTTAATCTTCCAGATGACTGCGTCATTGACAGAATTCTCCAATCACTGCCACCAAGCTACAAGAGCTTCGTGATGAACTATAATATGCAAGGGATGAACAAAACTATTCCCGAGCTCTTCGCAATGCTGAAAGCTGCGGAGGTAGAAATCAAGAAGGAGCATCAAGTGTTGATGGTTAGCAAAACCACTAGTTTCAAGAAAAAGGGCAAAGGGAAGAAGAAGGAAAACTTCAAGAAGAACAGCAAGCAAGTTGCTGCTCAAGAGAAGAAACCCAAGTCTGGACCTAAGCCTGAAACTGAGTGCTTCTACTGCAAGCAGACTGGTCACTGGAAGCGGAACTGCCCCAAGTATTTGGCGGATAAGAAGGATGGCAAAGTGAGCAAAGGTATATGTGATATACATGTTATTGATGTGTACCTTACTAGAGCTCGCAGTAGCACCTGGGTATTTGATACTGGTTCTGTTGCTAATATTTGCAACTCGAAACAGGGACTACGGAATAAGCGGACACTAGCAAAGGACGAGGTGACGATGCGCGTGGGAAACGGTTCCAAAGTCGATGTGATCGCGGTCGGCACGCTACCTCTACATCTACCTTCGGGATTAATATTAGACCTAAATAATTGTTATTTGGTGCCAGCGTTGAGCATGAACATTATATCTGGATCTTGTTTAATGCGAGGCGGTTATTCATTTAAATCAGAGAATAATGGTTGTTCTATTTATATGAATAATATCTTTTATGGTCATGCACCTTTGAAGAGTGGTCTGTTCTTGTTGAATCTCGAAGATAGTAATACACATATTCATAATGTAGAAGCCAAAAGATGCAAAGTTAATAATGATAGTGCAACTTATTTGTGGCACTGCCGTTTAGGTCATATCGGTATAAAGCGCATGAAGAAACTCCATACTGATGGGCTTTTGGAACCACTTGATTATGAATCACTTGGTACTTGCGAACCGTGCCTCATGGGCAAGATGACTAAAACACCGTTCTCCGGTACTATGGAGAGAGCAACAGATTTGTTGGAAATCGTACATACCGATGTATGTGGTCCGATGAATATTGAGGCTCGTGGCGGATATCGTTATTTTCTCACCTTCACAGATGATTTAAGCAGATATGGGTATATCTACTTAATGAAACATAAGTCTGAAACATTTGAAAGGTTCAAAGAATTTCAGAGTGAAGTTGAAAATCATCGTAACAAGAAAATAAAGTTTCTACGATCTGATCGTGGAGGAGAATATTTGAGTTACGAGTTTGGTATACATTTGAAAAATTGTGGAATAGTTTCACAACTCACGCCACCCGGAACACCACAGCGTAATGGTGTGTCCGAACATCGTAATCGTACTTTACTAGATATGGTGCGATCCATGATGTCTCTTACTGATTTACCGCTATCGTTTTGGGGTTATGCTTTAGAGACGGCCGCATTCACGTTAAATAGGGCACCATCAAAATCCGTTGAGACGACGCCTTATGAACTATGGTTTGGCAAGAAACCAAAGTTGTCGTTTCTCAAAGTTTGGGGCTGCGATGCTTATGTGAAAAAGCTTCAACCTGATAAGCTCGAACCCAAAGCGGAGAAATGTGTCTTCATAGGATACCCAAAGGAAACTATTGGGTATACCTTCTATCACAGATCCGAAGGCAAGACATTCGTTGCTAAGAATGGATCATTTCTAGAGAAGGAGTTTCTCTCGAAAGAAGTGAGTGGGAGGAAAGTAGAACTTGACGAGGTAACTGTACCTGCTCCCTTATTGGAAAATAGTACATCACAGAAAACTGTTTCTGCGACACCTATGCCAATCAGTGAGGAAGCTAATGATGATGATCATGAAGCTTCAGAACAAGATACTACTGAACCACGTAGATCAACCAGAGTGAGATCCGCACCAGAGTGGTACGGTAATCCAGTTCTGGAAGTCATGATGCTAGATCATGATGAACCTACGAACTATGAAGAAGCGATGGTGAGCTCAGATTCCGCAAAGTGGCTTGAATCCATGAAATCTGAGATGGAATCCATGTATGAGAACAAAGTATGGACTTTGGTTGACTTGCCCGATGATCGGCAAGCAATTGAGAATAAATGGATCTTCAAGAAAAAGACTGACGCTGACGGTAATGTTACTGTCTATAAAGCTCGACTTGTCGCAAAAGGTTTTCGACAAGTTCAAGGGGTTGACTACGATGAGACTTTCTCACCCGTAGCGATGCTTAAGTCCGTCAGAATTATGTTAGCAATTGCCGCATTTTATGATTATGAAATATGGCAGATGGATGTCAAAACTGCATTCCTGAATGGATTTCTGGAAGAAGAGTTGTATATGGTACAACCAGAAGGTTTTGTCGATCCAAAAGGAGCTAACAAAGTATGCAAACTCCAGCGATCCATTTATGGACTGGTGCAAGCATCTCGGAGTTGGAATAAACGCTTTGATAGTGTGATCAAAGCATTTGGCTTTATACAGACTTTTGGAGAAGCCTGTATTTACAAGAAAGTGAGTGGGAGCTCTGTAGCATATCTGATATTATATGTGGATGACATATTGCTAATTGGAAATGATATAGAATTTCTGGATAGCATAAAGGGATACTTGAATAAAAGTTTTTCGATGAAAGACCTCGGGGAAGCTGCATACATATTAGGCATAAAGATCTATAGAGATAGATCAAGACGCTTAATTGGACTTTCACAAAGCACATACCTGGACAAGATTTTGAAGAAATTCAAAATGGATCAAGCAAAGAAAGGGTTCTTGCCTGTGTTACAAGGTATGAAATTGAGTAAGACTCAATGCCCGACCACTGCAGAAGATAGAGAGAAAATGAAAGATGTTCCCTATGCTTCAGCCATAGGCTCTATTATGTATGCAATGCTGTGTACCAGACCTGATGTGTGCCTTGCTATAAGTTTAGCAGGGAGGTACCAAAGTAATCCTGGAATGGATCACTGGACAGCGGTCAAGAACATCCTGAAACACCTGAAAAGGACTAAGGATATGTTTCTCGTATATGGAGGTGACAAAGAGCTCACCGTAAGAGGTTACGTTGATGCAAGCTTTGACACTAATCCGGACGATTCTGAATCGCAAACCGGATACGTGTTTACTTTAAACGGTGGAGCTGTCAGTTGGTGCAGTTCTAAACAAAGCGTCGTAGCGGGATCTACATGTGAAACGGAGTACATAGCTGCTTCGGAAGCAGCAAACGAAGGAGTCTGGATGAAGGAGTTCATATCCGATCTAGGTGTCATACCTAGTGCATCGGGTCCAATGAAAATCTTCTGTGACAATACTGGTGCAATTGCCTTGGCAAAGGAATCCAGATTTCACAAGAGGACCAAACACATCAAGAGACGCTTCAACTCCATCCGGGATTTAGTCCAGGTGGGAGACATAGAGATTTGCAAGATACATACGGATCTGAATGTTGCAGACCCGTTGACTAAGCCTCTTCCACGAGCAAAACATGATCAGCACCAAGGCTCCATGGGTGTTAGAATCATTACTGTGTAATCTAGATTATTGACTCTAGTGCAAGTGGGAGACTGAAGGAAATATGCCCTAGAGGCAATAATAAAGTTATTATTTATTTCCTTACATCATGATAAATGTTTATTATTCATGCTAGAATTGTATTAACCGGAAACATAATACATGTGTGAATACATAGACCAACAGAGTGTCACTAGTATGCCTCTACTTGACTAGCTCGTTAATCAAAGATGGTTATGTTTCCTAACCATGAACAAGGAGTTGTTATTTGATTAACGAGGTCACATCATTAGTAGAATGATCTGATTGACATGACCCATTCCATTAGCTTAGCACCCGATCGTTTAGTATGTTGCTATTGCTTTCTTCATGACCTATACATGTTCCTATAACTATGAGATTATGCAACTCCCGTTTACCGGAGGAACACTTTGGGTACTACCAAACGTCACAACGTAACTGGGTGATTATAAAGGAGTACTACAGGTGTCTCCAATGGTAGATGTTGGGTTGGCGTATTTCGAGATTAGGGTTTGTCACTCCGATTGGCGGAGAGGTATCTCTGGGCCCTCTCGGTAATGCACATCACATAAGCCTTGCAAGCACTGCAACTAATAAGTTAGTTGTGAGATGATGTATTACGGAACGAGTAAAGAGACTTGCCGGTAACGAGATTGAACTAGGTATTGGATACCGACGATCGAATCTCGGGCAAGTAACATACCGATGACAAAGGGAACAACGTATGTTGTTATGCGGTCTGACCGATAAAGATCTTCGTAGAATATGTAGGAGCCAATATGGGCATCCAGGTCCCGCTATTGGTTATTGACCGGAGACGTGTCTCGGTCATGTCTACATTGTTCTCGAACCGTAGGGTCCGCACGCTTAACGTTACGATGACAGTTATTATGAGTTTATGCATTTTGATGTACCGAAGGTTGTTCGGAGTCCCGGATGAGATCACGGACATGACGAGGAGTCTCGAAATGGTCGAGACGTAAAGATTGATATATTGGAAGCCTATGTTTGAACATCGGAAGTGTTCCGGGTGAAATCGGGATTTTACCGGAATACCGGGAGGGTTACCGGAACCCCCCGGGAGACTAATGGGCCTATTGGGCCTTAGTGGAAAAAAGAGAAAAAGGGAAAAGGCCCAAGCTGGCCGGCGCCCCCCTTCCCCAAGTCCTATTAGGAATAGGATAAGGGGCCGGCCCCCCTTCTCTCTCTTTTCCCCCCCGGGAGTCCTAATTGGATTAGGATTGGGGGGAGGAGTCCTACTCCCGGTGGGAGTAGGACTCCCCTGCGCCTCCCCTCCCTTGGCCGGCCGGCCCCCCTCCTCCAACCTTTATATACGGGGGCAGGGGGCACCCCAAGACACACAACTTGATCCTTGAGATCGCTCCTTAGCCGTGTGCGGTGCCCCCTGCCACCAAATTCCACCTCGATCGTACCGTTGTAGTGCTTAGGCGAAGCCCTGCGTCGGTAGTACATCAAGATCGTCACCACGCCGTCGTGCTGACGGAACTCCTCCCCGAAGCTTTGCTGGATCGGAGCCCGGGGATCGTCATCGAGCTGAACGTGTGCTAAGAACTCGGAGGTGCCGGAGTAACGGTGCTTGGATCGGTCGGATCGGGAAGAAGACGTACGACTACTTCCTCTATGTTGTGTGATCGCTTCCGCAGTCGGTCTGCGTTGGTACGTAGACAACACTCTCCCCTCTCGTTGCTGTGCATCACCATGATCTTGCGTGTGCGTAGGAAATTTTTCGAAATTACTACGTTCCCCTACAGTTGGAACATGGAGATGCCGTTCCTTGTTGGAACATGTTTACTTGTTGGGATATCACAATATATCTTATTTAATTAATGCATCTATATACTTGGTAAAGGGTGCAAGGCTCGGCCTTATGCCTAGTGTTTTGTTCCACTCTTGCCGCCCTAGTTTCCGTCATATCGGTGTTATGTTCCCGGATTTTGCGTCCCTTACGCGGTTGGGCTATAATGGGAACCCCTTGACAGTTTGCCTTAAGTAAAGCTTCTCCAGCAATGCCCAACATTGGTTTTACCATTTGCCACCTAACCTTTTTCTTCCCTTGAGTCGGCCGGCTCAAGGGTCATCATTATTTTAACCCCCCCCCCCCCGGGCCAGTGCTCCTCTGAGTGTTGGTCCGAACTAGAGTCCTGTGCAGCGCCCCCTTGGGGAAACTCGAGGTTTGGTTTTAGTTGTATGGAGAGCTCATCTGAGTGTGCCCTGAGAACGAGATATGTGCAGCTCCTATCGGGATTTGTCGGCACATTCGGGCGGTGTTGCTGGTTTAGTTTTACCCTGTCGAAATGTCTTGTTGTACCGAGGTACCGAGTCTGATCGGAATGTCTCGGGTGGAGGTCTATTCCTTCGTTGACCGTGAGAGCTTGTTATGGGCTAAGTTGGGACACCCTGCAGGGATTTGAACTTTCGAAAGCCGTGCCCGCGGTTATGGGCAGATGGGAATTTGTTAACGTCCGGTTGTAGAAAACCTGAAGTTGACCTTAATTAAAATGAATCAACTGCATGTGTAACCGTGATGGTCTCTTTCCGGCGGAGTCCGGGAAGTGAACTCGGTTGCTGGAGTTATGCTTGACGTAGGTAGCTATAGGATCACTTCTTGATCATACTTTTACCGACCGTGCTTTGCCTTCTCTTCTCGCTCTCTTTTGCCAATAGGTTAGCCACCATATATGCTAGTCGCTTGCTGCAGCTCCACCTCATACCTTTACCTTACCCATAAGCTTAAATAGTCTTGATCGCGAGGGTGCGAGATTGCTGAGTCCCCGTGGCTCACAGATACTTTCAAAACCAGCTTGCAGGTGCCGATGAGTCCGTGCAGATGACGCAACCCAGCTCAGGAGGAGCTCGTTGAAGACCTTGTCTTTTGTGTTGTTTCGTTCTAGTTGATCAGTAGTGGAGCCCAGTTGGGGTCGATCGGGGACCTTTGTCGCATTTGGGGTTCTTCTTTTATTTTGGTTCCGTAGTCGGACCATGAGTGTATTTGATTGATGTAATGCTTTATTCATGTATTTGTGTGAAGTGGCGATTGTAAGCCAACTATGTAACTCTTTCCCTTTATGTATTACATGGGTTGTGTGAAGATTACCTCACTTGCGACATATGCCTTCAATGCGATTATGCCTTTAAGTCGTGCCTCGACACGTGGGAGATATAGTCGCATCAAGGGTGTTACACACTCTCCCCTCTTGTTGCTATGCATCACCATGATCTTGCGTGTGCGTAGGAAAATTTTGAAATTACAGACTATAAACAGAGCATGAACTAGCATAATTCAGATATAAGCAGTACCACGGATATAACCGTTCAACGCATAAACCATCAACTAGCATAAATCGATAGTACGCTCGAAAGAGGTGGCCCGGCCCTACTCCTTGGCGGCGAAGGCGTCGTCGTGCTTCCCGCACTTGTTGACGACCTCAATGCCATCGTCGTCGAAGATGATGACCTTGAGGGTGTCGGGAGTGAGGAGCTTGAACGTCACCATGTAGCCGATCTTGATCTAATGAATGGCTGCGTAGGTGGCCCAACCCTGATCCAGGGTCGCCCTGCCGTTCATCAGCTTGACCGTCACCTTCCAGGAGCAGACGGTGTTGTTCCTGAGCTTGAACTCCGTCGGCACCGCGACGAAGTGCTTGGTGAAGTTCAGGGGCATGGGGATGCACTCAAGCTTCGGTGCAAGGATGACCTTGCAGAAGTGAGTTGGGCCATCCTCCTGATGGCAGTGGTCGTAGTTGTGGCGCTTGTTGCTGGGGGGGCTCCTCCATGCCCTCGTTGTCGCCACCCTTAGGCATCTTCGGGTCTTCCTCGGCGGTGGGCGGCAGCTCAACCTCGTCGGGCATTGGGTGAAGGGGCTGCTTGCCCTTGCTGTCAACGGCCGGGAGCACCTCCGTGTCCTCGATCTGCACACAAGTCATGGAGTCAGGCATTGCATAGAGTTCATGGCTAATTCAAGAGCTTGTAGTTAAAACGGCATGACTGTCATTCTTCTCCTCCTCTCCATCCCCCCTATATTTACTGACCCTGCCCACCACTATTTACCCACCCCTCTCTTCTCTCACTGTCAACCTTCCTCCTCCCCATCGCCATGAGCTCTAGCTCCAGCTCCAATGCCAACCCTTCCCTTGGGGTATTGGTTGGAGGGCCTTCTTCCTCGGGTGTACGGCTGGTGACCAGACCAAATTCAAGAACACCATGGAGGTGTGCTCGAACTTCGGCTCCACGGCTGACATGCAGAACGAATCGAATGCCGTGGTCATGAAGGCCACTAAAGAAGAGTTGAAGACGCTGATTCCTGACCCAGCGAAGAGCGCGATGGCAGTTGACATCATTCGATGAGCCATGAGTCAGGCCGTCTCCGACGACCCTAAAAAGAGGAAGAAGTGGTGCAAGTACAAGACCTACTGGGCTCCTAATGACCGTCGTGTCGCAGTGTATTGGGAGACGGCTATCGCGCCGCCGGCGGTCATCGGCGGGGAGCCTAAGGAGGAGGAAGAAGAGGCGGTGCACATGCCAGCTAGGGCGCCGGAGCCATTCCGTCCTACCTGGCAGATCGACCTCGACTCCGCCGAGGACGACGAGGACGATCCGTCGGCCGGCACGGCGATGATGATGAAGAAGAAGGCCAGCGGCTCGACTAGCCGCTCCGCATGCCGGTGACGGCCGCCGCGGTCAGCCGGTGTCCGTTGTGTACCCCCTTTCCCCCTATTCCACTAACCCCCAATCCTAAAATCTACCTTATGCATTTCGATCTTGCATGTATGAACTCCTATGAACTGCTATGAACTAGTATGAACTACCCCTATGCTTATCTACCTCTATTCCCCATTCCCCTCCGCCATGGATCGAATCTATCGCCGTGGATCGAATCTAGCGTGCATGTCAAAGAGAGAGAAGTGCTTACCGCCATTGATGGAGTCTAGTGGTCTTGTTCCTCTGCCCCGATCCATCGCCGCCGGTGATGGAGTCCGGTGGTCTTCTTCCTTTGCTCCGATTCGCCGCCGCCGGTGAGAGTTGGGAGAGTGGGGAAGAGTGGGGAGAGGGAGCGGTGAGGGGCGGTGAGGCTAATAACTGCCGGTGCTTCAGGAAGCAACGCGGCTTCTCGAGGGTGGCCGCGCGCGTGCAGCCGCGCGCGCCCACGTGCACCGCTCTGGCCTGGCCCTGGAGAAACTGCCAATTCATGCGTTCCCAGTGAGGCATGCCCAGAGCTGCTTTAAACATCGTGCTATGCAGGCCCAATAGTAAAACCAAGCAACCAAACTGCCCATACTCATCCCGCGCGGGCCTGGTTGGGCTCGATGCGGGCAACCAAACGCGCCCTAAATGTTTGGCAATGATATGATATCAAGAGATAATCAGATGCTAAATTTTCATCAACTTTCATCAACGACTCTTGTCCGATGTAGGAAGAAGAATATGGAAGGGCAAGACATTAATTCACAATAATTAGAAAGAAAAATACCATTAATACACAATATCTTTCTGCATCATATAAATAAAATTGCCTATAATAAATGGGGGTCGAGCATATCAGTCTAGAAACCACGGTTCATTAGATTAGAAAATATATGGAAAGGAGCTAAGCATCCGCCTACCTTGGCGTAAAACCAGATAATACACGCTTCTATGGCAACAAACCATTCACTAAACGGGTTAAAGACACCTCATAAAAACAACCGATCAATATTATAAAACAGGTTTTTCTAGGGGTTATTATAAAACAGATAAGTTGTGTTTTTATTATTTTGGGGTGGATCGGGTCGGGCTCGAGCCCTGGATTTTGGGGTTAGGCTTTTTAGAGCATCACCCTGTAAAAATGCCTAGGTTTACTCATGACTATAAGAAAATGTGCACCTTTATGTAAATAGAACAAGGACATCGCATGTCGGTATGATCGCTTGATTAAGGGTTGGATTTCAATCCAATGGCTCTAATATTAGAATGTTCAACAATGATACAATATTAGAAGATCATTGGGCCTAAATTTTCATTTAATGATTCTTGTCCAATGTGCAAAGAAGGATATGCAAGGGCGGGCCATTAATTCATAATATTTAGAAAGAAAAGCACCATTGACACACAACATATTTCAATTAAATCTGGCAAACACGGTTCATTAGAAGACAGAGAAGGATTGAAGAGCATGGCATTAATAAACGATATTTAGAAATCAAATCAGCATTAGTGTACAATATCTTCCTACCAGTATCAATTCTACCAGCAAAAAAACACACTAAAACATCCTCGCAAAATACGGTTCATTAGAAATATATACATAGAAAAGACTTAGATACCCACAACGCCATGGCTAAAACCATAGATACACACACAGCGTGTGGCGACGGCTGATGCATCGGACCGAGTTAAAAACAATTCGGGGCATTTCTCTGCATAGTGCTCTACGTCACAGACCCGCTCCTCTTGACAGTACCATTTCTAATTTCTTTTTTTTTTGAGGGGCCATCTCTAATTTCAAACGCTACTATTCAATCCTTTCTTTCCTTGCCATTTTTTCCAGCAATAAAAACGCCGTTCCTTTCAACCATCGGCTTTCAAGCAATTTCCACAAAACAGTCGCAAAGAAGAAGAAAAAACAATTTCCACACGATTTTCCACAAAACCATCATCAGAAAGAGGCTTTCCGGCAACAGCAAACGGCCGTCCCGTCCGGGGCCGCGCCGGACGACCCGCTCCACGTGGCGGCTCGACGGCCCGACGTGCGGGCTTCTCTCCAGGCGGGCCCGGCACCGCACCCTCTCGGCCCCCACCAAATCTTATCCGCCGCGACGCTCCTCGCGCGAATCGCGAGGCACACGCGGCGAGCACCGCGCTGGTCGGCGACGCTGTTCTGTCCGGAGCAGCGGATCGACGGGGCGGAGCGGAGCCCGGCGGGTGACGTCGCAGGCGTGGAGACAAAGGCTACTGCCGTGGCCTGACGGCGTCGCTGATCGGTGGTAATAATTCAAATTAGGCTAGGAGACTAGTAGTATTGCGGCTTAGCTTGGCTTGTTAATTACTCCTGGCCGGCGGTGGTCTCCGGCGGCAGGGTCGCAGAGAGGCTGGATTGGATCACTGGAGCTCGTCTACCTCGGCCAGTGGTGATTATTGTAATGTCGTTCACATGCTCGCTGTTACGTGAGCCTTTCTTCGGTTGACCAAATTATCTCACTATTTCTCTGTATATTTAAGCATACGAGTATAATTCCGAGTTTATGTGTTTTTAAAAAAGTACAATTTTGAGTTTGTGAATTCTAGCGCAGTTTTAACTATTTCCCTGCGTTAATTAACGCGCCTTCTTTCCAGGCAAATCTGGATCTGCTAAACGCCGTGATTTACGCGTGTGCGCCGCCGACGACCGATCGATCTACTGGACGGTCATGGGCGTCCAAGACCTAAAGTGGAGGACGTACGACGTACTACTAGTCGGTAGTATCAGTGCGTCGCCTCGGCGCGCACGTGGTGGCCATAATTTGCAGTGGCGGAGAAGCTACTGCACCACCGTCTCGGAGAAAGTTCCGACTAAACATACCCAAAAGAATAAGACCACAGCAGCAAATTTCCATTTACCCTTTCAACTTCTGTTGGGCAAACGTGGCGCTGACGAGTTACGGACCGTGCGCTCCGTTTTGATCGGCTCCTAGTGCTCGCTTTTGAGCTGTGGTTTGGAACCGTGTGAACCCACGGTGATCACCTGACCTGATCGATCGGCGCAGGTTGGTCCGTGCGGTGGAGCGTCCAGGAACATCGTGGACGCACGCTAGACCGATCGCGACGGCGAGCCAATGGATAGTATTATAGTGGTGGGAACGTTGATGTCCACGCTGTGCTTTGCTTTGTTTTGACACGGTCCGGGTCCGGGTCCAGGTCGTCCGCGCATGCGCATGCGTGCACCGGGTCACGCCGTGACTTGGCCAGAGAGACGTCTCTTGAACTCATCCGCCGTCGCCTGAAGCCATCGTGCCTACGTGGTCCGGCCATACATACAGCATGGATATATGATATATTATATTATACGTATATCGAGAAATATTTCTGGGTTCTTTTCGGACGACGGAGGATGTAGGAATCTTCGTGGTCGATAATGGTCGATCTGCGAATCAACCTGTGGTTGAGTTGGTTAGGTGGACAGTGGTATCCCCAACCCACCAGGGTTCAAATCCTGGTGCTCGCATTATTCCTGAATTTATTTCAGGATTTCCGGCGATGCGCTTTCAGTGGAAGGAGACGTTCCCGTCGACGACGATGATATGCCGGCTCAGTCTCTCGGAGGTGCTCATAGGGGTAGGATGTGCGTGTGTGCGTTCATAGGGATGAGTGTATGCGCGTGTATATGAGCGCTTGTGTTTGTACTGATGCTAAAAAAAAATTAATACCCTGTCAAAAAAAAAGAGATAATGGTCGATCTAACAAAGAATCCAGTAGGCACCTCTCGTCCTCGGGTGCATATGTGATAGTACGTGCGTGCACGCGCGGCCCGTGCCTGTCCGGCTCCCCCGACCGCGGCGCTCGTGCCATGCTCGGCCGCTCGCGGCAAGAAGTTACGCCGGTCGGCGGCGCGAGCGGTCGGAAGATCCTTATAATTGTGTATCGGTGGCCACGATCGAGACCGAACAAGCCGGTGCATCATGCGTGTTCATGCACCTGTACGTCTTTGGTTCGAACTGCAAGCGAGCGGTCGGCAGTTTATTGGGCGGCGCATGATACGGTCGATGGATGGATAGGCCGTCCACGTCAGGAAAAGAAAAGGCGGGCAGCTCCAGGAGAGCTCTAGCCAGTTGCATGCCTACGTATGTATATATGCATTTCGTACGTCGCACGCCTCGTATAATTCGTTCGCGCCGCGGCAAAGTCAAGCCTCTCGTAGGCTTGGTCGGTTCGTCTCGCGTCAAGGTATACGGAACTGCGGATAGGGGGTGATGCATCGCGTCAAGGTATACGGAACCACGGATAGAGGATGATGCAGCGACCGAAGCGGGCTGCGGGTGGCGTAGTACGCGCCTGCTGCGCGGCCACGACCAATCGAGCTAGCCAGGGAGCATGTGCGCCACCACCCGCTCGAGCTGGACCGGTTCGCGTGACGGCGCTCCGGCGCCAACTGACTGGAGCGAGGCGTGTCGAATTAAGCTTTGCGCGCGCTTACGCGCCTCATGCCGGATTTTTTTTTGAAACTATGATGATTTTTATAGCAAATTTGGAAACTATACATTCTAATGCAGAAAAATCAAAAGTATCACCCTGTCGGCCTCCTGTTGGTCGAAGAGGGACTTTTCGGCCTAACATTGACTGAAGAGGGACTTTTCGGCCAACAGTTGACCAAAGAGTTCCTCTTCGGCCAACACCGGCTCTACCGTTTTAAAAAGTTCATACAGCAATGGAGGGAAAAAGATTGCGGAAAAGTATTTTTTTTATGTATAAAACGGCAATGGTTGTACAGGATTTATACGGAACTTTTAAATATAAACTCCTATGAAGATCAAAACAAGTTTTCTAGTAGGATAAAAGAAATAAAATACAAAAAATACTACAAATAAAATAGCTACTGTTAACTAAACAGAAACAAAAAAATATGTCAAAAACTAAAGAAAACAATTTAAAGCAATTAAAATTAAAAGAAATGGCATAAAACCTATAAAACACTAAAACAGGACTGTTTTTATAAAAACATAATTATAAATAATTATAAAATCTGCCAATTAATTACTATTGATAAACAAAGTCACAAAGAAAAAGTAGCAAAAATAATCATCTGAAAAAAATACTCCTAGCTCAAATTATGGGCAATCTAGTGATTTGAGCAAATTCATGAAAATTCAAATTCAAAATTTCAAATCTAGTCAAACTTGATATCTACAGAAACTTCATAAAATTTCTAATCTAATGCAAAAAGAATCAAATTAAAATACTAAAAATCCTAATTAATATGAATTTTCTAAAACAGTAGAGCAGGTGTTGGCCAAAGAGGGACTCTTTGGTCAACCGTTGGCCGAAAAGTACTTTTTGGCCAACGGTTGGCCGAAAAGTCTCTCTTCGGCCAACATGAAGCCGACAGAGTGATACTTTTGATTTTTCTGCATTAGGGTGTATAGTTTCGAAATTTGCTATAAAAATCATCATAGTTTCAAAAAAAAAATCCTCATATCGTGGATCGTTTTATACACTAGTTTTTTATTCTTCTTTGCGGTGGAAATGTATACCGATTTTTAATTCTCGCCTGTCGTCTGGCATTTCTGCTCTGACACGCATGTTGGACAATCAAACTTTTCAGTTAGAGCACCATCCACAGACAGTGACAGGACGCCTTGAAAAATGCATTTTACATTCGAATACCTTAAATTAGAAATGTCAAATTTATATTATTACATGCAACGTGAAACATAATCTAAACGGGGCGTCGGTGCCTCTCCCCGCTCGCCCGGCTCCGCCCTGGCCATCTCCGGCGGACGGCTGCGCTCCTTAAAATGTTGGTCCGATCGCCGTTCGGTGCCGGTGGACGTCAGATCGACGACAGATCCGTTAGGAGACGGCCGTCGACGTCCACCACGATGCGGTTGCATCGCCCGGACTGATGCCTCATATGGGGCGTCGGAAAATGTGACTCCATCTTACCGACGTCGGCCGTTGCGAGCGTTGCCGCCGCCTCCCGTGCCCGGTACCTTGCACGGCGGGCACGCCATGTCATGGCCTCGTGGGACGATGGTGTGTCCTGAATATCGGCGCGCCAACGGAGGGGTTGCGTGTCCGCCAGCACGTTCAGACGCCAGACGGACCGCACGGCCTCCGGCACGGCAGCTACGGCTGGCCTAGCGCCGGATCCATCCACCATTTGGGCCGACACAATGGATTCCTGACTGATGGAGTCCGAGCGAGCCGTGCACGGGCGTCCTCCCGGCGCGGTGGAGCGCAAGCCGGGCGGCCATCTTCTCCTCGGAGCCGCGTGGGATGAGTTTGGGGTGACGAATCTGGAGATGAGGAATTCGGATCCGCTGCCCGCCATGCCAGAGACGGTCGGAAGGAGCCGGAGACGAGCTTGGGTGACGGGAGGGAGAGGGGAGTGAAGTGACTAGGGTTTGGTTCGGCGAACAGATGTGGAGGAGTTTATGTGGGATTGGATGGGCCAGCATGAGACGGGTCCGGCATGATGGACATGCCCACGCGCCTCATATCCGTCCCATATTTGGGTTGGATATGCGAGGTGTCGGTTAGCCCGAACCTTTGACGACTGTTTGAGGGGTCCGTCTAGATTAAAAAATTATAAATTATGACCGAACAGTGACTGGGCGGATCGCCTGGACATATGGCCCGTTGTAAATGCTCTTACCTTGCAAGTTGCAACAACAAAGGTCCATGGCATTCGACATGCATGCATGGCAGACCAGAAGGTCGGCTAGTGGTTGGTTCCGGGTATCCATTTTCCAACATGATTTGTCTGAATGGACTGCCTGCATGCAGTTTGCGCCCTTCCCGTTCAGAACTCGTCAAAAGCATGTAGTATGCGAGCAAAAGTTAAGCACCACTACAACTATTTTAGACCATCAGTTCCCAGTTTGGCTTGTCACTCTGAAAACATGTGGAGAAATCCGCAACTCATGCTAATATTAGAAGAGGCTTTGCTACACCAATGTAAATTATTTTACATAGCTTACGTACTGGCTAACTCGGCTTAATTTGGTTGAAAGAAAGTTTAAGCCCAGGCCCACATCATGAAAATCAGGGGACTGATTAGTTTAGAAAGGAAAAAAAACATAAGTTTACCTAGGAAGATTACATAGGTCTAGCATAGTTGTATTGTACTCCCTTCATTTTAAATAAGTGTCTTAACTTTATACTAACTCTAGTATGAAGTTGTACTAAGGTTGAGACATTTATTTTAAGACAGAGGAAGTATTAGAAAAGCATCATGCAATTTAGTTCCTTTGCCGCGAAACATATATTTTCATTTCCTGCAAAGTTCTTCAAAAGAATATTTACCCCGAAACATAGGACACGGAGGAATTGATCCCGGGCACCAGTGATCTTGGATGAACAGTAAAATCCGAAAAAATAGTAAAACAATTCAAAAAAATCTGAAATTATTTGTCAAGAAACTTTGATGTTTTTTCTACATGCGTACCAATTTTCGTAATGAAATGACATTTGTGGAGGTCCTGGCAAAAAAAACAAAATCATGCTTCAAAAAAACTGTTTTTGGATACATTTTGGAGCATCGATTTTGTCTTTTTTTCCGAGACCTGCATGAATGTCATTTTTTCATGAAATTTTGCACGCATGTGAAAAAGATATCAATATTTGTTGCCAAAAAAATTCAGATTTTTTTAACTATTTAAATATATTTTTTGTGTGTACTGTAGCAAAGGGAGCCTGTGAGCTCGAGCTCACAATAGCACTTTCGCCGAAGCATACTACTATACTATCACTCTGCTGAAACTTAGCAAAGTCCAATCATTTTGAGGCGAATGTGAGTTGCCTTCTTGCTGAAACACGGCCGGAAAGAGAGGCGGGGGAGCTGGTGGCATGGTCGATGGAATCAGTCGTTGTGCTGTGTCCCTCCGCATGTCAGAACCCACTCGCTTCTTTGATTGAGTCTTTGTCTTAAGAACCGCCGGTAGTGACGGTGATATATACCGAGTGTGTGTGAGAGAGATTCTATAGGCAGCTCCGCGTGACGTAAGCACGCCTCTAATTGGCAGCCATGGTGCATCACAAAGATCACTCCTTGACTATCCATTCTTTCATTTTCTTTGCGGGGTAAAAGAGTCAATTCTTTCACATTGTGTAGAGCTTTTTTTTTCTTTGACAGAAACATTGTGTAGAGCTCCGCACTAAAATACTCCCTTCGTCCTATAGTGTAAGACATTTATGCAAGCTATGTTAGGTGCAAAAACGTCTTACATTATGGGACGGAGAGAGTAGTTGATAATTTCTCTATCCCCGTTTATAAAAGTAGATGCACATTTCAAGGTACAAATTTGAAACGCGATTTAAGAGCATTTTCAGTCAGGGTTTTCTCTTTCTCTCCATGTCCCTTAACGTCTAGGGTACTCTCTCTTCTCCAGACTTCGTCGACGAGCCCATGAATTTGCCTTTCCTCCTCCTGCCGCTCCGGCGGCCGATTGCGGGGAGGGGAATCCCGGTGTCTCTACTCCGGTTAGTAGTTTAGGCTAAGGCTTTTTAGTCCTCGCAGATGCGGATGGCGGCGTGATGACCCACAAGTATAGGGGATCTATCGTAGTCCTTTCGATAAGTAAGAGTGTCGAACCCAACGAGGAGCAGAAGGAAATGATAAGCGGTTTTCAGCAAGGTATTCTCTGCAAGTACTGAAATAAGTGATAACAGATAGTTTTGTGACGGGATAAATTGTAACGAGCAACAAATAACAAAAGTAAATAAAGTGCAGCAAGGTGGCCCAATCCTTTTGTAGCAAAGGACAAGCCGGAACAAACTCTTATAATAGGAAAAGCGCTCCCGAGGACACATGGGAATATCGTCAAGCTAGTTTTCATCACGTTCATATGATTCGCGTTCGATACTTTGATAATTTGATATGTGGGTGGACCGGTGCTTGGGTGCTGTTCTTACTTGAACAAGCATCCCACTTATGATTAACCTCTATTGCAAGCATCCGCAACTACAACAAAAGTATTAAGGTAAACCTAACCATAGCATGAAACATATGGATCCAAATCAGCCCCTTACGAAGCAACGCATAAACCAGGGTTTAAACTTCTGTCACTCTAGCAACCCATCATCTACTTATTACTTCCCAATGCCTTCCTCTAGGCTCAAATAATGGTGAAGTGTTATGTAGTCGACGTTCACATAACACCACTAGAGGCTAGACAACATACATCTTATCAAAATATCAAACGAATACCAAATTCACATGACTACTCATAGCAAGACTTCTCTCTTGTCCTCAGGAACGAACGTAATTACTCACAAAGCATATTCATGTTCATAATCAGAGGGATAATAATATGCATATAGGATCTGAACATATGATCTTCCACCAATTAAACCAACTAGCATCAACTACAAGGAGTAATCAACACTACTAGCAACCTACTAGCACCAATCCCGGACTTTGAGACAAGAATTGGATACAAGAGATGAACTAGGGTTTGGAGATGAGGTGGTGCTGGTGAAGATGTTGATGGAGATTTCCCTCTCCTGATGAGAGGAGCGTTGGTGATGACGATGGTGATGATTTCCCCCTCCCGGAGGGAAGTTTCCCTGGCACAACAGCTCTGCCGGAGCTCTAGATTGGATCCGCCAAGGTTCCGCCTCGTGGCGGCGGAGTCTCGTCTCGAAAAGTTCCTTTCTTATTTTTTCTCATCGAAAGACCTCATACAGGAGAAGATGAACATCAGAGAGCCACCAAGGGGCCCACGAGGTAGGGGGGCGCGCCCTAGGGGGGGCGCCCTCACCCTCGTGAGAAGGGTGTGGGCCCCCTGGCCTTCATTTTTGGCGAGGATTTTTCTTTATTTATTTTAAGACGTTCCCTGGAGTTTCAGGACTTTTGGAGTTGCGCAGAATAGGTCTCTAATATTTGCTCCTTTTCCAGCCCAGAATTCCAGCTGCCGGCATTCTCCCTCCTTATGTAAACCTTGTAAAATAAGAGAGAATAGCCATAAGTATTATGACATAAAGTGAAATAACAGTCCATAATGCGATAAATATTGATATAAAAGCATGATGCAGAATGGACGTATCAACTCCCCCAAGCTTAGACCTCGCTTGTCCTCAAGCGAAAAGTCGATAACAATAAATATGTCCTCATGTTTAGAGGTAGAGGCATCGATAAAAATAAAATACGGACATGAAGGCATCATGATTATTTTCATAACAACATAATATATAGATTTTGTCATATGATTACTTATATTCAATTGACGATCTATTCACAATGCAAAAGTATAAATCATAAATCTTATTGGGCTCCGACAAACTATAATCTCAGTCATTGAAGCAATTGCAATTTATCATAACATCGAAAAGAGTCTATGTCAGAGCTAAAAAAGCAAGTCCACATACTCAACTATCATTTAGTCCTTCATAATTGCTAACACTCACGCAATACTTGTGGTTACGGAGTTTTAATCAGACACCAAGAAAGATAGGGGCTTATAGTTTTGCCCCACAACTTTTTACCTCAAGGGTAATGTCAACAATAATGGTTCATGCTCCCTACATCCAATTATATATATATATATATATATATATATATATATATATATCATGTTCTTTCCAACATGTTGAGCTTGCCAAAGGATAAAATGAAAAAGAAAAGGTGAAGATCACCATGACTCTTGCATAAGGTAGAAGATAATAATAAAGGATAGACCCTTCGCAGAGGGAAGCAGAGGTTGCCATGCGCTTTTATGGTTGGATATATAAAATCTCAATGCAGTCTGTCGCTTTTATTACTTCCACATCACAAGATCATATAAAGCTTATTTCTCCCACACCAATCAATCATACATATTTAGAGCAATTTTTATTGCTTTGCACCGATGACAACTTACTTGAAGGATCTTACTCAATCCATAGGTAGATATTGTTGGGGAACGTAGTAATTTTGAAAATTTTCCTACGCACACGCAAGATCATGGTGATGCATAGCAACGAGAGGGGAGAGTGTTGTCTACGTACCAACGCAGACCGACTACGGAAGCGATCACACAACGTAGAGGAAGTAGTCGTACGTCTTTTTCCCGATCCGACCGATCCAAGCACCGTTACTCCGGCACCTCCGAGTTCTTAGCACACGTTCAGCTCGATGACGTTCCTCGGGCTCCGATCTAGCAAAGCGTCGAGGAAGAGTTCCGTCAGCACGACGGTGTGGTGACGATCTTGATGTACTACCGACGCAGGGCTTCGCCTAAGCACTGTAACGGTATGATCGAGGTGGAATTTGGTGGCAGGGGGCACCGCACACGGCTAAGGAACGATCTCAAGGATCAACTTGTGTGTCTTGGGGTGTCCCCTGCCCCCGTATATAAAGGTTGGAGGAGGGGGGCCGGCCAGGGAGAGGGAGGCGCAGGGGGAGTCCTACTCCCACCGGGAGTAGGACTCCCCCCCCCCAATCCTATTCCAATTAGGACTCTCAGGGGGAAAGGAGAGAGAGGGGGGGCCGGCCCCTTCTCCTAGTCCTACTAGGACTTGGGGAAAGGGGGGGGGGGGGCGGCCAGCTATGGGCTGCCCCTTTTCTCTTTTTCCACTAAGGCCCAATAGGCCCATTAGTCTCCCGGGGGGTTCCGGTAACCCTCCCGGTATTCCGGTAAAATCCCGATTTCACCCGGAACACTTCCTATGTCCAAACATAGGCTTCCAATATATCAATCTTTACGTCTCGACCATTTCGAGACTCCTCGTCATGTCCGTGATCTCATCCGGGACTCCGAACAACCTTCGGTACATCAAAATGCATAAACTCATAATAACTGTCATCGTAACGTTAAGCGTGCGGACCCTACGGTTCGAGAACAATGTAGACATGACCGAGACACGTCTCCGGTCAATAACCAATAGCGGGACCTGGATGCCCATATTGGCTCCTACATATTCTACGAAGATCTTTATCGGTCAGACCGCATAACAACATACGTTGTTCCCTTTGTCATCGGTATGTTACTTGCCCGAGATTCGATCGTCGGTATCCAATACCTAGTTCAATCTCGTTACCGGCAAGTCTCTTTACTCGTTCCGTAATACATCATCTCACAACCAACATATTGGTTGCAGTGCTTGCAAGGCTTATGTGATGTGCATTACCGAGAGGGCCCAGAGATACCTCTCCGACAATCGGAGTGACAAACCCTAATCTCGAAATACGCCAACCCAACATCTACCATTGGAGACACCTGTAGTACTCCTTTATAATCACCCAGTTACGTTGTGACGTTTGGTAGTACCCAAAGTGTTCCTCCGGTAAACGGGAGTTGCATAATCTCATAGTTATAGGAACATGTATAAGTCATGAAGAAAGCAATAGCAACATATTAAACGATCGGGTGCTAAGCTAATGGAATGGGTCATGTCAATCAGATCATTCTACTAATGATGTGACCTCGTTAATCAAACAACAACTCTTTGTTCATGGTTAGGAAACATAACCATCTTTGATTAACGAGCTAGTCAAGTAGAGGCATACTAGTGACACTCTGTTGGTCTATGTATTCACACATGTATTATGTTTCCGGTTAATACAATTCTAGCATGAATAATAAACATTTATCATGATATAAGGAAATAAATAATAACTTTATTATTGCCTCTAGGGCATATTTCCTTCAGTCTCCCACTTGCACTAGAGTCAATAATCTAGATTACACAGTAATGATTCTAACACCCATGGAGCCTTGGTGCTGATCATGTTTTGCTCGTGGAAGAGGCTTAGTCAACGGGTCTGCAACATTCAGATCCGTATGTATCTTGCAAATCTCTATGTCTCCCACCTGGACTAAATCCCGGATGGAGTTGAAGCGTCTTTTGATGTGCTTGGTTCTTTTGTGAAATCTGGATTCCTTTGCCAAGGCAATTGCACCAGTATTGTCACAGAAGATTTTCATTGGACCCGATGCACTAGGTATGACACCTAGATCGGATATGAACTCATTCATCCAGACTCCTTCGTTTGCTGCTTCCGAAGCAGCTATGTACTCCGCTTCACATGTAGATCCCGCTACGACGCTTTGTTTAGAACTGCACCAACTGACAGCTCCACCGTTTAAAGTAAACACGTATCCGGTTTGCGATTTAGAATCGTCCGGATCAGTGTCAAAGCTTGCATCAACGTAACCTCTTACGGTGAGCTCTTTGTCACCTCCATATACGAGAAACATATCCCTAGTCCTTTTCAGGTATTTCAGGATGTTCTTGACCGCTGTCCAGTGATCCACTCCTGGATTACTTTGGTACCTCCCTGCTAAACTTATAGCAAGGCACACATCAGGTCTGGTACACAGCATTGCATACATGATAGAGCCTATGGCTGAAGCATAGGGAACATCTTTCATTTTCTCTCTATCTTCTGCAGTGGTCGGGCATTGAGTCTGACTCAACTTCACACCTTGTAACACAGGCAAGAACCCTTTCTTTGCTTGATCCATTTTGAACTTCTTCAAAATCTTGTCAAGGTATGTGCTCTGTGAAAGTCCAATTAAGCGTTTTGATCTATCTCTATAGATCTTTATACCTAATATGTAAGCAGCTTCCCCGAGGTCTTTCATCGAAAAACTTTTATTCAAGTATCCCTTTATGCTATCCAGAAATTCTATATCATTTCCAATCAGCAATATGTCATCCACATATAATATCAGAAATGCTACAGAGCTCCCACTCACTTTCTTGTAAATACAGGCTTCTCCAAAAGTCTGTATAAAGCCAAATGCTTTGATCACACTATCAAAGCGTTTATTCCAACTCCGAGATGCTTGCACCAGTCCATAAATGGATCGCTGGAGTTTGCATACTTTGTTAGCTCCTTTTGGATCGACAAAACCTTCTGGTTGTATCATATACAACTCTTCTTCCAGAAATCCATTCAGGAATGCAGTTTTGACATCCATCTGCCATATTTCATAATCATAAAATGCGGCAATTGCTAACATAATTCTGACGGACTTAAGCATCGCTACGGGTGAGAAGGTCTCATCGTAGTCAACCCCTTGAACTTGTCGAAAACCTTTCGCGACAAGTCGAGCTTTATAGACAGTAATATTACCGTCAGCGTCAGTCTTTTTCTTGAAGATCCATTTATTCTCAATTGCTTGCCGATCATCGAGCAAGTCAACCAAAGTCCATACTTTGTTTTGATACATGGATCCCATCTCAGATTTCATGGCCTCAAGCCACTTTGCGGAATCTGGGCTCACCATCGCTTCTTCATAGTTCGTAGGTTCATCATGATCTAGCATCATGTCTTCCAGAACTGGATTACCGTACCACTCTGGTGCGGATCTCACTCTGGTTGATCTACGTGGTTCAGTAGTATCTTGTTCTGAAGCTTCATGATCATCATCATTAGCTTCCTCACTGATTGGTATAGGTGTCGCAGAAATAGTTTTCTGTGATGTACTATTTTCCAATAAGGGAGCAGGTATAGTTACCTCGTCAAGTTCTACTTTCCTCCCACTCACTTCTTTCGAGAGAAACTCCTTCTCTAGAAAGTTTCCGAATTTAGCAACAAAAGTCTTGCCTTCGGATCTGTGATAGAAGGTGTATCCAATAGTTTCCTTTGGATATCCTATGAAGACACATTTCTCCGATTTGGGTTCGAGCTTATCAGGTTGAAGCTTTTTCACATAAGCATCGCAGCCCCAAACTTTAAGAAACGACAACTTTGGTTTCTTGCCAAACCATAGTTCATAAGGTGTCGTCTCAACGGATTTTGATGGTGCCCTATTTAACGTGAATGCGGCCGTCTCTAAAGCATAACCCCAAAACGATAGCGGTAAATTAGTAAGAGACATCATAGATCGCACCATATCTAGTAAAGTACGATTACGACGTTCGGACACACCATTACGCTGTGGTGTTCCGGGTGGCGTGAGTTGCGAAACTATTCCACAATTTTTCAAATGTACACCAAACTCGTAACTCAAATATTCTCCTCCACGATCAGATCGCAGAAACTTTATTTTCTTGTTACGATGATTTTCAACCTCACTCTGAAATTCTTTGAACTTTTCAAATGTTTCAGACTTATGTTTCATTAAGTAGATATACCCATATCTGCTTAAATCATCTGTGAAGGTGAGAAAATAACGATATCCGCCACGAGCCTCAATATTCATCGGACCACATACATCGGTATGTATGATTTCCAATAAATCTGTTGCTCTCTCCATAGTACCGGAGAACGGTGTTTTAGTCATCTTGCCTATGAGGCACGGTTCGCAAGTACCAAGTGATTCATAATCAAGTGGTTCCAAAAGCCCATCAGTATGGAGTTTCTTCATGCGCTTTACACCGATATGACCCAAACGGCAGTGCCACAAATAAGTTGCACTATCATTATTAACTTTGCATCTTTTGGCTTCTACATTATGAATATGTGTATCACTATTATCGAGATTCAACAAGAATAGACCACTCTTCAAAGGTGCATGACCATAAAAGATATTACTCATATAAATAGAACAACCATTATTCTCTGATTTAAATGAATAACCGTCTCGCATCAAACAAGATCCAGATATAATGTTCATGCTCAACGCTGGCACCAAATAACAATTATTTAGGTCTAATATTAATCCCGAAGGTAGATGTAGAGGTAGCGTGCCGACCGCGATCACATCGACTTTGGAACCGTTTCCCACGCGCATCGTCACCTCGTCCTTTGCTAGCGTCCGCTTATTCCGTAGTCCCTGTTTCGAGTTGCAAATATTAGCAACAGAACCAGTATCAAATACCCAGGTGCTACTGCGAGCTCTAGTAAGGTACACATCAATAACATGTATATCACATATACCTTTGCTCACTTTGCCATCCTTCTTATCCGCCAAATACTTGGGGCAGTTCCGCTTCCAGTGACCAGTCTGCTTGTAGTAGAAGCACTCAGTTTCTGGCTTAGGTCCAGACTTGGGTTTCTTCTCCTAAGCAGCAACTTGCTTGCTGTTCTTCTTGAAGTTTCCCTTCTTCTTCCCTTTGCCCTTTTTCTTGAAACTAGTGGTTTTGCTAACCATCAACACTTGATGCTCCTTCTTGATTTCTACCTCCGCAGCTTTCAGCATTGCGAAGAGCTCGGGAATAGTCTTGTTCATCCCTTGCATATTATAGTTCATCACGAAGCTGTTGTAGCTTGGTGGCAGTGATTGGAGAATTCTGTCAATGACGCAGTCATCTGGAAGATTAACTCCCATCTGAATCAAGTGATTATTATACCCAGACATTTTGAGTATATGCTCACTGACAGAACTGTTCTCCTCCATCTTGCAGCTATAGAACTTATTGGAGACTTCATATCTCTCAATTCGGGCATTTGCTTGAAATATTAACTTCAACTCCTGGAACATCTCATATGCACCATGACGTTCAAAACGTCGTTGAAGTCCCGATTCTAAGCCGTAAAGCATGGCACACTGAACTATCGAGTAGTCATCAGCTTTGCTCTGCCAGACGTTCATAACATCTGGCGTTGCTCCAGCAGCAGGCCTGTCACCCAGCGGTGCTTCCAGGACGTAATTATTCTGTGCAGCAATGAGGATAATCCTCAGGTTACGGACCCAGTCCGTGTAATTGCTACCATCATCTTTCAATTTTGCTTTCTCAAGGAACGCATTAAAATTCAACGGAACAATAGCACGAGCCATCTATCTACAAGCAAGATACTATCAGGTACTAAGTTCATGATAAGTTTAAGTTCAGTTAATCAAATTACTTAGGAACTCCCACTTAGATAGACATCCCTCTAATCTTCTAAGTGATCACGTGATCCAAATCAACTAAACCATAACCGATCATCACGTGAGATGGAGTAGTTTTCAATGGTGAACATCGTTATGTTGATCATATCTACTATATGATTCACGCTCGACCTTTCGGTCTCCGTGTTCCGAGGCCATATCTGTATATGCTTGGCTCGTCAAGTACAACCTGAGTATTCTGCGTGTGCAACTGTTTTGCACCCGTTGTATTTGAACGTAGAGCTTATCACACCCGATCATCACGTGGTGTCTGGGCACGACGAACTTTGGCAACGGTGCATACTCAGGGAGAACACTTCTTGATAATTTTAGTGAGAGATCATCTTATAATGCTACCGTCAATCAAAGCAAGATAAGATGCATAAAATGGGATAAACATCACATGCAATCAATATAAGTGATATGATATGGCCATCATCATCTTGTGCTTGTGATCTCCATCTCCGAAGCACCGTCATGATCACCATCGTCACCGGCGCGACACCTTGATCTTCATCGTAGCATCGTTGTCGTCTCGCCAATCTTATGCTTCCACGACTATCACTACCGTTTAGTAATAAAGTAAAGCATTACATCGCGATTGCATTGCATACAATAAAGCGACAACCATATGGCTCCTGCCAGTTGCCGATAACTCGGTTACAAAACATGATCATCTCATACAATAAAATCAGCATCATGCCTTGACCATATCACATCACAACATACCCTGCAAAAACAAGTTAGACGTCCTCTACTTTGTTGTTGCAAGTTTTACGTGGCTGCTACGGGCTTAAGTAAGAACTCATCTCACCTACGCATCAAAACCACAACGATAGTTCGTCAAATAGACTCCGTTTTAACCTTCTCAAGGACCAGGCGTAGTCACGCTTGGTTCAACTAAAGTTGGAGAGACAGTCTTCCGCAAGCCATCTATGTGCAAAGCACGTCGAGGGAACCGGTCTCGCGTAAGAGTACGCGTAAGGTTGGTCCGGATCGTCTCACCCAACAATACCGCCGAACCAAAGTATGACATGCTGGTAGGCAGTATGACTTGTATCGCCCACAACTCACTTGTGTTCTACTCGTGCAAATAACATCAAACCATAAAACCTAGGCTCAGATGCCACTGTTGGGGAACGTAGTAATTTCAAAAAATTTCCTACGCACACGCAAGATCATGGTGATGCATAGCAACGAGAGGGGAGAGTGTTGTCTACGTACCAACGCAGACCGACTGCGGAAGCGATCACACAACATAGAGGAAGTAGTCGTACGTCTTCTTCCCGATCCGACCGATCCAAGCACCGTTACTCCGGCACCTCCGAGTTCTTAGCACACGTTCAGCTCGATGACGTTCCTCAGGCTCCGATCCAGCAAAGCGTCGAGGAAGAGTTCCGTCAGCACGACGGCGTGGTGACGATCTTGATGTACTACCGACGCAGGGCTTCGCCTAAGCACTGTAACGGTATGATCGAGGTGGAATTTGGTGGCAGGGGGCACCGCACACGGCTAAGGAACGATCTCAAGGATCAACTTGTGTGTCTTGGGGTGTCCCCTGCCCCCGTATATAAAGGTTGGAGGAGGGGGGCCGGCCGGCCAGGGAGAGGGAGGCGCAGGGGGAGTCCTACTCCCACCGGGAGTAGGACTCCCCCCCCCAATCCTATTCCAATTAGGACTCTCAGGGGGAAAGGAGAGAGAGGGGGGGCCGGCCCCTTCTCCTAGTCCTACTAGGACTTGGGGAAAGGGGGGGCGCCGGCCAGCTATGGGCTGCCCCTTTTCTCTTTTTCCACTAAGGCCCAATAGGCCCATTAGTCTCCCGGGGGGTTCCGGTAACCCTCCCGGTATTCCGGTAAAATCCCGATTTCACCCGGAACACTTCCTATGTCCAAACGTAGGCTTCCAATATATCAATCTTTACGTCTTGACCATTTCGAGACTCCTCGTCATGTCTGTGATCTCATCCGGGACTCCGAACAACCTTCGGTACATCAAAATGCATAAACTCATAATAACTGTCATCGTAACGTTAAGCGTGCGGACCCTACGGTTCGAGAACAATGTAGACATGACCGAGACACGTCTCTGGTCAATAACCAATAGCGGGACCTGGATGCCCATATTGGCTCCTACATATTCTACGAAGATCTTTATCGGTCAGACCGCATAACAACATACGTTGTTCCCTTTGTCATCGGTATGTTACTTGCCCGAGATTCGATCGTCGGTATCCAATACCTAGTTCAATCTCGTTACCGGCAAGTCTCTTTACTCGTTCCGTAATACATCATCTCACAACCAACATATTGGTTGCAGTGCTTGCAAGGCTTATGTGATGTGCATTACCGAGAGGGCCCAGAGATACCTCTCCGACAATCGGAGTGACAAACCCTAATCTCGAAATACGCCAACCCAACATCTACCATTGGAGACACCTGTAGTACTCCTTTATAATCACCCAATTATGTTGTGACGTTTGGTAGTACCCAAAGTGTTCCTCCGGTAAACGGGAGTTGCATAATCTCATAGTTATAGGAACATGTATAAGTCATGAAGAAAGCAATAGCAACATATTAAACGATCGGGTGCTAAGCTAATGGAATGGGTCATGTCAATCAGATCATTCTACTAATGATGTGACCTCGTTAATCAAACAACAACTCTTTGTTCATGGTTAGGAAACATAACCATCTTTGATTAACGAGCTAGTCAAGTAGAGGCATACTAGTGACACTCTGTTGGTCTATGTATTCACACATGTATTATGTTTCCGGTTAATACAATTCTAGCATGAATAATAAACATTTATCATGATTTAAGGAAATAAATAATAACTTTATTATTGCCTCTAGGGCATATTTCCTTCAGATATGGTGGACTCTCATGGCAAAACTGGTTTAAGGATATTTGGAAGCACAAGTAGTATTTCTACTTGGTGCTGAGAATTTGGCTAGCATGAGGGGGAAAGGCAAGCTCAACAAGTTAAAGGATCCATGACAACATACTTTATCTCAGATATAAGAAATACATAACTCATTACGTTCTCTTCCTTGTCCAACATCAACTCTTTAGCATGTCATATTTTAATGAGTGCTCCCAATCATAAAAGATGTCAATGATAATATATCTATATGTGAAAACCTCTCTTTCCTTATTACTTCCTATTAATTGCAACAATGACCAAAGCTACGTCTGCCAACTCCCAACAACTTTTAATCATCATACACTTTCTATGTGAAGTCATTACTCTCAATAAGATCAATATGAACTTTTTGTTTTTTTACTCTTTTTCTCTTTTCTTTTATTCACCCAAGATCATGGCAAAATAATCAAGCCCTTGACTCAACACTAATCTTTATTATATATAACTCACGGACTCGATTACATAGAAGGATCATAAAGCAAAACTCAAAACTAGATCATGCCATAAACCTTATTCTACTAGATCAACATACTACTAATAGGATCGAACTAAGAAGAACGGTAAAGGTAGGAGTTGTGATTGTGATACGATACCGGGGCACCTCCCCCAAGCTTGGCAGTTGCCAAGGGGAGTGCCCATACCCATGTGATTATGTCTCCTTTGTTGTCGGTGTAATATTCTTGGCGATGATTGCGGTTCTCCTCCTCGAGCTTGTTGACTTGCTGTTTGAGGTCCATTATTTCCTTACGAAGCTTTCTTGTGACAGCTAAAGCTCCTTGCACCCAAGGGTGTTGCATTGCTGCGGGAGAACAAGTGACACTCCTCTTCATATTTTCATAGGAAAGAAATCTAACATTAGAAGGGATAACCGAGTTGGAATAGCTGAGCTCTGTAGTTCCCCCATCGTGAACCCAGCTCGGAGGCGAGAGGTGACTTCTTGATCCTCCATGGCATCTACTCTCTTTAAGTCAGCCTCCATCTCTTCCTCTGTTGCTGGCCCAAAGTGGTCAGCGTCGCTGTTTGCCCTTGGTTCCGGTGCCAGATTAGATACCTGGCTCTCCCCGATTGACTCTTGAGAAGACATCTTGCTCTAATCTGCAGCAGCAACAACTCGAAAACAAAAACATAGGAAATTTGCGTGATACGGGAGTCAAAACCTTCGGGAGAAGATATAATGAATTTTCACCGACCAAAATACGTAACGCGCAAGAAAACGGAGTCCGGAAGGCACACGAGGTGCTCACGAGGTAGGGGGCGCGCCCACCACCCTCGTGTCCTTCTCGGACTGCTACTTATTTTTCTATTTTTCTAAATATTTCAAAACAGAGAAATATTGCCTTAAAAATTGTTTTGGAATCGGTTTACTTAGCGTACCACATACCTATTCCTTTTCGGAGTCTGAAACGTTCTAGAAAGTGTCCCTTATGTATTCCTCCGGGATTACGATTTCAATAATATTGGTTTCAACATTTATGGGATTACCTGAGATATAATGTTTAATTCTTTGACCGTTTACGACCTTCAAATTTGTGCCCTCGAAGTTGTTTATTTTTATGGCACGGAACGATAGACCTCTTCGATAGCATAGGGGCCTTCCCATTTAGAGAGAAGTTTTCCTGCAAAAAATCTTAAACGAGAGTTGTATAGCAATACATAATCACCTACATTAAACTCACGCTTTTGTATCCTTTTGTCATGCCATCTTTTAACTTTTTCTTTAAACAACTTGGCATTTTCATAAGCTTGGGTTCTCCATTCATCAAGTGAGCTAATATCAAATAACCTTTTCTCATCGGCAAGTTTAAAATCATAGTTGAGCTCTTTAATAGCCCAATATGCCTTATGTTCTAGTTCGAGAGGTAAGTGGCATGCTTTTCCATAAACCATTTCATACGGAGACATACCCATAGGATTTTTATATGCAGTTCTATAAGCCCATAATGCATCATCAAGTTTTTTGGACCAATTCTTTCTAGACCTATTAACAGTCTTTTGCAAAATTAATTTGAGCTCTCTATTGCTCAACTCTACTTGACCACTAGACTGTGGGTGATAAGGAGATGCAATTCTATGATTAACATCATATTTAGCAAGCATTTTACGGAAACCACCATGAATAAAGTGTGAACCACCATCAGTCATTAAATATATAGGGACTCCAAACCTCGGGAAAATAACTTCTTTAAGCATTTTAATAGAAGTGTTATGATCAGCACTACTAGTTGGAATAGCTTCTACCCACTTAGTAACGTAATCAACAGCAACTAGAATATGTGTGTATCCATTAGAGGCAGGAAAAGGTCCCATATAATCAAAGCCCCAAACATCAAATGGTTCAATAATAAGAGAATAATTCATAGGCATTTCTTGACGTCTACTAATATTACCAATTCTTTGACATTCATCACAAGACAAGACAAACTTACGGGATCCTTGAAGAGAGTAGGCCAATAAAAACCAGATTGCAATACCTTATGTGCAGTTCTATCTCCAGCGTGGTGTCCTCCATAAGACTCGGAATGACACTTGCGTAGGATCTGTTCCTGTTCATGCTCAGGTACACAACGTCTAATAACACCATCTACTCCTTTATAAAGATGTGGGTCATCCCAAAAGTAATGTTCAAATCATAGAAGAACTTTTTCTTCTGTTGGTATGTGAAGCTAGGTGGTATAAATTTAGCAACAATATAATTAGCATAATCAGCATACCATGGAGTACTACAAGAAGTACTTATAACATTTAATTGTTCATCAGGAAAGCTATCATTAATAGGTAGTGGGTCACCAAGAATATTTACTAACCTAGACAAGTTGTCTGCAACGGGGTTCTCAGCTCCCTTTTTATCAACAATATGCAAATCAAATTCTTGTAGTAAGAGAACCCATCTAATAAGTCTAGGTTTAACATCTTTCTTTTCCATAAGATCTTTAATAGCAGCATGATCAGTTTGAATAGTTACTTTAGAATCAACAATATAAGATCTGAACTTATCACAAGCAAATACAACTGCTAAAAGCTCTTTTTCAGTAGTAGCATAATTTCTTTGAGCGTTGTCTAGAGTCTTACTAGCATAATGAATAACATTTAATTTCTTATCAACCCTTTTCCCTAGAACAGCACCTACAGCATAATCACTAGCATCACACATAATTTCAAAGGGTAGGTTCCAATCAGGTGGCTGAACAACAGGTGCAGTGACTAATGCTTTCTTAAGTATTTCAAATGCTTCTACACAATCATCATCAAAGACAAATGGTATATCTTTTTGCAATAAATTAGTCAGGGGTCGAGAAATTTTTGAGAAGTCCTTAATGAACCTCCTGTAAAATCCGGCGTGACCAAGGAAACTTCTTATACCTTTGATGTCCTTGGGACATGGCATCTTTTCAATAGCATCAACCTTGGCTTTATCAACTTCAATACCTCTTTCATAAACTTTGTGCCCCAATACAATACCTTCATTAACCATAAAGTGGCACATTTCCCAATTCAAGACAAGATTAGTTTCTTCATCTCTGCAAAACTCAACCAAGATTGCCCAAGCAATCATCAAAAGAGGAACCATAGACGGAAAAGTCGTCCATAAAAACCTCACAAATCTTTTCACAAAAGTCAGAGAATATAGCCATCATGCATCTTTGAAAGGTAGCAGGTGCATTACATAAACCAAAAGGCATACGTCTATAAGCAAAAGTACCAAAAGGGCATGTAAAAGTAGTCTCTGATTGATCTCTAGCCGACACAGGTATTTGAGAGAAACCGGAATAACCATCTAGAAAGCAATAGTGTGTATGTTTGCATAATCTTTCTAGCATTTGATCAATAAAAGGTAAGGGATAATGATCTTTCTTAGTAGCTTTATTTAATTTGCGGAAATCAATTACCATCCTATAACCTGTGATAATTCTTTGTGGAATCAATTCATCTTTATCATTAGGAACAACAGTAATACCTCCCTTCTTAGGGACACAATGGACAGGAGTTACCCACTCACTATCAGCAACAGGATAGATTATACCTACCTCCAGAAGTTTTAGTATTTCTTTTCTTACCACTTCTTTCATTTTAGGATTCAGACGTCGTTGAGGATCACGAACTGGTTTGGCATCTGCTTCCAAATTTATTTTATGTTGACATAGGGTGGGGCTAATGCCCTTAAGATCATCAAGAGTATATCCAATAGCAGCACGATGCTTCTTCAGAGTTTTCAATAATCTTTCTTCTTCATGCTCTTAAAGGTTAGCACTAATAATAACAGGATATATCTTCTTTTCGTCAAGATAAGCATATTTAAGATTATCGGGCAAAGGTTTAAGCTCAAACACGGGATCACCCTTAGGTGGAGGAGGTGTTGGAAATATGCCCTAGAGGCAATAATAAATTGATTATTATTATATTTCCTTGTTCATGATAATCGTTTATTATCCATGCTATAATTGTATTGATAGGAAACTCAGATACATGTGTGGATACATAGGCAACACCATGTCCCTAGTAAGCCTCTAGTTGACTAGCTCGTTGATCAATAGATGGTTACGGTTTCCTGACCATGGACATTGGATGTCGTTGATAACGGGATCACATCATTAGGAGAATGATGTGACGGACAAGACCCAATCCTAAGCCTAGCACAAAGATCGTGTAGTTCGTATGCTAAAGCTTTTCCAATGTCAAGTATCATTTCCTTAGACCATGAGATTGTGCAACTCTCGGACACCGTAGGAATGCTTTGGGTGTGCCAAACGTCACAACGTAACTGGGTGGCTATAAAGGTACACTACAGGTATCTCCGAAAGTGTCTGTTGGGTTGGCACGAATCGAGACTGGGATTTGTCACTCCGTGTGACGGAGAGGTATCTCTGGGCCCACTCGGTAGGACATCATCATATGCGCAATGTGACCAAGGAGTTGATCACGGGATGATGTGTTATGGAACGAGTAAAGAGACTTGTCGGTAACGAGATTGAACAAGGTATCGGTATACCGACGATCGAATCTCGGGCAAGTATCGTACCGATAGACAAAGGGAATTGCATACGGGATTGATTAAGTCCTTGACATCGTGGTTCATCCGATGAGATCATCGTGGAACATGTGGGAGCCAACATGGGTATCCAGATCCCGCTGTTGGTTATTGACCGGAGAACGTCTCGGTCATGTCTGCATGTCTCCCGAACAAGTAGGGTCTACACACTTAAGGTTCGATGACGCTAGGGTTATAAAGGAAGTTTGTATGTGGTTACCGAATGTTGTTCGGAGTCCCGGATGAGATCCCGGACGTCACGAGGAGTTCCGGAATGGTCCGGAGGTAAAGATTTATATATGGGAAGTCCTGTTTTGGTCACCGGAAAAGTTTCGGGGTTTATCGGTAACGTACCGGGACCACCGGGAGGGTCCCGGGGGTCCAACAAGTGGGGCCACCAACCCCGGAGGCTTGCATGGGCTAAGAGTGGTGAGGGACCAGCCCCTTAGTGGGCTGGTGCGCCTCCCACAAGGGCCCATGGCGCCTAAGAGGTGGAAAGGGGGCAAACCCTAAGGGGATATGGGCCTTAGGGCCCATATTGGTGCGCCTCCCTCTCCCCTCCCCTCTTGGCCGCCACCCTTGTTCCCCATCTAGGGCTGCCGCCCCCTAGGCGTGGGAACCCTAGAGGGGGCGCAGCCCCTCCCCTTCCCCTATATATATTGAGGCATAGGGCTGCCCACAACACGCGATTCAATCTCTCGTTGGTGCAGCCCTGCATCCCTCTCTTCCTCCTCTTCTGCGGTGCTTGGCGAAGCCCTGCAAGATAGCCACGCTCCTCCACCACCACCACGCCGTTGTGCTGCTGTTGGATGGAGTCTTCCTCAACCTCTCCCTCTCTCCTTGCTGGATCAAGGCGTGGGAGACGTCACCGGGCTGTACGTGTGTTGAACGCGGAGGTGCCGTGCGTTCGGCACTTGGTCATCAGTGATTTGAATCACGACGAGTACGACTCCATCAACCCCGTTCACTTGAACGCTTCCGCTTAGCGATCTACAAGGGTATGTAGATGCACTCCCCTCCCCCTCGTTGCTAGTCTCTCCATAGACAGATCTTGGTGACACGTAGGAAAATTTTGAATTTCTGCTACGTTCCCCAACAGTGGCATCATGAGCTAGGTCTATTGCGTAGATTCTATGCACGAGTAGAACACAAAGTAGTTGTGGGCGTTGATTTTGTTCAATATGCTTGCCGTTACTAGTCTTATCTTGATTCGATGGTATTGTGGGATGAAGCGGCCCGGACCAACCTTACACGTACTCTTACGTGAGACCGGTTCCACCGACAAACATGCACTAGCTGCATAAGGTGGCTGGCGGGTGTCTGTCTCTCCCACTTTAGTCGGATCGGATTCGATGAAAAGGGTCCTTATGAAGGGTAAATAGCAATTGGCATATCACGTTGTGGTTTTGCGTAGGTAAGAAACGTTCTTGCTAGAAACCCATAGCAGCCATGTAAAACATGCAAACAACAATTAGAGGACGTCTAACTTGTTTTTGCAGGGTATGCTATGTGATGTGATATGGCCAAAGGATGTGATGAATGATATATGTGATGTATGAGATGATCATGTTCTTGTAATAGGAATCACGACTTGCATGTCGATGAGTATGACAACCGGCAGGAGCCATAGGAGTTGTCTTTATTTATTTATGACCTGCGTGTCAACTTAAATGTCATGTAATTACTTTACTTTATTGCTAATCGTTAGCTGTAGTAGTAGAAGTAATAGTTGACGAGACAACTTGATGAAGACACGATGATAGAGATCATGATGATGGAGATCATGGTGTCATGCCGGTGACGATGATGATCATGGAGCCCCAAAGATGGAGATCAAAAGGAGCAAAGTGATGATGGCCATATCATGTCACTATTTGATTGCATGTGATATTTATCATGTTTATACATCTTATTTGCTTAGAACGACGGTAGTAAATAAGATGATCCCTCATTAAAATTTCAAGAAGTGTTCTCCCCTAACTGTGCACCGTTGCTACAGTTCGTCGTTTCGAAGCACCACGTGATGATCGGGTGTGATAGATCCTTACGTTCACATACAACGGGTGTAAGACAGTTTTACACATGCAAAACACTTAGGGTTAACTTGACGAGCCTAGCATGTGTATAGACATGGCCTCGGAACACAGAAGACCGAAAGGTCGAGCATGAGTCGTATAGAAGATACGATCAACATGAAGATGTTCACCGACGTTGACTAGTCCGTCTCACGTGATGATCGGACACGGCCTAGTTGACTCGGATCATGTAATCACTTAGATGACTAGAGGGATGTCTATCTGAGTGGGAGTTCATAAGATGAACTTAATTATCTTGAACATAGTCAAAAATATTTGCAAATTATGTCGTAGCTCACGCTATAGTTCTACTGTTTAGATATGCTCCTAGAGAAAAATTAGTTGAAAGTTAATAGTAGCAATTATGCAGACAGTAAAAGGCTTATGTCCTTAATGCACCGCTCAGTGTGCTGAACCTCGAACGTGGTCTGTGGATGTTGCGAACATCTGACATACACGTTTTGATGACTACATGATAGTTCGGTAATGTTAAATGGTTTAGAGTTGAGGCACCAAAGATGTGTTTTGAAACGTCACGAAACATATGAGATGTTTTGAGGGCTGAAATTGGGATTTCAGGCTCATGCCCACGTCAAGAAGTATAAGACCTCCGACGATTTTCTTAGCCTACAAACTAAGGGAGAAAAGCTCAATTGTTGAGCTTGTGCTCAGATTGTCTGAGTACAACAATCATTTGAATCAAGTGGGAGTTGATCTTCCAGATGAGATAGTGATGTTTCTCCGAAGTCATTACCACCAAGCTGCTAGAGCTTCGTGATGAACTATAATATATCAGGGACATATATGATGATCCTTGCGTTATTCGCGATGTTTGACACCGCGAAAGTAGAAATCAAGAAGGAGCATCAATTGTTGATGGTTGGTGAAACCACTAGTTTCAAGAAGGGCAAGGGCACAAAGGGATACTTCATGAAACAGCAATTCAGCTGCTGCTCTAATGAAGAAACCCAAGGTTGAACCCAAACCCGAGACTAAGTGCTTTTGTAATAAGGGGAACAACCACTGGAGCGGAATTACCCTAGATACTTGGTAGATTAGAAGGCTGGCAAGGTCGATAGAAGTATATTGGATATACATTGTGTTGATGTGTATAGTACTCCTAGTAGCACCAGGGTATTAGATACCAGTTCGGTTGCTAAGTGTTAGTAACTCGAAATAAAAGCTACGGATTAAATGGAGACTAGCTAAAGGTGAGTTGACGATATGTGTTGGAAGTGTTTCCAATGTTGATATGATCAAGCATCGCACGCTCCCTCTACCATCGAGATTGGTGTTTGCGTTGAGCATAGACATGATTGGATTATGTCCATCGCAATACGGTTATTCATTTAAGGAGAATAATGGTCACTCTGTTTATTTGAATAATGCCTTCAATGGTCTTACACCTAAAATGAATGGTTTATTGAATCTCGATCGTAGTGATACACATGTTCATGCCAAAAGATAGTAATGATAGTACCACCTACTTGTGGCACTGCCACGTAAGTCATATCGGTATAAAACGCATGAGGAAGCTCCATGTTGATGGATCTTTGGGCTCACTCGTTTTTGAAAAGTTTGAGACATGCGGACCATGTCTATTGGTGTATATGCATGAAGAAACTCCATGCAAATGGACCATTTGAACTCACTTGATTTTGAATCACTTGAGACATGCAAATCATACCACATGGGCAAGATGACTGAAAGCCTCGGTTTCAGTAAAATGGAACTAGAAAGCAACTTGTTGGAAGTAATACATTTTGATGTGTGCAGTCCAATGAGTGCTGAGGCATGTAGTGGATATCGTTATGTTCTTACTTCACAGATGATTTGAGTAGATGTTGAGTATATTTACTTGATGAATCACGTGTCTAAATTATTGAAAGGTTCAAGTAATTTCAGGGTGAAGTTGAAAGATCGTCGTGACAAGAGGATAAAATATCTATGATATGATCATAGAGATGAATATCTGAATTATGAGTTTGGCACAGAATTAAGACATTGTGAAAATTATTTCACAGCCTGGAACACCATAGTGTGATGGTGTGTCCGACCATCATAACTGCACCCTATTGGATATGATTGAAGGAAATATGCCCTAGAGGCAATAATAAAGTTATTATTTATTTCCTTATATCATGATAAATGTTTATTATTCATGCTAGAATTGTATTAACCGGAAACATAATACATGTGTGAATACATAGACCAACAGAGTGTCACTAGTATGCCTCTACTTGACTAGCTCGTTAATCAAAGATGGTTATGTTTCCTAACCATGAACAAGGAGTTGTTATTTGATTAACGAGGTCACATCATTAGTAGAATGATCTGATTGACATGACCCATTCCATTAGCTTAGCACCCGATCGTTTAGTATGTTGCTATTGCTTTCTTCATGACTTATACATGTTCCTATAACTATGAGATTATGCAACTCTCGTTTACCGGACGAACACTTTGGGTACTACCAAATGTCACAACGTAACTGGGTGATTATAAAGGAGTACTACAGGTGTCTCCAATGGTAGATGTTGGGTTGGCGTATTTCGAGATTAGGGTTTGTCACTCCGATTGTCGGAGAGGTATCTCTGGGCCCTCTCGGTAATGCACATCACATAAGCCTTGCAAGCACTGCAACTAATAAGTTAGTTGTGAGATGATGTATTACGGAACGAGTAAAGAGACTTGCCGGTAACGAGATTGAACTAGGTATTGGATACCGACGATCGAATCTCGGGCAAGTAACATACCGATGACAAAGGGAACAACGTATGTTGTTATGCGGTCTGACCGATAAAGATCTTCGTAGAATATGTAGGAGCCAATATGGGCATCCAGGTCCCGCTATTGGTTATTGACCGGAGACGTGTCTCAGTCATGTCTACATTGTTCTCGAACCGTAGGGTCCGCACGCTTAACGTTACGATGACAGTTATTATGAGTTTATGCATTTTGATGTACCGAAGGTTGTTCGGAGTCCCGGATGAGATCACGGACATGACGAGGAGTCTCGAAATGGTCGAGACGTAAAGATTGATATATTGGAAGCCTATGTTTGGGCACCGGAAGTGTTCCGGGTGAAATCGGGATTTTACCGGATTACCGGGAGGGTTACCGGAACCCCCCGGGAGGCAAATGGGCCTATTGGGCCTTAGTGGAAAAGAGAGAAGGGGCAGCCCACATGCTAGCCGGCCGAACCCCCCTTCCCTAGTCCTATTAGGACTAGGAGAAGGGACCGGCCCCCCTCTCTTCTCTTTCTCCCGAAGAGTCCTACTAGGAATAGGATTTGGGGGAAGGAGTCCTACTCCCGGTAGGAGTGGGACTCCTCCCTGCGCCTCCCTCCTAGCCGGCCGACCCCCTTGCCCCTGGCCTTTATATACGGGGGCAGGGGGCACCCCATAGACACACAACTTGATCCTTGAGATCGTTCCTTAGCCGTGTGCGGTGCCCCCTGCCACCAAATTCCACCTCGATCGTACCGTTGTAGTGCTTAGGCGAAGCCCTGCGTCGGTAGTACATCAAGATCGTCATCACGCCATCGTGCTGACGAAACTCTTCCTCGACGCTTTGCTGGATCGGAGCCCGAGGAACGTCATCGAGCTGAACGTGTGCTAAGAACTCGGAGGTGCCGGAGTAATGGTGCTTGGATCGGTCCGATCGGGAAGAAGACGTACGACTACTTCCTCTACGTTGTGTGATCGCTTCCGCAGTCGGTCTGCGTTGGTACGTAGACAACACTCTCCCCTCTCATTGCTGTGCATCACCATGATCTTGCGTGTGCGTAGGAAATTTTTTGAAATTACTGCGTTCCCCAACAGTGGCATCCGAGCCTAGGTTTTATGGTTTGATGTTATATGCACGAGTAGAACACAAGTGAGTTGTGGGCGATACAAGTCATACTGCCTACCAGCATGTCATACTTTGGTTCGGCGGTATTGTTGGTTGAGACGATCCGGACCAACCTTACGCGTACTCTTACGCGAGACCGGTTCCCTCGACGTGCTTTGCACATAGATGGCTTGCGGAAGACTGTCTCTCCAACTTTAGTTGAACCAAGTGTGACTACGCCCGGTCCTTGAGAAGGTTAAAACGGAGTCTATTTGACGAACTATCGTTGTGGTTTTGATGCGTAGGTGAGATGAGTTCTTACTTAAGCCCGTAGCAGCCACGTAAAACTTGCAACAAACAAAGTAGAGGACGTCTAACTTGTTTTTGCAGGGTATGTTGTGATGTGATATGGTCAAAGCATGATGCTGATTTTATTGTATGAGATGATCATGTTTTGTAACTGAGTTATCGGCAACTGGCAGGAGCCATATGGTTGTCGCTTTATTGTATGCAATGCAATCGCGATGTAATGCTTTACTAGATTACTAAACGGTAGTAATAGTCGTGGAAGCATAAGATTGGCGAGAGGACAACGATGCTACGATGGAGATCAAGGTGTCGCGCCGGTGACGATGGTGATCATGACGGTGCTTCGGAGATGGAGATCACAAGCACAAGATGATGATGGCCATATCATATCACTTATATTGATTGCATGTGATGTTTATCCTTTTATGCATCTTATCTTGCTTTGATTGACGGTAGCATTATAAGATGATCTCTCACTAAATTATCAAGAAGTGTTCTCCCTGAGTATGCACCGTTGCCAAAGTTCGTCGTGCCCAGACACCACGTGATGATCGGGTGTGATAAGCTCTACGTCCATCTACAACGGGTGCAATCCAGGTTTGCACACGCAGAATACTCAGGTTAAACTTGACGAGCCTAGCATATGCAGATATGGCCTCGGAACACGGAGACCGAAAGGTCGAGCGTGAATCATATAGTAGATATGATTAACATAACGATGTTCACCATTGAAAACTACTCCATCTCACGTGATGATCGGTTATGGTTTAGTTGATTTGGATCACGTGATCACTTAGAGGATTAGAGGGATGTCTATCTAAGTGGGAGTTCTTAAGTAATATGATTAATTGAACTTAAATTTATCATGAACTTAGTCCTGGTAGTATTTTGCAAATCATGTTGTAGATCAATAGCTCGCGTTGTTGCTTCCCTGTGCTTATTTTGATATGTTCCTAGAGAAAATTGTGTTGAAAGATGTTAGTAGCAATGATGCGGATTGGATCCGTGATCTGAGGTTTATCCTCATTGCTGCACAGAAGAATTATGTCCTTGATGCACCGCTAGGTGACAGACCTATTGCAGGAGCAGATGCGGACGTTATGAACGTTTGGCTAGCTCAATATGATGACTACTTGATAGTTTAGTGCACCATGCTTAATGGCTTAGAATCGGGACTTCAAAGACGTTTTGAACGTCATGGACCATATGAGATGTTCCAGGAGTTGAAGTTAATATTTCAAGCAAATACCCGAGTTGAGAGACATGAAGTCTCCAGCAAGTTCTATAGCTAAAAGATGGAGGAGAATCGCTCAACTAGTGAGCATGTGCTCAGATTGTCTGGGTACTACAATCGCTTGAATCAAGTGGGAGTTAATCTTCCAGATAAGATAGTGATTGACAGAATTCTCTAGTCACCATCACCAAGTTAGTAGAACTTTGTGATGAACTATGATATGCGAGGGATAACGGAAACAACTCCCAAGCTCTTCGTGATGCTGAAATCAACGAAGGTAGAAATCAAGAAAAACATCAAGTGTTGATGGTTGACAAGATCACTAGTTTCAAGAAAAGGGCAAAGGGAAGAAGGGGAACTTCAAAAGAACGGCAAGCAAGTTGCTACTCATGTGAAGAAACTCAAGTCTGGTCCTAAGCCTGAGACAAAGTGCTTCTACTGCAAAGGGACTGGTTACTGGAAGCGGAACTACCTCAAGTGATTGGCGGATAAGAAGGATGGCAGAGTGAACATAAGTATATTTGATATACATGTTATCGATGTGTACTTTACTAGTGTTTATAGCAAACCCTCAGTATTTGATACTAGTTCAGTTGCTAAGATTAGTAACTCGAAACGGGAGTTGCAGAATAAACAGAGACTAGTTAAGGGTAAAGTGACGATGTGTGTTGGAAGTGGTTCCAAGATTGATATGATCATCATCGCACACTCCCCATAATTTCGGGATCAGTGTTGAACCTAAATAAGTGTCATTTGGTGTTTGCGTTGAGCATGAATATGATTTGATCATGTTTATTGTAAATACAGTTATTCATTTAAGTAAGAGAATAAATTGTTGTTCTGTTTACATGAATAAAACCTTATATGGTTACACACCCAATGAAAATAGTTCGTTGGATCTCGATCATAGTGATACACATAATCATAATATTGAAACCAAAAGATGCAAAGTTAATAATGATAGTGCAACTTATTTGTGGCACTGCCGTTTAGGTCATATTGGTGTAAAGCGCATAAAGAAACTCCATGCTGATGGGATTTTGGAATCACTTGATTATGAATCACTTGATGCTTGCGAACCGTGCCTTTTAGGCAAGATGACTAAAACGCCGTTCTTCGGAACAATGGAGCGAGCAACAGATTTGTTGGAAATCATACATACTGATGTATGTGGTCCGATGAATATTGAGGCTCGCGACAGGTATCATTATTTTCTAATCTTCACAGATGATTTGAGCAGATATGAGTATATCTACTTGATGAAACATAAGTCTGAAACATTTGAAAGGTTCAAAGAATTTCAGAGTGAAGTGAAAAATCATCGTGACAAGAAAATAAAGTTTCTACGATCTGATCGCGGAGACAAATATTTGAGTTACGAGTTTGGTCTTCAGTTAAAACAATGTGAAATAGTTTCACTACTCACGCCACCTGGAACACCACAGCATAATGGTGTGTCCGAACGTCATAACCGTACTTTATTGGATATGGTGCAATCTATGATGTATCTTACCGATCTACCACTATCGTTTTGGGGTCATGCATTAGAGACAGCTGCATTCACGTTAAATAGGGCACCATCAAAATCCGTTGAGACGACACCTTATGAACTATGGTTTGGCAAGAAACCAAAGTTGTCGTTTCTTAAAGTTTGGGGTTGCGATGCTTATATGAAAAAGTTTCATCCTGATAAGCTCAAAACTCAAATCGGAGAAATGCATCTTCATAGGATATCCAAAGGAAACTATTGGATACACCTTCTATCACAGATCCGAAGGCAAGACTTTTGTTGCTAAATTCGGAAACTTTCTGGAGAAGGAGTTTCTCTCGAAAGAAGTGAGTGGGAGGAAAGTACACTTGACGAGGTAACTGTACCTGCTCCCTTATTGGAAAATAGTACATCACATAAAACTGTTTCTGCGACACCTATGCCAGTCAGTGAGGAAGCTAATGATGATGATCATGAAGCTTCAGAGCAAGATACTACTGAACCACGTAGATCAACCAGAGTGAGATCCGCACCAGAGTGGTACGGTAATCCAGTTCTGGAAGTTATGATGCTAGATCATGATGAACCTACGAACTATGAAGAAGCGATGATGAGCCCAGATTCCGCGAAATGGTTTGAGGCCATGAAATCTGAGATATGATCCATGTATGAGAACAAAGTATGGACTTTGATGGATTTGCCCGATGATCGGCAAACCATAGAAAATAAATGGATCTTCAAGAGGAAGACGGACGGTGATAGTAGTGTTACTATCTACAAAGCTAGAATTGTCGCAAAAGGTTTTCGACAAGTTCAAGGTGTTGACTACGATGAGATTTTCTCACTCGTATCTATGCTTAAGTCTGTCCGAATCATGTTAGCAATTGCCGCATTTTATGAAATCTGGCAAATGGATAAACAAAACTGCATTCCTTAATGGATTTATTAAAGAAGAGTTGTATGTGATGCAACTAGAAGGTTTTGTCAATCCGAAAGGTGCTAATAAAATGTGCAAGCTCCAGCGATCCATCTGTGGACTGGTGCAAGCATCTCGGAGTTGGAATATACGCTTTGATATGTTGATCAAAGCATATAGTTTTATACAGACTTGCGGTGAAGCCTGTATTTACGAGAAAGTGAGTGGGAGCACTACAGCATTTCTGATAAGTATATGTGAATGACATATTGTTGATCGGAAATAATGTAGAATTATTCTGTAAAGCATAAAAGGAGTGTTTGAAAGGAGTTTTTCAAAGAAAGACTTCGGTAAAGCTGCTTACATATTGAGCTTCAAGATCTATAGAGATAGATCATGACGCTTGATAAGTTTTTCAATAAGTACATACCTTGACAAGATTTTGAAGTAGTTCAAAACGGAACAGTCAAAGAAAAAGTTTCTTGCCTGTATTATAAGGTGTGAAGTTGAGTAAGACTCAAAGCCCGACCACGGCAGAAGATAGAAAGAGAATGAAAGTCATTCCCTATGCCTTGGCCATAGGTTCTATAAAGTATGTCATGCTGTATACCAGATCTATTGTATACCCTGCACTGATCTAGCAAGGGAGTACAATAGTGATCTAGGAGTAGATCACTGGACAACGGTCAGAATTATCCTTAGTGAAATAAGGATATGTTTCTCGATTATGGACGTGACAAAAAGGTTCGTCGTAAAGGGTTACGTCGATGCAAGTTTTTGACACTGATCCAGATGAATCTAAAGTCTCAATCTGGATACATATTGAAAGTGGGAGCAATTAGCTAGAGTAGCTCCTTGCAGAGCATTATAGACAAAAGAATTTTGCAAAATACTTACGGATCTGAATATGACAGACCCGTTGACTAAAATTATCTCACAAGCAAAACATGATCACACCTTAGTACTCTTGGGGTGTTAATCACATAGAGATGTGAACTAGATTACTGAATCTAGTAAACCCTTTGAGTGTTGGTCACATGACGATGTGAACTATGGGTGTTAATCACATGGTGATGTGAACTATTGCTGCTAAATCACATGGCGATGTGAACTAGATTATTGACTCTAGTGCAAGTGGGAGACTGAAGGAAATATGCCCTAGAGGCAATAATAAAGTTATTATTTATTTCCTTATATCATGATAAATGTTTATTATTCATGCTAGAATTGTATTAACCGGAAACATAATACATGTGTGAATACATAGACCAACAGAGTGTCACTAGTATGCCTCTACTTGACTAGCTCGTTAATCAAAGATGGTTATGTTTCCTAACCATGAACAAGGAGTTGTTATTTGATTAACGAGGTCACATCATTAGTAGAATGATCTGATTGACATGACCCATTCCATTAGCTTAGCACCCGATCGTTTAGTATGTTGCTATTGCTTTCTTCATGACTTATACATGTTCCTATAACTATGAGATTATGCAACTCCCGTTTACCGGACGAACACTTTGGGTACTACCAAACATCACAACGTAACTGGGTGATTATAAAGGAGTACTACAGGTGTCTCCAATGGTAGATGTTGGGTTGGCGTATTTCGAGATTAGGGTTTGTCACTCCGATTGTCGGAGAGGTATCTCTGGGCCCTCTCGGTAATGCACATCACATAAGCCTTGCAAGCACTCCAACTAATAAGTTAGTTGTGAGATGATGTATTACGGAACGAGTAAAGAGACTTGCCGGTAACGAGATTGAACTAGGTATTGGATACCGACGATCGAATCTCGGGCAAGTAACATACCGATGACAAAGGGAACAACGTATGTTGTTATGCGGTCTGACCGATAAAGATCTTCGTAGAATATGTAGGAGCCAATATGGGCATCCAGGTCCCGCTATTGGTTATTGACCGGAGACGTGTCTCAGTCATGTCTACATTGTTCTCGAACCGTAGGGTCCGCACGCTTAACGTTACGATGACAGTTATTATGAGTTTATGCATTTTGATGTACCGAAGGTTGTTCGGAGTCCCGGATGAGATCACGGACATGACGAGGAGTCTCGAAATGGTCGAGACGTAAAGATTGATATATTGGAAGCCTATGTTTGGGCACCGGAAGTGTTCCGGGTGAAATCGGGATTTTACCGGATTACCGGGAGGGTTACCGGAACCCCCCGGGAGGCAAATGGGCCTATTGGGCCTTAGTGGAAAAGAGAGAAGGGGCAGCCCACATGCTAGCCGGTCGAACCCCCCTTCCCTAGTCCTATTAGGACTAGGAGAAGGGGCCGGCCCCCCTCTCTTCTCTTTCTCCCGAAGAGTCCTACTAGGAATAGGATTTGGGGGAAGGAGTCCTACTCCCGGTAGGAGTGGGACTCCTCCCTGCGCCTCCCTCCTAGCCGGCCGACCCCCTTGCCCCTGGCCTTTATATACGGGGGCAGGGGGCACCCCATAGACACACAACTTGATCCTTGAGATCGTTCCTTAGCCGTGTGCGGTGCCCCCTGCCACCAAATTCCACCTCGATCATACCGTTGTAGTGCTTAGGCGAAGCCCTGCGTCGGTAGTACATCAAGATCGTCATCACGCCGTCGTGCTGACGAAACTCTTCCTCGACTCTTTGCTGGATCGGAGCCCGAGGAACGTCATCGAGCTGAACGTGTGCTAAGAACTCGGAGGTGCCGGAGTAACGGTGCTTGGATCGGTCCGATCGGGAAGAAGACGTACGACTACTTCCTCTACGTTGTGTGATCGCTTCCGCAGTCGGTCTGCGTTGGTACGTAGACAACACTCTCCCCTCTCGTTGCTGTGCATCACCATGATCTTGCGTGTGCGTAGGAAATTTTTTGAAATTACTGCGTTCCCCAACAATGATGCATACCATGATGTCTCTTATCGAATTACCACAATAGTTTATGGGTTAGGCATTAGAGACAACCACATTCACTTTAAATAGGGCACCACGTAATTCCGTTGAGACGACACTGTATGAACTATGGTTTAGAGAAACCTAAGCTGTCATTTCTTAAAATGTTTGGGGCTGCGACGCTTATGTGGAAAAGTTTCAGGCTGATAAGCTCGAACCCAAAGCGGATAAATGCATCTTCATAGGACACCCAAAACAGTTGGGTATACCTCCTGTCTCAGATTCGAATTGTTTCTAGAATCGAGTCCTTTCTCGAGGAAAAGTTTCTCTCGAAAGAATTGAGTGGGAGGATGGGGAGACTTGATGAGGTTATTGAACCGTCACTTCAACTAGTGTATAGCAGGGCACAAAGAGTTGTTCCTGTGGCACCTACACCAATTGAAGTGGAAGCTTATGATATTGATCATGAGATTTCGGATCAAGTCACTAGCAAACCTCGTAGGATGACAAGGATGCGTACTACTTCAGAGTGGTACGTAGTCCTGTCTTGGAAGTCATGTCGCTAGACAACAATGAACCTATGAGCTATGGAGAAGCGATGGTGGGCCCGGATTCCGATAAATGGCTCGAGGCCATAAAATCCGAGAGAGGATCCATATATGAAAACAAAGTGTAGACTTTGGAAGAACTACTTGATGGTCGTAAGGCTGCTGAGTATAGATGGATTTTAAAAGGAAGACAAACAATGATGGTAAGTGTCACCATTGAGAAAGCTCGACTTGTCGTTAAGGTGTTTCCCGACAAGTTCAAGGAGTTGACTATGGTGAGACTTTCTCACTTGTAGCAATGCTAAGAGTCTGTTGGAATTATATTAGCGATTACTGCATTATTTATGAAATCTTGCAGATAGGATGTCAAATCATTGTTTCCTCAACGATTTTCTTGAGGAAAGGTTGTATGTGATACAACCAGAAGGTTTTGTCAATCCTGAAAGATGCTAATAAGTATGCAAAGCTCCAGCAATCCTTCTAAGGACTGGAGTAAGCATCTCGGAGTTGGAATGTATGCTTTGATGAGATGATCAAAGATTTTGGTGTATACAAAGTTTATGAGAAACTTGTATTTCCAAAGAAGATAGTGGGAGCACTATAGAATTTCTGATGAGTATATGTTGTTGACATATTGTTGATCAGAAATGATGTAGAATTTCTGGAAAGCATGTAGGGTTATTTGGAAATTGTTTTTCAATGGAAAACCTGGATTAAGCTACTTGAACATTGAGCATGAAGATCTATAAGGATAGATCGAAACGCTTAATGCTACTTTCAAATGAGCACATACCTTGACGTGATCTTGAAGGTGTTCAAGATGGATCAGTCAAAGAAGGAGTTCTTGCCTGAGTTGTAAGGTACGAAGTTAAGACTTAAAGCTCGACCACGGCAGAACAGAGAGAAAGGACGAAGGTCGTCCCCTATGCTTAAGACATAGGCTCTACAGTATGCTATGCTGTGTACCGCACCTGTAGTGTGCCTTGCCATGAATCAGTCAAGGGGTACAAGAGTGATCCAAGAATGGATCACAGGACAGCGGTCAAAGTTATCCTTAGTAACTAGAGGACTAAGGAATTTTCTCGATTATGGAGGTGGTAAAAGAGTTCGTCGTAAAGGGTTACGCCGATGCAATCTTTGACACTAATCTAGATTATTCGATTAGTAAACTGGATTCGTATAGTAGAACAGTTATTTGGAATAGCTCAGAATAGAACGTGGTAGCTACATCTAGGAGATGACATAGAGATTTGTAAAGCACACACAAGGATCTGAAAGGTTCAGACCCGTTGACTAAAACCTCTCTCACAAGCAACATGATCAAACCTAGAACTCATTGAGTGTTAATCACATAAGTGATGTGAACTAGACTACTGACTCTAGTAAACTCTTGGGTGTTAGTCACATGGCGATGTGACCTGTGAGTGTTAATCACATGGCGATGTGAACTAGATTATTGACTCTAGTGCAAGTGGGAGACTGTTGGAAATATGCCCTAGAGGCAATAATAAATTGATTATTATTATATTTCCTTGTTCATGATAATCGTTTATTATCCATGCTATAATTGTATTGATAGGAAACTCAGATACATGTGTGGATACATAGGCAACACCATGTCCCTAGTAAGCCTCTAGTTGACTAGCTCGTTGATCAATAGATGGTTACGGTTTCCTGACCATGGACATTGGATGTCGTTGATAACGGGATCACATCATTAGGAGAATGATGTGATGGACAAGACCCAATCCTAAGCCTAGCACAAAGATCGTGTAGTTCGTATGCTAAAGCTTTTCTAATGTCAAGTATCATTTCCTTAGACCATGAGATTGTGCAACTCTCGGACACCGTAGGAATGCTTTGGGTGTGCCAAACGTCACAACGTAACTGGGTGGCTATAAAGGTACACTACAGGTATCTCCGAAAGTGTCTGTTGGGTTGGCACGAATCGAGACTGGGATTTGTCACTCCGTGTGACGGAGAGGTATCTCTGGGCCCACTCGGTAGGACATCATCATATGCGCAATGTGACCAAGGAGTTGATCACGGGATGATGTGTTACGGAACGAGTAAAGAGACTTGTCGGTAACGAGATTGAACAAGGTATCGGTATACCGACGATCGAATCTCGGGCAAGTATCGTACCGATAGACAAAGGGAATTGCATACGGGATTGATTAAGTCCTTGACATCGTGGTTCATCCAATGAGATCATCATGGAACATGTGGGAGCCAACATGGGTATCCAGATCCCACTGTTGGTTATTGACCGGAGAACGTCTCGGTCATGTCTGCGTGTCTCCCGAACCCGTAGGGTCTACACACTTAAGGTTCGATGACGCTAGGGTTATAAAGGAAGTTTGTATGTGGTTACTGAATGTTGTTCGGAGTCCCGGATGAGATCCCGGACGTCACGAGGAGTTCCGGAATGGTCCGGAGGTAAAGATTTATATATGGGAAGTCCTGTTTTGGTCACCGGAAAAGTTTCGGGGTTTATCGGTAACGTACCGGGACCACCGGGAGGGTCCCGGGGGTCCACCAAGTGGGGCCACCAACCCCGGAGGCTTGCATGGGCTAAGAGTGGTGAGGGACCAGCCCCTTAGTGGGCTGGTGCGCCTCCCACAAGGGCCCATGGCGCCTAAGAGGTGGAAAGGGGGCAAACCCTAAGGGGATATGGGCCTTAGGGCCCATATTGGTGCGCCTCCCTCTCCCCTCCCCTCTTGGCCGCCACCCTTGTTCCCCATCTAGGGCTGCTGCCCCCCTAGGGGTGGGAACCCTAGAGGGGGCGCAGCCCCTCCCCTTCCCCTATATATATTGAGGCATAGGGCTGCCCACAACACGCGATTCAATCTCTCGTTGGTGCAGCCCTGCATCCCTCTTTTCCTCCTCTTCTGCGGTGCTTGGCGAAGCCCTGCAAGATAGCCACGCTCCTCCACCACCACCACGCCGTTGTGCTGCTGTTGGATGGAGTCTTCCTCAACCTCTCCCTCTCTCCTTGCTGGATCAAGGCATGGGAGACGTCACCGGGCTGTACGTGTGTTGAACGCGGAGGTGCCGTGCGTTCAGCACTTGGTCATCAGTGATTTGAATCACGACGAGTACGACTCCATCAACCCCATTCACTTGAACGCTTCCGCTTAGCGATCTACAAGGGTATGTAGATGCACTCTCCTCCCCCTCGTTGCTAGTCTCTCCATAGACAGATCTTGGTGACACGTAGGAAAATTTTGAATTTCTGCTACGTTCCCCAACAGGAGGATCTCCTAAGATTTCAACAGGCAAATTGTGTTGCAGCATAGGTTCCTGTTTAAAGAATACTTCATCTATTTCCCTTCTTTCATTCATGAACATATCATTTTCATGGTCTAGCAAATAGTGTTCTAAAGGATCACTGGGAGGTACGGCAATAGAAGCAAGACCAATAATTTCATCCTTACTAGGTAATTCTTCCTCACGATGTTGTTTACTAAATTTAGAGAAATTAAACTCATGAACCATATCATCCAAGCCAACAGTAACAACATTCTTTATGCAATCTATGGTAGCATTGACAGTATTTAAGAAGGGTCTACCAAATATAATGGGACAAAAGCTATCTTGCGGAGAAGTAAGAACAAGAAAATCAACAGGATATTTAGTTTTCCCACACAAGACTTCAACATCTCTAACAATTCTAATTGGTGCAATAGTACCTCTATTAGCACGTTTAATTGTGACATCAATATCTTCTAACTCAACAGGTGCAATATCATGCATAATTTCTTTGTATAAGTCATGAGGTATAACACTAGCACTTGCACCCATATCACATAAGCCATGATAACAACGATCTCCTATTTTAACAGAAATAACAGGCACGCCTACCACAGGTCTATGTTTATCTTTAGCACAAGGTTTAGCAATTCTAGCAGTTTCACCTTTGAACTGAATAACATGCCCATCAATATTATCAGACAAGAGATCTTTAATAATAGCAATATTAGGTTATACTTTAACTTTCTCAGGAGGTGTATAAGTTCTAATATTGCTTTTACGAACAACAGTTGAAGCTTTAGCATGATCCTTTATTCTAACAGGGAAAGGTGGTTTCTCAATATAAGAAGTAGGAACAATAGGATCATTATAAGTGACAATCTTTTCTTCAACTTTAATAGGTGTAGCTACTTTTACTTCTATGGGAGGATGATATTTAAACCACTTCTCCTTAGGGAGATCAACATAAGTAGCAAAAGATTCACAGAAATAAGCTACTATCTCAGAGTCAAATCCATATTTAGTGCTAAACTTACAGAAAATATTGGTATCCATAAAAGATTTAACACAATCAAACTTAGGTGTTATACCTGACTCCTTACCTTCGTTGAGGTCCCAATCTTTAGAGTTGCGTTTAATTCTTTCCAATAAATTCCATCTGAATTCAATAGTCTTTATCATAAAAGAGCCAGCACAAGAAGTATTGAGCATGGTGAGATTGTTATCAGAAAGCCGAGCATAAAAACTTTGCATAATTATTTCTCTCGAGAGCTCATGATTGGGGCATGAATATAACATTGATTTAAGCCTCCCCCAAGCTTGAGCAATGCTTTCTCCTTCGCGAGGCCATAAATTATATATATAATTGCGATCACGATGAACAAGATGCATAGGGTAATACTTTTGATGAAATTCCAGCTTCAATCTTTTATAGTCCCATGATCTCATATCATAACATAGCCTATACCATATCAATGCGTCTCCCTTCAAAGATAAAGGGAAGACCTTCTTTTTAGCAACATCATCGGGTATACCTGCAAGCTTAAATAATCCACAAACTTCATCCACATATATTAAGTGCTCATCAGGATGCTTTGTTCCATCTCCTGTAAAAGGGTTAGCTAGCAGTTTTTCCATCATACCCGAAGGAAATTTAAAAGGAGTTTCATTTTCAATAGGTTCAGTAGGTTGAGGAGCAACTCTTTCCTCTACTGGACGGGGTGAAGATACCCCGAACAAGCCTCTCAGAGAATTACTTTCCATAGTAACAAGTGACAGTAAATTTCAGCACACTATATAAATTTTTCCTTACCAAATTCCACCTACCAAAGGCGCTACACTCCCCGGCAACTGCGCCAGAAAAGAGTCTTGATGACCCACAAGTATAGGGGATCTATCGTAGTCCTTTCGATAAGTAAGAGTGTCGAATCCAACGAGGAGCAGAAGGAAATGATAAGCGGTTTTCAACAAGGTATTCTCTGCAAGTACTGAAATAAGTGGTAACAGATAGTTTTGTGACGGGATAAATTGTAACGAGCAACAAGTAACAAAAGTAAATAAAGTGCAGCAAGGTGGCCCAATCCTTTTGTAGCAAAGGACAAGCAGGAACAAACTCTTATAATAGGAAAAGTGTTCCCGAGGACACATGGGAATATCGTCAAGCTAGTTTTCATCACGTTCATATGATTCGCGTTCGATACTTTGATAATTTGATATGTGGGTGGACCGGTGCTTGGGTGTTGTTCTTACTTGAACAAGCATCCCGCTTATGATTAACCTCTATTGCAAGCATCCGCAACTACAACAAAAGTATTAAGGTAAACCTAAACATAGCATGAAACATATGGATCCAAATTAGCCCCTTACGAAGCAACGCATAAACTAGGGTTTAAGCTTCTGTCACTCTAGCAACCCATCATCTACTTATTACTTCCCAATGCCTTCCTCTAGGCCCAAATAATGGTGAAGTGTTATGTAGTCGACGTTCACATAACACCACTAGAGACTAGATAACATACATCTTATCAAAATATCAAACGAATACCAAATTCACATGACTACTCATAGCAAGACTTCTCCCTTGTCCTCAGGAACGAACGTAATTACTCACAAAGCATATTCATGTTCATAATCAGAGGGGTAATAATATGCATATAGGATCTGAACATATAATCTTCCACCAATTAAACCAACTAGCATCAACTACAAGGAGTAATCAACACTACTAGCAACCTACTAGCACCAATCCCAGAATTTGAGACAAGAATTGGATACAAGAGATGAACTAGGGTTTGGAGATGAGGTGGTGCAGGTGAAGATGTTGATGGAGATTGCCCTCTCCCTATGAAAGGAGCGTTGGTGATGATTTCCCCCTCCCGGAGGGAAGTTTCCCCGGCAGAACAGCTCTGCCGGAGCTCTAGATTGGATCCGCCAAGGTTCCGCCTCGTGGCGGCGGAGTCTCGTCCCAAAAGTTCCTTTCTTATTTTTTCTCATTGAAAGACCTCATATAGGAGAAGATGGACATCGGAGAGCCACCAGGGGGCCCACGAGGTAGGGGGGCGCGCCCTAGGGGGGGGCCCCCCACCCTCGTGAGAAGGGTGTGGGGCCCCTGGCCTTCATCATTGGCGAGGATTTTTCTTTATTTATTTTAAGACGTTCCGTGGAGTTTCAGGACTTTTGGAGTTACGCAGAATAGGTCTCTAATATTTGCTTCTTTTCCAGCTCAGAATTCCAGCTGTCGGCATTCCCCCTCCTTATGTAAACCTTGTAAAATAAGAGAGAATAGCCATAAGTATTGTGACATAAAGTGAAATAATAGTCCATAATGCGATAGATATCGATATAAAAGCATGATGCAGAATGGACGTATCACGGCGTTTCTTCTTCGAGTTTGTCTCCCGGGCTTTGATCCTCCTCGGGTTCATTCATCTGGATGTAGTGGACAGAGCTCTAGCGTAGATTCCTACTGTCTCCTTCGAGCGGTGAGGTTCGTGTTTCTCGTCATGCAGCGAGATTTGGTGTCACGTGCTTTAGATCTATTCTAGTGTTCAATGACGACGACTGCGGCTCCAATGTGTTGGTCCTTAAGGGTACGTGCACGAAGACTTTTCAGCTGTCACCGACAAGATCAAGCCGACTCCTACAAGGGAACGACTCGTTTTAACGGCGGTAATGGTTGTTCGATGGTCGTGAAATCTTGATGTAATTTTATTATGTTTGAGGTGATTTGTACCTCCAGTGAAGTTTGATAACTTGATCATTTTTGTAAAAAAAAACTTTTTCACCCAGACCCCTATTCTGCTCGGACAAAAGAATGCCGCCCAACCGGATCCCAAAACCCAATTCATATGTCCGTTATGTTCGGTACCCAAACCTAGCCCATGCATGGGTGTATTTAGGACTATACGGATGCATCGACTACTTCAGATCAAATCGACGGGGACAACTGGTTGGTCTGTTTATTTCATTGTTTAGTTTTTCATTAATTTTGTTTAAACACAGTACACATGCATATACACTCATACCTATGAACGTATTCACGCACACTCTACCCTTATGAGCACCTTCGAGAGACCAGGTTCACACATCATCTTGAGATTGATAAAGTTGTCACACACACCTTCGTAGTCGACAGAAACGCCTTCTTCCACTGAACGCACATTGCAAGAAGGCATGAAATAAATTTAAAAAAATGCAAACACCAATGTCAAGTCTCGGAACACAACTAAGTCCAAGTAAATTTGGCAAAATATTCAAATGTCTCAGAAGGAACACAACTAAGTCCAACTAAATAATTTTCTTTGCTTTTTGAAAAGTCATTTTATCTCCTCTCTTTTGGAAAGTAATTTAGTTGCTCGAAACCAAAGTTTGAACTTGAAAAAAAGAATCTTCCTATCATGGAATTCATAATTTGGATAGTCATGTTTATCGCTTCCTCCACAAAAAGTTTTTAAAACTTTGAGAAAATTTAACTTACTACTCCCGTCATCCCATAATATAAGAGCATTTTTGACACTCTTATATTATGGAAAAGAGGGAGTAATAATTAGAACATTCCAAAATTTGAAATTTTTTGGGATGTTACAAGGAGTGGCGAGAGCTAGGGATTTGGCCGGATTTGAGGCTCTTGTTTAGATCTCCCCCTGAGATGTGGTCATGGGGGGTGGTGTTATGTCCCTGATCTAGGATCCCCTTTTCTTTTCCCTCTTCCTTGTGCAACGGTCGTGGTGGTGGTGCTCAAGGTGGGACCAGATAAAATATTGGTTGTCCCCCATTAGGTTCGACCTCATCCTCACCGGAGTTTGAAGTGGAGCAACGCCGCTAGCTGAAGCTTGTCTTTGATGATCAATGGATGGTCTTCGCTGCTCGGGTGAATTTTCTGGACGAAGGGCGGCCACCCTCTTTACTCCTGACCAAGATGCCAAAAGTGAGGCAGTGATGCGTCTTCCTGGCGGTTGTGGTTTCTTGCTACGACAACTTCGTCGCCCTAAGTGGCTCTATCCCTGACGACGGGGAGGTGGAATCCGAGAAGGTGTTGAGGACATTGCAATTCAGCATCTCTGTTTAGGGTCCTTCTTGCAAAGTCTAGGACTTATGTTTTATTTCTATTTGTTCTTAGTTGTAACCATTGCTATAATCTTTCCTACCCCCTCCCATCTGTACTAAAGTTGCCACAATTAATATGAATAGGATGAAGTGTTAAATAAAGCTCCTGGATCCCTCCCCTGTTAACAAAAACAGACAAGTGCAAACATAAATAGTTAGTAACTTTTACAAGGATGCGAAAAAGTTTTGAGTGTTCCCCACGAAGAAAAGAGGGAAAAGTTTTGAGTGTTTATTATGACACTAAGGTTGAATTTGTGATAAGTAACATGGATTGAAGAAAGTATTAAATAAAGTTTTGAGATTCTTGGGGATCCCTCCCCCTGCTAAAAAACTGTTATAGAGTGAAAGTAAAAGGGACACATGAAAAGTCCAAATGATCCACTAGTTCTATTGCAATGTGGGAGACCCACTTATATACATGGTGAAGGGGTGTGTTGGGGAGACACCTCTTCCCCAACAGACACCTCCTGGGAGGCATCCCTCCCATACAATTGATCACATATTTTTATTTCTCAACACTCCCCCTTGATCAATTCGTCATATGTATATTGCAAACTGAAAACTCCTCCAAAAACCCTGTGGGAAAAATTGAGGAGAAACCTTATAATAATATGCCATCGAAAACTCCTTTAAAACCCAGTGGGAAAAATATAAGGAGAAACCAATATGGCATATATCCGCACTTGTATTTATATTGTCTCGTTAAAAAACCTTACATGAGAAACCATCATGGAAAACTTATAAAGGGAAAAAGAGTACAATATGAGTGATTTGAGGATCACCAATGGGTTATAACTTGGGATTTTACTCCCCCTGAACTTTGCAAACCTCAAGAATATCTCATACCAATTCCATGAACCTAGTTCTGGAATGTAAACATTGATAAAGATATTGTGAATATCACAATAATCTGTTTGCATATTATCCTTTTACATTTCTGTAATTCACAAGGATAAATATAACCCATAAGCAATACAAGTGACATTATCTTGGTAGATAATGATAATCTCCACATGATTTCACATGTGGCCAATCATTCTATGAAGTCATCCGATGCTTCAAATAAAATAGAATGATCACTGGTAGGACTCGTTTAGAGTCTATTCTGAATACTTCTTTCAAAATACTCTTCCAGCACACCCAGTCTTTGATATGGCATTGTGAGATCAAATAATTAGCCACTATCAGTATATCAAACCATGGTCCCATCTTGATTTTCCGAATGAAATTGATCAAGACCCTTTGTGCCCTGGATATATCCCAGGATATTCCTTACACAAACCTTATACCTTTCAGGGAATTGCACTCTCAATAAATTGCCAAAAACTATAGTATCAGGCCTGACATATTTTGCAAGATATATGAGTGCTTTGATGGTATTTAGATATGGCAATTCATGCTCCTCTATCACTTCACCATCTTCCCCATGTCTCAAGGATCTGTATCCCATATTAGGTATAATATGACCATATATGTCTTTGATATAATATATCCATATTGAACTTCTCCAACACTTCAGGATATATGAAGACTTGTATCTTAGGGGGATATGCGCAAGTCATAAACTTAGCATAATTTGGTTTAACCCAAATATTCGTCTTAACATGATTGTGTGTATTTCATGTCTTATATAGACCTTGATGATAAGATCATCGACACCACAAATTAAGGTGATGTAAAATCCAATCCAGGATTTCTTCATGAATACACGTCAACAATCATTTGTATGAGAGTAATCCTTGTCAAGGAATAACTCACTTAGTCGGTTGCACCACACAATTCTCCGACTACTTCAAGTCATAGAATGACTTCAGAAGTTCCACACATGCATGTTGCGATTTACCTTTGGATTCAGAATATTAAGTCATTCAATGACTTCAATATATACATCCAAACTAATTGACCCATGGGAGTATGTAGACATTACATACATCAACCGTATGGATCTATACTGCCATTAACATTCGGTATCGAAACATAATTCCACTCATACCAAGAAGGTATGCTACATCGTAACCGATGTCGGGTCTCTGCGAAAAACCCTTATGCTACAAGCCTCGCTTTCTCACCACCTCATTTATTTTTGTTTCCAAACAAAAAATCACTTCTCTTCCCTCTGGAAGATACTTATGAGGAGCAGGTTTTACAATGGTAAATACCTCTCTTTGATGAGCGAGTGCCACTCTTCCTTAATTGCTTCCTTTCATTTGAACCAATATAAGTGCAATAACACTCTCCATGGATTTGGTTCAGGGCCCAAAAGGACTCTAGCAATTCTCGAGAAGAATTTTATGTCGACATATGTAGACTTTCTCATATACGATACTCATGAATCAATATCATCATGGAATTCTTATTATGCCTCTTCACTCCTTGTGATTTCCCACAACAACGGAGTCAAGGTGTTTCGATGTCCCAACACCTAAAATGTGTGCACATATGTGTTGGACTTTGGATGACGCGCATCCCACAGGTGTCATTCAACCTGAGGTTGAATCATATTTACTGATCGAGGAGTCAATCTCCCCTGTTTCCGCTGAAATATATGAGAACTTAATCTCATGCGACCAGAATTCTCCCCCTCTTGCTCTCATCTAGGGAGACGAGTGGTTTATTAGGTACCTCCACTCATTCTGGTACTTGACCATAGTGACACCTTTGTCAGCAGTAAATATACTTGGCAGTTTATTTGCAATATGTTGCAAATTTCTCATAACCCGAACATGCAGTTCAGATTCTTAAGTACGTGGACAAAATGTCTATGACATTTCTTATCCATTTCCTGGCATTCTTTGTGTGGTACACATCTCCCCCTAATGCCAGAAAATGTTCTTATTGCAAAAGCAATCAGCGTATGGGCTGCAAATAACTCCCTTGCTAGGGTTAAGGTATTCGGCGGATTAACGAACATACCACAGTTATTCCTCACATAGATCCCAACCATATGTGAAGGCCCATGATGTACGCTGGGGTGGTGATATCGGTATACAACCGAATTACCGCACATGGGAAATACTTCACTTATTTCCACGTACAAACTGCAAGGGGGTGCAGTATCATTTGATCTCATTTAGAGCAAATATGCAGAGTGTGAGACCGCATGTTACCATCAACAAAATGTTGGTAAATCACAATTCTGCAACATTGGCTATGCAATATTGAATCTCTTTCATAAGACATCCAGCCAAACCATTCTGGTTATGTACCATATACTGAATATAACCATTGAATGTCTGTGAATCAACTTCAACGACATTTCCATTCCAATGGAATTATCCCACGTTAGGATAATTTGCTCTAAATTTGTCAATTTGAGCACTTAATTCAGTAAATGCATGGTTATGTGTGGATATACACACCTAAGACCATCTTCTAGATGCGTCTATGAACACCATGAAGTACCAAGATAACCCAGATAATGGTTAAATAATCCAAACATATTCTTGCATTCAATCAAGAATATTGGCTGGCTCATTTCAAATTTTAAGGTGAGAGTGCCTTAAAATTAATTCCCCAAATTTCACATGTAGTGCATAAAACAATCTGATGATTGTTGGGAATATTGCAACTTGTCAAGTTGTGGCCAACAGAATTGTCAATAATTTATCTAATCGTCTAATACCATGAAGATAAAGGAGGAAAAATTATTATGTATGCAACAAGATTGAGTATGAACTGACTCATACACTCAATTATCTCAAATATCATGTCCAACAGACAAGATGTTGCAATTTATACTACATTTGGTACTACAATTATAGGCTAGTGATATTTAGGGATAACTAGGAGACTATACGAGATCTCCAAAATATGTTTGGAATATCATTCCACAAGCATATCATCAATATAGAGGAGTCTATTCTCCTTCTATCATGCCAGAATGTTCTCTGGTTGTTTCCTTTTGAAGTAGAACTTCAAACTTATCCCATTAAAATCATTTGCCTCCAGTGAGCCGGTGGTATGATTCAACCCAATACTTGACCGATTGGTAATCATTAGTACGACATTTCGTAAAACCACCATTTTGACAAACTTGAAAGTTGTCATTATGATCATTTAAATTAAATGATCCATTCCCTTTTGAGATATACACTCAATTTCTGCTTGTCATTTTTTCTCTTTCTTCACTTTACATTCAACTCCTCATGGTTCTCTAACCACTATTGCTTAGTACTAAGAGTACTAGCGTGAATTTCAGGCATTGCAACCTGAAACAAAGATGATATTTCTGTTTACCATCCTAGGAGAACGTAAAGTGCAGTAAGGACTTATAGTCAGATATGTATCTGAAGCCGCCTCTTCACATAATCTCAACTTAGTGTTGTTATAGACAACAGAATAATAAGCCTCAACAGACTTGAAGTCCTTAATACGAATGAATAATCATTCGTGTGATGCTTATAACAATATATCTCGCCTCAATGAAGCCTTAGAGGGAAAACAGATATTCATTTATCCATTACATACTCAGTTTAAAAACCGAGTCATTGCGATGTCACATAAATGCAAATATGCACATTTTAGCTATTTATAAATAGCCATGTCATTCTCTGCAGGTGGAGTCTTTATGGCCACAAGGCCATGGGTCGACAAGATCACTATGTCCACGACCCATGTCAAATAATTATTCCCACCTAATGTAATCGCATCGCATTACCTTTCGAAAAGGTCAGCCATATGATGCATGAAATACTCATGCATTAATTTACCTTCAGTAAATTAAGTAGGATGAAAATGCTATGGCTAAGCATAATCATGGTCACGGTGATTCTTAGTGATTCATAGGGCAAGCCTTCCAGAAGAACACCACAATGTGGTGTAGATCTTCAAATTAAAGGTAGTCACCTCAAAAGGGACAAGCCTTTAATTTTCTTAAAACACAAAGAGGTAGCCGACCACCCAGTGGTGCCTCACTCTTATGGACAGTTCCCATTGATCATAGCCCCCACAACCATATGTTAGTTATAATACATGAAGGTAGTCACCAAGAAATGGCATAAACCTCTCAGTTGTGCATGAAACTTAATTCATAGCTATGATGGGGTCTCATAAGTTGTTATGCATGGAAGGTAATCACCAAAATATGCAAGTGTTAGTGTACACCTCACTCTTATGGAACTTCTCACAACCTTATGTTGATTAAAAACACATTGAAGGTAATCGCCACGTGGTGGTGTAGACCTCGCAGTTGTGAACGAAATTAATTCGTTGTCATAATGCTATCCATAAGTTGTGAGTAAAATTGAAGGTAGTCATTATGTCAAAATGACATAATATAGACCTCACAATAACATTGGATAATATGCAATTAAGCAGTGGGTGCCATTTGCCGATTCCTTGTGACAAATGTAAATTTGACATAGTGTGGCAGTGTTATACACTTCACTACCTCATGTTTCCAAACTTGCAAGCAAATTCCATATTCTATGCAAATAATGGAATCAACATATTGCTTTGCAACAGTATTACGCATGTAATACAGATAAATGCAGAAGTATATATAGACATATTTGTGCAACATATATGAGGACTTGGGGCCTCAAACAGTCATTTTACATGATGTAAAATGATGCATAATCAATTATTATGCAATTCAACAAGACTTGATGGTCTATCATGTATATTTGCTCCGAAGCCTGGGGCATAAGACGCAAATAACAATAACCTTATGGTTAAAGAGCTGAAAACAACAAGCCCAATGGCTTGATAAAGTCCAACGAGCACGATTGCTCTACTGTAATTTTGAATAAGCCGAAGGGCTAAACCGCAAGTCTCAATAAGCTTGGGGCTAAACATAAAATTACAAGGACTTTTGCAGGATTATGAAATAATCCAGAGGCTGATTTGTAAAATCGCCAAAGAGATAGGATTTCTCATCCTTCTCCCCTGCGGTTACAAATCCCCGAGAGGAATTTTCCCCTAACCGTCGCCGGTGGCCTAGAGATGGAGGCCATCTGGCCGAAGGGGGCCGCCCGACGGAATACCGGTCGTTTGTCACCGCTAGAGGCCGCAGCCACGAGCGCCTGCTTCTGCGCTGGAGCGCATAGAAATGGCAAAACTAACCTCGCATGGTCGCTTGTCTTGGCGCAATCGTGTCAGGACGCAGACGCCATTGCGCTGCGACGGAACCGAGAGTCATGGACGGAGGACGTCACTGTGAGTCCATCGTTGTTGCCGTGTACGAGTACGAAGTAGTCCGCTGCTCTTGATTGCTCCGTACCAGGCCGCTTCTTCGGGGAAGATCTTCCAGTTCTTTCTTGGAGCAACACATGCTCGATTCAAGCGATTCGTACAAGCAAATATAAGAAAAATCACAATATTGATTAGTTGATCTTAATTGCATGAGCAATTTTCTCCTAATCAATTTATACGAATGCATGCGAGCGGATGAATCCTTGTCTTTGCCGTGGACGCTACCATGTGTAGCCGCGTATAACCGCAGCCGCGCCGCCGTGCTTGCCACCGGCCTCTTCATGATTGATTCGATGAAGCAATTCCCGTAAAAAACACAACAGATCAGAAAGAGTCTTCTTATTTCTTAATCACAAGAAGACAAATAGATTAACGTCTTCCTGATCGATTTCCATGCATGCATGCAGATGCATGCTTGTCTTTGCTTTTTCCGCCGTGGGTCGGACGGTTAGTAGGCTGTGTCATTGGGAATGGAAGCCGCGGCTGAGCGCGCCTCGCCCGCTGGGCATTTCCTCCGCCGGGAGCAGTGGCTTCATGGTTGAAGTATGGCACGTCCCATGTCTTGCGAGCCGAACGGATTTTTCATCGTGTGCGATTACTCGCTGGTAGAGACTATGTGTTGATAACGTGTTATAGAGTGAAAGTAAAAGGGACACATGAAAAATCCAAATGATCCACTAGTTCTATTGTAATGTGGGAGACCCACTTATATACATGATGAAGGAGTGTGTTGGAGAGACACCTCTTCCCCAACAGATACCTTCTGGAAGACATTCCTCCCATATAATTGATCACATATTTTTATTTCTCAACAAAAACAAACAAACAAGCGCAACACATAAACAGTGACCTTTCACGAGGATGCCAAAAGGTTTCGAGTGTTCATCATGGTTTACAGTGCAAGCACGGTGGCGCCACTAGCCAGATCTGGCACCGCTGCTGCACGTTGGTCCCTGATTGTTTTTGGTTAGACACGTTAAGGGCCGTTGAACGCACCACCATTTCGACGGATCGATCGTGCTCGCGGGGCCCCGCCCACGGCGCAAGTGGAGCCATGACCATGAGCGAGCCCGGCATCCCCGTTCTCACTGGTGGAGAAAGGATCACGCGAAAAGTGGGCGGGGAGCCTAGGACGGAAGCGGGAGTCGCGGCACGTAAAGCGAGACAGCCCAATGACAAGCCGGTCAGGATCAGCCTGGCCGACCCAAACCAGGAGCCACCGACTCGTGTCGTGACCCCCTCGTCGAAGCCCAGTGAAAGAAGCACACGCATAGACGTAGCTTTGCCGGTTGCTCTGATCAGACTCGTTGGATTGGAACTTGGAAGGATGGGCAGTGTACAGTAATGTCCTTGGTTGATTGTTACCGGGAAAGAGCATGGCAGAAGCACCATCAGATCAGAGCGAGATGGCTGCTTGTCATGCAAGCTTGAAGGCTGAAGCTTGTGTCTAAAGCCTTGCTCCTGCTACTGTTCATCTAGTGAAAACATTTCCTAGTCTAGACCAAACATGGCTATCTAGTCCAAAAAGAACTCATCGACTGTGCTTACTTAGTAAGCAAGTAGGAGTACTTGTCAGCATGGATGGATGGACGGATGGATCGGTCTCCACTCCAAGCAACATCGATCACACTATCGGAACGGAAGGATGGTTAGTGATCTGGTGTCGTGTCGATCCAGGACGCACGGCACGTGAAGCTTGACTAGCGGCGGTTGGTCGTGGGTGCGTACGAGGGGGAGAGGGAGGCGCTCCCTAGGCTGACACGTTCGTCGTCCAACATAGGTATTGCTTTCAGGCGTTGCAACGTTGCTGTTGGTTGTGGCGCGCCTCGTGATTACAGGCCTCACTGTCCTACCAAGACCTCTCATCTACTACATGCCTCTCTTAATCCAGCTGGGACCCCTTCGCCAGTCCGACGTAGCGGGCGTGCCCGGTTATCCTTATATCCGTCCCATATTTAGATTGGATACGAGGGGTACCGGTCTGCCCGGGCTTCAAGGGTTGTTTGAGGGGCCCGTGGGTCCAAAAAATCATGACCAGACAACTATCGGGTGGCCTGCACGGACGTATGAGACGGGTTTAAGAGGTCCAGTTGTAGATGCTCTTAGCTTGTCCCATGAAGATTTTTGAGAGGGATATTAATGCGTGTGTGCATGCATGACCTGAAGCACAAATCCACGGTCCAATGATGGCACGGAGGATCGGCATCGCCGGTAGTGGAGGGGCTGTAAGATAAGCTGTTAGCTGTGGCATGCATCACCGGGACATCGGGCAAATGGAGCAATAAGACAGCCTTGTCACGGAGCGTTTCTTTCTTTCTTTCTTTGCTCGGGGTCGAAATCTAGGCTGCTTAATTTAATCGACGGCGCTCCATGCATCGCGCAGCACCTAGCTCGATCGCCACGTTCGCGAGTGTTTGACCCGATCGGTGGTGTCTGCTGCGTGCGGTGGAGCGAGCATTATTGCACATGCAAGCGGGCGTCGGTCAAAAAGGGACCGCGTGGATAAACTGGATCGTGGCCACCGCGGTTTAAGTGCGGCAACCTCGGTGTTTAGCCGTGGTTCGTTTCAGTTTCTAATTTTTGAAATCCTCTCTCTTCCAATCCCTGATGTGTCTCTTTCTTTCATGTGTGAAAAAAAAGTCGCTTTCTGACTTTCTCTGTTTTTCTTCTGGAGGAACTACTGTGCATGTTTTTTTAGAGAAACTTACTCTGTTTTTCTTCTTTTTGAGGGAAGCTTGCTCTGTTTTTTAGGCAATTCTTACCCTGTGTTTCTGTGCAATTTCTCAGCTCAAGGATGGTGGGCCTGGACCGCAACGGCCTGAACGCAAGCCACGCACATTTGGGTGTGTTTGGGCCGGCGACTACTAGAGGCTTAATACCCACCGGATCGACCTCCACTGCCTGCCTTCCCGCGCGGATGCTATACTAGGTATTCTCCTATTGACCCCTAAAAAATGTATTGTCCTATTGTTTCTAAAAAAAGGTATTTTCCTAACTTTGTCTAAAAAAAGGTATTCTCCTATTTTTCTCTAAAAAAAGGTATTCTCCTATTTACAGCACAATGCGGCAAATTGCAAGTGTTTCGCACTACCATTTTCTTTTCACAAAAAGTGTTCGAAAATTTTGAAAAATGTTTCTAAATTGAATATTCTTTCACCCATTCAAAAAAATAGTTCAGGAATTTTAAAAAACATTCGCATTCTTAGAAAATGTTTGGGATTTCGAAACTTGTTATAAAACGTTCGGAATTTTAAAAATTCAAAAAAAATCATGTTTTTAAAAAATCTCGGAATTGCAAAAAATATTAGAATTTTCTATATATTGTTTTATTTTTTTAATTTTTTTTCTTATTTTTAGAACAAAGTTCAGATTTAAAAAAATGTTTGCAATTTCAGAAAAGTTATTTTTTGTTTAAAATTGTTCACATTTTTCTCAAAAGTTCCCTCTTTCAAAAGGTGTCTACAATTTCAGAAAGGTGAATGCTACAGCATAGTACATTACGGTGCGTTCTGCAACACTCCAGTTCGCTAATCGCTACAGTGGTTCTCCCCAAGCGCCCGCTTGCATCGCCAATGGGCCAGCCCTGGGCAAAGAGGTGCCTGTTTGCCGCAAAGAGCGACGCATACGAGCTCCCCGATTGCCATACTATATCTCACTTATTGCGAGATCAGCATCCGCTCGGCTCAGTTAGACAAGGGGTTGGCCAGCTCAGTAGCGAGTATCGAGCGAGGTGGTTCCCAATGAGTTTCTTAGTTGGCCCAATGATTTTTGTTTCTAGTTCTTGTTATGGTTTCTAATTTGGTTTTGCAAACGGGTTATACATTCATTCCATTGTTTTCATTTAGTTACTTTTCGACTTGGTTTCCTTATTTCCTTATTTTTCTCATTTTCTAGTTCTCATCATGTATTTTTTTTCTTTTTCATTTTTTGTTGCGTTTTTCTTTTCACCTGGTTCTTTTCTCATTGTGTAAAAAATGTTCATTTTTTTGTAAAACTATGTTTGTCATGTATTGGATAAAGATTCATAGTGTCTTACAAAAAAAGTCATCATGTATTTAAAAAATCATTTTCATTAAAAAATATCATGATTGGAAAAATGTAGTTAGCACGTATTTTAAAAAAATGTTCAACATGTATCATAAATTATTTACCGTGTATCTTAAAATTGATTATCGTCTATTCAAAATGTTAGTCGTGTATTAAAAAGTTATTCATCCTATTTCTAGAAACTTTTCATCGTGTATTTGTAAATACACGTTGAACTTTTCTGAATAGTCAATGACCTTTTTGAACACAATGGATATTTTTAGACGTGATGAACAATTAAAAAAATGTGATGATTTTTTAAACACAATGAAAATTTGTAAAACAACATGGCAATTATTTATTAAATATACAATTAACATTTTTTTGATTCTCAACAATTTTCTTGAAAAATATACGATGGACATTTTTTAACACATAATGATTTTTTAAATGTGATGAACTTTTTCTAGACGATGATTTTTTTTAAAAATATATGATTTTTTAGAGATGAATGATGAACCTTTCCACAAAATGTGTTTAATAGTTCTTCAAAAACTTTTTAAATACCCTCTAGAATTTTTGTAAAGCTTGTGAAATAAAAAATTATAAATATATATTTGAGAAGTTTGGATCATTCGTGCTTTTCTAATTATCGGTTCACATATAGTTTGTTCTTATGGCTAGGGCTGTCGACGGGTTGAATGTCATGTTTCAGGCTATCGGCGGATTCTAACCTATAAATAGATAATCAACATTTTTTTAAAAGCTTAATTTCATGTCTTCATTTAGCATATCGGCATGTTTCCAAGAGTTCCTCTACATGAATCATCAGGTTGCATTAGTTGTCACATCGTCTGTAGTAAATACTAGTATTACAAGTCCAAGCCGATACCTCGGACAACAGCTGCAGCCATGGAATTTCAATGGCACACTAGAAGGTGCCCAACATGCCCACATTTGAGGCCGTCCATTTGATTCGTCTTGCCGTTAGTAGCTTGGAAGATATGCGGGCTCCGGTGCATTTTATGTTGGGTGTGCGGTGTTGGCCGGTGCGCTTGGTGTATTGTGGAGCTTGTCCTCTCACCCTGAACTCGTGGAACAATCGATGCTTTGCCGGATTTGAGTTCACCAAATTCCAAGACTTGTTTCTGTCAGTGGCCGCCGTCGCTTTCGCTGACGCAGGATTGCGTGCATTTGTTAGCTCAACCTCTGCTCCTTTGGCTTCCAAACCATCGATCCCTGGCTCTGTCGTTGACTTATTTGCAATCTCTCCTTTGGCTTCGTTTCTTGCTGTTCATCTTCATCCCCCCGCGTCTCTGGATCATCGATGATGGGCGGCGGCGAGTCGTACCCGGCGCTCGAGGCGAGCCTGCTGGCAGAGGAAGCGGCGGCGAGGAGGCAGTGGGAGAAGACGTACCTGGACGTGCTGGGCGTGTGCTGCTCCGCGGAGGTCGCGCTCGTCGAGCGGCTGCTGGCGCCGCTCGACGGCGTGAGGGCGGTGTCCGTCGTCGTCCCCTCCCGCACCGTCGTCGTCGAGCACGACCCCGCCGCCGTCTCGCAGTCCCGTATTGGTAACCAATCAACCCGTCCCCTCTCCTGATCTTACTTACCCTGATCTGAACCCAGAATCTCCATGAAATAAAGCTTAATTACAAGTCGATCTCAACGTGTTTGTTGCCTTGTCCGGACTCCGGAACGCACCAGTGAAGGTCCTCAACGGGGCGGGCCTGGAGGCCTCGGTGCGAGCGTACGGCAGCAGCGGGTTCATCGGCCGACGGCCCAGCCCGTACATCGTCGCCTGCGGCGCCCTCCTCCTCGCGTCCTCCTTCAGGTGGCTCCTGCCTCCCCTGCAGTGGCTGGCCCTGGGGGCGGCCTGCGCCGGCGCTCCCCCGATGGTCCTCCGAGGGCTCGCCGCCGCCAGCAGGCTCGCGCTGGACATCAACATCCTCATGCTTATCGCCGTCGCCGGTGCCGTCGCCCTCAAGGACTACACGGAGGCAGGCGTCATCGTCTTCCTCTTCACCACTGCAGAGTGGCTCGAGACCCTGGCCTGCACCAAGGTAATACAATTACAGTGTGGATCCTAAATTACTTTCCATGATCGAATCGAAGGAATCAATATGAATTTTCCTAACACAAAGTGTGATGTGGTGTCAGGCCAGCGCCGGGATGTCGTCGTTGATGAGCATGATCCCGCCGAAGGCAGTCCTCGCCGAGACGGGCGAGGTCGTCAACGTGCGCGACATCGGTGTGGGCGCCGTCATCGCGGTCAGAGCAGGGGAGATGGTGCCGGTGGACGGCGTGGTGGTCGACGGGCAGAGTGAGGTCGACGAGAGGAGCCTCACCGGCGAGTCGTACCCGGTGCCCAAGCAACCGCACTCGGAGGTCTGGGCCGGCACGCTCAACTTGGACGGTACCAAAACTGGCTTGTTTCTTCTCCTCCTTGAAGGCAGCGTCGTTCTTGCGGTGATCTGAGCCTACTGTCATGCAGGTTACATCGCCGTGAGGACAATGGCTCTCGCCGAGAACTCCACGGTGGCCAAGATGGAGAGGCTGGTGGAGGAGGCCCAGCAGAGCAAGTCCAAGACGCAGCGGCTGATCGACTCCTGCGCCAAGTACTACACGCCGGCCGTGGTGGTTCTCGGAGCAGGGGTGGCGCTGCTGCCGCCGCTGCTGGGGGCGCGTGACGCGGAGCGGTGGTTCAGGCTGGCGCTGGTGCTGCTGGTGAGCGCGTGCCCGTGCGCGCTGGTGCTGTCGACGCCCGTCGCGACGTTCTGCGCGCTCCTGACGGCGGCGCGGATGGGGGTCCTCGTCAAGGGAGGGGACGTCCTCGAGTCGCTGGGCGAGATCAAGGCCGTGGCGTTCGACAAGACCGGCACCATCACCAGAGGGGAGTTCACCGTCGACATGTTCGATGTGGTCGGACAGAAGGTTCAGATGAGCCATCTTCTTTACTGGTATGCCATGTGTATGTCCATTCCCACAGCTCTAGGCATTGAATTTTTCACTGATGAAAAGTTGAAAACTCGTGCTGAAATGAGAGCTTCTTCTCGCAGGATCTCAAGCATCGAGAGCAAATCCAGCCACCCAATGGCGGCTGCGCTCGTGGAGCACGCGCAGTCGAAATCCATCGAGCCGAAACCGGAATGCGTCGCCGAGTTCCGCATCCTTCCCGGTGAGGGCGTCTATGGAGAGATCGACGGGAAGCGCGTCTACGTGGGGAACAAGAGGGTCTTGGCGAGGGGATCCTCCTGTGAGACAGGTGAGCTGAGAGCAGAGCAAACATACATTTGGTGCATTGCTTGGTCAATGAAGTTTGAGAAGAAAACTTTCTTGCTTGCAGTTCCAGAAAGAATGAATGGCCTGAAAGGCGTCTCGATCGGCTACGTGATCTGCGATGGGGACCTCGTCGGGGTGTTCTCGCTCTCCGACGACTGCCGGACCGGCGCGGCCGAAGCGATTCGAGAGCTGGCGTCCATGGGCATCAGCTCAGTACTGCTCACGGGGGACAGCGCGGAGGCGGCGGTGCACGCGCAGGAGCGGCTGGGCGGCGCCCTCGAGGAGCTCCACTCGGAGCTCTTCCCGGAGGACAAGGTCCGGCTGGTGGGCGCGCTGAAGGCGAGGGCTGGGCCGACGATGATGGTCGGCGACGGCATGAACGACGCCCCGGCGCTGGCGACGGCGGACGTGGGCGTCTCCATGGGCATCTCCGGCTCGGCCGCGGCCATGGAGACCAGCCACGCGACGCTCATGTCCAGCGACATCCTCAGGGTCCCCGAGGCCGTGAGGCTCGGCAGGCGCGCCCGCCGGACTATCGCCGTCAACATGGTGTCCTCGGTCGTCGCCAAGGCCGCCGTCCTCGCGCTCGCGGTCGCCTGGCGCCCGGTGCTGTGGGCGGCCGTCCTCGCCGACGTGGGGACGTGCCTGCTCGTCGTGCTCAACAGCATGCTGCTGCTGGGGGAGGGGCGCGGAGGCCGCGGGAAGGAGGAGGCGTGCCGCGCCACGGCCAGGTCGCTGGAGATGAGAAGGTCTCAGCTCGCCGCCGTTTCACCAGATGGCGCTGCCACTAAAAGCGTTGGAAAGACGGGCGGCGACGCACCGAAAGGCTGCCATTGCTGCCACAAGCCAAGCAGGTCTCCTGAGCACTCGGTTGCCATCGACGTACGAGTCGACGAGCAGCGTGAAGGGCCGACGGCCGCGACGTGTGCGCCGGCAAAAAAGGTCGAATCTTCATCGAGCTGCGTGTCGGCAGGATGCTGCTCCCCGTGAAACAGGTAGCAAGGGAAGCTTGCAAGAAAATGGCTCCCGTGGTGAATATCACGATAGTTATACTTAAGTTGACCGAATTTGTAATTTGGGTAAATTAAATTTATGGAAAGAGAAATGTAGAAGGAAGAAAAAAGAAGAATGGCTGTTGGATCTTAATTTTTTTTCCGAGGTCAGTTGGATCTTAGTCTAACGGTTAAGAACATCAACTTACCCATAAATTTTGGATGTGTCTAGGTCTAAGTCAACTGATTCTTAAGTCTCAATCAAATGATATAACATATAATAAAAAAGACTAAAAAAATTGTACGGATCTCAATGTAAGATCTCACAAGTACAACGTCGACTGAAACTTAACCAAGTCTCAGTCGACTACGACTTCATAAGACTATTAATTTTTCAGGCGACGTCGATGAATATATGAAAGTGGAATCGTGCGGGGGCACATGTGGAAAGAGCGTAACCATCCTAGTTTTTAGAACTCCTCCTTCGTCGTGGTAGATATTGCTTTTCTTGTAAAGGAGGACATTGGAAAGCAAAGGTTGGTCGTGGCCATGCGGGCCATTATGTAGTTTATAGAAGTAGCTACTCTCATGTAAATAACCTTTGTACTTGATTTCTTTTCTATCTTAATTAACGAAATTGATAGAGCTCCTGCTTTACATTGTCGAAAAACAAATGTGCATTGCGTATTTAAGTATGGAAATAACATACGATGGGTTTGAGTTAAATTTAGTCGCCTTTTCGCATAATTTTATCATGAAATATATGTCCCCTCATTACAAGTACATCCATCCTTGCAATCTCTATGATGATTAGAATCATTAATCTTGTTATCGTAGCGACTAGAAGGTAGTGTGCGCCGTTGTCACGTCACTTTCTTTATTTTAGGTTATGAGATAGAAAATAATTATTATTTTCTTCTCCCAAGTAACATATGCAATGCCCGATATAGCCTTACTGTCGGTGATCCCATGGGGCTTACATGGGGCCCCTCTCCCTATGTATGTGTGAAAGAACATGCGGTGCCCCATGTTTGGTTTTGGTAATTAATGACAATCTCTATGGACTAATGGTTGCCTTGAGTTATATTTGAAGGATTTGTCCATAGGCTTTTCTTGGAGTCCATTTGTTGGTTTCAAGGAGAGTTTGCAATGACCAAGATGCTATTCAAGGAATTACCTAAAGATTGGTCATGTGAAAGGTTGATCAAGACTAAGTCAAAGAGTGAATCAAGTTGATCAACACACAAAGCGTAGAAGATGTACCGAGAGGGATCAAGCGATCTCATGGTATGATAAGCATTGTCAATTACTCTTTGTGTACTAACCCATGGTGTTCGTGAGAGTTCTTTGTGGGGTTAGGTTGCGGTGTGCACGTTCAAGTGATGCATCACGAAGAGATCAAGTGCTTGAAGATTGCCGTTCATTATGGTGACAATGGACTTGTGAACATGTGCCGAAGAGTGGCTCACCCATAGTGAAGTATGGGGGAGCCATCTACTAGTCTTCACCGAGCCAATGCAATCAAGAAAGGTGGTTCTACTTGAGGAAGTCAAGATCGTTTACATCTAGCTCAAGTGGACTTTGTGCAAGGCAAAGGTTTGGCCTTGATAGGTTCTCTATTTTACCGGTCTCATGGTGGTAGTTTGGAGACCGGGTTATATGATCGATTGCCGTACTATCAAGGGGGGCTCTCAAGTGAGTAGCTTGATCGTATCGTTCATAGAGAGCTCAAACCATTGCATGCTTGCATCATATTTCTTGGTTCTTGTTTGGTTTTCTCCTTGTGAGATTTGGAGCTTATGGTCATCTTCTTGACAAGCTCGAGTTCATCGAAAACGGAGTTCACATGCTTCTTCTATTGTGTTTTTGGTGTTGGAGGTTTTACCCGTCTTATTCGAGGAAGGGTTCTCACCATTTTCTTATGGGCCTTTTATAATTTCCTTCTTATTCTTATTTCTGTCAAGATTGTGTTAGCCCTTGTCGCTAGCTTTCCAGCAAACTTGGTTTTGTTGAATTCGGAGTCCGTTTGCAGAAGTTGTGTCAGTTTTGGTGTCCTCAAAAAGGCCGCAGCGGTACTACCGCTCATGGGAGCGGTACTACCGCTTGGAGGGGATGTAATTTTTTACTACCTCTCTTGGGAGAGGTACTACCACTCCAGAGCGGTACTACCGCGGCTACTTCTGTGGCTACTTTCGCTCCGAACCAAAAACTCGTCTTAAGTCCAGCGGTGGTAGGCACGGATGTATTTTTAGTACCGCTCACAAGCAGTAGTGCCGCTACCCCTAGTGGTAGTACCATGAGGACGAGCGGTAGTATCGCTCTGGCGGTTCTACCGGCCTTTTGCCTCCTCGTTGTTATTTTTCAAAGGGCTTCCATCGCCCTAGCGGTAGTACCGCTCCCATGAGTGGTAATACCGCTCTGTGCAGGCTGTGAGTATAACGGTTGGATTTTTCCCCACCTATAAAAGGGGGTCTTCTTCCCCAATGAGCCCAATCTCTTAAGCTCGTGTTCTTCCCCCATTGTTGAACTTCTTCGAGCTTGCTATCTCTCAATCCCTCCATGGATTCTTGCTAGTTTTTTTTTTGGGGGGGGGGGGAGGAGATCTAGATCTACATCTCCACCAATCTCTTTCTCCTCTAAGTGAGGGGAACCCCTTGGATCTAGATCTTGGAGTTCTTCGTGTTCTCTTCTTTGTTCTTCCTCTCATTTTCCTCCCTAGCATTAGTTGCTTTGGTGGTCTTTGGGAGAGAAGGACTTGGGCACTCCGTGTGCCCTTGCCATTTTATTTGGTGCATCGGTTTGAGTTCTCCACGGTGATACGTGGAAGTTACAACTTGAGAAGCTTATTACTCTTGGGTGCTTGGTACCCTTGAGCTTGTTCATCTTGGGTGCCTTGGTGCCCTAGACAGTTGGTGGTGTTCAGAGCTCAGTCATTGTGGTGTAAAGCTCCGGGCAAGCATGGGGGTCTCTAATTAGGTTGTGGAGATCGCCCCGAGCAATTTGACGGGTTTTGGTGACCGCCCCAAGGGTTTCCAAAGTTTACGGGTTCGGTGACCGCCCCCAAGGGTTGCCATTTGTACGGGTTCGGTGACCGCCCTCAAGGGTCCCTTAGTGGAATAATGTCATCTTGCATTGTGGGAGGGCGTGAGGAGATTACGGTGGCCCTAATGGCTTCTTGGGGAGCATTGTGCCTCCACACCACTCCAAATGGAGATTAGCATCCGCAAGGGTGTGAACTTCGGGATATATCGTCATCTTAGTGTGCCTCGGTTATCTCTTACCCGAGCCCTTTACTTATGCACTTTACTTTATGATAGCCATATTGTTTCTTGTCATATATCTTGCCATCACCTAGTTGTTTATCTTGATTAGCATAAGTTGTTGGTGCACATAGGTGAGCCTAGCTGGTGTAGGTTTTGTGCTTTACAAATTAACCGCTAGGTTTATTTCGCATTTGTTCAAGCCTAAATCGTAATTATTTTAAAGCGCCTATTCACCCCCCTCTAGGCGACATCACGGTATTTCAATTGGTATCAGAGCCTCCTCTCTCTTTATAAGGCTTAACCGTAGAGAGTAAGGATGTTGACTAGGGGTTTAGGATTCTCTGACACTCTTAGTTTCGATGGCACGAATTTTGATGTTTGGGTAATTCACATGCTTAATCTCTTTAGGGTCATGGACCCAAATTTAGAGCGAATTGTAGATATGGGTTTCTCTCCTCCAAAGGATCCCCAAAGATTATCTTTAGAGGATGAGAAAAACTCTTATCTCAATGCTCAAACTTCTAATGTTCTTTTTAATGCTTTGAGCAATGTAGTTATATTTCAACTCATGCCGTTTCGGGATGCTCATGAGTTGTGGACAAAGCTTCAAGATAAATATAGCGTGTACAAGTTTGAAGGGGATGATTGTCCTCCCTCCACCTCCAGTCGTATAGTATTCTCAACTTCTTCTACTTCACCTACATGTGGTTTGCCACAAGGTAACGATATGGTGAGTAGTGGTGTTCATTGCAATAATGATAGTGGACTTATTGTTGATGATCCTTCATCACTATCTTATTGCAATGCGCTATCTTTGGACCTTAACACTTCGATCACTATAGATGTTTCACATGCTTGCGTTGATAGTCCTTGCATACCATGTAGAAATTGCTTGACTAAATCTCATGATGATATGCTTGCTATACCTTGTTGCCATGATAAAAATGCATCTATTTCCTCGAATTGTTGTGCTAACAATGTAGAGGAGACCCAACACCCCATGGAACAAGCCGTGGTCTTGAATGGTACTTCAAGGGACCTGCTACCTCTTAAGCATGCGTTGGTTTTCCCTTGAAGAGGAAAGGGTGATGCAGCAAAGCAGCGTAAGTATTTCCCTCAGTTTTTGAGAACCAAGGTATCAATCCAGTAGGAGACCACGCGTGAGTCACCTCGTACCTACACAAACAAATAAGAACATCGCAACCAACGCGATAAAGGGGTTGTCAATCCCTTCACGGCCACTTGCAAGAGTGAGATCTGATAGAGATAATAATAATAAGATAAATATTTTTGGTATTTTTATGATATAAATTGAATGTAAAGATTGCAAAATAAAATAGATCGGAAACTTGTATGATGGAAAATAGACCCGGGGGCCATAGGTTTGACTAGTGGCTTCTCTCAAGATAGCATAATTATTACGGTGGATGAACAAATTACTGTCGAGCAATTGATAGAATTGAGCATAGTTATGATAATATCTAGGTATGATCATGTATATAGGCATCACGTCCGTGACAAGTAGACCGACTCCTGCCTGCATCTACTACTATTACTCCACACATCGACCGCTATCCAGCATGCATCTAGAGTATTAAGTTCATAAGAACGGAGCAAGATGACATGATGTAGGGGGATGAACTCATGCAATATGATATAAACCCCGTCTTTTTATCCTCGATGGCAACAATACAATACGTGTCATTTCCCCTACTGTCACTGGGATCGAGCACCGCAAGATTGAACCCAAACCTAAGCACTTCTCCCATTGCAAGAAAGATCAATCTAGTAGGCCAAACCAAACTGATAATTCGAAGAGACTTGCAAAGATAACCAATCATACATAAAAGAATTCAGAGAAGATTCAAATATTGTTCATAGATAATCTTGATCATAAACCCACAATTCATCAGATCTCGACAAACACACCGCAAAATAAGATTACATCGATTAGATCTCCAAGAGAATCGAGGAGAACTTAGTATTGAGATCCAAAGAGAGAGAAAAAGCCATCTAGCTAATAACTATGGACCCAAAGGTCTGAGGTAAACTACTCACACATCATCGGAGAGGCTATGGTGTTGATGTAGAAGCCCTCCGTGATCAATGCCCCCTCCGGCGGAGCGCTGGAAAAGGCCCCAAGATGGGATCTCACGGGTACAAAAGGTTGCGGCGATGGAATTAGGTTTTCATGGTGCTCTCTGATATTTTCAGGGTACGTAGGTATATATAGAAGGAAGAAGTAGGTCGGTGGAGCCACGAGGGGCCCATGAGGGTGGAGGGCGCGCCCAGGGGGGTAGGCGCGCCCCCTGCCTCATGGCTTCCTCGTTGGTTGCTTGACGTCCACTCCAAGTCCTCTGGATCACGTTTGTTCCAAAAATCACGCTCCCGAAGGTTTCATTCCGTTTGGACTCCGTTTGATATTCTTTTTCTGTGAAACACTGAAATAGGCAAAAAACAACAATTTGGGCTGGGCCTCCAGTTAATAGGTTAGTCCCAAAAATAATATAAAAGTGTATAAATAAGCCCATTAAACATCCAAAACAGAATATATAATAGCATGGAACAATAAAAAATTATAGATACGTTGGAGATGTATCAAGCATCCCCAAGCTTAATTCCTGCTCGTCCTCGAGTAGGTAAATGATAAAAATAGAATTTTTGATGTGGAATGCTTCCTAACATATTTCTCAATGTAATTTTCTTTATTGTGGCATGAATGTTCAGATCCGAAAGATTCAAGATAAAAGTTTAATATTGACATAAAAATAATAATACTTCAAGCATACTAACTAAGCAATCATGTCTTCTCAAAATAACATGGCCAAAGAAAGTTATCCCTACAAAATCATATAGTCTGGCTATGCTCTATGTTCATCACACAAAATATTAAATCATGCACAACCCCGATGACAAGCCAAGCAATTGTTTCATACTTTTGATGTTCTCAAACTTTTTCAACTTTCACGCAATACATGAGCGTGAGCCATGGACATAGCACTATAGGTAGAATAGAATGGTGGTTGTGGAGAAGACAAAAAAGGAGAAGATAGTCTCACATCAACTAGGCATATCAACGGGCTATGGAGATGCCCATCAATAGATATCAATGTGAGTGAGCAGGGATTGCCATGCAACGGATGCACTAGAGCTATAAGTGTATGAAAGCTCAACAAAAGAAACTAAGTGGGTGTGCATAAAACTTGCTTGCTCACGAAGACCTAGGGCAATTTGAGGAAGCCCATCATTGGAATGTACAAGCCAAGTTCTATAATGTAAAATTCCCACTAGTTTATGAAAGTGACAACATAGGAGACTCTCTATCATGAAGATCATGGTGCTACTTTGAAGCACAAGTGTGGAAAAAGAATAGTAACATTGTCCCTTCTCTCCTTTTCTCTCATTTTTTATTTGTTTTATTTGGGCCTTCTGTCTTTTTTTTGGCCTTTTTTATTTTTCGTCCGGAGTCTCATCCCGACTTGTGGGGGAATCACAGTCTCCATCATCCTTTCCTCACTGGGACAATGCTCTAATAATGATGATCATCACACTTCTTTTTACTTACAACTGAAGAATTACAATTCAATACTTAGAACAAAATATGACTCTATGTGAATGCCTCCGGCGGTGTACCGGGATATGCAATGAATCAAGAGTGACATGTATGAAAAATGATGAATGGTGGCTTTGCCACAAATACAATGTCAACTACATGATCATGCATGGCAATATGACAATGATGAAGCGTGTCATAACAAAAGGAACGGTGGAAAGTTGCATGGCAATATATCTCGGAATGGCTATGGAAATGCCATAATAGGTAGGTATGGTGGCTGTTTTGAGGAAGGTATATGGTGGGTGTATGATACCGGCGAAAAGTGCGCGGTAATAGAGAGGCTAGCAAATGTGGAAGGGTGAGAGTGCGTATAATCCATGGACTCAACATTAGTCATAAAGAACTCACATACTTATTGCAAAAATCTATTAGTTATCGAAACAAAGTACTACGCGCATGCTCCTAGGGGGATAGATTGGTAGGAAAAGACCATCGCTCGTCCCCGACCGCCACTCATAAGGAAGACAATCAATAAATAAATCATGCTCCGAGTTCATCACATAACGGTTCACCATACGTGCATGCTACGAGAATCACAAACTTCAACACAAGTATTTCTCAAATTCACAACTACTCAACTAGCATGACTCTAATATCACCATCTCCATATCTCAAAACAATTATCAAGTATCAAACTTCTCATAGCATTCAATGCACTTATATGAAAGTTTTTATTATGCCTAAAAGCAAATTACCATGCTATTCTAAAGGACTCTCAAAATAATATAAGTGAGGCATGAGAGATCAATTATTTCTATAAAATAAAACCACCATCGTGCTCTAAAAGATATAAGTGAAGCACTAGAGCAAAAACTATATAGCTCAAAAGATATAAGTGAAGCACATAGAGTATTCTAATAAATTCCGATTCATGTGTGTCTCTCTAAAAAGGTGTGTACATCAAGGATGATTGTGGTAAACTAAAAAGGAAAGACTCAAATCATACAAGACGCTCCAAGCAAAACACATATCATGTGGTGAATAAAAATATATCTCCAAGTAAAGTTATCGATGAACGAAGACAAAAGAGGGGATGCCTTCCAGGGCATCCCCAAGCTTAGGCTTTTTGGTGTCCTTGGATTTTACCTTGGGGGTGCCTTGGGCATCCCCAAGCTTAGGCTCTTGCCACTCCTTGTTCCATAATCCATCAAATCTTTACCCAAAAACTTGAAAACTTCACAACACAAAACTTAAACAGAAAATCTCGTGAGCTCCGTTAGCGAAAGAAAACAAAAGACCACTTCAAGGTACTGTAATAAACTCATTATTTGTTTATATTGGTGTTAAACCTACTGTATTCCAACTTTTCTATGGTTTATAAACTCCATTACTAGCCATAGATTCATCAAAATAAGCAAACAACACACGAAAAACAGAATCTGTCAAAAACAGAACAATCTGTAGTAATCTGTATCAAACGTATACTTATGGAACCCAAAAATTCTAAAATAAATTGCTGGACGTGAGGAATCTATCTATTAATCATCTGCAAAAAGAATTAACTAAATAGCACTCTCCAGTAAAAGGTTGTAGCTAATCTCGTGAGCGCTAAAGTTTCTGTTTTTTACAATAAGATCAAAAAGACTTTCCCCAAGGCTTCCCAACGGTTCTACTTGGCACAAACACTAATTAAACACAAAAAACACAACGAAAACAGAGGCTAGATAAATTATTTATTGAATAACAGCAAGGAAAAATATTGGGTTGTCTCCCAACAAGCGCTTTTCTTTAAAGCCTTTTAGCTAGGCAAAAGATTTCAACGATGCTCACATGAAAGACAAGAATTGAAGCACAAAGAGAGCATCATAAAACACGTGACAAACACATCTAAGTCTAACATACTTACTATGCATAAGCATCTTATAGGCAAACAAATTATCAAGGCAAGCAAAAACTAGCATATGCAAGGAAGCGGAAAGAAACAATAGCAATCTCAATATAACAAGAGGTAATTTAGTAACATAAAAATTTCTACAACCATATTTTCCTCTCTCATAATAACTACATGTAGGATCATAAGCAAATTCAACAATATAGCTATCACAAAACATATTCGTAACACGATCCACATGTATGCAAAGTTGACACTCTTCCAAAATAGTGGGATTAATATTAACTAAAGTCATGACCTCTCCAAACCCACTTTTATCAAAAACTTCATAAGATTGAACATTCTCTAAATATGTGGGATCTAAAGTTGACACTCTTCCAAGCCCACTTTCAATATTATTGCAAACATTATAAACAATCTCATATTCATCATGGGGCTTAAATAAATTTTCAAGATCATAAGAAGAATCACCCCAATCATGATCATTGCAACAAGTAGTAGACATAGCAAAACTAGCATCCCCAAGCTTAGGGTTTTGCATATTATAAGCACAATTGACATTAATAGAATTTATACTATCATCATTGCAATCATGCTTTCTATTCAAAGATCCATCATGAATCACTCCATAAAGTACTGCATCACAATTTTTAGATTCACGAATTTCAAGCAAAACTTCATAAAGATAATCTAGTGCACAAAACTCACTAGCAATTGGTTCATCATAATTGGATCTCTTAAAAAGATTAGCAAGCGGATGAGGATCCATAGATCTTAGGTTCTCTGTTTAGCAATAAATAAACAACTATTCCAACCAAACGAGCAAACGAGCCAAGTAAGACATCAAAGCAAATGGAAAGACGAACATAAGAAGGGCGAATAAAACGGCAAGGGTGAAGTGGGGGAGAGGAAAACGGGAGGCAAATGGCAAATAATGTAATGCGAGGGATGAGAGTTTGTGATGGTTAATTGGTATGTCCTGACTTGTGGTAGATCTCCTTGGCAAGGGCGCCAGAAATCCTTCTTGCTACCTCTTGAGCATGCGTTGGTTTTCCCTTGAAGAGGAAAGGGTGATGCAGCAAAGTAGCGTAAGTATTTCCCTCAGTTTTTGAGAACCAAGGTATCAATCCAGTAGGAGACCATGCGCGAGTCACCTCGTACCTACACAAACAAATAAGAACCTCGCAACCAACGCGATAAAGGGGTTGTCAATCCCTTCACGGCCACTTGCAAGAGTGAGATCTGATAGAGATAATAATAATAAGATAAATATTTTTGGTATTTTTATGATATAAATTGAATGTAAAGATTGCATAATAAAATAGATCGGAAACTTGTATGATGGAAAATAGACCCAGGGGCCATAGGTTTCACTAGTGGCTTCTCTCAAGATAGCATAAGTATTACGGTGGGTGAACAAATTACTGTCGAGCAATTGATAGAATTGAGCATAGTTATGATAATATCTAGGTATGATCATGTATATAGGCGTCACGTCTGTGACAAGTAGACCGACTCCTGCCTGCATCTACTACTATTACTCCACACATCGACCGCTATCTAGCATGCATCTAGAGTATTAAGTTCATAAGAACGGAGTAACGCTTTAAGCAAGATGACATGATGTAGAGGGATGAACTCATGCAATATGGTATAAACCCCATCTTTTTATCCTCGATGGCAACAATACAATACATGTCGTTTCCCCTACTGTCACTTGAATCGAGCACCGCAAGATTGAACCCAAAGCTAAGCACTTCTCCCATTGCAAGAAAGATCAATCTAGTAGGCCAAACCAAACTGATAATTCAAAGAGACTTACAAAGATAGCCAATCATACATAAAAGAATTCATAGAAGATTCAAATATTGTTCATAGATAAGCTTGATCATAAACCCACAATTCATCGGATCTCGACAAACACACCGCAAAAGAAGATTACGTCGAATTGATCTCGAAGAGAATCGAGGAGAATTTTGTATTGAGATCCAAAGAGAGAGAAGAAGCCATCTAGCTAATAACCATGGACTCGAAGGTCTGAGGTAAACTACTCACACATCATCGGAGAGGCTATGGTGTTGATGTAGAAGCCCTCCGTGATCAATGCCCCCTCCGGCGGAGCGCCGGAAAAGGCCTCAAGATGGGATCTCACGGGTACAGAAGGTTGCGGTGGTGGAATTAGGTTTTCGTGGTGCTCTCTGATGTTTTTACGGTACGTAGGTATATATAGGAGGACGAAGTAGGTCGGTGGAGCCACGAGGGGCCCATGAGGGTGGAGGGCGTGCCCAGGGGGGTAGACGCGCCCCCTACCTCGTGGCTTCCTCGTTGGTTGCTTGACGTCCACTCCAAGTCCTCTGGATCACGTTTGTTCCAAAAATCATGCTTCCGAAGGTTTCATTCCGCTTGGACTCCGTTTGATATTCTTTTTGTGCAAAACACTGAAATAGGCAAAAAACAACAATTTGGGCTGGGCCTCCGGTTAATAGGTTAGTCCTAAAAATAATATAAAAGTGTATAAATAAGCCCATTAAACATCCAAAACAGACTATATAATAGCATGGAATAATAAAAAAATTATAGATACGTTGGAGACGTATCAGGATCCTACATCATCATCTATTGCGTTTTGCCTTATGGCTAAGGCTTCAAAGGTATCTCCCACTTTGAATCCCAATATATATTGTGATGATATTGATGATGATAAGAATGATGATGATGTTGATAATGATGAAGAGAATGGTAGTGTTGCCTCCTTAAAAATTAAGGGGGAAATGATTTTTAAATTTCTTCGTAAGAATAAAATTGCTCGTTCCAACTTCATGGAAATCATGTCTATTGCCATTGAGGGCAAGAAATACATCGAGGAGTTGGAATCTCATCTACAGGAGCATGAGGACACTATTGAGAAAATGGAAGGTCATGAGCGTGATTATGAAAGGATCGAGAAGAGGTGTCTAGAGGGGGGGGGGTGATTAGACACTAAGTGCCAAAAGTTACAGTTTTTAATATTCTTAAGTTTAAGTGGAGTTTAAGCACAAGTTTAACAAACACAATACATATCAAGCAAGCATGCAATGAGTATATGAGCAGTGGAAAGTAAAGCATGCAACTTGCAAGAATGTAAAGAGAAGGGTTTGGAGTATTCAAACGCAATTGGAGACACGGATGTTTTTGTCGTGGTTCCGATAGGTGGTGCTATCGTACATCCACGTTGATGGAGACTTAAACCCACGGAGGGTAACGGTTGCGCGAGTCCATGGAGGGCTCCACCCACGAAGGGTCCACGAAGAAGGAACCTTGTCTATTCCATCACGGCCGTCGCCCACGAAGGACTTGCCTCACTAGCGGTAGATCTTCACGAAGTAGGCGATCTCCTTGCCCTTACAAACTCCTTGGTTCAACTCCACAATCTTGTTGGAGGCTCCCAAGTGACACCTAGCCAATCTAGGAGACACCACTCTCCAAGAAGTAACAAATGGTGTGTTGATGATGAACCCCTTGCTCTTGTGCTTCAAATGATAGTCTCCCCAACACTCAACTCTCTCTCACAGGATTTGGGTTTGGTGGAAAGAAGATTTGAGTGGAAAGCAACTTGGGAAAGGCTAGAGATCAAGATTCATATGGTTGGAATGGAATATCTTGACCTCAACACAAGTGTAGGTGGTTCTCTCTCAGAAAATGTGTATTGGAAGTGTAGGTATGTTCTGATGGCTCTCTCCACGAATGAAGAGTGGGTGGAGGGGTATATATAGCCTCCACACAAAATCTAACCGTTACACACTGTCGGATTTCGGGTTCCGGTAGACCCTTGAGGTTCGAACACTGGGGTACGCGCGGAGATTTCACCTCCTACCTACCTGCACCCCTCCGCCTTGCTAGGATCTAAACTATGGAAAGAACAACACAAGAGACACAGGGTTTATACTGGTTCGGGCCACCGTTGTGGTGTAATACCCTACTCCACTGTGTGGTGTGGTGGATTTCCTCTTGGGCTGGTGATGATGAACAATACAAGGAAGAACAACCTCGCGAGGGTCTGTTCTTGGCTGGGCGATGAACTGCTAGGAGGAGTTCAGTCACCTTTCTCTCTCTCTCTCTCTCTCTCTGATCGGAACCCTCTCTAAAGAGCCTCTACCTTCGAACCCCTCAGCTCTGTGTTCCCTTTCCCTCTTGCAGGTGGCTGATCCTATTTATAGAGGCCTTGGTCCTCTTCCCAAATATCGAGCAAGAAGGGAGCCAACAATGGCGGGCTAATTTGAAGGGGGACAACAAGTACTAGCTACCCTGACAAAAGTAGTCTTCGCCTGCACAAAGCTCTAGTGATGACGCCGTCTCGGGCTCCACGATGACCTCCGCCTTGTAGTCCTCATGGTCTTGGTCTTGTTGCACCAAAATGGCAACCTTTGCCTGATGCCTCGGTACTCCGCGGCTGCGCTTGCCCCCCTTTGCACCAAAGAGGAAAGGAGGACACTGCGCGGGCTGGCACCCGCCTGGCGCCCTCGGTCGTCATGGCTTGCATCACGGGCACCTCGTGAGGTACCCTGCCTTGATCTCTCCGCCTCCTCGTGAGCCAGCCTGACGAGGCCGCGCCTAAGGAAGCTCCGCGTCGTCCGCCCCGCGAGGCTTGGCCCCTTGCGAGGGTCTTGAGTTTGTGTTGGTGAAGATGGGCCGTGTTGGGCCCCCCTTTGAGCCACGCCGCAGGCCGCAGGCAGGCAAGTCTAGGACCCCCATTCCCAGAACGCCGACAGTAGCCCCCAGGCCCAAGGCGCGCCCGGACTTGGCCGTGCAGGGAGGCGGAAGGGCAAGAGCGAAGCGCCGCGGGCCCTAACAGCCTGTGGCCTTGGGCGCCGCATGGCGGTTGACTGGACGTGGGCACCTCCACTTCCCCATGGCGCCTCGGCAACTGCACGGATTGGACAAGTCCTTGCATGCAAAACAGGTCATGATTACCTGCAATCGTGGAGGTGGGCGGTTGGCCTTCACCGGCCATAAGTACGGAATGGCGCGCACCCTTCCAGTTCATCCCTCCTTGCTTCTCCTTCTTCCTGATCCTTGCTCTGTCTTGCCGCGATGGCTCCGATCCACCGGTTCTCGATGGCAGAGAAGGGAAAGGCTCCCCGAGAGGGACCAGACCCACTCCCGCCAAAGAAACGGCTCGTCCCCCGTGGTTCGGACGAGGGGGCCCTTCAGGCGGTGTCGAGGCCTTGGTGCGAGCGGGCGCCGTCGGGGTTCCCGCTTCCATTGTACGCCCACGTCGAGGGCCCCGAAGGAGCTGATGCTGACCGCCACGGGCGGCGCCGCCGTCGGCGCAGACGGGTCACGAAGGTGTGGGTCGTCCCCCCTGGGGTCCACACCGAGCTCTCCTCCCAAGAGTTCGTGCTCCACGTCGCCATTCCTCTTCAGTCTTGGATCCGCATTCCTCCCTTCTTCGCCTCCATCATCCCGCAGGGGGAGCCCCTGGAGCTCTGGCTGCAGCGCGCCGGCTGCAGCACCCTCGCGACCGAGGCAGAGGTCGCGGTCGTTGCCCCGGGCGAGGTCTTCATGACTCGGGGCTGGAGAGAGATCGGCCGGGTTTGCAGGGCAAGGGGCGTCTTCGCGGTCCACTTGGATTATGACGGTGCTTCGGTGATGCTCTTCAAGGTCTTCGATGCAAGCGGGCGCTGGCTGGAGTGCTGCTCCGGGGAAGGTGGCCAGGACCCTGCCGCGACGAGGACTGGGCCCGCCAACCACTGCCTTGGCAGCTCCTCAGGCGGTGGAGGCGTCGGAGGTTCCAACGACTCCGGCTAGCTCTTCGCGACTCCGGAGACAAGCGACGATAGCTACGAGCCCCCGAGCCGGCGCCGCTCCTGGAGCAGGGCGGGCTCATCAGGCCGCCGCCGACTCTGATCTGGATGGGGTTGGCGTCGGTGCTTGACGGCCCACTGTTGATGATGGCGTCTTTTGCAGGGACGCGCGTAGTTTGCGTCCCTTTAGGATCTGTTCCCTGCGAGGAACCAAAAATGCGTCCCGTGGGGGCTTGTAAGGTGCCTGTGATCCTGTTTTGTTAATATAACACTTGTCGTAGAATTGCGCGAGTTGCTCATTCCGTCTTAGCTTAGTCCTCCCTTTCGAACCTCACAAGGGCTTGGTGCTCTGCACCGATAGGTCCCAGTCCCAAGGCGGCTTCAGCCGTCGATGGTATGCTAGGTCGCGATGCCGTGGTCAAGGCCAGGAGGTGAGCGACCCGGAGTCCGGTAAGAGCCCCTGAGTCGCGATGCTCAGGAGGTACCCTTTGGCGCCCAATCAGCCATCGTTTGGTGAGAAAGGGGAGCGGCGTCGCTAACACGGGATAGCATTAGGTGCGGGGATGGTGCCATGGTAGCTGGCGCTTCTGAGTGATGACTTATCTCAAGGATCAGGGGCCGCTCTCTGGTGTATCGCCGGGTCCGTGCATCGGCTGGCGCGAGGTTGCTCGGTGAGGTCCTCGTGTGTCTCTCCCCTCTCGCCTTTGCTTCCCTTTCTGCTCTACGTCCTCGGGTCCTGGCCCTTGAGCGAGTCTCAGCCGTTGCTGGTATGCCAGGTCGCAATGCCGTGGTCAAGGCCAGAGGGTGAGGGCTGGAGAGCCAGTAGGAGCCCTGAGTCGTGATGCTCAGGCACCCCCCCTTTAACGTGCAAGCGGTTTGCGCGGACGATAGCGAAGGAGACACCGCAAGAGCCTCGCCTGACGCAGCTCCTTCAGGAGGTCCTGCAGGTCCATCATAGAAAAAACAAGGGGTTGCCATGATGATTGACAGTCAGCCATTGGTTGCTTCCGAGGGGTGGTGAGGCACTAAAGGCTTGACGAGGTGACGCTATGCGGGGCTACCGCGGCCAGAGCTCAGCCATCCAGGTTTGTCGGTGTTGCAGGGACGGACCCATGCGCAAGCGTCGTGCCGTTTGGGAGCAGCTCCGCTAGTTGGCGTCAGCCGAGCATGCAACTAGGTAATGTTGGGGAACGTAGCAATAATTCAAAATTTTCCTACGTGTCACCAAGATCAATCTATGGAGTCATATAGCAACGAGGGAGGAGTGGATCTACATACCCTTGTAGATCGCGCGCGGAAGCGTTCAAGAGAACGGGGTTGATGGAGTCGTACTCGTCGTGATCCAAATCACCGATGATCCTAGCGCCGAACGGACGGCACCTCCGCGTTCAACACACGTACGGAGCAGCGACGTCTCCTCCTTCTTGATCCAGCAAGGGGGAAGGAGAGGTTGATGGAGATCCAGCAGCACGACGGCGTGGTGGTGGAAGTAGCGGGATTCCAACAGGGCTTCGCCAAGCGCTGCGGGAGGAGGGAGATGTGTCACGGGAGGGAGAGGGAGGCGCCAGGGCTTAGATTGGGGCTGCCCTCCCTTCCCCCCACTATATATAGGGCCAAGGGAGAGGGGGGGGGGCGCAGCCTTGGCCCTTCCTCCAAGGAAGGGTGCGGCTAGGGAGGAGTCCCTCCTCCCCAAGGCACCTAGGAGGTGCCTTCCCCCTTTAGGACTCTTCCTTTCCTTATCTCTTGGCGCATGGGCCTCTTGGGGCTGGTGCCCTTGGCCCATATAGGCCAAGGCGCACACCCCTACAGCCCATGTGGCCCCCCGGGGCAGGTGGCCCCACCCGGTGGACCCCCGGGACCCTTCCGGTGGTCCCGGTACAATACCGGTGACCCTGAAACTTGTCCCGATGGCCGAAATAGCACTTCCTATATATAATTCTTTACTTCCGACCATTCCGGAACTCCTCGCGACGTCCGGGATCTCATCCGGGACTCCGAACAACATTCGGGTTACCGCATACTAATATCTCTATAACCCTAGCGTCACCGAACCTTAAGTGTGTAGACCCTCGGGTTCGGGAGACATGCAGACATGACTGAGACGTTCTCCGGTCAATAACCAATAGCGGGATCTGGATACCCATGTTGGCTCCCACATGCTCCTCGATGATCTCATCGGATGAACCACGATGTCGAGGATTCAATCAATCCCGCATACAATTCCCTTTGTCTATCGGTATGTTACTTGCCTGAGATTTGATCGTCGGTATCCCAATACCTTGTTCAATCTCGTTACCGGCAAGTCTCTTTACTCGTTCCGTAACACATAATCCCGTGATCAACTCCTTGATCACATTGTGCACATTACGATGATGTCCTACCGAGTGGGCCCAGAGATACCTCTCCGTCACACGGAGTGACAAATCCCAGTCTCGATTCGTGCCAACCCAACAGACACTTTCGGAGATACCCGTAGTGCACCTTTGTAGTCACCCAGTTACGTTGTGACGTTTGGCACACCCAAAGCATTCCTACAGTATCCGGGAGTTGCACAATCTCATGATCTAAGGAAATGATACTTGACATTAGAAAAGCTTTAGCATACGAACTACATGATCTTGTGCTATGCTTAGGATTGGGTCTTGTCCATCACATCATTCTCCTAATGATGTGATCCCGTTATCAACGACATCCAATGTCCATGGTCAGGAAACCGTAACCATCTATTGATCAGCGAGCTAGTCAACTAGAGGCTTACTAGGGACATGGTGTTGTCTATGTATCCACACATGTATCTGAGTTTCCTATCAATACAATTCTAGCATGGATAATAAACGATTATCATGAACAAGGAAATATAATAATAACCAATTTATTATTGCCTCTAGGGCATATTTCCAACAGTCTCCCACTTGCACTAGAGTCAATAATCTAGTTCACATCGCCATGTGATTAACACTCATAGGTCACATCGCCATGTGACCAACATCCAAAGAGTTTACTAGAGTCAATAATCTAGTTCACATCACTATGTGATTAACACTCAATGAGTTCTGGGTTTGATCATGTTGCTTGTGAGAGAGGTTTTAGTCAACGGGTCTGCAACATTCAGATCCGTATGTACTTCGCAAATCTCTATGTCATCTCCTAGATGCAGGTACCACGTTCTATTTGGAGCTATTCCAAATAACTGTTCTACTAGGAGCTATTCCAAATCGTTGCTCCATTATACGTATCCGGTATCTCTACTCAGAGCTATCGGGATAGGTGTTAAGCTCGCATCGACGTAACTCTTTACGTCGAACTCTTTATCACCTCCATAACCGAGAAACATATCCTTATTCTTCTAAGGATAATTTTGACCGCTATCTGGTGATCTACTCCTAGATCACCTTCGTACCCTCTAGCCAGACATGTGGCAAGGCACACATCAGGTGCGGTACACAGCATAGCATACTATGGAGCCTATGTCTAAGCATAGGGGACGACCTTCGTCCTTTCTCTCTGTTCTGCCGTGGTCGAGCTTTAAGTCTTAACTTCGTACCTTACAACTCAGGCAAGAACTCCTTCTTTGACTAATCCATCTTGAACACCTTCAAGATCATGTCAAGGTATGTGCTCATTTGAAAGTACCATTAAGTGTTCTGATCTATCCTTATAGATATTGATGCTCAATGTTCAAGTAGCTTAATCCAGGTTTTCCATTGAAAAACACTTTTCAAATAACGCTGTATGCTTTCTAGAAATTCTACATCATTTCTGATCAACAATATGTCAACAACATATACTCATCAGAAATTCTATAGTGCTCCCACTCACTTCTTTGGAAATACAAGTTTCTCATAAACTTTGTATACACCCAAAATCTTTGATCATCTCATCAAAGCATACATTCCAACTCCGAGATGCTTACTCCAGTCCTTAGAAGGATTGCTGGAGCTTTGCATACTTATCAGCATCTTTCAGGATTAACAAAACCTTCCGGTTGTATCACATACAACCTTTCCTCAAGAAAATCGTTGAGAAAACAATGTTTTGACATCCTATCTGCAAGATTTCATAAATAATGCAGTAATCGCTGACATAATTCCAACAGACTCTTAGCATCGCTACGGGTGAGAAAGTCTCATCGTAGTCAACTCCTTGAACTTGTGGGAAAACATCTTAACGACAAGTCGAGCTTTCTTAATGGTGATACTTACCATCATTGTCCGTCTTCCTTTTAAAATCCATATGTACCTAACAGCCTTACGACCATCAAGTAGTTCTTCCAAATTCTACACTTTGTTTTCATATATGGATCCTCTCTCGGATTATATGGCCTCGAGCCATTTATTGGAATCCGGGCCCACCATCGCTTCTCCATAGCTCGTAGGTTCATTGTTGTCTAGCAACATGACTTCCAAGACAGGATTACGTACCACTCTGAAGTAGTACGCATCCTTGTCATCCCACGAGGTTTGGTAGTGACTTGATCTGAAGTTTCATGATCACTATCATGAGCTTCCACTTCAATTGGTGTAGGTGCCACAGGAACAACTCCCTGTTCCCTGCCACACACTAGTTGAAGAGACGGTTTAATAACCTCATCAAGTCTCCACCATCCTCCCACTCAATTCTTTCGAGAGAAACTTTTCCTCGAGAAAGGACCCGATTCTAGAAACAATCCCTTATTGCTTGCGGATCTGAGATAGGAGGTATACCCAACTATTTTTGGGTGTCCTATGAAGATGCATTTAGCTGCTTTGGGTTCGAGCTTATCAGCCTGAAACTTTTTCACATAAGCATCGCAGCCCCAAACTTTTAAGAAATGACAGCTTAGGTTTCTGTAAACCATAGTTCATACGGTGTCATCTCATCGGAATTACGTGGTGCCCTATTTAAAGTGAATGTGGTTGTCTCTAATGCCTAACCCATAAACTATCGTGGTAATTCGATAAGAGACATCATGGTATGCATCATATCCAATAGGGTGCAGTTATGATGTTCGGACACACCATCACACTATTGGTGTTCCAGGCTGTATTAGTTGTGAAACAATTTCCACAAAATGTCTTACTTCTGTGCCAAACTCATAATTCAGATATTCATCTCTATGATCATAACATAGATCTTTTATCCTCTTGTCACGACGATCTTTCAACTTCACCCTGAAATTACTTGAACCTTTCAATAATTCAGACTCGTGATTCATCAAGTAAATATACTCAACATCTACTCAAATCATCTATGAAGTAAGAACATAACGATATCCACTACATGCCTCAGCACTCATTGGACTGCACACATCAAAATGTATTACTTCCAACAAGTTGCTTTCTTGTTCCATTTTACTGAAAATGAGGCTTTCAGTCATCTTGCCCATGTGGTATGATTTGCATGTCTCAAGTGATTCAAAATCAAGTGAGTCCAAATGGTCCATTTGCATGGAGTTTCTTCATGCATATACACCAGTAGACATGGTTCGCATGTCTCAAACTTTTCAAAAATGAGTGACTCCAAAGATCCATCAACATGGAGCTTCTTCATGCGTTTTATACCGATATGACTTAAGTGGCAGTGCCACAAGTAGGTGGTACTATCATTACTATCTTATATCTTTTGGCATGAACATGTGTATCACTACGATCGAGATTCAATAAACCATTCATTTTAGGTGCAAGACCATTGAAGGTATTATTCAAATAAACAGAGTAACCATTATTCTCCTTAAATGAATAACCGTATCGCGATAGTCATAATCCAATCATGTCTATGCTCAACGCAAACACCAAATAACAATTATTTAGGTTTAACACCAATCTCGATGGTAGAGGGAGCGTGCGATGCTTGATCATATCAACATTGGAAACACTTCCAACACATATCGTCAGCTCACCTTTAGCTAGTCTCCGTTTATTCCGTAGCTTTTATTTCGAGTTACTAACACTTAGCAACCGAACCGGTATCTAATACCCTGGTGCTACTAGGAGTACTAGTAAGGTACACATCAACCCAATGTATATCCAATATACTTCTATCGACCTTGCCAGCCTTCTAATCTACCAAGTATCTAGGGTAATTCTGCTCCAGTGGCTGTTCCCCTTATTACAGAAGCACTCAGTCTCGGGTTTGGGTTCAACCTTGGTTTCTCCACTAGAGCAGCAGCTGATTTGCCGTTTCATGAAGTATCCCTTCTTGCCCTTGCCCTTCTTGAAACTAGTGGTTTCACTAACCATCAACAATTGATGCTCCTTCTTGATTTCTACTTTCGTGGTGTCAAACATCACGAATATCTCAAGGATCATCATATATGTCCCTGATGTATTATAGTTCATCACGAAGCTCTAGCAGCTTGGTGGTAATGACTTTGGAGAAACATCACTATCTCATCTGGAAGATCAACTCCCACTCGATTTAAATGATTGTTGTACTCAGACAATCTGAGCACAAGCTCAACAATTGAGCTTTTCTCCCTTAGTCTGCAGGCTAAGAAAATCGTCGGAGGTCTTATACCTCTTGACGTGGGCACGAGCCTGAAATCCCAATTTCAGCCCTCAAAACATCTCATATGTTTCCGACGTTTCAAAACATCTTCGGTGCCTCAACTCTAAACCATTTAACTGAACTATCACGTAGTTATCAAAATTTGTATGTCAGATGTTCCCAACATCTACAGACGACGTTCGAGGTTCAGCACACTGAGCGGTGCATTAAGGACATAAGCCTTCTATGAAGCAATGAGGACAATCCTCAGTTTACGGACCTAGTCCGCATAATTGCTACTATCAACTTTCAACTAAATTTTCTCTAGGAACATATCTAAACAGTAGAACTGAAGCGCGAGCTACGACATAATTTGCAAAATCCTTTTGACTATGTTTAGGATAAACAAGTTCATCTTATGAACTCCCACTCAGATAGACATCCCTTTAGTCATCTAAGTGATTACATGATCCGAGTCAACTAGGCCGTGTCCGATCATCACGTGAGACGGACTAGTCATCATCGGTGAACATCTTCATGTTGATCGTATCTACCATACGACTCATGCTCGACCTTTCGGTCTCTTGTGTTCCGAGGCCATGTCTGTGTTGGGGAACGTTGCAGAAAACAAAAAATTTTCCTACTCGTTTCACCAAGATCATCTAGGAGTTCATCTAGCAACGAGTCACGAGATGCATCTACATACCTTTGTAGATCGCGAGCGGAAGCGTTCGTTAGAACGAGGTTGATGTTGTCGAACACGACGTGATCCAAATCACCGATGACCAGCGCCGAACGGACGGCACCTCCGCGTTCAACACACGTACGAGACGGGAGACGTCTCCTCCTTCTTGATCCAGCAAGGGGAGAGGAGAGGTTGACGAAGATCCAGCAGCACGACGGCGTGGTGGTGGATGCAGGGCGTCACGACAGCAGGGCTTCGCCGTGTACTACGAGAGAGGAAGAAGTAACGGGGAGAGAGGGAAGCACCAAAGGCGTGGGGAATCAAGTCCCTCCTCTCCCCACTATATATAGGGGTGCCAGGGGGCGCCGGCCCTGGTAGATGGGATCTACCAGGGGGGGCGGCGGCCAGGGGTGGGGGGGCTTGCCCCCCAAGCAAGGGGGCGCCCCCTTTAGGGTTCCCCCCCAACCCTAGGCGCATGGGCCTTGGGGGGGCTGGCGCCCCAGCCCACTATGGGCTGGGTTCCCTCCTATTTCAGCCCAAGGGGCCCTCCGGGATAGGTGGCCCCACCCGGTGGACCCCCGGGACCCTTCCGGTGGTCCCGGTACAATACCGGGTACCCCGAAACTTGTCCCGATGGCCGAAACTGCACATCCTATATATAATTCTTTACCTCCGGACCATTCCGGAACTTCTCGTGACGTCCGGGATCTCATCCGGGACCCCGAACAACATTCGGGTTACTGCATATACTTATCTTCACAACCCTAGCGTCACCGAACCTTAAGTGTGTAGACCCTACGGGTTCGGGAGACAAGCAGACATGACCGAGACGACTCTCTGGTCAATAACCAACAGCGGGATCTGGATACCCATGTTGGCTCCCACATGCTCCACGATGATCTCATCGGATGAACCATGATGTCGAGGATTCAATCAACCCCGTATGCAATTCCCTTTGTCTATCGATATATTACTTGCCCGAGATTCGATCGTCGGTATCCCAATACCTTGTTCAATCTCGTTACCGGCAAGTCACTTTACTCGTACCGTAATGCATGATCCCGTGACCAGACACTTGGTCACTTTGAGCTCATTATGATGATGCATTACCGAGTGGGCCCAGTGATACCTCTCCGTCATACGGAGTGACAAATCCCAGTCTTGATCCGTGCCAACCCAACAGATACTTTCGGAGATACCCGTAGTCTACCTTTATAGTCACCCAGTTACGTTGTGACGTTTGGTATACCCAAAGCACTCCTACGGTATCCGGGAGTTGCACGATCTCATGGTCTAAGGAAAAGATACTTGACATTGCAAAACTCTAGCAAAACGAACTACACGATCTTTATGCTATGTTTAGGATTGGGTCTTGTCCATCACATCATTCTCCTAATGATGTGATCTCGTTATCAATGACATCCAATGTCCATAGTCAGGAAACCATGACTATCTATTGATCAACGGGCTAGTCAACTAGAGGCTTACTAGGGACATGTTGGTGTCTGTTATTCACACATGTATTACGATTTCCGGATAACACAATTATAGCATGAATGAAGACAATTACCATGAACAAGGAAATATAATAATAATGCTTTTATTATTGCCTCTAGGGCATATTTCCAACAGTCTCCCACTTGCACTAGAGTCAATAATCTAGTTACATTGTGATGAATCGAACACCCATGGAATTCTGGTGTTGATCATGTTTTGCCCTAGGGAGAGGTTTAGTCAACGGATCTGCTACATTCAGGTCCGTATGTACTTTACAAATTTCTATGTCTCCATCTTGAACGTTTTCACGAATGGAGTTGAAGCGACGCTTGATGTGCCTTGTCTTCTTGTGAAACCTGGGCTCCTTGGCAAGTGCAATAGCTCCAGTGTTGTCACAAAAGAGTTTGATTGGCCCCGACGCATTGGGTATGACTCCTAGGTCAGTGATGAACTCCTTCACCCATATTGCTTCATGTGCTGCCTCCGAGGCTGCCATGTACTCCGCTTCACATGTAGATCCCGCCACGACGCTTTGCTTGCAACTGCACCAGCTTACTGCCCCTCCATTCAAAATATACACGTATCCGGTTTGTGACTTTGAGTCATCCAGATCTGTGTCGAAGCTAGCGTCGACGTAACCCTTTACGACGAGCTCTTTGTCACCTCCATAAACGAGAAACATCTCCTTAGTCCTTTTCAGGTACTTCAGGATATTCTTGACCGCTGTCCAGTGTTCCTTGCCGGGATTACTTTGGTATCTTCCTACCAAACTTACGGCAAGGTTTACATCAGGTCTGGTACACAGCATGGCATACATAATAGAACCTATGGCTGAGGCATAGGGGATGACACTCATCTCTTCTATTTCTTCTGCCGTGGTCGGACTTTGAGCCGAGCTCAATTTCATACCTTGTAACACAGGCAAGAACCCCTTCTTAGATTGATCCATATTGAACTTCTTCAATATCTTATCAAGGTATGTACTTTGTGAAAGACCTATGAGGCGTCTCGATCTATCTCTATAGATTTTGATGCCTAATATATAAGCAGCTTCTCCAAGGTCCTTCATTGAAAAACTCTTATTCAAGTAGGCCTTAATGCTGTCCAAGAGTTCTATATCATTTCCCATCAAAAGTATGTCATCTACATATAATATGAGAAATGCTACAGAGCTCCCACTCACTTTCTTGTAAACGCAGGCTTCTCCATAAGTCTGCGTAAACCCAAACGCTTTGATCATCTCATCAAAGCGAATGTTCCAACTCCGAGATGCTTGCACCAGCCCATAAATCGAGCGTTGGAGCTTGCACACCTTGTCAGCATTCTTAGGATCGACAAAACCTTCCGGCTGCATCATATACAATTCTTCCTTAAGGAAACCATTAAGGAATGCCGTTTTGACGTCCATTTGCCATATTTCATAATCGTAGAATGCGGCAATTGCTAACATGATTCGGACGGACTTCAGCTTCGCTACCGGTGAGAAAGTCTCATCGTAGTCAACCCCTTGAACTTGTCGATAACCCTTAGCGACAAGCCGAGCTTTATAGATGGTCACATTACCATCCGCGTCTGTCTTCCTCTTAAAGATCCATTTATTTTCTATGGCTCGCCGTTCTACGGGCAAGTCAGTCAAAGTCCATACTTCGTTTTCATACATGGATCCTATGTCGGATTTCATGGCTTCTAGCCATTTGTCGGAATCCGGGCCCGCCATCGCTTCTTCATAGTTCGAAGGTTCACCGTTGTCTAACAACATGATTTCCAAGACAGGGTTGCCGTACCACTCTGGTGCGGAACGTGTCCTTGTGGACCTTCGAATTTCAGTAGGAGCTAGATCAGAAGTATCTTGATCATTATCATTAACTTCCTCTCTAGTCGGTGCTGGCACCTCAGGAACATTTTCTTGAGTTGCGCCATTTTCCGGTTCAAGAGGTAATACTTCATCTAGTTCTACTTTCCTCCCACTTACTTCTTTCGAGAGAAACTCCTTCTCTAGAAAGGATCCATTCTTGGCAACAAAGACCTTGCCTTTGGATCTGAGGTAGAAGGTATACCCAATAGTTTCTTTAGGGTATCCTATGAAGACGCATTTTTCCGACTTGGGTTCGAGCTTTTGAGGTTGAAGTTTCTTGACATAAGCATCGCATCCCCAAACTTTTAGAAACGACAGCTTAGGTTTCTTTCCAAACCATAATTCAAATGGTGTCGTCTCAACGGATTTCGACGGAGCCCTATTTAAAGTGAATGCGGCAGTCTCTAAAGCATAGCCCCAAAAAGATAGCGGCAGATCGGTAAGAGACATCATAGATCGCACCATATCTAATAGAGTGCGATTATGATGTTCGGACACACCGTTTCGCTGAGGTGTTCCAGGCGGCGTGAGCTGTGAAACTATTCCACATTTTCTTAAGTGTGTGCCAAATTCGTGACTCAAGTATTCTCCTCCACGATCTGATCGTAGAAACTTGATTTTCCTGTCACGTTGATTCTCAACCTCACTCTGAAATTCCTTGAACTTTTCAAAGGTTTCAGACTTGTGTTTCATTAAGTAAATGTATCCATATCTACTCAAATCATCAGTGAGAGTAAGAACATAACGATAGCCACCGCGAGCCTCAACACTCATTGGACCGCACACATCAGTATGTATGATTTCCAATAAGTTGGTTGCTCGCTCCATTGTTCCTGAGAACGGAGTCTTGGTCATTTTACCCATAAGGCATGGTTCGCACGTGTCAAATGATTCATAATCAAGAGACTCTAAAAGTCCATCAGCATGGAGCTTCTTCATGCGTTTGACACCTATGTGACCAAGGCGGCAGTGCCACAAGTATGTGGGACTATCATTATCAACCTTACATCTTTTGGTATTCACACTAAGAACATGTGTAGCATTACGCTCGAGATTCATTAAGAATAAACCATTCACCATAGGAGCATGACCATAAAACATATCTCTCATATAAATGGAACAACCATTATTCTTGGATTTAAATGAGTAGCCATCTCGAATTAGACGAGATCCAGATACAATGTTCATGCTCAAAGCTGGTACTAAATAACAATTATTGAGGTTTAAAACTAATCCCGTAGGTAAATGAAGAGGTAGCGTGCCGACGGCGATCACATCGACCTTGGAACCATTCCCGACGCGCATCGTCACCTCGTCCTTCGCCAGTCTCCGTTTATTCCGCAGCTCCTGCTTTGAGTTACAAATGTGAGCAACTGCACCGGTATCAAATACCCAAGAGCTACTACGAGTACTGGTTAGGTACACATCAATTACATGTATATCACATATACCTTTTGTTTTGCCGGCCTTCTTGTCTGCTAAGTACTTGGGGCAATTCCGCTTCCAGTGTTCGCTCCCCTTGCAATAAAAGCACTCAGTCTCGGGCTTGGGTCCATTCTTTGGCTTCTTCCCGGCAGCTTGCTTGCCGGGCGCGGCAACTTCCTTGCCGTCCTTCTTGAAGGCTTTCTTACCCTTGCCCTTCTTGAACTTAGTGGTTTTATTGACCATCAACACTTGATGTTCCTTCTTGACTTCTACCTCCGCTGATTTCAGCATTGAGAACAACTCAGGAATGGTCTTTTGCATCCCCTGCATGTTGAAGTTCATCACAAAGCTCTTGTAGCTTGGTGGAAGCGACTGGAGGATTCTGTCAATGACCGCATCATCCGGGAGATTAACTCCCAGCTGAGTCAAGCGGTTATGTAGTCCAGACATAGTGAGTATGTGCTCACTGACAGAACTGTTTTCCTCCATCTTACAGCTGAAGAACTTGTCGGAGACCTCATATCTCTCGACCCGGGCATGAGCTTGGAAAACCATTTTCAGCTCTTCGAACATCTCATATGCTCCATGTCTCTCAAAACGCTTTTGGAGCCCCGGTTCTAAACTGTAAAGCATGCCGTACTGAACGAGGGAGTAGTCGTCAACACGTGTCTGCCAAGCGTTCATAACGTCTTGGTTCTGTGGGACGGGAGCTTCACCTAGCGGTGCTTGTAGGACGTAATCTTTCTTGGCAGCTATGAGGATGATCCTCAGGTTCCGGACCCAGTCCGTATAGTTGCTACCATCGTCTTTCAGCTTGGTTTTCTCTAGGAACATGTTGAAGTTGAGGACTACGTGGGCCATTTGATCTACAAGACATATTGTAAAATATTTTTAGACTAATGTTCATGATAGTAAAGTTCATCTAATCAAATTATATAATGAACTCCCACTTAGATTAGACATCCCTCTAGTCATCTAAGTATTGCATGATCCGAGTTAACTAGGCCGTGTCCGATCATCACGTGAGACGGACTAGTCAACGTCAGTGAACATCTTTATGTTGATCGCATCTTCTATACGACTCATGCTCGACCTTTCGGTCTTCTGTGTTCCGAGGCCATGTCTATGCACATGCTAGGCTCGTCAAGTTAACCCTAAGTGTTTTGCATGTGTAAAACTGTCTTACACCCGTTGTATGTGAACGTAAGAATCTATCACACCCGATCATCACGTGGTGCTTCGAAACTACGAGCTTTAGCAACGGTGCACAGTTAGGGGGAACACTTCTTGAAATTATTATGAGGGATCATCTTATTTACTACCGTCGTTCTAAGTAAACAAGATGCAAAAACATGATAAACATCACATGCAATCAAATATTAAACGTGACATGATATGGCCAATGTCACGTAGCTCCTTTGATCTCCATCTTGGGGCTCCATGATCATCTTGTCACCGGCTTGACACCATGATCTCCATCATCGTGTCTCCATGAAGTTGCTCGCCAACTATTACTTCTACTACTATGGCTAACGCGTTTAGCAATAAAGTAAAGTAATTTACATGGCGTTTCTCAATGACACGCAGGTCATATTAAAAGAATAAAGACAACTCCTATGGCTCCTGCCGGTTGTCATACTCATCGACATGCAAGTCGTGATCCCTATTACAATAGCATGAACATCTCATACATCACATATAGATCATTCATCATTCATCACAACTTTGGCCATATCATATCACAAACCACTTGCTGCAAAAACAAGTTAGACGTCCTCTAATTGTTGTTGCAAGTTTTACGTGGCTGAATTAGGGTTCTAGCAAGAACGTTTTCTTACCTACGTGAAAGCCACAACGTGATTTGTCAACTTCTATTTACCCTTCATAAGGACCCTGTTCATCGAATCCGCTCCAGCTAAAGTGGGAGAGTCAGACACCCGCCAGCCACCTTATGCAACTAGTGCATGTTAGTCGGTGGAACCGGTCTCATGTAAGCGTACGTGTAAGGTTGGTCCGGGCCGCTTCATCTCACAATACCGCTGAAGCAAGAAAAGACTAGTAGCGGCAAGAAGGTTGACAAATCCACGCCCACAACGAATTGTGTTCTACTCGCGCAAGAAGAACTACGCATAGACCTAGCTCTGATACCACTGTTGGGGAACGTTGCAGAAAACAAAAAATTTTCCTACTCGTTTCACCAAGATCATCTAGGAGTTCATCTAGCAACGATTCACGAGATGCATCTACATACCTTTGTAGATCACGAGCGGAAGCGTTCGTTAGAACGAGGTTGATGTTGTCGAATACGACGTGATCCAAATCACCGATGACCAGCGCCGAACGGACGGCACCTCCGCGTTCAACACACGTACGGGACGGGAGACGTCTCCTCCTTCTTGATCCAGCAAGGGGAGAGGAGAGGTTGACGAAGATCCAGCAGCACGACGGCGTGGTGGTGGATGCAGGGCGTCACGACAGCAGGGCTTCGCCGTGTACTACGAGAGAGGAAGAAGTAACGGGGAGAGAGGGAAGCACCAAAGGCGTGGGGAATCAAGTCCCTCCTCTCCCCACTATATATAGGGGTGCCAGGGGGGGGCGCCGGCCCTGGTAGATGGGATCTACCAGGGGGGCGGCGGCCAGGGGTGGGGGGGCTTGCCCCCCAAGCAAGGGGGCGCCCCCCTTAGGGTTCCCCCCAACCCTAGGCGCATGGGCCTTGGGGGGGCTGGCGCCCCAGCCCACTATGGGCTGGGTTCCCTCCTATTTCAGCCCAAGGGGCCCTCCGGGATAGGTGGCCCCACCCGGTGGACCCCCGGGACCCTTCCGGTGGTCCCGGTACAATACCGGGTACCCTGAAACTTGTCCCGATGGCCGAAACTGCACATCCTATATATAATTCTTTACCTCCGGACCATTCCGGAACTTCTCGTGACGTCCGGGATCTCATCCGGGACCCCGAACAACATTCGGGTTACTGCATATACTTATCTTCACAACCCTAGCGTCACCGAACCTTAAGTGTGTAGACCCTACGGGTTCGGGAGACAAGCAGACATGACCGAGACGACTCTCTGGTCAATAACCAACAGCGGGATCTGGATACCCATGTTGGCTCCCACATGCTCCATGATGATCTCATCGGATGAACCATGATGTCGAGGATTCAATCAACCCCGTATGCAATTCCCTTTGTCTATCGATATATTACTTGCCCGAGATTCGATCGTCGGTATCCCAATACCTCGTTCAATCTCATTACCGGCAAGTCACTTTACTCGTACCGTAACGCATGATCCCGTGACCAGACACTTGGTCACTTTGAGCTCATTATGATGATGCATTACCGAGTGGGCCCAGTGATACCTCTCCGTCATACGGAGTGACAAATCCCAGTCTTGATCCGTGCCAACCCAACAGATACTTTCGGAGATACCCGTAGTCTACCTTTATAGTCACCCAGTTACGTTGTGACGTTTGGTATACCCAAAGCACTCCTACGGTATCCGGGAGTTGCACGATCTCATGGTCTAAGGAAAAGATACTTGACATTGCAAAACTCTAGCAAAACGAACTACACGATCTTTATGCTATGTTTAGGATTGGGTCTTGTCCATCACATCATTCTCCTAATGATGTGATCTCGTTATCAATGACATCCAATGTCCATAGTCAGGAAACCATGACTATCTATTGATCAACGGGCTAGTCAACTAGAGGCTTACTAGGGACATGTTGGTGTCTGTTATTCACACATGTATTACGATTTCCGGATAACACAATTATAGCATGAATGAAGACAATTACCATGAACAAGGAAATATAATAATAATGCTTTTATTATTGCCTCTAGGGCATATTTCCAACAGTCTGTACATGCTAGGCTCATCAAGTCAACCTAAGTGTTTCGCATGTGTTCCGAGGCCATGTCTGTACATGCTAGGCTCGTCAACACCCGTTGTATTCGAACGTAAGAATCTATCACACCTGATCATCACGTGGTGCTTCGAAACAACGAACCTTCTGCAACGGTGCACAGTTAGGGGGAACACTTTCTTGAAATTTTAGCGAGAGATCATCTTATTTACTACCGTCGTTCTAAGCAAATAAGATGTATAAACATGATAAACATCACATGCAATCAAATAGTGACATGATATGGCCATCATCACTTTGCTCCTTTTGATCTCCATCTTCGGGGCTCCATGATCATCATCGTCACCGGCATGACACCATGATCTCCATCATCATGATCTCCATCATCGTGTCTTCATGAACTTGTCTCGCCAACTATTACTTCTACTACTACAACTAATGGTTAGCAATAAAGTAAAGTAATTACATGACGTTTATGTTGACACGCAGGTCATAAATAAATTAAGACAACTCCTATGGCTCCTACCGGTTGTCATACTCAATGACATGCAAGTTGTGATTCCTATTACAAGAACATGATCATCTCATACATCACATATATCATTCATCACATCCTTTGGCCATATCACATCACATAGCATACTCTGCAAAAACAAGTTAGACGTCCTCCAATTGTTGTTTGCATGTTTTACGTGGCTGCTATGGGTTTCTAGCAAGAACATTTCTTACCTACGCAAAACCACAACGTGATATGCCAATTGCTATTTACCCTTCATAAGGACCCTTTTCATCGAATCCGATCCGACTAAAGTGGGAGAGATAGGCACCCGCTAGCCACCTTATGCAACTAGTGCATGTTTGTCGGTGGAACCGGTCTCACGTAAGAGTACGTGTAAGGTCGGTCCGGGCCGCTTCATCCCACGATGCCGCCGAATCAAGATAAGACTAGTAACGGCAAGCAAATTGACAATATCGACGCCCATAACTACTTTGTGTTCTACTCGTGCATAGAATCTACGCAATAGACCTAGCTCATGATGCCACTGTTGGGGAACGTAGCAATAATTCAAAATTTTCCTACGTGTCACCAAGATCAATCTATGGAGTCATCTAGCAACGAGGGAGGAGTGGATCTACATACCCTTGTAGATCGCGCGCGGAAGCGTTCAAGAGAACGGGGTTGATGGAGTCGTACTCGTCGTGATCCAAATCACCGATGATCCTAGCGCCGAACGGATGTCACCTCCGCGTTCAACACACGTACGGAGCAGCGACGTCTCCTCCTTCTTGATCCAGCAAGGGGGAAGGAGAGGTTGATGGAGATCCAGCAGCACGACGGCGTGGTGGTGGAAGTAGCGGGATTCCAACAGGGCTTCGCCAAGCGCTGCGGGAGGAGGGAGATGTGTCACGGGAGGGAGAGGGAGGCGCCAGGGCTTAGATTGGGGCTGCCCTCCCTTCCCCCCACTATATATAGGGCCAAGGGAGAGGGGGGGGGGGGGGGCGCAGCCTTGGCCCTTCGTCCAAGGAAGGGTGCGGCTAGGGAGGAGTCCCTCCTCCCCAAGGCACATAGGAGGTGCCTTCCCCCTTTAGGACTCTTCCTTTCCTTATCTCTTGGCGCATGGGCCTCTTGGGGCTGGTGCCCTTGGCCCATATAGGCCAAGGAGCACACCCCTACAGCCCATGTGGCCCCCCGGGGCAGGTGGCCCCACCCGGTGGACCCCCGGGACCCTTCCGGTGGTCCCGGTACAATACCGGTGACCCCGAAACTTGTCCCGATGGCCGAAATAGCACTTCCTATATATAATTCTTTACCTACGGACCATTCCGGAACTCCTCGTGACGTCCGGGATCTCATCCGGGACTCCGAACAACATTCGGGTTACCGCATACTAATATCTCTATAACCCTAGCGTCACCGAACCTTAAGTGTGTAGACCCTACGGGTTCGGGAGACATGCAGACATGACCGAGACGTTCTCCGGTCAATAACCAACAGCGGGATCTGGATACCCATGTTGGCTCCCACATGCTCCTCGATGATCTCATTGGATGAACCACGATGTCGAGGATTCAATCAATCCCGCATACAATTCCCTTTGTCTATCGGTATGTTACTTGCCCGAGATTTGATCGTCGGTATCCCAATACCTTGTTCAATCTCGTTACCGGCAAGTCTCTTTACTCGTTCCGTAACACATCATCCCGTGATCAACTCCTTGATCACATTGTGCACATTACGATGATGTCCTACCGAGTGGGCCCAGAGATACCTCTCCGTCACACGGAGTGACAAATCCCAGTCTCGATTCGTGCCAACCCAACAGACACTTTCGGAGATACCCATAGTGCACCTTTGTAGTCACCCAGTTACGTTGTGACGTTTGGCACACCCAAAGCATTCCTACAGTATCCGGGAGTTGCACAATCTCATGGTCTAAGGAAATGATACTTGACATTAGAAAAGCTTTAGCATACGAACTACACGATCTTGTGCTATGCTTAGGATTGGGTCTTGTCCATCACATCATTCTCCTAATGATGTGATCCCGTTATCAACGACATCCAATGTCCATGGTCAGGAAACCGTAACCATCTATTGATCAACGAGCTAGTCAACTAGAGGCTTACTAGGGACATGGTGTTGTCTATGTATCCACACATGTATCTGAGTTTCCTATCAATACAATTCTAGCATGGATAATAAACGATTATCATGAACAAGGAAATATAATAATAACCAATTTATTATTGCCTCCAGGGCATATTTCCAACAGGTAAAACACATTAGCCGCGAAGGAGTGGATTTGTTTAAATTGATGATGGGAATGCGGACATCACTGGGTCAGGCCCGAGCGACTTGGGGGGTCATGCAACCTGAGGGGCACCCCCAACAAGGTAAGCTAACGACATGGAATAAAAAAGGGATACACGCCGCAGGGACGGGCCCACGCTGCCTGGGAATAATGCAGCCCTGGGGGGGGGGGCGCTCCCAGCTGGAAATAAAACTCGAAAGATGTCACCTGATGATGTTGAGGACGAAGGAGCGTTGGTGTAGCAGGCTCGGTGGGCTGCGGGAGCCGATCCTCACGAGCCCCCAGGCCCAGGGGCCACGGGAGGCTCCGGAGGCGCTGGCGGCTCCTCGCGGGCCATCTCCATCCCTGCTAGGGCTGCGGAACGCCTGGCCTCTCGTGCCTTCGTGATGCCCCTCATGAGGCGCTGGTACGCGTCAGCCGCGCTCGGCAAGCCGTAAGGCATGCGAACGTAGCTGTGGGGTGGACCTCCGCATCGCCCCACTCACGAGGGCCAGAGGCGCTCCAGAGAGGCGACTCGGTTGAGCCCTGGCATGTCGATGCAGACCCGCAGCCCACCATCCTTGCCTGGATGGGGAGCCACTGCTGGTAGGCGGCGGCCGCCTCTCATGACTCCTATAGCTCCTGAATGGCCTTGCTGACGAACTCCTGAGGGTCTGGATCTCCTTGCCTTGCTCCTTCTTGAGGGAAGCGTGCTTTGAAACACGCCTCCATGTGGTGCCCAAGCGCCTCCCTCGTGACCTTAGCTAGGTCGGTGGCCCTCTAGGGGAGAGCCCCCAAGCCCTGCCTGAGGAGGGCAGCGGGCGCGCTTTCCTATGCGATGGAAGGAGGTTCCCCCTGGGCAGGCGCGGGCCCTAAGGGGCCTGCCTCCTGAGGGGCCGGGCCGGACGATGTCTTCTTCTTCTTGGGGGCGGTCTCAGGAGGCCTCATGCTTCCGCGATCCGGGTCTTCCAGTGACGCGGCCTGAAAGGCTCGTTCCAGGGAACACACCGCGTCCTTCTCTTCATAGGGCACCGTGATGACTCCGCCGCTTCCTGGCATCTTGAGGACGTTGTAGCCGTGGTGAGTTACGGCCATGAACTTGGCCAGCGCTGGGTACCCAAGGATGGCGTTGTACAGTAGGCGAATGTGAGCGACGTCGAAGTCGATGAGCTCGGTGCGGTAGTTGTCACGTGCCCCGAAGGTGACAGGGAGGCAGACCTGCCCAATCGGGACCGTGGAGCCGTCGGTGATACCGGAGAAAGGCTTGGTTGGCTGAAGCTGGCTGTAGGGCACTTTTAGGTTGTTGAATGTTTCCACGGATAGGACGTTGAGCCCTGCCCCGCCATCGATGAGGGTCTTGGTGACCACCACATTGCTGATGATTGGGGAACAAAGCATCGGGAGGACTCCGGCTGTAGCCGCACACTTGAGCTGATCTGCTGAGCTGAACATGATGGCGCACGTCGACCACCTGAGAGGGCGCGTGGCTTCGAGCCTGGGAAGGACTGCGTTCACTTCGCGGGCGAACTGCTTGAAGATGCGCTGAGAGGCTGGGGCTTGCGCCCCACCCAGGATGCAGGCGATCGCGCGCGGCTCCTGGAAGCCCCCAGCCCCCTCGTCCTGGTGGCGGTCCTTGTTTCTCCTTGGCAGCGGCGGCAGCTGTGGGAGGCCTGCGTTGCCTTGCGGGCGATCCTCGCGAGGCTGATCCCTCCAGCCTCCCTCGCGAGGCGGGTCTTGCCAGCAATCCTCGCGAGGTTGATCGCGCCACCCTTGGCGCGGGCCACGGTCTTCCCAGCGTCCTGCGTTCCTTCCTCCTCCTCGACCGTAACCCCGGTCACTGCGGTCAGGGCGACGGCCGATCCTTCCTTCTCGCACGGCTCGGAGTTCTTGACATTCGTTGGTGTTGTGGGTGTGGAGGTCGTGGTACACACAGTACCGGTTGCCCTTGGGAGGTTCAGGCTGATCTCTGCCCCGCTTGGTGTCTGGTTCCGCCGCGAGCACGGCAGCCCCCTTGTGCTTCACATCCTTGGCCTTGGGCTTCTTCTCTTCTGGGTCTGTGGCAGGCAGCTCGAGGAGGGAGAGACGCCCTTCCTCAGCCCTGGCGCACTTGTTTGCCAAGTTGAACAGCTCCAAGGAAGTGCACAGGTCTTCATGCATCGCCAGCTCCTCCTTCATCTTGACGTCGTGCACGCCATCGGAGAAGGCCGAGATGATGGCCTCCTCGGTCACCTTGGGAATCTTGAGGTGTGCGTTGTTGAAGCACTGGATGTACTTCTGCAGGGTCTCCCCGGGTTGCTGCTTGATGCGGCGCATGTCGCTCACGGCGGGTGGCCGGTCGCGAGTGCCTTGGAAGTTGGCGATGAAGCAGGTGCGCATATCTTCCCAGGAGGAGATTGTGCCTGGAGCCAGGTTCAAGAGCCAGGTGCGGGCCCCGTCCTTGAGTGCCATGGGGAACCAGTTCGCCATGACTTTCTCGTCTCTGTTGGCAGCTTCGATGCCCAGCTCGTAGAGCTGGAGGAACTCCGCAGGGTCGGCTGTGCCGTCGTAGCGAGGAGGCAGGTCCGGCTTGAACTTGCCGGGCCACGCGACGCTGCGTAGTTCGGTGGTGAAGGCGTGGTAGCCTGTTGTGGCCACGGGAGGCCTTGGGTGACGGAGAGCTTGGTCTTGCATATCCCCATGCGCTGCAGCTGAGAGCAGCGCGAGGTCTGGACGCGCGGGAGCAGGAGGATGGTCGCGATGCACTGGAGCAGGGAGCGCCCGGGCAGCTTCTGGCGGGCGAGGGACTTCTTGGCAGCTCTGTTCTTGCCGCACTGGCACCTGACGGAGCGGGTTCCGCCCAGGGGCCACGCGCCTTGGAGCCATGGTGCCTTCTTGAGGAGGAGGCGGCCGGGGCGCCGCCGGAGCCTCGTCGCCCGTGCGGGGCGGGGTGCGGTGCAGCGGAACGGACGGCGCAGGAGAGCCCCCTGCGGCGCGGACGAGCTCGGCGACGCGGTCGAGCCATTCTTCGTAGACGTCGTCGACGGGACGGTAGCGTAGGAGCTCGTTTTCCGCGATGAGTGCAGCTCGAGCCTCCATGGGCGCGCGGAGCGCGCGGAACGAAGATCCAGCTGGGGTGAGCGAGGGAGTTGCGGTGCGGCCGTCTTGCCGCACAGACGGATGCTGAGACGATGCTTGCTGCTTGTCCCCCGCCAGGCCGGTGGCGGCGTTGACGGCAGGTGATGGGGAACGACGAGGTCGCCCGCTGACAGGGGCCGTCTGGGTGACGTGGGAAGCGAGCGCGGCCCGGCGCTCGGCGCGGGCCCGACGAGCGTCAGACATGGGCGTGATGGTCGGAGGAGAACGTGGTGGTGGAAGACGAATTCCGGCGCACCCCTACCTGGCGCGCCAAATGTTGGATTTTGGGTTCCGGCAAACCCTTGAGGTTCGAACACTAGGGTGCGCGTGGAGATTTCGCCTCCTACCTACCCGCACCCCTCCGCCTTGCTAGGATCTAAACTATGGAAAGAACAACACAAGAGACACAGGGTTTATACTGGTTCGGGCCACCGTTGTGGTGTAATACCCTACTCCAGTGTGTGGTCTGGTGGATTGCCTCTTGGGCTGGTGATGATGAACAATACAAGGAAGAACAGCCTCGCGAGGGTCTGTTCTTGGCTGGGGCGATGAACTGCTAGGAGGAGTTCAGTCACCTTTCTCTCTCTCTCTCTCTCTCTCTCTCTCTCTCTGATCGGAACCTCTTTAAAGAGCCTCTACCTTCGAACCCCTCAGCTCTCTGTTCCCTTTCCCTCTTGTGGGTGGCTAATCCTATTTATAGAGGCCCTGGTCCTCTTCCCAAATATCGAGCGGGAAGGGAGCCAACAATGGCGGGCTAATTTGAAGGGGGACAACATGTACTAGCTACCCTGACAAAAGTAGTCTTCGCCTGCACAAAGCTCTGGTGATGACGCCGTCTCGGGCTCCACGATGACCTCCGTCTTGTAGTCCTCATGGTCTTGGTCTTGTTGCACCGAAATGGCAACCTTTGCCTGATGCCTCGGTACTCCGCGGCTGCGCTTGCCCCCCTTTGCACCAAAGAGGAAAGGAGTACACTGCGCGGGCTGGCACCCGCCTGGCGCCCTCGGTCGTCATGGCTTGCGTCACGGGCACCTCGTGAGGTACCCCGCCTTGATCTCTCCGCCTCCTCATGAGCTCGCCTGACGAGGCCGCGCCTGAGGAAGCTCCGCATCGTCCGCCCCGCGAGTCTTGGCCCCTCGCGAGGGTCTTGGGTTTGTGTTGGTGAAGATGGGCCGTGCTGGGCCCCCCTTTGAGCCACGCCGTAGGCTGCAGGCAGGCAAGTCTGGGGACCCCCGTTCCCAGAACACCGACACACACAATTTGCCAAACTCAGTGGGACCGAATGGCTAAACTCGGTCGGACCGATTCAGCAAACTTAGTGACCGTTAGGATTTTCGGTGGGACTGAGATGCAACTCGGTAGGACCGATATGGTTAGGGTTAGGGTATAACGTAATCTCGGCGTGACCGATTACACAAACTCGGTGGGACCGATTTTGGTAATAAGCTAACCAGAGAGTTGGTCAGGCAAACTCGGTGTGACCGATTACACAAACTCAGTGGGACCGATTTTGGTAATAAGCTAACCAGAGGGTTTGCATTGTAATCTCGGTAGTGCCGATTGCTCAAACTCGCTGAGACCGATTTTGGTAATGGACATACACAGAGAGATTACAATCCCATCTCGGTGAGACCGAGATCCCTATCGGTGAAATCGATTTGCTAGGGTTTGTGGCAGTGGCTATGACGTCTGAAACTCGGTGGTGCCGGATAGGTAGAATCGGTGGGGCCGAGTTTGACTTTTGGTTTAGGTCATATGTGGATGTGGGAAGGTAGTTGAGGGTTTTGGAGCATATCACTAAGCACTTTGAGCAAGCAAGCCATTAAGCAACACCTCATCCCCTCTTGATAGTATTGGCTTTTCCTATAGACTCAATGTGATCTTGGATCACTAAAATAGAAAATGTAGAGTCTTGATCTTGAAGCTTGAGCCAATCCTTTGTCCTTAGCATCTTGAAGGGGTTCCACATCCTCTAGTCCATGCCACTCCATTGTTGAACTTATCTAAAACATACTAGGTAAAAGTGTTAGTCCAACAAGAGATATGTTGACATTAATTACCAAAACCACCCAGGGAGCACTTGTGCTTTCAATCTCCCCCTTTTTGGTAATTGATGACAACATACATCAAAGCTTTAGATAAAGATATAGAGAATAGCAAGTAAAGCTTTGGAAAGACATGTAACATGCATAGGCTCCCCCTACATGTATGCAATCATGTGAATATTGAATATAGGAGCATGTGAATGCGTAAACATGACAGAGTAAGCAATGTGTTACATGTATCTTGGCTATATGCATCAGAGCAAATGATGTGAATGTGAGAAATGTACCTTCATGCTCATGAGTCCTTCTTGCAAACATTATGTACATCAGCAAGAACTTCTCATTCACATGACTGTGATGCATATACTTACCTTGTGGTCTTGAGTTGGCTTAGGATGGGATGAACCTGCGCAAACAAGGTTAAATAACACAGATACACCTACTGACCAGAGCAAGCAAGAGAAACCACAAGAGAACCAAGACTGGGATGACATGTAGAGTGAGTACTAAGTACCACATTAGATATAGACATGTCCCCAAAGGTAAAGATATGCAATAAAATCAGAGATTTCCTTCCCTTAGATGTCTTGCTCCCCCTGAATCTGCATGGGATATTGGGAGAATATAGGGAACAGAAAATCAGAGCAACAAAAAAGGAAACAACTGAGCTTGAGCTAAAGAAAGCAACCAAACATGTCTTTCCCCTCTTAAAGACATGTGACATCTCTCCTCTTGAACACCAAGCATCTGGGGTCTTTGATGATATTACTTTCTCCTAGTTGAGAAACTCTCTCCCCCTGAGTATTCTCTCTTTCCCCCCCTATAGGAAGGATTAAGCTTTGATGTGATCTCTCTCTCCCCCTTTGACATCAATTCCCAAGAAGGGCTCTTCTGGACATGTGATACAAATGGGTTGGTCCTCGAGTCACAGAGCAAAGCAGCATGTCTAATATGATGCTGGTAGAGGACAAGAATCATTGAGTGGAGCTGGAGCAAACAGAAATCAGGAATAAGTGGCAAGTTGGTTTTCCTGTGGTGGAATCGGTGACTCCGAGTTGTGTGCTTCGGTTGCACCAAAAGATTTCGGTTGGGATGAAGAGAACAAACCGGTGTGACCGAGTTCATTAGAGTGAAACCACTTGTCACCTCAGCTCACTAGACAAGTAAGATCTCACAAGGATATGCAAGGAATTTACTGAAAGATTTGCAATGAATTGGATGCAGAAAATGCAGAACAAAAAGGAAAGAAAAGAAACTAAAAGTTCTAGATGAGGGGAAACAAATATGCAAGAGACAAAAGCATGGAGAGACACACGAGAACTTCATCTAGAGATGGTCGGCGACAAAGTCACCTATGTTAGAGTATATTGACTAAGGAGTCAAGTGAGAGCACTGGATCATAGGTCATACTCATCGTTTAAGCTCAAAATGGGGTTACCATTTTTCGTTTAAGCCTTTTGATGTATTCACATCTTGTCTAGTTGCTTTGACTCATGACTTGGAGTAAAGCTTCTCTAAGATGGAATAACATACCTTGGGTGGTGGTGTTGATCTTGCTCATGTAGTTGAACTTGTGCGGGTTGCTCAAGGTTGATGTAGTTCATCAAGGGTTGGGAGCACCACTTGGAGTTTGAGTTCATCTACCTACATGGGTTAGCTTTGCAAGGAAGAGCACTTGTGTATCCAAAATGACAATCATGAGACTCAACATAGAATTTGCCAAAGGATATGTTTGAATGGTTTCGTGCTTCCTCGTCTTCAACCACCATTGTGTAGAGACTTGGTGATGTAGAGATTGCTCAAGATGTGAGTGAGTTGCAATCTCATAGATTTAGATTCAACCAAGTACCTACACAGGTTAGATAACATGCAAGGTACAAATATATCCAAGACATATGAATAGCATCATAAGAGAAATATCGAGGATTAGTCATAGGCTCATGCCCCGCATGTATCAAATGAAGTTCCTACTCCAAGTTTGAAGCATCAATGATGTTCAATTCACCTCTCAACTTGCAAAACACTTTCTCATCAAGTGGTTTAGTGAATATATCCGCCAATTGCTTATCGGTGCGAACATGCTTAAGGTTAATGTCCCCTTTTGCAACATGATCTCGAATGAAATGATGATGAACTTCAATATGCTTAGTTCGAGAATGTTGCACGGGATTGTGAGCAATCTTAATAGCACTTTCATTGTCACATAGCAATGGAACATGTTTCGCATATATCCCGTAATCTTTAAGAGTTTGGGTCATCCAAAGTAATTGAGCACAACATGAACCAGCGGCAATGTATTCCGCTTCGGCGGTGGATAAGGATACCGAGTTTTGTTTCTTGGAAGACCAAGACACAAGAGATCTACCAAGGAATTGACAAGTACCCGAAGTGGATTTTCTATCAACCTTGTCTCCGGCATAGTCCGAATCGGAGTAGCCAACAAGATCAAAAGAGGACCTCTTAGGATACCAAATGCCAAAATTTGGTGTATGGATTAGGTATCTCACTATCCTTTTCACAGCCTTAAGATGACACTCTTTAGGAGCAGCTTGATATCGTGCACACATGCACACACTTAGCATAATATCGGGACGAGAGGCACATAGATATAACAATGAACCAATCATAGAGCGATAAACCTTTTGATCAACCGGTTCACCATCTTTGGTCAAATCAAGATGTGCACTAGTAGGCATGGGTGTAGTCATACCTTTGCATTCTTGAATTCTTGCATATTGAACTTCTTGAATAAGTCCTTGGTGTACTTCATTTGAGAGACAAATGTACCTTCCTTAGTTTGCTTGATTTGCAAACCGAGAAAGAATTTGAGTTCACTCATCATAGACATCTCAAACTTCTCCGACATTAGCTTTCCAAACTTCTCACTTCAACTTGTGTGTAGCCTTGGGTGACGAACATGCTTTGTTGCGAACCACTTGTCCATCTTCATCTTGCTTGTTGCGAAACACCCATTTGGTACCAATGATGTTGTGGTTGTTGTCGGGCTTCTCGACCAATGTCCACACTTGATTTCTCTCAAAGTTGTGTAGCTCTTCATGCATAGCGTTTATCCAGTCCAGATCCTCCAATGCTTCTTCAACCTTCATAGGTTCAATGCTAGAGATGAATGAGTAATGTTCACAATGAAGGAAATATGCCCTAGAGGCAATAATAAAGTTATTATTTATTTCCTTATATCATGATAAATGTTTATTATTCATGCTAGAATTGTATTAACCGGAAACATAATACATGTGTGAATACATAGACAAACAGAGTGTCACTAGTATGCCTCTACTTGACTAGCTCGTTCATCAAAGATGGTTATGTTTCCTAACCATAGACAAAGGAGTTGTTATTTGATTAACGAGGTCACATCATTAGTTGAATGATCTGATTGACATGACCCATTCCATTAGCTTAGTACCCGATCGTTTAGTATGTTGCTATTGCTTTCTTCATGACTTATACATGTTCCTATGACTATGAGATTATGCAACTCCCGTTTGCCGGAGGAACACTTTGGGTGCTACCAAACGTCACAACGTAACTGGGTGATTATAAAGGAGTACTACAGGTGTCTCCAAAGGTAGATGTTGGGTTGGCGTATTTCGAGATTAGGATTTGTCACTCCGAATGTCGGAGAGGTATCTCTGGGCCCTCTCGGTAATGCACATCACATAAGCCTTGCAAGCACTGCAACTAATATGTTAGTTGTGAGATGATGTATTACGGAACAAGTAAAGAGACTTGCCGGTAACGAGATTGAACTAGGTATTGGATACCGACGATCGAATCTCGGGCAAGTAACATACCGATGACAAAGGGAACAACGTATGTTGTTATGCGGTCTGACCGATAAAGATCTTCGTAGAATATGTAGGAGCCAATATGGGCATCCAGGTCCCGCTATTGGTTATTGACCGGAGACGTGTCTCGGTCATGTCTACATTGTTCTCGAACCGTAGGGTCCGCACGCTTAAGGTTTCGATGACAGTTATATTATGAGTTTATGAGTATTGATGTACCGAAGGAGTTCGGAGTCCCGGATGAGATCGGGGACATGACGAGGAGTCTCGAAATGGTCGAGACGTAAAGATCGATATATTGGACGACTATATTCGGACATCGGAAAGGTTCCGAGTGATTCGGGTATTTTTCGGAGTACCGGGTAGTTACGGGAGAAGTAATGGGCCTTGATGGGCTTTAGTGGGAAGAGGAAAAGGCTGCTCGCCCCCCTCCCCTTTGGTCTGAATTGGACTAGGGAAAAGGGGGCCGGCCACCTCTCCTTCTCCTATTCCTTCTCCCTTCCTCCCCTTTTGGTAGACTCCTACTAGGACTTGGAGTCCTAGTAGGACTCCCTATCCTGGCCGCACCTTTGCCTTGGCCGGCCTCCTCCTCCTCCATCCTTTATATACAGGGGCAGGGGGCACCCCATAGACACACAAGTTGATCCTTGAGATCGTTCCTTAGCCGTGTGCGGTGCCCCCTGCCACCAAATTCCACCTCAATCATATTGTTGCAGTGCTTAGGCGAAGCCCTGCGTCAGTAGTACATCAAGATCGTCACCACGCCGTCGTGCTGACGGAACTCTTCCTCGACGCTTTGCTGGATCGGAGCCCGAGGATCGTCATCGAGCTGAACGTGTAAGAACTCGGAGGTGCCGGAGTAACAGTGCTTGGATCGGTCGGATCGGGAAGAAGACGTACGACTACTTCCTCTATGTTGTGTCAACGCTTCCGTTGCGATCTACAAGGGTACGTAGATCATACTCTCCCCTCGTTGCTATGCATCACCATGATCTTGCGTGTGCGTAGGAATTTTTTTGAAATTACTACGTTCCCCAACACACAAAAGTTAGCTAAACGAGTTTTAGAGCGAGTGATTCTCCCGGTTTGGATATCATTGTAGATTTGCTCGACGGGATGATCCTTAGCAATTCTTGCTCGAACTCGTGAAAGCTTTTGCTTGGGTTGGGGTGGAACATCCTCTTCATCTTGTGCTTATTCTTGGCCTTCTTCATTGTTGACGTTGTCGTTCTCTTGTCGTGGCCGAGAAGGAGGTTGTTGATGTTCATCTTGGTGCTCTTCCTCGTTTTCTTCATCTTGGCGTGTCCCACTTGTGGATGCTTCCGTATCAACTCTTGGTTCACCTTGTCGTGAGGTAGAAGCTTCCACTTGGACGGATGAGGTACTCTCCTTCACTTCCGTTGGACGAATCTTGCCAATGGAAAAGTCTTGAATTGCTTCCGAAGGGTCTTTGTCTCCTACATCAATTGGCAATTGCTCTACTTGCGAGCCGTTAGATTCATCAAACTTCACATCTACCGTCTCTTCAACCTTTCGGGTGAAATTGTTGTAGACATGGTAAGTGTGAGAGTTTGAGCCATAACGAAGTAGGAAACCTTCATGAGATTTAGGAGCAAATTTAGAACGATGATGCTTATCAAGAATGTAGCACTTTGAGCCGAATACTCGAAAGTATCCGACTTGGGGTTTGTTACCGGTGAGGAGCTCGTATGCCGTCTTGCCGAGTAGCTTGTGAAGATACAAGCGATTTGTTGCATGACAAGCTGTCTCAACCGCTTCCGCCCAAAAGTGCTTTGGCGTTTTGTACTCATCAAGCATCGTTCTTGCCATCTCGATAAGAGTCCGGTTCTTCCTTTCAACAACTCCATTTTGTTGAGGTGTGTACGAAGCCGAGAACTCGTGTGAAATCCCTTCTTCGTTAAGAAAGGTGTCCACATTTGCATTCTTGAACTCCGTTCTGTTGTCACTCCGAACCTTCTTGATCTTCACGTCAAACTGATTTTTGGCCTTCCTAGCAAAGTTTTTGAAGATCTTTTGGACCTGCGATTTGTCATCAAGAAAGAACACCCACGTAAATCTTGAAAAATCATCAACTATGACTAGACCAAATGAGTTACCACCGAGACTCTTGTAGGCATTTGGACCAAAGATATCCATGTGAAGTAGCTCGAGCGGTCTTCTTGTGGTCATGATGTTCTTCGCGCGGTGACTTCCTCCAACTTGTTTCCCTGCTTGACAAGCACTACAAAGTCTATCCTTGTGAAATATGACATCTTTTATTCCAAGGATATGATCACCTTTAATAAGCTTATCAAGATTTCGCATACCAACATGACTTAGTCTTCTATGCCACAACCAGCCTTTAGAAGACTTGGTAATTAAGCAAGTTCTAGGTTGAGCCTTTTTAGTGAAATCAACAATGTAAAGATCTCCTCTACGTATACCGGTAAAGACCATTTTATGATTGTCTCTACGAAACACTTGGCAATCTACTTCAGTGAATAAGACATTGAAACCGAAATCCGCAAGTCTAGAAACTGAAAGTAAATTGTATCCAAGGGATTCAACGAGCATGACATTTTGTATGGAGCTATCATGTGAGATGGCCACCTTACCAAGGCCAACCACCTTACCCTTTGAATTATCACCAAAAGTGACATATTTTCGAGGGCCGTCGTTTTCAGCAAGCTCACGGAACATATCTTTATCTCCGGTCATATGATCAGTACATCCATTATCAAGGACCCATTCCTTTCCTCCAGCCATGTAGCCGTGAAGATTTGCCATAAGACCAAAATGCCTCATTGCATCATCAAGATCATAGTCACTATCATCATCTTCATCATAGTATCCATGTTCAATATCATCTTGTGATTGATCAATTCCTAGAGAGGGTAATTCATTAGATAAATGATCATCACAATGGTTACCTTTATGAATTCTAATAGCTTCAGATATGATATCGCTAATGATTCCAACATTTCCTTTAGCACGCATGAGATTGGTAAGCTCAAATAGACAATCACCAAAGCTAGGACCACTAGAGTTCATCTTACTCAAGGCAATAGACTTATGGAGAATTTCGTCTAAATCTTTCAAGGAATAATCTGGAAATCGTTCCTCAAGAAATCTCCATATGGTGTAGGCACACTTGAGAGTAGGCACACATCTAATCAAGTTTCTAGGCAAGCCTCTAATGATGAGCTCAACAGTTCTAAGATTGCGAATCATGTCAATATCTTCATCTAGGGTAGGGTGCAAAGGATCAACATGAGGTGCACAAGGGCTAGTAATGTACTTGTTCAAATGATATTCATTGAAAATCTCAAGCATTTCATTTTTCCACTCATGAAAATATTCTCCATCAAGAATAGGCACTCTATGTCTAAGACTCCCCAAAGTAGACACATCCGTCTTCCTCCAATGGTGTTTAAACCAAGGAAATGGAGACCAAAGCTCTGATACTAATTGAAAGGATCGAGAAGAGGTGTCTAGAGGGGGGGGGGGTGATTAGACACTAAGTGCCAAAAGTTGCAGTTTTTAATATTCTTAAGTTTAAGTGGAGTTTAAGCACAAGTTTAACCAACACAATACATATCAAGCAAGCATGCAATGAGTATATGAGCAACGGAAAGTAAAGCATGCAACTTGCAAGAATGTAAAGAGAAGGGTTTGGAGTATTCAAACGCAATTGGAGACACGGATGTTTATGTCGTGGTTCCGATAGGTGGTGCTATCGTACATCCACATTGATGGAGACTTCAACCCACGGAGGGTAATGGTTGCGTGAGTCCACGGAGGGCTCCACCCACGAAGGGTCCACGAAGAAGCAACCTTGTCTATTCCATCACGGCCGTCGCCCACGAAGGACTTGCCTCACTAGCGGTAGATCTTCACGAAGTAGGCGATCTCCTTGCCCTTACAAACTCCTTGGTTCAACTCCACAATCTTGTTGGAGGCTCCCAAGTGACACCTAGCCAATCTAGGAGACACCACTCTCCAAGAAGTAACAAATGGTGTGTTGATGATGAACCCCTTGATCTTGTGCTTCAAATGATAGTCTCCCCAACACTCAACTCTCTCTCACATGATTTGGATTTGGTGGAAAGAAGATTTGAGTGGAAAGCAACTTGGGAAAGGCTAGAGATCAAGATTCATATGGTGGGAATGGAATATCTTGACCTCAACACAAGTGTAGGTGGTTCTCTCTCAGAAAATGTGTATTGGAAGTGTAGGTATGTTCTGATGGCTCTCTCCATGAATGAAGAGCGGGTGGAGGGGTATATATAGCCTCCACACAAAATCTAACCGTTACACACAATTTTCCAAACTCGGTGGGACCGAATGGTTAAACTCGGTCGGATCGATTCAGCAAACTTAGTGACCGTTAGGATTTTCGGTGGGACTGAGATGCAACTCGGTAGGACCGATATGGTTAGGGTTAGGGCATAACGTAATCTCGGTGTGACCGATTACACAAACTCAGTGGGACCGATTTTGGTAATAAGCTAACCAGAGAGTTGGTCAGGCAAACTCGGTGTGACCGATTACACAAACTCGGTGGGACCGATTTTGGTAATAAGGTAACCAGAGGGTTTGCATTGTAATCTCGGTAGTACCGATTGCTCAAACTCGGTGAGACCGATTTTGGTAATGGACATACACAGAGAGATTACAATCCCATCTCGGTGAGACCGAGATCCCTATCGGTGAAATCGATTTGCTAGGGTTTGTGGCAGTGGCTATGACATCTGAAACTCGGTGGCGCCGGATAGATAGAATCGGTGGGGCCGAGCTTGACTTTTGGTTTAGGTCATATGTGGATGTGGGAAGGTAGTTGAGGGTTTTGGAGCATATCACTAAGCACTTTGAGAAAGCATGCCATTAAGCAACACCTCATCCCCTCTTGATAGTATTGGCTTTTCCTATAGACTCAATGTGATCTTGGATCACTAAAATAGAAAATGTAGAGTCTTGATCTTGAAGCTTGAGACAATCCTTTGTCCTTAGCATCTTGAAGGGGTTCCACATCCTCTAGTCCATGCCACTCCATTGTTGAAATTATCTGAAACATACTAGGTAAAAGTGTTAGTCCAACAAGAGATATGTTGACATTAATTACCAAAACCACCCAGGGAGCACTTGTGCTTTCAGATTACACTAATGAGATCGTGGACCTCTCTCAAGCTATTGAACTTGAACAAACCACCAAGGAATCTCTTAAGGAGACTTTTGCTCTAAAATTATCTAGAGTGAGGGAATCTCATGATAGAGCTCTTGAGGTGGCCAATTATTTTGAAACTAAAAATGAGAAGCTTGAATTTTCGCATGCTAAACTCCTTGAGGACTTTTAGCACCTCGAAAATGGCTCAAGGGTCATTAAGAGTGAGCTCATCAAACTCACTGAGTCTCATGCTCAACTTAAAGCTTCATATTTGAAAGAGCTTGCCAAGTTGTCTTCTCCTCCTGTTGTTAATGATGATGCTTGTTCTACTAACTCTACATCTTGTGAAGCATCCATTTTGAAGGAGAATGTTGAGCTAAGGGCTCAACTTGAGTTGTTATCTAGCAATTGTGGGAAATTGGAAGAAAGTCATGTAAAGCTCACAAGCTCTCAGGATGGTCTTCTAGTATCCCATAATGTGCTAAAGATAGCTCATGAGGCTATGATTATCAAGGTAACATCTAGTGAGTCTCATGTGGATACTAGCACTAATTCAAGTCAAAATGCTACCTTGCCATGTGCTAGTCATTGTAATTCATCTATGCATAACATTGGCACATCTTGTGATGAATTGCTTTCCTTGCCTTGTTGCTCTAAAGATGAAGCATATACTTCCTCTAGCAGTTGTGTTGATAATAACCATGTAGAGGAAATCAAAGAGCTCAAGGACCAAGTCACTTCTTTGAAGAAAGACTTGGAAAAGTGTCATGAAGGGAAGTCCACACTCAACAATATCTTGAGTGTGAAAAAATCCCCCAATGACAAAGGTGGACTTAGATTCAACTCCAATAAGAAGAGAAGTCCAAGAGAAACAAGAAGAAGGGCCAAGAACAACTCAAGAATTCGGCCAAGATTATTTGCTTCAAGTGCAAAATTGAAGGGCATCATGTTAGATCTTGTCCATTGAAGAAGAAGGCTGAGGGAGTCCTGGATTAGGGGGTGTTCGGGTAGCCGGACTATACCTTCAGCCGGACTCCAGGACTATGAAGATACAAGATTGAAGACTACGTCCCATGTCCGGATGGGACTTTCCTTGGCGTGGAAGGCAAGCTTGGCGATGCGGATATTCAAGATCTCCTACCATTGTAACTGACTCTATGTAACCCTAACCCTACCCGGTGTCTATATAAACCGGAGGGTTTTAGTCCGTAGGACAACTTCATCAACTCCATAGACAACAATCATACCATAGGCTAGCTTCTAGGGTTTAGCCTCCTTGATCTCGTGGTAGATCTACTCTTGTACTACCCATATCATCAATATTAATCAAGCAGGACGTAGGGTTTTACCTCCATCAAGCGGGCCCGAACCCGGGTAAAACATCGTGTTCCCTGCCTCCCGTTACCATCCGGCCTAGACGCACAGTTCGGGACCCCCTACCCGAGATCCGCCGGTTTTGACACTGACATTGGTGCTTTCATTGAGAGTTCCTCTGTGTCGTCGCCATTAGGTCCGATGGCTCCTTTGATCATCAACAACGATGCGGTCCAGGGTGAGACTTTTCTCCCCGGACAGATCTTCGTCTTCGGCGGCTTCGCTCTGCGGGCCAATTCTCTTGGCCACTTGGAGCAGATCGAAAGCTACGCCCCTGGCCATCAAGTCAGGTTTGGAAGCTTAAACTACACGGCTGACATCCGCGGAGACTTGACCTTCGATGGGTTCGAGCCATGGCCAAGCGCGCCACACTATCTCGAGGGGCATGATCTAGCTCTGCCTCCGGGCAGTGTCCTGGAGGCCGCTCATGCATCGGTTCCGACCTCTAACTCGGAGCCTATTGCGCCAATCGAGGACGAGTGGTTGGACGCCACCTCGGGGGCTGCGATCTCAAAGGCGATCGAGCCGAACGCTAGCCCCGCACTCTGCATGACACGTGACTCCGAGGATCCGGACTCCTCCCCGGACTCCGAACCCCTCGCGCCCCTGCCGATCGAATCCGATTGGGCGCCGATAATGGAGTTCACCGCTGCAGACATCTTTCAGCACTCGCCTTTTGGCGTCATCCTGAATTCTCTTAAGTCTCTCTCTTTATCAGGAGAGCCCTGGCTGGATTACGGTCAGCAAGGATGGGATACGGACGACGAAGAAATTCCAAGCCCACCCACCACCCACTTGGTAGCCACTGTCGACAATTTAAACGACGTGCTCAACTTCGACTCCGGAGACATCGACAGTATGGATGACGATGCAGGAGATACCGATGAACCAACACCCATAGGGCATTGGACAGCCACCTCATCTCACGATGTGTACATGGTGGATACCCCTAAAGGAAGTGACAACGAGGAAAAAGGGGAGGGAACGGGAGATCGACCCCCCGAAAAGCAATCAAAGCGTCGGCGTAAACGCCGACCCAAGCCCCGCCTCGATAAAAACCCAGCCATAGAGCAGGACGAGCTGGTAGACGACGAGTAGGCCTTAGAGCAGCCGTCCGAACAGGGCAATACGGATAGAGAAACCAAACACCCCTCCTCCGACGAAAACGACATTCCGGACGACCTCACACCGGATAAACATATGGAACAGAAGAATCTCCATGAGAGGCTCGTTGCAACTGCATGCAGCCTAAAAAAGCAGAAGCGGAAGCTAAAAACAGCGGAAGATGCACTCCGGATTAGATGGAGCATAGTAATCAATACCGCAGATAAATACGGCGATAGTCACCGCACTAAAAGCTATCCAAAAAGAAAGCTACTGCCTGAATGCGACGAAGAGGCCCTAGAGCCCTCGCATTCAAAAAATGAGAAAGCCACACGGTCGGATAGACGACCCCATAAAGCGGCAAGCGGCGCCGCACTCAAATCGGCATGCGACCCACTTAAGGATTCGCATCATGGCCCAGTCAGGTCCATTTATGGGCCAAGAAAGCAAGCTCTCGTAAGCAATGCTATGAAGCCATCATCAGAATCCGGCACACCCAAATACAGGGGCGCCGCACACCCTCTATGTTTCACGGATGAGGTCCTGGACCATGAATTTCTAGAGGGGTTCAAACCCGTAAACATAGAGGCATACGATGGAACAACAGACCCTGGAGTCTGGATAGAGGATTATATCCTGCACATACACATGGCTAGAGGAAATGATCTCCACGCCATAAAATATTTACCCCTTAAGCTTAAAGGGCCAGCCCGGCATTGGCTTAAAAGCCTTCCCGAAAACACAATTGGAAGCTGGAAAGAGCTCGAGGATGCTTTCCGAGCAAACTTTCAAGGGACCTATGTCCGCCCTCCGGATGCAGACGATCTTAGTCACATAACTCAACAACCCGGAGAATCAGCTCGGCAGTTCTGGAATATATTCCTCACTAAAAAGAATCAGATAGTCGACTGTCCGGACGCTGAAGCCTTAGCAGCTTTCAGGCATAACGTCCGAGATGAATGGCTCGCCAGACACCTCGACCAAGAAAAGCCGAGAACAATGGCTGCACTAATAAACCTCATGACCCGCTTTTGTGCAGGGGAGGACAGCTGGTTGGCAAGGTGCAGCCCCAGCGACCCAAGTACATCCGAAACTAGGGATGGAAACGGAAAACCACGACGCAACAAGGACCATCGCCGGACTAAGGACAAAAGTCCGAAGAGCATGACAATCAATGCCGGATTCAAAGGCTCACGACAAAATCAGGAAAAATCGCCCCCCAGGATAACAGGGACGATCCATCCAACCTAAATAAAATCCTGGACAGGATATGTCAGATACACAGTACTCCCGGGAAGCCTGCTAACCATACCCATAGAGACTGTTGGGTTTTCAAACAATCCGGCAGACTCAATGCCGAACACAAGGGGCTCGACATACCAAGCGAAGACGAGGACGAACCCCAAAAGCAGAGTACCAGGAAACAAAAGAACTTCCCACGGGAAGTAAAAATAGTGAACTCACTTCACATAACAAAACGTGCGGCGCCCGTAAAGGTACGCACCACACGGCCCATCCCCAAAGGGTCCGGCCACTGGTTGTCAAAACCGATCATCTTCGATCAGCTAGATTATTCTAGAAATATCAAGAATGCAGGCTGGACTGCCTTGATACTCGATCCAATAATTGGCGGACTCTAGTTTTCAAATGTCCTTATGGACGGCGGCAGTGGACTAAACCTGATATATCAGGATACAATCCAGCACATGAGGATAAACCCAACAAGAATCCGCCGCAGCAAAACCTCCTTTCAAGGGGTAATAGCTGGTCCGGACACCCGTTGTATGGGTTTTCTCCGGCTCAAAGTCATATTCAGCTCTGCCGATAACTTCCGCCGCGAAAAGCTGACCTTCCATATCGTCCCGTTCTCAAGTCGCTATCAAGCACTACTGGGACGCGAAGCTTTCGCTCGCTTTCACGCAATACCGCATTATGCATCTCTTACGCTTAAGATGCCCGGTCCACGAGGCATCATCTCTTGGAAGGGGAAGCACTAAAGTGCGCCTCCCCAAGCGGAGGACTATGCGGCCGCCTTGACAGCCCCACAGCAAAATGGCCTCACCGGCCAAAAAAAACTTCAAAATAGGTCATTAAAGACCACGAACGGGGATAGACGAGTTCGGTACAAAATCATCATTGATGCAGGCTTAGTGGCCATATACCCCCGCACTAGGGGCTCCATGCATATACAATAAGAGACAATAAAGCTCAACTTTATATATTTTACTTTACACCTTGTTTATTTTAAACTTTTTCGGCACGACCCGTTTTCAACTCAGTTCCTCTCTTTTACAGATGAACGTCGTGCGGCACCCGTCCAGGATACGGCACAATGGAGACACAAGCGCAGACGTGCAGTAGGGACCCGTCCTAAAGGATTCTTTTTAGATTAAGACCCTGCGTAAACCTTTTTTACTGTCTCTTGTTGCCACACATCCCCTGGTTTTTTCTGGTATAACCAAGGAGGAGGCTGACGTCTTGGCATGTGGCCACGTCAGAATTTTCGCACGTACCTGGACACTAGGGGCTTCTTTTTTTTAATAATAAAGAGTGTTGTTTCGCCCGCACTTACAAAGACCGAATACCTTAGGGAGTGTTCGGCGTCGCGAGTTTTGGCATTATATGCATCAGCTCCGAATCATGTCTTTGGTCAAATGTTGGGTTGCCCGGCTCCTGAGTTCGGCTACCTTACGTTCCGCTCTATCGGCTAAGGTAGCACCAGGAGAACTACTGCGATTGTGCCCCGGTTCGGCTGGGCAAGCACCTCAGTAGAGAAAGCCAAAAACTGACTGTCATGATGTAGCGTGAGACTGGTCAGCCACTCCATGACCTATCGGAATCTATCGGATTCCTCCGTTTTAATGAAGGGCCCTTTCCCGGTCAGGCACATACGCGCCCCGCACTCGGATGAGTGCAGTCGCCACCAAGGAGCTACCTAAATAGTCTCACTGTCAAGCTCCTATGGCTAAGTGAAAGTGTTAAAGCATTATAGTTCAGTTGCCTGGCCCGCTGCGCTATCACCTCCTTTGTAGGACCAAGACGTTGAAAATGCGTCTTCTGCGAGCACCCCCGCACTATGTGTGTGGGGGCTAAAGCCAACGACTGCCATCTTTCAGATTTTATATATATATTAAAACGGCAGCACATGAGGTGTTCCCAATACTTGAAGGCACAAGTATAAAAAGGCCACTACAATTTATCAAAATATTACTTTATAATTACATATGCTATCATAACATAGCATCTTTTGAGCATCGTGTCTCTATTACACGAGCGCCTTCAAGGACTTCCTAAAAATAGTGCTCGGAGGGTACTCGGCTTTTGTCCGAATCTCGGAACGCAACAACGGTGGTCTCCATCTCCGCCCAGTATGTCTTAACACGGGCAAGAGCCATCCGTGTGCCCTCTATGCATGCTGACCTCTTCATTGCATTTATATGCGGCACTGCGTCAAGGAATTGCTGCACCAAGTTGAAATAACTCTTTGGCTCCGATCTCCCCGGCCACAGATAACCCATGACGTACTTCATGGCGAGTCCGGACAACCTATTCAGTTCGGCCCATTGAGCCAAACGATCGTCCACTGCCAGTGGACGCTCTGGATTGTGAAACTGCGACCAGAAAAGCTTTTCCACTTCGCGATCCTTCTGATCTCGAAAGTGTTCGGTCGCATCAGCAACACTCGCTGCCAAGTCTAGATAGGTATCCTCCACACTCTACATTCGGTCCAACGGAGCAAACTTCGGATCGCAAAATTTCCTTCGCAGCATAAAGGTCTTTCCAGCCACAATCTGTTTGGCTAGACGCAGCTCCTCCTTCGCAGCTCTCATCGCAGAGCGCACGTCCTTGGCATTGGCAGCGGCCTTCTCTAAGTCCGTCTGTTTCGCCTGGTCTTCTTTTTCAAGAAATCTGCAACGGTCTGTAGCACTTTTTTAACTTTTTGGCCATCTCGGCCATCTCTTCCTTGCTTCGGCAATGGGCAGCCCGTTCGGCTCTCAGCTCTTCAAGGGCTTTCTTGGCGGCCGCATCACTTTATCTGGCTTGTTCTTTAGCTCGGGCAAATTCTTCCCTAAGACTCTCCACGGCGGCCGCACCATATGCGTCAAGCACACACATTGTAAGACAAAGGCCTCAAACTGTTCTTACCTCATGCCGCCTGGGGAATTGCATACCTTGAGCCTCCTCAAGCCGCTTGTTGACAAGCACGATGTCGGTTTCTACCACGTCTAGTTGCCGCTTTAGTCCGACAAAATCGTCAGTTCGGCTCGATTCCGAACACCCTGCCGCCTGCATTCAAAGGCGACATCTTAGACCTGGGATTATGATCCGCCGCACGCCGTCATTTCTTGACGACACGCAGAGTCTCAGGGGCTACTATCTACACAGGGCACATCTTCTTCATGCGCAACTGCCAAAAGTGTACATTATCTAAATGTACCTCAAAACCCGTCAGTAAACTTTTGACGGCCTCATGCAGTCCGCTCTCTGCGGATGAGATCCTTTCAATCACCGTGCCCATCAATGCATGGTGCTCCTCTGAGATACAAGCTCGCCCCAGCAGAATCTTTAGCTCCTCCGACCGAGCACCAGACGGTGTCGGGCTCGTCCCATGACCTCTTTCGAAGGCCGGACACGGAGAACCTCGGGGGGCCACATAGCCATCTTCCGCCCCTGCCAGATTCGGAGAAACTCTCCGCGAAGACACCTCAGGGTCGCCCGCCTCGCTAGGCGGCATGGTAGGGGGAGGCGTCCCGCTCTCCAGCATGTCCGAAAGAAGATCCCCCGAAGACGAGCTCTGCTGAGAAGGGCTGAGGTCCGAACTACAAGGTAAAAGTTTGGCTAATCTTCTCAGACATAAATCAAGGATTTCCCTCATCCCTCAAAAGGAAAATCTTTCTCCACTTACGGCTCGCTGGTGGGCTGATCCCCTTGAGGGCTTAGTCCGGCCGAGGAACTCCCCAGCGTCGGACCCTTTGACGAGGATTTTCTCCCCCGCTTCGCGGCCATGGTTTCCGGGTCGTCAGAGGCGGTTCTCTTCTTTCCCTTAGGAGAGGAATCGTCGGTTCCTCCCTTCGGAGCAGCCTCCTTCGAGGAGGCCATAGCTTCCTTGTCCTGCCCCTCCGAAGGCATTATCTCCAGCATCCTGACTAGCACGGGATCCCGCCTGGTTTCAGGAAGGGGAGCCGGACACCTGATCAGCTTTGCCTTCGCTATCCACTCCTGCTTAAAAGGACGGCTCTTTTAGGGGCAAGTTTATGACAATTATACGGATAGAAGGTCTGGGCACAAGGTTGCTTACTTGATTATCCAGGCGATTGCGGCTTAGGCCTGCGTCCTCGGTCGAATCCGGACACATCTCTTGTGATCCGAAGAACAGTTTATACATCTCCGCGGGCGTTGCGCCCATGAAGTTCTGGAGAGCTCGCCGTCCCTCTGGATTAAATTCCCACAGGCGAAGGGGGCGACGTTTGCCTGGCAATATTCGATGAATCAGCGTGACCTGCGTCACCTTGACTAGGCTAAGGTCTCCTTCCAAGAGATCTTTAATGCGGCCCTGTAACAAGGGCACGTCTTTGGGAAAACCCCAATCCAACCCTCTGTTGACCCATGACGCCAGACGTAGTGGGGGACCCGAGTGAAAGGCTGGAGGCGCCACCCATTTGGTGCTCCGGGGAGCGGTGATATAAAACCACTCTCGTTGCCACAAGCCTAGCTCCTCTTGAAAAGAGCCCTCGGGCCATGGAGCATCAGCATTTTTGCTTATAACAGCGCCTCCGCACTCTGCGTGCTGTCCCTCGATCATCTTCGGTTCCACTTTGAAGGTTTTGAGCCATAGTCCGAAGTGAGGGTTAACATGGAGGAACGCTTCGCACACAACGATAAACGAGGAGATATGGAGGATGGACTCCGGAGCTAAGTCGTGGAATTCCAACCCGTAATAAAATAGAGCCCCCTCACAAAGGGATCCATTGGGAAGCCCAACCCCCGAAGGAAGTGAGACATGAACACCACGCTCTCACCGGGCTTGGGACTGGGGATGGCCTGCCCTTGAGCAGGAAACCTATGCCAAATTTCGCAGGTCAGGAACTTAGCCTCTCTCAACTTTAGCACATCCTCCTCCGTGACGGAGGAGGGCATCCATCGGCCTTGAAGGTCGGAACCGGACATTGTCGAAGGTCCGAGGCGCCCGGAATCTGGAGCCTAGGGTGCTGGAACTCGAGGCGACGGGCGAACTTGTTGGAGAAAAGATAAGGCCATGGTCTCTTTATAAGAGGCTGAATACCAGGAGCCCTCCCCGTAACCGTTAGGGACTCACCTTTAATCGAGAAAACATGCTAACGGGCTCGATTGGGTTACCCACATTCGTATTGATGAGAATCCCGTAATAGGGGGGTACACGATCTCTGCTTTGACAAGACGTGCCAAGGAAACCGCCTCGCAAAACATGCTGAGGTGAAAAAGTAAAAACGATTCAAGTACAGGACTTGGCCGTAGTGTGATGGCACACTATGGAGTACGTCAGCAGATTGGATTTGTGTTAATATTATTCTCTCTATGGCAATATGTGGAAACTTATTTTGCAGAGCCGGACACTACTCTTGGTGTTAACAATCTTCTATGAAGGACTTGGAGGAGGAACCCACCATGCAATGCCGAAGACAATTTGCGCGCCGGACTCGTCGTCATTGAAGCCTGGTTCAGGGGCTACTGAGGGAGTCCTGGATTAGGGGGTGTTCGGGTAGCCGGACTATACCTTCAGCCGGACTCCAGGACTATGAAGATACAAGATTGAAGACTATGTCCCGTGTCCGGATGGGACTTTCCTTGGCGTGGAAGGCAAGCTTGGCGATGCGGATATTCAAGATCTCCTACCATTGTAACCGACTCTATGTAACCCTAACCCTACCCGGTGTCTATATAAACCGGAGGGTTTTAGTCCGTAGGACAACTTCATCAACTCCATAGACAACAATCATACCATAGGCTAGCTTCTAGGGTTTAGCCTCCTTGATCTCGTGGTAGATCTACTCTTGTACTACCCATATCATCAATATTAATCAAGCAGGACGTAGGGTTTTACCTCCATCAAGAGGGCCCGAACCTGGGTAAAACATCGTGTTCCCTGCCTCCTGTTACCATCCGGCCTAGACGCACAGTTCGGGACCCCCTACCCGAGATCCGCCGGTTTTTACACCGACAAAGGCCATTAGTGACAAGCAACAAGGGAAGAGGCCACAAGTTCAATCTCATGCTCAATCTCAAGTTGAAGAAAGGCCACTTCCCAAGAAGACTCAAGTTAATGCTTCTGTTGTTGAGAAATCAAGTGAGAAGAAAATGAAGAGTATATGTTGCTACTTATGTCGTGAGAAAGGTCACGTCGCTTCTTCATGCACTAGTGGTAACTTATCCAACCCAATTATTATCGATAATATCTATTCTCTTGGGAAGGATGAGGTTGGCAATGTGTTTGCCAAGTTTGTTGGTACTCAAAGTGGTGTCAAGAAAAGAACCATTTGGGTTGCCAAGCCTATTATGACTAACCTCTTAGGACCCAACTTGGTTGGGGACCAACAAGCTCAAACTTGACCAATAGGTGTTGTTGGAGGGCATTGGAGATTTGGCTACATTGTGAAGAATTAAGGGGTCTTCATCATTCATATTGTCTCAAGCCAAGTCATTCGGATTACCAAGTTTCTATCTTATATCCAATGTTCCTCCTTGCGGTAACTCGTGCTTAAATTGTTTACATTGAAAGTTACTTGCTCCTTTGCATGTTTTGGTTTTGTTCCTTGCATGTATTCGTATATGGTGTGCTTCCAATTTTCTTAACTCGAGTAATCAAGTTTGTGCATGATGGTTTGCACATCATGTACGTGTGAGTGTTGTGTTGAGCCTTTTTGCATCTTGTTTGTATCTTAGTTGGCTCTTGTGAGAGATTAATGGAACATCCCATTTGGGGGGAGTGGTGTGCTTTGTGCACCTCACAATCCTATAAATGTGTGTGCATGATGAATACCATCTAGTATTGATATTACAAGATTATCTAGTCTCTATGTGGTATGTCTTCTCATGAGAAATTCAAATTCTATTTGGTCCATTAATTATCTCTTGTTGGTCCTCTTTTGCATCTTGTTAAGTTTTTCATTGGTATCACATTATGGGGGAGTAATATTTTACATGCATATTACAAGCCTAGAAAATATGTATATTTGAGATATTTTCACTTAGAATTGATATTGTAAATTATCTTGTTCCTAGGTGGCATGTTAGCTCTACAAGTTGCAAATTTGCTTATGTGTTGGGGTGTGAAGATGATGTTGGATATCTTTGCATTCTACCACCAAGAATTATTTCTAGATACTTATTGTCTCTTGACAATTGGTAATCATATATGTGGTAGATATTATTGATCATATTTACATTGTCTTTTGTTTTTATTTTTCTTATTTCTTGCCAAGATTGTGTCAACTCCCATTGACTTTCGTGTCACTTGTGGATCTTGTTGTTTTCTTGATCTTGTGTAGTGTTTTCTAGATATAGTGAAAGTGGTGATCCCACCTTGTGCATTTTGTATTCAAATGCAAATCCTCTGTAATGCACAACTCTTGGGGAGCTATCCTATTTTATAGAGAACACTCATCTTGTGATCGTTATCAAGTGTGTGTTTGTGGAAGGCAAGCCGTTTTCTTTCTGGTACTTTGTGCCATCATGAAACTTTATAGAGGGCTTGGTTTATTTGTAACCATCCTCTCTTTTGGGAGTTTGATTTCTTTCATTTTGAGTATGTTAATGGATATTTCATTTCTTGATGTATCATTTAATGATGTCTTCCAAGTGATGATTTCTCCATTTGGTAATCTATTTTCTCTTGCTATTTCTTTCTCATTTGGTATCGCTTCTTGAAAGTCTTGAGCATGCATAGTCACTTCATGTATTTTATTTGGCATGTTTTCTTTCTTTGATCCAATATATAGGGGAAACTCCACCAAGTCTCAATTTGGATGAGATGTGCATGAAATTCATATCCATTTCTATATGCACATATGTTTGTGGAGTTTGTCCTATGTATTGGTATTTCTAACTCTTTGGTCCCAATGAGTTTGGATACCATTTAGTCTATGTTGTTGTTCTAGGAACAATTGGAGATGCATTGGATGTTCGGCTCACTCACAAGGAAGGTGTTGTCATCATGTGCTTATTGGAGTCAAGCTAGGATGACCAATGAACTGCTATCTACCTTCAATTGGTATCTACTACATGTTGGGGAACGCAGTAATTTCAAAAAAATCCTACGCACACGCAAGATCCATCTAGGTGATGCATAACAATGATGGGGAAAGAGTGTTGTCCACGTACCCTCGTAGACCGTAAGCAGAAGCGTTATGACAACGCGGTTGATGTAGTCGAACGTCTTCACGATCCAACCACCGAAGGTACGACACCTCCGTGATATGCACATATTCAGCTCGATGATGTCCCACGAACTCTAGATCCAACTCAGTGTCGAGGAGACTTTCTTCAGTACGACGAGGTGATGACGGTGATGATGAAGATACCGGAACATGGCTTCGCCTAAGCACTACAACGATATGACCGAGGTGGATTATGGTGGAGGGGGGGCACCGCACACGGCTAAGACAATTGTCAACTTGTGTGTCTATGGGGTGCCCCCCTCCCCCGTATATAAAGGATTGGAGGAGGGGGAGGGCCGGACCTCTATGGCACGCCCTGGAGGAGTCCTACTCCCGTCGGGAGTAGGATTCCCTCCTTCCCTAGTTGGACTAGGAGAGGAAGGAAGGGGAAGGAAGGAGGAAGGAAAGGGGGGTGGCCCCCACCCAATTCGGATTGGGCTGGGGGGGGGGCGCCCCCACCTACACTTCCTTCTCCTCTCTCCCACTAAGGCCCAATAAAGCCCATATACTTCCTGGGTGGTTCCGGTAACCTCCCGATACTTCGGTATATTCCTGAACTCACCCGGAACCATTCCGATGTCCAAACATAGGCTTCCAATATATCGATCTTTATGTCCTGACCATTTCGAGACTCCTTGCCATGCCCGTGATCACATCCGGGACTCCAAACAACCTTCGGTACATCAAAACACATAAACTCATAATACCAATCGTCACCGAACGTTAAGCGTGCGGACCCCGCAGGTTCGAGAACTATGTAGACATGACCGAGACTCATCTCCGGTCAATAACCAATAGCGGAACCTGGATGCTCATATTGGTTCCTACATATTCTATGAAGATCTTTATCAGTCAAACCGCAGAACAACAAACATTGTTCCCTTTGTCATCGGTATGTTACTTGCCCGAGATTCAATCATCGGTATCTCAATACCTAGTTCAATCTCATTACCGGAAAGTCTCTTTACTCGTTCCGTAATGTTACATCCTGTAACTAACTCATTAGTCACTTTGCTTGCAAGGCTTATAGTGATGTGCATTACCGAGAGGGCCCAGAGACACCTCTCTGATACACGAAGTGACAAATCCTAATCTCGATCTATGCCAACTCAACAAACACCATCAGAGACACTTGTAGAGCATCTTTATAGTCACCCAGTTACGTTGTGATGTTTGATAGCACACTAAGTGTTCCTCCGGTATTTGGGAGTTGCATAATCTCATAGTCATAGGAACATGTATAAGTTATGGAGAAAGCAATAGCAGTAAACTAAATGATCATCGTGCTAAGCTAACAGATGGGTCAAGTCAATCACATCATTATCTAATGATGTGATCCCATTTATCAAATGACAACTCTTTGTCCATGGCTAGGAAACTTAACCATCTTTCATCAACGAGCTAGTCAAGTAGAGGCATATTAGTGACACTATGTTTGTCTATGTATTCACACATGTACTAAGTTTCCGGTTAATACAATTCTAGCATGAATAATAAACATTTATCATGATATAAGGAAATATAAATAGCAACTTTATTATTGCCTCTAGGGCATATTTCCTTCACTACACCCTTCCAATGTTAACTCGGTAACAAGTATCTTCATATACTTCATGCACACATTTCTTGCATAAACCTTGTGTAGGTTGTATCATGGCATGTTATTCATTCTTTCTTGTGGTACTTGTTTCCTTTCTCAAAGCATCCCAACAATGATCTCTTGTTGCTATTTGTGAGCTCTTTGATGTTCGTGTGGTTCGAATTCATTTATATTCAATAAGACCATATCTAGCCATGTGCTATGCTCTCAAGCAAATTTCTTATTGGTATATTTATGACTTCCTTGTGGATATCTTGTTCTTTCCTTTTTGTAACTATTTCATGTGTATATCCTTCTTTGTGGATTGATATCATCATGATTTTAATCTACCTAGAATCTTATACACTAGAGAGAAGTTACATATGTAGTCGATATCCTTATTATTTCATGTCCACCTTTCCTTGGTGGTTATGTGAAAGTATTTATCTTGAGTGCGGATCTTATATCGTTGCATCTTGATGCACTCTGTTGTGGTGAAGATAATTTTTCTCTTGCTTGTCTTGATGAGGCTTTTGCCATTTTGATTGGTATCCCTCCTCTTGACAAAGCTATCATTTTCTTTCTTCACCATGAGTTGTCACAAGTGTTGGTTATTCATTTTGCATATTTAGTGTGCTTGTGAACCCATTTTCTTGGTGTGTGTGGGAAGGACATGTCATGCACCTTGTATCTCCACTATTCAAGACTGTGTTGATGCTTAATGCTCACCCTTACATTTAGTCTTCTCAAGTGCTTTACCATGACTCACACACATCATTTTGGTTGAGCCTACTCTTAAGTTGCCTCTTTTATATGTTGCTCAACCATTTGTTTGTTGCAAGTGCTAGGCTTTGTTTCCTACATGCTCACTTGCACTTGTTGTGAATTTCTGTTGATTTTCAGGGAGTGATGATCCTATTTTGTGCACTTGGTATCCTAATGCGAATATTGTAAGGAGTGCACAAATCATGGGGAGCTTCACTAGTGTCTTTAGAACACCTTGTTGCTCTCTTGCACTTGTTGTGAGGATCTATTGATCTCGGGGGAGTGACGATCTTATTTTGTGCTTGTTGTATCCAATTACAAAACTAAATTGTGCACAAATCATGGGGAGCTTCTCTAGTTTCTCTAGAACACTCCTTTGCTCATATCATAATACCTTTTATTCATGTGGCACGTAGGATCATTGGTCTAGTTGGTTCAATTGGTATCTTTTGATAGCTTGCTTCCATTGGTATCTTTTGATGCTTGCTTCAATTGGTATCTTTTGATTGCTTGTTTATCTCTTTGTTATGTCTTTGTGGCATATCATTCTTTTGCAATCTTTGGGCCTCAATATACTTTGTATTCCTCCAAGTATTTACCATTGGATATGTGTATTGCATTCCACTCTCTTGTTGAGAAATACACAATTTATGGAGGAACACAATTTATATTGGCCTTCTAAGCTTTTCTCCCATTTTGGCAATCGATGCCAATGGGGGAGAAGTTTCAGAGAGTTTTTGTGGAGAAGATTAGAGAGTTTTTTCTTCTTGCTTTGCATTGCATGGTGATGCATATTTCCTTATATAAACTGTGACACCCCAAAATTTTTAACCTTGTTTTATTAATTAAAATTTTGCCAGTAAATTTAAACTTTTATTTTCTGGATGTTCTTTTGATTTCAGAACCATTCTTTTCCTTATTATTATGGAGTTTTTACCTCAAGTGAAAAAACTTTCCAAATATATTATTGGACTTGTTTGCCCTTTCAAGAAAAACATTCCTATTGTCAGTGGATTTATTTGCATAATTATTTCTCTCTGAGCTTTATTCCTTAAAGTGATTTTTCATTAGTTTTGGAGCTCTTTTTGAACTACAACCATTTGATAAATTTATTTAAAATTCCAAGCAAAATTTGGGGATGTCATGTGATGTTTTTAAATCACTTTTATGCAAAAATATATTTCATTCATTGGATATTTTGAGTTCTACACCAAGTTTTCAAATTTGGTCCAGTGGGCAATTTTGCACTGCAACCTATTTAAATATTCTTTTAAAACCTCCACCAAAATTGTGGGATGCTAGTAGTAGTATGTAATTCAACCTTATGCAAAAACCCAAAGTTGCCCTTTGAAATATTTGAGTCAATCAACCTCTTTTTCATTCTGGTCCAGCATGGTGATTTGTACAACAACCATCATTTAACTTGCCCTTTTAGCTATGATTTCTTTTCCTGCTTATAGCCCATCTTGCAAAACCCTTAAGTCCAGAAGAGTGGACCCATTGGAGGATTTTAAGTGCATGCAACAGTGCCTTTTACTTTTTGTCCAGAATCAGTTTTCTCACAAACTTGCACTAACAAGTTTTTGCTTTTGACAGACTAACTTCACCACCCTCTTTTTCATCCAAAGAGACTTTGATCTGGAGATTTGGGCCACCCCAAGAGTTGCCTAGATGCACATGGCATTTTGTCAAACACCCTATGTGCATAGCCAGATTTGGCATGATTTTTAGTCTGCTATATGAACTTGATCCCCTGACCAGACCAGCATGTCCCATGGATTTGCCCTAGCCCATAGCCCCACCCTGCTAACCCTCTTGTGGATTGGAGCCCCTAGCATGCCTTGGCATATTGCCGAGCACGTAGCGTGCGTGCTCTGGGCGCGCCCAGAGCGCGCGTTTTGCCCGTGCGTGCGCATGGGTCGCCGCGTCGCGCCCCGGCCCTTGCTCGCCTGCAGAGCCGCACCCCGACCTCATCCACTCACCAGAATACGCCAGCTCACCCCTGGCGCCCTACAGCGCCGCCGCCAGGGCCTCTTGGCGGCACGCCGACGGCCACAGTACGCCCTGCCATGGACGGCACCGCCCAAGCCACAACTCCTCGCCAGCTGCCCTCGTGAGCAGGCCGCCCTTATCCCCAAGCCCGTCCGCTAGCACCGACCCTGCTCCGGCCATCGCCACGTCGCTCTGCCACAACAGAAGTGGTCGGCCGGCGATCTTATCCCCGGCCGCCGTGGAACCGCCATAGCTCGCCTATTTAAGGGGCCCTTGAGCTCGTCAGGCCCTCAAGCAACCTCTTTCACTCCCTCACTGATCCTCCCGTAGCAGTAGAAAGACCAGAGATGGTCGTCTTCTTCTTCTCCGGCAACCACAGCCGCCGCCACTGTCTCGATCACTCCGGTGCCACCAGGGCCTCCCCCTCTCCAGTCTCTTCACCAGAAGCCCTCTCTTCATCTCGTGAGTCCACCCCCATGCCCAATTTTGATCGGGAGCCACCGGAGACAAAAGCCCACTCTGCCCGACGGCCACCATCCGCTGCGGAGCTCGCCGCCGCTGACTCCGTCCACCCCAGGGACCATAGCGACCACTGTAAGGACCGCCTCGACCCCCTGAACCCACGGATGGCCTTGGTTTCTCAAACGGTGCCGCTGTTCGCTGGCGAGCATCGCCGGAGTCCCGCTCCCGCTCGGGCAGAGGAAAAGGAGGGAGAGGCGACTGGTCAAACCTGACCAGTGGGCCCCCTGGACCCACTGTTAGTGACCACGAGCCGGTCCACGCTAGAATAAGTGAAGACGTAAACCCAGAGTACGCCTTCGACGTGTTTAGTTTTCAAAACATTTTCTTTTTCTGTTTTATTTTAAAAACAGAATTTGACTAAACTTTGACTGGCTATAACTTTTTAAATATAAATCCAAATGACTTGATTCTTTTTATGTTGTTTCCCAAATATTGTCTAGTTTATTTTCGTATTTATTTCAAAATTTTCCAAACAACTTTTTTGTACTGTTTTTAAAGTATGTGTTATTTGTATATTTTCAAAAATAGGAGTTTGAAGAAGGAGAAAACTTTCAAAAGTTTTGGAATGCACCCTGCCTCTCCACAACTTGAAGGCAAGCATTCGAACCCTGGCATAATACTTTGTGGGTTGTTTGATACGGTTATAACGCCACCTCGAGATGAAGCATTAGTTATTTTTATGTGACGATATGATCATACGCTTTGAGTGCATACTGAAAATTCTTGCTGTTGGAAATAGATATGCTTGTGATAGCAATCACCCTCATATGCCTCTCGTGCCTACCGAGAAGGATCCGGGAAAGTCTCTGTCTTGGGTAGACACGAGCTTGTCCCTCGTCGAGACGGTTATGACCGGTGGGGCAGGGGGAGGTATGATGAGTGGTGGTTGTGTCTGATGGATGTGAAATATAATTCTTGAGCTAACCATGCAAGAAATACTTAAACCTCCTGAGTCGACCTTAGCTCGAGTCTTGTTCCAGTAACCCCCATACTTGTTTCGTGCTGCCACTTGTCCCTGCCGTAGGTGGGGTACGGTTTAGTAAGTTGTCAACCCCTGTCCTAGCACACACCGTACAAAGAGGCCATGGTGGAAGATACCGGCTGCATCCGGTAGGCATGCCACCTGGTCCGGGGGCATGGGTGTTTCCAGTTGGGACCGAGAGGGGGGCACCCCTTAGAGCGCGCGATAGGAATTTGATCCCATGCTACGCGAGGTTGTAGCCTCCCCACTTAGATTTTTTCTTAACAGGTGTCGTGGGTGATTCCAGACACGAGTAAAGTTAAGCTGGTGTGTGCAAGTCAGGCGTGTTTTTGACTAAAAGACCGTAGACGGAATTAGTTCCGATGGACTAAAGAAATCCGTTACTCATGGGTAAAGAGTACACCCTCTGCAGAGATATTATACCTATTTGAATAGCGTGCCCATGGTTAAGGACTATAGTCTGGGATGGGTCAAGTGTCGGTCTTCGGAGGAGAAACTACTAAACCAGAACATTGATCATGACTTGTGACATATGATGATTATGATTATTATTATTGTGGACTAATCAATTGTATTATTTGAAATTAATGAGTATCCCTGGGACGGTTCTACCTCCTGGATATTCACTGCGATTATTCTTACTAATAAGCCCTTTATGTGGTGTCGCACAGACGCCCGACTGTGGCATGCTTGTTATTTCATTTACTTATAAGCCCTTTATGTGGTGTCACACAGACGCCTGACTGTGGCATGCTTGTTATTCCTTTTATATATAAGCCCTTTATGTGGTGTTGCTCAGACGCCCGACTGAGGCATGCTTCATATTATTATCCCTTCGAGGCGTCGCTTCAGACACCCGATCGGTGCTTTTCATTTCTACTCCCTGATTGTTTACTCACGTTTTATTTGAATGATCTGCTTGCGTGCATCATGAACCTTATTTCATAACTAACGAAGTGATCATAGAATATTTTTAAAACATGATTATCAGTGGCTATATTATACCTGTGTTCTTAATGTTTACGAGTACATTCAAAGTACTCACTGGCTTGTCCCTGGCTATTGTCTTGGCCAGATTTCTTGCGTGGGGAGGAGCGTTGTGATGACAGCCCCGGAACCTACGGAATGGAGATAGCAGCCTCGCGAAGATAGGAGTTATCCTGGTCAGCCGTTCCTGTGGGAAATGGAGTCCCATAGACGCTGATGATCCGCAAACCGCTTCCGCCACTAGAAACCAATTGTTGTACCCATAGGCCAGAATGGTCTTGTACTACATATTTTGTATTTTGCTTGGAGTTTCTGTAACAAGTTGGTGTCTCATCATCTAACAGTAATCCTAGGGCTGGTGAGCACAAGGGCCGCTTTTGGGAAATTAATATCCCGAAAAACCGGTCCTGACATAAACTCTCTTGAAAGTGATTGTCATCAATTACCAAAATGGGGGAGATTTAAAGAACATGCGGTGCCCCAATGTTTGGTTTTGGTAATTAATGCCAATCTCTATGGACTAATGGTTGCCTTGAGTTATATTTGAAGGATTTGTCCATAGGCTTTTCTTGGAGTCCATTTGTTGGTTTCAAGGAGAGTTTGTGATGACCAAGGTGCTATTCAAGGAATTACCTAAAGATTAGTCATGTGAGAGGTTGATCAAGACTAAGTCAAAGAGTGAATCAAGTTGATCAATATACAAAGCGTAGAAGATGTATCGAGAGGGATCAAGTGATCCCATGGTATGGTAAGCATTGTAAATTACGCTTTGTGTACTAACCCATGGTCTTCGTGAGAGTTCTTTGTGGGGTTAGGTTGCGGTGTGCACGTTCAAGTGATGCATCACAAAGAGATCAAGTTCTTGAAGATTGCCTTCCATTGTGGTGACAATGGACTTGTGAACATGTGCCGAAGAGTGGCTCACCCATAGTGGAGTATGGGGGAGCAATCTACTAGTCTTCACCGACCCAACACAATCAAGAAAGGTGGTCCTACTTGAGGAAGTCAAGATCGTCTACATCTAGCTCAAGTGGACTTTGCGCAAGGAAAAGGTTTGGCCTTGATAGGTTCTCTATTTTACCGGTCTCATGGTGGTAGTTTGGAGACCAGGTTATAGGATCGATTGCCGTACTATCAATGGGGGCTCTCAAGTGAGTAGCTTGATCGTATCGTTCGTAGAGAGCTCAAACCATTGCATGCTTGCATCATATTTCTTGGTTCTTTTTTGGTCTTCTCCTTGTGAGATTTGGAGCTTATGGTCATCTTCTTGACAAGCTCGAGTTCATCGAAAACGGAGTTCACATGCTTCTTCTATTGCATTTTCGGTGTTGCAGGTTTTACCAGTCTTATTCGAGGAAGGGTTCTCACCATTTTCTTATGGGACTTTTCTAATTTCCTTCTTATTGTTATTTCTATCAAGATTGTGTTAGCCCTTGTCTCTAGTGTCGGTGTCAAAACCGGCGGATCTCGGGTAGGGAGTCTCGAACTGTGCGTCTAGGCAGATGGTAACAGGAGACGAGGGACACGATGTTTTTACCCAGGTTCGGGCCCTCTCGATGGAGGTAAAACCCTACGTCCTGCTTGATTAATATTGATGATATGGGTAGTACAAGAGTAGATCTACCACGAGATTAGAGAGGCTAAACCCTAGAAGCTAGCCTATGGTATGATTGTCTATGCCTACGGACTAAAACCCTCCGGTTTATATAGACACCGGAGAGGGCTAGGGTTACACAGAGTCGGTTACAATGGTAGGAGATCTACATATCCGTACCGCCAAACTTGCCTTCCACGCCAAGGAAAGTCCCTTCCGAACACGGGACGAAGTCTTCAATCTTGTATCTTCATAGTCCAGGAGTCCGGCCGAAGGTATGGTCCGGCTATCTGGACACCGCCTAATCCAGGACTCCCTCAGTAGCCCCCGAACCAGGCTTCAATGACGACGAGTCTGGCGCGCAAATTGTCTTCGGCATTGCAAGGCAGGTTCTCCTCCAAATTCCGTGTACCTGTTGATTAATGTCTGGTTTCTTGTAAATGTAGCGCTCCTTGGCTTCTACGCCCAGTAATGGCCGTCTTCCACGTGTCAAACGAATACGAAAAGTCAGGGTGTTTTTATATTTACACCCCTAGCCGCGTGAATGAGCCGCCTATTTAAGAGGACGAGGATTTAGATCCAAACCAGACCTTCTCCCCTCCGTGAGTATTCATCAGAGCGTATCCGACAGGGGTCCATTCTATCATGGCCGGCCGCCGCAGCTCCTCCTCTCGCCCTTCCAGCCCTCAGCCTGGAGACTGGGAGAGATGCTCCATCCCGCACAGCGAGCTAGTGATGCTCCAGACCAAGGGATTTCTCCCCCCGGCCTATATGGTCCCGGTTCGAGCTGGACTTGCCACCTATAATGGCGGAGAGCAAGCGGAGAGCGCCCCCAATCCCTCCAAAGGAGAGCGGGTATGCCTTGTTCCTTACTTAGTAAGAGGGCTCGGATTTCCAATTCATCCATTTCTCCGGGGGCTCCTGGGGTTCTATGGCCTCCAGCTGCACAACTTCACGCCTGCCTCCATATTGCATATCGCGGGCTTCGTAGCCCTTTGCGAGCTATTTTGGGCCGCGAGGCTCATTTCGCGGTGTGGAAAAGGCTATTCTGCCTTGTGCCCCGTTCTCAGAAGGGGTCAATATATCAAGTGGGCGGAGCCGAAGTGTGGCGCATCGCCGGGACCAGATATCTATCCGGAACCCCAAAGAAGGCGTCCGAGGACTGGCCTTCAGAATGGTTTTATATAGAGGACATCCCGCTGCCGGATCCTGTATGGATCGGCCTCCCTGAGTTCGACAGTGCTCCCCTATAGAAGCGCCTAAGCTGGCGTCCACGGAGCCCTCAGAGGGAAAGCGACAAGGACGTTCTTTACCTAATGGGCTGGATAAGATTGTTAGCTCATTCTGGACTGACCATGATCAGAGTCATGGCCGCATGGATCATGCGATGGGTGCAACCGCTCCAGTATAGAGGCCACCCCATGTGGGACTTCAACGGGGAGGACGACGCCACCCGCCACGGCTGTAAGGGCCGGATTCGGCTGCCGCTCTAATAAAGATCTTGTTCGCTTTGTACAAGGGAGAAGAGGAGGAATTTCTCCGCGTCAACCCACAGGGTGGATTTTCTATGTACAATCCCCCAAGTTGGGTAAGTGGACACTTTTACTTGCCCATCCGTTTTATATTCCCATCGTTAAATATTCAGTCTAACGACTTCAATGCAGGAACTACGCCAGGCTGTTAAAGAAATAAACAACTCTCCTCCACAACCCGAGGATCCGGGACGGTCCCTCAACCCAGCCTCTCAAGAGGATCCGAACTTATTTGTGGAGCTGATTGATGGGGTGTTTCATCAATTGAGCAAGGACAATGCCTTGGTGGCCATTACGACCGAAGTCCCAGCACTTTGAAAAGGGATCTATCCTCGCGTGTTTTCGATTTCCGTATGACAACCGTGTTTTGCAGGGGAGGTCCTTGAGACGGGAGACCGAGCCTGTGGCGACCAGCCAACGAGGGGCGGCAAGGCCCCGCGGGCTGAAAAGAAGTGCGGTCCGGACTGAGACGCCGGTGCAAAGGTATAGCACGCCATCTTATTCCCAGGTGTTATTCCTTCAAGGCATGTTAACGCTCGTGCTCTCTTGAGGACGAAGAGACCTTGCCGGACTATATCCAGAGAGGTTGCCAATCGCGCCTCCACCAGCCAGGCTCCAAAGCCTGGCCCAAAAGCAGAGGCGAACACAAGGCGCGCACAGGACGCTCCTCCGACAGAGGATGCGGACAGGCTGTCTGCCACCAATTCCGAGGTGGAGAGTGCCATGAACCACATGCGTCGCCGGACAGTTCTTCGCGACACTTGTTTCTCCCAAGAGGCATTGGATGCCTTCAATTCGGGAGATGCGTACCTCCGTGCCGCTCAAAATGGTCTAGCCAGAGCCACGGAGCAATATGTAAAAGACATACGGGTAAGAAAATTTTGGTAATTATATATATACCAGTAGCCCCTGAGACTTGAAACAGTTAGAATAACTGATTTAAGGATCATTTATTATGCAGGTTCTTACAGAAAAGAATACCCTACTGTCCCAGGAGCCGAAAGAGTGCAAAGCCCAACTTGAGGCCGCACTAGCCGTGGCAGGGGAGCCCAAGGAGACCCCCTCTAGTAATATACTGTCGGCGTTCTGGGAACAGGGGTCCCCAGACTTGCCTGCCTGCGGCCTGCGGCGTGGCTCAAAGGAGGCCCAACATGGCCCATCTTCATCAGCACAAGACTCAAGACCCTCGCGAGGGGGCCAAGCCTCACGAGGCGGACGACACGGCGCATCCTCAGGCGCAGCCTCCTCAGGCTGGCTCGCGAGGAGACGGAGATATCAAGGCAGGGTACCTCGCGAGGTGCCCGTGACGCAAGCCATGATGATCGAGGATGCCAGGCGGGTGCCAGCGCGCGCAGCGTCCTTCTTTCCTCTTTGGTGCAAAGGGGGCAAGCGCAGCCGCAGAGTACCGAGGCATCAGGCAAAGGTTGCCATTTCGGTGCAACGAGACCAGGACCAAGCAGACTACGAGGCGGAGGTCACCATGGAGCCCAGCACGGCGTCACCGCAGTCTTTCGCAGGCGAAGACCAACTTTAGTCAGGATAAGAGTACTTGCTGTCCCCCTTCAAATTAGCCCGCCATTGTTGGCTCCCTTCCCGCTCGATATTTGGGAAGAGGACCAGGGCCCCTATAAATAGGACCGGCCACCCACATAGCAAAGGGTTCGGTTCGGCATGAGGATCTGACTAGCAAGCAGAGAGAGTAAGTGAGAGAGAGAGGTGACTGAACTTCTCCCAGTAGTTCGTCGCCCCAGCCAAGAACAGACCCTCGCGAGGCTGTTCTTCCTTGTGCTGTTCATCATCACCCACTCTGGATCGGTCCCTCTCTCCGGGGAGCGAGGCGCCGGCAGGCTGGGTCATGTACTTCGATGGGGCGTTCTCCAGGCACGGCGCGGGGGCTGGTGCGGTGCTGGTATCACCCACTCTGGATAAGCTCTACTATGCCGTACAACTCTGTTTCCAGCAGGGTGAAAAGGTCTCCAACAACATAGCAGAATATGAGGGACTGATAGCCGGGTTGAAGGCCGCAGTAGCCCTGGGAATAAAACGCCTCACCGTCAAGGGCGACTCGCAGCTCCTATTCAACTTCTCCAACAAGGTGTACGAGCCAAAGGACGAGCATATGGAGGCCTACCTAGCGGAGGTCCGCAGGATGGAAAAGCAGTTCTGGGGGCTGGAACTGCAGCATGTGCCTCGTGGCACAAATCAGGAGGCCGACGATATCGCCAAGCGCGCGTCCAGGCGGTGACCCCAGGAGCCTGGCATTTTCGAGGAGCGGCTCTTCAAGCCCTCAGCTCTGCCGTCACTGTCAAACACGGCTCAGCCCTTGGAGGAGCTCCCCCAGCCACCTGCCTCGGGAGCTCCGACCTGTGGCTCGGCCTCAGGAGCGCGCCTGCTCCTGGTGATGGAACCTCAGGAGGGTTGTTGGACCATAGAGCTCCGGAGCTACCTGGCACAAGGGACCTTGCCGGAGAGGGAGGAGGAAGCGGAGCGAGTGGCGCGGCAGGCCACGGCATACTGCATCAGAGATGGAGAACTCTACCGAAAGTGACCAAATGATGTACTTCTGCGTTGCATCTCCAGGGAACAAGGAAAGGAACTACTGGAGGACATACACGGCGGAGACTGCGGGCACCACTCATCATCACGGACCCTCGTCGGCAAGGCATTCCGTAGCGGTTTCTATTGGCCCACCGCGCTCAACAATGCAATCGAATTGGTAAAGGCTTGCGAAGCCTGCCAGTTCCACGCCAAGCAGATCCATCAGCCAGCAGGAGGCTTGCAGACCATCCCCCTTTCGTGGCCATTCGCGGTCTGGGGGCTGGACATTTTGGGCCCGTTTCCTCGGGCGCCAGGGGGCTATCGCTACCTCTATGTTGCCGTGGACAAATTCACCAAGTGGGCTGAAGTGGAGGCTGTCCGCGCCATCCCTGTGGGTTCCGCGATCAAGTTCATCAAGGGCATCGTAAGCCGGTTCGGGGTGCCGAATCGCATAATCACGGACAATGGTTCGCAGTTCACCAGTAACCTCTTCAAAACATACTGTGCTAACCTTGGAATGCAGATATGCTACGCCTCAGTGGCGCACCCCCGAAGCAACGGCTAGGCCGAGCGAGCCAACGCGGAGGTCCTGAGGGGCCTCAAGACCAGGACGTTCAAGAAGAAGCTGGAGGCCTGTGGTAGGGGATGGTACGACGAGCTGCAGTCCGTGCTGTGGTCCATCCGCACCACCGCGACCAAACCGACTGGGGAGACCCCATTCTTCCTGGTCTACGGAGCGGAAGCAGTCCTCCCTCACGAGGTCAGACGTCGCTCCGCGTGGGTCCTGGCGTTCGATGAGGCGCAGCAGGACGCCATGCGGGGGATGGATCTCGTGCTGGGGGAGGAACGTTGCCGGGAGGCCGCGCTGCGAGCGGCGAGGTATCAGCAGGCGTTGCGGCGATATCACTGCCGCAACATCCGCCCCAAGACTCTCGAGGTAGGAGACCTCGTGCTCAGGCGGGTTCTCTCCAGGGAGGGGTTGCACAAGCTCTCTCCCATGTGGGAGGGCCCGTTCAAGGTTGTTCATGTTTCCAGGCCCGGCTCCGCGCGCTTGGAGACTCAGGAGGGAGTGCCAGTCCAGAATGCATGGAACATCTAGCACCTCCGAAGGTTCTACCCCTGAAAAGGCCTAGAGCCTGTGAAGCAAGGCGAGTGCCTGTGAAGCTATCGCGTTTTGGAAAGGCCCAGAGCCTGTGAAGCAAGGCGAGTGCCTGTGAAGCTATCGCGTTTTGGAAAGGCCCAGAGCCGTTGAAGCAAGGCGAGTGCCTGTGAAGCAGTCGCGTTTTTAAAGGCCCAGAGCCTGTGAAGCAAGGCGAGTGCCTGTGAAGCTATCGCATTTTGGAAAGGCCCAGAGCCTGTGAAGCAAGGCGAGTGCCTGTGAAGCTATCGCGTTTTGGAAAGGCCCAGAGCCTGTGAAGCAGTCGCGTTTTTAAAGGCCTAGAGCCTGTGAAGCAAGGCGAGTGCCTGTGAAGCTATCGCGTTTTGGAAAGGCCCAGAGCCTATGAAGCAAGGTGAGTGCCTATGAAGCAATCGCATTTTGGAAAGGCCCGGAGCCTGTGAAGCAAGGCCAATGCCTGTGAAGCTCGCCGCCCCGTGACACTCTCACGTAATAATGAGTGGGGCTGTACATGCCCCGGAGTCTTAGGAGCGCCGGCCTCAGGCCCTGGGGCTCCCTCCCACGCCCAGTGGTAGCACTTAGCTCCGCGCTGGTGAGAAGACGTCGAAGACTAGATTAGGTGCCGGACGCGGCCTTTTCATTTGCTTTCCGCAGTTGACGTGTTCACTTGCATTTGAAGTCTTATTGAAGTTATCGTTGTTGCTGATTTGTGGTTCGTCGATTTTTGCTCCTTGCTTTGGTTTCTCTCACAAACGACCTCGCGAGGGGTGGTACTCAAACGCCCTCGCGAGCATTTCTGCTCTAGCCGCTGGAAGGTTTCATGACCCGGGCACGTTACAAGAGCACCCCTCTAGCCCGTGCCCCTCGGGCACCGCGACGCGCACACAGGGCCTGGGTCGGTCGCCCCCCCGGCAGGGGCCAAAAACTATCTACGCACATGCGTGTGGTAAAGAGGCGCAAAAATAAGATCAAGGTAATGGCTAAAACGGCGATAATTCCCAACACGCCCCAGCGGGGCTCCATGCAGCTGTTTTGTCTTACACAGGAAACAAAAGGAAAAGAAAGGACGAGCCCGGCGCGGCCCTCCTTACGCCGGCCCGCGGAGGCGACACGGGCTGCCTCCGGGCCTCAGGCGGACTCCCTCTCGCGCTTCACCAGGGTACGACGGCGGGCGGAAGAACCACCACCTCCCAAGCCAGCTCGACGGCGCGGGGGTGGGCTTCTACCACCGCTGGAGGAGTTGCTTGAGGAAGAGTTGACGAAGCTTGGGGAGTCGCGGACGCCGCCATCTGCGCGGGCACTATCTCCTCCATCACCATCAGAGCGGGGCCCGCGGACGCGGTCGTCGTCCTCAGGGCAACACCCCGCGCGGCGACCATCTTCCCCAAACACCCTCACATAGAGGGTGGCGTCGCCATCGAACCTGAAGTGCAGAGTACACCGGCGCTCCAGGCCGCGAGCGCAGGTGAACGCCTGCCAGCCACGAGTTAAGGCCAAGCCCCCGCTGGCGGAGACCTCCAGCGCGACCCATGAGGACCTGCTGCAGCAGCCCTCCGCCTGGAGCCAGAGGCCGCCAGGAGCGCCGGCCGGGAGTTCACCAAGGAGGAAGCGAGGGAGTGGGAGCCGGGCGCTGGTCGGCTCCATCGACCAGACCACGAACTTCGGCAGCGCCTGCACAGCGCGAAAGCGCGGCCTGGGGGAGCGCACAACCCAGGCACGTCCCTCGGCCACGGCGGCTCGCCCGCCGCCGCGCTGGGAGCTGTCCCCATGACCGCCAAACGCTACCGGGGCGGGCACCGGGTGCTTTCGAGGGCGCCCACGACCGCGCTTGGGCGGGGGAGAGGCAGGACCGGCCTGAAGGGCCTTCCCCTTCTCCGCAGCCGAGTACCTCCTCAATGGAGCCATCACACCAAGACGAAGCAAGAACTGGGGGCAGAGGAGAAAGCAAGGAGATATGGACTGGAAGGGCACGCGCCGCACAGTACTTATAGCCGGCGAAGGCCAACCGCCGGCCTCCACGATCACAGGTAATCATGACACGATTTGCATGCAGGGACTTGTCCACCTCGCGCGATCACCGAGGCGTCCTGGGGAAGTGGAGTCGCCCACGTCCCATCAACCGCCACGCGGCGCCCAAGGCCGCAGGCTGTTAGGGCCCGCGACGCTACGCCTTTGCCCTTTCGCCTCTTGGCACGGCCAAGTCCATGCGCGCCTCGGGCCCGGGGGCTACTGTCGGCGTTCTGGGAACGGGGGTCCCCAGACTTGCCTGCCTGCGGCCTGCGGCGTGGCTCAAAGGAGGCCCAACATGGCCCATCTTCATCAGCACAAGACTCAAGACCCTCGCGAGGGGGCCAAGCCTCGCGAGGCAGACGACACGGTGCATCCTCAGGCGCAGCCTCCTCAGGCTGGCTCGCGAGGAGACGGAGATATCAAGGCAGGGTACCTCACGAGGTGCCCGTGACGCAAGCCATGATGATCGAGGATGCCAGGCGGGCGCCAGCGCACGCAACGTCCTTCTTTCCTCTTTGGTGCAAAGGGGGCAAGCGCAGCCGCAGAGTACCGAGGCATCAGGCAAAGGTTGCCATTTTGGTGCAACGAGACCAGCACCAAACGGACTACGAGACGGAGGTCACCATGGAGCCTAGCACGGCGTCACCGCAGAGTCTTTCGCAGGCGAAGACCAACTTTAGTCAGGATAAGAGTACTTGTTGTCCCCCTTCAAATTAGCCTGCCATTGTTGGCTCCCTTCCCGCTCGATATTTGGGAAGAGGACCAGGGCCCCTATAAATAGGACCGGCCACCCACGTAGCAAAGGGTTCGGTTCGGCATGAGGATCTGACTAGCAAGCAGAGAGAGTAAGTGAGAGAGAGAGAGACAAAGGTGACTGAACTTCTCCCAGTAGTTTGTCGCCCCAGCCAAGAACAGACCCTCGTGAGGCTGTTCTTCCTTGTACTATTCATCATCACCAGCCCCAGGAGGCAATCCATCCACCACACACTGGAGTAGGGTATTACACCACAATGGTGGCCCGAACCAGTATAAATCTTGTGTCCCTTGTGCAGTTCCTTTAGTAGTTTTAGATCTTTGTGAGATGGGGGGGGGTAGAGGGCGAGATTTCCGCGCGCACCCCAGTGTTCGAACCTTAAGGGTCTGCCGGAACCCGTGAATCCGACATATACGCTTTGAAACATAAGTATTTTGCGAAGTGCGGCGTGGGTGTAAATCTGACAAATGAAATTGCAGATGGCGCCGGATTAAATCCGGAAAAGCAACAACTCCTACGCCGGCTGAAGGCTGGTGAGAGTGTGCTGAGAAAGGTGAGGCGGGAGAAGAACGATCTCCAAGATGCCAATACCAAGCTGGGCGTTGAACTGAAGGATGTTCGTGCCCAGCTGTTGGACTCCGTTAAGGAGAATCAGCGGCTTCGACGCGGCATATTTAGTAAGTTCTTAAACGAACTTTGAAAAAAGAGTTCGGCGAGGAAGTCGACTAACAGAGTAATGTCTGTAGGTATGCTAACAGGTCGTCCTGCAGAGGAAATGCCCGGTTCTATGGGTGACCTTCTTCCCGAGCTCTCACAACTGCATGAGCGAGTTCGGCAGGTGATGCAAGGCGTCGCCCAGGCCTTGTGGCCATCCGTCTCCATGCCCGAAGGCCTTGGAGAGCTTGTAGAGAAGTTGAAGGGAGCGCGACGGTGCTTCCGATTGTGGAAGATGTCGGCCTACCGTCAAGGCGCCAGGGAGGCCTGGGCCATGGTGAAGACGTGGTACACGAAGGCTGACCCAAACCACATGGCCGAGGTCGGACCCGTGGGGCCCGATGGGAAGGAGATCCCTGTGAGCTTAGTATACGGCCAAGTAGAATTGGCCGCAAAGTATTCCCAATAGGACTGTAAGCTAGACAGCCTGTTAGATGGTATTGAAGAGGAATACAATCAGTCAGATTGACTATGTAATTTTAATTGACATGTGTAATGCCTTCTAGCCAGATTGTAAATCGTTTGTCATGGCCGACCTTTTCGCTTCAACCTCGGGACCTGACGGTCCAGAGTGTGTTCGAATACCCTCGCGGTTATATAAGAACCGGGGTATGCATGGAGACCAGGCGTAGGGGTCATTAGTGCTTGAACAGACAAGTGCCCAACTAGTTATGTTATATTACATGGTTAGTAAGAAACATCTTCCAGGGAGAATAGTTCCGTTAGGGGTTCCTTTCCCTGGGAGGCATGCCCTAAATTGCATGTCCATTCTGCGAAAAGAGACGCAGGAAAAACATCTGGGGGCGTATAGATAAATAAGTGAGAAAAAAAGATCATCTTTAGTTCACCGACCGAATATTCCCTTAAGAACGCTAGCTTTCGGCTTCACCCAGTCTGAGGTACACATCCGGCTGACCCGGTAGTAACAATCGCAGAGGTGCTCCCTTTACCACCTAGCCGAACAATCGGGAACGTAGGGGTAAGCACAGGAGCCAGGCAACCCAGCTTGGCCAAAACTTAAGTCATATCGATGCATATAATGGTGAATAAAAGGTACATGCGGAAGTGTGACACATGTGTTGGGCATGAAGCCCGTATAAATAAGCTTCTGTTTAAAGAAGCCCCCAGGTTTAATGAGCGCGGATAGCGCGTCACTTTATGAGCCTTTAAAGGCTATAAGAGAGAGAGAGGAGAAGGAGAGAAATGTAAGATAGAAAGTATATAAAAAATGGACAGAGGAAGGAGACGAACACAGAGTCCGGCGCTAGGCATAGAATCTTCAGAGACGGGCTGCGTTCCATGGGTTCAGCTCGAGTCGGTTATCTGATGCATCTCGCAGGCGGTACGCTCCACCGGTCAGGACTTGGTCAATTATGAAGGGACCTTCCCACTTGGGCTTGAGTTTGTCCTTTTTCTTGTCCGGCAGGCGTAGAACTAATTCGCCAACGTTGTAATTTTTGGCCCATACTTCTCTGCTTTGGTATCTTCAAGCCTGCTGTTGATAGAATGTGGAACGGGCTTTTGCCATGTCACGCTCTTCCTCCAAGGCGTCCAAACAGTCCTGCCGATCGAGCTCGGCTTCTCTTTCTTCATACATGCGCACTCGAGGTGAGTCATGTATTATGTCGCAGGGCAAAACTGCCTCTGCACTGTACACCATGAAGAATGGTGTGTATCCGGTGGTGCGATTCGGCGTGGTCCGCAGCCCCCAGAGTACGGAGTCAAGCTCCTCTACCCAGTGCGTATTAGATTCCTTAAGGGATCGCACTAATCTGGGTTTGATGCCGCTCAAGATAAGACCATTTGCACGTTCGACCTGGCCGTTAGTTTGTGGGTGATAGACGGAAGCATAATTGAGCTTGATGCCCATATTTTTGCACCAGAGTTTTACCTCGTCGATGGTAAAGTTCGTGCCGTTATCAGTGATGATGCTGTGGGGGACGCCGTAACGGTGTACAACCCCGGATATAAAGTCTATCACCGGTCCGGATTCGGCCGTCTTAACAGGCTTGGCTTCTATCCATTTGGTGAACTTATCCACCATGACCAGTAAGTATTTTTTCTTGTGGGTTCCGCCTTTAAGGGGTCCAACCATGTCAAGCCCCCAGACCGCGAAGGGCCAAGTGATGGGGATAGTTTGGAGAGCGGTGGGTGGCATATGGCTTTGGTTTGCAAAATGCTGGCAACCGACGCATCGTTGGACTAAGTCCCGGGCGTCTGCCTGGGCCGTCGGCCAATAAAAGCCTATACGGAAGGCCTTGCTTACAAGGGACCGAGCTGCAGCGTGATGACCGCCGAGTCCGGCATGAATTTCAGCCAGGAGGTTCCGCCCTTCCTCTTCGGAGATGCACCTTTGAAGGACTCCGGTAGTGCTTTTCTTATAAAGCTCTCCCTCATGGACTTTATAGGCTTTAGATCGCCGCACTATGCAACGTGCCTCATTTTGATCCTTGGGGAGTTCCTGCCTAGTAAGGTAGGCGAGGAATGGTTCTGTCCATGGGGCGATGACGACCATTATTATGTGGGTTGAAGGTGTTATTTCATTGGCAGAGCCTCCAATTATGTCAGAGTGTTCGGTGTCGGGCAGTGCGGTTGGGTCCGGGCTGTTATTGCCGGGTTCCCCTTCCCATACCACGGATGGCTTGAACAGCCTTTCCAAGAAGATGTTGGGGGGGGGGGGGACTGCATCGCGTTTTGCGCCGATGCGTGCCAGGACATCTGCCGCCTGATTATTTTCCCGGGCTATATGGTGAAATTCGAGCCCTTCGAACCGAGCTGACATTTTTAGGACAGTGTTGCGATAAGCTGCCATTTTTGGATCCTTGGCATCAAAGTCTCCATTTATTTGGGATATTGCAAGGTTCGAGTCCCCGTGCACCTCTAGGCATTGAATGCCCATGGATACTGCCATCCGGAGACCATGTAAAAGGGCCTCATATTCGGCTGCATTGTTGGAGTCTGTGTACATTATCTAGAGTACGTATTGAACTGTCTCTCCTGTGGGGGACGTCAAAACGACGCCAGCCCCTAGACCGGCCAACATTTTGGAGCCGTCGAAGTGCATGACCCAGTTTGAATATGTGCCGTACTCTTTAGGGAGTTCGGCCTCCGTCCATTCTGCGACGAAGTCGGCCAAAACTTGCGACTTGATAGCTCGCCGTGGCTTGTAAGTTATGTCGAACGTGAGGAGCTCAATGGCCCATTTTGCAATCCGGCCCGTCGTGTCGCGGTTGTTTATAATATCGTTAAGTGGCACTTCCGAGGCTACTGTTATTGAACACTCTTGAAAGTAGTGTCGCAGCTTCCGGGATGCCATAAATACCACGTACGCAATCTTTTGATAATGCGGGTACCATGACTTGCACGGAGTAAGGACAGTGGACACATAGTAGACCGGCTTTTGAAGGGGGAATTTGTGTCCGTCCGTTTTTCGTTCGACGACGAGCACTGCGCTTACGACCTGATGGGTTGCTGCAATGTATAATAGCATTGGTTCGCCAATGTTTGGCGCGGCCAGGACTGGGTTTGTTGCCAGGATGGCTTTTATTTCGTCGAGTCCGGTCGTGGCTGCATCCGTCCACTCGAAGTGTTCGGTGCGCCGAAGGAGGCGGTAAAGGGGTAGGGCCTTTTCTCCCAAGCGGGAGATAAAGCGGCTTAGAGCCACCACACATCCGGTTAATTTTTGTATTTGTTTGAGGTCCTTTGGGATATCCAATTGTGACAGAGCTCGGATCTTGGCTGGATTTGCTTCAATCCCTCTACCGGATACAATGAAGCCCAAGAGCTTTCCGGCTAGAACGCCGAAAACGTATTTTTCCGGGTTGAGCTTGATGTCGTATGTTCGGAGGTTATCGAATGTTAGCCTCAAGTCGTCTACTACATCATCTACGTATGCCTCCACTATTTTGCAGATCTGGTTTGCCAGACATGTCTGAATCAGGCGCTGATATGTTGCACCAGCATTTTTGAGCCCGAAGGGCATTGTGTTGAAGCAGAATGGGCCATATGGTGTGATGAATGCCGTTGCGGCTTGGTCTGACTCTGCCATCTTTATTTGATGGTAGCCATAGTATGCGCCGAGGAAACACAACGAATCGTGTCCTACGGTAGCGTCGATAATTTGATTGATGCGGGGGAGAGGGAAGGGATCCTTTGGGCAAGCCTTGTTAAGGTCTTTAAAATCAACGCACAGGCGCCAGGATTTGTCCTTCTTTGGTACCATGACCAGGTTTGCTAGCCATTCCAGGTGTTTTATATCTTTGATGAATCCAGCCTCCAATAGCTTGGCTAGTTCCTCTCCCATGGCCTGTCTCTTAGGTTCGGAAAAACGCCGAAGAGCCTGTTTGACTGGCTTGAATCCTTTTAGGATATTTAAGCTGTGTTTGGCCAGCCTGCGTGGGATTCCTGGCATGTCTGGAGGGTGCTAGGCGAAAATGTCCCAGTTCTCTCGTAGGAACTCTCGCAGTGTGGGGTCTACATCAGGGTTTAACTGTGCCCCGATGGAAGCTGTTTTATTGGGGTTCGTTGGATGGACCTGGAATTTGACTATTTCGTCCGCCGGTTTAAAGGAGGTGGACTTGGATCTTTTTTCGAGTATCACATCGTCCCTATTCACCGTGGAGCACAGCGCAGTCAGTTCCTCAGCCGCTAGGGCTTCGGATAGCGCCTCGAGGGCCAGTGCGGCCGTCTTGTTTTCGGCGTAGAGTGCTATGTCCGGATCACTAGCGAGAGTGATGATTCCGTTAGGCCCGGGCATCTTGAGCTTCATGTACCCGTAATGGGGTATTGCTTGGAAGATTGTAAACGCTTCCCTCCCTAGCAGAGCGTGATATCCACTACTGAACGGGGCCACTTGAAACATGACCTCTTCGGACCTGTAATTATCCGGTGTGCCGAACACCACATCTAGTGTGATTTTTCCTGTACAGCGTGCTTCCGGACTGGGGATTATTCCTCTAAAGGTTGTGCTGGTTCGCTCAATGCGGTTCCAGTCTATTTCCATTTTTGAAGGGTTTCCTCATAAATGAGGTTCAATCCGCTGCCGCCATCCATGAGTACCTTGGTAAGACGAAAGCCGTCCACTATTGGACTGAGGACCAATGCGGCTGGTGCTCGGGCTGTTTGGAATTTAGGTTCATCACTGGCGTTAAAAGTAATAGCCGTGTCACTCCATGGGTTTATTGTTGCTACTTGGTAGACTTCGGCAAGGCTGCGGAGTGTTCTTTTTCGCATATTATTTGATGCGAAAGTCTCGAAGACTGTTAATACCGTACTGGTGTCTCTGGGGTGGCTTTCTGTGGCTTCTGGAATAAGAAGATCTTTGCCAATTTTTGCCACCTGCCGGAGTATCCAACATGCTCTAAGGCTGTGAGTTGGTGTGGCGCCCTCTGCACTGTGAATTTTACAGGGTCCATTAAGCCATCCTTCCAGTATGGTTCCGTGCCCTGTAGAGGGCTTTTGCTTTTTGGTATTGAACCCGGGTGTCTGGCGATGATGCACCCTTTTATTTCGGACTGGGTTTGTATTCAGGGCCGGATTGTCCCAAAATTTTATTTCGATTTTCCAGGCGCTTTCCATCGCACAGTACTTTCGTACTATGGATGCCAAGTCAGCGAAGCGTGTAATATCATGGCGACTTATGGCGTTAAGGATTCCCTTGTCCATGCAATTATTGCAGAAGAATGAAACTGCGTCTTCCTTGCGGCAGTCCTTTATCCTGTTCATAACCAGGAGGAATCTGGCCTAGTAATGATGTACTATTTATTCGGGCTCTTGCCTAATTTGGGATAGATCGCTTATGTACGGGTGGGTGGAATCAAATCCGAAACCTCACCCAATTTGAGACCCCGGGGCCAAGGAGTTTCCGAACTCGGAAGTTTGGATTCTTGGATGCTGTCCAATGAATATAGCCCATCGCCTGACTTTAAGTTCAGGTCTTGAGTGATGTCCTCCCCTCCGCGGGTATCCGGCTTGGAGGGATCGGGCATCCGGACATAGCTAGTCCTTAAGATAGATGAAGGGTCGCCGCACTGTCCCTCTACCACGACAACGTGATGGGTGACTTGGGGAGAGTTAATCTCTCTCAGATCGGGTTTAGGCCCAATCTGGTCGTAATCCGTAGTGACTCCCAGGGCGGCGATGAGATCCAAGAGCTCGTTTAGGGAAGAGAGCTCCATTGGATCTAGCTGCTCGGCGAATTCCGAGCTGACGTGAAGATTGCTTTCGATGACCCGAGAGGTCATCGTCGGCGCAGCAGCCGAACAGGCGGTCATAAGGAAACCACCTAGCCGGAGAGTTTGGCCGACAGCCAAAGCTCCCTTAGCAACAGTGCCGTCTTTAAAGACGGGATGAGGCATCCTTCCTGATGGCGACGACACATAGGAACTCTCAATGAAAGCACCAATGTCGGTGTCAAAACTGGCAGATCTCGGGTAGGGGGTCCCGAACTATGCGTCTAGGCGGATGGTAACAGGAGACGAGGGACACGATGTTTTTACCTAGGTTCGGGCCCTCTCGATGGAGGTAAAACCCTACGTCCTGCTTTATTAATATTGATGATATGGGTAGTACAAGAGTAGATCTACCACGAGATCAGAGATGCTAAACCCTAGAAGCTAGCCTATGGTATGATTGTCTGTGCCTACGGACTAAAATCCTACGGTTTATATAGACACCGGAGAGGGCTAGGGTTACACAGAGTCGGTTACAATGGTAGGAGATCTACATATCCGTACCGCCAAACTTGCCTTCCACGCCAAGGAAAGTCCTTTCTGGACACGGGACGAAGTCTTCAATCTTGTATCTTCATAGTCGAGGAGTCCGGCCGAAGGTATGGTCCGGCTATCCGGACACCCGCTAATCCAGGACTCCCTCATCTAGCTTTCCAACAAAGTTGGTTTCGTTGAATTCGGAGTCCGTTTGCAGAAGTTGTGTCAGTTTTGGTGTCCTTCAAAAGACTGCAGCGGTACTACCGCTCATGGGAGCGGTACTACCGCTTGGAGGGGATGTAATTTTTTACTACCGCTCTTGGGAGAGGTACTACCGCTTGGAGTGGATATAATTTTTTACTACCACTCCAGAGCGGTACTACCGTGGCTACTTCCATGGCTACTTCCGCTCCAGACCAAAAATTCGTCTTAAGTCCAGCGGTGGTAGGCACGGATGTATTTTTTTGTATCGCTCGCAAGCAGTAGTACCGCTACCCTTAGCGGTAGTACCGCTACCCCTAGCGGTAGTACCGTGAGGACGAGCGATAGTACCGCTCCGGCGGTTCTACCGTCCTTTTGCCTCCTCGCTGTTGTTTTTCAAAGAGCTTCCACTGCCCTAGCGGTAGTATCGCTCCCACGAGCGGTAATACCGCTCTGTGCGGGCTGTGAGCATAACGGTTGGATTTTCCCCACCTATAAAAGGGGGTCTTCCTCCCCAATGAACCTCATCTCTTAAGCTCGTGTTCTTCCCCCATTGTTGACCTTCTTCGAGCTTGCTATCTCTCAATCCCTCCATGGATTCTTGCTAGTTTTGGGGGGAACAGAGATAGGAGATCTAGATCTACATTTCCACCAATCACTTTCTCCTCTAAGTGAGGGGAACCCCTTGGATCTAGATCTTGGAGTTCTTCGTGTTCTCTTCTTTGTTCTTCATCTCATTTTCCTCTCTAGCATTAGTTGCTTTGGTGGGCTTTGGGAGAGAAGGACTTGGGCCCTCTGTGTGCCCTTGCCATTGCATTTGGTGCATCGGTTTGAGTTCTCCATGGTGATACGTGGAAGTTACAAGTTGAGAAGCTTATTACTCAAGTGCTTGGTACCGTTAAGCTTGTTCATCTTGGGTGCCTTGGTGCCCTAGACGGTGGTGGTTTTCAGAGCTCAATCATTGTGCTGTAAAGCTCTGGGCATGCGTAGGGGTCTCTAATTAGGTTGTGGAGATCACCCCGAGCAATTTGGGGGGTTTCGGTGAACGCCCCCAAGGGTTGCCAAAGTGTACGGGTTCGGTGACCGCCCCAAGGGTTGCCATTTGTGCGGGTTCGGTGAACGCCCTCAAGGGTCCCTTTGTGGAATCACGTCATCTTGCATTGTGGGAGGGTGTGAGGAGATTACGGTGGCCCTAGTGGCTTCTTGGGGAGCATTGTGCCTCCACACCGCTCCAAACGAAGATTAGCATCCGCAAGGGTGTGAACTTCGGGATACATCGTCGTCTCAGCGTACCTCGGTTATCTCTTACCCGAGCCCTTTACTTATGCACTTTACTTTGTGATAGCAATATTGTTTCTTGTCATATATCTTGCTATCACCTAGTTGTTTATCTTGCTTAGCATAAGTTGTTGGTGCACATAGGTGAGACTAGCCGCTGTAGGTTTTGTGCTTGACAAATTAACCGCTAGGTTTATTCCGCATTTGTTCAAGCCTAAACCGTAATTATTAAAGCGCCTATTCACCCCCCTCTTGGCGACATCCACGGTCTTTCACTATGCTCCAGCGAAAGGAGGGGACATGATCCCATTGCTTTGTTCAGGTCGTTGGGTTAGGATTAAGTTTGTGGTTTGGACTTCGTTCGCCCGTGCTGAGAGGTGTTGTCGTTGACGTGAAGTAAGCCTTCCCTGCAACATCTTCATTATGGTGATGCTTCCTGGTGTCATCTGGATGTGTGTTGAGAAATATGCGCCCTTAGTCTACTTTTTTGTATTTGAATTTTTGTGTGCAGGTTTGAGGTCTATCTTGGTGGCACTGTCTTGCGAAGTGGCTGGCATGGATTTTCATTTTGGTCTTTCTGCTTTGGTTCCAGTCGGAGAAGTCTAGTCAATCTTGGATTCATCGGGGGGGCATTTGAGGTTTGCATTTTCAGATTACGTCTAGGGGACGTTCAACAAGCCCCTCTAATTGCAGATGTCTTATCTTCTACATCAACAACTTCCCGGTCGCTGCTTTTACAAACTCCTAAGTTTCAACTATTTGAACTCTCATACATTCGACTTGTTTGTGCTAGCTTTGTGCATCATATCAAAGGCCTCGACCAACACCCATTTGCACATTGCACCAAGACACCGAGGAGTTTCATTGTTGGTTTATATTTTTTGAGTTGGTCACCATCTGTTTCTTGCAGTCCACAGTCAACACCGTCTATTCACTTGAATTATTTTTATTACACTACTTAATTTATTATTTATGCTTGCCTCAACCTCTGGTTTATTTCATCAGTAACTAGGTGTTCTACCTCGATAGCCATGCCATTCCCTCTTGTCGGGGTAAATAGCCATGAGTAGCCCAACCAGCTTCCCCTAGCCCCTCAGAAAAAATTATGAGCCCATCCGGCTCATAAGAAGACTCAAGACTTGGGCCGCCTCCCCCCTAGCCGGCTACCTTCCTGGCCGGCTTCGGGGGCGGCCCGCCTTTTCACCCTCATGAAGAAAGCTGTGGAGGGCCGGCTACGGCAGGGCTGGCTACGGCAAGGCTGGCTACTGCCAAGCCGGCTCCCATAAAGCAGTCAACGCCGTACCCGCAATGTATGCATCCACTCTGCGATGATGAAGCGGGGCGTGGCTACAGTAGAGCCTGCCACCCCCAAAAACCCGGAGCACGCCTGGTACAGCGCGTCGTGCGGGCAGCTGCGGCCCGCCCAGCGCGGCACTGTGGCCACGGCGGCTCTGACGCCGTCCACGATGGGCCGCCAGCGTGGCCCCCGAGGCGGTGGGCCCCTTCGGGCAGAGAGATGCCGAAGGCGGCCGCACCTCCTCTCAAGCCGGCAAGACAGAGGGCCGGCTTCACGTAGCTGGCCTGCCGCCCTCCTCGAAGGAGACGCCCATTAAGGAGACAAGATGCGGCGGGGCTACAGTAATCGCCCGCCAGGGCGGCGTTACTGTAGCCACGCTTACCCCGTCCAAGCCTGCGTCAACGACGTGGAGTAACAGTAACGAGCTGCCGACCAGGCCCTGGCCAGTGGGGCCGGCCTGTCGACCCAGGAGCCGGCAGCCAGCGGGACCCACCAGCCGGCGGGCCCCAGAAGCCGGCGGAGAAGCCGGCAAGCATAGTCACAGACAGCTAGGCCCCGCGCCCAGTCGGATTACCATTGTACCCCCGGGGGGTAGGCCTATATAAACCCCCCGGTGCACCCATGCAAAGGGTCGGACTCTCATTCTAGACCTAGACACAACACAAGGAGAAGAAGCAGGCTGAGCTGAGCCTTTCTTCCTCCTTCCACCCAAAACAGCTCGAGGAGCATTGTAGCTACTTGTCCACTTAGTAACCATGCGGAGACCCCGCAGAGCAGCAGTAGGGGTATTATCTCCCCGGAGAGCCCTGAAGCTGGGTAAGATTCGCCGGCGTGCATGTCTTCGCCTCATCCCGTTTCCAAGCACCGGCGATGTTCTATTGCCCCCCGCAATGATAAGCCACCCGTTGGCATATGTCGCTCCTACCACCCGACACCTCTTCCATCGTGTTGCCCTCCTCTAGCGACATGGGGAACATAGTCGTCGTCGTCGTTAGAGGGTCCACCCGTGAAGCCTGGGGAGGCTCAGTGAAGGTCGCGGCGAGGCGCTCCCTTCATGGTGATGTGGCACTAGATCCGAGACTGCCTGCTGGCTTGGGACGACGTCCTTCCTCATGGCGATGGTGACAGTCACTGGCACACGGGGCATAGGGTGAGCAACCTCAGCTAGATCAAGGATGACGGTGGCGTGCGTGATGTTGCGGCACGGCGGGCATCAGGCTTGAGTCTATATGGGCTCAATCTGAGCCCGTACGGTCCTATCGGATTTCGGGTTCCGGCAAAACCCTTGAGGTTCGAACTCTGGGGTGCGCACGAAGATATCTCCTCCCCCTAGCTCGTAGAACAAAGGACACATGGTTTATACTGGTTCAGGCCACCGATGTGGTGTAATACCCTACTCCAGTGTGGTATGGTGGATTGCCTCTTGGGCTGAGGATGGATGAGTACAAGGGAAGAACAACCTCCTGAGGAGAGGTGTCCTTGAGCTCGGTGAGCTTGTCTGGTGGCCTTGGTGGAATGGATCCGGTCCAAGATGAGATGCCTCCCTACGGTGGTGGCTAGTCCTATTTATGGAGGCACTGGTCCTCCTCCCAAATGTTAGGCGGGAAGGGATCCCACAACGGCCAATTTGAAGGGGGACAACTAGTACAAGCTATCCTGACAAAAGGTGGTCTTCGCCTGCCAAAGGCTCTGGTGGTGACACCGTCCTGGGCTCCACGATGACCTCCATCCTGCTGGTCTTGGCCTTGTTGCACCAATATGGAAGTCTTTGCCTAATGCCTCGGGACTCCTCGCCTGCGCCTGTCCCTTTAGCACCAAAGAGGAAATGAGGACACTGCGCACGCTGGCGCCCGCCTGGCCTTGGTTGTCATGGCTTGCATCACATCATGGCATTTCGGTCATTGCATATCATTTTCCTTTTTTTCGAATACATAACAGGTTATTACTTACCTTGTTTTTCCTGGAGCTGCCTCTTCACCTAGCCCAGCTCCTCCTCGGCCTCTGCCAGTTTCTGCTGCAGTCCGGAAACTTCGGTAGTATGTGAGGCTGCGGCCAACAATGACGCGTGTGTTTACATTTCAGAAAAATTTAGTTAGTTTCCTGCAATAAGAGATTGGTCCACTGTCCGGCTTTTTCTTTCCGAACACCGGATAGTGTCTCAGGGGCTACTGTCTATATTGGGATTTTCTCTTTTTGCGTCGCTTACCTCAAAACCTGTCAGCAGGCTGCTGCAGGCTTCGGTTAGTCCACTCTTGGCGGACTGAACCCTTTTAATTACTGTGCCCATAAGGACACGGTGCTCATACACAATGGAAGCGCCTCGCAGTGCTTCCAGCAGATTATCCGGTGCCCCTGGTTGGACAGGGGTCAACAACAGAATAGGCATCCCCCTTCTTTCGAAGGAGGCCGCGTGCTGGATTCTGGAGCCGCATCAGTCTCCGGAATCGAGTCCGGCTGAGGGCCGAACTGAATACGGCCGTCTCCACCAGTCTCCTTGGGGATTGATTCCCCCTGGTGTCCGGCGACAGGGGGTTTCGCCTTCTGGCACCTCCTGAGCTTCTCCCCCGCCAGGAACAGTCCTTCGGGACAGCACCTCCGCATCGTCCTTGGCCTTGGGGGAGTGAGCGGCCGGCGGAGACTCGCTGGCCATCGCCTTGGAATCCAGCGAACCTCCTGACGAGGATCGCAGGGAGCTGTTGTGGGCTGGACTACAATAACATAACCAATCATGTCAATGCAATGAGGAGGAGAAACTTTATGGGTGGATATAAGTCTTAGCACTTACGATGCGGCCCGCGGTTTAGTGCGGGGGCGTTGCTCCGGAGTGCTTTCAACGTCCCATGCGGAGCTGCCCACAAGTGGGCCTTTCCCCTTCTTGGGCGCCTCTGCCTCCAGAATAGTGGAGGCCACCCTCTTTTTCTTCCCCTCATCAGGGGGAGGGTTGTTTTCCTCCTCCTCATCGTCATCGTCTTCGGTGGCGGAGGGATGAATCTTGTCTTTGGACATTGCGTCCAAAGCACCCTTGATGCAGGGGCCACTCCGGACTCCCTTGGCCTTCCCTGTGGCCTTCTTCTCCATAGCCTTGTAGGGCGCCGACACCAGCATCTTCGCTGAACGCGGGATGACTGGTTCTTCAGGCAGCGGAGCCGGACATTGGGTCCGCTTCGCCCTCTCCATCTAGTCCTGAAGAAACGATGACGATAAAAGCTTAGACATCATCCTTGAAACATGCAAGTAAGGGATGCAGTAAGAATAAGATACCTCATTGGTGAGGTGGTTAATGTCATGCCCGTGGTCTGAATCTGTGGCCGGCGGTGTTTCGTTGCCCTTAAAAAGCAACCTCCAGGCATCTTCGTGAGTGTTTTCGAAGAGCCTCTTCAGGGTATGGTGCTTCTTCGGATTTAACTCCCATAGAGGGCGGCTTCGACTTTGGCATGGGAGAATCCGGTGAACTAGCATCACCTGGATTATATCGACGAGTTTGATATCTTTATCCACCATGCTTTGAATGCACGTTTGCAGCGCTGTTAGCTCGTCTGACGAACACCAGATCGGGCCCTTCTAGACCCAGGAGGTGAGTCGCATGGGAGCGCCAGAGTTGAATTTGGCAGTTGCGGCCCAGGTGGTGCCGCAGGGTTTTGTGATATAGAACCAATGTTTTTGCCATTCTTTTGCAGTCTCCACGAAAGTGCCTTTCGGCCAGGAGACATTGGCCAGCTTGCTCACCATGCGCCTCCGCACTCCGTGTGCTGGCCGTCCACCATCTTCGGCTTCACATTGAAGACCTTGAGCCACAACCCGAAGTGGGGTTGGATGCGGAGGAAGGCCTCACACACGATGATGAACGCCGAGATGTTGAGGAGGGAGTTCGGGGATAGATCATGGAAGTCTATCCCGTAGTAGAACATCAGCCCGCAGACGAAGGGGTGGAGTGGAAACCCTAACCCGCGGAGAAAATGAGGGATGAATACTACCCTCTCGTTGGGCTTCGGCGTGGGAACGATTTGTCCCTAGGCCAGAAGGTGGTGGGCGATTCCCTTCGCCAGGTACCCGGCTGCCCGAATCTCGGTGATTGTGGCACCCCGGCTTAGAGCAACCAGTTTACCTTGCATTGCCAGCCCAGAGATCGAGTCTTCTAGCAATGCACAACAACATGGTACAGAAACAACCGCTTTATTGATACTAGGGGAATACATAGGTCTGATATTACATCGAGATACGAGGCCAAGCGGCACACACGGTGCTGCTGGACAGTATGTACATTATTTAATGAACATGGCTGGGGCCTCGATCACACGAACTATGCGGCAACGGAAGAACGACGAAGTGGAACTCCATAGCACAGGGACACCGACGTGGACACGACCTAGACATGAGATGCGCCCGGATGCGAATCGACTTGCCTGAAAGATGGCATAACGCGGCAGGTCAGTACATTGAATGTACTTGCAAGCTCACAAGAAACATAAGCACGATGACAGACAATATAATGATAATTAATCAGGTTAAATCAATGCAAGAAATACTACAAATGCAATGCAGCCAAATAGTGCACCGAGTCACATGGACTCCCTTACCAGACGGTTATCTCGTAACCAAACGGTGACCACACCGGGGTCACACCTGAAACCAATTACTCATGAACACCTCGAGTGTTCAAGTTTCACTACGAAACAATGCATCACAACAATCACTTAGTTTCCAAGATTTATTATAAAAGTTGATCCATGGTGTGACTTACTCCCGAGTCTTGCCCATAACCGAGGACGCGGCTATCGATAGATTAAATACACTCTGCAGAGGTAGCACACTTTACCCACACTACGGAATACCTGGCCTCGCACTCCCATTCGGGTGGACCAAAGTATTCCGACGAAACCCTCCCTTTGTCATGCACTCTCCCCGGCCACTCCGACCATCCCCCTCTCAGGGCTAGGTCTTGGGTGGCCCCGTGTCTACCAAAGACACCAACGGCCACCGTCGTGGCAAAACTGTCCCAAACGGGGACAAGGTACCATAAACACAAAAACAAGCACACAAGGTTATGTCTGCTAACCGGGCCAGGGTATGCACGCCCATAACCTTCCCTCGCGGGAGGCACCGGTAAGAGCCACAACAAAGGACCGAATCAAGACCTTCCCATTAGGTAAATGTGGTCGCACTGAATTAAAACCCGATTCAGTCGCACCATGATGTGATCAACATCATATTCAAGTTGAACTTAATCCAATTTAACTTTGATAAAAACTTTTTATCAATAACATGATATAAAAAATTTCATGCAACTACTCGTCATGCGAAGCAAACAACTCATATTCAAGGATCAAACTTAACCACATAAGTATCTTGCAACACTAAAGATCAAAACTCTCTGGTTATAACTCATTTTTATCATCAAGCAATATTTTTATTAGTTCTTTATTTAAATGAAAGTATCACTTAGTAAAAATTGCTACCATTAATTTCCATAGCAATATGCATAGTGCAAAATCTTACTCTACTTAACCAAACAAGTTCATGCATTCAACCAGGAACTAAAACAAGCATATCATGCATAATAAAGTAACTAACAATCAACCAAATTTATTTATCAAATTTTAAATGCAAATAAGAACTCATATTCAAGTAGAAAATCATAGATATTGAAATAACACCATCCAAATGCTGGTGTGGGTTGCCTTAGTGTAGAGGAGGATCACACTCCTCTTAGGTTGCTTCAAGACAAGCTTCTCCTTCTAAAAATAATTTAAAACAACAAAAATAAATGTCAAAACACATTCTGAAAATCACCAGAAATTCTAGGCAACAGAGAAAAATCCACCCTTTGGTGTTCTGCTAGAGCTTTCTGTAACAAAGACAATGCAAAAAGAATCAATTCATTTTGGACTTCCGGTTTAGAAATGGTGGCTTGTCAAAGTTTAGTCAAATTTCTGAATTAAACAGAAATGGGGGGGGGGGGAGGGGGTGACGTCGAAGGCGTAAAGCGGGAGTGCGCCTACACTCGTACCGCTTCGGGCGCGAGTGGTGATGCTGAAACTGGGCCCCGCCCGTTAGGAGAGAGAGGGGGATCAAGATCAGAGGGGGCACGGCGCTTCGCCGGAGCTCACGCCGGCGACGAGGGGGTTCGGGGCTAGGCTAGAGGGATAGGATTGAAGCGGGGCTCGAGGCGCACCTACCCGTACCCGTGGCTTGGCGAGAGGTGAACGGAGTGGCTCGCGCTCGAGCTCGCAAGCTTCAATGGCGGACGGAGTTCGTCAGAGAGGGGGGAGACGATGGCTAGGGGCAGCCCCGAGGGCTTGGCGGTGTCCAGGCAGCAGCAACAGACCACCAAGGCCCTGCCCAAGCAGCTGCTTGAGCTCGAGAGACCCTAGAGAGCGGCGGCTGGCCTGCTGGGATCGCCGGAGTCCTCGGGTCGGGGCGACAGCCAGAGGCCTGCCCGACTGAGCTGCAGCCGTTCTACGTGTTCGTGGGGGTTGTGTAGAGTGTGGCTTGGCGAGAATTCGAGGCGGAGTCGCTTTATATAGACGGAGCAAGAGGGGAGGGGGACGTGTTGCCGCCGGAGCGCTATGGACATGCGGCGAACGTCGACGAGAAGCTCCAATGCGAGGGGGCAAGGCTCAGTGTCAACGCAGGAGCTTGCTCAGGCTCGCGGACGAGCACAGGAGGCGGTTGGAGAAGAGGACAAGCGCACGCGCGCACTGTTGCATCTTGGATGCGACACGCCCGTGCTTGCTGCGGCGGCTTCAGCGTCGGCGAGCGCTAGGGATCGGTCAAGGGTGATGGGTCGAGGTTTGTGGCACGGTGCGGCAGTCGGCGTCGAGCGCTGGAACGAGCACGCGCGAAACAGAGGGCAAGGCGCCAGCCAGAGCGCGTCGAGACACTGCCAGGCGTCGTGTCCTCACACGGTCACCAAGCTGGCATGGTCAAAATGACGTCCAGGAGCAGCCAAACCTTGTCTACGCGCTCGACCGTGCAGTGTTACGTCTAGGAGAGTTGATGGCTCATACCTAGGCCGACCAGATTGGACTCAACTAAGCTCGCAAGTTTCTAACCAGAAACTTGGTCGCCAAGTTTGACCACCTTCTAGAAGGCCATTAGGGCTGATCTCCTGGGGTTTATTGTTTCTTAGGAGGGTGCTTAATCTCAAGAAAGATCAAGGCCAAAATCTTAAGGGAAAAGGTACTTGCCGTACAAACTGGGATTTTAGGTCAGAAGAGAAATGATTTTCTATAGCAAAATTATTCCAAAAAGTGGTGCAATATTTTTGCATGGGAAGGTGGGCCAAGGTTCTAAGAATATTCATGATTTATCTCAGATTTTTCTAAGCAAGAAAAATCAAGGTTGCTTTGGAGCACAAGTTTCTGAAGTGAGTTTTAGAGAGGAAAATGAATATTTTTCTTTTAGGGAAAATATTCATTTGAATTTTGGCAATTTGTTGGAAGAATAAGGTAGGTAGGTCACTTGGGTGAAAGTCAAGGATATGCCCAAGTGACAAGTCCATTTGAAATGATTCAAAACTCACATCAAATCAGGGCAGAAACCACGGTGAAAACCAAGTCCGAAAAAAGAGAGAGGGCAAGTCCATAAAAAGAGAGAAGGCAAAATCCAGGCTGTCACAAACCTCCCCCACTTAGGATGAGTCTCTTCCTCAAGATTTGGTTGCTTGGCAAAACCATTCCGGGTATGCAGTCCTTAAAAATTCTTCTCTTTCCCAAGTTGCTTCTTCTTCGGTGTGATGCTCCCACTGAACCTTGTAAAATCGTATCTCTTTCCTGCGAGTGACCCTTTCTGTATGATCCAATATTCTAATTGGCTTATCCTCATACGTCAAATCCTTAGCGAATTCTATCTCTTCCATATCAGTCCTTTTCTCCGGTGGCGAGATACATCTCCTTAGCTGTGAGATGTGAAACACGTTGTGTACTTCTGACAATTCTGGTGGCAATTCCAACTGGTATGCAACTGTTCTGACTCTGGCCATGATGGGGAATGGATCGATATATCTGGGTGCCAATTTTCCTCGGGTCTGAAACCTCTTGACTCCTTTCATAGGGGTGACTCGGAGATATACGTGTTCTCCGGGTTCGAAGATGATCTGACGATGTTTGGCATCATAGTAGGTCTTCTGTTGGGATTTGGCCATTTGCAGTATGTCCCGGATTTCCTTGACTTGCTTCTCCGCTTCAAGCATCAAATCAGTCCAGAGAATGCGGCTGTCTCCGATTTGAGACCAATTCAATGGGGTGCGGCATTTCCGGCCATACAGGGCTTCATAGGGTGACATCTTTAAGTTGGCCCGGAAACTGTTGTTGTAGGAAAACTCGGCGTAGGGTAGACAGTCTTCCCACTTGGTTCCTTGGGCCAGTGTGCATGCCCGGAGCATATCCTCGAGTATTTGATTTACTCTCTCGATCTGTCCAGCTGTTTGAGGATGATAAGCCATGCTGTACTTCAGAGCGGTCCCCAAGGCTTGATGTAGTCGGGACCAAAATGCGGAGGTGAATAGAGATCCCCTGTCGGAGATGATAGTCTTGGGTACTCCATGCAGACTGACGTTTCTTGATACATACAGCTGTGCGAGTAGATTTGCATAGTATGTAGTCCAGATAGGCAGGAAGTGTGCCACCTTGGTTAAGGTGTCCACTATTACCCATATCACGTCGTTTCCTCGATGAGACCTTGGTAATCCGGCGATGAAATCCATGCAAATATCATCCCATTTCCATTGGGATACCGGCAGAGGCTGGAGGAGCCCGACGTGTTTTTGATGTTCCGCCTATACCTTCTTGCATATGTCGCAATAGGCCACAAAGTATGTGATGTCTTTCTTCATTCCATCCCACCAAAATACCTGACGAAGGTCCTCATACATTTTGGTACCACCGGGGTGAATTGAGTATGTTGCTTCATGCGCTTCTGCCAATATTTTCTTCTTCAGCCTTTCTTGGTTGGGTACGCAAAGTCTTCCTCGGAACCTTAGTGAACCTTGCTGATCCATAGAGAAATCTGGTGCATGCCCTTGGTGCATCTTCTGAACATATATTTGTAACACCTTATCATCCGCCTGAGCACTGCGGGTTTCTTCTTTGAGAGTAGGGGAAACTTCCAATATATTGGTAAGGCAGGTGTCGGTGATCACCAAATTTAGTTGCATGATTTCTTCATAAAGCTCTAGAGGTAAGGAATCCATTAGGGCATTAAGGTTGGCTGCTTTGCGGCTGAGGGCATCAGCCACCACATTAGCTTTGCCCGGGTGATAATTTATTCCGAGGTCGTAGTCGGTAACCAACTCGAGCCATCTTCGCTATCGAGGGTTCAAGTCCGGCTGAGTGAATATATACATGAGACTCTTATGGTTGGGGAATATCTGACACTTCTTTCCAATCAAATAATGTCTCCAGATTTTCAAAGCGTGCACCACCGCGGCCAATTCCAGATCATGAGTAGGATAGTTCCCTTCATGTTGCCGCAGTTGTCGAGATGCATAGGCCACCACTTTGCCATCTTGCATGAGTACACACCCTAGTCCTTTTCTAGATGTGTCGTAGTAGACATGAAAACTGCGGTAGATGTCTGGAAGAGCTAATACGGGTGCTGATTTCAGCCTGGTTTTTAACTCATTGAAGCTCCGTTCACAGTCCTTAGTCCATACGAACTTCTTATCTTTCTTGGGAAGCTCAGTCATTGGATTGGTGATCTTGGAAAATCCTTCGATAAAACGGCGATAATATCCGGCTAGTCCAAGGAAACTCCGGATTTCTGAGACTGTGGTGGGTGTGGACCAATCAAGTATGTCCTTTACCTTGCTTGGGTCCACTGAGATTCCTTCTGCCGATAGGACATGCCCGAGGAATCCCACTTGCTGGAGTCAAAACTCACATTTGCTGAATTTGGCATAAAGTTGATGGTCGCGAAGCCTTTGCAGAACTGCTCAAAGATGCTCCTTGTGTTCGTCCTTGCTCTTGGAGTAAATGAGGATGTCATCAGTAAACACCACCACAAATTTGTCCAAGAAGTCCATAAACACCTTGTTCATCATATGCATAAAGAATGCAGGAGCGTTGGTGAGGCCGAAGGACATAACGGTGTATTCATAAAGAACATACCGAGTGGTGAACGCGGTCTTAGGAATATCTTCGTTCTATATCTTGAGTTGATGATATCCAGTCCTCAAATCAATTTTTGAGAATACTTGGGCTCCACTGAGTTGATCAAACAGATCTTCAATCCTTGGCAGTGGATACTTGTTTTTAATGGTGATGTCATTCAGCTGTCGGTAGTCTACGCACATTCGTAGACTTCCATTCTTTTTGTCCATGAAGATTGCTGGTGATCCCATGGTGAAGACCTTGGACGAATGTATCCTTTCTGCAGCATCTCATCCAGTTGTTTCTTCGATTCCACCAATTCTGAGGAAAGCATCTGATAATATTTCTTATGTATCGGAGTGGTTCCAGGCACCAGGTCAATAGCAAACTCCAATTCTCGGTCTGGTGGCATGCCGGGCAATTCTTCAGGAAATACATGTGGATACTCACTGACCACTGGGATTAATTCCACTTCTTCTGCCACGGCTATGAAAACCACTTCCTTTGTAGGGATGCGCTTGCGGGCATAGAAACTTGTGGTGCGACCTTCCATATTTTTCAGGGTAACTTCTCTGGTCGCACAACTAATGCAGACTTGGTATTGCGTTAACCAATTCATGCCTAGAATGACATCCAATTTGTTGGAATCAATGATGTTGGAAACTTGACGCCCTTGATGTCAATCTCCAACTTTTGGCAGACGAGATTGCTTCTGAGTAGGGATCCCGGGGATTGTACCAGCATGTGCTTTCCCAAAATCGAGCAAGGAAAATTGTTTTGGGAAGCAAAACTCCGCAAAAAAAGAGTGGAAAGCCCCAGAGTCAAATAAAATTACGGTAGGTATGTCATTAACAAGAAACATACCAATGACGACTTCTGGGGTCCTCTTGGGCTTTGTCTGTGGAGATGTGATGAATTTGCCCTTGGATCATATCTGGGGCAGAATACAGCTCCATGTAGTTGACTTGAGGCTGAAATGGAGCCACATGTTTGGTGTTTTTGGGACACTGTCGGGCATAGTGTCCGGTTTGGCCACAGCTGAAGCACGAATTGTTGCGCCGGCAATCGTCGAGCACCGGGCTGGTCACGACATTTTTGACTTGTGTAGTAGTCTTGTTGACATTCTACTGCCAATTGGGTTTGTACTCCACCTGAGTCTGCTGCCAAGTACGAGCCTTTTGCACTGGTTGCATATCCTTCTTTGGCTCGAATTTGCGCTTGTGGTCATTAGCAGCTGGCTTGTTGTCGTGTAGGAGCTTGTATTCCCTTTCTGCGATGAGAGCCTTGTTCACTAGAGTCAGGAAGTCTGGGAAATCAAACATGCTGAGAGTGCACCTGAGGTGCTGATTCAGGCCTCCAAGAAAACGATCAATCTTCTGCTCTTCTATGGCCACATTGTGGAGAGAATAGCGGGCCAGATGGTTGAATTTATTCAGGTACTCATTGACGGTCATGCTGCCTTGAGTGAGAGCGAGAAATTTGCTTTGCTTGATCTTCATGACTCCGGTGGGAATATGATACTTGCGGAAATGATCCTTGAATTTTGTCCAAGTAATTTCCTCGTCTGCAGGCCATATTGTTTTGGCATTATCCCACCATATAGCGGCAGCTCCTTCGAGATAATGCGTTGCGAAGGGAACCTTGTCTCCTTCTTCAGTGCGAGCAATCTCCAATTTCCTCTCAATAGTCCTTAGCCAGTCGTCGGTGTCCAAAGGATCAGTAGTGCGGCTGAAACTAGGAGGCTTGGTTCACTGAAAATCTGATAGCTTGGAATGATGGTCATTCTGGTTTCCATTCTGCCCAACCATAACTTGTACACTTTTCAGTATTTCCAACAGATCGTTGCTCCTTCTTTCTTCAAACATTCACAGGATTTGCTCGGTGGAAGGCGGTTGTGGCGGTGGAGGCGGAGGTGGCTGGTATGGCTCAGGGGAATGTCCTGCCTGTCTTGCGGAGCGACGGACAGGGACATCCTCACCAGCTTGACTACTACTACCTCCACGCGTCATCCTATTTTTTCGTTTTCCCAATACATAGCAACCATGATGAGAAAATTCCAAAATGGGGGGAAAAGCCAATGACAAATCCCAGAAGAAAACGGCGAAGGAAAACCAAGTCGAATAAAAGAGTCCAACATAATTATACATAGTCCCAACATGAAAGTAAACATCACAACGGGTCTACTACCCTCATACATGAAACTATGCATCATGACAATTGCGATTACAGCCATACATCATGCTCACGACTACAGCGATACACTAACGATCTACTGCTCGGATGGTGCTGCTGCAGGCTCGTCTCCTGAGCAAGACCCAGATCTTGAACTGATAGTAGAGACCTCCGGGGGAAGAGAGGTGCGCTGGCGCTGCCTCGAGGGCTCTCCCTCAGGGGCAGGAGGGGGATGGGATCTAAGCATCGGAGCGGCAGGAGTAGCGACAAGACAAGACCATGCAGCAGGAGCGCTGTGAGGGTTCACCGGCAGCGGGTTAACGGTACCCTGCGAGGTCGCCGGTGGAACAGAGGCGGAAGGAACTGGAGCAGAAGTATAGATGACAGCGGGAAGAGGGTTCCTCATATGAGCAGCCGCGAGAGCTGCGCGAGCGCGTGTAAGCTCCCGAGCTAACTCATAGTTAAGAACATAACTAGCAGTGATGTAGCAAGAAAGGTGGCTAGTGGGACGATTGCACGCCGGATTAATCAAAGGAAAATGGATAAGCCCATTCTTGTGCAGAGATGGGTAGTAGAAAAGACAAGGGTGGGTGAGGGAGTCCTGGATTAGGGGGTATCCGGACAGCCGGATTATATCCTTTAGCCGGACTATTGGACTATGAAGATACAAGATTGAAGACTTCGTCCCATGTCCGGATGGGACTTTCCTTGGCGTGGAAGGCAAGCTTGGCAATATGGATATGTAGATCTCCTTCCTTGTAACCGACTCTATGTAACCCTAGCCCCCTCCGATGTCTATATAAACCGGAGGGTTTAGTCCGTAGGACCAACAACAACAATCATACCATAGGCTACCTTCTAGGGTTTAGCCTCTTCGATCTCGTGGTAGATCAACTCTTGTACTACTCATATTATCAAGAACAATCAAGCAGGACGTAAGGTATTACCTCCGTCAAGAGGGCCCGAACCTGGGTAATCATCGTGTCCCCGGCCTCCTGTTATCATCTGCCTTAGACGCACAGTTCGGGACCCCCTACCCGAGATCCGCCGGTTTTGACACCGACATTGGTGCTTTCATTGAGAGTTCCTCTGTGTCGTCATTGTTAGGCTTGATGGCTCCTTCGATCATCTATAGCAATGCAGTCCAGGGTGAGACTTTTCTCCCCGGATAGATCTTCATATTCGGTGGCTTCGCACTGCGGGCCAACTCGCTTGGCCATCTGGAGCAGATCGAGAGTTACGCCCCTGGCCACCAGGTCAGGTTTGGAAGCTTAAACTACACGGCCGACATTCGCGGAGACTTGATCTTCGACGGATTCGAGCCCCTGCCGAGTGCGCCGCACGGTCACGATGAGCATGATTTAGCTCTACTATCGGATAGTGTTCAGGAGACCGCACCGGCAACCGCTCCGACCCTCAATTCGGAGCCAATTGCGTCATCCATGGACGGGTGGATAGACCCCGCCACAGAGGCCGCATTCTCAGCGGCGATCGAGCCGAGTATCGACCTTACCCTTCACGAGAGCTGTGACGCCAAACTGTCGGATTCTTCCCCGGCCACAGACTCCGAACCGCCTGCGCCCATGCCTATCGAATCCGACTGGGCGCCGATCATGGAGTTCACCTCCACGGATATCTTTCAGCACTCGCCCTTCAGCGACATACTGAACTCATTAAGGTCTCTCTCCTTATCAGGAGAGTCCTGGCCAAACTATGTCCGGCAGGATTGGGATGCGGATGATGAAGAAATTCGCCGCCCACCCACCACCCACTTAGTAGCCACTGTCGACAATTTGACCGACATGCTCGACTTTGACTCCTAAGACATCGACGGTATGGACGACGATGCAGGAGACGAACAAGAACCAATGCCCACAGGGCACTGGACAACCACCTCATCATATGATATATATATATGGTGGACACACCCAAAGAAAGCAATGGCGACGGGACAGCAGAGGATGACCCCTCCAAGAAGCAACCCTAGCGCCGACGTCAGCGGCACCGCTCTAAGTCTCGCCAAGGCAAAAGCGGTGATACCGGCACAGGAGATAATAGCACTCCGGATAGTGCCGAAGATGATGACAATCCCCTCCAGCATGATTTAGAGCAGGAGGATGGATAAGCCAACCCTCCTAAGAGAGCGACAGATGGAGAGGCGGAGGATGATAATTACATGCCTCCCTCCGAAGATGAGGCAAGCCTCGACAATGACGAATTTGTCGTGCCTGAGGATCCCGTCGAGCAAGAGCGCTTCAAGCACCGGCTTATAGCCACGACAAATAGCCTCAAGAGAAAGCAACATCAGCTTCGAGCTGATCAAGATTTGCTAGCTGACAGATGGACTGAAGTCCTTGCGGCCGAGGAATATGAACTCGAACGCCCCTCTAAGAGTTACCCAAAGCGCAGGTTGCTACCCCGACTGGAGGAGGAAGCATTAAAACCTACATCTCCAGCGTATGACGCGGCTGATCGGCCACCTCGTGGCCATGACAGAGAGGCATTTCAGCCAAAAGCTCAGCCCGCACCCCAACGCCACTCAAATAAAAATGTCAAGGCATGGGGAAACACACTAGACCTGTGAGACATATTGGAGGACAAAGCAAAACACGCAAGATCGATCTATGGATCACGAGGGTGCGCCACTATGCGAGATGATAACCGTCACGCCGGATACAGTGAAAGTAAATCCGGCCGGGCCGAACATAGCGGACAAGACTCATTTGAGCTGCGTCGCGATATAGCCTAGTACAGAGGCGCCGCACACCCCCTATGCTTCACAGACGAAGTAATGGATCACCAAATCCCAGAGGGTTTTAAACCCGTAAATATCGAATCATACGACGGTACAACAGATCCTGCGGTATGGATCGAGGACTTCCTCCTACACATCCACATGGCCCGCGGTGACGATCTACACGCCATCAAATACCTCCCACTCAAACTCAAACGACCAGCTCGGCATTGGCTCAACAGCCTGCCAGCAGAATCCATTGGCTGTTGGGAAAATCTGGAAGCCGCATTCCTCGACAACTTCCAGGGCACTTATGTGCGACCACCAGATGCCGATGACTTGAGCCATATAATTCAGCAGCCAGAGGAATTGGCTAGACAATTCTGGACACGGTTCCTGACAAAGAAAAATCAAATCATCGACTCTCCGGATGTAGAGGCCCTAGCAGCTTTTAAGCACAACATCCGCGACGAGTGGATCGCCTGGCACCTTGGCCAGGAAAAGCCGAAATCTATGGCAGCCCTCATGACACTCATGACCCGCTTTTGCGCGGGAGAGGACAGCTGGCTGGCTCGAAGCAATAACATATCAAAGAACCATGGTACTTCAGATACCAAGGATAGCAATGGCAGGTCACGTCGCAACAAACACAAGTGCTGCATTAACAGCGACAATACCCAGGATGCGACAGTCAATGCCGGATTCAGAGGCTCTAAACCCGGTCAGCGGAAAAAGCCATTCAAAAGAAGCACTCCGGGCCCGTCCAGTTTGGACCGTATACTCGATCGCTCGTGTCAAATACACGGCACCCGACAAGCCAGCCAACCACACCAATAGGGAATGTTGGGTGTTCAAGCAGGCCGGCAAGTTAAATGCCGAAAAGAAAGATAACGGGTTACATAGCAATGACAAGGACGAGCCCCGTCCACCAAACACCGGAGGACAGAAGAGGTTCCCCCCACAAGTGTGGACGGTGAACATGATATACGCAACCCACATCCCCAAGAAGGAGCAGAAGCGTGCGCTAATGGACGTATACGCGTGGGAGACAGTCGCCCCAAAGTTCAACCCATGGTCCTCCTATCCGATCACCTTTGATCGCAGGGACCACCCCACTAGTATCCGTCATGGTGGATTCGCCGCACTGGTCCTAGACCCAATCATCGACGGATTTCACCTCACTCAAGTCCTCATGGACTGCAGCGGCAGCCTGAACCTGCTTTATCAGGACACAGTGTGCAAAATGGGTATAGAGCCCTCAAGGATCAAACCCACAAAAACGACCTTCAAAGGCATCATACCAGGTGTAGTGGCCCATTACACAGGCTCAGTCACACTGGAAGTGGTCTTCGGATCCCCGGATAACTTCTGAAGCGAGGAGTTAATCTTTGATTTAGTCTCGTTCCGCAGCGGCTATCATGCACTGCTCGGGCGAACCGCATTTGCGAGATTCAATGTGGTACTGCATTATGCATACCTCAAGCTCAAGATGCCAGGACCTCAGGGGGTCATCACAGTCAATGGAAACACAGAGCGCTCTCTCCGCACGGAGGAGCACACTATGGCCCTCGTAGTAGAAGCACAAAGCAGCCTCTTCAGGCAATCCACCAGTTCGGTGATTAAACACCCGGACACCGTCAAGCACACCCGGAGTAATCTGCAACAAGACTGCCTGGCACGTTCCGAGCTCACATAGCAATGCGGCCCCCACCCTAGTCCCAGCCAAACAGCGAAATCCGTGCCACGCGTACATAATTATGCATTGAAAATACCATGGGCATAGGGGGGGGGCACGACTACGGCACGCCCCAAAACATGGCTCAACCGCACTAGGGGCTTCCCACTCTGTTATTTTTTCTCTCTTTCAGGACTTTACTCTCTGGAAACCCCGTCCGGCAATACGATTGCCGGACACACGATACAACAACCAAGGAGGCAGAAAGCTACATCACACCATGGAACTCCTAGGTGGTCTCTGATAACGAGTGAAATACCTGCTTTAAATACCATTCCTCAGCTTGCCCTTGGAGGGGACATGTCAAATAGTCCCACTTTTTGCATATCGCACTACTTGTATCATTCTTCTTCGACGCACCTTTTTGAATAAACAATGCATAGCACTAGACGATTACCGCATTCTCTATTCTTATATATATATATGTTCATTCATGACATTCAGCACACGTACACTCTGGTACGGCCAATACGCCAGGGGCTTAAGCGTACCCCATAATACGACTTGAGAAGTCCGAACACTTTCGACAATGCGGCACCCCAAACTTATGGCATTATATGCATCAGCTCCGAATCATGTCTTGGGTCAATAGTTGGGTTTGCCCGGCTCCCATGTTTTGGTACCTTACGTTCCGCTATATCAGCTAAGGTAGCACTGGGAGAACTACTACGATTGTGCCCCAGTTCATCTGGGCAAGCACCTCAGTAGAGAAAGCTAAAACTGACTGTCATGATAAGGCGAGAGCTGGTCGTTGTTCGAGAGGTGTCGAGTCCCTAAAGATTTATGCCGCTTAGGGCGAGGAGTCGGCTTTGTACGGCTTAGGCGTGTATAGCGCCCCAAATTCGGCCTTCCGAATACTAGGGGCTTCGCCAAAATTTAAAATTGTAGACTTCTATGGCTAAGTGAGAGTGATAAAGCATTATAGTCTGATTGCTTTGTTCGTTGTGCTGAGCACGTCCCTCGAAGGACCCAACAATGGGAAAAAGAGTGCTAAGATTTATCCCGAACACCCCAGCACTCGTGGCATGGGGGCAGAAGCCGACGACTGACCATCTCTCAGATTTGATAAACAGCCGCACATAAGGTAATATTTTAAATTCAAACAAGCGTTGCATAGCGCACATGAACAAGTTTTCATAATACAGGATCACACAAGCAGGTTCATTCAAAAATTACATCCTTCGCACACTCGTCCGCCACAAGACGGGCACCCTTCAGGACACCCTCATAATACATTTCAGGGTGGCGATGCTCCTTGCCCTGCGGCGGCCCCTCCTTCACCAGCTTCTCGACGTCCATCCTGGCCCAGTGCACCTTCGCACGGGCAAAAGCCCGGCGTGCACCTTCGATGCAGACGAACCGCTTTATGACTTCCAGCCGTGGGCAGGCATCCAGAAGCCGCCTCACCAGGCCGAAGTAGCTGTTGGGAAGGGAGTCGCCAGGCCACATGCAGACTATAAGGCCCTTCATGGCCTGTTCGGCCCCCTTGTGCAGCTCGACCAGTTGCTTCAGCTGGTCGCTCACAGGCATCGGGTGTTCGGTCCTAGTATACTGGGACCAAAACAACTTCTCTGTCGAGCTTCCCTCCTCGGCCTGGTAGTACTTTGCGGCATCCGACACACTACCTGGCAAATCTGCGAATGCTCCTAGAGAGCTCCGGACTCGGGTAAGTAACAAGTAATTTACTTTCACATGCTTGCTTTGCATAATGAATGCCTTACCCGCCGCTATCTTCCTCATTGCCTCAATTTCCTAGAGGGCCTTTTGGGCTTCAGCCTTGGCATGCTTTGTGCTCTCCAGGCTGCGGCAAGCTCAGACTCTCGTGTCTTTGAGTCAAGCTCCAAAGTCTCGTGCTTCTTCACGAGAGCCTGGAGCTCTTGCTGCACCTCACCCACCCATGCCTCTTGTATCTCCCGCTCGGTGCGCTCCTCGGCCGCTTTGTTTTCGGCCTCGGTCAGCACTCGCTTCAGGGTCACCACTTCGGTCGTGGCCCCTGGCACATCCATGATGATCCTATCATTTTGCAACCACATCTTATATATATATATATATATAGACAAGGTATTACTTACCTTTGTTCTCCTCGAGCTGCCTCTTGGCAAGGCCGAGTTCTTTCTCGGACTGCTCGAGGTTCGGCTTCAGTACGGCGACCTCCGCAGTCAGTGCGGCAGAGGTCAGCAGCGAAGCCTGCATACGCATATAGACATACTTGTATTAGACTCCTGCAATATTATTAGATCCTCTATTTGGCTTTTCTTTGTGAACACCAAATAGAGCATCAGGGGCTACTATCTATGCGGTAATATTTTCCTATATTTTAAATACTTACCTCAAAGCCTGTTAGAAGCGCTCCCGGCAGGTTGTCCGGTGCCTCTTCAGCCAGTCCGCTCTTAGCGGACTGAACCTTCTTGATCACCGCACTCATAATAGTGCGGTGCTCTTCGTCGATGGAAGCGCCACGAAGCGCTCCCGGCAGGTTGTCCGGTGCCTCTGGATAGACAGAGGTCACCAGCACGGGCGGGTTGCCCCTCTTGGCAGGGGGCTGCCTGCCGGAGTCCGGAACCACTGGAGGTTCCGGCGCGGTGTTCGGCTGAGGGCCGAACTTGGAGCCCTTGGGAGTCTTGCTCCCTTTGCGCCTGGAGTCCGGAAGGCCGCCTTGAGGCAGTTGGAAGTGACTTGCTATTCATGTCCGACGAGTCCAAGGAACCGTCCGACGAGGATACGTCGATGCGGGCTCGGGGCGGACTGCATGATCATATTCGACGTTAGGAGAAGCAGTGCAATAAAAGTACACTATGAGTTACTCTGGTATCCCAATACTTACGACTTCGCCAGGGGCTTGGCCCTGAGTAACCACTCATCTTCGTTGTCCGTGGCGGTGGTGGAATGGTCCGGAAGGAGAGTCCTTCCCTTCTTGGACCCTCCGGCCTCCCCGGTTGGGGCGGCCTTCCTTTTCCTGTCTCCCCCGGCTAGAGGGGGAGAACTATCATCGTCCTCCTCCTCGTTTTCACGGGAGGAGTGCATCTCGGAGTTATCGGACGATGAGTCTGATACCACCTGGCGCCGGGAACTCTTTCGGGTTCCGTGGCCTTCTTCTTGATCTTCTTCTCCGGCACCTCATAAGGAGCTGGAGTCCGCATCTCCGTCAGGAGAGCGTCTGCAGGGTCTTCGGGCAGAGGGGTCGGACAGTCAATCTGCTCCGATGTCTCCACCCAGTCCTGTCAAAGGCATGGGAGCTCAGACCCCGCACATGGTTAAACTATGGAAAATAAATACCCTACGAGGTGTACAGAACTTACCAGATTCGCAGGGCGCGTCGTGCTTAGCCCGCGGTTCTCGGTAAGGGGAGGGGGGACCTCGGCGCCCTTGAACAACACCTTCTAGACGTCCTTATGCGTCGTGTCGAAGAGCTCGCGTAGAGTCTATTGCTGGGCCGGGTCAAACTCTCATAAATTGAAAGCCCGTCGTTGACACGGGAGGATCCGGCGGAAGTGCATGACCTAGACTATGTTGACAAGTTTAAGTTTCTTGCCTATCATGTTCCGAATACACTTCTGGAGTCCGTCCAGCTCCACCGATGAGCCCCAGGACAGGCCCTTCTCCTTCCAGGAAGTGAGACGCGGGGGGATTCTGGATCAAAACTCGGGGGCCGCCACCCAGTTGGTGCCGCGTGGCTTGGTGATGTAGAACCACCCCGATTGCCACCCCTTTATGGTCTCCATGAAGGAGCCCTCGAGCCACATAACGTTGGGCATTTTGCCCACCATGGCTCCACCGCATTCCGCTTGTTGGCCACCTACTACCTTCGGTTTGACATTGAAGGTCTTCAGCCACAGGCCGAAGTGGGGCCGGACGCGGAGGAAAGCCTCGCACACGACGATAAACGCCGAGATGTTGAGGATGAAATTCGGAGCTAGATCATGGAAGTCCAGCCCATAATAGAACATAAGGCCGCAGACGAATGGATGGAGGGGAAACCCCAGTCCACGGACGAAGTGGGTGAGGAAAACCACCCTTTCGTAAGGTTCCGGGGTAGGGACGATCTGCCCCGCGGCTGGCAGCCGGTGCGCAATATCCACGGCTAAGTATCCGGCCCCACGCAACTTTTTGATGTCTCCCTCCGTAACGGAGGATGCCATCCACTTGTCTCCTGCTCTGGACATGTTTGGAGAGGGTTGAGGAGAAGGATGTGGACTTGGGCGCTAGAGCTTGAGTGCGCGAGAATGGATGAGCAAGGAGGAAGAAGGCGTGGGTTGAAGAAGATGAACCCTTATCCCTTTATAAGGGCGGACGAAACTTTGTGCCCCCACCAGCCTGGTAAAACTCGCTTATCCCCCAAGCGCCGTAATTGATGGCGCGGTTGGGTTACCCACGTCCATATTGCTAGGAATGCCGTAATAAGGGGACATGATCTCTGCTTCGACAAGACGTGCCAAGGAAACCGCCTCACGAAACACGCTGAGGTTGGTTGTGAAAAACGATTCAAATGGTGACCTGGCTATGGTGTGATGTCACACTGCGGAATGCGTCAGCAGATTAGATTTGTGAAAATATTATTCTCTCTACGGTTGTATGTGGAACTTGTTTTGCAGAGCCGGACATGATCCTCATGTTCAAAAATCTTCTATGAAGTATTCAGAGGAGGAACCCGCCTTGCAATGCCGAAGACAATCTGCACGCCGGACTCATCATCATTGAAGCTTGGTTCAGGGGCTACTGAGGGAGTCCTGGATTAGGGGGTATCCGGACAGCCGGATTATATCCTTTGGCCGGACTGTTGGACTATGAAGATACAAGATTGAAGACTTCGTCCCGTGTTCGGATGGGACTCTCCTTGGCGTGGAAGGCAAGCTTGGCAATACGGATACGTACAGCTCCTTCCTTGTAACCGACTGTATGTAACCCTAGCCCCCTCCGGTGTCTATATAAACCGGAGGGTTTAGTCCGTAGGACCAACAACAACAATCATACCATAGGCTAGCTTCTAGGGTTTAGCCTCTTCGATCTCATGGTAGATCAACTCTTGTACTACTCATATTATCAAGAACAATCAAGCAGGACGTAGGGTATTACCTCCATCAAGAGGGCCCGAACCTAGGTAAACATCGTGTCCCTGGCCTCCTGTTACCATCCGCCTTAGACGCACAGTTCGGGACCCCCTAACCGAGATCCACCGGTTTTGACACCGACAGTGGGTGTGCATGTGAACCTCGTTGCACCGCAAGTCTACAAGAGCCTCGATAGCCGCAAACTGAACCGCACGAGATGGCATAGAAACAAGACCACCCTTAGTCGAACGAGTGTAAGCGCCGGATGGGGAACTGTGGTGTAAAGTGACCTCAGCATAATACTCATACAATGCACCGGCCAGATGCTCACGATACACCCGATACTCTGGATCAGCACCCTCTGGGTAGAGTTGCCGCCACACGTTCTGAAGTAGGTGCAGCGATGTGTACGGAGCTAGCTCAGGATGGTACAAGAACGGTACTTGTGCCATCTATACTCACAAACCATAATGTTAGTAATAACAACAATTAAACATGCATGCAATGCACAACCAATTTCTATGACTACCGGCACTCAAACGAAGCTATCTACCGCTGTACTAACGCTCTACCGGTCTAGCGTGTCCTACAATCAGCGCGGCTTTGATACCAAGCGCTGTGGCACCCCGGCTCTGAGCAAACCGGTTTACCTTGCATTGCCAGCCTAGAGATCGAGTGTTCTGGCAATACACAACAACATGGTACAGAAACAATCGCTTTATTGATACTAGCAGAATACATAGGTATGATATTACATCGACATACGAGGCCAAGGGGTACACATGGTGCTGCTGGACAGTATGTACATTATTTAATGAACATGGTTGGGGCCTCGATCACACGAACTATGCGGCAGCGGAAGAACGACGAAGCGGAACTCCATAGCACAGGGACACCGACATGGACACGACCTAGACACGAGATGCGCCCCGATGCGAATCGACTTGCCTGAAAGCTGGCATAACATGCCAGGTCAGTACATTGAATGTACTTGCAAGCTCAGAACAAACATAAGCACGATGATAGACAATATCATGATAATTAATCAGGTTAAATCAATGCAAGAAATACTACAGATGCAATGCAGCCAAACAGTGCACCGAGTCACACGGACTCGCTTACCAGACGGTTACCTCGTAACCAAACAGTGACCACACCAGGGTCACACCTGAAACCAATTACTCATGAACACCTCGAGTGTTCAAGTTTCACCACAAAACAATGCATCACAACAATCACTTAGTTTGCAAGATTTATTATAAAAGTTGATCCATGGTGTGACTTACTCCCGAGTCTTGCCCATAACCGAGGACGTGGCTATCGATATATTAAATACACTCTGCAGAGGTAGTGCACTTTACCCACACTACGGAATACCTGGCCTCGCACTCCCATTTGGGTGGACCAAAGTATTCCGACGAAACCCTCTCTTTGTCATCCACTCTCCCCGGCCACTCCGACCATCTCCCTCTTAGGGCTAGGTCTTGGGTGGCCCCGTGTCTACCAAAGACAGCAACGGCCACCATCATGGCAAAACGGTCCCAAACGGGGACAAGGTACCATAAAAACAAAAACAAGTACACAAGGTTATGTCTGGTAACCGGGCCAGGGTATGCACGCCCATAACCTTGCCTCGCTGGAGGCACCGGTGAGAGCCACAACAAAGGACCGAATCAAGACCTTCCCATTAGGTGAATATGGTCGCACTGAATTAAAACCCGATTCAGTGGCACCATGATGTGATCAACATCATATTCAAGTTGAACTTAATCCAATTTAACTTTGATAAAAGCTTTTTATCAATAACATGATATAAAAAATTTCATGCAACTACGGGTCATGCAAAGCAAACAACTCATATTTAAGGATCAAACTTAACCACATAATTATCTTGCAACACTAAAGATCAAAACTCTCTGGTTATAACTCATTTTTATCATCAAGCAATATTTTTATTAGTTCTTTATTTAAATGAAAGTATCACTTAGTAAAAATTGCTACCATTAATTTCCATAGTAATATGCATAGTGCAAAATCTTACTCTACTTAACCAAACAAGTTCATGCATTCAACCAGGAACTAAAACAAGCATATCATGCATAATAAAGTAACAAACAATCAACCAAATTTATTTATCAAATTTTAAATGCAAATATGAACTCATATTCAAGTAGAAAATCATAGATATTGAAATAACACCATCCAAATGCTGGTGTGGCTTGCCTTAGTGTAGAGGAGGATCACACTCCTCTTAGGTTGCTTCAAGACAAGCTTATCCTTCTGAAAATAATTTAAAACCAGAAAAATAAATGTCAAAACACATTTTGAAAATCACCAGAAATTCTAGGTAGCAGAGAAAAATCCAACTTTTGGTGTGCTACTAGAGCTTTCTGTAACAAAGACAATGCAAAAGGAATCAATTCATTTGGACTTATGGTTTAGAAATGGTGGCTCGTCAAAGTTTAGTCAAATTTCTGAATTAAATTTGAATTAAACAGAAATCAGGGGGGTGACGTCGAAGGCGTAAAGCAGGAGTGGGCCTCCACTCGTACCGCTTCGGGAGTGAGTGGTGAGGCTGACACTGGGCCCCGTGAAAGGATCGATATGGTTGACTAGAGGGGGGTGAATAGGCAACTAACAATTTTTAGCTTTTCTTTGCCAAATTAAACTTTGCATCAAAGTAGGTTGTCTAGATGTGCAACTAGGTGAGCAACCTATATGATGCAACAACAACGAACACACAAGCAAGCAAGAGAAGTAACACTAATAATCTTGCACAAGTAAAGGTAAGAGATAACCAAGAGTGGACCCAGTGAAGACGAGGATGTGTTACTGAAGTTCCTTCCTTTTGACGGGAACACTATAAAAAAGGACACGTCCGTGACATTTTGGGTCGAACGATTTTTTTCTGTCATACATATGACACTTCTATGACGATAATTGTGACAAAACCCGGTATCATCATAGATGTGGTGGGCTCCTACTTCTATGACAAAAAATCATGACATAAAATGGGTTGTTCGTCCTTGGCGGGCCGGAGACGCAGCTGCATGACATTCTTTGGTCCTTCCATGACGGAAAAACCGTGGTAGAAGCGAGGGCGAGGAAAATTTCGGGGAGTTCCTGGTTACGGTGAGAGGTCGGGGGCCGAGTGATGCACGTTTTTCTCGTACACGTACGTGTGTGTGTGCGAGGCGTTGGCTCTAACTGAACCCGAGCGAGGCGTTGGGCTCTAACTGAACCCGAGCGATTGCACTGCAGGCTACGCGTTACTGAACTCGAGCAATCGATCGATGGCTCTTAACTAAACCCAATCGAGCGATTCCTTCGCTACTGCTGCTAACTGAAGCCAATCGATGCTGCCTCTAGGATGAAGAGTGAGCGTTGCGCGGGGGGGGGGGGGGGTTGGATGAAAAGTGAGCGGTGGCGTTGCCTCTGGATGAACAGGACCCCGTGGTGTGGAGGGCTGGATGAATAGTAGATGGTGGAGGGGTGCCCGTGGAGGGGTGGTTGAACAGGACCCCGTGGTGTGGAGGGCTGGATGAACAGTAGACGGTGGAGGGGTGGTTGAACAGTAGCCGGTGGAGTAACACGCGGTGGAGGCTGGATGAACAGGAGCCCGTGGAGGCTGGAGGAGGTCGACGGTAGCCCGTGGAGGCTGGAGGAGGTCGATGGTAGCCCGTGGAGGCTAGAGGAGGTCGACGGTGGATATGAACAATATCTCGTGGAGTCCCGTTTTGCGGTACGCCACACCCCTCCTGATGAACAGGACCCCCGTTTCGACCGTAGGAGGTCCGTTTCGTCCGTTTGCGGTACACCACACCCCTGCCGATCAACAGGACCCCCGTTTCGACCATAGGAGGCTCGTTTTGTCCGTTTTGCGGTACGCCACACCCCTCCCGATCAACAGGACCCCCGTTTCGACCATAGGAGGTCCGTTTCCTCCATTTTGCGGTACGCCAGACTCCTCCCGATTAACAGGACCCCGTTCTGAATGTAGGAGGTCCGTTTCCTTCGTTGTGCGGTACGCCAGGCCTCGTTTCCATCGCATGTTCCGTCCAAGCCCTCCCGATGAACATGACCACGCATTCTGTTCCGACCCAGCCGGTTGGCTCCCACACGTTCCGTTGCCTCCCGATGAACACGACGCATTCCGTTGCCTCCCCATGAACACGACGCATTCCGTTGCCTCCCCATGAACACGACGACGATGCTGTTTCTCCGTTCCCACCCAGCCATGTACACGAGCCCTGGCCGTACATATGCGCGAGTAGGCGTTCGAGACCCAGCCCGTATGTACACATACATGGCCGTATTTTCTTTCTTGCACCCTGGCTGTTGTATGTACGTGTACATGCTACGTGCGCGCCTCTACTACGACACGTATGCGCCTCTACTACGACACGTGCGTGCCTCTACATCCACCAGTATATATGCACGTACACGTTCGTGACCAGAATGACAACGCTATGTACGCTTCGACCAGGTGGGTCCCGACTGTCAGGAACTTCCTTGCGTGCGAAGATGTAGCTGGTGGGTCCCAGCAGTCAGGGGGGCGAATCGTTTTTTTGCCCGGATGCACTTCCTTGCGTGCGAAGGTGTAGCTGGTGGGTCCCAGCAGTCAGGGGGGAAACCTTTTTTCGCAAAATACGGTGGCCCGTCCGGTGGGTCCCCACTGTCAGGTGGAGGAATAATTATTTTGCGCGTAATAAGGAGGCACTTCCTTGCTGCAGCCGTGGACCCAGCTGTCAGCATCTCCACGCACATTACTCTTCCGATGGAAGTCGGTCGTTGACCACATTGACCATGCCACGCCGACAGCACCACGGCGGTGGACGACGGCGACGCCGAGAACATTTTTAAAAGGCATTTTGAGTTCATTGAAAATATTTTTATTTGAAACTATTTGAATTGCATTTGTGCTAGGGCTTGATCATCCCCATTTCAGAGTTTCATAAAACTTAAACATGATGACATGATGATCATGCAAGGTCAAGCAAAGGCTAAGGCTAGGGCTGTGAAAACTCACCCCCACTAAACAAGAATCTCGTCCCAAGATTCAAGACATGAGGTAAGCAGAAAGGAGGTCACAAACTATCACAGTCTTCTCGATCCAAGTTGCACCTCATAAGGTCGTTGCATACATTGATCTTTATATCCTCGCTTTTGAGATCTTCATCCATGCGCTGACGTCGGAAAGAAACTTTACTAGGATTGATATTCTCGAAGATCGAGCTATACAAGATCAACTCGCGGAATGATATGTTGAAACATCTCAAGTTGAGACACAAAACACATCGAGAGGGATGGAAGAACAAACGACGAGGTTTGATTTGTGGGCAACAATTCCACGCTTGGAAAGATGGTGGATGGTGTCAAGGTGGCGAGGAAATAATTGCCATGATCCCATAACGGGGCACCTTGGGAAAGGTGACTCGTTGGATTGTTCCCTTAAGTGGCAAAAAGAATTACTTTTGACCCATAGATCATTGAAACTCTTCATACCAACTTAAAGCAATTTCCAATTGATCGTTTGAAAGAGCTCGAAGAAATGGCATACTCGGACTAGGATGAATGATGTGGACTATCTTGTTGGAGACAACGCAATGGATGATTTGCTTATCATCGGAGACGGATGGGACCCATGGTAATTCCACTTTTTGAAGATGATCCTAGACAACTACTACTGAGGTGCAAGCTGGGAACAAAATGCAAATGCTGGGAATGATTCTGGTAACTGGGGAAAAACTCAACAATCGAGAGTGTTTCCAATGTTTCAATGGTTATAGAATCATCAAAGAAACTGGGAGCACAAGGATCCCTAAGGAACAACTTCTATAATAAGTCGCACGAAATCCTCATGGAAAGATGGGCAAGGATACTATAATGACAGATCTTCCAGCTAGGTGTGTCGGCCAGAGCATCAACCCTGTCGGGACCTACATCATAGATCCCGGAAAAGCTCCAACCATCATATCTGCCTGAGATTCAGATCTGGTTGGTAATAGGATATTTCAGACAACATGTCTGGAAAAGAAAGTTTGCAACACAAACCGACGAGATGACGTTGCGATATTCTCAAAAAATGAACTACGATAGTAAGCTCCAAAACATGAGCCGGTTTTGCTACAAACCTATGAACACGCTGTCCCAGACAAGCATGACCACATAGTAGTCTTATAATAAAACACTACCGAGTCCAGATGGGGAGCCATCATCGAGGATATCGAAGTCCTTGCGTAAGTCTAGCTCTTAAGAAGAAACTTCTTCTCCTTGAACAAATCAATCAGTGGCTTGGTGTGCTAGGGATTCATATAGAATGAAGGTTGCAAGTCTCCAGACCACAGAATACTTCGCACGTATGCATGACTGACTTGGGATGATTCCAGAGAAAGCGAGACAAACTTTCCCAAATTCATGGCGGCAACTTGCTTCAAATGCACGTGAACTAGAGGAAGTCACTTCTTATACCAAACATATGCTTCATGAGCTAGCATGAAGAAATGCTTTCAAAGTTTCCAACACTAGCTTAATGTTCAACATGAATCATGGATAAGATGAAAATATTGTTGATGGGCTCGACAACAGGTCATCCAGATTTCCGTGAAGATGGAATTCCATAATTATGTGAACAAGGTGATAGCATTGGTCAGACCCAAAAGATATAACGGTGTATGCTCGAGGAAACAACCACGAGTAAGACAACATTATGAACATTGTTAGTTCTCATTTGAGTTGACGATAGCCCACACTAAAATCAAGGTTTGGACAAGACGATAGATTCAACAACCGATCCCGAGGAACAATCGATGAAAATATCATCTTTCTTCAACACACACAAGGATATCCCTTTGGAATGAACTGAGCCGGACAAGCTTTCATTTTCCAACTCTCCAAGTTGTTGTTCAGCTTAACCAACTAGCTCAGGGTATCCAACACATATTCTTGGAGAAGGGGTGGTTTACAAGAAACCAACTTGATCACGAGCTCAACATAACAGTTAGGGGGCAACCTGGTGATACTTCCGAGAAAATATTCAGAAAATCACGAACCACCGATATGTTTCTAAGCTCGGGAACAATCTTGATTTTCAGAGCAAGACGATATGATCAAGAGAGCGAGGGACTGACACAATCCTAACTCATTTTTCGAAGAGTGCACCAGGAAAAATGGACTAGGTAGCACGATCAATCTTAGGATGATGATTCAATAACCAACACGCTAAGAAAGAAATTATTGTCCATTAGCTACCTAGCAACTAGTTGCTAGGAGTATTGATTTCACACATCATGGTTCACTTGCCAGCATTCCGGTTGTGACAACACGAGACCGAGGAATGAAAAATGATGGTAAGAAGTATCACTGCGTCAAGAATTCATGAGAGAGGGTGCAATTCTCATGACAATCCTGACATAAAGGGGGTAATACTCCAGGGTAGAATAGAGCAAAAGCTGGATTGGCATTTGATCTGTAGAACACAACTACTTTGACCCAATCCTAGATATGATGAGGTACTGGAGTTTGTTTCTCCTAATCATTCTGAAATAGAATGGCTTAACGAACCACGAGAATAATAAACATCGATAACACGGATGCACAATTACTCCTGACTATCAATTGATAGACGATGGTCGGAATATAAATGAAGAGGGACAACTCAAGAGTAATATATCTTTCGGAGTTGTGGATGCATAGATTAATATGTCGAACCAAGTTCAACAGGTTTCTTCCAGATAACCCATGCAGAAAGGTAGAACTGGCAGAATCACAATTATGAATGGAGAACTCCTCAAGAGTACTCTGATTGTGATATTTTGGTTCAAAGAACTTCTGCCTTAATGGTTCATGCTATTTGGAAGAAGGAAATACCATGGACCTCGAGGACTGTCGCAAGGTTACTAATATCCTAAAGGAACGAGCAAACACTATCAACAGGAGGTGACTAGAGTGAATCTCGGGTTCAAACCCAGGAATAGAATACCTACTAACTAAATGGCATCACAGAATGCTTTCGAGAATGATGGCCAGAATCATCACACTGGGAACATAAGACATGGCTAGATTTACTAGGTGATCCTCTAAGACACCTAGGGTCATAATACTAGCTCCAACATATATGTCGAGGCAATAGAGTACCTCAACTCACAGATTAGTGTGGTTGAACTGGCCCAAAGTAACATCGGGAATGGAAAGAAGCGATTTGCAAATGCATCAGACTATTTAGAAACCTAGGATGACTCGGACAGCATAATGGCTATAAATGCTCAAAAAGATTTGAGACATCCTGCAAAAATTGTGGCATAACCACTCAACATCAAAATATCAAAGTTCTGAGGCCAGCTATGACATATGGAAGTAGTAGGAACTAGACTGGGGCTTGATCTCAACAATCTTAGGCAACTACGGTTTAGTAACACGTCATCCTGAGAGATAGAAGAGAAGCCTAGTTCTTAACCCCGTAGAAAAGATAAGATGACTTAGATCAGAAGGTCATGAGGATAAGGAGTAAAAAGAGCCTTACGTACCCTTCCACAATCAATTCCCTTACATAACTAAAGCATTTCTAGACACAACTTCGACCAGTTTGGCTTGGTAATCCTACGGGCAGTCAGGCTCTGATACCAAAGCTGTCAGGACCCCGATTCCAAATCACATCAATCTAGCTGGTAACACTTCATATCACTTTGCGGCCTCATGCACGGTATTCCCATGGGTGTCTCCTTACCATGGCCCGGGACCGTTTGCGCCTTTTGGCTCACGTATATGATAGTGTCGCTAGCATCCATATGACAGGGAACCCGGACCGACATGGCTAGTCATGAACCCAAAGCGGCACCAACCTATGGGGACAGGCATACATGGATCACATCGAGCATGTCAGTCAGCAGCGTGTGAATCCGGGCTGTAGCAGGCTAGGCAGGACTCCGGATGTCACCGCATGACATTTCCCCGAAGGGACAGACACAGGAACGAAGTGAAACACATGCCGGCCAGTCAAGTGTCCTGAGCAGTAGTGCTTGGCTAACAGGACTCCGGTGAACCGGGCTGTAGCGGACTACTATGGCTCATGGAAGCACTAGACTACATTTCCCCATAAGAGAGGCTGCCAAGGATAAACAACTAGATTGTCGGATCCCACACATACCAAGCATTTCAATCATACACACAATATGCTCGATATGTGTAAATACAACATGGCATCACAACATAACTTTACAACTCAAGTATTTATTCATTAGGCTCCGAGGAGCGACATATTACAAACATGGGTTTCATGACCCACCAATCATAGCATACAAATCAAAGCACATGCAGAAGCTTAACATGTCTGGGGACAGACATCTACAAATGAAAAGGGCTGAGAAGCCTGACTATCTACCAGATCCTGCCGAGGGCACAAGATCGTAGCTGAGAAACGTCGAAGTCCACACGAAACTACTAGCAAGACTGAAGTCTCTCTGCAAAACATAAATTAAGCAAACGTGAGTACAAAAGTACTCAGTAAGACTTACATCAGAACTAGCTACATATGCATCGGTATCAACAAAGGGGTAGTGGAGTTTAACTGCAGCAAGCCAGCTTTGACTCAGTGGCTAACCTGAACTACGACAGCAAGCAACTCTTTGAGGTGGCGCACACGAGTCCACATATTCACCATTCAATACACCACTATGGATCCGCTCCCGTCTCCCTACGAGAACGCCATCCATAGCACTCACGCTTATCTTGCGCATTCTAGAGTATCCACTTTCACTTGTCTATGAACTGTTATAGGCAAGCCAGAAGTCCATTACCGCGGACACGGCTATTCGAATAGATGATGTTAACCCTGTAGGGGTGTACTTCTTCACACATGCTCTCACCACTTACTGCCGTTTACACGACATGTACTCGGCAACCTTCAAGCGGAAGCCCAACGAGGGTGTCGGCCACGGCCTACCTAAACACTCAAGTCTCTAGTCCAGGTTTATCGCCTATCCAGGTTCCATCCGCAGGGAGTCTGGCCGAGGTTTCCACATACAGCCTCGGACGATGTGTACAGGGTTCCGAGACACCAAACGGGCGCCTGGCATGCCCGGCCACGGTGTATCTACCGCATCATAGCCCACCCCTAGGGTCAGCGCTACGCACGGCCGCCAACACATATCCTATAAACACCAGAAACTAGTTGCAACTCCTGGACAGAGGACAAGGGTGATCAAGAAGCCGAGAGGGTCCATTGGTTTCGGGCCCAATGCGTGGTAGTAACTGTTTCATGGATCACAAACACAGAACTCAGTTCCTAAGAACAGTTTCAATGAGACAACCCACCATGTACTCCTACATGGCCTCTCACCGCTACCTTTACCAAATCGTGTTCACACACTTAGCTCTCAACAGTAGGACATGTTTACACACCTCCGATTCATCCCCGATGAATCAGACCTGACTCAACTCTAAGCATTAGCAGGCATGACAAACAAACATGAATGAGTAGGCACATCAGGGCTCAAACAAGTCCTACTCATGCTAGTGGGTTTCATCTATTTACTGTGGCAATGACAGGTCATGCAGAGGAAAAGGGTTCAACTACCGCAACATGTAACAATTGAATCATTGTTGTCCTAATGTAGTAAAAGAGAGCAGGAGCGAGAGAGTGGGATTGTATCGGAATGAACAAGGGGGTTTTGCTTGCCTGGCACTCTTGAAGATAATATAGTTCTTCATCGGTGTCATCGATCTCATCGTCGAAACCACGTCTATTGAGAGGGGACAAATACCGGCAACAGAGAAAGAAACACAATCAATTCAATGCACAATATGATGCATGATCATGACATGTCAATATGTTGTGGTTTGAGCTAATGCAACTAGCAACATGTTAAATGGAGTTGGTTTGAACCCTAGGTTCAAATTCAAACTCCATATGTGAGAGTTTAAATTCCATTTATATGAATTGGCCTAAACAGCAGCCATAAGTTGTTCTAACATGCATTAAAATGCCATAAACAGATTCCTTGAATTTTTCTGATAATTTTTCATATATAATTTATTTCATTCTGAGCTACGGTTGATTTTATATGATTTTTAGAAGTTAATAACATTTTCTGGAATTTCCTGAATAGAAATAAATCCAGAAATTACATTATTGCATCAGCATTACGTCATGCTGACCTCAGCAGGTCAACACGCCAGGTCCAGGTCAAACCTGACCAGTGGGTCCCACTGGTCAGTCTCATAGAGCTGGGTTGGGTGGATGACAAGTGGGACCGGTCAACGTTGACTTGACCAAAGTCAAAGCTAACACATGGGGTCCATAGGGTTAGCACTAATCTAAACAGGTAATTTACACTAACCTAATCTCTTTTAGTTAGCCGGTTAGTTGGGCGGTGGGGCCCGGTTGTCATTGACTCCAGGGGGTAATCAGTAGGGTGCTTAGGCCCTAATGATGGTGCCACGTCAGCGGCCGCCGGGGTTAGTCGACGGCGACAAAACAGAGCGGTGGAGGAACTCGGAACAGCGCCACAGGCGTCGTATGGGCGCGTGGCTTAGTCCTACGACCAGCTGGAGGAGTGCCGCGTCCAACGGTGCAGGTGGTTGAGCGCGTGGTGGCCGGGAACGACGCTGGCGAGCGTTTGGGCGGTGGCCGGAGCTCGGGCGTCGGTCGTTTTGCTGCTGCGGCGTGCTAGTGGGCGAACGGAGGCACTAGCGAGGCACTGCGGAGTGCGGGGAATGCGTTAGGTACTAGCGGTGACCAAAGGGTCACCGGAGTGACGCCAGCGTCAAGCTCGTGCGGCGGAGCGGCTCAGCTCCGGTAGAGGAGGAGGCTAGAGGGTGTGTACGAGCGCGGGGAGCAGGGGAGAAGATGGCGGAGCTCACAGCGGGGTCGGAGATAGTCTCAGCGAGCTCGGGGAGGCGGAGACGGCGGCAATTCGAAGGCGGCGATCCTTGGTGGCTGAGGAGGGGAAAAGCGGCGGGGGTGGCGCTTCGGGGCCCTTCCAGTAGCTTGGCTCGGTGAGGAGGTAGGGAACGAGGTGGCGGAGCTCGGGGATAGCTCGGGGAGGCTCGGGGAACATGGTGGACGCGGTGACGGGAAGCGGCGGCGACAGTCTCGCTCGACCGTGCGCGTGAGAGAGAGCAGAGGAGGGGAAGGGGTTCCAGAGCGAGAGGGGAGAGACGCAGGGGGTCGAGGGCGTCTCCGTGGCGCGTTCAGAAGAGCCGGGGCGTCGCGATGGAAGAAGGAGCTGGCCAGGGCGGCGTCGGCGCGCTCCAGCGAGCTGCTTCGTGCGCTGGCGCGGGGAAGAAGACGCCCGTGCCCCTGGTGGGCTGGCTGGGCCAGCTGGGCCGCCAGGTGGGCGCCAGGTAAGGAAACTCTCTCTCTGTCCTTCTATTAGTTTTCTGTTTTCTATTTATTTGATATGTTAGGAATTAGTAATAATACTAACTCATTTCCATAAATCCTGGGATATATTTTGGGCTCTATTTGAAATATTTACGACTGCCCAAAATTGTTTCCAGGATTTTTCGAGCATTTAAAATATTTATATTGATTAAATGCCCAAATTCAAATACCTAGGGATTTAATTCAAAGCCCAAATGTGTCCAGCAAAAATGCAAATCATCTTGGTTAGATGCTTCCACCTTAAACCAAAGATGATGAACATTTTAAAAAGGCATTTTGAGTTCATTGAAAATATTTTTATTTGAAACTATTTGAATTGCATTTGTGCTAGGGCTTGATCATCCCCATTTCAGAGTTTCATAAAACTTAAACATGATGCCATGATGATCATGCAAGGTCAAGCAAAGGCTAAGGCTAGGGCTGTGACACCCATTTTCCTGTTAAGCCTAATGCATCCCTCCTAGGAAAGATTTGCAGCCCAGCGGGGCGGAGAATAACAAGTTGACCTTGCCTGAGTATTCCTCAAAAAGACGTATAGCTGGGCTAGCCATTTTCATCTTGAAAAAATTAGTATCTGGGCTAGATATCTGGCTTGGGCTAGACGGGCCACAACTCGCCCAGTTAATACCCTGCTCTCCTCTGAACAACAATGAAATCATCGCCAAGAAAAACTCTGCAGTGCTCATGCCTCAAAAACACAAATATTGCTCAAGCTGCTTGGTCCCAGCTGTCGGCCGCACCTTGTGCAATTCTCTCGTTTATATTGACTACATAGGTTGACAATGGTGTGGGACTGTAATGCCAGGAAACCAAGAGAAAGCAAAAAAAATATAGTTGTACATAATAAGGAGGCACTTTCATACGTATGGCTATGGCCCTAGTGGGTCCCTAGTGTCATCCAACCAAAATAAAGTCATCTCCTGAATCCTCATGTTTGTTGACGATGTTAACGATGCTTGGCGCCACGGCGAGCGCAACAACTCGAAGGACAACGGAGAGGGCCTCGCGGGCCGTACGGATGGTCTGATACAGCACCCACTGCTCATTCAGGAAGCCAAGAACATCGTACACCTATGAACACCTTCGAGAAACTGAGACAGCATGAAACAGTAAGGCCGCGCTTGGGAGCTCTGGTTTATTTCAAACCTGTATTAACATACAAGTGTAATTTACTCGTCATCGGAAACAACGCGTAAAATACAGGCGTAATGAAATCGAGGGCCCGAGGTCTGTAAGCAAAACCGGCAGGTTACGCGTGTAATTTGAGAGACCAGTGTATATTTTACAAGCACTGCTATATGGACGACATTACCAGACAATACATGCACGACATGCGTATCATGCCATCCATGGGCAAGGCTGAAGCTAACGGCTGGATTAGCAATCGTCCGAGTGTCGTTCAGCGTTTTTATCGTGTGTGAAGTACTTCCGATATTTTACTAGTCGAAATTGACTAACCAAGCGCCTTCACCCGAGACCATCTGCTTTAATTTACAAGCGTTAGTTTTACAAGAGGTTTTGGTTGGAAAACGACGATCCAATCACGGCCTAATATCATGAGTTGGTCGGAAGATCATATGGTTTCACGTCTAACCTACCCGACTTGTCGTATAGGCTATGAATGAAACATCAGACGATGAACTTCTTAAGCACGAAAACAATAGAAGAGGATGATCTTCTTAACAAGCAAATCGCCAGCATTAGATCAACATGCAAAACAATACGAAGCATTATTCTCAGGAGGCACAGTGAATAGCTCGTGATGTCGCATGCCACAACATTCCAAGTTCAACTTTGCAATCAAACACAAGGCCTGGCATTACATAGACAATATTCAGAACAAACTCTTAACACAGGAATATCTCAGCAGAGTAACTATTTACTTCTAAACTGAACACAGGAATAGGAAAAAACACTCGACGAAGCTCACAGCAAGGGCGTCCCACTCAAAAATATCAAATGCATGTCTTCTGGATAACATCAATGAGCAAATTTTGACAAGGTTTTCCAATTCCAATATATTAAACTAACGTCTTCTTGCTAACATCAATGATTAAACTTTGACAAGCTTTTCCCATTCAAAATATGTAATGCCTATGATCGTCCTGTCGTAGCTTCTTGTACTTGTTTGGGCACTTTTTGCCCAGGGCACTCCACGTGTTGTTAAATTGCCAATGGTCTCTGTAGACTAGTCATGTCACCGGTGTCTAATAATACTCTGTAAAGCTTCTCGGTCATTCCTTCTGTATTGTAGCGCAAATAGTGACTGCTTCTTTCTGCAAAGTGGAACGACCAACTGGACCCAGTAATGCAGCAGTTTGCCTTGGACACATTGGCTCCTTTTGTGCAGTTCAACTAAAATCAAAGTCGGAATAAAACCGAGCTTTAATTTTGATATCCCTGTAAGCAACAATAGGTATAAGGGAAACAATTACTGAGAAATAACGGTTGATGACTTGTACTCCCAGAAGAAAAGCATCTACTGATCTACTTTATCTTAATGGGAAACAAAACAGGAGAGTAGCAATTCTCCATCAGTGTGATTCATTCATATTGACTGAGACGTTATCTTAACAATGCCTTGTTTCAACATGTATAAAGAACGACAAAGCAGAAAAGTACCATTCCTAAAACAATGCAACTGATTCATTTTAACAGAGACATTATCTTAACAATACCTTGGTTAAACATGTAGAAAGAACTACAAAGCAGGATAGTACCATTCCTAACAAGTGTTGCAGTTTTGAACTAAGATTCAGTAGTTCATTAATTCTGAGAGTGGCATTGCTTAATTTTACCAGCGGCATTAGATTAACGAAAAGCATAAACAGTTCCAGGGGAGAGTGGGCGCAACAACAGTATGTGCTTCCATCTACTTATAAAGGGGGTGATGAAGAGTTTGTTGTAACAAAGCGACAAGCATCATGTCTGGGTTGGTCCTATTTTTGTTCACAACATAATGGGAAAAGACGGCAATACAATAGCTTCAATTCAAAATTTATTTAAAACAGTACCAATACAATTAGCACAACATCTCAAAGCACACTGCACAATCATGTGGATGAAGGCCTGTACTGACCATTCATGAGACGAACAGGATAAAATACGAATCTGCCAACACGAATAGGAAATCCAATCTCTTTGTGTAGTTGCACTGAAATCAAGCAAAGTGTTTCGCGTAGCGAAGCAAAATGTTGCAATAGCAACAAGTTGAATAGATATCCCTGTTTAAACAGAGGCAAAAAAGGAATCAATTACTGGCTAATAAAGGAGGATGAAACATGCGGCCACAAAAATGGTAATCCTGCCAATCCCTAACAAGTGTCGCAGTTTTGAAATAAGATTCAGTAGTTAATTCTGAGAGTGGCATCAATTACTCGCTTATAAAGGGGGTGATGCTGAATTTGTTGTAACAAAGCAACAAGCATCATGTGTGGGTTGGTCCCATTTTTGTTCACTACTTAATGGGAAAAGATAGCAATACAATAGCTTCAATTCAACATTTATTTAAAACAGTACCAAAACAAGTAGCACAACATCTCAAAGCACACTGCACATCATGTGGTTGATACCAAGATTTGAAACAACTCGCCAAGAAGACTAGAAACAAATCTCGATCTCCTTCTGTGCAGTTCCACCAAAATTAAGCAAAGTCACCGGTGTGACATTCAAGTTGAACTGCACAAAACACTCTTAAAACATAAGTGTTTCGAGTAGCGAAGCAAAATGTTGCAATAGCAACAAGTTGAATCGATACCCCTGTTTTAACAGAGGCAAAAAAGGAAATAATTACTTGCTGATAAAGGAGGATGAAACAAACGGTGACAGAAAGAAGCATCTAACTTATCTTGGATGGAAAACAAAGTAGGACAGTAGCATTTTTAAAATGGTTGCATTGATTCATATTAACAGAGGCATTTTCTTGAAACAACATTCGTTAAAAAATATAATTTACTTTTAATAGTGGCATTGCTTCAATTTTCCGGCGGCATTCTTAGATTAACAACAGCAAAATAGCTGTATGGGACATGCCAGCACCATGTGCGTCCACACATATAAATGGGTGATGCAGAGTATGTAGCCAAGCAGCATATATGCGCTGGTCCCATATTTGTTCTTTTTGAACCTTGTTCCTATGTGAGGGAAGCAAATCTAATCCTGCACAAACTACCCGACCCCCTAGTTTCTTTCCCTTTTCAACAAAGAGATTGGTTCCTTATAGATGTGTGTACTGGGTTACCCCCCTTTTCTCTTTTCGACATACAAAGCAGCTGGATAGCCAGTCTATACTACATTCCGCCCCTCCTTTCCTCATTGAACCACGTCCTAGATTCTTGCTCCAGCCCACCACACCATTCTTTCCTCTTTGAACCAAGACCTAGATTCGACTACAGATCAAAAAAGATCCACATGCAGCTAGAGCAACGACAGTTTCAAAGAAACTTATACCTTGGGGTCGTCGGGATGTGGCAAGGCGTGCGGCGGGAGGCCGGATCTGCCCACACTACATACAAAAGCAAGGAAGAAGGGGTCGGTGGCCCTCCTGTCGGGGATATACCCCGCGGCGTAAACCGGCCGGAAGTATAACCCGACCAGACTAGGCGTTTCATTGGTAAACCGCCAGAGGATTGGCGGTTTACGTGATTGGCGGTTTATGTGTTTGGCGGTTCACTGGTATGACCGATTCACGAGCCTGAAGACTCATTGGTGACCCGGCGCGTGTTCTAGATGGATGACAAGGCCCAAGGCCCAACATGCCGGTTTATATTAATGGTGGGCCGGTTTAAGAGGAAAGGCATGAGGAACATTTATCTTACAAAGAGTTAAGACTGGACTTGTATCCGATTTGTATTAGAAGGTAGACTAGTCCTAATCCTAATAGGACTCCACATGTACCCGCCCCTTCAACATATATAAGGAGGGGCAAGGCTCCCCAAAAGGGACAAGGATTCACAAGTTCCACAAGTTGGACAAGTTAGGTTTAGACAATAGCTCTCGAGTTAGAGCACTCTTGTAACCGTAATCATCATCATCAATATCAATGAAGCAGGATGTGGGCTTTTACCTCCACCGTGAGGGGCCGAACCTGGGTAAAACATCGTGTCTCTCATCCCGCTCAACCCCTCTCAAGCTACCACATAGATGCGTTGGCCTCACGACTAAGTCCTGACACTAAGGACATCTGCCGTCACAATTCCACGACAGTTGGCGCCCACCGTCGGGCCTGCGCACGGTGGTGTTGAGTTCTTGGAGGGATCGCTTCTAGGGTTTCAAGAAATTCGCAAAATTTCTGGATGAATAAGAACCGGTTTGGAAGGAGCTGGATCAGCTTCAAGTCATTAATCCAGTCATAGGAAAGCTATGCGTGAAGCTATGTGTGAAGAAAATTGCAGTTATAAGCAACGGATCAGCTTTTAACTTTTGACGGGTTTGGTGATCCGAAACTTCACACAAGATTATCCGTCCACAGTTTCTACAGGTTTGACCGAGTCTAGGAAGAGGATTGGTCCAAGCAACTACGACCCGGAGAAGGACGGGGACTTGAATTAATCGCAACCGTGGTCTCTACCTCCGTGGGAAGCCGTGACTGCGCCCCGAGCCGCCCGGTTTGCCTCAGTTGTTGACCCGCCGACTGATCTAAGCTGTAGCCTCGCCGGCGGAGCTTTCGATTCCTAGGCGTACAGACATAACGTCACGCGTATACCTGACCGGCTGGCTGATGCTGCTCCTCCACTTATGATCTACTTCCATCAAACAAAAATCTGCTGGCGTGAAGACAACAGCGACTTATTATCATATGGTGACCGTGGAGAGCCGGCTCATCCCTGTAGTGAGTCGCCATGCCTGGGGTTACGACTGCAACCTCGCCACTTCCCCGAGCCACCCTGTGGAGCCGCGTGGTGCCTCCGCCGCCGTTTCACCCTTGCAGAGAGCCGACCTGCGCCGACCGACCTTGAGCCGCTACTGAAAACCGCCGCGGCCGTAACAATCAGGTGCTATTTTTCTAAAACTCTTTTTTTGGTGTAATTACATAATATCAAAAGATTTTCTCGAGGTATGCTATTATATACACAGGTCAATTACCTCATGATTAAAGTATGATCCGTTCCCCGCGCTGTCATTGGAGGTCGCGTCTATATCCACACTATATCAAATGGCTTATCAGATGTGCGCAAATCGCCGCCTCAACGGTCCGGTCTACATCAACTCACCGGGCCGTGCCTGTAGCCGGTTCATCCAACCATACCCACACCGGTTCAACCGTCCGCGCCCACGGCCGACCCATCTGTCCGCGCGGCTTACAATGCCATGGCCGACTCACGTGTCCTCTCTGTCATTTAAATATCACAGTTGACTCTGATATGTATATCAACAAATCAGAGCCGCCCCTGCAGTCTTGAGCCGCCGGGGGCATGTTCAGCTGCCTCGGTCGCGTTAAACGGATCATCCGTCGTCCGAACAAATCAGGTGACATCTATCTAAGTCTATTTTTGACATATATTGTTTTTATAAAAAGAACAATTACGTTGGTTTTGCATATTTTTATATGCAGGACAATTATTCGCCACAACATTGGTGTTACACCATGCCTATGGAGCACGCACTGGCGTCATTATACTGGCTTTTGACCATTCCGCACTGCTCAACGGACGCGCGCAAACCGCCTGTGGTCCGGTTTACATCAACACGCGGCCGGTTCTCCATCTACGCCGGCTTACAATGCCCGCAGGCGACTCCCGGCCGTGCCGGTTCACAATACCCGCAGGCGGCTCTCCGTCCGCGCCGGTTTACAACTCCCGCGGCCGACTCTCCCGTCCGCCCCAACTTACTACGCGGCGGCCGACTCATCTGGCTGTGCCGTCTCTGAAGCTGCGGCCGTCTTTGTCGTCCGTCTCTCGCGGCCTGGTCTACATCAACATACCGGGCCGCACCTGTCTGCATGAGCTGTTTATTGGGCGCACAAGTCGCCGCCACTACAGTTTTGATTAACTTCAAATCGCCAGTTGGAAGGAACCGTTGGCTGAGTTGCTGACACGGCTCATATGGGATCATTTACAACCCACCGCAGTCACCTCAACCTTCTATGGATCCACATCGTGCTATCAACGCCAATGATATACAAGTTATGCCGGTTTATATCATGGTCAAATATGAAGAGTCTCAAGCCAACTCCTCGAGTCACCTTTGAAACTCGGGGACTACGATGACATGACTCAGCGAATCTTGCCAGTTTTAGCAAATTTAAGAACCCCAGGACGATGGAGGGAAGGATAACACGTTCCCGGAGGTTACTGTTATATTGATGAAAGTTTAAAGGCCGTCAGAAAATTTCCGGTTTAGAAAGTATATGACAGTTATAAAATCCCGGCTCGATGAAGAAGTTCCAGGTCATCAGAAATGACTCCGGTTTAGAATCCGGCTCAAGAGACATCTTTGTCCCACAAAGCTCTGAAGCGCTCAAATCCGGTTTAACAATGTCCGGTTCAAAAAGGAATTAACTTCTCGCAAGTTCGAGTTTAAAGGCCGTCAGAAAATTTCCGGCTGAAAATGAAGATTCTGGTTTAAAATCTGGTTCAAGGGAAAGATATCTCCCACAAAGCTTTGAAGTTCTCAATATCCGGTTTAACATCCGGTTCAAGAAGGATTTATCTCTTGCAAAAAATTAAAAATTGCCGAAGAGGACCTGCTGCCATGATGCGTGGTTCAAACATGGGTATCCTGCCTTACTGGCCTGACATATTATTGATCACATGGGGGCGTCTGCTTCATAAAGCGGGGTCTCTGTTCTTTTACATCATGCGTGGTTACATGGAGTTGTTCTGTTTTAAAGCGGCCTCCGGTTTACCCGTTGAAAATTTTATAAACATCACTTGGGGGCTTGGTCGTGTCCGAACCAATGCAATACCTCTTGATGGGCGAGAGCCACCAGATCACTTGGGGACCTGGTCACGTCTGAACCAGTCATGCCTCTTGATCGGCCTAAGGCCACAGAATCACTTGGGGGCTTGGTCGAACCCGAACCATTGCCATGCCACTTGATCGGCATAAATGCCACGGTTTCATTTGGGGACCTGGCTGACTTGAACCATAGCTACACCTATCGGGAGCTTGGTCATGTACGACCATGGTAACGCCATCTGATCAGCTCAAATAAGCCTCTTTTTGCAAATGGTTTTATCATTGCCTTTGCTTCAATATTTTCCTTGATAACTGTTTCTTTTTATTTTTGTTGCGTTTTTTAACCGACAAAATTTTAAACCGGCCCAAACTGTCAATTACAAATTGACAGAACACGGTCAAATCTTAATCCGGAGACTATCTGCCGGTTTGATTTTCTGTTACCATCCTATTATGGAGTAAACTGGTGTTTATCATAGCCCGGCATGGTTTTATCATAAACCGGCATGATATGGAAGGAGTTATCATACTCAAGATTTGGGTTATCACCCTTACTAAAAAAAGTTGGTAAAACCAACAATGTGATTCAATGTCACAGGTATGATATATTTCATATTTGATTATTTTTAAGTACAGCCTTGGTTATAAACCCGGGTTATATGTTGGGCATTATGACCCGTCCGGTGGTAAACCACCAGGACCCTTTAAACTTGTTGTATGGAGGAACAGGTTTGTTAAACCGGCCTGGCTTTGGACTATAAGTCGCCAGTATATATATATATATATATATATATATATATATATATATATATATATATATATATATATATGGATTGCGCCATTGGAATCATGCGCTTATAAAACATTGGGTTATATTATTCAAATAGCCAAACTTGGCTAGATTTTCATTATGATATTGAATGAATAAGGTTTTCATACCGGATTATATTATCTTGAATAGCCAACATGGCTGGATTTTTATGGTTATTAATAACCGGTATTATTGAGTTTTCAAAGTCGCTTTAGCGCAATGGCTATTATTTTATTAAAGGATATGATTTATTCTACAATGGAAGGGATAGTCCCGAGTCGCTGCAGGCTTACATCCCGGCACTTGGGGGCTACATTATTCAAATTGAGATTACATGCAAGTCTCATGTCGCTGCAAGCATGCACCATGACACTTGGGGGCTAATGCAAAGTCATTTTTACTAGTCTTATTGAAGACCCGACTCATCATATTATAATGAGCCGGCCCTTGGGGGCTACCAATTGCTCCTGTCAACAATCCAAGCAATTACAAGTCCTAGGTTGCTGGAAGCATGACAACCCGGCACTTGGGGGCTACATATATGGAGTATTCAGTTTATATGATTGAGATGAACAAACCGGATTTCTTCGAGTTTGAAACACTTATTGGAGCAAGTCTTAAGTTATCACTATGTTCTCCTCTTAAGACTTGGGGGCTACAGGTATTATGCATATAAAGGAGGAACATTTTCATTTTATCAGTTTTGAGCAAATCAGGAAGATCAATTACATGACCCGGTGTCGACAACAATTATGACCCGGTGCCATCAATATTTATAAACCGGCCATTTTGGTAATATTAAACCGGCAAGTTTTACATCTTCAAACCGGCTGAATATCAGATAAGTATTTCAAGACCCATATTTCTTAAACCGGCGCTTTGGAAGCTAACTCAAGTGGATTATTCTTCACAATATTTCTCTGTAAGAAACCAATGTCAACAAATTAAGTATGAAGTTGGCTTGTTAACCCGGACTTCCCAGAAGGAGGAAATAACAAGGACTTAAGGGTGATGAGGTACCGGTTTACAAGAATTCTTAACCCGGAGCATAACCTGTCAAATTTGTTCTTGTGTTTATTTTGCAGCATAAGTTTACCATGGATAAATCCAAGCTAAACTTGGGGGCTAATGTCGGGGATATACCCCGCGGCGTAAACCGGCCGGAAGTATAACCCGACCGGACTAGGTGTTTCATTGGTAAACCGCCAGAGGATTGGCGGTTTACGTGATTGGTGGTTTACGTGTCTGGTGGTTTACGTGTCTGGCGGTTCACTGGTATGACGATTCACGAGCCTGAAGACTCATTGGTGACCCGGCGCGTGTTCCAGATGGATGACAAGGCCCAAGGGCCAACATGCCAGTTTATATTAATGGTGGGCCAGTTTAAGAGGAAAGGCATGAGGAACAATTATCTTACAAAGAGTTAAGACCTGGACTTGTATCCGGTTTGTATTAGAAGGTAGACTAGTCCTAATCCTAATAGGACTCCACATGTACCCGCCCCTTCAACATATATAAGGAGGGGCAAGGCTCCCCAAAAGGGACAATGTCGGATTTCGGGTTCCTGCAGACCCTTGAGGTTCGAACACTGGGGTGCGCGTGGAGATATCGCCTCCTACCTACCTGCACCCCTCCGCCACGCTAGGATCAAAACTATCAAAAGACCAACACAAGAGACACGGGGTTTATACTGGTTCAGGCCACCATTCAGGTGTAATACCCTACTCCAGTTTGTGGTGTGTGGATTGCCTCTTGGGCTGATGATGATGAACAATACAAGGAAGAACAGCCTCGCGAGGGTCTGTTCTTGGCTAGGGCGATGAACTGTTGGGAGGAGTTCAGCCACCTTTCTCTCTCTCTACTTCCAACCTACCGACTTGTCGAGAGCCTTTGGAAGCGACCGAACCGACCCCTTGCTATGTGGGTGGCTGGTCCTATTTATAGAGGCCCTGGCCCTCTTCCCAAATATCGAGCGGGAAGGGAGCCAACAATGGCGGGCTAATTTGAAGGGGGACAACAAGTATCAGCTATCCTGACAAAAGTAGTCTTCGTCTGTGCAAAGCTCTGGTGATGACGTCGTCTTCGGCTCCACGATGACCTCCGTCTCGCAGTCCTCCTGGTCTTGGTCTGGTTGCATCGAAATGGCAACCTTTGCCTGATACCTCGGTACTCCGCGGCTGCGCTTGCCCCCTTTGCACCAAAGAGGAAAGGAGGATGCTGCGTGGGCTGGTGCCCGCCTGGCGCCCTGAGCCGTCATGGCTTGCGTCACGGGCACCTCACGAGGTACCCCGCCTTGATCTCTCCGCCTCCTCGCGAGCCAGCCTGACGAGGCCGTGCCTGAGGAAGCTCCGCGTCGTTCGCCCCGCAAGGCTTGGCCCCTCGCGAGGGTCTTGAGTTTGTGTTGGTGAAGATGGGCCATGCTGAGCCCTCCTTTGAGCCACGCCACAGGCCGCAGGCAGGCAAGTCTGGGGACCCCCGTTCCTAGAACGCCGACAGTAGCCCCCGGGCCCAAGGCGCACCCGGACTTGGCCGTGCAAGGAGGCGGCAGGGCAAGAGCGGAGCGCCACGGGCCCTAACAGCCTGCGGCCTTGGGCGCCGCGTGGCGGTTGATAGGACATGGGCGTCTCCACTTCCCCATGGTGCCTCGGTAACTGCACGGATTGGACAAGTCCCTGCATGCTGTCGGCGTCCTAGGAACGGGGGTCCCCAGACTTGCCTGCCTGCGGCCTGCGGCGTGGCTCAAAGGGGGCCAGCACGGCCCATCTTCATCAACACAAGACTCAAGACCGTCGCGAGGGGCCAAGCCTCGCAGGGTGGACGACGCGGAGCTTCCTCAGGCACGGCCTCATCAGGCTGGCTCGCGAGGAGGTGGAGAGATCAAGGCGGTGTACCTCGCGAGGTGCCCGTGACGCAAGCCATGACGACTCAGGGCGCCTAGCGGGTGCCAGCCCGCATAGCGTCCTCCTTTCCTCTTTAGTGCAAAGGGGGCAAGCGCAGCCGCGGAGTACCGAGACATCAGGCAAAGGTTGCCATTTTGGTGCAATGAGACCAAGACCAGGAGGACTACGAGGCAGAGGTCACCGTGGAGCCCAGGACAGCGTCATCACCAGAGCTTTGCGCGGGCGAAGACTGCTTTTGTCAGGATAGTTGATACTTGCTGTCCCCCTTCAAATTAGCCCGCCATTGTTGGCTCCCTTCCTGCTCGATATTTGGGAAGAGGACCAGGGCCTCTATAAATAGGACCAGCCGCCCACATAGCAAGGGGTTCGGTTCGGTTGGCCGGCGAGTAAGAGTAAGGCAGTGAGTGAGTGAGAGAGAGAGAGAGAGAGAAAGAGAAAGGTGGCTGGACTCCTCCCAGCAGTTCATCGCCACAGCCAAGAACAGACCCTCGCGAGGCTGTTCTTCCTTGTATTGTTCATCATCATCAGCCCCAAGAGGCAATCCACCCACCACACACTGGAGTAGGGTATTACACCACAAAGGTGGCCCGAACCAGTATAAACCTTGTGTCTCTTATGCAGTTCTTTTAGTAGTCTAGATCTTTGCGAGACGGAGAGTTAGAAGGCGTAATCTCCGCGCGCACCCTAGTGTTCGAACCTTAAGGGTCTGCCAGAACCCGAAATCTGGCATTTGGCGCGCCAGGTAGGGGTGCACCGGAATTCATCTTCCACCGCTCCGTGCCCCGTCGCATCGTCATCACCATGCCCGGCGACCAGCAGGGCAACCCCGACCCATGGGCTGCGTGGCCCGCTCGCGTAGAACCGCTCACCTCGGGCGACCCCGTGCCCCAGGCAGCTCGCGGTCCACAGGGTGCTGCGGGCCGCGGGCGACGCGGACAGACTTCGACAACTCTCACACCACAGCAGGCACGGTCGGCAGCAAGGGCCTCCAATCACGCCGCGACCACGACACCATACACCCGCCGGGAGCAGGCGAACTCGAGGGCCGCGCTCGCGGTGGCCCGAGAGCTGCTGCAGTGCAGACTGCTGGAGGGCGGCCACGACGTGCTGCTGGAGCGAGTGGCGGAGCTCCTGGGCTTCGCCGCCTCGGGGGCTCACCCCTTCTCCACCCAGCTCTCATCTCAAGCCCAGGGCGACCAGCGCGGGGGCTCCGCGCGCGCCCGCAGGCTCCAAGGCTACTCCGACGCCAGAGAAGCTGTCAGCACCGGACCGGCGGCGGCGCTGCCCCCTCCCTCGGCCCGCGAAGAAGAAGGACTCAACGCGACCCGCGGCCCTAGTGGGCGGCCGCGCTGCCACCTCGTAGTGGGCGTGACAGGCGGGACCGCGTGGCAGGCGGGGCATCATAGCATGGCATTCGGGATGATGACGCAGGAGGAATACGTGCCCCTCATGATGGACCAAGGACACCCTCATGAGAACGGACAAGGCTCGCTCATCGGCCCAAGCTGGGGGGACGACGCACTAGAAGCTGAGCCTTTCCAGGAGCCCCGGGACGGTCCCGCTGGCCACGCTGGAGGCAACGATTATCGGGCGCCGCTAATTCTTCAGGAGCAGGTATATGCTAACCATGGATCGTCGGAGGTGCAGGTCGCCGCGGCAAGCAGCTGCCCCGCTCCCACAGTCTCCTACCCCTCGGGAGGAGGGCGCAGGGGGCTGCAGGAGGGGGGCAGAGATCCGACATCACCACCGCGGCGTTCAGAGCAAGGTGTTCTCGGGAGGTAGGCCCTCTGCTAGGGAGGTGCCTCAGGGCCTGCCCCTGGCGGAGGACCCGTGGTCGTCGGGGGAACCGCTGGCGACCGCTCTACCCCATCAGGCGGCGTCCTGGGTTTCGGTCGTTGCTGATGGCACTAGAGTGTGGCGCAAGGCGGGGCCCTCATCTGGCGATATGAAGCAAGGCCAGTACCTGTGAACAAGGCCCGGTGCCTGTGAAGCTCGCCGCCCCGTGACACTCTCACGTAATAATGAGTGGGGCTGTACATGCCCCGGAGTCTCAGGGGTGCCGGCCTCAGGCCCTGGGGCTCCCTCCCACTCCCAGTGGACAGCACTTAGCTCCACGCTGGTGAGAACACGTCCAAGACTAGATTAGGTGTCGGACGCGGCCTTTTGTCTGCTTTCATTGCCTTTCCCTTTGGCTGTAGGTTTTCCCCCGCTGGATTTAAGTTGGATTCGAATTTGAGATTTGCGTGTGTTCGAGGAAGGGGTGCTTATTCTCGTTCGATCCATTTCTCGCGTTCTGGTTACCGCTTCGCCACAGCTGCCTCCCCTCGCGAGCCCCTCGCGAGTCGGGTCAGGCCTGGCTCGTGCGCAACCCAAACTGCCGCTGTTGCTCCCTCTCTGGAGGATTTTCGGGTGCCTGCGGAGGTTGTCCTGTTGGGAAAAGGCCCAGAGCCTATGAAGCAAGGCGAGTGCCTGTGAAGCTATCGCGTTTTGGAAAAGGCCCAGAGCCTGTGAAGCAAGGCGAGTGCCTGTGAAGCTATCACGTTTTGGAAAAGGCCTAGAGCCTGTGAAGCAAGGCGAGTGCCTGTGAAGCTATCGCGTTTTGGAAAAGGCTCAGAGCCTATGAAGCAAGGCGAGTGCCTGTGAAGCTATCATGTTTGTGAAAAGGCCCAGAGCCTGTGAAGCAAGGCGAGTGCCTATGAAGCTATCGCGTTTTGGAAAAGGCCCAGAGCCTGTGAAGCAAGGCGAGTGCCTGTGAAGCTATCGCGTTTTGGAAAAGGCCCAGAGCCTGTGAAGCAAGGCGAGTGCCTGTGAAGCTATCGCGTTTTGGAAAAGGCCCAAAGCCTGTGAAGCAAGGCGAGTGCCTCTGAAGCTATCGCGTTTTGGAAAAGGCCCAGAGCCTGTGAAGAAGGCAAATGCCTGTGAAGCCGTCGCATTTGGGAAAAGGCCCGGAGCCTGCGAAAAAGGCCCACGCCTGTGAAGCTCCCCATCGGCGACACTCTCATATCCTACGGATTCAACTAAAGAACACCCCAGACGTCACGCCCTCCCACAGGCTGCTTCGGGGCTTGCGCGAAACAAAGGTAAACCAGCCCACCACCAGGTGCGGGCGCTCGAGCAATATGAAAACTACTAATATGATGAACACAGGTTTTACATGAGGGGCTTCCCCTCCCAAAATGCTCTCACAGCCATCAGGACAAAAACCTGAGTTCTATTCATGCAGGGTAAAAAAGACAGGAGTGATACACACTTAGTCGGACCAATCCCCCAATACGTCCTCGGAAGCACCACCTGAGCCGTCGCTAGCATTGCCGAACTCGCCATCATTGTCTGCATCGCCACCAGTGGCGTCAGCGCCGTTCACCGCACCGCCCTTGTCAGCAGCCACGATCACGTCGTCATCGTCCGAAGCGAATGCCCTGACAAGGGCGTCCACATTGTCTTCCACCCAGTGCGCCAGGTCGCCTCGGACGGCCTGGGGAACTGTGGCAATGACGGCATCAAAATCAAAGTGGGAATCCATGTTCAGGAGATGACTGAAGACACGGGAAAAGGCGCGCCCGAGCAGGGCGCGACTCCTCTCTTCCACCAACCTATCGGCCCTGGCCGACCGCGCCTCCAGCTGCGTCACCACGGCGGTGAAGAACTGAAGGTTGCCAGCATAGTTGGCTGTGTGTGGCTCGCCGACAGCCGCCTCACAAATGTTGCCCAAGGCTGCGCTAGCCCTCTCCCGGAGCGCGGCGAGCATGGAGCCGTGCATGTGCTCCAGGACCTGCCGCTGACATATCTCATCCGCGTTCTGGCACGCGACGCCCTCAGCCTCCTCCACCCGCTGGCGAAGACGGATCATCTCGGCCTAGGAGGCGGCTAACTTCCCTTGCGCTACCTCAAGGGCGGCCTGGGAGGCGTCGGCCATCCGCGTCGCCTCGTCCCGCTTGGCCCGCAAGGCTGCGGTCCTCCCTTCAGCTTCGACTTGGATCAACTCCAGCCTCCTCTCGAACTCGCGCTCGAGGTCTTGGCGCGCCATCGCCACCCGGCGTCTGACCTCCTCCAGGACACGAGCCTCCCGTGCGGCGACCTCGTCTTTCGCCTGCATCACCAAGCGCTCCCTCGTCTCCAGCCGCTCGTACTCGCGAGTGCGTTCGGCGGCTTCCAGCGTCAACGCTTCTTCGCGCTTCTGGAGCTCAGCTGGGTCGCCGGAGGCCACTCGCATCGACGCAAGGGCCAACTCGCGTAGCTCCACTTGCTCCTCCAGTGAGTGGCACTGGGCCAGGAGCTCACGAGCCCGCTCCTCCGCCGCCTCTTGCCGTCGATCAGCTCCCTGGGCCTCCTCGGTGGCCTGGGATCGGGCCACCCGAGAGGCCTCCAGCGACGCCTTCGCCTCTTCATCGTCAAGATCACGCTGACGGCGCGCGAGGGCGATGGCGGCCTCCAGCTCGTGCCTCCCTGCAGCCAGGCGCAGGCCCTCGGCCTCCAGGCGCGTGTCTTCGTCAGCAAGCTCCTCCATAAGCAGGTTCACCGCGTCGGTCGCCCTTCGAAGGAACTCTTGGCGGCGAGCGCGGCGCTCCCGGGCGCGCTCAAGCACGCCTTCCACACCATCATCTGCCCCAAGCAAGCGCCGGGGGCCACGAATCATCGTTCCTCCTCCGGGCAGGGGGCTGGGGACTGGCGCCCTCACGGTGGCCGGGCGCGCCGCACTAGAAGCCCAGCCTGGAGCCAGCCCGTCCCCAGATGAAGGGTGCAGGGGGCGCCTCAACCAGTCGCAGTCCACGACCAGACGAGAAGCCCACGGCAGGCTGGCTATTCCCCGAGAGGTCCCGCGAAGGAAAATCGGGGGGAATGAGGGGCCAAAGTGCACCTCGGGATGGTCCACCCCTTCAGTCGCCCTCACCACAAGGGCAGAACTGCTCGGAGCACTTGAGGACGATAGAGGGGGCGAAGCCAAAGGAGGCGGCACCTCAGCTACTTCCGCGAGCTTGGCCGGAAGGGGCCTGCGGAGCAGGGATCAGTGAAAGCAACAAGAGGATCAGGAGCCAGAAAGGGGGAAGACTTACTCGTCAATGGCGAAGTACTTCCTGCGCTTCAGCACGCGACAAGGGAAGTCATCACCTAGGGCCTCCCTTTTCCTCCGGAGGGCCTCAAAGTCCACGTGGAAGCGGTCCAAGAGAAGAGCGCAAGGATCAACCTGCGACGAAGACGGAGCATCGGAGCAATCCGCGTCAGGGGCGCCTGCCTGGCACGTGCGGTCCATCACCTCGCCAGAAGACGCGGCTGGGGCCTCCAAGGCCTCAGCCCCGGGCACTGGGAGCGGCTGCTTGCCACCTTCAGCCACAGCGGCACGGGTCCCAGGAGCCATCCCCTCGAGAGCATCACCCGGCGCTGCCACCTCATCAGGAGCCCCCTCGGCCTCCAGCGCCTCCTGCCTCCCTGCTCCGCCACTTGAGGAGGAGTCGCCTTGGCTGATTGGAAGGGCAGTCACCACCACGGGATTCTCACGAGGTCCCTGGAGGCCGGCGGGGCGCAGCCCCCATTCATCAAAGACGGGCATGTGCTTCACGAAGTCGGCCCTGCTCTGGCAGAGATACAGCAAGGCCCCTCCCTGCCGGACGTTGCCGGGGTTGGGGTCCCCGGCCAAGGTCAAGAGCGTCGACTTCAGCACCTCAGGAGCCAGGTCCTCTTCCTGGAGCCTCATGCTATCCTCGCGCCCACGGAAGGCCCACATCCGGTGAGAGTGGCGTTGAAGGGGAGCGACACGGCATAACAGAAACTCCTCAACCACCTTGGGCACCGTCACGCCGAGCTTCCTCATGAGCACAAAGCGGCACCAGACGAAGACGAGCCGGGGGCTCTCGAGCGTCTCCTGGCCCCAACCCGAATTGGGGACAGCAGGCGAGGTCGGCTCCGATAGAAGGAGCTGGGCACCCCTGCGTCCACATACAGCCACCGCTCGTGGAACCCAACCGCGGGCAGGGGGAGCTTGAAGTCAATCCCAGAGGCCTCGGTCTCAGGCTCGGCAGTGAAGCTCATGCACGCCCAGCATTGGGAAGGGTCGACAAGATGCAGTGAGAAGAAGTGGCGCAGCAAGGCAACCGAAGGAGGGATGCCCACCATGGCTTCGCAAACGAAGGCGAAGACCGAAAGGAGGGTGATGGACTTAGGACTTAGATGCATCAAGTGGATCTGATAATGGGAGAGCACGGCATTGAAGAAATCAGAAAAGGGGGGAACCAGACCCGCCCACAGGGCGTCGGTAAAATATGGGACCTCGGTAGCTATCCTGTCGATGGAGAAGTGGGGCGCGGGCCAGGCCGTCGTCCTCCCGCACTCATTGAAGATGGAGGCCAGAGCCAAGCTGACCTTGCCCAAGCACTCTTGATTGAGTATGGTCAATCGGCCATCGGCGGGGGCCACCGATGGCGGCACGCAAGACGGAGGCATGGGTTTCTTCCCACTCTCCTCCTTCATCGGAGCCATGGCGATGGGAAGGAGGGGGAAGATTCGAGATTGGATTAGAGGCAGGAGCTGGCGTTCGAAGGAAGGAAGAATAGGGGACGCTCGAGCAACAGGATGGGGAGCGGCTGTGTGCAACTACAAGTCTGCCTAGCGGGGCGCAGAATAAGGGGGCGTGGGGGAACAGTGCCGCCCACGTCCCATCAACCGCCACACGGCGCCCAAGGCCGTAGGCTGTTAGGGCCCGCGGCGCTTCGCCTTTGCCCTTTCGCCTCTCAGCATGGCCAAGTCCGGGCGCGCCTTGGGCCCGGGGGCTACTGTCGGTGTCTTGGGAATGGGGGTCCCCAAACTTGCCTGCCTACGGCCTGCGGCGTGGCTCAAAGGGGGCCCAACACGGCCCATCTTCATCAACACAAGACTCAAGACCCTCGCGAGGGGCCAAGCCTCGCAGGGCGGACGACGCGGAGCTTCCTTAGGCATGGCCTCGTCAGGCTGGCTCGCGAGGAGGCGGAGAGATCAAGGCGGGGTACCTCGCGAGGTGCCCGTGACGCAAGCCATGACGACTCAGGGCGCCAGGCGGGTGCCAGCCAGAGCAGTGTCCTCCTTTCCTCTTTAGTGTGAAGGGGGCAAGCGCAGCCACGGAGTACCGAGACATCAGGCAAAGGTTGCCATTTCGGTGCAACGAGACCAAGACCAGGTGGACTACGAGGCGGAGGTCACCGTGGAGCCCAAGACAGCGTCATCACCAGAGCTTTGCGCAGGCGAAGACTACTTTTGTCAGGATAGTTGATACTTGCTGTCCCCCTTCAAATTAGCCCGCCATTATTGGCTCCCTTCCTGCTCGATATTTGGGAAGAGGACCAGGTCCTCTATAAATAGGACCAGCCGCCCACATAGCAAGGGGTTCGGTTCGGTTGGCCAGCGAGTAAGAGTAAGGCAGTGAGTGAGAGAGAGAGAGAAAGAGAAAGGTGGCTGGACTCCTCCCAGCAGTTCATCGCCACAACCAAGAACAGACCCTCGCGAGGTTGTTCTTCCTTGTATTGTTCATCATCATCAGCCCCAAGAGGCAATCCACCCACCACACACTGTAGTAGGGTATTACACCATAACGGTGGCCCGAACCAGTATAAACTTTGTGTCTCTTGTGCAGTTCTTTCAGTAGTCTAGATCTTTGCGAGATGGAGAGGTAGAAGGCATAATCTCCGCGCGCACCCCAGTGTTCGAACCTTAAGGGTCTGCCGAAACCCGAAATCCGACACATGCAAAGTGGGTCATAATTACCTGCGATCGTGGGGGCCGTTGGTTGGCCATCGCCAGCCATAAGTATGGACCGGCGCGCGCCCTTCCAGTTCATCCCCCCTTGCTTCTCCTTTTTCTTCATGGCCCCGTCGAGGAGGTTCTCAGCCGCCGAGAAAGGGAAGGCTTGCCGGGTTGAGCCTGCCTCTACCCCACCCAAGTGCGGCCGAGGGCGCCCTCGCAAGCATCCTGTGGCCACCACGGTGGCTCCCCACGGCCGTGGAGGCGATCTTCAGCACAGCGACGGGCGGATTGCTGCAGCCGGGGGGCGCGCTCCGGCTGCGCGTCCCCCCAGGCCGCGCGTTCGTGCTGGTGGAGTTCGTTGTGTGGTCGGCGGAGCCGGCTAGCACCCGGCTTCCGCTTCCTCGCTTCCTCCTCGACGAGCTCCCGGCCGGCGCCCCGGGCGGCCTTTGGCTCCAGGCCGACGGCTGCTGCAGCCGGGCCTCATGGGTCTCTCTGGAGGTCTCCGCGGCTGGGAGCCTATCCCTGGCCCACGGTTGACAGACATTTGCCCGCGCGTGTGGCCTGAGCCGTCGGTGCACCCTACACTTCAAGTTCGACGGCGACGCCACCCTCTACGTGAGGGTGTTTGGGGAAGATGGTCGCCGCGCAGGGTGCTGCCCCGAGGGTGACGACCGCGGCTGGGAACCCAGCTCCGGCGATGATGGAGAGAGCAGCGCTCGCGCGCTGGCGGCGTGCGGGGTTCCTCAAGATTCTCCGGTTCTTCTTCAGGCGGCAACTCCTCTAGCGGTGGCCGCGATCAGCCTCCACGCCGTCGTATCTGCTTGGGGGGTGGCAACGTGCCTGCCCGCCGTCGCGCCCTAGTGAAGCACGAGAGGGAGTCCGCCTGAGCTCCGGAGGCAGCTCGGGCCTTCCCTGCGGGCCGGTGTGAGGCGAGCCGCGCCGGATTTGTTCTTCCTTTTCCCTTTTTCCTGCGTAACAAAGACAATAGTGCGGAGCCCCGCGGGGGCGTGTTTGGGTTATTGCTGTTAATCATTGTTTTGCTTTCGTTACCGTACCTTCCGGCTATGTGCCCGAGCGTGGATAGTTCCCGGCCCCGGCCGTGGGGGGCGACCGACCCAGGCCCTTTGTTTGTGTCGCGGTGCCCATGGGGCACGGACTGGAGGGGTGCTCCTGTAAGAGGCCCAGGTCGCGAACTCTTTGAATGACTAGGATAGGAACGCTCGCGAGGGCGCTCAGCTGCCCCCCTTGCGAGGCCTTGCGCAAGAGAAATCAAGGCAGGAGAGTGAAAAGCCGAAGAACCTCGAGCCAAAGACAGCAACAACTTCAATAAAACTTCCAATGAGAAGGAACAAGCCAACTGCGGAAAGCAAATGAAAAGCCGCGTCCGGCACCTAATCTAGTCTTCGACGTCTTCTCACCAGCGCGGAGCTAAGTGCTGCCACTGGGCGTGGGAGGGAGCCCAGGGCCTGAGGCCGGCGCTCCTGAGACTCCGGGGCGTGTACAGCCTCAACTCATTATTACGTGAGAGTGTCACGGGCGGCGAGCTTCACAGGCGTTGGGCTTCTTCACAGGCTCCGGGCCTTTTCCAAAACGCGATAGCTTCACAGGCACTCGCCTTGCTTCACAGGCTCTGGGCCTTTTCCAAAACGCGATAGCTTAACAGGCACTCGCCTTGCTTCACAGGCTCTGGGCCTTTTCCAAAACGCGATAGCTTCACAGGCACTCGCCTTGCTTCATAGACTCTGGGCCTTTTCCGCAACGCGATAGCTTCACAGGCACTCGCCTTGCTTCACAGGCTCTGGGCCTTTTCCAAAACGCGATAGCTTCACAAGCACTCGCCTTGCTTCACAGTCTCTGTGCCTTTTCCAAAACACGATAGCTTCACAGGCACTCGCCTTGCTTCATAGGTTCTGGGCCTTTTTAGGGGTAGAACCTCCGGAGGTGCTGGATGTTCCATGCATTCTGGACCGGCACTCCCTCCTGAGTCTCCAAGCGCGCTGAGCCGGGCCTGGAAACATGAACAACCTTGAACGGGCCCTCCCACATGGGAGAGAGCTTGTGCAGCCCCTCCCTGGAGAGGACCCGCCTGAGCACGAGGTCTCCTACCTCAAGAGTCCTGGGGCGGATGTTGCGGCAGTGATATCGCCGCAGTGCTTGTTGGTACCTCACCGCTCATAGCGCGGCGTCTCGGCGACGTTCCTCCCCCAGCACGAGGTCCATCCCCCGCATGGCGTCCTGTTGCGCCTCGTCGAACGCCAGGACCCACGCGGAGCAACGTCTGACCTCGTGAGGGAGGACCGCTTCGGCTCCGTAGACCAGGAAGAACGGGGTCTCCCCAGTCGGCTTGGTCGCGGTTGTGCGGATGGACCACAACACAGACTGAAGCTTGTCGTACCAACCTCTGCCGTAGGCCTCCAGCTTCTTCTTGAACGTCTTGGTCTTGAGGCCCCTCAGGACCTCTGCATTGGCTCGCTCGGCCTGACCGTTGCTTCAAGGGTGCACCACTGAAGCGTAGCATATCTGCGTTCCAAGGTTAGCACAGTATGTTTTGAAGAGGTTACTGGTGAACTGCGAACCATTGTCCGTGATGATGCGATTCGGCACCCCGAACCAGCTCACGATGCCCTTTATGAACTTGACCACGGAACCCGCAGGAATGGTGCGGACAGCCTCCACTTCAGCCCACTTGGTGAACTTGTCTACAACAACGTAAAGGTAGCGATAGCCCCCTGGCGCCCGAGGAAACGGACCCAAGATGTCAAGCCCCCAGACTGCGAATGGCCACGAAAGGGGGATAGTCTACAAGCCCCCTACCGGCTGATGGATCTGCTTGGCGTGGAACTGGCAAGCCTCACAAGCTTTCACTAGTTCAACGGCGTCATTGAGCGCGGTGGGCCAATAAAACCCACAGCAGAACGCCTTGCCGACAAGGGTCCGTGACGATGAATGATGTCCGCAGTCCCCGCCATGTATATCTTTCAGTAGTTCCTTCCCTTGTTCCTTGGAGATGCAGCGCAGGGATACATCATTTGGTCGCTTCCGGTAGAGCTCTCCATCTTTGATGCAGTATGCCGTGGCCTGGCGTGCCGCTCGCTCTGCTTCCTCCTCCTTCTCCGGCAGGGTCCCTTGGGTTAAGTAGCTCCGGAGCTCCGTGATCCAACATCCCTCCTGAGGTTCCATCGTCAGGAGCAGGTGTGCTCCTGAGGCCAAGCCACAGGTCGGAGCTCCTGAGGCAGGTGGCTGGGGGAGCTCCTCCCGGGGCTGAGCCGTGTTTGATAATGACGGTAAGGCTGAAGGCTTGAAGAGCCACTTCTCGAAAACGCCAGGCTCCTGAGGTAACCGCCTGGACGCGCATTTGGCGGTGTCATCAGCTTCCTGATTGGTGCCACGGGGCACATGCTGCAACTCCAACCCCCATAACTGCTTCTCCATCCTGCGGACCTCTGCAAGGTAGGCCTCCATGTGCTCATCCTTCGGCTCGTACACCTTGTTGGAGAAATTGACAAGGAGCTGCGAATCGCCCTTGATGGTGAGGCGTTTCACCCCCAGGGCAGCTGCGGCCTTCATGCCCGCTATTAAACCTTCATACTCCGCTATGTTGTTGGAGACCTTTTCGCCTTGCTGGAAACAGAGCTGCATCGCGTAATAGAGCTTGTCCTGTGTGGGCGATATAAGCACCGCCCCAGCTCCAGCGCCATGCTTGGAGAATGCCCCATCGTAGTACATGACCCAGCCTTCTGGAACCTCGCTTCCCGGGGATAGGGACCGATCCTCATCGGCCTTGAGGCCTGGTGCCTCCGTCCACTCTGCCACAGAATCCGCCAACGCTGCTCCCTTGATGACCCTGGTCGTGCTGAATTCGAGCTGAAACGCTTGCAGTTCTATGTTCCACTCAGCGACCCTTCCAGCTGAATTAGGGCTCCTGAGCACTCTCTCCAGGGGGTATGACGAGATGACCTTGATGGGGTGACCCTAAAAATAGTGCCTCAGCTTGCGCGATGCCACCAGTAGCGCAAGGAGGAGTTTCTGAGGCATGCGGTACCGTGCTCTTGCATCCCACAGCACTGTGCTGATGAAGTACACTGGGTGCTCAATGAGGTGGAGTGCGTCAGTGCTGGTGGCTTCTTTCAGAGACCGTGGCGCCTCTTGAGGCGATGAGGCCTCCTGAGTCTGGCCATCTGGAAGAGGGGCCTCTTCCACCTCTGGTGCGCCCCTCTGCGGCGGCTGATCCTCCTCAGCTGTAGTGGCGGTTTCTGTAGGCCTTCCTTGTCCCTGTTCTGCCTTGTCCCAGGCTGCTGTCGTGGTATTGATTCAGCGCTCCTCTCTGACTGCCACCAAGGCTGCGCTGGCGGAGTAGGGAGTGGCGGCGAGGTAAAGCACCAGGGGCTCCTGAGGGCGCGGAGCCACCATGACCGGTGTGCTAGTCAGGTATCTCTTGAGATCCTGGAACGCCTTGTCGGCCTCTTCAGTCCACTCGAAGGGCCCCTTTTTTTCATTAGCTGGAAGAAGGGCAGGGCTTGCTCCCTCAACTTGGAGATGAAGCGCCCCACCGCGGTCAAGCGCCCTGTGAGCTTCTGCATTTCCCTGAGGGTCTTTGGCGGGCTCATGTCTTAATCCGCCTTGACCTTCTCCGGGTTAGCCTCGATGCCTCGGTGGGACACGAGGAAACCCAAGAGCTTGCCCGAGGGGACTCCGAACACACACTTCTCTGGGTTGAGCCATAGGTTCACTGCGTTGAGGCTCGTGAAGGTTTCCTCCAAGTCCTGTATCAAGGTCCCGGCCTCCCGAGACTTTACCACAATGTCATCGACGTAAGCTTCAACATTCTTCCCAAGCTGCGGGCCCAAGGTGATGTGCATCAGCCGCTGGAAGGTCGCCCCTGCGTTACGCAGCCCGAATGGCATGCATGTGTAGAAGTACACCCCACACGGGGTTAGGAAGGCTGTCTGAAAGCACAAGTGCTCCCTAGGTGGTTTTGGTAATTGATGAAAACATATCTCTTGTTGGACTAATACCTTTACCTAGTGTATTTCAGATAAGTTCAACAATGAAGTGGCATGGACTAAAGGTTGTGGGAACCTCTTCAAGATGCTAAGGACAAAGGATTGGCTAAAGCTTCAAGCTCAAGAGTCTTCTTTTTATATATTTTAGTGATCCAAGATCACATTGAGTCCTTAGGAAAAGCCAATACTATCAAGAAGGGATGAGGTGTTGTTTAATGAGCCTCTTGCTCAAGTGCTTAATGATATGCTCCAAAATCCTCAGCTACTTTCCCACTTCCACAAGTGACCTAAACCCTAAACCAAACTCGGTCATACCGATTCTGTCAATCCGGCGCCACCGAGTTTCACTTGTCATTTGCCACTGCCAAACCCTAGCAATTCGGTCCTACCGATAAGGTTCTTGGTCTCACCGAGATGGGCTTGCAAACTTTCTGTTTCCCTTTCGTAACTTTTTGGTCTCACCGAAAGAGCGAATCGGTCCCACCGAGAATGCAAGGTAAACTCTATGTTTCCTTCTTGTAACATTTCGGTCTCACCGAAAGAGCAAGTTGGTCCCACCGAGTTTGCCTGACCAACTCTCTGGTTAGCTAATTGCCGAACTCGGTCTCACCGAGTTTGTGCGATCGGTCTCACCGAGATTACGTTATGCCCAAACCCTAACCCAATCGGTCCTACTGAGTTGCATCTCAGTCCCACCGAAATTCCTAACGGTCACTAGGTTTACTATTTCGGTCAGACCGAGTTTTCTGATTCGGGTCCCATCGAGATTGGTAGATTGTGTGTAATGGTTGGATTTTGTGTGGAGGCTATATATACCCCTCCACCACCTCTTCATTTGAAGGGAGAGCCATCAGAACACATACACCATTCCCACTCATATGTTCTGAGAAAGAACCACCTACTCATGTGTTGAGACCAAGATATTCCATTCCTACAATATGAATCTTGATCTCTAGCCTACCCCAAGTTGCTTTCCACTCAAATCTTCTTTCCACCAGATCCAAATCCTATGAGAGAGAGTTGAGTGTTGGGGAGACTATCATTTGAAGCACAAGAGCAAGGAGTTCATCATCAACACACCATTTGTTACTTCTTGGAGAGTGGTGTCTCCTAGATTGGCTAGGTGTCACTTGGGAGCCTCCGACAAGATTGTGGAGTTGAACCAAGGAGTTTGTAAGGGCAAGGAGATCACCTACTTTGTGAAGATCTACCGCTAGTGAGGCAAGTCCTTCGTGGGCGATGGCCATGGTGGAATAGACAAGGTTGCTTCTTCGTGGACCCTTCGTGGGTGGAGCCCTCCGTGGACTCGCGCAACCGTTACCCTTCATGGTTTGAAGTCTCCATCAACGTGGATGTAGGATAGCACCACCTATCCGAACCACGGGAAAAACATCCGTGTCTCCAATTGCGTTTGAATCCTCCAAACCCTTCCCTTTACATTCTTGCAAGTTGCATGCTTTACTTTCCGCTGCCTATATACTCTTTGCATGCTTGCTTGATATGTATTGTGTATGTTAAAATTGTGCCCGAACTCCACTTAAACCGAAAAACCTTAAAAAGTGCAACTTTAGCATTAAGTGTCTATTCACCCCCCCTCTAGGCACTCCTTCTTCTAGATCCTACAAGTGGTATCAAAGCTTTGGTCTCCATTGCCTTGGTTTAATCACCATTGGAGGGAGATGGATGTGTCTACCTTAGGGAGTCTTAGACATAGAGTGCCTATTCTTGATGGAGAGTACTTTCATGAGTGAAAAAATGAGATGCTTGTAATCTTCAATCAATATCATTTAAACAAGTATATTGCTAGCCCTTGTGCACCTCATATTGATCCTTTGCATCCTACCCTAGATGAAGATATTAACATGATTCGCAATCTTAGAACAATTGAGCTCATCATTAGAGGATTGCCCAAAAATTTGATTGCTAGTTTGCCTACTCTTAATTGTGCCTACACTATATGGAAATTTCTTGAGGAATGGTTTCCCGATCATTCCTTGAAAAATTTGGATAAAATTCTCCATAAATCTATTGCCTTGAGTAAGATGAACCCTAGTGATCCTAAGTTTGGTGATTGTCTATTTGAGCTTACCAATCTCAAGCATGCTAAAGGAGATGTTGGAATCATTAGTGATATTATATTTGAAGCTATAAGAATTCATAAAAGTGACCACTTTGATGACCATTTATCTAATGAATTACCCTCTCTAGGAAATGATGAGTCGCAAGATCATGATGAACATGGATACTATGATGATGATGATGATGATAGTGACTTCGATCTTGATGATGAAATGAGACATTTTGGTCTTACGGCAAATCTTCGGGGATATGCGTCAGGTGGAAAGGAATGGGTTCTTGATAGTGGATGTACTGATCATATGACCGGAGATGAAGAGATGTTCCGTGAGCTTGCTGAAAATGACGGCCCTCGAAAATATGTCACCTTTGGTGATAATTCAAAGGGTAAAGTAGTTGGCCTTGGTAAGGTGGCCATCTCACATGATAGTTCCATTCAAAATGTCATGCTTGTTGAATCTCTCGGCTACAATTTACTTTCAGTATCTAGACTTGTCGATTTTGGCCTAAATGTTCTATTTACTGAGGTAGATTGCCAAGTGTTTCATCGAGACAATCATAAAATGGTCTTTACCGGTATGCGTAGAGGTGATCTTTACATTGTCGATTTCTCTAAAAAGGCACAACCTAAAACTTGCTTCATTGCTAAATCCTCAAAAGGTTGGTTGTGGCATAGACAACTAGGTCACGTTGGCATGAGAAATCTTGACAAGCTTATTAAAGGAAATCATATCCTTGGAGTTAACGATGTCATATTTGATAAGGATAGACTTTGCAGTGCTTGTCAAGCAGGTAAACAGGTTGGAGGAAGGCATCCTGTGAAGAACATCATGACCACAAGGAGGCCACTCGAGCTACTTCATATGGATCTTTTTGGTCCCAACGCCTACAAAAGTCTCGGTGGAAATTCTTTTGGTCTTGTTATAGTTGATGATTTTTCAAGATTTACGTGGGTGTTCTTTCTTAATGACAAGTCGCAAGTCCAGAAGATCTTCAAAAACTTCGCTAGGAAAGCCCAAAATCAGTTTGAAGTGAAGATCAAGAAGGTTTGGAGTGACAACGGAACGGAGTTCAAGAACGCAAATGTGGACACCTTTCTTGACGAAGAAGGGATTTCACACGAGTTCTCGGCTACGTACACACCTCAACAAAATGGAGTTGTTGAGAGGAAGAACCAGACGCTCATCGAAATGGCAAGAACGATGCTTGATGAATACAAGACGCCAAAGCACTTTTGGGCAGAAGCGGTTGAGACAGCTTGTCACGCAACAAATCGCTTGTATCTTCACAAGCTACTCGGCAAGACAGCATATGAGCTCCTCACCGGTAACAAACCCCAAGTTGGATACTTTCGAGTATTCGGCTCAAAGTGCTACATTCTTGATAAGCATCATCGTTCAAAGTTTGCTCCTAAATCTCATGAAGGCTTCCTACTCGGTTATGGCTCAAACTCTCACACTTACCGTGTCTACAACAATTTCACCCGAAAGGTTGAAGAGACGGTAGATGTGAAGTTTGATGAATCTAATGGCTCGCAAGTAGAGCAATTGCCAATTGATGTAGGAGACAAAGACCCTTCAGAAGCAATCCAAGACTTGCCCATTGGCAAAGTTCGTCCAACGGAGGTGAAGGAGAGTACGTCATCCGTCCAAGTGGAAGTTTCTACTTCACGACAAGGTGAACCAAGAATCGACACGGAAGCATCCACAAGTGGGACACACCAAGATGAAGAAGACGAGGAAGTACATCAAGACGAACATCAACAACCTCCTTCCCCACCACGACAAGAGAATGACAACGTCAACAATGAAGAAGGCCAAGAAGAAGAACAAGATGAAGAAGATGCTCAACAAAGACCCAAGCAAAAGCTCTCACGAGTTCGAGCAAGAATTGCCAAAGATCATCCCGTCGAGCAAATCCTTAATGATATACAAACCAGGAGAATCACTCGCTCAAAAACTCGTTTAGCTAACTTTTGTGAAAACTATTCATTCATCTCTAGCATTGAACCTATGAAGGTTGAAGAAGCATTGGAAGATCCGGATTGGATAAACGCTATGCATGAAGAGCTACACAATTTTGAGAGAAACCAAGTTTGGACATTGGTTGAGAAGCCCGACGACAACCACAACATCATTGGTACCAAATGGGTGTTTCGCAACAAGCAAGATGAAGATGGACAAGTGGTCCGCAACAAAGCACGTCTCGTCGCCCAAGGGTACACACAAGTCGAAGGTATGGACTATGGTGAGACATATGCTCTCGTTGCTAGACTTGAGTCCATTCGCATCTTACTTGCCTATGCTAATCACCATAATATCACCTTGTACCAAATGGACATTAAGAGTGCTTTTTTAAATGGTGAAATAGAGGAGGAAGTTTATGTCAAACAACCTCCCGGCTTTGTCAATCCTAAGAAACCTAATCATATTTACGAACTTCACAAAGCTCTTTATGGTCTTAAACAAGCTCCTAGAGCATGGTATAAATGCTTGACCAAGTTCCTTATTGCAAGTGGTTTTGAAATTGGTAAAATTGATTCTACTCTCTTCACTAAAAGGGTTAATGGAGAACTATTTGTATGTCAAATCTATGTTGATGATATCATATTTGGTTCAACTAACCCTCTCTTTAGTGAAAAGTTTGGAAAGCTAATGTCAGAGAAGTTTGAGATGTCTATGATGAGTGAACTCAAATTCTTTCTTGGTTTGCAAATCAAGCAAACTAAGGAAGGTACATTTGTCTCTCAAACGAAGTACACCAAGGACGTATTCAAGAAGTTCAATATGCAAGAGTGCAAAGGTATGTCTACACCCATGCCCACTAGTGGACATAATGATTTGACAAAAGATGGTGAACCGGTTGATCAAAAGGTTTATCGTTCTATGATTGGTTCATTACTATACCTATGTGCTTCACGTCCCGATATTATGCTAAGTGTATGCATGTGTGCACGATATCAAGCTGCTCCTAAAGAATGTCATCTTAAGGCTGTGAAAAGGATAGTGAGATACTTAATTCACACACCAAACTTTGGCATTTGGTATCCTAAGAGGTCTTCTTTTGATCTTGTTGGCTATTCTGACTCGGATTGTGCCGGAGACAAGGTTGATAGGAAGTCCACTTCGGGTACCTGTCAATTTCTTGGCAGATCTCTTGTGTCTTGGTCCTCCAAGAAACAAAACTCGGTATCCTTATCCACCGCCGAAGCGGAATACATTGCTGCTGGTTCATGTTGTGCTCAATTACTTTGGATGACCCAAACTCTTAAAGATTATGGAATTTATGTGAAACATGTTCCACTGCTTTGTGACAATGAAAGTGCTATCAAAATTGGTCATAATCCCGTACAACATTCTCGAACTAAGCATATTGAAGTTCGTCATCATTTCATTCGAGATCATGTTGCTAAGGGTGACATTAATCTTAAGCATGTTCGCACTGACAAGCAATTAGCAGATATATTCACTAAACCACTTGATGAGAAAGTATTTTGTAGGCTAAGAGGAGAATTGAACATCATTGATGCTTCAAACGTGGTGTAGGAACTCCATTGGACACATGCAAGACATGAGCTTATGACTAATCCATGATATATCTCTTATGATGACTATCTTATGTCTTGGATATATTTGTACCTTGCATGTTGTCTAACCCATGTAGGTACTTGGTTGAAACTAATTCCATGGGATTGCGACTCACTCACATCTTGAGCAATCTCTACATCACCAAGTCTCTACACAATGGTGGTTGAAGACAAGGAAGCACAAAACCATTCAAACATATCCTTTGACAAATTCTATGTTGAGCTTCATGATTGTCATTTTTGGATACACAAGTGCTCTTCCTTGCAATAACTAACCCATGTAGGTAGATGAACTCAAACTCCAAGTGGTGCTCCAAATTCTTGATGGACTACATCAACCTTAAGCACCCACACAAGTTCAACTACATCAGCAAGAACCACTCCACCACCCAAGGTATGTTATCCCATCTTAGAGAAGATTTACTCCAAGACATGAGTCGAAGCAAATCAACAAGATGTGAATACATCAAGATGCTTAAACGAAAAATGGCAACCCCATTTTGAGCTTAAACGATGAGTATGACCTATGATCAAGTGTTATCACTTGACTCCTTAGTCAATATACTCTAACATAGGTGACTATGTCACCACCGAACTCTAGATGAAGTAATCTTTTGTTTCCTTCTACTTCATCTAGATCCTTCAGTTTCTTTTCTTTTCTTTTTATTCTGCCTTTTCCGCATTCAATTCATTGCAAATCTTTGTGAGATCCTGCATGTCTAGTGAGCTGAGGTGACAAGTGTTTTTCTCTGTGTGAACTCGGTCTCACCGAATTGTAATTTTCGGTCCAACCGAATTCCTTCGGTACCACCGAATCATACCACTCGGTGCCACCGACTTTGCAACAAGAAAAACAGTTTGTCACATAACCCATAATTCTTCTGATCCAGCTCCACTCAATGAATCTTGTCCTTTACAAGCATCCAATTTTATTCATTGCTTTATGCTGAGTCTCAAGGACCAAACCTTTTGGATGGATTCCAGAAGAACCTTCTTGGAAATTGATGTCAAAGGCGGAGAGAGGGATCACATCAAAGCTTATCTTCGGGGAGAAAGAGATCACATCAAAGCACCAAAGGGGGAGAAAACATCTCAAGGATCCCAGATGTCCCAGATAATGTATTAAGGGGGAGAAAGAGATCCCTAGGGGGAGAGACAATACTCAAGGATCCCAGATGCTTGATGATCAAGAGGAGAGATGTCACATGTCTTTTTAGGGGGAAAAGACATGTTCATTTGTTTTGTTTCTTTCAACTCTGATTTTCCTTTCCCTATCCTCTCCCAATATCCCATATAAGATTCAGGGGGAGCAAGACACCCATGGGAAAGAAATCAGTCAAATTCATTGCATATCTTTACTCTTGGGGACATGTTGAATTCAATGCAGTACCTAGTACTTACTCTCTACATGTCATCCCAGTCTCGGTATTCTTGTGGTTTCTTCAGTTTACTCTGGCTAGTGGATGTACCTGTGTTATCTAACCTTGTTTGTGCAGGTTCATTCCATCCTAAGTCAACCAAAGGCTACAAGGTAAGTGTATGCATCAAAATCATGAGTATGAGAAGTTCTTGCTTATGTACATACTGTTTGCAAGAAGGACTCATGAGCATGAAGGTATTTTCCGTAACAATCTTTTACTCTGATGCATATGGCCAAGATACATGTAACACATTGCCCACTCTGTCATGGTTATGCCCTCACATGCGTCTATATTTCATATTCACATGAGTGCATACATGTAGGGGGAGCCTATGCTTGTTACATGTCCTTCCAAAGCTTTACTTGTTGTTCTTTATATTTTTATCTAAAGCTTTGATGTATGTTGCCATCAATTACCAAAAAGGGGGAGATTGAAAGCACAAGTGCTCCCTAGGTGGTTTTGGTAATTGATGACAACATATCTCTTGTTGGACTAATACCTTTACCTAGTGTATTTCAGATAAGTTCAACAATGGAGTGGCATGGACTAAAGGTTGTGGGAACCTCTTCAAGATGCTAAGGACAAAGGATTGGCTAAAGCTTCAAGCTCAAGACTCTTCTTTTTATATATTTTAGTGATCCAAGATCACATTGAGTCCTTAGGAAAAGCCAATACTATCAAGAAGGGATGAGGTGTTGTTTAATGAGCCTCTTGCTCAAGTGCTTAATGATATGCTCCAAAATCCTCAGCTACTTTCCCACTTCCACAAATGACCTAAACCCTAAGCCAAACTCGGTCATACCGATTCTGTCAATCTGGCGCCACCGAGTTTCACTTGTCATTTGCCACTGCCAAACCCTAGCAATTTGGTCCTACCGATAAGGTTCTCGGTCTCACCGAGATGGACTTGCAAACTCTCTGTTTCCCTTTCGTAACTTTTCGGTCTCACCGAAAGAGCGAATCGGTCCCACCGAGAATGCAAGGTAAACTCTATGTTTCCTTCTTGTAACATTTCGGTCTCACCGAAAGAGCAAGTCGGTCCCACCGAGTTTGCCTGACCAACTCTCTAGTTAGCTAATTGCCGAACTCGGTCTCACCGAGTTTGTGCGATCGGTCTCACCGAGATTACGTTATGCCCAAACTCTAACCGAATCGGTCCTACCGAGTTGCATCTCAGTCCCACCGAAATTCCTAACGGTCACTAGGTTTACTATTTCGGTCAGACCGAGTTTTCTGATTCGGTCCCACCGAGATTGGTAGATTGTGTGTAACGGTTGGATTTTGTGTGGAGGCTATATATACCCCTCCACCACCTCTTCATTTGAAGAGAGAGCCATCAGAACACATACACCATTCCCACTCATATGTTCTGAGAAAGAACCACCTACTCATATGTTGAGACCAAGATATTCCATTCCTACCATATGAATCTTGATCTCTAGCCTACCCCAAGTTGCTTTCCACTCAAATCTTCTTTCCACCAGATCCAAATCCTATGAGAGAAAGTTGAGTGTTGGGGAGACTATCATTTGAAGCACAAGAGCAAGGAGTTCATCATCAACACACCATTTGTTACTTCTTGGAGAGTGGTGTCTCCTAGATTGGCTAGGTGTCACTTGGGAGCCTCCGACAAGATTGTGGAGTTGAACCAAGGAGTTTGTAAGGGCAAGGAGATCGCCTACTTCGTGAAGATCTACCGCTAGTGAGGCAAGTCCTTCATGGGCGATGGCCATGGTGGAATAGACAAGGTTGCTTCTTCGTGGACCCTTCGTGGGTGGAGCCCTCCGTGGACTCGCGCAACCGTTACCCTTCGTGGGTTGAAGTCTCCATCAACGTGGATGTAGGATAGCACCACCTATCCGAACCACGGGAAAAACATCAGTGTCTCCAATTGCGTTTGAATCCTCCAAACCCTTCTCTTTTCTTGCAAGTTGCATGCTTTACTTTCCGCTGCCTATATACTCTTTGCATGCTTGCTTGATATGTATTGTGTATGTTAAAATTGTGCCCGAACTCCACTTAAACCAAAAAACCTTAAAAAGTGCAACTTTAGCATTAAGTGTCTATTCACACCCCCCCCTCTAGGCACTCCTTCTTCTAGATCCTACACTGTCTTCTCGATGTCTTCTACCGCCATCTTGATCTGGTGATACCCAGAGAAGGCATCCAAGAAGCATAACAGGTCGCATTCCGCAGTGGAATCGACGATCTAGTCGATGCGGGGGAGCGGGAATGGATCTTGCGGGCATGCTTTGTGGAGGTTGGTGAAGTCGACACACATACGCTCCTTCCCTCCCTTCTTTGGCACAACGAGAGGGTTGGCCAACCAATCCGGGTATCGGACCTCGCGAATGACCCCAGCGGCTTCTAATTTACAGGTTTCTTGGACGATGAAGGCCTACTTTTCTATGGACTGCCGCCTGGCCTTCTGCTTCGCAGTGCGCACGTTGGGGCACACGTTGAGGTGATGCTCGATTACACTCCTAGGGATCTCCGCCAACTAGTCAGGCTCCCAAGCGAACACCTTCTTGTTTGCGCGAAGGAAACCGACCAGGGCCTTCTCCTGCTCTGGTTTGAGGTGGGCGCCTATGGTGAAAGTGGCGTTGGTGGACCCATCCTCATCGATGGGTATCTGCTTGGTTTCTGCCTTGTCTTAGGTGAACAACTGTTTCTTCTTGGCGGGTGCAGCCCCCTTGGGCCCGGGGGTCTCCAAGTCGGCGGGCTATGCCGACGCCGCCGTCTTGAAGGCGAGCTTGAGCGCCCGCAGCGTGTCCCCGGTGTCCCCGCGCACAGTGAGGACACCGCTGCTCCCGGGCATCTTCATGAGGTTGTACGCCGGGTGCGTTGCGGCCATGAATTGGGCCAGCGCTGGGTAGCCGAGGATGGCGTTGTAGGGGAGGCCGATGGGGGCGATGTCGAAGTCAACTAGCTCCGTGCGGAAGTTGTCGTAGGTGCCGAAGGTCACTGGGAGCCGGATCTGTCCCAAGGAGCTAGACGGCTTGCCCCCAACGCCTGAGAAGGGCCGGCTGGGTTGCAGCCGTTCCAGGGGTATGTGGAGGAGGTTGAAGGTCTCGACCAAGAGCACGTTGAGGCCCACGCCGCCATCAATGAGGGTTCTGGTGACGGCCACCTGGCAGATGGTGGGGTGCACAACATGGGGAGCGCGCCCGAGCAGGCCGAGTTGGAGGGGTGGTCCTCCGAGCTGAAGGTCGGGCCGGTCTCGGGCGCCGCCCGATCCAGGGGACCCCCCTGCCGCGTGGAAGTGGCGCTGACCCGGCGGATGAACGGCTTGACATGGTGACTTGTGGGCGGCGCCTGCGAGCCGCCCAGGAGGGCCGCGACGACCGGGGATGTTGGTGTAGCGCGATGGGACGGCGCAGGAGAGCCCCCTGCGGCACGGACGAGCTCGGCGACGCGGTCGAGCCATTCCTCGTAGACATCGTCGGCGGGACGGCAGCGCAGGAGCTCGTTTGCCGTGATGAGTGCAACTCGAGCCTCCACGGGCGTGCGGAGCGCGCAAGACGAAGATCCAGCTAGGGCAAGCGAGGGAGTTGCGGTGCGACCGCCTTGCCGCATGGACGGATGCTGGGACGATGCTTGATGTTCGTCCCCCGCCGGGCCGGTGGCGGCGTTGACGGCAGGTGACGGGGAACGGCGAGGACGCCCACCGGCAGGGGCCGTCTGGGCGACGCGGGAAGCGAGGGCGGCCCGGCGCTCCGCGCAGGCCCGACGAGCGTCGGACATGAGCGTGATGGTCGGAGGAGAACGGGGTGATGGATTTCGGGTTCCGGCAGACCCTTGAGGTTCGAACACTGGGGTGCGCGCGGAGATATCGCCTCCTACCTACCTGCACCCCTCCGCCACGCTAGGATCAAAACTATCGAAAGAACAACACAAGAGACACAGGGTTTATACTGGTTCGGGCCACCGTTGAGGTGTAATACCCTACTCCAGTTTGTGGTGTGTGGATTGCCTCTTGGGCTGATGATGATGAACAATACAAGGAAGAACAGCCTCACGAGGGTCTGTTCTTGGCTGAGGCGATGAACTGGTGGGAGGAGTTCAGCCACCTTTCTCTCTCTGCTTCCAACCTACCGACTTGTCGAGAGCCTTTGGAAGCGACCGAACCGACCCCTTGCTATGTGGGTGGCTGGTCCTATTTATAGAGGCCCTGGTCCTCTTCCCAAATATCGAGCGGGAAGGGAGCCAACAATGGCGGGCTAATTTGAAGGGGGACAGCAAGTATCAGCTATCCTAACAAAAGTAGTCTTCGTCTGCGCAAAGCTCTGGTGATGACGCCGTCTTGGGCTCCATGGTGACCTCCGTCTCGCAGTCCTCCTGGTCTTGGTCTCGTTGCACCGAAATGGCAACCTTTGCCTGATACCTCGGTACTCCGCGGCTGCGCTTGCCCCCTTTGCACCAAAGAGGAAAGGAGGACGCTGCGCGGGCTGGCGCCCGCCTGGCGCCCTGAGCCGTCATGGCTTGCGTCACGGGCACCTCGCGAGGTACCCCGCCTTGATCTCTCCGCCTCCTCACGAGCCAGCCTGACGAGGCTGTGCCTGAGGAAGCTCCGTGTTGTCTGCCCCGCGAGGCTTGGCCCCTCGCGAGGGTCTTGAGTTTGTGTTGGTGAAGATGGGTCGTGCTGGGCCCCCCTTTGAGCCACGCCGCAGGCCGCAGGCAGGCAAGTCTGGGGACCCCCGTTCCCAGAACGCCGACAGACAAGGATTCACAAGTTCCACAAGTTGGACAAGTTAGGTTTAGACAATAGCTCTCGAGTTAGAGCACTCTTGTAACCGTAATCATCATCATCAATATCAATGAAGCAGGATGGATACTTTTACCTCCACCATGAGGGGCCAAACCTGGGTAAAACATCGTGTCTCTCGTCCCGCTCAACTCCTCTCAAGCTACCACATAGATGCGTTGGCCTCGCGACTAAGTCCTGACACTAAGGACATCTGCCGTGACAATTCCATGACACCTCCCGCATAGGCGATGCGTGAAAGAGAACAGCGCAGTTGGCAGTGGATTGCCTCCCTTGCCGAAGGCGATAGAGTGAACGCTACACCTCCTCCCCTTCCCGGTGCGACGGGATACGGACGCCTCCTTCAACAGCTGTGAGGGGGGAGAGAGAGACAAGAGGCCAACGCAGTCTTGTTTAGATCTGGTGAAGAGAGGGTGAGAGACTGTGAATATAGCAAACCCTAGCAAATGAACGCTGAGCCTCCAGTGTGTAACATATATGTAGTGCGGCGAGCGTGTGGAGAGTGCAAACCCTAAGTTGATATCCACTCTATTTGTGGTCTATTTTTTTCCTAGTTTTTTTGTTTCTTGTTGCTACATTATATACTTGTGGGAGCTTAGATGTGATATCCTTAAATAACATCTAGATGTGAATTAGACAAACTGATTTTCTAATGTACCAAGAAAGAAAACTCGATCAAAAACACGCCCCCGCTTCCAGGTCGCGAGAGTCGTCGCGCGCACACACATAGACATAGACATAGACATGCATATCCGTGTTTACGTAAAATTCCATTTCCATCTCCATCTCCAATCATATTTGTCCAACTGGCACATTATTTACGTTTTAATTATATACACAACAATATTAACGTACAACATCTCTTGTTTGCGCACGTCCGGACCGCTGCCACGGCTGGTCCTGACCAACCCGAACCCTCTTCATCACCCGCGCGTGCTTCCCGCCTGAAACAGTCAGTGCCGCATTCATGCCCGGCCAGAGCCGACGCGACCTCTCACTGGCGCCAACATTGAGGCGGCGCGCCGGCCGAGAGAGCGTCGCCCGCGCCGTTTCCGGGTGCACGCGGCTGCTCCACGTTCAAAGGTCGCAATAGCCGGCTACAACATGCATGTAAAAAGTTCTTGGGAGTCCGTGCTACAGCTAGCTGTCCTCCCCCAACTCGTCAATCTCTTCCAGTAGTGCTAGTACTCCATGGCGCGATCCATCGACAAGCAGGCAGGAAAGTTATCGCATACTCAGTTTGCGGTGAGTGGCATGCCGAGCGACCGTCTGGGGTCGAGACATGGAGGAGGGTGAGACACGAATACGACAGACGTGATTTAAACGTTGGTTTTGCTCGATGGCGCGATCCAACGAAACGAAACATTGGTTTCTCTCCGTTTCCATTTGTTCTCCGGAAAAACGGAAACTTTCCACTCCATTTTCATTCCTATTCCAAGGTTGCCCAGTTACAACATTCCATCAAATACAAAGGAAAACTAACACGCATGTTGATGCATCTAAATGATTCACAGATCATAGCCAATATTTACTTCACAACTAAAGAAAAAAGTTGTGAGAGCATGTACGGAAGAAAAACTACTAATGGGGTCACTATGACTTAAACCCTAAACCATAAAGATGATTTAATTTCCTGGTCAGGTAGAACCTGTCGAAGGAAAGACGGCTGGCACCCTCGGATCATACGCTGCTTTTGCGCAGTTCCATTAAAATTGACCTAAGCATCCCTGATGGCAAAGATATTGAAGAAGTGTGATTAGAATAATAGTACTGGCACTAGTTCATGAGACATAAACTCATCACAAGTAGAAGCCGGTAGAAGTAGAGAAAGATCGACATGGAGATGGAGCTACGGCAGTGGAGCAAGCCAGCTCCAAAAGGAAGATGGACTACCTGGGACGTCGGGCTGTAGCTAGAAGGGCGGTTGGGATGCGGCATCGGCCCATACCGCAGTGACCCTCGATTGGGATGCACCTACTGTGGTTTTCTCCCTCGCCGATGTCGACCGCGTCTACGCAGAACATTGTTCCCTTCCCCCAGCTGCGAGATCAGGCCCGTCATTCTAGGCTTGTGAAGAGAGCAACCTAAGCAAGCAGGCTTGTAGCTTAGGCTCCTGCTAGTGTATATATAGTGGTTTTCTTTTTCTCTCCATATCAACCATTTTATATTGCGTACGTGTCATTCAAGAGTGAAATGATGGTTGCTTCTTCCGACTAACTTACTGTAACACCCTCGATGCAACTATATCTCCCACGTGTCGAGGCGCGACTTAGAGGCATAATCGCATTGAAGGCATATGTCGCAAGTGAGGCAATCTTCACACAACCCATGTACATATAACTATAAAGGGGGAATAATAATAATAGTCGGCTTACACTCGCCACGTCACATCAAGATACATAAATAGCATCCATCATACAAACACTCATGGCCCGACTACGGCGCCAAAATAGAAAAGACTCCCCAACATGCGACTAAACCCTGAATCGAACCCCGAGCAGGCACCACTACTGATCATCAGGAAAAGAAACATAGTATCGCTGAGAGTCCTCGTCGTACTCCCACTTCAGCTCGAACGCACCATCCGGAGGAGTATCATCGGTCCCTGCATCTGGTATAATAGTAATCTGTGAGTCACAAGGACTCAGCAATCTCGCACCCTCGCGATCAAGACTATTTAAGCTAAATAGGTAAGGAAGGGGGTAATGTGAGTGGAGCTGCAGCAAGCGACTAGCATATATGGTGGCTAACTTATTCGCAAACGAGAGCGAGAAGAGAAGGCAAAGCACGAGCGGTAACTAAATAGAGCAGACTACGCAAGCATAACTCCAACGCCGTGTCCACCTCCCGGACTCCGCCGAGAAGAGGCCATCACGGCAACACACGCAGTTGATTCATTTTAATTAATTGAGTTCAAGTTATCTACAACCGGACATTAACAAATTCCCATCTGCCCATAACCGCGGGCACGGCTTTCGAAAGATCAATCCCTGCAGGGGGGTCCCAACTTAGCCCATAACAAGCTCTCACGGTCAACGAAGGAATAGACCTCCACCCAGGACCCACCGATCAGACTCGGTATCCCGGTACAACAAGATGATTCGACAGGTCAAAACTAGTCCAGCAACACCGCCCGAATGCGCCGACAAATCCCGATAGGAGCTGCACATATCTCTTTCTCAGGGCACACTCAGATAAGCAATCCGTACAACTAAAACCAGCCCTCGGGTTCCCCCGAGGTGGCGCTGCAAGGGGCTCTAGTTCGGACCAACACTCAGAGGAGCACTGGCCCGTGGGGGGCTAAAATAAAGATGACCCTCGGGCTCCGGAAACCCAAGGGAAAGGAAAAAAGGGTAGGTGGCAAATGGTAAAACCAATGTTGGGCATTGCTGGAAAAGCTTTAATCAAGGCGAACTATCAAGGGGTTCCCATTATAGCCCAACCGCGTAAGGGACGCAACAAACCGGGAACATAACACCGATATGACGGAAACTAGGGGCGGCAAGAGTGGAACAAAACACTAGGCGAGAGGCCGAGCCTTCCACCCTTTACCAAGTATATAGATGAGTAAAGATAACATAGCAATATAGTGATATCCCAACAAGTAAATAAATGTTCCAACAAGGAACGGCTCCAATCTTCACCTGCAACTAACAACGCTATAAGAAGGGCTGAGCAAAGCGGTAACATAGCCAAACAATGGTTTGCTGGGACAAAGGTGGGTTAGAGGCTCAATCATGGCAATTGGGAGGCTGACAAGAAAGTGGTAGGCATCGTAGCATTTGCAAAGCAAAAGAGCGAGCATACTAGCATAGCAAAGATAGTAGTGATTTCAAGGGTGTGATCATCTTGCCTGCACAGTTGTCAGAATTGACTGGATCCTCAAAAGCAAACTCAACGGGCTCCTCATTAGCGAACTCGTCTCCCGGCTCTACCCAACAACACAAAAAAGCAACAAAGATACAATCAACCACGTGCAAGGGCAACCAATAAGATGCACGATGATATGCTATGCGGGATGCGATGCGGGATGCAAGAATGCAACATGTAACAGGAAATGCATGAACCTGGCCTCAACTTGGAAATCCAAGTGTGCCACTGGATAGAGGGGAAGAAATCCCCTGAAAACGATATAAAGATCATGGCAATCGGAGCTACGGTTAAGAAATGGCAAGCGTTTTACTAAACGAACCGATCTGCGATTTACAGCAACATGCCTCCTAAATGCAACAAAATGAACATGCTACAGCCACCCAACATGAAAACAAATTGCATGGCAGTGATGTACTCATCAAGCTTATCAAATCATCATGACTGAGGCATAGGAAAATTCATCCATTAAGGCCTTCAAACAAGCATGGCAAAACTGAATAAGCAAAACAGATTTCAGACTTAGCGAAATTAACGCTAGTCTGTAATTTCAGACCATGATGCCCTCTTCGGAGCAGCAAAACAACATGAAGGAAAACCTGAACATGGCAAGTAAGAGCATGGCATGGAGCTACTCAACAAGCTTAACAAATCACCCAACATGACCTGGGGCCAAAAGGGTTCACAAAATACTCTACCGAGAACACGAACATCGATGAAACACAATCAGTTTTCAGACTTAGTGAAAACTGGGACATGCTGAAATAATAACTCACGGAGGCATATAAACGAGCTCGATGCTCTCACTACGGTGCAAGTCATGGCAAGGCAAGCATATATCCATTAAGAAGGCACAAAATGCTAGCTATACATGGCAAGAACAATGGCATAGCATGCATGGATCACTAGCAATCACTCCGGCAAAATCGCAAAAGAGTTAACGATCTGCCCAAAACAGCAACTATCCAAAAGTTGAGCTCGATTGAGTCAACCTAGGGTGCTCCAACATAACAAGTAAAGACATGGATCGATTAAGCACAACAAGCATAAGAAATCACTCTTACTGATCATCCTCAAAAGAGGCACGGATCGCTAGGAAACAAGCCGGACATATAGCATCGTGAACTAAAACGGCTCAGACTTAGTGAAAATCACTAAGTCCCTGAAATCTGAAATCTCAGGTAGCCCTCTTCGCAAGCTTGCACAAGACAACACACACATCCTAAAAATACATGGAAGGCACCTCTGGAAAGAAGACAACATGCTTAACAATTCATCCCAAAGGGGCACAGGCATATCATGCACGGATTAAATATGGCAAAAATGACAAAAGTGCATGTTGGATTAACGGATCTGCAATTTAACTCAACATGCCTCCTTCCAACAGCATTTTGGGCACCAAGATGACCTCAAATGCAAATGATGCAATGGAATGAAATGATGTACTCGTCGAGACGAAGAATTTGACATATCATACGCCCAAATCGGAGCTACGGATGCAAAGTTATGGCAGGTCAAACATGAGCATAAGGAGTAAAAAAATCCTGGGGCTTAGTAGAAATTTCAACCTCCCAGATCTAGGGTTCCAGATCTGCACGCAAACCGAGGCGGCGGCGCGAGCACTGTAGCAGGACGACGCCGGTGATGGCGCGGCGTCCGGACTCCGCGACGGCGAGGCGGACCGGCGACGAGGGCGGCCGGACGGCGAGGAGGCGGCGGCGGACACGGGCGCCGAGGCCCGGGGCGGCGCGGGCGGCAGGGAGGTCGGCTCCGGGGCGGCCGGGCGGCGAGGACCGCGGTGGAGCCCGCCGGAGATGAACGGCAGCGGGGGTCGGCGATGGCGGCCGCGGTGGCTCCGGCCACCAGAGCGCGGAGGGGTGAAGGGGCCGGGCGGCGCGAGCGAACCGGGCCGCGGGGGCCGGCTTCGGGCTCCCCGGCCCGCGGCGGCGGCGGCGGCGGCCTACCAGGAGGCGACACGTGGCGGCGGCGGGAGGAGCCGGACGTGTCCGTCGGCGCGCGAATTGTCCGGCGGCGCGCGGATCTGGGATTTAGGGTTTCGAGGAGAGGGGAGATCCGAAAACGGAGGGGGTGTATTTATAGGCATAGAGGGAGCTAGGAGAGTCCAAATGAGGTGCGGTTTTCGCCCACACGATCGTGATCGAACGAACGAGACGATGGAGCTGAGTTTGGTGGGTTTTGGGCCAAAATGGAGGGGTGTTGGGCTGCACACACACGAGGCCTTTTCGGTCCCTCGGTTAACCGTTGGAGTATCAAACGAAGTCCAAATGACCCGAAACTTAACAGGCGGTCTACGGTAGTAAACCAAGGCCGCATGGCAAGTCTCGGCCCAATCCGGAAATGTTTAATCCTCACACACGAAAGAAAGCTAGAAATGGCCACCGGAGGAGAACGAAGCGCCGGAATGCAAAACGGACAACGGGGAAAATGCTCGGATGCATGAGATGAACATGTATGCGAATGCAATGCACGTGATGACATGATATGAAATGCACGAAAACAAAAACAACACACGGAGGCAAAGACCTGAACCTGAGAATTAAATATAATTTAATGCCGGAAACGGCAAGAGTCGGAGTACATTTGGGGAAGGTTACATATGGGGCGTTACACTTACTGTGTGATTTGACTGCTCCTTAGTGGCCCCTACACGTACTCCCCCTATGTGTATGCAACAGTCACACGTACACATGGACGCAAAAATGCGCGCGACGCCCTAATGCATGCATGTCCGAGCACACGACGAAACACACACGGTCATGCTCAAGTGCTCAACCTACACGTGCATGCAGACACATACTCAGTCAGGGTGAGCTAGTGACCGTATAAACACCGGAAAATATATATATTGAGCGCAATGAGCGTATTATGAAGTCCACTGACCGTATTTTTACAAATATACAGTGACAGACAGTGTATTTATCTCGTCTGAAATTAAGCCATATTAACCGGAGAGGAGGCAGTATGGACTAGCATTACTTTGCTGTGTCCCGTCAACTTGCCGAACGAGGAGAAGGTTGCAGGACGGGAGAAGCTTGCGCGCGGTGGCTCGCAGGACAAGGAGAAACTTTTGACTAATGCAAGCTCTCCCTCGCTCAGGCGGTGGACGTGCAACAGTTAATTCGGTGTCAGATTGCCAGAAGCATACACTATACTACTACTAGTGCTATTATTGTTCGACTTCCCGAATAGGCGAACAGCCAAGCGCAAAGTTTACTAGTACTACTACTATAGTCTATAAAGGTACGCACTATACTAGTACTAGGAACCAGATGGAGGAGTGTCTGCACTCTTATTATAATTTTAAAATGTGATAAAGCAATCTTCAACACATTTGGTTCTCTTCGAGGGTTCTCGCATGTGATAATGGAAGTTGATTGCATGGAACACTCGCCACAATTCTCGCTTAATTCTGGCTCATATCCTATTACAAATAGTAGCGCTCGGTAATATTTCCTCTTTTTTTGTTATTCAGCATGTAAACAGGCCAGCAAACCTTGCGGCGCATCTTCGTGCGAACCATGCTTGCTGCACTTTGAATGTGGCCGAGAGCTGGCTTGATGAAACACCTCGCTTACTACTTCTTTTTTTGCGGGGTACCTCGCTTCGTAGTGACCAGTGTCTTGGCTGATCGTCCTAAGAATGCTTATATATGAATAAAGCTCTCTCATTTACCCGCAAAAAAGATTAAGCCATATTAACGGGAAAGGAGGGAGTATGGACTAGCACTACTTTTTGGTGTGTCCCGTCAACTCGCATAACAAGGAGAAGCTTGCAGGATAAGGTGAAGCTCGCTTATGCCTTTTGACTAATGCAACCTACCCTCGCTGGACATGCATCAGTCCATTCGGTGTCAGATTGTCAGAGGCATACACTGTAGTACCCAACATGCGGAGTACCATCATTGTTCGACTTCACGAAGAGGCGAAGAGCCAAGCGCAGTAGTATGAGTAGTACTACTACTAGAACCGCATGGTGGATCGTCTGTACTCTTATTTTTTTTTATCTCTGATAAAGTACACGTTTATTCCGGAAAAGGGCGGAAAATGGCAGCCCAACATGTAATGAATGATATCGATCAACCAACCATGCTCGAATATATCTTGGCCTCCGTGCGAGCCCGTCTGTGTGTTCTCGCTCCTCGTCTCTCTCAAGGAACGGCGGGTTGGCTCTTTGCCGTCAATTGAGATCGGTTTGCTCACACTCCTGTCCCACATGTCAGTGATATGCCAAGAGGATGTGCGTTGACCGACTGGCCATACGCGTACTTGGTTTTGCACCTTCATACTACTCCTCCCTCCGTCACAGTTTATAGGGCACTCTTCATTATGATGCATTTCTCTCAATGCATTTCCACCACCAGAGAGACTTTAGACGCGTTTGGTTTAATGCTCAATTAATTAGGGCGTGGTAACCGCAATCAAGTCCACAATTTTCTCTCCATGTACTGTACTACTACGGAGTGGAGTAAGTGCATGCATGTCCGTACCCGGGGTGGAAGCACTGCATGCATGTGTGTACGCATTATTCCCTCTAGTAATAGATGCCGTGTTATAACTACCAATGCTATTTTTCAGGCCGATCGCTGGTCGCCTTGGTCCCACAGATTTTTTTTCTTTTTTCTGAAGCGCGCTGTATAAACAGTGATGGATGGAGTAGTATGAGCGCATTCAAAGAAGAGCGTATTGATGGTTGCTTCTTCAGAGCAACATACAGTGGGAAAGGTGGGGCTTATGATTTGGCTACTCATTACTCACTATTAATGCAGCGCAACGACCGGGCTGAGTCTGCCATGCGGTTGTGCACTACCCCCTTGGTTCTTAAATATACTCTGGAGTATTTGTCTTTCTAGAGATTTCAACAAGTGACTACTCAAATATTTGTCTTTTTAGAGATTTCAAATGGACTGGCACATACGGATGTATATAGACATATTTTAGAGTGTAGATTCACTCATTTTGCTCCATATGTAGTCACTTCTTGAAATCTCTAGAAAGACGAATATAATATTTAGGAACGGAGGGAGTGCACATATGAAGCAAAATGAGTGAATCTACACTCTAAAATATGCCTGTTTGAAATTTGCAAAAAGACAAATATTTAGGAACGAAGGAGTATAATTTTGTGCATGGCACATGGACCCGGATGATGAAGAGGCTTCTGGCAATGCTATCAAGCGTCCATCATTTGTTTACATAATTGACGTACTATACAAATAATTTTTCACCGACATGAAATTGTACAATGGTGTGAGCTTTCAGCTTTTGTTTCGTGTGTCTTGCCATCGATGCTCTTTCGGAAACAATACTAACTTCCTTGCTAATGCATGCCAATTATAAGCAGATCGGAGCTAATAATTACATCACAACTAAAGACAGAGTTGTGAGAAGGTGTTAATTAAAATTGATCCATGCTTTCATTGGGAGCAACGTCCCCCCAGCTCTGTCTAAATCAACAAGGCATGTTGGGAAAAAAGTAGTTGTCTGGAGCATGCAACATTCCGATCATTTTGTGCAGTTCCACTAAAATAGAGCTGAGCGTCCCTGTTCCAAAGATATTAAGTGTGATTACGATAATAGAGGACTACTAATGAAACAATAAACACACAAATAGAAGCCGATCACCTTTGCAGTCTCTCTTAAGACTAACTAGTTGGAGAAGATTAGGCTCGGAGTTGGATGAGGAGGATAGAGCAAAAGCAATCTCCCTTTGTGCGGTCGCACTGAAATGTAGAGACGTTGCCTGTGTGACATTTTAGTACAACCGCACAAAACACTCTTAAGAAAAAAGTGATTTGTGCATTTCACCAAAAGGTCGCAATAGCAACGAGGTGAAATGGATAGCCATGTTTGCAAAAAAGAGGTAGAAAGGAAAAAAGTACTAGCCAATAACAGTTGATGACACATGCGACGACAAAAAAGAAGCATATTCCTTGTCCTAAGGGAAGATAACAACACGGCTGTGTTTGTCTAAAACAGTGTTAGGACGAGAATGCAATATGGAAAGTACGTCGGACGAGCTTCATTTTGGGCAAAGAACTATGGAAGATCCACATGCAGTGACGTGGGAAGACGAGCAGTGGAGCAAGGCCGGAGGGGACACCTGGAGGTCGTCGGGATGTAACTAGGTGAGCGGCGGCAGGCGGAATCTGCGAGAAGGTGGTGTAGGCCCTGCCGCGCCGGAGCTTGGTCAGAGAGAACGACGTACCACAGATCGGGATGTGCTGCCTCGGCGCCGTCGAACGGAGAAACGATGCACTTCCTCCCTTTCCCTCGGTGGACGGGATGCGGCCGGATTAGTGACCAACGTTGAGAGGGAGAGGTCACCGCACTCCCTTTCCCCCGGCGGACGGGATGCGGCCGGATCAGTGACCAACGATGTGAGAGAGAGAGGCCACCGCAGCCTTGTGTGAGATACTCTGAAGAGCGACAAACCAGGCAGGCAGGCTCCATTGTATATAGTGAGTGGACTACCTTTTTCTCCATAAAAATCGTTTTATATTCTGTGTACGTGCCATTGAGCTCTATAACTTTATTTAAAAATAACGCGGCAACTCATCAAGTCGAACTTTGTTTCGTGCACGCGTTGTACACGTCCTCCCTAGGTAAACAACCGCTACAGGCATTCAAATTAGCACGTGGGCTGCCATTTCGTAAAGAAATGAGCTCCACCGTGTACCCGCGCGGGTGTGGCTGGGCATGAAGCGTGAGTACGTGCACGGTGCACCTATTCTCTTCTTGTATACATACACCACCTACGTGGGGTTGTGTGAGAGAGATACAAACCTACAGAGATATTGTGTGTGGGTTCTTGAGAGTTTTGGGGGGGTCAATCAAAAAATGTAACATATGCAATGTGTGTGAAATAGAGTCCTGGATATAACATATATATAGAGGGGACGATCCACGAGAAGAGAGTGGAGGTATCATCGGCTTGAGGTGTCCATAGAATCGAAGAGAGGGATGATGTGTGTGTGTGCGTGCACGTGATCGATAAAGAGTGCCAACGAATTTGTGTGTAACCACATCAAAGATATAGAGTGGCTGGCCTACTGGAACGTGAGATGGGACATGTGCAGTTTGTCTCTGTGGCATGGATACCTACCTCCAGCACTCGACTATCGGTGTGTGGTGGGGGAAGAGGGAGGCCTAATTAACTATAGAGGTACAATGGCTGGTATATGTGTGGAGGAGGAGAGAGGCCTACATCATGTATTAAGGAGATCGATCGCCTCATGTATTAAGGGAGATCGATCGGCATCCATGCATATGTGCAGGAGAGGAATAAGGTTGGGAGAGAGACAGAGCTAGAGTGTTGGAGGGGGTGGTAGTGGAGTTGCTTCTAACAAATGGTGGGATAGGCTTGCTAGAAAAACGGAGGGCACGCCCGCAATATCAATAAGAGAGGAGATGGCTGCTTGTTGTCTGTGCACGTGCGTGTGAGAGACGGGTCAGGAGGCATGCACGAATGATGAGGGGGTGACGATGTGGTTGTGGTAAGCAGACGTAACTAAATAGGAAGATCAATCGCCCTTTGTTAGAGAAAGGAGAGACATAACTGTGAGGTACGTCGATCGATGGGGGGTAGTTAAAGTCGATCTAGGTATATGTTGGGAGATCGATCGGTATACATGCATGTGTGTGTTAGAAGCAAATGAGGCACGAGGAGAAGGATAGAGAGAGAGGGATGCATGTAGGACATGGTACGAGAGGCATACTATATCGAGGGGGGAGGAGTGTGCGAGTACGAGAACGATGAAAAGAGTGGTGGGAGTGAGGCATGGAAGGTGACAAGAGAAGAGGGGAAGCTTGTGTTTGTGCTAGGCACACCTGGCTAGAGAGGCATATCGATCGATGTGTGCCATAAAGAAGGAGTTAGGGGGCCTACACACACCATGGGTGAACGACCTAAAGTGAAAAGACGAATTTGCGCGATGGAGCTAGAGAATGCTAAGGGAGGGTGAGAGGGATGTGGGCGTGTGCATGCACAAGAGAAAGTTAGCGCTAGCTACAAAGATAAGAAGGTTGTGTGGGTGTAAAAGACGAATAGAGATCATATATACTTCATTATGAAAAGCGAATTCAGATATTTGAAGAATTTATCATAGTGTTTCAAACCGACGCATGTGGGAATATATATAACGGTGATACACATGGTGTGGTTATGAACATGTTATACTACATTTAATATATTTTATCTCTACTCTTATAAAAACGGAGTTGTTGATGATGGTGTGCCTGCCATCCTGCATTATAGGCCGTCCGATTTATATCTGGCGGATAGCAAGGAAACTATGATGGTTGAAGTTGGCAACAATCATGATTGTAGATTCTTATTGAAATAGAGAAACAAATTCAAATTTAGTTCGAATTGCAGCGGTAGTATAGACATTTGGAATGCACTAAAATGTTGGTATGAGTAGGTTACATGCATTATACAGCAAGCAAAAAATTTTAATCGGACATAACATGGATTCACTCCCTCCTTCCATCTATATAGGGCGTAATGAGATTTTTAAGACCGCCTTTGACTATTGACAAGATTAGTAGTACATGACATGCACAATGTGAAAATTATATCATTGAAAGAACCTTTCACAGACGAATTTAATGGTGTGCTTTGTGTAAGTTGCATGTCATATATCATTGCTCTAATATTTGGTCAAAGTTAGCATCGAAAAACGCATTAGGCCCTATATAGATGGAAGGAGGGAGTAGCTTTGAATACCTTTTGTATAGTAAAACGGGGCAAGACTCTCTCTTTGTGTGGTGTGAATAGTTTTATTTTTTTCGTTTTGTTTTTGGTTGAGGGAAGTGTGAATTGATTTGGTACGTACAAGTACAATATTACTACACGTTAGGCTTGTCCCTAAAATTCAACCCGTGTCTTGTTATATCCTGAAAATTCAGATATCATGCTCCCAAAATTGGCGCCTTCACAACCCGCGCCTTGCTATCCCGAAATTACAACGCGCGCGAAAAATCCCTCAAGCTGCCAAATCCCAACACGCGAAATCCCCCTTCTAACCCTGAGCCAAAAGGGCCGCTAGTTCAAATCGGTGGGGGGTACTTTTGTAACACACCTACATTTTGGACAAGCGCGTCCCTAAGTCATGCTTCACCCCCTCCCATCGCCCCCTTTTCGCCATTCGAAATCCCAGGCCGCCATAACCTCTCCGCTCCAGCCGCGAAACCCCACCCTCCTCCGTCCGCCACGTCACCGCTGCCCAGCCGGAGCCTCTTCCCTGACGACGTCGTCCACCGCAACAGCTCGACGTCCCTCGTCCACCTCCCCGGATGAGGATCCGCCGTCCATCTCGCCGTCCCGCCAGTTCAGCCGCCCCGTCCTCCACCTCCAAGTAGCTGCTCCGATGATCGCCTCATCTATCGCGGCTGCTCCATCCCCACAGCACCGCCTTAACCTACTCCACTGGAACCGCAGCATCCTCACCGACTCCTCGGACGAAGCCGAGGCCTACTCGGCGCCACCAAAGAGGTTGTACACTCATCGCATCGCACCTTCTCCTTAACTCGACCACCCGGCGCCGACGGTGCTCCATCCCGCACCCCCATGGAGCAGCTACCTTGAAGCCGGCGCCGCGGGCGACATCTCCACGGCGGCTCTCCCCCAGTGCGAGGCCCCTTCGGCGGCGGGGTCCATACCTGCCGAATCTGCTGCTCCTGCTCCGGCTCTCGCTCGCTCGCTCGCCCAGCTGCTGTTGTTGCTCTCCCCCTCGCTCGTGCTGCTGCTCTGCTCCGATAAGCCACACTTCAGTCGACTGAATCGACTTTTGGGTCAGTCGATTTTCAGGGGTTGGGGGGCTCACCGGAGTTAAGGAAGAACCACCCGCAGCGGGGACGGGGGCTCGCTGGAGAGGTACCACACTATCTATCTTAGGGTTCAGGGTGGGGGCGGGGGGCCTAGAGGGCTGGCCAGGGCGGTGGTGGCGAATTGTTTCGGGGCGGCGAGGCGGCGCTGGGGCCGACGGTTCGGCCGGTGGTGGCTGGCAGCTCAGGGGGGTGCATGTTGAAGGTGAACTGCAGGCCCTCCCTAAACTACATGTCAAGTGCCTCTCTGCTAGCATTGCGTTCAGTTTCGACAGCAGCATTCAGATTCCACAGTAAATTTCAGTTTCGATAGTTAAGTTCAGAGTCAACAGTTTTTACCTCATCTGTTGTAGTCAAGTGGTTTTTGGTGATGTTAATTTTACATCCATTTTACATCATCTATTGGAGATGCTATTCGAATCCCACTTGAGATTGATGATGTCTGTCTTGTGCTGCTTCAGCCTTGACGTCTTACGGCTCACCGGAGCTGCTCCAACGACAAAACGATCCATCACAATAGAGCAGTGCCCTGGACGCCGTCTACAGATTCCTCAGATCTTCCTCCACACCTCCGACAGCCACCTCTGCCTCAACTGCTTCAGCGACCAACCCAATGATGCTGAGGTCGACACGGCTACGACAAAGAGGTTGTACACTTGTTGCATCACTTATACTATACATTCACGTCGACCCATTAGGGCTATTTTGGTTCAATGGAAAAACGTTGATCCACTGGTTGTTACCATCACTCTAAATTTATGCATGCTCTCCTTACATAATCTCACCATATTTTTTTCGTATGCATGTCAGATATTGTACACAGTCATGCTGAATTTGTAGAGAAAAAGAGAAGAGTTTTGCGCAGCAATACAATGTCATGCAGACATCGCTCCATGGTGGGTTCAATGGCAAACCCTCCCCACCCCTCTCCAGATTGTAATCCAGAGGAAGATATTTGTTCTGAGGTGGATTCAAACGCCGCTGACCACTCCTATTTACCCCCCAAGGTGTTTGCTCTACCTTGGCATGATAATGTTAGTCATATCATGCATATGTTGCCTTGCAGTGCCTACTTTTGACATCATATGTGTCATCTGCTTAGTTTAGACATGTTCTGTAATGCCACATGTTTAGTTTCTATATCATATATGGGAATTATGCAGTCTCATGTCTAATAGCCAGCCATAATATATGTGAAATGTGCAATGCCATCCTGTTTAACCAGGCATCATATATTTGAATGATATCTTGCCCATCCTTTTCTTCATTACATTTCCATTTGTCGATAATGTTTGTACATTAAACTACTCTTCCTGTGAATCAGCCATTTGGGTGGGAGATGGAAAAATCTGGAGTGAAAACAAGGCCTTCAGAGCAGATAGTTCTACCTGTCTAAGCAGATCTCTTGTTGGGTCCCGATAGCTCCTCAGAGATGGATTCAGAGACAGATGAGCAGTCCTATTCCCCCACTTAGGTGTATGCTCTAACTTGGCACGGTTATACTGCTCATATCATCCATACGGTGTCTTGCATTGCATAGTTTAGACATCATATACACAATATTCAACACCATGTTCTTAGTTCAGACATCATATCGAATGCCCTCTGTTTAGCATATAAATCACATATCTGAATTAAATGATGCGATACTGATTACTTAGATAACATGTAGGTGAATTATGTCATGCGATCCTATTTAGTTATTCATCATATCTTTGAATTATGTTATGATATGCTATCCAGTTTAGATAGACATCATATATGTGAAATTATGTCATGCTATCCGTTTTAGTTAAACAATATACATGTCAACTATTTCATGCCCTCTTTTTTCCACACTATATATTGCATCTGTTTCTCATACAATGTCTGTACATTCAACTATGTTTCCTGTTTATCAGCCATTTGAATTGGAGTGGGTGATGCCAGTATCTAGCAGACTAAAAACAGGGTCTTCAAATAAAACAGTGCTACCTCTTGGTGGAGATAGCACCCTGGTTGTACATGCACAAGAACCAGCCCTACCACACATAACCCAAACTCTCGCAGATTGTACCCCTACTGTGATGGATAGAGAACCAGCTTCACCCAATCTAACCCCAACCCCAGCCGATAGTAACCCAGTTCCTATTGACACAACACCATCTCCACCATAGAGCTCCCAAACAATAGCAGTTAGTAAGGCAGCTCCAGTGCCCAAAGGGCCAGTACTATCACGCCGAACCCCAACTCCACCAGTTAGTACGCCTATTCCTGCGGAGGAAGCACAACCAGCTAGTCGTAGTTTAGCATCTATCACATTTGATGTTGTTAAATCGTATGTGCGTATCTTCCCATCTTGGAAATATTATACTAAAGATGAAGGAAAATGCCAGTTGCAGGTGTTTGTCCAGGAGTTATGTGTAAGTAATGTTATTCATGGCAATTACTTTGCTTCGTCCCATACATCCTACCTCCATGATGGTTACAATACAACAAATTTTCCCATTTTTCTCTATAGAGAAGGACCGATTTGGAAACTCAGGATGAGGTAACCTGTGCTAATACCTCTACTATCTTCAAGAATGCTTGGTGGCAGTATCGGAATTACCTGAAGAAAACGTACTTCACCGGCAAAGAAACTCATTAAATTCCCTTACGTTCTCATGAGACACATTTACTGGACGGTGACTGGGAATGCCTTGTTCGGTACTGATCCCGAACCAAGAATGTGGTAAGGTCTATGAGCTCATTTTCTATTTTTAAGTATTATATTCTTGCGTCTTACTGTAATCTGTTCATGTAGAACAAGTGCCTAAACCTGAATAACAATTGTTCTAATTTAAGATTCCATTGCTATCATAGTTCAAAAAAGCGCTAGGCGTTAATTGTGTGTTTTGCCACCGCCTTGCGCTTTACTGACCAAAGCGCATGCTTATGCGCAGTTATGCGCAGATTATGCGTAGTTATGTGCAATGGGTTTTGCCAGCGCCTTTTTTAACTATGATTGCTTTGCTCTTGTATCACTGTATTTACTCATACAAACTTATTTTTAAATTGAAGGATCCAATCGAAACACCAATGGCACAGCAGGTATGTTCACGCATGTTTCTTTAACAGGTTTGCTCTTATCAATAGCTCTCTTGATTTCAATTTCAATTGTGTATACAGTTGACTTTCATATCATGCACATTACTAGCATCACAACAGAGCCAATAGTATTGTTGTACATGTAGACCCGTGGTACCCATCTGAAATCTTGTTGTGCCGTATAGTTTCCCATGCTTTGTATTCCTTCACTGCTGCTTTGTCTTGAACTGATATGATTTGAACCGTGTCTCTATTTTGATTTGGCAAGACAATGCAGTGACCATAGGACATAGATATATGTTTGTTTGATGCTTTTATTATGTACTAGTACTTGGCAATAGAAGACTTGGTAGTTTAATCCTGTCCACCTTACTAATGAACTGGTTCACCGAAATGAGTTTCATATACTAGTACATGCTAAACTTGTTATGTGTCTGCTTGTTTCTTCTTTTAGAATGCTGACAGAATATTGGGGAAGAGTGCCTTATTAAGCAATGGTAAAGGAAGTAATGTAGATAAGGTTCAGGATAGTGACACATCCTTGTTGGTCTCCAACAAAGCTGATAAAACAGCTAAGGAAGACTATCTTGAAGACAGCGAGACAACCCCAAAGTCCTGTCTTGGTTTAGTGTTCGAGTTACTGGCCACTACCGCTTGCACAAGCTATTCAAACTCACTGTCTGAATCAGTTCGGTTTCTTCAGTCTCAACTACAAGCTGAAAGACATCGATCAGATGTGCTGCGATAAGAAGCGGAAGGACTGCGGAAGTCCCTGGAGCATTCAGATGCATACTTTCTGGTGCAACAGCAAGCGTTGGAGGATTTTAGCGCCAAACAGGACAAAGCTAATCAACTTGCTAAGCTTATTGCCAGCATGGTGGATACCCAGGATAACATTTCTTGAGCTCTTCCGACGTTGATTCAGTTATGCTCTTGTTTTGCTGCCGCGTTTATTTGCACTGGTGGCCAATTTTGACGGCCAGTGTATGTAATGTGCTGCTTTGTTCCCTATATTTGCACTGGTGGGACTTTGATGCCTAGTGAATGTAATATGTGTAATAGCGGTAATAGGCTAGCGTTAATTGCTTCCTTATTTATTTCCTTATTGTCTTGTTTAGTTGTTTGCTTGTAGTCACTGTGGTTCTTTTTCTGTTTTTTTCTAGTGGCCACAGTAGCCTATTTTTGGTAACTAGGACAAAATAATCATGGCAACACACGGACTGTTGTAACCATGGGCCTCCTGCAGGCCGTATGATCCATGGGCCTTCATCCGGCCATAGGATCCATCGGCCTTCTATACGGTCCTTAGGGTCCATGGGCCTTCTATGGGCTGTAGGGTCCATGGGCCTTCTACGGGACGTACTATCCATGGGCCTCATACGGGCCGTAGGATCCATGGGCCTTCTACGGGGCGTATCATCATTTCACCAATCATGGGCCGTACTATTCGTGGACCATAACGGGCCGTTAATAGGTTGTATTTGATAACTCCATGAAAACAGCCCAACGGGTTTTTTTGACATGAAAACGGCCCAACGTATTAACGGTCCGCAAACGGGCCGACTATAACAACGGGCTGAATTTGGCCCACAAGCAGAAAATGACAGTAACGGGTTGTATGTAACCGAATGCTGCAAATGAGCCCAAGAATCAGTGGGCCCTGAGAAGGCTGAAGAAAACTTGGGCTGGAAACGGCCCAATGGAATAACGGGCCGTTACTGGGTATAAAGTGATACACTACTCATTATGGGCCAGTTTCACCCCGGGTCGTTAATGGGCCAAGAGTTACAAAGGTCCTCATATGGGCCGAAAGAAGTCACGGGCCACACATGGGCCGGAAGTTAAAATGGGTTGAATCATATTGGATGGCCCAGATGACGCTACTGGGCCTAATTCGGATAGGGCGTAACGGGCCCTGGGTTAGCGGGCTGTAAATGGGCTATATGCGAACAGGCCGTTAGCACGCTTTCCGTGGGCCGGCCCGCCACCTTTTGACCAAGTCAAACGGGTCGGCCTTTTCACAGGAATGGGCCTCTGTTGGGCCGTGCCATGTGTCGCCGTATCATAGGCGCCTTCGGTCCAATGAACGGATGACATTTGTCCCAACGGTGAGCCGACACGTGTTTCCTCCAGCCAATGATGATTTACACATGGAAAATCCCCATTGGTCGGGGCTGTTAACGGGTTATCGGATCCAAAACCCGACCCGATAGCTTAACGGCGTTCCATTACGGTGGATGCCACGTGTTGGTCACCCTTGACTAAAGCACTTCTGTGACGCATGATTTATCATCATGGAAGTGGACACTTCCGTGATGATAATTTTGGTAATGTCATGGAACACTTCTACGACAGCACATGTCTGACTATATTGATTCTGTCATAAAATCGTTATGGATGTACATGCATGACAAAAAACGTGACCTACTGTGACAAACACGTATCATCACGGAAGTGTATTTTTTGTAGTGGAAGTACGTCTCCGTTAGAGCGGTGTGGAGGCACAATGCTCCCCAAGAAGCCACTAGGGCCACCATATTCTTCTCACGCCTTCACACAATGCGAGATGTCGTGATTCCACTATTGGTGCCCTTGGAGGCGGCGACCGTACCTTCACAAACAAGGTTGGGGCTATCTCCACAACTTAATCGGAGGCTCCCAACAACACCACGAAGCTTCACCACAATGGACTATGGCTCTGTGGTGACCTCAACCATCTAGGGTGCTCAAACACCCAAGAGTAACAAGATCCGCTAGGGATTGGTGGGGGAATCAAATTTCTCTTGGTGGAAGTGTAGATCGGGGCCTTCTCAACCAATCCCGAGCAAATCAACAAGTTTGATTGGCTAGGGAGAGAGATCGGGCGAAAATGGAGCTTAGAGCATTAATGGAGCTTGGAGGTGGAATAGGTAGTCAACTAGAGGAAGAAGACACCCCTTATATAGTAGAAGAACAAATCCAACCGTTATCCACCAACTCAGCCTGCGCAACGCGGTACTACCATACCAGAGGCGCGGTACTAACAGAGGAGCATGCGGTACTACCGCAGGGCCCCGCGGTACTACCGCCCACGCAGCAGATACCAGAACAGCCCAAAATGCACTAAGGTAGAGGGCGGCAGTACTGCTGGCGCGGTACTACCGCGCCCCTTTGCAGTACTACCGCAAGGCAGGGACTGTTTAGAGATGGAAGGCACTGATATAATAAATTACATCTGTGGCTACTTCCATAGAGTTGGAGTCGATGCGAAAACCCGATGCGGTAGTACCATAAGCCAGCAGCGGTACTACCGCGCTAGGCACAGATGAAAAAAAATTCATCCGCCCCTTACTGCCGCATACTTGCGAAACTAAGCCAGATACCACGGTACTACCGTGCCCAGTGTGCGGTACTACCGTGATGGGTGCCACCCACTAGAGAGAGGGTGACAACATCTGGATTCCGGCCACAGTACTACCGCTTGCCAGGAAGCGGTACTACCATGAGCGCTTGCGGTACTACCGCACCGGCGGATGGCACTACCGCAAGAGCATGCGGTACTACCGCTCTGAGGAGTAGTACTACCGCACGCCCTAGTTCAGCAAGCACGAGCAATATTCGCATAGATAAGGAAAACATAGGATGCTCCAAAGGCTAGAAGAAAAGGAGGTACAAAGGAAGATGTGTACGTGATGAATCCACCCACCCTTTCCGATGTGGACCCCCTCTTAATAGTACGGCTTCCCTACGACTCAATACCACCGAAAAGAAACATAGAGAAACGCCATCTTTCATAGCCTTCGAGGGCAACCAACTCATCTTGTGCCTAGTCAATATATGTCTAAAATATTCGATGCACATGATTAGTCCGCAAAGGTATTGTCATCAATCACCAAAACCAACTAAGGGATAAAATGCCCTTACAATTTCCCCCTTTTTGGTGGATTGATGACAACAAGGGATTTGCACAAGAGTATAATGCAAAGAGCAAGGGCAAACCCCAAGTCTCTAAAATATAGATGGGCTCCCCCTAGATGTGTGCTATCTCGATGAGTGCTTTGGACTGCACGGCACACATACTAGGATCAACACTCCTCCTATATTTTATAGACATGGCATATCTTGCAATAAGGCTAAAACTAAGCAAGATAGGAAAGAGCATAATGAAATAAGCACAAGATAGAATAAGCTCACTACGGTATGATGGAGTGCATATGTCTAACACCATATGATAGAAGGACTCACAAGCACAAACCAAAGCAAACCAAAGCAAACGACATAAACAAAGTTCAACTAACCCAAACACGACACAACTCGCAAATCCTACATTCTCTCCCCCTTTGGCATCGAGACGCCAAAAAGGCAGAGAGGACACCTACAACAATAGTGGTGGCTCAAGCTGAGTGGTCACTTGCACGCTCCCCGTCAGACTCGGCAGCTGGGATGGACTCTTCCTCAGACTCGGTCCAGTGATAACCCTGCTTGGCGATCCATTCTGCCTCGGGGGTGACGTCCTCCTCTGACCCGCTGGAGATGTTCTCGCCAAAGGTCCTAAAAATCCGCTTGTCGCGGCGGCGAGTCTCCTTGGAAGCCACATGGGTCTTGTACTGCCCCTTTGCCTGCATACAGAACAACATCTTCATATTGTTCTTCAGTCGCTTAGCCCAAGATGGCTCAGAAGTGGGAGGGGTGTAACCCTCAGAGCTGTCCTCGTCTACTGCCTCCTCCCCATGCTCATTTGCACCCACGTCCATGTCAGCCGCGGCATCAGCGCGAGAGGTAGTGTTGGCCCACTGAGTCTTGACACGGAGGTTGATGGGCTCATGCCGGATCCAACTAGGGGCCTCAAAATCATCCTGAGGGTAGAGCTGCTCCCAACTTGCTGAGATCAACTGAAACAGATAAGCTCCATAGATGGGGACCTTGCGGTTGTAGACCGCAAACCGAAGCTCATTCCACATGATATGTGAGACATCAAGTGGTAGTGTCTGAGAGTTGCGAGCGTCTTCACACAGGAGCATCATATCCACAAGATATGCATGCACCTTGTCCTTGTCCCCAATGCATGGGAAGAGAGTGTTGCGGAAGATCCGGTGCATGATGTCAAGAAAGGAGTTGAGTACCCAAGTTGACTTTCCATTGGAGAGCTTCTTGTCGACATAGAAGGGCAAAAGCCTGTTCTTGTTTGCAGACTTGGAATTGGCATGAGGGCGAACACCTTGGGGTGTGGCGAGCCCCTCATCCGGAACCCCAAGCAAAGTCATGAATTCCTTCCAAATAGAAGTCAGTTGCCGACCATTAGTCATCCAAGTCATGGTCCTTTCCTCATTGGGATGAAAATGCACTAAGGTAAAGAACTGAGCAATGATCTCAGGATCAAAGTCTTTGTGGAATGAGATGATATGCTCAATGCCAAATTGCTCCACGAGGTCTAAAGCCTCACCAAAGTATTCCCGGTGCTTCTCTTGCTTCGTGTGATGCATGTTGATCCACTTCACCTCCACATAGGTGTTTTGCTTGGCCTTGATGACATCCAGATAGATGATATTCTGCTGCTTGGTCCAGAATAGTTCATACCCTCGAAAGTTGGCACGATGAGAGGATCGAGATGGACCTAGAGGGGGGGTGAATAGGTACAATTACAAATTTTAAATGTTACTTAGCAATTTTAGGCACAAGTGCGGAATATGAAAGTGAGCCTAACAATTGTAAGTGTAGTACTAAGTGCTAAGCAAGATAAATAAGTAATACAACTAAGTAGATAAACAAACACAATAGATATAAGTAAGTGCTAAGAGACAAGTAACCACAAGTAGAGAGTTAGGGTTAGGAATAACCGCAACTCCGGGAGACGAGGATGTATGCCGATGTTCACTTCCTTGGAGGGAAGCTACGTCACCGTTAGAGAGGTGGATGTTACCACGAAGGCACACCAACGCCATGAAGGCTCACCCTATTCTCCCTTTGAGACAACACCACGAAGGCGTTTCTCAACCACTAGTGGTAGACCTTGGGGTGGTCTCCAAACCCTCACAAACTTTTCCGGGGGTAATCACAAAGGTCGATTCCTCTCTGAAAGACTCCTACCACCTAGGAGTCTCCAACCTCCAAGAGTAACAAGATCGAAGGGGAAAAGCTCAAGACTTTCTCAAATCACAATTTCCTTTGGTGCAAAAAAGGAGAAGGAGTGGATCTATCTTGATCGGACAAATTCTCTCGAAAGCTCTCAAATCCCTTGGGGATCTAAGATTTGGTGTGGAAGAGTGAGAGAGAGTGAAATATGTTCTAGGGTTTGTTCAAATTGAATGGTCAACCCTCTCCCGTGGGGGAGAAGGGCTATATATAGTGTGAGCTCAAATATGGCCGTTGTAGTGCAAGTGAACGGGTAGGCCGGACATCCGGGCTAGGGACGAACATCCGGCCTGGCAAGCCACATGAAGAGCAAGGCAGAAACAGAGCAGGAAACAGAGGGGCCGGACATCCGGGGGTCAAGCCCGGACATCCGGCATAACAGGAAGGCCCGGACATCCGGCGCGCGGCCCAGCATAAAAACGTCCTCTGGACAGCTATGCCCGGATATCCGGCAAGGAGGCCGAACATCCGGCGAGCACTGGGAGCCCGGACATCCGGCGTAGAGGGCCGGACATTCGGCGTAGAGGGTCGGACATCCGGCAGCAGCACTGCACAAAAGTGCATTTTGGAATGGCTAGGCCCAGATATCCGGCGAGAGGCCCAGATATTCGGCGAGAGGCCCGGACATCCGGCACTCCCAGAGACAGAAAGATTCAAAGTTAAGAGGTGATAAAAAGAACTATGGAAAGGAGTATTTTTGACTCGAGCAAGTCTGTTACGAACCCAATCGATCCCCTCTTAATAGTGCGGGATCCTATACTCAAGGAAACAAAATGTAACATCATTTTAACACTTCATCTTTGAGAGAACCCACTTCGTATGCTCTTAATCCACACACAATTTGACAAACCGGGGACCAACACCTGAGATTCACTTGACAACCATTGTTAGTCCCCTACATGTAGATTGTCATTAACATCAAAACATAACATAAGGGCATGATTGCACTTTCAATCTCCCCCTTTTTGTTTGTTGATGACAATCATACATGTAGTATCATAGATGTAATAAATAGTCTTAGCAATGACAATCATGAGAGCAAAAAGGATACAAAATATGTTTAGTTACAATTTGCTTTTAGCTCCCCCTCATTGTGTGCATGTGATGAGTATATTAGGATGACCAACACAAAAGTTCGTACGGTAGTGGTGGGGAACGATCCCACCGGTTAGAATCCAAGGAGAGAGGTCGGAGACAGAGATCCGGTGAGGACCTCCGGCGCTGTTCTTGAGCGAGAGAGAGAGAGAGAGAGAGAGAGACGGAGTGGGGAGAGAGACGAATGGGTATGGGGGAGTTAGAACTCCCCCTGCCCATGTTTAACCCCCCATGCCCCTCGACCGCACGGTAGTACCGCACGTCATCGCGGTAGTACTGCCCCAGGCGGAAGTACCGCACCGTGGCTTTAGTACTGCTCCCCCAGGCGGTAGTAAAAAAATTCTGCCGCGCTGGGTGTGGAAGTACCGTGCACTCCTCACGCGGTAGTACCGCACGTCATTGCGGTAGTACCGCCCGGGCAAAAGTACCACACCGAGGCCGTAGTACCGCTCCCCCAGGCGGAACAAAAAAAATTCTGCCATGCTGGGTGCGGAAGTACCGCGCGCTCCCCTCATGGTAGTACCGTGGCAGGCCGTGGTAGTACCGTGAGCTCAAAAGAGAGCAGTTTCAACCAACCGAGAGAACACCGAAGCACTGAACCTTCAAGCGAAAGACCACACCAATGAGCTAACACACAGGACACCACAAGCACAAGCTCAGCACGAAGGAAGATAAGCGAGAGACAACACAGACGAAAAACGAGACACAAACTCTCCAAGGAGAGGGCGGTGGCCGGAGCCACCTATGTTTGAGTCAATTGGTATGGCACCGCGAAGAATTATCCTTGGGCCCATGACCAAAACTCGTCTTTGAAGCACAAGTACCATCAAAAATGGCTAATGTGGAAGAGTTGATCACTTTATGCATAATGGGGGAGGGAGAGTTCATTGAGAGAACAACACTCCCCCTATGTCCATGCCTACACCTAGATTAGACAACAAGTTGAGTGAGGTGGGGTGTGCAAGGGTTCAAGCAACATTGCTCGAATCAATGATATTTAGCTCATGCCTTAACTCGCAAAATCTTGCTTCATCCAAAGGGTTTGTGAAAATATCTGCAAGATTATCATGGGTGTTGACGTAGTTGAGCTCAATCTCCCCTCGCCTAATGTGATCCCGGATGAAGTGATACCAAATCTCAATATGCTTCATCTTGAAGTGTTGCACCGGGTTGAGAGAAATCTTGATGGCACTTTCATTGTCACACCAAAGAGGCACTTTGTCACAAATGACACCGTAATCCTTTAAAGTTTGCCTCATCCATAAGAGTTGTGCACAACAACTACCGGCAGCCACATACTCTGCTTCTGTGGACGAGAGAGATATGCAACTTTGCTTCTTGGAAGACCAACTCACCAAAGAGCAACCAAAAAATTGGCACCCTCCGGAAGTGGACTTCCTATCCACTTTGTCTCCCGCCCAATCCGAGTCCGAATAACCTACAAGCTTGAAGTTTGCTCCCCTTGGGTACCATAAGCCAAAGTTTGGGGTAGGAGCCAAATATCGAAAGATTCGCTTGACCGCCACAAAGTGACTTTCCTTAGGTGCGGCTTGAAACCGTGCAGAAATTCCCACACTCAACATGATATCTGGTCTAGATGCACAAAGGTAAAGCAAGGAGCCAATCATGGAGCGATATACCTTTTGATCCACCGCTTTACCATTGGGATCAATGTTAAGTTGGCACTTGGTGGGCATGGGAGTGGAAGCCGGCTTCACATCACTTAGCTTGAATCTCTTGAGCATGTCTTGAGTGTATTTGGCTTGGTTGATGAAGGTTCCTTCTCTCCTTTACTTCACTTCGAACCCGAGAAAGAACTTCAACTCTCCCATGGAAGACATCTCAAACTTTGAGGTCATGAGAGCAGCAAATTCCTCATTGAAAGCTTTGTTAGGGGAACCAAATATAATATCATCAACATATAATTGGCACACAAACAACTCCCCTTTGACCTTCTTAGTAAAAAGAATGGGGTCGATTAGCCCAACTTCAAAACCACGGTCTTGTAACAACTCGATAAGGTGGTCATACCACGCACGTGGGGCTTGTTTAAGGCCATAGAGTGTCTTATCGAGTTGATACACATGATCGGGAAACTAGGGATCCTCGAACCCGGGGGGGTTGCTTGACATATACCAATTCATTAATCGGACCATTAAGGAAAGCACTCTTCACATCCATTTGTTGTAACTTAAAGTTATGATGAGAAGCATATGCAATCAACATGCGAATGGATTCAAGACGAGCAATGGGGGCAAAGGTTTCACCATAGTCGATACCCTCGACTTGGGAGTAGCCTTGTGCTACCAAACGAGCCTTGTTGCGATCGACAATCCCATGAGCATCTTGCTTGTTCTTGAATATCCACTTGGTTCCAATGACATTGTGGTTCTCCGTTGGCCTTGGAAAATGTCCACACTTTGTTGCGCTCGGAGTTGTTAAGTTCTTCATGCATGGCATTGAGCCAATCCGGATCTTCGAGCGCCTCATAGACCTTTTGGGGTTCAACACAAGAGACAAACGCGTGGTGTTCACAATAGTTTGTTAATTGTCTACGAGTGCTTACCCCCTTTCTTAAGCTTCCTAGCACATTTGTCATGAGATGATCCTTGGTGGAGAGCTTGGAAGCAATCTTAGCGGCACGACGCTCCAATTCCTCCTCGGGGGTGAGATGAGGAGTGGTCACTTGATCATCTTGAGCGCCGTCTTGAGCTTGTTATTGATCTCAAGGAAGCTCTTGATCCTGAACTTGCTCGGAGGAGAGAACTTGGCCTTGGGCATCACTTGATGTTACAACACCATCTTGAGATTGACCTTGCCCTTGGTCTTGTTCTTGAGGTTGAGGGCCTTCACTTTGTTCTTCGGAAGCGTGTGGGTCTTGGGTTGGTGAAGGTTCCACTTGAGTGGAACATTGTCCTTCTCCTTCGGCCACAAGGGGTTCCTCAATGGGTAGGATATGACCAACACCCATTCTTCTTATGGCTTGGGGAGGAATTTCATCACCTACATCACAAGTACCACTTTGCTCCACTTGGGAGCCGTTATTCTCATCAAACTCTACATTACACATTTCCTCAATAAGTCCTGTGGACTTATTGAGAACACGGTAAGCATGAGAGTTTGTAGCATAACCAACAAATATGCCCTCATAAGCTCTAGCCTCAAATTTAGACAAACGGACACCTTTCTTGAGAATGGAACACTTACACCCAAACACCCGGAAGTACTTGAGGTTGGGCTTGTTACCGGTGGGTATCTCATATGGAGTCTTGTTCAAGCCTTTGCGGAGGTAGAGCCGATTAGATGCATGACATGCGGTGTTGATGGCTTCGGCCCAAAAGTTGTAGGGAGACTTGAACTCCGCCATCATGGTCCTTGCCGCATCCATCAACGTCCGGTTCTTCCTCTCCGCTACACTATTTTGTTGAGGGGTATAAGGTGCGGAATATTGATGCTTGATTCCCTCATCACTCAAAAACTCATCCAAGGTGTAGTTCTTGAACTCGGAGCCGTTGTCACTTCTTATAGTCAAGATCTTTGTATTGTGTTGTCGTTGAGCTTCATTTGCAAAGTCGATGACGGTTTGTTGGGTCTCACTCTTCCTCTTGAAGAAATATACCCAAGTGTATCTTGAATAGTCATCCACAATCACCAAGCAATACTTTCTACCGCCAAGACTACCAAAGGATGGAGGCCCAAAGAGATCCAAATGAAGGAGCTCCAAAGGCCTCTTCGAGTAGATGATAGTCGTGGGAGGGTGAGCCTTCTCATGTAGCTTTCCTTCGATACAAGCACTGCAAGCACGATCTTTGGCAAAAATAACATTTGTTAGTCCACGGACATGGTCCCCCTTGAGAAGACTTTGCAAAGATTTCATATTGACGTGAGCTAAACGGCGATGCCAAAGCCATCCCACATCAACCTTAGCCATTAGGCATGTCGCGGTCTTAGTGGGTCGCTCCGAAAAGTTAATCACATAGAGACCGTTCTCGACATGCCCAACAAAGGCTACTTTAAGAGTCTTGCTCCACAAGAGGGCCACTGTATCAATATAAAATAAAGTGGAAAAGCCCATAAGTGCTAGTTGACGAACAAAAAGTAAATTGTATGCAAGGGACTCAACAAGCATGACCTTCTCGATCGTAAGATCATGAGAAATGACAACTTTGTCGAGTCCCAATACCTTAGAGGACAATGCGTCACCCAACTCGACGTTGGTGGGCATGTATGGAATCTTTTGCACGTCCACCACCAAGTCCTTGCTTCTGGTCATATGATTAGTAGCTCCACTATCGAGCAACCAAGATCCCCCACCGGAAGCAAACATCTACAAGAGATCAATGCTTGGTTTTAGGTACCCATTTTGTAATGGGTCCTTTGATGTTAGTAACAAGGGTATTAGGAACCCAAATAGACCATTCAATGTACTCATAAGGAGAACCAACAAATTTGGCATAAACATGCCCATCTCTAGCATGGCACAATACATAAGAAGGGTTAAAGTCACCGGCTTTGTTGGGAATGGAAGCGTTGCCCTTCTTGGCATCACTACCTCTCACGGAGTTCTTCTCCTTCTCCTTAGTAGCACCCCCTCCCTCCTTCACAAAAGTTTGCTTGAGAGGAGGAGGTCGTTTGGCCTTGTCATTCTTCTTCTTGTTCTTGGACTTGGGCACGTACCCAATCCCTTCCTTGGCCACAACTCCCTTTTGGTTGGTCAAAAGGTCGTTGAGATTCTTATCGCCTTGTATGCAAGACACAAGACCTTTCTCAAGTTGCACCTTTAGCTTAGCGTTCTCCTCAACAAGATGCACATTCTCACAACATGGGTTAGTAGCATTTGCATTATCAATTAACATCATATGAGGAAAAGTGGCTTTCTCCTTGGTTAGGTTTACTTGAAGTTGATCATGAGACTCTTTGAGGCTAGCATGAGCACCCTTCAAGACCTTGTGAGCCTTGTCAAGTAGGTCAAACTCCTCTTTGAGTCTATCAAGATCAACCCCAAGCTTGGCCTTCTCGAAGTTTAGCACACGAGAGGGAACAAGAGCATGATCAAAATCTTTCTTTAACTTAGCGTGATCAACGTTGTGTGACTCCTCAAGAGCCAAACGAAGACCACACTCTTCCTCAAGAGCATTGGAAAGATCCAAAATCTCATCGGCATAGTCATGACTATGCCCCTCCATCTTGGAGATAGTATCTTCGTGAGCCTCGATCATGTCATTGGCTTCACCAAGTTGTTCCAAGAGAGCAACAAAATGCTTCTTGGATTTACCCTTGAGTGTACCCATAAAGGACTCAAACTCATTTTCCTCCACATTGGATCCCTCATATTCATCAATGCAATCCATCAAGGAAGGATTATTAATGATGGTAGTTTTGATGTTGGGGGTTACCTTGTTAGTGGCTTTAGCCATGAGGCACTTGGCGGTGATGTTATCATTGGGTGAGTCGAAGAGAGACACTTGTGGAGTTTTTGCAATGGCAACGGAGGCCATGTCAACCGACTCACCATCTTCATCATCATCATCATCATCCTCATGGTACTCTTCTTGAACCACCAATGCCTTGTGAGGGGTCTTCTTGGTGAAGTTGCTCTTGTTGGGGAAGGACTTGGCATTGTCCTTTCGGATGAGCTTGCCACCATTGTCTTCCCTCTTCTCATACGGACACTCTGCAACAAAATGGCTCACATTGCCCCAATTGTAGCAAGTCCTCACATGTTGCTTGCTCTTCATTCCACTTGAGTTGTTCTTGGTGAAGTTTGGCCTTGAGTTATTCTTGCTCCAAAATTGCCTTGAAGCAAGTGCCATGTGTTCATGATAGGCAAACTTTGTATCTTCAGGGTTGCTTTCCTTTTCTTCTTCTTCTTCAACACAAACCTTGGCCTTCAATGCAAGGTTGGGCTTCTTTGCCCTTTGAGAGCGAAGCACCGCATTGTCGGCGGTCTTGTCCAAGATGTTCATAGCCACAAACTCATCCAACACTTCACTTGAGGTCAAGGTGTGGAAGTCGGGCCTTTGACGAATGACGGAGGACATGGCCTTGTGGTAAGGCATCATTGCCTTGAGGAATTTGCGCTTGATCCAATTGTCATTTGTGTCCTTGCTACCATATCTCGGAGTGAGACCGCGAGTTTGGTTACTCTCCGATAAAGCTCATGAGGTTCTTCATCTTCTTTCATAGCAAACTCATCGACTTCATCTTGCACTAATTCATAGTTGGAGCGTTGAATGCTTGCGCTTCCCAGGTAGACAGAGACAACACAAAGCCATGCATCTTTGGCCAAGGCGAATGGCTGAAGCTGAGGTAGATCTTCGGGTGGAATTGCATCTTGGATGATGAAGAGAGCATTCTCATTGAATTGATTATCCGCGGCTTCTCGAGGAGTGAAGTTGCTTGGGTCATGCGGATAGAAACCTTCTTCAATGATTCTCCAAAGATTAGTATTCACATGATTTAAATGACGCTTAAAGCGATAAACCCAAGAATCAAAGTCCTCATTTTTCACAATCTTAGGGGGAGGACTAGCATGATTCAAATGAGTGGAAGGAATCGGTCCACCATAAACAAGTGGTGGTTCCACATGGGCAAAGATGCCGGTGCCATTTTTACCACTAGAAGAAGGAGCCTTTTCACTACTAGCTTCCCCCTTCTCGGAGTTAGCATCCATCACCTTGTCAGTGGGATCACCCACTTTCAATGGTGCGGTGGATAGTTTAAGCCCTTCAATGAATTTAGTAAAGATGCTTTCAACCTCGGTCATCATTGAGGTTTTCAATGTCTCCAAGGCTACATTGAATTCCTCATGGGAGACCGAGGTTCCCCCATCACCCGTAGACGAGATTGGATTCACACCAGAGTGCTCCTCCACACCGTCTACGGTGTCAACCATACTCTTTGGACGGCAAAGTCCTTAGTAAAGAGACGAGGCTCTGATACCAATTGAAAGGATCGATATGGTTGACTAGAGGGGGTGAATAGGCAACTAACAAGTTTTAGCTTTTCTTTACCAAATTAAACTTTGCATCAAAGTAGGTTGTCTAGATGTGCAACTAGGTGAGCAACCTATATGATGCAACAACAACGAACACACAAGCAAGCAAGAGAAGTAACATTAATAGGCTTGCACAAGTAAAGGTAAGAGATAACCAAGAGTGGACTCGGTGAGACGAGGATGTGTTACCAAAGTTCCTTCCTTTTGAGGGGAAATACGTCTCCGTTAGAGCTATATGGAGGCACAATGCTCCCCAATAAGCGACTAGGGCCACTGTATTCTCCTCACGCCCTCACACAACGCGAGATGCCGTGATTCCACTATTGGTGCCCTTGGAGGTGGCGACCGGACCTTCACAAACAAGGTTGGGGCAATCTCCACAACTTAATCAGAGGCTCCCAACAACACCACGAAGCTTCACCACAATGGACTATGGCTCTGTGGTGACCTCAACCGTCTAGGGTGCTCAAACACCCAAGAGTAACAAGATCTGCTAGGGATTGGTGGGGGAATCAAATTTCTCTTGGTGGAAGTGTAGATCGGGGCCTTCTCAACCAATCCCGAGAAAATCAACAAGTTTGATTGGCTAGGGAGAGAGATCGTGCGAAAATGGAGCTTAGAGCATTAATGGAGCTTGGAGGTGGAAGAGGTAGTCAACTAGAGGAAGAAGACACCCCTTATATAGTAGAAGAACAAATCCAACCGTTATCCACCAACTCAGCCTGCGCAACGCGGTACTACCGTACCAGAGGCGTGGTACTACCACAGGGCCCTGCGGTACTACCACCCACGCAACAAAGACCAGAACAGCCCAAAATGCACTAAGGCAGAGGGCGGCAGTACTGGTGGCGCGGTACTACCGCGCCCCCTTGCGGTACTAGCACAAGGTAGGGACTGTTCAGAGATGGGAAGGCACGGATATAATAAATTACATCCGTGGCTACTTCCACAGAGTTGGAGTCGATGTGAAAACCCGATGCGGTAGTACCGTAAGCCAGCAGCGGTACTACCGCGCTAGGCGCGGATGAAAAAATTTCATCCGCCCCTTACTGCCGCATACCTGCGGAACTAAGCCAAATACCACGGTACTACCGTGATGGGTCCCACCCACTAGAGAGAGGGTGACAACATTTGGACTCCGGCCACAGTACTACCGCTTGCTAGGAAGCGGTACTACCATGGGCGCTTGCGGTACTACCGCACCAGCGGACGGTACTACCACAAGATCCTGCGGTACTACCGCTCTGAGGAGCAGTACTACCGCATGCCCTAGTTCAGCAAGAACGAGCAATAATCGCACAGACAAGGAAAACATAGGATGCTCCAAAAGCTAGAAGAAAAGGAGGTATAAAGGAAGATGTGTACGTGATGAATCCACCCACCCTTTCCGACACGGAGCCCCTCTTAATAGTACGGCTACCCTACGACTCAATACCATCGAAAAGAAACATAGAGAAACGCCGTCTTCCATAGCCTTCGAGGGGAACCAACTCATCTTGTGCCTAGTCAATATATATCTAAAATATTCGATGCACATGATTAGTCCGCAAAAGTATTTTCATCAATCACCAAAACCAATTAAGGGATAAAATGCCCTTACACCCCGCCCGTCCGGAGAGAGAGGGGGATCGAGATCAGAGGGGGGCGGCGGTTCGCCAGAGCTCACGCCGGCAATGAGGGGGTTTGGGGCTAGGCTAGAGGGATAGGATTGAAGCGGGGCTCGAGGCGCACCTGCCCGTACCCGTGGCTTGGCGAGAGGTGGACGGAGTGGCTCGCGCTCGAGCTCGCAAGCTTCGGTGGCGGACGGAGTTCACTGGAGAGGGGGAAGACGACGGCTAGGGGCGGCCCCGAGGGCTTGGCGGTGTCCAGGCAGCACCAATAGACCACCAAGGCCCCGCCCAAGCAGCTGCTTGAGCTCGAGAGACCTTGGAGAGCGGTGGCTGGCCTACGGGGATCGTCGGAGTCCTCGGGTCAGGGCGACGGCCATAGGCCTGCCCGACCGAGCTGCGGTCGTTCTACGTGTTCGTGTGGGTTGTGTTGTTGGGGAACGTAGTAATTTCAAAAAAATTCCTACACACACGCAGGATCATGGTGATGCATAGCAATGAGAGGGGAGAGTGTCGTCCATGTACCCTCGTAGACCGTTAAGCGGAAGCGTTATGACAACGCGGTTGACGTAGTCGTACGTCTTCACGATCGACCGATCCTCAGTACCGAACGTACGGTACCTTCACGTTCAGCTCGGTGACGTCCCGCAAACTCACGATCCAGTAGAGCTCGGGGAAGAGTTTCGTCAACACGACGGCGTGGTGACGATGTTGATGAAGCTACCGTGGCAGGCCTTCGCCTAAGCACCGCTACAGTATGACCGAGGTGGATTATGGTGGAGGGGTGCACCACACACAGCTGGGAGAGATCTTTGTGATCAACTTGTGTGTCTAGAGGTGCCCCCCTGCCCCTGTATATAAAGGAGCAAGGGGGAGACCGGCCAGCCCTTGTTGGTGCGCCAGGAGGAGGAATCCTCCTCCTAGTAGGAGTAGGATTCCCCTCTTTCCTACTCCTACTAGGAGGGGGAAAGGAAGGGAGAGAAAGAGAAGGAAAGGGGGGCGCCCCCCCCCTCTGCTAGTCCAATTCGGACCAGAGTGGAGTGGGCGCGCTGCCTGCCCAAGGCCAGCCCCTCTCTCTTTCCCTTATGGCCCAACAAGGCACATTAGCCTCCGGGGGGTTCCGCTATCCCCTCCGGTAAAATCCCGATTTTACCCGTTACTCTTACGATGTCCAAATGTAGGCTTCCAATATATCAATCTTCATGTCTCGACCATTCAAGACTCCTCATCATGTCCATGATCATATCCAGGACTCCGAACTACCTTCGGTACACCAAAACATATAAACTCATAAAACCGATCGTCACAGAACTTTAAGCATGCAGACTCTATGGGTTCGAGAACTATGTAGACATGACCGAGACATGTATCCAATCAATAACCAATAGAGGAACCTAGATGCTCATATTGGTTCCTACATATTCTACGAATATCTTTATCAGTCAAACCGCATAACACTATACGTTGTTCTCTTTGTCATCGGTATGTTACTTGCTCGAGATTCGATTGTTGGTATCCCAATACCTAGTTCAATCTCGTTACCGGCAAGTCTCTTTACTCGTTTTGAAATGTAGTATCCCGCAACTAACTAATTAGTTTCATTGCTTGCAAGGCTTATAGTGATGTGCATTACCGAGAGGGCCCAGAGATACCTCTCCGACAATCGGAGTGACAAATCCTAATCTTGATCTATGCCAACTCAACAAGTACCATCGGAGACATCTGTAGAGCACCTTTATAATCACCCAGTTACGTTGTGACATTTGGTAGCACACAAAGTGTTCCTCCGGTATTCGGGAGTTGCATAATCTCATAGTCATAAGAACATGTATAAGTCATGAAGAAAGCAATAGCAGTAAACAAAAACGATCAAGTGCTAAGCTAACGGAATGGGTCAAGCCAATCACATCATGCTCCTAATGATGTGATCCCATTTATCAAATAACAACTCATGTCTATGGTTTGGAAACTTAACCATCTTTGATCAATGAGCTAGTCAAGTAGAGGCATACTAGTGACACTATGTTTGTCTATGTATTCACACATGTATTATGTTTTCGGTTAATACAACTCTAGCATGAATAATAAACATTTATCATGAAATAAGGAAATAAATAATAACTTTATTATTGCCTCTAGGGCATATTTCCTTTAGTCTCGCACTTGCACTAGAGTCAATAATCTAGATTACACAGTAATGATTTTAACACCCATGGAGCCTTGGTGTTGATCATGTTTTGCTCGTGGAAGAGGCTTAGTCAACGGGTCTGCAACATTCAGATCCGTATGTATCTTGCAAATCTCTATGTCTCCCACCTGGACTTGATCCAGGATGGAGTTGAAGCATCTCTTGATGTGCTTGGTTCTCTTGTGAAATCTGGATTCCTTTGCCAAGGAAATTGCACCAGTATTGTCACAAAAGATTTTCATTGGACCTGATGCACTAGGTATGACACCTAGATCGGATATGAACTCCTTCATCCAGACTCCTTCATTCGCTGCTTCCGAAGCAGCAATGTACTCCGCTTCACATGAGATCCCGCCACGACGCTTTGTTTAGAACTGATCCAACTAAGAGCTCCACCGTTCAATATAAATACGTATCCGGTTCGTGATTTAGAATCGCCTGGATCAGTGTCAAAGCTTGCATCAACGTAACCATTTACGATGAGCTCTTTGTCACCTCCATAAATGAGAAACATATCATTGGTCCTTTTCAGGTACTTCGGGATGTTCTTGACCGTTATCTAGTGATCCACTCATGGATTACTTTGGTACCTCCCTACTAGACTAATAGCAAGGCACACATCAGGTCTGGTACACATCATTGCATACATGATAGAGCCTATGGCTGAAGCATAGGGAACACTTTTCATTTTCTCTCTATCTTCTACAGTGGTCGGGCATTGAGTCTTACTCAACTTCACACCTTGTAATACAGGAAAGAACCCTTTCTTAGCTTGATCCATTTTGAACTTTTTCAAAACTTTATCAAGGTATGTGCTTTGTGAAAGTCCAATTAAGCGTCTTGATCTATCTCTATAGATCTTGATGCCCAATATATAAGCAGCTTCACCGAGGTCTTTCATTGAAAAACTCTTATTCAAGTATCCTTTTATGCTATCCAGAAATTCTATATCATTTCCAATCAACAATATGTCATCCACATATAATATTAGAAATGCTACAGAGCTCCCACTCACTTTCTTGTAAATACAGGCTTCTCCAAAAGTCTATATAAAACCATATGCTTTGATCACACTATCAAAACATTCATTCCAACTCCGAGAGGCTTGCACCAGTCCATAAATGGATCGCTGGAGCTTGCACACTTTGTTAGTACCCTTTGGATCGATAAAACCTTCAGGTTGCATCATATACAACTCTTCTTCCAGAAATCCATTCAGGAATGCAGTCTTTACATCCATTTGCCAAATTTCATAATCATAAAATGCGGCAATAGCTAACATGATTCGTACGGACTGAAGCATCGCTACTGGTGAGAAGGTCTCATCATAGTCAACTCCTTGAACTTGTCCGAAACCTTTCGCAACAAGTCGAGCTTTGTAGACAATAACATTACCATCAGCGTCTGTCTTCTTCTTGAAGATCCATTTATTTTCGATGGCCTGCCGATCATTGGGCAAGTCAACCAAAGTCCACACTTTTTTCTCATACATGGATCCCATCTCAGATTTCATGGCCTCAAGCCATTTTGTGGAATCTAGGCTCATCATTGCTTCCTCATAGTTCGTAGGTTTGTCATGGTCAAGTAACATGACCTCCAGAACAGGATTACCGTACCACTCTTGTGCGGATCTTGCTCTGGTTGACCTACGAGGTTCGGTAGTAACTTGATATGAAGTTTCATGATCATCATCATTGGTCTCCTCACTAATTGGTGTAGGTGTCACAGGAACCGGTTTCTGTGATGAACTACTTTCCAATAAGGGAGCAGGTACAGTTACCTCATCAAGTTCTACTTTCCTCACACTCACTTCTTTCGAGAAAAACTCCTTCTCTAGAAAGGATCCATTCTTAGCAACGAATGTCTTGCCTTCGGATCTGTGATAGAAGGTGTACCCAACAGTTTCCTTTGCGTATCCTATGAAGACACATTTCTCCAATTTGGATTCGAGCTTATCAGGTTGAAGCTTTTTCACATAAGCATCACAACTTTGGTTTCTTGCCAAACCACAGTTCATAAGGTGCCGTCTCAATGGATTTTGATGGTGCCCAATTTAACATGAACGCAGTCATCTCTAAAGCATAGCCCCAAAACGATAGCGGTAAATCAGTAAGAGACATCATAGATCGCACCATATCTGGTAAAGTACGATTACGACGTTCAGACACACCATTATGTTGTGGTGTTTCGGGTGGCATGAGTTGCGAAACTATTCCGCATTGTTTCACATGTAGACCAAACTTGTAACTCAAATATTCTCCACCACGATTAGATCGTAAAAACTTTATTTTCTTGTTACGATGTTTTTCCACTTCACTCTGAAATTCTTTGAACTTTTCAATTGTTTCAGACTTATGTTTCATTAAGTAGATATACCCATATCTGCTCAAATCATCTGCAAAGGTGAGAAAATAACGATACCCGCCACGAGCCTCAATATTCATCGGACCACATACATCAGTATGTATGATTTCCAACAAATCTGTTGCTCGCTCCATAGTTCCAGAGAACGGCGTTTTAGTCATCTTGCCCATAAGGCATGGTTCGCAAGTACCAAGTGATTCATAATCAAGTGATTCCAAAAGTCCATCAGTATGGAGTTTCTTCATGCGCTTTATACCCACATGACCCAAACGGCAGCGCCACACAAATAAGTTGCACTATCATTATCAACTCTGCATCTTTTGGCTTCAACATTATGAATATGACTATCACTACTATCGAGATTCAACAAAAATAGACCACTCTTCAAGGGTGCATGACCATAAAAGATATTACTCATATAAATAGAACAACCATTATTCTCATATTTAAATGAATAACCGTCTCGCACCAAACAAGATCTAGATATAATGTTCATGCTTAACACTGGCACCAAATAACAATTATTTAGGTCTAAAACTAATCCCGAAGGTAGATGTAGAGGTAACATGCCGACGACAATCACATCGACTTTGGAACCATTTGCCACGTGCATCATCACCTTGTCCATAGCCAGTCTTCGCTTAATCCGTAGTCCCTGTTTCGAGTTGCAAATATTAGCAACAGAACCAGTATCAAATACCCAGGTGCTACTGCGAGCTCTGGTAAGGTGCACATCAATAACATGTATATCACATATACCTTTGTTCACCTTGCCATCCTTCTTATCCGCCAAATACTTGGGGCAGTTCCGCTTCCAGTGACCAGTCTGTTTGTAGTAGAAGCACTCAGTCTCAGGCTTAGGTCCAGACTTAGGTTTCTTATCGTGAGCAGCAACTTGTTTGTTGTTCTTCTTGAAGTTCCCCTTCTTCTTCCCTTTACCCTTTTTATTGAAACTGGTGGTCTTGTTGACCATCAACACTTGATGCTCCTTCTTGATTTCTACCTCCGCTGCCTTTAGCATTGCGAAGAGCTCGGGAATTGTCTTATTCACCCCTTGCATATTATAGTTCATCATGAAGCTTTTGTAGCTTGGTGGCAGTGATTGAAGAACTCTGTCAATGACACTATCAATAGGAAGATTAAATCCCAGTTGAGTCAAGTGATTATGATACCCAGACATTTTGAGTATATGTTCACTGACAGAACTATTCTCCTCCATCTTGCAGCTATAGAACTTATTGGAGACTTCATATCTCTCAATCCGGGCATTTGCTTGAAATATTAACTTCAACTCCTGGAACATCTCATATGCTCCATGACGTACAAAACTTCATTGAAGTCCTGGTTCTAAGCCGTAAAGCATGGCACACTGAACTATCGAGTAGTCATTAGCTTTACTCAGCCAGACGTTCTTAACGTCATCAGTAGCATCTGCAGCAGGCCTAGCACACAGCAGTGCTTCCAGGACGTAATTCTTCTGTGCGGCAATGAGGATAATCCTCAAGTTACGGACGCAGTCCGTGTAATTGCTACCATCATCTTTCAACTTTGCTTTCTCAAGGAACGCATTAAAATTCAACGGAACAACAGCACGAGCCATCTATCTACAATCAACATAGACAAGCAAAATACTATTAGGTACTAAGTTCATGATAAATTTAAATTCAATTAATCATATTACTTAAGAACTCCCACTTAGATAGACATCCCTCTGATCATCTAAGTGATCACGTGATCCAAATCAACTAAACCATGTCCGATCATCACGTGAGATGGAGTAGTTTTCAATGGTGAACATCACTATGTTGATCATATCTACTATATGATTCACGCTCGACCTTACGGTCTCAGTGTTCCGAGGCCATATCTGCATATGCTAGGCTCGTCAAGTTTAACCTGAGTATTCTGCGTGTGCAAAACTGGCTTGCACCCATTGTAGATGAACGTAGAGCTTATCACACCCAATCATCACGTGGTGTCTCGGCACGATGAACTTTGGCAACGTTGCATACTCAGGGAGAACACTTTTACCTTGAAATTTAGTGAGAGATCATCTTATAATGCTACCATCAAACAAAGTAGAATAAGATGCATAAAGGATAAACATCACATGCAATCAATATAAGTGATATGATATGGCCATCATCATCTTGTGCTTGTGATCTCCATCTCCGAATCACCGTCATGATCACCATCGTCACCGGTGCGACACCTTGATCTCCATTGTAGCATCATTGTCGTCTCGCCAACTATTGCTTCTACGACTATCGCTGCCGCTTAGTGATAAAGTAAAGCAATTACAGGGCGATTGCATTGCATACAATAAAGCGACAACCATATGGCTCCTGCCAGTTGTCGATAACTCTGTTACAAAACATGATCATCTCATACAATAAATATAGCATCATGTCTTGACCATATCACATCACAACATGCCCCGCAAAAACAAGTTAGACGTCCTCTACTTTGTTGTTGCAAGTTTTACGTGGCTGCTACGGGCCGAGCAAGAACCGTTCTTACCTACGCATCAAAACCACAGCGATAGTTTGTCAAGTTAGTGATGTTTTAACCTTCTCAAGGACCGGGTGTAACCACACTCGGTTCAACTAGAGTTGGAGAAAGTAACACCCGCCAGCCATGTATGTGCAAAGCACGTCGATAGAACCAGTCTCGCGTAAGCGTACGCGTAATGTCTGTCCGGGCCGCTTCATCCAACAATACCGCCGAACCAAAGTATGACATGCTAGTAACAAGTATGACTTGTATCGTCCACAACTCACTTGTGTTCTACTCGTGCATATAACATCTACGCATAAAACTTGGCTCGGATGCCACTGTTGGGGAACGTAGTAATTTCAAAAAAATTCATAGGCACACGCATGGTCATGGTGATGCATAGCAATGACAGGGGAGAATGTCGTCCACGTACCCTCGTAGACCATTAAGCGGAAGCATTATGACAACATGGTTGATGTAGTCATACGTCTTCACGATCGACCGATCCTCAGTACCGAACGTACGGCACCTCCGCGTTCAGCACACGTTTAGCTCGGTGACGTCCCGCGAACTCACGATCTAGTAGAGCTCGGGGAAGAGTTTCGTCAGCACGACGGCATGGTGAAGATGTTGATGAAGCTACTGTGGCAGGGCTTCGCCTAAGCACCACTACAGTATGACCGAGGTGGATTATGGTGGAGGGGGGCACCGCACACGGTTGGGAGAGATCTTTGTGATCAACTTGTGTGTCTAGAGGTGCCCCCCTGCCCCTGTATATAAAGGATCAAGGGGAAGGCCGGCCGGCCCTTGTTGGTGCGCCAGGAGGAGGAATCCTCCTCCTAGTAGGAGTAGGATTCCCCTCTTTCCTACTCCTACTAGGAGGGGGAAAGGAAGGGTGAGAAAGAGAAGGAAAGGGGGGCGCCGCCCCCCCTCTCCTAGTCCAATTCAGACCAGAGGGGAGGGGCACGCTGCCTGCCCTAGGCCGGCCCCTCTCTCTTTCCCTTATGGCCCAACAAGGCCCATTAGCCTCCGAGGGGTTCCGGTAACCCCTCCGGTACTCCGGTAAAATCCCGATTTTACCCGTTACTCTTCCGATGTCCAAATATAGGCTTCCAATATATCAATCTTCATGTCTCGACCATTTCGAGACTCCTCGTCATGTCCGTGATCATATCCAAGACTCTGAACTACCTTCGGTACATCAAAACATATAAACTCATAAAATCGATCGTCACAAAACTTTAAGCGTGCGGACCCTACGGGTCCGAGAACTACGTAGACATGACCGAGACATGTCTCCGGTCAATAACCAATAGCGGAACCTGGATGCTCATATTGGTTCCTACATATTCTACGAAGATCTTTATCGGTCAAACCGCATAACACTATACGTTGTTCTCTTTGTCATCGGTATGTTACTTGCTCGAGATTCGATCATCGGTATCTCAATACCTAGTTCAATCTCGTTACCGGCAAGTCTCTTTACTCGTTTCGTAATGCACTATCCCGCAACTAACTCATTAGTTGCATTGCTTGCAAGGCTTATAGTGATGTGCATTACCGAGAGGGCCCAGAGATACCTCTTCGACAATCGGAGTGACAAATCCTAATCTTGATCTATGTCAACTCAACAAGTACCACCGGAGAAACCTGTAGAGCACCTTTATAATCACCCAGTTACGTTGTGACATTTGGTAGAACACAAAGTGTTCCTCCGGTATTCAGGAGTTGCATAATCTCATAGTCATAAGAACATGTATAAGTCATGAAGAAAGCAATAGCAGTAAACAAAAACGATCAAGTGCTAAGCTAACGGAATGGGTCAAGACAATCACATCATTCTCCTCATGATGTGATCCCATTGATCAAATAACAACTGATGTCTATGGTTTGGAAACTTAACCATCTTTGATCAATGAGCTAGTCAAGTAGAGGCATACTAGTGACACTATGTTTGTCTATGTATTGACACATGTATTATGTTTTCGGTTAATACAATTCTAGCATGAATAATAAACATTTATCATGAAATAAGGAAATAAATAATAACTTTATTATTGCCTCTAGGGCATATTTCCTTCATGTGTGGAGTGTGGCTTGGCGAGAATTCGAGGCGGGGCCGCTTTATATAGTCGGAGCAAGAGGGGGGACGTGTCGCCGCTGGAGCGCTCTGGACACGTGGCGAACGTCGACGAGAAGCTCCAACTCGATGGGGCAAGGCTCAGCATCAACGCAGGAGCTTGCCCACGCTCACGGATGAGCATAGGAGGCGGTTGGAGAAGAGGACAAGCGCACACGCGCACTGTGGCGTTTTGGACGTGACGTGCCTGTGCTTGCTGCGGCGGCTCCAGCATCGGAGAGCGTCAGGGAGCAGTCGAGGGTGGTGGGTCAAGGCTTGTGGCGCGGTGCGGCAGTCGGCGGCGAGCGCTGGAACAAGCACGCGCGAAACAGAGGGCAAGGCGCCAGCCAGAGCGTGTCGAGACTCTGCCAGGCGCCGTGTTCTCGCGCGGTCACCAAGCTGGCATGGTCAAAACGATGTACAGGAGCGGCCAAACCTTGTCTACGTGCTCGAACGTGCAGTGTTACGTCTAGGAGAGGTGATGGCTCATACCCAGGCCGACCAGATTGGACTCAACTAAGCTGGCAAGTTTCTGACCAGAAACTTGGTCGGCAAGTTTGACCACCTTCTAGAAGGCCATTAGGGCTGATCTCCTGGGGTTTGGGGTTTCTTAGGAGGGTGCTTAAGTTTAAGAAAGATCAAGGCCAAAAGCTTAAGTAAAAAAGGTACTTGCTGTACAAATTGGGATTTTAGGTCATAAGAGAAATGATTTTCTACAGCAAAAATATTCCAAAAAGTGGTGCAATATTTTTGCATGGGAAGGTGGGCCAGGGTTCTAAGAATATTCATGATTTATCTCAGATTTTTCTGAGCAAGAAAAATTGAGGTTGCTTTGGAGCACAAGTTTCTGAAGTGAGTTTCGGAGAGGAAAATGAATATTTTTCTTTAAGGGAAAATATTTATTTGAATATTTTGTGAATTTTTTGGAAGAATAAGGTAGGTAGGTCACTTGGGTGAATGTCAAGGATATGCCCAAGTGACAAGTCCATTTGAAATGATTCAAAACCCACATCAAATCAGGGCAGAAACCACAGTCAAAACCAAGTCCGGAAAAAGAGAGAGGGAAAGTCCGGAAAAAGAGAGAAGGCAAAATCCAGGCTGTCACAGCGATGTCCTCCTCCTGGACGGAGGAGGCCATCCGCTTTCCTTGACCTCCGGATCCGAACATGGTTGAGTTCTTGCTTGAGATGGAGAAGATGAGAACTTGGGCGCTGGAGCTCAAGAATGGAAGGGCAGAGGAAGAGAGAAGGCGTGGGTGAAGAAAAGGGATTCTTATCTCCTTATAAAGGCAGTAAATATTGAACGCATCCCCACTCGCCTTAAAATTCGCCTACTCCCAAGGGCTGTGTAAACGGCACGGTTGGGTTACCCACGCCCGTATTGATGAGAATCCCGTAATAAGGGGCACGATCTCTGCTTTGATAAGACGTGCCAATGGCAACCGCGTCTCGAAACATGGAGCGGCAGATGAAAAATGGTTCGAAATTATGACCAGACAGATGTGATGTCATGTTACAGAAAGTTGTCAGCGGATTGGACTCATGGAATATTATATTCTCTCTATGGTTGTGTGTGGTGTTGTGTTACAGGTTCGTACACGTTCAAATACGTTCGGAGACTATCTTGGAGTTCGGAGGGAGGAACCTGCTTTGCAATGCCGAAGACAGATCTACACATCGGATACGTTGTCATTGAAGCCAGGTTCAGGGGCTACTAAGGGAGTCCTGGACTAAGGGGTGCTCGGGCGTCCGGCCTGTTAGCCATGGGTCGGACTGATGGGCTGTGAAGATACGAAGACCGAAGACTGCACCCGTGTCCAGATAGGACTCTCCTTGGCGTCGAAGGCAAGCTTGGCGACCAAATATGTACATTCCTTTCTTTGTAACCAACCTTGTGTAACCCTAGATCCTCCCGGTGTCTATATAAACCGGAGGACTTAGTCCGGAGGATGCATTATCGTAACCATACAAGCTAGGCCTCTAGGGTTTTAGCTATTACGATCTCGTGGTAGATCAACTCTTGTAATACTCATATTCATCAAGATCAATCAAGTAGGACGTAGGGTATTACCTCCATAGAGAGGGCCCGAACCTGGGTAAAACATTGTGTCCCCATCGACCTTAGACGCACAGTTCGGGACCCCCTACCCGAGATCCGCCAGTTTTGACACTGACACCCCTCACCTTGATCTCTCCGCCCCTCGTGAGCCAGCCTAGCGGGGCCACCCCCAAGGAGGTCTTGCATCGTCCGCCTCACGAGGCTTGGCCCCTCGCCAGGGTCTTGAGTGTTTGCTGGTGAAGATGGGTCATACAGGGCCGCTGGCGGAGCCACGCCGTGGGCCGCAGGCAGGCAAGTCTGGGGACCCCTGTTCCCAGGACGCCGACAGTAGCCCCCGATCCCAAGGCGCACTCGGACTTGGCTTCGAGGTGAAGCCAAGGGGTAAGTGCTGAGCGCCGCGGGCCCCAACCGCCTACAGCCTCGGTGGACGTGTGGCGATTGATGGGACATGGGCGTCTTCGCTTCCCCATGCTGCCTCGGCAACTGCCCGACTTGACGAGTCCCTGCTGCATGCAGAGAAAACCATCATTACTTGTGATTGTGGGAGTCGCCGGTTGGCATTCTCTTGCTATAAATGAGGAGGGGGCGGAGCCCCCATCGCTCATCTCTTCCTGCTCCACTCGTTTCTTCTCCCTTGCTTCACTACTAGCAGCGACACCTTATGGCGCCAGTGAAGAGGTTCTCGGCCGCAGAGAAGGGGAAGGCCCACCAGGAGGGGCCCGGCTCACCGCCGCCCAAGAGAGGGCATGGTCGCCCGCGTAAGCACACCGCGACCCCTTCATGGCCCCTTGCGGCCGCGGCGGCACCTCCTCGCGCGGTGGGAGTCGCCTAGGTTGTGGCAGCCCCGTCGACGAAGTGAGGTGCGCCATGGTTGTGGGGCCTCCTCGTCTATGCTTGCACTCGCCAGAGGTGCTGCCGGAGTTTGTTGTGTGGTCGGAGAACCCGGCCGGCACCTGGCTTGAGCTCCCGCGCTTCTTCACCGGCGAACTGCCGGCCACGGGTCCAGGCGGTCTCTGGCTGCAGGCGGACGGCTGCTGCAGCAAGGCTTCGTGGGTCGCGATGGAAGTCTCCATCGCAGGCAACGCAGCCCTGGCCCGCGGTTGGCAGACGTTTTCCCGCGCACGCGGCCTAGGCAGGCGATGTATCCTTCACTTCAAGTACAACAGCAATGCGGCCCTCTATGTGCGGGTATTCGGGGAAGATGGTCGCCGCGTCGGATGCTGCCCTGAGGACAATGGCGGCGGCAAGGTGCTCGGGCTTGGCAACGGCCGTGACGAGGATGAAGGTGGACTCGTCCTTGGCGCTGGCCGCGGCTCGTCCAGTTACAGCGGCTCTTCCTCCGGGGACAGCTCGAACAGCGGCGGTTATGACCAGCCGCCGCGCCCGCTTCGAAGGCGGTAGCGGATCGTCTCGTCGCCGCGCCCTAGTGAAGCATGAGGAGGGGTCTGATTGAGTCCAGGGGGCGCCGAGGGCCTATCCTCATGAACCGCCGCAGGGGTGCGCGCTGCTTTTGTTTTGTTCTTTCATTTCTTCCTGCATCTAAAAAGAAACAAGTATGGGGCCCTGCAGGGGCGTGCAACGAACCGTGATTTCTAAGTCGCTATGTTATGTTTATTGTTCCTGTGTCGTGTTGCAGTATCAGCGTTCTATGTAGGCGTGTAGAGATAACTTAGCTTGATGTGTCTGAAGTAGTTTCCACCTCATGAGGCATGCCTCTCCCAGTACCTGGTGAGACCTCCTTGCCATTGGCTTGGGAGGCGTCGAGGAACTGCAAAAATTTGTTAAGAACCTCTTATTCTTCCAAGCCCAGGTTGTAGGCGCGGCTGGCCATGACCCAGAGCTCCGCATCGTGATACCCGAGGGGCACAGATTAAGGGAGGAGCGCCATCTTGCGAGCTCGAGCGAGGGTGCCTCGCGAAGAACAGGAAAAACGCTCACGAGTGCACCCATCCAGCTCCCTCGCGAGGCATGTGAGGGAGAGTACGGGCCAAAACAAAGAACCGAGGGAAGAACATAGGAAAAGGCGATCAAACCAAGATGACTAGAAAAACTAGAATGCAAACTTCCATTAAAAAAGGGGCAAGCCAACTACGGAAAGCAAATGAAAAGCCGCATCCGGCACCTAGTCTAGTCTTCTCACCAACGTGGAGCTAAGTGCTGCCACTAGGACGTGGGAGGGACCCCCGAGGCCCGAGGGCAGCACTCCTGAGACTCCGGGGCGTGTACAACCCCACTCATTATTACGTGAGAGTGTCACGAGCGGAGACCTTCACAGGCACGGGGCCTTGCTTCACAGGCGCTGGGCCTTGCTTCATGGGTAGAACTTCCGGAGGTGCTGGATGTTCCAGACGTTCTGGATGGGGACCCCGTCCTACGTCTCCAGGTGCACGGCGCTAGGCTTGGAGACGCGGGCAACCCTAAACGGGCCCTCCCACATGGGCGAGAGCTTATGTAGCCCTTCCCTGGAGAGCACCTGCCTTAGGACGAGGTCGCCCACCTCGAGCGTCCTAGAGCAGATGATGCGGCAGCGATACTGCCGCAGCGCCTACTGGTATCTTGCCGCTCGAAGCATGGCTTCGCGGCGGCGTTTCTCCCCAGGCACAAGGTCCATCCCCCGCATGGTGTCCTGCTGCGTCTCATCAAACGCCAGGACCCGCACGGAGCGATGCTTGACCTCATGAGGGAGAACCGCTTCTTCTCTGTAGACGAGGAAGAACGGGGTCTCGCCCGTTGGCTTGGTGGCAGTGGTGCGGATGGACCACGGCATAGACTGGAGCTCATTGGGCCAGCCCCTGCCGCAGGCCTCAAACTTCTTCTAGAAGGTCCTGGTCTTGAGGCCTCTTAGGACCTCCGCGTTGGCGCGTTCGTCTTGGCCATTGCTCCTAGGGTGTGCCACCGAAGCGTAGCAGATCTGCGTTCTAAGGTTAGCACAATATGTCTTGAAGAGATTGCTAGTGAAGTGCGAGCCGTTGTCGGTGATGATGCGATTAGGGACCCCAAACCGGCTCATGAGACCCTTGATGAACTTGACCGCAGATCCGGCCGGGATGGTGCAAACAGCTTCTACCTCTGCCCATTTGGTGAACTTGTTGATGGCGATGTAGCGGTAGCCCCTAGGCGCTCGAGGGAACGGGCCTAAGATATCCAGCCCCTAGACTACGAACGGCCATGAGAGCGGGATGGTCTGGAGGCCCTGAGCTGGCTGGTGGATCTGCTTGGTGTGGAATTGGCAGGCCTCGCAAGACTTCACGAGCTCGCTTGCGTCGTTGAGCGCCATAGGCCAGTAGAACCCGCTGCAAAACGCCTTGCCGATGAGGGTTCGTGACGACGAGTGGTGCCTGCAGTCTCCGCCATGTATGTCAGCCAGCAAATCATTCCCCTATTCCCTAGAGATGCATCGCAAGGAAATATCATTTGGCCGCTTCCTGTATAACTCACCGTCCTGGATGCAGTATGACATAGCCTATCGGGCCACGCGCTCCGCATCCTCCTCTTTTTCTGGCAGCGTCCCTTGCATCAGGTATTCCTTGAACTCCTTGGTCCAGCACCCCTCTTGAGGCTCAAGCGCCAGGAGTAGGCACGCTCCCGAGGTCGGGCCGTAGGCCGGGGCTCCCGAGGCGGCGCCGGCCCCGAGAGCGAAGGTGCTGCCGACGACTTGAAGAGCCGCTCCTCAAAGACACCAGGCTCTTGGGGTTGTCACTTGGACGCCCTTTGGGTGATTTCATCGGCCTCCTTGTTCGTGCCACGGGGCACGTGCTGCAACTCTAGACCCAGAAAATGCTTTTCCATTTTGCGTACCTCCGCGAGGTATGCCTCCATGTGCTCGTCCTTCGGCTCGTATACCTTGTTGGAGAAGTTGACGAGGAGCTGCGAGTCGCCCCTGATGGTGAGGTGCTTCACCCCTAGGGCCACCGCGGCCTTGAGGCCAGCGATGAGGCCTTCGTACTCTGCGATGTTGTTGGAGACCTTCTCGCCTTGCTGGAAGCAGAGATGCACGGCGTAGTAGAGCTTGTCTTGAGTGGGCGAGATGAGCATTGCTCCAGCTCCCGTGCCCTGGCATGCGAATGCGCCATCAAAATACATGACCCAACCATCTGGTGCTTCACTTCCTGGCGAGAGGGATCGGTCCTCGCCTGCTTCAAACCCTGGGGCATCAGTCCATTCCGCTACGAAGTCGGCGAGCGCAGCCCCCTTGATGACCCTAGTTGTGTTGAACTCCAGCTGGAATGCTTGCAGCTCGATGTTCCGTTCAGCGACTCTTCCAGCAGCGTTGGGGCTCCTGAGTACCCTCTCCAGCGGGTAGGCCGAGGCGACCTTGATTGGGTGACCTTGGAAGTAGTGCCGCAGTTTATGCGAGGCCACCAAGAGTGCGAGCAAGAGCTTCCGAGGCATGGGGTACCATGCCCTTGCATCCCACAGTACCGTGCTGACGAAGTACACCGGGTGCTCGACGAGGGCGGGAGCGTTGACGGAGCCTGCGCCTGCCAGAAGTTGGGGCATCTCCTGAGGTGACGGGGCCCCAAGAGCCTGGTCGCCCACTGGGGCCCCTGCTCACCCGCGAACGCCGCCTTGCTGGGCCTGGTCACTCGTTGGCGTTGCTGGAGCCTTTGTGGTGCCCTCTAGGTCCTGTATCGCCTCGGCTGGGGGCGCGGCATGGCACGGCAGAACCTTGGCCTGGTGCTCTTCCCAAACCGACACTAGAGTTGCACGAGCGGAGTGGGGAGTGGCGGCAAGGTAAAGCACCAGGGGCTCAAGAGGGCAAGGCGCCACCATCACCGGAGGGCTGGTCAGGTATCTCTTGAGGTCTTGAAATGCTTGGTCAGCCTCCGGGGTCCACTCGAATGGGCCCTTCTTCTTCATCAGCTTGAAGAATGGCAGGGTGCGCTCTCCTAGCTTGGAGATGAAGCGTCCCAGCGAGGTCACGCAGCCTGCAAGCTTCTGCATCTCCTTGTGAGTTTGTGGTGGGCTCATGTCTTCTATCGCCTTGACCTTCTCCGGGTTAGCCTCGATCCCCCTGTGGGACACGAGGAAGCCCAGCAGCTTGCCAGAGGGGACACCGAACATGCACTTCTCTGAGTTGAGCCGCGGGTCTACCTGGCGCAGGCTTGCGAAGGTCTCCTCCAGGTCTTGAATCAAAGTTCTTGCCTCCCGAGACTTTACCACAATGTCGTCGATGTAGGCTTCAGCGTTCCTCCCGAGCTGCTGACCCATGGCGATGTGCATCAGCCGCTGAAAGGTCGCGCCTATGTTGCGCAACCCAAACGACATGCAAGTGTAGCAGTACACCCCGCACGGGGTTAGGAAGGCCGTCTTCTCCACATTCTCCACTGCCATCTTAATCTGGTGATAGCCTGAAAACACGTCCAGGAAGCACAGTAGGTCGCATTCGATGGTGGAGTCGACAATCTAGTCGATGCGCGGGAACGGTCTTGGGGACAGGCCTTGTTGAGGTTGGTGAAGTCGACACACATGCGCTCCTTCCCGCCTTTCTTTGGTATGACCACGGGGTTCGCCAGCCACTCAGGGTACCGAACTTCACGAATGACACCTGCTGCCTCCAGCTTGCGGGTTTCCTAGACGATGAAGGACTGCTTCTCTGTGGACTGTCGCCGCGCCTTCTACTTCACAGGGCGCACATTGGGGCACACCCTCAAGTGATGCTCGATCACCCCCTCTTGGGACCGCTACTAGCTGCTTGGGTTCCCAGGCGAATACATCCTTATTCGCGCGCAGGAACTTCACCAATGTCGCCTCTTGATTCGGGTCGAGGTTGGCGCCTATGGTGAAGGTGGCTCCTGAGGACCCATCTTCCTCGACTAGCACCTACTTGGTTTCGGCCCAATCTTGAGTGAACAACTGCTTCTTCTTTGCTGGTGCGGCCTCTTTATCCCCTGGGGTGGCCTCATTGGCCGGTTGCGCTGCCGCAGCGGTTTTGAGGGCACACTTGAGCGCTGCCAGAGCCTCCTTGGTGTCCCCAACTACGGTGAGGACGGCCTTGCTCCCGGGCATCTTCATGAGGTTGTAGGCCAGATGGGTCGCTGCCATAAACTGAGCCAGAGCCGGGTATCCGAGGGTGGCGTTGTATGGGAGGCCGATGCGGGCGATGTCGAAGTCGATCAGCTTGGTGCGGTAGTTGTCGCGAGTGTCGAAGGTCATAGGAAAGCGGATCTGCCCCAAGGGGCTAGTGGAGCCGAAGCCGGCCCCAGAGAAGGGCTTGCTGGGGTGGAGCCGTTCGAGTGGTACGTGAAGAAGGCTAAAATCCTCCACAGAGAGCACGTTGAGACCGGCGCCACCATCGATGAGGGTCTTGGTGATAGCTACGCTGCAGATGGTGGGCGTGCAAAGCATTGGGAGCACGTCCGAGCCGACAGTGGTGACGGGGTGATCCCCCGAGTCGAAGGTGAGGTCGGCCTTGGGTGCCGCCCAGCCCGGGGGAGCTCCTTGCCGCACGGTGAAAGCATAAGTGCTCCCTAGGTGGTTTTGGTAATTGATGACAACATATCTCTTGTTGGACTAATACCTTTACCTAGTATATTTCAGATAAGTTCAACAATGGAGTGGCATGGACTAAAGGTTGTGGGAACCTCTTCAAGATGCTAAGGACAAAGGATTGGCTAAAGCTTCAAGCTCAAGACTCTTCATTTTATATATTTTAGTGATCCAAGATCACATTGAGTCTTTAGGAAAAGCCAATACTATCAAGAAGGGATGAGGTGTTGCTTAATGAGCCTCTTGCTTTATGTGCTTAATGATATGCTCCAAAATCCTCAGCTACTTTCCCACTTCCACAAATGACCTAAACCCTAAGCCAAACTCGGTCATACCGATTCTGTCAATCCAGCGCCACCGAGTTTCACTTGTCATTTGCCACTGCCAAACCCTAGCAATTTGGTCCTACCAATACAGATCTCGGTCTCACCGAGATGGGCTTGCAAACTCTATGTTTCCCTTTCGTAACTTTTCGGTCTCACCGAAAGAGCGAATCGGTCCCACTGAGAATGCAATGCAAACTCTCTGTTTCCTTCTTGTAACTTTTCGGTCTCACCGAAAGAGCAAGTCGGTCCCACCGAGTTTGCCTGACCAACTCTCTGGTTAGCTAATTGCCGAACTCGGTCTCACCGAGTTTGTGCGATCGGTCTCACCGAGATTACGTTATGCCCAAACCCTAACCGAATCGGTCCTACCGAGTTGCATCTCAGTCCCACCGAAATCTCTAACGGTCACTAGGTTTACCATTTCGGTCCGACCGAGTTTGATGATTCAGTCCCACCGAGATTGGAAAACTGTGTGTAATGGTTGTATTTTGTGTGGAGGCTATATATACCCCTCCACCACCTCTTCATTCGTAGAGAGAGCCATCAGAACACATACACCATTCCTACTCATATGTTCTGAGAAAGAACCACCTACTCATGTGTTGAGACCAAGATATTCCACTCCTACCATATGAATCTTGATCTCTAGCCTTCCCCAAGTTGCTTTCCACTCAAATCTTCTTTCCACCAGATCCAAATCCTATGAGAGAGAGTTGAGTGTCGGGGAGACTATCATTTGAAGCACAAGAGCAAGGAGTTCATCATCAACACACCATTTGTTACTTCTTGGAGAGTGGTGTCTCCTAGATTGGCTAGGTGTCACTTGGGAGCCTCCGACAAGATTGTGGAGTTGAACCAAGGAGTTTGTAAGGGCAAGGAGATCGCCTACTTCGTGAAGATCTACCGCTAGTGAGGCAAGTCCTTCGTGGGCGATGGCCATGGTGGAATAGACAAGGTTGCTTCTTCGTGGACCCTTCATGGGTGGAGCCCTCCGTGGACTCGCGCAACCGTTACCCTTCGTGGGTTGAAGTCTCCATCAACGTGGATGTAGGATAGCACCACCTATCCGAACCATGGGAAAAGCATTCGTGTCTCCAATTGCGTTTGAATCCTCCAAACCCTTCCCGTTACATTCTTGCAAGTTGCATGCTTTACTTTCCGCCGCCTATATACTCTTTGCATGCTTTCTTGATATGTATTGTGTATGTTAAAATTGTGCCCGAACTCCACTTAAACTGAAAAAGCTTAAAAAGTGCAACTTTAGCATTAAGTGTCTATTCACCCCCCCCCCCTCTAGACACTCCTTCTAGATCCTACAAGTGGTATCAGAGCTTTGGTCTCCATTGCCTTGGTTTAATCATCATTGGAGGAAGATGGATGTGTCTACTTTAGGGAGTCTTAGACATAGAGTGCCTATTCTTGATGGAGAGTACTTTCATGAGTGGAAAATGAGATGCTTGTGATCTTCAATCAATATCATTTAAACAAGTATATTGCTAGCTCTTGTGCACCTCATGTTGATCCTTTGCATCCTACCCTAGATGAAGATATTGACATGATTTGCAATCTTAGAACCATTGAGCTCATCATTAGAGGATTGCCCAAAAATTTGATTGCTAGTTTGCCTACTCTTAATTGTGCCTATACTATATGGAAATTTCTTGAGGAACGATTTCCCGATCATTCCTTGAAAAATTTGGATAAAATTCTCCATAAATCTATTGCCTTGAGTAAGATGAACTCTAGTGATACTAAGTTTGGTGATTGTCTATTTGAGCTTACCAATCTCAAGCATGCTAAAGGAGATGTTGGAATCATTAGTGATATTATATTTGAAGCTATAAGAATTCATAAAAGTGACCACTTTGATGACCATTTATCTAATGAATTACCCTCTCTAGGAAATGATGAGTCACAAGATCATGATGAACATGGATACTATGATGATGATGATAGTGACTTCGATCTTGATGATGCAATGAGACATTTTGGTCTTACGGCAAATCTTCGGGGATATGCGTCAGGTGGAAAGGAATGGGTTCTTGATAGTGGATGTACTGATCATATGACCGGAGATGAAGAGATGTTCCGTGAGCTTGCTGAAAATGACGGCCCTCGAAAATATGTCACCTTTGGTGATAATTCAAAGGGTAAAGTAGTTGGCCTTGGTAAGGTGGCCATCTCACATGATAGTTCCATTCAAAATGTCATGCTCGTTGAATCTCTCGGCTACAATTTACTTTCAGTATCTAGACTTGTCGATTTTGGCCTAAATGTTCTATTTACTGAGGTAGATTGCCAAGTGTTTCATCGAGACAATCATAAAATGGTCTTTACCGGTATGCGTAGAGGTGATCTTTACATTGTCGATTTCTCTAAAAAGGCACAACCTAAAACTTGCTTCATTGCTAAATCCTCAAAAGGTTGGTTGTGGCATAGACAACTAGGTCACGTTGGCATGAGAAATCTTGACAAGCTTATTAAAGGAAATCATATCCTTGGAGTTAACGATGTCATATTTGATAAGGATAGACTTTGCAGTGTTTGTCAAGCAGGTAAACAGGTTGGAGGAAGGCATCCTGTGAAGAACATCATGACCACAAGGAGGCCACTCAAGCTACTTCATATGGATCTTTTTGGTCCCAACGCCTACAAAAGTCTCGGTGGAAATTCTTTTGATCTAGTTATAGTTGATGATTTTTCAAGATTTACGTGGGTGTTCTTTCTTAATGACAAGTCGCAGGTCCAGAAGATCTTCAAAAACTTCGCTAGGAAAGCCCAAAATCAGTTTGAAGTGAAGATCAAGAAGGTTCGGAGTGACAACGGAACGGAGTTCAAGAACGCAAATGTGAACACCTTTCTTGACGAAGAAGGGATTTCACATGAGTTCTCGGCTACGTACACACCTCAACAAAATGGAGTTGTTGAGAGGAAGAACCGGACGCTCATCGAAATGGCAAGAACGATGCTTGATGAATACAAGACGCCAAAGCACTTTTGGGCAGAAGCGGTTGAGACAGCTTGTCACGCAACAAAACGCTTGTATCTTCACAAGCTACTCGGCAAGACAGCATACGAGCTCCTCACCGGTAACAAACCCCAAGTTGGATACTTTCGAGTATTCGGCTCAAAGTGCTACATTCTTGATAAGCATCGTCGTTCAAAGTTTGCTCCTAAATCTCATGAAGGCTTCCTACTCGGTTATGGCTCAAACTCTCACACTTACCGTGTCTACAACAATTTCACCCAAAAGGTTGAAGAGACGGTAGATGTGAAGTTTGATGAATCTAATGGCTCGCAAGTAGAGCAATTGCCAATTGATGTAGGAGACAAAGACCCTTCAGAAGCAATACAAGACTTGTCCATTGGCAAAGTTCGTCCAACGGAGGTGAAGGAGAGTACGTCATCCGTCCAAGTGGAAGCTTCTACTTCATGACAAGGTGAACCAAGAATCGACACGGAAGCATCCACAAGTGGGACACACCAAGATGAAGAAGACGAGGAAGTACATCAAGACGAACATCAACAACCTCCTTCCCCACCACGACAAGAGAATGACAATGTCAACAATGAAGAAGGCCAAGAAGAAGAACAAGATGAAGAAGATGCTCAACAAAGACCCAAGCAAAAGCTCTCACGAGTTCGAGCAAGAATTGCCAAAGATCATCCCATCGAGCAAATCCTCAATGATATACAAACCGGGAGAATCACTCGCTCAAAAACTTGTTTAGCTAACTTTTGTGAAAACTATTCATTCATCTCTAGCATTGAACCTATGAAGGTTGAAGAAGCATTGGAAGATCCGGATTGGATAAACGCTATGCATGAAGAGCTACACAATTTTGAGAGAAACCAAGTTTGGACATTGGTTGAGAAGCCCGACAACAACCACAACATCATTGGTACCAAATGGGTGTTTCGCAACAAGCAAGATGAAGATGGACAAGTGGTCCGCAACAAAGCACGTCTCGTCGCCCAAGGGTACACACAAGTCGAAGGTATGGACTATGGTGAGACATATGCTCCCGTTGCTAGACTTGAGTCCATTCGCATCTTACTTGCCTATGCTAATCACCATAATATCACCTTGTACCAAATGGACATTAAGAGTGCTTTTCTAAATGGTGAAATAGAGGAGGAAGTTTATGTCAAACAACCTCCCGGCTTTGTCAATCCTAAGAAACCTAATCATGTTTACAAACTTCACAAAGCTCTTTATGGTCTTAAACAAGCTCCTAGAGCATGGTATAAATGCTTGACCAAGTTCCTTATTGCAAGTGGTTTTGAAATTGGTAAAATTGATTCTACTCTCTTCACTAAAAGGGTTAATGGAGAACTATTTGTATGTCAAATCTATGTTGATGATATCATATTTGGTTCAACTAACCCTCTCTTTAGTGAAAAGTTTGGAAAGCTAATGTCAGAGAAGTATGAGATGTCTATGATGAGTGAACTCAAATTCTTTCTTGGTTTGCAAATCAAGCAAACTAAGGAAGGTACATTTGTCTCTCAAACGAAGTACACCAAGGACTTATTCAAGAAGTTCAATATGCAAGAGTGCAAAGGTATGTCTACACCCATGCCCACTAGTGGACATAATGATTTGACCAAAGGTGGTGAACCGGTTGATCAAAAGGTTTATCGTTCTATGATTGGTTCATTACTATACCTATGTGCTTCACGTCCCGATATTATGCTAAGTGTATGCATGTGTGCACGATATCAAGCTGCTCCTAAAGAATGTCATCTTAAGGCTGTGAAAAGGATAGTGAGATACTTAATTCACACACCAAACTTTGGCATTTGGTATCCTAAGAGGTCTTCTTTTGATCTTGTTGGCTATTCTGACTCGGATTATGCCGGAGACAAGGTTGATAGGAAGTCCACTTCGGGTACCTGTCAATTTCTTGGCAGATCTCTTGTGTCTTGATCCTCCAAGAAACAAAACTCGGTATCCTTATCCACCGCCGAAGCGGAATACATTGCCGCCGGTTCATGTTGTGCTCAATTACTTTGGATGACCCAAACTCTTAAAGATTATGGAATTTATGTGAAACATGTTCCACTGCTTTGTGACAATGAAAGTGCTATCAAAATTGGTCATAATCCCGTACAACATTCTCGAACTAAGCATATTGAAGTTCGTCATCATTTCATTCGAGATCATGTTGCTAAGGGTGACATTAAACTTAAGCATGTTCGCACTGACAAGCAATTAGCGGATATATTCACTAAACCACTTGATGAGAAAGTATTTTGCAGGCTAAGAGGAGAATTGAACATCATTGATGCTTCAAACGTGGAGTAGGAACTCCATTGGACACATGCAAGACATGAGCTTATGACTAATCCATGATATATCTCTTATGATGACTATCTTATGTCTTGGATATATTTGTACCTTGCATGTTGTCTAACCCATGTAGGTACTTGGTTGAAACTAATTCCATGGGATTGCGACTCACTCACATCTTGAGCAATCTTTACATCACCAAGTCTCTACACAATGGTGGTTGAAGACAAGGAAGCACAAAACCATTCAAACATATCCTTTGACAAATTCTATGTTGAGCTTCATGATTGTCATTTTTGGATACACAAGTGCTCTTCCTTGCAAGAACTAACCCATGTAGGTAGATGAACTCAAACTCCAAGTGGTGCTCCAAATTCTTGATGGACTACATCAACCTTGAGCACCCACACAAGTTCAACTACATCAGCAAGAACCACTCCACCACCCAAGGTATGTTATCCCATCTTAGAGAAGCTTTACTCCAAGACATGAGTCAAAGCAACTCAACAAGATGTGAATACATCAAGATGCTTAAATGAAAAATGGCAACCCCATTTTGAGCTTAAACGATGAGTATGACCTATGATCAAGTGTTCTCACTTGACTCCTAAGTCAATATATTCTAACATAGGTGACTATGTCACCGCCCAACTCTAGATGAAGTTCTCTTGTGTTTCTTTCTGTGTTACTGCATTTGTCTCATGCTTGTTTATTTGTTTCCTTCTACTTCATCTAGATCCTTCAGTTTCTTTTCTTTTCTTTTTATTCTGCATTTTCCGCATTCAATTCATTGCAAATCTTTGTGAGATCCTGCATGTCTAGTGAGCTGAGGTGACAAGTTTTTTTCTCTGTGTGAACTCGGTCTCACCGAATTGTAATTTTCGGTCCAACCGAATTCCTTCGGTACCACCGAATCATACCACTCGGTGCCACCGACTTCGCAATAGGAAAAACAGTTTGTCACATAACCTATAATTCTTCTGATCCAGCTCCACTCAATGAATCTTGTCCTCTACAAGCATCCCAATTTTATTCTTTGCTTTATGCTGAGTCTCAAGGACCAAACCTTTTGGACGGATTCCAGAAGAACCTTCTTGGAAATTGATGTCAAAGGGGGAGATAGAGATCACATCAAAGCTTATCTTCGGGGAGAAAGAGATCACATCAAAGCACTAAAGGGGGAGAGAACATCTCAAGGATCCCAGATGTCCCAGATAATGTATTAAGGGGGAGAAAGAGATCCCTAGGGGGAGAGACAATACTCAAGGATCCCAGATGCTTGATGATCAAGAGGAGAGATGTCACATGTCTTTTTAGGGGGAAAGACATGTTCATTTGTTTTGTTTCTTTCAGCTTTGATTTTCTATTCCCTATCTTCTCCCAATATCCCATATAAGATTCAGGGGGAGCAAGACACCTATGGGAAAGAAATCAGTCAAATTCATTGCATATCTTTACTCTTGGGGACATGTTGAATTCAATGCAGTACCTAGTACTTACTCTCTACATGTCATCCCAGTCTTGGTATTCTTGTGGTTTCTTCAGTTTACTCTGGCTAGTGGATGTACCTGTGTTATCTAACCTTGTTTGTGCAGGTTCATTCCGTCCTAAGTCAACCAAAGACTACAAGGTAAGTGTATGCATCAAAATCATGAGTATGAGAAGTTCTTGCTTATGTACATACTGTTTGCAAGAAGGACTCATGAGCATGAAGGTATTTTCCTTAACAATCTTTTACTCTGATGCATATGGCCAAGATACATGTAACACATTGCCCACTCTGTCATGGCTATGCCCTCACATGCCTCTATATTTCATATTCACATGAGTGCATACATGTAGGGGGGCCTATGCTTGTTACATGTCCTTCCAAAGCTTTACTTGCTGTTCTTTATATCTTTATCTAAAGCTTTAATGTATGTTGCCATCAATTACCAAAAAGGGGGGGATTGAAAGCACAAGTGCTCCCTAGGTGGTTTTGGTAATTGATGACAACATATCTCTTGTTGGACTAATACCTTTACCTAGTATATTTCAGATAAGTTCAACAATGGAGTGGCATGGACTAAAGGTTGTGGGAACCTCTTCAAGATGCTAAGGACAAAGGATTGGCTAAAGCTTCAAGCTCAAGACTCTTCATTTTATATATTTTAGTGATCCAAGATCACATTGAGTCTTTAGGAAAAGCCAATACTATCAAGAAGGGATGAGGTGTTGCTTAATGAGCCTCTTGCTTTATGTGCTTAATGATATGCTCCAAAATCCTCAGCTACTTTCCCACTTCCACAAATGACCTAAACCCTAAGCCAAACTCGGTCATACCGATTCTGTCAATCCGGCGCCACCGAGTTTCACTTGTCATTTGCCACTGCCAAACCCTAGCAATTCGGTCCTACCGATACGGATCTCGGTCTCACCGAGATGGGCTTGCAAACTCTCTATTTACCTTTCGTAACTTTTCGGTCTCACCGAAAGAGCGAATCGGTCCCACCGAGAATGCAATGCAAACTCTCTGTTTCCTTCTTGTAACTTTTCGGTCTCACCGAAAGAGCAAGTCGGTCCCACCGAGTTTGCCTGACCAACTCTCTGGTTAGCTAATTGCCGAACTCGGTCTCACCGAGTTTGTGCGATCGGTCTCACCGAGATTACGTTATGCCCAAACCCTAACCGAATCGGTCCTACCGAGTTGCATCTCAGTCCCACCGAAATCTCTAACGGTCACTAGGTTTACCATTTCGGTCCGACCGAGTTTGATGATTCAGTCCCACCGAGATTGGAAAACTGTGTGTAACGGTTGGATTTTGTGTGGAGGCTATATATACCCCTCCACCACCTCTTCATTCGTAGAGAGAGCCATCAGAACACATACACCATTCCTACTCATATGTTCTGAGAAAGAACCACCTACTCATGTGTTGAGACCAAGATATTCCACTCCTACCATATGAATCTTGATCTCTAGCCTTCCCCAAGTTGCTTTCCACTCAAATCTTCTTTCCACCAGATCCAAATCCTATGAGAGAGAGTTGAGTGTTGGGGAGACTATCATTTGAAGCACAAGAGCAAGGAGTTCATCATCAACACACCATTTGTTACTTCTTGGAGAGTGGTGTCTCCTAGATTGGCTAGGTGTCACTTGGGAGCCTCCGACAAGATTGTGGAGTTGAACCAAGGAGTTTGTAAGGGCAAGGAGATCGCCTACTTCGTGAAGATCTACCGCTAGTGAGGCAAGTCCTTCGTGGGCGATGGCCATGGTGGAATAGACAAGGTTGCTTCTTCGTGGACCCTTCGTGGGTGGAGCCCTCCGTGGACTCGCGCAACCGTTACCCTTCGTGGGTTGAAGTCTCCATCAACGTGGATGTAGGATAGCACCACCTATCCGAACCACGGGAAAAACATCCTTGTCTCCAATTGCGTTTGAATCCTCCAAACCCTTCCCGTTACATTCTTGCAAGTTGCATGCTTTACTTTCCGCTGCCTATATACTCTTTGCATGCTTGCTTGATATGTATTGTGTATGTTAAAATTGTGCCCGAACTCCACTTAAACCGAGAAAGCTTAAAAAGTGCAACTTTAGCATTAAGTGTCTATTCACCCCCTCTAGACACTCCTTCTTCTAGATCCTACACACGAAAGCGGCGCCAATCTGACGGAAGAACAGCTTGGTGTGACGGTCGGAGGGCGGTGCCTGCGAGCCGCCGAGGAGGGCTTCTACGGCGAGAGGCACCTGTGCCGCGAGGCACACGACAAAGAGACCGCGCAGCTCCTCCTAGGAGGCCAGCGAAGATCCTGGCAGGCTGAGCAGCCAAGTGCGTGGCACGCCGACCAGGGCTAGGGGGAACCAGTTGGCCATGACCTGGTCGTCGCCTCCGGCTTCGAGGACGGCCTACTCATACGTCTGCAGGAAGGCCGCCGGATCTGCCACGCCGTCGTAGCGGGGCGGCATCTCTGGCTTGAACTTGCGCGGCCACCGCACCTGTCGCAAGGTGTGGGTGAAGGCCCGGACGCCCGCGACGCATCCTCAGGCACCCGCCGGCCTAACTAGAGGGACGGTGTCTGCCATGGAGCTGGACGAAGCAAGCGGAGAGGCGAAGTTTCGGCGCACCCCCTACCTGGAGCGCCAAATGTCGGATTTTGGGTTCCGGCAAAACCCTTGAGGTTCGAACTCTGGGGTGCGCACGAAGATCTCTCCTCCCCTAGCTCACGCTCTCACTGCAATCTCAAAGCTCAACACGTCGAACTCGTAGAACAAAGGACACAGGGTTTATACTGGTTCGGGCCACCGACGTGGTGTAATACCCTACTCTAGTGTGGTGTGGTGGATTGCCTCTTGGGCTAAGTATGAACGGGTACAAGGGAAGAACAGCCTCCTGAGGAGAGGTGTCCTTGAGCTCGGTGAGCTTGTCTGGTGGCCTTGGTGGAATGGATCCGGTCCAAGATGAGATGCCTCCCTACGGTGGTGGCTAGTCCTATTTATAGAGGCCCTGGTCCTCTTCCCAAATGTTAGGCGGGAAGGGATCCCACAACGGCCAATTTGAAGGGGGACAACTAGTACAAGCTATCCTGACAAAAGGTGGTCTTCGCCTGCCAAAGGCTCTGGTGGTGATGACGTCCTGGGCTCCACGGTGACCTCTGTCCTGCCGTCCTGCTGGTCTTGGTCTTGTTGCACCGATATGGAAACCTTTGCCTGATGCCTCGGGACTCCTCGCCTGCGCCTGTCCCTCTAGCACCAAAGAGGAAATGAGGACACTGCGCGCGCTGGCGCCTGCCTGACCTTGGTCGTCATGGCTTGCATCACAGGAACCTCGCGAGGTGCCCCTCACCTTGATCTCTCCGCCCCTCGCAAGCCATCCTAGCGGGGCCGCCCTCGAGGAGGTCTTGCGTCATCCGTATCGCGAGGCTTGGCCCCTCGCGAGGGTCTTGAGTGTTTGCTGGTGAAGATGGGCCGTACATGGCCGCTGGCGGAGCCACACCGTGGGCCGCAGGCAGGCAAGTCTGGGGACCCCCGTTCCTAGGACGCCGACAGGGCCTCCGCGTCGGTGTGGAGCTCGGCTCGATCTGGGTTAGTGGTGGTGGGAGACTTGTCTCCCCTCTGTCTGGGTAGCTTGGTGAGGCATCCTTAGTTGTGTTTCTTTGATGGGTCGAAATTCCAGTGCTATGCAGACTGCAGCGGCAGCGTTCTGTACGGGCTTCGGGCCACCAGATCTGGCCGGTTAGAGGGTGCAGGTGGTAGCCCGCCCTTCCCTACCTAGAGGACATGCGCGAGCCATCATGCTGGTGGCTTGTTGTGGTTCCCTGCGGTGGATGCATGTCGGATTTAGCGGCCGGACAGATCTGGTTCGGCATCGAGACATGGTGGCGGTCCCTATGTGGTGATGGCACGATTGTTGTGCAGTGGTGCATGGGTCAATGGAGATGCTAGTTGGCGTTGGTTAACCGTGTGGGAATGGAGGTTTTGCTACTCTGGGAGGAAGCTTGTCCGATGTTGGTCGACCGACGGTCCCTGTGGGCATCACTTTCTTCCTTTGAGGCGTCGTCGGGGAGATTAGTGCATCCTCAACTCATGTCTCAAGATCTTTGGGTGAAATGCATGATCATATTGGATCAGGCGGCGGCGGCGACGGCTCCGACGTCGTTTTCCCTCTTAAGGGCACCATCTTGGTGATCTTGGCCTCATTTGTGCTTCATGCGGGCTGGGCGTGCATGGCATCACGGTCGGCGGGTGCCTGGCCGGCGGTGTGGGAGATTGATGTGGCGGTGCTACTTGTGTGGCAATGATGTTGGTGGGGAGTAGAGTCGAGTCATGGCTTACCCTTCTGATGTCGACGGTCCGGTGCACCAATGGGTGTGCCCATGTTGGTTTCTTGCTGTGACAGAGAAGTTGGAGCTGTAGGCGGCAGTGCCACTGCGGCAACGATGACTCCATGATGATGGTTTCAAGCGGGCAGTGTTCTCCGGATGTTACACTGGACTAGGTTGGTGCGAGGTTTGCAACTTTCTCCTGTGAAGCTCTTCGGCAAAATCAGAATTGCCATGGCCTTGACGCCCGGTCGACACCTCTCGGCGGTTGGTAACTTTGTGCTTGTCCAAGGCGAAGTGGAAGTTACCTGATCTGATGTGATGGATGGTGCCGATGACGTTCTCGGTTGGCGTTGATGATCCGATTCTGTCATTGGTTGTGTAGTGATCTTGTTTGTGTCCAGATCTTGTTGTGTTGTGACCTTGAGGTTAAGAATAGGGCCCTCGTTGACAAATGGTTGTTTAAATTACTGACGAAAAATGGTGTATGGCAAACCCTCCTAAGGAGGAAATATGTGGGCTCCAAGGAGGTATTCCAAGTATACTGAAAGCCTGGGGATTTCCACTTTGGGGGGGGGGGGTCTAATGGCTACAAAGGAATATTTCTTCTGCTATGGATCCTTATCAATTAAGGATGGCTCGGAAATTAGACTCTAGGAGGACAAGTGGTTAGGAAATGCCACACTCCGGGAACAATATCCGACTCTATACAACATTGTGCGCCACAAGGGTGATACTATCACCACGGTAATGGGTTCATTTCTGCCAAAATGTGATGTTTAGAAGAGATTTAGTTGGACCAAGACTCCATTCGTCGAACATCCTGTCCAGCGGTTGTCCACGGTGCAATTGTCACATGGGTCTGATATATTCCGATTGAACATCCAAGGGAATGGATAATTTTCCGTGGAGTCTATGTATAGAGCGTTAATCCAGTCTGATGTGCTAGTTGTTAATAATAAGAAGATCTAGAAGATGAAGATACCTTATTAAGAGGAATTGGGATGGAAGTCCGCAATGTGTCTTTTGTCACCATGGTGAGACGATAAAACATTTATTCTTCCAATGCAAATTGGCTCGTTTTATATGGTTAGTCATCCAAATAGCTTCCGTCTTGTATCCCCCTTGTAGTGTTGCTAATGTATCTGGCAACTGGTTACATAGGATTGATCATGGGTTTAGAACTCTTCTCAGGGTGGGAGCACTTTCTGTTATTTCGTCGCTTTGGCTATGTAGAAATGATAAGGTTTTTAACGATAAAAGTACTTCTGTGATGCGGGTTATCTACAGATGTACCAGGACTCTTCGTTTATGGTCCTATCTACAACGCCTGGAGAATCAAGACCTATTTACGGATGTGTGTACATGATTGGAGGTTATGGCAAGGGATACTTTTAGGGCATGTTCGGATCCTCTCTAGCTTCTCCAAATAGCCAGCTTCTCGCGAATCCAGCCGTAGCCAGCTTCCAACGGGAGCAGCGATTCGTTCGGGAGCAGAGAGTTGCTCCAAACACTGTACAAACTCAAAATAGTTAGGAAGGAAGCAGGCGTGGTGAAGAGAGCTAGGAGAAGTGGGCTCTCTGGCTTGGATTCGGCGGCAAGCTTGACGAAGCAGGTTGACTGGGTACCGGCGATGAGCAACGCAGGGAGTTGAAGCGGGCTCGGGCGTCCGAGATTGGGCGGCGACTGCAGTGGTATGGGATGGGAAACCTGCAGGGATGCGGCGGAGCACCGGCGCCTCGTCGGACGGGTGGCGGCCGGCCGACAGCCGGCCGGCGGTGGTGTGGCGGCGCCCTCCTAGGGTTACAGTTTGTAGAAAGGGGACGAGGGAACAAGAGAAACTGGGTGAGAGGGGAAGGGGAAGGGCGAACCGGTACATGACTGACTTGGCGGTGGCATTCTCGTGTAAATTAGAGCAACTCCACCTTCCTCTTTTTTAGAAGCTACACTTCAGCTGCTCCACGAAATTACACTGCGGCGGGTCGGGTCTCCGCGAAGCAGGCTTCCAGGAGCTGATGCGTTCGGGCTGGCTCCCACGCGGATACGGAGAAGCTGGCTCGTGAAGAATTTCCGAACGGGCCCTTACTCAACATGGGTGGCAGCATAATCTTAGGAGTGGCCCCTCTGCTCTAGGCTTTATACGAACTCTTCATGTTTGTTTGTATTTCGTCTTTTTTTTGTTTGTGTGAGAGAACCTTGTTTGGCTGTGTGCTTTTTAGTTATACAGAAGTTGGATGTAATGCTTAATAAAGCACCTTTTTTTGAAAAAGAAAGTCATCTGTGAGTGTCTCGTGTGAGATTTGTAATTTAAGCATTTACCCTATTTTTCTCTAATTAACCAGACAACTCTTTTATCTTTTACCTTGTTTCAAATAAAAGCATTGCAAAAATAAAGATGCTAGTACAGAAAATATGATCCTGGATTGTCTATGGTGTGCTCAACCTTTTATTTTAGATGTAAACAAAGATAAAGCAGCAAGCTAATTTAGTTAATTACAAATTTATTTTTGAAGGTCGCGGATCAAACACTTATGCAGATAGATTAGCTAAGTTTTCAAACTCTCTTGATCAGGGGCGGCACCTTTGGTTGATTCATCTCCATGATTCTTTGGTTGATTCATGTGGACTATGATCAATAAAGCTTAGATATACCTAAAATATTCAAATAATGATTGTCACACGTGTGGCATGAAGTAACATCGCCCTAATATTTTTATAACTAAAATTGCCATAAAAACCAAAAAAAGCTAAAACTTGTCATCCAAATAGAAAGTTGTCATGCTTCACAACTAAAGTTGTCATCCTCTGGTAATTAAAGTTTTCATAAAAAAATATCAGGACGAAATTGCTTCGTGCCACACGTGTGACACTTATCAGGGTAAAAAAAATGTAAACGGAGTTTTTTTTTGTTGTTGTTGAGAACATTCAAACGGATTTATTCGTGGACTAACAAAGAGCATCTCATGTCCCTCAAAAAAAAAGAGCATCTCATGGGCTACGAACGGGCCACGACTAAAAACAGATTCAGCGAGAGCGATGGGCTGCTCTCCGCGGGGTCCACGTCGCCGCTCGCCTCGCCAGTCGTTTTTTCTCGTGGCCCCTGAATTTTCCCCTCCCTTCTCCGCAGCATTTCCGTCGCCCTTCTTTTAACCAGCAAACCCTCCACGGTGTTTTTATTTTCACCTCCTCACCACACAATCCCCTTCTCCGTCTTCCCGCGGATTCTCAGGCCAGCTTCCGGCCGCTCCCCGCCTCCTCCGGCGGTAATGGTTGCTCGCCTACCCCCCTTTACTTCTCTGTCATTTTAGTTAGTTCCGGTTGGACGGATTGATTATCTGTATCTGTCCGATCATGTGGAGTATTTGGCTGTTTGGGGTTGGGATTTCTGGTCTCTGAAAGAATCTTCAGTTCCGTGTCCTTTCCAAGATTTTCACTAGGCTGGGTTGTCGACTGTCCAGAAATGGCCGGATTTGTGCGTGGACCTTTCATGAGCTACTGGTTATGCATATCCTACTATAATGCTAAGCAATCACTAGGTGTGACGCAGTAATGTAATCGACATCTGGTTTAGCACCAGATCGACAGGGCAATTCATATTATTACGATGAAGCAGTATGTTAGAGTGTTGCAGTAGCTTGTAAAATTTCGACTTTAAATTCAGTAATCGTTGGAAGAAATAGAGAGGATTTCTGTGAGTACTAGCAGTTATTTTGTTGCAATTTCCTAGGAAGATATAATAGTTTTGGAGCCCTGAGCACCTGTCTCTTGGCTGACCAAATCATTCTCTATTGTAGATTTGAGTTACCCGCGGCTTCTGAAATCTTCTCCTGTTGCTGGAGAAATGCGTGAGCAGCTTGCCGCAGCTTGATGAGCGTTCAGCCATGCCGACGCTACACGGACCCGTTCTGTTCGTCAGGCCCGGTGCTTACCAAGAGCTGAAACCGTTCCCGAAAAACGCCGCTGGTTCGTGTAGCAATTTATTGGGTTGCAACACAATTTGTAGTTCCGTCGAAGACCATCATGTACAGAAACCACACATTGTTTCCAGCTTCAGAGTTAACTTTACCAGAGTCAGCCATTATCTTCAGAGAAGCTTAAATGAGAGAACTACACGGCACTGGCTGGTACGGTATGCTTTTCCACTGACCACCTATTCTTCTCAAAACTCAATCACTATTTGTTTACGTTCGAACGATTGTGTTGGGCGCAGCATCGGTTTCATGTTAATGCTTCATCGGACGAGGACTTCCGCTCGTCGCGGAATATAGCAACCAGCCTGTTCAAGCAGTATAAGAATGTCATTGATCGAGGAGGTGGAGATAACATAAAAGTATTGGTTCTTGTTGGTTCTTGTTGAGATTCTTCACTGGTGTTCTTGACATACCTTCTGTCTGTAATCATTATGTCGCCTTTTAATGTTTTGCAGGGGTTTGTTAGTGCTGGGGTGCAAGCATATGCCCTAGGCTGTACAGAAGAGGGGCTTAGAAAGGAACTTATGGATATAAAAAATTCTGGTGTCAAGATCGAAGGCCTGCAATCCTATGGAGGAACAAGCTTGAGCTTCAAAGTTCGTTCTTTTGAGGTTAGCATGCTCAAATATATAAATTAGTCTGCTTCAGCTTTTTCACTACAGTATCTTTTATTTTCATATGTCTTGCATTGCAACTATGCTCTGCTCTGAAGTATTCACAGTTTTACACTCAAACCAATGAGCTTGCTTTGATCCATTCCGTCACCATGTCTTTACTTTCTTCTGAATCTGTTAATGACTGTCGGTAGATGAAGTCCGATAAGTGACATTGGCAAGATATATGAAGTTTGACATATGGTATCATATAGCCCAGTAGAGGACATTGTTCATTGTGCAAAAACCCTTGACGAGATCTTCGGGCATTTCGTCTCCATTCGTCTCAAGTCTCAACGATGATTTTTTTTTTCATTAACCATAGGTAAAGGAGTGCATCCTGTGGCTCAGTATAGTGTTCATTACAATCTTGTGCACGCCACAGCCGACGGTCATCAGGTGGTCTACCACCCCACCGGTGTCGGCGGATGTCTTGCATCAGTGGAAAGGATTTTGTGCCCTGATAGCAAACGCTTACTACACCAAGGGCATGGCATGGTAAGAATGTTTTATCTGTCGATGCTTTCTTTCTTTTATCTTATAATATCCTATACAGTATTATATACTACTCCCTCTGTCCCTTAATATAAGATGTTTTTGCAGTTCAATTTGAACTGCGAAAACGTCTTATATTAAGGGGCAAAGGTAGTACTCACTACTGATCAAATCCAACGCGGACGAAACTTCGACGCAGGCTACCAGTGAAAACATTGCAGCTGGAACAGATGGCTGTGACAGGCAGTTCGGAGGAGCCATCGCTAGTAGCAAGTCGGATGCAGTTAGTTTTCAGTACATTAGAGGTTCGTAGCAGCAATCATTGAATCTCTGGAAACTAGTCAAGTGAAATTACATCCTCACTGGTTTGCCTGGTTCTTGTTCAACTCTGTAGGTTGTCAGCCCCCAATGGCCAAGAGTGTGATGGAGGGAAGAGCAAGCAATATGATCATACAAAGGCCTGCAAGTCTACAGAACCCATGCCACATCCAAAGCCAGGGACGATTCTTCTTTCTCTAATGTGAATGTACTGAAGAAACAGGTCTATTGCACTGAAGATTGTGAAATATTTGGTAAATACATGTATATAGAACCCACAGCTGCTGTAAATCTTCGTCTTCAGCTACGATATAATGGAACCGAACATGTATGTGACTGCTACACCTCTCTGGTTCGCACACTTTTTTGCCGTTTAGTTTGCTAGACATGCGTCGAATTCCTCAAGAATTTGTCTTGGTCTTTCTGGCGTTATGATTTTAGCGCTAGCAGATTACTTCACTTCTCCTTTTGTACAAAACAAATGGGCTCACAATACTTACTACTGTCATTGGATTTCTAACTATTAGCACGTTAGCTGTTTTACAAACAACATGTCTTGTAAAGTTTCATTTGCGTGTAGTGTACCTTTCACAAAAGAGAAGCAATAAATACCCAGGACATTTTGACACTGTAAACAGAGTTTACCATCCATGATATTTCGAAGCTTTCTGGCATAATGGACACAAAAATCACACCCCATGAGGCTCAGCTAGATCAACGCAGTTTCATCGCAAGCCATTAGCCCATTCCCTGCCCCTGGACCAAGACATGATAGAATAAGAGAGAACCAGAACTTTATACCAGGATTTACAAACTTCATAGCACATCATCGGTACTCTCGACACCCTTTTTTTCCCTTTCAATATGATGAAGACTCTGAGGATTAATTATGTATCTATGTCCCACAAGTGCCCTTCACATTTCACGATAGTTGCTGCTAAAGGTACATGGTGATATAAATTAAAGAGTATTTTCAGACTAACACCAAAAAAAAGGGGTGAAAAGCTACAATATGACATAAAACATTCCCTGTTGGAGCCACCTGCTGCTGCCATGCCTTGAAGTAGACGGTGCCCTAGACCCTGTTGTATCCCACGTTTTTACTGAACAGGCGGCGGATGTAAACGACTTGCAACGCACTGGCGGCCATGAAAGCCGCGTACTCTGCCATCGTGTAGAACATGACACGCCTTCTGGTGCTCTCGTTTGCTGGATTCAGTTGGCCATGAACATCACCATCATCACAAAAATCATATGAAGATAGGGTAAATGTAAAGACAGCAAAGCAATAAAAGGATAATGAGCAGTGTCCTTGGCAGCTTGGATGTGTTAAATATCAATAATTCCCCTGTTATTCTCGGTGTCTAATTTGACTCTGGTGTTTTTCAAACTAAAGAAAGAAACTGAGATAGGCAGGTTAAACAAAATAAGTTTGAATATTGTTCCCTATTCAAGATCAAGTAGTCACCATTGAACGACACACTGCTATGGTGCGGGTAAAAGAAAATATGCCAATTCTACAAGGGAGTATAACTGGAGAAAAGGAAGCTTAAACTCCAATGGAAATTAGTCACTGCCTCCCCACTTAAGAAACCATGCACATGCAAGTGTTCCAACTGTCCTAGTGCATTTCCTTCAGAAGTTCGGGTATTTTTGACTAGTTGCTAGCTTTAGAAATTTAGTTGACACCTTTTGACTAGTTGATAGCTTTAGGAATTATCTCCATCTTATCTTTAGGAGTCTACTGCCTCTATAAAAATAAATCTCCTTCATTAGTTCATCCCTGCCCATGAGGCATGGCTGCCATCAAGCCGACGTCATGCCTCTTGCAGTTTAGTTTAGTATCATACTTCACTTAAAAAGTCTAAGTACTGGGTGGATCAGAGTAAACTCACAGGAAATTTATGTACTCTATACATGGTTAACAGGGCCATACAATAAGGCCAAAATCACTAGATAACATCTACAGAAGAAAGTTTATGAAGCTTACTGTGTCGGTGACGAGCATCACGTGCTTTTAGGTACTTCTGCTCAGCAGTGACAGATTCCAGTGCTTCCTTCAGCTCAGCAATTTTCACATTGATAGGGTCCAAGTGCTCTGGAACAGGAACAAAAAAGTGTTAAAACTGAAGGAATCAGAAGTTGAGAACAGATATCTTGATGAACTAGCAAGCCTAAGATCACATAAACCAATCAAACTGATTGTTGCTCAATACACACAATTTTTTTTAAAGAATAGGCAGATGCTGAAAATCTCAAGGGACAGTCAGTACACTGACCATCTTTCGCCAAATTGTGCTCATTGGGTATGTGCCCAACATGAATGTAGAAAGAAACAGTTTCAGGTGCCCCATATGGATTATGGAAGCAAAACTTGTACATTCCACCCCTTGGAGCTTTGAAGTCAAATTTGTCACCAGACTTTCCCTTCATCGTATATACGGTGTTACCACCTGGTGAAGTTACCTACATTGATGGAAAATGCACTATAGACTATCAGAAGAAGTTGATGGATTGTTAAGTGAACGTAATAATATACTTAAGTACTGACATAAAATGCAGGCTTACAATTCAATATTTCACAAGTGAACATAACAGATGCAACCAGTGCAAAATTAGTTTTGCTAGTGCGTATACTAACAAAGTAAATGAAGAAAAGAGGAGTGGATAAGTCTTCGAAATAGATCAACTTTATTAAGAAATAAATAATTCTTCACATGGGAAACAAAAATGACACATCCCAGCCAAAGTAAGAAAATCAGAGTAGTAATACACTATGTAGGATGGACTCCAATATTTTCCAGTAGCCAACAGCATTGTTGGTCATAAGGAGAAACAAATAATATATGCACTGGCGTAAAACAAACCAGCATTTTTCTCAACACATGAACTATAAACCATCTAATATAGCTGGAGTGAAGTCAACTGTGTTCATATGCTGATGCTAGTATCGAGGTGAAGCAAAAACAAGTTGATGTTTAATTTGCCTCATCAATCATCTACAAAATGCCTACGCTAACTAGCAATACTGCAAGACCAATTCATTTACCATTATTCTCAACCAAGTAGGATGAAAAACATACACGTCTGAGTTCCAAACAATTTTTTTACAGGTTTCTTCTTCCAAAGAGAACTGTAGGAATTCCTCACTGCTAATAGTAATGCACAAACAGGCTTCTAATTTGCAGATCTTAGACAATAATGGGTAAGAATTGATTTTTGCCCTCTACTACAAAACAGGTCATTTAACCATTTAAACTTTGGGAAGAGGCTTTCCCACGTTCGCTGCTTATGCAGCATCCCAGCATGACAGGAAGCAACTCTTTGGAGCCTTCTCCACTGATGCGATTTTTTCTGAGTTCAACTGTTTTGTTGTTTTAGTAAAACTGAATCACTGTAGCAAAATATTTCAGTGTTTTGCTGACCAGTTCGGCCTGGGCTCTCTACTTGAGTCTGCATTTGTTGAAAGCAAATTCTAAATAAACAGGTTGACTGAATCAGATTGTCAATTAAATCCAGATGTCAGTCTTATTGTCCTTTATACACCAGATAACAAAGCATGCAAATGCAAAGGAAACCAGAGAAGACAACCATTTTACATGTAGATAAACAAACACATCAATTATCAAGCATATAATACCTCTAAACAGTGAAGGTAGTTCAGATGCTACTTCTAAATGAAGATAAGTTGAGAACTGATCCTTTAACCATGATTCAAGTAAAGAAAACCTATTGCTGTTGGGGAAGTACGGTAGGTTCATTGACTTCTATACACCAAGGAATCATGAATACATAAATATAAGTGCGAAAGGATTAATACAACGTTTTCTCCAGTGAAAAAATAACCAAATCATATAATAGACCACCCACACATAAATTAGCATCTTCTGAGGCAACTGTATCCACACGTAATCCATCCAGCCTGAATGATCGGTAGCTTGCTAACGCAAATGTATGACAAAAGTGCAACAATCCACCAAATCTCCTCCAAAGATCCGGACTTTGAGAAGAGCACAACAGAATCGACTGAACGATCAATCAACAACAGGAACGAATTAAAGCTAGACAATCAAAAGTAACCTAAATCGCAAAGGTGTTACTGATCGACATCACTTGAGATCACCAGATCGCCGCAGGTATTTCGCACCACGAGCCGCAGATCCCACGAGGAGGCCCCAATTCCCACTCGATTCCCGATCCAATCCCTCAGATCCCAACTAAAACAACCCATAAACCCAGCTAACTCCAGACCGTCGTATCCAGATAACAGGCGCAGGAGGAAGGTAGGCCACAGGAGGTGGAGGGATCGGCCGGGCGCCGTACCGTGAGGTCGATGCCGGGGTGGTCGGAGCTCCAGAAGATGTCGTGGTCGACGACGACGAAGTTGCCCGAGACGGAGTCGCCCTCGTAGGGCACGAACTCGTGGATGCACTCGGTGTCCGTCACGGTCACCGACAGCGCCTCCGCCCGCCACCCGGCGGCCGCCGCCAGCGCCAGCGCCGCTACCAGCAGCATCGCCGGCCGCCACCTCGCCATGGCCCGCCGGTGGGTAGCTGATCCAACGCTCGCACCGGAAGCACCAGCGCCGCCGGTCTAGGGCTGGGGTTCACGGGGGATGGGCGGCGAGCTCCGGTCGCACACGACAGGGTCGGGGAGGGAGGGGAGGGCACGCGAGACGGATGTCACGAGGGCAAGATTGCAGACGGGGAGGGGGCAGATGTCGCGTGTTTTTGCAATAAAGGACTCTGCTATTTGCGTAATAGTGCAACATGCCGACGTGGAGTTCGTGCGACGTGGCCGTGTGCCTGCGAGTGGCTGCGCTGTCTGACTGCGTGGCCTCCTTGAGCTGCCGTTTAAAGGCGCCTTTGAGTGATTACGTAAAGAGAATAAAGGAGACGCATTGGCCACAGTGTTGCCAAGTGGCGGACAAGGAGGAGATGGGGGAGGTGCTCGGTGCTCCGCCAAACATAGTAGGGCTAGCTATGGTGTTTTCTTAAAGAAGCTTGGCGTCGTGCCGGTTACCGGCGACATGCCGGTGAGAGGTGTGATGCTGGTGCGTGCGAGCAGCGTCTGATGGCTAGCGGTGGTGGTTCTCCTGAAGATGGTGGCGTGGTGCTGCCTATCGAAGAATTGGTTCTCACCGGCGCTCGCTGCAGATGGATTATCTCCTTTCTCACTGCTGCGTTGGAGACCATTAGGCCTTATACAATGGGAGATGCTTAGAAAATAAACAGAGTTTTTCTGAAGCACCGGTGCCTATTTCTAAAGGAGAGACGCTTAGTTAAGCGTCTATCCTGTACAAATAAGCACCGGTGTTTAAAAAAAGGCTGGTTTATTTCTCTAAGCACCTCCCCTAAGCACCTCCTATTGTACAAGGCCTTATGGTGGTGGCTTCATCATGGTGAGTGAGTAAGGATCTGTTTAAGGACGATTTGAGTCGAACTCATCATCACTGCCCTTGGATGAAACTATTTTGCAAAAACAAAATTATGAGTACTTTGCGAGAATAAAACTACAAATAAATTGCAAGGTAATAAAAGTAGATAGCTTTTATCAACAAGAAAGTCATTTATCCCTAGGCAATTGATAACTAGACCATTAATCATTCATGCAATTTTATATGAGGAAGAGACACGAGCTAACATACTTTCTCTACTTGAATCATATGCACTTATGATTGGAACTCTAGCAAGCATCCGCAACTATCAAAGATCATTAAGGTTAAACTCAACCATAGCATTAAGTATCAAGTCCTCTTTACTCCCATACGCAATAGCCCACTTACTCAGGCCTGTGTATTCTGTCACTCACACCATCCACTATAAGCGAATTATGAATATATTGCAACACCCTACAGCGGGGATCTATCACATTTGCGTGACATAGAGGGCATCGTAGGACAGCACCATAATAAAATATACACTCATACCAACTAAGATCATGATTAACCCATAGAACAAAACGGATCTACTCGAACATCATAAGATAGCCATAGATCATTGGGAAATAATATATAGCGTTGAGCACCATGTTTAAGTAGATATTACAACAGGGAGAAGGGGTGTTACACCGCTGCATAGAGGGGGGAGAGTTGGTGTTGACGGCGCCAAAGTTGTTGGTGTAGACCACCATCATGGTGATTGCCCTGGCGGCGTTCCAGCGCCGGGAGAGAGAGAGGGAGAGAGAGCCCCCTCCTTCTTCTTCCTTGGCCTCTCCCTAGATGCGAGAAGAGTCCCCCCCTCTGGTCCATGGCCTCCATGGCGGCGAAGGGACAGGAGCCCCTCTGAGATTGGATCTCCCTCTCTGTTCTCTTCTGTTTCGTGTTCCTCAGATCTGGCCGAAAACCGTTTCTTATATTCCCGAAGATCCGTAACTCCGATTGCGCTGAGATTTTAACACGATTTTTTTCCGGATATAAGCTTCCTTGCGCCCGAAGTAGAGCTCCAACCGACGTTCGAGGAGGGCACAACCCACCCCCACATGCCTGGGCTGCCTGGCGTGCCCAGGTGTCTTGTGGTGGCTGTGGGCCCCCATTTGCGTTGATTCCACCTCCCCAAAATCACAAATACTACAAAATAATTCTCCGTAAACTTTTATCGCGTTTGGACTTCGTTTGATATGGATATTCTGCGAAGCAAGAAACATGCAAAAATAGGAACTGGCACTGGGCACTGGATCAATAGGTTAGTCCAATAAATCATATAAATTGTTGCCAAAAATATGTGAAAGTTGTATAATATTGGCATGAAATAATAAAAAATTATAGAGACGATGGAGACGTATCAGCATCCCCAAGCTTAATTCCTGCTTTTCCTCGAGTAGGTAAATGATAAAAAGTTATTTTTTATGTGAAATGCTACCTAGCATAATCTTGGTCATATATCTAATCATGACATGAATATTAAGACACGAATGATCCAAAGCAATAGTCTATAATTTGACATAAAGACATCAATACTCAGGCATCCCAACAAACAATCATGTCTTTCAAAATATCAACGCTAAGAAAGCTATCCCTACAAAATCATATAGTCTTGTCATGCTCCATCTTCTTAACACAAAGTATTTATCATGTACTACCCCGGTGTCAACCAAGCAATTGGTTCATGCTTTTTAACGCGCTTCAGCTTTTCAACCCTCACGCAATACATGAGCATGATTCATTATATAGCACTACGGGTGGGATAGAGTATGATGATAGGGGTAAATATAGAGAGGACAAAAAGTAAGAAAGTCTCACATCGACGCGGCTGACCAACAGGCTATGAAGATGCCCATCAATTGATATCAATGCGAGGAGTAGGGATTGCCATGCAACGAATGCACTAAGAGCTACTCCCTCCGTTCCAAATTACTCGTCGTGGTTTTAGTTCAAATTTTAGTTCAAATTTGAACTAAAACCATGACGAGTAATTTGGAACGGAGGGAGTATAATTGTATGAAAGCTCAATATGAAAACTAAGTGGGTGTGCATCTAACTCTATACTGAAAAATTCCCATTAGTATATGAAAGTGACAACTTAGGAGACTCTATATAAAAAACATGGTGCTACTTTGAAGCACAAGTGTGGTATTTGCATGCCCCTTCTCTCTTTTCTCTCATTTTTTATTTTTCATTTTTCTTTTTTTCTTGGGCTCTTTTTGGCCTCACTTTTTTTATTTTCTTTTTATATTTATCCGGGGCCCCATCTCGACTTGTGGGAATCATAGTCTCCATCATCCTTTCCTCACTAGGACATGCTCTAATAATGAATAATAATAATCATCACACTTCTATTTTCTTACAACTCAAAATAAAAATAAAAATAAAAATTACAACTCGATACCTTGAACAAAGTATGACTCTATATGAATGCCTTTGGCGGTGTATCAGGATGTGCAATGATCTAGCGCAGTAGAGATATCAAAAAGCGGAGAAGCCATGGAAATATCATGCTATCTATCTTACGTTCATGCAATGCAATATGACAATGAATGCTCAAGTCATCAAAACGAAAGCGATGGAAGTTGCATGGCAATATATCTCGGAATGGATATGGAAAGGCCTTAATAGGTAGGTATGGTGGTTGTTTAGAGGAAGATATAATAAAGAACTTGTCATGGACTTAACACGGCAGATGCCCTAGCAAAAGGACTTAGGTGTGGAGCCATCACAGCTAGGTTAGCTTGAAGGGGTTAAACGGGACAAAGGACACAGAGGATTTACCCAGGTTCGGCCCCTCTCAACGAGGTAAAAAGCCTACTCCTGCTTTAGGTTGTATTGCTTGGGTTTCGATTACCAGGGAGTGAATATGCTTGACCTAGTTCTCGATGAGTTGTTTCTTGAGTTAACCCACTGTCGGGTCACCCCTTCATATACAGGTTGATGCCCGGCGGCTTACAGAGTCCCGACCGGCTCATACAAAACATGTCCGGCTCGGTATCTAACTAAGCTTGCCTTACAATACACGTTAAACATACGGCGGCTCACACTCGTGGGCCTCAAGTCATCCCCGGGTCTTGGGCCCTCAATAAGCTTGCTCTATGAACCAACATGTTCACATCTTCTTGGACCTTATCGGGCCTCTTCATCTTTAAGCCGCCAGTGGTATGACTCGGCCCCTCCTGGGCAGGTCATACCTGTTGGGGAACACAGTAATTTCAAAAAAACAAATCCTACGCACACGCAAGATCCATCTAGGTGATGCATAGCAACGAGAGGGGAGAGTGTTGTCTACGTACCCTCGTAGACCGTAAGCAGAAGCGTTATGACAACGTGGTTGATGTAGTCGAACATCGTCACGATCCGACCGATCCTAGCACCGAAGGTACGGCACCTCCGCGATCTGCACACGTTCAGCTCGGTGACGTCCCACGAACTCTAGATCCAGCTGAGTGTCAAGGGAGAGTTTCGTCAGCACGATGGCGTGATGACGGTGATGATGAAGCTACCGGAACAGGGCTTCACCTAAGCACTGCAATGATATGACCGAGGTGGATTATGATGGAGGGGGGCATGATGTCTACTACACAACCTTCTTCTTGTAGACGTTGTTGGGCCTCCAAGTGCAGAGGTTTGTAGGACAGTAGCAAATTTCCCTCAAGTGGATGACCTAAGGTTTGTCAATCCGTAGGAGGCGTAGGATGAAGATGGTCTCTCTCAAGCAACCCTGCAACCAAATAACAAAGAGTCTCTTGTGTCCCCAACACACCCAATACAATGGTAAATTGTATAGGTGCACTAGTTCGGCGAAGATATGGTGATACAAGTGGTATATGGATAGTAGATAATGGTTTTTGTAATCTGAAAATATAAAAACAGCAAGGTAACTAATGATAAAAGTGAGCACAAACGGTATTGCAATGATAGGAAACAAGGCCTAGGGTTCATACTTTCACTAGTGCAAGTCCTCTCAACAATAATAACATAATTGGATCATATAACTATCCCTCAACATGCAACAAAGAGTCACTCCAAAGTCACTAATAGCGGAGAACAAACGAAGAGATTATGGTAGGGTACGAAACCACCTCAAAGTTATTCTTTCCAATCAATCCGTTGGGCTATTCCTATAGGTGTCACAAACAGCCCTAGAGTTCGTACTAGAATAACACCTTAAGACACAAATCAACCAAAACCCTAATGTCACCTAGATACTCCAATGTCACCTCAAGTATCTGTGGGCATGATTATACGATATGCATCACACAATCTCAGATTCATCTATTCAACCAACACATAGGACCTCAAAGAGTGCCCCAAAGTTTCTACCAGAGAATCACGACGAAAACGTGTGCCAACCCCTATGCATAGGTTCATGGGCGGAACCCGCAAGTTCATCACCAAAACATACATCAAGTGAATCACGTGGTATCCCATTGTCACCACAGATACGCACGGCAAGACATACATCAAGTGTTCTCAAATCTTTAAAGACTCAATCCGATAAGATAACTTCAAAGGGAAAAGTCAATCCATTACAAGAGAGTAGAGGGGGAGAAAACATCATAGGATCCAAATATAATAGCAAAGCTCGCGATACATCAAGATCGTATCACCTCAAGAACACGAGAGAGAGAGAGATCAAACACATAGCTACTGGTACATACCCTCAGCCCCGAGGGAGAACTACTCCCTCCTCGTCATGGAGAGCACCGGGATGATGAAGATGGCCATCGGAGAGGGATTCCCCCCTCCGGCAGGGTGCTGGAACGGGTCTAGATTGGCTTTCGGTGGCTACGGAGGCTTTTGGCGGCGGAACTCCTGATCTATTCTGTTTGCCGATCATTTTAGGGTATATGGGTATATATAAGAGGAAGAAGTACGTCAGGGGAGCCACGAGGGGCCCACGAGGGTGGAGGGCGCGCCCTAGGGGGGTGGGCGCGCCCCCTACCTCGTGGCTCCCTCGTTTCTTTCCTGACGTGCACTCCAAGTCTATCAGGTTGCTTTCCTTCCAAAAATAAGTTCCGTGAAGTTTCAGGTCAATTGGACTCCATTTGATTTTCCTTTTCTGCGATATTCTAAAACAAGGAAAGAACAGAAACTGGCACTGGGCTCTGGGTTAATAGGTTAGTCCCAAAAATCATACAAAATAGCATATAAATGCATATAAAACATCCAAGGTTGATAATATAATAGCATGGAACAATCAAAAATTATAGATACGTTGGAGACGTATCAGGGCACCACACACGGCTAAGACAATTGTCAACTTGTATGTCTTTGGGGTGCCCCCTCCCCCGTATATAAAGGAGTGGAGGAGGGGGTAGGGTCGGCCCTCTATGGCGCGCCCTGGAGGAGTCCTACTCACACCGGGAGTAGGATTCCCCCCCCCCCTTCCCTAGTTGGACTAGGAGAGGAAGGAAGGGGGAGGAAGGAGGAAGGAAAGGGGGGCCGGCCCCTCACCCAATTCGGATTGGGCTTGGGGGGCGCGCCCCCTCCTAGGCTTCCTTCACCTCTCTCTCCCACTATGGCCCAATAAGGCCCATATACTTCCCGGGGGGTTCCGGTAACCTCTCAGTACTCCGATAAATGCCTGAACTCACCCGGAACCATTCCGATGTCCAAACATAGTCATCCAATATATCGATATTTACGTCTCGACCATTTCGAGACTCCTCGTCATGCCCGTGATCACATCCAGGACTCTGAACAACCTTCGGTACATCAAAACACATAAACTCATAATACCGATCCTCATCAAACGTTAAGCTTGCGGACCCTACAGGTTCAAGAACTATGTAGACATGACCGAGACTCATCTCCGGTCAATAACCAATAGCGGAACTTGGATGCTCATATTGGTTCCTACATATTTTACGAAGTTCTTTATCGGTCAAACCGCATAACAACATACATTGTTCCCCTTGTCATCGGTATGTTACTTGCCCGAGATTCGATCGTCGGTATCTCAATACCTAGTTCAATCTCATTACCGTAAAGTCTCTTTACTCGTTCCATAATGCAACATCCCGTAACTAACTCATTAGTCACATTGCTTGCAACGCTTGTAGTGATGTGCATTACCGAGAGGGCCCAGAGATACCTCTCCGATACAAGGAGTGACAAATCCTAATCTTGATCTATTCCAACTCAACAAACACCATCGGAGACACCTGTAGAGCATATTTATAGTCACCCAGTTACGTTGTGACGTTTGATAGCCCACTAAGTGTTCCTCCGGTATTCGGGAGTTGCATAATCTCATAGTCATGGGAACATGTATAAGTTATGGAGAAAGCGATAGCAGTAAACTAAACAATCATCGTGCTAAGCTAACGGATGGGTCAAGTCAATCACATCATTCTCTAATGATGTGATCCCATTCATCAAATGACAACTCTTTGTCCATGGCTAGTAAACTTAACCATCTTTGATCAACGAGCTAGTCAAGTAGAGGCATACTAGTGACACTCTGTTTGTCTATGTATTCACACATGTATTAAGTTTCCGTTTAATAAAATTCTAGCATGGATAATAAACATTTATCATGATATAAGGAAATATAAATAACAACTTTATTATTGCCTCTAGGGCATATTTCCTTTAGTCTCGCACTTGCACTAGAGTCAGTAATCTAGATTACAATGTGATGATTCTAACACCCATGGAGTCTTGGTGCTGATCATGTTTTGCTCGTGAGAGAGGCTTAGTCAACGGGTTTGCAACATTCAGATCCGTATGTATCTTGCAAATCTCTATGTCTCCCTCCTTGACTTGATCGCGGATGGAATTGAAGCGTCTTTTGATGTGCTTGGTTCTCTTGTGAAATCTGGATTCCATTGCCAAGGCAATTGCACCAGTATTGTCACAAAAGATTTTCATTGGACCCAATGCACTAGGTATGACACCTAGATCAGATATGAACTCCTTCATCCAGACTCCTTCATTCGCTGCTTCCGAAGCAGCTATGTATTCCGCTTCACACGTAGATCCCGCCACGATGCTCTGCTTGGAACTGCACCAACTGACAGCTCCACCATTCAATAAAAATACGTATCCGGTTTGTGACTTAGAGTCATCTGGATCAGTGTCAAAGCTTGCATCGACGTAACCGTTTACGATGAGCTCTTTGTGTCAGATTTCGAGTTCCCGCAGACCCTTAAGGTTTGAACTCTGGGGTGCGCAAGGAGATCTTTCCCCTACCACTACAAGAAATATGTCAACTTGTGACCACCACTATTGGTCAGTGAATGGTCACAAATTTCCATTTGTGACCTTTTTGTGACCAAAAACATAAGATCAAAACCTGGCCGTCATAAACTGACTATAGTGACCTTTCTTCTAGAATGGTCGAAGACATTTATGACCAAAATACGTCTACCGTGCCGTTTTGGTCACTAGCAACCTCCCCAGGCCACGTAGGCATCCAGCGTGGCAATCTGACGTGGCACAAGATTCAGCCTGGTCCAATTCGATTTTCTACATGGGCCTAGCCCAAAAATTCGGCCTTTTTAATGTATTTTTTCCTGTGCTTTTATTAGCTACATGGGTCTGACCCAGTAATTCGGCCCATGTATTTTTTTAGGCAAGCCCTTTTAATATATGTATTTTATGTTAATTTTGGTTAGCTACATGGGCCTGGCTTACAATTTGGCCTTTTTATTTTCTAGCACACAACATTTTGCAGTCAATTTATTTTTTATTTCTAGCTTTTTTTCCAACTCCAGTTTACAGATGGGTCCCAAATGTCAGATTTTTCACAGCTTATTAATAAGCAATACATATGTATATATCAAACAGACATAAGAGAGAAAGCATATGAAAATCTTCAAATAATAGCTAAAATAAGTTTATTACAATATGCTATACAGAACAGAACACGTGAAACTACATACACTCATTCACATCACACAACCAGTTTCCATACACTCATTCACATCACATCAACCAGTTTAACCATCGAATCTTGTATACCCAGGAACTTCCGCTTATGTGCATACCTACAGGAAGGGCATCTCTCTAGCTTCATCTCTCTCCAGCATTCACTGCTTCGCACTTGGCTTCACGGCTTCACACTCAGAAAAATTAGGACTGGAGCTCCTGTAAAAGAGTGAACATAAAGGAAAAAAAAATTATGCTTGGAGCTCCTGAAAAAGAGTGAACGCATAAAGGAAAACAAGTAAGAAAACTATACAGGAAAACAAGTAGAGTGTATTGAGCATATATATGTTGTCCCTGGAAGGCGATGAAACCAGATTATCATAAGTCACGGTTTAAACATCAAACCAGATTTACAAGTGAGCATGGCCAGAGTTCACAGAAACGATCCAAATCCAAAACTTAGGGGTGGCTGGGAGAACAGAGAGGGGACGCACCGCTCTAGCAGAGGGCGGCGCCGAGGACTGAGTCGTTGTCAATGCTTCTGGTGCGCTCCAGTCGCCTACATGTCAGGAGTTTTGTGACTCGTGAAGATACATCTATGCACCAAAGCAGCAGTTCATTTACCAAAAGAAAATAACAATTCAAGCATCATGGTACCAACACCAATTTATCGACAGCTCAACACCAAAAAAGTAAGTTAAATTGAAAATGCCATACTCTGACCATTTCATCCTCAATACACGTAATGTGTTGTGCACTCTACACATAACAAGCAGGCTACTAGAAATTACTACAAGGAGAACACACCTCATATACAGAATTCACACTTGACAATTACAATAGGCACTGCACATATATGGAGAGGTGTTTAAAAATAAAACTCAGGATTTAGGCATGCACTGGGCATGTATGGATACTAATTGCTCAACTACACGAGGGTAGCCAGTTCGCTGTCACATACAGAAAAGCATGATTCAGATCAACACCATAACAGAGATTGCTAAACCTCAACAGTGGCGTACTTATATACAAACAGAGATGATAGCGACACCGTACTACTACTACTTGAAAGATTGGCAGTGAGGCTTACCCATTGGCGAAATAGTCAGATGAGGACACCTCATTGTACTTCATGAGCATGCCTGGGGGCCAAACAGGAATATCAAAGCAATTTCATCCAGATTCTATCTTCTGCAAATCACAATAAACTCAAGTCACATTGTGTAGTATCAAATATAAGCAACAATGCATCAGCTGAAACCACTACCTTACTAATTTGTAGAAAACCTCATGATGTAATATAAACATCTAGATACAAACATGTATATAACTGCATATTGATGGATCTTGAAAGAAATAGTCCATATACACCAATAGACATCCATATACAAGCATGCATGTAACAGCAGAATATTTGCATATTGATGAATCATGCAAGAAATAGTCCATCTACACCTAAATTAGTAGTACTTGATAAAAAGGTATGCTAATAAGCTAGTTCTTAGATCCAAAACACACAGGGATATGATCCACACATGCATCGATCCTCATCGGACAGACCACAAAAGAAACATTTCGATTCACAAGCTTCTGTCATGTATAAGACATCCAGATAAAAAACATGTAAACAACTGTATATCGATAAAATCGTGAAAGAAACAGTCCATCTACATCTCAACTAATACTAGTATTTGATGAAAAGTAAGCTAATAAGCTAGTGTTGTTCCCTCGGTCCAAACACACAGAGATATGACCTACATGTGCATCAATCCCCATCAAACAGACCACAACAGAAAAACATTGCATTTCACAAACTTCTGTCATGCATAAGACATCCAGATACAAACTTGCATATAAGAGCAACATATATAGATGAATCATGAAAGAAATAGTCTATCTACTCTCGATGGACACACTGCGCAAGTCCATATACTTTAGGCATGTTATATATTGCGACTACACTTGGAATTCTATAACATAAATCCTAGTCATTCTCAAGGCGCAGGACAAAATGCAACACACATGCTAGAGTAAAATCACACAAAGCAAAGCAACAGCCTTAAACAAACATCATCAGCGATAGTGCAGCAGATGCTAACTTTAGATGCTGCCCGGGTACATGAACACTCTGACCTTGCGCCCCTACACACAAGCAAAGCAACAAACAGCCTCAGCAAAAAAGCACCATCAAGAAAACTAAGGGCGGGCAGGCACTGACCATGGACTCGGCGGGGAGGTTGGACTTGAACTGGGTGCGGACGACGCCGGAGTTGCCGTGCGGGCGGGTGATCTTGCCCCAGAGGCAGCGGTAGTGGGTGCCGTCCCTCTGTGAATGAATATAAGACGTTTTAGAACATCAGTGCTAACCAGGAAACACTAGTAATCAATTAGGAGGCACAAATAAAACATTTTAAGATAAGATATCAAAGTGGTTCATAGTTCTATTCGATGGCGAGAAACATTGAATCTAACTAGTAATCACAACTAATTTCTAAATACAACAGAGTCTACTGTCCAGCGACTACAAGTAGCTTCTGTGCGTCTAGAGGACTTGGCTGAAAAATACAAGAAGCAGCACTCGCGGCCGAGAAATTGGATCGACAATGCAGAGGAATGTGCAGTTCCATCCATCGACTACAAGTACTAGTACTAGTAGTAGTATTAAAATTAGTGACAAGAGCATCTAGGACACGCCATCTAACAGAGACATAAAATGTATCCTCCAGCATATTGCTTCTGAGTTCTGACATTGCTAGAACTAACAGCCAGGCATGCTAAAGGATATCATCACAGATCAAAGGTGCATTTCTCTGTCAGAAGCGATTAAAAACCCTGGGAACATGACTAGTATGCAAATATGATATGTACAAACACGGAGTAGCAATTCCCACTCATGTACTACATGATTTTTCTAGTTACCAACGGGGACTACATATACTGGTGCCAAAAAGGTACAACAATTTAACGTGAGAAGGCGACACTGAATTTCAATATGCTAAATATAACACATGGATTGCGGTCTGCCATCAGAAGCAGCTTAGCACCCACTGCCTGGGGAACATTCGACATTCCGAAATAAACAGATGGAATACATAAGCAGCAAACTGCAACCACACTATCATAAACTACATTGGCACTCGGGATCTAAAAGCAGAACCCTGGACACAAACCCCTGTCTGGTTCCCTGGCTCAGCCACTAAAATTGTGGGGGTTTGGGGTGGTTAGCACGAATGCGCAGTGCAGTTGGTCCTCCCTGTCGACATTGAACAGCAACCCAGGTTTTCCCCAATTTCAACCACTGCAATTGGGGGAAGGAAGAACTAGTAGCATGAATGCGCACTGTTGCTGCGCCCAATCAGCAGCAATCCAACCACCCTAAGCAAAGCTACCACCACCAAGTACGAACTACGCACGGTTTCGAGCTCGCAAACCAAACGAACTCCTAGGAGAGCACGCCGGAGACCGGCAGCTGTCCCTAGCCCCCGTCGCATCTGCCTGAAGCTCTGGAGCAGTTACTGCCACCGAATCGAGAAGCGAAGCAAGATACATCAGCTATGGGGGAGCGTCCTCCTCACCTTCTTCTCGCAGGGGAACGGCTGCTCCCAGTAGATCCGCGGCCATGGGCCCTCCCGCCCCTTCCATGGCCTCGGAGATGGAGGAGCGTGGCGGCGGCGGGGGCCTTCCTCTATCCTCCTGAGAGGCAGGGGCGGCGTCAGTGCCCAGAGAATACGAGGAAGAGGGGCGATGGCGGGAGGCGAGGACGGGTCCTGCGGTGATGGGGTAAGGGAGGTCGCCGGTGGGGGTGGGGTTGGGTGTCGGCGGTGGGATTGGAGATGAATCGAGGGTGGGGAGGGCGCGGATCCGGAAGCAACGCGGCGGATCTAGCTGCCGCCTCCGCCTGACCTGCTGCTGCTCGACCGGGGAGAGAAGGTGAGGATGGGGTTTCACGGCGGCGGTGTGGGGGGAGGGCGTAGGCCGGCGGCAGCGGCAGCGATGTGGGTGGGAAGAAGGCGTGGTGGAGGTGGGTGGCGGCTGCGTGAGGGGAGGGGAGGGGAGAGGTAGATTGCTAGGGTTAGCTGTGCGAGAGAGGGGGGGGGGTTTGCTGTGAGAGAGAGAGAGCGGAGGGGTGGATGGACGGATGGATGGACAGATGTTTGCCATGTCATTGATCCATGCCATAGCTGGTTCCACCAATCAGAATTAAGCTTTTTTGTTTTTTCTCTTATAGTGTGCACCCTCTTATTCAGGCAAACATTTAACCTCTTATAGTTAGTTCAAATAAACCAATATTTTGTACATGTGTGTATTTAGGGATGACAAACAATGTTGATTTGGGAGGTTTTCATTTTCTTTGCTCAAAAGAACCATTTTCCATTTTCTGAGTGACCAAAATGTGTTTTTTTGTGAAGGAACTACCATACATTTGTTGCAAAATGGCACAAAATCATTTTTCTAAAATACTAGGTCATATTTAATGCACAATTGATAAAATGGTTGGGTGTCAAAAGCTTTGATCCACCTCTAGTGAAAAAGACAAATTCCCGCCGATTCAGCAGGAAGCGGGTCAAATTTGAACTGCGGCTGCCTCATAGTTTGCTTTTTATTTTTTCCAAAAATCATTTCTAGGTACATAAGTATCTATTTAATCAGAAAAACACCAAAAAATTCCAAGATTCAACCACTAGCTAGGAACGGTCATTCCCGCCGTTTTGACCGTATTTTGAAACGGGCATAAAAAATTCAAAAAAAACAAAAAATTGGGAAACTTTCGCATTGTGTCATTATATGTGGCCAAGTTCCCAGGAAAAATAACAAACTTGTAGTAAGGCAATTATTTTAAAAAAGTGTTCTCAGAAACGAGCTATCATGTGTGAAGATTCATGGCTTTCAAGCCAAATGATCAATCTTATGGCCACATTCATGGCATAGTTTGTTCAAATGATATCATATTGTGCACAAGGGTGCATATTGGAATGGTAAACAATGTTGCCTAAGGAAGTTTTCATTTTCTTTGGACGAAAAAACCATTTTCCATTTTTTGAGTGCCCAAAAGGAGGTTTTTTGTGAAGGACCTCCCAAATAATTGTTGCAAAATTGGACCAAATCATTTTTCTAAAATACTAGGCCATATTTAATGCACAATTGACAAAATGGTTGGGTGTACAAAGTTTTGATCCACCTCTGGTGAAAAAGACAAATTTCCGCCGATTTAGTTGGAAGCGGGTCAAATTTGAACTGTAGCTGTCTCATAGTTTGCTATTTATTTTTTCCAAAAATCATTTCTAGGTACATAAGTATCTATTTAATCAGAGAAACACCAATAAAATTTCAAGATTCAACCACTAGCTAGGAACGGTCATTCCCGCCGTTTTGACCGCATTTTGAAACGGGCATAAAAAATTCAAAAAATTGGGAAACCTTCGCATTGTGTCATCATATGTGGCCAAGTTCCCAGGAAAAATAACAAACTTGTAATACGGCAGTTATTAAAAAAAGTGTTCTCAGAAACGAGCTATCACGTGTGGAGATTAATGACTTTCAAGCCAAATGATCAATCTTATGGCCACATTCGTGGCATAGTTTGTTCAAATGATCTCATACTATGCAGAAGGGTGCGTCTTGGAATTTCAAACAATGTTTCGTAAGGAATTTTTCATTTTCTTTGCATGAAAAATTCATTTTCCATTTTTCCGAGTGCCCAAAATGTGTTTTTTTTGTGAAGGACCTACCATATATTTGTTGCAAAATTGGACCTAATCAATTTTATAAAATACTAGGCCATATTTAATGCACAATTGACAAAATGGTTGGGTGTCAAAAGTTTTGATCCACCTCTGGTGAAAAAGATAAATTCCCGTCGATTCAGTAGGAAGCGGGTCAAATTTGAACTGCAGCTGCCTCATAGTTTGCTATTTATTTTTTTCCAAAAATCATTTCTAGTTACATAAGTACCTATTTAGTCATAAATACATGGTTTGGTGGCAATACGTCGAGGTTTGGGCGGTGGCCGAGGCCCCCAACTCTAGAGCGCGTAAACTCGCATGCCCGCCGCATGGTCACCGCGTGGCCGTGGCGTTGCCATGTGTTCTGGGCGGTCTAAGAATGTCTAGTGGGTTGGGCACTCCCCAGGTAGGTGCTAGGAAGAAAATCACAACATAAGATTCTCATGAGGAGACTGATCGATGCTCAAACATGAATAAGCAGCCAAGTGTTTGATTAGCGGTACGGGAAATGCACATGGCCAATGGGCGTGAGTTTTGGCCGAGGATGATCATCTACTAAGGAGAATGTATTCACAAATTTTCAGCTCAAAAGGAGGATCCTAGGTGGTACTTGCTTTGCAAAGTACCACACTGGACAAAAATATGAATGTTGAAGCTGGGCTCAAAATAATGAATGGATTGAGCTGAAATTTGGTGGAGGATGTTTATTTGGGCATAGGAAAGCATTGTAGAAAATGGATATCATTTTGACATGCCAAAGTAGTATTGCCTTCACAATGCTCTTCTATGGACAAAAACTTGGGAAAACTAGTGAGAGAGATTGGATGAATGAAATGAGCTAAAAATTGGTGTAGGTAAGTTAAATAGGTATGGTCATGTGCTGGTAAATTTGCAGATCATTTGGGTAAGCCTAGCTAGTACTTACTTCACAAAGCTTCTCTCGAGGTAGAAACTTTGGAAATTTCCTGAGAAAGATTTACTAGGAAAATTGAGCTGAATATTATCATGTGGCAATGATTTGGGTATGGAAGAGTGCCCGAAAAGTTTGAGGGTAATAGGAGGGGTCTATATAACACTTGCTTTGCAACGTGCCAATTTGGCCATAAAATATAAATTGAACCTGGGCTCACATAGATGATTTGACTGAGCTGCAATTTGGAGGAGGGTGATAATTTGGGCATATGAAGGAACTGTATAAATTTCATGTCATTTAGAGATATAAAAAAGGTACTTCCTTCACAATGCTTCTAGGTGGACAAAAACTTTGGAAATTTGCCGAGGAAGATTTGCTAGGCAAATGGAGCTGAATTTTGTCATGCGGTAATGATTTGGATAGGAAAGAGTACCCAAAAATTCCGAGGGCAATCAAGAATATATAAATAGCACTTCCTTCATAAAGTGTTGTTGTGAACAGAATAGGAAAATGAATATTGTTGAATTAGTTTTGAACTAGGCAAGGAAGGATTTTTACATATTTGATGAAGATATGCCCCAAAGAATTTATGATATTTTTTTGGGAATTTTGGGAATGATAGAAATATAGGTTGCTTCACAACCTAGGGCAAAAACTGCCACATGGACATGACACATAGGCAAAACTGATGAGATGGCGCCTAGTCATCACAACCCACCACAATCTACAAGGCTATGACCATCTATATTGGTTATTAACAACTAGAAATAAGGCAGCGGACTAGCACTGTTTGCTTTGCGACCATTTCATGTAAGAAAATTACGACCTTTCTGACCAAAATGGTCACAATGGTTTAGGGTTTGGAGCCCCCTGAACAGATTTTGACCAATTGATCTAAAATGGTCATAAATTTATGACCAATTCTTCGAGGGTCACTGACATAAGGTCATAAGTTGACATATTTCTTGTAGTGTACTGACTCGCGCTTCTATGGCTCGCAAGAAATCTAGGCTAGAAAGAAGAACACACAAGGGACACGAGGTTTATACTGGTTCGGGCCACCGATGTGGTGTAATACCCTACTCCAGTGTGTGGTGTAGTGAATTGCCTCAGGGGTTGATGATGAACAATACAGGGGAAGAACGGCCTCGCAAGAGGTGTTCTTGAGCTGATGTGGTATGTTCTACTTGGTCCGGACCTTTCTCTCTTTCTTTCTCTTCTATCTCTTTTCTCTTCCTCTTTCTCTTCTCTCCTCCTCTTTCCTTCCTTTTCTTTTTCCCTTCTTTTCCCCCCTTTGGACCTGGGGGGCTAGTCCTATTTATAGAGGCCCTAGTCCTCTTCCCAAAAAATGAGCGGGAAGGGCGCCAACAGTTGGCCATTTTGAAGGGGAACATCTAGTATAAGTTATCCTGACCAAAAGTGGTCTTCGGCTGCCAAAAGCACCGGTGATGACGCCGTCTTGGGCTCCACAGTGACCTCCATCCTGCCGCTCTGCTGGTCTTGGTCTCGTTGCACTAGAATGGTAACCTTTGCCTGATGCCTTGGCCTGTGCTTGCTCCCTTTGCACCGAAGGGGAAACAAGGACACTGCGCAGGCCGGCGCCCGCCTGGCGCCCACATAATCTTGATCGTCATGGCTTGCGTCACGGGCTCCTCGCGAGGCAACCCCTGCCTTGATCTCTCCGCCTCCTCGCGAGCCTTCCTGATGAGGCTGCTCCCGAGGAAGCCTCCTGTCGTCCGCCCCGCAAGGCTTGGCCCCTTGCGAGGGTCTTGAGCTTGAGCCGATGAAGCTGGGCCGCACTGGGCCCCCACTCGAGCCACGCCGCAGGCCGCAGGCAGGCAAGTCTGGGGACCCCCGTTCCCAGAACACCGACAGTAGCCCCCGGGCCCAAGGCACGCCCGGGCTTGGCTTAGCAGAGAAGCTAAGGGGCGAGCGTGAAGCGCCGCGGGCCCCAATAGCCTGCGGCCTTGGGCGCCGCTGGCGATTGGTTGGACGTGGGCGTCTGCGCTTCCCCACGATGCCTTGTTATGCGCCCGGCTAAGCGACCCATAGTTGCACACAGTTGTTCCCTTTTCCGCTGCTCGCTCGCCTCCTACCTTTCCTTCTTCTTCGAGCTCCAACCTCCGCCGCTAATCCGGCTCGAGCTCTTCCCTCTTTCCATTGCCATGGCGTCAACAAAGAAATGAAAGGGGAAGAAGCCTGCGCCTTCGCCCCGTTCATCTCCGGTGGTGGCCCCCGCCGTTGATCGGTCGATCATACTCAATCCAGAAGCCCTGAACAAGGTCCGCTCTGCCCTTGCCACTATCTCAATGAGTGCGGCAGGACCATCGTGTGGCCTGCGTCCCATGCCTCTCTGGATAGGATCATCCCAGAGGTCTGATTCTTCGCCAATGCCCAATGGGCGGGTCTGGTTCCCCCTTTCCGCTTTCTTCAATGTGGTGCTCTCCCATTATCAGATCCGCATGATGCACCTCGGGCCTGAGTCCATCACCCTTCTGGCTGTCTTTGCTTTTGTTTGCGAGGCAATGGTAGGCATTCCTCCTTCCGTTGCCCTGTTGCGCCACTTCTTTTCCTTGCGCTTGAGCGACCCCACTCAATGCTCAGGGTGTGTGGGCTTCTTCGCCGTGCCAGAGACGGCCGCTTCAGGGATCGACTTCGGCCTTCCTCCTTCTGAGGCCAGGTTCAGAGAGCGGTGGCTGTATGTGGACGTTGGAGTGCCCAACCCTCTACTCTCGCACCCGACCTCGCCTGCTGTTCCCCACTCGGGATGGGACCATGAGATGCTCGTGAGCCCCCGGCTCGCCTTCGTCTAGCGCCGCTTCCAGAGTTTGAGGGCGCTCAAAGTGATTGCGCCCAAGGTGGTGAAGGAGTTCCTCCAATGCCGCATTGCTCCTCTCCAGCGCCACTCTCGTCGGATGTGGGACTTTGCGGGGCACAGAGACCGCATGCGACTTCAGGAGGAGGACTTGACGCTTGAAGTGCTGCGGACGGTGCTCAGGGTCTTGACTGGCGATCCTTCCCCAAGCAGCCTTCGGCGTGATGGTGCCTTTTTGTATCTTTGCTCTGGCAGGGACGGTTTTGTGAGGCAGATGCCCAGCTTCGACGAGTGGGGGCTACGCCCGGCTGGCTTCACGGGACCCCGTGAGAACCCAGCCACCGAGGTTGCTCCCCCTGTCGTCCACAGTGGTCCTTCCTCAGGCGATAGAGCGGGGAGACGAGAATCAGCGGGAGCTGAGGCAACTGATGTCGAGGTGCCGATGTCGCGGGAAGCCCTGAAGGCGGCGCCTCCCGAGGCCCGCCCTGAAGCGGCGGCTGGAGCGGAGTTGCGGCCCTCGGCTCTTGAGGCCGGGGCTCCCGAGGCCCCGGCCATTCCTCGCGAGGCATTGCCTGATGGCGTCCCCCAGGCCGGCTCCTTCGGCGCTAATCTTCTTGATGCTTCTTCCGCGCCCCAGGCCGACCCCCGCGTCAGGCGCTTAGGCCGTTTCCGTGTAGATTTCGAGGCCCTCCGCAAGAGGAAGGAGGCCTTGGGTGGCGACGACCGCCCTTGCCGCTTGTTGAAGCGCATGAAGTACTTCGGCATGGACGAGTAAGTCCTCTTCTATCTCTGCTCATTTACTTTACTATCCCTGCGGCTGATTGTGGCCTTTCAGGCCCCGTCCTGCCAAATTCACCGAGTCGGCCCAGGAGCCGGCCCCCAAAGCTTCGCCTTCTCTGTTGGCTCTGGGCGCGCCGAGCTCGAGCGGCACCCCCGCCGCTGGACCGGTCGGTGGAGTAGTCTGTTCCACCGGGCACCTTGAGCCTACGCGCCCGCTGTCCTTTCCTCATGAGTCCCTCTGGGGCACATCCGGCTCACCCCGCGTTCCTCCTCTGATCATAGAGGATGAATGGTTGAAGTCTGCCTTCAGCTCCTCCTCCGTGGGTGGACCGACGCCCGGCTGGATTCCCAGAGGGGTCCATTCGGCGATGGCTAGGGCGCCAGCCCCCAGCCCCGCGCTGGGAGGGGGCATGCCGCCTTGGGGCCCTCTGCATACTCCGGTGGAAGAGGGTGATGCGGAAGACGTGCTCAGGCACGCTTGGGAGCGTTGCGCCATTCGCCAAGAGTTCCTCCAGGGGGCGGTGGATGCGGTGAGCCGGATCGTGGCAGAGCTTGCTGGCGAGGATGCGTGCCTCGAGGCCGAAGGTTTGCGCCTTGCTGAGGAGAGTCGCAAACTGAAGGTAGCCGTCGCCCTCGCGCGTCACCAACGTGGTCTTGACAACGCGAAGGCTGAAGCATCGCTAGTGGCTTCACAAGAGGCCTGCTCCCAGGCCGTCGAGGAGGCTCGGGAAGCAAACCATCGGCGCGGAGATGCGGAGGAGCGCGCGTGGGAGCTCCAAGCCTAGAGCAACTCCCCGGAGCAGCAAGTGGAACTGTGCCAGGCGGCCCTTGAGTCACTGAAGGGGGCCGCCATTGACTAGGTGGAGCTTCTGAAGCGCTAGGAGGTGCTAACGCTGGAGGCCGCCGAGCGCAACCTTGACCTTGAGCGGTTGGAGATGAGGGAGCGCCTGGTGGCCCAGGCGGAGGATGACGTTGCTGCGCGCGAAGTCTGGGCCCAGGAAGAGGTCGACCGCCGTGTGGCGGAAGCTCGCTCGGCCTTCGAGCACGAATACGAAGCGAGGTTGGGGCTGATCAGGGCCGAGGCTGAGGGTAGGACTGTGGCCCTCAGGGCCAAGCTGGCTGAAGTGACGCGGCGTGCGGACTCATCCGCAGCCTCCCTTGGCACAACGCAAGCGGAGCTGGCCTCTTCCCAGGCTAAGCTGCTTCTTCTCCAACAGAGGGTTGATGACGCCGAGGCCGTCGCGCAGCGGAATGAGGACGAGATCCGTCGGCGGCGGGTTCTTGAACACGTGCATGCCCCCATGCTTCGAACACTCAGGGAGAGGGCCAACATAGCTTCGGGCAACATTTGCGAGGCTGCTGCTAAGGAGCCGCATGAGGCCAGCTACGCTGGCAACCTCCAGATTTTCACTGACGTGGTGACGCTTCTGGAAAACCTCTCTGAGAGGTCCCGTTGGCTTGTTGAAGAGAGGAGTCGAGCCTTGCTCGGGCGTGCCTTCTCCCGTGTCTTCAGCTATCTGTAGGACAGGGACCCCCACTCCGACTTCGACGCTGCCATTGCACCCGTGCCCATAGCTGTCCGGGGCGACCTGGCGCAATGGGTGGAGGACAACGTGGACGCCCTCGTCAGGGCCTTTGCATCTGATGATGACGGCGTGATCGTAGCCGCTGATGAAGGCGGCGTTGTGGACGAGCCTGGCGCCGTCGGAGGTGTTGGCGGTGGCGGCGACGATGTCAGCAATGCCAGTGATGCCTTTGGGGGTGCCCCAGAAGACGCGGTGAGTGATATGTCCGAATGACTGTATGTCGCTGCTGTTTACGCTGCACGAAGAAGGTTCGGGCTCAGCCTTGAAGTATGTAAGAGCATTTTGGGAGGGGAGGCCCCTCATGTAAAAGTTTGCGATCAGTATCCTAGTAAACATAACGTTGCATGTGAGCTTAGCTGCTAGCCCGGTGATGGGTCATCCGACTTGTTTTCCTTTCGACTCCGATGAGTTCCGAGTGGGCCTGCGGGGGCCGCCGCGCCTCGGGTGTCTTCTGATTATCCTTTTGGTCCTGCGATGAGAACCTCCGGAGAGGGTGCGGTGACAACGGTCCCGTCTGTAGTCGTGCCTGGCCCAGCCCGGCTCGCAAGGGGCTCGTGAGGGGGGGGGGGCAGCTGACGCTAACTTTGGACGCAAAGCCGAAATCAGAACGCAAGAGATTGCTCGAACGAGACTAAACACCCCTTCCCCAAACACACGCAAGTCTCGAGCTCAAATCCAACTTAAATCCAAACCGAAAAAACTTGTCAACAAGGAAGAAGCGAAAAGCAAAAGGCCGCGTCCGGCACCTAGTCTAGTCTTCGACGTCTTCTCACCAGCACGGAGCTAAGTGCTGCCACTGGGCGTGGGCGGGAGCCCCCGAGGCCCAAGGGCGGCTCTCCGGAGACTCCGCGGCGTGTACAACCTCACTCATTATTACGTGAGAGTGTCATGGGTGGCGAGCTTCACAGGCACCAGGCCTTCTTCATAGGTACCAGCCTTGCTTCATATCGCCAGACGAGGGCCCCGCCTTGTGCCACACTCTACCGCCATTGACGGCGGCCGGAGACCAAGGACGACGCCAATGGGGTAAAGCGGTCGCCAGCGGTTCCCCCGACGACCACGGGTCCTCTGCCGGGGGTAGGCCCTGGGGCACCTCCCCGGCAGAGGGCCTACCTCCTGAGAGCGCCTTGCTCCGACCGCCGCGGGGGCGAACCTGGATCTCGGCCCCTCTCCTGCAGCCCCCTGCGCCCTCCTCCTGAGGGATAGGAGGCTGCAGCATTGGGGCAGCCATCTGCTGCGGCGACCTGTATCTCCTGCGACCCATGGTTAGCATAAGCTTGCTCCTAAGGAATGAGTGGTACCCGATAGTTGTTGCCGCCGGTGCGGTTGTCGAGGCTCTCTTGGGGTTCCTGAAAGAGCTCAGCTTCTGGTGCCTCCTCGCCCTAGCCTGGCCCGAGGAATGAGCTATGATCTTCTTCCAGCGCGCACCCCTGATTCACCATGCGGGGCACATAAGCTTCTGTGTCCAATGCCTCGTGGGCCTCGCCGTAGCACCCCGCATGCCACGCAGTCCGGCTTGGAGCGTCGTCTTGGGGGTGATGGCGCGGCGGTCCGCCGAAGCCGGAGGCCTCGGCGTGCACCCCTTCGCTGGCCGAAGGTGGGGCCGGCGCGACCCGTCGCCCGGTGCTGACGGAGGCGTTGGTGCTGAACAGGCCCTGGAGTCCGCTTGAAGTTGCGTGAGCACGTATAATGCCGCCATACGGCCCGCCCTGGACCTCGGGCGGCAGCTGGACACAGAAAGGAGGTGATCCTGAGGCGGCGGCGTCCAGGAGCTCGGCTACTCGCTCCAACAACACGTCGCGGCCGCCCTCCAGCAGCCGGCACCGTAGCAGCTCTCGGGCCACCGTGAGCGCGGCCCTGGAGTTCGCCTGTTCCCATCAGGTGTGCGATGCTGTGGCCGTGGCGTGGTTTAAGGCCCTTGCTGCGGCCTACACCTACTGTGGTGTGAGGGCCGGCAGCGTCTGGCCGCGTCGCCCGCGCCCCACAGCGCCCTGCAGAGCGCGGGCTGCTTGAGGCGCAAGGTTGAGGTCACCCTGAGCTGGCAACACGGCGTGGGCGGGCCACGCCGCCCAGTGGTTGGTGTTGGCAGCCGGGTCGCTCGACATCTGAACGGCGAGGCGACGGAACGCGACACGGAGGAAGAAGGATTCCGGCGCACCCCTACCTGGCGCGCCAAATGTCGGATTTCGGGTTCCGGCAGACCCTTAAGGTTCGAACTCTGGGGTGCACACGGAGATCTTTCCCCTACCGACTCGCGCTTCTATGGCTCGCAAGAAATCTAGGCTAGAAAGAAGAACACACAAGGGACATGAGGTTTATACTGGTTCGGGCCACCGATGTGGTGTAATACCCTACTCCAGTGTGTGGTGTAGTGGATTGCCTCAAGGGCTGATGATGAACAATACAGGGGAAGAACGGCCTCACGAGAGGTGTTCTTGAGCTGGTGTGGTATGTTCTACTTGGTCCGGACCTTTCTCTCTTTCTTTCTCTTCTCTCTCTTTTCTCTTCCTCTTTCTCTTCTCTCCTCCTCTCTCCTTCCTTTTCTTTTTTCTCCTCCTTTTCCCCCCTTTGGACCTCGGGGGCTAGTCCTATTTATAGAGGCCCTGGTCCTCTTCCCAAAAAATGAGCGGGAAGGGCGCCAACAGTTGGCCATTTTGAAGGGGAACATCTAGTACAAGTTATCCTGACCAAAGGTGGTCTTCGGCTGCCAAAAGCACTGGTGATGACGCCGTCTTGGGCTCCACGGTGACCTCCGTCCTGCCGCTCTACTGGTCTTGGTCTCGTTACACTGGAATGGTAACATTTGCCCGATGCCTTGGCCTGTGCTTGCTCCCTTTGCACCGAAGGGGAAACAAGGACACTGCGTAGGCCGGCGCCCGCCTGGCGCCCGCCTAATCTCGATCATCATGGCTTGCGTCAGGGGCTCCTCGTGAGGCACCCCTGCCTTGATCTCTCCGCCTTCTCGCGAGCCTGCCTGAAGAGGCTGCTCCTAAGGAAGCCTCCTGTCGTCCGCCCCACAATGCTTGGCCCCTTGTGAGGGTCTTGAGCTTGAGCTGATGAAGCTGGGCCGCACTACGCCCCCAATCGAGCCACGCCGCAGGCCGCAGGTAGGCAAGTCTGGGGACCCCCGTTCCTAGAACGCCGACACTTTGTCACTGATACGTCCATTTTGCATCATGCTTTTATATCGATATTTATTGCATTACGGGCTGTTATTACACATTATGTCACAATACTTATGCATATTCTCTCTTATTCTACAAGGTTTACATGAAGAGGGGGAATGTTGGCAGCTGGAATTCTGTGCTGGAAAAGGAGCAAATATTACAGACCTATTCTGCACATCTCCAAAAGTCCTGAAACTTCACGGGAACATGTTTCAGAATATATAAAAAATATTGGGCGAAAGAAGTACCAGAGGGGGACCACCCACCATCCATGAGGGCGCGCGCCCCCTGCCTTGTGGGCCCCCTGGCAGCCCTCTGATGCCCATCTTTGGCTATATGAAGTATTTCATCAAGAAAATAAATCATAAGCAAGCTCACGGGACGAAACTCCGCCGCCACGAGGCAGAACCTTGGTGGAACCCATCTAGGGCTCTGGCGGAGCTGTTCTGCCGAGGAAACTTCCCTCCAGGAGGGGAAAATCATCACCAACGATCCTCTCATCGGGAGGGGGTCAATCTTCATCAACATCTTCACCAGCACCATCTCATCCCAAACCCTAGTTCATCTCTTGTATCCAATCTTTGTCCCAAAGCCTCAGATTGGTACCTGTGGGTTGCTAGTAGTGTTGATTACTCTTTGTAGTTGATGCTAGTTGGTTTATTCAGTGTAAGATTATATGTTCAGATCCTTTATGCATATTAAGACCCCTATGATTATGAACATGAATATGATTTATGAGTAGTTACATTTGTTCCTGAGGACATGGAGAAGTGTTGCTATAAGTAGTCATGTGAATTTGGTATTCGTTCGATACTTTGATGAGATGTATGTTGTCTTTCCTCTAGTGGTGTCATGTGAACGTCAACTACATGATACTTCACCATTGTTTGGGCCTAGGGGAAGGCATTGGGAAGTAATAAGTAGATGATGGGTTGCTAGAGTGATAGAAGCTTAAACCCTAGTTTATGCGTTGCTTCGTAAGGGGCTGATTTGGATCCATGTGTTTCATGCTATGGTTAGTGTCGGTGTCAAAACCGGCGGATCTCGGGTAGGGGGTCCCGAACTGTGTGTCTAAGGCGGATGGTAACAGGAGGCAGGGGACACGAAGTTTTACCCAGGTTCGGGCCCTCTTGATGGAGGTAAAACCCTACGTCCTGCTTGATTAATATTGATGATATGGGTAGTACAAGAGTAGATCTACCACGAGATCAGAGAGGCTAAACCCTAGAAGCTAGCCTATGGTATGATTGTCTGTTGTAGTTGTTGTGTCCTACGGACTAAAACCCTCCGATTTATATAGACACCGAAGGGGGCTAGGGTTACACAAGGTCGGTTACAAAGGAGGAGATATACATATCCGTATTGCCTAGCTTGCCTTCCACGCCAAGTAGAGTCCCATCCGGACATGAGACAAAGTCTTCAATCTTGTGTCTTCATAGTCCAACAGTACGACAAAAGGATATAGTCCGGCTGTCCAGAGACCCCCTAATCCAGGGCTCCCTCAGTAGCCCCTGAACCAGGCTTCAATGACGATGAGTCCAGCGTGCAGTATTGTCTTCGGCATTGCAAGGCGGGTTCCTCCTCCGAATACACCACGGAAGAATTTTAATACAAGGATAGTGTCTGACCCTGCAAAATAAGTTCCACATACCACCGTAGAGAGAATAATATTTCCACAAATCTAATCTACTGACACGTTTCGGCAACACGACATTATGCCACGGCCCGGTAATTATTCGAACCGTTTTTCTTCAACCAGCCTCACACATAACGCAAGGCGGTTTCTTGACACGTCTTGTCAAAGCAGAGATCGTGTTCCCCCAATTACGGGATTCTCATCGATACGGTCATGGGTAACCCAACCACGCCATCGATTACGACACTTGGGGGATAAGCGAGTTTTACCAGGCTAGTGGGGACGCTTAGTTTCGTCCGCCCATATAAAGGGATAAGGATTCACCTTTTTATCCACGCCTTCTTCCTCCTTTGCTCATCCATTTTCGCACACTCGAGCTCAAGCGCCCAAGTCCGCACTTTCCCCTCAACCTTCTCCAACCATGTCCGGAGCAGGAGGCAGGTGGATGGTCTCCTCCATCATGGAGGGACTCGTCAAGAAGCTGAGGAGAGCCGGATACCTGCCCGACGACATCGCGCACTGGCTCCCAGATGAGGGGCAGCTCATCCCCACCCCCAGGCCTCTTGAGAGGGTAGTGTTCCTTACCCATTTCCTCCACAGACTGGTATTCCCACTCCACCCATTCGTCTGGGGGCTCATGTTCTACTACGGCCTGGATTTCCATGATCTGGCCCCAAACTTCATCCTCAAAATCTCGACGTTTATCGTCGTGTGCGAGGCCTTCCTCCGCATCAAGCCCCACTTCGGCTTACGGCTGAAGACCTTCAATGTCAAGTCGAAGGTAGTGGGCGGCCGCCAGGCGGAGTGAGGAGGCGCCATGGTGGGCAAGATGCCCAACGTTACATGGCTCGAGGGCTCCTTCGTGGAGACCATAAAGGGGTGGCAATCAGGGTGGTTCTACATCACCGAGCCGCGTGACCCTGCATGGGCAGCGGCCCCCGAGTTCCGATATGGCATCCCCACGCGGCTCACCTCCTGGAAAGAGAAGGGCCTGTCCTGGGGTAGTTCGGAAGAGCTGACCGGACTCCAAACATGTATTCAAAACATGGTGAACAAGAAGCTCAAACTCGTCAACGTAGTCCAGGTCATGCTCATCCGCCGGATCCTCCCGTGTCAACAACGGGCCTTCAACTTGTGGGAGTTCGACCCGGCCCAGCACCAAACTCTGAACAGGCTCTTCGATACAACACACGAGGATGCCTGGAAGGTGCTATTCAAGGGCGCCGAGGTTCCTCCTCCTACTACCGAGGATCGCGGATTCTACGCGAAGCGCCAAGGCAGCACGGTAAGCTGTTTTACCTCTTACAGGATACTTGTTTTACATAGTTTGACTCTATGCGGGATCTAAACTCCCATTCCTTTTGACAGGACTGGCAGGAAATGGCCGAATAGATCGACTATTCGGCTCCCTTGCCCGAAGGCCCAGCAAACGCTCTCCTGACGGAGATGCTGACTCCAGCTCCTTACAAGGTGCCAGAGAAGACCAAGAAGGCCAAGGGAACCCAAAAGAGTTCCCGATGCCAGGTGTTATCGGACTCATCGTTCGATGACTCTGTGGCACACTCCTCCCCCGAAGACGAGGAGGTAGAAGAAGATGCTCCCCCTTCAGTTGGGGAAGACAAGAAAAGAAAGGCCGCCCCAACTGGGGGGCCGAAGGGTCCAAGAAGGGAAGGACTCTCCTTCCGGACAGCTCCACCGCCGTTGCCGAAGGCGAAGACGAGTGGTTGCCCAGGGCCAAGCCCCTGGGGAGGTCTTAAGTATTCGGACACCAGAGTAACTCATAGTATCCTTTTGTGCACTGCTTCCCCTAACGCCGAATATGATTATACAGGCCGCCACGAGCCCGTATCGATGTATCATCGGACGGCTCCCTGGGCTCGTCGGATATGGATAGCGATCCACTTCCGACCGCCACCTCCCCTTGCCCTGTGGACGACGCTGAGGTATTGTCTCAAGAGGCAACGGGCTGAGGGGAGACAGTCCCGGAGGCGCCTCAAGGTGACCGTCCAGACTCCGGGGGCAGAGGGGACGAGGCCCCTGAGGGTCCCGAGTTCGGCCCTTAGCCGAACACCGTGCTGGAACCTCCAGCGGTTCCGGACTCGGGCAGGCGGCCTCCTTCCAAGAGGGGCAAGACGCCTGTGCCGGTGACCTCTGTCCATCTAGAGGCGCCGGACAATCTGCTGGAAGTGCTTCGCAGCGCTTCCATCAACGAGGAGCACCATACTATTATGAGTGCGGTGGTCCAGAAGGTTCAGTCCGCCAAGAGCGGATTGACTGAAGCCTGTGCCAGCCCAACAGGCTTTGAGGTAAGTGTTGAAATATAGGAAAAATATTACCGCATAGATAGTAGCCCCTGATGCTCTGTTCGGTGTTCACAAAGAAAAGCCGAACAAAGAATCAAACAACATCGCAGGAGTCTAATATAAGTATGTCAATATGCGTATGCAGGCTTCGCTGCTGGCATCTGCTGCACTGACTGCGGAGGTCGCTGTACTGAAGCAGGACCTCGAGGGGTCCAAGAAAGAGCCTGGCCTTGCCAAGAGGCAGCTCGAGGAGAACAAGGGTAAGTAATACCCTTTCTATGTATATATAAAAGAAGACGCGATTGCAAAATGACAGAATCATCGTATACTTGCCAGGGGCCATGACCGAGGTGGTGTCCCTGAAGCAAGTGCTATCCGAGGCCGAAGATAAAGCGGCCAAGGAGTGCACCGAGTGGGAAAGGCAAGAGGCTCGGGTGGGCGAGGTGCAGCGAGAGCTCCAGGCTCTCGTGACGAAGCACGAGGCGTTGGAGCTTGACTCGAAGACGTGAGAGTATGAGCTTGCCGCGGCCCTCGAGAGCGCGAAGAGCGCCAAGGCCGAAGCCCAAAAGGCCCTCCAGGAGATTGACGCGATGAAGAAAATAGCGGCGGGTAAGGCATTCTATATGCAAAGCAAGCATGTGAAAGTAAATTACCTATTAATTACCCGGATATGGAGCTCTCCAGGAGCATTCGTAGATTTGCCCTGCAGCGTGTCGGATGCCGCAAAGTTTTACCAGGCCGAGGAGGGGAGCTCAATGGAGAAGCTGTTCTGGTCTCAGTATACTGGGACCGAGCACCCAATGCCTATGAGCGACCAGCTGAAGCAGCTGGTCGAGCTACACAAAGCGGCCGAATAGGCCATGAAGGGCTTTATAGTCCGGCTGTGGCCTAGCAACGCCCTTCCGAATAGTTACTTCGGCCTGGTGAGGCGGCTTGTGGACGCCTGCCCACGGCTGGAGGTCGTCAAGCAGTCTGTCTACATCGAAGGTGCACGCCGGGCTTTCGCCCGCGTGAAGGTGCAATGGACCAAGCTAGACACCGTGAAGCTGATCAAGGAGGGATCGCCGTAGGGCAAGGAGCATCGCACCCCCGAAATTTATTATGAGGGTGTCCTGAAGGGTGCTCGTCTTGTAGCGGACGAATGTTCAAAGGATGTAATATTTGAGTAAACTTGCTCGTGTGATCCTGTATGATGAAAAACTTGTTTCATGTGCGCTATGCAACGCTTGTTTGAATTTAAAATATTACCTTCTGTTTGGCTATTTATCCAATCTGAGAGATGGCTAGTCCTCGGCTTCTGCCCGCATGCCGCAAGTGCTGGGGTGTTCGGGATAAACCTGAGCACTCTTGTTCCCATTTTTGGGTCCTTCGAGGGAGGTGCTCAGCACAGCGAACAAGGCAACCGGACTAATAATGCTTTATCACTCTCACTTAGCCATAGAATTCTATAATTTTAAATTTCGGCAAAGCCCCTGGTATTCAGAAGGCCGAATTCGGGGCGCGATACACGCCTTTAAGCCGGACAAGACCGACTCCTCGCTCTAAGCGGCATAAGTCTTTAGGGACTCGAAACCTCGCCGAACAGCGACCAGTCTCCCGCCTTACCATGACAGTCAGTTTTAGCTTTCTCTACTGAGGTGCTTAGCCCAGCAGAACCGGGGCACAATCGCAGTAGCTCTCCTAGCGCTACCTTAGCCGATAGAGTGGAACGTAAGGTACCAAAACATAGGAGCCGGGCAAACCCAACATTTGACCAAAGACATGATTCGGAGCTGATGCATATAATGCTATAAGTTCGGGGTGCCGCACTTGTGAAAGTGTTCGGACTTCTCACACCAAACTGTGGGGTACTTAAGCCCCTGGTGTGTTGGCCATACCAAAGTGTACGGTTGCAAGGTGCCATTAATGAACACATATATATAAAACAAGAAGAATGCAATAATAGTCTTAGTGCTATGCATTGTTTATTCAAAAAGATGCGTTAAAACAGAATGATACAGATAGTGCGATAAGCAAAAAGTAGGACTATGTCCCTTCCAAGGGCAAGCTGAGGAATAGTATTAAAGAAAATATTTCACTCGTTATCGTAATCCACCTAGTAGTTTCGTGGTGCGACGTAGCTTCCTGCCTCTCTTGGTTGCTGCATCATGTGTTCGGCAATCATGCTACCGGACAAGGTTTCTAGAGATTAAAGTCCTGAAAGAGAAAAATAACAAAGCGGGAAGCCCCTAGTGCGGTTTAGGCCGCGTCTTGGAGCGTGCCGTAGTTGTGCCCCCCTCCACACCTGTGCCCATGGTATTTTTAATGCGTAATTATGTACGCGTGGGACGAATTTCGCTGTTTGGCTTGGGCCGTAGTGGGGGCCGCATTGCTACGCGAGCTCAGATCGTGCCAGGCGGTCTAATTGCCAATTACTCCGAGTGCGCTTGAAGGTGTCCGGGTCTTGAAACACCGAACTGGTGGATTGCCTTGAGAGGCTGCTTTGCACTTCTGCTGCGAGGGCCGCAGTGTGCTCCTCCGTTCGGAGAGAGCGCTCTGTGTTTCCATTAACTGTAATAACCCCACGAGGTCCTGGCATCTTGAGCTCGAGGTATGCATAATGCGGTACCGCATTGAATCTCGCAAATGCGGTTTGCCCGAGCAGTGCATGATAACCACTACGGAACGGGACTATATCGAAGATTAATTCTTCACTTCGGAAGTTATCCGGGGATCCGAAGACCACTTCTAGTGTAATTGAGCATGTGCAATGGGCCTCTACACCTGGAATGACGCCTTTAAAGGTCGTTTTTGTGGGTTTGATCCTTGAGGGGTCTATATCCATTTTGCGCACTGTATCCTGATAAAGCAGGTTCAGGCTGCTGCCACCATCCATAAGGACTCAAGTGAGGTGAAATCCGTCAATGATTGGGTCTAGGACCAGTTCAGCGAATCCGCCATGACGGATACTAGTGGGGTGGTCCCTGCGATCGAAGGTGATTGGACAGGAGGACCATGGGTTGAACTTTGGGGCGACTGGCTCCAACGCATATACGTCCCCGGAGCGCACGCTTCCGCTCCCTCTTGGGGATGTGAGTTGCGTGTACCATGTTCACCGTCCGCACTTGTGGGGGGAACCTCTTCTGTCCTTCGGTGTTCGGCTGCTGGGGCTCCTCCTCGTCATCGCTATGTGGCCCCTTATCTTTGTCTTCGGCAATTAACTTGCCGACCTGCTTGAACACCCAATAATCCCTGTTGGTGTGGTTGGCTGGCTTGTCGGGGGTGCCGTGTATTTGACATGAGTGATTGAGTATATGGTCCAAACTGGACGGGCCCGGAGTGCTTCTTTTGAATGGATTTTTCCACTGACCGGGTTTAGAGCCTTTGAATCCGGCATTCACTGCCGTATGTTCAGTATTATCGCTATTAATGTGGCGCTTATGCTTGTTGCGACGTGACCTGCTGTTGCTGTCCTTGGTATCTGACGTACCATGGTTCTTTGACATATTGTTACTGCGAGCCGGCTAGCTGGCTTCTCCCGCACAAAAGCGGGTCATGAGTGTCGTGAGGGCTGCCATAGATTTCGGCTTTTCCTAACCAAGGTGCCGGGCTAGCCACTCGTCACGAATGTTGTGTTTGAAAGCTGCTAAGGCCTCTGCATCCGGACAATCGACGATTTGATTTTTCTTTGGTAGGAACCGAGTCCAGAATTGTCAGGCCGATTCTTCTGGCTGCTGAATTATGTGGCTCAAGTCATCGACATCTGGTGGTCGCACATAAGTGCCCTGAAAGTTGTCGAGGAATGCGGCTTCCAGATCTTCCCAACAGCTAATTGACTCTGCTGGCAGGCTGTTAAGCCAATGCCGTGCTGGTCCTTTGAGCTTTAGTGGGAGGTGTTTGATGGCGTGTAAGTCATCGCTGCGGGCCATGTGGATGTGGAGGAGGAAATCCTCGATCCATACCGCAGGATCTATTGTGCTGTCGTATGATTCAATATTTACGGGTTTGAAACCTTCTAGGATTTGATGATCCATTACTTCGTCTGTGAAGCATAAGGGGTGTGCGGCGCCTCTGTATTGGGCTATATCGCGACGCAGCTCGAATGGGTCTTGCCCGCTGTGTTCGGCCCGGCCAGATTTACTTTTACTGTATCTGGCGTGACGTTTATCATCTCGCATAGTGGCGCGCCCCTGTGATCCGTAGATCGATCTTGCATGTTTTACTTTGTCCTGCAATACGTCTCGCAGGTTTGATTTATTTCCTCATGCTTTTTTATTTGAATGGCGTCGGGGTGCGGGCTGAGTTTTTGGCTGGAATGCCTCTCTATCACGGCCACGAGGTGGCCGATCAGCCGCGTCATACGCTTCTTCCTCCAGTCGAGGTAGCAACCTGCATTTTGGGTAACTATTGGAGGGGCGCTCGAGTTTATATTCCTCGGCCGCGAGGACTTCAGTCCATCTGTCAGCTAGCAGATCTTGATCAGCTTGAAGCTTCTGCTTCTTTTTCTTAAGGCTATTTGCCGTGGCCATAAGCCGGCGCTTGAAGCGCTCTTGTTCGACGGGATCCTCTGGCATGACGAATTCGTCATCGCCGAGGCTTGCCTCATCTTCGGAGGGGGGCATGTAATTATCATCCTCCACTTCTCCGCCTGTCGCTCTCTCAGGAGGGCTGGCCCCTCCATCCTCCTGCTCTAAATCTTGCTGGAGGGGATTGTTGTTATCTTCGGCACTATCCGGAGTGTTATTATCTCCTGTGTCGGTATCACCACTTTTGCTTTGGCGGGACTTAGAGCGGTGCCGCTGATGTCGGCGTTTGGGTTGCTTCTTGGAGGGGTTATCCTCTGCTGTCTTGTCGCCATTGCCTTCTTTGGGTGTATCCACCATGTATATATCGTATGATGAGGTGGCTGTCCAGTGCCCTGTGGGCAGTGGTTCCTCTTCGTCTCTTGCATCATCGTCCATACTGTCGATGTCTTCGGAATCGAAGTCAAGCATGTCGGTTAAGTCATCGATAGTGGCTACTAAGTGGGTGGTGGGTGGGACGCGAATTCCTTCGTCATCCGCATCCCAGTCCTGCCGGACATAGTTCGGCCAGGATCCTTCCGACAAGGAGAGAGACCTTAACGAGTTCAGTATGTCGCCAAAGGGCGAGTGCTGAAAGATATCCGCGGAGGTAAACTCCATGATCGGCGCCCAATCGGATTCGATAGGAACGGGCGCAGGCGGTTCGGAGTCCAAGGCCGGAGAAAGATCCAGCAATTTAACAATACGGCTCTCGTGCAAGGTAAGGTCGATGTTCGGCTCGATCGCCGCTGAGGGTAAGGCCTCCATGGAGGGGTCCATCCACCCGTCCATGGACGGCGCAACTGGCTCCGAATTGAGGGTCGGAGCGGCTGCCGGTGCGGTCTCCTGAACACTGTCAGATGGTAGAGCTAAATCGTACTCATCATGACCGCGTGACGCACAAGGCAGAGGCTCGAATCCATCGAAGATCAAGTCTCCGCGGATATCGGCCGTGTAGTTTAAGCTTCCAAACCTGACCTGATGGCCAGGGGCGTAGCTTTCAATCTGCTCCAGATGGCCAAGCGAATTGGCCCGTAGTGCAAAGCCGCCGAATACAAAAATCTGTCTGGGGAGAAAAGTCTCACCCTGGACTGCATCGCTAACGATGATAGAAGGAGCCATCAAGCCTAACGACGACGACACAGAGGAACTCTCAATGAAAGCACCAATGTCGGTGTCAAAACCGGCGGATCTCGGGTAGGGGGTCCCGAACTATGCGTCTAAGGCGGATGGTAACAGGAGGCAGGGGACATGAAGTTTTACCCAGGTTCGGGCCCTCTTAATGGAGGTAAAACCCTACGTCCTGCTTGATTAATATTGATGATATGGGTAGTACAAGAGTAGATCTACCACGAGATCAGAGAGGTTAAACCCTAGAAGCTAGCCTATGGTATGATTGTCTGTTGTAGTTGTTGTGTCCTACGGACTAAAACCCTCCGGTTTATATAGACACCGAAGGGGGCTAGGGTTACACAAGGTCGGTTACAAAGGAGGATATATACATATCCGTATTGCCTAGCTTGCCTTCCACGCCAAGTAGAATCCCATCAGGACACGAGACGAAGTCTTCAATCTTGTATCTTCATAGTCCAATAGTCCGGCCAAAGGATATAGTCCGGCTGTCCGGAGACCCCCTAATCCAGGACTCCCTCAGTTAGGTTTACCTTAATACTTCTGTTGTAGTTGCAGATGCTTGCAATAGGGGTTAATCATAAGTGGGATGCTTGTCCAAGGAAGGACAGTACCCAAGCACCGGTCCACCCACATATCAAATTATCAAAGTACCGAACACGGATCATATGAACGAGATGAAAACTAGCTTGACGATAATTCCCATGTGTCCTCGGGAGCGCTTTCCTTTATATAAGAGTTTGTCCAGGCTTGTCCTTTGCTACAAAAAGGATTGGGCCATCTTGCTGCACCTTATTTACTTTTATTACTTATTACTCCTTACAAATTACCTTACCAGAAAACTATTTGTCACCGATAATTTCAATGCTTGCAGAGAATACCTTGCTGAAAACCGCTTATCATTTCCTTCTGCTCCTCGTTGGGTTCGACACTCTTACTTATCGAAAAGGCTACGATAGACCCCGTACACTTGTGGGTCATCAAGACTCTTTTCTGGCGTCGTTTCCGGGGAGTGAAGCGCCTTTGGTAGGTGGAATTTGGTAAGGAAAAATTTATATAGTGTGCTGAAATTTACTGTCACTTGTTACTATGGAACTTAATCCTTTGAGGGGCTTGTTCGGGGTATCTTCACCCCGAACACTAGAGCAAAGAGTTGCTCGTCAACCTACTGAACCTACTGAAAATGTTTACTTTGAAATTCCTTCGGGTATGATAGAGAAACTGCTAGCTAATCCTTTTACAAGAGATGGGACATTACATCCCGATTTGCACCTAATATATGTGGATGAAGTTTGTGGATTATTTAAGCTTGCAGGTATGCCCGAGGATGTTATCAAGAAGAAGGTCTTCCCTTTATCTTTGAAGGGAAAGGCATTGACATGGTTTAGGATATGTGATGATATGGGATCATGGAACTACAACCGATTGAAATTAGAATTTCATCAGAAGTTTTATCCTATGCATCTTGTTCATCGTGATCGTAATTATATATATAATTTTTGGCCTCGTGAAGGAGAAAGCATCGCTCAAGCTTGGGGGAAGCTTAAGTCAATGTTATATTCATGCCCCAATCATGAGCTCTCAAGAGAAATTATTATTTAAAATTTTTATGCTCGGCTTTCTCTCGATAATCCCTCCATGCTCGATACTTCTTGTACTGGTTCTTTTATGATGAAGACTATTGAATTCAAATGTGATTTATTGGAAAGAATTAAATGCAACTCTGAAGATTGGGACCTCGACAAAGGTAAGGAGTCGGGTATAACACCTAAGTTTGATTGTGTTAAATCTTTTATGGGTACCGATGCTTTCCGTGAATTTAGCACTAAATATGGACTTGACTTTGAGATAGTAGCTTCTTTCTGTGAATCCTTTGCTACTCATGTTGATCTCCCTAAGGAGAAGTGGTTTAAATATAATCCTCCCATTGAAGTAAAAGTAGTTGCACCTATTAAAGTTGAAGAAAAGACAATCACTTATAATGATCCTATTGTTCCTACTGCTTATATTGAGCAACCACCTTTTCCTGTTAGAATAAAGGATCATGCTAAAGCTTCAACTGTAGTTCGTAAGAGTAATACTAGAACACCTACACCCTCTGAGCAAATTAAAGTTGAACCTAGTATTGCTATGGTTAAAGATCTCTTGGCTGATAATATTGATGGGCATGTTATTTACTTCTGTGATGAAGTTGCTAGAATTGCTAGACCCGATACTAAAAATAAACATAGACCTGTTGTAGGCATGCCTGTTATTTCTGTTAAAATATGAGATCATTGCTATCATGGCTTATGTGATATGGGTGCTAGTGCAAGTGCAATACCTCATTGCTTATATAAAGAAATTATGCATGATATTGCACCTACTGAGATAGAGGAAATGGATGTTACTATTAAACTTCTCAATAGAGACACTATTTCACTAGTTGGGATTGTTAGAGATGTTGAAGTCTTGTGTGGGAAAGTTAAATATCCTGCTGATTTTCTGGTTCTTAGTTCCCCACAAGATAACTTTTGTCCCATTATATTTGGTAGGCCCTTCTTGAATACTGTTAATGCTAAGATAGACTACAATAAGGATATTGTTTCTCTTGGTTTAGGGGATACATATCATGAATTTAATTTTGCTAAATTTCATAGACAACCCCATGATAAAGAATTTCCTAGTAAAGATGAAATTATTGGTCTTGCTTCTATTGTCGTGCCTCCTAGTGATCCTTTAGAACAATATTTGCTAGACCATGAAAATGATATGTTTATGAATAAAAGAAGGGAAATAGATGAAGTATTCTTTAAACATGGACCTATTTTGAAACACAACTTGCCTATTGAAATCCTAGGTGATCCTCCCCCACCCAAGGGTGATCCCGTGTTTGAGCTTAAACATTTACCTGATACTCTTAAATATTCTTATCTTGATGAGAAAGAGATATATCCTGTTATTATTAGTGCTAACCTTTCAGAGCATGAGGAAAAGAAATTATTGATAGTTAGTGGGTAAATCCTAAGACGAAAGAAGTGGTAAGAAAGGAAATACTAAAGCTTCTGGAGGCAGGTATAATTTATCCCGTTGCTGATAGTCAGTGGGTAAGTCCTGTCCATTGTGTCCCTAAGAAGAGAGGTATTACTGTTGTTCCTAATGATAAAGATGAATTGATCCCACAAAGAATTGTTTTGGGTTATAGAATGGTAATTGATTTATGCAAGTTAAATAAAGCCACTAAAAAGGATCATTTACCCTTTACCTTTTATTGATCAAATGCTAGAAAGATTATCCAAACATACACATTTTTGCTTTCTAGATGGTTATTCTGGTTTCTCTCAAATACCCGTGTCAAAAGAGGATCAAGAAAAGACAAATTTTACTTGCCCTTTCAGTACCTTTGCTTATAGACGTATGCCTTTTGGTTTATGCAATGCACCTGCTACCTTTCAAAGATGTATGACTGCTATATTCTCTGACTTCTGTTAAAAGATTGTTGAGGTTTTCATGGATGGTTTCTCCGTTTATGGAACTTCCTTTGATGATTGCTTAAGCAACCTTGATCGAGTTTTGCAAAGATGTGAAGAAACTATTCTTGTCTTGAATTGGGAGAAGTGCCACTTTATGGTTAATGAAGGTATTGTCTTGGGGCATAAAATTTCTGAAAGAGGTATTGAAGTTGATAAAGCTAAGGTTGATGCTATCGAAAAGATGTTGTGTCCTAAGGACATTAAAGGTATAAGAAGTTTTCTTGGTCATGCCGGTTTTTATAGGAGGTTCATTAAGGACTTCTCTAAAATCTCTAGGCCTCTGACTAATCTCTTACAAAAAGATGTTCCATTTGTCTTTGATGATGATTGTGTAGAAGCATTAGAAATACTTAAGAAAGCTTTGATTTCTGCACCTATTGTTCAGCCTCCTGATTGGAATTTACCATTTGAAATGATGTGTGATGCTAGTGATTATGCTGTAGGGGCTGTTCTAGGACAAAGAGTTGATAAGAAATTAAATGTTATTCAATATGCTAGTAAAACTCTAGACAGTGCCCAGAGAAACTATGCTACTACTAAAAAAGAATTTTTAGCGGTTGTATTTGCTTGTGATAAGTTCAGACCTTACATTGTTGATTCTAAAGTAACTGTTCACATTGATCATGCTGCTATTAAATATCTTATGGAAAAGAAAGATGCTAAACCTAGACTTATTAGATGGGTTCTCTTGCTACAAGAATTTGATTTGCATATTATTGATAGAAAGGGAGATGAGAACCCCGTTGCAGATAACTTGTCTAGGTTAGAGAATGTTCTTGATGACCCACTACCTATTGATGATAGCTTTCCTGATGAACAATTAGCTGTGATAAATGCTTCTCGTACTGCTCCATGGTATGCTGATTTTGCTAATTATATTGTTGCTAAGTTTATACCAACTAGTTTCACATACCAGCAAAAGAAAAAGTTCTTCTATGATTTAATACATTACTTCTGGGATGGCCCACATCTTTATAAAGAAGGATATATGGTGTTATTAGACGTTGTGTACCTGAGCATGAACAGGAACAAATCCTACACAAGTGTCACTCCGATGCTTATGGAGGACACCATGCTGGAGATAGAACTGCACATAAGGTATTGCAATCCGGTTTTTATTGGCCTACTCTCTTCAAGGATGCCCATAAGTTTGTTTTGTCTTGTGATGAATGTCAAAGAATTGGTAATATTAGTAGACGTCAAGAAATGCCTATGAATTATTCACTTGTTATTGAACCATTTGATGTTTGGGGCTTTGATTATATGGGACCATTTCCTTCCTCTAATGGGTACACACATATTTTAGTTGTTGTTGATTATGTTGCTAAGTGGGTAGAAGCTATTCCAACTAGTAGTGTTGATCATAACACCTCTATTAAGATGCTTAAAGAGGTTATTTTCCGAGGTTTGGAGTCCCTAGATATTTAATGACTGATGGTGGTTCACATTTTATTCATGGCGCTTTTCGTAAAATGCTTGCTAAGTATGATGTTAATCATAGAGTTGCATCTCCATATCATCCACAGTCTAGTGGTCAAGTAGAATTGAGTAATAGAGAGCTTAAATTAATTTTGAAAAAGACTGTTAATAGATCTAGAAAGAATTGGTCCAAGAAACTTGACGATGCATTATGGGCATATAGAACTGCATATAAAAATCCTATGGGTATGTCTCCGTATAAAATGGTTTATGGTAAAGCATGTCACTTACCTCTCGAACTAGAACATAAGGCATATTGGGCCATTAAAGAGCTCAATTATGATTTCAAACTTGCCAGTGACAAGAGGCTTTTTGACATTAGCTCACTTGATGAATGGAGAACCCAAGCCTATGAGAATGCCAAACTATTTAAAGAAAAAGTTAAAAGATGGCATGACAAAAGGATACAAAAGCGTGAGTTTAATGTAGGTGACAATGTATTGTTATACAACTCTCGCTTAAATTTTTTTGCAAGCAAACTCCTCTTTAAATGGGAAGGTCCTTACGTCATCGAGAAGGTCTATCGTTCTGGTGCCATAAAAATCAACAACTTCGAAGGCACAAATCCGAGGGTGGTGAACGGTCAAAGAATCAAACATTATATCTTAGGTAATCCCATAAAGGTTGAAACTAATGTTATTGAAACCGTAACCCCGGAGGAATACATAAGGGACACTTTCCAGAATATTTCAGACTCTGAAAAGGAATAGGTACGTGGTACGGTAAGTAAACCGACTCCAAAACAGTTCTAATGGAAAATTTTCTCCGTTTTGGAATATTTAAGAAATTAGGAAAATAAGAAGCAGTTCGGGAAGGACACGAGGTGTCCATGAGGGTGGAGGGCGCGCCCTATCCCCCTAGGCGCGCTCCCTGCCTCGTGGGCACCTCGTGTGCTCTCCGGACTCCATTTTCTTGCACGATACTTCTTTTGGTCGGTAAAAATTCATTATATAATCTACTGAAGGTTTTGACCACCGTATCACGCGAATATCTTCTATCTTTGTTTCGAGCTATTTTTCTGACGGATCTAGATCGCCATGGCGTCTTCAAGTGCCCCCAAGGACAAGTTCTTCGAGAAGGTCATCAACCCCTACCTCGCAGAGGTGCTCCAATGTAACGCCCCGAGACTGTTGCGCCAGGTGTCTTCCAGTTATTCGCTGTCGTGGCCATGTCATTTGTTTGCGTGTCATGCATCTCATATCATGTCATCATGTGCATCACATTTGCATACGTGTTCGTCTCATGCATCCGAGCATTTTCCCCGTTGTCCGTTTTGCGATCCGACACTCCTATGTCCTCTGGCGTCCCCTTTTGCCTCTTTTCGTGTGCGGGCTTTAAACATTCTCAGAATGGACCGAGATTTCCCAAGCGGCCTTGGTTCACCACCGGTAGACCGCTTGTCAAGTTTCGTGCCATTTGGACTTCGTTTGATACTCCAACGGTTAACCGAGGAACCGTAAAGTCCTCGTGTGTGTTGCAGCCCAACACCCCTCCAAAGTGGCCCAAAACCCATCCAAACCCCCTCCAACCTCTCGGTCGTTCGACCACGATCGTGTGGACGAAAACCGCACTTCTTTTGGACTCTCATAGCTCCCTCTACCTATATATAGGTGCTCCTCCCGGATTTTTCACGCAGTCTAACCCTAGCCCCGCTCCCCTCGCGCCGCCGGACAACTTCCCCGCCGCCGGACATGTCCGCCACCGTCTCCTCGCCCAATCAGACGCTGCCACGTGGCCTCCCGCGCCTTCCCTCTCCTCCCACCGCGCCGCGGCCCGCCGTAGCCCATGGCCAGCCCGCCCCGGGCCCGAACGCGCCTCGCCGCTCGACCGCGCCTCGCCGCCCGCCCTGCTGAGCTTCGCCGTCGCCGCCATGGGATCCGCCGCCCCTGCTCCTCCCACCAGTGACCGGAGCCACCGTGCCCTCCGCCCGTGGCCGCGCGCAGCCGCGACGCATGCCGTCCCGCCGCCCCGGAGATCTCCACCGCCGCCCCTCACCGGCTCCGGCCCCCACCGGCGAGCTCCTCGTCGCCGGATCTCCTCTCAGGTCATCTCCCTCACTGCAGCGCATGTCTCCGGCGAGATCTCGGCCTTCCTCATTTTCTGCGCTAGATCTGGATCTAGAGAGGTTGACCTCGTTTCATCACTAAGTCCCTTTTCCGTTATATTTTCTAGCCATGTTCATCATAACTCCTCATCCGTAGCTCCGTTTCGTGCATGTGGCATATCGAAATGTTCATCATGATGTCCTCTTCATTTTGTTCCATTGCACCATGCTTGTTTGAGTCCATCTTGATGCCCAAATTGTTGATGCAAGAGTTCTTCATAATGTTAGGTGCTGTTTCTTATCAGTTTATGAGCATTTGTCATTTTTGCCATGATTGTCGTGTACTGCATATGGCTATGAGCTCTACATGTGTTTTGGGATATGCCATGCCATCTTTATAGGGGTGTATGCCATGTATTTTTGTGATCAATGTGGTGACTAGCACAAGCATGCAAAGTAGCTCTCGTGATGTTGCTGATTTCAGGGACTTAGAATTTTCTAAGTCATCTCCCTGATGTTATTTTTATGCCATGTATCCATGTTGCTACAGAGTGATCCATGCCCCTTTTGAGCATGTTCAGTAAGGATGATTTTGAGATATTGTTATGTTCTATCCATCGATGTCTTTGTTTGCAATTATGGAGTACCCTAGCATGACTCAATCTTGCTCTACTTTTGCTATAAAATGTTCCTGGCAGATTGTTTACGTGTTAATAAATTTTGCCAAGGTTGTTGTAGTTGATCCATGCATGCTATGAACTTGTTCTTGCTTTGCTTGGCTTCATGATCATGTCTTCTTGCTGGGTGTATGCTTAGTTTTTCATGAAATGCCTTGTGGTGAGTGCATCGAGCTCGCCGACATGCCTACGTAACTCTGTTTTTGCCATGTCCAGTTTTCTGCTAAGTTTGAATCTGTTAACGAAACTTGCTATATTTACATGGGTGCCATTATATCTTCTGATCCTTTTTGGCTTATGGTCAGTAAGGGACTTTTGTTATATGCTTTGAGTAGATTCATGCCATGCCTTGATTTGCTATGATATGATCCCGTAGCATGTTGTTATCTTGCTCTAAACATTGCTTCCTGATGTTAATTCCTGGCATGTTGTTATTTTCACAAAGTCTGTGATGCTGTTGTCTTTTGCACTTTTGCCATGCTTGTTTGAACCTGCTATTGTGTGATTTAGCCATAGATCAGTGTTCATCTTTTGTCAAGCATCTTGAGTGGATCCCTGCCATGTGCTTTGTTTCTATGTTAGAGTGCAGTAGCTTAGTTTCTTGTTGCATTTTAGATGGCATCGTGCTGTTAATCGAAGAATAGTGCCATTATTGTTTTGCTTGCCATTTGCAAACCGTGCATCCGATTCCGGTGATCTTTATATCGATTTTGACCGAAATCAACTCATCTTTCCAGCGGCGCTCTTGGTTTGCCAAGTTGAGGCATGGTTCAATCTTTTCCTTTCGGAGTACGCATATGCATTGCATATTACATCCCGCATATCATGCCATGTTTTGCATCATGTTCCTTGCGCATTGCACCGTGGTTGATTGTGTTTTCCTTTGCTTGTGTTCTTGACTTGGGTAGAGACGGGAGACGAGTTCGTGTTCGAGGAACCCGTTGAGTCCGTTTACGAGGATCAAGCTTATGTCAACTCGGAGAACTTTGCAGGCAAGATGACCATACCCTCGAAATCACTTCTATCTTTGCTTGCTAGTTGCCCGCTCTTTTGCTATGCTGCTATACCTAACACTTGCTATATCATGCCTCCCATATTTCCATGTCAAGCCTCTAACCCACCTTTCCTAGCAAACCGTTGTGTGGCTATGTTACCGCTTTGCTCAGCCCCTCTTATAGCGTTGCTAGTTGCAGGTGAAGATGGAGTTTGTTCCTTGTTGGAACATGGATTTTTGTTGGGATATAACAATATATATTATTTAGTTAATGCATCTATATACTTGGTAAAGGGTGGAAGGCTCGGCCTTATGCCTGGTGTTTTGTTCCACTCTTGCCGCCCTAGTTTCCGTCATACCGGTGTTATGTTCCTTGATTTTGCGTTCCTTACGCGGTTGGGTTATAATGGGAACCCCTTGACAGTTCGCCTTGAATGAAACTCCTCCAGCAAGGCCCAACCTTGGTTTTCCATTTGCACTAACAACCTAGCCTTTTTCCCTTCGGTTTTCGGAGCCCGAGGGTCATCTTTATTTTAACCCCCCCGGGCTAGTGCTTCTCTAAGTGTTGGTCCGACCTGAGCGATGTCCGGCGCCCCCTGGGCAACCAGGGTCTATGCCAACCCGATGTCTGGCTCATCCGATGTGCCCTGAGAATGAGATATGTGCAGCTCCTATCGCGATTTGTCGGCACATCCAGGCGGCTTTGCTGGTCTTGTTTTACCATTGTCGAAATGTCTTGTAACCGGGATGTGATGGGCTAAGTTGGGAAACCCCTGCAGGGTTTTGAACTTTCGAAAGCCATGCCCGCGGTTATGGGCAGATGGGAATTTGTTAATGTCCGGTTGTAGAAAACTTGACACTTAACTTAATTAAAATGCATCAACCGCGTGTGTAACCGTGATGGTCTCTTCTCGGCGGAGTCCGGGAAGTGAACATGGTTTTGGAGTTATGTTTGAACATAAGTAGTTTTAGGATCACTTCTTGATCACTTCTAGTTCACGACCGTGCTTTGCTTCTCTTCTCGCTCTCATTTGCGTAAGTTAGCCACCATATATGCTTAGTGCTTGCTGCAGCTCCACCTCACTACCTTTTCCTACCCATAAGCTTAAATAGTCTTGATCGCGAGGGTGTGAGATTGCCGAGTCCCCATGACTCACATATTACTTCCAAAACCAGTTGCAGGTGCCAATGATAATCGTGTAGGTGACACAACCCAGCTCAAGGAGGAGCTCGATGAAGATCTTGTTCGTTGTGTTGTTTCGTTTCCAGTTGATTCAGTAGTGGAGCCCAGTCGGGGCGATCGGGGATCTTTTGCTTTAGGGGTTGTCTTTCTTTATTTGGTTCCATAGTCAGACGTTGATTGTATTCTAGATGATGTAATGCTATATTTATGTATTGTGTGAAGTGGCGATTGTAAGCCAACTCTTTATCCCTTTCATATTCAGTACATGGGATGTGTAAAGATTACCGCTCTTGCGACATGCCTACAATGCGGTTATGCCTCTAAGTCGTGCTCCGACACGTGGGAGATCTAGCCGCATCGTGGGTGTTACATCCAACACCCTCAAACCATTGAGATGTGTGAGGGGTTGCTGCACATCCGCGATGTTGAGGGACCAAGGAGGACCAGAAGCGTGGAGACAAGGCTCGAGGCAATGGAGCAACAAGGTTTCAAGTGCCAGGAGATGGTGGAACATGGACTCGACTCCAATCATATAATGATCACGGAGTTCACCCACAACCACAAGCTGGATGATAAGAACATTGGGGAGGCCATCTTTAAGCTTCATGAGAAATTTGAGCGCCTCCAAGCCCAGATCTATGACCTGCAAAACCAAAACTGTGAGTATGAATATAGGTTCAAGAGGATGAGTTTGGCTGCAGATTTGAGGATCACGGAGACTCGATCATCCTTCTATGATGGTGAGCCTATGCCTTGGAAGATGGACGATAATCCGACATCATCAACAACTCCATCATCACCATCTCCAAGGAAGGAGACATAAACACATGGGTATGGGCACTCCCCTTGGCAACTGCCAAGCTTGGGGGAGTGCCCCGGTATCGTATCACCATCACACTTTTATCCTTACCATTTTTCGTAGTTCGATCATTTTGGTAATATCTTGATCTAGTAGAATAAAGTTTTAGTATGATCTAGTTTTGAGTTTTGCCTTATGATCTTTCTATGTAATCGAGTCCGTGAGCTATATATAATAAAGATTAGTGTTTAGTCAAGGGCCTGGTTATCTTGCTATGATCTTGAGGGAATAAAAGAAAATATAAAAAGAAATAAAGAGATCATGTGAATCTTATGGAGAGTAATGACTTCACATATAAAGAGTATGATGAATAAAAGTTGTTGAGAGTTGAAAAACATAGTTTTGGTCATCGTTGCAATTAATAGGAAGTAATAAAGAAAGAGAGGTTTTCACATATAAATATACTATCTTGGACATCTTTTATGATTGTGAGCACTCATTAAAATATGACATGCTAAAGAGTTGCGGTTGGACAAGGAAGATAACGTAATGGGTTATGTTTTCTTACATCTAAAATAAATTATATTGTCATGGATCATCCAACATGTTGAGCTTGCCTTTCCCTCTCATGCTAGCCAAATTCTTTGCACCAAGTAGAGATACTACTTGTGCTTCCAAATATCCTTAAACCCAATTTTGCCATGAGAGTCCACCATATCTACCTATGGATTGAGTAAGATCCTTCAAGTAAGTTGTCATCGTTGCAAGCAATAAAAATTGCTCTCTAAATATGTATGATTTATTAGTGTGGAGAAATAAGCTTTATACGATCTTGTGATATGGAAGAAATAAAAGCGACAGACTGCATAATAAAGGTCCATACCACAAGTGGCAATATAAAGTGACGTTCTTTTGCATTAGGACTTCGTGCATCCAACCATAAAAGCACATGACAACCTCTGCTTCCCTCTGCGAAGGGGCTATCTTTTTATTCTTGTCCTATACTTCATGAAAGAGTCACGGTGATCTTCACCTTTCCTTTTTACATTTTATCCTTTGGCAAGCACAATGTGTTGAAGATACCCTGGTATATATAGCTAATTGGATGTGAGTTTTCATGAACTATTATTGTTGACATTACCCTTGAGGTAAAAGGTTGGGATGCAAAACTATAAGCCCCTATCTTTCTCTGTGTCCGATTAAAACTTCATAACCATAAATATCGCGTGAGTGTTAGCAATTGTGAAAGACTAAATGATGGTTGAGTATGTGGACTTGTTGAAAAGCTCTTATTGACTCTTTCTGATGTTATGATAAACTGCAATTGCCTCAATGACTGAGATTACAATTTGTTGGTTCTCAATGAAGTTTCTGATTCATACTTGAAATTATGACTGAATTATTACTATAGCATAAGAGATCATATGACTATATATATATATATATATATATATATATGTTGCTATCCTAAGAATGATCATGATGCCCTCATGTCCGTATTGTATTTTATCGACACCTCTATCTCTAAACATGTGGACATATTTTTCGATTTCGTCTTTCGCTTGAGGACAAGCGAGGTCTAAGCTTGGGGGAGTTGATACGTCCATTTTTCATCATGCTTTTATATTGATATTTATTGCATTTTGGGCTGTTATTACACATTATGTCACAATACTTATGTCTATTCTCTCTTATTCTAGAAGGTTTACATGAAGAGGGGAATGCCGTCAACTGGAATTCTGGGCTGGAAAAGGAGCAAATATTAGAGACCTATTCTGCACATCTCCAAAAGTCATGAAACTTCACGGGAGCACGTTTCAGAATATATAAAAAATATTGGGCGAAAGAAGTACCAGAGGGGGGCCACCCACCGTCCATGAGGGTGGGGGCGCGCCCTACCCCCCTGGGCGCGCCCCTTGCCTCGTGGGCCCCCTGGCAGCCCTCTGATGCCCATCTTTGGCTATATGAAGTCTTTTGTCGAGAAAAAAAATCATAAGCAAGCTAACAAGATGAAACTCCGCCGCAACGAGGCGGAACCTTGGTGGAACCAATCTATGGCTCCGGCGGAGCTGTTCTGCCGGGGAACTTCCCTCTAGGAGGGGGAAATCATCACCATCGTCATCACCAATGATCCTCTCATCGAGAGGGGGTCAATCTCCATAAACATCTTCACCAGCACCATCTCATCCCAAACCCTAGTTCATCTCTTGTATCCAATCTTTGTCCCAAAGCCTCAGATTGGTACCTGTGGGTTGCTAGTAGTGTTGATTACTCTTTGTAGTTGATGCTAGTTGGTTTATTCGGTGGAAGATCATATGTTCAGATCCTTTATGCATATTAATACTTCTCTGATTATGAACATGAATATGATTTGTGAGTAGTACGTTTGTTCATGAGGACATGGGAGAAGTCTTGCTATAGGTAGTCATGTGAATTTGGTATTCGTTCGATACTTTGATGAGATGTATGTTGTCTTTCCTCTAGTGGTGTCATGTGAACGTCGACTACATGACACTTCACCATTGTTTGGGCCTAGGGGAAGGCATTGGGAAGTAATAAGTAGATGATGGGTTGCTAGAGTGACAGAAGCTTAAACCCTTGTTTATGCGTTGCTTCGTAAGGGGCTTATTTGGATCCATATGTTTCATGCTATAGTTAGGTTTACCTTAATACTTCTGTTGTAGTTGTGGATGCTTGCAATAGGGGTTAATCATAAGTGGGATGCTTGTCCAAGGAAGGACAGTACCCAAGCACCGGTCCACCCACATATCAAATTATCAAAGTACCGAACGTGAATCATATGAACGTGATGAAAACTAGGTTGACGATAATTTCCATGTGTCCTCAGGAGCGCTTTCCTTTATATAAGAGTTTGTCCAGGCTTGTCCTTTGCTACAAAAAGGATTGGGCCATCTTGCTGCACCTTATTTACTTTTATTACTTGTTACTCGTTACAAATTACCTTACCACAAAATCATCTATTACTGATAATTTCAGTGCTTGCAGAGAATACCTTGCTGAAAATTGCTTATCATTTCCTTCTGCTCCTCGTTGGGTTTGACACTCTTACTTATCGAAAAGGCTATGATAGATCCCCTACACTTGTGGGTCATCAGTCACCTCCATAAACGAGAAAGATATCCTTAGTCCTTTTCAGGTATTTCAGGATGTTCCTGACCATTGTCCAGTGATCCATTCCTAGATTACTTTGGCACCTCCCTGCTAAACTGATAGCAAGGCATACATCAGGTCTGGTACATAGCATTGCATACATGATAGAACCTATGACTGAAGCATAGGGAATGACTTTCGTTTTCTCTCTATCTTCTGCAATGGTCGGGCATTGAGTCTGACTCAACTTCACACCTTGTAACACAGGCAAGAACCCTTTCTTTGCTTGATCCATTTTCAACTTCTTCAAAACTTTATCAAGGTATGTGCTTTGTGAAAGTCCATTCAAGCATCTTGATCTATCTCTATAGATCTTGATGCCCAATATATAAGCAGCTTCACCGAGGTCTTTCATTGAAAAATTCTTATTTAAGTATCCTTTTATGCTATTCAAAAATTCAGTATCATTTCCGATTAGCAATGTCATCCACATATAATATCAGAAATGCTACAGAGCTTCCACTCACTTTCTTGTAAATATAGGCTTCTCCAAAAGTCTGTATAAAACCATATGCTTTGATCGCACTATCAAAGCGTGTATTCCAACTCCGAGAGGCTTGCACCAGTCCATAAATGGATCGCTAGAGCTTGCACACTTTGTTAGCACCTTTTGGATCGACAAAACCTTCTGGTTGCATCATATACAACTCTTCTTTAGGATATACATTAAGGAATGCAGTTTTGACATCCATTTGCCAAATTTCATAATCATAAAATGCGGCAATTGCTAACATGATTCGGACGAACTTAAGCATCGTTACGGGTGAGAAGGTCTCATCATAGTCAACTCTGTGAACTTGTCAAAAACCTTTTGCAACAAGTCGAGCTTTTTAGATAGTAACATTACCGTCAGCATCAGTCTTCTTCTTGAAGATCCATTTATTCTCTATGGCCTGCCGATCATCGGGCAAGTCAACCAAAGTCCACACTTTGTTCTCATACATGGATCCCATCTCAGATTTCATGGCCTCAAGCCATTTTGAGGAATCTGGGCTCATCATGGCTTCCTCATAGTTCGTAGGTTCATCATGGTCAAGTAACATGACCTCCAGAACAGGATTACCGTACTACTCTGGTGCGGATCTTACTCTGGTTGACATATGAGGTTCGGTAGTAACTTGATCAGAAGTTTCATGATCATCATCATTAGCTTCCTCACTTACTGGTGTAAGAATCACTGGAACTGATTTCTGAGATGAACTACTTTCCAATAAGGGAGTAGGTACAATTACCTCGTCAAGTTCTACTTTCCTCCCACTCACTTCTTTTAAGAGAAACTCCTTCTCTAGAAAGGATCCATTTTTAGCAATGAATATCTTGCCTTCGGATCTGTGATAGGAGGTGTACCCGACAGTTTCCTTTGGGTATCCTATGAAGACACATTTCTTTGATTTGGGTTTGAGCTTATCAGTGAAGCTTTTTCACATAAGCATCACAGCCCCAAACTTTAAGAAATGACAACTTGGTTTCTTGCCAAACCACAGTTCATAAGGTGTCGTCTGAACGGATTTTGATGGTGCCCTATTTAACGTGAATGTAGCCGTCTCTAAAGCATAACCCCAAAATGATAGTGGTAAATCAGTGAGAGACATCATAGATCATACCATATCTAATAAAGTGTAGTTACGACATTTGGACACACCATTACGTTGTGGTGTTCCATGTGGCGTGAGTTGCGAAATTATTCCGCATTGTTTCAAATGAAAACCAAACTCATAACTCAAATATTCACCTCTATGATCAGATCGTAGAAACTTAATTTTCTTGTTACGATGATTTTCCACTTCACTCTGAAATTCTTTGAACTTTTCAAAGGTTTCAGACTTATGTTTCATTAAGTAGATATACCCATATCTGCTCAAATCATCTATGAAGGTAAGAAAATAACGATACCCGCCGCGAGCATCAACACTCATCGGACCGCAAACATCAGTACGTATTATTTCCAACAAGTCTGTTGCTCGCTCCATTGTTCCGGAGAATGGAGTCTTAGTCATCTTGTCCATGAGGCATGGTCCGCAAGCATCAAGTGATTCATAATCAAGTGATTCCAAAAGCCCATCAGCATGGAGTTTCTTCATGTGCTTTACACCAATATGACCTAAACGGAAGTGCCACAAATAAGTTGCACTATCATTATTAAACTTATATCTTTTGGCTTCAATACTATGAACATGTGTATCACTACTATCAAGATTAAGTAAAAATAGACCACTCATCAAGGGTGCATGACCATAAAAGATATTGCTCATATAAATAGAACAACCATTATTCTCTGATTTAAATGAATAACCGTCTCGCATCAAACAAGATCCAGATATAATGTTCATGCTCAACATTGGCACCAAATAACAATTATTTAGGTCTAATACTAATCCCGAAGGTAGATGTAGAGGTAGCGTGCCAACGGCGATTACATCGACTTTGGAACCATTTCCCACGTGTATCGTCACCTCACCCTTAGCCAATCTTCGCTTAATCCGTAGCCCCTGTTTCAAGTTGCAAATATTAGCAACTGAACCAGTATAAAATACCCAGGCGCTACTGCAAGCATTAGTAAGGTACACATCAATAACATGTATATCAAATATACCTTTCGCTTTGCCATCCTTCTTCTCCGCCAAATACTTGGGGTAGTTCCGCTTCCAGTGACCAGTCCCTTTGCAGTAGAAGCACTCAGTCTTAGGCTTAGGTCCAGACTTGGGCTTCTTCACTTGAGCAGCAACTTTCTTGCCATTCTTCTTGAAGTTCCCCTTCTTCCCTTTACCCTTTTTCTTAAACCTGGTGGTCTTGTTGACCATCAACACTTGATGCTCTTTCTTGATTTCTACCTCTGCAGCCTTTAGCATTGCGAAGAGCTCAGGAATTGTCTTATCCATCCCTTGCATATTATAGTTCATCACGAAGCTCTTGTAGCTTGGTGGCAGTGATTGAAGAACTCTGTCAGTGACACTATCATCGGGAAGATTAACTCCTAGCTGAGTTAAGTGGTTGTGGTACCCAGACATTCTGAGTATATGTTCACTGACAGAACTATTCTCCTACATCTTGTAGCTGTAGAACTTATTGGAGACTCCATATCTCTCAATCCGAGCATTTGCTTGAAATATTAACTTCAACTCCTAGAACATCTCATATGCTCCATGACGTTCAAAACGTCGTTTCAAGTCCCGGTTCTAAGCCATAAAGCATGGCACACTGAACTATCGAGTAGTCATCAGCTTTGCTCTGCCAGGTGTTCACAACATCTGGCGTTGCTCCTGCAGCGGGTTTGTCACCTAGCGGTGCTTCCTGGACGTAATTCTTCTGTGCAGCAATGAGGATAATCCTCAAGTTACGGACCCAGTCTGTGTAGTTGCTACCATCATCTTTCAACTTAGCTTTCTCTAGGAATGCATTAAAATTCAACGGAACAACAACACGGGCCATCTATCTACGATAACATAGACATGCAAAATACTATCAGGTACTAAGTTCATGATAAATTAAAGTTCAATTAATCAAATTACTTAAGAACTCCCATTTAGATAGACATCCCTCTAATCATCTAAGTGATCACACGATCCATATCAACTAAAGCATGCCGATCATCACGTGAGATGGAGTAGTTTTCAATGGTGAACATCACTATGTTGATCATATCTACTATATGATTCACGCTCGACCTTTCGGTCTCAGTGTTCCGAGGCCATATCTGCATATGCTAGGCTCATCAAGTTTAACCCGAGTATTCCGCGTGTGCAAAACTGGCTTGCACCCATTGTATGTGAACGTAGGGGTTATCACACCCGATCATCACGTGGTGTCTTGGCACGACGAACTGTAGCAACGGTGCATACTTAGGGAGAACACTTATACCTTGAAATTTAATGAGAGATCATCTTATAATGCTACCGCCGAACTAAGCAAAATAAGATGCATAAAAGATAAACATCACATGCAATCAATATAAATGATATGATATGGCCATCGTCATCTTGTGCCTTTGATCTCCATCTCCAAAGCACCGTCATGATCACCATCGTCACCGGCTTGACACCTTGATCTCCATCGAAGCATCGTTGTCGTCTTGCCAACTATTGCTTCTACGACTATCACTACTGTTTAGTGATAAAGTAAAGCAGTTACATGGCGATTGCATTTCATACAATAAAGCGACAACCATATGGCTCCTGCCAGTTGCCGATAACAACTCTGTTACAAAACATGATCATCTCATACAATAAAATTTAGCATCATGTCTTGACCATATCACATCACAACATGCCCTACAAAAGCAAGTTAGTCGTCCTCTACTGTCGGATTTCGGGTTCCAGCAGACCCTTAAGGTTCGAACACTGGGGTGCGCGCGGAAATCACGCGTTCTACCTCCCCGTCTCACAAAGATCTAAAACTACTAAAAGAATCACACAAGAGACACAAGATTTATACTGGTTCGGGCCACCATTGTGGTGTAATACCCTACTCCAGTGTGTGGTGGATGGATTGCCTCTTGGGGCGATGATGAAGAACAATACAAGGAAGAACAGCCTCGCGAGGGTCTGTTCTTGGCTGGGGTGATGAACTGCTGGGAGGAGTTCGGTCACCTTCTCTCTCTCTCTCTCTCTCTCTCTGCTTGCTAGCCCGAACCGAACCGAGCCCTGTGTGTCTAATCTTCCAACCGATCGAACCCCCTCAACCTAAAGACCGAACCCCTTGCTATGTGGGCGGCTGGTCCTATTTATAGGGGCCCTGGTCCTCTTCCCAAATATTGAGCGGGAAGGGAGCCAACAATGGCGGGCTAATTTGAAGGGGGACAGCAAGTACTCTTATCCTGACTAAAGGTGGTCTTCGCCTGCGAAAGACTCTGCGGTGATGCCGTGCTAGGCTCCATGGTGACCTCCGTCTCGTAGTCCGCTTGGTCCTGGTCTTGTTGCACCAAAACGGCAACCTTTGCCTGATGCCTCGGTACTCCGCGGCTGCGCTTGCCCCCTTTGCACCAAAGAGGAAAGGAGAACGCTGCGCGCGCTAGCGCCCGCCTGGCGCCCTCGATCGTCATGGCTTGCGTCACTGGCACCTCGCGAGGTACCCCACCTTGATATCTCTGTCTCCTCGCGAGCCAGCCTGAGGAGGCTGCGCTTGAGGATGCATCGTGTCGTCCGCCTCGCGAGGCTTGGCCCCTCGCGAGGGTCTTGAGTCTTGTGCTTGATGAAGATGGGCCATGTTGGGCCCCCATTCGAGCCACGCCGCAGGCCGTAGGCAGGCAAGTCTAGGGCCCCCGTTCCCAGAACGCCGACAGTAGCCCCCGGGCCCGTGGCGCGCATGGGCTTGGCCGTGCCGAGAGGCGAAAGGGCAAGGGCGAAGCGCCGCGGGCCCTAACAGCCTGCGGCCTTGGGCGCTGTGTGGCGGTTGACAGGACGTGGGTGCTTCAGCAACCACACAGGTTGGTAAAGGAGCGGCATCTGCCCAGACTTCGCCTTTTGCTCTCTCCGGTCATCGCTCAGATCCCCTTTCTTGCGCCTTCCCTTTCTTCCTCTAAACTTCCAGATCTACTCCAGCTGCATGACCTAGGAAGCCATGGTGCCTCACCAGCCTTCGGCCAAAGCTTGGTACTCCCCTGCTCTGGATCCGCCGAATGTGTCCAAGGCGAGCTTCGCCCGGCTGTGCCGGATGGCGACGGCTCAGGGCGTCAACGGGACGGAGGTGTTCAAGGCCGGCTCCGCCACCCCTGAGGACCGAGGGAGCACCTTTTATCCTCTCTTTGTAAGCTCCATTGCTGCGGGCCTGGTGCCTCCCTTCTCCGAATTCTTCTTCTCTGTCCTCCGCCACTACAACTTGCAGGCTCTGCATCTCCATCCCAACTCTGTCCTTCTCCGGGCGATCTTCACTTACTACTGCGAGGCCCACATGGGGGTGCAGCCTTCGGTGGCCCTGCTGCGCCACTACTTCTCCCTCCGGGTCTCCGGCAGCTCTCTTTCTGCGTGTGCGGGCTTTGTCGCGTATAGCGGCACCATTGCCATCTCGAGTCCCGGGAAGAGGATTGAGGGCTTCAGGAGCAACTGGGTCTTGGCAGATGTCGGGCGCATCCACCCTCGGCTGATCTTGCCCACGGAGCAACCCGTGAGCACCAGCGACTGGTGCCGAGCGGAGCTCACGGACCCCCGCGTGAAGCCGGTGTTGGAGAAGATGGATGCGGACCTGAGGCCGGCCAACATGGCGACGGCGAAGTTGACCGGTGCGTCACTGCTGAAGGAATTCCTGGAGCACCAGCTGGCCCCACTCCGGGAGTACTCTCCTCCAATGTGGAGGCCTCATCCGTGCCTCGAGGCTGTGGACGAAGAGGATGTGACCACGGTTCTCCAATCTCTGGTCGGGGGCGAGGTGGCAAGGCCGAAGGGCGCTCCCAAGCCCTTGTTCCTTCGTGACGACTGGAAGCGGGTGGTGAAGTCCATGCCTGTTTTTAACGGGGACGGGCTCGTGCCCGCGGTGGCTTCTGAAGGACCGGTGGATGTGCCCTTTGGTGACTCCAGCGATGAGGAGGAGGGCCAAGAGGAGCGGGGAGAGGGGCCCAACTCTGGGGCGACCGACGGAGAGTCGAGGGCTCCCCTCCCTCGGCGCTCGCCCCGTACTCTCCGCCTTTCGCCGAGCGATGATGATGATGATGTGCTGGTGTTGGAAATATGCCCTAGAGGCAATAATTAATTGATTATTATTATATTTCCTTGGTCATGATAATCGTTTATTATCCATGCTAGAATTGTATTGATAGGAAACTCAGATACATGTGTGGATACATAGACAGCACCATGTCCCTAGTAAGCCTCTAGTTGACTAGCTCGTTGATCAATAGATGGTCACGGTTTCCTGACCATGGACATTGGATGTCATTGATAACGGGATCACATCATTAGGAGAATGATGTGATGGACACGACCCAATCCTAAGCCTAGCACAAGATCACGTAGTTCATATGCTAAAGCTTTTCTAATGTCAAGTATCATTTCCTGAGACCATGAGATTGTGCAACTCCCGGATACCGTAGGAATACTTTGGGTGTGCCAAACGTCACAACGTAACTGGGTGGCTATAAAGGTGCACTACGGGTATCTCCAAAAGTGTCTGTTGGGTTGGCACGAATCGAGACTGGGATTTGTCACTCCGTGTGACGGAGAGGTATCTCTGGGCCCACTCGGTAGGACATCATCATAATGTGCACAATGTGATCAAGGAGTTGATCACGGGATGATGTGTTACGGAATGAGTAAAGAGACTTGCCGGTAACGAGATTGAACAAGGTATCGGGATACCGACGATCGAATCTCGGGCAAGTACAATACCGCTAGACAAAGGGAATTGTATACGGGATTGATTGAATCCTGGACATCGTGGTTCATCCGATGAGATCATTGTGGAGCATGTGGGAGCCAACATGGGTATCCAGATCCCGCTGTTGGTTATTGACCGGAGAACGTCTCGGTCATGTCTGCATGGTTCCCGAACCCGTAGGGTCTACACACTTAAGGTTTGATGACGCTAGGGTTATAAAGGAAGTTTGTATGTGGTTACCGAATGTTGTTCGGAGTTCTGGATGAGATCCCGGATGTCACGAGGAGTTCCGGAATGGTCCAGAGGTAAAGATTTATATATGGGAAGTCTTTTTTCGGTCGTCGGAAAAGTTTCACGCATTATCGGTATTGTACCGGGAGTGCCGAAAGGGGTCCAGGGGTCCACTTGCCCCGGGGGGCCACATGGGCTGTTGGGGTGTGCGCCTTGGCCTATATGGGCCAAGGGCACCAGCCCCAAGAGGCCCATGCACCAAGAGATAAGGGAAAGGAAGAGTCCTAAAGGGGGAAGGCACCTCCTAGGTGCCTTGGGGAGGATGGACTCCTCCCTGGCCGCACCCTTCCTTGGAGGAAGGGCCAAGGCTGCGCCCCCCCTCTCCCTTGGCCCTATATATAGTGGGGGGAAGGGAGGGCAGCCGCACCAATGTTCTGGCGCAGCCCTCCCCCTCTCCCAAGTCCTTCTCCTCTCCTGTGGTGCTTGGCGAAGCCCTGCAGGATTGCCACGCTCCTCCACCACCACCACGCCGTCGTGCTGCTGCTGGATGGAGTCTTCCTCAACCTCTCCCTCTCTCCTTGCTAGATCAAGGTATGGGAGACGTCACCGGGCTGTACGTGTGTTGAACGCGGAGGTGCCATCCGTTCGGCACTAGGATCTCCGGTGATTTGGATCACGACGAGTACGACTCCATCAACCCCGTTCTCTTGAAGGCTTCCGCTTAGCGATCTACAAGGGTATGTAGATGCACTCTCCTCCCCTCGTTGCTGGTCTCTCCATAGATAGATCTTGGTGACACGTAGGAAAATTTTGAATTTCTGCTACGTTCCCCAACAGTGGTATCAGAGCTAGGTCTATTGCGTAGATTCTATGCACGAGTAGAACACAAAGTAGTTGTGGGCGTTGATTTTGTCAATTTACTTGCTGTTACTAGTCTTATCTTGATTCAGCGGCATCGTGGGATGAAGCGGCCCGGACCGACCTTACACGTACTCTTACGTGAGACTGGTTCCACCGACTGACATGATCCAGTTGCATAAGGTGGCTAGCGGGTGTCTGTCTCTCCCACTTTAGTCGGATCGGCTTCGATGAAAAGGGTCCTTATGAAGGGTAAATAGCAATTGGCATATCACGTTGTGGTTTTTGCGTAGGTAAGAAACGTTCTTGCTAGAAACCCAAAGCAGCCACGTAAAACATGCAAACAACAATTAGAGGACGTCTAACTTGTTTTTGCAGGGTATGCTATGTGATGTGATATGGCCAAAGGATGTGATGAATGATATATGTGATGTATGAGATGATCATGTTCTTGTAATAGGAATCACGACTTGCATGTCGATGAGTATGACAACCGGCAGGAGCCATAGGAGTTGTCTTAATTTATTTATGACCTGCGTGTCAACATAAACGTCATGTAATTAATTTACTTTATTGCTAACCGTTAGCTGTAGTAGTAGAAGTAATAGTTGGCGATACAACTTCATGAAGACACGATGATGGAGATCATGGTGTCATGCCGGTGACGATGATGATCATGGAGCCCCAAGATGGAGATCAAAGGAGCTATATGATATTGGCCATATCATGTCACTATTATTTGATTGCATGTGATGTTTATCATGTTTTTGCATCTTATTTGCTTAGAACGACGGTAGTAAATAAGATGATCCCTCATTAAAATTTCAAGAAAGTGTTCCCCCTAACCGTGCACCATTGCGAAAGTTCGTCATTTCGAAGCACCACATGATGATCGGGTGTGATAGATTCTTACGTTCGAATACAACGGGTGTTGACGAGCCTAGCATGTACAGACATGGCCTCGGAACACATGCAAAACACTTAGGTTGACTTGACGAGCCTAGCATGTACAGACATGGCCTCGGAACACAAGAGACCGAAAGGTCGAGCATGAGTCGTATGGTAGATACGATCAACATGAAGATGTTCACCGATGTTGACTAGTCTGTCTCACGTGATGATCGGACACGGCCTAGTTGAATCGGATCATGTAATCACTTAGATGACTAGAGGGATGTCTATCTGAGTGGGAGTTCATAAGATGAACTTGATTATCCTGAACATAGTCAAAAGGTCTTCGCAAATTATGTCGTAGCTCACGCTTTAGTTCTACTGTTTAGATATGTTCCTAGAGAAAAAAATTAGTTGAAAGTTGATAGTAGCAATTATGCAGACAGTAAAAGGCTTATGTCCTTAATGCACCGCTCAGTGTGCTGAACCTCGAACGTTGTCTGTGGATGTTGCGAACATCTGACATACACGTTTTGATAACTACGTGATAGTTCAGTTAAACGGTTTAGAGTTGAGGCACCGAAGACGTTTTGAAACGTCGCGAAACATATGAGATGTTTTGAGGGCTGAAATTGGGATTTCAGGCTCATGCCCACGTCAAGAGGTATAAGACCTCTGACGAGTTTCTTAGCCTGCAAACTAAGGGAGAAAAGCTCAATTGTTGAGCTTGTGCTCAGATTGTCTGAGTACAACAATCGCTTGAATCAAGTGGGAGTTGATCTTCCAGATGAGATAGTGATGTTTCTCCGAAGTCATTACCACCAAGCTACTAGAGCTTCGTGATGAACTATAATATATCAGGGACATATATGATGATCCTTGAGATATTCGCGATGTTTGACACCACAAAAGTAGAAATCAAGAAGGAGCATCAATTGTTGATGGTTGGTGAAACCACTAGTTTCAAGAAGGGCAAGGGAAAAAAAGGGATGCTTCATGAAACGGCAATTCAGCTGCTGCTCTAGTGAAGAAACCCAAGGTTGAACCCAAACCCGAGACTAAGTGCTTCTGTAATAAGAGGAACAGCCACTGGAGCAGAATTACCCTAGATACTTGGTAGATGAGAAGGCTGGCAAGGTCAATAGAAGTATATTGGATATACATTGTGTTAATGTGTACTTTACTAGTACTCCTAGTAGCACCAGGGTATTAGATACCGGTTCGGTTACTAAGTGTTAGTAACTCGAAATAAAAGCTACGGAGTAAACGGAGACTAGCTAAAGGTGAGCTGGCGATATGTGTTGGAAGTTTTTCCAAGCTTGATGTGATCAAGCATCGCACGCTCCCTCTACCATCGAGATTGGTGTTTGCGTTGAGCATAGACATGACTGGATTATGTCTATCGCAATACGGTTATTCATTTAAGGAGAATAATGGTTACTCTATTTATTTGAATAATACCTTCAATGGTCTTGCACCTAAAATGAATGGTTTATTGAATATCGATCGTAGTGATACACATATTCATGCCAAAAGATATAAGATAGTAATGATAGTACCACCTACTTGTGGCACTGCCACGTAAGTCATATCGGTGTAAAATGCATGTAGAAGCTCCATGTTGATGGATCTTTGGGTTCACTCGTTTTGAAAAGTTTGAGACATGCGAACCATGTCTATTGGTGTATATGCATGAAGAAACTCCATGCAAATGGACCGTTTGGACTCACTTGATTTCGAATCACTTGAGACATGCAAATCATACCACATGGGCAAGATGACTGAAAGCCTCGTTTTCTGTAAAATGGAACTAGAAAGCAACTTGTTGGAAGTAATACATTTTGATGTGTGCAGTCCAATGAGTGCTGAGGCGTGTAGTGGATATCGTTATGTTCTTACTTCACAGATTATTTGAGTAGATGTTGAGTATATTTACTTGATGAATCACGAGTCTAAATTATTGAAAGGTTCAAGTAATTTCAGGGTGAAGTTGAAAGATCGTCGTGACAAGAGGATAAAAGATCTATGATATGATCATAGAGATGAATATCTGAATTACGAGTTTGGCACAGAATTAAGACATTGTGGAAATTGTTTCACAACTAATACAGCTTGGAACACCATAATGTGATGGTGTGTCCGAACATCATAACTGCACCCTATTGGATATGATGCATACCATGATGTCTCTTATCGAATTACCACGATAGTTTATGGGTTAGGCATTAGAGATAACCACATTCACTTTAAAAAGGGCACCACATAATTCTGATGAGATGACACCGTATGAACCATGGTTTAGAGAAACCTAAGCTGTCATTTCTTAAAAGTTTGGGGCTGCGACGCTTATGTGGAAAAGTTTCAGGCTGATAAGCTCGAACCCAAAACGGATAAATGCATCTTCATAGGACACCCAAAATAGTTGGGTATACCTCCTGTCTCAGATTCAAAAGCAATAAGGGATTGTTTCTAGAATCGGGTCCTTTCTCGAGGAAAGGTTTCTCTTGAAAAATTGAGTGGGAGGATGGTGGAGATTTGATGAGGTTATTGAACCGTCTCTTCAACTAGTGTGTGGCAGGGCACAGGGAGTTGTTCCTGTGGCACCTACACCAATTGAAGTGGAAGCTTATAATAGTGATCATGAAACTTCAGATCAAGTCACTACCAAACCTCGTGGGATGACAAGGATGCGTACTACTTCAGAGTGGTATGTAATCCTGTCTTGGAAGTCATGTTGCTAGACAACAATGAACCTACGAACTATGGAGAAGCGGCGGTGGGCCTGGATTCCGATAAATGGCTCGAGGCCATATAATCCGAGAGAGGATCCATATATGAAAACAAAGTGTAGACTTTGGAAGAACTACTTGATGGTCGTAAGGCTGTTAGGTACATATGGATTTTAAAAGGAAGACGGACAATGATGGTAAGTATCACCATTAAGAAAGCTAGACTTGTTGTTAAGATGTTTTCTGACAAGTTCAAGGAGTTGACTACGATGAGACTTTCTCACTCGTAGCGATGCTGAGAGTCTGTTGGAATTATATTAGCAATTACTGCATTATTTATGAAATCTTACAGTTAGGATGTCAAAACATTGTTTCCTCGACGATTTTTGAGGAAAGGTTGTATGTGATACAACCGGAAGGTTTTGTCAATCCTGAAAGATGCTAATAAGTAAGCAAAGCTCCAGCAATCCTTCTAAGGACTGGAGTAAGCATCTCGGAGTTGGAATATACACTTTGATGGAGTAATCAAAGTTTATGGGTTTATACAAAGTTTGTTAGAAACTTGTATTTACAATAAAGTGAGTGGGAGCACTATGACATTTCTGATAAGTATATGTGGATGACATATTGTTGATCAGAAATGACGTAGAATTTCTGGAAAGCATATAGGGTTATTTGGAAAGTGTTTTTCAATGAAAGCCTAGATTAAGCTACTTGAACATTGAGCATCAAGATCTATAAGGATAGATCAAAACGCTTAATGGTACTTTCAAATGAGCACATACCTTGACATGATCTTGAAGGTGTTCAAGATGGATCAGTCAAAGGAGTTCTTGCCTGAGTTGTAAGGTATGAAGTTAAGACTTAAAGCTCGACCACGGCAGAATAGAGAGAAAGGACGAAGGTCGTCCCCTATGCTTAAGACGTAGGCTCTACAGTATGCTATGCTGTGTACCGCACCTGAAGTGTGCCTTGCCATGAGTCAGTCAAGGGGTACAAGAGTGATCCAAGAATGGATCACAGGACAACGGTCAAAGTTATCCTTAGTAACTAGTGGACTAAGGAATTTTCTCGATTATGGAGGTGGTAAAAGAGTTCATCGTAAAGGGTTACGCCGATGCAAACTTTGACACTAATCCAGATTATTCTGAGTAGTAAACTGGATTCGTATAGTAGAACAGTTATTTGGAATAGCTCCAAATAGAACGTGGTAGCTGCATCTAGAAGATGACATAGAAATTTGCGAAGTACATACAGATCTGAATGTTTCAGACCCGTTGACTGAAACCTCTCTCACAAGCATAACATGATCAGACCCTAAACTCTTTGGGTGTTAGTCACATGGGGATGTGACCTTGAGTGTTTATCACATATCGATGTGAACTAGATTATTGACTCTAGTGCAAGTGGGAGACTGTTGGAAATATGCCCTAGAGGCAATAATAAATTGATTATTATTATATTTCCTTGTTCATGATAATCGTTTATTATCCATGCTAGAATTGTATTGATAGGAAACTCAGATACATGTGTGGATACATAGACATCACCATGTCCCTAGTAAGCCTCTAGTTGACTAGCTCGTTGATCAATAGATGGTCACAGTTTCCTGACCATGGACATTGGATGTCGTTGATAACGGGATCACATCATTAGGAGAATGATGTGATGGACAAGACCCAATCCTAAGCCTAGCACAAGATCACGTAGTTCATATGCTAAAGCTTTTCTAATGTCAAGTATCATTTCCTTAGACCATGAGATTGTGCAACTCCCGGATACCGTAGGAATACTTTGGGTGTGCCAAACGTCACAATGTAACTGGGTGGCTATAAAGGTGCACTACGGCTATCTCCGAAAGTGTCTGTTGGGTTGGCACGAATCGAGACTGGGATTTGTCACTCCGTGTGACGGAGAGGTATCTCTGGGCCCACTCGGTAGGACATCATCATAATGTGCACAATGTGATCAAGGAGTTGATCACGGGATGATGTGTTACGAAACGAGTAAAGAGACTTGCCGGTAACGAGATTGAAGAAGGTATTGGGATACCGACGATCGAATCTCGGGCAAGTACAATACCGCTAGACAAAGGGAATTGTATACGGGATTGATTGAATCCTCGACATTGTGGTTCATCCGATGAGATCATCGTGGAGCATGTGGGAGCCAACATGGGTATCCAGATCCCACTGTTGGTTATTGACCGAAGAACGTCTCGGTCATGTCTGCATGGTTCCCGAACCCGTAGGGTCTACACACTTAAGGTTCGATGACGCTAGGGTTATAAAGGAAGTTTGTATGTGGTTACCGAATGTTGTTCGGAGTTCTGGATGAGATCCCGGACGTCACGAGGAGTTCCGGAATGGTCCGGAGGTAAAGATTTATATATGGGAAGTCTTTTTTTGGTCGCCGGAAAAGTTTCACGCATTATCGGTATTGTACCGGGAGTGCCGAAAGGGGTCCGGGGGTCCACCAAGGGGGTCCACCTGCCCCGGGGGGCCACATGGGCTGTTGGGGTGTGCGCCTTGGCCTATATGGGCCAAGGGCACCAGCTCCAAGAGGCCCATGCGCCAAGAGATAAGGGAAAGGAAGAGTCCTAAAGGGGGAAGTCACCTCCTAGGTGCCTTGGGGAGGATGGACTCCTCCCTGGCCGCACCCTTCCTTGGAGGAAGGGCCAAGGCTGCGCCCCCTCTCCCTTGGCCCTATATATAGTGGGGGGAAGGGAGGGCAGCCGCACCAATGTTCTGGCGCAGCCCTCCCCCTCTCCCAAGTCCTTCTCCTCTCCCGTGGTGCTTGGCGAAGCCCTGCAGGATTGCCACGCTCCTCCACCACCACCACGCCGTCGTGCTGCTGCTGGATGGAGTCTTCCTCAACCTCTCCCTCTCTCCTTGCTGGATCAAGGCATGGGAGACGTCACCGGGTTGTACGTGTGTTGAACGCGGAGGTGCCGTCCGTTCGGCACTAGGATCTCCGGTGATTTGGATCACGACGAATACGACTCCATCAACCCCGTTCTCTTGAACGCTTCCGCTTAGCGATCTACAAGTGTATGTAGATGCACTCTCCTCCCCTCGTTGCTGGTCTCTCCATAGATAGATCTTGGTGACACGTAGGAAAATTTTGAATTTCTGCTATGTTCCCCAACAGCTGGGCAGCGGGAGCTCGCCCCCGATTCTGAAGAAGGACAGGACCGCGCTGATCTCCCATGGGTCCGTCCTGACTTCAGGGCAAACCGTGGACGCGCCTTCTGCTTCTAAGGTCGACCCTTCCAGCTGGCTGTCAGGCTTCAAGTTAGGCCGGAGGCTGCCCGAGCTCGCCGGCGAAGACCCGTAAGTGCTGGATCCTTGCTCTTTTGTTTCTCGTTCCGCCTACGAGGCTTGATGATTGCTTCTCTTGAATAGGCTGGCGCCCGCGGCGAAGAAACCGAAGGGGGCTCCTGAGGTCCCACCTGCGGTGATGCCTTGGCCTGCAGGGGAGGGAGATCGTGCTGCGCGGGCCTCTCCTACCCGTTCATCCTTGTGAGGCTTGGCTGAGCTGGCTGGGGCGAGCTTAGCCCCCATGGCCCAAGTGACTCCGTAGGTGCCCTCATCTGGCGCCGCTGCTACGGCTGCGGAGGTGCAGCGGACTCTGCTTCGGGACACTACGGCCTCGCCGCCGTTACCTTCTCCTCCCGTTCTACTGGTGGTTGCTTCCTCAGCTCCTCCTGTTGTCCTGGAGTGTGCTGATGCTACTCCGTCTTCTTCTTCCATCTTGGAGCGTGCCGCCGCTGAACTGGACCGGCTGCGGCAGGACCTTCTCGGCGCCGACCCTCGCTTGGTGGCCGGGCGCCTGGAAGTTGCTTCGGGTGGATTCGCTCTGATGCTTCGATTCGGGCGGCGTTGGTTCAGGCCTCAACGGCCTGTGACGGAGAGAGGGAAGCCACCCTCGAAGCGAAGGCTGCTCGCGACGCAGCCCTGGGGGAAGTGGTCGAAGTCCGCGGCCATTGCAAGGTGCTGGAGGACGAGCTGCAAGGCCTGTGGGGCCAGCTTGCGGAGGAGGTCCGCCTGCACCAAGAGCTGGAGAAGGGGGCGAAGGCGCGCGAGGCAGCGCTCGAGGACCAGGAGGCCAAGCTCAAGAAGCACCGCGACCACTTAGGCGCGTTGAAGAAGGAGCTGGAGGCGACGAAGGCCGAGCTGGACGCCAAGGCCCGGGTTCTTGCCGAGGATCGCGTGGCCTTCGTGGACATGGAGAAAGATGCCCGTGCTTTGCTGAAGATGCTTTATGAGAGCGGCCTGGACAGCCCGCTAGCTGGTGACGAGGATGGCCCCGCCAAGCTGCTTCCCTTCCTGGTTAAGGCCCTTGGGGATGTCTCCCTTGGCATCGGCCCCGCGGCCGAGGCCGAGGTGCACGTCTTGTCTTCTGCTGTGCTGACGCGGGTCTTCGCCCACGTCTACCGTCATGATCCCGACGCCGACCTCGACGACCTGCTGGAACCGGTGAGCGGCGAGGGTGCTGCCACCGCTGTCGAAGCCGTGAAGGGGCGCGCGGAGGCGCTGCTGAGGAAGTTCCGGGCCTTCAGCACCAAGCCAAGACAAGGCGCTGCCGGCCCCGCTGCTCCATGAGGCGAAGCCGCTCCGCACAGCTTTACCGCCGACAAGTGACTCCCTTCCATCCCTGTTCTTCTTTCAATTCCTGCACACGTACCATGCCTCAGGGAGGCATTTAAACTTGCGTTTGGTATTGAGATGACAGTATGGACTGTAATATTTGCTTTTAAGTTCCTTGGATTTTATGCTTTTCTTCCCTACTTGCTTGTGTTCTACGCCGGCAGAGCCCGGCCCCGCGCATGCCTCACCCAGCATTAGCCCCGACCGGAAACCAGGACGGGACCAAAGGAGTGAGGGGCCACGTGACAAGTTAGGCTCCTGAGTCGCGATGCTCAGGAGTCCCCCTTGGCGCGCGAACAACAAGTAGGGAAGCGTGATGTAGGCGTGTCTTCCGTTCTACGTCTGCAGAGCCCGACTCCGCGCGTACCTCACCTAGCATAGCCTTTCGGAACTAAGGAGTGAGGGGCTATGGAGCCAGTTAGGCCCCTGAGTCGCGATCCTCAGGAGTCCCCCTTGACGCGCGAATGACGGGTCATGAGGCGAGATGTAAGCGTGGCTACCGTTCTACGTCTGCAGAGCCCGGCCCCGCGCGTACCTCACCCAGCATAGCCTTTCGGAACTAAGGAGTGAGGGGCTACGGAGCCAGTTAGGCTCCTGAGTCGCGATGCTCAGGAGTCCCCCTTGACGCGCAAACGGCCTTCATACCTTGGCTCTGCTCGGGGAGAGATGCGCGGCGAACCAGGCCCGAGGGGCCTTGCTGGGCGGCGTACGCCTGGGCGTGACCCAGTCGTAGCCCCCGTGCCTAGCCCCCTCGCGCGGCACTCCCGAGGGGAGGCGTTGCGACGAGGCCAGCCACTGAGCTCTGGGCTCCCTGAGGTTAATGCTGTCCGGAGGCCACCCCCAGTTGTTTATCACCAGCGCGGAGCATAGCGCTTCCGTATGTGTACGGGCATAGCCGCGCCTCGGCAGTGTCGTCAGCCAGCACGGAGCATGGTGCTTCCACTGGTACGTGGGAGGGGGCTCCCCTCCGTGAGGAGCCCCCGAGGCGTGTACAGCCCCGCCCTGACACGTGGCCGGCACGGTAGGGCTAGGTGAGGTGTATCTGGGCACCCGTGAGCCAGCGCGGGACTCATGAGGCCCTACCTCTAGGCGAGTTGCACCAGGCACTGGGCCGTATCTTGAGATGTGTCCCTGCAAAATTTGGTTAGATGCCGGTACTCTACGTCCTCGGGTCCCGGCCCTCGAGCTTCTCTCAGCCGTCGCTGGTATGCCAGGTCGCGATGCCATGGACAAGGCCAGAGGGTGAGGGCTGGAGAGCCAGTAAGAGCCCTGAGTCGCGATGCTCAGGCACCCCCCTTTAAAGTGCAAGTGGACGACATGGGAAGAAAGGATGCCGCGGATGGGCACCATGCAGTTAAGCGTGATAGGCAATGCATAGTTGGAAATAAACGCTAGGGAGATACACGCTGCTGGGCCTGGCCCGAGCGGCTTGGGGATGACGCAGCCCGAGGGGCGTCCCCAACAAGGCAAACTAACGACGGAAAGGTAAAAGGGGATACATGCCGCAGGGACGGACCCACATGGCCTGGGAGTGATGCAACCCTGGGAGGGCGCTCCCAGCTGGGAATGAAACTTGGAAGGTGTCACCTGGGGATGTCGTCGGCGAAGTGGCGTTGGTGCAGCAGACTTGGCGGGCTGCGGAAGCTGATCCTCACGAGCCCCCAGGCCCCGGGGCCTCGGGAGGCTCCGGAGGCACTGGTGACTCCTCACGAGCTGTCTTCATCTCCGCCAAGGCCGCGGAGCGTCTGTCTTCCTGAGCCTCCATGATGCCCCTCATGAGGCGCTGGTATGCGGCAGCCATGCTCGGCAGGCCGTAAGGCGTGCGAACATAGCTGTGGGGTGGACCCCCGCAGCGCCCCACTTGTGAGGGCCAGAGACGCTCCGTTGTGGCGATCTGATTGAGCCCTGGTACGTCGACGCAGACGCGCAGCCCACCATCCTCGCCTGGGTGTGGGGCCACAGCTGGCAGGCGGCGGCAACCTCTCATGATCCTCGTCTCCTGTAGCTCTTGAATGGCTTTGTTAACAAACTCCTGCTGGTATGACCTTCCTCGCCTGGCTCCCTCTCGTGGGAAACGTGCTTTGAAGCACGCCTCCACATGGTGCCCAAGTGCCTCCCTCGTGACCCTGGCTAGGTCGGTGGCCCTCCAGGTGAGAGCCCTCGAGCCCTGCCTGAGGAGGGCGCCAAGCGCGCTTTCCTACGCGATGGAAGGAGGGTCCCCCCGGGCAGACATGGGCCCTGAGGGGCCTGCCTCCTGGAGGGCCTAGCCTGATGATGTCTTCTTCTTCTTGGGGGTGGTCTCAGGAAGCCTCCTGCTTCCGCGATCTGGGTCTTCTAGCGACGCGGCCTGATAGGCCCGCTCCAGGGAACACACTGCATCCTTGTCTTCACAGGGCACCGTGATGACGCCGCCACTTCCTGGCATCTTGAGGACGTTGTAGCCGTGGTGGGTCACAGCCATGAACTTGGCCAGCGCTGGGTACCCGAGGATGGCGTTGTATGGCAGGCGGATGTGGGCGACGTTGAAGTCGATGAGCTCGGTGCGGTAGTTGCTGTGGGCCCCGAAGGTGACAGGGAGGCAGACCTGCCCGATCGGGACCGTGGAACCGTCGGTGATCCCGGAGAAAGGCTTGGTTGGCTGAAGCTGGTCATAGGGCACTTGGAGGTTGTTGAATGTTTCCACAGATAGGACGTTGAGCCCTGCCCCACCATCGATGAGGGTCTTGGTGACCAGCACGTTGCTGATGACTGGGGAGCACAGCATCGGGAGGACTCCTGTCGTGGCCGCGCACTTGAGCTGGTCCGCCGAGCTGAACGTGATGGGGCACGCCGACCACCTGAGGGGGCGCGTTGCTTCAAGCTTGGGGAGAACTGCATTCACTTCACGGGCAAACTGCTTGAAGATACGTTGGGAGGCTGGGGCTTGAGCTCTGCCCAGGATGCAGGCGATTGCGCGCGGCTCCTGGAAGCCCCCAGCCCCCTCGTCTTGATGGCGGTCTTCATTCCTCCCTGGCTAAGGCGGCAGCGGAGGTAGGCCTGCATTGCCATGAGGGCGGTCCTCACGAGGCTGATCCCTCCAGTCTCCCTCGCGAGGCAGGTCCCGCCAGCGGTCCTCGCGAGGTTGGTCGCGCCACCCCTGGCGCGGGCTGCGATCTTCCCAGCGTCCTGGGTTTCTTCCTCCTCCTCGGCCGTAGCCCTGGTCAGCACGGTCAGGGCGACGGCCGATCCTTCCTTCTCGCACGGCGCGGAGCTCTTGACATTCGTTGGTGTTGTGGGTGTGGAGGTCGTGGTACACGCAGTACCGGCTGCCTCTGGAGGGTTCGGGCAGATCCTTGCCCCGCTTTGTGTCTGGTTCTGCCGCGAGTACGGCAGCCCCCTTGCGCTTCGCGTCCTTGGCTTTGGGCTTCTTCTCTTCTGGGTCCGCGGCAGGCAGCTCGAGGAGGGAGAGGCGTCCCTCCTCAGCCCTGGCGCACCTGTTCGCCAAGTTGAACAGCTCCAGGGAGGTGCAGAGGTCTTCATGCATCGCCAGCTCCTCCTTCATCTTGACGTCGCACACGCCGTCGGAGAAGGCCGAGATGATGGCCTCCTCGGACACCTTGGGGATCTTGAGGCGCGCGCTGTTGAAGCGCTGGATGTATTTTTGCAGGGTCTCTCCGGGTTGTTGCTTGACGCGGCGCATGTCGCTCACGGCGGGCGGCCGGTCGCGAGTACCTTGGAAGTTGGCGATGAAGCGGGCGCGCATCTGGTCCCAGGAGGAGATCGTGCCTGGAGCCAGATTCAGGAGCCAGGTTCGAGCTCCTTCCTTGAGCGCCATCGGGAACCAGTTCACCATGACCTTTTCATCCCCGCCGGCAGCCTCGATGCCCAGCTCATAGAGCTGGAGGAACTCTGCGGGATCGGTTGTGCCGTCGTAGCGAGGAGGCAGGTAAGGCTTGAACTTGCCGGGCCACGCGACGCTGCGCAGCTCAGTGGTGTAGGCGTGGCAGCCCGTGGTGGCCACAAAAGGCCTCGGTTGGTGGAGAGCTTGGTCTTGAGGGTCCCCACGCGCTGCAGCTAGGAGCAGGGCGGGGTCTTGGCGCGCCGGAGCTGGAGCAGGGTCGCGGCGTGCCGAAGCAGGGAGTGCCCTGGCAGCCCCTTGCGGGCGAGGAACTTCTTGGCAGCTCCGCTCTTGCTGCGCTGGCGCCTGACGGAGCGGGTTCCGCCCAGGGGCCAAGCGCCTTGGAGCCATGGCATCTTCTTGGAGGGGAGGCGGCTGGTGCGCCTCTGGAGCTTCGTTGCCCGCGCGGGGTGGAGTGTGTCTCAGAGGGACGGACGGCGCGGAAGAGCCCCCTGCGGCGCGGACAAGCTCGGCGACGCGGTCGAGCCACTCTTCGTAGACGTCGTCGACGGGGCGGTAGCGCAGGAGCTCGTTTGCCGCGAGGAGTGCAGCTCGAGCCTCCAAGGGTGTGCGGAGCGCGCGGGACGAAGAACCGGCTGGAGCAAGTGATGGAGTAGCGGTGCGGCCGTCTTGCCGCACGGATGGGTGCTGAGACGATGCTTGCTGCTCGCCCCCCGCCGGGCCGGTGGCTGCGTTGACGGCGGGCGACGAGGAACGACGAGGACGCCCACCGACGGGGGCCGTCTAGGCGATGCGAGAAGCGATGGCGGCCCGGCGCTCGGCGTGGGCCCGACGAGCGTCGGACATGGATGCAATGGTCTGAGGAGAACGGAGTGGTGGAAGACAGATTCCGGCGCACCCATACCTGGCGCGCCAAATGTCGAATTTCGGGTTCGGCAGACCCTTAAGGTTCGAACACTGGGGTGCGCGCGGAAATCACGCCTTCTACCTCCCCGTCTCACAAAGATCTAAAACTACTAAAAGAATCACACAAGAGACACAAGATTTATACTGGTTTGGGCCACCATTGTGGTGTAATACCCTACTCCAGTGTGTGGTGTATGGATTGCCTCTTGGGGCTGATGATGAAGAACAATACAAGGAAGAACAGCCTCGTGAGGGCCTGTTCTTGGCTGGGGTGATGAACTGCTGGGAGGAGTTCGGTCACCTTCTCTCTCTCTCTCTCTGCTTGCTAGCCCGAACCGAACCGAGTCCTGTGTGTCTAATCTTCCAACCGATCGAACCAACTGATCGAACCCCCTGATCGAACCCCCTCAACCTAAAGACCGAACCCCTTGCTATGTGAGCGGCTGGTCCTATTTATAGGGGCCCTGGTCCTCTTCCCAAATATTGAGCGGGAAGGGAGCCAACAATGGCGAGCTAATTTGAAGGGGGACAACAAGTACTCTTATCCTGACTAAAGGTGGTCTTCGCCTGTGAAAGACTCTGCGGTGACGCCGTGCTGGGCTCCATGGTGACCTCCGTCTCGTAGTCTGCTTGGTCATGGTCTTGTTGCACCAAAACGGCAACCTTTGCCTGATGCCTCGGTACTCCGCGGCTGCGCTTGCCCCCTTTGCACCAAAGAGGAAAGGAGGACGCTGCGCGCGCTAGCGCCCGCCTGGCGCCCTCGATCGTCATGGCTTGCGTCACTGGCACCTCGCGAGGTACCCCGCCTTGATATCTCCGTCTCCTCGCGAGCCAGCCTGAGGAGGCTGCGCCTAAGGATCCGCCGTGTCGTCCGCCTCGCGAGGCTTGGCCCCTCGCGAGGGTCTTGAGTCTTGTGCTTGATGAAGATGGGCCATGTTGGGCCCCCATTCGAGCCACGCCGCAGGCCATAGGCAGGCAAGTCTGGGGACCCCTGTTCCCAGAACGCCGACATCTACCTTGTAATTGCAAGTTTTACGTGGCTGCTACGGGCTGAGCAAGAACCGTTCTTACCTACGCATCAAAAACCACAACGCAGTATAGTGATTGCTTTTTGAGCTTCAGAAAGAACCCTGTTCATTGAATCCGATTCAACTAAAGTTGGAGAAACTGACACCCACTAGCCACCTTTGTGCGAAGCACGTCGGTAGAACCAGTCTCACGTAAGCGTACGTGTAATGTCGGTCAGAGCCGCTTCATCCAACAATACCGCTGAATCAAGAATCAACTAGTCACGGCAAGCAATATGTATATTCCCACGCCCACAACTCCTTTGTGTTCTACTTGTGCATATAACATCTACGCATAGACCTGGCTGGGATGCCAATGTTGGGGAACGCAGTAATTTCAAAAAAATTCTTACGCACATGCAAGATCCATCTAGGTGATGCATAGAAACGAGAGGAGAGAGTGTTGTCTACGTACCCTCATAGAACGTAAGCCGAAGCGTTATAACAGCGCGGTTGATGTAGTCGAACGCCTTCATGATCCGACCGATCCTAGCACCGAAGGTACGGCACCTCCGCGATCTGGACATGTTCAGCTTGGTGACGTCCCATGAACTCTAGATCCAGCTGAGTGTCGAGGGAGAGTTTCGTCAGCACGACGGCGTGATGACGGTGATGATGAAGCTACCAGAACAGGGCTTCGCCTAAGCACTGCAACGATATGACCGAGGTGGATTATGGTGGAGGGGGCACCGCACACGACTAAGAAAATTGTCAACTTGTATGTCTTTGGCGTGCCCCCCTCCCCCGTATATAAAGGAGTGGAGGAGGGGGAGGGCCGGACTTCTATGGCGCGCCCTGGAGGAGTCCTACTCCCACCGGGAGTAGGATTCCCCCCTTCCCTAGTTGGACTAGGGGAGGAAGGAAGGGGGAGGAAGGAGGAAGTAAAGGGGGGTGGCTCACCCAATTCGGATTGGGCTTAGGGGGGGGGGGGCACGCCCCCTCTTAGGCTTCCTTCTCCTCTCTCCCACTATGGCCCAATAAGGCCCATATACTTCCCGGGGGGTTCCGGTAACCTCCCGGTACTCCGGTAAATGCCCGAACTCACCCGGAACCATTCTGATGTCCAAACATAGTCATCCAATATATCGATCTTTACGTCTCGACCATTTAGAGACCCCTCGTCATGCCCGTGATCACATCCGGGACTCCGAACAACCTTCGGTACATCAAAACACATAAACTCATAATACTGATCGTCACTGAATGTTAAGTGTGCGGACCCTACGGGTTTGAGAACTATGTAGACATGACCGAGACTCATCTCCGATCAATAACCAATAGCGGAACCTGGATGCTCATATTTGTTCCTACATATTCTACGAATATCTTTATCGGTCAAACCGCATAACAACATACGTTGTTCCCTTTGTCACCGGTATGTTACTTGCCCGAGATTCGATTGTCGGTATCTCAATACCTAGTTCAATCTCATTACCGGCAAGTCTCTTTACTTGTTCCGTAATGCAACATCCCGTAACTAACCCATTAGTCACATTGCTTGCAAGGCTTATAGTGATGTGCATTACCGAGAGGGCCCAGAGATACCTCTTCGATACATGGAGTGAGAAATCCTAATCTTGATCTCTGCCAACTCAACAAACACCATTGGAGACACCTGTAGAGCATCTTTATTGTCACCCAGTTACGTTGTGATGTTTGATAGCACACTAAGTGTTCCTCCGGTATTCAGGAGTTGCATAATCTCATAGTCATAGGAACATGTATAAGTTATGGAGAAAGCAATAGCAGTAAACTAAACGATCATCGTGCTAAGCTAACAGATGGGTCAAGTCAATCACATCATTCTCTAATGATGTGATCTCGTTCATCAAATGACAACTCTTTGTCCATGGCTAGGAGACTTAACCATCTTTGATCAACGAGCTAGTCAAGTAGAGGCATACTAGTGACACTCTATTTGTCTATGTATTCACACATGTATTAAGTTTCCGGTTAATACAATTCTAGCACGAATAATAAACATTTATCATGATATAAGGAAATATAAATAATAACTTTATTATTGCCTCTAGGGCATATTTCCTTCAATACTCAGTAGTTATATCCCCAACATTAGGCCTCAGGTTGATTTGAACTTGTTCGCATCAATCTTCACTTCTTGACTTAGCTGAATCTTCCATCATTAATTCTGTACTCATTCATTGTAACCCGTCATGACGTCACATCTCAGCATCGTGTTAACCCGCCATGACGTCATCTTGCATTAACTGTGCACAAGGCCCAGAACCTCTCAACAAATCTTTTTTTTCTTTAATGGATCTTTTGAAAATCGAGGCGTTCACATAACCACATAATCATTTTTTAGTCTCCTCGGTTCCCACGCATGCCATCTATGCACTTCCTTATAAATAGGGATAGGGGGCCCCTATTTTCACTTTTACCTTGCCCCGTTGTCTTCGTCTTTTTCCTCGCGACTCCTCAGCCATCCCGAGCTCCGCCGCCGCCGTCTTCGTCCAACATCCTCAACTCCGACCACTGCATCGAACTGATTAGACCAGAGCACCGCAGCACACCTCCATTGTTCATCATCGTCAGTAAGTATTCTCCTTTCCCGTAGCAGATCTGCATTAGGGTTTTCACCGTTCGTCGGTGTTCTTCACTGTTCCATTATTTTCTCCTCTAGATCGTATAGTTTGATCTGAATATGGTACCAAACTTGTGCGGTAGCAGTTTAGCATCCCCTTTAAATCAAAGAAAGTCCTCCCTCCATACAAAAAATCTCATCTGGGCATACGAGTTCTTCTGCAGCCACCACCTTAGGTTTAAAATTTAGTTTATTTTTTGAACTGCTATGGATCCAAAATTATAGAACTGATCCGTGGAATCTGTTTTTCCAAGACTTAACGAATCCTCACTTATAGGTCTGAAATATGGCAAATATTTGGGCGGCTTAAATGATAAACCATAACCCGCCATATACTATTAGTCCCCTTTTAAGCCGCCAGCATATATTCACAATTTGTATAACCCGGCATTGTCATCAATTTTAACCATGCTGGCTCTTCCTTCTGCCTATGAATTGTCTTTGTATAATGCAGTTTCTTTTAATCACTGGCCAGTTTAGCAGCACAATCCTTAACACGACAATATTTTCCTTTGTAGTCAAAATGTCTAAAGCCAAAACCGTCACCTCATGCAACTGGGTCGTATTCCGAGTTACCGAGGAAACATTGAACGAGTATGTCCAAATGGGCGTCTTAGCCAAAAAAGATGTCATCCATTTGAGGGTCCTAGGCACAGAAACCCCTCCTGAGCCCAAGGAAGGTGAAGTAATTGTCTTTACTGATCATCTGCTCTGAGGTTTTACCCCACCCGGCTCAAAATTCTTCTGTGATGTGCTGCACTTTTTCAAGCTCCATCCTCAAGATATCAGGCCCAATTCCGTTTCAAACATCTGCAATTCTCAAGTGTTTAGCGAAGTATACCTTCAACACGAGCCCACTGTAGAATTATTCATAGAATTTTATTACTTAAACAGGCAAACTGAGTTCACATACGGGCCCAACTTAGAGTTAGGCGACATTTCGATTCAGAGGTGGAAAGAAGCCACCTTCCGAGCTGCCAAACTGCCCAGTCACCCTAAAGACTGGAACCAGACTTGGTTTTACCGCCAAGATACTTCTCCATAAGGGGAAAATCCTCCGTCAGGTTATCATGAAAACCGTCTTAGCAACAGGCACCCTCTTCCAGAACGGATTAGCATAGAAGAATGGGCCAAATATATGCCCATCTTTTCAAAGACCAGAGCCTTAATGGCTAACATTTTGACTGGAATCGACCTAGTCCGATATGCTGGGTTGCCTGGAGAATTTTGCCTTTAAGCCGCTGCTCTAGTTTAATGTGTGAGTATACTGGCGATGTCAAAGACCCTCAGTGCCACTGTCAGATAGAATTGAGTGATGAAGATATCAATGATAGGAACAAGACTCTGCTGAACGAGAGCTTGAAAAATTGCAGCAAGACCGGCTTAAGTCCTTTTTGCACCCTTAACAAACCTCCAGCTGTAAGTATTTGAAAAAAAATTCCGGTTTACTCAGTTATTCACTTAAAACTGCCTTCTTACAGCCATTTTAATTTATGCAGGCCGATTCTCCTTTCTAGAACAAGAAGATGCAAGATAAGCCGGCCAAGAAGACCCGGACAAAGAATAAGGCTCCTAAAAAGCCTGCCGAGAAGAAGACCAACCCCTCCGTGTTATTTGACTTGGATGATGATGAGTAGGAGGTAGAACTTGACTCCCTTGGCTCATTTTTTGTACATCTTATTGACAATGATCACTATCAGGATGACGTGGAGGCTAGCCGTGCCGACGATGAAGAGGTAATTACTCTTTCCTCTGGCTCAGAACCTGTGCTGAGATGGAAAACTCGACAAGCAAGTCAGACGGTAAGATTTTCTCACCCTTTAGCTTACTTGGATCCCAACTTTCTTTTGAAGAAACATCATCATGAACTTTGCCGTACAACCCGGAATAGCAGAGGTGGAAGCCTTTCCTCCGGCTTACCAAACACACCCGCTCCCGGAAAGCGCCGGAACGAGGTGCCACAAAATTCATCCTTATCTTTTCCAAAAGTGGTTCTTATTCGTCAACCACTTAACCCGTCTGACTCAAATTATCAGGGAACATCTCACTCCTCATCTGGCGACTCCACTACGACTCATATCCCCTTCTTCAAAGTCGCCCCTAGGTTAGAACATTAACCTTGTTTTTCTTTAACACTTACTTGACTGATATATTAATCTCATCATGCATCTTGTTCTCAATGCTACAGCCAAGCCCAACAAGAAACTGAAAATGAATAAACCAGCAGAAGATCCCAAGGCTACTGATCCAGAGAAGCAGAAAATACTTGAATCTTCACATCAAACCTCTGAAGCAGCCACTGATGACCCGCCACCAGAGGAGCACCCTGTCACCATGGACTCCATGAATGTTGACCCGGAGAATGCTAAGCCGCCCAGTTCCGCTCAGCCGGCTTAGGAGACTGAAGACATAATAGTTACTGGGACGGCTTATACAGCACCAGGAAACCCCACCGTTTTATCCAAGCAGAGCGCCAAGAAGAATTTTCTGCTGTTGATAAGGGCAACTGGAAATTGGAATTGGAAAGGTATGCTCAATTCAATGCTCAAGAGATTCATTTAGGCTATCTAAACGACCTTCACACCGCCCATGATTTTGAGGCCGGCTTGGTCAACCTCATGAAGGAGCATTTTGAGGTAAGCACTGCAATCTTCTCCATAAAAGTATATCTCTGCCAGCCGCCAAGTCTACTGGATATGATAGAATTGAATATGCTGTAGACTTTAGATAGCCTCTTTAATCTTACATTCATGTCATGGGATATTGTAGTTGTAGAATCAAAATGAGTAACCCCCAAGGGCCGGCTTAAGCTGCATAAAGTCGGGACTTCGAATTGTAGTTCTCAACTTCACATATGTAGCTCCCAAGGGACGGCTTAAACTGGCAAGTTAAGCTGGGACTTCAAATAGTAGTGCTCAATTTTGCACCTCTAGCCCCCAAGGGCCGGCTTAATCAACATGGCTAAGCCGTGACTTATCACCATAATTATGAATAAAATCCAAATATGTAGCCCCCATGAACCAGTTTTAATCGTAGAAATTTATCCGGGTCATCATAGAATTGTCTTCAAAAAGAGCAATGTGCATTAGCATCCAAGTACCAAGTAAAATACTTGTATTATGCTTGGGACTTTAAATAAGATGATTGTCATAACGTCATACTGCCTGCCTTTTTGTGTGTGAAAGCCTGAATTGAATATGAAGGGATCTCAAGTCACTGATCTGAGCCAGAACATCCAAAACCAGCAAATTGGAACTTCCAAGGCCAAATCAGAGTTGAAGACCGCTTTAGAAGACATTGAAAAATTGAAAAGGGAATTCAGTACCGAAAGAACTGGCTGGGAGACCGAGAAGACGGCTCTGTTAAAAAGAGTAGAAGATGTTGAGGCTGCTCTTAAGCCGGTGACTGGTGAGTTATCCGGCTTAAAGGAGCAAATCAATAACAAGACAGCTGCCATCTTCGGTAAGTAACAGAATACTTCCACTTGTATCATTAGTGTATCACAATTATTGGCCGGTTTACCAATATTTTTGCTGATGTAGGCAACAGAAGCTCCAAGGTGGGTCAAGACATGCGGATAAGGTTTAAAGCTGTATATACCCTTGTGGAGCAGTTGTATACTGGTGCTCAACGGGCTATTTTTGCTGCCTCTCATAAGAAGCTACCATGTTCCCTTATCAAGGGAGTGTTGGAGAAACTGTCTGTGCTGCATCAAAGGTTTGAAGAATTAAAGCGATCAGCCGCCCGAGCCGGTGCCATCACCGCCATGAGCCGGGCAAAGGCATGGCAAGCAGAACTTGACCCAGAAGAACTAGCCACTGGCTGCCCGAGTTTAAAATTAAGAAGACGGGTCTCCCTTCAGCGCTGATGACTTCACCAAAATAGTAAGGGAGATGCATCCCTTGGCAAGAAAATTGGCCGAGGAGACTGATCTCCCCAAGTATCATCCGGTTTATGATGTTCAAAACGCAAAGGAAGGCGCCGGTTCATGAGGCAGTGGACCTTATCCCGCCAACACGTAAGCACACCTTCGCTCCTGATATTGAGCCGTCAAGCCTTATAGATGATGAAGCTGTATTTAGAGCTTTGACCGGGATCAACTAGACCACATATGACTTCCAGCCAATGGGTGAACAAGAAGAAGAAGAACCGGTGCAAGATGACCCGAAAGCTTCAACACGCCAGGACCATGGCCACTGAACCACGATCTAGCTCTCAACCTGCCATATAGCAGTAGTGCACAGCAAAAACACTTATTCTTTTGGGCTACATGACACCTTGTAATAGGCTAGTTGAAAACAATGATCTGCCATGCCATCGTGCATGCTTATCTTCATAACACTTTAAACCGCCGATCTTGCTATGGAAAGATCTGCCGTTTCTTATCATAATATTATCTGTCATATTCATCATATTCCCTGCACACAAGTAGATAACATGTGCCTTGGTGGTTTACCCCGGGGCGGATCATGATGTCCAATATAAAAGCCGCTGGTGACTATATAGTCCATAACCAGGGCGGGTTATCAAAGCCTCGAAAATTCATAGACTAAACAAATAACATACCTGCTATATTTGTTCATATTGTCGGCTTACCACACCATATGCAGCAAGGGTAACGGCCCAAAAAACTTTAGAGCATATAACTCCAAGTGCACAATCAAGGCGTACTGGCGACTTATCATCCAAAACCAGACCGGGTTATCAAACATCTGAATATACTCAAATATGATCCATAAAGATTAAAGCTACATGGCCTGAATCATTTTAAACCATATGTCAATACGGTACAAAAATATGAACCCAAACAATGTTTAAACAAAATAACAAACCAAGAAAACAAGGCTTTCATAGGCTATCAAACCTCAATATCAAGTGTTGTTCAAGGGTTGCACAGCCGCTGAGTTAATCCTTTATTCAAACCTATAAGCCAGGCCTCACATGACCAACCGTCGTTTTAACTTTGACCAGTTCAGGGTCTTTATAAGATCAATTGTCAAGAGTATGGCAGGTCATTCCAGGATTACCTGGTCGGAGTGGCAGACATACAAAGGCAGGATAACCCAGAGTTTTGGTGAATACACCTGGTGTCCAAGCTGATCAAAAGGGTAAATATAGCTATGTTCATTGAACAGGAAGCCCCCAAGTGACCTTTAACAAGCCATCAAGGCAGGTTACCTATGTTTGAACTATACATTGTAACAAGTTCTCTTTGGTAATCTTATAACTTGGGCAAAAAAGCCCCCAAGTGGTTTGCAACAAGGTGTATAAGCTGGATCAAAAGGTAGTCATAGCTATGGTTAGTGAGCATGAAGCCCCCACGTTATTTGTAACAAGGCGTGCAAGCTGGATTAAGAGGGTGGTCATAGATATGCTCAATGAGCAGGAAGCCCCCAAGTGATCTTATGAATTGACAATAAAGACTCAGATACTCAAAAATGAAACAACAAAGGCCTTGAATTATCAGGGATGCCGACTTTATTATACTAATCATAATATATACATTGGTAGAAGTTGTACATCACAAGAACCAGTGGCTCAGGTGTAATAAGGACGAAGATGAGCAATATTCCATGGTCGACGGGTCTCCTCCTCTGACGTGCGTGAGTCCTTGTGGTCTCGAACATCGATGAGGTAGCATGATCCGTTGTTCAGATTTTTGCTGACCACAAAAGGCCGTTCCCAAGGTGGGGATATATAACTTATGCATATTTGTTTGATCCTGGATGAGCCGAAGCACCAAGTCACCTTCTTGAAAGGTCCGGGTTTTAACCCGACGACTATGTTATCGACACAGATCTTGCTGGTAGATTGCTGAATGAGCCGCCGCAAGTTCACGCTCCTCATCCAGGAGGTCAAGAGCATCTAGTCATGCCTTTTCATTATTAGCTTCAACATAAGCTGCCACGCGGGGCAAGTCATGACGGATGTCACTGGGAAGAACCGCCTCTGCTCTGTAAACCATGAAGAAAGGTGTACAACCCGTGGATCTATTGGGGGTAGTATTGATAATCCAAAGCACTGAAGGTAACTCCTCAACCCAACAACCCGGCGTCCTCTACAAAGGGACCATAAGCCGGGGTTTTATGCCTCTCAAGATTTCTTGATTGGCTCTTTCAGCTTGACCATTGGACTGGGGGTGGGCCATAGATGAAACATCAAGATGAATATGTTCACGGTGACAAAGTTCTTTCATAGCACCTTTAGACAGATTAGTGCAATTATCAGTTATGATGCTGTGAGGGTAACCAAAACGGAAAATCACTTTTTTGATGAATTGAACCGCCATTGCTGCGTCACACTTGCGGACCGGCTCTGCCTCAACCCACTTTGTAAACTTGTCAAGTGCCACCAAGAGGTGAGTCTTTTTGTCCTTGGATCTTTTAAAAGTCCCAACCATATCCAGCCCCCAAACTATAAACGACCATGTAATTGGAATCATCCTCAACTCTTGAGCCGACACATGAGCTCATCTAGAAAATTTCGGACAACCATCACATTTGCTAACCAGATCCTCTACATTAACATGAGTCATCAGCCAATAAAACCAATGACGAAAAGCTTTAGCCACGAGAGACTTAGAACCGACATGATGGCCAGAATCTCCTTCATGAATCTCTCGTAGAATCTCACGGCCCTCCTCAGGAGATATACAACGCTGAAACATCCCTGTGACAATGCATCGGTGCAACTCGCCCTTGATAATAGTCATTGACTTAGACCGCCGGATTATCTGTCTGGCCAAAGTTTCATCTTCAGGTAACTTACCCCGGGTCATATAAGCCAAATACGGGACTGTCCAATCAGGAATAACATGGAGAGCCGCCACCAACTATGCCTCTGGGTCAGGGATAGCAAGATCCTCCTCCGTAGGCAATTTAACTGAAGGGTTATTCGAAATATCAAGGAAAACATTAGGTGGTACCGGCTTACGCTGGGATCCTAGCCGGCTTAAAGCACCAGCCGCCTCATTTTTCCTACGATCAACATGTTCCATTTGGTAACCCTTGAAACGACTAGCAATAGCATCAACCTCTCGGTGATAAGCTTCCATGAGTGGGTCCTTGGAATCCCAAGTTCCGGAAACTTGCTGAGCCACCAAATCTGAGTCACCAAAGCACCTTACCCGGCTTAGATTCATCTCTTTAGCCATCCGAAGACCATGGAGCAAGGCCTCGTACTCAGCTGCATTGTTAGTACAAGGGAACATCAACCTTAAAACATAACAAAATTTATCACCTCGTGGGGAAGTCAAAATAACTCTAGCCCCCGAGCCTTCCAACTTCCTAGACCCATCAAAATGAATAATCCAATATGTATTATCAGGATTTTCCTCAGGCATCTACAACTCTGTCCAATCATTGATAAAATCCACAAGCGCTTGAGACTTGATGGCTGTCCGAGGCATATATTTCAAACCATGGGGTCCAAGCTCATTGGCCCACTTGGCCACCCGACCCGTGGCTTCTCTGTTTTGAATAATATCCCCTAAAGGAGCAGAACTAACCACAATGATGGGATGACCAAGGAAATACTGTTTCAACTTACGGCTAGCCATGAACACACCATAAACCATCTTCTGCCAATGTGGGTATCTTTGCTTGGATTACCTCACTGACATAGTAAACATTCCGCTGAACCGGATATTCCTTGCCTGATTCCTTCCTTTCCACAACAACTACCACACTAACGGCTCTACTGTTAGCAGCCACATATAACAGCAAGGGCTCCTTATCAATGGGAGCTGCAAGGATTGGCGGCTCAGCCAACTGCTTTTTCAACGGCTCAAATGCCTGATTAGCAGCATCACTCCATACAAAGTGATATGTTTCTTCATCATCTGATATAAAAGGGATAACCTTCTCTCCTAGGCGGCTTATAAACCGGCTCAAAGCAGCAATGCGACCCGCCAAACGCTAGACGTCATTGATACATGCTGGCTTAGCCAAAGAAATGATAGCCTTGATTTTCTCTAGGTTAGCTTCAATGCCTCTCTCAGAAACCAAAAAACCCAACAGCTTACCAGCTGGAACACCGAAAACACACATGGCCTGGTTAAGCATCATTTTGTAGACCCGCAGGTTGTCAAAGGTCTCCTTTAAATCATCTAACAAGGTCTCTTTCTTCCTTCATTTCACAACTATGTCATCCACATAAGCATGAACATTGCATCCAATTTGATTATGAAGGTGAGGGAGTCCTGGATTAGGGGGTATCCGGACAGCCAGATTATATCCTTTGGCCGGACTCATGGACTATGAAGATACAAGATTGAAGACTTCATTCCGTGTCCAGATGGGACTCTACTTGGCGTGGAAGGCAAGCTAGGCAATATGGATATGTATATCTCCTCCTCTGTAACCTACCTTGTGTAACCCTAGCCCCCTCCGGTGTCTATATAAACTGGAGGGTTTTAGTCCGTAGGACAACATACAATCATACCATAGGCTAGCTTTTAGGGTTTAGCCTCCTCGATTTCGTGGTAGATCAACTCTTGTACTACTCATATTATCAAGAATAATCAAGCATGACATAGGGTTTTACCTCCATCAAGAGGGCCCGAACCTGGGTAAAACATCGTGTCCCCTGCCTCCTGTTACCATCCTCCTTAGACGCACAGTTCGGGTCCCCCTACCCGAGATCCACTGGTTTTGACACCGACATTGGTGCTTTCATTGAGAGTTCCACTGTGCCGTCGACCGTAAGGAAGGATGCCTCGTCTCGTTGTTAAAAACAACATTACCATCGGGGGAGCTCTGGCTATCGGCCAAACTCTCTAGCTTGGCAGTTTCATCATGACCGCCAGCTCGGCCGCTGCACCGACGATGACCTCTCCGGTCATAAAAAGCAGCCTCCGCATCGGCTCGGAATTCGCCGAGAAGATGGATCCAATGGAGCTCTCTTCCCTAAACGAGCTCTTGGATCGTATCGCCGCCTTGGGAGTCGCTACAGACTATGATCGGATTGGGCTTAAACCGGATCAAAGGGAGATTAACTCTCCACCGCTCACCCATCATATTGCGGTGGTGGAGGAACAATGCGGCGATTCTTCCTCTATCTTGAGGACTAACTATGTTCGGATTCCTGATCTCTCCGAGCCGGATACCCGTTTACGGGAGGACATCACCCAAGCCTTGAACCTAGAATCAGGCTGCGGGCCAGACTTATCGGGCAACACTCCAGAATCTGAACTTCCAAGATCGGGTAGGGGTTCAGACTTAAATCCACCCACCCACCCAGACATAAACAATCTTTCCCACATCAGGCAAGAGCCCCATGAAACAGTACATCATTATTGGGCCAGATTCCTCCTTGTGATGAACAAGGTTAAGGACTGTCGCGAGGAAGACGCAGTCTCATTTTTCTGCAATAATTGCATGGACAAGGGAATCCTTAACGCCTTAAGTCACCGTGACATATCACGCTTCGCTGACTTGACGTCCATAGTACAAAAGTACTGTGTGATGGAAAGCGCCTGGAAAACCGAAACAAAATTTTGGGATAATCTGGCTCAGAATATACACCCAGTCCGAAGTAAAAGGGTGCACTATCATAAGACACCTGAGTTAGTTACAAAGAAACAAAAACCCTCTACAGGGCATGGAACCGTATTGGAGGGATGGCTTAACGGAGCCTGCAAAATCCATAGTACAGCGGATACCATACCAACACACAACCTTAGAGCATGTTGGATACTCCGGCAGGTTGCCAAAAGTGGTGAGGATCTTCTCATCCCAAATGCCACAGAGCACCATCCCGTGGATAACAATACAGTATTAAAAATCTTTGAAACCTTTGCATCAAATAATAGGCGCAAGCAAACACTCCGCAGCCTCGCCGAAATCTGCCACGTGGTAGCAATAAATCCATGGAGTGACACGGCTATTACCTTCAATACCAGTGACGAAGCTAAATTCCGAACAGCCCGAGCACCAACTGCACTGGTCCTCAGTCCAATTGTGGATGGCTTTCGACTCACCAAAGTACTCATGGACGGCGGCAGTGGATTGAACCTCATCTATGAGGAAAGTCTTCAAAAAATGGAAATAGACTGGAACCGCATTGAGCAAAGCAGCACAACCTTCAGAGGAATCATCCCCAGTCGGGAAGCACACTGTGCTGGGAAAATCACACTAGATGTGGTATTTGGCACGCTGGAGAACTACAGGTCCAAAGAAATTACATTCCAAGTGGCCCCGTTCAGTATTTGATACCACGCCCTTTTAGGACGGGAGGCGTTCACGATCTTCCAAGCCATACCCCATTATGGGTACATGAAGCTCAAAATGCCCGGGCCCAGTGGAATCATCACTCTCGCTAGTGATACGGACACAACACTCCGCGCCGAAAACAAAACAGCCGCATTGGCCCTCGAGGCATTATCCGAAGCCCTTTCGGCCGAGGAATTAACTGCGCTACGCTCCACAGTGGACAGGGACGACGTGATACTTGACAAGAGATCCAAGTCCACCTCTTTTAAACCAGCGGATGAAATAGTCAAATTCCAAGTCCACCCAACGGACCCTACAAAAACAGCCTCCATCGGGGCACAGTTAAACCCCGCCGTGGACGCTGCACTATGAGAGTTCCTGCGCGAGAATTGGGACATATTCGTCTGGCACCCCTCAGACATGCCAGGAATCCCACGCAGGCTGGCCGAGCATAGCCTCAATATCCTAAAGGGATTCAAGCCGGTCAAGCAGGCTCTTTGGTGTTTCTCTGAACCTAAGAGACAAGCTATGGGAGAGGAACTAGCCAAGTTATTGGAGGCCGGATTCATTAGAGAAATAAAACACCCGGACTGGCTAGCAAACCTGGTGATGGTACCAAAGAAGGACAAATCCTGGCGCCTATGTGTCGACTTCAAAGACCTCAACAAGGCTTGCCCAAAGGATCCCTTCCCCCTCCCCCGCATTGATCAAATTATCGATGCTACCGTAGGATACGAGTCATTGTGTTTCCTCAACGCATACTCCGGCTACCACCAAATCAAGATGGCGGAGCCCGACCAAGCTGCAACGGCATTTATCACACCATACGGCCCCTTCTGTTTCTACACAATGCCTTTTGGGCTCAAAAACGCCGGCGCAACATATCAGCGCATGATTCAGACATGTCTGGAGAAACATATCAGCAAAACAGTAGAGGCATACGTAGATGATGTGGTCGTTAAAACCAAACACATCGACTCTCTAATAGACGACCTGAGGCTCACATTCAACAACCTCCGAACATACGACATCAAGCTCAATCCGGAAAAATGCGTTTTCGGCGTACCAGCCGGAAAGCTCCTTGTCGGGTGGTAGGAGCGACATATGCCAACGGGTGGCTTATCATTGCGGGGGCCAATAGAACATCGCCGGTGCCTGGAAACGGGATGAGGCGAAGACATGCACGCCGGCGAATCTTACCCAGCTTCAGGGCTCTCCGGGGAGATAACACCCCTACTGCTGCTCTGCGGGGTCTCCGCATGGTTACTAAGTGAACAAGTAGCTACAATGCTCCTTGAGCTGTTTTGGGTGGAAGGAGGAAGAAGGGCTCGGCTCAGCCTGCTTCCGCTCCTTGTATGGTGTCTAGGTCTAGAATGAGAGTCCAACCCTCTGCATGGGTGCACCGGGGGGTTTATATAGGCCTACCCCCCGAGGGTACAATGGTAATCCGACTGGGCACTGGGCCCAGCTGTCTGTGACTATGCTCGCCGGCTTCTCCGCCGGCTTCTGGGGCCCGCCGGCTGGTGGGTCCCGCCGGCTGCCGGCTCCTGGGTCGACAGGCCGACCCCACCGGCCAGGGCCTGGTCGGCAGCTGGTTACTATTACTCCGTGTTGTTGACGCAGGCTTGGTCGGGGTAAGCGTGGCTACAGTAACGCCGCCTTGGCGGCCGATTACTGTAGCCCCGCCGCATCTTGCCTCCTCAATGGGCGTCTCCTTCGAGGAGGGTGGCAGGCCGGCTATGTGAAGCCGGCCCTCTATCTTGCCGGCTTGAGAGGAGGAGCGGCCGCCTTCGGCACCTCTCTGCCCGAAGGGGCCCACTGCCTCGGGGGCCACGCTGGCGGCCCGTCGTGGATGGCGTCAGAGCCACCGTGGCTATAGTGCCGCACCGGGCGGGCCGTGGCTGCCCACACGGCGCGCTGTACCAGGCGTGCTCCGGGTTTTGGGGGTGGCAGGCTCCACTGTTGCCACGCCCCGCTTCATCATCGCAGAGTGGACGCGTACATTGCGGGTACGGCGTTGACTGCTTTGTGGGAGCCGGCCTGGCTGTAGCCGGCCTTGTCGTAGCCGGCCTTGCTGTAGCCGGCCCTGCCATAACCGGCCCTCCACAGCTTTCTTCATGAGGGTAAGGGGCGGGCCGCCCCCGAAGCCGGCTAGGAAGGTAGTCGGCTAGGGGGGAGGCGGCCCAGGTCTTGGATCTTCCTATGAGCCGGATGGGCTCATAATGTTTTCTGAGGGGCCAGGGGAAGCCGGCTGGGCTACCCATGGCTATTTACCCCGACAGTAGTCCCCGAAGCCGGGCGAGCTTCACGGCGGACGGAAGGACGGGAAGCTTGGCCGGCTTCATACCCGGAGGAGCCGACCTCATCGTCGCAGGCCGACTTCGGAGAACTTTTTTGTTTATTAAGGTGACCATGGTCGACCCGCGGGCGGGCCGCGGGCCCCACGACGGGCCAGGTGGCGGAGAAGTCCTGCCGTCGCACGCGCACGACGGGACGCCGCCGCAGGCCCGGGCCCGCCACTCCCTGGCCTCGGCCCGGGCGCAGATCTTCTGTGGCCCGAGGGGGCTGCTCGCCTCCCCGCGGCCGTTTCTTCGCATCATCAAGGCGCGTAATTAACGCGGGCGTGGGGGAGATGGGCACGATCGATCCCCACGATCCCCCACGCCGTGCCTCCTCGGCTCTGGCGCACGCGCCTACAAGTAGGGGGGGAGGGGGAGAGACAAAGGCTCGTTCGCTCCCCCGCTCCCCGTCCCTCCTGCTCCTCTTCTTCTCCATCTTCTTCCTCGCGCCCGACGCAGTCTCGCGCCGCAGCCCACCCACGCCGCCATGTCCCTGGCACTGTCAAGCTCATGGGACATGTCCAACGTCCACGAGGACCACATCGAATTCCTCCGCCAGACCCGGCGCCTGCCCGCCGCCAACCTCGTGCAGGTGTGTCTGGCGCCGGAGACGGAGGTCTCGCCGGCGTCGGAGGAAGGCGAGCGCGTCGTCTTCCACACGCACTTCTTGCGTGGCTTCGGCTTCCCGGCGAGCAGCTTCATGCGGTCCTTCCTTGAATTCTACAACCTCCAGCCGCATCACGTCACGCCCAACGCGGTGATGCAGCTGTCGGCCTTCGTTTCCCTCTGCAAAGGTTTCTTGGGGGTGCTGCCGACGCTGGAGCTCTGGGCGGAGCTCTTCCAGAACAAGCTCGGCACCGTCTCCGCCGGCGTGCTGGCTCCCTGCGGGTCCTTCATCGCGATGAAGAGGGCAAGCGACGACAACCCCTTCCCTCATATCCCTCTAATCCAGTCTATCAAACTCTGGCAGAAATCCTACTTCTACGTCAAGAACGTCGCCCCGCACGGCGACTACGTCAATCTGCCGGCTTACGTAGCCGGCCCGCCGGCTGGGAGGCAGCCATCTTGGGGCTACCGGTCCAAGTCCTTGTCTCCGGCTGGGAACGCCTCCATCGCCCGGCTTCGGGTGATGATCCAGTCGAAAGGCCTGCGCGCAGCCGACCTGGTAGCCGCCTTCGTCGAGCGCCGGATTCTCCCCCTTCAAAGCCGGCCCCACATGATGTGCCAGATGAGCGGCCGGTTCGACCCTTGCCGTCTGAGCACATGGGAGATGCCCCATGCCGAGGTGGCTCTGATGGTGAACTACATCGCCAACCTGAAGCTCACCGACGACTGGCAATTCAGCAAGGCGCCGTACTCCCGTGCCCATCCTCCGCCTGTGGTAAGTCCTTCTTCTTGTCGTCTGCCGGCTTGAGCCAGCCGGCTTCTGACCAGGCGGCTCTTCTTTTTTTTCTTTTATCAGAACCCTCTCCTCCTGCCGCCAGCAGGAGCGGCAGGAGTCGAACGCGAGTATGCCCCGGACCGCACGGTGGATGACCTCGACGACCCGGACCTGGCCACAGTCGCCATGGAGGACGCCGCCACGGGGGACGTTGCCGAGCCCGGAGGCACGGGGCTCTCAGCCAGTTTCGACGACTGGCCGGACGATTTCGACGCCGAAGAAATCTCGCGCCACCAGCCGGCAGCCGACCGCCACAGCGCGGGCTCGTCCGCCGCGCCGGCTGCCGGTGGTGGGAAGGGGAAACGCCGGGCCGCGCTTCCACTCTTCGGAAGCCGGCCGAAGAAGCCGAGGGCCTCCGCCGCGGCCACGAAGCGTGACGAGGCGGCGGTGAAGGCGGCCCGCTTCCGGAAGGCGGTGAAGAAGCCTCCGTCAGTTTCCGCGTAAGCCTTCTAGCCGCTTACGTGCTTGTTATTTTGAAGTCTTCCTTTGCTTGAATTCTTCTCTGATTTCTTGAGCAGGGCGCCGCTCTCCCTCGAGCGAGGCCCAGGCGGCTCCGTGGTCGGGCCGGGTGCTGGGTCCTCAGGGTCCCGCCGCGTGGACCCCCGCGCTGATCTTGCAGCAGCCACGGAGCGCAACGCTCGCGAGGCGCGTCGAGAGAGGGAGGCGGCGGAGCGGGAGGCGGCGGAGCGGGAGGCCGCCCGGACGGCGACGGGGCGAGCGAGCGCGGCGGCCGAGACTCCGTCAGAGCGGGCGGCCGCGGAGATGGAGGCGGAGGGTGCACGTAGCCGGCCTCCGCTGCTCGCCATCCCCCTCCAAACCTTGGATCCGGACATCCCTCTGCCCACGGCGGAGAAGATCACCCCCGAGCAGCCGCCGGTGCAGAGGGACGAACTCTTCGAGGTCTTCGCGGAGAGGACGTCGCCGGCAGCGCCAGCCGGAGCGGGCAAAGGCGGCCAGTCATCGGCGGTGCTGGAGGAGCCGGCCCGGGCCGCGCCCGAGGCCGGAGCCGGTCTTGAGATCGAGCTGGCGGCGGGCCGGCATGCCGGAGGGGGCACGGCCCCGCCGGACACGCGCCGAGCCGCGGGTGCCGAGCAGACGGCAGACGCCTTGGAGGCGGCCAGCTCTGCCACGTCCGGGTGCACTCCCAGCGGAGGAAGCGGCGAGCTGAATGCCGCGGCCCAAGGGGTTTGGAGCCGGCTGCAGGCACAGGCCGGCCTCCTGAGGCAATTCACTCAGGAGTTTCTGTCGACGCGGTCTGCAATCCGGGTAAGTCTTCGCTCATTGACCGCTCTGGTCCTCTGAATTTTTTCCGTGGGGGCACGCTAGCGCACCCACTGGGTGTAGTCCCCGAGATCCGGGCTGACTGCAGCGCAGTCGGGTCAGATCTTCCTTGACGACTTATCTTGACTGTTTTTTCTGATCTCTAGGATTATCATAATTCTCGTGCCACCGCCTTCAACTCCCAGGCTCGGGAGCTGAGCTAGAGGACCGAAGACCTTGCCAGCAGCCGGCGTAAGTGTTTTGTCTTTATTTGTTTCTCGTGGGGGCGCGATAGCGCACCCACTGGGTGTAGTCCCCGAGATTCGGGCCGACTACAGCGCAGTCGGGTCGGATCTTCCTTGACGACTTTTCCCTTGCTGAGTTTTTGTCTTTGTCTTTTGCTCGCGCAGAGGCCAACGCCGACTTGCGGAGGGAACTCGGCGAAGTGCAGGCCGCTCTTCGTGCCAAGGACGCCGAGTACGCTGACTTGGTTCAGGAGCGCGACCGCCTGGCCAAGAAACTGGCCGACCAAGAGGAGAGCCATAAGGCGGCCCTGCAAAAGGTGCAGGACGGCGAGGTTGCCCTGAAGGCGGAGTTCGAGGCCAGGGAGGCGAGCTGGGCCGAGACGCGCCAGGCGCTGGAAGAAGGCTTTGGCCGGGTCGAGGATCTTATCGATGGTAGGCCGTCTTTCTTGCCCTTCCTCCATCTGCTGGCCGCCTGCGGTTTTGTTTTGACTTGTGTTTGCTGTCTTGCGCAGAGTACTTTCCCGGCCAATCCGTCCTCGCCGCCCAAGCCATCGAGGCTCACCGCGAGGCGCGCCGTCAAGCCGGAGTTGTGATTCCACCGGATGCGAATCGGACGCTGTCGGAGCAGCTCATCGCCATCCAGGGCGGCTGCAGCCGGCCCATCGGCTGCTCCGCCGGCTCCAACGTGTCGGGGCAACGGTGCTGGCCGCGCTCTGGCCCGGCCAAACGATTCCCCGCACCCCAAGCCGGACGGCCGACTGGCTCGAAGTCGCAGTCGGCTGCCTCGAGGCCTGGAAGGCGTCCGCAGCCCGTCTTGGAGCCGGGCGTGCGCTAGAGTTCGTCCGCGCGTGGTACCCAGGGCTAAGCCTGGACCAGCTGCGGACTTGGCGGTCGGAAGCCGACGCGGAGCTGGAGGAGGTGCGGCCGGCGATTGCGCAACGCGCCTCGACGATCGCCGAGTGCACCGACACCAGCGTCTTCACGACGGAGCTCAACGACGATGGCGCCGCCCAGCCGGAGGAATGGTTCGGGCTGAACCCGGTGGACGGCGAGGACTCGGCCGAGGAGATCGCCTCCAGTGACGAGGGCGAGGACGACGAGGAGGAGGACGGCGAAGACGCCGAGCCGACTGGTGAGACGGCCAACCGTCCTCCAGCCGACCGTGCCTCCAGCAACGAGCCACGCGGGAGCGCGCCCTCTGCCGGAGGCGATGATCAAGCCGAGGTTGGCCAGCCGGCCGCTCCTCCAGCCGGCACGACTGCTTCCACCGCCCAGCCCGGCTCGTCCGCGGCCCCGCCGGCTTGATCTGCCGTTTCTTTTGTCCCTGTTTTGCTTTTTCGAACAATTTTAAGTTTCCGCAATTCCACCCACTGGGGGTGTATCGAACAATGTTGGATGTCGACCTCTCTGGAGGTCCTTTGTGTAAATATTAATATATGCATGTGTTGGCTTTCATTCAAGTGCACTATTTTGTCCTTAGGCTCTTTCCTTTGCCACCTTCCCTCTTTGGGAAGGCAAGTACTCGAGCTTTTTTGGATTTAAAGAAGACTGAATGTAAGCCGGCCGACCGGCTACTCTGGTAGTCGGTCGGCGGGCGGCAGCAAGCCGGCTTTTGTTATATATAAGCCTGTTAGTCCCTAGCCGTTTTTCGTGTGCGCACCCTTTCCGGCTTGTGACTCTTGCCAGCCGGGTAGTTGGTTCTTCGAGCTGCGATTTTTGGCAAGAGCCAAGCCTGGGTGTCGGCACATTACTTGTCTGACTGCGGGCAGGGCTCCTAATATAACTCCAGTCGGCCAGTCCCCGGGCTGACTCGTCGAACCGGGTGCCGGACAAAATAAATGAACAGGTGATATCATACGCATGATAACTTTCATTCATAAAATAAAGGATGGCAGTCCCCGAGTCTTTCTCGGGGAGCCTACTGTTTCGTACTTAATACAAAAGTGGGCATAACACATACTGCATTTTAACTGTAAAACTTCCGAAGGAGATTTGCATTCCATGGTCGCTCCGACTCCTTGCCGGAGTCGTCTCTCTTGCGTGCCTTCGGCTTCTGCGCGTCGATGAGGTAGTAGGCATCGTTGCCTAAGGCTCTGCTGACGATGAAGGGGCCTTCCCAAGGGGCTGCGAGCTTGTGCTGGCCGGCTGTTCGCTGGATCAGCCGGAGCGCAAGGTCGCCCTCCTGGAAGGATCTTGGTCGGACCCTCCGGCTGTGGTAGCGGCGCAAACCCTGCTGGTAGATGGCAGACCGGCTGAGGGCTAACAGCCGGCCTTCTTCCAGTAGGTCGACGCCGTCTTCTCTTGCTTCTTTGGCCTCCGCTTCCGTGTACATGGTTACCCGAGGCGAGTCGAACTCGATATCTGTTGGGATGACTGCCTCGGCACCATATACAAGGAAGAAGGGAGTGAAGCCGGTTGATCTGTTGGGGGTAGTGCGCAGACTCCATAGGACAGCCGGCAGCTGATCGAGCCAACAGCCGGCTGAATGCTCCAGAGGTACGACCAGTCGAGGCTTGATGCCGGACAAGATGAGGCCATTTGCCCGCTCCACTTGGCCGTTTGACTGCGGGTGGGCGACTGACGCAAGGTCCAGCCGGATACCTTGCGCAGTGCAGAACCGTGCCAAGGCACCTTTGGCAAAGTTCGTGCCGTTGTCGGTGATGATGCTGTGCGGTATGCCGTACCGGGTTGTTATATCTGTAATGAAAGTCACTGCAGTCCGCCCATTCAGCTTCTTGATCGGCTTTGCCTCGATCCACTTGGTGAATTTGTCGACGGCGATGAGCAAATGTGTCATGCCGCCGCGCGCCGTCTTGAATGGGCCCACCATATCCAATCCCCAGACGGCAAAGGGCCAGGTGATGGGAATGGTCTTGAGTGCCGAAGCCGGCATGTGTTGCTGTGAGCTAAAAAGCTGGCAGCCTTTGCAGTGTTTGACTAGCTCTTTGGCGTCGTCCAAAGCAGTCGGCCAGAAGAAGCCGTGGCGGAAGGCTTTGGCGACAACTGATCTTGATGCGACGTGGTGGCCGCATTCTCCTTGGTGTATATCCCTGAGGATCGCGATGCCCTTCTCCTGCTCGACGCATTGCTGCAAGACTCCGGTGGCGCTGCGTTTGACAAGCTCTCTGTTGACGATTGTGTATGCTCCAGCCCGGCGCTAGACTTGTCTTGCTTCGTTTTTGTCAGCCGGCAGATCTTGGTTCACCAAAAAGTTGCGGATGGTTTGGGCCCATGATGGAGCGGCGACTTCCTCTGCTACAAATGTGGCCACAGCCACCAGGGTGGGCGGGCTGGGTAATGCAGTGCTGGAGTCGGCCGCCGCTTGCTGTGCTGAAGAAGTCCTCGGGCCGGCTACCGCAGTCCCCGGGCCGGCTACCGCAGTCCCCGCGCCGGCTACCGCAGTCCCCGAGCCGGGTGCGGCAGTCCCTGAGCCGGGTACTGCAGTCCCCGAGCCGGGTACTGCAGTCCCCGAGCCAAATATTGAAGTCCCCGAGCCGGCTGCTTGATTCTTCGAGCCGGACCCGGCCTCCTCGGGGTTAGGCGGCACGAAGATGGAGTCGGATTCCGGAGATGGCTTGATTGATGGCTTGAGGAGGCGCTGTAGGGCGACGCCGGTTGGTATTGCTTGCCGCGTGGAGCCTATTCGGGCCAGAGCATCTGCTGGCTCGTTGTCGGCTCGCGGCACATGAAGGAATTCACACCCGTCGAAATATCCGCTGATTTGCTGCACTAGGAAGCGGTAGCTCGCCATGTTTGCGTCCTTGGCGTCCCAGTCGCCAGAAGATTGCTGCACCACCAAATCCGAGTCGCCATAGCACAGGATCCGGCGGATGCCAAGTTCCTTGGCAAGCCGGAGCCCGTGTATGAGCGCTTCGTACTCGGCTACGTTGTTGGAGGCAGCGAAGTGGATCTGCAGCGTGTATCTGAGCTTGTCGCCCTTTGGAGAGGTAAGGACGACGCCGGCTCCCAAGCCGGTGCGCATCTTTGATCCGTCAAAGTGCATGCGCCAATGGGTGGAGTCGGGCGCTGGTGGTAAGTACTGGGTCTCGGCCCAGTCGACGAGGAAGTCGGCCAGCGCTTGCGTCTTGATGGCGGTGCGGGGTTGGTAGAAGATTGTGTAGCGGGCCAGCTCGATGGCCCATTTAGCCACCCGGCCGGATGCATCCCGACTGCCTATGATCTCGGCCAGCGGGGCAGTGCATACGACCGTGATGGGATGCTCTTGAAAGTACGGCTTCAGCTTCTTGGCGGCGAAGTACACGCCATAGCACATCTTCTGATAGTGCGAGTAATTTTTTTTCGAGGCGGACAGCACCTCGCTTACGTAATAAACAGGCCTCTGGACCGGCTGGGCTCGGCCTTCTTCGGGGCGTTCGACCACAATGACGGTGCTGAGCACCCGGCTAGTGGCGGCAATATATAGGAGCATGGGCTCCTTCTCAGTCGGTGCCGCCAAGACAGGCGGCGTGGATATCATCTTCTTCAACTCGTGGAAAGCTTGGTTGGCCTGGTCATTCCACTCAAAGTGAGTGCTCTTCTTCATGAGGCGGTAGAGAGGGAGAGCTTTTTCTCCAAGCCGGCTGATGAAGCAGTTCAGAGAGGCCAGTCACCCGGTGAACTTCTGAATCTCTCTGAGCTTGGTTGGGACCGCCATCCTCTCGATGGCCTTGTTCTTCACAGGGTTGCACTCTATGCCGCGTTCGGAGACCAGAAAGCCTAGGAGCTGGCCGGCTGGCACTCCGAACACGCATTTCTCCGGGTTGAGCTTGATCCGGAACCGGCGCAGGTTCTCGAATGTCTCCTTCAAGTCTTCCAGCAGAGTGACACGCTTCTCCGTCTTCACCACAACATCATCCACGTAGACGTGGGCGTTCTTGCCGAGCTGCGTGAGAAGGCACTTCTGCAAACAACGCTGAAAAGTGGCGCCGGCATTCCTCAAGCCGAACGTCATAGTCAGGTAGCAGAAGGCTCCAAACGGCGTGATGAAGGCGGTCTTCAGTTGGTCATCCGGGTTCAGCTTTATCTGGTGGTATCCCGAGTAGGCATCCAAAAAGCTCAACAGCTCGCATCCGGCTGTGGAGTCTATCACTTGATCAATCCTGGGCAGAGCGAAGGGATATTTTGGGCAGGCTTTGTTGAGGCTTGTGTAATCTATACACATGCGCCACTTGTTATTCTTTTTCAGCATGAGAACCGGGTTCGCGAGCCACTCGGGGAAGAAAACTTCCATGATGAAGCCGGCTGCGAGAAGCCGGGCTATCTCCTCCCCTACGATCCTTCTCTTCTCTTCTGACAGTCGGCGGAGGGGCTGCTTGACTGGTTTAGCATCCCCCCGCACGTGATATTTGTGCTCGGCGAAATCCTTCGGAACACCCAGCATGTCCTTGGGGGACCATGCAAAGATATCCCGATTCTCACGGAGGAAATCGACGAGCTCGCCTTCCTATTTGCTATCCAGGCTCGCCCCAATGACGGCAAACCTCTCGGGGTGCTCGGGGTCGAGCTGTATCTTCTTGGTCTCCTTGGCCGGCTGGAAAGATCCTTGGGCATCATACTCCTTGGAGTCGGCGGGTTGGTTTAGCTGCTTGCTGGCCAGGGCCACGACCCTGTCCAGCGTCTTCTTGTCTGTGGCGATCACGAGGGATTCGGCCAGCCGGCTGCTGGCCGCGGCGCAGTCGGCGGACTTCTTGTAGTCGCCGGCGGTGGTGATGACACCCTTGGAGCTTGGTATCTTCATCTTGAGGTAAGCGTAGTGGGGGACCGCCATAAACTTGGCCAAGGCGGGTCGGCCAAGCAAGGCGTGGTACGGGCTCTCCAGGTCCACCACCTCGAACCAGATTGCTTCCCGGCGGAAATGATCCTTGCCCCCAAAGAGTACATCGATCTTGATCTTGCCGATGGGGGCACAGGACAAACCGGGTACGATGCCGTGGAACACCGTTCGAGTCGGCGCAAGCTGCTTCGCCTTGACACCCAGCTTCTCCATGGTGTCGCGGTACAGGATGTTGATGCTGCTTCCGCCATCGATCAGCATGCGGGAGAAGCGTGCGGCGCGTGTATCCGTTGCAAGGGTAGCCTCCAGGACCAATGCGTAGGAGCCGGGGGACGGCATCACCTCTGGGTGGTCGGCCCGGCTCCAACTGATGGGTTTCTCTGACCAGTGCATCTGGCCGGCTGGGCTGGTGGCGGCCACATTGACTTCTTGTTGCTCTCGGCGCTTGCTGCGCCGGTCTTTGGGCTGGCTCGTGAAGACAACATAAGATGCTTGCTCATCGGGGAACTTGTCCTGCACGGCGTCGACCGCGGGCCGGGCGGCTTTGGGCGGCGGAGCCGGCGGCGGTGGGCCGGCAGGCGGAGTCGGCGTGAGCCCTTCGCCCTTGGAGATTCGGGCGAGCCAGTTGCATTCGCGGGTCGTGTGGTTGGACGGCTTCGCGCCGCTATGGAACTTGCACGGGGCATCAAGGGTTTGCTCGTAGGAGAAGGCCGGCTGCCAAGCCGGCCGGCCGCCCTTGGGCTTCTTGGGCGCGGGCCGCCCCTCAGGCGGCGCATCTTCGACCGTGGCCACCTGCCGACTAGCGGGAGGCGGCGCAGGGCCCTTGCGCTTCTGATCGTTCTGGTGTTGGCGTCGGCCGCCGTCTCCCGCCGGCGCTTGGGGCGCCAGATTGAGCACTTTTCCGGATGCGTCCACCCGGAGCTCGGTCTTCATTGAGGAGTCCGCGGTGGCGTACTTGTCGGCGATGTTCAGGAGCTCGTCGAGGGTAGTCGGCTCATCGCAGAGAAGCTTGTGCTTGAGGAGGGTGCCCTCTCGGCACCCGGCAGTGAAGTATTCGATGGCTTGCACCTCATGCACCCCTTCGCAGGAATTGCGGAGCTCGGCCCAACGCGTGAGGTAGTCGCGAGTGGACTCGGTTGGGCCCTGTACGCACAGGGAGAGCTGTCTGGGCTTGGGAGCCCGCTTGTAGGTGCTGGTGAAGTTGCGAACGAAGGCTTCAGTGAAATCCACCCAGCTGTTGATGCTGAGGGGCTTGAGGCTGTTAAGCCAAGTCCGTGCCGTGCCTTGCAGCATGAGGGGCACATACTTTACGGCAACGCGCCGGTTGCCATTGGCGATGCTGACGGCTGTGGAGTAGTCGGTCAGCCAGTCTTCCGGCTTCACCGAGCCATTGTACTTGGGCGTGTCTCTTGGGAGCGAGAACCCTTTGGGGAAGGGCTCGTCGCGGATGCGGGGGCCAAAGCAAGGCGGGCTGACATCGTCTTCTTCTTCTAGCGCCAGGGATCGGGCCAGGCGGTCGATCCGGTGGCGAGCGTCGTTTTCGCCGACTCCCTCGCGGCGACCAAGCCGGCTGCTGAGAGTCGGGTGAGCCACTGGAGGCGGGGTAGGATATCTCCCTCCGCGAGCTCGAGGCGGAGGCGGGGTGCCCCGCCATTCCATGACTCGGGGGCGGCCGTCCGCGTCTCGCTCGATGGAGACTTGGGTCCGGCTTCGGCTGGAAGCCGGCTCTTTCTCACGCCGCACGCGAGTGTTGCTTGTAGTCGGCGACCGGGAAGTCGCGCCGTGTTCGCGGCACGGGGGAGGGCTCCCCGCGCAGGCGTCGGTTTCATGCCATCGTGCGGCCGCATCGATTAGTTGCTGGATGCGCCGCGTCATGTGGGGGAGGTCTTCGGCTTCCAAGCCGTCCAGCTCGTCTACAGCCGCCTGGGCGGCGCGCAGGTTCTCGAGCGGTGTGGCGTAGACCGGGCGATCCACTCCAAGCGTGTCGGCGATGACGGCGCCGCGTTGCCTGACAACGCCAGCCCGGCTAGGGCCAGCCGGAGCCGGCGTGCCGAAGGCGGCACGGTCAGCTTCGCGCTGGTAGGCCTCGGTGAGGCATCTTATGGAGGCTAGCCGCCGGCCCTCCGCGAGGAGGGCGAGGCGGCGTGCCTCCAGAACTTCGTCGCTGGCGTCAGTCGGAAGGGGGGCGGACAAGTCTTGGGCAGCCGCGCGTGGAGCGTCGCGGGCGCCCTCGTTAGTCGGGCCGTCGAGGCCGATAACCATCACCTCGGGGGCGTCAGAATCGCGATCGCCAGCCGGAGGGAGCGGGTCGTTGTAGACCATGACGTTGGTGGGGAAGGTATCGTAGGATGCCGTGTCGGAGTCGACAGGCATCGGGTCGGTGGAGCCAACCGACTCCAAATCCGCAGCGGGCTCGCTGGAGACGTGGAGCTAGCCGAGGAGGTTGGCGAGGTGATCAGTGCCCGCATCGGAGGCAAGCTCGTCGGAGATGCGGGCCTTCTCGAAGAGGTCGGCGAGGCCGCTAGCCGCGCAGATGTTGGTGACGCCATGCAGCGCGTCGCGGCAAGCGCCATCGGGCGAGCCGGGCTGGCTACGCTCGCGGGGAAGGAAAAGGGTTCCCATCCAGAACAGGTCTCCGGACGACGGTGCACCTGGCCCAACGGTGGGCGCCAAATGTCGGGTGGTAGGAGCGACATATGCCAACGGGTGGCTTATCATTGCGGGGGCCAATAGAACATCGCCGGTGCCTGGAAATGGGATGAGGCGAAAACATGCACGCCGGCGAATCTTACCCAGCTTCAGGGCTCTCCGGGGAGATAACACCCCTACTGCTGCTCTGCGGGGTCTCCGCATGGTTACTAAGTGAACAAGTAGCTACAATGCTCCTTGAGCTGTTTTGGGTGGAAGGAGGAAGAAGGGCTTGGCTCAGCCTGCTTCCTCTCCTTGTATGGTGTCTAGGTCTAGAATGAGAGTCCAACCCTTTGCATGGGTGCACTGGGGGGTTTATATAGGCCTACCCCCCGGGGGTACAATGGTAATCCGACTGGACGCTGGGCCCAGCTGTCTGTGACTATGCTCGCCGGCTTCTCTGTCGGCTTCTGGGGCCCGCCGGCTGCGGGCCCCTGGGTCGACAGGCCGACCCCACCGGCCAGGGCCTGGTCGGCAGCTGGTTACTGTTACTCCGTGTTGTTGACGCAGGCTTGGTCGGGGTAAGCGTGGCTACAGTAACGCCGCCTTGGCGGGCGATTACTGTAGCCCCGCCGCATCTTGCCTCCTCAATGGGCATCTCCTTCGAGGAGGGTGGCAGGCCGGCTAAGTGAAGCCGGCCCTCTATCTTGCCGGCTTGAGAGAAGGTGCGGCCGCCTTCGGCACCTCTCTGCCCGAAGGGGCCCACCGCCTCGGGGGCCATGCTGGCGGCCCGTCGTGGATGGCGTCAGAGCCATCGTGGCTACAGTGCCGCGCCGGGCGGGCCGTGGCTGCCCGCACGGCGCGCTGTACCAGGCGTGCTCCGGGTTTTGGGGGTGGCAGGCTCCAATGTTGCCACGCCCCGCTTCATCATCGCAGAGTGGACGCGTACATTGCGGGTACGGCGTTGACTGCTTTGTGGGAGCCGGCCTGGCTGTAGCCGGCCTTGTCGTAGCCAGCCTCTCGTAGTCGGCCTTGCTGTAGCCGGCCCTGCCATAACCGGCCCTCCACAGCTTTCTTCATGAGGGTAAGGGGCGGGCCGCCCCCGAAGCCGGCTAGGAAGGTAGTCGGCTAGGGGGGAGGCGGCCCAGGTCTGGGATCTTCTTATGAGCCGGATGGGCTCATAATTTTTTCTGAGGGGCCAGGGGAAGCCAGCTGGGCTACCCATGGCTATTTACCCCGACACTCCTGGGCTTCATTGTCTCCAGTAGAGGAATTGAAGCTAATCCGGCCAAAATCCGAGCTCTGTCACAGTTGGCTATCCCAACGTACCTCAAACAAATCCAGAAATTAACTGGATGTGTGGAGGCTCTAAGCCGCTTTATCTCCCGCTTTGGAGAAAATGCATTACCCCTTTACCGCCTCCTTCGGCGCACCGAACACTTCAACTGGACGGATGCTGCCACAGCCGGATTGGAAGAAATAAAAGCCATACTGGCAACCAACCCAATCCTGGCCGCGCCAAACATCGGCGAACCAATGCTATTGTACATTGCGGCAACCCATCAGGTTGTAAGCGCAGTGCTCGTCGTCGAATGAGAGGCGGATGGACATAAATTCCCTCTTCAAAAGCCGGTATATTATGTATCCACTATCCTCACTCCATGCAAGTCACGGTACCCACATTATCAAAAGATAGCCTATGCGGTATTCATGGCATCCCGAAAGCCGCGACACTACTTTCAAGAGTGTTCGATTACAGTAGCCTCGGAAGTGCCACTTAATGATATTATAAACAACCGCGACACCACGGGCCGGATTGCCAAATGGGCCATTCAGCTCCTCCCGTTCGACATAACATACAAACCTCGGCGAGCCATTAAATCGCAAGTATTGGCCGACTTTGTCGCAGAATGGACAGAAGCCAAACTCCCTAAAGATTACGGCGCATACTCCAATTGGATCATGCACTTCTACGGCTCCAAAATACTGGCTGGTCTGGGGGCTCGCGTCGTCCTGACGTCCCAAACCGGAGATACAGTGTAATACGTAATATAGATACTGTATACAGACTCCAACAACACAGCCGAATACGAAGCCCTGTTACATGGTCTTCAGATGGCAGTTTCCATGGGCATTCAACGCCTGGAGGTGCGTGGGGATTCGAACCTCGCAATATCCCAAATAAACGGAGACTTCGATGCCAAGGATCCGAAGATGGCGGCCTATCGAAACACCGTCCTAAAGATGTCAGCTCGGTTCGAGGGGCTCGAATTTCACCATGTGGCTCGGGAAAACAATCAGGCGGCGGATATCCTCGCCCGCATTGGCGCAAAACGCGATGCGGTCCCCCCCAACATCTTTTTGGAGAGGTTGTTTAAGCCATCCGTGGTATGGGAAGGGGACACCGGTAACAATAGTCCGGACCCGGCCAAAATGCCCGATACCGAACACTCTGACATAATCGGAGGCTCTGCCACCGAAATAACACCTTCAACCCACGTCATAATGGCCATCATTGCCCCATGGATAGAACCATTCTTGGCCTACCTAACTAGGCAGGAACTACTCGAGGACCAAAATGAGGCACGCTGCATAGTGCGGCGATCTAAAGCCTACAGGGTCCACGAGGGAGAGCTGTATAAAAAAAGCACTACCGGGGTCCTTCAAAGGTGCATCTCCGAAGAGGAAGGGCGGAAGCTTTTGGCAGAGATTCATGCTGGACTCGGCGGCCACCACGCTGCAGCCCGGTCCCTTGTAAGCAAGGCCTTCCATACAGGGTTTTATTGGCGACTGCCCGGGCGGACGCACAGGACTTGGTCCAAAGCTGCGCCGTTTGCCAGCTTTTTGCAAACCAAAGCCACATGCCATCCACCGCCCTCCAAACAATCCCCATTACCTGGCCCTTCGCGGTCTGGGGGCTTGACATGGTTGGACCCCTTAAAGGGGGAACCCATAAGAAAAAATACTTAGTGGTCATGGTGGATAAGTTCACCAAATGGATAGAGGGCAAACCTGTTAAAATAGCCGAATCCGGACCGGTGATAGACTTCATATCCGGGGTCGTACACCATTATGGCGTCCCCCACAGCATCATCACTGACAACGGCACGAACTTCACGGCCGATGAGGTAAAACTCTGGTGCAGCAACATGGGCATCAAGCTCGATTATGCTTCCGTCTATCACCCACAAACCAACGACCAAGTTGAGCGAGCAAATGGTCTTATCATGAGCGGCATTAAACCCAGATTAGTGCGGTCCTTAAAGGACTCTAACACGCACTGGGTAGAGGAGCTCGACTCCATACTCTGGGGGCTGCGGACCACGCCAAATCATACTACCGGATATACACTCTTCTTTATGGTGTATGGCGCAGAGGCAGTTCTGCCCTGCGACATAATTTATGACTCACCTCGAGTGCGCATGTACAAAGAAAGAGAAGCCGAGCTCGATCGGCATGACAGTCTGGACACCCTGGAGGAGGAGAATGATGTGGCAAAAGCCCGTTCCGCATTCTATCAGCAACAAGTTCGCAGATACCAAAGCAGAGAAGTACGGGCCAAACTTATAACATTGGCGAGTTAGTTCTACGCCTGCCGGAGAAGAAAAAGACCAATCTCGAGCCCAAATGGGAAGGTCCCTTCATTATTGACCAAGTTCTGACCGGTGGAGCATACAGTCTGTGGGATGCATCGAATAATCGACTTGGGCTGAACCCATGGAATGCAGCCAGGCTCCGAAGATTCTACGCCTAGCGCCGGACTCTATGTTCGTCTCCTTCCTCTGTCCATTTTTTGCATATACATTATCTGTCTTTTTCTCTTTCTTTCTTTTATTCTTTCTCAAGGCTTTCGAGGGCCAACTCGTGCCTCGATTGCACACTATAGACGCGCTAACCGCGCTCATTATACCTGGGGGCTTCTTACACAGAAGCTTAATTATCTATCTGGGCTTCATGCCCCGCACATGTGTTATTCTTCCGCATGTACCTTTTCTTCGCCATTATATGCATCGATATGACTTAAGTTTTGGCCAAGCTGGGTTGCCTGGCTCTTGTATTTATGCCCTACGTTCCCGTTAATTCGGCTAGGGCATAAGGGGAGCACCTCTATGATTGTTACTGCCGGGTCAGCCGGATGTGTACCTCAGACTGGGTGAAGCCGAAAGCTAGTGTTCTTAAGGGAATATTCGGTCGGCGAACAAAAGATGATTTTTATTTATTTTCCATATATACCCCCACATGTTTTTGCTTGCGTCTCCGCTCGCAGTCCGAACATGCACTTTAGGGCATGCGTACCCAGGGAAAGGAACCCCTGGCGAAACTATTCTCCCTGGAAGATGTTTCTTACTACCCATGTAATATAACATAACTAGTTGGGCACTTGTGTGTTCAAGCACTAATGACCCCTACGCCTGGTTTCCACGCATACCCCGGTTCTTATATAACTGAGCGGGTATTCGGACACACTCCGGACTATCGGGCCCCGAGGTTGAAGTGAAAAGGTCCGCCATGACAAATGATCTACAATCCGGCTAGAAGGCATTATACATGTCACTTTAATTACATAGTCATGTAGACTGACTAAATTCCTCTTCTATACCATCCAACAGGCGGTCTAGCCTACAATCCTGTTGGGAATACTTTGCGGCTAATTCTACTTGCCCATAGACTAAGCTAACGGGGATCTCTTTCCCATAGGGCCCCACAGGTCCGACCTCGGCCATGTGGTTTGGGTCAGCCTTGGTATACCACGTCTTCACCATGGCCTAGGCTTCCCTGGCACCTTGATGGCAGGCCGATATCTTCCATAATCGGAAGCGCCGTCGTGCTCCCTTGAGCTTCTCCGCAAGCTCTCCAGTGCCTTCTGGCAGGGAGACTGATGGCCACAAGGCCTGGGCAATACCTTGCATCACCTGCCGAACTTGTTCGTGCAGTTGTGAGAGCTCAGATAGAAGATCACCCGTAGACCCGGGCATCTCCTCCGCGGGACGACCCGTCAGCATACCTGCAGACATTACTCTGTTAGCCGGCTCCTCCGCCGTCCCCTTTTTTAAGGGTTCGTTCAAGCACTTACTAAAAATGCTGCATCGAAGCCGCTTATTCTCCTTCTCGGAGTCCGCAAGCTGGGCTCGAACATCTTACAATTCCACGCCCAGCTTGGTATTGGCATCCTGGAGATTGTTTTTCTCCCGCCCGACCTCAGTCAGCACACGTTCGCCAGCCTTTAGCTGTTGTACGGCATGCTGGTCCTCCGGATTCTCTCCGGATTCATCTCCAATATCTATTGTTAGATCTGCAGCCATGCCGCACGCTATATGGTACTTATCATTCTTTGAAACAAATGTTACCAGCTGGGGAATTTTTAGGTTCCTTCAATGCGGCAACGGCGGCCCGAAGTTGGGTCTTGCATTCCTCCAGCTCCTGTGACAGTCGAGTATTCTTCTCTGTAAGAACCTGCACAATAGATGATCCTTAAGTCAGTTCTGCTAGCTGTTTCAAGTCTCAGGGGCTACTGATACATATAATCGTCAGATTTGCTTACTCGCACATCCCTTACATACTGGTACGTGGCTCTGGCTAGACCATTTTGAGCAGCACGGAGGTACGCGTCTCCAGAATTGAAGGCATCAAATGCCTCTGGGGAGAAGCAAGCGTCACGGAGTACGGCTTGGCGATGCCTATGATTCATGGCGCTCTCCACTTCTGAATTTGTAGCGGATAGTCTATTTGCATCCTCTGTAGGAGGAGTACCCGGCGTCCGCCACATGTCGGCTTCCGCCTCTATGCCCGGTCCTGGAGCCCGACTGTGTCGGGACCCCGATTCCAAATCACATCGATCCAGTCGGTAACACCTCATATCACTTTGCGGCCTCACGCACGGTATCCCCACAGGTGTCACCTTACTCTGGCCCGGGACCGTTTGCGCCTTTTGGCTCGCGTATATGATTGTGTCGCTAGCATCCATATGACAGAGAACCCGTGCCGACATGGCTAGTCGTGAACCCAAAGCGGCACTAACCTATGGGAACATGCATACATGATTCACATCGAGCGTGTCGGTCAGCAGCGCGTGAATCCGGGCTGTAGCACTGGACTAACAGGACACCGGGGAACCCGGGCTGTAGCAGGCTAGGCAGGACTCCGGTTGTCACCGCGTGACATTTCCCCGAAGGGACAGACACAGGAACGAAGTGAAACACATGCCGGCCAGTCAAGTGTCCTGAGCAGTAGTGCTGGGCTAGCAGGACTCCGGTGAACCGGGCTGTAGCGGACTACTATGGCTCAAGGAAGCACTAGACTACATTTCCCCATAAGAGAGACTGCCAAGGATAAACCACTAGATTGTCGGATCCCACACATAGCAATACATGTCACATGTACGCATAACATGCAAGTATGTGTTGTACAACATGGCATTACAACATAACGCAAACTCATATAGATAACGGCTCAGAAGAGCCACATAGCATAAATACAAACAGGGGTCACATGACCCATCATTCAGAGCATACAAGCAACGGAAGCATTACATGTCTGAGTACAGACAACTACAAAAGAAAAGGGCTGAGAAGCCTGACTATCTACAAGACCCTCCCAAGGGTACAAGATCGTAGCTGAGGTAACAAGCTACTCGTCGAAGTCCAAGCGAAACTACTAGTAAGACAGATGTCTCATCTGCAAAACATAAATAAAGCAAACGTGAGTACAAAGGTACTCAGCAAGACTTACATCAGATCCTATCATATATGCATTTGTAACAAGAAGGTAATGTTGGGTTTAGTTGCAGCAAGCCAGCTTTGACTCAGTGGCTATCCTGTTCTACGACAACGAGGAACTTCTTTGAGATGAGGCAGCGCACACGAGTCCACTAATCACAACATCAATACACTACTATGGAATCATCCTCGTCTCCCTACAAGAAGGCCATCCATAGCACTCACACTTACCTTGGGCATTTTAGAGTATCCACTTTAAGTTGTCTATGTACCACGTAAGCATCCAAGAAGTCCATAACCGAGGACACGGCTATTCGAATAGATCATGATAACCCTGCAGGGGTGTACTTCATCACACACACTCTCACCACTTATCACCATATACCCATCATGTATCTCGGCAACCTTCAAGCGGAAGCCTGGCGAGGGTGTCGGCCACGACCTAACTAACCACGCAAGACTCTAGTCCAGGTTTATCACCTATTTGGGTTCCATCCGCAAGGAGATCCGGCCGGGGTGTCGCTCACGACCCCAAATGATGTGAGCAGGGTTCCCAAGCCCACCATCCGGGTGCCACTTGGTACACCATGCCACCTGTGCCTAGCCTGTCCCGAGCCCACCCTGCCGGGTGCCACTCGGTAGAAAAATAGCACTACCTACAAACACCAGAAACTATTTGCAACTCCTGGACAGAGATCAAGTTGGCTAATAAGTCGAGAGGGGTCGAGTTACCAGAACCCAATATGTGGTAGTAGCTAGTCCTTGGACAACATACACAGAACTCAGTTCTTAGGGACGGTTCCAGTGAGACAACCCATCATGTACTCCTACATGGCCTCTCACCGCTACCTTTACTAAATCGTGTTCAGACGCTTAACTCTCAACATCAGAACATATCATAACACTCCAATTCATTCCCGATGAATCAGACCTGACATACTCTAAGCAATAGAAGGCATGGCATGGCAAGAACACAACATGGCTCAAACAACTCCTACACATGCTAGTGGGTTTCAACTATTTACTGTGGCAATGACAGGTCATGCAGAGGGATGGGTTCAACTATCGCAGCATAAAGTAGCAGTTGAATCATTGTTGTCCTAATGCAGTAAAGAGAGCAGGAGCGAGAGAGTGATTGTATCGGAATGAACAAGGGGGGGGGGGTTGCTTGCCTGGTAGATCAACAGGGGGGCGCTGCTCCTCAGACAGGTACTCTCGAACACTCTCCGGAGCAGGACCTATAGAGAAGGAACAGTGTCGGAAATCAAAACACAAGCATATGCAACATTATGATGCATGAACATGGTAATGATGTTATGATTGCAATAATGCATCTAGCAACCATTTAAATGAAGTCCATATGGACCAAGGGTTCATATGCAAACTCGATATTTAGCATTTAAAATGCCATTATCATGTTTTCACTTATACAGTGGTATAAGTTGGTTGAACATGCATGAAAGTCGTACATATGGATAGATTGAATTTTTCTGATAATTTTTCATATATAAATTATTTCAATCTGAGCTACGGTTGAATTACTATGAATTTTTGAAGTTTATATCATTTTCTGGAATTTCCTAATTAATCTTAAATCCAGAAAGTGAATAACTGCGTCAGCCTGACATCAGCGTGACGTCAGTGAGTCAACGGATCGGTCCAGGTCAAACCTGACCAGTGGGACCCATATGTCAGTGTCTAAACTAACTAATCTAGTTTAGTTAGTGGCCTCGGGCCCACATGTCAGTATCAGGTTTAGTTAAATGGTGATTAGCCTTAAGCTAATCACCTGACCCATGTGGCCCACCTGACGGGCCCGCGAGGTCAAAGGGGTCAAACCCCACCGGCGGCTTGACGCCGGCGAGCCAGACGCGGTGGAGGGCCTCGGATTTCGCCCTCCGGCGACCATTTGGACGGCGGAGACCACTGGCGAGGAGCCAGCGCTCGTCTGTGTCATCTAGAGCAAGTGGGAGAGGCGGGGACGGCCGGAGCTCGCCGGAGTTCGGGCAAGTGCGGGCGCGTGGTTCCAGCGCACGGGAGAGCTAGTTAGGGGCTGCGTTGGACTCGTCGTTGCTCCAGGAGCACGCCGGAGGCACAAGCTTGAGCGGAGATGCACGGTGGCTGCCAGAGCAACAACCATGGCAGACGGCGGCGCTCGGGTACGGCGGCTGGCACGACTAGAGGGCGTAATCGAGCTCGGGGAGAGGGGGTTCCGATGCAGGAGCTCACAGTGGTTGCAGAGGCGTCGACATGGGCTCGGGGGAGGCTCGGAGTCGGCGGGGCGGTGAGGACGATCTCTGGCGGCCGGAGATGAAGACGACGGCGCCGAGGATGAAACGGAGCTCGCCCGGGTTGCTTTGCTTGGTGAGGAGGGAGAGGGGGTCGCGGCGGAGCTGGGAAGCGTGTCGGGGAGGTGCGGCAGTGGCCGAGGCCACGGTGGCTGTGAACGGCGGCGACGGCGATTTCGGCCGCGAGAAAGGGAGCGAGGGGGAGGAGAGAATGGCACGGGAGAGAGCGAGAGAGGGTTGGGGGGGGGGGGTGCGTGGCGACGCGCGGGCAATCCAGGCGACGAGAGGGAGAAGCAGGAGCTGGCCGGATGCGTGCGTGCGCGCCACGGGCACACGGCCTGTCCTCCTGGCGCGGTGGAGACGATGACTGGCGTCGGCCAGTCAGCTGGGCTGAGCTACTGGGCCGATCAGGTAAGTGGCCCAGGTAAGTCTCTCTCCCTTTTCTATTTTCTTTTCTATTTCTGACATTTGTTTGATTTTATAAAAAAATACTAAATCAATTTATTTTCTTCTCACAATTTTTGCAGGGGCCTAAAGGATTATTCCAAAGCCCCTCACCAAAATTCAGAATTATTGGACAATATTATATATATATATATATATAAATATTTATCCAACGCAAATAATTACTGGATTAATTCCAAATGGCCAGAATAAATATTTATGAGCTCCTAAAAATATTGGTTTGAATTTTACCTCTGCCCAATATTTTCAGAGAGAGACATGAACATTTTCTTGGACCCTTTTGGAGCAATTTTTATCTGGGTCATTTCCAGAAATGATTTCTGAGGGTTTTACAAATCCCCATTTCAAATTTAAATGTAATTTAAACATGATGCACAACTGACTAGCTGGTCTAGGTCATACCAGAACTAGGGATGTGACAACTCGCCCCCACTCGGAAGAATCTCGTCCCGAGATTCAGGAGTCGGCGGAAGGAAAGTGGGGTACTCAAGTCAAAGACGATCTTCATGCTCCCAAGTAGCTTCTCTCTCGGAATGATGAGACCACTGAACCTTGAGAAACTTGATGTTATGGCGTCGGGTGACACGCTCTGCTTGATCAAGGATGCGAACAGGGTACTCTCGATATGAGAGGTTATCTTGGAGATCAAGCGTTTCGTGGTCCACTCCACGGATGGGATCCGAGAAGCAACACCTGAGTTGAGAGATGTGGAAGACATCATGAACTCGAGAAAGATGTGGGGGTAGTTCCAACTGGTAGGCAACTTCTCCTCATTTAGCGAGAATGAGAAAGGGACCAATGTAACGAGGAGCCAACTTGCCCTTGATACAGAATCGATGGGTGCCCTTTAAAGGGGTAACCCGAAGGTAAGCTTTGTCGCCAATTTCATAAGCCACTTCCTTATGACTACGGTCATACCGGCTCTTTTGACGAGATTGGGCTGTTTTCAAATTCTCACAAATGATGCGAACTTGCTCTTCTGCCTCCTGGATCATATCCGGTCCAAAGAATTGTCTTTCACCGGTTTCTGGCCAGTTCAAAGGTGTTCGACATCTTCGTCCATACAGAACCTCAAAAGGAGCTTTCTAGAGGCTAGATTGGTAGCTATTGTTATAAGCAAACTCGGCGAAGGGAAGACACTTCTCCCAATCCATACTGAATGAGATAACACAAGCTCTAAGCATGTCTTCGAGAATCTGGTTGACCCTTTCCACCTGACCACTTGATTGAGGGTGGAAAGCGGTACTGAAAGAAAGATGGGTGCCCATGGCAGTTTGAAAACTCTCCCAGAAATGAGAAGTGAAAAGACTGCCACGGTCTGAATTGATCTCTAGTGGAACGCCATGAAGTGACACTATTCGAGAAATATATAAGTCAGTGAGCTGACTAGCACTGATATTCTCTCGAACAGGTAGGAAGTGAGCTACTTTGGAAAGACGATCAATGACTATGAAGATAGCATTGTTCCCTTTCTTGGTCCTGGGAAAGCCGGTGATGAAGTCCATACCAACTTTATCCCATTTCCACTCAGGAATAGCTAAAGGTTGAAGGGTGCCAGCAGGTCTCTGATGCTCTACCTTCATGCGATGACAAACGTCATAGTTAGCAATAAACTGAGCGATTTCTCTCTTCATCCTAGTCCACCAGAACCTCTGGCGTAGGTCCTGATACATCTTAGTACTACCGGGATGAATCGTGAGAGGAGATTCATGCGCCTCCTTAAGGATTAATTGTCGAAGATGTTGATTCTTGGGAACCACCAAGCGACTCTCAAAGAAAACAACACCACGATCATCTATAGAGAAACTACCACCAACTCCCTTGTTAATGTTTCTCTTGATCCGGGAAATTCCCGTATCCTGCTTCTGAGCAGAGATGATCTGATCCACAAGAGTAGGTTTCGCCACCAAGGTAGAAAGGAATCCATGAGGAGCAATGTGAAGGTTAAGTTTACATAATTCCTCATGGAGAAGTGGTTGGGCCTGCTGCAACATGAGATTGTTGCAATAGGACTTACGACTTAGTGCATCAGCCATGACATTCCCCTTGCCTGAGGTGTAGGTAATCCCTAAGTCGTAATCTGAGATCAACTCCAGCCAACATCTTTGCCTAAGGTTCAAATCTGGTTGGGTGAAGATATACTTGAGACTCTGGTGGTCGGTGTAAATCTCGCATCGTTTACCAACAAGGTAATGTCGCCAAGTCTTAAGTGCATAGACTACGGCTGCAAGCTCTAGATCATGTGTAGGATAATTCTCCTCATGTGGATGCAACTGTCGAGATGCATAGGCAATCACATGTCGATCTTGCATAAGAATGCAACCTAGTCCCTGTCGTGAGGCATCACAATAGATAACAAAGTCCTTAGTGGAATCCGGTGGCACAAGTATGGGAGCAGAAGTCAAGCGTCTTTTCAGTTCCTGAAAACTGTGCTCACACTGTGGGGACCACTCAAACTTTTTATCTTTCTTGAGAAGTTCCGTGAGAGGTTTGGCCACTTTGGAGAAGTTCTCAACAAAGCGGCGACAATAACTGGCTAGACCAAGGAAACTCCTAACTTGCTTAACTGTTTCAGGCGGAGTCCAATCAAGAACGGCCTGAACTCTTTTGGGATTGACAACAATGCCCTTACTAGAGATTACGTGGCCGATATAGGTCACTTCTGGCAACCAAAATTCGCACTTGGAGAACTTGGCATAAAGGCGGTGCTCTTTGAGTTTTTCTAGCACAAGTCTAAGATGTTCGGCATGATCTTCCTCATTCTTTGAGTAAATAAGAATATCATCGAGGTAAACCACGACGAACTTATCTAAGTACTCCATGAAGATCGAGTTCATCAAGCGAGAGAAAGTAGCTGGAGCATTAGTTAGACCGAAGGACATGACGGTGTACTCATACTGGCCATAACGAGTGACAAAAGCCGTCTTAGGAATGTCCCCATTTCTGATCTTGATTTGGTGGTAGCTTAACCTCAAATCCATCTTGGAAAAGACTGAGGATCCAGCAAGCTGATCATACAAGTCGTTGATCCTGGGGAGCGGATACTTGTTCTTTATCGTGACCAAATTAACGGGACGATAATCTACAACCATCTGGTCCGTACCATCCTTCTTCTTGATGAAGAGGATGGGGCAAGCCCAGGGAGAAGAACTAGGACGGATGAAACCCTTTTGCAAGGATTCATCGAGTTGTTTCTTAAGCTCAGCTAGTTCTAAGGGTGCCATCTTGTAAGGTCTCCTAGAGATTGGAGCGGTTCCTGGGATAAGATCTATGACAAATTCTACATCTCTGTCAGGTGGAATACCTGGCAGTTCCTCTGGAAAGACATCCGGAAAGTCACAGACTACCGGGATATCTTCAAGGTCAGGAAGAGGGTTGGCATTAAGAGAATAGAGCTGATACTTTGCAACTCTAGTGGAGACGGTGACTATCTTGCCGGATGGGTGTGTAAGCTGAACAGACCTTGTGTAATAATCAATCTTGGCATGATGAGCTTTCATCCAGTCCATACCCAAGATGATGTTAATACCTGTAGACTTGAGGGCTATAAGTGATGCAAGGAATACAAGTCTGTCAACAAGGATTTCATTACCATGGCTTATTCTGGTAGTTTGCCATCGAGACCCCGGAGTTTGGATTTCAAGTGGAGTTGGCATATCGCAAAATGACATGTCGTGCAAACGAGCATAGCCTTCAGAAATGAAGGAGTGAGATGCTCCATTATCGAACAGAACCGAAGCTGGATGGCAATTGACAAGGAGGGTACCAAGAACGACATCCGGATCATCATGAGTGTCTTTAGCTGAGACGTGATGCACACATCCACGTTCAGTGGGAGCTGACTTGACAATAATCATCTTGCGTGATGGCTTACCACGGCCAACAGACTTCTCAGGCTGGGGTGGAGCATAGTTGGTTTGAGAGCAGTCACGTGCATAGTGTCCTGGCTCTCCGCATGTGAAACAAGTCCTTGAAGTAAGATGTGGACCCGATTTGACAAGCGGTCTACCAATAGGCCTAGGTGGAGCATACTGCTGAACTAGGTGAGGCGCCACATAAGATGGCCTTGGTGAATATCCGGGTGGAAGAGTGGAGTTCGGAACCCAAATCCGGCGCTTCTGCGAAGTAGAACCGGAAGAAGAACCCAAATCACGGTTGTGCTTACGAGACTCCTCGTATGTGAGTTGAGCTATTTCTGCGTTAATGGCCTTGTTCACAAGAGCCTGGAATGTATTGCAATGATGCAAGTGGAGATCACGATGCAACTTGGGGGTTGAGACCCTTCCGGAACCTAGCCTGCTTCTTGGCGTCCGTGGACACCTCTTCTGTAGCATAACGGGTGAGGTTCTCAAACTCTCTACTATAAGCATCAACAGCCATCTTACCTTGTGTGAAACTACAAAACTCTTCTCTCTTGCGATCAATGAGAGCCCGAGGAATGTGATGCTCGCGAAAAGCCTCAGTGAAATCCTTCCAGGTAGGTATCTGGCCAGCTGGAAGCATAGCCTCATAGTTCTGCCACCAAAGACTAGCAGGACCTTCCAGGTGATATGCAGCATAGGTGACCTTGTCACCTTCAGCTACGCTCGCGGAACGCAGCTTGTGAGTAATACTACGGAGCCAGTCATCTGCATCGAGTGGTTCAATGGAATGATGGAAGGTTGGTGGTTTCAGACCGATGAAGTCATGGATGGACACAAACTCTTTGTGCTGATGGGAGGTGTTCTCCTCAATACGTGCTAGCAAGCGGTTAGACTCACGCTTGTTCCTCTCAACCTCTAACATGAACTCTGCCAACGAAGACTGGTTGGGAGGATCCTCATCCCTACCATCTCCATGGATCCGGATACGAGCAACAGAACTTCGGTTAACTGACGACATCCTGAAGAACCAACCAAGGAAACAAGGATGGATTCAGCATCACCATAAGGATGTAGATTATAGTATGAGAAAAATACTATCTCTTGAACTCCTAGGACAATTCCGGCAGCATAACGGCAGTAAAATTCTCAAAATGAAACATCCTGCAAATGAAGGGGTAGCACCATACTCAACATCATTACTCAAGGTTCAGAGATATTACTAAACAGGCTACACCGGAGGTACTCAAACTGGGATATGACTCAGATCAAGCAAACCTTAGAGACTACGGAGTAGTAACACGTGATCCTGATAGACGGAAGAGAAAGCCTAGTTCCTTAATCCCGTAGGAAAGATAGGATGACTCAGATCAGAAGGCATGAGGCATAAGGAGTAAAAAGAGCCTTACGTTCCCTTCCCCAATCAATTCCCCTATATAGCTAAAGAATTTCTAGACTCAACTTCGACCAGGTTGGCTTGGAAATCCTACAGGCAGTCAGGCTCTGATACCAAAGCTGTCGGGACCCCGATTCCAAATTACATCGATCCAGCCGGTAACACCTCATATCACTTTGCGGCCTCACGCACGGTATCCCCACGGGTGTCGCCTTACTCTGATCCGGGACCGTTTGCGCCTTTTGGCTCGCGTATATGATTGTGTCGCTAGCATCCATATGACAGAGAACCCAGGCCGACATGGCTAGTCGTGAACCCAAAGCGGCACTAACCTATGGGAACAGGCATACATGATTCACATCGAGCGTGTCGGTCAGCAGCGCGTGAATCCGGGCTGTAGCACTGGACTAACAGGACTCCGGGGAATCCGGGCTGTAGCAGGCTAGGCAGGACTCCGGTTGTCACCGCGTGACATTTCCCCGAAGGGACAGACACAGGAACGAAGTGAAACACATGTCGGCCAGTCAAGTGTCCTGAGCAGTAGTGCTGGTCTAGCAGGACTCCGGTGAACCGGGCTGTAGCGGACTAGTATGGCTCAAGGAAGCACTAGACTACATTTCCCCATAAGAGAGACTGCCAAGGATAAACAACTAGATTGTCGGATCCCACACATAGCAATACACGTCACATGTACGCATAACATGCAAGTATGTGTTGTACAACATGGCATCACAACATAACGCAAACTCATATAGATAAAGGCTCAGAAGAGCCACATAGCATAAATACAAATAGGGGTCACATGACCCATCATTCAGAGCATACAAGCAACGGAAGCATTACATGTCTGAGTACAGACAACTACAAAAGAAAAGGGCTGAGAAGCCTGACTATCTACAAGACCCTCCCAAGGGTACAAGATCGTAGCTGAGGTAACAAGCTACTCGTCAAAGTCCAAGCGGAACTACTAGTAAGACAGATGTCTCATCTGCAAAACATAAATAAAGCAAACGTGAGTACAAAGGTACTCAGCAAGACTTACATCAGATCCTATCATATATGCATTTGTATCAAGAAGGTAATGTGGGGTTTAGTTGCAGCAAGCCAGCTTTGACTCAGTGGCTATCCTGTTCTACGACAACGAGGAACTTCTTTGAGATGAGGCAGCGCACACGAGTCCACTAATCACCACATCAATACACTACTATGGAATCATCCTCGTCTCCCTACGAGAAGGCCATCCATAGCACTCACACTTATCTTGGGCATTTTAGAGTATCCACTTTAAGTTGTCTATGTACCACATAAGCATCCAAGAAGTCCATAACCGAGGACACGGCTATTCGAATAGATCATGATAACCCTACAGGGGTGTACTTCATCACACACACTCTCACCACTTATCACCATATACCCGTGATGTATCTCGGAAACCTTCAAGCGGAAGCCCGGCGAGGGTGTCGGCCATGACCTAACAAACCACGCAAGACTCTAGTCCAGGTTTATCACCTATTTGGGTTCCATCCGCAAGGAGATCCGGCTGGGGTGTCGCTCACGGCCCCAAACGATGTGAGCAGGGTTCCCAAGCCCACCATCCGGGTGCCACTTGGTACACCGTGCCACCTGTGCCTAGTCTGTCCCGAGCCCACCTTGCCGGGTGCCACTCGGTAGAAAAATAGCACTACCTACAAACACCAGAAACTATTTGCAACTCCTGGACAGAGATCAAGTTGGCTAATAAGTCGAGAGGGGTCGATTTATCGGAACCCAATATGTGGTAGTAGCTAGTCCTTGGACAACATACACAGAACTCAGTTCTTAGGGACGGTTCCAGTGAGACAACCCACCATGTATTCCTACATGGCCTCTCACCGCTACCTTTACCAAATCGTGTTCACATTCTTAACTCTCAACATTAGAACATATCATAGCACTCCAATTCATTCCCGATGAATCAGACCTGACATACTCTAAGCAATAGCAGGCATGGCATGGCAAGAACACAACATGGCTCAAACAACTCCTGCACATGCTAGTGGGTTTCAACTATTTACTGTGGCAATGACAGGTCATGTAGAGGGATGGGTTCAACTACCGCAGCATAAAGTAGCAGTTGAATCATTGTTGTCCTAATGCAGAAAAGAGAGCAGGAGTGAGAGTGTGTGATTGTATCGGAATGAACAAGGGGGGTTTGCTTGCCTGGTAGATCAACAGGGGGGCACTGCTCCTTAGACAGGTACTCTCGAACACTCTCCGGAGCAGGACCTATCGAGAAGGAACGGTGTCAGAAATCAAAACACAAGCATATGCAACATTATGATGCATGAACATGGTAACGATGTTATGATTGCAATAATGCATCTAGCAACCATTTAAATGAAGTCCATATGGACCAAGGGTTCATATGCAAACTCCATATTTAGCATTTAAAATGCCATTATCATGTTTTCACTTATACAGTGGTATAAGTTGGTTGAACATGCATGAAAGTGGTACAGATGGATAGATTGATTTTTTCTGATAATTTTTCATATATAAATTATTTCAATCTGAGCTACGGTTGAATTACTATGAATTTTTGAAGTTTATATCATTTTCTGGAATTTCCTGATTAATCTTAAATCCAGAAAATGAATAACTGCGTCAGCCTGACGTCAGCGTGACATCAGCGAGTCAACGGATCGGTCCAGGTCAAACCTGACTAGTGGGACCCATATGTCAGTGTCTAAACTAACTAATCTAGTTTAGTTAGTGGCCTCAGGCCCACATGTCAGTATCAGGTTTAGTTAAATGGTGATTAGCCTTAAGCTAATCACCTGACCCATGTGGCCCACCTGATGGGCCCGCGAGGTCAAAGGGGTCAAACCCCACCGGCGGCTTGACGCCAGCGAGCTAGACGCGGCGGAGGGTCTTGGATTTCGCCCTCGGGCGACCATTTGGATGCCGGAGACCACTGGCGAGGAGCCAACGCTCGTCCGCGTCATCTGGAGCAAGTGGGAGAGGCGGGGACGGCCGGAGCTCGCCGGAGTTCGGGCAAGTGCGGGCGCGTGGTTCCAGCGCACGGGAGAGCTAGTTAGGGGCTGCGTTGGACTCGTCGTTGCTCTAGGAGCACGCCGGAGGCACAAGCTTGAGCGGAGATGCACGGTGGCTGCCAGAGCAATGACCATGGTGGACGGCGGCGCTCGGGTACGGTGGCTGGCACGACTAGAGGGCGTAATCGAGCTCGGGGAGAGGGGGTTTCGATGCAGGAGCTCACAGTGGTTGCAGAGGCGTCGACATGGGCTCGGGGGAGGCTCGGAGTCGGCGGGGCGGTGAGGACGATCTCCGGCGGTCGGAGATGAAGACGACGGCGCCGAGGATGAAATGGAGCTCGCCTTGGTTGCTTTGCTCGGTGAGGAGGGAGAGGGGGTCGCGGCGGAGCTGGGAAGCGTGTCGGGGAGGTGCGACAGTGGCCGAGGCCATGGTGGATGTGAACGGCGGCGACGACGATTTCGGCCGCGAGAAAGGGAGGGAGGGGGAGGAGAGAATGGCACGGGAGAGACGAGAGAGGCTTGGGGGGGTGCGTGGCGACGCGCGGGCGATCCAGGCGACGAGAGGGAGAAGCAGGAGGTGGCCAAACGCGTGCGTGCGCGCCACGGGCACACGGCCTGTCCTCTTGGCGCGGTGGAGACGATGACTGTCGTCGGCCAGTCAGCTGGGCCGAGCTACTGGGCCGATCTGGTAAGTGGCCCAGGTAAGTCTCTCTCCCTTTTCTGTTTTCTTTTCTATTTCTGATATTTGTTTGATTTAATAAAAAAAATACTAAATCAATTTATTTTCTTGTGACAATTTTTGCAGGGGCCTAAAGGATTATTCCAAAGCCCCTCACCAAAATTCAGAAATATTGGACAGTATTTTAGATATATAAAAATATTTATCCAACGTAAATAATTACTCGATTAATTCCAAATGGCCAGAATAAATATTTATGAGCTCCTAAAAATATTGGTTTGAATTTTACCTCTGCCCAATATTTTCAGAGAGAGACATGAACATTTTCTTGGACCCTTTTGGAGCAATTTTTATCTGGGTCATTTCCAGAAATGATTTCTGAGGGTTTTACAAATCCCCATTTCAAATTTAAATGGAATTTAAACATGATGCACAACTGACTAGCTGGTCTAGGTCATACCAGAACTAGGGATATGACAGACTGGTGGAAGCATGATCGGCAGCCTCACCGGACATATTCCGGCGAGCATTTTTTCTATTAAAGAAACATGAACGTCATTACATTTTGAGAAAGACGACAACCTTGGTGCCTCTTGTTGGCTAGTTGCTGCAGGTTCGGCACGGCGTCCCGAAGGCCTTCCCTGTAAAACACCATATGTATATGGTAGCTAAAGTGTCTAAAAGGGGATCCTAGTTTTTGGAGTTGGGATTTTGGGTTTTTCTTACGTGTGATGCAGGAAGCAGTCCGGGATAGTCGGTCATAATGGCCACCATAGCGTCATCACAGCTTAATTGATAGAACTGACGGTCTATCAGCTCCACGAATATGTCTAGATCTTCTTCGAGTCCAGGACCGTGGGCCCGGTCAGGGTCCTCTGGTTGTGGGGATGGACTGTTGACTTCCCTTATGGCTTTTTGCAGTTCCTGCTGCACAATGGCAAGGTGAATACCTATGACAAAGAATGCGGGAAGAATGGAAGTAGGGAGATACAACTCACCCAGCTTGGAGGGTTGTACATGGAGAATCCATCCGGTGGTTTGATGCGGATGAACTCCTTTTCTTCTCCCCTGAACAACTCGGACAGAATTTTTGCTAAAGTGGCAGCCTTGTCCGGACCCTTACGCCCGCGACAGGTGGCATCATCTTCCCCGTTAAAACACCATAGAGGGTGCCCTCGGTATTGAAGTGGCTGCATTCCCCGCATTATGCATATTGACATAACCTCGATTACTGTCAATCCTGATTGAGCCAACACTTTAATCCGGTTCATCAGGTAAAGGACTTCTTCGTTGTCTTCCTCCTGGGGGCTCCGTGGGTGCCAACTTCGGCGTTTCTTCAGAGGAGCATTGTTGAACTCAGGAAGACCCCGCCGAACAGGGTCCAGAAGAGGGGCGTCCTCCATATAAAACCATTCCGAAGGCCAGTCTTCAGACGTCTTCTTTGGAGTACCCGACAGGTATCCAGTTTCGGCGATGCGCCATATCTCGGCTCCGCCCACTTCGTAAAGTGACCCCTTCTGTGTGCAGGGGACGAGGCAAAATAACCTTTTCCACAGCTCGAAATGAGCCTCGCAGCCCAGGAATAACTCGCAAAGGGCAACATAGCCGGTGATGTGTAATATGGAAGCAGGGGTGAAATTATGCAATTGGAGGCCATAAAACTCCAGGAGCCCGCGGAGGAATGGATGAATTGGAAATTCGAGTCCCCTTAATACGTAAGGAACTAGGCATATCTGCTCCCCCGTAGAGGGACTAGGGAAGCTCTCCGCTTGCTCCCCGCCATTGTAGGTGGCGAGCCCGGCTCGGACGGGAACCATATACGCTGGAGGGAGAAATCCCTTAGTCTGCAGCTCGACTAATCGATTGTGTGGGACTGAACACCTCTTCCAATCACCGGGCTTAGGGCTACGGGGGCGGGAGGAGGAGCTGCGGAGGTCGACCATGTTGGAGTGGATTTTTTTGAAGCGCGCTCCGATGGGTTCTCGCTGGGGAAGGATGATATGGATTGGATCTAAGAATCCCCATCTCTTTAATAGACAATTTGTTTATCTGGCTAGGGGGGCGAATGTAAAAATGCCCTGGCACCTCGTATTCATTCGACGCGTGGAACATAGCCCTTATTGGGCGCAGAAGCCAAGAGGTCCAACATTTAGGGGGCCAGACACTGCTTAACAAACGTTCGAAATTTGGAGAAGAACCCGCCTTGCAATGCCTAGGACAATACTGCGCGCCGGACTCATCGTCATTGAAACCTGGTTCGGGGGCTATTGAGGGAGTCCTGGATTAGGCGGTATCCGGACAGCCGGATTATATCCTTTGGCGGACTCTTGGACTATGAAGATACCAGATTGAAGACTTCGTTTCGTGTCCGGATGGGACTCTACTTGGCGTGGAAGGAAAGCTAGGCAATACGGATATGTATATCTCCTCCTTTGTAACCGACCTTGTGTAACCCTAGCCCCCTCCGGTGTCTATATAAACCGGAGGGTTTTAGTCCGTAGGACAACATACAATCATACCATAGGCTAGCTTTTAGGGTTTAGCCTCCCCGATCTCGTGGTAGATCAACTCTTGTACTACTCATATTATCAAGAATAATCAAGCAGGACGTAGGGTTTTACCTCCATCAAGAGGGCCCGAACCTGGGTAAAACATCATGTCCCCTGCCTCCTGTTACCATCCGCCTTAGACGCACAGTTCGGGACCCCCTACCCGAGATCCGCCTGTTTTGACACCGACAGAAGGCAATTCTAAACACAACGCTGATAAGTCTCCTGGGCACTCTTGAGCCCAAAAGGCATATACACATAGCAGAAGGCTCCAAAAGTAGTGATAAATATGTCTTCTCCTGGTCCTTAACTGCCATCTTGATCTGATGATAACCAGAATAAGCATCTAGAAAACTCAAACACTCACAAAACCGCCGTAACATCGATGATCTGATCAATATGAGGGAGAGCAAAAGGATCAGACAGACATGCCTTGTTAAGGTCTGTATAATCCACACACATACGCCAAGTGCCGTTCTTCTTAAGTACCAGCACCAGGTTAGTGATACGTCTCTGTCGTATCTACTTTTCCAAACACTTTTGCCCTTGTTTTGGAATCTAACTTGCATGATTTGAATGGAACTAACCCGGACTGACGCTGTTTTCAGCAGAATTACCATGGTGTTATTTATGTGCAGAAACAAAAGTTCTCGGAATGACCTAAAACTTCACAAAACAACTTTTCAAAAATAATAAAAAAATCCTTGCAAAAGATGAAGACCAGGGAGCCCACCACGTGTCCACAAGGGTGGGGGCGTGCCTGCCCCCCTAGGGCGCGCCCCTACCTCGTGGGCCCCCTGGAGCTCCTCCGACCTCAACGCCAACTCTATATATTTGGTTTCAGGGAGAAAAAAATCAGAGAGAAGAATTCATCGCATTTTACAATACGGAGCCACCGCCAAGCCCTAAAACCTCTCGGGAGGCCTGATATGGAGTCCGTTTGGGGCTCCGGAGAGGGGAATCCGTTGCCATCGTCATCATCAACCTTCCTCCATCACCAATTTCATGATGCTCACCACTATGCTTGAGTAATTCCATCGTAGGCTTGCTGGACGGTGATGGGTTCAATGAGATCTATCATGTAATCGAGTTAGTTTTGTTAGGGTTTGATCCCTAGTATCCACTATGTTCTGAGATTGATGTTGCTATGACTTTGCTATGCTTAATGCTTGTCACTAGGGCCCGAGTGCCATGATTTCAGATCTGAACCTATTATGTTTTCATCAATATTATGAGAGTTCTTGATCCTATCTTGCAAGTCTATAGTCACCTATTATGTGTTATTATTCGTTAACCCCGAAGTGACAATAATCGGGATACTTACCGGTGATGACCATAGTTTGAGGATTGCATGTATTCACTATGTGCTAATGCTTTGTTCCAGTACTCTATTAAAAGGAGGCCTTAATATCCCTTAGTTTCCATTAGGACCCCGCTGCCACGGGAGGGTAGGACAAAAGATGTCATGCAAGTTCTTTTCCATAAGCACACATGACTATATTCGGAATACATGCCTACATTACATTGATGAATTGGCGCTAGTTCTGTGTCACCCTAGGTTATGACTGTTACATGATGAACCGCATCCGGCATAATTCTCCATCACCGATCCATTGCCTACGAGCTTTCCATATATTGTTCTTCGCTTATTTACTTTTTCGTTGCTATTGCTATCATCACTACAAAATACCAAAAACATTACTTTTGCTACCGTTACCTTTTGCTACCGCTACCGCTACCACTACTATCATATTATTTTGCTACTAAACACTTTGCTGCATATACTAAGTTTCCAGGTGTGTTTGAGTTGACAACTCAGCTGCTAATACTTGAGAATATTCTTTGGCTCCCCTTGTGTCGAATCAATAAATTTGGGTTGAATACTCTACCCTCGAAAACTGTTGCGATCCCCTATACTTGTGGGTTATCAAGACTATTTTCTGGCGTCGTTGCCGGGGAGCATAGCTTTATTCTTTGAGTCACTTGGGATTTATATCTGCTAATCATTATGAAGAACTTGAGAGATCCAAAAACCAAGATTTATCCCTCAATTACGAGGGGAGGTAAGGAACTGCCATCTAGCTCCGCACTTGACTCACCTTCTGTTTTGACTAAGCTTGCGACACCTAAACCTGCTTCTGCTATTTGTTCTGATATGTCGCATGTTATTGATGATGCTACTTCTGCTATGCATGGTACTTATGATGAAACTACTTCTATGCTTGATACTACTATGCCACTTGGTGAATTTCTTGATGAACAACTTGCTAGGGCTAGAGAGAATGATAATATTGAATCTGATAATACTGATGATGAAGACTCACCTGTTATTCCTAAGGGTTATGTTTTTGAAAAAGAAGCTTCTCTAGCTATTTTAGCTTGCGAAGATAGATACGAGCTCAAGAGGTTATTAGCTAAATGGAAGCAGCCATCTCTAAATGCTAGGATGAAACCTGACCCTGCTTTTGCTACTTCACCTATCTTTGTTACTGATAAGGATTATGAATTTTTTGTTGATCCTGATATAATTACTTTGGTTGAATCTGATCCTTTTCATGGCTATCAATCTGAAACTGTTGTTGCACATCTTACTAAATTAAATGATATAGCCACCCTGTTCACTAATGATGAGAGAACTCGCTACTTTTATATCCTTAAAATATTTCCGTTCTCATTAAAGGGTGATGCTAAGATATGGATTAATTCTCTTGATCCTGGTTGTGTGCGTAGTCCTGAGGATATGATTTATTACTTCTCTGCTAAATATTTCCCTGCTCATAAGAAACAAGCTGCTTTAAGCACTACTAGGAAAAGACCTACTAATGGCGCACCAGTTTTGCCTACTAATGGCGCATCACTGGTGCACCATTACTAGCACGCCACTAGTAATTTTTACTAATGGCACACCACTGGTGCGCCATTAGTATCTGGTATACTAATGGCGCACCACCAAGTGCGCCATTAGTATATAAAACCATGCGCCATTAGTGTGCCTCCCAGGGGCCATATTTAACCATGTGCTTTGGCACACTAATGGCGCATTGCGGATAGATGCGCCATTAGTATACTTGGCATACTAATGGTGCACTCTGTCTTGATACGCCATTAGTATCCTTTGGCATACAAATGGCACAATCTGTCTTGATGCGCCATTAGTATCCTTTGGCATACTAATGGCACACCTTGTGGTGATGCGCCATTAGTATGAATATTTGGTTTTTTACTTTTCTGATTTTTGCACAGGTTACAAAATATATTATTTGACAGAATATAGATAGTAGCACACAGCCACAGCAGATTCATCGAATACAATAGAAGATTAGTCTCCGAATACAATTCATCATATTAGTCAGAAGTAATACTAATCCTAACAAGTCCTACTAATCATCATCATACAACTTCTACTCGTTATTCATAACAAGTCATACGATCATCATCTTGATAGTCTTCGAACCAACCCTACTTAATTGTTCTTAGCACATGATCATCAGTATTAGGTAGGACCTAAATACCCTATTTAAGCTAAAATAGTATAAAACAATATAGACCCTGACTCTCCATTATGGAGAATGGAGAACATCCCGTGTCCAATTCTTGCGCTTCGTTTCCTTTTGCTTCCAAGAAGCTCCTTACGACTGTCCATACATTTTTTCCATCCTTTGATTTTCATGTCTCCACTTCTTTTAGAAATCTCGTATGGACAATTGAGATTCGTAGGACAACATGGCTGTATGTTCAAAACATTAACACTACCTTTCAAATACATCATATGAGGCAAACAATTCTCTGGGATTATCTGTTGAAAAAATAGTAATAACTTCATAGTTAGCAATGATGTACTAGTTTTAGAAGTATGCAAAAGATGCACGGATGTCGTAATAGTAAAAATCTTACCAGGGTATCTCCATGGTAGTTACCGTAGTTGAACACATGCTCTAGTGGCACGTATTTACCATAATGTTGAGGAGTTTGATTGTAGATATTGTAATTCTCAACGTCAGTACAAAATCCGACCAAATGATTTTTCTCCTTGTAAGTTCTTAATTCAGAGCCATCGGTTTAGTGGGTTTTGTCTACCATCTCCCGCACATTCTTTGAACAATAAAAATAAGCTGTCAATGGAAATAAGCTGTCAACTATTTTGAAATAAAAAATATAAATTGGCTAATAACTATGTTTGAGAAACTCACATAGCGGTAGAACTGGAGGCGTATCAACAAGGACCCAAATGTCCATATTGTCTTGGTTGATGTCAGGATTACCAAGATCCATGGTGATAAGCATACCCTCATAAAAACCATACATCTTGCAAAATGCTTCCCAATTTTTGCAACGAAAAGGGGTTACACTCTCAGAATTATATAGATTTACTTCAAAGTCCACATCGTGATGAGTCCTTAGGTGAATTTTCTTTGTTTCAGAAATTTCATGGTCTTCAAAATCCATCCTCTCCAAGACATAGCGTCTTGCATGGCATGGGATAAGCTATACTCGAATTGTAAAAGATGAAAATTACACGTTGAAATAGTTGAAGTCATGCTTAATTATGAAAATAACACCTGTCATTGTTGTGTACTGTTTCAACTTCGAAGGTCTCCTCGAGCTTAATGCTGAAGCGTCGATCATCGTCCAGGTGAGGCATGTCGCATAGACCTCGATCGTCATGGCACCAGTCGTACTCCGTCGGGAGACTTCGTCGTCCCTTTCGTTGTCCGATGGTGATGACGACATATCCTACGTTCATAACTCAAAACTACATCATTTAGGGTTTGTCGACACCGAGGCATCCTAAAAGCTAAGCTTTTATCATTTAGGGTTTGCCGATGCTGAGGCACCCTAAAAGCCTAAGCTTTCATCATTTAGGTTCTTATCGACACTGAGGCACCCTAAAAGGCAAGGTTTTATCATTTAGGGGTTGTCGAAGTCGAGGCACCCTAAAAGCCTAAGCTTTCATCATTTAGGTTTTGTCGACGTCGAGGCACCCTAAAAGCCTAAGCGTACATCATTTAGGTTCTCATCGACACCGAGGCATCCTATAGAAGCGAAGTTAAGTTTTCATCATTTAGGGTTTATCGATGCCGAGGCACCCTAGGTTGGGCCTAATCACTTGGCACTAATCACTTGGCTCTATTGCCACCTATGTTGGGTTTATCATCTTGGGTTTATCGATGCTAACGATAATTCTAAGTTGGGCCTAATCACTTGGCTCTATTGCCACCTATGGTTTAATGCAGCAAGAATGGCGGGGCAGTTGATCCTACTTAATTAAGTACTAAGATACCCCGGCCCATGCATTAGTAGCAAGTACCCCATATGTCCGATTTTTAGGAAAGTCATGCTAAAATTCACGAAAAATTTCAGCATGACCTTTGCTGAAAATAAGACATATGGAGTACCCGAATTTTCCAAAACGGAAGTTAATCGACATTCTGGCAAACTCAAGGGCCTCTCGGGGTACCTGCAAAATCATTACGACACGATGGTCGGAGACAAAACCTAGCACACTAGCACCACAATGTGCCTCTACTTTCATATGGATGAAAAGGCCACAGACCATATGGTCCTCTGCTTTCATATGGACAAAAATCAGCTCAACTTATGTGAGCTTCCATTCCAGATCTAATAGGTCACCCAACAAAAAATCATGAATAGTTTTAGCTGAAAAAAATCATGGATTGCTGTTAACTGAAAATTAGTGAAAGAAACTGTTGTTGATCATGGATTACTGTTAATTAAAAATAGAGCATTTGGCTTGTCTTATCATGTTCACTAAGTCCACAAAAATGAATAGGTTCAGTAAACTTGAAGTACTCAACACTAAACATGGTTCAGAGCTCACTACACTACACTACATCGTGCAATGGTTCAGACCTCACTACACTAGAACAAGCTCACTACACTACACTACACATGCTTAAACTCTAAACATAAACAAACACCAGCAATGCAATATGTAAACTACCTCTGTTTCTAGGCAACAAGAGTTATCATCAATGCTTTTGAGTTTATTAAGTACCTTCAGTTCTGAGTTTTAAATGTCAAAAGAGCTTCACAGAATCTTGAATCCTCCAAATCACTCTTAAGAGTTCTGCATTGCACAAAGGCAGCAATGAGCCAATGATATCGGTAGCAATAATAGGTGCTTACATTCTCATAACGTCAGTATTAGTTAACCAAAATTCAACCTACAGAGTTCTAGTACAGTGAGTAACTCCCAATTCTTTTAATAGAAGCACAGTTAACAACACAACTAGGGAGTCTAGGACAATGCCACCAGATAGAACGTTGACACAAACTAGAGCATATAGCAATAGTAAATTGCTGCTCCATATAGCAATAGTAATGCACCTAATCAACATTGTAGAGCATCCTGTTACAAACTTGTTCTGATCCTGCAAATTAATGGGGAGGAAGAACTAGGGAGGGAGGGAATGGTAATGGTTCAGAGAAGAACAATAGTAATGCTCCATATAGCAATAGTAATGCTCCATATGTTCTGATCCATATATCAAGAAGAACTAGGGAGGGAGGGAATGGGGAGGAAGGGTGGAGAGGGAGGAAGGAGGAGAGATACCTGGGCGGGCGTGGCCAGTCGCCGGAGGGGTCGGGGTCGGCGGTGGCGTCGAAGGGGTGGCTCGAGGGCGTCCGAGCTCGTCCGGGTCCTCGTAGTCGAAGAGGAAGATGACGACGGTCCTCCTGGGCGCCTCGGTTGGTCGTGGGGAGGCCGGCGGCCACGTGCTTCGCGGGTCGGGGGAGCGGGGGCGGCGGCGCGGGGGAGCCGGAGCGGGTGTGGCGAGGGATGGAAGGGGATCTGGCGAGGGAGAGGGAAGGAGGTATCGGGCGAAGAGCCGGGTATCCAGCTATAGAAGGGGGAATGTTAGTAATGGCGCACCGTCGAGGGGTGCGCCATAAAAACACTCATAGCAATGGCGCACCATTCTCTGGTGCGCCATTAGTAACTTTTTTTTCTGATAGCAATGGCGCACCCTCCTCTGGTGCGCCATTAGTAACTTCTTTTTCTCATTATTTCTTGTTGCATCTAATAATTTGTTTTTTTTATCAAATTTGTTATTTTCATGAGGACTAGAACAAAATATATCATCAAATATCATCAAATTTGTTTTTTTAATATCATCAAATTTGTTTTTATTTTTAATTTTCCATGTAATAATTTTTTAATATCATCAAATTTGTTTTTTTAATATCATCAAATATCATCAAATTTTCATGTAATAATTTTTTAGTACCACCCCTCAGTGCGCCATTAGAATTTTGTTTTAATCTAGCCCACTAGCCATATCTACAACCTAACCCTATCTAAAACAGAACCCACCCACTAGCCTGACTGGTCAGCACGCAACACACACCAGGAGGTCCTGGGTTCGATTCCTAGGCTCCCTAATTTTTTTTATGCATTTTAAATGCTGTTTTTATATTTATTTGTGTTTAAATATGTTCAAATTGTTTAAATCATAACAGTAATATTTTTTTTATTAAACCAGTAATAATTTTTAAAGAATATGTTCAAATTTGTTACTTGAAAATATCATCGGCAGCGGCGGTGGAGCGGGGGAGGGTTGCGGTGGGTCGTCGGCGGCGGTGGAGCTAGCGGGGGAGGGTGTGGGTGGGATCGAGATGGAGGGGGGTCGAGATCGAGATGGAGGGGGAATCGAGATCGAGATGGAGGAGGATCGAGATCAAGTGTCCTCGTGAATTCAAAAAGTACCCATGAAATTTAAAAATATTCATGGTATCAAAAAGTGCCCATGAAATACAATCGAGAAATGAAGACTACGATTTAAATACAATCGATCTTAGCTAGCTATCTGTTCACAATCTTCTTGCCCTTCTTTTTCGCAAATGGAGTTCTTCTGTGGAACGGACGTCCTTTAGGTAGGGTGGTCCTGCTTCTTCTTGTGGTGTGTGTTGCTACTTCATCATTGTCGTCATGTTCGATCTTCGGGTGCGGGTGGGATCGAGATGGAGGGGGATCGAGATCAAGTGTCCTCGTGAATTCAAAAAGTGCCCATGAAATTTAAAAATATTCATGGTATCAAAAAGTGCCCATGAAATACAATCGAGAAATGAAGACTACGATTTAAATACAATCGATCTTAGCTAGCTATCTGTTCACAATCTTCTTGCCCTTCTTTTTCGCAAATGGAGTTCTTCTGTGGAACGGACGTCCTTTAGGTAGGGTGGTCCTGCTTCTTCTTTTGGTGTGTGCTACTACTTCATCATTGTCGTCATGTTCGATCTTTGGGTCGCCATAATTGTCGAAGTCTTGCTCATTGGCTACTCCATCCATTCCGATGATCTTCCTTTTGCCTCTCCTCACGACAACACGACTGGGATTTGATGGGTCGGTAATGAAGAAGCATTGGTCCACTTGGGAAGCCAGTACCCATGGCTCATTTTTCGCGGTGACATTTGCGCCTGCGGTCTTGGATTTGGCTTCGGGTATAACCATGGTGGTGAAATATCGGTCTTCTTTTAGGACGCTCTTGGCCCATCTGACACGGAACATCGGGACCTTCTCTCCAGCATAGCTCAGCTCCCAGATCTCCTTGATCCTTCCATAGTATCTATCCTTGTCGTTACCGGTGTAGGATTCCATTGTTACCCCGGAGTTCTGATAACCATCGCTCTTCATGTCCTTGTCCTTGGTGTAGAATGTGTAGCCGTTGATATCGTACGCCTTATAGGTCATCAGGTTGTGCTCGGCGCCCTATGACAAGGCGAATATGAGTTGTTCTTCCGCGGAAGAATCCTCATGTAAAGGGTACGACAGAAGCTTCTACTTGAACCAATGCGTGAAACATGAGTTGTGCTCTTTGAGTATATCTCTGTCCGTCCTCTATTGGCCTCGGTCATTGTACATCTTCTCAATAAAGGTTTTGTGCTCTACCACCCAAGGATCGACCACGTCTATGTGTTGTAGCGCGACTAGGTTTGCTCTTTCAAAGTCGGCGAGTCGACCCTTGAAGTCGACATGCATTTCGCGGCGACCCTCACGGTGACCCCATCCAGCAAGCCTGCCGAGGTGCCTGTTGACGGGCACACCAACGGGGTTCTCGATGCCTAGATAATTCGCGCAGTAGGAGATGCACTCTTCGGTCAGAAAGCCCCTAGCTATACTTCCCTCTGGACGTGACATGTAGCGAACGTATCCTTTGATGACACCATTCATCCTTTCGAACGGCATCATGCTGTGCAGGAACGCCGGCCCGAGTTGGATGATATCCTCCATGAATGGACCAGCAGATGCACCATAACGTCGAAGAATGCGGGCGGGAAGTACATATCAAGCCCGCATAGTATCACCACGATCTCTTCCTGTAGCCTTCTGAGTTGCCTCACGCCAATCGACTTCCGAGAGATGACGTCGAAAAAGTTGCATAGGCCAAATAGCGTTTCACAGACGTGCGCGTCCATGATCCCACGGATTGCAACTGGAAGTATCTACGTCATCAGCACGAGCGTTTTCGGGGTTCGGTTTCACCATCGAACAGATCCTTGCGTTTCCTCCATGGGTCATCGAAGACCCGGGATCTCTATCTAGCTGGCGATACGTTGTGTCATCCATGCACCATACGCATCCAAAAAATCTGTGGACTACCTGCCCCGCGAGATATCCGTAACCGAGATAGTCGTGCACCGTCGTGAGCAGTGCAGCTCTCATAGGGAAATATTCTTTCTCTGCGGCGTCCCACGTATTGGCTGGCGTTTTCCACAGCGTGTCTAGCTCCTCCTTCAGCAGCCCCAGATACAGATTGATGTCGTTCCCTGGTTGTTTCGGCCCTTCAATTAGCATACTCATGTGAATGTACTTCCTCTTCATGCACAATCAGGGAGGAAGGTTGTACATCCACACAAACACGGGCCAGGTGCTATGTGTGCTTCTCTGGCTGCCAAATGTATTGACTCCATCGGTGCTCGCGCCCAGCACGATGTTCCTTGGATCCTTCCCAAATTCTGGGTATTCGAAGTTCAACGCTTGCCACTGGCTCGCATCCTTAGGGTGACTCAACATCTTGTCTTTTTTATTTATCTCCGGATCATTTCCGTCATCTTCCCGCTTCTTCTCGTCCCTCTCGGCGTGCCAACGCAGGAGCTTTGCTACCTTAGGGTCCGCGAAATACCGCTGCAGACGAGGAGTGATCGGAAAGTACCACAGCGATTTTCGAGGAGCTTTCTTCCTCTTCTTGTATCGAGTGACGCCGCACACCGGACATATGGTAGACTCCGCGTGCTCGTCCCAATAAATGATACAATTGTTCATGCACACATGGTATTTCACGTGCGGTAAATCCAGAGGACACATGATTTTCCTCGCCTCCTTGAAACTGGTCGGGCACTTGTTCCCCTTGGGAAGACGTTCGTGCCAGAATGACATGTTCTCATCGAAGCATGCGTCCGTCATTTTGTGTTTTACCTTCATCTCCAGAGCCATGAGCGTTACTTTCAGGCGGGTATCCTCGGGCCTGCATCCTTCATACAATGGAGTAACCGCGTCTATCTCCAGTTGATCCAGCTTGGCTTTCTCTCGGGCGGCAGCTCTTGCGTTATCCGTCTGCTTGAGAAGCAGCTCTTGAATATGAGGGTCCTGCACCCAGCCTCCATCGTCGTCTGCTCTGGCATCTTCATCTTCATGATCATGCCCTTCGTCTTGATCTTCCTCATCATCATGTACGACATCTTCTACATGATGACTGTGTACAGCATCACCGTCGTGATCATGTCCTGGAGATTCTTCATCTTCTCGCCCGCCCTCGCCGCAGTGGTACTTGTCTTGTTGCCCTTCCTCATTTCTTGCCTGGCCCCCATGGACGACTTCATAGTCATCTTCATCACCTTGCCACCGATAGCCATCCATGAAACCACGCAAGAGCAGGTGGTCCCGCACCTGCCCGGAATCCGGGTCCGCAATAAGGCTCTTTAGCTTGCATCTTCGACACGGACATCTTATCTCTGTCTTGTTCTTTTGAAGCATCTCAGCCTTCGCGGAGCTCAAAAACCTATTCACGATGCCTTCAGTCATCGTGCGGACCATGGTCGCCTGCGGGGTAGAGCAAAACGATATTTTAGAACCAAGAAAAAATTTGGCATGACCTTCCCTAAAAATAGGACCAAAAAGAATGCATAGTGCCAAAATTCTTGCCGAAGCGGAAATGAATCAAAACATTCCGGCAAAATATTGGCAACTATCGCATTTCAAATACCGGTACCTTCAAACACAAACATATATGCAACACCACAAACACATGCAACACCACAAACATACATAGATCTAGCTAGGCCACAAAAAGTGCATGTGCACGTTGTTGGAGCGAGCTAGGGAGAAAAAAAGTAGATCTACATCATGAAGATAGCTTTCCCCTTACTTACCTATCAAAAAAAGGTAATTTCACCACTTAATTTTGATGAATCTATGGTGGAAATGAGGTGAGGAGGAGGAGGCAGCCGAAAGCTTGGACAAGGAGGTGGAGGGAATGAAGTGGGGAAAGTGAGTGGGTAGGTGTGGGGCTGTCCAAAATATTTTGTTGGGGTCCCAGGTTACTAATGGCGCACCACCAGCAAATGCGCCATTAGTAACCCTGGTTACTAATGGCGCACCTGCAGGTGGTGCGCCATTAGTAGTTTTTCAAAAAAGTAAAAAAAAAATATATACTAATGGCGCACCGGGTAATAGTGCGCCATTACTAGTTTAAACTAGTAATGGCGCACTGTGAAACGGTGCGCCATTAGTAGTTTTGCAAAAAAGTAAAAAAATAAATATATATACTAATGGCGCACAGGGTAATAGTGCGCCATTACTAGTTTAAACTAGTAATGGCGCACTGTGAAACGGTGTGCCATTAGTAGTTTTGCAAAAAAAAGAATAATTTTTTTACAGTAATGGCGCATTGTCTGCCTGGTGCCACATTACTAGTTAGAACTAGTAATGGCGCACTTCGACCTGATGCGCCATTAGTTTGTATGGAAAAATGGAAAAAAAATTAATACTAGTGGCGCACCCTGTTTGACACTAATGGCGCATCACCAACCGGTGCGCCATTAGTATATAGTAGTGGCGCACTACTTCCATGGTGCGCCATTAGTATCAATCCTATCTATAGCCCTTTTCCTAGTAGTGAAGGGATATATACAATTTTGTGCAAATTGAAGAAGAGATTATCCCACAAGCTTGGGGGAGGCTTCTCCAATTACTTAATGCTTTGCCTGGTCATCCTCTTAAGAAAAATGGTATACTTGATATCTTTTATAATGGACTAACCGATGCTTCCAGAGATTACCTGGATAGTTGTGTTGGTTCTGTTTTCCGGGAAAGAACACCAGATGAAGCTGAAATTCTATTGAATAATATGTTGACAAATGAAAATAATTGGACACCTCCTGAACCAACTCCTAAGCCTATTCCTAAACCAACTCCGAAGAAGAGGGGTGTTCTATTTCTCAGTCCTGAAGATATGCAAGAGGCAAAGAAATCTATGAAAGAAAAAGGTATTAAAGCTGAAGATGTTAATAATTTACCTCCTATTAAAGAAATACACAGTCTTAATTTACCGCCTGAAGAAACATATGATCTTAATCCTTCACCTATTGAAGAAAACACATGGTCTTGATAACCCGACACAGGTAGTAAAGGTAAATTCTCTCTATAGATATGATAAAGCTGAAATGCCATTTACTAAGTTTGCTAGCCCATGCTTAGATGAGTTTGATAAATTTATGGCTAAGCAAGAAGATTTTAATGCTTATTTTGGTAGACAATTGAAATACAATTCAAATATGCTTGAACACTTGGGTGATTATATGGCTAATGTTAAAGGTGAACTTAAACTTATTAGCAAACATGCTTCTATGGTTACCACTCAAGTAGAACAAGTACTTAAAGCTCAAAATGATTTGCTCAATGAATTGAATAGTACTCCCTCCATTTCTTTTAGTCTGCATATAAGATTTGGTCAAAGTCAAACTTTATAAAGTTTGACTAACTTCATAGAAAAAATATTAACATCTACAATACAAAAGTTATATGTTATGAAAATTAATTCCATAATGCACCTAATAACTATGATTTCATAGTGTGAATGTATATATCTTTTCATACAAAGCTAGTCAAATTTTACTAAATTTGACTTTGACCAAATCTTATATGCAGACTAAAAAGAAATGGAGGGAGTAAGAATAATGATAACGCTGTTAGAGTTATGACTAGAGGTGGTAGAATGACTCACGAACCGTTGTATCCTGAAGGCCACCCTAAGAGAATTGAGCAACATTCTCAGAGAAATAATATAGATGCACTAAGTCCTTCTAAAAGGAAGAAAAACAAAAATGATAGGACTTTGCATGCTTCTAGTGAACCTATTACTGAAACACCTGAGAATCCAAATGATATTTCTATTTCTGATGCTGAAACTCAATATGGTAATGAACCCGAAACTAGTGATAATGTTAATGATAATGTTCATGATGATGCTCAACCTAGCAATGATAATGATATAGAAATTGAACCTGCTGTTGATCTTGATAACCCACAATCAAAGAATCAACGTTATGATAAGAAAGACTTTGTTGCTAGGAAACACAGTAAGGAAAGAGATGAGGATTTTGAGCGCTTTGCTGAAATGATTAGACCTATCTTTTTGCGTATGTGATTAACTCATATGGTTAAAATGAATCCTTATGCTAAGTACATGAAAGATATTGTTACACATAAAAGAAAGATACTGGAAGATGAAATTTCCACCATGCTTGCTAATTATACTTTTAAGGGTGGAATACCAAAGAAACTTGGAGATCCGGAAGTACCCACTATACCATGCTCCATTAAAAGAAACTATGTTAAAACTGCTTTATGTGATCTTGGAGCCGGTGTTAGTGTTATGCCTCTCTCTTTATATCATAGACTTGATTTGAATAAGTCGACACCTACTGAAATATCTTTGCAAATGGTTGATAAATCAACTGCTATACCTGTCGGTATTTATGAGGATGTGCCTGTTGTGGTTGCAAACGTTACTATTTTAACGGACTTTGTTATTCTTGATATTCCCAAGGACGATAGTATGTCTATTATTCTTGGAAGACCCTTTTTGAATACTGCAGGGGCTTTTATAGATTGCACTAAAGGCAATATCACTTTTCATGTTAATGGTAATGAGCATACGGTACACTTTCCGAGGAAACAACCTCAAGTTCATAGTATCAACTCTATTGGAAAAATTCCATCGATTATATTTGGAGGTTTTGAATTTCCTCTTCCTACTGTCAAGAAGAAATATGATATTCTTATTATTGGGAATGTGCATATCCCTGTTGAGGTAACATAGTGTTATTCAAAATTTCTCCAGTTCCATGTTATTCGGAATGAGTTCGTTAACAAGACTTGATCAACCTTGTTAGTGGATTCCTTTTGATGATCATGAGATGGATGAAACTAGAAGGCACAACCTTCTGTACCCTCCTTTTACTTTCTGTTATTTATAATAAATAAAATAAAAATAGTATTTTCTGTCTGTTATCTGAATTATCCGTGCAATATAAAAAATACCCCGAAAATAAAAGTTCTCCAAATGCCCTGAAATTTAAATAAGATTTTTTCTGGAATATTTGAGAATATTTGGCACTGAGAACATAGCAGGAGGAGTTGGCACCTTTCCACGAGGGCCAGGGGCGCGCCCTACCCCCTGGGCGCGCCCCTTGCCCCGTGGGCCCATGGTGTCCCTCCTCCACTTATCCTTTCACCCACACACTCCTTCTTCCTCCCACAAACATGAATATCCAGTTCATACCTGAGTCCAAGCTCATTTTGCTGCCATTTTCGATCTCCTTGCTCAAAGCACCTCTCACAAAACTGCTTGGGGAGATTGTTCCTTGGTATGTGACTCCTCCTTTGGTCCAATTAGTTTTTGTTCTACTGCTTTATTCATTGCAAATTTATGCTGCCTAGGTGACCATGTTCTTGAGCTTGCATGTCAAATTTATATGGTTCCAAGTAGTTTTGATGCATGATATAGGCTCTAGGCACTTGTAGGAGTAGTTGCTATCAATATTATTGAGTTTGGTTTACTTTTATTTTGAAGTTACTAAAAATTTCAGAATTTTTCAGAAAATAATGAAGAGACTTTTGAGGGGCTCATCGAGCCGAAGCTCGAAGGAAAAGGCACAGAAGCCCAAATATAGTCTACCTCTTACCACGGAGGTTCGGTCATGTGAATGTGAAAGTGCAACTATCCCTAGGTGGTTTTGGTAATTCATAACAACATATAGCTCATTGAGCTAATGCTATTCCAAGATGATTATTTCAGGAAAGCTCAATGATTGGTATGGCATGGATGTGAAAGTGGAACCCTCAAAATGCTACGGACAAAGAATTGGCTCAAGCTCAAAAGTTCAAGACTCCTCATTTTATATTTTAGTGATCCAAGATCACATTGAGTCTTTAGGAAAAGCCAATACTATTAAGGAGGGATGAGGTGTTGCTTAATGAGCCTCTTGCTCTATGTGCTTAGTGATATGCTCCAAAATCCTCAACTACTTTCCATATCCACAAATGACCTAAACCCTAAGCCAAACTCGGTCATACCGATTCTGTCAATCCGGTGCCACCGAGTTTCACTTGTCATTTGCCACTGCCAAACCCTAGCAATTCGGTCCTACCGATAAGGTTCTCGGTCTCACCGAGATGGGCTTGCAAACTCTCTGTTTCCCTTTCGTAACTTTTCGGTCTCACCGAAAGAGCGAATCGGTCCCACCGAGAATGCAAGGTAAACTCTATGTTTCCTTCTTGTAACATTTCGGTCTCACCGAAAGAGCAAGTCGGTCCCACCGAGTTTGCCTGACCAACTCTTTGGTTAGCTAATTGCCGAACTCGGTCTCACCGAGTTTGTGCAATCGGTCTCACCGAGATTACGTTATGCCCAAACCCTAACCGAATTGGTCCTACCGAGTTGCATCTCAGTCCCACCAAAATTCCTAACGGTCACTAGGTTTACCATTTCGGTCCGACCGAGTTTGATGATTCGGTCCCACCGAGATTGGAAAACTGTGTGTAACGGTTGGATTTTGTGTGGAGGCTATATATACCCCTCCACCACCTCTTCATTCGAAGAGAGAGCCATCAGAACACATACATCATTCCTACTCATATGTTCTGAGAAAGAACCACCTACTCATCTGTTGAGATCAAGATATTCCATTCCTACCATATGAATCTTGATCTCTAGCCTTCCCCAAGTTGCTTTCCACTCAAATCTTCTTTCCACCAGATCCAAATCCTATGAGAGAGAGTTGAGTGTTGGGGAGACTATCATTTGAAGCACAAGAGCAAGGAGTTCATCATCAACACACCATTTGTTACTTCTTGGAGAGTGGTGTCTCCTAGATTGGCTAGGTGTCACTTGGGAGCCTCCGACAAGATTGTGGAGTTGAACCAAGGAGTTTGTAAGGGCAAGGAGATCGCCTACTTCGTGAAGATCTACCACTAGTGAGGCAAGTCCTTCGTGGGTGATGGCCATGGTGGAATAGACAAGGTTGCTTCTTCGTGGACCCTTCGTGGGTGGAGCCCTCAGTGGGTTGAAGTCTCCATCAACGTGGATGTAGGATAGCACCACCTATCCGAACCACGGGAAAACATCTGTGTCTCCAATTGCGTTTGAATCCTCCAAACCCTTACCTTTACATTCTTGCAAGTTGCATGCTTTACTTTACGCTACCAATAAACTCTTTGCATGCTTGCTTGAATTGTGTGATGATTGCTTGACTTGCTCTAAGATAGCTAAAATCTGCCAAGAACTAAAATTGGGAAAAGGCTAAGTTTTTAATTGGTCAAGTAGTCTAATCACCCCCCCTCTAGACATACTTTCGATCCTACAGAATGGCCTTCTGATGATTTCTTGAGAGCAGCCGGGATTTATGAAGATTTTTATGAATTGGCTGAGAATGCAGGCCTCATCTCTTTCCTCCACGACCAACGCGACCAGTATCTCTAACTCACAAATATCTTTGTGCAAATCTTTCATTTCCATTCTAGGAGCTCACCACCTACGGTGGAGTTTTATTTATATGATGAGCTTAAGGAGATGTCACTTTATGATTTTTGTCGGGTTTGTTTGGTCCCTTTCGAGGGCACGACAGAGGAACCACATCGCGAGGATGTGGATGGGTTTATTGATACCATCGCTGTAGGGGAAACGAGGAAGGCTTCCGATGCACGAATCACTAGCATACATTTTCGTATTTTACGCTACTTTGCAATATTTGCTAGTCGTTGCTTAATTGGTCGTGGAAACTGTGGAAACCTTAGTGTTCCTGATATTATTATTTTTTTCCATGGTTTATTCGGTGAAAACTCTGTTAGTATGGGCGGTATTATTTCTAAACGGTTAAGTCTGAACTGTACAAAGGGCCCCATCTTTGGAGGCATCTATGCTTCACGCCTAGCTGCACATTTTAACATACCTATTAGGCATTATGAGAAGGAAGAAAAATTGTTGCCTCGTGTTTATTTAGATTATAAGAGTATGGTGGCACATGATTTTATTGTTAAGAATAGGGAAGGAGAGCTTAAATACAAATTGTTCTTTGATTAACATCATCCTGAGACTATTACCCTGCCTGCTCCTTCCTTGTTTGATTTATCTGCAGGCCAGTACCTTGTTCAGTTAGAGGCTATTCACGCCTATCGGAACCCTACATCAGCCACAGAGCCAGAGCCGGAACCACAAGTTGATCCTCCACGGCAGTCTAATTACCATTGGGATCCGGAAATGATTGCCAACCAGTGGCAGTCAGAGTCTTCTTCATCTCAGTACGACCCCAACTATTACTATGGATATCCGCCAGGCCAGCCGTGGCCATAGACCAACGTAGGCTGTCGGGGGTGCTGATCCCCACGGACACCTATGGGACCACGGTGGACCGAGCCCCTTGTGGTTCAGCAGGGGGCGGAGAGAGCACAAAGAGCAGATCGAGGTGAGCGCCCGAGCAACGCGATCAGTTTACCCAGGTTCGGGCCGCACGGATGCGTAAAACCCTACTCCTGCTTTGTGTTTGTATTGATTTCTTGCTCGGGAGTGCGGTGTGCTATAGTACACAGTGGCAGCTAACGAAACCGAGCGTGAGAGTGTTCTGTTGGCCGACCCCCTCTACGTTGCGCATGGGCCTCCTTTTATACGCTAAAGGGGTCACCAACAGGTGGCAACGTAGAGAAGGGCAAAAATAAAAAAGGCACCGTGGATGGCACCGCCGCCTACAACAGTGTTATCATACCTAACCCTGACGACAGGGGACAAAGGCATTAAATGCCTGTCTGCGTCGCCTAGACGGTGCAGAAAGGGACCTCTAGGGACGCCATTGCTTGCCACGATGGCAACCTTGTCAGCGCCGCTTGCCACCGTGTACCTCTGGCTGCACAGCTTTCCGCCACGTACGCCCGGAAGGGTCCCACAGCGACACGTTGGTGGATGCGCTGGAGCGCAGGTACAGAGTGGAAGCTTGCCGCGGCAAGAGCCTTGCCGCGTTCGTTGTCTTGTCGCGTCTAGGAGCTTGTCGCTTCACCGAGCCTTGGTTGGCCTTCCCGGCAAGCTCCTCTTGCCGGGGTCTTGTCTCCTTCCCGGCAAGCTCTTCTTGCCGGGGCCTTGAATACTTTGTTCTTGAATGGCTCCAAGGGAACCAGGGAGGATCTTGGCGGTCGCCCGGCAAGCCTTGCCGCGGGACGCTGCGACTGCCCGTGCACAAGTTCGGGATACTAAGGTACCCCTACTTTAGTACACCGACAGGAGCCCCCGGGCCTGGGCCATACACGGTGCCGAGCGCTGCTGGGCCAGGCCCAAAACAGGGCACGGTCACGCGCGGCCTAGGTTACGCCATGTCTCACTCCGCATCCACCGCGCCCTCCCCGAACGGCACGCGTCGAACATGGCATCGTGGGAGAGATCGTGGGCAGTTTCTTTATTAGGAAAGGCGGAACGCCCGCCACCTCCCCCTTTATAAGCAAGGAGAAGCAGGGGTAGTGCGCCCACTTGCCCCCTTTCCTCTCCAATCTCAAAAGCCTCCATCGCGCCCCCGTCTTCTCAAAGCAATAAGAGAGCAGTGCCTAGCTCCCCCCATTGCCACCAGCACCACCAACGCCGTCGACCTCCTCCACCACCTCCGCCATGGCTCCCAAAGCCGACAAGGGGAAGGCCCTGAAGACGACCGAGGCGCAGCGGCTTGCAGCGCTGCGGAAGGAGCGGGCCATCTTCCCCCCCCCCCAAGCTTGACGCGAAGGAGTTGAGGGAGTACTACTACCTCTTCTGGTCGACGGAGACGCGAGCGCATCCGAGCACCAAGGTACTCCCGGCCTCCGCTCACAAAATGGCTCCGCAAGGATATCGCTTCTTCGCTGTGTTCTTCTACTGCGGGCTCTGCCCGCCCTTCTCGGAGTTCTTTTGCGACATTATGAATACCTATGGCCTCTGCCTCCTTGACTTCACCCCCAACGCCGTCCTCACCATGGCAGTTTTCGCACACCTTTGCGAAAACTTTGTCGGAGTCCACCCCAATGTAGCTCTCTTCCGCCATTTCTTCATGCCCCGAGTAGAGAGAGGAGAGCCTCTGTCCGGCGGAATTGCTTGGATCTCAAGGTCCGGCAAGAAGGATTATATTTGGAGGGAGAGTTCCGCGGCAAGTGGGAGGAGTGGAGGGCAGATTGGTGTTGGATAGTTGAGGAGAACCCGCAGCCATTCACCGCCCGGCGCCAAGTAGCAGCAGCACGCGGCAGCGACTGGAGCGACGTGGCTCCGGAAGACAGCAGGCTGAGGATTGCCGTCACCAGGATCCAGCGCCTCAGGCTTGCCGGACTCACTGTGGGTGCCGTTGGCGCAGATTTCCTCCGCCGCTGCATCACTCCCCTGCAGGAACGGAGGAGGCCCGCCTGGGAGTTTAAGAACGCAGCAGATATCATGAGGCTGCGCCCGGGGCTCAACTACAATTTCACTGTCTTGGAGCTCAACACAATGCTGCACGAACTCTTCAAGTACGATCCAGATTATCCAGAAGTTTTTAGGTTGCTGCAGGGCGTCGTCCCGATGTGGAACAACTCTGCGCTTGATCGCATCAGGGCAATGATGCCATTGTGCGACTCGCACGGAATCGTGCCAACTTGGCAGGAGCCTGAAGACGATGTCGTGCAGCAATTCTTCGACAACTTGGTGGAGGTGCTGATCCGCCCCGACGAGAAGGATGGCCTTACTCGCGACACCACCGGGGCGGAGTTGAAGCGCATTGCCACCAGGCTGGAAGAGGCAGCGGCAGGCGAGTTCGGTTTCACATTGGAGGAGGCAGCGGCAGCAGAGGCGGCACACCGTGTCGAGCGAGAGGAGCTCGCCGGCAAGAAAGAGCTTGCCCGACAAGAGGAGCCTGCCGGCAAGAAAGATCTCGCCGGGCAAGGGGAGACTGCCGGCAAGAAAGATCTTGCCGGGCGTGACGCCAAACCAAGCGAGCCCGCCGAGGAGACGAGCGGCTCGTTGGATATCAACTCCTCCTCCTCGCTTTCAGATAGCACGCCGCAAGCTGAGCCTCCATCTCCACCAAGAAGGCGTCTTCGCAAGGTCAGGGACGTGGCGAGGCAGCAGGCGAGCCGACAGTCGCTGCGCCGCGCGACACGCTCCACCGCGGCAAGCACTGTCGCCGCGGGAGCGCCTCACGCTGCTGCGGCAACTGGAGCGGGGTCTTCCCGTACCACTGCTTCTACTCCCGCCAAGCGACCAAGGGAACCCACTCCTCCACCTTCCCGCGTCGGACGCAAGCCAGACTTTGACTTCTCCGCATTCAGCTCCGGCGAGGAAGAAGAAGAAGAGTAAGTTTTCCTTGTTGTACTTGCAGTCCACCAATCCTTGCTGTTTTCGTCTTGTATCTTACTTGCTTTTCTCTGAATCCGTTCCTTTTCAGGAGTCTGGCTCAGAGGGCAGCAAAGAGGGCCAAGGCGCCAGTGATTGTCATCGAGGACGAACCCACCGCGTCGGCAGGGGACGCGCCCGAGACGACCTTGCCGGACCCGGCGGCTGATCTCCAGAGTAGCCCCCAGCGTAAGTATCTTGTCTACTTCCCGCTGTTGGGCGCGCATGAAGAGTCTTCCTTTGCTGATATCTGTTTGTTGACTTGTGCAGGAGCAGAGCAGCCCCAGTAGGAGAGCCCGGAGGCTACCCCCGAAGCGCCAAGGGAGAGTCCTCCGACAAGGGAGAGGTCCCCGGCAAGGGAGAGCTCTCCGGCAAGGGAGGAGGTTCCGGCAAGGGAGGAGCCCCCGCCAAGGGAGGGGTCTCCGGCAAGGGACAGCACCAGCGGCCCCCCGGCGACAGAGACCGCGACCGCAAAGCCTGGCACAGGTAATCTCCTTGCTCAAAAACTTCCCTTGGCTTCTTCTTTTTGTTGATCTTCTTCTTCTTTCTTTTTCTTGGATATTTGTTTGATTCTTCTCCCCTTTTCCGGCTGTCAGATCCATCTGCTGCTGAGCCGATGGAGACTGAAGTTGCTGTCGACGATGCTGTTGCCTCCGAGGAGACAGCCGGTGCCGACGAGCCCGCCAGGGCTGCCGCAGCAGAAGCAGGCGGGGAGTCCGGCGATCGTACTGACGACCCGGAGGCCGCAGGAGCGCCAGGTGCTGCACCGACCGCCGACCCCTCCGCTGCTGCCGCCGTGCCAGGCTCCGAAGAGCCCCAGCCTGGCGTTTACTTGAAGGCCGGCGAAGACATCTTCATCAACCTCCCCTGGGCGTCGAGCTCCAGGGCGCCGGTCGAGGGGGAAATCTTCGACGGAGAAGTGCTTGCTTCTGCCGGGCTGGCGCTTGTCGACGCGCCAAGCAGCAACAGCGGCGAGCCTGAGGAGGAGCGGCTGCTGTGGAAGCTGCTGTCACTGTACCGCGCCCGGCAATCCAAGCTGGAAGCCCGTGAAGCGCTTGTCGCCAAGGCGGGAGTTGACATCGAGAAGCGCGCGGAAGAGCTTCGGGGTCAGAATCAAGAAACTCTCCAGTCCTTGGAAGTGGAGCGGGAGCAGCTTGCCGAGGAGCAGAGGGCCTTCCTCCTTGAGAAGGCCGCAGCCGAAGAGCGACAGCGACTTGCCGCTGAGAAGCTGGCGTTGCCAGAAGGTGAGCTAGTGCAGCGGAAGGTCCACCTCGACAGCCACGAGGAAGAGCTTGCCGCGCGCGAGCGGACGGTTGGCGGAGCCCTCAAGCAAGCCGAAGACACTTCCGCAGCTGCTGAGGCCGCCAAGAATGAGTTGCAAACAAAGGTGATGCAGCTGGAGGCCGGTCTCAAGACGAGTGGCGACGAGCTTGCCGCGCTCAAGCTTGAGCGCGAGAAGGACGCCGTCAGTTACTCGGAGCTGCAGACCCGCCTCGCCGAAAAGGGTAAGGAGCTTGACGCCGCTAAGGACTCCACCGCAGATCTCGAGTCGAAGCTGGCCGCTCTGACCAAGACGCTGGACAGCACCAACTAGCAAGAGACGGCTCTAAAGGAAGAAGTCAAGGCCGGCAAGGCGTTGCTGGCGAGCGCTGCCGCCGCCCAGAGCACATTCTGGGAGAATGTGGAACACTGGACGGAAGGGCTCGTGGACGTTGCCGCCAACATCGACAAGGAGTTGGCTCAGCTGGGAATGGAGGATCTCGGGCACTCCTCCGATGAGAACTTCCAACCCAGCGCCAAGCTCACTTCTTTTTTCAAGGGCGTGGTGACGGCACTCCGGCGACTCCGGGAAGGGATCCCGAAGCAGCTTGCCGACGAGTCGCGCAAGATCTGCGCGGGAGCTCTCCAGAAGGTGCTGATGAAGGTGGCGTTCCGCAATCCGGGCCTCAACCTCACCAACGTCCTTCGGTCCTTGCCGTCGGATGCTGATCTGGAGGCGCTCAAGGCTCTTTTCGCACCCATTCTGGACAGGGTGAGCAGGATCAAGAGGGTCGAGGGCAACCACGTAGATTAGTTTGTCCCTTTCCTTCTTTCCTTGTCGCTTCTGGTCATGTCAAGAAAACAATTTGTTAGAGCCGCGACAAGCTTATCTTGTAATATAACTTTATTCTGTGCAATGATTGCAATGTTATTTCCTTTACTTGATTCCTGCCTTTGTATGTTTTTAGCCTACGCTTTTAGGGAACTTGCCGGCGCAGGCACCTTTGCCGCGAGCGCTGAGTGCGGAACGTCAGCAGCCTGCTGGCGGTGCCGCAGCCGACAACAAACCTTGTCACAGCTAGTCACAGCTCACTTAGGTTGTTGAGCGGACTCGAAACAACAGTAAGGGCGCAACTAGCTACGAGTTGGTTCCTCCGCGCACAGGTTTTCCATACAAAGCACGATCGTTCAAGGAAAATAACTTAAATATTTAAAGAGAATTTGATTGCTCAAACTTTGGCAACTTATCTTTTCTGTTACTTGCTTCCCGGCAAGGCGAAACCTTCTTGAACGACACCTGGTCCATATCATTATCTTCTCCCTTCCTCCCGGCAAACTTGTGCGCGAGGGAACCTTCTTTTCCTTGCGAAAAAGAAAGGGGATGAAATAAAAATATGGAGCCTTATGGCTCGTTGTTGCTTACCGGGGGTAAGTGCTGCACAAAATGTCAGATAACATACGCAAATAATAAAAAGCATGAAACCGACAAGATGTGCTGAGCACATGATATTTATGCACGGGGTCTGCGCCCGGCTTTGTACAAAGGATTACATGCAACAGCGGCGAAACTAGTACAAAAGGTGGTTGCCGGACGGGTTCCGGAAACCGCGCCCTACGGGTAAAACTTGCGAAGATGCTCAATATTCCAGGAGTTGCTCACTGGGATGCCATCTTCGGTCTCCAGGCGGACAGCGCCAGGCCTAGTGACTCGTTTCACCCGGTAAGGGCGTTCCCACTTCGGCGTCAACTTGTTGGAATTCTTGGCGGAATGAGCGCGCCGAAGAACAAGGTCGCCTTTCTCGAGACTTCTGGCGTTAACTTTGCGGCTATGGTAGCGGCGCAAAGCTTGCTGGTAGCAAGTAGCTCGCACAGCAGCCTAAAGACGGTCTTCCTCAAGGAGCAGCGCGTCGTCTTGCCGCAGCTGCTCTTGCTCAAGCTCATCGTAAGCGAGCACTCGAGGCGACCCGTATACGATTTCCGTGGGGAGAACTGCCTCCGCTCCATAGACTAGAGCGAAGGGTGACTGGCCAGTGGCTCGATTTGGCGTCGTCCTGATCGACCAAAGAACCACCGGCAGCTCCTCGATCCAGTTTCTTCCGCACTTGTGCAGCCTGTCGAAAGTTCTGGTCTTGAGCCCGCGCAGCACTTCAGCATTTGCCCTCTCTGCTTGACCGTTGCTTCTCGGGTGAGCAATAGAAGCGAAGCAGACCTTGGCGCCAAGATCTTGGACGTACTGCATGAAGGTGCGGCTCGTAAATTGTGTACCGTTGTCGGTAATTATCCTGTTAGGGATCCCGAAACGGCAAACAATTGACCTGAAAAACTTGACTACTGACTGTGCTGTCACCTTCCTCACTGGTTCCACTTCCGGCCACTTTGTGAACTTGTCGATTGCAACGTACAAGTACTCAAAGCCGCTGACAGCTCGGGGAAAGGGGCCGAGGATATCGAGCCCCCAGACCGAAAATGGCCAGGATAAAGGGATCGTCTGGAGAGCTTGAGCTGGCTGGTGTATCTGTTTGGAATGAAACTGGCACGCTTCACACTTGGTTACTTGTGCAGTTACATCCTGGAGGGCTGTCGGCCAGAAGAAGCCTTGCCGGAATGCTTTGCCGACAAGTGCTCTTGCGCCAATGTGGTGACCACATATGCCTCCATGTATCTCTGCCAACAGGTTTTGTCCATCTTCCCGGGGAATACACTTCAATTTCACACCGTTGAGTCTTCTTCTGCACAGTATGTTATCGACAAACTCGTACATACTAGACTGCCGGGCTACTCTTTCCGCTTCTTCTTGCTCTTCGGGAAGTTCTCCTGTCTGAAGGAAATGGACAATCTGCTGCGCCCATGCTGGAGCTTGTGGCTCGACAACAAGGACTAAAGGCATGTCTGCTGCTGCGGGAACATCCGCTTCTACGGCAAGAACCCGCGGCTCTGCCGGAGCTTGACGTACCCCGGCAAGCTTGCCGGAGCAAAACTTGTCGGGAGCGTCTGCTTCAACGGAACAAACCCTGGGGCTTGCCGGAGCAGACTGCTCCTCAGCACTGTTGGTGTTGATCTTGGGGACCTTTTTGGCGGCGGCTTCGGGAAGATCTGCCGGAAAATAGTCGGCAGAAATCAACTTCCTCTTCTTGCTCTGTCCAGTTGACGGTGTTACGGACGGCTGAGTTAGCTTGAGCACAAAGATCCCTGGTTCCACAGGTAACTTAAGTGCGGCGCACTTTGACAGGCCATCGGCAATGTCGTTCTGAGCTCTTGGGACATGCTCCATCTGCAGGCCATCAAAGTGCTCTTCTAGCTTTCTCACTTCGTCAACGTATGCTTCCATCAAAGGACTCTGATAATTCTTGTTCACTTGGCGGACGACAAGCTGCGAGTCACCCCTGACAATGATCTTCTTAATCCCAAGGTCTGCTGCTATCCTGAGACCGGCAAGCAAGCCCTCATACTCTGCAGTATTGTTTGTTGCTTGCTCCTTGGGAAAGTGCATCTGGACTACGTACTTGAGGTGCTCTACGGTGGGTGCGACAAGTAGCACACCAGCACTGGCGCCTTGCAGCGAGAAGGCACCGTCAAAGTAAGCCACTCTTTGTTTGCCTCGTTGACGGGGATGCTCGTCTCTGGAATCTCTTCATCTGGTGTTGGCATCCACTCTGCTATGAATTCTGCCAATGCTCTGCTTTGGATAGTTGAAGTACTCTCAAACTTGAGGCCAAAGCTTGACAGTTCCAGTGCCCACTCGACAATCCTGCCTGTCGCTTCTGGATTCTACAATATCCTCTTCAGCGGAAAGCAAGTGACAATTGTGATCTCGTGTGCTTGGAAGTAATGGCGCAGCTTCCTCGAGGCCATGAGAAGGCCGAAAAGCAACTTCTGCACACCAGAGTACCTTGACCTAGCCCCCTGCAGAAGGGAACTGACAAAGTAAACTGGGCGCTGCACCATTTTCTTCTGCATTTCTTCACGCACCTACGCAGTGAAGGAAATATGCCCTAGAGGCAATAATAAAGTTATTATTTATTTCCTTAAATCATGATAAATGTTTATTATTCATGCTAGAATTGTATTAACCGGAAACATAATACATGTGTGAATACATAGACCAACAGAGTGTCACTAGTATGCCTCTACTTGACTAGCTCGTTAATCAAAGATGGTTATGTTTCCTAACCATGAACAAAGAGTTGTTATTTGATTAACGAGGTCACATCATTAGTGGAATGATCTGATTGACATGACCCATTCCATTAGCTTAGCACCCGATCGTTTAGTATGCTGCTATTGCTTTCTTCATGACTTATACATGTTCCTATAACTATGAGATTATGCAACTCCTGTTTACCGGAAGAACACTTTGGGTACTACCAAACGTCACAACGTAACTGGGTGATTATAAAGGAGTACTACAGGTGTCTCCAATGGTAGATGTTGGGTTGGCGTATTTCGAGATTAGGGTTTGTCACTCCGATTGTCGAAGAGGTATCTCTGGGCCCTCTCGGTAGTACACATCACATAAGCCTTGCAAGCATAATAACTAAAGATGTTAGTTATGAGATGATGTATTATAGAACGAGTAAAGAGACTTGCCAGTAGCGAGATTGAACTAGGTATTGGATACCGACGATCGAATCTCGGGCAAGTAACATACCGATAACAAAGGGAACAATGTATGTTGTTATGCGGTCTGACCGATAAAGATCTTCGTAGAATATGTAGGAGCCAATATGGGCATCCAGGTCCCGCTATTGGTTATTGACCGGAGACGTGTCTCGGTCATGTCTACATTGTTCTCGAACCGTAGGGTCCGCACGCTTAATGTTACGATGACAGTTATTATGAGTTTATGCATTTTGATGTACCGAAGGTTGTTCGGAGTCCCGGATGAGATCACGGACATGACGAGGAGTCTCGAAATGGTCGAGACGTAAAGATTGATATATTGGAAGCCTATGTTTGGACACCGGAAGTGTTCCGGGTGAAATCGGGATTTTACCGGATTACCGGGAGGGTTACCGGAACCCCCCGGGAGACTAATGGGCCAACATGGGCCTTAGTGGAAAGGTGAGAGGGCAGCCCACATAGGGCTGCGCCTCCCCCCCTCTCCCTAGTCCTATTAGGACTAGGAGAGGGGCCGGCCACCTCTCTCTCTCTCCCCTTTAAAGGATTCCTAGTTGGACTAGGATTGGAGGGGGGAGTCCTACTCCCGGTAGGAGTAGGACTCCTCCTGCGCCTCCCTCTCTTTGGCCGGCCATCCCCCCTCCCTCCAACCTTTATATACGGGGGCAGGGGACACCCCAAGACACACAAGTTGATCCTTGAGATCGTTCCTTAGCCGTGTGCGGTGCCCCCTGCCACCAAATTCCACTTCGATCATACCGTTACAGTGCTTAGGCGAAGCCCTGCGTCGGTAGTACATCAAGATCGTCACCACGCCGTCGTGCTGACGGAACTCTTCCCCGACGCTTTGCTGGATCGGAGCCCGAGGAACGTCATCGAGCTGAACGTGTGCTAAGAACTCGGAGGTGCCAGAGTAACGGTGCTTGGATCGGTCGGATCGGGAAGAAGAAGTACGACTACTTCCTCTATGTTGTGTGATCGCTTCCGCAGTTGGTCTGCGTTGGTACGTAGACAACACTCTCCCCTCTCGTTGCTGTGCATCACCATGATCTTGCGTGTGCGTAGGAAAATTTTCGAAATTACTGCGTTCCCCAACACGCAGATCCATCCTTGTCGGGACCAGAGCTTGTCGGGGAAGCCCCCTGCTTGTCACTGGATGCGCTTGCCGCGGTTGCTGGCTCGTCATCTGCCTCCCTCTCTGCCACTAACGCAGCACTAACCACTTGATTGGTTGCCGCGATGTACAGCAGCAACTTCTCTTGCGGCCTAGGTGCGACAAGTGTTGGAGTGGAGGACAGGTATATCTTCAAGTCCTGCAGCACAGCCTCCGCTTCTGGAGTCCATTTCATTGGACCTGCCTTTTTCAAAATATTGAAAAACGGCAGGGCGCGCTCGGCAGACCGAGAGATAAACCTGCTGAGAGCAGCCACGCAACCGGCAAGTTTCCGGACATCCTTGACGCGCTTTGGTGCCTCAATCTACTCAATGGCCTTGATCTTGTCGGGATTGGCTTCAATTCCTCGCTGAGACACAAAGAACCCGAGAAGCTTGCCGGAAGGGACTCCAAACACACACTTCTCGGGGTTGAGCTTGAGGTTGATCTTGCGCAGATTTGCAAAGGTTTCTTCTAAATCTTGAATCAGAGTCGCCCTGTCCTTGCTCTTGACCACTATATCATCCATGTAAGCCTCCACATTTCTGTGTATTTGCGGCTTAAGAGCGACATGGACTACTCTTGCAAACGTCGAACCAGCATTCTTTAATCCGAAAGGCATCCGTATGAACCAGTACGTGCCACATGGAGTAATGAATGTGATTTTCTCCTCATCCTCTTCTGCCATGAAGATCTGATGGTATCCTGAGTATGCGTCAAGAAATGAAAGCAAATCACATCCGGCTGTGGAGTCAACAATCTGGTCAATGCGCGGCAAGGGAAATGGGTCTTCGGGACAAGCTTTATTAACATCAGTAAAGTCAATACAAAGCCTCCATTTTCCATTTGCCTTGCGCACTACAACAGGATTGGCCAACCACGTGGGATGGAGCACTCCTCTGACAAGGCCTACTGCTTCCAATTTCTTGATTTCATCTGCTATGAATTCTTGGCGCTCCACTGCTTGCTTCCTGACTTTCTGCTTGACGGGCCGCGCATGAGGACAAACGGCAAGATGGTGCTCAATTACTTTCCTAGGAACACCGGGGATGTCAGACGGTTGCCACGCAAACACGTCGACATTTGCCCGTAGGAAAGCAATGAGCGCGCTTTCCTATTTGGGGTCCAAAGTGGCACTGATGGTAAAAGTACCGCCAGTGCCGTCCTCCTTGGCGGATATCTTCTTAGTCGCTGGCGGAGCTGTCATTGCCTTCTTACACTTGCCGGTGGAGCTCGACGGTGCGTCGTCGATGGTAGCGCAGCACTCTGAAGAGGTGCGCTTGCCGGAGTGGGCATCAAAGCTCTTGCCGGTCTTGGTCTTCCTCTTCCCCCCGGGAGCTTCAGCGGCAAGTGGTTTGCAATCTGTAGCGGCTGCTGCTTCCCGGTAGATCTTGTCGGCGCAGATCAGGGCATCCTTCTTGTCGCCAGGGACAGAGATGACGCTTATCGGGCCTGGCATCTTGAGCATGTTGTATGCATAGTGAGAGGCTGCCATGAACTTGGTGAGCGCTGGACGGCCAAGTATCCCATTGTAAGGTAATGGGAAATTGGCGACGTCAAAACTTACCCTCTCAGTTCTGAAGTTAAGCTCACTGCCAAATGTTACCGGCAACGTGACCTTCCCTTTCGGCTTGCTCCTTCCCGGGTTAATTCCTTGGAACGTGCCGGTTTCTTCGAGCTCGCTGCCAGGGATCTGGAGTTTCTGGAGTACAGCGGAGGAGATCAGGTTCAAGCCGGCCCCGCCGTCAACTAGCATCTTTGTGACTTTGAGATTGCGGATGGTTGGGGAAACCAACAGCGGCAAGCACCCGACCGTAGTTGTGCGATCAGGGTGGTTCTCAATGTCAAAGATGATAGGCGTGCTGGACCATTTCAGAAGCTTGCGCGATTCGACAGGTGGCTCTGCCGCATTAACTTCCCGCAGCCACTGTTTGAGTTGGCGGTGGGAAGTATGCAGAGAAGCACCGATGTCAACGCACAAGACTTCTGTAGCTTTCTGAAACTCCTGCTCACTGTTCTCAACATCATCCATGTCCTCGTCATCGTCTTCGTCTTCATCCTTGTCGCGGCCACGGGGAGGTCTGTCTCCTTGCCGCTGTCTGGCCTTGCTGCGGCGCCCTCCCCGGCCAGCGCGCTTCTTGCTGGCTTCTCCACCACCTCCTTGGGCCCTCTCCTTGTCGCACCGCTCGTACTTAGCTTTCTGCTGCTGGACAAGCTGCTCGACCTTCTTTCAGCTCTGGAGGTCATGACCCTTGGTGCGATGGATCTTGCAATACTGCTTGTCGGAGCCGTCCTGCTTATCGGCGTCCGCCACAGCCTGGCAGTTGGTACACGCGGCAACCTCCTTGCCGGAGCTACCAACTTTGGCTTTGTGGCGCCACCGTCGTTGCTGGACTGCTCAACAACTAGCGCCTCTTTGCCTTTCTTATTCTGGTTATTGCGCCGTCGGTTCTTCTTTGCCGGGGCAGCATCTTCACTGTCAGATCCTCCTAGTCCAGCATTCTCTCCGGGGAGTTTCCTCCCTTCTTCAGCGCGTGCACACTTGTCGGCCAGGGCATATAGCTCACTGATGTCTCTGATCCTGCTCATCGCCATCTCCTCCCGCATCCTGCGGTTACGCACGTTCTGATGGAACGCGTTGATGACCGCGGCAGGGTGGATGTCCGAGATATTGCGCTGCACACAACTGAATCTCTGAATGTACTTGCGCAGGGGCTCTCCATCCTTCTGGGCAAGCAGGTGAAGATCGCTCTCCTGGCCGTTAGGTTTGTGGCCGCCTGTGAAGGCGCCGACAAACTGATGGCACAGGTCTGCCCAAGAGGATATGGAGTTATCCGGCAAGTGCATGAGCCAGGACCTGACTTCGGGCTTGAGCACCAGCGGGAAGTAATTGGCGAGGACCTTGTCATCTCGCCCCCCGGCAGCCTGCACCGCGATGGTGTAGATGCTGAGGAACTCTGACGGGTGCGACTTGCCGTCGTACTTCTCCGGTACGTCTGGCTTGAAATACTTCTGGCTGGGCCACTGGACTTGCCGCAGCTCACGGGTAAACGCAGGGCAACCTACCGCGTACGGCAAGTCACCCGGTTCCCCTTTCGCATGCATATCGACAGAGGGCCCAGCGCGCAGGTCTGATTGTCGCCGCGCTTCTCTTCGGCGCTCGATGCGTGTAGAACTTGGCGCTGGTCGCGGCGAACTCGTGGATCTGATGACGCGGTGGAGTCGCTGTCGTGGTGGATCTGGCGAGCTGGCGATCTTGGCCTTCGGGGCGGAGAGTGCACAGTGGTTGCACCCCCACCGGTCTAGTCGCCACCGGCTCGTACCTGGCTGACTTGCCGCGGCAGCGAAGTACTTGGCTGCCGTGGATTGTCGCTGTTGGCAAAGCCGATGAGACCCTGGATGGTGGCTCTCCAGTCGTCGATCTTGTCCGCCGTTGGAGGGCAGTCTAGGAGCAGTTGAGCTCGCGCCAAAGCTTCTGCCGGAGTGGCGGGCGGCAGCGGCGAACGATGCGAGGAACGGGATATGCTCGGACTTCTAACTATGTTAGAAGGAGCAGTATCTCGTCCAAGCAACCGTGCCACGCTCGCGCCAGCATGTTGGTGTGCATGCTGGTCTTGAGCACTCCGGGATCCACCAGCTTGATCTTGGCCCAGCAAACGTATGGTACCGTGAGTACCATGACGCTGCTGGTCCCGCGCCTCCTGAGATGGGCGTGGTGCGTGTACGGACGTCGAGGTCTTGGAGTGCGCCCGGTCGTTGTGGGAGACGATCGCGCCGCCGATGTGCAGCGCAGTCTTGTCCCTGGACCTGGCAGCACCATGAGCTCCTTCGTCGGCGCCCGTTCTTCCGCCGGTGTCTACTCCACCAGCCGCTCGCTCTGGCGATGGTGGGCTTGGCGCGGACGGAGCAGCTGCCTCCGAAGCCTTCTTCTTCGGCGGCATGTCGATGAAGACGATGGAGATTTGGCTCGTGCGAACGCCGGATCAGGTTCACACAACCTCGACGCACCCCTACCTGGCGCGCCAAAGATGTCGGGGGTGCTGATCCCCACGGACACCTATGGGACCACGGCGGACCAAGCCCCTTGTGGTTTGGTAGGGGGTGCAGAGAGCACAAAGAGCAGATCGAGGTGAGCGCACGAGCAACATGATCAGTTTACCCAGGTTCGGGCCGCACGGATGCGTAAAACCCTACTCCTGCTTTGTGTTTGTATTGATTTCTTGCTCGGGACCGCGGTGTGCTACAGTACACGGTGGCAGCTAACGAAACCGAGCGTGGGAGTGTTCTATTGGCCGACCCCATCTACATTGCACATGGGCCTCCTTTTATACGCTAAAGGGGTCACCGACAGGTGGCAACGTAGAGAAGGGAAAAAATAAAAAAAGGCACAGCGGATGGCACCGCCGCCTACAACAGTGTTATCATACCTAACCCTGACGGCAGGGGACAAAGGCATTAAATGCATGCCTGCGTCGCCTAGACGGTGCAGAAAGGGACCGCTAGGGATGCCATTGCTTGCCACGACGGCAACCTTGTCAGCACCGCTTGCCACCGTGTACCTCTGGCTGCACAGCTTTCCGCCACGTACGCCCGGAAGGGTCCCAGAGCGACACGTTGGTGGATGCGCTGGAGCGCAGGTACAGAGTGGAAGCTTGCGCTTGGGAGCTTGTCGCTTCACCGAGCCTTGGTTGGCCTTCCCAGCAAGCTCCTCTTGCCGGGGTCTTGTCTCCTTCCCGGCAAGCTCTTCTTGCCGGGGCCTTGAATACTTTGTTCTTGAATGGCTCCAAGGGAACCAGGGAGGATCTTGGCGATCGCCCGGCAAGCCTTGCCGCGGGACGCTGCGACTGCCCGTGCACAAGTTCGGGATACTAAGGTACCCCTACTTTAGTACACCGACATAGGCCAAAAGCCTAAGCTTGGGGGAGTACGTATTTCTCACCGACATTATATTCATATTCACACACTAATTGCTAGATGTTGGTGCTCATAATTTTTCATTGTATCATCCATGCTACTTTATTTTCCTTTTATGATTTCTTCTTGTGTGTTTAATAAACCTAGAGAAAAACCAAAAAATTTAGTTGTAGCTTTTAATTAGTTTACTTTCCATGCTTGTAGTAGTAATTAAAAATAAAACCCAAAAAGATTTCCTGCTCTTCTTTTACTTGTTGGGAGCTTTCCCGTGTAAATAGTTTTATTTATTTTCTTTTCTTTGGGGGTCGATAGGAGGAGACCATGATTAAATTGTTGAAGTGGCTCTTATATGCATAATTGTTGATCTGACAAAAGAGCCCATGTTGCCTTGTCTTCTCCTATTTATTGAATGCTTGCACATTCCAACTTAGTCCAATGCACGCGCACTATTATTATTATCCACATCATTCGTTCGTGCAAGTGAAAGGCAATAATGATGATTATATGATGGACTGACTGAGATGAAAAAAGCTGGTATGAACTCGACCTCTCTTGTTTTTGTAAATATGATTAGTTCATCATTCCTGATTCAGCCTATTATGAATAAACATGTTTGCAATGACAACTAGAGATCATAGTTTCTTGTGCCATGCTTGATTAGCTAGGAGTTTATAATGGTTTACCTTGCGTGCCAACATGCTATTAAAAAGGGTTGTGATGTGGTATGATAGGGTGGTATCCTCCTCTGAATGATTTATGTGACTAGACTTGGCGCATGTTCACACATGTAGTTGAAACAAAATCAACATAGCCTTCACGATATTTATGTTCATGGTGGATTATATCCTACTCATGCTTGCATTCGGTGTTGATTAATTTTAATGCATGTTCATGACTGTTGTCGCTCTTTAGCTGGTCGCTTCCCAGTCTTTTGCTAGCCTTCACCTATACTAAGCGGGGATACTGCTTGTGCAACCAACTCCATAAACCCCAAAGTTATTCCATATGAGTCCACCATACCTACCTATATACGGTATCTACCTGCCGTTCCAAGTAAATTTGTATGTGCCAAAATCTAAACCTTCAAATAAATATCCTGTTTTGTATGCTCGAATAGCTCATGTATCAACTAGGGTTGTCCATATCTTCCATGTTAGGCGGGTTATTTTCAAGAGGAGTGGACTCCGCTCCTCACTCACGAGAAAGTGGCTGGTCACCGGATGCCCAGTCCCATGCTTTATGCAAATGAAATCAAAATAATTGCAAACAAAACCCCCCTGGGACTCTTGTTAGTTGGAGGCACTCGTTGTTTCGAGCAAGCCATGGATTGATGCTTGTTGGTGGAGGGGGAGTATAAACTTTACCATTCTGTTTGGGAACCGCCTATAATGTGTGTAGCATGGAAGATATTGCCATCTCTTGGTTGTTATGTTGACAATGAAAGTACACCACTCAAAATATTATTCACCTCTATTTCAAAACCGAGCTCTGGCACCTCTACATATCCCTGCCTCCCTTCGCGAAGGGCCTATCTATTTACTTTTATGTTGAGTCATCATCCTCTTATTAAAAAGCACCAGTTGGAGAGCACCACTATCATTTGCATTCATTATTGTTAGTTTACATTGAGTATGACTTGACTGGATCTCTTTTACCATGAATTACAATGTCTAGTCAGTCCTTGATCTTTAAAGGTGCTCTGCATTTATGTTTTGTGGTCTTGGAAAGGGCTAGCGAGATACCATCTTGTTATATCATATTATGATTGTTTTGAAAAAGTGTTGTCATCCGAGATTTATTATTATTGCTCGCTAGTTGATTATGCCATTGGTATGAGTAAACTGAGACCTAAGCATTATTGTGAATGTGGTTAGTCATAATCTTTGCTGAAAACTTGAATGCTAGCTTTACATATTTACAACAACAAGAGCAAACAGAGTTTGTAAAAGTTTTTCTTTATCACTTTCAGTTTATCAACTGAATTGCTTGAGGACAAGCAAAGGTTTAAGCTTGGGGGAGTTGATACGTCTCCGTCGTATCTACTTTTCCAAACACTTTTGCCCTTGTTTTGGACTCTAACTTGCATGATTTGAATGGAACTAACCTGGACTGACGCTGTTTTCAGCAGAATTACCATGGTGTTATTTATGTGCAGAAACAAAAGTTCTCGGAATGACCTGAAACTTCACGGAACAACTTTTCGGAAATAATATCAAATCCATGCAAAAGATGAAGACCATGGGCCCCCCACCTGTCCACGAGGGTGGGGGCGCGCCTGCCCCCCTAGGGCGTGCCCCCTACCTCGTGGCCCCCCTGGAGCTTCTCCGACCTCAACTCCAACTCTATATATTTGGTTTCGGGGAGAAAAAAATCAGAGAGAACAATTCATCGTGTTTTACGATACGGAGACGCCACCAAGCCCTAAAACCTCTCAGGAGGGCTGATCTGGAGTCCGTTCGGGGCTCCGGAGAGGGGAATCCGTCGCCATCGTCATCATCAACCATCCTCCATCACCAATTTCATGATGCTCACCGCCGTGCGGGAGTAATTCCATCATAGGCTTGCTGGATGGTGATGGGTTGGATGAGATCTATCATGTAATCGAGTTAGTTTTGTTAGGGTTTGATCCCTAGTATCCACTATGTTCTGAGATTGATGTTGCTATGACTTTGCTATGCTTAATGCTTGTCACTAGGGCCCGAGTACCATGATTTCAGATCTGAACCTATTATGTTTTCATCAATATACGAGAGTTCTTGATCCTATCTTGCAAGTCTATAGTCACCTATTATGTGTTATGATCCGTTAACGCCGAAGTGACAATAATCGGGATACTTACCGGTGATGACCATAGTTTGAGGAGTTCATGTATTCACTATGTGCTAATGCTTTGTTTTGGTACTCTATTAAAAGGAGGCGTTAATATCCCTTAGTTTCCATTAGGACCCCGCTGCCACGGGAGGGTAGGACAAAAGATGTCATGCAAGTTCTTTTCCATAAGCATGTATGACTATATTCGGAATACATGCCTACATTACATTGATGAATTGGAGCTAGTTCTGTGTCACCCTAGGTTATGACTGTTACATGATGAACCGCATCCGGCATAATTCTCCATAACCGATCCATTGCCTATGAGCTTTCCATATATTGTTCTTTGCTTATTTACTTTTTCGTTGCTATTGCTATAATCACTACAAAATACCAAAAACATTACTTTTGCTACCGTTACCTTTTGCTACCGCTACCACTACTATCATATTAATTTGCTACTAAACACTTTGCTGCAGATACTAAGTTTCCAGGTGTGGTTGAATTGACAACTCAGCTGCTAATACTTGAGAATATTCTTTGGCTCCCTTTGTGTCGAATCAATAAATTTGGGTTGAATACTCTACCCTCGAAAACTGTTGCGATCCCCTATACTTGTGGGTTATCAGTTAGCCGACCACTCAGGATGAAAAACTTCAATAATAAACCCAGCCGCCAAGAGTCGGGCTACTTCTTCACCAATGGCCTTGCACCTCTCTTCATTAAAACAATGAAGGAATCGCTTGACCGGTTTAAAATTTGGATCCACATTGAGAGTGTGCTGAGCGAGTTCCCTTGGTACTCCTGGCATGTTTGAATGCTTCCATGCAAAGATGTCCCAGTTCTCACAGATGAACTCGATGAGCATGCTTTCCTATTTCGGATCCATATTGGCACTGATGCTGAACTGCTTGGATGAGTCGGCAGGAACAAAGTCAACCTGCTTGGTGTCATCTGCCGATTTAAACTTCAACAAAGGGTCATGCTTCAAGCTGGCAATCGGGTCAGATTTGACCGGGTCGAGCTCTCTCAAACCCATGCCTAAATAGTTAATGGGCAAGGAGCAGACCCACAACCTTACCCATGGGTCTTGAGCCAGGCCCATGCCTGAACCTGATGGGTAACCCGACCCATTAGGGCACCCTATCAGGTTTGAAGTTAATATTTATTTTTATACTTCCAAATAGTGAGACATGCGCGCTGCCACAATTTTTTTTCATTTTAGCTCACTAGCTACTCGGCGCAGTAGTCACTTCCAATCAATGCAATAGCTGCCGCCTCCTCTAGATTGGCCTTGAGTTGAGTCCCTTATATAGAAAAAACTGGGTCTCCCACCAGCGCGGCTAGGCGAGGTGGTACTAAACAAGTTGCCAACCAACGCCCTTGTATCATTTCAATTCTCACTTCCATGTGCCATCGTGCATGCAAAGTAAGATATGAGTTGGGCTTGCTTTGGAGGTCCAACTGGCCAAAATGTTACTCTGTTGGGCTTGAGGCTGCTAGCTAGCCACTCAGCAGTAATGTGTTGGGCTGCTGCTTCTAAGGGCCTGCCAGGAGGGATTGAAAAGAAATTGTTCTAAAGAAATTAATTACCAAGTATCTTCATCAAACCATCCACACAAAATATAAAATAAAAATATTTTTTAGTTACTAATGTTAATCGTGTGACCCATCGGGCGACCCATGGGCAGAACATTATGCCCATACCCTACCCATGACTAATCACGTTACCCATCGGGCTTACCCATGGGTGAACATGGTGACCCATACCCTACCCATTCGAGTCGGGTGCCCATGGGCGCGGCCGCCCATGGGTCGGATTGCCAGGTGAGTCATGCTCTGTCGTTGGCTTGTTCAAAGGGGTCATGTCTCCCAGGTAAACATTATCTTTATAAAACTTCAACTCCTCTGTTGCACAAACAGACTCAGCGTAAGCAGCATCACCCTCTTCACACTCCAAGGCTATCTTCCTGTTGCCATGCACCGTGATGGTACCCTTGCGACCCAACATTTTAAGCTACAGATAAACATAACAAGGTCGTGCCATAAATTTAGCATAAGCCGGCCGCCCAAATAGGGCACGATAAGGGCTCTTGATCTTGACCACCTCAAAAGTCAATGTCTCAGCTCTGTAATCACGATCATCGTTGAAAGCCACTTCCAAAGCTATCTTGCCCACCGGGTATGCCGATTTCCCAGGCACCACCCCATGAAAAACAATAGAAGACGGCTTAAGATCTTTGTCAGTCAAATTCATATGGCGGAAAGTATCATAATAAAGTATATTGATGCTGCTGCCTCCATCCATAAGAACCTTGGTAAACTTGTACCCTCCAACCTGAGGAGCAACCACCAAAGCCAATTGACCTGGGTTGTCAACAGGGGCGGGTGATCCTCACGGCTCCATATAATAGGATGTTCAGACCATCACAAGTATCGAGGGACTACCGGCTCAACCGCATTCACCGCCCATTTATGAATCTTCTGGTCTCATTTGCATAAGCTCGTGGTAAACACATGATATTGACCACTATTCAGCTGCTTTGGATTACTCTGATAACCGGTCTGCTGATGTTGATTCCCTTGACTAGGTTGCTGATTAAAACCACCTTGATTGCCTTGGCCCTGAAAACCGGAGGTTGAGCTGCCACTTCCAAAGCCAGGTCCGTGAGAGCCGGAGCCTGACCCGCCATGCGGGCCATGATTGTTCTAGAAAAAGCTAGAATTTCTATACTCCCTCATGATGAAGCAATCTTTCCACAGATGACTGGCCGGCTTCTCTTGCGTACCGTGCTTTGGGCAAGGCCGATTCATCATCGCCTCAAGGTTGAATTTTGGCCCGCCAAACCGTGGCACCGATGACGTCCCCTTACGATGCTGATTATTATTTTGCGTATTGGTGTTAGCCACAAAGTCTGAACTACCATCGGCTTTGCGCTTACCGCTGTTACCTTGACCCGCCGTATTATGCTGCTGCCCCTTGGCATTGCCCTTCTTCTTTCCCTTGCCAGCCTTCTCCTCATCAGACTCAGGGTCCTTAGTACTATCAGAGTCGGCGTATTTGAAGAGAGCCGCCATGAGCTCTCCCATATCATTGCAGTGGCACTTAAGCCACCCCAGCTTCTGCTTAAGGGGAAGGAACCAACCATTATTTTCCAACATCGGGATGGCTGAACCGGCATTGATACTATCTGATGAGTGGATAACGACTGAGATCCGGCGCACCCAATTTGTTGTTGATTCGCCCTCACCCTTGATGCAAGAGTCTAAATCAAGAATCGACATAGGTTGCTTGCACATGTCTTTGAAATTTTGTATAAAATGCGTCTTCAATTCAGCCCATGACCTGATGGAGTTAGGGGGGCAATCCTTTCAGCTAAGTGTGTGCCGGCCCATCCAACATCATGGTGAAGTATTTAGCACACACAGCATCACTAACATCTAACATCTCCATGGCCATCTCATAGCTCTCAATCCAGGCCTCTGAGGGCTGATCCGCCATGTAATTAGGCACCTTGCGGGGTGTCGGTGTCAAAACCGGTGGATCTCGGGTAGGGGGTCCCGAACTATGCATCTAAGGTTGATGGTAACATGAGGCAGGGGACACAATGTTTTACCCAGATTCGGGCCCTCTTGATGGAGGTAATACCCTACGTCCTTCTTGATTGATATTGATGATTATGAGGATTACAAGAGTTGATCTACCACGAGATCATAATGGCTAAAACCCTAGAAGTCTAGCATATATGATTGTGATTGCCTCTACGGACTAAACCCTCCAGTTTATATAGACACCAGAGGGGACTAGGGTTGTACAAAGTCGGTTACAGAGAAAGGAATCTTCATATCCGAACGCCAGGCTTGCCATCCACGCCAAGGAGAGTCCCATCCGGACACGGGAGAGGGTCTTTTGTCTTGTATCTTCACAGCCCATCAGTTCGGCCCATATCCAATAGGTCGGACGCCCGAGGACCCCTTAATCCAGGACTCCCTCAGTAGCCCCTAAACCAGGCTTCAATGGCGAGGTGTCCGGCGCGCATATTGTCTTCGGCATTGCAAGGCGGGTTCCTTCTCCGAATACCCCAAAGCACCCTTCGAACACAGAAAACGTGTCCGGCTCTGCGAAACAAGTATCACACATAACCACAGAGAGTATAATATTTTACAAGTCCAATCTGCTGACAATTTTTGTAGCGTGACATCAAGTCCCAGCCCGGTCATTATTTCGAACCGTTTTTAGCCTCCCGCTCTATGTTTTAAGATGCGGTTTTATTGGCACGTCTTGTCAAAGCAAAGATCGTGCCACCTTATTGCGGGATTCTCATCAATACGGGCATGGGTAATCCAACCGCGCCACCTGCACGACCCTTGGGCAATAGGCGAGTTTTAAGGTGAGTAGGGAGGCGCTTGATATTCACTGCCTTTATAAAGGGATAAGGATTCACCTCTTTCACCCGCACCCTCTTCCTCTCTGCCCATCCATTCTCGAGCTCCATCGCCCAAGCTTCCATCCTTTCCGCCTCTGAAAAAGCACTCCAGCCATGTCTGGATCTGGAGCGCAAGGCAAGTGGATGGTTTCCTCCGTCAAGGAGAAGGACATCACCAAGCTCCAGGAGGCCGGGTATTTGGCCAAGGAAGTCGCCCACCGGCTTACGACCAAGGGACAGATCATCCCCACCCCGGAGCCCCATGAGAGGGTTGTGTTCATCGCCCACTTCGTCCGCGGGTTGAGATTTCTTCTCCACCCATTTGTCCGCGGACTCATGTTCTACTACGGGCTGGATTTCCATGATCTGGCCCCCAACTCCTTCCTCAATATCTCGGTTTTTATTATCGTGTGCAAGGCCTTCCTCCGTATCCCACCCCACTTCGGATTGTGGTTGAAGATCTTCAACGTGAAGCTAAAGGTGGTGGATGGACAACACACAGAGTGCGGAGGCGCCATGGTGAGCAAGATGCCCAACATCATATGGCCCAAGGGTACCTTCGTGGAAACCGTCCAAGGGTGGCAACGACAGTGGTTCTACGTCACAGAGCCTCGCGACGCCACCTGGGCCGCGACTCCCAAATTCTAGTCCAGAGCCCCGATGCGGCTCACCTCCTGGCTAGAGAAGGGTCTGGACTGGTCTTCGTCGGACGAGATGACATTGCTTCAGATGCGCATTAGGAGCATGGTTTACAAGAGCATCAAGCTCGTCAATGTGATCCAGGTGATGCTTGTTCACCGGATCCTTCCATGCCAAAGTCGGACTTGCCATCTATGGGAGTTCGATCTGGCCGAGCACCAGACCTTGCAACGGTTCTTCGGGACTACGCACGAAGACATCTGGAAGGTGCTCTTCAAGGCCAACGAGACATGGCTGGCGACGACTGAGGACCGTGGGAACGACCTAGCCCATCCCGCTAGTGCGGTAGGTTTTCCATACTTCAAGGTGTATCCTTTACTTGCATATTCAAGGAAGACGTCTAAGCTTCCACATTCATTTTTTCGGGGCTGGACAAAGAAGGCGGAGCGGATCCAGTATCCGGCTCCGCTGCCCGAAGAACTAGCTATCCCGCTTCTGACAAATATGTTGGTTCCGGTGCCCTATTAAGCACCGGAGAAGAAGGCCAAGGGGGCCAGAGGTGGCATCCGCCATAAGGGCACTTCGGACATGACGTCCGAAGACGCCGAGACCCACTCCCCTCCTGCTACCGACGACGGGGAAGAGGAGGAAAACAATTCTCCCCCTGAGGGGGAGGGAAGAAAAGGGCGGCCTCCACGCATCTGGAGGTAGAGGCGTCCAAGAAGGGGAAGGCCTCCATCGCAGACAACTCCGCATGGGACATTGATAGCAGCTCCGAGTGGCGCCCCAGGGATAAGCCCCGGACCGAATCATAAGTACTCTAAGCCGCACACAAATATCCAGCTCCTTTACTTCATAATTTTAACATGTTAAATCATGCACTTGCAGTCCGGCTCGTTCTGACCTCGAGCGATCCTCATCTTCGGGAAATTTGCTGGATCTGAAGGTGATGGAGATCGGGTCCCTTACGGGCGGCCCCTTCTCCCAAGGCCATGGATGACGCCAAGGTGCTGTCTAGAAGGACCTGCCCAGGCCAGGGAGAGACGCAGGAGGCCGTCAGGGTGGCGCTAGAGGGTGAACCCTCGGCCGCCAGACACATGGGGGAGAAAATCCCCATGGAGACTGGTGATGGGGGCTATATCCAATCCGGCCCCTAGCCGAATATAATTCCGGAGACCTATACGGATTCGGAATCCGGAAAGCAGCCTCCTTCGAAAGAAGAAGATGCACTGATTCCACCGGTGACCTCTGTCCATCCAGAGGCACCGTATACTCTACTGGAAGCGCTGCGAAGTGCTTCCATTGTTGAGGAACATCGTATCCTTATGGGTATGGTGGTTGAGAGGGTTCAGTCCGTTAAGATCGGACTAATCGAAGCCTGCACAAGCCTCCTAACAGGCTTTGTGGTAAGCGACGCAATTGTATAAAAAGAATGTCATAGTATAGACAGTAGCCCTTGAGAGTCTGTCCGGTGTTCGGAAAGAAAAAGGTGGACAGAGGATCAAGTAATTTTCGCAGGAGACTATCCAAATATGTCTTAGATGAATAAGTAGGCGTCGTTGCTGGCTGCGACCTCTCATTCTGCCAAAGTCTCCGGACTGAAGCAGAGTCTCGAGTGGGCCGAGGAAGAGCTCGGCCGTGTGAAAAAGCAGCTAAAAGACAAGCAAGGTATGCAATGACCTTTTGTAGATCCAGAAAGGATGAATGATTTGTGCTGACCATAGTGCCATGATATTTGATAGGAGCGGTGAACAAGGTGGAGATCCTCAAGAAGACGCTAGCCGAGGTTGAGGAGAGAGTAGCAAAGGAACAAGCCGCCCGCGAAAAGCTTGAGGCCAGGGTCGGTGAGGTCCAGCAGGAGCTCCAGGACACCATGAAGAAATACGAGTCCTTGGAGCGCAACATTGCAGATCAAGAGTCCGAACTCGCCAAGGCCTACCAAAGCGCACAAGATGCCCGGGTTGAAGCCCAGGGCGCCCTCCAGGAAATCCAAGAGGCCAAAAAAATCGCAGCTGGTAAGGCCTTCATTTTGCAGAGAAAATATGTGAACAAGAGGTGTCTCTTACGAACTCGGATTTGGAGTTCATTCTCCAGGAGCGTTTGTGGATTTACCGTGCAGTGTTGCCGATGCTGCAGAGTTTTTCCGAGCCAAAGAGGGGAGCTCGATGGAGAAGCTGTTCTGGTCGCAATACCTTACGCTAGAACATCCGGTGCCCTTTAGCCATCAGCTAAAACAGTTGGTCGAACTGCATAGGGTGGCCGAACTAGCCATGGAGGATTTAATAATCTGGCTATGGCCTGCCGAAGTCATACCTAGCAGCTAATTAGGGCTCGCGAAGGGGATGGTCAATGCCTGCCCCCGGCTTGATGTCATCAAGCGGTCAGCCTACATCAATGGTGCGCGGATGGCCTTCGCCCGTGTCAAGGTGCAATGGGCGAAGATGGACGCCGTCAAGAAAGCGACCGAGGGACCGCCTGCTGGCAAGGAGCACCGCACGCCGGAGTGATACTCTGACGATGTCCTCAAGGGATCCCGCATTGTAGAGGGCGAGTGCTCAAAATACATTATCTTTGACTGAGTACATTCATGTTACCTTGTCTTTTATGATGAACCAAAGCCATTATGTAATATAATGCTTGTTTAAAAAATTTCCTCCTGTGCGGCCATTTTCATTAAATCTGAGAGTTGGCTAGTCGTCGGCTTCAGCCCCCACGTAGGTAGTATGGGGGTGTTCGGGATGGAACCTAAACAGTCTTGATCCAAGAATTTGGTCCTTAAAGGAGGTTTTTAGCGCAACGAACTAGGCAATCGGACTATGTGTCTTTATCACCCACACTTAGCCATAGGAGTTTGACAATAGAAATGTAGGCGCAACCCCTAGTATTCGTTAGTCCAGACTAGGGTGATGTAGACACCTAATCGGGTGAAGGCCGATCCATCGCATAATGCGGAAAAAATCGCAAGAGATTTTAACCTCCGAAGAGCTGACCGGCTCACGCCGCATCATGACAGTCAGTTTTCGGCTTTCTCTACTGAGGTGCTCATCCGGATAAACCAGGACACAATCGTAGTAGTTCTCCCTTTACTACCCTAGCCGATAGAGCGGAACGTAGGTTAGTAAGCACAGGAGTCGGGCAACCCAACTATTGACCAAAGACATGATTCGGAGCCGATGCATATATTGCTAAATTCGGAGGCCGAACTGTACTTTAGAAGTGTTCGGACTTGTTGCTGTAGTATGGAGCGCAATAAAGCCCCTGTCAAATTACGGCGTACCAAAGTGTATGGGTGCAATTGATAAGAATAGCAAAATAAAATGAAGTAAAAAGCCAGTACCACATGAGTTGGGCCGCAAACTATGTTCATTATAATTTTTATTAATACGTCAAAGCGTATTTGTACTAATAATGCGATAAACAACAGGGCTATTTAACATGCCAAGACCAAGGGGGAGCTGCATACGGGTCCTGAAAACAGGTAGAATGATTGTCAAGAAGAACCTCTAGAGATTCCCCCACATGTTTGTGCTGCTTGCCATGTTGGTATATCCATCCTTCGAAAGGACCGATGATCAGGCCGTCGAGGGGGGCCTGTAGAGAAGAGACCAAAAATGGTCAAAAGGAAAAGGAGAAGTATGTGTGGGAGCCGTATGATGGACCACAATCAAGTTACGCCTCCGTCTATGCCCATGGTATTTTGAGTGCTTAGTTATGTACGCATGGTACATATGCCGCCATTTGGTCGGGACTGAGACGGAGGGCGAATTACTAGTCGAGCTCCTGACGAGCTGGACTGTCCTGCTGCAGAGTAGTCTGGACTCTATTGACAGTGTCCGGGAGTGTGGCCGCCGAATTAAGGTTCTGCTTGTTAAGGCCGCTCTGTACTACTACTGCCAGGGCCACGGTGTGCTCCTCAATACGGAGGGAGCGCTCCGTGTTTCCATTGACTGTGATGACACCACGTGGTCCGAGCATCTTGAGCTTGAGATAAGCATAGTGTGGCACCGCATTGAATCGCGCAAATGCAGTTCGTCCGAGCAGTGCATGATAGCCACTGCGGAAGGGGACGATATCGAATATCAAGTCCTTGCTTCGGAAGTTGTCTGGAGATCCGAAGACGACTTCCAATGTAATTGAGCCTGTGAAGTGGGCCTCTACACCTGGTATTACTCCTTTAAAGGTATTTTTTGTGGGCTTGATTCTTGACGGATCGATGCCCATTTTGCGGATTGTATCCTGATAGAGTAGGTTGAGGCTGCTACCACCGTCCATGAGGACACGCGTAAGGTGGAATCCATCAATGATTTCCCTTAAAATCCTTGGGCAAGCGCTCGTTACATAGAGCCGACACTAAACATGGCACACCGAGGGTTCTAGAGGTCACTTCTGCCTCCATAGACACCGATGGGTAAGCCGAAGATTGTTGATGAGCCGCCAGCTCAGCCTTCTGACGTGCCCTGCCCTGATCTGCCAAAGCCTGAGCATCGTTACCAGCATGCGGCGGGTCATGCCTAGGAGGCTGGTTATGGTGCCGATCACTGCTTGAAACCATTGGCGAATCAATATGCCTGCTATAACTCCGGCTTGGACGTGGGGTTGAATGAATCCGTTCACGATTGTATGTGTAAGCCGCCTGTTGAGCCACCGCTTTCTGAAGAAGCTCTCCAGCCCTCCGTATCTCCATCACGGCTGGAGACTGGCCTTCAATGGGGAGAGCCGCCTATCGCATAGCTGCAGCAATCATATTGTCCAGAGGGTTAGAATAATGACCCAGCGGTGTCGAAACGTGCTGAGGTGGAGTCAAATTCAAACGAGGCGGGCCTACATGATACATCTCCAATGTATCTATAATTTTTGATTATTCCATGATATTATATTTGTCGGTGTTCTGGGAACGGGGGTCCCGAGACTTGCCTACCTGCGGCCTGCGGCGTGGCTCAAAGGGGGGCCCAGCACGGCCCATCTTCGCCAACACAAACCCAAGACCCTCGCGAGGGGCCAGGCCTCGCGGGGCGGAAGACGCGGAGCTTCCTCAGGCACGGCCTCGTCAGGCTGGCTCACGAGGAGGCGGAGAGATCAAGGCGGGGTACCTCACAAGGTGCCCGTGACGCAAGCCATGACGACTCAGGGCGCCAGGCGGGTGCCAGCCCGCGCAGCGTCCTCCTTTCCTCTTTGGTGCAAAGGGGGAAGCGCAGCCGCGGAGTACCGAGGCATCAGGCAAAGGTTGCCATTTCGGTGCAACGAGACCAGGACCAGGAGGACTACGAGACGGAGGTCACCGTGGAGCCCAAGACGGCGTCATCACCAGAGCTTTGCGTAGACGAAGACTGCTTTTGTCAAGATAGCTGATACTTGCTGTCCCCCTTCAAATTAGCCCGCCATTGTTGGCTCCCTTCCCGCTCAATATTTGGGAAGAGGACCAGGGCCTCTATAAATAGGACCAGCCACCCACATAGCAGAGAGGGTCGAGAAGTCGGGAGGTCGAGAGGCCGGAGGTCGATTAGATGAGGGTAGAGGGAATTCGGTCGATTGGTTGAGAGAGAATGAGAGAGAGAGAGAGAGAAGAGAAAGGTGACTAAACTCCTCCTAGCAGTTCATCGCCTCGGCCAAGAACAGACCCTCGCGAGGTTGGTCTTCCTTGTATTGTTCATCATCATCAGCCCAAGAGGCAATCCACACACCACACACTGGAGTAGGGTATTACACCACAACGGTGGCCCGAACCAGTATAAACCCTGTGTCTCTTGTGTTGTTCTTTCGATAGTTTAGATCCTAGCAAGGCGGAGGGGTGCAGGAAGGTAGGAGGCGAAATCTCCGTGCGCACCCCAGTGTTCGAACCTCAAGGGTTTGCCGGAACCCGAAATCCGACATTTGGCGCGCCAGGTAGGGGTGCGTCGGAATTCGTCTTCCATCACCCCGTTCTCCTCCGACCATCGTGCCCATGTCTGACGCTCGTCGGGCCCGCGTGGAGTGCCGGGCCGCCCTCGCCTCCCGCGTCGCCCAGATGGCCCTCGTCGGTGGGCGTCCTCGCTGTTCCCCATCACCTGCCGTCAACGCCGCCACCGGCCCGATGGGGGACGAGCAACAAGCATCGTCTCAACGTCCTTCCGTGCGCCAAGATGGCCGCACTGCAACTCCCTCGCTCGCCCCAGCTGGATCTTCGTCCCGCGCGCTGCGCGCGCCCATGGAGGCTCGGGCTGCACTCATCGCGGCAAACGAGCTCCTGCGCTACTGTCCCGTCGACGACGTCTACGAAGAATGGCTCGACCGCGTCGCCGAGCTCGTCCACGCTGCAGGGGGCTCTTCCGCGCCGTCCGTTCTGCTACACCGCACCCCGCCCCGCGCGGGCGACGAGGCTCCGGCGGCACCCCGGCCGCCTCCTCCTCAAGAAGACTCCATGGCTCCAAGGCGTGTGGCCCCTGGACGGAACCCGCTCCATCAGGTGCCAGCGCAGCAAGAGCAGAGGTACCAAGAAGTCCCTCGCCCGCCAGAAGCTGCCCGGGCGCTCCCTGCTCCAGCACGTCGCGACCATCCTCCTGCTCCAGCACGTGGGTAAATGCAAGACCAGGATCTCCGTCACCCAAGGCCTCCCGTGGCCACAGGAGGCTGCCGCGCCTACACCACCGAACTACGCAGTGTCGCGTGCCCTGGCAAGTTCAAACCAGACCTGCCTCCTCGCTACGACGGCACGGCCGACCCTGCGGAGTTCCTCCAGCTCTACGAGCTGGGCATCGAAGCTACCAACGGAGACGAGAAGGTCATGGCGAACTGGTTTCCCATGGCGCTCAAGGACGGGGCCCGCACCTGGCTCCAGGAACAATCTCCTCCTGGGAGGAGATGCGCACCCGCTTCATCGCCAACTTCCAAGGTACTCGCGACCGGCCACCCGCCGTGAGCGACATGCGCCGCATCAAGCAACAACCCGGGGAGACCCTGCAGAAGTACATCCAGCGCTTCAACAACGCACGCCTCAAGATCCCCAAGGTGACTGAAGAGGCCATCATCTCAGCCTTCTCCGACGGCGTGCGCGATGTCAAGATGAAGGAGGAGCTGGCGATGCATGAAGACTTGTGCACTTCCTTGGAGCTGTTCAACTTGGCGAACAAGTGCGCCAGGGCCGAGGAAGGGCGTCTCTCCCTCCTCGAGCTTCCTGCCGCAGACCCAGAAGAGAAGAAGCTCAAGGCCAAGGATGTGAAGCGCAAGGGGGCTGCCGTGCTCGCGGCAGAACCAGACACCAAGCGGGGCAGAGATCAGCCCGAACCTCCCAAGGGCAGCCGATACTGTGTGTACCACGACCTCCACACCCACAACACCAATGAATGTCAAGAACTCCGAGCCGTGCGTGAAGGAAGGATCGGCCGTCACCCTGACCGCGGTGACCGGGGCTACGGCCGAGGAGGAGGAAGGAACGCAGGACGCTGGGAAGACCGCGGCCCGCGCCAAGGGTGGCGTGACCAACCTCGCGAGGATCGCTGGCAAGACCTGCCTCGTGAGAGAGACTGGAGGGATCAGCCTCGCGAGGATCGCCCGCAAGGAAACGCAGGCCTCCCACCGCTGCCGCCGCAGCCAAGGAGAAACGAGGATCGCCACCAAGACGAGGAGGCTGGGGGCTTCCAGGAGCCGCGCACGATCACCTGCATCCTGGGCGGAGCTCAAGCCCCAGTCTCTCAACGCATCTTCAAGCTGTTCGCCTGTGAATTGAACGCAGTCCTCCCCAGGCTCGAAGCCACGTGCCCTCTTAGGTGGTCGGCATGCGCCATCACGTTCAGCTTAGCGGATCAGCTCAAGTGTGCGGCTACGGCCGGAGACCTCCCGATGCTTTGTTCCCCAATCATCAGCAACGTGGTGGTCACCAAGACCCTCATCGATGGCGGGGCAGGGCTCAACGTCCTATCCGTGGAGACGTTCAACAACCTCCAAGTGCCCTACAGCCAGCTTCAGCCAACCAAGCCCTTCTCCGGTATCACCGATGGCTCCACGGTCCCGATCGGGCAAGTCCGCCTCCCTGTCACCTTCGGGGCACGCGACAACTACCGCACCGAGCTCATCGACTTCGACGTCGCTCACATTCGCCTGCCGTACAACGCCATCCTTGGGTACCCAGCGCTAGCCAAGTTCATGGCCGTAACTCACCACGGCTACAATGCCCTCAAGATGCCAGGAAGCGGCGGAGTCATCACGGTGCCCTGCGAAGAGAAGGACGCGGTGTGTTCCCTGGAACGAACCTTCCAGGCCGCATCACTGGAAGACCCGGACCGTGGAAGCAGGAGGCCACCCGAGACCGCCCCTAAGAAGAAGACATCAACCGGCCTGGCCCCTCAGGAGGCAGGCCCCTCTGGGCCCATGCCTGCCCAGGGGGAACCTCCTTCCATCGCATAGGAAAGCGCGCCTGACGCCCTCCTCAGGCAGGGCTCGGGGGCTCTCCCCTAGAGGGCCGCCGACCTAGCTAGGGTCACGAGGGAGGCGCTTGGGCACCACATGGAGGCGTGTTTCGAAGCACGTTTCCCTCAAGAAGGAGCAAGGCAAGGAGATCCAGACCCACAGGAGTTCGTCAGCAAGGCCATTCAGGAGCTACAGGAGTCAAGAGTCATGAGAGGCGCCCGCCGCCTACCAGCAGTGGCTCCCCATCCAGGCGAGGATGGCGGGCTGCGCGTCTGCGTCGACGTACCAGGGCTCAATCGAGTCGCCTCCCTGGAGCGCCTCTGGCCCTCGCGAGTGGGGCGCTGCGGAGGTCCACCCCACAGCTACGTTCGCATACCTTACAGCTTGCCGAGCGGGGCTGACACGTACCAGCGCCTCATGAGGGGCACCGCGGAGGCACAAGAGGCCAGGCGCTCCGCAGCCCTGGCGGAGATGGAGATGGTCCGCGAAGGGCCACCAGCGCCTCCCGAGGCCCCTGGGCCCGGGGGCTCATGAGGATCGGCTTCCGCAGCCCACCGAGTCGGCTACACCAACACCCCTTCATCTTCAGCATCATTAGGTGACATCCTTCGAGTTTTACTTCCAGCTGGGAGCGCCCCCAGGGCTGCATTATTCCCAGGCCACGTGGGTCCGTCCCTGCGGCGTGTATCCCTTTTTATTTCGCATCTTTAGCTTACTTTGTTGGGGGCGCCCCTCGGGCTACATGATCCCCAAGCCGCTCGGGCCAGGCCCAGCGGCATGTATCCCATTTGCGTTCATTTCCGGTTATGCGTTAGAACCATCATGCTTGATTACTTGATGCCGGTCCACGACACCTCTTCTTCTCCATGCTGACCACTTGCACGTTAAAGGGGGGGTACCTGAGCATCGCGACTCAGGACTCTTACTGGCTCTCCAGCCCTCACCCTCTAGCCTTGACCACGGCATCGCGACCTGGCATACCAGCGACGGCTGAGACCAGCTCGAGGGCCGGGACCCGAGGACGTAGAGTGCAGGCATCTAACCAAATTTGCAGGGACACATCACAAGATAAGGCGCAGTGCCAGGCGCAACCCGCCTAGAGGTAGGGCCCCGTGAGTCCCGCACTAGCTCATGGGTGCCCCGATACACCTCGCCAGGCCCTACCGTGCCAGCCACGTGTCAGGGCGGGGCTGTACACGCCCCGGGGGCTCCTCCCGGAGGGGGGGGGCCTCCCACATACCAGTGGAAGCACCATGCTCCGCGCTGGCTGACGACACTGCCGAGGAGCGGCTATGCCCGTAAACATATGGTAGCACTATGCTCCGCGCTGGTGATAAACAACTGAGGGTGGTCCCCGGGCCGCATCAACCTCAGGGAGCCCAGAGCTCAGTGTCTAGCCTCATCGTAATGCCTCCCCTCAGGAGTGCCGCGCGAGGGGGCAGGGCACGGGGGCTGCGCCTGGGTTACGCCCGGACGCACGCCGCCCAGCCAGGTCCCCCCCCGGGCCTGGTTCGTCGCACGCCTCTCCCCGAGCGGAGCCAAGGTATGAAGGACGTTTGGGCGTCAAGGGGGACTCCTCAGCATCACGACTCAGGAGCCTAACTGGTCACGTAGCCCCTCACTCCATGGCCCCGTCCTGGTTTCCGATCGGGACCATCGCTGGGTGAGGCACGTGCGCGGCCGGGCTCTACAGACGTAGAACGGTGGATCCAGCCACATCACACCTCCCTACTTGTTGTTCGTGCGCCAAGGGGGACTCCCGAGCATCGCGACTCAGGAGCCTAACTTGTCACGTAACCCCTCACTCCTTGGTCCCATCCTGGTTTCCGGTCGGGACTATTGCTGGGTGAGGTTTGCGTGGAGCCGGGCTCTGTCGGCGTAGAACATAAGCAAGTAGGAAGGAAAAGCGCAAATTTCGAGGAATTCAAAAGCGAATATTACAGTCCACACTGTTATCCCAATACCAAACGCAAGTTTTAAACGCCTCCCCGAGGCATGATACATGTGCAGGAATTCAAAGCAGGACAGGAGTCACGACGGAGTCACTTGGCGGCGGGGGAGCAGCACGGAGTGGGTTCGCCTCATGGAGCAGCGGGGTCGGCAGCGCCTTGCTCCGGCTTGGTGCTGAAGGCCCGGAACTTCCCCAGCAGAGCCTCCGCGCGACCCTTCACGGCCTCAGCAGCAGCGGCGGCACGCTCGCCGCTTGCTGGCTCCAGTAGGCTGTCGAGGTCAACGCTGGGATCACAAAGGTAGATGTGGGTGTGGACCCGCGTCAGCGCTGCAGAAGATAGGACACGCGCCTCAGCCTCGGCCGTGGTGCCAAGGTCAAGGGCGACATCTTCAAGAGCATGAACCAGGAAGGGAAGCAGCTTGGCAGGACCATCCTCGGTGCCAGCCAGCGGGCTCTCCAGGCCGCTGTCGTAAAGCGTCCTCAGCGAGGAGCGAGCCCTCGCCTCCAACTCCGTGAAGGCCACGCGGTCCTCGGCAAGAACCCGGGCCTTGTCGTCCAGCTCGGCCTTCCTCGCCCCCAACTCCTGCTCCAGCGCGCCTAGGCAGTCTCGGCGCTTCTTGAGCTTGGCCTCCCAGCCCTCGACGGCTGCCTCGTGAGCCTTCACGCCTTCTTCCTGCTCTTGGCGAAGGCGAACCTCTTTCGCGAGCTGATCCCGCAGGCCTTGCAGCTCGTCCTCCAGCGCCTTGCAGCGACCACGGATGTCGACCACCTCCCCCAGGGCTGCATCACGAGCAGCCTTCGCCTCCAGGAAGGCCTGCTTCTCCTCATCGCATGCCGTCGAGGCCTGGACCAGCACCGCCCGAATCGAAGCATCGGAGCGGACCCATCCTGAAGCCAACTCCAAACGCCCGGCCACCAAGCGGGGGTCGGCGCCAAGAAGATCCTGCCGCAGTCGATCCAGCTCAGCAACAGCACGATCCAGAACGGCAGAAGGAGTCAGAGAAACAGCAGCCGGTGGAGTAGGAGGAGAAGGCGGCAGTGCGGCCGCAGCATCCTGAGGACGAGTCTGCCGCGCCCTGACAGTTGTAGTGGCGGCGGCAGGTGAGAGCACCTCGGGAGCCACTTGGGCCGTGGGGGCTGAGCTCGCCCCAGCCGGCTCAGCCAGGCCTCGTGAGGACGACCGGGCGGGAGAAGCCTGTGCGTCGCGGTCACCCTCCTTCAGGGGCGCTGCCACGATGGAATCTCAGGAGCCCCCTTCGACTTCTTTGCTGTGGGCGTCAGCCTATCCAAGGGATGCGAACGTCAAGCCTCAGAAGCAGAGCAAGAAATAAAGACAAGAACCGAACACTTACGGGTCATCGCCAGTGAGCTCAAGCGGCCTCCGGCCAAATTTGAAGCCTGAAAGCCGGCTGGAAGGGTCAACCTCGGGAAGCTTGGAGGCAGAAGGTGCGTCTGCGGCCCGCCCCGGGGCCGGCGCAGACCCGCGGGGGATCATCCCGGTCTTTTCCTTCTTCGGGATCAGGGGCGGGCCCCCGCCGTCCTGCTCGTCGTCGTCTTCGTCGTCATCACTCAGAGAGAGGCGGAGAACGCGGGACCCGCGCTAGGGGAAGGGAGCCCTCGACTCTCCATCGGTCGCCTCGGAGTCAGGCCCTTCCTCCTCTTCACTGGAGTCGTCGGAGGGCATAGCCACCGGTCCCTCGGGAGCCTCCAGGGGCATGGGCCCTTCCTCGTTGAAGACGGGCATGGACTTCACTACCCATTCCCAGTCGTCGCGGAGGAACAAGGGCGTAGGAGCGCCCTCCAACCTCGCCACATTGCCCCCGACCAGAGATTGGAGAACCGCAGCCAGGTCTCCGTCGGCCCAGGCAGCGGGGCTCGGACGGGGCCCCCACATTGGAGGGGAGTACTGCCGAAGCGGGGCCAGCTGGTGCTCCAGGAACTCCCTCAGCAGCGACGCGCCGGTCAGCTTTGCCGCCGCCATGTCGATCGGCCTCAGATCCGCGTCCATCTTCTCCAACACCATCTTCGCGCAGGGATCTGTGAGCTCCGCTTGACCCCAGTTGCTGGAGCTCGTGGGCTGCTCCGTGGGCAAGATCAGCCGAGGGTGGATGCGCTCAGCATCCACCAAGATCCACTTGCTCCTGAAGCCCTCAATCCTCTTCCCAGGGTTCGAGATGGCAATGGCGCCACCGTACGCGATGAAGCTCGCGCACGCGGAAGCAGGACCGCGAGAGGTCTGGAGGTAGAAGTAGTGGCGCAGGAAGGCCACTGAGGGCTGCACCCCAACGTGGGCCTCGCAATAATAAGCAAAGATTGCGAGGAGAAGGACGGAGTTGGGATGGAGATGCAGAGCATGTAGCTTGTAATGGCGGAGGACAGAGAAGAAGAACTCGGAGAAGGGAGGCACCAGGCCAGCAACAATGGCACTTACGAAGAGTGGATAGAAGGTGCTCCTTTGACCCTCAGGGGTGGCGGAGCCGGCCTTGAACACCTTAGCCCCGTCGATGCCCCACGCCGTCGCCATCCGGCGCAACCGGGCAAGGCCCTCCTCCTACACGTTCGGCGGGTCCAGGGCAGACGAGTACCAAGCTGCGGCCCGGGGCTGGCGAGGTGCCATGGCTTCCTAGGTCACACGGTCAGAGCAGATCTGGAGATTTCGGAGGAAGGAAGGAGGGGCGCAAGAAAGGGGATCTGAGCAGCAACCGGGGAAAGCAAGAAGCAGGGCTTAGGCGGATGCCACTCCCTTATCAACTCGCGTGGTTGCTAAGGCGCCCACGTCCAGTCAACCGCCATGCGGCGCCCAAGGCCGCAGGCTGTTAGGGCCCGCGGCGCTTCGCTCTTGCCCTTCCGCCTCCCTGCACGGCCAAGTCCGAGCGCGCCTTGGGCCCGGGGGCTACTGTCGGCATTCTGGGAACGGGGGTCCCCAGACTTGCCTGCCTGCGGCCTACGGCGTGGCTCAAAGGGGGGCCCAGCACGACCCATCTTCGCCAACACAAACCCAAGACCCTCGCGAGGGGCCAAGCCTCGCGGGGCGAACGACGCGGAGCTTCCTCAGGCGCAGCCTCGTCAGGCTGGCTCACGAGGAGGCGGAGAGATCAAGGCGGGGTACCTCACGAGGTGCCCGTGACGCAACCATGACGACTCAGGGCGCCAGGCGGGTGCCAGCCCGCGCAGCGTCCTCCTTTCCTCTTTGGTGCAAAGGGGGAAGCGCAGCCGCGGAGTACCGAGGCATCAGGCAAAGGTTGCCATTTCGGTGCAACGAGACCAGGACCAGGAGGACTACGAGACGGAGGTCACCGTGGAGCCCAAGACGGCGTCATCACCAGAGCTTTGCGCAGACGAAGACTGCTTTTGTCAGGATAGCTGATACTTGCTGTCCCCCTTCAAATTAGCCCGCCATTGTTGGCTCCCTTCCTGCTCAATATTTGGGAAGAGGACCAGGGCCTCTATAAATAGGACCAGCCACCCACATAGCAGAGAGGGTCGAGAAGTCGGGAGGTCGAGAGGCCGGAGGTCGATTAGCTGAGGGTAGAGGGAGTTTGGTCGATTGGTTGACAGAGAGAGAGAGAGACAGAGAGAGAGAGAGAGAGAGAGAGAGAAGAGAAAGGTGACTGAACTCCTCCCAGCAGTTCATCGCCTCAGCCAAGAACAGACCCTCACGAGGTTGTTCTTCCTTGTATTGTTCATCATCATCAACCCAAGAGGCAATCCACACACCACACACTGGAGTAGGGTATTACACCACAACGGTGGCCCGAACCAGTATAAACCCTGTGTCTCTTGTGTTGTTCTTTCGATAGTTTAGATCCTATCAAGGCGGAGGGGTGCAGGTAGGTAGGAGGCGAAATCTCCGCGCGCACCCCAGTGTTCGAACCTCAAGGGTCTGCCGGAACCCGAAATCCGACAATATTATCAATCTTGGATGTTTTATATGCTATTTTATATGATTTTTGGGACTAACCTATTAAACTAGAGCCCAGTGCCAGTTTCTGTTTTTTCCTTGTTTTTGAGTTTTGCAAAAAAGGAATACCAAACGGAGTCCAATTGACATGCCAATTTTTGATGATTTTTTATGGACCAAAAGAAGCCCCCGAAGTGAAAGAGTTAGGCCAGAAGAGTCCCGAGCCATCCACGAGGGTGGAGGGCGCGCCCTACCCCGTGGGCTCGCCCCCCATCTCGTGGATGACTCGGAGACCCCCCTTGACGTGAGACCGACGCCAACAATTCCTATAAATACAGAAACCCCCAGAAAGAAACCTAGATCGGGAGTTCCACTGCCACAAGCCTCTGTAGCTACCAAAAACCAATCGGGACCCTATTCTGGCACCTTGCCGGAGGGGGGATCCATCATCGGTGGCCATCTTCATCATCCCAGCGCTCTCCATGACGAGGAGGGAGTAGTTCACCCTCAGGGCTGACGGTATGTACTAGTAGCTATGTGTTTGATCTCTCTCTCTCTCTCTCTTGTGTTCTCGATATGGCACGATCTTGATGTACCGCGAGCTTTGCTATTATAGTTGGATCTTATGATGTTTCTCCCCCTTTATCTTCTTGTAATGGATTGAGTTTTCCCTTTGAAGTTATCTTATTGGATTGAGTCTTTAAGGATTGGAGAACACTTGATGTATGCATTGCATGTGCTTATCTGTGGTGACAATGGGATATTCACGTGATCCACTTGATGTATGTTTTGGTGATCAACTTGCGAGTTCCGTGACCTTGTGAATTTATGCATAGGGGTTGGCACACGTTTTTGTCTTGACTCTCCGGTAGAAACTTTGGGGAACTCTTTGAAGTTCTTTGTGTTGGTTGAATAGATGAATATGAGATTGTGTGATGCATATCATATAATCATACCCATGGATACTTGAGGTGACATTGGAGTATCCAGGTGATATTAGGGTTTTGGTTGATTTGTGTCTTAAGGTGTTATTCTAGTACAAACTCTAGGATAGATTGAACGGAAAGAATAGCTTCATGTTATTTTACTACATACTCTTGAATAGATTGATCAGAAAGGATAACTTTGAGGTGGTTTCGTACCATACAATAATCTCTTCGTTTGTTCTCCGCTATTGGTGACTTTGGAGTGACTCTTTGTTGCATGTTAAGGGATAGTTATATGATCCAATTATGTTATTATTGCTGAGAGAACTTGCACTAGTGAAAGTATGAACCCTAGTCCTTGTTTCTTAGCATTGCAATACCGTTTATGCTCACTTTTATCCTTAGTTACGTTGCTGTTTTTATATTTCCAGATTACAAAAACCTATATCTACCATCCTTATTGCACTTGTATCACCATCTCTTCGCCGAACTAGTGCACCTATACAATTTACAATTGTATTGGGTGTGTTGGGGACACAAGAGACTCTTTGTTATTTGGTTGCAGGGTTGTTTGAGGGAGACCACTTCATCCTACGCCTCCCACGGATTGATAAACCTTAGGTCATCCACTTGAGGGAAATTTGCTACTATCCTACAAACCTATGCACTAGGAGGCCCAATAACGTCTACAATAAGAAGGTTGTGTAGTATACATGAAGCTCTTTTCTGGCGCTGTCATGGTTTTGTCACAGCAGATGTCCTAGATAAAGGACTTAGTCGTGGAGCCATCGCGACGGGTTAGCTTGAAGGGGTTAAAGCGGACACAGGGACGCAAGAGAGTTTATACTAGTTCGGCCCCTTCGATGAAGGTAAAAGCCTACGTCTAGTTGTGATGGAATTGATGGGGTTTCGATGACTAGGGAGCAAACAAGCTTCGCCTATGTCTCGAGTTGTTGTCTGTTGTCCTTGAACCGCCGCCGGGTCGTCCCCTTATATACACGGGTGACGCCCATCGGTTCACAGAGTCCCAACACCGGTCGATATTCATATCCGGGTTGGTCTCTCCTTATTCCTAACTTACAATACAAGTTTATATACAAATACCGGTTTACAGCTACAAGTCTTAAACCGACTACGGGCCTTAGGCCCTCTTCTACCTTCTTGGGCTTTTATCACTCTTGATCTACTGATGAAATTGACCCGGCCGAGATAGGCCGGTTTACGCCCAGCAGTAATATCCCCAACATTAGGCCCCAGATTGATTTGAACGGGTTCATGTCAATCCTTTAACAAAAACTTCATCTTCAACATCTTCTCATAAAATGGTAAACCGCCATGATGTCATCTTCTCTGGTTGCGGTAAACCGGAATGACATCACCTATTATAACAAAGCTATCCATTATGCTTCCTTATTTAATAGATCTGCAGAAATCGAGGCGACAGCTCCATTTCGTGGCCCCTTGATTGTCGCGCCTGACACATGTCCTTTTGCCTTATAAATTGAACCGAAGGGTCATTTATTTTCTCCCCTTCATTCCTTTCTTCTTCGTATTCCTCGCGTCGCTGGCCTCGGAGCTCCGCCGCCGCCGTCAACTTCTGCACCAACCTTGGCCGATGCATCAACCTGAACGCACCCGAGCGCCGCGGCAACCTTCCGCGTCTTCCTTAACTCTGGTAAACCTTCTGCTTTTCTCAACATAGATCTATTCTAGGGTTTCATGTTCTTGCGGTGTTCATCACCTGTTCGTGTTCATACACTAACCCTGGATGCATCTGTGAACCCCTGCTCTGTATAACGGTAGCTTTTAGTATCCGCCTTTAGTTTCATACCCTAGACCATAGATCTCACATATATTTCTGCCCATTAATTCAATACTGTTCTGCCTTGAGCCTTTGAATATTTTTCTTATTTTCTGAACTTGCTTCAGATCCAACGCTGTAGAGAAATCTTGTGAAATCTGTTTCTGCACACTTACCCATCCGCCATCTCAGCTGTCTCTATGCTTAGATCAGGCGGTTTAACCTTGTAGAAAAAATTGCCAAACCTGTATATACCATTAGTCCCCTAGTTGAACCGCCAGATGTTGTTGCTTCATAAACTCCGTTTTAGATAGATATGTCTCCGGTTTAACATTGCACATACCAATGTACTTTGATCAATGCACTTTTGAACCGGGATCTTCTACCTTGTAGATTTCCTCATGGCCAAGCAAGTATACGAGTGCAATTGGGTTCCTTCTCGCGTCACAGAGGCTCAACTGGACGATCTAGTCCTGATTGGCGCTTTAGGCAGCAAAGATACCATCCATTGGAGGGCTCCTAGCAAAGAATGCCCTCCCACACCTCAAGAAGGAGAGGTCGTTGTCTTCGTAGATCACTTAGCCCGGGGCTTTAAGCCGCCCGGTTCTAAATTTTACTGGGATGTTTTAGCCGATTTCCAACTCCATCCACAAGACACTGGCCCCAACTCTGTTACAAATATGTGTCACTTCCAAGTACTCTATGAGGTGTTCTTTCAAGAGGAGCCCACAGTGGAATTGTTCAGAGACCTTTTCCATCTAAACCGCCGTACTGAGTTTACTGATGGCTCTAATATGGAGTTGGGTGGCATGGCGATCCAGAAAAGGAAATAGGTCACATACCCTCACGCCAAACTGCACAGCCACCCCAAAGAGTGGAATCAGACATGGTTCTATTGCAAAGACACCTCCCCTGCTGGTGAGAATCCCTTGCCTGGCTTTTGTCCGGAGCAGCTCAGCAATACACACCCTTTTCCGCAAAGACTAACTGCCCAGGAGAGAAGCAAATATGCTCCTCAACTGTCAAAGCTCAGAGCCTTTATGGCCAACGGTTTAACAGGGGTTGATCTCGCTCGCTGTTGGATATCATGGAGCATACTGCCTCTTAGTCAGCGCTCCGGTTTGATGTGCGAATATACTGACAGTGTTGATGACCCACTGCGACATTCCAAAATCTATCTCTCCGATGAAGAAATCACAGAGGCTGTGAATAAGATGCTGAATGAACCAGAACACGTCTGTGCTAGAATCGGCCTGCTTCCCTTCTGTGCCACCAACAAATCGCCAGCTGTAAGACCTTGATTTTTCTTTTTGCTGAATCTGTTATTGATATATCTGGTCATTGTTTAATATCAGTATGTGTGTGTACTCAAGGCAATGATCTGTTTTGGAGCAAGAAACTGCCGCAGGAGAAACCAGAAAACCCAGACAAACCGAAAAGATCAACTCGGCAAAAGACTAAAGCTGTGAAGAAGACTGCCCATTGGAAAAGAACCACTGCATCCTTTAATCCGCCCCCTAATGATGATGTGGATAATCCGGACCTTGAGGTAGAGCTTGACTCACTTGGTTTATTTTTCATGCGTCTTATTGATGATGATATTTGTCAGGATGATGCCGAGGCCAGCCACGCGGATGCTGCAGAGGTAATTATTCTCTCTTCCGATTCAGAACCTTTTCCTTCACAAAAAATCCGTCAGGCAAACCAGAAAGTTAAATTTTCTCATCCCCTTGCTTATTTGGATCCTAAATTTCTTATGAAGACCCAACAACACGAAGCTCGTCGCACAACCCGGCACAGCGGCCAGGTAGTTACCTCCGCCGGTTTACCGAATAGTCTGATTCGGAAACGCCGTTCAAAGGTCTCTAATTTGCTTGTCAGTGCTTGTCCTAAAGCGGGCTGCTTTCATCAACCTCTTAATCCGTCTGACTCCGATTACCAGGTTACTTCCCACTCATCTTCTGGCGAGTCATCGGCTACTCAGCTGCCACCGCTTAAGACGATGCTTGGGTAAGCTATTCTTATCATAATATTTACAGCACATCGCCTTGGAACATATGTTGTATTTGATTTTGTTTTTCCTTTTTAGGGCCAAACCTAGGCCAAGCAAGAAGGCTCGCCTGGACAAAGCGGTCGAAGAAGATGCCTTCCTTGAACCGGGCAAGACGCCAGATCTTGAAGCGGCTATTCCTGATGATATACCCAACGATCCACCGCAGCAAGACGGCGATCTTATTACTGAAGAAATACCTATGATACCTCAAATCCTGTCAATCAGCCCACAAGCTCCATCCGGATTGAGAAATCCACCGGTCCAACAAAGCTTACTGACAAGCCAACAGCCCCAGTGCAAACCAGCGGTACCAAGGATGATGAGGTTGTCATTACTAGCACTGGCCATACTGAGCTAAGCAATCCTGTCGCTTTGTCCAAACTTTCTGCCAAGGAAGAATTTGCTGCCTTTGGCAAAGGCAAGTGGAACGCTGATCTGATGACTTACGCTGCTCTGAACGCCCAAGATATCCATTCCGGCTACCTAAACCGGTTGTATACCAGTCGTGACTATGAAGCCGGTCTGGTTAATATGATGAAAGATAAATATGAGGTAACTTCCATATGCTCTTTCCTGCTTGTATGCTTCAATTCTTGCTGACTCTCCTAGCCCCCAAGGGCCGGTTTGTAATCTTCTTTCAAACCGGGACTTACTAATATAAATCTTGATGCTTTGAAATTCGCTGATGTATCCCCCAAGGGCCGGTTCAACTTAGCATGGTTAAACCGGTACTTTAAGTAATTGAGATTGCCGCATCAGAATATATACGAGCAAATAGCCATTAGCCCCCAAGTGCCAAGTTGAATACTTGTATTGATCTTGGGACTTTGTAAGCAATTGAAAGATGAAGATCGAATATGCATTAGCCCCCAAGTACCAAGTGCATAACTTGTTATGTGGTTGGTACTTCAATCCTTGTACCATTTTGTTGAAGCATATAACTGTCTGCATGCAGGCTGAGCTGAAGACGAAAGAAAACCAAGTCGCCGATCTCCAAGAAAATCTGAAAACCCAACAAGCTGAAAGCTCCAAAGCAAAAGAGGAATTAGCCAGTGCTTTAAGCGCCATGGAACAGCTTAAGGAGAGCTTCAAGAAGAAGCGGGCGGATTGGGCCACTGAAAATTCCACTTTAATCAAACGAGCAGAGGATGCCGAAGCTGCACTAAAACCGGTGGCGGATGAACTGACCAGTATAAAGAGGCACGTGCATGCCATGACCACTGCTATCTTTGGTAAGCCAGTTCGACTTCTGAATTGACTCGGCCTTCTTACAGAGCTGCCAGTTTAACCCTTTATGATATTTCAGGGACACGCATTGGTCACTTGGGGTCAGATGTGCGGAAGAAATTGAAGGCCGCCTACATGTTGGTCGAACAGCTGTACACTGGTGCACAGTGAATCATCTGTACCGCATCCCACAACAAACCGGCCCCCACTTTGATTCAAGACACTCTGATGAAACTGTCGGTGCTTCCTGCCCGGGTTGAAGAGCTCCAGAAATCTGCTGCTCGAACTGGTGCGATCAATGCTTTAATCCGGGCAAAAGCCTGGGTGCCAGATTTTGATCCTGTTGAAGCGGCTCAGGGCTATCCCAGCTTGAAGGAAGACAGGTCAGAGTTTGGTGAAGCGGATCTGCGAGCCATAAACCTGGAGGTGCATCCGCTAGCTTGTCAATTGGCTGAAGAAGCAGACTTGTCTCATTATCAACCCCGATATGACAATGCGAACAAGCGAATAGCTGCACCAATTCATGAATCGGAAAATCTTATCCCTCCAATCCGTAAGCACACTTACGCTCCCGATATTGACACATCATTACTGATCCATGATGAAGCTGTTTTTCGAGCATTAATGGGAATCGACTGGACAACTGTTGATTTCCAGCCGCTGGGTAAAGAAACTGAAGCAGAAGCGGTGCAGGATTACCCACAACCATCAGGCCAGGCTGGTGACCAAGCTTGAACCGGAAGCCGGTTTAAAACTGCTTGTCCTTTGCAAAAAACAATGATCTTATTGTGGGCACCGTGTTGCCTTGTAATAAGTTAGCTGATACTTTTGATGTTGATATGCCTTCGTGCATAATTTGCTCTTCCTTCGGGTGATGAACTTTCCAAAGTACATTCTGCAATAAAAAATCTTCAAGTGCCACCGCGGTTGTACCGTCAGGCGGAATATGATGTCTGCATACATGAAAGCAAAACATCTGAAATTTTTTAAGTATATGACCAAATTTTTGAGATATATAATACCTGCCATCGTTGAGCGTGAAGTTGGCTTGGCCAATCTTGAAGCGGAGTTTTATAAACCCACCCTGTTGGAGGAGATAGAAGCTCCCATATATATGACGCCGGTTTACTATGTAAATTGTGCCGGATTATAATAAACACCATGTTACTCCATAAAAGGATGTTAACAACAAGGATCAAACCGGGCAAATAGTCTCCGGATTGACGTGAACTGTGTTCCGTCAATTTGATTGGTCGAAAAACTTTGTTGGTTTAGGAAACGCAATAAAAAGCAAAAAAAACCCTTCAAAGAAAAGTGTGAAACAAATGCAATGACAAAATCGTTTGCAAAAAAGGTTTATTTGAGCTAATCAAATGGCGTTACCATGGCCGAACACGACCAAGCTCCCGTTAGGTGTAACTATGGTTCTAGTCATCCAGGTCCCCAAATGAAACCGTGGCCATTATGCCGACCAAGTGGCATGGCAATGGTTCGGGTTCGACCAAGCCCCCAAGTGATTCTGTGGCCTTAGGCCGACCAAGAGGCATGACTGGTTTAGACGTGACCAAGTCCCCAAGTGATCTGGTGGCTCTCGCCTATCAAGAGGTATGGTATGGGTTCGGATACGACCAATCCTCCAAGTGATATAACATGATGCTTTTTTTAAAAAAGCGAACTCAAGGCGTAAACCGGAGGCTGCTTTAGAGCAACTCCGTGTAACCACACATGATGTAAAAGAACAGATACCCCGCTTTAGCTGAGGTTCTGGTTTATTATATTTAATCATAATATATACATCGTCGTAATATGTACATAAGTATAGCCAATGGCTCAGGTATAGTAAGGCCGAAGATGAGCTATGTTCCACGGCCTATTGGTCTCCTCCTCTGATGTACGTGAGTCCTTATGCTCTCGAATATCGATCAGATAGTATGACCCATTGTGCAGATTCTTGCTGACCATGAAAGGCCCTTCCCAAGGTGGGGAAAGCTTATACATATCAGTCTGATCTTGGATGAGCCGAAGCACCAAATCTCCTTCCTAAAAGGTTCTGGTTCTGACTCGGCGACTGTGATAACGATGAAGATCCTGTTGGTAAATCACCGATCGGGCGGCTGCTATGTCACGCTCTTCATCCAACCGGTCCAAGGCATCTTGCCGTGCTGTCTCGTTGTCCGCTTCAATATAAGCCGTCACACAAGGCGAATCATGACGGATATCACTGGGGAGAACCGCCTACGCTCCATAAACCATGAAGAACGGTGTGTATCCTGTTGACCTGTTGGGTGTTGTATTGATGCTCCATAAGAAAGATGGCAATTCTTCTACCCAACAACCCAGCGTTCTCTGCAAAGGAACCATGAGCCGGGGCTTAATGCCGCTCAAGATCTATTGATTAGCTCTTTCTTCTTGACCATTGGACCGTGGGTGTGCCACTGATGAAACGTCGAGCCGGATGTGCTCCCATTCACAGAACTCCTTCATGGCACCTTCGGACAAATTGGTACCATTATCTATGATGATACTATGTGGAAAGCCAAACCGGAAAATCACTTTTTTAATGAACTAAACCGCCGTGGCCGCATCACACTTGCTAACAGGTTCTGCCTCCACCCACTTTGTAAACTTGTCAACCGCCACTAGGAGGTGGGTCTTCTTATCTTTGGACCTTTTCAAAGGCCCAACCATATCCAGCCCCCAAGTCACAAACGGCCAAGTAATTGGGATCATTCTCAATCCTTGAGCCGGTACATGAGCACGTCTTGAAAATCTTTGGCAACCATCACATCGTCTGACCAGATCCTCCGCATCAGCATGAGCAGTTAACCAATAGAAGCCATGGTGAAACGCTTTAGCCACCAAAGACTTTGAACCGGCGTGGTGAGCACAATCTCCTTCATGGATCTCACGCAAAATTTCACGGCCTTCTTCAGGAGACACACAGCGTTGAAATGCTCCTGACACATTGCAATGATGCAACTCGCCGTTGATAATAGCCATGGACTTGGATCGCTGGATTATCTGTCGGGCCAGAGTCTCATCCTCTGGTAACTCGCCCCGGTTCTTGTACGCCAGGTAAGGAAGCGTCCAATCTGGAATAACATGAAGAGCTGCCACCAATTGAGCCTCCGGATCAGGAATAGCCAAATCCACTTCGCCAGGGATCTTAACCGACGGGTTGTGCAGCACATCCAGAAAAACATTGGGCGGGACCGGTTTGCGCTGAGAGCCCATCCGGCTTAAGGCGTCCGCCGCTTCATTTTTCCGCCGGTCCACGTGGTCCACCTGATAGCCTTTGAAATGACCTGCAACAATATCCACCTCACGTCGATATGCTGCCATGAGTGGGTCCTTGGAGTCCCAAGTGCCAGACACTTGCTAAGCCACAAGGTCCGAGTCACCGAAGCACTTAACTCGACTTAGATTCATCTCCTTAGCCATCCAGAGACCATGGAGCAAGGCTTCATACTCAGATGCATTGTTAGTACAAGGGAACATTAGGCGGAGAACATAACAAAACTTATCACCTCGTGGGGAAGTTAATACAACTCCAGCCCCCAAGCCTTCCAATTGCCTGGATCCATCAAAATGGATGGTCCAATACGTGTGATCCGGCTTTTCTTCAGGTACTTGCATTTCCGTCCAATCATTGATGAAATCAAAAAGTGCTTGTGACTTAACCGCCGTCCGAGGCACATATTTCAGACCGTGCGGCCCAAGCTCTATAGCCCACTTGGCAATCCGGCCAGTTGCTTCCCGGTTCTGGATGATATCTCCCAAAGGAGCGGAACTGACCACCGTAATTGGATGCCCTTGGAAGTATTGTTTAAGCTTACGGCTTGCCATAACAACTCCATACACCAGCTTCTGCCAATGCGGATTCCTTTGCTTGGACTTGATTAGTACCTCGCTGATATAATAGACTGGACGTTGAACCGGATGCTCCTTACCTGCCTCCTTTCGCTCCACCAAAATAGCCATGCTGACCGCCCGAGCATTAGCAGCAACATATAGCAGTAACGGCTCCTTGTCAATGGGAGCAGCGAGCACAGGCGGATTGGCCAATTGCCGCTTTAAGTCCTCAAATGCTTCATCAGCGGCGGAGCTCCAAACAAACTGATCCTTTTTTTCAACATCTGATACAAAGGGATTGCCTTCTCAATGAGACGACTGATAAACCGGCTTAACGCGGCAATCCGGTCGGCCAGTTGTTGAACATCATTGATACACTTCGGTTTAGCCAGGGAGGTGATGGTCGTGATCTTCTCCGGATTAGCCTCAATTCCCCTGTTGGACACCAAAAAACCCAATAGCTTGCCTGCCGGTACACCAAAGACACACTTGTCCGGATTAAGCATCATCTTGTATGTCCTCAGGTTATCAAAGGTTTCCTTCAAATCATCAATCAAAGTCTCTTTCTCCCTGGACTTAACCATGATATCATCCATGTAGGCATGTACATTACGGCCAATCTACTTGTGAAGACAAATTTGTACACATCGTTGATAAGTTGCCTGGGCACTCTTGAGCCCGAAGGGCATAGACACATAGCAGAAGGCTCCAAAGGGAGTTATAAATGCCGTCTTCTCCTGGTCCTTAACTGCCATTTTGATCTGATGATAGCCAGAATATGCATCCAAAAAACTTAAACGCTCACAACCCACCGTAGCATCAATAATTTGATCAATACGGGGGAGGGCAAAAGGATCTGCCCGACAAGCTTTATTAATATCTATGTAATCCACACACATGCGCCAGGTGCCATTTTTCTTGAGGACCGGCACCGGATTGGCAAGCCACTCAGGGTGAAAACTTCAACAATAAAACCAGCTGCTAAGAGCCTGGCTACCTCTTCTCCAATCGCCTTGCGTCTTTCTTCGTTAAACCGGCAGAGGAACTGTTTCACCGGTTTGTATTTAGGATCCACATTAAGGGTGTGTGTTCAGCGAGTTGCCTCGGTACACCTGGCATGTCAGAGGGCTTCCATGCAAAAATGTCCCGATTCTCACGGATGAACTCGATGAGCGCGCTTTCCTATTTCGGATCCAAATTAGCACTAATGTTGAACTGCTTGGATGAATCACCAGGTACAAAGTCAACAAGCTTAGTTTCTGCTGCCGATTTGAACTTCAGGGTCGGGTCATGCTCCGTAGTTGGCTTCTTTAATGGAGTCATGTCCGCCAGATCAACATTGTCCTTATAATACTTCAGCTCCTCGATGGCACAAACCGACTCTGCATAGGCCGCATCACCTTCCTCGCACTCCAAATCGATTTTGTGGCTTCCGTGAGCCGTTATTGTCCCCTTGTGACCCGGCATCTTGAGCTGCAAATACACATAACAGGGCCGTGCCATAAACTTGCCGTAGGCCGGTCGCCCAAATAGGGCGTGATATGGACTTTGGATTTTCACCACTTCAAACATCAATGTCTCCGACCTGGAATCATAATCATCCCCAAAGGCCACTTCCAGAGCTATCTTACCAACAGGATATGCTGATCTGCCAGGTACTACACCGTGGAACACCGTATTAGACGGTTTAAGATTTTTATCTGTCAGTCCCATACGGCGGAAGGTCTCATAGTACAAGATATTAATGCTGCTACCTCCATCCATGAGCACCTTGGTGAACTTGTAACCTCCCACCTGAGGCGCCACCACCAGAGCCAACTGACCCGGATTATCGACCTGGGGAGGATGATCCTCTCTGCTCCATATGATTGGCTATTCAGACCAACGTAGATAACGGGGTATGGCCGGTTCAACAGAGTTGACCGCCCGCATCTGAACCTTCCGGTCTCGCTTGTCCAAGCTAGTGGTGAAGACATGGTACTGCCCACTACTCAACTGCTTTGGGTTGCTCTGGTAACCTGAGTGTTGCTGCTGTTGGTTGTAACCACCCTGGTTGTTCTGACTATTTTGACCATTATGTCCACCCGGATTACCATTAAATCCTGAACCGGAACTTCCTCCACCGTAACCCGGCCCGGATCCTGAGCCCCCGCCAGATTCGCAATCATACTGGAAATTATTAGAATTCTTGAACTCCTGCATAATAAAGCAATCTTCCAAAGGTGGTTTGCTGGCGCCTCCTTCGTCCCATGTCTTGGACAGGGCTGGCTCAGTATATAATTTAGGCGGTCTGGGTTAAGGTTGGGTGCCCCATTACGGTTTTTTGGTCTACCCTTGCGTTGTTGGCCATTGTCCTGCGTGTTGGTATTAGCCACAAAGTCCATGTTACCATCCGCTTTACGCTTGCCTCCACCGTTGTTACCTGCCCAGTGATGCTGCTGAACTTTGGAGTTGTCGTTCCTCTTTCCCTTCCCTGCCTTGTCATCATCAGATTCGGGATCCTTGGTACTATCAGAATCAGCATACTTCACCAAAGCGGCCATGAGGGTCCCCATATCTATGCAATGACGCTTCATCCATCCCAACTTCAGCTTTACGGGCCCAAACCGGCAGTTGCCTTCTAGGGTTAATACTATGGTGTCAGCGTTGATGCGGTCTGATGAGTGTAACACTTGTGAAACCCGGCGCACCCAATGAGTCGTTGACTCTCCTTCCTCCTGAATGCATGCAGCTAAGTCCACTATTGACATAGGCTGTTTACATGTATCCTTCAAATTGCTGATAAACCGGGTTCGTAATTGGGCCCATGAACTGATAGAATTAGCCGACAAACTTTTTAACCAAGTACGGGCCGTTCCCTCAAGCATCATGGTGAAGTATTTCACACATGCCGCGTCATCCACATCAAGCATCTCCATGGCCATCTTATAGCTCTCCACCCATGACTCCGGAGGTTGATCCGCCATGTAATTTGGTACCTTGCGCGGGCCTTTGAAATCCTTGGGCAGGCACACGTTGCGTAAAGTGGGGATAAGGCAAGGCACCCCCAAGGAACTAGAAGTAACACCAGGTTCGATCGAGATAGTTGGATGAACCGGCATGAGCTGCCGAGCCTGATGTTGTGCGGCCAACTCGGCCTCCCTGCGCATGGGCCCGGTCCACCACTCCCTGAGCGTTATCAGCACCACCCGCCGGGTTGTTGCCACGGGGTGCTCCACATCGTTCATTACTCGATACTGCTGGTTCATCCATATGTCTACTGTAGCTCCGGCTTGGACGGGGGGTCGAGTGGATCCGGTCGCGGCTGTACGAGTACGCTTCCTGTTGAACCAAAGCTATCCTCAGAAGTTCCTTCACCCGTCGCGTCTCTACTGCCTGCGGTGAGTCACCTTCGATTGGAATGGCCTCCAGCCGTGCAGCAGCGGCAACAAGATTGTCCATTGGGTTGGAGTAGTGACCTGGAGGTGTTAAAGCAGCCTGAGGTATAATGGTGTTTTGACGAGGCTGAACCGATGCACCAGTCCCAGGAGCTTCTGCCCGGTTTCCCTCTAGCGGATTGCCGGTTCCTGCCCCTAGAGTGTTGAAAATGTCTCTGGCCTCGAAAACCGGAGGTAAACGGGATCGGTGCTTCCTCCTTATGACTTCATGCGACGCAGTCTGGTCCAACATAAGCCTGTAGGCTTGTGCGTCTAAAGCGGCCCGCTCTGTGGCCATCCTGGTATCCTCAGCTGCCAGATCTGCCTTGGCCTGGGTGATCTGTTCCTTTACCTTTGGAATCTCTGCGTTGTGAACGCCCTGATCCGGTGGATTAGCTTCCGCCATAAGCACAGCCAATGCATCAAATAGCTCTGATAGAACCTGAGCCGGCAGGCGCACAGGGCCTCCAGCCCTGGTAGCCGTCGCCGCTGCTGAACCGGAGATTGTTGCCGCAGCTGTCGAAGAATGAAGCATTGCTTGTGTTCCGGCCTTGAATATTCCAACTCGGTTAGGCAGATCGGAGGGGTCCGGAATACTGTCGCCATCGGAACAGCCCCCAATCCGGCCATCTTGTAACTGATAAAGAGACTCGGTTTCTCCGGTCGAAGACTCGTCATCGGAACAAACAACGGTCTCCCCACGAGATTCCGATCCGTCCTCATAACTTCCTCTATGGACGACCCCCCTGAAGGCACGCTTCATGGCCGGTTTAACCCGGGCAGATCGCGCACGCTGAGCCGTCTCAACGAGGTCGGTGCAGATGTCTAGCTCAGGGCCCGGTTCACCGATCTTGCCAATGAAAACGTGAATGCCACCAAAGGGGACCCGATACCCGTACTCAACTAAGCTGGCCTCGGGGCCCCAGCCTGCGTCGTCGATGTAGAGCTTGCTGCAATGACTCTTATTCATCCGGCCTACAGCGTAGCCCTCGAGTCCTTCAAAGCGGCCCTCCAAGAACCTGAAAGCATCGTGCGACAGCCCCATGGTGGGCGCCAGCTGTCGTGGTTTTGTCACGGCAGATGTCCTAGAGAAAGGACTTAGTCGTGGAGCCACCGCGACGGGTTAGCTTGAAGGGGTTAAAGCGGACATAGGGACGCAAGAGAGTTTATACTAGTTCGGCCCCTTCGATGAAGGTAAAGCCTACGTCTAGTGGTGATGGAATTGATGGGGTTTCGATGACTAGGGAGCAAACAAGCTTCGCCTATGTCTCGAGTTGTTGTCTGTTGTCCTTGAACCGCCGTCGGGTCGTCCCCTTATATACACGGGTGACGCCCGTCGGTTCACAGAGTCCCAACACTGGTCGATATTCGTATCCGGGTTGGTCTCTCCTTATTCCTAACTTACAATACAAGTTTATATACAAATACCGGTTTACAGCTACAAGTCTTAAACCGACTACGGGCCTTAGGCCCTCTTCTACCTTCTTGGGCTTTTATCACTCTTGAGCTACTGATGAAGTTGACCCGGCCCAGATAGGCCGGTTTACGCCCAACAGTAATATCCCCAACAGGCGCCATTGCCGGGGAGGTTAGCGCTTGAAGGTATATCTTTATCTCTTGCAGTCAAATCTTTTAGTTTCTTGTTTTATCACTAGTTTAGTCTATAAAAGAAAACTACAAAAAATGGAATTGAGGTTGCCTCATATGCTTCATATTTTTAATATCTTTTGTGAAAATAGGGATTCCGATAATTGTGCCAAAGTGTTAGAAGAAGAATGCATTAAAATGTTTGGCACTAAATCTTTGAATGATGAGCATGATTGCAATGTTGTTAGTATGAATTCTTTGAATATCCATGATGCTAATGATATGCAAAGCCACAAGCTTGGGCATGCTATGTTTGATGAATATGATATTTTTAGTCCTCCAAGTTTTGATGAGAATATTTATTATGATGAAAGCATGCCTCCTATTTATGATGATTATATTGATGAAAGTGGGTTTGGAAGAGTTTCAAGTTTAGTAAGTAATGATCCCACTATTTTGGAGGGTGTTGAATCTTATTGTGATAATTATGAAAGTGGATTTGGAGAGCTCATGACTTTATTTACTGATGACTCCACTATTTCAGAAGAGGTTCCAACTGATTATGAGAACAAAGTTGCTATCTATGATGAATATTGTGATGACATGTATGCTATAAAGAATAATGATAACCATGAAACTTGTCATCCTGATTTTAATTTTCAATTGGACAATGCCTCACATGATAGTTATTTTGTTGAGTTTGCTCCCACTACTATTCATGAGAAGGAATTTGCTTATGTGGAGAGTAATAAAAATTCTATGCTTGTGCATCATGAAAATAATGCTTTATGTGATGGTTATATTGTTGAATTCATTCATGATGCTACTGAAAATTATTATGAGAGAGGAATATATGCTTGTAGGAGTTGCAATAATATCAAGTGTCCTCTCTACATGTTGAAAATTTTGAAGTTATGCTTGTTTTGCTTTCCTATGCTAGTTGATTCTTGTTCCCATAAATTGTTTGCTAACAAAATCCCTATGCATAGGAAGTGGGTTAGGCTTAAATGTGTTAGTCATATTCTTCATGATGTTCTCTTTATGTTTCAATTCTTATCTTTTATGTGAGCATCATTGAAATCATCATGCCTAGCCAGAAAGGCATTAAAGAAAAGCGCATGTTGGGAGACAACCCAACATTTACCCATACTTTTTTGTGTGTCCTCATGATTAAGATACTGTAGTAATCATGTTTTATAGCTTTTGTTTCAATAAAGTGAAGGAAATATGCCCTAGAGGCAATAATAAAGTTATTATTTATTTCCTTATATCATGATAAATGTTTATTATTCATGCTAGAATTGTATTAACCGGAAACATAATACATGTGTGAATACATAGACAAACAGAGTGTCACTAGTATGCCTCTACTTGACTAGCTCGTTAATCAAAGATGGTTATGTTTCCTAACCATGAACAAAGAGTTGTTATTTGATTAACGAGGTCACATCATTAGTTGAATGATCTGATTGACATGACCCATTCCATTAGCTTAGCACCCGATCGTTTAGTATGATGCTATTGCTTTCTTCATGACTTATACATGTTCCTATAACTATGAGATTATGCAACTCCCGTTTACCGGAGGAACACTTTGGGTACTACCAAACGTCACAACGTAACTGGGTGATTATAAAGGAGTACTACAGGTGTCTCCAATGGTAGATGTTGGGTTGGCGTATTTCGAGATTAGGGTTTGTCACTCCGATTGTCGGAGAGGTATCTCTGGGCCCTCTCGGTAATACACATCACATAAGCCTTGCAAGCATAATAACTAAGATGTTAGTTATGAGATGATGTATTACGGAACGAGTAAAGAGACTTGCCAGTAACGAGATTGAACTAGGTATTGGATACCGACAATCGAATCTCGGGCAAGTAACATACCGATGACAAAGGGAACAACGTATGTTGTTATGCGGTCTGACCGATAAAGATCTTCATAGAATATGTAGGAGCCAATATGGGCATCCAGGTCCCGCTATTGGTTATTGACCGGAGACATGTCTCGGTCATGTCTACATTGTTCTCGAACCGTAGGGTCCGCACGCTTAACGTTACGATGACAGTTATTATGAGTTTATGCATTTTGATGTACCGAAGGTTGTTCGGAGTCCCGGATGTGATCACGGACATGACGAGGAGTCTCGAAATGGTTGAGACATAAAGATTGATATATTGGAGGCCTATGTTTGGACATCGGAAGTGTTCCGGATGAAATCGGGATTTTACCGGAATACCGGGAGGGTTACCGGAACCCCCCGGGAGGCAAATGGGCCTATTGGGCCTTAGTGGAAAAGTGAAAGGGGCTGCCCACAAGGGCTGCGCGCCTCCCCCCCCCCCCCTTCCCTAGTCCTATTAGGACTAGGAGAAGGGGCCGGCCCCCTCTTTCTCTCTTCCCTTTGGAAGAATCCTATTAGGAATAGGATTGGGGGGGGGTCCTACTCCCGGTAGGAGTAGGACTCCTCCTGCGCCCCTCTCCCTAGCCAGCCGAACCCCTCCCCCTGCTCCTTTATATACGGGGGCAGGGGGCACCCCATAGACACACAAGTTGATCATTGTTGATCGTTCCTTAGCCGTGTGTGGTGCCCCCTGCCACCAAATTCCACCTCGGTCATATCGTTGTAGAGCTTAGGCGAAGCCCTGCGTCGGTAGTACATCAAGATCGTCACCACGCCGTCGTGCTGACGGAACTCTTCCTCGACGCTTTGCTGGATCGGAGCCCTAGGATCGTCATCGAGCTGAACGTGTGCTAAGAACTCGGAGGTGCCGAAGTAACGGTGCTTGGATCGGTCGGATCGGGAAGAAGACGTACGACTACTTCCTCTACGTTGTGTCAACGCTTCCGTTGCGATCTACAAGGGTACGTAGATCAGACTCTCCCCCTCATTGCTATGCATCACCATGATCTTGCGTGTGCGTAGGAAAATTTTCGAAATTACTACGTTCCCCAACATAAAGTGCCAAGTAAAGCCTTTAGGATCTTCTTGGGTGATTGTTGTTTGATCTTGCTGATAAAAATAGAAAGTACGCGCTCACGAAAATAATTATAATTTTTTTACCAGAGAGCGATAAAGTACCAATTCCAACTGTAGTAGATCAATATACTTTCTAACCTGGTCGTCCTAATTTTCCAGAATTTTAGGAGTTACAGAAGTATCCGAAACCTCCAGATTGCTACAGACTATTCTGTTTTTGACAGATTTTGTTTTCTATGTGTTGTTTGTTTATCTTGATGAATCCATGAGTAGTATCGGAGGGTATAAACCATAGAGAAATTGGAATACAATAGATACTACACCAATATGAATTTAGAATGAGTTCACAACAATATCCTATGTGGTGATTTATTTTCTTATACTAACGGAGCTTACGAGTTTTCTGTTGAGTTTTGTGTTGTGAAGTTTTCAAGTTTTGGGTAAAGATTTGATGGACTATGGATTAAGGAGTGGCAAGAGCCTAAGCTTGGGGATGCCCAAGGCACCCCAAGGTAACATTCAAGGACAACCAAGAGCCTAAGCTTGGGGATTCCCCGGATGGCATCCCCTCTTTCGTCTTTGTTCATCGGTAACTTTACTTGGAGCTATCACTACAAAAAAAGACACTTCCGTGATGATACGTGTTTGTCATAGTAGGTCATATTTGCTGTCATGCATGTACATCCATGATAATTTTATGACAGAATCAAGATAGTCATACCTGTGTTGTCGTAGTAGTGTTCCATGACATTACCAAAAATATCATCACAGAAGTGTCCACTTCCATTACAATAAATCCCTCGTCATAGAAGTGCTTTCATCAAGGGTGACCGACACGTGGCATCCACCATAACGGCTCGCTGTTATGCTATCGGGTCCGGTTTTGGATTCGATAACCCATTAACAGCCCCGATCAATGGGGATTTTCCACGTGTAAAATCATCATTGGCTGGACGAAATACGTGTTGGCTCACCGTTGGGACAGATGTCATCCACTCATTGGACTGAAGGCGCCTATTATACATCGACATGTGGAACGGCCCAACAGAGGCCCATTCCTATGAAAAGGCCAGCCCGTTTGACTTGGTCAAAAGGTGGCGGGTCGGCCCACGGAAAGCCTGTTAATGGCATGTTCGCATATAGCCCATTTATAGCCCACTACCCAGGGCCCATTACGACCTATCCGAATTAGGCCCAGTAGCGTCATCTGGGCCGCCCAATATGATTCCAGCCCATTTTAACTTCCGACCCATGTATAGCCCATGAAGTCTTTCGGCCCATATGAGGCCCTTTGTAACTCTTGGCCCATTAACGGCCTGTGGTGAAACTGGCTTGTAATAAACAGTGTATCACTTTATACCCATTAACGACCCATTATACCAGGTGGCTGTTTCCAGCCCATGTTATCTTTCGGCCTTCTCAAGGCCCATTTATTCTTGGGCTCATTTCCAGCATTCGGTTAATTACGGCCCATTACTATCATTTTCTGCTTGTGGGCCAAATTCACACCGTAGTTACAGTCGGCCCGTTTGTGGCCCGTTAATACGTTGGGCCGTTTCATAGGGTCATCAAATACAGCCTATTAACGAAGCCCATTATGGTCGACCCATGAACGGATGATTCCAACTCTAGCCCGTTTACGGCCATAATGCGGTATGTTTTTGGCCCATGTTTGGGCAATCGATCATACGGCCCGTAGAAGGCCCATTGATGATACGGCCTATAGAAGGCCCATAGTTTCTACGTGTAACACCCCCAGTGTAATGCTACAGTAATCCCCTGTTGATAGTGCCACGTCACCACTCTTACTGTTGCTAATCCTCGGTTGATCCAAATCGCAATCCAAATTCAAATTCAAATTAATGTCCAAAACTAAAAGTTTTCAAACATGAAAGCTAAAGTGTTCAAACGGTGGAAAATAATCTCTGGTTATTTCTCCTGTTGAAACCAACCTCTTCTGAATTCCCAACATGCCCCTCGGAATTAATTTTGATCCAGCAGCAAATTATTTGGCCTTTTCAATTTCTAAAAAATGGTTAGACAACTCCTTCTGACCCCATACTTTTTATTCCATCTCAATATATTGTGTTAGATTTATGTGCCAAGTTTTGTTCAAAACAAAACTCTTTTGGTACAAAAAGAAAATGCAAAAGAAAAAGAGAAAATGGAAAACAGAAAAGTTAAAAGCAAAAAGAATATCCCCTTCCCCACTGGGCCTCGGTCAAACTGCCCCCTCCAAGCAGGCCGGCCCACTCCCACACACCCATGGCCTATAACCCCAACTCCCCCAACCGAATCCTAGAGGCAACCCCCCACTCCCCCACCTACACCGGTGCTAAGTTGGCAAAGATATACATGACCAGGATCATATGTCTGCATGGAGTTCCAAGTAGTATTGTATCAGATAGAGGAACCCAGTTTACCTTAAAGTTCTGGAATCAGTTGCACGAAACTTTGGGTACCAGGCTAGAGTTCAGTACAGCTTTTCATCCGCAGACAGATGGACAGACCGAAAGAGTCAATCAAATTTTGGAGGATATGTTGAGAGCTTGTGTCCTAGATTACGGATCTAGTTGGGACGACAATTTGCCTTATGCAGAGTTCTCCTACAACAATAGTTATCAATCCAGTTTGAAGATGGCCCCTTTCAAAGCCTTGTACGGAAGGAGGTGCAGGACCCCATTGTCGTGGGATGAAGTTGGAGACCGCCAGTTGTTTGGACCAGATTTAATTAAGGTGTCTGAATAGAAGGTGAAATTGATTCACGATAGGCTCATGGTAGCCCAGTCTAGGCAGAAGAGCTACGCAGATTCTAAATGCAAGGAGACAGTTTACGAAGTCGGAGACCGAGTTTATCTTCGAGTATCTCCACTTCGAGGAGTTAAGCGTTTTGGAGTTAAGGGAAAGTTAGCGCCACATTTTGTAGGACCATACAAGGTTTTGGAGCATATGGAAGAAGTAGCCTACAAGTTGGAATTGCCCGAAGGATTTTCAGGAGTTCACGACCTATTCCACGTTTCCCAGTTGAAGAAGTGCCACGCAGAGATGGCTGATATACCGCTGAGAGATACAGTGCCGCTGGAAGCAATTCAGTTGGACAGTGATTTGACCTATGAGGAGAAACCTGTCAAGATTCTTGAGTATGCCAGCCGAGTCACCCGCAGCAAGGTTATCAAGTTTTGCAAAGTTCAGTGGAGCCACCACAGGGAGGATGAAGCCACCTGGGAGCGAGAGGAAGAACTGCTGAAGGACCACCCTCACCTATTTTCTAGCCAACCCGAATCTCGAGGGCGAGATTCATCTTAAGGGGGGTAGGTTTTTAACATCCCAAATTTTCAATTTGAAATGTTATACATTAGATCATCACTGCATATCATATTTTATTTTCTTTTGGTTTGATCCTAGAAATTCTACGCAACTCAAGGACCCTCGGAGAGAGTTGGGGATTTCGTTATTTTCATATTTGAGTTTTCTCAAATTTTGAAAATAGGATCAGTTGATTTTATTTATTTTATCTTCAATTATTTCTATTATAAAAATATGAGAGAGGGAATAAAATGACTTTCCCAAAATAAATAAATATTTAGTTTATTTCTCATGAGTTGGCCTTCGGCCGAATTTATTATGATGTAATAAAGACTCGATATGAGAATCGTGTAATAAATCAGGTGTGATTGAAGTTTGAATCTTTTCATCAATGTACTGTGTGTGCCAGCATGATCTTGGGATGGTACAGCACATAGAGACTTGACCGATTTTGGGTCGGGTCGTTACACTTGGGCATCGCCAAGCTTGAGCTTTTGTGTCTCCTTAATTCCTCTCATATCACGGTCTCTCTAAATCTCAAAAGCTTCATCCACACAAAACTCAACAAGGACTCGTGAGATAAGTGAGTATAAAACATTGCAAAAACCTTATCATACTCTACTGTAGCAAATCACTAAAATTATTATTCAACATTGCATACTAAATGCCTCTGCATATTTAATAGTCATATCCTCAAATAGAATCATTAAAGAAGCAAACATATGCAAACAATGCAAACATAACAGCAATCTGCCTAAACAGGATAGTCTGTAAAGAATGCTGCAACATGCATACTTCCCTAGCTCCAAAAATTATGAAAGAAAATTCCCACTTTAGTAAATTTATCAGAGCTTAATATGAAAAAAGTTTCAACATTTTATCACATTCTGACTTTTCTAGGGAATTATTGCAACAGCGGTAAACTTTATGTTTTCAAACAGCAACATGTGGACTTCTAAAATAGACATAGTAAAGGCTATCAATGCCACTGAAAGATCGTGGATGTCGCCTAGAGGGGGGGGGGGTGAATAGGCATTTTAAAATAATTACGGTTTAGGCTTGAACAAATGCGGAATAAACCTAGCGGTTAATTTTTCAAGCACAAAACCTAAAACAACTAGGCTCACCTATGTGCACCAACAACTTATGCTAAGCAAGATAAGCAACTATGTGATAGCAAGATATATGACAAGAAACAATATGGCTATCACAAAGTAAAGCGCATAAGTAAAGGGGCTCGGGTAAGAGATAAGCGAGGCACGCGGAGACGACGATGTATCCCGAAGTTCACACCCTTGCGGATGCTAATCTCCGTTTGGAGCGGTGTGGAGGCACAATGCTCCCCAAGAAGCCACTAGGGCCACCGTAATCTCGTCACGCCCTCGCACAATGCAAGATGCCGTGATTCCACTAAGGGACCCTTGAGGGCGGTCACCGAACCCGTACAAATGGCAACCCTTGGGGGCGGTCACCGAACCCGTACACTTTGGCAACCCTTGGGGGCGGTCACCGGTACCCGTCAAATTGCTCGAGGCGATCTCCACAACCTAATTGGAGACCCGACGCTTGCTCGGAGCATTACACCACAATGATTGAGCTCCGAACACCAACAACCGTCTAGGGCGCCCAAGCACCCAAGAGGAACAAGCTCAAGGGTACCAAGCACCCAAGAGTAATAAGCTTCTCAACTTGTAACTTCCACGTATCACGTGGAGAACTCAAACCGATGCACCAAATGCAATGGCAAGGGCACACGGAGTGCCCAAGTCCTTCTCTCTCAAATCCCACCGAAGCAACTAATGCTAGGGAGGAAAATGAGAGGAAGAACAAGAAAGAGAACACCAAGAACTCCAAGATCTAGATCCAAGGGGTTCCCCTCACATAGAGGAGAAAGTGATTGGTGGAAATGTGGATCTAGATCTCCTCTCTCTTTTTCCTCAAAAACTAGCAAGAATCCATGGAGGGATTGAGAGTTATCAAGCTCGAAGAAGGTCAACAATGGGGGACGAACACGAGCTCAAAAAGATTAGGTTCAATGGGGAAGAAGACCCCCTTTTATAGGAGGGGGAAAATCCAACCGTTATGTGCTCAACCCGCACACGAGCGGTACTACCGCTACATGAGCGGTACTACCGCTCAGGCGGAAGAAATAGGGAAAGGAGCAACAAAACATGAACCTTGGGGCGGTAGTACCATAGGAGACAGCGGTACTACCGCTGGGTTAGGCGGTACTACCGCACCCTTCGGCGGTACTGCCGCGCAGAACGAAGGATAAAGAGAAAGAGGGAATCGGGCTGTACTACCACGGAGGAAGGGCGGTACTGCCGCTAAGGAGCGGTACTGCCGCACTACTGCCGCAGTGAGGTACCGCACAATCTGACACAAAAAAGACCCCTCGAATCGACGCGGTAGGGACCTGGTAAGCCAACGGTAGTACTGCTGCGGAGTCACCGCTGGTACTACCGCTGCGGAGCGGTACTGCCGCTTGTGACTCCTCAGCGGTACTACCACTGGGTACCACGGTACTACCGCTGGGACCCTAACAAAAACCACACTCAAGAAAACCAGGACTGCCATAACTTTTGCATATGAGCTCCGAATTGAGCAAACTCAAGCTTGTTGGAAACAAGACGACGAGTAGCATCAAATAGAGGAGTGAAACCTCCAACCGAGAAGAACCGGCAAAACCTCCAACATCGAAAACATCATAGAAGAAGCATGTGAACTCCGTTTTCGATGAACTCGAGCTTGTCATCAAGATGACCATAAGCTCTAGACTCTCAAAGAGAACCAAACAAGAACCAAGAAAGATGATGCAAGGATGCAATGGTTTGAGCTCTCAGTGAACGATATGATCAAGCTACTCATCGAGAGCCCCCCTTGATAGTACGGCAATCGATCCTATAACCCGGTCTCCCAACTACCATCATGAGACCGGTAAAATAGAAAACATATCAAGGGCAAACCTTTGCCTTGCACTTGGTCCACTTGAGCTAGATGATGACGATCTTGACTCCCTCAAGTTGGACCACCTTTCTTGATTGGGTTGACTCGATGAAGACTAGTTGATTGCTCCCCCATACTCCACTATGGGTGAGCCACTCTTCCGCACATCTTCACAAGTCCATTGTCACCACAAAGGACGGCAAGCTTCAAGCATTTGATCTCTTCGTGATGCTCCACTTGAACTTGCACACCGCAGCATTTGATCTCTTCGTGATGCTCCACTTGAACTTGCACACCGCAACCTTTCTTGATTGTGTTGACTTGATGAAGACTAGTTGATTGCTCCCCCATACTCCACTATGGATGAGCCACTCTTCCGCACATCTTCACAAGTCCATTGTCACCACAAAGGATGGCAAGCTTCAAGCATTTGATCTCTTCGTGATGCTCCACTTGAACTTGCACACCGCAACCTAACCCCACAAAGAACCATCACGAAGACCATGGGTTAGTACACAAAGCGTAATTGACAATGCTTACCATACCATGGGATCACTTGATCCCTCTCGGTACATCTTCTATGCTTTGTGGGTTGATCATCTTGATTCACTCTTTAACTTAGTCTTGATCAACCTCTCACAAGACCAATCTTTAGGTAATTCCTTGAATAGCACCTTGGTCGACACAAACTCTCCTTGAAACCAACACATGTACTCCAAGAAAAGCCTATGGACAAAACCTTCAAATATAACACAAGGCAACCATTAGTCCATAGAGATTGTCATCAATTACCAAAACCAAACATGGGGGCACCGCATGTTCTTTCAGCCACTTTTATTGAAATAAAAGATGCAAAACATTGTTCTAAATAACAGAAAGCAAATCCTAACAAAATAAATTGACGCTCCAAGAAAAACACATACCATGTGGTGAATAAAAATATAGCTCCAAGTAAAGTTACCGATGAACGAAGACGAAAGAGGGGATGCCTTCCGGGGCATCCCCAAGCTTTGGCTCTTGTCTATCCTTGAATATTACCTTGGGGTGTCTTGGGCATCCCCAAGCTTAGGCTCTTTCCACTCCTTATTCCATAGTCCATCGAATCCTTACCCAAAACTTGAAAACTTCACAACACAAAACTTAACAGAAAACTCGTAAGCTCCGTTAGTATAAGAAAATAAATCACCACTTCAAGGTACTGTAATGAACTAATTATTTATTTATATTGGTGTTAAACCTACTTTATTACAACTTCTCTATGGTTTATAAACTCTTTTACTAGCCAAAATAAGTAAACAACACATGAAAAACAGAATCTGTCAAATTAAAACAGAACAGTCTGTAGCAATCTGGATCAAACATATACTTCTGGAACTCATAAAATTCTCAAATAAATTACTGGACGTGAGGAATTTATCTATTAATCATCTGCAAAAAGAATTAACTAAATATCACGTTCCAAATAAACATGGCAGGAATTCTTGTGAGCGCTAAAGTTTCTGTTTTTACAGCAAGATCAACAAGACTTTCCCCAAGTCTTCCCAAAGGTTCTACTTGGCACAAACACTACTTAAAAGCATAAAACCACATCTAAACAGAGGCTAGATGAATTATTTATTACTAAACAGGAACAAAAAGCAAGGAACAAAAATAAAGTTGGGTTGCCTCCCAACAAGCGCTATCGCTTAACGCCCCTAGCTAGGCATGATGATTTCGACGATGCTGGCATAAAAGATAAGAATTGAAACATAAAGAGAGCATCATGAAGAATATGACTAGCACATTTAAGTCTAACCCAATCCTATGCATAGGGATTTTGTGAGCAAATAACCTATGGGAACAATAATCAACTAGCATAGGAGGGCAAAACAAGCATAACTTCAAAACTTTAAGCACATAGAGAGGAAACTTGATATTATTGCAATTCCTACAAGCATATGTTCCTCCCTCATAATAATTTTCAGTAGCATCATGAATGAATTCAACAATATAACCAGCACCTAAAGCATTCTTTTCATGATCTACAAGCATATAATTTTTATTACTCTCCACATAAGCAAAATTCTTCTCATTCGGAATAGTGGGAGTATCATAAGAAACTTGAATACTATAAATTGTTTACACATTAAAAGAGTAATGTTCAGAAAAAGGGTAATCATAATCATGACAAGTTTTATAAATATAATCACTACTCTTTATAGCATAAGTATCATCACAATAATCATCATAAGTAGGAGGCATGCTATCATCATTATAAAGTTGCATATCAAAACTTGGGAGACTAAAAATATCATCTTCATTAAACGTAGCATCCCCAAGCTTGGGACAAACATTAATTGCAGCAAATATATTCTCAAAAACATCATCTTCATCAAACATATCATCCCCAAGCTTGGGCCTTTTCATATCATAAGCATAATCACTCTCATCATTAATAGTATAGATAGCACCAATAGTATAGCAATTATCATATTCGTCCAAGCAAGTGCCAAAAAGATTTTCAAGATCATAAGAAGTATCATTATCTTCCACAATTATACTTTCATGAGGAACAATAGTAATAGGAGCAGCATTATTTGGGGGAGATATCTTTTTACCTCTCTTCCTTTTTCTTTTCTTCTTCTTCACCACATCATGTGTGGGTTCAATCCTCTTTTTGGAGCTCCTTATTAATGAGATTGGTTGAATAGGAGGCTCCTCCTCGTTACCTAATTCATCATAAGAAATAATAGGAGGATATTGGGAAGTCTCTTCCCTTTCATTAATATTCTCTTCATCTTCCATTTGTTTTCTTTTCTTTATGTAGTTGGCAATATAAGGATTTTCAATGCAATTCACCGCACAATACATATAAATTTTCTCTAGATCAAAATGAAGAACTTTATCAAAGGAAAATTTTGGAATATCCTTAGTTATACGGTTCATTTCTTCGTAGCCTATAAGCAAACTAAGTTCATTATAATGTGCAAGGGAAATCAATTCATCATAATTTTTGGACACGATTAGATCATGAAACAATTTGCATCGGATAATTAAATGACCACATTCATTACAAAGCTCACAAGTATGGCCAAGAAAATTTAAATTTTCAGCGCAATCATCTAGCTCTTCTTGCAACAATTTAGTTTCTAAGTACTTATGCTTCTTGCAATATCTATCTTCTCTATTTTGTGTGTACTTACAAACCCAATGCACTCCACAAAAATTGACATGTTTATAGGAGACATTTTCATCATAACTAGTGCAATCATCATTAGTATCATGGATATTCAAAGAATTCATACTAACAACATTGCAATCATGCTCATCATTCAAATATTTAGTTCCAAACATTCTAATGCATTCTTCTTCTAGCACTTGAGCACAATTTTCCTTTCCATCATACTCACGAAAGATATTAAAAAGATGAAGCGTATGAGGCAAACTTAATTCCATTTTTTTAATTTTCTTTTATAAAATAAAGTAGTGATAAAACAAGAAACTAAAAGACTCGATTGCAAGATCTAAAGATATACCTTTAAGCGCTAACTTCCCCGGCAACGGGGCCAGCAAAGAGCTTGATGTCTACTACACAACCTTCTTGTAGACTTTGTTGGGCCTCCAAGTGCAGAGGTTTGTAGGACAGTAGCAAATTTCCCTCAAGTGGATGACCTAAGGTTTATCAATCCCTAGGAGGCATAGGATGAAGATGGTCTCTCTCAAGCAACCCTGCAACCAAATAACAAAGAGTCTCTTGTGTCCCCAACACACCCAATACAATGGTAAATTGTATAGGTGCACTAGTTCGGCGAAGAGATGGTGATACAAGTGGTATCTGGATAGTAGATAATAGTTTTTGTAATCTGAAAATATAAAAACAGCAAGGTAACTAATGATAAAAGTGAGCGTAAACGGTATTGCAATGTGTTGAAACAAGGCCTAGGGCTCATACTTTCGCTAGTGTAAGTTCCCTCAACAATGATAACATAATTGGATCACATAACTATCCCTCAACATGCAACAAAGAGTCACTCCAAAGTCACTAATAGCGGAGAACAAACGAAGAGATTATGGTATGGTATGAAACCACCTCAAAGTTATTCTTTCCAATCAATCCGTTGGGCTATTCCTATAAGTGTCACAAACAGCCCTGGAGTTCGTACTAGAATAACACCTTAAGACACAAATCAACCAAAACCCTAATGTCACCTAGATACTCCAATGTCACCTCAAGTATCCGTGGGTATGATTATACGATATGCATCACACAATCTCAGATTTATCTATTCAACCAACACAAAGGACCTCAAAGAGTGCCCCAAAGTTCTACCGGAGAATCACGACGAAAACGTGTGCCAACCCCTATGCATAGGTTCATGGGCGGAACCCGCAAGTTGATCACCAAAACATACATCAAGTGAATCACGTGGTATCCCATTGTCACCACAGATACGCACGGCAAGACATACATCAAGTGTTCTCAAATCTTTAAAGACTCAATCCGATAAGACAACTTCAAAAGGGAAATTCAATTCATTACAAAAGAGTAGAGGGGGGAAGAAAACATCATAGGATCCAACTACTCCCTCCTCGTCATGGAGAGCACCGGGATGATGAAGATGGCCACCGGAGAAGGATTGCCCCCTCCGGCAGGGTGCAAGAACGGGTCTAGATTGGCTTTCGGTGGCTACAGAGGCTTCTGGTGGCGGAACTCCCGATCTATTGTTCTCATGGATGTTTTTAGGGTGTATGGAGATATATAGGCGGAAGAAGTATGTCATGGGGCCACGAGGGGCTCACGAGGGTGGAGGGCGCCCAGGGGGGTGGGCACGCCCCCTACCTCATGACCTCCTCGCAGATCCCCCGACATGCACTCCAAGTCTTCTGGGCTTCTTTCCTTCCAAAATGAGTTCCATGAAGTTTCAGGTCAATTGGACTCTGTTTGATTTTCCTTTTCTTCGAAACCCTAAAACAGGGTAAAAAACAGAAACTGGCACTGGGCTCTGGGTTAATAGGTTAGTCCCAAAAATGATATAAAAGTGTATAATAAAGCCCATAAACATTCAAAACAGTAAATAATATAGCATGGAGCAATCAAAAAGTATAGATACATTGGAGACGTATCAGCATCCCCAAGCTTAATTCCTGCTCGTCCTCGAGTAGGTAAATGATAAAAACAGAATTTTTGATGCGGAGTGCTACTTGGCATAATTTCAATGTAAGTCTTCTTAATTGTGGTATGAATATTCAGATCCATAAGATTCAAGACAAAAGTTCATATTGACATAAAAATGATAATACTTCAAGCATACTAACTAACCAATTATGTCTTCTCAAAATAACATGGCCAAAGAAAGTTCATCCCTACAAAATCATATAGTTTAGTCATGTTTCATTTTCGTCACACAAGAATGGTCTCATCATGCACAACCCCGATGACAAGCCAAGCAATTGTTTCATACTTTAGTAATCTCAAACCCATAAACTTTCATGCAATACATGAGCGCGAGCCATGGATATAGCACTATGGGTGGAATATAATATAATGAGAGGGGTTATGTGGAGAAGACAAAAAGGAGAAAGTCTCACATCAACAAGGCTAATCAATGGACTATGGGGATGCCCACCGATTGATTTTAACGCAAGGAGTAGGGGTTGCCATGCAACGGATGCACTAGAGCTATAAATGTATGAAAGCTCAACAAAAGAAACTAAGTGGGTGAGCATCCAACTTGCTTGCTCACGAAGACCTAGGGCACTTGAGGAGGCCCATTATTGGAATATACAAGCCAAGTTCTAAAAATTCCCACTAGTAAATGAAAGTTACAAAACAAGAGACTCTCTACTATGAAGATCATGGTGCTACTTTGAAGCACAAGTGTGGTAAAAGGATAGTAACATTCTCCCTTTTGTCTTTTTCTCTCATTTTTTGGGGCCTTCTCTTTTTTATGGCCTTTATCTTTTTGGGGGGGCTTCTCCTTTTTTTATGGCCTTTCTCTTTTTTTAATTTATTCCTCACTTGGGACAATGCTCTAATAATGATGATCATCACACTTCTATTTATTTACAACTCAATGATTACAACTCGATACTAGAACAAAGATGACTCTATATGAATGCCTCCGGTGGTGTACCAGGATATGCAATGAACCAAGAGTGACATGTATGAAAGAATTATGAACGGTGGCTCGGAGGACAGTAATTATCTTCCACTCTCCGAGGATGAGGTGAGTCTCGGCAGCGAGGACTTTATTGTGCCCGAGGAACCTCAGGAGCAGGAGCGCTTCAAGCGCCGGCTAATAGCCACTCCAAGGAGCCTAAAAAAGAAGCAGCATCAGCTTCAAGCTGACCAAGATCTGCTCAATGATAGATGGACAGATGTCCTAGCAGCCGAAGAATACGGCCTCAAGCTCCCAGTCAAAATTTACCCGAAGCGCAAATTGCTACCTCCGTTCGATGACGAGGCACCGGAGCCCATGCATACCATCGCCGCACAATGCATCTAACCGACCACCACATGGTCGGGACAAAGCGGCAACTCAAGCCGAACACCAGCCCGCCCCTCCCCACCGTAAAGGCAGAGACAACACAACTCGTGGTCACACATATGACCTTCGGCGGGAACTGGACAATAGAGCAGGACATTCCAGATCGATCTATGGATCGCGAGGACGTGCCCTGTCACGTGACAACGACTATCTATTCGGACGTGACAAGCCTAGTCACACCCGGGCCGAAAACCGCAGACGGACTCCATCGGAGCTACATCGCAATGTGGCCCAACATAAGGCGCCGCACACCCTCGTTGCTTCATAGACGAAGTAATGGAGCACGAATTCCCAGAAGGGTTTAAACCCGTGAATATCAAATCATATGATGGAACAACTGATCCTGTGGTCTGGATTGAAGATTTCCTTCTCCATATCCACATGGCCCGCGGAGATGACCTTCATGCCATCAAATACCTCTCGTTAAAACTCAAAGATCCAGCTCGGCACTGGTTGAACAGTCTGCCCGAAGACTCCATTGGCAGCTGGGAGGATTTGGAAGACGCCTTCCGCGACAACTTCCAAGGCACATATGTCCGGCCACCAGACACCGACGACTTAAGCCATGTAGTTGAACAGCCCGGAGAGTCAGCCAGGAAGCTCTGGACTAGGTTCTTAGTTAAAAAGAACCAAATCATCGATTGTCCGAACATGGAAGCCCTAGCGGCCTTCAAACACAGCGTCCGGGACGAGTGGCTCGCCCGCCACATCGGTCAAGAAAAACCAAAATCCATGTCAGCCCTTACCACTCTGATGACCCGCTTTTGCGCGGGAGAAGAAAACTGGATCGCTCGTAGAAGCAACAATGCCTGCGATCCGGGTACTTCTGAAGTACGAGACAACAATGGCAAACCACGACGCAGTAAACACAAACGCCACAATGATAATGAAAGAACGTGCAACATAGCGGTCAACACCGGATTCAGCGATCCCAAACCCGGTCAACGGAAAAAGCCATTCAAGGCAAATAGAGACGAGCCATCCACCTTAGAGAAGATATTGGATCGACCCTGCCAAATTCATGGCAATCCTGATAAACCAGCCACTCACACCAACAGAAGTTGTTGGGTCTTCAAACAGGCCGGCAGGCTCAACACCAAACATAAGGGGAAAAGACCACCCAATGATAGCGATGACGAAGAGATTCACCAAACAAATACCGGGGGTCAGAAGCAATCCCCCCCCCCCCCCCGAGGTAAAAACGGTGAACATGGTATACATAACACACACCCCTACCAAGGAGCATGAGACATACTCCCTCCGGACTGCGGATCATACTACATTCCCTCCAGCCGGAGTACAAGTCAGCCTTATTAAATCGCATACCTGGTCGGCCATTAAGCCGCCGGTCTCCATTCAGCTGGACCGACCAATTATGGAGCTGTACTAGCAGTTCGACCTCCACCGTCCACCTCATACACCTGCGAAATCCATACCACGCATACATAACTATGCACTCAAAATACCATGGGCATCGGCGGAGGCATAATACGGACGAGCCTACAAGTACTTCTATCACTATGTTCCTTTTAATTCTTTTCTGACGTGTTTTTCTTTTTTCATTATCCTTTTATCATAGGTGACTCGTAGGTTGGTCATCTCGCCAACTCCATCGGAGTTCCGGTTTGTACATTCATCCAAAAGTTACTCCCTTTAAGGAGCCCCTTCATCAAGGAAAGGCGGCGCAGACATGTGACAGGAGGTCCAAAACAACTTTTTAGACCGTACTCTCTATTTTGTGAGCCTGTAAAGTGCCTTCTACCTTAGCCATTGACCCTTAGCATGTCAAATAGCCAGGGTCGTGGCATTATTATATACAAAACAATGATTGGCATGTCACTCAAGTTCTAGTGAATATAGTTTATATCATGTATTCACTTTTCCCTAAAAAATGTATTTTGCTCCTAGTGTTATTTCACACGCCCCGCTAGGGGCTCGATATGGGAAAAAACTAAATTGCCAATAAGTCCCGAACAGCTTTATATCATACTTCAGCATCGCGAGTTTGGCCTTATATGCATCAGCTCCGAATCATGTCTTGGGTCAATAGTTGGGTTGCCCAGCTCCTGTGCTTGCTACCTTACGTTCCGCTCTATCGGCTAAGGTAGTAAAGGGAGAACTACTACGATTGTGCCCTGGTTTACCTAGGCGAGCACCTCAGCAGAGAAAGCCGAAAACTGACTGTCATGATGCGGCGAGAGCTGGTCAACCACTCGACGACTTATTGGAATCTTTCGCGATTCCCTCCGTATTATACGAAGGACCTTTCTTTAGGTCATACATGTGAACGCACCACATTGGGATAACAACATACATACCAGGGTTTATATCATAAACCCACCATAAAACTCCTATGGCTAAGTGAAAGTGTTAACGCCCTATAGTCTGGTTGCCTCGTTCACTGCATTGACACCTCCATTCATGGACAAAGATGTTGAGTTAAGAGTGATCGTATGCTTTCCCGAACACCCCCGTATTTTCTACATGGGGGCTGAAGCCAACGACTGGAAAACTTTCAAATTATGCAAGCAACGGCCGCACAGGAGGAAGCAAAAACTTTTAAGCAAAAAATCATAATATTATCATCATACTATCTTTTACCATTCAATACATTTCATTCAAATATCATACCTTTCGAGCACTGGCCCTCTATCAAGCGGGCACCCTCTATGACGTCCTCGAAATAGTGTTCGGGTGCGTGATGGTCCTTACCCTTGGGGGGACTCCTCGCGGCAACATCAGTGGCCTTTATCTTGGCCCAATATGTTTTGACACAGGCAAAGGCCATCCGTGCACCTTCAATGCACGTTGAATGCTTAACGGCGTTGATACGCGGCACCGCATCCACAAGCCGCTGCACCAAACTGAAGTAACTATTTGGAATGGGCTCCATAGGCCACAGCCAGACTATGACGTCCTTCATGGCGGAATCAGATATTCTGTGGAGCTCGACCCACTGGGCCATCTGTTCATTTAATAACAACTAATGCTTTAGCGCGCCGAACTGTGACCAAAAAAGCTTCTCCGTGGCACACCCTTCCTGCACTTGGTAAAATTGTGATGCATCGGAGGCACTCTTCGGCATGTCTAAAAAAGGGTCCGGAGAACTCCACATTTGGTTAAGCGGGGAATACTTTGGATTGTCGAACTTCGTCTGTAATAAGAAAGGCTTACCAGCCACTATCTCCCCAGCTTGCCGGATCTCTTCTCGAGTTGCTCTAGACTCAGACCGTGCTTCTTTCACTTCTTGTAAGGCCTTGTCGAGATCGGCCGTTCTGGCCTTGTTATCCTTCTCAAGGAATTCGCACCGGACGGTGGTCTCCTCCAGTTTGCGCGCCATGGTAGTAATTCTTTCCTCACATTGGCGCCGAACAACCTGTTCGGTTTTTAATTCTTCAGCCGCCTTATGGGCAGCAAGATTACTCATCCGGGTTTGTTCCTTGGCAAGGACAAGCTCAGCCCGAAGGGCCTCCATCACAGGAGCACCATCTGTAGTTACGAATGTCTCAGTATACAATTCTAGCTTCACACTCATGTTATCATGCATAAATATACTAGCTGACCCAAAAACATACCTTGCGCCTCATCAAGACGCTTGTTGATCAGCGTGATGTCATCATCCGCCTCATCAATCTTCCGCCTCATCAATCTTCCGCTGCAGATCCACAACCTCCGTAGATCAGGTAGTTGCAGGGGAAATAATAGCCTGTGTTACAAGTAGTCATATTATTTCCTGGATAAATAGTTTTAATCCTCTGATTGCCTCCCTTGGGAAGCCTATCAGAGCCTCAGGGGCTACTATCTATACATAGGAGTATTTTGTGAATAAACACAATTGAAGGCATTACAGCACAAACCTCGAAACCTCTTAGCAGGATTGTGAAGGCTTCATTCAATCCGCTTTTCACGGACAGGACCTTTTTAACCACCATACCCATCAAGTTACGATGGTCTTCGGAGACGAACACCTGTCGCAGCATATTCGTCAATATATCCGGTGTTTCTGGGTCTCCCAAAGAAGCCGTAGCAACACGGCCTCCCTTCAAAGGGATCCGTTCATTCGCCCCTAGAGTTGTCTCCGGCTGAAAGCCGGACAGTCTGGGGCCTTCATTGTTGGTCCCCAGACCCTGGGCTACTGAAGCATCAGCTTCAGTTCGTGTTTTCATCACCCCTTGCATCGCTTGCGGATCAGGATAGACCCTCGGGGATGACACCTTGAGGTCATCCACCTTATTGGGAGAGGAGACTGGTGGAGGCGTCTCGCTTTCCATCATCTCTGGGAGAAGGTCTCCTGAGGAAGACGATTGTTGAGAAAGATTGTGCGCTGAGCTGCAAAGAACATACATTTTAGATGTTACCCTGGTCACAGAGGAGGAACGGGGTATGTGTAAAACGCCCTTGTTTGGTTACGATTTAGGCTTGGCCTCGCTGGAGGACTGCGTGATAATGTCGTCCTTCAAGCCCGAGCCGCCCGACAGGGACATCTTGCCTCGCTTGGGAGCCTTTTCTTCCCAATCTTTGGAGACAGCCCTTTTCTTGCCATGGGGGGAATGAATGTTGACTTCCCTATTACTTTTGCCTTCAGGCGATGGGATTTTCATCTCCCCAGACACAGCGTCTAAAATATCTTCGAGATGGAGGCCCTCTTTGGTCCTCCCGCTCCCCGTCTTGCCCTCCTTCGCAGGCAACTGGTATGGTGTCGGGGCCAGCATCCTTGTTAATACGGGATCTGCTAAGGCTTCGGGAAGGGGGGCGAACACCTAATTAGTTGCGCTTTCTTTATCTAGCCCTGAAAGAAGAGAATTTGTTCGATAACATATCACGATATACTTAACTACAAAGTGTTCGAAAGACAAGGACTTACCGGGGTGTCCGAACGGTTGTAGTCAAGGCCAACATCTTCGGAGGTGTCCGGCCAATGTTTTCGTTTTGCAAAAAACATCTTACACATCCCTTTGTGCGTAGCACCGAAGAAGTGTTGGAGGGTTCATGGCCCTTCCGGATTAAACTCTCACATACGGAGCGGCCTACGCTGGCATGGCAGGATTCGACGGATCAGCATTACTTGAATCATGTTGACAAGATCGATGTCCCTCTCAAGGAGGGTTCGGATGCGGCTCTGTATAGTTCGCACTTCATCAACTGATCCCCGGTCCAGTCCCTTATTAACCCATGATGCAAGCTGTAATGGAGGGCCAGAACGGGACGCAGGTGTAGCTGCCCATTTGGTGCCACGGGGTTCCGTAACGTAGAACCACTCTCGCTGCCATTGATTGGAGGCTTCGGTGAAAGTGCCTTTTGGCCAGGGAGTGTTGGTAAGCTAGCTTACTACAACACTGCTGCACTCCACTTGTTCCCCGTCGACTACCTTTGTCTTTACACCAAAGGTCTTGAGCCATAAGCCGAAGTGTGGGAGGATTCGGAGGAAGGCCTCGCACGTGACAATAAATGCCGAGACGTGAAGGAAAGAATCTAGAGCTAGATCATGAAAATCTAGTCCGTAATAAAACATTAGCCCCCGGACAAAGGGGTGGAGAGCGAACCCTAGCCCTCGGAGGAAGTGAGAGATAAATACAACCCTCTCGCCAGATCTGGGGGTCGGAACAACCTGTCCTTGAGCAGGGAGCCTATGGTGGATCTCTGTGATCAGGTATCTGGCCGCCCGAAGCTTTGCAATATCCTCCTCTATGACGGAGGAAGCCACCCATCGACCTTGAGGGCTGGGTCCGGACATGATGGGGAAGCTTGGAGCAATGAAGTCGAACCTTGGGTGCTAAAACTCAAGGTTGGAAAGGTTGAGGAGAGGTTTGGCGTAAAAGGAGAGCCCTTGGTTCCTTTATAAAGGCAGCGGGTATTGAACGCCTCCTCCTAAGCCTAAAAACCTGCCTATTCCCAAGGAATCTTCCTAGTGGAACGGTTGGGTTACCCACGCTCGTATTAATAATGATCCCGTAATAAGGGGACACGATCTCTGCTTCGACAGAATGTGCCAATAAAAACTGCGCCTCGAAACATGGAACAGGAAACGGTTTGAAATAACAACCGGACAGATGTGATGTCATCTTGTAAAAAAGTTGTCGGCAGATAGGACTCATGAAATATTATATTCCCTGCGGTCGTGTGTGTTACTTGTGTTGCATATCCGGACACCTTCGTTTTATCCGAAGACTATCTTGCAGTATTTGGAAAGTGGAACTTGCCTTGCAATGCCGAAGACAATCTGCATGCCGGATGATATGTCTTTGTCGTATCTATAACTTTTGATTGTTCCATGCCAATATTCTACAACTTTCATATACCTTTGGCAACTTTTTGTACTATTTTTGGGACTAACATATTGATCAAGTGCTCAGTGCCAGTTCCTGTTTGTTGCATGTTTTATTGTTTCGCAGTAAATCCATATCAAACGGAGTCCAAACGGGATAAAAACTGACGGAGATTTTTTTTGGAATATATGTGATTTTTGGGAAGAAAATCAACGCGAGACGATGCCCGAGGGGGGCACGAGGCAGGGGGCGTGCCCCAGGGGGGCAGGCGCGCCCTGAGCCCTCGTGGCCACCCCGTAAGGCGGTTGATGCCCTTCTTTCGCCGCAATAAAGCTAATATCCGGATAGACATCGTGTTAAAATTTCAGCCCAATCGGAGTTACGGATCTCCGGGAATATAAGAAACGGTGAAAGGGCAGAATCTGAGAACGCATAAATAGATAGAGACAGAGAGACAGATCCAATCTCGGAGGGGATCTCACCCCTCCCATGCCATGGAGGCCATGGACCAGAGGGTAAACCCTTCTCCCATCTAGGGAGAAGGTCAAGGAAGAAGAAGGAGGAGGGGGGCTCTCTCCCCCTTGCTTCCGGTGGCGCCGGAACGCCGCCGGGGGCCATCATCATCACCGCGATCTACACCAACACCTCCATCATCTTCACCAACATCTCCATCACCTTCCCCCATCTATCTACAGTGGTCCACTCTCCCGCAACCCGCTATACCCTCTATTTAAACATGGTGCTTTATGCTTCATATTATTATCCAATGATGTGTTGCCATCCTATGATGTCTGAGTAGATTTTCATTGTCCTATCGGTGGTTGATGAATTGCTATGATTGATTTAATTTGCTTGTGGTTATGTTGATGTCCTTTGGTGCTCATCATATGAGCGTGCGCGTGGATCACACCATAGGGTTAGTTGTATGTTGATAGGACTATGTATTGGAGGGCAAGAGTGACAGAAGCTTCAACCTAGCATAGAAATTGATGCATACGGGATTGAAGGGGGACCAATATATCTTAATGCTATGGTTGGGTTTTACCTTAATGAACGTTAGTAGTTGTGGACACTTGCTAATAGTTCCAATCATAAGTGCATAGAATTCCAAGTCAGGGATGACATGCTAGCAGTGGCCTCTCCCACATAAAACTTGCTATCGGTCTAGTAAAGTAGTCAATTGCTTAGGGACAATTTTGCAACTCCTAACACCACTTTTTCACACTCGCTATACTAACTTTATTGCTTCTTTATCTAAACGGCCCCTAGATTTTATTTACGTGCTCTTTTAATATCTTGCAAACCTATCCAAAACACCTACAAAGTACTTCTAATTTCATACTTGTTCTAGGTAAAGCGAACGTTAAGCGTGCGTAGAGTTGTATCGGTGGTCGATAGAACTTGAGGGAATATTCGTTCTACCTTTAGCTCCTCGTTGGGTTCGACACTCTTACTTATCGAAAGAGGCTACAATTGATCCCCTATACTTGTGGGTTATCACCGGACACATCGTCATTGAAGCCTGGTTCATGGGCTACTGAGGGAGTCCTGGATTAAGGGGTCCTCGGGCGTTCGACCTATCGATATGGGCCGGACTGTTGGGCCGTGAAGATACGAAGACCGAAGACACTACTCGTGTTCGGATAGGATTCTCCTTGGTGTGGAAGGCAAGCTTGGCGTCAACTATGAAGATTCCTTTCTTTGTAACCGACCTTGTGTACCCTAGATCCCTCATGTGTCTATATAAACCGGAGGGCTAGGTCCTTAGATACCCCTGAATAATCATAGCTTGACAAGACTTTTAGGGTTTTGTCATTACGATCTCATGGTAGATCAACTCTTGTAATACTCATATTCATCAAGATCAATCAAGCAGGAAGTAGGGTATTACCTCCATAGAGAGGGCACGAACCTGGGTAAACATTGTGTCCCCGCCTCCTGTTACCATCGATCCTAGACCCACAGTTTGGGACCCCCTACCCGAGATCTGCCGGGTTTGACACCGACACTAGGGAAGGGGTGCGGCTGCCCTCCCACCCCCATCTATTTATAGGGTGAAGGGAGAGGGGGCCGCCCCCTAGATGCACCTAGAGGGGGGGGCGGCGGCCAAGGGGGCAACTTGCCCCTAAGTTTGGTGGGAGGCGCCCCCACCCCCTAGGGTTTTCAACCCTAGGCGCCTTGGGCCTTTGGTGGGTGCACCAGCCCACCAAGGGCTGGTTCCCACCCTTGTTCAGCCCACTTGGCCCACCGGGGTAGGTGGCCCCACCCAGTGGACCCCCGGACACCTTTCGATGGTCCTGGTACAATACCGATAACCCCCGAAATTATTCTGGCGACTGAAACTGGACTTCCCATATAAAATTATTCACCTCCGGACCATTCCGGAACTCCTCATGATATCCAGGATCTCATCTGGGACTCCGAACAACCTTCGGTAACCACATACTATTTCCCATAACAAGTCTAGCGTCACCGAACCTTAAGTGTGTAGACCCTACAGGTTCGGGAACCATGCAGAAATGACCGAGACATCTCTCTGATCAATAACCAACAGCGGGATCTGGATACCCATGTTGGCTCCCACATGTTCCACGCTGATCTCATCGGATGAACCACGATGTCGGGGATTCAATCAATCCCGTATAAATTTTCCTTTGTCCATCGGTATGTTACTTGCCCAAGATTCGATCATCGATATCTCTATACCTCGTTTAATCTCGTTACCGACAAGTCTCTTTACTCGTTCCGTGACGCATGATTCCGTGGCTAACTCCTTAGTCACATTGAGCTCGTTATGATGATCCATTACCGAGTTGGCCCAGAGATACCTCTTCGTCATACAGAGTGACAAATCCCAGTCTGGATCATGCCAACCCAACAGATACTTTCGGAGATACCTGTAGTGCACCTTTGTAGCCACCCAGTTACATTGTGACATTTTGCACACCCAAAGCATTCCTATGGTATCTGGGAGTTGCACAATCTCATGGTCTAAGGAAATGATACTTGACATTAGAAAAGCTTTAGCAAACAAACTACATGATCTTGTGCTACGCTTAGGATTGGATCTTGTCCATCACATCATTGATACATTGCATACGAGCTTTTCACATATTGATCTTTGCTTAGTTACTTTTCTGTTGTCACTGTTATGATTGCCACAAAACTGCTACTGTCACTTTTGCCACCGTTACCGCTACTTCCATACTACTTTGCTACTAAATACTTTGCTATAGATATTAAGTCTTTCAGGTGTGGTTGAATTGACAACTCAACTGCTAATAATCAAGAATATTCTTTGGCTCCCCTTGTGTCGAATCAATAAATTTGGGTTGAATACTCTACGCTCGAAAATTGTTGCGATCCCTTATACTTGTGGGTTATCAATACGTTTTTCTGGCGCTGTTGCCGGGGAAGCATAGCTATATTCTCTGAGTCACTTGGGATTTATATCTACTAATCACTATGAGGAACTTGAAAGATCAAAGAACCAAGATTTTCCCTCAACTACGAGGGGAGGCAAGGAACTGCCAAATAGCTCTGCACTTGATTCTCCTTCTGTTTTGAGTAAACTTGCGACACCTGCACCTGCTATTGATTCCGATAAGTCACATATTAATGATGATGCCACTTCTACTATGAATGATGCTTATGATGATACTACTTCACTGCTTGATGATACGGTGCCACTAGGTGAATTTCTTGATGAATAACTTGCTAGGGTTAGAGAGAATGAAATTACTGAAACTGATGATATTATTGAAAATGATGATTATGATTCTCCCCCTAGATATGAATTGCCTGTTGTTCCTGAGGGTTATGTTATGGATGAAGAAACTGCTATAGACTTCTTTGCTTGCAATAATAGAGAAGATCTTAAAAAACTGTTAGTTAAGCTGAAAGAAAAATCCTTGAATTCTAGAATGAAATATGACCCTGCTTTTGCTACTTCACCTATCTTTGTTACTGATAAGGATTATGAATTCTCTGTTGATCTGGATTTAATTACTTTGGTTGAATTTGATCCTTTTCATGGTTACGAATCTAAAATTGTTGTGGCACATCTTACTAAATTGAATGATATAGCCACCCTATTCGCTCGTGAGTAAAAAAACCGCTATTACTATATTCTCAAATTATTTCCTTTCTCATTAAAGGGTGATGCTAAGATATCGTTTAATTCTCTTGCTCCTGGTTGTGTGTGTAGTCCCCAGGATATGATTTATTACTTCTCTGCAAAATATTTCCCCGCTCATAAGAAACAAGCCGCCTTAAAGGAAATATTTAATTTTATGCAAATTGAAGAAGAAAGTCTCCCACAAGTTTGGGGGAGGCTTCTCTGATTACTTAATGCTTTGCCTGATCATCCTCTCAAGAAAAATGAAATACTTGATATCTTTTATAATGGACTAACCGATGCTTCCAGAGACCACCTGGATAGTTGTGTTGGTTGTGTTTTCAGGGAAAGAACTGTTGAGCAAGCTGAATTGTTATTGAATAATATATTGAGTAATGAAAATGATCAGACACTTCCTAAACAAACTCCGAAGCCAACTCCGAAAAAAGGGGTATTATATTTCTCAGTCCTAAAGATATGCAAGAGGCAAATAAATCTATGAAGGGAAAGGTATTAAAGCTGAAGATGTTAAGAGTCTACCACCTATTGAAGAAATACATGGTCTTGATAACCCGACACAGGTAGTAGAGGTAAACTCTCTCCCTAGGTTTGATGAAGGTGATATTCCTCATAGTAAGTCTGCTAGACAATGCTTAGATGAGTTTGATAATTTTATTATTAAACAAGAGAACTTCAATGCTTATGTTAGTAGACAATTGAAAAGTAATGCTTACATGCTTGACCACTTGGGTGATTATATGAATAGAACTGTTAATGATCTTAAGCTTATCAGTAAACATGCTTCCATGGTTACAACTCAAGTAGAACAAGTACTTAAGGCACAAGATGATTTCCTTAATGAGTTGAATAGTAAGAATAATGATAATGATGTTAGGGTTATGACTAGAGGTGGTAAAATGACCCAGGAACCTTTGTATCCTAAGGGCCATCCTAAGAGAATTGAGAAGGATTCTCGGAGAACTAATACTGATGCACCTATTCCTCGTACTAAAAAGAAAAAGGAAACCAATAGGACTTTGCATGCTAGTGAACCTGCTATAGACACACCCGAGAGTCCAATGATATTTCTATTTCTAATGCTGAGACACAATCTGGTAATGAACATGAACATAGTGCTAATGTTAATGATGATGTTCATGTTGATGCTCAACCTAGTAATGATAATGATGTGGAGATTGAACCTGCCGTTGATCTTGATAACCCACAATCAAAGAACCAACATTATGATAAGAGAGATTTTGTTGCTAGAAAACATGGTAAAGGAAGAGAACCGTGAGTTCAGAAACCCATGCCCTTTCCTCTGAATCCATCCAAGAAAAAGGATGATGAGGATTTTGAGCGCTTTGCTGAAATGATTAGGCCTATGTTTTGCGTATGCGTTTGACCAATATGCTTAAAATGGATCCTTATGCTAAGTATATGAAAGAAATTGTTACTAATAAAAGAAGGATACCGGAAGCTGAGATTTGCACCATGCTTGCTAATTATACTTTTAAGGGTGGAATACCAAAGGAACTTGGAGATCCAGGAGTACCGACTATACCATGCTCCATTAAAAGAAACTATGTTAAAACTGCTTTATGTGATCTTGGAGCCGGTGTTAGTGTTATGCCTTTATCATTGTATCATAGACTTGATTTGAATAAGTTGACAGTTACTGAAATTTCTTCACAAAAGGCTGATAAATCAACTCCTATACCCATCAGTATTTGTGAGGATGTGCCTGTTGTGGTTGCAAATGTTACTATTTTAACGGGCTTTGTTATTCTTGATATTTCCTAGGACGATAGTGTGTCTATTATCCTTGGTAGACCCTTTTTGAATACTACATGAGCTGTTATTGATTGCAACAAAGGCAATGTCACTTTTCGTGTTAATGGTAATGAGCATACGATACACTTTCTAAAGAAACAACCTCAAGTTCATAGTATTAATTCTATTGGAAAAAATTCAACTATTACTATTGGAGGTTTTGAATTTCCTCTTCCTAATGCCAAAAACAAATATGATATTCTTATTGTTGGGGACATGCATATCCCCATTGAGGTAACCTAGTGTCATTCAAAAGTTCTCCGGTTTCATGTCATTCGGAAGAAGTTTATTAATAAGACTTGATCAACCTTGTTAATGGATTCCTTTTTGATGAGCATGAGATGGATGAATTTAGAAGGCACAACTCTCTGTACCCATCTTTTACTTTCTGTTATTTAGTTTAAATAAAGCAAAAATAGTATTTTCTGTCTATGATCTGAATTACCCATGCAATAAAAAATGTTTCGAAAATAAAAGTTCTCCAAATGCCCTGAAAATTTGATATGATTTTTATATAATATTTAAGAATTTCTGGTGCAAAGAACACACCAGGGGGCCTCACCAGCTGGCCACAAGGGTGGAGGGCGCGCCCACCCCCCTGGGGCGTGCCCCTGACCTTGTGGGCCCCACGTGGTCCCCCTCCACTTATTCCAGCACCCATCCTCTTCCTCTTTGTCCAGAAAAAATCACTCCATAGCTCAAACCCGTGTTCTTGCTCATCTTGCTGCCATTTTCAATCTCCTTGCTCAAAGCTCCATTCACAAAACTGCTTTGGGGGATTGATCTTCGGTATGTGACTCCTCCAATGGTCCAATTATTTTTTGTTCTAGTGCTTTATTTATTGCCCATTCTTGCTGCTTTGGTGACCCTGTTTTTGAGCTTGCATGTCAAATTTATATGGTCCAAAGTAGTTTTGATGCATGATATAGCCTCTAGGCTCTTGTAGGAGTAGTTGCTATCAATCTTGTTGAGTTTGGTTCACTCTTATTTTGAGTCACTAAAAATTTCAGAAAATTTTTAGAGGAAGAAAAATGTCTAGGAAAATGTACCAAGGTGGTTCTTCAAGGAAGCAAGGACCCAGGCCTGTGATTCGTGAGCAGGACCTTGAACCGCCAATGGAAGCTCAAGTGAAGCCGTGCGAATGGTCGTCAGATGTTTATGGATCATGCAGGTTTCAAGGATGAATTCTATGCGTACATACAAAATGCCGGCCTTGAGGATTTCTTGTCGGACCAATGCTTATAGTATTATTATCTCACCGACTCCTTCGTGCGGAGGTTTGAGTTTTCATCCAAGCACAATACTCATACTGTCCTGTTTGATCTTTACGATGAATCTTATACCATGGACCTAGAAGACTTTTCTATTGCATGTAAAATTCCGCAATGGGATAGTCTTAGTGAGCCTCACAAATCTGAATATAATGATTTCCTTGCTAGTATCACTGTTGGAGAAACTAGAAATATCACACAAGCAACCGTAGGGAGCATTCACTTTTGTTTACATTATTTTGCTCTCTTTATCGGTAGGTGTATTAATGGTAAACATGAGCTTTGCCATGTTTGCGTCCCAGATCTTAGTATCCTCAAGTGTGCGGTGTTAGGTGATAAACGATATAATTTGGGAGCCATTATTGCTAGGAGGTTACACCTTAATTCTAAAGATGGAGATTTATTTGGTGCGATTTATGAAACTCGTTTAGCTAACTATTTGAATGTACCTATTAGAAGTTATGATATTGAGTTGCCACCTGCTTTTCTGGATTATGAGGCTGTGGTACGCCATCAGTTTCTTAAGAGGAACGAATAGGTCCTCCAGTACCAACTAATCTTTGATAGATGGCGTGCCGTCCTTGTTACTCTTCCTGCCCTTGCTTTCTTTAACTTTCAGGCAAAGGGTCGATATTTTATAACTAGAGAGGAGGCAGACGAGTATGAGAGAACAACGGAGGCTTATCGCCTCCATGCTGCAGCCCTTCAGGTAGTAGCTGATGCATCTCAATAGAACTCCAATAACAACTTTGGATATCTGCCAGGCCAGTGGTCGTAGACCAACTTAGGCCAAAAGCCTAAGCTTGCGGAACTACGTATTTCTCACTGACATTATATTCATGTGTAGACACTCGTTCTAGTTGTCGGTGCCCATACTTTTTCATTGTAATATCCATGCTAGTTTATTTTCTTTTCCGCTTTCTTCTTGTGTGTTTGATAAACCTTAAGAAAAAACCAAAAAAAATTAGATGTAGCTAATTTACTTTCTATGCATGCTTAGTACTAGTGATAAAAGAAAACCCAAAAAGATTTCTCGTTCTTCTTTTGCTTGTTGGGAGCTTTCCCATGTAAATAGTTTTTCTCGTTCTTGTTTTACCTTCGCCAGACAAACAAAAACTTCAAAAATATTTTAGTGTGTTTCTTTGAAATTCTTTTCTTTTCTTTGGGGGTCGAGAGGAAAATACCATGATGAAAATGTTGAGTGGCTCTCATATGCATTATTGTTGATCTAACAAAGAGCCCATATTGCCTCGTCTTCTCCTTTGAATAAATGTTTGTAGATTCCAGCTTACTCCAATGCACGTGCGCTATTATTATTTATCCACACCGTTCAGTCATGCAAGTTAAAGGCAATAATGACAATATATGACGAAATGATTGAGATGAGGAAAAAGCTGGTATGAACTCGACCTATCTTGTTTTTGTAAATATGATTAGTTCATTGTTCCTGATTGAGCCTATTATGAATGAAACATGTTTGCAATGATAAGTAGAGATTATAGTTACTCATGCCATGCTTAATGAGCTAGGAGTTTATAATGGTTTATCTTGCATGCCAACATGGGAATTAAAATGGTTAAGATGTAGTATGATAGGATGGTATCCTCCTTTGAATGATTCGAGTTGCTTGACTTGGCACATGTTCACGCAAGTAGTTGAAACAAAATCAACATAGCCTCTAAGATATTTATGTTCATGGTGATTTATATCCTACTCATGCTTGCACTCAATGTTGGTTAATCTCGTTGCATGTTTATGACTATTGTCGCTCTCTAGATGGTCGCTTACCAGTCTCTTTCTAGCCTTCACTTGTACTAAGCGGGAATACTGCTTGTGCATCCACTTCCATAAACCCCAAAGTTGTTCCATATGAGTCCACCATACCTATCTATATACGGTATCTACCTACCGTTCCAAGTAAATTTGCATGTGCCAACCTCTAAACCTTCAAATAATAATCTGTTTTGTATGCTCAAATAGCTCATGTACCAACTAGGGTTGTCAATATCTTCCATGCAAGGTGGGTTATTCTCACGATGAGTGGATTCCGCTCATCATTCACGAGAAAATGGCCGGTAACCGGGATGCCCGGTCCCTTGATCAAATCAAATCAAAATAATTGCAAACAAAACTCCCCCAGGATTGTTGTTAGTTGGATAGTATCCGTTGTTTCGGACCAGCCGTGGAGTGTGCTTGTTGGTGGTGGGGGAGTATAAACTTTACCATTCAGTTTGGAACCGCTTATAGTTTATGTAGCATGGAAGATACCAAGATCTCTTAGTTGTTATGTTGACAATGAAAGCATACCGCTCAAAATATTAATCAATCTCTATTTCAAAACTCGAGCTCTGGCACCTCTGCAAATCCCTGCTTCCCTCGGCGAAGGGCCTATCTATTTACTTTTATTGATGAGTCAGCATCTTCTTATAAAAAGCACCAGTTAGAGAGCACCACTGTGATTTGTATGCATTGTTATTAATTTATATTGAGTATGAGTGGATTTCTTTCACCATGAATTACAATGTCTAGTCAGTCCTTCACCTTCATGGGTGCTCGACATTTATGTTTGCGGTCTCAGAAAGGTCTAGCGAGATACCATCTTGTTATATTATATCATGATTGTTTTGAAAAAGTGTTTTCATCAAGGATTTATTATTATTGCTCGCTAGTTTATTATGCCATTGATATGGGTAAATGTGAGACCTAAAAGTTATTGTGAATATGGTTAGTTCATGACCATTGCTGAAAACTTGAGTGCTAGCTTTACATATTTGCAACAACAAGATCAAACAGAGTTTGTAAAAGTTTTTCTTTATCACTTTCAGTTTGTCAACTGAATTGCTTGAGGACAAGGAAAGGTTTAAGCTTGGGGGAGTTGATACGTCTCCAATGTATCTACTTTTACAAACTCTGTTTCCCTTGTTTTGGACTCTAACTTGCATGATTTGAATGGAACTAACCCGGACTGACGCTGTTTTTAGCAGAATTGCCATGGTGTTAATTTTGTGCAGAATAAAAAGTTCTTGGAATGACTCGAAACTTCACGGAAATAACTTTTGGAATTAATAAAAAATATTGGCAAAAGAATCAGCAGAAGGGGGGTCACACCCTAGCCACAAGCGTGGTGGCGCGCCCTCCGATCTTGTGGGCCCCCTAGACCTCCACCGACCTCAACTCCAACTCCATATATTCTCTTTCGGGGAGAAAAATCAGAGAGAAGGATTCATCGCATTTTATGATACGGAGCCACCGCCAAGCCCTGTTCTTCCTCGGGAGGGCAGATCTGGAGTCCGTTCGGGGCTCCGAAGAGGGGAATCCATCGCCATCATCATCATCATCAACCATCCTCCATCACCAATTTCATTATGCTCACCGCCGTGCGTGAGTAATTCCATCATAGGCTTGCTGGACCGTGATGGGTTGGATGACATTTACCATGTAATCGAGTTAGTTTTGGTAGGGTTTGATCCCTAGTGTCCACTATGTTCTAAGATTGGTATTGCTATGACTTTGCTATGCCTAATGCTTGTCACTAGGCCCGAGTGCCATGATTTCAGATCTGAACCTATTATGTTTCCATGAATATATTTGTTTTCTTGATCCGATATTGCAAGTTATAGTCACCTGCTACGTGTTATGATCCGGCAACCCCAGAGTGACAATAGTCGGGACCACTGAAAGTGCGTTATATCAACTAGAGGGGGGGTGAATAGGCGATTTTTATGAAAGTCTTCCAAACGTGGAAGTTATGAAGACAAACAGAGTGGACAAGCCTATCACTATGCAGCGGAAGTTAGATTACACAGCGCAAGCCATAGTCAAGTATCCAATATAGTGAAAGCACAGTGACAAACAGCTTCAGTGTAATGAGGATCAGGTTGGAAGAAGTTATGAAGCCAAACAGATCATATAGTCAAGTTGTGAAGACAGAAGATAAAGCAAGCATGCAATAGCTTCACAATGTGTACTGGTAAGTAAAGGGAGGTGAAGATGAAACCAGTGACACGTTGAAGACAATGATATGTTGGACCAGTTCCAGTTGCTGTGAGAACTGTACGTCTGGTTGGAGCGGCTAGGTATTTAAACCAAAGGACACACAGTCCCGGACACCCAGTCCTGAACACGCAGCTCAGGACACCCAGTCCTCACCGTTTTCTCCTTGAGCTAAGGTCACACAGACCTCGCCCAATCACTCTGGTAAGTCTTCAAGGTAGACTCCCAAACCTTCACAGACTTCGTTCACCGGCAATCCACAATTTCTCTTGGATGCTCAGAATGCGACGCCTAACCGTCTGGAGGATGCACAGTCCTCAAGTGTAATAAGTCTTCAGATCACTCAGACAAGAAGACTTAAGTGATGCCCAATTACTTTGGCTCTGGGTGGTTAGGGCTTTTCTCCTCGCTAGGGATTTTCTCTCAAAGGCTTCGAGGTGGGTTGCTCTCAAACGACAAAAGCCGTCCACTGAAATCTGAGCAGCCAACCGTTTATGGTTGTAGGGGTGGACTATTTATAGCCACTTGGCAACCCTGACCTGATTTGTCCGAAATGACCCTAGGTCACTAAGGAACTGACACGTGTACTAACGGTCGGATTTCGAACTCTCACGGCAACTTTACTTGGGCTGCAAGTAAAGCTGACTTGTCTGACTCTAGACAAGATTTTCTCTCATTGTCTTCACTCGAAGACATAGGATTTGAATTAGGCATCACTTCAGTCATCCAGACTGGTTCTCTTGGACCCCACTTAACAGTACGGTGGTTCCTATGACACAACATGAATGAAGTAAAACTACGAAGGATCTAAGTCTTCGAGTTCCATAGGCTTCATGGGGAGTCTTCATATGTCATTGTCTTCGAGATGAATGTCTTCATGAACCACCATTGTCTTCAATGTCTTCGTACATTTTTGGGGGTCATCTCTGGTAGCTAAACCGAATCAATGAGGGACTTCTACCTGTGTTATCCTGCAATTCTCACAAACACATTAGTCCCTCAACTAGGTTTGTCGTCAATACTCCAAAACCAACTAGGGGTGGCACTAGATGCACTTACAATCTCCCCCTTTTTGGTGATTGATGACAAACTAGTTGAAGTTTTCAACGGGGAATATAATTTGTGAAATTGTAAAGGAATTGTCTTCATAAGCTGCAAGGGCTCCCCCTGAAGATGTGCATATAAGTGATTTGCTTCTGGAACGCGAATGCACATAGCAGGTTGTATTTGTGGGAATCCACTTCAACTTATGATGACAATCCATCATGCATGTAAAGATATATGAAGATAATGATATGCATAATGAAAAATGGACGTCTGCGAAATGATATAAGTGCAGAAATTATCGTCGTACATGCGGAATTTATCTTCGCAAAAACACAGTGGCAAACATAGTAGCAGACGACCATCAAGTTTAAGTGTTACAACTCAAAGAACCAAATGTAGCAAAACGAGAGTTGTAAGCACGAAGCAAAATATAATAAAGCACCCGCCCTTATTATTGACCCGGAAGCAAAATATAATAAAGCACCCGCCCTTATTATTGTCCCGCTTGAAGACTATGAACATCATATGCTTCTCCCCCTTTTGTCAGTGATGACCAAAAAGGTTTGAAGACATAGAGTTTTCTACGCGTTCCCAGGCGCAGCAGGGTCAGTGGAGGCGTTTGGTGGAGCTGGCGAGCTTGGTGCAGTGACGACGCGCGCTGAAGAAGGTGGTGGTGATGTAGTGTCGTCTTCTTCCTCAATGATTTTTCCAGTCACTGTGGCAGCAGAGGAAGAGAACTCTGATTCTTCAAGCGACGGAGTTCCACGCAACACAGCTCTTCTGGGGGGTGTGGAGTCAAACTTGAATCTCTCTTTGAAGCCGTCCTCTTGCAGTTCAGCTTCAGTGCACATCATTGTGAGGCCTTTCCAAGTGCGGCGACAGGTTTCATGTGTGACAAAGGCATTCTTGGTGGCCAGATTCCTGATGTGATTGATGTCTTGCATGATACTACGCATCTGCCTTTTGAGCCAGTCATGATGCCTATCTTGCTTTTGGTGCAGAGCCACAAGAAGTTCACGGTCAGTGAGTGTATGAGCGCGTTTCTTGGGTCTCTGTGCAGCTGTGCTGTCAGTGGCTTCAGTTGATGCAGGGGCACGTGTGGTGCCAGCCATTGGATAGACTCTAGAAATGGCTTCAACACCTTCATCATGCTGAGTAAAGCTCTGGTGTTCTGCATTCTGAAGACTTAATGGCTGCTTGGCAGGCTCAGGATAAATCGCTTCAGTAGAGGTGTCCACATCAGGTAAGAAGATTTTGTGGTTGCGGGCAGAGGGTTGATAGGATATTGCAGAGTGGAGCTTGATGAGCCTCATAACCCATGGAGCATAAATCTTCAGACCAAAGAGATCTGAGCCAGACGCTGCAAGTTGGCGTATAAAGAGATCCTGGGCATTGAAGCATTTGCCATGCAGGATGCAGAAGATGAGAGTCTTCATGGCACCTTCAACCTTGGCATATCGAGAGTGCCCCTTAATGGGCCATAGAGTCCGCCTGATGATGTGATAGATAGTTCTGGGCAGGTACTCTAAGTCTTCAACGAAGAACTCGGTTGGGTAAGGTGCGTCAGGAAGCAATGGCTTCATCATTGAGAGCATCTGACTCATATTTGGCTCAGGTCGCTGAAATATGCTCTCAACTGCTTCAGCATGGAGTTGGCAGCCTTCTTCGAAGAGTTCGCCTGGAGTGGGTAGGCCGGTGAGCTCAATGATATCAAATGCATTGGCTTCATGATGGATGTTGCCGGTCATCCACTCCAGGACCCAAGTCTTCGGATCTCTGTTGTAGCCTTTGATGTGCAGTGTGGCATAGAACTGGAGCAGAAGCTCTTCATTCCAGTGCTCTTCATCCGTGACAAACGGCAGCAGGCCAACTTGCTTGAAGCAGTCCAGTGCTTCTTCTAGACCAGGCAGACCAGCAATAGCTTCAACCTCAAGGCGCTGGTGTGGAAAGATACGGCCTTGGTTGTAGAGGACGCAGGAGTAGTAGCTGCGCTGTGGGTAGCTCCAGAACCTATCTGATATGATCCGTTCCCTTGAATAAGGGTTCTTGGAGCGGTTGAAGAAAGTGTTGTCTGCCTTGAAGCTATTGACATTGAAGGTGTCAGGAGCTGTTGCAGGACCTGGGAACCTTGGCAGTCGTGGGATTGGCTTCTGGACCTGGGGCCTGTGCGCAACATGATAGTTGAACTGTGGACCGGCAGCAGACTCAGGCACAGAAGGGTCAGAGGCAGTAGCTTCAGTATCTCTTGAAGCTGTTGGTTGGTCGGGCTCCACAAATGCTTCAGTATTGGGTGTGGCAGCCGCAATGGTGTCAGCCTCATCACGTGTAGTGAGAGGGATGGATTCAGGTACGTTCTCCTTGAGAACTTCTTCTTGTTGGTGCGGGGGAGATGGAGCTTGAGGTTCTTCATGCTCTTATTCATGGTCTTCGGCTGATGCAGCCGGAATGTCGTCAGCAGTCTGAGCCCTTGGCCCTTTGCGAAGCCTACGGAATGCAGGCGACGCCGGTGGAGTTGCAGTGGGCTGGGGCTCATCCTCTTCCTCCTGCGGGCGATCTGCCCACGATGCATCTTGGGTGATTGGCGTCAAGGGATGACCAATGCTGATCATTTCGCTCGTTTCGAGCTGAGGAAGGACTGCATCACCTTGCACATTGTCTTGGAGACCAATGTCTTCAGCAGCGTTGGGGTCGGCTGCTGGAATGTCTTCAGCGTGCGGAGCCTCTGTGAAAGCAGGCTCATGCACGGTCAGCTGACGATCTTCGTGAGGAAAGCAAACGGAGAGGGGTTCGACTATCAAGGGCTCTGTGGGAGTAGCCCGAGACTTCTTGGTCTTGTGCTTCTTGATGGTGGGGTCTGAAGGAGAGCCTTCAGGGTGTTTCCTCTTCCTTGCTTCAGCTTCGGCTGTCCTTGTCTTCTTAAGCTCTGAAGCGGTTGAGCGGTGCTTTGGCTTCGAGCCAGGCTTGGCAGTGGGGAAGACAATCGCAACAGCTTCTTGCCGTCGGGCCTCTTGTTCAGCCACAGTGGGCTTCTTCTTTTTTCTTCGCGGCCATCCTGGGGTCGATGCCGGGATGCCCAAGTGCCTTTCGCTTCTCGGCCTCATTGTAGGCCTGCACACAGAGATCAGCCAAATTCTTCATGCGCTCACGTGAACCCTGAGCCTCTGCACGTTTCTGCATAAGTTTTCCTTCAACTCGTGCAGCATGACTTTGAAGTCTTTGACTTCTTGGACGCTGAGCGTGGCCATGTTCTGCTTGAACTGAGCCTTTTCAAAATCTATCTTCTGCTTCAGTTCCACTATGCGCTGGGCAATTGCGAGTTCTGAAGCAATAGCTCCTTGGAAGGCTATGCTGAGGCCAATGGGCAGCTGCAGATCATCGAAGCTGATGTTGGGTGTATCAAACCACTCATCAATGAAGTTGTGGATGATTGCTGCATCGAACAGAGGCAGATTGTTGAAGATTTCAGCCTCCTCCTTGCTCTTGATTAGCTGCTCAAGAGCGTCATCGGCAAGATCGTCGTCACTTGACAGATCAATGGCCTCGCAGCGCAGAACGGCAGCGGCAGTGAGCTCTTTGCCAATATGTGGCTGAGGCTTCTTGGCTTCTTGGGGCTTGGAGACTCGTGATAAGTCTTCAGACTGCACACTTGCTTCAGGAGGTGCAGTGGCCAATGGCTTCGCTCTGGAGATCTTGGGAGAAGCGGCTGGCTTGGAAGCTTTTGGCTTCTTCTTCATCTGCTTCGGCTCCGGGGCAGCAGGAGGATCATCAGACTCAGTGTCTGCTGGAGGGTCGTTCACGGCAGTCCCTTGGACTAGAATGCGAGTGATGAGGCCTTCGAGATTGGCATACGGCCCGATGACATTGGGATTTGCGTCGCGTGTGCCATCCGCCCTTGGCTTAGAGGGACCAGGGTTGAAGTCCAGTCCAAACTCCTTCTTGTTTTGCTTCGCAGAGTTCTGAGCAAATTGGAAGTTGCGCTTGAAGAGATTGTCATCGCGACACCAGAGAAGTGATGACGGATGTGCTTCAGCTGGCTATGGTCCTCTGACCATGCATGGATAGAAGCCTTGAGCAATGGCTTCGTCTCTGGACCGGGGTACGAGATTTTTGTACAAGACATCTCCCCATGGCCTCTTGATGGCGCACTTCTCTGCATATTCCTTGGTGACGAAGCGGTATTGGAACCACTGCTCTGCCCAATATCTTCGAATCCATTGGATTCGTGTCTTGCGCTGACCATAGCTCTCTTCAGGATCAGTTTGGTACATTTCTGCCAAATCTTCAGGCAGATCTTTAGACGTTTCACCACGTCTCTGTCTGCCTCCCTTCCTTGCTTGTTTTTCTGTTGCCATGAAGCTTAACTTGGAAGGCTTCAAGAGATTCAAAGTCTTCAAAGGCTTCCTTTTGCTTGACCAACAGGAACTTGCTTCGGATGAATTGATGTGACGTTGTAGGAACTCTGCAAATGAATGCAGACTATGAGAACCAAAAGATTCTCCCACGGACATGTACCTGTGACAGCATTAAGGTGCGAGGGAAGGGGAAGAGGTCATATGCATTCTCAGAAGATTTTGAAGATGAATCAGTTTAGAAGATATTGACCTCATCATGCGAAGACATTCACTTTATAGAAAAGAAGTTGGTTCCAGATTTGTACGAACCCATAGATCAGTACAAGTGAGGAATCTAACTACTTCATGAAGAACAAGTGAATATACTAGGCAAGTTATGAGATGCAGATGAGAGGGATGAAACTTGTGTGAATGGAAACCTCTTTTGGCAGAAAGTGATGGAGCTATAGGATCAAAATAGGCTGTAAAAAGACTTGTTATTTACCAGACTTGGAACTGCTAGACGAGGTGAGAGTTGAGGCCGAGCAGTTCGATCCTCCGTGCCCTAACTTGGCGACGGAAGACACCTATGGCGACGGCGGAGAGACTAATGTCCGCTGTCGGCGTGAGAACGGCGTCGGAGAGGTTGCGGCAGTGAAGCACTTCGTCGCCGACGTCGTTGAGAGTTAGCAGTGGCGCTAGGGTTCGTGCGAGGGTGGAAGAAGAGATAATGACCGCAGTGAAACGTGTATTTATAGGGATATGGGCGGCACTGCGCTATTACTCAGGTGCCCCTGGCGATTCGCATCTGATCAGTACGTGGCCAGCATGCGGAATTGTGGGGGCAGTTTCACCCCACGCACGCCTTGTTTGTCGGGAGCCGTTCCTACTTCTCCGGATTTCTTGTTGATGGAAAAACATTGAAAGTTGTTTTAAAGTTTGTCTCTGTGTCTTCTTCTGACAAGGATGCAGTGAAGACATTCGACAGTTTCAATAGAATGCATATGACTTGGAGAGATAGAGTTTGAGGTAGGAAGCATGGAGAGGTTAGGGTCCGATCACATTCACTTAGTTCAAAAGATTCAAACAAGAAGACATAGCTATAAGTGAATGCTGTAGAGGACAGAACACCAGTACATATATAATCAACATAGTGAAGATAATCATGAAGACATGTTGAGATTGAAGCCAAACCAAATGTGAAGACATAGCAAATGTAATGCCATGAGTGAAACACTTCAAGCAGAAAAATTTGGTGGTGGCGCTACCCACCGTATAGGAAGTATTAGACCCAGACACGGCGCACAATTATCGTGGCGCTCCGAAGTCAAATTCCACGTTAATGTATTCACAGTTAGAATGTATGTCTTCATTGATTGAAGATATACGTTACTTCGTGTGTTGCACATCTAAGTCATCATCATGCATAAGTGTTAGGATGTGTGCCTGATCACAGGACATTTGAGGATTCCAAGATATTTAGCTCACATCGTAACTTGCAAAATCTCTTCTCATCCAAGGGCTTGGTGAAGATATCTGCCAATTGCTCTTCAGTGTTGACGTGTATGATATCAATGTCTTCCTTTGCAACATGATCTCTGAGAAAATGATGACGAATTTCAATGTGCTTTGTCTTCGAGTGCTGAACTGGGTTGTTGGCGATCTTGATGGCGCTTTCGTTGTCGCAGTAGAGTGGCACTTGCTTTAGATGAATGCCATAATCCTTGAGGGTTTGCTTCATCCATAGAAGCTGAGCGCAGCAGGATCCAGCAGCAATGTATTCAGATTCAGCAGTGGAGAGAGATACACAGTTCTGCTTCTTTGAAGACCAACAGACAAGTGATCGGCCCAGAAAGTGACATGTGCCTGATGTGGACTTCCGATCAAACTTGTCACCAGTGTAATCAGCATCCGAAAATCCAACCAGATCAAACTCTGAGCCCTTTGGATACCATAATCCTAGAGTTGGGGTGTGAGCCAAATATCGAAGAATTCGCTTCACAGCTAAGTGATGCGACTCCTTTGGTGACGCTTGGAACCGAGCACACATGCAAACACTAAGCATAATATCTGGCCTAGATGCACATAAATAAAGCAAAGAACCAATCATGGAGCGGTATACCTTTTGATCGAACTCTTTACCATTGTCGTCAGGACCCAGATGATGTTTGGCTGGCATTGGTGTTGTGAAGCCTTTGCAGTCTTGCATACCGAACTTCTTCAGGCAATCTTTGAGATATTTCTCTTGAGATATGAAGATGCCATTGCGTTGTTGCCGTATCTGAAGACCGAGGAAGAATTTCAGCTCCCCCATCATAGACATCTGATATTGCTCTTGCATCATATATCCGAACTCCTCACTGTACTTCTGATTGGTGCAGCCGAAGATGATGTCATCCACATATATTTGGCACACAAACAGTTCACCATCATATGTCTTCGTGAAGAGAGTGGGATCTAGGGAACCAGGTATGAAGCCTTTGCTCTTCAGGAAGTATTTGAGTGTATCATACCAGGCCCGAGGGGCTTGTTTGAGGCCATATAGTGCCTTATTGAGCTTGTAAACCATGTCAGGATGTTTTGGTTCTTCAAACCCAGGTGGTTGTGCAACATACACTTCTTCTTCAATTTTGCCATTGAGGAAGGCACTCTTTACATCCATTTGATACAGAATGATGTTGTGATGATTTGCATAGGCCAGCAGTATACGGATGGCTTCAAGTCTGGCAACAGGAGCAAATGTTTCATCGAAGTCAATGCCTTCCACTTGAGTATATCCTTGAGCAACAAGACGAGCCTTGTTTCGGACGACTTGGTCATGTTCATCTTGCTTGTTGCGGTATATCCATTTGGTGCCTATTATGTTATGCTTCCGTGGATCAGGATGCTTAACCAACTCCCATACATTGTTCAGCTCAAACTGTTGAAGCTCTTCCTGCATAGCTTGAATCCATTCAGGTTCCATAAAGGCTTCATCAATTTTCTTGGGTTCAGTGATTGAAACGAATGCGAAGTGTCCGCAGAAATTTGCTAGTTGAGTTGCCCTTGAACGAGTCAGTGGACCAGGTGCATTGATGCTATCAATTATTCTGTCAATCTGCACTTCATTGGCTACACGAGGATGTAGGGGTCGAAGACTTTGCTCTTGCTGATCTACGTTGTCATGGGGAGGAATGTCTTCAGGCTGAGCATTGTCTTCATGTGGATCAGGTGCTGAGATGATAAGTTCTTCTTCAGGATGAGCTTCAGAAGGTATAATTTCTCCAGTTCCCATTAGCTTGATTGATTCACTGGCTGGAACTTCATCTAGCACATCTGGTAGTTGCTCTCTTTGTGACCCATTGGTCTCATCGAACCGCACATCCACTGTTTCAACCACTTTGTAGTGAAAGAGATTGAACACTCTGTAGGAGTGCGAATCCTTTCCATATCCAAGCATGAAGCCCTCATGTGCTTTTGGAGCAAATTTTGAGGTGTGGTGAGGGTCCTTGATCCAGCATCTTGATCCAAATACTCTGAAGTAACTGACATTTGGCTTCTTTCCAGTCAGAAGTTCATAAGATGTCTTGTTCAGCAGCTTGTGAAGATATACACGGTTGATAGTATGGCATGCAGTGTCAATGGCTTCAGTCCAGAATTTTCTTGGTGTCTTGTACTCATCTAACATTGTTCTGGCCATCTCAATGAGTGTTCTGTTCTTGCGTTCGACGATGCCATTCTGTTGTGGCGTGTATGGAGCTGAGAATTCATGAGTGATGCCCAATGTATCAAGATATGTGTCAAGGCCAGTGTTCTTGAATTCTGTGCCATTGTCACTTCTAATGTGCTTTATCTTGGCGCCATAATTGTTCATAGCCCGATTTGCGAAGCGTCTGAAGACATCCTGCACTTCAGTCTTGTAAAGGATTATGTGCACCCAAGTATATCTAGAGTAATCATCAACAATGACGAAGCCATAGAGGCAAGCAGTAGTTGAAAAAGTCGAGTAGTGAGTGGGACCGAAGAGATCCATGTGAAGCAGTTCGAAGGGTTGAGTAGTGGTCATGATTGTCTTCGAAGGATGTTTTGCCCTTGTCATCTTCCCAGCTTCACAGGCACCACATAAGTGATCTTTCTTGAACTTGACGCCCTCGATGCCTATGAAATGCTTCTTCTTTGCAAGGGTGTGGAGGTTCCTCATGCCAGCATGCCCAAGTCTTCGATGCCAAAGCCAGCATTCTGAAGCCTTTGCGAGAAGACATACTGCAAGCTGTGGTCCTACTGAGAAATCTACCATGTACAAATCATCTTTCCGATACCCTTCAAACACTAGAGACTTGTCAGATTCCATTAGTACCAGGCAACGATATTTTCCAAAGATTACAATCATGTTCAAATCGCAAAGCATTGAGACAGACATTAAGTTGAAGCCAAGGGATTCAACAAACATGACTTTGTCCATGTGTTGATCCTTTGAGATTGCAACTCTACCTAAACCCAGTACCTTACTTTTACCAGTGTCAGCGAATGTGATGTGGCTCTTGTCAGATGGACGTAAGGTTGAGTCCATAAAGAGACTTCTTTTGCCAGTCATGTGATTTGTACACCCACTGTCAATAATCCATTCTGAAGACTCTGAAGTCGCTGGTGTCGTACCCTACAGTGCAGTTAGGGGGATAGGCTTCACCAAGAGTATTGTGAAGCAAAAACATTTGACGAACCAGTGGGTTATGAAAACTTAAATCCAGGTTAGGGTAAGTAGGGAGAGTAGCATGCGATTCAGGTATGAAATACATAGTGATGCCATTCGGGCATTTGATCTTGCGCCCCACAAGATTTTTAAGGTCCCCAGCAATAGCGTCAGAAGATTTTGGTTTTTTGCTGGAGACCTTTCCCTGTAAAAGAGAGTTAAGCTTTCTTAACCACCCACATCTTCAAGGGTGGCTTAGAAGCAATAAGTCTAAGTGTAGCATCTGAGAATTTTGGCTTTGGAGCCCTAGCAAACAGTCTAGCAGGTGGGCAATAGTACTCATAAGAATAGGCAGAATAGTTCTTGGTCATATGAGAATGACGGTTTGAAGAACCGCTCTCATATGCCTGAGCATGGTTTCCCTGCAAAACATTTGTGTTAGTGCGACTCAAGTGAGTCCTCTGCCTGTATGAAGCCTTTGGACCATATGAAGCCTTTGGTCTGAGGTTTATCTTCTTCATGTGAGGTGTCATGACGACATTCACAGGAAGATTCTCAAGACACGTTTTTGGAATCCAGATCTTCTTCATAGGCGGTCCATTCCTGCAGTTAGTACCAATGTACCTGGCAAATACTTCACCATTCTGATTCTTAAACAGTTTATAGTTTGCATCAAAGGATTCATCAATGATAATAGGATTAGCACAAGTGAAGCCAGATAGATTGGATGGATCTGCTGAGGATTCCTTTGCAGCAACCCATGTGGTTTTGGGGTACTGCTCAGGTTTCCAGTAAGAGCCATCTGCATTAATTTTCCTCACGAACTCAATACCCTCTTTCCTAGGGTTTCGGTTCAGAATCTGCTTCTTGAGGACATCACATAATGTCGGATGTCCTTTGAGACTTTTGTACATCCCCGTTTCAAGCAATGTCTTCAACCTAGCATCCTCATCAGCAATAGCAGTGGTATCCTCAGCAGAGGGGTTAGTTACCACTTCAACAGTTGAAGATATTGCAACAGCAGTAGCAGTGGAACATTCAGCAACAGAAGTAGCATTATCACGCTCAATGCATTTAAGGCATGGTGGTTCAAATCCTTCCTGAGCAGAACTGATCTGTTCGGCTCGAAGTGACTCGTTTTCCTTTTGAAGATCTTCATGATCCGCTCTCAACTTCTCAAGATCTTGCTTCTTTTGAAGATAATCATAGGAAAGCTTTTCATGAGTAGTTGAGAGAGTCTCAAGACGATCTTCGAGTTCCTGATACTTAACATGAAGATTTTTTATGTCTTCAATTAAGGATTCAGAACGAGTCATTTTAGCACCCAACAGATCATCGCTTCTGTCTAATAGTTTTTGAATATGTTCCATGGCCTTTTGTTGTTCAGTTGCAATTTTAGCAAGTGTTTTGTAGCTGGGTTTTGAATCACAATCAGAGTCATCGTCACTAGATGTTTGATAGTGAGTAGTGCGTGGGTTTACCTTGGCACCACGTGCCATGAAGCAGTAGGTAGGAGTAGAGTCGTCCTTGTCATTTGCATCGGTGTTGGTGATGGAGTCATTGTCTTCAGTGTTGAAGATGGATTTGGCGACGTATGCTGTAGCCAGACTCGCAATGCCTGAATCAGACTCCTCATCAGACTCCACCTCTGCCTCCTCAGAAGCGGACTCCTCCTCTGAATCCATTTCCTTGCCAACAAACGCACGAGCCTTGCCAGATGAACTCTTCTTGTGTGATGAAGACTTTGAGGAAGACTTGGATGAAGACTTTGAGTATTTCTTCATCTTCTTATCGTCAGAGTCATATTCCTTGCTCTCCTTCTTCTTTCTGTTCTCATTGTCCCACTGTGGACACTCAGAGATGAAGTGTCCAGTTTTCTTGCACTTGTGACATGTTTTCTTCTTGTAGTCATGAGCAGAAGCTTCATCACTCCTTGAGCTTGATCGTGAAGACTTTCTGAAGCCTTTCTTCTTGGTGAATTTCTGGAACTTCTTCACTAGCATTGCAAGTTCCCTTCCAATGTCTTCAGGATCATCAGAACTGCTGTCAGATTCTTCTTTAGATGAGGACACAGCTTTTGCCTTCAAGGCACGAGTTCGCCCATAGTTTGGACCGTAGATATCTCTTTTCTCAGAAAGCTGAAACTCATGTGTCTTGAGCCTCTCAAGTATGTCAGACGGATCGAGTGTCTTGAAGTCTGGACGTTCTTGAATCATCAGGGCTAGGATGTCAAATGAACTGTCAAGTGATCTCAGCAGCGTCTTGACGATTTCATGATTGGTGATCTTAGTGGCGCCGATGGCTTGAAGCTCATTTGTGATGTTAGTGAGCCGGTCAAATGTGTGCTGGACATTCTCATTGTCATTTCGTTTGAAGCGGTTGAAGAGGTTGCGAAGAACACTGATTCTCTGATCTCTCTGGGTTGAGATGCCTTCATTGACCTTGGAGAGCCAGTCCCAAACCAGCTTGGATGTCTTCAAGGCACTCACACGGCCGTACTGTCCCTTGGTCAGATGACCACAGATAATATTCTTGGCAGTGGAGTCCAGTTGAGTGAACTTCTTGACATCAGCAGCAGTGACACCTTCTCCAGCTTTGGGAACGCTGTTTTCGACGACATACCATAGGTCGACGTCAATGGCTTCAAGATGCATGCGCATCTTATTCTTCCAGTAGGGATATTCAGTTCCATCGAAGACGGGGCACGCAGGGAGACTTTAATTATCCCTGCAGTCGACATAGCTAAAACTCCAGGTGGTTAAACCGAATCACACAGAACAAGGGAGCACCTTGCTCTAATACCAATTGAAAGTGCGTTATATCGGCTAGAGGGGGGGTGAATAGGCGATTTTTATGAAAGTCTTCAAAACGTGGAAGTTATGAAGACAAACAGAGTGGACAAGCCTATCACTATGCAGCGGAAGTTAGATTACACAGCGCAAGCCATAGTCAAGTATACAATATAGTGAAAGCACAGTGACAAACAGCTTCAGTGTAATGAGGATCAGGTTGGAAGAAGTTATGAAGCCAAACAGATCATATAGTCAAGTTGTGAAGACAGAAGATAAAGCAAGCATGCAATAGCTTCACAATGTGTACTGGTAAGTAAAGGGAGGTGAAGATGAAACCAGTGACACGTTGAAGACAATGATATGTTGGACCAGTTCCAGTTGCTGTGACAACTGTATGTCTGGTTGGAGCGGCTAGGTATTTAAACCAAAGGACACACAGTCCCGGACACCCAGTCCTGAACACGCAGCTCAGGACACCCAGTCCTCACCGTTTTCTCCTTGAGCAAAGGTCACACAGACCTCGCCCAATCACTCTGGTAAGTCTTCAAGGTAGACTCCCAAACCTTCACAGACTTCGTTCACCGGCAATCCACAATTTCTCTTGGATGCTCAGAACGCGACGCCTAACCGTCTGGAGGATGCACAGTCCTCAAGTGTAATAAGTCTTCAGATCACTCAGACAAGAAGACTTAAGTGATGCCCAATTACTCTGGCTCTGGGTGGTTAGGGCTTTTCTCCTCGCTAGGGATTTTCTCTCAAAGGCTTCGAGGTGGGTTGCTCTCAAACGACAAAAGCCATGCACTGAAATCTGAGCAGCCAACCGTTTATGGTTGTAGGGGTGGACTATTTATAGCCACTTGCCAACCCTGACCTGATTTGTCCGAAATGACCCTAGGTCACTAAGGAACTGACACGTGTACTAACGGTCGGATTTTGAACTCTCACGGCAACTTTACTTGGGCTGCAAGTAAAGCTGACTTGTCTGACTATGGACAAGATTTTCTCTCATTGTCTTCACTCGAAGACATAGGATTTGAATTAGGCATCACTTCAGTCATCCAGACTGGTTCTCTTGGACCCCACTTAACAGTACGGTGGTTCCTATGACACAACATGAATGAAGTAAAACTACGAAGGATCTAAGTCTTCGAGTTCCATAGGCTTCATGGGGAGTCTTCATATGTCATTGTCTTTGACATGAATGTCTTCATGAACCACCATTGTCTTCAATGTCTTCGTACATTTTTGGGGGTCATCTCTGGTAGCTAAACCGAATCAATGAGGGACTTCTACCTGTGTTATCCTGCAATTCTCACAAACACATTAGTCCCTCAACTAGGTTTGTCGTCAATACTCCAAAACCAACTAGGGGTGGCACTAGATGCACTTACAACCACTCCCGGTGATGACCGTAGTTTGAGGAGTTCATGTATTCACTAAGTGTTAATGCTTTGGTTTGGTACTCTATTAAAAGGAGGCATGAATATCCCTTAGTTTCCAATAGGACCCTGCTGCCATGGGAGGGTAGGACAAAAGATGTCATGCAAGTTCTTTTCCATAAGTATGTATGACTATATTCGGAATACATGCCTACATTATATTGATGAACTGGAGCTAGTTCAGTGTCACCCTATGTTATAACCGTTGCATGATGAATGCCATCCGACATAATTATCCATCATTGATCCATTGCCTACGAGCTTTTCACATATTGATCTTTGCTTAGTTACTTTTCCGTTGTCACTGTTATGATTGCTACAAAACTTCTACCGTCACTTTTGCCACCATTACCACTACTTCCATACTACTTTGCTACTAAATAATTTGTTGCAGATATTAAGTCTTTCAGGTGTGGTTGAATTAACAACTCAACTGCTATTACTCAATAATATTCTTTGGCTCCCCTTGTGTCGAATCAATAAATTTGGGTTGAATACTCTACCCTCGAAAACTGTTGCGATCCCCTATACTTGTGGGTTATCAGATATCATCATAATTATTTGCTATTTTCTTGAGAGAAGCCACTACTGAAATCTACGGCCCTGGGTCTATCTTTTATCATATTGTTTTCGTATCTATTATTGCAAAAACCCAAAAATACCTTGCTGCACTTTTTCTTTACTTATTTTATTTCGTGTTTTTGCAAGATCTATTTATCCAATCTACCACAATTTTATCCATCTTTTTACCATAGAGAGATTGACAACCCCTCTTTCCCGATGGGTTGCAAGTATTTGTTCTTTGTGTGCAGGTACCGTTTACATAGTGTTGCTTGGTTCTCCTACTAGATTGATAACATTGGTTTCCTAAGTGAGGGAAATACTTACGGTAGTTGTGTTGCATCATCCCTTCCTCTTTGAGGAAATACCAATGCAGATTTCAGCCATGGTAGGGCGTCACATCATGGAGGTAGCAAGGTTGATGAATATGGCCTCCCCAATGTTTTCCACCTCCGACGGAGGACCTGAAAAGGAATCCAGATGGGATCGCTACGGAACAGAGGCTTGTGGTGGTGATAAAATTCTTTCGGGGTTGCTTCTGAGGGTTTCAATAAATCAAAGAATTTATAGGCCAAGAATTAGGAAAAATGGGTGCTCGTGGGCCCCACAAGCCTGCCCGTGTGTGCCCCCTAGGACCGCACCCCCCGGGCTTGTGGGAGCTTCGTGGGTCTTCTGGTCTCTCCCCGAAGTTTCTAGTGTTGCATATATTCAAGAAAAATTCCTCATAAATTTTCATCATGTTGGACCTTCCCAGGTATGGATTTTCTGTGAAACCAAAAACATGCACAAAAAAACAAAAACTGACACTGGGCACTAAACTAATAAGTTAGTCCCACAAAATAATATAAATGACATATAAAGGATACCAAAGTGATAACATAATATCATTGAACAATCAAAATTATAGATATGTTTGAGACATATCATGCAGCGGTAGATGTCCATATTGGGAAGGAGATTCAATATAGGGCGTTAGCTTCAGGAGAGGCAAAGAAACAAAGTTACGGCATTTCCATCCATTACAATTTTTTCATGGAGTTTTAGTCAAATGAATGGTACACATGTTCAATACACATTAACAACAACCATTATTTTAGTAAACTAAATGCTCATCATGTAAACTGTCCATGGCAATTAAGTTTGCAGTTTTGCCATAGTAACTTTTCACAATGTCAAAATAACAAAATACAAATTATAATGTGTCCCCATGGCATTTATGTTTTGAATGTCTTCATGATGAATTAAGATGTATTTTGCCACGGTAATTGGTTTCTATTCATCATGGCAAATCTTACACCATATTTGCCATCATGGCAAACTTACACACATTTTGCCACTATTATCATTTTTAAGAAAAAAGTTGTCCGGGTCATGATTCTGAATCGTATCAGAGCTCCAACACCAATCATATAATCTTAACTACTAGGATCATGAAAACGTAGATTCCATTAACCAAAAATATAGTACTAGAGTGGTTAGTTTAGAATGTAAAGTCGTAGAATCGTAAACTAGAACATGATAGTGAAACCTTTTTTACAATCATGGCAAATATTTTCCATGTGCATCATAGCCTGGCAATTATGTTTTCATTCTTTCCATGTTAACTGTTTACAATGTAAAATTAAAAAAAATGCAAATTATGGTGTGTCCCATGGCAATTTATGTTTTGAAATGTCTCCATGATGAATTAAGATGTGTTTTGCGATGGTAATTGGTTGCTATTCATTGTGGCAATTTTACATTGTATTTGCCATCATGGTAAACTTACAAACATCATTTTGCCACTATCATAATTATTTAGAATCATGGCAAGTGTTTTTCGTGTGCATGATGGTATTTTTTATTGTAGATAACATGGCAAATTCTCTTTACCACGAGCATTTTTTGTACATACTATGTAAATTATTTGAACATGGCATATGAAAAAAAATCAAAGCATGGCAAATTCATAAATATTTTCTAATGCTGACATGGCAAACTCTAGGATTTTTGTTCTCTGCTGATATAAAATTATGAAAAGTTGTTTTTAAGGTCACATAGCAACTTCAAAACACTTTTTCCCTAAACATGGCAAATTTTGGAACATATTTTAATGCACACAGGGAAATTCTACAAATTTCGTTCTACATAGACGACAACTTAAAAAATTGTTCTTTATAGTCACATGGAAATTTCGAGACACTTTCTTTTCTAAAACATAAAAAAACGCTCACTTGGCAACTATATGATTTTTGTTCTACATGCATGAATTTTTTTGCTTATGGTCACATGGAAATTTGAATTTTTTTCCAGAATATTACAAAATAATAAATTTATTAATGCTCACAATGCAACTCAAATGAAAATTTTGTCAAAGTTGTTAGTGGCACATTCTAAATTAATGGGCCGCTAGTAGACCCCAATTTTTTGATTTTGCAAGCACAATCAATTTTTTTCCATGACATTTTTGCAACATGACAAATTTACTTTGCGAGCCATGGCAAACATAATTTATGAACCATGGAAAAGTTCATTTTTGAACCATCGCATATTTCTTTTATTTGGACCATGGAAATTTTATGGAACAATACATGGTACATTGTTTTTGGTTTTCTATCATCACATATGGACATAGTTGGCCATGGAAAATTTATTTTTCGCACCATAGCAAATTTATTTATGGTACCATGGAAAATTCATTATTTTCACCATCGTTAATTTTTGGGAACATGACACATTTGTTGAAACAAACCATTCTAAGTTCTTTCTTGTACACCATGGGGAAAAATATTGAACATCACATGGCAATTTTTTCACAGAATATTTTCCTAAAAATAATTTAATTTTTTCCATCATATTTGTAGGCACGAAGTATGTCTACCAGATGGGGGGGTGAATGGGAGCTTTAAAATTTCTTGGGGAATCTCAAAACTCTTGGAACTCAGCAGCGCATCAAATGAAAAACAAACTACAGCGAGCTAAAACCAAGTACCGAATGGAAACTAAACAAGCATCGAGATAAAACACATGAAGGAAACACATGTTGAATATAAACATAGGTAGAAGAGATAACCAGTGGTGCTCAATGGCGACAAGGTATTTGTTCATCCATTTCGTCCTTCTGCACAAGGACTACGTCTGGTTGGAGGGGCTATGACTTAATGATTGCGGCTTGAACTATGTCAGTATTTCCCTAAAGAGGAAGGGATGATGCAGCACAACTATGGTAGGTATTTCCCTCAGTGATGAGACCAAGGTTATCGAACCAGTAGGAGAACCATGCAACATTACATAAACGGCACCTGCACACAAAGAACAAATACTTGCAACCCGACGTAAAAGAGGGGTTGTGAATCCCTCCCGGGTAAAAGATAGGTAAAATTTGTAGTAGATTGGATAAATAGATCTCGTGGGAACGCGAGATAAAATAAATAACAATAAATTGCACCAAGGTATTTTTGGGTTTTTGGATTAATAGATCTGAAAATAAAATAAAATAAAAAACTAGTGGCTTCTCTCGAGAAAAATAGCATACGGTGGGTAAACAAATTACTGTTGGGCAATTGATATAACTTCAAATAATCATGACGATATCCAGGCAACGATCATTATATAGGCATCACATCCAAGATTAGTAGACCGTCTCATGCTTGCATCTACTACTATTACTCCACACATCGACCGCTATCCAGCATGCATCTAGTGTATTAAGTTCATGGAGAAACGGAGTAATGCAATAAGAACGATGACATGATGTAGACAAGATCTATTTATGTAAAAATAGACCCCATCTTGTTATCCTTAATGGCACCGATACATACGTGTCGGTTCCCCTTCCATCACTGGGATCAAGCATCGTAAGATTGAACCCATCACAAAGCACCTCTTCCCATGGCAAGAAAAACCGATCTAGTTGGCCTAACTAAACGAAAGATTCAAAGAAGAAACACGAGGCTATAAATAGTCATGCATATAAGAGATCAAAAGACTCAAATAACTTTCATGGATGAAAATATAGATCTGATCATAAACTCAAAGTTCATTGGATCCCAACAAGCACACCGCAAAAAGAGTTACATCAAATAGATCTCCAAGAGACCATTGTATTGAGAATCAAGAGAGAGAGAGAGAGAGAGAGAGAGAGGAAGCCATCTAGCTACTAACTATGGACCCATAGGTCTACAATGGACTACTCACGCATCATCGGAGAGCACCAATGAGGATGATGAACCCCTCCGTGATGGTGTCTAGATTGGATCTGTGGTTTCTGAAACTTGCGGCGGTTGGAATTGATTTTCATCGACTTCCCTAGGGTTTATGGAATATTGGGGTATTTATAGAGCAAAGAGGTGATGTGGAGGCCACCGAGGTGGGCACCGAGGTGGGCACAACCCACCTGGCGCGCTTGGTGGGTTGTGCTCCCCTCGGAGCTCCCCTCTGGTACTTCTTTAGCCCAACAGGTGTCTTCTGGTCCAGAAAAAATCTCCAAAAATTTCACTGTGTTTTGACTTCGTCTGGTATTGATTTTCTACGAAGTAAAAAACAAGCAAAAAACAGCAACTAGCACTGGGCACTATGTCAATAGGTTAGTCCCAAAAAATGATATAAAGTTGCTATAAAATGATTATAAACCATCCAAGAATGATATTATAACAACATGGAACAATAAAAAATTATAGATACGTTGGAGACGTATCACTTAACATGGAAGATAAACTCTCTTCACCCTATTCTCCTCGACAATCGATTCATCAACCGATGCCGATCACTCGTGGTAGATACTTGAGGTGATCTCCGAACCTTTACAAACTTCTTCTTCGAGAACCACAATCACTCTTGGTCTTCGAAGAAATTGACACCTAACCGTCTAGAGAGTTTGCAGCTCTCAAGAGTAATAGGCGGAGCATACTGGACTTAGATTCGAGTGATGCTGAACCACTATCTAATTCTTCGGCTCTAGGGGTTTTTCTCTCGGTGGATTTCAAACTCAAATCGCTCATAGAGGGGGTTGCTCGACAATCTTCTAAGAATCAAACGGAGCAGCCATCGGACAAAGCCGGTGTGGAGTATCTATTTATAGCCGCAACCTTCCCTGATGGGAAATGACCATTTTGGACACGCGGTCCAGCCAATAGCCAACCGACACATTTACAACGGTCGGATTTTGGAGCAACGGTAACATTACTTAAGGAACAAGCAATGCTAACTCCTCGGTCTGAGAGAAATCTCTCGCAGCAAAGAAGATCACAGTCTCTTGCTGGCAAGTATTTGCTCAGAACACAAAGAGATTTCTCTCACTAGTTTCATAGGATTTGGGTCTAGCATCAGAGAATCAAAGTTTTGGATGCTACACCCCTCTTAATAGTATGGTGGTCCTATGACTCAATAAAGACAAGAAGAACAACAAAAAAATGCTACATCTTCACTTCATCTTCAATTTCCTCGGACGTGATCATCTTCCTAGGACAGACACCGAACCAATTGCTTTACTTCAGCAAAAAAATTAGGGGTCACTCTTGTTAACATCATCTTTGGTGTCAACCTTCGCTGCAACACAGGGAGATTATCTTCGTCGTTTGCATCGAACTCCTCATGATCTCAGGGACCTGTTATTATGTGTGCACTAGCAAACACATAAGTCCCATGCTGTTTATGTCAACAAACTCCAAAACATAAGGGGCCTATCATTGCACCAACAATATTTTTACGAAACAATTGCAACTTAGGTTCAAACATAGTTGCTAAGTTTTATTTGTATGTTTTTAAGGCATGGCATTTAGTTTCTCACACATGGCTATACTTAAATTTCATGTATGCCATTTTAGGTAAGGCAAACATATGTTCAAAAAGAGCCCCACTATCATGGCAAACTTACACCGCTTTTGTGTTTTTTTGCTCTACATCATGACAATTTTTCTACAAGTTTTCCTCTCTACATTGTCCATGGCAATCTTATGCATGATTTTTTGTCAATGTAGTAGATATCAACAAAAAAATTGTATACAACATGGTAATAAATTTTTGTACACTTCATGACAATAGGTACTTCATGTGTCATTGTGATTTTCTGTTTTGTACATTAAATAGTTTTGGACAATTTTTTTACCTTTTAAATTTTTCTGTGAAAAACGGGATTGTGTTATGCCAGTAGGCCTAGCAAAAGACTTGGTCGACATGGGATTCGTGCCGGGAGGGGCTTTGTATCAGACAAAGACATTCGTGTGGAAATCGCTCATAGTGAACCTTTCGTTCGCTCCAGGGCTGCCATATATCGAACATCAAATCGGTATTTAAGTGCATTATGTCGATCTTTCTTTTTATGAAAAACAAATGATTTGTATTTTCGAACCGGGCCGCAACTTTTCATGTTAGAATACTTTTTTTAGCATCATAAACTTTATTCATCAAATGATAGCCACATCGTTTACATAATGGTGAAGAATAAAGTCAGGAAGGACAGTTTCCCATGCTTCAGACTTGCCAGAACTAATACAATGTTTTGCTAAATCATCTGCGACAGGATTGGCCTCTCTACTACAGTGATCAAAAATGATACTAGCAAACTCCAGTGCCAGAAGGGAGCTGGGGGAGTCCTGGATTAGGGGGTCTCCGGACAGCCGGACTATCTCCATTGGCCGGATTGTTAGACTATGAAGATACAAGATTGAAGACTTCGTCTCGTGTCTGGATGGGACTCTACTTGGCGTGGAAGGCAAGCTAGGCAATACGGATATGGATATCTCCTCCTTTGTAACCGACCTTGTGTAACCCTAACCCTCTCCCGTGTCTATATAAACTAAAGGGTTTTAGTCCGTAGGACAACAACCATAACATACAATCATACCATAGGCTAGCTTCTAGGGTTTTAGCCTCTCTAATCTCGTGGTAGATCTACTCTTGTACTACCCATATCATCAATATTAATCAAGCAGGATGTAGGGTTTTACCTCCATCAAGAGGGCCCGAACCTGGGTAAAACATCGTGTCCCCTGCCTCCTGTTACCATCCGTCCTATACGCACAGTTCGGGACCCCCTACCCGAGATCCGCCGGTTTTGACACCGACATTGGTGCTTTCATTGAGAGTTCCTCTGTGTAGTCGCCGTTAGGCTTGATGGCTCCTACTATCATCGATAGCGATGCAGCCCAGGGTGAGACTTTTCTTCCCAGACAGATCTTTGTATTTGGCGGCTTTGCACTGCGGGCTAATTCGCTTGGCCATCTGGAGCAAATTGAAAGCTAGGCCCCTGGCCATCAGGTCAGATTTGGAAGTTTGAATTACACGGCCGACATCCGCGGAGACTTGATCTTCGACGGATTCGAGCCACAGCCGGGCGCGCCGCACTGTCGCGATGGGTATGACCTAGCTCTGCCGCCGAACAGTACCCCATAGGCCGCGCCCGCATCAGCTCCGACCCTTAGCTCGGAGCCAACTGTGCCAGTCAAGGATGGGTGATTAGACACCGCCTCAGGGGCTGCAGTCTCAACGGCGATCGAGCCGAACACCAGCCTAACAGTCTACGCAGCCCGTGACTCCAAGGTGTCGGACTCTTTTCCGGACTCCGAACCATCCGCGCCCCTGCCAATCGAATCCGATTGGGCGCCGATCATGGAATTCAGCCCCGCGGATATCTTTCAGCACTCGCCCTTCGGCGACATTCTGAATTCACTAAGGTCTCTCTCTTTGTCAGGAGAGCCCTGGCCGGATTATGGCCAACAGGATTGGGATGCGGACAATGAAGAAATTCGACGCCCACCCACCACCCACTTAATAGCCACTGTCGATGACTCAACTGACATGCTCGACTTCAACTCCGAAGACATCGACGGTATGGACGACGATGTGGGAGGCGAAGAGGAACCACCGCCCACAGGGCGCTGGACGTCCACCTCATCATATGACGTATACATGGTGGACACACCAAAAGAAGACGACGACGAGGAACGGAAAGACGCACCGAAGGCTTGTTCCCTCGAGAAGCAGTCAAAGCGGCGGCGCAAGCGCCGCCCCAAATCCCGGCTCGGCAGAAATAACGAGCATACAGACCCAACGTTGGAGCAGGGTGAACCACTGCCGGACTACGGCAATACGGAGAATCAAACTGAACAAACTAATTCTGTCAAAGATAATAGTCCAGACGATATAACACCGGACAGGCGCCCGGAGCAGCATAATGCCCGTCAAAGGCTTGTTGCCACCGCGAGGAGTCTGAAAAAGCAGAAGCAAAGGCTCAAGGCTGCGCAGGACACACTCCAAATCAGATGGAGTAAAGTACTCAACACAGTAGCGAAGTACGGCGAGAATCGCCCCACCAAGAGCTACCCAAAGCGAAAGTTGCTACCTGAATTCGATGAGGAGGCCTCAGACCCCCCACAACCAAAAATCAAAATAGCCACCTAGATAGACAGACGACCTCATGGCCAACATCGAGCGGCAAACAACGCCACTCACAAGCCAATACGCGATACACGCGAGGGCTCGCACCAAAAGGACGGCGCAACCAGATCCATCTATGGACCACGCAAGCGCGCCAGCATACGATGTAACACAACAAACATCCGAGCAACGCGGTACACCCAGATACAGGGGTGCCGCACACCCCCTATGTTTCACCGACGAGGTGCTGGACCATGAATTTCCAGAGGGTTTCAAACCCGTAAACATAGAGGCATACGACGGAACAATAGACCCTGGGGTCTGGATTGAGGACTATATCCTCCATATCCATATGGCTCGAGGAGATGATCTCCACGCCATCAAGTACTTACCCCTCAAGCTCAATGGGCCAGCTCGCCACTGGCTTAAAAGCCTCCCTGAAAACTCCATTGGAAGCTGGGAAGAGCTCGAAGACACTTTTCGGGCAAATTTTCAAGGGACTTATGTCCGACCTCCGGACGCGGACGATTTGAGTCATATAACTCAACAGCCCGGAGAGTCAGCCCGAAAACTTTGGAACAGGTTTCTTACTAAAAAGAACCAAATTGTCGACTGTCCGGACGCCGAAGCCTTGGCAGCTTTTAAGCATAGCGTCCGTGACGAATGGCTTGCCAGACACCTCGGCCAAGAAAAGCCAAGAACAATGGCAGCATTAACAAGCCTCATGACCCGCTTTTGCGCAGGTGAGGACAGCTGGCTAGCCAGATGCAGCACCAGCGACCCCGGTACATCTGAAGTTAGAGATGGAAATGGGAAATCACGGCGCAACCAACAATAACAAACGCCGGAATAAAGAAGACAGCACAAAGAGCACGACAGTAAACGCCGGATTCAAAAGCTCTTGGCCGGGTCAACAAAAGCCGCCCTCTAAGGGCGCCAGAGACGAACTGTCCAGCCTAAACAAAATTCTGGACCAAATATGTCAGATCCATAGCACCCCTGGTAAACCCGCTAATCATACCCACAGAGAATGTTGGGTCTTCAAGCAGTCCAGCAAGCTCAACGCCGTACACAAGGGGGAGGATACACCAAGCGAAGACCAGGATGAGCCTCCCAAGCAAGACACTGGGGAACAAAAGAAATTTCCACCAGAAGTCAAAACAGTAAACGTGTTACACGTGATCAAGGGAAGAAACAAAACGGCACTCCCAGAAAAATATGCCCAAGGGCCTATCACTGCAGAGCCCTGCCACTGGTCGTCTCAACCGATCACTTTCGACCATCGTGATTACTCAGCAAGTATACGTCGTGCAGGATGGGCTGCCCTGGTATTAGACCCAATAATTGACGGATACCACTTCGCACGAGTCCTGATGGACGGTGGCAGCAGTCTAAACCTGATATACCAGGATACAATCCGCGAAATGGGGATAGACCCAACAAAAATTTGCCAAAGCAATACTACCTTTAAAGGAGTAACGCCAGGGCCAGGGGCTCATTCCACGGGTTCCCTGCTACTAAAGGTCATATTCGGCTTCCCTGATAACTTCTATAGCGAACATTTAACCTTCCACATCGCTCCGTTCCAAAGTGGCTATCAAGCACTACTCGGACGCGGAGCTTTCGTTCGCTTTAATGCAATACCGCACTACGCTTCTCTCACACTCAAGATGCCCGACCCACGTGGCATCATTACAGTGAACGGAAGTATTAAGCGATCATTGCGCGCCGAAGAGAGCGCGGCTGCCTTGGCAGCCGCACACTAAAAACAGCCTGACCAACTAAAGCATTTAACAGGTCGTCAATACCTCGGACACGGTTAGACGAGTCTGGCACAGCTATATGTAATTCATACTGGATCAATGGTCACACCCCTATACAAGGGGTCAACGTGCGCAGACAAGTGGCAATTTTTACTCATCTTGAATTATACATGGTTTCTTTAAAAACTATCCTTTTGCACGACAACTTTTTCACCTAAGTTCCTCTCTTTTACAGATGATCATCATGCTACACCCGTCCAGGATACGGCACAACGGAGACACATGCGCAGACGTGCAGCAGGGACCCGCTCCAAGGATTCTTTTTAGATTAAGACCCTGCGTAAACCTTTTTTACTATCTCTTGTTGATACATATCCACCGAATTCTCAGCACAATTGAGAAGGATGCTGACGTCTTGGCATGTGGCCACGTCAGAATAATGCATGTACCTGGACACAAGGGGCTTCTTACAAAGGGCACTATTTAGGCCTGGTTTATACCATAAAGACCGAATACCTTAGGGAGTGTTCGGCGTCACGAGTTTGGCCTTATATGCATCAGCTCCGAATCATTGTCTTTGGTCAAATGTTGGGTTTGCCCGGCTCCTATGTTTTGGTGCCTTATGTTCCGCTTTATCGGCTAAGGTAGCACCAGGAGAACTACTGCGATTGTGCCCTGGTTCATCTGGACAAGCACCTCGGTAGAGAAAGCCGGAAACTAACTGTCATGATATAGCGTGAGACTGGTCAACCACTCGATGACCTATCGGAATGTTAGAATTCCTCCGCCTTAACGAAGGGCCCTTTTCCAGCCAGGAATGTACGCACCCCGCGATTGGGAGAGGGCGGAGCCACCAGGGGCTATCTAGTAGCCCCACTGTCAAACTCCTATGACTAAGTGAAAGTGTTAAAGCATTATAGTCCGGTTGCCTCGTTCGCTACGCTACCACCTCCTTAATAGGACCAAGACATTGGGTTAAGTGTGAACATGCATTTTTCGCGAGCACCTCCGCATTATATGTGTGGGGGTTGAAGCCGACGGCTGCAATCTTTCAGGTTATACACATGTATACATAAATGGCCGCACGGGAGGCATCATACTACTTTCAGGCAAAAGTATAAACATGGCCTTATAAAACTTCATAAAAGCATTGTGTTTACAATGAAAATACATATCACTCAAACATAATATTCTTCGAGCACTAGGCCTCTATCAAACGAGCACCCTCGAGAACTTCCTCAAAATAATGCTCGGCCGCCACTTGGCCTATGGCCGAACCCTGCGCCGCAACAATGGTAGCGTCCATCTCCGCCCAGTATGCTTTAACACGGGCAAGGGCCATCCGCGAGCCTTCTATGCACGCCGACCGCTTCATCGCATTAATGTGCAGCACCGCACCAAGGAACTGCTGCACTAAGCTAAAATAGTTGTTCGGCTTTGGCTTTTCCGGCCATAGCTGATCCACAACAGACCTCATGGTGAGTCCGGACAACCTATTCAGTTCGGCCCATTCGGCTAGCTGGTCAGTCAATGAAAGCGGACGCTCTAGAATGTGGAATTGCGACCAGAACAGCTTGTCCACTTCACGATCTGTCTGACCTTGGAAGTACTTGACCGCATCGGCAGCGCTCGCCGCCAAATCCATATACGCATCTGCCGAACTCCACAGCTGATCCAGAGGGGCATACCATGGATCTCCGAACTTCCTTCGTAACATGAAGGGTTTCCCAGCCGCAATATCCCCGGCTTCCCGCAGCTCCTCCTTCTTCGCTCTAATAGCAGAACGGGTGTCTTTGTCCGCCGCCGTGGCCTTCTCAAGGTCCGTTGCCTTCGCTAGGTTTTCTTTTTCAAGGACCCGACAACGGTCGGCAGTGTCTTTTAATTCTATGGCCATCTTGACCATCTTCTCTTGGCTCTCGCAATGTGCGGCCTTCTCGGCTTTCAACTCTTCGGTCGCCTTCAAAGCAGCCGCATTACTAATCCTCGCTTGTTCCTTGGCTCGGGCAAGTTCTGCCCGCAAGGCTTTCACGGTGACAGCTCCATCTACTGTCACAACATATTAAAGATACTGGCATCATGCTGCTCTTACTTTGTGGCGTTCACCAGATAATAACACTTACCCCGTGCCTCGTCAAGCCTCTTGTTAACAAGCTCGATGTCAGCGTCTGCCGCATCCAGTTGCCGTTTTAATTTGGCAAACTCACTAGTCCGGCTAGCCACCGGAGCTTCCACCACCTGCACACAGGGGCAATCTGGTTATTGCCTGGGAATATGACCCTCTGTTCGCCGCCGTTCTCGACGACAACCAGAGTCTCAGGGTCTACTATCTACACAGGGCACACCTAACATGTGCAGTACTATCACACATTATCTCATGTACCTCAAAGCCTGTCAGTAGACTCATAAAAGCTTCATGTAATCCGCTTTCGGCGGACGAGATTCTCTCCATCACCGTACTCATCAGCATACGGTGTTCTTCTAAGATGGCCGCTCGCCCCACCAACTCCCTCAGAACGTCCGACCGCACACCAGACGGTGCCGAACTCTTTTGTCTGGTCTCTTCGGGAGCCGGACGCTGGGGACTTCGGGGGTCTATGGGATTATCTTCTAGCCTCACCGGATCCGGAGAGGCCCTCCGTGACGACACTTCGGGGTCGCTCGCTTCTTGAGCGGAGGAGTCCGGGGGAGGCGTTTTGCTCTCCATCATCTCTGGAAGAAACCCCCCGAAGACGAGCTCAGCTGAGAGGGGCTAAGGCCCGAACTGCAAGATATATGCGGTGGTTATTCTCTCAGAAAAAAAGATAGCATACCTTTACTATTAAATTATTTTGGATCACTTACGACTCGTTGGAGGGCTGATCGCCCCACGGACTTTGTGCGGCAAAAGCACCCCCCCGAGGCAAGACCCTCTGTGGGAGACTTCTTCTCCCGTTTGGAGGCTTCGGCTTCCGGATCCTCGAAAGCAGTCCTTTTCCTCCCCCGGTTGTCCTCCTTCGTGGAGACGCTCGTTCCCTCGGTTGGAACGGGCAGCGATGGGGGCCCGCGTCCGCCCGTATTATCCCCCCTCCCCCCGGTATCTTCCTTCAAGGGCTCCGGGCAAGGTGCGACCTCAAGCATCTTTTCCAATACCGGATTTTCCAAACCCTCAGGGAGGGGGGCCAAACACCGAATCATCTTCGCCTTTGTTAGCCAGTCCTGGTCAAAAAGCGAACTCTCAGAAATAACTTCGAATAAAAGACAGTGTGTTCGGCTAGAGGATTTCTTACTTGTTCGGCGGCGTGGTTACTGCTCAGGCCCATGTCCTCGGTAATGTCCGGACATTCTACTTGAGGTCCGAAGAATGGCTTGTACATCTCCTCGTGCGTCAGGCCGAGGAAACTTTGAATGGCACGTGGTCCCTCTGGGTTGAACTCCCACAAGCGAAGGGGCCGGCGTTTGCAAGGTTGGACTTGACGAACCAGCATGACTTGTATTACCGCAACCAAATTAAAATCTCCCTCGAAGAGATCTCGGATGCGGCTTTGCGGTATAGACACGTCCTTGGCTGGACCCCAACTCAGACCTCTGCTAATCCATAACATCAGTTGTGGTGGGGGGCCCGAGCAGAAAGTAGGGGCAGCCGCTCACTTGGCACTTCTGGGAGCTGTGACGTAAAACCACTCCCGCTGCCATAATTCGGACACCTCTGGGAAGGAACCTTTCGGCCATGGAGCTCCTGCCATGTTGCCTATTGATGCACCTCCGCACGCTGCATGTTGCCCCTCGATCATCTTCGGCTTCACTTCAAAGGTCTTGAGCCACAAGCCGAAGTGAGGGGTGATGCGGAGGAAGGCCTCGCACACGACAATAAATGTCAAGATGTGGAGAAAGGAGTCTGGAGCTAGATCATGGAAATCTAGCCCGTAATAGAACATCAAACCCCTGACGAAGGGATCCAAAGTGAGGCCTAGACCTCGGAGGAAGTGGGAGACGAACACGACATTCTCGTTGGGTTCGGGAGTAGGGACGATCTGCCCTCGAGCAGGAAGCCGATGCGAAACCTCGGCGGTCAGGTATCTAGCCTTCCTCAACTTCTTGATGTCCTCTTCCGCCACGGAGGAGGGCATCCATCGGCCTTGAAGGCTGGATCCAGACATGATTGAAGATCCGGAGCACCTAACCTGGGCTTTGGGTGTTAGAACTCGGGGCGGGGAAGGGTTCGATTGAGCACGAGAGGGAAAAAGCAAAAACCTTGTCCCTTTACAAAGAGGGTGAATATCAGGCGTCCTCTCCGTAGCCGTTTAGGACTTGCCTATAATCTAGGAGTCCTAGACACAGTTGGGTTACCCACGACCGCATTAATGAGAATCCCGCAATTGAGGGAACATGATCTCCGCTTCGGCAAGACGTGTCAAGAAACCGCCTCGCGTTATGTGTGGAGAAACGGTTTGAATAATCACCAGGCCATGACATAACGTCGTGCTACCAAAACAAGCCAGCAAATTAGATCCGCGAAAATATTATTCTCTCTACGGTGTAATGTGGAACTTATTTTGCAGGGTCGGACACTATCCTCGTATTCAAATTCTTCCGTGATGTATTCGAAGAAGGAACCCGCCTTGCAATGCCGAAGACAATGCTGTGCGCCGGACTCATCGTCATTGAAGCCTGGTTCAGGGGCTACTGAGGGAGTCCTGGATTAGGGGGTCTCTGGACAGCCGGACTATCTCCATTGGCCGGACTGTTAGACTATGAAGATACAAGATTGAAAACTTCGTCTCGTGTCCGGATGGGACTCTACTTGACATGGATATCTCCTCCTTTGTAACCGACCTTGTGTAACCCTAACCCTCTCCGGTGTCTATATAAACCGAAGGGTTTTAGTCCGTAGGACAACAACCATAACATACAATCATACCATAGGCTAGCTTCTAGGGTTTTAGCCTCTCTGATCTCGTGGTAGATCTACTCTTGTACTACCCATATCATCAATATTAATCAAGCAGGACGTTGGGTTTTACCTCCATCAAGAGGGCCCGAACCTGGGTAAAACATCATGTCCCCTGCCTCCTATTACCATCCGGCCTAGACGCACAGTTCGGGACCCCCTGCCCGAGATCCGCCGGTTTTGACACCGACAGGAGCACTCGGTATGATTGCCACGCCTGTTCCCATATATGTGTTTGGATCAGAGATGGCCTCAAGTGCATTGAGACAGTCAGACTCGACTGCCAAATTCGTGCACCCTGGATTTGCTCCAAGATTTAACCCATATCGAATAGCGATTAGTTCGGCTACTTCTACACTCGCCACATGCGGTAATAGATGGGTCGCTGCACCTAGGAACTTACTGTGGTCATCGCGGGCAATGACACCACAAGATCCCATGAACCTATCCGCATAAAAGAAGCATCAACGTTTATTTTAACAACTCCCAAGCAGGCTTCTTCCATGCATGGTCCTGCTTGCGAGTAGGCTGGTCCCGCTTGCGAGTAGGCTGATTTAGAGTGTTTGCTCGTAAAAAATTTGTTGCTAAATCATGGATCGTCATAGCTGCTTGTTGAGGCATCTGAGCTATCTCACCTTTTGTATGGATTCTCCTTTGCCACCAAATAAACCACATTGCTACAAGGGCGAGCTCATCTATAGGAATGTTATGTACTGCCGGCTGTATCTGGATTAGGTTGTGAAGGTTAATAGAGCCTGATCGGTCCTGGCAAACCACCTGTTCAATCTCCTGTGATAGCCCTAGCTCCGTCCGTCCAAATTGTGTGCGCCCCTGTACAAGTCAACAAGCAATGTTGTATATCTTCTAATCTGATGGAACAGATCGAACATTGCGGGATCAGAGGAATATGTCTATTAGCAAGGACACCATAGCACGGAAGAACCTCCTTCAACACTTTCCAGGCAAAGTGCTTGATCTCCCCTGGCAGTCGCAGTTTCCAAAGATCTTTCCAAGCTCCATTTAATGAGGCACTACTTGGGCTAGTCCGATTCAAGTGTTGTCCAAACTCATGCTCAAATTCCACATGGTATGCCGAACGCACGAAAAAGGTCCCAGTCCTTGTATGTAGCCAAGCTACAAAATCTTCAATGACCTCCACATGAAGAGGAATGTAGAATTCTATGCACATCGACTGAAGAAAAGACGACGCTGCGAATAAGTGTCTCATCCCATTTTAGAATACTTTGTTTCACATACATAACTTTCTCATTTTTTAAAACTATTACTTGTTTCAAAACTCTATTATGTAAAAAAGGTATGTATTTTAAATGGTACAGATTACATATTTCTATTTATTAAACGCCCTAGATGTTGCAACTTACAACATAGCTGAGTCAGTCTTATTTGTGAGAGTTACTTAGCGGGCAACAGGAGAAGGTACTATACCATACATTTAAAAAACACCTTAAAATTTTAAAAAAGAGAGTAATAATTTATATTATTGTGTACCAAATACAGAAAGAAAAAGAAGTGCGGCCTGATGTGCAGAATCAGGTCCGCTTACTAGTTAGTACAATGAGGTGGATCACGCTCTTGTTCGAGTTATATCGTCCTCCTCAACTGGCAAAGAGGAATCCTACCCTCTCGTCCAGTCCAGGCATGAACGGCACCACACCGTCACTGTGGGAGCTAGGAACGTTGTTGACCTTTGACACCGAGCATGATCACCTCGCCATAACAAGCACTCCTCGCTGGTTACACTGCGCTACCCCACGGAAGACCATACGCAAAAGGCACTGTGGCTCAAGTCGCTGTTCCGGAGCACTTGGGTCTTTTCAACAGTCTATTGCCGTGGCATCGGCAATGGTACAAGCAAACAGTGGCCTAGACGTTAACGCAACCCCGAAACGAAAGCACGCGGACGAATGAAGCTGGCCAAATCCAACCTACCCACCCACCACTGCATCCGAACAAAGTAGACGCACCGTGGCACCCCCGGAGTCCCGACAGCAACGCGACCCAGTAGAATGGAGCGGGAGAGAGGTACGTACTACTAGATGAAAGGGAGGAACGGGGCCGGGTAGCGGCGCAGTGTGAACGAGAATCCCCGGTGTGGTGCGCGCTTCGGAAAAGAATATGAAATCCACAGAGGATGACGAGCTAGCCTTTCATTTTCATTCCAGACTTTCTTCCCGCACGACCATGAAAACGCCGAGCGAGCTCCACTACCTTCCTGTAACTTCTGCTACAATCTTCTAGTAGCAGCACTCGCTTTGCCTTTGCCCCTTCCACGGCCTCGTCGGTCGGCAACGAAACAGGATGGATGGATCGATGGACCGATCTACGTCCAAGTTGGAGTACTTAATCCGGCAAAGCCTCGGAGCATTATTCCACCACGCCAGGCCAAAAGGCGCTGGCCCCTTTCTGTTTCGGGCAACTTGCGCATGCAGGCCGCGGGGCCCCGACAACATGTCAGGTACTACTACAACTAGCAATAGAAAATGAGCAAAGCAGACCAACCCCCAACGCCCACGCCCATGGGGGCATGGAGCACCACCGCTACCGCTACCACTACGCCTACGGTCTACCCCACGGCGTTCGACGTTCTCCAGCGGAAACTTCTTGTTCTAGAACCTTCGTCTTCTTTCACTCACTGCTGGGGCTGTCAGGCTGCGGCCCCACGCTGTTCTCCGAGCGGCAGCAGATATTTCTCGCTCTAGAACCTTCCGTTGTTCCTTCACTGGTAGCTGCGGGGCCGGTTGGGGCTGAGGTGGTAGAGGCTCTGCACCAGCTCGTCCACCTCATCGTCCACGTCGTCGTCCACCTCGGCGCCGCTCGCCTCCCCTCCCCCGCCCCCGCCTGCCTCCCGATGCCTCTCCTCCAGGCCCAGGCTCAGCAGCTCCTTCCAGAAGCTCTCCGTGTCCTCGCCGTCCGCGCGCCTGCCGTCGCCGCCGTCGGCGAGCCCGGGGCCGTAGCCTTGCGCCGGGGCGCTGTAGCCGGTCTCTCCGTTGCGGGGGAGGAGGTACTCGATGGGGCGGCCGCGCTTCTTGGAGAGGAGCGCCTCCGCGAGCTCCTTCCGCCGGTTCTGGTCCTGCCGCTCCACCAGCATCTGCAGGAAGCTGGGGCTCTTCATGGCGCGCGCCAGGAACACCGTCATCTGCTGCTGCTTCTGCTCCGTGGCGGCCAGGCGCGCCTCCATCTCCTGCATCTGCGCGCGCGTCGCCTGCTGCTCCTGCCTCAGCTTCACCACCTCCGCGATCAGGGTGCCCTTGTCGCGCTGCAGCCGCTGCACCTCGCCCTCGGGCCCGAAATGCCCCACCTCCAGGCACGCACCCTGCTGCTGCCCCTGCTGCCCCTGCTGCAGCAGCGCCGGCGTGCCCGCCGGCGACGACTGAGGCCGACGCCGCCTGATCGTCTTCAGCAGCTCCTTCTGGCCCCGCAGGAACCCCTCCGCCGCGAACTCCCACCTGTCCGGATCAACCTTTCTGAACCCCTGCGATGCAACAAAAACAACCCAATCGGGTTGAGTTTTTCTGGAACAATACCAATCAGGTTCGGTTCGAGTTACATTGCATCACATTTCGCCAAGCAATCGCCATGGATAGATGGATGGATGGATACTGGTACAGCAAGAACAATGCGTACACCAATCGGCAGAAACTTACATAGGTGTTCAGCTGGCGGACGAAGCTGGAGAAGTTGCTGTGCTTGAAGTAGCGGGGGAGGAGCACCATGGAGAAGGCGTGGGCGTCCCACACCACGAAGGTGTTCCCGGCGACGCCCCATGACACGATGGTGTCCATGCTGTGGTCGTCCACCACCTCGTACGTCTTGTTCAGGAACGGGGTAGGCCCGGCCTCGCCGAGGCCGTCCATCGGCCGCGGCAGCTCCGCCAAGGCGCCGCCGCCGGCCCACGAAGATGGGGAAGAGCCCCAGGAAGACGGGGATGAGCCCCACGAAGTCGGCGAGTATCCATCAGCAGCACCTCCGGCGAAGTCAAATTCCTCCTCTTTCACAATGCCGTGAAAGGGGTCCATGATCAAACGACCAAACAAAGTCTAGAGAAAAATTGGAGAGAGGGGATTACTGAGCACCGGTGATCGATCGGACCAAGGAAAACGAGGTCCAGAAAGAATCAAGAACCGGCCAAATTAACCGAAGGCGATCTTCGCTAGAGAAAATGTCGCCCTCCAAACTCCAAAGAACCAAACCCGAGAGTTTCTGAATCAAAAATACCAAAAACAAAATTCAGAACCGCAAGATTAGCAATCAATCAGGGGATACCCGAAGGTCGTTGCAAAATGAAGGGGAAAAGAATCTGCAGTAGTCAAAGTTTGAGCAATCGTCTGAACTAACAATGCTGGTTGACCAATTCAGGGGATCTCCGCTCCTCCGAAAATGGCAGAGCTCCCCATTGACGCCCGGAAGCAGCTGCAAGAGGAGGGTCGGAGGAGGCCAAATGTAAAATCGGAGAGTACAAGAAGAGAGAAGAGGAACAAGGACGGAGAGAGAAGAAGCAGACCAGGCCAGACCGGGGACGGAGAAGAAGGGAGAGGAAAGTACAGTACTATCCCTTTAGGCTTCGTACTTGAGGCGCTTGAGCGAGCTCGTCAGAAGAGGCGCACGGTCACCGCCCATTTATACAGCCCACGTACCAACCCGCCGGGGCTTCCAATTCCGAAAGATCGAGACGGTTCTGGAAGGATTGGAACCATCCCCGGGGCTGGCTTATCCTGTGTGACGTGGCCGGGGAGAGTTCTGGAAGGCCCGGAGCGGGGCGATGGTTCTGGAAGGCTCGAACAAGTAGCCGCTTATCTTATTGCAGGCTGCCGGCGTCGCTTTGCGCCAGCCGGGCGGGACCGGGCGGCCATTGACCGCCGCCTCCGCGCGGAAAGCGCGCCAAGTTGGCTGGCCGCGTGGCGCGCCCTCGTGACGCGATGCGCCTACAGTGGCCGTGGTCGACCGGGATATTTCCCCCCGGGGAGGTCGGCGGCCTCGCTGTCGACGCCCGGGGTACGCACGCGCTTTCTTTTTTGCCTGCGAGCTCAGTTGTTTATGCGGCGCCGTGAGCTTTTGCAGCGGGGAAAGCTTACGCGGCGTGCCTTGTCTGTTGCGGTTGCACGGGAGAGCACGAGGGATGGGGAATTTTCTATCTAGGGGGCTCTGGGCCAGCTCCGAGCCGTCGTCGTCGGCCCAGAACTTCCTAAGAGAGAGAGCCGCGCCGTTCAGCCCGTGGAGAGGATCCGGGCTGTACGGCCTTTTCGTTTACCTGCGGACGCCACGAACGAGAGCGAGCGAGCTCGGGCGCGCTTGGCGCAAGACCGCAGCAGGCAGAGAGGCCACGAACTGGGCGGGCTCGCTCGGCCTTCTAGCGCGCGCGCGCGCAAGCCGGGCAGCGTTACGCTTCCTCTCGGGCTCGTCGTGCGCGCGGCGCGGCTGCCGTCTCCGCCGCGGCGCTCCGGCCACCGGCGCCCGTCCGGGCCGAGGCGACCCACTGGCCATGCCGTGGCCGCGTCCGGACGTGCGGCGCCGCCGTGTGGGCGGGCAGCTGTCCAGCGTGCGCCCCGGTGCGCAATGCTCACCATTCGGCCGGCACAACACGGCGACCGGCCTTCAACGTTACTCTCCGCTCTCACTCGTGGTTGGGGACGGTGGGGAAAATGAACACACGGCTAGCTCACCCAGAAGCTCGACCTCGCCGCTCCCCATTTCGCTTCTCGTCGCCATATATAGATAGAGAGACAGCCGCTTAAACGGTGCGGTGGGCGCCGCGCGCTGGCCATTGGACACCTGTGTGGTGCAAATCGCTTGCAGCGGAGATATTTCCGCCGGAGTGGAAAAGGAAACCGAGCATTTCTCTAGACTTTTCTTTATCGAGAAGGCCCAAACGGAGGCCCATGACTTCAGGGGGAACCGGCTCGTGAGTTGGAAAAAAAAAACCACAATGTTAAAATCTGACGTGAGATTAAAATCAAACTTTTTATTATGGCAAATTATATTATCACAGCATGACAATTGTCATGGCGCAACAATATAATTATTTAAAAGTTTGACATCAGATTTAAGCAAAATCCTAAAAAAACACCTTATATGAGTTAAATGCACAATTGATACACTAAGGGTATCTCTAACATATCAAACTCGATGTTAGAGATACCCTTAAGTTTGCTCTTTTTGCCCTAAAACTTGAGGAGTAAAAGTTTTACACAGATCAAACACGGCCGATCCCCTAAATCCAAAACTTTAGTAAATCTAAATTTTTGACCCCTAAAACATGCCCTCACTCAAACTTGCCCTCACTTTCTCTCACTCAAATTTAGTCCAGGTGTAGGCGTTTGGACTAAAAATATGGAGTTGCATGCCTCCAGACCGACCACGCCACCACCGCTAAAACTAGTGTCGTCAGCCGTCCGCCGCCCCGGTGACCTGGAAAATGAAACCCCGATCACCTCCTGCACCTCCGGCGACCCTTATCAGCGTTGGAATCCGGACAACGACGACAAATTCAACGAAGAGCATCTCGCCGGGGGCCCACGAAGGCAAGGTCGTCATCGTTGTCTCTCCTCTGCTTCACTGTCACCCAGAGCTCCGCCACCTCCTTCCTTAGCTTCTCGTTCTCTCTACTCACCTTCTCTGTCGTTCCCCGTGCAACGTCGAACGCTGGCTTCACCGCCCGCCTCTCCATCGTGACCTTGCCCACGGAGCGAAGGCTTGAGGGCCAGTGAGAAGGAGATGGCACTCGCTGCTTGACGATCATGGTGATGGTCGAAGCATCATGCACGGAGGGGCCTTCGCCAGCGTCGTACCTGAGAACGAGCGAGACAGAGAGCAGAGAGGAGCCTGCGGGATGGTTCCATGTGGAGCATAGGCGGAAGGATGGGAGCGCAAGAACGAACATGGCGAAGGACAATGTGGAGGTCGGCCGTGTGCGCAACGGTGAGCAAGGCGATGGGGAGCTTCACATGGGGCAACGACCCATGTTGTCCTGGAGCTTCAATGAGGCCTTCATGGTGTCGTGGCCAAGCGCCGCATGGTGTGACACGTCGGTTCTTTAGTTTACAAGGCATTCTATGTTGCACGAGGCGCTGTTATTTCGCGGTTGTAGCCCATGACGTGTGTGTGATTGTGTGCATCACTCTCACATCTTCAGCGATCCTCATCAGCACCATGCTTAGGTGCATGCTTCGGTGTGCCAATACCAACTGCCAACCATGCTTCTCATTCACCTCTCTCGCTCTAAGTGCTCGCCGATCCCTTCTTCCTCGACTCTGGTGACACCATGTGAACCCACATATCTTTGTGGGTAGAAGATTTTCGGGATAGGGGATCTGCTAGTTGCTGAAGAGTGATTTCCGTAACAAAAATAGTAAAGTGTGATAGGGAGCACCTTTAAGCACCCCTTAGCGAGGCTCAAATAGACCATTTCCTCATATGTAGGCCTGAATCAGTGCAATTTACACTGTGAGGCGGGGGTTGTTGACTGGGATTTTTTGGGCGGTCAAAAGGATGTAGAACATACCTCAGAGCCTGCATTACCTCAAAGAGACTCTACTGGGCCATACTCTAGGGAAATGCCAAAAGTGCACTGGGAACAAACATGCCCTAACTTGTCCTGACACTGACCCTACAAAACTTGTCCCATCACTCACTTTATTTCACCTACTCCAAAATGCCATGTTTACCACACTAAACTTGTCCAACACGCTGCATCTTGTATAAATCCAGTCGAAACTAGGTGAGGAGACAATGTGTGGCCCACTGAGCCAGCTGTTTTTTTTACAAAACCCCATGTCCACTGTGCGTGCTCCCTCGTGTGGCTATGCACTTTTTGCTTTTCTAGAAAGGATCCCATAATCTACTGAATTGGTATCCCATATTCATATTTTGTTTCTTGTTCTCTCTCAACATGTGTCCCTAGTCCAGTGATTTGAGGGCAACAACGCCATTATGATGGCATGGCCCGATAGTGACGACTTGTGTGGCATTGGCGACATTTACCATAGGGCTCTCCCTCGTTCTTCATTGAGCGAGCTCAGGTGATGACGGCTCATGGACAGAGCATACTTCGATAGTGACTAGGACATACTTCAACAGAATGGTCAAATTTGCCAATTTTTTCATCCACATTTGCCATGCTTTGTCCCATACCTCATTAAACCACATACTAGTAGATCTTAACTACATTCATTATCAGAATAACATGAATTCAATAGGGGATGGGAGGGAGGGGATACAATTTTCATTCGATCTTCACAAACCCTAACTTTTTTTATTAGATTCGCCGTTGCTTCCTACTATCACAAGTGAATACCAAAGATTAAGCTACCTTGTCACATCCAACAATAAAATTTGCCATTTCTAACAAAAATTTAGCACTCCAACCACCCCCAAAACCCTATCATCAATCAAAGTCCGCAAAAAGAACTTAGAAGAATGAGTACTAACCACAATTCAGAGGCTCTCCGCTGCATGGACCAAGCTCTGCCAGAGTATGGTTTCTTCATCGCTTCGTTTTGTTTGTTCTGAACTGAGTGAGTGAGAGAGAGAGAGATGTAAAATACTATAAATGATGAGGTTGATATTTTTTAAAGCCACGCCTCCTCGCATCCCATGTGACCCTCACGTGTTGCTTTAGGTATTTTTTTGGAATAAAACAAACTTCTTCCTTCCAGACCGGCCCGTGCTGACTCAACAAATACCCCCAATTATACTAAATTGAGCGTAGTTTACCATACCAAATGTAATGTTTTCAAGTAGGTGGATTAAAGTGAGCATCCGCGACAAATTGATGTATCAATGGTGCATTTAACTTGTATCTTGTAAAGTTATGTCCGTTCAATGGAGGTGACTAATAAAAAAATTCGAAAAAGGAGTCAATTTTTTTTGCAATCATAGTTTTATCTCCTTTTATTCTGACCTTGTAGCTTTTTTAGAAATACTAGTGAAGTACTTTCATATCAGTTAATCGTGATGATAGTTCAAACAAAAATGTTAGTCATCACCACCATATAAGTACCATGGAGAATCCCTCCACCCAACATCACACTCACTCCATGTGTTGTTGCCTTCTTTCGTGTTGCCATACCAGCGTGTTGCTCACTTTCGTGAGTCAATTATCTTCTCACCACTGTCTGACATGGGCAACCATCCTAACTCTTTAAAGCGTATACTTAGAATCTTTCCTCCAAATTTTGGAAGCTCATCCAAAAGAATCAAAAATTCCTAAACTTCCAAATCTACTGCACTAAATTCAGTCACGGAATCAAGTTGAAAGTACATATATTTGTAATTTGACACCTTCTTTATTTTGTATGGTAGGAGCAAGCTTAGTTGCATGGAGATGAAACCTACCTTCCAAAATAGGAAAAGTGAGGAGTGACACCTGGACGCAAATGAGAAATGTAGTCAAAACTAACTATGCAAGATGTCTGTTGATCTATGAAACCTCCATTAGTTCTGATAGGGTGGTGCAAGATCTCGAACGTATCCGAAGGGAAAACACACAAATATTTTACCTAGGTTCAGACCCTCATGGTGGAAATAATACCCTACTCTTGCTTGATTTGATTGATATATGGGTCGCCTCATGGAGAGAGTTACACTGAAGATCGTAGTCTTTAGCGAGAATCTGAGGTGATTATGAGGTGATGTAAACTAGCCCATGGCCTCTCCTTGTAAAGGCAAGTGATGTTGGGGAACTGATGACCCACAAGTATAGGGGATCTATCGTAGTCCTTTCGATAAGTAAGAGTGTCGAACCCAACGAGGAGCAGAAGGAAATGATAAGCGGTTTTCAGCAAGGTATTCTCTGCAAGCACTGAAATTATAGGTAATAGATAGTTTTGTGATAAGATAATTTGTAACGAGCAACAAGTAACAAAAATAAATAAAGTGCAGCAAGGTGGCTCAATCCTTTTTGTAGCAAAGGACAAGCCTGGACAAATTCTTATATAGAGAAAAGCACTCCCGAGGACACATGGGAATTATCGTCAAGGTAGGTTTCATCACGATCATATGATTCGCATTCGGTACTTTGATAATCTGATATGTGGGTGGACCGGTGCTTGGGTGTTGTCCTTACTTGGACAAGCATCCCACTTATGATTAACTCCTATTGCAAGCATCCGCAAGTACAAAAGAAGTATTAAGGTAAACCTAACCATAGCATGAAACATATGGATCCAAATCAGCCCCTTACGAAGCAACGCATAAACTAGGGTTTAAGCTTTTGTCACTCTAGCAACCCATCATCTACTTATTACTTCCCAATGCCTTCCTCTAGGCCCCAATAATGGTGAAGTGTCATGTAGTCGATGTTCACATAACACCACTAGAGAAGAGACAACATACATCTCATCAAAATACCGAACGAATACCAAATTCACATGACTACTAATAGCAAGACTTCTCCCATGTCCTCGGGAACAAACTAACTACTCACAAAGCATATTCATGTTCATAATCAGAGGAGTGTTAATATGCATATAGGATCTGAACATATGATCTTCCACCAAATAAACCAACTAGCATAAACTACAAGGAGTAATCAACACTATTATTAACCCACATGTACCAATCCCAGACTTAGAGACAAGAATTGGATACAAGAGATGAACTAGGGTTTGAGAGGAGATGGTGCTGGTGAAGATGTTGATGGAGATTGACCCCCTCTCGATGAGAGGATCGTTGGTGATGACGATGGCGATGATTTCCCCCTCCCGGAGCCCTAGATTGGTTCCACCAAGGTTCCGCCTCGTGGCGGCGGAGTCTCGTCCCGAAAGCTTGCTTATGATTTTTTCTCATTGAAAGACTCCATATAGTAGAATATGGGCATCGGAGGGCCACCAGGGGGCCCACGAGGCAGGGCGCGCGCCCAAGAGGGTAGGGCGCGCCCTCACCCTCGTGGCCAGGGTGTGGCCCCCTCTGGAACTTCTTGCGCTTAGTATTTTTTATATATTCTGAAAATGACTTCCATGAAGTTTCAGGACTTTTAGAGCTATGCAGAATAGGTCTCTAATATTTGCTCCTTTTCCAGCCCAGAATCCCAACTGTCGGCATTCTCCCTCTTTATGTAAACCTTGTAAAATAAGAGAGAATAGGCATACGTATTGTGACATAATGTGTAATAACTGCCCATAATGCAATAAATATCAATATAAAAGCATGATGCAAAATGGACGTATCAACTCCCCCAAGCTTAGACCTCGCTTGTCCTCAAGCGAAAGCCGAAATCGAAAAATATTTCCACATGTTTAGAGATAGAAGTGTTGATAAAAATAAAATACAGACATGAGGGCATCATGAGCATTCTTAGAACAGCAACTTATATAATTCTTGTCATATGATCTCTTATGCTAGAGTAACAATTCAATCACAATTTCAAGTATGAATCATAAACTTCATTGAAAACTAACAAACTATAATCTCAGTCATTGGAGCTATTGCAATTTATCATAACATAGGAAAGAGTCAATATAAGAGCTTTTCAGCAAGTCCACATACTCAACTATCATATAGTCTTTCACAATTGCTAACACTCACGCAATACTTATGGGTATGGAGTTTAATTCAGACATAGAGAAAGATAGGGGCTTATAGTTTTGCCTCCCAACGTTTTACCTCAAGGGTAATGTCAACAATAATAGTTCATGAAAACTCACATCCAATTAGCCATATATACCAGGATCTTTCCAACATGTTGTGCTTGCCAAAAGATAAAATGTAAAAAGGAAGGGTGAAGATCACCATGACTCTTATGTAAGGTAGGAGATAAAAGTAAAAGATAGGCCCTTCGCAGAGGGAAGCAGAGGTTGTCATGCGCTTTTATGGTTGGATGCAAAAAAATCTTAATGCGAAAGAACGTCACTTTATATTGCCACTTGTGATATGGACCTTTATTATGCAGTCCGTCGCTTTTATTTCTTCCATATCACACGATCGTATAAAGCTTATTTTCTCCCACACTAATAAGTCATACATATTTTGTTGGGGATATAGCTATCAGTTATGAACCTCCCGGGAGGGGCCTGGTCAGCCCCAATGGCGGGTTACAAAGGAAGCCCAGTAAACTTTAAGATGATAGTTTATCAAATCTTATAGAAGGCCTAAAAGGCCTAGAGGCGGCTTAAGGCCCAATATTGTAAACTGCCGTATGTAAGGAAAGACTTGTAAAGAAAGGCATGTAAAAGAAGTCACCGAGCCGGACACGATTTATGAGCCGGCCGGGACTCTGTAGGCCACCAGGCGTCAACCCGTGTATATAAGGGGATGACCCGGTGGCGGCTTAGGGCAAGAAGAGATCGATAACCAAGCGGGCGAGTTAAGCCTCTTGGTGATCGAAAACCCAGCAATACCAACACAACTAGACATAGGCTTTTACCTTCATCGTAAGGGGCCGAACTAGTATAAAACCTCTCGTGTCCTTTGTCCCGATTAACCCCTTTAAGCTTCCTAGTTGCGATGGCCCTACGACTAAGTCCTTTTGCTAGGACATCTGCCGTGACAATTCCACGACAGTTGGCGCCCACCATGGGGCCAGCGCACGATGGATTTGAGTTCTTGAAGGGAAAATTCGAAGGGCTCAAGGGATACGCTGTGGGCCGGATGACCAAGAGTCGTCGCGGCAAGCTCTACATCGACGACGAAGGCTGGGGCCCTCAGGCCGGCTCAATTGAGTACAGATCCCCTTCGGCGGAATTCACGTCTTCATCGGCCGGATCGGAGAGTCAGGCCCTGAGCCGGACGTCCACACCAACCTCGTCGAAACGGCTGAGCGCGCGAGGACCACCCGTGTTCAATCTATCGTGAAGCATGCCTTCATAGGCTGCGTCCACAACGGTAAATACTCTGAAGGATCGGTGGAGGGCGGTGAGATGGCCGTCTGTTCTGACACTGCATCATCAACGAGCGAGACGGACTCTTTGTACCAGCTGTAGGATGGCATGCTTGGGGGCTGTTCCGATGGCAGCAGTATTCCGGACCCCCTTCAGCCGCCGAATTGGGCCAGAGTCTTCATGGCAGGAACACAGCCTGGGCAGAACTCCACAGCAGCAGCGGCAACATCTACCGGGTCGGCCGCAGCCGAGGCGGGAGACCCCGCACGCCCCCTGGCTCAGATTCTAATGGACCTCATGGATAAACTGACAACTCTGTTGACTGCCATGGTAGAGCCGGCGGATAATGCCCAGCATGACGCAGAGGTGGCACGCGTACGTGAAGAGATGGTACAGGCTAAAGAAAATCTGGCGGCAGAGGAGGTCAGGATGGCAGTGGAGCGGGCGGCTTTGGACGTCCGTGCTCAACAGCTTCAAGCGGAGACTTTCTGGCTCTCGGTGGATCTGAACGCGTCAAACAAGGTCATGAGAAGAAGGCATCAGAAAACTCAGTCACGTCTACCTCTCACGCTCGATCCTAGGAACCTTTTTCGTACACACGGAGCTGGGGGAAGCAACCCGCCGGAGGCAAACCGGATCATGACACCCGGCGCGTCGGTCCAACCGCGCGCCATGGAACCACCTCGTGTAATTACCGCTCCACCTCATTACGTACCAACGCCGCTGGGTCACTTCTCCATTCCCTTGGAAAACCTCATTGCAGCGTCAGCTCATTTGGCGGCTCTCCCGATGGAAGGTGACTCACCGGCGGCGATCGAAACACGGAGGGTGAGAGGACTTCTTCAAACAGCTCTGGCACAGCAGGATGTGTACTCCTACAGTCGAGACATGACCCATTCAACTCCTCGCCCAAGCCAGAGCCCAAGCTACAGTAGGCATATGGATTCAGCTGACATGTCAAGCAATGCTCAACGCCGCAACCAGCCACATAGGTATGAGCCGGTGCAGGCTGGAGCCCTTAACTTGGCGGATCAGGAGAGGATCCCGACAAGAGGCTGAGCGAGCGGTTCAACTGGCAGCAGAGCAGGCGGCTCATAAGACTTTTCCGGCTTATCCAGCAACCTCGGTTGAGGCAGGAGTCGCCACAAGAACCGGAGGTGTTCCTTGCCTGGTGCCGGCCATACGTAATGAGCGTTTGCCAAAAGACTTCAAGGGGCCTCATAAAGTGCCTAATTACACGGCCGACTTGCAGCCTGGGGCTTGGATTGAGAGTTATGAGATGACTATGGAGTTGTTGGAGGTCAGCGACGCAACAATGGCTAAGTATTTCACTATGATGTTGGATGGAACAACTCGTACTTGGTTGAAGGGGTTGCCACCCAATTCTATCGGCTCATGGGCGGAGTTGAAGGCCCGGTTCATCCAGAACTTCAAAGCCACGTGTAAACAGCCTATGTCGATTGTGGACCTAACTAATTGTAAGCAAGAGGACGGTGAATCTACAATCCATTGGGTGCGCCGGGTCAAGGAGATAATACATTCGTCTGATAAGATGGATGCCGACTCAACAGTCTTGATGTTGGAGAAAAACTGCTGTTTTGAACCCCTGAAGCAGAAGTTGGGGCGGCTCAAGCGTGACTGCAATGATATGGGCCAGTTGATGGCGGCTCTCGTCAAGTATGATGATTCTGATAATACCGAAGACCTGGTGTCTGACGAAGAAAAGACGGCGAAGGGAAAGAAGAACGGTAACGACAAGGGTCACCAGCATAACTCGGCAAATCAAGGAGGTAATAAACGTAAGGCTGATGAGTTTCTCGCAAACACCAATGTGCAAGGTGGAAATCAACGGCGCAAGGGCAGGCAACCCCCTCGGTTGGGCGGGTCAGGTCCCACCCTTGTACAACTATTGAATGAGCCTTATCCAAGGCACGACACCCGGGAGAAGCCAGCCACCCACCTGTGGAAAGATTGTACAATTATGAAGGCATTTAAAAATTCAAACGCGTTTGATGGAGGTCACGGCCCGGGCGCCGATTCAGGTGGAGGCGGTTTCCATGGCCCGGGCGCAGGTTCAGGCGGAGGAGGATTTCACGGTCAGGGCCATCCTGGTAACCAAGGAGGATATAATCCACAACTCGGCCAAGGTAATCATCAGCAACAGTCCGGATATCAGAGCAACCCAAAATAGTTGAATAGTGGGCAATACCATGTCTTCACCACTAGTTTATGTAAGAGGGACCAGAAGCTTCACAAGAGGGCCATCAATGCCGTTGAGCCTGCGATTCCATGTTACTCACGTTGGTCAGAGCAACCTATTGTGTGGAGCAGAGAGGATCACCCACCCCAGGTTGACAATCCGGGTAACTTGGCCTTGGTAGTGGCGCCTCAGCTTGGTGGATATAAATTCACTAAGGTACTCATGGATGGAGGCAGTAGCATCAACATCCTCTACTATGAGACGTTCCGTCAGATGGGGTTGACTGATAAGAGTCTTAAGCAGTCTAACACTATTTTTCACAGTGTGGTACCTGGCAAGTCGGCATACCCAGTTGGTAAGATTGAGCTGGAAGTAGCCTTTGGGGATGAGTATGACTCCGGAGCAGAAAAAATAACCTTTGAGGTGGTTAAGATCAAAAGCCCATATCATGCTCTGTTTGGACGGCTGGCTTATGCCAAGTTCATGGCTCGGTCGTGTTATGTATATTTGCAGCTCAAGATGCCGGGTTATAAGGGCACCACTACAGTACATGGAAGCCAGAAAATAGCCTTGGAGTGTGAAGAAGGTGATGTTGCCTATGCTGAGTCTGTTTGTGCAACAGAGGAGTTAAAGTTTTACAAGGATCATGTTGACCCGGCAGACATGACGTCGTTAAAGAAACCAACAATGGAGCATGAGCCGGTGTTGAAGTTCAAATCAACTGATGACACCAAGATGGTTGACTTTGTGCCTGGCGACTCATCCAAGCAGTTCATCATCAGTGCAAACTTGGATCCAAAATAGGAAAGCACGCTCATCGAGTTCATCCGTGAGAATTGGGACATCTTTGCATGGAAACCCGAGGGAACTCGCTGAGCACACTCTCAATATTGATCCAAAGTTTAAACCTGTTAGATAGTTTCTCCGGTGGTTCAATGAGGAAAGGCACAAGGCCATTGGAGAAGAGGTGGCCCGGCTCTTGGCGGCCGGGTTAATTGTGGAAGTCTTTCACCCAGAGTGGTTAGCCAACTCGGTGCTTGTACTAAAAAAGAACGGCACCTGGCGTATGTGTGTGGATTACACCGATTTAAACAAGGCTTGTCCGACTGACCCTTTTGCCCTCCCCTGTATTGATCAGATCATCGATGCTACGAGGGGTTCGCACGTTTAAGTTTCTTGGATGCCTATTCAGGTTATCATCAGATCAAGATGGTAGTCAAAGATCAGGAGAAGCAGCTTTTATCACCCCATTTGGAGCTTTCTGCTATGTGTCTATGCCTTTTGGGCTTAAGAGTGCCCAGGCAACTTACCAATGGTGTGTGTAGAATTGTCTTCACAATCAGATTGGGCGTAATGTTCATGCTTATGTGGATGATATAGTGGTAAAATCCAGGAAATAGGAAACATTGGTCACAGATCTGAAAGAGACGTTCGATAATCTCCCGGTCTACAAAATGATGCTTAACCCGGCTAAGTGTGTTTTTGGAGTCCCAGCCGGCAAGCTCTTGGGGTTTTTGGTGTCCAACCGAGGTATTGAAGCTAACCCGGAGAAGATTAAAGCAATTACATCCCTGGCCAAACCAACATGCATCAATGACGTTCAACGGCTGGCGGGTCGTGTTGCTGCTTTGAGCCGGTTCATAAGCCGGTTAGGAGAGAAGGCGATGCATTTTTATCAGATGATGAAGAAAACAGATGATTTTGTTTGGAGCGATGCTACAAACTCTGCTTTTGAAGATCTAAAGACACAGCTTGCTGAGCCGTCGTTCCATGCTGCTCCAGTTGAGAAAGAGCCGTTGTTGTTATACGTAGCCGCCAACTCACGAGCTGTTAGTGTAGCTATTGTGGTGGAGCGCAAGGAGGTTGGCAAGAAACATCCGGTTCAACGGCCGGTTTACTACATCAGTGATGTGTTAATTGAATCCAAACAACGATATCCACATTGGTAGAAGCTCATATATGGGGTGTTCATGGCAAGTCGGAAGCTTAAACATTACTTTCAGGGTCACCCAATCACTGTGGTTAGTTCTGCTCCTTTGGGAGACATCATCCAAAATAGAGAGGCCACTAGACGAGTCGCCAAGTCGGCCATTGAACTTGGATCTCATGGGTTGAAGTATGTGCCACGTACTGCGATCAAGTCTCAAGCGTTGGTTGACTTTATTAATGACTGGACAGAGATGCAGATGTCGGAGGAGAAACCAGACAACACATATTGGACTATTCATTTTGATGGGTCCAGATAGTTGGCAGGCTAGGGGCTAGAGTTGTTTTAACCTCCCCTCGAGGTGACAAATTTTGTTATGTGTTAAGGCTGATGTTTCCTTGTACTAACAACGCAGCAGAGTATGAAGCCTTGCTCCATGGTCTTCGAGTGGCCAAAGAGATGAGCCTGAGCCGGGTCCGGTGTCTTGGCAACTCAGATTTAGTAGCTCAACAAGTATCAAGCAAGTGGGATTCCAAAGACCCTCTCATGGCGGCTTATCGCCGTGAAGTTGATGTTGTTGCAGGACATTTTAAAGGATATCAGGTGGAGCACATTGACCGTAGGAAGAACGAAGCGGCTGATGCTCTAAGCCGGTTGGGATCTCAGTGTAAGCCGGTGCCACCTAACACCTTTTTGGATGTTTTGCATAACCCATCTATTAAGTTGGCCCACAGAAGAAGATCTAGCCATTCCTGACCCGGAGGCACAGTTGGTGGCGGCTCTTCATGTCATCCCAGATTGGATAGTGTCATTCTTGGCTTACATGACCCGGGGAGAGTTGCCAGCGGATGAGACCCTGGCTCGACAGATAACGCGGCGGTCTAAGGCAATGATGATTTCTGATGGAGAACTATACCATCGCAGCGTCTCTGGAGCATTTCAGCGGTGTGTTTCCTCTGAAGAAGGCCAAGAAATACTTCGCGAGATCAATGAAGGCGATTGTGGTCATCATGCCGGGTCAAAATCTCTGGTGGCCACGGCTTTTCGTCACAGCTTTTACTGGTTGACGGCTCACGCTGATGCAGAGGATCTGGTCAGTAGATGTGATGGATGTCAAAAGTTCGCATGACGAGCACATGTGCCGGCTCAAGAGCTCCGGATGATTCCAATCACTTGGCCGTTTGCGGTCTGGGGGCTTGACATGGTTGGACCTTTCAAAAGGTCTAAGGATAAAAGGACACATCTTTTAGTGGCAGTTGATAAATTCACAAAGTGGGTTGAGGCAGAGCCGGTGAGTAAGTGTGATGTGGCCACGGCAGTTCAGTTCATGAAAAAGGTGATCTTCCATTTTGGTTTTCCACACATCATTATCACTGGCAATGGCACTAATTTATCCCAAGGGGCTATGGAGGAGTTTTGTCAACGTGAGCATATTCGGCTTGATGTTTCTTCTGTAGCTCATCCTCAATCCAATGGTCAAGCTGAGAGAGCAAATCAGGAAATTTTAAAAGGTCTCAAACCCCGGCTTATGGTTCCCTTACAGCGAACGCCGGGTTGTTGGGTAGAGGAATTACCCTCGGTGCTGTGGAGCATCAATACCACACCTAACAGGTCTACAGGTTACACACCTTTCTTCATGGTGTATGGAGCAGAAGCAGTGTTGCCTAGTGACATCCGTCATGACTCGCCCTGTGTGGCGGCTTATGTTGAAGCTAATAATGAACAAGCCAGACATGATGCTCTTGACTTGTTAGATGAGGAAAGAAACTTAGCAGTGGCTCGATCAACAATTTATCAACAGGACCTGCGCCGTTATCATAGCCGCCGGGTTAAGTCCAGGACTTTTCAGGAAGGTGACCTGGTGCTCCGGCTCATCCAGGATCTGTCAGATCCACACAAGTTATCCCCACCTTGGGAAGGACCCTTTGTGGTCAGCAAGAACTTAAACAATGGGTCATATTACCTCATTGACGTTCGAGAGCACAAAGACTCACGTAAGTCGGAAGATGAGACCCGCCGACCATGGAACATTGCTCAACTTCGGCCATACTACACCTCAGCCACCGGCTCTCAGCATGTACATACTTTAATGTTGTATATACTATGATAAGTAATAAAGCAAGACCATCAGTCTCTTTTCTTTTCAAAAGATTAAGCATCTTTGTTGCTTCTTATTTTCAAATGACTATTAAGGAGCTGATCATATTTGAATCAAGTTTAACCTTTTTGGTCCGGCTTATGATCGTATTCGAATCTAGCCGCAACTATCATGGTCACTTGGGGGCTTCCTGTTCAAACATAGGTCGTATTCGAACCAAAGAGAACATAGCTGTCGTAACCCTCTTGATCGGCTCAAGGCCAAACTCACTAGGGGGCTTCTTGATCGTATCCGAATCATAGCTTAACCCCTTTTGGGTCCGACTTGGATCGTATTCGAATCAGGGTCGTTAAAAACCTCTCAAGATCATTTGGGGGCTTCCTGTTCAAACATAGGTCATATTCGAACCAAAGAGAACATAGCTGTCAGTACCCTCTTGATCGACACAACGCCAAAGCCACTGGGGGCTATATGGTCGTATTCGAACCTTAGCTTAACCCCTTTGGTTCGGTTTACTGATCGTATTCGAATGAGAAACCCCCAACCTTCAAACACAAGGTTAAATCGTATTTATTACCTGTTATTACCTGTTATTTGCCTTTTAGTTCTTTGTTGTCTCAATTTCACAAATAATTTGCATGGTCTTTTTCGCCGGCTGGACTATTTGACAACAAAGCCACCAAGGTATGATGATCATTAAGTATTCAGAAGCATTTACTTCTCAAAAAGATTGAGTTATCAACTTCATTACCCGGGTTATTTAAACCGGTGGTCTAAAGATCAAAGGTACAAGTATGACTATTGTTTACAAGCAATTGCCTACTGTATTAATCAAAGGGTTATTTTCAGCCTTGTTCTCTTTTTATGTCTGTTTCTGTTTTCTACTATGGTAGACATATTGGCTATAAGTCGGGTGTTCTAACCCGTTCAATACTAAGCCGTCAAGCCAGTTTTTTCTTTTGTGTCTACAGGCACAGAGATGAAGTATTGCAGGAACAATCATAAATATGATGCATATATTGCCATCAGGAAATACAGAATCACACACAGTGTTTTATGGACGATGGCATAGGCAAGGCATTCAGTGTTTTCATAGCTAATCTATTACAAGGCTTTTTATAAGCCGATGAAGATGGTTATTACTCCTCCCTCGCCGGTTCACCGCCCTCTGCTGATTGGAAGCTGGGTTTTGACCAGTCAAAACCATTCACAGCGACGAATTCTGCTTCTTCGTCAATCAGGCTGGCCGGGTCAACTTCCGGAGCAAATGTATTTTCATGAACAGGCGGGATTAAATCTATCACCTTGTCGATATTCTTATTTTCAACATCAAAACCCGGCTGATACTTGTCGATATTGGTTTCATCTCCAATAATAGTCGCCTGAGGTCGGACTCCGCGCACACAAGCCATGAACTCATCTTATTCAAAGGGAGATCCATCTTCTTTCACGGTAGGATACCCTCTGGCCACGTCCGCCGGGTCTAGATCTGGCACCCAAGCCTTGGAGCGACTCAGGGTAGTCAAAGCTCCGGCTCTGGCACAAGAGCGCTTCACTTCTTGGAACCTGGCGGGTAGAATTGATAGCTTCTTTAAGACATCGCTGAGCCGGTTGGGTCCTTGATTGGCAGGAGAGATAACGGCAAGTGCCCGTTCTGCGCCAATAAATAATTGCTCCACTAAGGTATACACTGCCTTCAGTTTAATCACATGGTCTTGGCTTAGATTCTTGCTTCGTGGACCTGCACATATTTTATAAACAAAGAGTCAGCTGGCGGCTTATATTCCGGGTCACAAAACAGTACACAAGATCAAATACAGATGGCTTACCAAAGATGGCGACAACCATTTGAGACACCCAGCCCTTTAAACCGGTCAGCTCTGTTGAAACCTCTTCAAAGGCAACTTCGGCCTTCTCGGTGCGTTGTGTCAGAAGCGTTTTTTCTTCCGCCCAGGTTTTCTTCTTGGCGATAAAGGTGGTTTTTATTTTTTCTGTCTCAGAGAGACTTACTTGCAGTTTGGAGTTAGCAGATTTGATTTTTGCCTCCTGATCCGCCAGCCAGGTTTTTGCATCAGTTAGTTGCAAGCTCAGTTTAGATAAGGCATTCTACAAAAAACATACACAGATGAGTCAAGATTTCAATTCAGGTTCAATAGTCAAGATTCAAGTCTCAAGTACTTTACAAAAACCACTTGACACTTGGGGGCTAATGTATGCCAAAACAATTTCTTATGACTCTACAAACATACTTTAAGTCCCAAGCACTTTATAAAGTAACAGCACTTGGCACTTGGGGACTAATGTATGCTATTCAGCAAGTTTCTCAAGGTTAAGCCGGATTACAAAGTTCTTTGGATACGGTACAAGACAATTATCAAAATTTAAAGCACCGGCTCATTTATGATCAAATGAACCGGCCCTTGGGGACTACAGGTGAAGTTTTGTTCTATTTTGTTGAACTCAAGAACAGTTTCAAAGATAAAAGTTTTAGCCTATATCATAAAGTCTACAGATCATCCTGGTTCCCTCATAATCTGAAGACTTGGGGGCTGGTGGAATATAAGTAAGCCGGAAGAACATACCTTGTATTTCAGCTGCAACTGTTTGACCATTTCAATCTCTGAGTCGCGACTCGAGTGCACATGGTTGAGATAGCCGGATAAAATATCGTTGGCGTTCAGATGATCATAATGTGCAACATCAAAGCGCACTTTCTATCTCTCCAATGCCTCTTGTTTCGCCGCGTGGCGAGCCAACACGGTTGGATTCCTCGGCTCAACAAAGCGGCTCCCGGTGATCAAAACGTCTTGCGCAGACGGTGATGGCGGGTTGGCCGAGCTCGATGGTCCAGTTGTGGAAGGGTTAATGGTATTATCATCAACCGACGGCTCAGGAGGATTTGCTTCTGCATTGACAGGCGGGTCTTCTGGAGTTTCAATTGATGGAGGAGAAGGTGGCCTCGTCGGTTCAGGTGCAAGGACTGGCGGGTCTTCCACCGGCTTAGTTACCTTGGCCTTCTTAGACTTAGCTTGACCACTAAGAGAAATATTATAGGACTGTCAGTATAAGGATACAGTTTGAAAAAATATGGAGGAAAGAGGATTTTTTCCTTACCCAGGGGCAGTCTTGAAGGCCGGAAACTGGGTCTGAGACGAGTCGCCAGAGGAGCGAGATACCTCCTGCAAAGATAAGACAAAGTAAGTAATGCAAGGGAGGAGATCCATTAACAGAAAGTCAAAGATAAAGAAATAAACCCCGTTCTAGCGTTTTTGACGAGTTTGTTGAAGAACAACAGCCGGTTCGTCTTCGGTCCGGGTTTGACGGCGGCTCTCATGTTGCTGCTTGTTCAAAAGAAAGTGAGGGTCCAGATAAGCTAAAGGGTGTGAAAACCTTACTTTCCGGGTTACGAGTCGAAGTTTCTGTCTTGGCAAATGGGCTAAGTCGAAGGAAGTAGTTACCTCTTCTTCCACGGCCTGACTGGCCCTAGTGTCGTCCTGGTAATGATCAGTGTTAATAAAATTATTAAAAAATTGGCCAAGGGAGTCAAGGGCTACCTCCGACTCAGAAATATCGTCAAGCCTCATCAAATCTCCAGCAGTGCTCTTCTTCTTCTTTTTCGACGTCTGAGTCGTTTTCTTGGCGTTTATGGCGGCGGCTCTCGCCTTCTTGGCAGATTCGTGGTCATATTTAGCTTTCCAGAAATCAGATTTGGCATGTAGACAGGTAAAAACAAGATGAAAGGTCAGGTAAGTATTAAACAACACGGCTGGGAAAATACAAAGGAGAGAGATCAGAGTTTCCTTACTTCTGGCACCGGGTTAAGCTTGCAGAAGGGGTTTAACCCGACGATACTGCAGTCTTCATATTTTCCGTTCACCAGAAGGGTTGACATTGAAACAATATTTTTCTTCCGTTAGTTGAGCAGAGCTGTGACGAAGAGAGTCATCTGGGCCTCCACCATAATCGTACATCAATTTTGACCGACGACTTAGAGGGATAACCCGCCATGAGATCCAGCAGCGGGTCAGATCAACTCCGGTTAAGCCGTTTCCTAATAAGGCATTAATCCTCTCTATTGATGGGATCAACTTCTTGCGTTCGACAGCAGTAAGCTTGTCAGGGAGCGCAAACTTGGAGTCAAGACGTTTGGGGCGATAACCCGGCAGTGGCTTCTCGTTTGCTGGTGAAATGTCTTGACAATAGAACCAAGTCTGATTCAGTCTTTTGGATGACTCGGCAAGACTATGAGGGGGAAGACAGCGCCCCGCCGACGCTAAATTGAGATGCCTCCAAGCTCCAAGCTAAGTCCGTTGGTGCACTCGTTCTGCCGGTTCAGATAAAAATATTCTCTAAATAGCTCCATGGTCGGCTCTTCTTGAAGATACACCTCACAGAGCACTTGGAAGTTACAGATGTTAGAAAGGGAATTGGGCCCGATATCTTGAGGGTGGAGTTTGAAAAAGTGGAGGACCTCTCTGAAGAACTTTGAGCCGGGCGGTGAGAAGCCACGGTTCATACGGTCAGTAAAAAAAATCACTTCGCCATCTCTTGGATTGGGCCATTCTTCGTCCGGTTCAGGGGCACGGTAAGACATGACGTCTTTTCCTGGCAAAAATCCTATGGAAAAGAACTCCTTCAAACGTTCCTCGGTTATGGTTGAGGGAACCTAGTTGCAGATGGTCGGCGCTTTGGACGGCATGATGTTCAAAAACGAACTGAAAAGAAAGGCAACATGCTGGTTCAATTCAATGGTGAAATTAACATTTAAATGATGATAATACAGGGGAGTAATGGCGGCTTAGTTAAGGGCTAATGCCATATAAGGAAAAGTAAGCCGGCACAGTAAGCCGCCATGACTACAGATATTTGAGAAAGAAAATTCATCTAAGTGTTGAGACAAACAAGTTTCCTAATTGCTTGGTGTCAGTGTCAAAACCAGCGGATCTCGGGTAGGGGGTCCCGAACTGTGCGTCTAGGCCGGATGGTAACAGGAGGCAGGGTACACAATGTTTTACCCAGGTTCGGGCCCTCTTGATGGAGGTAAAACCCTACGTCCTGCTTGATTGATATTGATGATATGGGTAGTACAAGAGTAGATCTACCACGAGATCAGAGAGGCTAAACCCTAGAAGCTAGCCTATGGTATGATTGTATGTTATGGTTGTTGTCCTACGGACTAAAACCCTTTGGTTTATATAGACACCGGAGAGGGTTAGGGTTACACAAGGTCGGTTACAAAGGAGGATATATCCATATCCGTATTGCCTAGCTTGCCTTCCACGCTAAGTAGAGTCCCATCCGGACACGAGACGAAGTCTTCAATCTTGTATCTTCATAGTCTAACAGTCCGGCAATGGAGATAGTCCGGCTGTCCGGAGACCCCCTAATCCAGGACTCCCTCAGTAGCCCCTGAACCAGGCTTCAATGACGATGAGTCCGGCACACAGTATTGTCTTCGGCATTGCAAGGCGGGTTCTTCTCCGAATACATCACAGAAGAATTTGAATACGAGGATAGTGTCCGACCCTGCAAAATAAGTTCCACATACCGTCATAGAGAGAATAATATTTTCGCAAATCCATTTTGCTGACTTGTTTTGGCAGCATGACGTTATGTCATGGCCCGGTGATTATTCGAACCGTTTTTCTTCAACCAGCTCCACACATAACGTGAGGCGGTTTCTTGACACGTCTTGTCAAAGCAGAGATCGTGGTCCCCCAATTACGGGATTCTCATTAATGCGGTCGTGGGTAACCCAACCGTGTCTAGGACTCCTAGATTATAGGCAAGTCCTAAACGGCTATGGAGAGGACGCTTGATATTCACCCTCTTTATAAAGGGACAAGGTTTTCGCTTTTTCCCTCTCATGCTCAATCGAACCCTTCCCCCGCCTCGAGTTCCAACACCCAAAGCCCAGGTTAGGTGCTCCATATCTTCAATCATGTCCGGATCCAACCTTCAAGGCCGATGGATGCCCTCCTCCGTGACGAAAGAGGACATCAAGAAGTTGAGGGAGGCCAGATACCTGACCGCCGAGGTTTCGCATCGGCTACCTGCTCGAGGGCAGGTCGTCCCTACTCCCGAACCCAACGAGAACGTCGTGTTCGTCTCCCACTTCCTCCGAGGCCTAGGCCTCACTCCGGATCCCTCCATCAGGGGTTTGATGTTCTATTACGGGCTAGATTTCCACGATTTAGCTTCGGACTCCTTTCTCCACATCTCGACATTTATTGTCGTGTGTGAGGCCTTCCTTCGCATTACCCCTCACTTCGGCCGGTGGCTCAAGACCTTTGAAGTGAAGCCGAAGATGATCGAGGGGAACATGCAGCGTGCGGAGGTGCATCAATAGGCAAGATGGCATGAGCTCCATGGCCGAAAGGTTCCTTTCCAGAGGTGTCCGAATTATGGCAACGGGAGTGGTTTTACGTCACGGCTCCTAGAAGTGCCAAGTGGGCGGCTGCCCCCACTTTCCGCTCGGGCCCCCCACCACAACTAATGTCATGGATTAGTAGAGGTCTGAGATGGGGTCCAGCCAAGGACGTGCCTATACTGCAAAGCCGCATTCGAGATCTCTTCGAGGGAGATTTTAATTTGGTCGTGGTAATACAAGTCATGCTGGTTCGTCAAGTCCAGCCTTGCAAACGCCGTCCCCTTCGCTTGTGGGAGTTCAACCCAGAAGGACCGCGTGCCATTCAAAGTTTCCTTGGCCTGACGCACGAGGAGATGTACAAGTCATTCTTCAGACCTCAAATAGAGTGTCTGGATACTACCGGGGATGTGGGCCTGAGCAGTAATCGCGCTGCCGAAGAAGTAAGAAATCCTCTAGCCGAACACACTGTCTTTTATTCATAATGATGTTATTTCTGAGAGTTCGCTCTTTGACCAGGACTGGCTAACGAAGGCGAAGATGATTCGGTGTTTGGCCCCCCTCCCTGAGGGTTTGGAAAATCCAGTATTGGAAAAGATGCTCGAGCTCGCACCTTGCCCGGAGCCCTCGAAGGAAGATACGGGGGGGGGGGGGTAATACGGGCGGACGCGGGCCCCCATCGCTGCTAGTTCCAACCGAGGGAATGAGCGTCTCCATGAAGGAGGATAACCAGGGGAGGAAAAGGAGTGCTTCCGAGGATCCGGAAGCCGAGGCCTCCAAACGGGAGAAGAAGTCTCCCATAGAGGGTCCTGCCTCGGGGGGGGGGGGGGTGCTTTTCCCGCACAAAGTCCACGGGGGGATCAGCCCTCCAACGAATCGTAAGTGATCCAAAATACTTTAATAGTGAAGGTATACTATCTTTTTTCTAAGAAAATAACCACCGCATATATCTTGCAGTTCGGGCCTTAGCCCCTGTCAGCTGAGCTCGTCTTTGGGGGATCTTCTTCCAGAGATGATGGAGAGCGAAACGCCTCCCCCGGACTCCTCCGCTCAAGAAGCGGGCGACCCCGAAGTGTCGTCATGGAGGGCCTCTCCGGATCCGGTGAGGCCAGAAGATAATCCCATAGACCCTCGAAGTCCCCAGTGCCCGGCTCCTGAAGAGAGCAAACAAAAGAGTCCAACACTGTCTGGTATGCGGTCGGACGTTTTGACGGAGCTGGTGGGGCGAGCGGCCATCTCAGAAGAACACCGTACGCCAATAGGTACGGTGATGGAGAGAATTTCGTCCGCCAAAAGCAGATTACATGAAGCCTTTATGAGTCTACTAACCGGCTTTGAGGTACGTGAGATAATATGTGATAGTACCGCACATGTTAGGTGTGCCCTGTGTAGATAGTAGCCCCTGAGACTCTGGTTGTCGTCGAGAACGGCGACAAACAGAGGATCATACTCCTAGGCAATAACCAGACTGCCCTTATGTGCAGGTGGTGGAAGCTCCGGTGGCTAGCCGGACTAGTGAGTTTGCCGAATTAAAACGGCAACTGGATGTGGCAGACGCCGACATCGAGCTTGTTAACAAGAGGCTTGACGAGGCACAGGGTAAGTGTTATTATCTGGTGAATGCCACATAGTAAGAGCAGCATGATGCCAGTATCTTTAATATGTTGTGACTGCAGATGGAGCTGCCACCGTGGAAACCTTGCGGGCAGAACTTGCTCAAGCCAAGGAACAAGCGAGGATTAGTAATGCAGCTGCTTTGAAGGTGGCCGAAGAGTTGAAAGCCGAGAAGGCCGCACATTGCGAGAGCCAAGAGAAGATGGCCAAGATGGCCGTAGAATTAAAAGACACTGCCGACCGTTGCTGGCTCCTTGAAAAAGAAAACCGAGCGAAGGCAACGGACATTCAGAAGGCCACGATGGTGGACAAAGACACCCGCTCTACTATGAGAGCGAAGAAGGAGGAGCTGCGGGAAGCCGGGGATATTGCGGCTGGGAAGCCCTTCATGCTACGGAAGAAGTTCGGAGATCCACGGTATGCCCCTCTGGATCGGCTGTGGAGTTCAGCAGATGCGTATATGGACTTGGCGGCGAGCGCTGCCGATGCGGCCAAATACTTCCAAGGTCAAACAGATCATGAAGTGGACAAGCTGTTCTGGTCGCAATTCAACGTTCCAGAGCGTCCGCTTCCATTAACTGATCAGCTAGCCGAATGGGCCAAACTAAATAGGTTGTCCGGACTCGCCATGAGGTCTGTCGTGGATCAGCTATGGCCGGAAAAGCCAAAGCCGAACAACTATTTCAGTTTAGTGCAGCGGTTCCTTGGTGCGGTGCCGCGCATTAATGCGATGAAGAGGTCGGGGTGCATAGAAGGCTCGCGGATGGCCCTTGCCTGTGTTAAAGCATATTGGGCGGAGATGGACGCTACCACTGTTGCGGCGCAGGGTTCAGCCATAGGCCGAGTGGCTGCCGAGCACTATTTCGAGGAGGTTCTCGAGGGTGCTCGTTTGATAGAGGCCCAGTGCTCGAAGAATATTATGTTTGAGTGATATGTATTGTCATTGTAAACACAATGCTTTTATGAAATTTTGTAAGGCTATGTTTATACTTTTGCCTGAAAGTAGTATGATGCCTCCTGTGCGGCCGTTTATATATACATGTGTATAACCTGAAAGATTGTAGTCGTCGGCTTCAACCCTCACTCATATAATGCGGAGGTGCTCATGAAAGATGCGTGTTCACACTTAACTCAACGTCTTGGTCCTATTAAGGAGGTGATAGCGTAGCGAACGAGGCAACCAGACTGCCCATATGTGCAGGTGGTGGAAGCTCCGGTGGCTAGCCGGACTAGTGAGTTTGCCGAATTAAAACGACAACTAGATGCGGCAGACGCTGATATCGAGCTTGTTAACAAGAGGCTTGACGAGGCACAGGGTAAGTGTTATTATCTGGTGAATGCCACATAGTAAGAGCAACATGATGCCAGTATCTTTAATATGTTGTGACTGCAGATGGAGCTGCCACCGTGGAAACCTTGCGGGCAGAACTTGCTCAAGCCAAGGAACAAGCGAGGATTAGTAATGCGGCTGCTTTGAAGGTGGCCGAAGAGTTGAAAGCCGAGAAGGCCGCACATTGGGAGAGCCAAGAGAAGATGGCCAAGATGGCCGTAGAATTAAAAGACACTGCCGACCGTTGCTGGCTCCTTGAAAAAGAAAACCGAGCGAAGGCAACGGACCTTCAGAAGGCCACGATGGCGGACAAAGACACCTGCTCTGCTATGAGAGCGAAGAAGGAGGAGCTGCGGGAAGCCGGGGATATTGCGGCTGGGAAGCCCTTCATGCTATGGAAGAAGTTCGGAGATCCACGGTATGCCCCTCTGGATCGGCTGTGGAGTTCAGCAGATGCGTTGTCGGGTGGTAGGATCGACATATGCCAACGGGTGGCTTATCATTGCGGGGGCCAAAAGAACGTCGCCGGTGCCTGGAAACGGGATGAGGCGTAGACATGCACGCCGGCGAATCTTACCCAGCTTCAGGGCTCTCCGGGGAGATAACACCCCTACTGCTGCTCTGCGGGGTCTCCGCATGGTTACTAAGTTCACAGGTGGCTACAATGCTCCTTGAGCTGTTTGGGGAGGAAGGAGGAAGAAGGGCTTAGCACAGCCTGCCTCTCCTTGTAAGTGTCTATGTCTAGAGAAAGAGTTCAACCCTTTGCATGGGTGCACCGGGGGGTTTATATAGGCCTACCCCCCGGGGGTACAATGGTAATCCGACTGGGCGCGAGGCCCAGCTGTCTGTGACTATGCTCGCCGGCTTCTCCGCCGGCTTCTGGGGCCCGCCGGCTGGTGGGTCCCGCCGACTGCCGGCTCCTGGGACGACAGGCCGGCCCCACCGGCCAGGGCCTGGTCGGCGGCCGGTTACTGTTGCTCCGTGTTTGTTGGCGCAGGCTTGGTCGGGGTAAGCGTGGCTACAGTAACGCCGCCTTGGCGGGCGATTACTGTAGCCCCGCCGCACCTTGTCTTCTTAATGGGCGTCTCCTTCGGGGAAGGCGGCAGGCCGGCTGCGAGAAGCCGGCCCTCTGTCTTGCTGGCTTGAGAGGAGGGGTGGCCGCCTTCGGCATCTCTCTGCCCGAAGGGGCCCACCGCCTCGGGGGCCACACTGGCGGCCCGTCGTGGACGGCGTCAGAGCCGCCGCGGCTACAGTGCCGCGCCGGGCGGGCCGCAGTTGCCCGCACGACGCGCTGTACCAGGCGTGCTCCGGATTTTGGGGGTGGCAGGCTCCACTGTAGCCACGCCCCGCTTCATCATCGCAGAGCGGACGCGTACATCGCGGGTACGGCGTTGACTGCTTTGCCGGAGCCGTCCCTGCGATAGCCGGCCGTGCCATAGCCGGCCTAGTCATAGCCGGCCCTGCCGCAGCCGGCCATGTCGTAGCCGGCCCTCTATAGTTTTCTTTGCGGGGGTAGAAGGAGCGGGCCGCCCCCCGAGCCGGCTAGGAAGTTAGCCGGCTAGGGGGGAAGCCGGCCTAAGTCTTGAGTCTTCTTATGAGCCGGACGGGCTCACAATTTTTTCTGAGGGGCCAGGGGAAGCCGGCTGGGCAACCCGTGGCTATTTACCCCGACAGTAGTCCCCGAAGGCGGGCGAGCTTCATGGCAGATGGAAGGACGGGAAGCTAGGCCGGCTTCATACCGTGAGGAGCCGACTGCGTCGTTGCAGCCGGCTTCAGAACGCTTTTCTTTATTAGGGCGACCGTGGTTGACCCGCGGGCCGGCCGCGGGCCCCATGACGAGCCACGTGGCGGGGAAGTCCTGCCGTCGCACGTGCGCGACGGGACGCCGCCGCAGGCCCGGGCCCGCCACTCCCTAGCCTCGGCCCGGGCGCAGATCTTCTGTGGCCCGAGGGGGCTGCTCGCCTCCCCGCGGCCGTTACCCCGCGTCATCAAGGCGCGTAATTAGCGCGAGCGTGGGGGAGATGGGCACGATTGATCCCCACGATCCCCCACGCTGCGCCTCCTCGTCTCTGGCGCACGCGCCTACAAGTAGGAGGGGAGGGGGAGAGGCACGGGCCTGTTCGCTCCCCCGCTCCCCATCCCCCTGCTCTTCTTCTTCCTGCTCTTCTTCTTGCTCGACGCAGCTTCGCGCCGTCGCCCTCCCACGTCGCCATGTCGCTGGCCTTGTCGAGCTCGTGGGACGGGTCCAACGTTCACGACGAGCACATCGAGTTCCTCCGCCAGACCCGGCGTCTGCCCGCCGCCGACCTCGTGTAGGTGCGCCTGGTGCCCACGAAGGAAGTCTCGCCGGCGCCGGAGGAAGGCGAGCGCGTCGTCTTCCGCACGCACTTCCTCCGGGGCTTCGGCTTCCCGGCGAGCTGTTTCATGCGATCGTTTCTCGAGTTCTACAATCTTCAACCGCACCACGTCACGCCCAACGCGGTGCTCCAACTCTCGGCCTTCGTCACGCTCTGCGAAGGGTACTTGGGGGTGCTGCCGACGCTGGAGCTCTGGGCAGAACTGTTCCAGAACAAGCTCGGCACCGTCTCCGCCGGTGTGCCGGCTCCCTGCGGCGCCTTCATCGCGATGAAGAGGGCTTGCGATGACAACCCCTTCCCCCACATTCCTCTGATCCAGTCGGTCAAGCTGTGGCAGAAGTCTTACTTCTACGTCAAGAACGTCGCCAGGCACGGCGACTACGTCAATCTGCCGGCTTACGTAGCCGGCCCGCCGACTGGGAAGCGGCGGACCTGGGGCTACCGGTCGAAGTCCCTGTCTCCAGCGGGGAACGCTTCCATCTCCCGGCTTCGGGTGATGATCCAGTCGGAGGGTCTGCTGGCGTCCGACTTGGTAACCGCCTTCGTCGAGCGCCGGGTCTTGCCTCTCCAAAGCCGGCCGCACATGATATGCCAGATGAGCGGCCGGTTCGATCCCTGACGGCTGAGTACCTGGGAGATGCCGCACGCCGAGGTGGCTCTGATGGCGAACTATGTCGCCAACTTGAAGCTCACCGACGAGTGGCAGTTCGGCAAGGCGCCGTACTCCCGCGCCCAGCCTCCGCCTATGGTAAGCTTTTCCTCTCGTCGTCAGCCGGCTTGGGTTAGCTGGCCTCTGACCAGGCGACCGTTTTTCTCTTTTTCCTTTATCAGAATCCTCTCCTCCCGCTGCCAGCCGGGGCAGCCGGAGTCGACCGGGAGTATGCTCCAGACCGCATGGTGGATGACCCCGACGACCCGGATCTCTCCGCCGTCGCCATGGAGGACGCCGCCACGGGGGGTGCCGCCGAGCTCGGCGGCACCGGGCTCTCGGCCAGCTTCGACGACTGGCCGGACGACTTCGAAGCCAGAGAACTCCCTCGCCGCCAGTCGGCAACCGACTGCCGCGGCGCGAGCTCGTCCGCCGCGCCGACTGCCGGCGGCGGGAAGGGAAAACGCCGGGCCGCGCTCCCGCTCTTCGGAAGCCGGCCGAAGAAACCGAAGGCCTCCGCCGCGGCCACGAAGCGCGAGGAGGCGGCGGCGAAGGCGACCCGCTTTCGGAAGGTGGTGAAGAAACCCCCGTCAGTCTCCGCGTAAGTCTAGTGGCCGCCTGCATGCTTGTTATTCTGAAATTTTCTTTCCTTGAATGTTTTCTGATTTCTTGAGCAGGGCGCCGCTCCCCCTTGAGAGAGGCCCAGCCGGCTCCGTGGTCGGGCCGGGTGTCGGCTCTTTAGGGTCCCGCCGAGTGGACCCCCGCGCCGAACTTGATGCAGCCACGCAGCGCAACGCACGCGAGGCGCGCCGAGAGAGGGAGGCGGCCGAGCGGGCGACGGCGGAGCGAGAGGCCGCCCAAACGGCGCCAGGTCGAGCGAGCGCGGCGGCCGAGGCTCCATCGGAGCGGGCGGCCGTGGAGGCGGAGGTGGAAAGCGCGCGCAGCCAGACTCCGCTGCTCGCCATCCCCCTCCAGACCTTGGATCCGGACGTCCCTCTGCCCACGGCGGAGGAGATTATCCCCGAGCAGCCGCCGGTGCAGAGGGGCGAGGTCGTCGAGGGATCCGCTGAGAGGACGTCGCCAGCAGCGCCAGCCGGAGCAGGCGAAGGCGGCCGATCGTCGGCGGTGCCGGAGGAGCCGGCCCAGGCTACACCCAAGGCCGGAGCCGGCCTTGAGATCGAGCCGGCGGCGGGCCGGCCCGCCGGAGGGGGCACGGCCCCGCCGGACACGCGCCGAGCCGCGGGAGCCGAGCGGACGGCAGACGCCCTGGAGGCGGCCAGCTCCGCCACGTCCGGGTGGACTCCCAGCGGAGGGAGCGGCGAGCTGAACGTCGCGGCCCAAGAGGTTCGGAGCCGGTTGCAGGCACAGGCCGGCCTCCTGAGGCAATTCACTCAGGAGTTTCTGTCGACGCAGTCTGCAATCCGGGTAAGTCTTCACTCCTTGACCGCTCTGGTCCTTTGAATTTTTTCCGTGGGGGCGCGCTAGCGCACCCACTGGGTGTAGTCCCCGAGATCCGGGCCGACTGCAGCGCAGTCGGGTCGGATCTTACTAGACGACTATGCTGACTTTTTTTTTTCTGATCTTCAGGATTATCACAACTCTCGCACGGCCGCCTTCAACTCCCAGGCTCGGGAGCTAAGCCGGAGGACCGAAGACCTCGCCAGCAGCCGGCGTAAGTGTCTTGTCATTGTTAACTTCTCGTGGGGGCGCGACAGCGCACCCACTGGGTGTAGTCCCCGAGATCCGGGCCGACTGCAGCACAGTCGGGTCGGATCTTTCTTAACGACTTTCCCTTTGCTGATTTTTCTCTTTATTTCTCGCTCGTGCAGAGGCCAACGCCGACTTGCGGAGGGAACTCAGTGTGGTGCAGGCCGCTCTTCGTGCCAAGGACGCCGAGTACGCTGATCTGGCTCAAGAGCGCGACCGCCTGGCAACGAAACTGGCCGACCAGGAGAAGAGCCACAAGGCGGCCCTGCAAAAAGCGTAGGACGACGAGGCTACCCTGAGGGTGGAGTTCGGGGCCAGGGAGGCGAGCTGGGCCGAGACGTGCTGGGCACTGGAAGAAGGCTTCGGCCGGGTCGAGGATCTTATTGACGGTAGGCTGTCTTCCTTGCTCTTCTTCCAATCGCCGGCCGCCTATGGTCTTGTTTTGACTTGTGTTTGCTATCTTGCGCAGAGTACTTCCCCGGCCAGTCTGTCCTTGCCGCCCAAGCCATCGAAGCCTACCGCGAGGAGCGCCGTCAAGCCGGGGTCGTGATTCCGCCGGATGCGAACCGGACATTGTCGGAGCAGCTTATCGCCGTCCAGGCGCGGCTGCAGCCGGCCCACCGGTTGCTCCGCCGACTCCAACGCGCTGGGGCGTCGATGCTGGCCACGCTCTGGCCCGGCCAGACAATTCCCCGGACCCCAAGCCGGACGGCCGACTGGCTCGAGGTCGCAGTCGGCCGCTTCGAGGCCTGGAAGGCGTCCGCGGCCCGTCTTGGAGCCGGGCGCGCGCTGGAGTTCGTCCGCGCGTGGTACCCGGGGCTAAGCCTGAACCAGCTGCGGACGTGGCGGTCGGAAGCCGACGCCGAGCTGGAGGAGGTGCGGCCAGCGATCGCGCAACGCGCCTCGACGATCGCCGAGTGCACCGACACCAGCGTCTTCGCGCCGGAGCTTAACGACGATGGCGCCGCCCAGCCGTAGGAATGGTTCAGGCTGAACCCGGCGGACGGCGAGGACTCGGCAGAAGAGATCGCCTCTAGCGACGAGGGCGAAGACGACGAGGAAGAGGACAGCGAAGACGCTGAGCCGACTGGTGGGGCGGCCGACCGTCCCCCAGCCGACCGTGCCTCTAGCAACAAGCCACGCAGGAGCGCGCCCTCTGCCGGAGGCGACGATCAAGCCGAGGTTCGTCAGTCGGCCGCTCCTTCAGCCGGCGCGACTACCTCCGCTGCCTAATCCAGCTCGTCTGCGGCCCCGCCGGCTTGAACTGCCTTTCGTTTTGTCCCTGTCTTTCTTTTTGGACAAGTTTAAGTTTCTGCAATTCCACCCACTGGGGGTGTATCGAACAATTCTGAATGTCGACCTCTCTGGAGGCTTTTTGTGTAATATATTAATATGTGCATGTGTTGGCGTTCATCCGAGTATACTTTTTGTCCTTAGGCTCTTTCCTTTGCCGCCTTCCCTCTTTGGGAAGGCAAGTACTTGAGTTTTCTTGGATTTGAAGTAGACTGAATGTAAGCCGGCCGGCCGGCTACTCTCGTAGTCGGTCGGCGGGAGGCAGCAAGCCGGCTTTTGTTATATATGCGAGCCTGTTTGGTCCCTAGCCGTTTTTCATGTGCGCACCCTTTCCGGCTGGTGGCTCTTGTCAGTCGGGCAGTCGGTTCTTCGAGCTGCGATTTCGGCAAGAGCCAAGCCTGGGTGTCGACACATTACTTGTCCGACTGCGGGTAAGGCTCTTGATATAACTCTAGTCGGCTAGTCCCCGGGCCGACTCGTCGGACCCGGTACCGGACAAAATAAATGAGAAGATAATATCATACGCATGATAACTTTCATTCATAAAACAACGGGTGGCAGTCCCCGAGTCTTTCTCGGGGAGCCTACTGTATCATACTAAATACAAAAGTGGGCATGACACATACTGCGCTTTAACTGTAAAACTTTCGAAGGAGATTTGCATTCCACGGTCGCTCCGACTCCTTGCCGGAGTCGTCTCTCTTGCGTGCCTTTGGCTTCTGCGCGTCGATGAGGTAGTAGGCGTCGTTGCCCAAGGCTCTGCTGATGATGAAGGGGCCTTCCCAGGGGGCTGCGAGCTTGTGCTGGCCGGCTGTCCGCTGGATCAACCGGAGCACAAGGTCGCCCTCCTGGAAGGATCTTGGGCGGACCCTCCGGCTATGGTAGCGGCGCAGACCCTGCTGGTAGATAGCGGACCGGCTGAGGGCTAACAGCCGGGCCTCTTCCAGCAGGTCGAAGCCGTCTTCTTGTGCTTCTTTGGCTTCCGCTTCCGTGTACATGGTTACCCGAGGCGAGTCGAACTCGATGTCTGTTGGGATGACCGCCTCGGCACCATATACAAGGAAGAAGGGAGTGAAGCCGGTTGATCTGTTGGGAGTAGTGCGCAGATTCCATAGGACAGCCGGCAGCTCATCGAGCCAGCAGCCGGCTGAACGCTCCAGGGGTACGACCAGTCGAGGCTTGATGCCGGACAGAATGAGGCCATTTGCCCGCTCCACTTGGCCGTTTGACTGTGGGTGGGCGACTGACGCAAGGTCCAGCCGGATACCTTGCGCAGCGCAGAACCGTGCCAGGGCACCTTTGGCAAAGTTCGTGCCGTTGTCGGTGATGATGCTGTGCGGTACGCCGTACTGGGTTGTTATATCTGCAATGAACGTCACTGCAGTCGGCCCATTCAGCTTCTTGATCGGCTTCGCCTCGATCCACTTGGTGAATTTGTCAACGGCGACGAGCAAATGTGTCATGCCGCCGCGCGCCGTCTTGAATGGGCCCACCATATCCAACCCCCAGACGGCAAAGGGCCAGGTGATGGGAATGGTCTTGAGTGCCGAAGCCGACATGTGTTGCTGCGAGCTGAAAAGCTGGCAGCCTTTGCAGTGTTTGACTAGCTCTTTGGCGTCGTCCAAAGCAGTCGGCCAGAAGAAGCCGTGGCGGAAGGCTTTGGCGACCAGTGACCTTAATGCGGCGTGATGGCCGCATTCTCCTTGGTGTATATCCCTGAGGATCGCGATGCCCTTCTCCTGCTCGACGCATCGCTGCAAGACTCCGGTGGCGCTGCGCTTGACAAGCTCTCTGTTGACGATTGTGTATGCTCCAGCCCGGCGCTGAACTTGTCTTGCTTCGTTTTTGTCAGCCGGCAGGTCATGGTTCACCAGAAAGTTGCGGATGGCTTGGGCCCATGATGGGGCGGCGACCTCCTCAGCCACCAATGTGGCCAGAGCCACCAGGGTGGGTGGGTTGGGCGGTGCAGCGCTGGAGTCGGCCGCCGCTTCCTGTGCTGAGGAAGTCCCCGGGCCGGCTGCTGCAGTCCCCGGGCCGAGTGCGGCAGTCCCCGAGCCGAATATTGAAGTCCCCGGGCCGGCTGCTTGATTCTTCGAGCCGGACCCGGCCCCCTCGGGGTTAGGCGGCACGAAAATGGAATCGGACTCCGGAGACGGCTTGATTGAAGGCTTGAGGAGGCGCTGCAGGGCGACGCCGGCTGGTATTGCTTGCCACTTGGAACCTATTCGGGCCAGGGCGTCAGCCGGCTCGTTGTCGGCCCGCGGCACGTGAAGGAACTCACATCCGTCGAAGTATCCGCTGATTTGCTGTACCAGGAAACGGTAGCTCGCCATGTTTGCGTCCTTGGAGTCCCAATCGCCAGAAGACTGCTGCACCACCAAATCCGAGTCGCCATAGCACAGGATCCAGCGAATACCAAGCTCCTTGGCCAGCCGGAGCCCGTGTATGAGTGCCTCGTACTCGGCGACGTTGTTGGAGGCGGCGAAGTGGATCTGCAGCGTGTATTTGAGCTTGTCGCCCTTTGGGGAAGTAAGGACGACGCCGACTCCCAAGCCGGTGCGCATCTTTGATCCGTCAAAGTGCATGCGCCAATGGGTGGAGTCGGGCACCGGCGGTAAGTACTGGGTCTCGGCCCAGTCGACGAGGAAGTCGGCCAACGCTCGCGTCTTGATGGCGGTGCGGGGTTGGTAGAAGATGGTGTAGGGGGCCAGCTCGATGGCCCATTTGGCCACCCGGCCGGATGCATCCCAGCTGCCTATGATGTCGGCAAGCGGGGCAGTGCATATGACCGTGATGGGATGCTCTTAAAAGTACGGCTTCAGCTTCTTGGCGGTGAAGTACACGCCATAGCACATCTTCTGATAGTGCGGGTAATTTTGTTTCGAGGTGGATAGCACCTCGCTCAGGTAATAGACTGGTCTCTGGACCGGCTGGGCTCGGCCTTCTTCGGGGCGTTCGACCACAATGACGGTGCTGACCACCCGGCTGGTGGCGGCAATATATAGGAGCATGGGCTCCTTCTCAGTCGGTGCCGCCAAGACAGGCGGCGTGGACAGCATTTTCTTCAGCTCGTGGAAAGCTTGGTCGGCCTGGTCGTTCCACTCGAAGTGAGTGCTCTTCTTCATGAGGCGGTAGAGGGGGAGAGCCTTTTCTCCGAGCCGGCTGATGAAGCGGTTAAGAGAGGCCAGGCACCCGGTGAACTTCTGAATCTCTCTGAGCTTGGTTGGGACCGCCATCCTTTCGATGGCTTTGATCTTCACAGGGTTGCACTCTATGCCGCGTTCAGAGACCCGGAAGCCTAGGAGCTGGCCGGCTGGCACTCCGAACACGCATTTCTCTGGGTTGAGCTTGATTCGGAACCGGCGCAGGTTCTCGAATGTCTCCTTCAAGTCTTCCAGCAGAGTGCCACGCTTCTCCGTCTTCACCACAACATCATCCACGTAAACGTGGGCATTCTTGCCGAGCTGCGTGAGGAGGCACTTCTGCATGCAACGCTGAAACGTGGCGCCGGCATTCCTCAAGCCGAACGTCATGGTCAGGTAGCAGAAGGCCCCAAACGGCATGATGAAGGCGGTTTTCAGTTGGTCATCCGGGTTCACCTTGATCTGGTGGTATCCCGAGTAGGCATCCAAAAAGCTCAACAGCTCGCATCCGGCTGAGGAGTCTATTACTTGATCGATCCTAGGCAGAGCGAAGGGATCTTTTGGGCAGGCTTTGTTGAGGCTCGTGTAATCTATACACATGCGCCACTTGTTATTCTTCTTCAGCACGAGAACCGGGTTCGCGAGCCATTCAGGGAAGAAAACTTCCATGATGAAGCCGGCTGCAAGGAGCCGGGCTATCTCCTCCCCTACGATCCTTCTCTTCTCTTCTGACAGTCGGCGGAGGGGCTGCTTGACTGGTTTAGCATCCTCCCGCACGTGCAATTTGTGCTCGGCGAAATCCTTCGGAACACCCGGCATGTCCTTGGGGGTCCATGCAAAGATATCCCGATTCTCACGGAGGAAATCGGCGAGCTCGCCTTCCTATTTAATATCTAGGCTTGCCCCAATGACGGCGAACCTCTCGGGGTGCTCGGGGTCGAGCTGTATCTTCTTGGTCTCCTTGGCCGGCTGGAAAGATCCTTGGGCATCATACTCCTTGGAGTCGGCGGGTTGGTTTAGCTGCTTGCTGGCCAGGGCCACGACCCGGTCCAGCGTCTTCCTCTCGGCCGCGATCACGAGGGATTCGGCCAGTCGGCTGCTGGCCGCGGCGCAGTCGGCGGACTTCTTGTAGTCGCCGGCGATGGTGATGACACCCTTAGAGCTCGGTATCTTCATCTTGAGGTAAGCATAGTGGGGGACCGCCATGAACTTGGCCAAGGCGGGTCGGCCAAGCAAGGCATGATAAGGGCTATCCAGGTCCACCACCTCGAACCAGATTGCTTCCCGACGGAAATGATCCTTGCCCCCAAAGAGAACATCGATCTTGAGCTTGCCGATGGGGGCGCAGGACAGTCCGGGTACGATGCCGTGGAACACCGTCCGAGTCGGCGCAAGTTGCTTGGCCTTGACGCCCAGCTTCTCCATGGTGTCCCGGTACAGGATGTTGATGCTGCTTCCGCCGTCGATCAGCACGCGGGAGAAGCGTGCGGCGCGCGTATCCATAGCGAGGGTGGCCTCCAGGACCAATGCGTAGGAGCCGAGGGAGGGCATCACCTCTGGGTGGTCGGCCCGGCTCCAGCTGATGGGTTTCTCCGACCAGTGCATGTGGCCGGCTGGGCTGGTAGCGGCCATGTTGACCTTCTGTTGCTCTCGGCGCTTGCTGCGCCGGTCTTCCGGCTGGCTCGTGAAGATGACATAAGACGCTTGCTCATCGGGGAACTCGTCCTGCACGGCGTCGACCGCGGGCCGGGCGGCTTTGGGCGGCGGAGCTGGCGGCGGCGGGCCGGCAGGCGGAGTCGGCGTGAGCCCTTCGCCCTTCGAGATTCGGGCGAGCCAGTTGCATTTGCGGGTCGTGTGGTTGGACGGCTTCGCGCCACTATGGAATTTGCATGGGGCATCAAGGGTTTGCTCGTAGGAGAAGGCTGGCTGCCAAGCCGGCCGACCGCCCTTCAGGCGGCGCGTCTTCGACCGTGGCCACCTGCCGACTGGCGGGAGGCGGCGCAGGGCCCTTGCGTTTTTGATCGTTCTGGTGTTGGCGTCGGCCGCCGTCTCCAGTCGGCGCTTTGGGCGACGGATTGAGTACCTTTCCGGATGCGTCCACCCGGAGCTCGGTCTTCATCGAGGAGTCGGCGGTGGCGTACTTGTCGACGATGTTTAGGAGCTCGTCGAGGGTAGTCGGCTCATCGCAGAGAAGCTTGTGCTTGAGGAGGGTGCCCTCTCGGCACCCGGCGGTGAAGTATTCGATGGCCTGCACCTCGTGCACCCCCTCACAGGAGTTGCGGAGCTCGGCCCAACGCGTCAGGTAGTCGCGAGTGGACTCGGCTGGGCCCTGTACACACAGGGAGAGCTGTCTGGGCTTGGGAGCCCGCTTGTAGGTGCTGGTGAAGTTGCGAACGAAAGCTTTAGTGAAGTCCACCCAGCTGTTGATGCTGAGCGGCTTAAGGCTGTTAAGCCAAGTCCGCGCCGTGCCCTGGAGCATGAGGGGCACGTACTTTACGGCAACGTGCCGGTTGCCATTGGCGATGCTGACGGCTGTGGAGTAGTCGGTCAGCCAGTCTTCCGGCTTCACCGAGCCGTTGTACTTAGGCGTGTCTCTTGGGAGCGAGAACCCTTTGGGGAAGGGCTCGTCACGGATGCGGGGGCCGAAGCAAGGCGGGCCGACATCGTCTTCTTCTTCTAGCGCCAGAGATCGGGCCAGGCGGTCGATCCGGTGGCGGGCGTCGTTTTCGCTGATTCCCTCCCGGCGACCAAGTCGGCCGCTGAGAGTCGGGTGAGCCACGGGAGGCGGGGTAGGATATCTTTCTCCGCGAGTTCGAGGCGGAGGCGGGGTGCCCCGCCATTCCATGGCTCGGGGGCGGCCGTCCGCGTCTCGCTCGATGGAGACTTGGGTCCGGCTTCGGCTGGAAGCCGGCTCTTTCTCGCGCCGCACGCGGGTGTAGCTGGTAGTCGGCGACCGGGAGGTCGCGCCGTGCTCGCGGCGCGGGGGAGGGCTTCCCGCGCAGGCGTCGGCCTCGTGCCATCGTGCAGCCGCATCGATTAGCTGCTGGATGCGCCGCGTCATATGGGGGAGATCTTCGGCTTCCAAGCCATCTAGCTCGTCTACGGCCGCCTGGGCGGCGCGCAGGTTCTCGAGCGGGGTGGCGTAGACCGGGCGATCCACGTCGAGCATGTCGGCGATGACGGCGCCGCGTTGTCTGACAGCGCCGGCCCGGCTAGGGCCAGCCGGAGCCGGCATGCCAAAGGCGGCGCGGTCAGCTTCGCGCTGGTAGGCCTCGGTGAGGCGTCTTACGGAGGCCAGCCGCCGGACCTCCGCGAGGAGGGCAAGGCGGCGTGCCTCCAGAACTTCGTCGCTGGCGTCAGCCGGAAGGGGGACGGACAAGTCTTGGGCTGCCGCGCGCGGGGAGTCGCGGGCGCCCTTGTCGGTCGGGCCGTCAAGGCCGATAACCATCACCTCGGGGGCGTCGGAGTCGCAATCGCCAGCCGGAGGGAGCGGATCGTTGTAGACCGTGACGTTGGTGGGGAAGGTGTCGTATGACGCCGCGTCGGAGTCGACGGGCATCGGGTCGGTGGAGCCAACCGACTCCAAGTCCGCAGTGGGCTCGCTGGAGACGTGGAGCTGGCTGAGGAGGTTGGCGAGGTGATCTGTGCCCGCATCGGAGGCGAGCTCGTCGGAGATGCGGGCCTTGTCGAAGAGGCTAGCGAGGCCGCTAGCCGCGCAGGCGTCAGCGACGCCATGCAGCGCGTCGTGGCAAGCGCCATCGGGCGAGCCAGGCTGGCTGCGCCCGCGAGGAAGGAAAAGGGTTCCCGTCCAGAACAGGTCTCCGGACGACGGTGCACCGAGCCCCACGGTGGGCGCCAAATGTCGGGTGGTAGGATCGACATATGCCAACGGGTGGCTTATCATTGCGGGGGCCAAAAGAACGTCGCCGGTGCCTGGAAACGGGATGAGGCGTAGACATGCACGCCGGCGAATCTTACCCAGCTTCAGGGCTCTCCGGAGAGATAACACCCCTACTGCTGCTCTGCGGGGTCTCCGCATGGTTACTAAGTTCACAGGTGGCTACAATGCTCCTTGACCTGTTTGGGGAGGAAGGAGGAAGAAGGGCTTAGCACAGCCTGCCTCCTCTCCTTGTAAGTGTCTATGTCTAGAGAAAGAGTTCAACCCTTTGCATGGGTGCACCGGGGGGTTTATATAGGCCTACCCCCCGGGGGTACAATGGTAATCCGACTGGGCGCGAGGCCCAGCTGTCTGTGACTATGCTCGCCGGCTTCTCCGCCGGCTTCTGGGGCCCGCCGGCTGGTGGGTCCCGCCGACTGCCGGCTCCTGGGACGACAGGCCGGCCCCACCGGCCAGGGCCTGGTCGGCGGCCGGTTACTGTTGCTCCGTGTTTGTTGGCGCAGGCTTGGTCGGGGTAAGCGTGGCTACAGTAACGCCGCCTTGGCGGGCGATTACTGTAGCCCCGCCGCACCTTGTCTTCTTAATGGGCGTCTCCTTCGGGGAAGGCGGCAGGCCGGCTGCGAGAAGCCGGCCCTCTGTCTTGCCGGCTTGAGAGGAGGGGTGGCCGCCTTCGGCATCTCTCTGCCCGAAGGGGCCCACCGCCTCGGGGGCCACACTGGCGGCCCGTCGTGGACGGCGTCAGAGCCGCCGCGGCTACAGTGCCGCGCCGGGCGGGCCGCAGTTGCCCGCACGACGCGCTGTACCAGGCGTGCTCCGGATTTTGGGGGTGGCAGGCTCCACTGTAGCCACGCCCCGCTTCATCATCGCAGAGCGGACGCGTACATCACGGGTACGGCGTTGACTGCTTTGCCGGAGCCGTCCCTGCGATAGCCGGCCGTGCCATAGCCGGCCTAGTCATAGCCGGCCCTGCCGCTGCCGGCCATGTCGTAGCCGGCCCTCTATAGTTTTCTTTGCGGGGGTAGAAGGAGCGGGCCGCCCCCCGAGCCGGCTAGGAAGTTAGCCGGCTAGGGGGGAAGCCGGCCTAAGTCTTGAGTCTTCTTATGAGCCGGACGGGCTCACAATTTTTTCTGAGGGGCCAGGGGAAGCCGGCTGGGCTACCCGTGGCTATTTACCCCGACATGCGTATATGGACTTGGCGGCGAGCGCTGCCGATGCGGCCAAATACTTCCAAGGTCAAATAGATCGTGAAGTGGACAAGCTGTTCTAGTCGCAATTCAACGTTCCAGAGCATCCGCTTCCATTAATTGATCAGCTAGCCGAATGGCCGAACTAAATAGGTTGTTCAGACTCGCCATGAGGTCTGTCGTGGATCAGCTATGGCCAAAAAAGCCAAAGCCGAACAGCTATTTCAGTTTAGTGCAGCGGTTCCTTGGTGCGGTACCGCGCATTAATGCAATGAAGAGGTTGGGGTGCATAGAAGGCTCGCGGATGGCCCTTGCCTGTCTTACAGCATATTGGGCGGAGATGGACGCTACCACTGTTGCGGCGCAGGGTTCGGCCATTGGCCGAGTGGCTGCCGAGCACTATTTCGAGGAGGTTCTCGAGGGTGCTCGTTTGATAGAGGCCCAGTGCTCGAAGAATATTATGTTTGAGTGATATGTATTGTCATTGTAAACACAATGCTTTTATGAAATTTTATAAGGCTATGTTTATACTTTTGCCTGAAAGTAGTATGATGCCTCCTGTGCGGCCGTTTATATATACATGTGTATAACCTGGAAGATTGTAGTCGTCGGCTTCAACCCTCACTCATATAATGCGGAGGTGCTCGCGAAAGACGCGTGTTCACACTTAACCCAACGTCCTGGTCCTATTAAGGAGGTGATAGCGTAGCGAACGAGGCAACCAGACTATAATGCTTTAACACTTTCACTTAGCCATAGGAGTTTGACAGTGGGGCTACTAGATAGCCCCTGGTGGCTCCGCACTCTCCCAATCTCGGGGTGCGTACATGCCTGGCCGGAAAACGGCCCTTCGTTAAGGCAGAGGAATTCTAACATTCCGATAGGTCATCAAGTGGTTGACCAGTCTCACGCTATATCATGACAGTCAGTTTTCGGCTATCTCTACTGAGGTGCTCATCCGGATGAACTAGGGCACAATCGCAGTAGTTCTCCTGGTGCTGCCTTAGCCGATAAAGTGGAACGTAAGGCACCAAAACACGGGAGCTAGGCAAACCCAACATTTGACCAAAGACAATGATTCGGAGCTGATGCATATAAGGCCAAACTCGCGACGCCGAACACCCCCTAAGGTATTCGGTCTTTATGGTATAAACCGGGCCTAAATAGTGCCCTTTGTAAGAAGCCCCTTGTGTCTAGGTATGTGCATTATTCTGATGTGGCCACATGCCAAGACGTCAGCATCCTTCTCAATTGTGCTGAGAATTCGGTGGATGTGTATCAACAAGAGACAGTAAAAAAGGTTTACGCAGGGTCTTAATCTAAAAAGAATCCTTGGAGCGGGTCCCTGCTGCACGTCTGCGCCTGTGTCTCCGTTGTGCCATATCCTAGATGGGTGTAGCACGATGGTCATCTGTAAAAAAGAGGAACTTAGGTGAAAACGTTGTCGTGCAAAACGGTGGTTTTTTAAAGAGACCATGTATAACTAGAAATGAGTAGAAATTGCCACTTGTCTGCGCGCGTTGAGCCCCTTGTAGTTGTAATAGGGGTGTGGCCATTAATCCGGTATAAATTACATATAGCAGCGCTGGACTCGTCTAACTGCGTCCGTGGTCTTGACGACCTATCAAATACTTTAGTTGGTGAGGCCGTTTTTAGTGTGTGGCTGCCAAGGCAGTCACATTCTCTTCGGCGTGCAAGGATCGCTTAATACTTCCGTTCACTATAATGATGCCGCGTGGACCGGGCATCTTGAGCGTCAGGGAAGCGTAATGTGGTATTGCATTAAAGCGAGCAAAAGCTTCGCGTCCAAGTAGTGCTTGATAACCGCATTGGAACGGAGCAATGTGAAAGGTTAAATGTTCGCTACTGGAGTTATCGGGGAAGCCAAATATAACCTTTAGTAGCAGGGAGCCCGTGTAGTGAGCCCCTGGGCCTGGCATTATTCCTTTAAAGGTAGTGTTGCTGTGGCAAATTTTCGTTGGGTCTATCCCCATTTCACGGATTGTATCCTGGTATATCAGGTTTAGACTGCTGCCACCATCCATCAGGACTCGTGTGAAGTGGTATCCGTCAATTATTGGGTCTAATACCAGGGCAGCCCATCCTGCACGCCGGATACTTGCTGAGTAATCACGATGGTCGAAAGTGATCGGTTGAGACGACCAGTGGCAGGACTCCGCGGTGATAGGCCCTTGGGTATATTTTTCTAGGAATGTCGTTTTGTTCCTCCCCTTGATCACGTGTAACACGTTTACTGTTTTGACTTCTGGTGGAAATTTCTTTTGTTCCCCAGTGTCTTGCTTGAGAGGCTCATCCTCGTCTTCACTTGGTGTATCCTCCCCCTTGTGTACGACGTTGAGCTTGCCGGACTTCTTGAAGACCCAACATTCTCTGTGGGTATGGTTAGCGGGTGTACCAGGAGTGCTATGGATCTAACATATTTGGTCCAGAATTTTGTTTAGGCTGGACAGTTCGTCTCTGGCACCTTTAGAGGGCGGCTTTTGCTGACCTGGTCGAGAGCTTTTGAATCCAGCGTTTACTGCCGTGCTCTTCGTGTTGTCTTCTTTATTCCAACGTTTGTTATTGTTGTTGCGCCGTGAATTCCCGTTTCCATCTCTAACTTCAGATGTACTGGGGTCGCTGGTGCTACATCTGGCTAGCCAGCTATCCTCACCCGCGCAAAAGCGGGTCATGAGGCTTGTTAATGCTGCCATTGTTCTCGGCTTTTCTTGGCCGAGGTGTCTGGCAAGCCATTCGTCACGGACGCTATGCTTAAAAGCTGCCAAGGCTTCGGCGTCCGGACAGTTGACAATTTGGTTCTTTTTAGTAAGAAACCTGTTCCAAAGCTTTCGGGCTGACTCTTCGGGCCGTTGAGTTATATGACTCAAATCATCCGCGTCTGGAGGTCGGACATAAGTCCCTTGAAAATTTGCCCGAAAGGCGTCTTCGAGCTCTTCCCAATTTCCAATGGAGCTTTCGAGGAGGCTCTTAAGCCAGTGCCGAGCTGGCCTTTTGAGTTTGAGGGGTAAATACTTAATGGCATGGAGATCATCTCCCCGAGCCATGTGGATATGGAGGATATAGTCCTCAATCCAGACCCCAGGGTCTGTTGTTCCATCGTATGCCTCTATGTTCACGGGTTTGAATCCCTCTGGAAATTCATGGTCCAGCACCTCATCGATGAAACATAGGGGGTGTGCGACACCCCTATATTTGGGTGTACCGCGTTGTTCGGATGTTTGTTGTGTTGCATCGTATGCTGGAGCATGCTTGCGTGGTCCATAGATGGATCTGGTTTCGCTGTCCTTTTGATGCAAGCCCTCGCGTAGACCGTGTATTGGCTTATGTGTGGCGTTGCTTGCCGCTTTATGTTGGCCGTGAGGTCGTCTATCCGGCCAGATGGCTGTTTTAATTTTTGGTTGTGGGGGGTCTAAGGCCTCCTCATCGAATTCAGGTAGCAACTTCCGCTTTGGGTAGCTCTTGGTGGGGCGATTGCCGCCATACTTCGCTGCTGTGTTGAGTACTTTACTCCATCTGATTTGGAGTGTGTCCTGCGTAGCCTTGAGCCTTTGCTTCTGCTTTTTCAGACTCCTCGTAGTGGCAACAAGCCTTTGACGGGCATTCTACTGCTCTGAGTGCCTGTCCAGCGTTATGTCGTCCGGACTATTATCTTTGACATAATTGGTTTGTTCGGTTTGATTCTCCGTATTGCCGTGGTCCGGCGGTGGTTCGCCCTGCTCCAACGCTGGGTCTGTATGATCGTTATTTCTACCGAGGCGGGATTTGGGGCGGCTCTTACGCCGCCTCTTTGACTGCTTCTCGAGGGAACAAGCCTTCGTTGCGTCCTTCCATTCCTCGTCGTCGTCTTCTTTTGGTGTGTCCACCATGTATACGTCATATGATGAGGTGGACGTCCAGCACCCTGTGGGCGGTGGTTCCTCTTCGCCTCCCGCATCGTCATCCATACCGTCGATGTCTTTGGAGTCAAAGTCGAGCATGTCGGTTGATTCATCGACAATGGCTATTAAGTGGGTGCTGGGTGGGCGTCAAATTTCTTCGTTGTCCGCATCCCGATCTTGCCGGACATAGTTCGGCCAGGATTATCCTGACAAGGAGAGAGACCTTAATGAGTTCAGTATATTGCCAAAGGGCAAGTGCTAAAAAATATCCACGGAGGTAAACTCCATGATCGGTGCCCAATCTGATTCGATAGGAACAGTCGCAGGCGGTTCGGAGTCCATGGCCGGAGAAGGATCCGACAGTTTAACAACACAGCTCTCGTGCAAGGCAAGGTCGATGTTCGGCTCGATCGCCGCTGAGGGTAAGGCCTCCGTGGCGGGGTCCATCCACCCATCCGCGGAAGGCGCGACTGGCTCTGAATTGAGGGTCGGAGCAGCTGCCGGTGCGATCTCCTTAACACTGTGCAATGGGAGAGCTAAGTCATGCTCATCGTGACCGCGTGGCGCACAAGGCAGAGGCTTGAATCCATCGAAGATCAAATCTCCACGGATATCAGCTGTGTAGTTTAAGCTTCCAAATCTGACCTGATGGCCAGGGGCGTAGCTTTCAATCTACTCCAGATGGCCAAGCGAATTAGCCCGCAGTGCAAAGCCGCCGAATACGAAGATCTGTCCGGGGAGAAAAGTCTCACCCTGGACCGCATCGCTATCGATGATAGTAGGAGACATCAAGCCTAACGACGATGACACAGAGGAACTCTCAATGAAAGCACCAATGTCGGTGTCAAAATCGGCGGATCTCGGGTAGGGGGTCCCGAACCGTGCGTCTAGGCCGGATGGTAACAGGAGGCAGGGGACACAATGTTTTACCCAGGTTCAGGCCCTCTTGATGGAGGTAAAACCCTACGTCCTGCTTGATTGATATTGATGATATGAGTAGTACAAGAGTAGATCTACCACGATATCGGAGAGGCTAAACCCTAGAAGCTAGCCTATGGTATGATTGTATGTTATGGTTGTTGTCCTACGGACTAGAACCCTTCGGTTTATATAGACACCGGAGAGGGTTAGGGTTACACAAGGTCGGTTACAAAGGAGGAGATATCCATATCCGTATTGCCTAGCTTGCCTTCCACGCTAAGTAGAGTCCCATCCGGACATGAGACGAAGTCTTCAATGTTGTATCTTCATAGTCTAACAGTCCGACCAATGGAAATAGTTCGGCTGTCCGGAGACCCCCTAATCCAGGACTCCCTCACTTGGTATTATTCCAGGTCAAATGGCTATTCAAAATGGGAAAAAATCTAGACCTAAAAGTTTAGCGCAGATGAGTCTGTAAGTTTTAATGAAGTCTTTGAACCAGAGAAAGGGATCTGTGGGTATCAAGAGTAGGCACAAAACCACTACCGCACAAGCATATATATCTTTTTGGATCAGGAAGAGGCATGCGGTGGAAGAACTACGAAGAACTGCGATGAACTATGAAGAACACGCAGAAGCCTGGAAACCCCAATGCGGATCTGAGAAGCGAAAAGGAGAACACTTACAACCACAAATCTTCTGCGGAGGTCGCCGTTGTTTCTCTGGACCGGTTCGGGTTGATGCAGCGGCCAAGGTCAACGGAGACGAAGGTGAAGCGCGACGGCGGCAAAGCTCGAGCAGCAGGAGGGTTGCGAGAGGAAGAAGACGGAGAGAGAGAGAGAGAGAAGAATGAGGAAGGCCGAGGCGTGCCTATTTATAAGGAAAAGGTGAACTGACGGGCACGAAAATCGAGGAAGAGCCGACTAATGGTTATCCAACTACACAGATGCCTCAATTCTCGGAAGGCATTAAAAATGAAGATCCGTTGGGAGATGACGTCATAAAAGTTTTTTGTGTTTTCAAGAGATGATGTCATGGCGGGTTACAAAACGCTTCTGCGAGGATAAGAAGATGGGTTTTGTTTAAGTGTTGAAGATTGACACAGAACAAAGTTCAAAGTCAACCTGGGGCCTAATGTTGAGGATATAGATATCAGTTATGACCCGCCCAGGAGGGGCCGGGTCAGCCCCAATGGCGGGTTACAAAGGAAGCCCATTAAACATTAAGATGATAGTTTATCAAATCTTATAGAAGGCCTAAAAGGCCTAGAGGCGGCTTAAGGCCGAATATTGTAAACCGCCGTATGTAAGGAAAGACTTGTAAAGAAAGGCATGTAAAAGAAATCACCGAGCAGGACATGATTTATGAGCCGGCCGGGACTCTGTAGGCCACCAGGCGTCAACCCGTGTATATAAGGGGACAACCCGGTGGTGGCTTAGGGAAAGAAAGAAGAGATCAATAACCAAGCCGGCGAGTTAAGCCTCTTGGTGATTGAAACCCCAGCAATACCAACACAACTAGACATAGGATTTTACCTTCATTGTAAGGGGCCGAACTAGTATAAAACCTCTCGTGTCCTTTGTCCCTATTAACCCCTTTAAGCTTCCTAGTTGCGATGGCCCTACGACTAAGTCCTTTCGCTAGGACATCTACCGTGACAATTCCACGAAAATCTTAATGCGCTTTTATGGTTGGATGCACAAAATCTTAATGTGAAAGAACGTCACTTTATATTGCCACTTGTGATATGGACCTTTATTATGCAGTCCGTCGCTTTTATTACTTCCGTATCACACGATCGTATAAAGCTTTTTTTTCTCCCACACTAGTAAGTCATACATATTTAGAGGGCGATTTTTATTGCTTGCGCCAGTGACAACTTACTTTAGGGATCTTACTCAATCCATAGGTAGGTATGGTGGACTCTCATGGAAAAACTGGTTTAAGGGTGTTTGGAAGCACAAGTAGTATCTCTACTTGGTGCAAAGAATTTGGCTAGCATGAGGGGGAAAGTCAAGCTCAATCATGTTGGATGATCCATGACAGTATAATTTATCTCAGATGTAAGAAAACATAACCCATTACATTGTCTTCCTTGTCCAACGTCAACTCCTTAGCATGTCATATTTTAATGAGTGCTCACGATCATAAAAGATGTCCAAGATAGTGTATTTATATGTGAAGACCTCTCTTTCTTTATTACTTCCTATTAATTGCAACGATGACCAAAACTATGTTTGTCAACTCTCAACAACTTCTATTCATCATACTCTTTCTATGTGAGCTCATTACTCTTCATAAGACCCATATGATCTATTTTATTTTCTATTTATTCTTTCTCTTTTCTTTTATTCACTCCAGATTATGGCAACATAATCAAGCCCTTGACTCAACACTAATCTTTCTTATATATAGCTCATGGACTCGATTACATAGAAGGATCATAAAGCAAAACTCACAGCTAGATCATACTAAAACTTTATGCTACTAGATCAAGATATTACCAAAAGGATTGAACTAAGAAAAACGGTAAAGATAAAAGTGATGGTGATACGATACCGGGGTGATACATCTCCAACGTATATATAATTTTTGATTGCTCCATGCTATATTTTCTACTGTTCTGGACATTATTGGGCTTTATTATCAACTTTTATATAATTTTTGGGACTAACCTATTAACCGGAGGCCCAGCCCAGAATTGTTGTTTTTTGCCTGTTTTAGGGTTTCGAAGAAAAGGAATATCAAACAGAGTCCAAACGGAATGAAACCTTTGGGAACGTGATTTTCTCAACGAACAAGACCAGGGAGACTTGGACCCTACGTCAAGAAAGAAAAGAGGAGGCCACGAGGTAGGGGGCGCGCCTGCCTACCCTAGGCACGCCCTCCACCCTCGTGGGCCCCCTGTTGCTCCACCGACGTACTCCTTCCTCCTATATATACCTACGTACCCCCAAACAATCAGAGACGGAGCCAAAACCCTAATTCCACCGCCGTAACTTTCTGTATCCACGAGATCCCATCTTGGGGCCTGTTCCGAAGCTCCGCCGGAGGGGGCATCGATCACGGAGGGCTTCTACATCAACACCATAGCCCCTCTGATGAAGTGTGAGTAGTTCACCTCAGACCTACAAGTCCATAGTTAGTAGCTAGATGGCTTCTTCTCTCTTTTTGGATCTCAATACAATGTTCTCCCCCTCTCTTGTGGAGATCTATTCGATGTAATCTTCTTTTTGCGGTGTGTTTGTTGAGACCGATGAATTGTGGGTTTATGATCAAGTCTATCTATGAACAATATTTGAATCTCCTCTGAATTCTTTTATGTATGATTGGTTATCTTTGCAAGTCTCTTCGAATTATCAGTTTGGTTTGTCCTACTAGATTGATCTTTATTGCAATGGGAGAAGTGCTTAGCTTTGGGTTCAATCTTGCGGTGTCCTTTCCCAGTGACAGTAGGGGTAGTAAGGCACGTATTGTATTGTTGCCATCGAGGATAACATGATGGGGTTTTCTTCATATTGCATGAGTCTATCCCTCTACATCATGTCATCTTGCTTAAGGCGTTACTCTGTTTCTAACTTAATACTCTAGATGCATGCTGGATAGCGGTCGATGAGTGGAGTAATAGTAGTAGATGCAGGCAGGAGTCGGTCTACTTGTCTCGGACGTGATGCCTATATACATGATCATGCCTAGATATTCTCATAACTATGCTGAATTCTGTCAATTGCTCAACAGTAATTTGTTCACCCAGCGTAGAATACTTTTGCTCTCGAGAGAAGCAACTAGTGAAACCTATGGGCCCCGGGTCTATCTTCATCATATTAATCTCCTACTACTTAGTTATTTCCTTTGCGATTTACTTTGCCTTTATTTTACTTTGCATATTTATCATAAAAATACCAAAAATATTATCTTATCATATCTATCAGATCTCACTCTTGTAAGTGGCCTTATAGGGATTGACAACCCCTATTTGCGTTGGTTGCGAGGATTTATTTGTTTTGTGCAGGTACGAGGGACTCGCGCGTAGCCTCTTACTGGATTGATACCTTGGTTCTCAAAAACTAAGGGAAATACTTATGCTACTTTGCTGCATCATCCCTTCCTCTTCGGGAAAAACCAACGCAGTGCTCAAGAGGTAGCAAGGATTTCTGGCGCCGTTGCCGGGGAGGTCTACGCAAAAGTCAACATACCAAGTACCCATCACATACCCTTATCTCCCGCATTACATTATTTTCCATTTGCCTCTCGTTTTCCTCTCCCCACTTCACCCTTGTTGTTTTATTCGCCCTCTCTCTCTCTATCCTCCCTCTATATTTGCCTCTTTTTGTTCGCTTGCTTTTTGTTTGCTTGTGTGTTAGTTTGTTTGCTTCTCACGATGGCTCAAGATGATACTAAATTGTGTGACTTCACCAATACCAACAACAATGATTTTATTAGCACTCCGATTGCTCCTCTTATCGATGTTGAATCTTCTGAAATTAATACTGCTTTGCTGAATCTTGTCATGAAAGATCCGTTCTCTGGCGTTCCTAGTGAAGATGCCGCTACCCATCTAAATAGCTTCATTGATTTGTGTGACATGCAAAAGAAAAAAGATATGGATAATGATATTGTTAAATTGAAGCTATTTCCTTTTTCACTTAGAGATCGTGCTAAAGCTTGGTTTTCGTCTTTTCCTAAAAATAGTATTGATTCATGGAATAAGTGCAAAGATGCTTTTATCTCGAAGTATTTTCCTCCCGCTAAGATCATCTCTCTTAGAAACGATATTATGAATTTTAAGCAACTTGATCATGAACATGTTGCACAAGCTTGGGAGAGAATGAAATTAATGATACGTAATTGCCCTACTCATGGTTTAAATTTGTGGATGATTGTTCAGAATTTTTATGCCGGATTGAATTTTGCTTCTTGAAATCTTTTAGATTCGGCCGCGGGAGGCACTTTTATGGAAATCACTCTAGGAGAAGCTACTAAACTCCTAGATAATATTATGGTTAATTATTCTCAATGGCACACTGAAAGATCTACTAATAAAAAGGTGCATGCGATAGAAGAAATTAGTGTTTTGAGTGGAAAGATGGATGAACTTATGAAATTATTTGCTAATAAGAGTGTTTCTTCTGATCCTAATGATATGCCCTAGTCTACTTTGATTGAGAATAATAATGAATCTATGGATGTGAATTTTGTTGGTAGGAACAATTTTGGTAACAACGCGTATAGAGGAAATTTTAATCCTAGGTCTTATCCTAGTAAACCCTCTAATAATTATGGTAATTCCTACAACAATTCGTATGGAAATTATAATAAGATGCCCTATGATTTTGAATCTAGTATTAAAGAATTTATTACTTCACAAAAGAATTTTAATGCTATGATTGAAGAAAAAATGCTTAAGATTGATGATTTGGCTAGAAACGTTGATAGAATTTCTCTTGATATTGATTCTTTGAAACTTAGATCTATTCCACCTAAGCATGATATCAATGAGTCTCTAAAAGCCCTGAGAATTTCCATTTATGAGTGCAAAGAAAGAACCGCTAGGATGCGTGCTAAGAAAGATGCCTTTATAAGAGCGTGTTCTTCTAGTTCCTATGAAAATAAAGATGAAGATCTAAAAGTTATTGATGTGTCCCCTATTAAATCTTTGTTTTGAAATATGAATCTTGATAATGATGGGACTAAATATGATCCACCTTTACCTAGAAGACGTTCCAAGAATTCGGAATTTGTTGATCTTAATGCTAAATTTGATAAAAGTGGGATTGAAGAAATTAAAACCCTAGATGTTGCTAAACCCGATATTATGGATTTCAAGGAATTTAACTATGAAAATTGCTCTTTGATTGATTGTATTTCCTTCTTTCAATCCGTGCTATATTCTCCTCATGCTTATAGTCAAAATAAAGCGTTTACTAAACATATCGTTGATGCCTTGATACAGTCTTATGAAGAAAAACTTGAATTGGAAGTTTCTATCCATAGAAAACTTTATGATGAGTGGGAACCAACTATTAAAATTAAAATTAAATATCATGAATGCTATGCATTATGTGATTTGGGTGCTAGTGTTTCCACGATTCCAAAGACTTTGTGTGATTTGTTAGGTTTCCATGATTTTGATGATTGCTCTCTAAACTTGCACCTTGCGGATTCCACTATTAAGAAACCTATGGGAAGAATTAATGATGTTCTTATTGTTGCAAATAGTAATTATGTGCCCATATATTTTATTGTTCTTGACATAGATTGCAATCCTTCATGTCCTATTATTCTTGGTAGACCTTTCCTTAGAACGATTGGTGCAATTATTGATATGATGGAAGGAAATATTAGATTCCAATTTCCATTAAGGAAAGGCATGGAACACTTTCCTAGAAATAAAATTAAATTACCTTATGAATCTATTATGAGAGCCACTTATGGATTGCCTACCAAAGATGGCAATACCTAGATCTATTCTTGCTTGTTATGCCTAGCTAGGGGCGTTAAACGATAGCGCTTGTTGGGAGGCAACCCAATTTTATTTTTATTCCTTGCTTTTTGCTCCTGTTTAGTAATAAATAATTTATCTAGCCTCTGTTTTGGTTGTGTTTTTTGTGTTTAATTAGTGTTTGTGTCAAGTAGAACCGTTGGGAAGACTTGGGGAAAGTCTTGTTGAAGTTGCTGTAAAAAACAGAAACTTTAGCGCTCACGAGAACTACTGTCATTTTTATTTGGAAAGAGATATTTAGTTAATTATTTTTCCATATGATTAATAGATAAATTTCTCACGTTCAGAAATTTATTTTAGAATTTTTGGGGTTCCAGATCTTTCTCTAGCTACAGATTACTACAGACTGTTCTGTTTTTGACAGATTCTGTTTTTCGTGTGTTGTTTGCTTATTTTGATGAATCTATGGCTAGTAAAATAGTTTATAAACCATAGAGAAGTTGGAATACAGTAGGTATAACACCAATATAAATAAATAATGAGTTCATTACAGTACCTTGAAGTGGTCTTTTATTTTCTTTCGCTAACGGAGCTCGCGAGATTTTCTACTTTAAGTTTTGTGTTGTGAAGTTTTCAAGTTTTGGGTCAAGATTTGATGGATTATGGAACAAGGAGTGGCAAGATCCTAAGCTTGGGGATTCCCATGGCACCCCCAAGATAATATAAGGACACCTAAAAGACAAATCTTGGGGATGCCCCGAAAGGCATCCCGCCTTTCGTCTACTTCTATCGGTAACTTTACTTGGAGATATATTTTTATTCGCCACATGATATGTGTTTTGCTTGGAGCGTCTTGTATGATTTGAGTCTTTGCTTGTTAGTTTACCAAAATCATCCTTGCTGTACACACCTTTTGAGAGACCCATACATGATTTGGAATTTTTTAGAATACTCTATGTGCTTTGCTTATATCTTTTGAGTTATATAGTTTTGCTCTTGTACTTCACTTATATCTTTTAGAGCATGGTGGTGGATTTGTTTTATAGAAACTATTGATCTCTCATGCTTCACTTAGATTATTTTTAGAGTATTAATAGCATGTAATTTACTAAAATCCTAATATGCTAGGTATTCAAGATTAGTAAAATTTTCTTAAGAGTGTTTTGAATACTAAGAGAAGTTTGATGCTTGATGATTGTTTTGAGATATGGAGGTAATAATATCAAAGTCGTGCTAGTTTAGTAGTTGTGATATTGAGAAATGCTTGTGTTAAAGTTTGCAAGTCCCGTAGCATGCACGTATGGTAAACGTTATGCAACAAATTTGAAACATGAGGTGTTATTTGATTGTCCTCCTTATGAGTGGCTGCCGGGGACGAGCGATGGTCTTTTCCTACCAATCTATCCCCCTAGGAGCATGCGCGTAGTACCGAGGTTTTTGATGACTTGTAGATTTTTGCAATAAGTATGTGAGTTATTTATGACTAATGTTGTCGGGGTAAATAGCCATGGGTAGCCCAGCTGGCTTCCCCTGGCCCCTCAGAAAAAATTGTGAGCCCGTCCGGCTCATAAGAAGACTCAAGACTCAGGCCGCCTCCCCCTAGCCGGCTACCTTCCTAGCCGGCTTGGGGGGTGGCCCGCACTTTCTACCCCCATGAAGAAAACTATGGAGGGCCGGCTACGGCATGGCCGGCTGCGGCAGAGCCGGCTATGGCAAGGACGGCTATGGCACGGCCGGCTACGCAGGGCCGGCTCCGATAAAGTAGTCAACGCCGTACCCGCGATGTACGCGTCCACTCTGCGATGATGAAGCGGGGCGTGGCTACAGTGGAGCCTGCCACCCCCAAAACCCGGACCACCCCTGGTACAGCGCGTCGTGCGGGCAACTGCGGCCCGCCCGGCGCGGCACTGTAGCCTCGGCGGCTCCGACGCCGTCCTCGACGGGCCGCCAGCGTGGCCCCCGAGGCGGTGGGCCCCTTCGGGCAGAGAGAAGCCGAAGGCGGCCACACCCCCTCTCAAGCCGGCGAGACAGAGGGCCGGCTTGGCGTAGCCGGCCTGCCGCCTTCCTCGAAGGAGACGCCCATTAAGGAGACAAGGTGCGGCGGGGCTACAGTAATCGCCCACCAGGGCGGCGTTACTATGGCCACGCTTACCTCGACCAAGCCTGCGTCAACAAACACGGAGCAACAGTAACCGGCCGCCGACAAGACCCTGGCCGGTGGGGCCGGCCTGTCGACCCAGGAGCCGGCAGTCGGCGGGACCCACCAGCCGGCGGGCCCCAGAAGCCGGCGGAGAAGCCGGCGAGCATAGTCACCGACAGCTGGGCCCCGCGCCCAGTCGGATTACCATTGTACCCCCGGGGGGTAGGCCTATATAAACCCCCCGGTGCACCCATGCAAAGGGTTGAACTCTCTTTCTAGACATAGACACCTACAAGGAGAAGAAGCAGGCTGAGCTAAGCCCTTCTTCCTCCTCTCGCCCCCAAACAGCTCAAGGAGCATTGTAGCCACCCGTGAACTTAGTGACCATGCGGAGACCCCGCAGAGCAGCAGTAGGGGTGTTATCTCCCCGGAGAGCCCTGAAGCTGGGTAAGATTTGCCGGCGTGCATGTCTACGCCTCATCCCGCTTCCAGGCACCGGCGACGTCCTATTGGCCCCCGCAATGATAAGCCACCCGTTGGCATATGTCGATCCTACCACCCAACATTTGGCGCCCACCGTGGGGCCAGGTGCACCGTCGTCCGGAGACCTATTCTGGACGGGAACCCTTTTCCTTCCTCGCGGGCGCAGCCAGCCTTGCTCGCCCGATGGCGCTTGCCGCGACGCGCTGCATGGCGTCGCTGACGCCTGCGCGGCTAGCGGCCTCGCCAGCCTCTTCGACAAGGCCCAGCGAGCTCGCTTCCGATGCGGGCACAGATCACCTTGCCAACCTCCTCAGCCAGCTCCACGTCTCCAGCGAGCCCGCTGTGGACTTGGAGTCGGTTGGCTCCACCGACCCGATGCCTGTCGACTCCGACTCGGCATCCTACGACACCTTCCCCACCAACGTCACGGTCTACAACGACCCGCTCCCTCCGGCTGGCGATCGCGATTCTGACGCCCCCGAGGTGATGGTTATCGGCCTCGACGGCCCGACTGACGAGGGCGCCCGTGACTCCCCGCGCGCGGCAGCCCAAGACTTGTCCGTCCCCCTTCCGGCTGACGCCAGCGACGAAGTTCTGGAGGCACGCCGCCTTGCCCTCCTCGCGGAGGGCCGGCGGCTGGCCTCCGTAAGACGCCTCACCGAGGCCTACCAGCGCGAAGCTGATCGCGCCGCCTTCGGCACGCCGGCTCCGGCTGGCCCTAGCCGGGCCGGCACTGTTAGGCAACACGGCGCCGTCATCGCCGACACGCTCGGCGTGGATCGCCCGGTCTACGCCACCCCGCTCGAGAACCTGCGCGCCGCCCAGGCGGTCGTAGACGAGCTAGATGGCTTGGAAGCCGAAGATCTCCCCCATATGATGCGGCGCATCCAGCAACTAATCGATGCGGCCGCACGACGGCACGAGGCCGACGCCTGCGCGGGGAGCCCTCCCCCGCGTCGCGAGCACGGCGCGACCTCCCGGTCATCGACTACCAGCTACACCCGCGCGCGGCGCGAGAAAGAGCCGGCTTCCAGCCGAAGCCGGACCCAAGTCTCCATCGAGCAAGACGCGGACGGCCGCCCCCAAGCCATGGAATGGCGGGGCACCCCGCCTCCGCCTCGAGCTCGCGGAGAAAGATATCCTACCCCGCCTCCAGTGGCTCACCCGACTCTCAGCGGCCGGCTTGGTCGCCGGGAGGGAATCGGCGAAAACGACGCCCGCCACCGGATCGACCGCCTGGCCCGATCCCTGGCGCTAGAAGAAGAAGACGATGTCGGCCCGCCTTGCTTCGGCCCCCGCATCCGCGATGAGCCCTTCCCCAAAGGGTTCTCGCTCCCAAGAGACACACCCAAGTATAACGGCTCGGTGAAGCCGGAAGACTGGCTGACCGACTACTCCACAGCCGTCAGCATCGCCAATGGCAACCGGCGCGTTGCCGTAAAGTACGTGCCCCTCATGCTGCAAGGCACGGCGCGGACTTGGCTTAACAGCCTTAAGCCGCTCAGCATCAACAGCTGGGTGGACTTCACTGAAGCCTTCGTTCGCAACTTCACTAGCACCTACAAGCGGGCTCCCAAGCCCAGACAGCTCTCCCTGTGTGTACAGGGCCCAGCCGAGTCCACTCGCGACTACTTGACGCGTTGGGCCGAGCTCCGCAACTCTTGTGAGGGGGTGCACGAGGTGCAAGCCATCGAATACTTCACAGCCGGGTGTGCCGAGAGGGCACCCTCCTCAAGCACAAGCTTCTCTGCGATGAGCCGACTACCCTCGACGAGCTCCTAAACATCGCTGACAAGTACGCCACCGCCAACTCCTCGATGAAGACCGAGCTCCGGGTGGACGCATCTGGAAAGGTGCTCAATCCGGCGCCTAAAGCACCGGCTGGAGACGGCGGCCGATGCCAACACCAGAACGATCAAAAACGCAAGGGCCCTGCGCCGCCTCCCGCCAGTCGGCAGGTGGCCACGGTCGAAGACGCGCCGCCCGAAGGGCGGCCCGCACCCAAGAAGCCCAAGGGCGGTCGGCCGTCTTGGCAGCCGGCCTTCTCCTACGAGCAAACCCTTGATGCCCCGTGCAAGTTCCACAGCGGCGCGAAGCCGTCCAACCACACGACCCGCAAATGCAACTGGCTCGCCCGAATCTCGAAGGGCGAAGGGCTCACGCCGACTCCGCCTGCCGGCCCGCCGCCGCCGGCTCCGCCGCCCAAAGCTGCCCGGCCCGCGGTCGACGCCGTGCAGGACGAGTTCCCTGACGAGCAAGCGTCTTATGTCATCTTCACGAGCCAGCCCGACCGGCGCAGCAAGCGCCAAGAGCAACAGGAGGTCAACATGGCCGCCACCAGCCCAGCCGGCCACATGCACTGGTCGGAGAAACCCATCAGCTGGAGCCGGGCCGACCACCCAGAGGTGATGCCATCCCCCGGTTCCTACGCATTGGTCCTGGAGGCCACCCTCGCAACGGATGCGCGTGCCGCACGCTTCTCCAGCGTGCTGATCGACGGCGGAAGCAGCATCAACATCCTGTACCGCGACACCATGGAGAAGCTGGGCGTCAAGGCCAAGCAACTTGCGCCGACTCGAACGGTGTTCCACGGCATCGTACCCGGACTGTCCTGTGCCCCCATCGGCAAGCTCAAGATCGATGTACTCTTTGGGGGCAAGGATCATTTCCGCCGGGAAGCAATCTGGTTCGAGGTGGTGGACCTGGATAGCCCTTATCATGCCTTGCTTGGCCGACCCGCCTTGGCCAAGTTCATGGCGGTCCCCCACTATGCTTACCTCAAGATGAAGATACCGAGCTCCAAGGGTGTCATCACCATCGCCGGCGACTACAAGAAGTCCGCCGACTGCGCCGCGGCCAGCAGCCGGCAGGCCGAATCCCTCGTGATCGCAGCCGAGAGGAAGACGCTGGACCGGGTCGTGGCCCTGGCCAGCAAGCAGCTAAACCAACCCGCCGACTCCAAGGAGTATGATGCCCAAGCATCTTTCCAGCCGGCCAAGGAGACCAAGAAGATACAGCTCGACCCCGAGCACCCCGAGAGGTTTGCCGTCATTCGGGCGAGCCTGGACAGCAAATAGGAAGGCGAGCTCGCCGATTTCCTCCGTGAGAATCGGGATATCTTTGCATGGTCCCCCAAGGACATGCCGGGTGTTCCGAAGGATTTCGCCGAGCACAAATTGCACGTGCGGGAGGATGCTAAACCAGTCAAGCAGCCCCTCCACCGACTGTCAGAAGAGAAGAGAAGGATCGTAGGGGAGGAGATAGCCCGGCTCCTTGCAGCCGGCTTCATCATGGAAGTTTTCTTCCCTGAATGGCGCGCGAACCCGGTTCTCGTGCTGAAAAAGAATAACAAGTGGTGCATGTGTATAGATTACACGAGCCTCAACAAAGCCTGCCCAAAAGATCCCTTCGCTCTGCCCAGAATTGATCAAGTGATAGACTCCACAGCCGGATGCGAGCTGTTGAGCTTTTTGGATGCCTACTCGGGATACCACCAGATCAGGCTGAACCCGGATGACCAACTGAAGACCGCCTTCATCACGCCGTTTGGAGCCTTCTGCTACCTGACCACGACGTTCGGCTTGAGGAATGCCGGCGCCACGTTTCAGCGTTGCATGCAGAAGTGCCTCCTCACGCAGCTCGGCAAGAATGCCCACGTTTACGTGGATGATGTTGTGGTGAAGACGGAGAAGCGTGGCACTCTGCTCGAAGACTTGAAGGAGACATTCGAGAACCTGCGCCGGTTCCGGATCAAGCTCAACCCAGAGAAATGCGTGTTCGGAGTGCCAGCCGGACAGCTCCTAGGCTTCCTGGTCTCTGAACGCGGCATAGAGTGCAACCCTGTGAAGATCAAAGCCATCGAGAGGATGGCGGTCCCAACCAAGCTCAGAGAGATTCAGAAGTTCACCGGGTGCCTGGCCTCTCTTAACCGCTTCATCAGCCGGCTCGGAGAAAAGGCTCTCCCCCTCTACCGCCTCATGAAGAAGAGCACTCACTTTGAGTGGAACGACCAGGCCGACCAAGCTTTCCACGAGCTGAAGAAAATGCTGTCCACGCCGCCTGTCTTGGCGGCACCGACTGAGAAGGAGCCCATGCTCCTATATATTGCCGCCACTAGCCGGGTGGTCAGCACCGTCATTGTGGTCGAACGCCCCGAAGAAGGCCGAGCCCAGCCGGTCCAGAGGCCGGTTTATTACCTGAGCGAGGTGCTGTCCACCTCGAAACAAAATTACCCGCACTATCAGAAGATGTGCTATGGCGTGTACTTCGCCGCCAAGAAGCTGAAGCCCTACTTTCCCGGATTGCAGACCGCATCGACAGAAACTCCTGAGTGAATTGCCTCAAGAGGCCGGCCTGTGCCTGCAGCCGGCTCCAAACCTCTTGGGCCGCGACATTCAGCTCGCCGCTCCGTCCGCTGGGAGTCCACCCGGATGTGGCGGAGCTGGCCGCCTCCAAGGCGTCTGCCGTCCGCTCCGCTCCCGCGGCTCGGCGCGTGTCCGGCGGGGCCGTGCCCCCTCCGGCGGGCCGGCTCACCGCCGGCTCGATCTCGAGGCCGGCTCCGGCCTCGGGCGCAGCCCGGGCCGGCTCCTCCGGCACCGCTGACGATCGGCCACTTTCGCCTGCTCCGGCTGGCGCTGCTGGCGACGTCCTCTCAGCGGATCCCTCGACGACCTCGCCCCTCTGCACCGGCGGCTGCTCGGGGATAATCTCCTCCGCCGTGGGCAGAGGGACGTCCGGATCCAAGGTCTGGAGGGGGATGGCGAGCAGCGGAGTCTGGCTGCGCGCGCCTTCCACCTCCGCCTCCACGGCCGCCCGCTCCGATGGAGCCTCGGCCGCCGTGCTCGCTCGCCCGCGCCGTTTGGGCGGCCTCTCGCTCCGCCGCCGCCCGCTCCGCCGCCTCCCTCTCTCGGCGCGCCTCGCGTGCGTTGCGCTGCGTGGCTGCGTCAAGTTCGGCGCGGGGGTCTACTCGGCGGGACCCTGAGGAACCGGCGCTCGGCCCGACCATGGAGCCGGCTAGGCCTCTCTCGAGGGAGAGCGGCGCCCTGCTCAGGAAATCAGAAAGCATTCAAGAAAAGAAGACTTCAGAATAACAAGCATGCAGGCGGCTACTAGACTTACGCGGAAACTGACGGGAGCTTCTTCACCGCCTTCCGGTAGCGGGCCGCCTTCGCCGCCGCCTCCTCGCGCTTTGTGGCCGCGGCGGAGGCCTTCGGCTTCTTCGGCTGGCTTCCGAAGAGCGAGAGCGCGGCCCGGCGTTTCCCTTTCCCGCCACCGGCAGTCGGCGCGGCAGACGAGCTCGCGCCGCGGCGGTCGGTTGCCGGCTGGTGGCGCGGGAGTTCTTCGGCTTCAAAATCGTCCGGCCAGTCGCCGAAACTGGCCGAAAGCCCGGTGTCGCCGAGCTCGGCGGCGCCCCCCGTGGCGGCGTCCTCCATGGCGACGGCGGAGAGATCCGAGTCATCGGGGTCATCCACCGTGCGGTCCGGGGCGTACTCTCGGTCGACTCCGGTTGCCCCGGCTGGCAGCGGGAGGAGAGGATTCTGATGAAGGAAAAAAGAAAAAATAGCCGCCTGGTCAGAGGCCGGCTAACCCAAGCCGGCAGACGACGAGAAGAAAAACTTACCATAGGCGGAGGATGGGCGCGGGAGTACGGCGCCTTGCCGAATTGCCACTCGTCGGTGAGCTTCAAGTTGGCGACGTAGTTTGCCATCAGCGCCACCTCGGCATGGGGCATCTCCCATGTGCTCAGCCGGCAAGGATCGAACCGGCCACTCATTTGGCACATCATGTGCGGCCGGCTTTGAAGAGGCAAGATCCGGCGCTCGATGAAGGCGGTTACCAAGTCGGACGCGAGCAGACCTTCCGACTGGATCATCACCCGAAGCCGGGAGATGGAAGCGTTCCCTGCTGGAGACAGGGACTTCGACCGGTAGCCCCAGGTCCGCCGCTTCCCAGTCGGCGGGCCGGCTACATAAGCCGGCAGATTGACGTAGTCGCCGTGCCGGGCGACGTTCTTGACGTAGAAGTAAGACTTCTGCCACAGCTTGACCGACTGGATCAGAGGAATGTGGGGGAAGGGGTTGTCGTCGCTGGCCCTCTTCATCGCGATGAAGGCGCCGCAGGGAGCCGGCACGCCGGCGGAGACGGTGCCGAGCTTGTTCTGGAACAGTTCCGCCCAGAGCTCCAGCGTCGGCAGCACCCCCAAGTACCCTTCGCAGAGCGTGACGAAGGCCGAGAGTTGCAGCACTGCGTTGGGCGTGACGTGGTGCGGTTGGAGGTTGTAGAACTCGAGAAAGGACCGCATGAAGCTGCTCGCCGGGAAGCCGAAGCCGCGGAGGAGGTGCGCACGGAAGACGACGCGCTCGCCTTCCTCCGGGGCCGGCGAGACCTCCTTCGCGGGCGCCAGACGCACCTGCACGAGGTCGGCGGCGGGCAGACACCGGGTCTGGCGGAGGAACTCGATGTGCTCGTCGTGGACGTTGGACCCGTCCCACGAGCTCGACAAAGCCAGCGACATGGCGGCGTGGGAGGGCTACGGCGCGAAACAGCGTCGGGCGCGAGGAAGAAGAAGAATAGCAAGAAGAAGAAGAGCAGGAGGGATGGGGAGCGGGGGAGCGAACAGGCCCGTGCCTCTCCCCCTCCCCTCCTACTTGTAGGCGCGTGCGCCGGAGACGAGGAGGCGCGGCGTGGGGGATCGTGGGGATCGATCGTGCCCATCTCCCCCACGCTCGCGTTAATTACGCGCCTTGATGACGCGAGGTAATGGCCGCGGGGAGGCGAGCAGCCCCCTCGGGCCACAGAAGATCTGCGCCCGGGCCGAGGCCAGGGAGTGGCGGGCCCGGGCCTGCGGCGGTGTCCCGTCGCGCACGTGCGACGGCAGGACTTCCCCGCCACGTGGCTCATCGTGGGGCCCGCGGCCGGTCCGCGGGTCGACCACGGTCGCCCTAATAAAGAAAAGCGCTCTGAAGTCGGCTGCAACGACGCAGTCGGCCCCTCATGGTATGAAGCCGGCCAAGCTTCCCGTCCTTCCGTCCGCCGTGAAGCTCGCCCGCCTTCGGGGACTACTGTCGGGGTAAATAGCCATGGGTAGCCCAGCCGGCTTCCCTTGGCCCCTCAGAAAAAATTGTGAGCCCGTCCGGCTCATAAGAAGACTCAAGACTTAGGCCGCCTCCCCCTAGCTGGCTACCTTCCTAGCCGGCTTGGGGGGCGGTCCGCACTTTCTACCCCCATGAAGAAAACTGTGGAGGGCCGGCTATGGCATGGCCGGCTGCGGCAGAGCCGGCTATGGCAAGGCCGGCTATGGCACGACCGGCTACGCAGGGCCGGCTCCGATAAAGCAGTCAACGCCGTACCCGCGATGTACGCGTCCACTCTGCGATGATGAAGCGGGGCGTGGCTACAGTGGAGCCTGCCACCCCCAAAACCCGGAGCGCGCCTGGTACAGCGCGTCGTGCGGGCAACTGCGGCCCGCCCGGCACGGCACTGTAGCCTCGGCGGCTCCGACGCCGTCCTCGACGGGCCGCCAGCATGGCCCCCGAGGCGGTGGGCCCCTTCGGGCAGAGAGAAGCCGAAGGCGGCCACACCACCTCTCAAGCCGGCGAGACAGAGGGCCGGCTTGGCGTAGCCGGCCTGCCGCCTTCCTCGAAGGAGACGCCCATTAAGGAGACAAGGTGCGCCGGGGCTACAGTAATCGCCCGCCAGGGCGGCGTTACTGTGGCCACGCTTACCTCGACCAAGCCTGCGCCAACAAACACGGAGCAACAGTAACCGGCCGCCGACAAGACCCTGGCCGGTGGGGCCGGCCTGTCGACCCAGGAGCCGGCAGTCGGCGGGACCCACCAGCCGGCGGGCCCCAGAAGCCGGCGAGCATAGTCACCGACAGCTGGGCCCCGCGCCCAGTCGGATTACCATTGTACCCCCGGGGGGTAGGCCTATATAAACCCCCCGGTGCACCCATGCAAAGGGTTGAACTTTCTTTCTAGACATAGACACCTACAAGGAGAAGAAGCAGGCTGAGCTAAGCCCTTCTTCCTCCTCTCGCCCCCAAACAGCTCAAGGAGCATTGTAGCCACCCGTGAACTTAGTGACCATGCGGAGACCCCGCAGAGCAGCAGTAGGGGTGTTATCTCCCCGGAGAGCCCTGAAGCTGGGTAAGATTTGCCGGCGTGCATGTCTACGCCTCATCCCGCTTCCAGGCACCGGCGACGTCCTATTGGCCCCCGCCATGATAAGCCACCCGTTGGCATATGTCGATCCTACCACCCGACAAATGTTGAGTCCATGGATTATACGCACTCTCACCCTTCCATCCTTGCTAGCCTCTTCGGTATCGTGCATTGCCCTTTCTCACATTGAGAGTTGGCGCAAACTTCGCCGGTTCATCCAAACCCCGTGATATGATACACTCTTTCACACATAAACCTCCTTATATCTTCCTCAAAACAGCCACCATACCTACCTATTATGGCATTTCCATAGCCATTCCGAGATATATTGCCATGCAACTTTCCATCATGACACATTCATCATTGTCATATTGCTTAGCATGATCATGTAATTGACATAGTATTTGTGGCAAAGCCACCATTCATAATTCTTTCATACATGTCACTCTTGGTCCATTGTATATCCCGGTACACCGCCGAAGGCATTCATATAGAGTCATCTTTTGTTCTAGTATCGAGTTGTAATCATTGAGTTGTAAATAAATAGAAGTGTGATGATCATCATTTTCTAGAGCATTGTCCCAAGTGAGGAATAAATAAAAAAGGCCAAAAAAAGAGAAAGGCCATAAAAAAGAGAAGGCCCAAAAAAGAAAAAAATGAGAGAAGGGACAATGTTACTATCCTTTGCCACACTTGTGCTTCAAAGTAGCACCATAATCTTCATGATAGAGAGTCTCTTGTTTTGTCACTTTCATATACTAGTGGAAATTTTTCATTATAGAACTTGGCTTGTATATTCCAACAATGGGCCTCCTCAAGTGCCCTAGGTCTTCATGAGCAAGCAAGTTGGATGCACACCCACTAGTTTCTTTTGTTGAGCTTTCATACATTTATAGCTCTAGTGCATCCGTTGCATGGCAATCCCTACTCCTTGCATTAACATCAATCGGTGGGCATCTCCATAGCCCATTGATTAGCCTCGTTGATGTGAGACTTTCTCCCTTTTTGTCTTCTCCACATAACCCCCTCATTATATTCTATTCCACCCATAGTGCTATGTCCATGGCTCGCGCTCATATATTGCGTGAAAGTTTATAGGTTTGAGATTACTAAAGTATGAAACAATTGCTTGGCTTGTCATCGGGGTTGTGCATGATGAGAGCATTCTTGTGTGACGAAAATGAAACATGACTAAACTATATGATTTTGTAGGGATGAACTTTCTTTGGCCATGTTATTTTGAGAAGACATAATTGCTTAGTTAGTATGCTTGAAGTATTATTATTGTTATGCCAATATGAACTTTTGTCTTGAATCTTTCGAATCTGAATATTCATACCACAATTAAGAAGAATTACATTAAAATTATGCCAAGTAGCACTCCGCATCAAAATTTTTGTTTTTATCATTTACCTACTCGAGGACGAGCAGGAATTAAGCTAGGGGATGATTGATACGTCTCCAACGTATCTATAATTTTTGATTGCTCCATGCTATATTATCTACTGTTTTGGACATTATTGGGCTTTATTATCCACTTTTATATTATTTTTGGTACTAACCTATTAACCGGAGGCCCAGCCCAGAATTGTTGTTTTTTTGCCTGTTTTAGGGTTTTGAAGAAAAGGAATACCAAATGGAGTCCAAACGGAATGAAACCTTTGGGAATGTGATTTTCTCAACGAACAGGACCAGGGAGACTTGGACCCTACGTCAAGAAAGAAAAGAGGTGGCCACGAGGTAGGGGGCGCCTGCCTACCCTAGGCGCGCCCTCCACCCTCGTGGCCCCCCTGTTGCTCCACCGACGTACTCCTTCCTCCCATATATACCTACGTACCCCCAAACGATCAGAGACGGAGCCAAAACCCTAATTCCACCGTCGTAACTTTCTGTATCCACGAGATCCTATCTTGGGGCCTGTTCCGGAGCTCCACCGGAGGGGGCATCGATCACGGAGGGCTTCTACATCAACACCATAGCCCCTTCGATGAAGTGTGAGTAGTTCACCTCAGACCTACAGGTCCATAGTTAGTAGCTAGATGGCTTCTTCTCTCTTTTTGGATCTCAATACAATGTTCTCCCCCTCTCTTGTGGAGATCTATTCGATGTAATCTTCTTTTTGCGGTGTGTTTGTTGAGACCGATGAATTGTGGGTTTATGATCAAGTCTATCTATGAACAATATTTGAATCTTCTCTGAATTCTTTTATGTATGACTGGTTATCTTTGCAAGTCTCTTTGAATTATCAGTTTGGTTTGGCCTACTAGATTGATCTTTCTTACAATGGGAGAAGTGCTTAGCTTTGGGTTCAATCTTGCGGTGTCCTTTCCCAGTGATAGTAGGGGCAGCAAGGCACGTATTGTATTGTTTCCATCAAGGATAACAAGATGGGGTTTTCTTCATATTGCATGAGTCTGTCCCTGTACATCATGTCATCTTGCTTAAGGCGTCACTTTGTTTTTAACTTAATACTCTAGATGCATGTTGGATAGCGGTCGATGAGTGGAGTAATAGTAGTAGATGCAGGCAGGAGTCGGTCTACTTGTCTCGGACGTGATGCCTATATACATGAGCATGCCTAGATATTCTCATAACTATGCTCAATTCTGTCAATTGCTCAACAGTAATTAGTTCACCCACCGCAGAATACTTATGCTCTCGAGAGAAGCCACTAGTGAAACCTATGGCCCCCGGGTCTATCTTCATCATATTGATGCCCTAATACTTAGTTATTTCCTTTGCTATTTACTTTGCCTTTATTTTACTTTGAATGTTTATCATAAAAATACCAAAAATATTATCTTATCATATCTATCAGATCTCACTCTCGTAAGTGGCCTTATAGGGATTGACAACCCCTATTTGCGTTGGTTGCAAGGATTTATTTGTTTTGTGCAGGTACGAGGGACTCGCGCGTAGCCTCCCACTGGATTGATACCTTGGTTCTCAAAAACCGAGGGAAATACTTACGCTACTTTGCTGTTGGGGAACGTAGTAATTTCAAAAATTCTCCTACACACACGCAAGATCATGGTGATGCATAGCAACGAGAGGGGAGAGTGTTGTCTACGTACCCTCGTAGACCGAAGCGGAAGCGTTGACGCAACGTAGAGGAAGTAGTCGTACGTCTTCCCGATCCGACCGATCCAAGCACCATTACTCCGGCACCTCCGAGTTCTTAGCACGCGTACAGCTTGATGACGCTCCCCAGGCTCCGATCCAGCAAAGCTTCGGGGATGAGTTCCGTCAGCCCAACGGCGTGGTGACGATGATGATGTTCTACCGACGCAGGGCTTCGCCTAAGCACTACAACGATATGACCGAGGTGGAATATGGTGGAAGGGGGCACCGCACACGGCTAAGGAACGATCACGAGGATCAACTTGTGTGTCCTAGGGTTCCCCCTTGCCTCCGTATATAAAGGATCCAAGGGGGGGGGTGCGGCCGGCCCTATGGAGGCGCGCAGGAGGAGTCCTACTCCTACCGGGAGTAGGACTCCCCTCCCTATTCCTTGTCCAATTAGGAGAGGTGGGAGAAGAGAAGGAAAGAGGGGGGCGCCGCCCCTCCCTCCTTGTCCAATTCGGACTAGGGGGAGAGGGGGCGCGCGGCCTGCCCTGGCAGCCCCTTCCTCTTCTCCACTTTAGGCCCATGAGGCCCATTAACCCCCCGGGGGGTTCCGGTAAACCCCCGGTGCTCCGGTTTTATCCGAAACTTCACCAGAACGCTTCCGGTGTCCGAATATAGTCATCTAATATATCAATCTTTATGTCTCGGCCATTTCGAGACTCCTCGTCATGTCCGTGATCACATCCGGGGCTCCGAACTAACTTCGGTACATCAAAATGTATAAACTCATAATAACTGTCATCGTAACGTTAAGCGTGCGGACCCTATGGTTCGAGAACAATGTAGACATGACCGAGACACGTCTCCGGTCAATAACCAATAGCGGGACCTGGATGCCCATATTGGCTCCTACATATTCTACGAAGATCTTTATCGGTCAGACCGCATAACAACATACGTTGTTCCCTTTGTCATCGGTATGTTACTTGCCCGAGATTCGATCGTCGGTATCCAATACCTAGTTCAATCTCGTTACCGGCAAGTCTCTTTACTCGTTCCGTAATACATCATCTCGCAACTAACTCATTAGTTGTAATGCTTGCAAGGCTTATGTGATGTGCATTACCGAGAGGGCCCAGAGATACCTCTTCGACAATCGGAGTGATAAATCCTAATCTCGAAATACGCCAACCCAACATCTACCTTTGGAGACACCTGTAGAGCACCTTTATAATCACCCATTTACGTTGTGACGTTTGGTAGCACACAAAGTGTTCCTCCGGCAAATGGGAGTTGCATAATCTCATAGTCATAGGAACATGTATAAGTCATGAACAAAGCAATAGCAACATACTAAACGATCGGGTGCTAAGCTAATGGAATGGGTCATGTCAATCAGATCATTCAACTAATGATGTGATCTCGTTAATCAAATAACAACTCTTTGTTCATGGTTAGGAAACATAAGCATCTTTGATTTACGAGCTAGTCAAGTAGAGGCATACTAGTGACACTCTGTTTGTCTATGTATTCACACATGTATTATGTTTCCGGTTAATACAATTCTAGCATGTATAATAAACATTTATCATGATGTAAGGAAATAAATAATAACTTTATTATTGCCTCTAGGGCATATTTCCTTCAGTCTCCCACTTGCACTAGAGTCAATAATCTAGATTACACTATAATGATTCTAACACCCATGGAGCCTTGGTGCTGATCATGTTTTGCTCATGGAAGAGGCTTAGTCAATGGGTCTGCAACATTCAGATCCGTATGTATCTTGCAAATCTCTATGTCTCCCACCTGGACTAGATCCCGGATGGAATTGAAGCGTCTCTTGATGTGCTTGGTTCTCTTGTGAAATCTGGATTCCTTTGCCAAGGCAATTGCGCCAGTATTGTCACAAAAGATTTTCATTGGACCCGATGCACTAGGTATGACACCTAGATCGGATATGAACTCCTTCATCCAGACTCCTTCGTTTGCTGCTTCCGAAGCAGCTATGTACTCCGCTTCACATGTAGATCCCGCCACAACGCTTTGTTTAGAACTGCACCAACTCACAGCTCCACCGTTTAATGTAAACACGTATCCGGTTTGCGATTAGAATCGTCCGGATCAGTGTCAAAGCTTGCATCAACGTAACCATTTACGATGAGCTCTTTGTCACCTCCATATACGAGAAACATATCCTTAGTCCTTTTCAGGTACTTCAGGATGTTCTTGACTGCTGTCCAGTGATCCACTCCTGGATTACTTTGGTACCTCCCTGCCAGACTTATAGGAAGGCACACATCAGGTCTGGTACACAGCATTGCATACATGATAGAGCCTATGGCTGAAGCATAGGGAACATCTTTCATTTTCTCTCTATCTTCTGCAGTGGTCGGGCATTGAGTCTGACTCAACTTCACACCTTGTAACACAGGCAAGAACCCTTTCTTTGCTTGATCCATTTTGAACTTCTTCAAAATCTTGTCAAGGTATGTGCTTTGTGAAAGTCCAATTAAGCGTCTTGATCTATCTCTATAGATCTTTATGCCTAATATGTAAGCAGCTTCATCGAGGTCTTTCATTGAAAAACTCTTATTCAAGTATCCCTTTATGATATCCAGAAATTCTATATCATTTCCAATCAGCAATATGTCATCCACATATAATATCAGAAATGCTAAAGAGCTCCCACTCACTTTCTTGTAAATACAGGCTTCTCCAAAAGTCTGTACAAAACCAAATGCTTTGATCACACTATCAAAGCGTTTATTCCAACTCCGAGAGGCTTGCACCAGTCCATAAATGGATCGCTGGAGCTTGCACACTTTGTTAGCTCCCTTTGGATCGACAAAACCTTACGGTTGCATCATATACAACTCTTCTTCCAGAAATCCATTCAGGAATGCAGTTTTGACATCCATCTGCCAAATTTCATAATCATAAAATGCGGCAATTGCTAACATGATTCGGACGGACTTAAGCATCGCTACGGGTGAGAAGGTCTCATCGTAGTCAACCCCTTGAACTTGTCGAAAACCTTTTGCGACAAGTCGAGCTTTGTAGACAGTAACATTACCGTCAGCGTCAGTCTTCTTCTTGAAGATCCATTTATTCTCAATTGCTTGCCGACCATTGGGCAAGTCAACCAAAGTCCAGACTTTGTTCTCATACATGGATCCCATCTCAGATTTCATGGCTTCAAGCCATTTTGCGGAATCTGGGCTCACCATCGCTTCTTCATAGTTCGTAGGTTCATCATGATCTAGTAGCATGATTTCCAGAACAGGATTACTGTACCACTCTGGCGCGGTTCTCACTCTGGTTGATCTACGAGGTTCAGTAGTATCTTGTCCTGAAGTTTCATGATCATTATCATTAGCTTCCTCACTAATTGGTGTAGGTGTCGCAGAAACAGGTTTATGTGATGTACTACTTTCCAATAAGGGAGTAGGTACAGTTACCTCGTCAAGTTCTACTTTCCTCCCACTCACTTCTTTCGAGAGAAACTCCTTCTCTAGAAAGGATCCATTCTTAGCAACGAATGTCTTGCCTTCGGATCTGTGATAGAAGGTGTACCCAACAGTCTCCTTTGGGTATCCTATGAAGACACATTTCTCCGATTTGGGTTCGAGCTTATCAGGTTGAAGCTTTTTCACATAAGCATCGCAGCCCCAAACTTTAAGAAACGACAACTTTGGTTTCTTGCCAAGCCATAGTTCATAAGGCGTCGTCTCAACGGATTTTGATGGTGCCCTATTTAACGTGAATGTGGCCGTCTCTAAAGCATAACCCCAAAACGATAGCGGTAAATCAGTAAGAGACATCATAGATCGCACCATATCTAGTAAAGTACGATTACGACGTTCGGACACACCATTACGCTGTGGTGTTCCGGGTGGCATGAGTTGCGAAACTATTCCGCATTGTTTCAAATGTACACCAAACTCGTAACTCAAATATTCTCCACCACGATCAGATCGTAGAAACTTTATTTTCTTGTTACGATGATTTTCAACTTCGCTCTGAAATTCTTTGAACTTTTCAAATGTTTCAGACTTGTGTTTCATTAAGTAGATATACCCATATCTGCTTAAGTCATCTGTGAAGGTGAGAAAATAACGATATCCGCCACGAGCCTCAATATTCATCGGACCACATACATCGGTATGTATGATTTCCAACAAATCTGTTGCTCTCTCCATAGTACCGGAGAACGGTGTTTTTAGTCATCTTGCCCATGAGGCACGGTTCGCAAGTACCAAGTGATTCATAATCAAGTGCTTCCAAAAGTCCATCAGTATGGAGTTTCTTCATGCGTTTTTTACCGATATGACCTAAACGGCAGTGCCACAAATAAGTTGCACTATCATTATCAACTCTGCATCTTTTGGCTTCAACATTATGAATATGTGTGTTACTACTATCGACATTCATCAAAAATAGACCACTCTTCAAAGGTGCATGACCATAAAGATATTACTCATATAAACAGAACAACCATTATTCTCTGATTTAAATGAATAACCGTCTCGCATCAAACAAGATCCAGATATAATGTTCATGCTCAACACTGGCACCAAATAACAATTATTTAGGTCTAATACTAATCCCGAAGGTAGATGTAGAGGTAGCGTGCCGACCGCGATCACATCGACTTTGGAACCATTTCCCACGCGCATCGTCACCTCGTCCTTTGCCAGTGTTAATCCGTAGTCCCTGTTTTGAGTTGCAAATATTAGCAACAGAACCAGTATCAAATACCAAGGTGCTACTGCGAGCTCTAGTAAGGTACACATCAATAACATGTATATCACATATACCTTTGTTCACCTTGCCATCCTTCTTATCCGCCAAATACTTGGGGCAGTTCCGCTTCCAGTGACTAGTCTCCTTGCAGTAGAAGCACTCAGTTTCAGGCTTAGGTCCAGACTTGGGTTTCTTCTCTTGAGCAGCAACTTGCTTGCTGTTCTTCTTGAACTTCCCCTTCTTCTTCCCTTTGCCCTTTTTCTTGAAACTAGTGGTCTTGTTGACCATCAACACTTGATGCTCCTTTTTGATTTCTACCTCCGCAGCTTTCAGCATTGCGAAGAGCTCGGGAATAGTCTTATTCATCCCTTGCATATTATAGTTCATCATGAAGCTCTTGTAGCTTGGTGGCAGTGATTGGAGAATTCTGTCAATGACGCAATCATCTGGAAGATTAACTCCCATCTGAATCAAGTGATTATTATACCCCAGACGTTTTGAGTATATGCTCACTGACAGAACTGTTCTCCTCCATCTTGCAGCTATAGAACTTATTGGAGACTTCATATCTCTCAATCCGGGCATTTGCTTGAAATATTAACTTCAACTCCTAGAACAAATCATATGCTCCATGACGTTCAAAACGTCGTTGAAGTCCCGATTCTAAGCCGTAAAGCATGGCACACTAAACTATCGAGTATTCATCAGCTTTGCTCTGCCAGACGTTCATAACATCTGGTGTTGCTCCAGCAGCAGGCCTGGCACCCAGCGGTGCTTCCAGGACGTAATTCTTATGTGCAGCAATGAGGATAATCCTCAAGTTACGGACCCAGTCCGTGTAATTGCTACCATCATCTTTCAACTTTGCTTTCTCAAGGAACGCATTAAAATTCAACGGAACAACAGCACGGGCCATCTATCTACAATCAAACATACATAAGCAAGATACTATCAGGTACTAAGTTCATGATAAATTTAAGTTCAATTTAATCAAATTACTTAAGAACTCTTACTTAGATAGACATCCCTCTAATCCTCTAAGTGATCACGTGATCCAAATCAACTAAACCATAACCGATCATCACGTGAAATGGAGTAGTTTTCAATGGTGAACATTGCTATGTTGATCATATCTACTATATGATTCACGCTCGATCTTTCGATCTCAGTGTTCCGAGGCCATATCTGCATATGCTAGGCTCGTCAAGTTTAACCTGAGTATTCTGCGTGTGCAAAACTGGCTTGCACCCGTTGTAGATGGACGTAGAGCTTATCACACCTGATCACGACGAACTTTGGCAACGGTGCATACTCAGGGAGAACACTTTTATCTTGATAATTTAGTGAGATACCATCTTATAATGCTACCGTCAATCAAAGCAAGATAAGATGCATAAAAGATAAACATCACATGCAATCAATATAAGTGATACGATATGGCCATCATCATCTTGTGCTTGTGATCTCCATCTCTGAAGCACCGTCATGATCACCATTGTCACCGGCGCGACACCTTGATCTCCATCGTAGCATCGTTGTCGTCTCGCCAATCTTATGCTTCCACGACTATCGCTACCGCTTAGTGATAAAGTAAAGCATTACAGCATGATTGCATTGCATACAATAAAGCGACAACCATATGGCTCCTGCCAGTTGCCGATAACTTGGTTACAAAACATGATCGTCTCATACAATAAAATTTTGCATCATGTCTTGACCATATCACATCACAACATGCCCTGCAAAAACAAGTTAGACGTCCTCTACTTTGTTGTTGCATGTTTTACGTGGCTGCTACGGGCTTAAGCAAGAACCAATCTTACCTACGCATCAAAACCACAATGATAGTTAGTCAAGTTGATGCCGTTTTAACCTTCGCAAGGACCGGGCGTAGCCACACTCGGTTCAACTAAAGTTGGAGAAACAGTCACCCGCAAGCCACCTTTGTGCAAAGCACGTTGGGAGAACCGGTCTCGCGTAAGCGTACGCGTAATGTCGGTCCGGGCTGCTTCATCCAACAATACCGCCGAACCAAAGTATGACATGCTGGTAGGCAGTATAACTTATATCGCCCACAACTCACTTGTGTTCTACTCGTGCATATAACATCAGACCATAAAACCTAGGCTCGGATGCCACTGTTGGGGAACGTAGTAATTTCAAAAATTCTCCTACGCACACGCAAGATCATGGTGATGCATAGCAACGAGAGGGGAGAGTGTTGTCTACGTACCCTCGTAGACCGAAGCGGAAGCGTTGACGCAACATAGAGGAAGTAGTCGTACGTCTTCGCGATCCGACCGATCCAAGCACCGTTACTCCGGCACCTCCGAGTTCTTAGCACACGTACAGCTCGATGACGCTCCCCGGGCTCTGATCCAGCAAAGCTTCGGGGATGAGTTCCGTCAGCACAACAGCGTGGTGACGATGATGATGTTCTACCGACGCAGGGCTTCGCCTAAGCACTACCACGATATGACCGAGGTGGAATATGGTGGAAGGGGGCACCGCACACGGCTAAGGAACGATCACGAGGATCAACTTGTGTGTCCTAGGGTGCCCCCTTGCCTCTGTATATAAAGGATCCAAGGGGGGGTGCGGCCGGCCCTATGGAGGCGCGCAGGAGGAGTCCTACTCCTACCGGGAGTAGGACTCCCCTCCCTATTCCTTGTCCAATTAGGAGAGGTGGGAGAAGAGAAGGAAAGAGGGGGGCGCCGCCCCTCCCTCCTTGTCCAATTCGGACTAGGGGGAGAGGGGCGCGCGGCCTGCCCTGGCAGCCCCTTCCTCTTCTCCACTTTAGGCCCATGAGGCCCATTAACCCCCCGGGGGGTTCCGGTAACCCCCCGGTGCTCCGGTTTTATCCGAAACTTCACCGGAACACTTCCGGTGTCCGAATATAGTCATCCAATATATCAATCTTTATGTCTCGACCATTTCGAGACTCCTCGTCATGTCCGTGATCACATCCGGGACTCCGAACTAACTTCAGTACATCAAAATGTATAAACTCATAATAACTGTCATCGTAACGTTAAGCGTGCGGACCCTACGGTTCGAGAACAATGTAGACATGACCGAGACACGTCTCCGGTCAATAACCAATAGCGGGACCTCGATGCCCATATTGGCTCCTACATATTCTACGAAGATCTTTATCGGTCAGACCGCATAACAACATGCGTTGTTCCCTTTGTCATCGGTATGTTACTTGCCCGAGATTCGATCGTCGGTATCCAATACCTAGTTCAATATTGTTACCGGCAAGTCTCTTTACTCGTTCCGTAATACATCATCTCGCAACTAACTCATTAGTTGTAATGCTTGCAAGGCTTATGTGATGCGCATTACCGAGAGGGCCCAGAGATACCTCTCCGACAATCGGAGTGACAAATCCTAATCTCGAAATACGCCAACCCAACATCTACCTTTGGAGACACCTGTAGAGCACCTTTATAATCACCCATTTACGTTGTGACGTTTGGTAGCACACAAAGTGTTCCTCCGGCAAATGGGAGTTGCATAATCTCATAGTCATAGGAACATGTATAAGTCATGAAGAAAGCAATAGCAACATACTAAACGATAGGTGCTAAGCTAATGGAATGGGTCATGTCAATCAGATCATTCAACTAATGATGTGATCTCGTTAATCAAATAACAACTCTTTGTTCATGGTTAGGAAACATAACCATCTTTGATTAACGAGCTAGTCAGGTAAAGGCATACTAGTGACACTCTGTTTGTCTATGTATTCACACGTGTATTATGTTTCCGGTTAATACAATTCTAGCATGAATAGTAAACATTTATCATGATCTAAGGAAATAAATAATAACTTTATTATTGCCTCTAGGGCATATTTCCTTCATTTGCTACATCATCCCTTCCTCTGCGGGGAAAACCAACGCATTACTCAAGAGGTAGCACGGGGCACCTCCCCCAAGCTTGGCAGTTGCCAAGGGGGTTGCCCATACCCTTATGATTATGTCTCCTCTGTTGGTGAAGAAGATGGTGGTGGTGATGGATAGTCGCACATCGAGCATAGGAGGTCTTCTAACTTGCGGATAATGCCCTTGAGTGCGATGATATGCTCCTTCAGCAAAATATTTTCGCGTGTGAGATACTTGTTTTGTATATGAGCTAACTCAATCATCTTGAAAGCTTCGATCTCAGTTGGGGTAAGAAGATTGTGATCAAGTTGAAGGATGTCTTCTGTTGCCGGAACTTGGTCCTCCGTGGCCTTCTTGATCCCTTCATCCTATTTGATCTCCATGGGTTCCTCTCTCTTCAGCTCTATCTTCATTGGCCAAGCATCGTTGCCCTCATTGTTGGAGGAGGAGGGAGACGACATGATGCTTGGCTTTGACAACCTGGCAGAAAACAGCTCGAAACAAGAACAGGAGATTTTTGCGTGATACGGTGGTCAAAACCTTCGGGAGATTATATAATGATTTTTTACCGACCAAAATACGTATCGTGCAAGAAAACGGAGTCCGGGGAGCACACGAGGTGCCCACGAGGAAGGGGGCGCGCCAGGGGGGTAGGGCGCGCCCTCCACCCTCGTGGAGCCCTCGTGTCTTTCCCGGACTGCTTCTTATTTTCTATTTTTCTAAATTTTCCAAAACAGAGAAAAGTTGCCATTAGAACTATTTTGGAGTCGGTTTACTTACCATACCACATACCTATTCCTTTTCAGAGTCTGAAATGTTCTGAAAAGTGTCCCTTATGTATTCCTCCGGGGTTACTGAGGGAGTCCTGGATTAGGGGGTGTCCGTATGGCCGGACTATACCTTCAGCCGGACTACTGGACTATGAAGATACAAGATTGAAGACTTCGTCCCGTGTCCAGAAGGGACTTTCCTTGGCATGGAAGGCAAGCTTGGCGATACGGATATGTAGATCTCCGACCATTGTAACCGACTTTGTGTAACCCTAACCCTCTCTGGTGTCTATATAAACCGGAAGGTTTTAGTCCGTAGGACGATATATAGAACAACAATCATACCATAGGCTAGCTTCTAGGGTTTAGCCTCTCCGATCTCGTGGTAGATCTACTCTTGTACTACCCATATCATCAATATTAATCAAGCAGGACGTAGGGTTTTACATCCATCAAGAGGGCCCAAACCTGGGTAAAACTTCGTGTCCCTTGCCTCCTGTTACCATCCGGCCTAGACGCACAGTTCGGGACCCCCTACCCGAGATCCGCCGGTTTTGACACCGACATTGGTGCTTTCATTGAGAGTTCCTCTGTGTCATCGTTGTTAGGCTTGATGGCTCCTACGATCATCAATAGCGATGCAGTCCAGGGTGAGACCTTCCTCCCCAGACAGATCTTCATCTTCGGCGGCTTCGCACTGCGGGCCAATTCACTTGGCCATTTGGAGCAGATCGAAAGCTATGCCCCTGGCCGTCAGGTCAGATTTGGAAGTTTAAACTACACGGCTGACATCCGCGGGGACTTGATCCTCGACGGATTCAAGCCAGTGCCGAGCGCGCCGCACTGTCCCGACGAGCATGATCTAGCTCTGCCGCCGAACAGTACCCTGGAGGCGCACTCACATCGGCTTCGACCCTTAATTCGGAGCCAACTGCGCTGATCGAGGATGGGTGGTTGGACGCCGCCTCGGGGGCTGCGATCCCAACGGCGATCGAGTCGAACACCAGCCCCACACTCCACGAGACTCGTGAATCCAAGGAGCCGGACTCCTCTCCGGACTGTGAACCCTCCGCGCCCCTGCCGATCAAATCCGATTGGGCGCCGATCATGGAGTTTGCTGCCGCGGACATCTTTCAGCACTCGCCTTTCGGCGATATTCTGAAGACACTAAAGTCTCTCTCTTTATCAGGAGAGCCCTGGCCGGACTACGGTCAGCAAGGTTGGGATACGGACGATGAAGAAATTCAAAGCCCACCCACCACCCACTTTGTAGCCACTGTCGATGATTTAACCGACATGCTCGACTTCGACTCCGAAGACATCGACGGTATGGACACCGATGCAGGAGACGATGAAGAACCAGCGCCTATTGGGCCCTGGAAAGCCACCTCGTCGTATGACATATACATGGTGGACACCCCAAAAGAAGGATATGGCGATGGAACAGCGGAGGATGACCCCTCCAAGAAACAGCCTAAGCGCCGGCGTCAGCGGCACCGCTCAAAATCCCGCCAAAGCAAATACGGTGATTCCAGCACGGGCGATAATAATACTCCAGAGAGTGCCGAAGAAAACCCCCTCCAGCAAGATTCAGCACAGGAGGACGGAGAAGCCAGCCCTCATGAGAGAGCGGCAGACAAAGAGGTCGAGGAAAATAATTATATGCCTCCCTCCGAAGACGAGGCAAGCCTCGACGACGACGAATTCGTCGGGCCAGAGGATCCCGTCGAGCAAGAGCGTTTTCAACGCAGGCTTATGGCCACGGCAAGAAGCCTCGAGAAAAAACAGCAACAACTTAGAGCTGATCAAGATTTGCTAGTCGACAGATGGACTGAAGTCCTTGCGGCCGAAGAGCATAAACTCGAACACCCCTCCAAGAGCTACCCAAAGCGCAGGTTGCTACCCCGATTAGAGGAGGAAGCACTTAAACCTACATCACCAGCACTTGATATGGCCGACCGGCCACCTCGTGGCCGCGACAGAGAGGCCTCTCGGCCCTCTACTCAAGCCGCACCCCGTACCAAGGCACGGGAAAATGCGCCAGACCTGCGAGATATGTTGGAGGACAAGGCAAGGCAAACAAGATCGATCTACGGATCGCGTGGGCTCCCCATGACTCAAGACGGTAACCGTCATGCCGGACACAAATCCGATAGGGCCAAACACAGTAGACAAAGCTCATTGGAGCTACTTCGTGATATAGCCCAGTATAGAGGCGCCGCACACCCACTATGCTTCACAGACGAACTAATGGATCATCAAATCCCCGAGGGTTTCAAACCCGTAAACATCGAATCATATGATGGCACAACAGATCCTGCGGTATGGATCGAGGATTATCTCCTTCATATCCACATGGCCCGTGGCGATGATCTCCACGCCATCAAATACCTCCCACTCAAGCTTAAAGGACCAGCTCGACATTGGCTTAACAGCTTGCCAGCAGGATCAATCGGTTTTTGGGAAGACCTGGAAGCCGCATTCCTCGACAATTTCCAGGGCACTTATGTGCGACCACCAGACGCCGATGACCTAAGCCACGTAATTCAGCAGCCAGAGGAATCGGCCAGGCAATTCTGGACACGGTTCCTAACAAAGAAAAATCAAATAGTCGATTGTCCGGACGCAGAGGCCCTAGCAGCCTTCAAGCACAATATCCGTGACGAGTGGCTTGCCCGGCACCTTGGACAGGAAAACCTGAAATCTATGGCAGCACTCACGACACTCATGACCCGCTTTTGCGCGGGAGAAGACAGTTGGCTTGCTCGTAACAACAATATGACCAAGAAACCTGGTAATTCGGATACCAGGGACAGTAGTGGCAGGTCGCGTCGCAACAAGCAGAAGCGCCGCATTAACGGCGACAATGCTGAGGATACGGCAGTTAATGCCTGTCGGTGTACTAAAGTGGGGGTACCTTAGTATCCCAAACTTGTGCACGGGCAGTCGCAGCATCCCGCGGCAATGCTTGCCGGGTGACCGCCAAGGTCCTCCACGGTTCCTTTGGAGCCATTCAAGAACAAAGTATCCAAGACCCCGGCAAAAGGAGCTTGCCAGGAAGAAGACAAGACCCCGGCAAGAGGAGCTTGCCGGGAAGGCCAACCAAGGCATCTCGAGGAAACTTGCCGCAACACACCATACGTCCCGGCAAGGCCCGGTGAGCGACAAGCTCCCGGATGCGACAAGACAACAACCGCGGCAAGGCACTTGCCGCGGCAAGCCTCCACTATGTACCTGCGCTCCAGCACATCCACCAACGTGTCGCCCTGGGACCCTTCCAGAGCGCACGTGGCGGAAAGCTGTGCAGCCAGAGGTACACGGTGGCAAGCGGCGATGACAAGATCGCCATCGTGGCAAGCAATGGCGTCCCTAGCGGTCCCTTTCTACACCGTCTAGGCGACACAGACAGGCATTTAATGCCTTTGTCCCCTGCCGTCAGGGTTAGGTATGATACGACTGTAGTAGGCGGCGGTGCCAACCGCATGCCTTTTTACATTTTTACCCTCATCTACGTTGCCACCTGTCGGTGACCCCTTAGACATATAAAAGGAGGCCCATGTGCAACGTAGAGGGGGTCGGCCAACAGAACGCTCTCACGCTCGGTCTCGTTAGCTGCTGGTGCGTACTGTAGCACACCGCGCTCCCGAGCAATAAATCAATACAAACACAAAGCAGGAGTAGGGTTTTACGCATCCGTGCGGCCCGAGCCTGGGTAAACTGATCGTGTCGCTCGTGCGCTCGCCTCGATCTGCTCTTCGTGCTCTCTCCACCCCCTGCCAAACCGAAAGGGGCTTGGTCCGCCGATCCCCATAGGTGTCCGTGGGATCAGCACCCCCGACATCTTTGGCGCGCCAGGTAGGGGTGCATCGAGGTTGTGCGAACCTAATCCGGCGTTCGCACGAGCCAGATCTTCATCACATACATCGACATGCCACCGAAGAAGAAGATTTCAGAGGCAGCTGCTCCATCCGCGCCACACCCACCATCGCCGGAGCGAACGGTTGGTGGGGTAGACGCCGGCGGAAGAACAGGCGGCGATGAGGGAGCACACGGTGCCGCCAGGTCCAAGGACAAGGCTGCGCTGCCCATCGGTGGCGCAGTCGGCTCCCACAACGACCGGGCGCACTCCAAGACCTCGGCGTCCGTACACGCACCGCGCCCATCGCACGAGGCGCGGGACCAGCAGCATTATGGTACTCACGGTACCATACATTTGCTGGGCCAAGATCAAGCTAGTGGATCCCGGAGTGCTCAAGACCAGCATGCGCGCCAACATGCTGGCGCGAGCGGGGCACGGTCACCTGGACGAGGTACTGCTCCTTCTAACGCAGTTAGAAGTCCGAGCATATCTCGCTCCTCGCACCGTTCGCTGCCGCCGCCCACCACTCCGGCAGAAGCGTTGGCACGGGCCCAACTGCTTCTAGATTACCCTCCGGCGCCAGACAAGATCGACGACTGGAGGGCCACCATTCAGAGCCTTATCGGCTTCGCCAACGGCGACAATCCACGGCAGCCGAGTACTTCGCTGCCGCGGCAAGTCAGCCAGGCGCAAGCCGGTGGCGACAAGACCGGCGGGGGTACAACCACTATGCACTCCCCGCCCCGAAGGCGAAGATCGCCGACTCGCCGGATCCACCTCGACAGCGACTCCACCGCATCATCGGATCTGCGAGCTCATCGCGATCAGCGCCAAGTTCTCCATGAACGACAGCAAGAAGACGCTCGTACTCGCATCGAGCGCCGAAGAGAAGCGCGGCGTCAATCAGACCTGCGCGCTGGGCCCTCTGTTGACATGCATGCGCCCGGAGAACCAGGCGACTTGCCGTACGCGGTAGGTTGCCCTGCATTTACCCGTGAGCTGCGGCAAGTCCAGTGGTGCAGCCAGAAGCATTTCAAGCCAGACGTACCGGAGAAGTACAGCGGCAAGTCGCACCCGTCGGAGTTCCTCAGCATCTACACCATTGCGGTGCAAGCTGCCGGGGGGCGAGACGACAAGGTCCTTGCCAACTACTTCCCGCTGGTGCTCAAGCCCGAAGTCAGGTCCTGGCTCATGCATTTGCCGGACAACTCCATATCCTCTTGGGCGGACATTTGCCATCATTTTGTCGGCGCCTTTACAGGCGGCCACAAACCTCATGGCCAGGAAAGTGATCTTCACCTGCTTGCCCAGAAGGAAGGAGAGCCCCTGCGCAAGTACATTCAAAGATTCAGCCGTGTATAGCGCAACATCCCAGACATCCACCCTGCCGCGGTCATCAGCGTGTTCCATCAGAACGTGCGTAACCGCAAGATGCGAGAGGAGATGGCGATGTGCAGGATTAGAGACGTCAGTGAGCAATACGCCCTGGCCGACAAGTGTGCACCTGCTAAGGAAGGGAGGAAACTCCCCGGAGAGAGTACAGGAGCAGGAGGATCTGACAGTGAGGATGCCGCCCCGGCAAAGAAAAACCGGCGGCGCAACGACAGGAAGAAGAAAGGTAAAGAGGTGCTAGTCGTTGAACAGTCCGGCAACGACGGTGGCGCCAAGCAAGCCAAAGTTGGTAGCTCCGGCAAGGAGGTTGCCGCATGCACTAACTGCCAGGCTGTGGCAGCTGCCGACAAGTAGGACGGCACCGACAAGCAGTATTGCAAGATCCACCGCACCAAGGGCCATGACCTCCAGAGCTGCAAGAAAGTCGAGCAGCTTGTCCAGCAACAAAAGGCTGAGTACGAGCGGCGCGACAAGGAGAGAGCCCAAGAAGGCGGTGGAGAAGCCGGCAAGAAACGCGCCGGCCGGGGAGGACGCCGCGGCAAGGCCAAGCAGCGGCAAGGAGACAGACCTCCCCGCGGCTGCGACAAGGATGAAGATGAAGACGACGACGAAGACATGGATGATGTCGAGAACAGTGAGCAGGACTTTCAGAAAGCTACAGAAGTCTTGTGTGTTGACGGCGGCGCTTCTATGCATACTTCCCATCGCCAACTCAAGCAATGGGCGCGGGAAGTCAATGCGGCAGAACCACCTGTCGAATCGCGCAAACTTCTGAAATGGTCCAGCACGCCTATCATCTTTGACATTGAGGACCACCCTGATCGCATAACTGCGGTCGGGTGCTTGCCGCTGTTGGTTTCACCAACTATACGCAACCTCAAGGTCACTAAGATGTTAGTTGACGGCGGGGCCGGCTTAAATCTGATCTCCTCCGCTGTACTCCAGAAACTCCAGATCCCTAACAGCGAGCTCGAAGAGACCGGCACATTCCAAGGAATTAACCCGGGAAGGAGCAAGCCGAAGGGGAAGGTCACGTTGCCGTAACATTTGGCAGCGAAATGAACTTCAGAACTGAGAGGGTTACTTTTGACGTTGCCGATTTTCCATTACCTTATAATGGAATACTAGGCCGTCCAGCACTCGCCAAAGTTCATGGCGGCCTCTCACTATGCATACAACATGCTTAAAATGCCAGGCCCGATAAGCGTCATCTCTGTCCCTGGCGACAAAAAGGATGCCCTTATCTGCGCCGACAAGATCTACCGGGAAGCAGCAGCCGCAACAGATAGCAAGACACTTGCCGCTGAAGCTCCCGGGGGGAAGAGGAAGACCAAGTCCGGCAAGAGCTCTGATGCCCACTCCTGCAAGCGCACCTCTCCGGAGTGCTGCGCTACCATCGAGGACGCACCATCGAGCTCCACCGGCAAGTGTAAGAAGGCAATGGCAGCTCCGCCACACACCAAGAAGGTGTCCGCCAAGGAGGACGGCACTGGTGGTACTTTTACCATCAGTGCCGGGCTCGACCCTAAATAGGAAAGCGCACTCGTTGCTTTCCTGCGGGCGAACGTCGACGTGTTTGTGTGGCAGCCGTCTGACATCCCCGGTGTTCCCAGGAAAGTAATTGAGCACCATCTTGTTGTTTGTCTTCATGCGCGGCCCGTCAAGCAGAAGGTTAGGAAGCAAGCAGTGGAGCGCCAAGAATTCATAGCAGAAGAAATCAAGAAATTGGAAGCGGCAGGCCTTGTCAGAGGAGTGCTCCATCCCACGTGGCTGGCCAATCATGTAGTCGTGTGCAAGGCGAATGGAAAATGGAGGCTTTGTATTGACTTTACTGATGTTAATAAAGCTTGTCCCAATGATCCATTTCCCTGCCGCGCATTGACCAGATTGTTGACTCCACAGCCGGATGTGATTTGCTTTCATTTCTTGACGCATATTCAGGATACCATCAGATCTTCATGGCAGAAGAGGATGAGGAGAAAACCGCATTCATTACTCCATGTGGCATGTACTGTTTCATACGGATGCCTTTCGGATTAAAGAATGTTGGTTCAACATTTGCAAGAGTAGTCCATGTCGCTCTGAAACCGCAAATACACAGAAATGTAGAAGCCTACATGGATGATATAGTGGTCAAAAGCAAGGACAAGGCAACTCTGATTCCAGATTTAGAAGAGACCTTTGCAAATCTGCGCAAGATCAACCTCAAGCTCAACCCCGAGAAGTGTGTGTTTGGAGTCCCTTCCGGCAAGCTTCTCGGGTTCTTTGTGTCTCAGCGGGGAATCGAAGCCAATCCCGACAAGATCAAGGCCATTGAGCAGATCGAAGCACCAAAGCGCGTCAAGGATGTACGAAAACTTGCCGGTTGTGTGGCTGCTCTCAGCAGGTTTATCTCTCGGTCTGCTGAGCGCGCCCTGCCATTTTTCAAAATTTTGAAAAAGGCGGGTCCAATGAAATGGACTCCGGAAGCGGAGGCTGCGCTGCAGGACTTGAAGAGATACCTGTCCTCCACTCCAACACTTGTCGCACCTAAGCCACAAGAGAAGTTGCTGCTATATATAGCGGCAACCAATCAAGTGGTTAGTGCTGCGTTAGTGGCGGAGAGGGAGGCAGACGACGAGCCAGCAACTGCGGCAAGCACATCCAGTGACAAGCAGGGGGCTTCTCCAACAAGCTATGGTCCCGACAAGGATGGAACTGCGCAGGTGCGCGAAGATATACAGAAGAAAATGGTGCAGCGCCCAGTTTACTTTGTCAGCTCCCTTCTGCAGGGGGCTAGGTCAAGGTACTCTGGTGTGCAGAAGTTGCTTTTCGGCCTTCTTATGGCCTCGAGAAAACTGCGCCATTACTTCCAAGCACATGAGATCATAGTTGTCACTCGCTTTCCGCTGAAGAGGATACTGCAGCATCCAGAAGCAACAGGCAGGATTGTCGAGTGGGCACTAGAACTGTCAAGCTTTGGTCTCAAGTTTGAGAGCACTTCAACTATCCAAAGCAGAGCATTAGCAGAGTTCATAGCGGAGTGGACGCCAACACCAGATGAAGAAATTCCAGAGACGAGCATCCCTGTCAAGGAAGCAAGCAAAGAGTGGCTCATGTACTTTGACGGTGCCTTCTCGCTGCAAGGCGCCGGTGCTGGTGTACTGCTTGTCGCACCCACCGGAGAGCACCTCAAGTACGTAGTCCAGATGCACTTTCCCAAGGAGCAAGCGACAAACAATACTGCAGAGTATGAAGGCTTCCTTGCCGGTCTCAGGATCGTGGCAGACCTTGGTATTAAGAAGCTCATTGTCAGGGGTGACTCGCAGCTTGTCGTCCGCCAAATAAACAAGAATTATCAAAGTCCGTTGATGTAAGCCTACGTTGGTGAAGTGAGAAAGCTAGAAGAGCACTTTGACGGCCTGCAAATGGAGCATGTTCCAAGAGCTCAGAAACACATTGCCGATGGCCTGTCAAAGTGCGCCGCACTTAAGTTACCTGTGGAACCAGGGATTTTTGTGCTCAAGCTGACTCAACCGTCCGTAACGCCGCCAACTGGACAGAACAAGAAGAGGAAGTTGATTTCTGGCGACTATTTTCCGGCAAAGCTTCCCGAAGCCGCCGCCAAGAAGGTCGCCAAGATCAACACCAAGATTGCTGAGGAGCAATCTGCTCCGGCAAGCCCTAGGGTTTGTTCCGTCGAAGCAGATGCTCCCGACAAGTTTTGCTCCGGCAAGCTTGCCGGGGAACGTCAAGCTCCGGCAGGGCCGCAGGCTCTTGCCGTAGAAGCGGATGTTCCCACAGCAGCAGAGATGCCTTTAGTCCTCGTTGTCGAGCCGCAAGCTCCAACATGGGCACAGCAGATTGTCCGTTTCCTTCAGACAGGAGAACTTCCCGAAGAGCAAAAAGAAGCGGAAAGAGTAGCCCGATAGTCTAGTATGTACCAGTTTGTCGATAACACACTGTGCAGAAGAAGACTCAACGGTGTGAAATTGAAGTGTATTCCCCGGGAAGATGGACAAAAGCTGTTGGCAGAGATACATGGAGGCATATGTGGTCACCACATTGGCGCAAGAGCACTTGTCGGCAAAGCATTCCGGCAAGGCTTCTTCTGGCAAACAGCCCTCCTGGATGCAACTGCACAAGTAACCAAGTGTGAAGCGTGCCAGTTCCATTCCAAGCAGATACACCAGCGAGCTCAAGCTCTCCAGACGATCCCTTTATCCTGGCCATTTTCGGTCTAGGGGCTCGATATCCTCGGCCCCTTTCCCCGAGCAGTCGGGGGCTTTGAGTACTTGTACGTTGCAATCGACAAGTTCACAAAGTGGCCGGAAGTAGAACTAGTGAGGAAGGTGACAGCACAGTCAGCAGTCAAGTTCTTCAGGTCGATTGTTTGCCGTTTCGGGATCCCTAACAGGATAATCACCGACAACGGTACGCAATTTACGAGCCGCACCTTCATGCAGTACGTCCAAGATCTTGGCGCCAAGGTCTGCTTCGCTTCTGTTGCTCACCCGAGAAGCAACGGTCAAGCGGAGAGGGCAAATGCTGAAGTGCTGCGCGGGCTCAAGACCAGGACTTTCAACAGGCTGCACAAGTGCGGAAGAAACTGGATCGAGGAGCTGCCGGTGGTTCTTTGGTCGATCAGGACGATGCCAAATCGAGCCACTGGCCAGACACCCTTCGCTCTAGTCTATGGAGCGGAGGCAGTTCTCCCCACGGAACTCGTATACGGGTCGCCTCGAGTGCTCGCTTATGATGAGCTTGAGCAAGAGCAGCTGTGGCAAGATGACGCGCTGCTCCTTGAGGAAGACCGTCTTCAGGCTGCGGTGCGAGCTGCTCGCTACCAGCAAGCTTTGCGCCGCTACCATAGCCGCAAAGTTAATGCCAGAAGTCTCGAGGAAGGCGACCTTGTTCTTCGGCGCGTTCAGTCCGCCAAGAATTCAAACAAGTTGACGCCGAAGTGGGAAGGCCCTTATCGGGTGAAACGAGTCACTAGGCCTGGCGCTGTCCGCCTGGAGACCGAAGATGGCATCCCAGTGAGCAACTCCTGGAATATTGAGCATCTTCGCAAGTTTTACCCATAGGGCGCGCTTGCCGGAACCCGTTCCGGCAACCACCTTTTGTACAAGTCTTGCCGCTGTTGCATGTAATCCTTTGTACTAAGCCGGGCGCAGATCCCGTGCATAAATATCATGTGCTCAGCACACCTTGTCGATTTCATGCTTTTTAAATTTTGCATGTGTTATCTGACATTTTGTGCAGCACTTACCCCCGGTAAGCAGCAACGAGCCACAAGGCTCCATACTGTTATTTCGTCCTCTTTCTTTTTCGCAAGGAAAACAAGGTTCTCTCGCGCACAAGTTTGCCGGGGGGGAGGGAGAAGATACGGTATGGACCAGGCGTCGTTCAAGAAGGTTTCGCCTTGCCAGGAAGCAAGTAACAAAAAAGATAAGTTGCCAAAGTTTGAGCAATCAGATACCCTTTAAAAAATTTAAGTTATTTTCCTTGGACGACCGTGCTTTGTATAGAAAACCTGTGCGCGGAGGAACCAACTCGTAGCTAGTTGCGCCCTTACTGTTGTTTCGAGTCCGCTCAACAACGTAAGTGAGATACGACTAGCCGCGACAAGGTTTCTTGTCGGCTGCGGCACCGCCAGCAGGCTGTTGACGTTCCGCACTCAGCGCTCGCGGCAAAGGTGCCTGCGCCGGCAAGTTCCCTAAAAGCGTAGGGTAAAAACATACAAAGGAAAGAATCAAGTAAAGGAAATAACATTGCAATCATTGCACCAGATAAAGTTATATTACAAGATAGCTTGTCGCAACCCTAATAGATTGTTTTCATAACATGACTAACAGCGACAAGGAAAGAAGAAATTGGGTGGCCTAATCTACGCGGTCGCCCTCGACCCTCTTAATCCCGCTCACCCTGTCCACAATGGGTGCGACAAGGGTCTTGAGCGCCTCCAGATCAGCATCCAGCGGCAAGGACCTGAGGACGTTGGTGAGGTTGAGGCCCGGATTGCGGAACGCCACCTTCATCAGCACCTTCTGAAGAGCTCTCGCGCAGATCTTGCGCGACTCGTCGGCAAGCTGCTTCGGGATCCCTTCCCAGAGTCGCTGGAGTGCCGTCGCCACGCCCTTGAAGAATGAAGTGAGCTTGGCGCTGGGTTGGAGGTTCTCGTCGGAGGAGTACCCGAGATCCCTCATTCCCAGCTGCGCCAGCTCCTTGTCGATGTCGGCAGCAACATCCACGAGCCCCTCCGTCCAGTGCTCCGCATTCTCCCGGAATGTGCTCTAGGCGGCGGCGGCGCTTGCCAACAGCGCCTTGCCGGCCTTGACTTCCTCCTTCAGGGCCGTCTCCTGCTCCTTGGCGCTGTCCAGTGCTTTGGTCGAAGTGATCAGCTTCGACTCCAGATCTGCATTGGAGTCCTTGGCGGCGTCAAGCTCCTTGCCCTTCTCGACGAGGCGGGTCTGCAGCTCCGAGTAGTTGACGGCGTCCTTCTCGCGCTCAAGTTTGAGCGCGGCAAGCTCGTCGCCGCTCGCCTTGAGATCCGCCTCTAGCTGTGTCACCTTCTCCTCCAACTCCTTGGCGGCCTCTGCAGCTGCGGTAGCATCTTCGGCTTGCTTAAGGGCTCCGCCAACCGTTCGCTCGCGCGCGGCAAGCTCCTCCTCGTGACTGTCGAGGTTGACTTTCCGTTGCACAAGCTCGCCTTCCTGCACCGCCAACTTCTCAGCGGCAAGCCGCTGTTGCTCTTCGGCTGCGGCCTTCTCGAGGAGGAAGGCCCTCTGCTCGTCGGCAAGCTGCTCCCGCTCCGCCGCCAAGGACCGGAGAGTTTCTTGGTTTTGGCCCCGGAGCTCTTCCGCGCGCTTCTCGATATCAACTCCCACCTTGGCGACAAGCGCTTCACGGGCTTCCAGCTTGGCTTGCCGGGCGCGGTAGAGGGACAGCAGCTTCTGCAACGGCCGCTCCTCCTCAGGCTCGCCGCTGCTACTGCTTGGCGCGTCGACAAGCGCTAGCCCGGCGGAGGCAAGCACTTCTCCGTCGAAGATCTCCCCCTCGACCGGCGCCCTGGAGCTTGACGCCCAGGGGAGGTTGATGAAGATGTCGTCGCCGGCCTTCAAGTAGACGCTAGGCTGGGGCTCTTCGAAGCCTGGCGCGGTGGCAGCGGCGGAGGGGTCGGTGGTCGATGCAGCGCCTGGCGCTCCTGCGGCCTCCGGGTCGTCAGTACGATCGCCAGACTCCCCGCCTGCTTCTGCAGCGGCACCCCTGGCGGCTTCTTCGCTGGTGGGCTCGTCAGCGCCGGCTGCTTCCTCGGCGGCAACGGCGTCGTCAGCTGCAGCCTCAGTCTCCATCGGTTCAACAGCAGATGGATCTGGCAGCCGGAAAGAGAGGAGAAGATTCAAACAAATATTCAAGAAAAAGAAAGAAGAAGAAGAAGAACAAGAAGAAAAACCCAATGGAAGTTTTGGAGCAAGGAGAGTACCTGTGCCAGGATCTGCAGCCGTGGTCTCCGTCGCCGGGGGACCGCTGGTGCTGTCCCTTGCCGGAGACCCCTCCCTTGCCGGGGGCTCCTCCCTAGCAGGAGTCTCCTCCCTTGCCAGTGAGCGCTCCCTTGCCGGGGACCTCTCCCTTGCCGGAGGACTCTCCCTTGGCGCTTGAGGGGCGGCCTCCGGGCTCTCCTGGTGAGGCTGCTCTGCTCCTGCACAAGTCAACAAACAAATATCAGCAAAGCAAGGATCTTCGTGTGTGCCCGACAGCGAAAAACAAACGAGATACTTACGCTGGGGGCTGCTCTGAAGATCAGCCGCCGGGTCCGGCAAGTTTGTCTCAGGCGCGTCCCCTGCTGACGCGGTGGGTTCGTCCTCGATGACAATCACCGGCGCCTTGGCTCTCTTTGCCGCTCTCTGCGCTAGAGTCCTAAAAAGGAACAGATTCAGAGAAAAGCAAGTGAGATGCAAGGTAAAACAGCAAAAATTGAAGAACTGCAAGAACAAACATGAGAAACTTACTCTTCTTCTTCTTCCTCGTCGGAGCTGAACGCGGAGAAGTCGAAGTTCGGCTCGCGTCCGGCGTGGGAAGGTGGAGGAGTAGGCTCCCTTGGCCGCTTGGCGGGAGCAGAAGCGGCGGTCCGGGAAGACCCCGCCCCAGTTGTAGCAGCAGCGTGGGGCGCTCCCGCGGCAACAGTGCTTGCCGCAGTAGAGCGTGTCGCGCGGCTCAACGATTGTCGGCTCGGCTGCCGCCTCGCCACGTCCCCAGCCTTGCGGAGACGCCTTCTTGGTGGAGATGGAGGCTCTACTTGCCGCGTGTTGTCCGAAGATGAGGAGGAAGAGGAGTCGATCTCCAACGAGCCACTCACGTCTTCGGCGGGCTCGCTTGGCTCGGCGTCACGCCCGGCAAGCTCTTTCTTGCCGGCAGTCTCCCCTTGCCCGACAAGATCTTTCTTGCCAGCGAGCTCCTCTCGCTCGGCACGGTTTGCCGCCTCTGCTGCCGCTGCCTCCTCCAGAGTGAAACCGAACTCGCCTGCCGCTGCCTCCTCCAGTCTGGTGGCAATGCGCTTCAACTCCGCCTCGGTGGTGTCGCGAGTGAGGCCGTCCTTCTCGTCGGGGCGGATCGGCACCTCCACCAAGTTGTCGAAGAACTGCTGCACGACGTCGTCTTCAGGCTCCTGCCAAGTTGGCACGATTCCATGCGAGTCGCACAGCGGCATCATTGCCCTGATGCGGTCGAGCGCAAAGTTGTTGCACAACGGGACGACGCCCTGCGGCAACCTAAAGACTTCTGGGTGGTCAGGATCATACTTGAAGAGCTCCTGCAGCATTGCGTTGAGCTCCAAGACAGTAAAGTTGTAGTTGAGGCCCGGGCGCAGCCTCATGATATCCGCCGCGTTCTTGAACTTCCAGGCGGGCCTCCTCCGTTCTTGCAGGGGGCGATGCGGCGGCGAAGGAAGTCTGCGCCAACGGCGCCTACAGTGAGTCCGGCAAGCCTGAGGCATTGGATCCTGGTAACGGCAATCCTCAGCCTGCTGTCCTCTGGGGCCACGTCGCTCCAGTCGCTGCCGCGTGCTACTGCTACTTGGTGCCGGGCGGTGAATGACTGCGGGTTCTCCTCAACTATCCAACACCAGTCTGCTCTCCACTCCTCCCACTTGCCGCGGAACTCGCCCTCCAGATATGAATCCTTCTTGCCGGCCCTAGAGATCCAGGCAATTCCGCCAGATAGAGGCTCTCCTCTCTCTACTCGGGGCATAAAGAAATGGCGGAAGAGGGCTACATTTGGGTGGACTCTGACAAAATTTTCGCAAAGGTGTGCGAAAACTGCCATGGTGAGGACGGCGTTGGGGGTGAAGTCAAGGAGGCAGAGACCATAGGTATTCATGATGTCGCAAAAGAATTCGGAAAAGGGCGGGCAGAGCCCGCAGTAGAAGAAGACAGCGAAAAAAGGATATCCTTGCAGAGCCATTTTGTGAGCAGTGGCTGGGAGTACCTTGGTGCTCGGGTGTGCCCTCGTCTCCGTTGACCAGAAGAGGTAGTAGTACTCCCTCAACTCCTTAGCGCCAAGCTTTGGGGGGAAATGGCCCGCTCCTTCTGCAGCGCCGCGAGTCGCTGCGCCTCGGTCGACTTCACGGCTTTCCCCTTGTCGGCTTTCGGAGCCATGGCGGAAGTGGTGAAGGAGGACGACGGCGTTGGTGATGCTGGTGGCAATGGGGGGGCAGGGCACTGCTCTCTTGCTGCTTTGAGGAGACGGAGGCGGGGTGAATGCTTTTGAGATTGGAGAGGAAAAGGGGCGAGTGGGCGCACTACCCCTGCTTCCCCTTGCTTATAAAGGGGGAGATGGCAGACGTTCCGCCTTTCCTAATAAAGAAACCGCCCACGATCTCTCCCACGATGCCGCGCTCGACGCGTGCCGTGCGGGGAGGGCGCGGTGGATGCGGAGTGAGGTACGGCGTAACCTAGGCTGCGCGTGCCCGTGCCCTGTTTTGGGCCTGGCCCAACAGCGCTCGGCACCGTGTGTGGCCCAGGCCCGGGGGCTCCTGTCGGTGTACTAAAGTGGAGGTACCTTAGTATCCCAAACTTGTGCACAGGTAGTCGCAGCATCCCGCGGCAAGGCTTGCCGGATGACCGCCAAGGTCCTCCACGGTTCCTTTGGAGCCATTCAAGAACAAAGTATCCAAGACCCCGGCAAGAGGAGCTTGCCGGGAAGGCCAACCAAGGCATCTCGAGGAAACTTGCCACAACACACCATACGTCCCGGCAAGGCCCGGTGAGCGACAAGCTCCCGGATGCGACAAGACAACAACCGCGGCAAGGCACTTGCCGCGGCAAGCCTCCACTATGTACCTGTGCTCCAGCACATCCACCAACGTGTCGCCCTGGGACCCTTCCAGAGCGCACGTGGCGGAAAGCTGTGCAGCTAGAGGTACACGGTGGCAAGCGGCGATGACAAGATCGCCATCGTGGCAAGCAAAGGCGTCCCTAGCGGTCCCTTTCTGCACCGTCTAGGCAACACAGACAGGCATTTAATGCCTTTGTCCCCTGCTGTCAGGGTTAGGTATGATACGACTGTAGTAGGCGGCGGTGCCACCCGCATGCCTTTTTACATTTTTACCCTCATCTATGTTGCCACGTGTCGGTGACCCCTTAGACATATAAAAGGAGGCCCATGTGCAACGTAGAGGGGGTCGGCCAACAGAACGCTCTCACGCTCGGTCTCGTTAGCTACTGGTGTGTACTGTAGCACACCGCGCTCCCGAGCAAGAAATCAATACAAACACAAAGCAGGAGTAGGGTTTTACGCATCCGTGCGCCCCGAACCTGGGTAAACTGATCGTGTCGCTCGTGCGCTCGCCTCGATCTGCTCTTCATGCTCTCTCCGCCCCCTGCCGAACCGAAAGGGGCTCGGTCCACCGATCCCCATAGGTGTCCGTGGGATCAGCACCCCCGACAATGCCGGATTCAGAGGCTATAAATCCGGTCAGCGGAAAAAGCCATTCAAAAGAAATCCTAGGGGCCCGTCCAGTTTGGACCGAATACTCGACCGCTAGTGCCAGATACATGGCACCCCCGAAAAGCCGGCCAATCACACCAACAGGGATTGTTGGGTGTTCAAGTAGGCAGGCAAGTTAAATGCCGAAAATAAAGACACGGGGCTGCATAGCGATGACGACGAAGAGCCCTGGCCGCCGAACAACAATGGATAGAAGGGTTTTCCCCCACGAGTGCAGACGGTGAACATGATATACGCAACCCACATCCCCAAGAGGGAGCGGAAGCGCGCATTAAGGGATGTATACGTGGTAGCGCCAGTCGCCCCAAAGTTCAACCCATGGTCCTCTTGCCCGATCACCTTTGATCGAAGGGACCATCCCACTAGCACCCGTCATGGCGGATTCGCCGCATTGGTTCTAGACCCAATCATTGACGGATTTCATCTCACTAGAGTCCTTATGGACGGCTGCAGTAGCCTGAACTGGCTTTACCAGGATACAGTGCGGAAAATGGGCATAGATCCCTCGAGGATTAATCCCACCAAAACGACCTTTAAAGGCGTAATACCAGTTGTAGAGGCCAACTGTACAGGCTCAGTCACACTTGAAGTGGTCTTCGGATCTCCGGATAATTTCCTAAGCGAGGAGTTAATCTTCGACATAGTCCCATTCCACAGTGGCTATCACGCACTGCTCGGGCGAACCACATTCGCCAAGTTCAATGTGGTACCGCACTACGCATACCTTAAGCTCAAGATGCCAGCCCCTCGAGGAGTAATTACGGTCAATGGAAACACCGAACGCCCTCTCCGAACGGAGGAGCACACGGCGGCCCTTGCAGCGGAAGTACAAAGCAGCCTCTCTAGGCAGTTCTCCAGTCCGGCCATTAAACGTCCGGACACCGTCAAGCGCACCCGGAGTAACCTACAACAAGACCGCCTGGCACGTTCCGAGCAGGCGTAGCAATGCGGCCCCAACCCCAGCCCTTGCAAAAATGTGACACCAGTACTTCGCGTACATAACTAGGCTCTAGAAATACCATGGGTACAGGGGGAGGGGCGCCATCACGGCACACCCGAAACACGGCTTAAACCGCACCAGGGGCTACCGATTTTTTAATTTTCTCTTACTTTCAGGACTCCACTCTTCGGAAGGTCTGTTCGGCAGTTCAATTGCCGCACAAACGATGCAAGAACCAGGGAAGCAGACAAGCCATGACACATTACAGAACTCCCAGGTGGTCTCTATCATGAGCAGTATACCTGTTTCGCATACCATTCCGCAGCCTGCCCCTGGAACGGACATGTTAAATAATCCAACCTTTTGCTTATCGCATTATTTGTATCATTCTGCTTTGATCGTAGCCCTTTTTAATAAACAATGCATAGCTTTTGTCTCTCTTTGCATTACTCTTTTTTTACAAATATATGTTCCTTAACAAAATGTTGCACCCGTACACTTTGGTACGGCCAAAATACGCCAGGGGCTTTAGTACCCCTCAATATGGTGTGAGAAGTCCGAACACTTTAACAAGTGCAGCACCCCGAACTTATAGCATTATATGTATCGGCTCCGAATCATGTCTTGGATCAATAGTTGGGTTTGCCCGGCTCCTATGTTTTGGTGCCTTACGTTCCGCTGTGTCGGCTAAGGTAGCACTAGGAGAACTACTGCAATTGTGCCCCAGTTGAGTTGGGTCGAGCACCTCAGTAGAGAAAGCTAAAACTGACTGTCATGATGAAGCGAGAGCTGGTCGCTGTTCGAGAGGTTTTTCGAGTCCCTGAAGACTTATGCTGCTTAGAGCAAGGAGTCGGCTCTGTCCGGCCAAGGCATGGATAGCACCCCGAACTCGGTCTTCCGAATACCCGGGGCTTCGCCGAAATTTAAAATTATAGAATTCTATGGCTAAGTGAGAGTGTTCACGCATTATAGTCTGGTTGCCTTGTTCGTTGTGCTGAGCGCCTCCCTCGAAGGACCCAAACATGGGAAAAAGAGCGCTCAGGTTTATCCCCGAACACCCTAGCACTAGCGGCACGGGGGCAGAAGCCGACGACTCGCCATCTCTCAGAATTGATAAACAACCGCATAGAAGGTAATATTTTAAATTCCAGCGGCATTGCTTAGCGCATATGAAGAAGTTTTCAGCGCACAGGACAAAACAAGCGAGTTTTACTCAAAAATTACATCCCTGGAACATTCATCCGCTACAAGGCGGGCACCCTTTAGAACATCCGTATAATAATTCTCGGGCTTGCGATGCTCTTTCCCCGGCGGTGGCCCGTCCTTCACAAGCTTCTCAGCATCCAGCTTGCCCCAATGCACCTTAGCACGGGCAAGGGCCCTACGGGCACCTTCAATGCAGACAGAGCGCTTGATGACTTCGAGCCTTGGACAGGCCCCCACCAGCCGCCGCACCAGCCCGAAATAGCTCCCAGGCAGAGCCTCTCCAGGCCACAGCCGAACTATGAGGCCCTTCATGGCCTGTTCGGCCGCCTTGTGGAGCTTGGCCAGTTGCTTCAGCTGGTCGCTCAGGGGCACGGGGTGTCCGGCCTCAGCATACTGAGACCAGAACACCTTCTCTGTCGAGCTGCCCTCCTCGGCTCAATAGAATACGGCGGCATCGGACACGCTACGGGGAAGATCTGCGAACGCTCCTGGAGAGCTCTGGATTCGGGTAAGTAACAAGTAACTCACGTTTATGTGTTTGCTTTGCATAAAGAATGCCTTAACCGCCGCTATCTTTTTCACCTCATCCAACTCCTGGAGGGTCTTCTAGGATTCGGCCTTGGGAGACTTGGCATTTTCAATAGCCATCGCGAGCTCGGACGCTCGCGTCTTTGAGTCAAGCTCCAAACTCTCATGTTTTTTCATGAGAGCTTGGAGCTCTTGCCGCACCTTGCCAACTTGGGCCTCATACTTCTCCTGCTCGGTGCGCTCCGTGGCCACCCTCTTCTCGGCCTCGGACAGCGCTTGCTTAAGGGTCGCCACCTCAGACGTGGCCCCTACAATAGCCACGATAATCCTGTCATTTTTTGCAATTGCACTTTTTTTATATATATTTAAAACAAGGTATTTCTTACCTTCCTTGTCCTCGAGCTGCTTCTTGGCACACCCGAGCTCTTGCTTGGACTGCTCGAGGTTCTACTTTAGCGTGTCCACTTCCGCAGTCAGTGCGGCGGACGCCAGCAGAGAAGCTTGCATACGCATATTGACTCCTTTTTGTTAGACTCCTGCGAATTTTATTTGATCCTCTATTCGGCTTTTCTTCCCGAACGCCAAATAGAGCATCAGGGGCTACTGTCTATGCGGTAATATTATTTACACATTCTTTACTTACCTCGAAGCCTGTTAAAAGGCTAGCACAAGCTTCAATCAGTCCGCTCTTGGCGGACTGAACCTTCTGGACCACCGCACTCATAATGGTGCGGTGCTCCTCGTCGATGGAGGCGCCTTTGAGCACCTCCAACAGATTGTCCGGCGCCTCCGGTTGGACGGGGGTCACCGGCACGGTGGGCTTGCTCCTCTTGGAAGGAGGTCGCCTGACAGACTCTGGAACCCTTGAACGTTCTAGAGCGGTGTCTGGCCTAGGGCCGGACTTGGAGCCCTGGGGGGTTTTATCACCTTTACTCCTGGAGTCCGGGAGGTCGCCTTGCGGCGCCTCCAGGATCACCTCCTCCTGGCTTGGAACCTGTTGCGACAATACTTCGGCGTCGTCCGTAGGGCGGGGGGAGGTGGCCGTCGGAAGCGAATTCACATCCGACGAGTCCAGTGAACCGATCGACTACGCATCGAGCCGGTCTTCGAGTGGGCTGCATAATCATATTCGACATAAGGGAAAGTTGTGCAATAAAGGAATACTGTGAATTACTCTGGTATCCGGATACTTACGATTTCGCCAGGGGCTTGGCCCTGAGCGGCCACTCCTCTCCGCCGTCGTTGGCGTCGGTGGAGTAGTCCGGAGGAAGGGTTTTCCCGTTCTTGGACCCTTCGGCCTCACCAGTGAGGGAGGCCTTCATTTTCTTCTCTCCCCCCGCTGGAGGGGGAGAGGTCTCTTCTTCCTCCTCCTCATCTTCACGGGAGGAATGCGCCTTGGAGCCGTCCGATGATGAACCCGACACCTCCTGGCGCCGGGCACTTTTTCGAGTCCTCGTGGCCTTCTTCGTGGCCTTCTTCTCCGGCACCACATAGGGTGCCGGAACCAGCAGCTTCGCCAAGCGGGCATCGGCTGGGTCTTCGGGCAAAGGAGCCGGACAGTCGATCTGTCCGGACTTCGCCTGCCAAACCTGTCAAAGGTAAGGGAGCTTAGATCCCGCATAGAGTTAAACTATGAAAAACTAATACCTTGTAAAAGGTACAAACAACTTACCACGCTAGTGTGACGCTGTGCGCTGAATCCGCGATCCTCGGTAGTGGATGCGGGAGCCTCGGTGCCCTTGAAAAGCACCTTCCAGGCATCTTCGTACGTCGTGTCGAAGAGCCTGCTCAGAGTTCGGTGCTGCCGGGTTGAACTCCCACATATTTAAGGCCTGTTGTTGACACGGGAGGATCCGGCGGATGAGCATGACCTGGACTACATTGACAAGCTTGAGCTGCTTGTCCACCAGGGTTTGGATGCATGTTTGCAGTCCAGTCACCTCTCCTTTACTACCCCACGACATGCCCGTCTCTTTCCAGGACGTGAGCCGCGTTGGGGGTCCGGACCGGAACTCGGGGGCTGCGACCCACTCAGGGTCGCGCGGCTCGGTGATGTAAAACCACCCCAATTGCCACCCCTTCAGGGTCTCCACAAAGGAGCCCTCAAGCCATAAGACATTGGGCATCTTGCCCACCATGGCGCCTCCGCACCCCGCCTGGTTGCCGCGCACCACCTTCGGCTTGACATTGAAAGTCTTGAGCCATAGGCCAAAATGGGGGAAGATGCAGAGGAAAGCCTCGCACACGACGATAAACGCCGAGATGTTGAGGATGAAGTTCGGGGCCAGATCATGGAAATCCAGGCCATAGTAGAACATGAGTCCCCGGGCGAATGGGTGGATAGGAAAGCCCAGTCCGCGGAGGAAGTGGGGAAGGAACACTACCCTCTCATGGAGCCTTGGGGTGGGGAGGAGCTGCCCCTCTTCGGGAAGCCGGTACGTGATGTCGTTAGACAAGTATCCGGCCTTCCTCAGTTTTTTGATGTGTCCCTCCGTGACAGAGGAGACCATCCACTTGCCTCCCGCTCCGGACATGGCTGGAGAAGGTTGACGTGGGGAGTGCGGATTTGGGCGCTGGAGCTCGAGTGCGCGAAAATGGATAGGCAAAGGAGGAAGAAGGCGTAGGTGAACAGGTGGATCCTTATCCCCTTATATGGGTGGACGCAACTACGTGTCCCCACCAGCCTGGAAAAACTCGCTATCTCCAAGTGCCGTAATCAATGGCGCGGTTGGGTTACCCACGCCCGTATTGATGAGAATCCCGGAATAAGGGGACACGATCTCTGCTTTAACAAGACGTGCCAAGGAAACCGCCTCGCATAACGCGCTAAGGTGGGATAATAAAACGATTTGAATAAAGGCTTGGTCGTGGTGCGTCACACTACGGAATACGTCAGCAGATTAGATTTGTGTAAATATTATTCTCTCTATGGCAATATGTGGAAACTTATTTTGCAGAGCCGGACACTATCTTTGTGTTCAAAATCTTCTATGAAGTACTTGGAGGAGGAACCCTCCTTGCAATGCCGAAGACAATCTGCGCACCGGACTCATCGTCATTGAAGCCTGGTTCAGGGCTACTGAGGGAGTCCTGAATTAGGCGGTGTCCGGATGGCCGGACTATACCTTTAGCCGGACTCCTGGACTATGAAGATGCAAGATTGAAGACTTCGTCCCGTGTCCGAAAGGGACTTTCCTTGGCGTGGAAGGCAAGCTTGGCGATATGGATATGTAGATCTCCTACCATTGTAAACGACTTTGTGTAACCCTAACCCTCTCCGGTGTCTATATAAACCGGAGGGTTTTAGTCCGTAGGACGGCATATAGAACAACAATCATACCATAGGCTAGCTTCTAGGGTTTAGCATCTCCGATCTCGTGGTAGATCTACTCTTGTACTACCCATATCATCAATATTAATCAAGCAGGACGTAGGGTTTTAACTCCATCAAGAGGGCCCGAACCTGGGTAAAACTTCGTGTCCTTTGCCTCCTGTTACCATCCGGCCTAGATGCACAGTTCGGGACCCCCTACCCGAGATCCGCTGATTTTGACACCGACAATTACGGTTTCAATAACATTGGTTTCAACATTATAGGATTACCTGGGATATAATGTTTGATTCTTTGACCGTTCACCACCTTCGGATTTGTGCCTTCGAAGTTGTTGATTTTTATGGCACCGGAACGATAAACCTCCTCGATAACATAAGGACCTTCCCATTTAGAGAGAAGTTTTCCTGCAAAAAATCTTAAACGAGAGTTGTATAGCAATACATAATCACCTACATTAAACTCATGCTTTTGTATCCTTTTGTTATGCCATCTTTTAACATTTTCTTTAAACAATTTGGCATTCTCATAGGCTTGGGTTCTCCATTCATCAAGTGAGCTAATGTCAAATAACTTTTTCTCACTGGCAAGTTTGGAATCATAATTGAGCTCTTTAATAGCCCAATAAGCCTTATGTTCTAGTTCGAGAGGTAAGTGACATTCTTTTCCATAAACCATTTTATACGGAGACATACCCGTAGGATTTTTATATGCAGTTCAATAGGCCCATAATGCATCATCAAGTTTCTTGGACCAATTCTTTCTAGACCTATTGACATTCTTTTGCAAAATTAATTTGAGTTCTCTATTACTCAATTCTACTTGACCACTAGACTGTGGGTGATAAGGAGATGCAATTCTATGATTAACATCATACTTAGCAAGCATTTTACAGAAAGCACCATGAATAAAATGTGAACCACCATCAGTCATTAGATATCTAGGGACTCCAAACCTCGGAAAAATAACTTCTTTAAGCATCTTAATAGAGGTTTTATAATCAGCACTACTAGTTGGAATAGCTTCTACCCACTTAGTAACGTAATCAACAGCAACTAAAATATGTGTATATCCATTAGAGGAAGGAAACGACCCCATATAATCAAAGCCCCAAACATCAAATGGTTCAATAACAAGTGAATAATTCATAGGCATTTCTTGATGTCTACTAATATTACCAATTCTTTGACATTCATCACAAGATAAGACAAACTTACGGGCATCCTTGAAGAGAGTAGGCCAATAAAAACCGGATTGCAACACCCTATGTGCAGTTTTATCTCCAGCGTGGTGTCCTCCATAAGCTTCGGAGTGACACTTGCGTAGGATCTGTTCATGTTCATGCTCAGGTACATAACGTCTAATAACACCATCTACTCCTTCTTTATAAAGATGTGGGTCATCCCAAAAGTAATGTCTTAAATCATAGAAAAACTTTTTTCTTTTGCTGGTATGTGAAACTAGGTGGTATAAACTTAGCAACAATGTAATTAGCATAATCAGCATACCATGGAGCAGTATGAGAAGCATTTATGACATTTAATTGTTCATCAGGAAAGCTATCATCAATAGGTAGTGGGTCATCAAGAACATTTTCTAACCTAGACAAGTTGTCTGCAACGGGGTTCTCAGCTCCCTTTCTATCAATAATATGCAAATCAAATTCTTGTAGCAAGAGAACCCATCTAATAAGTCTAGGTTTAGCATCTTTCTTTTCCATAAGATATTTAATAGCAGCATGATCCGTGTGAATAGTTACTTTAGAATCAACAATATAAGGTCTGAACTTATCACAAGCAAATACAACTACTAAAAATTCTTTTTCAGTAGTGGCATAATTTGTCTAAGCATTGTCTAGAGTTTTACTAGCATATTGAATAACATTTAATTTCTTATCAACTCTTTGCCCTAGAACAGCACCTACAGCATAATCACTAGCATCACACATAATTTCAAAAGGTAAATTCCAATCAGGTGGCTAAACAATAGGTGCAGAGATTAATGCTTTCTTAAGTATTTCAAAGGCTTCTACACAATCATCATCAAAGACGATTGGTATATCTTTTTGTAATAAATTAGTCATAGGCCGAGAAATTTTTGAGAAGTCCTTAATGAACCTCCTATAAAAACCGGCATGACCAAGGAAACTTCTTATACCTTTGACGTCCTTGGGACACGGCATCTTTTCAATAGCATCAACTTTAGCTTTATCAACTTCAATGCCTCTTTCAGAAATTTTGTGCCCCAAGACAATACCTTCATTAACCATAAAGTGGCATTTCTCCCAATTCAAGACAAGGTTAGTTTCTTCACATCTCTACAAAATTGGATCAAGGTTGCTTAAGCAATCATCAAAAGAGGATCCATAAATGGAGAAATCATCCATGAATACCTCACATATCTTTTCACAAAAATCAGAAAATATAGCCATCATGCATCTTTGAAAGGTAGCTGGTGTATTACATAAACCAAAGGCATACGTCTATAAGCAAAAGTACCGAAAGGGCAAGTAAAAGTGGTCTTAGATTGATCATCACCTAACACAGGTATTTGGGAGAAACCAGAATAACCATCTAGAAAGCAAAAATATGTATGTTTAGATAATCTTTCTAGCATTTGATCAATAAAAGGTAAGGGGTAATGATCTTTTTTAGTAGCCTTATTTAACTTGCGAAAATCAATTACCATCCTATAACCTGTAATAATTCTTTGCGGAATCAATTCATCTTTATCATTAGGAACGACAGTAATACCTCCCTTCTTAGGAACACAATGGATAGGACTTACCCACTGACTATCAGCAATGGGATAAATTATACCTTCCTCAAGGAGCTTTATTATTTCTTTTCTTACCACTTCTTTCATCTGAGGATTCAGTCGTCGTTGGTGATCAATAACTAGTTTGGCATCTTTTTCCAAATTTATTTTGTGTTGCCATAGAGTGGGACTAATGCCCTTAAGATCATCAAGAGTATATCCAATAGCAGCACGGTGCTTCTTCGGAGTTTTCAATAATATATCTTCTTTTCATCAAGATAAGCATATTTAAGAGTATCAGGCAATGGTTTAAGCTCAAACACGGGATCACCCTTGGGTGGAGGAGGATCCCCTAAGATTTCAACAGGCAAGTTGTGTTTCAGAATAGGTCCCTGTTTAAAGAACACTTCATCTATTTCCCTTCTTTCATTCATATACATATCATTTTCATGGTCTAGCAAATATTGTTCTAAAGGATCACTAGGAGGTACGGCCATAGAAGCAACACCAATAATTTCATCTTTACTAGGCAATTCTTCTTCACTGTGTTGTCTACGAAATTTAGAAAATTTGAACTCATGAGACATATCACCTAAACCAATAGTAATAACATCCTTTTTGCAGTCTATCCTAGCATTAACAGTGTTTAAGAAGGGTCTACCAAATATAATGGGACAAAAGCTATCTTCTGGGGAACCAAGAACAAGAAAATCAGCAGGATATTTAGTTTTCCCACACAAGACTTCAACACCTCTAACAATTCCCATTGGTGAAATAGTATCTCTATTGGCAAGTTTAATGGTGACATCAATTTCTTCTAAGTCAGCAGGTGCAATATCATGCATAATTTCTTTATATAAGTCAATAGGTATTGCACTAGCACCAGCACCCATATCACACAAGCCATGATAACAATGATCTCCTATTTTAACAGAAATAACAGGCATGCCTACCACAGGTCTATGTTTATCTTTAGCACAAGGTTTAGCAATTCTAGCAGTTTCATCACAGAAATAGATATCATGCCCATCAATATTATCAGCCAAGATATCCTTAACAATAGCAATATTAGGTTCAACTTTAACTTGCTCAGGAGGTGTATAGGTTCTAATATTGCTTTTACGAACCACAGTTGAAGCCTTAGCATGATCTTTTATCCTAACAGGAAAAGGTGGTTTCTCAACATAAGCAGTAGGAATAATAGGATCATTATAAGTGACATTCTTTTCTTCAACTTAAATAGGTGCAGCTACTTTTACTTCAATGGGAGGATGATATTTAAACCACTTCTCCTTAGGGAGATCAACATGAGTAGCAAAAGATTCACATAAAGAAGCTACTATCTCAGAGTCAAGTCCATATTTAGTGCTAAATTTACGGAAAACATCAGTATCCATAAAAGATTTAACACAATCAAACTTAGGTGTCATACCTGACTCCTTACCTTTGTCGAGATCCCAATCTTCAGAGTTGCGTTTAATTCTTTCCAATAAATCCCATTTGAATTCAATAGTCTTCATGATAAAAGAGCCAGCACAAGAAGTATCGAGCATGGTACGGTTGTTATCAGAAAGCCGAGCATAAAGATTTTGAATAATCATTTCTCTTGAGAGCTCATGATTGGGGCATGAATATAAGATTGATTTAAGACTCCCCCAAGCTTGAGTGATGCTTTCTCCTTTGCGAGGCCAAAAATTATATATATAATTACGATCACGATGAACAAGATGCATATGATAAAACTTCTGATGAAATTCGAATTTCAATCGTTTGTAGTTCCATGATCCCATATCATCACATAGCCTATACCATGTCAATGCATCTCCCTTCAAAGATAAATGGAAGACCTTCTTCTTGATAACATCATCGGGCATACATGCAAGCTTAAATAATCCACATATATTAGGTGTTCATCAGGATGTAATGTTCCATCTCCTGCAAAAGGATTAGCTAGCAGTTTTTCTATCATACCTGAAGGAATTTCAAAGCAGACATTTTCATTTTCAGTAGGTTCAGTAGGTTGAGGAGCAACTCTTTGCTCTACTGGTCGGGGTTAAGATACCCCGAACAAGCCCCTCAGAGGATTACTTTCCATAGTAGCAAGTGACAATAAATTTCAGCACGCTATATAAATTTTTCCTTACCAAATTCCACCTACCAAAGGCGCTTCACTCCCCAGCAACGGCGCCAAAAAAGAGTCTTGATGACCCACAAGTATACAGGATCTATCGTAGTCCTTTCGATAAGTAAGAGTGTCGAACCCAACGATGAGCAGAAGGAAATGATAAGCGGTTTTCAGCAAGGTATTCTCTGCAAGCACTGAAATTATAGGTAACAGATAGTTATTTGATAAGATAAGTTGTAACGAGCAACAAGTAACAAAAGTAAATAAAGTGCAGCAAGGTGGCCCAATACTTTTTGTAGCGAAGGAAAAGCCTGGAAAAATTCTTATATAGAGAAAAGCGCTCCCGAGGACACATGGGAATTATCGTCAAGCTAGGTTTCATCACGATCATATGATTCGCGTTCGGTACTTTGATAATCTGATATGTGGGTGGACCGGTGCTTGCATGTTGTCCTTACTTGGACAAGCATCCCACTTATGATTAAGTCCTATTGCAAGCATCCGCAACTACAAAAGAAGTATTAAGGTAAACCTAACCATAGCATGAAACATATGGATCCAAATCAGCCCCTTACGAAGCAACACATAAACTAGGGTTTAAGCTTCTGTCACTCTAGCAACCCATCATCTACTTATTACTTCCCAATGCCTTCCTCTAGGCCCAAATAATGGTGAAGTGTCATGTAGTCGACATTCACATAACACCACTAGAGGAGAGACAACATACATCTCATCAAAATATCGAACGAATACCAAATTCACATGACTACTAATAGCAAGACTTCTCCCATGTCCTCAGGAACAAACGTAACTACTCACAAAGCATATTCATGTTCATAATCATAGGAGTATTAATATGAATATAGGATCTGCACATATGATCTTCCACCAAATAAACCAACTAGCATCAACTACAAGGTGTAATCAACACTACTAGCAACCCACAGGTACCAATCCCAGACTTAGAGACAAGAATTGGATACAAGAGATGAACTTGGGTTTGAGAGGAGATGGTGCTGGTGAAGATGTTGATGGATATTGACCACCTCCCAATGAGAGGATCGTTGGTGATGACGATGGCGATGATCTCCCCCTCCTGGAGGGAAGTGTCCCCGACAGAACAGCTCCGCCGGAGCCCTAGATTGGTTCCACCAAGGTTCCGCCTTGTGGTGGCGGAGTCTCGTCCCGAAAGCTTGCTTATGAATTTTTTCTCATCGAAAGACTCCATATAGCAGAAGATGGGCATCGGAGGGCCACCAGGGGGCCCATGAGGCAGGGGGCGCGCCCAGGGGGTAGGGTGCGCCCCCACTCTCGTGGCCAGGGTGTGGCCCCCCTCGGGAACTTCTTGCATTCAGTATTTTTTTATATATTCTGAAAATGACTTCCGTGAAGTTCCAGGACTTTTGGAGCTGTGCAGAATAGGTCTCTAATATTTGCTCCTTTTCCAGCCCAGAATCCCAGCTGCCGACATTCTCCCTCTTTATGTAAACCTTGTAAAATAAGAGAGAATAGGCATAAGTATTGTGACATAATGTGTAATAACAACCCATAATGCAATAAATATCGATATAAAAGCATGATGCAAAATGGACGTATCAGGAACGCAGTAATTTCAAAAACATTCCTACACACACGCAAGATCATGGTGATGCATAGCAACGAGAGGGGAGAGTATCGTCCATGTACCCTCGTAGACCGTAAGCGGAAGCGTTATGAGAACGCGGTTGATGTAGTCGTACGTCTTCACGATCCGACCGATCCAAGTACCGAACGCACGACACCTCCGAGTTCAGCACACGTTCCGCTCGATGAAGTCCCATGAACTCCGATCCAGCAGTGCTTCAAGGGAGAGTTCCGTCAGCATGACAGTGTGATGACGGTCATGAAGTTGCTACCGACGCAGGGCCTCGCCTAAGCACTGCTACGATATGATCAAGGGGGATTATGGTGGAGGGGGCACTGCACACGGCTTGGAACAATCAAATTGTGTGTCTTTGGGTGACCCCCTGTATATAAAGGAGCAAGGGGGGAGGCTGGCCGGCCTTGGTGCGCCCCAAGGAGAGGAGGAATCCTCCTCCTAGTAGGAGTATGATTCATCCTTTCCTAGTCCTACTAAGAAGGGGGAAGGAGGAAGGAAAGAGAGGGAGAGGGAAAGAGGGGTCGCGCCCCCTCCCCTAGTCCAATTCGGACTCCTAATGGGAGGGGGGGCCGCCACCTCCTGGGTTGCTGCCCTCTTTCTCCCTTCAGGCCCACTAAGGCCCAATATTTCCCCGCGGGGGTTCCGGTAACCCCTCCGGCACTCCGGTTTTCTCCGGAACACTTCCGGTGTCCGAATATAGCCATCCAATATATCAATCTTTACGTCTCGACCATTTCAAGACTCCTCGTCATGTCCTTGATCATATCCGGGACTCCGAACTACCTTCGATACATCAAAACACATAAACTCATAATACCGATCATCACCGAACTTTAAGCGTGTGGACCCTACGGGTTCGAGAACAATGTAGACATGACCGAGACTCGTCTCCGGTCAATAACCAATAGCGTAACCTGGATGCTCATATTGGTTCCTACATATTCTACGAAGATCTTTATCGGTCAAACCGCATAACAACATACATTGTTCCCTTTGTCATCGGTATGTTACTTGCCCGAGATTCGATCGTCGGTATCTTAATACCTAGTTCATTATCGTTACCGGCAAGTCTCTTTAATCGTTCCATAATGCATCATACCACAACTAACTCATTAGTCACATTGCTTGCAAGGCTTATAGTGATGTGCATTACCGATAGGGCCTAGAGATATCTCTCCGACAATCGGAGTGACAAATCCTAATCTCGATCTATGCCAACTCAACAAGTACCATCGGAGACACCTGTAGAGCGCCTTTATAATCACCCAGTTACGTTGTGACGTTTGGTAGCACACAAAGTGTTCCTCCGGTATTCGGGAGTTGCATAATCTCATAGTCAGAGGAACATGTATAAATCAGGAAGAAAGCAGTAGCAACAAACTAAATGATCATCGTGCTAAGCTAACGGAATGGGTCAAGTCAATCACATCATTCTCCAATGATGTGATCCCGTTAATCAAATGACAACTCATGTCTATGGCTAGGAAACTTAACCATCTTTGATTCAACGTGCTAGTCAAGTAGAGGCATACTAGTGACACTCTGTTTGTCTATGTATTCACACATGTACTAAGTTTCCGGTTAATACAATTCTAGCATGAATAATAAACATTTATCATGATAAAAGGAAATAAATAATAACTTTATTATTGCCTCTAGGGTATATTTCCTTCAGTCTCCCACTTGTACTAGAGTCAATAATCTAGTTCACATCTTTATGTGATTAGTTCATATCTCCATATGACTAACACCCAAAGGGTTTACTAGAGTCAATAATCTAGTTCACATCGCTATGTATTTAACACCCAAAGAGTGATCATGTTTTGCTTGTGAGAGAAATTTAGTCAACGGGTCTGCCACATTCAGAGCCGTATGTATTTTGCAAATTTTCTATGTCTACAATGCTTTGCTCAGAGCTACTCTAGCTAATTGCTCCCACTTTCAATATGTATCTAGATCGAGACTTAGAGTCATCTAGATCGGTGTCAAAAGCTTGCATCGACGTAACTCTTTACGATGAACTCTTTTATCACCTCCATAACCGAGAAATATTTCCTTAGTCCTCTAAGGATAATTTTGACCGTTGTCCAGTGATCTACTCCTAGATCACTATTGTACTCCCTTGCCAAAATCATGCTAAGGTATATAATAGATCTGGTACATAGCATAGCATACTTTATAGAACCTATGACTGAGGCATAGGGAATGACTTTTCATTCTCTTTCTATTTTCTGTTGTGGTCGGGTTTTGAGTCTTTACTCAACTTCACACCTTGTAACACAGGCAAGAACTCCTTCTTTGACTATTCCATTTTGAACTACTTCAAAATCTTGTCAAGGTCTATACTCATTGAAAATATATCGAGCGTTTTGATCTATCTCTATAGATCTTGATGCTCAATATGTAAGTAGCTTTACCAAGGTCTTCTTTGAAAAACTCCTTTCAAACACTCTTTTATGCCTTCCACAAAATTCTACATTATTTCCGATCAACAATATGTCATTCACATACACTTATCAGAAATGTTGTAGTGCTCCCACTCACTTTCTTGTAAATACAGGCTTCACCGCAAGTCTGTATAAAACCATATGTTTTGATTACTTAATCAAAGCATATATTCCAACTCCGAGATGCTTGCACCAGTCCATAGATGGATCGCTGGAGCTTGCTCACTTTGTTAGCACCTTTAGGATCGACAAAACTTTCTGGTTGCATCATATACAACTCTTATTTAAGAAATCCATTAAAGAATGTAGTTTTGAAATCCATTTGCCAGATTTCATAAAATACGGCAACTGCTAACATGATTCGGATATACTTTTAAGCATCGATACGAGTGAGAAAATCTCATCGTAGTCAACACCTTGAACTTGTCAAAAACATTTTGTGACAATTCGAGCTTTGTAGATAGTAACACTACTATCAGCGTCCGTCTTCCTCTTGAAGATCCATTTATTCTTAATGACTCACCGATCATCGGGCAAGTCAATCAAAGTCCATACTTCTCATACATGGATCCCATCTTAGATTTCATGGCCTCAAGCCATTTTGCGGAATCTGGGCTCATCATCGCTTCCTCATAGTTCGTGGGTTCATCATGGTCTAGTAACATGATTTCCAGAATAGGATTACCGTACCACTCTGGTGCGGACCTTACTCTGGTTGACCTAAGAGGTTTGGTAGTAACTTGATCTGAAGTTACATGATCTTCATCATTAGCTTCCTCCCTAATTGGTGTAGGAGTCACATGAACAGATTTTTGTGATGAACTACTTTCCAATAAGGGAGCAGGTATAGTGACCTCATCAAGTTCTACTTTCCTCCCACTCACTTCTTTCAAGAGAAACTCCTTCTCTAGAAAGGATCCATTCTTAGCAAAGAATGTCTTGCCTTCGTATATGTGATAGAAGGTGTACCCAACAGTCTCCTTTGGGTATCCTATGAAGACACATTTCTCCGATTTGGGTTCGAGCTTATCAGGTTGAAGCTTTTTCACATAAGCATCGTATCCCCAAATTTTAAGAAACGACAACTTTGGTTTATTGCCAAACCATAGTTCATAAGGCGTCGTCTCAACGGATTTAGATGGTGCCCTATTTAATGTGAATGCAGCTATCTCTAAAGCATAACCCCAAAACGATAGCGGTAAATCAGTAAGAGACATCATAGATCGCACCATATCTAGTAAAGTATGATTACGACGTTCGGACACACCATTACGATGTGGTGTTCCGGGTGGCGTGAGTTGCGAAACTATTCTACATTGTTTCAAATGAAGACCAAACTTTATTTTCTTGTTATGATGATTTTCCACTTCACTCTGAAATTCTTTGAACCTTTCAGATGTTTCAGACTTATGTTTCATCAAGTAGATATACCCATATCTGCTTAAATCATCTGTGAAGGTGAGAAAATAACGATACCCGCCGCGAGCCTCAACATTCATCAGACCACACACATCAATATGTATGATTTCCAACAAATCTGTTGCTCGCTCCATAGTTCCGAAGAACGGCGTTTTAGTCATCTTGCCCATGATGCATGGTTCGCAAGCACCAAGTGATTCATAATCAAGTGATCCCAAAAACCCATCAGCATGGATTTTCTTCATGCGCTTTACACCAATATGACCTAAACGGAACTGCCACAAATAAGTTGCACTATCATTATTAACTTTGCATCTTTTGGCTTCAATATTATGAATATGTGTATCACTACGACTGGGATTCAATAAACCATTCACCTTGGGTGTATGACCATTGATGGTTTTATTCATGTAAACAGAACAACAATTATTCTCCGACTTTAAATGAATAACCGTATTACAGTAAACATGATCAAATCATATTCATGCTTAACGCAAACACCAAACAACATTTATTTAGGTTCAACACTAATCTCAAAAGAATAGGGAGTGTGCGATGATTATCATATCAATCTTGGAACCACTTCCAACACATATCGTCACTTCACCCTTAACTAGTCTTTGTTCATTCTGCAACTCCCGTTTTGAGTTACTAATCTTAGAAACTGAACTAGTATCAAATACTGAGGGGTTTGCTATAAACACTAGTAAAGTACACATCAATAACATGTATATCAAATATACCTTTATTCACTTTGCCATCCTTCTTATCCGCCAAGTATCTAGGGTAGTTACACTTCTAGTGACTATTTCCTTTGCAGTAGAAGCACTCGATTTCAGGCTTGGGTCTAGCTTTGGGCTTCTTCATGGGAGTGGCAACTTGCTTGCCATTCTTCTTGAAGTTCCCTTTCTTTCCCTTGCCCTTTTACTTGAAACTAGTGGTCTTGTCAACCATCAACACTTGATGCTTTTTCTTGATTTCTACCTTCGCCGATTTCAGCATCGCGAAGAGTTTTGGGAATTGTTTTCGTTATCCCTTGCATATTATAGTTCATCACGATGTTCTAGTAACTTGGTGATAGTGACTAGAGAACTCTGTTAATCACTATCTTATTGGGAAGATTAACTCCCACTTGATTCAAGTGATTATAGTACTCAGACATTCTAAGCACATGCTCACTCGTTGAGCTATTCTCCTCCATCTTGTAGACAAAGTACTGTCAAAGGTCTCATACCTCTTGAAAAAGGCATGAGTATGAAATACCAATTTCAACTCTTAGAACATCTTATACATTCTGTGGCATTCAAAACATTTTTGAAGTCCCGGTTCTAAGCTATAAAGCATGGTGCACTAAACTATCAAGTAGTCATCATACCGAGCTTGTCAAAACGTTCATAACGTCTGCATCTGCTCCAGCAATAGTTCTGTCACCTAGCGGTGCATTAACGACATAATTTTCTGTGCAAAAATGAGGATAATCCTCAGATCACATAGCTAGCCCGCATCATTGCTACTAACATCTTTCAACATAGTTTTCTCTAGGAACATATCAAAAACAAATGGGGAGCTACATCCCAAGCTATTGATCTACAACATAGATGCAAATACTATCAGGACTAAGTTCATGATAAATTAAAGTTCAATTAATCATATTACTTAAGAACTCCCACTTAGATAGACATCCCTCTCGTCATCTAAATGATCACGTGATCCAAATCAACTAAACCATGTCCGATCATCATGTGAGATGGAGTAGTTTTCAATGGTGAACATCACTATGTTGATCATATCTACTATATGATTCATGTTTGACCTTTCGGTCTCAGTGTTCCGAGGCCATATCTGCATATGCTAGGCTCGTCAAGTTTAACCCGAGTATTCTGCATGTGCAAAACTGGCTTGCACCCATTGTATGTGAACGTAGAGCTTATCACACCCGATCATCACGTGGTGTCTCGGCACGATGAACTTTCGCAACGGTGCATACTCAGGGAGAACAGTTATACCTTCAAATTTAGTGAGAGATCATCTTATAATGCTACCGTCAATCTAAGAAAAATAAGATGCATAAAAGATAAACATCACATGAAATCAATATAAGTAATATGATATGGCCATCATCATCTTGTGCCTGTGATCTTCATCACCAAAGCACCATCATGATCACCATCGTCACCGGCTTGACACCTTGATCTCCATTGAAGCATCATTGTCGTCACGCCAACTATTGCTTCCACGACTATCGCTACCGCTTAGTGATCAAGTAAAGCAATTACATGGTGATTGCATTTCATACAATAAAGCGACAACCATATGGCTCATGCGAGTTGCCGATAACAGTGTTACAAAACATGATCATCTCATACAATAAAATTTAGCATCATATCTTGACCATATCACATCACAACATGCCCTGCAAAAACAAGTTAGACGTCCTATACTTTGTTGTTGCAAGTTTTACGTGGCTGCTACGGGCTGAGTAAGAACCGTTCTTACCTACACATCAAAAACCACAACGCGGTATAGTGATTGCTTTTTGATCTTCAGAAAGAACCATGTTCATTGAATCCGATTCAACTAAAGCTGGAGAAACAGACACCCACTAGCAACCTGTGTGCAAAGCATGTCGGTAGAACTAGTCTCGCGTAAGCGTACGCGTAATGTCGGTCTGAGCCGCTTCATCCAACAATGCCGCTGAATCAGGAATCAACTAGTGACGGCAAGCAATATGTATATACCCATGCCCGCAACTCTTTTGTGTTCTACTCATGCATATAACATCTACGCATAAACCTGGATTGGATGCCACTGTTGGGGAATGCAGTAATTTCAAAAAAAATCCTACGCACACGCAAGATCATGGTGATGCATAGAAACGAGAGGGGAGAGTATCGTCCACGTACCCTCGTAGACCGTAAGCGGAAGCGTTATGAGAACGTGGTTGATGTAGTCGTACGTCTTCACGATCCGACCGATCCAAGTACCGAACGCACGGCACCTCCGAGTTCAGCACACATTCAGCTCGATGACGTTCCACGAACTCCGATCCAGCAGAGCTTCGAGGGAGAGTTCTGTCAGCACGGCGGCGTGATGACGGTGATGATGTTGCTACCGATGCAGGGCTTCGCCTAAGCACTACTACGATATGATCGAGGTGGATAATGGTGGAGGGGGCACCGCACACGGCTTGGAACAATCAACTTGTGTGTCTTTGGGTGCCCCCTCGCCCCCGTATATAAAGGAGCAAGGGGGAGGCCGGCCGGCCTTGGTGCACCCCAAGGAGAGGAGGAATCCTCCTCCTAGTAGGAGTAGGATTCATCCTTTCCTAGTCCTACTAGGAAGGGGGGAGGAAAGAGATGGAAAGAGGGGCCGCACCCCCTCCCCTAGTCCAATGCGGATTCCTCGTGGGAGGGGCGTGCCACCTCCTAGGCTGCTGCCCTCTTTCTCCCCTCAGGCCCACTAAGGCCCAATACGTCCCCTAGGGGTTCCGATAACCCCTCCAGCACTCTGGTTTTCTCCGAAACCATCCGGAACACTTCTGGTGTCCGAATATAGCCATCCAATATATCAATCTTTATGCCTCGGCCATTTTGAGACTCCTCGTCATGTCCGTGATCACATCTGGGACTCCGAACTACCTTCGGTACATCAAAACACATAAACTCATAATACCGATCATCACCGAACATTAAGCGTGCAGACCCTATGGGTTCGAGAACTATGTAGACATGACCGAGACTCGTCTCCGGTCAATAACCAATAGCGGAACCTGGATGCTCATATTGGTTCCTACATATTCTACGAAGATCTTTATCGGTCGAACCGCATAACAACATACGTTGTTCCCTTTGTCATCGGTATGTTACTTGCCCGAGATTCGATCGTCGGTATCTTAATACCTCGTTCAATCTCATTACCGGCAAGTCTCTTTACTCGTTCCGTAATGCATCATCCCGCAACTAACTCATTAGTCACATTGCTTGCAAGGCTTATAGTGATGTGCATTACCGAGAGGGCCTGATACGTCTCCATCGTATCTACTTTTCCAAACACTTTTGCCCTTGTTTTGGACTCTAATTTGTATGATTTGAATGGAACTAACCCGGACTGACGCTGTTTTCAGCAGAATTACCATGATGTTGTTTTATGTGCAGAAAACAAATATTCCCGAAATGACCTGAAACTCCACAGAACATCTTAGAAAAAACAATAAAAAATCCTCGCCAAAGATGAAGACAAGGGGGCCCACACCCTTTCCATGAGGGTGGGGGCGCCCCCCCCCCTAGGGCGCGCCCCCCTACCTCGTCGGCCCCCTGGAGACCCTCCGACGCCAACTCCAACTCTATATATTTGCTTTTGGAGAGAAAAAAAAGAGAGAAGAAATCATCGCGTTTTACGATACGGAGCCGCCGCCAAGCCCTAAAACCTCTTAGGAGGGCTGATCTGGAGTCCATTCGGGGCTCCGGAGAGGGGGATTCATCGCCGTCGTCATCATCAACCATCCTCCATCACCAATTTCATGATGCTCACCACCGTGCGTGAGTAATTCCATCGAAGGCTTGCTGGACGGTGATGGGTTGGATGAGATTTATCATGTCATCGAGTTAGTTTTGTTGGGGTTTGATCCCTAGTATCCATTATGTTCTGAGATTGATGTTGCTATGACTTTTCTATGCTTAATGCTTGTCACTAGGGCCCGAGTGCCATGATTTTAGATCTGAACCTATTATGTTTTCATCAATATATGAGAGTTCTAGATCCTATCTTGCAGGTCTATAGTCACCTACTATGTGTTATGATCCGGCAACCCCGAAGTGACAATAATCGGGACCACTCCCGGTGATGACCATAGTTTGAGGAGTTCATGTATTCACTATGTGCTAATGCTTTGTTCCGGTTGTCTATTAAAAGGAGGCCGTAATATCCCTAAGTTTCCAATAGGACCCCGCTGCCACGGGAGGGTAGGACAAAAGATGTCATGCAAGTTCTTTTCCATAAGCACGTATGACTATATAGGGAATACATGCCTACATTACATTGATGAATTGGAGCTAGTTCTGTGTCACCCTATGTTATGACTATTACATGATGAACCGCATCCAGCATAATTATCCATCACTAATCCGGTGCCTACGAGTTTTCCATATACTGGTTTACGCTTATTTACTTTTCCGCTGCTACTATTACAATCACTACAAAATACCAAAAACATTACTTTTGATGTCTTTACTTTTGTTGCCGTTACCACTACTATCATATTACTTTGCTACTAAATACTTTGCTACAGATACTAAGTTTCTAGGTGTGGTTGAATTGACAACTTAGCTGCTAATACTTGAGAATATTCTTTGGCTCCCCTTGTGTCGAATCAATAAATTTGGGTTGAATACTCTACCCTCGAAAGCTGTTGCGATCCCCTATACTTGTGGGTTATCAAGACTAATTTCTGGCGCCGTTGCCGGGGAGCATAGCTCTATTCTTTGAGTCACTTGGGATTTATATCTGCTTATCATTATGAAGAACTTGAGAGATCCAGAAACCAAGATCTATCCCTCAACTACGAGGGGAGGTAAGGAACTACCATCTAGCTCTGCAGTTGATTCACCTTCTGTTATGAGTAAGCTAGCGACACCTACACCTGCTTCTGCTATTCGTTCTGATATGTCGCATGTTATTGATGATGCCACTTCTGCTATGCATGATATTTATGATGAAACTGCTTCTATATCTGATACTACTGTGCCCCTTGGTGAATTTCTTGATGAACAAATTGCTAGGGCTAGAGAAAAAGAAATTATTGAATCTGAATACGATGATGATAGTGATGATGAAAATATTCCTGTTATCCCTGAAGGTTATCTTTTTGATAAGGAATCTTCTGCCGCTATTTTCGCTTGCAAGGATATATATGAGCTTAAGAGGTTATTAATTAAATGGAACAAAGAATCACTTAGAGATAGAATGAAACCCGACCCTGCTTTTGCTACTTCACCTATATGTGTTCCTGATAAGGATTATGAATTCTCTGTTGATCCTGATATAATTACTTTGGTTGAATCTGATCCGTTTTATGGCTATGAATCTGAAACTGTTGTGGCACATCTTACTAAGTTAGATAATATAGCTGCCCTGTTTACTAATGATGAGAGATCGCGTTACTTTTATATACTCAGAATATTTCCATTCTCATTAAAGGGTGATGCTAAGATATGGTTTAATTCTCTTGATCCTGGTTGTGTGTGTAGTCCCTAGGATATGATTTATTACTTCTCTGCTAAATATTTCCCTGCTCATAAGAAACAAGCTGCTTTGAGGGAAATATACAACTTCGTGCAAATTAAAGAAGAGAGTCTCCCACAAGCTTGGGGGAGGCTTCTCAAGTTACTTAATGCTTTGCCTGATCATCCTCTTAAGAAACCCGAAATACTTGATATCTTTTATAATGGACTAACCGATGCTTCCAGAGATTACCTGGATAGTTGTGCTGGTTCTCTTTTCAGGGAAAGAACACCGGATGAAGCTGAAATTCTATTGAATAATATGTTGACAAATGAAAATAATTGGGCACCTCCTGAGCCAGCTCCTGAACCAGCTCCTACTCCAATTGCTGAGTCTATTCCTAAACCAACTCCGAAGAAGAGAGGTGTTCTATTTCTCAGTCCCGAAGATATGCAAGAGGCAAAGAAATCTATGAAAGAAAAAGGTATTAAAGCTGAAGACGTTAAGAATTTACCTCTTATTGAAGAAATACATGGTCTTAACATACCGCCTGTTGAAGAAACTTATGATCTCAATTCTTTATTTACTGAAGAACCTCCTGATCCCGATATCCCGACACAGGTAGTAAAGGTAAATTCTCTCTATAGATATGATAAAGCTGAAGTTCCTCTGACTAAAATTGCTAGTTAGTGCTTGGATGAGTTTGATAACTTTATGTATAAGGAAGACGACTTCAATGCTTATTTTGGTAGACAATTAAAAGAAAATGCTTATATGATTAGACGCTTGGGTAATTACATGGCTGATATTAAAGGTGAACTTAAACTTGTTAGCAAACATGCTTCTATGGTTACCACGCAAGTAGAACAAGTACTTAAAGCTCAAAAAGAAGTGCTTGATGAAATTAATAGTAAGAAAAATGATTATGCTGTTAGAGTGGCTACGAGAACTGGTAGAATGACTCAGGAACCTTTGTATCCTGAAGGCCACCCAAAGAGAATCAAGCAAGATTCTCAGAGAAATAATATTGATGTTCCTAGTTCTTCTAAAAAGAAGAAAAAGAAAAATGATAGAACTGTGCAAACTTCTAGTGAACCTAGTGCTGAACCACCTGATAATCCAAATGATATATCTATGACTGATGCTGAAACACAATCTGGTAATGAACATGAACCTAATGAAAATATTAATGATGATGTTCATGATGATGCTCAACCTAGTAATGACAATGTTGTAGAAATTGAACCTGTTGTTGATCTTGATAACCCACAATCAAAGAATCAACGTTATGATAAAAGAGACTTTGTTGCTAGGAAACATGGTAAAGAAAGGGAACCTTGGGTTCACAAACCCATGCCTTTTCCTCCAAAACCATCCAAGAAAAAGGATGATGAGGATTTTGAGCGCTTTGTCGAAATGATTAGGCCTATCTTTTTGCGTATGCGATTAACTGATGTGCTCAAAACAAATCCTTATGCTAAATATATGAAGGATATCATTACTAATAAAAGAAAGATACCGGAAGCTGAAATTTCCACCGTGCTTGCTAATTATACTTTTAAGGGTGGAATACCAAAGAAACTTGGAGACCCCGGAGTACCTACTATACCTTGCTCCATTAAAAGAAATTATATTAAAACTGCTTTATGTGATCTTGGAGCCGGTGTTAGTGTTATGCCTGTGATGGCCTGGCTTATTAGGGATGATAGACTACTCATATCAATAAGGAATTCCTTCTTTTCCGGGAGCCCATTCGGACAGAACTCCAAAGTTAAGCGTGCTCAGCTTGGAGTAGTGTCAGGATGGGTGACCGACCGGGAAGTTGCTCCCGAGTGCGCACGAGTGAGGACAAAGTGCGCAGAAAAGACTAGTATTGAGGTGTCAGGATGGGTGACCGACCGGGAAGTTGCTCCCGAGTGCGCACGAGTGAGGACAAAGTGCGCAGAAAAGACTAGTATTGATCTGTGGGGCCAGTCTAGATCCCGCCAGGAGTAACGACCACCGGCGGGTGTGTCCGGGGCGTTACAATGCCTCTCTCTTTATATCGTAGACTTGACTTGAATAAGCTGACACCTACTGAAATATCTTTGCAAATGGCTGATAAATCAACTGCTATACCTGTCGGTATTTGTGAGGATGTGCCTGTTGTGGTTGCAAACGTTACTATTTTAACGGACTTGGTTATTCTTGATATTCCCGAGGATGATAGTATGTCTATTATTCTTGGAAGACCTTTTCTTAATACTGTAGGGGCTGTTATTGATTGCAACAAAGGCAATGTCACTTTTCATGTTAATGGTAATGAGCATACGGTACACCTTCCGAGGAAACAACCTCAAGTTCATAGTATCAACTCCATTGGAAAAATTCCATCGATTATAATTGGACGTTTTGAATTTCCTCTTCCTACTGTCAAAAAGAAATATGATATACTTATTATAGGGGATGTGCATATCCCCGTTGAGGTAACTTAGTGTTATTCGAAGTTTCTCCGGTTTCATGTTAATCGGAATGAGTTTGTTAACAAGACTTGATCAACCTTGTTAGTGGATTCTTTTTGATGAGCATGAGATGGATGAAACTAGAAGCACAAACTTCTGTACCCTCTCTATATTTTCTGTTATTTAGTAAAAATAAAGTAAAAATAGTATTTTCTATCTGTTTTCTGATTATCCATGCAATATAAAAATAACCCGAAAATAAAAGTCCTCAGAATGACATGCCAATTTAATATGATTTTTTCGGGAATATTTGAGGATTTACTGTGCAAAAATTACCACGGGAGGAGCTGCCACCTGGCCACGAGGGTGGTGGGAGCCCCCCCCCCTATAGGGCGCGCCCCTGCCTCGTGGGCCCACGGTGGCCCTCCTCCACTTATCCCAGCACCCATCTTCTTCCTCTGTCTCACACAAACCCAAAAAACCAACTCAAGCACGAGTTCCAACCACTTTTGCGGTGATTTTCGATCTCCTTGCTCAAAGCACCTCTTGCAAAACTGCTTGGGGAGATTGTTCCTTGGTATGTGACTCCTCCATTGGTCCAATTAGTTTTTGTTCTAGTGCTTTATTCATTGCAAATTTGTGCTGCATAGGTGACCATGTTCTTGAGCTTGCATGTCAAATTTATATGGTTCCAAGTAGTTCTAATGCTTGATATAGGCTCTAGGCACTTGTAGGAGTAGTTGCTATCAGTTTTATTGAGTTTGGTTACTTTTATTTTGAAGTTACTAAAAATTTCAGAATTTTTCAGAAAATGATGAGGAGATTATTTAGGGGCTCATCGAGCCAAAGCTCGAAGGAAAAGGCACCGAAGCCTAAGTATAATTTGCCCCACACCGTGGAGATTCGGGCGTGTGAATGGCCTTCTGATGATTTCTTGAGAGCAGCCGGTATCTATGAAGATTTTCATGAGTTGGCTCACAATGCAGGCCTCACCGCTTTCCTCCACGACTAATGCGATCAGTATCTCTTACTCACAAATACCTTTGTGCAAAACTTTTATTTTCATCCTAGGAACTCACCACCTACGGTGGAATTTCATTTATATGATGAGCCTAAGGAGATGTCACTTTATGATTTCTATCGTATTTGTTTAGTCCCTTTTGAGGGCAAGACAGAAGAACCACACCATGATGATGTGGAGGGATTTATTAATAATATCACTGTAGGAGAAACCAGGAAGGTTTCCGATGCACGAATCACTAGCATACATTTTCCTGTTTTACATTACTTTGCATTATTTGCTAGTCGTTGTTTAATTGGACGCGGAAACAGTGGAAACCTTAGTATCCCTGATTTAATTATTCTACTCCAAGGTTTATACAGTGATAACACTTTTAGTTTGGGCGGTATTATTGCCAGACGGTTAAATATGAACCGTACTAAGGGCCCCATCTTTGGAGGCATTTATGCTACACGCCTAGCCACACATTTTAACATACCTATTAGGCATGCTGAGAAGGAATAAAAGATGCTACCCCGTGTTTATCTAGATCATAAAAGTATGGTGGCACATGATTTTATTGTTAAGAATAGGGCAGGGGAGCTTAAATATCAATTGTTCTTTAATAAACATCATCCTGAGACTATTACCTTGCTTGCTCCTTCTTTGTTTGATTTGACTGCAGGCACGTACCTTGTTCCGTTGGCAGCTATTCACGCCTACCAGAACCCTGCACCAGCCGAGGAACCAGAACCGGAACCACAATTTGATCCTTCACGACAGTCTAACTATCAGTGGGATCCGGAGATGATTGCTAGCCAGTGGCAATCGGAGCCTTCTTCTTCTTCATCACAGTACGACCCCAACAACTATTATTATGGATATCCGCCAGGCCAGCCATGGCCATAGACCAACTTAGGCCAAAAGCCTAAGCTTGGGGGAGTGCGTATTTCTCACCGACATTACATTTATGTTCACACACACTCATTGCTAGATGTCGGTGCTCATACTTTTTCATTGTATTATCCATGCTAGTTTATTTTCTTTTTCCTGCTTTCTTCTTGTGTGCTTGTTAAACCTTAAGAAAAACCAAAAAATTAGTAGTAGTTTATTTTTCTGCTGTAGTAGTAATAATTAAAAAGAAAACCCAAAAATATTTCCCGTTCTTCTTTTGCTTGTTGGGAGCTCTCCCGTGTAAATAGATTTATTTCTTTTCTTTTCTTTGGGGGTCAGTAGGAGAAGACCATAATTAAATTGTTGAAGTGGATCTTATATGCATTGTTGTTGAATTAACCAAAGAGCCCATATTGCCTTGTCTTCTCCTGTTTATTGAATGCTCGCAGATTCCAGCTTAGTCCAATGCACGTACACTCTTATTATTATTCACACCATTCGGTTGTGCAAGTGAAAGGCAATTATGATGATATATGATGGACTGACTGAGATGAGAAAAGCTGGTATGAACTCGACCTCTTTTGTTTTTGTAAATATGATGAGTCACGCATTCTTGATTCAGCTTATTATGAATAAACATGTTTGCAATGACAATTAGAGATCATAGTTGCTTGTGCCATGCTTGATTAGCTATGAGTTATAATGATTTACCTTGTGTGCCAACATGCTATTGCGATGATTATGATGTGGTATGATGGGGTGGTATCCTCCTTTGAATGATTTAAGTGACTTGACTTGGCACATGTTCACGCATGTAGTTGAAACAAATCAACATAGCCTTCACGATATTTATGTTCATGGTGGATTATATCCTACTCATGCTTGCATCCATTGTTTATTAATTTTAATGCATGTACATGGTTGTTGTCGCTCTCTAGTTGGTCGCTTCCTAGTCTTTTGCTAGCCTTCACCTGTACTAAGCGGGAATACTGCTTGTGCATCCAATCCCTTAAACCCCAAAGTTATTCCAGATGAGTCCACTATACCTTCCTATATGCGGTATCTACCTGCCGTTCCAAGTAAATTTGTATGTGCCAAACTCTAAACCTTCAAATAAATATTCTGTTTTGTATGCTCGAATAGCTCATGTATCAACAAAGGATGTCCTTATCTTCCGTGTTAGGCGGGTTATTCTCAAGAGGAGTGGACTCCGCTTCTCACTCATGAGAAAATGGCTGGTCACCAGGATGCCTAGTCCCATGCTTTATGCAAACTAAATCAAAATTAACTGCAAACAAAACTCCCCTTGGGACCTGATGTATGTTGGAGGCACTCGTTGTTTCGAGCAAGCCATGGATTTATGTTTGTTGGCGGAGGGGGAGTATAAAATTTACCATTCTGTTTGGGAACCGCCTATAATGTGTTTAGCATGGAAGATATCGCCATCTCTTAGTTGTTATGTTGACAATGAAAGTATACCGCTCAAAATACAATTTATCTCTATTTCAAAACCGAGCTCTGGCACCTCTACAAATCCCTGCTTCCCTCTACAAAGGGACTATCCATTTACTTTTATGTTGAGTCATCACCCTCTTATTAAAAAGCACTAGCTGGAGAGCACAGCTGTCATTTGCATCCATCACTGTTAATTTATATTGGGTATGACTATGATTGGATCTTTTACCATGAATTGCAATGTCTAGTCAGTCCTTGATCTTTAAAGGTGCTCTGCATTTATGTTTTGCGGTCTTAGAAAGGGCTAGCGAGATACAATCTTTTATATCATATTATGATTGTTTTGAGAAAGTGTTGTCATCCGAGATTTATTATTATGACTTGCTAGTTGATTGTGCTATTGATATGAGTAATTATGAGACCTGAGAATTATTGCAAATGTGGTTAGTTATGATCTATGCTGAAAACTTGAATGCTGGCTTGACATAGTTACAATAACAAGAGCAAACAGAGTTTGTAAAAGTTTTTCTTTCTTTCTTTCAGTTTGTCAACTGAATTGCTTGAGGACAAGCAAAGGTTTAAGCTTGGGGGAGTTGATACGTCTCCGTCGTATCTACTTTTCCAAACACTTTTGCCCTTGTTTTGGACTCTAATTTGTATGATTTGAATGGAACTAACCCGGACTGACGCTGTTTTCAGCAAAATTGCCATGATGTTGTTTTATGTGCAGAAAACAAATATTCTTGGAATGACCTGAAACTCCACGGGACATCTTAGAAAAAACAATAAAAAATCCTCGCCAAAGATGAAGACCATGGGGCCCACACCCTTTCCACGAGGGTGGGGGCGCCCCCCCCCCCCCCCCAGGGCGCGGCCCCTACCTCGTGGGCCCCCTGGAGACCCTCCGACGCCAACTCCAACTCTATATATTTGCTTTCGGAGAAAAAAAAATAAGAGAGAAGAAATCATCGTGTTTTACGATACGGAGCCACCACCAAGCCCTAAAACCTCTCGGGAGGGCTGATTTGGAGTCCGTTCGGGGCTCCGGAGAGGGGGATTCGTCGCTGTCGTCATCATCAACCATCCTCCATCACCAATTTCATGATGCTCACTGTTGTGCGTGAGTAATTCCATCGTAGGCTTGCTAGACGGTGATGGGTTGGATGAGATTTATCATGTCATCGAGTTAGTTTTGTTAGGGTTTGATCCCTAGTATCCATTATGTTTTGAGATTGATGTTGCTATGACTTTGCTATGCTTAATGCTTGTCACTAGGGCCTGAGTGCCATGATTTCAGATCTGAACCTATTATGTTTTCATCAATATATGAGAGTTCTAGATCCTATCTTGCAAGTCTATAGTCACCTACTATGTGTTATGATCCGGCAACCCCGAAGTGACAATAATCGGGACCACTCCCGGTGATGACCATAGTTTGAGGAGTTCATGTATTCACTATGTGCTAATGCTTTGTTCCGGTTGTCTATTAAAAGGAGGCCTTAATATCCCTAAGTTTCCAATAGGACCCTGCTGCCACGGGAGGGTAGGACAAAAGATGTCATGCAAGTTCTTTTCCATAAGCACATATGACTATATACGGAATACATGCCTACATTACATTGATGAATTGGAGCTAGTTCTGTGTCACCCTATGTTATGACTGTTACATGATGAACCGCATCCGGCATAATTATCCATCACTGATCCGGTGCCTACGAGTTTTCCATATACTAGTTTACGCTTATTTACTTTTCCGCTACTACTGTTACAATCACTACAAAATACCAAAAACGTCACTTTTGTTGTCTTTGCTTTTGTTGCCGTTACCACTACTATCATATTACTTTGCTACTAAATACTTTGCTGCAGATACTAAGTTTCCAGGTGTGGTTGAATTGACAACTCAGCTGCTAATACTTGAGAATATTCTTTGGCTCCCCTTGTGTCGAATTAATAAATTTGGGTTGAATACTCTACCCTCGAAAGCTGTTGCGATCCCCTATACTTGTGGGTTATCAGGGCCCAGAGATACCTCTGCGACAATCGGAGTTACAAATCCTAATCTCGATCTATGCCAACTCAACAAGTACCATCGGAGACACTTGTAGAGCACCTTTATAATCACCCAATTACGTTGTAACATTTGGTAGCACACAAAGTGCTCCTCCGGTATTCGGGAGTTGCATAATCTCATAATCAGAGGAACATGTATAAGTCATGAAGAAAGCAGTAGCAACAAACCAAACGATCATCGTGCTAAGCTAATGGAATGGTTCAAGTCAATCACATCATTCTCCAATGATGTGATCCCGTTAATCAAATGACAACTCATGTCTATGGCTAGGAAACTTAACCATCTTTGATTCAACGAGCTAGTCAAGTAGAGGCATACTAGTGACACTCTGTGTGTCTATGTATTCACACATGTACTAAGTTCCGGTTAATACAATTCTAGCATGAATAATAAACATTTATCATGATATAAGGAAATAAATAATAACTTTATTATTGCCTCTAGGGCATATTTTCTTCAAGTGAGGCTTGTGGTTACAAGAGTCCTACTACGATCCGACTGACCTAAGAGTCCAACTGGATCTTGAGTTGTCGCATTGCTCTCGAAGTTGAGAGTTCTTTTAAAAGCTAACCTATCAGCATACTGAACAACCTGGGCCGCAGGGTGGCCTGCTAGGCCCTAAGGTCGGCATGGTGGGCTCAATTTTCGTTTTCTGGCATACCCCTGGTACAACCCCAACTGAGCAGCAGGTTCGACATCTACTACAAAAAATACAATTCACTTTGTAACCACGTCTCTGCCAGGAAATGTGTGCAATAGCTGAGAGCGGACTAAATGGATATGTAATCCAAGACAAGAGTAGAGCGCACAATTATATGACAACTAGTGTATGGTATAATTTTTTTTCAAACATGCACCAACATATGTGTCATTTTTATATTATAAGAACAATGCGATGTGAAGACAGAAATTAAAAAATTACCCCGTAGATAATAGACAAAAATAGAATTTAAACAACAAATAGAACGAGAAAACATGCCAAGCTACATTAACCAAAACACAATGAAGCAATAATTGAAAAATCTGGCTATACCAAGGTGAGCACGAGTCAGTTTTCAAACACTTTACCTTATCTAGCCATGCTGTTGGGGCATCCTTTGAGTACTTTCACGTAGAACAAAATCATCAAGCACACTATGTAGGTAAGGGCGTTTTCCAGGAAGACCCGCAAAACATCGGTATATGTCCGGCCGTCCAATGGGAATCTGTATTAGTCCGCGAAGCTGTCCGGACGTCCAAATTCCGGTATTTTGGAGACAAACATGGGGAGTTTTGCCGCTTTATCTGATTTAATATTATTTGAAAGATCAGATAGTATCCTATTATTATTATAGGAATTACCATAATTATTAGAGGAATTTCCGAGAAATGGTTTGACATTGAAATTACCCCTATAAGCGTTGTTGTTGAAATTATTTCTAGAGATAAAATTCACATCAATGGAATCATTATTTTTCTCAATCAATTTAGGTAATGGCACATCATTAGGATCAACATGGGCACTTTTACTAGCAACCATTTTCATAAGAGCTTCCATTTTATCACTCAAAGTATTAATTTCTTCGATAGAGTTTACCTTTTTACTAGTCGGAGCTCTTTCAGTGTGCCATTGAGAATAATTTGTCATAATATTATCAAGGAGTTTTGTAGCTTCTCCTAATGTGATTTCCGTAAAGGTACTGAAAGTGCAACTAATCCCTGGGTGATTTTGGTAATTCATAACAACATATATAGCCCATTGAACTAATATCCGTTCAAGATAAATATTTCAAGATGTTCGGTGATTGGCATGGCATGGAATAGAGATGTGGACCCCTCAAAATGCTAAGGACAAAGATTGGCAAAAGCTAAAAATTCTTCATTTCTATTTAAGTGATCCAAGATCACATTGAGTCCATAGGAAAGCCAATAGTATTAAAGGGGATGAGGTGTTGCTTAATGGTCTACTTGCTCAAAGTGCTTAGTAATATTGCTTCAAACCCCTCAGCTACTTTCTACATCAAAATATGTCCAAATCCCAATTCCAAACTCGACCGCACCAATTCTTTCTATCTGGAGCCACCGAGTTCATTTGACATAGCCACTGCCAGAAACCCTAACGATGTGAGCCAAGTGTTAACTTGCAAATGGGACAAAAATGGGTCGACCCAATTGCATATCGAGGGTGGACTTGCAACTAAGAAAAAAAAGGCGGGCATCTCAATTTCATGTCAGGGGTGGAGTTACAACTCGGGACAAAAATGGGTCGTGCCTCCCCTTGCCTGTGGAGGGTGGACTTGCAATTCAGACAAAAAATAAGTTAGACGCAGTTATGTATTAAGGGTGAACTTGCAACTGTGACAAGAAAAGGACGCCCCATAGTTGCATGTCGGGGGTGTAGTTGCAACTGGACAAAAATGATTGGGCACCGGTTACGTGTAGAGGGTGGATTTGTGACTAGGACATAAATGTGGTTCGGGCCTACACTACAAGAATCATGTTAATCCATGACAGTTTTAATCCGTCGCGGACCTGTGCAAAACTATCATGGAAGGGCATCCATGACGGATTTGAAATCCGTCATGTATATCGCGTCATAATTTTACCACTGCATGTTCCATGACGGTAATCCAAAATCGTCATGGATCTGTGATGATCCTTGATTGTCATGGATGGCACTTAACTAACATGCTTATAACGGCGTTAACCTGTCTACCACATCAGCATCTGACATGGATCTAACGTGGCAGCCCATGAAGTAATCAGCCCAATAAGAATTTCAGCCTGCTACATTTTAACAATCTAAGACCTGCGGCCCATGTAGTAATCAACCCGGTTGAATTTTGGCCCATTAAATTGCTAGTAAGTACAAGGCCCACTTATTTCAGGCTTAGAGATTAGCCCATTTCACATTTCTTTTGGTCTACCAAAAATTTGAGCCAATACAATTTTTCAGAAAATATATGCTATGTCATTAAATAAAGGGGAGGAAATTACATGAACACAGTAAAAAATAACATTTACATAAAAGGAAAAAATTGCAAATAAAATAAAATTACAGACATTTCCAAACAATACACATGTGAAGGAGCAAAACGAAAGAAACAAGTCCCAGAAAATCTTTGGCAGAGAACACCATATGCTACTTCACAGGATTGCACCCACCACCACCCTGCTCAGCGCCGCCCCTCGCTCGACGGACGACAACTGGGGGTCATTCACATGCCTTTCTGGAGGTAGATCTAGCAACCCCCTCTGACATCATCGAAGGCAGACAACATATCCACTACCATATCCCCTCGATCCATGCTCATGAGCGGCCAATCTCCACCGACGAGGACAACATGGAACCATCATTTCCTGCATGTGAACAACATACTGAAGTAAAAGTGTAAAAGACAGGGAAGGGAGCTGGTGGTGGTGGGGCAAGGGACTCACAGCCCACGGCATAGGCGATGGACACGAACCCGTCGGCGATGAAGGGACAACATCGTACGAACACAGCGCAGGCCCTGATGGCACGGGCTCGGTGGTGGCTCAGCGCCGCCGCCACGGCATGCGTCGCTTGCGCTCTGCAACGACCCAGGCACCACCCGCGTCGACGGCACCGGTGCCCCAGGTGCTAGGTCAGCATTCAGGGGAGCTGCTGCCACCGGGGACGAGGCCGTCGTCGCGGCGGCAGATGGATCCATCCTTGAGGACGACCAGCAGACAATGCGATTTGCGTCGTCGCGATGGTTGCAAGATGCGAAGGACAGGAATCCTTTTCTGTGGTGCATTTTTTGGTGCTGCTTCCTCCGAGTATCTGGATCTGGCCGTGAATCAGGAGAGGAGATGAAGGGAAACGGCGGAGGCGGCAGAGACAATGGGGAGCCGTGGCTGGATTGAGGGAGAAGAAGAACAAATTGGGGCAAGTTTTGTTTCAGCGGCGGTGTGTGCTTTCACGGGGTTGGTGGAAGAAAGAAGAGATAGACAGGCTTGAGTTACTGCCGTTGGATGTGGGCGTATCGGACGGTGGAGACGCTCGATCCGTGGGATGGTTGGAGCAGCCAATCAGAACGCTAGATTTTCCCAACCCAGGATGCATGCCTCATCAGCCAGGAACCCTAGTGGACTAATGTTGACAATAACCCAACCGAGTGAGGCCGTCCCAGAATTAGATTTATTTTTCTACTTTGAAGTAACTAATTACGGCTCTTGTGAAGTAACTTACTTAGCTCTTTTTCTCTTGCTCAGACCTTACTTTCACCTTCTCATAAGTATAACTTAACTTACATGTTACTTGTTATGCAAAAGAAAAATGTTTTCTTATATACTACAATACATTTTTAAAGGTAATACACTACATATATGTTCTTTTGTAAGAGTTTCAATAATTTTAGAATTGATTTAATATTTACTATATTTCAAATTATTTTTCATGCGCTCATTGAAAATAATTCATATTTTGAAGTACATGTATCTCAAAAAAGTTTTATAATATTTTCTATAGTTCAAATGAATTTCTGCGTGTTTATTGAACATGATTACAATTCGAACTACATGTATCTCAAAAATAATATAAATATCAAAAATAACAATTAATATGTATGTTTAATCTTAGCGCATATCCTGGAAACAGATGAAAATGAATCGTGTGTGCTTATTGAAAGTTCGACATGTCAACCACCCTGCAGTTTGGCATGCTCATGACAGACTCGCTTGCTGCTTGCGGCGATATGGGCACCACCCGCATCGAATTTGAATTATATCAGTTAACTATCCGAAAATGCACGCCCCCTTTGTTTTGGTTATAGAATTTTGAGAATCGCTTTGCATGTAGATTTTGAGAATCGGCTACAGCCATGGATTCCCGAGAACCAGAATCCAACTTTTTTGCTTACCATGATTTTGGATGGCTGTAGAAATTTTGAGAGATGTGAAATGTCTATAATGTCGCCATCAGGCAGGAGCAACAACACGGGAGCTAGGGGCGCTGGCGGCTGAATTGGTGGTGAGGTAGTCTGCAATAGGGGCGGCATAATTTGACCTCGGACGCCAAGTGAAGGACCTAGTGGCGAGGTAGTCTTCAAAGGGCGGTGCAGCTGCAGCTCGAGTGTCGGGTCGTGGTTCTGGTGGTCACTTCGCCTTCAAACCTGACTTGTTCCCTCTTGGAACCTTGTATCTTGCTTGAAGGTGGTCCGGTTTCTAACATCGCAGGTCATAACTTTTGTGAAAACCTTCAAAAAAATACCACAACCTCTAGGTGTCATATGAGGGCACCATGCCAAGTTTCATGTTTGTTATACTTCATTTGTATTTTTTGGAATTAAAAAATAATAAACTCCATGTTTGGGGTCGAGTCTTGGCACCCTCATATTTGGAATTCTTTTCCTTTTCTTGGATAATGCCTAACATAGACTCGAGAACACAAATATGATTTTTCAAACCAATTTTGCTTACTTTTATATGCACTCGCAGGTCAAAATTGAATTGTATTCATTAAATGCCTAGAAATGTACTAAATGGCTTAAATATAGCAAACTGATCACGAAAAATGCCAAGTTTTGACATGGATTGTGTAATGGTGTATGCTAGATGTAGAAAAAATGTCAAGGCTAATGGATGAAGCAGCAGTCACTTCGCCTTCAAATGTCAAGGCAGTGTGGCACACGCATTAGGAACATATTTTTGGAACGCGTTAACTTTTTTTAAATGTCACGTATATTTTTTGAATGGCATTAAATATTTTTGAACTTACTAACTTTTTATATTATATACATATTTGAAAAAATGTCACCCCATTTTTGTGTAGCACAAGAACATTTATTAAATGTCACCACAATAATTTTGGCTTTTCAATGTTCAAATTTATTGAATAGACATTCTTAATTTTTTTTCCTTTTTTTCAAATACATGTCAACTATATCCAATGGATGTTGAACATTTTAAAATACAAGTTGGACTTTTTTTGAATCGTAGGAAACGTTCTTTAACACAAATATGCTTTTTCAAAGCTACAGGTCCCTGGTTGTACGCTTTAATAAATAAAAAATACCATTCATATCACAACAACATAGTTGCGCAATGTGATGGAGTTAGGCATTTAAAATTCAAGTCTTGGGTTCGAGTTCCCTATGTGTGCGGCTCTTTTTTTAACTAAAACACATGATATCCCCCTATAGAATTGTTACATGTACTATAATAGATATATTCTGTTTTGTAGGAGTGTCAATAATTTTAGAGACGATTTAATATTTTCTATAGTTTAAATGAATTTATGTGTGCTTATTGGAGGTAATTCCATTTTGATGGATATGTATGTCTAATAAGGTTTAAACATTTCAAAAAAGGAATTGTGTTCTATTTTAACTTATATTCGAGAAATAGATGAAAATATCAAAAGATAGTTAGGGATAACTCAAACTTCTATTTGCAACCTATTGAAAATGATGATAATAATATCAAAATATGATAGAAAAATCTATAATGGGGCATGGAACGATAAGATTTTTGAACACAGTACAATCAAAGTTGCTCACATACACGAGGTTTTTGAACACAATACAATCTTTTAGAAGATTTCGCAAATGTTTGCTATGCATTGGCGTTAAGTAGTATATACATGACTATTGTTATCCTAAGCTAAAAAGAACTAATGTTGACTTGTCTCAAAAGAAAAACAACTATTGTTGTCTAGGCTCTTATATTATGAGACGGAAGGAATAAAAAAGAAGAGCTCGTCTAGTAGAAATGTGCTGCGGTTTGTGCGGCCCATTTTGCATCTGTTTGTTTTTTACAAATTAATAGATAGTATGTAAATTATAATCTCATTAACAAAATAAATTTCAAATATTGTTCATATATATTTTTAGAATAATACATAAGAATTATATATTTTTGTATAATTATAATAAAATATTTTTAAAATATTCATAATTCTATTAAATTTTCATTTTTTGGAAATTAGTGGAATATTTTTAACAATTGTTCATAATTAAAAAATGTTTGTATAACTGCACCTGTTCACTTTTTTAGAAATTCGTGGAGCATAAAAAATTTGCTCATGTATTATTTAGAAACTTATAGAGCATAAAAAGAATACAAATCTTTACTACAAAAGTATTATTTTTACTACAAAAAAATTCAATTTACACAAAATTTTATAGTTAAATGTGTGTATAATTAAAAATAATCATAATTTATAGTCTAAATTGTTGGTATGAATATTTAATCTTCTCTACTATGTAAACTATATATTATTTTTTAAGTCATGAGTAAAAATTATACAAAAGTGAATACTCATAAATATTTAGTAAATATATGTATTTATTATTTTTTATAATTGAAATATAAGTCACGAGGGTATAATTCTTTTTGTATTCATTAAACAATTTTATTTAATAAGCGTATTAAAAGTGGTATTAACTAAATACTTTTAACATAATACACTACTGTACATTTAGTAAACAGTTGACTCTACATTTTACCTGTACTAAGTCACATCATGTGTACGGTAGATATTTGGTTGGTCATCTTGGACGTTTTAGTATGAATAAAACCGTATCTCATATTAGACATGTAAATCTACCTGATTCAGTGGTACAGACCTTGTTGTGCGTGCTTGATGTGGCGAGTTCGTTCCCTCAGACCATGTTACAGCAGCCCTTTTTCCTACCAACGATATGTTTTTTTCTGCAAATAAAAAAAGTCGAGTGTGTTTTCATGAAAAAACATGTTGCGTCGGGCATCATGTGTCGCTGACACTTGGCCCTATCCACACTGGCTTGCCAAGCAAGCACTTGATATGTGACCGTATTTGCACGTCTGAGCAAGTTCGATGACTAGAATCATGTGTTTTACAAGTTTGTGCACCAAACTAGCTGTTGCGTGCAAGTTCTAAGACTTCCAATGTTTTTACCTCAAAATAAAATGATTTTTGTAGAAAGAAAAACCTTAGTGGCTCAACTCCGGAACAACAAAGCAACAACACGTTTTCCTAAAAGAGATGCAGCAGAAGACTGTGATGGTTCAAACAACTTTGAAAATACTATGCCTAATATGTGTGGGTCGGGCACGCATGACCATCTCGGCACGATCCATCCATGACGATCTTCATGGTATACAGCTGGTCGATCCATGACGAAATCTGTGGCGGTCCATCATAAGGGCGCCATTATTGTTCGGCTTCTTCCGATCTCCCCCATTTATGACGGCTTCCGTGACGAAGCAGAGAAATCCGTCATCGATCATGACGATTTCTGGGAACGTCATCAAAAATCCGTCATGGATTAACAGTTTTCTTATAGTGCTAGTTGGGTAATAAGGGCAGACTTTCAAATGAGACAAAAAGGCGGGGGCCCCGGTTGCATGTTGGGCGTGGAGTTGCAACTAGGAGGAAAATTCGCCTTCGGTAACGTGTCGATGGTGAATTTACAAATGGGAGAAAAATGGACTGGTCCTAGTCAGGACAAAAACATTTGCATGATAGTAGTGGAGTTGCAAGTAGGACAAAAAAGAATGGGCCCAGTTACATGTCGAGGGCAGGTTTGCCAACAAGGCAAAAATGGGTCGAACCAGATGCGAATCGAGCATAAGTGAGATCATGTCTTTTTCATAGAGCATGTCACTTCGACACAGGACTTGAAAAGGGAATAGAAATAGGCAACGACAAGTAATATAGCTTGTCTCTTCCACTTCTACAACGCATGCAACAGAAATGGCCCGCAAGAGCGTGGACATAAAAATGCTAGACAAAAAAATACAAGTGCAACGTGAATGCCTCAACAAGTGAACAAAACAGAACAAGGCGACACGGGAATACATCGGCTGACGACGCAAGATCAAGAGTTTGCACGAAAATTAGAGCATCAAGATACATCGTACATAAGACATTACTAAATCACATCTTGATGAAGTTTAAAAGTAACAAGAGACATTTGTCAAAATGAACGGAGAAGGCACCAACCGTGATATAGCTCGTCTTTTCTTGTCTCTTTGAATTTTTCGTCATGGCCTAGAAACGACACAGCGAAACGGGCTGCCACCAGCACACCGCGCTAATGGGCCAATAAAAGTGAAACCAAACAAGCCGACAAAAGGATGCAGGACAAAAAAATTGGTGACCAGCGAGGCGGGGGGTTAAGCGCTTGCACGAAAATTATAAAAACTAAATCAAACGGTGGCAATTTGGATGAGACACCATTCCATATAAAAAATCAGAAATTTAAAAGGTGTTCAAGAACTTGATTTTTTCAAATTATATAAAAAAAATACTCAAAAAAGTATTATTCATGAGTATGAAAAAAGTAAAACAAAAGAAAATGAAAAAAAATAAAAATATAGAAAAAGGAAAAAAAATAAAGGAAGCCCGGATAGAGAAAATGAAGAAGAAAAACAAGGTGACTCACAAGTGTTTTTTATATAAAAACATGGCTCAGAAGATGAAAATATGGCTCATAAGTAATTATTATTTTTTATGAGAAAGAACTAATTTTCTCGACAAGAAAATCTTCTCAAATTCTTCAACGAATGAATGCACGAAGAAGACAAATAGGCCATGGATAGATATGATGGGGCATCGAGAAATCTCACGCGAGTAAATGTGTATTGCAACCCTCGCTCTTCTATTCTCAATGACTCCCATCTTCACACACAAAAAAGAACCGGAGTCAAAGATCTAAAGTCCCTCCCAATGCTTCACCTTATACAGATGCTAAGGCTGTCATGTAGGCAAAAAAATCTTATGTGGCAAGATAATTAAGAATAGAGAGATGAGTGTGATGACTCCAGAAAAAAACAATACCAAGTGCGAGAACCTAGGTAAAACTTTTAAATAAAAGAATATCACCAATACATGAAGAACTTTAGTTGCAAAATCATTAAATGAAAGATGCTTAGCACTAACAAGTTAAGTACCTATGTATTGGGAGTTTTAGTTACTAAAATTTTAATGTGCTTAGCACCTCATGTAAATACCAATGCATTAGAAGTAGCCTAAAAGAAAGCACAGTCCAAGAAAACATCCCATCGTGCAGTCACAGAAACGTTGAAAATAGCCCACAACCTAATGTAAAAAAAGACACAAAGCCCGTAGCTGACAACACAACAAAAGATAAAACACGAGCCATAAAGCCACGTGAAACAAGAACGCATTGGCACGGGGAAATAGCACGAATATGAAAGTTCTATGTAATGATTGTAGACTTAGATGTGAGTTAACTATTTCATATCTAATGTAAAATAGGAATTTCAGACTAAGAATAGCTATTCCTTTTAATATGATTTTCTCCCCTTACAACAGGCACTTTTCCTAGTGAAAGAAAACAGAAACAAATCATCATCATCATGAAACTAAATTACACTGAGCGTGAGGCTATGACTATGAGTCCCCGTTGCTGCGAACCCTCGAGGCATTAGCCTCAGTCAGATCGTCGATCACGCGGTGTAAATCGCGCCACGACGACCCGTTCTCGCTGACCGCGGCACGCGCCTTCTCAGCCAGCTCCCCTGCTCTTGCCCTCATCTTATCCCACCGCTCTCCGCCCTCCATGAAACCGGCCACCGCCCGACCGATCGCCTCTGCTGGCACGGTGTCCGCGTCCTCCACTCTCACGTTGCGCTTGCCGCCGTCCCACAAGCGCGCGCCGAACGTCGCCACCTCGGTGACCAGCCGCTCGTTGATGAACTGCTCGAACACCAGCGGCCACGTCAGCACCGGCAAGCCTGCCGACGCCGCCTCCAGCACCGAGTTCCACCCGCAGTGCGTCAGGAACGCGCCCACCGACGGGTGGGCCAGCACCGCCAGCTGCGGTGCCCACCCTCGGACGACCATGCCGCGGTCGGCAACGCGCTGCTCCCATCCCTCCGGCACCCACAGGCCGTCGGAGTCCTCGGAGCGGACCACCCACAGGAATGGCTTGTTCGAGGCCTCCAGCCCCAGCGCGAGCTCGCGGATCTGGCGCGCTGAGAAGCAAGCCCAGCTCCCGAAGCAGGCGTACACCACCGATCGGCTCGGCTTGGTCGATAGCCACTCTAGACAGTCCACGTTGCCATCGCCGCCCCGGTGCACGGCGGAGTCCAACGGCAGGCTGACGGGGCCGACGAAGTAGGCGCGGCGCGCGTCGACGCGTCTGTACTCGTCGCAGTATGTTTTTTCGAGGTCGGCGAAGGTGTTCACGATCACTCCGAAGCCGGCGAGCTGGGCCGCCTTGATGTTGTCCCACTCCATAGAAAGAACAGCGTCCTGGAGGAGGAACTCCGGGAGCTCCGACGGCGGGATGGCGATCTCCTTCCCTGGCATCCCCGGCACGATGACTGACGGGGCGGCAACGCCGTCCCGGATTATGTCAGAGCGGATGGCGTAGAGGTTGTTCATGGCGAGTTGCGCGAAGATGCCGACGGGGTGGAACGTGAGGCGCGGGACGCCCATCTTCGCGGCGATGCCCGTGACCCACCAGAAGGGCACATCGGCGACAACGGCGTCGGGGCGGTGCTCCAGGAGCAGCTTCTCGTGAATCGGCTGCGAGAGGTCGACGGCGCGGAACACCCGCCAGGCGTCGTGTTGGGCGACGGTGCCGAGGCACTCCACCCCGCTCTCCAGGCCGACGTCCGGGAACGGGTAGCGGAGCAGGCGCACCGCGTGCCCCGCGTCCACGGCGCGCGTGACCGTGGTGGCGATCAGCGCCGCGTTGGCCGGCGTCACCACCATCGTGGCCTCCACCTCCGCCGGCCGCGCCGCGGCCATGCGGCACGCCAGGTCGGTCATCGGGATGAGGTGCCCCCGCGCGAAGAAGGGCACGAAGAACACCCGCAGCGGGCGCCTACCGCCATCACTGGCGGCGCTCATGCCCGCAGCAGCCTCCATTGAAGGAGAGGTAGAATAGGAACTGCGCTGCGCGGACAAGATCTCACGACCGCTCCCAGATCCGTGAATATCTCCCGAATATGGCCATTCCTAACGCTATGCGCGCGCAACGCCAATCTCGCTCGCACAAATCGCATGGGATCCGAGCCAGCTTGCCCACCAGGTCTCAGGCCTGAAAATCGTTCCTTCTTTTTTCCAAACCGGTGTACAGCCCGAATACAATCGCATCGTATTATTCCACCATACACCCCCACTGGAACGAGATGACATTTCAAAAAATTGTTTCCCAACGTGGAGGAGTCGCTGCATCTGAAGAATTCCATTTAGAGAGATAATGGTTTTTTCAACATTTGCTATTCCTATGGACTGTTTCTGCAATTTGCGATTTTATTTTGTACCGTGAAACTGGAATAACATATGGGTGTGGGATTTTTCGCAATAGCCCAGAACGTTACCACGAAATGCGAAGAGCTTTACATAGACTTTTGGCGTGCCTTTAGTTAGTGAAAAAAAACATGAAAACACTACTGAACTTTACTAATGCTATATCTGAACTTTATATTAAGGATTCAGGTCAAACTTTATTCCTCCAGGGGAACCGCTCTCGGGCCCCGGCGTCGTCCTCCCCCGGGCGGCGGCGCAACTCGCGAAGCGCAGCGGCCTCCCCCCGGCGTCCCCCCCCCCCCCCACCCCACCGCCGCCGCCCAACAGCCTCCGCCGGGCGAAGCCCCGCGTTGATCCGGCGGCGGCGGGGCTCTAGCGCGCCGGAGCGGCTCGTCTTCGAGCAGGGGGCTCGTGTGGCGGCGGCGGTGCGTCGCTCCTCCGCGCGCGCCGTTCGTGCTTCGAGCGCGGTGGGGAGGGCGGCGGTGCTCGCGGCGGGCTGGTTTTGCGCCCCCTGCTCCGCGTCTGTGGGGCGCGCGTTGGCGCGTCGCCTCCCGGATCCAGTGTGGTGGCCCTGCCTGCTGTCCCTCCGTCGGCGCGTGTGGTGAGCGGGGGTCCCTCGGTTGTGAGGGCGGCGTCTTCCTGCAGCAGAGTCATCTGCCTCGGCTGTGGACTGTCGTGCGTGGGCCTGGGTGTGCGCTACCTCGGCGGCGGATCTGACAGTCTTTGCTCTCCCGCGAGCTGGAACTTTAGAATGGGGTGTGGGTGAGCGCGCCGGGGTTCCACGCACGAGGTGTGCGGTGGGCTAGGTGTGAAAGCAGGTGCAGTTCTCGCGCGTCCCCGCTTCCCCCCCTCCCCCCCGATCTGGAGGCTTCGCATGGCGCGGCGGTCTTTGTTCGTGGGCTGGCAGCGAGTGCTTCCTCTGCTATGTGGATTTGGCTCTAGGAGCACTAGCAAGCTACAGGTTTTGGGGGGGGGGGGGGCGCACACTGTCGGCGTAATGCCGGGCTCCGATTTCGGTCGTAGCCAACGACGGCGGTGCATGTGGGCGCCGTCTCCTTATTGAAGGCGTCGTGATGCAGTGTTCGTCTTCCCTCCTGTCTGCTCCGGAGGAAACTTTGGATCCCAGTCTCCCGGATCAGGCGATGGTGGCGCTCAACGTCACATTCCCTGCATGGGCTTCGTCTTTGAGCTTGCCTTGGCTAGGGTGACCAGTGGCTCGAGGTGGTTCCATTGGTGGCTCATGGGGGCGATGGTGGCGGAGAAGTGGTGCTTTGTATTCGTGATCTTGGCTCGGCCATGCCCTGAAGCGGGGCTGATTCTTTCGTCGGAAGCCAGGTTAGCGAGGCGTGGTCTTGTACTGGATCTCCTCGTTCCCATCTCTCCCCCTTCGGGGGGTTTGTTGGGTGGCGACCAGACGGCCAATGTTCAAGGCGCTCCGCCTTATTTAGTCAGATGAAGATGAAAGTTGGCGTCCTCCTTCAGGCTGGCTATGCTGAGGAGGTTGAGGTGGTGGTTGTGCTCGGTTTGGGGTCGATGGTGGTTGGAGCCCTTCTTTGGCGGTGTTCTTCTTATGTTCATGCTCCAGTGCTCTTCTGTGTGTCTCTGCTTGGCGATGTCAAGCGACTTCGTCGGTGTTCACACAGGTGTCGTGGCATCGTCTCGGCCTCGGGCAACCTTTCGAATGTGCCCCGCAGCGCAGGTGGTGTTGCGGCGTTGTGCAGTCTCAGTTTCGCGGAGCCTTTCGATTGCGTTGACGTCGGCTTGTCTGCTTGGTGATGCCGACTTTGCCTACGGTACACAAGCGCCGTGACGCTGTCTCGGCCTCACGTGACCTTTCGAAGGCACCCCCGACGTAGATGGTGTCGTGGCGTTGTGCAGTCTCGGTTGTGTTAGGCCTCCGATTGCGCTGATGGTGCAGTACCGTGGTTTTGTCTCGGATGGCCATGCCGTTCGATCTCACTGGTGGAGCTTCTGTGTTGTGTCGGGGCATGTCTTCCCTCTTTGTTCTTCCCTGTTTATATATTGTGGTGTGTGTTGTTTTGCTTTATCTCTTCTCCTCCCGTGCCCCCTGTAATTCTGGTTCACTTGAACCCATCCTGCAAAGGCTGCGAAGCCTTATAGGCAAATGAATACAATTCAGGTGGGGGAGTTCTCCCCCCCCCCCCCCCCGAAAATTCAAAAAAAATATTAAGTATTCAAAGACTGCTTTATAACTATTTCATATCATCGCTGGACCTTGCTAGATTCAAATGGGTGGTTGACATAATTCGCTGAACTTTTTTTGGTTCACTTAACCCATCCGATCTATCCCAAACCGTTCAGAATTTTTCATTGGTGGGTTTGCACAGTGGTTTTGCTGACATGGACGAGGTCAAAGCAGTTTGTTGACCAGTGGGGCCCTCCTCTACCCTCTCTCCCGCATTTGCAGCCACCTGAGAGTGCTCGAGCTTTGGTCAGCGGCCACCGTCGTTGTGCATGTGGCTGGAGGAAGCCCAAAGCCATGCAAAGATGTCTGGAGCATCTGCCTAGTTGCCCTCTTCAACTACGCCATATTCATTGTGTCGAGCCACCCCTAATCGACCATGGCATCCTCGTCTTCCTCGCTACTGCTACCAACCAACGCGCCAAAATTCGCCATCACCGGCGTGCTCCCTGACCTTCACGACCCCTTCCTTGACCCGGGACCACATCGCGCAACTTCTGGACAATTTCTCGATGATGCCCGCGACCCCAAGCCCCTTCCTCATGAGCCCGCACTCTGGCTCCCGCCTTCAGCATCCATGGCATCGCTACAGAGCACCCCCCATCTCCCTTCCTTCGCCAGCACCCCGTAGGTGAGCCCTTGCTCCTTCGAAGCCTCTTTGTTCCTTCCCTCATCTCTGTAGCTTACTTGTGTCGTGCGCTGCCCATAGCCACGGCGAGGGAAGGAGCTTGGCCATGTGGGGAAACATCCTCAAGGACGCGCGGCTCCAAATGGACGGGGCGATCAACTTCGGAGGAGCAACATGGTGCTCAGAAAGCAGAGAAGGAGTAGCGGGGGTCGCCGTAGGAAGAGATCGAGGCTGCGACGGTCCATGCCGGAAGTGGGGAAGAAGACATAGGCGACGCAGATTCACGCTGACTCGAACAAAGTTGTCTGGCAGGAACATATAGTGGAGGGAGGGGAAGCTCTAGGACAAGGCTTCAAGGCGAGGGCAAGCTATTGACTGCGCAGGCGAAGAATTACATCGCCGGCGGCGTAAACTGGGCCTCAACTGTGCTCTCGACGTACAGGAGGAGAGAGGGGTTGCGGCAAGAGGACCCCACTGGTCAAATACCGCCTTGATTGTGCCCAGCAAATGAGCGCAGAAAACCAACTAGAGATGATTTTTGAATGATTTGAGATAGATTAGGGGGTTAAGTGAACCGAAAAAGTTTAGGGGATTATGTGAACCACTCGTTTTTTCTGGGGAGTAAAATGGACTTTTTCATGACTTTTTTAATTCACATATTGTGTCCTAAGAACTTTAGGAATACATGCTCAAGTTTGGGAATCTCCTCTCATATGTCGAGTTTATTATCTGTTAGAGACAAGATGTGAGTTGGTGACCGCATCCCCAAATAACGTACCTGAATGTGGGCCTATTGCACTCCACCATGAAGAACTTCAATTAATGTTATATTGTTCGGTATGTTTTTTCGTTCGGGGTCTTGAGAAAACAATCCTACAATTACTGTGATATTCTCATCACTATACGGTTGCATACAATTGTCGATGCACACTTTATATCCTCGGTTGCGGTCCTTTTATGGTCGACCGCGAAGAACTTTAGAAATAGTAGCCATATGTGCCAGAATGTGGATCTCTTGCACTCCATCACGAAGAACTTTTAACTTTTATATCGGTCGGTAAGTTTTCCCATTTGATATCTTGGGATAACAACCCTATAGTTATTATGATATTGTGACACTAGACACTACGTAGCATCAGGCACTTCAGGCACTCCGAATAGTGACTCGACAATTGTCTACCATATCACCGTTCTTGCGCACTTCATATTATTGGTTGTAGTTCCCTTGTTATCGACAAGGAAGTGAAGGAAATATGCCCTAGAGGCAATAATAAAGTTATTATTTATTTCCTTATATCATGATAAATGTTTATTATTCATGCTAGAATTGTATTAACCGGAAACATAATACATGTGTGAATACATAGACCAACAGAGTGTCACTAGTATGCCTCTACTTGACTAGCTCGTTAATCAAAGATGGTTATGTTTCCTAACCATGAACAAAGAGTTGTTATTTGATTAACGAGGTCACATCATTAGTTGAATGATCTGATTGACATGACCCATTCCATTAGCTTAGCACCCGATCGTTTAGTATGTTGCTATTGCTTTCTTCATGACTTATACATGTTCCTATAACTATGAGATTATGCAACTCCCGTTTACCGGAGGAACACTTTGGGTACTACCAAACGTCACAACATAACTGGGTGATTATAAAGGAGTACTACAGGTGTCTCCAATGGTAGATGTTGGGTTGGCGTATTTCGAGATTAGGGTTTGTCACTCCGATTGTCGGAGAGGTATCTCTGGGCCCTCTCGGTAATGCACATCACATAAGCCTTGCAAGCACTGCAACTAATATGTTAGTTGTGAGATGATGTATTACGGAACGAGTAAAGAGACTTGCCGGTAACGAGATTGAACTAGGTATTGGATACCGACGATCGAATCTCGGGCAAGTAACATACCGATGACAAAGGGAACAACGTATGTTGTTATGCGGTCTGACCGATAAAGATCTTCATAGAATATGTAGGAGCCAATATGGGCATCCAGGTCCCGCTATTGGTTATTGACCGGAGACGTGTCTCGGTCATGTCTACATTGTTCTCGAATCGTAGGGTCCGCACGCTTAACGTTACGATGACAGTTATTATGAGTTTATGCATTTTGATGTACCGAAGGTTGTTCGGAGTCCCGGATGAGATCACGGACATGACGAGGAGTCTCGAAATGGTCGAGACGTAAAGATTGATATATTGGAAGCCTATGTTTGGACATAAGAAGTGTTCCGGGTGAAATCGGGATTTTACCGGAATACCGGGAGGGTTACCGGAACCCCCCGGGAGACTAATGGGCCTATTGGGCCTTAGTGGAAAAGAGAAAAGGGACAGCCCACAGCTGGCCGGCGCCCCCCCCCCTTCCCCAAGTCCTAGTAGGACTAGGAGAAGGGGCCGACCCCCCTCTCTCTCCTTTCCCCCTTGAGAGTCCTAGTTGGAATAGGATTGGAGGGGGGAGTCCTACTCCCGGTAGGAGTAGGACTCCCCCTGCGCCTCCCTCTCTCTGGCCGGCCAGCCCCCCTCCTCCAACCTTTATATACGGGGGCAGGGGACACCCCAAGACACACAAGTTGATCCTTGAGATCGTTCCTTAGCCATGTGCGGTGCCCCCTGCCACCATATTCCACCTCGATCATACCGTTGTAGTGCTTAGGCGAAGCCCTGCGTCGGTAGTACATCAAGATCGTCATCACGCCGTCGTGCTGACGGAACTCTTCCTCGACGCTTTGCTGGATCGGAGCCCGAGGATCGTCATCGAGCTGAACGTGTGCTAAGAACTCGGAGGTGCCGGAGTAACGGTGCTTGGATCGGTCGGATCGGGAAGAAGACGTACGACTACTTCCTCTACGTTGTGTGATCGCTTCCGCAGTCGGTCTGCGTTGGTACGTAGACAACACTCTCCCCTCTCGTTGCTGTGCATCACCATGATCTTGCGTGTGCGTAGGAAAATTTTCGAAATTACCACGTTCCCCAACAGGAAGAACTTTAGATTTAACGGCCATATAATAAGCACCTTATCTACCAGCTCTGACGAAGGACTTTTCCTTATAGTGTTGTTGTCCATCTAGAGGCCATTTATATAATACTCTCTTGACAACTTCCAATGGGATTTTAGGATACTAACCCTATATCACATATCACTGTTGATGCGCACTTTATATTCCTAATTGTGATTTTCTTGTCCTCGACCACGAAGAACTTTAGAGTTAGAAGCCCTATAGTGAGCACTTCACATAGTGGATATTTTACATAACCAGTTCCTGGCAACTTCCATCGGGCACTTCGAAGAGTGAGTCGACAATTCTTGTGGTATTGCCATATAAGACCACTCGTTATAACACTACACCTTGTCTACTGTATCACCGTTCTTGCACACTTTACATTGTTGGTTGCACTTCCCTTGTTCTCCACAAGGAAAACCTTTAGATTTAATGTCCATATAATAAGCACATTATCTAATGGATTCTGGCACTCATATCGTCTTCAATGAAGTAATTTTTCTTAGTGTTGTTTTCCATCTAGAGGGAATGTTATATAACACTTTCTTCACAACTTCCATATGAGTTTTCGGATACTAACCATATATCACATATCACTATTAGTGCACACTTTATATTCCTAATTGAGGGCCGCTTGTGCTCGACAATGAAGAACTTTAGAGTTAGAACCATAGTGTAAGCACTTCATATAACCTTTTTCGACACTCATTTTGTCTTCAGCGAAGATCTTTTCCTTGTAATGTTACTAGCCATATAGTAGGCAGTTTATATAACCAATTATCGGCAACTTCCATCGGGCACTTCAAATAGTGACTCGACAATTCTTGTGGTATTGCCATATGAGACCATTCTTTATAAGACAAGATCTTGTCTACCATATCACCATTCCTGCACGCTTTATATTATTGCTTCCATTTTCCTAGTTTTCCACAAGGAAGAACTTTAGATTTAATGGCCATATAATAAGCACTTTATCTAATGGATTCTGGCACTCATGTCGTCTTCAATGAAGTAATTTTCTTATAGTGTTGTTGTCCATCTAGAGGACATTTTATATAATAGTTTCTTTACAAATTCCATATGGCTTTTCGGATATGAACCATATATCACATATCACCGTTAATGCCCACTTTATATTCCTGATTGTGGGTCTCTTGTCCTCGAAAACAAATAACTTTAGAGTTAGAAGCCATATTGTGAGCACTTCATATAACCTTTTCCAACACTCTTTTTGTCTTTGGTAGAGAGTTTTTCCTTGTAATGTTACTAGACATACAATGGGCATTTTATATAACCAATTATTATTAACTTCCACCAGTAACTATGAATAGTAACTCGACAATTCTTGCGGTACTGCCATATAAGACCACTCTTTATAACACTAGACCTTGTCTACCATATCACATTCTTGCGCACTTTATATTACTGGTTGTAGTTCCCTTGATCTCTTGTTCTCGAGAAGGAATAACTTTAGTTTTAATGGCCATATAGTAAGCCCTTTATCTAACGGATTCTGGCACTCATATCATCTTCGACGAAGGACTTTTCCTTATAGTGTTGCTGACCTTGTAGAGGGCATTTGACATAATATTTTTTGACAACTTCCATTTGGATTTTCTTAACATAATATTTGACCTCTCCTTTGTCTATTCAATTTCCGGCTAGAGATAATTTTTTTTTGAGTTGTTGACCACACCCCAAATATGGACTTTCTCATACCATGATCGGTGTTTTATGACCTAGGTAGAAGAACTTCAGTGATACATGTCCGAGTCTATATTTCAACAACTTTTCGAGGTCTTTCATGCTACACACCCAAGTCTAGTAATCTCCCAAATACGCATTCTCGATTTCTCTATCGAGTTGTTCGGTTTGCACAACAACTTTTGAAGGTCTTTCATGGAAAATGTAGTAGAACTTCAACTAGATACACCAAGTGTCGTAACCTCACAAATATTAAATCTAGATTTCTATGTCTATTCAATTCTCAGCTAGAGATCAAATATTATTTGAGTTGGCAACCGCATCCTAAATATGGACTTTCTCATACTATGACCGGTCTCTTCTGGCATAGGTAGAAGAACTTCAGTGATATGCGTTCAAGTCTAGTCATATGTAGAAGAACTTCAGTGATACACACCAAAGTCTAGTAATCTCACAAATAAGCAATCTCTGCATATATGCTCTCAGACCCTCGAATTTCAACAAAGGCATCCTCGGCATGAGATGCATACATGTTCAAAAAAGACGACAATTGCAGCACGTCAGTTAATATTTTAATGGAAATAATTCACCCTTTGAGTTACCCATATTTGTAGTCAATGCTTATCATATTCTTTTTTTCTTTTTTACTGTAGGAGATTTTCTAGTCATGGCCAGGTACAATTGTTGCTATTACTAGCTGGACTCACGACAAGTTGTACATCACATGCATAAAAAAAAGAACAACAATGCTATTCGTACGTAAAACTTCTACCTAAAACTTACATACATGAAAGAGACAATAAGCTTCCAGAAAAACGAAGAATAACCAACATCGATTTGAACTATGTGTGTAAGATTTTCGTAAAAATAGTACTACCTCTGAATGGTCTTTTTTTGTTTACAGAGGGAGTACGTGATAATAGCATCGCTCAAGAACGCTTGTCCTTATGAGGGGTACAATACTTTTAGGAAATGAACATATTATTATTTTTGAATTGACTTGGAGAAAAAAATCAACTCAACAAAACTTTGTTATTGTTGTGTCCGAACCTTGCCACTAAAACCAGAAAAACTTTTGAGTAACATTTTTTTAGATGGAAATCAGTGTTTCCATTGACCTTTTGAGTAACTTTGGCATCACTACTGTTAACTAAAATTATATGAAGAACTTATAGTCATTAAATATATTAAATTTACATAACTTTCTCACTAACATGATTTAACTTTGCAAAGAGAAAAAAAAGTGAACTTTTCATTACCTGGCTTGTTTCTACTATGAGACAATATGATGAACTTTATTAGAAAAATTACTTGCCAAGACGAAGAATGTTTTGATCTGCATGAGCATACTTAATGTGAAAAATATGGAGTCTATATTTGTTCATGCTAATACTTATGGATCTGTCAATGCAAGCTTTTGCACTGACAATATAATAGCTAGATAATTAATTATTGCAGCAATCAAATCTTGTTGTGTGTTAGCCTGCAGACGAAATGGAAAATGTTAGTAGCCCGAAACACTGGTACTCCCATAGGCCACAACCATCTCCTGCATTGACTCGAACTAGACGTGGCTTTCAAAATTTGGAGGCTAATTGGTTCGATGCCAACATTTGGCATTGCCAATACTTGGCAAGCCAACAATTGGCAATATGAAAAAATTCAAAATTTGGCAACATCTTGTTCTTGTGAGGTTGGCAAGTAAAACTGGTCACCAACCAAGCACTAGCCAATATTTAACATTTGCCAAATGTTGGCATACCGATTTTTGACATCAAACCAATCGTGCTCTTAAATCACCAAAGACGGTGCACACTACAGTAGATACAGCACCGGTGCATGCACATAGATTCACACACGAACCAGAGAAGTCCAACTCTTGGGACCCACACGATGTCCCACCAGGTAATACGGGATGATATACGACTGTTGAATAATGAAAAGGGGGCATCTACACATGAAAATGATAGTGGGTCCTGCATGTTGATGTGACTACCCAACTTGGTGTATATGGCATAGATTCGGGTTGTGTGCGCAACCAGTTAGGATAAATCCACGTCTCCCGAGTTTGTTATCATCACGGCAGCATGGCCGCGTGGTGGCTGGCGTGCTGCGTGCATATGTGGTGTGGACATCACTGCTTGGATGGAGGGCGACTTGTAGGATCACTACAATCTGTGCCCGGTGTTGGAAATATGCCCTAGAGGCAATAATAAATTGGTTATTATTATATTTCCTTGTTCATGATAATCGTTTATTATCCATGCTAGAATTGTATTGATAGGAAACTCAGATACATGTGTGGATACATAGACAACACCATGTCCCTAGTAAGCCTCTAGTTGACTAGCTCGTTGATCAATAGATGGTTACGATTTCCTGACCATGGACATTGGATGTCGTTGATAACGGGATCACATCATTAGGAGAATGATGTGATGGACAAGACCCAATCCTAAGCCTAGCACAAGATCATGTAGTTCGTATGCTAAAGCTTTTCTAATGTCAAGTATCATTTCCTTAGACCATGAGATTGTGCAACTCCCGGATACCGTAGGAGTGCTTTGGGTGAGCCAAACGTCACAGCGTAACTAGGTGGCTATAAAGGTACACTACAGGTATCTTCGAAAGTGTCTGTTGGGTTGGCACGAATCGAGACTGGTTTGTCACTCCGTGTAAATGGAGAGGTATCTCTGGGCCCACTCGGTAGGACATCATCATAATGTGCACAATGTGATCAAGGAGTTGATCACGGGATGATGTATTACGGAACGAGTAAAAAGACTTGCCGGTAACGAGATTGAACAAGGTATCGGGATACCGACGATCGAATCTCGGGCAAGTATCGTACCGATAGACAAAGGGAATTGTATACGAGATTGATTAAGTCCTTGACATCGTCGTTCATCCGATGAGATCATCGTGGAGCATGTGGGAGCCAACATGGGTATCCAGATCCCGCTGTTGGTTATTGACCGGAGAACGTCTCGGTCATGTCTGCATGGTTCCCGAACCCGTAGGGTCTACACACTTAAGGTTCGATGATGCTAGGGTTATAAAGGAAGTTTGTATGTGGTTACCGAATGTTGTTCGGAGTCCCGGATGAGATCCCGGACGTCACGAGGAGTTCCGGAATGGTACGGAGGTAAAGATTTATATATGGGAAGTCCTGTTTTGGTCACCGGAAAAGTTTCGGGTTTTATCGGTAACGTACCGGGACCACCAGGAGGGTCCCGGGGGTCCACCAAGTGGGGTCACCGGCCCCGGAGGGCTGCATGGGCCAAGTGTGGGAGGGGACCAGCCCCAGGTGGGCTGGTGCGGCCCCCACGAGGGCCCAAGGCGCCTAAGGGGAGGAGGGGGCAAACCCTAAGGGCAGATGGGCCTTAGGGCCCATGCCTGGTGCGCCTCCCTCTCCCCTCCACCTGGCCGCCACCCAGATGGGATCTGGGGGCTGCCACCACCCCTAGGGAGGGAACCCTAGGTGGGGGCGCAGCCCCTCCCCTCCCCCTATATATACTTGAGGTTTGGGCTGCCCAAGACACACAAGTTCCTCTCCTTCTTGGCGCAGCCCTACCCCTCTCTTTCTCCTCATATCTCGCGGTGCTTGGCGAAGCCCTGCTGGATCACCACGCTCCACCACCACCACGCCGTTGTGCTGCTGCTGGATGGAGTCTTAACCTCTCCCTCTCTCCTTGCTGGATCAAGGCATGGGAGACATCGTCGGGCTGTACGTGTGTTGAACGCGGAGGTGCCGTCCGTTCGGCACTAGGATCTCCGGTGATTTGGATCACGACGAGTACAACTCCTTCAACCCCGTTCTCTTGAACGCTTCCGCTTAGCGATCTACAAGGGTATGTAGATGCACTCTCCTTCCCTCGTTGCTGGTTTCTCCATAGATAGATCTTGGTGACACGTAAGAAAAATTTTGAATTTCTGCTACGTTCCCCAACAGTGGCATCATAAGCTAGGTCTATGCGTAGATTCTATGCACGAGTAGAACATAAAGCAGTTGTGGGCATTGATTTTGTCAATTTACTTGCCATCACTAGTCTTATCTTGATTCGGCGGCATTGTGGGATGAAGCGGCCCGGACCGACCTTACACGTACTCTTACGTGAGACTGGTTCCACCAACTGACATGCACTAGTTGCATAAGGTGGCTAGCGGGTGTCTGTCTCTCCCACTTTAGTCGGATCGGATTCGATGAAAAGGGTCCTTTTGAAGGGTAAATAGCAATTGGCATATCACGTTGTGGTTTTTGCGTAGGTAAGAAACGTTCTTGCTAGAAACCCAAAGCAGCCACGTAAAACATGCAAACAACAATTAGAGGACGTCTAACTTGTTTTTGCAGGGTATGCTATGTGATGTGATATGGCCAAGAAGAATGTGATGAATGATATGTGATGTATGAGATTGATGATGTTCTTGTAATAGGAATCACGACTTGCATGTCGATGAGTATGACAACCGGCAGGAGCCATAGGAGTTGTCTTTATTTATTGTATGACCTGCGTGCCATTGAACCACGCCATGTAATTACTTTACTTTATTGCTAACCGGTAGCCATAGTAGTAGAAGTAATAAGTTGGCGAGACAACTTCATGGAGACACGATGATGGAGATCATGATGATGGAGATCATGGTGTCATGCCGGTGACGATGATGATCATGGAGCCCCGAAGATGGAGACCAAAAGGAGCAATATGATATTGGCCATATCATGTCACTATTTGATTGCATGTGATGTTTATCATGTTTATACATCTTATTTGCTTAGAACGACGGTAGTAAATAAGATGATCCCTCATTAAAATTTCAAGAAAGTGTTCCCCCTAACTGTGCACCGTTGCGAAAGTTCGTCGTTTCGAAGCACCACGTGATGATCGGGTGTGATAGATTCTTACGTTTGAATACAACGGGTGTTGACGAGCCTAGCATGTACAGACATGGCCTCGGAACACATGCAAAACACTTAGGTTGACTTGACGAGCCTAGCATGTATAGACATGGCCTCGAAACACAAGAGACCGAAAGGTCGAGCATGAGTCGTATGGTAGATACGATCAACATGAAGATGTTCACCGATGATGACTAGTCCGTCTCACGTGATGATCGGACACAGCCTAGTTGACTCGGACCATGTAATCACTTAAATGACTAGAGGGATGTCTATCTGAGTGGGAGTTCATAAGATGAACTTAATTATCCTGAACATAGTCAAAAGGTCTTCAGAAATTATGTCGTAGCTCGCGCTTCAGTTCTACTTTTTAGATATGTTCCTAGAGAAAATTTAGTTGAAAGTTGATAGTAGCAATTATGCGGACTAGGTCCGTAAACTGAGGATTGTCCTCATTGCTTCATAGAAGGCTTATGTCCTTAATGCACCGCTCAGTATGCTGAACCTCGAACGTCGTCTGTGGATGTTGTGAACATCTGACATACACGTTTTGATAACTACATGATAGTTCAGTTAAACGGTTTAGAGTTGAGGCACCGAAGACGTTTTGAAACATCGCGAAACTTATGAGATGTTTTGAGGGCTGAAATTGGGATTTCAGGCTCGTGCCCACGTCAAGAGGTATAAGACCTCCGACGATTTTCTTAGCCTGCAAACTAAGGGAGAAAAGCTCAATTGTTGAGCTTGTGCTCAGATTGTCTGAGTACAACAATCATTTGAATCGAGTGGGAGTTGATCTTCCAGATGAGATAGTGATGTTTCTCCGAGGTCATTACCACCAAGCTGCTAGAGCTTCGTGATGAACTATAATATATCAGGGACATATATAATGATCCTTGAGATATTCACGATGTTTGACACCACAAAAGTAGAAATCAAGAAGGAGCATCAATTGTTGATGGTTGGTGAAACCACTAGTTTCAAGAAGGGCAAGGGCAAGAAGGGATACTTCTTGAAACAGCAAATCAGCTGCTGCTCTAGTGAAGAAACCCAAGGTTGAACCCAAACCCAAGACTAAGTGCTTCTGTAATAAGGGGAACAGCCACTGGAGCAGAATTACCCTAGATACTTGGTAGATGAGAAGGCTGGCAAGGTCGATAGAAGTATATTGGATATACATTGTGTTAATGTGTACTTTAGTAGTACTCCTAGTAGCACCATGGTATTAGATACCGGTTCGGTTGCTAAGTGTTAGTAAACTCGAAATAAAAGGCTGCGGAGTAAACGGAGACTAGCTAAAGGTGAGCTGGCGATATGTGTTGGAAGTTTTTCCCAAGCTTCATGTGATCAAGCATCGCACGCTCCCTCTCCCATCGAGATTGGTGTTTGCATTGAGCATAGACATGATTGGATTATGTCTATCGCAATACGGTTATTCATTTAAGGAGAATAATGGTTACTCTGTTTATTTGAATAATACCTTCAATGGTCTTGCACCTAAAATGAATGGTTTATTGAATCTCGATCGTAGTGATACACATGTTCATGCCAAAAGATATAAGATAGTAATGATAGTACCACCTACTTGTGGCACTGCCACGTAAGTCATATCGGTATAAAACGCATGAAGAAGCTTCATGTTGATGGATCTTTGGGCTCACTCATTTTTAAAAGTTTGAGACATGCGAACCATGTCTATTGGTGTATATGCATGAAGAAACTCCATGCAAATGGACCGTTTGGACTCACTTGATTTTGAATCACTTGAGACATGCAAATCATACCACATGGGCAAGATGACTAAAAGCCTCATTTTCAGTAAAATGGAACTAGAAAGCAACTTGTTGGAAGTAATACATTTTGCTGTGTGCAGTCGAATGAGTGCTGAGGCGTGTAGTGGATATCGGTATGTTCTTACTTCACGGATGATTTGAGTAGATGTTGAGTATATTTACTTGATGAATCACGAGTCTGAATTATTGAAAGGTTCAAGTAATTTCAGGGTGAAGGTGAAAGATCGTCGTGACAAGAGGATAAAATATCTATGATATGATCATAGAGATGAATATCTGAATTACGAGTTTGGCATAGAATTAAGACATTGTGGAAATTGTTTCACAACTAATACAGCCTGAAACACCATAGTATGATGGTGTATCCGAACATCATAACTGCACACTATTGGATATGATGCATACCATGATGTCTCTTATCGAATTACCACGATAGTTTATGGGTTAGGCATTAGAGACAACCACATTCACTTTAAATAGGGCACCACGTAATTCCGATGAGATGACACCGTATGAACTATGGTTTAGAGAAACCTAAGCTGTCATTTGTTAAAAGGTTTGGGGCTGCGACGCTTATGTGAAAAGTTTCAGGCTGACAAGCTCGAACCCAAAGCGGATAAATGCATCTTCATAGGACACCCAAAACAGTTGGGTATACCTCCTGTCTCAGATCCGAAAGCAATAAGGGATTGTTTCTAGAATCGGGTCCTTTCTCGAGGAAAAGTTTCTCTCGAAAGAATTGAGTGGGAGGATGGTGGAGACTTGATGAGGTTATTGAACCGTCTCTTCAACTAGTGTGTGGCAGGGCATAGGGAGTTGTTCCTGCGGCACCTACACCAATTGAAGTGGAAGCTTATGATGGTGATCATGAAACTTCAGATCAAGTCACTACCAAACCTCGTGGGATGACAAGGATGCATACTATTTCAGAATGGTACGTAATCCTGTCTTGGAAGTCATGTTGCTAGACAACAATGAACCTACGAGCTATGGAGAAGCGATGGTGGGCCTCGATTCCAAAATGGCTCGAGGCCATATAATCCGAGAGAAGATCCATATATGAAAACAAAGTGTAGACTTTGGAAGAACTACTTGATGGTCGTAAGGCTGTTTGGTACATATGGATTTTAAAAGGAAGACGGACAATGATGGTAAGTATCACCATTAAGAAAGCTCGACTTGTCGTTAAGATGTTTTCCGACAAGTTCAAGGAGTTGACTACGATGAGACTTTCTCACTCGTAGCGATGCTAAGAGTCTGTTGGAATTATATTAGTGATTACTGCATTATTTATGAAATCTTGTAGATAGGATGTCAAAAACATTGTTTCCTCGACGATTTTCTTGAGGAAAGGTTGTATGTGATACAACCGGAAGGTTTTGTCAATCCTGAAAGATGCTAACAAGTATGCAAAGCTCCAGCAATCCTTCTAAGGACTGGAGTAAGCATCTCGGAGTTGGAATGTATGCTTTGATGAGATGATCAAAGTTTTTGGGTGTATACAAAGTTTATGAGAAACTTGTATTTCCAAAGAAGTGAGTGGGAGCACTATAGAATTTCTGATGAGTATATGTTGTTGATCAGAAATGACGTAGAATTTCTGGAAAGCATATAGGGTTATTTGGAAAGTGTTTTTCAATGGAAAGCATGGATTAAGCTACCTGAAAATTGAGCATCAAGATCTATATGGATAGATCAAAACGCTTAATGGTACTTTCAAATGAGCACATACCTTGACATGATCTTGAAGGTGTTCAAGATGGATCGGTCAAAGAAGGAGTTCTTGCCTGAGTTGTAAGGTATGAAGTTAAGACTTAAAGCTCGACCACGGCAGAAGAAAGAGGAAGGACGAAGGTCGTCCCCTATGCTTTTGTCATAGGCTCTATACGGTATGCCATGCTTGTTGGGGAACGTAGTAATTTCAAAAAAATTCCTACGCACACGCAAGATCATGGTGACGCATAGCAACGAGAGGGGAGAGTGTTGTCTACGTACCAATGCAGACCGACTGCGGAAGCGATCACACAACGTAGAGGAAGTAGTCGTACGTCTTCCCGATCCGACCGATCCAAGCACTGTTACTCCGGCGCCTCCGAGTTCTTAGCACACGTTCAGCTCGATGACGATCCTCGGGCTCCGATCCAGCAAAGCGTCGAGGAAGAGTTCCGTCAGCACGACGGCGTGGTGACGATCTTGATGTACTACCGACGCAGGGCTTCGCCTAAGCACTACAACGGTACGATCGAGGTGGAATTTGGTGGCAGGGGGCACCGCACACGGCTAAGGAACGATCTCAAGGATCAACTTGTGTGTCTAGAGGTTCCCCCTGCCCCCGTATATAAAGGATGAAGGGGGGAGGCTGGACGGCCAAGCTAGGAGGCGCAGGAGGAGTCCTACTCCTACGGGGAGTAGGACTCCCCCCCCCAATCCTATTCCTAATAGGATTCCCCAAAGGGGAAGAGAAGAGAGAGGTGGCCGGCCCCTCTCCTAGTCCTAATAGGACTAGGGAGAGGGGGGAGGCGCAGCCCTATGTGGGCTGCCCTCTCACCTTTCCACTAAGGCCCATGTTGGCCCATTTGGCTCCCGGGGGGTTCCGGTAACACTCCCGGTAATCCGGTGAAATCCCGATTTCACCCGGAACACTTCTGATGTCCAAACATAGGCTTCCAATATATCAATCTTTACGTCTCGACCATTTCGAGACTCCTCGTCATGTCCGTGATCACATCCGGGACTCCGAACAACCTTCGGTACATCAAAATGCATAAACTCATAATAACTGTCATCGTAACATTAAGCGTGCGGACCCTACGGTTCGAGAACAATGTAGACATGACCGAGACATGTCTCCGGTCAATAACCAATAGCGGGACCTGGATGCCCATATTGGCTCCTACATATTCTACGAAGATCTTTATCGGTCAGACCGCATAACAACATACGTTGTTCCCTTTGTCATCGGTATGTTACTTGCCCGAGATTCGATCGTCGGTATCCAATACCTAGTTCAATCTCGTTACTGGCAAGTCTCTTTACTCGTTCCGTAATACATCATCTCATAACTAACATTTTAGTTATAATGCTTGCAAGGCTTATGTGATGTGTATTACCGAGAGGGCCCAGAGATACCTCTCCGACAATCGGAGTGACAAACCCTAATCTCGAAATACGCCAACCCAACATCCACCATTGGAGACACCTGTAGTACTCCTTTATAATCACTCAGTTACGTTGTGACGTTTGGTAGTACCCAAAGTGTTCCTCCGGTAAACGGGAGTTGCATAATCTCATAGTTATAGGAACATGTATAAGTCATGAAGAAAGCAATAGCAACATACTAAACGATCGGGTGCTAAGCTAATGGAATGGGTCATGTCAATCAGATCATTCAACTAATGATGTGACCTCGTTAATCAAATAACAACTCTTTGTTCATGGTTAGGAAACATAACCATCTTTGATTAACGAGCTAGTCAAGTAGAGGCATACTAGTGACACTCTGTTTGTCTATGTATTCACACATGTATTATGTTTCCGGTTAATACAATTCTAGCATGAATAATAAACATTTATCATGACATAAGGAAATAAATAATAACTTTATTATTGCCTCTAGGGCATATTTCCTTCAGTCTCCCACTTGCACTAGAGTCAATAATCTAGATTACACAGTAATGATTCTAACACCCATGGAGCCTTGGTGCTGATCATGTTTTGCTCGTGGAAGAGGCTTAGTCAACGGGTCTGCAACATTCAGATCCGTATGTATCTTGCAAATCTCTATGTCTCCCACCTGGACTAGATCCCGGATGGAGTTGAAGCGTCTCTTGATGTGTTTGGTCCTTTTGTGAAATCTGGATTCGTTTGCCAAAGCAATTGCACCAGTATTGTCACACAAGATTTTCATTGGACCCAATGCACTAGGTATGACACCTAGATCGGATATGAACTCCTTCATCCAGACTCCTTCGTTCGCTGCTTCCGAAGCAGCTATGTACTCCGCTTCACATGTAGATCCCGCTACGACGCTTTGTTTAGAACTGCACCAACTGACAGCTCCACCGTTTAAAGTAAACACGTATCCGGTTTGCGATTTAGAATCGTCCGGATCAGTGTCAAAGCTTGCATCAACGTAACCTCTTATGGTGAGCTCTTTGTCACCTCCATATACGAGAAACATATCCTTAGTCCTTTTCAGGTATTTCAGGATGTTCTTGACCGCTGTCCAGTGATCCACTCCTGGATTACTTTGGTACCTCCCTGCTAAACTTATAGCAAGGCACACATCAGGTCTGGTACACAGCATTGCATACATGATAGAGCCTATGGCTGAAGCATAGGGAACGTCTTTCATTTTCTCTCTATCTTCTGCAGTGGTCGGGCATTGAGTCTGACTCAACTTCACACCTTGTAACACAGGCAAGAACCCTTTCTTTGCTTGATCCATTTTGAACTTCTTCAAAATCTTGTCAAGGTATGTGCTTTGTGAAAGTCCAATTAAGCGTCTTGATCTATCTCTATAGATCTTTATGCCTAATATGTAAGTAGCTTCCCCGAGGTCTTTCATTGAAAAACTTTTATTCAAGTATCCCTTTATGCTATCCAAAAATTCTATATCATTTCCAATCAGCAATATGTCATCCACATATAATATCAGAAATGCTACAGAGCTCCCACTCACTTTCTTGTAAATACAGGCTTCTCCAAAAGTCTTTATAAAGCCAAATGCTTTGATCACACTATCAAAGCGTTTATTCCAACTCCGAGATGCTTGCACCAGTCCATAAATGGATCGCTGGAGTTTGCATACTTTGTTAGCTCCCTTTGGATCGACAAAACCTTCTGGTTGCATCATATACAACTCTTCTTCCAGAAATCCATTCAGGAATGCAGTTTTGACATCCATCTGCCATATTTCATAATCATAAAATGCGGCAATTGCTAACATGATTCTGATGGACTTAAGCATCGCTACGGGTGAGAAGGTCTCATCGTAGTCAACCCCTTGAACTTGTCGAAAACCTTTTGCGACAAGTCGAGCTTTATAGACAGTAATATTACCGTCAGCGTCAGTCTTTTTCTTGAAGATCCATTTATTCTCAATTGCTTGCCGATCATCGGGCAAGTCAACCAAAGTCCATACTTTGTTCTCATACATGGATCCCATCTCAGATTTCATGGCCTCAAGCCACTTTGCGGAATCTGGGCTCACCATCGCTTCTTCATAGTTCGTAGGTTCATCATGATCTAGTAGCATGACTTCCAGAATTGGATTACCGTACCACTCTGGTGCGGATCTCACTCTAGTTGATCTACGTGGTTCAGTAGTATCTTGTCCTGAAGTTTCATGATCATCATCATTAGCTTCCTCACTAATTGGTATAGGTGTCGCAGAAACAGTTTTCTGTGATGTACTATTTTCCAATAAGGGAGCAGGTACAGTTACCTCGTCAAGTTCTACTTTCCTCCCACTCACTTCTTTCGAGAGAAACTCCTTCTCTAGAAAGTTTCCGAACTTAGCAACAAAAGTCTTGCCTTCGGATCTATGATAGAAGGTGTATCCAATAGTTTCCTTTGGATATCCTATGAAGACACATTTCTCCGATTTGGGTTCGAGCTTATCAGGTTGAAGCTTTTTCACATAAGCATCGCAGCCCCAAACTTTAAGAAATGACAACTTTGGTTTCTTGCCAAACCATAGTTCATAAGGCGTCGTCTCAACGGATTTTGATGGTGCCCTATTTAACGTGAATGCGGCCGTCTCTAAAGCATAACCCCAAAACGATAGCGGTAAATCAGTAAGAGACATCATAGATCGCACCATATCTAGTAAAGTACGATTACGACGTTCGGACACACCATTACGCTGTGGTGTTCCGGGTGGCGTGAGTTGCGAAACTATTCCACAATTTTTCAAATGTACACCAAACTCGTAACTCAAATATTCTCCTCCACGATCAGATCGTAGAAACTTTATTTTCTTGTTACGATGATTTTCAACTTCACTCTGAAATTCCTTGAACTTTTCAAATGTTTCAGACTTATGTTTCATTAAGTAGATATACCCATATCTGCTTAAATCATCTGTGAAGGTGAGAAAATAACGATATCCGCCACGAGCTTCAATATTCATCGGACCACATACATCGGTATGTATGATCTCCAATAAATCAGTTGCTCTCTCCATAGTACCGGAGAACGGTGTTTTAGTCATCTTGCCTATGAGGCACGGTTCGCAAGTACCAAGTGATTCATAATCAAGTGGTTCCAAAAGCCCATCAGTATGGAGTTTCTTCATGCGCTTTACACCGATATGACCTAAACGGCAGTGCCACAAATAAGTTGCACTATCATTATCAACTCTACATCTTTTGGCTTCTACATTATGAATATGTGTATCACTACTATCGAGATTCAACAAGAATAGACCACTCTTCAAAGGTGCATGACCATAAAAGATATTACTCATATAAATAGAACAACCATTATTCTCTGATTTAAATGAATAACCGTCTCGCATTAAACAAGATCCAGATATAATGTTCATGCTCAACACTGGCACCAAATAACAATTATTTAGGTCTAATATTAATCCCGAAGGTAGATGTAGAGGTAGCGTGCCGACCGCGATCACATCGACTTTGGAACCGTTTCCCACGCGCATCGTCACCTCGTCCTTTGCTAGCGTCCGCTTATTCCGTAGTCCCTGTTTCGAGTTGCAAATATTAGCAACAGAACCAGTATCAAATACCCAGGTGCTACTGCGAGCTCTAGTAAGGTACACATCAATAACATGTATATCACATATACCTTTGTTCACCTTGCCATCCTTCTTATCCGCCAAATACTTGGGTCAGTTCCGCTTCCAATGACCAGTCTGCTTGCAGTAGAAGCACTCAGTTTCAGGCTTAGGTCCAGACTTAGGTTTCTTCTCCTGAGCAGCAACTTGCTTGTTGTTCTTCTTGAAGTTCCCCTTCTTCTTCCCTTTGCCCTTTTTCTTGAAACTAGTGGTCTTGTTGACCATCAACACTTGATGCTCCTTTTTGATTTCTACCTCCGCAGCTTTCAGCATCGCGAAGAGCTCGGAAATAGTCTTGTTCATCCCTTGCATATTATAGTTCATCACGAAGCTCTTGTAGCTTGGTGGCAATGATTGGAGAATTCTGTCAATGACGCAATCATCTGGAAGATTAACTCCCATCTGAATCAAGTGATTATTATACCCAGACATTTTGAGTATATGCTCACTGACAGAACTGTTCTCCTCCATCTTGCAGCTATAGAACTTATTGGAGACTTCATATCTCTCAATTCGGGCATTTGCTTGAAATATCAACTTCAACTCCTGGAACATCTCATATGCTCCATGACGTTCAAAACGTCGTTGAAGTCCCGATTCTAAGCCGTAAAGCATGGCACACTGAACTATCGAGTAGTCATCAGCTTTGCTCTGCCAGATGTTCATAACATCTGGCGTTGCTCCAGCAGCAGGCCTGGCACCCAGCGGTGCTTCCAGGACGTAATTCTTCTGTGCAGCAATGAGGATAATCCTCAAGTTACGGACCCAGTCCGTGTAATTGCTACCATCATCTTTCAACTTTGCTTTCTCAAGGAACGCATTAAAATTCAACGGAACAACAGCACGAGCCATCTATCTACAATCAACATAAACAAGCAAGATACTATCAGGTACTAAGTTCATGATAAGTTTAAGTTCAGTTAATTAAATTACTTAAGAACTCCCACTTAGATAGACATCCCTCTAATCCTCTAAGTGATCACGTGATCCAAATCAACTAAACCATAACCGATCATCACGTGAGATGGAGTAGTTTTCAATGGTGAACATCGTTATGTTGACCATATCTACTATATGATTCACGCTCGACCTTTCGGTCTCCGTGTTCCGAGGCCATATCTGTATATGCTTGGCTCGTCAAGTATAACATGAGTATTCTGCGTGTGCAACTGTTTTGCACCCGTTGTATTTGGACGTAGAGCTTATCACACCCGATCATCATGTGGTGTCTGGGCACGACGAACTTTGGCAACGGTGCATACTCAGGGAGAACACTTCTTGATAATTTAGTGAGAGATCATCTTATAATGCTACCGTCAATCAAAGCAAGATAAGATGCATAAAAGATAAACATCACATGCAATCAATATAAGTGATATGATATGGCCATCATCATCTTGTGCTTGTGATTTCCATCTCCGAAGCACCGTCATGATCACCATCGTCACCGGCGCGACACCCTGATCTCCATCGTAGCATCGTTGTCGTCTCGCCAATCTTATGCTTCCACGACTATCACTACCGCTTAGTAATAAAGTAAAGCATTACATCGCGATTGCATTGCATACAATAAAGCGACAACCATATGGCTCCTGCTAGTTGCCGATAACTTGGTTATAAAACATGATCATCTCATACAATAAAATCAGCATCATGCCTTGACCATATCACATCACAACATGCCCTGCAAAAACAAGTTAGACGTCCTCTACTTTGTTGTTGCAAGTTTTACGTGGCTGCTACGGGCTTAAGTAAGAACTCATCTCACCTACGCATCAAAACCACAACGATAGTTTGTCAAATAGACTCCGCTTTTAACCTTCTCAAGGACCGGGCGTAGCCACACTCGGTTCAACTAAAGTTGGAGAGACAGTCGCTCGCAAGCCATCTATGTGCAATGCACGTCGAGGGAACCGGTCTCGCGTAAGCGTACGCGTAAGGTTGGTCCGGGTCGTCTCGTCCAACAATACCGCCGAACCAAAGTATGACATGCTGGTAGGCAGTATGACTTGTATCGCCCACAACTCACTTGTGTTCTACTCGTGCAAATAACATCAAACCATAAAACCTAGGCTCGGATGCCACTGTTGGGGAACGTAGTAATTTCAAAAAAAATCCTACGCACACGCAAGATCATGGTGATGCATAGCAACAAGAGGGGAGAGTGTTGTCTACGTACCAACGCAGACCGACTGCGGAAGCGATCACACAACGTAGAGGAAGTAGTCGTACGTCTTCCTGATCCGACCGATCCAAGCACCGTTACTCCGGCACCTCCGAGTTCTTAGCACACGTTCAGCTCGATGACGATCCTCGGGCTCCGATCCAGCAAAGCGTCGAGGAAGAGTTTCGTCAGCACGACGGCGTGGTGACAATCTTGATGTACTACCGACGCAGGGCTTCGCCTAAGCACTACAACGGTACGATCGAGGTGGAATTTGGTAGCAGGGGGCACCGCACACGGCTAAGGAACGATCTCAAGGATCAACTTGTGTGTCTAGAGGTGCCCCCTGCCCCCGTATATAAAGGATGAAGGGGGGAGGCTGGCCGGCCAAGCTAGGAGGCGCAGGAGGAGTCCTACTCCTACCGGGAGTAGGACTCCCCCCCCCCCAAATCCTATTCCTAATAGGATTCCCCAAAGGGGAAGAGAAGGGAGAGGGGGGGAGGCGCAGCCCTATGTGGGCTGCCCTCTCACCTTTCCACTAAGGCCCATGTTGGCCCATTTGGCTCCCGGGGGGTTCCGGTAACACTCCCGGTAATCCGGTAAAATCCCGATTTCACCCGGAACACTTCCGATGTCCAAACATAGGCTTCCAATATATCAATCTTTACGTCTCGACCATTTCGAGACTCCTCGTCATGTCCGTGATCTCATCCGGGACTCCGAACAACCTTCGGTACATCAAAATGCATAAACTCATAATAACTGTCATCGTAACGTTAAGCGTGCGGACCCTACGGTTCGAGAACAATGTAGACATGACCGAGACACGTCTCCGGTCAATAACCAATAGCGGGACCTGGATGCCCATATTGGCTCCTACATATTCTACGAAGATCTTTATCGGTCAGACCGCATAACAACATACGTTGTTCCCTTTGTCATCGGTATGTTACTTGCCCGAGATTCGATCGTCGGTATCCAATACCTAGTTCAATCTCGTTACTGGCAAGTCTCTTTACTCGTTCTGTAATACATCATCTCATAACTAACATTTTAGTTATAATGCTTGCAAGGCTTATGTGATGTGTATTACCGAGAGGGCCCAGAGATACCTCTCCGACAATCGGAGTGACAAACCCTAATCTCGAAATACGCCAACCCAACATCCACCATTGGAGACACCTGTAGTACTCCTTTATAATCACTCAGTTACGTTGTGACGTTTGGTAGTACCCAAAGTGTTCCTCCGGTAAACGGGAGTTGCATAATCTCATAGTTATAGGAACATGTATAAGTCATGAAGAAAGCAATAGCAACATACTAAACGATCGGGTGCTAAGCTAATGGAATGGGTCATGTCAATCAGATCATTCAACTAATGATGTGACCTCATTAATCAAATAACAACTCTTTGTTCATGGTTAGGAAACATAACCATCTTTGATTAACGAGCTAGTCAAGTAGAGGCATACTAGTGACACTCTGTTTGTCTATGTATTCACACATGTATTATGTTTCCGGTTAATACAATTCTAGCATGAATAATAAACATTTATCATGACATAAGGAAATAAATAATAACTTTATTATTGCCTCTAGGGCATATTTCCTTCAATGCTGAGTACCGCACCTGATGTGTGCCTTGCCACATATCTGGCAAGAGGGTACAAAGGTGATCTAGGAGTAGATCACCAGATAGCGGTCTGAATTATCCTTAGAGGAATAAGGATATGTTTCTCGGTTATGGAGGTGATAAAGAGTTTGACATAAAGAGTTACGTCGATGCAAGCTTAACACCTATCCGGATAGCTCTGAGTAGAGATACCGGATACGTATAATGGAGCAACAATTTAGAATAGCTCCAAGTAGAACAGTTATTTGAAATGGCTCCAAATGTAGCGTAGTAGTTGCATATACAAGATGACATAGAAATTTGCGAAGTACATACATATATGAATGTTGCAGACCCGTTGATTGAAACCTCTCTCACAAGCATAACATGATCAAACCCAGAACTCTTGGGTGTTGGTCACATGGGGATGTGACCTTGAGTGTTAATCACATATCGATGTGAACTGGATTATTGACTCTAGTGCAAGTGGGGGACTGTTGGAAATATGCCCTAGAGGCAATAATAAATTGGTTATTATTATATTTCCTTGTTCATGATAATCGTTTATTATCCATGCTAGAATTGCATTGATAGGAAACTGAGATACATGTGTGGATACATAGACAACACCATGTCCCTAGTAAGCCTCTAGTTGACTAGCTCATTGATCAATAGATGGTTACGGTTTCCTGACCATGGACATTGGATGTTGTTGATAACGGGATCACATCATTAGGAGAATGATGTGATGGACAAGACCCAATCCTAAGCCTAGCACAAGATCATGTAGTTCATATGCTAAAGCTTTTCTAATGTCAAGTATCATTTCCTTAGACCATGAGATTGTGCAACTCCCGGATACCGTAGGAGTGCTTTGGGTGAGCCAAACATCACAATGTAACTGGGTGGCTATAAAGGTACACTACAGGTATATCTGAAAGTGTCTGTTGGGTTGGCACGAATCGAGACTGGGATTTGTCACTCCGTGTAAACGGAGAGGTATCTCTGGGCCCACTCGGTAGGACATCATCATAATGTGCACAATGTGATCAAGGAGTTGATCACGGGATGATGTATTACAGAACGAGTAAAGAGACTTGCCGGTAACGAGATTGAACAAGGTATCGGGATACTGATGATCGAATCTTGGGCAAGTATCGTACCGATAGACAAAGGGAATTGTATACGGGATTGATTAAGTCCTTGACATCGTGGTTCATTCGATGAGATCATCGTGGAGCATGTGGGAGCCAACATGGGTATCCAGATCCCGCTGTTGGTTATTGACCGGAGAACGTCTCAGTCATGTCTGCATGGTTCCCGAACCCGTAGGGTCTACACACTTAAGGTTCGATGACGCTAGGGTTATAAAGGAAGTTTGTATGTGGTTACCGAATGTTGTTCGGAGTCCTGGATGAGATCCCGGACATCACGAGGAGTTCCGGAATGGTCCGGAGGTAAAGATTTATATATGGGAAGTCCTGTTTTGGTCACCGAAAAAGTTTCGGGTTTTATCGGTAACGTACCGGGACCACCAGGAGGGTCCCAGGGGTCCACCAAGTGGGGCCACCGGCCCCGAAGGGCTGCATGGGCCAAGTGTGGGAGGGGACCAGCCCCAGGTGGGCTGGTGCGCCCCCCACAAGGGCCCAAGGCGCCTAAGGGGAGGGGGGGCAAACCCTAAGGGCGGATGGGCCTTAGGGCCCATGCCTGGTGCGCCTCCCTCTCCCCTCCACCTGGCCGCCACCCAGATGGGATCTGGGGGCTGCCGCCACCCCTAGGGAGGGAACCCTAGGTGGGGAAGCAGCCCCTCCCCTCCCCCTATATATACTTGAGGTTTGGGCTGCCCAAGACACACAAGTTCCTCTCCTTCTTGGCGCAGCCCTACCCCTCTCTTTCTCCTCATATCTCGCGGTGCTTGGCGAAGCCCTGCTGGATCACCACGCTCCTCCACCACCACCACTCCGTTGTGCTTCTGCTGGATGGAGTCTTCCTCAACCTCTCCCTCTCTCCTTGCTGGATCAAGGCTTGGGAGACGTTGTCGGGCTGTATGTGTGTTGAACGCGGAGGTGTCGTCCGTTCGGCACTAGGATCTTCGGTGATTTGGATCACGACGAGTACGACTCCTTCAACCCCGTTCTCTTGAACGCTTCCGCTTAGCGATCTACAAGGGTATGTAGATGCACTCTCCTTCCCTCGTTGCTGGTTTCTCCATAGATAGATCTTGGTGACACGTAGGAAAATTTTGAATTTTTGCTACGTTCCCCAACACCCGGGATGTCCAAGAGCAGTTTGATGGTCAAACTATATATCAAATGCGCATTAGGCCGTATATTTCAGGATGCATGGATTGTTGTTTTTGCTAAAATTCAAGATGGTCTCATGTGCAAAGAAATATTAGGGTCCCGTCTACATATATTAAACATTTAATTGATATATAGGTTAGGAGACTAGAATAAAATATGTCCATTAGACACACTTTAACACAATTAAGAGACTCCCGAGGGGTTAGCTCGGAAGCACAATACACAGCTAAAGATGGCAACTTCCGAATGGCTCGGATGGTAAGACCGAACATCATTCGGAGGCTTCGAGTGGACTGCGGCAGCTATGCCACACTCTCTATAACCACATTAGAAATCCCGAGCAGAGGGCTTTGGAAATTCCAAGAGGGCAGCCAAAGGTTTACTCACATTGGTGGTGCTAAGTGAATTACTTGGCATCTATGAAGTGATAGGGTTTGCAATAGCTATGTCTAGGTGAACTGCTCGACGGTCTCGACTATAAGAGCTTGGCAACTCCGAGTATGAAAGTGGAGGATAGTGGAGAAATGACAAAAAAATTAGGGCATTGGAGTATTATCCTTAGGGACGAAGAAAAAAACACAACTTAGTAGCCTCATTCCCCTTTTGATATTAGTATTGTCATGCCTATGCACTCAATGTTATCTCAGATCAGTTAAAATGAAACTGGAGAACCCCTGGATTGGCCAACACTTGCCTTCAAGATAATTTTACGGAGTCACCTTCCACTTCATTCATTACAACCTAAGGGAACTTTCAATAAGCTAGTTAAAGCATTAGTCCCTTAAGATATGTTGACATTAATTACCAAAATCCACCAAGATGATTATGTGCACTTTCAATTGGTTTGTATTAGAAGGACAATTTATTCTGAGAATGACACACGATTCATCTTCCTACGTAAGCTTCGATCTTCTTGTATCCTTGTGTGTCCTCTTGACCTTCCTGGCTATGAGGCATATATAAAGCAGCACAATGCAGAAAACTCCCACTACACCATAGAGCTATATTCTTGCAACTCTCTCTGGCACATGACCAAGATACTTCCAGTTCTCCACTTGTAAGCTATCTCATCCCGGCGAACGCATACACAACCATCCGAGATAGTTGGACTCTGAAAACCATATTCCTCAAGAATCTGCATCGAGGGTGATAAGGTCTTTGAAGATTGTATCAGTGAGATGGTTCGCTTCATCACATGTTTCACCTTCAACCACTCTGTCAATTGACTCTTATGTTATGGCCTCTTTGTTGATTGTTTACTTCAGGCACGTCCACTTCCCTAGTCAAACTACTTCGGCTACAACCATTTATTAGACCGGACCATTGCCGCAACGACCAGTACCACCATGAGCACTCATCTCCCACTACCCTGTATGTCAGAGGGTCATCGCCTTTGAGCCTAGGTGAGAGGGGATAGGGTTCCACTCTACTATTAGTGGTGCAAGTTTGGTTCCGTCTGCAACGTGTTTGTCTTGGGAGAGTGCTTGGTCAAGGGTGGGGCTCTAATTGTGTAATGGACAGTCAAGGTTGCCTGATAACCCACAAGTATAGGGGATCGCAACAGTTTTCGAGGGTAGAGTATTCAACCCAAATTTATTGATTCGACACAAGGGGAACCAAAGAATATTCTCAAGTATTAGTAGCTGAGTTGTCAATTCAACCACACCTGGAAACTTAATATCTACAGCAAAGTGTTTAGTAGCAAAGTAATATGATAGTAGTGATAACGGTAACAAAAGGTAACAGTAGTAAAAGTAATGTTTTTGGTATTTTGTAGTGATGATAGCAATAGCAACGGAAAAGTAAATAAGCGAAGAACAATATATGGAAAGCTCGTAGGCAATGCATCAATGATGGAGAATTATGCCGGGTGTGTAACAGTCATAACCTAGGGTGACACAGAACTAGCTCTAGTTCATTGATATAATGTAGGCATGTATTCCGAACATAGTCATACGTGCTTATGGAAAAGAACTTGCATGACATCTTTTGTCCTACCCTCCCGTGGCAGCGGGGTCCTTACGGAAACTAAGGGATATTAAGGCCTCCTTTTAATAGAGAACCGGAACAAAGCATTAACACATAGTGAATACATGAACTCCTTAAACTACGGTCATCACCGATAAGTATCCCGATTATTGTCACTTCGGGGTTAACAGATCATAACACATAATAGGTGACTATAGACTTGCAAGATAGGATCAAGAACACTCATATATTGATGAAAACACAATAGGTTCAGATCTGAAATCATGGCACTCGGGCCCTAGTGACAAGCATTAAGCATAGCAAAGTCATAGAAACATCAATCTCAGAACATAGTGGACACTAGGGATCAAACCCTAACAAAACTAACTCGATTACATGATAGATCCCTTCCAACCCATCACCGTCCAGCAAGCCTACGATGGAATTACTCACGCGCGGCGGTGAGCATCATGAAATTGGTGATGGAGGATGGTTGGTGATGACGATGGCGACGAATTCCCCTCTCCGGAGCCCCGAACGGACTCCAGATCAGCCCTCCCGAGAGGTTTTAGGGCTTGGCGGCGGCTCCGTATCGTAAAACGCGATGATTTCTTCTCTCTGATTTTTTCTCCCCGAAACTCAATATATGGAGGTGGAGTTGGAGTCGGAGAGGCAACAGGGGGCCCACGAGGTAGGGGGCACGCCCTAGGGGGGCAGGCGCGCCCCCACCCTCGTGGCAAGGTGGTGGCCCCCCTGGCCTTCACCTTTGGCAGGTATTTTTCTTATTTTCCGAAAAGTGTCTCCGTGAAGTTTTAGGTCATTCCGAGAACGTTTGCTCCTGCACATAAATAACACAATGGTAATTCTGCTGAAAACAGCGCTAGTCCGGGTTAGTTCCATTCAAATCATGCAAGTTAGAGTCCAAAATAAGGGCAAAAGTGTTTGGAAAAGTAGATACGTTGGAGACATACCATTGCCCCCCTCCCAGGCGTCTTTCTCACACATTCGGGTTCTATGGTGACTTCTTTCTATTCCAATGGTGCAGTGTCCTTCGAGCCAGCATGAGAGGCAGGGTTCCTCTCCGGCGACAGAAACATATAGGTTTTAGCCCATGTGTTCCTTCTAGAGAGGCCAATATCTTGTCGCAAGTGTGGTCGAGCCTCACCCTAGCCTAGCGTGGTTCCTTTGGTGTTGTTGTGCTTGTGGATGACAGCTTCGACGATGCTAGCGGTGTTTCATTTCTATCATTAGAGTGTTGGTTATGTCGTGGTCTCATTATGCATCTGCCGGTTTAGTTTCTTGCTTGTCGTAAGTCGATGGTCGATATAATTCGTGGCCGGTTGATGGCTTTGTTAATTCAAAGTCAGGCTCTTCTTGAGCCTTCCTTCTAAAAGAACCGCCATGAGCACTAGCAACGAAAAAGTTCCTGATATCTTTGCCATAGGCCATTGATAACTGTATTTGCTTCATATGCAAATGGTGGTACATATGCTAGTTTTATTCCTCGCCACGGACTTGTATGTTTAGTATCTCATATATGACCGGTTCTCTTGGCATACTTGTCATGATATTAACTTGATTAAACTCGTTAAAAATATTAAAAAAATTCATTCAAAACATTAAAAGAAATCCAAGATTCTGAAAAACCGGGCCTTTTTTATCCTCGCCCTCACTAATCATTTGGGTGAGTATCTATGGGAGCTCCTAGTTGACGCGTTTTGTGTCGAACAGCCACACGACGCACCCAAGGACCCCGCGACTGGGCCGGCCCTTGTAGCGAGCGCGCCTACCATAGCGCAGCGATGTGAAAAAGAAAAAAGGAAACGTGCTAAAAAATCCTTGCTATGATTCGAACTCTGGACCTCCATCTTGCGTACGAAAGCAGCTAACCAGTGGAGCTAACAAACGTTGAACTTTTTTTACTTTATTTGGAAATTGTGGTTTTCTTTTTACAAAGAACAATGTTTGAAAATCCGATAATTTATTGAAGAACTCGGACAAATTTCAAATTTTCAATAAATAAACTAAAACATTTTCCAGCAAAAAGATTTTTCAAATTCCTGAACATGTGATGAAAATGCGAACATTTATTGAATTTTGAGAACAAAAATTTGATAATGGGAAGAACTTTTGAAAAGTGCAAACATTTTTTGAAATTCTTAGTTTTTTTAACTCAAACATTTATTGAATTTTGAGAACAAAATTTGATAATGGGAACTCTTTTTCAATTGTTGAAATTTTTTCAAAAGTCGCGAACATTTTTTGAAAACACAAATAATATTTGAGTATGTGAGACAGTTTTTAATATTCTGAACAGTTTTTGATAATGGGAACATTTTTTGAATTGTTGAAAAAATATTGAGGGCAGGAAGATTTTTTAAAAATTCTCGAACACTTTTTGAAAATGCGAACATCATTTGAAAACAGGGACAATTTTTAATATTCTGAATATTTTCCGCACTATGAGCAAAAAATGTAAAACCAGAACAATTTTTTCAATCATGAACATATTTTGAATTTTTAGAACAAATTTCGAAATGTAAAACAATTTTGAAAATGCCAACAAAATTTAAACAGGACAAAATTTAAATAGATGACCAACAATTCAAAACCAAGAACATTTTTTGAATTTATGATCAAGTTTTAAATACAAGAACAAAAAACATTCCAAACAATTTCTGAAAAATGGAACATTTCTTGAATTAATTGAAATTTTTTTGAAAATGGAAATAGTTTTTGGAAAAACATGACCATTTTTATAAAGTTTGAATTTTTTTATAAGCATGAACATTTTTTAAGTTTCCAAACAATTTTCGAAACAAGAAAAAAAAGAAACAGAAAAGGAAAAAATGTTCCGAATAATTTCAAGTTGAACATTTTTTAAACACTTGAACATTTTTTGAAATTATGATCTAATTTTGAAACCACGAGCATTTTTGAACCATGAACATTTTTCCAAATTGTCAATTATTGTTGAAGAAAAAAATATTTTTTGGAATTCCTGAACATTTTTTGAAATCTTGACCAAAATTTGAAAGTTCCTGCGAAATTTTTGAAATTCAAGTATTTTTTGAATTTGTGAGCAAATTTTAAAACTACAAACATTTTTTGAAATCTGAACAAAACTTTGAATTATCGAAAAATATTTTAAAGGAAAAACAACTTGAAAAAGAAAAATAGAAACAAAAAAGTGAATAGAAAAAAAGAAACAGATAAAAGGACAGAAAAGGGAAAATAAAGACCAGTTCAGGAACTTCTAGAAGTTTCCCAAAACCGGTAAAAAAACGGCTGGGAATCCTCTAGAAGGTTCACAAAACCCCAACCTGTACATACACTATATCTGGGCCGGCCCAAATCGGCGTGCTAGGTCGCCCACCTATGTGATACGTCGACTAAAAAAAACCTATGCGGTACGTCAACTCTTTGACGCAAACTGCATCCAATAGGGTTTTCCAGTATCTATCACTAAGGTGTAAGTAAAAAATGGAAGACTTTAACCCCTCATTTTCCACCTACATTGCAGATATGAACAAATATTGTCAGGAATTTGCATGGTTATACTTCATCCCACAACGACCTTGCACAATTATTGCTGGTACAGTAACATAATTGAGACCGTAGCGGTCTGTCTCCTCAAGTGTTTCCCGGTCCAAAAATAAAATAAAGTCGGTTATACTAGTAGTAGTACTACGATTGTTTTCACTTTTCATATGCAAACCAAAGCCCTTTGTGGTTGCGAACTTCTGCAGTGGAGTTAGCAAATCTTAATAAATCCGAAGTTTGATATAGTAGAATAACACCATGACCATGAATGTTTAGACTCCCAATATAAAATCTTCAAAACTACTACAGCAATAACAACACCAGAACACTAGCATTCACGTGCACATCACAACAGGGAAGTACATCAAAACCATTCGAAGGCATCACCATCAAGCTAAAGCGAACATACAGTGAAACCGTTAACAGCCAGTTTTTATTCGGCCGTGGATCCTACTGTGCCTTGGCCCCCGTTCCCACCTTGGGCCCAGCCACCACCTCGCCGCCGTACCGGAGCAGCTCGACGTCGCGGCAGATCCTGGCCGTCGCCTCTGCCGGGAGCGTCACCACCACGTCCCTCGCCGCGTCGCCCTCGGCCGCGGGCACGACGATCACGATCCCCTCTCCGGCCGCCCCGCCGACGCGGCATGCCACGCGCGCCGGCGGCACCCCGGCCACGAACTCGGCGCCGTACATGGGCACGTGGTCCAGCGCCATGCAGGTGAACTCTGGCCCGTACATCTGGAAGGGCTCGCCGCCTTCGGCCTGCCGCGCGTGCAGCCACTCCACGGCGGCCCACACATCCTCCTCCGGCACGCCGGCCACGCGCCGGTCCAGCGCCGCCGCCACGGCCGCGAGCCCCGACGCCAGGTCGGCGCGCGCGCGCGTGAAGTGGACGACGCTGCCGTAGTACCCCGTCGGCAGCGGCGCGTGCATCTTCTTGCGGAAGTCGATGGCGAGCGTGAGCTCCCTTTCCTCCTCGGCGCCGGCGACGCGGAGCCAGAAGAGCGCGGCGAGCGCCGCGAAGGGGCTCGTCTCGGGCTCGAGGGAGGACAGCAGCGCGCGCATGGCGTCGGCCGGGAAGCGGAACGTTGCGGATGACATGGCGTCGGCGTCGGCGCTAGGCGGAGCGGCCGCGGACTTGGCGGCGAGCAGAGGCGGCGCCGGGGGCGACGAGGCGGCCGGGGGCACGGCGAAGGACGGCGAGTGGAGGAAGGGCGGGTAGGGGCTGGTGCTCCGGCGGTGGGCGGCGGCCCAGCCGTGGAAGAAGAGCGCGGCCGCCGTGGGGTCGTTGTGGTAGTGCGTGCAGCTCAGCCCCAGCGCGTACGACTTGTCCGCGAACTCCGTCAGCTGCATCCACATCGCCATGCACGGCCACGAAATGTTAATGCTGTACCAGTGGATAAATGCAGACATGTGACGCATTCATTCGACCTGAGAAATCTGACGTGCAACTACTCCACAAGCAATTCAATTCTTGGAGCTGTTCTACTGCAACAGCACTGCAACGCTGCTATACTTGTATTACAAATTTACTAATGTAATAGAAGGTCGATCGGGGAACTGATTCTCAACAATGTCTATGGTCATGAAGCATTGAACGGAAGAAATAGTATGAGATTAGTAGGCACCTGGACGTAGAAGGGAGACCAGATGTAAGCCTCGGACCCCATGGGCTCGAAGTAGGCGAGGTCCATCTCGTCGTCGCCCGACGCCGTGGCGAGCCACTCGTCGAGCGTGACCGAAGCCCTCGCGTCCACGGTGCGCACGCCGGCGTCGTTGCATTTGACAATCCAGCCGGAGCCGGCCGCGGGGCCGCCCTCTCCTTCGGGGCGGGTGAGCCGGCCGACCATGGCCGGGTAGAGCGAGAGCGCCTCGGAGAGCGACTCCTTGAGCGGGTCCCGGTCGACGCCGGGCGCGGCGCGGCAGTAGAGCACCAGGTGCACGGCGTGGCGGCCCATGGCGTTGTCCAGCGCAGAGAGCTCGTGCGTCTTGCCGGGGCGCACCGGCGTGACCGACGCCGCCGTCGACTTGGCGTAGCGCGTCACGCGGCTGCCCGGCGCCGTCGCCAGGCCCGTCGCCGTCGGGGTCGCCGTCGGCATCTCCGGTCACGGTGCGCGCGCAGAGGAAAGGAGAGGGAGACGAGTGAGTGAGTGAGGATCCGGGGGCGCGGTCAGGTTCGCTGGCGCTGGCAGTGGAGGGGGATCCGGAGCATAAGTAGATCGGGGGAATTAATATGGCGGGAAGGGGTTGGCGGGGTTTAGATGCTGGTAGCTGAGCGCACATAACTGCCTGTTCAATTCCAGTCGCGAAAAAAAAACTGCCTGTTCAATTCGCGGTGGACGGGCCCGGCGCTCGTGGGGTGTCCGGTTGGTTGGTTGGTGGCCGGAGCACGGCGGTGGCGTCATGGGCTCGTGCCGTGCGCGCCGTGGAGCTCTCGTGGATTGGCCTCAGATCTCCTCCTCCGGCCATGGAGCGATCTCTGCAACACTGGACCCATCAAGGCATAGCTCTACCCCTGCGAAGTTTAATCTGTGGAAGAAGCTCTAGCTCTGCCACTGACCAACTGATCCGACATTGAGAGTAGTCGCTGCAACGTTGCCTTATCGAGAGTGAGTTTCTTTTAGCAAACAACGAGAGTGTAGTGACCCCGCAAAAAAACAGAGTGTGCAGTGCATTGATGAATACTGAATGCGTGGTTTCTCGTGCATTGCAACGGGATTTATTTTTGAGTTAAATACACCTATAGTACATAAACTTGCGTGGTGGATACATAATCATACATAAAGTTGAAAAAGATGCAAATGGGTCACTGAACTATAATTTCGAGTACATTTTGCTACACCTGCTGTTAAATCTAACGGTAATTGCAAGGCTTGCCGTTAACTCGTAGGCCTGCATGGTAGTGGGTATATGTGTATGCTGGGTCCACTTGTCAGTTGACTAGAGATGGAGAAGCAAATAAAAATATGTAGACGCAGGATTCGACCTTCGGACTTGAGATGTTTCAAGCACAGGGCTATGGGCATTTCCAACGCCGACGCAAACCTCATGCAACGATCTGAACCGAGGAAGTCATCCAACGTGCGCCTGTATCCGTCCGTGGCGCGATTCAGACATGATTTCTTCCGCAAATCGGAGATAAAATTGGGGAAGGTTTGCGGGAGTCCGGACCGATCCCAAACCCGTTTCTGACCGTCCTGACCCACTAAAAACCCCTCCCCCTTCCACGCGTTTTTGGTCAGCGCCGCTCCAAAGCACCAACGCCCACATTCATACCCGGTCAAAGCGGATGCGAACGCTCACTGGCGCCGGCATTGAAACAGCGCGCGGGCCGAGAGAGCGCCACCTGCATTGCTTCCCAGTGCAGGCGACTGTCGTGCATTCAAACGGCACGACGGACTCTCATCTGTCCGTCTGTCGCCCGCATTAATGGCACGCGGTTGCTGAGGTGACTCCTCCGGCGCCATCCGTCTGGCCCTCTGCCACCCATCGGTGCTATATGAACTGCTGGCCCGTTGCCCCGGCAATAGCCACGATCATCTCTCTCCACACCGCTCCCCGCCAAGGATCCCTCCGCGGCCAAATCTTTCTAGGACAGGCTTACGTTGGAGCGGAAGAAGGCCATGCCCGCCACAGACTTACGTCCACGGGCGCCGCCGACAGCGTGGAAGAGTAGTGCACGGTAGGCCGCCGCCGCTCATGTCCCTGGAAGGCCACTGCTCGTCCCCTCCCGTTGGCGTCAAGCTTGGTGGGCTGAGCATCTTCGGCCGATTAGTAGCTTGGCAGCGACGTCGAGGCAGACAACTTCAGTTCCCGGGGCTTCGGAAATGGAGGTCACAGAGGCGGAGCTGGAGAGCACCGAGGCAGAACTGGAGATGGCGAAGCTTCAGTTCTTGGTGCTGATGGCCGGAGACGGGGACCGAACACCGGTGATCATTTAGATTAGATATTAATTATACTTCAGAGCCCGCCTAGAACCGCTTTAATGTATTTGTAATGAAATCCGTCATGTTTATATGAAATCCGATATGTTTATATGAAATCCGGCCGTGTTTATATGAATTCTGGACATGTTTGAACGAATTTTGTCCGGCTGGTTTGAGTTGTTATGAAAATGTATTCGACTAGCGTTGGATGGTTGTCTCTCTGTCTACAAACTGTTTCCCCTGTCTACGTATAGATGCATGAGGAAATTTACGGCTTACCGTTGAAGATGCCCTAATCACTGACCGTATAAATTGTTGTAAGTATGGTCATTTACAGTTTTATGTAAAGAAGGATACCTGATCGATCTTTTTGCAATTGAATGGACTCAATATCTCACGTACAAGCATGTGGCTTCTCAATCAGGCTAGTGGATTGATATTGCAGCTCGACACGTTAAAGCTAGCTAGCTTTGTACACCAGTGAGATCGTATTGCCAACGGGCCACATACCGAATACACAGGCCGGTGAAGGTCAAGGCCGCACGTATGATACCCTCGTCAACTTTGCTCTACGAGAAGTCCAACCTCCCTGCCGTCGTCACCAGCACATATCTAGTCAGCTGACAGGTGGACCCGCATGCGTATATACAGAACATAGTGGGCTGCAAGTTAATGTCACACCGTTAGATTTAACAGTAAATGTATCAAAATGTACTTGAAGTTATAGTTTAGGGACCCATTTATATCATTTTTCAAGTTTATATATGAATCTGTACCCACCGCGCAAGTTCATGTACTATAAGTGTAATTAGCTCTTTATTTTTTTGTCAAAAGATGCATTGTGCCTTGGTTCCAGCAAATTGGCTCACGGGCCTTTTAATTCCGGACGGAGGTAGTATTTAAGAGAATTGATCAAAATGCAATGGTAGCAAATAGGCTTGTGCCTTCGTGTATTCAAATTTGATAAGAGTTGTATGTGCATCAACACTTTGGTTCTAGGTTCCGCACAGGCCATCACACTTAATGTTAACTTCCTCTGAGACTAGCCACAATGGGAGTAACTTCAGCAGTAACATCGAGTCCAACTCAGCAAATTTACTTATGTGGCAATGAGTTAATGAGGAGAGAGATAGTTTTAGTAACTTAGCTATTCCCTCCATTTTTGTTTAAAGGGCGCGGCTCAAAAAACTCTGGGACCAAGGTGCCTAGTAATTGGACGAAAATCGTGGACGTGGGACGTGATATTAGCATCAGGAGTTAAGGTTCTGCGCCTAACTAATCACGTTAAAAACGCTTAGTAACCCCCACGGCCAATCAGCGAGCCATCTCCTCGCATGCACTGGTGGAGCCAATTCCAGCCGCGATTTCCTCTCTTTCTTCTTCTTCCCGCACTCGTTCCTTTCTCCCCGCTCAGTTTCCCTCAAAAATGCGAGTGAAAATTTCATCTCCGATCGAAACTCGCGCCGATCTTCCCCGCTGCCAAATTGTAAACGAAATTTTCACCGATCAATAATTCCCGCCGGTGCTCTCTTTATATATGTGTGCAGATGGAGGCACACGAACAGACATCGGTCTGCATCTCTCCTCCATCTCACTCCAATGGCGCCGCCACAGCCAGGGGGATCAGATCGCCGGCCTCCTCCTCTTGGCCTCCGTGGGCTTTCGCGGGTGGCTTTCCAACCTAGATCGCCGCCACCAGGAGCAGTTCCTCCTCCTCTTCCTCTTGGTCTCACTGGACGTGCGTCGATGCCAGCTTTCTCCATTGGCACCGCTCGCTCGGGGCCGCATCCTCCTCCAACGACATTGCCTCGACGGCGTGTCGGCCTCGCACGCCCATCTCGTCCTCCGACACCTAACCAGGCCGGTTCCTCGAACTGGAGTGTCTCCATTGGCGGAGCCGTGGCAAGTAGCGGAGAGATGGTAAGATCTTCGTTCGTGGGGTTTAGCCTCGTCAATGGTGGCGGCGGGATCTCGTTCGGCAGTGGCGGCAGTGAGTCCATGGGCTTCACTTTCAGTTTCGGCGCCGGTGGCATACGGATCAGAGATGGATCCTCCCGTGCTGCCACCATAGAAGGTAAACCCTAAACCCTAGTTGTAGATCATGTACTCATAGTTTTTTGTAGTTTTAGATGATCATGTACCCTAAACTCTTGTCTGCTGTCACGTGTGCATGATCAAAGGAACTGGGTTCAGCCTTGCTGGACAGAATGGGCAGGAGATGACCAACGGTGACACTCCAACAATTGGCTACCGAGGGGTTGGATACAACCCAAATTTTGCCCATGCCGACGAATACCCTCCTAGTCAAGAGCATGCTCAAATCCAAAAAGAACCTATCGATTTGAGTAAGCACCTTTTGATCATATTTGTGTGTTTCAGTAATATTCAATATTTTTCATGTCAAATTATTCTGTCCAATGCATTTATATGTTATGTCGAACAAGGAGACAAGAACGCACTACCGTACAGATGATAACCGACACATATATTCTGAGATCCTTGCCCGTAATGGTGGGGGTAATAGGTTGAAGCATGGAGTTTCTAAAGCTGTTGCACTGGCTTATGAATGTCCAAGGAGAGTAGCGCAAAGGGTATGGCAGCAGGCTAAAAATGGTGGAGGCATTACAGGGGTAAAAAACAATCGGAAGCTCAAATCAGGAAGGAAAAAGATAAATTTAAAAATAGATGCACTGGAGGCCATCCCACCTGGAGAGAGAACAACATTAGAACAAGTTGCTGGACATCTAAACTTGTCAACTACCACTGTTTGGAGGAGGTGAGAGTTCTACTACTGAATTGTTGTCAAATTTCTACATGTCAACATTCCTTTATTTTATGGATTTCTAAATGATAGGTTGAAGATGAAGGAAATTCGACGAATAACAAGTGAATTGAAGCCTACCTTGACTGATGCAAACCAAAGGGCTCATCTGGAATATGCTCTTAGGCATCTTGAACCATGTAGCATAACATCCCTAGGTGGTATTAATCCCACATTTAGGGCTGATATGGATGTGGTTCAGAAATGGTTTTATCGCACGCGGAAGACCCAGAACATGTATTTGAGTCATAGAGAGGAGGCACCTGTTGGAAATATGCCCTAGAGGCAATAATAAAAGCATTATTATTATATTTCCTTGTTCATGGTAATTGTCTTTATTCATGCTATAATTGTGTTATCCGGAAATCGTAATACATGTGTGAATAACAGACATCAACATGTCCCTAGTAAGCCTCTAGTTGACTAGCCCGTTGATCAACAGATAGTCATGGTTTCCTGACTATGGACATTGGATGTCATTGATAACGAGATCACATCATTAGGAGAATGATGTGATGGACAAGACCCAATCCTAAACATAGCATGAAGATCGTATAGTTCGTTTGCTAAAGTTTTGCAATGTCAAGTATCTTTTCCTTAGACCATGAGATCGTGTAACTCCCGGACACCGTAGGAGTGCTTTGGGTGTACCAAACGTCACAACGTAACTGGGTGACTATAAAGGTATACTACGGGTATCTCCGAAAGTGTCTGTTGGGTTGACACGGATCAAGACTGGGATTTGTCACTCCGTATGACGGAGAGATATCACTGGGCCCACTCGGTAATGCATCATCATAATGAGCTCAAAGTGACCAAGTATCTAGTCACGGGATCATGCATTACGGTACGAGTAAAGTGACTTGCCGGTAACGAGATTGAACGAGGTATTGGGATACCGACGATCGAATCTCGGGCAAGTAATATATCGATTGACAAAGGGAATTACATACGGGGTTGATTGAATCCTCGACATCGTGGTTCATCCGATGAGAACATCGTGGAGCATATGGGAGCCAACATGGGTATCCAGATCCCGCTGTTGGTTATTGACCTGAGATCGTCTCGGTCATGTCTACATGTCTCCCGAACCCGTAGGGTCTACACACTTAAGGTTCGGTGACGCTAGGGTTATTAGGAAGACAAGTATGTGATTACCGAATGTTGTTCGGAGTCCCGGATGAGATCCCAGACATCACGAGGAGTTCCGGAATGGTCCGGAGGTAAAGATTTATATATGGAAAGTGGTTAAACGGACTCCGGAAAGTTTCGGGGGCATGCCGGTATTGTACCGGGGCCACCGGGAGGGTTCCCGGGGTCCACCGGGAGGGGCCATCCCTCCCGGGGGGCCACATGGGCTAAGTGGGAGAGGGAGCCAGCCCCTAGTGGGCTGGGCGCGCCTCCCCACCTAGGCCCATGCGGCTAGGGTTTGGGGAGGGGAAACCCTAAAGGGGAGAAGGGGGCGCCCCCCTAGCTTGGGGGGCAAGCCACCCTTTCCTCCTCCCCTTTGGCCGCCGCCCCCATCTAGGGTTTCCCCTAGGTGGCCGGCCCCCTTGCCCTCTCCTCCTATATATAGAGGGGTGAGGGGAGGGCTGCAACACACAATTGAAGGCGCAGCCCCTCCCCTCCCCAACTCCTCTCTTTCTCCGTCTTTGCTTGGCGAAGCCCTGCCGGAGAACTGCTGTACCAATTGCACCACGCCGTCGTGCTGCCATTGGAGTTGTCTTCCTCAACCTCTCCTTCATCCTTGCTGGATCAAGACGGAGGAGACGCCATCGTCCCGTACGTGTGTTGAACGCGGAGGCGCTGTTCTTTCAGCGCTTGGTCATCGGTGATCGGAATCACGTCGAGTACGACTACTTCAACCTCATTCTAACGAACGCTTCCGCTCGTGATCTACAAGTGGTATGTAGATGCAAACTCACTCCCTTGACTCGTTGCTAGATGAACTCCTAGATGATCTTGGTGAAACGAGTAGGAAAATTTTTGTTTTCTGCAACGTTCCCCAACAGTGGCATCATGAGCTAGGTCTATGCGTAGTTCTTCTTGCGCGAGTAGAACACAATTCGTTGTGGGCGTGGATTTGTCAACCTTCTTGCCGCTACTAGTCTTTTCTTGCTTCAGCGGTATTGTGGGATGAAGCGGCCCGGACCAACCTTACACGTACGCTTACGTGAGACCGGTTCCACCGACTAACATGCACTAGTTGCATAAGGTGGCTGGCGGGTGTCTGTCTCTCCTACTTTAGTTGGAGCGGATTCGATGAACAGGGTCCTTATGAAGGGTAAATAGAAGTTGACAAATCACGTTGTGGCTTTCACGTAGGTAAGAAAACGTTCTTGCTAGAACCCTAATTCAGCCACGTAAAACTTGCAACAACAATTAGAGGACGTCTAACTTGTTTTTGCAGCAAGTGGTTTGTGATATAATATGGCCAAAGTTGTGATGAATGATGAATGATCTATATGTGATGTATGAGATGTTCATGCTATTATAATAGGGATCACGACTTGCATGTCGATGAGTATGACAACCGGCAGGAGCCATAGGAGTTGTCTTTATTCTTTTAATATGACCCGCGTGTCATTGAGAAACGCCATGTAAATTACTTTACTTTATTGCTAAACGCGTTAGCCATAGTAGTAGAAGTAATAGTTGGCGAGCAACTTCATGGAGACACGATGATGGAGATCATGATGATGGAGATCATGGTGTGAAGCCGGTGACAAGATGATCATGGAGCCCCAAGATGGAGATCAAAGGAGCTACGTGATATTGGCCATATCATGTCACGTTTAATATTTGATTGCATGTGATGTTTATCATGTTTTTGCATCTTATTTACTTAGAACGATGGTAGTAAATAAGATGATCCCTTATAATAATTTCAAGAAGTGTTCCCCCTAACTGTGCGCCGTTGCTAAAGCTCGTAGTTTCGAAGCACCACGTGATGATCGGGTGTGATAGATTCTTACGTTCACATACAACGGGTGTAAGACAGTTTTACACATGCAAAACACTTAGGGTTAACTTGACGAGCCTAGCATGTGCATGGACATGGCCTCGGAACACAGAAGACCGAAAGGTCGAGCATGAGTCGTATAGAAGATGCGATCAACATAAAGATGTTCACCGACGTTGACTAGTCCGTCTCACGTGATGATCGGACACGGCCTAGTTAACTCGGATCATGCAACACTTAGATGACTAGAGGGATGTCTAATCTAAGTGGGAGTTCATTATATAATTTGATTAGATGAACTTTACTATCATGAACATTAGTCTAAAAATATTTTACAATATGTCTTGTAGATCAAATGGCCCACGTAGTCCTCAACTTCAACGCGTTCCTAGAGAAAACCAAGCTGAAAGACGATGGTAGCAACTATACGGACTGGGTCCGGAACCTGAGGATCATCCTCATAGCTGCCAAGAAAGATTACGTCCTACAAGCACCGCTAGGTGAAGCTCCCGTACCACAGAACCAAGACGTTATGAACGCTTGGCAGACACGTGTTGATGACTACTCCCTCGTTCAGTGCGGCATGCTTTACAGTTTAGAACCGGGGCTCCAAAAGCGTTTTGAGAGACATGGAGCATATGAGATGTTCGAAGAGCTGAAAATGGTTTTCCAAGCTCATGCCCGGGTTGAGAGATATGAGGTCTCCGACAAGTTCTTCAGCTGTAAGATGGAGGAAAACAGTTCTGTCAGTGAGCACATACTCACTATGTCTGGATTACATAACCGCTTGACTCAGCTGGGAGTTAATCTCCCGGATGATGCGGTCATTGACAGAATCCTCCAGTCGCTTCCACCAAGCTACAAGAGCTTTGTGATGAACTTCAACATGCAGGGGATGCAAAAGACCATTCCTGAGTTGTTCTCAATGCTGAAATCAGCGGAGGTAGAAGTCAAGAAGGAACATCAAGTGTTGATGGTCAATAAAACCACTAAGTTCAAGAAGGGCAAGGGTAATAAAGCCTTCAAGAAGGACGGCAAGGAAGTTGCCGCGCCCGGCAAGCAAGCTGCCGGGAAGAAGCCAAAGAATGGACCCAAGCCCGAGACTGAGTGCTTTTATTGCAAGGGGAGCGGACACTGGAAGCGGAATTGCCCCAAGTACTTAGCAGACAAGAAGGCCGGCAAAACAAAAGGTATATGTGATATACATGTAATTGATGTGTACCTAACCAGTACTCGTAGTAGCTCTTGGGTATTTGATACCGGTGCAGTTGCTCACATTTGTAACTCAAAGCAGGAGCTGCGGAATAAACGGAGACTGGCGAAGGACGAGGTGACGATGCGCGTCGGGAATGGTTCCAAGGTCGATGTGATCGCCGTCGGCACGCTGCCTCTTCATTTACCTACGGGATTAGTTTTAAACCTCAATAATTGTTATTTAGTGCCAGCTTTGAGCATGAACATTGTATCTGGATCTCGTTTAATTCGAGATGGCTACTCATTTAAATCCGAGAATAATGGTTGTTCCATTTATATGAGAGATATGTTTTATGGTCATGCTCCTATGGTGAATGGTTTATTCTTAATGAATCTCGAGCGTAATGCTACACATGTTCTTAGTGTGAATACCAAAAGATGTAAGGTTGATAATGATAGTCCCACATACTTGTGGCACTGCCGCCTTGGTCACATAGGTGTCAAACGCATGAAGAAGCTCCATGCTGATGGACTTTTAGAGTCTCTTGATTATGAATCATTTGACACGTGCGAACCATGCCTTATGGGTAAAATGACCAAGACTCCGTTCTCAGGAACAATGGAGCGAGAAACCAACTTGTTGGAAATCATACATACCGATGTGTGCAGTCCAATGAGTGTTGAGGCTCGCGGTGGCTATCGTTATGTTCTCACCCTCACTGATGATTTGAGTAGATATGGATATATTTACTTAATGAAACACAAGTCTGAAACCTTTGAGAAGTTCAAGGAATTTCAGAGTGAGGTTGAGAATCAACGTGACAGGAAAATCAAGTTTCTACGATCAGATCGTGGAGGAGAATACTTGAGTCACGAATTTGGCACACACTTAAGAAAATGTGGAATAGTTTCACAGCTCACGCCGCCTGGAACACCTCAGCGTAACGGTGTATCCGAACATCGTAATCGCACTCTATTAGATATGGTGCGGTCTATGATGTCTCTTACCGATCTGCCGCTATCTTTTTGGGGCTATGCTTTAGAGACTGCTGCATTCACTTTAAATAGGGCTCCGTCGAAATCCGTTGAGATGACACCGTTTGAATTATGGTTTGGAAAGAAACCTAAGCTGTCGTTTCTAAAAGTTTGGGGATGCGATGCTTATGTCAAGAAACTTCAACCTGAAAAGCTCGAAACCAAGTCGGAAAAATGCGTCTTCATAGGATACCCTAAAGAAACTATTGGGTATACCTTCTACCTCAGATCCGAAGGCAAGGTCTTTGTTTCCAAGAATGGATCCTTTCTAGAGAAGGAGTTTCTCTCGAAAGAAGTAAGTGGGAGGAAAGTAGAACTAGATGAAGTATTGCCTCTTGAACCGGAAAATGGCGCAACTCAAGAAAATGTTCCTGAGGTGCCAGCGCCGACTAGAGAGGAAGTTAATGATAATGATCAAGATACTTCTGATCTAGCTCCTACTGAAATTCGAAGGTCCACAAGGACACGTTCCACACCAGAGTGGTACGGCAACCCTGTCTTGGAAATCATGTTGTTAGACAACGGTGAACCTTCGAACTATGAAGAAGCGATGGCGGGCCCGGATTCCGACAAATGGCTAGAAGCCATGAAATCCGAGATAGGATCCATGTATGAAAACGAAGTATGGACTTTGACTGACTTGCCCGTAGAACGGCGAGCCATAGAAAATAAATGGATCTTTAAGAGGAAGACAGACGCGGATGGTAATGTGACCATCTATAAAGCTCGGCTTGTCGCTAAGGGTTATCGACAAGTTCAAGGGGTTGACTACGATGAGACTTTCTCACCGGTAGCGAAGCTAAAGTCCGTCCGAATCATGTTAGCAATTGCCGCGTTTTACGATTATGAAATATGGCAAATGGACGTCAAAACGGCATTCCTTAATGGTTTCCTTAAGGAAGAATTGTATATGATGCAGCCAGAAGGTTTTGTCGATCCTAAGAATGCTGACAAGGTGTGCAAGCTCCAACGCTCGATTTATGGGCTGGTGCAAGCATCTCGGAGTTGGAACATTCGCTTTGATGAGATGATCAAAGCGTTTGGGTTTACACAGACTTATGGAGAAGCCTGTGTTTACAAGAAAGTGAGTGGGAGCTCTGTAGCATTTCTCATATTATATGTAGATGACATACTTTTGATGGGAAATGATATAGAACTCTTGGACAGCATTAAGGCCTACTTGAATAAGAGTTTTTCAATGAAGGACCTTGGAGAAGCTGCTTATATATTAGGCATCAAAATCTATAGAGATAGATCGAGACGCCTCATAGGTCTTTCACAAAGTACATACCTTGATAAGATATTGAAGAAGTTCAATATGGATCAATCTAAGAAGGGGTTCTTGCCTGTGTTACAAGGTATGAAATTGAGCTCAGCTCAAAGTCCGACCACGGCAGAAGAAATAGAAGAGATGAGTGTCATCCCCTATGCCTCAGCCATAGGTTCTATTATGTATGCCATGCTGTGTACCAGACCTGATGTAAACCTTGCCGTAAGTTTGGTAGGAAGATACCAAAGTAATCCCGGCAAGGAACACTGAACAGCGGTCAAGAATATCCTGAAGTACCTGAAAAGGACTAAGGAGATGTTTCTCGTTTATGGAGGTGACGAAGAGCTCGTCGTAAAGGGTTACGTCGACGCTAGCTTCGACACAGATCTGGATGACTCTAAGTCACAAACCGGATACGTGTATATTTTGAATGGAGGGGCAGTAAGCTGGTGCAGTTGCAAGCAAAGCGTCGTGGCGGGATCTACATGTGAAGCGGAGTACATGGCAGCCTCGGAGGCAGCGCATGAAGCAATTTGGGTGAAGGAGTTCATCACCGACCTCGGAGTCATACCCAATGCGTCGGGGCTGATCAAGCTCTTCTGTGACAACACTGGAGCTATTGCACTTGCCAAGGAGCCCAGGTTTCACAAGAAGACAAGGCACATCAAGCGTCGCTTCAACTCCATTCGTGAAAATGTTCAGGATGGAGACATAGAAATTTGTAAAGTACATACGGACCTGAATGTAGCAGATCCGTTGACTAAACCTCTCCCTAGGGCAAAACATGATCAACACCAGAATTCCATGGGTGTTCGATTCAGCACAATGTAACTAGATTATTGACTCTAGTGCAAGTGGGAGACTGTTGGAAATATGCCCTAGAGGCAATAATAAAAGCATTATTATTATATTTCCTTGTTCATGGTAATTGTCTTTATTCATGCTATAATTGTGTTATCCGGAAATCGTAATACATGTGTGAATAACAGACATCAACATGTCCCTAGTAAGCCTCTAGTTGACTAGCCCGTTGATCAACAGATAGTCATGGTTTCCTGACTATGGACATTGGATGTCATTGATAACGAGATCACATCATTAGGAGAATGATGTGATGGACAAGACCCAATCCTAAACATAGCATGAAGATCGTATAGTTCGTTTGCTAAAGTTTTGCAATGTCAAGTATCTTTTCCTTAGACCATGAGATCGTGTAACTCCCGGACACCGTAGGAGTGCTTTGGGTGTACCAAACGTCACAACGTAACTGGGTGACTATAAAGGTATACTACGGGTATCTCCGAAAGTGTCTGTTGGGTTGACACGGATCAAGACTGGGATTTGTCACTCCGTATGACGGAGAGATATCACTGGGCCCACTCGGTAATGCATCATCATAATGAGCTCAAAGTGACCAAGTATCTAGTCACGGGATCATGCATTACGGTATGAGTAAAGTGACTTGCCGGTAACGAGATTGAACGAGGTATTGGGATACCGACGATCGAATCTCGGGCAAGTAATATATCGATTGACAAAGGGAATTACATACGGGGTTGATTGAATCCTCGACATCGTGGTTCATCCGATGAGAACATCGTGGAGCATATGGGAGCCAACATGGGTATCCAGATCCCGCTGTTGGTTATTGACCTGAGATCGTCTCGGTCATGTCTACATGTCTCCCGAACCCGTAGGGTCTACACACTTAAGGTTCGGTGACGCTAGGGTTATTAGGAAGACAAGTATGTGATTACCGAATGTTGTTCGGAGTCCCGGATGAGATCCCAGACGTCACAAGGAGTTCCGGAATGGTCTGGAGGTAAAGATTTATATATGGAAAGTGGTTAAACGGACTCCGGAAAGTTTCGGGGGCATGCCGGTATTGTACCGGGGCCACCGGGAGGGTTCCGGGGGTCCACCGGGAGGGGCCACCCCTCCCGGGGGGCCACATGGGCTAAGTGGGAGAGGGAGCCAGCCCCTAGTGGGCTGGGCGCGCCTCCCCACCTAGGCCCATGCGGCTAGGGTTTGGGGAGGGGAAACCATAAAGGGGAGAAGGGGGCGCCCCCCTAGCTTGGGGGGCAAGCCACCCTTTCCTCCTCCCCTTTGGCCGCCGCCCCCATCTAGGGTTTCCCCTAGGTGGCCGGCCCCCCTTGCCCTCTCCTCCTATATATAGAGGGGTGAGGGGAGGGCTGCAACACACAATTGAAGGCGCAGCCCCTCCCCTCCCCAACTCCTCTCTTTCTCCGTCTTTGCTTGGCGAAGCCCTGCCGGAGAACTGCTGTACCAATTGCACCACGCCGTCGTGCTGACATTGGAGTTGTCTTCCTCAACCTCTCCTTCATCCTTGCTGGATCAAGACGGAGGAGACGCCATCGTCCCGTACGTGTGTTGAACGCGGAGGCGCTGTTCTTTCAGCGCTTGGTCATCGGTGATCGGAATCACGTCGAGTACGACTACTTCAACCTTGTTCTAACGAACGCTTCCGCTCGTGATCTACAAGTGGTATGTAGATGCAAACTCACTCCCTTGCCTCGTTGCTAGATGAACTCCTAGATGATCTTGGTGAAACGAGTAGGAAAATTTTTGTTTTCTGCAACGTTCCCCAACAGCACCACACCGGGAATGTAAAAATAAAAGCCACATTCAGAAAATTATGTTCTTGTCCGCAATGGCCAGACCAAGGTATGATGCTCAAGGCAATTGTGTGTTTGATGGCAAGATAGGGGTTTGGGCTTACACAGAGTGGGTGCAAGCTAAAAAGAGAAGTCAGAATAGGTTGGTACTTGTTCTTGTTACTACTTTGTGCTAAAAAAATTGTGCACATTATTTACTACTTTGTGCTATGTTTGAGTATATTTGTTTCTATATCCATAGGTTGAGGGGGGCATGGGAGCTGAAGCCTGCAGATACAGTGGACAGGGAGAAAAGTCGGGAGTACTTAGTGAAATACGTACTGCCGGCTATAAAGGAGAAGTGGCCTGAGAGCGATAGATGGAATACCATCTACGTACAACAGGACAATGCTAAGACTCATATAAAACCAGATGATCCACTTTTTTTGCAGGAAGCTGCTAGCGGTGGTTGGGATATTAGGATGATATACCAACCACCTAATTCTCCTGACACAAACATATTAGATCTTGGTTGGTTTGCCTCAATTCAAGCAATGTTCCATAGAAAGATGCCCAAGACCCTAGCCAAGATTGTCCAAAAGGTATTGCACTGATTAGATCTTGGTTGGTATTCTTTTTATGTTCTATGTGATATATACCTATTTGTGTATGAACTGTTTTGAGTTTTTCATGTCATGTGTCATAGGTTAATCAATCCCTAGCTGAGTACCCCCATCAAAGGCTCAATAGGATCTGGTTGAGTCATCAAGCGTGCATGAGAGAGATCATCAAGCACAAGGGGTCTATCCACTATGTTGTTCCTCACTTGAAGAAAAAAGCACAAGAGAGAAAAGGTGTTCTCCCGGTTCGTTTGACGATTGACAGAGAATATGTCGAGCAGGCAATTCAGTACTTGAACTCAACATGAGTTGTAACATTAGCATTATCCTGAAAGTTTGTTTACTAGCTGATATTGGGACTATCTTTGAAAGTTTGTCTTTGACAGTTTGTGTTTCAAAGTTTGTCTTTGAGTTGAAACATTAGCATTGACAGAGAATACTGTCTTTGAAAGTTTGTTTACAATGCAATATTGGGACTGTCTTTTGCACTTTGATCAAGGTTCACAGATTTTTTATTTCATTCCATAATTCACAACCAAGATCAAGGTTCACATATTTTTTTATTTCAATCCATAATTCACAACCAAGATCCACTTAAACATGGCTATTTATTGTTCAACATGAAGCCTAGTTCATCTCGGTGTCCGGCACAAATGCATTGTCATCTTCGGCAATGGTTGAGGTGTTGCGACCGCAACGAGAGCACACACCATCTTCACCAATTCCCACAGTCGTTGCGCAATCCTTGCACCAGTAATCATCACACAGAAGTGGATTTCCGCATAGCTCACAAGGTACCACGTCCATTGGCACCAGCAGAGAGCAAGCAAGACAGCAAAAAATCGATGCCTCACCACGCACACCACAGTTGCGGCACATTGCAGGGAAGATGCATCCATCACATGAAGACGTAGCCCTGCGTCGCAACGCGAGGTTAGTGCTGCGGATGTACCTTGCCCTAGCCGAAATCCTTGATTCACCAGCTTCGACATTGGTTGCACGATCAACTTTCTGAAAAAGATCTTGGATGGTTGCATAAACCCTCTCGAATTCATCCTCGAGTTCTATCACCTGGCCATGTGTTACCTCCACCTCGTCAACCTCGCCCTGCACCTCTTCAACCTCGCCGAGCTTCTCCATGTTGCCTTCCTGCTCGCTGGCTCAAGGAAGAGGAAGCAATGTCTGCACTTTTATACACAAGAGGAAGAGGAGGCGCTAGGAAAAAGAGAGCAACAGCTTGTGCATGCAACACGGAGGGAGTACAGACAACGGCATGCAACTAAAGTAATCTGCGTTCACACCTCTACAAGCCACAACTTGTTCCCACTTGCATGCAGACTCCGGAAGGGAAGAGGAAAGAGAGAAATTAAGACTCTAATTAATGTATTGCCCTTTGCATGCTTCATTGTGAAAATGGCTGAATTTGGAGCTGCGCCCTTTAAACAAAAATGGAGGGAGTAGTTACTGTAATATCACATGCCTCAATGCAATATGAGTCTATAACCTAATAAATGAAGCTTTGCATGTTACCACACGTATGGTACTACCCACTATGAAGATAGTAATATAGTCTAGGGATATGTGTATGTTACTAGTGTATATTACTCTCCATTGTGACTAGTCTGAGTGTTATTTATTATCAGGCCAGGAGTGAAGGAAATATGCCCTAGAGGCAATAATAAACTTATTATTTATTTCCTTATATCATGATAAATGTTTATTATTCATGCTAGAATTGTATTAACCAGAAACATGATACATGTGTGATACATAGACAAACAAAGCGTCACTAGTATGCCTCTACTTGACTAGCTCGTTAATCAAAGATGGTTATGTTTCCTAGCCATAGACAAAGAGTTGTCATTTGATTAGCAGGATCACATCATTTCCGTTAGCTTAGCACTTGATCGTTTAGTTTGTTGTTATTGCTTTCTTCATGACTTATACATGTTCCTATGACTATGAGATTATGCAACTCCCGTTTACTAGAGGAACACTTTGTGTGCTACAAAATGTCCAACGTAACTGGGTGATTATAAAGGTGCTCTATAGGTGTCTCCGAAGGTACTTGTTGGGTTGACGTATTTCGATATTAGGATTTGTCACTCCGATTGTCGAAGAGGTATCTGTGGGCCCACTCGGTAATACACATCACTTAAGCCTTGCAAGCATTGCAACTAATGAGTTAGTTGCGGGACGATGTGTTACGGAACGAGTAAAGAGACTTGCCGGTAACGAGATTAAACTAGGTATTGAGATACCGACGATCGAATCTCGGGCAAGTAACATACCGATGACAAAAGGAACAACGTATGTTGTTATGCGGTTTGACCGATAAAGATCTTCGTAGAATATGTAGGAGCCAATATGAGAATCCAGGTTCCGCTATTGGTTATTGACCGGGGACGTGTCTCAGTCATGTCTACATAGTTCTCGAACCCGTAGGGTCCGCACGCTTAAAGTTCGATAAGGGTTATATTATGAGTTTATGGTTTTTGATGTACCGAAGGTAGTTCGGAGTCCCGGATGTGATCATGGACATGACGAGGAGTCTCGAAATGTTTGAGACGTAAAGATCAATATATTAGACGACTATATTTGGATATCGGAATGGTTCCGGATGAGATCGGGATAATACCGGAGCACCGGGAGGTTATCGGAACCCCCCGGGAGGTATATGGACCTTAATGGGCTTTAGTGGAAAGGACGGGAAAGGATCAAGGGAGGCCCCCCCCCAAGCCCAATCCAAATTGGGAGGGGGGCCGCCCCCCTTTCCTTCCTCCCTCCTTCCTCTTCCTTCCCTCTCCCTCTCCAAATAGGAAAAGGAGGAGTCCTACTCCCGGTGGGAGTAGGACTCCCCCCTTGGCGAAGCCCCGCGACGGTAGAACATCAATATCGTCACCAAGCCGTCGTGCTGACGGAACTCTCCCTCAAAGCTCGGCTAGATCGGAGTTCGAGGGACGTCATCGAGTTGAACGTGTGCAGAACTCGGAGGTGCCTTGCGTTCGGTACTTGATCGGTCAGATCGTGAAGACGTACGACTACATCAACTGCGTTGTGCTAACGCTTCCGCTTTTGATCTACGAGGGTACGTGGACTCACTCTCCCCTCTCGTTGCTATGCATCACCATGATCTTGCGTGTGCGTAGGAATTTTTTTGAAATTACTACCTTCCCCAATAGTGGCATCCGAGCCAGGTTATATGCATTGATGTTATATGCACGAGTAGAACAAAAGTGTGTTGTGGACGATACAAGTCATACTACTTACCAACATGTCATACTTTGGTTCGGCGGTATTGTTGGATGAAGCGGCCCGGACCGACATTACGTGTACGCTTACGCGAGACTGGTTCTACCAACGTGCTTTGCACACAGGTGGCTGGCGGGTGTCAGTTTCTCCAACTTTAGTTGAACCGAGTGTGACTACGTCAGGTCCTTGAGAAGGTTAAAACAACACTAACTTGACGAACTATCGTTGTGGTTTTGATGCGTAGGTAAAAACGGTTCTTGCTCAGCCCGTAGCAGGCACGTAAAACTTGCAACAACAAAGTAGAGGACGTCTAACTTGTTTTTGCAGGGCATGTTGTGATGTGATATGGTCAAGACATGATGTTATATTTTATAGTATGAGATGATCATGTTTTGTAACCTAGTTATCGGTAACTGGTAGGAGCCATATGGTTGTCGCTTTATTGTATGCAATGCAATCGCCCTATAATTGCTTTACTTTATCACTAAGCGGTAGCGATAGTCGTAGAAGCAATAGTTGACGAGACGACAACGATGCTGCGATGGAGATCAAGGTGTCGCACCGGTGACGATGGTGATCATGATGGTGCTTCGGAGATGGAGATCACAAGCACAAGATGATGATGGCCATATCATATCACTTATATTGATTGCATGTGATGTTTATCTTTTATGCATCTTATTTTGCTTTGATTGACGGTAGCATTATAAGATGATCCCTCACTAAATTTCAAGATAAAAGTGTTTTCCCTGAGTATGCACCATTGCCAAAGTTCGTCGTGCCCAGACACCACGTGATGATCGGGTGTGATAAGCTCTACGTCCCTCTACAATGGTTGCAAGCCAGTTTTGCACACGCAGAATACTCAGGTTAAACTTGACGAGTCTAGCATATGCAGATATGGCCTCGGAACACTGAGACCGAAAGGTCGAGCGTGAATCATATAGTAGATATGATCAACATAGTGATGTTCACCATTGAAAACTACTCCATTTCACGTGATGATCGGTTATGGTTTAGTTGATTTGTATCATGTGATCACTTAGATGATTAGAGGGATGTCTATCTAAGTGGGAGTTCTGAAGTAATATGATTAATTGAACTTAAATTTATCATGAACTTAGTACCTGATAGTATTTTGCATGTCTATGTTTGTTGTAGATAGATGGCTCGTGCTGCTGTTCCGTTGAATTTTAATGCGTTCCTTGAGAAAGCAAAGTTGAAAGATGATGGTAGCAATTACACGGACTGGGTCCGTAACTTGAGGATTATCCTCATTGCTGCATAGAAGAATTACGTCCTGGAAGCACCGCTAAGTGCCAAACCTGCTGCAGGAGGAACACCAGATGTTATGAACACCTGGCAGAGCAAAGCTGATGACTACTTGATAGTTCAGTGTGCCATGCTTTACGGCTTAGAACAGGGACTGCAACAACATTTTAAACGTCATGGAGCATATGAGATGTTCCAAGAGTTGAAGTTAATATTTCAAGCAAATGCCCGGATTGGGATATATGAAGTCTCCAATAAGTTCTATAGCTGCAAGATGGAGAAGAATAGTTCTGTCAGTGAGCATATACTCAAAATGTCTGGGTATCATAATCATTTGACTCAACTGGGAGTTAATCTTCCTGTTGATAGTGTCATTGACAGAGTTCTTCAATCACTGCCACCAAGCTACAAAAGCTTCATGATGAACTATAATATGCAAGGGATGAATAAGACAATTCCCGAGCTCTTCGTAATGCTAAAGGCCGCGGAGGTAGAAATCAAAAAGGAGCATCAAGTGTTGATGGTCAATAAGACCGCCAGTTTCAAGAAAAAGGGCAAAGGGAAGAAGAAAGGGAACTTTAAGAAGAACAGCAAACAAGTTGCTGCTCAGGAGAAGAAACCCAAGCCTGGACCTAAGCCTGAGACTGAGTGCTTCTACTACAAACAGACTGGTCACTGGAAGCGGAACTGCCCCAAGTATTTGGCGGATAAGAAGGATGGCAAGGTGAACAAAGGTATATGTGATATACATGTTATTGATGTGTACCTTACCAGAACTCGCAGTAGCACCTGGGTATTTTATACTAGTTCTGTTGCTAATATTTGCAACTCGAAACATGGACTATGGATTAAGCAAAAACTGGCTAAGGATGAGGTGACGATGTGCGTGGGAAATGGTTCCAAAGTCGATGTGATCGTCGTCGGCACGCTGCCTCTACATCTACCTTCGGGATTAGTTTTAGACCTAAATAACTGTTATTTGGTGCCATCGTTGAGCATGAACATTATATCTAGATCTTGTTTAATGCGAGATGGTTATTCATTTAAATCTAAGAATAATGGTTGTTCTATTTATATGAGTAATATCTTTTATGGTCATGCACCCTTAAAGAGTGGTCTATTTTTGATGAATCTCGATAGTAGTGATACACATATTCATAATGTTGAAGCCAAAAGATGCAGAGTTGATAATGATAGTGCAACTTATTTGTGGCACTACCGTTTGGGTCATATTGGTATAAAGCGCATGAAGAAACTCCATACTGATGGACTTTTGGAATCACTTGATTATGAATCACTTGGTACTTGCGAACCATGCCTCATGGGCAAGATGACTAAAACACCGTTCTCTGGAGAGCGAGCGACTGATTTGTTGGAGATCATACATACTGATGTATGTGGTCTAATGAATGTTGAGGCTCGTGGTGGGTACCGTTATTTTCTCACCTTCAGATATGATTTAAGCAGATATGGGTATATCTACTTAATGAAACATAAGTCTGAAACATTTGAAAAGTTCAAAGAATTTTAGAGTGAAGTTGAAAATCATCGTCACAAGAAAATAAAGTTTCTACGATCTGATCGTGGAGGAGAATATTTGAGTTACGAGTTTGGTCTACATTTGAAACAATGCGGAATAGTTTCACAACTCACGCCACCCGGAACACCACAGCGTAATGGTGTGTCTGAACGCGTAATCATACTTTACTAGATATGGTGCGATCTATGATGTCTCTTACTGATTTACCGCTATCATTTTGGGGTTATGCTTTAGAGACGGCCGCATTCACGTTAAATAGGGCACCATCAAAATTCGTTGAGACGACACCTTATGAACTATGGTTTGGCAAAAAACCAAAGTTGTTGTTTCTTAAAGTTTGGGGCTGCGATGCTTATGTGAAAAAGCTTCAACCTGATAAGCTCGAACCCAGATCGAAGAAATGTGTCTTCATAGGATACCCAAAAAAACAGTTGGGTACACCTTCTATCACAGATCCGAAGGCAAGACATTCATTGCTAAGAATGGATACTTTCTAGAGAAGGAGTTTCTCTCGAAAGAAGTGAGTGGGAGGAAAGTAGAACTTGATGAGGTAATAGTACCTGCTCCCTTATTGGAAAGTAGTTCATCACAGAAACCGGTTCCTGTGACGTCTACACCAATTAGTGAGGAAGTTAATGATGATGATCATGAAACTTCAGATCAAGTTGTTACTGAACCTCGTAGGTCAACCAGAGTAAGATTCGCACGAGAGTGGTATGGTAATCCTGTTCTGGAGGTTATGTTGCTAAACCATGACGAACCTGCGAACTATGAAGAAGCGATGGTGAGCCCAGATTCCGCAAAATGGCTTGAAGCCATGAAATCTAAGATGGGATCCATGTATGAGAACAAAGTGTGGACTTTGGTTGACTTGCCCGTTGATCGGCAAGCCATCGAGAATAAATGGATCTTCAAGAAGAAGACTGGCGCTGATGGTAATGTTACTGTCTATAAAGCTCGACTTGTTGCAAAAGGTTTTCGACAAGTTCAAGGGATTGACTACAATGAGACCTTCTCGCCCGTAGCGATGCTTAAGTCTATCCGAATCATGTTAGCAATTGCCGCATTTTATGATTATGAAATTTGGCAAATGGATGTCAAAACTGCATTCCTGAATGGATTTCTGGAAGAAGAGTTGTATATGATGCAACCGGAAGGTTTTGTCGATATCAAGGGAGCTAACAAAGTGTGCAAGCTCCAGCGATCCATTTATGGACTGGTGCAAGCCTCTCGGAGTTGGAATAAACGTTTTGGTAGTGTGATCAAAGCATATGGTTTTATACAGACTTTTGGAGAAGCATGTATTTACAAGAAAGCGAGTGAGAGCCCTGTAGCATTTCTGATATTATATGTGGATGACATATTGTTGATTGGAAATGATATAGAATTTCTGGATAGCATAAAAGAATATTTAAATAAGAGTTTTTTCAATGAAAGACCTCGGTGAAGCTGCTTATATATTGGGCATCAAGATCTATAGAGATAGATCGAGACGCTTAATTGGACTTTCACAAAGCACATACCTTGACAAAGTTTTGAAGAAGTTCAAAATGGATCAAGCAAAGAAAGGGTCCTTGCCTGTGTTACAAGGTGTGAAGTTGAGTAAGACTCAATGCCCGACCACTACAGAAGATAGAGAGAAAATGAAAGATGTTCCCTATGCTTCAGCCATAGGCTCTATCATATATGCAATGCTGTGTACCAGACCTGATGTGTGCCTTGCTATTAGTTTAGCAGGCAAAGTAATCCAGGAGTGGATCACTGGACAACGGTCAAGAACATCCTGAAATACCTGAAAAGGGCGAAGGATATGTTTCTCGTTTATGGAGGTGACAAAGAGCTCGTCGTAAATGGTTACATCGATGCAAGCTTTGACACTGATTCGGACGATTCTAAATCGCAAACCGGATACGTGTTTTATTAAACGGTGGAGCTGTCAGTTGGTGCAGTTCTAAACAAAGCGTCGTAGCGGGATCTACATGTGAAGCGGAGTACATAGCTGCTTCAGAATCATCAAATGAAGGAGTCTGGATGAAGGAGTTCATATCCGATCTAGGTGTCATACCTAGTGCATCGGGTCCAATGAATATCTTTTGTGACAATACTGGTGCAATTGCTTTGGCAAAGGAATCCAGATTTCACAAGAGAACCAAGCACATCAAAAGACGCTTCAACTCCATCCGGGATCAAGTCCAGGTGGGAGACATAGAGATTTGCAAGATACATACGGATCTGTTTATCCTCGAGGACGTGCTATTCTGTTGTTGTATGTTGATGATATCAAACTGACTGGTGATTACTCCGTTACCATATCGCTGATCAAGTGCCGCCTTCATCAATTATTTGCTATGAAGGCACTGACGCGCCCTAACCCTTTTCTTGGCTTGGAGGTCGCACATTCTCTGAATGTTGCAGACCCGTTGACTAAGCCTCTTCCATGAGCAAAACATGGTCAGCACCAAGGCTCCATGGGTGTTAGAATCATTACTGTGCAATCTAGATTATTGAATCTAGTGCAAGTGGAAGACTGAAGGAAATATGCCCTAGAGGCAATAATAAAGTTATTATTTATTTCCTTATATCATGATAAATGTTTATTATTCATGCTAGAATTGTATTAACTGGAAATATGATACATGTCTGAATACATAGACAAACAAAGCATCACTAGTATGCCTCTACTTGACTAGCTCGTTAATCAAAGATGGTTATGTTTCCTAGCCATAGACAAAGAGTTGTCATTTGATTAACGGGATCACATCATTAGGAGAATGATGTGATTGACTTGACCCATTCTGTTAGCTTAGCACTTGATCGTTTAGTTTGTTGCTATTGCTTTCTTCATGACTTATACATGTTCCTATGACTATGAGATTATGCAACTCCCGTTTACCGGAGGAACACTTTGTGTGCTACCAAACGTCACAACGTAACTGGGAGATTATAAAGGTGCTCTACAGGTGTCTCCGAAGGTACTTGTTGGGTTGACGTATTTCGAGATTAGGATTTGTCACTCCGATTGTCGGAGAGGTATCTCTGGGCCCACTCGGTAATACACATCACTTAAGCGTTGCAAGCATTGCAACTAATGAATTAGTTGCGGGATGATGTGTTAAGGAATGAGTAAAGAGACTTGCCGGTAACGAGATTGAACTAGGTATTGAGATACTGATGATCGAATCTCGGGCAAGTAACATACCGATGACAAAAGGAACAACGTATGTTGTTATGCGGTTTGACCGATAAAGATCTTCGTAGAATATGTAGGAGCCAAGATGAGCATCCAGGTTCCGCTATTGGTTATTGACCGGAGAAGTGTCTCGGTTATGTCTACATAGTTCTCGAACCCGTAGGGTCCGCACGCTTAAAGTTCGATGACGGTTATATTAGGAGTTTATGGTTTTTGATGTACCGAAGGTAGTTCGGAGTCCCGGATGTGATCACAAACATGATGAGGAGTCTCGAAATGTTTGATACATAAAGATCGATATATTGGACGACTATATTTGGATATCGGAATGGTTCCGGATGAGATCGGGATAATACCAGAGCACCGGGAGGTTATCGGAACCCCCCGGGAGGTATATGGGCCTTAATGGGCTTTAGTGGAAAGGAGGGGAAAGGAGCAAGGGAGGGGGCTCCCCCAAGCCCAATCCGAATTGGGAGGGGGGCGCCCCCCTTTCCTTCCTCCCTCCTTCCTCTTCCTTCCCTCTCCCTCTCCAAATAGGAAAAGGAGGAGTCCTACTTTCCGTGGGAGTAGGACTCCCCCCTTGGGCGCGCCTCCTCCCCTGGCCGGCCCTCTCCTACCCTCCTTTATATATGGAGGAGAGGGGCACCCCATAGACACAACAATTGATCTCTTGGATCTTTTAGCCGTGTGCGGTGCCCCTCTCCACCATAGTCCACCTCGATAATATTATAGCGGTGTGCTTTGGCGAAGCCCTGCGACGGTAGAACATCAACATCGTCACCACGTAGTCATGCTGACGGAACTCTCCCTCAAAGCTTGGCTGGATCGGAGTTCGAGGGACGTCATCGAGTGGAACGTGTGCAGAACTCGGAGGTGTCGTGCGTTTGGTACTTGATCGGTCGGATCGTGAAGACGTACGACTACATCAACCGCGTTGTGCTAACGCTTCCGCTTTCGGTCTACGAGGGTACGTAGACTCACTCTCCCCTCTTGTTGCTATGCATCACCATGATCTTGCGTGTGCGTAGGATTTTTTTTGAAATTACTACGTTCCCCAACAAGGAGTACTATTAAATATGCTAGTGCATGTTAATCCCAAAGGTGCTACCAATATATTATTATGCACAACCTATAATCCCATTTTAATTACAATTGACACCTCCATGATATCTCTAACACTCACTGATGGAGAGACTTACAAACTTGAGATAGTGGTACCTGAACATACATTGAGATCATTTTGTCCTTTAATATAAGGTAACATATTTGCGTATATATCAAACTTTTGTTGTCTGCAAATAACAAAATCTATGAAATGAACTGAAACATGAGTTTATCCTTACGTGCATGTTCCTCCCTTATTAGGAAGGTTTTGGTTTGGAGGAATCTTGTAGGATTTCTAGAGGATAGGAATTTTGTAGTAAATATTCCTATGGAGTTGTTTGGTTTGTAGAAATTGATTCCTATTCCTATATAGGATAGGAATCAATCCTTCACATTTCAAAAGAAAAAAAAACATTAGCCTAGACTTAATGGAAAAACTCATATCCTATGAATCAAGTGACATCTCTTTCCCTATAGGAAGTGAGATGCATGTCATCTCATTTCCTATGATTTTCTTATTCCTATGATATTACTACCCTATAAACCAAAGGAGGCCTAATTAGAAGAGAAGGTGTGGACTGGTGGGATTTGCATTGGAGAACTCCCGCGTAACCCGGCTATAGAATCTCGGCCCTGCACACGCCCTTGCGAAGTTCGAAGCAACTTTACTTTGCATAATCTCTGAAATCCAATCCTTTGGTTTCTAGGAATTCTATAGGATAGAATTTGCAGAGGAAAAATTCCTTTGAAGCCCTTTGGTTTGTAGGAATGGATTCCTATTCCTATGTAGGATGAGAATCAATCCTTCACATTTTGGAGGGAAAAATATTAGCTTAGATTCAATGGAAAAATTTCTATCCTATGCATCAAATGACATCTCTTTCTCCATAGGAATTGAGATGCATGTCATCTCATTTCCTATGACTTTTCTATTCCTATAACATTCCTATTCTATGAACCAAAGGAGGCTAGCTCTCTACCTAACCCACTGATCTGACATTGCAAGTAGTCGACGCGAAGTATCCATAAGAGCAAGTACAATAATGTGACATCTGTGGGTTGTAAGACATTAAATATTATACTTTGGTTGAGTTGGAGAAGAGAGTAGTGAAGTGAGCTACACATTAACAGCCTGCTGCAGCACATGCTGCTAGAGACTACTACTGTACTGGCCGGCTATACGTTGTAGTATGTGGAGAGTAAAGTGAGGCAAGTATAAAAAATAGTATATTTATATCTACTATTCTACTTGCCGGCTATAAGCTTGATTATAAATGACGTGACAACATCATATTGCCAGCAGCTGGTTGTATTATTAACCATGCTCTAACAATAGTGAGTTTTTTTAGCAAACAATGAGAGTGTAGTGACCCCGCAGAAAAGAGAATGTGTGTAGTGAACTAGTGCATCGATGAGTATCAAATACGTGGTTTCTCGTAAGTGTCGTTAAATAAGATGAGTACTTTTTGTTTTTTGGGGGTGGGGAGGGGGTACCGATAAGTTTAGCATTTTCTTCTCAAACGTTCTGTCAGTTAAGAAATGGTGTGCGTTTTGTTTTCCCTTTACATGTTGTTTTACTTTTGCAACCTTATGTTGCCTACAGTAGTTGTAATAATCCCTTCGTTTTTATTTACGCTGCATATTAGATTTGATTGAAGTCAAACTTCATAATGTTTGACCAAGTTTATTGAAAGCAATATAAATATTTACCATAACAAATCTATATGATGTAAAAGTAGATTCAACAATGAATCTAATGTTATTGATTTGTTATTGTCTATGTAAATATTTTTGTTTATGAACTTTGTCAAAGTTTACAAACCTTGACTTTGACCAAAACTAATATGCGGACTAAATAAAAATGGAGGGAGTATCTTCCATTTGTTTAAAAAAATTGTTACTTGTCGTGATTCACTCCGCGAGCACTAAAACGTTACTACATTTAGTCTAAATGTAATTCATGTGAGTTTTTCCGTGAGAACTATTGGTTCCACTCGTACTAGACTAGTAGTGATCTGTTCTAGAAGCACTATTTTCTTTGTTCTCCTTGCTCTATATTTTGTTTGACCTGGGGTCATGATTTATTCCAATTAGTCCAATTTTTTTGTGCGTGGTCATGGTTTGTTCCACGAGCACATAATTCATTTTCAAAGGTAATCATGAGACCTGGGTGGCTAGGTGTGTGCCTTGATTGCATAGTCAAAGAATAGAATATATCATACATTTTTCATGATATTTTCTAAGAATTTTATATAACAGACGTGTACATCTTGAGGTATGATTTTTGTAGTACATATATATAATGTAAAAAAGTTATTACAATAGAATTGCTTGGTTCGGTTTTTGGAATTTGCCTGGTCCTCTCGGGGGACAGGGTGGCCACGAAAAATTGTTATTACATTTTAGTGTACATTTTATTTGTGGTGCAAGGCGAGGGTGGGAATATCTGATTTTTTTATGATGGACACAAGGGACGACAAACATTTAAGAAAAATCATTTACAACTTCAAAATAAAACAATCCCACACTTGGAGCTTTATTCGCATATAAAACAAATTCACCATTCACCACCATTCCAACACACACGACATCAACTACAAGAGGAGTGTGTGTCTCCAATCTCAACGCCCTTTACTCGTAGACCCAAAAAACTCGATCATGCATGTAATTCCTTTAGAATGATAAAACCGACATGCACCCAAAGATATTTTTTCCATGCTACATGGCCAAAATATCCGGGTTGTCTGATCAGAGACATACATTGCTGGCTCTAAGGAAAGAGAATAATGATGCCCACCTAGGGTCTCTTATTATTGGGCCTTAAGTTATATGCGGTGAATATATTCAAATTCACTTTAGTAGGGAAAAAGATATATTATTATTGTGTATCTATATATGATTTTCTGAGTTAAAACGGGCAATACCAAAATCCTTATGAGTTGACCAGATTCTGTAGAAGTTAATGTGAGGAGTCAAAGTCGCTATTACTTTTGGGGTTGAATTGAATATTCTAATGTAGTTGTGGATCAAACCAACAAAACAATTATATGCACATCTTTTACAAGCGATACTTACTAAGTACATTGTCAACATTTTTATGTAGACTCCATCTATTGAACCAAGAAAGTAGAAAAGTGTAAGTGCATCTAGTGCCACCCCTAATTGGTTTTGGAGTATTGACAACAAACTTGGTTGAGGGACTAATGTGTTTGTGAGAATTGCAGGATAACACAGGTAGTAGTCCCTCATTGATTCAGTTTACCTACCAGAGATGACTCCTAAAAATGTGTGAAGACATTGAAGACAATAGTGGTCTGTGAAGATATTCACAACGAAGATTATGACTCGAGAAGACATTCATGTGAAGACTATGGAGTGCGAAGACATAGTTGTTTTGTAGTTTCCTTTTCCTCTTTGTTCAGTCATAGGAACCACCGCACTACTAAGTGGGGTCCAAGTGAACAAAGTTAGAGTGACTGAGATGATGCTCAACCAAATCATATGTCTTCATGTGAAGACAATGAGAGCAAATCTTATCCAATGCTGGATGAGTCAGCTTTACTTGTAGCCCAAGTCAAGCTGCCGCGTGTGTTTGAAATCTGACCATTAGACATGTGCCAGTTCCTTAGTGACCCAGGGTCATTTCAGACAAATCAGCTCGGGTTGCCTCCTGGCTATAAATAGCCCACCCCCTACATCATAAATTGGTGGCTGCTCAGAGTTAGTGCATGACTTTTGTCGTTTGAGAGCAATCCACCTCCGAAGCATTTGGGAGAAAAATCCTTGCGAGGACAAAGCCATAAACACCCAGAGCCAAAGAGTGTTAGGCATCACTGAAGTCTTTCTGTCTGCGTGATCTGAAGACTTGTTACACTTGAGGATTGTGAATCCTCGAGCCGGTTAGGCGTCGCATTCTGAGCATCCAAGAGTTATTGTGGATTGCCGGTGAATGAAGTTTGTGAAGGTTTGGAAGTCTCCCTTGAAGACTTACCAGAGTGATTGGGAGAGGACTATGTGTCCTTAGCTCAAGGGGAATAAGGTGAAGACGCGGTCTTCTGAGTTGAATCTTGGCCTCCCTAACCAGACGTACAGTTGTCACAACAACTGGAACTGGTCCAATAAATCCTTGTCCTCACCAAGCAACTGGTTCTATCCTTTACCTCTCTTTACTTACAGTTTTTCTTCATGAAGTCATTGCATGCTTGCATGATCTTATTGACTTCATTGTGTGAAGACTGTTGATGTTTGGCTTCATACTATCTTCCATCCTGATCCATACTACCTAGCTGATGATAGTCTTCGTGCTTTCACTTTATTGCTTACTTGACTATGCCTTGTCTAGTGTAGTCTACTTTCCGCTGCATATCAATAGGTTCATTTCTACTGTTTGTCTTCAAAGCCCCGTGTTTTGAAGACTTTCATAAAAATTGCCTATTCACCCCCCCTCTAGTCAATAATTAGTACTTTCAATTGGTATTAGAGCAAGGTGCTCCCTTGTTATATGTGATTCGATTTAACCACCTGGAGTTTTAGCTATGTCGACTGCAGGGATAATCAAAGTCTCCGCTACGTGCCCTGTCTTCGATGGCACTGATTACCCCTACTGGAAGAATAAGATGCACATGCATCTCGAAGCCATTGATGTCGATCTCTGGTATGTCGTCAAGAACGGCATTCCCAAGGCCGGTGAAGGTGTCACCCTTGCTGATGTCAAGAAGTTCATTCAACTGGATTCTACTGCGAAGAACATCATCTGTGATCATCTGACCAAAGGACAGTATGGTCGTGTGAGTGCTCTATAAACTGTGAAGCTAGTTTGGGACTGGCTCTCCAAGGTCAATGAAGGCGTCTCAACCCAGAGAGACTCGAGGATCAGTGTTCTTCGCAACCTCTTCAACCGCTTCAAGAGAAATGACAATGAGAATGTTCAGCTGATGTTTGATCGCCTCACTGACATCACAAATGAGCTTCATGCACTCGGTGCCACTGAGATCACCAAGCATGAAATCGTCAAGACACTCTTGAGATCACTTGACAGCTCATTTTACACCCTGGCCGTAATGATTCAAGAACGCCCTGACTTCAAGACTCTCGATCCGTCTGACATACTTGAGAGACTCAACACACATGAGTTCCAGTTATCTGAGAAAAGAGATATCTATGGTCCCAACTATGGCCAAACTCGTGCTTTGAAGGCAAAGGCTGTTTCCTCATCTGAAGAAGAATCTAACTGCAGTTCTAAGGATCCTAAAGACATTGGAAAGGAACTTGCCATGTTAGTGAAGAAGTTCCAGAGGTTCACCAAGAAGTAAGGCTTCAGACAGTCTTTGAGATCCAGCTCAAGAAATGATGAAGCTTCCTCCCGTGACTCAAGAAGAGAACGTGCCACGAGTGCAAGAAACCTGGTCACTACATCTCTGAATGTCCTCAATGGGACAATGAGAACAAGAAGAAGAAGAAGAGCAAGGAATATGATTCTGATGACAAGAAGAATAAGAAATCCTCAAAGTCTTCTTCCAAGTCTTCGTCGAAGTCTTCATCACACAAGAAGAGCTCATCCAGCAAGGCTCGTGCGTTTGTTGGCAAGGAGATGGATTCAGAGGAGGAGTCTGCATCTGAGGAAGTGGATGTCCTCTAGAGTCTAGCTTCAACATACGTCGCCAAGTCCATCTTCAACACTGAAGACGATGTCCTAGTCACCAACGCTGATGCTAATGATGAGGATGACTCTGCACCCACCTACTGCTTCATGGCACGTGGTGCCAAGGGTACGATACCAAAGGCTTCTGAATGGATTATGGACAGTGGATGCACTAACCACATGACTGGTGATCGAAGACTTCTCATGGACTCAACCTTACGTCCATCTGACAAGAGTCACATCACATTTGCTAACACAGGTAAAAGCAAGGTATTGGGTCTAGGTAGAGTTGCAATATCAAAGGATCAGCACATGGATAAAGTGATGCTTGTTGAATCCCTTGGTTTCAGCTTAATGTCTGTCTCAATGCTTTGTGATCTGAATATGGTAGTAATATTTGGAAAATATCGTTGCCTTGTGCTTATGGAATCTGACGAATCTCTGGTCTTTGAAGGGTACCGAAAAGATGATATGTACATGGTAGATTTCTCAGCAGGACCACAGTTGGCCGTATGTCTTCTAGCAAAAGCTTCAGAGTGCTGGCTCTGGCATCGGAGGCTAGGGCTTGCTAGCATGAGGAACTTATACACTCTCGCAAAGAAGAAACACATCGTAGGCATCGAGGGCGTCAAGTTCAAGAAGGATCATCTATGTGGTGCCTCTGAAGCTGGAAAGATGACAAGGGCCAAACATCCCTCGAAGACAATCATGACGACTTCTCAACCCTTCGAGCTGCTTCACATGGACTTATTTGGCCCTACTCACTACTCTACTCTCACTACCACTGCTTGCCTCTATGGCTTCGTCATTGTTGATGATTATTCAAGATACACATGGGTGCATATAATCCTTTACAAGAATGAAGTGCAGGATGTCTTCAGACGATTCGCCAATCGAGCCATGACGAACTATGGCATCAAGATCAAGCACATCCGAAGTGATAATGGCACAGAGTTCAAGAACACATGCCTCAACACTTATCTTGATACATTGGGCATCAGTCATGAGTTCTTAGCTCCATACACACCTCAGCAGAATGGCATCGTGGAGCGCAAGAACGGAACACCCATTGAGATGGCTCAAACGATGCTCGATGAGTACAAGACTGCAAGGAAGTTCTGGCCTGAAGCCATTGATACTGCATGCCACGTCATCAATCGTGTTTATCTTCACAAGCTTCTAAAGAAGACATCCTATGAGATTCTAACTGCTAAGAAGCCAAATGTAAGCTACTTCAGAGTATTTGGTGCGAGGTGCTGGATCAAGGATCCACATCACACTTCAAAATTTGCACCGAAAGCACATGAAGGTTTTATGCTTGGTTACAAAAAGGATTCGCACTCCTACAGAGTCTTAAACCTCTTTCACTATAAATTGGTTGAAACTGTGGATGTGCGGTTCAATGAAACTAACGGCTCGCAAAGAGAGCACCTGCCAAATGTGCTAGATGAAGTCTCACCAAGTGAATCCATCAAACTTATGGGTACTGGAGAAATCATACCTTCAAAGGCACATGCTGAAGAGCAACTCATCATTTCTGCGCCAAATCAACCTGAAGACTCTGCTCAGCCTGAAGCCAATGCTTAAGATGAAGACAATGATCAGCAAGGGTAAAATCTTCGTCCAGTTCATCCTCGTGTTGCAAATGAAGTACAAATTGAGACGATAATTGATAGCATCAATGCACCTGGTCCCCTCACTCGTTCAAGAGCAACACAGCTAGCAAATTTCTGTGTGAACTTTACATTTGTCTCTATATCTGAACCCAAGAAAGTTACTGAAGCCTTCATGGAACCTGAATGGATTCAAGCTATGCAGGAAGAGCTTCAACAGTTCGAGCTGGACAATGTATGGGAACTGGTCAAGCGTCCTGATCCTCGCAAGCACAATATCATAGGCACAAATGGATCTATCGCAACAAACAAGATGAGCATGGTCAAGTTGTCAGAAACAAGGCTCGTCTCGTTGCTCAAGGATACACTCAAGTTGAAGGGATTGACTTCAATGAAACATTTGCTCCGGTGGCTAGGCTTGAAGCCATTCGCATACTGCTAGCCTATGCCAACCATCACAATATCCTCCTATACCAAATGGATGTGAAGAGTGCCTTTCTCAATGGCAAGATTGAATAAGAAGTGTATGTTGCACAACCACCTGGCTTTGAAGATCCAAAACATCCTGACATGGTATACAAGCTCAACAAGGCACTGTATGGCCTCAAACAAGCCCCTCGTGCTTGGTATGACACACTCAAAGACTTCCTGAAGAGCAAAGGCTTCAAACCTGGTTCCTTGGATCCCACTCTCTTCACAAATACATACGATGGTGAACTATTTGTGTGCCAGATTTATGTGGATGACATTATCTTCGGCTGCACTGACAAAAGATATAGTGATGAGTTTGGGCACATGATGCAAGAGCAATATCAGATGTCCATGATGGGTGAGATGAAGTTCTTCCTTGGTCTTCAAATCCGTCAGCAAAGCAACGACATATTCATATCTCAAGAAATATACCTCAAAGATTGCCTGAACAAGTTTGGAATGCAAGACTACAAGGGATACACAATGCCAATGCCAACCAAAAGTCATCTGGGCCCGGGCGACAATGGTAAAGAGTTCGACCAAAAGGTATACCGCTCCATGATTGGTTCTTTACTCTATTTATGTGCATCTAGGCCAGATATCATGCTTAGCATTTACATGTGTGCCTGATTCCAAGCGGCGCCAAGGGAATCGCATCACTTAGCTGTGAAGCGAATTCTTCGATATTTGGCTTACACCCCAACACTAGGATTATGGTATCCAAAGGGCTCAGAGTTTGATCTAGTTGGATTCTCGGATGCTGACTATGCTGGTGACAAGGTTGACCGCAAGTCTAGATCAGGCACATCTCACTTTCTTGGACGATCTCTTGTCTGTTGGTCTTCAAAGAAGCAGAACTGTGTGTCTCTCTCCACTGCTAAATCTGAATACATTGCTGCTGGATCTTACTGTGCTCAGCTCCTATGGATGAAGCAAACTCTCAAGGACTATGGCATCCATCTGAAGCAAGTATCTCTACTGCGACAACGAAAGCGCCATCAAAATTGCCAACAACCCAGTTCAACATTCGAAGACAAAGCACATTCAGATCCGTCATCACTTTCTCAGAGATCATGTCATGAAGGAAGATATTGATATCATTCACGTCAACACGGAAGAGCAATTGGCAGATATCTTCATAAAGCCCTTGGATGAGAAAAGGTTTTGCAAGTTACGGTGTGAGCTAAATATCTTAGAATCCTCAAATGTCCTGTGATTGGACACACATCCTAACACTTATGCATGTTGATGACTTAGATGTGCAACACACGAAGTAACGTATATCTTCACTCAATGAAGACATACCCTCTAAGTGTGAATACATTAATGCGGAACTTAACTTCAGAGCGCCACGATAATTGTGCGTCGTGTCTGGGTCTAATACTTCCTATACGGTGGGTAACGCCACCACCAAACTCTTGTTTGAAGTGTTTTTATTAGCATCACATTTGCATAGTCTTCGCATTTGGTTTGTCTTCAACACTGATTTGGTGTCATGTTTATCTTTGAAGTGTTGATTTGGTCTCATACTGATATATACATATATTTGTGTTATGTCCTCTACAGCATTCACTTATAGCTATGTCTTCTTGCTCGAATCTTTTGATCTAAGTGAATGTGATCGGACCCTAACCCCCTCTATGCTTCTACCTCAGATTCTATCTATCCAAATCATATGCATTCTATTGAAACCTGTCATTTGTCTTCTCTGAGTCCTTGTCAGCTGAAGACAAAGAGATAAACGTTTAAATCTGTTTTCAATGACATATCCTTTTTGCCTGAATACCGGTGAAGCCGGACGACCACCCGACAATCCAGGCGTGTGTGGGAACATGGAACAACTTTCAATGAGTTGCATGCGTGCCACGTGTCCTTCAGATGTGAACCGCCAGGGGCACCTGCGTAATAACGCTGTGACGTCCCTGTCCTTATAAATACACACCTCACTGCGGTCATTATCTCTTCTTCCACCTCTTCTCCTCGCACCAAAACCCTAGCGCCTCCGCTAGCTCGCGTCAACGCTGGAGACGAAGCGCTTAGCTGCCCGACATCTTCGACGTTGTCCTCACACCGGCCACGGACCTCGTCCTCTCTGCCACCGCCGTAGGTGTCTTCCGTTGCCAAGTTAGAGCGTGGGAGACTGAACTGCTCGGCCTCTCTCTCTCCTTCTCGTCTAGCAGTTCATCAAGCGGTAATTAAAACTTATTTTTTACTGCCTTTTTGATCCGTCAAATCCATTCACTTCATCCAAAAGTAGTTTCTTCACTTTCATATCTGGATCTGTCCATGTTTGCATCTCATATCATGCCAAGTATATTCACTTATGATTCACAACTAGTTAGATTCCTTACTTATACTTATTCATGGATTCGTACAAATCTGGAACCGACTCCCTTCAAATAAGTGAATGTCTTCGCACTATGAGGTCAATGTCTTCAAACCGATTTATCTTCAAATCTTCTAAGAATTCATATGACCTCTTCCCCTTCCCTCGCACCTTAATGCTGTCACATGTACATGTCCATGGGAGAATCCCTCGGTTCTCATAGTGTGCATTCATTTGCAGAGTTTTTGCAACGTCACATCAACTCTCCTGAAGCCAGTTCCTGTCTGACCAGCAAGAGGAAGCCATTTACAGTCTTGAAGCTGTTTAGTCTGAATCCAATGGCCACTGAAAAGTCTGTAAGGAAGGGTGGCAGGCAGTGCCGTGGAGATACAGCCAAGGATCTGCCTCCAGATCTGTTTGAGCAATACAAGTCAGATCCTGAAGAAACCTATGGCGAGTGCAAGACCCGAATCCAATGGATTCGAAGATATTGGGCGGAGCAATGGTTCATGTATAGATTTGTGACTTCTGAATATGCTAAAAAGAACGCCATCAAGGGCCCCTGGGGAGATATTCTATACAGAAATCTGCAGCCCAAGTCCAAGCCCGAAGCCATTGCTCAAGGCTTCTATCCATGCATGCTCCGAGGGCCACAGCCCGAAAATGCTGACCCATCATCTTTGTTGTGGTGTCATGACAACAATCTCTTCAAGCACAACTATCAGTTTGCAAAAGAGTCAGCAAAGAAAAACAAGAAGGACCTTGGACTCAATTTCAACCCTGGTCTGCCTGCTCCAAGGGCTAATGGCACCCACGATGCCAATCCCAATGAAATCGGCCCCTTCTACAACCTCTCACGCCTCATCACTCACATTGTTGTACAGGGGGCTACGGTGGATCACTCAGCTGACGACACAGATTCTGATGAAGCGCCAGCTCCACCTCAGTCGCAGAAGCAAAAGAAATCAAAGGCTTCAAAGCCCTCTGCCGAACCAAAAGTTTCGCATGTGAAGCCATTGGCAACTGCACCTCCTGAACCCAGTGTGCAATCTGAAGATCTCTCTCGTGTCTCCAAGAAGACGGAGAAGCCCAATAAGAAGAAGCCCATGAAGATTTCTGGGCATGAACTTACTCCAGTTGTCGTTCTGCAGAACAAAGATGAAACCATTGATCTCTCTAGTGATGAAGATCTTGGTGATGATGCCCTTGAGCTGCTGATCAAGAGCAAGCAAGAGGCGGAGATCTTCAACGATCTGCCCCTCTTTGATGTGGATATTCTGAACCACTTCATCGATGAATGGTTTGATGACCCAAGCCTCAGCATTGATGATCTTCAGCTGCCAGTTGACATCAACGTCACCTTCCATAGAGCCATTGCTAATGAGTTGGCCTTGGCTCAGAAGATTGTCGAGCTGAAGAACAAAATTGATTTTGAGAAGGCACGGTTCAAGAAGCACATGGCAAAGCTCAGCGTGGCCGATGTTCAAAGCTTCAAGAAGATGTTACATGAGCTCAAGGAACAGTTTCACAAGAAACGTGAAGAAGAAAAAGGTTCAAGATAGCAGATGAAATACTTCGCAGAGAAATCTGTTCAAGCACACAATGAGGCAGAGAAGCGCAAGGCACTGGGGTGCCCTAGTATCGACCCCAGAATGGCTGCCAAACAGAAGAAGAAGTTTGCTGCGGCCTGAACTGAAGCACCACGGCAGGAAGAACCTCGCATTGTCTTCCCTGCCAGCATGACAGGCTCGAAGCGTAAGGTCCCCTCAGCAGCTTCAGAGCTGAAGAAAACAAGGGCAGCTGAAGCCGAAGCCAAGAAGCGCAAGCACAAGAATGATTCTGATGATGCTCCGTCAAAGAAGAAACTGAAAAAGGCTTCAAAGAAAGAGCGCGTTGCGGCCTCCGAGCCTCTTGTGGTCGAGCCCATTTCGGTTGCTCGTCCTACCTCCACGAGCCAAGAGCATCGTCTAGTGATTCACGAGCCTGCTACCACAGAGGCCCCTGAAGATAAAGAAGTACCAGCTTTTGACCCCACCACAGCTGAAGACATTGGTCGTCAAGACAATGTAGAAAATGATGAAGTCCTTCCTCAAATCGAGCACCAACCGGTATCATTGCCTGTTCTCACGAGCAGCGAACTCATCAGCATTGGTCGTCCTTTGACGCCAATTGCTCAGAATGAATCGTGGGTTGATCACCCTCAACAAGACACCCCCATTCAAGATGAAACTCCCAGAACTCCAACCCCTCAAGTCACCACTCCGGTGCTTGACGACGACTACATGGTGCAGACCACTCCATCCCCACAGGCGTCGCCCGCATTCCGCAGGCTTCGCAAAGGCCCTAGTCCTCAGGTCACCATGTCAAGCATTGCAGAAGGAGAAGTGCAACAAAGCTCAGTCGCACGTGAAGTGCTTCCTGAAGACACTCCTACTGTGAATGCCTCTGAGTCTGAAGCAAAAGTTGTTGAAGACATTCTGGCTGCATCAGCCGATGACAATCAAGAACCATAGGAAGAAAAAGAGAGAGTTGCCACATCCCCTGTCACTCAAAAAGTTGTTCTCGAGGAGAACGTGTCTATGCCCGACCCTCCTGCTACTGAAGTGGAGGTTGAAAACATTGAGGCGTCCACAAACAACACTGCTGAAGCCAGTGACGTTGTCATGGCTGAAGACACTGTGGCGCCTGATGAAGGAAATATGCCCTAGAGGCAATAATAAAGTTATTATTTATTTCCATATATCATTATAAATGTTTATTATTCATGCTAGAATTGTATTAACCGGAAACATGATACATGTGTGAATACATAGACAAACAAATTGTCACTAGTATGCCTCTACTTGACTAGCTCGTTGATCAAAGATGGTTATGTTTCCTAACCATAGACATGAGTTGTCATTTGATAAACGGGATCACATCATTAGTAGAATGATGTGATTGACTTGACCCATTCCGTTAGCTTAGCACCTTGATCGTTTAGTATGTTGCTATTGCTTTCTTCATGACTTAAACATGTTCCTATGACTATGAGATTATGCAACTCCCGTTTACCGGAGGAACACTTTGTGTGCTACCAAATGTCACAACGTAACTGGGTGATTATAAAGGTGCTCTACAGGTGTCTCCGAAGGTACTTGTTGAGTTGGCGTATTTTGAGATTAGGATTTGTCACTTCGATTGTCGGAGAGGTATCTCTGGGCCCACTCGGTAATGCACATCACTATAAGCCTTGCAAGCATTGTAACTAATGAGTTAGTTGCGGTATGATGTATTACAGAACGAGTAAAGATACTTGCCGGTAACGATATTGAACTAGGTATTGAGATACCGACGATCGAATCTCGGGCAAGTAACATACCAATGACAAAGGGAACAACGTATGTTGTTATGCGGTTTGACCGATAAATATCTTCGTAGAATATGTAGGAGCCAATATGAACATCCAGGTTCCGCTATTGGTTATTGACCGGAGACGTGTCTCGGTCATGTCTACATAGTTCTCGAACCCATAGGGTCCGCACGCTTAAAGTTTGGTGATGATCGGTATTATGAATTTATGTGATTTGATGTATCGAAGGTAGTTCGGAGTCCCGGATGAGATCTGGGACATGACGAGGAGTCTCGAAATGGTCGAGGCGTAAAGATCGATATATTGGACGACTATATTCGGACATCGGAAAGGTTCCGAGTGATTCGGGTATTTTTCGGAGTAACGGGGAGTTACGGGAATACGGGGAAGAAGTGTTGGGCCTTAATGGGCTTTAGTGGGACGGAGAGGCAGCAACTAGGAGGTGGCGTGCGCCCCTCCCAAGCCCAGTCCGAATTGGACAAGGGGTTTGGGGCGCGGCCCCCCTCTCCCTTCCTTCTCCCCTTCCCTCATTTCCCCCCTTCTCCTAGTTGGACTAGGAAAGGAGGAAACCTACTCCTACTAGGAGTAGGAATCCTACTCCCTTGGCGCGCCCCTCCTAGGGCCAGCCTCCTCCCTTGCTCCTTTATATACAGGTGTAAGTGCATCTAGTGCCACCCCTAGTTGGTTTTAGAGTATTGACGACAAACCTAGTTGAGGGACTAATGTGTTTGTGAGAATTGCAGAATAACACAGGTAGAAGTCCCTCTTTGATTCGGTTTAGCTACCAGAGATGACCCCCAAAAATGTACGAAGATATTGAAGACAATGGTGGTTCATGAAGACATTCATGTCGAAGACAATGACATATGAAGACTCCCCATGAAGCTTTTGGAACTCGAAGACTTAGATCCTTCGTAGCTTTACTTTATTCATGATTGTGTCATAGGAACCACCGTACTGTTAAGTGGGGTCCAAGAAAACCAGTCAGGATGACTGAAGTGATGCCTAATTCAAATCCTATGTCTTCGAGTGAAGACAATGAGAGAAAAATCTTGTTCAGAGTCAGACAAGTCAGCTTTACTTGCAGCCCAAGTAAAGTTGCCGTAAGAGTTCAAAATCCGAGCGTTAGTACATGTGTCAGTTCCTTAGTGACCCAGGGTCATTTCGGACAAATCAGGTCAGGGTTGCCAAGTGGCTATAAATAGCCCACCCCCACAACCATAAACGGCTGGCTGCTCAGATTTCAGTGCACGGCTTTTGTCGTTTGAGAGCAACCCACCTCGAAGCCTTTGAGAGAAAATCCTTAGTGAGGAGAAAAGCCCTAACCACCCAGAGCCAGAGTAATTGGGCATCACTTAAGTCTTCTTGTCTGAGTGATCTGAAGACTTATTACACTTGAGGACTGTGCATCCTCCAGACGGTTAGGCGTCGCGTTCTGAGCATCCAAGAGGAATTGTGGATTGCCAGTGAACGAAGTCTGTGAAGGTTTGGGAGTCTACCTTGAAGACTTACCAGAGTGATTGGGCGGGGTCTGTGTGACCTTAGCTCAAGGAGAAAACGGTGAGGACTGGGTGTCCTGAGCTGCGTGTTCAGGACTGGGTGTCCGGGACTGTGTGTCCTTTGGTTTAAATACCTAGCCGCTCCAACCAGACGTACAGTTGTCACAGCAACTGGAACTGGTCCAACATATCATTGTCTTCAACGTGTCACTGGTTTCATCTTCACCTCTCTTTACTTACCAGTACACATTGTGAAGCTATTGCATGCCTGCTTAATCTTCTGTCTTCACAACCTGACTGTATGATCTGTTCGGCTTCATAACTTCTTCCAACCTGATCCACATTACACTGAAGCTATTTGTCTCTGTGCTTTCACTGTACTGTATATTTGACTATGGCTTGCGTTGTGTAATCTACCTTCCGCTGCATAGTGATAGGCTTCAAGTCTGTTTGTCTTCATAACTTCCACGTTTTGAAGACTTTCTTAAAAATCGCCTATTCACCCCCCCTCTAGTCGATATAACGCACTTTCAATTGGTATCAGAGCAAGGTGCTCCCTTGTTCTGTGTGATTCGGTTTAACCACCTGGAGTTTTAGCTATGTCGACTGCAGGGATAATTAAAGTCTCCGCTGCGTGCCCCGTCTTCGATGGAACTGAATATCCCTACTGGAAGAATAAGATGCGCATGCATCTTGAAGCCATTGACGTCGACCTATGGTATGTCATCGAAAACGGTGTTCCCAAGGCTGGAGAAGGTGTCACTGCTGCTGATGTCAAGAAGTTCACTCAACTGGACTCCACTGCCAAGAATATTATCTGTGGTCATCTGACCAAGGGACAGTACGGCCGTGTGAGTGCCTTGAAGACATCCAAGCTGGTCTGGGACTGGCTCTCCAAGGTCAATGAAGGCATCTCAACCCAGAGAGATCAGAGAATCAGTGTTCTTCGCAATCTCTTCAACCGCTTCAAGCGAAATGACAATGAGAATGTCCAGCACACATTTGACCGGCTCACTGACATCACAAATGAGCTTCAAGCCCTCGGCGCCACTGAGATCACCAAACATGAAATCGTCAAGACGCTGCTAAGATCACTTGACAGTTCATTTGACATTCTAGCCCTGATGATTCAAGAACGTCCAGACTTCAAGACACTCGATCCGTCTGACATACTTGAGAGGCTCAACACACATGAGTTTCAGCTTTCTGAGAAAAGAGATATCTACGGTCCAAACTATGGGCGAACTCGTGCCTTGAAGGCAAAAGCTGTGTCATCATCTGAAGAGGAATCTGACAGCAGTTCTGATGATCCTGAAGACATTGGAAGGGAACTTGCAATGCTAGTGAAGAAGTTCCAGAAATTCACCAAGAAGAAAGGCTTCAGAAAGTCTTCACGATCAAGCTCAAGGAATGATGAAGCTTCTGCGCATGACTACAAGAGGAAAACTTGTCACAAATGCAAGAAAACTGGACACTTCATCTCTGAATGCCCACAGTGGGACAATGAGAACAGAAAGAAGAAGAAGAGCAAGGAATATGACTCTGACGATAAGAAGACGAAGAAATACTCAAAGTCTTCGTCAAAGTCTTCCTCAAAGTCTTCATCACACAAGAAGAGTTCATTTGGCAAGGCTCGTGCGTTTGTTGGCAAGGAAATGGATTCAGAGGAGGAGTCCGCTTCTGAGGAGGCAGAGGTGGAGTCTGAGGAGGAGTCTGATTCAGGCATTGCAAGTTTGGCTACAGCCTATGTCGCCAAGTCCATCTTCAACACTGAAGACAATGACTCCATCACCATCACCGATGCAAATGACAAGGACGACTCTACTCCCACCTACTGCTTCATGGCACGTGGTGCCAAGGTAAACACACGCACCACTCACTATCAAACATCTAGTGACGATGACTCTGGTTGTGATTCAAAACCCAGTTACAAAACACTTGCCAAAATTGCAACTGAACAACAAAAGGCCATGGAACATATTCAAAAACTGTTAGACAGAAGCGATGATCTGTTGGGTGCTGAAATGACTCGTTCTGAATCCTTAATTGAAGACATAAAAAATCTTCATGTTAAGTATCAGGAACTCGAAGATCGTCTTGAGACTCTCTCAACTACTCATGAAAAGCTTTCCTATGATTATCTTCAGAAGAAGCAAGATCTTGAGAAGTTGAGAGCGGATCATGAAGATCTTCAAAAGGAAAACGAGTCACTTCGAGCCGAACAGATCAGTTCTGCTCAGGAAGGATTTGAACCACCATGCCTTAAATGCATTGAGCGTGATAATGCTATTTCTGTTGCTGAATGTTCCACTGCTACTGCTGTTGCAATATCTTCAACTGTTGAAGTGGTAACTAACCCCTCTGCTGAGGAGACCACTGCTATTGCTGATGAAAATGCTAGGTTGAAGACATTGCTTGAAACAGGGATGTACAAAAGTCTCAAAGGACATCAGACACTATGTGATGTCCTCAAGAAGCAGATTCTGAACCGAAACCCTAGCAAAGAGGGTGTTGGGTTCGTGAGGAAAATTAATGCAGATGGCTCTTACTGGAAACCTGAGCAGTACCCCAAAACCACATGGGTTGCTGCAAAGGAATCCTCATCGGATCCATCCAATCTATCTGGCTTCACTTGTGCTAATCCAATTATCATTGATGAATCCTTTGATGCAAACTATAAACTGTTTAGGAATCAGAATGGTGAAGTATTTGCCAGGTACATTGGTACTAACTGCAGGAATGGACCGCCTATGAAGAAGATCTGGGTTCCAAAAACGTGTCTTGAGAATCTTCCTGTGAATGTCCTCATGACACCTCACATGAAGAAGACAAACCTCAGACCAAAGGCTTCATATGGTCCAAAGGGTTCATACAGGCAGAGGGCTCATCTGAGTTGCACTAACACAAATGCTTTGCAGGGAAACCATGCTCAGGCTTATGAGAGAGGTTCTTCAAACCGTCATTCTCATATGACCAAAAATTATTCTGCCTATTCTTATGAGTATTATTGCCCACCTGCTAGACTATTTGCTAGGGCTCCAAAGCCAAAATTCTCAGATGCTGCACTTAGACTTATTGCTTCTAAGCCACCCTTGAAGATGTGGGTGGTTAAGAAAGCTTAACTCTCTTTTGCAGGGAAAGGTCTCCAGCACAAGACCAAAATCTTCTGATGCTATTGTTGGGGACCTTAAAAAACTCGTGGGACGCACGATCAAATGCCCGAATGGCATCACTATGTATCTCATATCTGAATCGCATGCTACTCTCCCTGCTTGTCCTAACCTGGATCTCAGTTTTCATAATCCACTGGTTCATCAAATGTTTTTGCTTCACAACACTCTTGGTGAATCCTATCCCCCTAACTACATTGTAGGGTACGACACCAGTAACTTCGGAGTCTTCAGTATGGATTATTGACAGCGGGTGTACAAATCACATGACTGGCAAGAAAAGTCTCTTTATGGACTCAACCTTACGTCCATCTGACAAGAGCCACATCACATTCGCTGACACTGGTAAAAGTAAAGTACTGGGTCTAGGTAGAGTTGCAATCTCAAGGGATCAACACATGGATAAAGTCATGTTTGTTGAATCCCTTGGCTTCAACTTAATGTCTGTCTCAATGCTTTGCAATTTAAACATGATTGTAATCTTTGGAAAATATTGCTGTCTGGTACTAATGGAATCTGACAAGTCTCTAGTGTTTGAAGGGTATCGAAAAGATGATTTGTACGTGGTAAATTTCTCAGCAGGGCCACAGCTTGCAGTTTGTCTTCTCGCAAAGGCTTCAGAATGCTGGCTTTGGCATCGAAGACTTGGGCATGCTGGCATGAGGAACCTCCACACCCTTGCAAAGAAGAAGCATGTCATAGGCATCGAGGGCGTCAAGTTCAAGAAAGATCACTTGTGCGGTGCCTGTGAATCTGGGAAGATGACAAGGGCAAAACATCCTTCGAAGACAATCATGACCACTACTCAACCCTTCGAACTGCTTCACATGGATCTCTTCGGTCCTACCCACTACTCAACTTTCTCCACTACTGCTTGCCTCTATGGCTTCGGCATTGTTGATGATTACTCTAGATATACTTGGGTGCACATAATCCTTTACAAGACTGAAGTGCAGGATGTCTTCAGACGCTTTGCAAATCGGGCAATGAACAATTATGGCGCCAAGATAAAGCACATCAGAAGTGACAATGGCACAGAATTCAAGAACACCGGCCTTGACACATATCTTGATACATTGGGCATCACTCATGAATTCTCAGCTCCATACACGCCACAACAGAATGGCATCGTCGAACGCAAGAACAGAATACTCATTGAGATGGCCAGAACAATGTTAGATGAGTACAAGACACCAAGAAAATTCTGGACTGAAGCCATTGACACTGCATGCCATACTATCAACCGTGTGTATCTTCGCAAGCTGCTGAACAAGACATCTTATGAACTTCTGACTGGCAAGAAGCCAAATGTAAGTTACTTCAGAGTATTTGGATCGAGATGCTAGATCAAGGACCCTCACCACACAGCAAAATTTGCTCCAAAAGCACATGAGGGCTTCATGCTTGGATATGGAAAGGATTCGCACTCCTACAGAGTCTTCAATCTCTTTCACTACAAAGTGGTTGAAACAGTGGATGTGCGGTTTGATGAGACCAATGGGTCACAAAGAGAGCAACTACCAGATGTACTAGATGAAGTTCCAGCCAGTGAATCAATCAAGCTAATGGGAACTGGAGAAATTATACCTTCTGAAGCTCGTCCTGAAGAAGAACTTATCATCTCAGCACCTGATCCACATGAAGACAATGCTCAGCCTGAAGACATTCCTCCCCATGACAACGTAGATCAGCAAGAGCAAAGTCTTCGACCCCTACATCCTCGTGTTGCCAATGAAGTGCAAATTGACAGAATAATTGATAGCATCAATGCACCTGGTCCACTGACTCGTTCAAAGGCAACTCAACTGGCAAACTTTTGCGGACACTTCGCATTTGTTTCAATCACAGAACCCAAGAAAACTGATGAAGCCTTTATGGAACCTGAATGGATTCAAGCTATGCAAGAAGAGCTTCAACAATTTGAGCTGAACAATGTATGGGAGTTAGTTAAGCGTCCTGATCCACGGAAGCATAACATAATAGGCACCAAATGGATATACCGCAACAAGCAAGATGAGCATGGCCAAGTCGTCAGAAACAAGGCTCGTCTCGTTGCTCAAGGATGTACTCAAGTGGAAGGCATCGACTTCGACGAAACATTTGCTCCTGTGGCCAGACTTGAAGCCATCCGTATACTGCTGGCCTATGCAAATCATCACAACATAATCCTGTATCAAATGGATGTAAAAAGTGCCTTCCTCAATGGCAAAATTGAAGAAGAAGTGTATGTTGCGCAACCACCTGGGTTTGAAGATCCAAAACATCCTGACATGGTGTACAAGCTCAAAAAGGCACTATATGGCCTCAAACAAGCCCCTCGGGCCTGGTATGATACACTCAAATACTTCCTGAAGAGCAAAGGCTTCATACCTGGTTCCCTGGATCCCACTCTCTTCACAAAGACATATGATGGTGAACTGTTTGTGTCCCAAATATACGTGGATGACATTATCTTCGGCTGCACCAATCAGAAGTACAGTGAGGAGTTCGGATATATGATGCAAGAGCAATATCAGATGTCTATGATGGGGGAGCTGAAATTCTTCCTCGGTCTTCAGATAAGGCAACAACGCAATGGCATCTTCATATCTCAAGAGAAATACCTCAAAGACTGCCTGAAGAAGTTTGGTATGCAAGATTGCAAAGGCTTCACAACACCAATGCCAGCCAAACATCATCTGGGTCCTGACGACAATGGTAAAGAGTTCGATCAAAAGGTATACCGCTCCATGATTGGTTCTTTGCTTTATTTATGTGCATCTAGGCCAGATATTATGCTTAGTGTTTGCATGTGTGCTCGGTTTCAAGCGGCACCAAAGGAGTCGCATCACTTAGCAGTGAAGCGAATTCTTCGATATTTGGTTCACACACCAACTCTAGGGTTATGGTATCCAAAGGGCTCGGAGTTTGATCTGGTTGGATTTTCGGACGCTGATTACGCTGGTGACAAGGTTGATCGGAAGTCCACATCAGGCACATGTCATTTCCTGGGCCGATCTCTTGTCTGTTGGTCTTCAAAGAAGCAGAACTGTGTATCTCTCTCCACTGCTGAATCTGAATACATTGCTGCTGGATCCTGCTGTGCTCAGCTTCTATGGATGAAGCAAACCCTCAAGGATTACGGCATTCATCTGAAGCAAGTGCCACTTTACTGCGACAACGAAAGCGCCATCAAGATCGCCAACAACCCAGTTCAGCACTCGAAGACAAAGCACATTGAAATTCGTCATCATTTTCTCAGAGATCATGTTACAAAGGAAGACATTGATATCATACACGTCAACACTGAAGAGCAATTGGCAGATATCTTCACCAAGCCCTTGGATGAGAAGAGATTTTGCAAGTTACGGTGTGAGCTAAATATCTTGGAATCCTCAAATGTCCTGTGATCAGGCACACATCCTAACACTTATGCATGATGATGACTTAGATGTGCAACACACAAAGTAACGTATATCTTCAATCAATGAAGACATACATTCTAAGTGTGAATACATTAACGTGGAATTTGACCTCGGAGCGCCACGATAATTGTGTGATGTGTCTGGGTTCAATACTTCCTATACGGTGGGTAGCGCCACCACCAAAAAATTTCTGCTTGAAGTGTTTTACTCATGGCGTTACATTTGCTATGTCTTCACATTTGGTTTGGCTTCAATCTCAACATGTCTTCATGATTATCTTCACTATGTTGATTGTATATGCACTGGTGTTCTGTCCTCTACAGCATTCACTTATAGCTATGTCTTCTTGGCTGAATCTTTTGAACTAAGTGAATGTGATCGGACCTTAACCTCTCCATGCTTCCTACCTCAAACTCTATCTCTCCAAGTCATATGCACTCTATTGAAACTGTCGAATGTCTTCACTGCATCCTTGTCAGAAGAAGACACAGAGACAAAATTTAAAAACAGCTTTTAATGTCTTTCCATCAACTAGAATTCCGGAGAAGTAGGAACGTCTCCCGACAAACCAGGCGTGCGTGGGGTGAAACTGCCCCCACAATTCCACATGCTGGCCACGTACTGATCAGATGCGAATCGCCAGAGGCACCTGAGTAATAGCGCAGTGCCGCCCATATCCCTATAAGTACACGTTTCACTGCGGTCATTATCTCTTCTTCCTCCCTCGCACAAACCCTAGCACCACCGCTAACTCGCAACGACGCCGGCGCCGAAGTGCTTCACTACTGCGACCTCTCCGACGCCGTTCTCACGCCGACCGCGGCCACCAGTCTCTCCGCCGTCGTCCTAAGTGTCTTTCGTCGCCAAGTTCGGGCACGGAGGATCGAACTACTCGGCCTCACCTCTCTTCTCGTCTAGCAGTTCCAAGTCTGGTAAATAACAAGCTTTTTACAGCCTCTTTTGATCCTATTGATCCATCACTTTCTGCCAAAAGAGGTTTCTATTCCTTCAAGTTTCATTCCTCATGTCTGAATCTCATAACTTGCCTAGCATATTCACTTGTTCTTCATGAAGTAGTTAGATTCCTCACTTGTACTAATCTATGGGTTCGTACAAATCTGGAACCAACTTCTTTTCTATAAAGTGAATGTCTTCGCATGATGAGGTCAATGTCTTCTACACTGATTTATCTTCAAAATCTTCTGAGAATGCATATAACCTCTTCCCCTTCCCTCGCACCTTAATGCTGTCACAGGTACATGTCCGTGGGAGAATCTTTTGGTTCTCATAGTCTGCATTCATTTGCAGAATTCCTACAGCGTCACATCAATTCACCTGAAGCAAGTTCCTGTTGGTCAAGCAAAAGGAAGCCTTTGAAGCCTTTGAAAGCTTTGAAGCCTTTGAAGCTTTTGAAGCCTTCCAAGTTAAGCTTCATGGCATCCGAGAAACCATCAAGGAAGGGAGGCAGACAGAGACGGGGTGACACATCAAAGGATCTGCCTACAGATTTGGCAGAAACGTACCAAACAGATCCTGAAGAAACCTATGCTCAGTGCAAGACACGAATCCAATGGATTCGCAGGTACTGGGCAGAGCAGTGGTTCCTATACCGCTTCGTCACCAAAGAATATGCAGAGAAGTGCGCCATCAAGCGGCCATGGGGAGATGCCTTGTACAAGAATCTCGTACCCCGAACCAGAGACGAAGCCATTGCTCAAGGTTTCTTTCCATGCATGGTCAGGGGACAACAGCCAGCTGATGCACATCCATCGTCCCTTCTCTGGTGTCGCGATGACACTCTATTCAAGCGCAACTTCCAATTTGCCCAGAACTCTGCGAAGCAAAACAAGAAGGAGTTTGGATTGGACTTCAACCCTGGTCCCTCCAGACCAAGGGCAGATGGCACACGCGACGCTAATCCCAATGTCATCGGGCCATTTGCCAATCTCGACGGCCTCATCACTCACATTATAGTCCAAGGGACTGCCGTGAACGACCCTCCAGCAGACACTGAGTCTGATGATGCTCCTGCTGCCCCTGAGCCGAAGCAGATGAAGAAGAAGCCAAAAGCTTCCAAGCCAGTCGCCTCCCCCAAGATCTCCAAAGCGAAGCCATTGGCCACTGCACCTCCTGAAGCCAGTGTGCAGTCTGAAGGCTTATCAAGAGTCTCCAAGCCTCAAGAAGCAAAGAAACCACAGCCACACACCAGCAAAGAGCTAACTGTCGCTGCCGTTCTTCGCTGCGAAGCCATTGATCTGTCCAGTGACGAAGATCTTGGTGATGACGCTCTTGAGCAGCTCATCAAGAGCAAGGAGGAGGCTGAAATCTTCAACAATCTGCCTCTATTCGATGCAAAAATCATCCACAACTTCATAGATGAGTGGTTTGACACGCCCAACATCAGCTTTGATGATCTGCAGCTGCCCATTGGCCTCAGCGTAGCTTTCCAAGGAGCTATCACTTCAGAACTCGCTATTGCCCAGCGCATCGTGGAACTGAAGCAAAAGATAGATTTTGAAAAGGCTCAGTTTAAGCAGAATATGGCCACGCTCAGCGTCCAAGAGATCAAAGACTTCAAGGTCATGCTGCATGAGCTGAAGGAAAACTTCATGCAGAAACGTGCAGAGGCTCAGGGCTCACGCGAGCGCATGAAGAATTTGGCTGATCTCTGTGTACAGGCCTACAATGAGGCCGAGAAGCGAAAGGCACTTGGGCGTCCCGGCATCGACCCCAGGATGGCCGCCAAGAAAAAGAAGACGCCCACCGTGGCTGAAGAAGAGGCCCCACGCCAAGAAGCTATTCCAATTGTCTTCCCCACCGCCAAGCCTAGCTCGAAGCCAAAGCGCTCACCCGCTTCAGAGCTTAAGAAGACAAGGATAGCCGAAGCCAAAGCAAGGAAGAGGAAACACTCTGAAGCCTCTCCTTCAGACCCCACCACCAAGAAGCGCAAGTCCAAGAAGTCTCGGGCTGCTCCCACAGAGCCCTTGATAGTTGAACCCCTTTCCGTTCGCCGTCCTAATGAAGATCGTCAGCTGACCGTCCATGAGCCTGCTCTCAACGAGGCTCGGCGTGATGAAGACATTCCAGCAGCCGACCCCACCGCTGCTGAAGACATTGGTCTCCAAGACAATGTACAAGATGATGCAGTCCTTCCTCAGCTCGAATCGAGTGAATTGCTCAGTATTGGCCGTCCCCTGACGCCAATCACACAAGATGCATCGTGGGCAGATCGCCCACAAGAGGAAGAGGATGAGCCCCAACCCACTGCAGCTCCACCTGCGTCGCCTGCATTCCGTAGGCTTCGCAGAGGACCAAGGGCTCAGACTGCTGACGACATTCCGGCTGCATCAGCCGAAGCACAAGCAGAAGAACATGAAGAACCTCAAGCTCCATCTCCCCCTCACCAGCAAGAAGAAATTCTCAAGGAGGCTGACACCACTGCGGCTGCCACACATAATACTGAAGCATTTGTGGAGCCAGACCAACCAACAGCTTCAAGAGACACTGAAGCAACTGCCTCTGACCCTTCTGTGCCTGTATCTGCTGCCGGACCCCAGTTCAATTATCATATTGCGCATAGGCCCCAGGTACAGAAGCCAATTCCACGACTGCCAAGGTTCCCAGGACCAGTCACTGCTCCTGGCTCCTTCAATGTCAATAGCTTCAGGGCAGACAACACTTTCTTCAACCGCTCCAAGAACCCTTACTCAAGGGAAAAGATTGTGTCAGATAGGTTCTGGAGCTACCCACAGCGCAGCTACTACTCCTGCGTCCTCTACAACCAGAACCGTATCTTTCCACATCAGCGCCTTGAAGTTGAAGCTTTTGCTGGTCTGCCTGGTCTGGAAGAAGCCCTGGACTGCTTCAAGCAAGTTGGCCTGCTGCCATTTGTCACGGACGAAGAGCACTGGAACGAAGAGCTTCTGCTTCAGTTCTATGCCACATTGCACATCAAGGGATACAACAGAGATCCGAAGACTTGGGTCCTGGAGTGGATGACCGGCAACGTCCATCATGAAGCCAATGCATTTGATATCATTGAGCTCACCGGCCTACCCACTCCAGGCGAACACTTCGAAGAAGGCTGCCAACTCCATACTGAAGCAGTTGAGAGCATATTTCAGCGACCTGAGCCGAATATGAGTCAGATGCTCTCGATGATGAAGCCATTTCCTTCTGACGCACCTTACCCAGCGGAGTTCTTCGTTGAAGACTTAGAGTACCTGCCGAGAACTATCTATCACATCATCAGGCGGACTCTATGGCCCATTAAGGGGCACTCTCGATATGCCAAGGTTGAAGGTGCCATGAAGACTCTCATCTTCTGCATCCTACACGGCAAATGCTTCAATGCCCAAGATCTCTTCATCCGTCAACTTGCTACGTCTGGCTCAGATCTCTTTGGTCTGAAGATTTATGCTCCATGGGTTATGAGGCTCATCAAGCTCCACTCTGCTATATCCTATCAGCCCTCTGCTCGCAACCATAGAATCTTCTTACCTGATGTGGACACCTCTGCTGAAGCGATTTATCCTGAGCCTGCCAAGCAGCCATTAAGTCTTCAGAATGCAGAACACCAGAGCTTCACTCAACATGATGAAGGTGTTGAAGCCATTTCCAGAGTCTATCCAATGGCTGGCACCACGCGTGCCCCTGCATCCACTGAAGCCACTGACAGCGAAGCTGGGCAGAGACCCAAGAAACGAGCTCGTACACTCACTGATCGTGAACTTCTTGTGGCTCTGCATCAAAAGCAAGATAGGCATCACGACTGGCTCAAGAGGCAGATGCACAGTCTCATGCAAGACGTCAATCGCATCAGGAATCTGGCCACCAAGAACGCCTTCGTCGCACACGAAACCTGTCACCACACTTGGAAAGGCCTCACTATGATGTGCACTGAAGCTGAATTGCAAGAGGATGGCTTCAAGGAGCGTTTCAAGTTTGACTCCACACCCCCCAGGCGAGCTGTGTTGCGTGGGACTCCTTCACTTAAAGAATCCGAGTTCTCTTCCTCTGCTGCCACCGTGACGGGGAAGATCATTGAGGAGGAAGACGACGCCACATCACCACCAATGTCTTCACCGCGCGTCGTCACTGCCCCAAGCTCGCCTGCACCACCAAACGTCTCCACCGACCCTGCTGCGCCTGGGAACGCATAGAAAACTCTATGTCTTCAAACCTTTTTGGTCATCACTGACAAAAGGGGGATAAGCATATGATGTTTATAGTCTTCAAGCGGGTCAATAATATGGGCGGGTGCTTTATATTTTGCATTTTGCTTCGTGCTTACAACTCTCGTTTTGCTACATTTGGTTCTTTGAGTTGTAACACTTAAACTTGATGGTCGTCTGCTACTATGTTTGCCAATGTGTTCTTGCGAAGATAAATTCCGCATGTACGACGATAATTTCCGCACTCTTATCATTTCGCAAACGTCCATTTTTCATTATGCATATCATTATCTTCATATATCTTTACGTGCATGATGGATTGTCATCATAAGTTGAAGCGGATTCCCACAAATACAACCTGCTGTGTGCATTTGCATTCCAGAAGCAAATCACTTAACATGCACATCTTCAGGGGGAGCCCTTGCAGCCTATGAAGACAATTCCTTTACAATTTCACAAATTATATTCCCCGTTGAAAACTTCAACTAGTTTGTCATCAATCACCAAAAAGGGGGAGATTGTAAGTGCATCTAGTGCCACCCCTAGTTGGTTTTGGAGTATTGACGACAAACCTAGTTGAGGGACTAATGTGTTTGTGAGAATTGCAGAATAACACAGGTAGAAGTCCCTCTTTGATTCGGTTTAGCTACCAGAGATGACCCCCAAAAATGTACGAAGATATTGAAGACAATGGTGGTTCATGAAGACATTCATGTCGAAGACAATGACATATGAAGACTCCCCATGAAGCTTTTGGAACTCGAAGACTTAGATCCTTCGTAGCTTTACTTTATTCATGATTGTGTCATAGGAACCACCGTACTGTTAAGTGGGGTCCAAGAAAACCAGTCAGGATGACTGAAGTGATGCCTAATTCAAATCCTATGTCTTCGAGTGAAGACAGTGAGAGAAAAATCTTGTTTAGAGTCAGACAAGTCAGCTTTACTTGCAGCCCAAGTAAAGTTGCCGTAAGAGTTCAAAATCCGAGCGTTAGTACACGTGTCAGTTCCTTAGTGACCCAGGGTCATTTCGGACAAATCAGGTCAGGGTTGCCAAGTGGCTATAAATAGCCCACCCCCACAACCATAAACGGCTGGCTGCTCAGATTTCAGTGCACGGCTTTTGTCGTTTGAGAGCAACCCACCTCGAAGCCTTTGAGAGAAAATCCTTAGTGAGGAGAAAAGCCCTAACCACCCAGAGCCAGAGTAATTGGGCATCACTTAAGTCTTCTTGTCTGAGTGATCTGAAGACTTATTACACTTGAGGACTGTGCATCCTCCAGACGGTTAGGCGTCGCGTTCTGAGCATCCAAGAGGAATTGTGGATTGCCGGTGAACGAAGTCTGTGAAGGTTTGGGAGTCTACCTTGAAGACTTACCAGAGTGATTGGGTGGGGTCTGTGTGACCTTAGCTCAAGGAGAAAACGGTGAGGACTGGGTGTCCTAAGCTGCGTGTTCAGGACTGGGTGTCCGGGACTGTGTGTCCTTTGGTTTAAATACCTAGCCGCTCCAACCAGACGTACAGTTGTCACAGCAACTGGAACTGGTCCAACATATCATTGTCTTCAACGTGTCACTGGTTTCATCTTCACCTCTCTTTACTTACCAGTACACATTGTGAAGCTATTGCATGCCTGCTTAATCTTCTGTCTTCACAACCTGACTGTATGATCTGTTCGGCTTCATAACTTCTTCCAACCTGATCCACATTACACTGAAGCTATTTGTCTCTGTGCTTTCACTGTACTGTATATTTGACTATGGCTTGCGTTGTGTAATCTACCTTCCGCTGCATAGTGATAGGCTTCAAGTCTGTTTGTCTTCATAACTTCCACGTTTTGAAGACTTTCTTAAAAATCGCCTATTCACCCCCCCTCTAGTCGATATAACGCACTTTCAACAGGGGTAGGGGGCATCCCAGGACACACAAGTTGATCTATTGATCTATTCCAGCCGTGTGCGGTGCCCTCCTCCACCATATTCCACCTTGGTTATATCGTAGTGGTGCTTAGGCGAAGCCCTACGTCGGTAGCAACATCATCACCGTCACCACGCCGTCGTGCTGACGAAACTCTCCTGGGAAGCTTTGCTGGATCGGAGCTCGCGGGACGTCATCGAGTTGAACATGTGCAGAACTCGGAGGTGTCATGCGTTTGGTACTTGGATTGGTCGGATCATGAAGACGTACGACTACATTAACCGCGTTGTGCTAATGCTTCCGCATTCGGTCTACGAGGGTACGTGGACACACTCTCCCCTCTCATTGCTATGCATCACCATGATTCTGTGTGTGCGTAGGGATTTTTTTTGAAATTACTACGTTCCCCAACACCTGAAGCTAATGTTGCTCCTGAAGCTTGTGTGCAACCTGAAGTCACACTCAATGCCGAAGTTGCTGTTCCATCCCCAAGGCCTCACACTATTGAATAGGCATTTGATCGCGGCCAACTTGTCACTGTCCGATGGCCTGTTCTAGTTCCTCCCACAGCTCCCGGACCACAATATGAATACCATGTGGAGCACGGGCCTCAGGTCCAGAAGGCAAAGCCCAGACTGTCAAGGTTTCCCAGTGCTGCAACATCGCCAGGCTCTTTCAGTGTAAACAGCTTCAGGGCACACAACACATTCTTTAACAGTGCCAAGAACCCTTACTCTAAGCCAAAGATCTCATCTGATCGCTTCTGGAGCTATCAGCAACGCAGTTATTACTCATGTGTATTGTACAATCAAGGGCGAATCTTTCCTTACATGCATCTGGATTGTGAAGCCATTGCTGGACTGCCCTCCTTGGAAGAAGCTCTAGACTGTTTCAGAGATGTTGGCCTTCTGCAGTTCGTCACTGACAAAGAGCATTGGAACGAAGAGCTTCTGCTGCAGTTCTATGCCACTCTTCACATTCGTGGATACAACGGGGATCCGAAGACTTGGGTCCTTGAGTGGATGACAGGCGATGTGCATCATGAAGCCAAAGCTCAAGATATCATCGAGCTTACTTCCCTGCTCACTCCAGATGAGTTCTATGAACCTGGTTGTCAGCTACACAAGAATGCTCTAGAGAATATTTCAGAAGTCTGAGCCAAACATGAGTCAGATGCTCAGCATGATGAAGCCATTGCCACAAGATGCAGAATATCCCAAGGAATGCTTTGTCAAGGACCTCGAGTATCTGCCCCGTACCATTTGTCACATTGTGAGGCGAACTCTATGGACAGTAAAGGGACATTCACCTGCAGCCAAACTTGAAGGCACCATGAAGACTTTGGTGTTTTATATTCTCAATGGCATTTGCTTCAATGCTCAAGACTTCTTCATCAGGCAACTTGCTGCATCTGGAATTGATCTATTTGGCTTGAAGTTTTTATGCTCCATGGGTGATGCGCCTGATCAAACTTCATTCATCTGTCGACTATCAGCCCTCAACGCGCAACCATATTGTCTTCTTGCCTGAGGTTGATATGTCTGTCGAAGCCATCTACCCTGAGCCTACCAAGGAGCCACTTTATCTTCATAATGTTGATCACCAAAGCTTCACGCAACCAATTGAGGGAGTCCTTGCTGCTACTCGAGTCTGTCCTCTCGCTGGAAATATGCGTGCACCTCATCGTGCTCAAAATGAAGCCACTAAAAGCACCATTGCTCAAAGGCCTCGGAAGCGATCTCGTGTACTCAATGACCGAGAGCTTCTTGTGGCCTTACATCATAAACAGGATAGACACCATGACTGGCCAAAGCATCAAATGTAGAGCCTCTCGGTGGATATTAATCGCATTCGCAATCTTGCACCAAGAACGCATTCGTAGCACATGAAGCCTGTCGACGGTCTTGGAAGAGTCTCACACTGCTATGCCCTGAAGAGGATCTTCGCGACGATGGCTTCACCGAGCTCTTCAAATTTGATTCCATGCCTCCCCAGAATGTCGTCTTGCGTCGAACTCCTTCCCATAGAAGACTCTGAGTACTCATCTTCGGCTGCCACCATTGTTGCAAGAGTCATCGATGAAGAAGACGATGCCACTTCACCAACCATGGCTTTGTCGCGTCTCGACACTGCACCAGGCCCCTCTGCACCACCAAACTCCAACGTCGACCCTGCACCTACATCTACTCCTGATGGGAACGAGTAGATGCTCTATGTCTTCAAACCTTTTTGGTCATTACTGACAAAAGGGGGAGAAGCATATGAGTTGATAGTCTTCAAGCGTGTCCATATGGGTGGTTGCTATAATTTTTGCCAAGTGGTTATAACTCTCGTTTTTGATACATTTGGTTCTTTGGGATGTAACACTTAAACTTGATGGTCGTCTGCTATGTTGCCTGCTACTCTATGATGCGATGATAAATTCCGCATGAAGTCATTTCGCAGACGTCCATTTTTCATTATGCATGTCATTATCTTCGCTACATCTGTATATGCACGATGAATTGTCTTCATAGGTTGAAGAGGATCTCCACAAGTAAAACCTACCATGTGCATTTGCATTCTAGAGCAAACTACTTGTATGCACATCTTCAGGGGGAGCCTTTTTGCTACTCATGAAGACAATGTCTTAAATCCTTCAACTTTCACATACTCTTATCCCCATTGAAAACTTCAACCAGTTTGTCATCAATCACCAAAAAGGGGGAGATTGTAAGTGCATCTAGTGCCACCCCTAGTTGGTTTTGGAGTATTGACAACAAACTTGGTTGAGGGACTAATGTGTTTGTGAGAATTGCAGGATAACACAGGTAGTAGTCCCTCATTGATTCGGTTTACCTACCAGAGATGCCTCATAAAAATGTGTGAAGACATTGAAGATAATGGTGATCTGTGAAGATATCCACAATGAAGATTATGACTCGAGAAGACATTCATGTGAAGACTATGGAGTGCGAAGACATAGTTGTTTCGTAGTTTCCTTTTCTTATTTGTTGAGTCATAGGAACCACTGCACTATTAAGTGGGGTCCAAGTGAACAAAGTACGAGTGACTGAAGTGATGCTCAACCAAATCCTATGTCTTTGAGTGAAGACAATGAGAGCAAATCTTATCCAATGCTGGATGAGTCAGCTTTACTTGTAGCCCAAGTCAAGCTGTCGCGTGTGTTTGAAATCTGACCGTTAGACACGTGTCAGTTCCTTAGCGACCCAGGGTCATTTCGGACAAATCAGGTCGGTTTGCCTCCTGGCTATAAATAGCCCACCCCCTACACCATAAATTGGTGGTTGCTCAGAGTTAGTGCACGGATTTTGTCGTTCGAGAGCAACCCACCTCCGAAGCATTTGAGAGAGAAATCCTTGCGAGGACAAAGCCCTAAACACCAGAGCCAAAGAGTGTTAGGCATCACTGAAGTATTTCTGTCTGCGTGATCTGAAGACTTGTTACACTTGAGGACTGTGAATCCTCCAGCCGGTTAGGTGTTGCATTCTGAGCATCCAAGAGTCATTGTGGATTGCCGGTGAACGAAGTCTATGAAGGTTTGGAAGTCTTCCTTGAAGACTTACCAGAGTGATTGGACGAGGACTGTGTGTCCTTAGCTCAAGGGGAATAAGGTGAAGATGCGGTATTCTGAGTTGAATCTCAGCCTCCCTAACCAGATGTACAGTTGTCACATCAACTGGAACTGGTCCAACAAATCTTTGTCCTCACCAAGCAACTGGTTCTATCCTTTACCTCTCTTTACTTATAGTTTGTCTTCGTGAAGTCATTGCATGCTTGCATGATCTGATTGACTTCATTGTGTGAAGACTGTTGTTGTTTGGCTTCATACTATCTTCCATCTTGATTCATACTACCTAGCTGCTGATAGTCTTTGTGCTTTCACTTTATTGCTTACTTGACTATGGCTTGTCTAGTGTAGTCTACTTTCCGCTGCATATCAATAGGTTCATTTCTACTGTTTGTCTTCAAAGTCCCCGTGTTTTGAAGACTTTCATAAAAATCGCATATTCACCCCCCCCCTCTAGTCGATAACTAGCACTTTCAAAAAGGAAGCATTAGGTCAAGTTGCGCCGAGTGGTGCTATTTCAAGAAAAAGTATGTGACAACGATGGTTCTTGAATCTAGAAACATGAAAGACATATCTGACCATGATTTAACAAACAAACAATGCCAATGATTCAAGGATTGCTCCCTCATAGATATTTTGTATACTCCGGAATTTCTAGTGTGTTGACAATTATGCCTTATGTTCATTTACATCTAAAACCATGCACCATAGAGACATGTGTCAGCTCTAGAGCTCTCTGTGGTGATACTCAAGGATACAAAAAAGGCATGAACACATAGATATACTTACATGTGATTTTTGTTTTTTCTTATTTTCCTTTGACTAGAATAATTTGGTTTAATTTAAAAATGAGGCAATGTTCAAAATGGAAACAACCATCATCAATTTCCTTGCTATATATACTTCAAATTTAGTGCAAACGATCAATGCCAAAATTATATAGTAACAAAATTATTGTATCTTAACATTTAGTTGATTTTAAATCCAGTTATTTTGGTTGTATAATAGAAAATTATAGTAATTAAGGTCGTGTGTCAATAGGGTTGGTTATAAAGAAGTAAAAAAATTAGTATAAATTGGTGATAAACATTTATTTTAACTCATCATAGACCCAATAATTTACTTGGCCGGCTATAGAACAATTTTTAGACTCTGTGGGTAATATAGAACTAATTTTTGGGTTCAATATAGATGAGAAAAATGCCATTAAACGAGTCAGAAGTGCACTTTTCATGGTCATTGCAAATTACATAGAAAATACCTTAGATTAACTCAAGAGATCCAAGTAGGAAATATTCAAATCTCGTGACCCAGAACGCTCTTAATCATGGTCACTAATTGAAAACGATAATATGCCATGTTGTCTCTAGAAAGAGTGAATTTAATTGACCTGAATACAATTATTTAGATTGGAACCCAAAATTGAGCAACATGAGAAAGAAATTATACAAAGGAAATAAACATACTAGTCTAGAACACGCAAAACTTTGATGGCGGTATGACGTCTTTCTTCTCCCAGCCCAGACTCCTTGATTGATTCCATGAGATGGAGAAACCGAATCACTGGCATGAGCTAATGTTAGGGCTAAATTTTCGATATGGGCGAGAATCCTCAGACGTCACAATGCCAGAAGGTTAGGAGGCATCGGTTGAACACTGCAAACAATATCATATTATCAACGTTGGCTCTCACAACTGCAACATCGCTCTTTAGATTATCTGCTAACTTATGCTTATAGACACTTACCCAATACAAAAGGAAAGAGAAAGCAACAAACACAATTCCAAAGGGTTGTATATGGGGTGGGGGGGTTGATCCATATTTTGTCAAAGGTTTCATTATTGTCAGGTAGCCAAATGGCCTAGAAATAACAGCTAAACCAAACAGTATAAAGTTATTCATCCATGGGAAAAAAAGAGTAACACCAATAATAGAATTGCTATAAGGAGTTGGGGCACAACTCAATACTAAAAATCGAACTAACATGGACAAATTGGCCATATGAAAAAGGTGCCGATAAGTCTCAACCTTGTCACAAAACGAGCAAGTGGGGTTACTCGACCACTTTATTTTCTCCGTAACCTCTCTAGTTAACAACTGGTTCATCAATTTTGTAGGTTAATTTTGTAGTGTTTCTAGGGAGAGCAAGAGTTTTAGCTTCATATCATCTCACTGAACAAGCAGGCCCCGAAAAAGTCTTCTACGAAAAGACACATCAGGATTCATAAGGTTTGTTACTAAATGATATTTTCCTTTTTTCCCACAACCTTGCCATAAAAACCTCATTCTATATTTGTCTTATTTCTCGACGAGGGTTTTGCTCATAAAAAACTTAGAAATATGATAAGACGGAATGCTGGATAAAACAACATGCAATTGGTTAGGTATTGATGATAACTAGAGGGGACAAAGGAGAGGACATCAACACAAAAGTTACGATCAATCCATACAGGGTTTAGATGATGTATTTTCATTCCGCTGGATACAACCTTGACATAATGCAGCCGATACTTCTTGACAACGAAGCATTTTGGTGTGGGTGGGATGGGGTGTGTGTGTGTGGGGGGGGGGGGGGGGGGGGTAAAAAGGGTTGTCGCCGGGCTTTATTAGATGAAACCACATGGAAACAGAGTATTGCAACTTACAAGTGCTTCAACACATTCAAAGGGTGCCCTACCTACTAAACCAGTGTACAGATGGAGTTTGCCATGCATTGGTTATGGACGTGCTACACGTCCACACGCATGTAGTCTTCTCACATCAACTCTCGCTCACGGCCACGTCCTTGCATATGGTGAGTCGATTGCGTCGAGGACAAAAAACATAGAGGCGTAGCACCAGCAAGTTAAGCTTGTCACTTCAGCTCCGAATTGCATGAGCAGAGGGAGCAAGTCCGGCACTAGTACGGGCCTGACATACTCCCGCTGGATGTAGCGCACCACAACGCTGGCAGCAAGAAATCCGAGCTCAGACCCGACTCTTCCAAGTGGATTTGCCCCTGGTTCCCCAATACGAGGCATCCTAAACCTCCCACGGTATTAGAGCACCTGCAAATTAACATTCATGTTTGGGAAAAAAATGCTGTAATCATAAGTACTCCAATAACCGTGGTTGTTTTAATTCAGGTCTTGCATACATCGGCAGATGTGCGGGCGCCGTCCGCGTGATTTGTTAGATGGAAACAATGCGAAAACACGCGTTGTACATGCATGTCTGCTACTAGAAAATATAGAGGGTGAGAATCCAAATTTAGCGACTAGAAGAACAGTGGAAATATTTGTGTACTTGTAAAAATAGCAGCGAACTAAGGTGATCCCGAGGCTCGATCAATATAGCAATAAACTTAGATTTGTCTAATACTACCTCCGTCCTTGTTTATTAGTTCCTTTTGTAACTTGTGCTAAATTTTGACAGAACAAGTGTATGCACTCCTGAAAACTGAAAAGGAACGCACCGAAGGATAGGCGAGGCCGAGCCAGCAAAGATCGGAAGATGGACACCGCGGAGAGGCGGCGCACAAGGTGTCTGGCTCTGTTTTCTGTCTATAGAACCTCGTTCTTTTGTTGTCTTTTTATTAGTGGAGTCCGTGTTGTTGTTAAAGGCAGACGGGCGCGTCTGGGCCTCATTTCCCGCGAGATCAATTGCCGCCTCGCCAAGTATGGTGGGAAAAAAATTGAGGTAAATACACCAGAAATCATAAAATTTACATGTGACGGTCAGTTTGGTGCATAAACTTGTAAAATACGTATTTCTGTTCATCTAACTTGTCGCCTCGTTCATATACGGTGCTTCCCATTATATCCAGTCATATCCATACGCGCGCCAACGTGGCAGGGCCACTGTCAGTGGCTGAGGCCGGTTTTTTGTCAGAAAGGACCCTTACATTCTATTAATTTATGCAGAAAATCCTCAAATAAAATTAAAAAGTAATGGAGAACGGGATGGGATTTGTGGGAAAAAAATTGAGGTAAATACACCAGAAGTCATAGAACTTGCATGCGACGGTCAGTTTGGTGCATAAACTTGTAAAATACGTATTTCTGGTGATCTAACTTGTTGCCTCGTTCATATACGGCGCTTCCCATTATACCCAGTCATATCCATACGCGCGCCAACGTGGCAGGGCCACTGTCAGTGGCTGAGGCCGGTTTTTTGTCAGAAAGGACCCTTACATTCTATTAATTTATGCAGAAAATCCTCAAATAAAATTAAAAAGTAATGGAGAACGGGATGGGATTTGTGGGAAAAAAATTGAGGTAAATACACCAGAAGTCATAGAACTTGCATGCGACGGTCAGTTTGGTGCATAAACTTGTAAAATACGTATTTCTAGTCATCTAACTTGTTGCCTCGTTCATATACGGCGCTTCCCATTATACCCAGTCATATCCATACGCGTGCCAACGTGGCAGGGCCACTGTCAGTGGCTGAGACCGGTTTTTTGTCAGAAAGGACCCTTACATTCTATTAATTTATGCAGAAAATCCTTAAATAAAATTAAAAAGTAATGGAGAACGGGATGGGATTTGTGGGAAAAAAATTGAGGTAAATACACCAGAAGTCATAGAACTTGCATGCGACGATCAGTTTGGTGCATAAACTTGTAAAATACGTATTTCTGGTCATCTAACTTGTCGCCTCGTTCATATACGGTGCTTCCCATTATACCCAGTCATATCCATACGCGCGCCAACGTGGCAGGGCCACTGTCAGTGGCTGAGGCCGGTTTTTTGTCAGAAAGGACCCTTACATTCTATTAATTTATGCAAAAAATCCTCAAATAAAATTAAAAAGTAATGGAGAACGGGATGGGATTTGAACCAATGACCTACTGCCCTTCACCTCGCATAGAAAACCACTAGACCAACTAACGTTTGATGTGTCAAATGTACAGTTAGTGTTATTTATTGAACACGTACTGCACTAATTAAAATAGAAATCAAAACGACAAAATTGTGTGCTGAAAAGGAGAAGGCCCGGTTCAAAATATGACCTTCTTAAAAGCTCACCTTGTGTATAAGTGCCGACCATCAGTCCACATTGACACTTGACAACATAAACAAAATTTATCTTTTGTATTGTTCTTTCTTTGTTTTCTATGTAAGATAGATTTGATTTTAGTTTATTAGTGATAAATAGAGATAAGAGTGCTATGTATTATATAGTTTGAAATTTATGTATCCCAGTGCTGGCAAACTATGTATAATTTTCTTTCTGCACAGACAATATTTTTTGCACATAGTACCTAACTTTAAATATATATTCCTGAAAAAAATAGTGCGGATGAATGAGCATAAATTGTTTTGGACAAACCAACAAAATTTTGTTCCAAATTTCAATAATTTTAAATTTTAAAATCTAGATCAAAAGGAAATACAATATAGAATGAATGTATGTAAATTCTTTTGGACAAATCAACAAAACTTTTGTTTGAATATGAATAATTTAAATTTTTTATATTTATATAAAAGGAAATATAGTGCGGAATGAATGTATGTATGTTTTTCAGACAAATGAACTCAACTTTTGTTTGAATTTGAATACATGTAAACTGAAAAATCCAGGTAAAAGAAAATATAGTTCAAAATGAATGTATGTAAATTCTTATGGACAAATCAAATAATTTTTGTTCGATTTCGAATAATTAAATATTTAAAATCTAGATAAAAGGAAATATAGTGTAAAATGAATGTACGTAATTTTTTGGGACAAATCAACTATTTTTTTCAATTAGAATATTTCTAATTTTAAAATCTAGATAAAAGAAAATATAGTGCAGCATGAATGTACATAAATTTCTTTGGACAAATCAACATCATTTTTTTAGTTTGAATAATTTAAAATTTGAAAATTTAGATATACGAAAATATAGGTCAAAATGAATGTACATAGTTTTTTAGGACAAATGAACGAAATTTTTGTTTGAATGTGAATTATGTACATAAAAGAAAATATACTTCAGAATGAATGCATATAGGTTTCTTTTGGACTGCGCCCTCAAGCTCGAAGCGGGGATTACCTTGTCTCCGTTTTGATTTTACTTTAATTCGCATGGTCTAGTTATATAAAGATAATTTTTTTCCGTTAAACGCAAAGGTGCAGTTGGTCTGGTGGCTTCTATGCGGGGCGAATTATGGTCGGTCGTGGGTTCAAATCCCACTGTGTGCAACAATTTTTTTACTTTTATTTGAGAATTTTCTGCATATAAATAAATAAAATGCAAGGATGCTATCTGAGAAAAAAACAGTGCGTGTGGATTACCACCACCTCAGCCACTGACTGTAGGCCCCATCACGTTGGCACCCGTAATGATACAGCCGGATACGGTAGAAAGCACCGTATATGAACAAGAAGACAAGTTAGATGACTAGAAACACGTATTTTACAAGTCTACGCACTAAACTGACTGTCGTATGCAAGTTCTGTGACTTGTGGTGTATTTACCTCAAAAAAATTATATGAGACCAGATCTCACGGTTAGCAGGTGAGACACGTCCTGATGGTATCTGAGAATTTTCTGCATATAAATAAATAAAATGCAAGGATGCTATCTGAGAAAAAAACAGTGCGTGTGGATTACCACCACCTCAGCCACTGACTGTAGGCCCCATCACGTTGGCACCCGTAATGATACAGCCGGATACGGTAGAAAGCACCGTATATGAACAAGAAGACAAGTTAGATGACTAGAAACACGTATTTTACAAGTCTACGCACTAAACTGACTGTCGTATGCAAGTTCTGTGACTTGTGGTGTATTTACCTCAAAAAAATTATATGAGACCAGATCTCACGGTTAGCAGGTGAGACACGTCCTGATGGATGACACGTGGCATTCACAAATCACAAAGCATTTAATCTCTCTCCTCTGATTTTAAGTGGGGGGTGGGGGATGCTTTGTGATTTGTGAATGTACATGTCATCCATCAGGATGGGTCTCACATGAGACCTGGTCCCATAGAATTCTTTTCCAGTATGGTGGGCCAATCCAGTACTGTTAGTTTCATTTGTTTCTCTAGTTTCATTTTTTCCCATGACTTTGTTTTTCATTTCTTGTATTTCAAAAAATTTGAAAATATATTATACACAATTCATAAATTAATCTACTTAAACATTCAACATGCATTTATAAAATATTGACATTTTTAAAATATTGTAAAAAGATATTTATTTCAAAAATTAATTTACCACATGCATTTATAAAATGTCAACGCAGTGTAACAAAATTGTTTGTGTAATTTTAAGAAAAATGTCCGTCCCATTACAAAATAAATGTACATGACATTTTAAAATGTTCGTAAGTTTAAAAAATATTTTTGTGACATCTAAAAAAACAGTTCATACATTTTCAAAAAATGTTTGTGTAATTTTAAAAATTGTTTCGTATGATCCAGAAACATGTTTGTCACATTAAAAGGATGCTCACCCGCTTCAAAAATATGTTTATGATATTTTTCAAATTATTTTATAGAACATTAAAAATGTTCGCGTAGTTTAAGAAAATGTTTTCATACCTTTCAAAAATATGCGCAGCCCGGTTTATATATAAACCGAGCGCCACCATGAGCGGTCCGGTTTATACATAAACCAAGGTCCTCTCGGCTTATATAAGGCGGGCAGGGGCGGAGCCAGGCTAGCACTAGGCCCCAAGCCTGCTTCATTGATACAGTAATCAACAGTGAGAAACAGTGTAAAAAGTGCTACAGTCAACAAGGAAACAAATACTCACGCCCTAGGCCCAGGCCCCCCCGGCCTGGGTCCTGTCTCCGCCACTGAAGGCAGGTGCTTTTGGCTTGGCCAACATTCTTCCCGAGTAGTCCCCATTGCCTTCCCTCTCCCCCTGCCCGCTCCCTCTAGTCCTCATCGGTCCTTATATCAATGAATGATACGCACGCTTTGCGTATTCGTGAAAAATAAAGAAGGCGCTAATTGCAGGATTCATATGCTTTAAAATCATGTAAGATTCATTTCGCAAAAAACAAATCATGTACTAGGATTGTACGTATGTGACATCTCAATCCTATGCTCTTTCCAATTCCTAGGCTTTCATATTCTTGCAGTACAAAGAAGCCTAGCATGCGAGCTAAAAACAAACAAATTCGTGCATTTTAGATACTTAGCACAAAGTGGGATGAGTAGCCAAGAATTGTGTCCAAGCATCCAAATATCTCAAATCAGTTCATTTTGTGAAGTTGACAGTCGATACACCATGCTAAATTGGTGAACGCAGCCACGCGGCGGCGGCGGCTGGTGCGCCATCGAAACAACGGCCTCCGTCCATGCGCCTCCTCACGAGCACCTCCAACCTGCTCGCCTCCACCTTCTTCTCCCACGTGTTCCACTTGGCGAGCTTCTCGGACCGATTGTTCAACGGGAAGGTGTACAGTTCGTCGCCCTCCTCCTCGGCCTCCGGTCCCCTCTTCCTCATGTTCCTGAGTTCGCGCTCCTCTACCGTGGCAAGCGCGCCGGCACGGACATCGTCGGCGTTGTCCTCATCCACCTCCATATCCTCCTCCGCCCGCTTACGCGGCGGCCCCATGCCCTGATCCTCCGCCCTGAACTCCGGCTGGATCGATCGGGGCGACTGCGGCGGCGATTGGCGGATAGGGGCCAGTTCTTTTGGGCGATTCTACCAGAATCGCCCCCCTCCCCAGCTTCTCCCAGAATCGCCACTCCATATGTTTTTTACAATCCTAGCTAATTAGACCTTAACTAGATAGGATTGTAAAAAAAAATGGAGTGACGATTCTGAGAGAAGCTGGGGAGGGAGGCGATTCTGAGAGAATCGCCGAAAAGAACTGGCCCTAGGTCAGAAAGCACGCAAGAGGCCTGTGTTATTTTTTTTAGGGATCGCCAAGAGCCTTGGTGACTACGTTCGGTTTCCTGCTGTTTGTATTTGTAAGCCCATTGGGTCCGAGTCCGAATCTAGTTGGGCCCATGATGGACATTCCCAGATAAAGATATGATATCGCTGATTGGGACATGAGGGTATTTCCAAAAAAAAAAAACACCACACACAGAATAGTCAACCTGACTTAACACAAAAATTGACAGCGTCATACGATGTTTACTGAAGAGTTGCTGAGTTTTCGCACTCGATGAAGTTACCACATGTGTCCATCTATCGATGTGACATTGTCTTTCACTGAAAAGACATTCTGACTGACTGACATAAGGCTAGGTTTGAACTCTCGTTGGTTGGTACAACCATCCGACTACTGGTTGATTCGTTGCATCTTTATTATTTTTCTATCTATTAAATTTTTATTATACATAGAAACAAAAGGACTTCCTAATTCTGAGTTGCTTGAAATTTTTGTGGAACTTAATCCTGCAATAAGTGCAATAGTCTAAAGTTTGTGCAAAATTTCCCTTGTATTAAGCTAAATAAATACAAAATAACTTTTTATCTACTGTAGTTATCTTTTCGAGATTTTCTATTAAAAATCTACTCCCTCCATCCCATAATATAAGAACATTTTTGACACTAATGTAGTGTCAAAAATGTTCTTATATTATGAGAGGGAGGGAGTACGTGTTTAAACTTATCTTCAAATTTTTAGCTAGGGGGCTAGCCCCGTGCACAGTTAAAGTTTCGAAGTAATCAACCTTGTAGAAAAGGAATAAAAAAACCAAATTTATCAGAAGCTAGGAAATAAACTAAACCGGGAAATTTAGTGGAACAGAAGTTGCACACACTTGAGTAAAACTTGCACTATCCGTCAGCATGCAAAAACTGTTATAAAAACCAACGAACTTGCTAGAAAATGTGTTTTAATATTTGTGTATCTTTATCTTTTTGTAAAAAAATGTTATAGTATTATGGGCTAACAGAAATTTCATTGAGATACTAAAAATATCAAACACTCCAAATACCAACTGCACACACTTATGTCAACTACGAGAATCATGCATTTTCCACTAGAATAGAAGATTTTACCCCACACGATAAGATAAACTGTTCTAATAAAAAAAGAAAAATTGTTTTCTATTCATGAAAAATATATATGTCAATCTATTAATAATAAGTAACAACGGTACATCATATACAAAGCATCCTCTCCCGCCGTCGACAAGGCCGATGGAGGAGGTGGAGGCAAAGGCGTGCCTCGCCATCATTACTTCCTCACGTAGCAGGACAAATCTTATTGTACTTGATGGTCAGGAAGTCGCTATGCTGATCGTGCCTACAAACATATCGACAAATACGAATGTCGGGCAAAGACAAATTTGCCGGAAATCAATGTCGACAGGATCCAAACGGATCCCTTGGGACCAAAGCCGCTCGGACCCAAGTAAATCCCCGGAGACACAACTTCACGCGCACTTCGCCGGAGATAGATGCGTCGTCAAAACGGGAATAAAGCGGTAGGATATTGGCATGATGAAATGCGCAACAAACAACCCCAAGGTCTGTCGACGAGGCCGGTAGAGGAGAGTGAAGGTTAACAGTGAGGTGGAGAGGGTGAGTCTCCTGGCGGCCATGTTTTTTTAGTGACTGTTTTTTTAGAGTAATTTTGTAGACTAACTGTTACGAAACTGAAAGGTTTCCCCCACAAAAAAATGAAACTGAGAGGTTTAATTTTGCAAAGCAGGCCTATAAATAGGCCGCGCGATACCTTGGAAACAGAAGGCAGGTAATCGCCTGAACGAAGCAAAATACGGATAACCCTCGTCAGTAAGCAAAGGCATCGCACATATTTTGCGGCACAACTTTCTCCTCCCTCCAGACGCCACCAGAGACCAGACTTACTACCAGAAGGTCAGCCATCCCGGCAGGTCCCACGCGTCAGCCTGACGAACCGCCACACGCGACCCCCAACCGCCGAGAAGCCTCCTGAATCTTCACTTCCTCTCTCGCGCCATCCCCCGCCCCGTCCTGTCCCCTCTCCTCTCCTTAAAACTCTCCGCCCCACGCCAGCTCTCACCGCACCGCCGCACAACCGCACCGGCAAAGATACAACCAAGGCGACACGGTCCTGTCCCCTCTCCTCTCCTTAAAACTCTCCGCCCCACGCCAGCTCTCACCGCACCGCCGCACAACCGCACCGGCAAAGATACAACCAAGGCGACACGTGCTCTGCTCCGGGACTCCGAGCCATCCCATTCGATCCGTGCACCGCCGTAGAGGAGAGGAGAGGGAAGGAAGACCGAACGCCGACGATGTATTTCCGGCCGCCGCCCAAAGGCCCCGAGTGGGGCGGCGACGCGGAGGCCGGGCAGGCCGCGCGGCCGCTGTACCCGATGATGCTGGAGAGCCCGCAGCTGCGCTGGGCCTTCGTCCGCAAGGTGTACACCATCCTCTCCATCCAGATGCTGCTCACCATCGCCGTCGCCTCCGTCGTCGTCTTCGTGCGCCCCGTCGCGCTCTTCTTCGTCTCCTCCCCCGCAGGGTTCGGGCTCTACATTTTCCTCATCATCCTCCCCTTCATCGGTACGTTACGTTTCGCGCGCAATCTCAGATCAGTTCCCCGTTACCATTGCTTGTCAGACATGATCGATCGCTACTCTGCTCTGTTTTCTTCGATGTGACTGACGCTCACCGTGTCCGTGTGCTTGGAACTGCAGTGCTGTGTCCTCTGTACTACTACTACCAGCGGCACCCGGTGAACCTGCTGCTGCTGGCGCTGTTCACGGTGGCCATCAGCTTCGCGGTGGGGCTGACCTGCGCCTTCACCAAGGGGGAGGTGATCCTAGAGTCGGCGATCCTGACGGCGGTGGTGGTGGTGAGCCTGACGGCGTACACGTTCTGGGCGGCGAGTCGCGGGCACGACTTCAGCTTCCTGGGCCCGTTCCTGTTCGCGGCGGTGATGATCCTCATGGTGTTCGCGCTCATCCAGGCCTTCTTCCCGCTGGGTCGCATCTCGCTGATGGTCTACGGCGGGCTGGCGGCGCTCGTCTTCTGCGGCTACATCATCTACGACACCGACAACCTCATCAAGCGCTACTCCTACGACGAGTACGTCTGGGCCGCCGTCGCGCTCTACCTCGACGTCATCAACCTCTTCCTCTCCCTGCTCACCCTCTTCAGGGCATCCGATTCCTGAAGTGCCTGCGTCTCCTGCCATAGCGTAGCGTAGCCCCTCCTCCTACCCTACCCCTGTAATCCTGGCCCTGCCGTTACATCACGAATGTGCTTTGCTTATGTGTGGAACAAAATTTATTGTAAATTAATTTTGACTTGTTTTACATAATTTGGTCTATGTAACTTTGTAGTCTGCCAATATCAAGATTGCTGAATGGAATGAAATTCAGGAGCTGCTACTGCTAGCTAACTGGCTCTGTTTTGGCTGCCGCGTCTGCCTCTGGTAAAAGAGATAAAAATGTTCTGCAACTTCCCCTGGCATCTTTCGTCTTATCTTGCGGCTTGGGCGTGTTGTCGTCGACGCGAGCTGCGGGGTGAGGAAGCCAGGAACAGGATCATGTGCTCCTGTGTTCCTCGGTGTGTGCGCTTGGGGCTTGGGCCATATAGAATTATACTGTACTCTACTAGACGGGACTGGGAGCCCACGACTGTGGGTCCGATTCTGTCGAGCGAGATCGAACTACCGTGGGGCACGTTCAGGGACTGAGATCCCGTGCCCCGCTCAAGGCAGGGCACGCTGTGCCCCGAGGCCCACCATCCGCTCCCCATCCGACGGACTGCAGTGAGTCAACCTAAAAATGCACGACGCGCGGCTCGTACTCGCCCTTGCCGAGCCCCATCGAGCGGAGGAGCTCCCGAATCACCCGTGCGTCCCGAGGTTCGTTCGCGGCGGAGGCACCCGCCGCCGCTGCCGACGGAAGAGATGGCCGTCCGCCGCCGCCGTCCATGGTTCGCTGGCCTCCTCTTCCTCCGTTCCACGCGCGACGATGTGAGGCGAGCTGCTGGTCCCGTCACCAAGGGGAAGGGAGACGAGCTGCTTCGGCTGCTCCTCCAGGACATGAGGAAACGACCTCGACGGCCACCCACCTCTGGTTGTTTTGTCCGCCTCCTCTGGCGGCTGCCTCTGCACGTTCCGATGGCCTGTCCGCCCGCCCGCTCGGACTGCCACGGACGCCCTGGACGAAAGCAGCGAGGACATGTCTGTACTACACACGAACAGCAAATTCAGTTAGCAGTTAGCATTGGACAACTCCAGGATACAAAATTCAGTAAAATGAAAATAAAGACAGCATCAATAAAGTGTTTAATCTGCAGAATTTAGTACCGAAAATGAACTAAAAAAGAGTTGAACTGAGGCATTCATTATACAATCAATTAGAAAATAAAATCAAAATGAATTGAACAATGTACAAACTTTGAGCATTAGTAACTCAAATTTGGCAACAACAATCCGTTCTTACATAATCCTTGAAGTACATAAATTAGGCCAATTTACTTGCACACTTAGGCCACGAAAGACTATAGTCAGCTTCCAAAATCCTAAATACTATAGTCATCTCTGTCCAAAGTACTAGTCAAAATGTCCAAAATACTATCTAACAAGCTTGTACATGTTAGAACAGATCTTCATCATAAACACCACCAGGGGGAGCCATCAACAGTTGTGTGTAACTGGCATTTGCTTGAGGCTGTACATGATCATCCTTCTTCACTCTTACTTGAGGTTGTGCACCATCATTTTTCTTTTGTTGCTACCATGAAAATTCCAGTATTTAGTCTAGGAATGAGTGGTAACAATATATCATGTATAGATGGGAACATACATTTGCTGCTTTTTTTGGATGAGGCACCTTTAGTTAGTTTGCGCTTCCCCCTGAGTAACTTATCAAGCCAACCTCTCTTTCTCCTTAAGTTTTTTGATTGAACCTCTTTTTTCTTGATCCATATAAATAGTTCTAGGTTGCCTCGCATTATGTGTAGCTAGAAAAGTCTCAAAAAGCCATGTAAATGAGTCACATGTTTCATCAAATAGCAAGGCTGCACCAAAAATGGTGGTTTCTCTAAACTGATTGAGTCCAAGAAAAACACCAAATGACCTATATTCTTTATTTGTGCCAAATATTATATCAAATGTGACAACATCACCAAAGTGTGCATAATCAAGAACCATTTTAGCATCAGCCCAGAATATGTTGGCTATATCTTCCTCACAATCCAACTGCAAAGAATATTGGAAAGATGGGTTCTCAATCATTTTATCATGAAAATACTTCAACATACTACCGGCTTGACTAAAAGCCAACTCTTTTTGCCGCTTGCTTTGCAAATAATTCTTTTGATCACGACAAATGTAACCGAGATTAAATGGTCCATCAACTCGTGTCGTTCGTAAAATAGCGATAATACTACACGTACGGGCTTTCAAGGACTGGACTGCATGCCCTACTCTAATTGGCCCTCCGATTTTAAATGGTGGGGCCACCTCACTTAAACCAAATCTCGGCCAATCAAATTTAACCACTCCGTCAATCCGCTTGTAAAAGTCTGTGTCTAGCGTTGCTCGTAAAATAGTGCTAGCATATTAGGCCTTGTACAATGGTAGGTGCTTGGGGAGGTGCTTAGAAAGATAAATCGGATTTTTTTGAAGCATCAGTGCTTATTTCTACATGAGAGACGCTTAGAGCATGTACAATGATGCTATCTTAGGAGTGCCATGTAGGATAAATGATGAGGTGGAAAAGAGAGAACTCATAAGAGAAGACTTGTCTTCTCTTTTTTAAGATAAGACAAGAGATGATCTCTTAGCACAATATGTCTCATCATATTTTTAGGAATTACTAGTTATTGAAGATAAGGCTAAGAGATGACCCATTGTAAACATTTTTCTTTGTCATCTCTAAATTACATGCAAAACTTAAGATAAGACTATCTTATCAACCATTGTATATGCCCTTAGTTAAGCGTCTACCCAGGGCCGGCCCTGGGCATGGGCGACGGGGCGACGGCCCAGGGCCCAGGGCGAGGGGGGCACATGATGGAGTATATACATATACTATAGCCCAGCAAAAAGTAAGTAAAAAATTACAAAAGAATTAAAGAAAAAAAATAGGATGGCCTAGGCGGCCCAGATATAGCTAGCTAGCGATCGCTGATGGATACGCGTAGGCGAAGCGGCGCCGTGACTCACGCTCGTTTCGATGTTTCCATCGTAGGTTCGTCACCCTCGCCCGCTCGTCGGCCTTCTCGCTCGCTCGGCGCCTTGCCCCTTGGCCCTTGCCGCGTCGCCCTCGCCTCGCCAGCTCGCCGTCGCCGCCACACAGCAGTCCGGCAGGCAGGCGGCAGCCCGGCCAATCGGCCATCCGGCATTCGGCACGGCGGCACCGCGGCAATACGGCAATAACTATACAAGTACGCATCCGACTGGAAGTCAAGAAGTACGCATCCATGTTCCTGTCCATCCCCAAACCTCAATTTGACAATCTCAGTAGTTTATTTATTCTTTATTTAGTATGTACGTATTGTAATCCAATCTATTAATTTTTTGTCATTCTATGTAACATGTCTATGGTTTCAATCATTCGATCTATAAATTCCTAATTTTTTGTATGCTCTTTTGATCTTTTCTTCATGATTTTAGGACATTAGCCTGCCATGTTACCTAAGAAGAAGCAATTGTCGGGTGCTGAAAAAAGGAGGAAAAAGAAAGAAAGTGATCTAAAAATTCTAGATTGTGCACTTAATGACTTCGCATCAAGAAATGCCCGAAGAAACCTTTTTGAAGCACTGAAGTATTATTGTTGTCGATGGAGTCAGTCTAATTTCGTTCTTATTTGAGGTAATCATGTCATATTAGTTTCATTTTGCGATCTTTTTAGTACCATTGTTTTTTATGGAGTCGGTTCAAATTTGGTTATTATTGTTCTCGATGGAGTCATTTGAATTATTATACTCATATTTTAAACTAAAGATGTGTGGTTGAAAGTTATTTTTAATAAGTTATATATATAACACACGCATACATATATATTGTCTTAGGACTTAGGACATAAGGGCCCATGTCGTGGAGTTCGCCTAGGGCCTTCCGAAACACAAGGCCGGCCCTGCGTCTACCCTGTACAAATAGGCACTGATGCTTAAGAAAAGTCTGGCTTGTTTCTCTAAGCATCTCTCCTAAGCACCTACCATTATACAAGGCCTTAGCGTCCTATATACAGGGTACTCGTACGATCGTAGGTAATGTACAGGGGAGATTGTATTGTATAGTCGTGCGGTTGAGATAATATTGCAGTGATCCGCAAAAAAGAGATAATATTGCAGTGCAAGTGAGTAAGTTCAATTAAATTAGACATAGCCAGTGCGGCTATGAGTACCATCTTTAGAAGTGCAAAAAAAAGTACGTCTTTAAATTTTACACACAGGAATCAATACTTTTGAGTCGAGTTGTGACTCTACATATGAGGTGGTGGGCATGGACTCTACTCGGTACAACTCTGTGTCAGCCGTAGGAGACGGCACCATTAAGTGGCGGGTACTGTTTTATTTACTACCCCGGGCAGCAGATGCGGGGTTGAGAGCGGCAGCTCCTAGTTCTACCCCGGGCAAAGTCCCCATAGTTAAAAGGAGAAGGCAGTGGGAGGGGTTGATATGGAAACTTCAAATGAGGCGGTCCTTCATTGATGATGATGAAGTTTATATGAAAACATCAAATGAGGCGGCCTCCGAGATGGATGACCGCTGGGCCCAATGAATTATTTAAGTTGACGCTGTCGGGGAGGGCGGGAATATCCGGATAGTTCAAGAGTTAGTGACTTGTGTTAGTGGTCTGTGTTCATGAAGGTGTTGAAGGAAATATGTCTTAGAGACAATAATAAAGTTGTTATTTTATATTTTCTTATTCATGATAAAGGTTTATTATTCATGCTAGAATTGTATTGATCGGAAACTTAAATACATGTGTGAATACATAAACAAATATCGTATTCCTAGTAAGGCTTTACTAAACTAGCTCGTTGATCAAAGATGGTTAAAGTCTCCTAACCATAGACATGTGTTGTCATTTGATAACAGGATCACATCATTAGGAGAATGATGTGATGGACAAGACCCATCCGTTAGCTTAGCATATTGATCGTTCAATTTATTGCTATTGCTTTTTTAATGTCAAATACATATTTCTTCGACTATGAGATTATGCAACTCCCGGATATCGTAAGAATACCTTGTGTGCTATCAAACGGCACAGCGTAACTGGGTGATCATAAAGATGCTCTATAGATATTTCCAAAGGTGTTTGTTGAGTTGGCATAGATCGAGATTAGGATTCGTTACTCCGAGTATCGGAGAGGTATCTCGGGCCCTCTCGGTAATACACATCATAAGAAGCCACTATAAAAAAATACACTTCCGTGATGATACGTGTTTGTCACAGTAGGTCGCTTTTTTTGTCATGCATGTACATCCAGGACAAATTTATGACAGAATCAAGATAGTCATACCTGTGCTGTCGTAGAAGTGTTCCATGACATTACCAAAATTATCATCACGGAAGTGTCCACTTCCATGACGATAAATCGCGCGTCACAGAAGTGCTTTCGTCAAGGGTGACCGACACGTGGCATCCACCGTAACGGAACGCCGTTAAGCTATTGGGTCGGGTTTTGAATCCGATAACCTGTTAACAGCCCCGACCAATGGGGATTTTCCACGTGTAAAATCATCATTGGCTGGAGGAAACACATGTCGGCTCATCGTTGGGACAGATGTCAACCACTCATTGGACGGAAGGCACCTATGATACGTCGACACGTGGCACGACCCAACAGAGGCCCATTCCCGTGAAAAGGCCGGCCCGTTTGACTTGGTCAAAAGCTGGCAGGCCGGCCCATGAAAGCCTGTTAACGGCATGTTCGAATATAGCCCATTTACAACTCGCTAACCCAAGGCCCGTTACGCCCTATCCGAATTAGGCCCAGTAGCCTCATCTGGGCCATCCAATATGATTACAACCCGTTTTCACTTCTGGCCCATGTATGGCCCATGACGTCTTTCGGCCCATATGAGGCCATATGTAACTCTTGGCCTACTAACGGCCCGTGGTGAAACTGGCCCGTAATGAACAGTGTATCACTTTACACCCATTAACGGCCCGTGGTGAAATTGGCCCGTAATGAACAGTGTATCACTTTATACCCATTAACGGCCCGTTATTCCGTTGGGCCGTTTCCAGCCCATGTTATCTTTCGGCCTTCTCAGAGCCCATTTATTCTTGGGCTCATTTCCAGCATTCGTTTACTTACGGTCGGTTACTGTCATTTTCTGCTTGTGGGCCAAATTCAGCCTGTGGTTACAGTCGGCCTGTTTGTGGTCCGTTAATACGTTGGGCCGTTTTCATAGCGTCATCAAATACGGCCTATTAACAATGGCCTGTTATGGTCGGCCCATGAACGGACGATTCCAACTCTAGCCCGTTTACGGCCATAATGCGGCCTGTTATTGGCCCATGTTTGGCCATCGATCATACTGCCCGTATAAGGCACATTGATGATACGGCCCGTAGAAGGCCCATTGTTTTTACGGCCCGTAGAAGGCCCACTGTTTCTATGGCCCGTAGAAGACCCACTGTTTCTATGGCCCGTAGAAGGCCCACTGTTTCTACGGCCCGTAGGAGGTCCAGTGTCACTACAGTAAATATTAGCCCATGGTTATTGTGGCCTAGTTTTAAAAAATAGGTTATTGCAGCCACTAGCAAACCGCGGAAAAAGAACTGCAATGACTAGAAGCAAACAAATAAACAAGACAACAAGGAAATAAACAAGCAAGCAACTTACGCTAGGCTATCACGGCTATCACACATATTACATCCACTGGGCATCAAAGTTCGCCACCAGTGCAAATAAACGCGCCGACAAAAGAATATACAAAACTGAGAGCACTTTAGAAGGCACTAGGCCTGGCCAGGTCGAGCCCCCCCAAGCAGCTAAAGAAGCTGAGTAGACCTCAGTTGTGTCAACGATAGATGCATCGACACTAGATTTAAGGCATGATGGTGTGCACGGCAGTCCTCTGACATCTTCATTGCATCTTTGACTTCAAGTCGGAGCTGAGCTGAAGCAAGCCTTTTCGCTTTAAGTCGAGACTGAAGAAGTAGAACTGATTGAGGCAGTGACTGCACAGAGGTTGTCTCACACCTGCTGGTGAGTAGCTTCAACTCACTGTCTTCATCAAGACAGGACCTTGGGGTCATCTCGCTGTCCTCAAGATGGTTTGGCTCACTATCTTCCCTAAAGTTCTGCCTGGCGTAAGAGATACGAGTCTGAAAGAGAAACAAGGAGACACGTAACAGGTTTCACAATTATATAAGCAAATAAATGGATCTGTTCTACATAAGGAACATGTTTTTACAAGTACAATTTGAAACTGGTAGTTGTTGCAAACATCCAATCATATGTAAACAGCAAAGCAAACAACAGTGGAGGAAATGATGCCTATCCAAATCTATACTAGAACAAAGTTTGAAGGCTTGAGAAGGATGAACTTACATTACATGTTAACACGAGCTGGACAAAGCCCTTCTCCATGTTGATGGAAGGATAATTCAATAAATTCCCCAAAGAAAATTCTTTATAAGCGTTGCCATTATTCTACATTTTGCAAAGAGTAAATATAGATCAAATAATATTGGAAGAAACAGAGGATAATGAAGCTCAGGTGCAGACTGATGATACATAATCAAATAGAAATTAATTAAGTACAGCGTTGCAAGGCAAAAGGGAGAGAGGTACTGACAAGAGCAATGCAGAGCCCATTATTGTTTTGGGATCATATGATCCTTTGAGCAAGGAGATTCATCTGAAATTAGTTTTCATACAAGAGAGAAGGTAAGGGACAAGCAGAAATTTAGGAGTTCAAATTTTGAATTGATATCATAGACAGTACCTGACACTGGGCTCCCAGCAGTTCTAATAGGGGTTTGGCCACTGGAGTAGGGGTAAAGTGTGGTACAGTTGGGCCTGTGTTTTATGTGGCTGCTGATCTATCTGATTTAATAGGTATCACTACCTTTTCCAAATACCTAGTTTGTACTCCTTGATGACCTGCACTCACCCTCTTCCTTTTGGACACCTATTATGAAAGAACAACATTTGACTGGAAAAATATAGTGTGACGACACATGGAATAGGTATAGAAAATGGATAGGTATGGCATATACTCATATATGAAGCTTAAACTAAGCAGATGGTGTAACAAAGTAGAAGTAATGCAAGAGGTCAGAAGCAAAATATGTGCGACCAATACAACTTTGCAAAGTTAGAGCAAGCACCTTGATGCGTGAATAAGATAGGCCATCCTCCACCATGCCAAGTTTGTTAGGCAGTGGACCATTCCGCAATATTCCTCTCATGCGCCCATTCTCATATTCATTTTGATAATGTTCAATATCTGACATGCATGAAAACATAAAAACAAGTGAGATTTTCTTTATAATGCAGAAGTGATTCTAATCCAATACTGCCTCCCTGTAAACCCCTTTGTGCTATCTCTGCAATTCTTTTAAAAGATGCCATGCATGCTGTAATTTGTTGTGTGCATTAATATAATGTGTCCTACTACTCAAAATATGAGAGCTCCAGAAGTGATGATGCTTCGCAGATGATAGCTTTAACATATAGTAAAGAAGAACAAGTCGACCTGACCTGACAGATTCAAAATATACTAAGGGAGAACAACTCGACCTAACCACTTGACCGCAAGACAAGAGTATCATCTTAAAGAAGAGCAGAAGAGCAAGCAGATTGAAGATATTACAAGTCTTTTAATACAATGTCGGTTGGCCACCCATGATGAACCAGAGCGCACAGAGAAATACTATTCTTTCCGGTCTCTCCATATGTGGCTCACATGCATTTCGAAACTAAAGTAGGAACATTTAGCTAACCAATTAAACATCTCTCAGTTTTACTAATATCAGCAATAATATCATATATGAATTTGTACAACTAAGCTTGTTTAGCTCGATGGGTGGAGTAGTGCTATCACGACACGAACCACGTAGGCTGATTGTGGTCATCATAAAATGGGAAAAACAGAAGCATGATGAGTACAGTGTTGACCGTGGCAGTGGATGGCAGATCTGAAGCTGCAAACCGTGCAAAGGGTAGTTAGCAACCGATGTTTGCTTTGAAATAACAACTAAGATTTGGTATGGACAAGAAAGTACGGTCAACAAGTGACAAAGAAATGCAATTATGCTGTCTCTCTATATGTCGCGACATGCATTTGGAAACTCAAGTGGGACCTTTAGCTAACCAATTAAATGTGTCGGTTAACTGATATTAGTATCATATCACAATCATATTTGAACAACTAAGTTTTCGAATTCTGAGTGTTGTGTCGTTTAGCTTGAAGGGTGGAGTAATGCTAGTACGACAGAAAGCACCTACGCAGATCATAGTAGAGTAGATAAAAGGGGAAAACCCTAAGCATCAAGAGAAAAATCAGGAAAGTGGAACTAGCTGGACCAGTGGGTGGCGCACATGCTTTTCGAAACGAATATAGGAACATTAGGTGACCAATTAAACGTTCTCTGTTTTAGTGATATGAGCATCATATCAGATTCGTATTTCAACACGTAAGTTTTGGGTTGAGGTCTTGAGGAGCAGTGCTAGCACAACACGAAGCACCTACGATGATGGTCGTGAATATAAAGGGGGGAAACCATAAGCTTTATGAGTATAGTGCCCGTGCCATGGCGGATCTGAAGGTGCAAACCAGACAAAGCTACTTCGCAACCAATGTTTGCTTTCAACTAGCCACCACGATTTGGTACGGACAAGAAAAGTACAGTAAACAAATTACGATCTATTTTCCGGGTGAGATCAATAACTTAAGCACATATGGAAGAGTACCACCTCTCTTGCGACGCCATGTAGGCCTATGCTGATACGTTGAGTGTGTTGCGGGTGCGATGGTTGTCGGCGGCGGGGAAGAAGACTTTAGACGGCAGACGGCCGGGTCGGGGAATATATCCTGTTGCCGTGGACGAGGCGGTCGTAGGAGCGGCAACGACAAGGTGGACGACGGCGCCGATGAAGCGAGAGGAGGCGATGAAAGGATGTTGGTCCAGCGCCGTGGATGAGAGATGTCGATCTCTTGCAGTGGACGACAGGGTAGGGGTAGCGGCTCTGGCAAGGTGGAGGATGGGGTGGCGGATGGAGGAGGCTGGCCGCGGTGCGGAGGTTGTCGTGCCGCCGACGGTGTATGAATGGGGAAATGGAGGGGAGGGGGGATCTCAAACTTTGGGACGCGCTTCTCTGAAATGGGGGAAAGTTACGAACTTATCCCCCGTTTAAAATTTCGGACATCGCGTCGGTTGGGGATAGGACGGTAATCTCGCATCTCCCAAATATTTGCCGGTAACTATTTCGGGCAAGAAGAGGGTGTTTTGCCGCCCACGGTTGGCGCCCACGGTGTATGAACGAGGCTGACAGGTAGGGCGGTTGTGTCACGTCTGATGGAAGTTACACATCTGCCCCTATTTAAAATATAAGCCTACATCAATTTTGGACGAGGAGAGTTTGTTTTGCCGCCCACCGTGTATGAATGGGGAAATGGAGGAAGAGACACATGTCTTTCGGACGAGCTTGAATCAAATGTGTTTTGCTGCCCATGTTTGGCACCCACCGTGTCTGAATGGGCTCAGAGGCCCTCGTGTCATGTCTGATTGAAGTTACTAGTCTACCCCTATCGACAACAGTGTAAATCCTATCGATAAGGATGTCAAGTGTCATGGGTAGACAGTAATTTCCATCTTGCAAACACTTGCTTCGAGCAGCCCACAAATTATAGTGGGTGTTTAGCCTCTTCGTTCAAAACTTGGGAGAAATAGCATTCATGTTTGCCCTGGGACCTGGCAAACTAAATTCAAATCCAATTTGTATTCGATTATGAATATCCACAGATAATTATACATTTTGTTATTTATTTCTTAAAAACCACAACAAAGATTTATTCCACCTTTATATATGATTATGATTTAGAAATGCCGTGATCTTCGAATTCAGTAGGTTGGATACACTCTGAGTCAAACAGTTATTTCATCCAATACAATATGCTCACACGACAAACAGTTCACCTTATGTCAATCATACAAGTTCTGAGGATTACCTCGCCTAAAAAATTCAGATCATTACAACACATGGACAACATAGGGGTTCTTGCAACATAATCCATTCAGAGACATGACACGGCAAGCAAGTACAATAATCTAATGAAAATTTGAACTGGTATCTAAAGAAGAACCGGGATTATCTTGGGCTTCAGATAGCAGAAACAGCAGGACCTCCTCCGTCTTCAAATGCAACATTCTTACTTCCTCCAATTCTTGGGTTGCTTGCATAATGCGTGCCGCTAATTCCATAATTTCTAGCCTCAAGATAAATATTACCTCATTCATGGCAGCCACACCATCTCTTTCTGCCTCTAGTAGAGCCTCAAGCACTATAATATCTGTGCTCAGACTGCTCTCCGGCGGTGTTGCCTCTGAACTGCTACCATCTGGTAACATGGATGGCGCACTGCTTCCACAAATAGATTCTGGGGTTGTACATTGTGTCCTAGTGTGAACGGCATCCTGAAAGGTTTCCGCTGGACATCTGTAAGAGATAGTTATCATATGATCCAGGCAGTAAGCTTACATGGTAAACGACAGACGAATTATTGCCGAGCATGGCAAACTATATTTAAATGGTTCGAAGCAGCATCAGCCGAAAAGAAATTAAAATGGTAAGATGAAACTAGGGATGTAAGTGGCAAATAAATGAAATCCGCCAGTCCCATCTAGTTAGTTTTTGCTACCTCCCTAGTTCATTTTCCTCAAAAAAAACAAAAACTCTTTTGAACTATCATACCACTAGTGGACTTTAATCAGGATTAAACCGGACCCAGTTGACATCCCTAGTTGAAAGGGAGTGTACAACCGCTATATTTAAGTTGCCAAGGCATCTAAGCAGTTGAAATAATCTGAGAAAGCACTTAACAGTGTGGCCTCATATAAACTACGAAGACAGTCTTGTGATGAAGTTGAGAGGAAAAGTTAAGGACTCAAATGAAATAGGCATGCATTTCTTTATGATAGTACAGCAGGCACTGCTGACATATTGGCCAAATCAGGTATAGCGTAACAACAAATAAGCATTCAAATCAAGCAATACAGCAAAGCAGACAACTGAACTATTTGTAATTCGGTAGGATTACACGTTGAGGGCACAAGCCAAGAAAGCATCCCACTCGCATTACATTTCACATGTACTAAAACACAATGGCTTACCATATGTTGCTGTGAAGCCTAGCTGCTGTTGCAATGTTCTTTGAAGATATCGTCAGCATCCCGTGGTTGCAAATCTAGTTGTTGTAGTTTATTCTGCACCATCTATTTAGGTAAAATTAATTTTAATCGCATGCACTGGTCCGAATTGATCATCCATGGTTCATCTAAACTAATGAAAGAAGGGTGTGTGCATACACGACAATACTCCCTCTGATTCTTTTTACTTTGTGTATAACTTTTTCTCAGTTTTCTCGTATTAGTCTGCGTGTTGCCGGTTCCTAGCACTGGTTTCCTTTTATGCCCCGCCCCATCCGCCTCTGCCCTAATGAATTGGCAAATTAGTCCAGAAAAATTAAACCAATGCCCTCCTTGGTATGCGAGTCAAGAGTTATGGGCCGAGTAAATAGAATCGGAGGGAGTATATCTGCTTCCCTCTATTTTTATGCTTGTTCGAGGTGCCAGCCCCAAAAGAACAAATATTTTGCTTGATGGGGTTGGCAACTCCATAATTAATAGAAGCATCAAATTAGTCATGCAACTTGGGAAGATCAAGAACACACAAAAAAGTAATGAACATAGGCTCGGAGCAGTGATGTAATAGCTAACATCAGAAAATGTAGGGTAAAACGAACAAAAAGAAGCGGAACCACATGCTAGTTTGCTGATGTGTAATTAAGCATAGAGAACATTAAGCAGTCTGATGGAACCAACAGGTGGCATCAGAACAAAACTAAAGCATATTAACTATATGTGCACTGGTATGTAATTTAGCACATGTAACATGTTCACTGCGAGAAGTATGGCCCTACAGGTGCAAGCAGAATAACGCGTCTCATGAAAAACTGAATGATGCCCTGAAGAAATTCAAAGGTGCGGTGCTTATGCTAGGAAAATGAACGTAGGCGCCGGCCGTTGGATAATAGTACCTGATTCTCGGCGGCGTATGGGTATCGTTGTCATACTTGATAGCTAAGGATCGTCGATGGTGCTCGTGTTGCGGTTGAGTTTGGGTCGGCTGTCGCCATCGCTGAAGCGGCTCCGGTGCTATGGTTGCGGCGCCTGTCGACATACAAGAAAGCTCATATGTGGTAAGTGAACAGTTGCACCATAAAGAGAAAAACCGAAGGAGTACAAATCGAAATAACCTGATGAGGCTACGACGTCGGTAAAGCAGGGCCGGTGGAGTTGAATATGGCGTCCGTGGAGCGGGTCCGGTGCAGTGGACGAAGGCTTCGGCGTGCGCGTTGTACAGTGCTTTCGGTGAGGCGGATCTGTTGCGGCGGACGAGGGCTTGTATGAAGGGCCAGCGAAGGGGCAGACGAGGGAGTCAGTGAAGGGCCTACGCTGTGGTGGACGAGGGCGCCGGTTAAGCAGATCCGGTGCGGTGGACCATGATGGCAGTCAAGGAGATCTGGAGCGGTGGACAAGCCAGTCGCTGAAGCGGCTCCGGTGAAGTGGTGAGTTGGCAGTTGGGGGTTCCAAGGTGCGGAAGGTAGATCCGGCAGGGTGTGAAGTCCACCGCTGTGGCGGAGGACTAGATTCGGCGGCTTGCCATGGTTGGGGGGTCGAGGAGGGGAAGGGGAGGGGTTCTGGGGAAGAATGTTGGGGGCAAAACAGGAATATCGCAGGGCTAAACTTTCGGGCGCGTGATATTTCGATGTGAGCGGGAAGTTTGAAAGCTTTTGGCACCTAAAATTATAAGTATTCTGCTCTCATACGACCGACTATGATATCATGGCCGACAATTTGTTTGTTTTGCAGACAAAAAATGTGCAAGTTCTGAAAATCAATGTCTCCAACTCGAAACTTAGATTGTCCATTCAATTCAAATATGGATCATTGAGATACTACAAGCAAATACCATCATACGGTCCAATTCAAATGAAATTCCAAATGTGTTTATCCTAAATATGATGACAAAAGCAAAAATGTGTATGTGTATGAATAAAGTGGATGATTATAAAGTTTGAACATGCCCGTATGTGTATATCTCTAGGTTTGATATATGAATTTGAAATCACGAAATCCCGGCTTAAAAAATGTACCTCCGTTTAAATGAATTACAAAAGCTAATGATTGAGTCGAATTCCAAAATTCCAATCTTAGGTTTGTATATCGTTATCTCATAGTACAAACTGTGAAACAAATTGATCAACCATGAGTGCACAATATCTCAATTACGCTAAAGTCCCTCAAATATAGACACCTCACTCTTTATCTGAAGTCAACCCCCCCCCCCCACCACACACACACACACACACAGAGAGAGAGAGAAGTCGCTCTCTCCCCAAACACCAACACACGAGCACATTAACACCCCTCTCTCTTGTAAAGTCCGGACCCCAACATAGGTCTCTATCACTTTGTCTCTCGGGCATGCACACATCTCTTCCCTCACTCTCTAGGTCTCCCGCTATCTCTCTTACCCAAGCACACGCACTATGTAAAGTGTATATTTCCCATACACACAAAACGTCGCCCCCCAAACGTCTATCTCCCTAGTTATATGGTTCTCGCGCACTCACCTCACACACCACCCCCACTGCAAACAAGCACACTTTGTCTTCTTGTGCACCACTCTCCTCTTTCTATCTCTCCCACATGCGGACCCGCCCCAGCTCCTTCCCTGTATACATATATGTCGTGACTCTTTGCATAGCTCCCTAATGTATAATCGTTCTCGATTTCACACATTGTTCTCTACACCATCTATTCTAGCTCTCTCATGAAGTCCCTATCATACACACGATGACTCGCTTCCCTTGCGTCTCCGTTCATAGGCCAATTTCAGACAACATCAACATTGTCTCCCTATCTATACGCCATTTATGGACACAAACGACCCCTCTCGCCCCCTCTCTTCCTCTCTCTCTCTCTCTCTCTCTCTCTCTCTCTCTCTCTCCGGCGCTAGCTCTCTCTTTCTCTCGCTCTCACACCCCTCTCCCCCACACACACCCGATGTCTCTTCCAAATAGTCTGCTCCCCCCGCCCGCACCCGTGCTATCTCGCTACTACACATGTCACACCATTACCCCTTCCCTTATACTAGGTTTACATCATCAGTGGTCTCTCTACTCCACATACACTCTCTCCCTCTCACACACAAACGCGTGCACAAACACACACACACACACACACACACAAACACCCATTTACCTGGATCCTCATCTCTCCTCATGTCTGCATGTGTATCTCACACACTCACTCTCTAATTATGTATATGTGTCTCCACGTTACACAACACAAAGCCCCATGTACATGTCTCTCTCTATCCTCCACACACATAGACACAAAGAATCTCTTATCATTGCCTCAGTCTCTAACATATCACACACGCTCTCTCTCTCTCTCTCTCTCTCTCTCTCTCTCTCTCTCTCTCGCAAACACGCTCAACAAGGGTTTCCCCGTGAATAACTTACCGTCTATTCATGAAAAGTCGTGGCAGTACGGCGAACACGAGACGTGAAAAAGAATAAATCTACACGTGCTTAGACCACCTAGTATGACTACTAGGACTAGAGCAAGCCAAAAAGCGCGCTGCCGTCACCCCCTCCTTGTCGGCGATGGGAAAATCTTCATTTTACACAGTTGAGAAGTCATTGTGCTAAGGGCCTACATGCTGAGGTGTTGAATAGAATGTAGATGCTAGTTTACGGAAGCAAGTATCGATAATACATTTTTATCTCCATACTTATATTTCTTCTCTTATAAAAAACCGAGTTGGTGATGATGGTACGTGTGCCATCTTGCAATATAGACCGTCCGATCTATATCTGACGGATGGAAATTAAACTAAAAGATACCCGCACCCCTCTCCACATTGGCAGACAAGGCCTTCCCTCGTTCATCCTTATCTCCAACAAACCTCATTGTTGAGCAATTAAGAAAGGAAGCCTCTCGAACAAACTGGCCTGGTGGCCGCTGCCGGCGTCGTCAATCCCCATGCCTCCGCTCAGTTCGACCACCAACCACCACCACACCCCACTCCTCTTCACCTTATCTCATATTTCTCGAGATATCATTAGTTTTTACACATGGGATTACTCCCGCAAGGGTCAATCACAACAAGTGTTTTATAAAAAAATGCAACTTGATGTTCCGTGCAATGCACGGATCTTGCTAGTACTCCTACACAAGACTAAGTTGGTGATGCTGGTGTGTCTGCCATCCATCGTTTCTGACCATTAGATCTACATCTAACAATTGTGAGGTAAGTTGTTGCCTTTTCTCACCAACATCCCACTTGTCTACCAATTTGCAGAAAAACCCATAATTAGTATCTTAAAACCAACCACATCCCTCCCTGACCTCACCAAAACAGCCCAAGGAATATATTCTAATTGAAACATAATATATCTCTAGTGACATATGTATATCAAAATTAGAGTGTTTTGTACCAAGTTTGTGAATAAGTATTATTCTAATTATGATTCGTTGCAACGAACATGAACATTGCTAGTATTTCCAACCATGCATTTCTTTTCCTAGTATTCCATAGTTTCGAGTTTTCCATCAAGATATTAGTCACTCATGGTTGATATTTACTTTCAATCATGTACACATATGCACTATGTAACTAGCCTTGCTTATTGGCTTCCAAAGCTTAACTTTCACTCCTACTTACAATATGTAGAGTATTTAACAAAAAACTACCACTTTCAACCAGGCCTAGGAGGAATCTATTGTACAAAAAATAGCAAAAACATACCCAAAATTTCTTAATCCACGCCAAAAACTACCTAGTACTCCTACCGATTAGGTTCATTTAAACCCATTTATGACAGGGTTGGCCCACATGTCCGTGTTGACGAGGCAGCTTAACCAACACATTTTGTTTGACCGTTGACACGAGGGACCCAAATCTGACCTTCTATCCTGTTATTCCCCCTCAAATCATTATTTTTCCTGAACATTATTTCAAACAGTACTGATGCGTGTTCGTCGGTGGCGCCGATGATGAGCGAGTTGGCCGCCGCTTCGTCGGACGGGCCGGACGCCGTGCTGGCCTCCGCATGGGTTGGCAGGCTGGCCCGAGCGTGACTCACGAGCGAGCAAGCCGCCGCGCTGGCCTTCGCTCGAGCCAGATGGCTGGCATTAGCACGGCGCGCGCGAGCAAGCCGCCGCGCTACCTTGCCAATCTAGCTAGCAAACCTTGCAGACAAGCAGCTGGACGGAGCTATCTTGGCTAGCTAGCGGCCGCGAGCGCCGGACGGAGCTGGCATCCGGGCTGCCGCAACATGGGCTCCGCACCGGCGGCGGTTTTGACCTCGCCTTCTGCCGGCGGCGGTAGCTGCGTCCCATGGCCGAGGATGATTAGGTGGACGGGCCGGAGGTAGGAGGTCACTCGAGGATTTTTGTTGGTAAGAGCATGTGCAATGGTTGATAAGGTAATCTTATCTTAAGTCTGCCACATATGCAAGTGGTAGTAGTTTCTTGGCATTTTAGTGGTTTCTTGCAGTATTAGAGCAAGTACAATAGAGCTGAGTCAGCGGGCTATAAGAAATAAACTACTACTACATGTTGGCTATAAGATGGGCTGTAGATGACATGGCACTGGCTTATAGCCAGCAGCTGGCTATACTATTAACCATGCTCTTAGGGGTTTCTTGTAAGGAACAATGTACGTACTACTAGCGACAAAAGGCGATTCTAGGTTGCGTTGTACTCCAACGAGTACTACTAGTGGTCGCGCGAGTGTATACCTCGTTTTGTGGGTTCGATCCTGGCCGAACGCACGACGGCCTTTTTAAAAAATAGTACTACTACACTTCGCTGCGAGCCAATATTTTACACGGGTAGTTTGAGTTTCGAAGTCAAACAGATGTGCGGCCTCACAATCTGGGTGCACTGGACAGCCTAGCCACGTGAACGCGTTTTCCTTCCCAGCATCCCGTGGCTCGCATGCTCGCCCTAGCCGCACCTCGCTTGCAGCTTCCAGCTAGTAGCATATTTAAACTAGCGCCTCCCAATTAAGCCTGAGGAGCCGGAAAAGCCTGGCGGGGCATTGGGAACTGTGCAATATGGCTCTGTACGTAAAGTGCTCTACTACTACTCTGTAGCTTGTGGCGTTGCATGTATGGACTTCACTCCGTTATCGGCTCTACTATAAAAGAAATTCCTCTTGCCGTCTTTTTTTTGAAACGGGGGCAAAAGCTTTGCTTCATCTCATTCATAAAGAAGGAACTACTAACAAAGTTCGTCGAGATCCATTACACCTCCACAAATGGAAGCGAAAAGCCTAGTCTCGCTGTATCAAATAACTCAAATGTTCTGCCACCGCAATAACCGTCGCTGATAAACAGGCTACTAGTGTGTGCGTGAGGGGAGCGGCTGAGTAGGCTAGCTACGTGAGAGGAGCGGCTGAATAGAGCACCGAGAGTACCCACTAGGCCACTACGCAGGTGTACTTCCCCTGCATTGATAGTACATCGATGGTTCTAGAGAACAGTAGTACCCTCCACTTCCAACTATAGCTCCTTGGCCCTGAGATTCATGAGTTCAAAACTGGTGCACTATACTAGACTAGACTAGAAGTACAGTACATTGCACTACTAGTTGAGAAAAGTAGTACTAGTACTACTACAGTACACGTACGTACTCCTCCGTCACATAATGTAAGACGTTTTTTGACACTAGTTGGCGTGTACAAAAAATGGCAAAAACATACCCAAAATTTCTTAATCCACGCCAAAAACTACTACCTAGTGCCAAAAATTTCTTACTAGTGCTATTATTTACAGTATAACGCAATCCCATAACGTTCCATAATCCCTTTCTTTCAAAAAAATCACTTCTGGAGAGAAGATTGCTATCTCCACGCGAGCTTCTCATAGGCCAGCGCCACCGCATGCAGTCATGTGAGAGAGAGGGAGACATCCATGCAGCATGCAGAGAGAGGAGAATGCGGGCGGACAGCCAATGGGCTGCATGGGGCATTTATAGCTGCTAACTCCTCCCATCCATGCGCCAGGGGTATTTCCGTCCAGAAAGCATGCACCGAGCCCCTGCCTTGGTATCCAGGTCTGCTCTTCTGCGGGTCTGCTCTTACGCGCACAGTAAAAAGAATCGGAGGGAGTACTAGTAGTAAATAATAGCCTCACCCCTTCGCTGAGGAACGATCTACAGTTGGAAGGGACGAGGCCCTGCGGTTACTACGCTCTTATCTCCTCCTCGCCAGTTCCCCTCCCCCCGAAGAGAAGGCAGTTCGTCGCTGCTCCCATGGATTCGCCAGGCGGTTCTCCTCCTCGTCGGGGCTGGGATTCCTTGGACGACGATCCTGTGGGAGAAATCGCACGCCGCTCCGACGTCCTCACCGCCGCAAGACTCGGTGCTTCATGCACCAACTTTTTCAAGACGCTGCTTAAACAGGCCATGCTTGTTGGTCTTCCATGCATCCTCGAGGAGAAGGTTCTTCTATGGGACAATCCTTCGAACAGTCCACCGCTCCCTGGCCATGGTTGCACGTTGACTCCGCTAGAGTTGCCGACGTTGAGAGGTAGTCGAATTTTGTCCGATGAGTAGGTCAGTAATGGAGTTTGATCATGTAGTACATAGTTATTCCATTTCCATCCCGTAATTTCTCCGCTGCCCACCATCTTATATATAGGTCTGGGTCGGTGCCAACAAAGATTGGCTTGCATACCTCCGGCGGGATACCACCATCATTTTGCACAACATCCACAGTAGTGCGGCCGTTCTGGTTGACCCCTTCTCCACCATTGGGATCGGCCTTCCGGATTGGCTGGGCAAGAATACGTATGATGATGCCTACATGAGATTGAAGAAGATAGCAATTGCGGACCCGCCAACACGCGGCTACGACGATTACTATCTGATCGTGGTGTTCGACATAAGGATTGCCATCAATGTAGGAGGCAGTAACGGCAGAGGCTGGTGCATGTTGGCAGCGGCAGGTTTGTACCCCTACACGTTCGAAGACGCCGTGCGCCATCTAGGCCGCATCTTCGCGGTGACAAGCCAGGGGACTTGTTTCATCTAGTTGACATCCTACGGTACGGGAGATTACAAACGGAATGCACAAACCATCATTTGCATCCCTAACGGTACTCCATTATTTTGCAGGGACCCGTCATCCCCCGATCAAAATAAGATTGCCGATCCTGGATGTGCTTTTGCATCCGCGATTTGGTCTAACCTAGAACCTTGTAGCTGACTTTGGCATATTGGGATCAACTATCTTAGCAGTCGTTACCCATGGTACCACTGATGTGCAACATGGTCACATAATCTACCATGATCGGACCGTCACCATCTACCCAGGTATTCCATTTTTAACCCTCTCGCCTTCTCTTTCATTGGTGTACTAGTAGTATACTTTGTAGTACTAGCAGGAGTACTTTTTACCTTGGAGGACGTGTATAGCTAGCTAGGCCCTTGAAGACTTGAACCCACTAGCTGCCACCATTTTTGTTTTTCCATGTCTTACTATCTCATCCATGTAGCCAAGAGTGGCTATATATAATAAGCAGGTTATTTTACTTCCTCTATACCGGAGTAGTACTATTTGCTGCACAGTATTACTGACCGCCACATTTGAGCACAACATTATTATGCATGGACCTTGACTATGTACGTCACCATGTGTCCAGATATGGGATGCCGCGTGTACCAGATGAACAGCGCCGAGTTCGACCCCCGTGATGCTACGTGGGTGCCGAGGAACACTCTTGGAGAGCACTCGCTTTTCATCGGGGACAGCTACCCCATTGTGAAGCGGATGCCACCTTCCATGCACGACACGGAAGGCCTGCCGTTCATGAAGCATGGTTGTGTCTTCAGTGTGCACCACCAGATGAACGACATGCTGGGACACGCTATCCCTGATTTATGCCGCTTCAACTTGGATGAGTCTCCATCGTGTGGAACCGTACTAGAAAGCTGCGACAATGATTCCCGTTGCCCACCGTTATGGATCGTGCCATCCATGAAGAACACCTGGGACTGGAACCTGGAGGAGGACATGTAGCCCATCTATAACGTGTAAGTGGAGTATGGTAATTGTGAACGGTAGCGCTGTGAATATATGTAGACTAGTCATGCACAAATTTATCACATGAGTTGGAGATGAACTTGTGTGGCATACTAGCATTTGTCCTTTAGAATTTATTACTAGTAAATGTGATATGTGTACGTGCAACTTGTGTGGTTGTTGCACGGGCTCCAGCATGCTCTTTGAGAAGAAAAAAAAGGTGCCACAGCTTTGGATATACGTGATGTGGCGGCATCATATAGTAGCATCGTTCGCTATAGTTGTACTAGTACACTCCTACTAGGACGACAACTCCTATAAAACCTTGCGCTTGGCTCTTTGCCTCTTCGGGAGGTTCAACAGTTCGTACTCGTGTGAACCTTGCACTTGGCTCTTTGCCTCTTCGGAAGGTCCAACAATGATGATACTACAGTACAATATGCTTCTGGCAATCTGACACCGATAGAACTGCTACACGTCCACCATGAGGGCGAGGGAGAGGGAGAGGGAGAGGGTGTTGTAGTCAAAACCCTCTCCTCGTCCTGTGAACCACCGCGCGTGTGGGCGAGGGAGAGGCGTAGTAAGCAAGCTTCTCCTCATTCGGCGAGTTGACGGGACGCATCAAAGCAGTACTAGTACTAGTATTAGTAGTCCATACTGCGTCCTTTCCAATTAATATGGCTTAATTTGAAACGAGAAAAATACACTGGCGGTCAACGTATGTAATAGTACGCTCTTTACGGTCACTATATATAGTTTTGCAGCGATTATGCGATCACTAACTCATCGTAGAGCACCGTATTGCACCCTACTGACCAGCCACATAGTCGACGTGGAACTTTGTTGACTGGTTAAATTGTCACCTGGTTTCTGGGTCCCACTTGTCAGTTGGCAGAGCAAAGAAATCAGTTAAACAAAACTTTACGCAGGCGCGACACGAGTCCAACCCTTGCGCGCGAACCGCCCTGACTGTGTATGTGAGTGCATGCATGTGTCCTCCCTCGGTCTTCCAACAAAGAGTGTACTACATGATGTACATCTACACTTCCAGTGTGTTTAGCCTTTAATCTAAATCGATATTGATTGACTAATGCACCAACTTGTGCTGTAGGTATAGGCTACATGTCTATCCTTAATTACAGCATGCAACGGCTTTCACTTGATCTTCTTATCTCAATGGTCGCATGCACACATAAGTCTGCTACTTTTGGGCGTTAATTATGCCCTAGTCAATGTGTAAATCTCTAAATGTACAGTCTTTCACGGACGTAGGGAGTAGGTTGAGCACTTGAGCATGAGCGTGTGTGTTGCATCGTGTGCTGTGTGTCGCATGGGTGCGTGAGTGTTGCGTGCGTCCATGTGTACGTGTGAGTGTTGCATGTCGCATGCATGCATGCATGCATGCATGCATGGGGCTTACTCCCTCCCATTTACATGTCCATTTGGCTATAGATTTCAACAAGTGACTAGGTACGGAGTAAAATGAATGAAGTGAGCGTAGAGGCATAGGGATACTGTAGAAAGAAAGTCCTCGCGATCCATTTATTCGCCATCTCAGTCAGAGAGAACTATTCAACTAGTCTTAGCAGTGAAGTGACAATACACACTGCAGCAGATGGGACGCGTAATTAATAAGCTGAACCAGCGTGTTGGTGTTACTAAATCAGTCGGTTATGTTTGGTAGTCTCAAGTCATTAAAAGCATGCATAGCCCACATATCTTATTGGTTGATATGCCACAAAACAAAAAACGAGAAGGGAGTTAATGTACGGTGCCTAAGTGTTTTGGGATTATTTGGTTTTCGTAAGGTGACTTACACACCTAGACGGAGGGAGTAGTAGAATTGAGATTGAATGCACTTTCTTCCCCGTCTTCCACTCTTCTTCCTCCTCTCTTCCCCATCGTCGGCTGCACACCATTTACCCCCGCTCACTGCTCGCCCGCCCGCGCCATCTTCCTTGGTAGCTCGCGCGTACCATATGCCCCCGCTCACTGCTCGACCACAGGAGGAGAAGCTTCTTCACTCGCCCGCCCGAATCCACTTCCCCGCTGGCTCGCAGGCACCGAAAACCCCAATGGCAGAACCCACTGACACGCAGAGCCGCGATTGGAATTCCCTCCCCGATGTTCTCTTGGAGCAGATCTGTAGTCGTATGGACCTACTCAGCACCGTCCGTCTGGCCGCATGCTCGGTGTCTTTGTACCGTCTACTCGTCTGCAACCGGCCGGCTCTTTTCAAGACACCCTACTTGCTGATGCCCGATCCTCATAGGTGGCCCAGACACCGACTTGACGATCCTACGGAGGTTGCCGTGGTGCCCCTCGACATGCTACCACTACCCGTCCACCTGTCCTTCATGCGTGACCACTACTGGGCGGGCATGAAGGCCAACTAGATCGTCCTCATCCACCACACCGGTAGTCCGTGGCATCTCGTGGATATCTACACCCTGCGAGAGATCACCCTTCCATCGTTGGATACCGCCGCCATCAAGCCTCGCGGCCCGCCGGACACTCCTGCCTACTACGCACGAGACGCGTCAAGCTTTTGGCTCGACCTCTGTTTGCAGAAAGTTGTAATCTGCGAAGTGCCCACACCATCAGAAACTACATGGATTACAAGCCCATTGCCTTGTTCAACAAGGGATTAGTCTATCTGGAATCCGGTCGCCATACATGGTTATGGCTCATCATCAATCCTGTTGAGGAAACATTTCTCTCTGATGCTATAGTGCATGATGGCATCATTTACGCGGTCGACGCACAGATTGGCTACCTATATTGGTGGAATCTATCGTTGTGTAATTGTTCTATCTCATCTCATCTTTACCTTGTGAATACAAATGCCTATTCATTTTTTACAAATTTAGAATGCATAGCGTGTCTATAACCACATCATTGCTATATATTCCTCTCATTTCCTAGATTTTTATGACCACCCATGTTATTGTTAGAGTTGATATGAGAACAATTGGCATCTAATGATTGTTAGAATACATATTATGAGCATAACATCACGATTGCTATATGTTACTCTCGTTTACAAGATTTTTATAACAACGCATGTTATTGCTTAGAGTTGATATGAGAACAGTAGTAGTAAGTGCTATGGTAGAATATGAGTAGGCGCTGTCATAGCTGTTTTCCTCTCATTGTTACATGATGTTTGAACCATGACATATTGCTAGAATATGAAAGCCATTGGCTTATTTTTTAACTTGGGGTATGATTATGACCACAGCATTGCAATTCTCTGTCTATGATATGTGTCACTGTTATAATAATCTTAATTCCACACATACTCTGAACATGATTGTTTATTTTTGTCCTTTTGGTCTCCAATTTGAATTGTTGCAGCAGACGCAAATGCGCTGGCCTTCATGATTCCAGGACCTGGAATCATACCAGCCGATGGGTGGTGGTTTATCGCTCGTTTAGCTGATGGCAGTCATTTGATGCTCATTCGCACGTACCAAATTGACCAAACCATTACATCAAACCACATGCAGTACAATGTGTGGGGCATTCGTGACATTGATGGCTATGGCTGCTTCGTGTTCGAGAAAGATCCCAGCTCCGTTGGGCCAGGCGTATTCATCTGGAGGCGGGTTTACAGCCTCGGCAACCACTCCTTATTCCTCGGGCTCAATTATCCGATCATCCAACCAATCATCGATCATATCACCGGCGATGATTACTGTGCTATGCAACTTCCATTCGTGAGGGGGCTGTGTTTATACATCATACCATGGGTTTCATGAATCACCATATCCAGAGATTCGTCGACACAGCTTATTGCCAGATAATCTTCAGTGTGTGAAAGGCATCAAGCTTCCATGCGATGGATGGCTTTTGCAAACCCGACATGCGGCGATGTGGTTCATCCCAACAAAAAATATGCACAACTTGATTCGTGCTGATATCTAGACCGAGCCATGTATTCTGTTGCTGTAGCACGACCCTCTTTTGTTGGATATTATGTACTGTTGTTAGTTTGAAGCACTCCTCTGGTTTGAAGGATAGATACCTTCCTGGGATCAAGTGCATCCTAACTCACCTGCGTAGGATGTACTGATAATGATGATGGAGATGTTGTGCAGAAGCCATATATATATCAGTTAGGCTTCAAGTGCGTACTTGTTAGTTAAACCTATGTATAAATCGTGACACTAAATATGACTAGTAAGTAGTACAGGAGCAGTACTAGTATACGTCGGTCAAATTATTCATCATGTCCACACATTGAATTGACGTGACAACATGCTGCGCGTGAGGTGACACAAGAATCCCGGCGGCGTGTTTGGGTATTCTGGATTTCAGATTTGGAGTACCACTTATCTGTCGAAATCTTTCATCATTCACTTAAAACAGTCGATTGATCATACATTGAGTACCATATAACTGGAGTTACCGATGCAAGTTGAAGAAGGATTGGCCCGTGCTACCGGCTGGCGTCAAGTTCGATCCCACAGATCAGGAGCTGATCGAGCACCTTGAGGCCAAAGTGAGTGCTGACAGCGCGAGATTTCAGTCTCTCATCGATTTGTTCATACCAACCATCGACAGCGAGCACGGCATATGTTACACCCAACCTGAGAAACTTCCAGGTAAGACACCGATCGGCCGTCTACTTGCACAAACATATTCCTTTGTTTATAGCTCTATTTTTCTTTTTAGACGCAGACCTGGTGAAGCAATTACAATTTGGCAGTTAATAAAAAGTGAAACAAGTGACTGCAACATGCCAAAGATGTTATGAAAATGCCAACTAGGTACACTAAAACCTGTATTCCACAATACTGCAGGTATCACACTGAGTGGCCTAAGGAAGCATTTCTTCTAGCGCAATTCCGGGGCGTTCAAAAGGGGCGCGTGGACGCATCGCAAGATACAGTCGGAGTGCGGCATGCACGCGATGTGGCACAAGACCAGCAATACCTTGCCGGTGATGGTCAACGGCCGGCAGACAGACAACAAAAAAGGTTCTGGTGCTGCACACCAACAAGAACTTCGACCAGCAGAGGACCAACTGGGTGATGCACCAGTACCACTTCGGGGACCTGGAGCAAGAGAAGGAGCGGGAGCTGGTCCTCTGCAAGATTTTCTACCAGACGAACACTAGGGCCAGGAGTAAAAAGATTATAAGTTAGTTTGGTATTGGTAGTTGTACTACCTTGTCGTCCACAAGTTGGTATTGTTGGTAATGATCTGTTGGTATGAACTTGCATTTGCTTCCAACCATCATGCCGAGGGTCGACGTGGATATAAAGCTGAATCATTTGTTTCGAAACGAATTTTCAGGCACCTAATTTTTATTTGATGGGTAGCATAAGCACCCGTCGTTCAAATTCCTAGTTCTCCAATTTTTTCGAAACAAGTGCATGCACTTATTATCATGATAAAAAACAATATCCGTGCTGCATCCCAGTTATCAGTCTGTACTTGCAGAATCCTCTCGTTTATTGAGCACGTATATTGTTTTTTCAGGTCGAGCAAGTTTCAACTGGGTTGTAGATTGCCCAGGGTTGTTTTGTTTTTAATAGGCCCAGCCCATGACGACAACGGGGCACAAAGATCCAGCAGGTATCTACTGGCCTCTGGCCCGCCAACGTTAGTTATAGTTTGTCTTACAACATCCGCAGGCAGTTTTTTTACTGAATCAAACACAGAGCCCAGTTCTATTTTCCTCTTGAAACGCATGTCCTACATCCGTTTTCTAATCTCTGCCTATAGTTTTACTAGTTCATATACATGTATCATTATAATGAAAACACATAAAATTCCCTTTTCATATTTACATCCTTATTTTTGTTGTTTTTTCCCACCCAGCGCTGATTTTTTACCACTGGTTTTCCCTTAAACCAACTAAATTGTCCCACGTCTTATTTGCTTACAAAAACAAAACGATTTTTTTGGCAAATCAATAAGTTCTTAAAAAATGTTTATCATTTCGGAATTACAACAGTTCGGACTCCACCGAAATATGCAAAATAAGGTTGGACTTTTTGACCGTGGTCCTGGGCAGAAAATGGGCTGTAATAAATTACTTAAGAATTAGCAAATGGGCTGCAAATTATAAAAAATAGCAAATGGGCTTTATGTTGTCTGCCACAGATTTGGAGGCTGACTTGTGGGCCTACTAAGTTCATGTGTACACAAGGTTTCTCAAAAAAGAAACTTAGTCAACAATCGACTATACCAGCGTCAGACCGTTAGATGTCAATCTAATGGCAATCGTGCTTCTTCAGTCTCTGATCTTCCTGCCCCAGCCGCCCAAACCAGTGCCATTGGAACCGCTTGCTCCCGCCTCCCGTGGCCGGCAGTGCTGCCAGGAAGGCCTCACGGCCCCATCATACTCGCATCCCTGGCCTGTCTATCCGTCTACTCACCCACACCTCCTGTTATTTTCCGGCGACGGCAGCTGAGCCAGTCAACCCTCGTACTCTCCACCGCGTGGGCAGCCACTGCCGTGTCTTCCCCGGCTCCGTGTTGTTCCCTTCGTAGGCCTCGCCGTCATCCACCGCCCTGGTGCTCTCGGCGGGGCGTGGTCAACGATGTCCATCCAACGGCCATAGTGCTTCTTCAACCTCTGGTCTTCTTGCCCCAGCCACCCAAAGCAGCGCCGGTCGTGCCGCATGCTCCTGACTCCCATGGCCGGCTGTGCTGCCGCAGAGGCCTCACCGTCCCCATACTACTCCCACCACTGGCCAGGCCATCCCTCCGCTCACCCACTCCCCCTGTTATTCTGCGGCGATAGCAGCCTCACACCGCAGCCGAACCAGTGAACCCTCATACTCCTCTCCGCGTGGGCATCCACTGCCGCGTCTTCCCTGGCTCCGCGTCGTCCCCTTCCTAGGCCTCGCCGTCGTCCACCGCCGTGGTGCTCTCGGCGCGGCGTGGTCAATGTGGTCAACGACCGACTTCCATCGGAAGAGTACTGTACGTGGAGAGGCTGACAGCTGGGTCCACGGCAGCCGCAAGGAAGTGCCTCCTTATTACACGCAAAATAATTATTCCTCCACCTGACAGTAGGGGCCCACCAGACGGGCCACCAGTATTTCGCGGAAAAAACGTTTCCCCCTGACTGCTGGGACCCACCGGACGGACCACTGTATTTCGCGAAAAAACGTTTACCCCTGACTGCTGGGACCCACCAGACGGACCACCGTATTTCGCAAAAAAAAACGTCCCCCCCCCCCCGCTGTCAGCTTGGACCCACCAGAAGTGCCTCCTTATTACGCACAGAAAAATGAATACTCCCCCTGCTAGCTGGGACCCAACCTGGTGGGAGGCTGACTTGTGGGCCTACTAAGTTGACGAGGATGGAGGGCTTTGTTAACTTAGTCAATATGAACGATTCTAGCTCTAGTGACCGTACGATGTCCATCCAACGGCCGTAGTGCTTCTTCAACCTCTGGTCTTCTTGCTCCAGCCGCCCAAAGCTGCGCCGGTCGTGCCGCGTGCTCCTCCCTCTCGTGGCCGGCTGTGATGCCGCGGAGGCCTCACCGCCCCCTACTACTCCCACCGCTGGCCCATGCTATCGCTCTACTCACCCACACCCCCTGTTATTCTAGAGCGACGGCAGCCTCACGCCGCAGCCGAACCAGTGAACCCTCGTACTCCTCTCCGCGTGGGCACCCACTGCCGCGTCTTCCCCGGCTCTGCGTCGTCCCCTAGGCCTCGTCATCGTCCACCGCCTTGGTGCTCTCGGCGCGGCATGGTCAATGTGGTCAATGACCGACTTCCATCGGAAGAGTACTGTACGTGAGGAGACTGGCAGCTGGGTCCACGGCCACAACCCGGTTTTTTTTATGATTTGCCAAGTAAGTCGCTTTGTCAGGCCTGTTGGGCTGCAAATCTTTCAAGACGAGGAGAGCTTCATTCGACTGGCCAAGAAAATGGCCCATCAGTAATGAGAAATGGGCTGTACATTTTTAAAACACATCAAACTGGCAATTAGTTTAAAATATCCTTTTTTTCATTTCGAGATTTTAAATTTCATTTTTTAAGCATGGAGAATTTGTTGGATTTTATATTGATATACATTTATTTTTAAAATCAGTTTGAATGTGAGTCAAAATTTCGGGATTAAAAACAGTTCGGACCGCACCAAAATATGCAAAATTTCGTTAATTTTTTAACCGTGGCCACAATATGGGCTGTAATGCTAACAAAAAGAATATGGGCTCCAAAAAAACCTTAAGAATTAGCAAATGCGCTGTAAATTATTAGAAATAATGGCAGATGGGTTGTATGCTGTTTTCCACAGATTTGAGGCTTTCCTAAAAAAGGTTGACGCACAAGCACTGACTGTTGGATGTCCATCGAACGGCCGTCGTGCTTCTTCAATCTCTGCTCTTCCTGCTCCAGCCGCTCAAACAAGCGCCGGCGGGACTGCCTGCTCCCTCCTTCTCGTGGCCGGTTGTGCTGTCGCGCAGGCCTCACCGCCACACCGTACTCCCATCGCTGGCCTAGCCATCCCTCTACTCACCCACACCTGCTGTTATTCTTTGGTGACGGCAGACGAACCAGTAAACCCTCGTACAGTCATACTCCCCTCCGCGTGGGAAACAACTGCCGAGTCTTCCCTGCCTCCGTGTCGTTCCCTTCCTAGGCCTCGTCGTCGTCCACCGCCCTGGTGCTCTCGGCGCGGCCTGGTCAACGTGGTCAACGACCGACATGCATCTGAAGTGGACTGTACATGGAGAGGCCGAGAGCTGGGTCCACGGTCGCACGCAAGGAAATGCCTCCTTATTACGCGCAAAATAATGATTACTTCACCTGACATCAGGGACCCACCGAAAGGGCCTCTGTATTTCGCGAAAAAACGTTACCGTCGCTGACAGCTCGGACCCACCAGCTATATCTTCGCACGTAAGGAAGTGCCTCCTTATTACGCTAAAAAAATGAATACCCCCTGCTAGCTGGGACCCACCTTGGTGGGAGGCTGACTTGTGGGCCTACTAAGTTGACGGGGACGGAGGGCTTTGTCAACTTAGTCAATATGCATGATTCTAGCTCCAATGACCGTACGATGTCCATCCAACGGTCGTAGTGCTTCTTCAACCTCTGGTCTTCTTGCTCCAGCCGCCCAAACCAGCGCCGGTCATGCCTCGTGCTCCTGCCTCCCGTGGCCGGCTGCGATGCGGCGGAGGCCTCACCGCCCCTACTACTCCCACCGTTGGCCAGGTCATCCCTCTACTCACCCACACCCCCTGTTATTCTGCGGCGACGGCAGCCTCACACCGCAGCGAACCAGTGAACCCTCGTACTCCTCTACGCGTGGGCATCCACTGCCGCGTCTTCCCCGGCTCCGCGTCGTCCCCTTCCTAGGCCTCGCCGTCGTCCACCGCCCTGGTGCTCTCGGCGCGGCATGGTCAACGTGGTCAAGGAACGGCTTCCATCGAACGTGGACTGTACATGGAGAGGCTGACAGCTGGGTCCACGGCCGCAGCAAGGAAGTGCCTCCTTATTACGTGCAAAATAATTATTCCTCCACCTGACAGCGGGACCCACCGGATGGGCCATCGTATTTCACGAAAAAATGTTTCCCCCTGACTGCTGGGACCCAGCAGCTACATCTTCGCACGCAAGGAATTGCGTCCGGGCAAAAAAAAAACAAAAAGTTTCGCCCCCTGACTGCTGGGACCGACCAGCTACATCTTCGCAGGCAAGGAAGTGCCTGACAGTCGGAACCCACCTGGTTGAAGCGTACGTAGCGTTCCCATTCTGGCCACGAACGTGTACGTACATACTGGTCAATGTAGAGGCGCACACGTGTCGTAGTAGAGGCGCGCACGTGTCGTAGTAGAGGCATGCACGTAGCATGTACACGTACGTACAGCGGCTAGGGTGCAAGAAAGAAAATACGGCCACGTATGTGTACATATGGGCGGGGTCTCGAACGCCTACTCGCGCATACGTATGGCCAGGGCTCGTGTACATGGCTGGTTCGGAACGGAGAAACAGCGTCGTCGTCGTGTTCATGGGGAGGCAACGGAATGCGTCGTGTTCATGGGGAGGCAACGGAATGCGTCGTGTTCATCGGGAGGGCTTGGACGGAACAGGCGATGGAAACGAGGCCTAATATCAAATAACCTCTTCTCACCGGCAAGTTTAAAATCATACTTGAGCTCTTTAATAGCCCAATATGCCTTGTGTTCTAGTTCGAAAGGTAAGTGACATGCTTTTCCATAAACCATTTTATACGGAGACATACCCATAGGATTTTTATATGCAGTTCTATAGGCCCATAATGCATCATCAAGTTTCTTGGACCAATTATTTCTAGACCTATTGACATTTTTTTGCAAAATTAATTTGAGTTCTCTATTACTCAATTCTACCTGACCACTAGACTGTGGGTGATAAGGAGATGCAATTCTATGATTAACATCATATTTAGCAAGCATTTTACGAAAAGCACCATGAATAAAATGTGAACCACCATCAGTCATTAAATATCTAGGAACTCCAAATCTTGGAAAAATAACTTCTTTAAGCATTTTAATAGAAGTGTTATGATCAGCACTACTAGTTGGAATAGCTTCTACCCACTTAGTAATGTAATTAACAGCAACTAAAATATGTATATATTCATTAGAGGAAGGAAAAGGCCCCATATAGTCAAAGCCCCAAACATCAAATGGTTCAATAACGAGTGAATAGTTCATAGGCATTTCTTGACGTCTACTAATATTACCAATTCTTTGACATTCATCACAAGATAAGACAAACTTACGGGCATCCTTGAAGAGAGTAGGCCAATAAAAACCAGATTGCAATACCTTATGTGCAGTCCTATCTCCAGCATGGTGTCCTCCATAAGCTTCGGAGTGACACTTGCGTAGGATCTGTTCCTGCTCATGCTCAGGTACGCAACGTCTAATAACACCATCTACTCCTTATTTATAAAGATGTGGGTCATCCCAAAAGTAATGCCTCAAATCATAGAAGAACTTTTTCCTTTGCTGGTATGTGAAAGTAGGTGGTATAAACTTAGCAACAATGTAATAGGCATAATCAGCATACCATGGAGCGGTATGAGAAGCATTTATGACATTTAATTGCTCATCAGGAAAGCTATCATCGATAGGTAGTGGGTCATCAAGCACATTTTCTAACCTAGACAAGTTGTCTGCAACGGGGTTCTCAGCTCCCTTTCTATCAACAATATGTAAGTCAAATTCTTGCAGCAAGAAAACCCATCTAATAAGTCTAGGTTTAGCATCTTTCTTTTCCATAAGATATTTAATAGCAGCATGATCATTGTGAATAGTTACTTTAGAATCAACAATATAAGGTCTGAACTTATCACAAGCAAATACAACTGCTAAGAATTCTTTTTCAGTGGTAGCATAATTTCTTTGAGCATTGTCTAGTGTTTTACTAGCATATTGAATAATGTTTAATTTCTTATCAACACTTTGCCCTAGAACAGCACCTACAGCATAATCACTAGCATCACACATAATTTCAAAGGGTAAATTCCAATCAGGTGGCTTAACAATAGGTGCAGAGATCAATGCTTTCTTAAGTATTTCAAATGCTTCTACACAATCATCATCAAAGACAAATGGTATATCTTTTTGTAATAAATTAGTCAGAGGCCGAGAAATTTTTGAGAAGTCCTTAATGAACCTCCTATAAAATCCGGCATGACCAAGGAAACTTCTTATACCTTTGATGTCCTTGGGGCATGGCATCTTTTCAATAGCATCAACCTTGGCTTTATCAACTTCAATACCTCTTTCAGAAACTTTATGCCTCAAGACAATACCTTCATTAACCATAAAGTGGCACTTTTCCCAATTCAAGACAAGATTAGTTTCTTCACATCTCTGCAAAACTCGATCAAGGTGGCTCAAGCAATCATCAAAAGACAATCCATATACGGAGAAATCGTCCATGAAAACCTCACGAATCTTTTCCCAAAAGTCAGAGAATATAGCCATCATGCATCTTTGAAAGGTAGCAGGTGCATTACATAAACCAAAAGGCATACGTCTATAAGCAAAAGTACCAAAAGGGCAAGTAAAAGTAGTCTTTGGTTGATCTTTGGCTGACACAGGTATTTGAGAGAAACCAGAATAACCATCTAGAAAGCAAAAATGTGTATGTTTGGATAATCTTTCTAGCATTTGATCGATAAAAGGTAAGGGGTAATGGTCCTTTTTAGTGGCCTTATTTAATTTGCGGAAATCAATTACCATCCTATAACCTGTAATAATTCTTTGAGGAATCAATTCATCTTTATCATTAGGAACGACAGTAATACCTCCCTTCTTAGGGACACAATGGACAGGACTTACCCACTGACTATCAGCAATGGGATAAATTATACCTGCCTCAAGGAGCTTTAGTATTTCCTTTCTTACCACTTCTTTCATTTTAGGATTCAGCCGTTGTTGATGATCACGAACTGGTTTAGCATCTTCTTCCAAATTTATTTTATGTTGACATAGAGTGGGACTAATGCCCTTAAGATCATCAAGAGTATACCCAATAGCAGCACGGTGCTTCTTCAAAGTTTTCAATAATCTCTCTTCCTCATGCTCTAAAAGGTTAGCACTAATGATAACATGATATATCTTTTTCTCATCAAGATAAGCATATTTAAGAGTATCACGCAACGGTTTAAGCTCAAACACGGGATCACCCTTGGGTGGAGGAGGATCCCCTAGGATTTCAACAAGCAAATTGTGTTTCAGAATAGGTTCCTATTTAAAGAATACTTCATCTATTTCCCTTCTTTCATACATAAACATATCATTTTCATGGTCTAGCAAATATTGTTCTAAAGGATCACTAGGAGGTACGACAATAGAAGCAAGACCAATAATTTCATCCTTACTAGGTAATTCTTCTTCACGGTGTTGTCTACTAAATTTAGAGAAATTAAATTCATGAGACATATCATCTAAACCGATAGTAACAACATCCTTTTTGCAATCTATCTTAGCATTAACAGTGTTCAAGAAGGGTCTACCAAATTAATGGGACAAAAGCTATCTTGTGGGGAACCAAGAAGAAGAAAATCATCAGGATATTTAGTTTTCCCACACAAGACTTCAACATCTCTAACAATTCCCATTGTTGAAATAGTATCTCTATTGGCAAGTTTAATTGTGACATCAATATCTTCTAACTCAACAGGTGCAATATCATGCATAATTTCTCTATATAGGCTAATCGGTATTGCACTAGCACTAGCACCCATATCACATAAACCATGATAACAATGATCTCCTATTTTAACAGAAATAACAGGCATGCTTACCACAGGTCTAGGTTTATCTTTAGCACAAGGTTTAGCAATTCTAGCAGTTTCATCACAGAAATAAATAACATGCCCATCAATATTATCAGCCAAGAGATCTTTAACAATAGCAATATCAGGTTCAACTTTAATTTGCTCAGAAGGTGTATAAGTTTTAATATTGCTTTTATGAACCATAGTTGAAGCTTTAGCATGATCCTTTATCCTAACAGGAAAAGGTGGTTTCTCAACATAAGTAGTAGGAACAATAGGATCATTATAAGTGACAGTCTTTTCTTCAACTTTAATAGGTGCATCTACTTTTACTTCTATGGGAGGATGATATTTAAACCACTTCTCCTTGGGGAGATCAACATGAGTAGCAAAAGATCCACAGAAAGAAACTACTATCTCAGAGTCAAGTCCATATTTAGTGCTAAATTTACGGAAAACATCGGTATCCATAAATTTTTTTAACACAATCAAACCTAGGTTTCATACCTGACTCCTTACCTTTGTCGAGGTCCCAATCTTTAGAGTTGCGTTTAATTCTTTCCAATAAATCCCATTTGAATTCAATAGTCTTCATTATAAAAGAGTCAGCACAAGAAGTATCAAGCATGGTGCGATTGCTATCAGAAAGCCGAGCATGAAATTTTTGAATAATAATTTCTCTTGAGAGCTCATGATTGGGGCATGAATATAACATTGATTTAAGCCTCCCCCAAGCTTGAGCAATGCTTTCTCCTACGCGAGGCCAAAAATTATATATATAATTGCGATCACGATGAACAAGATGCATAGGATAAAACTTATGATGAAATTCCAATTTGAATCGTTTGTAGTTCCCTGACCCCATATCATCACATAGCCTATACCATGTCTATGCATCTCCCTTCAAAGATAAAGGGAAGACCATCTTCTTAACAACATCTCCGGGTACACCTGCAAGCTTAAATAATCCACAAACTTCATGCACATATATTAGATGCTCATCAGGATGCTTTGTTCCATCTCCTACAAAAGGATTAGCTAGCAGTTTTTCTATCATACCCGAAGGAATTTCAAAGCAGACATTTTCATTTTTCAGTAGGTTCAGTAGGTTGAGGAGTGCTACGTCTTGAGCTTGCGTTGGTTTTCCCCGAAGAGGAAGGGATGATGCAGCAGAGTAGCGTAAGTATTTCCCTCAGTTTTTGAGAACCAAGGTATCAATCCAGTAGGAGCCCACGCTCAAGTCTCTCGTACCTGCACAAAGCGATAGCTACTCGCAACCAACGCGATTAGGGGTTGTCAAGCCCTTCACTGTCACTTACGAGAGTGAGATCTGATAGATAGAATATTTTTGGTATTTTTGATATAAATATGCAAAGTAAAAAGTAAAAGGAAAGTAAATAGCAAAACAATATAAAAGTGATGGAGATTGATATGATGAGAATAGACCCGGGGGCCATAGGTTTCACTAGTGGCTTCTCTCAAGAGCATAAGTATTCTACGCTGGGTGAACAATTTACTATTGAGCAATTGATAGAATTGAGCATAATTATGAGAATATCTAGGCATGATCATGTATATAGGCATCACGTCCATGACAAGTAGATCGAAATGATTCTGCATCTACTACTATTACTCCACTCATCTACCGCTATCCAGCATGCATCTAGAGTATTAAGTTAAAAACAGAGTAACGCCTTAAGCATGATGACATGATGTAGAGAGATAAATTCATGCAATATGAAATAAACCCCATCTTGTTATCCTCGATAGCAACGGTACCATACGTGCCTTGCTGCCCCTTCTATCACTGGGTAAGGACACCGCAAGATCGAACCCAATGCTAAGTGAGGGAGTCCTGGATTAGGGGGTGTCCGTATAGCCGGACTATACCTTCGGCCGGACTCCTGGACTATGAAGATACAAGATTGAAGACTTCGTCCCGTGTCCGGAAGGGACTTTCCTTGGCGTGGAAGGCAAGCTTGGCGATACGGATATGTAGATCTCCTACCATTGTAACCAATTCTGTGTAAACCTAGCCCTCTCCGGTGTCTATATAAACCGGAGGGTTTTAGTCCATAGGACGAACAACAATCATACCATAGGCTAGCTTCTAGGGTTTAGCCTCTCTGATCTCGTGGTAGATCTACTCTTGTACTACCCATATCATCAATATTAATCAAGCAAAACGTAGGGTTTTACCTCCATCAAGAGGGCCCAAATCTGGGTAAAACATTGTGTCCCCTGCCTCCTGTTACCATCCGCCTAGACGCACAGTTCGGGACCCTCTACCTGAGATCCGCCGGTTTTGACACCGACATTGATGCTTTCGTTGAGAGTTCCTCTGTGTCGTCACTTTTAGGCCCGATGGCTTCTCCGATCATTAACAGCGATGCGATCCAGGGTGAGACCTTTCTCCCTGAACAGATCTTCGTATTTGGCGGCTTTGCACTGCGAGCCAATTCGCTTGGCGATCTGGAGAAGATCAAAAGCTACGCCCCTGGCCGTCAGGTCAGATTTGGAAGTTTAAACTACACATCGGACCTCCGCAGAGACTTGATCTTCGACGGATTCGAGCCGCAGCCGAGCGCTCCGCACTGTCACGATGGGCATGATCTAGCTCTGCCGCCGAACAGTGCCCTGGAGGCCGCACCCGCATCAGCTCCGACCCTTAATCGGAGCCAACTGCGCCAATCGAGGATGGGTGGTTGGACACCGCCTCGGGGGCTGCAATCTCTACGGCGATCGAGCCAAACACCAGCCCTATTCTCTACGAAGCCCGTGACTCCAAGGAGCCGGACTCCTCTCCAGACTCCGAGCCCTCCGCGCCCCTACCGATCGAACCCGATTGGGCGCCGATCATGGAGTTCACCGCCGCGGACATCTTTCAGCACTCGCCCTTCGGCGATATTCTGAATTCACTAAAGTCTCTCTCTTTATCAGGAGAGCCCTAGCCGGACTATGGTCAGCAAGGTTGGGATGCGGATGATGAAGAAATTCAAAGCCCACCCACCACCCACTTCGTAGCCACCGTCGATGATTTAACCGACATGCTCGACTTCGAATCCGAAGACATCGACGGTATGGACGCCGATGCAGGAGACGATCAAGAACCAGCGCCTATAGGGCATTGGAAAGCCACCTCGTCGTATGATATATACATGGTGGACACCCCAAAAGAAGGCAATGGTGATGGAACAACGGAGGATGACCCCTCCAAGAAGCAGCCTAAGCGCTGGCGTCAGCGGCGCCGCTCTAAATCCCGCCAAAGCAAAAGCGGTGATTCCGGCACGGGAGATAATAACACCCCGGACAGTGCCGAAGACAACCACCTCCAGCAAGATTCAGCACAGGAGGATGGAGAAGCCAACCCTCATGAGAGAGCGGCAGACAGAGAGGTTGAGGACGATAATTATATGCCTCCCTCCGAAGACGAGGCAAGCCTCGACGACGATGAATTTGTCGTGCCGGAGGATCTCGTCGAACAAGAGCGTTTCAAACGCAGGCTTATGCCATGGCGAGCAGCCTCAAGAAAAAACAGCAACAACTTAGAGCTGATCAAGATTTGCTAGCCGACAGATGGACTGAGGTCCTTGCGGCCGAAGAGTATGAACTCGAACGCCCCTCCAAGAGCTACCCAAAGCACAGGCTGCTACCCCGATTAGAGGAGGAAGCACCTAAACCTACATCACCAGCGCATGATGCGGCCGACCGGCCACCCCGTGGCCGCGACAGAGAGGCCTCTTGGCCCTCCACTCAAGCCGCACCCCGGCGCCGCTCAAAAAATACCAAGGCACGGGAAAATGCGCCAGACCTACGAGATATATTGGAGGCCAAGGCAAGGCAAACAAGATCGATCTACGGATCGCGTGGGCGCCCCACGGCACGAGACGGTAATCGTCACTCCAGATACAGTCAATCCGGCCGGGCCGAACACAGTAGACAAAGCTCGTTTGAGCTGCGTCGTGATATAGCCCAATACAAAGGCGCCGCACACCCACTATGCTTCACAGATGAAGTAATGGATCATCAAATCCCCGAGTGTTTCAAACCCGTGAACATCGAATCATATGATGGCACAACAGATCCTGAGGTATGGATCGAGGACTATCTCCTTCATATCCACATGGCCCGCGGTGATGACCTACACGCCATCAAATACCTCCCACTCAAGCTTAAAGGACCAGCTCGGCATTGGCTTAACATCTTGCCAGCAGAATCAATTAGTTGTTGGGAGGACCTGAAAGCCGCATTCCTCGACAATTTCCAGGGCACTTATGTGCGACCACCAGACGCCGATGACCTTAGCCACATAATTCAGCAGCCAGAGGAATCGGCCAGGCAATTCTGGACACAGTTCCTAACCAAGAAAAATCAAATCGTTGACTGTCCGGATGCAGAGGCCCTAGCAGCCTTCAAGCATAACATCCGCGACGAGTGGCTTGCACGGCACCTAGGACAGGAAAAGCCGAAATCCATGGCAGCCCTCACAACACTTATGACCCGCTTTTGTGCGGGAGAAGACAGCTGGCTAGCTCGTACCAATAACATGACCAAGAGCCCTGGTAATTCGGATACCAAGGACAGCAGTGGCAGGTCGTGTCGCAACAAGCAAAAGCGCCGCATTAACGACGACAATGCTGAGGATACGACAGTTAATGCCGGATTCAGAGGCTCTAAACCGGGTCAGCGGAAAAAGCCATTCAAAAGAAATACTCCGGGCCCGTCCAGTTCGGACCGAATACTCGACCGCTCATGCCAGATACATGGCACCCCCGAAAAACCATCCAATCACACCAACAGGGATTGTTGAGTGTTCAAGCAGGCAGGCAAGTTAAATGCCGAAAGCAGAGACAAGGGGCTGCATAGCGATGACGAGGAGGAGCCCCGCCCGCCGAACAACAGTGGACAGAAAGGTTTTCCCCCACAAGTGCGGACGGTGAACATGATATACGCAACCCACGTCCCCAAGAGGGAGCGGAAGCTTGCGCTAAGGGACGTATACGCGATGGAGCCAGTCGCCCCAAAGTTCAACCCATGGTCTTCCTGCCCGATCACTTTTGATCGAAGGGACCACCCCACTAGCATTCGTCATGGCGGATTCGTCGCATTGGTTCTAGACCCAATTATTAACGGATTTCACCTCACTAGAGTCCTTATGGACGGCGGCAACAGCCTGAACCTACTTTACCAGGATACAGTGCGGAAAATGGGCATCGATCCCTCGAGGATTAAACCCACTAAAACGACCTTTAAAGGCGTCATACCAGGTGTAGAGGCCAACTGTACAAGCTCAGTTACACTTGAAGTGCTCTTCGGATCTCCGGATAATTTCCGAAGTGAGGAGTTAATCTTCCACATAGTCCCGTTCCGCAGTGGCTATCACGCACTGCTCGGGTGAACCGCATTTGCCAAGTTCAATGCGGTTCCGCACTATGCATACCTCAAGCTCAAGATGCCAGGCCCTCGAGGCATCATCACGGTCAATGGAAACACCGAACACTCTCTCCGAATGGAGGAGCATACGGCGGCTATCGCATCAGAAGTACAAAGCAGCCTCTCAAGGCAATTCTCCAGTCCGGCCATTAAACGTCTGGACACCGTCAAGCGCGCCCGGAGTAACCTACAACAAGACCGCCTGGCACATTCCGAGCAAGCGTAGCAATGCGGCCCCAACCCCATCCCTCGCGAACTTGCGAAACCAGTGTTGCGCGTACATAACTACGCTCTGGAAATACCATGGGCACAGGGGGAGGGGCACCATCACGGCACGCCCGAAACGCGGCTTAAACCGCACTAGGGGCTGCCAATTTCTTAATTTTCTCTTATTTTCAGGACTCCATTCTTCGGAAGGCTTGTCCGGCAGTACAATTGCCGCACAAACGATACAACCAGGGAAGCAGAAAACTACACCGCACTATGGAACTCTAAGGTGGTCTCTATAACGAGCAGTATACCTGTTTCACATAACATTCCGCAGCTTGCCCCTGGAAAGGACATGTTAAATAGTCCCATTTTTGCTTATTGCAGTATTTGTATCGTTCTGCTTTGATCGCAGCTTTATTAGATAAACAATGCATAGCTTCCGTCTATTATTGCATTACTCCTTTTTACGAATATATGTTCATTAATGACATGTTGCACCCGTACACTTTGGTACGGCCAATACGCCAGGGGCTTAAGTACCCAAAAATACGGTGTGAGAAGTCCGAACACTTTCACAAGTGCAGCACCCCGAACTTATAGCATTATATGCATCGGCTCCGAATCATGTCTTGGGTTAATAGTTGGGTTTGCCCGGGTCCTATGTTTTGGTACCTTACGTTCCGTTATATCGGCTAAGGTAGCACTAGGAGAACTACTGCGATTGTGCCCCAGTTGAGCTGGGCTAAGCACCTCAATAGAGAAAGCTAAAACTGACCGTCATGATGAGGCGAGAGCTGGTCGCTGTTCGAGAGGTTTTCGAGTCCCTAAAGACTTATGCCGCTTAGAGCGAGGAGTCGGCTTTGTCCGGCCTAGGCGTGGATAGCGCCCTGAACTCGGTCTTCCGAACACTAGCGGCTTGAGCGCCTCCCTCGAAAGACCCAAGAATGGGAAAAAGAGTGTTCAAGTATTATAGTCCGATTGCCTTGTTCGTTGTGTTGAGCGCCTCCCTCGAAAGACCCAAGAATGGGAAAAAGAGCGCTCATGTTTATCCCGAACACCCCAGCACTCGCGGCATGGGGGCAGAAGCCGACGACTCTCCATCTCTCAAATTTGATAAACGGCCGCACAGAAGGTAATATGTTAAATTCAAAAGCGTTGCTTAGCGCATATGAACAAGTTTTCAGCGTACAGGATCACAAATGCGAGTTTACTCAAAAATTACATCTTTGGAGCATTCATCCGCTATAAGGCGGGCACCCTTCAGGATGCCCTCATAATACACTTCTGGGACGCGATGCTCCTTGCCCGGTGGCGGCCCGTCCTTCACCAGCTTCTCCGCATCCATCTTGCCCCAGTGCACTTTAGCACGGGCAAGCGCCTTACGGGCACCTTCGATGCATACGGAGCATTTGATTACTTCAAGCCGTGGACAAGCATCCACCAGCCGCCTCACCAGCCAGAAGTAGCTCCCAGGCAGAGCCTCTCCAGGCCAAAGCCGAACTATAAGGCCCTTTATGGCCTATTCGGCCACCTTGTGGAGCTCTACCATTTGCTTCAGCTGGTCGCTCAAAGGCACCAGGTGTCCGGCCTCAGCATACTGAGACCAGAACACCTTCTCCGTCGAGCTCCCCTCCTCAGCTCGGTAGTAGGCGGCGGCATCAGACGCACTACGGGGAAATCTGCGGATGCTCCTGGAGAGCTCCGGACTCAGGTAAGTAACAAGTAATTCACTTTGACGTGCTTGCTTTGCATAATGAATGCCTTACCCGCCGCTATCTTCTTCAAATCTCAAATTTCTTGGAGGGCTTTCTGGGCTTCGGCCTTGGTAGAATTCGCGCTTTCGAGGGCTGCCGCAAGCTCGGATGCTTGCGTCTTCGAGTCAAGCTCCAAACTCTCGTGTTTTTTCACAAGAGCCTGGAGCTCTTTCTGCACCTCCTCCACCCGCGCCTCCTGCTTCCCTCTCTCTGTGCGCTCCGCGACCGCTCTGTTTTCGGCCTCGGACAGCGCTTTCTTAAGGGTTGCCACCTCGGTCGTGGCCCCTATAATAGCACGTTGATCCTGTCATTTTTTGCAACAACATCTTCTCTATATACTTGCGCAAGGTATTGCTTACCTTCCTTCTCCTCGAGTTTCCTCTTGGCATGGCCGAGCTCGCTCTCGGACCACGCAAGGTTTTGCTTCAGCATATCCACCTCCGCAGTCAGTGCGGCGGAGGCCAGCAGCGAAGCCTGCATACGCATATTGACTTGATTATGTTAGACTCCTGCGAATATTATTAGATCCTCTATTCGGCTTTTCTTTCCGAACGCCGAATAGAGCATAAGGGGCTACTGTCTATGCGGTAATATTTTTACATATTCTTTACTTACCTCGAAGCCTGTTAAAAGGCTGGCACAGGCTTCAGTCAATCTGCTCTTGGCGGACTGAACCTTCTGGATCACCGCACTCATAATAGTGCGGTGCTCCTCATCGATGGAGGCGCCGTTCAGCACCTCCAGCAAATTGTCCGGTGCCTCCGGTTGGACGGAGGTCACCGGCTCGGTAGGCTTGCTCCTCTTGGAAGGAGGCTGCCTACCGGAGTCTGGAACCATTGAAGGTTCCAGCGCGGTGTCCGGCTCAAAGCCGGACTTGGAACCCTTGGGGGTTCTATCCCCTTCACGCCTGGAGTCCGGGAGGTCGCCTTGCGGCGCCTCCAGGACCACCTCCTCCTGGCTTGGAACCTGTTGGGACGCCGCCTCGGCGTCGCCCGTAGGATGGGGGAGGTAGCCGTCGGAAGCGAATTCATATCCGACGAATCCAGGGAACCGCTCGACGACACGTCAAGCCGGTTTTTAGGTGGACTGCATAAACATGTTCGACATAAGGAAAAGCTGTGCAATGGGGGGATACTATCAATCACTCTAGTATCCGGATACTTACGATCTTGCCAGGGGCTTGGCCCTGTGCGGCCACTCCTCTTCGCCGTTGTCGGCGTTGGTGGAGTAGTCCGGAGGAGGGGTCTTCCCCTTCTTGGACCCTTCGGCCTCCTCAGTTGGGGCGGCCTTCCTTTTCTTCCCTCCCGCCGCTGGAGGGGGAGAGGTCTCTTCTTCCTCCTCCTCGTCTTCATGGGAGGAGTGTGCCTTTGAGTCATCGGATGATGAATCCGACACCTCCTCGCGCCGGGCACTCTTTCGAGTCCCCGTGGCCTTCTTCTTGGCCTTCTTCTTCAGCACCACATAGGGTGCCGGAACCAGCAGCTTCGCCAAGCGAGCGTCCGCTGGGCCTTCGGGCAAAGGAGCCAGATAGTTGATCTTTCCGGACGTCTACTGCAAATCCTGTCAAAGGTAAGGGAGCTTAGATCCCGCATGGAGTCAAACTATGGAAAACTAAATACCCTATAAAAGGTAAAAACAGCTTATCGCATGAGCGTGACACTGCGTGTTGAATCCGCGATCCTCGGTAGCGGATGCGGGGGCCTCGGCGCCCTTGAAAAGCACCTTCCAGGCATCTTCGTATGTCGTGTCGAAGAGCCTGCTCAGAGTCTGGTGCCGCACCGGGTCGAACTCCCACATGTTGAAAGCCCGTTGTTGACACGGGAGGATCCGGCGGATGAGCATAACCTGGACTACGTTCACAAGTTTGAGCTTCTTGTCCACCAGGGTTTGGACGCATGTTTGGAGTCCGGTCAGCTCTCCTTTTTTACCCCACGACAGGCCCGTCTCTTTCTAGGAGGCGAGCCGCGTAGGGGGTCCGGATCGGAACTCGGGGGCTGCGACCCATTCAGGGTCGCGCGGCTCGGTGATATAAAACCACCTCGATTGTGTTGGGGAACGTAGTAATTTCAAAAAAATTCCTACGCACACGCAAGATCATGGTGATGCATAGCAACGAGGGGGAGAGTCTGATCTACGTACCCTTGTAGATCGCAACGGAAGTGTTGACACAACATAGAGGAAGTAGTCGTACGTCTTCTTCCCGATCCGACCGATCCAAGCACCGTTACTCCGGCACCTCTGAGTTCTTAGCACACGTTCAGCTCAATGACGATCCCCGGGCTCCGATCTAGCAAAGCTTCGGGGAGGAGTTCCGTCAGCACGACGGCGTGGTGACGATCTTGATATACTACCGGCGTAAGGCTTCGCCTAAGCACTACAACGATATGATCGAGGTGGAATTTGGTGGCAGGGGGCACCGCACACGGCTAAGGAACGATCTCAACGATCAAATTGTGTGTCTAGAGGTGCCCCCTATCCCCGTATATAAAGGTTGCCAGGGGGAGGGCTGGCCGGCCAAAGGAGGAGGGCGCAGGAGGAGTCCTACTCCTACCGGGAGTAGGACTCCCCCCCAATCCTATTCCTAATAGGACTCCTCGAGAGAGAGAGAGAGGGAGAAGGGGGCCGGCCACCTCTCCTAGTCCTAATAGGACTAGGGGAGGGGGGAGGCGCGCAGCCCACCTTGGGCTGCCCCTTTCACCTTTCCACTAAGGCCCAATAAGGCCCATTTGGTTCCCGGGGGGTTCCGGTAACCTCCCGGTACTCCGGTAAAATTCCCGATTTCACCCGGAACACTTCCGATGTCCAAACATAGGCTTCCAATATATCAATCTTTATGTCTCGACCATTTCGAGACTCCTCGTCATGTCCGTGATCACATCCGGGACTCCGAACAACCTTCAGTACATCAAAATGCATAAACTCATAATAGCTGTCATCGTAACGTTAAGCGTGTGGACCCTACGGTTCGAGAACAATGTAGACATGACCGAGACACGTCTCCGGTCAATAACCAATAGCGGGACCTGGATGCCCATATTGGCTCCTACATATTCTACGAAGATCTTTATCGATCAGACCGCATAACAACATACGTTGTTCCCTTTGTCATCGGTATGTTACTTGCCCGAGATTCGATCGTCGGTATCCAATACCTAGTTCAATCTCGTTACTGGCAAGTCTCTTTACTCGTTCCGTAATACATCATCTCACAACTAACATCTTAGTTATAATGCTTGCAAGGCTTATGTGATGTGTATTACCGAGAGGGCCCAGAGATACCTCTCCGACAATCGGAGTGACAAACCCTAATCTCGAAATACGCCAACCCAACATCTACCATTGGAGACACCTGTAGTACTCCTTTATAATCACCCAGTTACGTTGTGACGTTTGGTAGTACCCAAAGTGTTCCTCCGGCAAACGGGAGTTGCATAATCTCATAGTCATAGGAACATGTATAAGTCATGAAGAAAGCAATAGCAACATACTAAAGAATCGGGTGCTAAGCTAATGAAATGGGTCATGTCAATCAGATCATTCAACTAATGATGTGACCTCGTTAATCAAATAACAACTCTTTGTTCATGGTTAGGAAACATAACCATCTTTGATTAACGAGCTAGTCAAGTAGAGGCATACTAGTGACACTCTGTTTGTCTATGTATTCACACATGTATTATGTTTCCGGTTAATATAATTCTAGCATGAACAATAAACATTTATCATGATATAAGGAAATAAATAATAACTTTATTATTGCCTCTAGGGCATATTTCCGTCAGTCTCCCACTTGCACTAGAGTCAATAATCTAGATTACACTGTAATGATTCTAACACCCATGGAGCCTTGGTGCTGATCATGTTTTGCTCGTGGAAGAGGCTTAGTCAACGGGTCTGCAACATTCAGATCCGTATGTATCTTGCAAATCTCTATGTCTCCCACCTGGACTAGATCCCGGATGGAGTTGAAGCGTCTCTTGATGTGTTTGGTCCTTTTGTGAAATCTGGATTCCTTTGCTAAAGCAATTGCACCAGTATTGTCAACTGCTACGATGCTTTGTTTAGAACTGCACCAACTGACAGCTCCACCGTTTAAAGTAAACACGTATCCGGTTTGCGATTTAGAATCGTCCGGATCAGTGTCAAAGCTTGCATCAACGTAACCTCTTAGGGTGAGCTCTTTTTCACCTCCATATACGAGAAACATATCCTTAGTCCTTTTCAGGTATTTCAGGATGTTCTTGACCGCTGTCCAGTGATCCACTCCTGGATTACTTTGGTACCTCCCTGCTAAACTTATAGCAAGGCACACATCAGGTCTGGTTCACAGCATTGCATACATGATAGAGCCTATGGCTGAAGCATCGGGAACATCTTTCATTTTCTCTCTATCTTCTGTAGTGGTCGGGCATTGAGTCTGACTCAACTTCACACCTTGTAACTCAGGCAAGAACCCTTTCTTTGCTTGATCCATTTTGAACTTCTTCAAAATCTTGTCAAGGTATGTGCTTTGTGAAAGTCCAATTAAGCGTCTTGATCTATCTCTATAGATCTTTATGCCTAATATGTAAGCAGCTTCCCCGAGGTCTTTCATCGAAAAACTTTTATTCAAGTATCCCTTTATGCTATCCAGAAATTCTATATCATTTCCAATCAGCAATATGTCATCCACATATAATATCAGAAATGCTTCAGAGCTCCCACTCACTTTCTTGTAAATACAGGCTCCTCCAAAAGTCTGTATAAAGCCAAATGCTTTGATCACACCATCAAAGCGTTTATTCCAACTCCGAGATGCTTGCACCAGTCCATAAATGGATCGCTGGAGTTTGCACACTTTGTTAGCTCCCTTTGGATCGACAAAACCTTCCGGATGCATCACATACAACTCTTCTTCCAGAAATCCATTCAGGAATGCAGTTTTTACATCCATTTGCCAAATTTCATAATCATAAAATGCGGCAATTGCTAACATGATTCTGACAGACTTAAGCATCGCTACGGGTGAGAAGGTCTCATCGTAGTCAACCCCTTGAACTTGTCGAAAACCTTTTGCGACAAGTCGAGCTTTATAGACAGTAATATTACCGTCAGCGTCAGTCTTTTTCTTGAAGATCCATTTATTCTCAATTGTTGCCGATCATCGGGCAAGTCAACCAAAGTCCATACTTTGTTCTCATACATGGATCCCATCTCAGATTTCATGGCTTCAAGCCACTTTGCGGAATCTGGGCTCACCATCGCTTCTTCATAGTTCGTAGGTTCATCATGATCTAGTAGCATGACTTCCAGAATTGGATTACCGTACCACTCTGGTGCGGATCTCACTCTGGTTGATCTACGTGGTTCAGTAGTATCTTGTCCTGAAGTTTCATGATCATCATCATTAGCTTCCTCACTAATTGGTATAGGTGTCGCAGAAACAGTTTTCTGTGATGTACTATTTTCCAATAATGGAGCAGGTACAGTTACCTCGTCAAGTTCTACTTTCCTCCCACTCACTTATTTCGAGAGAAACTCCTTCTCTAGAAATGATCCATTCTTAGCAACGAATGTCTTGCCTTCGGATCTGTGATAGAAGGTGTACCCAACAGTCTCCTTTGGGTATCCTATGAAGACACATTTCTCCGCTTTGGGTTCGAGCTTATCAGGTTGAAGCTTTTTCACATAAGCATCGCAGCCCCAAACTTTAAGAAACGACAACTTTGGTTTCTTGCCAAACCATAGTTCATAAGGCGTCGTCTCAACGGATTTTGATGGTGCCCTATTTAACGTGAATGCGGCCGTCTCTAAAGCATAACCCCAAAACGATAGCGGTAAATCAGTAAGAGACATCATAGATCGCACCATATCTAGTAAAGTACGATTAAGATGTTCAGACACACCATTACGCTGTGGTGTTCCGGGTGGCGTGAGTTGCGAAACTATTCCACAATTTTTCAAATGTACACCAAACTCGTAACTCAAATATTCTCCTCCACGATCAGATCGTAGAAACTTTATTTTCTTGTTACGATGATTTTCAACTTCACTCTGAAATTCTTTGAACTTTTCAAATGTTTCAGACTTGTGTTTCATTAAGTAGATATACCCATATCTGCTTAAATCATCTGTGAAGGTGAGAAAATAACGATATCCGCCACGAGCCTCAATATTCATCAGACCACATACATCGGTATGTATGATTTCCAATAAATCTGTTGCTCTCTCCATAGTACCGGAGAACGGTGTTTTAGTCATCTTGCCTATGAGGCACGGTTCGCAAGTACCAAGTGATTCATAATCAAGTGGTTCCAAAAGCCCATCAGTATGGAGTTTCTTCATGCGCTTTACACCGATATGACCTAAACGGCAGTGCCACAAATAAGTTGCACTATCATTATCAACTCTGCATCTTTTGGTTTCAACATTATGAATATGTGTATCACTACTATCGAGATTCATCAAAAATAGACCACTCTTCAAAGGTGCATGACCATAAAAGATATTACTCATATAAATAGAACAACCATTATTCTCTGATTTAAATGAATAACCGTCTCGCATTAAACAAGATCCAGATATAATGTTCATGCTCAACGCTGGCACCAAATAACAATTATTTAGGTCTAATATTAATCCCGAAGGTAGATGTAGAGGTAGCGTGCCGACCACGATCACATCGACTTTGGAACCGTTTCCCACGCGCATCGTCACCTTGTCCTTTGCTAGTGTCCGCTTATTCCGTAGTCCCTGTTTCGAGTTGCAAATATTAGCAACAGAACCAGTATCAAATACCCAGGTGCTACTGCGAGCTCTAGTAAGGTACACATCAATAACATGTATATCACATATACCTTTGTTCACCTTGCCATCCTTCTTATCCGCCAAATACTTGGGGCAGTTCCGCTTCCAGTGACCAGTCTGCTTGCAGTAGAAGCACTCAGTTTCAGGCTCAGGTCCAGACTTGGGTTTCTTCTCCTGAGCAGCAACTTGCTTGCTGTTCTTCTTGAAGTTCCCCTTCTTCTTCCCTTTGCCCTTTTTCTTGAAACTAGTGGTCTTGTTGACCATCAACACTTGATGCTCCTTCTTGATTTCTACCTCCGCAGCTTTCAGCATTGGGAAGAGCTCGGGAATAGTCTTGTTCATCCCTTGCATATTATAGTTCATCACGAAGCTCTTGTAGCTTGGTGGCAGTGATTGGAGAATTCTGTCAATGACGCAATCATCTGGAAGATTAACTCCCATCTGAATCAAGTGATTATTATACCCAGACATTTTGAGTATATGCTCACTGACAGAACTGTTCTCCTCCATCTTGCAGCTATAGAACTTATTGGAGACTTCATATCTCTCAATTCGGGCATTTGCTTGAAATATTAACTTCAACTCCTGGAACATCGCATATGCTCCATGACGTTCAAAACGTCGTTGAAGTCCCGATTCTAAGCCGTAAAGCATGGCACACTGAACTATCGAGTAGTCATCAGCTTTGCTCTGCCAGACGTTCATAACATCTGGTGTTGCTCCAGCGGCAGGCCTGGCACCCAGCGGTGCTTTCAGGACGTAATTCTTCTGTGCAGCAATGAGGATAATCCTCAGGTTACGGACCCAGTCCATGTAATTGCTACCATCATCTTTCAACTTTGCTTTCTCAAGGAACGCATTAAAATTCAACGGAACAACAGCACGAGCCATCTATCTACAATCAACATACACAAGCAAGATACTATCAGGTACTAAGTTCATGATAAGTTTAAGTTCAGTTAATCAAATTACTTAAGAACTCCCACTTAGATAGACATCCCTCTAATCCTCCAAGTGATCACGTGATCCAAATCAACTAAACCATAACCGATCATCACGTGAGATGGAGTAGTTTTCAATGGTGAACATCATTATGTTGATCATATCTACTATATGATTCACGCTCGACCTTTCGGTCTCTGTGTTCCGAGGCCATATCTGCATATGCTAGGCTCGTCAAGTTTAACTTGAGTATTCTGCGTGTGCAAAACTGGCTTGCACCCGTTGTAGATGGACGTAGAGCTTATCACACCCGATCATCACGTGGTGTCTGGGCACGACGAACTTTGGCAACGGTGCATACTCAGGGAGAACACTTCTTGATAATTTAGTGAGAGATCATCTTATAATGCTACCGTCAATCAAAGCAAGATAAGATGCATAAAAGATAAACATCACATGCAATCAATATAAGTGATATGATATGGCCATCATCATCTTGTGCTTGTGATCTCCATCTCCGAAGCACCGTCATGATCACCATCGTCACCGGCGCGACACCTTGATCTCCATCGTAGCATCGTTGTCATCTCGCCAATCTTATGCTTCCACGACTATCACTACCGCTTAGCAATAAAGTAAAGCATTACATCGCGATTGCATTGCATACAATAAAGCGACAACCATATGGCTCCTGCCAGTTGCCGATAACTTGGTTACAAAACATGATCATCTCATACAATAAAATCAGCATCATGCCTTGACCATATCACATCACAACATGCCCTGCAAAAACAAGTTAGACGTCCTCTACTTTGTTGTTGCAAGTTTTACGTGGCTGCTACAGGCTTAAGAAAGAACTCATCTCACCTACGCATCAAAACCACAACGATAGTTTGTCAAATAGACTCCGTTTTAACCTTCTCAAGGACCGGGCGTAGCCACACTCGGTTCAACTAAAGTTGGAGAGACAGTCGCCCGCAAGCCATCTATGTGCAAAGCACGTCGAGGGAACCGATCTCGCGTAAGCGTACGCGTAAGGTTAGTCCGGGTCGTCTCGTTCAACAATACCACCGAACCAAAGCATGACATGCTGGTAGGCAGTATGACTTGTATCGCCCACAACTCACTTGTGTTCTACTCGTGCAAATAACATCAAACCATAAAACCTAGGCTCGGATGCCACTGTTGGGGAACGTAGTAATTTCAATAAAATTCCTACGCACACGCAAGATCATGGTGATGCATAGCAACGAGGGGGAGAGTCTGATCTACGTACCCTTGTAGATCGCAACGGAAGCGTTGACACAACGTAGAGGAAGTAGTCGTATGTCTTCTTCCCGATCCAACCGATCCAAGCACCGTTACTCCGGCACCTCCGAGTTCTTAGCACACGTTCAGCTCGATGACGATCCCCGGGCTCCGATCCAGCAAAGCTTCGGGGAGGAGTTCCGTCAGCACGACGGCGTGGTGATGATCTTGATGTACTACCGACGTAGGGCTTCGCCTAAGCACTACAACGATATGATCGAGGTGGAATTTGGTGGCAGGGGGCACCGCACACGGCTAAGGAACGATCTCAATGATCAACTTGTGTGTCTAGAGGTGCCCCCTGTCCCCGTATATAAAGGTTGCCAGGGGGAGGGCTGGCCGGCCAAAGGAGGAGGGCGCAGTAGGAGTCCTACTCCTACCGGGAGTAGGACTCCCCCCCAATCCTATTCCTAATAGGACTCCGAGAGAGAGAGAGAGAGAGGGAGAAAGGGGCCGGCCACCTCTCCTAGTCCTAATAGGACTAGGGGAGGGGGAGGCGCGCTGCCCACCTTGGGCTGCCCCTTTCACCTTTCCACTAAGGCCCAATAAGGCCCATTTGGTTCCCGGGGGGTTCCGGTAACCTCCCGGTACTCCGGTAAAATTCCCGATTTCACCCGGAACACTTCCGATATCCAAACATAGGCTTCCAATATATCAATCTTTATGTCTCGACCATTTCGAGACTCCTCGTCATGTCCGTGATCACATCCGGGACTCCGAACAACCTTCGGTACATCAAAATGCATAAACTCATAATAACTGTCATCGTAACGTTAAGCGTGTGGACCCTACGGTTCGAGAACAATGTAGACATGACCGAGACACGTCTCCGGTCAATAACCAATAGCGGGACCTGGATGCCCATATTGGCTCCTACATATTCTACGAAGATCTTTATCGGTCAGACCGCATAACAACATATGTTGTTCCCTTTGTCATCGGTATGTTACTTGCCCGAGATTCGATCGTCGGTATCCAATACGTAGTTCAATCTCATTACTGGCAAGTCTCTTTACTCGTTCCGTAATACATCATCTCACAACTAACATCTTAGTTATAATGCTTGCAAGGCTTATGTGATGTGTATTACCGAGAGGGCCCAGAGATACCTCTCCGACAATCGGAGTGACAAACCCTAATCTCGAAATACGCCAACCCAACATCTACCATTGGAGACACCTGTAGTACTCCTTTATAATCACCCAGTTACATTGTGACGTTTGGTAGTACCCAAAGTGTTCCTCCGGCAAACGGGAGTTGCATAATCTCATAGTCATAGGAACATGTATAAGTCATGAAGAAAGCAATAGAAACATACTAAACGATCGGGTGCTAAGCTAATGAAATGGGTCATGTCAATCAGATCATTCAACTAATGATGTGACCTCGTTAATCAAATAACAACTCTTTGTTCATGGTTAGGAAACATAACCATCTTTGATTAACGAGCTAGTCAAGTAGAGGCATACTAGTGACACTCTGTTTGTCTATGTATTCACACATGTATTATGTTTCCAGTTAATACAATTCTAGCATGAATAATAAACATTTATCATGATATAAGGAAATAAATAATAACTTTATTATTGCCTCTAGGGCATATTTCCTTCAGATTGCCACCCCTTTAGGGACTCCACGAAGGAGCCCTCGTGCCATAGGACGTTGGGCATCTTGCCCACCATGGCGCCTCCGCACTCCGCCTGGGTGCCGTGCACCACCTTCGGCTTGACATTGAAAGTCTTGAGCCATAGGCCGAAATAGGGGCGGATGCAGAAGAAAGCCTCGCACACGATGATAAACGCCGAGATGTTGAGGACGAAGTTCGGGGCCAGATCGTGGAAATCCAGGCCATAGTAGAACATGAGCCCCTGGACAAATGGGTGGAGAGGGAAGCCCAGTCCGCGGAGGAAATGGGGGAGGAGCACCACCCTCTCATGGGGCCTAGGGGTGGGGATGAGCTGCCCCTCTTCGGGAAGCCGGTGCGCAATGTCGTTAGACAAGTATCCGGCCTTCCTTAGTTTTTTATGTGTCCCTCCGTAATGGAGGAGACCATCCACTTGCCTCCCGCTCCGGACATGGCTGGAGAAGGTTAAGGTGGGGTGTGCGAACTTGGGCACTGGAGCTCAAGTGCGCGGAAATGGATAGGCAAAGGAGGAAGAAGGCGTGGATGAAAAGGTGGATTCTTATCCCCTTATATGGGCGGACGCGACTATGCGTCCCCACCAGCCTGGTAAAACTCGCTTAAGCGCCGTAATCAATGGCGCGCTTGGGTTACCCACACCTGTATTGATGAGAATCCCAGAATAAGGGGACACGATCTCTGCTTTGACAAGACGTGCCAAGGAAACCGCCTCGCTAAACGCGCTGAGGTAGAACAGTAAAACGATTCGAATAAAGACTTGGCCGTGGTGTGATGTCACGCTATGGAATACGTCAGCAGATTAGATTTGTGTAAATATTATTCTCTCTATGGCAATATGTGGAAACTTATTTTGCAGAGCCGGACACTACCTTTGTGTTCAAAATCTTCTATGAAGTACTTGGAGGAGGAACCCGCCTTGCAATGCCGAAGACAATCTGCACGCCGGACTCGTCGTCATTGAAGCCTGGTTCAGGGGCTACTAAGGGAGTCCTGGATTAGGGGGTGTCCGTATAGCCGGACTATACCTTCGGCCGGACTCCTAGACTATGAAGATACAAGATTGAAGACTTCGTCCCGTGTCCGGAAGGGACTTTCCTTGGCATGGAAGGCAAGCTTGGCGATGCGGATATGTAGATCTCCTACCATTGTAACCGACTCTGTGTAACCCTAGCCCTCTCCGGTGTCTATATAAACCGGAGGGTTTTAGTCCATAGGACGAACAACAATCATACCATAGGCTAGCTTCTAGGGTTTAGCCTCTCTGATCTCGTGGTAGATCTACTCTTGTACTACCCATATCATCAATATTAATCAAGCAGGACGTAGGGTTTTACCTCCATCAAGAGGGCCCGAACCTGGGTAAAACATTGTGTCCCCTGCCTCCTGTTACCATCCGCCTAGACGCACAGTTCGGGATCCCCTACCCGAGATCCACCGGTTTTGACACCGACACTAAGCACTTCTCCCATGGCAAGAACTACCGATCTTGTTGGCCAAACCAAACGGATAATTCAAAGAGACTTGCAAAGATAACCAATCATGCATAAAAGAATTCAGAGAAGATTCAAATATTATTCATAGATAGACTTGATCATAAACCCACAATTCATCGGTCTCAACAAACACACCGCAAAAAGAAGATTACATCGAATAGATCTCCACAAGAGAGGGGGAGAACTTTGTATTGAGATTCAAAGAGAGAGAAGAAGCCATCTAGCTACTAACTATGGACCCGAAGGTCTGAGGTAAACTACTCACACTTCATCGGAGGGGTTAGGATGATGTAGAAGCCCTCCGTGATGACGGCCCTCTTTCGGCGGAGCTCCGGAACAGGCCCCAAGATGGGATCTCGTGGATACAGAAAGTTGCGGCGGTGGAATTAGGTTTTTGGCCCCTGTTCTGACCGTTTGGGGGTACGTATGTATATATAGGAGGAAGGAGTACGTCGGTGGAGCACCGAGGGGCCCACGAGGCAGGGGGCGCGCCCTAGGGGGCGCCCCCCACCCTCGTGACCTCCTCTTTGATCCCTTGTAGTAGGGTCCAAGTCTCCTGGATCACGTTCGGTGAGAAAATCACGTTTCCGAAGATTTTATTCCGTTTGGACTCCGTTTGATATTCTGTTTATCCGAAACACTGAAATAGGCAAAAAAACAACAATTCTGGGCTGGGCCTCCGGTTAATAGGTTAGTCCCAAAAATAATATAAAAGTGGAAAATAAAGCCCAATATAGTCCAAAACAGTAGATAATATAGCATGGAGCAATCAAAAATTATAAATACGTTGGAGACGTATCAGGCATCCCCAAGCTTAATTCCTGCTCGTCCTCGAGTAGGTAAATGATAAAAAGAGAATTTTTGATGCGGAGTGCTACTTGGCATAATTTGAATGCAAATCTTCTTAATTGTGGTATGAATATTCAGATTAGAAAGATTCAAGACAAAAGTTTATATTGACATAGAAAATAATAACACTTCAAGCATACTAACAAAGCAATTATGTCTTCTCAAAATAACATGGCCAAAGAAAGTTATCCCTACTAAATCATATAGTCTGGCTATGCTCCATCTTCCCCACACAAAGTATTTAAATCATGCACAACCCCGATGACAAGCCAAGCAATTGTTTCATACTCTATCTTTTTCAAGACTTTTTCAATCTTCACGCAATACATGAGCGTGATCCATGTATATAGCACTATAGGTGGAATAGAATGGTGGTTGTGGAGAAGACAAAAAGGAGAAGATAGTCTCACATCAACTAGGCGTATCAACGGGCTATGGAGATGCCCATCAATAGATATCAATGTGAGTGAGTAGGGATTGCCATGCAACGGATGCACTAGAGCTATAAATGTATGAAAGCTCAACAAAAGAAACTAGTGGGTGTGCATCCAACTTGCTTGCTCACGAAGACCTAGGGCAATTTGAGGAAGCCCATCATTGGAATATACAAGCCAAGTTCTATAACGTAAAATTCCCACTAGTATATGAAAGTGACAACATATGAGACTCTCTATATGAAGAACATGGTGCTACTTTGAAGCACAATATATGAGACTTGCTATATCATGGTGCTACTTTGAAGCACAAGTGTGGAAAAAAGGATAGTAGCATTGCCCCTTATTTATTTATTTTTTGGGCCTTCTTTTTTTGGCCTTTCCCTTTTTTGGGACAATGCTCTATTGAGTGATGATCATCACACTTCTATTTATTTACAACTCAATGATTACAACTCGATACTAAAACAAAGTATGACTCTATATGAATGCCTCCGGCGGTGTACCGGGATATGCAATGAATCACGAGTGACAAGTATGAAAGAATTATGAACGGTGGCTTTGCCACAAATACTATGTCAACTACATGATCATGCTAAGCAATATGACAATGATGGATGTGTCATGATGAACTAGATGGTGGAAAGTTGCATGGCAATATAGCTCGGAATGGCTATGGAAATGCCATAATAGGTAGGTATGGTGGCTGTTTTGAGGAAGGTATATGGTAGGTGTATGATACCGGCGAAAGTTGCGCGGTATGAGAGAGGCTAGCAAAGGTGGAAGGGTGAGAGTGCGTATAATCCATGGACTCAACATTAGTCATAAAGAACTCATATACTTATTGCAAAAATTTAGAAGTTATCAAAGCAAAGTATTACGCGCATGCTCCTAGGGGGATAGATTGGTAGGAAAAGACCATCGCTCGTCCCCGACCGCCACTCATAAGGAAGACAATCAATAAATAAATCATGCTCCGACTTCATCACATAACGGTTCACCATACGTGCATGCTACGGGAATCACAAACTTCAACACAAGTATTCTTTAAATTCACAACTACTCAACTAGCATGACTTTAATATTATCACCTCCATATCTCAAAACAATTATCATGCTTCAATCTTTTCTTAGTATTCAACACACTCAAAAGAAAGTTTCACAAATCCTGAATACCAAGCATATTATTATTAGGCAAATTACCATGCTATTAAGAGACTCTCAAATTAATTTAAGTGAAGCAGATCAATAGTTTCTTTAAAACGAATCCACCACCGTGCTCTAAAAGATCTAAGTGAAGCCAACAGAGCAAAATTGTCTAGCTCAAAAGATATAAGTGAAGCACATAGAGCAAAATTATCTAGCTCAAAAGATATAAGTGAAGCACATAGAGCAAAATTGTCTAGCTCAAAAGATATAAGTGAAGCACATAGAGCATTCTATCAAATTTTAATTCATGTATGGCTATCTCAAAAGGTGTGTACAGCAAGGATGATTGTGGCATACTAACAAACAAATACACAAATAATACAAGACGCTCCAAGCAAAACACATATCATGTTGGTGAATAAAAATATAGCTCCAAGTAAATTACCGATGGAAGTGGACGAAAGAGGGGATGCCTTCCGGGGCATCCCCAAGCTTTGACTTTTTGGTGTCCTTGGATTACCTTGTGGGTGCCATGGGCATCCCCAAGCTTAGGCTCTTGCCACTCCTTGTTTCATGATCCATCAAAAGAATTCACCCAAAACTTGAAAACTTCACAACACAAAACTCAAAATAGAAAACTCGTGAGCTCCGTTAGCGAAAGAAAAAAAAAGACCACTTCAAGGTACTGTAATGAACTCATTCTTTATTTATATTGGTGTTAAACCTACTGTATTCCAACTTCTCTATGGATTATAAACTATTTTACTAGCCATAGATTCATCAAAATAAGCAAACAACACACGAAAAACAGAATCTGTCAAAAACAGAACAGTCTGTAGTAATCTGTAGCTAGCGCAAGATCTGGAACACCAAAAATTCCAAAAAAAATTGCTGGACTTGAGGAATTTATCTATTAATCATATGCAAAAATAATTAACTAAATATAGCTCTTCAAATAAAAATTACAGCAGTTCTCGTGAGCGCTAAAGTTTCTATTTTTTACAGCAAGTTCAACAAGACTTTCCCCAAGTCTTCCCAACGGTTCTACTAAGCACAAACACTAATTAAACACAAAAAACATAAACAAAACAGAGTCTAAATAATTTATTTATTACTAAACAGGAGCAAATAGCAAGGAATAAAAATAAAATTTGGTTGCCTCCCAACAAGCGCTATCGTTTAACGCCCCTAGCTAGGCATAACGAGCAAGAATAGATCTAGGTATTGCCATCTTTGGTAGGCAATCCATAAGTGGCTCTCATGATAGTTTAATATGGTAATTTTATTTTCTTTCTTGGAAAGTGTTACATGCCCTTTTTTAATGGAAATTGAAATCTAATATTCCCTTCCTTCGTATCAATAATCGCACCAACCGTTCTAAGGAAAGGTCTGCCAAGAATAATAGGGCGAGAAGGATTGCAATCTATATCAAGAACAATGAAATATATGGGCACATAATTCCTATTTGTAACAATAAGAACATCATTAATTCTTCCCATAGGTTTCTTAATAGTGGAATCCGCAAGATGCAAGTTTAGAGAGCAATCATCAAAATTACGAAAATCTAGTAAATCACACAAAGTCTTGGAAATAGTAGAGACACTAGCACCCAAATCACACAAAGAATAAAACTCATGATCTTTAATTTTAATTTTAATAGTTGGTTCCCACTCATCATAGAGTTTTCTAGGGATAGAAACTTTCAACTCAAGTTTTTCTTCATAAGATTGCATCAAGGCATCAACAATATGTTCAGTGAAGGCTTTATTTTGACTATAAGCATGTTGAGAATTTAGCACGGATTGAAACAAGGAAATACAATCAATCAAAGAGCAATTTTCATAATTAAATTCCTTGAAATCCAATATAGTGGGTTTAGGAACATCTAGATTTTTATTTCTTTCAATCCCACTTTCATCAATTTCATCATTAAGATCTAAACACTCCGAATTTTTAGAACGCCTTCTAGGTAAAGGAAGATCATATTCAGTTTCATCAAGATTCATATTTCAAAATAAAGATTTAATTGGAGACACATCAATAACTTTTAGATCTTCATCTTGATTTTCATAGGAATTGGAAGAACACGCTTTAATAAAGGCATCTTTGGAAGCACGCATCCTAGCGGTTCTTTCCTTACACTCATCAATTGAAATTCGCATGGCTTTTAGAGACTCATTAATATCATGCTTAGGTGGAATAGATCTAAGTTTCAAAGCTTCAACATCAAGAGCAATTCTATCAACGTTCCTAGCCAAATCATCAATCTTAAGCAATTTTTCTTCAATCATAGCATTAAAATTCTTTTGTGAAGAATTAAATTCTTTAATATTAGATTCAAAATCAGAGGGCATCTTATTATAATTTCCATAAGAGTTGTTGTAGGAATTCCTGTAATTATTAGAAGGATTACTAGGATATGGCCTAGGATTAAAATTCCCTCTATAAGTGTTGTTACCAAAATTATTCCTACCAATAAAATTCACATCCATAGATTCATTATTATTCTCAATCAAAGTAGACAAAGGCATATCATTAGGATCAGAAGAAACACTCTTAGTAGTAAATAATTTCATAAGTTCATCCATCTTTCCACTCAACACATTAATTTCTTCTATCACATGCACTTTTTTATTAGAAGTTCTTTCAGTATGCCATTGAGAATAAGTAACCATAATATTATCTAGGAGTTTAGTAGCATATCCTAAAGTGATTTCCATAAAAGTGCCTCCCGCGGCCGAATCTAAAAGATTTCTAGAAGCAAAATTCAATCCGGCATAAATTTTTTGTATAATCATCCACAAATTCAAACCATGAGTAGGGCAATTACATATCATTAATTTCATTCTCTCCCAAGCTTGTGCAACATGTTCATGATTAAGTTGTTTAAAGTTCATTATATCGTTTCTAAGAAAGATGATCTTAGCGGGAGGAAAATACTTAGAGATGAAAGCATCTTTGCATTTGTTCCATGAATCAATACTATTCTTAGGCAAAGACGAGAACCAAGCTTTAGCACGATCTCTAAGTGAAAAAGGAAATAGCTTCAATTTAACGACGTCATAATTGACATCTTTTTTATTTTGCATATCACATAAATCAACGAAGCTATTCATATGAGTAGCGGCATCTTCACTAGGAAGGTCGGCGAATTGATCTTTCATAACAAGATTCAACCAAGCATTATTAATTTCACAAGATTCAGCATCGGTACGAGGAGCAATTGGAGTGCTAAGGAAATCATTATTATTGGTATTGGTGAAGTCACACAATTTGGTAGTATCTTGAGCCATCGCGACAAACAAGCAATCTAACACACGGGCAAACAAAAAGCAAGCGGACAAAAGAGGCAGACAGAGAGGGAGGATAGAGAGAGAGGGCGAATAAAACGGCAAGGGTGAATTGGGGGGAGAGGAAAACGAGAGGCAAATGGCAAATAATGTATTGCGAGAGATAGGGATTGTGATGGGTACTTGGTATGTTGACTTTTTGCGTAGACTCCCCGGCAACGGCGCCAGAAATCCTTCTTGCTACGTCTTGAGCTTGCATTGGTTTTCCCCGAAGAGGAAGGGATGATGTAGCAGAGTAGTGTAAGTATTTCCCTCAGTTTTTGAGAACCAAGGTATCAATCCAGTAGGAGCCCACGCTCAAGTCCCTCGTACCTGCACAAAGCGATAGCTACTCGCAACCAACGCGATTAGGGGTTGTCAAGCCCTTCACGGTCACTTACGAGAGTGAGATCTGATAGATAGAATATTTTTGGTATTTTTGATATAAAGATGCAAAGTAAAAAGTAAAAGCAAAGTAAATAGCAAAACAATATAAAAGTGATGGAGATTGATATGATGAGAATAGACCCGGGAGCCATAGGTTTCACTAGTTGCTTCTCTCAAGAGCATAAGTATTCTACGGTGGGTGAACAAATTATTTTTGATCAATTGATAGAATTGAGCATAATTATGAGAATATCTAGGCATGATCATGTATATAGGCATCGCGTCCATGACAAGTAGATCGAAACGATTCTGCATCTACTACTATTACTCCACTCATCGACCACTATCCAGCATGCATCTAGAGTATTAAGTTAAAAACAGAGTAACGCCTTAAGCAAGATGACATGATGTAGAGAGATAAACTCATGCAATATGAAATAAACCCCATCTTTTTATCCTCGATGGCAATGATACAATACGTGCCTTGCTGCCCCTTCTGTCACTGGGTAAGGACACCGCAAGATCGAACCCAAAGCTAAGCACTTCTCCCATGGCAAGAACTACCAATCTAGTTGGCCAAACCAAACGGATAATTCGAAGAGACTTGCAAAGATAACCAATCATGCATAAAAGAATTCAGAGAAGATTCAAATATTATTCATAGATAGACTTGATCATAAACCCACAATTCATCGGTTTCAACAAACACACCGCAAAAAGAAGATTACATCGAATAGATCTCCACAAGAGAGGGGGAGAACTTTGTATTGAGATTCAAAGAGAGAGAAGAAGCCATCTAGCTACTAACTATGGACCCGAAGGTCTGAGGTAAACTACTCACACTTCATTGGAGGGGCTAGGATGATGTAGAAGCCCTCCGTGATGACGGCCCTCTTCCGTCGGAGCTCCGGAACAGGCCCCAAGATGGGATCTCGTGGATACAGAAAGTTGCGGCGGTGGAATTAGGTTTTCGGCTCCTGTTCTGATCGTTTGGGGGTACGTGTGTATATATAGGAGGAAGGAGTATGTCGGTGGAGCACCGAGGGGCCCACGAGGCAAGGGGCGCGCCCCCCACCCTTGTGACCACCTCTTTGATCCCTTGCAGTAGGGTCCAAGTCTCCTGGATCACGTTCGGTGAGAAAATCACGTTTCCGAAGATTTTATTCCGTTTGGACTCCGTTTGATATTATGTTTATCCGAAACACTGAAATAGGCAAAAAAACAGCAATTCTGGGCTGGGCCTCCGGTTAATAGGTTAGTCCCAAAAATAATATAAAAGTGGAAAATAAAGCCCAATATAGTCCAAAACAGTAGATAATATAGCATGGAGACGTATCAAGGAGCAACTCTTTGTTCTACCGGTCGGGGTGAAGATACCTCGAACAAGCCCCTCAGAGGATTACTTTCCATAGTAACAAGTGACAGTAAATTTCAGCACACTATATAAATTTTTCCTTACCAAATTCCACCTACCAAAGGCGCTTCACTCCCCGGCAACAGCGCCAGAAAAGAGTCCTGATGACCCACAAGTATAGGGGATCTATCGTAGTCCTTTCGATAAGTAAGAGTGTCGAACCCAACGAGGAGCAGAAGGAAATGATAAGCTGTTTCCAGCAAGGTATTCTCTGCAAGTACTGAAATAAGTGGTAACAGATAGTTTTGTGATAGGATAATTTGTAACGAGCAACAAGTAACAAAAGTAAATAAAGTGCAGCAAGGTGGCCCAATCCTTTTTGTAGCAAAGGAGAAGCCTGGACAAACTCTTATATAGAGAAAAGCGCTCCCGAGGGACACATGGGAATATCATCAAGCTAGATTTCATCACGTTCATATGATTCGCGTTCGGTACTTTGATAATTTGGTATGTGGGTGGACCGGTGCTTTGGTACTTCCCTTACTTGGACAAGCATCCCACTTATGATTAACCTCTATTGCAAGCATCTGCAACTACAACAAAAGTATTAAGGTAAACCTAACCATAGCATGAAACATATGGATCCAAATCAGCCCCTTACGAACCAACGCATAAGCTTCTGTCACTCTAGCAACCCATCATCTACTTATTACTTCCCAATGCCTTCCTCTAGGCCCAAATAATGGTGAAGTGTCATGTAGTCGACATTCACATAACACCACTAAAGGAGAGACAACATACATCTCATCAAAATATCAAACGAATACCAAATTCACATGACTACTAATAGCAAGACTGCTCTCATGTCCTCAGGAACAAACGTAACTACTCACAAAGCATATTCATGTTCATAATCAAAGGGGTATTAATATGCATATAGGATCTGAACATATGATCTTCCACCAAATAAACCAACTAGCATCAACTACAAGGAGTAATTAACACTACTAGGAACCTACTAGTACCAATCCCGGACTTGGAGACAAGAATTGGATACAAGAGATGAACTAGGGTTTTGAGAGGAGATGGTGCTGATGAAGATGTTGATGGAGATTGCCCTCTCCCGATGAGAGGAGCATTGGTGATGACGATGGTGATGATTTCCCCTTCCCGGAGGGAAGTTTCCCCGGCAAAACAGCTCCGCCAGAGCCCTAGATTGGTTCCACCAAGGTTCCGCCTCGTGGCGTCGGAGTTTTGTCCGAGGAGATGGCTTCTGATTTTTTTTCTCATCGAAAGACTTCATATAGCAGAAGATGGTCACCTGAGGGCCACCAGGGGCCCACAAGGTATGGGGGCGCGCCTAGGGGGGTAGGGCGCGCCCCCCACCCTCGTGGGCAGGGTGTGGCCCCCCTAGTGAACTTCTTGCGCTCAATATTTTTTATATATTCTGAAAACGTCTTCCGTGAAGTTTCAGGAGTTTTGGAGCTGTGCAGAATAGGTCTCCAATATTTGCTCCTTTTTCCGCCCAGAATCCCAGCTGCCGGCATTCTCCCTCTTTATGTAAACCTTGTAAAATAAGAGAGAATAGGCATACGTATTGTGACATAATGTGTAATAACAGCCCATAATGCAATAAATATCGATATAAAAGCATGATGCAAAATGGACGTATCACTTGGTATGTTGACTATTGCATAGACTCCCCGGCAACGGCGCTAGAAATCCTTCTTGCTACCTCTTGAGCACTGCGTTGCTTTTCCCTTAAAGAGGAAACGGTGATGCAGCAAAGTAGCGTAAGTATTTCCCTCAGTTTTTTAGAACCAAGGTATCAATCCAGTAGGAGGCCACGCACGAGTCCCTCGCAAACAAATAAAATCCTCGCAACCAACGCAATAAAGGGGTTGTCAATCCCTTCACGGTCACTTACGAAAGTGAGATCTGATAGATATGATAAGATAATATTTTTGGTATTTTTATGATAAAGATGCAAAGTAAAGAAAGCAAAATAAACGAAAAAGAAAATAGCTTGTTGACGGAAGATTAATATGATGGAAAATAGACCCGGGGGCCATAGGTTTCACCAGTGGCTTCTCTCGAGAGCATAAGTATTACGGTGGGTAAACAAAACTACTGTTGAGCAATTGACAGAATTGAGCATAGTTATGAGAATATCTAGGTATGATCATATATATAGGCATCATGTCCGAGACAAGTAGACCGACTCCTGCCTGCATCTACTACTATTACTCCACACATCGACCGCTATCCAGCATGCATCTAGAGTATTAAGTTCAAAAGAACAGAGTAACGCTTTAAGCAAGATGACATGACGTAGAGGGATAAACTCATGCAATATGAAATAAACCCCATCTTGTTATCCTCGATGGCAATAATACAATACGTGCCTTGCTGCCCCTACTGTCACTGGGAAAGGACACCGCAAGATTGAACCCAAAGCTAAGAACTTCTCCCATTGCAAGAAAGATCAATCTAGTAGGCCAAACCAAACTGATAATTCGAAGAGACTTGCAAAGATAACCAATCATACATAAAAGATTTCAGAGAAGATTCAAATATTGTTCATAGATAAACTTGATCATAAACCCACAATTCATCGGTCTCAATAAACACACCGCAAAAGAAGATTACATCGAATAGATATCCACAAGAGAGGGGGAGAACTTTGTACTGAGATCCAAAAAGAGATAAGAAGTCACCTAATAACTATGGACCCGAAGGTCTGAAGTAAACTACTCACACTTCATCGGAGAGGCTATGGTGTTGATGTAGAAGCCCTCCGTGATCGATGCCCCCTCCGGCGGAGCTCCGAAAAAGGCCCCAAGATGGGATCTCACAGCTGCAGAAAGTTACGGCGGTGGAAATAGGGTTTTGGCTCCGTATCTGGTAGTTTGGGGGTACGTAGGTATATATAGGAGGAAGAAGTAAGTCGGTGGAGCAACATGAGCCCCACGAGGGTGGAGGGCGCACCTGGGGGGTAGGCGCACCCCCCTACCTCATGCCCTCCTGGTTGCTTTCTTGACGTAGGGTCCAAGTCCTCTGGATCATGTTCGTTCCGAAAATCACGTTCCCAAAGGTTTCATTCCGTTTGGACTCTGTTTGATATTATTTTTCTGCGAAACTCTGAAATAGGCAAAAAAAATAACAATTCTGGGCTGGGCCTCCGGTTAATAGGTTAGTCCCAAAAATAATATAAAAGTGTATAATAAAGCCCAATAATGTCCAAAATAGGATATAATATAGCATGGAACAATAAAAAATTATAGATACGTTGGAGATGTATCACTAACAGACTACAACGTCGAGGGTGGCCAAATGACTATTTTTATCCATTGTGTGTATGCAACTCGAGACCTTAGTGCATCTTCTATGGCAATGCCCTAAAGCCCGAAGAATTTGGCGTATGGTTGCCGCCAGGTCTGGCTGTGCTGCGCTTGATCTTGCGGCATGGCCTAATGAGGACAGCTCAGCGGGATACTGGCTGGCAACCATCTCGGCTGCTCCCGATGAGCACAAGAAAGGGATAAAATCCATGTTGATCCTCGTCTCGTGGGAAATGTGGTTTGAGATAAACAATAGAGTGTTCAACAAAAAGATTGCAACCCCGGCAGTCACAATACAAGCCATCAGACGAGCAATTGACTCATGGAGACTGGCAGGAGCGAAATATATGTAGCCCCCCTTCAGGGACCCCCTTGCGCCCTTGAGAGATGGATCCTTACTTAACCTGCACCTCTTTTTCATTTTTCTCTGATCTTTCATCCTTGTAGCCACTTTAGTTGCCACCTATAAATATTGCTACCTACCTATGATAATGCATAAGCCAACAATTGCCGGTTTCCTTCTTTTTTTGCGAAACGATATGGACTGTATTAATCAAGGATGATCATTACAATCCTGTTGGCAGAGATTGCCAATTTCATCAGGTCCATTCTGAAGCCAAATAGCAGTACGCGGGATCGAGTGTCCCAGGTATGCTAATGTATGGCTTACTTTATTTCTACTCCTACTCACGTGCAGTACAACATGCTCACGACCAAGCGAAAGGAGTCTTTTTATCTCACAAATCAGCGCTGCTACTGGTGATCTATTCTGATCAGGCTCGTTGATCATATTGGCAGCAACAAGGCTATTTGTTTCCAGTATGAAGGGTGATGTACTCCAGTCCAGGGTTAAAGCAATGCCCTCCATGCACGCTGCCACCTCCGCTTCAAGTGGGCTTACGCAGGACCTGAGGAACCTGCAGGATGAGTAGATGATTGCGCCATCGCAATCTCGTAGGATCATACCGGTACCCCCCGTTTCGTCCTCGCGCCAAGCACCATCAACGTTCAGCTTGTTCCATCGCACCGGGGGCTTCGTCCATCGTTCCGGCGGCCGTGGGTAGGATGCCGGCATAGCGGCCGCCTTAGTGTGGCTCCTATGCGGCTCCAGGGAGAGCACCATTTTCCCCTTCATGATGTCGCCATGGGGGTGCTGCTCAATGCATCGGAGGCTGTCGATATCGATGCATAAAAACCTACGAAATGCTTCGATGGTGGGAGCCGGTTTGTGATGGACAACTTCATTCCAAACATACCAGTTTGCCAAAATGTCATGAGCACCGGTAGCCGCTGCTCTTCTGACAGTCATTCGAAAGTAACAACGCCCATTCAGTACCCGAATTGGTGATGTTCTCAAGGCATGGCATGCTGAAGGCGGCCGCCATTTCTTCCCACAACATACGCGCAAGCGGGCACCTACACATTACGTGGTATGTATCCTCGGATTCCATCCCACATAAAACACATATATTAGTGACTTCAAGTTTTCTCTTAGCCTTATTTTCCATAGTGGCAAGGGAGTTTGTAATTAAACTCCATGCAAAGACGCGTACCTTTGGGGGGGGGGGCAGGGCACCCCCACACTGCCTTCCAGACGGCACGAGTGTCGTCCGGTGCCCTACTAGCGGCGCACATATGAGTGCTGGATATGTCGATGGCGAGGCGGTACACGCTTCTGACAGAGAAAATACCTCTTGGATCGGGTGCCCAGGCCAGGACGTCCTCCTGGCGTTGTGGGGATGCTTTAATCTGGAGTATACATACAACATCACTTGCATGAAAATGTTGGTGCACGAGCTCTGAGATCCACCGCCTGTGGTCATCCAGCAGCTCACTGGCTCGGTGAAGATGGCATGTGCCACACGCCGTAATGGGCTTGTACGATGGCGGTCTAGGCAGCCATGGGTCACACCAAATACGCATTGTCTCCCCGTTGCCAACGCACCAGAGGAGTCCTTTCTTGAGCAACTCCAAACCATGCTGGATAGCATGCCACGTAGGTGATGCGTTGCCTGCAAAAATAGTATCCACCAGGGAGCCGTTAGGATAATATCTCGCTTTCAACACCATAGCGCATAGTGAGTCTGGTTTCGTGAGTAATCTCCATGCTTGACGGACGAGTAAGGCTTGATTGAAGGTGCGAAAATCATGAAACCCAAGACCTCCTCTTCCTTTTGGCTCGATCATTTTCTCCCACCCTTTCAAGTGGGTTTTCCTCTTCCCATTTTTTGAGCCCCACCAAAAGTTCCGCACCAACCTTGTTAGATCATCACATATTGAAGCAGGTAACTTAAACACCCCCATGATATAGGTTGGGATGGCTTGTGCCACAGACTTAATCATCGCTTAAATGCCTGCTTGGGAAAGACTATCTGAAGGAAATATGCCCTAGAGGCAATAATAAAGTTATTATTTATTTCCTTATATCATGATAAATGTTTATTATTCATGCTAGAATTGTATTAACCGGAAACATAATACATGTGTGAATACATAGACAAACAGAGTGTCACTAGTATGCCTCTACTTGACTAGCTCGTTAATCAAAGATGGTTATGTTTCCTAACCATGAACAAAGAGTTTTTATTTGATTAACGAGGTCACATCATTAGTTGAATGATCTGATTGACATGACCCATTTCATTAGCTTAGCACCCGATCGTTTAGTATGTTGCTATTGCTTTCTTCATGACTTATACATGTTCCTATGACTATGAGATTATGCAATTCCCGTTTGCCGGAGGAACACTTTGGGTACTATAAAACGTCACAACGTAACTGGGTGATTATAAAGGAGTACTACAGGTGTCTCCAATGGTAGATGTTGGGTTGGCGTATTTCGAGATTAGGGTTTGTCACTCCGATTGTCGGAGAGGTATCTCTGGGCCCTCTCGGTAATACACATCACATAAGCCTTGCAAGCATTATAACTAAGATGTTAGTTGTGAGATGATGTATTACGGAACGAGTAAAGAGACTTGCCAGTAACGAGATTGAACTAGGTATTGGATACCGACGATCGAATCTAGGGCAAGTAACATACCGATGACAAAGGGAACAACGTATGTTGTTATGCGGTCTGACCGATAAAGATCTTCATAGAATATGTAGGAGCCAATATGGGCATCCAGGTCCCGCTATTGGTTATTGACCGGAGACGTGTCTCGGTCATGTCTACATTGTTCTCGAACCGTAGGGTCCGCACGCTTAACGTTACGACGACAGTTATTATGAGTTTATGCATTTTGATGTACCGAAGGTTGTTTGGAGTCCCGAATGTGATCACGGACATGACGAGGAGTCTCAAAATGGTCGAGACATAAAGATTGATATATTGGAAGCCTATGTTTGGACATCGAAAGTGTTCCGGGTGAAATCGGGAATTTTACCAGAGTACCGGGAGGTTACCAGAACCCCCCGGGAACCAAATGGGCCTTATTGGGCCTTAGTGGAAAGGTGAAAGGGGCAGCCCAAGGTGGGCTGCACGCCTCCCCCCTCCCCTAGTCCTATTAGGACTAGGAGAGGTGGCCGGCCCCCTTCTCCCTCTCTCTCTCGAGGAGTCCTATTAGGAATAGGATTGGGGGGAGTCCTACTCCCGGTAGGAGTAGGACTCCTCCTGCGCCCTCCTCCTTTGGCCGGCCAGCCCTCCCCCTGGCAACCTTTATATACGGGGGCAGGGGGCACCTCTATACACACAAGTTGATCGTTGAGATCGTTCCTTAGCCGTGTGTGGTGCCCCCTGCCACCAAATTCCACCTCGATCATATCGTTGTAGTGCTTAGGCGAAGCCCTACGTCGGTAGTACATCAAGATCGTCACCACGCCGTCGTGCTGACGGAACTCCTCCCCGAAGCTTTGCTGGATCGGAGCCCGGGGATCGTCATCGAGTTGAACGTGTGCTAAGAACTCGGAGGTGCCGGAGTAACGGTGCTTGGATCGGTCGGATCGGGAAGAAGACGTACGACTACTTTCTCTATGTTGTGTCAACGCTTCCGTTGCGATCTAAAAGGGTACATAGATCAGACTCTCCCCCTCGTTGCTATGCATCACCATGATCTTGCGTGAGCGTAGGAATTTTTTTTGAAATTACTACGTTCCCCAATAGTGGCATCCGAGCCTAGGTTTTATGGTTTGATGTTATTTGCACGAGTAGAACACAAGTGAGTTGTGGGCGATACAAGTCATACTGCCTACCAGCATGTCATACTTTGGTTCGGCGGTATTGTTGGACGAGACGACCCGGACCAACCTTACGCGTACGCTTACGCGAGACCGGTTCCCTCGACGTGCTTTGTGAAGGAAATATGCCCTAGACGCAATAATAAAGTTATTATTTATTTCCTTATATCATGATAAATGTTTATTATTCATACTAGAATTGTATTAACCGGAAACATAATACATGTGTGAATACATAGACAAACAGAGTGTCACTAGTATGCCTCTACTTGACTAGCTCGTTAATCAAAGATGGTTATGTTTCCTAACCATGAACAAAGAGTTGTTATTTGATTAACGAGGTCACATCATTAGTTGAATGATCTGATTGACATGACCCATTCCATTAGCTTAGCACCCGATCGTTTAGTATGTTGCTATTGCTTTCTTCATGACTTATACATGTTCCTATAACTATGAGATTATGCAACTCCCGTTTACCGGAGGAATACTTTGGGTACTACCAAACGTCACAACGTAACTGGGTGATTATAAAGGAGTACTATAGGTGTCTCCAATGGTAGATGTTGGGTTGGCGTATTTCGAGATTAGGGTTTGTCACTCCGATTGTCGGAGAGGTATCTCTGGGCCCTCTCGGTAATACACATCACATAAGCCTTGCAAGCATAATAACTAAGATGTTAGTTATGAGATGATGTATTACGGAACGAGTAAAGAGACTTGCCAGTAACGAGATTGAACTAGGTATTGGATACCGACGATCGAATCTCGGGCAAGTAACATACCGATGACAAAGGGAACAACGTATGTTGTTATGCGGTCTGACCGATAAAGATCTTCGTAGAATATGTGGGAGCCAATATGGGCATCCAGGTCCCGCTATTGGTTATTGACCGGAGACGTGTCTCGGTCATGTCTACATTGTTCTCGAACCGTAGGGTCCGCACGCTTAACGTTACGATGACAGTTATTATGAGTTTATGCATTTTGATGTACCGAAGGTTGTTCGGAGTCCCGGATGTGATCACGGACATGACGAGGAGTCTCGAAATGGTCGAGACGTAAAGATTGATATATTGGAAGCCTATGTTTGGACACCGGAAGTGTTCCGGGTGAAATCGGGATTTTACCGGAATACCGGGAGGGTTACCGGAACCCCCCGGGAGGCAAATGGGCCTATTGGGCCTTAGTGGAAAAGTGAAAAGGGGCTGCCCACAAGGGCTGCGCGCCTCCCCCTTCCCTAGTCCTATTAGGACTAGGAGAAGGGGCCGGCCCCCCTCTCTTCTCTCTTCTCTTTGAGGAGTCCTATTAGGAATAGGATTGGGGGGAGTCCTACTCCCGGTAGGAGTGGGACTCCCCCTGCTCCTCTCTCCCTGGCCGGCCGAACCCCTCCCCCTGCTCCTTTATATACGGGGGCAGGGGGCACCCCATAGACACACAAGTTGATCATTGTTGATCGTTCCTTAGCCGTGTGTGGTGCCCCCTGCCACCAAATTCCACCTCGGTCATATCGTTGTAGAGCTTAGGCGAAGCCCTGCGTCGGTAGTACATCAAGATCGTCACCACGCCGTTGTGCTGACGGAACTCTTCCTCGACGCTTTGCTGGATCGGAGCCCGAGGATCGTCATCGAGCTGAACGTGTGCTAAGAACTCGGAGGTGCCGGAGTAACGGTGCTTGGATCGGTCGGATCGGGAAGAAGACGTACGACTACTTCCTCTACGTTGTGAGATCGCTTCCGCAGTCGGTCTGCGTTGGTATGTAGACAATACTCTCCCCCTCGTTGCTATGCATCACCATGATCTTGCGTGTGCGTAGGAAAATTTTCGAAATTACTACGTTCCCCAACAGTGGCATCCGAGCCTAGGTTTTATGGTTTGATGTTATTTGCACGAGTAGAACACAAGTGAGTTGTGGGCGATACAAGTCATACTGCCTACCAGCATGTCATACTTTGGTTCGGCGGTATTGTTGGGTCAGACGATCCGGACCAACCTTACGCGTACTCTTATGCGAGACCGGTTCCCTCGACGTGCTTTGCACATAGATGGCTTGCGGAAGACTATCTCTCCAACTTTAGTTGAACCAAGTGTGACTACGCCCGGTCCTTGAGAAGGTTAAAACGGAGTCTATTTGACAAACTATCGTTGTGGTTTTGATGCGTAGGTGAGATGAGTTCTTACTTAAGCCCGTAGCAGCCACGTAAAACTTGCAACAACAAAGTAGAGGACGTCTAACTTGTTTTTGCAGGGCATGTTGTGATGTGATATGGTCAAGGCATGATGCTGATTTTATTGTATGAGATGATCATGTTTTGTAACCGAGTTATCGGCAACTGGCAGGAGCCATATGGTTGTCGCTTTATTGTATGCAATGCAATCGCGATGTAATGCTTTACTTTATTACTAAGCGGTAGTGATAGTCGTGGAAGCATAAGATTGGCGAAACGACAACGATGCTACGATGGAGATCAAGGTGTCGCGCCGGTGACGATGGTGATCATGACGGTGCTTCGGAGATGGAGATCACAAGCACAAGATGACGATGGCCATATCATATCACTTATATTGATTGCATGTGATGTTTATCCTTTTATGCATCTTATCTTTCTTTGATTGACGGTAGCATTATAAGATGATCTCTCACTAAATTATCAAGAAGTGTTCTCCCTGAGTATGCACCGTTGCCAAAGTTCGTCGTGCCCAGACACCACGTGATGATCGGGTGTGATAAGCTCTACGTCCATCTACAACGGGTGCAAGCCAGTTTTGCACACGCAGAATACTCAGGTTAAACTTGACGAGCCTAGCATATGCAGATATGGCCTCGGAACACAGAGACCGAAAGGTCGAGCGTGAATCATATAGTAGATATGACATGACGATGTTCACCATTGAAAACTACTCCATCTCACGTGATGATCGGTTATGGTTTAGTTGATTTGGATCACGTGATCACTTAGAGGATTAGAGGGATGTCTATCTAAGTGGGAGTTCCTAAGTAATTTGATTAACTGAACTTAAACTTATCATGAACTTAGTACCTGATAGTATCTTGCTTGTTTATGTTGATTGTAGATAGATGGCTCGTGCTGTTGTTCCGTTGAATTTTAATGCGTTCCTTGAGAAAGCAAAGTTGAAAGATGATGGTAGCAATTACACGGACTTGGTCCGTAACCTGAGGATTATCCTCATTGCTGCACAGAAGAATTACGTCCTGGAAGCACCGCTGGGTGCCAGGCCTGCTGCTGGAGCAACGCCAGATGTTATGAACGTCTGGCAGAGCAAAGCTGATGACTACTCGATAGTTCAGTGTGCCATGCTTTACGGCTTAGAATCGGGACTTCAACGACGTTTTGAACGTCATGGAGCATATGAGATGTTCCAGGAGTTGAAGTTAATATTTCAAGCAAATGCCCGAATTGAGAGATATGAAGTCTCCAATAAGTTCTATAGCTGCAAGATGGAGGAGAACAGTTCTGTCAGTGAGCATATACTCAAAATGTCTTGGTATAATAATCATTTGATTCAGATGGGAGTTAATCTTCCAGATGATTGCGTCATTGACAGAATTCTCCAATCACTGCCACCAAGCTACAAGAGCTTCGTGATGAACTATAATATGCAAGGGATGAACAAGACTATTCCCGAGCTCTTCGCAATGCTGAAAGCTGCGGATGTAGAAATCAAGAAGGAGCATCAAGTGTTGATGGTTAATAAAACCACTGGTTTCAAGAAAAAGGGCAAAGGGAAGAAGAAGGGGAACTTCAAGAAGAACAGCAAGCAAGTTGCTGCTCAGGAGAAGAAACCCAAGTTTGGACCTAAGCCTGAAACTGAGTGCTTCTACTGCAAGCAGACTGGTCACTGGAAGCGGAACTGCCCCAAGTATTTGGCGAATAAGAAGGATGGCAAGGTGAACAAAGGTATATGTGATATACATGTTATTGATGTGTACCTTACTAGAGCTCGCAGTAGCACCTGGGTATTTGATACTGGTTCTGTTGCTAATATTTGCAACTCGAAACAGGGTCTACGGAATAAGCGGACGCTAGCAAAGGACGAGGTGACGATGCGCGTGGGAAGCGGTTCCAAAGTCGATGTGATCGTAGTCGGCACGCTACCTCTACATCTACCTTCGGGATTAATATTAGACCTAAATAATTGTTATTTGGTGCCAGCGTTGAGCATGAACATTATATCTGGATCTTGTTTGATGCGAGACGGTTATTCATTTAAATCATAGAATAATGGTTGTTCTATTTATATGAGTAATATCTTTTATGGTCATGCACCCTTGAAGAGTGGTCTATTCTTATTGAATCTCGATAGTAGTGACACACATATTCATAATGTAGAAGCCAAAAGATGCAGAGTTGATAATGATAGTGCAACTTATTTGTGGCACTGCCGTTTAGGTCATATCGGTGTAAAGCGCATGAAGAAACTCCATACTGATGGGCTTTTGGAACCACTTGATTATGAATCACTTGGTACTTGCGAACCGTGCCTCATAGGCAACATGACTAAAACACCGTTCTCCGGTACTATGGAGAGAGCAACAGATTTATTGGAAATCATACATACCGATGTATGTGGTCCGATGAATATTGAGGCTCGTGGCGGATATCGTTATTTTCTCACCTTCACAGATGATTTAAGCAGATATGGGTATATCTACTTAATGAAACATAAGTCTGAAACATTTGAAAAGTTCAAGGAATTTCAGAGTGAAGTTGAAAATCATCGTAACAAGAAAATAAAGTTTCTACGATCTGATCGTGGAGGAGAATATTTAAGTTACGAGTTTGGTATACATTTGAAAAATTGTGGAATAGTTTCGCAACTCACGCCACCCGGAACACCACAGCGTAATGGTGTGTCCGAACGTCGTAATCGTACTTTACTAGATATGGTGCGATCTATGATGTCTCTTACTGATTTACCGCTATCGTTTTGGGGTTATGCTTTAGAGACGGCCGCATTCACGTTAAATAGGGCACCATCAAAATCCGTTGAGACGACGCCTTATGAACTATGGTTTGGCAAGAAACCAAAGTTGTCGTTTCTTAAAGTTTGGGGCCGCGATGCTTATGTGAAAAAGCTTCAACCGGATAAGCTCGAACCCAAAGTGGAGAAATGTGTCTTCATAGGATACCCAAAGGAAACTGTTGGGTATACCTTCTATCACAGATCCGAAGGCAAGACATTCGTTGCTAAGAATGGATCATTTCTAGAGAAGGAGTTTCTCTCGAAAGAAGTGAGTGGGAGGAAAGTAGAACTTGACGAGGTAACTGTACCTGCTCCCTTATTGGAAAATAGTACATCACAGAAAACTGTTTCTGCGACACCTATACCAATTAGTGAGGAAGCTAATGATGATGATCATGAAACTTCAGGGCAAGATACTACTGAACCACGTAGATCAACCAGAGTGAGATCCGCACCAGAGTGGTACGGTAATCCAGTTCTGGAAGTCATGCTACTAGATCATGATGAACCTACGAACTATGAAGAAGCGATGGTGAGCCCAGATTCCGCAAAGTGGCTTGAGGCCATGAAATCTGAGATGGGATCCATGTATGAGAACAAAGTATGAACTTTGGTTGACTTGCCCGATGATCGGCAAGCAATTGAGAATAAATGGATCTTCAAGAAAAAGACTGACGCTGACGGTAATATTACTGTCTATAAAGCTCGACTTGTCGCAAAAGGTTTTCGACAAGTTCAAGGGGTTGACTACGATGAGACCTTCTCACCCGTAGCGATGCTTAAATCCGTCAGAATCATGTTAGCAATTGCCGCATTTTATGATTATGAAATATGGCAAATGGATGTCAAAACTGCATTCCTGAATGGATTTCTGGAAGAAGAGTTGTATATGATGCAACCAGAAGGTTTTGTCGATCCAAAGGGAGCTAACAAAGTGTGCAAACTCCAGCGATCCATTTATGGACTGGTGCAAGCATCTTGGAGTTGGAATAAACGCTTTGATAGTGTGATCAAAGCATTTGGCTTTATACAGACTTTTGGAGAAGCCTGTATTTACAAGAAAGTGAGTGGGAGCTCTGTAGCATTTCTGATATTATATGTGGATGACATATTGCTGATTGGAAATGATATAGAATTTCTGGATAGCATAAAGGGATACTTGAATAAAAGTTTTTCGATGAAAGACCTCGGGGAAGCTGCTTACATATTAGGCATAAAGATCTATAGAGATAGATCAAGACGCTTAATTGGACTTTCACAAAGCACATACCTTGACAAGATTTTGAAGAAGTTCAAAATGGATCAAGCAAAGAAAGGGTTCTTGCCTGTGTTACAAGGTGTGAAGTTGAGTCAGACTCAATGCCCGACCACTGCAGAAGATAGAGAGAAAATGAAAGATGTTCCCTATGCTTCAGCCATAGGCTCTATCATGTATGCAATGCTGTGTACCAGACCTGATGTGTGCCTTGCTATAAGTTTAGCAGGGAGGTACCAAAGTAATCCAGGAGTGGATCACTGGACAGCGGTCAAGAACATCCTGAAATACCTGAAAAGGACTAGGGATATGTTTCTCGTATATGGAGGTGACAAAGAGCTCACCGTAAGAGGTTACGTTGATGCAAGCTTTGACACTGATCTGGACGATTCTAAATCGCAAACCGGATACGTGTTTACTTTAAACGGTGGAGCTGTCAGTTGGTGCAGTTCTAAACAAAGCGTCGTAGCGGGATCTACATGTGAAGCGGAGTACATAGCTGCTTCGGAAGCAGCGAACGAAGGAGTCTGGATGAAGGAGTTCATATCCGATCTAGGTGTCATACCTAGTGCATCGGGTCCAATGAAAATCTTCTGTGACAATACTGGTGCAATTGCTTTGGCAAAGGAATCCAGATTTCACAAAAGGACCAAACACATCAAGAGACGCTTCAATTCCACCCGGGATCTAGTCCAGGTGGGAGACATAGAGATTTGCAAGATACATACGGATCTGAATGTTGCAGACCCGTTGACTAAGCCTATTCCACGAGCAAAACATGATCAGCACCAAGGCTCCATGGGTGTTAGAATCATTACTGTGTAATCTAGATTATTGACTCTAGTGCAAGTGGGAGACTGAAGGAAATATGCCCTAGAGGCAATAATAAAGTTATTATTTATTTCCTTATATCATGATAAATGTTTATTATTCATACTAGAATTGTATTAACCGGAAACATAATACATGTGTGAATACATAGACAAACAGAGTGTCACTAGTATGCCTCTACTTGACTAGCTCGTTAATCAAAGATGGTTATGTTTCCTAACCATGAACAAAGAGTTGTTATTTGATTAACGAGGTCACATCATTAGTTGAATGATCTGATTGACATGACCCATTCCATTAGCTTAGCACCCGGTCGTTTAGTATGTTGCTATTGCTTTCTTCATGACTTATACATGTTCCTATAACTATGAGATTATGCAACTCCCGTTTACCGGAGGAATACTTTGGGTACTACCAAACGTCACAACGTAACTGGGTGATTATAAAGGAGTACTACAGGTGTCTCTAATGGTAGATGTTGGGTTGGCGTATTTCGAGATTAGGGTTTGTCACTCCGATTGTCGGAGAGGTATCTCTGGGCCCTCTCGGTAATACACATCACATAAGCCTTGCAAGCATAATAACTAAGATGTTAGTTATGAGATGATGTATTACGGAACGAGTAAAGAGACTTGCCAGTAACGAGATTGAACTAGGTATTGGATACCGACGATCGAATCTCGGGCAAGTAACATACCGATGACAAAGGGAACAACGTATGTTGTTATGCGGTCTGACCGATAAAGATCTTCGTAGAATATGTGGGAGCCAATATGGGCATCCAGGTCACGCTATTGGTTATTGACCGGAGACGTGTCTCGGTCATGTCTACATTGTTCTCGAACCGTAGGGTCCGCACGCTTAACGTTATGATGACAGTTATTATGAGTTTATGCATTTTGATGTACCGAAGGTTGTTCGGAGTCCCGGATGTGATCACGGACATGACGAGGAGTCTTGAAATGGTCGAGACGTAAAGATTGATATATTGGAAGCCTATGTTTGGACACCGGAAGTGTTCCGGGTGAAATCGGGATTTTACCGGAATACCGGGAGGGTTACCGGAACCCCCCGGGAGGCAAATGGGCCTATTGGGCCTTAGTGGAAAAGTGAAAAGGGGCTGCCCACAAGGGCTGCGCGCCTCCCCCCTTCCCTAGTCCTATTAGGACTAGGAGAAGGGGTCGGCCCCCCTCTCTTCTCTCTTCTCTTTGAGGAGTCCTATTAGGAATAGGATTGGGGGGGAGTCCTACTCCCGGTAGGATTGGGACTCCCCCTGCGCCTCTCTCCCTGGCCGGCCGAACCCCTCCCCCTGCTCCTTTATATACGGGGGCAGGGGGCACCCCATAGACACACAAGTTGATCATTGTTGATCGTTCCTTAGCCGTGTGCGGTGCCCCCTGCCACCAAATTCCACCTCGGTCATATCGTTGTAGAGCTTAGGCGAAGCCCTGCGTCGGTAGTACATCAAGATCGTCACCACGCCGTTGTGCTGACGGAACTCTTACTCGACGCTTTGCTGGATCGGAGCCCGAGGATCGTCATCGAGCTGAACGTGTGCTAAGAACTCGGAGGTGCCGGAGTAACGGTGCTTGGATCGGGAAGAAGACATACGACTACTTCCTCTACGTTGTGAGATCGCTTCCGCAGTCGGTCTGCGTTGGTACGTAGACAATACTCTCCCCCTCGTTGCTATGCATCACCATGATCTTGCGTGTGCGTAGGAAATTTTTCGAAATTACTACGTTCCCCAACACTTTGCACATAGATGGCTTGCGGGCGACTGTCTCTCCAACTTTAGTTGAACTGAGTGTGGCTACGCCCGGTCCTTGAGAAGGTTAAAATGGAGTCTATTTGACAAACTATCGTTGTGGTTTTGATGCGTAGGTGAGATGAGTTCTTGCTTAAGCCCGTAGCAGGCACGTAAAACTTGCAACAACAAAGTAGAGGACGTCTAACTTGTTTTTGCAGGGCATGTTGTGATGTGATATGGTCAAGGCATGATGCTGATTTTACTGTATGAGATGATCATGTTTTGTAACCAAGTTATCGGCAACTGGCAGGAGCCATATGGTTGTCGCTTTATTGTATGCAATGCAATCGCGATGTAATGCTTTACTTTATTGCTAAGCGGTAGTGATAGTCGTGGAAGCATAAGATTGGCGAGACGACAACGATGCTACGATGGAGATCAAGGTGTCGCGCCGGTGACGATGGTGATCATGACGGTGCTTCGGAGATGGAGATCACAAGCACAAGATGATGATGGCCATATCAAATCACTTATATTGATTGCATGTGATGTTTATCTTTTATGCATCTTATCTTGCTTTGATTGACGGTAGCATTATAAGATGATCTCTCACTAAATTATCAAGAAGTGTTCTCCCTGAGTATGCACCGTTGCCAAAGTTCGTCGTGCCCAGACACCACGTGATGATCGGGTGTGATAAGCTCTACGTCCATCTACAATGGGTGCAAGCCAGTTTTGCACACGCAGAATACTCAGGTTAAACTTGACGAGCCTAGCATATGCAGATATGGCCTCGGAACACAGAGACCGAAAGGTCGAGCGTGAATCATATAGTAGATATGATCAACATAACGATGTTCACCATTGAAAACTGCTCCATCTCACGTGATGATCGGTTATGGTTTAGTTGATTTGGATCACGTGATCACTTGGAGGATTAGAGGGATGTCTATCTAAGTGGGAGTTCTTAAGTAATTTGATTAATTGAACTTAAACTTATCATGAACTTAGTACCTGATAGTATCTTGCTTGTTTATGTTGATTGTAGATAGATGGCTCGTGCTGTTGTTCCGTTGAATATTAATGCGTTCCTTGAGAAAGCAAAGTTGAAAGATGATGGTAGCAATTACACGGACTGGGTCCGTAACCTGAGGATTATCCTCATTGCTGCACAGAAGAATTACGTCCTGGAAGCACCGCTGGGTGCCAGGCCTGCTGCTGGAGCAACACCAGATGTTATGAACGTCTGGCAGAGCAAAGCTGATGACTACTCGATAGTTCAGTGTGCCATGCTTTACGGCTTAGAATCGGGACTTCAACGACGTTTTGAACGTCATGGAGCATATGAGATGTTCCAGGAGTTGAAGTTAATATTTCAAGCAAATGCCCGAATTGAGAGATATGAAGTCTCCAATAAGTTCTATAGCTGCAAGATGGAGGAGAACAGTTCTCTCAGTGAGCATATACTCAAAATGTCTGGGTATAATAATCACTTGATTCAGATGGGAGTTAATCTTCCAGATGACTGCGTCATTGACAGAATTCTCCAATCACTGCCACCAAGCTACAAGAGCTTCGTGATGAACTATAATATGCAAGGGATGAACAAGACTATTCCCGAGCTCTTCGCAATGCTAAAAACTGCGGAGATAGAAATAAAAAAGGAGCATCAAGTGTTGATGGTCAGCAAGACCACTAGTTTCAAGAAAAAGGGCAAAGGGGAGAAGAAGGGGAACTTCAAGAAGAACAGCAAGCAAGTTGCTGCTCAAGAGAAGAAACCCAAGTCTGGACCTAAGCCTGAAACTGAGTGCTTCTACTGCAAGCAGACTGGTCACTGGAAGCGGAACTGCCCCAAGTATTTGGCGGATAAGAAGGATGGCAAGGTGAACAAAGGTATATGTGATATACATGTTATTGATGTGTACCTTACTAGAGCTCGCAGTAGCACCTCGGTATTTGATACTGGTTCTGTTGCTAATATTTGCAACTCGAAACAGGGACTACGGAATAAGCAGACACTAGCAAAGGACGAGGTGACGATGCGCGTGGGAAACGGTTCCAAAGTCGATGTGATCGCGGTCGGCACGCTACCTCTACATCTACCTTCGGGATTAATATTAGACCTAAATAATTGTTATTTGGTGCCAACGTTGAGCATGAACATTATATCTGGATCTTGTTTAATGCGAGACGGTTATTCATTTAAATCAGAGAATAATGGTTGTTCTATTTATATGAGTAATATCTTTTATGGTCATGCACCTTTGAAGAGTGGTCTATTTTTGATGAATCTCGATAGTAGTGATACACATATTCATAATGTTGAAACCAAAAGATGCAGAGTTGATAATGATAGTGCAACTTATTTGTGGCACTGCCGTTTAGGTCATATCGGTGTAAAGCGCATGAAGAAACTCCATACTGATGGGCTTTTGGAACCACTTGATTATGAATCACTTGGTACTTGCGAACCGTGCCTCATAGGCAACATGACTAAAACACCGTTCTCCGGTACTATGGAGAGAGCAACAGATTTATTGAAAATCATACATGCCGATATATGTGGTCCGATGAATATTGAGGCTCGTGGCGGATATCATTATTTTCTCACCTTCACAGATGATTTAAGCAGATATGGGTATATCTACTTAATGAAACACAAGTCTGAAACATTTGAAAAGTTCAAAGAATTTCATTGTGAAGTTGAAAATCATCGTAACAAGAAAATAAAGTTTCTACGATCTGATCGTGGAGGAGAATATTTGAGTTACGAGTTTGGTGTACATTTGAAAAATTGTGGAATAGTTTCGCAACTCACTCCACCCGGAACACCACAGCGTAATGGTGTGTCCGAACGTCGTAATCGTACTTTACTAGATATGGTGCGATCTATGATGTCTCTTACTGATTTATCGCTATCGTTTTGGGGTTATGCTTTAGAGACGGCCGCATTCACGTTAAATAGGGCACCATCAAAATCCATTGAGACGACGCCTTATGAACTATGGTTTGGCAAGAAACCAAAGTTGTCGTTTCTTAAAATTTGGGGCTGCGATGCTTATGTGAAAAAGCTTTAACCTGATAAGCTCGAACCCAAAGCGGAGAAATGTGTCTTCATAGGATACCCAAAGGAGACTGTTGGGTACACCTTCTATCACAGATCCGAGGGCAAGACATTCGTTGCTAAGAATGGATCATTTCTAGAGAAGGAGTTTCTCTCGAAAGAAGTGAGTGGGAGGAAAGTAGAACTTGACGAGGTAACTGTACCTGCTCCATTATTGGAAAATAGTACATCACAGAAAACTGTTTCTGCGACACCTATACCAATTAGTGAGGAAGCTAATGATGATGATCATGAAACTTCAGGACAAGATACTACTGAACCACGTAGATCAACCAGAGTGAGATCCACACCAGAGTGGTACGGTAATCCAATTCTGGAAGTCATGCTACTAGATCATGATGAACCTACGAACTATGAAGAAGCGATGGTGAGCCCAGATTCCGCAAAGTGGCTTGAAGCCATGAAATCTGAGATGGGATCCATGTATGAGAACAAAGTATGGACTTTGGTTTACTTGCCCGATGATCGGCAAGCAATTGATAATAAATGGATCTTCAAGAAAAAGACTGACGCTGACGGTAATATTACTGTCTATAAAGCTCGACTTGTCGCAAAAGGTTTTCGACAAGTTCAAGGGGTTGACTACGATGAGACCTTCTCACCCGTAGCGATGCTTAAGTCTGTCAAAATCATGTTAGCAATTGCTGCATTTTATGATTATGAAATTTGGCAGATGGATGTCGAAACTGCATTCCTGAATGGATTTCTGGAAGAAGAGTTGTATATGATGCAACCGGAAGGTTTTGTCGATCCAAAGGGAGCTAACAAAGTGTGCAAACTCCAGCGATCCATTTATGGACTGGTGCAAGCATCTCGGAGTTGGAATAAACGCTTTGATAGTGTGATCAAAGCATTTGGCTTTATACAGACTTTTGGAGAAGCCTGTATTTACAAGAAAGTCAGTGGGAGCTCTGTAGCATTTCTGATACTATATGTGGATGACATATTGCTGATTGGAAATGATATAGAATTTCTGGATAGCATAAAGGGATACTTGAATAAAAGTTTTTCGATGAAAGACCTCGGGGAAGCTACTTACATATTAGCCATAAAGATCTATAGAGATAGATCAAGACGCTTAATTGGACTTTCACAAAGCACATACCTTGACAAGATTTTGAAGAAGTTCAAAATGGATCAAGTAAAGAAAGGGTTCTTGCCTGTGTTACAAGGTGTGAAGTTGAGTCAGACTCAATGCCCGACCACTGCAGAAGATAGAGAGAAAATGAAAGATGTTCCCTATGCTTCAGCCATAGGCTCTATCATGTATGCAATGATGTGTACCAGACCTGATGTGTGCCTTGCTATAAGTTTAGCAGGGAGGTACCAAAGTAATCCAGGAGTGGACCACTGGATAGCGGTCAAGAACATCCTGAAATACCTGAAAATGACTAAGGATATGTTTCTCGTATATGGAGGTGACAAAGAGCTCACCGTAAGAGGTTACGTTGATGCAAGCTTTGACACTGATCCGAACGATTCTAAATCGCAAACCGGATACGTGTTTACTTTAAATGGTGGAGCTGTCAGTTGGTGCAGTTCTAAACAAAGCGTCGTAGCGGGATCTACACGTGAAGCGGAGTACATAGCTGCTTCGAAAGCAGCGAACGAAGGAGTCTGGATGAAGGAGTTCATATCCGATCTAGGTGTCATACCTAGTGCATCGGGTCCAATGAAAATCTTTTGTGACAATACTGGTGCAATTGCTTTAGCAAAGGAATCCAGATTTCACAAAAGGACCAAACGCATCAAGAGACGCTTCAACTCCATCTGGGATCTAGTCCAGGTGGGAGACATAGAGATTTGCAAGATACATACGGATCTGAATGTTGCAGACCCGTTGACTAAGCCTCTTCCACGAGCAAAACATGATCAGCACCAAGGCTCCATGGGTGTTAGAATCATTACTGTGTAATCTAGATTATTGACTCTAGTGCAAGTGGGAGACTGAAGGAAATATGCCCTAGAGGCAATAATAAAGTTATTATTTATTTCCTTATATCATGATAAATGTTTATTATTCATGCTAGAATTGTATTAATCGGAAACATAATACATGTGTGAATACATAGACAAACAGAGTGTCACTAGTATGCCTCTACTTGACTAGCTCGTTAATCAAAGATGGTTATGTTTCCTAACCATGAACAAAGAGTTGTTATTTGATTAACGAGGTCACATCATTAGTTGAATGATCTGATTGACATGACCCATTTCATTAGCTTAGCACCCGATCGTTTAGTATGTTGCTATTGCTTTCTTCATGACTTATACATGTTCCTATGACTATGAGATTATGCAACTCCCGTTTGCCGGAGGAACACTTTGGGTACTACCAAACGTCACAACGTAACTGGGTGATTATAAAGGAGTACTACAGGTGTCTCCAATGGTAGATGTTGGGTTGGCGTATTTCGAGATTAGGGTTTGTCACTCCGATTGTCGGAGAGGTATCTCTGGGCCCTCTCGGTAATACACATCACATAAGCCTTGCAAGCATTATAACTAAGACTTTAGTTGTGAGATGATGTATTACGGAACGAGTAAAGAGACTTGCCAGTAACGAGATTGAACTAGGTATTGGATACCGACGATCGAATCTAGGGCAAGTAACATACCGATGACAAAGGGAACAACGTATGTTGTTATGCGGTCTGACCGATAAAGATCTTCATAGAATATGTAGGAGCCAATATGGGCATCCAGGTCCCGCTATTGGTTATTGACCGGAGACGTGTCTCGGTCATGTCTACATTGTTCTCGAACCGTAGGGTCCGCACGCTTAACGTTACGATGACAGTTATTATGAGTTTATGCATTTTGATGTACCGAAGGTTGTTCGGAGTCCCGGGTGTGATCACGGACATGACGAGGAGTCTCGAAATGGTCGAGACATAAAGATTGATATATTGGAAGCCTATGTTTGTGAAGGAAATATGCCCTAGAGGCAATAATAAAGTTATTATTTATTTCCTTATATCATGATAAATGTTTATTATTCATGCTAGAATTGTATTAACCGGAAACATATACATGTGTGAATACATAGACAAACAGAGTGTCACTAGTATGCCTCTACTTGACTAGCTCGTTAATCAAAGATGGTTAAGTTTCCTGACCATGAACAATGTGTTGTTATTTGATTAATGAGGTCACATCATTAGTTGAATGATCTGATTGACATGACCCATTCCATTAGCTTAGCACCCGATCGTTTAGTATGTTGCTATTGCTTTCTTCATGACTTATACATGTTCCTATGACTATGAGATTATGCAACTCCCGTTTGCCGGAGGAACACTTTGGGTGCTACCAAACGTCACAACGTAACTGGGTGATTATAAAGGAGTACTACAGGTGTCTCCAATGGTAGATGTTGGGTTGGCGTATTTCGAGATTAGGGTTTGTCACTCCGAGTGTCGGAGAGGTATCTCTGGGCCCTCTCGGTAATACACATCACATAAGCCTTGCAAGCATTATAACTAAGATGTTAGTTGTGAGATGATGTATTACGGAACGAGTAAAGAGACTTGCCAGTAACGAGATTGAACTAGGTATTGGATACCGACGATCGAATCTCGGGCAAGTAACATACCGATGACAAAGGGAACAACGTATGTTGTTATGCGGTCTGACCGATAAAGATCTTCGTAGAATATGTAGGAGCCAATATGGGCATCCAGGTCCCGCTATTGGTTATTGACCGGAGACGTGTCTCGGCCATGTCTACATTGTTCTCGAACCGTAGGGTCCGCACGCTTAACGTTACGATGACAGTTATTATGAGTTTATGCATTTTGATGTACCGAAGGTTGTTCGGAGTCCCGGATGTGATCACGGACATGATGAGGAGTCTCGAAATGGTCGAGACGAAAATATTGATATATTGGAAGCCTATGTTTGGACATCAGAAGTGTTCCGGGTGAAATCGGGATTTTACCGGATTATCGGGAGGGTTACCGGAACCCCCCGGGAGCCAAATGGGCCAACATGGGCCTTAGTGGAAAGGTGAGAGGGCAGCCCACATAGGGCTGCGCCTCCCCCCCTCTCCCTAGTCCTATTAGGACTAGGAGAGGGGCCGGCCACCTCTCTCTTTCTCTTCCCCTTTGGGGAATCCTATTAGGAATAGGATTGGGGGGGAGTCCTACTCCCGGTAGGAGTAGGACTCCTCCTGCGGCTCCAAGCTTGGCCGGCCAGCCCTCCCCCTCTCATCCTTTATATACGGAGGCAGGGGCACCTCTAGACACACAAGTTGATCCTTGAGATCGTTCCTTAGCCGTGTGCGGTGCCCTCTGCCACCAAATTCCACCTCGATCATACCGTTGTAGTGCTTAGGCGAAGCCCTGCGTCGGTAGTACATCAAGATTATCACCACGCCGTTGTGCTGACGGAACTCTTCCTCGACGCTTTGCTGGATCGGAGCCCGAGGATCGTCATCGAGCTGAACGTGTGCTAAGAACTCGGAGGTGCCGGAGTAACGGTGCTTGGATCGGTCGGATCGGGAAGACGTACGACTACTTCCTCTATGTTGTGTGATCGCTTCCGCAGTCGGTCTGCGTTGGTACGTAGACAACACTCTCCCCTCTCGTTGCTATGCATCACCATGATCTTGCGTGTGCGTAGGAAAATTTTTGAAATTACTACGTTCCCCAACAGTGGCATCCGAGCCTAGGTTTTATGGTTTGATGTTATTTGCACGAGTAGAACACAAGTGAGTCGTGGGCGATACAAGTCATACTGCCTACCAGCATGTCATACTTTGGTTCAGCGGTATTGTTGGACGAGACGACCCGGACCAACCTTACGCGTATGCTTACGCGAGACCGGTTCCCTCGACGTGCTTTGCACATAGATGGCTTGCGGGCGACTGTCTCTCCAACTTTAGTTGAACCAAGTGTGGCTACGCCCGGTCCTTGAGAAGGTTAAAACGGAGTCTATTTGACGAACTATCGTTGTGGTTTTGATGCGTAGGTGAGATGAGTTCTTGCTTAAGCCCGTAGCAGCCACGTAAAACTTGCAACAACAAAAGTAGAGGACGTCTAACTTGTTTTTGCAGGGCATGTGAAAGTGCGTTATATCGACTAGAGGGGGGTGAATAGGCGATTTTATGAAAGTCTTCAAAACGTGGAAGTTATGAAGACAAACAGAGTGAACAAGCCTATCACTATGCAGCGGAAGGTAGATTACACAACGCAAGCCATAGTCAAATATACAATACAGTGAAAGCACAGAGACAAATAGCTTCAGTGTAATGAGGATTAGGTTGGAAGAAGTTATGAAGCCAAACAGATCATACAGTCAGGTTGTGAAGACAGAAGATAAAGCAAGCATGCAATAGCTTCACAATGTGTACTGGTAAGTAAAGGGAGGTGAAGATGAAACCAGTGACACGATGAAGACAATGATATGTTGGACCAGTTCCAGTTGCTGTGACAACTGTACGTCTGGTTGGAGCGGCTAGGTATTTAAACCAAAGGACACACAGTCCCGGACACCCAGTCCTGAACACGCAGCTCAGGACACCCAGTCCTGACCGTTTTCTCCTTGAGCTAAGGTCACACAGACCCCGCCCAATCACTCTGGTAAGTCTTCAAGGTAGACTGCCAAACCTTCACAGACTTCGTTCACCGGCAATCCACAATTCCTCTTGGATGCTCAGAACGCGACGCCTAACCGTCTGGAGGATGCACAGTCCTCAAGTGTAATAAGTCTTCAGATCACTTAGACAAGAAGACTTAAGTGATGCCCAATTACTCTGGCTCTGGGTGGTTAGGGCTTTTCTCCTCACTAAGGATTTTGAATCAAAGGCTTCGAGGTGGGTTGCTCTCAAACGACAAAAACCGTGCACTGTAATCTGAGCAGCCAACCGTTTATGGTTGTGGGGGTGGACTATTTATAGCCACTTGGCAACCCTGACCTGATTTGTCCGAAATGACCCTGGGTCACTAAGGAACTGACACGTGTACTAACGGTCGGATTTTGAACTCTTACGGCAACTTTACTTGGGCTGCAAGTAAAGCTGACTTGTCTAACTCTGGACAAGATTTTCTCTCATTGTCTTCACTCGAAGACATAGGATTTGAATTAGGCATCACTTTAGTCATCCTGACTGGTTCTCTTGGACCCCACTTAACAGTACGGTGGTTCCTATGACACAACATGAATAAAGTAAAACTACGAAGGATCTAAGTCTTCGAGTTTAAAAGGCTTCATGGGGAGTCTTCATATCTCATTGTCTTCGACATGAATGTCTTCATGAACCACCATTGTCTTCAATGTCTTCGTACATTTTTGGGGGTCATCTCTGGTAGCTAAACCGAATCAATGAGGGACTTCTACCTGTGTTATCCTGCAATTCTCACAAACACATTAGTCCCTCAACTAGGTTTGTCGTCAATACTCCAAAACCAACTAGGGGTGGCACTAGATGCACTTACAATCTCCCCCTTTTTGGTGATTGATGACAAACTAGTTGAAGTTTTCAACGGGGAATATAATTTGTGAAATTGTAAAGGAATTGTCTTCATAAGCTGCAAGGGCTCCCCCTGAAGATGTGCATATAAGTGATTTGCTTCTGGAATGCAAATGCACATAGCAGGTTGTATTTGTGGGAATCCACTTCAACTTATGATGACAATCCATCATGCACGTAAAGATATATGAAGACAATGATATGCATAATGAAAAATGGACGTCTGCGAAATGATAAGAGTGCGGAAATTATCGTCGTACATGCGGAATTTATCTTCGCAAAAACACAGTGGCAAACATAGTAGCAGACGACCATCAAGTTTAAGTGTTACAACTCAAAGAACCAAATGTAGCAAAACGAGAGTTGTAAGCACGAAGCAAAATGCAAAATATAAAGCACCCGCCCATATTATTGACCCGCTTGAAGACTATAAACATCATATGCTTCTCCCCCTTTTGTCAGTGATGACCAAAAAGGTTTGAAGACATAGAGTTTTCTATGCGTTCCCAGGCGCAGCAGGGTCGGTGGAGGCGTTTGGTGGTGCAGGCGAGCTTGGTGCAGTGACGACGCGCGCTGAAGACATTGGTGGTGATGTAGCGTCGTCTTCTTCCTCAATGATTTTTCCCGTCACTGTGGCAGCAGAGGAAGAGAACTCGGATTCTTCAAGAGACGGAGTCCCACGCAACACAGCTCTTCTGGGGGGTGTGGAGTCAAACTTGAATCTCTCTTTGAAGCCATCCTCTTGCAGTTCGGCTTCAGTGCACATCATTGTGAGGCCTTTCCAGGTGCGGCGACAGGTTTCATGTGCGACGAAGGCGTTCTTGGTGGCCAGATTCCTGATGCGATTGACGTCTTGCATGATACTGCGCATCTGCCTTTTGAGCCAGTCGTGATGCCTATCTTGCTTTTGATGCAGAGCCACAAGAAGTTCACGATTAGTGAGTGTACGAGCGCGTTTCTTGGGTCTCTGTGCAGCTTCGCTGTCAGTGGCTTCAGTGGATGCAGGGGCACGTGTGGTGCCAGCCATTGGATAGACTCTGGAAATGGCTTCAACACCTTCATCATGTTGAGTGAAGCTTTGGTGTTCTGCATTCTGAAGACTTAGTGGCTGTTTGGCAGGCTCAGGATAAATAGCTTCAGTAGAGGTGTCCACATCAGGTAAGAAGATTCTGTGGTTGCGGGCTGAGGGTTGATATGATATTGCAGAGTGGAGCTTGATTAGCCTCATAACCCATGGAGCATAAATCTTCAGACCAAAGAGATCTGAGCCAGACGCAGCAAGTTGACGTATGAAGAGATCCTGGGCATTGAAGCATTTGCCATGCAGGATGCAGAAGATGAGAGTCTTCATGGCACCTTCAACCTTGGCATATCGAGAGTGCCCCTTAATGGGCCATAGAGTCCGCCTGATGATGTGATAGATAGTTCTAGGCAGGTACTCTAAGTCTTCAACAAAGAACTCCATCGGGTAAGGTGCGTCAAAAGGCAATGGCTTCATCATTGAGAGCATCTGACTCATATTTGGCTCAGGTCGCTGGAATATGCTCTCAACTGCGTCAGTATGGAGTTGGCAGCCTTCTTCGAAGAGTTCGCCTGGAGTGGGTAGGCCGGTGAGCTCAATGATATCAAATGCATTGGCTTCATGATGGACGTTGCCGGTCATCCACTCCAGGACCCAAGTCTTCGGATCTCTGTTGTAGCCCTTGATGTGCAATGTGGCATAGAACTAAAGCAGAAGCTCTTCGTTCCAGTGCTCTTCATCCGTGACAAACGGCAGCAGGCCAACTTGCTTGAAGCAGTCCAGGGCTTCTTCCAGACCAGGCAGACCAGCAAAAGCTTCAACTTCAAGGCGCTGATGTGGAAAGATACGGCTCTGGTTGTAGAGGACGCAGGAGTAGTAGCTGCGCTGTGGGTAGCTCCAGAACCTATCTGACACAATCTTTTCCCTTGAGTAAGGGTTCTTGGAGCGGTTGAAGAAGGTGTTGTCTGCCCTGAAGCTATTGACATTGAAGGAGCCAGGAGCAGTGACTGGACCTGGGAACCTTGGCAGTCGTGGGATTGGCTTCTGTACCTGGGGCCTGTGCGCAATATGATAATTGAACTATGGTCCGGCAGCAGACACAGGCACAGAAGGGTCAGAGGCAGTGGCTTCAGTATCTCTTGAAGCTGTTGGTTGGTCGGGCTCCACAATTGCTTCAGTATTATGTGTGGCAGCCGCAGTGGTGTCAGCCTCCTTGAGAACTTCTTCTTGCTGGTGTGGGGGAGATGGAGCGTGAGGTTCGTCATGCTCTTCTGCATGTTCTTCGGCTGATGCAGCCGGAATGTCGTCAGCAGTCTGAGCCCTTGGTCCTTTGTGAAGCCTACGGAATGCAGGCGACGCCGGTGGAGTTGCAGTGGGCTGGGGCTCATCCTCTTCCTCCTGTGGGCGATCTGCCCACGATGCATCTTGTGTGATTGGCGTCAGGGGACGACCAATGCTGAGCAGTTCACTTGTTTCGAGCTGAGGAAGGACTGCATCATCTTGTACATTGTCTTGGAGACCAATGTCTTCAGCAGCGGTGGGGTAGGCTGCTGGAATGTCTTCAGCATGCGGAGCCTCTGTGAGAGCAGGCTCATGCACGGTCATCTGACGATCTTCATGAGGAAAGCGAATGGAAAGGGGTTCGACTATCAAGGGCTCTGTGGGAGCAGCCCGAGACTTCTTGGTCTTGCGCTTCTTGATGGTGGGGTCTGAAGGAGAGGCTTCAGGGTGTTTCCTCTTCCTTGCTTTAGCTTCGGCTATCCTTGTCTTCTTAAGCTCTGAAGCGGTTGAGCGCTTTGGCTTCGAGCTAGGCTTGGCGGTGGGGAAGACAGTTGGAACAGCTTCTTGGCGTGGGGCCTCTTCTTCAGCCACGGTGGGCGTCTTCTTTTTCTTAGCGACCATCCTGGGGTCGATGCCGGGACGCCCAAGTGCCTTTCGCTTCTCGGCCTCATTGTAGGCCTGTACACAGAGATCAGCCGAATTCTTCATGCGCTCGCGTGAACCCTGAGCCTCTGCACGTTTCTGCATAAAGTTTTCCTTCAACTCATGCAGCATGACTTTGAAGTCTTTGATTTCTTGGACGCTGAGCGTGGCCATGTTCTGCTTGAACTGAGCCTTTTCAAAATCTATCTTTTGCTTCAGTTCCACGATGCGCTGGGCAATAGCGAGTTCTGAAGCAATAGCTCCTTGGAAGGCTACGCTGAGGCCAATGGGCAGCTGCAGATCATCAAAGCTGATGTTGGGTGTGTCAAACCACTCATCTATGAAGTTGTGGATGATTGTTGCATCGAACAGAGGCAGATTGTTGAAGATTTCAGCCTCCTCCTTGCTTTTGATGAGCTGCTCAAGAGCGTCATCGGCAAGATCGTCGTCACTCGACAGATCAATGGCTTCGCAGCGAAGGGGAAGAGGTCATATGCATTCTCAGAAGATTTTGAAGATAAATCAGTTTAGAAGACATTGACCTCATCATGTGAAGACATTCACTTTATAGAAAAGAAGTTGGTTCCAGATTTGTACGTACCCATAGATCAGTACAAGTGAGGAATCTAACTACTTCATGAAGAACAAGTGAATATGCTAGGCAAGTTATGAGATTCAGACAAGAGGAATGAAACTTGAAGGAATAGAAACCTCTTTTGGCAGAAAGTGATGGATCAATAGGATCAAAAGAGGCTGTAAAAAGGCTTGTTATTTACCAGACTTGGAACTGCTAGACGAGATGAGAGGTGAGGCCGAGCAGTTCGATCCTCCGTGCCCTAACTTGGCGACGGAAGACACCTAGGGCGACGGCGGAGAGACTGATGTCCGCTGTCGGCGTGAGAACGGCGTCGGAGAGGTCGCGGCAGTGAAGCACTTCGTCGCCGGCGTCGTTGAGAGTTAGCGGTGGCGCTAGGGTTTGTGCGAGGGAGGAAGAAGAGATAATGACCGCAGTGAAACGTGTATTTATAGGGATATGGGCGGCACTGCGCTATTACTCAGGTGCCCCTGGCGATTCGCATCTGATCAGTACGTGGCCAGCATGCGGAATTGTGGGGGCAGTTTCACCCCACGCACGCCTGGTTTGTCGGGAGTCGTTCCTACTTCTCCGGAATTCTAGTTGATGGATAAACATTGAAAGCTGTTTTGAAGTTTGTCTCTGTGTCTTCTTCTGACAAGGATGCAGTGAAGACATTCGACAGTTTCAATAGAGTGCATATGACTTGGAGAGAGAGAGTTTGAGGTAGGAAGCATGGAGAGGTTAGGGTCCGATCACATTCACTTAGTTCAAAAGATTCAAACAAGAAGACATAGCTATAAGTGAATGTTGTAGAGGACAGAACACCAGTGCATATATAATCAACATAGTGAAGATAATCATGAAGACATGTTGAGATTGAAGCCAAACCAAATGTGAAGACATAGCAAATGTAATGCCATGAGTAAAACACTTCAAGCAGAAAAATTTTGGTGGTGGCGCTACCCACCGTATAGGAAGTATTGGACCCAGACACGGCGCACAATTATCGTGGCGCTCCGAGGTCAAATTCCACGTTAATGTATTCACACTTAGACGGTATGTCTTCATTGATTGAAGATATACGTTACTTTGTGTGTTGCACATCTAAGTCATCATCATGCATAAGTGTTAGGATGTGTGCCTGATCACAGGACATTTGAGGATTCCAAGATATTTAGCTCACACCGTAACTTGCAAAATCTCTTCTCATCCAAGGGCTTGGTGAAGATATCTGCCAATTGCTCTTCAGTGTTGACGTGTATGATATCAATGTCTTCCTTTGTAACATGATCTCTGAGAAAATGATGACGAATTTCAATGTGCTTTGTCTTCGAGTGCTGAACTGGGTTGTTGGCGATCTTGATGGCGCTTTCTTTGTCGCAGTAAAGTGGCACTTGCTTCAGATGAATGCCATAATCCTTGAGGGTTTGCTTCATCCATAGAAGCTGAGCGCAGCAGGATCCAGCAGCAATGTATTCAGATTCAGCAGTGGAGAGAGATACACAGTTCTGCTTCTTTGAAGACCAACAGACAAGAGATCGGCCTAGAAAGTGACATGTGCCTGATGTGGACTTCCGATCAACCTTGTCACCAGCGTAATCAGCGTCCGAAAATCCAACCAGATCAAACTCTGAGCCCTTTGGATACCATAACCCTAGAGTTGGTGTGTGAGCCAAATATCGAAGAATTCGCTTCACTGCTAAGTGATGCGACTCCTTTGGTGCCGCTTGAAACCGAGCACACATGCAAACACTAAGCATAATATCTGGCCTAGATGCACATAAATAAAGCAAAGAACCAATCATGGAGCGGTATACCTTTTGATCGAACTCTTTACCATTGTCGTCAGGACCCAGATGATGTTTGGCTGGCATTGGTGTTGTGAAGCCTTTGCAGTCTTGCATACCGAACTTCTTCAGGCAGTCTTTGAGATATTTCTCTTGAGATATGAAGATGCCATTGCGTTGTTGCTGTATCTGAAGACCGAGGAAGAATTTCAGCTCCCCCATCATAGACATCTGATATTTCTCTTGCATCATATATCCGAACTCCTCACTTTACTTCTGATTGGTGCAGCCGAAGATAATGTCATCCACGTATATTTGGCACACAAACAGTTCACCATCATATGTCTTTGTGAAGAGAGTGGGATCCAGGGAACCAGGTATGAAGCCTTTGCTCTTCAGGAAGTATTTGAGTGTATCATACCAGGCCCGAGGGGCTTGTTTGAGGCCATATAGTGCCTTTTTGAGCTTGTACACCATGTCAGGATGTTTTGGATCTTCAAACCCAGGTGGTTGTGCAACATACACTTCTTCTTCAATTTTGCCATTGAGGAAGGCACTTTTTACATCCATTTGATACAGGATTATGTTGTGATGATTTGCATAGGCCAGCAGTATACGGATGGCTTCAAGTCTGGCAACAGGAGCAAATGTTTCATCGAAGTCAATGCCTTCCACTTGAGTATATCCTTGAGCAACGAGACGAGCCTTGTTTCTGACGACTTGGCCATGCTCATCTTGCTTGTTGCGGTATATCCATTTGGTGCCTATTATGTTATGCTTCCGTGGATCAGGACGCTTAACTAACTCCCATACATTGTTCAGCTCAAATTGTTGAAGCTCTTCTTGCATAGCTTGAATCCATTCAGGTTCCATAAAGGCTTCATCAATTTTCTTGGGTTCTGTGATTGAAACAAATGCGAAGTGTCCGCAAAAGTTTGCCAGTTGAGTTGCCCTTGAACGAGTCAGTGGACCAGGTGCATTGATGCTGTCAATTATCCTGTCAATCTGTACTTCATTGGCAACACGAGGATGTAGGGGTCGAAGACTTTGCTCTTGCTGATCTATGTTGTCATGGGGAGGAATGTCTTCAGGCTGAGCATTGTCTTCATGCGGATCAGGTGCTGAGATGATAAGTTCTTCTTCAGGACGGGCTTCAGTAGGTATAATCTCTCCAGTTCCCATTAGCTTGATTGATTCACTGGCTGGAACTTCATCTAGCACATCTGGTAGTTGCTCTCTCTGTGACCCATTGGTCTCATCAAACCTCACATCCACTGTTTCAACCACTTTGTAGTGAAAGAGATTGAAGACTCTGTAGGAGTGCGAATCCTTTCCATATCCAAGCATGAAGCCCTCATGTGCTTTTGGAGCAAATTTTGAGGTGTGGTGAGGGTCCTTGATCCAGCATCTTGATCCAAATACTCTGAAGTAACTTACATTTGGCTTCTTGCCAGTCAGAAGTTCATAAGATGTCTTGTTCAGCAGCTTGTGAAGATATACACGGTTGATAGTATGGCATGCAGTGTCAATGGCTTCAGTCCAGAATTTTCTTGGTGTCTTGTACTCATCTAACATTGTTCTGGCCATCTCAATGAGTGTTCTGTTCTTGCGTTCGACGATGCCATTCTGTTGTGGCGTGTATGGAGCTGAGAATTCATGAGTGATGCCCAATGTATCAAGATATGTGTCAAGGCCGGTGTTCTTGAATTCTGTGCCATTGTCACTTCTGATGTGCTTTATCTTGGCGCCATAATTGTTCATTGCCCGATTTGCGAAGCGTCTGAAGACATCCTGCACTTCAGTCTTGTAAAGGATTATGTGCACCCAAGTATATCTAGAGTAATCATCAACAATGACGAAGCCATAGAGGCAAGCAGTAGTGGAGAAGGTTGAGTAGTGGGTAGGACCGAAGAGATCCATGTGAAGCAGTTCGAAGGGTTGAGTAGTGGTCATGATTGTCTTCGAAGGATGTTTTGCCCTTGTCATCTTCCCAGCTTCACAGGCACCGCATAAGTGATCTTTCTTGAACTTGACGCCCTCGATGCCTATGACATGCTTCTTCTTCGCAAGGGTGTGGAGGTTCCTCATGCCAGCATGCCCAAGTCTTCGATGCCAAAGCCAGCATTCTGAAGCCTTTGCGAGAAGACAAACTGCAAGCTGTGGCCCTGCTGAGAAATCTACCACGTACAAATCATCTTTTCGATACCCTTCAAACACTAGAGACTTGTCAGATTCCATTAGTACCAGACAGCGATATTTTCCAAAGATTACAATCATGTTTAAATCGCAAAGCATTGAGACAGACATTAAGTTGAAGCCAAGGGATTCAACAAACATGACTTTATCCATGTGTTGATCCTTTGAGATTGCAACTCTACCCAGACCCAGTACCTTGCTTTTACCAGTGTCAGCGAATGTGATGTGGCTCTTGTCAGATGGACGTAAGGTTGAGTCCATAAAGAGACTTCTTTTGCCAGTCATGTGATTTGTACACCCGCTGTCAATAATCCATTCTGAAGACTCTGAAGTCACTGGTGTCGTACCCTACAGTGCAGTTAGGGGGATAGGCTTCACCAAGAGTGTTGTGAAGCAAAAACATTTGACGAACCAGTGGATTATGAAAACTGAGATCCAGGTTAGGACAAGTAGGGAGAGTAGCATGCGATTCAGGTACGAAATACATAGTGATGCCATTCGGGCATTTGATCTTGCGCCCCACAAGATTTCTGAGGTCCCCAGCAATAGCATCAGAAGATTTTGGTTTTGTGCTGGAGACCTTTCCCTGCAAAAGAGAGTTAAGCTTTCTTAACCACCCACATTTTCAAGGGTGGCTTAGAAGCAATAAGTCTAAGTGCAGCATCTAAGAATTTTGGCTTTGGAGCCCTGGCAAACAGTCTAGCAGGTGGGCAACAGTACTCATAAGAATAGGCAGAATAGTTTTTGGTCATATGAGAATGATGGTTTGAAGAACCGCTCTCATATGCCTGAGCACGGTTTCCCTGCAAAACATTTGTGTTAGTGCGACTCAGATGAGTCCTCTGCCTGTATGAAGCCTTTGGACCATATGAAGCCTTTGGTCTGAGGTTTGTCTTCTTCATGTGAGGTGTCATGAGGACATTCACAGGAAGATTCTCAAGACACGTTTTTGGAACCCAGATCTTCTTCATAGGCGGTCCATTCCTGCAGTTAGTACCAATGTACCTGGCAAATACTTCACCATTCTGATTCCTAAACAGTTTATAGTTTGCATCAAAGGATTCATCAATGATAATTGGATTAGCACAAGTGAAGCCAGATAGATTGGATGGATCTGATGAGGAGTCCTTTGCAGCAACCCATGTGGTTTTGGGGTACTGCTCAGGTTTCCAGTAAGAGCCATCTACATTAATTTTCCTCACGAACCCAACACCCTCTTTGCTAGGGTTTCGGTTCAGAATCTGCTTCTTGAGGACATCACATAGTGTCTGATGTCCTTTGAGACTTTTGTACATCCCTGTTTCAAGCAATGTCTTCAACCTAGCATTTTCATCAGCAATAGCAGTGGTATCCTCAGCAGAGGGGTTAGTTACCACTTCAACAGTTGAAGATATTGCAACAGCAGTAGCAGTGGAACATTCAGCAACAGAAATAGCATTATCACGCTCAATGCATTTAAGGCATGGTGGTTCAAATCCTTCCTGAGCAGAACTGATCTGTTCGGCTCGAAGTGACTCGTTTTCCTTTTGAAGATCTTCATGATCCGCCCTCAACTTCTCAAGATCTTGCTTCTTCTGAAGATAATCATAGGAAAGCTTTTCATGAGTAGTTGAGAGAGTCTCAAGACGATCTTCGAGTTCCTGATACTTAACATGAAGATTTTTTATGTCTTCAATTAAGGATTCAGAACGAGTCATTTCAGCACCCAACAGATCATCGCTTCTGTCTAACAGTTTTTGAATATGTTCCATGGCCTTTTGTTGTTCAGTTGCAATTTTAGCAAGTGTTTTGTAAATGGGTTTTGAATCACAATCAGAGTCATCGTCACTAGATGTTTGATAGTGAGTAGTGCGTGTGTTTACCTTGGCACCACGTGCCATGAAGCAGTAGGTGGGAGTAGAGTCGTCCTTGTCATTTGGATCGGTGATGGTGATGGAGTCATTGACTTCAATGTTGAAGATGGACTTGGCGACATAGGCTGTAGCCAAACTCGCAATGCCTGAATCAGACTCCTCCTCAGACTCCACCTCTGCCTCCTCAGAAGCGGACTCCTCCTCTGAATCCATTTCCTTGCCAACAAACGCACGAGCCTTGCCAGATGAACTCTTCTTGTGTGATGAAGACTTTGAGGAAGACTTGGACGAAGACTTTGAGTATTTCTTCGTCTTCTTATCGTCAGAGTCATATTCCTTGCTCTTCTTCTTCTTTCTGTTCTCATTGTCCCATTGTGGACACTCAGAGATGAAGTGTCCAGTTTTCTTGCACTTGTGACAAGTTTTCCTCTTGTAGTCATGCGCAGAAGCTTCATCATTCCTTGAGCTTGATCGTGAAGACTTTCTGAAGCCTTTCTTCTTGGTGAATTTCCGGAACTTCTTCACTAGCATTGCAAGTTCCCGTCCAATGTCTTCAGGATCATCAGAACTGCTGTCAGATTCTTCTTCAGATGATGACACAGCTTTTGCCTTCAAGGCACGATTTCGCCCATAGTTTGGACCGTAGATATCTCTTTTCTCAGAAAGCTGAAACTCATGTGTGTTGAGCCTCTCAAGTATGTCAGACGGATCGAGTGTCTTGAAGTCTGGACGTTCTTGAATCATCAGGGCTAGGATGTCAAATGAACTGTCAAGTGATCTTAGCAGCGTCTTGACGATTTCATGTTTGGTGATCTCAGTGGCGCCGAGGGCTTGAAGCTCATTCGTGATGTCAGTGAGCCGGTTAAATGTGTGCTGAACATTCTCATTGTCATTTCGCTTGAAACGGTTGAAGAGATTGCGAAGAACACTGATTCTCTGATCTCTCTGGGTTGAGATGCCTTCATTGACCTTGGAGAGCCAGTCCCAGACCAGCTTGGATGTCTTCAAGGCACTCACACGGCCGTACTGTCCCTTGGTCAGATGACCACAGATAATATTCTTGGCAGTGGAGTCCAGTTGAGTGAACTTCTTGACATCAGCCGCAGTGACACCTTCTCCAGCCTTGGGAATGCCGTTTTCGACGACATACCATAGGTCGACGTCAATGGCTTCAAGATGCATGCGCATCTTATTCTTCCAGTAGGGATATTCAGTTCCATCGAAGACGGGGCACGTAGTGGAGACTTTAATTATCCCTGCAGTCGACATAGCTAAAACTCCAGGTGGTTAAACCGAATCACACACAACAAGGGAGCACCTTGCTCTGATACCAATTGAAAGTGCGTTATATCGACTAGAGGGGGGGTGAATAGGCGATTTTATGAACGTCTTCAAAACATGGAAGTTATGAAGACAAACAGAGTGAACAAGCCTATCACTATGCAGCGGAAGGTAGATTACACAACGCAAGCCATAGTCAAATATACAATACAGTGAAAGCACAGAGACAAATAGCTTCAGTGTAATGTGGATCAGGTTGGAAGAAGTTATGAAGCCAAACAGATCATACAGTCAGGTTGTGAAGACAGAAGATAAAGCAAGCATGCAATAGCTTCACAATGTGTACTGGTAAGTAAAGGGAGGTGAAGATGAAACCAGTGACACGATGAAGACAATGATATGTTGGACCAGTTCCAGTTGCTGTGACAACTGTACGTCTGGTTGGAGCGGCTAGGTATTTAAACCAAAGGACACACAGTCCCGGACACCCAGTCCTGAACACGCAGCTCAGGACACCCAATCCTCACCGTTTTCTCCTTGAGCTAAGGTCACACAGACCCCGCCCAATCACTCTGGTAAGTCTTCAAGGTAGACTCCCAAACCTTCACAGACTTCGTTCACCGGCAATCCACAATTCCTCTTGGATGCTCAGAACGCGACGCCTAACCGTCTGGAGGATGCACAGTCCTCAAGTGTAATAAGTCTTCAGATCACTTAGACAAGAAGACTTAAGTGATGCCCAATTACTCTGGCTCTGGGTGGTTAGGGCTTTTCTCCTCACTAAGGATTTTGAATCAAAGGCTTCAAGGTGGGTTGCTCTCAAACGACAAAAGCCGTGCACTGAAATCTGAGCAGCCAACCGTTTATGGTTGTGGGGGTGGACTATTTATAGCCACTTGGCAACCCTGACCTGATTTGTCCGAAATGACCCTGGGTCACTAAGGAACTGACACGTGTACTAACGGTCGGATTTGAACTCTTACGGCAACTTTACTTGGGCTGCAAGTAAAGCTGACTTGTCTGACTCTGGACAAGATTTTCTCTCATTGTCTTCACTCGAAGACATAGGATTTGAATTAGGCATCACTTCAGTCATCCTGACTGGTTCTCTTGGACCCCACTTAACAGTACGGTGGTTCCTATGACACAACATGAATAAAGTAAAACTACGAAGGATCTAAGTCTTCGAGTTCCAAAGGCTTCATGGGGAGTCTTCATATCTCATTGTCTTCGACATGAATGTCTTCATGAACCACCATTGTCTTCAATGTCTTCGTACATTTTTGGGGGTCATCTCTGGTAGCTAAACCGAATCAATGAGGGACTTCTACCTGTGTTATCCTGCAATTCTCACAAACACATTAGTCCCTCAACTAGGTTTGTCGTCAATACTCCAAAACCAACTAGGGGTGGCACTAGATGCACTTACAGCATGTTGTGATGTGATATGGTCAAGGCATGATGCTGATTTTATTGTATGAGATGATCATGTTTTGTAACCAAGTTATCGGCAACTGGCAGGAGCCATATGGTTGTCGCTTTATTGTATGCAATGCAATCGCGATGTAATGCTTTACTTTATTACTAAGCGGTAGTGATAGTCGTGGAAGCATAAGATTGGCGAGACGACAACGATGCTACGATGGAGATCAAGGTGTCGCGCCGGTGACGATGGTGATCATGACGGTGCTTCGGAGATGGAGATCACAAGCACAAGATGATGATGGCCATATGATATCACTTATATTGATTGCATGTGATGTTTATCTTTTATGCATCTTATCTTGCTTTGATTGACGGTAGCATTATAAGATGATCTCTCACTAAATTATCAAGAAGTGTTCTCCCTGAGTATGCACCGTTGCCAAAGTTCGTCGTGCCCAGACACCACGTGATGATAGGGTGTGATAAGCTCTACGTCCAAATACAACGGGTGCAAAACAGTTGCACACACAGAATACTCAGGTTATACTTGACGAGCCAAGCATATACAGATATGGCCTCGGAACACGGAGACCGAAAGGTCGAGCGTGAATCATATAGTAGATATGATCAACATAACGATGTTCACCATTGAAAACTACTCCATCTCACGTGATGATCGGTTATGGTTTAGTTGATTTGGATCACGTGATCACTTAGAGGATTAGAGGGATATCTATCTAAGTGGGAGTTCTTAAGTAATATGATCAATTGAACTTAAATTTATCATGAACTTAGTCCTGGTAGTATTTTGCAAATAATGTTGTAGATCAATAGCTCGCGTTGTTGCTTCCCTGTGTTTATTTTGATATGTTCCTAGAGAAATTGTGTTGAAAGATGTTAGTAGCAATGATGCGGATTGGATCCGTGATCTGAGGTTTATCCTCATTGCTGCACAGAAAAATTATGTCCTTGATGCACCGCTAGGTGACAGACCTATTGCAGGTGCAGATGCAGACGTTATGAACGTTTGGCTAGCTCAATATGATGACTACTTGATAGTTTAGTGCACCATGCTTAATGGCTTAGAATCGGGACTTCAAAGACGTTTTGAACGTCATGGACCATATGAGATGTTCCAGGAGTTGAAGTTAATATTTCAAGCAAATACCCGAGTTGAGAGATATGAAGTCTCCAACAAGTTCTATAGCTAAAAGATGGAGGAGAATCGCTCAATTAGTGAGCATGTGTTCAGATTGTCTGGGTACTACAATTGCTTGAATCAAGTGGGAGTTAATCTTCCAGATAAGATAGTGATTGACAGAATTCTCTAGTCACCATGACCAAGTTAGTAGAACTTCGTGATGAACTATAGTATGCAAGGGATGACGAAAACGACTCCCGAGCTTTTCATGATGATGAAATCGATGAAGGTAGAAATCAAGAAAAACATCAAGTGTTGATGGTAGACAAGACCACTAGTTTCAAGAAAAGGGCAGAGGGAAGAAGGGGAACTTCAAAAAGAACAGCAAGCAAGTTGTTGCTCAAGTGAAGAAGCCCAAGTCTGGACCTAAGCCTGAGACTGAGTGCTTCTACTACAAAGGGACTGGTCACTGGAAGCGGAACTACCCCAAGTGATTGGCGGATAAGAAGGATGGCAAAATGAACATAAGTATATTTGATATACATGTTATTGATGTGTACTTTACTAGTGTTTATAGCAAACCCTCAGTATTTGATACTAGTTCAGTTGCTAAGATTAGTAACTCGAAACGGGAGTTGCAGAATAAACAGAGACTAGTTAAGGGTGAAGTGACGATGAGTGTTGGAAGTGGTTCCAAGATTGATATGATCATCATCGCACACTCCCTATAATTTCGGGATTAGTGTTGAACCTAAATAAGTGTTATTTGGTTTTTGCGTTGAGCATGAATATGATTTGATCATGTTTATTGTAATACGGTTATTCATTTAAGTAAGAGAATAAATTGTTGTTCTGTTTACATGAATAAAACCTTATATGGTTACACACCCAATGAAAATAGTGTTGGGGAACGTAGTAATTTCGAAAATTTTCCTACGCACACGCAAGATCATGGTGATGCACAGCAACGAGAGGGGAGAGCATTGTCTACGTACCAACGCAGACCGACTGCGGAAGCGATCACACAACGTAGAGGAAGTAGTCGTACGTCTTCTTCCCGATCCGACCGATCCAAGCACCGTTACTCCGGCACCTCCGAGTTCTTAGCACACGTTCAGCTCGATGACGATCCTCGGGCTCCGATCCAGCAAAGCGTCGGGGAAGAGTTTCGTCAGCACGACGGCGTGGTGACGATCTTGATGTACTACCGACGCAGGGCTTCGCCTAAGCACTACAACGGTATGATCGAGGTGGAATTTGGTGGCAGGGGGCACCGCACACGGCTAAGGAACGATCTCAAGGATCAACTTGTGTGTCTTGTGGTATCCCCTGCCCCCGTATATAAAGGTTGGAGGGAGGGGGGCTGGCCGGCCAGAGAGAGGGAGGCGCAGGGGGAGTCCTACTCCTACCGGGAGTAGGACTCCCCCCTCCAATCCTATTCCAACTAGGACTCTCAAGGGGGAAAGGAGAGAGAGGGGGGCCGGCCCCTTCTCCTAGTCCTACTAGGACTTGGGGAAGGGGGGGGCGCGCGGCCAGCTGTGGGCTGCCCCTTTTCTCTTTTCCACTAAGGCCCAATAGGCCCATTAGTCTCCTGGGGGGTTCCGGTAACCCTCCCGGTATTCCGGTAAAATCCCGATTTCACCCGGAATACTTCCGATGTCCAAACATAGGCTTCCAATATATCAATCTTTACGTCTCGACCATTTCGAGACTCCTCGTCATGTCCGTGATCTCATCCGGGACTCCGAACAACCTTCGGTACATCAAAATGCATAAACTCATAATAACTGTCATCGTAACGTTAAGCGTGCGGACCCTATGGTTCGAGAACAATGTAGACATGACCGAGACACGTCTCCGGTCAATAACCAATAGCGGGACCTGGATGCCCATATTGGCTCCTACATATTCTACGAAGATCTTTATCGGTCAGACCGCATAACAACATACGTTGTTCCCTTTGTCATCGGTATGTTACTTGCCCGAGATTCGATCGTCGGTATCCAATACCTAGTTCAATCTCGTTACTGGCAGGTCTCTTTACTCGTTCTGTAATACATCATCTCATAACTAACATCTTAGTTATTATGCTTGCAAGGCTTATGTGATGTGTATTACCGAGAGGGCCCAGAGATACCTCTCCGACAATCGGAGTGACAAACCCTAATCTCGAAATACGCCAACCCAACATCCACCATTGGAGACACCTGTAGTACTCCTTTATAATCACCCAGTTACGTTGTGACGTTTGGTAGTACCCAAAGTGTTCCTCCGGTAAACGGGAGTTGCATAATCTCATAGTTATAGGAACATGTATAAGTCATGAAGAAAGCAATAGCAACATACTAAACGATCGGGTGCTAGGCTAATGGAATGGGTCATGTCAATCAGATCATTCAACTAATGATGTGACCTCGTTAATCAAATAACAACTCTTTGTTCATGGTTAGGAAACATAACCATCTTTGATTAACGAGCTAGTCAAGTAGAGGCATACTAGTGACACTCTGTTTGTCTATGTATTCACACATGTATTATGTTTCCGGTTAATACAATTCTAGCATGAATAATAAACATTTATCATGATATAAGGAAATAAATAATAACTTTATTATTGCCTCTAGGGCATATTTTCTTCAGTCTCCCACTTGCACTAGAGTCAATAATCTAGTTCACATCGCCATGTGATTTAACAGCAATAGTTCACATCACCATGTGATTAACACCCATAGTTCACATCGCCATGTGACCAACGCCCAAAGGGTTTACTAGATTCAGTAATCTAGTTCACATCGCTATGTGATTAACACCCAAAGAGTAATAAGGTGTGATCATGTTTTGCTTGTGAGATAATTTTAGTCAACGGGTCTGTCACATTCAGATCCGTAAGTATTTTGCAAAATTCTTTGTCTATAATGCTCTGCACGGAGCTACTCTAGCTAATTGCTCCCACTTTCAATATGTATCCAGATTGTGACTTTAGATTCATCTGGATCAGTGTCAAAAACTTGCATCGACGTAACCCTTTACGACGAACCTTTTTGTCACGTCCATAATCGAGAAACACATCCTTATTTCACTAAGGATAATTCTGACCGCTGTCCAGTGATCTACTCCTAGATCACTATTGTACTCCCTTGCCAAATCAGTGCAGGGTATACAATAGATCTGGTACACAGCATGGCATACTTTATAGAACCTATGAATGAGGCATAGGGAATGACTCTCATTCTCTTTCTATCTTCTGCCGTGGTCGGGCTTTGAGTCTTTACTCAACTTCACACCTTGTAACACAGGCAAGAAACTTTTTCTTTGACTGTTCCATTTTGAACTACTTCAAAATTTTGTCAAGGGATGTACTTATTGAAAAACTTATCAAGCGTCTTGATCTATCTCTATAGATCTTGAAGCTCAATATGTAAGCAGCTTTATCGAAGTCTTTCTTTGAAAAACTCCTTTCAAACACTCCTTTATGCTTAACAGAATAATTCTACATTATTTCCGATCAACAATATGTCATTCACATATACTTATCAGAAATGCTGTAGTGCTCCCACTCACTTTCTTGTAAATACAGGCTTCACCGCAAATCTGTATAAAACTATATGCTTTGATCAACTCATCAAAGCGTATATTCCAACTCCGAGATGCTCGCACCAGTCCACAGATGGATCGCTGGAGCTTTCACATTTTGTTAGCACCTTTCGGATTGACAAAACCTTCTGTTGCATCATATACAACTCTTCTTTAATAAATCCATTAAGAAATGCAGTTTTGTTTATCCATTTGCCAGATTTCATAAAATGTGGCAATTACTAACATGATTCGGACAGACTCAAGCATAGATACGAGTGAGAAGCTCTCATCGTAGTCAACACCTTTGAACTTTGTCGAAAACCTTTTTGCGACAATTCTAGCTTTGTGGATAGTAACACTACTATCAGCGTCCGTCTTCCTCTTGAAGATCCATTTATTTTCTATGGCTTGCCGATCATCGGGCAAGTCAACCAAAGTCCATACTTTGTTTTCATACATGAATCCCATCTCAGATTTCATGGCCTCAAGCCATTTTGCGGAATCTGGGCTCATCATCGCTTCCTCATAGTTCGCAAGTTTATCATGGTCTAGTAACATGACTTCCAGAACAGGATTACCGTACCACTCTGGTGCGGATCTCACTCTGGTTTACCTACGAGATTCGGTAGTAACTTGATCTGAAGTTACATGATCATCATCATTAGCTTCCTCACTAATTGGTGTAGGTGTCACAGAAACTGGTTTCTGTGATGTACTACTTTCCAATAAGGGAGAAGGTACAATTACCTTATCAAGTTTTCTACTTTCCTCCCACTCACTTCTTTCGAGAGAAACTCCTTCTCTGGAAAGGATCCATTACAAGCAACGAATGTCTTGCCTTAGGATCTGTGATAGAAGGTGTACCCAACAGTCTCCTTTGGGTATCCTATGAAGACATATTTCTTCGATTTGGGTTTGAGCTTATCAAGATGAAACTTTTTCTCATAAGCATCGCAACCCCAAACTTCAAGAAACAATAACTTTGGTTTCTTGCCAAACCATAGTTCAAAGGCGTCGTCTCGACGGATACAGATGGTGCCCCTTTTTTTAACGTGAATGCAGCTGTCTCTAATGCATGACCCCAAAAACGATAGTGTGTAAATCGGTAAGAAACAACATAGATTGCACTATATCCAATACAGTACAGTTATGACGTTTGGACACACCATTATGCTGTGGTGTTCCAGGTGGCGTGAGTAGTGAAACTATTTCACATTGTTTTAACTGAAGACCAAACTCGTAACTCAAATACTCTTTTCCACGATCAGATCGTAGAAACTTTATTTTCTTGTTACGATGATTTTCCACTTCACTCTGAAATTATATGAACTTTTCAAATATATCAGACTTCTATTTCATTAAGTAGATATACCCATATCTGCTCAAATCATCTGTGAAGGTCAGAAAATAATGATACCCGCTGCAAGCCTTAAATATTCATCGGACCACATACATCAGTATGTATGATTTCCAACAAATCTATTGCTTGCTCCATTATTTCGGAGAACGGCGTTTTAGTCATCTTGCCCAAAAGGCATGGTTCGCAAGCATCAAGTGATTCATAATCAAGTGATTCCAAAATCCCATCAGCATGGAGTTTCTTCATGTGCTTTACACCAATATGACCTAAACGGTAGTGCCACAAATAAGTTGCACTATCATTATTAACTTCGCATCTTTTGGTTTCAATATTATGAATATGTGTATCACTAAGAATGAGATCCAATGAACTATTTTCATTGGGTGTGTAACCATATAAGGTTTTATTCATGTAAACAGAACAACAATTTATTCTCTTACTTAAATGAATAACCGTATTGCAATAAACATGATCAAATCATATTCATCCTCAACGCAAACACCAAATAACACTTATTTAGGTTCAACACTAATCCCGAAATTATAGGGAGTGTGCGATGATGATCATATCAATCTTGGAACCACTTCCAACACACATCGTCACTTCACCCTTAACTAGTCTCTGTTTATTCTGCAACTCCCGTTTCGAGTTACTAATCTTAGCAACTGAACTAGTATCTAATACTAAGGGTTTGCTATAAACACTAGTAAAGTACACATCAATAACATGTATATCAAATATACTTATGTTCACTTTGCCATCCTTCTTATCCACCAATCACTTGGGGTAGTTCCGCTTCCAGTGACCAGTCCCTTTGCAGTAGAAGCACTCAGTCTCAGGCTTAGGTCCAGACTTGGGCTTCTTTACTTGAGCAGCAACTTGCTTGCTATTCTTTTTGAAGTTCCCCTTCTTCCCTCTGCCCTTTTCTTGAAACTAGTGGTCTTGTCTACCATCAACACTTGATGTTTTTATTGATTTCTACCTTCATCGATTTCATCATCATGAAAAGCTCGGGAGTCATTTTCGTCATCCCTTGCATACTATAGTTCATCACGAAGTTCTACTAACTTGGTCATGGTGACTAGAGAATTCTGTCAATCACTATCTTATCTGAAGATTAACTCCCACTTGATTCAAGCGATTGTAGTACCCAGACAATCTAAGCACATGCTCACTAGTTGAGCGATTCTCCTCCATCTTTTAGCTATAGAACTTGTTGGAGATTTCATATCTCTCAACTCGGGTATTTGCTTGAAATATTAACTTCAACTCCTGGAACATCTCATATGGTCCATGACGTTCAAAACGTCTTTGAAGTCCCGATTCTAAGCCGTTAAGCATGGTGCACTAAACTATCAAGTAGTCATCATATTGAGCTAGCCAAACGTTCATAACGTCTGCATCTGCTCTTGCAATAGGTCTGTCACCTAGCGGTGCATCAAGGACACAATTTTTCTGTGCAGCAATGAGGATAAACCTCAGATCACGGATCCAATCCGCATCATTGCTACTAACATTTTTCAACACAATTTTCTCTAGGAACATATCAAAATAAACACAGGGAAGCAACACCGCGAGCTATTGATCTACAACATGATTTGCAAAATACTACCAGGACTAAGTTCATGATAAGTTTAAGTTCAGTTAATCAAATTACTTAAGAACTCCCACTTAGATAGACATCCCTCTAATCCTCTAAGTGATCACGTGATCCAAATCAACTAAACCATAACCGATCATCACGTGAGATGGAGTAGTTTTCAATGGTGAACATCGTTATGTTGATCATATCTACTATATGATTCACGCTCGACCTTTTGGTCTCCGTGTTCCGAGGCCATATCTGTATATGCTTGGCTCGTCAAGTATAACCTGAGTATTCTGCGTGTGCAACTGTTTTGCACCCGTTGTATTTGGACGTAGAGCTTATCACACCCGATCATCACGTGGTGTCTGGGCACGACGAACTTTGGCAACGGTGCATACTCAGGGAGAACACTTCTTGATAATTTAGTGAGAGATCATCTTATAATGCTACCATCAATCAAAGAAAGATAAGATGCATAAAAGGATAAACATCACATGCAATCAATATAAGTGATATGATATGGCCATCATCATCTTGTGCTTGTGATCTCCATCTCCGAAGCACCGTCATGATCACCATCGTCACCGGTGCGACACCTTGATCTCCATCGTAGCATCGTTGTCGTCTCGCCAATCTTATGCTTCCACGACTATCACTACCGCTTAGTAATAAAGTAAAGCATTACATCGCGATTGCATTGCATACAATAAAGCGACAACCATATGGCTCCTGCCAGTTGCCGATAACTCGGTTACAAAACATGATCATCTCATACAATAAAATCAGCATCATGCCTTGACCATATCACATCACAACATACCCTGCAAAAACAAGTTAGACGTTCTCTACTTTGTTGTTGCAAGTTTTACGTGGCTGCTACGGGCTTAAGTAAGAACTCATCTCACCTACTCATCAAAACCACAACGATAGATCGTCAAATAGACTCCGTTTTAACCTTCTCAAGGACCGGGCGTAGTCACACTTGGTTCAACTAAAGTTGGAGAGACAGTCTTCCGCAAGCCATCTATGTGCAAAGCACGTCGAGGGAACCGGTCTCGCGTAAGAGTACGCGTAAGGTTGGTCCGGATCGTCTCACCCAACAATACCGCCGAACCAAAGTATGACATGCTGGTAGGCAGTATGACTTGTATCGCCCACAACTCACTTGTGTTCTACTCGTGCAAATAACATCAAACCATAAAACCTAGGCTCGGATGCCACTGTTGGGGAACGTAGTAATTTCGAAAATTTTCCTACGCACACGCAAGATCATGGTGATGCACAGCAACGAGAGGGGAGAGTGTTGTCTACGTACCAACGCAGACCGACTGCGGAAGCGATCACACAACGTAGAGGAAGTAGTCGTACGTCTTCTTCCCGATCCGACCGATCCAAGCACCGTTACTCCGGCACCTCCGAGTTCTTAGCACACGTTCAGCTCGATGACGATCCTCGGGCTCCGATCCAGCAAAGCGTCGAGGAAGAGTTTCGTCAGCACGACGGCGTGGTGACGATCTTGATGTACTACCGACGTAGGGCTTCGCCTAAGCACTACAACGGTATGATCGAGGTGGAATTTGGTGGCAGGGGGCACCGCACACGGCTAAGGAACGATCTCAAGGATCAACTTGTGTGTCTTGTGGTGTCCCCTGCCCCCGTATATAAAGGTTGGAGGGAGGGGGGCTGGCCGGCCAGAGAGAGGGAGGCGCAGGGGGAGTCCTACTCCTACCGGGAGTAGGACTCCCCCCTCCAATCCTATTCCAACTAGGGCTCTCAAGGGGGAAAGGAGAGAGAGGGGGCCGGCCCCTTCTCCTAGTCCTACTAGGACTTGGGGAAGGGGGGGGCGCACGGCCAGCTGTGGGCTGCCCCTTTTCTCTTTTCCACTAAGGCCCAATAGGCCCATTAGTCTCCCGGGGGGTTCCGGTAACCCTCCCGGTATTCCGGTAAAATCCCGATTTCACCCGGAATACTTCCGATGTCCAAACATAGGCTTCCAATATATCAATCTTTACGTCTCGACCATTTCGAGACTCCTCGTCATGTCCGTGATCTCATCCGGGACTCCGAACAACCTTCGGTACATCAAAATGCATAAACTCATAATAACTGTCATCGTAACGTTAAGCGTGCGGACCCTACGGTTCAAGAACAATGTAGACATGACCGAGACACGTCTCCGGTCAATAACCAATAGCGGGACCTGGATGCCCATATTGGCTCCTACATATTCTACGAAGATCTTTATCGGTCAGACCGCATAACAACATACGTTGTTCCCTTTGTCATCGGTATGTTACTTGCCCGAGATTCGATCGTCGGTATCCAATACCTAGTTCAATCTCGTTACTGGCAAGTCTCTTTACTCGTTCCGTAATACATCATCTCATAACTAACATCTTAGTTATTATGCTTGCAAGGCTTATGTGATGTGTATTACCGAGAGGGCCCAGAGATACCTCTCCGACAATCGGAGTGACAAACCCTAATCTCAAAATACGCCAACCCAACATCCACCATTGGAGACACCTGTAGTACTCCTTTATGATCACCCAGTTACGTTGTGACGTTTGGTAGTACCCAAAGTGTTCCTCCGGTAAACGGGAGTTGCATAATCTCATAGTTATAGGAACATGTATAAGTCATGAAGAAAGCAATAGCAACATACTAAACGATCGGGTGCTAAGCTAATGGAATGGGTCATGTCAATCAGATCATTCAACTAATGATGTGACCTCGTTAATCAAATAACAACTCTTTGTTCATGGTTAGGAAACATAACCATCTTTGATTAACGAGCTAGTCAAGTAGAGGCATACTAGTGACACTCTGTTTGTCTATGTATTCACACATGTATTATGTTTCCGGTTAATACAATTCTAGCATGAATAATAAACATTTATCATGATATAAGGAAATAAATAATAACTTTATTATTGCCTCTAGGGCATATTTCCTTCAAATAGTTCATTGGATCTCGATCATAGTGATACACATAATCATAATATTGAAATCAAAAGATGCAAAGTTAATAATGATAGTGCAACTTATTTGTAGCACTGCCGTTTAGGTCATATTGGTGTAAAGCGCATGAAGAAACTCCATGCTGATGGGCTTTTGGAATCACTTGATTATGAATCAGTTGATGCTTGCGAACCATGCCTCATGGGCAAGATGACTAAGACTCTGTTCTTCAGAACAATGGAGCGAGCAAAAGATTTGTTGGAAATCATACATACTTATGTATGTGGTCCGATGAATATTGAGGCTCGCGACAGGTATCATTATTTTCTGATCTTCACAGATGATTTGAGCAGATATGAGTATATCTACTTAATGAAACATAAGTCTGAAACATTTGAAAAGTTCAAAGAATTTCAGAGCGAAGTGAAAAATCATCGTGACAAGAAAATAAAGTTTCTACGATCTGATCGCGGAGACAAATATTTGAGTTGCGAGTTTGGTCTTCAATTAAAACAATGTGGAATAGTTTCACAAACTCATGCCACATGGAACACCACAACATAATGGTGTGTCCGAATGTCATAATTGTACTTTATTGGATATAGTGCAATCTATGATGTCTCTTACCGATCTACCACTATCGTTTTGGGGTTATGCATTAGAGACAGCTGCATTCACATTAAAAGGGCACCATCTAAATCTGTTGAGACGACACCGTATGAACTGTGGTTTGGCAAGAAACCAAAGTTGTCGTTTCTTAAAGTTTGGGGTTGCAATGCTTATGTGAAAAAGTTTCATCTGATAAGCTCAAAACCAAATCAGAGAAATATGTCTTCATAGGATACCCAAAAGGATACTGTTGGGTACACCTTCTATCACAGATCCGAAGGCAAGACTTTTGTTGCTAAATTCGGAAACTTTCTTGAGAAGGAGTTTCTCTCGAAAGAAGTGAGTGGGAGGAAAGTAGAACTTGACGAGGTAACTGTACCCGCTCCCTTATTAGAAAGTAGTACATCACAGAAAACTGTTTCTGCGACACCTACACCATTAAGTGAGGAAGTTAATGATAATGATCATGAAACTTCAGAACAAGATACTACTGAACCTCGTAGATCAACCAGAGCAAGATCCGTGCCAGAGTGGTACGGTAATCCAGTTCTGGAAGTCATGCTACTAGATCATGATGAACCTACGAACTATGAGGAAGCGATGATGAGCCCAGATTCCGCGAAATGGTTTGAGGCCATGAAATCTGAGATATGATCCATGTATGAGAACAAAGTTTGGACTTTGGTTGACTTGCCCGATGATCGGCAAGCAATTGAGAATAAATGGATCTTCAAGAGGAAGACGGACACTGATAGTAGTGTTACTATCTACAAAGCTAGAATTGTCGCAAAAAGGTTTTCGACAAGTTCAAGGTGTTGACTACGATGAGAGCTTCTCACTCGTATCTATGCTTGAGTCTGTCCGAATCATGTTAGTAATTGCCGCATTTTATGAAATCTGGCAAATGGATAAACAAAACTGCATTCCTTAATGGATTTATTAAAAAAGAGTTGTATATGATGCAACCAGAAGGTTTTGTCAATCCGAAAGATGCTAACAAAATGTGCAAGCTCCAGCGATCCATCTGTGGACTGGTGCAAGCATCTCGGAGTTGGAATATACGCTTTGATGAGTTGATCAAAGCATATAGTTTTATACAGACTTGCGGTGAAGCCTGTATTTACAAGAAAGTGAGTGGGAGCACTACAACATTTCTGATAAGTATATGTGAATGACATATTGTTGATCGGAAATAATGTAGAATTATTCTGTAAAGCATAAAGGAGTGTTTGAAAGGAGTTTTTCAAAGAAAGACTTCGGTGAAGCTGCTTACATATTGAGCTTCAAGATCTATAGAGATAGATCAAGACGCTTGATAAGTTTTTTCAATGAGTACATACCTTGACAAGATTTTGAAGTAGTTCAAAATGGAGCAGTCAAAGAAAGAGTTCTTGCCTGTATTACAAGGTGTGAAGTTGAGCAAGACTCAAAGCCCGACCACGGCAGAAGATAGAAAGAGAATGAAAGTCATTCCCTATACCTTGGCCATAGGTTCTATAAAGTATGTCATGCTGTATACCAGATCTATTGTATACCCTGCACTGATTTGGCAAGGAAGTACAATAGTGATCTAGGAGTAGATCACTGGACAGCGGTCAGAATTGTCCTTAGTGAAATAAGGATATGTTTCTCGATTATGGACGTGACAAAAAGGTTCGTCGTAAAGGGTTACGCCGATACAAGTTTTTGACACTGATCCAGATGAATCTAAAGTCTCAATCTGGATACATATTGAAAGCGGGAGCAATTAGCTAGAGTAGCTCCTTGTAGAGCATTGTAGACATAGAACTTGCGAAATACTTACGGATCTGAATGTGACAGACCCGTTGACTAAAATTATCTCACAGGCAAAACATGATCACACCTTAGTACTCTTTGGGTGTTAATCACATAGATATGTGAACTAGATTACTGACTCTAGTAAACCCTTTGAGTGTTGGTCACATGACGATGTGAACTATGGGTGTTAATCACATGGTGATGTGAACTATTGCTGTTAAATCACATGGCGATGTGAACTAGATTATCGACTCTAGTGCAAGCGGGAGACTGAAGGAAATATGCCCTAGAGGCAATAATAAAGTTATTATTTATTTCCTTATATCATGATAAATGTTTATTATTCATGCTAGAATTGTATTAACCAGAAACATAATACATGTGTGAATACATAGACAAACAGAGTGTCACTAGTATGCCTCTACTTGACTAGCTCGTTAATCAAAGATGGTTAAGTTTCCTGACCATGAACAATGTGTTGTTATTTGATTAACGAGGTCACATCATTAGTTGAATGATCTGATTGACATGACCCATTCCATTAGCTTAGCACCCGATCGTTTAGTATGTTGCTATTGCTTTCTTCATGACTTATACATGTTCCTATGACTATGAGATTATGCAACTCCCGTTTGCCGAAGGAACACTTTGGGTGCTACCAAACGTCACAACGTAACTGGGTGATTATAAAGGAGTACTACAGGTGTCTCCAATGGTAGATGTTGGGTTGGCGTATTTCGAGATTAGGGTTTGTCACTCCGAGTGCCGGAGAGGTATCTCTGGGCCCTCTTGGTAATACACATCACATAAGCCTTGCAAGCATTATAACTAAGATGTTAGTTGTGAGATGATGTATTACGGAACGAGTAAAGAGACTTGCCAGTAACGAGATTGAACTAGGTATTGGATACCGACGATCGAATCTCGGGCAAGTAACATACCGATGACAAAGGGAACAACGTATGTTGTTATGCGGTCTGACCGATAAAGATCTTCGTAGAATATGTAGGAGCCAATATGGGCATCCAGGTCCCGCTATTGGTTATTGACCGGAGACATGTCTCGGTCGTGTCTACATTGTTCTCGAACCGTAGGGTCCGCACGCTTAACGTTACGATGACAGTTATTATGAGTTTATGCATTTTGATGTACCGAAGGTTGTTCGGAGTCCCGGATGTGATCACGGACATGACGAGGAGTCTCGAAATGGTCGAGATGAAAATATTGATATATTGGAAGCCTATGTTTGGACATCGGAAGTGTTCCGGGTGAAATCGGGATTTTACCGGATTACCGGGAGGGTTACCGGAACCCCCCGGGAGCCAAATGGGCCAACATGGGCCTTAGTGGAAAGGTGAGAGGGCAGCCCACATAGGGCTGCGCCTCCCCCCCTCTCCCTAGTCCTATTAGGACTAGGAGAGGGGCCGGCCACCTCTCTCTTTCTCTTCCCCTTTGGGGAATCCTATTAGGAATAGGATTGGGGGGGGAGTCCTACTCCCGGTAGGAGTAGGACTCCTCCTGCGGCTCCAAGCTTGGCCGGCCAGCCCTCCCCCTCTCATCCTTTATATACGGAGGCAGGGGGCACCTCTAGACACACAAGTTGATCCTTGAGATCGTTCCTTAGCCGTGTGCGGTGCCCTCTGCCACCAAATTCCACCTCGATCATACCGTTGTAGTGCTTAGGCGAAGCCCTGCGTCGGTAGTACATCAAGATCGTCACCACGCCGTTGTGCTGACGGAACTCTTCCTCGACGCTTTGCTGGATCGGAGCTCGAGGATCGTCATCGAGCTGAACGTGTGCTAAGAACTCGGAGGTGCCGGAGTAACGATGCTTGGATCGGTCGGATCGGGAAGACGTACGACTACTTCCTCTACGTTGTGTGATCGCTTCCGCAGTCGGTCTGCGTTGGTACGTAGACAACACTCTCCCCTCTCGTTGCTATGCATCACCATGATCTTGCGTGTGCGTAGGAAATTTTTTGAAATTACTACGTTCCCCAACAGTTTGGACATCGAAAGTGTTCCGGGTGAAATCGGGAATTTTACCAGAGTACCGGGAGGTTACCGGAACCCCCCGGGAACCAAATGGGCCTTATTGGGCCTTAGTGGAAAGGTGAAAGGGGCAGCCCAAGGTGGGTTGCACGCCTCCCCCCTCCCCTAGTCCTATTAGGACTAGGAGAGGTGGCCGGCCCCCTTCTCCCTCTCTCTCTCTCTCGAGGAGTCCTATTAGGAATAGGATTGGGGGGAGTCCTACTCCCGGTAGGAGTAGGACTCCTCCTGCGCCCTCCTCCTTTGGCCGGCCAGCCCTCCCCCTGGCAACCTTTATATACGGGGGCAGGGGGCACCTCTAGACACACAAGTTGATCGTTGAGATCGTTCCTTAGCCATGTGCGGTGCCCCCTGCCACCAAATTCCACCTCGATCATATCGTTGTAGTGCTTAGGCGAAGCCCTACGTCGGTAGTACATCAATATCGTCACCATGCCGTCGTGCTGACGGAACTCCTCCCCGAAGCTTTGCTGGATCGGAGCCCGGGGATCGTCATCGAGCTGAACGTGTGCTAAGAACTCGGAGGTGCCGAAGTAACGGTGCTTGAATCGGTCGGATCGGGAAGAAGACGTACGACTACTTCCTCTACGTTGTGTCAACGCTTCCGTTGCGATCTACAAGGGTACGTAGATCAGACTCTCCCCCTCGTTGCTATGCATCACCATGATCTTGCGTGTGCGTAGGAAATTTTTTGAAATTACTACGTTCCCCAACACTATCCCCCCTTGCCATGATCCTCTTCATAAGACTAGTTTGCAACATTTGGAATTTCCCTTTATGCATCCTACCATCCAGGGTTGGTAGCCCGAGGTACTTCCCCTCAAAATCAGAGTTAACAACCTGAAGCTCCTGTTTGATAGCTTGTTGCACCTCCACATGGCATGCATCCCCAAACTAAACGGAGCATTTTTGTGGATTAATAAGTTGACCCGTGGCCCTCTCATAACTATTAATTACACCTTTGATGTACCGGGCCTGCTCTAGATTGGCTTTGAAAAATAGTAAAGTGCCATCCCCAAATAAAAGGTGTGAAATACCAGGAGCTCTTGGGCATACCTTTAAAGCTTGGATACTTTGGTTCTCTATTCCTTGCCTCAATAAGGCAGACAATCCATCTGCAACAAAGAGGAACAAAAACGGCGAGAGGGGGTCCCCTTGTCGTAGCCTGCGCGATGGTGCAAACGAATCCAAGATGGCTCCATTAAATTTCACAGAGTATCTCACTGAGGTCACACACGTCATGATCCATTGAACCCATTGGTGAGCGAAGCCTAACTTTTGCATCGTTTGCTCCAAGAAGACCCAATCCACACGATCATAAGCTTTTGATAAATCCAACTTATAAGCGCAAGAGCTATTTTCCTTTTTTTCTCATGTTGCATGAAGTGAAGGCACTCAAAAGCCAAAAGGGCATTATCTGTAATCATCTGTCCTGGTACAAAGGCACTTTGCTGCGGAGATATGATCTCATCCAAGATGGGTTGCAATCTATTAACCAAGCACTTTGCAACAACTTTGTATATGACGTTACATAGACTTATTGGCCTAAAGTTAGACACACGGACTGGATCATTTACTTTTGGTATAAGAACGATTACCGTGTCATTTACTCCCTCTGGCATTACTCCTGTCCAAAAGAATTCCTTGACTGCACAGATGACTTCCTCTTTCAAAACAAGCCAGTTCCTCTGAAAAAAGCGAGCTGGGAAACCATCACTACCCAGAGCCTTAAGCGGTCCAATTTGGAAGAGGTTGTCAGATATTTCCTTCTCAGTGAAATCAGCGCAAAGTTTTAGGTTCATATAATGAGTTACCTTTGGCTGCACTAGTTGTACAAGGGCTGCCTGGTCGAGAGCATTGTCACATGTAAAAATATTCTGGAAAATGCATCAACCAGGCCACCCATCTCTTATTTTTTTTTCTCAACTCTAGTACCTAATTCATCAAATAGGAACTTCACTTTATTTTTTCTTGCTCTCCAAACTGCCCGCTGGTGAAAAAAAATTGTGTTGCGGTCTCCTTCACGCAACCAATCAATATGTGACCTTTGCAGCCACATGATTTCTTCCTTGTACATGAGATCATTCATATGGTCTTGTACAGCATGTATTTCATTTCGATCAGCATTCATTCTCAACAACTCCTCCAGCCTTGTTCTAGACTTCTTGAGTTCACATACCACACTGCCGAATCTAGATTTGCTCCATACATGTAGCTCAACCATCAATTCACACAGGCCACGGCGAATATCACCCAGGTTTACCTTTGCCCCTGCATTTGCCCATGCATTTTGAACTCTCTCTCCAGTAGGCCGCTATCAGTCTCCCACATGATCTCGTACCGTCTCTGGCTTGGTTTGATATCCAGCTTCTCTTCTTTTATGCACTTTAACACCACTGGACAGTGGTTCGAGCAAGGATTGACACTGTGTACAACTTGTGCCTCCGAGAAGATGTCCCGCCACTGGTTGTCTGCCACAGCCCGGTCAAGGCAAACTTTAACATTTCGTTGTCTAGCTTGCTTATTGTCATAGGTAAAAGGCACACCCGAAAAACCCAAATCTGACAACTCACATATCTCCCAGGTATCTCTGAAGGCCAGCATCTGTCTTTCTCCACGTTGTGAAACTAAAAGGTGTTCGAAAGACCACATGGCTTCATTGAAGTAGCCAATCACACACCATGGTAATGGAGACTTTGTTTTTAAGTTTTACAATTTTTCCCACATCAAGTGACGGTTTTCCACCCTTGGCTCACCATACACACAGGTCAAGTGCCAAAGTGGATCATTATCATACACACGGACGTACGCATCTATATATCTTTCATTTACTTCTTGAACATCAACAAATATTTGATCACTCCAAAAGAGGGCTAGTCCCCCACTCAAACCATTACTATCACATCCTGCAAAACCTCTCAAACCCAGTCTACCTCTTAAACGACGCACTTTTTCAGCTTTAACTCTAGTTTCACACAAAAGACCAAATGTGCACTGTCAGTCCTAGCAAGTCCCACCAACTCCCGAACTGTTGGTTTGTTGGCCGCGCCGCGACAGTTCCAACTTAGGCAATTGATTGCTCCTGATGGGGCGCCACATTCGGCCATGTCGGGTCACCGGCATCCCCTGGGCCGGTTGCTTCCTGCTTCATAGATTGGTCCTCTATCCCTACGGATGTGCGTCCATTCGCCACCACCTTGACCCTCGTCTGATCACCACCTGCCATAACCTCTGCATAAATAACAAGTGCCCTGTATTGCTCCTTTTCTACCTCTGTATACTTGCTCAGAACCAAGTCAGCAGCGTTCATCTCCATGTATCGGCTGCACAAGTAGGTAGCCATCTCTACCAAGTACCTTAACTGTTGCAGATCAGCCATGCGCTCTTTGTCCAGTGCTCCTCTCACCGGTACAACAACGTAAGGCACAAGGGCCTTCGCCGCACCCGGACTCTGTTTGGCGTCAGCGACAGCAGGTATGCAAGGGGTCACGGTTGCGTGTTCCACGGGTTCCCCATCAACCGGCTTCGGGCGGGCAGCATCCACAAGGGGAGCCCCATGATCGCCCCCACCGGCCTTCGGGTTCGCCGCAGAAGCACCCGGCTCGATCTTCACATGCAACACCGAGAGTGCCATCGCCTCCTCTCTCTTCATCTCCACGAAACTGTATTCAGGAGGCAGAGGCCGATCGGGCGGATCGCAAGCCTTCAGATGAGTTAGTACCATCAGTCTAGGGTTCCAAAAGAAAGCCCCCACCCCTCCTTCCCCTTTCGTGGAGTGGATCCAGCCTATATAGGACTCCAGCTCTTGAATTTGGAGAGAGTGCGCCATGGACTCTTTTCCGATCAGGATACCAGCAGGGTCAACAAGAGCACAGGGCTCGAGCGACGGACGGGCGGACGTAGCCGCGGCGGAGCCGTAGTACGTCTTGGCGACGCACACGGGAACATTGCCAGCGGTCGCGAGGCCGGGGCCAGGCGGCGGTGGCGGCAAGGGCGTTGCCCCTGAGTCGCCAAACCCTAACATCGCTTGTCAGGTAGATGGGTCTTGTAATTGCCAATTTCCTTCAGAAAAAGAAACAATTCTTATAAGAGCCAACATCAACATCAAAATCGCTTTTATATTATGGGACGGAGGAAGTATTTCATTTGTCCGTTAAAACTACCAGAAAACGGAAAAATCTCATGTCCGGTTTGCACTATTCATTCATAGATTTTGACCGATCCTTCTGCCATGCCCCCACAGAAAATCACTACTACTCCCTCCGTTTCTAAATACTTATCTTTCTAGGCATTTCAATAAGTGACTACATACGAAGCAAAATGGGTGAATCTACACTCTAAAATATGTCTACATACATCCGTATGTAGTAGTCATTTGAAATGTCTAAAAAGACAAGTATTTTGGAACGGAGGGAGTACAAATTAGTCCACCGTTTGCTTAACGAACTTTTCTATTCCCTTTGCCATTTCTGCGGGGGAGACCACAACATGTCACCATCATCAGAGAAGCAGAGCATAGGGAATCAGAACAGAGCCGGGGGCAGAGAAGAAGGGCACGCACGCACGCACCTTCGCGGCGCACAACGGCAGAATATACTATTCCTACTAGCGCACAGAACGGGCAGGCGGGCGGGCAGGCAGAGTCAACGGCCCAAGGAGGCGAGGAACGGTCGCTGCTCCGCTCCTGGATTCTGGCTAACAGAACCGGTAAACTAATAAACAGCCCTCCCCGTCGCCGTCACCCGTCCATCCGTCGCGCATTTCCAATCCCTCGCAATCACATTCCCGAATTAACGGCCCCTCCCACCCCCCTACTCGCTCCCCGTCGCGCCTCCCCCTAAAAATAGCCAGATCTCGCGCGGGGGGCCGGCGCGCCTCCGTTCGTCGACCACAGCTCTCCTCCCTCTTCGCCGCTGTGCTCCAAGAAGGCGCTAATCGATCCAATCCAATCCAATTAGTTCTTCTTCCCCTTCTCCGCGGTTAATTCGATCTGCGCTGCGCAAGTCTCGTTTCGCTTTTGTTCGATTGCGATCTCTCCTCTCCCCGTCCCCGTGGCGTCGTTTTCGTCTTACCCCGCCCACCCGCGCGGTTGATTCCTTTGCTGTTTGTTCCCATCTGAGAGCGGACGAGCTTGCGTCCGTCGGCGGGAGGTGGGTGGATAGATAGAAACAGAGGCGGCCGAGGATCGCCATTACGGGCCAAGCCGATCGGGCGTCACGCCACGCGCCCGGCTTTAAATCCTGCCCCCGCTATCCATCCATCCCATGGGCGGACACGGGACCGATCCGGGCCACCTCCTCCTCTCCGCGCTCCGGGCCTAGACGCATTCTTCTTCGCTGCGATCTAGCGGAAAGGGGGGAGATCGGTCGGCCGATCGATCCGTCGGCCGGGTAGGAAGATGAACTCCCTCACGGCCACCGGCAGCAGCAGCGGCGCCGGCAGCAGCGGCGGCGTGGAGATGCGGGGGGCGGACGGCGAGGGGTACCTGCGGGCCGACGGATTCGACCTCGTCAACCTCGACATGCAGCTGGAGAAGACGCGCTCCAGGGTCTGGCTGGATCAGCAGCGGGGCGCGTCCCCCGCGCAGCCCGGGGAGCTCCTTGAGTGGGAGATCGACCTCGCCAAGCTCGACATCCAGAACCAGGTCGCCAGCGGCACCTTCGGCGTCGTCTACCGCGGCACCTACGACGGCAACGACGTGGCAGGTGAAAATTAAACATGCTCCCCCCTCGATAGTCTGTCATATGTAATCATGTGCATGTTCTAGTAGTCTGTTTCACCTAATTGCCATCTCCTTCATAGGATTTTTCTTTTCTCAAAGCAATTTAGGATGGCGAGATATCTGTGTTGCTTGGTTTGCAGCCCCTGATCCACAAGCCTTCTCACCCAAAAAGGAAAAAATCCCAAGCCAAGGCCAAATCTTACCTAATGATTGTATTGCGGTCATATCATTGACTTGCCCATTTCACGTTGCCTATCTCTTCCCAGCCTATTGAGGCAACTAGTTCATAGTAAAAGTTGTCAGACGTTGGCAAGTTTTGACATTGCAAATCTTGACTTGCCCATCGCCAAAAAAAGTAACATTGGGGCTGCAAACCAAGCACACCCTTAATACTCCCATGTTATCAACAATATTGGGGCTGCGCACACAATTGATCGTTATGAAATTGCAAGGATGTTTTTATGATATAAATCTAGTGATACACTTGTCCAAATAAGGTTTCTTAAGTTAATGTTCAAAATTATATTGAACGTGTTTTAAGACATAGAATGTAGTGTTAGATAAGTTAACAAATTGGTAGAAGAGAGATTGATGGCAATACCTTGCTATCGCTATTGGTAGAGGAGGTGGAGAAGGTGATGGGGAGCATGTCGGTATACTAGGACCATGGTTGGGTACCAGTTTTGTCGTTGTGAAGGTAGTAGCCATTGTGGAGGGGGCGGAGAAGGTGACGGGGGGAACATGTCGGCATACTAGGAATATGGGTGGGTGCCAGTTTTGTCGTTTTGAAGGTGATAGTAACTGTGGAAGGGAGGGGGGGGGGGGGGGGGAGGATGACGGGGGAAGCATGTCGATATACTAGGAAAATGGTTGGGTGCCAGTTTTGTCGTTGTGAAGGTAGTAGCCATTGTGGATGGGGCGGAGAAGGTGACGGGAGGAACAAGTCGGTATACTAGGAACATGGTTGGGTGCCAGTTTTGTCGTTGTGAAGGTGGTAGTCACTGTGGAGGGGAGGGAGGGGAGAGGATGACGGGGGAAGCATGTCGGTATACTAACATGATTGGGTGCCAGTTTTGTCGTTGTGAAGGGGGCGGAGGAGGTGATGGGGGAAATATGTCGGTATACTAACATGATTGGGTGCCAGTTTTGTCGTTGTGGAGTAATTGTTGTGGGGTGACGGGGGAAGCATGTCGATATACTAGGAACATGGTTGGATGCCAGTTTTGTCGTTGTGAAGGTAGTAGCCGTTGTGGAGGAGGCGGAGAAGGTGACGGCGGAAGCATGTCGTTATATGCTAGGAACATGGTTCGGTGCCACTTTTGTCGTTGTGGAGGCGGAGGACAAGGTGACAGGGAAGCATGCCGATATACTAGGAACATGGTTGGGTGCCAATTTTGCCGCTGGGGAAATTGGAAAATATACAATAGAAGCCATATTTTGAGTATAAGAACCTAGTTCCATTTGTGTTTTCGCAAGTCTGCTACTCTGCTTATAGGGTCGCCGGTCGGTTTAGGTCCTTTTTGCACTGTAGCTGTAGTATATCTTGAGTGTGGTCATAATACACGGTAGGTTTTTGAGAATGCACGGGCTTGCTTTCTCTCCAGGGTTCAGAAAAAAAATTGATTTAGGTCCTCGTTGATTGACATGAAAATTTATAGAAGTAAGAAAAACATACCATTGCAATGTCACTTCTCAAATCATATAGGTTGAATTTGATGTGTGATTACACCATAAATGGAAAACAAAAATACAAATCAAACAGTTCTTGTGTCTAGGGAACAAGTCGAAGATAAAAATACTCCTAAAGCGATTTCATGTTTGACCTGTGCCATTTGTTCCTCTGTTTCTCAATCCTAACACTTAAAGACTACAGAATTCTAGGCTTGGTTCAGTCATGGCTCCCCACAGCAACTAGCTAGCTTAAATATTTCCAGTATCTATCAGTTTTTGTGGCTAGGGAACAAATCGAAGATGAAAATACTCCTAAAGCGATTTCATGTTTCTCAATCCTAACACTTAAAGACTATATGTTTCTCATTCCTAACACTTAAAGACTATAGAATTCTAGACTTGGTTCAGTCATGGCTCCCCACAGAAACTAGCTAGCTTAAATATTTCCAGTATCTATCAAGATGAAAATGTTTATGGACATTAAACTCGCAAAATGACATGTTTTGTTATTCATGATCATAGTAGCAACAGTAGCATTTTTCATTTACCTGGAGTGCATTTTTCGTATGATGCAGTGAAGGTGCTGGACTGGGGGCAGGAAGGTCAGGAGAGCTCATCGAAGCACCGGGAGGCCTTTGAGAAGGAGGTGGCCGTGTGGCAGAAGCTCGATCACCCCAATGTCACAAAGGTACCTGATTTGTACACACATTAGATGCTAATACCTGATCAATTTGAAGCGAGCGACTCGGTGAAATTAACAATGAACTGTGTCATGTCTATTTGTGTGTAGTTCGTGGGGGCGTCGATGGGGACGTCCCAGCTGAAGATCCCGGCGGGGAAGAAGGGCGGCAGCAGCCACGGGCCAGGCCAGCGCTGTGTGGTGGTGGTGGAGTACCAGCACGGCGGCACCCTGAAGACGCTGCTGTTCCAGCACAGGGACAAGAAGCTGCCGTACAAGAAGGTGGTCCAGCTGGCGCTGGACATGGCGAGAGGGCTGAGCTACCTGCACTCTCAGAAGATCGTGCACCGGGACGTGAAGGCGGAGAACATGCTGCTGGACAGGAAGAAGTCGGTGAAGATCGCCGACTTTGGGGTGGCCCGTGTGGAGGCGCAGGACGACGACAACATGACGGGGCAGACGGGCACGCTGGGGTACATGGCCCCCGAGGTGCTGGAGGGGCGGCCGTACGACCACAAGTGCGACGTGTACAGCTTTGGCGTCCTGCTGTGGGAGACGTACTGCTGCGCCTTGGCCTACCCGAACTACAGCATCGCGGACATCTCGTACCATGTGGTGAAGCTGGGCATCCGGCCCGACATCCCGAGGTGCTGCCCCAAGCCGCTGTCGGAGATCATGACGCGGTGCTGGGACGGCAACCCGGACCACCGGCCGGAGATGGCCGAGGTGGTGGCAATGCTGGAGAGGATCGACACCACCAAGGGCAAGAGCATGACGCCCGCCGTCCCCGACCACACCTCGCAGGGCTGCAGCTGCTTCGGCTTCTCCAAGTAGTAGTCGTGGTCGTGGTCGTCGTTGTGTGATGCGGCTCGTGCTTCTGCTGTTTTTTGTTTCCCTTTCGTTGGTGCGGTCGTGCGGATCGGTGAACGCTTTGGTTGGTCGTCGCGGCGTCTCTCGTGGAAGAAGAATTGTGTAGGTTGCCTACTGCCTGCCGCTACTCGCTTGTGGTTGTGGGTGAGATGATGGTATTTTTTGCTTTGCATAAACACTGTGGTCGTCTTGTCTGCACCTGTTTGATGTTTTTTGGTTCAAAAACCTGTCGTGCCGCTTCTCATCATCTGAACTTTTTTTAGCCAGTCTCTCGTCAGCAAAATCTAGAATGAAATAGGCACAGGTTTCTAGATATGGTAATATTAAAACCTAGCCACTTATCCGCAAAGCTGCAATGTTGAATGGCGACATAGGGCGTGCCCAGCATGACAATGTGCTTTATTTCTGCTCTCACTTGGGCGTGTTGGTGCAGTTTTTCCCTTGTTCATCCACATTCTCCTGCGCTATTACTACATGACACTAATGCGAGTTTGTTAAGTGAAGCTACTTACAAAGACTGAATGCAGAACACTCAAGACTCTAATTCGAGAGTTGATAGCAGGCAGCGGAGCACGCAGTCAGATAAGAAACTACGCATAATATTAGTTTCATGGAAGGACCACCGGCCACACACTTAGATAAGTCTCACACGAGAAACGATTCTGAGTTCTGAACATTTTTCTTTCCTTTTTTGAGGGAAATTCTGAGTTGTGAACATAAAGACATGCGGAGTAGTCGACAGCAAACCCGAAAACTGATGTGCATCTTCCACTCTGGCCACTGGACCAGGCACACGGAGACAGGACGGCAGTGGAACATTTTCTTTCAAGGAATCAAAGGCGGGAGAGTTGCCATGCACAACATCAGGCATACGGTACAATTGCCTTCGCAGGCAGTGCTGATCACATCAGGGTACTAGGGGAAGCGACACAAAAGATGAACAGAACGTATGCATGGGGTGCATCCAGATTAACTACCCTGAACTGGAGGAGGAACCCCACGGTTTGAAGATCACAAATCCATGACATTCCAGCTGCATAACAATGTTGGAAAGGAGGAGAGAAGAATGAAGCAAATAAACAACAGGGAAATCAGGAATTTCTTATCACTGCTCACTAATTTTTCAAGGCCTACAAGGAAAATGGCCATGCGAAGTGAAGCACTGAGGCCTGTTTAGAAACACTTGTGCCAAGTGGGCAAATGCTTCCTGCAGGCACCAGGAACTAGAGCAGCAACCGCTAGAGAAACTTATCATCATGTAGGGTTTAGAGGGAGATGAAGGGGATTAAATTCCCTACCAGCCAAAATACCCCAAATCCCCTTCGGTTCCCTTGGGGGATTTAACCGAACAAGGCCGTAGGATGGTTACTTCCAACAGTATAGCCAAGTTACATCGTGCTACGGATGCTGCATCATACTTACGATCCAACACTACACACATCCCACATGCAACCAATTTCTAGCAAGGAGTAGGTATTAATAATTCTGCAAGAAAATGGAACTTTCTGTAACAAGCAATCAACATGTGGCATACAAAACACAGGCTGCTTTGTTTGTATGCATGCAAAAGAAGAAGGCACTCAAAATCAAGAGATAGGCACTAAGCTGAAAGGCTTTCCACTGTAAACCAGTATTCCTGCAGGTAAGCAACAGTAAGCTCACGGGGCAAATAGCCCATTAATATGGGTACCGCCAATGGCAAGAATAAGCCCGCAAAGTGTGGTCTGATAAAAATGCTTGTTCCTTGAATTGGAAATATAAATATACTACGATGTGAAAATGCCTGCTCCTTGAACTAAAAATACAGTCTTAGCAACAGTCTATCAAGATTGATACAACTTGTAGTGTTCGACAGCCGCTTGGATCAGTAAGTTGCACACTTCAGTTAAGACCTATTTGGTTCCATATACTATGAAGAAGAGCCCAATTGATTCAGTTGTAGACTAATTTTAAACAATGTACACGGAGAAACAAGAGAATTAGAGAAAGTAGCAAGCTCAGGTGCACACACAAAATCATATAACCGTCACAAAACAACCAGAGCATTGGACGGAAGTCATGTATCATATTAAGAGTATTTATATCTGAGATCCTGTGTGGCTGTGCTTGATGAATTTCGGATGGTTATATGATTTGACCTGGCATATTTTGCATTGGTGTGTGCTAATTTACCTATTTTTATTGTTCTTGGATGCAGCTTGTCAATTATATAAAATTACTTACAGCTTGTCAACTCTGAATTTGCTATGTATCATATTAATAGTAGTTATATCTGACATCCTGTGTGGCTGTGGTTGATGAATTTGGGATGGTTATATGATTTTGACCTGACATAGCAAATTCAGAGTAGCTGATATGATTTCATTCACATTCAGATCAACCAATTGTAACACCCCAATTAGGTCTAAATTTATTCAATTGTGACTACTTTTATACCATTGACAACAGCGGCCAGGAACAACAGAATGAGGTAAACTAGCACGCACGGTGCACAACAGGCCGGATCAAAATCAAATAACCATCTCAAATTCATCAAGCATAGCACAGACAGGATGTCAAAATATAACTACTCTTGATATGATTCAAGACAAATTCAGAGTAGCAGATATTGTTCCATTAATATTCAGATCGACCAGGCAAAAGTAGCACCACGGGGACATCCTCTTACAAACCAACCACGACTACACACGAACCATCAACAGTCCAACGATTTCCATCAAGCGCTACTACTAATACTACTATATATATCTAGATAGGCAGGCAGATCCACGGCGGGGATCGACAGCGGTCACCAGGAGGGGGGGCAGGCGAACCTAGGAGGAGGTGAACTTGGTGACGGCCTTGGTGCCCTCGGAGACGGCGTGCTTGGCGAGCTCCCCGGGGAGGACGAGGCGGACGGAGGTCTGGATCTCGCGCGAGGTGATGGTGGGCTTCTTGTTGTAGCGCGCGAGCTTGGCAGCCTCCCCGGCGAGCTTCTCGAAGATGTCGTTGATGAAGGAGTTCATGATGGACATGGCCTTGGAGGAGATGCCGATGTCGGGGTGCACCTGCTTGAGCACCTTGAAGATGTAGATCTTGTACGTCTCCACGCTCTTCTTGCTCTTCTTCTTGGCCTTCTTGTCGCCGTCCTTGGCCGAGGTCTTGCCCGCCGACGGGAGACGCTTCTCGGCCTTGGGCTTCTTCCCGGCGGGCGCCTTCTCGGCCTTCTCCGCCGCGGGCTCCTCCTCCGCGGGCTTCTTCGCCGCCGGCTTCTTCTCCGCCTTGGGCGCCATGGGGTTGGGGTAGGTGGGGATTGGGTTTGAGGTTGAGTGCGGGAGGAGATTGGGGAATTTGGGCTGTGGTGGGGAGAGGGGGAGGAAGGGGCGGTGGTTTTATAGCTGGGAGGCGGTGCGCGCTGATTGGTGGAGGGGCTGGTGCCGCGGATCGGTGACGTGGAGCGGTGTGAGGCGGTTCGCGCCGCTTTGGATGGACGGGCGGGATGCGTTGGGGCGCGGATCGGTGGGCATGGCGGGATTGTGGGCGCGGACCGGAAAAGGAAAATGAATTGTTGGCGGGACGATCGGAAAAGAAACGCAAAATGGATGGGCAAATGTTCGGGGTGCGCATAGTGTCTCGTCACAGTAGAGAAGTGCGTAGCAGCAAACAAATTTACGCATTCCAATTATATCTGAATGAAATCTTAATATAAATTTAACATACAAATATATAAATGGTCTGAAAAGCAATTCACAATACAAAAATAGTTTTCATTACGACAAATGTTTAAATTAAATTAACCATTTTTTTCACGAATACGCAAGAGTGGGTATCATTTCATTGATAGGAAGGTGTACAGCATGATTTTTTTAGGGGGGGGGGGGGGGCGAGCTCGATGCCTTGTACGCTAAAGGCAAGACATGGAGCCGCAGAGCATGGTGACGGGGTGCTGTGCCCGTTACAAGAATGGACCTATGCTATCAGAAGGAGGTGTACAGCATGATTGGGAGGGGGGTGCGAGCTCGATGCCTTGTATGCTAAAGGCAAGACATGGTGACGGGGTGCTTTGCTTGTTACAAGAATGGGCCTATGCTATGAGAACGCCTAGTCCACGCACGCTACTCTAGCCCAGGCGCGGGCCTCCTCCTCGATCGATTCGATTAGTCGCGAGGAGGAGGGGTTCTCGCCGTCGAAGACGCAACTGTTGCGGTGTCGCCAGATGGACCACGCCGTGAGCACAGCCAATGTAGTGAGGCCTTTGCGGTGGCCGGTGGGCGATCCCTTGATTGTGGCCGAGCACCAGGGAAGGAAGTCTTCGTCTCCAGAGAGGGGTGGGGTAGTAGCACGAACCCAGGCGAGTACGTCATGCCAAATCTGCCGAGAGAAAGGGCAGCCGATGATGATGTGTTGCGTGGTCTCTTCAGCCTGGTCGCACAGGGCATAACGATCATTGTGCAGCAAGCCATGTCGAGCGAGTCTAGCGGAGGTCCAGCATCGGTCAAGGTCGGCGAGCCAAGTGAACATCTTGATGCGGAGGGGGGGGGGGCAACTCCTCCAAGTGAGGCGCCAGAATGGCGCAGTAGTAGATCCGGTGTAAGGTGCTCGATAGCAGGATTTGCCCGAGTACTTGGCATTGGCAGTCCATCGCCAAAGAAGGCGGTCTGGGTGACTGGAGAGAGTAGCGGATCGAAGCAACGTCCAGAGCTGGACGTACTCGGTCAAAGCAGTGGGGTTGAGCATGTCACGGAGGTCGGCGATCCAGCGGCGGTCCTGAAGGGCGTCGGTGACCGTGCGTTTCCTCACGCACCGCTGCACAAGGGGAGCAGAGATGGTGTCAGGTCCGAGATGGTGTGACCGTTGAGCCAGTGGTCGGTCCAAAAGAGACAAGTCCAGCCGTCGCCAACGGCCCAGGTTGTGGAAGCCCGGAAGATGGATGAGGCTTCGTGGTCGCTCGGAAGGTGAAGGTGCGCCCAAGGCTTGGAGGGGTCCGTGCGCTGCAACCAAAGCCAGCGTACCCGCAGGGCAATGCACTGGCAGTGGAGGTCCTGAATGTCGAGTCCGCCAAGCTCAAGAGGGCGGCAAACGCGTTGCCAGTGCACGGGACCATGGCCGCTTCGGGTTTCCTTTTCTGCCATACCAAAGGAACTCGCGAATGGTGCGGTTGATCTGCTTGAGTATCGGCAGGTAGATGGCAATGGCCACCATGATGTGAGACGGGATCACACAGAGAACATGACGGACCAGGGCGAGGCGCTCGCCACGGGAGAGGAGAGCCGCGCGCCAAGTGGAGAGCTTCCTCGCGAGCCGCTCGACGATTGCAGAGGGAGGAAGCCGAGGGTTTCCGAACCGACAAGGGAATGCCCAAGTATGTGATGGGGAAGTCGAGAACAGCATAGGCAAGCTCGGCATTGATGCACGCGAACCCCGTGTCGCCATAGCGGATGGGCGTAGCCGAACACTTGGCGAAGTTGTTGCAGAGTCCGGATGCGACGCCGAAGACACGCAACAACTCGCGGATGACTTGGAGGTTGTGGCTTGATGGGTGGCAGAAGATGACCACATCATCGGGGAAGAGGGATATGCTCGAGGCAGCATGGCGGGCCGTAAGGCGCTAGAGCAGACCGCGCTGATGGGCGTGCAGCAACAGGGAGTTGAGGACGTCGATGGCCATCGTGAAGAGCATGGGAGAGATCGGGTCTCCCTGTCGCAAGTCGCAGGCAAGGGTGATTGGGGGGCCGGGGGACCCTTTGATGAGGATCCACGTGCTGGAGGCGGAGAGGAGTATGGCGATCCACTCGATCCAGCGTCGTCTGAAGCCGGGATGCCGGAGGACGTCGATGAGGAAGGGCCATGAGACCGTATCAAACGCACGCGTGATGTCAAGCTTGAGGAGGACACGAGGTAGCCGCAGGTTGTGTAGCTGGCGAGCGGTCTGTTGGGCCAACATGAAGTTGCCGTGCACGCAGCGGCCTGTGATGAACGCGCTCTGGTTGGTAGACACGAGTTGTCCCAGCCGTGGGGCGAGCCGGAGAGAGAGGACCTTGGCAATGAGTTTTGCCACAAGGTGGATCGGACTGATGGGATGGTAGTCCGAGAGAGCGGAGGCGTCTTGCCTTTTAGGCAAGAGGGTGATGAGAGCTTCGTTGAGGCGCTGCATGCTACGCCCGTTCATGGAGTAGAATTTGTTGAACACTGCGCATATGTCGGCCTTGATTGTGTCCCAGCAGGCCACGAGGAACTCCGGGGTGAAGCCATCGGGCCCCGGAGCCTTGCCACGGGGAAGCGCACGAGCAACGCGAAGGATCTCCTCCTCGGAGAAAGGATGCTCGAGGTCCGTGAGGTCAAAGGATCAGTCATCAAATTGGTCAAGGTCGTGGGCGAACTCGCGTGGCGAGTAAGATCCGAAGAGCAAGGAGAAGTGATGGAAGGCAGCCTCAGCCATGCCCTGCTCATCGTGAACCATTGTGTCGTTGAGCCGAAGGGAGTGGATGACGTTCTTTTGGCGCGTGGTGAGCAGCATGAATCATGAGGAATGTTGTGTTAGTTTCACCCTCCTTGAGCCAACAAAAGCACACGTGCTCGCCAGCAATGGATCTCTCAAGGGAGGCTAGCCCAAGGTATGTGCGCTTGAGGTTGTTGCGAAGCCAGGCTTCAGACTGGGAAAGAGGGCGGTAGTCCTGGGCCGCGTCGAGCCGGGCCGTGAGCTCTCTGGCGATCATGAGTTGCAGAGCAACATGGCCAGTGGTGTGCGCGCCCCAGCTCTAGAGGCGGCGCGCGGTGAGCTTCAAGCGAAGGTAAACACACCGGAAGGGGGCGGGGTCGTCAACGCCGGCCCAGACATCGGCCATTGTGTCGTGGAAACCATCGAGCTTGATCCAAAAACGTTCGAAGTGGAACCGTTTAGGGCCAGCTTGCTGCGGCGAGCAGTCCATGAACAAAGGGCAGTGGTCGAAGACGGTCGTGGCGAGGCACCGGAGGAGGCAGTGCGGCTGCGAGGTGTCCCAATCGGAAGTGTGGGGGAACCTGTCGTTGCGCACAAGGGTGGGGAAATCGCGCTCGTTCGACCAATTATAGTGACGGCCGTGCATGTACACGTCACGTAGCTCCGTGTCGGCGATGAAGCGGTGGAAGCGGCTCGAGGTGCGCCTATTGATGCGCCTGTTGCTCTTGTCCTCGGAGGAGGAGACAAGGTTGAAATCTCCCCCAAGGAGCCAGGGGCCAGCACATGTTTCATGAGTTTCCTGGAGGTCTTGCAAGAATAGGATCTTCTCGTCGTCCTCCTGTGGTCCGTACACACCGGAGATCCACCACGGGTGCGCACCGGTGGTGGATGAAACGAGGGCCGTGATGTGGTGTTGGCCGATGTATGGGCTATAGATGGAAATCTCATTACGATTCCAAGCGAGGAGAATGCCACCGCGAGTGCCAATCACAGGGAGGAAGAAGAAGTCCTCGAAGCAGGGGCCAAGGGTCTCGATGACAAGCGGCAACGAGAGTGAATCCATCTTAGTTTCTTGGAGGCACACAATGTTAGGAGAGACCGACGTGATAACGGAGCGAACCGCGATGCATTTGGCCCGGCAGTTCAACCTGCGGACATTCCAAAAGACTGTTTGAAGAGTACATTCCATGGAGAAAGGGTGGGGTCGTTGGGGTGATCACGCAAAAGCCTAGTTGGCAGAGATCACGTGAGGCACCGAGGTAGATCCGCCTCGGTCGAAGAGACTGTCGGTAGGGATGCCCCAGCCGTAGTAGTCCGCAAAAGCCTGGACCACGTCCTCGGCAAGAGGCTGCTCGAAGAGGTTGCTATAGTGCTCAAGAGCCGCTATGGAGGTCGGCTCCCCTTCGTGGATGAAGCCAATTCTAAGCAGAAGCACCCTTTTTGCCTTTGCTTTGGAGTATAGCCCCCGATCGTTCTTGGCAATCCAGTGGCTTCTCCTGGGAGTGAAGTTGGGAGGGAGCTCCTTCCGTTTTCGTTTGGGGCCTGGGGTGGGCAACACCGGTGTGTCGCGACGCTGAATCCCAAGGAGAAAATATTGCAATGTAAGATCAGAGGTAGTTGAAACATTGCACATGCTCCTGCATGGAAGGACCGATGGTGGTTTGTCCACTTGGCGAAAAGGGGGTGGCCACAGCGGATAGCTGGCTGGGAGAGCGAGGGCCTGCAACAGGAGATTGGGAAGGCAGCGCGCGTGTGGAGGCCTCGAGGTCCGTGTGCACATGCGGCGAAGGCGATGGAGGGGCAGGCACACGGATAGTGGCCTGGGGATCCGGCAGGCAGACCGCGTGTGACGGCTCTAGGAGGGGTGGGGCAGCCATAGCCTGGCTGGCGGCCTCGGGATCCGCCTGATCCGCTGACAGCCAGATGGTTGGGATTGGCAAGGCAGGTATGTTGACATCCTTGTCGTTGGGTAGGAGCGGGGTCCTGGAAGCCTCGCGAACAGGGCTCGCGGGAGGGGTGGGCCCGTCAGGGAGTTGGTGGGGCCTGTGAGTCAGCAGCAGAGGAGCAGGATTGGGCAAAGCCGGGCCGGTTGAAGTGGGAGACTGGGTCTCCGCGCCCACAACCTTGTCAAGGCGGCTTTGCACGGGTCCAAGGTGGCTTTTTGCATGGGCCCGGGCCGGGGCGTCAGCATGCAGAGGGTGGGGGCCGAGGATCCCGTGTCCATCAGAGGGAGGGGGAGGCCGGCGGCGACAGGAACGCCGGCCTACACCGTTGTTGCCGGAACCAGAGCTCGGGCCAGGGCGCGCATCACCGTAGTTTCGGAACGACGCGGAAAATCGAAGTGGCGCGGCCAGGCGGCAGGGCACGACAGCGATGGAGGCACATCGAACGGGTTGTTGTCAGAGGGTGGCGGCGGCAGTGGCACCGGAGCTGGAAGTCTGAAGTCGGTGGAGCGCGTCACATGGATGGTCACTGGGTAATGCAGGACCTCCATGATGAACTGCTCCGCGACGTTGGGGTTGGCTTCAGGGAGAACATCGCCATGCTCCGTGAGGTAGAGGTCGGACGCCCGAGGGATCATGTCGGGGTTGGGGATCCAAGCGGATAGCCGAAAGACATACATGTCGATGCCATTGCGGGTCTCAGGGGCAAGCTCGTCGACCAAGCAGAAGGGCGCGAGCAGGGAGATGGAGGAAGACTTGTGCCAGCCGTGTTCGGGGATGCCGGACAACTCCAGGTCGACCTTGAAGCGGAGAGTGACCGGGTGGGCGTCGATGAGGCGGCTCCAAGGGTGCATGAGGAGGCGGAAGCGCGACCCACAAGCTACGCCCACAGCCTCATGAGTACGGTCCTCCATGTGCTGAAAGCGCAGCAAGAACTCCGTCGGGCCATGCCGGTGAACCAAGAACGCGTCGGCAGGGATCTCGAAGTGCCCGCTGATCAGGCATGTGACGTCGGGGCAGGAGACCCCGGTGTGGTGGCCAGCAACCGAGTCCACCAGAGCACGCTAGAGTGCGGCCTCAGCGACGTCGATCTTGGCAGAGCGCGGGAGGAAGCACGTCGCGGCGGCGGGGTGGCCAGACATACAGTAGGCGTGCCTGACGAGGAGGACCGCACCGCGACCAAGGACGAGGACGATGGTGATACGTCTCCAACGTATCTATAATTTTTTATTGTTCCATGCTATTATATTATCTGTTTTGGATGTTTAATGGGCTTTAATTTACCTTTTTATATTATTTTGGGACTAACCTACTAACCAAAGGCGCAGTGCAAATTGCTGTTTTTTGCCTATTTCAGTGTTTCACAGAAAAGGAATATCAAACAGAATCCAAATGGAATGAAACCTTCGGGAGAGTTATTTTTGGAACAAACGAGATCTAGGAGACTTGGAGTGGGCATCAAGAAAGAAGCGAGGAGGCCATGAGCCAGGAAGGCGCGCCCAGGGGGTAAGCGCGCCCCCACCCTCGTGGGCCCCTCGCAGCTCCACCGACGTACTTCTTCCTCCTATATATAGCCATATACCCCGAAAACATCGAGGAGCGCCTGGAAACCCTATTTCCACCACCGCAACCTTTTGTACCCGTGAGATCCCATCTTGGGGCCTTTTCCGGCGCTCTGCCGAAGGGGGAATCGATCACGGAGGGCTTCTACATCAACACCATAGCCTCTCTGATGATGTGTGAGTAGTTTACCACAGACCTTCGGGTCCATAGTTATTAGCTAGATGGTTTCTTCTCTCTCTTTGGATCTCAATACAAAGTTCTCCTCGATTCTCTTGGAGATCTATTCGATGTAATTCATTTTGCGATGTGTTTGTCGAGATCCGATGAATTGTGGGTTTATGATCAAGATTATCTATGAACAATATTTGATTCCTCTCTGAAATCTTTTATGCACGATTTAAATATCTTTGCAAGTCTCTTCGAATTATCAGTTTGGTTTGGCCTACTAGATTGATCTTTCTTGCAATGGGAGAAGTGCTTAGCTTTGGGTTCAATCTTGCGGTGTCCTTTCCCAGTGACAGCAGGGGTAGCAAGGCACGTATTGTATTGTTGCCATCGAGGATAAAAAGATGGGGTTTATATCATACTGCTTGAGTTTATCCCTCTACATCATGTCATCTTGCCTAATGCATTACTCTGTTCTTATGAACTTAATACTCTAGATCTATGCTGGATAGCGGTCGATGTGTGAAGTAATAATAGTAGATGCAAAATAGTTTTGGTCTACTTGTAGCGGACGTGATGCCTATATACAATGATCATGCCTAGATATTCTCATAAGTATTCGCTTTTCTATCAATTGTTCGACAGTAATTTGTTCACCCACCGTAGAATTTGCTATCTTGAGAGAAGCCACTAGTGATACCTATGGCCCCCGGGTCTATCTTCCATCATATTATTTTCATATTACTTTGCTATTTCTATTACCGTTTATTTTGCAATCTTTATTTTCCAATCTATATCATAAAAACACCAAAAATATTTATCTTATTATCTCTATCAGATCTCACTTTCGTAAGTGACCGTGAAGGGATTGACAACCCCTTTATCGCGTTGGTTGCGAGGTTCTTGTTTGTTTGTGCAGGTACTAGGTGACTTGTGTGTCACCTCCTAATTATTGATCTCTCATACTTCACTTTATATTATTCTGAGAGTCTAATAGAACAACATGGTAATTTGATTTGGCTATAAAATTAGTCCTAATATGATAGGCATCCAGGATGGGTATAATAAAAACTATCATAAAAAGTGCATCGAATACTATGAGAAGTTTGATACTTGATGATTGTTTTGAGACATGAAGATGGTGATATTAGAGTCATGCTAGTTGAGTAGTTGTGAATTTGATGAATACTTGTGTTAAAGTTTGTGATTCCCGTAGCATGCACGTATGGTGAACCGTTATGTGACGAAGTCGGAGCATGGTTATTTATTGATTGTCTTCCTTATGAGTGGCGGTCGGGGACGAACGATGGTATATTCCTACCAATATATCCCCCTAGGAGCATGCGCGCAGTACTTTGTTTCGATGACCAATAGATTTTTGCAACAAGTATATGAGTTCTTATGACTAATGTTGAGTCCATGGATTATATGCACTCTCACCCTTCCACCATTTGCTAGCCTCTCTAGTACCACGCAACTTTCACCGGTATGATAAACCCACCAATTACCTTCCTCAAAACAGCCACCATACCCACCTATTATGGAATTTCCATAGCCATTCCGAGATATATTGCCATGCAACTTACCACCGTTCTGTTTATTATGACACGCTTCATCATTCTCATATTGCTTTGCATGGTCATGTAGTTGACATCGTATTTGTGGCAAAGCCACATTCATAATTCTTTCATACATGTCACTCTTGATTCATTGCACATCCCGGTACACCGTCGGAGGCATTCACATAGAGTCATATTTTGTTCTAGTATCGAGTTGTAATTTTTGAGTTGTAAGTAAATAAAAGTGTGATGATCATCATTATTAGAGCATTGTCCCAAGTGAGGAAAGGATGATGGATACTATGATTCCCCCACAAGTCGGGATAAGACTCCGGATGGGAAAAAAACGAAAAAAGAAAAAGGCCATGAAAAAGAGAAGGCCCAAAAAAATGAGAGAAAAGGAGAGAAGGGACAATGCTACTATCCTTTTACCACACTTGTGCTTCAAGTAGCACCATGATCTTCATGATAGAGAGTCTCCTATGTTGTCACTTTCATATACTAGTGGGAATTTTACATTATAGAACTTGGCTTGTATATTCCAATGATGGGCTTCCTCAAAATGCCCTAGGTCTTTGTGAGCAAACAAGTTGGATGCACACCCACTTAGTTCTTTTGTTGAGCTTTCATACACTTATAGCTCTAGTGCATCCGTTGCATGGAAATCCCTACTCACTCACATTGATATCTATTGATGGGCATCTCCATAGCCCGTTGATACGTCTAGTTGATGTGAGACTATCTTCTCCTTTTGTCTTCTCCACAACCACCATTCTATTCCACCTATAGTGCTATATCCATGGCTCACGCTCATGTATTGCGTGAAGATTGAAAAGGTTTGAGAACACCAAAAGTATGAAATAATTGCTTGGCTTGTCATCGGGGTTGTGCATTATTTAAATACTTTGTGTGGTGAAGATGGAGCATAGCCAGACTATATAATTTTGTAGGGATAACTTTCTTTGGCCATGTTATTTTGAGAAGACATGACTGCTTTGTTAGTATGCTTGAAGTATTATTATTTTTATGTCAATATTAAACTTTTGTCTTGAATCTTTCGGGTCTGAACATTCATGCCACAATAAAGAAAATTACATTGAGAATTATGCTAGGTAGCATTCCACATCGAAATTTTTGTTTTTATCAATTACCTACTCGAGGACGAGCAGGAATTAAGCTTGGGGATGCTTGATATGTCTCCAACGTCTCTATAATTTTCGATTGTTCCATGCTATTATATTATCTGTTTTGGATGTTTAATGGGCTTTAATTTATCTTTTTATATTATTTTTGGGACTAACCTACTAACCCAAGACCCAGTGCAAATTGTTGTTTTTTTGCCTATTTCACTGTTTCACGGAAAAGGAATATCAAACGGAATCCAAACGGAATGAAACCTCCGGGAGATTTATTTTTGGAACAAACGTGATCTAGGAGACTTGGAGTGGATGTCAAGGAAGAAGCGAGGAGGCCACAAGGCAAGGAGGCGTGCCCAGGGGGTAGGCGCGCCCCCACCTTCGTGGGCCCCTCGCAGCTCCACCGACGTACTTCTTCCTCCTATATATACCCATATACCCCGAAAACATCAAGGAGCACCACGAAACCCTATTTCCACTGCCGCAACCTTCTGTACCCGTGAGATCCCATCTTGGGGCCTTTTCCAGCGCTCTGCCGGAGGGGGAATCGATCACGGAGGGCTTCTACATCAACACCATAGCCTCTCCGATGATGTGTGAGTAGTTTACCACAGACCTTCGGGTCCATAGTTATTAGCTAGATGGCTTCTTCTCTCTCTTTGGATCTCAATACAAAGTTCTCCTCGATTCTCTTGGAGATCTATTCGATGTAATTCTTTTTGCGGTGTGTTTGTCGAGATCCGATGAATTGCGGGTTTATGATCAAGATTATCTATGAACAATATTTGATTCCTCTCTGAAATCTTTTATGCATGATTTAAATATCTTTGCAAGTCTCTTCGAATTATCAGTTTGGTTTGGCCTACTAGATTGATCTTTCTTGCAATGGGAGAAGTGCTTAGCTTTGGGTTCAATCTTGTGGTGTCCTTTCTCAGTGACAGCAGGGGCAGCAAGGCACGTATTGTATTGTTGCCATCGAGGATAAAAAGATGGGGTTTATATCATATTGCTTGACTTTATCCCTCCATCATGTCATCTTGCCTAATGCGTTACTCTGTTCTTATGAACTTAATACTCTAGATGCATGCTGGATAGCGGTCGATGTGTGGAGTAATAGTAGATGCAGGCAGGAGTCGGTCTACTTTTCTTGGACGTGATGCCTATATACATGATCATACCTAGATATTCTCATAACTATGCTCAATTCTGTCAATTGCTCAACAGTAATTTGTTCACCCACCGTAAAATACCTATGCTCTTGAGAGAAGCCACTAGTGAAACCTATGGCCCCCGGGCCTATCTTCATCATATTAATCTTCCAATACCTATGTAGAATCGTTTTGGTCTACTTGTCACGGATGTGATGCCTATATACAATGATCATGCCTAGATATTCTCATAAGTATTCACTTTTCTATCAATTGCTCGATAGTAATTTGTACCCACCATAGAATTTGCTATCTTGAGAGAAGCCACTAGTGAAACCTATGGCCCGCGAGCCTATCTTCCATCATACTATTTTCATATTACTTTGCTATTTCTATTACCGTTTATTTTGCAATCTATATCATAAAAATACCAAACATATTTATCTTATTATCTCTATCAGATCTCAATTTCGTAAGTGATCGTGAAGGGATTGACAACCCCTTTTATCGCATTGGTTGCGAGGTTCTTGTTTTGTTTGTGTAGGTACTTGGTGACTTGTGTGTTACCTCCTACTGGATTGATAACTTGGTTCTCAAAAACCAAGGGAAATACTTACGCTACTGTGCTGCATCACCCTTTCCTCTTCAAGGGAAAACCAATGCATGCTCAAGAGGTAGCATATGGTCGCGAGGAGCCCGCAGCATCCGGGGGCGGGGACAAGGACGAAGGGGGTGGGGACTGCGCTGCCCCCGAGGACGACGACGACCACCGCAGGGAGGGTGCCGGAGACAGGGAGAGGGACGTCGAGGAGGGGGGCAGGGCGCACGGCCGCTTGGCAGGGCCGGGACCGTGGAGGAGCGCACGGGGCACGGTGCAAGCACGTGCATTATGCCCGAAGAACCTGCAGTGGCGGCAGCGGATGTCCTTGCGACACTCCACGAGAGGGTGGCTGGGGGAGAGGTAGCGAGGGAATTCACCGCTGGAGGAGGCCGGGGAGCGTGGACACTGGAGCGCAGCGGGGCGTCGTGGGCGTTGAGGCCGCGACCGCTTTCGGCGGCGGTCCATGGCCACCTGCCATGGCTCCTCGGAGGGCGGGGACGCGCGGTGGATCTCCGACCGCGGCCCCGGCCAGCGAGGCTGGGCTGGGGCGAGAGGAAGGTTGTGGGTGGAGGGCACGAGGGAGGCAAGGAGTGCGTCGCTTTAGGAGGACGCGACAGAGCCATATCCGTCCGAGGACGGGCAGGAGGTTAACCAGCGCGGCACGGGATGCGGACCATCGGGGGGAGGGGGAAGACGTCCATCAGGCTGCGGCCGGCGAGGCGCGCAGGTGGGGGTGGTCGTCGGGGCCGGAGCGGCGACCAGCGCGGCTAGGCTTGGGGAGCAGGAGCGGGTTGCTAGAGCTGGTTCGATCTATACAACACCAGATTGTTCAAATCTTGCATGAATAGAAATGCATATAGATGGGGATCTATCTCCCCCCATAGAGTTGCCACCAATGCTCAATACGGTCATGCTCGAGTTGGTTGTGCGCATCACAGTTCTCGATCTTTTGGTATGTCTTAAGAAATGCGGTGATCTCATTTGCGTCCTTGACAGGCTTCACACGGCTACCAACATTATCACAATTGTAGTCCAAGTCCAAATCCCTCTCATCCTTGTGTGGTCATTTCGTGTAAAATTACACAAGCAGTCATGATGTTTCAGAGGAATTTTTTATCCCAGAAGCGAGCAGGACTTCGAACAGTGGCAACCCGAGCTTGCAACACACCAAATGCCCTCTCAGTGTCCTTTCAGCATGCTTCTTGTGCTTCGGCAAAAAATCATGTTTCTTGATTTTGGGGTCACTTATGGTCTTCACAAATGTTGACCATGATAGATACATACCGTCGGCAAGATAGTACCCCATGGTATAGTCATGGCCATTGGCTATATAGTTGCAAGTGAAGGAAATATGCCCTAGAGGCAATAATAAAGTTGTTATTTATATTTCCTTATATCATGATAAATGTTTATTATTCATGCTAGAATTGTATTAACCGGAAACTTAGTAAATGTGTGAATACATAGACAAACAGAGTGTCACTAGTATGCCTCTACTTGACTAGCTCGTTGATCTAAGATGGTTTAAGTTTCCTAGCCATGGACAAAGAGTTGTCATTTGATAAACGGTATCACATCATTAGAGAATGATGTGATTGACTTGACTCGTCCATTAGCTTAGCATGATAATCGTTTAGTTTGTTGCTATTGCTTTCTCCATAACTTATACATGTTCCTATGACTATGAGATTATGCAACTCCCTAATACCGGAGGAACACTTAGTGTGCTATCAAATGTCACAACATAACTGGGTGACTATAAAGATGCTCTACAGGTGTCTCCGATGGTGTTTGTTGAGTTGTCATAGACCGAGATTACGATTTGTCACTCCGTGTATCGGAGAGGTATCTCTGGGCCCTCTCGGTAATGCACATCACTATAAGCCTTCCAAGAAATGTAACTAATGAGTTAGTTACGTGATGTAGCATTACGGAAACGAGTAAAGACACTTGCCGGTAACGAGATTGAACTAGGTATTGAGATACCGATGATCGAATCTCAGGCAAGTAACATACCGATGACAAAGGGAACAACATATGTTGTTATGCGGTTTGACCGATAAAGATCTTCGTAGAATATGTAGGAACCAATATGAGCATCTAGGTTCCGCTATTGGTTATTGACCGAAGATGAGTCTCGGTCATGTCTTCATAGTTCTCGAACCTGTAGGGTCCGCACGCTTAACGTTCGATGATGATTGGTATTATGAATTTATGTGTTTTGATGTACCGAAGGTGGTTTGGAGTCCCGGATGTGATCACGGACACGACGAGGAGTCTCGAAATGGTCGAGACATAAAAATTGATATATTGGACGGCTATATTCGGACACCGGAAGTGTTCCAGGTGGTTTCAGATAAAACCGGAGCGCCGGAGGGTTACCGGACCCCCCCGGGGGGAACTAATGGGCCTAGATGGGCCTTAGTGGAGAGAGAGAGAGGGGCGACCAGGGCAGGCCGCGCGCCCCTCCCCCTTGAGTCTGAATTGGACTAGGAGGGGGAGGCGCGCCCCTTTTCCTTCCCCTCTCCCACTCCTTCCTCCCCCCTCCTAGTAGGACTAGGATAGGATGAATCCTACTCCTACTAGGAGGAGGATTCATCCCCTCCTTGGGCGCCCCAAGGGCCGACCGCCCTTCCCCCTTGCTACTTTATATACAGGGGCAGGGGCACCCTAGGACATACAAGTTGATATTGTTTAGCCGTGTGCGGTGCCCCCTCCACCATAATCCACCTCAATCATATCATTGTAGTGCTTAGGCGAAGCCTTGCGCCGGTAGCTTCATCATCACCGTCATCGTGCCGTCGTGCTGACGAAACTCTCCCTCGACACTCAGCTGGATCTAGAGTTCGCGGGACCTCACCGAGTTGAACGTGTGCAGATCACGGAGGTGTCGTACATTCGGTGCCAGGATCGGTTAGATCGTGAAGACGTACGGCTACATCAACCGTGTTGTCATAACGCTTCCGCTTAAGGTGTATGAGGGTATGTGGACAACACTCTTCCCCTCTCATTGCTATGCATCACCTAGATAGATCTTGTGTGTGCGTAGGATTTTTTTTTGAAATTACTGCATTCCCAACAGTGGCATCAGAGCCAGGTCTATGCGTAGATGTTATATGCACGAGTAGAACACAAGGGAGTTGTGGGCGTTGGTATATACATATTGCTTGTCGTCACTAGTTGATTCTTGATTCAGCGGTATTGTTGGATGAAGCGGCTCAGACCGACATTACGTGTACGCTTACGCGAGACTGGTTCTACCGACGTGCTTCACACACAGGTGGCTAGTGGGTGTCAGTTTCTCCAACTTTAGTTGAATCGGATTCAATGAACAGGGTTCTTTCTGAAGATCAAAAATCAATCACTATACCGTGTTGTGGTTTTTGATGCGTAGGTAAGAACGGTTCTTGCTCAGCCCGTAGCAGCCACGTAAAACTTGCAACAACAAAGTAGAGGACGTCTTACTTGTTTTTGCAGGGCATGTTGTGATGTGATATGGTCAAGACATGATGCTAAATTTTATTGTATGAGATGATCATGTTTTGTAACGGAGTTATCGGCAACTGGCAGGAGCCATATGGTTGTCGCTTTATTGTATGAAATGCAATCGACATGTGATTGCTTTACTTTATCACTAAGCGGAAGCGATAGTCATAGAAGAAATAGTTGGTGAGACGAAAACGATGCTTCGATGAAGATCAAGGTGTCAATCCGGTGACAATGATGATCATGACGGTGCTTTGTAGATGGAGATCAAAGGCACAAGATGTTGATGGCCATATCATATCACTTATATTGATTGCATGTGATGTTTATCATTTATGCATCTTATTTTGCTTAGTTCGATGGTAGCATTATAAGATGATCTCTCACTAAATTTCAACGTACAAGTGTTCTCCCTGAGTATGCATCGTCGCTACAGTTCGTCGTACCGAGACACCACGTGATGATCGGGTGTGATAAGCTCTACGTTCACATACAACGGGTACAAGCCAGTTTTGCACACGCGGAATACTCAGGTTAAACTTGACGAGCCTAGCATATGCAGATATGGCCTCGGAACACTGAGACCGAAAGGTCGAGCGTGAATCATATAGTAGATATGATCAACATAGTGATGTTCACCATTGAAAACTACTCCATCTCACGTGATGATAGGACATGGTTTAGTTGATATGGATCACGTGATCACTTAGATGATTAGAGGGATGTCTATCTAAGTGGGAGTTCTTAAGTAATTTGATTAATTGAACTTAATTTATCATGAACCTAGTACCTGATAATTTTTTGCATGTCTATGTTGTTGTAGATAGATGGCACGTGTTGTTGTTCTGTTGAATTTTAATGTGTTCCTAGAGAAAGCTAAGTTGAAATATGATGGTAGCAATTACACGGAATGGGTCCGTAACTTGAGGATTATCCTCATTGCTGCACAGAATAATTACATCCTGGAAGCACCACTAGGTGACAAACCCACTGCAGGAGCAACGCCAGATGTTGAACACCTGGCAGAGCAAAACTGATGACTACTCGATAGTTCAGTGTGCCATGCTTTACGGCTTAGAACCAGGACTTCAACGACGTTTCGAACGTCATGGAGCATATGAGATGTCCCAGGATTTGAAGTTAATATTTCAAGCAAATGCCCGGATTGAGAGATATGAAGTCTCCAATAAGTTATACAGCTGCAAAATGGAGGAGAATAGTTTTGTCAGTGAACATATACTTAGAATGTCTGGGTACCACAACCACTTGACTCAGCTGGGAGTTAATCTTCCTGATGATAGTGTCATTGACAGAGTTCTTCAATCACTGTCACCAAGCTACAAGAGCTTCGTGATGAACTATAATATGCAAGGGATGGATAAGGCAATTCCCGAGCTCTTCGCAATGCTAAAGGTTGCGGAGGTAGAAATCAAGAAGGAGCATCAAGTGTTGATGGTCAATAAGACCACCAGTTTCAAGAAAAAGGGTAAAGGGAAGAAGGGGAACTTCAAAAAGAACAGCAAGCAAGTTGCTTCTTAAGTGAAGAAGCCCAAGTCTGGATCTAAGCCTGAGACTGAGTGCTTCTACTGCAAAGGGACTAGTCACTAGAAGCGGAACTGCCCCAAGTATTTGGCGGAGAAGAAGGATGGCAAAGTGAAAGGTATATTTGATATACATGTTACTGATGTGTACCTTACTAATGCTCGCAGTAGCGCCTAGGTATTTGATACTGGCTGTGTTGCTAATATTTGCAACTCGAAACAGGGGCTACAGATTAAGCGACGATTGGCTAAGGACGAGGTGATGATGCGCGTGGGAAATGGTTCCAAAGTCGATGTGATCGCCATCGGCACGCTACCTCTACATCTACCTTCAGGGTTAGTTTTAGACATAAATAATTGTTATTTGGTGCCAGCGTTGAGCATGAACATTATATCTGGATCTTGTTTGATGCGAGACGGTTATTCATTTAAATCAGAGAATAATGGTTGTTTTATTTATATGAGTAATATCTTTTATGTTCATGCACCCTTGATGAGTGGTCTATTTTTACTAAATCTTGATAGTAGTGATACACATGTTCATAGTATTGAAGCCAAAAGATATAAATTTTATAATGATAGTGAAACTTATTTGTGGCACAGCCGTTTAGGTCATATTGGTGTAAAGCTGAAAGTGCAACTATCCCTGGGTGGTTTTGGTAATTCCTAACAACATATAGCTCACTGAGCTAATGATATCTCAAGATAAATATTTCAGAAAAGCTCAATGATTGGCATGGCATGGATTAGAAATGTGACCCCTCAAAATGCTAAGGACAAAAGATTGGCTCAAGCTCAAAAGCTCAAGACTCTACATTTTACTTTTAGTGATCCAAGATCACATTGAGTCCATAGGAAAAGCCAATGCTATTAAAAGGGGATGAGGTGTTGCTTAATGGGTTGCTTGCTCAAAATGCTTAGTGGTATGCTCCAAAAACCCTCAACTACTTTCTCATATCCACATATGTCCCAAACCAAAAGTCAAACTCGACCCCACTGAAACTTTCTATCCGGCGCCACCGAGTTCATTTCACATAGCCACTGCCACAAACCCTAGTCACTTCGGTCTTACCGAGATGGGATTAACTCTCTGTTTCCCTTTGTAACGTTTCGGTCCAACCAAGATGAGCGATCGGTCCCACTGAGTTCGCAATGCAAACTCTCTATTTCCCCTTCGTAACGTTTCGGTCTCACCGAGATGAGCGAATCGGTCACACTGAGTTTGCCTGACCAACTCTCTGGTTAGCTTATTACCAAAACTGGTCACACCGAGTTTGTGTAATCGGTCTCACTAAGATTACGTTATGCCCTAACCCTAATGAAATCGGTCACACCGAGTTGACATGTCGGTCCCACCGAAAATCCTAACGTTCACATTTTGAACTAAATTGGCCTGACCGAGTTTCATTATTCGGTCCCACCGAGTTTGGTGATTTGTGTGTAACAGTTAGGTTTTGTGTGGAGGCTATATATACCCCTCCACCCACTCTTCATTCATGGAGAGAGCCATCAGAACATGCCTACACTTCCAACATTCATTTTCTGAGAGAGAACCACCCACTCATGTGTTGAGACCAAGATATTCCATTCCAACTAAGGGAGTCCTGGATTAGGGGGTCTCCGGACAGCCGGACTATCTCCATTGGCTGGACTGTTAGACTATGAAGATACAAGATTGAAGACTTCGTCTCGTGTCCGAATAGGACTCTACTTGGCGTGGAAGGCAAGCTAGGCAATACGGATATGGATATCTCCTCCTTTGTAACCGACCTTGAGTAACCCTAACCCTCTCCGGTGCCTATATAAACCGAAGGGTTTTAGTCCGTAGGGCAACAACCACAACATACAATCATACCATAGGCTAGCTTCTAGGGTTTAGCCTCTCTGATCTCATGGTAGATCTACTCTTGTACTACCCATATCATCAATATTAATCAAGCAGGACGTAGGGTTTTACCTCCATCAAGAGGGCCCGAACCTGGGTAAAACATTATGTCCCTCGCCTCCTGTTACCATCCAGCCTAGACGCACAGTTCGGGACCCCCTACCCGAGATCCACAGGTTTTGACACCGACATTGGTGCTTTTATTGAGAGTTCCTCAGTGTCGTCGCCGTTAGGCTCGATGGCTCCTCCGATCATCAACAACGATGCAGTCCAGGGTGAGACTTTATTTCTCGGACAGATCTTCGTATTCGGCGGCTTTGCACTGCGGGCTAATTCGCTTGGCCATCTGGAGTAGATTGAAAGCTACGCCCCTGGCCATCAGGTCAGATTTGGAAGTTTGAACTACACGGCCGGCATCCGTGGAGACTTGATCTTCGACGGATTCAAGCCGCAGGCGGGCGCGCTGCACTGTTAGGATGGGTATGACCTAGCTCTGCCGCCAAACAGTACCCCAGAGGCCGCGCCCGCATTAGCTCCGACCCTCAGCTCGGAGCCAACTGCGCCAATCGAGGATGGGTGGCTAGACACCGCCTCAGGGGCTGCAGTCTCAACGGCGATCGAGCCGAACACTAGCCTAATCCTCTGCGAAGCCCGTGACTCCAAGGCGTCGGACTCTTTTTCGGACTCCGAACCGTCCGCGCCCCTGCCAATCAAATCCGATTGGGCGCCGATCATGGAATTCACCGCCGCGGATATCTTTCAGCACTCGCCCTTCGGCGACATTCTGAATTCACTAAGGTCTCTCTCTTTGTCAAGAGAGCCCTGGCCGGACTATGGCCAATAGGATTGGGATGCGGACGACGAAGAAATTCAACGCCCAACCACCACCCACTTTGTAGCCACTGTCGATGATTTAACCAACATGCTCGACTTCGACTCCGAAGACATCGACGGTATGGACGACGATGTAGGAGACGAACATGAACCAGCACTTATAGGGCACTGGAAAGCCACCTCGTCATATGACATATACATGGTGGATACACCCAAAGAAGGCAATGGCGATGAGATAGTGGAGGATGACCCCTCCAAGAAGCAACCCAAGCATCGACGTCAGCGGAGCCGCTCTAAGTCCCGCCAAAGCAAAAGTGGTGATACCGGCACAGGAGATAATAACACTCCGGATAGTGCTGAAGGCAACAACAATCCCCTCCAGCAAGATTTAGAGCAGGAGGATGGAGAAGCCAGCCCTCCTGAGAGAGCGGCAGACGAAGAGGAGGAAGATAACAATTACATGCCCCCTCCGAAGATGCGGCAAGCATCGGCGACGATGAATTCGCCGTACCATAGGATCCCGTCGAACAAGAGCGCTTCAAGCGCCGGCTTATGGCCACGGCAAATAGCCTCAAGAAAAAGCAGTAGCAACTTCAAGCTGATCAAGATCTGCTAGCTGACAGATGGACTGAAGTCCTCGCGGCCGAGGAATATAAACTCCAGCGCCCCTCCAAGAATTACCCAAAGTGCAGGTTACTACCCTGACTGGAGGAAGAAGCGTATGATACGGCTGATCGGCCACCTCGTGGCCGCAATAGAGAGGCATTCCAGCCAAAAACTCAGCCTCCACCCCGATGCCATTCACATAAAAAGGCCTGGGGAGATACGCCAGACCTGCGGGACATATTGGAGGACAAAGCAAATCATGCAAGATCGATCTATGGATCACGAAGGCGCACCACTCCGCGAGACGATAAACTTCATGCCGGATACAGTAGAAGCAAATCCGGCCAGGCCGAACACAGCGGGCAAGACCCATTCGAGTTGCATCGCGATATAGCCCAATACAGAGGCGCCACACACCCCTTATGCTTCACAGACGAAGTAATGGAACATCAATTCCCAGAAGTTTTCAAACCTGTAAATATTGAATCATAAGACGGCACAACAGATCCCGCGGTATGGATCGAGGATTTCCTCCTCCACATCCACATGGCCCGCGGTGATGACTTACACGCCATCAAATACCTCCCACTAAAGCTTAAAGGACCAGCACGGCATTGGCTTAACAGCTTGCCAGCGGACTCCATTAGCTGTTGGGAGGATCTGGAAGCCGCATTCCTCGACAACTTTCAGGGGACTTATGTGCGACCACCAGATGCCGATGACTTGAGCCACATAATTTAGCAGCCAGAAGAGTCGGCCAGGCAATTCTGGATGCGGTTCCTTACAAAGAAAAATCAAATCGTCGACTGTCCGGATGCAGAGGCCTTAGCGGCTTTCAAACACAACATCCGAGACGAGTGGCTAGCCCGGCACCTTGGTCAGGAAAAGCCGAAATCTATGGCAGCTCTCACGACGCTCATGACCCGCTTTTGTGTGGGAGAAGACAGCTGGATGGCTCGCAGTAATAACATATCAAAGAACCATGGTACCTCAGATACCAAGGACGACAATAGCAGGTCACGTTGCAACAAACATAAGCGCCGCATTAACAGCGAAAATACCGAGAATACGACAGTCAATGCCAGATTCAAAGGCTCTAAACCCGGTCAGCGGGAAAAGCCATTCAAACAAAGTATGCCAGGTCCGTCCAGCTTGGACCGTATACTCGATCGCTCGTGTCAAATATACTCGATCGCTCGTGTCAAATACACGGCACCCCAGACAAGCCAGCCAATCACACCAACAGGGATTGTTGGGTGTTCAAGCAGGCCGGCAAGTTGCTTGCCGAAAACAAAGACAAGGGGCCGCATAGCGATGATGAGGGGGAATCACGGCAGCCACACACCGGAGGACAGAAGAGGTTTCCCCCACAAGTGCGGACGGTGAACATGATATACGCAACCCACATCCCCAAGAGGGAGCGGAAGCATGCGCTCAGGGACGTATATGCGTTGGAGCCGGTCGCCCCAAAGTTTAACCCTTGGTCCTCCTGTCCGATCACCTTCGATCGCAGGGACCACCCCACTAGTATCCGTCATGGAGGATTCGCCGCACTGGTACTAGACCCAATCATTGACGGATTTCACCTCAGTTGAGTCCTTATGGATGGCGGTAGCAGCCTGAACCTACTTTATCAGGACACAGTGCGCAAAATGGGTATAGAACCCTCAAGGATCAAACCCACAAAAACGACCTTTAAAGGCGTCATTCCAGGTGTAGAGGCCCATTGCACAGGCTCAATTACACTGGAAGTGGTCTTCGAATCCCCGGATAACTTCCGAAGCAAAGAGTTAATCTTCGACATAGTCCCATTCCGCAGTGGTTATCATGCGCTGCTCGGGCGAACCGCATTTGCTACATTCAATGCGGTGCCACATTATGCATACCTCAAGCTCAAGATGTCAGGACCTCGCGAAGTTATTACAGTCAATGGAAACACAGATCGCTCTCTCCGAACAGAGGAGCACACCGCGGCCCTCGCAGCAGAAGCGCAAAGCAGCCTCTCAAGGCAATCAATCATTTCGGCGCTTCAAAGCCCGGACACCTTCAAGCGCGCTCGGAGCAATCGGCAAAATGACCGCCTGGCATGATCTGAGCTCGCGTAGCAATACGGCGCCCACCCAAATCCCAGCCCAACAACAAAACTCGTGCCACGCGTACATAATTACGCACTAAAAACACAATGGGCACAGGTGGGGAGGGGGGGGGGGGGACTGCGGCACGCCCCAAGACGCGGCTTAAACAGCACTAGGGGCTTCCCGTTTTGTAATTTTTCTCTTCTTTCAGGACCTTAATCTCTGGAAACACTGTCCGGCAGCACTATTGCCGAACACATGATGCAGCAACTGAGGGAGTCCTGGATTAGGGGGTCTCCGGACAGCCGGACTATCTCCATTGGCCGGATTGTTAGACTATGAAGATACAAGATTGAAGACTTCGTCTCGTGTCCGTATGGGACTCTACTTGGCGTGGAAGGCAAGCTAGGCAATACATATATGGATATCTCCTCCTTTGTAACCGACCTTGTGTAACCCTAACCCTCTTCGGTGTCTATATAAACCGAAGGGTTTTAGTCTGCAGGACAACAATCACAACATACAATCATACTGTAGGCTAGCTTCTAGGGTTTAGCCTCTCTGATCTCGTGGTAGATCTACTCTTGTACTACCCATATCATCAATATTAATCAAGCAGGACGTAGGGTTTTACCTCCATCAAGAGGGCCTGAACCTGGGTAAAACATCGCGTCCCCTGCCTCCTGTTACCATCCAGCCTAGACGCACAGTTCGGGACCCCCTACCCGAGATCCACCGGTTTTGACACCGACATTGGTGCTTTCATTAAGAGTTCCTCTGTGTCGTCGCCGTTAGGCTTGATGGCTCCTACTATCATCGATGGCGATGCGGTCCAGGGTGAGACTTTTCTCCCCGGATAGATCTTCGTATTCGGCAGCTTTGCACTGCGGGCTAATTCGCTTGGCCATCTGGAGCAGATTGAAAGCTACGCCCCTGGCCATCAAGTCAGATTTGGAAGTTTGAACTACATGGCCGACATCCGCGGAGACTTGATCTTCGACGGATTCGAGCTGCAGCCGGGCGCGCCGCACTGTCAGGATGGGTATGACCTAGCTCTGCCGCCGAACAGTACCCAGAGGCCGCGCCCGCATCAGCTCCGACCCTTAGTTCGGAGCCAACTGCGCCAATCGAGGACGGATGGTTAGACACCACCTCAGGGGTTGCAGTCTCAACGGCGATCGAGCAGAACACCTGCCTAACCCTCTACGCAGCCCATCACTCCAAGGTGCCGAACTCTTTCCCGGACTCCGAACCATCCGCGCCCCTGCCAATCGAATCCGATTGGGCACCGATCATGGAATTCACCGCCACGGATATCTTTCAGCACTCGCCCTTCGGCTACATTCTGAATTCACTAAGGTCTCTCTCTTTGTCAGGAGAGCCCTAGCCGGATTATGGCCAACAGGATTGGGATGCGGACGACGAAGAAATTCGACGCCCACCCACCACCCACTTTGTAGCCACTGTCGATGATTTAACCGACATGCTCGACTTCGACTCCGAAGACATCGATGGTATAGACAACGATGTAGGAGATGAACATGAACCAACGCCTATAGGGCACTGGAAAGCCACCTCGTCATATGACATATACATGGTGGATGCACCCAACGAAGGCAACAACGACGAGATAGCGGAGGATGACCCCTCCATGAAGCAACCCAAGCGTCAACGTCAGCGGCGCCGCTCTAAGTCCTGCCAAAGCAAAAGTGGTGATATCAGCACAGGAGATAATAACACTCCGGATAGTGCTGAAGACAACAACAATCCCCTCCAGCAAGATTTAGAGCAGGAGGATGAAGGAGCCAGCTCTCCTAAGAGAGCGGCAGACGGAGAGGAGGAGGATGACACTTACACCCCCCCTCCGAAGACGAGGCAAGCCCCGGCGATGATGAATTCTCCGTCCTAGAGGATCCCATTGAACAAGAGCACTTCAAGCACCGGCTTATGGCCATGGCAAATAGCCTAAAGAAAAAGCAGCAGCAGCTTCAAGCTGATCAAGATCTGCTAGCTGACGAATGGACTGAAGTCCTCGCGGCCGAGGAATATAAACTCGAGCGTCCCTCCAAGAGTTACCCAAGGCGCAGGTTACTACCCCGACTGGAGGAAGAAGCGTATGATACGGCTGATCGGCCACCTCGTGGCCGCGATAGAGAGGCATTCCAGCCAAAAGCTCAGCCTCCACCCCAACGCCATTCAAACAAAAAGGCATGGGGAGATATGCCAGACCTGCGAGACATATTGGAGGACAAGGCAAAGCATTCAAGATCGATCTACGGATCACGAGGGCGCACCACTCTGTGAGACGACAAAAGTCACGCGGATACAGTAAAAGCAAATCCGGCCAGGCCGAACACAGCGGGCAAGACCCATTCGAGCTGCGTCGCGATATAGCCCAATATAGAGGCACCGCACACCCCTTATGCTTCACAGACAAAGTAATGGAACATCAATTCCCAGAAGGTTTCAAACCTGTAAATATTGAATCATACGATGGCACAACAGATCCCGCAGTATGGATTGAGGATTTCCTCCTCCACATCCACATGGCCCGCGGCGATGACTTACACGCCATCAAATACCTCCCACTAAAGCTCAAAGGACTAGCGCGGCATTGGCTTAACAGCTTGCCAGCGGACTCCATTAGCTGTTGGGAAGATCTGGAAGCCGCATTCCTCGACAACTTTCAAGGCACTTATGTGCGACCACCAGACGCCGATGACTTAAGCCACATAATTCAGCAGCCAGAAGAATCGGCCAGGCAATTCTGGACTTGGTTCCTTACAAAGAAAAATCAAATCGTCGACTGTCCGGATGCGGAGGCCTTAGCAGCTTTCAAGCACAACATCCGAGACGAGTGGCTAGCTCGGCACCTTGGTCAGGAAAAGCCGAAATCTATAGCAGCCCTCACGACGCTCATGACCCGCTTTTGTGCGGGAGAAGACAGCTGGCTGGCTCGCAGTAATAACATATCAAAGAACCATGGTACCTCAGATACCAAGGACGGCAATAGTAGGTCACGTTGCAACAAACATAAGCGCCACATTAATAGTGAAAATACTAAGGATACGACAGTCAATGCCAGATTCAAAGGCTCTAAACCCGGTCAGCGGAAAAAGGTATTCAAACAAAGTACGCCGGGTCCGTCCAGCTTGGACCGTATACTCGACCGCTCGTGTCAAATACAAGGCACCCCAGACAAGCCAGCCAATCACACCAACAGGGATTGTTGGGTGTTCAAGCTGGCCGACAAGATAATTGCCGAAAACAAGGACAAGGGGCCGCATAGCGATGACGAGGAGGAGCCCCTGCAGCCGCACACTAGAGGACAGAAGAGGTTTCCCCCGCAAGTGCGGACGGTGAACATGATATACGCAACCCACATCCCCAAGATGGAGCGAAAGCGTGTGCTCAGGGACGTATATGCGTTGGAGCTAGTCGCCCCAAAGTTCAACCCTTGGTCCTCCTGTCCGATCACCTTTGATCGCAGGGACCACCCCACTAGTATCCGTCATGGCGGATTTGCCGCACTGGTCCTAGACCCAATCATCGATGGATTTCACCTCACTCGAGTCGGCAGCAGCCTGAACCTGCTTTATCAGGACACAGTGCGCAAAATGGGTATAGACCCCTCAAGGATCAAACCCACAAAAACGACCTTTAAGGGCGTCATTCCAGGCATAAAGGCCCATTGCATAGGCTCAATTACACTGGAAGTGGTCTTCGGATCCCCGGATAACTTCCGAAGCAAAGAGTTAATCTTTGATATAGTCCCATTCCGCAGTGGTTATGATGCGCTGCTCGGGCGAACCGCATTTGCTAGATTCAATGCGGTACCACATTATGCATACCTCAAGCTCAAGATGCCAGGACCTCGTGGAGTTATTACAGTCAATGGAAACACAGAGCGCTCTCTCTGAACAGAGGAGCACACCGCGGCCCTCGCAGCATAAGCGCAAAGCAGCCTCTTAAGGCAATCAACCAGTTCAGTGTTTCAAAGCCCGGCCACCTTCAAGCGCGCTCGGGTCAATCGGCAAATAGACCGCCTGGCGCGATCTGAGCTCGCATAGCAATACGGCGGCCACCCCAATCCCAGCCCAATGGCGATATTCGTGCCGCGCGTATATAATTACGCATTAAAAATACCATGGGCACAGGTGGGGAGGGGGCACAACTGCGGCACACCCCAAAACGCGGCCTAAACCGCACTAGGGGCTTCCCGTTTGGTTATTTTTCTTTTTCTTTCAGGACCTTAATCTCTGGAAACACTGTCCGGTAGCACTATTGCCGAACACATGATGCAGCAACCAAGGAGGCAGACAGCTATGTTATACAACAGAATTCCCAGGTTGATTACAGATTTCATATCATTCCTCAGCTCGCCCTTGGAAGGGACATAGTCCTACTCTTTGCTTATCACACTATCTGCATCACTCTGCTTTAACGCAATTTTTCAATAAACAATGCATGACATTACGACTATTATTGCATTCTTGTTATATATATATCTATGTGTTCATTAATGACGCCTTGCAACCGTACACTCTGGTACAGCCAATACACCAGGGGCTTACGTACCCCATAATGCGGTGTGAAAAGTCTGAACACTTTCACAAGTGCGGCACCCCGAACTTATAGCATTATATGCATCAGCTCCGAATCATGTCTTTGGTCAAATGTTGGGTTTGCCCGTCTCCTATGTTTTGGTACCTTACGTTCCGCTCTATCGGCTAAGGTAGCGCTAGGAGAACTACTGCGATTGTGCCCCGGTTCTGCCGGGCTGAGCACCTCAGTAGAGAAAGCTAAAACTGACTGTCATGATAAGGCGAGAGACTGGTCACTGTTCGCCGAGGTTTTTTCGAGTCCCTAAAGACTTATGCCGCTTAGGGTGAGGGGCCGGCCCTGTCTGGCTTACAGGCGTGTATCACGCCCCGAATTCGGCCTTCCGAATACCAGGGGCTTCGCCAAAATTTAAAATTATAGAATTCTATGGCTAAGTGAGAGTGATAAAGCATTATTAGTCCGGTTGCCTTGTTCATTGTGCTGAGCACCTCCCTCGAAGGACCCAAACATGGGAACAAGAGTGCTCAAGTTTATCCCGAACACCCCAGCACTCGTGGCATGGGGCCAAAAGCCGAGGACTAGCCATCTCTCAGATTGGATAAACAGCCAAACAGAAGGTAATATTTTAAATTCCAACAAGCGTTGCATAGCGCATATGAAACAAGTTTTCATACATACAGGATAAAGCGAGCAAGTCTCATTCAAATATTACATATTTTGGACACTCGTCCGCGATGAGACGGGCGCTCGGCAGAACACCCTCGTAGTACATCTTGGGGTGGCGGTGCTCCTTGCCCTCTGGCGGCCCCTCCTTAATCAGCTTCACGGCGTCTAGCTTGACCCACTTCAATTTCACACGGGCGAAAGCCCGGCGTGCACCTTCAATGCAGACGGATCGCTTGATGACCTCCAGCCGCGGGGAGGCATCCACGAGCCGCCTCACCAGGCCGAAGAAGCTGTTCAGAAGGGCGTCGCCAGGCCACAACTGGACTATAAAGCTCTTCATGGCCTGATCAGCCGCCTTATGTAGCTCGACCATCTGCTTCAGCTGGTCGCTCATCGGCACTGGATGTTCGGCCTCAGCATACTGAGACCAGAACAGCTTCTCCGTCGAGCTTCCGTCCTCGGCCTGGTAAAATTGTGCGGCACCGGACACACTGCGGGGCAAATCTGCGAATGCTCCTGAAGAGCTCCGGATTCGGGTAAGTAATCGGTAATTCACTTTTACATGCTTGCTTTGCATATAGAAAGCCTTACCCGCCGCTATCTTCTTCATCACGTCGATCTCCTGAAGGGCCTTCTGGGCCTCGGCCTTGGCACTCTTTGCGCTCTCACGGGCCGCGGCAAGCTCAGACTCCCGCATCTTCAAGTCAAGCTCCAACGCCTCGTGCTTCGTCACGAGAGCCTGGAGCTCTTGCTGCACCTCGCCCACCCGAGCCTCGTGCCTCTCTCGCTCGGTGCGCTCCTTGGCCGCTGTATCTTCGGCCTTGGTCAGCGCTTGCTTCAGGGTCGCCACCTCAGTCGTGGCCCCTGGCAAACATACAATTATCTTGCCATTTTGCAATCGCGTCCTTTTTTATATATACATATCTATAGACGGGGTACCCTTGTTCTCCTCGAGCTGCCTCTTGGCAAGGCCGAGCTCTTTCTTGGACCCCTCGAGGTCCTGCTTCAGTATGGCGACCTCCGCAGTTAGTGCGGCGGACGCCAGCAGCGAAGCCTACATATGCATATTGACATACTTATATTAGACTCCTGCGATATTATTTGATTCTCTGTTCGGCTTTTCCTTGTGAACACCAAACAAAGCATCAGGGGCTACTGTCTATGCGGTAATATTTCTACTACATTTTAAAACACTTACCTCAAAGCCTGTTAGAAGGCTGGCACAGGCTTCAGTCGATCCGCTCTTGGCGGACTGAACCTTCTGGATCACCGCACTCATGATAGTGCGGTGCTCCTCGTTGATGGAAGCACTGCGAAGCGCTTCTAATAGATTGTTCGGTGCCTCTGGATGGACAGAGGTCACCGGCACAAGCGTCCGGCCCCTCTTAGAAGGAGACCGCTTGCCCGAGCCCGGAACGGCTGAAGGGTCCGGCACGGTGTTCGGCTGAGGCCCGAACTCGGAGCTCTCGGGGCCCCCGTCCCCTCGGCTCCCAAAGTCTGGAAGGTTGCCTTGAGGCGCCTCCGGGACTGTCTCCCCTCGATCCGGTGCCTCTTGAGACAACACCTCGGTGTCATCGACAGGATGAGGGGAGGTGGCGGTCGGGACTGGATCACTATCCATGTCCGACGAGCCCAGGGAGCCGTCCGATGATACCTCGATATTGGCTCGTGGCGGCCTGCGTGATTATGTTCGGCGATTAGGGAAGGCAGTGCGACAAAGGAATCCTATGGGTTACTCTGGTATCCGAATACTTACGATCTCCCCGGGGGCTTGGCCCTGGGCAACCACTCGTCTTCGCCTTCGTCGGCGGTGGTGGAGCTGTCTGGAAGGAGAGTCCTTCCCTTCTTGGACCCTTTGCCCCCCCAGTTGGGGCGGCCTTCCTTTTTCTGTCTCCCCCAGTTGGTGGGGGGGGGCATCTTCTTCTTCCTCCTCCACATCTTCGGGGGAAGAGTGCGCCGCAGAGTCATCGGACGGTGAGTCCGACGACGCCTGGCGTCGGGAACTCTTTCGAGCTCACTTGGCCTTCTTGGTCTTCTCCGGCACCTTATAAGGGGCCGGAGTCAACATCTTCACCAGAAGAGCGTCTGCAGGGCCTTCGGGCAAGGGAGCCGGACAGTCGATTTGTCTGGCCATCTTCTGCCAGTCCTGTCAAAGGTACGGGAGTTTAGATCCCGCATAGAGTCAATCTATATAAAAAAAATAAGTATCCTATGAAAGGTAAAGCAGCTTACCGCACTGGCTTGGCGCTTCGCGCTGAATCCGCGATCCTCGATAATAGGGGGAGGGACCTCGGCACTTTTGAACAGCACCCTCTAGGCGTCTTCATGAGTTGTGTCGAAGAGCCTGTTCAGAGTTCGGTGCTGCGCCGGATTGAACTCCCACAAGGTGAACTCCCGTTGTTGGCACGGGAGTATCCGGCGGATGAGCATAACCTGGACTATGTTGACAAGCTTGAGCTTCTTGTCCACCATGTTTTGAATACATGTTTGGAGTCCGGCCAGCTCTTTCGAACTACCCCAGGACAGGCCCTTCTCTTTCCAGGAGGTGAGCCGCGTGGGGAAGCCAGATCGGAACTCGGGGGCCGCTGCCCATGCAGGGTCGCGTCGCTCGGTGATATAGAACCACCCCGATTGCCACCCCTTTATGGTTTCCACAAAGGAGCCCTCGAGCCATGTTATGTTGGGCATCTTGCCCACCATGGCGCCTCCGCACTCTGCCTGGCGGCCGTCCACCACCTTCGGCTTGACATTGAAGGTCTTCAGCCATAAGCCAAAGTGGGGCTTGATGCGGAGGAAGGCCTCGCACACGACGATAAACGCCGAGATGTTGAGGATGAAGTTCGGGGCCAGATCGTGGAAATCCAGGCCGTAGTAAAACATGAGCCCCCGGACGAAGGGATGGAGAGGGAACCCCAGTCCGTGGAGGAAATGGGTGAGGAATACTACCCTCTCATGGGGCCTGAGGGTGGGGATGAGCTGCCCCTCATCTGGGAGCAGGTGCGCGATGTCGTCGGGCAGGTATCTGGCTCTCCTTAGTTTCTTGACGTCTCCCTCCGTGACGGAGGAGACCATCCACTTGCCTCCCGTTCCGGACATGATTGGAGAAGGTCGAGGTGGGAAGTGCGGACTTGGGCGCTAGAGCTCGAGTGTGCGAAAACGGATGGGTAAGGGAGGAAGAAGGCGTGGATAGAAAGGTGAATCCTTATCCCTTTATATGGGTGGACGAAACTGAGCGTCCCCACTTGCCTAGTAAAACTCGCTTATCCCCCAAGCACCGCAATTGATGGCGCGGTTGGGTTACCCACGCCCGTATTGATGAGAATCCCGTAATAAGGGGACACGATCGCTGCTTTGACAAGACGTGTTGAAAAGCTGCCTCGCGTTATGTGCGGGGCTGGTTAAAAGAAACGATTCGAATAATCACCGAGCCATGACATAAGGTCATGCTGCCAAAACAAGCCAGCAAATTAGATCTGCGAAAATATTATTCTCTCTGCGGTGGAATGTGGAACTTATTTTGCAGGGTCGGACACTATCCTCGTATTCAAATTCTTCTGTGATGTATTCGGAGAAGGAACCCGCCTTGCAATGCCGAAGACAATACTGTGCGCCAGACTCATCATCATTGAAGCTTGGTTCAGGGGCTACTGAGGGAGTCCTGGATTAGGGGGTCTCTGGACAGCCGGACTATCTCCATTGGCCGGACTGTTAGACTATGAAGATACAAGATTGAAGACTTCGTCTCGTGTCCGGATGGGACTCTACTTGGCGTGGAAGGCAAGCTAGGCAATACGTATATGGATATCTCCTCCTTTGTAACCGACCTTGTGTAACCCTAACCCTCTCCGGTGTCTATATAAACCGAAGGGTTTTAGTCCGTAGGACAACAATCACAACATACAATCATACCATAGGCTAGCTTCTAGGGTTTAGCCTCTCTGATCTCATGGTAGATCTACTCTTGTACTACCCATATCATCAATATTAATCAAGCAGGATGTAGGGTTTTACCTCCATCAAGAGGGGCCCAAACCTGGGTAAAACATCGTGTCCCCTGTCTCCTGTTACCATGCAGCCTAGACGCACAGTTCGGGACCCCCTACCCGAGATCCGCCGGTTTTGACACCGACATCAACCAAGGAGGCAACCAACTACGTCATACCACGGAATTCCCAGGTGGATTACAGTAATGAGCGAAATATTCGATTTCATATCATTCCTCAGCTTGCCCTTGGAAGGGACATAGTCCTTCTCTTTGCTTATCACACTATCTGTATCACTCTGCTTTAACGCAATTTTTTGAATAAACAATGCATGACATGACGACTATTATTGCATTCTTGTTATATATATATGTGTGTTCATTGATGACGCCTTGCAACCGTACACTTTGGTACGGCTAACACACCAGGGGCTTATGTACCCCACAATATGGTGTGAAAAGTCCGAACACTTTCACAAGTGCGGCACCCCGAACTTATAGCATCATATGCATCAGCTCCGAATCATGTCTTTGGTCAAATGTTGGGTTTGCCCGGCTCCTATGTTTTGGTACCTTATGTTCCGCTCCATCGGCTAAGGTAGCGCTAGGAGAACTACTATGATTGTGCCCCGGTTCTGCCGGGCTTAGCACCTCAGTAGAGAAAGCTAAAACTGACTGTCATGATAAGGCGAGAGACTGGTCGCTGTTCGGCGAGGTTTTCGAGTCCCTAAAGACTTATGCCGCTTAGGGCGAGGGGCCGGCCCTGTCCGGCTTAAAGGCGTGTATCGCGCCCCGAATTCGGGCTTCCGAATACCAGGGGCTTCGCCGAAATTTAAAATTATAGAATTCTATGGCTAAGTGAGAGTGATAAAGCATTATTAGTCTAGTTGCCTTGTTCGTTGTGCTGAGCACCTCCCTTGAAGGACCCAAATATGGGAACAAGAGTGCTCAGGTTTATCCCGAACACCCCAGCACTCGTGGCATGGGGGCAGAAGCCGAGGACTAGCCATCTCTCAGATTGATAAACGGCCAAACAGAAGGTAATATTTTAAATTCAAACAAGCGTTGCATAGCGCATATGAAACAAGTTTTCATAAATACAAGATAAAACGAGCAAGTCTCACTCAAATATTAAATCTTTGGAACACTTGTCCACTATGAGACGGGCACCCGGCAGAACACCCTCGTAGTACATCTTGGTGTGGCGGTGCTCCTTGCCCTCCGGCGGCCCCTCCTTGATCAACTTCACGGCGTCTAGCTTGACACACTGCAATTTCACACGGGCGAAAGCCCGGCGTGCACCCTCAATGCAGACAGAGCACTTGACGACCTCCAGCCGCGGACAGGCATCCACAAGCCGCCTCACCAGGCTGAAGAAGCTGTTCGGAAGGGCGTCGCCAGGCCACAGCCGGACTATAAAGCTCTTCATGGCCCGATCGGCTGCCTTATGTAGCTCGACCATCTGCTTCAGCTGGTCGCTCATTGGCACCGGGTGTTCGGCCTCAGCATACTGAGACCAGAACAGCTTCTCCGTTGAGCTTCCATCCTCAGCTTGGTAAAATTGTGCGGCATCGGACACACTGCAGGGCAAGTCTGTGAATGCTCCTGGAGAGCTCCGGATTCTGGTAAGTAAACGGTAATTTACTCTTACATGCTTGCTTTGCATATAGAAATCCTTACCCGCCGCTATCTTCTTCATTGCGTCGATCTCCTAGAGGGCCTTTTGGGCTTCGGCCTTGGCACTTTTTGCGCTCTCGAGGGCCGCGGCAAGCTCAGACTCCCGCGTCTTTGAGTCAAGCTCCAACGCCTCGTGCTTCGCCACGAGAGCCTGGAGCTCTTGCCGCACCTCGCCCACCCGAGCCTCGTGCTTCTCTCGCTCGGTGCTCCTTGGCCGCGTTATCTTCGGCCTTGGTTAGCGCTTGCTTCAGGGTCGCCACCTCGGTCGTGGCCCCTGGCGAATATACGATGATCCTGTCATTTTGCAATAGCTTCTTCTTTTATACATACATATCTATAGACAGGGTATTACTTACCCTTGTTCTCCTCGAGCTGCCTCTTGACAAGGCCAAGCTCTTTCCTGGACCTCTTGAGGTCCTTCTTCAGTACGGCGACCTCTGCAGTCAGTGCGGCGGACGCCAGCAGTGAAGCCTGCATATGCATATTGACATACTTATATTAGACTCCTACGATATTATTTGATCCTCTGTTCAGCTTTTCTTTGTGAACATCGAACAAAGCTTCAGGGGCTACTGTCTATGCGGTAATATTTCTACTACATTTTAAAACACTTACCTCAAAGCCTGTTAGAAGGCTGGCACAGGCTTCAGTCAATCCGCTCTTGGCGGACTGAACCTTCCGGATCACCGCACTCATGATAGTGCGGTGCTCCTCGTTGATAGAAGTGTTGCGAAGCGCTTCCAGCAGATTGTCCGACGCCTCTGGATGGACAGAGGTCACCGGCACAGGCGTCTTGCCCCTCTTAGAAGGAGGCCGCCTGCCCGAGCCTGGAACCGCTGGAGGTTCCGACGCGGTGTTCGGCTGAGGGCTGAACTCGGAGCTCTCAGGGCCCCCGTCCCCTCGGCTCCCGGAGTCCGGAAGGTCGCCTTGAGGTTTCTCCAGGACTGTCTTCCCTCGACCCGGTGCCTCTTGAGACAGCACCTCGGCGTCGTCGGCATGATGAGGGGATGTGGCGGTCGGGACTGGATCGCTATTCATGGCCGACGAGCCTAGGGAGCCGCCAGATGATACATCAATACTGGCTCGTGGCGTCCTGCATAATCATGTTCGGCATTAGGGAAAGCAGTGTGACAAAGGAATGCTATGAGTTACTCTGGTATCCGAATACTTACGATCTCCCCGGGGGCTTGGCCCTGGGCAACCACTCGTCTTCGCCTTCGTTCTTGGCGGTGGAACTGTCCGGAAGGAGAGTCCTTCCCTTCTTGGACCCTTCGGCCCCCAGTTGGGGCAGCCTTCCTTTTCTTATCTCCCCCAGCTGGAGGGGGAGCATCTTCTTCTTCTTCCCCGTCTTCGGGGGAGGAGTGTGCCACAGAGTCATCGGACGGAGAGTCCGACGACGCTTGGCGTCGGGAACTCTTTTGGGTTCCCATGGCCTTCTTGGTCTTCTCCGGCACCGTATAAGGGGCCGGAGTCAGAATCTTCGCCAGAAGAGCATCTGCTGGGCCTTCGGGCAAAGGAGCCGGATAGTCGATCTATCCGGCCGTCTCCTGCCAGTCCTGTCAAAGGTACGGGAGTTTAGATCCCGCATGGAGTCAATCTATAAGAAATAAGTATCCTGTGAAAGGTAAAGCAGCTTACCGCACTGGCTTGGCGCTTCGTGATGAATCCGCGATCCTCAGTAATGGGAGGGGGGGACCTCGGTGCTTTTGAAGAGCACCCTCCAGGCATCTTTGCGAGTTGTCTCGAAGAGCCTGTTCAGAGTTCGGTGCCGCGCCGGGTCGAACTCCCACAAGTTGAACTCCCGTTGTTGGCACGGGAGGATCCGGCGGTGGAGCATGACCTGGACCACGTTGACAAGTTTGAGCTTCTTGTTCACCATGTTTTGAATACATGTTTGGAGTCCGGTCAGCTCTCCCGAACTACCCCAGGACAGGCCCTTCTCTTTCCAGGAGGTGAGCCGTGTGGGGATGCCAGATCGGAACTCGGGGTCCGCTGCCCATGTAGGGTCGCACGGCTCGGTGATGTAGAACCACCCCGATTGCCACCCATTTATGGTTTCCACAAAGGAGCCCTCGAGCCATGTTACGTTGGGCATCTTGCCCACCATGGCGCCTCCGCACTCCGCCTGGCGGCCGCCCACAACCTTCGGCTTGACATTGAAGGTCTTCAACCATAAGCCAAAGTGAGGCTTGATGCGGAGGAAGGCCTCGCACACGACGATAAACGCCGAGATGTTGAGGATGAAGTTTGGGGCCAGATCGTGGAAATCCAGGCCGTAATAGAACATGTGCCCCCAGACGAATGGGTGGAGAGGGAATCCCAGTCCGCGGAGGACATGGGTGAGGAACACTACCCTTTCATGGGGCCTGGGGGTGGGGATGAGCTACCCCTCATCCGGGAGCCGGTGCGCGATGTCGTCGGGCAGGTATCCAACTCTCCTCAGCTTCTTGATGTCTCCCTCCATGACGGAGGAGATCATCCACCTGCCTCCCGCTCCGGACATGGTTGGAGAAGGTTGAGGTGGGAAGTGCGGACTTGGGCGCTAGATCTCGAGTGTGCAAAAACGGATGAGCAAAGGAGGAAGAAGGCGTGGATAGAAAGGTGAATCCTTATCCCTTTATATGGGCGGATGAAACTAAGCGTCCCCACTTGCCTGGTAAAACTCGCTCATCCCCCAAGCGCCGTAATCGATGGCGCGGTTGGGTTACCCACGCCCGTATTGATGAGAATCCCGTAACAAGGGGACACAATCTCTGCTTTGACAAGACGTGTCGAAAAACTGCCTCGCGTTATGTGCGGGGCTAGTTAAAGGAAACGGTTCGAATAATCACCGGGCCATGACATAACGTCATGCTGTCAAAATAAGTCAGCAAATTAGATTTGTGAAAATATTATTCTCTCTACGGTGGTATGTGGAACTTATTTTGCAGGGTCGGACACTATCCTCGTATTCAAATTCTTCTGTGATGTATTCGGAGAAGGAACCCGCCTTGCAATGCCGAAGACAATACTGCGCGCCGGACTCATCATCATTGAAGCCTGGTTCAGGGACTACTGAGGGAGTCCTAGATTAGGGGGTCTCCGGACAGCCGGACTATCTCGATTGGCCGGACTGTTAGACTATGAAGATACAAGATTGAAGACTTTGTCTCGTGTCCGGATAGGACTCTACTTGGCATGGAAGGCAAGCTAGGCAATACGGATATGGATATCTCCTCCTTTGTAACCGACCTTGTGTAACCCTAACCCTCTCCGGTGCTTATATAAACCGAAGGGTTTTAGTCCGTAGGGCAACAACCACAACATACAATCATACCATAGCCTAGCTTCTAGGGTTTAGCCTGTCTGATCTCGTGGTAGATCTACTCTTGTACTACCCATATCATCAATATTAATCAAGCAGGACGTAGGGTTTTACCTCCATCAAGAGGGCCCGAACCTGGGTAAAACATTGTGTCCCTTGCCTCCTATTACCATCCAGCCTAGACGCACAGTTCGGGACCCCCTACCCGAGATCCGCCGGTTTTGACACCGACACCAACCATATGAATCTTGATCTCTAGCCTTCTCCAAGTTGCTTTCCACTCAAATCATCTTTCCACCAAATCCAAATCAGTGAGAGAGAGTTGAGTGTTGGGGAGACTATCATTTGAAGCACAAGAGCAAGGAGTTCATCATCAACACACCGTCTATTCCTTTTGGAGAGTGGTGTCTACTAGATTGGTTAGGTGTCACTTGGGAGCCTCCGACAAGATTGTGGAGTTGAACCAATGAGTTTGTATGAGCAAGGAGATCACCTACTTCGTGAAGATCTACCCTAGTGAGGGAAGTCCTTCGTGGGCGATGGCCATGGTGGGATAGACAAGGTTGCTTCTTCGTGGACCCTTCGTGGGTGGAGCCCTCCGTGGACTCGCGCAACCGTTACCCTTCGTGGGTTGAAGTCTCCACCAACGTGGATGTACGATAGCACCACCTATCGGAACCATGCCAAAAATCTCCGTGTCTACATTGCGTTTGCTCCCTGCAAACTCCTCCCTTTACCTTCATGTGCAATGTTTTACATTCCACTGCTATACTCTTAGACTTGCATGTGTAGGTTGATTGCTTGACTAGTGCTAAGTTGCTAAAATCTGCCAAGACTTAAAATTGGGAAAATGCTAGACTTTTATCTGGTCAAGTAGTCTAATCACCCCCTCTAGACATACTTTTGATCCTACAAGTGGCATCAGAGCTTTGGTCTCCATTTGCCTTGATTTCCATAGCTTTTGGTGATCACAGCCTTGGTTTCACAACCTAGGAGAGTATGGCATGTAGTGAGGGAAATTAACACCGTAGAGGTCCTTACTTTGATGGTACTAATTTTGCTAGTTGGAAGCATAAGATGAAAATGCATATTCTTGGACATAACCCCGCCATTTGGGCTATTGTGTGTATTGGCTTGCAAGGTGAATTCTTTGATGGGAGAGAACCAAACCATGAAGCTACCGCGGAAAAGTTGAAGATGCTTCAATACAATGCTCAAGCTTGCGATATCCTCTTCAACGGATTGTGCCCCAAAGAATTCAACAAAATCAGCCATCTTGAGAATGCAAAGGAAATTTGGGATACTTGATGGATATGCACGAAGGTACCGACTCTGTCAAGGAATCCAAGTTGGATGTGCTTCAAAGTCAACTTGACAAGTTCAAAATGAAGGATGGTGAAGGTGTCGCTGAAATGTACTCTAGGCTTGCTCTCATCACAAATGAGATTGCCGCCTAAGGAAGTGAAGAGATGACCGATAGATTCATCATCAAGAAGATCCTAAGAGCCTTCGATGGAAAATATGATACCGTGTGTACATTGATTCAAATGATGCCCAATTACAAAGATCTCAAGCCAACGGAAGTCATTGGAAGAATTGTTGCTCATGAGATGTCACTCAAGGATAAGGAAGAGCTTCACAACAAGTCAAGTGGTGCTTACAAAGCCTCATGTGATGCTCCCACATCATCAAGTGAGAAACACGCCTTCAATGAAGAATTGAGCCTAATGGTGAAGAACTTCAACAAGTTCTACAAGAGTAGAAGCAAGGAAAGAAGTTCCAAGTCAATGTCCTACAATGACAAAAGATCTTCGAGTCGTGAACATAATTGCGACAATTGTGGAAGAACCGGACACTACTCCAATGAGTGTACGGCTCCCTACAAAAGAAGAGAAGATTCACCCAAAAGGAGAAGTAGAAGAGAAGAATAACCACCAAGAGAGAGAAGGAGGAGAGATGATCGTTATGAACGAAGAACATCAGGGAGAAGAAAGGACTCGGAAAGGAAGGACAAGTCGTCAAGGAGCTACACAAAACGAAGACATCAAGCTCATGTTGGTGAATGGGTATCCGACTCTGACAATCACTCCGAGAGAAGTTATCACTCCGACTCCGAATATACTCAAGATGAAGGTGTTGCCGGTCTAGCACTTGTGTCAACCAACTCCTACGACATATTTGACTCACCAAATGAAGGAATTGGAAGATGCTTCGTGGCTAAAGGCCCAAAGGTATCACACCCCGAATATGTTGATTTCAATAGTGATGAAGATGATTTGCTAGGAGATAATGATTTACCCGTTGACAACTCTAGTTATGAAAACTAGGATGAACTTGTTATTAATCATGCTAATCAAGATAAAATGAATGACGATGATAAGAAGGAGATTGAGTGTCTAACTAAAGAACTAAACACTCTTAAGTTAGCTCATGAAACTACCTTGGAAGATCATCGAGAACTTTTAAAGACTCATGAAAAGTTATGCTTTTAAAAGCTCAACCTTGAGCAAGAGCATGGGTTCTTAAAGGCAATCAATGATGATCTTCGCAAGAAAAGTTCTTCTTACAGTGCCAAGCGTTTACTCTTGTCTACTTACATGCCACAAGTTAAATCTAGCAACAAGAGTAAGAAAGATTCTTCATCTAGTGGTAAAAATAATCATGTTAAATCCAATATTGTTGCTTCTAGTAGTTCTCTTGATTCCACTAATGACTCTCTTAGCCAAGTTACACGTGAGCAAGAAAATAGTTTATTGAGGGGAATTATAGAGAAAGGTGTTTACAAGAGCCTTGCCGGAAGTAAGAAATTTGAGGAAATTGTATGCAAGCAAGGAAGACACCAGAAGAATCAAGGAATTGGTTTTGAACGGAAGTTCAATGCCAATGGAGTTGAGTGGGAAGAAGATCAATATCCCAAGACGAAGTTTGATCCTCAGCAAGAGAAGTATGATCCTACTTCTTTCCAAGTGACACAAGCTCAAGATGATCTTCCACCACAGGACCATAATCTAAAAGGGAAGGACAAGCTTCAAGAGGAGATTGATGCATTTGAAGAAGCTCCAAAGGCCTTGGTCAAATGGGTTCCCAAGACTACATAAAGTATGACTACAACTCCAAGGATTCCCATCAAGATGATGTGGATCCCGAAGAAGAAGAACTAGAGAGTTCTTGAGGGTGACTCCGCCAACATACTTCACTCATATCTTTTGGCAAGGACATGTGCAAACAACTCCCACATCTTGCACTAGTTCTAGGAGTCACAAACCCTCTTGTTGGTAAGACAAGGGACAAGGTAACCTAATGCTTTCATGGACATCATCATATGTGAACATCACTCTATGTCTATGGATATCCTTGTTTGTTTCTTGTGGGACTAACCCGTGTAGGTATTGAAAGTGCAACACACTCCAATGGATTGCTCCGAATGATCTACATCAACATTGAGCATCTACATCTTCAACACCTACATGAAGTCATCATCGACAAAACCAAGGTTAGTTCATCCCTCTTAGGGGGGATATCACATCTAGGGGAGCTTTACTCTAATCAATTGAGCTAAAGCAACTCTAAAGGTGTGAGCACAACAATGCTTTTATGTAAAAGTGGCAACCCCACTTGTACTTAAACGATGAGTATGACCTACGATCAAATGTTCTCATTTGACTCCTCAGTCAATATACTCATATATAGATGACCTAGTCATCACCAATTGCTTGATAGATGCTAGAGTGTTTTTGCATGCTTTGTCACATATTTCATTTGCCATTTTATTGTGTGCGCATGTTGGTTGCATATTTTACTCATTCGAGGACATCCATTTGTTGCTTTGATTGTTTGGCATTTTCTCTTTTGCCAAGTGGATGGACAAGAATGCCTAAGAACCTCCTCTAGCTATCTATGCTTTTCTCGTCTGAAACTCTATTCATGCTACACCACAAAGTTTGATCAAGTGAGATTCGAACCACTCTGTGTGAGGAGCACTCGGAGTCCCCGATTCATCATAGACTTAAACTTCCAAAACCTCTTTGTGCATTTCGGTATGACCAAGTCATCCACTAAGGTCACACCGAGTTCACTAAGTTGATCTAGGTTTTCCATCTTGATGCAACTGATTTGAAATTTTCGGTCACACCAAATTGTAGTAACCGCTTGCGATTCTGCATCTCGGTGCCACCGAGTTGTTCCACTCGGTCACACTGATAGGGTCGGGATATATAAGCCCACATGTGAGATTTTGGAAATTTCTTCAAACTCCTCAGCCCATGCATGTCCTGCTCTACCTCCTCGGGTCTCCGGATCGTCTCCTTGCCGCCAACGACCTCCCGCCGCTGGTTTCTGTCGCCGTCAATGGAATTATGCTTCGCCGTTGTCGCCATAGTGAACTCCCGCCGAACTAGGGTATGGGTTCGACTCTTTGTGCTATTTCCTTACTCCGATTCATAGCACACTGCTTTGCTGTGATCTTTACCATGTATGAAAACAATCTATCCAGAGAAAACATCCTTTAGGTTAGGTTTGATTCGAAAATTTAGGGTTAGGTTTCTGCCGAACTCATCTCGGACCGACCGAGTTATTGTAGGACCTTGAAGTAGATGTGTCTAGAGGGGGGGGGGGTGATTAGACACTTAATGCTAAAGTTGAAATTTTTAAGCTTTTTCGGTTTAAGTGGAGTTTAGGCACAATTTCAACATTCACAATACATATCAAGCAAGCATGCAAAGAGTATATAGGCAGTGGAAAGTAAAGCATGCAACTTGCAAGAATGTAAAGGGAAGGGTTTGGAGAATTCAAACGCAATTGGAGACATGGATGTTTTTCCCGTGGTTCGGATAGGTGGTGCTATCCTACATCCACGTTGATGGAGACTTCAATCCACGAAGGGTAACGGTTGCGCGAGTCCACGGAGGGCTCCACCCACGAAGGGTCCACGAAGAAGCAACCTTGTCTATCCCACCATGGCCATCGCCCACAAAGGACTTGCCTCACTAGCGGTAGATCTTCACGAAGTAGGCGATCTCCTTGCCCTTACAAACTCCTTGGTTCAACTCCACAATCTTGTCGGAGGCTCCCAAGTGACACCTAGCCAATCTAGGAGACACCACTCTCCAAGAAGTAACAAATGGTGTGTTGATGATGAACTCCTTGCTCTTGTGCTTCAAATGATAGTCTCCCCACACTCAACTCTCTCTCATAGGATTTGGATTTGGTGGAAAGAAGATTTGAGTGGAAAGCAACTTGGGGAAGGCTAGAGATCAAGATTCATATGGTAGGAATGGAATATCTTGGCCTCAACACATGAGTAGGTGGTTCTCTCTCAGAACATATGAGTTGGAAGTGTAGATGTGTTCTGATGGCTCTCTCCACGAGTGAAGAGGAGGTGGAGGGGTATATATAGCCTCCACACAAAATCCAACCGTTACACACAATTTACCAATCTCGGTGGGACCGAATCAACAAACTCGGTCGGACCGAAATAGTAAACCTAGTGACCATTAGAGATTTTCGGTGGGACTGACATGCAACTCGGTAGGACTGATATGGTTAGGGTTAGGGCATAATGTAATCTCGGTGAGACCGATTTGGTAATAAGCTAACCAGAGAGTTGGTCAGGAAAACTCGGTGAGACTGATTACACAAACTCGGTGGGACCGATTTTGGTAATAAGCTAACCAGAGGGTTTGCATTGTAATCTCGGTAGTACCGATTGCTCAAACTCTGTGAGACCGATTTTGGTAATGGACATACACAGAGAGATTACAATCCCATCTCGGTGAGACCGAGATCCCTATCGGTAGAACCGATTTGCTAGGGTTTGGCAATGGCTATGACAAGTGAAACTCGGTGGCGCCGGATAGAAATAATCGGTAGGGCCGAGTTTGGCTTAGGTTTAGGTCATATGTGGAAGTGGGAAAGTAGCTGAGGATTTTGGAGCATATCATTAAGCACTTGAAGCAAGAGGCTCATTAAGCAACACCTCATCCCTCCTTGATAGTATTGGCTTTTCCTATGGACTCAATGTGATCTTGGATCACTAAAATGTAAAATGAAGAGTCTTGAGCTTTAAGCTTTAGCCAATCCTTTGTCCTTAGCATCTTGGAGAATTTCCCACAACCTTTAGTCCATGCCACTCCATTGTTGAACTTATCTGAAATATACTAGATAGAAACGTTAGTCCAACAAGAGATATGTTGTCATTAATTATCAAAACCACCTAGGGAGCACTTGTGCTTTCAATCTCCCCCTTTTTGGTAATTGATGGCAACATACATCAAAGCTTTAGATAAAGATATAAAGAACAACAAGTAAAGCTTTGGAAGGACATGTAACAAGCGTAGGCTCCCCCAACATGTATGCACTCATGTAAATGTGAAATATAGAGGCATGTGAGAGCATAATCGTGACAGAGTAGGCAATGTGTTACATGTATCTTGGCCATATGCATCAGAGCAAAAGATTATCAAGGAAAATACCTTCATGCTCATGAGTCCTTCTTGCAAACAGTATGTACATAAGCAAGAGTTCCTCATACTCATGATTTTGATGTATACACTTACCTTGTAGTCTTTAGCTGGCTTAGGATGGAATGAACCTGCACAAACAAGGTTAGATAACACAGGTACCTCCACTAGCCAGAGCAAACCAAAGAAGCCACAAGAGTACCAAGACTGGGATGACATGTAGAGAGTGAGTACAAGGTACCACATTGGATTCAACATGTCCCCAAGAGTAAAGATATGCAATGAATTTGACTGATTTCTTTCCCTTAGGTGTCTTGCTCCCCCTGAATCTTACATGGGATATTGGGAGAAGATAGGGAACATAAAATCAGAGCTGAAAGATACAAAAGGATAGAACTTAATGCAAATAAGCACATATGAACATGTCTTTCCCCCAAAAAGACATGTGACATCTCTCCTCTTGAACATCAAGCATCTGGGATCCTTGAGTATTCTCTCCCCCTGGAAATCTCTTTCTCCCCCTTAATAATTTCTCCCTTGTAGGTGATAAGCTTTGATGTGATCTCTCTCTCCCCCTTTGACATCAATTTCCAAGAAGGGCTTTCTGGAATCCGTCGTATAGGTTTGGTCCTTGAGACTCAGCACAAAGCAATGGATAAAACTATGATGCTTGTAGAGGACAAGATTCATTGAGTAGAGCTGGATCAGAAGAAATATAGAACAAGTGTCAAACTGTTTTTCCTGTTGTGAAGTCGGTGGCACCGAGTGACATGTTTCAGTGGGGCCGAAAAGATTCGGTTGGACCGAAAACTACAAGTCGGTGAAACCGAGTTCAACACAGAGAAAAACACTTGTCACCTCAGCTCACTAAACATGTAGGATCTCACAAAGATTTGCAATGAATTATCTAAAGGATTTGCAAGGAATTGAATGCAGAAAATGCAGAACAAAAATAAAAAGAAAAGAGAAGAAACTGAAAGATCTAGATGAGGAACACAAGAGAACTTCATCTAGAGTTGGGCGGTGACATAGTCACCTATGTTAGAGTATATTGACTTAGGAGTCAAGTGAGAACACTTGATCATAGGTCATACTCATCGTTTAAGCTCAAAATGGGGTTACCATTTTTCGTTTAAGCATCTTGATGTATTCACATCTTGTTGAGTTGCTTTGTCTCATGTCTTGGAGTAAAGCTTCTCTAAGATGGAATAACATACCTTGGGTGGTGGTGTGGTTCTTGCTCATGTAGTTGAACTTGTGTGGGTGCTCAAGGTTGATGTAGCTCATCAAGAGTTAGGAGCACCACTTGCAGTTTGAGTTCATCTACCTACATGGTTAGTTCTTGCAAGGAAGAACACTTGTGTATCCAAAAATGACAATCATGAAGCTCAACATAGAATTTGTCAAAGGATATGTTTGAATGGTTTTGTGCTTCCTTGTCTTCAACCACCATTGTGTAGAGACTTGGTGATGTAGAGACTGCTCAAGATGTGAGTGAGTCGCAATCTCATGGAATTAGATTCAACCAAGCACCTACATGGGTTAGACAACATGCAAGGTACAAATATATCCAAGACATAAGATAGTCATCATAAGAGATATATCATGGATTAGTCATAAGCTCATGTCTTGCATGTATCCAATGGAGTTCCTACTCCAAGTTCGAAGCATCAATAATGTTCAATTCACCTCTCAACCTACAAAATACTTTCTCATCAAGAGGTTTAGTAAATATATCCGCTAATTGCTTATTGGTGCGAACATGCTTAAGATCAATGTCACCCTTAGCAACATGGTCTCGAATGAAATGATGACGAACTTCAATATGCTTAGTTTGAGAATGTTGTTCAGGATTATGACCAATTTTGATAGCACTTTCATTGTCACAAAGCAGTGGAACATGTTTCACATAGATACCATAATCTTTAAGAGTTTGGGTCATCCAAAGTAATTGAGCACAACATGAACCAGCGGCAATGTATTCCGCTTCGGCGGTGGATAAGGATACCGAGTTTTGTTTCTTGGAAGACCAAGACACAAGAGATCTACCAAGAAATTCACAAGTACCCGAAGTGGACTTTCTATCAACCTTGTCTCCGGCATAATCCGAGTCGGAATAGCCAACAAGATCAAAAGAAGACCTCTTAGGATACCAAATGCCAAAGTTTGGTGTATGAATTAAGTATCTCACTATCCTTTTCACGGCCTTAAGATGACATTCTTTAGGAGCAGCTTGATAACGTGCACACATGCACACACTTAGCATAATGTCGGGACGTGAAGCACATAGGTATAACAAAGAACCAATCATAGAGCGATAAACCTTTTGATCAACCGGTTCACCATCTTTGGTCAAATCAAGATGTCCACTAGTAGGCATGGGTGTAGGCATACCTTTGCATTCTTGCATATTGAACTTCTTGAATAAGTCCTTGGTGTACTTCGTTTGAGAGACAAATGTACCTTCCTTAGTTTGCTTGATTTGCAAACCGAGAAAGAATTTGAGTTCACTCATCATAGACATCTCAAACTTCTCTGGCATTAGATTTCCAAACTTTTCACTAAAGAGAGGGTTAGTTGAACCAAATATGATATCATCAACATAAATTTGACATACAAATAGTTCTCCATTAACCCTTTTAGTAAAAAGAGTAGAATCAATTTTACCAATTTCAAAACCACTTGCAATAAGGAACTTGGTCAAGCATTTATACCATGCTCTAGGAGCTTGTTTAAGACCATAAAGAGCTTTGTGAAGTTTGTAAACATGATTTGGTTTCTTAGGATTGATAAAGCCGGGAGGTTGTTTGACATAAACTTCCTCCTCTATTTCACCATTTAGAAAAGCACTTTTAATGTCCATTTGGTACAAGCTGATATTATGGTGATTAGCATAGGCAAGTAAGATGCGAATGGACTCAAGTGTAGCAACAGGAGCATATGTCTCACCATAGTCCATACCTTCAACTTGCGTGTACCCTTGGGCGACGAGACGTGCTTTGTTGCGAACCACTTGTCCATCTTCATCTTGCTTGTTGCAAAACACCCATTTGGTACCAATGATGTTGTGGTTGTTGTCGGGCTTCTCGACCAATGTCCAAACTTGGTTTCTCTCAAAGTTGTGTAGCTCTTCATGCATAGCGTTTATCCAATCCGGATCTTCCAATGCTTCTTCAACCTTCATAGGTTCAATGCTAGAGATGAATGAATAGTTTTCACAAAAGTTAGCTAAACAAGTTTTTGAGCGAGTGATTCTCCCGGTTTGAATATCATTGTAGATTTGCTCGACGGGATGATCTTTGGCAATTCTTGCTCGAACTCGTGAGAGCTTTTGCTTGGGCCTTTGTTGAACATCTTCTTCATCTTGTTCTTCTTCTTGGCCTTCTTCATTGTTGACGTTGTCGTTCTCTTGTCGTGGTGGAGAAGGAGGTTGTTGATGTTCGTCTTGATGCATTTCCTCGTCTTCTTCATCTTGGTGTGTCCCACTTGTGGATGCTTCCGTATCAATTCTTGGTTCACCTTGTCGTGAAGTAGAAGCTTCCACTTGGACAGACGAGGTACTCTCCTTCACCTTCGTTGGACGAATTTTGCCAATAGGCAAGTCTTGGATTGCTTCTGAAGGGTCTTTGTCTCCTACATCGATTGGCAATTGCTCTACTTGCGAGCCATTAGATTCATCAAACTTCACATCTACCGTCTCTTCAACCTTTCGGGTGAAATTGTTGTAGACACGGTAAGTGTGAGAGTTTGAGCCATAACCAAGTAGAAAACCTTCATGAGATTTAGGAGCAAACTTTGAATGACGATGCTTGTCAAGAATGTAGCACTTTGAGCCGAATACTCGAAAGTATCCAACTTGGGGTTTGTTACCGGTGAGGAGGTCGTATGCCGTCTTGCCGAGTAGCTTGTGAAGATACAAGCGATTTGTTGCATGACAAGCTGTCTCAACCGCTTCTGCCCAAAAGTGCTTCGGCATCTTGTACTCATCAAGCATCGTTCTCGCCATTTCGATGAGCGTCCGGTTCTTCCTCTCAACAACTCCATTTTGTTGAGGTGTGTACGTAGACGAGAACTCGTGTGAAATCCCTTCTTCGTCAAGAAAGGTGTCCACATTTGCGTTCTTGAACTCCGTTCCATTGTCACTCCGAACCTTCTTGATCTTCACATCAAACTGATTTTGGGCCTTCCTAGCGAAGTTTTTGAAGATCTTCTGGACCTGCAACTTGTCATCAAGAAAGAACACCCACGTAAATCTTGAAAAATCATCAACTATAACTAGACCAAAAGAATTTCCACCGAGACTCTTGTAGGCGTTGGGACCAAAAAGATCCATATGAAGTAGCTCGAGTGGCCTCCTTGTGGTCATGATGTTCTTCACGGGATGCCTTCCTCCAACTTTCTTACCTGCTTGACAAGCACTGCAAAGTCTATCCTTATCAAATATGACATCGTTAACTCCAAGGATATGATTTCCTTTAATAAGCTTGTCAAGGTTTCTCATGCCAACGTGACCTGGTCGTCTATGCCACAACCAACCTTTTGAGGATTTAGCAATAAAGCAAGTTTTAGGTTGTGCCTTTTTAGAGAAATCGACAATGTAAAGATCACCTCTACGTATACCGGTAAAGACTATTTTATGATTGTCTCGACGAAACACTTGGCAATCTACCTCAGTAAATAGGACATTCAAACCGAAATCAGCAAATCTAGATACTGAAAGTAAGTTGTAGCCGAGAGATTCAACGAGCATGACATTTTGAATGGAACTATCATGTGAGATGGCCACCTTACCAAGGCCAACCACTTTACCCTTTGAATTATCACCAAAGGTGACATATTTTCGAGGGCCGTCATTTTCAGCAAGCTCACGAAACATCTCTTCATCTCCGGTCATATGATCAGTACATCCACTATCAAGAACCCATTCCTTTCCTCCTGACACATATCCCCGAAGATTTGCCATAAGACCAAAATGTCTCACTGCATCATCAAGATCGAAGTCACTATCATCATCATCATCATCATCATCATCATCATCATCATCATCATCATCATCATAGTATCCATGTTCATCATGATCTTGTGACTCATCATTTCCTAGAGAGGGTAATTCATTAGATAAATGATCATCAAAGTGGCCACCTTTATGAATTCTTATAGCTTTGGATATAATATCACTAATGATTCCAACATCTCCTTTAGCACGCTTGAGATTGGTAAGCTCAAATAGACAATCACCAAAACTAGGATCACTAGAGTTCATATTACTCAAGGCAATAGATTTATGGAGAATTTCATCCAAAATTTTCAAGGAATAATCGGGAAATCGTTCCTCAAGAAATTTCCATATAGTATAGGCACAATTAAGAGTAGGCAAACTAGCAATCAAATTTTTGGGCAATCCTCTAATGATGAGCTCAATAGTTCTAAGATTGCGAATTATGTCAATATCTTCATCTAGGGTAGGATGCAAAGGATCAATATGAGGTGCACAAGGGCTAGCAATATACTTGTTCAAATGATATTGATTGAAAATTACAAGCATCTCATTTTTCCACTCATGAAAATACTCTCCATCAAGAATAGGCACTGTATGTCTAAGACTCCCTAAAGTAGACACATCCATCTTCCTCCAATGGTGATTAAACCAAGGCAATGGAGACCAAAGCTCTGATACCACTTGTAGGACCTTGAAGTAGATGTGTCTAGAGGGGGGGGGGTGACTAGACACTTAATGCTAAAGTTGCAGTGTTTAAGCTTTTTCGGTTTAAGTGGAGTTTAGGCACAATTTCAACATTCACAATACATATCAAGCAAGCATGCAAAGAGTATATAGGCAGCGGAAAGTAAAGCATGCAACTTGCAAGGATGTAAAGGGAAGGGTTTGGAGAATTCAAACGCAATTGGAGACACGGATGTTTTTCCCGTGGTTCGGATAGGTGGTGCTATCCTACATCCACGTTGATGGAGACTTCAACCCACGAAGGGTAATGGTTGCGCGAGTCCACGGAGGGCTCCACCCATGAAGGGTCCATGAAGAAGTAACCTCGTCTATCCCACCATGGCCATCGCCCACGAAGGACTTGCCTCACTAGCGGTAGATCTTCATGAAGTAGGCGATCTCCTTGCCCTTACAAACTCCTTGGTTCAACTCCACAATCTTGTCGGAGGCTCCCAAGTGACACCTAGCCAATCTAGGAGACACCACTCTCCAAGAAGTAACAAATGGTGTGTTGATGATGAACTCCTTGCTCTTGTGCTTCAAATGATAGTCTCCCCAACACTCAACTCTCTCTCACATGATTTGGATTTGGTGGAAAGAAGATTTGAGTGGAAAGCAACTTGGGGAAGGCTAGAGATCAAGATTCATATGGTAGGAATGGAATATCTTGGCCTCAACACATGAGTAGGTGGTTCTCTGTCAGAACATATGAGTTGGAAGTGTAGATGTGTTCTGATGGCTCTCTCCATGAGTGAAGAGGAGGTGGAGGCGTATATATAGCCTCCACACAACATCCAACCGTTACACACAATTTACCAATCTCGGTGGGACCGAATCAACAAACTCGGTCGGACCGAAATAGTAAACCTAGTGACTGTTAGAGATTTTCGGTGGGACTGACATGCAACTCGGTAGGACCGATATGGTTAGGGTTAGGGCATAACGTAATCTTGGTGAGACCGATTACACAAACTCGGTGAGACTGATTTGGTAATAAGCTAACCAGAGAGTTGGTCAGGCAAACTCGGTGAGACCGATTACACAAACTCGGTGGGACCGATTTTGGTAATAAGCTAACTAGAGGGTTTGCATTGTAATCTCGGTAGTACCGATTGCTCAAACTCTGCGAGACCGATTTTGGTAATGGACATACACAGAGAGATTACAATCCCATCTCGGTGAGACCGAGATCCCTATCGGTAGAACCGATTTGCTAGGGTTTGGCAATGGCTATGACAAGTGAAACTCGGTGGCGCCAGATAGAAATAATCAGTAGGGCCGAGTTTGGCTTAGGTTTAGGTCATATGTGGAAGTGGGAAAGTAGCTGAGGATTTTGGATCATATCATTAAGCACTTGAAGCAAGAGGCTCATTAAGCAACACCTCATCCCTCCTTGATAGTATTGGCTTTTCCTATGGACTCAATGTGATCTTGGATCACTAAAATGTAAAATGAAGAGTCTTGAGCTTTAAGCTTTAGCCAATCCTTTGTCCTTAGCATCTTGGAGAATTTCCCACAACCTTTAGTCCATGCCACTCCATTGTTGAACTTATTTGAAATATACTAGATAGAAACGTTAGTCCAACAAGAGATATGTTGTCATTAATTATCAAAACCACCTAGGGAGCACTTGTGCTTTCAGTTATAAAAATTGGTCTCACCGATTTGGCATAGGCCATTGCACATGCGTTTTTGGTCTGATCGAAAATTGCAAATCGGTGTGACCGATTTCGATTCTCTGTGAAACCCTAGCAGTCCCGGTGCCACCGAACTGTGACTCGGTCTGACCGAGTTCACTAGTTTAGGTTCCAAAAATTGCTTCGGTATCACCGAGTTTAACAAATCGGTAGCTCTGAAATGCTTTCTGTGGAAAACTAAAACTAAGTTTTTGACTCATTTGTTTTTCAAAACTCTACAATTTGTGATGCTCATCCACTCTACCTCATCTACATCTATTCACAGGGTTTGCTATCAGTGTAATTGCCAAGATGTCTGACCAGAGTGACAGTCAGAACAGATCTGAAGAGCAAGTGCAATTGGGTGAGGGCACTAGTCCCTCAAGTACCTCAGATGATGGCAGCAGGTGCACTCCTATTAACTTGCCCAAAGCAGCCCCCAGGTCAAGGAAGAAGAAAACCTCAGATTCTAAAGATGAGGACTATGTGGCTACCGAGGAGGAAGTCAGCTCCAAGAAGAAGCTGCTGAAGAAAGAGTATGGCACAACTGCAACAACCAAGCCAGGGTTACATAAGAAGGCACCAGGAAAAGGGATTCCTATGTATAAGGCCAGAGCCTCCACTCAAGAAACTATGGAGTTCACTCATGAACCCAAAGAGGCTGGAGATGGCAAGAAGAGGAAGGAGAGGGTCAAGAAGACCACTTCCAGAGTCCTTGGGAGATCCTGCATGTTTAAAGATCCAACAGAAGAAGAGGAAGATGAAGAAGATGTTGCACTAGCTCCCAAGTCTCAGAAGCTTATGGGAGATGCTATCAAGTCAGGGGCTACCACATCAAAGCCCAAAACTGCTCCCAAAGCAACAACTCAAGCTCAGAAGCCCTCTAAGCCCAAGAGAAGCACCAGAAACATTCATGCAGAAGAAAAGAACAAGGCCCCAGTGCCTAAAGTTGAAGAAGAGGATGATGAAGCCCTTGTGCTAAGAAAATTGAAACCCAAGATTCCATACCACAATGATGCTCATCTTGTGGCTGAGGACATGCATATCAGGAAGGATTCAGGACTGAGATTGTGGAGACAGTCTGATCCCTATGCTGTGAGGAGGAGAACCGCGGTTGACTATAGGTTCCTCACAAAAGAAAAATAAGACTTCTATGAGACTATTTTGCTTGACAAGAAGCCAATTGTTTGTGACATGAGATGGGTTGATTGGGAATACATCAAAGAAAATGAAGATCACTTCCCAGGTGTATGCTACCTCTTGAGCACTGTCGTGAATCTAAGACTGACAGTAGAATGGGGGGTAGGTATGAGGAGGCAAGATCCTAGCTATGGCGAAGTTGTACACACGAGTTTTACGAGTTCAGGCCCTTCGCGGAGGAAGTAATAGCCCTATGTCTCGGTGCCGGGAGGTGGTCGACTGGATTATGTATATGTGTGTATGTTTGCAGAAGATGCGAACCCTTATGCCAGTGGAGGGGGGTGGCTTATATAGAGTGCGCCAGGACCCCAGCCAGCCCATGTTACAAGGATTTTAAGGTACATTAAGAGGAGGGCGTTACTGGTAACGCTAGCAATTAAGTGATATAAAGGCCTATTAAGTATATGAAGTAAATGTCCGACCGTTGCCGTGTAGAGTGACTTTAAGTCTTCTGTCTGTCGAGTGACAATTGTTGCGGTCGAGTGACATTGAATCTTCCGAGTGGAACGACTTGCAGTCGAGTGGATGATGATATCCCTTGAATGCTTCTAGATTTAAGATGATGTCCTAGGGGAGGGTGTTTATGACAGGCCTATGACCCCACCCTAGGTACATAGCTTCATCATTAGCCCCCGAATGGTTTGGGGCTTGAGTGGAGAAGGAGTTGAGAACACCTCTGATTCAATCTTCGCACTTCGGGAGCGTCTTATTGGGACCACACGAACAATCGCGATGACTTCAACTTCTTTTTCAATCGCCTTAATCCATTCTTGGTTCTGCCAAGTGAACTTTACTACGATGCTTTGAGTACTGGTATGGAAAAAAAATCTTCCGTCTGACAGGTTGCCCTGTTGTTCGCGGATATCATGGGATTCGTATTTTGGGGAAGCACGCGGGACGGAGGAGGCCGCAGTAATCGGATGGGATTAGGTGAGGCCGCCTCGATTATCATGCCACCTTTCTCGCCGCGTACCTCGCGTGTGACTGTTGCAAGATTTGATAGGATCTCCCAGACCCACAGGTCAGCCACTCGGAAGCGGCCTCATATAAGGTGCCGGATTGGGGTTTTCTGCACTGTGCGTTCCCATTCTCCTTCTTTCTCCTCCGCTCTCTCCACCACATCTGCCTCTACTCTCGGCGTCGTTGCTCCATTCGAGTTTCATCTGCAGCCATGGGGAAGGAGAAGACGGTGGCTCTGGAGCGCGCGAAGAAGGCGACGGCGAAGGTGATGGGGAAGAGGTCCAGCCGGGGCGGATCTTCGTCGAGGTCCGGCCTGCCGCGCGGCTGGATCCAGGGCGACTAGATTCGATCGACGATCAGCCAGGATGACATTGACGATCTGGTCGAGGGGGGGGGACGATTCCCCATGAATCGGCGCGGCTCTCGAAAGGCGAGACTGAACCACATCCACGAGAGGGTGAGTGCGTTCTCCTCGCCACCCATGTTGGTCGTGGATTTGCTTTGCCTCCCCATCCTTTTTTCTGGGGATTCCTGAACTTCTTTGGAGCACAACTCCACCACTTTACTCCCAACACCATTGTATATCTCGCTGCCTATGTGTCCATGTGCGAGAACTTCTTAGGTCGTAGGCCACACTAGGGTCTTTTCAAGCACATTTTCACGTGTCGTTCTCAGTTGGTCAAGAAGGCCAACCCGAGTGACGAGAGGATGCACATAATTCAGATGTGTGGGGGTCTTGGGATTCAAATGAGAGGCAAGAGCACTTTCCCAGCCATGATCCTTCCCGAGTCGGTCCAAGGGTGGCGGTCGACCTGGTTTTATTGCAAAGACCAGCCGACTCCAGGTCAGTCGACCAGACTCCCTCCTTTGTCCATGGCTCGGGCCGAGAAGCCTTCCGCCTTGAAAGTGATCCGAGAGGAGAAGGCGCATGTGAAGGTGTTGGTCGAGCGGGTGGTCCAGCTCGTTCGGGACGGCATGGCCGATATGGATCTGTTGGAGGTCTTCCTTAAACAATGCATCCAGCCGCTCCAAGCCCGTGACCATCCAATGTGGATGTACTCGGGTATTGAGGATTCCACTCGGATCCACCCGGAGGAGGTCGACGAGGACACGGTGGAGAAGTGGCTGAAAGGCATCACTGGCAACAAGGATAACCTAGGGGGTCCAGGAGAGTCCCTCCATTCAACAACTCGCGCCAACCAGACCAGGTCCGACTCTAGATTGCCGAATGTTTTCTTGATTCATCACGTAACCGCTTGTTGACAACCGAATAATTTTTGCCTCGCTTGTTATCTTTCAGGCCCTTACTAAGATGTACTCGATGCCCAACGGGGAGCAGGAGAAGGATCCGGAGGGGGAGGCAAGCGGGGGTGAGAGTGGTGAGTGGCACTCCGATGAAGAGGAGGACGAGGAGAGTGACGACCCGAGTGATGAAGAAGAGGTCGACTCACCCCCTTGTAGGGAAAAACGATCCAAGCACGCTCACGACCCGGCAAGCACCCACGACAAAGCGCCCGCACTGGCTGGTCAGTCGTCGAAGCGCCCACGGACGTCTTCTCCAGTGCCGACTAAGAGGGCGCAGAAGCAACCAAAAGTTGCACCGTCTGCAGCATCGACTGATAAGGCACCGACACAACTGAAAGCTGCGTCATCCAAACCGCCGAAGGCTTTGCCCAAGATCAAAGTGGTCATTCCTACTGTCTCTGGGTAATAATCATACTTGATCCTTTGGTTGACTCGGTGCGATAGATGCGACCGACTGAATTTTGAAATTCGCAGGGCTGCTACCTCCGGGACTTCCACCCGCCAGTACGAAGATGAAGAACTGGAAGATGCAGTCATCTCCAACCTAGGTACAACTCTCGTAACCCTGTCTTTGGTTACTTGGTCGATTAAATTCTGACGACTGATCTGGGGTCAACTGGTCTCTTTGCAGCCCCTCCCAATGTCATTGAGCTTCCAGATGATGACGAGGACGTGCCTCCTAGGCCCAGGAGGAACAAGAAGACACCAGTTGGCAAGACTTCTCAATCGGAACCGGCGGCAGAGCCAGTAGTTCATCATCTTGAAGATCTGAGCAGGGCTTCTGTTACTTTTGCAAATCCAGTGTCGAGTGTACACCCCACATTGTCGACTGTGCCAGTGCCTGCTTCAACCATCCAACTTCATACCTCAGAACTTCAAGATGCTGTGTCTGGACCATCAGTCCCATTCTTCACCGCCCATCACGTTCCAGAAAGCCAGGCGGACGCCGCTGCGGAAGCCATTCGCCATGCTAGCATAATGATGGAGCGGGTGAAGGTGGTGCACGAAAACAGTCAGGCTGCTTACGACGCTAGCGCGGCCCTCCGAGCCAATGTCCAAGTAAGTTGGCTTCCAACTGAACTTGTTCTATTAGGATATGCTACCTAAATACTTTTCTCCGTGTAATCTCTTGTCGTCCTGCACTTCACATCTGCACACCTACTGGGTGTTTTGTCATCTTTGTAGTTTTCGCTCTTCCACTCGGTCTGGGCGGACCATGTCGAGTGGGATCTGAACCAGTGGGGGCACGCTAAGTGCACCCACTGGGTGTAGTCCCCGAGACCGCAATCGACTGCTGGCAGTCGGTTGGGATCTGAGCACTTGGTTCTCTCTCTCTTCCTTTTTTACTTGGTTTGGGCAGACCATGTCGAGTGGAATCTGAACCAGTGGGGGCACGCTAAGTGCACCCACTTGGTGTAGTCCCCGAGACTACTGTAGAATGTTTGATTCTGCAGTAGTCTTAACGTTTTATTCACTCGGAGGTAAATAATCTTTGATTTTGTCCATTGACATGTCTTTTATTCATTGTAGAAGTCTTGTGCGCTTATCTCCAAGTTCCCCGAATTCGAGGAAAAGCAGAGGCAACTCAACCTTGACTTGGAGCTGGCCCGACAGAACTTAAAAAAGGCTCAAGATGAAGTTGCTGGTACGGAAGGTAACGGCCTGTCGACTGCTTATCTTGACCATCCTTCAAGTCATCCCTTTGCTCTTCTGTTTGACCCAAATGCGTATTTTGCATAGAAAATGAGGCTAGCTCTAGATAAGAAGGACCCGGACCTTGCAGCTGCGCAAAAGGAGGCTCAGGAGAAGACTGCTCTTGCTGACAAAAAGCTGGCTTCGGTTGGAGCGTTAGAGGAGGAAATAACCAAGCTGAAGTCGTCTCTTACTGAATCCAACCGAGAGGCGACTCGTCTGAAGAAAGATAAGGTGGAATTGAACGACTAGCTGGAAAGCATGTCTCGTAGGAGAAACGACTTGGAAGCTTATCTGAAGGCTCTCGCCAAGAAGCTCTTCCTTATGCTCGAAGGTACCCCTTTTTATCTGACTGTTTTGCTGTTTGTAAGTTACTGCTGACCAGCCGACTCATTAGCTCCTTGAATCTGCAGAATTCTGTCAAAACTTTGAAGAGGAAACTAGACGGATCGAGACGGGTTTGGATCCTATCCTTTCTCTAGTCGGTGATGAGGCTGCCATGAACGTGCTTCGACTAGAATCTCGCATCGCCGGTGTTACTAGCTATCTTGCTCGTCTGAAGGTGGCGGTGTCACGCATTGATACATCACTCTAGCCAAGGGCAACACTTCAGAATGATCTTGAGTCTCTGATGGCTCGACTCAATGAGGTTCCTGGTCGAGTGCAGGAATGGAAGAAATCTTTTGCCCGATGCGGTGCTGACGTGGCTCTGTCGCTGGTTAGGGTCCATTGCAAGGAAGCTCGAGAAGAGAAGCTGGCAGCTATCAAGGTTGCTAACACCAAAAAACACGACTTCCAATCCTTCATGGAAACTTTCATTGCTGCTGCCACTCGGATCGCTGATGGAATTGATCTGGACGAGTTCGTCGAGCCTGCAAGCCCTCCTCCTGCGGAGTGAACAAACTTGATACTCAGCCTTAAATTTGCCTCGGAATGCCGAGTGATTTTGTAATCGTTAAACTCCTTCGGGCTCGATGCCCGAGTACTTTTATCTTTGTCCCGAAACTTTTGAGATTTATTCAAACTTTGTTTATCTTCTGAATGTTCTTGCGTTTGCCTTCGAGTGGAACTTGTTCTTCACTCAGAGTATTCTTTGAACTTGAGATGCGATTCTGGGGAGGGTGTCCCAGTCGACCTGCACCACGTCGTCCTTGCGGATAGGGATGGAGCGCACGTTGTACTTGTGGCGTAGCTCCAAGGAGAGGGTTGCAGTCTACCTGCACCTCATCGTCCTTGCGGATAGGGATGGAGTGCACATTGTACTTGTGGCGCAGCTTCGAGGAGAGGGTTGCAGTCGACCTGCACCTCGCCGTCCTTGCAGATAAGAGTGTTTTTCAAACTTAGGCGAGTTCTGGACTGCAGCTAAGCCTCTGAGTGTGAGGGTTGCTCTCACTCGATAGGTTTTTTAAAACTTAGGCAAGTACTGGACTGCAGCTAAGCCCCCGAGTGTGAGGCTTGCTCACCACTCGGTAGGATTTTTCAAACTTAGGCGAGTACTGGACTGCAGCTAAGCCCCCGAGTGTGAGGCTTGCTCACCACTCGGTAAGATTTTTCAAACTTAGGCGAGTACTGGACTGCAGCTAAGCCCTCGAGTGTGAGGCTTGCTCACCACTCAGTAGGTTTTTTCAACCTTAGGCGAGTACTGGACTATAGCTAAGCCCCCGAGTGTGAGGCTTGCTCACCACTCGGTAGGATTTTTCAAACTTAGGCGAGTTCTGGGCTGCAGCCAAGCCTCTGAGTGTGAGGGTTGCTCTCCACTCGGTAGGATTTTTTCAAACTTAGGCGAGTACTGGACTGCAGCTAAGTCCCCGAGTGTGAGGCTTGCTCACCACTCGGTAGGATTTTTCAACCTTAGGCAAGTACTAGACTGCAGCTAAGCCCCCGGGTGTGAGGCTTGCTCACCACTTGGTAGGATTTTTCAAACTTAGGCGAAACGGATTCGCAGCTAAGCCCCCAAGTGAGAGGCTTGCTCATCACTCAGTAGGATTTGTTAAACTTAGGCGAAATGGATTCGCATCTAAGACACCCACTGGGGGATTTTAGTGTCGGATTTCGGGTTCCGGCAGACCCTTGAGGTTCGAACACTCGGGTGCGTGTGGAGATTTCGCCTCCTACCCACCTGCACCCCTCCGCCTCGCTAAGATTTGAGCTATGGAAAGAATAACACGAGGGACACAAGGTTTATACTGGTTCGGGCCACCGTTGTGGTGTAATACCCTACTCCAGTGTGTGGTGTGGTGGATTGCCTCTTGGGCTGATGATGATGAACAATACAAGGAAGAACAACCTCGCAAGGGTCTGTTCTTGGCTGGGGGGATGAACCGCTGGGAGGAGTCCAGTCACCCTTCTCTCTCTCTGTGTCTCTCTCTCTCTCTTCTCGATTGTCCCCTCTCTGAACCTCACCTCTCGTGGGTGGCTGGTCCTATTTATAGAGGCCCTGGTCCTCTTCCCAAATATCAAGCAGGTAGGGAGCCAACAATGGCGGGCTAATTTGAAGGGGGACAGCTAGTACCAGCTATCCTGACAAAAGTAGTCTTCGCCTGCACAAAGCTCTGGTGGTGACGCCGTCTTGGGCTCCACGATGACCTCCGTCTTGCAGTCCTCCTGGTCTTGGTCTTGTTGCACCGAAATGGCAACCTTTGCCTGATGCCTCGGTACTCCGCGGCTGCGCTTGCCCCCTTTGCACCAAAGGGGAAAGGAGGACACTGCGCAGGCTGGCACCCGCCTGGCGCCCTTGGTCGTCATGGCTTGCGTCATGGGCACCTCATGAGGTACCCCGCCTTGATCTCTCCGCCTCCTCGCGAGCTAGCCTGACGAGGCCGTGCCTGAGGAAGCTCCGTGTCGTCCGCCCCGCGAGGCTTGGCCCCTCGCGACGGTCTCGGGTCTGTGTTGATGAAGATGGGCCATGCCGGGCCCCCCTTTGAGCCACACCGCAGGCCGCAGGAAGGCAAGTCTGGGGACCCCCATTCCCAGAACGCCGACAGTAGCCCCGATCCCAAGGCGCGCCCAGGCTTGGCCGTGCAGGGAGGCGAAAGGGCAAGAGCGAAGCGCCGCGGGCCCTAACAGCTTGCGGTCTTGGGCGACGTGTGGTGGTTGATTGGACGTGGGCGTCTCCACTTCCCCATGGCGCCTCGGCAACTGCACGGATTGGACAAGTCCCTGCATGCAAAGCGGGTCATAATTACCTGCGATCGTGGGGGCCGTCGGTTGGCCCTCGCCAGCTATAAGTACGGATCGGCGTGCGCCCTTCCAGTTCATCCCCCCTTGCTTCTCCTTCTTCTTCATGGCCCCGTCGAGGGGGTTCTCGGCTGCAGAGAAGGAGAAGGCTCGCTAGGTTGAGCCCGCCTCTCCCCCGCGCAAGCGCGGCCGAGGGTGCCCTCGCAAACATCCTGTGGCCACCACGGCAGCTCCCCGCGGCCGTGGAGGCGATTTCCAGCACAGCGACGGGCGGATTGCTGCGGCCGGGGGCGTGCTTCGGCTGCGCGTCCCCCTAGGCCACGCTTTCGCGCTGCTGAGGTGCTGCCGGAGTTCGTCGTGTGGTCGGCGGAGCCGACTAGCACCCGGCTTCCACTTCCTTGCTTCCTCCTCAGCGAGCTCCCGGCCGGCGCCCCGGGCGGCCTCTGGCTTCAGGCCGACGGCTGCTACAGCCGGGCCTCATGGGCCTCACTGGAGGTCTCTGCAGCCGGGAGCCTAGCCCTGGCCCGCGGTTGGCAGACGTTTGCCCGCGCGCGTGGCCTGAGCCGTCGGTGCACCCTGCACTTCAAGTTCGATGGCGATGCCACCCTCTACGTGAGGGTGTTTGGGGAAGATGGTCGCCGCGCAGGGTGCTGCCCCGAGGGCGACGACCGCGGCTGGGAACCCAGCTCTGGCGATGATGGAGAGGGCAGCGCTCGTACGGCTGGCGGCACTCAGGGTTCCCGAAGCTTCTCCGGTTCTTCTTCAGGCGGCGACTCTTCTAGCGGTGGCCGCGGTCAGCCTCCACGCCGTCGTATCTGCTTGGGAGGTGGTAGCGTGTCCCCCCGCCGTCGCGCCCCGGTGAAGCGCGAGAGGGAGTCTGCCTGAGCCCCGGAGGCAGCTCGGGTCTTCCCTACGGGTCGGTGTGAGGCGAGCTGCGCCTGATTTGTTCTTTCTTTTCCTTTTTCCTGCGTAAAAAAGACAGTAGTGTGGAGCCCCGCGGGGGCGTGTTTGGGTTATTACTGTTAATCATCGTTTTGCTTCCGTTATCGTACCTTCCGGCTATGTGCCCGCGTGTGGATAGTTCCCGGCCCCAGCCGTGGGGGGCGACCGACCCAGGCCCTGTGTTTGTGTCGCGGTGCCCGTGGGGCACGGACTGGAGGGGTGCTCCTGTAATGGGCCCAGGTCGCGAACCCTTTGAACGACTAGGATAGGAACACTCGCGAGGGCGCTCGGCTGCGCTCCCCCCTCGCGAGGCCTTGCACAAGAGAAATCGAGGCAGGAGAGTGAAAAGTCGAAGAACCACAAGCCAAAGACGGCAACAACTTCAATAAAACTTCGAATGAGAAGGAACAAGCCAACTGCGGAAAGCAAATGAAAAGCCGCGTCCGGCACCTAATCTAGTCTTCGACGTCTTCTCACCAGCGCGGAGCTAAGTGCTGCCACTAGGCGTGGGAGGGAGCCCCAGGGCCTGAGACCGGCGCTCCTGAGACTCCGGGGCGTGTACAGCCCCAACTCATTATTACGTGAGTGTGTCACGGGCGGCGAGCTTCACAGGCGTTGGCCTTCTTCACAGGCTCCGGGCCTTTTCCAAAACGCGACAGCTTCATAGGCATTCGCCTTCTTCACAAGCTCTGGGCCTTTTCCAAAACGTGACAGCTTCACAGGCATTCGCCTTCTTCACAGGCTCTGGGCCTTTTCCAAAACGCGATAGCTTCACAGGCATTCGCCTTCTTCATAGGCTCTGGGCCTTTTCCAAAACGCGACAGCTTCACAGGCATTCGCCTTCTTCACAGGCTCTGGGCCTTTTCCAAAATGCGACAGCTTCACAGGCATTCGCCTTCTTCACAGTCTCTAGGCCTTTTCCAAAACGCGACAGCTTCACAGGCATTCGCCTTCTTCACAGGCTCTGGGCCTTTTTAGGGGTAGAACCTCCGGAGGTGCTGGATGTTCCATGCGTTCTGGACCGGCACCCCCTCCTGAGTCTCCAAGTGTGCGGAGCCGGGCCTGGAAACATGAACAACTTTGAACGGGCCCTCCCACATGAGAGAGAGCTTGTGCAGCCCCTCCCTGGAGAGAACCCACCTGAGCACGAGGTCTCCTACCTCAAGAGTTCTGGGGCGGATGTTGCGGCAGTGATATCGCTGCAGTGCTTGTTGGTACCTCGCCGCTCGCAGCGCGGCTTCTCGGCGATGTTCCTCCCCCAGCACGAGGTCCATCCCCCGCATGGCGTCCTGCTGCGCCTCGTCGAACGCCAGGACCCACGCGGAGCGACGTCTGACCTCGTGAGGGAGGACCGCTTCGGCTCCGTAGACCAGGAAGAACGGGGTCTCTCCAGTCGGCTTGGTCGCGGTTGTGCGGATGGACCACAACACGGACTGAAGCTCGTCGTACCAACCTCTGCCGCAAGCCTCCAGCTTCTTCTTGAACGTCCTAGTCTTGAGGCCCCTCAGGACCTCTGCGTTGGCTCGCTCGGCCTGGCCGTTGCTTCGGGGGTGCGCCACCGAAGCGTAGCATATCTGTGTTCCAAGGTTAGCACAGTATGTTTTGAAGAGGTTACTGGTGAACTGCGAACCATTGTCCATGATGATGCGGTTCGGCACCCCGAACTGGCTCACGATGCCCTTGATGAACTTGACCGCGGAACCCGCGAGAATGGTGCGGACAGCCTCTACTTCAGCCCACTTGGTGAACTTGTCCACGGCGACGTAGAGGTAGCGATAGCCCCCTGGCGCCCGAGGAAAAGGGCCCAAGATGTCCAGCCCCCAGACTGCGAATGGCCACGAAAGGGGTATAGTCTGCAGGCCTCCTGCTGGCTGATGGATCTGCTTGGCGTGGAACTGGCAGGCCTCACAAGCTTTCACTAATTCGACGGCGTCATTGAGCACGGTGGGCCAATAAAACCCACTGCGGAATGCCTTGCCGACGAGGGTCCGTGATGATGAATGATGTCCACAGTCTCCGCCATGTATATCTTCCAGTAGTTCCTTCCCTTGCTCCCTAGGGATGCAGCGCAGGGATACATCGTTTGGTCGCTTCCGGTAGAGCTCTCCATCCTTGATGCAGTATGCCGTGGCCTGTCGTGCCACTCGCTCCGCTTCCTCCTCCTTCTTCGGCAGGGTCCCTTGTGTTAAGTAACTCCGGAGCTCTGTGATCCAGCATCCCTCCTAAGGTTCCATCGCCAGGAGCAGGCGTGCTCCTGAGGCCGGGCCACAGGCCGGAGCTCACCTGGCAGGTGGCTGGGGGAGCTCCTCCCGAGGCTGAGCCGTGTTTGACATTGACGGCAGGGCTGAGGGCTTGAAGAGCCGCTCCTCGAAAACGCCAGGCTCCTGAGATAAACGTCTGGACGCCCGTTTGGCGATGTTGTCGGCCTCCTGATTGGTGCCACGGGGCACATGCTACAACTCCAACCCCCAGAACTGCTTCTCCATCCTACGGACCTCCGCAAGGTAGGCTTCCATGTGCTCATCTTTTGGCTCGTACACCTTGTTGGAGAAATTGACAAGGAGCTACGAATCACCCTTGATGGTGAGGCGTTTCACTCCCAGGACAGCTGCGGCCTTCAAGCCCGCTATTAAACCTTCACACTCCGCTATGTTGTTGGAGACCTTTTCACCTTGCTGGAAACAGAGCTGCACAGCGTAGTAGAGCTTGTCCTGAGTGGGCAATATAAGCACCGCCCCAGCCCCAGCGCCATGTCTGGAGAACGCCCTATCGAAGTACATGACCTAGCCTTCTGGCGCCTCGCTTCCCGGGAAGAGGGACCGATCCTCGTCTGCCTTGAGGCCTGGTGCCTCCGTCCATTCTGCCACAAAATCCGCCAACGCTGCTCCCTTGATGACTCTGGTCGTGCTGAATTCAAGCTGAAACGCTTGCAGTTCTATGTTCCACTCAGTGACCCTTCCAGCTGAGTTAGGACTCCTGAGCACTCTCTCCAGGGGGTATGACAAGACGACCTTGATGGGGTGACCCTGAAAGTAGTGCCGCAGCTTGCGGGAGGCCACCAGTAGCACGAGGAGGAGTTTCTGAGGCATGGGGTACCGTGCCCTTGCATCCCGCAACACTGTGCTGACGAAGTACACTAGGTGCTCAACGAGGTGGAGTGCGTCAGTGCTGGTGGCTCCCTTCAGAGACCATGGCGCCTCTTGAGGCGATGAGGCCTCCTGAGACTGGCCATATGGGAGAGGGGCCTCTTCCGCCTCCGGTGCACTCCTCTGCGGTGGCTGATCCTCCTCACCCACGGTGGTGGTTTCTGTGGGCCTTCCTTGTTCCTGTTCTGCCTTGTCCCGGGCTGCTGCCGCGGTTTTGATTCGACGCTCCTCTCTAACTGCCACCAAGGCTGCGCTGGCGGAGTAGGGAGTGGCGGTGAGGTAAAGCACCAGGAGCTCTTGAGGGCGTGGAGCCACCATGACCGGTGGGCTGGTCAGGTATCTCTTGAGATCCTGGAACGCCTTGTCGGCCTCTTCAGTCCACTCAAAGGGCCCCTTTTTCTTCATTAGCGGGAAGAAGGGCAGCGCTCGTTCCCCCAACTTGGAGATGAAGCGCCCTAGCGCAGTCACGCGCCCCATGAGCTTCTGCATTTCTCTGAGGGTCTTTGGCGGGCTCATGTCTTCCACCGCCTTGACCTTTTCCGGGTTAGCCTCGATGCCTCGGTGGGACACGAGGAAACCCAAGAGCTTGCCCGAGGGGACTCCGAACACACACTTCTCTGGGTTGAGCCGTAGGTTCACTGTATTGAGGCTCGCGAAGGTTTCCTCCAGGTCTTGTATCAAGGTCCTGGCCTCCCGAGACTTTACCACAATGTCATCGACGTAAGCTTCAACATTCTTCCCAAGCTGTGGGCCCAAGGTGATGTGCATCAGTCGCTGAAAGGTCGCCCCTGCGTTACGCAACCCGAATGGCATGCATGTGTAGCAGTACACCCCACACGGGGTTAGGAAGGCTGTATTTTCGACGTCTTCTACCTCCATCTTGATCTGGTGATACCCAGAGAAGGCATCCAAGAAGCATAACAGGTCGCATTCCACGGTGGAATCGACGATCTGGTCGATGCGGGGGAGCGGGAACGGATCTTGCGGGCATGCTTTGTTGAGGTTGGTGAAGTCAACACACATGCGCTCCTTCCCTCCCTTCCGTGGCATGACGACAGGGTTGGCCAACCAATCTGGGTATCGGACCTCGCGAATGACCCCAGCGGCTTCTAATTTGCGGGTCTCTTGGACGATGAAGGCCTGCTTTTCTGTGGACTGCCGCCTGGCCTTCTGCTTCACAGGGCGCACGTTGGGGCACACGTTGAGGTGATGCTCGATTACACTCCTAGGGATCCCTGCCAACTGGTCAGGCTCCCAAACGAATACCTTCTTGTTTGCGCGCAGGAACCCGACCAGGGCCTCCTCCTGCTCGGGTTCGAGGTTGGCGCCTATGGTGAAAGTGGTGTTGGTGGACCCGTCCTCATCGATGGGTATCTGCTTGGTTTTTGCCTTGTCTTGGGCGAACAATTGTTTCTTCTTGGCGGGTGCAGCCCCCTTGGGCTCGGGGGTCTCCAAGTCGGCGGGCTGCGCCGACGCCGCCGTCTTGAAGGCAAGCTTGAGCACCCGCAGCGCGTCTCCGGTGTCCCCACGCACAGTGAGGACACCGCTGCTCCCGGGAATCTTCATGAAGTTGTACGCCAGGTGCGTCGCGGCCATGAACTGGGCCAGCGCTGGGTAGCCGAGGATGGCGTTATAGGGGAGGCCGATGGGGGCGATGTCGAAGTCGACCAGCTCCGTGCGGAAGTTGTTGTAGGTGCCGAAGGATACTGGGAGCCGGATCTGTCCCAAGGAGCTGGATAATCCGCCCCCAACGCCTGAGAAGGGCCGGCTGGGTTGCAGCCGTTCCAGGGGTATGCAGAGGAGGTTGAAGGCCTCGACCGAGAGCATGCTGAGGCCCACACCGCCATCAATGAGAGTTCTGGTGACGGCCACCTGGCAGATGGTGGGGATGCACAACATGGGGAGCGCACCCGAGCAGGCCGAGTTGGAGGGGTGGTCCTCCGAGCTGAAGGTCAGGCTGGTCTCGGGCGCCGCCCGGTCAGGGAGAGCCCCCTGCCGCGTGGAAGCGGCGCTGACCCGGTGGATGAACGGCTTGACGTGGTGACTTGTAGGCGGCGCCTGCGAGCCGCCCAGGAGGGCCCCAACGACTGAGGGTGTTGGTGTAGCGCGATGGGCGAGGAAGAGGCTGCGGGGCTCTTCCCATGGGCCACGGAGGCTGCCGGCAGGTGGAGCAGCCATGTGCACGGAGCACCGGTGAGGGCCATGGGGAGCCAGTTGGCCACGACCCTATCGTCACGTTCGGCTTCGAGGAGGGCCTCCTCGCTCGCCAGCAAGAAGGCCAGCGGATCTGTCGCGCCGCCGTAGTGCGGCGGCGTCGTTGGCTTGAACTTGTCCGGCCACCGTACCCATTGCTGGGCTGGGGCCAGGGCTCGGAGCCCCCTGGCCCTCGTGCTGGCGCCGGCGGTCGGAGCGGGCGACGCGCTACTCATCGCGAGGCAGGCCGTGGCGGTGGTGTAGGATCGAAGGTATGTCTAGAGGGGGGGGGGGGTGATTAGACTACTTGACCAATTAAAACTTAGCCTTTTCCCAATTTTAGTTCTTGGCAGATTTTAGCTATCTTAGAGCAAGTCAAGCAATCATGACACAATTCAAGCAAGCATGCAAAGAGTTTATTGGCAGCGGAAAGTAAAGCATGCAACTTGCAAGAATGTAAAGGGAAGGGTTTGGAGGATTCAAACGCAATTGGAGACACGGATGTTTTCCCGTGGTTCGGATAGGTGGTGCTATCCTACATCCACGTTGATGGAGACTTCAACCCACGGAGGGTAACGGTTGCGCGAGTCCACGGAGGGCTCCACCCATGAAGGCTCCATGAAGAAGCAACCTTGTCTATTCCACCATGGCCATCGCCCATGAAGGACTTGCCTCACTAGCAGTAGATCTTCACGAAGTAGGCGATCTCCTTGCCCTTACAAACTCCTTGGTTCAACTCCACAATCTTGTCGGAGGCTCCCAAGTGACACCTAGCCAATCTAGGAGACACCACTCTCCAGGAAGTAACAAATGGTGTGTTGATGATGAACTCCTTGCTCTTGTGCTTCAAATGATAGTCTCCCTAACACTCAACTCTCTCTCATAGGATTTGGATCCGATGGAAAGAAGATTTGAGTGGAAAGCAACTTGGGGAAGGCTAGAGATCAAGATTCATATGGTAGGAATGGAATATCTTGGTCTCAACACATGAGTAGGTGGTTCTTTCTCAGAACATATGAGTAGGAATGGTGTATGTGTTCTGATAGCTCTCTCTTTGAATGAAGAGGTGGTGGAGGGGTATATATAGCCTCCACACAAAATCCAACCGTTACACACAATCTACCAATCTCGGTGGGACCGAATCAGAAAACTCGGTCTGACCGAAATAGTAAACCTAGTGACCGTTAGGAATTTCGGTGGGACTGAGATGCAACTCGGTAGGACCGATTCGGTTAGGGTTTGGGCATAACGTAATCTCGGTGAGACCGATCGCACAAACTCGGTGAGACCGAGTTCGGCAATTAGCTAACCAGAGAGTTGGTCAGGCAAACTCCGTGGGACCGACTGGCTCTTTCGGTGAGACCGAAAAGTTACAAGAAGGAAACATAGAGTTTACCTTGCATTCTCGGTGGGACCGATTCTCTCTTTCGGTGAGACCAAAAAGTTACGAAATGGAAACAGAGAGTTTGCAAGCCCATCTCGGTGTGACCGAGATCCTTATTGGTAGGACTGAATTGCTAGGGTTTGGCAATGGCAAATGACAAGTGAAACTCGGTGGCACCGGATTGAAAGAATCGGTATGACCGAGTTTGGCTTAGGGTTTAGGTCATTTGTGGATATGGAAAGGTGGTTGAGGATTTTGGAGCATATCACTAAGCACATAAAGCAAGAGGCTCATTAAGCAACACCTCATCCCTCCTTGATAGTATTGGCTTTTCCTAAAGACTCAATGTGATCTTGGATCTCTAAAATATAAAATGAAGAGTCTTGAACTTTTGAGCTTGAGCCAATTCTTTGTCCTTAGCATTTTGAGGGTTCCACTTTCACATCCATGCCATGCCAATCATTGAGCTTTCCTGAAATAATCATCTTGGAATAGCATTAGCTCAATGAGCTATATGTTGTTATGAATTACCAAAACCACCTAGGGATAGTTGCACTTTCAATCTCCCCCTTTTTGGTAATTGATGACAACATATAGATCAAAGCTTCGACAAATGATAATAAGCATGAAATATATCGTCGCTTTGAGAAGTATGTGATAAGTAAGAGCTCCCCCTAAATTTGTGCATATTTAAAATTTGCTTTGGACTGCAAATGCACAAGGAGTTAGAATCATGGGTTACTCTTCCATGTCACATACATCTTGGTGGAGCGCTAAAAAATGATAAGATTGAAATACATGCACTCATCACCAAGAATAGTGAATGATCACAAACGATAGATAGAATGATAATATTTAGCAAGCATTAAGCAAACATTAAGTGTAGATTATGATCAAACACATGATCATCGATGTCTCACGAATAATGACATAGTATCTCACACACAAGCAAACAAAGTTTGAAAAACCACCAAATAAAACAAGAGAGAATAAAAGCAACACTCTCTCTCGAAGCCTATGATCTATACATTTTCTCCCCCTTTGGCAACAAGTTACCAAAAAGTTCCTAGAAAATGCATAGTGCTAAGTCGACGCTCAGGCTTGATCTTTAGGTGGTGGTGGAGTCCGGAGCACGCCAAGGACGAAGCCTTCGGTAGAAGTGGTCGGAGTCGAGGCTGAAGTGGATGCTGGAGCTGGTGGAACTGAGGTTGTGGCTGGTGCAGACGTTGTGGCTCTGGTGTCAGCAACTGGCAGTGCAGACGACCTCGGACCTCGGGGCACCCTCGCAAAAGCATCAGTCGTGGTCCTGCCTCTCCTCTCATTCATGTCCTCCTGAAGCTGCTCCACGGCGGTCTGTATCTCTGTCACCTTGATGTCCATGTCATAGAACCTCTGTTCCACGATCCTCTCTAGGCTTGCCTGGTTTTGAGTCAGGGTGGCAAGTCCTTGCTCAATACGCAGGGTGGACACAATCAGGTAACCGAGCTGCTCTTGTTTGGTCTTCAAGAAGTAATCAGATGCCTCTGCTTGAGTAGGCATCCTGGCAGCTTTCTCCTTCTTCGCCTTCTCCTTTCGAGCTTGTGCATGGGCAGATGAGGGTTCATTCTCAGTCATAACCACTTGGTTATCCTCAAAATCTGGACGGATGGGCAGGTGTTCCTTATCCAATAAATACACGCCCGTGCCCATCTTGGAGTTGATGAGCTCCTGAATCTGTGGGGCATACCCACAACTCCTCTTCTGATCTGCAGCTGTCCTCTTGATTGTTTCCACAATGAGACTCATGACCTTGAATTTCTGAGGCACGTCAAAGACATGAAGCAAGTTGATCGCGTGACCTCTGATCATCTTGTGATCTCCAGATTTGGGCAGAAGGGTGTGCCTAAGGATCCAGTTGATCGTAGGCAATCCTGAGAGTAGATAGTGCACTGAGCCAAACTTGAACGTGTCGAGCGCTTCATTCGGGATCTCCTTGTACATGTTGGACATGGAGTTGTGATCCATCTTTTTCTTGGCATAAATGTCCAACTCATCAGCATGCTCCTCTGGGGCATTGATCAACTTCGCCCATTCTTCAACAGTGGATTGGTACCTTGTACCCTCTGACATCCATGTGATCCTGCCATCCGGATAAAAGTGTGCTGTGGAGTAGAATTGCATGATCAGCTCCTCGTTCCACTTTGTGAGCTTCTGCCCAACAAAGTCTGCAACTCCACACGCACTAAAGCTGTCAAAGACACCGGGGTAGTACTCTTCATTGTCCTTGATGTAGGTCCAGTCGACCCATCTCATGTCACAAACGATTGGCTTCTTGTCAAGCAAAACAGTCTCATAGAAATCTTGCTGTTCCTTGGTATGAAATCTGTAATCCACGGCAGTCCTTCTCCTAGAAGCATATGGATCTGCTTCTCTCCATTTCCCCAGCCCTGAATCTCTCCTGAGCTTCATATCCTCAGCCACAGGATGAGCATCGTTGTGGTCTGGGATCTTGGGCTTGAGCTTCCTAAGGACACTCTCTTCCTCTTCTTCGATAGCTTCAGGAACTGGGGCCTTGTTCTTTTCCGCAGCTGGGATGCTTCGTGTGTTTCTCTTTGGTGCACTCTTAGGCTTAGATGCAGCCTTAGGTGCTTCCTTGGGCTTGGATGCAGCTGTTCCTGACCTTATAACATCTCCCATGAGTTTGGCTGTCTTGGGTGCTGGTGCAGCAACCTCTTCTTCTTGTTCCTCCTCATCTACCATGATGGAGGACTTCCCAAGCACTATGGCTACAGTCTTCTTCACCCTCTCTTTCCTTTTCTTGCCCTCAGTAGCAATGGACTCAATGGGAGCAGGCTTCATAGTTGAAGCCCTAGCCTTTGACATGGGTTGCCTGCCTGCTGGCCTTTTGATTTTCAGGCCTGGCTTTGTGCCAGCTGCTGGCTCAGCTCTCTTTGATGTGGCCTCTTCCTCTACCACATAGTCTTCATCCTCAGAATCAGACGTTCTCTTCTTCCTTTGACGTGTGGCAGCCTTAGGCAGATTGCTGGGGGTGCTCCTGCTGCCATCATCAGAAGAACTTGAGGGGCTAGTGCCCTCACTCATCACAACTTGCTGCTCAGACACATTCTGGCTGTCACTTTGATCAGACATGTCGCAAACTGACTACTGACCCTGTGAATAGATTATGGATAAGATAGAGTGGATGAGCATCACAAAAAGCAGAGATTTTTGCAAAACATTAATTAAAAAACTTAGTTTTAGTTTTCCACAGAAAGCATCTCGGATCTACCGATTTTCAAACTCGGTGACACCGAAGCAGTTTTGGCACCAGAACTGGTGAACTCGGTCAGACCGAGTCACAGTTCGGTGGCACCGAGACTGCTAGGGTTTCACAGAATTCCAAAATCGGTCGCATCGATAAGTTATTCCCGGTCAGACCGAGTTTCACTTGTGCAATGGCAAAAGCCAGATCGGTGGGACTGAGTTTTTCAACTCGGTGGGTCCGAGATGGTTTCGGCGGAAACCTAACCCTAAAATTCTCGAATTAAACCTAATCTACGAGTTCATTGACTGGATAGGAGTGTTTCAATCGTGGCAAGAATCATGATGATCACAATGTGCTAGGAATCGGAGTGGAGAATAGCACAAAGATCGAGTCCATACCCTAGTTCGGTGGAGACTCGCTACGGCGGCAACGGCGGGGCAGAATTCCGTTGACGGCGGCGGAGACCAGCGACTGGAGGCTGCTGGCGGCGAGAAGACGATCCGGAGACCACGAAGGCAGAGCAGGCTATCGCGCGGGCGAAGAGGTTTCGGAGAAATTTCCAAAATTTTGCCCGTCACTATATATAGCCCGACCCTGTCGGTGTGACCGAGTGGAACAACTCGGTGGCACCGAGATGCAAAACTGTGTGCAGTTATTGCAACTCGGTGTGACCGAAAAGTTCAAATCGGTTGCACCGAGATCGAAAACCTAGATCAACTTAATGAACTCGGTAGGACCGAAAATGGAGTATCGGTCAGACCGAGATTCATAAAGAGGTTTTGGAAGTTTAAGTCTATGACGAATCGGGGACTCCGAGCGCTCCTCACACAGAGTGGTTCGAATCTGACTTGATCAAGTTTTGTGATGCAGCATGAATAGAGTTTGAGACAAGAAAAGCATAGATAGCTAGAGGAGGTTCTTAGGCATTCTTGTCCATCCACTTGGCAAAAGAAGAAAGCCAAACAATCAAAACAACAAGTGGATGTCCTCGAATGAGTAAAATATGCAACCAACATGCTCACACAATAAGATGGCAAATGAAATATGTGGCAAAGCATGCACAACCAATTCTAGCATCTATCAAGCAATTTGCGATGACTAGGTCATCTATATATGAGTATATTGACTTAGGAGTCAAGTGAGAACACTTGATCATAGGTCATACTCATCGTTTAAGCTCAAGTGGGGTTACCACTTTTACATAAAGCATTGTTGTATTAACATCTTTAGAGTTGCTTTAGCTCAAGTCTTAGAGTAAAGCTCCCCCTAGATGTGATATCCCCCCTAAGAGGGATGAACTAACCTTGGGTTTTGTCGATGATGACTTCATGTAGATGTTGAAGATGTGGATGCTCAATGTTGATGTAGATCACTTGGAGCTATCCATTTGAGTGAATTGCACTTTCAATACCTACATGGGTTAGTCCCACAAGGAACAAACAAGGATATCCATAGACATAGTGTGATGCACACACAAGATGATGTCCATGAAAACTTTAGGTTACCTTGTCCCTAGTCTTACCAACAAGAGGGTTTGTGACTCCTTGAACTAGTGCAAGATGTGGAAGTTGATTGCACTTGTTCTTGCCAAAATGATAAGAGTGAAGTATGTTGGCGGAGTCACCCTCAAGAACTCTCTAGTTCTTCTTCTTTTGGATCCACACCATCTTGATGGGAATCCTTGGAGTTGTAGTCGTACTTGATGTAGTGGAACTTGAAGTAGTCTTGGGAATCCACTTGACTAAGGTCTTAGGAGCTTCTTCAAATGCATCAATCTCCTCTTGAAGCTTGTCCTTGCCTTTTTGCTTGTAGTCTTGTGGTGGAAGATCATCTTGAGCTTCCGTCCCCTTGAAAGAAGTGTCATACTTCTCTTGTTGAGGAACAAACTTTGTCTTGGGGTATTGATCTTCTTCCCATTCAACTCCATTGGCATTGAACTTTCGTTCAAAACCAACACCTTGATTCTTCCGGTGCATTCCTTGCTTGCGCACAATTTCCTCGAATTGCTTACTTCCGGCAAGGCTCTTGTAAACACCTTTCTCTATAATTCCCTTCAATAAGCTATTTTCTTGCTCAAGTGTAACTTGGCTAAGAAAATCATTAGTGGAATCAAGAGAACTACTAGAATCAACAATATTGGATTTAGCATGATCATTGTTACTACTAGAGGAAGAATCTTTCTTATTCTTGTTACTAGTCTTGACTTGAGGCATGTAGGTGGATAAAAGTAAATGCTTGGCAATGTGAGAAGAACTTTTCTTGCGGAGATCATCATTGATTGCCTTTAAGAACTCATGCTCTTGCTCAAGATTGAGCTTTTCAAAGCGTAATTTCTCATGAGCTCTTAAAAGTTCTTGATGATCTTCGAAGATAGTTTCATGAGCTAACTTAAGAGTGTTTAGTTCTTTAGTTAGAGCCTCAATCTTCTCCTTATCATTGTCATTCGTTTTAGCATGATTAATTGATATTTCGCCATAATATTCTTCACTAGAGTTGTCAACAAGCAAATCATCATCACCTAACAAGTCATCTTCATCACTATTAAAATCAACATACTCGGGGTGTGTTACCTTAGGACCTTTGGCCATGAAGCATCTTCCAATTCCTTCATTTGGTGAGTCAAATATGTCGTAGGAGTTGGTTGACACAAGTGCTAGACCGGCAACACCTTCATCTTGAGTATCTTCGGAGTCGGAGTGATAACTTCTCTCGGAGTGGCTGTCGGAGTCGGAGCCGGATACCCATTCACCAACATGAGCTTGATGTCTTCGTTTTGTATAGCTCCTTGATGATTTTTCCTTCCTTTCTGAATCCTTTCTTCTTCGTGAGTATCTTCGTTCATAACGATCATCTCTACTCCTTCTCTCTCTTGGTGGAGATTCTTTGCTTCTTCTTTTTGGAGAATCTTCTCTTCTCTTGTAGGGAGCCGTACACTCATTGGAATAGTGTCCGGGTCTTCCACAATTATAGCAGTTTCGCTCTCAGCTAGAAGATCTTTTGTCATTGTAGGACCTTGACTTGAAGCTTCTATCTTTGTTTCTACTCTTGTAGAACTTGTTGAAGTTCTTCACCATTAAGCTCAATTCTTCATTGAAGTTTTGTTTCTCACTTGATGATGTGGGGACTTCACATGACGCTTTGTAGGCACCACTTGATTTATTGTGAAGTTCCTCTTTATCCTTGAGTGACATCTCATGAGCAACAATCCTTCCAATTACTTCCGTTGGCTTGAGATCTTTGTAGTTGGGCATCATTTGGATTAATGTGCACACGGTATCATATTTCCCATCCAAGGCTCTTAGGATCTTCTTGATGATGAATCTATCGGTCATCTCTTCACTTCCTAAGCCGGCAATCTCATTTGTGATGAGAGCAAGCCTAGAGTACATTTCAGCGACACCTTCACCATCCTTCATCTTGAACTTGTCAAGTTGACTTTGGAGCACATCCAACTTGGATTCCTTGACGGAGTCGGTACCTTCGTGCATATCAATCAAAGTATCCCAAATTTCCTTTGCATTCTCAAGGCGGCTGATTTTGTTGAATTCTTCGGGGCACAATCCGTTGAAGAGAATATCACAAGCTTGAGCATTGTATTGCAACATCTTCAACTCATCCGCGGTAGCTTCACGGTTTGGTTCTCTCCCATCAAAGAACTCACCTTGCAAACCAACACAAACAATAGCCCATACGGCGGGGTTATGTCCAAGAATATGCATTTTCATTTTATGCTTCCAACTAGCAAAATTAGTGCCATCAAAGTAAGGACCTCTACGGTGATAATTTCCCTCGCTAGACGCCATACTCTCCTAGGTTGTGAAACCAAGGCTATGACCACCAAAAGCTATGGAGATCAAGGCAAATGGAGACCAAAGCTCTGATACCACTTGTAGGATCGAAAGTATGTCTAGAGGGGGGGTGATTAGACTACTTGACCAATTAAAACTTAGCCTTTTCCCAATTTTAGTTCTTGGCAGATTTTAGCTATCTTAGAGCAAGTCAAGCAATCATCACACAATTCAAGCAAGCATGCAAAGAGTTTATTGGCAGCGGAAAGTAAAGCATGCAACTTGCAAGAATGTAAAGGAAAGGGTTTGGAGGATTCAAATGCAATTGGAGACACGGATGTTTTCCCGTGGTTTGGATAGGTGGTGCTATCCTACATCCACGTTGATGGAGACTTCCACCCACGGAGGGTAACGGTTGCGCGAGTCCACGGAGGGCTCCACCCACGAAGGGTCCACGAAGAAGCAACCTTGTCTATTCCACCATGGCCATCGCCCACGAAGGACTTGCCTCACTAGCGGTAGATCTTCACGAAGTAGGCGATCTCCTTGCCCTTACAAACTCCTTGGTTCAACTCCACAATCTTGTCGGAGGCTCCCAAGTGACACCTAGCCAATCTAGGAGACACCACTCTCCAAGAAGTAACAAATGGTGTGTTGATGATGAACTCCTTGCTCTTGTGCTTCAAATGATAGTCTCCCTAACGCTCAACTCTCTCTCATAGGATTTGGATCTGATGGAAAGAAGATTTGAGTGGAAAGCAACTTGGGGAAGGCTAGAGATCAAGATTCATATGGTAGGAATGGAATATCTTGGTCTCAACACATGAGTAGGCGGTTCTTTCTCAGAACATATGAGTAGGAATGGTGTATGTGTTCTGATAGCTCTCTCTTCGAATGAAGAGGTGGTGGAGGGGTATATATAGCCTCCACACAAAATCCAGCCGTTACACACAATCTACCAATCTCGGTGGGACCGAATCAGAAAACTCGGTCTGACCGAAATAGTAAACCTAGTGACCGTTAGGAATTTCGGTGGGACTGAGATGCAACTCGGTAGGACCGATTCGGTTAGGGTTTGGGCATAACGTAATCTCGGTGAGACCGATCGCACAAACTTGGTGAGACCGAGTTCGGCAATTAGCTAACCAGAGAGTTGGTCAGGCACACTCGGTGGGACCGACTTGCTCTTTCGGTGAGACCGAAAAGGTACAAGAAGGAAACATAGAGTTTACCTTGCATTCTCGGTGGGACCGATTCGCTCTTTCGGTGAGACCGAAAAGTTATGAAATGGAAACAGAGAGTTTGCAAGCCCATCTCGGTGTGACCGAGATCCTTATCGGTAGGACCGAATTGCTAGGGTTTGGCAATGGCAAATGACAAGTGAAACTCGGTGGCGCCGGATTGAAAGAATCGGTATGACCGAGTTTGGCTTAGGGTTTAGGTCATTTGTGGATATGGAAAGGTGGTTGAGGATTTTGGAGCATATCACTAAGCACATAAAGCAAGAGGCTCATTAAGCAACACCTCATCCCTCCTTGATAGTATTGGCTTTTCCTAAAGACTCAATGTGATCTTGGATCACTAAAATATAAAATGAAGAGTCTTGAACTTTTGAGCTTGAGCCAATTCTTTGTCCTTAGCATTTTGAGGGTTCCACTTTCACATCCATGCCATGCCAATCATTGAGCTTTCCTAAAAAAATCATCTTGGAATAGCATTAGCTCAATGAGCTATATGTTGTTATGAATTACCAAAACCACCTAGGGATAGTTGCACTTTCAGGTGGCGGAAGAGAAAACTCCGGCGCACCCCTACCTGGCGCGCCAAATGTCGGATTTCGGGTTCTGACAGACCCTTGAGGTTCGAACACTGGGGTGCGCGCGGAGATTTCGCCTCCTACCCACCCGCGCCCCTCCGCCTCACTAAGATCTAAGCTATGGAAAGAATAACCCGAGGGACACAAGGTTTATACTGGTTCGGGCCACCGTTGTGGTGTAATACCCTACTCCAGTGTGTGGTGTGGTGGATTGCCTCTTGGGCTGATGATGATGAACAATACAAGGAAGAACAGCCTCGCGAGGGTCTGTTCTTGGTTGGGGGGATGAACCACTGGGAGGAGTTCAGTCACCCTTCTCTCTCTCTCTCTCTCTCTCTCTCTCTCTTCTCGATTGTCCCCTCTCTGAACCTCACCTCTCGTGGGTGGCTGGTCCTATTTATAGAGGCCCTGGTCCTCTTCCCAAATATCAAGCGGGAAGGGAGCCAACAATGGCGGGCTAATTTGAAGGGGGACAACTGGTACCAGCTATCCTGACAAAAGTAGTCTTCGCCTGCTCAAAGCTCTGGTGGTAATGCCGTCTTGGGCTCCACGATGACCTCCGTCTTGCAGTCCTCCTGGTCTTGGTCTCGTTGCACCGAAATGGCAACCTTTGCCTGATGTCTCAGTACTCCGCGGCTGCGCTTGCCCCCTTTGCACCAAAGGGGAAAGGAGGACACTACGCGGGCTGGCACCCGCCTCACGCCCTTGGTCGTCATGCCTTGCGTCACGGGCACCTCATGAGCTACCCCGCCTTGATCTCTCCGCCTCCTCGCGAGCCAGCCTGACGAGGCCGTGCCTGAGGAAGCTCCGTGTCGTCCGCCCCGCGAGGCTTGGCCCCTCGCGAGGGCCTCGGGTCTGTGTTGATGAAGATGGGCCGTGCAGGGCCCCCCTTTGAGCCACGTCGCAGGCCGCAGGCAGGCAAGTCTGGGGACCCCTGTTCCCAGAACGCCGACATTTAGAACATATAAAAAAGGAACAACAATTATTTAAGACTGTAAAACTGCGTCTTTGATAACCAAACTAAAGGGTATTTCTTATTACATCTCAACAGTCTGAATGCTTAAGTGTAAAAGGGACGGAGCAACTCCGCATTCCAAGCACGTGGCTCGTCTTTATTATGCTCGACGTTGTAGAGGTGGTACGCTCCGTTGTGGAGCACTCTGATGATGATGAAAGGACCTTCCCAAGTAGGGGCGAGCTTGTGTGGCTTCTGTTGATCCACTCAAAGAACCAAATCTCCTTCCTGAAATGCTCGACCTCTCACGTTTCTGGCATGGAATCGACGCAGGTCTTGCTGATAAATGGTCGATCAGATCAAAGCCATCTCTCTTTCCTCTTCCAGGTGGTCAACTGCGTCTTGCCGAGCCTGTTCTGCTTCATTTTCTGAGAAGAGCTTGACTCTGGGTGCATTGTGAAGCAAGTCACTCGGAAGCATAGCTTCAGCTCCATAGACCAAGAAGAATGGGGTTCGACCAGTCGACCGATTCGGAGTCGTCCTCAAACCCCAAAAGTACTGATGGAAGTTCATCGACCCAGGCTCCTGCCGCATGCTTGAGATCACGCATCAATCGGGGTTTCAGTCCTTTGAGGATTAACCTGTTTGCTCTTTCAGCTTTTCCATTCGACTAGGGGTGGGCGACTGAAGCATAGTCGACTCGAGTGCCTTGGGAAGCACAGAAGGCTCCGAACTCATCCGAATCAAAGTTCGAGCCATTGTCAGTGATGATGCTGTGCGGAACACCATATCTGAATGTCAGCTCTCTGATGAAACTGACTGCAGTACTATCTTCAAGACTCTTTATAAGTTTGGCTTCAATCCATTTTGTGAATTTGTCGATTGCCACGAGTACACGAGTGAAGCCGCTCCTACCTGTTCTCAGAGGTCCAACCATGTCCAAACCCCAACCAACAAAGGGCCAGACGAGCGGAATGGTCTTCAGGGCTGACGCAGGCTTGTGAGACATGTTGGAGTAAAACTGGCAACCTTCGCATTTGTCGACTATTTCTTGTGCCATCTCATTTGCCTGTGGCCAATAAAATCCTACTTGGTATGCTTTGGCCACAATGGTCCGAGAGGATGCATGGTGACCATAGGTCCTCGACTGGATATCGTTTAAGATCACTTGACCTTCCTCTGGTGTTATGCATTTCTGGCTGACTCCAGTTACACTTTCTCTGAACAGCTGCCCTCTTATCATAGTAAAAGCTTTGGATCGGCGGACGATCTGTCGGGCCTCTTCTTCGTCCTCTGGGAGTTCCTTCCTGAGGATGTACATAATGTACGATACTGTCTAGTCGGGAGTGATGACCAAAGCCTCCATGATCAAGTCGACCACGGCCGGGACTTCGACTTCAGTCGGATCAGTGGCGCTCTTTGGTTGCGGGGGCTCTTCAGTGAAAGGATCTTCTTGGACTGAAGGTGTGTGAATATGCTCCAAAAACACATTACTGGGAATGGCTTCCCTCTTGGAACCTATCTTCGCCAAATCATCTGCTGCTTGATTTTTCAGTCGGGGTACATGATGGAGTTCTAAACCTTCAAACTTTTTCTCAAGCTTTCTCACCGCATTGTAGTATCCAGTCATAGCTGGGCTTCTGACGTCCCACTCCTTCATCACTTGATTCACCACCAAATCTGAGTCGCGGTAGACCATGAGGCGACAGACACCGAGTGAAATGGCCATACGCAAACCGTACAATAGTGCCTCATATTCAGCTTCTTTGTTGGAGGAATCAAAATGAATTTGGAGAACATAGTGGAGCTTGTCGCCTTGGGGGGATACCAATACCACCCCAACACCAGAACCATTCAACATCTTGGATCCATCAAAGAACATGGTCCAGTGGTCCAAGTGAATCTGAGTCGGCAATTGCTGTTCGATCCACTCGGCGAGGAAATCTGCCATTGCCTGGGACTTGATAGCTTTCTTTGCCTCAAACTTGATATCTAAGGGAAGGAGTTCAATCGCCCATTTTGCCACTCGACCAGTTGCATCTCTGCTATTCAGAATTTCTGACAATGGTGTGTCGCTGACGACTGTAATGGAGTGATTAGAGAAATAATGTGGAACCTTCTTCGTGGTCATGTAAATCCCATAAACAATCTTCTGATAATGCAGATATCTTTGCTTGGATGGAGTTAAAACTTCAGAAACATAGTATACTGGGCACTGAACTTTATAGGATTTTCCTTCTTCTTCTCGCTCGACTGTGAGTACTATACTGACAACTTGTCTAGTGGCTGCAATGTAAAGCAGTAAAGGTTCTTTACTGATTGGGGCAGCAAGCACCGACTGGGTGGAAAGTAGGGCTTTGAGATTGGCAAACGCTGCATCAGCTTCAGGAGTCCACTCAAATTTGTCAGATTTCTTCATCAGTCGGTAAAGAGGCAATGCCTTTTCACCGAGGCAAGAGATGAATCGACTCAAGGCGGCCAAACAACCAGTAAGCTTCTGGACATCATGCACGCGCACAGGGCACTTCATCCGGAGTATAGCACCAACTTTCTCTGGGTTCGCGTCGATCCCTTGTTCGGAAACGAGGAAACCGAGCAACTTTCCCCCAGGAACTCCGAAAGTACACTTTGATGGGTTAAGCTTGATATCATACCTTCTTAGGTTGGCAAAGGTTTCAACAAGGTCAGTCAGCAGGTCGGAACCTTCACGTGACTTGACCACAATGTCATCCATGTATGCTTCCACATTCCAACTGATTTGAGTGAGCAGGCACTTCTGAATCATCCGCATGAATGTGGCCCCGACATTCTTGAGACCGAATGGCATGGTGACATAGCAAAATCACCCGAATGGGGTGATGAAAGCTGTTTTTATCTCATCTGGACCATACAGTCGGATGTGATGATACCCTGAATAGGCATCCAAAAAAGACAAACGCTCACACCCCATAGTCGAGTCGACTATTTGGTCGATGCGAGGGAGAGGAAAATGGTATTTTGGGCAGGTCCGATTGATATGCTTGAAGTCAATGCACATGCAAAGTGAGTCATCCTTCTTGGGGACCATGATAACATTGGCGAGCCACTCGGAGCGGTAAATTTCTCGGATGAACTCAGCTGCTAGGAGCCGAGCCACTTCCTCACCAATTGCTTTTCTCTTCTGTACGGCGGACCGTAGGAGATGTTCTTTGACTGGTTTCACTTTTGGGTCGACTCACAAACGATGCTCAGCCAGTCCCCTGGGTGCACCCGGCATGTCAGAAGGTTTCCATGCAAACATGTCTCAATTCTCGCGGAGGAACTGGATGATCGCTTCTTCCTATTTGCCGTCGAGTGTTGTCGAGATATGAGTAGGAGCAGCATTAGAATCGGTCGGGTGAATATGAATCGGCTTGGTTTCACCAGATGACTGAAATGCAAAATTAGTGGCAGGCTTCTTGGAACACAGCAAATCACTTGGATCCGCATTCTTTTGGTATTCTTGCATTTCAACTGCTGCCATCTGTGCATCAGTTATTTTTGAGCCCTTGTGGAAGCACTCTTCTGCTTTATGCCGATTGCCAGTGATAGTGATCACTCCTCTAGGACCAGGCATTTTCAATTTGAGGTACACGTAACATGGTCGAGCCATGAAACGTGCATAGGCATGCCTACCCAGAATGGCATGGTAAGCACTCTTGAAATCCACTACTTCAAACGTCAACTTTTCTTTGTGGTAATTCTTGGAATCACCGAAAACCACATCAAGGGTGATTTGGCCGAGTGATTTAGCCTTCTTACCAGATATAACGCCATGGAAACTCATGTTGCTTTCACTAAGCTTGGACATCGGAATGCCCATTCCCTTCAAAGTTTCAGCATAAAGGATATTCAGACCGCTGCCACCGTCCATCAGCACTTTGGTCAGTCGAGTGCCCTCTACAACTGGGTCGACCACCAACACTTGCCTCCCAGGGGTGGCTATGCGCGCTGGGTGATCTGACTAGTCGAATGTGATGGCAGTCTGAGACCACTTCAAATAACTTGGTGTTGCTGGAGCCACCATGTTTACCTCTCTATTGATAACTTTTAGTCGACTCTTGCTTTCAACATCAGCAAAAATCATCAGAGTGGAATTGACATTGGGAAAACCATCATCATCTTCTTCTTTATCTTCACCTTTATCCGATTCTTTTTCCTTCTCAGAGGATTGTTTCTCTCAGAACTGCTGGATCAGAACTCGACACTGTCGAGTGGTATGTTTGGGATAAATCAGATTACCCTCTTCGTCCTTCTTGGTGTGAATGTGACACGGCAAATCCAACACGTCATTTCCAGCTTGATCTTTCACTTTCTTGGGGGTCCAGGGCCCTTTGGGCTTCCCCTTGAACTTTCCTTGAGCTATGACCAAAGCCTCACCAGGAGCAACTTGCTCGGCCTTACGCTTCTGTTTCCGATTGGAAGTGCCTCCCTCGGTGTCCTGGGCGACTATTGTGTTTGCCACTCCGGAGTCGGTCTTCCTCTTCGCCATTAGCGTATTTGGTGGCAATCTCCATCATCCGAGTCAGGGACATATCTCCTGTCCGACCAAATTTCAGATAAAACACCCGATACTTGACGCCCTCCTTGAAGGCACAAACTACTTGGTGATCCGACACATTCTCCACCGTGTGGTGTAACGTAATCCACCTCTGGATATAGTCTCTCAGAGTCCCATTCGGTTTCTAAACACAGGACTGCAATTCTGTCAACCCTGCCGGTCGCTTGCAAGTACCCTCAAAAGTTCTAACAAATACTCTGGCGAGTTCCTCCCAACTATATATGCTCCCAGGCGCTAACTGGTTCAGCCACGCCCTGGCCGAGCCTTCCAACATGAGAGGAAGATGCTTCATTGCTACTTCATCATTGCCACCACCAATTTGCACAACCACTCGGTAATCTTCAAGCCAAGTGTCAGGCTTAGACTCACCAGTGAACTTGCTGACTCCAGTCGCCAACCTGAAGTTGGGAGGAATCACCGCGGCCCTGATGGATCTGCTGAAACACTCGGATCCGGAAACATGCACTCTGCTGCCAGTCGGATAGTCTCTGTCCTGACCTTCTCTGTGAGCTCTGTTTCTGTCAACCATGCCTTAAACGAGAATAGATCTCGCATCAAAGCCTGGCTCCCTTGGGTCGACTGGTACTCTTCGCTCGCCATTGTGGGGGCGCCTGTCATCTTGCCGCCGAGGTGCGTATGACCCACTCCTTGGAGGAGGCATGGGCACTCGACGACGGTCATCGTGGTCAAGTCGGTGATCATACTGCTTGCAGTTCCTGTACTGATCCTACCGGTGTCCACGTCCCTCACGCCGCAAAGGCGATCTTGGGCTGTGAGCCAACTGGACCATGTCCGCCACCACGGACCTGCTGTGGATCCTATTCCGCGACTGGGATACTGCTGTATTCTGTTCTCCAGCTGCTCGAAGCAAGGCCCGGATCTGCATCAAACCCCTGCCTGCCTCCGACTGGGAAGGCTGGATCGACTCTGCTATTCGGGCCGCGACTGTTATATTTTTGATCGGAGTGCGATATACTTGAGTTTGAGGTGGAAAAAGTTGCCGTCGACTGGATTCGGGGATCCGCTGCCGAGCATGCTTGTCGAGTGCACGCTGCAGGTTTTCCACTCGAGTGCGTTCAGCCAAGTTGGGCAGACGCGCTTCCCCCAAGGCCTGGGCCTCGGGGCTTTCTCCTACGATCGGAGTGTGAAGTGCATACATGTTGCATCGGCGAAGCTCTTCCCTCCGCTGCGATGAAAGAGGCTCGGGGCGGTACTCCTCATGAACGCGCGGCGGATCGCCGCCGCCATCGCCATCGTCATTGCGGGGGAAGTCGGGAGGACTGGGTGGTCCATTGACCATCAAAACTTCTGCCGCAGGATCGCTGCTGTCGCATTCGGATGTGGTCTCGATGGAGCTAGTCGAACAGGCCGTAGAGAGTTTCGTCGGCCTCGATTGCCGTGACTTGTGAGGTGGCCAACTGGCGGGCCACCGCATGCCTCACCCACCGCATGCCTCACCCACCGCTGGAGCCGTGACCGACCGGAACACCTGTGTCGACGAGCGGAGGGGGATGAAGACACCATAGGAACCGGCTGATACTGGGTCGACGGTTGCCAGAGAAGGATGCCGCGGACGCTCGCATGAAAGTGCGTCACTCCATAGACGAGGAGCGCATCGATGTCGAGCGGAGCTTCTAGGAGCCAGGCGGAATCGTCAGCAATGAACACGAGCGTGCCGAGATGGATCTCGCGGCCCTCAACCAGTCCACCGGCGGAAACCATGATGATGGCAATCGGAAAAATTGCAACTCCACCAGAAAGTCGCTAAGACACCTGCCCCATGGTGGGCGCCAACTGTCGTGGATCTAAGACTGACAGTAGAATGGGGGGTAGGTATGAGGCGGCAAGATCCTAGCTATGGCAAAGTTGTACACACGAGTTTTACGAGTTCAGGCCCTTCACGGAGGAAGTAACAGCCCTACGTCTCGGTGCCCGGAGGCGGTCGACTGGATTATGTATATGTGTGTATGTTTACAGAAGATGCGTACCCTTGTGCCAGTGGAGGGGGGTGGCTTATATAGAGTGTTCTAGGACCCCAGCCAATCCACGTTACAAGGAGTTTAAGGTACAATAAGAGATGGATGTTACTGGTAACGCTAGCAATTAAGTGATATAAAGGCCTATTAAGTCTATGAAGTAAATGTCCGACCGTTGCCATGCAGAGTGACTTTAAGTCTTCTGTCTATCGAGTGACAATTGTTGCGGTCGAGTGACCTTGAATCTTCCGAGTGGAACGACTTGCAGTCAAGTGGAAGATGATATCCCTTGAATGCTTCTAGCTTTAAGATGATGTCCTAGGGGAGGGTGTTTCGAACAGGCCTATGACCCTACCCTAGGTACATAGCTTCATCAAGCACTGCGTTGGTTTTCCCTTGAAGAGGAAAGGGTGATGCAGCAAAGTAGCGTAAGTATTTCCCTCGGTTTTTTAGAACCAAGGTATCAATCCAGTAGGAGACTACACGCAAGTCCCTCGTACCTACACAAACAAATAAGAACCTCACAACCAACGCGATAAAGGGGTTGTCAATCCCTTCACGATCACTTACGAGAGTGAGATCTAATAGAGATAATAAGATAAATATTTTTGGTATTTTTATGATATAGATTGAAAGTAAAGATTGCAAAGTAAAATAGATTGGAAACTTATATGATAAAAGATAGACCCGGGGCCATAGGTTTCACTAGTGGCTTCTCTCAAGATAGCATAAGTATTACGGTGGGTGAACAAATTATTGTCGAGCAATTGATAGAAAAGTGAATAATTATGAGAATATCTAGGCATGATCATGTATATAGGCATCACGTCCGCGAAAAGTAGACCGAAACGATTTTGCATCTACTACTATTACTCCACACATTGACCGCTATGCAGCATGCATCTAGAGTATTAAGTTCATAAGAACAGAGTAACACATTAGGCAAGATGACATGATGTAGAGGGATAAACTCAAGCAATATGATATAAACCCCATCTTTTTATCCTCGATGGAAACAATACAATATGTGCCTTGCTGCCCCTGCTGTCACTGGGAAAGGACACCACAAGATTGAACCCAAAGCTAAGCACTTCTCCCATTGCAAGAAAGATCAATCTAGTAGGCCAAACCAAACTAATAATTCGAAGAGACTTGCAAAGATAACCAATCATACATAAAAGATTTCAGAGAAGAATCAAATATTATTCATAGATAAACTTGATCATAAACCCACAATTCATCGGATCTCGACAAACACACCGCAGAAAGAGTTACATCAAATAGATCTCCAAGAAGATCGAGGAGAACATTGTATTGAGATCCAAAGAGAGAGAAGAAGCCATCTAGCTAATAACTATGGACCCGAAGGTCTGTGGTAAACTACTCACACATCATTGGAGAGGCTATGGTGTTGATGTAGAAGCCCTCCGCGATCGATTCCCCCTCCGGAGGAGCTCCGGAAAAGGCCCCAAGATGGGATCTCTTGGGTATAGAAGGTTGCGGCGGTGGAAATAGGGTTTCGTGGTGCTCCTGGATGTTTTCAGGGTATATGGATATATATATATATATAGGAGGAAGAAGTAGGTCCGTGGACCTGCGAGGGGCCCACAAGGGTGGGGGGCGCGCCCAGGGGGGTAGGCGCGCCTCCCTGCCTCGTGGCCACCTCGTTTATTTCTTGATGTCTACTCCAAGTCCCCTGGATCACATTTGTTCCAAAATAGCTCTCCCAAAGGTTTCATTCTGTTTGGATTCCGTTTGATATTCCTTTTCTGCGAAACACTAAATAGGCAAAAAAACAGCAATTTGCACTGGGCCTTGGGTTAGTAGGTTAGTCCCAAAAATAATATAAAAGTGTATAAATAAGTCAATTAACATCCAAAACAGATAATATAATAGCAGGGAACAATCAAAAATCATAGATACGTTGGAGACGTATCAAGCATCCCCAAGCTTAATTCCTGCTCGTCCTTGAGTAGGTAAATGATAAAAACATAATTTTTGATGTGGAATGCTACCTAGCATAATTCTCAATGTAATTTTCTTTATTGTGTCATGAATGTTCAGATCCGAAAAATTCAAGATAAAAGTTTAATATTGACATAAAATAAAAATACTTCAAGCATACTAACAAATCAATCATGTCTTCTCAAAATAACATGGCCAAAGAAAGTTATCCCTACAAAATCATATAGTCTGGCTATGCTCTATCTTCATCACACAAAGTATTTGAATCATGCACAACCCCGATGACAAGCCAAGCAATTGTTTCATACTCTTGACGTTCTCAAACTTTTCAATCTTCACGCAATATATGAGCGTGAGCCATGGACATAGCACTATATGTGGAATAGAGTGGTGGTTGTGGAGAAGACAAAAAAGGAAGAAGATAGTCTCACATCAACTAGACGTATCAATGGGCTATGGAGATGCCCATCAATAGATATCAATGTGAGTGAGTAGGTATTTCCATCCAACGGATGCACTAGAGCTATAAGTGTATAAAAGCTCAACAAAAGAAACTAAGTGGGTGTGCATCCAACTCGCTTGCTCACAAAGACCTAGGGCATTTTGAGGAAGCCCATCATTGGAATATACAAGCGAAGTTCTATAATGTAAAATTCCCACTAGTATATGAAAGTGGCAACATAGGAGACTCTCTATCATGAAGATCACAGTGCTACTTTGAAGCACAAGTGTGGTAAAAGGACAGTAGCATTGCCCCTTCACTCTTTTTCTCTCGTTTTTTGTTTTTTCTCTGGGCCTTTTTTTCTGGTCTCTTTTTTCTTCCTTTTTAATTATTTTTCGTCCGGAGTCTCATCCCGACTTGTGGGGGAATCATAGTCTCCATCATCCTTTCCTCACTTGGGACAATGCTCTAATAATGATAATCATCACACTTTTATTTACTTACAACTCCAGAATCACAACTCGATACTTAGAACAAAACATGACTCTATATGAATGCCTCCGGTGGTGTACCGGGATGTGCAATGACTCATGAGTGATATGTATGAAATAATTATGAACGGTGGCTTTGCCACAAATACGATGTCAACTACATGATCATGCAAAGCAATATGACAATGATGTAACGTGTCATAACAAACGGAACGATGGTAAGTTGCATGGCGATATATCTCGGAATGGCTATGGAAATGCCATAATAGGTAGGTATGGTGGTTGTTTTGAGGAAGGTATATGGTGGGTTTATGGTACCGACGAAAGTTGCGCGGTACTAGAGAGGCTAGGAATGGTGGAAGGGTGAGAGTGCGTATAATCCATGGACTCAACATTAGTCATAAGAACTCACATACTTATTGCAAAAATCTATTAGTTATCTAAACAAAGTACTACGCGCATGCTCCTAGGGGGATATATTGGTAGGAAAATACCATCGCTCGTCCCCGACCGCCACTCATAAGGAAGACAATCAATAAATAAATCATGCTCCGACTTCATCACATAACGGTTCACCATACGTGCATGCTACGGGAATCACAAACTTTAGAAAAAGTATTTCTCAAATTCACAACTACTCAACTAGAACAACTCTAATATCACCATCCTCATATCTCAAAACAATTATCAAGTATCCAACTTCTCATAGTATTCAACGCACTTTTTATGATAGTTTTTATTATACCAATCTTGGATGCCTCTCATTTTAGGACTACTTTTATAACCTAATAAAATTACCATGCTGTTCTAAAGGACTCTCAAAATAATATAAGTGAAGCATGAGAGATCAATAATTTCTATAAAATAAAACCACCACCGTGCTCTAAAAGATATAAGTGAAGCACTAGAGCAAAATTATCTAGCTCAAAAGATATAAGTGAAGCACATAGAGTATTCTAATAAATTCTAATTCATGTGTGTCTCTCCCAAAATATATTTACATCAAGGATTATTGTGTTAAACTAAAAATCAAACACTAAAATCATACAAGACGCTCCAAGCAAAACACATATCATGTGGTGAATAAAAATATAGCCTCAAGTAAAGTTACCGATGGAAGAAGACGAAAGAGGGGATGCCTTCCGGGGCATCCCCAAGATTAGGATTTTGGTTGTACTTGAATTTTACCTTGGGGTGCCTTGGGCATCCCCAAGCTTAGGCTCTTGCCACTCCTTATTCCAAAATCCATCAAATCTTTACCCAAAACTTGAAAACTTCACAACACAAAACTCAACAGAAAATCTCATGAGCTCCGTTAGTATAAGAAAACAAACCAACACTTAAGGTACTGTAATGAACTCATTATTTATTTATATTGGTGTTAAACCTACTGTATTCCAACTTCTCTATGGTTCATACCCTCCGCTACAAGCCATAGATGCATCAAAATAAGCAAACAACACACGAAAAACAGAATCTGTCAAAAACAGAATAGTCTGTAGTAATCTGTAGGTTTCGAATACTTCTGTAACAACAAAAATTCTGAAATAAATTGGTGGAAGTGAGGAATTTTTATATTAATCATATGCAAAAAGAATCAACCTAATCGCCCTCTCCAGTAAAAAATGGCAGCAAATCTTGTGAGCACTAAAGTTTCTGTTTTTTACAGCAAGATCGCTAAAACTTCCCCCAAGTCTTCCCAAAGGTTTTACTTGGCACAAACACTAATTAAAAGCATAAAACCACATCTAAACAGAGTCTATATGAATTATTTATTACTAAACAGAACTAAAAATCAAGAAACAAAAATAAAATTGGGTTGCCTCCCAACAAGCGCTATCATTTAACGCCCCTAGCTAGGCATAAAAGCAAGAATAGATCTAGGTAGTATCATCTTTGGTAGGAAATACTTCAATGGAACACTTATAACCCTTGGGAGTTTCCTTCTTTTATTAACGATCAAACTCCTAGGCAAGAAATCAAGAAATTCATTCATAGCAAAAGGTTCTTTAATGATATTGAAGAAGTTAGGGTGAACACTTATTGATTTGAGATCCGCATTTTCCTTACTAGAAAATTCACCCTTATTTTTAGGAACATGCATTAATTTGGAAATCTTGGTAGTAGGAGGTTTGGAGTATTTTTAACGGATGAAAAGGCAGACCCTAAATTAGTAATAATATCCTCAAGTTTACCAATTCTTGTGGAATCTTGATCTATTCTTTCATTAGCTATAGGTTCTTTTGCTTTAAAAAAATTCAGAGTAACCCCTACCTTAGATCCATATTGAGGGATTTGGTTGTGGATCTTTTTATCCAAATTTTCAATCTACTCCACATAGGCAACTTTATTTTCAATAATTTCAAGCCTTTGCATCACATGTTCCAAAGTTAAAATAGTTCCATTAACCAAAAGAGGTGGTGGGCCAAACAAATCTATCATAGCATTATAAGAATCAAAAGTATGGCTACCCAAGAAATTCCCTCCGGTAATGGTATCAAGAATATATATGTTCCAAGGAGTGATGCCTACATAAAAATTGTGAAGAAGAACATAAGTGGATTGCTTCCTAGTAGATCTATTATGAGCATTGCAAATTCTATGCCAAGCATCTTTTAGATTTTCTCCCTCCCTTTGTTTAAAATTAAGAACTCCATGATTGGGAGTACTAACAATGATAGAAGGATTAGCCATGACGACACACGACGACATAAGAAGCAAGCAAAAAAGAGGCTAATAGAAAAAGGGCGAATAAAACGGCAAGGGTGAGGTGGGGGAGAGGAAAACGAGAGGCAAATGGCAAATAATGTAATGTGAGGGATAAGAGTTTGTGATGGGTACTTGGTATGTCTTGACTTGTGGTAGATCTCCCCGGAAACGGCGCCATAAATCCTTCTTGCTACCTCTTGAGCACTGCGTTGGTTTTTCCTTAAAGAGGAAATGGTGATGCAGCAAAGTAGCGTAAGTATTTCCCCCAGTTTTTGAGAACCAAGGTATCAATCCAGTAGGAGACTACACGCAAGTCCCTCGTAGCTACACAAACAAATAAGAACCTTGCAACCAACACGATAAAGGGGTTGTCAATCCCTTCACGGTCACTTACGAGAGTGAGATCTGATAGAGATAATAAGATAAATATTTTTGGTATTTTTATTATATAGATTGAAAGTAAAGATTGCAAAGTAAAATAGATTGGAAACTTATATGATAAAAGAAAGACCCGGGGGCCATAGGTTTCACTAGTGGCTTCTCTCAAGATAGCATAAGTATTACGGTGGGTGAACAAATTACTGTCGAGCAATTGATAGAAAAGTGAATAATTATGAGAATATCTAGGCATGATCATGTATATAGGCATCACGCCCGCGACAAGTAGACCGAAACGATTCTGCATCTACTACTATCACTCCACACATCAACCGCTATCCAGCATGCATCTAGAGTATTAAGTTCATAAGAACAGAGTAACACATTAGGCAAGATGACATGATGTAGAGGGATGAACTCAAGCAATATGATATAAACCCCATATTTTTATCCTCGATGGCAACAATACAATACGTGCCTTGCTGCCCCTGCTGTCACTGGGAAAGGACACCGCAAGATTGAACCCAAAGCTAAGCACTTCTCCCATTGCAAGAAAGATCAATCTAGTAGGCCAAACCAAACTGATAATTCGAAGAGACTTGCAAAGATAACCAATCATACATAAAAGATTTCAGAGAAGAATCAAATATTGTTCATAGATAAACTTGATCATAAACCCACAATTCACCGGATCTCGACAAACACACCGCAAAAAGAGTTACATCAAATAGATCTCCAAGAAGATCGAGGAGAACATTGTATTGAGATCCAAAGAGAGAGAAGAAGCCATCTAGCTAATAACTATGGACCAAAGGTCTGTGGTAAACTACTCACACATCATCGGAGAGGCTATGGTGTTGATGTAGAAGCCCTCCGTGATTGATTCCCCCTTCGAGGGTGGGGGGCGTGCCCAGGGGGGTAGGCGCACCTCCCTGCCTCATGGCCACCTCGTTTCTTTCTTGACGTCTACTCCAAGTCCCCTGGATGATGTTTGTTCCAAAAATAACTCTGCCGAAGGTTTCATTCTGTTTGGATTCCGTTTGATATTCCTTTTCTGCGATACACTGAAATAGGCAAAAAAACAGCAATTTGCACTGGGCCATGGGTTAGTAGGTTAGTCCCAAAAATAATATAAAAGTGTATATATAAGCCCATTAACATCCAAAATATATAATATAATAGCATGGAATAATCAAAAATTATAGATACGTTGGAGACGTATCAGTGTACAAGACAACTTCATAGCTTGTGGAGTTGATGAGTTTGTGGGTCAGAAGCTCACCAAATGGAATGATGAGCTAATCATGCAATTTTACTCCACTGCTCATTTCTATCCAGATGGAAGGATAGTATGGATGTCTAAAGGTACGAGGTACCAATCAACTGTTGAAGAGTGGGCCAAGCTGATTAATGCCCAGAAGAGCATGAGGATGATTTGGATGTGTATGCCAAGAAGAAGAAAGACCACAACTCTATGGAAAACATGTACAAAGAGATCCCTGATAAAGCTTTGGAGACCCACAAGCTTGGATCTGTACACTATTTATTGTCTGGTCTGCCTACTATCAACACCATCTTAAGGCACACTTTGCTACCCAAGTTTGGAGATCACAAGATTATTCGAGGACATTCCATCAACTTGCTGCAAATATTTGACGTGCCTAAAAAATTCAAGGTCATGAGTCTGATTGTAGAGACAATCAAGAGGACAACTGCTGACCAGAAAAGATCTTGTGGGTATGCTCCACATATTCAGGTGCTCATCTACTCAAAGATGGGCACATGCACCTACTTGTTGGACAAGGAGGATCTACCTCTGTACCCTGAATTTGAAGACAACACAGTTGTGATGAATGAGGATGAACCTTCATCAACACAAGCACAAGAGAAGATAACTAAAGCAAAGGCAGAGAAAGCTGCAAGGATGCCAAGTGTAGAGGAAGCATCTCAGGTGTTCCTGAAGAGCAAGCAAGATCAGCTAGCATATTTGATCCAATCTACTTTGAGGATTGAGAAGGGCTTGGCCACCCTGACTCAGAATCAGGAGAGCTTGTAAAGGATTGTTGAGACAAAATTCTATGATCTTGACCTCAAGGTAACTAAGATACAGACTGCAGTTGAGAAGCTCCAGGAGGAAGCTGAGGAGCGGAGAGGGAAGGCAACTACGGATGCTTTTCAGCGAGTGCCACGAAGTTAGAGGTCTGCTGCAGTGCCAGTACCAGATTCTAGAGCTACATCGTCAGCACCAACCACTACAACATCAATGCCACCTCCAGCACCCACTCCACCAGCTCCAACTACATCAACAGATGCCTTCATCCTTGGAGTTCTCCCTACACCACCTCCCGAAGACCAAGCCTGAGAGACGCATAGCACTATGTGACGGTGTCTGGACCAGGGGGTACTCACCACGTCGTCTCCCGATCAGTTGGATTGGGCTGAGGACCCCCATGGGCGTTTACTCATGGTCCAGTTCGGACAACCGATGTATACATAAGGAAGATTCCACAAGACTTGGTGATCAAGACAAAGACTCCTCTCCACCAACGTATTCGACTAGGACTCTTGTTATCCTAGGTCTCCGGTACATTATATAAGCCGAGGCCAGGCTAGTCGATAGATCATTATGACATATTCATCATACCACAACATATGATCTCACGGTAGATCAACAATGTACTTGATACTTCCTTAGTATAAACAAGAGCATGACGTAGGGTTTTACCTCCATCAAGAGGGCCCGAACCTGGGTAAAACATCGTCTCCTTCGTTCCTGTTACTGTTGATCCGAGAACCCACACCTCGGGACCCCTACCCGATATCCGCCAGTTTTGACACCGACAATGGTGCTTTCATTGAGAGTTCCGCTGTGAGATCGATAAAGGATCAATGGTTCGCCTGTAGATCAACTGCGATGTCGGTATCTTCGTCACCGGCTTGACTGGTCACCTTGGCTCGATGGAGGACTGTGCCCTGCCTCCGATCGTCATATTCAGATGAGACCTTCGTCAAACATCAACTCCGATCTCTATCATGATCATGGAGGAATCATCCTAGGAGCTCAGGGGCTCAACGTGAACATTTCCCTCAGGCGACCGTGCCATTCTTCCGGACAGCCAAATTGTAACCGCTGCCACCACCTCCTCGAGCATCACTTTGACGATTCCTTTGGTGGAATTGTGCGGAGTTGAGTCTACAACAACCCTGTAAAATTTCGTCATGTTTCGATGGAGCAATCTCCGCCGATCTCCGATATACTGGAGCCCTGTCGAGTCTGGACGGGAATCAGGACAAGTTTAGGGCATGGTCTCCAGAGCCCAGCTCGGAGGTTATTTCGAAGATCCAACCGTTCATCTGTTGCAAAATTTCCATATCTACCACCTCTCAAAATTTTAGTTAGATCCGATCGTTCAAACTCCGGTAACCTTCCGATTAGTGCATCACTTTTCTGATCTGTTTTCTGCGCAAATACGAATCCGACCCGAGTTCATCTCTTTTCATAAGCGAGATATTGAACAACCTTTTTGGAAGAATCTCTTTCTAGGGTATTGTGTTCTGTTTCCGAACACATGCTTACAAATTTTGCTCCTTTTCGGAGGTAATCTTCACCGTCACACTGATGTCAAACCAGTCCAGCAATATTGCTTCACGGCTACTGACCTGCACTAGACACATCGTCGCTTTGTTGAGCCGAGCTCAACTTGTTCGGATCATCATCTCGGTGAGCCGAACCAGAGTTCGAAATCGCAAAGGATAAATCATCACCAACATCGCCACCCCACGGATCACACGGAGCGGGCACACCGGCATCGCCACATGGTCACTTCATCAAGCCGGCATTGACCGCGTCACAAGTTACGACTTGCGTTGGCATGGCCGCACTGTTGCTTCTTCAAGCCGATGTCCATCACGCCGAACTGTTTCAACACCTCGGCTGACACGGCAGCTGCAACGTTTCCTTACCGGCCTGCTCCGTCACCTCGGCTGGACCGGGGGCTTCACCATATCTTCATCAAACCTACTCTAGTGACTTCGGCATCACCAGCCGACATGCTTCGACTGATCGGCTGACATGGAGGCTTCGACACCTCGGCTGGACCGGGGACTTTGCTATTTCTTCATCAACATACGCCGGTGACTTCGGCGTCACCAGCCGATCAACTTCGTCACGTTAGCTGGATCGGGGGCTTTGCCTCGGCGAGCCAACCTTTGCCAGCATCGCCATGCCGTCGCTGTATCTCCCATCACGCAATGGGTGTGTGGATCGAGTCCCAATTTTGGGAGTCACCTTTCTTCGGATTGCTACAACAAATAAACCAGGTGCTATTAATCCTAGTAAATTTTGCTTGTTTGGGTTTATTTTTCCCGAGGAATTATTACTCTGGTTTGTTCCATCATCTGTACACAGGTCTATCAAATGGTGCCGCATTAACGACAGCTGCGTGGTGGTTCGGCTTTGCCACGCCTTTACCGCATCACGCCGACGCCCTGCATCGAGATTGACTTTGGCGCCAGGCCACATATCTTTAAATAAATTATTTTGCGTAAATTAATTACGCGAGGATTTTTATATATTTATATTATTATTGTTGGACTGCACTATTTTACATGTGTAGGTAATCGACTTCGATAGCTTCACGCGGTCACTCCGGCAAGCCATCGTCGTTGTCCCAATTGGCCTAAATCGGCTCGCGTGATCACCTTGTTGGTCGAATTGCCATACCGACATGTTCGGTTGCCTCAGGACTTCGGAATCGCCGAGGGAGCTCTACCTCATCGAGTGTTCGATACACATGCCATATTTCTTTTATTACTCACTTTGCATAAATTATTAATTATGCACCAATTTTTTTTAATTTATTATTATTATTACTTTTATCTCCGGTTTGCACTATTTCTTGTGCACAGGTAAATGATCCAGGTCGGGCAGTGTTGTCACCTCGGCTAGACTGGGGCCTTCGTCCTCACTTCATTAAACCACGCCAGGGACTTCAGCGTCACTCTGTCGGCCTGCATTGGCCGTGCTATGTCACCACTCCGGAGTGCCGAGCTCTTCGCTCTTCCACCTCGGGACTGGCTTGGGGGATGGGACCTCGTCTCGCCGTAAGCTCGGACCACATCATCAATGCCGAACACAATAACCAGCTAAGTCGCTTTTATGCTCAAAGTTTTAAATTTGTAAATTTTGTTCGGTTCGACCAAGCATTATACTTTTTTTGGCAAAGAGTTGTTTGTGAAAAACTTCCTTGTCAAAACTTTGTTTGTGACACACAAATTCAAATACCCCGTTTACTTGGGGGCTTCCTTTATGAAGCCTTCCCTCTTGCATATGATTATACTTGTACGGCTTCATTCCTTGTTCGTGTATTACGCCACAATATGCACCATGTTGACTTAAGTGTTTCGCAAGCTGGGTTGCCTTGCTCCTGTGTTTACCCCTACGTTCCTGATTGTTTGACTAGGGAGTAAAGGGAGCACCTCTACGATTGTCACGATCGGGTCATCCAAGCTCGGGCTTCAGACTGGGTGAAGCCCAAAGCTAGCGCTCTTATTGTTTTCAATCATGGTCGGCACACAACGGAACTCATGAGTACAAAAAATCTATTGCACAAGTCTCATAGTAACAATGAGCAACCGAAGAAAGGTATCGGTGGGGGTACTATTTTCTTCGAAGATGCTTCCTACACTTCATCAGTAATATAGCATAAGTTCCTTGAGCGTGCTTTGTCTGTCACAGCCTTATGGCCTGATTTCCTGGTTATCGAAAACACCGTCGATATTCTCGACAGATGGAGTACATAACACTTTTCGGCCCTTGACCGAAGAGGGAGAAGCCGACGGTCGGTTAAGACGCGTTTAAAGTTCGGGTGAACACATATATGATATAAGTACTTCGGTACATACAATCATTATACATAAAATTCTTTTACCCAAATCACTTGGGGGCTCTTAAATTTATGTGAGCTGTTTTATAATAAGTGTTCTTCTTCTTAGTCATTGCAAAGTCTTTTTCTATCACTCCTTTTTTTAACCCGAGTGTGTGGTCAATAGCCGAGGAGCCTAATTTCTCTCTCAAAGCCGCTAGAGTTTAGTTTGCTAAACTAGCCTAACGAGAAGTACTCCTCCTTCGGGATAGGAGGTTGAAGCCGTAGGCTGACCCGCTTGAAGTCCTGATATTGGAGTGTCATGTTAAAGCACGACAGAAGCACATTTTTAAGACCAATTTTCGGATCGGCACCGAACACTCGATCTAGTTCGGACGTCAAGTTTTTACTGATATTTTTTGGTTTTCCAAACCAATGGCATTTAAAAACTATTTGTGTGTTTCCAGCATAAGTCCTGAAGTGCAACGCCGGACACCTTTAGAGGTTCGGAAAAAACATTCTCGGATATTGCTATATATGCATCGGTTCCGAATTGTGTCTTCGGTCAATAGTTGGGTTGCCCGGCTCCTGTGCTTGCCTCCTACGTTCCGCTTTGTTTGGCTAGGTGCGCAAAGGGAGAACCACTGCGATTGTGCTTCCAGCTAGCATGGTTAAGCGCCTCAGTGGAGAAAGCCGAAAACTGACTGTCACAATAAGCGTAAACTAATCAGCGATCCAATGACTATATTAAACTATAAGATCGATAGAGGTGACCCCGTGTTAAATGACGACATTCATAACATTGGCCAAAGTGTTTACGGCTTGACCTCGACTGTTGCTGAACACTAATCGGGGGCTAGTTACTAGCCTCCCAACTTATAGCTCATATGACTAAGTTAAAGTTATAAAGCCCATATATCTGATTGCCTCGTTTCTGCTAACAGAATCGCCTTTGGGCACCGAGACGTCGGCTAAGGGTTGTTTTGTTATTGCGGAAACACCCTGCATAGCATCTACAAGGGGGTGGAAGCCGACGATGGGCCACTTTCAACTGATAAACGGTCCCAACGGAGTCAAAGTAAACATATCATCGGTGTTCGTATTTAATATACGAGGGCTGCCTTCCGTAATCATCGTTATAAAGCCATAAATATGCATCAATTTGACTTAAGATTTTGGTCAAGCTGGGTTGCCTGGCTCCTGTGTTTACCCCTACGTTCCCGATTGTTCGGCTAGGCAGTAAAGGGAGTACCTCTGTGATTGTTACTACCGGGTCATCCGAGTTAGTACCTCAGACTGGGTGAAGCCGAAAGCTAGCAATCTTAGAGGATATAATTGGTCGGCAATGACGGAAGTGAAAATTTTGGTTCATTAATACCATAGAGTTCGGGAACTTTCCCCCAACTAAATCCTCAATATTTTCCTCCCACATTGATTGGAGGTGAGGTTTCATGATCATGCTTAGCATGACAACCCAAAGAAAGTAACCGATAGCGGGACTATTTTCTTTGGAAGACATTTCTTATGATAAACAATAATATATCATATTTCTTTGCATACCCTTGTTTATAAAATGTATGGCCGGATTGCCTTGTTTGTCGTAAATCTTTGCCCTTGTAAAGGCTTTATAAAAGTAGGACAAACACTCCCAAGCTTCTGGCCGAGGAGGTTGAAGCCGATGGCCGGTCAACAAAGTTCTGTATAGTGCGGATCCGAGCATTAATGATGTAAAGTACTTGGATACACATAATCATTACACATAATTTGTGATTTTACTCTGGATATCGATCCTTAATTCGGCCACCCGCGCCCGCATTACGGCTCGGGGGCTACTGGGCTTCGGGCTTATCATTCACTAATATCAAAGGGGCACATCGATCCCCTGATCTGGTGTTGCCACCCGACCAATGGCTCGGGGGCTACTGCATTGCCTATTCAACATAGAAAATTCAAGGTGCTCAGTGTTCGGCATGACCAAACTATGGACAAGCGCGTCTTCGGACAACAATAAGTACCATCTGGGACTTATCCGACATCAAGCTAATATATCACGACGACTTCTCACGACCCTCTCTCAGGGGCCCGTTCGCCAGTCACTATTTCCTCTACTATATTACACTGCATTTCTATTCCTAAGTATGCTGCCGAGCTGGGAATTGATCCTCAGGCTGATTTTACAAATCAACCTAAGTCTCAGGGGCTACTAGGGTTAGCGGTTTGATTTTATCCTTCAGGTGCATCCCGGACATTAGGCCAACATGCACCTTGAGGGCTACTGGCTATACATCTCGGCAGAGAATACATTGCACAATTCGGAATCAAATTCACAAACAATCAGTCGATGACTGAGGTGCTAAACCACCTCGAAAGCATTTCGGGATATAGCTCGGATGCAAGTGTCTGGCTCCATAGAGGGCATTTACGGCATTAAGCTCGGCTAAACTCCTTCAACTTTTTTTAACCAAGGTGATCTATGACACCTCAGATATAGTCCAGCATTGGAGCTTGGACATAGTCCGGCGTTGGAGCTCGGATACATTATGGCGTAGGAGCTCGGAAGCGGCCCGACATTGGTGCTCGACTGCAAAAGATACCTTGAATGCAGTCCAGCGTTGGAGCTCAGATGCAAGAGGACACTACCGCATGACAAACACTTCAAACCCGAGGTGTGGCATAAAAATAACAAGGCATTGATAAAGTCCGAAGACTTAAAGGGCTCCTCGGATACACGACGTGTGAGATCTTCAGATTTAGCTCGGCAATCCTCAAGATAGAAGATGGGAAGATTTGTTGAACCAGCTTTCAAGACCGACGACCAAAGACGGAGAACAGTTCGGAAGAACCGAGGAGCATCCCCAACTTGAAGACCGGTTCAGGGGGCTACTGACGGTGTCCTGGACCAGGGGGTACTCACCATGTCATCTCCCGATCAGTTGGATTGGGCCACGGACCACCATGGCCGTTTACTCATGGGCCAATTCGGACAGCCGATGTATACACGAGGAAGATTCCACAAGACTTGGTGATCAAGACAAGGACTCCTCTCCACCAACGTATTCGACTAGGACTCTTGTTATCCTAGGCCTCGGGTACATTATATAAGCCGAGGCTAGGCTAGTCGATAGATCATTATGACATATTCATCATACCCTCAGGTTTTATACCACAACATATGATCTCGCGGTAGATCAACTCTGTACTTGATACTCCATTAATATAAACAAGAGTAGGACGTAGAGTTTTACCTCCATCAAGAGGGCCTGAACCTGGGTAAAACATCGTCTCCTTCGTTCCTATTACCGTTGATCCGAGAATCCACAACTCGGGACCCCCTACCCGAGATCTGCCGGTTTTGACACCGACACTATGCATTTTCAATCTTTTTGGTAACTTGTTGCCAAAGGGGGAGAAATGTATAGATCATAAGCTTCGAGAGAGAGTGTTTTTGCTTCTTTGTCTCTCTTGCTTTTGGTTGAACTTTATTGCTTGGTTGATACTTTATGTTTGTGTGACATACTTGTTGGATCATGTGTTTGATCATATGCTACTCTAATGCTTTCCTGGATGATATTATCTCTTATATCCCATATATGATCATTCACTTTGCTTGGTGATGAGTGCATGCTTTTAATTTCCATCATTTTGAGCGCTCCACCAAGATGCATGCGACATGGAAGAGTAACCCATGATCCTAATCAATTGTGCATTTGCATTCAAAAGCAAATTTTAAATAATGCACAAATTTAGGGGGAGCTCTTGCTTATCACATACTTCTCAAAGCGACGATGTATTTCAATCTTATGATCATTTGTCGAAGCTTTGATCTATATGAGGGAGTCGTGGATTAGGGGGTCCTCGGATTGCCGAACTATATACTTTGGCCAGACTGTTGGACTATGAAGATACAAGATTGAAGACTTCGTTCCGTGTCCGGGTGGGACTCTCCTTTGCATGGAAGGCAAGCTTGGCAATTCGGATATCTAGATCTCCTCCCTTGTAACCGACTCGGTGTAACCCTAGCCCCCTCTGGCGTCTATATAAACCGGAGGGTTTAGTCCGTAGGACAAGAACAATCATAATCATAGGCTAGCTTCTAGGGTTTAGCCTCTACAATCTCATGGTAGATCAACTCTTGTAATACTCATATCATCAAGATTAATCAAGCATGAAGTAGGGTATTACCTCCATCGCGAGGGCCTGAACCTGGGTAAACATTGTGTCCCCCGCCTCCTGTTACCATCCGCCTTAGACACACAGTTCAGGACCCCCTACCCGAGATCCGCCAGTTTTGACACCGACATTGGTGCTTTCATTGAGAGTTCCACTGTGCCGCCACGATAAGGCTTGATGGATCGTCTTGTTGTCAAGGACAACATTACCTCGGGGGGAGCCCGGGCTGTAGGCCAAACTCTCCAACTAGGCAGCTTCGTCATGACCGCCCGTTCGGCCGTCACACCGATAATGACTTCTCGGGTCATAAAAAACAGCCTCCACGTTGGCTCGGGATTCACCGAGCAGATGGATCCAATAGAGCTCTCTTCCCTTAACGAGCTCTTGGATTGCATCGCCGCCCTGGGAGTCGCAACGGACTATGATCAGATCGGGCTTAAACCCGACCAAAGGGAGATTAACTCTCCGCCGGTCACCCATCAGATAGTGGTGGTGGAGGAGCAATGTAGCAATTCTTCCTCTATTTTGAGGACAAACTATGTCCGGATTCCCGAGCTCTCTGAGCCAGATACCTGTCCACGGGAGGACATGGCCCAAGCCTCGAACCTAGAATCAGACGGCGAGCCAGAACTATAGGGCAACATCCTGGAGTCCGAACTGCCACGCTCGGAAACTCCTCCGCCCCTGGGTCTCAGATTGGGTCAGGGTTTGGACCTAAATCTACCCACCCACCCAGACTCAAGTGATCTTTCCCACATTAGACAAGAGCCCCAAGAGATAGTACATCACTATTGGGCCAGATTCCTCCTTGTAATGAGCAAGGTCAAGGACTGTCGCGAGGAAGATGAAATTTCGTTCTTTTGCAAAAATTGCACGGACAAGGGAATCCTCAACGCCATAAGTCGCCGTGACATAGCACACTTTGCTGACTTAGCGGCCATAGTACGAAAGTACTATGCGATGGAAAGCGCCTGGAAAACCCAAACCAAATTCTGGGACCCTCCGGCTCTCACTAAACCCCCCCGTCCAAACTAAAAGGGTGTACTCTCGTAAGTCACCCGATCCAATTACAAAGAAACAAAAGCCCACTATAGGGCGTAGAACTATATTGGAGGGATGGCTCAATGGGCCATGCAAAATTCACAGTACATCGGATACCATGCCAACACACAGCCTTAGAGCATGTTGGATACTCCGGCAGGTGGCCAAGAGCGGCGAGGATATCCTCATCAACAATACAACAGAGTACCATCCTGCAGAAAATAACAATACAGTATTGACAGTCTTCGAGACCTTCGCCTCAAATAATAGGCGCAAGCGAACACTCCGCAGCCTTGCCGAAGTCTGCCACGTTGCAGCAATAAATCCATGGAACGACACGGCCATAACCTTCAATGCCAGTGACGAACCTCAATTCTGAACAGCCTGAGCACCAACCGCTTTGGTCCTTAGTCCAATCGTGCACGGCTTCCGGCTTACTAAAGTGCTCATGGACGATGGCAGCGGATTAAACCTCATCTACGAGGAAACTCTTAGCAAAATGGAAATAGACAAGAGCCACATTGAGCAAAGCAGCACGACCTTCAGAAGAATCATCCCTAGTCAGGAGGCACGATGTGCGGGGAAAATCACACTAGATGTGGTATTCGGCACGCCGGAGAATTATAGGTCCGAACAAATCACATTCCAAGTGGCCCTGTTCAGTAGCGGATACCACGCCCTTTTAGGGCGGGAGGCATTCACGATCTTCCAAGAGATACCCCATTACGGGTACATGAAGCTCAAAATGCCCGGGCCCAATGGAATCATCACTCTGGCTAGTGATCCGGACATAGCACTCTGCGCCAAAAAAAACCACCGCACTAGCCCTCGAGGCGTTATTTGAAGCCCTTGCGGCCGAAGAACTAACTACGCTGCGCTCCAAAGTGGACATGGACGACGTGATACTCGACAAAAGACCCAAGTCCACCTCTTTTAAACCAGCAGACGAAATAGTCAAATTCCAGGTCCACCCAACGAACCCTACAAAAACACCATCCATCGGGGCACAGCTGAACCCCACAACAGACGCCGCACTGCGGGAGTTCTTGCATGAGAATTGGGACATCTTTGCCTAGCATCCTTCAGACATGCCAGGAATCCCACGCAGGCTGGCCGAGCATAGCCTTAACATTCTAAAGGGGTTCAAGCCGGTCAAGCAGACTCTTCGGTGTTTCTCTGAGCCTAAGCGACAAGCCATGGGAGAAGAGCTAGCCAAGTTACTCGAGGCTGGATTCATTAGAGAAATAAAACATCCGGACTGGCTAGCAAACCTAGTGATGGTACCAAAGAAGGGCAAATCCTGGCGCCTATGTGTCGATTTCAAGGACCTTAACAAGGCTTGCCCCAAGGATCCCTTCCCCCTCCCCCGCATCGATCAAATTATCGATGCTACCGCAGGACACGACTCATTGTGCTTCCTCGATGCATACTCGGGATACCATCAAATTAATATGGTGGATCCCGATCAAGCTGCAACGGCATTCATCACTCCATACGGCCCCTTCTATTTTAACACCATGCCTTTCGGGCTCAGAAACGCCGGTGCAACCTATCAACGCATGATTCAGACATGCCTGGAAACACAAATCGGAAAAATAGTGGAGGCATACATAGACGATGTGGTCATTAAAACAAGAGACGTCAAATCCTTAATAGATGACTTGAGGCTCACGTTCGACAATGTCCGAACATATGACATTAAGCTCAATCCAGAAAAATGCATTTTCGGCGTGCCCGCCGGAAAGCTCTTGGGCTTCATCGTCTCCAATAGAGGAATTGAAGCAAATCCGGCTAAAATCCGAGCTTTGTCACAGTTGGCTATCCCAACAGACCTCAAGCAAATCCAGAAGTTAACTGGATGCGTGGCCGCTTTAAGACGCTTTATCTCCCGATTAGGAGAAAAGGCACTACCTCTTTATCGCCTTCTTCGACGCACCGAACACTTCGAGTGGATGGATGTGGCCACAGCCGGATTGGAAGAAATAAAAGCCGTATTGTCCACCAACCCAATCTTGGCCGCGCAAAATGTCGGTGAACCAATGTTGTTATATATAGCGGCAACACACCAAGTTGTAAGCGCAGTGCTTGTCGTCGAACAAGAAATGGACGGACATAAGTTCCCGCTTCAAAAGCCGGTATACTATGTATCCACCGTCCTCACTCCATGCAAATCATGGTACCCACATTATCAAAAGATAGCATACGCGGTCTTCATGGCATCCCGGAAACTACGACACTACTTTCAAGAGTGTTCAATTACGGTGGCCTCCGAAGTACCACTCAACGACATAATAAATAACCGCGATGCCACGGGTCGGATTGCTAAATGGACTATCGAGCTCCTCCCATTCGACATAACATATAAACCACGGCGAGTCATTAAGTCGCAAGTACTGGCTGATTTTGTCGCCGTATGGACGGAAGCCGAACTCCCTAAAGAGTACGGTGCGTACTCTAGTTGGATCATGCACTTTGACGGCTCTAAGATGTTGGCTGGTCTGGGGGCAAGCGTCGTCCTGACATCCCCCACCGGAGATATAGTCAAATACGTACTCCAAATATTATACACAGACTCCAACAATGCAGCAGAATATGAGGCCCTGTTGCATGGTCTCCGGATAGCAGTCTCCATGGGCATTCAACGCCTAGAGGTGCGGGGGGATTCGAACCTCGCAATATCTCAAATAAATGGGGACTTTGACGCCAAAGACCCAAAAATGGCGGCCTACTGCAACGCCGTCCTCAAAATGTCAGCTCGGTTCGAGGGCCTTGAATTCCACCATGTGGTCCAAGAAAACAATCAAGCGGCAGATATCCTCGCCCGCATCGGCGCTAAGCGCGACCCTGTCCCACCTAATATCTTCTTGGAAAGTCTGTTTAAGCCATCCGTGGTGTGGGAAGGGGAGACCGGCAAAAACAGTCCAGATCTGGCCACAACACCAGACCCCGAACACTCTGACGTAATCGGAGGCTCTGCCACCGAAATAACACCTTCGGCCCATGTGATTATGGCTGTCATCGCCCCGTGGACAGAACCCTTCTTTGCTTACCTAACTAGGCAAGAACTCCCTGATGATCCAAATAAGGCATGTTGCATTGTGCGGCAGTCTAAAGCCTACAAGGTCCATGAGGGAGAGTGCTACCTCTTGAGCTTGCGTTGGATTTCCCCGAAGAGGAACGGATGATGCAGCAGAGTAGCGTAAGTATCAATCCAGTAGGAGGCCATGCTCAAGTCCCTCGTACCTGCACAAAACAATAGCTACTCGCAACCAACACGATTAGGGGTTGTCAATCCCTTCACGGTCACTTACGAGAGTGAGATATGATAGATATAATATTTTTGGTATAGAGATGCAAAGTGAAAAGTAAAAGGCAAAGTAAAAAAGCAAAGCAAGATTAAAGTGATGGAGATTGATATGATGAGAATAGACCCGGGAGCCATAGGTTTCACTAGTGGCTTCTCTCAAGAGCATAAGTATTCTACAGTGGGTGAACAAATTACTGTTGAGCAACTGACAGAATTGAGCATAGTTATGAGAATATCTAGGCATGATCATGTATATAGGCATCACGTCCGTGACAAGTAGACCGAAACAATTATGCATCTACTACTATTACTCCACTCATCGACCGCTATCCAGCATGCATCTAGAGTATTAATTTAAAAACAGAGTAACGCTTTAAGCAAGATGGCATGATGTAGAGAGATAAATTCATGCAATATGAAATAAACCCCTTCTTGTTATCCTCGATGGCAACGATACAATACGTGCCTTGCTGCCCCTTCTGTCACTGGGAAAGGACACTGCAAGATCGAACCCAAAGCTAAGCACCTCTCCCATGGCAAGAACTACCAATCTAGTTGGCCAAACCAAACGGATAATTCGAAGAGACTTGCAAAGATAACCAATCATACATCAAAGAATTCAGAGAAGATTCAAATATTATTCATAGATAGACTTGATCATAAACCCACAATTCATCAGTCTCAACAAACACACCGCAAAAAGAAGAAGATTACATCGAATAGATCTCCACGAGAGAGGGGGAGAACTTTGTACTAAGATCCAAAAAGAGAGAAGAAGCCATCTAGCTAATAAATATGGACCCGAAGGTCTGAGGTAAACTATTCACACTTCATCGGAGAGGCTATGATGATGTAGAAGCCCTCCGTGATGACGACCCCCTCCGGCGGAGCTCCGGAACAGGCCCTAAGATGGGATCTCCTGGATACAGAAAGTTGCGGTGGTGGAATTAGGTTTTTGGCTCCGTCTCTGTTCGTTTGGGGGTACGTAGGTATATATAGGAGGAAGAAGTACGTCGGTGGAGCTTTGGTGGGCCCACGAGGGTGGGGCGCGCCTGGGGGTATAGGGCGTGCCCCCTACCTCGTGCCCACCTTGAAGCTTCCTTGGCGTAGGGTCCAAGTCTCCTGGGTCATATTCAGGAAGAAAATCACGTTCCAGAAAGGTTTATTCTATTTGGACTCCGTTTGATATTCTGTTTCTTCGAAACACTGAAATAGGCAAAAAAACAACAATTCTGGGCTGGGCCTCCGGTTAATAGGTTAGTCCCAAAAATAATATAAAAGTGGAAAATAAAGCCCAATATAGTCCAAAACAATAGATAATATAGCATGGAGCAATCAAAAATTATAGATACGTTGGAGACGTATCAGAGAGCTTTATAAGAAAAGCGCTACTGGAGTACTTCAAAGGTGCATCTCCGAAGAGGAAGGATGGCAACTTTTGATAGAAATTCATGCTGGACTTGGCAGCCACCACGCCGCAGCTCGGGCCCTTGTAAGCAAGGCCTTCCATACATGTTTTTACTGGCCGACGGCCCGAGCAGACGCACATGACCTCGTTCAATGTTGCGTCGGTTGCCAGCTTTTTGCAAACCAAAGCCATATGCCACCCACCTCTCTCCAAACAATCCCCATTACTTGGCCCTTCGCGGTCTGGGGGCTTGACATGGTCGGACCCCTTAAAGGGGGAAGCCATAAGAAAAAAATACCTATTGGTCATGGTGGATAAATTCACCAAATGGATAGAAGACAAACCAGTTAAAACGGCCGAGTCCAGACCAGTGATAGACTTCCTATCCGGGGTTGTACACCATTACGGCGTCCCCCACAGCATCATCATCGATAACGGCTCAAACTTTACAGCCGATGATGTAAAAACTTGGTGCAGCAAAATGGGCATTAAGCTCGATTATGCCTCTGTCTATCACCCGCAAACTAACGGTCAAGTCGAGCGAGCAAATTGTCTTATCATGAGCGGCATTAAACCCAGATTAGTGTGATCCTTGAAGGAATCAGATACGCACTGGGTGGAGGACCTTGACTCCGTACTATGGGGGCTGCGGATCACGCCGAATCGCACTACTGGATACACACCGTTCTTTATGGTGTACGACACAGAGGCGGTACTGCCCTGCGACATCATTCATGACCCACCTCGAGTGCGCATGTACGAAGAGAAAGAAGCCGAGCTTGATCGGCAGGATAGTTTGGATGCCCTGGAGGAGGAGCGTGACGTGGCAAAAGCCCACTCTGCATTCTATCAGCAACAGGCTCAGCGGTATCAAAGCAGAGAAGTACGGGCCAAAACTTATAACGTTGGCGAACTCGTTCTACGCCTACTGGAGAAGAAAAAGGACAAGCTCAACCCAAATGGGAAGGTCCCTTCGTTATTGACAAAGTTCTGACCGGTGGAGCGTACCGTCTGCGGGATGCATCGGACAATCGACTCGAGCCAAACCCGTGGAACGCAGCCAGACTCTGAAGGTTCTACGCCTAGTGCCGGACTCCATGTTCGTCTCCTTACCTCCGTCAATTTTTTATATATCAGTTATCTGCCTTTTCTTTCTTTCTTTCTTCCCTTTTTCTTCATGGCCTAAAAAGGTTAAAATGTGTCTGGACTACACAATCTTGACATGCTAGGCGTGCTCATTATACCTGGGGGCTTCTTATACAGAAGCTTAATTTAACTATGTTCCTGGCTCTATGCCCCCGCACATGTGTTACTTTTCCACATGTACCTTTTCTTCGCCATTATATGCATCGATATGACTTAAGTTTTTGCCAAGCTGGGTTGCTTGGCTCTTGTGTTTATGCTCTACGTTCCCGTTAATTCGGCTAGGGCATAAGGGGAGCACCTCTGCGATTGTTACTGCCGGGTCAGCCGGATGTGTACCTCAAACTGGGTGAAGCCGAAAGCTAGCGTTCTTAAGGGAATATTCGGTCGGTGAACAAAAGATGACTTTTATTTATTGTAATACATGCCCCTAGATGTTTATATTTTGCGTCTCTTCTCGTAGTTCAGACATGCACATTAATGCATGTGTACCCAGGGAAAGGAACCCTTAACGAAACTATTCTCCCTGGAAGATGTTTCTTACTATCCATGTAATATAACATAGCTAGTTGGGTACTTGCCTGTTCAAGCACTTATGACCCCTACGCCTGGTTACCACGCGTACCCCGGTTTTACATAACTAAGCAGGTATTCGGATACACTTCGGACTGTCGGGTCCGGAGGTTGAAGCGAAAAGGTCTGCCATGACAAATGATTTACAATCCGGCTAGGGACAATATATGTCACTTGAAGTACACAGTCACTTAGACTGACTAAATTCTTCTTCTATACCATCCAACAGGCTGTCTAGCCTACAATCCTGTTGGGAATAATTTGTGGCTAATTTCACCTGGTCATACACCAAACTGACGGGGATCTCTTTCCCATCAGACACCACAGGTCCGACTTCGGCCATATGGTTCGGGTCAGCCTTGGTATATCGCGTCTTCACCATGGCCCAGGCTTCCCTTGCACCTTGTCGGCAGGCTGATATCTTCCATAATCGGAAGCGCCACCGCGCTCCTTTGAGCATCTCTACAAGCTCCCCCATGCCTCCTGGCAGGGGGCGGATGGCCGCAAGGCTTGGGCAATGCCCTGCATCACCCGCCGAACTTGTTCATGCAGTTGTGAGAGCTCTGGCAGAAGATCACCCGCATACCTGGGCATATCCTCTGCGGGACGACCCGTCAGCATACCTACAGATATAACTCTGTTAGCTGGTTTCTTCACCGAACTCTATAAAAGTTCGTTCAAGCACTTCTAAAAATGCCACGTCGAAGCCTCTTATTCTCCTTTACGGAGTCAGCAAGCTGGGACCGAACATCTTTCAGTTCAATGCCCAGCCGGGTATTGGCATCTTGGAGATCATTTTTCTCCCGCCTAACCTGCGTAAGCACACGCTCGCCAGCCTTTAGCTGTCGTTGAGCATGTTGCTCATCCCCTCGCAAGACCTCCGAATTCACTTTGGGATCATCTGCAGAAATCTATTGTTAGATTTGCATGCATGCCGAATACTAACTGGTACATGTCATTCTTTTAGATAGAAACAAGTGTTACCAGATGGGGCCTTCTCGGACTCCTTCATTGCGGCAACTGTGGCCCATAGCTGGGCTTTGCACTCCTCCAGCTCTTGAGACAACTGGGTATTCTTCTCCGTAATAACCTACGCAAACAATGATCCTTAAATCAGTTGTGCCAACTGTTTCAAGTCTCAGGGGCTACTGATATACATAATTATTAGATTTTCTTACCCGTATATCCTTCACATACTGGTCCGTGGCTCGGGCAAGACCATTTTGAGCAGCTCGGATGTACGTGTCTCCTGAGTTGAAGGCATTGAATGCCTCTTCAGAGAAACAAGCGTCGCGGAGTACGGCCCGGCGACGCCTGTGATTCATGGCACTCTCCACTTCGGAATTCATAGCGGACAACCTATCCGCATCCTCTGTAGGAGGAACATCTGGTGTTGGCCCCATGTTAGCATCTGCCTCTAAGTCCGGCTCTGGAGCCCGGCTGGTGGAGGCTTGGCCAGCAGGCTCTCCACATATGGTCCGGCGAGCGTTTTTCCTGCCAGGAACCACGGACATTATTATATTTTAAAAGACGACAACCACGAAGCGGGGTTCTTTTTCATACCTCTGTGATACGTCTCCAACGTATCTATAATTTTTGATTTCTCCATGCTGTATTATCTTCTGTTTTGGACATTATTGGGCTTTATTATCCACTTTTATATTATTTTTGGGACTAACCTACTAACCGGAGGCCCAGCCCAGAATTGCTGTTTTTTTTGCCTATTTTAGGGTTTCAAAGAAAAGGAATATCAAATAGAGTCCAAACGAACAAAACCTTCAAGCAACCAACAAGGAGGCCATGAGGTAGGGGGGCGCGCCTACCCCCCCAAGCGCGCCCTCCACCCTCGTGGGCCCCCTGTTGCTCCACCGACGTACTTCTTCCTCCTATATATACCTACGTACCCCAAAAAATCAGATATGGAGCCAAAACCCTAATTCCACCACCGTAACTTTCTGTATCCACGAGATCCCATCTTGGGGCCTGTTCCGGAGCTCCGCCGGAGGGGTCATCGATCACGGAGGGATTCTACATCAACACCATAGCCTCTCCGATGAAGTGTGAGTAGTTTACCTCAGACCTTTGGGTCCATAGTTATTAGATAGATGGCTTCTTCTCTCTTTTTGGATCTCAATACAAAGTTCCCCCCCTCTCTTGTGGAGATCTATTCGATGTAATCTTCTTTTTGCGGTGTGTTTGTTGAGACCGATGAATTGTGTTTTTATGATAAAGTTTATCTATGAATAATATTTGAATCTTCTCTGAATTCTTTTATGTATGATTGGTTATCTTTGCAAGTCTCTTTGAATTATCAGTTTGGTTTGGCCTACTAGATTGATCTTTCTTGCAATGGGAGAAGTGCTTAGCTTTGGGTTCAATCTTGCGGTGTCCTTTCCCAGTGACAGTAGGGGCAGCAACGCACGTATTGTATTGTTGCCATCGAGGATAACAAGATGGGGTTTTCATCATATTGCATGAGTTTATCCCTCTACATCATGTCATCTTGCTTAAGGCGTTACTCTGTTCTTATGAACTTAATACTCTAGATGCATGCTAGATAGCGGTCGATGTGTGGAGTAATAGTAGTAGATGCAGGCAGGAGTCAGTCTACTTGTCTTGGACGTGATGCCTATATACATGATCATACCTAGATATTCTCATAACTATGCTCAATTCTGTCAATTGCTCAACAGTAATTTGTTCACCCACCGTAAATTACCTATGCTCTTGAGAGAAGCCACTAGTGAAACCTATGGCCCCCGGGCCTATCTTCATCATATTAATCTTCCAATACTTAGTTATTTCCTTTGATTTTACTTTACTTTGCATCTTTATCATAAAAATACCAAAAATATTACCTTATCATATCTATCAGCTCTCACTCTCGTAAGTGACCGTGTAGGGATTGACAACCCCTTATCGCGTTGGTTGCGAGGATTTATTTGTTTTGTGTAGGTGCGAGGCACTGGCGCGTAGCCACCTAATGGATTGATACCTTGGTTCTCAAAAACTGAGGAAAATACTTACGCTACTTTGCTGCACCACCCTTTCCTCTTCAAGGGAAAACCAACACAAGTGCTCAAGAGGTCGCAAGAAGGATTTCTGGCACCGTTTCCGGGGAGGTTCGTGCAAGTCAAGATTTGACTCCCGACAACGAGCCATTTCTAGCGCCGTTGTCGGGGAGGTCTATGCAAAAGTCAACATACCAAGTACCCATCACAAACCCTTATCTCTTGCATTACATTATTTGCCATTTTCCTCTCATTCTCCTCTCCCCTACTTCACCCTTGCCATTTTATTCGCCCCCTCTCTCTCTCTATCCTCCCTCTCTTTCTTTATTTGCCGCTTTTTCGCTTGCTCCTCGTTTGCTTGTGTGTTGGATTGCTTGCTTGTCGCGATGGCTCAAGATAACACTAAATTGTGTGACTTTACCAATACCAACAACAATGATTTTATTAGCACTCCAATTGCTCCTCTTACCGATGCTGAATCTTGTGAAATTAATGCTGCCTTGATGAATCTTGTCATGAAAGATCCGTTTTCCGGCCTTCCTAGTGAAGATGCCGCTACCCATCTAAATAGCTTTGTTGATTTGTGTGATATGCAAAAGAAGAAAGATATGGACAATGATATTTTTAAATTGAAGCTATTTACTTTTTGGCTTAGAGATCATGCTAAAGCTTGGTTTTGGTCTTTGCCTAAAAATAGTATTGATTCGTGGAATAAGTGCAAAGATGCTTTATCTCTAAGTATTTTCCTCCTGCTAAGATCATCTCTCTTAGAAACGATATTATGAATTTTAAGCAACTTGATCATGAACATGTTGTACAAGCTTGGGAGAGGATGAAATTAATGATACGTAATTGCCCAACACATGGTTTGAATTTGTGGATGATTATACAAAATTTTTATGTCGGATTGAACTTTGCTTCTAGAAATATTTTAGATTCGGCCACGGGAGGCACTTTTATGGAAATCACTTTAGGAGAAGCTACCAAACTCCTAGATAATATTATGGTTAATTATTCTCAATGGCACACTGAAAGATCTACTAATAAGAAAGTACATGCGATAGAAGAAATTAATGTTTTGTGTGGAAATATGGATGAACTTATGAAATTATTTGCTAATAAAAGTGTTTCTTCTGATCCTAATGATATGCCTTTTTCTACTTTGATTGAGAATAATAATGAATCTATGGATGTGAATTTTGTTGGTAGGAACAATTTTGGTAACAACGCGTATAGAGGAAACTTTAATCCTAGGCCTTATCCTAGTAATTCCTCTAATAATTATGGTAATTCCTACAACAATTCTTATGGAAATTATAATAAGATTCCCTCTGATTTTGAATCTAATATTAAAAAATTTATTACTTCACAAAAGAATTTCAATGCTTTGATTGAAGAAAATTTGCTTAAGATTGATGAGTTGGCTAGGAACGTTGATAGAATTTCTCTTGATGTTGATTCTTTGAAACTTAGATCTATTCCACCTAAGCATGATATCAATGAGTCTCTCAAAGCCATGAGAATTTCCATTGATGAGTGCAAAGAAAGAACCGCTAGGATGCGTGCTAAGAAAGATTCCTTTATAAGAGTGTGTTCTTCTAGTTTCCATGATAATAAAGATGAAGATCTAAAAGTTATTGATGTGTCCCCTATTAAATCTTTGTTTTGTAATATGAATCTTGATAATTATGGGACTGAATATGATCCACCTTTACCTAGAAGGCATTCCAAAAATTCGGAGTTTTTAGATCTTGATGCTAAATTTGATTAAAGTAGGATTGAAGAGATCAAAACTCTTGATGTTAATGAACCTACTATTTTGGATTTCAAGGAATTTAATTATGATAATTGCTCTTTGATAGATTGTATTTCCTTGTTGCAATCCATGCTAAATTATCCTCATGCTTATAGTCAGAATAAAGCTTTTACCAAACATATCGTTGATGCTTTGATACAATCTTATGAAGAAAAACTTTAGTTGGAAGTTTCTATCCCTATAAAACTTTATGATGAGTGGGAACCAACTATTAAAATTAAAATTAAAGATCTTGAATGCTATGCTTTGTGTGATTTGGGTGCTAGTGTTTCCACGATCCCAAAGACTTTGTGTGATTTGTTAGGTTTCCGTGATTTTGATGATTGCTCTCTAAACTTGCATCTTGCAGATTCCACTATTAAGAAACCTATGGGAAGAATTAATGATGTTCTTATTGTTGCAAATAGGAATTATGTGCCCGTAGATTTTATCGTTCTTGACATAGATTGCAATCCTTCATGTCCTATTATTCTTGGTAGACCTTTCCTTAGAACGATTGGTGCAATTATTGATATGAAGGAAGGAAATATTATATTCCAATTTATGTTAAGGAAAGGCATGGAACACTTTCCTAGAAAGAAAATTAAATTACCTTATGAATCTATTATGAGAGCCACTTATGGATTGCCTACCAAAGATACCTAGATCTATCCTTGCTTTTTATGCCTAGCTAGGGGCGTTAAACGATAGCACTTGTTGGGAGGCAACCCAATTTTATTTTTATTCCTTGCTTTTTGCTCCTGTTTAGTAATAAATAATTTATCTAGCCTCTGTTTTGGTTGTTTTTTTGTGTTTAATTAGTGTTTGTGCCAAGTAGAACCGTTGGGAAGACTTGGGGAAAGTCTTGTTAATCTTGCTGTAAAAAACAGAAACTTTAGCGCTCACGAGAACTGCTGCAATTTTTATTTGGAAAGTGATATTTAGTTAATTCTTTTTGAATATGATTAATAGATACATTAGTCACGTCCAGAAATTTATTTTAGAATTTTTGGGGTTCCAGATCTTGCGCTAGCTACAGATTACTATAGACTGTTCTGTTTTTGACAGATTCTGTTTTTCGTGTGTTGTTTGCTTATTTTGATGAATCTATGGCTAGTAAAATAGTTTATAAACCATAGAGAAGTTGGAATACAGTAGGTGTAACACCAATATAAATAAAGAATGAGTTCATTACAGTACCTTGAAGTGGTCTTTTATTTTGAGAGTCTTAAATAGCATGGTAATTTGCTTAAATAATCCTAATATGCTAGGTATACAAGATCAATAATAAAATTCTCTTATGAGTGTGTTGAATACTGTGAGAAGTTTGATACTTGATAATTGTTTTGAGATATGGAGATGGTGATATTAGAGTCATGCTAGTGGAGTAGTTGTGAATTTGAGAAATACTTGTGTTAAAGTTTGTGATTCCCATAGCATGCACGTATGGTGAACCGTTATGTGATGAAGTCGGAGCATGATTTATTTATTGATTGTCTTCCTTATGAGTGGCGGTCAGGGATGAGCGATGGTCTTTTCCTACCAATCTATCCCCCTAAGAGCATGCGCGTCATACTTTGCTTTGATAACTTGTAGATTTTTGCAATAAGTATATGAGTTCTTTATGACTAATGTTGAGTCCATGGATTATACGCACTCTCACCCTTCCACCATTGCTAGCCTCTCTAATACCGTGCACCTTTAGCCAGTATCATACACCCACCATCTACCTTCCTCAAAACAGCCACCATACCTACCTATCATGGCATTTCCATAGCCATTCCGAGATATATTGCCATGCAACTTTCCACCGTTCCGTTTACTATGACACGCTCCATCATTGTCATATTGCTTTGCATGATCACGTAGTTGACATTGTATTTGTGGAAATGCCACCGTTCATAATTCTTTCATACGTGTCACTCATGAGTCATTGCATATCCCGGTACACCGCCGGAGGCATTCATATAGAGTCATATCTTGTTCTAAGTATCGAGTTGTAATTCTTGAGTTGTAAGAAAATAAAAGTGTGATGATCATCATTATTAGAGCATTGTCCCAGTGAGGAAAGGATGATGGAGACTATGATTCCCCCACAAGTCGGGATGAGACTCCAGACGAAAAAAATAAAATAAAATAAAAAGAGGCCCTAAAAAAGATAAGGCCCAAATAAAAAAAGAGAAAAAGAGAGAAGGGAAAATGCTACTATCCTTTTACCACACTTGTGCTTCAAAGTAGCACCATGATCTTCATGATAGAGAGTCTCCTATGTTATCACTTTCATATACTAGTGGGAATTTTTCATTATAGAACTTGGCTTGCATATTCCAATGATGGGCTTCCTCAAAATGCCCTAGGTCTTCTTGAGCAAGCAAGTTGGATGCACACCCACTTAGTTTCTTTTTGAGCATTCATATACTTATAGCTCTAGTGCATCCGTTGCATGGCAATCCCTAGTTGATGTGAGACTATCTTCTCCCTTTTTCTCTTCTCCACAACCACCATTCTATTCCACCTAAAGTACTATAACCATGGCTCACGCTCATGTATTGCGTGAAGATTGAAAAAGTTTTGAGAATGTCAAAAGTATGAAACAATTGCTTGGCTTGTCATTGGGGTTGTGCATGATTTAAATACTTTGTGTGGTGAAGATAGAGCATAGCCAGACTATATGAATTTGTAGGGATAACTTTCTTTGGCCATGTTATTTTGAGAAGACATAATTGCTTAGTTAGTATGCTTGAAGTAATATTATTTTTATGTCAATATTAAACTTTTGTCTTGAATCCTTCGGATCTGAATATTCATACCACAATTAAGAAGAATTACATTTAAATTATGCCAAGTAGCATTCCACATCAAAAATTCTATTTTTATCATTTACCTACTCGAGGACAATAAGGAATTAAGCTTGGGGATGCTTGATACGTCTCCAACGTATCTATAATTTTTGATTGCTCCATGCTATATTATCTTCTGTTTTGGACATTATTGGGCTTTATTATCCACTTTTATATTATTTTTGGGACTAACCTACTAACCGGAGGCCCAACCCAGAATTGCTGTTTTTTTTGCCTATTTTAGGGTTTCGAAGAAAAGGAATATCAAACGGAGTCCAAACGGAATGAAACCTTCGGGAACGTGTTTTTTGGAACGAACAAGATCCAGGAGACTTGGACCCTACGTCAAGCAACCAACAAGGAGGCTACGAGGTAGGGGGGCGCGCCTACCCCCCCCCCCCAGGCGCGCCCTCCACCCTCGTGGGCCCCCTGTTGCTCCACCGACGTACTTCTTCCTCCTATATATACCTACGTACCCCCAAACGATCAGATACGGAGCCAAAACCCTAATTCCACCGCCGTAACTTTCTGTATCCACGAGATACCATCTTGGGGCCTGTTCCGGAGCTCCGCCGGAGGGGGCATCGATCATGGAGGGCTTCTACATCAACACCATAGCCTCTCCGATGAAGTGTGAGTAGTTTACCTCAGACCTTCGGGTCCATAGTTATTAGCTAGATGGCTTCTTCTCTCTTTTTGGATCTCAATACAAAGTTCTCCCCCTCTCTTGTGGAGATCTATTCGATGTAATCTTCTTTTTGCGGTGTGTTTGTTGAGACCGATGAATTGTGGGTTTATGATCAAGTTTATCTATGAAGAATATTTGAATCTTCTCTGAATTCTTTTATGTATGATTGGTTATCTTTGCAAGTATCTTTGAATTATCAGTTTGGTTTGGCCTACTAGATTGATCTTTCTTACAATGGGAGAAGTGCTTAGCTTTGGGTTCAATCTTGCGGTGTCCTTTCCTAGTGATAGTAGGGGAAGCAAGGCACGTATTGTATTGTTGCCCTCGAGGATAACAAGATGGGGTTTTCATCATATTGCATGAGTTTATCCCTCTACATCATGTCATCTTGCTTAAGGCGTTACTCTGTTCTTATGAACTTAATACTCTAGATGCATGCTGGATAGCGGTCGATGTGTGGAGTAATAGTAGTAGATGCAGGCAGGAGTCGGTCTACTTGTCTTAGACGTGATTCCTATATACATGATCATACCTAGATATTCTCATAACTATGCTCAATTCTGTCAATTGCTCAATAGTAATTTGTTCACCCACCGTAAAATACTATGCTCTTGAGAGAAGCCACTAGTGAAACATATGGCCCCCGGGTCTGTCCTCATCATATTAATCTTCCAATACTTAGTTATTTCCTTTGCTTTTACTTTACTTTGCATCTTTATCATAAAAATACCAAAAATATTATCTTATCATATCTATTAGATCTCAGTCTCGTAACTGACCGTGTAGGGATTGACAACCCCTTATCGTGTTGGTTGCGAGGATTTATTTGTTTTGGGTAGGTGCGAGGGACTGGCGCGTAGCCTCCTACTGGATTGATACCTTGGTTCTCAAAAACTGAGGGAAATACTTACGCTACTTTGCTGCACCACCCTTTCCTCTTCAAGGGAAAACCAACACAAGTGCTCAAGAGGTAGCACTCTGCGGCGGCGTCTCGGTCCTAACCGCCTTCCTTTTAAGCCTACCCGGCTTCGGTGCCCCTTGTTGGTGAGTCACTGCGGGTTCGGCATGGCGTCCCGAGGGCCTTCCCTGTAAGACACCATATGTGTGCGGTAGGTGAAGTGCGAAAAATAGGGATCCTTCTCGGAAGTTGGGACTCCGGTTTTACTTACATGCGATGCAGGGAGCAGTCCAGGATAATCGGCTATGATGGCCACCAAGGCCCCGTCACAGCTTAACTGATAGAACATCCTATCGATGAGCTCCACAAATGTGTCTGGATCCTCTTCGAGTCCGGGGTCGAGGGCCCGGTCAGGGTCCTCTGGTTGTGGAGACGGGCTGTGGACCTCCCTCACAGCTTTTTGAAGTTCCTGCTATGAAATAGCAAGGTAAATACTTATGACGAAGAATGCAGAAAGGTTTGGAGTAGAAAGTAGCAGCTCACCCAGTTTGGGGTGTTGTACATGGAGAATCCATCCCGTGGCTTAATGCAGATGAACTCCTCTTCCTCTCCTTTATATAATTCAGACAGTATTTTCGCTAGAGTAGTGATGGAGTCCGGTCCCTCACGACCGCAGCGGGTGGCATCGTCTTCTCCATTAAAGTGACACATGGGTTGTCCCCGATATTTAAGTGGCTGCACCCCCCGCATTATACATATTGAAATAATCTCGATTATCATCAATCCTGATTTGGCCAGCGTTTTTATCCGGCCCATCAGGTAAAGGACCTCTCTGTTATCTTCCTCCTGGGGGCTTCGAGGGCGCCAGCTGCGGCGTTTCTTCAAAGGGACATTATCGAACTCGGGAAGGCCCATCCGAATAGGGTCCGGAAGGGGGACGTCCTCCATATAAAACCACTCCGAAGGCCAGTCTTCGGATGTCTTCTTCGGAGTACCGGATAGGTATCCGGTCCCGGCGATGCGCCATATCTCGGCTCCGCCCACTTGATATATTGACCCCTCCTATTTATGGGGTACGAGGCAGAATAACCTCTTCCATAGCTCGAAATGAGCTTTGCAGCCCAAAAACAGCTCGCAGAGGGCAACGTAGCCAGCGATGTGTAATATGGAGGCGGGAGTAAAGTTATGCAGCTGGAGGCCGTAGAACTCCAGGAGCCCGCGGAGGAACTGATGGATTGGAAATCCAAGCCCCCTCAATAAGTAAGGGACAAGGCATACCCGCTCCCCCATGGATGGGTTGGGAAGGCTCTCCGCTTGCTCCCCGCCGTTGTAAGTGGCAAGTCCGGCTCGAAGGGGGACCATATACGCTGGAGGGAGAAACCCCTGGGTCTCTAACTCTACTAATTAGCTGTGGGGGACGGAACACTTCTTCCAATCGCTTGGCTTAGGGCCACGGGAGCGAGAGGAGGAGCTGCGATGGCCGGCCATGATGGGATGGACTTTTTTCGGGTGCGCTCCGATGGATACTCGCCGTGGGAGGATGGTGTGATCTGGATCTAAGGATCCCCGTCTCTTTACATAGACGATTTACTCACATGGTTAGGGTGGCAAGTGTAAAAATGCCCAGACTTCTCGCATTCGCTCAACACATGGAGGATAGCCGTTATTGGGCGCAGAAGCCAAGGAGTGCAACATTCATGGGAAGCCGAACACTGCTCGACAGGTATTCGGAATTTGGAGAAGAACCCGCCTTGCAATGCCGAAGACAATCTGCGCGCCAGACTCATCGTAATTGAACCCTGGTTCGGGGGCTACTGAGGGAGTCCTAGATTAGGGGTCCTCGGATTGCCGGACTATATACTTTGGCCGGAATGTTGGACTATGAAGATACAAGATTGAAGACTTCGTCCCGTGTCCGGGTGGGACTCTCCTTTGCGTGGAAGGCAAGCTTGGCAATTCGGATATGTAGATCACCTCCCTTGTAATCGACTCGGTGTAACCTAGCCCCGTCCGGTGTCTACATAAACCGGAGGGTTTAGTCCGTAGGACAAGAACAATCATAATCATAGGCTAGCTTCTAGGGTTTAGCCTCTATGATCTCGTGGTAGATCAACTCTTGTAATACTCATATCATCAAGATCAATCAAGCAGGAAGTAGGGTATTACCTCCATCGCGAGGGCCCGAACCTGGGTAAACATTGTGTCCCTCGCCTCCTGTTACCATCCGCCTTAGATGCACAGTTCGGGACCCCCTACCCGAGATCCGCTGGTTTTGACACCGCCACTATATGTTGTCATCAATTACCAAAAAGGGGGAGATTGAAAGTGCAACTATCCCTGGGTGGTTTTGGTAATTCCTAACAACATATAGCTCATTGAGCTAATGATATCTCAAGATAAATATTTTGAGGAAAGCTCAATGATTGGCATGGCATGGATTAGAAATGTGGACCCCTCAAAATGCTAAGGACAAAAGATTGGCTCAAGCTCGAAAGCTCAAGACTCTACATTTTACTTTTAGTGATCCAAGATCACATTGAGTCCATAGGAAAAGCCAATACTATTAAAAGGGGATGAGGTGTTGCTTAATGGGTTGCTTGCTCAAAATGCTTAGTGATATGCTCAAAAAACCCTCAACTACTTTCTCATATCCACATATGTCCCAAACCAAAAGCCAAACTCGGCCCCACCGAAACTTTCTATCCGGCGCCACCGAGTTCATTTGACATAGCCACTGCCACAAACCCTAGCCACTTCGGTCTTACCGATAGGGATCTCGGTCTCACCGAGATGGGATTGCAAACTCTTTGTTTCCCTTCGTAATGTTTTGGTCCAACCGAGATGAGCAATCGGTCCCATCGAGTTTGCAATGCAAACTCTCTGTTTCCCCTTCGTAACATTTCGGTCTCGCCGAGATGAGCGAATCGATCCCACCGAGTTTGCCTGACCTACTATCTGGTTAGCTTATTACCAAATCGGTCCCACCGAGTTTGTGTAATCGGTCTCATCGAGATTACGTTATGCCCTAACCCTAATGAAATCAGTCACACCGAGTTGACATGTCTGTCCCACCGAACATCCTAATGTTCACATTTTGAACTAAATCAGTCTAATCGAGTTTCATTATTTGGTCCCACCGAGTTTCGTGATTTGTGTGTAACGGTTAGATTTTGTGTGGAGGCTATATATACCCCTCCACCCACTCTTCATTCATGGAGAGAGCCACCAGAACATGCCTACACTTCCAACATTCATTTTCTGAGAGAGAACCACCTACTCATGTGTTGAGACCAGATATTCCATTCCAACCATATGAATCTTGATCTCTAGCCTTCTCCAAGTTGCTTTCCACTCAAGTCATCTTTCCATCGAATCCAAATTAGTGATAGAGAGTTGAGTGTTGGGGAGACTATCATTTGAAGCACAAGAGCAAGGAGTTCATCATCAACATACTATCTACTACCTTTTGGAGAGTGGTGTCTCCTAGATTGGTTAGGTGTCACTTGGGAGCCTTCGACAAGATTGTGGAGTTGAACCAAGGAGTTTGTACGGGCAAGGAGATTGCCTACTTCGTGAAGATCTACCCTAGTGAGGCAAGTCCTTCGTGGGCGATGGCCATGGTGGGATAGACAAGGTTGCTTCTTTGTGGACCCTTCATGGGTGGAGCCCTCCGTGGACTCGCGCAACCGTTACCCTTCGTGGGTTGAAGTCTCCACCAACGTGGATGTACGATAGCACCACCTATCGGAACCACGCCAAAAATCTCCGTGTCTACATTGCGTTTGCTCCCTCCAAACTCCTCCCTTTACCTACATGTGCAATGTTTTACATGCCGCCGCTATACTCTTAGACTTGCATGTGTAGGTTGGTTGCTTGACTAGTGCTAAGTTGCTAAAATCCGCTAAGACTTAAAATTGGGAAAAGGCTATATTTTTATTTGGTCAAGTAGTCTAATCACCCCCCCTCTAGACATACTTTCGATTCTACAAAAGCGCATGAAGAAACTCCATGCTGATTGACTTTTGGAACCACTTGATTATGAATCACTTGATGCTTGCGAACCATGCCTCATGGGCAAGATGACTAAGACTCCATTCTCCGGAACAATGGAGCGAACAACAGACTTGTTGGAAATAATACATACTGATGGATGCAGTTCGATGAGTGTTGATGCTCGCGGCGGGTATCGTTATTTTCTTACCTTCACAAATGATTTGAGCAGATATGGGTATATCTACTTGATGAAACATAAGTCTGAAACATTTGAAAAGTTCAAAGAATTTCAGAGTGAAGTGGAAAATCATTGTAACAAGAAAATTAAGTTTCTATGATCTGATCGTGGAGGAGAATATTTGAGTTACGAGTTTGGTCTTCATTTGAAACAATGCGGAATAGTTTCACAACTCACGCCACCTGGAACACCACAGCGTAATGGTGTGTCCGAACATCATAACCACACTTTATTAGATATGTGCAATCTATGATGTCTCTCACTGATTTACCGCTATCATTTTGGGGTTATGCTTTAGAGACGGCTGCATTCACGTTAAATAGGGCACCATCAAAATCCGTTGAGATGACACCTTATGAACTGTGGTTTGGCAAGAAACCCAAGTTGTCATTTCTTAAAGTTTGGGGATGTGATGCTTATGTGAAAAAGCTTCAACCTGATAAGCTCGAACCCAAATCGGAGAAATGTGTCTTCATAGGATACCCAAAGGAGACTATTGGGCACACCTTCTATCACAGATCTGAAGGCAAGATATTCGTTACTAAGAATGGATCCTTTCTAGAGAAGGAGTTTCTCTCGAAAGAAGTGAGTGTCGAATTTCGGATTCCGGCAGACCCTTAAGGTTCGAACACTTGGGTGCGCGCGGAAATCTCGCCTTCAACCTCTCCGTCTCGATGGGATCTAAACTACTAAAAGAGCTGCACGAAAGACACAAGATTTATACTGGTTCGGGCCACCGATGTGGTGTAATACCCTACTCCAGTGTGTGGTGGATGGATTGCCTCCTCGGGCTGGTGTGGATGAACAATACAAGGAAGAACAGCCTCGCGAGGGTCCGTTCTTGGCTGTGGTGATGAACTGCTATGAAGAGCTCAGTCACCTTTCTCTCTCTTTCTCTCTCAGATCCCGGACCGAACAACCAGGAATCGAACCCCCAGGACCCGAACCCCTCGCTATGTGGGTGGCTAGTCCTATTTATAGAGGCCCTGGTCCTCTCCGCAAATATTGAGCGGGAAGGGATCCAACAATGGCGGGCTAATTTGAAGGGGGACAACGAGTACATCTATACTGACAAAAGCAGTCTTCGCCTGCCAAAGGCTCTGGTGATGACGCCGCGCTGGGCTCCATGGTGACCTCCGTCGTAGTCCTCCTGGTCTTGGTCTCGTTGCATCGAAGTGGCAACCTTTGCCTGATGCCTCGGTACTTCGCAGATACGCTTGCCCCCTTTGCACCAAAGGGGAAAGAGGGACGCTGCACCCGCCGGCACCCGCCTGGTGCCCCGTGTCGCCATGGCTTATGTCATGGGCACCTCGCGAGGTACCCCGCCTTGAACTCTCCGCCTCCTCGCGAGCCAGCCTGATGAGGCTGTGCCTGAGGATGCGCCGTGTCATCCGCCTCGCGAGGCTTGGCCCCTCGCGAGGGTCTTGAGCCTCGTGTCGATGAAGTTGGGCCGCGCTGGGCCCCCACTTGAGCCACGCCGCAGGCCGCAGGCAGGCAAGTCCGGGGACCCCCGTTCCCAGAACGCTGACAGTAGCCCCTGGGCCCAAGGCGCGCATGGACTTGGCCGTGCTGAGAGGCGAAAGGGCAAGGGCGAAGCGCCGCGAGCCCCAACAGCCTGCGGCCTTGGACGCCGCGTGGCGGTTGATTGGACGTGGGTGCCTTAGCAACCGTGCGGGTTGACAAGGGAGAGGCATCATCCCAGACTTCGCCCTTGCTTTCTCCGGTTGCTGCTCAGATCCCCTTTCTTGCGCCTCCCTTTCTTCCTCCAAACTTCCAGATCTACTCCGGTTGCGCGACCTAGGAAGCCATGGCGCCTCGCAAGCCTCCGGCCGAAGCTTGGTATTCCCCTACTCTGGACCCGCCGACTGTGTCCAAGGCCACCTTTGCCCGGCTGTGCCGGATGGCGGTGGCGCAGGGCGTCGTCGGGACGGAGGTGTTCAAGGTCGGCTCCGCCTCCCCTGAAGGTCGAGGGAGCACCTATTACCCTTTCTTTGTGAGCGCCATCGCAGCGGGCTTGGTGCCTCCCTTCTCCGAGTTCTTCTTCTTTGTCCTCTGCCATTACAACTTGTTGGCTCTGTATCTCCACCCCAACTCTGTCCTTCTCCTGGCGGTCTTCGCTTACTACTGCGAGGCCCACGTAGGGGTGCAGCCCTCAGTGGCCTTGCTGCGCCACTACTTCTACCTCCGGACTACTGGCAGTTCTCCTTCCGCGTGCGCGAGCTTCGTCGCGCATGGCAGCACCATTGCCATCTCGAGTCCCGGGAAGAGGGCTGATGGCTTCCGGAGCAAGTGGGTCTTGGTTGACGTCGGGCGCGTCCACCCTCGGCTGATCCCGCCCACGGAGCAGGCCGTGAGCGCCAGTAACTGGGGCCGGGCGGAGCTCGCGGATCCCCGCGCGAAGCTGGTGTTGGAGAAGATGGATGCGGACTTGAGGCCAGCCAACATGGCGACGGCGAAGTTGACTGGTTCGTCACTATTGAGGGAGTTCTTGGAGCAGCAGTTGGCTCCACTCCGGCAGTACTCTTCTCCGATGTGGAGGCCTCATCTGAGCCCCGGGCCTGTGGACGAAGAGGACGTGAACGCGGTTCTTCAATCTCTGGTCAGGGGCACGGTGGCAAAGTTGGAGGGCGCTCCCGAGCCCTTGTTTCTTCGCAGCGACTGGGAGCAGGTGGTGAAGTCCATGCCCATTTTCAACGGGGTCGGGCTTGTGCCCGTGGCGCCTTCTGAAGGACTGGTGGACGTGCCTCCGGTGACTCCAGCGAGGAGGAGGACGAAGAGGAGCGGGGAGAGGGGCCCAACTCTGGGGCGACTGACGGAGAGTCGAGGGCTCCCCTCCCTCGGCGCTCGCCCCGTACTCTCCGCCTATCGCCGAGCGATGATGATGATGATGATGACGATGACGATGTGCTGGGTAGTGGGAGCTTGCCCCCGATCCCGAAGAAGGACAGGACCGGGCTGGTCCCCCGCGGGCCTGCCCCTACCCCAGGGTAGTCCGCTGCCGCGCCTTCTGCTCCCAAGGTCAACCCTTCCAGCCGGCTGTTTGGCTTGAAGTTGGGCCGAAAGCTGCCCGAGCTCACCGACGATGACCCATAAGCGCTTGATCCTTGTTCTCTTGTTTCTCATTCTGCCGACGAGGCTTGATGATTGCTTCTCTTGAGTAGGCGGGCGCCCACGGCGAAGAAACTGAAGCGGGCTCCTGAGGCTCCATCCGCAGCAGCGCCCCCGCCTGTGAAAGGGGGCGATCGCAGTGCGCGGGCTTCTCCTGGTCGGTCGCCCTCAGGAGGTTTGGCCATGCTGGCGGGGGCGAGCTCAGCCCCCATGGCCCAGGTGGCTCCTGAAGTGTCCTCGTCTGGCGCCACTGCCACGGCTGGGGAGACGCAGCGAACGCTGGCTCGGGATTCGGCGGCCTTGCCACCGCCACCTTCTCCTCCTGTTTTGCTGGCCACTGCTCCCTCAACTCCTCCTATTGTCCTGGAGCGTGCCGAGGCTCCTTCGTCTTCTTCCTCCGTCTTGGAGCATGCTGCTGTTGAACTGGACCGGCTGCATCAGGACCTTCTCGGCGCCGACCCTCGTCTGGTGGTCGGGCGTCTGGAATTGGCTTCGGGGTGGATTCACTCTGATGCTTCGATCCGAGCGGCGCTGGTTCAGGCCTCGACGGCCTGCGACGAGGAGAAGCGGGCCGTCCTTGAGGCGAAGATTGCTCATGACGCGGCCCTGGGGGAAGCGGTCAAGGCCCGCGACCGCTGCAAGGCACTGGAGGACGAGCTGCAAGGCCTGCGGGGCCAACTTGCGAAGGAGGTTCGCCTTCGCCAAGAGCAGGAGAAGGGGGCGAAGGCGCGTGAGGCGGCGCTCGAGGACTCGGAGGCCAAGCTCAAGAAGCGCCGCGAGCGTCTAGGCGTGTGGAAGAAAGAGCTGGAGGCGACGAAGACCGAGCTGGACGACAAGGCTCAGGTCCTCGCTGAAGATCGCGTGGCCTTCGCGGACATGGAGAAGGACGCCCGCGCTTCGCTGAAGATGCTTTACGAGAGTGGATTGGACAGCCCGCTAGCTGGTGACGAGGATGGCGCCGCCAAGCTGCTTCCCTACCTGGTCAAGGCTCTTGGGGACGTCGTCCTTGGCATCGGCCCCGCAGCCGAGGCCGAGGCGTACGTCCTGTCTTCTGCCGCGCTGACACGGGTCTTCGCCCATGTCAACCTCCGCGATCCCAACACCGACCTCGACGCCCTGCTGGAACCGGTGAGCGGCGAGGGTGCTGCTGCCGCTGTCGAAGCCGTGAAGGGGCGCGCGGAGGCGCTGCTGGAGAAGTTTCGGGCCTTCAGCACCAGGCCGAAGCAAGGCGCTTGTAACGCCCTCGATGCGGCTATATCTCCCACGTGTCGAGGCACGACTTAGAGGCATAACCGCATTGAAAGCAATGGCGCAAGTTAGGCAATCATCACAACATCCCATGTAATATATATAATAAAAGGGGAGATACAATAGTTGGCTTACACTCGCCACGTCACATCAAAGTACATAAATAACATACATCATCCAAACACTCATGGCCCGACTACGGCGCCAAAATAAAAGACAACCCAACAAGCGACATAGGTCCCGATCACCCCAACTGGGCACCACTACTGATCATCAGGAAAAGACACATAGTAACACTGAGAATCCTCGCCGTACTCCCACTTGAGCTCAAGCGCGCCATCTAGAGCTGTATCATCTGTCCCTGCATCTGGTGTAATAGTAATCTATGAGCCACAGGGACTCAGCAATCTCGCACCCTCGCGATCAAGACTATTTAAGCTTAATAGGTAGGATGGGGGTAAATGTAAGTGGAGCTGCAGCAAGCGACTAGCTTATATGGTGGCTAACTTATTCGCAAAAGAGAGCGAGAAGAGGAGGCAAAGCACGAGCGAGAAACTAGGGAGCAACCTACACAAACATAACTCCAACACCGTGTCCACTTCCCGGACTCCGCCGAGAAGAGGCCATCACGGTAAGACACTCAGTTGATTCATTTTAATTAATTAAGGTTCAAGTTATCTACAACCGGACATTAACAAATTCCCATCTGCCCATAACCGCGGGCACGGCTTTTGAAAGATCAATCCCTACAGGGGGGTCCCAACTTAGCCCATAACAAGCTCTCACGGTCAACGAAGTAATAGACCTCCACCCAAGACACACCGATCAGACTCGGTATCTCGGTACAACAAGACATTTCGACAGGTTAAAACAAGACCAGCAACACCGCCCGAATGTTCTGACAAATCCCGATAGGAGCTGCATATATCACTTTCTTAGGGCACACTCAGATGAGCGCTCCATACAGCTAAAACCAAACCTTGAGTTTCCCTGAGGGGGCGCTGCACAGGACTCTAGTTCGGACCAACACTCAGAGGAGCACTGGCCCTTGGGGGGCTAAAATAAAGATGACCCTCGAGCTCCGGAAACCCAAGGGAAAAGAGGCTAGGTGGCAAATGGTAAAAACCAATGTTGGGCATTGCTGGAAAAGCTTTAATCAAGGCGACTATCAAGGGGTTCCCATTATAGCCCAACCGCGTAAGGGACGCAAAATCCGGGAACATAACACCGATATGACGGAAACTAGGGCGGCAAGAGTGGAACAAAACACTAGGCGAGAGGCTGAGCCTTCCACCCTTTACCAAGTATATAGATGCATTAAGATAACATGGCAATATAATGATATCCCAACAAGTAAATAAATGTTCCAACAAGGAACAGCTCCAATCTTCACCTGCAACTAACAACGCTATAAGAGGGGCTGAGCAAAGCGGTAACATAGCCAATCAACGGTTTGCTAGGATATGGTGGGTTAGGGGCTGAACATGGCAATTGGGAGGCTGACAAGCAAGTGGTAGGCATCGTAGCATTGGCATAGAAAAAGAGCGAGCAAACTAGCATAGCGAAGATAGTAGTGATTTCGAGGGTATGATCATGTTGCCTGCACAGTTGTCAGAGTTGACTAGATCCTCAAAAGCAAACTCAACGGGCTCCTCGTTAGCAAACTCGTCTCCCAGCTGTACCCAAACAACACAAACAAGCAACAAGGATACAATCAACCACGTGCAAACTCCAACAATAAGATGCAATGATGGTATGCTATGCGGGATGCGATGCGGGATGCAAAATGCAAGACGTGACAGGAAATGCATGAATCTGGCCTCAACTTGGAAAACCAAGTGTGCCACTGGATAGAGGGGATGAAATCGCTTGAAAACGATATAAAGATCATTGGAATCGGAGCTACGGTTTGGAAATGGCAAGCGTTTTAAGATATGACACCGGTCTGCGATTTACAGCAAGTAGGCATATAAATGCAACGAAATGAACATGCTACAGCCACCAAACATGACAACAAAATACATGGCAGGGATGCCCACAAGATGCTTAACAAAACACTAGCACTGAGCCACAGCCAAATTCATCCATTATGAGGTTCAAACAAGCATGGCAAAAACGCAAATGCAAAACAGATTTCAGACTTAGTGACATTAACACTAGTCTGAAATTTCAGATCATGAAGCTCTCTTTGGAGTAGCAAAACAACATGATACATGACCTGATTATGAAAAGTAAGAACATGGCATGGAGCTACTCAACAAGCTTATCAAAAGTCCCAAAGTGACCTGGGGCCAAAAGGGATCACAAAATATACTAACAAGCACACGCACATAGCTCACGCACAATCAGTTTTCAGACTTAGTGAAAAGTGAGACATGCTGGAATTTGACTCACGAAGGCATGTAAACGAGCTCGATGCACTCACTACGGTGCAAGTCATGGCAAGGCAAGCATACATCCATTAAGAAGGCACAAAATGCTAGCTAAACATGGCAAGAACAACGGCATAGCATGCACGGATCACTAACAACAGCATCGGCAAAATCGCAAACAAGTTGACGATCTGCCCAGATTTACCACGAAGCAAAAGTAGAGCTCGATTGACTCAAGCTAGAGTACTCCACATGTGCAAACAAAGACGTGGATGGATAGAGCATAACATGATTAACACAACTCCCTTACTGATCATCCTCAAAAGAGGCACGGATCACTAGGGAACAAGCTGAACATATGGCATCATGAACTAAATAATCCCAGACTAGTGAACATATGGCATCATGAACATACGGATCACTAGTGAAATCCACTAAGTCCCTGAAAACAGATCTACCAAGTGCCTCACTTTGCAAGCTTGCACAAGTCACCACACACATCCTATAAATGCATGGGTTGCACCTCTGGAAAGAAGACAAAATGCTTAACAATTCATATCAAGGGCTCACAGGCATATCATGCACACAATAAACATGGCAAAAATGACAAAAGTCTAAGATGAACTAGCAGATCTGACAATTATCTCACGAAGCCTCCTTCTAGCAGCATTTCGGGCATCAAGATGAACTCAAATGAAAATTATGCAATGGAATGGAATGATGTACTCGTCGAGACGAACATTTTGATATACTATATGTCCAAAACAGAGCTACGGATGCGGAGATATCATTAGTCAAAGTATGCATAAAAAACTAGGGTTAGGGACGAAAGTCAATCGAGACAAATCCAGATCTAGATCCGGCCGGGTACTGTAGCAGCGGCACGGACTTCGAGGTTCGTCGGCGCCGTTCGCCGGAGAGGAAGGAGAGGGCCGGCGGGGCCGGACCGGAGTGGCGGCGGAGAAGAGGCGGCGGGGTCCGGCGAGGGCGGCGCCGGAGTCGGACTTGCCGGGGCGGCGCGGCGGGGTCCCGAGCGGTGCGGGGCGGCGGCCGGAGCTCGCCGGCTCGGCCGGGAAGGAGGCGGGCGGCCGCGGGGCTCCTCTGGCCCGGGCGGAGGAGGAAGGGGGCCGGCGCTGGGCCTGCGGGCCCGCGTCGGTGGCGGCGGCGATGCGGTCCCCTGGGGACACGTGGCGTTTCCTGATTGGCCGGAGGTGGCGGCGGACGTGTCCGGCCGGGGACGGACGTGTCCGGCCGGCGCGGATCTGGGAATTAGGGTTTCGGGGAGAGGGGATCCGAGATTTGGAATGGGGGGTCTATTTATAGGCATAAGTGGAGCTAGGAGAGTCCAAATGAGGTGCGGTTTTCGGCCACGCGATCGTGATCGAACGCTCTAGGGCATGGAGCAGAGTTTGGTGGGTTTTGGGACAAAATGGAGGGGTGTTGGGATGCAACACACACGAGGCCTTTTCGGTCCCTCGGTTAACCGTTGGAGTATCAAACGAAGTCCAAATGATACGAAACTTGACAGGCGGTCTACCGGTAGTAAACCAAGGCCGCATGGCAAGTCTTGGTCCAATCCGGAAATGTTTAATCCCCACACATGGAAGAAAGCTAGATTTGACCACCGGAGGAGAATGAAGCATCGGAATGCAAAACGGACAACGGGGAAAAGGCTCGAATGCATGAGATGAACATGTATGCAAATGCAATGCACGTGATGACATGATATGAGATGCATGAAAAAAGAAAAACAACACACGGAGACAAAGACCTGAACCCGAGAAATAAATATAACTTAACGCCGGAAACAGCAAGAGTTGGAGTACAAATTGGGAAAGTTATATCTGGGGCGTTACAACACTCCACCACTACGAAGAGATCTCGTCCCGAGATCTAGGACTGAAAGAACTCCGGGTACTCAAAACGGAGGTGATCCTCGCGTTCCCAGGTAGCTTCACGGTCGGAATGGTGTGACCACTTGACTTTGAGAAATTTGATTGACTTGTTGCGGGTCCTGCGTTCAGTCTCTTCAAGGATTGCAACTGGGTGCTCATGATAGGAGAGATCTTCTTGGAGCTCAATGTCCTCGAAGTTGACGATGCGTTCAGGCGTCTTGAAGCACTTTCGGAGTTGGGAGACATGGAACACATCATGAACATTTGCAAAGTTTGATGGAAGCTCGAGTTGATAGGCGAGATCGCCTCTCTTGTTGACAATCTTGAAAGGTCTGACGTATCTAGGGGCAAGCTTCCCTTTGATACCGAAGCGACGAGTCCCTTTCATAGGAGAGACGCGGAGGTAAACATGATCTCCGATCTCGAAAGCCAAATCACGGTGCTTACTATCATAGTAGCTCTTCTGGTGGGATTGGGCTGCTTTGAGGTTATCACGAATGACCTTGCACATTTCTTCTGCCTCTGTGATTAAGTCATTACCCAGCAGCTGACGTTCACCGGTTTCAGACCAGTTGAGAGGCGTATGGCATTTCCTACCATACAGAATTTCAAATGGGGCCTTGCCCGAACTTGCTTGAAAACTGTTGTTGTATGAGAATTCAGCATAAGGAAGACAATCCTCCCACTTCATGCCGAAGGAGATAACACAAGCCCTGAGCATATCTTCAAGAATCTGGTTGACACGCTCGACTTGACCGCTTGTTTGAGGATGGAAAGCAGTGCTGAACCGGATGTTGGTTCCCATGGCCTTCTGAAAAGAATCCCAAAACTTGGAGGTAAAGATGCTGCCACGGTCTGAAGATATCACTTGAGGAATACCGGCAGAGAGAAAATTCGAGAGGTATAGAGTTCCGCCAATTGAGCTGCAGTGATTGACTCTTTGATAGGCGGAAAGTGAGCCACTTTGGTGAGCTTGTCGATGACAACGAATATAGCATCATTGCCACGCTTGGACTTTGGAAACCCAGTCACGAAGTCCATTTCAACGTGGTCAAACTTCCATTCTGGAATGGCAAGAGGTTGGAGGAGACCTGCTGGCCTTTGGTGTTCTGCCTTCACTCTTCTGCAGACATCACATTCATTCACGAATTGAGCGATCTCGCGCTTCATTCGAGTCCACCAATAAGTTTGCTTGAGATCCTGATACATCTTCGTGCTCCCAGGGTGGATGGAGAGTAGGGAATTGTGAGCCTCGTTCATGATCACTTTACGAAGTTCACCTTTGGGTACCACAATTCGATCCTCGAATAAGAGAGTGTCCTTGTCATCAAGGCGGTAGCACTTGTACTTGGACTGACTCTTGGCAATCCCAATCTTCACCTTTTTCACCATAGCATCAAGAAGCTGGGCTTGGCGAATCTGGTCTTCCAAGGTAGGAGAGACTTGAAGGTTGGCGAGGAAACCTTGAGGAACAACTTGCAGATTCAGTTTGCGGAAAGCTTCACAAAGCTCGGGTTGATAAGGCTTGAGAATCAGACTGTTGCAATATGCTTTCCTGCTCAAAGCGTCAGCAATCACATTGGCCTTGCCTGGAGTATACTCGATACTCGGATTATACTCTTGAATCATTTTGACCCATCGAGTTTGCCCGAGGTTGAGATTAGGCTGAGTGAAGATGTACTTGAGACTCTTGTGATCAATGAAAATATCCACTTTCCTTCCCAATAGAAGATGTCTCCAAGTCAAAAGAGCATGCACAACTGCCGCCAACTCGAGATCATGAGTGGGGTAGTTCTTCTCATTAGGCTTCAACTAGCGAGAGGTATAAGCAGCAACTTTCTTCTCTTGCATCAGTACAGCACCGAGACCTTGGAGAGAGGCATCACAAAAGACCTCGTACGGCTTGGACTCATCAGGCGGAGTCAGAACTGGAGCAGTGATCAACTTCTCTTTCAAAGTGTTGAAAGCAATATCACACTCCGGAGACCAAACGTACTTGACTTGCTTCTGGAGAAGATTTGAGAGAGGCTTCGCGATCTTAGAAAAGTTTTCAACGAATCTTCGGCAGTAGCTTGCTAGACCGAGGAAGCTACGGAGTTGCTTCACGTTCTGAGGAGGTTCCCAATTAACAGTTGCAGACACTTTCTCAGGATTCACGGCAATACCCTTGGCAGAGATGATATGGCCAAGATAAAGAACCTCATCGAGCCAAAATTCACACTTGGAGAACTTGGCATAGAACTGATGTTCCCTGAGCTTGTCAAGAACCAAACGCAAGTGCTTGGCATGATCTTCCTTGTTCTTGGAGAAAACCAGAATGTCGTCAAGATAGACCAAAACGAAGTCATTGGTGTAGGGGTCGAATATGAAGTTCATCATGCGAGAGAACGTCGGAGGAGCGTTGGCGAGTCCAAAAGACATGACAGTGTATTCATATGACCCATAGCTTGTCCTGAAAGCCGTCTTGGGAATATCTTGCTCATGGATTCAAATCTGATGATAACCCATACGGAGATCAAGCTTGGAGAATACTTGGGCACCCTTGAGTTTTTTGAACAGCTCATTGATGTTGGGAAGTGGGTATTTGTTCTTGATGGTCTTCTTGTTCAATGGACGGTAATCAACACAAAGTCGGTCCGTTCCATCCTTCTTCTTCACAAAAAGAACACCACAACCCCATGGAGAAGAATTAGGCCGAATGAGACCCATTCTTTCTTGAATATCGAGTTGTTTCTTCAGCTCCTTCAACTCTTCAGGTCCGAGCTTGTAGGGACGTTTGCACACAGGTTCCGTACCGGGCTCAAGTTCAATAACAAATTCAACGGGCCGGTGCGGAGGCATTCCTGGGAGTTCTTCTGGGAAGACGTCTTGATACTCACAAACGACTGGAATCTGCAAAATAGCATCCAATTCACCCTTCTCATTGAGAGAAAACAACCGGATGGTATTATCCCGAGCAGCAAAGACAATTACATCCTCAGACGAATGAGTCAATTGAATCTGCCTGGCTGCACAATCGAGGTGAGCCTTGAGCTTAGAGAGCCAGTCCATCCCAAGAATAAGATTAATATCGGAATCGCCAAGAACAATTGGGGAAGAAAGGAACTTGTAGTCGCCCAAAGTGATAGTAACCTCCGGAACGCAGGTGTTAGCTGTCATCTGCTTGCCCGGTGACACAATTTGCAAGGCACTTTGCAGATACTCATAATTGCACTCATACTTTGATGCAAAAGGTTTGGAAATGAAACAATGCGATGCACCTGTGTCAAAAAGAACTTTTGCAGGAATATCATTAATAGGAAGGTTACCCATGATGACATCTGACGAATCCTCTGCCTGAGCTGCGTTCATCAAGTTGACCTTGGCGGACTTGGGGTTATACTTGACCACAGCTGTACTTGTCAATCTGACAGGAGGAGGAGGAGGAAGACGCCTCTGCTTGAAACACTTGTTGGCGTAGTGACCCTTCTGTTGGCACTTGTTGCACGTGACTTCTGAAAGCGGACGGTGGTACGGAGCACTCGATCTTGGAGCTTGAGACAAAGTCTTGTTCTGAAAGCCTGGGTTGGGTGGGTGGGAAGAACCACTGCCACCTTTGCTCTTCTGCTGATTCGGCTGACGGAACGGAGGAGGAGGAAGCCAAAACTTCTGCTGCTTGGCCACTTGAGTAGAGGAAGAAGGCGTAGTGTCTCTGACTCGCTTCCTGGAAGCATCACACCTCAACTGAGCAGCCTCTTGCTTCAGTGCCATGTTGTAGAACTCATCGTACCTCAACGGCTCAAAAAGAACAAGAGCGAGCTGAATTTCTTCTCTGAGACCACCCCTAAACTGGTATATCATGCTTTGCTCATCAGGTACGTCCTGCTTGGCAAAGCGGGCAAGCTTCTGGAACAACTTGTTGTAGTCATAGACAGACAAAGAGCCTTGCTTCAGATTGCGGAATTCCTCACGTTTGCTTTCAGTCACACTCTGGGGGATGTGATGAGCTCGGAAATCTCGACGGAAATCATCCCAAGTGATCAAACATCCACCTCTGGAATCCTTGTACTGCTGGAACCACTCTGTAGCCTGATCTTTGAGCTGGAAAGAAGCGAACTTGACGAAATCTTCAGGCCTGACGTTGCTGCATTCAAAATGCTTGCCCAGATCCACTAGCCAATCGTCAGCATCGGAAGCCTCAACACAATTGCTGAACGTCCTTGGACCATTTGCAAGGAACTGGTTCAGCATAGCAAAATGGTTCTGATTGTTGCCTTGATTCCCTTGACTGCCTTGATTGCGCTCTTGGAGGATTTGCATGATCAACTGTGTGTTTGCATTGGTTGCGGCCATCACAGCTTGCCAAGCCTCCGGTGGAGGTGGAGGTGGTGGCGGATCAGGATTCGGAGTCGTGCGCGTTGGAGGAGTTATCCTGAAGAGGTTGACCACCATTAGCACATAGATAGACAAATATTGAAGCTGAATCCAACGAAATGAAAAACTGCAACATAAAGTCTTCACATCCGAACAAAATGAACGAATGCACTTCTCTTGAAGTGGTCACATATCCCTAAATTGTGAAGCCACCTAGAATTAGGTAGAAGAGGTAAATCAACAAGGGATGGAATCAACATATGACTTCGAAGCAACTCGAATACCACAACTCAAAATAAAACCAAGGATTGGCTTGCGAAATAAGCCGGAACAAACATATGATAGAGATTTCGTCCGAAGTTTTCGTGGTGGGACCTACACGGGCTCGATCGTACAGCACCATCATGTACAAGGTAGTGCACATGACATACGAAGCGTCCCCGAGTCAGCATAGCCAAGGACTCTTTAAGACACAACGAGACCACTGTAAAATCGACCATGAATAGGCGAACCACTAGACGTCGAACCCCAATTTCATATCATACATCTGTCGGAGAAGATATCCTAAGAGCTACTTGAATTCCCACCTATGAAACTCCCGAAACTTTCTGGTTATGCAATCAGGTGTTGGGGATACAGGGGAAGCATAATATCTCACCCAAACTAGCAAATCCTACATCCAGCTGTATCCATCCTTCAACACATAACCAAGAAACCTTCGGAAACCATCTACCTCAACCTTCGAAAAGCATCCGTTATACGAGTTATGGCGATACTCCCGAACTCCCGCCCCAGTACTGGGTGGCGTCGAGGTTATCTCACCAACGAACTGCATAAAGGAGATTTTCGATGTCGGCGAACATATCTCAAGTATTCCAGAATTGCAACGATAAAATTATGATGACAACACCTCAGAGCTCAACTCCCCGGGACACTTCCACTAAACCCCTGACGGGAGGCACAAAGACAATGTTCTCATCATAAGCCATCGGAACAAATCCAAGATACTCGCATGATCCTAAATTTTTTTTCATGAAATTTGAGAAGAGAAGAGTCAAAACTCTACATCAGGATGCCTTACCAGAGCGATGAGGAGACTGGGAAGTAAAAAGAATTCCTAAACTCTCCGAAATATAATTCCTAAATGACTCAAAACATTTTTCTAGACACAACTCGGCTGCTAAAAACGATCAAGCAATGGGGCTCCTAAGGTCAGGGAAGGCTCTGATTACCAACTTGTAACGCCCTCGATGCGGCTATATCTCCCACGTGTCGAGGCACGACTTAGAGGCATAACCGCATTGAAAGCAATGTCACAAGTTAGGCAATCATCACAACATCCCATGTAATATATATAATAAAAGGGGAGATACAGTAGTTGGCTTACACTCGCCACGTCACATCAAAGTACATAAATAACATACATCATCCAAACACTCATGGCCCGACTACGGCGCCAAAATAAAAGACAACCCAACAAGCGACATAGGTCCCGATCACCCCAACTGGGCACCACTACTGATCATCAGGAAAAGACACATAGTAACGCTGAGAATCCTCGTCGTACTCCCACTTGAGCTCAAGCGCGCCATCTGGAGCTGTATCATCTGTCCCTGCATCTGGTGTAATAGTAATCTGTGAGCCACAGGGACTCAACAATCTCGCACCCTCGCGATCAAGACTATTTAAGCTTAATAGGTAGGATGGGGGTAAATGTAAGTGGAGCTGCAGCAAGCGACTAGCATATATGGTGGCTAACTTATTCGCAAAAGAGAGCGAGTAGAGGAGGCAAAGCACGAGCGAGAAACTAGGGAGCAACCTGCGCAAACATAACTCCAACACCGTGTCCACTTCTCGGACTCCGCCGAGAAGAGGCCATCACAGTAACACACTCAGTTGATTCATTTTAATTAATTAAGGTTCAAGTTATCTACAACCGGACATTAACAAATTCCCATATGCCCATAACCACAGGCACGACTTTCGAAAGATCAATCCCTGCAGGGGGGGTCCCAACTTAGCCCATAACAAGCTCTCACGGTCAACGAAGGAATAGACCTCCACCCAAGACACACCGATCAGACTCGGTATCTCGGTACAACAAGACATTTCGACAGGTTAAAACAAGACCAGCAACACCGCCCAAATGTGCCGACAAATCCCGATAGGAGCTGCACATATCTCTTTCTCAGGGCACACTCAGATGAGCGCTCCATACAGCTAAAACCAAACCTCGAGTTTCCCCGGGGGGGGCGCTGCACAGGACTCTAGTTCGGACCAACACTCAGAGGAGCACTGGCCCGTGGGGGGCTAAAATAAAGATGACCCTCGAGCTCCGGAAACCCAAGGGAAAAGAGGCTAGGTGGCAAATGGTAAAAACCAATGTTGGGCATTGCTGGAAAAGCTTTAATCAAGGCGAACTATCAAGGGGTTCCCATTATAGCCCAACCGCGTAAGGGACGCAAAATCCGGGAACATAACACCGATATGACGGAAACTAGGGCGGCAAGAGTGGAACAAAACACTAGGCGAGAGGCCGAGCCTTCCATCCTTTACCAAGTATATAGATGCATTAAGATAACATGGCAATATAATGATATCCCAACAAGTAAATAAATGTTCCAACAAGGAACAGCTCCAATCTTCACCTACAACAAACAACGCTATAAGAGGGGCTGAGCAAAGCGGTAACATAGCCAATCAACGGTTTGCTAGGACATGGTGGGTTAGGGGCTGAACATGGCAATTGGGAGGCTGACAAGCAAATGGTAGGCATCGTAGCATTGGCATAGCAAAAGAGCGAGCAAACTAGCATAGCAAAGATAGTAGTGATTTCGAGGGTATGATCATCTTGCCTGCATAGTTGTCAGAGTTGACTGGATCCTCAGAAGCAAACTCAACGGGCTCCTCATTAGCAAACTCGTCTCCCGGCTCTACCCAAACAACACAAACAAGCAACAAGGATACAATCAACCACGTGCAAACTCCAACAATAAGATGCGATGATGGTATGCTATGCGGGATGCGATGCGGGATGCAAAATGCAAGATGTGACAGTAAATGCATGAACCTGGCCTCAACTTGGAAAACCAAGTGTGCCACTGGATAGAGGGGATGAAATCGCTTGAAAACGATATAAAGATCATTGGAATCGGAGCTACGGTTTGGAAATGGCAAGCGTTTTAAGATATGACACCGGTCTGCAATTTACAGCAAGTAGGCATATAAATGCAACGAAATGAACATGCTACAGCCACCAAACATGACAACAAAATACATGGCAGGGATGCCCACAAGATGCTTAACAAAACACTAGCACTTAGCCACAGCCAAATTCATCCATTATGAGGTTCAAAAAAGCATGGCAAAAACGCAAATGCAAAACAGATTTCAGACTTAGTGAAATTAACACTAGTCTGAAATTTCAGATCACAAAGCTCTCTTCGGAGCAGCAAAACAACATGATACATGACCTGATTATGAAAAGTAAGAACATGGCATGGAGCTACTCAACAAGCTTATCAAAAGTCCCAAAGTGACCTGGGGCCAAAAGGGATCACAAAATATACTAACAAGCACACACACATAGCTCACGCACAATCAGTTTTCAGACTTAGTGAAAAGTGAGACATGCTGGAATTTGACTCACGAAGGCATGTAAACGAGCTCGATGCACTCACTATGGTGCAAGTCATGGCAAGGCAAGCATACATCCATTAAGAAGGCACAAAATGCTAGCTAAACATGGCAAGAACAATGGCATAGCATGCACGGATCACTAACAACAGCATCGGCAAAATCACAAACAAGTTGACGATCTTCCCAGATTTACTACGAAGCAAAAGTAGAGCTCGATTGACTCAAGCTAGAGTACTCCACATGTGCAAACAAAGACATGGATGGATAGAGCATAACATGATTAACAAAACTCCCTTACTGATCATCCTCAAAAGAGGCACGGATCACTAGGGAACAAGCTGAACAGATGGCATCATGAACTAAATAATCCCAGACTAGTGAACATATGGCATCATGAACATACGGATCACTAGTGAAATCCACTAAGTCCCTGAAAACAGATCTACCAAGTGCCTCACTTTGCAAGCTTGCACAAGTCACCACACACATCCTAAAAATGCATGGGTTGCACCTCTGGAAAGAAGACAAAATGCTTAACAATTCATATCAAGGGCTCACAGGCATATCATGCACACAATAAACATGGCAAAAATGACAAAAGTCTAAGATGAACTAGCAGATCTGACAATTATCTCACGAAGCCTCCTTCTAGCAGCATTTCGGGCATCAAGATGAACTCAAATGAAAATGATGCAATGTAATGAAATGATGTACTCGTCGAGACAAACATTTTGATATACTATATGTCCAAAACGGAGCTACAGATGCGGAGATATCATCAGTCAAAGTATGCATAAAAACTAGGGTTAGGGACGAAAGTCAACCGAGACAAATCCAGATCTAGATCCGGCCAGGTACTGTAGCAGCGGCACGGACTTCGAGGTTCATCGGCGCCGTTCGCTGGAGAGGAAGGAGAGGGCCGGCGGGGCCAGACCGGAGTGGCGGTGGAGAAGAGGTGGCAGGGTCCGGCGAGGGCAGCGCCAGAGTTGGACTTGCTGGGGCGGCGCGGCGGAGTGCCGAGCGGTGCGGGGCGGAAGCCGGAGCTCGCCGGCTCGGCCGGGAAGGAGGCGGGCGGCCCCGGGGCTCCTCTGGCCCGGGCGAAGGAGGAAGGGGGCCGGCGCTGGGCCTGCGGGCCCGCGTCGGTGGCGGCGGCGATGCGGTCCCCCGGGGACACGTGGCGTTTCCTGATTGGCCGGAGGCGGCGGCGGACGTGTCCGGCCGGGGACGGACGTGTCCGGCCGGCGCGGATCTGGGAATTAGGGTTTCGGGGAGAGGGGATCCGAGATTTGGAATGGGGGGTCTATTTATAGGCATAAGTGGAGCTAGGAGAGTCCAAATGAGGTGCGGTTTTCGGCCACGTGATCGTGATCGAACGCTCTAGGACATGGAGCAGAGTTTGGTGGGTTTTGGGCCAAAATGGAGGGGTGTTGGGCTGCAACACACACGAGGCCTTTTCGGTCCCTCAGTTAACCGTTGGAGTATCAAACGAAGTCCAAATGATACGAAACTTGACAGGCGGTCTACCGGTAGTAAACCAAGGCCGCATGGCAAGTCTCGGTCCAATCCGGAAATGTTTAATCCCCACACACGGAAGAAAGCTAGATTTGACCACCGGAGGAGAACGAAGCGCCGGAATGCAAAACAGACAACGGGGAAAAGGCTCGAATGCATGAGATGAACATGTATGCAAATGCAATGCACATGATGACATGATATGAGATGCATGAAAAAAGAAAAACAACACACGGAGACAAAGACCCGAACCCGAGAAATAAATATAACTTAACGCCGGAAACGACAAGAGTTGGAGTATAAATTGGGAAAGTTATATCTGGGGCGTTACAGCACTGCCGACCCTGCTGTTCCACAAGGCGAAACCAGTGCCGACGAGTGACTCTGTCCCATCCCTGCTCTTCTTTAGGTTCCTGCACATGCATCACGCCTCGGGGAGGCATTTAAACTTGCGTTTGGCATTGAGACTGACGGTATGGACTGTAATATTTGCTTTTAAGTTCCTTGGATTTCATGCTTTTCTTCCCTACTTGCTTGCGTCCTACGCCGGCAGGGCCCGGCCCCGCGGATGCCTCACCCAGCATCAGCCCCGACCGGAAACCAGGACGGGACCAAAGGAGTGAGGGGCCACATGACAAGTTAGGCTCCCGAGTCGCGATGCTCAGGAGTCCCCCTTGGCGCTCGAACAACAAGTAGGGAAGCGTGATGTAGGTGTGTTTTCTGTTCTACGTCCGCAGAGCCCGACCCCGCGCGTACCTCACCCAGCATAGCCTTTCGGAACTAAGGAGTGAGGGGTTATGGAGCCAGTTAGGCTCCTGAGTCGTGATGCTCAGGAGTCCCCCTTGACGTGCAAACAGCGGGTGATGAGGCGAGATGTAAGCATGGCTACCGTTCTACGTCTGCAGAGCCCGGCCCCGCGCGTACCTCACCCAGCATAGCCTTTCGGAACTAAGGAGTGAGGGGCTACGGAGCCAGTTAGGCCCCTGGGTCGCGATGCCCAGGGGTCCCCCTTGACACGCAAACGGCCTTCATACCTTGGCTCCACTCGGGGAGAGACGCGCGGTGAACCAGGCCCGAGGGGCCTGGCTGGGCGGCGTACGTCTGGGCGTGACCCAGCTGTAGCCCCCGTGCCCAGCCCCCTCGCGCAGCGCTCCCGAGGGAAGGCGTTGTGATGAGGCCAGCCACTGAGCTCTAGGCTCCCTGAGGTTAACGCGGCCCGGAGGCCACCCTTAGTTGTTTATCACCAGCGCGGAGCATAGCGCTTCCATATGTGTACGGGCATAGCCGCTCCTCGGCAGTGTCGTCAGCCAGCGCGGAGCATGGTGCTTCCACTGGTACGTGGGAGGGGGCTCCCCTTCGGGAGGAGCCCCCGGGGCGTATACAGCCCCGCCCTGACATGTGACCGGCACGGTAGAACTAAGTGAGGTGTATTTGGGCACCCGTGAGCCAGCGCGGGACTCACGAGGCCCTACCTCTGGACGGGTTGCGCCCGACACTGGGCCGTATCTTGGAATGTGTCCCTGCAAAATTTGGTTAGATGCCGGTACTCTACGTCCTCGGGTCCCGGCCCTCGATCTTGTCTCAGCCGTCGCTGGTATGCCAGGTCGCAATGCCATGGACAAGGCCAGAGGGTGAGGGCTGGAGAGCCAGTAAGAGCCCTGAGTCGCGATGCTCAGGCACCCCCCCTTTGACGTGCAAGTAGCCGACATGGAGAAAAAGGGATGCCGCGGACGGGCAACAAGCAATCAAGCGTGACAGGCAAATGCATAGTTGGAAATAAACGCGACGGAGATACACGCCGCTGGGCCTGGCCCCAGCGGCTTGGGGATGATGCAGCCCGAGGGGCGCCCCCAACAAGGCAAACTAACGACGGAAAGGTAAATGCAGATACATGCCGCGAGGACGGACCCACGCGGCCTGGGAGTGATGCAACCCTGGGAGGGTGCTCCCAGTTGAGAATGGAACTTGAAAGATGTCACCTGAGGATGTCGTTGGCGTAGTGGCATTGGTGCAGCAGACTTGACGGTCTGCAGAAGCCGATCCTCACGAGCCCCCAGGCCCCGGGGCCTTGGGAGGCTCCGGAGGCGTTGGTGACTCCTCGCGAGCTGTCTTCACCTCCGCCAGAGCCGCGGACTGCCTGTCTTCCTGAGCCTCCATGATGCCCCTCATGAGGCGCTGGTACGCCGCAGCCATGCTCGGCAGGCCGTAAGGCATGCGAACATAGCTGTGGGGTGGACCTCCGCAGCGCCCCACTTGCGAGGGCCAGAGGCGCTCCGTTGTGGCGATCTGATTGAGCCCTGGTACGTCGACGCAGATGCGCAGCCCACCATCCCCGCCTGGATGTGGGGCCATGGCTGGCAAGCGGCGGCAACCTCTCATGATCCTTGTCTCCTGTAGCTCTTGAATGGCCTCGTCAACGAACTCTTGCTGGTCTGATCTTCCTCGCCTGGCTCCCTCTCGAGGGAAACGTGCTGCGAAGCACGCCTCCACATGGTGCCCAAGCGCCTCCCTCGTGACCCTGGCTAGGTCGGTGGCCCACCAGGTGAGAGCCCTCGAGCCCTGCCTAAGGAGGGCGCCGGGTGCGCTTTCCTATGCGATGGATGGAGGGCCCTCCTGAGGAGGCACGGGCCCTGAGGGGCCTGCCTCCTGAGGGGCCGATCCTGACGACGTCTTCTTCTTCTTGGGGGTGGTCTCAGGAAGCCTCCTGCTTCCGCGATCTGGGTCCTCCAGCGACGCGGCCTGATAGGCTCTCTCCAGGGAACACACTGCATCCTTCTCTTCACAGGGCACCGTGATGACGCCGCCACTTCCTGGCATCTTGAGGACGTTGTAGCCGTGGTGAGTCGCAGCCATAAACTTGGCCAGCGCTGGGTACCCAAGGATGGCGTTGTACGGCAGGCGGATGTGGGCGACGTCGAAGTCGATGAGCTCGGTGCGGTAGTTGCTGCGGGCCCCGAAGGTGACAGGGAGGCGGACCTGCCCGATCGGGACTGCGGAACCGTCGGTGATCCCGGAGAAAGGCCTGGTTGGCTGAAGCTGGTCGTAGGGCACTTGGAGATTGTTGAATGTTTCCACGGACAGGACATTGAGCCCTGCCCCGCCATCGATGAGGGTCTTGGTGACCAGCACGTTGCTGATGACCGGGGAGCAGAGCATCGGGAGGACTCCTGCAGTGGCTGCGCACTTGAGCTGATCTGCCGAGTTGAATGTGATGGGGCACGCCGACCACCTGAGGGGGCGCGTTCCTTCGAGCTTGGGGAGAACTGCATTCACTTCGCGGGCAAACTGCTTGAAGATACGTTGGGAGGCTGGGGCTTGAGCTCCGCCCAGGATGCAGGCGATCGCGCGCGGCTCCTGGAAGCCCCCAGCCCCTTCGTCTTATTGGTGGTCTTCATTCCTCCTTGGTGGAGGCGGCAGCGGAGGCAGGCCTGCGTTGCCATGAGGGCGATCCTCGCGAGGTTGGTCTCTCCAGTCCCCCTCACGAGGCAGGTCCCGCCAGCGGTCCTCCCGAGGCTGGTCGCGCCACCCCTGGCGTGGGCCGCGGTCTTCCCAGCGCCCTAGGTTTCTTCCTCCTCCTCGGCCGTAGCCCCGGTCAGCACGGTCAAGGCGACGGCCGATCCTTCCTTCTCGTACGGCGCGGAGCTCTTGACATTCGTTGGTGTTGTGGGTGTGGAGGTCATGGTACACACAGTATCGGCTGCCTCTGGAGGGTTCGGGCAGATCCTTGCCCCGCTTGGTGTCTGGTTCTGCCGCGAGTACGGCAGCCCCCTTGCGCTTCGCGTCCTTGGCTTTGGGCTTCTTCTCTTCTGGGTCCGCGGCAGGTAGCTCGAGGAGGGAGAGACGTCCCTCCTCAGCCCTGGCGCACTTGTTCGCCAAGTTGAACAGCTCCAGGGAGGTGCAGAGGTCTTCGTGCATCGCCAGTTCCTCCTTCATCTTGACGTCATGCATGCCGTCAGAGAAGGCAGAGATGATGGCCTCCTCGGACACCTTGGGGATCTTGAGGCGCGCGCTATTGAAGCGCTGGATGTACTTTTGCAGGGTCTCTCCGGGTTGTTGCTTGATGCGGCGCATGTCGCTCATGGTGGGCGGCCGGTCGCGAGTACCTTGGAAATTGGCGATGAAGCGGGCGCGCATCTGGTCCCAGGAGGAGATCGTTCCTGGAGCCAGATTCAGGAGCCAGGTGCGCGCCCCTTCCTTCAGCGCTATGGGGAACCAGTTAGCCATGACCTTCTCATCCCCGCCGGCAGCCTCGATGCCCAGCTCATAGAGCTGGAGGAACTCTGCGGGATCGATTGTGCCGTCGTAGCGAGGAGGTAGGTCGGGCTTGAACTTGCCGGGCCACGCGACGCTGCGCAGCTCAGTGGTGTAGGCGTGGCAGCCCGCGGTGGCCACGAAAGGCCTCGGTTGGTGGAGAGCTTGGTCTTGAGGGTCCCCACGCGCTGCAGCTTGGAGCAGGGCGGGGTCTTGGCGTGCCGGAGCTGGAGCAGGGTCGCGGCGTGCCGGAGCAGGGAGCGCCCTGGCAGCCCCTTGCGGGCGAGGAACTTCTTGGCTGCTTCGCTCTTGCTGCGCTGGCGCCTGACGGAGCGGGTTCCGCCCAGGGACCAAGCACCTTGGAGCCATGGCATCTTCTTGGATGGGAGGCGGCTGGTGCGCCTCTAGAGCTTCGTTGCCCGCACGGGGCGGAGTGCGGCGCAGAGGGACAGACGGCGCGGAAGAGCCCCCTGCGGCGTGGACAAGCTCGGCGTCGCGGTCGAGCCATTCTTCATAGACGTCGTTGACGGTACGGTAGCGCAGGAGCTCGTTTGCCGCGAGGAGCGCAGCTCGAGCCTCCAAGGGTGTGCGGAGCGCGCGGGACGAAGAGCCAGCTGGTGCGAGTGATGGAGTGGCGGTGCGGCCGTCCTGCCGCACGGACGGGTGCTGAGACGATGCCTGCTGCTCGCCCCCCGCCAGGCCGGTGGCAGCGTTGACGGCGGGCGACGGGGAATGACGAGGACGCCCACCGACGGGGGCCGTCTGGGTGACGTGAGAGGCGATGGCGGCCCGGCGCTCGGCGCGGGCCCGACGAGCGTCAGACATGGATGCGACGGTCGGAGGAGAGCGGAGCGGTGGAAGATGAATTCCGGCGCACCCCTACCTGGCGCGCCAAATGTCGGATTTCGGGTTCCGGCAGACCCTTAAGGTTCGAACACTGGGGTGCGCGCGGAAATCTCGCCTCTCTGTCTCGATGGGATCTAAACTACTAAAAGAGCTGCACGAAAAACACAAAATTATACTGGTTCGGGCCACCGATGTGGTGTAATACCCTACTCCAGTGTGTGGTGGATGGATTGCCTCCTGGGGCTGGTGTGGATGAACAATACAAGGAAAAACAGCCTCGCGAGGGTCCGTTCTTGGCTGTGGTGATGAACTTCTATGAAGAGCTCAGTCACCTTTCTCTCTCTTTCTCTCTCAGATCCCGGACCGAACAACCAGGAATCGAACCCCCAGGACCCGAACCCCTTGCTATGTGGGTGGCTAGTCCTATTTATAGAGGCCCTGGTCCTCTCCCCAAATATTGAGCGGGAAGGGAACCAACAATGGCGGGCTAATTTGAAGGGGGACAGCGAGTACATCTATCCTAACAAAAGCAATCTTCGCCTGCCAAAGGCTCTGGTGATGACGCCGCGCTGGGCTCCATGGTGACCTCCGTCTTGTAGTCCTCCTGGTCTTGGTCTCGTTGCACCGAAGTGGCAACCTTTGCCTGATGCCTCGGTACTCCACGGATACGCTTGCCCCCTTTGCACCAAAGGGGAAAGAGGGACGCTGCGCGCGCTGGCACCCGCCTGGTGCCCCGTGTCGTCATGGCTTGCATCATGGGCACCTCGCGAGGTACCCCACCTTGAACTCTCCGCCTCCTCGCGAGCCAGCCTGACGAGGCTGTGCCTGAGGATGCGCCGTGTCGTCCGCCTCGCGAGGCTTGGCCCCTCACGAGGGTCTTGAGCCTCGTGTTGATGAAGTTGGGCCGCGCTGGGCCCCCACTTGAGCCACGCCGTAGGCCGTAGGTAGGCAAGTTTGGGGACCCCCGTTCCCAGAACGCCGACAATGAGTGGAAGGAAAGTAGAACTTGACGAGGTAATTGTACCTACTCCCTCATTGGAAAGTAGTTCATCACAGAAATCAGTTCCAGTGATTCCTACACCAGTAAGTGAGGAAGCTAATGATAATGATCATGAAACTTCTGATCAGGTTACTACCGAACCTCGTAGGTCAACTAGAGTAAGATCCGCACCAGAGTGGTACGGTAATCCTGTTCTGGAGGTCATGTTACTTGACCATGACGAACCTATAAACTATGAGGAAGCGATGATGAACCCAGATTCCGCCAAATGGCTTGAGGCCATGAAATCTGAGATGGGATCCATGTATGAGAACAAAGTGTGGACTTTGGTTGACTTGCCCGATGATTGGCAAGCCATAGAGAATAAATGGATCTTCAAGAAGAAGACTGAAGCTGACAGTAATATTATTGTCTACAAAGCTTGACTTGTTGCGAAAGATTTTTGACAAGTTCAAGGAGTTTTCTATGATGAGACCTTCTCACCCATAGTGATGCTTAAGTCCGTTCGAATCATGTTAGCAATTGCCGCATTTTATGATTATGAAATTTGGCAAATGGATGTCAAAACTACATTCCTTAATGGATATCTTAAAGAAGAGTTGTATATGATGCAACCAGAAGGTTTTGTCGATCCAAAAGGTGCTACCAAAGTGTGCAAGCTCCAGCGATCCATTTATGGACTGGTGCAAGCCTCTCGGAGTTGGAATATACACTTTGATAGTGTGATCAAAGCATATGGTTTTATACAGGCTTTTGGAGAAGCCTGTATTTACAAGAAAGTGAGTGGGAGCTCTGTAGCATTTCTGATATTATATGGAGAGAATTCCTTATTTGGCCCTCTCTTAAAATTTGGTTCCCTTTTTGTCCCGAAAAGAATTTCGTCAGTTTTGCCAACTAACACCATTAAATACAACATGAAAAGTCCATTTTACCCCTGGTGTATTTTGTGACCAAAATGGAAGTCAAAACAATGGCAATATGAACTGGAATATATTACCAAATGAAACAAAATCTGCAATTATCCCCTATACAGTACAGTACACACATGCACAAATTTCAATTGAAAATTTGGACAGAGCCTCCCTTGTATTTTGGAGGCATATCCCATGTATAGTACACATATGCACAAAAAAACACATAATTGCTCGAGATCTCTAATTGCTCCAGGTTCACATATATGCAAACATCCCACATAGCTGGTCATCTACACACATTCAGGTTCACATAAAAGTGAAATACAATAGTACAGGTTCACATAAAGATGACATAATAGCCCAGGTTCACAACAGGTCGCATATAGCACGTAAAGAGCCAAGGTCCACACATACATCACATAAACAGCTCAGTTTTCAAAATGAAACATGATACGGAAAGTAATGACATGAGAATCACAAACTAAGTCTCCTTTTGCTTCGTGTGCTCATTGCATGGCTAGCAGGGTTGAATTTCTTGTTGCGTGTACCCATTGCAGGGATGTCAAGAGGCACCATAGGAAGGTGCGGAATAATTTCAGCAACCTCTTTGCTTTTTCTTTTGGCATGTACCTTCACAACAACATGTGTTTTCTTTTTGGCGACATCATGTTCACCACAAATGGGTTGTGTTCTTGATATAGACATACACATACATGACATACATGTAGCCCAAGTTAACAATAGAACAATGCCTAACATAACATTAGAATTTCGAAACTACCATAGGTTACCTTTTTGCTCCTCCAGATCCAGATTTACCACCTTTCCCTTTTTCCTTGGTTATTTTCTCCAAGATTTGGCTATGGTGAGAAGAATGCACTTAGAAATGGTGAGAAGAATGCACTTAGAACACAAAGGCACAATTAATTATATTTAATTATGAGCGTGGTTGTTGCTAACCTTGGCGGAAAACGCATGGCTGATGGAGCATCATCCTCGCAAGGCACAATTGATGATTGAGCTGATTTGGTGGTCTTTGTCCTCTTCTTTGGTGGCCCTCTACATGAGCAACAAAAAAGTAGTTAACATGTATGGTTTTTACAAAAAAATGCAAATGATGCAATATACGATAAAATTCATTACCTCACAGCTAAAATAGTAGCAATGTCATCTGTGTTACCCTTCTTGCATTTGTGCCAATGATGCCCATAGTCCTTGCAAATAGGGCATAAGTGTTGGCCGCCTTTTCTTTTCTTTTCACTGCAACCTTTATACCTCTCAGTTTTAGGCCTACCCACTGTGGCTTTTAGTAGTGGTGGAAACATGAAGAATCCATGGTCTGATTTAGGCCACTGGTTCTTGTCAACCATGGCCGGGATTAGTTGGTCATAAGCTGCTCTAAATTTGTGAATGGAGTAACACGAGTCCACATAGTTCTCTATGCGTGCATTGGTAAGAGATGTGATAAATGCTAGACCATGTTTGCAAGGAAGGCCAGAAACTTCCCATTGTCTACAAGAACATGCCCTGTCAAGCAAGTTGACCACCAACCTAAAGCCGCTGCCTCCCAATGTGGTTACTTCAGCAACTTCTTCTGAGCTTTCAACCACCTCCAAGTTTAATTCTCTGGTCTTTGCATTCAACTTCTTAATTATGTGGGGAAGAATCAACCCAACTAACTTTCTTGCTACCTTTCTCCTTCGGTTCCACATGATCATAATCAATTGCCTAAGCTTATCAAAGAAGTCGTCCAAGTTCAAGGACTTGTGATGCTTAATCCAATTATTGAAGCACTCAGCCAAGTTGTTTGTAACATAATCCACCTTGGAAATTGTTGAGAACTGACTCCTAGACCACAACCTAGTGTCCCACTTCCTAAGATATGCAGTTGTCGTTGGCTTTGCTATGTCCATTGCAACCCAATTTTTCTCAAATAAATATGGGTTCCATGAGTAAGCAGCAGCCCAAAGGTGGTCATCAAAAACCTTTCCATGAAACTTCTTCTTGAAGTTGGACACCAAGTGAAACATACATTCCCTATCTTCAGCCTCTAGGAACACTTCTTTTACACCTGTCATCACTGGCTGCCCAGCGTCAGTGCATATGGTTAAACCCCTTGGGGATCCTATGGCTTGCCTAACCAATTGCATGAACCATATCCAGTTCTCATTAGTTTCAGAATCAAAAACACCCATACAAACTGGATACATCCAAGTATGGCCATCAACGGCGGTAGCACTAGCCAGTTGCCCCTTGAATCTGCCTGTCAAGAAGGTGCTATCTACTGCCAAGTATGGCCTGCAGCCACTAAGGAACCCGTCGATGCAAGGCTTCAAAGCGACAAAAAATCTCTTAAATCTGATTTTATCTTTTATTGTGTGGTGCTCAATTATCACTATGCTACTGGGGCAGCACCTTTCAATTTGTGCCTTAAAACTATACAGATTAACCAAGCTTGTATCCCAATCACCATATAGTTCCTTCAAGGCTAGCAGCTTACCCATGTATACTCTCTTGTACTTGATGTTGATTCCATGGTGCTCTTTATTCTTTCACAATGCCTTTGGTCCTAGAGTTGCATCCTCAATTAGCCAATCCTTCACGTGCTCACATATCCACCTCTTGGTTGCATTCTTTATCTTCTTTTTCCTTTTTGTACTTGAGCAATCATGACCACAAGAGTTCTTTCTCACCTACAAAATACAAACATAGATAATTAGTAAAGATCTTTTAACAATTTAAGCACACATGAGTAAAGTTAGAAATTACCATTACGGTGCACCCATCTTCCATTGTAGAAGCATATATCCTCCATGGACACTTATCTTCATCCCTTCTTAAACAATAAGCCCTGAACCTATGTGGTGCACTTTTCTCGGTGTTAAACTCAAATTCATGTTTGATTGCATGTTGAGAAAGCGCCAACTTAAACTCTGCCATATTGGGATATTTTCTTCCTTTGGTCATTGGGGGATCTAATTTATCATATTCTAAATGTGGTGCATGCTCTGCCTCGTGCACTTCCTCATCTTCCTCTATTTCCTCATCGCTCTCATCCTCGCTCTCATGATCAGGAACATAGACTTCGTCCCTTTCTTTATCGGAACAGGGAACCATGATAAGAGGATCTAATTTATCATAATCATCATCGTCTAAATAAATATTTTCCTCATCAACACCAACATGTTCATTCTCAGGTATTGGGTTGCGAAGATAATCATCATCGTCTTGTTCTGTGTTGCTAGGTTGGATATGCACATCAATATGCCACTCCGTGATAGCCTCATATGGTTTAGATGGATCACAATATGCAACAAACAAGTGCACAACCTTTGTCTTAGAGAGTTTCTCAAACATAGACACCAATTCCTGGTCAGATGTTACTTCTGGGTAGATTTTAAGAAAAGGATCATAGTACTGAACATGTGCAACTTCCAAATAGCGAGGCGAGTACTGCTCTACGATTGATTCAACCAAGTCCTTATAATTTGTTAAGTTGGAATCAATAACCTTATCATAACAAAAGCATTTGATATCCTTCCTAGTTTTTTTGGGTTGCCAAGCAATTTGATTTTCAGCAAATATGTTGAATTTGGATCCATACTGTAAAAGCAAAAGATCAATTGTGCATGAACATACTTGCTTCGTGTTTTCAATAAAAAAAGTGACATGTGTAAACAGATTATCCAATATAAAATATTTGTTTTATATGAACATAATCTTTGTCTACTGTTTCATTGTAGATTTGGCAGCAACAAATATCCATCTCTAACTACTCTGTTGCATCTTCGATCCATCTCAAGTACACTGTTTAATATGAACATAGTGTTGCATTTTGAGAAAAATCATGTCAAGAAAGGTGAAGAAAATATGTTGCATTTTGGAACCATCTCTAAGTAACCTGTTCGTTCAAGAACGTATCATGGCAGCAAATACTCAAATATAGAAAAAACATGCACTTACCCTTGTAGCCATGCCGGAGCACTTGCATCCAAGGCCGTCACACCTGGACCTCCCTCTGCCTCCCCGCCATGGCCGCCCTTCGGCGCCGCACCTGGACCTCCTTCCGCCTCCCCGCCATGGACGCCCTCCACTGGCGCACCTGGAACTCCCTCCGCCTCCCCGCCATGGCCGCCCGTCGCCTCCCCGCCATGGTTGACCGAGGCCGAGACCGGTGCAGCGTCGGCCACGCCCTCCACCACGCCGTCCATCCTGTCACCAGTAGCAGCATCGGCCACGCCCTCCTCCATCCGCGATTTTTTAGGGTTAGGGATCGAGGGAAAGGGGAATTGAGGAGAGTAGGGAGGGGATCGGGGGGTTGACCCAACGCAGCGCCTGACGGTTCGCTCAACCAGTTTTTTAGCATCCTAGCAGGGGTAAGATCGACATTTCTAGTCACAGTTAACGTTTCTAACGGCAAAAACTGAGAGATGTGTCAAAGAAGGAAGAAAATGAAGTTGTGGTGTCAAAAAAGGAAAAATAAAATTTTTAGGGTCAAAAAGGGAACTAGATTTTAAGAATGGGTCAAATAAGGAATTCTCTCTATTATATGTGGATGACATATTGTTGATCGGAAATGATACTGAATTTTTGAATAGCATAAAAGGATACTTGAATAAAAAAATTCAATGAAAGGCCTTAGTGAAGCTACTTATATATTGGGCATCAAGATCTATAGAGATAGATCAAGACGCTTAATTGGACTTTCACAAAGCACATACCTTGATAAAGTTTTGAAGAAGTTCAAAATGGATCAAGCAAAGAAAGGGTTCTTGCCTGTGTTACAAGGTGTGAAGTTGAGTCAGACTCAATGCCCGACCACTTCCGAAGATAGAGAGAAAATGAAAGTCGTTCCCTATGCTTCAGCCATAGGTTCTATCATGTATGCAATGCTATGTACCAGACCTGATGTGTGCCTTCCTATAAGTTTAGCAGGGAGGTACCAAAGTAATCTAGGAGAGGATCACTGCACAGCGGTCAAGAACATCCTGAAATACCTGAAAAGGACTAAGGATATGTTTCTCGTTTATGGAGGTGACAAAGAGCTCGTCGTAAACGGTTACGTCGATGCAAGCTTTGACACTGATCCGGATGACTCTAAGTCACAAACCGGATACATATTTTTATTAAATGGTGGAGCTGTCAGTTGGTGCAGTTCCAAGAAGAGCGTCGTGGCGGGATCTACATGTGAAGCGGAGTACATAGCTGCTTCGGAAGCAGCAAATGAAGGAGTTCATATCCGATCTAGGTGTCATACCTAGTGCATCGGGTCCAATGAAAATCTTTTGTGACAATACTGGTGCAATTGCCTTGGCAAAGGAATCCAGATTTCACAAGAGAACCAAGCACATTAAGAGACGCTTAAATTCCATCCGCGATCAAGTCAAGGAGGGAGACATAGAGATTTGCAAGATACATACGGGTCTGAATGTTGCAGACCTGTTGACTAAGCCTCTCTCACGAGCAAAACATGATCAGCACCAAGACTCCATGGGTGTTAGAATCATTACAATGTAATCTAGATTATTGACTCTAGTGCAAGCGGGAGACTGAAGGAAATATGTCCTAGAGGCAATAATAAAGTTGTTATTTATATTTCCTTATACCATGATAAATGTTTATTATTCATGCTAGAATTGTATTAACTGGAAACTTAGTACATGTGTGAATACATAGACAAACAGAGAGTCACTAGTATGCCTCTACTTGACTAGCTCGTTGATCAAAGATGGTTTAAGTTTCCTAGCCATGGAAAAAGAGTTGTCATTTGATAAACGAGATCACATCATTAGAGAATGATGTGATTGACTTGACCCATCCATTAGCTTGGCATGATGATCGTTTAGTTTGTTGCTATTGCTTTCTCCATAACTTATACATGTTCCTATGACTATGAGATTATGCAACTCCCAAATATCGAAGGAACACTTTGTGTGCTATCAAACGTCACAACGTAAGTGGGTGACTATAAAGATGCTCTACAGGTGTCTCTGATGGTGTTTGTTGGGTTGGCATAGATCGAGATTAGGATTTGTCACTCCGTGTATCGGAGAGGTATCTCTGGGCCCTCTCGTTAATGCACATCACTATAAGCCTTGCAAGCAATGTAACTAATGATTTAGTTACAAGATGTAGCATTACAGAAACAAGTAAAGAGACTTGCCGGTAATGAGATTGAACAAGGTATTGAGATACCGACGATCGAATCTCGGGCAAGTAACATACCATGACAAAGGGAACAACGTATGTTGTTATGCGGTTTGATCGATGAAGATCTTCATAGAATATGTAGGAACCAATATGAGCATCCAAGTTCCGCTATTGGTTATTGACCGGAGATGAGTCTCGGTCATGTCTACATAGTTCTCGAACTCGTAGGGTCTGCACGCTTAATGTTCGATGACGATCGGTATTATGAGTTTATGTGTTTTGATGTACCAAAGGTGGTTCGGAGTCCCGGATGTGATCGTGGACATGACGACGAGTCTCAAAATGGTCGAGACATAAAGATCGATATATTGGTTGGCTATATTCGGACACCGAAAGTGTCCCGGGTGGTTTCAAATAAAACCGGGGTGCCGGAGGGTTACCGGAACCCCCCCCCCCCCCCGGGGAACTAATGGGCCTAGCTGGGCCTTAGTGGAGAGAGAGAGAGAGGGGCGACCAGGGCAGGTCACGCGCCCCCTCCCCCTTGAGTCCGAATTGGACTAGGAGGGGGCGGCGCTGCCCTTTTCCTTCCCCTCTCCCACTCCTTCCTTCCCCCTCCTAGTAGGACTAGGACAGGATGAATCCTACTCCTACTAGGAGGAGGATTCCTCCCCTCCTTGGGCACCCCAAGGGCCGACCTGCCTTCCCCCTTGCTCCTTTATATACAGGGACAGGGGGCACCCTAGGACATACAAGTTGATATTGTTTAGCCGTGTGCGGTGCCCCCCTCCACCATAATACACCTCGGTCATATCATTGCAGTGCTTAGGCGAAGCCTTGCGCCAATAGCTACATCATCACAGTCATCATGCCGTCGTGCTGACGAAACTCTCCCTCGACACTCAGCTAGATCTAGAGTTCGCGGGACCTCACTGAGCTGAACGTGTGCAGATCACGGAGGTGCCGTACCTTCGGTGCTAGGATCGGTCGGATCGTGAAGACGTACGACTACATCAACCGTGTTGTCATAACGCTTCCACTTAAGGTCTACGAGGGTATGTGGACAACACTCTTCCCCTCTCATTGCTATGCATCACCTAGATAGATCTTGCGTGTGCGTAGGATTTTTTTTTTTGAAATTACTGCATTCCCAATAGTGGCATTAGAGCCAGGTCTATGCGTAGATGTTATATGCATGAGTAGAACACAAAGGAGTTGTGGGCGTTGGTATATACATATGGCTTGCCATCACTAGTTGATTCTTGATTCAGCGGTATTGTTGGATGAAGCGGCTCAGATCGACATTACGCGTACGCTTACGCGAGACTGGTTCTACCGACGTGCTTCACACACAGGTGGCTAGTGGGTGTCAGTTTCTCCAGGTAGCATGATGGCGGGTTTACGTTTGTGGCCGGTGTATTTCCCGGCCCAAGCCACCGGGCAGTTCTTCCACCTTCAATGCATGCAATCAATACTACCTAGTATGTCCAGCCATCCCCTTGCTCCGTTCATTGCCATGAGCTTCTTTCTGTCCCCTTCATTTGGAGCTCGAAGATACTCCGGGCCAAAAACCCGGATTATTGTCTTCACAAAGACATTGACACTTTTGATGGTGGTATCTTCGCCAATGCGAAGATATTCATCCGCATAGTCGGCCGGAACACCATATGCAATCACTGTCGTCATCGCCGATATTTTTTGATATGCACTAAAACCAATCAAACCGACGGCATTCCTACGTCGGGTGAAGAAACGGCAATTTTGCTCACAAGCCTCGATGATGCGGAAGAAAATTGACATGCGCATTCAATATCGCCTACAAAAGAGGTGAGCCAAATATGTCGGTAGTATGGAGATACAAATGTATTATTGATACTTGTTTCCATACACTTGGATCTACATTATATTCAATGGCTGAGCATGTGGGGCCTTAGCACAATGACTTCCTAACTGTGTAAAACAAAGATTTTCCCGTCACTGATAAGGAGGGGGTGACGCCGACGCGCTTTCGGCTCGCTCTAGTCCTAGTAGTCATACTAGGTGGTCTACAGACATGTAGATTTATTCTTTTTCGCGTCTCGTGTTCGTCGTACTAGCACGATTATTGATGAATAGACGGTAAGTTATTCACGAGAAAACCTTGGTTGAGCGTGTGTGCGAGAGCGAGACAGTGCATGCGTGTGTGATATGTGTAGAGACTGAGGCAATGATAAGAGATTCTTTGTGTCTCTATGTGTGGAGGAGAGAGAGACATGTGCATGGGGCTTTGTGTTCTGTAACGTGGAGACACATAGACATAATCAGAGAGTGAGTGTGTGAGATACACATGCGGACATGGGGAGAGATTTGTGAGTTAGAGAGATGGAGAATTTTAGTGTGCATGTTAGCTAGAGAGAGGGGGGATATATACATACCTAGAGCTGGAGAGAATATGCAAGGGTGTGTCTTTTAAAAGAAGGATCTAGATAGATGGGTGTTTGTGCATGTCTGTGTGTGTTTGTGCGCATGCGTGTGTGTGAGAGGGAGTGTGTGTATGTGGAGAAAAGAGACCACTAATGATGTAACCTAGTAGGGAAAGGGGAATGCTGTGACATGTGTGTCCAAGAGCGAGAAATGCATGTGTAGTAGCAGGATAACATGGGTGCGGGCGGGGAGCAGACTATTTGGAAGAGAGATCGAGTGTGTGTGGGAGAGCGGCGTGAGAGCGATAGAGAGAGAGCTAGTGAGGGAGAGAGAGGAAGAGGGGGGAGAGAGGGGTCATCTGTGTGTGGAAGTGGCGTATAGATAGGGATACAAGGTTGATGTTGTTCGAAAGTGGCCTATGTACGGAGACGCAAGGGAAGCGAGTCATCGTGTGTGTGATAGGGACTTCATGAGAGATCTAGAATAGATGGTGTAGAGGACAACATGCGATATTGAGAACGATGGTACGTTAGGGAGTTATGGAAAGAGTCACGACATATATGTATATAGGGAAGGAGTTGGGTCAGGTCCGCATGTGGGAGAGATAGAAAGAGGAGAGTGGTGCACAAGGAGACAAAGGGTGCTTGTTTGCAGTAGGGGTGATGAGTGAGGATGAGTGTGCGAGAACCACATAACTAGGGAGATAGACGTTTGGGGCGACGTTTTGTGTGTATGGGAAAGATACACTCTATATAGTGCATGTGCTTGAGAAAGAGAGATGTCGGGAGACCTAGAGAGTGGGGAAAGAGATGTGTGCATGCCCGAGAGACAAAGTGATAGAGACCTATATTGGGGCCCGGAGTTAGAAGAGAGAGGAGGGTTGCTACGTCTTGAGGATGCGTTGGTTTTCCCTTGAAGAGGAATGGGTGATGCAGCAAAGTCGCATAAGTATTTCCCTCAGTTTTTGAGAACTAAGGTATCAATCCAGTAGGAGACTACACGGAAATCGCCTAGTACCTGCACAAACAAATAAGAACCTTGCAACCAACGCGATAAAGGGGTTGTCAATCCCTTCACGACCACTTGCAAAAGTGAAATCTGATAAAGATAATAAGATAAATATTTTTGGTATTTTTGTATAGATTGGAAAGTAAAGATTACAAAATAAATAGTAAACAAAAATTGTAGATCGGAAACTTATATGATGTAAAGTATACCCGGGGGCCATAGGTTTCACTAGTGGCTTCTCTCAAGATAGCATATATTATGATGGGTGAACAAATTACTGCCGAGCAATTGATAGAAAAGCGCATAGTTATGAGAATATCTAGGCATGATCATAAACATAGGCATCACGTCCGTGTCAAGTAGACCGGAACGATTCTGGATCTACTACTATTACTCCACACATCGACCGCTATCCAGCATGCATCTAGAATATTAAGTTCATAAGAACAGAGTAACGCATTAGGCAATATGACATGATGTAGAGGGATAAACTCAAGCAATATGATATAAACCCCATCTTTTTATCCTCGATGGCAATAATACAATACATGTCGGTTCCCTTTCTGTCACTGGGATCGAGCACCGTACGATTGAACCCAAAGCTAAGCACTTCTCCCATTGCAAGAAAGATCAATCTAGTAGGCCAAACCAAACTGATAATTTGAAGAGACTTCCAAAGATATCAAATCAAGCATATAAGAATTCAGAGAGGAATCAAATATTGTTCATAGATAAACTTTATCATAAACCCACAATTCATCGGATCTCGGCAAACACACCGCAAAAAGAATTACATCGAATAGATCTCCAAGAACATCGAGGAGAACTTTGTATTGAAGATCAAAGAGAGAGAAGAAGCCATCTAGCTAATAACTATGGACCCGAAGGTCTGTGGTAAACTACTCACACATCATCGGAGAGGCTATGGTGTTGATGTATAAGCCCTCCGTGATCGAATCCCCCTCCAGAAGATCGCCAGAAAAGGTCCCCAGATGAGATCTCACAGGTACAGAAGGTTGCGGCGGTGAAAAAGTGGTTTCGTGGCTCCCCTCAATGTTTTCAGGGTATAAGAGTATATATAGGTGAAAGAAGTAGGTCGGTGGAGCTACGAGGGGCCCACGAGGGTGGGGGCGCGCCACCCTACCTCGTGGCCGCCTCGTTGCTTCCTTGACCTCCACTCCAAGTCTCCTGGATTGGGTTTGTTCCAAGAAATATCCTCGCGAAGGTTTCATTCCGTTTGATATTCCGTTTCTGCGAAACACTGAAATAGGCAAAAAAACAGCAATTTGCACTAGGCCTTCGGTTAATAGGTTAGTCCCAAAAATAATATAAAAGTGCATAATAAAGCCCATTAAACATCCAAAACAGATAATATAATAGCATGGAACAATAAAAAATTATAGATATGTTGGAGACGTATCAAGCATCCCCAAGCTTAATTCCTACTCGTCCTCGAGTAGGTAAATGATAAAAACAGAATTTTTGATGTGGATTGCTACCTAACATAATTTTCAATGTAATTTTCTTTATTGTGGCATGAATATTCAGATCCGAAAGATTCAAGACAAAAGTTTAATATTGACATAAAAATAATAATACTTCAAGCATGCTAACCAAGCAATTATGTCTTATCAAAATAACATAGCCAAAGAAAGCTTATCCCTACAAAATCATATAGTTTGGCCATGTTTCATTTTTGTCACACAAAATGCTCCCATCATGCACAACCCCGATGACAAGCCAAGCAACTGTTTCGTACTTAGCCTTTTCAAACTTTTTCAATTTTCACGCAATATATGAGCGTGATCCATGGACATAGCACTATGGGTGGAATAGAATATGATGATGGAGGTTGTGTGAGAAGACAAAAGGGAGAAAGTCTCACATTGACGCGGCTTATCAATGGGCTATGGAGATGCCCATCAATTGATGTCAATGCAAGGAGTAGGGATTTCCATGCAACAGATGCACTAGAGCTATAAATATATGAAAGCTCAACAAGAGAAACTAAGTGGTTGTGCATCCAACTTGCTTGCTCACGAAGACCTAGGGCATTTTGCGGAAGCCCATCGTTGGAATATACAAGCCAAGTTCTATAATGAAAAATTCCCACTAGTATATGAAAGTGACAAAATAGGAGACTCTCTATCATGGTGATCATGGTGCTACTTTGAAGCACAAGTGTGGAAAAAGGATAGTAACATTGCCCCTTCTCTCTTTTTCTCTCTTTTTTTTTCTTTTTTATGGCCTCTTTTTTTATGGCCTCTCTTTTTTTCGTCCGGAGTCTCATCCCGACTTGTGGGGGAATCATAGTCTTCATCATCCTTTCCTCAAATGGGAGAATGCTCTAATAATGAAAGTCATCACACTTTTATTTACTTACAACTCAAGAATTACAACTCGATACTTAGAACAAATTATGACTCTATATGAATGCCTCGGGCGGTATACCAGGATATGCGATGAATCAAGAGTGACATGTATGAAAGAATTATGAAGGTGGCTTTGCCACAAATACGATGTCACCTACATGATCATGCAAAGCAATATGGCAATGATGGAGTGTGTCATAATAAACGGAACGGTGGAAAGTTGCATGGCAATATATCTCGGAATGGCTATGGAAATGCCACAATAGGTAGGTATGGTGGCTATTTTGAGGAAGATATAAGGAAGTTTATGTGTGGTAGAGCATATCATATCACGGGGTTTGGATGCACCGGCGAAGTTTGAACCAACTCTCGAGGTGAGAAAGGGCAATGCACGGTACCAAAGAGGCTAGCAATGATGGAAGGGTGAGAGTGCGTATAATCAATGGACTCAACATTAGTCATAAAGAACTCACATACTTATTGCAAAAATCTACAAGTCATCAAAACCAAGCATTACGCGCATGCTCCTAGGGGGATAGATTGGTAGGAAAAGACCATCGCTCGTCCCCGACCGCCACTCATAAGGAAAGCAATCAAAGAACACATCATCCTTCAAATTTGTCACACAACGTTTACCATACGTGCATGCTACGGGACTTGCCAACTTCAACACAGGTGTTTCTCAATTCCATAATTACTCAACTAGCACAACTCTAATATTACCACCTTTATATCTCAAAACAACTATCAAGAATCAAACTTCTCATCGTATTTAACGCACTCTATATGAAATTTTATTATACCCATCTTGGATGCCTATCATATTAGTACCAATTTTATAGCCAAAGCAAATTACCATTCTGTTCTAAAAGACTCTCAAAATAATATAAGTGAAGCATGAGAGATCAATAATTTCTATAAAATAAAACCACCACTGTGCTCTAAAAAGATATAAGTGAAGTACTAGAGCAAAATTATCTAGCTGAAAAGATATAAGTGAAGCTCATAGAGCATTCTAATAAATTCTGATTCATGTGTGTCTCTCCAAAAGGTGTGTACAGCAAGGATGATATTGGTAAACTAGAAAGCAAAGACTCAAATCATACAAGACGATCCAAGCAAAACACATATGATGTGGTGAATAAAAATATAGCCTCAAGTAAAGTTACCGATAGATGAAGACGAAAGAGGGGGTGCCTTCCAGTGCATCCCCAAGCTTAGACTTTTGGTTGTCCTTGGATTTTACCTTGGGGTGCCTTGGGCATCCCAAGGCTCTTGCCAATCCTTGTTCCAAAATCCATCAAATCTTTACCCAAAAACTTGAAAACTTCACAACACAAAACTCAACAGAAAATCTCATGAGCTCCGTTAGTGTAAGAAAACAAACCACCACTTTAAGGTACTGTAATGAACTCATTATTTCTTTATATTGGTGTTAACCCTACTGTATTCCAACTTCTCTATGGTTCATACCCCCCTATACTAGCCATAGATTCATCAAAATAAGCAAACAACACACGAAAAACAGAATCTGTCAAAAACAGAACAATCTGTAATAATCTGTAGGTTTCAAATACTTCTGTAATTCCAAAAATACTGAGAAATTATGGCATCCTAAATAATTTGTATATTGATCTAATTCCATTGGAATTGGTATTTTATCTCTCTCTGGTAAAAAATGAAAATTATTCTCGTGAGCGCATACTTTCTGTTTTTTCAGCAAGATCAAACAACAATCATCCAAGAAGATCCTAAAGGCTTTACTTGGCACAAACACTAATTAGAACATAAAAAACATAATCATAACAAAGTATAGATGATTTCTTTATTACTAAGCAAGAACAAAAAGCAAGGAACAAAAATAAAATTGGGTTGCTTCCCAACAAGCGCTATTGTTTAACGCCCCTAGCTAGGCATAGAACAAGAATAGATCTAGGTATTGCCATCTTTGGTATGCAATCCGTAAGTGGCTCTCATAATTTATTCATAAGGTAATTTAATTTTCTTTCTAGGAAAGTGTTCCATGCCTTTCCTTAACAGAAATTGGAATCTAATATTTCCTTCTGTCATGTCAATAATTGCACCAATCGTTCTAAGGAAAGGTCTACCAAGAATAATAGGACATGTAGGATTGCAATATATATCAAGAACAATGAAATCTACGGGCACATAATTCCTATTTGCAACAATAAGAACATCATTAATTCTTCCAGGCCCGGCCCTGAGGGGGGGCGGGGGGCGAACGGGGCGGCCGCCCCGCCCCCCAGGTGCCAAGGCCCCCCCAAATCTGCTCTTATTCGGCCTAGCACCTTGGCTAGAATGCCAGTGTATGCACGTACTTCACCTCGAGAAAATGGGCGTCCTATTCCTACAACTGTTTCCCTGATTTTCTCACCTTCCTTCCATCATTCTAGGATTAAGGGCCCTTGCCATTGATTAATAGAGCAGTTATTGCATGTAATTAATTCGGCGTAGTTATGAAAAAAATCCGCGTTTACTTTCCTTCCTTAATCTCGCCACAAAAAATCCTTCGTTAATCCACTAGCCGAAGTTGTGCGGCCAATTTGTGAGAAAAAAGGGACTAATGGGAAGTAATGCCCCACAAGGGTGAGAACATGTCAAGATCGTGGTGGTTGATATCCATCTACTATGGCTACGTGGTGCCGCCTTGGGTCGGATTGGATCTGAGTCGGAGGATGCATGGCTGGACCACCGGTGATAGCCAGTTGGCTCGCAGGAGACCACCACACCGGCTTGCCGGGAGGATAAATGAGAAGGTATGTTTCTAATCTCTATTTGTATAGGTAGTCTATATGGCCTATGAAATTTTATCATGATGGTCGATTCAAATTTATAAATGATAATCGACATGGCCTCTGCTTTGTTGCAATTGGACACTAATGATCGATTTATGAGTATTGCTAATGGATAGATATTATTGGGCTTATTAATTCTAATGTTTGCCGACTTGCCGGCAATTGATATTGAGGAATAAACTATTGCTAATACTATGTGACATGTAAATGGAAGACAACGTGAGTGATCATTGGCATTTATATCATCCATTAGTATTGACCAGATGCCATTTTTTGCGGGGTACAAGATGCCACTTTTTACTATAGCTTGATTAGGACCAACAAAATTAGCAGCATAAACTTAATAAAGAAGCTATCTGACATATTAGTAAAGAATAGACTTATAAATGAAAATATTGTATTTCCTTTGACTAGTGATTAAAAATATTTTTATAACATATTTGTGTTTATGTTAAGGGCCCCTAGATTCAGTTTTGCCCCGGGCCCCTAAAATCTCAGGACCGGCCCTGAATTCTTCCCATAGGTTTCTTAATGGTGGAATCCGCAAGATGCAAATTTAAAGAGCAATCATCAAATTCACGGAAACCAAACATATCACACAAAGTTTTTGGAATCATGGAAACACTAGCACCCAAATCACATAAAGCATAGCATTCATGATCTTTAATCTTAATTTTAATAGTAGGTTCCCACTCATCATAAAGTTTTCTAGGAATAGAAACTTCTAATTCAAGTTTTTCTTCATAAGATTACATTAAAGCATCAACCATATATTTGGTAAAAGCTTTGTTTTGATCATAAGCATGAGGAGAATTTAACACGGATTGCAACAAGGAAATACAATCTATTAAAGATCAATTATCATAATTAAATTCCTTGAAATCCAAAATAGTGGGTTCATTGCTATGTAAAGCTTTGACCTCTTCCATCCCACTTTTACCAATTTTTTCACCAAGATCTAAAAACTCCTAATCATTGGGACGCCTTCTAACTAAAGTTGACTGATCTCCAGTCCCATCTTTATTAAGATTCATATTGGCAAACAAAGACTTAATAGGAGACACACCAATCACTTTTAGATCTTCATCATTATTATCATGAAAACTAGAAGAACACGCTTTCACAATGCAATCTTTTTTAGCACGCATCCTAGCAGTTCTTTCTTTGCACTCATCAATGGAAATTCTCATGGCTTTGAGAGACTCATTGATATCATGCTTAGGTGGAATAGATCTAAGTTTCATAGAATCAACATCAAGAGAAATTCTATCCACGTTCCTAGCCAACTCATCAATCTTAAGCAATTTTTCTTCAAGCAAAGCATTGAAATTCTTTTTGCGAATTCATAAATTCTTTAACACTATTCTCGAAATCAGAGGGCATCTTATTAAAAATTTCCATAAGACATGTTGTAGGAATTACCATAATTATTAGAGGAATTGTTAGGAAACGGCCTAGAATTAAAATTTCCTCTATACGCGTTGTTACCAAAATTGTTCCTGCCAACAAAATTCACATCCATAGATTCATTATTATTCTCAATCATAGTGGACAAAGGCATATCATTAGGATCAGAAGAAGCACTCTTATTAGCAAACAATTTCATAAGTTCATCCATCTTTCCACTCAAAACATTAATCTCTTCAATAGCATGAACTTTTTTACTAGTGGATCTTTCGGTGTGCCATTGAGAATAGTTGACCATAATATTATCTAGGAGTTTAGTAGCTTCTCCTAGAGTGATTTCCATAAAAGTGCCTCCCGAGGCCAAATCTAAAAGATTTCTAGAAGCAAAATTCAATCCAGCATAAAAATTCTGTATAATCATCCATAAATTCAAACCATGTGTAGGGCAATTACGCATCATTAATTTCATCCTCTCCCTAGCTTGTGCAACATGCTCATGATCAAGTTGCTTAAAATTCATAATATCGTTTCTAAGAGAGATGATCTTAGCGGGAGGAAAATACTTAGAGATAAAAGCAACTTTGCACTTATTCCATGAATCAATACTATTTTTAGGCAAATAAGAGAACCAAGTTTAGCACGATCTCTAAGCGAAAACATAAATAGCTTCAATTTAACAATATTATTATCCACATCTTTCTTCTTTTGCATATCACACAAATCAACGAAGCTGTTTAGATGGGTAGCGGCATCTTCACTAGGAAGGCCAGAAAATTGATCTTTCATAACAAGATTCAACAAAGCGGTATTGATTTCACAAGTTTCGGCATCGGTAGTAGGAGCAATCGGGGTGCTAATAAAATCATTGTTGTTGGTATTGGAGAAGTCACATAATTTAGTATTATCTTGAGCCATCGTGACAAACAATCAATCCAACACACAATCACACAAGAGGCTAGCGAAAGAAGGCGAACGGAAAAGAGGCGAATAAAATGGCAAGGGTGAAGTGGGGGAGAGGAAAACGAGAGGCAAATGGCAAATAATGTAATGCGAGGGATAAGAGTTTGCGATGGGTACTTGGTATGTCTTGACTTGAGTGTAGATCTCCCTGGAAATGGCGCTAGAAATCCTTCTTGCTACCTCTTGAGCATGCGTTGGTTTTCCCTTGAAGAGGAATGGGTGATGCATCAAAGTCACGTAAGTATTTCCCACAGTTTTTGAGAACCAATGTATCAATCCAGTAGGAGACTACACGGAAATCTCCTAGTACCTGCACAAACAAATAAGAACCTTGCAACCAACGCGATAAAGGGGTTGTCAATCCCTTCACGGCCACTTGCAAAAGTGAGATCTGATAAAGATAATAAGATAAATATTTTTGGTATTTTTGTATAGATTGGAAAGTAAAGATTGCAAAATAAATAGTAAACTAGAATTGTAGATCGGAAACTTATATGATGTAAAGTAGACCCGGGGGGCATAGGTTTCACTAGCGGCTTACCTCAAGATAGCATATATTACGGTGGGTGAACAAGTTACTGCCGAGCAATTGATAGAAAAGCGCATAGTTATGAGAATATCTAGGAATGATCATAAACATAGGCATCACGTCCGTGTCAAGTAGACCGAAACGATTCTGCATCTACAACTATTACTCCACACATCGACCGCTATCCAGCATGCATCTAGAGTATTAAGTTCATAAGAACAGAGTAACGCATTAGGCAAGATGGCATGATGTAGAGGGATAAACTCAAGCAATATGACATAAACCCCATCTTTTTATCCTCGATGGCAATAATACAATATGTGTCGGTTCCCTTTCTATCACTCGGATCGAGCACCGTAAGATTGAACCCAAAGCTAAGCACTTCTCCCATTGCAAGAAATATCAATCTAGTAGGCCAAACCAAACTGATAATTTGAAGAGACTTGCAAAGATATCAAATCATGCATATAAGAAGTCAGAGAGGAATCAAATATTGTTCATAGATAAACTTGATCATAAACCCACAATTCATCGGATCTCGGCAAACACACCGCAAAAAGAATTACATCGAATAGATCTCCAAGAACATCGAGGAGAACTTTGTATTGAAGATCAAAGAGAGAGAAGAAGACATCTAGCTAATAACTATGGACCCGAAGGTTTGTGGTAAACTACTCACACATCATCGGAGAGGCTATGGTGTTGATGTAGAAGCCCTCCGTGATCGAATCCCCCTCCGGAAGATCGCCGAAAGAGGTCCCCAGATGGGATCTCACGGGTACAGAAGCTTGCGGCGGTGGAAAAGTGGTTTCGTGGCTCCCCTCAATGTTTTCATGGTATAAGAGTATATATAGGTGAAAGAAGTAGGTCGGTGGAGCTACAAGGGGCCCACGAGGGTGGGGGCGCGCCTGCCCCCTGGGCGTGCCGCGCTACCTCATGGCCGCCTTGTTGCTTCCTTGACCTCCACTCGAAGTCTCCTAGATTGTGTTTGTTCCAAAAAAGATCCTCATGAAGGTTTAATTCCATTTGATATTCCTTTTCTGCGAAACACTAAAATAGGCAAAAAAAACAACAATTTGCACTAGGCCTTCGGTTAATAGGTTAGTCCCAAAAATAATATAAAAGTGCATAATAAAGCCCATTAAACATCCAAAATAGATAATATAATAGCATGGAACAATAAAAAATTATAGATATGTTGGAGATGTATCACTCGAATCAGTAGGGACGTCGCTTCGGTGCACTCGTCGTCAACTATCTTCTAATGAATATGTCTTGAACTTGTGTGGTTATGTGAGATGTTAGTGAACTTTCTTCTAGGGCTAGCTGCCAGTTGTCATTTGTAATGAATGTGTCGTGAACCATGTCGCAGTAATGTTTGGATTGTCTTAAGTGATGAACTCATCAACATAAAATTTGTGTTTGTTCAAATTACTGTGATGCTTAAGTTATTATAAGTGTTGTGATGTTCCAGTGAATTGCAATTGTTGTCAACTCTGTTTTTATAGTAAACAACAGTGTAGCGCCCAGCCCACAGGCGATGCATTCTGCAGTGCAGCGCCCAAGGGAGAGGCGTCACACAGTATAGTGCAGCGCCGGACCCTTGGGCGCTGCACACTGACTTAGCAATTTTCGGGTATGGTCAGTGCTGCAAGTCTTCTGTGGCTCTCTGGATACCCATGGCCAGATGTGCAGCGCCTAGGGGACCGGCGCTGCACTGTATAATGCAGCGCCCAAGCGTCATGCGTTGCACACAGACTTAAGCATTTTTGGCTCCCACTGCTGCTGCAAAGCTTCTGTTGCCCCCTGGCTATACATCTAGATGTGCAACGCCTAGGACTCAGGCGCTGTACTATACTGTGTGGTGTCTGATGCTTGGGCGGTGCATAGTATAGTGCATCACCTCAGGCAAGGGTGTTGCAGTTCTGTTAACTGCAACACTGCAGAAACAGTAGCACTTTTGACATCAATTTGTATTCACAAATATAGTGTAGTGCTGTAATCTACAGAAATAGAACAAACATAAGTCGCAACTTGAACATCACATAATTTAAGACAATTCCAAACATTACTACAAGTTCACAAACACAAGTAGCACACTTCTAAGAGTTCACCAACATCTCAAATAACCTCACAAGTTCATGAACCTAATGAAACAACGACAAGTTCAGTTTCATAATGAAAATGACAATGACTAATGGCTTGCACGCGTACTCCTGGTGCCACGCCTGGTGGTTATCTTCTTCCTCCACTTCCTCCTCCGCCTCATCATCCAAGCTCGCCATACGCGAGCTACCTGCGATCATCTTTGGGTTGCCTATATTGTCAAAGTCGGTGGGCGTGTACCGTTTTATGGGCTGCCTAGGCTTCAACATGTATGCGGACCGAACTTGAGCGTCTGCCAAAGTCATGTCATCATCAATCTATCACACAATCAAACAATATGGTGAAGACCGGCGTCGTAATCAAGTGAGACTTAAATCTAAAAGATTATTCATACCTCTTGGGTGACCACACCCTCATCATCCAGATAAGCAAATGAGGAACTCACATCGTCCCCCTGTTGGTGAGATAAAGGGTCTGATGGTGTACCAGACCTAGAGGTAGATGGTTCATCATATTCTGGGTCATGGCAACCGAGAAGGTTCGATAACCGCCTTAACTTCTTGGCCTGGTGCTGTAACATGAACAAGTGTATAAGATACCAAACTCCGCAAGATATGTAACATGGACACATTAGTGCGTTATGAACCTTGAGAAATTTTCGTAGTGGACCTTCATCATTGCCTTCTCCAACTGGTGTTTGCTCCAGAATAGACTGGCTTTCATCAGCTGATTTCTTGATCTCGTTGCGCTGTGCATGAGAACGAAGTAACACGTTAGCCATTCAAACATGTGTAATATGGCCAATGGGAAAGTAAACAAGGGAACACTTTACCACATAGTTAATCACCGGAACAGCAGGGACTTGATACATCTCCAACGTATCTCTAATTTTTGATTGTTTCATGCTATCATATTATCTGTTTTGGATGTTTAATGGGCTTTACTATACACTTTTATATTATTTTTGGGACTAACCTACTAACCAAAGGCCCAGTGCAAATTGCTATTTTTTTGCCTATTTCAGTGTTTCGCAGAAAAGGAATATCAAACGGAATGAAACCTTCGGGAGAGTTATTTTCGGAACAACGTGATCCAGGGGACTTGGAGTAGACATCAAGAAAGGAGCGAGGAGGCCACGAGGCAGGGAGGCGTGCCTGCCCCTGGGTGCGCCCCCACCCTCGTGGGCCCCTCGCAGCTCCACCGACCTACTTCTTCCTCCTATATATATCCATATACCCCCAAAAACATACAGGAGCACCACGAAACCCTATTTCCACTGCCGCAACCTTCTATACCCAAGAGATCCATCTTGGGGCCTTTTCCGGAGCTCCGTCGGAGGGGGAATCAATCACGGAGGGCTTCTACATCAACACCATAGCCTCTCCGATGATGCGTGAGTAGTTTACCTCAAGCCTTCGGGTCCATAGTTATTAGCTAGATGGATTCTTCTCTCTCTTTGGATCTCAATACAAAGTTCTCCTCGATCTTCTTGGAGATCTATTCGATGTAATTCTTTTTGAGGTATGTTTGTCGAGATCCAATGAATTGTGGGTTTATGATCAAGATTATCTATGAACAATATTTGATTCTTCTATGAAATCTTTTATGTATGATTTGTTATCTTTGCAAGTCTCTTCGAATTATCAGTTTGGTTTGGCCTACTAGATTTATCTTTCTTGCAATGGGAGAAGTGCTTAGCTTTGGGTTCAATCTTGCGGTGTCCTTTCCCAATGACAGCAGGGGCAGCAAGGCACGTATTATATTGTTACCATCGAGGATAAAAAGATGGGGTATATATATCATATTGCTTGATTTTATCCCTCTACATCATGTCATCTTGCCTAATGCGTTACTCTGTTCTTATGAACTTAATACTCTAGATGCATGCTGGATAGCGGTCGATGTGTGGAGTAATAGTAGTAGATGCAGAATCGTTTCGGTCTACTTGTCGCGGATATGATGCCTATATACATGAGCATGCCTAGATATTCTCATAATTATGCACTTTTCTATCAATTTCTCGACAGTAATTTGTTTACCCATCGTAATACTTATGCTATCTTGAGAGAAGCCACTAGTGAAACCTATGGCCCTCGAGTCTATTTTCCATCATATAAGTTACCGAACTATTTTATTTTGCAATCTTTATTTTCCAATCTATATAATAAAAATACGAAAATATTTATCTTATTATCTCTATCAGATCTCACTCTCATAAGTGACCGTGAAGGGATTGACAACCCCTTCATCGCGTTGGTTGCGAGGTTCTTATTTGTTTGTGTAGGTGCGAGGTGACTTGCGTGTAGTCTCCTACTGGATTGATACCTTGGTTCTCAAAAACTGAGGGAAATACTTATGCTACTTTGTTGCATCACCCTTTCCTCTTCAAGGGAAAACGAACACAGTGCTCAAGAGGTAGCAAGAAAGATTTCTGGCGCTGTTGCCGGGGAGATCTACGCACAAGTCTAGACATACCAAGTACCCATCACAAACTCTTATCCCTCGCATTACATTATTTGTCATTTGCCTCTCGTTTTCCTCTCCCACACTTCTAAAATGATTTTCGAAAACCTTTGCCTTTTCTTCGCCTTCTTCCCATATGTATCTTTGTTTGTGTTTCCATGTGCCTTCTATTTGCTTGCTAAAAATTTATTGATATGGATCCACTTAAAGTGTTCTACTTGGATCATCTTTGATCCTTATGCGCTCGTGCTGAAACCCCAACTAGCCTAGTTGACGGGAAATCTTTAGATGAGCATGCTCATTTTGTGCGTCACCGTTTGTCTGAAAAAGGGAGACTCTTATGGGATCAAATAAACAGATTGCTATGTTATGCTTGGAATCTTTGTGAAATTTGTGATCTTACTTGTTGCTATAAGAACCCTAAAAAACACCTCCCCTATCTATGTGAGTTTAATGATAATGAAATCTTATCTTCTTATGCAAAGGGTGTTTATAGTTACTATGATATCGAACAAATTGAAGAATTTGTTGCTTTTAAGGGTGCTTATGAAGTTGCTTCTTTGACTGAAAAGTACGATATTACTCTCTACGAATCTGAAAATTTTGACATACTTAAATATTGCCATGAAAACTATGCTCATAATGTCTATGTCAAAGAATTTATGAAAAAATGACCATTGCTTCGAAAGAAAATAATGATATGCATGAATCTATAGATAATTATGATACCAATGATTTGATTGAAATATCCCTTGATGAACATGATGCTTGCCGTTCTTGTGGCCATGATGCCAATATTTATGAAGATGAGTTTGCTATAGTTCCTTATGTTAAACATGAGATCGTTGCTATTGCACCCATACTTGATAGTTCCTTCGATTAAAAGCATGATTGCAAGGATCTTATTACAAATCCTATGAATGTCAATTGTGCTAATAATATGCAAAACCCTAAGCTTGGGGATGCTAGTTTTGCTATGTCCACTACTTGTTGCAATGATCATGATTGGGGTGATTCTTCTTATGATCTTGAAAATTTATTTAAGCCCCATGATGAATATGAGATTGCTAATAGTGTTTGCAATATTGTTGAAATTGGGTTTGGAAGAGTGTTAACTTTAGATCCCACATATTTGGAGAATGTTCAATCTTATGAAATTTTTGATAAAAGTGGGTTTGGAGAGGTCATGACTTTAGTTAATGTTAATCCCACTATTTTGGAAGAGTGTCAACTTTGCATGCATGTGGATTGTGTTGAAAATATTTTATGTGATAGATATTTTGTTGAATTTTCTTATGATCCCACATGTAATTATTATGAGAGAGGAAAATATGATTGTAGAAATTTTCATGTTACTAAATCACCTCTCGTTATGTTGAGATTGCTATTGTTTCTTTCCGCTTCCTTGCACATGCTAGTTTTTGCTTACTATGATAATTCGTTTGCCTATAAGATGCCTATGCATAGGAAGTATGTTAGATTTAGATGTGTTTGTCATGTGTTTCGTGATGCTTTCTTTGTGCTTCAATTCTTGTCTTTCATGTGAGCATCATTGAAATTATCAATGCCTAGCTAGGGGCGTTAAACGATAGCGCTTGTTAGGAGGCAACCCAATTTTATTTTTGTTTCTTGATTTTTGGTTCTTTTTATTAACGAATAATTCATATAGCCTCTGTTTATATGTGGTTTTATGCTTTTAATTAGTGTTTGTGCCAAGTAGAATCTTTGGGAAGACTTGGGGGAAGTTTTTGCGATCTTGCTGTAAAAAAACAGAAACTTTAGCGCTCACGAGATTTGCTGCCATTTTTTACTGGAGAGTGAGATTAGGTTGATTCTTTTTGAAGATGATTAATAGACAAATTCCTCACGTCCAACAATTTATTTCAGAGTTTTTGGGGTTACAGAAGTATTCGAAACCTACAGATTACTACAGACTGTTCTGTTTTGGACAGATTCTGTTTTTCGTGTGTTGTTTGCTTATTTTGATGAATCTATGGCTAGTATCGGAGGGTATGAACCATAGAGAAGTTGGAATACAGTAGCTTTAACACAAATATAAATAAAGAATTAGTTCATTACAGTACCTTAAGTGGTGGTTTGTTTTCTTATACTAACAGAGCTCATGAGATTTTCTATTGAGTTTTGTGTTGTGAAGTTTTCAAGTTTTGGGTAAAGATTTGATGGATTATGGAATAAGGAGTGGAAAGAGCCTAAGATTGGGGATGCCCAAGGCACCCCAAGGTAAAATTAAAGGACAACCAAAATCCTAAGCTTGGGGATGCCCTGGAAGGCATCCCCTCTTTCGTCTTCGTCCATCGGTAACTTTACTTGAGGCTATATTTTTATTCACCACATGATATGTGTTTTGCTTAGGGCGTCTTGTATGATTTGAGTCTTTTCTTTTTATTTTACCAAAATCATCCTTGCTGTACACACCTTTTGGGTGAGACACACATGGATCGGAATTTATTAGAATACTCTATGTGCTTCACTTATATCTTTTGAGCTAGATAATTTTGCTCTAGTGCTTCACTTATATCTTTTAGAGCGCGGTGGTGGTTTTATTTTATAGAAATTATTGATCTCTCATACTTCACTTATAATGTTTTGAGAGTCCTTTAGAACAACATGGTAATTTGCTTTGGCTATAAAATTGGTCCTAATATGATAGGAATCCAAGATTGGTATAATATAAACTTTCATAAAAGGGTGCATTGAATACTATGAGAAGTTTGATACTTGATAATTGTTTTGAGATATAAAGATGGTGATATTAGAGTTGTGCTAGTTGAGTAGTTGTGAATTTGAGAAATACTTGTGTTGAAGATTGCAAGTCTCGTAGCATGCACGTATGGTAACTGTTGTGCAACAAATTTGAAACATGAGGTGTTCTTTGATTGTCTTCATTATGAGTGGCGGTCGGGGACGAGCGATGGTCATTTCCTACCAATCTATCCCCATAGGAGCATGCGCGTAATGCTTGGTTTTTGATGACTTGTAGATTTTTGCAATAAGTATGTGAGTTCTTTATGACTAATGTTGAGTCCATGGATTATACGCACTCTCACCTTTCCATCATTGCTAGCCTCTTCGGTACCGTGCATTGCCCTTTCTCACCTTGAGAGTTGGTGCAAACTTCGCCGGTGCATCCAAACCCGTGATATGATACGCTCTATCATACATAAACCTCCTTATATCTTCCTCAAAACAGCCACCATACCTACCTATTATGGCATTTCCATAGCCATTCTGAGATATATTGCCATGCAACTTTCCACCGTTTCATTTATGACATGATTCATCATTGTCATATTGCCTTGCATGATCCTGTAGTTGACATCGTATTTGTGGCAAACCCACCATGCATAATTTATCATACATGTCACTCTTGATTCATTGCCCTTCCCGGTACACCGCCGGAGGCATTCATATAGAGTCATATTTTGTTCTAGTATCGAGTTGTAAATAAATAGAAGTGTGATGATCATCATTAATAGAGCATTGTCCCAAATAAAAAAAGAAAGGGGAAGGCCAAAAAAAGAAAATAAAGGCCCAAAAAAGAGAAATAAAAAGGGACAATGCTACTATCCTTTTTTCCACACTTGTGCTTCAAAGTAGCACCATGATCTTTATGATAGAGAGTCTCTTGTTTTGTCACTTTCATATACTAGTGGGAATTTTTCATTATAGAACTTGGCTTGTATATTCCAACAATGGGTTTCCTCAAATGCCCTAGGTCTTCGTGAGCAAGAAAGTTGGATGCACACCCACATAGTTTATTTTGTTGAGCTTTCATACATTTATAGCTCTAGTGCATTAGTTGCATGGCAATCCCTACTCCTTGCATTGACATCAATTGATGGGCATCTCCCTAGCCCATTGATTAGCCGCGTCGATGTGAGAATTTCTCCCTTTTTGTCTTCTCCACATAACCCCCATCATTATAGTCTATTCCACCCATAGTGCTATATCCATGGCTCACACTCATGTATTGCGTGGAGATTGAATTTTTTTTGAGATTACTAAAGTATGAAACAATTGCTTGGCTTGTCATCGGGGTTGTGCATGATGAGAGCATTCTTGTGTGTCAAAAATGGAGCATGACCAAACTATATGATTTTGTAGGGATGAACTTTCTTTGGCCATGTTATTTTGAGAAGACATGATTGCTTAGTTAGTATGCTTGAAGTATTATTATTTTTATGTCAATATTAAACTTTTGTCTCGAATCTCTTGGATCTGAATATTCATGCCACAATAAAGAAAATTACATCGAGAATTATGCTAGGTAGCATTCCACATCAAAAATTCTGTTTTTATCATTTACCTACTCGAGGACGAGCAGGAATTAAGTTTGGGGATGCTTGATACGTCTCCAACGTATCTATAATTTTTGATTGTTCCATGCTATTATATTATCTGTTTTGGATGTTTAATGGGCTTTACTATACACTTTTATATTATTTTTGGGACTAACCTACTAACCCAAGGCCGAATGCAAATTGCTGTTTTTTTGCCTATTTCAGGGTTTCACAGAAAAGGAATATCAAACGGAATCCAAACGGAATGAAACCTTCGGGAGAGTTATTTTTGGAACAAACGTGATCCAAGGGACTTGGAGTAGACGTCAAGAAAGGAGCGAGGAGGCCACGAGGCAGGGAGGCGTGCCTGCCCCCTGGGCGCGCCCCCATCCTCGTCGGCCCCTCGTAGCTCCACCGACCTACTTCTTCCTCCTCTATATATATACCCCAAAAACATCCAGGAGCAGCATGAAACCCTATTTCCACCGCCGCAACCTTCTGTACCCAAGAGATCCCATCTTGGGGCCTTTTCTGGAGCTTCGCCGGAGGGGGAATCAATCACGGAGGGCTTCTACATCAACACCATAGCCTCTCCGATGATGTGTGAGTAGTTTACCTCAGACCTTCTGGTCCATACTTATTAGCTATATGGCTTCTTCTCTCTCTTTGGATCTCAACACAAAGTTCTCCTCAATCTTCTTGGAGATCTATTCGATGTAATTCTTTTTGCGGTGTGTTTGTTGAGATCCGATGAATTGTGGGTTTATGATCAAGATTATCTATGAACAATATTTGATTCTTCTCTGAAATCTTTTATGTATGATTTGTTATCTCTGCAAGTCTCTTCGAATTATCAGTTTGGTTTGGCCTACTAGATTGATGTTTCTTGCAATGGGAGAAGTGCTTAGCTTTGGGTTCAATCTTGCGGTGTCCTTTCTCAGTGACAGCAGGGGCAGCAAGGCACATATTGTATTGTTGCCATCGAGGATAAAAAGATGGGGTTTATATCATATTTCTTGAGTTTATCCCTCTACATCATGTCATCTTGCCTAATGCGTTACTCTATTCTTATGAACTTAATACTCTAGATGCATGTTGGATAGCGGTCGATGTGTGGAGTAATAGTATTAGATGCAAAATCGTTTCGGTCTACTTGTTGCGGACGCGATGCCTATATACATGATCATGCCTAGATATTCTCATAATTATGCGCATTTCTATCTATTGCTCGATAGTAATTTGTTTACCCACCGTAATACTTATGCTATCTTGAGAGAAGCCACTAGTGAAACCTATGGCCCCCGGGTCTATTTTCCATCATATAATTTTCCAATCTATTTTATTTTGCAATCTTTATTTTCCAATCTATACAATAAAAATACCAAAAATATTTATCTTATTATCTCTATCAGATCTCACTCTCGTAAGTGACCGTCAAGAGATTGACAACCCCTTTATCGTGTTGGTTGCGAGGTTCTTATTTGTTTGTGTAGGTGTGAGGTGACTTGCGTGTAGTCTCCTACTGGATCTAAAAAACTGAGGGAAATACTTACGCTACTTTGCTGCATCACCCTTTCCTCTTCAACGGAAAACCAACGCAGTGCTCAAGAGGAAGAAGGACTCCTCGCCCTTCCCTGACATCTTTGGTGTACTTCCCCTTTGATAGATCCTCAAAGTTTATGGGTTCTTCAAGAATATCCTCATTGTATGCCGGCGGGCATATCTCAACTCGAGTATTTTCAAGAAGCCATTGTATGTAGTTATCAAAAGCAAGTGAGTCATTCTCATGAAGCTGGGCACGTGCACTAACACGAGCTTGGTCCACACAAAGATGGAAGCGGGTAACATACGAAGCATGATGCGTGTCCCAGTCCTTTATCTTCCGCTGCTTTCTCCTATCCAACTTGCATGGTAGAAAACCAAACATTAGCACAATCAAGAAGGAGTGGCGATGCTTAGTCAATACGATTCATGCTCTCTTACCTATGAAGTGCTTTGTCCGTGTCCACCCAAACCGGCGGGTGAGGCTGGAATAGACCAAACCAATGATACACGCGATGTGGCAAGTGAAGCTCAACTGCCAAGTTGCATATCAGTGGGCACTGCATGAGCCAAAGATCCATGTCCCGCAAGCACATCAGTTTGATGGCAAACTCTGGAGTGTACCCTACTGTGTCATTGGCGCCATATGGCTGTCATTCCACCTATGAAATAGGACACCAACACAACATTGATGCCAATTATTCAGGCAAACATGAGAAATAACTGAAATAATGTCCTCGTTACCTGCTCAGGCGTAATCGTGTCCAACTCGGCAATGTACTTTTGGTACATGAGATTGACATCGTTCATCATCTAGGAAACCACATCCCACTTGTAAGCCCAAGTGGGGTGCCATAATTCATCATCTTCATCTTCATCCCAAGGATTAAACCTGACGCTCTTCGGGCGTCCAACAGGCAGACGCTCCCATCTCCATACAGAAAGTAGAAGCAGATTACCACCAATTCCTGCCCTATCTGTGATCCTGCAACATGCATCGTCCAACTACATATGAAAGAAAACAATGTTAACTTGACAGCAAGGTTGCATTGCTAATGAAGAAATGAGTTGATAACAAAACAAACCAACTACCTGTCGGTACACGTAGGCAAGAGTCACTGAACCCCAGCTCCATTTGCTATCGAAGACGGCCAACACCTTCAGCCACATCCATGGAGCGTTCTTGCCCGTGGAGTCAGGAAACAAAGTCCTCGAGACAACGTACCACATATAGACACGAGCATGTGTCTGGATCACATCATCAGTGGCATCCGCAGGGCAATTGGCAAGGTGTTCCTGAATCCACATGAAAGCAGCTCCAGCTGCTTTCCTTTCCTTCTTCTTCTTCTCTTCTCCCTCCTCTACATCAGCCTCAGCCTCGGTAGGAGCCATACTAATAAGAGCAGTCATCTGTTGGCGCCACCCATCAGAATCGGTGCCCATACAGAGAGGCCTCCCTGAAAGTATAACTATCCCTGGTGGTTTTGGTAATTCCTAACAACATATAGCTCATTGAGCTAATGATATCTCAAGATAAATATTTCAGGAAAGCTCAATGATTGGCATGGCATGTATTAGAAATGTGGACCCCTCAAAATGCTAAGGACAAAATATTGGCTCAAGCTCTAAAGATCAAGACTCTACATTTTACTTTTAGTGATCCAAGATCACATTGAGTCCATAGGAAAAGCCAATACTATTAAAAGGGGATGAGGTGTTGCTTAATGGGTTGCTTGCTCAAAATGCTTAGTGATATGCTCCAAAAACCCTCAACTACTTTCTCATATCCACATATGTCCCAAACCAAAATTCAAACTCGGCCCCAATGAAATTTCCTATCCGGTGCCACCGAGTTCATTTGACATAGCCACTGCCACAAACCCTAGTCACTTCGGTCTTACCGATAGGGATCTCGGTCTCATCGAGATGGGATTGCAAACTCTCTGTTTCCCTTTGTAACATTTCGGTCCAACCGAGATGAGCGATTGGTCCCACCGAGTTCGCAATGCAAACTCTTTGTTTCCATTTCGTGACGTTTCGGTCTCACCGAGATGAGCGAATCGGTCCCACCGAGTTTGCCTGACCAGCTCTCTCGTTAGCTTATTACCAAAATCGGTCCCACCAAGTTTGTGTAATCAGTCTCACCGAGATTACGTTATGCCCTAACCCTAATGAAATCGGTCACACCGAGTTGACATGTCGGTCCCACCGAAAAGCCTAACGTTCACATTTTGAACTAAATTGGTCTGATCGAGTTTCATTATTCGGTCCCACGGAGTTTGGTGATTTGTGTGTAACGGTTAGATTTTGTATGAAGGCTATATATACCCCTCCACCCACTCTTCATTCGTGGAGAGAGCCATCAGAACATGCCTACACTTCCAACATTCAGTTTCTGAGAGAGAACCACCTACTCATGTGTTCACACCAAGATATTCCATTCCAACCATATGAATCTTGATCTCTAGCCTCCTCCAAGTTGCTTTCCACTCAAATCATCTTTCCACCAAATCCAAATCAGTGAGAGAGAGTTGAGTGTTGGGGAGACTGTCATTTGAAGCACAAGAGCAAGGAGTTCATCAACAACAGAGTGGTGTCTCCTAGATTGGTTAGGTGTCACTTGGGAGCCTCTGACAAGATTGTGGAGTTGAACCAAGGAGTTTATACAGGCAAGGAGATCGCCTACTTCGTGAAGATCTACCCTAGTGAGGCAAGTCCTTCGCGGGCGATGGCCATGGTGGGATAGAAAAGGTTGCTTCTTTGTGGACCCTTCGTGGGTGGAGCCCTCCGTGGACTCGCACAACCGTTACCCTTCGTGGGTTGAAGCCTCCATCAACATGGATGTACAATAGCACCACCTATCAGAACCACGCCAAAAATCTCCGTGTCTACATTGCATTTGCTCCCTCCAAACTCCTCCCTTTACCTTCATCAGCAATATTTTACATTCCGCTGCTATACTCTTAGACTTGCATGTGTAGGTTGATTGCTTGACTAGTGCTAAGTTGCTAAAATCTGCCAAGACTTAAAATTGGGAAAAGGCTAGATTTTTATTTGGTCAAGTAGTCTAATCACCCCCCTCTAGACATACTTTCGATCCTACAAGTGGTATTAGAGCTTTGGTCTCCATTTGCCTTGATTTCCATAGCTTCTGGTGATCACATCCTTGGTTTCACAACCTAGGAGAGTATGGTGTCTAGTGAGGGAAATTACCACCGTAGAGGTCCTTACTTTGATGGATGTACAATATGATACCGTGTGTACATTGATTCAAATGATGCCCAATTACAAAGATCTCAAGCCAATGGAAGTCATTGGAAGAATTGTTGCTCATTATATGTCACTCAAGGATAAGGAAGGGCTTCACAATAAGTCAAGTGGTGCTTACAAAGCCTGATGTGACGCTCCTACATCATCAAGTGAGAAACAAGCCTTCAATGAAGAACTGAGCCTAATGGTGAAGAACTTCAACAAGTTCTACAAGAGTAGAAGCAAGGAAAGAAGTTCCAAGTCAAGGTCCTACAATGACAAAAGATCTTCGAGTCGTGAACGTAATTGCTACAGTTGTGGAAGACCCGGACAGTACTCCAATGAGTGAACGGCTCCCTACAAAAGAAGAGAAGATTCACCCAAAAGGAGAAGTAAAAGAGAAGAATCACCACCAAGAGAGAGAAGGAGTAGAGATGACCGTTATGAACGAAGAACATCATGGAGAAGCAAGGATTCGGGAAGGAAGGACAAATCATCAAGGAGCTACACAAAACGAAGACATCAAGCTCATGTTTGTGAATGGGTATTCGGCTCCGACTCCGACAATCACTCCGAGAGAAGTTATCACTCCGACTCCGAATATACTCAAGATGAAGGTGTTGCCGGTCTAGCACTTGTGTCAACCAACTCCTATGACATATTTGACTCACCAAATGAAGGAATTGGAATATGCTTCATGGCTAAAGGCCCAAAGGTATCACACCCCGAATATGTTGATTCCAATAGTGATGAAGATGATTTGCTAGGAGATGATGATTTACTTGTTGACAAGTCTAGTTATGAAAACTATGATATTAATCATGCTAATCAAGATAAAATGAATGACGATGATAAGAAGGAGATTGAGCGTCTAACTAAAGAACTAAACACTCTTAAGTTAGATCATGAAACTACCTTGTGTCGGCGTTCTGGGAACGGGGGTCCCCAGACTTGCCTGCCTGCGGCCCACAGCGTGGCTAAGCCAGCAGGCCGTACGGCCCATCTTCACCAACAAGGCATCCAAGACCCTCGCGAGGGGCCAAGCCTCGTGAGGCAGACGACACAAGACCTCCTATGGAGTGGCCTAGTCAAGTAGGCTCATGAGGAGTGGAGATATCAAGACGGGGCAAACCTCGCGATGCTCTCGTGACGTGAGCCATAACGGTCGACACCAGGCGGGCGCCAGCGCGCGCAACGTCCTTTTTTCCTCTTTGGTGCTAAGGAAGCAGGCTCATGCGAAGAGAACCAAGGCATCAGGCAAATGTTGCCATATCGGTGCAACAAGACCAAGCCCAGAAGGACGGTGGGACGGTGGTCATCATGGAGCCCAAGACGGCGTCACCACCAGAGCCTTTCACAGGCGAAGACCACTTTTGTCAGGATAGCTTGTACTAGCTGTCCCTCTTCGAATTTACCCGCTGTTGTTGGCTCCCTTCCCGCTCAATATTTGGGAAGAGGACCAGGGCCTATATAAGTAGAGCTAGCCACCACCGCAGAAGGGGCAGATCACTCTCACCCACACGAGTTAGCCAAGCACAAGAACACCTCAACCTCAGGAGGCTGTTCTTCCCCTTGTACTGTTCATTATCAGACCGAGAGGCAATCCACCACCACCACACTTGAGTAGGGTACGCCACAACGGTGGCCCGAACCAGTATAAATCTCGTGTATTTCCGTGTTGCGAGTTCGCCGAGTTCGTCCGCGAGATCTTAGCGAGCTAGGGCGTAGATTGGTAGGAGGGAAAGACTTCGCGCGCACCCCAGTGTTCGAACCTTAAGGGTTTGCCGGAACCCCACATCCGACATTTGGCGCGCCAGGTAGGGGTGCGCCGGAACTTCTTCTACGCCAATCAATGCGCCGACGCTCCGCGGCCACGATGTCCGATGACCCAAGAGCTGACTCTGACCGCTGGGCAGCCTAGCCAGCCCGGTCGGCGCCGCCCGCCTACGAAGACCTCAACCCCGTGCTCCAGGTGGCACGAGCGTCGCCCAATCCTGCAGGGCGCGGGCGACGCGGCCAGGCGTCGTTTACCCTCACTCCATGGCAAGCGCGAGCCGCCGCGATAGCAGCAAGCCATGCCGCGGCGACGGCGCCGCACTCGCGGCAGGAACAGGCAAACACGTGGGCAGCACTCACTATTGCAAGGGAGCTGCTGCGGTGTCGGCTGATGGAAAGCGGCCGGGTCGCACTGCTGGAACGCGTTGCCGAGCTGCTGGACGCGGCGGCCTCGGGAGCCCCGCCCTTCTTCCATCAGCTCCCTCCTCAGGAAGCTACAGGGATTCACGGCGGGCCACACCACCACCACACGCCGCCAGGTGCGCGAGGGGGCTTCGTCAGCACCAGCACGACCGGCGGCGCCGGGGGCACTACTGCCCCCATACCACCTGCAACAAGCATGAGAACAAGCGTCGCCTCCCGTGGCCCAAGTGGGATGTCGCGCTATCATCCTCAGGATGCCACGCTGGGCTGGGCAACATGGAGTGTGGGGCACTACGGCGAGGTGTTCGGGGTAACAGCCCCGAAAGCCTACGTGCCCCGCATGACGGACCAGGAGTACACACCAAAGGACGACCCCAGCTCGTTCGTCGGAGAAGACTGGGAAGAAGGGACGCTAGGAGTCAAAGCCTTCCAAGAGCTGCCGGGGAACCACCACGACCGTGTGTGCGACGACCACTACAAGGTACCCCTAATCCCTCAAGAGCAGGCTTACACTAACCATGAGTCGCAGGAGGAACAGATCACCGCAACGGCCGATGGACCCAACTCAACCCCCCCCCCCCCCCCCCCGCCGACGGGAGGATCGCATTGGGGGCTGCAAGAGAGGGGTCAGGAGCCAGGCCCCTCCCAAAGGCGCGCGAAGCCAGGGGACACCTGGAGGTAGGCCCTCTACCGGGGAGGCTTCGATGACCCTTCCCCCGACAGAGGACATGTGGTCGCCAAGGGCACCGCTAGCATCCCCTTTCCCTCTTTTGTGTCGTCCAGGTGACCGGTCGGCTCAAAGGAGGTCAAGGGTGGCACAAGGTGTTGGGTTACGTAGTAATTTCAAAAAAATTCCTACGCACACGCAAGATCATGGTGATGCATAGCAATGAGAGGGGAGAGTGTTGTCTACGTACCCTCGTAGACCGCAACGGAAGCGTTGACACAACGTAGAGGAAGTAGTCGTACGTCTTCCTGATCCGACCGATCCAAGCACCGTTACTCCGGCACCTCCGAGTTCTTAGCACACGTACAGCTCGATGACGCTCCCCGGGCTCCGATCCAGCAAAGCTTCGGGGATGAGTTTCGTCAGCACAACGGCGTGGTGACGATGATGATGTTCTACCGACGCAGGGCTTCGCCTAAGCACTACAATGATATGACCGAGGTGGAATATGGTGGCAGGGGGCACCGCACACGGCTAAGGAACGATCACGTGGATCAACTTGTGTGTTCTAGGGTGCCCCCTTGCCCCGTATATAAAGGAGCAAGGGGGAGGCTGGCCGGCCCTATGGGGCACGCCAAGGGGAGGGGGGGTCCTCCTCCTAGTGGGAGTAGGACTCCCCTTTCCTAGTCCAACTAGGAGACTTGAGGGGGAAGGAAAGAGAGGGAGAGGGAGAGGGAAAGGCCCCCCCCTCCTAGTCCAATTCGGACTCCCCATGAGGGGGGGCGCGCCACCTCTTGGGCTGCTGCCCTCTCTCTCCCCTCAGGCCCAATAAGGCCCATTACTTCCCCGGGGGGTTCCGGTAACCCCTCTAGCACTTCGGTTTTATCCGAAATCACCTGGAACACTTCCAGTGTCTGAATATAGCCGTCCAATATATCAATCTTTATGTCTCGACCATTTCGAGACTCCTCGTCATGTCCGTGATCATATCCGGGACTCCGAACAAACTTCGGTACACCAAAATGTATAAACTCATAATAACTGTCATCGTAACGTTAAGCGTGCGGACCCTACGGTTCGAGAACAATGTAGACATGACCGAGACACGTCTCCGGTCAATAACCAATAGCGGGACCTGGATGCCCATATTGGCTCCTACATATTCTACGAAGATCTTTATCGGTCAGACCGCATAACAACATACGTTGTTCCCTTTGTCATCGGTATGTTATTTGCCCGAGATTCGATCGTTGGTATCCAATACCTAGTTCAATCTCGTTACCGGCAAGTCTCTTTACTCGTTCCGTAATACATCATCTCGCAACTAACTCATTAGTTGTAATGCTTGCAAGGCTTATGTGATGTGCATTACCGAGAGGGCCCAGAGATGCCTCTCCGACAATCGGAGTGACAAATCCTAATCTCGAAATATGCCAACCCAACATCTACCTTTGGAGACACCTGTAGAGCACCTTTATAATCACCCAGTTACAGTGTGACGTTTGGTAGCACACAAAGTGTTCCTCCGGTAAACGGGAGTTGCATAATCTCATAGTCATAGGAACATGTATAAGTCATGAAGAAAGCAACAGCAACATACTAAACGATCGGGTGCTAAGCTAATGGAATGGGTCATGTCAATCAGATCATTCAACTAATGATGTGACCTTGTTAATCAAATAACAACTCTTTGTTCATGGTTAGGAAACATAACCATCTTTGATTAACGAGCTAGTCAAGTAGAGGCATACTAGTGACACTCTGTTTGTCTATGTATTCACACATGTGTTATGTTTCCGGTTAATACAATTCTAGCATGAATAATAAACATTTATCATGATGTAAGGAAATAAATAATAACTTTATTATTGCCTCTAGGGCATATTTCCTTCAGTCTCCCACTTGCACTAGAGTCAATAATCTAGATTACACAGCAATGATTCTAACACCCATGGAGCCTTGGTGTTGATCATGTTTTGCATGTGGAAGAGGCTTAGTCAACGGGTCTGCAACATTCTGATCCGTGTGTATCTTGCAAATCTCTATGCCTCCCACCTGGACTAGATCCCGGATGGAATTGAAGCGTCTCTTGATGTGCTTGGTTCTCTTGTGAAATCTGGATTCCTTTGCCAAGGCATTGCACCCATATTGTCACAAAAGATTTTCATTGGACCCGATGCACTAGGTATGACACCTAGATCGGATATGAACTCCTTCATCCAGACTCCTTCGTTTGCTGCTTCCGATGCAGCTATGTATTCCGCTTCACATGTAAATCCCGCCACAACGCTTTGTATAGAACTGCACCAACTGACAGCTTCACTGTTTAATGTAAATACGTATCCGGTTTGCGATTTAGAATCATCCGGATCAGTGTCAAAGCTTGCATCAACGTAACCGTTTACGATGAGCTCTTTGTCACCTCCATATACGAGAAACATATCCTTAGTCCTTTTCAGGTATTTCAGGATGTTCTTGACCGCTGTCCAGTGATCCACTCCTGGATTACTTTGGTACCTCCCTGCTAAACTTATACCAAGGCACACATCAGGTCTGGTACACAGCATTGCATACATGATAGAGCCTATGGCTGAAGCATAGGGAACATCTTTCATTTTCTCTCTATCTTCTGAAGTGGTCGGGCATTGAGTCTGACTCAACTTCACACCTTGTAACACAGGCAAGAACCCTTTCTTTGCTTGATCCATTTTGAACTTCTTCAAAATCTTGTCAAGGTATGTGCTTTGTGAAAGTCCAATTAAGTGTCTTGATCTATCTCTATAGATCTTTATGCCTAATATGTAAGCAGCTTCACCGAGGTCTTTCATTGAAAAACTCTTATTCAAGTATCCCTTTATGCTATCCAGAAATTCTGTATCATTTCCAATCAGTAATATGTCATCCACATATAATATCAGAAATGCTACAGAGCTCCCACTCACTTTCTTGTAAATACAGGCTTCTCCGAAAGTCTGTACAAAACCAAATGCTTTGATCACACTATCAAAGCATTTATTCCAACTCCGAGAGGCTTGCACCAGTCCATAAATGGATCGCTGGAGCTTGCACACTTTGTTAGGTCCCTTTGGATCGACAAAACCTTACGGTTGCATCATATACAACACTTCTTCCAGAAATCCATTCAGGAATGCAGTTTTGACATCCATCTGCCAAATTTCATAATCATAAAATGCGGCAATTGCTAACATGATTCGGACGGACTTAAGCATCGCTACGGGTGAGAAGGTCTCATCATAGTCAACCCCTTGAACTTGTCGAAAACCTTTTGCAACAAGTCAAGCTTTGCAGACAGTAACATTACCGTCAGCGTCAGTCTTCTTCTTGAAGATCCATTTATTCTCAATTGCTTGCCGACCATCGGGCAAGTCAACCAAAGTCCATACTTTGTTCTCATACATGGATCCCATCTCAGATTTCATGGCTTCAAGCCACTTTGCGGAATCTGGGCTCACCATCGCTTCTTCGTAGTTCGTAGGTTCATCATGATCTAGTAGCATGATTTCCAAAACAAGATTACCATACCACTCTGGCGCGGATCTCACTCTGGTTGATCTACGAGGTTCAGTAGTATCTTGTCCTGAAGTTTCATGATCATTATCATTAGCTTCCTCACTTGTTGGTGTAGGTGTCGCAGAAACAGTTTTCTGTGATGTACTACTTTCCAATAAGGGAGCAGGTACAGTTACCTCGTCAAGTTCTACTTTCCTCCCACTCACTTCTTTCGAGAGAAACTCCTTCTCTAGAAAGGCCCATTCTTAGCAACGAATGTCTTGCCTTCGGATCTGTGATAGAAGGTGTACCCAACATTCTCTTTTGGGTAACCTATGAAGACACATTTCTCCGATTTGGGTTCGAGCTTATCAGGTTGAAGCTTTTTCACATAAGCATCGCAGCCCCAAACTTTTAAGAAATGACAACTTTGGTTTCTTGCCAAACCATAGTTCATAAGGCGTCGTCTCAACGGATTTTGATGGTGCCCTATTTGACGTGAATGCGGCCGTCTCTAAAGCATAACCCCAAAATGATAGCGGTAAATCAGTAAGAGACATCATAGATCGCACCATATCTAGTAAAGTACGATTACGACGTTCGGACACACCATTACGCTGTGGTGTTCCGGGTGGCGTGAGTTGCGAAACTATTCTGTATTGTTTCAAATGTACACCAAACTCGTAACTCAAATATTCTCCTCCACGATCAGATCGTAGAAACTTTATTTTCTTGTTACGATGATTTTCAACTTCACTCTGAAATTCTTTGAACTTTTCAAATGTTTCAAACTTGTGTTTCATTAAGTAGATATACCCATATCTGCTTAAATCATCTGTGAAGGTGAGAAAATAACGATATCCGCCACGAGCCTCAATATTCATCGGACCACATACATCGGTATGTATGATTTCCAACAAATCTGTTGCTCTCTCCATAGTACCGGAGAATGGTGTTTTAGTCATCTTGCCCATGAGGCACGGTTCACAAGTACCAAGTGATTCATAATCAAGTGGTTCCAAAAGTCCATCAGTATGGAGTTTCTTCATGCGCTTTACACTGATATGACCTAAACGGCAATGCCACAAATAAGTTGCACTATCATTATCAACTCTGCATCTTTTGGTTTCAACATTATGAATATGTGTATCACCACTATCGAGATTCATCAGAAATAGACCACTCTTCAAGGGTGCATGACCATAAAAGATATTACTCATATAAATAGAACAACCATTATTCTCTGATTTAAATGAATAACCGTCTCGCATCAAACAAGATCCAGATATAATGTTCATGTTTAACGCTGGCACCAAATAACAATTATTTAGGTCTAATACTAATCCCGAAGGTAGATGTAGAGGTGGCGTGCCGACCGCGATCACATCGACTTTGGAACCGTTTCCCACGCGCATCGTCACCTCGTCCTTTGCCAGTGTTCGCCTAATCCGTAGTCCCTGTTTCGAGTTGCAGATATTAGCAACAGAACCAGTATCAAATACCCAGGTGCTACTGCGAGCTCTAGTAAGGTACACATCAATAACATGTATATCACATATACCTTTGTTCACCTTGCCATCCTTCTTATCCGCCAAATACTTGGGGCAGTTCCGCTTCCAGTGACTAGTCTGCTTGCAGTAGAAGCACTCAGTTTCAGGCTTAGGTCCAGACTTGGGTTTCTTCTCCTGAGTAGAAACTTGCTTGCCATTCTTCTTGAAGTTCCCCTTCTTCTTCCCTTTGCCTTTTTTCTTGAAACTAGTGGTCTTGCTGACCATCAATACTTGATGCTCCTTCTTGATTTCTACCTCCGTAGCTTTCAGCATTGCGAAGAGCTCGGGAATAGTCTTATTCATCCCTTGCATATTATAGTTCATCACGAAGCTCTTGTAGCTTGGTGTTAGTGATTGGAGAATTCTGTCAATGACGCAATCATCTGGAAGATTAACTCCCATCTGAATCAAGTGATTATTATACCCAGACATTTTGAGTATATGCTCACTGACATAACTGTTCTCCTCCATCTTGCAGCTATAGAACTTATTGGAGACTTCATATCTCTCAATCCGGGCATTTGCTTGAAATATTAACTTCAACTCCTGGAACATCTCATATGCTCCATGACGTTCAAAATGTCGTTGAAGTCCCGATTCTAAGCCGTAAAGCATGGCACACTGAACTATCGAGTAGTCATCAGCTTTGCTCTGCCAGACGTTCATAACATCTGGTGTTGCTCCAACAGCAGGCCTGGCACCCAGCGGTGCTTCTAGGACGTAATTCTTCTGTCCAGCAATGAGGATAATCCTCAAGTTACGGACCCAGTCCGTGTAATTGCTACCATCATCTTTCAACTTTGCTTTCTCAAGGAACGCATTAAAATTCAACGGAACAACAGCACGGGCCATCTATCTACAATCAAACATACATAAGCAAGATACTATCAGGTACTAAGTTCATGATAAATTTAAATTCAATTAATCAAATTACTTAAAGAACTCCCACTTAGATAGACATCCCTCTAATCTTCTAAGTGATCGCGTGATCCAAATCAACTAAACCATAACCGATCATCACGTGAGATGGATTAGTTTTCAATGGTGAACATCATTATGTTGATCATATCTACTATATGATTCATGCTCGACCTTTCGGTCTTCGTCTTCCGAGGCCATATCTGCATATGCTAGGCTCGTCAAGTTTAACCTGAGTATTCTGCGTGTGCAAAACTGGCTTGCACCCGTTGTAGATGGACGTAGAGCTTATCACACCCGATCATCACGTGGTGTCTGGGCACGACGAACTTTGGCAACGGTGCATACTCAGGGAGAACACTTCTTGATAATTTAGTGAGAGATCATCTTATAATGCTACCGTCAATCAAAGCAAGATAAGATGCATAAAAGATAAACATCACATGCAATCAATATAAGTGATATGATATGGCCATCATCATCTTGTGCTTGTGATCTCCATCTCCGAAGCACCGTCATGATCACCATCGTCACCGGTGCGACACCTTGATCTCCATCGTAGCATCATTGTCGTCTCGCCAATCTTATGCTTCTATGACTATCGCTACCGCTTAGTGATAAAGTAAAGCATTATAGCGCGATTGCATTGCATACAATAAAGCGACAATCATATGGCTCCTGCCAGTTGCCGATAACTCGGTTACAAAACATGATCATCTCATACAATAAAATTTAGCATCATGTCTTGAGCATATCACATCACAACATGTAACACCCTCGATGCGGCTATATCTCCCACGTGTCGAGGCACGACTTAGAGGAATAACTGCATTGAAAGCAATGTCGCAAGTTAGGAAATCATCACACATCCCATGTAATATAATGTAAAAGGGGAGGTACATAGTTGGCTTACACTCGCCATGTCACATCAAAGTACATAAATAACATACATCATCCAAACACTCATGGCCCGACTACAGCGCCAAAATAAAAGACAACCCAACAAGCGACATAGGTCCCGATCACCCCAACTGGGCACCACTACTGATCATCAGGAAAAGACACGTAGTAACGCTGAGAATCCTCGTCGTACTCCCACTTGAGCTCAAGCGCGCCATCTGGAGCTGTATCATCTGTCCCTGCATCTGGTGTAATAGTAATCTGTGAGCCACAGGGACTCAGCAATCTCGCACCCTCGCGATCAAGACTATTTAAGCTTAATAGGTAGGAAGGGGGTAAATGTATAAGTGGAGCTGCAGCAAGCGACTAGCATATATGGTGGCTAACTTATTCGCAAAAGAGAGCGAGAAGAGGGGGCAAAGCACGAGCGGAAAACTAGAGAGCAACCTGCGCAAACATAACTCCAATACCGTGTCCGCTTCCCGAACTCCGCCGAGAAGAGGCCATCACGGCAACACACTCAGTTGAATCATTTTAATTAATTAAGGTTCAAGTTATCTACAACCGGACATTACCAAATTCCCATCTGCCCATAACCGCGGGCACGGCTTTCGAAAGATCAATCCCTGCAGGGGGGTCCCAACTTAGCCCATAACAAGCTCTCACGGTCAACGAAGGAATAGACCTCCACCCAAGACACACCGATCAGACTCGGTATCTCGGTACAACAAGATGATTCGACATGTCAAAACAAGTCCAGCAACACCGCCCGAATGTGCCGACAAATCCCGATAGGAGCTGCACATATCTCTTTCTCAGGGCACACTCAGATGAACACTACGTATAACTAAAACCAACCCTCGAGTTGCCCCAAGGTGGCGCTGCAAGTGGCTCTGTTTGGACCAACACTCAGAGGAGCACTGGCCCGGGGGGTTAAAATAAGATGACCCTCAGGCTCCAGAAACCCAAGGGAAAAAGAGGCTAGGTGGCAAATGGTAAAACCAATGTTGGGCATTGCTGGAAAAGCTTTAATCAAGATGAACTATCAAGGGGTTCCCATTATAGCCCAACCGCGTAAGGGACACAACAATCCGGGAACATAACACCGATATGACGGAAACTAGGGCGGCAAGAGTGGAACAAAACACTAGGCGAGAGGCCGAACCTTCCACCCTTTACCAAGTATATAGATGCATTAAGATAACATGGCAATATAATGATATCCCAACAAGTAAATAAATGTCCCAATAAGGAACGGCTCCAATCTTCACCTGCAACTAACAACGCTATAAGAAGGGGGCTGAGCAAAGCAGTAACATAGCCAATCAACGGTTTGCTAGGACAATGGTGGGTTAGAGGCTCAACATGGCAATTGGGAGGCTGACAAGCAAGTGGTAGGCATCGTAGCAATGGCATAGCGAAAGAGCGAGTAAACTAGCATAGCAAAGATAGTAGTGATTTCGAGGGTATGATCATCTTGCCTGCACAGTTGTCAGAGTTGACTGGATCCTCAAAAGCAAACTCAACGGGCTCCTCGTTAGCGAACTCGTATCCCGGCTCTACCCAACAACACAAACAAGCAACAAGGATACAATCAACCACGTACAAACTCAAGCAATAAGATGCAAAGATGGTATGCTATGCAGGATGCGATGCGGGATGCAAAATGCAAGACGTGACAGGAAATGCATGAACCTGGCCTCAACTTGGAAAACCAAGTGTGCCACTGGATAGAGGGGATGAAATCACCTGAAAACGATATAAAGATCATAGGAATCGGAGCTACGGTTTGGAAATGGCAAGCGTTTTACGAAATGAACCGGTCTGCGATTTACAGCAAGTAGGCACCTAAATGCAACGAAATGAACATGCTACAGCCACCAAACATGACAACAAAAGACATGGCAGGGATGTACACAAGATGCTTAACAAAACACTAGCACTGAGCCACGGCCAAATTCATCCATTATGAGGTTCAAACAAGCATGGCAAAAACGAATAAGCAAAACAGATTTCAGACTTAGTGAAATTAACACTAGTCTGAAATTTCAGACCATGATGCTCTCTTCGGAGTAGCAAAACAACATGATACATAACCTGAACATGACAAGAAAGAACACGGCATGGAGCTACTCAACAATCTTAACAAAACACCCAAAGTGACCTGGGGCCAAAAGGGTTCACAAAATACTCTAACGAGCACACGAACATAGCTCACGCACAATCAGTTTTCAGACTTAGTGAAAACTGAGACATGCTGGAATTTAACTCACGAAGGCATGTAAACGAGCTCGATGCACTCACCATGGTGCAAGTCATAGCAAGGCAAGCATATATCCATAAATAAGACACAAAATGCTAGCTAGACATGGCAAGAAAAATGGCATAGCATGCATGGATCACTAACAATAGCTTCGGCAAAATCGCAAACAAGTTGACGATCTGCCCAGATTTACCACGAAGCAAAAGTAGAGCTCGATTGACTCAAGCTAGAGCACTCCACATATGCAAACAAAGACATGGATGGATAGAGCATAACATGAATATCTAAACTCCTTACTGATCATCCTCAAAAGAGGCACGGATCACTAGGAAACAAGCTGAACATATGGCATCATGAACTAAAATATCCCAGACTTAGTGAAATCCACTAAGTCCCTGAAAACAGAATTCTCAGGTGCCTCTCTTTGCAAGCTTGCACAAGTCACGACACACATCCTAAAAATGCATGGGTGGCACCTCTAGAAAGAAGACAAAATTCTTAACAATTCATCCCAAAGACTCACAGGAATATCATGCACACAATAATCATGGCAAAAATGACAAAAGTCTATGATAAACTAATGGATCTGCAATTTAACTCTCAATGCCTCCTTCTAGCAGCAATACGGGCATCAAGATGAACTCAAATGCAAATGATGCAATGGAATGAAATGATGTACATGTCGAGACAAAGATTTTGATATATTATATGTCCAAAACGGAGCTACGGATGCAAAAATATGATCAGACGAAGATGGCATAAAAAACTAGGGTTAGGGACGAAAGTCAACCGAGGATTTCGGATCTGAGATCTGGCGGTTACTGTAGCTCCGGATCGGCGCTGTAGCACGAGCTCGCTGGAGGCTTGCCGGAAATGTCGGGGACGCGGCCGGAGAAGGTGCGCCGGCGATGGGAGGCGGAGGAGGACGGCGGGGCCGGGCACGGACGGCGAGGCGGCGAGCGCGGCGTCGGGCGGAGCCGGAGATGGGCGGCGCGGCGAGCTTCTGGCGCGGCGGAGGCGAGGATCCGGCGCGGCGGCGACCGGACGGTGATGGCGCGCCGGGCGGCGGCGGCCGGGGCCGAGGAAGACGGCGACGGGCGCGGGCGTGAGGCGGCCCGGATCGGCGCGGGAGAGGGCCCGCCTTGGGCCCGGGCGGGCCGGTGGCGCTGGCGGCGAAGTGGTCTCCGCAGGGGGACATGTGGCGGCGGCTGATTGGCGGCGGCGGATCGGGTGGACGTGTCCGGCCCGATTCGGACACGTCCGGCGACGAAGGGAGCTGATTTTAGGGTTCAGAGGTAGGGGAAGATCCGAAAAACGGGGGGGGGGGGGTTAAATAGGCATAGAGGGGGCTAGGAGAGTCCAAATGAGGTGCGGTTTTCGGCCACGCGATCGTGATCGAACGCTCTAGGACATGGAGCAGAGTTTGGTGGGTTTTGGGCCAACTTGGAGGGGTGTTGGGCTGCAACACACACGAGGCCTTTTCGGTCCCTCGGTTAACCGTTGGAGTATCAAACGAAGTCCAAATGACCCGAAACTTGACAGGCGGTCTACCGGTAGTAAACCAAGGCCGCATGGCAAGTCTCGGTCCAATCCGGAAATGTTTAATCCCCACACACGAAAGAAAGCTAGAATTGACCATCGGAGGAGAACGAAGCGCCGGAATGCAAAACGGACAACGGGGAAAATGCTCGAATGCATGAGATGAACATGTATGCAAATGCAATGCACGTGATGACATGATATGAGATGCACGAAAACGAAAACAACACACGGAGACAAAGACCCGAACCCGAGGAATAAATATAACTTAACGCCGGGAACGGCAAGAGTTGGAGTACAAATTGGGAAAGTTATATCTGGGGCGTTACAACACTCCACCACTACGAAAAGATCTCGTCCCGAGATCTAGGACTGAAAGAACTTCGGGTACTCAGAACGGAGGTGATCCTCGCGTTCCCAGGTAGCTTCACGGTCAGAATGGTGTGACCACTTGACTTTGAGAAATTTGATTGACTTGTTGCGAGTCCTGCGTTCAGTTTCTTCAAGGATTGCAACTGGGTGCTCACGATAGGAGAGATCTTCTTGGAGCTCAATGTCCTCGAAGTTGACTGTGCGTTCAGGCGTCTTGAAGCACTTTCGGAGTTGGGAGACATGGAACACATCATGAACATTTGCAAAGTTTGAAGGAAGCTCGAGTTGATAGGCGAGGTCGCCTCTCTTGCTGACAATCTTGAAAGGTTCGACGTATCTGGGGGCAAGCTTCCCTTTGATACCGAAGCGACGAGTCCCTTTCATAGGAGAAACGCGGAGGTAAACATGATCTCCGATCTCGAAAGCCAAATCACGGTGCTTACTATCATAGTAGCTCTTCTGGCGGGATTGGGCTACTTTGAGGTTATCACGAATGACCTTGCACATTTCTTCTACCTCTGTGATTAAGTCATTACCCAGCAGCTGACGTTCACCGGTTTCAGACTAGTTGAGAGGGGTACGGCACTTCCTACCATACAGAATTTCAAATGGGGCCTTGCCCAAACTTGCTTGAAAACTGTTGTTGTATGAGAATTCAGCATAAGGAAGACAATCCTCCCACTTCATGCCAAAGGAGATAACACAAGCCCTGAGCATATCTTCAAGAATCTGGTTGACACGCTCGACTTGACCGCTTGTTTGAGAATGGAAAGCAGTGCTGAAGCGGATGTTGGTGCCACGGCCTTCTGAAAAGAATCCCAAAACTTGGAGGCATTACACAACATGCCCTGCAAAAACAAGTTAGACGTCCTCTACTTTGTTGTTGCATGTTTTACGTGGCTGCTACGGGCTTAAGCAAGAACCAATCTTACCTACGCATCAAAACCACAACGATAGTTTGTCAAGTTGATGCCGTTTTAACCTTCGCAAGGACTGGGCGTAAGCACACTCGGTTCAACTAAAGTTGGAGAAACTGTCACCTGCAAGCCACCTATGTGCAAAGCACGTCGGGAGAACCGGTCTCGCGTAAGCGTACGCGTAATGTCGGTCCGGGCCGCTTCATCCAACAATACCGCCGAACCAAAGTATGACATGCTGGTAGGCAGTATGACTTATATCGCCCACAACTCACTTATGTTCTACTCGTGCAAATAACATCAAACCATAAAACCTAAGCGCGGATGCCACTGTTGGGTTACGTAGTAATTTCAAAAAAATTCCTACGCACACGCAAGATCATGGTGATGCATAGCGATGAGAGGGGAGAGTGTTGTCTACGTACCGTCATCGTAACGTTAAGCGTGCGGACCCTGCGGTTCGAGAACAATGTAGACATGACCGAGACACGTCTCCGGTCAATAACCAATAGCGGGACCTGGATGCCCATATTGGCTCCTACATATTCTACGAAGATCTTTATCGGTCAGACTGCATAACAACATACGTTGTTCCCTTTGTCATCGGTATGTTACTTGCCCGAGATTCGATAGTCGGTATCCAATACCTAGTTCAATCTCGTTACTGGCAAGTCTCTTTACTCATTCCGTAATACATCATCTCGCAACTAACTCATTAGTTGTAATGCTTGCAAGGCTTATGTGATGTGAATTACTGAGAGGGACCAGAGATACGTCTCCGACAATCGGAGTGACAAATCCTAATCTCGAAATACGCCAACCCAACATCTACCTTTGGAGACACCTGTAGAGCACCTTTATAATCACCCAGTTATGTTGTGACGTTTGGTGGCACACAAAGTGTTCCTCCGGCAAACGGGAGTTGCATAATCTCATAGTCATAGGAACATGTATAAGTCATGAAGAAAGCAACAGCAACATACTAAACGATCGGGTGCTAAGCTAATGGAATGGGTCATGTCAATCAGATCATTCAACTAATGATGTGACCTCGTTAATCAAATAACAACTCTTTGTTCATGGTTAGGAAACATAACCATCTTTGATTAACGAGCTAGTCAAGTAGAGGCATACTAGTGACACTCTGTTTGTCTATGTATTCACACATGTATTATGTTTCCGGTTAATACAATTCTAGCATGAATAATAAACATTTATCATGATGTAAGGAAATAAATAATAACTTTATTATTGCCTCTAGGGCATATTTCCTTCACAAGGCAGAGCCCTCGTCTGGCGACATGAAGCAAGGCCGGTACCTGTGAAGAAGGCCCAGTGCATGTGAAGCTCGCCACCCGTGACACTCTCACGTAATGATGAGTTGGGGTTGTACACGCCCTGGAGTCTCAGGAGTGCCGGCCTCAGGCCCTGGGGCTCCCTCCCACACCTAGTGGCAGCACTTAGCTCCGCGCTGGTGAGAAGACTTGAAGACCGGATGACTAGACTAGGTGCCGCACGCGGACTTTTGCTTTGGATCTCTCTTTCTGTAGCTTTGCCTTCTGGATCTGGATTTAAGTTGAAGCCGAATTTTTATCTATGCACGCGGGGGGTGCCTTTTCTCGTTCAAGCAATTTCTTGCCTTCTGGATCTCGTTTTGTCTGGGACTCATGTCCATCGACTTTCCCTCACGAGCTCCTCGCGAGCTAGACTGCGCGGAGCACACGCTCGTCAAGCGTGCGCCAGAACTGTGGCTGGTGCTCACCTCTTGTGGGGCCCCTTCAAACGGGGCGGTCAGCTCCGCAGGATTTTCAGAAACTCGTCGCTTCACGACCCAACCCGATGCTGGCGCTGACTAAGGTAAACCACGACGGAAAGCTCACCCCCGGATTCACGGGTTCACGAGGACACATACTCATATCGCATAGGAAAATAAAAACTATAATTTTCTTACATGAGGGGCTCCCTCTCTCAAAATGCTTTTACAAGTTTTCCAAGGGCCACGCCCGAGTTTTGTGTGCAGAGTGAAACGACAGGAGAACATGGGATCAGCTAGAAATGTCACTCGCTACATCACCCGCGGACGCGTCACTCGCGTCGTCATCGTCTTCGTCGGCGACGCCCCCATCGCCGTCGTCAACCACGTCACCTTCGTCTGCAACGACCACCACCGCGTCATCCTCTGAGGTGAAGGCCCTGACCAACGTGTCCACATTGTCCTCAACCCAACGCGCCAGGTCGCCCTGGACGGCCGTGGGTACGGGGGCAATGGCGGCGTCAAAATCAATGTTGGGGTCGACATTCAGAAGGTGACTGAAGACACAGGAGAAAGCGCACTCAAGCAGGCCACGACCCCTTTCCTCCACAAGCTGGCGAGCTATGGCAGATCGAGCCTCCAGGCGCGTCACCACCTCGGTAAAGAAGGTCAGATGGCTGGCATAGTCATTCGAGTGAGGGGCTGGAGCATTCTCGTCACAGATGTAACCCAGGGCGGTGTTGGCCCTGTTCCGGAGGTCTTGAAGCATAGGAGCATGCTCGCGCTCCAGCGTCCGACGCTGGAGCACTTCCTCACCGATTCACCATGCGATGGCCTCGCATCATCAACCCGTTTCCAGAAAGAAAGCAGCTCGGCGCGGGCGGAGGCCAAGTCTGCCTACGCCATAACCAGGGCGGCGACCGTGGCCTCTACACGCCTCTCTGCCTCGTCCAACCTGGGCCTAAGGGCAGCAGCCCTACCCGCATCCTCCACACCCGCGAGCTTCAGCTTCAAGTCATACCTACCCTCCAGGTCTGCGCGAACCTCGGCCACCCGGCGATTGATCTCCTCCTCGACTCCGGCCTCGCGGGCCCCGACGGCATCTTCTGCTTGAGCAACTTGACGCTCCCTCATCTCCAGTTGCTCGAGCTCGAGGCTGCGCTCCACGGCTTCCAGGGCTAGTGCCTCCTCGTGCCCCGGACCTCCTCTTCCTCCACAGGCGTCCCCCTTGGCGATGCAAGAACGGCCCTGCGCGCCTCCAGCTGCTGCTCAAGGGACGCGCTCCAGGCCTGGAGCTCCCACGCGTGCTCCTCCGCAGCCTCGCGACGGCGGTCAGCCTCGTGAGCCTCTTCCAAGGCTCTCGAGCGGGCTTCATGGGTGATCTTGAGGGACGCCTCAGCCTTCGCATTCTCAAGGTCGCGCTGATAGCGACCAAGGTTGATGGCCACCATCAGCTTGCTCCGCTCCTCCACCAGCCGGAGACCTTCAGCCTCAAGGCGCGAGTCGACACCGGCGAGCTCTTCACCGAGTCGGCTCATCGCGCCCATCGCCTCCTGGAAGAGCTCGTGATGAACTACGCACTGCCCGCGCTCGAGCTCGAACGCTCGACCCACCTCGTCCTCCGCCTCGGGGGTTGCGGGCTAATGACCCACAAGTATAGGGGATCTATCGTAGTCCTTTCGATAAGTAAGAGTGTCGAACTCAACTAGGAGCAGAAGGAAATGATAAGCGGTTTTCAGCAAGGTATTCTCTGCAAGCACTAAAATAATAGGTAACATATAGTTTTGTGATAGGATAATTCGTAACGAGTAACAAGTAACAAAAGTAAATAAAGTGTAGCAAGGTGTCCCAATCCTTTTTGTGGCAAAGGACAAGCCTGGACAAACTCTTATATGATGTAAAGCGCCCTCGAGGACACATGGGAATATCGTCAAGCTAGGTTTCATCACGTTCATATGATTCGCGTTCGATACTTTGATAATTTGGTATGTGGGTGGACCGGTGCTTGGGTGCTGTCCTTACTTGGACAAGCATCCCACTTATGATTAACCTCTATTGCAAGCATCCGCAACTACAACAGAAGTATTAAGGTAAACCTAACCATAGCATGAAACATATGGATCCAAATCAACTCCTTACGAAGCAACGCATAAACTAGGGTTTAAGCTTCTATCACTCTAGCAACCCATCATCTACTTATTACTTCCCAATGCCTTCCTCTAGGCCCAAATAATGGTGAAGTGTCATGTAGTTGATGTTCACATAACACCACTAGAGGAGAGACAACATACATCTCATCAAAATATCGAACGAATACCAGATTCACATGACTACTAATAGCAAGACTTCTCCCATGTCCTCAGGAACAAACGTAACTACTCACAAAGCATATTCATGTTCATAATCAGAGGGGTATTAATATGCATATAGGATCTGAACATGTGATCTTCCACCAAATAAACCAACTAGCATCAACTACAAGGAGTAATTAACACTACTAGCAACCCACAGGTACCAATCCCGGGCTTAGAGACAAGAATTGGATACAAGAGATGAACTAGGGTTTTGAGAGGAGATGGTGTTGGTGAAGATGTTGATGGAGATTGCCCTCTCCCGATGAGAGGAGCGTTGGTGATGACGATGGCGACGATTTCCCCCTCCCGGAGGGAAGTTTCCCCGGCAGAACAGCTCCGCCAGAGCCCTAGATTGGTTCCGCCAAGGTTCCGCCTCGTGGCGGCGGAGTCTTGTCCAGGAAGATGGATTATGATTTTTTCCTCATCGAAAGACTCCATATAGTAGAAGATGGGCATCAGAGGGCCACCAGGGGGCCCACGAGGTAGGGGGGCGCGCCCAGGGGGTAGGGTGCGCCCCCACCCTCGTGGGCAGGGTGTGGCCCCCTGGTGAACTTCTTGCGCTCAATATTTTTTTATATTCTGAAAATGACTTCCGTGAAGTTTCAGGACTTTTGGAGCTGTGCAGAATAGGTCTCTAATATTTTCTCCTTTTCCAGCCCAGAATCCCAGCTGTCGGCATTCTCCCTCTTTATGTAAACCTTGTAAAATAAGAAAGAATAGGCATAAGTATTGTGACATAATGTGTAATAACAGCCCATAATGCAATAAATATTGATATAAAAGCATGATGCAAAATGGACGTATCACGGGCGGGGCGCCAAGTGGCGCGCCACCTCCCGGAAGGGGGCTGGGGGCTGACGCCGCACCTGACGTCGGCCTATCTTTGCGAGGAGCCCGAGCCGATCGGGGCTCGCTGCTTGAAGAGGAACCGAAAATCGAAGCCAACCAGCTGCTGTTCATGAGCGAAGGAGGAGTCTTGGGCATGCCCACCAAGTTCCACGCCAAACCGTGGGGGAGGGGTGGCCAAGCCGCGGGCTCAACACGCCACGAAAGCGGAGATGCTCCCCCAACCGACCCTGCTCCAGGGGCGGCAGGCAGACCAGGAACGCTCAAGGCCGATGGGGAAGTTGATGAAGGAGGAGGCCGCTTCTCGGAAGACGCAACAGCTTCAATGAAAGGAGCCCTGAAGGACAGACGTCGGGATAAGAAGACCACACGCAAGAAGCCACGGCAATAAGATGCTTACGCGTCAATGGCGATGTACTTTCGTCGCTTCAATGGCCCGAAGATATTGCTGCCGCTGGGGGATCCCTTCCTCTTACGAAGCTCCTCGAAGTCCACACAAAGATGACCGAAGTGCTGGACATGACGACCGGTGTGCGGCGGGGCCGAAGAAGAACTAAGAGGGATGGATTCAGGGGCGCCCGATTGTGGCGAACAGCCGGGCGCCATCTCACCACAACCTCCCGAGGCTCCTAGAGCCTCGGCCTCGGGAGCCGCATGCCGCGTCTCCTCAGCGGCCGACGCCTCAGGAGGGGGGTCGCAGGCCCCCAAGGACGGCACCCCAGGATCACCACTCGGCATGTGCTCCTCAACACTCGAGCCACCGGCCCCCGTCGAAGCTCGCTCTCCCGCACCGTCGCCTGGGGCGAGCTCGGCACCAGCGGCGAGGAAGGGAACCATGATGACGGGGTTCTCGCGGGACCCCACCAAGCCGATTGGGCGCAGCCCCCACTCATCAAGGGAAGGCATGCTCGCGGCAAATGCAGCTTTGTTCTCGTAGCGGTACAACAGGCAGCTGTTCTTGGGCATCTCATCCGGTAGAGGGACACCCGATAGGACCATGAGCACCGTTTGCCGCGTCGCAAGAGGAAGCCCCTTCTCCTGAAACCTCATGTTGTCCTAGCTGCGGAGCAAGTCCCACATCGGGCGGGAGTGGCGCTCAAGTGGAGCGACTCGACGCCTGACGAACTCCTTCACCACCATGGGCGCAGTCATGCCGAGGTCCTTCAACCACCTTAGCCTGGCCCAGACAGGGGCAAGGCGGGGGCTCGTGAGCTTCTGATGGCCCCAGCCAGAGTTTGGAACAGCAGGCCCCGCCGGAACTTGGAGCAGAGGGTTGAGCACGTCAGCGCCAACAAACACCCATCATATACGGAACTCGCTCGTGGACGAAGGAAGCTCGAAGTCAATCCCCATGCCCGCTGTCACGGCCATGGCTTGGAAGCCCATGCACCCCGAGCTCTGCCGGGGACCGGTCAGATGCAACGAGAAGAAATGGCGGAGGAGGGCCACGGAAGGGGCGATGCCCACCATGGCCTCGCACAAGAAGGCGAAGATGGCAAGAAGGGTCACATATTGAGGGTCGAGATGGAGCATGTGGATCTGATATTGCTCGAGCACCGCGTTGAAGAAGGTGGAGAAGGGAGGAATCAAGCCAGCCCAGAGGGCCTCTATGAAGATCGGAACCTCAGTGGCTGCCCGAGCCATGCGAGCGCGAGACACGGGCCAAGCCACTGTCTCTCCCCACTCATTGAAACTGGAGGCAAGCATGGGGCGCACCTTGTCCATGGCCTCGTCGTTGAGCACCTGAGGCCGGTCGAGCGCCGGCTCAAAGGACAGAGGCGCAGTTGGCAAAGACCGAGGTTTCTTCCCCTTTTCAGCTTGTTTCGGCGCCATGGCGAGGGAGCAGGCGGAGCGCAAGTCAGATTGGGAGGGCAGAGCAGGGCCTCGAGGAAGCAGGGAGATTGGGAGAGCCAGGCATGGGCAGCGTGGGGAAGCGGAGACGCCCACGTCCAATCAACCGCCACACGTCAACCGAGGTCGCATGCTTTTGGGGCCCGCGATGCTCCGTACTTGACTCTTGGCTTCACCGTGAAGCCAAGCCCGAGCGCACCTTGGGCCCGGGGGCTACTATCGGCGTTCTGGGAACGGGAGTCCCCAGACTTGCCTACCTACGGCCCATGGCGTGGCTAAGCCAGCAGGCCGTATGACCCATCTTCACAAACAAGGCATCCAAGACCCTCGCGAGGGGCCAGGCCTCGTGAGGCGGACGACGCAAAACCTCCTCTGGAGCGGCCTAGTCAGGCAGGCTCACGAGGAGCGGAGATATCAAGATGGGGCAAACCTCGCGAAGCTCTCGTGACGTGAGCCATGACGATCAACACCAGGCAGGCGCCAGGCGGGCGCGCAACGTCCTTGTTTCCTCTTTGGTACTACGGAAGCAGGCGCAGGCGAAGAGTACCGAGGCATAAGGCAAAGGTTGCCATATCAGTGCAACGAGACCAAGACCAGAAGGACGGCAGGACGGAGGTCATCGTGGAGCCCAAGACGGCGTCACCACTAGAGCCTTTCGCAGGCGAAGACCACTTTTGTCAGGATAGCTTGTACTAGTTGTTCCCCTTTGAATTTGCTCGCCGTTGTTGGCTCCCTTCCCGCTCAATATTTGGGAAGAGGACCAGGGCCTATAGAAGTAGAGCTAGCCACCACCGCAGAAGGGGCAGATCACTCTCACCCGCACGAGTTAGCCAAGCACAAGAACACCTCAACCTCAGGAGGCTGTTCTTCCCCTTGTACTGTTCATTATCAGCCCAAGAGGCAACCCACCACCACCACATTGGAGTAGGGTATTACACCAAAATGGTGGCCCGAACCAGTATAAATCTCGTGTCTTTCCGTGTTGCGAGTTCGTCGAGTTTGTCCGTGAGATCTTAGCGAGCTAGGGCGTAGATTGGTAGGAGGGAAAGACTTCACACACACCCCAGTGTTCGAACCTTAAGGGTTTGTCGGAACCCCACATCCGACACCTTGGAAGATCATCGACAACTTTTAAAGACTCATGAGAAATTACGCTTTGAAAAGCTCAACCTTGAGCAAGAGCATGAGTTCTTAAAGGCAATCCATGATGATCTTCACAAGAAAAGTTCTTCTTACATTTCCAAGTGTTTACTCTTGTCTACTTACATGCCACAAGTTAAATCTAGCAATAAGAATAAGAAAGATTCTTCTTCTAGTAGTAACAATAATCATGTTAAATCCAATGTTGTTACTTCTAGTAGTTCTCTTGATTCAACTAATGATTCTCTTAGCCAAGTTACACTTGAGCAAGAAAATAGCTTATTGAAGGGAATTATAGAGAAAGGTGTTTACAAGAGCCTTGCCGGAAGTAAGCAATTTGAGGAAATTGTATGGAAGCAAGGAAGGCACCGGAAGAATCAAGGTGTTGGTTTTGAATGAAAGTTCAATGCCAATGGAGTTGAGTGGGAAGAAGATCAATATCCCAAGATGAAGTTTGTTCCTCAACAAGAGAAGTATGATCCTACTTCTTTCCAAGGGACACAAGCTCAAGATGATCTTCCACCACAAGACCACAAGATAAAAGGGAAGGACAAGCTTCAAGAGGAGATTGATGCATTTGAAGAAGCTCTCAAGGTCTTGGTCAAGTGGGTTCCCAAGACTACATCAAGTTCTACTACATCAAGTACGACTACAACTCCAAGGATTCCCATCAAGATGATGTGGATCCAGAAGAAGAAGAACTAGAGAGTTCTCGAGGGTGACTCCGCCAACATACTTCACTCATATCTTTTGGCAAGGACATGTGCAAACAACTTCCACATCTTGCACTAGTTCTAGGAGTCACAAACCCTCTTGTTGTTAAGACAAGGGACAAGGTAACCTAATGCTTTCATGGATATCATATTATGTGAACATCACTCTATGTCTATGGATATCCTTGTTTATTCTTTGTGGGACTAACCCGTGTAGGTATTTAAAGTGCAACTCACTCCAATAGATTGCTCCAAATGATCTACATCAACATCGAGCATCGACATCTTCAACACCTACATGAAGTCATCATCGACAAAACCCAAGGTTAGTTCATCCCTCTTAGGGGGGATATCACATCTAGGGGGAGCTTTACTCTAATCAATTGAGCTAAAGCAACTCTAAAGGTGTGAGCACAACAATGCTTTATGTAAAAGTGGCAACCCCACTTGTGCTTAAACGATGAGTATGAACTACGATCAAATGTTCTCATTTGACTCTTAGTCAATATACTCATATATAGATGACCTAGTCATCGCCAATTGCTTCATAGATGCTAGAGTGTTTGTGCATGCTTTTTCACATTTTTCATTTGCCATTTTATTGTGTGAGCATGTTGATTGCATATTTTACTCATTTGAGGACATCCACTTGTTGTTTTGATTGTTTGGCGTTTTCTCTTTTGCTAAGTGGATGGACAAGAATGCCTAAGAACCTCCTCTAGCTATCTATGCTTTTCTTGTCTCAAACTCTATTCATGCTACATCACAAAGTTTGATCAAGTCAGATTTGAACCACTCTGTGTGAGGAGCACTCGGAGTCCTCAATTTGTCATAGACTTAAAATTCCAAACCTCTTTGTGCATTTCGGTATGACTGAGTCATCCACTTCGGTCACACCGAGTTCACTAAGTTGATCTAGGTTTTCCATCTTGGTGCAACCGATTTGAACTTTTCGGTCACACCGAGTTGCAGTAACCGCTTGCGATTTTGCATCTCGGTGCCACCAAGTTGTTCCACTCAGTCACACCGACAAGGTCGGGATATATAAACCCACGCGTGAGATTTTGGAAATTTCTTCAAACTCCTCAGCCCACGCGTGTGTCCTGCTCTGCCTCCTCGGGTCTCCAGATCGTCTCCTCACCGCTGGTTTCCGTCACCGTCAATGGAATTCTGCTCCGCCTTGTCACCGTAGCGAACTCCCACTGAACTAGGGTATGGGTTCGACTCTTTGTGCTATTTCCTTACTCCAATTCATAGCACATTGCTTTTCCATGATCTTTACCACGTATGAAAACAATCTATCCACAGAAAACATCCTTTAGGTTAGGTTTGATTCGAAAATTTAGGGTTAGGTTTCCACCGAACTCATCTCGGACCGACCGAGTTGTAGAAATTGGTCTCACCGATTTGGCTTAGGCCATTGCACATGTGTTTTTGGTCTGACCGAAAATTGCAAATCGGTGTGACTGAGTTCAATTCTCTGTGAAACCCTAGCAGTCTCGGCGCCACCGAACTGTGACTCGGTCTAACCGAGTTCAATAGTTTAGGTTCCAAAAATTGCTTCAGTATCACCAAGTTTAACAAATCGGTAGCTCCGAAATGATTTCTGTGGAGAACTAAAACTAAGTTTTTGAGTCATCAGTTTTGCAAAAATTCTGCACTTTGTGATGCTCATCCATTCTACCTCATCTATATCTATTCACATGGTTTGCCATCAATTTGCTTGCCATAATGTCAGACTAGAGTGATAGGCAGAACAAGTCAGAAGAGCAAGTGCAAATGAGCGAGGGCACTAGTCCCTCAAGTACCTCAGATGATGGCAGCAGGAGCACTCCCAATAATTTGCCAAAGGCAGCCACCAGGTCAAGGAAGAAGAAAACCTCAGATTCTGAAGATGAGGACTGTGTGGCTACTGAGGAGGAAGTCAGCTCCAAGAAGAAGGGGCTAGAGAAAGAGTATGGCACAGCCGCAACAACTAAGCCAGGGTTGAACAAGAAGGCACCAGCAAAAAGGATTCCTATGTCTAAGGCCAGAGCCTCCACTCAAGAAACTATGGAGTTCACTCTTGAACCCAAAGAGGTTGGAGATGGCAAGAAGAGAAAGGAGAGGGTCAAGAAGACCACTGCCAGAGTTCTTGGTACATCCTCCATCATGAGAGAGCCAGAAGAAGAGGAAGAGGAAGAGGATGCTGCTCCAGCTCCCAAGTCTCAGAAGCTCATGGGAGATGCTATCAAGTCAGGGGCTGCCACATCAAAGCCCAAAACTGCTCCCAAAGCTGCTGCTCAAACCACCAAGTCTAAGCCCAAGAGAAGCACCAGAAACATTCCTGCAGAAGAAAAGAACAAGGCCCCGGTGCTTGAAGTTGAAGAAGAGGATGATGAAGCCCTTGCGCTAAGAAAATTGAAACCCAAGATTCCAGACCACAATGATGCTCATCCTGTGGCTGAGGACATGCATATTAGGAAGGATTCAGGACTGAGATTGTGGAGACAGCCTGATCCCTATGCTGTGAGGAGGAGAACCGCTGTTGACTATAGGTTCCACACAAAAGAACAACAAGACTTCTATGAGACTATTCTGCTTGACAAGGAGCCAATTGTTTGTGACATGAGATGGGTTGACTGGGAATACATCAAAGAAAATGAAGATCAGTTCCTAGGTGTACAAGACAGCTTCAAAGCTTGTGGAGTTGATGAGTTTGTGGGTCAGAAGCTCACCAAATGGAATGATGAGCTAATCATGCAATTTTACTCCACTACTCATTTCTATCCAGATGGAAGGATAGTATGGATGTCTGAAGGTACGAGGTACCAATCAACTATTGAAGAGTGGGCCAAGCTGATTAATTCCCTAGAAGAGCATGATGATGACTTAGATGTGTATGTCAAGAAGAAGAAAGACCACAACTCTATGGCAAACATGTACAAAGAGATCCCTGATAAAGCTTTGGAGACACATAAGCTTGGATCTGTACACTATTTATTGTCTGGTCTGCCTACTATCAACACCATCTTAAGGCATACTTTGCTACCCAAGTCTGGAGATCACAAGATGATTAGAGGACATTCCATCAACTTGCTGCAAATATTTGATGTGCCTAAAAAATTCAAGGTCATGAGTCTGATTGTAGGGACAATCAAGAGGACAACTGCTCACCATAAGAGATCATGTGGGTATGCTCCACATATTCAGGTGCTCATCAACTCCAACATGGGCACAGGCACTTGTTGGACAAGGAGCATCTACCTCTGTACCCTGAATTTGAAGACAACACAGTTGTGATGAATGAGGATGAACCTTCATCAGCACAAGCACAAGAGAAGAGAACTAAAGCAAAGGCAGAGAAAGCTGCAAGGATGCCAAGTGTAGAGGAAGCATCTCAGGTGTTCCTAGGATATCTGATCCAATCTACTTTGAGGATTGAGAAGGGCTTGGCCACCCACACTCAGAATCAGGAGAGCTTGGAAAGGATTGTTGAGACAAAATTCTATGATCTTGACCTCAAGGTAACTAAGATACAGACTACAGTTGAGCAGCTCCAGGAGGAAGCTAAGGAGAGGAGAGGGAAGGCAACTACGGATGCTTTTCAGCGAGTGCCACGAGGTCAGAGGTTTGCTGCAGTGCCAGTACCAGATTCTAGAGCTACATCGTCAGCACCAGCAGCTACAGCTTCAGTGCCACCTCCAGCACCCACTCCACCAGCTCCAACTACATCAACAGATGCCTATGTCCTTGGAGTTCTCTCTACACCACCTCCCGAAGACCAAGCCTGAGAGACGCATAGCACTATGCATTTTCAATCTTTTTGGTAACTTGTTGCCAAAGGGGGAGAAATGTATAGATCATAGGCTTCGAGAAATAGTGTTTTGCTTCTTTGTCTCTCTTTCTTTTGGTTGAACTTTATTGTGTGCTTGGTTGATACTTTATATTTGTGTGAGATACTTGTTTGATCATGTGTTTGATCATATGCTACTTTAATGCTTGCCTGAATGATATTATCTCTTATATCCCATATATGGTCATTCACTTTGCTTGGTGATGAGTGCATGCTTTTAATTTCCATCGTTTTGAGCGCTCCACCAAGATATATGTGACATGGAAGAGTAACCCATGATCCTAATTAATTGTGCATTTGCATTCAAAAGCAAAATTTTAAATAATGCACAAATTGAAGGAAATATGCCCTAGAGGCAATAATAAAGTTATTATTTATTTCCTTATATCATGATAAATGTTTATTATTCATGCTAGAATTGTATTAACCGGAAACATAATACATGTGTGAATACATAGACAAACAGAGTGTCACTAGTATGCCTCAACTTGACTAGCTCGTTAATCAAAGATGGTTATGTTTCCTAACCATGAACAAAGAGTTGTTATTTGATTAATGAGATCACATCATTAGTTGAATGATCTGATTGACATGACCCATTCCATTAGCTTAGCACCCGATCATTTAGTATGTTGCTATTGCTTTCTTCATGACTTATACATGTTCCTATAACTATGAGATTATGCAACTCCCGTTTACCGGAGGAACACTTTGGGTACTACCAAACGTCACAACGTAACTGGGTGATTATAAAGGAGTACTACAGGTGTCTCCAATGGTAGATGTTGGGTTGGCGTATTTCGAGATTAGGGTTTGTCACTCCGATTGTCGGAGAGGTATCTCTGGGCCCTCTCGGTAATACACATCACATAAGCCTTGCAAGCATTATAACTAAGATGTTAGTTGTGAGATGATGTATTACGGAACGAGTAAAGAGACTTGCCGGTAACGAGATTGAACTAGGTATTGGATACCGACGATCGAATCTCGGGCAAGTAACATACCGATGACAAAGGGAACAACGTATGTTGTTATGCGGTCTGACCAATAAAGATCTTCGTAGAATATGTAGGAGCCAATATGGGCATCCAGGTCCCGCTATTGGTTATTGACCGGAGACGTGTCTCGGTCATGTCTACATTGTTCTCGAACCGTAGGGTCCGCACGCTTAATGTTACGATGATAGTTATTATGAGTTTATGCATTTTGATGTACCGAAGGTAGTTCGGAGTCCCGGATGTGATCACGGACATGACGAGGAGTCTTGAAATGGTCGAGACATAAAGATTGATATATTGGAAGCCTATGTTTGGACATCGGAAGTGTTCCGGGTGAAATCGGTTTTTACCGGATTACCGGGAGGGTTACCGGAACCCCCCGGGAGCCAAATGGGCCTACATGGGCCTTAGTGGAAAGGTGAGAGGGCTGCCCACAAGGGCTGCGCACCTTCCCCCTCCCCCTAGTCCTATTAGGACTAGGAGAAGGGGCCGGCCACCTCTCTCTCTCTCTCTCCCCTTTAAGGAATCCTAGTTGGAATAGGATTGGAGGGGGGGGAGTCCTACTCCCGGTGGGAGTAGGACTCCTCCTGCGCCTCCCACCTTGGCCGGCCAGCCCCTCCCCTTGAAACCTTTATATACGGGGGCAGGGGGCACCTCTAGACACACAAGTTGATCCTTGAGATCGTTCCTTAGCCGTGTGCGGTGCCCCCTGCCACCATATTCCACCTCGATCATATCGTTGCAGTGCTTAGGCGAAGCCCTGCGTCGGTAGAACATCAAGATCATCACCACGCCATCGTGCTGACGGAACTCCTCCCCGAAGCTTTGCTGGATCGGAGCCCGGGGATCGTCATCGAGCTGTACGTGTGCTAAGAACTCGGAGGTGCCGGAGTAACGGTGCTTGGATCGGTCGGACCGGGAAGAAGACGTACGACTACTTCCTCTACGTTGTGTCAACGCTTCCGTTGCGATCTACAAGGGTACGTAGATCAGACTCTCCCCCTCGTTGCTATGCATCACCATGATCTTGCGTGTGCGTAGGAATTTTTTTGAAATTACTACGTTTCCAAACAGTGGCATCCGAGCCTAGGTTTTATGGTTTGATGTTATTTGCATGAGTAGAACACAAGTGAGTTGTGGGCGATACAAGTCATACTGCCTACCAGCATGTCATACTTTGGTTCGGCGGTATTGTTGGACGAGACGACCCGGACCAACCTTACGCGTACGCTTACGCAAGACCGGTTCCCTCGACGTGCTTTGCACATAGATGGCTTGCGGGCGACTGTCTCTCCAACTTTAGTTGAACCGAGTGTGGCTACGCCCGGTCCTTGAGAAGGTTAAAACGGAGTCTATTTGACAAACTATCGTTGTGGTTTTGATGCGTAGGTGAGATGAGTTCTTGCTTAAGCCCGTAGCAGCCACGTAAAACTTGCAACAACAAAGTAGAGGAGGTCTAACTTGTTTTTGCAGGGCATGTTGTGATGTGATATGGTCAAGGCATGATGCTGATTTTATTGTATGAGATGATCATGTTTTGTAACCAAGTTATCGGCAACTGGCAGGAGCCATATGGTTGTCGCTTTATTGTATGCAATGCAATCGCGATGTAATGCTTTACTTTATTGCTAAGCGGTAGTGATAGTCGTGGAAGCATAAGATTGGCGAGACGACAACGATACTATGATGGAGATCAAGGTGTCGCGCCGGTGACGATGGTGATCATGACGGTGCTTCGGAGATGGAGATCACAAGCACAAGATGATGATGGCCATATCATATCACTTATATTGATTGCATGTGATGTTTATCTTTTATGCATCTTATCTTGCTTTGATTGACGGTAGCATTATAAGATGATCTCTCACTAAATTATCAAGAAGTGTTCTCCCTGAGTATGCACAGTTGCGAAAGTTCTTCGTGCTGAGACACCACGTGATGATCGGGTGTGATAGGCTCTACGTTCAAATACAACGGGTGCAAAACAGTTGCACACGCGGAATACTCAGGTTATACTTGACGAGCCAAGCATATACAGATATGGCCTCGGAACACGGAGACCGAAAGGTCGAGCGTGAATCATATAGTAGATATGATCAACATAATGATGTTCACCGATGAAACTACTCCATCTCACGTGATGATCGGACATGGTTTAGTTGATTTGGATCACGTGATCACTTAGAGGATTAGAGGGATGTCTATCTAAGTGGGAGTTCTTAAGTAATATGATTAATTGAACTTAAATTTATCATGAACTTAGTACCTGATAGTATCTTGCTTGTTTATGTTGATTGTAGATAGATGGCTCGTGCTGTTGTTCCGTTGAATTTTAATGCGTTCCTTGAGAAAGCAAAGTTGAAAGATGATGGTAGCAATTACACGGACTGGGTCCGTAACTTGAGGATTATCCTCATTGCTGCACAGAAGAATTACGTCCTGGAAGCACCGCTGGGTGCCAGGCCTGCTGCTGGAGCAACACCAGATGTTATGAATGTCTGGCAGAGCAAAGCTGATGACTACTCGATAGTTCAGTGTGCCATGCTTTACGGCTTAGAATCGGGACTTCAACGACGTTTTGAACGTCATGGAGCATATGAGATGTTCCAGGAGTTGAAGTTAATATTTCAAGCAAATGCCCGGATTGAGAGATATGAAGTCTCCAATAAGTTCTATAGCTGCAAGATGGAGGAGAACAGTTCTGTAAGTGAGCATATACTCAAAATGTATGGGTATAACAATCACTTGATTCAGATGGGAGTTAATCTTCCAGATGATTGCGTCATTGACAGAATTCTCCAATCACTGCCACCAAGCTACAAGAGCTTCGTGATGAACTATAATATGCAAGGGGTGAACAAGACTATTCCCGAGCTCTTCGCAATGCTGAAAGCTGCGAAGGTAGAAATCAAGAAGGAGCATCAAGTGTTGATGGTCAACAAGACCACTAATTTCAAGAAAAAGGGCAAAGGGAAGAAGAAGGGGAAATTCAAGAAGAACAGCAAGCAAGTTGCTGCTCAGGAGAAGAAACCCAAATCTGGACCTAAGCCTGAAACTGAGTGCTTCTACTGCAAGCAGACTGGTCACTGGAAGCGGAACTGCCCCAAGTATTTGGCGGATAAGAAGGATGGCAAGGTGAACAAAGGTATATGTGATATACATGTTATTGATGTGTACCTTACTAATGCTCGCAGTAGCACCTGGGTATTTGATACTGGTTCTGTTGCTAATATTTGCAACTCGAAACAGGGACTACGGATTAAACGAAGATTAGCTAAGGACGAGGTGACGATGCGCGTGGGAAACGGTTCCAAAGTCAATGTGATCGCGGTCGGCACGCTACCTCTACATCTAACTTCGGGATTAATATTAGACCTAAATAATTGTTATTTGGTGCCAGCGTTGAGCATGAACATTATATCTGGATCTTGTTTAATGCGAGACGGTTATTCATTTAAATCGGAGAATAATGGTTGTTCTATTTATATGAGTAATATCTTTTATGGTCATGCACCCTTGAAGAGTGGTCTATTCTTATTAAATCTCGATAGTAGTGATACACATATTCATAATGTAGAAGCCAAAAGATGCAGAGTTGATAATGATAGTGCAACTTATTTGTGGCACTGCCGTTTAGGTCATATCGGTATAAAGCGCATGAAGAAACTCCATACTGATGGACTTTTGGAACCACTTGATTATGGATCACTTGGTACTTGCGAACCGTGCCTCATGGGCAAGATGACTAAAACACCGTTCTCCGGTACTATGGAGAGAGCAACAGATTTATTGGAAATCATACATACCGATGTATGTGGTCCGATGAATATTGAGGCTCGTGGCGGATATCGTTATTTTCTCACCATCACAGATGATTTAAGCAGATATGGGTATATCTACTTGATGAAACACAAGTCTGAAACATTTGAAAAGTTCAAGGAATTTCAGAGTGAAGTTGAAAATCATCGTAACAAGAAAATAAAGTTTCTACGATCTGATCGTGGAGGAGAATATTTGAGTTACGAGTTTGGTATACATTTGAAAAATTGTGGAATAGTTTCGCAACTCACGCCACCCGGAACACCACAGCGTAATGGTGTATCCGAACGTCGTAATCGTACTTTACTAGATATGGTACGATCTATGATGTCTCTTACTGATTTACCGCTATCGTTTTGGGGATACGCTTTAGAGACGGCCGCATTCACGTTAAATAGGGCACCATCAAAATCCGTTGAGACGACGCCTTATGAACTGTGGTTTGGCAAGAAACCAAAGTTGTCGTTTCTTAAAGTTTGGGGTTGCGATGCTTATGTGAAAAAGCTTCAACCTGATAAGCTCGAACCCAAATCGGAGAAATGTGTCTTCATAGGATATCCAAAGGAAACTATTGGATACACCTTCTATCACAGATCCGAAGGCAAGACTTTTGCTGCTAAATTCGGAAACTTTCTTGAGAAGGAGTTTCTCTCGAAAGAAGTGAGTAGGAGGAAAGTAGAACTTGACGAGGTAACTGTACCCGCTCCCTCATTAGAAAGTAGTACATCACAGAAAACTGTTTCTGCGACACCTACACCAATAAGTGAGGAAGTTGATGATAATGATCATGAAACTTCAGAACAAGATACTACTGAACCTTGTAGATCAACCAGAGCAAGATCCGCGCCAGAGTGGTACGGTAATCCAGTTATAGAAGTCATGCTACTAGATCATGATGAACCTACGAACTATGAAGAAGCGATGGTGAGCCCAGATTCCACAAAGTGGCTTGAGGCCATGAAATCTGAGATGGGATCCATGTATGAGAACAAAGTATGGACTTTGGTTGACTTGCCCGATGATCGGCAAGCAATTGAGAATAAATGGATCTTCAAGAAAAAGACTGACGCTGACGGTAATGTTACTGTCTATAAAGCTCGACTTGTTGCAAAAGGTTTTCGACAAGTTCAAGGGGTTGACTACGATGAGACATTCTCACCCGTAGCGATGCTTAAGCCTGTCAAAATCATGTTAGCAATTGCCGCATTTTATGATTATGAAATTTGGCAGATGGATGTCAAAACTGCATTCCTGAATGGATTTCTGGAAGAAGAGTGATGCAACCGGAAGGTTTTGTCGATCCAAAGGGAGCTAACAAAGTGTGCAAACTCCAGCGATCCATTTATGGACTGGTGCAAGCATCTCGGAGTTGGAATAAACGCTTTGATAGTGTGATCAAAGCATTTGGCTTTATACAGACTTTTGGAGAAGCCTGTATTTACAAGAAAGTGAGTGGGAGCTCTGTAGCATTTCTGATATTATATGTGGATGACATATTGCTGATTGGAAATGATATAGAATTTCTGGATAGCATAAAGGGATACTTGAATACGAGTTTTTCAATGAAAGACCTCGGTGAAGCTGCTTACATATTGGGCATTAAGATCTATAGAGATAGATCAAGACGCTTAATTGGACTTTCACAAAGCACATACCTTGACAAGATTTTGAAGAAGTTCAAAATGGATCAAGCAAAGAAAGGGTTCTTGCCTGTGTTACAAGGTATGAAGTTGAGTCAGACTCAATGCCCGACCACTGCAGAAGATAGAGAGAAAATGAAAGATGTTCCCTATGCTTCAGCCATAGGCTCTATCATGTATGCAATGCTGTGTACCAGACCTGATGTGTGCCTTGCTATAAGTTTAGCGGGGAGGTACCAAAGTAATCCAGGAGTGGATCACTGGACAGCGGTCAAGAACATCCTGAAATACCTGAAAAGGACTAAGGATATGTTTCTTGTATATGGAGGTGACAAAGAGCTCACCGTAAGAGCTTACGTTGATGCAAGCTTTGACACTGATCCGGACGATTCTAAATCGCAAACCGGATACGTGTTTACTTTAAACGGTGGAGCTGTCAGTTGGTGCAGTTCTAAACAAAGTGTCGTAGCGGGATCTACATGTGAAGCGGAGTACATAGCTGCTTCGGAAGCAGCGAACGAAGGAGTCTGGATGAAGGAGTTCATATCCGATCTAGGTGTTATACCTAGTGCATCGGGTCCAATGAAAATCTTTTGTGACAATACCGGTGCAATTGCTTTGGCAAAGGAATCCAGATTTCACAAAAGGACCAGACACATCAAGAGACGCTTCAACTCCATCCGGGATCTAGTCCAGGTGGGAGACATAGAGATTTGCAAGATACATACGGATCTGAATGTTGCAGACCCGTTGACTAAGCCTCTTCCACGAGCAAAACATGATCAACACCAAGGCTCCATGGGCGTTAGAATCATTACTGTGTAATCTAGATTATTGACTCTAGTGCAAGTGGAAGACTGAAGGAAATATGCCCTAGAGGCAATAATAAAGTTATTATTTATTTCCTTATATCATGATAAATGTTTATTATTCATGCTAGAATTGTATTAACCAGAAACATAATACATGTGTGAATACATAGACAAACAGAGTGTCACTAGTATGCCTCAACTTGACTAGCTCGTTAATCAAAGATGGTTATGTTTCCTAACCATGAACAAAGAGTTGTTATTTGATTAACGAGATCACATCATTAGTTGAATGATCTGATTGACATGACCCATTCCATTAGCTTAGCACCCGATCGTTTAGTATGTTGCTATTGCTTTCTTCATGACTTATACATGTTCCTATAACTATGAGATTACGCAACTCCCGTTTACCAGAGGAACACTTTGGGTACTACCAAACGTCACAACGTAACTGGGTGATTATAAAGGAGTACTACAGGTGTCTCCAATGGTAGATGTTGGGTTGGCGTATTTCGAGATTAGGGTTTGTCACTCCGATTGTCGGAGAGGTATCTCTGGGCCCTCTCGGTAATACACATCACATAAGCCTTGCAAGCATTATAACTAAGATGTTAGTTGTGAGATGATGTATTACGGAACGAGTAAAGAGACTTGCCAGTAACGAGATTAAACTAGGTATTGGATACCGACGATCGAATCTCGGGCAAGTAACATACCGATGACAAAGGGAACAACGTATGTTGTTATGCGGTCTGACCGATAAAGATCTTCGTAGAATATGTAGGAGCCAATATGGGAATCCAGGTCCCGCTATTGGTTATTGACCGGAGACGTGTCTCGGTCATGTCTACATTGTTCTCGAACCGTAGGGTCCGCACGCTTAACGTTACGATGACAGTTATTATGAGTTTATGCATTTTGATGTACCGAAGGTAGTTCGGAGTCCCGGATGTGATCACGGACATGACGAGGAGTCTCGAAATGGTCGAGACATAAAGATTGATATATTGGAAGCCTATGTTTGGACATCGGAAGTGTTCCGGGTGAAATCGGGATTTTACCGGATTACCGGGAGGGTTACCGGAACCCCCCGGGAGCCAAATGGGCCTACATGGGCCTTAGTGGAAAGGTGAGAGGGCTGCCCACAAGGGCTGCGAACCTTCCCCCTCCCCCTAGTCCTATTAGGACTAGGAGAAGGGGCCGGCCACCTCTCTCTCTCTCCCCTTTAAGGAATCCTAGTTGGAATAGGATTGGAGGGGGGAGTCCTACTCCCGGTGGGAGTAGGACTCCTCCTGCGCCTCCCACCTTGGCCGGCCAGCCCCTCCCCTTGAAACCTTTATATACGGGGGCAGGGGGCACCTCTAGACACAAAAGTTGATCCGTGAGATCGTTCCTTAGCCGTGTGCGGTGCCCCCTGCCACCATATTCCACCTCGATCATATCGTTGCAGTGCTTAGGCGAAGCCCTGCGTCGGTAGAACATCAAGATCGTCACCACGCCGTCGTGCTGACGGAACTCCTCCCTGAAGCTTTGCTGGATCGGAGCCCGGGGATCGTCATCGAGTTGTACGTGTGCTAAGAACTCGGAGGTGCCGGAGTAACGGTGCTTGGATCGGTCGGACCGGGAAGAAGACGTACGACTACTTCCTCTACGTTGTGTCAACACTTCCGTTGCGATCTACAAGGGTACGTAGATCAGACTCTCCCCCTCGTTGCTATGCATCACCATGATCTTGCGTGTGCGTAGGAATTTTTTTGAAATTACTACGTTTCCAAACACAAATTTAGGGGGAGCTCTTGTTTATCACATACTTCTCAAAGCGACTATTCAATCTTATGATCATTTGTCGAAGCTTTGATCTATATGTTGTCATCAATTACCAAAAAGGGGGAGACTGAAAGTGCAACTATCCCTGGGTGCTTTTGATAATTCCTAACAACATATAGCTCATTGAGCTAATGATATCTCAAGATAAATATTTCAGGAAAGCTCAATGAATGGCATGGCATGGATTAGAAATGTGGAACCCTCAAAATGCTGAGGACAAAAGATTGGCTCAAGATCTAAAGCTCAAGACTCTACATTTTACTTTTAGTGATCCAATATCACATTGAGTCCATAGGAAAAGCCAATACTATTAAAAGGGGATGAGGTGTTGCTTAATGGGTTGCTTGCTCAAAATGCTTAGTGATATGCTCCAAAAACCCTCAACTACTTTCTCATATCCACACATGTCCGAAACCAAAAGTCAAACTCAACCCCACCGAAATTTTCTATCCGGCGCCACCGAGTTCATTTGACATAGCCACTGCCACAACCCTAGTCACTTCGGTCTTACCAATAGGGATCTCGGTCTCACCGAGATGGGATTGCAAACTCTCTCTTTCCCTTCGTAACGTTTCGGTCCAACCGAGATGAGCGATCGATCCCACTGAGTTCATGATGCAAACTCTCTGTTTCCCTTTCGTAACGTTTTGGTCTCGTCAAGATGAGCGAATCGGTCCCACCGAGTTTGCCTGACCAACTCTCTGGTTAGCTTATTACCAACATCGGTCCCACTGAGTTTGTGTAATCGGTCTCACCGAGATTACGTTAAGCCCTAACTCTAATGAAATCGGTCACACCGAGTTGACATGTCGGTCCCACCGAAAAGCCTAACGTTCACATTTTGAACTAAATCATTCTGACCGAGTTTCATTATTCGGCCCCACCGAGTTTTTTGATTTGTGTGTAACGATTAGATTTTATGTGGAGGCTATATATACCCCTCCACCCACTCTTCATTAATGGAGAGAGCCATCAGAACATGCCTACACTTCCAACATTCATTTTCCGAGGGAGAACCACCTACTCATGTGTTGAGACCAAGATATTCCATTCCAACCATATGAATCTTGATCTCTAGCCTTCTCCAAGTTGCTTTCCATTCAAATCTACTTTCCACCAAATCCAAATCAATGAGAGAGAGTTGAATGTTGGGGAGACTATCATTTGTAGCACAAGAGCAAGGAGTTCATCATCAACACACCGTCTATTACCTTTTGAAGAGTGGTGTCTCCTAGATTGGTTAGGTGTCACTTGGGAGCCTCCGACAAGATTGTGGAGTTGAACCAAGGAGTTTGTACGGGCAAGGAGATCGCCTACTTCGTGAAGATCTACCCTAGTGAGGCAAGTCCTTCGTGGGCGATGGCCATGGTGGGATAGACAAGGTTGCTTCTTCGTGGACCCTTCGTGGGTGGAGCCCTTCGTGGACTCGCGCAACCGTTACCCTTCGTGGGTTGAAGTCTCCATCAACGTGGATGTATGATAGCACCACCTATCGGAACCACGCCAAAAATCTCCGTGTCTACATTGCGTTCGCTCCCTCCAAACTCCTCCCTTTACCTTCATGTGCAATGTTTTACATTCCGCTACTATACTCTTAGACTTGCATGTGTAGGTTGATTGCTTAACTAGTGCTAAGTTGCTAAAATCTACCAAGACTTAAAATCGGGAAAAGGCTAGATTTTTATTTGGTCAAGTAGTCTAATCACCCTCCTCTAGACATACTTTCGATCCTACACTCCCGTCGATAGCAAGACCGGTGATCAAGGAGACATCCTCGGGCGTCACGGTCATCTCCCCAATTCGAAGATGGAAACTATGCGTCTCCGGCCTGCACCGATCAGCAAGAGCGGACACCAGTGGAGCGTTGGGGTTCGGCGTGGACTGGCTGACCAACTGAATCCACGGGAGTAGTCCTGCCTACTGAATGCATGGTGTGTACCGCTCATCGTACGGCATGGCAGGACCAGAGACCCCGTAATACCAAATCTTTAGAGGTTCAAGCTTCTGCAAGAAATAAGTAATGACAAATCTTAGGGCATGTCAATTTCAACTAAAGGCAAATTTGCTAAATATTTAGATTACTCATTGTTACTAGCCCCTTCTCGCACATCATGTAGGCCCGGTGTTGTGTGTCAATGGCATCGTCGAGAAGCCAAAGCATCCTTACAAAGTTCAAACAATAAACATATATGAGTTCATCTCAAATATCGGTATACACTAAACATCTCATATGTGTTCATCTAAACATCTCATATGTATTCATCTACAAGAATCTCAATATCTCCTTCTCACACAATGAATAAATGATTGTAAATTCTCATATATATCTCGTATATCATATGTGTTCAACTAACTCAACATCTCATAGTTCAAATAAACTCAACATCTAATATATATCTAAAAAAACTCAACATCTCATATATAGCTACAAAACTCAACATCTCATAATTATCTACAAAACTAGTCATCTCATATATATCTAAAAAAATTAAGCAATCTAGGTTTCACTAACAAAAATCATATAGTACCACTATGACTACACATCCTCCATCACAACACCCAATCTTGGACAAATAAAGATCAAAACGAAGAAAATTAAGGGTTCCACCCAATCTTGGACAAATCCCTAAAACTGCAACAAATTTACGGAGGAAAAGAAAGAGAACGAAGGAGTTTACCTAGTAGGAGGGATTGAAGATCGAATCCAGGGCTAAAATGTTCAGATCTAAGAGGGGGGTGTGTGTGTGTGGGGTGGGGGGGGGGGATCCGAAGGGGGCGCCGCCGCTGCTCTATATACAGAGAGCAACTTCATGGAAAAGGGGGAAGAACTGCCTGGAATGAGCTGGCCCGATGCGGCTTAAGTCATAGTGCAATGCCCAAGCGATAGTCGCTGCACATTACACCGTGTGGCGCCTAACACTTAGGCGCTGCACTGCCGTCTGTGGGGCCGCGTCTGGCCCCGGGCTGCCATGCTGGCCGGAGGTGCGACGCCTAAGGGATAGGCCCTGCACAGTAGGGTGCGGCGCTTTGCTATCGGGCGCCACTCGAAAGGGTCACCAGCGTGAATTTTTTCGAAAGCAGTTCAAATTTTGAATTGTTTTTCCACATGTCAAATATGTGTTTTCTGCCGTTCCTTGCAATTAACTCCGTTTCTTCGGGTGCTCTAGTACTTCGCCGCCAACCGCGAGACGAGACCACGCCACCCACCCACTCGCCGCGCGCCGCCCGCCGCGGCACTCGCCCCGTCCACCGTCGCGTCTGGCTAGCAGCCCAGCACAGACCATTCACAACTCCTTCCTCCGCTGAAGCTCCCCTTCCCCGCCGCGGCGCCCTCCTCGTCGCCCATGGCATCTAGCTAGCAGCCCACCAGAGACCATTCACAACCCCTACGCGGCCGCGTCGCCGCCAAGGCCCCCCACCCCCAAGCTCTTTCAGGGTGCTAGTGGTCGCCCTGAGGCCGGTCACGATTAGCACCGACGGTGTGTCCTTGACTGCTCTTGAGGTCGAGCACGTGGCCGCGCGGACAAGGTGCTCGACGAATTGCCTGCCTGTTCTGGCCTCGGAGCTGAAGAATGCAACGATGCTGCCGGGTCATTGTGTCACAGCCGCCTGTTCTCCGGCCACATAATGGGAACCGCGCCGCGTCAGGGTTCTGCACTGCAGGCTTCGAGCTGCCCGAATGGTTCAGGAACCCAAAGAAGGACGTGGACTCTTTTGATGATGACCATGACGAATTTGTGCTCCCGGTCAAGTCTGATCCCGTGGAGGAACGGAGCCATGGAGGCAACTCCAAGCCTCTGTCACTCCGCCCCGAGGCTGCCTCCCACGAGGACGCCGAGTTCGAGGCTGATTTCGACGAAGCCAGCAGGATCCTGACCTCTTGCTTTGCGTCCCCGGAGGCCATCGTGATAGCCATGGACTGCTGCCCTGTCAGGGTATCAGACCGCATGGTCGACAAGATCCTAAGGAGGTTCGGCAGTGATTGGGTGGCGGCGTTCGGGTTCTTTATGTGGGCCGGTGCTCAGGAAGGCTACTGCCACCCTGCTGATTCATACAACTCGATGGTTGACATACTAGGAAAGTTCAAACAGTTTGATTTGATGTGGGGCTTGATCACTCAGATGGATGGTTTGGTGTCGCTGGCAACGATGACAAAGGTGATGAGGAGGCTCGCTGGGGCCAGCCGGTGGAGCGATGCCATAGACGCCTTCAACAAAATGGACCGGTTTGGTGTTGTGAAAGACACCACAGCTATGAATGTGCTCCTAGACACGCTGTGCAAGGAGAGGAGCGTGAAGCGCGCGAGAGGCGCGTTCCAAGAGTTGAGGGGATCGGTACCTCCGGACGAGAGTAGTTTCAACACGTTGGTCCATGGGTGGTGCAAAGCGAGGATGATGAATGAAGCCCGTGATACGATGAAGGAGATGGAGGAACATGGCTTCAAGCCTTCAGTGATAACTTACACCAGCCTGATAGAAGCATACTGCATGGAGAAAGATTTTCAGACGGCTTACGCCATCCTAAACGAGATGCGCTCGAAAGGATGCCCTCCAAATGTTATCACATACACGATCGTGATGCACGCTCTAGGGAAGGATGGAAGAATGCAAGAAGCTTTGGATATATTTGACAAGGTGAGGAGGGATGGCTGTGCCCCAGACGCTTCCTTCTACAACTCTCTCATATACATACTCGGCAGAGCAGGGAGACTGGAGGATGCAAACTCCGTCGTCGATAAGATGTCCAGCACTGGAGTTCCCCCCACTGTTGCTACCTTCAACACCCTAATTTCTGCTGCCTGTGACCACTCCCAGGCAGAGAATGCCCTGAAGATGCTGGTTAGGATGGAGGAGCAGTCATGCAAGCCTGACATCAAGACGTACACCCCATTGCTGAAGCTGTGCTGCAAAAGGCAATGGATAAAGGTACTCCGGTTCCTCATATGCCACATGTTCAGGAAGGATATCACCCCTGATTTCAGCACCTATACCTTGTTGGTAACCTGGCTGTGCCGGAACGGGAAGCCTGCTCAGTCTTGCCTGTTCTTGGAGGAGATGGTCCTGAAGGGTTTTACGCCAAAGAAAGAAACGTTTGATCTTGTGGTGGAGAAGCTTGATAAGGCGAATCTCCATTCAGCGAAGAAAAAGGTTCAACTTCTCACCCTGCGGGCAGCTGCTGTGAAAGTGTGAAGCACACTGGTTCCCCTTATTTGAACAAGGATGGTGCTGCTGGACAACATAGTGACATACTCCCTCTGTTCCAAATTAATCGTCGCAGAAATGGATGTATCTAGAACTAAAATACATCTAGATACATCCATACCTGCGACAAGTAATTCGGAACGGAGGGAGTATTATCAAACGCTTGTGGCCATGAACCTTAGAACAAATGTGAAGGTACAAAACCAGTAATACAAGTTTATCACTCGACCTATCTATTCATCGAAACGGAAAATCTTTTTTACACTGTCACTGATCTGTTACAATTATGTTGCTCTGCTACGTTGAACTATATTCGCAACACCTTAAAAAAGAAGAACAGAAGTTCCATAGCAGTAAGGACATTGGTCAAGTCCCCTACCAACTGTCAATTTTAATCCTGTTCATCGACGTCTGCAGTATAAAAAGAATGTGGAAGCGGTTCACCATTTAGCGTTTCAGCATATATAAACAGTTTCCTGCAAGCCCTACAGAGGTTGTTCACGAAAATGCAACTGGACATGCAAAATCAAATATGACAGCATTCAGACTTCAGCAGCCTTATTTACGCTCCCTTATTTCCAACAGTTGAGCAAACACATTAATGCCTTTCTGATACCATAGAGTTACAGGCATGAAAATTATCGTCATTGTATATACTCCCTCCATTCCAAATTATATGAAGTTCTAGCTTTGTCCTAAGTCAAAATTTAATAAATTTTACCATGTCCACAGCAAAATGTGCTAATATTTACAACATCAAATATACATATAGTATGGAAACTTATTTTATGAGGAAACTATGAAATTAATCAAACTTAAAGAAGTTCAACTTAGGACAAAGCTAGAACTTCAAATAATTTGGAATGGTGCACTGCAATATGACAAATGGTTCTTCATGCCTGCACCTCATGTTTTACTTGTAATGTACAATTCCATTTGTACTAGTTACAGAAAGTGCTACTGAAAGAACTAGTACAAATCTCATGGATGGAGAATAATATTATGTGCTGCCACATTGACTACGTAAGGTCAACTTCAATGACGTTGAAAGGCGAGTCCAAGTAGATCTTCTGCCACACAGGTGTCATTTTATCGCTGCTTGCCAGTGATCACATTTTACATATCCAGTAGGAATAGTCAGATGCATTCCCTGGACATTTGCTCAAATATTGACCAAATATGGTGAGGTGTTGTTTCTTGAATCAGCCTCTATTTTGATCTTGCGTCAATTTCTCGAAAATATCCGCGCCTGCTCATTGTTAACCAGAAGATGGTTACATCAAGAAACAGATGTTCTAAAAAGAAGGGAAAACAATGATATTAAAATTAATCATCTTATGTAACAGCACTTTCTTGCGGACGTAAAAGGATTTTTTAGCAATAGTGCCTTTTTAAGTTTTAACAAACAATATTATGTGGTCAAGTGCATTAGAGGCACACATCAAGAGAAATGCATGAAAATATGTTGTAATGGCAGCACATAGTGATGGAACAACAATTCTATGTACATGATGCAGTATATCACTACCCCTAATAAACTTTTAAAAAACTCTAGGAAGAATATGAGCCCATAAGCAAGCACACACAACGCAAGTCATAACCACTTGAGAAAATCAACTGGGCCGGCCTAGAAAAAAATTATTTAAAGGTAAAATGCAAAAAATGTTGAATACCAACAACGACCAAGTATACGTGGTTGTAGTAGATGCATGATAGATTATTCCATTTGTCACCATCCCTACTTATTTGAAAGGGGGGTAGTTGAGGCGCAGAATTATGAAAGTTACAGAAGGTTGAGAAATCTGGCTTTTAGGTAAACAAATTATAGCATATTGATTAATCTTTTAGAATGCAAATAATATATGGCATCTGAAGAGATGTATCATACAATTGTAACGCATCATATTCTCGGCGCATTTTCCGTGGAGTACGCAAAACCCTTCTTTGTCCTTGTTGCTGCCATCCTGACCTCTCAAGGTATTCTTCAATCAACCTGACATTGCCAATCAGACCTCCAGATTATTTACGAAAAAAGATGAAAAAATAAACTCTATTTTTCCTTTTTATTCTAACTCGAAAAAGAAGAACAAAGAACTCACATGCTGCATATTGACTTTTGGGAAGCCGCCAATTCACGATCTGGGAAAGAGTCGTCAAATCTGTAGCTTAACCACACATACAACTCTAGGACCTGCAATGATCACAAATGCGATGCTGATTAATCTCACTTTAGAAACAGTTTCGAGACAGCGGCATGCCAAAATGGAATCTAAATAATCACTGTAGAAACTAGGAACTCTCCGGAAGTAACGGTTGCCTGAAATGGCAACAAGTGTCTAGTCCAACATTTTTCCAAAAAAAGCTCATCTTGCATGCACACAGACTCAATGCAGCCCACTGAATTATGTAATGACATGTTAGGCCCTATACAAGTATAAAATTATGGATCAATGAGAAATGAGTGCTAGACCAGTGATTGGGGGGTGGGGAGGGGGATTTCTAGCACAGAAAACCACTTTAGTTTGCGTTTCAGTATTTGAGGTGGTAGTCTATGCTATGGTATGTTGTAGCATCCTTGGAACTCCCAAGTTTGATTTTTAACTTGGAAGTTTATATAATGCAGAAAAGAAACTGCCTTCACAACAGAATAGACAATGCACATGTTTAAGAGCAAAATAATTTGTGATTAGAAAAACATTGACAAGATTTATATTAGTGCTGGTATTGACTGGCAAATTACAGGTATTTGTGATTAGAAGAACATTGACAAGATTTTTAGGTCACTACTTTAGTGACCTAAAAAGTCTTATATTTCTTTACAGAGGGAGTAATTTGCTAGAGAAATAAAATAGGGAATAACCTTGTGAACCGATTCAAGCTCCTGGAGTTGATTGTGTGTTGTAGGCACCCGCAGTGTTCCAGGTGTAAATATTTCTTTAAGCCGAACTATGCCTTTCTTTGCATAATTTTCTGCAAACTGCATCTTGAAAATTTTAGTGAAACTGTTTCCTAATTCTACAAAAACATACAAATAAACAATAGAGGTAGAAATGTTTGCCTGTGTTAATCCTTGAGTAGATATATCATCCCTCACATCCACTGGACTGCAGTATGAAGTGTCAGAAAGTGATCAGGATGCTAGATAGGCGACGATAGATTAGAACAATAGAATCTAGAAAAGGCATATGTTAATACTGGGATAGATTGTAAATCACCTTTGACAAAAGATGTACTTATCACGCAACGCAAGAGGCAACTCATCAACAATAGCAGCAACTTTCTGTTAACAGTGGGAGGAACAAATGTGACTAGATAAAATATTGAACCACAATTCAATAGCAGAAATAAATCTAGCTTACAGTTACAAAGTTCACTATTAGTCTATCGATATTATTTCAATATAATGCTAAGTTATTGCCTTTTTAAAGAAGGCAGTCAACCAGTTTGTGCTTTTCTACCCAGGCAATCTTATTTACATTGTTTAGATGTAGCTTGTAGAAATTGACCAAACAAAGAAAAAATGTGTTTCTTAATGAAATAAAATACCAGCATATCTTCGCAATCGGCAATAAAATAGTCCGGAGACAGTTTAGCCTTGTCCAAGAAACGTTCCTGCAGCAGAATGAAAAAAAGGTAACACATATTTCTGAGTCCTGTCCAGAGGAAATAGCTGTAAATACACACGAAGCATTGAGGTTCACTCAATGGGAGAGAAGAAGATAACACATTACTGAAAAAGAAGTACATAGAGAAAAAGTAAAATCCAATTTATAATTGTTGAGACTTGTGAACAAGCAATGTCAAGCTGAAATCCAAACAAATATAAGATACCTCAAAATATAGCTAAATTATTGTAGTGCATAATTGATCGCACCAACCACAATAATTGTTGAGTAACTCCCTGCCCCATACAAACTGGCACAACAAAATTGCTTTCATCATTAACTATTTTTTACTGTAACATTTAGCTTTGGCATTGACAAGTAACATGTTATAGAAGTATGAAGCTGCTCTGTGCTTGAACCAATGCATTTCAATACGAAAACGATGGTACTTATAGCTTACCAATATAGGGTGAAGAAAGTCAGTTCCATGTAATCGTGAATACACGGACAATAAATCAAATGTGGGAAAAAGTCCAGCACGCTGCAGATGAAGCAATGCAGCATCTGTGGTTAGCTTTTACAAATACGAGTCATACATAGCTTCTTGAAGTTTCATCATATAATAGCAGTTGGATTCATTATGTTGCTCAGTAATGGGTGGGCACCTCTATAATGGGAGAAGGTGACTTCAGGGATGAGTGTAGTAACGGGAGATCTTCAGCATCTAGACAGGTCACTTCGCCAACTGGGAATTTAGACCCATATCTCCCAGCTCTGCCTACCAAAAGAATAAGACATGCAGAACAAGCTCAATTCACAGCTCAAGAGGGCTGTGTAATAAGGGAAGAGAAAACTGCCAGGGGTAAAACGACTGAAAAGCAAACATAATACCAGCAATCTGTTTGATCTCAGGCACAGTCAGCTCCCTGGTGCAGATACCATCAAACTTCTTCAGTGTAGAGAAAATAATTCTAGAAATGTTCAGATTAAGACCCATTCCAATAGCATCGCTAGCCACTAGCACATTAAGGTCACTGGCTTCATCATTGAACATTGTCGCCTGGAAGCTTAGGGAACAGATTAACAAATTTATCCATAACAATCATGCCATCATGGAGAATAAATTACAACAAGCAACAGACTGAATTTATTGCCTACAACTATTATTCGCGAACTTTTAATTCTGGCTAAGAGTTGCGGGCATGTTGTATTAATAAATTATATAGAAAGAAACAAGTGGTGTTCATTAAAATTCTCGCAAATAGCAGGTACAAATCAACAATATAATAACTCAAAAATCCATGTTCCAAACATTGAACAGTATGCTCAATTACAAAGCACTTAAAGCAGCATTGATAAAATGGGTTTCGTAATTGTAAAAAAATGCTTTATTATTCAGATTGTTGTAATTTGTAACTCAACCATCACATACCATATTAACTTTGTTAATCAAAATTCAGCTATATGACACTATATAATGTATATCAATGACTCAATGAGTAGGTTTAACAAATTAAATGTGCTGATATGCATGTCAACATGTTCAAATGGAAGGTGTGATATTTCACCTTACTCTAATTAGATTAGGACCTACAGATATATGACAATGATTCAATGAGGTATATGTTCTAATACTAGTATGATGGGGCATACCCAAATAATGTATTACAAATTACCTGTTTCGTTCGAGTTTCTGGTGGTAATGAGCCATAGACTACAGAGCAAAGATGATTTCCCGCCATTTCAATTTTTCTCTGCATGAAAGAAAACTTGCAATATAAGGGTAGCTGAAGCTCTGTATTTTACTTTATCTGGCAGATGTCTAATTTTAATAAAAATATAGAGCCCTCTAGTCCATAAAATAACAGAATGATGCATCAATGTCATGTATTCTTTCTTCAAAGGAAAAACATTGTCATGTATTTGGGCACGCAACCACATACTATTGGTATAAACTAAAAATGGTAAGTACTATGAGCGCCAAATTCTCCTTTAGTTAGGCTAGGAAGCGCAGGATAACCGGACCAAATCTTTGCACTGGAGTACTGGCGGCCCTGGCTTAACTGGTTCTTCTGGAAATAGTCATTGGATTGCATTTTAATTTTCACTGCTTACATTTATTGGGAATATTCAACCAGCATGTATCATGAAAAGGTGAAAGGAAATAGAGATGCTTGGATGGATGGTTGCTAACTACAAAAACAGGTTTCATCATATTGCATTTACGAAAAACAGCTGCGCTGGTAAACATGTTACCAGTTGATCATGTCACATAACTACCATTGCTACTGCAGCATGACATATCAACTATATTATTTAGTGAGTACCAATTGTGTGACCTCCCCTCCCCCCTCCCCAAATTACTTTGGCACGGATGTACTTTTGTTTCCTTCACTGAGCACAGTACCAAGAACCAAGATCAGCTGTAATTAACTCCTGGCATGCAGATATACAGTCTCCAGGCATAAAAAAGTTTGACTGCCAAGGTCAAATAATTGTTCCTTCCCTTTCTTTCTGGGTATTAAAAAGTGTGGTGTTCAAAATTTAAAATTGGATAGAGAGCTAAACAGCTCTTGATTCAAGGGTTTTTGTCATACATGAGTATGGAGAGTTTTGATCATTTCCAAATTTACATGTTGACATCCAATTGGGCTGATAGGGTAAATAAAGTTGAAATTCGAGTTTCTGATTTCCCCCAAACTAGTGAGACTTTCTCAGTTTTCTTTTCTATGACCCTCTAACTTTATGACATGTTCCCAAAATAATGAACAATTGCTGGAATATCACTTGAAGAATACCAACCTTAAGCTTATATATCTCACGCCGTGAGAACGTTACCATGCAATCTCCTGCCTTGATGTTTGAAAAAGACGCAAGTGTAGACTTCAAAGGAACCAAAGGAGATAGTCTCTCATAATATTGAATCTGTTCAGCAACATAGACCCAACATGTTAGGATATTTTTTGACTATGAGCATGTTAGGATATTTGCTATGTGACATACTGTTCTCGAGATGTTTGCATCAGTACTCAGCAGAATTAGCACTAAAAATAACTACTCCCTCCCATCCATATTAATTGTCACTGCTTTAGTACAACCTCAGATAATTGTCGCTGCTTTAGTACAACTTTGTACTAAAGTTGTACTAAAGCAGCGACAATTAATATCAATCGGAGGGAGTACTACATAGCACGATGGGCAGGATAAGTTAATAAAACTCACTTGGAAACTGTCTGCAATCGTAGAACAACCTCACAACTCTAACAAAAAGAAGATCCACATGACCACACACAGTTTTCATGCAGAGGTCCAAAATTAGTATTACTACTTACTACTTACTACACCGGGTTGCAACCTAAATTTCAGGCGAAGGCTTAAAACTGGTACATGACAGAGCATTACTTGAGTAACAGGTTAGAAAGCATACCTTGGGCGAAAGCCTAAGATAGACTGATTTTGTTATCCCTGATTTTCATGATTCCATCATACAAAATTGTGTGTGGAAGTAAGATATGACCAGCTCAGAAAATCACTGTCTGCTTGAACTGGGAGACAATTTGGAAACATGTGACGTGATATTTACTACTGTTTCATCCTACCTATATTGAGTAGTTACATCGTCTTACTCTTCTTGTACAAAGGATTAAATTCACTGTCCATGTGGGAAAAAATTAATTTCATAACTAGTGTATTATCCTGGCAGAGGAACATAAGTGCGAACCTTAATACAATTCAATTTGACAACTATCATATGTTTAGAAGACATTACATACTGGGTACATTAACAATCATCAGAAATTACGCGAGTTTTGGTTAAATTACCGTAACCACATCATCAGTAGCTTCAAGCAATCGCTGAATAATAGGGACAACAGCTGGGTCACCACAAACATGAAGCTCATCTGAACAAAGCCCCAGCAGTGCACGTGTAAATGAACAACCCCTTGTTCTACAGCCAACCATCTACTACGTCAAAGCAAATGAAGAAAGAATTATGAGGAACATTCCAAACAATATTTCGTAGACAGTTTAAGGTATGGTTAGTTGGATGGTTTATTGAAAAAATAGCTTGATAGGTCTCAACTTTCTCATATGTAAATATCAATAGACACTAGTTTAAATAATAATAATAATAATAATAATAATAATAATAATAATAATATTGTACAAATATACATTTTTCTAGTGAGTGCATAAAATGTGGATCACTACATACCTGAATTTCATCAATAACAGCGCACTGATACTCAGTCGTCACATCAGCCATCTCAACCGTCACTGAGCTATGCTTTGCACCTTCAATTTCTTCCCTTTCTTGTCCAGTAGTCAAGTTACAGGGAACATTAGCTTTGTTTAATCTTTCTGCTACCTCCCGTGCTAACAATCTTAGAGGTCCACAGTACACACCTACATCATTTTGTTAGAAATAAGAGCAGTAGTCATTTAAACTGTATGCTCTTTCAGTTTGACTGGGTAGATCAAAACAGTACCTGAAGAGCTTGCTTCTAATCGTTTGAGGGCATTATGTGTTTTCCCACTATTTGTAGGACCAACATGCAAAAATACATTGCGCTTCTTTTCTCGGGCATTCGGATACCATAAATGAGGATGCCTGTTACTCAAGATAGCACAGAACTTAATTCAAGTCTTTATGGGACAATGAGGAAAACAGTGTTTACACCATATCTTGGCACACAATTAATCTCGAAAAGTTGGTGTGATGATTACAAACAACAACAAAGCCTTTAGTCCCAAACAAGTTGGGGTAGGCTAGAGGTGAAATCCATAAGATCTCGCGACCAACTCATGGTTCTGGCACATGGATAGCAAGCTTCCACACACCCCTGTCCATTGCTAGTTCTTTGGTGATACTACACCTTCATATCTCTAACTTCTTATTGACCCCCGTCCGACTATCGCAACTAGCACCAAATCATCCGCAAAGAGCATAGATATCTCCTTGTATATCCCTTGTGACCTCATCCATCACCAAAGCAAAAAGATAAGGGCTCAAAGCTGACCCCTGATGCAGTCCTATCTTAATCGGGAAGTCATCAGTGTCGACATCACTTGTTCGAACACTTGTCACAGCATTATCGTACATGTGCTTGATGAGGGTAATGTACTTTGCTGGGACTTTGTGTTTCTCCAAGGCCCACCACATGACATTCCGCGGTATCTTATCATAGGCCTTCTCCAAGTCAATGAACACCATATGCAGGTTCTTCTTTTGCTCCCTGTATCTCTCCATAAGTTGTCGTACCAGGAAAATGGCTTCCATGGTTGACCTCCCAGGCATGAAACCAAACTGATGATTGCTTACGCAATTAAACGAACTAAAATAGCATGTGCATCACTGTTATGTCACATATTTGACACAAGAATAATATTGCCTCCTTTTGTTTTCACTTAATTAATTAAATGAACCATACTGGATACCAGCATCCCACACTGGACGATTGTTTTAAGCAGGCAAGAAACGGATTCCCTTGAAGATATAGTACATTGGTACATAATGCACACATTATACACTGACAAGAATATGTAGAGAAAACTTGGATATTAGGTAGTGAAAGGGGAACGAAATTTATTCTTACGTCATATCAGTGAAATCAAACTTCCCAGAGTTGTGGTTGCCCCTCCAAAATTTTAAATTGGCAGAATTGACCAAGGGATGTAGATCATAATCGGAGAGAAGGCAACGGATATAAACATCTGTAGACAAAAAGTGTTACAAAAAAAAATCTTAGCATAATAGACCAACCTACCAAAGTTTTGGCACCATAAAGCATACTGCAGAGACTAACAGTCCACTGTGGCGAGGGCCATCTCCTGACTCTGCTTTTTCTATGTAGCATGGCAAGGAGAAGCTGCACGTGCGACTGATAACTCTCGGGGGTCCAATGTGCTTACAGAAGTGAATAATATTGTTCAAATCGCAGCAGACTAGGTTTCCATAGATGACATATTCACCCCAAAAAGAACTGCTTCCATTGTGTTAAGCAGTAATATCATAACCCCATAAAGGTTATAGTCCCTCCATTCAAGATGAAAGTTTCCAAGATGCAACTCTGTCCATTATTTTCAATATGAATATGTTGGTAAGATAAATTAAGATAACCTAATTGTAAGGTATCGAGTTAGCTTGGCTCGGCTCGGCTCTTTAACATAACGAGTTGAGACATGAACTGAGGTCCGCTCTCTTATCTCATGAGCTAACTCTGTACTTGTTAAGCTCATTACACAGGTTAACAGCAGAATATGCATACATTAAATCTGCCCATCTCAGTGCAAAAAACATGTATCTATACACAAGATGCATGGATGCTTATGTATGCCACCATAAACATGAAGTACAAGAGAACAATTTTCCCCAATGTAACAAACAGAAAAATCAGAGGGAAAAAAAAGAGTTCAAACTAATGGTCAAATTAAAAGAAGTTCGATTAGACGCTTTCTTGGACGTCTTTTTGCAACCGACAAGTACTCTACATAAAGATAAATCCATAGCTATACTCTATCCATCAGAACAATACCCAGCCACAATCCCCTCTTCCAAAAGTGAAAACAAATTTTTACTAGGTATATTCCCCTTGCGTAAAGCCTTGGCGCAGTGGTAAAGCTGCTGCCTTGTGACCATGAGGTCATGGATTCAAGTCCTGGAAACAGCCTCTTACAGAAATGTAGGGAAAGGCTGCGTACAATAGACCCAAAGTGGTCGGACCTTCCCTGGACTCTGCGCAAGCGGGAGCTACATGCACCGGGTTGCCCTTTTATAGTCCCCTTGCGTAGGTTCAGCCCATCATCAGATAGAGCGATTCAGAAAGAAAAGTCGCCTCGTCCATGGAGTTTGTCTGTCTCCACCACCAGTGTTGGGCGTCGGCCGTCGGTGACCTGATAGCTTATCCTAAGTTCTGAACTACAGACCTCCTCCCCCGAGACCTCGATCCCCTTCTGACCTCCATCTCCGCTCTCGGCCGGCGGTTGGAGTGGATGCATGCGGCATGCCCACGGCTCACCGACCAAGTCCGCCCACACCGGCAAGCCACGCGCCGGCGCCCGCGGCTTCTCCACATTTGAAGCCACACCGCCCGCACGCGGCTCGCCCATGCCAGCAGTGCACGCCGAACCCGAGGTCATAGCCCACTCGCCCTGGACCCTGGTGTTGGTTAAGCATGTTCAGTACCCCCAAGTTGATTGACTGAAATTTTGATGTCCACTCCCCGTAGTGTTCACCCCATCTATTACGGCTGTGGTATGTGCTTGAAACAGCAGAGGATGCAGTCATTTTTAAAAGAAAGGGGATGAGGAAATTGTTGAATCTCCATCAGCTCCTCATGATCTAGCATTGCTTGTCATTAGGGTTGGTCTTTTCTGTTGGAGCACCAAAATTAACTTACCACAGTGCCCAGGTTTATGTGAACTTGTCATATCTGATTTATTTGTGCCATCGCGTGAACAATGATATACTATATCCCTTATATTGTGTGTATGACATGGTCAATTGGTCATCTCTAATTACCCCATTCTATTCTATGATTCAGCGCCTTTTCTTCCATTTCCCCAGACAATTGACGCATTGGCTGACCCGACTGCTCCTCCAATTAAACATGCAGCACGAAGCTGACCTCCAAATGGACACCGATCGGCGACACCATGACACCGCATATCGCGCGCCCGGCCTCTGGCATTCCGCCGAACACACACCGTGCGCGTGCGCCAGCGGACATTTACAGCAGCTCACGAAACATCATGGACGGAGCACGCACAGGAGTACAGACAGCACGCACAGGAACCCAACAAGCCGTTCAAGAAAGCGGGCACTGACCATGGCGGCACGACGACGAGAGCGCCCCCCGGCGCAGGAGCGCGGCAACTGCCATTTCGCCGTATGCTCCCCTCGACGGCACAATTCAGATGGCGGGGCACCAGAACCGGCTCCGCGACGAGGGGGGCGAGGGGAATGTGCACTTACGTGCGGAGCACGGCACGTGGGGTGGGGTGGGGTGGGGTGGAAGACGGAGACGGCCGTGGCTTTCGCCGGGAAGCGAGGCGGCGTGGGAGGCGGAGATGCCGCCCGCGGTCGCTGGTCAAGACGGTTCTTCGCGTGGTCGCCAAGGCCGGAATATTCCGCCCCACCCGCATCTCGCTCGGCCCAGTTTGCTCCCGAAGCGGGCTTCAGCTCCAACTCCTCGAGCCCGTATCCGACTCGGGCCCGTCTTGCAAGCGTCGTCGCTCATGGGTAGTCCTCGTCCAGTCCATATCGAGCCGGGCTCGCTTCGCGGCCCGGACACGCCACCCCCATCGGCTTCGTTCCTCTTTCGCTTTCGTCTTCCTCTCCACCCAAGTCAGTCGCCCTCGCCGCGACGCCCCGCACCGCCGGACACGCCACCTCCGCCGCCGACGCCGCCGACGGGATCGCCGCGAGCATGTGAGCTTTCCTCGAACTAAGCAGGAAATCTCGCGATTCCTCCGTTGTTTGCTTAAGGGTTGGTGGTGCAGGACGCAGGCGGAGGCAGATGCCGGCAAGGCGGCCATCCAGCGCGCGCTGCGGGCGCTGCGGCAGCGGCATCTCGTCGAGGAGAGGGCCCACCGCCCCGCCATCGAGGCTCTCAACCGGCCCTTCGCCGCCCACGTAAGTACCAATCTCTAGCCCCTTGTTACTGATCTTGCTAGCTTGGATCGAATCGGGCCAATTTGACTTCACCAGTGAACGCGCATTCGAGCCACATAAAGTCTCAAAAAGAATGTGCTGATGGGGTCGGCTGTGTGAAGTTGATTGTTCCTCTGTCGCGGTGAAAACAGTGACTGCTGCTTAAGTAGGACAATCACAATGTCGAATAGTTTTACTAAGTAATCCACGAAAATAAGTATTAATCCTTGCACTTGGAGCTTCTGTGGCGCCTTCTGCGTGTAGTGACTGGTTTGCTGACCCTCTTTGTAGGCTTTGGAGTGGAAAGAAAAAGCCGAGAAGAACGAGTTGGAGCTGCAGCAGTGCTACAAGGCTCAATCCCGGTTGTCTGAGCAGCTCGTTTCCGAGATAAACGAGGCGAAAACGTCCAAAGCGCTGCTCAAAGAGAAGGAGGCGCTGATTACGACTTTGCAGAGTGAACTTCAGCAGACTAGGTATTGAATGTGATGGATAGTTCTGCTGCTGTGTTTAATTGAGTATATGAACATTGCCGTTGATGTCCGGATGAAACTTTTGCAGCGAAGAGAACGTACAGCTAAAGCAGTCGCTTGAAGAGAAGACAAACGCTTTAGATCTTCTCGTTCAGGAGCACCAGGCGGCTAAAGCCGAACTTGAACGGGTGCTAAGAAAACTGAAAGCTGTGGAGCATGAGAACACGCAGCTGGTCGAGCGATTGATGCAAGCGAAGATGGTGGAGGCAGAGAAGCTTAACGAGGTACCCTGTTGTCTCTTTTTACTATTGCTAAGACTTCACCGTTCCTGTACAAGCTATCGTAAATTCAAGATTGTTCAAGGATTACGCTTGCCTATTAAGCACCTGTTAGGCCCACTAAGATGACACAGAAAAACAAATCTTCTCCCCTGTTAATATTTCCGTACCATAGCCCCCAGTGGATCTAGGATGAGATACCTCAAGTACCAGCATGCTTAGTTGTGTACCATGACATACAACAAGAGCTTGCTGTACTATATTTGGTGATCTTTCGCTTCAGTCTTGATTTTTATTGTTAAAATACTTCAGCTCTTTAAGTTTACACGATAACAGTAGTGCTCCTTTTATCCATGAAACTTCGACTCTTTTCGGAATTGTATGTAATGTTGAAACTCTTTTGCTTCTGTAGCAAGAGTGGAAATAGGAGAACTAAGAGCTTATTGATTTATGGTTGTTTTAGCTGTCAGAGATGTTTTATTTAGCAGTATGTCTTGCATAGATAGCTGTGCCCATAGAATTTGTATATACCAAGAAACTGCTGCTTTAACTGGTGAGAAAATTGTTCAGGCCAATGCGATGTACGAGGAGATGGTCCTAAAGCTAAAGGCAGCTGGGCTTGGCGCTGGCGGAATACAACACCATGCACAACAAGAAGCTGATGGCGTCATTCGTCGATCCGAAGCTGGGTATGTCGACGTCATGGAAACACCAATCCCATCTACATGCAGGATCACCATCCGTGCTCATGATGGTGGGTGTGGATCTATAATATTCCAGAATAACACAGATAAGCTAATCAGTGGTGGCCAGGATCAAACTGTCAAGATATGGTCTGCACATACCGGTGCTTTAACCTCCACTCTGCAGGGTTGCTTGGGGACTGTCAACGATCTTGCTGTGACCAATGATAACAAGTTTGTGATTGCGGCCTGTAGCTCTAACAAGTTGTTTGTATGGGAAATTAATGGGGGGCGTCCTCGTCACACTCTGACTGGCCACACAAAAAATGTCTGTTCTGTAGACACAAGCTGGGTGAAAAGTTTGGTCATTGCTAGTTCATCCAATGACCGCACTATCAAGATCTGGGACCTCCAGACTGGCTTCTGTAAAAGCACCATAATGTCAGCAAGCAACCCCAATACACTAGCTTTCATCCATGGTGATGCCATTTGCTCAGGTCATAGGGATGGAAGCCTAAAGTTCCACGATATCCGCAGTGGAAAATGCTTTGCCACGGTAGCAGCTCATGCTGATGTCAGCTCGATCTGTGTAACCCGGGGCAAAAACCATGTTCTTTCAAGTGGGAGAGAGGGTCTGCACAAGCTTTTTGATGTTAGAATGCCGACGGAGGTAGTGGAGATTTGTGGAACATTCAGGGCCCCGAGTAACAGATTGGTTGGCACCTGGGGCAGAGCTTGTATAAGCCCGGATGAGAACTGCATAGCGTCTGGCTCCTCTGATGGGTCTGTTTGCGTATGGTCGAGATCGAAGAATGAGGGGCCGACCATCCTAGAGGGCCATTCACTGCCCGTTGTTACAAGTGCATGGTCTGAGTTTGGACCTCTTGCCACCGCTGACAAGAATCATATTCATATATGGGCTTGAGACCTGTGTTTTCCTTTTGGTCGTTCAAACCAGGATGTGGTGAGTTTCACCTGAAGGTGTTATTGCTTGTCCACCGCCATTCTTGAGGACACTCGTTTGCATGTAAATGACTTAGTTAGTGTCTAATTCAATTGTAATTATCAAAACTGACAGCACGGTACGGTCATCTGCTTTCCTCTCGTTATGTTTTTAGGGGATTTCTCTGTCATCTGTTGCTGGAAAATTGAAGGGTTTGTGGGAGTTCTTGGACACAATTCAAGTTTCTGCAGTGTTTAACATGAGCATTTGCTGATACATCCCTGGGTTCTTATCTCTTATGGCAAATTAGTGGATGTAACCCTTTCGCGACAGCAGCTTGCCCAGCCAACATGGAGGAAGATGGCATTGGCTTTTTCTGGTTACATGCTTCCTCCAAACTAAGTAAGTACTGCAGATTGCAGCATATGAATACACTATTTTTAACTCAGTTGTTGTCTTCGTATGGAGGTTCATGTAGTCTTGCCAGGTTCAGCTTGATTGAGATTTGGCAGGCTAAGATGGGATGGTCTTGGATGCAATGTTTCATTTTGTCAGATGCATGATGATGAACCAGAGCAAGCTCTGAATACTGAACAGTTGTGTTTTTGTTTTTGTGAGCAGTGCTAGATCAGGCGTCGGTTGGGCTCAAGATCTGGTTCTGTTCATTCCCAGACTCTGCACGCTTCTTTTTCTTGAGTACAATATCAGAGGGTTGCGTTGTGGATGATGCAGGAGGCCGTATGTCTGTCAAACAACTGCAACTTGAGTGCTGCTAGATATGACCTCCAAATCCAAATTTTGCTGCAAGTAAAAAATGTTTCCCGTGAACAAATCACATCCAATCAACAAATATGTATACACTCCCTCTGTAAAGAAATATAAGATTCTTTATATCACGACTTAACCATCCTAGAATAATTTTACAGCACAAACTGAAGCTAAAAATCCTCTAAAATCCCTGTCCAGTTGCTCTACTCTCGCTGTCACCGATCATCACATACTGTACAAATTTGTTCTTCACAGCCCACTTGATCTATCTATCTATCTGCCCTGCAAGAAAGTGGACTAAGAACTCATTAGATGCCCACCACGGTCCACATCAGCCGATTCATAGCAAGAGTGCATTGATCAGCGAACCACCCTGTGGTTGGATGGTTAGGCCATTCCCAGTGCTTCAAGGTGTACAGGTACTAAAGACGCCACATAGGCAAAAAAATGATGTGGCAAGGCAATTAAAGAGGATAGAGAGCATTATGATGATCCCAGAAAGAAACGATGCTAAGCACGCGGACCTATGTAAAATGACTAACAACTAATACACGAGGGAGTTTAATTATTAAACAATTTCATGAGGAAACCTTAGCTACAAAAGCTAAGCACCTTTGCATTGGGGAGACTAATTGCTAAGATTTTTAATGCACTTAGCATCTTATCTAAGCCCCCATGCATTGGAAGAGGCCTAGAAGGACTGTGGTATCCTTAGCCCACCAGAGTTCAAATCCTAGGGCTTGTATTTATTCCTGGATTTATTTCAGGATTTTCGGCGATGCGCATTTAGTGGGAGGAGACGTTCCCGTCGACAACGAGGCGCCTACGGTGACTTTGTAAATCTTAGGATGATATGTCGCCTCAGTCTTTCGGAGGTGCTCAGAGGTGCTCATAGGATAGGGTGTGCGTGTATGCGTTCATAGGGATGAGTGTATGCGCGTGCGTTTGTGTTTGTACTGATGTTCAAAAAGAATGCATTGATCACCAGAAAGAAAAGAAAATTAAGAAAGAGAAATTGGTGATGGGGAAGCGGAGTGGGCATCAATTCCATCGGCGTCACGAAAAAGAAACTGAAGCACAAGTCGAGATGGGAGCGGGAGGCGATCGGATCGGATCAGATGAGACGAGAGGGGGCGGGGCCCGCCGCCGCAGTGGTTCGCTGCAACCGTATGCCAAATCCGGGCCCCTGACTAGGACAAGGCACCACCGTGCTCTCAAGTCTCTCGAGTGGCCAGGGCCCGGCGCGGGGGACATCAATCATTGCCATGGCCCACGGCCCATGGCCCTGGCCCTGTTTTCTGCTACTGCTGCTGCAAGAAACCGCCAATTATTGGAGATGCAGCGAGCATCTTGCAGCAAGGCTAGCTGAGGTAGAGTAGAGTAGGGGAGTGGCCTGGCTTGATTGATTTGCAACTAGTAGGAGTAGCTTCATGGGAAATGGTTCCAAGATTCTGATCACTGGCTCTGCCCAGGGCTCGAGAAATTCAGTGCATTTTTAACGTTCATGTCATTCAGAAGCTACTACTCTGATCACAATCTCCGGTAGCCAAGAAATTCGGTGCATTTTCAACGAACAATTCATTCATAAGCTACTAATTTTACATGTTCGGATGTGATCTTACTCTGGTACAAACATGCTGTTGGAGCAAAGACATGGAATTCCTATATTACAGACAAAACCCAATCCGTTTGATCATCTGATCGAGGAGGCATCTGCCTGATCATCTCATCGAGATCGATCGATCCAAGAACAAAATACTGACAGCATCAACAGGACTTACTACTTTACCGGAGCACGCACGCAAGCATCATGGAGGGATTGCTACTATCGGTGGCATGGGCATGGCGTCACAGGCTGAGGAAGCCTCTGCCCTGGCGCGCCGGCGCCGGCGGCGGGCTCTCCAGCGCGCGGTCGCCCTCCACGACGCGGTCGCCGAAGATGTGCACCGTCCGCGGGTTGGGCCCGCGGGAGATGACGCAGGTGTAGTCCTCGGACGACGGCCCGTCGTCCTGTTCCTCAGCCGCCCCCGCGCGGGCGGCGCGCAGCGGCAGCCACGAGCTCTTGTTCTTGACGCCGAACTCCACGCGCCGGTCCAGGGAGGACGACCGCACCAGGGCCGGCGCCTGCGCCCTCACGGCGCCCCGGAGGACGTTCTTCCTCCGCTGGGCCTCGTGGGCGCAGTCCAGCACGTCGGCGAGCCCGTGCGGCCCCGCGCAACCGTCGCACCACGGCCGGCGCTTGGCCCCTCCGGCGTCCACGGCCGGGCCGGGCGACCCGAAGGCCGCCGACGCGTCGAGCACGGAGGTCGGGCTCATGGCGTAGGCGAACATCGCCTCGGGGTCCCGCGCGGGGCTCCCGATGACGACCGCGGCGCGGCCGCCGGCGGGGAGCGACGACGAGTGCAGCAGCCTCGGCGCCGCGAACGACGGAGCACGAGCAGCAGCACCCTTGCCGCCTCCACCGTCGCACGAAGCCGTGGGCGAGCTGCCGGCGTGCTGCGCGGCGCCGTTCATGGACCTGGACCTCCTCCTGAGGATCATCTCCTGGACCTTGGATCTGAACATGTCAAGAGCCAGCCTGACAGAACAGCCGAATCCCGGCGCTTCCCTCCCGGAAAGATCAAAGAACCGATCAGCAGCTTGCAGCAGAGAAGAGCAAGCTAGCTCAAGCTAGCTGGTGAATGGGGATGACGAGAGAGAGAGAGAGAGAGAGAGAGAGGTGTTGGAGAGGGCAATGGGGGCGGGTGGTGATCTTAAAGAAGGGCCGGGCCGGGCTCCCCCTCTCACACTCCACTGATGTCATCGTTGGTTTGGTTTGTGTGTGCTCTGCTTGCTTCCAAAACTGCATGTCCTTATCTTCAGTTTTACTACTGCCAATAGTATTTTCTTTTCTTTTATTTTCCTGATTGAAGAGAGTTTGCGATCGTTTTCAGTTTTCACTGGCATGTTTGTGTCTTGTTGTGTGAGTTTGTGTATATGTGTGTGGCGACGAACCATACCCAATTAGCGCTATGCACACAAGGACGGATTCCATGATGAATGGCAGGTGGATCTGCTGTCGACCAACAGGAGGTGCAGCAGAATGCGCCAATTCACCGGTGCTGGGTCACACAAGATGCAATCATTGTTCCCGTTCCAATAGAAAGATTCAGCGTCCCAAGATTAAAAAGAAAAACAGGATCCTATCTCACCACCAATCGACGCGTTATCCCTCCTTCCCTCATGACCCCGCGTCCTTCGTCGTCGAGGATCACTGTTGGGTGAAGCCTGGTCAGTACCGGTGGCGGCGGGGCCTCTCATGGGTGCCACTCGCCTTCTCCCTCGCATCGGAGTTGTTCTCTTCCGATGAAGCTATTGGCGGTGAGGCGGCGAAGTTACGGTGACTCCTCTGCTTGTTGGCGGCGAAGGTGGTGTGGGCACCATCTGGTGGTGCTGCATTGGCGGCAATGACAACATTGGGGTTTGGGGTCTATCCGCTCCTGAACTTGATCTGCCCGGCATGGCTTGGTCTGTGGCTGCTGGCAAGCGTGGAGATGTTGAGCCTCCATAGTTGCTGGGCACCGGGGTGGTGCAAGGCGCCGCGGTGGTGATGGCCATTTCTAACGTTGGTGTTGGTGGAGCGCAGTGACCAAGCTTCATCGGTAAGGTGTTGCGACGGCGGTGGGGTGAACAAACATGGGCGGTGTGATCCGTATCGGTGGGAAAGGATGTAGGAGTGCAACAATTTAGATGAAAGTTGTGCTCGTCTTCGGTCGGTGCCAACGACGATGGCGCACATGAGTATCGTTTCCCCTCCTAGGAGGTGTCGATGTGATGTGTCGGCACATCGCTCTCTCTCATTTGGTTGGTTGTCTGAGGGCAAAAGCCTAGGTTCAGATCCGGATTTGTGTTCATTTGGTGCTCGTCATTGTTCTGAATTGTTCGTTAGGGGCGCGATGTATGTCATTGCGGGTGAGGTCCAAGACGATGACTTTCTCGGGGTTGTCCGAGTGCCGCCACCCAACTGCCATCTCTTTTAGTTAGTCAAGGATAGTTGGTGCATCAACAAGTATACTATATTCGTCCCGGTTTATTGGTCCTTTTCGTATTTTGTGTTAAAATTTGATCATAGATTTAACTAACAAAATGTTAATGCATGTCATAAAAAATTACATCGTTGGATTCGCATTTGAACATAGTTTCGAATGATACTATTTTCTACGACATACATTAACATTTTGTTAATTAAATCCATGGTCATAATTTGACAGAAAGTATTAAGGGGACCAATAAAATATGACGGATGTAGTAATTTGTTTGGAGTTGTTGCTCTTTGGAGATGTCCGGTGTTGGTCGAGGCTTTGTGTGTCAGTTCAGTACATGTCATTTTGCGTTGGGGTTGTTTTGTGTCTGTAGAGCAGACGTGGTGTTTGCTACTCACCGGACTCTGGTGGAAGCTTGCCTGAATTTCTTGAATTTTAAAGCTAAAGGCATCTTTAACGCTGACCTTTAAATCATTCGCATCCATTTGGACCGTACGGTCCGGTCGTGTTTTGTCATTCAACAAGGTCGCGTATCAATCCGCACGGCGGTCCGAACATATTTTCTCCCGTAAACCGAAGAAAAACATGGGGCTTTGTGGGCGTTGAAACAGGACCCATGCCTGCTTCTGACCACCCTGGCCCACCCAAACCCCCTCCTCCCTCGCCCGCGCGCGTTCTCGCTCGGCACTAGCTGCCCGCATTCATCTCGATGTAGAGCTACCACTCCACATTGAAGCGGGCACAGAGCGGACACGAGCTTTCACTGCCTCTGCCATTGAAGCAGCGCGCAGGCCGAGGGCGCCGCCCACAACGCGTCTCTGATACGTCTCCAATGTATCTATAATTTTTTATTATTTCATGATATTATATTATTCATCTTGGATGTTTTATATGCATTATTATGCTATTTTATATCATTTTGGAGACTAACTTATTAACCTAGTGCCCAATGGCAGTTGCTGTTTTTTCCTTGTTTTTATCTTTTACAAAAAATCAATACCAAACGGAGTCTAAACGAAATGAAACTTTTTGATGATTTTTCTTGAACAAGAAGACACCTAGGAAGCTTCGGGGGAAGACCAGAAGGCCCACGGGTGAGCCACAAGCTCACCATGCGTGCCCTAGGGGGCGCCCTATGAGCTTGTGAGCCCCCCGTGGCTCTTCTAACCTTAATCTCAGCTCTATAAATACTCAAATATTCCCCGTATACCAAAGGGCACGCCAAAAAAACTTTTTTGCCGTCGCAAGTTTCTGTCCTCATGAGATCCCATCTTAGGGCCTTTTTTGGTACTCTACCAGAGGGGAGTTCGATCACGGCGGGCCTCTATGTAAGTGCATCTAGTGCCACCCCTAGTTGGTTTTGGAGTATTGACGACAAACCTAGTTGAGGGACTAATGTGTTTGTGAGAATTGCAGAATAACACAGGTAGAAGTCCCTCATTGATTCGGTTTTCCTACCAGAGATGACCCCTAAAATGTATGAAGACATTGAAGTCAAAGGTGGTATGTGAAGATATCCACATTGATGACTATGACAAGAGAAGACATCGCATGAAGACTATGGAGCTCGAAGACTTAGATCTTTCGTAGTTCTTTTTCTTCTTTGTTGAGTCATAGGAACCACCGTACTGTTAAGTAGGGTCCAAGAGAACCAGTCAGAATGACTGAAGTGATGCTTAACCAAAATCCTATGTCTTCGAGTGAAGACTATGAGAGCGAATCTTGTCCAGAGTTGGACAAGTTAGCTTTGCTTGGAGCCCAAGTAAAGTTGCCGTGTGTGTTTGAAATCTGACCGTTGGAACACGTGTCAGTTCCTTAGTGACCCAGGGTCATTTCGGACAAATCAGGTCGGGTTGCCTAGTGGCTATAAATAGCCCACCCCCTACAACCATAAACGGTTGGCTGCTTAGAGTTAAAGTACGGCTGTTGTCGTTTGAGAGCAACCCACCTCGAAGCCTTTGAGAGAGAATTCCTTGCGAGGATAAAGTCCTAACCACCCAGAGCCAAAGAGTGTTAGGCATCACTTAAGTCGTCCTGTCTGTGTGATCTGAAGACTTATTACACTTGAGGACTGTGAATTCTCCAGCCGGTTAGGCGTCGCGTTCTGAGCATCCAAGAGTCATTGTGGATCGCCGGTGAACGAAGTCTGTGAAGGTTTGGGAGTATACCTTGAAGACTTACCAGAGTGATTGGGCGAGGTCTGCGTGACCTTAGCTCAAGGGGAATACGGTGAGGACTAAGGGTTCCGAGCTGCGTGTTCAGGACTGGGTGTCCGGGAATGTGTCTCCTCAGGTTTAAATACCTAGCCGCCCTAACCAGACGTACAGTTGTCACAGCAACTGGAACTGGTCCAACAAATCATTGTCTTAAACGAGTCACTGGTTTCATCCTTCCCTTCCTTTACTTACCATTGGTCCTTGTGAAGTCATTGCATGATTGCATTATCTTTTGTCTTCACTGAGTGACTGCTTGTTTTGATTGCTTCACAATATCTTCCTACCTGATCCTTACTGCCTAGCTACTATAAGTCATTGTGCTTTCACTTCGTTGATTACCTGACTAAGGTTTGCCTAGTGTAGTCTACCTTCCGCTGCGTGGTAATAGGTTTACTTCTATCGTTTGTCTTCAAAACTTCCCTGTTTAGAAGACTTTCATAAAAATTGCCTATTCACCCCCCCTCTAGTCGATCACTAGCACTTTCAATTGGTATCAGAGCTAGATACTCTCTTGTTCTGTGTGATTCGGTTTAACCACCTGGAGTTTTAGCTATGTCGACTGCAGGGATAATTAAAGTCTCCGCTGCGTGCCCCGTCTTCGATGGAACTGAATATCCCTACTGGAAGAATAAGATGCGCATGCATCTTGAAGCCATTGATGTCGACCTATGGTATGTCGTCAAGAACGGCGTTCCCAAGGCTGGAGAAGGTGTCACTGTTGTTGATGTCAAGAAGTTCGTTCAACTGGACTCTACTGCCAAGAATATCATCTATGGTCATCTGACCAAAGGACAGTATGGCCGTGTGAGTGCGTTGGAGACTTCCAAGCTAGTCTGGGACTGGCTCTCCAAGGTCAACGAAGGCGTCTCCACCCAGAAAGATCAGAGAATCAGTGTCCTTCGCAACCTCTTCAACCGCTTCAAGAGAAATGACAATGAGAATGTCCAGCTCACGTTTGATCGACTCACTGACATCACAAATGAGCTTCAAGCCCTCGGCGCCACTGAGATCACCAAGCATGAAGTCGTCAAGACACTCCTGAGATCACTTGACAGTTCGTTTGACACCCTAGCCCTGATGATTCAAGAACGCCACCCTAGCCCTGATGATTCAAGAACGCCCTGATTTCAAGACACTCGATCCGTCTGACATACTTGAGAGGCTCAACACACACGAGTTTCAGCTTTTTGAGAAAAGAGACATCTACGGTCCCAGCTATGGGCGAACTCGTGCCTTGAAGGCAAAAGCTGTCTCCTCATCCGAAGAAGAATCTGACAGCAGTTTTGATGATCCTGAAGACATTGGAAAGGAGCTTGCTATGCTTGTGAAGAAGTTCCAAAAATTCACCAAGAAGAAAGGGTTCAGAAAGTCTTCACGATCAAACTCAAGGAATGATGAAGTTTCTACTCATGACTACAAGAAGAGAACATGTCACAAGTGCAAGAAGCCTGGCCACTACATCTCTAAGTGTCCACAGTGGGACAATGAGAACAACAAGAAGAAGAGCAAGGAGTATGACTCTGACGACAAAAAGAAGAAGAAATACTCAAAGTCTTCTTCCAAGTCTTCCTCAGAGTCTTCATCACACAAGAAGAGCTCATCTGGCAAGGCACGTGCGTTTGTTAGCAAGGAAATGGATTCTGAGGAGGAGTCTGCTTCTGAGGAGGCGGAGGTGGAGTCTGAGGAGGAGTCCGATTCTGGCGTTGCGAGTCTGGCTACAGCATACGTTGCCAAGTCCATCTTCAACACTGAAGACAATGACTTCATCACTGACACCGATGCAAATGACAAGGACTACTCCGCTCCTTCCTACTGCTTCATGGCACGTGGTGCCAAGGTAAACACACGCACTACTCACTGTCAAACATCCAGTGACGATGAATCTGATTGTGATTCCAAACCTAGCTACAAAACACTTGCTAAAATTGCAACTGAACAACAGAAAGCTATGGAACACATTCAAAAACTGTTAGACAAAAGCGATGATCTGTTAGACGCTGAAATGACTCGATCTCAGTCCTTAATTGAAGACATAAAAAATCTTCACGTTAAGTATGAGGAACTTGAAAGTCGTCATGAAACGCTCTCAACAACTCATGAAAGGCTGTCCTATGATTATCTTCAAAGGAAGCAAGACCTTGAGAAATTGAGAGCGGCTCATGGAGATCTTCAAAAAGAAAATTAGTCACTTCGCACCAAACAGATCAGTTCAGCTCAGGAAGGATTTGAACCACCATGTCTTAAATGCATTGAGCGTGATAACGCTACTTCTGTTGCTGAATGTTCTACTGCTGCTACTGTTGCAATATCTTCACCTGTTGATGTGGTAACTAACCCCTTTGCTGAGGATACCACTGCCATTGCTGATGAGAATGCTAGGTTGAAGACACTGCTTGAAACAGGGATGTACAAAAGTCTCAAAGGGCATCAGACACTATGTGATGTCCTCAAAAGGCAAATCCTGAACTGAAACCCTAGGAAAGAGGGTGTTGGGTTCGAAAGGAAAATGAATGCCGATGGCTCTTACTGGAAACCTGACCAGTACCCCAAAACCACATGGGTTGCTGCAAAGGAACCTTCAGTGGATCCATCCACCCTATCTGGCTTCACTTGTGCTAATCCCATTGTTATTGATGAATCCTTTGATGCAAACTACAAACTGTTTAAGAATCAGAATGGTGAAGTGTTTGCCAGGTATATTGGTACTAACTGCAGGAATGGACCGCCTATGAAGAAGATCTGGGTGCCGAAAAGGTGTTTGGAGAATCTTCCTGTGAATGTCATCATGACACCACAGGTGAAGAAGACAAACCGCAGACCACAGGCTTCATATGGTCCAAAGGCTTCATACAGACAGAGGTCTCACCGGAGTCGCACTAACGCAAATGTTTTGCAGGGAAGCCATACTCAGGCCTATGAATATGAGCGCGCTTCATCAAACCGCCATGTTCATAAGACCAAGAACTATTCTGCTTATTCTTATGAGTACTATTGTCCACCTGCAAGACTTTTTGCTAGGGCTCCAAAGCCAAAGTTCTCAGATGCTGCACTTAGACTCATTGCTTCAAAGCCACCCTTGAATATGTGGGCGGCTAAGAAAGCTTAACTCTCTTTTGCAGGGAAAGGTCTCCAGCAAAAAACCAAAATCGTCTGACGCTATTGCTGGGGACCTTAAACATCTTGTAGGGTGCAAGATCAAATGCCCAAATGGTCTTATTATGTACTTTGTTCCTGAATCGCTTGCTACTCGCCCTATCAGTCCAAATCTTGATCTAAGCTTTCATAACCCACTGGTTCATCAAATGTTTTTGCTTCACAATTCTCTTCGTGAAGCCTACCCCCCTAACTGCATTGTAGGGTACGACACCAGCAGCTTCAGAATGGATTATTGATAGTGGGTGTACCAATCACATGACTGGCAAGAGAAGCCTTCTTATGGACTCAACCTTACGTCCATCCGACAGAAGTCACATCACATTTGCTGACACTGGTAAAAGTAAGGTATTGGGTCTAGGTAGAGTTGCAATCTCAAAGGATCAACACATGGATAAAGTCATGCTTGTTGAATCCCTTGGCTTCAACTTAATGTCTGTCTCAATGCTTTGCGATTTAAACATGATTGTGATGTTTGGAAAATATCGTTGCCTTGTTCTAATGGAATCTGACAAGTCTCTAGTGTTTGAAGGGTATCAGAAAGATGATTTGTACGTGGTAGATTTCTCAGCAGGACCACAGCTTGTCGTATGTCTTCTAGCAAAAGCTTCAGAATGCTGGCTCTGGCATCGGAGGCTAGGGCATGCTGGCATGAGGAACCTGCACACCCTTGCAAAGAAGAAGCATGTCATAGGCATCGAGGGCATCAAGTTCAAGAAAGATCACTTATGCGGTGCCTGTGAAGCAGGAAAGATGACGAGGGCCAAGCATCCCTCCAAGACAATCATGACAACGACTCGACCCTTCGAACTGCTCCACATGGATCTTTTCGGTCCCACTCATTACTCAACTCTTACTACTACTGCTTGTCTCTATGGCTTTGTCATTGTTGATGATTATTCTAGATATACTTGGGTGCATATAATCCTCTACAAGACTGAACTGCATGATGTCTTCAGACGCTTCACCAATCGAGCAATGAACAACTATGGCGCCAAGATAAAGCACATCAGAAGTGATAATGGCACTGAATTCAAGAACACTGGCCATGATACATATCTTGATACTTTGGGCATCACACATGAATTCTCAGCTCCGTACACGCCACAGCAGAATGGCGTCGTCGAACGCAAGAACAGAACACTCATTGGGATGGCCCGAACGATGCTTGATGAATACAAGACTCCAAGAAAATTCTGGCCTGAAGCCATTGATACTGCATGCCATACAATCAACCGTGTTTATCTTCACAAGCTTCTGAACAAGACATCTTATGAGCTCCTTACTGGCAAGAAGCCAAATGTCAGTTACTTCAGAGTATTTGGCGCCAGGTGCTGGATCAAGGATCCACATCACACTTCAAAATTTGCACCAAAAGCACACGAGGGTTTTATGCTTGGATATGGAAAGGATTCACACTCCTACAGAGTCTTCAATCTCTTTCATTATAAAGTGGTTGAAACAGTGGATGTGCGGTTCGATGAGACTAACGGCTCACAAAGAGAGCACCTGCCAAATGTGCTAGATGAAGTTCCATCCAGTGAATCAATCAAACTTATGGGAACTGGAGAAATCATACCTTCTGAAGCTCAACCTGAAGAGGAACTTATCATCTCCGCACCTGATTAACCTGAAGATAATGCTCAGCCTGAAGACAATCCCTCTAACAATGACAATGATCAGCAAGAGCAAAATCTTTACCCTGTACATCCTCGTGTTGCCAATGAAGTGCAGATTGAGAGAATAATTGATAGCATAAACGCACCCGGTCCACTCACTCGTTCAAGGGCAACACAACTAGCAAATGTCTGTGGGCACTTCGCATTCGTCTCAATAACAGAACCCAAGAAAGTTGAAGAAGCCTTCATGGAACCTGAATGGATTCAAGCTATGCAAGAAGAGCTTCAACCGTTTGAGCTGAATAATGTATGGGAACTGGTTAAGCGTCCTGATCCTCGGAAGCACAATATAATAGGCACCAAATGGATATATCGCAACAAGCAAGATGAGCATGGTCAAGTTGTCAGAAACAAAGCTCGTCTCGTTACTCAAGGATATACTCAAGTTGAAGGGATTGACTTCGATGAAACATTTGCTCCTGTGGCTCGACTTGAAGCCATACGCATACTACTGGCCTATGCAAATCATCATAACATACTTCTATATCAAATGGATGTGAAGAGCGCTTTTCTCAATGGCAAGATTTAAGAAGAAGTGTATGTTGCACAACCGCCTGGCTTTGAAGATCCAAAACATCCTGACATGGTATACAAGCTCAACAAGGCACTGTATGGCCTCAAACAAGCCCCTCGGGCTTGGTATGACACACTCAAATACTTCCTGAAGAGCAAAGGCTTCACACCTGGTTCCCTCGACCCACTCTCTTCACGAAGACATACGATGGTGAACTGTTTGTGTGCCAAATATATGTGGATGACATTATCTTCGGCTGCACCAATCAGAAATACAGTGAAGAGTTTGGATATATGATGCAAGTGCAATATCAGATGTCCATGATGGGAGAGCTGAAGTTCTTCCTTGGTCTTCAAATACGACAGCAACACAACGACATCTTTATATCTCAAGAGAAGTATCTCAAAGATTGCCTGAAGAAGTTCGGTATGCAACACTGCAAAGGCTTCACGACGCCAATGCCAGCAAAACATCATCTGGGTCCCGACGATAATGGTAAAGAGTTCGATCAAAAGGTATACCACTCCATGATTGGTTCTTTACTTTATCTATGTGCATCTAGGCCAGATATTATGCTTAGTGTTTGCATGTGTGCTCGATTCCAAGCGGCACCAATGGAATTGTATCACTTAGCTGTGAAGCAAATTCTTCGATATTTGGCTTACACCCACACTCTAGGATTATGGTATCCAAAGGGCTCAGAGTTTGATCTGGTTGGATTCTTGGATGCTGATTATGCTGGTGACAAGGTGGATCGCAAGTCTACATCAGGCACATGTCATTTTCTGGGACGATCACTTGTATGTTGGTCTTCAAAGAAGCAGAACTGTGTATCTCTCTCCACTACTGAATCTGAATACATTGCTGCTGGATCTTGCTGCGCTCAGCTTCTATGGATGAAGCAAACACTCAAAAACTATGGCATTCATCTGAAGCAAGTACCACTCTACTGCGACAACGAAAGCGCCATCAAGATTGCCAACAACCCAGTTCAGCACTCGAAGACAAAGCACATTGAGATCCGTCATCACTTTCTCAGAGATCATGTTGTGAAGGAAGATATTGATATCATACACGTCAACACTGAAGAGCAATTGGCAGATATCTTCACCAAGCCCTTGGATGAGAAGAGATTTTGCAAGTTACGGTGTGAGCTAAATATCTTGGAATCCTCAAATGTCCTGTGATCAGGCACGCATCCTAACACTTATGCGTATTGATGACTTAGATGTGCAACACACGAAGTAAAGTATATCTTCAATCAATGAAGACATACATTCTAAGTGTGAATACATTAATGAGGAATTTGACTTCGGAGCGCCACAATAATTGTGCGCCGTGTCCGGGTCTAATACTTCCTATACTGTGGGTAACACCACCACCAAATGTTCTGTTTGAAGTATTTCACTCATGGCGTTACATTTGCTATGTCTTCACATTTGGTTTGACTTCAATCTCAACATGTCTTCATGATTATCTTCATTATGTTGATCATATATATATATATATATATATATATATATATATATATATATATATATATATATATATATATATATATATATATATATATATATACTAGTGTTCTGTCCTCTACAACATTCACTTATAGCTATGTCTTCTTGTTGAATCTTTTGAACTAAGTGAATGTGATCGGACCCTAATCTCTCTATGCTTTCTATCTCAAACTCTATCTCTCCAAATCATATGCATTCTATTGAAACTGTCGAATGTCTTCTCTACGTCCTTGTCAGTGGACGATACAGAGACAAACATTAAGTCCGTTTTCAATGCTAATTCCTTCACCTGAAACCCGGAGAGGTGGGAACGACCACCCGACAATCCAGGCGTGCGTGGGAACGTGGAATAACCTCTGATATGCTGCATGATGGCCACGTGTTCCTCAGCTGTGAATCGCCAGGGGCACCTGTGTAATAACACTGAGCCGTCCCTGTCCCTATAAATACATGGCTCACCTCAGTCATTATCCTTTCTTCCACTCTCGCACGAACCCTAGCGCCACCGCTAGCCCTCGACGACACCGGCGACGAAGCACTTAGCTGCCGCAACCTCTCCGACGCCGTCTTCATGCCGATCGCGGACATCGTCTTCTCCGCCGTCGTCGTAGGTGTCCTTCGTCGCCAAGTTAGGGCACGGACGATCGAACTGCTCGGCCTCCTCTTCCACTCCGTCTAGTAGTTTCTTGTGTGGTAAATAAAACTCCCTTTTTACGGCCTCTTTGATCCTATAGATTCGTCACTTTCTACCACAAGCAGTTTCTGTTCACACAAGTTGGATCCACTTCATACTGCATCTCATATTATGCCTAGTATGTTCACTTATGCTTCACAAAGTAGTTAGATTCCTCACTTGTACTGATCTGTGGATTCGTACAAATCTGGAACCAACTCCTTATCTATGAGTGAATGTCTTCGCACGATGAGGTCAATGTCTTCTAAACTAATTTATCTTCAAAATCTTCTGAGAATGCATATGACCTCTTCCCCTTCCCTCGCACCTTAATGCTGTCACAGGTACATGTCCGTGGGAGAATCCCTTGGTTCTCATAGTCTGCATTCATTTGCAGAATTCTTACAACATCACATAAATTCTCCCGAAGCCAGTTCCTGTTTGTCCAGCAAGCGAAAGCCCTTGAAGCCTTTGAACGTATTGAAGCCATTCAGTTTAAAGTTCATGGCTGCAGAGAAATCAGCAAGGAAGGGTGGCAGAAAGCGTCGAGGTGAGACATCAAGAGATCTGCCCGATGACCTCTCAGAACTGTACAAGACAGATCCAGAAGAGGATTACAATCAGTGCAAGACACGAATCCAATGGATTCGACGATATTGGGCAGAACGGTGGTTCAAGTACAGATTTGTGACAAAGGAATATGCTGAAAAGAATGCCATCAAGCGACCATGGGGAGACATCCTATACAAAAATCTTCAACCCAGGTCCAGAGATGAAGCCATTGAACAAGGCTTCTATCCCTGCATGGTCCATGGACCACAGCCTGCGGATGCTGACCCATCGTCACTGCTATGGTGTCGTGACGACAATCTATTCAAGCGCAACTTCCAGTTTGCCCAGAATTCGGCGAAGTAGAACAAGAAGTCTTTGGGATTAGACTTCAACCCTGGTCCCTCTGCTCCCCATGCCGATGGGACCCACGAAGCTGAACCCAATCTTGTTGGGCCCTTCTACAACCTGGAAGGTCTCATCACTCATATCGTGGTTCAAGGGACAACCGTGTATGAGCCTGCAGATGTCGCTGAATCAGATGAAGCACCTGCAGTGCCGAAGCCAAAGAAACTGAAGCAGCCTAAAGCTTCAAAGCCTGCCTCAGCACCAAAAATCTCACGGGCGAAGCCACTGGCTACTGCACCTCCTGAAGACAGTGTGCAGTCTAAAGATCTGTCACGCATCTCCAAGCCTCAGAAAGTCAAGATGCCTCTGCCACACACCAGCCAAGAACTGACTGCTGCTGCTATTCTGCGCAACGATGCCATTGATCTATCCAGTGATGAAGATCTTGCAGATGACACTCTTGAGCAACTGATCAAGAGCAAAGAAGAAGCAGAAATCTTCAACAATTTGCCTCTCTTTGACATGGCAATCATCCACGACTTCATCGATGAGTGGTTTGACACGCCCAACCTCAGCTTTGAAGATCTGCAACTTCCCATTGGCCTCAGTGTTGCCTTCCATGGTGCCATTGCTTCAGAGTTAGCTATAGCCCAGCGCATCATTGAACTGAAGCAGAAGATTGACTTTGAGAAAGCTCAGTTCAAGAAGCATATGGCCAAGCTCAGCGTGCAAGAGGTCAAGAACTTCAAGATCATGCTGCACGAGCTCAAAGAAGCCTTTCTCAAGAAGCGTGAAGAAGCTCAAGGCTCTCGTGAGCGCATGAAGAGCCTGGCTGACAAGTGTGTGCAAGCCTACAATGAGGCTGAGAAGCGCAAGGCCCTTGGGCGTCCTGGCATCGACCCCAGGATGGCTGCAAAGCAGAAGAAGAAGCCCACTATGGCCGAACCCGACGCACCAAGGCAGGAAGCATATCCCATTGTCTTCCCAACCAGCATGACTGGCTCGAAGCCAAAAGCCAGGTCTACTGCTTCAGAACTGAAGAAGACGAGGACTGCTGAGGCTGAAGCCAGAAAGAGGAAACATCCTGAAGCCTCTGCTGCTGCTCCCTCCAAGAAGAAGCGGAAGACCAAGAAGGAACGGGCTGCTCCCACAGAGCCCTTAATTGTTGAACCTATCTCCATGGTTCGCCCTGCCGCTGAACATCAAGAGCGCCAACTGACTGTCCATGAGCCTGCTTTCACAGAGGCTCATGAAGCTGAAGACTTTCCAGCAGCTGATCCCACTGCTGCTGAAGACATTGGTCACCATGACCATGTTGAAGATGATGCAGTTCTTCCTCAGATCAAGCACCAACAGGTATCATCACCTGTGCTTACGCGAACTCATCAGCATTGGTCGTCCTCTGACGCCAATTTCTCAGGATGCATCATGGGCTGATCACCCACAACAACAAGTCACACCACCCCGGCAAGAAGAAGAGGATGACTTTGAGGCCCAGCCAACTCCATCTCCAAAGGCATCACCAGCGTTACGTAGGCTTCGCAAAGGACCAAGGCCTCCAGTCTCCGAATCTGAAGCTAAAGCTGCTGAAGACATCCCGGCTGCATCAGCCGATGACACCCAAGAAGAAGAACATGTCCCCACTCCCCCAACTACCGACGAAGCTGTTCTCGAGGAGAACGTGTCTGTGCCCGACCCTCTAGCTCATCAAGTGGAGGTAGAAAATCTTGAGGCTGCCACCACCAACACCAATGAAGCCACTGACGTTGTCATGGCTGAAGCAAATGTGGAGCCTACACCAACCCAAGAACCAGAAGTCAGCGAAGCCAATGATGTTACTGCTTCTGTTCCTGCACCTGCTGCTGGTCCTCAGTTTGACTATCATATTGAGCATAGGCCTCAGGTACAAAAGCCAATGCCAAGGTTGCCCAGGTTTCCAGGTCCTACATCAGCACCTGGATCCTTCAATGTCAACAGCTTTAAAGCAGACAACACCTTCTTCAATAGCTCCAAGAACCCCTACTCAAGGGAACGAATATCTTCTGATCGGTTCTGGAGCTATCCGCAGCGAAGCTATTACTCCTGCATTCTGTACAATCAAGGTCGCATCTTCCCACATATGCGTCTTGACACCGAAGCAATAGCTGGTCTGCCCTGCTTGGAAGAAGCTCTGGACTGCTTCAAATAGGTTGGATTGTTGCCTTTCGTCACCGACCAAGAGCACTGGAACGAAGAGTTGCTGCTCTAATTTTATGCCACACTTCACATACGTGGTTACAACAGAGATCCGAAGACTTGGGTCCTTGAGTGGATGACAGGAAATGTTCATCACGAAGCCAAAGCCTTTAATATCATTGAGCTCACTGGTCTGCCCACTCCTGGAGATCTCTATGAACCTGGATGTCAACTTCATAGTGAAGCTATGGAGAGCATCTTTCAGAAGCCTGAACTGAACATGAGTCAGATGCTCAGTATGATGAAGCCTTTGCCACAAGACGCTGCATATCCTAAGGAGTTCCTTGTTGAAGACCTAGAGTATCTGCCAAGGACCATCTATCACATTTTAAGGCAAACTCTCTGACCCATCAAAGGACATTCCCCATATGCAAAGCTGGAAGGTGCAATGAAGACTTTGGTCTTCTATATTCTTCACGGCAAATGCTTCAACGCACAAGACTTCTTCATCTGCCAACTTGCTGCTTCAGGATCTGACCTTTTTGGCTTGAAGTTCTACGCTCCATGGATAAATGCGGCTGATCAAACTCCACTCAGCTATCTCATATCAGCCCTCTGCTCGCAATCATCGGATCTTTATGCCTGACATGGATATGTCCATTGAAGCCCTCTATCTAGAGCCTGCCAAGGAGCCTCTTAGTCTTCAGAATGCGGAGCATCAAAGTTTCTCTCAGAACATTGAAGGAGTTGAAGCAGTCACTCGTGTTTATCCTCTGGCTGGCACTACACGCGCACCTCATCGTGCCCTCACTGAAGCCACTGAAAGCACTATTGCCCAATGGCCCAAGAAGCGATCTCGTGTTCTCAATGACCGAGAGCTTCTGGTTGCTTTTCATCAGAAACATGATAGGCATCATGACTGGCTGAAGCGCCAAATGCACAGCCTCTTGGTGGATGTCAACCGCATTCGCAACATTGCCACCAAGAATGCTTTTGTTGCCCATGAAACTTGTCGGCGTACATGGAAAGGGATGACGCTTATGTGCTCTGAGGATGATCTTCAAGAGGATGGCTTCTCTGAACGTTTTAAGTTCGACTCCACACCTCCCCGAAGGGCTGTGCTATGACGAACTCCCTCACTTGAAGACTCTGAGTTTCCTTCCTCTGCGGCAACTGTGAATGCCAGAGTGATCGAGGACGAAGACGATGCTACTTCACCGCCCCCTCCTTCAGCACGCGTCGACACTGCCCCAAGCTCGTCTGCACTGCCTAACAACACCGATGACCTTGCTACTTCACCTACTCCTCATGGGAACGAGTAGATGCTCTATGTATTCAAACCTTTTTGGTCCTTACTGACAAAAGGGGGAGAAGCATATGAGTTTGATAGTCTTCAAGCGGGTCCATATGGGCGGTTACTTTATGTTTTGCCTAGTGTTTACAACTCTTGTTTTGATACATTTGGTTCTTTGAGTTGTAACACTTAAACTCTATGGTCGTCTGCTACTCATTTGCTACTTTGTGATGCGATGATAAATTCCGCATGTGCGACGATAAATTCCGCACTTAGATCATTTTGCAGACGTCCATTTTCCATTATGCATGTCATTATCTTCACATACTTTTCATGCATGATGAGTTGTCATCATAAGTTGAAGAGGATCTCCACAAGTACAACCTGCCATGTGCATTTGCATTCCAAAAGCAAATTACTTATATGCACATCTTCAGGGGAAGCCCTTACAACTTATGAAGACAATTCCTTATCCTTTACAATTTCACATATTATATTCCCCATTGAAAACTTCAACTAGTTTGTCATCAATCACCAAAAAGGGGGAGATTGTAAGTGCATCTAGTGCCACCCCTAGTTGGTTTTGGAGTATTGACGACAAACCTAGTTGAGGGATTAATGTGTTTGTGAGAATTGCAGGATAACACAGGTAGAAGTCCCTCATTGATTCGGTTTTCCTACCAGAGATGACCCCTAAAAATGTATGAAGACATTGAAGTCAAAGGTGGTATGTGAAGATATCCACATTGAAGGCTATGACAAGAGAAGACATCGCATGAAGACTATGGAGCTCGAAGACTTAGATCTTTCGTAGTTCTTTTTCTTCTTTGTTGAGTCATAGGAACCACCTTACTGTTAAGTGGGGTCCAAGAGAACCAGTCAGAATGACTGAAGTGATGCTTAACCAAAATCCTATGTCTTCGAGTGAAGACTATGAGAGCGAATCTTGTCCAGAGTTGGACAAGTCAGCTTTGCTTGGAGCCCAAGTAAAGTTGTCATGTGTGTTTGAAATCTGACCGTTGGAACATGTGTCAGTTCCTTAGTGACCCAGGGTCATTTCGGACAAATCAGGTCGGGTTGCCTAGTGGCAATAAATAGCCCACCCCCTACAACCATAAACGGTTGGCTGCTCAGAGTTAAAGTACGGCTGTTGTCGTTTGAGAGCAACCCACCTCGAAGCCTTTGAGAGAGAATTCCTTGCGAGGATAAAGTCCTAACCACCCAGAGCCAAAGAGTGTTAGGCATCACTTAAGTCGTCCTGTCTGTGTGATCTGAAGACTTATTACACTTGAGGACTGTGAATCCTCTAGCCGGTTAGGCGTCGCGTTCTGAGCATCCAAGACTCATTGTGGATCGCCGGTGAACAAAGTCTGTGAAGGTTTGGGAGTATACCTTGAAGACTTACCAGAGTGATTGGGCGAGGTCTGCGTGACCTTAGCTCAAGGGGAATACGGTGAGGACTAAGGGTTCCGAGCTGCGTGTTCAGGACTGGGTGTCCGGGAATGTGTCTCCTCAGGTTTAAATACCTAGCCGCCCTAACCAGACGTACAGTTGTCACAGCAACTGGAACTGGTCCAACAAATCATTGTCTTAAACGAGTCACTGGTTTCATCCTTCCCTTCCTTTACTTACTGTTGGTCCTTGTGAAGTCATTGCATGATTGCATTATCTTTTGTCTTCACTGAGTGACTGCTTGTTCTGATTGGCTTCACAATATCTTCCTACCTGATCCTTACTGCCTAGCTACTATAAGTCATTGTGCTTTCACTTTGTTGATTACCTGACAAAGGTTTGCATAGTGTAGTCTACCTTCCGCTGCGTGGTAATAGGTTTACTTCTATCGTTTGTCTTCAAAACTTCCCTGTTTAGAAGACTTTCATAAAAATCGCCTATTCACCCCCCCTCTAGTCGATCACTAGCACTTTCACTCTACATCAACCTTGCTTCCATTCCGATGATGTGTGAGTAGTTTAACACAGACGTACGGGTCCATAGCTAGTAGCTAGATGGCTTCTTCTCTCTCTTTGATCTTCAATACAATGTTCTCCTCGATGTTCATGGAGACTTGTGTGTTCCTCCTGCTGGATTGATACCTTGATTCTTAACTGAGGGAAATACTTATCTTTACTTTGTTGCATCACCCTTTACTCTTCAAGGAAAAACCAACGCAAGCTCAAGAAGTACCAGGAAAATTTTCTAGCGCCGTTGCCGGAGAAGTTCTCCATCAAGCCTACTAAGTACCTATCATAAACTCTCATCTCTTGCATTTACATTATTCGTCATTTGCCTCTCGTTTTCCTCTCCCCCACTTCTAAAATGTTTAAAAAAACAAAACATTTGCCTTTTTATTCGCCCTCTTTTCGTTCATCTTTTTGTTTGCTTGTGTGCTATATTGCTTGTTTTGCCATCATGTCTGAATCTGGGGAGGTTATCATTGAAAAAACTAGTAATAATCTTGAGAAAAAAATTGATGACTTTGCTAATGATGATCCTCATAAAGAAGAACCTACTATCATGCACACTAAAAACTCCGTGTGGGTAGCGGTAATATTATTGGAAAAGTGTTATCCAAGATTTCTTTTCTTGTGTCGGTACGTTACCTATGCTAGGGGGATCGGTTCTTAACAAAACTTCTAGTCTTGCAGATGGAATATCTTTACTTATATATAGTTGAACTTCAAAGAGAATTTGTTCACATGCATTCATGCATACAAAGTATGTTCTTAGAATTTTCTAATATTCATGATCCTTCACGTTATGCGTGTTACCACTATATTTCTAGCTTATGAATTTGGACATATTATGAAAGAAGCTAGTGAAATTTTTGCTCATTATAATATTAATGGTGGTTGCCCTCCTATATAGTAGATCCTCTTTAATCAAGAAGAGATAAGGATATTACAATCTCTAGATTATGCCGAACCTCATCGTCCGCGCCCGCGCTTCCCCGGCTCCCGCGCTCGCCTCCGCACCTCCGGCAGCTACACCGGCAAGCCGCCGCCGGAGCTCCTCCCATGGCGTCGCCCCACGCCGATGCGCCGCACCTCGCCACCCACGCGTGCCGCACTCTGGCCGCCTCGCAGGCCTTCCCCGCCGCCTCCTCATGTCGCACGCTACCAGCGCCATGCGTGGCCTCGCCGCTGTCGAGCTTCGCTGGCCGCCGCCCTGCACCGCCCGGGCCGGAGCTCCCCTCATCGCCCGTCGCCTCTCGGTCATGCTCCGGCCACGGATCCGGCCGAGATCCCTCCTCCGGCGCCTCCCCGTCCTCTCCGGCCGCCTCCCCGTGTCTTCCGTCCATCCTCCGGGGAGTTCTCCGGCGATCCTTGTTTTCCGCACCGAAACCCTAGATCTGAGGAGGTAGTTTTCTTCTAAGTCTTTTCCCCTGTGACATTTTATGCCTTGTTCATCATGCCACATCTCACTGCTCATAACTCCGATTCATGCATATGATATGTCGAAATGTTCGTCTCGTTAAGCTCTTCATGTTAGTAGCAATTGCATGCATGTTACTGTCCATATTGATGCCATTATCATTGTTGCAAGAGTGCTATAAGATGTTAAGTGCTAGTTCTTAACAGAACATGGTGATTTGTCATTTTTGTTGCATTTGGTGTGTGCATCCTATGAGCATGAGGTCTACATGTGTTTTGTACTACAACATGCCATCTTTACAAGGGTGCAAGTCTAGTATTTTTGTGATCTATGTGGTGACTAGAACAAACATGCAAAGTAGGCTATGTGATGTTGCTGTTTTCAGGCACTTAGGATCTTGCTAAGTCCTTTTCCTGATGTTATTTTGATGCCATGTGAACTTGTTGCTACCATGAGATCCATGCTTATTTTGAGATACTTCAGTAAGGATGTTTTGAACAAGTGGTTATGCTCTATCCATTCATGCCTCTTGTTGAAATTATGGAGTCCTGTAGCATGTCTTTTTCTTGCTCTACTTTTGCTATATATTGTTCCTGGCAGATTGTTAACATGTTAATCAATATTGCCATGTGTTTTGCTAGAGATCCATGCATCCTATGAACTTTATCTTGCCATGATTAGCATATTGAACATGTGTATTTAGTATTGGTAGGCTTGAGTTGTCATGTAATGCTTTGTGGTGAGTGACATGAGCTTGCAAAGTTGCTATCATGTATATGTTTCTGCCATGTCCTTAAATTTCACTAAGTCTGAATCTGTTTATAAAATTTGTTGTGCCTTTTTGTCTCATGATCAGTAAGGGAGTTTTGTTCTATGCATCTAGTAGAATCATTCCATGCCTTTGTTTGCTATGAGATTTTCCTGTAGAATGTTGTTTGCTTGCTCTAAACATTGCTTCCTGATGCTGTTTATGCCATGTTAGTATTTTCACTAAGTCTGTGAAGCTGAAATTTTTTGCACTTTTGTCATGCTTGTTTGAACCTGTTCTAGTGTGATTTAGCCGTAGCTCAGTGTTCATGTTTTGTCAAGCATCTCTTGTACATAACCTCCATATGCTTTGTTTCTATGTTAGAGTGCAGTAGCTTAGTTTGTTGTTGCATTCTAAGTGCCATCATGTTGTTAATCGCAGATTTGCGTCATTCTTGTTTTGCTTGCCATTTGCAAACCGTGCATCTGTTTCCGGTGATCTTTATATCGATTTCAACCGAAATCATCTCATCTTTCCAGCGGCATACTTATTTTGCCAAGTTGATGCTTTGTTCTTTTACTTCCGGAGCACGCATAAGCATTGCATATCATATCTTGCATATCATGCCATGTATTGCATCATGTTGCTTATGCATTGCATCGTGATTGATTGTTATTCCATTGCTTGTGTTCTTGCCTTGGGTAGAGCCGGGAGACGAGTGTCGGATTTTGGGTTCCGGCAGACCCTTAAGGTTCGAACACTGGGGTGCGCACGAAGATTACGCCTTCTACCTCCCCGCCTCGCAAAGATCTAAACTACTAAAAGAACTGCACAAGGGACACAAGATTTATACTGGTTCGGGCCACCGTTGTGGCGTAATACCCTACTCCAGTGTGTGGTTGGTGGATTGCCTCCTGGGGCTGATGATGATGAACAATACAAGGAAAAACAGCCTCGCGAGGGTCTGTTCCTGGCTGGGGTGATGAACTGCTAGGAGGAGTTCAGCCACCCTTCTCTTTCTCTCTCTCTTTCTCTCCCTTACTCTTACTAGCCAACCGAACGAACAAAACCCGAACCCCCTTGCTACGTGGGTGGCTGGTCCTATTTATAGCGGCCCTGGTCCTCTTCCCAAATATTGAGCGGGAAGGGGGCCAACAATGGCGGGCTAATTTGAAGGGGGACAACAAGTATCAACTATCTTGACAAAAGCAGTCTTCGCCTGCGCAAAGCTCTGGTGATGACGCTGTGTTGGGCTCCACGGTGACCTCCGTCTCGTAGTCCTCCTGGTCTTGGTCTCGTTGCACCGAAATGGCAACCTTTGCCTGATGCCTCGGTACTCCGCGGCTGCGCTTGCCCCCTTTGCACCAAAGAGGAAAGAAGGACGCTGCGCGCGCTGGCACCCGTCTGGCGCCTTGAGTCGTCATGGCTTGCCTCACGGGCACCTCGCGAGGTACCCCCGCCTTGATCTCTCCGCCTCCTCGCGAGCCAGCTTGACGAGGTCGTGCCTGAGGAAGCTCCGTGTCGTCCGCCTCGCGAGGCTTGGCCCCTCGTGAGGGTCTTGAGTCTTGTGTTGATGAAGATGGGCCATGTTGGGCCTCCTTTGAGCCACGCCGCAGGCAGGCAAGTCTGGGGACCCCCGTTCCCAGAACGCTGACAGTAGCCCCCGGGCCCAAGGCGCACCCGGACTTGGCCGTGCCGAGAGGCGATAGGGCAAGGGCGAAGCGCCGCGGGCCCTAACAGCTTGCGGCCTTGGGCGCCGCGTGGCGGTTGATGGGACGTGGGCGTCTCCACTTCCCCATGACGCCTCGGTGATCGTGTGAGTTGGACAAGTCCCTGCATGCAAATCGTGTCATGATTACCTATGATCATGGAGGCCGGCGGTTGGCCTTCGCCGGCTATAAGTACGGAACTGTGTGTGCCCTTCCAGTCCATTCCTCCTTGCTTCTCCTTCTTCCCGATCCTTGCTCTGTCTTGCAGCGATGGCTCCAATCCGCCGGTTCTCTGCAGCGGAGAAGGGGAAGGCCCCTCGAGAGGGACCAGACCCGCTCCCGCCGAAGAAGCGGCTCGCCCTTTGCAGCCGGAATGTGGAGGACCTTCAGGCGGAGCCGGGGCCCTGGTGCGAGCGGGCTCCGCCGGGGTTCCCACTTACCTTGTATGCCCACGTCGAGGGCCCCGAAGGTGTCGATGCCGATCGCCGCGGTCAGCGCCGTCGCCGGCGCCGTCGGGTCACGAAGGCGTGGGTTGTTCCTCCTGGGGTTCACGCCGAGGGCTCCGCCCAAGAGTTCGTGCTCCATGTCGCCATTCCTCTCCAGTCCTGGATCCATCTGCCTCCCTTCTTCACCTCTATCATCCCGCCGGGGGAGCCCCTAGAACTCTGGCTGCAGCACGCCGGCTGCAGTACCCTCGCGACCGAGGCAGAGGTCGTGGTCGCTGCCCCGAGCGAGGTCTACATGTCTCGTGGCTGGAGAGAGATCGCTCGGGTTTGCAGGGAAAGGGGCGTCTTCGCGGTCCACCTGGAGTACGATGGGGCTTCGGCGATGTTCTTCAAGGTCTTCGACGCGAACGGGCGACGGCTGGAGTGTTGCCCCGGGAGAGGTGGCCAGGACCTTGCCCTGGTGAGGGCTAGGCCCGTCGACCGCTCCCTTGGAGGCTCTGCAGGCGACGGAGGCGCCGGAGGATCCAGCGACTCTGGCGAGGTCTTCGCGACTCCGGAGACAAGCAACGACAGCTACGAGCCCCCGAGCCGGCACCGCTCCCGGAGCAGGGCGGGCTCGTCTGGCCGTCGCCGACCCTGATCTGGATGGGGTTGGCACCGACGCTTGATGGCCCACTGTTGATGATGGCGTCTTTTGCAGGAGTGCGTGTAGTTAGCATCCCTTAGGATCCATTCCCTGCGAGGAACCAAAATGCGCCCCATGGGGGCTTGTAAGGTGCCTATAGTCCCGTTTGTTAATACATAACCTTTGCTGCAGAGCTGTGCAAGTTGCTGATTCCGTCTTAGCTCAGTTTTCCCTTTCGAACCTCGCGAGGGCTTGGTGCTCTGCGCCGACAGGTCCCAATGCCAAGGCGGCGTCAGCCGTCGCTGGTATGCCAGGTCGCGATGCCGTGGTCAAGGCCAGGAGGTGAGCGACCCGGGGTCCGGTAAGAGCCCCTGAGTCATGATGCTCAGGAGGTCCCCTTTGGCGCCCAAGCAGCCGTCGTTCGACGAGAAAGGAGAGCGGCGTCGCTGACACGGAATTGCATTAGGTGCGTGGGTAGTGCTGCGATAGCTGGTGCTTTCGGGCGGTGACTTATCTCGAGAGTCGGGGGTCATTCCTGGTGTGCCGTCGGGTCCGCGCGTCGGCAGGAGCGGAATCGCTCGGCGAGGTCCTCGCGTGCCCCTTCTCCCCTGCCTTTGCTCCCCTTTCTGCTCTACGTCCTCGTGTCCCGGCCCTCGAGCTTGTCTCAGCCGTCGCTGGTATGCCAGGTCGCGATGCCGTGGTCAAGGCCAGAGGGTGAGGGCTGGAGAGCCAGTAAGAGCCCCGAGTCGCGATGCTCAGATACCCCCCCCTTTAATGTGCAAGCGGTTCACACGGGCGAGAGTGAAAGGGACGCCGCGAGGCCCTTGCCTGGTGCAACTCCCTTAGGGGATCCTGTAAACTCATCATAGAAGGGAGAAAAGGTTGCCATGACAACTATTAGTCTGCCGTTAGTTGCTTCCGAGGGGAGGTGAGGCACTGGAGGCTTGACGAGGTGGCGCCATGCGGGGCTGCCGTGGCCAGAGCTCAGCCATTCAGGTTTGTCGGCGTTGCAGGGATGGACCCATGCGCAAGCGTCGTGCCGTTGTGGGAGCAATTCCATCAGTTGGCGTCAGTTGAGCAGGCAACTAGATCAAACACGTTAGTCATGAAGGAGGGGATTCATTCAAACAGATGCTGGGGAGGTAGACGTTGCTGGGTCGTGCCCGAGCGACTTGGGGACGATGCAGCCCGAGGGGCGCCCCCAACAGAGCAAGCTAACGACATGAAAGTAAAAGGGATACATACCGCAAGGACGGACCCACAAGGCTTGGGGATGATGCAGCCCTGGGAGGGCGCTCCCAGCTGGAAATGAAACTTGTAAGATGTCACCTGAGGGTGTCGAGGGCGAAGGGGTGTTGGTGCAGCAGGCTCGGCAGGCTGCGGAAGCCTATCCTCACGAGCCCCCAGGCCCGGGGGCCTCGGGAGGCTCCGGAGGCACTGGTAGCTCTTCGCGAATCACCTCCGCCTCCGCCAGGGCTGCGGAACGCCTGTCTTCCTGAGCCTCCATGATGCCCCTCATGAGGCGCTGGCGCGTAGCAACCGCGCTCGGCAGGCCGTAAGGCATGCGAACGTAGCTGTGGGGCGGACCCCCGCAGTGCCCCACTCGCGAGGGCCAGAAGCGCTCCATGGTAGCGACTCGGTTGAGCCCTGGTACATCGACGCAGACGCGCAGCCCACCATCCTCGCCTAGATGGGGAGCCAGAGCCGGTAGACGGCGGCAACCTCTCATGATCCTTGATTCCTGTAGTTCTTGAATGGCCTTGTCGACGAACTCCTGCGGGTCTGACCTTCCTTGCCTTGCTCCTTCTTGAGGGAAACGTGCTTCGAAACACGCCTCCACGTGGTGCCCAAGCGCCTCCCTCGTGAGCCTGGCCAGGTCGGTGGCCCTCCAGGGGAGAGCCCCCGAGCCCTGCCTGAGGAGGGCGCCGGGCGCGCTTTCCTATGCGATGGAAGGAGGCTCCCCCTGGGCAGACGCGGGCCCTGAGGGGCCTGCCTCCTGAGGGGCCGGTCCGGACGATGTCTTCTTCTTCTTGGGGGTGGTCTCGGGAAGCCTCCTGCTTCTGCGATCCGGGTCTTCCAGTGTCGCGGCCTGAAAGGCTCGCTCCAGGGAACACACTGCATCCCTCTCTTCACAGGGCACCGTGATGACTCCGCCACTCCCTGGCATCTTGAGGATGTTGTAGCCATGGTGAATCACTGCCATGAACTTGGCCAGCGCTGGGTACCCAAGGATGGCGTTGTACGGTAGGCGGATGTGGGTGACGTCGAAGTCGATGAGCTTGGTGCGGTAGTTGTCGCGTGCTCCGAAGGTGACAGGGAGGCGGACCTGCCCAATCGAGACCGTGGAGCCGTCGGTGATTCCGGAGAAGGGCTTGGTTGGCTAAAGCTGGTCGTAGGGCACTTGGAGATTGTTGAACTTTCCATGGACAGGACGTTGAGCCCTGCCCCACCATCGATGAGGGTCTTGGTGACCAGTACATTGCTGATGACTGGGGAGCAGAGCATCGGGAGGACGCCAGCCATGGCTGCGCACTTGAGTTGATCCGCTAAGCTGAATGTGATGGCGCACGCTGACCACTTGAGAGGGCGCGTTGCTTCGAGCCTGGGGAGGGCCGTGTTCACCTCACGGGCAAACTGCTTGAAGATGCATTGGGAGGCTGGGGCTTGAGCTCCGCCCAGGATGCAGGCGATTGCGCGTGGCTCCTAGAAGCCCCCAGCCCCCTCGTCTTGATGGCGGTCCTCATTCCTCCTTGGCTGAGGCGGCAGTGGAGGGAGGCCTGCATTGCCTTGTGGGCGATCCTCACGAGGCTGATCCCTCCAGTCCCCCTCGCGAGGCAGGTCTCGCGAGCGATCCTCGCGAGGCTGATCGCGCCACCCTTGGCGCGGGCCATGGTCTTCCTAGCGTCCTGCGTTTCTTCCTCCTCCTCGGCCGTAGCCCCGATCGGCACGGTCGGGACGACGGCCGATCCTTCCTTCTCGCACGGCGCGGAGTTCTTGGCATTCGTTGGTGTTGTGGGTGTGGAGGTCGTGGTACACACAGTACCGGCTGCCCCAGGAGGACTCAGGCATATCCTTGCCCCGCTTGGTGTCTGGTTCTGCTGCAAGCACGGCAGCCCCCTTGCGCTTCACGTCCTTGGCCTTGGGCTTCTCCTCCTCTGGTTCTGCGGCAGGCAGCTCGAGGAGGGAGAGGCGTCCCTCCTCAGCCCTGGCGCACTTGGTCGCCAAGTTGAACAGCTCCAGGGAGGTGCACAGGTCTTCATGCATCGCCAGCTCCTCCTTCATCTTGACGTCGTGCACGCCGTCGGAGAAGGCCGAGATGATGGCCTCCTCGGACACCTTGGGGATCTTGAGGCACGCATTGTTGAAGTGCTGGATGTACTTTTGCAGGGTCTCTCCAGGTTGTTGCTTGATGCGGCGCATGTCGCTCACGGCGGGCGGCCGGTCGCGAGTACCTTGGAAGTTGGTGATGAAGCGGGTGCGCATCTGGTCCCAAGAAGAGATCGTGCCTGGAGCCAGATTCAGGAGCCAGGTGCGAGCTCCTTCCTTGAGCGCCATGGGGAACCAGTTCGCCATGACCTTTTCATCCCCGCTGGCAGCCTCGATGCCCAGCTCATAGAGCTGGAGGAATTCTGCAGGGTCAGTCGTGCCATCGTAACGAGGAGGCAGGTCTGGCTTGAACTTGCCGGGCCACGCGACGCTACACAGCTCGGTGGTGTAGGCACGGCAGCCTGTGGTGGCCATGAAAGGCCTCGGCTGCTGGAGAGCTTGGTCTTGAGGGTCCCCACGCGCTGCAGCCAGGAGCAGCGCGGGGTCTTGGCGTGCCGGAACTGGAGCAGGGTCGCGGCGTGCCGGAGCAGGGAGCGCCCGGGCAGCCCCTTGCGGGCGTAGGATCTCTTGGCAGCTCCGTTCTTGCTGCGCTAGCACCTGACGGAGCGGGTACCGCCTAGGGGCCACGCGCCTTGGATCCATAGCGTCTTCTTGGAGCGGAGGCGGCTGGTACACCACCGGAGCTTCGTTGCCCGCGCGTGGCGGGGTGTGGCGCAGAGGAACGGACGGCGAGGGAGAGCCCCCTGCGGCGCGGACAAGCTCGGCGACGCGGTCCAGCCACTCCTCGTAGACGTCGTCAGCGGGACGGTAGCGCAGGAGCTCGTTTGCTGCGAGGAGCGCAGCTCGAGCCTCCATGGGTGCGCGGAGCGTGCGGGACGAAGAACCAGCTGGTGCGAGCGATGGAGTAGCGGTGCGGCCGTCTTGCCGCACGGATGGATGCTGGGACGACGCTTGCTGCTCGCCCCCCGCCGGGCCGATTGCGGCGTTGATGGCGGGCGACGGGGAACGGTGAGGACGCCCGCCGACAGGCGCCGTCTGGGCGACGCGAGAAGCGATGGTGGCCCGGCGCTCGGCGCGGGCCCAACGAGCGTCGGACATGGATGCGACGGTCGGAGGAGAACGGAGCGGTGGACGACGAATTCCAGCGCACCCCTACCTGGCACGCCAAATGTCGGATTTCGGGTTCCGGCAGACCCTTAAGGTTCGAACACTGGGGTGTGCGCGGAGACTACGGCTTCTACCTCCCCGCCTCGGAAAGATCTAAACTACTAAAAGAACTGCACAAGGGACACAAGATTTATACTGGTTCGGGCCACCGTTGTGGTGTAATACCCTACTCTAGTGTGTGGTTGGTGGATTGCCTCCTGGGGCTGATGATGATGAACAATACAAGGAAGAACAGCCTCGCGAGGGTCTGTTCCTGGCTGGGGTGATGAACTGCTAGGAGGAGTTCAGCCACCCTTCTCTTTCTCTCTCTCTTTCTCTCCCTTACTCTTACTAGCCAACCGAACGAACAAAACCCGAACCCCCTTGCTACGTGGGCGGCTGGTCCTATTTATAGAGGCCCTGGTCCTCTTCCCAAATATTGAGCGGGAAGGGAGCCAACAATGGCGGGCTAATTTGAAGGGGGACATCAAGTATCAACTATCCTGACAAAAGCAGTCTTCGCCTGCGCAAAGCTCTGGTGATGACGCCGTCTTGGGCTCCACGGTGACCTCTATCTCATAGTCCTCTTGGTCTTGGTCTCGTTGCACCGAAATGGCAACCTTTGCCTGATGCCTCGGTACTCCGTGGCTGCGCTTGCCCCCTTTGCACCAAAGAGGAAAGAAGGACGCTGCGCGCGCTGGCACCCGCCTGGCGCCCTGAGTCATCACGGCTTGCCTCATGGGCACCTCGCGAGGTACCCCGCCTTGATCTGTCCGCCTCCTCGTGAGCCAGCCTGACGAGGCCGTGCCCAAGGAAGCTCCACGTCGTCCGCCTCGCAAGGCTTGGCCCCTCGCGAGGGTCTTGAGTCTTGTGTTGATGAAGATGGGTCGTGCTGGGCCTCCTTTGAGCCACGCCGCAGGCCGCAGGCAGGCAAGTCTGGGGACCCCCGTTCCCAGCACGCCGAAAACGAGTACGTGGACGAGGAACCTATTGAGTACGCTAACGAGGATCAAGCTTTCGACAACTCTGAGAACATTGCAGGCAAGATGACCATACCCTCGATATCACTTCTATCTTTGCTTGCTAGTTGTTCGTTCTATCGCTATGTCGCGCTACCTACCACTTGTTATATCATGCCTCCCATATTGCCATGTCAAGCCTCTAACCCACCTTCCTAGCAAACTGTTGTTTGGCTATGTTACCGCTTTTGCTCAACCCCTCTTATAGCGTTGCTAGTTGCAGGTGAAGTTGAAGTTTGTTCCATGTTGGAACATGGATATGTTGGGATATCACAATATCTCTTATTTAATTTAATGCATCTATATACTTGGTAAAGGGTGGAAGGCTCGGCCTTTTGCCTGGTGTTTTGTTCCACTCTTGTCGCCCTAGTTTCTATCATACCGGTGTTATGTTCCTTGATTTTGCGTTCCCTACGCGGTTGGGGTTATGGGACCCCCTTGACAATTCGCTTTGAATAAAACTCCTCCAGCAAGGCCCAACCTTGGTTTTACATTTGCCTACCTAAGCCTTTTCCCTTGGGTTTTGCAGACACAAGGGTCATCTTTATTTTACCCCCCGGGCCAGTGCTCCTCTTAGTGTTGGTCCAAACTAGAGCCCTTTGCAGCGCCACCTTGGGGAAAGTTGAGGCCTGGTTCTAGTTGTACAGATTGCTCATCCGGTGTGCCCTGAGAATGAGATATGTGCAGCTCCTATCGGGATTTGTCGGCACAGTCGGGTGGTCTTGTTGGTCTTGTTTTACCATTGTCGAAATGTCTTGTAACTGGTATTCCGAGACTGATCGGGTCTTTTCGGGAGAAGGAATATCCTTCGTTGACCGTGAGAGCTTGTGATGACCTAAGTTGGGACACCCCTGCAGGGTATAAACTTTCGAGAGCCGTGCCCGCGGTTATGTGGCAGATGCGAATTTGTTAATATCTGGTTGTAGAGAACTTGACACTTGACTTAATTAAAATGAGTCAACCACGTGTGTAGCCGTGATGGTCTCTTTTCGATGGAGTCTAGGAAAGTGAACACGGTCTTGTGTTATGCTTGAACGTAAGTAGTTTCATGATTGCTTCTTGATCATTTCTAGCTGCACGACCGTTGCATAGCTTCTCATCTTACTCTTACTTGCGAATGTTAGCCACCATATTTGCTTATGGCTTGCTGCAGCTCCACCTCATTACCTTACCCTACCCATAAGCTTAAATAGTCTTGACCTTGCGGGTGTGAGATGGCTGAGTCTTCGTGACTCATAGATACTTCCAAAACAGTTGCAGGTGCCGATGATACCTGTGCAGGTGATGATACCGAACTCAAGTGGGAGTTCGACGAGGACCTTGGTCGTTACTATGTTTCATTTCCTGATGATCAGTAGTGGAGCCCAGTTGGGACGATCGGGGATCTAGCATTTGGGATTGTCTTCTTTTATTTTGGTTCTGTAGTCGGACCTTGATTGTAGTTTGGATGATGTATGTTTAACTTGCTATTTGTGTGAAGTGGCGATTTTAAGCCAACTCTTTATCCCTTTCTTATTTAGTACACGGGATTGTGTGAAGATTACCCCTTGATACGTCTCCAACGTATCTATAATTTTTGAGTGTTCCATGCTATTATATTATCTGTTTTGGATGTTAATGGGCTTTATTTTGCACTTTTATATTATTTTTGGGACTAACCTACTAACCCAAGGCCCAGTGCAAATTGCTGTTTTTTTGCCTATTTCAGTGTTTCACAGAAAAGGAATATCAAACAGAATCCAAACGGAATGAAACCTTCGGGAGAGTTATTTTTGGAACAAACGTGATCCATAGGACTTGGAGTAGACGTCAAGCAACCAACGAGGTGGCCACGAGGCAGGGGGCGCGCCCTCCCCCCTCGTGGGCCCCTCCTGGCTCCACCGACCTACTTCTTCCTCCTATATATGTTCATATACCCCGAAAACATCCAGGAGCACCACGAAACCCTATTTCCACCGCCGCAACATTCTGTACGCAAGAGATCCCGTCTTTGGGCCTTTTTCGGAGCTCCGCCGGAGGGGGCATCGATCATGGAGGGCCTCTACATCAACTGCATGGCCCCTCCGATGATGTGTGAGTAGTTTACTTCAGACCTTCGGGTCCATAGCTATTAGCTAGATGTCTTCTTTTGTCTCTTTGAATCTCAATACAAAGTTCTCCTCGATCTTCTTGGAGATCTATTCGATGTAACTCTTTTTCCGGTGTGTTTGTCGAGATCTGATGAATTATGGGTTTATGATCAGGTCTATCTATGAACAATAATTGACTCTTCTCTGAAATATTTTATGTATGATTGGTTATCTTTGCAAGTCTCTTCGAATTATTAGTTTGGTTTGGCCTACTAGATTGATCTTTCTTGCAACGGGAGAAGTGCTTAGCTTTGGCTTCAATCTTGCGGTGCTCGATCCCAGTGACAGGAAGGGAAACGACACGTATTGTATTGTTGCCATTGAGGATAAAAAAGATGGGGTTTATATCATATTGCTTGAGTTTATCCCTCTACATCATGTCATCTTACCTAATGTGTTACTCTATTCTTATGAACTTAATACTCTAGATGCATGTTGGATAGCAGTCGATGTGTGGAGTAATAGTAGTAGATGCAGGCAGGATTCAGTCTACTTGTCACGGATGTGCCGCCTATATACATGATCATGCCTATATATTCTCATAATTATTCGGTTTTCTATCAACTGCTCGATAGTAATTTGTTCACCCACCGTAATACTTATGCTATCTTGAGAGAAGCCACTAGTGAAACCTATGGCCCCCGGGTCTATTCTCCATTATATTAATCTTCCGTCGACAAGTTATTTCTGGAATCGTTTATTTTTCAATCTTAACTTTCAATCTATATCATAAAAATAGCAAAAATATTTATCTTATCATTATTATCTCTATCAGATCTCACTCTCGTAAGTGACCGTGAAGGGATTGACAACCCCTTTATCGCGTTGGTTGCGAGGTTCTTATTTGTCTGTGTAGGTACGAGGGACTTGCGTGTAGTCTCCTATTGGATTGATACCTTGGTTCTCAAAAACTGAGGAAATACTTACGCTACTTTGCTGCGTCACCCTTTCCTCTTCAGGGGAAAACCAACGTAGTGCTCAAGAGGTAGCACCCCTCTTGCGACAAAACCACCATGCAGTTATGCCTCTAAGTCGTGCCTCGACACGTGGGAGATAAAGCCGCATCGTGGGCATTACATTTTTAGTAGCATCATGAATGAATTCAATAATATAACTATCACATATAGCATTCTTTTCATGATTCACAAGCATAGAAATTTTATTACTCTCCACGTAAGCAATTTTATTCTCATTCATAATAGTGGGAGCAAACTCAACAAAATAACTATCATGAGAGTGAGAATTAAAATCATGATGACAAGTTTCATGGTTATCATTATTCTTTATAGCATACATGGCATCACCATAATCATCATAGATAGCAACTTTGTTATCATAGTCAATAGAAACCTCATCCAAAATGGTGGATTCATCACTAAAGAAAGTCATGACCACTCCAAATCCACTTTCATCATTATAATCATCATAAATAGGAGGCATGCAATCATTATAACAAATTCCCACATCAAATCTTGGGGGACTAAAAATATCATCTTCATCAAACATAGCATCCCCAAGCTTATGGCGTCGCATACCATTAGCATCATGGATATTCAAAGAATTCATACTAACAACATTGCAGTCATGCTCATCATTTATACCAAACATTCTATTGAATTCTTCTTCTATCAACTGAGCACAATTTTCCTTTCCATCATTTTTATGAAAGACATTAAAAAGATGAATAATATGATGCAACCTCAATTCCATTTTTCTGTAGTTTTCTTTTATCAATCAAACTAGTGATAAAACAAGAAACTAAAAAGATTCAATTGCAAGATCTAAAGATATACCTTCAAGCACTCACCTCCCCAGCAACGGCTCCAGAAAAGAGCTTGATGTCTACTACGCAACTTTATTCTTGTAGACATGTGTTGGGCCTCCAAGCGTAGAGTTTTGTAGGACAGTAGCACTTTTCCCTCAAGTGGATAACCTAAGGTTTATCAATCCGTGGGAGGCTTAGGATGAAGATGGTCTCTCTCAAACAACCCTGCAACCAAATAATAAAAGTCTCTTGTGTCCCCAACACACCAAATACAATAATTTGTATAGGTGCACTAGTTCGGCGAAGAGATGGTGATAAAAGTGTAATATGGATAGTAGATATTCATTTTTGTAATAAGAACAATAAAAAACAGCAAGGTAGCAATTGATAAAATGGAGCACAAACGGTATTGCAATGCTTGAAAATGAGGCCTAGGGTCCATACTTTCGCTAGTCAATCTCTCAACAATGCTAATCTAATTGGATCATATAACCATCCCTCAAAGTGCAATGAAGACTCAGCCCAAAGTTCTTATCTAGCGGAGAACATAAAAAGAAATTGTTTTTAGCTATTCCTTCCGATCGATCTATCCAAGAGTTCGTACTAAAATAACACCAAGTTATTCTTTTTGATTGATCTATCAAGAGTTCGTACTAAAATAACACAAAGTTATTCTTTCTGATCGATCTATCAAGAGTTTGTACTAAAATAACAGCAAAGCAAATTCAAATACATAATACTCAATCCAACACAAAGAACCTCAAAGAGTGCCCCAAGATTTATATCTGAGAAACAAAAGACGAGAACGTACATCAACCCCTATGCATAGATTACCCCAATGTCACCTCGGGAATCCACGAGTTGAGTGCCAAAACATATCTTAAGTGAGTCAACATAATACCCATTGTCACCATGGGTATTCATATGCAAGACATATATCAAGTGCTCTCAAATCCATAAAAGTATTCAATCCGATAAAAAAATCTCAAAGGGAAATCTCAATTCATCACAACAAGATAGAGAGGGGAAAACACCATATGGTCCAACTATATTAACAAAGCCCGCAATACATCAAGATCGTGCCATCTCAAGAACACGCGAGAGAGAGAGATTAAACATGTAGCTACTGGTACAAACCCTCAGCCCCGAGGGTGGACTACTCCCTTCTCATCATGGGGGCCGCCGGGATGATGAAGATGGCCACCGGTGATGTTTTCCCCTCTGACAGGGTGCCAAAACGGGATCTAGATTGGTTTATCGTGGCTACAGAGGCTTGTAGTGGTGGAACTTCTGATCTAGGGTTATTTCTGATGGTTTCTCTATTTATAGGATTTTTTGGCATTGATTTTACGCGAAGATGGGCCTCAAGGTGAGCACAACCCACCGAGACGCGCCTGGGCCCCCTGACACGCCCCGGTGTCTTGTGCCCTACTCCTTCACCTTCTGGTCCTTACACGAAGCTTTGGGGGTCTCTTTTGTTCCAAAAAAATCGTCAAAGAGTTTCAGCTCGTTTGGAGAACTTTCATTTTTGCACAAAATATAACACCACGGTAGTTCTGCAGAAAACAACGTCAGTCCGGTTTAGTTCCATGCAAATCATACCAAAACCATATAAAATTGTTGTAAACATGGCATGAATACTTCATAAATTATAGATACGTTGGAGACGTATCAGCATCCCATAGCTTAATTCCTACTCGTCCTCAAGTAGGTAAATGATAAAAGAAATAGTTTATGAAGTGTGAATGCTAGCAAAGTGCACAAGTTTAATGATAATTTCAATCACTTTTCCTAGCATCATAACATCAACTCTTTCTCATAAAACTGATCATGATAAAGTAGCAATTGAAAATGGAATATTTGTTGTGAGAAGCTACCTATCATATTCATCACATATTCTTTTCTTTTGTAGTATGGACATTTGGACTTTTATCTGGTTCAAAGCAATAGTCAGTTTTGACATGAAGATTTCAATACTCAAGCATATCAATAAGCAACCATGTCTTTCAAAATATCAACATTAAAAAAATTTATCCCTAGCCCATCATGCTCAATCATTGATCCATTCTTGAAACACACTCGCATATTAGCTACATCCAATGCTCAAGTACGATCATAGTGCCCCTTAGTTGGTGCTTTATAAGAGAAGATGGAGACTCAAATAAAAATAAAAATTGCATAAAGTAAATAGATAGGCCCTTCATAGAGGGAAGTAGGGATTTGTAGAGGTGCCAAAGCTCAAAGCGAAAAAGAGAGATAAAAACATTTTGGGTGGCATGCTTTTCCTGTCAACGAAAACGATCGAGTAGTTCCCAATACTTTCCATGCTAGATATATCATAGGCGGTTCCCAAACAGAAAATAAAGTTTATTCCTTTTCCACCATTCTTTCACATTCCATGGCTAGCTGTATCCACGGGTACCGTCCATACCAACACTTCCCGAGGAATTTATTATTTGACAACATAAAGTAAATTCATTTTTCATTTTGGGACTGGGCATCCCTATTATCTTTGTCGTACTCTCGTGCAATGACAAGTGAATAAACACTCATCTTGAGAATAACACATCTAGCATGGAAAATTATCAACCACCCCCTACCGTTTCATGAGCGGTACGAGCACACAAAAAGGAAACTATTTTGAAAATTAGAGATGGCACATACAAATTTGCTTAGAACGGCAAGAGAATACCCAATATAGGTTGGTATGGTGGACTCATATGGAAAAACTGGTTTAAAGGGTTTTGGATGCGCAAGTAGCATTCCTACTTAGTACAAGTGAAGGCTAGCAAAAGGTTGAGAAGCAACCAACCAGGAAACGAAAAATCTCATAAGTGAGCATTAAGCATAACTAATACCGAATAATGCATAACTATCTTTCGTGCTTGCATAGGGAATCACAAACCTTAACACCAATATTCTTACTAAAGCATAATTACTCACCAACATGACTCACTTATCACTATCAATACCAAACGGAGCGAAACTTTTTGACGATTTTTCTTGGACAAGAAGACATCTAGGAAGCCTTAGGAGGAGGCCAGAAGGCCCACGGGTGAGCCACAATCTCACCAGGCACGCCCTAGGGGGCACCCTATGTGCTTGTGGGCCCCCAGTGGGTCTTCTAACCATAATCCCAGCTCTACAAATACCCAAATATTCATGTATACTAGAGGGCACACCAAAAATATTTTTCCGCCGCCACAAGTTTTGGCCCTCGTAAGATCCCATCTTGTGGCCTTTTTCAGTACTCGGCCATAGGGGGATTCGATCACGAAGGGCCTCGACATCAACCTTGTTGCCCTTCCGATGAGGTGTGAGTAGTTTACCACAGACCTACAGGTCCATAGCTAGTAGCTAGATGGCTTCTTCTCTCTCTCTCTGATCTGCAATATAGTGTTCTCCTCGATGTTCTTGGAGATCTATTCAATTTAATCTTCTTTTTTGTGGTGTGCTTGTTGAAATCTGATTAATTGTGAGTTTATGATCAGATTATCTATGGATATTATTTGAGTCTTCTCAGAACTCTTTTATGCATGATGAAGATAGTTTTGTATTCCTTGCCGATCTATTGATTTGGTTTGGTCAACTAGATTGATTTTTCTTGCAATGGGAGAGGTGCTTTGTGATGGGTTCAATCTTGCGGTGTCCTCACCCAGTGACAGAAGGGGCAGCGAGGCACATATTTGTATTGTTGCCATTAATGATAAAAAGATGGGGTTTATTTCATATTAATTGGATCTATCCCTCAACATCAGGTCATCTTGCTTAAGGCGTTACTCTGTTCTTGTTAACTTAATACATTAGATGCATGTTGGATAGCGGTCGATGTGTGGAGTGATAGTAGTAGATGCAGGCAGGAGTTGGTCTACTTGTCATGGACATGATACTATATTCATGATCATAGCCTTAGATATCGTCATGATTATTCGCTTTTCTATCAATTGCTCAACAGTAATGTGTTCACCTACATATGTGTTATTTCAAGAGAGAAGCCTCTAGTGAAAACTATAGCCCCGGGTGTCGGTGTCAAAACCGGCCGATCTCGGGTAGGGGATCCCGAACTGTGCATTTGAGGATCGAGGGAAACAGGAGACAAGGGTGACATGATGTTTACCCAGGTTCGGGCCCTCTTAATGGAGGTGAAACCCTACTTCATGCTTGATTCTATTTGATGAGTATAGGGGGTTACAAGAGTCGATCTACATCGAGATCGTAATGACTAAACCCTATATGTCTAGCCTATGTGATTTGTCTTGGCCCTTAGGGACTAAACCCTCCGGTTTATATAGACACCGGAGGGATCTAGGTTTGTACAGAGTCGGTTTACAGAGAAAGGAAATAATGCACCCGAACACTAAGCTTGCCATCCACGCAAAGGAGAGTCCCATCCGGACACGGGGAAAGGTCTTCTGCCTTATATCTTCACGGCCCACCAGTCCGGCCCATATCAAATTGTCTGGACACCCGAGGACCCCTTAGTCCAGGACTTCCTCAGTAGCTCCTGAACCAGTCTTCAATGACGATGTCTTCAGCTCGTTGATTGTCTCCGGCATTGCAAAGCGGGTTCCTTCTCCGCATACAAAGCAGTATCTTGAGCAAAAGATTTGTATTCGGCTCCACATTATAGCTACAACTCTAAACCACAAGGGTATAATGTTTAATAAAGCATCCTCTGACAGCTTTTTCAGCGAAACATTACGTCTGGCCTTTTTATTATTTCTAACCGTTTTCGGCCTCCCGCTTCGTGTTTTGAGGTGTGGCCTTCACTAACACGTCTTAGCAAAGCAGATATCGTGCCCCCTTATTACGGGATTTTCATCAATACTGGCTTGGGTAATCCAACCGTCCCATTCGCACGGTCCCTTGGGAATAGGCGAGTTTTAAGGCTAGTGGGGGCGCTTGATATTCAATGCCTATATAAGCGGATAAAAATCCATTCTTTACCCCACGCCTTCTTTCCTTCCTCAGCCTTCCCGTCCTCGAGCTCCAGTGCCCAAGCTCTAAACCCTAAACCATGGCCGGATCTGGCTCGCAGGGCAAGTGGATGGCTTCCTCCGTCACGGATAGGAACATCAAGGAACTCCAAGAAGCGGGGTAATTGGCCGCGAACATCGCGTACCGGCTCCCTGCCAAAAAACAGATATCCCCACTCCGGAGCCCAATGAGAGGGTGGTGTTCATCCCTCACTTCCTCCGCGGTCTAGGGTTTCCTCTCCACCGCTTCGTCCGTGGGCTCATGTTCTACTACAGGCTAGATTTCCACGATCTAGCCCCAAATTCCTTTCTCCACATTTCGGCATTCATCATCGTGTGTGAGGCACTCGGCATCGTCCGATGAGGTGATGACGCTGCAGAAGCGCATCAATAATATGATGGAGAAGAACACCAGCCTAGCTGATGTGATCCAGGTGATGCTTTTTTGCCGGATTCTCCCGTGCCAGAGCCAGCCTCTCCACATGTGGGAGTTCCATCCGGCTGGCCCTCGGACCCTGCAGCGATTCTTCGGTACGACGCATGAAGAGATCTGGAAGCTGCTTCTCAAGGCCCAGAAGTCGTGGCAGGAGACGACCGAAGACATCGGCCTCGACTGCGCTCATCCGGCCACTCCAGTAAGTTTTATGATTTCCAAACATAACTTCAACTCAAAATCAAAGGGTGTGCTTAGTCTTTCATTCTCTCCTCAGGGCTGGACAAAGAAGGCGGAGCAGATCAAGTGTCTGGCTCCGCTACCCGAAGACCCAACCATCCCCCTCCTAATGAGGATGCAAGTTCCGGCGCTGTACCAGGCACCGGAGAAGAAGACCAAGAATAAGGGCAAGGAGGCCAAAAGTGGCCTCCGCCGTAAAGGTACTTCGGACGCTACGTCCGGAGATACCGAAGCTTCCTCCTCCAACGAGGGAGATGAAGACGAGGAAGAGGAGGAGAGCAATTCTCCCCTTAAGGGGGAATAAGAAAAGGGTGGCCTCCATGGACCTAGAGGCGGAGGCGTCCAAGAAGAGGAAGATTTCCCTTTCCGACGACTTGGACTCGGACGCCGAAGCCATCCCCGAGTGGCGCCCTAGGCCAAAGCCCCTGGCTGCATCGTAAGTGTCCAAGGATACCGCAGACATATCCGGTTTTTACAATTGTGATTTTAACACATTTAAGCTTCATGCTGCATTCCGGCTCGAGATCTCCCCCAACAATCATCGTCATCGGTGAACTCTCTGGCACCGGAGATGGTGGAGAACGAGACGCCTCCGCGAGCTTCTCCACCAAATGCCGCGGATGACACTGAGGTGTTATCCCAAAGGACCTCTCCGGGCCAAGGAGAAGTGCGGCAGGCCGCCAAGATGGCGCCAGAGGGTAATGCCTCAGCCGCTGAGAATATGGGGGGTACAACCCCCGTGGAAACTGACGACGGGAGACCGGACCAGTCCGGTCCCCAGCCGAATACCACTCCAGAGACCCATATGGCTCCGGAGTTGAGTAAGCAACCCCCTATGAAGGAGGGGGGAGTGCCAAATCCACCGGCGGCCTCCATTAATCCGGAGGTGCCGGACATTTTGGTGGAAGTACTTCAATGTGCTTCCGTTGTGGAAGAGCACCGTACCTTGATGGCTACGGTGGTTGAGAAGGTTCAGTCTGCCAAAAGCGGACTGACCGAACCTTCACCAGCCTATTAACAGGCTTCAAGGTATGTGATATATTCTTAGCTCCTTTGTATATGCAAAAATATGCCTGTGTATAAATAGTAGCCCCTGAGACTCTGTTCGGTTTTCGCAAAGAAGGGTCGTACAAAGGTTCAAATAGTTATTCGCAGGAGATAATATACGTGTCTATGTTGATAAACAGGCTTCACTGGTAGCGGCAACCGCCCAGGCCACCAAAGTGGCTGAACTTAAGCAGAAGTTGGAGCGAGCCGACAAAGAACTTGTCCGCACCAACAAGCGATTTGAGGAATCGCAAGGTATGGTTGGAAAAAAATATTGACACACTTAAGGGAATATGTCAATGCGGAGTCTAATATCCTATGTTGCTGATCATTTTTTCAGATAGGGCGACCGAGGTTGAGGACCTGAAGAGCACCCTTGCCCAAGCCAAGGAGCAGGCACGGGCGAGCCAAGCAGCCGCTAACAAAGAGGTTGTGGCTTTAGAGGCTGAGCAGGTCACCCGCCGCAAGTATGAGGAGCGGGTGAAAGAAGTGGATCAGGAGCTCCAAGATGCCGCCAACAAGTGTGAGAGCTTGGAGGAGAAAAATAAGGCCCAGGTGGATGATCTCTCCAAGGATCTTCAAGAGGCCAAGAAGGCACGAACCGAGTCCCGTGCGGCTCGCGAGGAGATCAAGCAAGCCGGACAGATAGCGGCTGGTAATACCTTTATTTTATAGAGTATTTTTTGTGGTCGGAGATATGCCTTCCTTAATCGACTATGGAGTTCTCCAGACGCCTTTGCTGATCTCCCAAGGAGTGCGGCCGACGTCGCACAGTATTTCTGGCCCCAAGAAGGGAACGCAACGGAGAAGCTCTTTTGGTCGCAGTACCTAGCGCCGGAGCGGCCAGTGCTGCTAAACAACCAGATGGTGCAGCTAGCGGAGCTGCATAGGATGTCCGGTTTGGCCATGAAGGACCTTATAGTACGGCTATGGCCAGCCGGGCCCATTCCTAGCAGTTACTTCGGTCTGGTCAAGCAGCTCAGCGACGCCTTGGCCCAAGTTAAGGCTGTGAAGCGCTCGGCATGCATAGAGGGCGCACGGATGACCTTTGCTTGTGTCAAGATACACTGGGCGAAGATGAATGCCGCCGTTGTGGCCGTCGAGGGTCCACCCGAGGGCAAGGACTACCGCAAGCCGGAGCGATACTTCGAGGACGTCCTGGAGGGTGCCTGTCGGTGTCAAAACCGGTGGATCTCGGGTAGGGGGTCCCAAACCGTGCGTCTAAGGCGGATGGTAACAAGAGGCGAGGGATACAATGTTTACCCAGGTTCGGGCCCTCTCGATGGAGGTAATACCCTACGTCCTGCTTGATTCATCTTGATGATGTGAGTATTACAAGAGTTGATCTACCACGAGATCGTAGAGGCTAAACCCTAGAATCTAGCCTATGGTATGATTGTGTGTTGTCCTACGGACTAAACCCTCTGGTTTATATAGACACCGGAGGGGGCTAGGGTTACACAGAGTCGGTTACAAGGGAGGAGATCTACATATCCGTACTACCAAGCTTGCCTTCCACGCCAAGGAGAGTCCCATCCGGACACGGGACAAAGTCTTCAATCTTGTATCTTTATAGTCCAATAGTCCGGCTGTCCGGAGACCCCCTAATCCAAGACTCCCTCAGTAGCCCCTGATCCAGGCTTCAATGACGATGAGTCCGGCGCGCAGATTTATCTTAGGCATTGCAAGGCAGGTTCTTCCTCCGAATACTCCATAGAAGATTTTGAACACAAGGATAGTGTCCGGCTCTGCAAAACAAGTTCCACATACCACCGGAGAGAAAATAATATTTCCACAAATCTAATCTACTGACACGTTTAGCAACATGACATCATGCCATGGCCCGGTCATTATTCGAACCGTTTTTCTCAACCAGCACTACACATATCGCGAGGCAGTTTTCTTGACATGTCTTCTCGAAGCAGAGATCGTGTCCCCCTTATTACGGGATTCTCATCAATACGGGCGTGGGTAACCCAATCGTGCCCGTTGGTATGACTCCTCGATTTTAGGCAAGTCCCAAACGGCCACGAGGAGGACACTTGATATTCACCCTCTTTATAAAGAGGCAAAGGCCTGTCCTTTTTCCCCGCTCGTACTCAATCGAATCCTTCCCCCGCCTCGAGTTACAACACCCAAGGCTCAGGTCAGGCGCTTCGGACCTTCAACCATGTCCAGATCCAACCTTCAAGGCCGGTGGATGCCTTCCTTTGTCACAGAGGAAGACATCAAGAAGCTAAGAGAGGCCAGGCATTTGACCGAAGAAATCTCGCACAGGCTGCCTACTCGAGGGCAGGTCATTCCTACTCCCGAACCCGGCGAGAGCGTTGTATTCATCTCTCACTTCCTCCGAGGGCTAGGCCTCGCTCTGGATCCCTTTGTTACGGGGCTCATGTTCTATTATGGGCTGGATTTCCATGACCTGGCCCCGGATTCCCTCCTTCACATCTCGTCGTTCATCGTCGTGTGTGAGGTCTTCCTCCGCATTACCCCACACTTTGGCCTATGGCTCAAGACCTTCAATGTGAAGCCAAAGATGATCAAGGGGCGACACGCAGAGTGCGGAGGTGCCGTAATAAGCAAAAGCGCTGATGTTCCATGGCCAGAGGGTTCCTTCCCAGAGGTGTCCAGTTTATGGCAGCGGGAGTGGTTTTATATCACAGCTCCCCGTAGTACCAAGTGGGGAGCCGCCCCTGCCTTTCGCTCGGGCCCCCTACCACAACTGACGTCATGGATCAACAAGGGGCTGGACTGGGGGTCAGTAAATGATGTGCCGATATTGCAGAGTCGCATCCGAGATCTCCTTGAGAGAGATGTCAGCCTGGTCACGATAATGCAAGTCATGCTAGTTCGTCGAGTCCCGCCTTGCAAACGTCGACCCCTCTATATGTGGGAATTCAACCCGGAAGGACCGCGAACTATTCAGCACTTCCTCGCCATGACGCTCGAAGATATGTACAAATTGTTCTTTGGACCACAAATAAGGTGTCCGGACACCACCGAGGATGCGGGTCTAAGATGCAATCGCCAGATACCCAAGTAAGTAATTCCGTGGTGAACACACTATTTTTTATTTATCATAACATCGTTCTGAAAAGTCGCTCTTTGACCAGGACTGGGTAACAAAGGCAAAGATGATCAGGTGTTCGCCCCCCTTCCTGAAGGCTCGACCGGTCCAGTACTAGATAGAATGCTCGAGCCGGCGCCTTATCAGGCGCCCTCAGGGGAAGATAAAGGGGGGAATAAAGAGGCTGAGAGCAGGCCTCACTCATTATTCATCCAAACCGGGGGAATTAGCACCTCCGTGAAGGAGGATAACCAGGGAGATGAATCTGAAATTCCCTCTCCCCAAGGAAGGAAGAGGACCACCTCTGAAGACCCGGAAACAAAGGTTTCCAAACGGGGGAAGAAATCTTCGCCAGGGGGTCCTGTCTCAGAGGGTACTCTTGCCGCATAGTGCCCGCAAGGGGTCAGCACTCTACCGAGCTGTAAGTAAACAAAAAGTACTTAATAGTAAAAATATCCTACGTTACTTCTGAAGACAATAACCGAAGCATATGTCTTGTAGTTCGGATCGTAGCCCTTCTCGACAGAGTTCGTCTTCAGGGGATCTTCTTCCGGAGATGGTGGAGAGCAAAACACCTCCCCATGCCACCCCGCCTCATGAGGCGGGCGACCCCGAAGTGTCATCGCGGAGGGTTTCTCCCGATCCGCCAAGGCTAGAGGATAATCCTTCGACCACCCGAAGTCCTCAGTATCTGGCTCCTAAAGAGAGCAACAGAAAGAATCCGGAACCGTCCGATGTGCGATCGGACACACTGAAGAATCTTCTGGAGCAAGCGGCCATCTCAGAAGCGCATCGTACGCTAATGGTACGGTGATTGAGAGGATTTCATCCGCCGAAAGCGGGTTGCATGAAGCTTTTATGAGTCTGCTGAAAGGCTTTGAGGTACGTGAAATAGTGTATGTTTTGATTGTACCGCACACGTTAGGTGTGCCCTATGCAAATAGTAGCCCCTGAGACTCTGGTTGCTGTCGAGAGCGGCGGTAAACAGAGGATCATAGTCCTAGGAATAATTAGGCCTCCTTCATATGTAGGTGGCGGAAGGTCCGGTGGCTAGCCGGACTGGTGAGGTTGCCGAGCTGAAGAGGCAACTTGATGCGGCTGATGCCGACATCGTGCTTGTAACCAAGCGGCTTGACAAGGCACTGGGTATGTGATTTCTCCGGTGATCAACACATATTAAGAGGAGCATGATTCTAGTTTCTTTAATTTGTTGTGACTGCAGATGGAGCTGCCGCCGTGGAGACCCTTCGGGCGGAACTTGCCCGAGCCAAGGAACAAGCCAGGAATAGTTATGCGGCCGCTCTAAAGGCGGTCGAAGAGCTGAGAGCGGAACAGTCTGCGCGTTGCCAAAGCAAGGAAAAAATAGCTAAGATGGCCGTTGAGTTGAAAGATGCCGCCGACCGTTACCAGCTTCTTGAAAAAGAATGCTGAGCGAAGGCGGCGGACCTGGAGAAGGCCATGGTAGCAGCCAAGGAAGCCCACTCTAAAATCAGGGCGGCGAAGGAGGAGCTGCGTCAAGCTGGAGATATCGCGGCTGGGAAGCCCTTTTTGTTGCGGACGAAGTTCGGAGATCCAAAGTATGCCCCTCTTGATCAACTATGGAGTTCTGCAGACGCATACGTGGATTTGGCAGCAAGTGCTACTGATGCGGCCGAGTACTTCAAGGATCAAAAAGATCATGAAGTGGAAAAGTTGTTCTAGTCAAAGTTCCATGTACCAGTGCGTATGCTGTTGCTGAACGATCGAATGGCCGAATGGGCCGAGCTCCATAGGTTGTCCAGGCTTGCCATGAGGTCTTTTGTGGATCATAGGTGTCCGGAAGGGCCAAGGCCGAATAGTTATTTTAGTTTAGTGCAACAGTTGCTTGGTGCCGTGTCGCGCATCGATGCTATAAAGAGGTCGGCGTGCATATAGGGTGCGTGTATGGCTCTTGCCCGTGTCAAGACATACTGGGCGAAGATTGAGGCCACCGCTATTGCAACCCAGCGTTCGGCCGTAGGCCGAGTATCTACCGAGCACTACTTTGAAGAAGTCCTTGATGGTGCTCGTTCAATAGAGGCTCAGTGCTCGAAGAGTATTATGTTCTAGTGACATGTATTCCCATTGTAAAAACAATGTTTTATTGAATTATAAAGTTTGTGTTTATACTTTTACCTGAAAGTATTATGATGCCTCATGTGCGGCCGTTTATGTATATATGTATATAACCTGAAAGTTTGCAGTCGTCGTATCAGCCCCCACGCATATAATGCGGGGGTGTTCGTAAAAAACGCATGTTCACACTTGATCCAACGTCTTGGTCCATTAAGGAGGTGATGGCGCAGCGAACGAGGCAATCAGACTATATTGCTTTAACACTTTCACTTAGCCATAGGAGTTTGACGGTGGGACTACTATATAGCCCCTAGTACCTCCGCGCTTGTCCGAATACGGTGGACGTACATACATGACTAGGAAACGGCCCTTCGTTAATGCGGAGGAATCCCGAAGATTCCGCTAAGTCATCGAGTGGTTGACCAGTCTCACGCTTTATCATGACAGTCAGTTTTCGGCTTTCTCTACTGAGGTGCTCATCCGTATGAACCAGGGCACAATCGCAGTAGTTCTCCCGGTGCCGCCTTAGCCGATAGAGCGGAACGTAAGGTAGCAAAACATGGGAGCCGGGCAAACCCAACATTTGACCAAAGACATGATTCGGAGCTGATGCATATAAGGCCAAACTCGCGATGCCAAACACTCCCTAACGTATTCGGTCTTTATAACATATGCCGGGCTGAACAATGCCCTTAATAATAAACCCCAAGTGTCCAGGTATGTGCAATATTCTGACGTGGAAAAATGCCAATAACGTGAGCATCCTTCTTGGTTGTAGTAAGTATCCGGAGGATGTGAACAACAAGAGACTGTAAAAAAGGTTTACGCAGGGTCTTAATCTGAAAAGAAACCTTTGAGCGGGTCCCTGCTGCATGTCTGCGCCTGTGTCTCCGTTGTGCCGTGTCCTGGACGGGTGCAGCACGATTGTCATCTGTAAAAGAGAAGAACTTAGGTGAAACTTGTCATGCCAAAAAATGGTTATTCTTGATAAACCATTAAAATTCAAGATAAGTCAAGTTGAGCCGAACTAGCCCTGATTACACGCGGGAAGCCCCTAGTACCGTCTATGAGGGTTTAACCATCAAACCAATCTCAGGTATATCTAGTGATGCGCCGGACTCGTCTAACCGTGTCCGCGGTCCTAACGACCTGTCATTTATTCTGGTTGGTGAGGCCGTCTAGTGCTCGGCTGTTAAAGCCGCCGCACGTTCTTCCGCGCGTAGAGAATGCTCAATATTTCCACTAACTATGATGGTGCCACATGGACCAGACATCTTAAGCTTCAGAGAAGTGTAATGTGGTACCACATTAAAACGAGCAAAAGCTGTTCTTCCGAGTAGTGCTTGATAGCCACTTCGGAATGGAGCAATGTCGAAGTCTCAGTTCTCACTTTTGAAGTTGTCGGGTGAACCGAATACAACCTATAGTATTAGAGAGCCCGTGGAGCGGGCCTCTGGGCCTGGTATTACTCCCTTGAAGGTAGTATTACTGTGGCTCATTTGTGTCCGAGCACGCTTCCTAGATCCATAGATGGATCTGGCATACTGGATTTTTGGTGCAAGTCCTCACGTAGATCGTGTGCTGACTTATGTGCGGCCTTGTTAGCCGCTCTATCGCGGCCACAAGGTGGTTAATCCGGCCGGTTGGCCATTTTATTTTTCGGCTATGTGGGCTCTACGGCCTCATCGTCAAATTCAGGTAATAGCTTGCGCTTTGGATAGCTCTTCGTGTGGTAACTTTCACCATACTTTTCTTCATTGCCGAGCACTTTGTTCCACCTGTTGCTGACCATATTTTGTGTAGTCTTACGCCTTTGCTTCTGCTTCTTCAGACTCCTCGCTGTGGCAATAAGCCTTCTGTGGAGGTTCTCTTGTTCCAAGTGCGTTTCCGGGATGATGTGTGCATCTTCCCCCGGAGTGTTTTCCTCCCCAGAGGGGGGTTAATGAGGTTTATCCTCGGCGTCGCCGTGTTCGGACATCGGATCCGTACTATGTTCGCCGTTTGCAGTTTCATCATGCTCTGCCGCTGGGTCAATGTGGTCGTTGTTTCCTCTGGAGTCGACTGAAGTGTTATTTTCTCTTGCACTGTTATCGCTATTTTTGCTGAGGCGGGATTTGGGGCGGCGCCTACGCCGATGCTTTGTTTGCTTCTTGGAGGGGTCATCCTCCGCTGCATCCTGCCGTTCTTCGTCATTGTTTTCTTTGGGTGTATCCACCATGTATATGTCATGTGGTGAAGTGGTTGTCCAGCGCCCTGTGGGCACTGGTTCCTGTTCCTCTCCTGCATCGTCGTCCATGCCGTCGATGTCTTCGGAGTCGAAATTGAGCATGTTGGTTAAATCGTCGATAGAGGCTACTAAGTGGGTGGTGGGTGGGCAGCGAATTTCCTCGTCGTCCGCATCCCATTCTAGCCGGACATAATTCGGCCAAGGTTCTCCTGACAAAGAGAGGGACCTTAATGAATTTAGCACATCGCCGAAAGGCAAGTGCTGAAAGATATCTGTGGAAGAAAACTCCATGATCGGTGCCCAATCGGATTCGATGGGCACGGATGCAGGCGGTTCGGAGCCCGTGGCCGGGGACGAATCCAATGGTTCGGCAACACGGCTCTCATAAGGGGTGAAGTCAGTATCCGGCTCTATCGCCACTGAGAGTGCGGCCTCCATGGCCGGGTCTATCAACCCGTCCTCAGATGGCGCAATTTGCTCCAGATTGAAGGCCAGAGTAGTTGCAGGTGTGATCTCCCGAACACTGTCCAACGGCAGAGCTAAATCATGCTCGTCATGATCATGCGGCGCACCTGACATGGGCTCAAATCCGTCGAAGATCAAGTCACCGCGGATGTCGGCAGTGTAGTTTAAGTTTCCGAACCTGAGCTGTTGGCCAGGGGCGTAGCTCTCGATCTGCTCTAGATGGCCAAGCGAGTTGGCCTACAGTGCGAAGCCACCGAATACGAAGATCTGTCTGGGGATGAAAACCTCACCCTGGACTGCATCGTTACCAATGATCGAAGGAGCCATCAAGCCTTACAGTGACGGCACAGTGCAACTCTCAATGAAAACACCAATGACGGTGTCAAAACCGGCGGATCTCAGGTAGGGGGTCCCGAACTATGCGTCTAAGGCGGATGGTAACAGGAGGCGGGGGACACGATGTTTACCCAGGTTCGAGCCCTCTCAGTGGAGGTAATACCCTACGTCCTGCTTGATTGATCTTGATGATGTGAGTATTACAAGAGTTAATCTACCACAAGATTGTAGAGGCTAAACCCTAGAAGCTAGCCTATGGTATGATTGTGTGTTGTCCTACGGACTAAACCCTCCGGTTTATATAGACACTAGAGGGGGCTAGGGTTACACAGAGTCGGTTACAAGGGAGGAGATCTACATATCCGTACTGCCAAGCTTGCCTTCCACGCCAAGGAGAGTCCCATCCGGACACGGGACGAAGTCTTCAATCTTGTATCTTTATAGTCCAACAGTCCGGCCAAAGGATATAGTCCGGCTGTCCAGAGACCCCCTAATCCAGGACTCCCTCAGTGCCCGTTTGATAGAGGGTCAATGCTCGAAGGATATTATGTTCGAATGAATGTATCTTAGCTGCCCAAACTTTGTATTATGAAACAAGACCTTTGTATGATATGCTTGCTTGTTTATCTCAAATTATTTTCCTCCTGTGCGGCCGTTTGTTGTATCTGAGAGTTTGCTGGTCGTCGTCTTCAGCCCCCATGTAGATACTACGGGGGTGTTCAAAACAGCACGTGACCACTCTTGTCCCAAAGTCTTGGTCCGTAAAGGAGGTGATCGTGCGGCGAACTAGGAAATCAGACTGTACGGCTTTACCACTCTCACTTATCATTAGGAGTTTGACAATGGGATTATAGGCTTAGCCCCTAGTGTTGTTCGGCTATCCAAACTTGGGTGCTTTAGACGCCTGACCGGGTGAAGGTGAGTCCATAGTGTAATATTTAGAACATTAATTATTTGCCACGCTTAGAACATGTTTGGTTCCAACATGACAATTACTCAGTGATTATTTTCCACACTTAGAACATTTTAGTTTTCATGTTTGGCAAATTTGAATTTTTGACTTAGAATTTGAGTTTGAATGTGAACTCCGTTTTGGATCAAAGTGAGGTTTAGCTACAGTAACGTGATTACATGGCACCATTAACATGGGATTACTGTAGCTTAATTATCCGGGCGTCATAATTCTCCTCCACTACAAGAAATGTCGTCCCGAGATTTAAGGCGTGGAATAAGGGGGAAGCTATAAGAATGGATGTCTGAAAGGATCGGCACCCGGTAGTTATCTCAAGGAAGAAGATTTTAGAAGCACCAGGAAACGTAACGACAGTGCTATAAGAAGGTTCAACAAGTTTCAACCAGGTGGGCATCCGGCTGATGCATAAAACAGGTGATGAAGGGGTTCAGAGCAATGAAGAATAATGTTTCCTCTGATACCGGAATGAAAAATGGTGAGGAAGTTAGCTCATGAATCACATATGAAGCCAAGTGCAAAGAATATTTCAGAATCAAGGTTGTACAAGAGAGTCAGGTTTTGATCCTGTGGAACTGTGGGTTATGGGCCCACCATGTGGGTTAAAAGCGGGGAGGGTGCTAACATTTTGCATGGTCATGATAGCAAGGCAGGTCACAGGATAGCCTTTCTGTTATGTTGGAAACAACATTGGTACCAAGAGCGAGGGACGAAGAGAACCATTTTCCTGCTCGTTAAGACGAGGCGGACCAATAGGCAAAGTTCTCGTCCATCTGTGGCTACCGGAATGTCATCAACAATAGTAACAAGTCCTTACTGACAGAGTTAGTACACCGAGGTGTTTACATAAGCAGAGAATTATCACTGCTCTGACATGTTAGGTTACAAGAAAGGTTAAACAAAACAATGGAAATGAAAGTGTAGACTCGAATCAGTTATCGGTGTACTCGAGTGTCTATCAACTCAGAACCCATGGAAAATTTGAATCGACGAGAAATAATAGTTGATGAAGAACTTACAAGAAGTTACGTAGTTCGGTGATATTCTCGAGATACCAGAGGGTAATACTTGAAGGTAGAACAAAGTAGAGGTTGGACAGGTGAAATGATCTAAAGAAGACAAGTACTTTAACTTGTCCGAGAAATGGAATCAAAGGAGAACAATCATGGTCAAAACCACGGTTGCAAAAGACCAAACATAGATACAAGATTAACTTATCATAAGGGGAATATTATTATTACAAGAAGCTTCCATGATAAGTTCCACGTCGGGTCCATGGGCATGAACACAAAGGTTCAAGATCGACTCAAACTTCTCTAATGCACAACCTTCCATTCACTTCTCGCATTCGAAGAAGTTGTAGTGTAGAAATTTTACCTTACCTGACGAAAAGTCAGTAGAGTATAACCCGTATTACTTTTGAGTTCATGCGGATTTAGGGAAGACATAGATTCAACCCATCGGGGCATCTTAGGAACATATACCACAAACTTTAGGAATAAGTAACTCAAGCTCGAAAGTAGAGCATGGTTGAGGAAGCAGGGATACAATTTTACCAAAGGCATTATGTATCTGAGGAAAGGCTCACAGGGTGATTGAATATGAAGAACGTTGTCAGATAAAATCCAACAAAGGACCTTGTGGTCCAAAAGGGATCTGATGTGAGTATCGGTACTCACCTAGAAGAAGAAAGAATGCAAGGAGATCAGATTATAGAAACAACGGACTAATTCAAAGCTCAACTGTAACAGAATTATGAATTCCAAATTGAGGGATCAGAAGCTGAGGCTCTAATCAAAGACAAGTAAGTTGAATAGACATAGATCGACAATCAATCAAGATTTGATTTGTCGAACACCAGGTCATGTCCGGGGCGACGTCTGAGCCAAAGGGAAGAATTCTAACTGTGATTGATGATTGCAAGCATTCACAAACATATCGAATCAAATGTTCAAAATAAAGATGACAAAGGATACTACTGAATATTGCCGGACATATGGAAAGTATCCATAATGTAAGCATACAAGTATTTGCAGAGCATAGTTGGAGAGGATTATCAGAAGATTGGATAGTATTTCAAAGTATCTTGTGAAACACATGAACAACAGTGAATGAATGGATACTCGGGAAGCGCAAGTGATTATCTGTAGGGGTATTCAGGTGGCAAAGAACTGCAAGGCAGTAGGCTCAACAGATTCTCAGGACAACAGAGAGTAATTTAGGGCATCTTGTAATAACAAGAGCAACTGGGATGAAGGTATGAACGACAATGTTGGTAGTTACTCATAAGGATTTATCGGTGGTAGGGATCGCAATGGAGAAGGGCACAAGGGTATCGAGAAAACATCAGAGAGTATCTTCAGAATCTTCTCATGCACCAAGCAATCATTTGGAGTGAGGGACTCTCCGAGACAAAGTATTTACGAGAACCTAGAGTTAGAGTTAGCAAAATCATTTAACCCGAATAGAAGAGAGACCTGAATCCCAGAGTATAGACGAGGAGTAAAAGATCCTAATACCACCCATTGGCGACATGGGCCCGTAAGACACACAGCCATGTTAGTAAAATAGTTTTTCAAAGACTAGACTCAACTTCGGCCAAGGAGTTGGAAAGGGGGTTCCTACAGGCATTCGACTGTGATACCAACTTGTGATGCCCCCAATTCAATCATACACTAATCATACATGCAAATGTGTACGATCAAGATCAGCGACTCACAAGAAGATATCACAACACAACTCTAGACACAAAATGAAATAATACAAGCTTTATATTACAAGCCAGGGGCCTCGAGGGCTCGAATACAAGCTCGATACACAAGCGTCAGTGGAAGCAACAATATCTGAGTACAGACATAGGTTAAGCAAGACTGCCTTAAGAAGGCAAACACAAAAGCAACAATGATCGAAGAGGCAAGGCCTCCTGCCTGGGACCTCCTAACCACTCCTGGTCGTCATTGGTCTCCATGTAGTAGTATCCGTCGGCGGTGACATCTGGCTCCAGGTATCCACCATCTGGTTGCAACAACCGGAAAGAAGAAAGAAAGGGGAAAAGGGGTAGCAAAGAAACTGTGAGTACTCATCCAAAGTACTCGCCAGCATGGCAGCATCAGATCTATACTAAGTATGCATTGGTATCAAAGGAATGTATGTATCTGTGGATTGAACTGCAGAAAGCAGAATAGAGGGGAAGGCCTAGCCTATCGAAGACTAGCATCTTCAAGCAACTCCAAGCATCTTGCAGCATGTAGAAGAGTAAACAATAGCAGATTATTTTTAACAAACATGTTGTAGCATTAACGCCTAGAGATCCTTCCTCTACTCCCTACGAGAAAGCAATCCCGGGGCCAACATCTCCATCAGATATCTGAAGTAACTAGTTCTAGTTCTAATAGATCAGGATACAAGTGTGAACGTCCATTACCATGGACACGTTATTCAAATATATTTCTTCCCTGCAGGGGTGCACCACGTTTTCCAACACGCTTGATTACTCTGGTCAGACAAACTTTTTTGGGGTCAACGCCCGGCCTCGGAAGATCAACACGTCGTAGCCCTACCTAGGCTCAGCAGAGAGGTCCCCACCGGTCAACATCCTAAGCACTCCGAGGTCTGGGCCCATCACCCATTTCACTCTGATGACACACAAGTGTAGGGGGCCTATCGTAGTCCTTTCGATAACTAAGAGTGTCAAACCCAATGAGGAGCAGAAGGAAATGATAAGCAGTTTTCAGTAACGTATTCTCTACAAGCACTGAAATTATCGGTAACAGATAGTTTTGTGATAAGGTAATCTGTAATTTGTAACGAGTAACAAGTAATGAAAGTAAATAAGGTGCATCAAGATGGCCCAATCCTTTTTGTAGCAAAGTAAAAGCATGGACAAACTCTTATACAAAGGAAAGCGCTCCCGAGGACACACGGGAATTGTCATCAAGCTAGTTTTCATCACGCTCATCTGATTCACGTTCGGTACTTTGATAATTTGATATGTGGGAGGACTGGTGCTTGGGTACTGCCCTTCCTTGGACAAGCACCCCACTTATGATTAACCCCTACTACAAGCATCCGCAACTACAAAAGAAGTATTAAGGTAAACCTAACCATAGCATGAAACATATGGATCCAAGTCAGCCCCTTACGAAGTAACTCATAAACTAGGGTTTAAGCTTCTGTCACTCTAGCAACCCATCATCTACTCATAACTTCCCAATGCCTTCCCCTAGGCCCAAACAATGGTGAAGTGTCATGTAGTCGACGTTCACATGACACCACTAGAGGAAAGACAACATACATCTCATCAAAATATCGAACGAATACCAAATTCACATGACTACTTATAGCAAGACTTCTCCCATGTCCTCAGGAACAAACGTACCTACTCACATATCATATTCATGTTCATAATCAGAGGGGTATTTATATGCATAAAGGATCTGAACATATGATCTTCCACCGAATAAACCAACTAGCATCAACTACAAGGAGTAATCAACACTACTAGCAACCCACAGGTACCAATCTGAGGCTTTGGGACAAAGATTGGATACAAGAGATGAACTAGGGTTTGAGATGAGATGGTGCTGGTGAAGATGTTGATGGAGATTGACCCCCTCCCGATGATAGGATCGATGGTGATGATTTCCCCCTCCCGGTGGGAAGTTTCCCTCGCAGAATAGCTCCGCCGGAGCCCTAGATTGGTTCCACCAAGGTTCCGCCTCGTGGCGGCGGAGTTTCGTCCCGTGAGCTAGCTTATGATTTTTCCTCAATGAAAGACCTCATATAGCAGAAGATGGGCATCAGAGGGCTGCCAGGGGGGCCACGAGGCAGGGGGCGTGCTCAGGGGGTAGGGTGCACCGCCACCCTCATGGACGGTGGGTGGCCCCCTCTGGTACTTATTTAGCCCAATATTTTTTATATATTCTGAAAATAATTCCCATGGAGTTTCAAGACTTTTGGAGTTGCGCAGAATAGGTCTCTAATATTTGCTCCTTTTCCAGCCCAGAGTTCCAGCCGCGGGCATTCTCCCTCTTCATGTAAACGTTGTAAAATAAGAGAGAATAGGCATAAGTATTGTGACATAATGTGTAAGAACAGCCCATAATGCAATAAATATCGATATAAAAGTATGATGCAAAATGGACATATCGACTCCCCCAAGCTTAGACCTCGCTTGTCCTCAAGCAGAAGCCAAAATCGAAAAATATGTCCACATGTTTAGAGATAGAGGTGTCGATAAAAATGAAATATGACATGAGGGCATCATGATCATTCTTAGAACAACAACATATATATATATATATTATATATATATATATCGTCATATGATCTCTTATGCTAAAGTAACAATTCATTCACCATTTCAAGTATGAATCATAAACTTCATTGAGAACTAACAAACTATAATCTCAGTCATTGAAGCAATTGCAATTTATCATAACATCGGAAAGAGTCAATATAAGAGCTTTTCAGGAAGTCCACATACTCAACTATCATTTAGTCTTTCAGAATTGCTAACACTCATGCAATACTTATGGGTATGAAGTTTTAATCGGACACAGAGAAAGATAGGGGCTTATGGTTCTGCATCCCAACCTTTTACCTCAAGGGTAATGTCAACAATAATAGTTCATGAAAACTCACATCCAATTAGCCATATATATCTCGATCTTTCCAACACATTGTGCTTGCCAAAGGATAAAATGTAAAAAGGAAAGGTGAAGATCACCTTGACTCTTGTATGAAGTATAAGACAAGAATAAAAGATAGGCCCTTCACAGAGGGAAGCAGAGGTTGTCATGTGCTTTATGGTTGGATGCACAAAATCTTAATGCGAAAGAACGTCACTTTATATTGCCACTTGTGATGTGGACCTTTATTATGCAGTCTGTAGCTTTTATTTATTCCACATCATAAGATCGTATAAAGCTTATTTTCTCCACACTAATAAATCATACATATTTAGAGAGCAATTTTTATTGCTTGCAATGATGACAACTTACTTGAAGGATATTACTCAATCCATAGGTAGGTATGGTGGACTCTCATGGCAAAACTAGGTTTAAGGATATTTGGAAGCACAAGTAGTATCTCTACTTGGTGCAAAGAATTTTGACTAGCATGAGAGGGAAAGGCAAGCTCAACATGTTGGACGATCCATGACAATATAATTTATTTCAGATGTAGGAAAACATAACCCATTACGTTGTATTCCTTGTCCAACATCAACTCTTTAGCATGTCATATTTTAATGAGTGCTCAAAATCATAAAGATGTCCAAGATAGTATATTTATATGTGAAAACCTCTCTTTCTTTATTACTCCCTATTAATTGCAACGATGACCAAAACTATGCATGTCAACTCTCAACAATTTTTATTCATCATACTCTTTATATGTGAAGTCATTGCTCTCCATAAGATCCATATGATCCCTTTATTTATTTTTATTCTTTCTCTTTTATTTTTATCCCCTCAAGATCATAGCAAGATAATCAAGCCCTTGACTCAACACAATCTTTATTATATAGCTCATGTACTTGATTACATAAGAGGATCATAAAGCAAAACTGAAAACTAGATCATACTAAAACTTTATTCTACTAGATTAGGATATTATCAAAAGGATCGAACTAAGAAAAACGGTAAATTTAAAAGTGTGATGGTGATACGATACCGGGGCACTCCCCCAAGCTTGGCAGTTGCCAAGGGGAGTGCCCATACCCATGTGATTATGTCTCTTTCTTCGGTTGTGGTGATGTGATATTCTTGGTGATGATGCCCCTCAGGATACGATTCTCTTCCTCAAGCTTATTGACTTGCTGCTTGAGGTCCATTATTTCCTTACGGAGCTTACCCATGACGGCTAAAGCTCCTTTCACCCAAGGATGTTGCATAGCTGCGGGAGAACAAGTAACACTCTTTTTCATATTTTCATAAGAAAGAAATCTAACATTTGAAGGGATGACCGAGTTTGGGATAGCTGAGCTCTGTAGTTCCCCCATTGTGAATCCGGCTTGGAAACAAGAAGTAACTTCTTGATCGTCCTCCATAGCATCTATCATTTTCAAGTCGGCCTCCATCCCTTCCTAAGTTGATGGCCCAAAGTGGTCAGCATCGCTGTTTGCTCTTGGCCCCAGTATTGGATGAGACACCCGACTCTCCCCGACTGACTCTTGAGAAAACATCTTGCTATAGATCTTCAGCAGAAACAGCTCGAAACAAAAACAGAGGATATTTGCGTGTAACGGTGGTTAAAACCTTCAGGAGATTATATAATGAATTTTTACTGACCAAAAGAAGTATCGTGCAAGAAATCGGAGTCCAGAAGGCACACGAGGTGCCCACGAGGCAGGGGGCGCGCCCTCCACCCTATTTTCTTATGTATTCCAAAACGGATAAAAATTGTTATTAGAACTGTTCGGTTTACTTACCGTACCTCATACCTATTCCTTTTTGGAGTCTGAAACATTCTGGAAAGTGTCCTTTATGTATTCCTCCAGGGTTACGGTTTCGATAACATTAGTTTCAACATTTATAGGATTACCTATGATATAATGTTTGATTCTTTGACCGTTCACCACCCTCAGATTTGTGCCTTCGAAGTTGTTGATTTTTATGGCACCAGAACGATAGACCTCCTCGATAATGTAAGGACCTTCCCATTTTGAGAGGAGTTTGACTGCAAAAAAATCTTAAATGGGAGTTGTATAGCAAAACATAATCACCTACATTAAACTCACGTTTATGTATCCTTTTGTCATGCCATCTTTTAACTTTTTCTTTAAACAGTTTGGCATTCTCATAGGCCTGGGTTCTCCATTTATCATGTGAGCTAATATCAAATAACCTCTTTTCACCGGCAAGTTTGAAATCATAATTGAGCTCTTTAATGGCCCAATATGCCTTATGTTCTAGTTCAAGAGGTAACTGACAAGCTTTTCCATAAACCATTTTATACGGAGACATACCCATAGGATTTTCATATGCAGTTCTATAAGCCCATAATGCATCATCAAGTTTCTTGGACCAATTGTTTCTAGATCTATTAACAGTCTTTTGCAAAATTAATTTAATCTCTCTATTACTCAATTCTACTTGACCACTAGACTGTGGATGATATGGAGATGCAATTCTATGATTATCATCATACTTATCAAGCATTTTACGAAAAGCACCATGAATAAAATGTGAACCACCATCAGTCATTAAGTATCTAGGGACTCCAATCCTCGGAAAAATAACTTCTTTAAGCATCTTAATAGAGGTGTTATGATCTGCACTACTAGTTGGAATAGCTTCTACCCACTTAGTAACGTAATCAACATCAACTAAAATATTTGTATAACCATTAGAGGAAGGAAATGGTCCCAGATAATCAAAGCCCCAAACATCAAATGGTTCAATAACAAGTGAATAATTCATAGGCATTTCTTGACGTATACTAATATTACCAATTCTTTAACATTCATGACAAGACAAGACAAACTTACGTGCATCCTTGAAGAGAGTAGGCCAATAAAACCGGATTGCAATACCTTATGTGCAGTTCTATCTCCAGCATGGTGTCCTCCATAAGCCTCAGAGTGACACTTGCGTAGGATCCGGTCCTGTTCATGCTCACGTACACAACGTCTAATAACACCATCTACTCCTTCTTTATAAAGGTGTGGGTCATCCCAAAATTAATGTCTTAAGTCATAGAAGAACTTTTTTCTTTTGCTTTAATGTCCTTAGGACACAACATCTTTTCAATAGCATCAACTTTAGCTTTATCTACTTCAATACCTCTTTTAGAAATTTTATGCCCAAAGACAATACCTTCATTAACCATAAGTGGCACTTTTCCCAATTCAAGACAAGATTAGTTTCTTCACATCTCTGCAAAATTCGATCAACGTTGCTTAAGAAATCATCAAAGGAAGTCCCATAACGGAGAAATCATCCATGAAAACCTCAACAATCTTTTCACAATAGTCAGAGAATATAGCAGTCATACATCTTTGAAAGGTAGCAGGTGCATTACATAAACAAAAAGGCATACGTCTATAAGCAAAGGTACCGAAAGGGCAAGTAAAAGTGGTTTTTTATTGATCCTCTTTTGACACAGGTATTTGAGAGAAACCAGAATAACCATCTAGAAAGCAAAAATGTGTATGTTTGGATAATCTTTCTAGCATTTGATCAATAAAAGGTAAAGGGTAATGATCCTTTTTAGTAGCTTTATTTAATTTGCAGAAATCAATTACCATTCTATAACCTGTAACAATTCTTTGTGGAATCAATTCATCTTTATCATTAGGAACAACAGTAATACCTCCCTTCTTAGGTACACAATGGACAGGACTTACCCACTGACTATCAGCAACATGACAAATTATGCCTGCCTCCAGAAGCTTTAGTATTTCTTTTCTTACCACTTCTTTCATCTTAGGATTTAACCGTCGTTGGTGATCAACAACTGGTTTAGCGTCTTTCTCCAATTTTATTTTGTACTGGCATAGAGTGGGACTAATGCCCTTAAGATCATCAAGAGTATATCGAATAGCAGCACGGTGCTTCTTCTGAGTTTTCAATAATTTCTTTTCTTCATGCTCTGAAAGGTTAGCACTAATAATAACAGGATATATCTCTTTCTCATCAAGATAATCATATTTAAGACTATCAGGTAAAGGTTTTAAGCTCAAACACGAGATCGCCCTTGGGTGGAGGAGGATCCCCTAGGATTTCAACAGGCAAATTGTGTTTCAAAATAGGTCCCTGTTTAAAGAATACTTTTTCTATTTCCCTTCTTTCATTAATAAACATATCATTTTCATGGTCTAGCAAATATTGTTCTAAAGGATAATTAGGAGGCACGGCAATAGAAGCAAGACCAATAATTTCATCTTTACTAGGCAATTCTTTATCAGGAGGTTGTCTATGAAATTTAGCAAAATTAAACTCATGAGACATATCCCCCAAACCAATAGTAACAACATCCTTATTGCAGTCTATCTTAGCATTAACAGTATACAAGAAGGGTCTACCAAATATAATGGGGAAAAAGTCATCTTGTGGGGAACCAAGAACAAGAAAATCAGCAGGATATTTAACTTCCCCACACAAGACTTCAACATCTCTAACAATCCCAACTAGTGAAATAGTGTCTCCATTGGCAAGTTTAATTGTAACTTCAATTTCCTCTATCTCAGTAGGTGCAATATCATGCATAATTTCTTTATATAAGGAATGAGGTATTGCACTAGCACTAGCACCCATATCACATAAGCCATGATAGCAATGTTCTCCTATTTTAACAGAAATAACAGGCATCCCTACAACAGGTCTATGTTTATGTTTAGTATCGGGTCTAGCAATTCTAGCAGCTTCATCACGGAAGTAAATAACATGTCCATCAATATTATCAGCCAAGAGATCTTTAACCATAGCAACACTTGGTTCAACTTTAATTTGCTCAGAGGGTGTAGGTGTTCTAGTATCACTCTTACGAACCACAGTTGAAGCTTTAGCATGATCCTTCATTCTAACAGGGAAAGGTGGTTTCTCAATATAAGCAGTAGGAACAACAGAATCATTATAAGTGATAGTCTTTTCTTCAACTTTAATAGGTGCAACTACTTTTACTTCAATGGGAGGATTATATTTAAACCACTTCTCCTTCGGGAGATCAACATGAGTAGCAAAGGATTCACAGAAAGAAGCTACTATCTCACAGTCAAGTCCATATTTAATGCTAAATTCACGGAAAGCATCGGTATCCATAAAAGACTTAACACAATCAAACTTAGGCGTTATACCTGACTCCTTACCTTCATCGAGATCCCAATCTTCAGAGTTGCGTTTAATTCTTTCCAATAAATCCCATTTGAATTCAATAGTCTTCATCATAAAAGAGCCAGTACAAGAAGTATCGAGCATGGAGCGATTATCTAGAGAAAGCCGAGCATAAATTTTTTGAATAATAATTTCTCTTGAGAGATCATGATTGGGGCATGAATATAACATTGACCTAAGCCTCCCCCAAGCTTGAGCGGTGCTTTCTCCTTCACGAGGACAAAAATTATATATGTATATAATTTACGATCACGATGAACAAGATGTATAGGATAAAACTTCTGATGCAATTCCAATTTCAATCGGTTGTAGTTCCATGATCCCATATCATCACATGGCCTAAACCATGTCAATGCATTTCCCTTTAAAGATAAAGGGAAGACCTTCTTCTTTATAACATCCTCGGGCATACCTGCAAGCTTACATAATCCACAAACTTCATCCACATAGATTAGATGCAAATCGAGATGTAATGTTCCATCACCCATGAAAGGATTAGCTAGCAGTTTCTTCATCATACCCGAAGGAATTTCAAAGTAAAAAATTTCAGTAGGTTCAATAGGTTTAGGAGCAACTATTTGCACTACTGGTTGGGGTGAAGATACCCCAAACAAGCCCCTCAAAGGATTATGTTCCATAGTAACAAGTGATAGTAAATTTCAGCACACTATATAATTTTTTCCTTACCAAATTCCACCTACCAAAGGCGCTTCACTCCCTGGCAACGGCGCAAGAAAAGAGTCTTGATGACCCACAAGTGTAGGGGATCTATCATAGTCCTTTCAATAAGTAAGAGTGTCAAACCCAAAGAGGAGTAGAAGGAAATGATAAGCAGTTTTCAGTAAGGTATTCTCTGCAAGCACTGAAATTATCGGTAACAGATAGTTTTATGATAAGGTAATTTGTAACGAGTAACAAGTAATGAAAGTAAATAAGGTGCAACAAGATGGCCCAATCCTTTTTGTGGCAAAGTACAAGCCTGGACAAACTCTTATATAAAGGAAAGTGCTCCCGAGGACACACGGAAATTATCTTCAAGCTAGTTTTCATCACGCTCATATGATCCGCGTTCGGTACTTTGGTAATTTGATATGTGGATGGACCGGTGCTTGGGTACTGCCCTTACTTGGAGAAGCATCCCACTTATGATTAACCCCTAATGCAAGCATCCGCAACTACAAAAGAAGTGTTAAGGTAAACCTACCCATAGCATGAAACATATTGATCCAAATCAGCCCCTTACGAAGCAACTCATAAACTAGGGTTTAAGCTTCTGTCACTCTAGCAACCCATCATCTACTCATTACTTCCCAATGCCTTCCCCTAGGCCCAAAAAATGGTGAAGTGTCATGTAGTCGACTTTCACATGACACCACTAGAGGAAAGACAACATGCATCTCATCAAAATATCGAAAGAATACCAAATTCACATGACTACTTATAGCAAGACTTCTCCCATGTCCTCAGGAACAAAAGTAACTACTCACAAATCATATTCATGTTCATAATCATAGGGGTATTAATATGCATAAAGGATCTAAACATATGATCTTCCACTGAATAAACCAACTAGCATCAACTACAAGGAGTAATCAACACTACTAGCAACCCACATGTACCAATCTGAGGCTTTGGGACAAAGATTGGATACAAGAGATGAACTAGGGTTTGAGATGAGATGGTGCTGGTGAAGATGTTGATGGAGATTGACCCCCTTCCGATGAGAGGATCGATGGTGATGACGATGGTGATGATTTCCCCCTCCCAGAGGGAAGTTTCCTCGGCAGAACAGCTCTGCCGGAGCCCTAGATTGGTTCCGCCAAGGTTCCTCCTCGTGGCTGCGGAGTTTCGTCCCATGAGCTAGCTTATCATTTTTTTCCTCGATGAAAGACCTCATATAGCAGAAGATGGGCATCAGAGGGCTGCCAGGGGGCCACGAGGCAGGGGGGCGTGCCCAGGGGGTAGGGCGCGCCCCACCCTCATGGACGGTGGGTGCGCCCCCTCTGGTACTTATTTAGCCCAATATTTTATATATATTCTGAAAATAATTCCCGTGGAGTTTCAGGACTTTTGGAGTTGCGCAGAATAGGTCTCTAATATTTGCTCCTTTTCCAGCCCAGAATTCCAGCTGCCGGCATTCTCCCTCTTCATGTAAACCTTGTAAAATAAGAGAGAATAGGCATAACTATTGTGACATAATGTGTAATAACAGCCCATAATGCAATAAATATCGATATAAAAGCATGATGCAGAATGGACGTATCACACTCCGGGTCGTTGCGAGTAGGGCGGATCCAGGCTCCACCACTACAAGATGGTGCCGGCCCAGCCATGCCGCAATGCTGAACTGGACGTCTGATAAAGCTTCGGCTGATACTACGTCATCGAGGCCCATAACTATTCTCGCATGGTGGTTAGTGCGTAAAGGCCAAAGGCCAACTCAGAACAAATACCCAAACTATAGTGTATTATCAGCTTGCGAAGACAAGCAGAGACTCACGATCGATGTGGCCCTGTCGCCCCATCTCGTGGACTTACGGCAAGGGCCCAGAATGCCCGGTCGTGCCACGTAATTATCTTGCGGGTGCTCTCCGGGCCCGCCTGACTTTCACCAAGGTCTCAAGTAAAGTCAAGGTAACCGTGTGTCCAAACATCAAGGGGACAACCCGAGGAATCACCCTCGGTGGATTCCACTCGATGTAATCATCAAGGTGAACGTAAGCGGAACCACCCTCGAGGTTCACACTTGAGGGGTTGCACGACAGAGTCGTATCGGAAGTGGGTAAGGAGGAATCTCCCTTGATGACCATGACCGAATGGCTACACTACAGTGATCTCGTCAGGAGTGATGTGCGAGGTATCACCCTCGACACTCGATGGTAACTCTGTAGAGTCGAGCAACAAAACGGGCATGATGTGATGTGAGGTGTCGGGCTCTGGGTCGTCGATCACGTTGATCGAGTCGTCGGTGATGAAGCAGGGGCAACAAGGACAAGGTGGGGGTCACTGATGGATCACTAACTAACCTATACTAAGCAGTTTAGGATAAGCAGGTAGGTAACAATAAGTAGGTTACAAAATCATGCTATTCATCAGAATAGGAGCACTCAAATACAGTAGCAAAATCTAATGCAAGCATGAGAGAATGGAATGGGTGATACCGGTATGATCAAAGGGCGGGCTTGCTTGGTTGCTCTGGCAAGGAGGGGTCGTCGTTGATGTAGTCGATCACAGTGGCATCGACAACCGTCACAGGGTCTACCGAAGAGAAGAGGGGAGGAGAAACAGTAAATACATATCAAGCAAGTGCATAACAGGACAACAGGCGGTGCTAGACGTGTTCTAGCGCGGTGCTACACGTTACCGGCGAAGGGGATAACATCCGGGAATGTGATAACCCACAACTATAGGGGATCGCAACAGTTTTTGAGGGTAGAGTATTCAACCCAAATTTATAGATTCGAGACAAGGGGAGCTAAAGAATATTTGAAGGTATTAGCAGCTGAGTTGTCAATTCAACCACACCTAGAGATTAATTATCTGCAGAAATATGATTAGTAGCATAGTAATACGATAGTTTTGATAGTAGTGACAACAGCAATGGTAACAGTAACAATGATAGCAATAATTTGTAGCAAATGTAACAGTGATGATAGCAATAGTAACGCAGGAAGATCAATAAGAATAAATTCATAGGCATTGGATCGGTGACTTGTTGGATGATATTCATCATGAGACAGTTATTGTCGGATTTCGGGTTCCGGAAAAACCCTTAAGGTTCAAACACTGGGGTGCGTGAGAAGATTTCTCCCTCACCGATGACGCCCTCAAGCACTTCACGATCTCTAAGGCTAGCTCGACGAACTCACAACACAAGAGACACAAGATTTATACTGGTTCGGGCCACCGTTGCGCTGTAATACCCTACTCCAGTGGGGTGTGGTGGATTGCCTCTTGGGCTGATGATGAACAGTACAAGGGGAAGAATAGCCTCTTGAGGTGAGGTGTTCTTGTGCTTGGTTGGTGTGTGGCTAAGGATGGAATGGCTCAGATCTAAGGTGAGGTCGATCCCCCCTACTATGGTGGCTAATCCTATTTATAGAGGCCCTGGTCCTCTCCCCAAATATTGAGCGGGAAGGGAGCCAACAACGGCCAATTTGAAAGGGGACAGCTAGTACAAGTTATCCTGACAAAAGCAGTCTTCGCCTGCCAAAGGCTCTGGTGGTGATGCCGTCTTGGGCTCCACGGTGACCTCCTTCCTGCCATCCTGCTGGTCTTGGTCTCGTTGCACCGATATGGAAACCTTTGCTTGACGCCTCGGTACTCTTCGTCTGCGCTTGCTTCCTTAGCACCAAAGAGGAAACAAGGACACTGTGAGCGATGGCGCCTGCCTGGTCCCGATCGTCATGGCTTACGTCATTAGAACCTCGCGAGGTTTGCTTGGCCTTGATCTCTCTGCCCCTCGCGAGCTAGCCTGGTGAGGCCGCTCCTAAGGAGGTCTTTTGTCATCCGCCTCGTGAGGCTTGGCCCCTCGCAAGGGTCTTGAATGCTTGTTGGTGAAGATGGGTCATACGGTCCCGCTTGCAGAGCCAAGCCGTGGGCCGCAGGTAGACAAGTCTGGGGACCCCCATTCCCAGAGCGCCAACAGTAGCCCCCGGGCCCAAGGCACGCTCGGGCTTGGCTTTGAGGCGAAGCCAAGGGGCAAGTGTGGCCTTGGTCGACGTGTGGTGGCTGATTGGACGTGGGCGTCTCCGCTTCCCCACGCAGCCTCGGCAACTGCCCGACTTGATGAGTCCCTGCTGCATACAAGGACAAACCATCATTATTACCTTAGATCGTGGAGGCCGGCGGTTGGCCTTCTTCTACGATAAATGGGAAGGGGGTTGAGCCCCCGTCGCCCATCTCTTCCCATTCCGCCCGCTTCTCCGCCTTTGCTCCATCGTCAGTTGCTACACCAATGGCGTCGTCGAAGAGGTTCTCCGCCGCGGAGAAGGGGAAGGCCCCTCGCGAGGGGCCCGGCTCTCCGGTGCCCAAGCATGGTCGCGGCCGTCCCTGCAAGCACACCGTGACCCCCGTCGTGGCCCTGCGCAGCCGTGGCGGTGCCGCTTCGCGTGGCAAGTGTCATTCCGGTCGTGGCAGTCATGTTGATGAGGGGAGACGTGCCATGGTCGCGCGGCCTCCCAGGCCATGCTTCCACTCGGTGGAGGTGCTGCCGGAGTTCGTCGTCTGGTCGGAGAACCCGGCCGGCAACTGGCTTCAGCTCCCGCGCTTCTTCACTGACGAGCTGTCGGCCTCAGGTCTCGGCGGGCTCTGGCTACAGGCGGACGGCTGCTGCAGCAGGGCTTCCTAGGTCGCGGTTGAGGTCTCCATTGCGGGCAACATAGCCCTGGCCCGCGGCTGGCAGACGTTTGCCCGCGCGTGGCTTGGACAGGTTGTGCATCCTCCATTTCAAGTATGATGGTGACGCGGCCCTCTACGTGAGGGTGTTTGGGGAAGATGGTCGCCGCGTCGGGTGTTGCCCCGAGGTCAACGACGGCGAGGATGTGCTCGGCCTTAGCGATGGTTGTGATGAGGATGAGGGCGAACCCGCCCTTGGGGCCGACCACGTCTCGTCCAGCTACAGCGGCTCTTCCTCCGACGACAGTTCCAGCAGCGGCGGTTACAACTAGCCGCCGCGCCCGCTTCGAAGGCGGCTGTGGGTCGTCTCGTCGTCGCGCCTCCGTGAAGCGCGAGGAGGGGTCTGGCTGAGCTCGGGACGGCGCCAAGAGCCCGCCCTCGCGGATCACTGTGGGGGCCCACGCCGCTTTTATTTTGTTCTTCCTTCCTTCCTGCACCAAGAAAGAAACCAGTATGGGCCCCAGACGGGCGTGCAACGAACTGTGATTTCTCCATTATTATGCTATGTTTATCATTTTTGTGCTGTGCCGCAACATCGTCGTTTTATGTAGAGATAACTTAGCTTGACTTGTTCGGAGTAGTCTCCTCCTCACGAGGCGCTTGCTCCCTGGTGCCTGTCGAGGCCTCCTTGGCCTGGTAGGCGCTCAGGAACTGCAAAAAATCATTAAGAGGCTTATCATTCACGCGAGCCTTGGTCACAAGCACCGCTGGCCTTGACCCAGCGCTTCGTATCGCGGTACCCGAGGGGCACGAATTAGCAGAAGTGTGCCAGCTTGCGGGCTCGAACAAGGGTGCCTCGCAAAAAACAAAAGAGGGGACTCAAACGAGGGTACCTGCTCAGCCCCCTCGCGAAGGACGCGCGAGAGAGTACAGGTCGACCAGAGAAATGAAAGAAGAAATAGAGGCAGAAAGCGAAAGGACGAGACTAGCAAGAGACATTAGAAGGAAAATTTCAATTAAAAGAGGGGAAAGCCAACTTCGGAAAGCAAATGAAAAGCCGCGTCCGGCACCTAGTCTAGTCTTCATGTCTTCTCACCAGCGCAGAGCTAAGTGCTGCCACTAAGACGTGGGAGGGAGCCCCCGAGGCCCAAGGGCGGCACTCCTGAGACTCCGGGGCGTGTACAACCCCACTCATTATTACATGAGAGTGTCATGAGCGGAGGCACGGGCCTTGCTTCACAGGCGCTGGGCCTTTCTTCATAGGCGTTGGGCCTTTCTTCAGGGGTAGAACTTCCGGAGGTGCTAGATGTTCCAGGCGTTCTGGATGGGTACCCCGTCATGTGTCTCCAGGCACACGGTGCCAGGCCTGGAGACATGGGTGACCTTGAACGGGCCCTCCCACATGGGTGAGAGCTTATGCAGCCCTTCCATGGAGAGCACCCGCCTCAGGACGAGGTCACCCACCTTGAGTGTCCTAGAGCGGACGCTGCGACAGTGGTATCGCCGCAGCGCTGGTATCTTTCCACCCGCAGTGCAGCCTCGCGGCGACGTTCCTCCCCCAGCACGAGGTCCATCCAATGCGTGGCATCATGCCACGTCTCATCAAACGCCAGGACCCGTGCGGAGCAATGCATGACCTCGTGAGGGAGAACCGCTTCTGCTCCATAGATAAGGAAGAATGGGGTCTCTCCCGTTGGCTTGATGGCGGTGGTGCGGATGGACCACAACACGGACTGGAGCTCGTCATGCCAGCCCCTGCCGCAGGCTTCAAGCTTCTTTTTGAAGGTCCTGGTCTTGAGGCCTCTCAGGACCTCTGCGTTGGCGCGTTCGGCTTGACCATTGCTCCGGGGGTGCGCCATCGAAGCGTAGCAGATCTGCGTTCCAAGGTTAGCACAGTACATTTTGAAGAGATTACTGGTGAGCTGCGAACCATTATCGGTGATGATGTGGTTGGGGACCCCAAAACAGCTCACGAGGCCTGGATGAACTTGACCGCGGAGCCAGCTGGGATGGTGTGGATGACTTCCACCTCCGCCCACTTAGTGAACCTGTCGATGGCGACGTAGAGGTATCGGTAGCCCCAAGGCGCCCGAGGGAACGGGCCCAGGATATCCAGCCCCCAGACTGCGAACGGCCATGAGAGTGGAATGGTCTGGAGGCCCTGAGCTGGCTGGTGGATTTGCTTGGCGTGGAAATGGCAGGCCTCCCGAGACTTCATCAGTTCAGCTGCGTCATTGAGCGCCGTAGGCCAGTAGAATCCGTTGTGGAACGCCTTGCCGACGAGTGTTCATGACGACGAGTGGTGCCCGCAGTCCCTGCCATGTATGTCGGCTAGTAGTTCCTTCCCCTATTCCATGGAGATGCAACACAGTGAGACGTCATTTGGCCGCTTCCTATACAACTCACCGTCATGGATGCGGTATGCCGTTGCTTGCCGGGACGGTTCCTCCTCCTTCTCTGGCAACGTCCCTTGCATCAGGTATTCCTTGAATTCTTTGGTCCAGCACCCCTCCTGGGGCTCGAGCGCCAAGAGTAGATGCGCTCCAGAAGTCGGTCCACAGGCTGGGGCTCCTGCGGCAGGTGGCTGCGGGAGCTCCTCCCGAGGCTGCGCTGTCCTTGAAAGCGGTGGTGTCGCCAATGGCTTGAAGAGCCGCTCCTCGAAGACGCCAGGATCTTGGATCTGTCGCTTGGACGCCCTTCTGGCAATGTTGTCGACTTCCTTGTTGCTTCCTCGGGGCATGTGCTACAACTCGAAGCCTGGGAACTGCTTCTCCATCTTGCGTACCTCCGCGAGATATGCCTCCATGTGTTCGTCCTTCGGCTCGTACACCTTGTTCGAGAAGTTGACGAGGAGCTGCGAGTCACCCTGATGGTGAGATGCTTCACCCCCAGTGCTGCCGCTGCCTTCCGGCCAGCTATGAGGCCCTCGTACTCTGCAATGTTGTTGGAGACCTTCTCGCCCTGCTGGAAGCAGAGCTACACGATGTAGTAGAGCTTGTCCTGAGTGGGCGAGATGAGCACTGCCCCGGCCCCCGCACCCTGGAGCGCGAAGGCACCATCAAAATACATGACCTAGCAGTCAGGCGCCTCACTTCCCGACGAGAGAGACCGGTCCTCGCCTATTTCAAGCACCGGGGCGTCCGTCCATTTTGCCACAAAATCGGCGAGCGCGGCCCGCTTGATGACCCTGGTGGTGCTGAACTCCAACTGGAACGCCTGCAGCTCGATGCTCCACTCGGCTACCCTCCCAGTAGAGTTGGGGCTCCTGAGCACCCTCTCCAGTGGGTAGGCCGAGACAACCTTGATGGGGTCGCCTTGAAAGTAGTGTCACAGCTTTCGTGAGGCCACCAGGAGTGCGAGTAAGAGCTTCTGAGGCATGGGGTACCATGCTCTTGGATCCCGCAACACCGTGCTGACGAAGTATAACGGATGCTCGACGAGGGTAGGCGCGCTGATGAGGTTTGTGTCTTCCGGGAGTTGGGGTGCCTCCTGAGGTGGGGGAGCCCTCAACGCTTGATCGCTTGTCGGGGCCTTTGCGGGTTCGAGAGCATTGTCCTGCTGAGCTTGACCCTTTGCTGTTGCTGCTGCGGCCCTTGTTGTGCCCTCCTGGTCTTGCGTCATCTCTGCTGGGGGTGTAGCTCGGCGCGATGCGCCCTTGGTTTGGTGTTCTTCCCAAACCGCCACTAGAGCCGCACTGGCGGAGTAGGGAGTGGCAGCAAGATAAAGCACTAGGGGATCAAGAGGTCATGGCGCCACCATCACTGGGGGGTGGTCAGGTATCTCTTGAGGTCTTGAAATGCTTGGTCGGCCTCCGGGGTCCATTCGAATGGGCCCTTCTTCTTCATCAGCTTGAAGAAGGGTAGGGCATGCTCTCCCAGCTTGGAAATAAAGTGTCCCAACGAAGTCACTCATCCAACAAGCTTCTGCATTTCCTTGAGGGTTTACGGTGGACTCATGTCTTCAATGGCCTTGACTTTCTCTGGGTTGGCCTCGATCCCCCTGTGGGACACGAGGAAGCCCAGCAGCTTGGCGGAAGGGACGCCAAACACACACTTCTCCGGGTTGAGCCGCAAGTCCACCTGGCGGAGGATTTCAAAGGTTTCCTCCGGGTATTGGATCAAGGTCCTCACCTCCCGAGACTTCACCACGATGTCATCGACGTAGGCTTCAACGTTCCTCCCGAGCTGCCGACCCAAGGCGATGTGCATGAGCCGCTGGAAGGTTGCGCCTATGTTGCGTAGTCCGAAAGGCATGCAAGTGTATCAGTACACCCCGCACGGGGTCAGGAAGGCTGTCTTTGCCAGATCTTCTACTGCCATCTTGATCTGGTGATATCCTAAGAAAGTGTCCAGGAAGAACAGCAAGTCGCATTCTGCAGTGGAGTCGACGATCTGGTCGATACGTGGAAGGGGGAACAGATCTTGGGGGCAGGCCTTGTTGAGGTTGGTGAAGTCGACTCACATCCGCTCCTTTCCGCCTTTCTTGGGGACGACGACGGGGTTTGCCAGTCACTTGGGGTACCGAACCTCGCGAATGACACCCGCAGCCTCCAACTTGTGGGTCTCTTGGACGATGAAAGCTTGCTTCTCCGTGGACTGTCGCCCCGCCTTCTGCTTTACGGGGCGTACGTTGGGGCACACCTTCCGGTGGTGCTCTATCACCCCTCTTGGGACCCCTACCAGCTGATCGGGCTCCCAAGTGAACACTTCCTTGTTTGCGCACAAGAAGTTCACCAGCGCCTCCTCCTGACCAGGCTCGAGGTTGGCGCCTATGGTAAAGGTTACCCCCGAGGACCCTTCCTCCTCGACCGACACTTGCTTGGTTTCTGCCTTGTCTTGAGTGAAAAACTGCTTCTTCTTGGTTGGTGCAGCTCCCTTGGCCTTGGAGGTATCCACGTTGGCGGGCGGCGCTGTTGCGGCGGTCTTGAGGGCGAGCTTGAGTGTCATCAAGGCTTCCTTGGTGTCCCCAACTACTGTGAGGACACTCTTGCTCCCAAGCATCTTCATTAGGTTGTAGGCCAGATGGGTCGCCGCCATGAACTGAGCTAGGGCCGGGTACCCAAGGATGGCGTTGTACCGGAGGCTGATGTGTGCGATGTCGAAGTCGATGAGCTCGGTGCGATAGTTGTCGCATGTGCCGAAGGTCATGGGGAGGCGGATCTGCCTAGGGAGCGGGCGGAGCCTCCACCAAACCCTGAGAAAGGCTTGCTAGGGCGGAGCCGCTCGAGCAGTACGTGAAGAAGGCTGAAGGCCTCGATGCAGAGCACATTGAGGCCGACGCCGCCATCGACGAGCGTCTTGGTGATGGACACGTGGCAGATGGTGGGCGTGCAAAGCATTGGGAGTGCACCCGAGCCGACGGTTGTCAGGACCCCGATTCTAAGCCACATCGATCTAGCCGGTAACACCTCATATCACTTTGCGGCCTCACGCACGGTATCCCACGGGTGTCGCCTTACCATGGCCCGGGACCGTTTGCGCCTTTTGGCTCGCGTATATGACAATGTCGCTAGCATCCATATGACCGAGAACCCGGGCCGACATGGCTAGTCGTGAACCCAAAGCGGCACAGACCTATGGAGACAGGCATACATGAATCACAACGAACATGTCGGTCATCAACGAGTGATTCCGGGCTGTAGCACTGGGCTAACAGGACTCCGGGGGATCCCGGGCTGTAGCAGGCTAGACAGGACTGCGGAGACCACCGCGTGACATTTCCCCGAAGGGACAGACATAGGGACGAAGTGAAACACATGCCGTCCAGTCAAGTGTCCTGAACAGTAGTGCTGGGCTAGCAGGACTCCGGTGAACCGGGCTGTAGCGGACTACTATGGCTCGAGGAGCACTAGACTGCATTTCCCCATAAGAAAGGCTGCGAAGGACAAACAACTAGATTGTCGGATCCCACTCATACCAAGCATTTCAATCATACATACAATATGCTCGATATGAGTACATACAACATGGCATCACAACAAAACTCTACAACTCAAGTACTTTATTTAAAGGCTCCAGGGAGCCATACATAACATATCCATACAGGTAGGGGTCACATGACCCGACACTCAAGTCATACAGTCATACAAGCACATGCGGAAGCAACTAGTCTGAGTACAGACTCTAGAAAGAAAGAAGGCTTCTCGAAGCCTGTCTATCTACATAGGGCCCTCCATGGCCTGGATCACCACCTGGGTGGCTAGTCACTCGTCGACGTCAAGGTCTACGTAAAACCCATCGGAGGGGGCAGTGTTGTCGTCTGAAAACAATAAATAAGCAAACATGAGTACAAAGGTACTCAGCAAGTCTTACATCAGAACCTACTGTACATGCTCATTCTCAAGAAGGTGGTGGGGTTTATGCAGCAAGCCAGCTTTGACTCTTGGCTAAGCTATCCTACGGAATCTTTTAGCAAAATAGTTTTCGCACACGAGTCCACTACTCACCATCACAATACTCTACCGTGGATCCTCCCTCGTATCCTGCGAGGGGGCCATCCTCGGTACTCACACTTATCTTGAGTCTTTTAGTAGTATCCATTAACTTGTCTATGAACTGTATATGCAACCAAGTAGTCCTTTACCGCGGACGCGGCTATTCGAATAGTTTTATACCCTGCAGGGGTGTACTTCGTCACACATGTTTCCACCACTTAGCGTCTGCACACGAAATGTGCTCGGCAGACTTCAAGCGAGAACCGACGTGGGTGTAGACCACGACCTGACTAACCTCACAAGTCTCTAGTCCAGGGTCATCGCCTATTCAGGTTCCATCCGCAAGGAAATCCGGCCGGGGTGTCCTCAACGGCCCCGAACGATGTGAACAGGGTTCCCGAGACACCAAACGGGTGACTCGGTACACCGTGCCACGGTGTATCTACCGCAACATAGCCCACCCCTAGGGTCAGCGCTACGCACGGCCGCCAACACATATCCTACAAACACCAGAAACTAGTTGCAACTCCTGGACTGAGGCGAGAGGGGTCGGTAAGTCGAGCGGGGTCATATTTCAGGGCCCAATGTGTGGTAGTAGCTGAATCTTAATTCACGCATACAGAACTCAGTTCTTAGGGACGGCTTCAATGAAACAACCCACCATGTACTCCTACATGGCCTCTCATCGATACCTTTACCAAAACATGTTCAACACATCCCACATATTACTGGCACAAGCATTTCACTCTAGCCCATCCCCCAGATGAACCAGACCTGACACAACTCTAAGCATAGCAGGCATAGCAAGGTAGGAATCACAAAACATGGCTCAATCAACTCCTACACATGCTAGTGGGTTTCATCTAGTTACTGTGGCAATGACAGGTCATGCAGAGGATAAGGGTTCAACTACCGTAGCACACAGCAGTTTGAATCGTGTTGTCTTAATGCAGTAAACAAGAGCAGGAGCGAGAACATGGGTTGTATCGGAATGATCAATGGTTGCTTGCCTAATGGAGTGGTAACGGGATACTGCCCTTCAGTTGGATACTCGTGAATATCCTCGGAGGCAGAACCTACCACGAAGAACACAACCGAGCACAATCAACACATGACGATATGCAACAATATGATGCATGCTATGACATGGCAATATGGATGTGTCTTGAGCTAATGCAACTAGCTATGATTTAAATGGAGTTGGTTTGAGTACAAGATTCAAATTCCAACCCCATATATGATTATTCAAATGCCCTTTATTTGTTTTGTCCAAAACAGAGGACAAACATTGTTCAAACATGCATGAAAATGGTACAGATGGATTCCTTGAATTTTTCTGATAATTTTTCATATATAATTTGTCTCATTTGGAGTTATGGTTGAATTTCTATGAATTTTTGAAGTTTTGGGTATTTTCTGGAATTTCCTGAATTATTTTTAAACTAGAAAATGATTTACTGCGTCAGCCCTGCGTCAGCATGACATCAGCAAGTCAACTGAGCTGCCTCCAGGTCAAACCTGACCAGTGGGTCCCACTGGTCAGTCTCACAGTGCTGGCTCGAGTCACAGACAGGTGGGGCCAGTCAAAGGCCACGTCAGAAAGTCAAACTGACGTGTGGGGCCAGCTGGGTTAATAACTAATCTAAACAGAATATTAAGTTAAACTAATATGCGCTGGGCCCACATGGCAGTGGCTCTAGGGGGGGTGGTTAGTGGGTTAGTTAGCCGCTAATGACGGCCACGTCGGCTACCGGCGTTTAGCCGCCGGCGACCTCAGATCGCGGCGGCGTTTCACCGGAGTTGTTCGGGTTTCGCCTACAGGCCACCATTTGATGCGCGGTTTTCTCCTACGGGTTCCTGGGAGTGAGGCGCATCCAGAGAGACAAGCGGCAGCAGCTGGGGTGGCTGGAGCTGACGGCGGCGAGCTCTTTGGCGGCCGCCGGAGTTCGGGTGTTCGCGGGATCGATGCTGCGGTGCACGGGAGGAGGAGCTGGTGGTGGCTACAGGCTCCTGGGGACGCGTTGAAGGCGGTGGTGCGCTCGGACGCGTGCTTGCACGGTCGTAGCCACGACGGCGTCGAGGCTCAACGGCGGCGAGCTTCGGGGGCTCGCGGGGCAACAGCTACGGGGCAAAATCAGCGGCGTGGCTAAGGGAAAAGGGACTGGAAGCTCACAGCGGTGCCGTAGGGATGGCTAGCGGGCTCGGGGGCGACCTTGACGGCGCGAATCGACGGCGAGGAGCTCGGGCGGCCGAGGTTGAAGATGACGGTGGTGGTGACGTTCCAGGCTCTCCCGGCTCGCGTAGCTCGGTGGGGAGGACGAGGAAGACACGGCGGTGCTTCTGGGCTCAACGGCAGGGCGAGGGAAGCACGGGGGCTGCGTCTACGGCATACGGCGGCGACGAGCTTCGCTCGGGGAAGAGAGAGGGAGAGCCAGAGGAGGGGATGAGCACGGGGGAGGGAAAAGAGGGGGCCAGGGGGTGTGTGGCGTCTCCCAGGGGCGTCCAGGCGTCGAGGGGGAGGTGCGGCAAGCAGGAGCTGGCCGTCGGTGGCCGCGCGCGTGCTGGCGCACCGCGGGCACACGCCCGGCGTCCTCCTGGTAGCAGCTGGAAGAAGACAAGGAGGGAGGTGGGCTGGGCCAACAGTGTTGGGCCACAGCGGGGCCGCCAGGTAAGTCCAGGTGAGCCTCTGTCTCTCTCTCTAATTTATACTATTTTCTATTTTCTGTTATTCTGTTTTGATTTAGTTTAAATACTAAATCATTTTATAAAATCCTGAAAATATTTATGGACACTTTCTGAAATATTCCAGTGGCCCAAAAATAATTCCAACATTATTTGAGCATTTGAATTATTTAATAGTATTTAAATGCCCAAATTCAAATATTTATGAATTAAGTCAATGCCCCTTTTGTTGACCTAAAATTATATGCACCATTTTTCCCAAGGGTTCTAACCCAAGGCAAAGAGGGTGAACATATTTGAAGGGCATTTCAGGTTCATTGAATTTATTTTTAGTAAACCCTAGTTGATTTCAGGGGGGGTGCTGGGGGTTCTGCTTTCCCCATTTCAGTTTCTGATGAATGTAACATGATGCACACTCTAATGCATAATCTAGCTAGGGTGTCACAACGGTGGAGGCGGGATGATCCCCTGAGTCGAAGGTGAGGTCGGCCTCAGGCACGGCCCAGCCTGGCGTAGCCCCCGGGCGCTTGAAAGCGGCGCCGATCTGGCGAAAGAACGGCTTGACGTGACGATCCAAGGGCGGCGCTTACAAGCCACCGAGGAGGGCCGCAACCGCATGGTGCGGCGGCGCTGCGTAGCGCGCAACGAAGAGGCCGCACAACTCCTCCCAGGACGCCACCATGGATCCGGGGAGCTTGAGCAGCCAGGCGCGCGGTGCGCCAGTGAGGGCCATGCGAAGCCAGTTGGCCATGACCTTGTCATCGCCCCGTCCTTAAGGACGGCCTCCTCATATGCCAGTAGGAAAGCCGATGGGTCTGCCGCGCCGTCGTAGCGCGACGACATCTCCGGCTTGAACTTGGGTGGCCACTACACCTGCCACAGGGTGGGAGCAAGGGCCCGGGGCCCCCATGCATCACTGTGGGCACCCACAGATCCAGCCGGAAGGGCGGCGCTAGCCATGGAGAATGGGCGTGAAGATGGTGGAGCGTGAATCGACAGAAGGAAAGCTCCGGCGCACCCCTACCTGACGGGCCAAATGTCGGATTTCGGGTTCCGGCAAAACCCTTAAGGTTCAAACACTGGGATGTGCGCAAAGATCTCTCCCTCACCAATCACTCCCTCAAGCACTTCGCGATCTCTAAGGCTAGCTCGACAAACTCACAACACAAGAGACACAAGATTTATACTGGTTTGGGCCACCGTTGCGGTGTAATACCCTATTCTAGTGTGCTGTGGTGGATTGCCTCTTGGGCTGATGATGAACGGTACAAGGGGAAGAACAGCCTCCTGAGGTGAGGTGTTCTTGTGCTTGGTTGGTGTGTGGCTAAGGATGGAACGGCTCAGATCTAAAGTGAGGTCGATCGTCCCTACTATGGTGGCTAATCCTATTTCTAGAGGCCCTGGTCCTCTCCCCAAATATTGAGCGGGAAGGGAGCCAACAACAGCTAATTTGAAAGGGGATAGCTAGTACAAATTATCCTGACAAAAGGTGTCTTTGCCTGCCAAAGGCTCTGGTGGAGACACCGTCTTGGGCTCCATGATGACCTCCGTACTGTTGTCCTTCTGGTCTTGGTCTCGTTGGACCGATATGGAAACATTTGCTTGATACCTCGGTACTCTTCGTCTGTGCTTGATTCCTTAGCACCAAAGAGGAAACAAGGACACTATGAGCGCTGGCACCCGCCTGGCACCCGCCTGGTCTCGATCGTCATGGCTTACGTCATTGGAACCTCACGAGGTTTGCCTGGCCTTGATCTCTCCTCCCCTCGCGAGCCAGCCTGGTGAGGCCGCTCCTGAGGAGGTCTTGTGTCGTCCGCCTCACAAGGCTTGGCCCCTCGTGAGGGTCTTGAATGCTTGTTGGTGAAGATGGGCTGTACCGGCCCACTTGCAGAGCCACGCCATGGGCCGCAAGCAGGCAAGTCTGGGGACCCCATTCCTAGAACGCCAACAGTTATAACCTAGGAAAATACGGCACTAGCTCCATTTCATCGATATAATGTAGGCATGTATTATGTAAATAGTCATACGTGCTTTATTAAAAGAACTTGCATGCCATCTTTTGTCCTACCCTCCCGTGGCAGCAGGGTCCATGTTGGAAACTAAGGGATATTAAGGCCTCCTTTTAATAGAGAACCGGAACAAAGCATTAACACATAGTGAATACATGAACTCCTCAAACTACGGTCATCACCGGGAGTGGGCCCCGGTTGTTGTCACTCCGGGGTTGCCGGATCATAACCGTAGTAGGTGACTATAACTTGCAAGATAGGAACTAAAACATGGATATAATGATGAATTCATAAACGGTTCAGATCTAAAATCATGGCACCCGGGCCCAAAGTGACAAGCATTAAGCATGGCAAAGTCATAGCAACATCAATCTAAGAACATGGTGGATACTAGGGATCAAGCCCTAACCAAACTAACTCGATTACATGATGAATCTCATCCAACTCCTCACCGACCAGCGAGCCTATGAAGGAATTACTCACTCCCGGTGGGGAGCATCATGGAATTGGCGATGGAGATAGGTTGGTGATGACAAAGATCGAAGATCCCCCTCTCCGAAGCCCCAAACGGACTCCAGATCTGCCCTCCCGAGGAAGAACAGGGTCTGGCGGCGGCTCCGTCTCGTCGATCGCGATAATTCAGGGGATCATCAGTGGGGCTACCAGGTGGGTACAACCCACCTGGGCGTGCCAGGAGAGGGGAGCGCTCCCTGGTGGGTTGTGCCCACCCAAGTGCCCCTCTCCGGTAGGTCTTGGCTCCAGCAATTCTCTTTATTGGTACAAAAATCCTCAAAAAGTTTTGTTCCATTCCGAGAACTTTAATTTCTGCACAAAAACAACACCATGGTAGTTCTGCTAAAAACAACGTCAGTCCGGGGTTAGTTTCATTCAAATCATGCAAATTAGTGTCCAAAACAAGAGGAAAAGCATGAGAAAAAGTAGATAGGTTGGAGATGTATCAACTCCCCCAAGCTTAAACCATTGCTTGTCCTCAAGCAATTCAGTTGATAAACTGAAAGTGAGAAAGAAAAACGTTTACGAACTCTTTTGCTCTCGTTTGCATAAATAAGCTTAAACAGCACCTAGGTTTTTAGCCAGCATTATAACTAACCATGTCGACAATAACTCTTAAAGATTATAATGATTCATATCAATGACATAATCAGCTAGCGAGCAATAATAAGATATCTCAAACAGCAACACGTTGTCAAAACAAGCATGATATAATATGACAACAATGGTATCTCGCTAGCCCTTTCTGAGACCGTAAAACATAAATGCAGAGCACCTTCGAAGTTCAAGCAGCGACTAAACATTGTAATTCATGGTAGAAAAGATCCAGTCATGATGCACCCAACATTAGCTATACACATTGCATAAATCATGACCGTTGTGCTCTACTCAGTTTCTGGCGCTTGTTTATAGAAGGTGATGACACAACATAAAAGTGAATAGAAAGTCCCTTCGTAGAGGGAAGCAATGATTTGTAGAGGTGCCAAAGCTCAATTTTTAAAATAGAGATAAATGGTATTTTGAGACATGCACCCTTCTCATTCACTTCACGACCATCAGTTATCAACATCTTCCATGCTAAGCACACTAGTGGCGGTTCCCAAGAGATAAAAGTAAAGGTTTACTCCCCCTCCACCAACAATCACATTCCATGGCTTGTCTGAAACAACAGGTGCCGTCCAAACCAAGAACAGTCCCGAGGGAGTTTTGTTTAATTATTTGCATTTTTTGAGTTCGGGACTGTGAATCCCTATTACTGCTCATTTCCTCGTGCGATGGCGAGTAAACACTCGACCTGAGGATAACATGCTTAGCATGGAAGATATCGACCACCTCCTGTCGTTCCATGAACGATCCAGGCACACAAAACAGATAGTATTTTTAGAAGTTTTTAGAGGTCGCACATGCAAATTTACTTAGGACGGCAGGGTAATACCGTATATAGGTAGGTATGGTGGACTCATCTGGAATAACTTTGGGTTCAAGGTTTTTGATGTACAAGCAGAATCCCCACTTAATACAGGCGAAGGCTAGCAATTTAAGACTGGGAAGCAGCCAGCTATAGAGCAACAATGATCATGACCAGGCATTATGCATAAGTAACATTGGACACTAGCATGAGTAGGATATGAACACCATGAACATAAACATCATAGAGGCTATCTTGGTTTTGATTCAACTACATGCATGAACATGTACCAAGTCAAGCCACTCGAACATTCAGAGGAGGATACCATATCATCATACTATATCACAATCATTTTAGTGCTATGTTGATATCCAAGATAAAACATTATTAACTCCTAGCTACTTATGCATGGCATGAGAAACTATAATCTCTAATTGTTATTGCAAACATGTCTAATCATAACAGGCTGAATCATGGACACTAGGTGAAACATATTTACACATGTCGAGTTCATACCAGTTTTTCCTTGCCACGACCAGCTCATCGAATATCATCATTATTGCCTTTCACTCGCACGACCGAATGATATGAAAATAATAATAGTGCAAGAGTGCCATGGACTAAGCTGGAATCTGCAAATATTTTATTCAACGGGAGAAGACAAGGTACAATGGGCTCTTATTAGTTCAACAGTTATTCATACGAGAGCCACTCAACATTTTCATCGTGGTCTTCTCCTCGGTACAACTCGAATAAAAGAAAAGAAATTCAGAGAAACACACTGAAATATTTTTGGAGTTTTTGGTTTTCTCCAGCAAACAGAATAAATAAAAAAACAAAAACGAGAAAAACTATTTACACGGGAAAGCTCCCAACAAGCAAAAGAAGAACAAGGAAATCTTTTTGGATTTTTTGTTTAGCACTACAACTAAGCATGCATGGAAAGTAAATTGCTACAACTATTTTTTTTTGGTTTTTCTAAAGTTTTCAAACACACAAGAAGAAAGCAAAAAAAATCTAAGCATGGATGATACAATGAAAAAGTGTGAACACCAACAAATGGAATAATATGCATGAATGTAATGTCGGTGAGAAACACGTACTCCCCTAAGCTTAGGCTTTTGTCCTAAGTTGGTAGTGAATCAGTAGCCTGGAGGGTAGTAGTCAGGGTACTGAGGATCGGGCATCCACTGATCCCATTGTGGAGGTGCCTGTGCAGCCTCAGCAGCAGCCTGAGCGTTCCAGTAGGCGAGGATGTCTGCAGGCATAATCCGGTATTCGCCCTGGCAATAGAATCAAACAAAGCAGGTGCAGGCATGGGAATAACATCATGAGTGACAATGTTATAGACCAAGTTATAAGGAATGGCAATGTCAGGACAATCATGTGCAAGAAAGTGATGGTGATCCATGGCTGCACGGTCTAGGTAAACCTTGGTCAGAGGGTAATCATGAGGGCATATCTCAACCTCTAAGTGAGCCGCCAAACGCGTAGCATAAATCCCACCATGTATTTTACCTTGGGATTTATTAAGGTGTAGGCGACGAGCCACGATAGCTCCCAGTCTATACGTGTTGTCGCCCTCAATTGCACGACGTAAAACAGCAAGGTTTGGTGAACTAAGTGCACCCACCTTCTCCCTAGCAAGCAAGCATTTGGTAATGAAATATGCAAAGTAATGAACAACAGGCAAATGTAAACCACTAGCAGTGATGGCTGACACTCTCCTCTCATCACCCACTGTCAAAGTGCAAAAAAATCCTCAAACTCGGCCGGCCTAGGCTCGGCCAAGCTCCCGTCAGAAGTGATCAAGCATATGTCACAAAACTCAGTAAGTGGTATCTAATGATTTTCAGCATATAAATCAAAGCTCACTTCAGGGGGATTATTTCTAGGCAAGAAAGTAAAGCTTTGAACAAACATATTTGTGAGGATTCGGTGCTGGTCACACTCATCTACGATGAAATCGGTGAGACTGGCATTGGCAATGAATTGCACGAACTCCTCATGAATTCAGCTTCTTGCAGGAACAGAATGTGCGGCCATTCGCACGGTCATACCTCTTCCAACCTTCGAGTGTGGAGATCATTGTCAGAAGACTCCCCAATAACACCCTTGGAGTTCTTCCTTGAGCCATATTTCCTAAAGATATTCACGTCTGCGTACAATTTTCTGAAAATAAAAATTTTGGATTAACAAAAATTTGTTAACAAAACTTTGTAAGATTGATAGCAACTACTCATAGCGATACATAGAGGCCATAACAAGCATTCAAACTACTTAAAACACTAAGAATTCAACATGCAAGCACATCTACAGTAGCACCAAGAGTAGCTAATTATTCAAAGTATAAACTACTAAAAAAACTAATTGGACAAATGGCGGAGTCACATACCAAGCAACAATCTCCCGAAACAGTTTCGGAAATGGAGCTTCGAGCAAAGAGATCAAAATTGGCAGCAAAATGAGCAAGAACACGGGAGAGAGAGGGAGTGATTTCTTCTGAAGGTAGGTGACAATGTGGGACGAAGAGATAAGTGAGGGGGCCCACGTGGGGACCATAACCCCCCAGGGCGTGCCAGGGGGTTCTAGAGCGCCCAGGTGGGTTGTGCCCACCTGGTGCACCCCCCCCCCTCTGTTTATTTTGCACCAATTGTTCTTAAATATTCAGGAAAAATCATATGGAATTTTCAGGGCATTATGAGAACTTTTATTTTTGGGTCATTTTTTATTGCACGGGAAATTCAGAAAATAGAGAAAACATGGCATTTTATTTCATTTAACTAAAAAAAACAAAGAATAAAAGGTAGGGATAGGAAGTAGTTCTTACTAAATTCATCAACTTCATACCGTTCAAAAATGATTAATTAATAAGGTTGATCAAGTCTTATTAACAACCACTTTCACTTAGCATGAAACCGAAGAACTTTCATAAATCACTAAGTTACCTCAATGGGGATATGCATTTCCCCAATAATAATCATTTCATATTACTTTTTGACAATAGGTAGAGGTATTTTAAAACTTCCAATAGTGATTGTTGGAGATTTTTCAATAACATTAATACCATTCACTTGGCATTGTTTGTTCGGAAAGTGCAACGTATGCTCATTACCATTGATATGAAAAGTGACTTTGCTTTTATTGCAATCAATAACAGCCCCTGCAGTATTCAAAAAGGGTCTACCAAGGATAATTGACATGTTGTCGTCCTTGGGCATCTCAAGTATAACAAAGTTAGTCAAAATAGTAACATTAGCAACAACAACAGGCACATCCTCACAGATACCGATAGGTATGGCAGTTGATTTGTCAGCCATTTGCAAAGATATTTCAGTAGGTGTGAGTTTATTCAAGTCAAGTCTTTTATATAAAGAGAAAGGCAGAACACTAACACCAGCTCCTAAATCACACAATGCAGTTTTCACATAATTCTTTTTGAAAGAGCAAGGTATAGTTGGTATTCCCGGCCAAGTTTTTAGGTACTCCATCTTTAAAAGTATAATTAGCAAGCATAGTGGAGATTTCAGCTTCCGGTATTTTCTCTTATTTGTGATGATGTCTTTCATATACTTTGCATAAGGAGGCATTTTCAGGATATCAGTCAAGTGAGTACGCAAAAAGACTGGCCTCAGCATTTCAGCAAAGCATTCAAATTCTTCATCATCGTTCTTTTTAGTTGACTTGGATGGAAAAGGCATAGGGTTTTTAACCCACGGTTCTCTTTCTTTACCGTGTTTCCTAGCCACAAAGTCTCTTTTATCATATCTTTTATTCTTAGGTTGTGGGTTATCAAGATCAACATGTGGTTCTATCTCAACATCATTATCTGGTTCTTTATCATTTGTTGGTTGAGAGTCTTCATGAACCTCATCATTATGTTTTTTCATTAGGTGAGTGCTCATTACCAGATTGAGTTTCAGCATCTGAGGTAGAAGTTTCATTTTTATTATCATGAGGTTTCTCTATTTCAGGTTCACTAGAGGTGTGCAAAGTCATATCATTTTTATTTTCTTTTTATTCCTAGAAGGACTAGGTGCACTAGTGTTAGCTCTTTGTGAATCTTGTTCAATTCTTTTAGGGTGTCCTTTAGGATAAAGTGGTTCCTGGGTCATTTTACCTCCTCTAGTTGCAACTCTAACAGCAAAGTCATGCCTATTATGATTCATTTCATCAAGCAATTCTCTTTGAGATTTAGCAACTTGTTCTAATTGAGTTTGAACCATAGAAGCATGTTTTCCAACACCTCTAACATCACTTGATATTCTAAATAACAAGTCACTCAAGCGAGCAATCATATCAGAATTATATTTCAATTGTTTCATAACATTTGCATTGAAGTGATCTTGTTTTCTAATGTAGTTTTCAAACTCATAAAGGCATTGACTAGGATGCATATTGTGAGGATTATCATTTCCATTAAACTTCATAAGAGAATTTACATCTACCACCTTAGGCAGTGGTGGTGTATTAAGCCCACGTATTTCTTCAATAGGAGGTAAATTTTTAACATCCTCATCTTTAATACCCTTTTCCTTCATAGATTTCTTTGCCTCTTGCATATCTTCAGGATTGAGATATAATATACCCCTCTTCTTTGGAGTGGGTTTAGGCGGTGGTTCAGGAATAGTCCAATCTTCATAATTTCTCAATATGTTATTCAATAATTCTTTAGTTTGAGCAATAGTTCGTTCCCTCACAACCAGCACAACTATCTAGGAAGTCCCTAGAAGCATCAGTTAGTCCATTATAGAAGATATCAAGTATTTCATTTTTCTTAAGAGGATGATCAGGCAGAGCATTAAGTAAATGGCAAAGCCTCCCCCAAGCTTGTGGGAGACTCGCTTCTTTAGTTTGCACAAAGTTAAATATTTCATGTAAGGCAGCTTGTTTCATATGAGCAGGAAAATATTTTTTAGAGAAGTAATAAACCATATCCTGGTGACTACGCACACAACCAGGAGCAAGAGTATTATACCAAGCTTTAGCATCTCCCTTTAATGAGAAAGGAAATAATTTGAGAATAAAGTAATAACGAGTTTTCTCATCATGAGTAAAAAGGGTGGCTATGTCATTCAACATAGTAAGATGTGCCACAACAGTTTCAATTTCATAGCCATGGAAAGGATCAGATTCAACCAAAGTAATTAACTCTGGGTTGACAGAGAATTTATAATCCTTATCAGCAATATAGATAGGTAAAGTAGCAAACTTAGGATCACATTTCATTCTAGCATTCAGAGATTTTTGTTTATACTTGTCTAGTAATTTCTCTAGATCATCTCTATCATTGCAAGCAAGAATATCTCTAGTTGCTTCTTCACTCATAACATAACCTTCCGGTACCTTAGGCAATTCATATCTAGGAAGGCTAGTTCTAGCAGGTGTTTCAGGAGTTTTAGTTTCAAGCTCATGATCAGATTCAACAACATCATGTTGTATAACTCTAGCAATTTGTCTATCAAGAAATTCACCAAGTGGCACATCATCATTATCAAGCAAGGTACTAGCATCATCATAAGCATCATTCATAGTATAAGTAGCATCATCAATAACTTGAGACATATCAGAATTGATAGCATGTGGTGGTGTTGCAAATTTACTCATAACCGAAGGTGAATTTAAAGCAGAACTAGATGGCAGTTCCTTACCTTCCCTCGTCATAGAGGGATAAATCTTAGTCTTTGGATACTTAAGATTCTTCATAGTGATAATATGATAATAATCCCAAGTGACTCAACAAATATAGCTATGCTCCCCGGCAATGACGCCGGAAAAAGGTCTTGATAACCCACAAGTATATGGGATTACAACAGTTTTCGAGGGTAGAGTATTCAACCCAAATTTATAGATTCGACACAAGGGGAGCCAAAGAATATTTGAAGGTATTAGCAGCTGAGTTGTCAATTCAACCACACCCGGAGATTAATTATCTGCAGCAATATGATCAGTAGCACAGTAATATGATAGTGTTGATAGTAGTGACAGCAGCAACGGTAACAGTAACAGTGATAGCAGTAATTTGTAGCAAGTGTAACAATGATGATAGCCATAGTAACCCAGCAAGATCAATAAGGATAAATTTGTAGGCATTGGATCAGTGACTTGTTGGATGATATTCATCATGAGACAGTTATAACCTAGGGCGATACGGCACTAGCTCTAGTTCATCGATATAATGTAGGCATGTATTCCGTAAATAGTCATACGTGCTTTATTAAAAGAACTTGCATGACATCTTTTGTCCTACCCTCCCGTGGCAGTGGGGTCCATATTGGAAACTAAGGGATATTAAGGCCTCCTTTTAATAGAGAACCAAAACAAAGCATTAACACATAGTGAATACATGAACTCCTCAAACTACGGTCATCACTGGGAGTGGGCCCGGTTGTTGTCACTCCGGGGTTGTCGGACCATAACCGTAGTAGGTGACTATAGCTTGCAATATCGGATCTAAAACATGGATATAATGATGAATTCATAAACAGTTCAGATCTTAAATCATGGCACCCGGGCCCAAAGTGACAAGCATTAAGCATGGCAAAGTCATAGCAACATCAATCTAAGAACATAGTGGATACTAGGGATCAAGCCCTAACAAAACTAACTCGATTGCATGATGAATCTCATCCAACTCCTCACCGACCAGCGAGCCTACAAATGAATGACTCACTCCTGGTGGGGAGCATCATGGAATTGGCGATAGAGATAGGTTGGTGATGACGAAGATCGAAGATCCCCCTCTCCGGAGCCCCAAACGGACTCGAGATCTTCCCTCCCGAGGAAGAACAGGGTATGGCGGTGGCTTCGTCTTGTGGAACGCGATAATTCTTTCTCCCTGATTTTTTTTCTGGAATAATGTGAATTCATAGTATCAGGGGGGTCATCAGCGGGGCCACCAGGTGGGTGCAACCCACCTGGGCGCACCAGGAGAGGGGGCGCGCCCTGGTGGGTTGTGCCCACCCAGGCGCCCCTCTCCGGCAGGTCTTGGCTCCAGAAATTCTCTTTATTGATATAAAAAATCCTCAAAATGTTTCGTTCCATTTCGAGAACTTTTATTTCTACACAAAAACAACACCATGGTAGTTCTGCTGAAAACAGCGTCAGCCCGGGGTTAGTTTCATTCAAATCACGCAAATTAGTGTCCAAAACAAGAGGAAAAGCATGAGAAAAAGTAGATACGTTGGAGACGCATCAGAATGCTTTCCTGAAGTTTGGCATTTTTGGACACATGAAACGGAGGGGGAAGGTTGCATGTTTGCTATGCTAGGGGTGTGTGGTGGACGAATGGACCGTGTTTTCGGATTTGTCTCGTCGTTTTGAGCAACTTTCATGTATAAAACTTTCTCATCTGACTTACGATTTATTTTATGATGAATTATTAAAGTTTTAGCAATATTCAGAAATTATTATTAATTCAAAAAAATGATTAAAACGCTAAGGATACCCAGCTCTGTGTACACAATAGTGTACACAAAGGCCGACATGTGGGGACAAGGTCAAAGTTAATAGTCCAGTCAGCTGTTGACTGGTCAAACTGGCTGGTGGGACCCAGCTGTCATTGACGGTGCGATTTATCAATTTTAAATAAATTAACAGATTTGGTGGGGGGCACATGTCATAGAGTCATCCTTCTAACAGACTGAATTAACATTTTAGTTAGTAGTGGGGCTCGTGTGTTAGTGACAGTTAACTAAGTATCTAGTTAATTAGGTCAATTAACATGATTAATTAAATTAGTTTATTACTTAATTAATTAATAATTTTATTTCTTTTTTTATAGGGCGCTAGGGCCCCACGGTCAGTGGCGGTGGGGTGGGGGTTAGCTTAGCGCTAACCACCTAGTTAGTGGTCGGGGAACACTGGCGCGGGCCGGCCTCACCAGGGAGGCTGCCGGGCGCACGACAAAGCGAGGGCGCGGCTGGCAGCGGCTGAGCCATGGGCTAGCGCGGGCGGGGATGGCAGCAGCCGCCGGTGGTGGCCACTGCGAGCGAGGGGGGCAAAACGAGCGAGAAGCGGAGGTCGAGGCGCGACTGCCGACGAGCGGGGCTGTAGAGGAACGTGGCGGCAAGGCGCCCACGCGGTCGAGCGCAGCGGCGGGGGAGCAGCGTAGCAGCAGGACAAGGGTGGAGGCGGACACGGCGAGCGGCAGCCGATGCGGGCGCGGCTGCAGTGGCGCGCGGCAGGGCGCGTCGAGCGCGATAGGGGCACGTGCGGGCATGGTACAGGGTGTGACGACGGGAGGAAAATGGGGGTAGGCAGAGGTTGGGGGCCTCACCGGCGATGGAGGGAAGCGGGGGCGGCGAGGCTCGGGGACGACCGACGATGGAGAGGCGGGGACGAGGATGAGGCAACGCAGGGCGGCTCCGGCGAGCAGCGTCGAGGTGGCGTTCGAGGAGGCCGGCGACGCCATGGTCTCCCACGAGCAGAGGACGGCGCGAGGAGCAGCGGGACGGAGGCGGCAGTCCTCAGGCGTGGCCGCGCTTGACGTTGAGAGGAGACGGGGATGGCGCGATGATGAGGACGGGGCAGCATGGTCCTTGCGGCGGCGTGGCGCCTAGCTAGGCTCGGGGCGAGGAGAGGGAAGAGGGGATCGATCGGGGTTGCTCCCCCGATCCATATCGGGTGGGGGTGAGGGGGAGACATGGATCAGGAAGTGGGGAGAGTGGGGATCAGGCCTAGGGTTTGCGGATGGTGGGGGTTATGCGGGGAGAGGTGGGCTGGTTGACTAGGCAGGTGAGTTGGCTAGCTGGGCCGGCTGGCCCAGCGTGGGAAGGGGGGTTCATTTCCTTTTTCACATTTTTATTTTCTGTTTTCAATTTTAGCTAAAGCTTTCTATTAAATTTTAAAACTAAATGAGTTTTGTTAGATATGAGACTTGTCACATAAATCAGTTACATTATTTTTAGGAGTTACAAAAAGTTTGAGGCCAAAAGGAGTTGTCTAACCATTTTTAGAAATAGAAAAGGCCAGATTTAAAAGTTGTTGGACCATTAAATAAAATTCCAGGGGCACTTTGGGAATCCAAAAGAGGTTGGTTCCAACATGAAAATTACTCAGTGATTATTTGCCACACTTAGAACATTTTAGTTTTCATGTTTGGCAAATTTGAATTTTTGGCTTAGAATTTGAGTTTGAATGTGAACTCCATTTGGATCAAAGTGAGGTTTAGCAACAGTAACGTGATGGCATGGCACCATTAACATGGGGTTACTGTAGCTTAATTATTCGGGCGTCACAGCCTTGAAAAGGGCCATCGGTACCATCGTAAAGTGACGTGGGTTGTAAAGAACCTGAAAAATAGAAATAGGAAGAAAAAAGGAAGAACATGAGGGTCCGAATAGGGTCGAACCGTATTGTGGACTTTGTTTTTAGTGCGCCTCCGTCCTTGCCATTGGTATCTTTAGTGCGTAATTATGTACGCGTGGTACGTATGCCACAATCAGGTTGGGGTTTTAGCGGAGGCCGAATTGCTAATCTAGCTCCGGACGAGCCGGATTGTCATTCTGCAGGGTAGGCCGGACCCGTTTGACAGTGTCCGGGGGCTTGACCACCGATGTAGTATTCGGCTTGATAAGGCCACCATGTGCTTCAGCTGCTAGGGCCGCGGTATGCTCCTTGGTATGGAGGGAGCGCTCCATGTTTCTATTGACTGTTATGACTCCGCGTGGTCCAGGCATCTTGAGCTTTAGATATGCGTAGTGCGGGACTGCATTGAAACGGGCGATGTCGAAGATCAAATCTTCGCTTCAGAAATTATCCGGTGAACCGAAGACTACCTCCAGCGTTATTGACCCTGTGCAGCAAGCCTCTACACCGGGTATTACTCCTTTAAAGGTGGTCTTGGTAGGCTTGATCCTTGAGGGATCAATACCCATTTTACGGACAGTGTCTTGATAAAGCAGATCAAGAATGCTGTCGGCGTCCATGAGGACTCACGTGATATGGAATCTGTCGATGATAGGGTCAAGGACCAATGCTGCCAAACCTCCGTGACGGATACTGGTCGGGTGGTCTCTGCAGTCAAAAGTGATCGGGCAGGCCGACCATGGGTTGAATTTTGGGGTGACAAGCTCTATGGCATAAACATCCCTTAGTGCGCGCTTGCGCTCCCACTTGGGGATATGAGTGACATAGATCATGTTCACTGTTTTTACCTCGGGGGGAATTTCTTTTGCCCCCCTATGTTTGATGGGTGAAGCTCATCATCATCCTCGCTGGGTGGGCCTTTCCCCTTATGTTTGGTGTTTATTTTACCGTCCTGTTTAAAAACCCAGCAATTTCTGTTGGTATGATTGGCAGGCTTGTCCGGGGTGCCATGGATCTGGCATGGCCGATCTAGTATTCGGTCCAAATTAGATGGACCATCTATGTTTCCATTGAATGGCTTCTTCCGCTGACCGGGTTTAGAGCCACTGAATCCGGCGTTGATCATCGTGTCTTCGGTATCTTCGTTGTTGCTTCGAAGCTTGTGCTTGTTGCGTCGTGGCCTGCCGTTGCCATCTCGGGCTTCGGAGGTACCGGGGTCGTTGGTGTTGTTGCTTCTAAGAGCTAGCCAGTGATGGTAGCTGGAACAACGTCGGTATTTCCTTTGAGAGGGAGGGATGATGTAGCACAACGATGGTAGGTATTTCCCTTGGTTATGAAACCAAGGTATCGAACCAGTAGGATAACCAAGCAAGACAACGTAAACAACACCTGCACACAAATAACAACACCTCGCAACCCGATGTGTTAAAGGGGTTGTCAATCCCTTTCGGGGTACGGCGCCAGAAACGGCGTGTGATGGGAGATAAAGTTGTAAATGTTGATAGATCGAACACCAAATAAAATAAATTGCAGCAAGGTATTTTGGGATTTTTGGTTTAATACATCTGAATAAAAATGCAAAAGGAAAAGTAGATCGCAAGGCAAATATATGAGAAAGAGGACCCGGGGGCCATAGGTTTCACTAGTGGCTTCTCTCGAGAAAAATAGCAAACGGTGGGTAAACAGATTACTGTTGGGCAATTGATAGAACCTCAAATAATTATGACGATATCCAGGCAATGATCATTACATAGGCATCACGTCCAAGATTAGTAGACCGACTCCTTCCTGCATCTACTACTATTACTCCACACATCGACCGCTATCCAGCATGCATCTAGTGTATTAAGTTCATGGAAAAACGGAGTAATGCAATAAGAATGATGACATGATGTAGACAAGATCTGTTTATCTATATGGCGGTAGATGTAGATCTCGTCTTTTTATCCTTGGTAGCAACGATACATACTTGTCGGTTCCCTTTCTATCACTGGGATCAAGCACCGTAAGATCAAACCCACTACCGGGCACCTCTTCCCATTGCAAGATAAATAGATCAAGTTGGACAAACAAAACCCAAATATTGGAGAAGAAATACGAGGCTATAAGAGATCATGCATAAAATAGATCAAGGAAACTCAAATACTTTCATGGATATAAAAATATAGATCTGATCATAAACTCAAAGTTCATCGATCCCAACAAACACACCGCGAAAGAGTTACATCATATGGATCTCCAAGAGACCATTGTATTGAGATTCAAGAGAGAGGGAGATGAAGCCACCTAGCTACTAACTACTGACCCGAAGGTCTACAAAGAACTACTCATGCATCATCGGAGAGGCGCCAATGGAGGTGGTGAACCCCATCCGAGATGGTGTTTAGATTGGATATGGTGATTCTGGACTCTGCGGTGGCTGGATGAATATTTCGTCAACTCCCCTAGGGTTCTGGTATTTTTGGGGTATTTATAGAGAAAAGAGGCGGTCTGGGGGGCACCCGAGGGGGGCACAACCCACCAGGGCGCGCCAGGAGGCCCAGGCACCCCCCAGGTGCAACCAGGGCCCATTGCCTTCCTTCTGGCCCATAAAAAATCTCCGTAAAGTTTTGTGCAATTTGGACTCCTTTTGATATTGATTTTCTGCGATGTAAAAAACATGGAAAAAACAACAACTGACACTTGGCACTATGTCAATAGGTTAGTACCCAAAATGATATAAAATGACTACAAAATGATTATAAAACATCCAAGATTGATAATAAAACAGCATGGAACAATCAAAAATTATAGATACGTTGGAGACGTATCAGCATCCCCAAGCTTAACTCCTACTCGTCCTCGAGTAGGTAAGTGATAAAAACAGATTTTTTGATGTGGAGTGTTGTTCATCAAGTCATATCATATTCTTTTCTTTATAGCATGGACATTTGGAATTTTATGTGATTCAAATCAATAGTCTAGTTTTGACATAATAATTTAGATACTCAAGCATATCAACAAGCAACAATGTCTTTCAAAATATCAATGCTAAAATAAGTTACCCCTAGCTCATCATGCTCAAACATTGATCCATTCATGAACACACTCGAATATTAACTACACCCAATACTTGAGCACGGTCATATTGCCTTCTAGTTGGTCCTTTTATGAGAGAAGATGGAGACTCAAAATAAAAATTTTATAAAGTAAAAGAAATGCCCTTCGCAGAGGGAAGTAGGGATTTGTAGAGGTGCCAGAGCTCAAAGCGAAAATTTTGAGATAAAAACATTTTGGGAGGTGTATCCATCCCACCAACGAAAACGACTTAGAGTTCCCAATACTTTCCATGCATAGATATATCATGGGCGGTTCCCAAATAGAAAATAAAGTTTATTCCTTTTTCCACCATAACTTTCACATTCCATGGCTAACCGTATCCACGGTGCCCTCCATACCAACACTTTCCAAGGAATTTATTATTTGGCAACATAAAGTAAATTCATTTCTTTTTTTGGATTTCGGGAGTGGGCATCCCTAATACCTTTGCCTTACTCTTGTGCAATGACAAGTGAATAAACACTCGTCTTGAGAATAACACATGTAGCATGGAAAATATTAGCCACCCCTTACCACTCCGCGAGCGAAACAAGCACACAAAAGAGAAGTTTATTTTGAAAATTAGAGATGGCACATGCAAATTTGCTTAGAACGGCAAAAGAATACCGCATATAGGTAGATATAGTGGACTCATGTGGCAAAACTGGTTTAAAGGATTTTGGATGCACAAGTAGAGGTCATACTTAGTGGAAATTAAGGCTAGCAACAGATTGGGAAGCGACCAACCAAGAAACGAATAATCTCATAAGTAAGCATTAAGCATAATTAACACCGAATAATGCACCACAAGTAGGATATAATTTTCATTGCATGATTATTGACTTTCGTGCATGCATGGGGAATCACAAACCTTAGCACCAATATTCCTACTAAAGCATAATTACTCATCAACATAACTCACATATCACATCATCATATCTCAAAACTATTACTAAGAATCAAGTTTATTTTGTCCAATGATCTTCATGACATTTTATTTTACTTTATCCTTCTTGGATATCTATCACTTTGGGACTAATTTTCATGTGTTGCTTTTCATAAGCTCAAACAAATATAAGTGAAGATCATGAGCATAACTAATTTCTTTCTCTCAAAATAATTTAAGTGAAGCAAGAGAGAATTTCCTCAAAATTTTACTAACTCTCAAATAAATCTAAATGAAGCAAGAGAGCATTTCTTCAAAAGTAACAAAGCACACCGTACTCAAAAAGATATAAGTGAAGCACTAGAGCAAGTCCTAGCTCATAAAAGATTTAAGTGAAGCATAGAGAGCAATTCTAACAAGTCATGACATAATTTTGGCTCTCTCAAATAGGTGTGTCCAGCAAGAATTGATGACTTAAAACACAAAATAAAACAAGCAAAGACACATATCATACAATACGCTCCAAGCAAAACACATATCATGTGACGAATAAAAATATAGTATTGAGTAAAATACTGATAGTTGTTGGAAGAAAGCGGGGATGCCACTTGGGGGCATCCCCAAGCTTAGTTGGTTGCTCATTCTTGGATAAGAGCTTGGGATGCCGGGGCATCCCCAAGCTTAGGCTCTTACATCCTTCCTTCATCCATCGTAAGATAACCCAAAACTTGAAAACTTCAATCACACAAAACTCAACAAAGCCTTCGTAAGATCCGTTAGTATAAGAATAATAAACCACTACTATAAGTGTTGTATCAAACCAATTCATATTTTGTTTTTGTATTATATCTACTGTATTCCAACTTTTCTATGGCAAAAAATCATCAAAGAAAACCATAGAGCCATCGAAATAAGCACACAACACAAAGAAAACAGAATCTGTCAAAACAGAACAGTCTTTAGCAATCTGACTATTTCAAATACTTCTGTAACTCAAAAAACTCTAAAAAAATTAGGGCGACCTGAGAAATTTTTATATAGATCTACTTTAATTGGAATGGTTATTTTATCGCTCCCTAATAAAAAGTGAAAATTAATTTCGTGAGCGTAAAAGTTTATGTTTTTTCAGCAAGATCAAACAACTATTGCCCAAGAAGATCCTAAAGGCTTTACTTGGCAGAAACACTAATTAAAACAAAAAACCCAATAATAACAGTAGCATAATTGTTCTAACACTCAAGAACAGAAAGCAAAAAGCAAAAATAAATTTTATTCATTGGGTTGCTTCCCAACAAGCGCTATAGTTTTACGTCCTTAGCTAGGCATAAAGCATGGATGTAAGTTTTGTCATGCTTGTTCCTTGGAAAGAAAAGGGAAAATTTTCTAACAATGGCATTTAATTTTCTATCTTGTGAAAGCACATGGCCATTGATAGCGGAAGAAAGATTAAGCATGTTACGAAAATTCGTATCTAAACTAGCCTTCATCTCTTTAATTATTTCATTTTGATAAAAGCACATACGAGTAGTTGATTCAACATTTTCTCCTTTGGGGTGCCCAAATATGGCTTTCATCTTCTCATAAGTAGCAACGGCATCCCCTTCAAGAAAACTGTTTTCAAATATAGAATCTAAGACTTGCTTGAAATAAGAAGGTAAGCCATCATAAAAACTTTCAAGTATATCTCTATCTGATATTGGGCACATAGCTAGCTCAAATTCTCAACAACCTATACCAAGCATCTTTCAAAGATTCATCAAGTCAATAAAGAAAAATTCCGGGATCATCTTCATCACAATGTTTAGATTTTTCTTAACAACCCCAGTAGATCCTTACATAGCATCACTGTTTATGAGCTTAGAGATGACATAGGGGCTATCCAAAGCATTAAGGCTAGGGAAAAACCCTTAGCTCTTTTGAGATCGGACATGGCAATAAAATGGCGAATTTTTGTGAAGTGGGGGAGAGGAAAACGAGAGGAAAATGGCAAATAATGTAAATTGCAAGTAGATGAGATTTGTGATTAGGAACCTGGTTATGTTGAAGATCCTCCCCGGCAACAGCGCCAGAAATTCTCCTTGATGGTAGCTGGAACTACGTCGGTATTTCCCTAGAGAGGGAGGGATGATGTAGCACAACGACGGTAGGTATTTCCCTCAGTTATGAAACCAAGGTATCGAACCAGTAGGAGAACCAAGCAACACAACGTAAACAACACCTGCACACAAATAACAACACCTCGCAACCTGACGTGTTAAAGGGGTTGTCAATCCCTTTCGGGATCCGGCATCAGAAATGGCATGTGACGGGAGATAAAGTTGTATATATTGATAGATCGAACGCCAAATAAAATAAATTGCAGCAAGGTATTTTTGGATTTTTGGTTTAATAGATCTGAATAAAAATGCAAAAGGAAAAGTATATCGCAAGGCAAATATATGAGAAAGAAGATCCGGGGGTCGTAGGTTTCACTAGTGGCTTCTCTCGAGAAAAATAGCAAATGGTGGGTAAACAAATTACTGTTGGGAAATTGATAGAACCTAAAATAATTATGATGATATCCAGGCAATGATCATTACATAAGCACCATGTCCAAGATTAGTAGACCGACTCCTGCCTGCATCTACTACTATTACTCCACACATCGACCGCTATCCAGCATGCATCTAGTGTATTAAGTTCATGGAAAAACGGAGTAATGCCTTAAGAACGATGACATGATGTAGACAAGATCCGTTTATCTATATGGCGGTAGATATAGATCTCGTCTTTTTATCCTTAGTAGCAATGATACATACGTGCCAGTTCCCTTTTTGTCACTGGGATCAAGCACCGTAAGATCGAACCCACTATCGGGCACCTCTTCCCATTGCAAGATAAATAGATCAAGTTGGCCAAACAAAACCCAAATATCGGAGAAGAAATACGAGGCTATAAGAGATCATGCATAAAAGAGATCAAAGAAACTCAAATACTTTCATGGATATAAAAACATAGATCTAGTCATAAACTCGAAGTTCATCGATCCCAACAAACACACCGCAAAAGAGTTACATCATATGGATCTCCAAGAGACCATTGTATTGAGAATCAAGAGAGCGAGAGATGAAGCCATGTAGCTAGTAACTATGGACCCCGAAGGTCTACAAAGAACTACTCACGCATCATCGGAGAGTCACCAATGGAGGTGGTGAACCCCATCAGAGATGGTGTTTAGATTGGATCTGGTGATTCTGGACTCTGCGGTGGCTGGATGAATATTTCGTCAACTCCCCTAGGGTTTTGGTATTTTTGGGGTATTTATAGAGCAAAGAGGCGGTCCGGGGGCACCCGAGATGGGCACAACCCACCAGGACACGCATGGGCCTCCTGGCGCGTCCTGGTTGGTTGCGCCCCCCTCGGGGCACCCCCAGGTGCAACCAGGGCCCATTGCCTTCCTTCTAGCCCATAAAAAATCTCCGTAAAGTTTCATGGCATTTGGACTCCGTTTGATATTGATTTTCTGCGATGTAAAAACATGGGGAAAAACAGCAACTCGCACTTGGCACTATGTCAATAGGTTAGTACCAAAAAATGATATAAAATGACTATAAAATGATTATAAAACATCCAAGATTGACAATAAAACAGCATGCAACAATCAAAAATTATAGATACGTTGGAGACGTATCAGCCAACTATCCTCTCCCGCGCAGAAGCGGGTCATAAGTGCAGTGAGAGCTGCCATGGACTTCGGTTTTTCTTGGCCAAGGTGTCGGGTGAGCCACTCGTCACGGATGCTGTGTTTGAAGGCCGCGAGGGCTTCGGTGTCCGGACAATCGACAATTTGGTTCTTTTTCATTAAGAACCTGGTCCAGAGCTTCCGGGCTGACTCTCCGGGTTGTTGGACTATGTGACTACGGTCATCGGTGTCTGGAGGCCAAACATAGGTACCTTGGAAGTTGTCTCTAAAGGCATCTTCCAAATCTTCCCAACTACCAATAGAGTTTTCTAGGAGGCTGTTTAACCAGTGTCGTTCTGGTCCCTTGTGATTTAGGGGGGGGGGGGTACTTAATGGCATGGAGATCTTTACCGCGAGCCATGTGGATGTGGAGAAGAAAATCTTCGATCCATACTATGGGATCCATCGTTCTGTCGTATGATTCAATATTCACGGGTTTAAACCCTTCTAGGAACTAGGGCTCCATTACCTCATCAGTGAAGCATAAGGGGTGTGGGGCGCCTCTGTATCGGGCGACGTCGCGACGTAGTTCGGATGAAGTCCGTATGCGGTTTTTGGCCTGGTGAGGTTATGCCTGTCCGGCCAAGTTTGACGGTCATCTTCTCGCGCTGGGGCGCGCCCCCTTGATCCATAGATTTGTCTTGTTTGGCCTACTCTATTACTCAGGTCTTGTCACAGGTCGTAGGTGTATCCTAGAGCCGCTGTCTCTTTGCCTCTACGGCGAGGTGGTGCGGGTTGGTGTTCGGTGAAGGTGGCCGATTTATCTCGCCCGCGTGGTGGCCGGTCTGGTTCATCAGCCGAGTCATGTTTTGACGGTATGTGCTTGAGGGCCTCATCATCAAATTGTGGTAGTAGGCAACGCTTCGGATAACTCTTTGCTGGGTGTTGAAGGCCATACTCTTCGACGGCTAGGACTTGGGTCCATCTGTCGTTGAGTGTATCCTGTTCGGCTTGGAGCTGTTGCTGCTTCATTTTTAGGCTTATCACAGTAGCGATTAGCTGGCGCTTAAAGTGATCCTGCTCGAGTGGTTCCTCTAGCACGATGAAGTCTTCGTCGTCGAGGCTCACATCGTCCTCGGAGAGCGGTAGATAATTACTGTCTTCCGAATCCTCGTTCCCGACCGGATCATCGGGGTTAACTTGCCCCTCCTCCACATCATCTTGTTCGGATGTGGGCTCGACAGGGGCTTCGGGGGCTTTGGCACCCTCCGCAGTGTTATCGTCTCCGGTGCCGGTATTACTGTCTTTGCCACGATGCGATTTTGAGCGGCGCCGCTGACATCGATGCTTTGGAGGTGCCTCAACAGGCTTGTCCTCAACCGGATCCTTCATGTCGTCGATGTCATCCTCTTTGGGTGTATCCACCATATACACGTCATATGTGGAGGTGACCGTCCAACATCCGCTAAATGGCGGCTCTTGTTCGTCTCCGGCATCGTCGTCCATGTCGTCGATGTCTTCAGAGGCGTAGTCCAGCATGTCGGTTAAATCTTCGATAGTGGCTATGAAGTGGGTGGTGGATGGGGCATAAAATTCCCCGCTTTCAGTCCCTAATCCAGGTTGGGCATAATTCGGAGGTGATTCCCTGTGATGGCGAGGGATCGCATTAAGTCCAGTGCCTCATTTAAGAGCGAGGTTTGGATGGGGAAACGAGAGTCCATGGAGCTAGAGTCCGGAGGTGAGTCCGGCCTTTCAGTGAAAGGAGGAACCCGGTCTGATTCCGAGTTCGCTATGGAAACAATCGCCTCCGGATCTTTGATAGCGCGGTTTGCAGCCGAGATTCCGGTGGGCTCCAAACTCCCATCTTCGGACAAGGTTCCTTCCAGATCTAAGGCCGGAGCGGTGGTTGGGGCCGCGAACCCTTCGAAGATCAAGTCTCCTTGGATATCGGCGACATAATTTAGGTTCCCAAAACTTATCTAATGACCAGGGGCGTAGCTGTTGATCTGTTTGAGGTGACCAATCGAGTTGGCACACAAAGCGAAGCCGGCGAACACAAAAATCTGGCCGGGAAGGAAAGTTTCCCCGGAAACAGCATCGTTGTTGATAATAGAACGAGCCATCGAACCTTCTGTCGATGGCACAGTGGAACTCTCAATGAAAGCACCAATGTCGGTGTCAAAACCGGCCGATCTCGTGTAGGGGGTCCCGAACTATGCGTCTGAGAATCGAGGGAAATAGGAGACAAGGGTGACACGATGTTTACCCAGGTTCGGGCCCTCCTAATGGAGGTAAAACCCTATGTCATGCTCGATTGTATTTGATGAGTATAGGGATTACAAGAGTCGATCTCCCTCGAGATCGTAATGACTAAACCCTAGATGTCTAGCCTATATGATTTGTCTTGGCCCTTAGGGACTAAACCCTCCGGTTTATATAGACACCGGAGGGGTCTGGGGTTGTACAGAGTCGGTTTACAGAGAAAGGAAATAATGCACCCGAACGCTAAGCTTGCCATCCACGCAAAGGAGAGTCCCATCCGGACACGGGGAAAGGTCTTGTGCCTTATATCTTCACGACCCACCAGTCCGGCCCATGTCAAATTGTCCGGACACCCGAGGACCCCTTAGTCCAGGACTCCCTCACCCGGGTCTATTCTCATCATATTATTTTCAGATCTACAAAACCAAAAACCAAAAAATACATTGCTGCAATTATTTATCTTTACTTTGCACTTTTATTTATCTTTTATACCTATCTCAATCAGATCTCATCCTTGCAAGTAACCGTGAAGGGATTGACAACCCATTTATCACGTTGGGTGCAAGTATTTGTTTGTTTGTGCAGGTACTATCATTGGAAATTTTGTGTTCCTCCTACTGGATTGATACCTTGGTTCTTAACTGAGGGAAATACTTATCTCTACTTTGCGGCATCACCATTTTCTCTTCAAGGGAAAAACCAACGCAAGCTCAAGAAGTAGCAGTCCCTGGTGTCCGCGTCTTTCCAATGTGGGGGCACGTTACTGGATGGGATGGGACGGATATCTACCACGCCTGTTCAATGCCCCATCCATTCGTATGCCGCCATTAAGCAGGGCCGCCGGATGAGAAACACAATCCGACGTCGCGCATTGACGCACCCGGATGCCTGGCCTCACCGGAATCTGCTATTTAAAGGCGATCACACCTGGCTAACTCCATGCCACAACACAAGTTGCTCCCCTCGTCCTTCCTTGCACCGCATCCGCCATGACTGCAGGCGACGAAGCTCTGTGGGAGAGCCTTTTAACAGAGATGAAGCATGAGGTGGCCGCCCTTATGGCTGCCTGGTAGAGCCCCCATGCTAGGCGGATCGAGGCCGGCTTGTCGGCCAACTCGCCCGAGGTCTCCGATGACGAGGATGACCCCACGATGCAGATGGGCTACGACGACAATGCCTCGGCGCCCGCGCCTGTGCACGTCGGCTTCACCATGGAGCAGGCGCAGGCGTACTACACCCCCGCCATGGCGAAGGTGCAGCCGGCGTCGGCGCCTATGTCTATGTTCCAGTAGGCGCGGGAGGAACAAAGGTACAACCTGTTCCTTCTGGAGCAGCACCAGCTGGCGGAGGGCCGGATATACGCGAGCGCGCGAGCGAGGAGGCCATTCTACGAGGCCGGTCATGCTGAAGTCGTCGCTCGCCAGGAAGCGTTCGCCGCGGAGACGTAGCTCCAAGCAATCCCGAAGGAGAACAACGCCAGTTGTGCCTCCTACGCATCGCTGGTGTACTATCCGGTGCCTCGCTGGGATGACGATAGCTTGGGCGTCACCATTTTCATCGTGGACCTCACGTCCACCGGCGATGGACAGGCTGCAGACTGCTCCGAGGATGAGTATAGCACAAGAGGCGGCAGGGCGTTGTGTCCCATGTGGGCCGGTCCATCTTTCGTGTTCTACTCTTTCTCGCCGGAGACCGTACCTTCACTTCACAAGTCTTATCGCCGGTGCTCATGGAGACGGCGGGTGGAGAAGGCAATCAAGGGGCTTTGGATGCCGGCGACCGCCGTAGTTTAATAGAAAACCATATGAATATTTACAGTAACAAATTTATATAAAAATATATGTAATAATGTATTTATTGATGTGTATTTGATGATGTATATGTTAATATATTTTTCTACAAACTTATGAAAGTATATAAAGTTTGAATTTAGATAAATCTAATATGCAGAGTAAATAAAAACGAAGGGGGTAAGAAATTACGGCCAGGTAAGCACAATTTCAGTTTTCAGACAGAGACGAAGAAGCATTTCAATTGCATTGTCCTGTCCCATTCGTTTGCTTCTGAATTCATCTCAATCAAAGAAAACAAAAACCGTTTGCTTCCCTCTCTTCTCCACCGTCCCCGGGCGTCCCCCACAGTCCCACGCGCGCCATGCGTGCCGCAGCAGGTTTCCCCAGTCATCTGCCGCCACGTCCGGAAAACGACGGGAGATGTCGCCGTAATGCGGCATCTGACCAACCTGATTTGGGGGCATATGACGACCCCCCAGCCACAGAGCGGGCCTGTGCGCGTGGGCCATCGTGTTTCTTTTTTAATGATGGTGGTGATGATGATGCGTGTGGGTCAGATTAGTCGCCGGGATAAGGTAGTAACTAGGCGTACGTACGTGTATTATATGTGGCTAATCAGATTAGCTAGTACGTACGTAACCTGCTGCAGAGTCAAAATTACACCATCATTAATAAGAACGGCACCATCTTCGTCCCCTCGCTTTCACCGTGTGGATAAACTCTGGCTCTCAAGGCGAAGAAGGAGCAGAGTGAAACGAGAGTGGATTTTTGGAACATGGTTGCATTGGAGGATTTGATTTTAAAATAGTTTAAGAATCACACTTAATTTTTTTTAAATCCCGAAAAAATTCTATATGATGATATGGATGGATATTACACATGTGTAAATTTTGGTGATGAAACAAGTAAACATGCGAGCTATACAAAAATAACAAAATAAATAGTGAATAATACATGCACTGTTCATCTTTGGTGGAGGGGTGCATCGGAGCCCTATATTTTGAATAGTGCCAAAATGATATTTTGAAGTTTCAAAAAATTCCAGAAACAATTTCATATGCTCATATGGACGTATGTTACACATGTGCAAATTCTGATGATGAAAATAAGTAACGATATGAGTTACACACAACTGACAAAATCGTATTTTTGAAAAGATAAACAGTGCATGTATTATTCACTATTTAAAATCGACATTTTGCCATTTTTGCATAGCTCACATGACTTTACACATGTGTAATATCCATTCATATGATCATGTAGAATTCTTTTCAAGATTTTTTGGAATTTTAAGTGTGATTCTTAAACTATTTAAAATAAAATCCACCAATGCACGCATGTTCCAAGAATCCACTCTCAAGAGTGACAACGCTACTTTGAACCGCGCCCTTCCTTGGACGAGCGAGCGTTGGTGCTCAGAGTCAGACAGTAGAAAATTCTGCCTGCCGTCCCCTGCACGGCGGCCCTGCCGGCGCTCGCGCCCATGCCTCTCGCCGGGAATGACAGCCGTGATGTCTCAGCCCAATTATTGGAGCTCCAGAAGAGTTGATTTTGATTTCTACTAGAGTGGTTTTTATATTTTTTGTATTTCTTTGTGGAGTCTAGTTCTTATATTGTTATTTTACATAACTTTATGGAGTCTAGTAGTTTATAGGTTTGTGAGAGCATCTTCAACAGGTGCCAAAAAGAGCTCCACGCACTAAAAAAATAGTTTTTTTGGGCGCCCAACAGCTCCAGCAGATGCTGTAGCGTTAAAAAAATTTGGGCGCGCGCTGAAAAACGCTATCGCGCGCAGCATATTTTGGGCTCCGGATTACGCACGCTTCACAAGTTGCACTGTCTGCTTTTTAGGCGCGCGTCTTTGGGCGTCCGTTAAAGCAATGTTGGTCCCGACGCACTAAAAGTGCTAAAGTAACGCGCTATAACTTTTATTGGGCGCGAGATTTTTGTGCGGCCGTTGGAGATGCTGTGAGTATGGCGACAGCCAGATGGGTGAGTGGTTGGGATCGGGCACGCAATTTTCTGCCAGACCCGGCCGGTAGTTTTATCTCTCCTTTTTTAATTGACCTTGACAAACAGTGTTCAATATAGCCGCAAATATGTATGCAAATGCAATGCGCACCATACATAAGGCCAACTCCAACGCACGACCTAAACGGTGTTAGTTTGGACTGAAATGAACAAACGCGACAGCCTAACTCGTTTACCGCCGCCACCACCCGCAATGGCATGTGGAAGCGGGTGCCCGGCAAGAAGGCCAAGCACGACCATGAGGCAGGCTCGTCTTCTTAGGGGCCCGGGAGCGTCGCCAGCTTCACCATCTCTCCGGCCGCCGCCCCGCTGCGCATCAAGCCCTACGTGAAGATCGAGATCAGAGATACTGGGAAACGACCACCCCACTTCCATCGCCGCATGCGCACCTGCCCAATGGGTGGCATTTGAGCCCGTATCGGGTGCCCGTGTCGGCCGTCCCAGCGAGCGGCCATGCCCGCCTCCTAGAGACCAACCGATGGCGACGTTAGATCCGACACATCTCCTAAACGACCCAAGGTATATGGCACTATTGGCCGCCAGCGACGTCGCCATCCCGAAGCTCGAGGGAGGAAGAGTCGGATGACGTGGAGGCTCGCTGGAACCCGGAAGCGGCGAGACAACGCTGGTCATGGACTATGACCTTGTCATGCACCCCGGAGTTGGTGTCAACGTCGGTCGTGTGGGTTGGGGCCGACGCATGGTCACCACCCCGCGCGCCCTCGCCGCCGCGGCGCCACCAGCCCACCTGTGGTAGCCGCCTCCCTTCATCGGCCCCAACACGGACGAGGGAGACAGCGACAACGACATGCTGTGAAGACAGCGGCTACGGCCGGTTTAGGGTTTCATTTAGGTTTAAGTTTTTTTTTATGTTTTTAAGTATGCATGTGGACAGTTCTGTCGTGAACTTTTAATGTAACATGTAGTTCGTTTAAATTGCTTTTCTATATTTTTTGCTTACATTTAAATTTAAGTTCAAACTCAGGTGCTTTTGCCAAATGCGTCGACCAGCGGGCGACTGCCGTTTTGCCAACGCATATGGACATAATTTGAACAAATCGGATGTCCATTTGCCGCCGCGCATCGGAGTTGTCCTTAAAGCATCCATGTAATCTTCTTGTGGGCGGAGGCGGTGCCATGGCACATGAAAGGAAGCCCAAAGACGCCTGCAGAAGGGGTGAAAAGATGGACGTCCATCGCTGGCCCTCATTTCCTTTCCTTCTTGACACTGCCAGGTTGATTAAAGGGGTGAAAAGATGGGGGAGGGCTACCTAAACCTGGACCTGTCCTCTTGCCGCACTTGCCAATCAGCAGACGCAAAGGCACTTGGGTCGCCCACATGCACAAACAGTGCAGTGACAAGATGACAGGGTCCTTGTAAAACAAAGATATTTTTCTCGCAATATTTTCGCAGGGCTAGGGTAATGTAGCCCGGTTAATTATTAGAAACAAGAACCTGAGGACAAGTTCAGGCCGTACTATTAAAGCTGACTCCGTGGATCCGTGCAGAGGAGCCTCCCACGAAGAGTGATCAGGAGTTGCGTAGTTCGTTGTTGAAATCGCTGAACTAAGAGCAACTTCAATGAAGCAACCTAAACGGACGCGTGTTTTGTTTATTTTTTATTTATTTTAGTTGGCCTTTGCCCGACGTCCGTTCTATTTTAAATTTGGATCGACGTGTGTCCAACACACTGATCCATATATATCAGCGTGGCCGGCTGGCCGCCTTATTTTAACAAATAGTTTTTTTTTCATTGTTTCACACATAACTTTTGTATTCAAACATATAGTCCAAAACCTAATAAATAACATAGTTTCAACCAAATAAAATAGCATAGTTTTACAAGCCAAATAAAAGTAAAAATGTCTCACATAGTTTTGCAAGCCAAATAAAAAAAATACATCTATTGGTTGCCAACATGAGCCCACATATGCTCAACCAAATCATTTTGCAGTTGCATATGAGTTTTTCAATCACGCATGTCATGATGAAATTGGGTGAACTGTTCAAACGTTGCCGCTCCTCCATACTCAGGCACAACATTCTCACCTTGAAACTGAAACTGTTGATCGTACAGACGTTTCGGGCGCTCATCTTCTGCAATCATATTGTGCATGATCACACAAGCAGTCATCACCTTTCACAGTTTCTGCGTGCTCCAAGTACTAGCAGGATACCGAACGATGCCCCATCGAGATTGCAAAACACTAAATACACGCTCGACGTCCTTCCTAGCACTCTCTTGCTCTTGGGCAAATCTTTTCCTTTTCTCTCCGACAGGGTTGGGGATTGTCTTCACAATAGTGGTCCACTGAGGATAGATACCGTCACCCAGGTAGCATCCTTTGTCGTAGTTGTGGTTGTTGATAGTAAAGTTCACCGGTGGGTTGTTGCCTTCGGCAAGCCTAGCAAACATCGGCGAGCACTGAAGCACGTTGATATCATTGTGCGATCCGGCCATGCCAAAGAAAAAGTGTCAGATCCATAAATCTTGAGACGCCACGGCCTCAAGTATGACAGTGCAAACCCTGACATGGCCCTTATACTGCCCTTGCCAAGCAGAAGGGCAGTTCTTCTACTCCCAGTGCATGCAGTCTATGCTGCCAAGCATCCCTGGGAAGCCCCTGCTGTCATTCATCGCCAACAAACGAGTTGTATCTTCGGGAGTCGGCACTCTCAAGTACTCAGGGCCAAACACAACAATAACAGCCTTGCAGAACTTATACAAGGAGTCTAGGCATGTAGACTCGCTCATACAGACGTACTCGTCAATGAGATCACCGGGCACTCCGTATGCAAGCATTCGGATGGCGGCAGTGCATTTCTGATAAGAGGAGAAACCAATCTTTCCAATGGCATCCTTTTTGCACTCGAAATAGTCATCATAGTCGACCGCCCCCTCTCTAATACAGTTGAAAAGATGCCTACTCATACGGAAACGACGACGGAATTTCTGATATTTGAACAACTGATTTTTTGTGTCAAAGTAGTCCTTCCAAAGAAGGAAATGACCGCTCTCTCGGATGCGATTCAACGCCGGAAGGTGGACCAAAATGGAGCAACGGAATGTTGGGCGCTGGCTATTGAGGTGGTGATGGGCCAACACGGCAGCCAATATCTCCTCATCATCATCGGACGACGAATCATCGGAGTGGCAATGAAAATTATGGAAAAAAACTCGTCGACGGAGTCCATTTTGTACCTTGGCAAACTGTCGGACAGCTTGCTTCGTCCACGCCCGGCGAAAGGAGTCAAGGCGCGCACGGACCAGCTGGCTGCCCTGCCAGCGTCTGACGATTGTGCCGGCGTCCGACGAGCGTGCCAGTGAGGATCTGGTCGGGGCGGCGAGGCAGCGAGGGGACTTCTTGGTCGCAGTCGCGGCTGAGTCGGGGGAGCGGGGGTGGGAAGTTTTCGGTTCCCCTGCAGCAAGACGGCGGTGGTGGGCGATGTGAGAGGTGGCGGCGTTGCAGAGGGGATGTTGCGGCGCCGGCAGCCGGCAGAGTCACCGGAAAAAATGGGCGGCTCTATCGGTGACTGATACGTCTCAAACGTATCTATAATTTTTGATTGCTCCATGCTATTATATTATCTGTTTTGGATGCTAATGGGCTTTATTTTACACTTTTCTATCATTTTCTGGGACTAACCTATTAACCGGAGGCCCAGCCCAAATTGTTGTTTTTGCCTATTTCAGTGTTCCGCAGAACAGGAATATCAAACGAAGTCCAAACGGAATGAAATCTTCGGAAACGTGATTTTCTCAACAAACATAATCCAGGAGACTTGGAGTGAGCGTCAAGAAACAATCGAGGAGGCCACGAGGCAGGGGGCGCGCCCTCCACCCTCGTGGGCCCCTCATTGCTCCACCGACCTACTTCTTCCTCCTATATATATATATATCCACGTGCCTCGCAAATATCCAGGAGCACCACGAAAACGTAATTCCAGCGCCGCAACCTTCTGTACCCGAGAGATCCCATCTTGGGGCCTTTTCTGGAGCTCCGCCGGAGGGGGCATTGATCATGGAGGGCGTCTACATCAACTCGATGGCCTCTCCGGTGATGTGTGAGTAGTTTACTTCAGACCTTCGGGTCCATAGTTATTAGCTAGATGGCGTCTTCTCTCTCTTTGGATCTCAATACAAAGTTCTCCTCGATCTTCTTGGAGATCTATTCGCTGTAATCTTCTTTTGCGGTGTGTTTGTCGAGATCCAATGAATTGTGGGTTTATGATCCAGATTATCTATGAACAATATTTGATTCTTCTCTGAATTATTTTATGTATGATTGGTTTATCTTTGCAAGTCTCTTCGAATTATCAGTTTGGTTTGACCTACTAGATTGATCTTTCTTGCAATGGGAGAAGTGCTTAGCTTTGGGTTCAATCTTGCGGTGCTCGATCCCAATGACAGAAAGGGAAACGACACGTATTGTATTGTTGCCATCGAGGATAAAAAGATGGGGTTTATATCATATTGCATGAGTTTATCCCTCTATATCATGTCATCTTACTTAAAACATTACTCTGTTCTTATGAACTTAATAATCTAGCTGCATGCTGGATAGCGGTCGATGTGTGGAGTAATAGTAGTAGATGCAGAATCATTTCGGTCTACTTGTCGTGGACGTGATGCATATATACATGATCATGCCTAGATATTCTCATAACTATGCTCAATTCTATCAATTGCTCGACAGTAATTCGTTTACCCACCGTAATACTTATGCTCTTGAGAGAAGCCACTAGTGAAACCTATGCCCCCCGGGTCTATCTTCCATCATATTATTCTTCCAACACTTAGCTATTTCTATTGCCGTTTATTTTACTTTGCATCTTTATTTCTCTTTATCATAAAAATACCAAAAATATCATCTTATCATATCTATCAGGTCTCACTCGCGTAAGTGACCGTGAAGGGATTGACAACCCCTTTATCGCGTTGGTTGCGAGGTTCTTATTTGTTTGTGTAGGTGCGTGGGACTCGAGCGTGATCTCCTACTGGATTGATATCTTGGTTCTAAAAAACTGAGGGAAATACTTACGCTACTTTACTGCATCACCCTTTCCTCTTCAAGGGAAAACCAACGCAGTGCTCAAGAGATAGCCGTGACGAAGGGGGAGGGCGAGGGTTTGTTGTTGGATGGGGGGAGGCCAATGTGCCACCGACCAGCGGGCTGATACGTCCATTTTGCATCATGCTTTTATATCAATATTTATTGCATTATGGGCTGTTATTTCACATTATGTCACAATACTTATGGCTATTCTCTCTTATTTTACAAGGATTACATAAGGAGGGAGAATGTCGCCAGCTGGAATTCTGGGCTGGAAAAGGAGCAAATATTAGAGACCTATTCTGCACAACTCCAAAAGTCCTGAAACTCCACGAAACACCTTATAATAAATAATAAAAAATCCTCGCCAAAGATGAAGACCAGGGGGGCCACACCCTTCTCACGAGGGTGCCCCCCCCCCCCCTAGGGCGCGCCCCCTACCTCGTGGGCCCCCTGGTGGCTCTCCAATGACCATCTTCTCCTATATGAAGTCTTTCCTCGAGAAAAAAAATAAGAAGCAACCTTTCGGGGCGAAACTCCGTCGCCACGAGGCGGATCCAATCTAGAGCTCCGACAGAGCTGTTCTGCCGGGGAAACTTCCGTCCTGGAGGGGGAAATCATCGACATCGTCATCACCAACGCTCCTCTCATCGGGAGAGGGCAATCTCCATCAACATCTTCATCAGCACCATCTCATCTCAAAACCCTAGTTCATCTCTTGTATCCAATTCTTGTCTCCAAGTCAGGGATTGGTGCTAGTAGGTTGCTAGTAGTGTTAATTACTCCTTGTAGTTGATGCTAGTTGGTTTAATTGGTGGAAGATCATATGTTTAGATCCTTTATGCATATTAATACCCCTCTGATTATGAACATGAATATGCTTTGTGAGTAGTTACATTTGTTCCTGAGGACAAGGGAGAAGTCTTGCTATTAGTAATCATGTGAATTTGGCATTCGTTCGATATTTTGATGAGATGTATGTTGTCTAGCCTCTAGTGGTGTTATGTGAACGTCGACTATATAACACTTCACCATTATTTGGGCCTAGAGGAAGGCATTGGGAAGTAATAAGTAGATGATGGGTTGCTAGAGTGACAGAAGCTTAAACCCTAGTTTATGCGTTGCTTCGTAAGGGGCTGATTTGGATCCATATGTTTCATGCTATGGTTAGGTTTACCTTAATACTTTTGTTTTAGTTGCGGATGCTTGCAATAGAGGTTAATCATAAGTGGGATGCTTGTTCAAGTAAGAACAGCACCAAAGCACCGGTCCACCCACATGTCAAATTATCAAAGTACCGAATGTGAATCATATGAATGTGATGAAAACTAGCTTGAAGATATTCCCATGTGTCCTCGGGAGCGCTTTTCCTTATATAAGAGTTTGTCCAGGCTTGTCCTTTGCTACAAAAAGGATTGGGCCACCTTGCTGCACTTTATTTGCTTTTGTTATTTGTTGCTCGTTACAAATTATCTCATCACAAAACTATCTGTTACCACTTATTTCAGTACTTGCAGAGAATACCTTGCTGAAAACCGTTTATCATTTCCTTCTGCTCCTCGTTGGGTTTGACACTCTTACTTATCGAAAGGACTATGATAGATCCCCTATACTTGTGGGTCATCAAGACTCTTTTCTGGCGCCGTTACCGGGGAGTGAAGCGCCTTTGGTAGGTGGAATTTGGTAAGGAAAAATTTATATAGTGTGCTGAAATTTACTGTCACTTGTTACTATGGAAAGTAATCCTCTACGGGGCTTGTTCGGGGTATCTTCACCCCGACCAGTAGAGCAAAGAGTTGCTCCTCAACCTACTGAACCTATTGAAAATGAAATTCCTTATGAGTATCCTTCGAGTATAATAGAAAAAACTGCTAGCTAATCCTTTACAGGAGATGGAACAAAGCATCCTAATGAAAACTTACTATATATGGATGAAGTTTGTGGATTATTTAAGCTTGCAGGTATTCCCGATGATGTTGCTAAGAAGAAGGTCTTCCCTTTATCTTTGAAGGGAGACGCATTGACATGGTATAGGCTATGTGATGATATGGGATCATGGAACTATAGAAGATTGAAATTGGAATTTCATCAAAAGTATTACCCTATGCATCTTGTTCATCTGATCGCAATTATATATATAATTTTTGGCCTCGCAAAGGAGAAAGCATCGCTCAAGATTGGGGGAGGCTTAAATCAATGTTAAATTCATGCCCCAATCATGAGCTTCCAAGAGAAACAATTCTTCAAAAAATTTATGCTTGGCTTTCTGAAAATAATCGCACCATGCTCGATACTTCTTGTGATGTCTCTTTTATGATGAAGACTATTGGATTTAGATGGGATTTATTGGATAGAATTAAACGCAACTCTGAAGATTGGGACCTCAACAATGGTAAGGAGTCAGGTATGACACCTAAGTTTGATTGTGTTAAATCTTTTATGTATACCGATATTTTCCGTAAGTTCAGCACTAAATATGGACTTGATTCTGAGATAGTAGCTTCTTTCTGTGAATCTTTTGCTACTTATGTTGATCTCCCTAAGGAGAAGTGGTTTAAATATCATCCTCCCATAGAAGTAAAAGTAGCTGCACCTATTAAAGTTGAAGAAAAGACTGTCACTTATAATGATCCTATTGTTCCTACTTGTTATGTTGAGAAAACACCTTTTCCTGTTAGGATAAAGGATCATGCTAAAGCTTCAACTGTGGTTTGTAAAAGCAATACTAAAACATATATACCTCCTGAGCAAGTTAAAGTTGAACCTTGTGCTAAAGAGCTCTTGTCTAATAATATTGATGGGCATGTTATTCAGTTCTGCGGTGAAACTGCTAGAATTGCTAAACCTTGTGCTAAAGATAAACATAGACCTGTGGTAGGTGTGCCTGTTATTTCTGTTAAAATAGGAGATCATTGTTATCATGGCTTATGTGATATGGGTGCTAGTGCTAGTGTTATACCTTATGACTTGTATAAAGAAATCAAGCATGAAATTGCACCTGCTGAGTTAGAAGATATTGATGTCACAATTAAACTTGCTAATAGAGATACTATTTCAGCAATGGGAATTGTTAGAGATGTTGAAGTCTTGTGCGGGAAAACCAAATATCCTGCTGATTTTCTTGTTCTTAGTTCTCCACAAGATAGCTTTTGTCCCATTATATTTGGTAGACCCTTCTTGAATACAGTTAATGCTAGGATAGACTGCGAAAAGAATGTTGTTACTATTGGCTTGGATGATATGACTAATGAGTTTAATTTCTCTAAATTTAGTAAACAACACTGTGAGGAAGAATTTCCTAGTAAGGATGAAATTATTGGTCTTGCTTCTATTGCCGTACCTCCTAATGATCCTTTAGAACAATATTTGCTAGACCATGAGAATGATATGTTTATGAATGAAAGAAGGGAAATAGATGAAGTATTCTTTAAACAAGAACCTATGCTAAAACACAATTTGCCTGTTGAAATCCTAGGGGATCCTCCTCCACCTAAGGGTGATCCCGTGTTTGAGCTTAAACCGTTGCCTGATAATCTTAAATATGCTTATCTTGATGAAAAGAAGATATATTTTGTTATTATTAGTGCTAACCTTTCAGAGCATGAAGAAGAAAGATTATTGAAAACTCTGAAGAAGCACCGTGCTACTATTGGATATACTCTTGATGATCTTAAGGGCATTAGTCCCACTCTATGTGAACATAAAATAAATTTGGAAGCTGATGCCAAACCAGTTCGTGATCCTCAACGACGTCTGAATTATAAAATGAAAGAAGTGGTAAGAAAAGAAATACTAAAGCTTCTGGAGGCAGGTATAATTTATCCCGTTGCTGATAGTCAGTGGGTAAGTCCTGTTCATTGTGTCCCTAAGAAGGGAGGTATTACTGTTGTTCCTAATGATAAAGATGAATTGATTCCACAAAGAATTATTATCGGTTATAGGATGGTAATTGATTTCTGCAAATTAAATAAGGCTACTAAGAAAGATCATTACCCCTTACCTTTTATCGATCAAATGCTAGAAAGACTATGCAAACATACACATTACTGCTTTCTAGATGGTTATTCTGGTTTCTCTCAAATACCTGTGTCAGCTAAAGATCAATCAAAGACTACTTTTACAGGCCCTTTTGGTACTTTTGCTTATAGACGTATACCTTTTGGTTTATGTAATGCACCTGCTACCTTTCAAAGATGCATGATGGCTATATTATCTGACTTTTGTGAAAAGATTTGTGAGATTTTCATGGACGACTTTTCCGTCTATGGATCTTCTTTTGATGATTGCTTAAGCAATCTTGATCGAGTTTTGCAGAGATGTGAAGAAACTAATCTTGTCTTGAATTGGGAAAAGTGCCACTTTATGGTTAATGAAGGTATTTTCTTGGGGCATAAAGTTTCTGAAAGAGGTATTGAAGTTGACAAAGCCAAGGTTGATGCTATTGAAAAGATGACATGTCCCAAGGACATCAAAGGTATAAGAAGTTTCCTTGGTCACGCTGGATTTTATAGGAGGTTCATCAAGGACTTCTCAAAAATTTCTCGGCCTCTGACTAATTTATTACAATAAGATATACCATTTGTCTTTGATGATGATTGTGTAGAAGCATTTGAAATACTTAAGAAATCATTAGTCTCTGCACCTATTGTTCATCCACCTGATTGGAATTTACCCTTTGAAATTATGTGTGATGCTAGTGATTATGCTGTAGGTGTTGTTCTAGGACAAAGAGTTGATAAGAAATTAAGTGTCATCCATTATGCTAGTAAGACTCTAGACAATGCTCAAAGAAATTATGCTACTACTGAAAAAGAACTTTTAGCAGTTGTATTTGCTTGTGATAAGTTCAGACCTTATATTGTTGATTCTAAAGTAACTATCCACACTGATCATGCTACTATTAAATATCTTATGGAGAAGAAAGATGCTAAACCTAGACTTATTAGATGAGTTCTCTTGCTACAAGAATTTCATTTGCATATTGTTGATAGAAAAGGAGTTGAAAACCCCGTTGCGGACAACTTGTCTAGGTTAGAGAATGTTCTTGATGACCCACTACCTATTGATGATAGTTTTCCTGATGAACAATTAAATGTCATAAGTACTTCTCGTAGTACCCCTTGGTATGCTGATTATGCTAATTACATAGTTGCTAAATTTATACCACCTAGCTTCACATACCAATAAAAGAAAAAGTTCTTCTATGATTTGAGACATTACTTTTGGGATGACCCACATCTTTATAAGGAAGGAGTAGATGGTGTTATTAGACGTTGTGTACCTGAGCATGAACAGGAACATATCCTACACAAGTGCCACTCCGAAACTTATGGAGGACACCACGCAGGAGATAGAACTGCACATAAGGTATTGCAATCCGGTTTTTATTGGCCTACTCTCTTCAAGGATGCCCGTAAGTTTGTCCTATCTTGTGATGAATGTCAAAGAATTGGTAATATTAGTAGACGTCAAGAAATGCCTATGAACTATTCACTTGTTATTGAACCGTTTGATGTTTGGGGATTTGATTATATGGGACCTTTTCCTGCCTCTAATGGATATACACATATTTTAGTTGCTATTGATTACGTTACTAAGTGGGTAGAAGCTATTCCAACTAGTAGTGTTGATCATAACACTTCTATTAAAATGCTTAAATAAGTTATTTTTCCGAGGTTTGGAGTCCCTAGATATTTAATGACTAGTGGTGGTTCACATTTTATTCATGGTGATTTCCGTAAAATGCTTGTTAAATATGACGTCAATCATAAAATTGCATCTCCGTATCACCCACAATCTAGTGGTCAAGTAGAATTGAGTAATAGAGAACTCAAATTAATTTTGCAAAAGACTGTCAATAGGTCTAGAAAGAATTGGTCAAAGAAACTTGATGATGCATTATGGGCCTATAGAACTGCATATAAAAATCCTATGGGTATGTCTCCGTATAAAATGGTATATAGAAAAGCATGTCACTTACCTCTCGAACTAGAACATAAGGCATATTGGGCTATTAAAGAGCTCAACTATGATTTTAAACTTGCCGGTGAAAAGAGTTTATTTGATATTAGCTCACTTAATGAATGGAGAACCCAAGTTTATGAAAATGCCAAGTTGTTTAAAGAGAAGGTTAAAAGATGGCATGACAAAAGGATACAAAAGCGTGAGTTTAATGTAGGTGATTATGTATTGCTATACAACTCTCGTTTAAGATTTTTTGCAGGGAAACTTCTCTCTAAATGGGAAGGCCCCTATGTTATCGAGGAGGTCTATCATTCCGGTGCCATAAAAATCAACAACTTCGAAGGCACAAATCCGAAGGTGGTAAACGGTCAAAGAATCAAACACTATACCTCAGGTAATCCCATAAATGTTGAAACCAATATCATCGAAACCGTAACCCCGGAGGAATACATAAGGGACACTTTCTAGAACGTTTCAGACTCCGAAAAGGAATAGGTATGTGGTACGGTAAGTAAACCGACTCCAAAACAATTTTTAAGGCAATATTTCTCCGTTTTGGAATATTTAGAAAAATAGAAAATTAAGTAGCAGTCCGGGAAGGACACGAGGGTGGAGGGCGCGCCCTACCCCCCTGGGCACGCCCCCCTATCTCGTGAGCACCTCGTGTGCCTTCCGGACTCCGTTTTCTTGCACGATACGTATTTTGGTCGGTAAAAATTCATTATATAATCTCCCGGGGGTTTGGACTCCCGTATCACGCAAAAATCCTCTGTTTTTGTTTTGAGCTGTTGCTGCTGCAGATTAGAGCAAGATGTCTTCTCAAGAGTCAGTCGGGGAGAGCCGAGTATCTAATCCGGCACCGGAACCAAGGGCAAATAGCGACCCTGACCACTTTGGGCCAGCAACGGAGGAAGAGATAGAGGCTGACCTAATGAGGGTAGATGCCATGGAGGATCAAGAAGTCACCTCTCGCTTCCAAGCTGGATTCACAATGGGAGAACTGCAGAGCTCAGCTATTCCAAACTCGGTTATCCCTTCCAATGTTAGATTTCTTTCTTATGAGAATATGAAAAGGAGTGTCACTGGTTCTCCCGCAGCTATGCAACACCCTTGGGTGCAGGGAGCTTTGGCTGTTACAGGAAAACTCCGAAAGGAAATAATGGATCTCAAGCAGCAAGTCAACAAGCTTGAGGAGGAGAATCGTATTTTGAAGGGCATCATCGCCAAAAACATCACATCACCATCCCCGAAAAGAGAGACATAATCACCTGGGTATGGGCACTCCACTTGGCAACTGCCAAGCTTGGGGGAGTGCCCTGATACGTCTCCATCGTATCTATAATTTTTGATTGTTCCATGCCAATATTATTCAACTTTCATATACTTTTTGGCAACTTTTTATATTATTTTTGGGACTAACATATTGATCCAGTGCCCAGTGCCAGTTCCTGTCTATTGCATGTTTTTTGGTTTCACAGAATATCCATATCAAACGGAGTCCAAACGGGATAAAAACGGACGGAGCTTATTTTTGGAAAATAGGGAAAATTCGGAAGGAAAATCAACGTGAACCAGTGTCCGAGGTGGTCATGAGGCAGGCCCCCCCTAGGGCGCGCCCCTACCCTCGTGAGCCCACCGTAATGCGGTTGACACTCTTCTTTTGCCGCAAGAAAGCTAATATTCGGAAAAAATTCACGGCGAAGGTTTCAGGCCAATCGGAGTTACAGATCTCCATATATATACAAAACGGTGAAACAGAGCCCAAACAGAACGCAGAACCGGAGAGAAACAGAGAAATAGATCCAATCTCGGAGGGGCTCTCGCCCCTCCCACGCCATGGGAGCCAAGGACCAGAGGGGAAACCCTTCTCCCATCTAGGGAGGAGGTCAAGGAAGAAGAAGAAGAAGAAGAAGAAGAAGGGGGCCCCTCTCCCCCTTGCTTCCGGTGGCGCCGGAGCGCTGCCGGGGCCATCATCATCACCGCCATCTTCACCAACAACTTCACCGCCATCATCACCAACTCTTCCCCCCTCTATGCAGTGGTGTAACCTCTCTCTTACCCATTGTAATCTCTACTTAAACATGGTGCTCAACATAATATATTATTTCCCAATGATGTATGGCTATCATATGATGTTTGAGTAGATCTGTTTTGTCATAATGGCTATTTGATGATCGTGATTGGTTTGAGTTGTATGTTTTATTATTGGTGATGTCCTATGGTGCTTTCGGTGTCGCGCAAGCGTGAGGGATTCCCGTTGTAGGGTTTGCAATATGCTTATGATTTGCTTATGGTGGGTGGCGTGAGTGACAGAAGCACAGACCCGAGTAAGTAGGTTGTTTGCGTATGGGATAAAGGGGACTTGATACTTTAATGCTATGGTTGGGTTTTACCTTAAATGAATATTTAGTAGTTGCGGATGCTTGCTAGAGTTCCAATCATAAGTGCATATGATCCAAGTAGAGAAGTATGTTAGCTTATGCCTCTCCCTCAAATAAAATTGCAATAGTGATTACCAGTCTAGTTATCGATTGCCTAGGGACAAATAACTTTCTTATTGACAAAAGCTCTTTAATAAAACTAATTTAGTTGTGTCTTGATCTAAACAGCCCCTAGCTTTTATTTTTGTGTTCTTTACTTTCTTGCAAGCTTACCCAAAAACACCTACAAAGTATTTCTAGTTTCATACTTGTTTCCGGTAAAGCGAACGTCAAGCGTGCGTAGAGTTGTATCGGTGGTCGATAGAACTTGAGGGAATATTTGTTCTACCTTTAGCTCCTCATTGGGTTCGACACTCTTACTTATCGAAAGAGGCTACAATTGATCCCCTATACTTGTGGGTCATCAAGACCTTTTTCTGGCGCCGTTGCCGGGGAGAAATAGCGTGGGGTGAATATTCTCGTGTGTGCTTGTTTGCTTTATCACTAAGTAATTTTTATTTGTTGTTCTTCATTGTTTTCTATCTTTAGTTATGGGTAGAAAACACAAAATGAAAAAATTAGTTGTACCTACTGAACCAATGGTTGAAGAACCAATCAAAATCTATCACACTGCTGAAGCTTATTACTTGGATCATCTTCGATCCCTATGTGCTCGTGCTGAAACCCCAACTAGCTTAGTTGAGGGCAAATATTTAGATGAGCATGCTTGTTATGTGCGACACCGTATATCTGAAAAGGGAAATTATTATGGAGTCAAATTCAACGTTTGCAATGCTATGCTTGGAATTTATGTGAATTATATGATTTTACTTGTTGTTCTGAAAACCCTAAGAAACACCTTCCCTACCAATGTGAGTTTATTGATAATGGAATCTTATCTTCTTATGCTAAAGGTGTTTATAGTTACTATGATGTTCAACAAATTGAAGAATTTGTTGCTTTTGAGGGTGCTTATGAAATTGCTTCTTTGATTGAAAAGTATGATGCTACTTTTCAGAAATCTGAAAATTTTGCTATACTTAAATATTGCTATGGTAATTATGCTTCTAATACCTATGTTAAACAATATATTGAGGAATACTCTGTTGTCCAAGAAGAGACTAATATTTTGCAGGAGTCTATGGAAGAAGAAGTTGATGACACTGTGAGCTCATTGGATGAAAAAGATGAGGAGGAGAGCGAAGAACAAAAGGAGGAAGAGCGGATTGATCACCCGTGCCCACCTTCTAATGAGAGTAACTCTTCAACTCATACATTTTTTAATTCCCCTTCGTGCTTACCGAAGGATGATTGCTATGATGATTGTTATGATCCCATTGATTCTCTTGAAATATCCCTTTTTGATGATTCTTGCTATGCTTGTGGCCAAGATGCCAATATGAATGATGCTTATGGAGATGAACTTGCTATAGTTCCTTATGTTAAACATGAAATTGTTGCTATTGCACCCACGCATGATAGTCCTATTATCTTTTTGAATTCTCCCAACTACACTATATCGGAGAAGTTTGCACTTATTAAGGATTACATTGATGGGTTGCCTTTTACTGTTGCACATGATGATTTTGATGAATATAATATGCATGTGCTTGCTGCTCCTACTTGCAATTATTATGAGAGAGGAACTATATCTCCACCTCTCTATGTTTCCAACATGATAAAATTGCAAGAAACTGTTTATACTATGCATTGGCCTTTACTAGGTGTGCATGAATTGTTCTTTTATGACATGCCGATGCATAGAAAGAGAGTTAGACTTAGTCATTGCTTGATATATGTTGCTTTGTGCTCACTAATAAATTACAAATCATTGTTAATTAAAATTGGCTTTGATATACCTTGGGATCCGGATGGATTCACTACTTGAGCACTATATGCCTAGCTTAATGGCTTTAAAGAAAGCGCTGCCAGGGAGACAACCCGGAAGTTTTAGAGAGTCATTTATTTCTGTTGAGTGCTTTTATATAGTTTAAAAAACAACAAAAATAAAGAGGGGAACCCAAAACTTTTTCAAAAAGGAAAGCGAAAGTGAGAAAGACAAGCATTGTTGAAGTGGGAGCTAGCCTTGAACTTTGTTCATGCTCACGGAAACTTTGTGGATTTTGATTACAGAAACTTTTTTAATAAAAATAATTATCCCCTTGTACAATTCCATTGTATTATAAAAAAAATGTGCCAAGGTTTGCTTTTAGGATGTTTACATTTGCTTGATGGTTTGTACGGTGCAGGACAGAAACTTTGGCTGTAGTGCGCGATTTTAAATTTTTATCTGGAACGTCAAATGGTTCTGATTCTTTTTGCACTGTCTTACTATAGAAATTGTTTATTTTTCATAATTTTGGTAGAATTTGTCAAGAATCAGAAGTATGGTGAATGTTCAGATTATTACAGACTGTTCTGTTTTAGACAGATTCTGTTTTTTGATGCATAGTTTGCTTATTTTGATGAAACTATCAATTCATATCAGTGGATCAAGCCATGAAAAAGTTATATTACAGTAGACAAAATGCAAAAATAAAATATGAATTGGTTTGCAACAGTACTTAGAGTAGTGATTTGCTTTATTATACTAACAGATCTTACCGAGTTTTCTGTTGAAGTTTTGTGTGGATGAAGTGTTCGATGATTGAGAAGGTTTTGATGTGAGAAGAAGGAAGAGAGGCAAGAGATCAAGATTGGGGATGCCCGAGGCACCCCAAGTAAATATTCAAGGAGACTCAAGCGTCTAAGTTTGGGGATGCTGGGGAGGCATCCCCTCTTTCTTCAACAAATATCGGTATGTTTTCGGATTCGTTTCGTTCATGCGATATGTGCAAGTCTTGGAGCGTCTTTTGCATTTAGGTTTTTATTTTTCTTTTTATGCACCATGCTGGTATGAGATAGTCCTTGGTTGATTTATAGAATGCTCATTGCACTTCACTTATATCTTTTGAGTATGGCTTTATAGAATGCTTCATGTGCTTCACTTATATCTTTTGAAGTTTGGATTGCCTGTTTCTCTTCACTTAGACAACCGCCATTTGTAGAATGCTCTTTTGCTTCACTTATATTTGTTAGAGCACGGGCATATCTTTTGTAGAAAGAATTAAACTCTCTTGCTTCACTTATATCTATTTAGAGAGATGACAGGACTGGTCATTCACATGGTTAGTCATAGAATCCTACATAAACTTGTAGGTCGCTGAATATGATATGTTTGATTCCTTGCAATAGTTTTGTGATATAAAGGTGGTGATATTAGTCATGCTAGTCGAGTAATTGTGAAATTGAGAAATACTTGTGTTGAGGTTTGCAAGTCCCGTAGCATGCATGTATGGTGAACCGTTATGTAACAAAGTCGGAGCATGAGGTGTTTATTGATTGTCTTCCTTATGAGTGGCGGTCGGGGACGAGCGATGGTCTTTTCCTACCAATCTATCCCCCTAGGAGCATGCACTTAGTATTTTGTTTCGATGACTAATAGATTTTTACAATAAGTATGTGAGTTCTTTATGACTAATGTTGAGTCCATGGATTATACGCACTCTCACCCTTCCACCATTGCTAGCCTCTCTAGTACCGTGCAACTTTCGACGGTACCATAAACCCACCATATACCTTCCTAAAAACGGCCACCATACCTATCTATTATGGCATTTCCATAGCCATTCCGAGATATATTGCCATGCAACTTCCATCATCATCATATACATGACTTGAGCATTCATTGTCATATTGCTTTGCATGATCGTAAGATAGCCAGCATGATGTTTTCATGGCTTGTTCGTTTTTTGATATCATTGCTATGCTAGATCATTGCACATCCCGGTACACCGCCGGAGGCATTCATATAGAGTCATATCTTTGTTCTAGATATCGAGTTGTAATATTGAGTTGTAAGTAAATAAAAGTGTGATGATCATCATTATTAGGACATTGCCCCAGTGAGGAAAGGATGATGGAGACTATGATTCCCCCACAAGTCGGGATGAGACTCCGGACGAAAAAATAAAAAAAATAAAAAGAGAAAGGCCAAAAAAAAGAGAAGGCCCAAAAAAATGAGAGAAAAAGAGAGAAGGGGCAATGTTACTATCCTTTTACCACACTTGTGCTTCAAAGTAGCACCATGTTCTTCATATAGAGAGTCTCTTGAGTTATCACTTTCATATACTAGTGGGAATTTTCATTATAGAACTTGGCTTGTATATTACGATGATGGGCTTCCTCAAATGCCCGAGGTCTTCATGGGCAAGCAAGTTGGTTGCACACCAACTTAGTTTCAGTTAGAGCTTTCATACACTTATAGCTCTAGTGCATCCGTTGCATGGCAATCCCTACTCACTCACATTGATATCTATTGATGGGCATCTCCATAGCCCGTTGATATGCCTAGTTGATGTGAGACTATCTTCTCCTTTTTGTCTTCTCCATCATCATATTCTATTCCACCTATAGTGCTATGTCCATGGCTCACGCTCACGTATTGCGTGAAAGTTGAAAAGGTTTGAGAATGTCAAGAGTATGAAACAATTGCTTGGCTTGTCATCGGGGTTGTGCATGATGTGAATGCTTTGTGTGGTCAAGATGGAGCATAGCCAAACTATATGATTTTGTAGGGATGAGCTTTCTTTGGCTATGTTATTTCAATAAGACATAATTGCTTGGTTGTTATGCTTGAAGTGTTATTATTTTTATGTCAAATGATAGACTATTGCTTTGAATCACTTGTGTCTTAATATTCATGCCATGATTAGACATATGATCAAGATTATGCTAGGTAGCATTCCACATCAAAAATTATCTTTTTTATCATTTACCTACTCGAGGACGAGCAGGAATTAAGCTTGGGGATGCTGATACGTCTCCGTCGTATCTATAATTTTTGATTGTTCCATGCCAATATTATTCAACTTTCATATACTTTTTGGCAACTTTTTATATTATTTTTGGGACTAACATATTGATCCAGTGCCCGGTGCCTGTTCCTGTCTGTTGCATGTTTTTGGTTTCGCGAAATATCCATACCAAACGGAGTCCAAACGGGATAAAAACGGACGGAGCTTATTTTTGGAAAATATGGAAAATTCGGAAGGAAAATCAACGCGAACCAGTGTCCGAGGTGGTCACGAGGCAGGGAGGCGCCCCCCCTAGGGCGCGCCCCCTACCCTCATGAGCCCACCATAAGGCGGTTGACACTCTTCTTTTGCCACAAGAAAGCTAATATTCAGAAAAAAAAAATCACGGCGAAGGTTTCAGGCCAATCGGAGCTACGGATCTCCATATATATACAAAACAGTGAAACAGAGCCAGAACAGAACGCAGAACCGGAGAGAAACAGAGAGATAGATCTAATCTCGGAGGGGCTCTCGCCCCTCCCACGCCATGGGAGCCAAGGACCAGAGGGGAAACCCTTCTCCCATCTAGGGAGGAGGTCAAGGAAGAAGAAGAAGAAGAAGGGGGGCCCTCTCCCCCTTGCTTTCGGTGGCGCCGGAGCGCTGCCAGGGCCATCATCATCACCGCCATCTTCACCAACAACTTCACCGCCATCATCACCAACTCTTCCCCCCTCTATGCAGCGGTGTAACCTCTCTCTTACCCACTGTAATCTCTACTTAAACATGGTGCTCAACGCTATATATTATTTTTCAATGATGTATGGCTATCCTATGATGTTTGAGTAGATCTGTTTTGTCCTAATGGCTATTTGATGATCGTGATTGGTTTGAGTTGTATGTTTTATTATTGGTGTTGTCCTATGGTGCTCTCCATGTCGCGCAAGCGTGAGGGATTCCCGCTGTAGGGTTTGCAATATGCTTATGATTTACTTATGTTGGGTGGCGTGAGTGACAGAAGCACAGACCCGAGTAAGTAGGTTGTTTGCGTATGGGATAAAGGGGACTTGATACTTTAATGCTATGGTTGGGGTTTACCTTAATGAATCTTTAGTAGTTGTGGATGCTTGCTAGAGTTCCAATCATAAGTGCATATGATCCAAGTAGAGAAAGTATGTTAGCTTATGCCTCTCCCTCAAATAAAATTGCAATAATGATTACCGGTCTAGTTATCGATTGCCTAGGGACAAATAACTTTCTTGTTGACAAAAGCTCTTTACTAAAACTAATTTAGTTGTGTCTTGATCTAAACAGCCCCTAGATTTTATTTTCGTGTTCTTTACTTTCTTGCAAGCTTACACAAAAACACCTACAAAGTATTTCTAGTTTCATACTTGTTTCCGGTAAAGCGAACATCAAGCGTGCGTAGAGTTGTATAGGTGGTCGATAGAACTTGAGGGAATATTTGTTCTAGCTTTAGCTCCTCATTGGGTTCGACACTCTTACTTATAGAAAGAGGCTACAATTGATCCCCTATACTTGTGGGTCATCATGCACCGGTATCGTATCACCATCACCTTTATCTTTACCGTTTTCCTTAGTTCGATCCTATTAGTAGTATTTTCATCTAGTAGAATAAAGTTTATGGCATGATCTAGTTGTGAGTTTTGCTTTATTATCCTTCTATGTAATCGATTCCATGAGCTATATAATAAAGATTAGTGTTGAGTCAAGGGCTTGATTATTTTGCCATGATCCTAAGTGAATAAAAGAAAAGAGAAAGTAATAAAAAGGAAACAAAGAGATCATATGGATCTCATGGAGAGTAATGAGCTCACATAGAAAAAGTATGATGACTAAAAGTTGTTGAGAGTTGACAAGCATAGTTTTGGTCATCGTTGCAATTAATAGGAAGTAATAAAGAAAGAGAGGTCTTCACATATATATATATACACACTATCTTGGACATCTTTTATGATTATGAGCACTCATTAAAATATGACATGCTAAAGAGTTGACATTAGATGAGGAAGACAACGTAATGGGTTATGTTTTCTTACATCTGAGATAAATTATATTGTCTTGGATCCTCCAACATGTTGAGCTTGCCTTTCCCCCTCGTGCTAGCCAAATTCTCAGCACCAAGTAGAGATACTACTTGTGCTTCCAAATACCCTTAAACCAGTTTTGCCATGAGAGTCCACCATATCTACCTATGGATTGAATAAGACCCTTCAAGTAAGTTGTCATCGGTGCAAAGCAATAAAAATTGCTCTCTAAATATGTATGATTGATTGGTGTGGGAGAGATAGGCTTTATACGATCTTGTGATGTGGAAGTAATGAAAGCGACGGACTGCATAATAAAGGTTCATATCACAAGGGGCAATATAAAGTGACATTCTTTCGCATTAAGATTTTGTGCATCCAACCATAAAAGCGCATGGCAACCTCTGCTTCCCTCTGCGAAGGGCCTATCTTTTATTATTATCTTCTACCTTATGCAAGTGTCATGGTGATCTTCACCTCTCCCTTTTTCATTTTATCCTTTGGCAAGCACAGTATGTTGGAAAGATCCTGGTATATATGGCTAATTGGATGTGAGTTTTCATGAACTATTACTGTTGACATTACCCTTGAGGTAAAACTTTGGGAGGCAAAACTATAAGCCCCTATCTTTCTCTGTGTCTGATTAAAACTCCACACCCATAAGTATTGCGTGAGTGTCAGCAATTGTGAAAGATTATATGATAGTTGAGTATGTGGACTTGCTGAAAAGCTCTTATACATTGACTATTTCCTATGTTATGATAAATTGCAATTGCTTCAATGACCGAGATTGTAGTTTGTTAGTTTTCAATGAAGTTTACGATTCATACTTGATATTGTGATTGAATTATTACTCTAGCATTAGAGATCATATGACAAAAATTATATAAGTTGTTGTTATAAGAATAATCATGATGCCCTCATGTCCGTATTTTATTTTTATCGACACCTTCATCTCTAAACATGTGGACATATTTTCCGATTTCGGTTTTTCGCTTGAGGACAAGCAAGGTCTAAGCTTGGGGGAGTTGATACGTCCATTTTGCATCATGCTTTTATATCAATATTTATTGCATTATGGGCTGTTATTTCACATTATGTCACAATACGTGTGGCTATTCTCTCTTATTTTACAAGGTTTACATAAGGAAGGAGAATGCCGGCAGCTGGAATTCTGGGCTGGAAAAGGAGCAAATATTAGAGACCTATTCTGCACAACTCCAAAAGTCTTGAAACTCCATGGAACACCTTATAATAAATAATGAAAATCCTTGCCAAAGATGAAGACTAGGGGGGCCCACACCCTTCTCACGAGGGTGCCCCCCTAGGGCGCGCCCCCCTACCTCGTGGGCCTCCTGGTGACTCTCCGATGACTATCTTCTCCTATATGAAGTCTTTCGTCGAGCAAAAAATAAGAAGCAACCTTTCGGGACGAAACTCCGCCGCCACGAGGCGGAACCTTGGCGGATCCAATCTAGAGCTCCGGCAGAGCTGTTCTGCCGGGGAAACTTCCCTCCCAAAGAGGGAAATCATCGCCATCGTCATCACCAACGCTCCTTTCATCGGGAGAGGACAATCTCCATCAACATCTTCATCAGCACCATCTCATCTCAAAACCCTAGTTCATCTCTTGTATTCAATTCTTGTCTCCAAGTCCGGGATTGGTGCTAGTAGTGTTAATTACTCCTTGTAGTTGATGCTAGTTAGTTTAATTGGTGGAAGATCATTTATGCATATTAATACCCCTCTGATTATGAACATGAATATGCTTTGTGAGTAGTTACGTTTGTTCCTGAGGACAAGGGAGAAGTCTTGCTATTAGTAGTCATGTGAATTTGGCATTCGTTCGATATTTTAATGAGATGTATGTTGTCTAGCCTGTAGTGGTGTTATGTGAACGTCGACTATATAACACTTCACCATTATTTGGGCCTAGAGGAAGACATTGGGAAGTAATAAGTAGATGATGGGTTGCTAGAGTGACAGAAACTTAAACCCTAGTTTATGCGTTGCTTCGTAAGGGGCTGATTTGGATCCATATGTTTCATGCTATGGTTAGGTTTACCTTAATACTTTTGTTGTAGTTGCGGATGCTTGCAATAGAGGTTAATCATAAGTGGGATGCTTATTCAAGTAAGAACAACACCCAAGCACCGGTCCACCCACATGTCAAATTATCAAAGTACCGAACGCGAATCATATGAATGTGATGAAAACTAGCTTGACGATATTCCCATGTGTCTTCGGGAGCGCTTTTCCTTATATAAGAGTTTGTCCAGGCTTGTCCTTTGCTACAAAAAGGATTGGGCCGCCTTGCTGCACTTTATTTACTTTTGTTATTTGTTGCTCGTTACAAATTATCTCATCACAAAACTATCTGTTACCACTTATTTCAGTACTTGCAGAGAATACCTTGCTGAAAACCGTTTATCATTTCCTTCTGCTCCTCGTTGGGTTCGGCACTCTTACTTATCGAAAGGACTACGATAGATCCTCTATACTTGTGGGTCATCACGGGCCAGGGGAAGGAGAAGACGAGCGCGCGCGTCCGTATTGTGTCTGCGCCGACACAAATCCGGCTCAAAAATAGGCCGGAAATGGGTCGCCCGTGGACGAAAAGCGGACACACGTCCGTTTGGGTCGGCACGTTGGGCCGACTTTTGTATCCGCGCCGACCCAAACGGACGCCCGCGGACGAAATGGGTCGCCCCATTGGAGTTGCCCTAATAGCTTCTATAGCTTGGCGCCTCAAACTAGGCTCAAACGTCCGGGCGGGGCCGTCCACAGATCGATTATGAAACTCTAATTCAGACAGGCGCCTCAAACGGGTCTCAAACGCACAGGCTGACCGGCATCTTTTATATCCAGTCCAAATATAGGGCAGATATGGGTGCGTCCGAACGCGTTCGCAACACAGGACTGGTGATGGGGTCCCATGCGGAATCACCCAGAAACCCGGCGATCCAACGGATCCGTCCACCGCTGCCGCAGTGTGAACGCCGCGTGGCGTCGCTCCCGCTTGCCGCCCAAGGCAAATTTTGGCTATTTAAACCGGCCGGTGTCCCCCAGCCCTAGCCCAGCCATCTTCTTTCTCTCTGCGGCGCAACTCGAGCCCATCCGTCTCCTCTCTCCCGTTCTCCCACGCTCTCCGGCATCACCATGGTCCGGCAGAAGATCACCACGTACGCTATGCTCACGTCGGAGGCAGATCGCAGAAGAGATCCAGGCTAGGCGCGCCGCCCGCATCGTTGCCAGGCTGCCTTCGGATGAGTCCATCCAGGATGAGGCCTACGTGGAGGCCAACTGGCAGTTCCTCCGATAGGAGCGGGCGGCGACCGACGCGCTCATCGCCGAACTCGACGTGAATATACAGGAGGAGGCTGGAGCGGGCAGCCAGAGGCGCCAGAGGAGCCAGCTGTAGCTGCTGTCCATGTACCTGAAGCTGGGCATGTAGATAGTCGACATCTTCGAGAGGACTACCTAGGTGATCTATATAGTACGTTGATTTTTTTTTCTTTGCATGTTTTTGTATGGATTTAAGAATTTAGTATGAAATGTGCGGATGCAATTCTACTAATTTGAGGCCTGTCACTCCCCAAAGACACGTTTAGGCACGTCTGCGGGCATTTGAAGATGGGTGCACGCTCTCACCGGACACTACACGTACACGGTACTTAGTACCTATGAACGTATGCGTGCACATCTTACATTCGGATCACTTCTGCACCTGCGTGTACGTTTTGCTCAAACACACGGTAGCTAAGATGAGATCGATCCGGGTAGTTTGTCTGTTTTGTGTGTGAGGGCGCTCAGATTAGTATTATCTTTGTCTTGATTAATGAATGAATTAAATATTCGAAAATGCTAAACATCAAACGGCGGCCATGCGTTTCTTAAGACGATAACCGTTCATGGCACATCTCACGTGCGTCAGTTGCAGCCGCCGCCGGCCACGCGTAGTCTTGTGGGCGCACGCGGCCGGCACACCGGAAGGGGGATGGGGAAGATTCAGGTCGAAAGCTGTTGCCGCACTTGCACCCCATCGATACTTGATCCAAAAAAGAAAATTAGCCAACCAATGCCATCGCCAACCAATTTTGTGATTGGATGGCTAAGAGGGCACTGGTGTCCTTAATTCATTACATTCAAATTCTAGACTTAACATTGATGCTCGTATTATTTTTAAATTTTCAGTCTTTCAATGATGTTTGTTCAGTAGGAGGAGACGTTCTCGTCAACTGCGAGGCACGTATAGTGAGTTTATAAAATATCAAGATGCTATACCCGCTCAGTTTCTCGAAGATACTCATAGCAGTAGACTGTGAGTCATAGGAATGAGTGTAGAGCGATTTCAATTGTAATGTGTTAAAAAACCTGACCAATGCAATCGACACACATGATCTCTCCCTTTCTCTCCTCTCTCTTCTCTTTGTCCTGACTGACAGTTTGAGCCTCTCTTGCCCTCTCTGCAGACCTTTTTGACATTGGCGGATTAAAGCAAGTGGAAGTGGGTGAAAGTCTGAAAGATAGACAGGGAAGGGCACCTAAACCCGAACCTGTCCTCTTGCTGCACTTGCCAATCAGCTGATGCAAAAACAAGCAAAAAAAAAACACTTGGACCGTCGCACATGCACAAACAGTGCAGTGACATAATGGCAGGTCTTTGTAAACAACACAGTTTATTTTTCATCACCAATCGGTGGCAGGATCGAGCTCTTTTATTCATTTCCAAAGTAGGAAAAAATATGAAGCTTGCTGAAGAGAGGCAGTAGAAAACAGCTGAGAGAGACCCGATTAGACAAACTCCACGCGTGATGCATGCAGACGAATTAACAAGGAGCTGGCGACGACGTTGTTGCTCTGGCGACAGCGTTTTGTTTAATTATAATTAAATTAATCACGAATATTCGTTTGGATTACAAGGATCTCCGCTCACACCATGCATGCATACGTGCGCGCACTAGATTTGAAATAGATCGCTTAGGTGACTCCACATTTCAAGTGGTACGTTATTTTTATGGCGCTGATGGGGGATCCTTGCTTCAGTCATCAAGCGTTCGGCCTCTGATCAGACGGCGCGGGGAGGGCCAACGTGCAACCGGAGCTACAGGGCATGAGACCCAGGATCCTCACATCAGCAATGGAAGCACTAGTGTCAATAATACACTTATATTATGAAACGGAGCGAATAGTAGAAAATCAAGACGGACACGCGATTAGGGTTCATGATTGGAGAAGAACCGTCGGCTGCAATGCATGCAACGGGAGAGAGCCACGAGGACCAGTAGGATTAAAGAGGGTAACCTTGTTTACGGCTCTGAAGAGAGTTATTAGATGTTGCAATCTGAATTACCTCAAAAAAGGAAAAAAGATGTTGCAATCTGACGAGAGCACAAATTAAAGGCAGCAACGCAAGGCCACCATCATGATAGTTTGACCATGGGTTGGGAATTTAGGCATCTCTTGTGGACAACTCTTATCCATCTCATCGACCGTGTTTGCCTTTGCATCTCACCCTAATCACCACCGGATGGATAGGGTTTTTAGGTAAGAATAAGTTCCCCGGCCATGTCCCCTTGATTAGCACCCCTCGTCTGGCCCGCCTGGACGATGACAACTACTGTGGTACATTCTTCTTTAACTCCTCGCAAATGCTCCTTCCGTTCCTAAATATAAGTCTTTTTAGACATTTTAAATGAAATACAACATACGGATGTACTCTCTTTGTTTTTATTTACTTTACATATTAGAGTTGACTAAAGTCAAACTTCTTAAAATTTGACCAAATTTATAAAAACAAATATAAATAGGTATCATAACAAATTTATATGATGTGAAAGTACATTCAATAATGAATCTAATGGTATTGAATTGTTATTGTATATGTTCATATGTTTGTCTATAAATTTAGTCAAAGTTTACAAAGCTTGACTTTGACCAAAGCTAATACGTGGAGTAAATAAAAACAGAGGGAGTATGTAGACATATTTTAGAGTGTAGATTCACTCATTTTACTCTGTATGTAGTCATTTGTTGGAATTTCTAGAAAGACTTATATTTAGGAACGGAGGGAGTACAAAATAAAAATATTTCATTTTCCCCGATAATAATCAAATACTCCCTCCTTCCATCTATATAGAGCCTAATGCATTTTTCGAGGCTAACTTTGACCAAATGTTAGAGCAACAATATATGACATGCAACTTACACAAAACATATCGTCAAATTCGTATGTGAAAGAAGATTTCAATGATATAATTTTTACATTATGCATGTCATGTATTATTAATCTTGTCAATAGTCAAAGACCGTCTTAGAAAACGCATTAGGCCCTATATAGATGAAAGGAGGGAGTAGAATAATTTGATCCACGCACAATATTTTCACTTCACGTACGCCAAGTCAAATTTAGAACACTGGAAGTTCACCGCAACTATAGAGAAAGAAAACGCGTTGCTTTAGATTTTGTAGCACAAGAAAATTCAAGTGGGTGGCAGATGAGACGTAGGCGACAAACCGGCGATCGGAGGCGGGGCTGACAAATATTCTCACATCCGGCGCAAGACACGACATGTGCGCTCGTGTCCGTTGCAGCTCCGCGCGAAGAAAACACACAAGGCAATGCAGGCCCGTCACGTACGCCGAGGCGAGACGCCGGGACGGGTGATCATTGCACGGAAGCGTTTCGCTCGCGTCGCCGAGCAAACCTTGTCCTCGCCGCCGACATGTCGGAGCTCGCGTCAGGGCGAAGGGACGACGGACGGGGCCACAGGGAATCCTCTTATAGCAACCATGGTAGAATCGACTGAAATTCATAATAATAATTGTAATATGATCGTTGTCACGTATGCAGAGGCGATGCATGATCATCGCACGGAAGCCCTTGGCGTCGTGAGGCGAACCTTGCCCTCTGCTGTCACGGCAAAGAGACGACGGCGAATCCTCTCCTCTGAGCGGCTTCGTAATAGAATCGTTATATATGGGACCAAATGCTATAATGACTGCCAACATGATCGTTGTCACGTACGCCTAGTCGACACATGATCATTGCACGGCAGCGCTCCGCGTCGCGAGGCGAACCTTGTCCTCGCTGTCGTGGTTCTAAGTCTGACAGTAATGTAGGGGGTGTGTATGGAGAGGCTAGATCTTAGCTATTGGGAAGTTGTAAGCACACAAGGTTTACGAGTTCAGCCCCTTCTCGGAGGAAGTAACAGCCCTACGTCTCGGTGCCCAGAGGCGGTCGATTGGATTATGTGTGTATAGATAACAGGGGTGCGAACCCTTCACATTGAGGAGGGGGTGGCTTATATAGAGTTCGCCGGCCCCCTCCTGCCCTCAGTAATGCAGGGTTTTAGGTACATTTAAGGTTGGGCGTTACTGGTAACGCCCCTAATAAAGTGTTATAATGACCATAAAGACTACTTAATAGCCGACTGTTTGCCTGCGGAGTGACTTTAGGTCTTCTGGCAGTCGAGTGGTTGGCTTCATGGTCGAGTGATAGTTTCTTTGGTTGAGTGTCTTGAACCCGTCGAGTGGGATACTTTCAAGTCGATTGAAAGGTGACTCCTTCTAGGGATGTCCTCGGGTAGGGCTCTTTAGGACGGGTCCGTGCCCCTACCCTAGGTACATAGCTTCATCATTAGCCACCGAATGAATCGAGGTTAGAGTGAGAAAGGGTTGGCGACCTTTCCGACTGGTTCTTTTGGACTATATGAGTGCCTCGTTCTGGGTCGACCGTCACGGATGACGTCATCAACCTCTTTCAGTCGCCTTGATCCATTCCAGGCCTTTCGTCGAGTGGATTTCTTTACCTGTGACATACCGAGCGCCGGTGCGCGTGGGGTCTTCTGTTTTGACAAGTTCTTCTGCAACCAGCGGATATCACGGGATTCGGATTTTTTGGGAAGCGCGCGAGACGGGGGCGGCCGCAGTAATCGGAAGTGACAACGCAGAGGCTCCTCGATCCCCGCGTCGCCTTTTCCGCCACGTACTGCGCGCGCGCCTGCTGCGGGATTTGACTGGATAGCCTAGGCCTACCGGTCAGCCACTCGGGAGCAGCTCCTTATAAGTTGCCGGCTCGGAGTTCCCCATCAGTGCGCCTACTTCTCTCTTCTTCTTCTTCCTCTCTCCCTTCGCAACTTCTTCCGCCACCTCCGCTCTCGCCCTATCGCCGCAAACCCGTTCGAGATTTCGCCGGCAACGATGGTGAAGGGCAAGACGACTGCTCTGGAGCGCGCGAAGAAGGCGGCGGCGGGGGGGAAAGCGAAGAGGTCTGCACGTGGTGGATCTTCCTCCAGGACCGCCCTGCCCAAAGGTTGGATCCAGGGCGACTGGATGCCGTCGGTGCTCCGACAAGAGGATCTCGACGACATGGTCGAGGAGGGAGCCATTCCCCACAAAGCCGCGCGTCTTCCGGGAGGAGAGATCGAACCTCAACCCCGTGACGGTGAGTGCGTGCTCCTGGCCACTCACATCGACCGAGGGTTTTCTCTGCCGCCCCATCCTTTCTTCCGGAATTTCTTGAACTTCTTCGGAGCGCAGCTCCATCACTTTACTCCAAACTCCATTGTCTACCTCGCTGCTTTCATTTCCATGTGTGAGGCGTTCCTGGGTTGCCGCCCACATTGGGGGCTTTTCAAGCACATTTTTACTTGTCGCTCTCAGTCGGTCAAGAAGGCCAAGTCGAGTGATGAGAGGACGCAAGTGATCCAGTTGTGCGGGGGCTTGGCGATCCAAACGAGGGGAAAGAGCTGTTTTCCATCCATCACTTTCCCGGAGTCGGTCCGAGGTTGGAAGGCAACTTGGTTCTACTGCCAGGACCAGGCGACCCCAGGGCAGTCGACTGGTCTCCCGTCTTTCTCTCTCGACCGAGCCAAAAAACCTGCTTCTCTAAAGGTGACGCCGGAAGAAAAGGCCCAGGTCAAGGTGCTGGCGGGTCGAGTGGTTGAGCTTGTCCGTGAGGGTGTGACGGGAATGGATCTGCTGGAAGTCTTCCTCAAGAGGCGAATCCAACCGCTCCAGGCTCGTGACCACCCGATGTGGCTGTACTCAGGCCTCAAGGACACCACTCGGATCCACCCGGAGGAGGTCACCGACGAGATGTTGGAGGGGTGGCTGTCGAGCATCACGGGAACAAAGACAACCCCCAAGGAGCCAGGAGGGTCATTCCACTCGACAATTCGTACGAGGTGGACCAGGTATGTCTTTATGCTCCCGACTGAAATCTTGTTTTCTGCGTTGGTCTTCTTTGAGTAGGTCAATTGACTTTCATCTTGTCTGTTGTTTTCCAGGCGACCACTGAGATGTACTCGACGCCCAACGGGGCACAGGGGTCGACTGAGGAAGGGGGGGGCGAGCGGAGGCGAGAGCGGGGATGACCAAGGTGAGTGGGAGTCTGATGGTGAAGGAGAGGGAGGCGACGACATCTTCTCCAGCGAAGAGGAGGAGGAGGAGGTTGAACCCCCCCCCCCCCCCCGCCCGGAGAGGCGATCCAAGCTCGCACACGACCCGGCGCAGGAACGCGGCAAGGCGACTGCCTCCGTTGGGCCGTCATCAAAACGCCCTCGGACCTCTTCTCCAACGCCGACTGGGAAGGTCCCCAAGCACCCACGCACGACGCTGTCCAAGCCGCCCAAGGCTCTGCCCAAGATGAAGATAGCTGTCCCTACCATTTCCGGGTAATAAAGCTTGTTTTCCTTCGTCGACCGTGGACGGATCCTTGGTCAATTCATTGAGCCAACTAACTGACTTTTCGAGATTTGCAGCGCTGCTACTTCTGAGGTCTCCACCAAGGACGACGACCAAGAGATGGGGGATGCTGTTACCTCCAACCCTGATACGATTACCGACGTTCTGTTTTTGAGTCGACTGGTCATTTCTTGCAATTCTGGTCGATTGAATGTTTCCCTTGCAGCCCCTCCTCATGTTATCGACCTCCCGGATGACGACGACAACAAACCACTGAGGATGAGGAGGAACAAGAGGTCGTCGGCTGACAGGACTCCCCAGCCTACTCCGGCGTCTGAGACCATGGCTCGGGATGGTGGCGACACCACTCGGGCTTCTGTGACTTTCGCCAACCCTCTGTCGAGTGTGCGGCCTTCGGCGTCGACTGCGGATCCATCTTCGCTTTTTGCTGCGTACCCCGTCCCTGAGGACCAAGTGGCTACTGCAAAGGAGGCTATACGCCAGGCGGGGGTCATGATGGAGCAAGTGAAGATGGCTCGGGAGGCCAGCCAAGCAGCCTATGACGCGAGTTCGGCTTTTCAGAGCAACGTCCAGGTCGGTCGACTCGACACTTGATCGTTTGAAGAGTCTCTCTTTTTTTGAAGATCTTTTGTATCTGTACATCCAGTGGGTGTGTTTACCAATTCTTGGACGAGTGGGGGCACGCTGAGTGCACCCACTGGGTGTAGTCCCCGAGACTACGGTGGACTGCTGGCAGTCGACTGTAGTCTTTACATTGTGTTACTGTATCTGTATTTCTTCACTCGGTCTGGTCAGGCTACATCGAATGGAACTGTATCCGGTCGACTGCGGGCAGTCGACTTTCTCTCTTCTCTTTTTTTGGTCGAACCAGTGGGGGCACGCTGAGTGCACCCACTGGGTGTAGTCCCCGAGACTACTGTCGAATGTTTTTGATTCGGCTGTGGTCTTAGAAACGTCATCTTTTTCTCTTAGTTACTCGGAAGCAACTTATCTTGGACGTCTGTCGACAGATTTTTCCTTTTACAGAAATCCTGCAAACTTGCATCTCGCTATACTGAGTTGGAGAAGCAGCGGATTCAACTGAACCTTGATCTAGAGCTGGCCAGAACAGAGCTGCAGAAGGTCAGAGACGGCGCCGCTGGTAAGACGACTTTGTCGACTGGTTTTGTTTTTAGGCTTCAGTACCCTTCTACTGTTTCCGAACCAATCATAATTTCTTTTGCAGGAGAACTGAGCGAGGCTCTGGCGAAGAAGGATCAGGACTTGGCTACTGCCCGCAAGGAGGCTGACGACAAGATCGCTCTGGCTGAACAGAAGTTGGCTTCGGCCGGCCAATTAGAAGAAGAGAATACCAAGCTGAAGACCGCTCTGAATGAAGCCAACAGGGAGTGCACACGTTGGAAGAAGGAGAACCTCGCCCTGACCGAGAAGATGAATGGCGCTGTTCGTAGGAGGGACGACCTGGAGAGCTACTTGAGGAGCCTCGCCAAGAATTTGTACATCAAGCTTGAAGGTGCACATTCAATTCCGACTGGTTTTCTTTTTGTGTCGACTCAGTCTATTGACTTATCCTTGGATCGTGTATGCAGAGCTTTGCCAGAACTTTGAGGAGGAGACTGGGCGGATTGAAACAGGTTTGGATCCAATCAACTCTCCGGTGAATGATGAAGCTGCCATGAATCTGCTCCGACTAGAATCTCGCATTGACGGCGTCGTGGATTACTTGGCTCGGCTGAAGGTTGCCATGTCGCGGATCGACCCGACACTTGGGCCAGAATCTATGCTCCAGAACGGTCTCGAGTCTCTGATGACTCGACTTAACGGAATCCCTGACCGAGTGCAGGAGTGGAAGAAGTCTTCTGCTCGGTGCGGCGCTGATGTGGCTCTGTCTCTTGTCCGCGTCCATTGCAAGGAGGCGTGAGAAGAGAAGCTGGCCGCCATCCAAGTCGCCAATACCAAGAGGCACAGCTTCCAAGACTTCATGAAGACCTTTATTGCTGCTGCCACCCGTATTGCAGACGGGATCAACTTGGATGAGTTCGTCGCCCCTGCCAGTCCTTCGCCTGAGGAATGAAAAACTTTTATGCTTCTCCTTAAATTTGCCTCGGAATGCCGAGTGGATTTGTAAGCATTAAACTCTGCCCAGCCGAGGGCTCGAGTACTTTGATCTGAGGTCTGGGACCTTTTAGGCTTTATCCGAACTTGATTTTTTGTTGAATATCTTCGCGGTTTGATCTGTCGAGTGGAACTTGATCTTCGTTCGGAATACCCTTTGTATTTGTGGCATAAGTTCTTGCGGATTGGGTCGAGTCCTGTACTTAGGCGAGCACTGGGCTGCTGCTAAGCCTCTGAGCGGGAGGTTTGCTCTTCACTCGGTAGGATTTCTCAAACTTAGGCGAGTGCCTGACTGCAGCTAAGTCTCTTAGCGGGAGAGCTTAGGCGAGTATGGGACTGCAGCTAAGCCCCCGAGTGGGAGGGCTGCTCTCCACTCGGTAGGATTTTTTAAACTTAGGCGAGTGCTGACTGCAGCTAAGTCTCTTTGTGGGAGAACTTAGGCGAGTGCTGGACTGCAGCTAAGCCCCCGAGTGGGAGGTTTGCTCTCCACTCGGTAGGATTTCTTAAACACTTAGGCGAGTGTTGACTACAGCTAAGTCTCTTTGTGGGAGAACTTAGGCGAGTGCTGGACTGCAGCTAAACCCCCGAGTGGGAGGTTTGCTCTCCACTCGGTAGGATTTTTCAGACTTAGGCGAGCGCCTGACTGCAGCTAAGTCTCAGAGTGGGAGAACTTAGGCGAGTACTGGACTGCAGCTAAGCCCCCGAGTGGGAGGATTGCTCTCCACTCGGTGGGGTTTTTCAAACTTAGGCGAGTGCTCGACTGCAGCTAAGCCTCCGAATGGGAGAACTTAGGCGAGTACTGGACTGCAGCTAAGCCCCCGAGTGGGAGGGCTGCTCTCCACTCGGTAGGATTTTTTTAAACACTTAGGCGAGTGCTGACTGCAGCTAAGTCTCTTTGTGGGAGAACTTAGGCGAGTGCTGGACTGCAGCTAAGCCCCCGAGTGGGAGGTTTGCTCTCCACTCGGTAGGATTTTTCAGACTTAGGCGAGCGCCTGACTGCAGCTAAGTCTCAGAGTGGGAGAACTCAGGCGAGTACTGGACTGCAGCTAAGCCCCCTAGTGGGAGGATTGCTCTCCACTCGGTGGGGTTTTTCAAACTTAGGCGAGTGCTCGACTGCAGCTAAGCCTCCGAGTGGGAGAACTTAGGCGAGTACTGGACTGCAGCTAAGCCCCCGAGTGGGAGGGCTGCTCTCCACTCGGTAAGATTTTTTTAAACACTTAGGCGAGTGCTGACTGTAGCTAAGTCTCTTTGTGGGAGAACTTAGGCGAGTACTGGACTGAAGCTAAGCCCCCGAATGGGAGGATTGCTCTCCACTCGGTGGGGTTTTTCAAACTTAGGCGAGTGCTCAACTGCAGCTAAGCCTCCGAGTGGGAGAACTTAGGCGAGTACTGGACTGCAGCTAAGCCCCCGAGTGGGAGGATTGCTCTCCACTCGGTAGGATTTTTTTCAAACTTAGGCGAGTGCTCGACTGCAGCTAAGCCTCCGAGTGGGAGAACTTAGGCGAGTACTGGACTGCAGCTAAGCCCCCGAGTGGGAGGGCTGCTCTCCACTCGGTAGGATTTTTTTAAACACTTAGGCGAGTGCTGACTGCAGCTAAGTCTCTTTGTGGGAGAACTTAGGCGAGTATTGGACTGCAGTTAAGCCCCCGAGTGGGAGGATTGCTCTCCACTCGGTGGGGTTTTTCAAACTTAGGCGAGTGCTCGACTGCAGCTAAGCCCCCGAGTGGGAGGATTGCTCTCCACTCGGTAGGATTTTTTCAAACTTAGGTGAAACGGATTCGCAGCCAAGTCACCCACTGGGGGATTTTATATGCAAACAAAGTGACAGCAATTATTGGAACACTCTTGTCTTTGATAAAAATGAACTGCAGATTTTTTTTTCTTATTACATCTCGTCTAAGGGAGAACTCAAGTGTAAAAGGGGCGGAGCAGTTCCGCGTTCCAAGCTCGTGGCTCGTCGCTCTGGCGATCAACGTTGTAGAGGTGGTACGCTCCATTGCGGAGGACTCTGGTGACGATGAAGGGGCCTTTCCAAGTAGGAGCAAGCTTGTGTGGTTTCTGTTGATCCACTCGGAGGACCAGATCTTCTTCTTGGAAGGCTCGACTCTTCACATTCCGGGCTGATAAATAGTTGATCTGATCATGGCCATCTCCCTCTCTTCTTCTAAGAGGTCGACTGCGTCTTGCGGGGCCTGTTCTGCTTCATCTTTGGTGTAAAGTTCGACTCGGGGTGCGTTATGAAGAAGGTCACTCGGCAGAACTGCTTCGGCTCCATAAACCAGAAAGAATGGAGTTCTTCCAGTCGACCGGTTAGGGGTGGTCCTTAATCCCCACAGAACTGACGGAAGCTTGTCGACCCAAGCGCCTGCCGCGTGCTTGAGATCACACATCAGTCGAGGCTTTAGTCCTTTGAGAATCAGACCATTTGCTCTCTCAGCTTGTCCATTCGACTGGGGATGGGCGACCGATGCGTAGTCGACTCGTGTGCCTTGAGAGGCGCAAAAAGCTCTAAACTTGTCCGAATCAAAGTTTGACCCATTGTCAGTGATGATGCTATGCGGGACTCCATATCTGAATGTTAACCCTCTGACGAAACTGATAGCAGTGCAAGCATCGAGATTCTTGATGGGCTTAGCTTTGATCCATTTGGTAAACTTGTCGACTGCCACAAGCACGTGAGTGAATCCACTCCTGCCCGTTCTTAGTGGACCAACCATGTCCAGTCCCCAGATGGCAAAGGGCCAGACGAGTGGAATGGTCTCCAGGGCTGATGCAGGCTTGTGTGACATGTTGGAGTAGAACTGGCATCCTCCACACTTGTCGACTATCTCTTTTGCCATCTCATTTGCTCTTGGCCAGTAAAATCCCGCTTGGTATGCTTTATCCACAATAGTCCGAGAGGACGCATGGTGACCACAGGTCCCCGAGTGGATATCATTAAGGATTATCTGACCCTCTTCTGGTGTTATGCATTTTTGACCGACTCCAGTCGCGCTCTCCCTATACAACTGTCCCTTTATGACTGTGAAGGCCTTGGATCAGCGGACGATCTGTCGAGCCTCTTCTTCGTCTTCCGGGAGTTCTTTCCTTAGGATATACGCGATGTATGGTATCGTCCAGTCAGGGGTGATTGCCAAGACTTCCATGATTAGGTCGACCACTGCAGGTACTTCAACTTCAGTCTGATCTGTGGCACTTTTCGGCTGCGGGGCTTCTTCTGTGAAAGGATCCTATTGGACTGACGGCGAGTGAATGTGTTCCAGGAACACGTTGCTGGGAATGGCTTCTCTCTTGGAGCCTATCTTTGCTAAATCGTCAGCTGCCTGATTTTTCAGTCGGGGGATGTGATGAAGCTCTAACCCCTCGAATTTCTTTTCTAGCTTTCGCACTGCATTGCAATAACCAGTCATTGCCGGACTCCTAACGTCCCACTCCTTCATCACTTGATTAACCACCAAATCTGAGTCGCCATAGACCATGAGGCGACGGACGCCGAGTGAAATGGCCACGCGCAACCCATACAAAAGTGCTTCATACTCTGCTTCATTATTGGAGGAATCGAAGTGGATCCGGAGAACATATCTGAGCTTATCTCCTCGGGGGGAGATTAGGACTACCCCCGCACCGGAACCATCAGCATCTTAGATCCATCGAAGAACATGGTCCAATGCTCCGAGTAAACTTGAGTCGGAAGTTGCTGTTCAATCCACTCGACGATGAAATCTGCGATTGCTTGGGACTTGATAGCCTTCTTTGCTTCAAACTTGATATCTAAGGGAAGGAGTTCAATCGCCCACTTGGCCACTCGACCAGTTGCGTCTCTGTTATGCAGAATCTCTGATAGTGGGGCGTCGCTGACGACTGTAATGGAGTGGTCAGAGAAGTAATGTGCAACTTTCTTCATGGTCATATAAATCCCATATACAAGCTTCTGGTAGTGAGGGTATCTTTGTTTTGAAGGGGTCAAAACTTCAGACACATAATATACTGGGCGATGTACTTTGAAGGCCTTTCCTTTCTCTTCCCGCTCGACCGTAAGTACTGTACTGACAACTTGTCCTGCGGCTGCAATGTAAAGCAGCAGAGGCTCTTTGCTGATTGGGGCAGCAAGCACCGGCTGGGTGGAGAGCAGAGCTTTGAGCTCTGCAAACGCTGCATCAGCTTCTGGAGTCCACTCGAACTTGTCAGACTTCTTCATCAGTCGGTAAAGAGGCAACGCCTTTTCACCGAGACGAGAAATGAATCGACTTAAAGCGGCCAAGCAGCCTGTAAGCTTTTGGACATCGTGCACGTGTACAGGACGCTTCATCCGGAGTATGGTGCCAATTCTTTCAGGATTGGCGTCGATCCCCCGTTCGGAAACGAGAAAACCGAGTAACTTTCCACCTGGAACTCCGAAAGTGCACTTTGATGGATTGAGCTTGATATCGTACCTCCTGAGGTTGGCAAAGGTTTCAGCAAGGTCAGCCCGTAGGTCGGAACCTTTCCGGAACTTGACCACAATATCATCCATGTATGCCTCCACATTCCGACTGATTTGAGTGAGTAAACACTTCTGAATCATTCTCATGAATGTGCCTCCGGCGTTCTTGAGGCCGAACGGCATGGTGACGTAACAGAAGCATCCGAATGGAGTGATGAAACCTGTTTTGATCTAGTCGGGCCCATACAGACGGATCTGATGGTACCCGGAATAGGCATCTAGAAAAGACAATCTCTCGCACCCCGCAATCGAGTCGACTATTTGGTCAATGCGAGGGAGAGGAAAATGATCTTTCGGGCAGGCCCGATTGATATGTTTGAAATCAATGCACATGCGAAGTGACTTGTCCTTCTTGGGGACCATGACGACATTGGCAAGCCACTCGGAGTGGTAAATCTCTCGGATGAACTCCGCTGCTAAGAGCCGAGCCACCTCCTCGCCAATGGCTTGCTTCTTCTGGACGGCGGATCGTCGAAGATGTTCCTTCACAGGCTTGAATTTTGGGTCGACTCGTAGACGGTGCTCAGTCAGCCCTCTGGGAACTCCAGGCATGTCAGAGGGTTTCCATGCGAAGATGTCCCAGTTCTAACGAAGGAGCTGGATGAGCGCTTCTTCCTATTTGGAGTCGAGCGTCGTCGAGATGTGAGTCGGAGTAGCGTCGGGGTCGGTCGGGTGAATGTGGATTGTCTTTGTTTCACCAGGCGACTGAAAAGCCGACTCTGAGGCAGACTTCTTAGCTCGCAGCAATTCGCTCGGATCGGCAGTCTTTTGGTACTCTTTCAGCTCGACCACTGCCATCTGAGCATCAACGATCTTTGATCCATTCTGAAAACACTCTTCTGCTTTCTTTCGGTTGCCCGTAACAGTGATCACACCCTTGGGGCCAGGCATCTTCAGTTTGAGATACACGTAACATGGTCGAGCCATGAAGCATGCATAAGCTGGCCTGCCCAAAATGGCATGATAAGCACTCTGGAAGTCCACAACCTCGAATGTCAACTTTTCCTTGCGGTAATTCTTTGAATCACCAAAAACCACATCAAGAGCAATCCGGCCGAGTGACTCGGCTTTCTTCCCAGGAATGACTCCGTGGAAGCTCATGTTACTGGTACTGAGTCTGGACATCGGAATGCCCATTCCTTTCAAAGTTTCAGCGTACAGTATGTTCAGGCCACTGCCACTATCCATCAGGACTTTGGTCAGTCGAGTGCCGTCGACAACTGGGTCGACCACCAAAGCTTTCCTCCCAGGGGTGGCAATGTGCGCCGGGTGATCAGACTGGTCGAATGTGATGGCAGTCTGAGACCACTTCAGGTAACTGGGTGTTGCTGGAGCGGCCATGTTCACCTCACAGTTAATGACTTTCAGTCGACTTTTGCATTCGACATCAGCAAAAATCATCAAGGTGGAATTGACTTGGGGGTATCCATCGTCACTATCATCCTTGTCCTCAACTCTGTCTGGCTCTTTTTCCTTATCATTGGGCTGCTTGCCCTGAAACTGCTGGATCAGGAGCCGGCACTGTCGAGTGGTATGCTTTGGGAAAATAAAATTACCCTCTTCATCTTTCTTGGTGTGGATGTAACACGGCAGATCCAAAACATCATTTCCATCTTGATCCTTGACTTTCTTGGGCTTCCAGGCGCCCTTGGGTTTTCCCTTGAAGTTTCCCTGGGCTACGGCCAGGGCCTCCCCAGGAGCGGCTGGCTCGGCCTTCCGCTTCTGTTTTCGACTGGAGTTTCCTCCGGTTTCTTGGGCGACTGCCTTGAGCTTGCCGCTTCGGAGTCGGTCTTCGTCTTCACCATTAGCGTACTTGGTGGCAATCTGCATCATCCGATTCAGAGACATCTCTCCAGTTCGACCGAACTTCAGATTCAATTCTCTGTATTTAGCGCCTTCTTTGAAGGCACAAACTGCTTGATGGTCTGGCACATTCTCAACCATGTGATGCAGTGTGATCCACCTCTGGATGTAATCCCTCAGTGTTTCATTCGGCTTCTGTACGCAGGACCGCAACTCTGTAAGGCCTGCAGGTCGCTTGCAGGTTCCTTCGAAGGTTGTGATAAACACTCGGGAGAGGTCCTCCCAAGTGTAAATACTGCTGGGTGCCAATTGATTCAGCCACGTTCTGGCTGAGCCTTCTAACATGAGAGGCAAATGCTTCATGGCCACCTCATCATTGCCACCGCCAATCTGCATAGCCACTCAGTAATCTTCGAGCCAAGTGTCAGGCTTGGATTCACCGGTGAACTTGCTGACTCCAGTCGCCAGTCTGAAGTTGGGAGGAATCACTGCGGCCCTGATGGCTCGACTAAAACATTCTGGCCCCGAAGCTTGTACCCTGCTGCCGGCAGGCGCATCTCTGTTGTGGCCCTCTCGATGAGCTCTGTTCCTGTCAACCAAACCTTGAACGAGGATGGATCTCGCGTCAAAGCCTGGGTCCCTGGGGTCGACTGGAATCCTCTGCCCAACATTATGGGGGCGCCTGTCATCTCGATGTCGAGGCGCATATGACCCACTCCTCGGGGGAGGGGTTGGTACTCGACGTCGATCATCACGGTCGGGTCGGTGATCATACTGCTCATTTCTTCTATACTGGTCGTGCCGGTCTCCACGTCCCACACGCCTCGGGGGCGATCTCGGGCTGTGAGCCGACTGGACTGTTTCTGTTGCAACGGATCGACTGTGGATCCTGTTCCGCGACTGAGAAACGGCGGAATTCTGGTTTCCCGCCGCTCGGAGCAACGCTCTGATCTGCAACAAGCCCCTGCCAGCCTCCGACTGGGAGGGCTGAATTGACTCCTCTATACGGGCCGTGGCGGCCAAATTCTAAACTGGGGTTCGGTATACCTGCGGCGGCGGGAAGAGCTGACGTCGACTGGACTCGGGAGCTTGCTGTCGTCGACTGGACTCGGGAGCTCGCTGACGCGCTTGCTCGTCAAGTATTCGCTGTAGATTCTCCAGTCGAGTGCGCTCAGCCAGGTTAGCCAAGCGCGCGTCCTCCAAGGCCCAGGCCTCGGGGGTTTCTCCAACAATAGGAGTGTGGAGCGCGTCCATGTTCCGGCGGTGAAGCTCCTCTCGCTGCAATGACGTGAGAGGTTCGGGGAGGTACTCGTCGTGGGGATGCGACGGGTCGCCTCCACCCGCGCCCCCATCAGCGCGAGGGAATCCGGAAGGACTGTGTGTCCCCTCGACCGCCAGAACCTCAGCCAAAGGGTCGCTGCTATCGCACTCGGATGCGGTCTCCGCGGAGCCAGTCGACAGGTCGAACAGGCCGCAGAGGGATTCGTCGGGCTCGATTGCCGCGACTTGTGCGGCCGCCGACTGGCGGGCCACGGCGTGCCTCACCCACCGCTGGAGTCTCGACCGACCTGAGCGCTTGCGCTGGTGGGAGACGGGGCGGGGAGACGACACGGGGGCCGACCGATATTGGGTCGACGGCTGCCGCAGGAGGACGCCACGAATGCACGCGCGGAAGTGCGTCGCACCGCGGACGGGGAGCGCGTCGATGTCGAGTGGCGCCTCCTGGAGCCAGGCGGAGTCGTCGGCGATGAAGGTGAGCGCGCCGAGACGGATCTCGCGGCCCTCTACCAAAACTCCGCAGGAAACCATGATCAAATGGATCGGAAAAATCGCAACTTTTCCAATTAGGCGCTAAGACTCCTGCCCCACGGTGGGCGACAACTGTCGTGGTTCTAAGTCTGACAATAATGTAGGAGGGTGTGTATGGAGAGGCTAGATCTTAGCTATTGGGAAGTTGTAAGCACACAAGATTTACGAGTTCAGACCCTTCTCGGAGAAAGTAACAGCCCTACGTCTCGGTGCCCAGAGGCGGTCGATTGAATTATGTATGTGTAGATAATAGGGATGCGAACCCTTCACACTGAGGAGGGGGGTGGCTTATATAGAGTTCGCCGGTCCCCTCCTGCCCTCAGTAATGCAGTGTTTTAGGTACATTTAAGGTTGGACGTTACTGGTAACGCTCCTAATAAAGTGTTATAATGATCATAAAGACTACTTAATAGCCGACCGTTTGCCTGCGAAGTGACTTTAGGTCTTATGGCAGTCGAGTGGTTGGCTTCATGGTCGAATGATAGTTTCTTTGGTCGAGTGTCTTGAACCCGTCAAGTGGGATACCTTCAAGTCGATTGAAAGATGACTCCTTCTAGGGATGTCCTCGGATAGGGTTCTTTAGGACGAATCTGTGCCCCTATCTTAGATACATAACTTCATCACTCGCCGCCGTCGTGTCGGAGGTTGTGTCACGGCAAATGGAGGACGGCGAGGGGCCGACGGAGCACTCTCGCTCACGACCTCCCAACCAACGGTCACTCGAGTTCAGGACGCCCAATTGGCAAATCAGTGAGGGAGCGCAGTTCGTTCGGGCTCCCGGCAATTCGATGCGTTCCGAGGACGAACTCGTTTGATTAGTATACAGTGATTATTGCACGATGATGATGATGATGCGTGCGGTTATCTTGGACCGGCGACTTGGTTCGGATTGAATCCAATCCAGTTTCATAATGACAAGTTGACATTTTCAAGTCACGGTTCTCACAAGTCACAACAGTTACGAACTGCAGATTGACAGACGTCGCGGCATCTCGACTGAAGCAGTCAGCATCCGTCATGATATGGGTCACAAGAAAATGGTTGCCGAACCTAACTCTTACAGTTTTGTCAATGCATTTCTGCCGCCGGTGCTTGCGAGGCAGCCATGCGAGAACACTCAAAACGACCACATATATTCGGACTGTGAGAATTATTTAATACGGGTCTGTATCGGTTCGCATGATGGTCTAGACGTATCTTTTTTCATAAACCCGAGACAAAGCTCGAGGGCTTTGCGGGAGTCCGGACAGCAGACACGTCGGACTCAGACAGCCTCGGCCCACCCAAAACCCTTTCTAGACCCCGCGCCTCCATTCTCAGTTTCTCTCATTCCTTGCCTTCGCCGCCGCTTCATCACCCTGGGCATCACGCAACATCCCTGCCGAAACTCTACATCTCCGTCATCTCTAGCATTCCATCCGGTCCCCACTCCGCTTCTCCTCCGTCGTCGTTCAACCCATCTCCTCCGAGCACCCCGTCAGGTACCATCCGCGATTGCTATACTCACCATGCCCGGTAATTGTTCGATGAATTGCAGGAGCTAAAAAAGTTGTTCCTTTTTCTTCCAAGCAATGGATTCCGATTTGAAGTACATATACGAGCACTATGTTGAGTCGTACGACCGCTCGTCCGACGAGGAAGACTACACGGATGAGACATCAATGATGCGGAGCGTGTGAAGGAGCATGTTCTCAATTTCAAGGAATCGATCAAGGGTCATCGAGTGCTCAACCGCAGCAGGGCGCGCGACCATTTGACACTGGTGGGCAACTACTTTTCCCCTGATGCACTATTCATCAAGCATTTTCGCTGGTGTTTTCGGATGCGCAAGATTGTTTTGATCGTTTTTACTATGGCGTCCGGTCCTATGATAACTACTTCATCTTGAAAAAGGACACCGTGGGAATGATTGGGTTCTCCAGTTATCAGAAGTGCACGACTGCATTTCGGATGCTTGCATATGGCACGGCCGTTGATTCATGGGACGAGTACATACGGATGTCCCAGAGCACATGCAAAGATGTCATGGCCAGCCTCCCGCAATACATGTCCACGGACAGATGCGACATAAAATTTGCGGGCTGCCGTTGAAGATGCCCCTGGTGTTCATGACTGCAAGAACTGTTACTTACAAGACCGGGAGAGAGAGAGAGCCACTAGGATCAACTGGACTGTTCAATAGTCGGTTCCGCGAGAAAACTCTTAACCACCTCATCAACCATATTCACCTTTGCATCTCCCCGCAATTAATCTTTTTCAAAAAAAAATCTCTCTGTAATTGATCACTGCCAAATAGGGTTTTTATCTTCTTTTTTTATAAAGAGAGCTCCCTCTTTAATTTTCATTATAAAAAATACAATGCCTTCTTGATTACAAAACTAAAAGGACATAACCAAGAGGCAGGAGCTGCCACGAGAGAGGGAGTCATCCCTCCCTCCTCCCAGCAACCTACATAGACATGCCTCACACACAACACAGGCCTCGGAGTGTTAACCTAGAACGGGCAAAACGTGCCCTGACCGCAACATCCAGATAGAACCAAACATTTTCATGTCAGATACATAAAAGTCTTTACGACACAGCAGGAAAAGCAAGCCAACTAGGCTGCTGAAAGAAAGATCTTCATCTCCAGCAAGGAGAAAGTGGCCACTTCATCCTTGAAGTCTTGAACCTGTTTAACCTGTCTTACGCCCGTCGTCATTCGCTTTATTCTTCCTTGGTTTTTCTGCAAGATATTTCAATCATGTAACCATTTTATGATCGTATTAACCGAAACACATGGGTCAGCAGTGACCCTATTATTGTCAAACACAACTTTGTTTCCAAGTTTTCGGATAGGGTTCTTATCTTATGTAAGAAGTATAAATTCCGCGGCCGGGTCCCTGATTAGCACCCTCCGTCTGGCCCTGGATGACAATTTCTCAACTGTGATGTACGAAATGAAGACAAACCGGCGATCGCTGGAAAATATTCTTCTCTGTTTGAGAGGAAGACACGACATGTGCTGCAGGCCGCTCGTTCCAGCTCTTCAGAGAAACGCCAACGGGCAGGCGCGTCACGTTGAGACTTGAGACCATCATTGCACGGAAACGAACCATGTCCTCGCCGCCGTCATATCGGAGATCACGTCACGCCGAAGCAATCAGGGAAGACGCAGCAATAATTCTCCAAGAAACGAACTCGTCTGCTGGTAATTGTCACACGGTAAGCCATCCTGTGACACAACAATTTTGGTGTAGATTCAACCCAACTCACACCACTTGGCGTAGATCAACGACAATTTGTATAGGACAAAGTCAACATTCCAACTCACAGCTCACAAATTACTAACAAAAAGATGGCGGCATTTCGACTGAAGCGGCTAGCTTAAGCAGCTTCTGTGCTATAGGTCAAAAATGGTAGCCGAACCTACTCCGACAACTTTGTCGACACATTCCTTCCTTGTGCTCTCTGCTTCTCATGGCACAACACAGGGACTAGGACCTGTGATGTGGCACCGTTTGCAGGCCAAGCAAGTGGCTGCTTCCTGATCTTCTTATCGTTCCTGATCTTCACCGGTATCTTGTGCGTCGACAGGTCGACACTTTGAGGGCGGCCAGCACCTCCTCCTGCTTTGAGGCGTCGAGGCTTCGTCCCTGCAGCGCCAACACAGTTTCTCCCCGTGTGGTACTTCTCCGTGGTAATCACCTGCAAGCGGATGAGTCCACCACGCGGTCGCCGAAGATGTGCACCGTCCGCGGGTTGGGCCCGCGGGAGATGACGCAGGTGTAGTCCTCGGACGACGGCCCGTCGTCCTCCTCCTCCGCCGCCCCCGCGCGGGTGGCGCGCAGCGGCAGCCATGAGCTCTTGTTCTTGACGCCGAACTCCACGCGCCGGTCCAGGGAGCACGATCGCACCAGCGCCGGCGCCTGCGCCCTGACGGCGCCCCGGAGGACGCTCTTCCTCCGCTGCGCCTCGTGGGCGCAGTCCAGCACGTCGGCCAGCCCGTGCGGGCCCGCGCACCCGTCGCACCACGGCCGGCGCTTGCCTCCTCCGGCGTCCACGGCCGGGCCGAAGGCCGCCGACGCGTCCAGCACGGAAGTCGGGCTCATGGCGTAGGCGGCCGTCGTCTCGGAGTCCCGCGCGGGGCTCCCAGTAATGACCGCGGCGCGGTCGCCGGCAGGGAGCGACGACGAGTGAAGCAGCCTCGGCGCGGCGAACAACGGCGCGCGAGCAGCAACAGTAGTAGCAGCCTTGCCGCCGGCGTCGCACGGGGCCGTGGAAGAGTTGCCGGCGTGCTGCGCGCATGCGGCGCCGTTCATGGACCTGGACCTCCTCCTGAGGATCATCTCCTGGACCTTGGATCTGAACATGTCAAGAGCCAGCCTGACAGAAGAGCCAAACCCCGACGCTTCCCTCCCGGAAAGAACCGATCAGCGGCTTGCAGCAGAGAAGATCAAGCAAGCGCAAGCTAGCTGGTGAATTGTTCCTTCCCTCTCAGAGTGTCACCGGGCGAGAAGAAGACGAAGATGACGAGGGAGAGAGAGAGAGAGAGGTGTGGGAGATGGCAATGGGGGCGGGTGGTGATCTTAAAGAAGGGCCGGGCTTGGGCTGGGCTCCCCCTCTCGGACTCCACTGATGTCATCGTTGGTTTGGTTTGTGTGTGCTCTGCTTGCTTCCAAAACTGCATGTCCGTATCGTCAGTTTTATCACCACTGCAAATATTTCTCTTCTTTTTGTAGAGAGAGTTTGCGATCGTTTTCAGTTTTCACTGGCCTGGGCTGGGCTGGGCGTCTTGTTGTGTGTGTGGAGACGAACCGTGCCCAATTAGCGAGCGCTATGCACACAAGGACGGATTCCATGATGAATGGCAGGTGGATTTGCTGTCGACCAACGGGAGGTGCGGCAGAATCCGTCAATTCGCCGGTGCTGGGTCACACGATATTCAATCATTGATCCCGCCATTGTTCGAATTGAAAGATTCAGAGTCCACAGACTTTAGAAATAAGCGATTCTTTGATTGGCCCATTTTTTAATTGGGTGTGTCTAGGGCACATCTAGATGTGCTCTAGTCATTGCACATCTAAGTGAATGAATCAAGCATAAAGAGAAAAGAAAAAAAAAGAAAATATCCACATGAATCTTGACGTAAGATCAATTACATAAGACTTAGATGTGCAATACTTATAACACATCTAGATGTGCTTTAGCAAAACTGTTCTTAATTTCGGTGTCTCTCCCTTTTCTCTGCTCGCGAGAGCATTGCGCAGAAATAAGTTATTAAGATCCTCTCTCCAAAGAAAAAATGTCAAGAACGCAACAGTATATGGGTGAGCAATTTTGAAATTACTTCGGACTAAGGACAGCGCGGCTTGCTTGAAAATGAAAACCGAGTGACTTAAAACGTCTTATATTTTTTGTTTACCAAAGAGAGTAGGGCCGCAGGAGTAGAAGTTCTCCTATCCCCAACCGCTTGCTTGCACTTGTTTGCTTCTGAATTCATCTCAAAGAAAACAAAAACCGTTTGCTTCCCTCCCTTCTCCACCGTCCCCGGACGTCCCCCACGCGCACCAGCAGGCTTCACCACCCAGTCGTCTCCGGCCACGTCGGGAAAACGACGGGAGATGTCGCCATAATGTGGCATCCGACCAACCTGATTTGGGGGCTAATGACGACCCCCACAGACACAGAGCAGGCCTGTGCGCGTGGGCCACCGTGTTTCTTTTTCTAATGATGATGCGTGTGGGTCAGATTAGTCGCCGGGATAAGGCAGTGAGTAACTCGGTGCACGTACGTGTACGTGCCTAGTCAGATTAGCTACCACGTAGTAACCTGCTCCAGAGTCAAAATTACCATTTATTAATGAAAGAACGGCACCGTCTTCGTCCCCTGGCTTTCACCGTGTGGATAAACCCTGGCTCTCAAGGTGAAGGAGAAGCAGAATGAGAACGCAATTTGAACTGCACCCTTGGACGAGCGAGCGTTGGTGCTGCAGACAGCAGAAAATTATGCCTGCCGTCCCCTGCGCGGCGGCCCGGCCGGCGCGCGAGCCCATGCCTCCCGCCGGGAATGGCAGCCGTGTCCCGGCCCAATTATTGGAGCTCCGGAAGACTTAATTTGATTTCTAGTAAGACTATATATATGTTTTTTAATTTCTTTGTGGAGTGGTAGCAATAGTAGTATATAGGTTTTGTGGGTACGACGACAGCCTAGCCTGACGGTTGAGTAGTTGGGATCGGGCGCAGTTTTCTGCCACACCAGGCCGGTCGGTAGTTTTACTTTCTTCGTTTTAAAATAGATGACTCAATTTTATATTAATTTTATATAAAATTGAGTCATTTATTTTGGAATGAAGGGAGTACTTTTTAACTGATCACGACAGTTAGTGTTCAGTGTAGCAGCAAATGTGTATGCAAATTGCAAATGCAGTGCACCCCATGCGTAAAAGCATCCTAACAATCACCTTGTGGGCGGACGTGGTGCCACGACAAATGGAACATGTGGAAAGAACAGAAGAGATCAGTGTGACTGCCGTTCCGTTGGTGCCTGGTCTGGTCCGTCTCTCTGGTATGCTGCTACATGAAAATGGATAGATTTGACCCTTTTTTAAAACTTGGCACAAAACGAATCCAATTCTGAAAAATTCCACAAAATGATCCATTTGCACGACGTTCATTGCTAGGGCATCGTGCTAGATAGCATGGCACCCTTGGTAGGGGTAGCTGTGGCGCCATCTAGCATGGCTCCTCGGGTCCAGGTGTCGTGCTATATCTAGCATGGTGCCCTAGCCTCGGACGTCATGTGAATGGATCATTTTATGATTCTTTTTTTAAATCTGGTTTGATTTATTTTATGCTAAAGTTTTAGAAAAGGCCCAAATCTGGTTTGGTGGACGAGCTTCATGGAGCTCTTTTTTTCTTGAAAAATTCAAAAATCAAATATAAAAGTTTCAAAAAATACTTGAGAAAAATCTACACATTCATTTGGATGTATTTTACGTGTGTAAAAAGTCTGGCGATGAAATACATTGCGATGAGAGCTACAGAAAAGGACAAATTCACGCATTTTCATTAGTGAACAATGCATGTACTGTTCATCATTTTGTAAATCACAAATTTGTCTTTTTGGTGTAGGTCTTACCATAATATATGCCATCAAATTGTGTACACATATACTCTTTCCGTCCCATAATATAACTATATAAGAGCATTTCTGACACTACATTAAAGTAAAAAACACTCTTATATTATGAGACAGAGGGAGTAGTATACATCCGTATGACGTATGTGATTCCTTTTTCGGTTTTCTTTTACTTCAAAATGGGACTTTTGTTTTCCATTTTTTTCTTAAAAAGAGCCCCGTGGGGCTCGTCCGCCATTTAGCATTTCCTTCAAATATGTCCATTTTCACTGCTGCTACGGCCTCTTCCCCCCTACGGGACAAAAAACACGTCCGTTGTTGGCTCTCCTGTCCTTCCCTTCTTGACATTGCCAGAGTATAGCATTGATTAAAGGGGGGAAAGAAAGGGAGGGGGTACGTAAACCTGGACCGTCGCCACATTTTTACACTCGGACCACTGCCTGCACCTACCGACCTACGCACCGCCGGCCAGCCATAATCTTGTGGGCGGACCATGGAACGGCCGGCACACCGCACACCGGAACGGGGATGGGGAAGATTCAGGTGGAAATCTGCTGCCCGTACGTCTACGTTCATCCCATCGGCACTTGATCCAAACAAAAAATTAACCAACCAATGCCATCGACACACATGATCTCTCTCTTTCTCTTTTCTCTTTCTCCTCTCTCTTCCCTGAGTCCTGTTTGGCAGTTTAATCCTCTCTTGCCCTCTCCTCTGCAGGCCTTTTTGACATTGCCGGATCAAAGCAAGTGGAAGTGGGTGAAAGTCTGAAAGATGGATAGGGAGGGGCACCTAAACCTGAACCTGTCCTCTCGCTGCACTTGCCAATCAGCTGACGCGAACACACTTGGGCCGTCGCACATGCACAAACAGTGCAGTGACATGATGATAGACAGGTCTTTGTAAACAACATTGCTTATTTCTCGTCACCGATCGACTGCAGGATCGAGCTCTCTTATTTCCATGCAAGTAGAAAAAATATATGAAAACTTGCTGAAGAAAACTGCTGATTGAGAGGGATGAGAGAGGCCCATCGGATTAATAAACAAACTTAACGCGTGATCCGTGCAGACGAATTAACAAGAGCTTTGCTGAGCTTGGGTTGCGTAAGCCGCTGTTGCTCTGGCGACGGCGTTTAGTTTAATTCAATTAATTACGAATATTCGTTGGATTACAAGGATCTCCTCTGACAAGGTCACACACCATGCATGCATACGTGCACGCACTAGATTTGAAATGGATCGCCTAGACAGATCTACATTTCAAGTGGTACATTATTTTTATGGCGCTCGAGGATTCTTGGTTCAGTCATTAAGCCTTCCATGTAATTCCTTATTACCGAGGTTTAGGCCACCGTCTTGGTGTAATACCTTATGCCTGCTCTATGATGATACTGTTGTGGAGAACTACAATATGTGTTCTCATTGTTGACGACCTTCGCGAATGGAGCACCTTGTCGGAGCCCATACGCTAAGGACGGGTCTGCTGCGTTCCATCCCAGCTTGTGACGCCAGTGGCAGTGAGGGGGATGGGATGTATTTAATGATGCTGACATCTGAATTCCTCGCTTCCTTTAGGGAGGCGGGTCACGCTGGGCAAACCGCCTCCCGGGAGGCCCCAGAAGGCGCTTCCCGGAGCCGGGTGGCCGACGGAGTACTATGAGCGGTACCCTAACTACCCATACTTCGGATTCGAAGGAAGTCAAACCTCCTATCGTGTGGCTTGGCATGGAGTGGTCTGCTAGGGACCATCATCAAGTCCTCGGCTCCCGTTGGGCCGACAATGTCGGCAGCGAGTCGGGCCACGGCGACCCTCATCCTTTCCTTCCCACAGCGGGCACACCGGTCCCGGTAGGACTCATATATACTCCGACGGACCAGTGATGGGAAAGGGAGATTCGAAGGCTCCCGGGAGGACTGCAAGTCCGCAATGATCCAGCCCCGGAGTATCCGGCCGCCCGATGCGCCAACGCAATGGACTCGCGCCGGACAGATCCCGCCGTCCGTCGCACGCTGCCCTCCCGGGAGCGGCAGAGTGGAATGTAGAAGGCCATTTCCTCCTTCAAACCGCATGGGACGCCACCCCAGTCGACGGATTTGTATTGATCGTCGTCGAATCCGCTGCCCGCCAAGCCGGAGATCGCCAGATGGGAGCTTGGGTGGCGGAGGGGAGTGGAGCAAAGTGGCTAGGGTTTGGTCTTGGGAGCGGATGGGGAGGAATATACGCGGGGTCGAGTGGGCCAGTGTGGGCCGGGACAGACGTGACGGACGCACCCGGGTGCCCCGTATCCATCCTCCATTTAGGCTGGATATAAGGGGTGCCGGTCAGCCCGGGCGTTTGAGCCCCGTTTGGGTTGGCTTTTTTTAACGGTCACTGAACGAGCAATCCACCCGGGCGTGGAGGGGAGAGGGGGGAAGGGTTTGAGGAGCCCGGCTGTAGATGCTCTTAGAGCATTGATACGTCTCCAACATATCTATAATTTTTGATTGCTCCATGCTATATTATCTACTATTTTGGATGTTTATGGGCTTTATTATACACTTTTATATTATTTTTGGGACTAACCTATTAACCGAGAGCCCAGTGCCATTTTCTGTTTTTATCTTATTTTAGGGTTTCGACGAAAAGGAAAATCAAACGGAGTCCAATTGACCTGAAACTTCACAGAACTCATTTTTGGAAGGAAAGAAGCCCAGAAGACTTGAAGTGCACGTAAGGGAAGTTTCGAGGAGGCCACGAGATAGGGGGGCACGCCCTCCAACCTCATGGGCCCCTCGTGACCCCCCTGACGTACTTCTTCCGCCTATATATCTCCATATACCCTAAAACTTTCAGAGAACACAATAGATCGGGAGTTCCGCCGCCAGAAGCCTCCGTAACCACTGAAAGCCAATCTAGACCCGTTCCGGCACCCTGCCGGAGGGGGAATCCCTCTCCGGTGGCCATCTTCATCATCCCGGTGCTCTCCATGACGAGGAGGGAGTAGTTCTCCCTCGGGGCTGAGGGTATGTACCAGTAGCTATGTGTTTGATCTCTCTCTCTCTCTCCATCTCTCTCTCTCTCTCTCTTGTGTTCTTGAGGTGATACGATCTTGATGTATCGCGAGCTTTGCTATTATATTTGGATCCTATGATGTTTCTTCCCCCCTCTACTCTCTTGTAATGGATTGAGTTTTCCCTTTGAAGTTATCTTATCAGATTGAGTCTTTATAGATTTGAGAACACCTGATGTATGTTTTGGTGATCAACTTGCAGGTTCCGCCCATGAACCTATGCATAGGGATTGGCACACTTTTCGTCGTGATTCTCCGGTAGAAACTTTGGGGCACTCTTTGAGGTCCTATGTGTTGGTTGAATAGATGAATCTGAGATTGTGTGATGCATATCGTATAATCATACCCACGGATACTTGAGGTGACATTGGAGTATCTAGGTGACATTAGGGTTTTGGTTGATTTGTGTCTTAAGGTGTTATTCTAGTACGAACTCTAGGGCTGTTTGTGACACTTATAGAAATAGCCCAACGGATTGATTGGAAAGAATAACTTTGAGGTGGTTTCGTACCCTACCATAATCTTTTCGTCCGTTCTCCGCTATTCGTGACTTTGGAGTGACTCTTTGTTGCATGTTGAGGGATAGTTATGTGATCCAATTATGTTAGTATTGTTGAGGGAACTTGCACTCGAGAAAGTATAAACCCTAGGCCTTGTTTCAACGCATTGCAATACCGTTTACGCTCACTTTTATCATTAGTTACCTTGCTGTTTTTATATTTTCAGATTACAAAAACCTATATCTACCATCCATATACCACTTGTATCACCATCTCTTCGCCGAACTAGTGCACCTATACAATTTGCCATTGTATTGGGTGTGTTGGGGACACAAGAGACTCTTTGTTATTTGGTTGTAGGGTTGCTTGAGAGAGACCATCTTCATCCTACGCCTCCTACGGATTGATAAACCTTAGGTCATCCACTTGAGGGAAATTTGCTACTGTCCTACAAACCTCTGCACTTGGAGGCCCAACAACGTCTACAAGAAGAAGGTTGTGTAGTAGACATCAAGATCTTTTCTGGCGCCGTTGCCGGGGAGGTCAGTGCTTGAAGGTATATCTTTAGATCTTGCAATCGAGTCTTTTAGTTTCTTGTTTTATCACTAGTTTAGTTTATAAACTTTTTTTTACAAAAATATAGAATTGAGTTTGTCTCATATGCTTCATCTTTTTAATATCTTTCGTGAGTATGATGGAAAGGATAATTGTGCTCAAGTGCTAGAAGAAGAATGCATTAGAATGTTTGGCACTAAATATTTGAATGATGAGCATGATTGCAATGTTGTTACCATGAATTTCTTGAATATCCATGATGCTAATGATATGCAAAGCCACAAGCTTGGGGAAGCTATGTTTGATGAAGATGATATTTTTTGTCCCCCAAGTTTTGATAAGCAAATTTATTATGATGAAAGCATGCCTCCTATTTATGATGATTATGTTGATGAAAGTGGATTTGGATAGGTCATGACTTTATTTTGTGATGAATCCACTATTTCGAAAGAGGTTCCAATTGATTATGAGAACAAAGTTGCTATCTATGATGATTATTGTGATGACTTGTATTCTATAAAGAATAATGATATCCATGAAACTTGTCATCATGATTTTAGTTTTCAATTGAATTATGCCTCGCATGATAATTATTTTGTTGAGTTTGCTCCCACTATTATTCATGAGAAGAATTTTGCATATGTGGAGAGCAATAAAAATTCTATACTTGTAGATCATGAAAAGAATGCTCTAGGTGCTCGTTATATTATTGAATTCATTCATGATACTACTGAAAATTATTATGAGGGAGAAACATATGCTTGTAGGAATTGCAATAATATCAAGTTTCCTCTCTATGTGCTTAAAATTTTGAAGTTATCCTTGTTTTACCTTCCTATGCAAGTTGATTCTTGTTCCCACAAGTTGTTTGCTCACAAAATCTCTATGCATAGGAAGTATGTTAGACTTAAATGTGCTAGTCATATTCTTCATGATGCTCTCTTTATATTTCAATTCTTATCATTTATGTGAGCATCATTGAAATCATCATGTCTAGCTAGGGGCGTTAAACAATAGCGCTTGTTGGGAGGCAACCCAATTTTATTCTTGTTCCTTGCTTTTTGTTCCTGTTTAGTAATAAATAATTCATCTAGCCTCTGTTTAGATGTGGTTTTATGCTTTTAATTAGTGTTTGTGCCAAGTAGAATCTTTGGGAAGACTTGGGAGAAGTCTTGTTGATCATGCTGTAAAAAACTGAAACTTTAGAGCTCACGAGAATTGCTGCCATTTTTATTAGAAAAGTGCTATTTAGTAAATTCTTTTTACAGATGATTAATAGATAAATTACTCAGGTCCAGCAATTTATTTGATAATTTTATGTCCAGAAATATACGTTTGATCCAGATTACTACAGACTATTCTGTTTTTGACAGATTCTGTTTTTCATGTGTTGTTTACTTATTTTGATGAATCTATGGCTAGTAAAAGAGTTTATAAACCATAGAGAAGATGGAATACAGTAGGTTTAACACCAATATAAATAAAGAATGAGTTCATTACAGTACCTTGAAGTGGTGATTTATTTTCTTATACTAACGGAGCTTACGAGTTTTCTGTTAAGTTTTGTGTTGTGAAGTTTTCAAGTTGTTGTTGGGGAACGTAGTAATTTCAAAAAAAACATCCTACGCACACGCAAGATCATGGTGATGCATAGCAATGAGAGGGGAGAGTGTGATCTACGTACCCTTGTAGACCGACAGCGGAAGCGTTAGCACAACGCGGTTGATGTAGTCGTACGTCTTCACGGCCCGACCGATCAAGCACCGAAACTACGGCACCTCCGAGTTCTAGCACACGTTCAGCTCGATGACGATCCCCGGACTCCGATCCAGCAAAGTGTCGGGGAAGAGTTCCATCAGCACGACGATGTGGTGACGATCTTGATGTACTACCGTCGCAGGGCTTCGCCTAAGCACCGCTACAATATTATCGAGGATTATGATGGAAGGGGGCACCGCACACGGCTAAGAATATGATCACGTGGATCAACTTGTGTGTCTAGGGGTGCCCCCTGCCCCCGTATATAAAGGATCAAGGGGGGGGGGGGGTGCGGCCGGCCAGGAGGAGGGCGCGCCAGGAGGAGTCCTACTCCCACCGGGAGTAGGATTCCCCTCTTTCCTAGTTGGAATAGGATTCAGGAGGGGGAAAGAGGAGAGAGAGAAGGAAGGGGGGCGCCCCCCCTCTCCTTGTCCTATTCGGACTAGGGGTGAGGGGCGCGCGGCCCAGCCCTGGCCACTTCTCCTCTCTTCCACTAAAGCCCACTAAGGCCCATATACCTCCCGGGGGGTTCCGGTAACCTCCCGGTACTCCGGTAAAATCCCGATTTCACCCGGAACACTTCCGATATCCAAATATAGTCTTCCAATATATCAATCTTTATGTCTCAACCATTTCGAGACTCCTCGTCATGTCCGTGATCACATCCAGGACTCCGAACAAACTTCGGTACATCAAAATGCATAAACTCATAATATAACTGTCATCGAAACCTTAAGCGTGCGGACCCTACGGGTTCGAGAATAGTGTAGACATGACCGAGACACGTCTCCGGTCAATAACCAATAGCGGAACCTGGATGCTCATATTGGCTCCTACATATTCTACGAAGATCTTTATCGGTCAGACCGCATAACAACATACGTTGTTCCCTTTGTCATCGGTATGTTACTTGCCCTAGATTCGATCGTCGGTATCTCAATACCTAGTTCAATCTCGTTACCGGCAAGTCTCTTTACTCGTTTCGTAATACATCATCTCGCAACTAACTCATTAGTTGCAATGCTTGCAAGGCTTATGTGATGTGCATTACTGAGAGGGCCCAGAGATACCTCTCCGACAATCGGAGTGACAAATCCTAATCTCGAAATACGCCAACCCAACATGTACCTTTGGAGACACCTATAGAGCTCCTTTATAATCACCCAGTTACGTTGTGACGTTTGGTAGCACACAAAGTGTTCCTCCGGTAAACGGGAGTTGCATAATCTCATAGTCATAGGAACATGTATAAGTCATGAAGAAAGCAATAGCAACATACTAAACGATCGGGTGCTAAGCTAATGGAATGGGTCATGTCAATCACATCATTCTCCTAATGATGTGATCCCATTAATCAAATGACAACACATGTCTATGGTTAGGAAACATAACCATCTTCGATTAACGAGCTAGTCAAGTAGAGGCATAATAGTGACGTTTGGTTTGTCTATGTATTCACACAAGTATTATGTTTCCGGATAATACAATTCTAGCATGAATAATAAACATTTATCATGATATAAGGAAATAAAATAATAACAATATTATTGCCTCTAGGGCATATTTCCTTCAGTCTCCCACTTGCACTAGAGTCAATAAGCTAGATTACACAATATTGATTCTAACACCCATGGAGCTTTGGTGCTGATCATGTTTTGCTCGTGGAAGAGGCTTAGTCAACGGGTCTGCTATGTTCAGATCCGTATGTATCTTGCAAATCTCTATGTCTCCCACCTGGACTAGATCCCGGATGGAATTGAAGCGTCTCTTGATGTGCTTGGTTCTCTTGTGAAATCTAGATTCCTTTGCCAAGGCAATTGCACCAGTATTGTCACAAAAGATTTTCATTGGACCCGATGCACTAGGTATGACACCTAAATCGGATATGAACTCCTTCACTCCTTCGTTTGCTGCTTTCGAAGCAGCTATGTACTCCACTTCACATGTAGATCCCGCCACAACGCTTTGTTTAGAACTGCACCAACTGACAGCTCCACCGTTTAATGTAAACACGTATCCGGTTTGCGATTTAGAATCGTCCGGATCAGTGTCAAAGCTTGCATCAACATAACCATTTACGATGAGCTCTTTGTCACCTCCATATATGAGAAACATATCCTTAGTATTTTTCAGGTATTTCAGGATGTTCTTGACCGCTGTCCAGTGATCCACTCCTGGATTACTTTGGTACCTCCCTGCTAGACTTATAGCAAGACACACATCAGGTCTGGTACATAGCATTGCATACATGATAGAGCCTATGGCTGAAGCATAGGGAACATCTTTCATTTTCTCTCTATCTTCTGCATTGGTCGGGTATTGAGTCTTACTCAATTTCGCACCGTGTAACACAGGCAAGAATCCTTTCTTTGCTTGATCCATTTTGAACTTCTTCAAAACTTTGTCAAGGTATGTGCTTTGTGAAAGTCCAATTAAGCGTCTTGATCTATCTCTATAGATCTTAATGCCCAATATGTAAGCAGCTTCACCGAGGTCTTTCATTGAAAAACTCTTATTCAAGTATCCTTTTATGCTATCTAGAAATTCTATATCATTTCGGATTATCAATATGTCATCTACATATAATATCAGAAATGCTACAGAGCTCCCACTCACTTTCTTGTAAATACAGGCTTCTCCAAAAGTCTGTACAAAACCAAATGCTTTGATCACACTATCAAAGCGTTTATTCCAACTCCGAGAGGCTTGCACCAGTCCATAAATGGATCGCTGGAGCTTGCACACTTTGTTAGCTCCCTTTGGATCGACAAAACCTTCCGATTGCATCATATACAACTCTTCTTGCAGAAATCCATTCAGGAATGCAGTTTTGACATCCATTTGCCAAATTTCATAATCATAAAATGCGGCAATTGCTAATATGATTCGGACAAACTTAAGCATCGCTACGGGTGAGAAGGTCTCATCGTAGTCAATCCCTTGAACTTGCTGAAAACCTTTTGCGACAAGTCGAGCTTTGTAGAAAGTAACATTACCGTCAGCGTCAGTCTTCTTCTTGAAAAATCCATTTATTCTCAATTGCTTGCCGATCATTGGGCAAGTCAACCAAAGTCCATACTTTGTTCTCATACATGGATCCCATCTCAGATTTCATGGCTTCAAGTCATTTTGCGGAATCTGGGCTCACCATCACTTCTTCATAGTTCGTAGGTTCATCATGATCTAGTAGCATGACTTCCAGAACAGGATTACCGTACCACTCTGGCGTGGATTTTACTCTGGTTGATCTACGAGGTTCAGTAGTATCTTGTTCTGAAGTTTCATGATCATTATCATTAGCTTCCTCACTAATTGGTGTAGGTGTCACAGAAACAGGTTTCTGTGATGTACTACTTTCCAATAAGGGAGCAGGTACAGTTACCTCGTCAAGTTCTACTTTCCTCCCATTCACTTCTTTCGAGAGAAACTCCTTCTCTAGAAATTTTCCGAATTTAGCAACAAAAGTCTTGCCATCGGATTTGTGATAGAAGGTGTATCCAATAGTTTCCTTTGGATATCCTATGAAGACACATTTCTCTGATTTGGGTTCGAGCTTATCAGGTTGAAGTTTTTTAACATAAGCATCGCAGCCCCAAACTTTCAGAAACGACAACTTTGGTTTCTTGCCAAACCATAGTTCATAAGGCGTCGTTTCGACAGATTTTGATGGTGCCCTATTTAACGTGAATACGGCCGTCTCTAGAGCATAACCCCAAAACAATAGCGGTAAATCAGTAAGAGACATCATAGATCACACCATATCTAGTAAAGTACGATTACGACGTTCTGTAGGATCGAAAGTATGTCTAGAGGGGGGGTGATTAGACTACTTGACCAAATAAAAACTTAACCTTTTCCCAATTTTAGTTCTTGACAGATTTTAACTATCTTAGGACAAGTCAAGCAATCATCACACAATTCAAGCAAGCATGCAAAGAGTATATTGGCAGCGGAAAGTAAAGCATGCAACTTGCAAGAATATAAAGGGAAGGGTTTTGAGGATTCAAACGCAATTGGAGACACGGATGTTTTTCCCGTGGTTCGGATAGGTGGTGCTATCCTACATCCACGTTGATGGAGACTTCAACCCACGAAGGGTAACGGTTGCACGAGTCCACGGAGGGCTCCACCCACGAAGGGTCCACGAAGAAGCAACCTTGTCTATCCCACCATGGCCATCGCCACGAAGGACTTGCCTCACTAGCGGTAGATCTTCACGAAGTAGGCGATCTCCTTGCCCTTACAAACTCTTTGGTTCAACTCCACAATCTTGTCGGAGGCTCCCAAGTGACACCTAGCCAATCTAGGAGACACCACTCTCCAAGAAGTAACAAACGGTGTGTTGATGATGAACTCCTTGCTCTTGTGCTTCAAATGATAGTCTCCCCAACACTCAACTCTCTCTCATAGGATTTGGATCTGGTGGAAAGAAGATTTGAGTGGAAAGCAACTTGGGGAAGGCTAGAGATCAAGATTCATATGGTTGGAATGGAATATCTTGGTCTCAACACATGAGTAGGTGGTTCTCTCTCAGAAATAGGATGCTGGAAGTGTAGGCTTAGTCTGATAGCTCTCTCCACGAGTGAAGAGGAGGTGGAGGGGTATTTATAGCCTCCACACAAAATCCAACCGTTACACACAATTTACCAATCTCGGTGGGACCGAATCAAAAAACTCGGTCGGACCGAAATAGTAAACCTAGTGACCGTTAGGAATTTCGGTGGGACTGACATGCAACTCGGTAGGACCGATTCGGTTAGGGTTTGGTCATAACGTAATCTCGGTGAGACCGATTGCACAAACTCGGTGAGACCGAGTTTGGCAATAAGCTAACCAGAGAGTTGGTCAGGCAAACTCGGTGGGACCGACTCACTCTTTCGGTGAGACCGAAAAGTTACAAGAAGGAAACACAGAGTTTACATTGCAATCTTGGTGGGACCGATTCGCTCTTTCGGTGAGACCGAAAAGTTACGAAAGGGAAACAGAGAGTTTGCAATCCCATCTCAGTGAGACCGAGATCCTTATCGGTAGGACCGAATTGCTAGGGTTTGGCAGTGGCAAATGACAAGTGAAACTCGGTGGCGCCGGATTGAAAGAATTGGTATGACCGAGTTTGGCTTAGGGTTTAGGTCATTTGTGGATATGGAAAAGTAGCTGAGGATTTTGGAGCATATCATTAAGCACATAAAGCAAGAGGCTCATTAAGCAACACCTCATCCCTCCTTGATAGTATTGGCTTTTCCTAAAGACTCAATGTGATCTTGGATCACTAAAATATAAAATGAAGAGTCTTGAACTTTTGAGCTTGAGCCAATTCTTTGTCCTTAGCATTTTGAGGGTTCCACTTTCACATCCATGCCATGCCAATCATTGAGCTTTCCTGAAATAATCATCTTGAAATAGCATTAGCTCAATGAGCTATATGTTGTTATGAATTACCAAAACCACCTAGGGATAGTTGCACTTTCAATCTCCCCCTTTTTGGTAATTGATGACAACATATAGATCAAAGCTTCGACAAATGATAATAAGCATGAAATATATCGTCGCTTTGAGAAGTATGTGACAAATAAGAGCTCCCCCTAAATTTGTGCATATTTAAAATTTGCTTTGGACTGCAAATGCACAAGGAGTTAGAGTCATGGGTTACTCTTCCATGTCACATACATCTTGGTGGAGCGCTCAAAAATGATAAGATTGAAATACATGCACTCTTCACCAAGAATAGTGAGTGATCACATAAGATAGATAGAATAATAATAGCATTAAGCAAACATTAAGTGTAGCTTATGATCAAACACATGATCATCGATGTCTCACAGGCATAAAGACGTAGTATCTCACACACAATCAAATAAAGTTCGAAAAACCACCAAATAAAACAAGAGAGAATAAAAGCAACACTCTCTCTCTCGAAGCCTATGATCTATACATTTTCTCCCCCTTTGGCAACAAGTTACCAAAAAGTTCCTAAAAAATGCATAGTGCTAAGTCGACGCTCAGGCTTGATCTTCAGGTGGTGGTGGAGTCCGGAGCACTCCAAGGACGAAGCCTTCGGTAGACGTGGTCGGAGTTGAGGCTGAAGTGGATGCTGGAGCTGGTGGAACTGAGGCTGTGGCTGGCGCAGACGTGGTAGCTCTGGTGTCAGCAACTGGCATTGCAGACGACCTCGGACCTCGTGGCACCCTGGCAAAAGCATCAGTCGTAGTCCTACCTCTCCTCTCATTCATGTCATCCTGGAGCTGCTCCACGGCAGTCTGTATCTTTGTCACCTTGATGTCCAAATCATAGAACCTCTGTTCCATGATCCTCTCTAAGCTTGCCTGATTCTGAGTTAGGGTGGCTAGTCCTTGCTCAATCCGCAGGGTGGACGCAATCAGGTAACCAAGCTGCTCTTGTTTGGTTTTCAGAAAATATTCAGATGCCTCCTCTTGAGTAGGCATCCTGGCAGCTTTCTCCTTCTTCGCCTTCTCCTTCTTGGCTTGTGCTTGGGCAGATGATGGATCATTCTCAGTCATGACCACTTGATTATCTTTGAAGTCTGGACGGATGGGCAGGTGTTCCTTATCCAACAAGTATGTGCCCATGCCCATCTTTGAGTTGATGAGCTCCTGAATCTGTGGGGCATACCCACAACTCCTCTTCTGATCTGCTGCAGTCCTTTTGATTGTTTCCACTATGCGGCTCATGACTTTGAATTTTTGAGGCACGTCAAAGACATGAAGCAAATTGATCGCGTGACCTCTGATCATCTTGTGATCTCCAGACTTGGGCAATAGGATGTGCCTCAGTATCCAATTGATAGTGGGAAGTCCTGATAGAAGATAATGCACTGAGCCAAATTTGAAAGTGTCAAGTGCTTCATTCGGAATCTCCTTGTACATGTTGGACATAGAGTTGTGGTCCATCTTTTTCTTGGCATAAATGTCCAAGTCATCATCCTGCTCTTCTGGGGCGTTGATCAGCTGAGCCCATTCAGCAACTGTGGACTGGTACCTCGTACCTTCTGACATCCAAGTGATCCTCCCATCTGGGTAGAAGTGTGTTCTGGAGTAGAATTGCATGATTAGCTCCTCGTTCCACTTTGTGAGCTTCTGCCCAACAAAGTCTGCAACTCCACACGCACTAAAGCTGTCATACACGCCAGGGAAGTACTCTTCATTGTCCTTGATATACTGCCAATCGACCCATCTCATATCGCAGACAATGGGCTTCTTGTCTAGTAGCACCGTCTCATAGAAATCCTGCTGCTCCTTGGTGTGAAACCTGTAGTCAACTGCAGTCCTTCTCCTAGAAGCATACGGATCTGCTTCTCTCCACTTCCTCAGCCCTAAATCTCTCCTGAGCTTCATATCCTCAGCCACAGGATGAGCATCGTTGTGGTCTGGGATCTTGGGCTTGAGCTTTCTAAGGACATTCTCTTCCTCTTCCTCTGCAGCTTCAGGCACTGAGGCCTTGTTCTTTTCAGTGGCTGGGATGCTTCTTGTGTTTCTCTTTGGTGCACTCTTTGGCTTAGATGCAGCCTTGGGTGCTTCCTTGGGCTTGGATGTAGTTGCCCCTGACCTTATGGCATCTCCCATAAGTTTGGGTGCCTTGGGTGCTGGTGCAGCAACCTCTTCTTCTTCCTCCTCATCTTCCATGATGGAGGCCTTGCCAAGCACTCTGGCTACAGTCTTCTTGACCCTTTCCTTCCTCTTTTTGCCCTCAGCAACAACTGGCTCTGTGGGTGCAGGCTTCACAGTTGAAGCTCTAACCTTAGACATGGGCTGCCTGCCTGCTGGCCTTTTGATTTTCAGCCCTGGCTTTGTGCCTTGAGCTGGCTCAACTCTCCTTGATGTGGCCTCTTCCTCTGCCACATAATCTTCATCTTCAGAATCAGAAGTTCTCTTCTTCCTTTGTCTAGTGGCAGCCTTAGGCAGATTGCTGGGGGTGCTCCTGCTGCCATCATCTGAAGAGCTGGAGGAACTAGTGCCCTCACTCATCACCACTTGCTGCCCTGAGAGGTTCTGGCTATCACTTTGGTCTGACATGATGCAAACTCTGACTGCTGACCCTGTGAATAGATTATAGATGAGATAGAGTGGATGAGCATCACAAAGTGCAGAGATTTTGCAAAAGAGTAATTCAAAAACTTAGTTTTAGTTTCCCACTGAAATCATCTCGGATCCACCGATTTTCAAACTCGGTGACACTGAAGCAGTTTTGGCACTAGAACTAGTGAACTCGGTCAGACCGAGTCACAGTTCGGTGGCACCGAGACTGCTAGGGTTTCACAGAGTTCCAAAATCGGTCACACCGATAAGTAATTCTCGGTCAGACCGAGTTTTACTTGTGCAATGGCATAAGCCAAATCGGTGGGACCGAGTTTTTCAACTCGGTGGGTCCGAGATGGTTTCGGCGGAAACCTAACCCTAAAATTTTCGAATTAAACCTAATCTACGAGTTCATTGACTGGATAGGAGTTTATCAAGCGTGGCAAGAATCATGATGATCATAATGTGCTAGGAATCGGATTGGAGAATAGCACAAAGATCGAGTCCATACCCTAGTTCGGCGGAGACTCGCTACGGCGGCAACGGCAGGGCAGAATTCCCGTTGACGGTGATGGAGACCAGCGACTGGAGGCGGCTGGCGGCGAGGAGGACGATCCGGAGACCCAGGAGGCAGAGCGAGCTATGCGCGGGCGAAGAGGTTTCGGAGAAATTTCCAAAATTTTGCCCGTCACTATATATAGCCCGACCCTGTCGGTGTGACCGAGTGGAACAACTCGGTGGCACCGAGGTGCAAAACTGTATACAGTTATTGCAACTCGGTGTGACCGAGTGGTTCAAATCGGTTGCACCGAGATCAAAAACCTAGATCAACTTAATGATCTCGGTAGGACCGAAAGTATGGTATCGGCCAGACCGAGAATCAAAAAGAGGTTTTGGAAGTTTAAGTCTATGACGAATCGGGGACTCCGAGCGCTCCTCACACAGAGTGGTTCGAATCTGACTTGATCAAATTTTGTGATGCAGCATGAATAGAGTTTGAGACGAGAAAAGCATAGATAGCTAGAGGAGGTTCTTTGGCATTCTTGTCCATCCACTTGGCAAAAGAAGATAAAGCCAAACAATCAAAACAACAAGTGGATGTCCTCGAATGAGTAAAATATGCAACCAACATGCTCACACAATAAGATGGCAAATGAAATATGTGGCAAAGCATGCACAATCAATTCTAGCATCTATCAAGCAGTTTGCGATGACTAGGTCATCTATATATGAGTATATTGACTTAGGAGTCAAGTGAGAACACTTGATCGTAGGTCATACTCATCGTTTAAGCTCAAGTGGGGTTACCACTTTTACATAAAGCACTGTTGTATTCACATCTTTAGAGTTGCTTTAGCTCAAGTTTTAGAGTAAAGCTCCCCCTAGATGTGATATCCCCCCTAAGAGGGATGAACTAACCTTGGGTTTTGTCGATGATGACTTCATGTAGATGTTGAAGATGTGGATGCTCAATGTTGATGTAGATCACTTGGAGCTATCCATTTGAGTGAATTGCACTTTCAATACCTACATGGGTTAGTCCCACAAGGAACAAACAAGGATATCCATAGACATAGAGTGATGCATACACAAGATGATGTCCATGAAAACTTTAGGTTACCTTGTCCCTTGTCTTACCAACAAGAGGGTTTGTGACTCCTTGAACTAGTGCGTGATGTGGAAGTTGATTGCACTTGTTCTTGCCAAAATGATGAGAGTGAAATATGTTGGCGGAGTCACCCTCAAGAACTCTCTAGTTCTTCTTCTTTTGGATCCACACCATCTTGATGGGAATCCTTGGAGTTGTAGTCGTACTTGATGAAGTGGAACTTGACGTGGTCTTGGGAATCCACTTGACTAAGGTCTTAGGAGCTTCTTCAAATGCATCAATCTCCTCTTGAAACTGGTCCTTACCTTTTTGCTTGTAGTCTTGTGGTGGAAGATCATCTTGAGCTTGTGTCCCCTTGAAAGAAGTAGACTTCTCTTGTTGAGGAACAAACTTTGTCTTGGGGTATTGATCTTCTTCCCACTCAACTCCATTGGCATTGAACTTTTGTTCAAAACCAACACCTTGATTCTTCCGGTGCATTCCTTGCTTGCGCACAATTTTCTCGAATTGCTTACTCCCGGCAAGGCTTTTGTACACTCCTTTCTCTATAATCCCCTTCAATAAGCTATTTTCTTGCTCAAGTGTAACTTGGCTAAGAGAATCATTAGTGGAATCAAGAGAACTACTAGAAGCAACAATATTGGATTTAGCATGATCATTGTTACTACTAGAGGAAGAATCTTTCTTGTTCTTGTTACTAGACTTGACTTGAGGCATGTAAGTGGATAATAGTAAACGCTTGGCAATGTAAGAAGAACTTTTCTTGCGGAGATCATCATTGCTTGCTTTTAAGAACTCATGCTCTTGCTCAAGATTGAGCTTTTCAAAGCGTAATTTCTCATGAGCTCTTAAAAGTTCTCGATGATCTTTGAAGATAGTTTCATGAGCTAACTTAAGAGTGTTTAGTTCTTTAGTTAGAGCCTCAATCTTCTCCTTATCATTGTCATTCATTTTATCTTGATTAGCATGATTAATTGGTGTTTCATCATAGTACTCATCACTAGAGTTGTCAACAAGCAAGTCATCATCACCTAACAAGTCATCTTCATCACTAGTAAAATCAACATACTTGGGGTGTGTTACCTTAGGACCTTTGGCCATGAAGCATCTTCCAATTCCTTCATTTGGTGAGTCAAATATGTCGTAGGAGTTGGTTGACACAAGTGCTAGACCGGCAACACCTTCATCTTGAGTATCTTCGGAGTCGGAGTGATAACTTCTCTCGGAGTGGCTGTCGGAGTCGGAGCCGGATACCCATTCACCAACATGAGCTTGATGTCTTCGTTTTGTGTAGCTCCTTGATGATTTTTCCTTCCTTTCCGAATCCTTACTTCTCCGTGAGTATCTCCGTTCATAACGATCATCTCTACTCCTTCTCTCTCTTGGTGGTGATTCTTTGCTTCTTCTTTTTGGAGAATCTTCTCTTCTCTTGTAGGGAGTCGTGCACTCATTGGAATAGTGTCCGGGTCTTCCACAATTATAGCAGTTTCGCTCTCGACTAGAAGATCTTTTGTCATTGTAGGACCTTGACTTGAAGCTTCTATCTTTGCTTCTACTCTTGTAGAACTTGTTGAAGTTCTTCACCATTAAGCTCAATTCTTCATTGAAGTTTGGTTTCTCACTTGATGATGTGGGGACTTCACATGAGGCTTTGTAGGCACCACTTGATTTGTTGTGAAGTTCCTCTTTATCCTTGAGTGACATCTCATGAGCAACAATCCTTCCAATCACTTCCGTTGGTTTGAGATCTTTGTAATTGGGCATCATTTGAATCAATGTGCACACGGTATCATATTTCCCATCCAAGGCTCTTAGGATCTTCTTGATGATGAATCTATTGGTCATCTCTTCACTTCCTAAGCCAGCAATCTCATTTGTGATGAGAGCAAGCCTAGAGTATATTTCGGCGACACCTTCACCATCCTTCATCTTGAACTTGTCAAGTTGACTTTGGAGCACATCCAACTTGGATTCCTTGACGGAGTCGGTACCTTCGTGCATATCAATCAAAGTGTCCCAAATTTCCTTTGCATTCTCAAGACGGCTAATTTTGTTGAATTCTTCGGGGCACAATCCGTTGAAGAGAATATCACAAGCTTGAGCATTGTATTGCAACATCTTCAACTCATCCGCGGTAGCTTCACGATTTGGTTCTCTCCCATCAAAGAACTCACCTTGCAAACCAACACAAACAATAGCCCATACGGTGGGGTTATGTCCAAGAATATGCATCTTCATTTTATGCTTCCAACTAGCAAAATTAGTACCATCAAACTAAGGACCTCTACGGTGATAATTTCCCTCACTAGACGCCATACTCTCCTAGGTTGTGAAACCAAGGCTATGACCACCAAAAGCTATGGAGATCAAGGCAAATGGAGACCAAAGCTCTGATACCACTTGTAGGATCGAAAGTATGTCTAGAGGGGGGTGATTAGACTACTTGACCAAATAAAAACTTAACATTTTCCCAATTTTAGTTCTTGGCAGATTTTAACTATCTTAGGACAAGTCAAGCAATCATCACACAATTCAAGCAAGCATGCAAAGACTATATTGGCAACGGAAAGTAAAGCATGCAACTTGCAAGAATATAAAGGGAAGGGTTTTGAGGATTCAAACGCAATTGGAGACACGGATGTTTTTCCCATGGTTCGGATAGGTGGTGCTATCCTACATCCACGTTGATGGAGACTTCAACCCACGAAGGTAACGGTTGCGCGAGTCCACGGAGGGCTCCACCCACGAAGGGTCCACGAAGAAGCAACCTTGTCTATCCCACCATGGCCATCGCCCACGAAGGACTTGCCTCACTAGCGGTAGATCTTCATGAAGTAGGCGATCTCCTTGCCCTTACAAACTCCTTGGTTCAACTCCACAATCTTGTCGGAGGCTCCCAAGTGACACCTAGCCAATCTAGGAGACACCACTCTCCAAGAAGTAACAAACGGTGTGTTGATGATGAACTCCTTGCTCTTGTGCTTCAAATGATAGTCTCCCCAACACTCAACTCTCTCTCATAGGATTTGGATCTGGTGGAAAGAAGATTTGAGTGGAAAGCAACTTGGGGAAGGCTAGAGATCAAGATTCATATGGTTGGAATGGAATATCTTGGTCTCAGCACATGAGTAGGTGGTTCTCTCTCAGAAATAGGATGCTGGAAGTGTAGGCTTAGTCTGATAGCTCTCTCCACGAGTGAAGAGGAGGTGGAGGGGTATTTATAGCCTCCACACAAAATCCAACCGTTACACACAATTTACCAATCTCGATGGGACCGAATCAGAAAACTCGGTCGGACTGAAATAGTAAACCTAGTGACCGTTAGGAATTTCGGTGGGACTGACATGCAACTCGGTAGGACCGATTCGGTTAGGGTTTGGGCATAACGTAATCTCGGTGAGACCGATTGCACAAACTCGGTGAGACCAAGTTTGGCAATAAGCTAACCAGAGAGTTGGTCAGGCAAACTCGGTGGGACCGACTCGCTCTTTCGGTGAGACCGAAAAGTTACAAGAAGGAAACACAGAGTTTACATTGCAATCTTGGTGGGACCGATTCGCTCTTTCGGTGAGACCGAAAAGTTACGAAAGGGAAATAGAGAGTTTGCAATCCCATCTCGGTGAGACCGAGATCCTTATCGGTAGGACCGAATTGCTAGGGTTTGGCAGTGGCAAATGACAAGTAAAACTCGGTGGCGCCGAATTGAAAGAATCGGTATGACCGAGTTTGGCTTAGGGTTTAGGTCATTTGTGGATATGGGAAAGTAGCTGAGGATTTTGGAGCATATCATTAAGCACATAAAGCAAGAGGCTCATTAAGCAACACCTCATCCCTCCTTGATAGTATTGGCTTTTCCTAAAGACTCAATGTGATCTTGGATCACTAAAATATAAAATGAAGAGTCTTGAACTTTTGAGCTTGAGCCAATTCTTTGTCCTTAGCATTTTGAGGGTTCCACTTTCACATCCATGCCATGCCAATTATTGAGCTTTCCTGAAATAATCATCTTGAAATAGCATTAGCTCAATGAGCTATATGTTGTTATGAATAACCAAAACCACCTAGGGATAGTTGCACTTTCACGTTCGGACACACCATTACGCTGTGGTGTTCCGGGCGGCGTGAGTTGCGAAACTATTCCACATTGTTTCAAATGTACACCAAACTCGTAACTCAAATATTCTCCTCCACGATCAGATCGTAGGAATTTTATTTTCTTATTACGATGATTTTCAACTTCACTCCGAAATTCTTTGAAATTTTCAAACGTTTCAGACTTATGTTTCATTAAGTAGATATACCCATATCTGCTTAAGTCATCTGTGAAGGTGAGAAAATAACGATATCCGCCATGAGCCTCAACATTCATCGGACCACATACATCTGTATGTATGATTTCCAATAAATCTGTTGCTCTCTCCATTGTACCGGAGAACGGTGTTTTTGTTATCTTACCCATAAGGCACGGTTCGCAAGTACCAAGTGATTCATAATCAAGTGGTTCCAAAAGCCCATCAGTATGGAGTTTCTTCATGCGCTTTATACCGATATGACCCAAACGGCAGTGCCACAAATAAGTTGCACTATCATTATCAACTCTGCATCTTTTGGCTTCAACACTATGAATATGTGTGTCACTACTATCGAGATTTAATACGAATAGACCACTCTTTAAGGGTGCATGACCATAAAAGATATTACTCATATAAATAGAACAACCATTATTCTCTGATTTAAATGAATAACCGTCTCGCATCAAACAAGATCCAGATATAATGTTCATGCTTAACGTTGGCACCAAATAACAATTATTTAGATCTAATACTAATCCCGAAGGTAAATGTAGAGGTAGCGTGCCGACTGCGATCACATCGACTTTGGAACCATTTCCCACGCGCATCGTCACCTCGACCTTAGCCAATCGTCGCTTAATCCGTAGTCCCTGTTTCGAGTTGCAAATATTAGCAACAGAACCAGTATCAAATACCCAGGTGCTACTGCGAGCATTAGTAAGGTACACATCAATAACATATATATCACATATACCTTTGTTCACCTTGCCATCCTTCTTATCCGCCAAATACTTGGGGCAGTTCCGCTTCCAGTGACCGGTCTGCTTGCAGTAGAAGCACTCAGTTTCAGGCTTAGGTCCAGGTTTGGGTTTCTTCTCTTGAGTAGCAACTTGCTTGCTATTCTTTTTGAAGTTCCCCTTCTTCTTTCCTTTGCCCTTTTTCTTGAAACTAGTGGTCTTGTTGACCATCAACACTTGATGCTCCTTCTTGATTTCTACCTCCGCAGCTTTCAGCATTGCGAAGAGCTCGAGAATAGTCTTATTCATCCCTTGCATATTATAGTTCATCATGAAGCTCTTGTAGCTTGGTGGTAGTGATTGGAGAATTCTGTCAATGACGCAATCATCTGGAAGATTAACTCCCAATTGAATCAAGTGATTATTATACCCAGACATTTTGAGTATATGCTCACTGACAGAACTGTTCTCCTCCATCTTGCAGCTATAGAACTTATTGGAGACTTCATATCTCTCAATCCGGGCATTTGCTTGAAATATTAACTTCAACTCCTGGAACATCTCATATGCTCCATGACGTTCAAAACGTCGTTGAAGTCCTGATTCTAAGCCGTAAAGCATGGCACACTGAACTATCGAGTAGTCATCAGCTTTGCTCTGCCAGACATTCATAACATCTGGTGTTGCTCCAGCAGCAGGCCTAGCACCCAGCGGTGCTTCCAGGATGTAATTCTTCTGTGCAGCAATGAGGATAATCCTCAAGTTACGGACCCAGTCCGTATAATTGCTACCATCAATCAAAGCAAGATAAGATGCATAAAAGCTAAACATCACATGCAATCAATATAAGTGATATGATATGGCCATCATCATCTTGTGCTTGTGATCTCCATCTTCGAAGCACCGTCGTGATCACCATCGTCACCGGCGCGACACCTTGATCTCCATCGTAGCATCGTTGTCGTCTCGCCAATCTTATGCTTCCACGACTATCGCTACCGCTTAGTGATAAAGTAAAGCATTACAGCGCGATTGCATTGCATACAATAAAGCGACAACCATATGGCTCCTACCAGTTGCCGATAACTCGGTTACAAAACATGATCATCTCATACAATAAAATTTAGCATCATGTCTTGACCATATCACATCACAACATGCCCTGCAAAAACAAGTTAGACGTCCTCTACTTTGTTGTTGCAAGTTTTACGTGGCTGCTACGGGCTTAAGCAAGAACCAATCTTACCTACGCATCAAAACCACAATGATAGTTTGTCAAGTTGGTGTTGTTTTAACCTTCGCAAGGACTGGGCGTAGCCACACTCGGTTCAACTAAAGTTGGAGAAACTGTCACCCGCTAGCCACCTTTGTGCAAAGCACGTCGGGAGAACCGGTCTCGCGTAAGCGTACGCGTAATGTCGGTCCGGCCGCTTCGTCCAACAATACCGCCGAACCAAAGTATGACATGCTGGTAAGCAGTATGACTTATATCAACCACAACTCACTTGTGTTCTACTCGTGCATATAACATCAACACATAAAACCTAGGCTCTAATACCACTGTTGGGGAACGTAGTAATTTCAAAAAAATTCCTACGCACACGCAAGATCATGGTGATGCATAGCAACGAGAGGGGAGAGTGTGATCTACATACCCTTGTAGACCGACGGCGGAAGCGTTAGCACAACACGGTTGGTGTAGTCGTACGTCTTCACGGCCCGACCGATCAAGCACCGAAACTACGGGACCTCCGAGTTCTAGCACACGTTCAGCTTGATGACGATCCCCAGACTCCGATCCAGCAAAGAGTCGGGGAAGAGTTCCGTCAGCACGACAGCGTGGTGACGATCTTGATGTACTACCGTCGTAGGGCTTCGCCTAAGCACCGCTACAATATTATCGAGGATTATGATGGAAGGGGGCACCGCACACGGCTAAGAATATGATCACGTGGATCAACTTGTGTGTCTAGGGGTGCCCCCTGCCCCCGTATATAAAGGATCAAGGGGGGGGGTGCGGCCAGGAGGAGGGCGCGCCAGGAGGAGTCCTACTCCCACCGGGAGTAGGATTCCCCCCCTTTCCTAGTTGGAATAGGATTCGGGAGGGGGAAAGAGGAGAGAGAGAGAAGGAAGGGGGGGCGCCGCCCCCCTCTCCTTGTCCTATTCGGACTGGGGGGAGGGGCACGCGGCCTAGCCCTGGCCACTTCTCCTCTCTTCCACTAAAGCCCACTAAGGCCCATATACCTCCCGGGGGGTTCCGGTAACCTCCCGGTACTCCGGTAAAATCCCGATTTCACCCGGAACACTTCTGATATCCAAATATAGGCTTCAATATATCAATCTTTATGTCTCGGCCATTTCGAGACTCCTCGTCATGTCCGTGATCACATCCGGGACTCCGAACAAACTTCGGTACATCAAAATGCATAAACTCATAATATAACTGTCATCAAAACCTTAAGCGTGCGGACCCTACGGGTTCGAGAACAATGTAGACATGACCGAGACACGTCTCCGGTCAATAACCAATAGCGGAACCTGGATGCTCATATTGGCTCCTACATATTCTACGAAGATCTTTATCGGTCAGACCGCATAACAACATACGTTGTTCCCTTTGTCATCGGTATGTTACTTGCCCGAGATTCGATCGTCAGTATCTCAATACCTAGTTCAATCTCGTTATCAGCAAGTCTCTTTACTCGTTTCGTAATACATCATCTCGCAACTAACTCATTAGTTGCAATGCTTGCAAGGCTTATGTGATGTGCATTACCGAGAGGGCCCAGAGATACCTCTCCGACAATCGGAGTGACAAATCCTAATCTCGAAATACGCCAACCCAACATGTACCTTTGGAGACACCTGTAGAGCTCCTTTATAATCACCCAGTTACGTTGTGACGTTTGGTAGCACACAAAGTGTTCCTCCGGTAAACGGGAGTTGCATAATCTCATAGTCATGGGAACATGTATAAGTCATGAAGAAAGCAATAGCAACATACTAAACGATCGGGTGCTAAGCTAATGGAATGGGTCATGTCAATCACATCATTCTCCTAATGATGTGATCCCATTAATGAAATGACAACACATGTCTATGGTTAGGAAACATAACCATCTTCGATTAACGAGCTAGTCAAGTAGAGGCATACTAGTGACGTTTGGTTTGTCTATGTATTCACACAAGTATTATGTTTCCGGATAATACAATTCTAGCATGAATAATAAACATTTATCATGATATAAGGAAATAAAATAATAACAATATTATTGCCTCTAGGGCATATTTCCTTCAGTTATGGGTAAGGATTTGATGGACTATGGAATAAGGAGTGGCAAGAGCCTAATCTTGGGGATGCCCAAGGCATCCCAAGGTAATATTCAAGGACAACCAAAAGCCTAAGCTTGGGGATGCCCCGGAAGGCATCCCCTCTTTCGTCTTCGTTCATTGGTAACTTTACTTGGAGCTATATTTTTATTCACCACATGATATGTGTTTTGCTTGGAGCATCAATTTATTTTGTTAGAATTTTCTTGCTTTTATTTAGAAAAATGTTTTGCATCTTTTATTTCAATAAAAGTGGCATTAATAGCCTTTACTATGCCTATTTAGGAAGTCCACATGTTGCTGTTTGAAAACAGAAAGTTTACCGCTGTTGCAATAATTCCCTAGAAAAGTCAGAATGTGATAAAATGTTGAAACCTTTTGCATATTAAGCTCTGATAAATTTAATACAGTGGGAATTTTCTTTCATAATTTTTGGAGTTAGGGAAGTATGGATGTTTCTGCATTCTTTACAGACTGTCCTGTTTAGGCAGATTGCTGTTATGTTTGGATTGTTTGCATATGTTTGCTTCTTTAATGATTCTATTTGAGGATAGGACTATTAAATATGCAGAGGCATTTAGTATGCAATGTTGAATAATAATTTTAGTGATTTTCTACAGTAGAGTATGATAAGGTTTTTGCAATGTGTTATGCTAACTTATCTCACGAGTCGTTGTTAAGTTTTGTGTGGATGAAACTTTTGAGATTTAGGGAGACCGTGATATGAGAAGAATTAAGGAGACACAAAAGCTCAAGCTTGGGGATGCCCAAGGCATCCCAAGATAATATTTCAAGAAGTATCAAGCATCTAAGCTTGGGGATGCCCCGGTTGGCATCCCACCTTTCTTCTTCAACAACTATAGGTTAGTTTCGGTTGATCCTAAGTTTTTGCTTCTTCACATGATGTTTGCCATTCTTAGAATGTCATTTTGTTTGCTTTGCTTGCTGTTTGAATAAAATACCAAGATCTGTAATTATTAAATGTTAGAGAGTCTTCACATAGTTGCATAATTATTTGACTACTCATTGATCTTCACTTATATCTTTCAGAGTAGTTTGTCATTTGCTCTAGTGCTTCACTTATATCTTTTTAGAGCACGGTGGTGGTTTTATTTTGTAGAAATAAATGAACTCTCATGCTTCACTTAGATTATTTTGAGAGTCCTAAACAGCATGGTAATTTGCTTTGGTTATGAATTTAGTCCTAATACGATGGGCATCCAAGAGGGATATAATAAAAACTTTCATATAGAGTGCATTGAATACTATGAGAAGTTTGATACTTGATGATTGTTTTCAGATATGGAGATGGTGATATTAGAGTCTTGCTAGTTGAATAGTTGTGAATTTGAGAAATACTTGTGTTGAAGTTTGTGATTCCCATAGCATGCACGTATGGTGAACCGTTATGTGATGAAGTCGAAGCATAATTTATTTATTTATTGTCCTCCTTATGAGTGGCGGTCGGGGACGAGCGATGGTCTTTTCTTACCAATCTATCCCCCTAGGAGCATGCGCATAGTACTTTGTTTCGATAACTAATAGATTTTTGCAATAAGTATGTGAGTTCTTTATGACTAATGTTGAGTCCATGGATTATACGCACTCTCACCCTTCCACCATTGATAGCCTCTCTAATACCACGCACCTTTCGCCAGTATCATACACCTACCATATCCTTCCTCAAAACAGTCACCATACCTACCTATTATGGCATTTCCATAGCCATTCCGAGATATATTGCCATGCAACTTTCCACCGTTTCGTTTATTATGACATGCTCCATCATTGTCATATTGCTATGCATGATCATGTAGTTGACATTGTATTTGTGGCAAAGCCACCGTTCATAATTCTTTCATACATGCCACTCATGAGTCATTGCACATCTCGGTACACCGCCGGAGGCATTCATATAGAGTCATATCTTGTTCTAAGAATCGAGTTGTAATTATTGAGTTGTAAGTAAATAAAAGTGTGATGATCATCATTATTAGAGCATTGTCCTAGTGAGGAAAGGATGATGGAGACTACGATTCCCCCACAAGTCGGGATGAGACTCCGGACGAAAATAAATAAATAAAAGAGGCCAAAGAAGCCCAAATAAAAAAGAGAGAAAAGAGGCCACAAAAAAGAGAAGGCCCAAATAAAAAAAATAAAAAATAAGAGAAAAAGAGAGAAGGGGCAATGCTACTATCCTTTTACCACACTTGTGCTTCAAAGTAGCGACATGATCTTCATGATAGAGAGTCTCATATGTTGTCACTTTCATATACTACTGGGAATCTTTATTATAGAACTTGGCTTGTATATTCCAATGATGGGCTTCCTCAAAATGCCCTAGGTCTTCGTGAGCAAGCGAGTTGGATGCACACCCACTTAGTTTCTTTTTAAGCTTTTATATACTTATAGCTCTAGTGCATCCGTTGCATGGCAATCCCTACTCACTCACATTGATATCTATTGATGGGCATCCCCATAGCCCGTTGATATGTTGGGGAACGTAGTAATTTCAAAAAAATTCCTACGCACACGCAAGATCATGGTGATGCATAGCAACGAGGGGGAGAGTCTGATCTACGTACCCTTGTAGATCGCAACGGAAGCGTTGACACAACGTAGAGGAAGTAGCCGTACGTCTTCTTCCCGATCCGACCGATCCAAGCACCGTTACTCCGGCACCTCCGAGTTCTTAGCACACGTTCAGCTCGATGACGATCCCCGGGCTCCAATCTAGCAAAGCTTCGGGGAGGAGTTCCGTCAGCACGACGGCGTGGTGACGATCTTGATGTACTACCGACGCAGGGCTTCGCCTAAGCACTACAACGGTATGATCGAGGTGGAATTTGGTGGCAGGGGGCACCGCACACGGCTAAGGAACGATCTCAAGGATCAACTTGTGTGTCTAGAGGTGCCCCCTTCCCCCGTATATAAAGGATGAAGGGGGGAGGCTGGCCGGCCAAGCTAGGAGGCGCAGGAGGAGTCCTACTCCTACCGGGAGTAGGACTCCCCCCCCCCAATCCTATTCCTAATAGGATTCCCCAAAGGGGAAGAGAAAGAGAGAGGTGGCCGGCCCCTCTCCTAGTCCTAATAGGACTAGGGAGAGGGGGGAGGCGCAGCCCTATGTGGGCTGCCCTCTCACCTTTCCACTAAGGCCCATGTTGGCCCATTTGGCTCCCGGGGGGTTCCGGTAACCCTCCCGGTAATCCGGTAAAATCCCGATTTCACCCGGAACACTTCCGATGTCCAAACATAGGCTTCCAATATATCAATCTTTACGTCTCGACCATTTCGAGACTCCTCGTCATGTCCGTGATCACATCCGGGACTCCGAACAACCTTCGGTACATCAAAATGCATAAACTCATAATAACTGTCATCGTAACGTTAAGCGTGCGGACCCTACGGTTCGAGAACAATGTAGACATGACCGAGACACGTCTCCGGTCAATAACCAATAGCGGGACCTGGATGCCCATATTGGCTCCTACATATTCTACGAAGATCTTTATCGGTCAGACCGCATAACAACATACGTTGTTCCCTTTGTCATCGGTATGTTACTTGCCCGAGATTCGATCGTCGGTATCCAATACCTAGTTCAATCTTGTTACCGGCAAGTCTCTTTACTCGTTCCGTAATACATCATCTCACAACTAACACATTAGTTGTAATGCTTGCAAGGCTTATGTGATGTGCATTACCGAGAGGGCCCAGAGATACCTCTCCGACAATCGGAGTGACAAATCCTATTCTCGAAATACGCCAACCCAACATCTACCATTGGAAACACCTGTAGTACTCCTTTATAATCACCCAGTTACGTTGTGACGTTTGGTAGCACCCAAAGTGTTCCTCCGGCAAACGGGAGTTGCATAATCTCATAGTCATAGGAACATGTATAAGTCATGAAGAAAGCAATAGCAACATACTAAACGATCGGGTGCTAAGCTAATGGAATGGGTCATGTCAATCAGATCATTCAACTAATGATGTGACCTCGTTAATCAAATAACAACTCTTTTGTCCATGGTTAGGAAACATAACCATCTTTGATTAACGAGCTAGTCAAGTAGAGGCATACTAGTGACACTCTGTTTGTCTATGTATTCACACATGTATTATGTTTCCGGTTAATACAATTCTAGCATGAATAATAAACATTTATCATGATATAAGGAAATAAATAATAACTTTATTATTGCCTCTAGGGCATATTTCCTTCAGTCTCCCACTTGCACTAGAGTCAATAATCTAGTTCACATCGCCATGTGATTTAGCAGCATTATTTCACATCACCATGTGATTAACACCCATAGTTCACATCGTCATGTGACCAACACTCAAAGGGTTTAATAGAGTCAGTAATCTAGTTCACATATCTATGCGATTAACACCCGAAGAGTACTAAGGTGTGATCATGTTTTGCTTGTGAGATAATTTTAGTCAACGGGTCTGTCACATTCAGATCCGTAAGTATTTTGCAAAATTCTATGTCTATAATGCTCTGCACGGAGCTACTCTAGCTAATTGCTCCCACTTTCAATATGTATCCAGATTGAGACTTTAGATTCATCTGGATCAGTGTCAAAAACCTGCATCGACGTAACCCTTTACGATGAACCTTTTTGTCACGTCCATAATCAAGAAACATATCCTTATTTCACTAAGGATAATTCTGACCGCTGTCCAGTGATCTACTCCTAGATCACTATTGTACTCCCTTGCCAAATCAATGCAGGGTATACAATAGATACAGCATGACATACTTTATAGAACCTATGGCCAAGGCATAGGGAATGACTTTCATTCTCTCTCTATCTTCTACCGTGGTCGGGCTTTGAGTCTTACTCAACTTCACACCTTGTAATACAGGCAAGAACTCTTTCTTTGACTGCTCCATTTTGAACTACTTCAAAATCTTGTCAAGGTATGTACTCATTGAAAAAACTTATCAAGCGTCTTGATCTATCTCTATAGATCTTGAAGCTCAATATGTAAGCAGCTTCACCGAAGTCTTTCTTTGAAAAAATCCTTTCAAACACTCCTTTATGCTTTACAGAATAATTCTACATTATTTCCGATCAACAATATGTCATTCACATATACTTTATCAGAAATGCTGTAGTGCTCCCACTCACTTTCTTGTAAATACAGGCTTCACCGCAAGTCTGTATAAAACTATATGCTTTGATCAACTCATCAAAGCGTATATTCCAACTCCGAGATGCTTGCACCAGTCCACAGATGGATCGCTGGAGCTTGCACATTTTGTTAGCACCTTTCGGATTGACAAAACCTTCTGTTGCATCATATACAACTCTTCTTTAATAAATCCATTAAGGAATGCAGTTTTGTTTATCCATTTGCCAGATTTCATAAAATGCAGCAATTACTAACATGATTCGGACAGACTCAAGCACAGATACGAGTGAGAAGCTCTCATCATAGTCAACACCTTGAACTTATCGAAAACCTTTTGCGACAATTCTAGCTTTGTAGATAGTAACACTACTATCAGCGTCCGTCTTCCTCTTGAAGATCCATTTATTCTCAATTGCTTGCCGATCATCGGGCAAGTCAACCAAAGTCCAAATTTGTTCTCATGCATGGATCATATCTCAGATTTCATGGCCTCAAGCCACTTTGCGGAATCTGGGCTCACCATCGCTTCTTCATAGTTCGTAGGTTCATCGTGATCTAGTAGCATGACTTCCAGAATTGGATTACCGTACCACTCTGGTGCGGATCTCACTCTGGTTGATCTACGTGGTTCAGTAGTATCTTGTCCTGAAGTTTCATGATCATCATCATTAGCTTCCTCACTAATTGGTATAGGTGTCGCAGAAACAGTTTTCTGTGATGTACTATTTTCCAATAAGGGAGCAGGTACAGTTACCTCATCAAGTTCTACTTTCCTCCCACTCACTTCTTTCGAGAGAAAACTCCTTCTCTAGAAAGTTTCCGAATTTAGCAACAAAAGTCTTGCCTTCGGTCTTGTGATAGAAGGTGTATCCAATAGTTTCCTTTGGATATCCTATGAAGACACATTTCTCCGATTTGGGTTTGAGCTTATCGAGATGAAACTTTTTCACATAAGCATCGCAACTCCAAACTTTAAGAAACGACAGCTTAGGTTTCTTGCCAAACCATAGTTCACACGGTGTCGTCTCAACGGATTTAGATGGTGCCCTATTTAACGTGAATGCAGCTGTCTCTAATGCATAACCCCAAAACGATAGTGGTAGATCGGTAAGATACATCATAGATTGCACTATATCCAATAAAGTACGGTTATGACGTTCGGTCACACCATTACATTGTGGTGTTCCAGGTGGCATGAGTAGTGAAACTATTTTCACAATGTTTTACTGAAGGCCAAACTCGTAACTCAAATACTCTTCTCCACGATCAGATCGTAGAAACTTTATTTTCTTGTTACGATGATTTTCCACTTCACTCTGAAATTCTTTGAACTGTTCAAATGTTTCAGACTTATGTTTCATCAAGTAGATATACTCATATCTGCTCAAATCATCTGTGAAGATCAGAAAATAATGATACCTGTCGCGAGTCTCAATATTCATCGGACCACATACATCAGTATGTATGATTTCCAACAAATCTTTTGCTCGCTCCATTGTTCCGAAGAACAGAGTCTTAGTCATCTTGCCCATGAGGCATGGTTCGCAAGCATCAACTGATTCATAATCAAGTGATTCCAAAAGCCCATCAGCATGGAGTTTCTTCATGCGCTTTACACCAATATGACCTAAACGGCAGTGCTACAAATAAGTTGCACTATCATTATTAACTCTGCATCTTTTGGTTTCAACATTATGATTATGTGTATCACTACGATCGAGATCCAACGAACTATTTTCATTGGGTGTGTAACCATATAAGGTTTTATTCATGTAAACAGAACAACAATTTATTCTCTTGCTTTAATGAATAACCGTATTGCAATAAACATGATCAAATCATATTCATGCTCAACGCAAACACCAAATAACACTTATTTAGGTTCAACACTAATCCCGAAAGTATAGGGAGTGTGCGATGATGATCATATCAATCTTGGAACCACTTCCAACACACATCGTCACTTCACCCTTAACTAGTCTCTGTTTATTCTGCAACTCCTGTTTCGAGTTACTAATCTTAGCAACTGAACTAGTATCAAATACTGAGGGTTTGCTATAAACACAAGTAAAGTACACATCAATAACATGTATATCAAATATACTTATGTTCACTTTGCCATCCTTCTTATCTGCCAATCACTTGGGGTAGTTCCGCTTCCAGTGACCAGTCCCTTTGCAGTAGTAGCACTCAGTCTCAGGCTTAGGTCCAGACTTGGGCTTCTTCACTTGAGCAGCAACTTGCTTGCCGTTCTTCTTGAAGTTCCCCTTCTTCCCTTTTGCCCTTTTCTTCAAACTAGTGGTCTTGTCAACCATCAACACTTGATGTTTTTCTTGATTTCTACCTTCGTTGATTTCAGCATCACGAAGAGCTTGGGAGTTGTTTCCGTTATCCCTTGCATATTATAGTTCATCACGAAGTTCTACTAACTTGGTGATGGTGACTAGAGAATTCTGTCAATCACTATTTTATCTGGAAGATTAACTCCCACTTGATTCAAGCGATTGTAGTACTTAGACAATCTGGGCACATGCTCACTAGTTGAGCGATTCTCCTCCATCTTTCAGCTATAGAACTTGTTGGAGACTTCATATCTCTCAACTTGGTTATTTACTTGAAATATTAACTTCAACTCCTGGAACATCTCATATGGTCCATGATGTTCAAAACGTCTTTGAAGTCCCGATTCTAAGCCATTAAGCATGGTGCACTAAACTATCAAGTAGTCATCATATTGAGCTAGCCAAACGTTCATAACGTCTGCATCTGCTCCTGCAATAGGTCTGTCACCTAGCGGTGCATCAAGGACATAATTCTTCTGTGCAGCAATGAGGATAAACCTCAGATCACGGATCCAATCCGCATCATTGCTACTAACATCTTTCAACACAATTTTCTCTAGGAACATATCAAAATAAACACAGGGAAGCAACAACGCGAGCTATTGATCTACAACATAATTTGCAAAATACTACCAGGACTAAGTTCATGATAAATTTAAGTTCAATTAATCATATTACTTAAGAACTCCCACTCAGATAGACATCCCTCTAATCCTCTAAGTGATCACGTGTCCAAATCAACTAAACCACGTTCGATCATCACGTGAGATGGAGTAGTTTCATCGGTGAACATCATTATGTTGATCATATCTACTATATGATTCACGCTCGACCTTTCGGTCTCCGTGTTCCGAGGCCATATCTGTATATGCTTGGCTCGTCAAGTATAACCTGAGTATTCCGCGTGTGCAACTGTTTTGCACCCGTTGTATTTGAACGTAGAGCCTATCACACCCGATCATCACGTGGTGTCTCAGCACGAAGAACTTTCGCAACGGTGCATACTCCGGGAGAACACTTCTTGATAATTTAGTGAGAGATCATCTTATAATGCTACCGTCAATCAAAGCAAGATAAGATGCATAAAAGATAAACATCACATGCAATCAATATAATGTGATATGATATGGCCATCATCATCTTGTGCTTGTGATCTCCATCTCCGAAGCACCGTCATGATCACCATCATCACCGGCGCGACACCTTGATCTCCATCGTAGCATCGTTGTCGTCTCGCCAATCTTATGCTTCCACGACTATCACTACCGCTTAGTAATAAAGTAAAGCATTACATCGCAATTGCATTGCATACAATAAAGCGACAACCATATGGCTCCTGCCAGTTGCCGATAACTTGGTTACAAAACATGATCATCTCATACAATAAAATCAGCATCATGCCTTGACCATATCACATCACAACATGCCCTGCAAAAACAAGTTAGACGTCCTCTACTTTGTTGTTGCATGTTTTACGTGGCTGCTACGGGCTTAAGTAAGAGCTTCATCTCACCTACGCATCAAAACCACAACGATAGTTCGTCAAATAGACTCCATTTTAACCTTCTCAAGGACCGGGCGTAGCCACACTTGGTTCAACTAAAGTTGGAGAGACAGTCGCCCGCAAGCCATCTATGTGCAAAGCACGTCGAGGGAACCGGTCTCGCGTAAGCGTACGCGTAAGGTTGGTCCGGGTCGTCTCGTCCAACAATACCGCCGAACCAAAGTATGACATGCTAGTAGGCAGTATGACTTGTATCGCCCACAACTCACTTGTGTTCTACTCGTGCAAATAACATCAAACCATAAAACCTAGGCTCGGATGCCACTGTTGGGGAACGTAGTAATTTCAAAAAATTTCCTAAGCACACGCAAGATCATGGTGATGCATAGCAACGAGGGGGAGAGTCTGATCTACGTACCCTTGTAGATCGCAACGGAAGCGTTTACACAACGTAGAGGAATTAGTCATACGTCTTCCTCCCGATCCGACCGATCCAAGCACCGTTACTCCGGCACCTCCGAGTTCTTAGCACACGTTCAGCTCGATGACGATCCCCGGGCTCCGATCCAGCAAAGCTTCAGGGAGGAGTTCCGTCAGCACGACGGCGTGGTGACGATCTTAATGTACTACCGACGCAGGGCTTCGCCTAAGCACTACAACGGTATGATCGAGGTGGAATTTGGTGGCAGGGGGCACCGCACACGGCTAAGGAACGATCTCAAGGATCAACTTGTGTGTCTAGAGGTGCCCCCTGCCCCCGTATATAAAGTATGAAGGGGGGAGGCTGGCCGGCCAAGCTAGGAGGCGCGGGAGGAGTCCTACTCCTACCGGGAGTAGGACTCCCCCCCCCCCAATCCTATTCCTAATAGGATTCCCCAAAGGGGAAGAGAAAGAGAGAGGTGGTCGGCCCCTCTCCTAGTCCTAATAGGACTAGGGAGAGGGGGGGAGGCGCAGCCCTATGTGGGCTGCCCTCTCACCTTTCCACTAAGGCCCATGTTGGCCCATTTGGCTCCCGGGGGGTTCCGGTAACCCTCCCGGTAATCCGGTAAAATCTTGATTTCACCCGGAACACTTCCGATGTCCAAACATAGGCTTCCAATATATCAATCTTTACGTCTCGACCATTTCGAGACTCCTCGTCATGTCCGTGATCACATCCGGGACTCCGAACAACCTTCGGTACATCAAAATGCATAAACTCATAATAACTGTCATCGTAACGTTAAGCGTGCGGACCCTACGGTTCGAGAACAATGTAGACATGACCGAGACACGTCTCCGGTCAATAACCAATAGCGGGACCTGGATGCCCATATTGGCTCCTACATATTCTACGAAGATCTTTATCGGTCAGACCGCATAACAACATACGTTGTTCCCTTTGTCATCGGTATGTTACTTGCCCGAGATTCGATCGTCGGTATCCAATACCTAGTTCAATCTTGTTACCGGCAAGTCTCTTTACTCGTTCCGTAATACATCATCTCACAACTAACACATTAGTTGTAATGCTTGCAAGGCTTATGTGATGTGCATTACCGAGAGGGCCCAGAGATACCTCTCCGACAATCGGAGTGACAAATCCTATTCTCGAAATATGCCAACCCAACATCTACCAATGGAAACACCTGTAGTACTCCTTTATAATCACCCAGTTACGTTGTGACGTTTGGTAGCACCCAAAGTGTTCCTCCGGCAAACGGGAGTTGCATAATCTCATAGTCATAGGAACATGTATAAGTCATGAAGAAAGCAATAGCAACATACTAAACGATCGGGTGCTAAGCTAATGGAATGGGTCATGTCAATCAGATCATTCAACTAATGATGTGACCTCGTTAATCAAATAACAACTCTTTTGTCCATGGTTAGGAAACATAACCATCTTTGATTAACGAGCTAGTCAAGTAGAGACATACTAGTGACACTCTGTTTGTTAATGTATTCATACATGTATTATGTTTCCGGTTAATACAATTCTAGCATGAATAATAAACATTTATCATGATATAAGGAAATAAATAATAACTTTATTATTGCCTCTAGGGCATATTTCCTTCATGATACGCCTAGTTGATGTGAGACTATCTTCTTCTTTTTGTCTTCTCCACAACCACCATTCTATTACACCTATAGTGCTATGTCCATGGCTCACGCTCATGTATTGCGTGAAGATTGAAAAACTTTGAGAACATAAAAAATATGAAACAATTGCTTGACTTGTCATCGGGGTTGTGCATGATTTAAATATTTTGTGTGGTGAAAATGGAGCATAACCAGACTATATGATTTTGTAGGGATAGCTTTCTTTGGCCATGTTATTTTGAGAAGACATGATTGCTTAGTTAGTATGCTTGAAGTATTATTATTTTTTATGTCAATATGAACTTTTATCTTGAATCTTTCGGATCTGAATATTCATGCCACAATTAAGAAGAATTACATTGAAATTATGCCAAGTAGCACTCCGCATCAAAAATTCTGTTTTTATCATTTACCTACTCAAGGACGAGCAGGAATTAAGCTTGGGGATGCTGATACGTCTCCAACGTATCTATATTTTTTGATTGCTCCATGCTATATTATCTACTGTTTTAGATGTTTATGGGCTTTATTATACACTTTTATATCATTTTTGGGACTAACCTATTAACCCAGAGCCCAGTGCCAGTTTCTGTTTTTACCTTGTTTTAGGGTTTCAAAGAAAAAGAAAATCAAACAGAGTCCAGTTGACCTGAAACTTCACGGAACTCATTCTTGGAAGGAAAAAAGCCCAGAAGACTTGAAGTGCACGTAAGGGAAGCTTCGAGGAGGCCACGAGGTAGGGGGGCGCGCCGTCCACCCTCGTGGGCCCCTTGTGGCCCCCGTGACGTACTTCTTCCGCCTATATATCTCCATATACCCTAAAATTTTCAGAGAACACAATAGATCGGGAGTTCCGCCGCCAGAAGTCTCCGTAGCCACCGAAAGCCAATCTAGACCCATTCCGGCACCCTGCCGGAGGGGGAATCCCTCTCCGGTGGCCATCTTCCTCATCCCGGTGCTCTCCATGACGAGGAGGGAGTAGTTCTCCCTCGGGGCTAAGGGTATGTACCGGTAGCTATGTTTTTGATCTCTCTCTCGTGTTCTTGAGGTGATACGATCTTGATGTATCGCGAGCTTTGCTATTATATTTGGATCCTATGATGTTTCTTCCCCCCCCCCTCTACTCTCTTATAATGGATTGAGTTTTCCCTTTGAAGTTATCTTATCGGATTGAGTCTTTATAGATTTGAGAACACTTGATGTATGTTTTGGTGATCAACTTGCGGGTTCCGCCCATGAACCTATGCATAGGGGTTGGCACACGTTTTCGTCGTGATTCTCCGGTAGAAACTTTGGGGCACTCTTTGAGGTCCTATGTGTTGGTTGAATAGATGAATCTGAGATTGTGTGATGCATATCGTATAATCATACCCACGGATACTTGAGGTGACATTGAAGTATCTAGGTGACATTAGGGTTTTGGTTGATTTGTGTCTTAAGGTGTTATTCTAGTACGAACTCTAGGGCTGTTTGTGACACTTATAGGAATAGCCCAACGGATTGATTGGAAAGAATAACTTTGAGGTGGTTTCGTACCCTACCATAATCTCTTCGTTCGTTCTCCGCTATTAGTGACTTTGGAGTGACTCTTTGTTGCATGTTGAGGGATAGTTATGTGATCCAATTATGTTAGTATTGTTGAGGGAACTTGCACTAGCGAAAGTATGAACCCTAGGCCTTGTTTCAACGCATTGCAATACCGTTTACGCTCACTTTTATCATTAGTTACCTTGCTGTTTTTATATTTTCAGATTACAAAAACCTATATCTACCATCCATATACCACTTGTATCACCATCTCTTCGCCGAACTAGTGCACCTATACAATTTGCCATTGTATTGGGTGTGTTGGGGACACAAGAGACTCTTTGTTATTTGGTTGCAGGGTTGCTTGAGAGAGACCATCTTCATCCTACGCCTCCTACGAATTGATAAACCTTAGGTCATCCACTTGAGGGAAATTTGCTACTGTCCTACAAACATATGCACTTGGAGGCCCAACAACGTCTACAAGAAGATTGCGTAGTAGACATCAAGCATCTCTAGTAGACCCCGCATGACGCTCGGCCCGCAAAAATTCCGGCGAGTATGCGGACTCGGGCCAATTTTGCGGCCAGAACAGAGCCCGCATACTCGCCCGGCCCGCAAAAACTTTTGCCGCTGCCCGCAAACCGCACGCCACGAGCACTATAAGTGTGGTTCATCGACCCTTTTGCGGGTCCAAACCATACCCCCCCCCCCCCCCCGCCGCCGCGAGCCACCCAACTCCCCTTTGCTTTCGCCGCCGACGAGCTTCGACCGCCGCGAGACGATGGAGTACGACCGCCGACGCGCGTCGTTCTCCTCCGCGCGGTCTTCGTACGCCGGCTCCTCCTCCGCCGTCGCGGGCTTCCTCCCCGTGAACAGGGAGTGGTCGGACGAGGAGGAGGAGCCGGAGCCGCCGGCGCCGTTCCCCTTCGTGGCGGTGAAGGAGGTGCCCGAGGAGCCCGCTCCGCTCAGCTGTCGCGGAGTCGTCGGGCCCGAGGACTTCGTTGCGGAGTTCGACGCCGCCGCCGCCATCGCCAAGCGGAACGTGCGCGAGGAGGAGGAGCGCCGGCGCCACGCCGAGGAGCTCGAAGCCCTCGAGTGGCGGCAGGCGGTCGCCGCCAAGGAGAAGGCCGAGGAGTGGCGCCGCATCCGCGCGGAGTAGGTGGAGAAGTTCATCGATCTCTGCAGCTCCGGCGAGGACGAGTGAGCATCCGGCTCCTCCACGGCGTCGTCCGGTTGGCGCGACCTCGCCGCCGTTACCCCCAAGTACTAGTTTAACGTAGTATGTAGTATAACTATGCTTGTAGTTTGATGAACTATGTAGTATGCGATGAACAATGTAGTATGTGTGATGAACTGTGTTTGCGCAATTTCTCTCGCGAAAGAAGTTTTTCAAATTATGCAGGTTTAGATACGGGTTCTGCTCGGACGCGTATGTTTTTGACCCGCAAAAACGATTTTCGTGAACCCGCAAACGCGTTTTGCGGGTCGTATTTTTATAAGGTCTACTAGAGTTGCTCTTAGACCCTCTTTGTTTGAGATTTTGCTTCTGCTTTAACAGCTTTTTCACTTTGACAAAAAATGAAGGGAGTACTTTGAACGTACGCGTGAACATTTTAAACCCGGACCACTCCTTCACGGCTTCACCCCATGCACGCTAGCTAAGATGAGATCGATCAGGTTAGTTTTATTTTTATTTTTATGTATCTGGACGCTCAGGTTTGTATACGAGTTTTATGTTATTCATTCATGCTTGGTCTCTGAGATTGGACGTCTATGGGAGTGCCTCATGCATAGGAGTGCCTCATGCAACCGGAACTGGAGTAGTAGTACATCACAACAGAACTCGCACAAGATCACCACGTCTGCCCCCGCAAAACAGCTGATTGAGAGAGATGAGAGAGGCCCGCCAGATTAATAAACAAACTCAACGCGTTTTTTTTTAAAAAGGGACACTTCGACTTTTGCATCAGAACGATACATGCGGCCACAACAAACTCAACACGTGATCCGTGCAGACGAATTAACAAGAGCTTTGCTGAGCCTGAGTTACTTATGCCGTTGTTGCAGTGCCGATCGACGGCGTTTAGTTTAATTTAATTAATTACAAATATTCGTTGGATTACAAGGATCTCCTCTGACAAGGGCACACACCATGCATGCATACGTGCACGCACTAGATTTGAAATGGATCGCCTAGACATATCTACATTTCAAGTGGTACGTTATTTTTATGGCGCTCAAGGATTCTTGGTTCAGTCATTAAGCCTTCCGTGTAATTCTTTATTACCGAGGTTTAGACCACCGTCTTGATGTAATACCTTACGCCTGCTCTATGATGATACTGTTGTGGAGAGCTACAATATGTGTTCTCATTGTTGACGACCTTCGCGAATGGAGCACCTTGTTGTCGGAGCCCATACGCTAAGGACGGGTCCGCTGCGTTCCATCCCAACTTCTGACGCCAGTGGCAATGAGGGGGATGGGATGTATTTAATGATGCTGACATCTGAATTCCTCACTCCCTTCAGGGAGGCGGGTCACGCTGGGCAGACCGCCTCCTGGGAGGCCCCAGAAGGCGCTTCCCGGAGCCGGGTGGCCGACGAGGTACTCTGAGCGGTACCCTAACTACCCATACTTCGGATACGAAGGGAAGTCAAACCTCCTATCGTGTTGCTTGGCATGGAGTGGTCTGCTAGGGACCACTGTCAAGTCCTCGGCTCCCGTTGGGCCGACAATGTCGGCAGCGAGTCGGGCCTTGGCGACCCTCATCCTCTCCTTCCCACGGAGGTCACACCGGTCCTGATAGGACTCATATATACTCCGACGGACCAGCGATGGGAAAGGGAAATTCGAAGGCTCCTGGGAGGACCGCAATGATCCAGCCCCGGAGTATCCAAGCGCCCGATGCGCCGACGCAATGGACTCGCGCCGGACAGATCCCGCCGCCCGTCGCGTGCTGTCCTCCCGGGAGCGGCGGAGTGCAATGCAGACGGCCATTGCCTCCCTCAAACCGCATGGGACGCCACCCCAGCCGACGGATTTGTATTGATCATCGTCGGATCCGCTGCCCGCCATGCCGGAGATCGCCGGATGGGAGTTTGGGTGCGGGGGGAGTGGAGTGAAGTGTATAGTGTTTAGTCCCGGGAGCGGATGGGGAGGAATATATGCGGGGTCAAGTGGGCCAGCGTGGGCCGGGACAGACGTGACGGATGCACCCGGGTGCCTCATATCCGCCCTTTTATTTGGGATGAATATGAGAGGTGCCGGTCAACCCAGACGTTTGAGACCCGTTTGGGTTGGCTTTTTTAACGGTTACTGAACGGAAAATCCACCCAGGTGTGAAAGGGGGAAGGGGGGAGGGGTTTGAGGAGCCCGGCTGTAGATGCTCTTAGACCCTCTTTGTTTGAAATTTTGCTTCTGCTTTAGTAGCTTTTCTACTTGGACAAAAAACGGAGGGAGTACCTGTGGACGTACGCGTGCACATTTTAAACCCGGACCACTCCTTCACGGCTTCACCCCATGCACGCTAGCTAAGATGAGATCGATCAGGTTAGTTTTATTCTTATTTTTATGTGTGTGGACGCTCAGGCTTGTATACGAGTTTTATGTTATTCATTCATGCTTGGTCTCTGAGATTGGACGTCTATGGGAGTGCCTCATGCAACCGGACTCGAGTAGTAGTACTCCCTCCATTTCTTTTTAGTTTGTATATAAAGTTTGATCAAAGTTAAGCTTTGTCAAATTTGATTTACTTTATATTAAAAAATATCAACATTCACAATACGAAATTAATATTGCCAAATGCATCAAGAAATGTATTTTCATATTATATAGTTTTAGTATTGTAGATGTTTATATTTTTCGATATAAATTTGGTCAAATTTTGTGTAGTTTGACTTTGATCAAATCTTATACGGGAAGTAAAAAGAAATGAAGGAAATACATCACAACTCACAACAAAACTCGCACAAGATAACCACGTCTGCCCCCGCAAAAGAAAGAAAAAAAGAAAGAAAATCACCACGTCTGCGACGGAAGAAAGCAACTGAGACCGACATGCGACTATGGGGTTCCCTTCACGGCATGTCGGCAGAAGGGCACTCTTCGCGCAACACGGCAGCGACGCGTTTCTTAAGAAGATCGCCGTTCATGGAACATCTCGCCGCGCAGCCGCCGCCGGCCAGGCATAATCTTGTGGCGGACACGGCAGCCTCGTCGTGATCCCGTTGATGCCATGCCACTGCCACGTCGGGCACACCGGAAGGGGCCGGGATGGGGGAGATTCAGGTGGAAAGCCGCTGCCGTACGTGCAATCCCGTCGGTACTTGGTCCAAACAAGAAAATTAACCAACCAATGTCATCGACATACATGATCTTTCTCTCTCTCTCTCTCTCTCCTTACAGTTGGAGCCTCTCTTGCCCTCTCCTCTGCAGCAGGCATCGCCTTTTTGACATTGCCAGATTAAACTTGCAACAAAAAAAAGAAAGACATTGCCACATTAAAGCTAGTGGAAGGGGGTGAAAGTCTGAATGAAAGATGATAGGGAGGGGTACCTAAACCTGAGCCTGTGCTCTTGCTGCACTTGCCAATCAGCTGACGCAACGAGCAAAAAAAAGGAAAACACACACACACACACTTGGACCGTCGCACATGCACAAACAGTGCAGTGACATAATGACAAGTCTTTGTAAACAACAAACATTATTTTTCGTCATCGATCGGTGGTGGCAGGATCGAGCTCTTTTATTTTCAAGTGCACCTCTCGTTTAAAATTATACTAAAATTGAACACTTATTTTAAGATGCAGAAAGTATTGTATATGAAAGCTTGCTGAAGAAAACAGTTGAGAGAGGCCCGATTAAACAAACTCCACGCGTGATCCGTGCAGACGAATTAACAAGTAGCTTTGCTGAGCTTGGGTTGCGTAAGCCGTTGTTGCTCTCTCTAGCGATGATGTTTAGTTAAATTAAATTAAGGTGTCAAAAACACTTTTATATTATGAGACGGTGGAAGTACTCCCTTCGTTTTAAATTACTCGTCGCAGAAATGGATGTATCTAGAATTTTTAGATACATCCATACCTGTGACAAGTAATTCGGAACGAATGAAGTATATTACAAGGATCTCCGTTCACACACCATGCATGCATACGTGCGCGCACTATATTTGAAATGGATCACATAGACAAATCTAAATTTCAAGTGGTACGTTATTTTTACGGCGCTGGAGGAACCTTGCTTCAGTCATCAAGCCTTCGGACGGCGTGATGCTGCAACCGGAGCTACGAGACAAGAGAGCCAAGGTACCCACGTCGGCAATGGAAGCTAGTAGGAAAACCAAGACGGACACGCGATGAGCTAAGCTAGGGTTCATGATTGGAGAAGAGCCGTCACCTACAATACATGCAACGGGAGAGAGCCACGAGGACCAGTAGGATTGAGGGATAACCTTGCTTACGGCTCTGAAGAGAGTTACCTGTTTTTATTACATGTTGCAATCTGTCAGAGCACAAATTAAAGGCAGCAACGCAAGGCCGCCATCATGATGGTTTGACCATGGGTTGGGAATTTAGGCCTTTCTCGTGGACAACTCTTATCCATCTCATGGACCGTGTTCTATTCAATTCGCCTTTGCATCTCACCCTAATCACCAACGGATGGATAGGGTTTCTTTTAGGTAAGAATAAGTTTCCTGGCCGGAAAAAGAATTATATAAGATCGGGTCTCATGGGTTAGCATGTGAGACCCATCCTGATAGATGACACGTGACATTTATAAATCATAAAACATCTACCCACCTCCTACTTGAAATCACTTACACGTACTCTACTACGCCAAGTCCGGTTTGCAACACATGAATTTCACCAAAGCTTTGCAAAAGGAAACGCGTTGCCTTTGTTTTTGTAGTACACAAGTTTCAAGTGGACGTCGGATCAGGCGTAGGCGACAACCCGGCGATCGGAGGCGGGGCTGGCAACGCAGATATTCTTTCTCACTTCGAGCGCAAGACACGGCATGTGCGGCGTGCGGCGTGCGGCCAGCCGCTCCCGTCCGTTGCAGCTCCGCGGCAAGACACAAAGGCAGGCCGGCAGGCGGGTCACGTATAGGCCGGGACGACAGGTGATCATTGCACGGATGCGTTCCGCATCGCGTGGCGAAGCAAGCCTTCAGCCTTGCCCTCGCCGCGGTCGCGTCGGGGGTCGTGTCACGGCAAAGGGACGACGGCCGGGGCCACGGGGAATCCTCTCACAGTAAGAGCATCTACAACCAAAACAGCAAATTTGATCCTTCAAAAATTCACGGATGCGTTCGGAGTGTCTGAAGATAATGACCGATCATGTCTTAAATTTACTTCTCTGCATTCAGATACCTCATATATTATAAACTTTAAATCCGTAACAAAGCACACAAACGATTTCCAATATAGTAGCATAGCTACTCCACGCTAGCTTAAACTAGGCTTCAACGTCGGAGGTGTCCACAACGACTGTGCTAGGTGCCGGGTAGATGGGCTCGTAGAAGGGCTATGACTCCTCCTTCTTCTTCTCATTCATAAACTCAAGCATCTCATCGACATCCACGACGTGCTCCGCCTCCGTCATCTACTGCACACGACGGCGCTTGGCCTCCGCCACCGATTCTGATTAGAGGAAATTAAACATCGCCTGCTGCTCCGCCTGCAGATCTGCGTCTTTAGTGTCCCCCACGTCCTCCTCCTACTCCTCCTCCTCCGTGTCCTCCGCGTCCTCGTCCTTCTCCTCACCCACCAAGTCCTCCGCATCCACGTCGTCCGAAGGTAGGGCTTCACGCCTTGCCTGAATCTGCTCAGGGAATTACAGCCGGCGCTCCGGCGCTAGATATGGGTAGCTCCTTACCCGGCGGCGTGGGGGCACATTATACCTGGCCATCAATCGGGCCAGGCCTAACCAAGCCTGATGAGAAAAACCCAGGCCCGGGCCCGGCATGTCAGCATAAAAGCCCACCGGGCCTCTGGCCGGGCCTCTTCGTTAATGTGCTAATATGGCGGGCCCGGCCCGAGCCCGACCTGTGGATAAGGTCGGGTCGGGCCGACCGGGCCGGGCTGCCCATGGCCAGGTTTACGGCACATCGAGTGGAAAGTGGCGGCGACGGCGGGTGGGAGAGGAGATGCGGATGGGTACGGTTTCGGTGTTGATGGTCGGCTTAAATATCCGTCCTAGGGCACTATGCGGCCCGCTGGAGCGGCGCCACGCGGCGACGAGTTTCGAGCCGCCGGGTTTTGGATTGTTTTCGTGTGGGACCCGGTCGTCAGTCCGACGTGACGGGCACGCCCGGGCGCCCCCCATATCTACCCTACATTTTGGGGTGGATATAAGGGGTATCGGTCAGTCCAGGTATTTGAGGCTCGTTTGAGGAGCCCGTCTTGGTCGCTTTTTTGTAACCGGGCAGTCGATTCGAGCGTACGAGACGAGTTTGGAGCGTATTGGATCAATCCTCGTAATAATACTCCCTCTGTGCCAAAATGTAAAATATTTTTTTAATTTTTCATAGGGCATAAAAAACTTTACTAATGGAGTAAGGGCCACCACCGACCCTTAAATCACTCGCAACCGTCTGAACTGCACGGTCTAAATGTGTTTTGCCATCCAACGGGGTCATACATCCGTCTGCCAATCAGTCCGGACGCACTTTCCCCCGCAGATCGGAAACAAATTGGGGCGTTGCGGGCGTCCGAACTGCTGCCACGCCCGCATTTGACTAACCTTACCCACCAAAAACCCTTCCATGCCCACGCGCTTTCCAACCCAAAGTTAGTTGCCTGCATTCACGCCGCTGTAGAGCGGCCGCTCCGCACTCACGTCTGCCCAGAGCAGACGTGACCCTTCGCTAGCGTCGGCATTGAAACACCTCGCCTTCCAAGGGCGTTGCCCATGCCGCGTCCCTGATCTCCGTGCTTGTTCAGTGCCATAGAGACGTTTACCAGACGGGACTAGACGGACATCTACCACGCACGTTCAATACTAGTCCCTTCATCAGCTGCCATTCAACAGACTCGTCGACCGAGAAACCAATTCCGGCTCCCGCGCATTGATGCACCCGGGCGCTTGGCCTCACTGGCATCCACTATTTAAGGTGGCCACACCCGGCGAACAACACACCACAACCCCATCCGCTCCACGTCTTCCTTCCTTCCGTGCACCACACCCGCCATGACCGCGAGCGCGGACGCCCTGCGGGAGGGCCTGTCAACGGAGGTGAAGCACGAGGTCACTGCCCATGCGGCTGCGTGGCAGAACCGTCGTGCCAGGCGGATCGAGGCCGACATGCTGGCCAGCTCCTCCGAGGTCTTCGACGAAGACGAGCCCACGATGAAGACGGGTTCCGACGACGACTCAGCATCGGAGCCCGCACCAGTGCATCACGGCTTGGCCATGGAGCAGGCGCGAGCGCTCATCAACGCCGCCATGGTGGTGGAGCAGTTTCCGACGACACCTTTGTTATTGTTCCGGCAGGCGCAGGAGGAGGAGTGGTACAACTTGATCCTCCTCGAGCAGCACCTGTTGGCGCAGGGCCAGAGCTATGGCACGCAAGCGAGCAAGGAAACCGTGGTGACCATGGACACGGTGAACCCCAACTTCGTCCTCGAGCATCAGGCGCTCTATGAGGCCGCCCGCGCTCAAGCCGCCGCTCGTAACGCGCAGGCGGCACACCTGGACACGAACACGGAGGCGGCGCTGGTTGTGCAGGCGATCGCGGACCAGAATGTCGTCAATTGCGCGTCCTACGCACCGCCGAACATTGTTTGGCCACGCCGGTGGGACGACGACAGGGTCGGTCCCTCCATTTCCATCGTGGACCTCACATCCACCGGCAACGGACAGGTCGCTCACTCCTCCGAGGATGAGTAGAGCATGGGAGGCGGCAGGGCCTTGTGTCCCAAATGGGCCAGTCCGTCTCCTTTGTTCTACTCTTTCTCGCGGGAGACCGCGGCTTCACTTCACGGGTCTTATCCCGCCTCTCATGAAGACGGCGGATGGAGTGCTCCGCTTTGTATGAATACAATCCAGTTTGCGTGAATTTCGTTTCATTTGTTTAGACTTTGTTTTTTATTATGTATGCGGATAGTATTGGATTAGCGCCTCCCGCATCCGTGTTCACGAACTGGTCTTTTTATTCATGGACGGATGTGGTGTTCAGTTTGCGGGTGAGATGCCCTAACTGCCAATATGATCATTGTCACTTGCGCTGAGGCAATATATGATCATTGCACGGACGCGTCGGGCGTCGCGGGGCAAAGCTTGTCCTCGCTGCCGTCATATCCTAGGTCGTGTCACGGCAAAGGGACGACGGAGTACTCTCGCTCACGACCTCCCAAACGACCGTCGGTCGATATCACGGCAAAGGGACGACGGAGCAATCAGGGAGGACGTACCGAGTTAGAGCTGCAGCAATTCGATGCGCTCCGAGGACGAACTCGTGTGATTACTACTGGTAATAATAATAATTATTGCGCGATGAAGATACAGTTACGTGCGGTTATCTTGGACCGGCGGCTTGGTTCGGACTGAATCCAATCCAGTTTTGTAACGACAGGTTGACACTTTCAGGTCACGGCTCTGACAAACAGTCACGGACTGCTGATTAACAGGCACGGCAGCATTTCGAGTCAGCTTAAGCAGCCGTCATGGCACAAGTGGAGACATTTCGGCCGCAAGAAAATGGAAAGAAGAAGAAGAAGAAGAAGAAGAAGAATGTTTTCTTGTGCATCTCAACCTAATTAATCACCACCGGGCAGGGCAGGGTTCTTATCTTAGGTGAGAAATAATCCCCCGGCTGGGTCCCTGATTAGCACCCTTCCTCTGGCCCTGGACAACAAGTTGTGAACTCCCTAATAATGTACTGTGCAAAATACAAAAGACAAACCGGCGATCGTTGGGAAATATTCTTCTCCGTTTGAGAGCTACGACACGGCATGTGCGGAGAAACGCCAAGAGGCAGGCGCATCACGTCGAGACGATCATTGCACGGAAGCCTTCCGCGTTGCGTCGCGAAAGAGGAAGAGGTAATATCATCGGAAGTCATATAACTTGCTCTATATGTTCAGTTTGGTGCTAAAACTTCAAAAATACGGATTTGTGGTCATCCAACTTGCGTTCTGATGCAAATACGGTCACAAAGCGTGTACGCGGGCGTTTTCGCCGCTTGCGTGACGTGCCACACATGCATGGCCCCACTGTCAATGACTGTTGGTGGCGGAGCCATTAGGTGTGACATGTGTGACGTCTTTTTTGCAGAAACAACTCTAGCTTTTTTATAATACGGCTGTATAATTCATACCCACGTAATAATTATAGCTGTATAATTCATTCGCACATAGGTCTTACTTGACAGTCAGCCTACTCTTTCTACCTTTATGTGGGACCCACCTGCTAGTGGACGTGAGAAAGATTTGTAGATTTAAAAATTAATCAGGCCATCTGGATTTGAACCAGCAACTCATCACTCCAGTCTCACGTGCTAACTAGCATACTGGACATGCTTTGCTGTCTGGTACCAAGGTACATACGCTGTTATATTGTTCAACCCGACAAATAAATTCTTTTTTGGCCGGGACAACCATATATTCAAGCATATAAAAAGACAAATAATATTAGCAATAAGCTTGCTCTAATATCAAGTTATCTAAACGGATTTAGAGGGTGCGCAATTTTTGTTTTCATTCCCCTCAATATTTTTATGGTTAATTTGAACTCGTATGTCAAAATGGACTTGGATCACTTAAAATTAAAATTCCAGTTTTGTACCGCGGCAGGTTAGTTTTCTTCACACCTCTAGGTCTAGAATTCAAATCATGAGGCACAAACATTTTGATTATTTTTGTACCGAATATGTTTTTTTGGCAAAAATATGACCTACACAAGATTCAAACCTGGGCCAGTTGCTAGCTAATTAACGGACTAACATCAGGATAAAAATGATATATTCATTATGTGTTATATTTTATTTTATCTAGGCTTTTTAATTTTAAATCATTTGAATTCAAACAAAAAAATTGTTGATTTGTCTCAAAGATTTTGTGGCCATATCGAGGATGAGCGAAATTTTTGCCATTTTGAAATTCGTACTGGTTCATGTGCCTAAGGAGAAACATATAATTTTATGTATTGGCAACGACAACTACTTGAGGATCAGCGGATTTTTTTCGCCGGAATTTATTCAAATGGATTTTGAATTCAAAAGTTTTTGGCATTAAAATATATAAATTGAAACTAGAAAAAAAACAAAGCTTGGGAACGTTACAGTAATTAGTAGTGCGCATCCAGTAAGTGGCCCCAGCTTGCAAGTTTGTGAAAATATCAGCTAAACCCTGTTTTTCGCTATAAAATGAAGTAAGGTATATTTGTTTAAACACGTGCTTGGTGCAGTGGTTGGCACAGGCATTTGCATGCATGGCGTAGCGAATTCGAGCCCTGCGCGGCCTTTTTGTTTCTCATATCTCTGTCAAGCGTTACGTGCGCATGAATTTTTTATTTATCATTTCTCTCTCAAGTGGAAACGCATGCTGATGAGGAGGTTTCTATGCAATTAAATACAAAACAGGGGCGTTTCTGCAAAAAATGGTTCCTGTCACTTACAGTGGGCCATAGCCATGTTGGCACGTCACGTAAGCACGGGATAACGTCCGATACGGATAAAGTGACCGTATTTGCACGAAAACGCAAGTTGGATGACCACAAATCTGTATTTTTTAAGTTCTAACACCAAACTGAACATACAGCGCAAGTTCTATGACCTCTGTTGATATTACCTCAAAGAGGAAGGGGCCACTAGAACCTTGTCCTCACCGCCGTCATATCAAAGATCGTGTCACGGCAAAGAGACGACAGCGGCCGGGGCCCGGTAGGTACCCTCGCACGCCCTCCATCTGTCGAGATCGCGACGGCAAAGCGATCAGGGAGGACGCAGTTTAGAGCTGCGGCAATCCCCCAAAAAACGAACTCGTCCGACAGTCATTACCAAACGATAGTGATGCGTGCAGCTAACATTCCAAGTCACAGCTCGTGACAATCACGGACTGCAACCTAACAAACAATGTGCCATTTCGACCGAAACAGTTGGCGTCGTGTAACCAGCCGCCCTGCCATTGGATTGCAACTCGCAAGAAAAAATGGTCGCTGAACCTGTTCTCAGAATTTGTCAGTACATTTCTTTCTTGCGCTCTCGGCCTCTCATGGTACAACACGGCGACGAGGACCCATGATCTGGTGGTGTTTGCAGGCCAAGCAGGGCTACTTCTTGATCTTCTTATCATTCCTGCCCCTCTTCCGCTGCTCCCGCCTCTCCTCTGAGTAGTTCTTCTTCACCAGCATCTTGTGCATCGAGACTCTGAGGGCGGCCAGCACCGCGGCCAGCACCTCCTCCTGCTTTGAAGCATCAAGGCTTCCCTGCAGCGCCAACAGAAGCTTCTCGCCATGTGGTACTTCGCTGTCCTCCAGGATTGCAGGGTCGTGGTCAGCCGAGGCTGATAGATCCTTCTGGAACCGGGACATGATTCTGACACGGGTTAATAACTGGGATGCAGCCTGGTTCGGCATGTTTGATGCGCCCATGACGGTCCATAGAAGATCTGCCGAGGAGCTGTAGGCTAAGCTAGTGGGAATGTAGCTCTTTTCCATTGTAATCACCTGCAAGCAGACATAAGGCATAAGTTTGTTAACATCGTATGAAATAGGTGGATGATTTGTAAGCAACTTTGCAGACAAGAGATTATTAGATTGCGAGTCAACACAACAAAAACGGGCAGTGCACACAACCAAAACACAGCTCGCCTTTGCAATAACATGATGATGCCAAGAGCTTGTTGACACGTGGAGGATGCACACACCCAAAATTACCAGTAAGCAGATTGAGGATGCATCAAGATGACAAGAGATATGTGTTAACCATCAAATCTTCCAATTTATCTGACTAGTTACTAATTAGCAGGCCTGGTAAAACTGCCCCAGATCATTCTTAACTAGATTCACTAACAAACTGCAACATACAGTCTATTGGTCAGGTGGGGCAGAGGAACTAGCAATAGCCATAGCAACCAGCCCAACTGATGGATTGTTAGCCATATCACGTAACCCTTTTAGTTAAAAGTGTTATACAAGATTGTTAGGCCTTAGGATACAGTCTATTTAAGGGATTTGACTGAATCTTTCACTAGCAGGCAACACCAAAGACAAAAGAAGTACATCCCTCTGCTGTCACGTCCTGGCCCTCAGTACAGTAGTTAACAGAACGAGCTCAGGCTTATCACATACTCCCTCTGTAAAGAAATATAAGAGCATTTAGATCACTACTTTAGTGATCTAACAGTCTTATATTTCTTTACGGAGGGAGTACTTGTATCAGTTATTTTAACTGCTAAGGCATGTGCTAGGCTTCGTAGCTAGTGAAATAAGTACTGTATGACATAACTAGCTACAGGCTATACCTCCAAGACACTAAAGCCTTGTTCGGTTAATCCTCCTCCCAAGGGGATTGGAAAGGATTGGAGGGGATTTTGGCCTGTAGGGAATCTAATCCCCCTAAATCCCTGCCAATCCCCTTCAAATCCACCAACCGAACAAGGCCTAAACGGGTATGAAAACCTTTTCTGGAACCAAGGCCTGGCAAGTGAATGGGGTAGGCATTTAGCATTCAAGAAATCAACACCAAGCTATTGATCAGCATAAGACTAACTACTAGAAATATCATTTTAAAACAAGATTCTGTTGATGCTCTTGTATCTGAATCAGTTGCCATGAAAAACATTCTCAATAAAGTTGCCCAGAAAAACATGAAAATTGCTTGCCAAAGATATGTACCTTTCAATATAAAAAAAAGAAGAAGAAGAGAGATGTACCTTTAGAAAAGATAACTTCTTTGCTACGAGATCACATGCTAAGAGCATTATGCCATTCAAACTGCAGTGCTTAAAAAGAACCCCAAGTTACTGACGAAATAAACTTCACTACATGTTGAACAGACAACCGTCACTCAATCTTACCTTTGAATAGCTACAGCAACCAGTGAGTCATCATTTGTCACACACAAGTCTGCAATGGCTAGATTGCTATCTTCAGTTTCATCTGACTGTTCTCCCACCTGCAAGTAGTTTTAAGAACTAATTAGCTACAGGAAAACTTGTAATTTTGTGAACAGACATAAAGCTTGAGACAATATTTTCCAGCTTTTACCTTGTCTTTGACTTCATATGTATCAAGGAGGCAGCCATTTATGTAGTCCCATAACCGAACCTTAAACAGATAAAAGGGAACAACATCATGAGAAATTTTAGCTAAGTTTATAGCGACAACAAGTCAGATTCTAAACTGAATATGTACACACAGTGGAATCACCGCCTCCAGATAATAGAAAGCTTGATCCTCCTGAAAGGCTTGTGAAGGCAATGGAAGAAACAAATCTGCATGGGTAGTCACCTCAATTATCAAATACATTAACCACCATGTTGCAACATTTAGCTGTGAAACTACAGCAACTGGGATCATGATCAACAAAAATTCAAAGTCATGTATATATAGTAGGAAAATGAACTGTAAAAAATGAACAAAAAGATGACAAAGTGAACTGAACATACTCTGTATGTCCAAGGCAAAAGCTCTGTATTTGGGGAGCCCCTTTTACAGGATCCTTTGGGAATGATGTAACCTACAAAAATAATTACATGAGTAAGATGAATAACTCAGAATTATGCCCCACCAAGGCAATTACTGTGAAGTACAGAAGTTCCATACTCGGATTTTGAAGTCCCGATCAGCAGTGGCAATGAACCGTCCATCTGGTGAGAATTTCTACGTTCACAAATAAATGAAATAAGTAAGCAAGGTTATATTCAACATGAACAGAAAAAAACACTGAACTGTGACAGTGACAGTCCGACATACTACACTTGATTTGTCAACAGGCTTACTAATTAATATATAGGAGGCAAAAATAAATCCACGTGGTGCATAAGGTAAAATCTATCCATACCATGCTAGTAATAATACTGCAGTAGTGACCATAAATTGAGACAGGTTTGTTATCAGATGACACCTGCCCTTCGCCATGTTCCCCCACAGTAACTAACCAAATGACACCAAATTTATCTGCAAATGTCACATACAGGCCATCTTTGCTAATAGCAACTGCGCTAACCCTCTTTTCAGAAGTTCTGCAGAAACGAAAATATTGCAAAATAAATCATATGTATGCTCGACAGATTTAGTAGTGTTAAGAACAACACAACAATAAACATATGCACTCTTAAACACCAAGTTCATTGCAATTATCGACTGAATACAAACAAAATAATAGGCTGCTAATCGAAGATAAGGAGAGGGTTCTCATACACCACATAACAAATCGACACTAATATACTGAATACATGCAAAATTACAAGTCCACTATTTTGGTGCCTTCATCGTGTTAGAAAGATTGGAAAAAAAGCAGCACTCACATGGTCTGGATGCAGCGCCATGAGTCAGTCTTCCAGATCTTCACAAGCTTATCATCACCGGCAGATGCGAACAAGGCACCATCAGCACTAAACGAAATTGCTCTAATAGCATCCGAATGAGAACAACCACCAGAATCATCTGACAATGAAACTGCACAGCCGCCCCTGGATGCACAAAACAAATCATCATTTGCATTGCTCATCAAGCAAATTGCATTAAAAATAGAACTTTACAATGAGAGATAAGTATATGTATTAGATAGTACAAAACTAAGCACCTGAGCTCTTATAAAAGAAGACAACTGCAGCGTTTTACACATCTAAAAGACATATGAAACCAAACTACTGTCGGTACAAGATAAGCGCCTAGCTCGGCTCAAAGGCGCATTGCCCACAATCTCCACCAAAATCTAGCAATACTGTAGTCGAAACACGAACTTCGCTACACACAGGACCCGACCGAGATTATGCAGGAAGCCGCACCGGAGGCGAGGAGATTAATCCTTACTTGAGATCGAACACGCGGAGCTCGGGCCCGACGGCGACGGCGACGGAGTTGCCGAGCGGGTGGGCGGCGACGAGCGCCGGCGCGAACTCGCCGGCGCCGCTCACCTCCGCCTCCTCGACCGCGGCGTCCTCCATGGCGGCAAGCAGCGGCGAGCGTGGATTTGCTGTCGGGTTCGAATCGAGCGCGAGGGGCGGGAGGCGGGGAGGGAGCTCGGGAGTGGGGAAATTGCTAGGGTTTATGGCTGGCTCTTCGTGGGACCTGGTGGCCAGTGTCACGTAGGAGTTCTATTTTTCTTTTTCTGAGGGAATCGTTAGAGAGTGTGTGGATTGAAGTTGTTGAACCTCGGGATGTAGATTGAGCCCAGAACCCATAATTTACTGGGCCTCACCAATGACAGGCAAGGCCTAGTGGAGAATCTTGGGCATGCTTGGTTCAATGCGCGAGTTGGCGGATCCTATTTAGCGCTTCAGGCGCCGGTTACTAGTATTTTTGCAAACCGGCGTTTGAAGCTGCTCCTTCACGCACGACTCCCTCTTCAAGCTGGGCTGGCTCATTAACTATTTTTTCTTTCTGTTTTCTCTACTTACTTAAAATGAATGTAAGGTTCCCTTTCTTCACACCACCACTTTGTCCAACCTTTCATGTATATGATAGTTAATCACCTTAATTTATTTACCTTCTGAATCAATTTTATTTTAATTTACTTACCAAATTTCTAATGAAAATATAAGGTAATTCACGGTCAGAATTTGATGAACATTTATTTATACAATCGCATTATTATTAACATATAAATCACAAGCTAACATACTAGAATATTTATATTCCATTGCAATGTATAAGCATTGTTCTAGTTAAAGGTGTGCCTAATGGGATTGAACCCGCGACTTGTACGTCCAGATACAAACGGCCTAACCACCAGGACAACACACCACTTGTGGCTAGGGACTTCTTTTTTTATTTTTATTCTTTCTACAGTTCACGGAAGCCCCGATATTGGGAAGCTTTTAAGCCACTTTTTCCTTTTTTCATTCCGTTTTTAATGTTGGATCTGTTTTTGTGTGGTTTTTTCTTTCTTTTTCCCTTTTTCTTTATATTATTTTTAAAATGCATGATCTTTTCAAATTCAATGAACTTTTTTTCAAATTAGATGAATGTTTTAAATCCTAAGACTTTTTTTCAAAATCCTTGATTTTTTAAAAAATCAATGAACTTTTTCTGAAATTCAATGAACTTTTTTCCGATTTCAATGAACTTTATTTTTCAAATTCAATGAACTTTTATCCAAATCGATGAACTTTTTTAATCAAATTTGATGGAAATTTTCTCAAACGAAATGAATTTTCATTTATTTCCAAATCTATGAACCTTTTCCGATTTTGATGAACTCTTTCTCAAAATCGATGATTGTTTTTCAAATTCGATGTTTTAAAAAAAATCAATGAACTTATAAAAACATATTTTCCTTTTTTACAAAAGTAAAAATGGTTGACTTTTGATCAAGAGCTTACTCGTAATGCCGACCAATTAACCTGATTATTTGTAGACACCAATGACCCTTTGTAGACCCGAGCAATCTGAATGGTCGATGAAACAATGAGCGAGTAAGGCCCAGAGACACTCACTGTTGGCGCCAGGAAGCTGTTCGCGCGCTTAAGGCGCCGAACAGGAGCTCCCCTAAGACTTTGCTAGTATTGACAAATCATTTTTTTGCAAGAAGACAAATCAATACTATTTAGCAAAACTAAAAGTTTTCCAACATTTGGCAATTTAATTTGATGGCATAGAAACATTGGGAGCCAGTCCAAGGCCTCAAACAAGGCAGCCGCCGAATACACATGATGTCTACACCACTCGACTTGTATGGGCACGACATTTTTTTCTATTTAATTTTTCTTTCGTTCTCATTTAATATTTCTTATATTGATTCTTGTATTTATTTGTGTGTTCATTTCCTTTGTGATATTTTATATATTTTCTCCATTTTTCTTTTTGTTTTTTGTTTTACTTTATATGATTAGTTTGATTTAAGTTATCTATTTTTACTTCTTAAAACCCCCTTTTATTTTTTCTAAATTTCCTATCCTTCAGATACATGAACATTATTTTTAGATAAACAAACAGTTTTTTTTGGCATTCATGATTTTTTAAAATAAAGAAATGATTACTCTCAAATAACTTAATGTTTTTAAAATACACTACATTTTTTGGGTGTCGTGGATTTTTTTTGGGAACAAATGAACAATTTAAACATATATTAGATGAAAGGTAGGTTGATATGGCACCAAATATTTTTGTGATTTTACTGAAGTTTTTTTTGTTGTGAATAGTGATTTTACTGAAGTTATTCCTAAAAGTAGGCTAAAGATGTTTTAGATGTTGGACTTCTTTTAGCACCATACATTTTTACAGAGTTGGTGAAACGTATTTGAGGAAAAACTTATTATATGAAGCGTAGTTTAGATAGTACTCTCTCCGTCCGAAAATACTTTTCATCAAAATGAATAAAAGGGGATGTATCTAGAATTCGTTTTGAAAATGAAAAGTATTTTCGGATGGAGGGAGTATATCATAGACTCACTTTGTAACCAAACACAATTTACAAATCATTCTTTTTAATTTCTAAAAATATAAACATAGATAGATATATTTTTTGGTTGCATGCACATGTATATTATAGCTTTAGAATAAAGCAAACCCATTTTTTTATTCTACAGCCACTCGAGGATTGGAAGAATGTTGGGAGGCAAATGTGAAGATATAGACCATTTCTTCAATGATAAAAAAAATACTTTGACTAACAGCGACATTTATCAATTGATTTTTTTTCATTTTAATTTGCCCCAAATACTTTATTTAGTTAAGAAATGTGCAAAGTAGTGTGGTGTGATAAAGAACTGAGTGTTAAGTTTTCTTTCATAATATGAGAGTGAAGTTTTCAACCTGCTTTATTGCTCAAAAGCAGGCTTCTTTTTTTGCATGGTTGCGTCGGACTTTGAGATGGGAATATGTACGGAGAAACTAGAGAATACCCCGCTCGTTGCTGCGGGAATTGATGGAAAAAAACTTGCGTTGATAACATGAGAATGAAAATTAAATATACATATATGAAATATTTTATTTGATTATGTATAGTTGTAAAATGTTTACTGAATATAGGTAGAATAATTGAATGGAAAACATTTTCCCATGCATGGTTGAATGTCGTGGTGGGTCTTTTCCCATGCATAATTGCATGTTGAGGTGAACCTTATCCCCTTCATAATTCTATGATGAGGTGACATGGTTGCATATTGAGATAAATATAAATTAGTGGGGATGACTTTCTTAGGTATATAGGATCAGGATAAATGATACATGGATGTAGTATCGGTATGAAAACATGAACACTTGCCAAGATTTGTGCAAAATGATGACCCTTTTGTGTACCTTGAAAAACAAGAATATCCCTACATATACATGGTGGTGACGAGAGGACAGGCGACTCACGACTCACACACGCGAGCCTCGATCTGGCGCCGCCGCTGCCACCCAACGCCGGATCCCTCCTCCACTGCCACCTTCCCGCCAACGCATCTTCCTCCCCAGCCGCACCTTCCTCTCCTCGTCGTCGCCCGAGGTGCCCTTCGGCGAAGTCCGGATGGCTCTGGGGAAGGCGGCGGCGAGGCCCTTTTCTAGCTGATCGGTGTAGCGACCGTGATCCATGGATCCGGGGCGGCGGCCCCATGAAGAGGTGGCGGCGTCCTCATCGGGACGGTGCCACAGCGGCATCGGGGCAGATCAGATCTGACCTCAATTTCGGCGGTGGAATGGTGGGCCTGGCCTCCTGTCAAATCTGATCCGGCTGGTGTAGCCTGCTCCATGCGCGACGACGGTGATCGGTGGCTGCACATGATGCTGGATGGAGGGCCTTCGAGCGGATCTGGGTGAAAACCCTACTCTTGGCACGTTGCCAAGGTCGGCGATGGTGGTGTTTTTCTGCGCCGTCCCCTTCTTGATGGCATCGTCGTGGAGAAGCTCTAGACCCCTATCCGCTACCACGGGGGGAAACTCTAGATTAGTCGATCGGATGACGGTGGCGCTCACGTGTCGTACCCCTCTCGAGGGCGTCATTCTTGGATGTGTGCATAGACTCGAGGGACCAGTGGATGGCATCTGCAGTGGAGCGGAGTTCACCGTGATGCATCAACGTCATGGAGTCTCAGCGGCGAGGCGCATCAAAGTCTCAACGACGGATGCGTGATGATGAATGCGCGTAGGAAGGAGGTGATGTCTGGCTCCATGGGGGCGTCGACGGCGGGCCTGGAAAGGGCGACTTATCAGTACCTGCTTTGAAGATGAATTGATGGAAGACGGCGGCGACGACATATGAGTGCGTCGGACCGGTTTGTGCCCCAGACCCAGTATGTGACTTGGTCGGAGCCTCCGGCTTTAGATGTTAGACTAGGTGAGAAGTCCGGGTATTCGGCTCACACTTTCTACACCTCTTCATCAATGGATAGAAGTAGAGACAGATGTTGCCAAGATGATGGCTTCAGATGTATTGATGTATTACTTTATAAGGTCTTTGTGAATAATTAATATAAATGGTTGCATGCATCTTCAAGATGTAGAGGCCGAGGGCCATCCTCCTTTTTTTTAAAGAACCCTTGAAAAACAAGAGATGAATTATGAGTATACCAACTATAAACACTCATTTTTTCGTAAGGTTCACAAATGATCTTTGTTTTGTATATACCTTGGTACCCTCATTATTCTAACGTTTTAATCGTGTAACTTTGAACTCAAACACCTTGACAGCACAGTGTGCCCGCACTAAGCCGCGGTGATATTTTAAAGCCGGTTAGTCCAGTCATTTCATCAATCGAAAGTAGAAATATCTTTTATCTTGTCCGTGTCCACCGTTAGCTTTGTTGGTTTCTACACAGAAAGAAGATATCCAGCCGGTGAGTTCAGTTCCATCCATCATTCAGAAACAAATATCACGAATATGTGTAATGAACACGTCAGCTTTGTTAGTTCCCACACAGGAAGAAGATATCCACATCCACGGATCCACCCACTCAAAAAGAAAAGAAAGAAGAAGATATCCATGAGAGGACGTGAGAGCGTTCCTGACGAGCGGACGTAGAAGCCTGCTCGACCATACGAACCGCGATGCGATAAGAGGCGACAGGGCGTCCGTGGGCGGCCAATGGCGCGCCGGAGACACGCATGGGAGCGGCGCCCACGGCCATGCCGCGCTCTCCAAGGTGCCTATACCGAGTGAGGCCGGTGTGTCCCTCCCGCGCATGTCGATCACATGATGGAAAGACTAGCTCGGACACGACACGACATGGTATGCGTCCACCGTCCACGTATCGATCGATATATCCAATCCCCCAGACGGCCAGACATGATGCATGCATGCACTCGGGACAGCGTTTGTTGGCAGCACCCACCCGCCCTGCCGACGTTCGGTCGATGGCTCGGCTCGGCTGATACATACCTCTGATCGGTAAAAGGTGGGAGGATTGATCATCGATCGAGATGGGTGGCGGGATAGAAGTGGAGTAGAACCGATCGACCAACACGGCATCCACAACGATCGACGCGCCGCGTCTTGCCTCTTTGCGCATGTACGCGAACTGTTGTTCAGCGAAGATGCTTGGCGCGGACGTGTTCGGCTAGACATACCGGCAGTCTTTGCAGGCTACTGCACAAGCATGTGGCTGTTTTAGTCTGCAAAGGAAACAAAAGCAGGGTGTATCTAGTGGGGGTTGTCGATCATATCATGTCGTCATGGAGGAGTACATGCATGTGCTGAGGATTATCATCAGAATTATCTCATAATTAGTTAGAAGAGGATAATGCTTCGTGAGAAAGGCACGGGTGACCTCACAGCATACAGGGGCGTCCGCGGAACTGACCGGTCGCACCTAATTAGCAATACCTTTAATTCATAAAAATTATGCAACTACGTAAACGATGCATTACATACATTGCCCGGCTACTACATCAGGACATGCCGTCGGACTATCAAAATTTAACATGTTCTACCTACATGCAAGCTATGTAGAAGATCATCCACGACTGTCCTTGCACTTCCCGGCGTTCTTACCGTCCTTCTCACGGAAGTAGCAGTCGAAAACACAGTATGGACCGAGTCGGATCTGCTCATCGCCGGAGCCGTCCGACCCGTCACTGTCGTCCTTCTCCTCCTTGGGGGTCAGTCCGGCCATGGCACATACCACCCGATTCAGCTCTAGGACGAGGGCACGCGTGTTCCTCCACCGTCGTTTCTTTATAATGCGGGCACGGATGGCTTGCTCCTTTGCGGCAGCGCGTGTGCCGCCACATCAGCTGCCCCTGCCACTGCCATGTCGACAACGAGTCAGGCCTCGGCGACCCTCACCCTTTCCTTCCCATAGCAGGCACACCGGTCCCTGCAGGACTCATACTCCGATGGACCGGCATGGGGAAAGATGGATTGGAAGGCTCTCGAGAGGACCGCGATGATCTAGTCCTAGAGGATCCGAGCGACATAATGGACTCGTGCGAGACAGATCCCGCCATCGGTCGGGCGCAGTCCTCCCGGGAGTAGCAGAGATACAATGCGGATGGCCAATGCCTCCTCCAACCCGACGGGACGAAACCCCAGTCGACAAATTTGGACTGGTCGGAGTCAGATCCGCTGCCCACCATGCCGGTGATGGCCGGAAATAGCCGTATGGGAGCTTGGGTGGCGGATAGGGTTTCGTCAGGGGAGCGGATGGGAACGAATATATGTGGGGTCGGGTGAGCAAGCGTGGGCTGGGTTCGACGTGGCAGATGCACCCGGGCCTCCCCATATCTGCCCCATATTTTGGCGAGATATGACGGTTGCCGGTCTGCCCGGACGTTTGAGGCCGGTTTGAAGCGCCTGTCTGGGTCGGTTTGTTTTGACCGGTCAGTGATCGAGCCGTCCACCCGGGCGTATGAGGCGCCTGGATGTAGATGCTCTAACCCTAGCTGCCACCCGTGATCCGATCCCTCTCGCAGTCGTCGGGCAAAGCCCACGTGGGCCCGACAACGAGAGAAAGGCTGCATGGAAGAGCTGGTGGGTTGATGCCGGACGGCGACAGTGATTCGTGGTCGGGCTACGGCTGTCAGCATGTGATGCTCGACGACGGTATTTGTGATCTAGCACGGTGATCTTCAATGGCAACGCGGTCTGGCTAGGCCACCGGAGAACAACGAGTCGATGTATGGTCCTCGACTATGGCGAGGCCGGCATCAGACCTAGAACTATCATGCAACGACATCGGTGATTTTTTAAGGCTTCTTAGGGAGTCTTCGAGTTTGGTTTGGGGTGGCGAGGCGGTGGTGTTGTCCCCGTATAGGAATAATGTTCTCCCTGCTCTTTCCCTATTATATTGGTGTGCTTATCAATGGCGGAGGGCATGTGGAGCTGTGTCTCTGGCAGGTCTTCTAGAATCTGGTCGGTTCAGTTATCCAATGGATCCATCTGGATGTAGTCGGTGTTCGTGGTCTTCAGAGTCTAGAAAGCAAGGGCTTTTCTTAATGACTGCTAGAGCAAAAAAGAGAGCAGTGAAAAAATAATCGCTCCAATAAGAAAAAAAACTCTCCTTATCGGAGGAGCAACCCTCCAAGTTTAGAAAGCAAGGGCTTTTCTTAACGACTGCCAGAGCAAAAAGGAGTGCAGTGAAAAAATAATCGCTCATTGACTAAGTAATAGCACAAAAGTGATATCATAGTTCCAACATATACTGCCTATAAGCTTGGCCCTAAGTTAGTTTCTATTTAAATTTGACCAAATTTAGTGAAAAAACTACATTTTGAATATAAAAAAACATACTTCATAATGAATCTATGTCCTTTGCTTCACCGGCGGGGGCCTCCTCTTTGTTAATCTATGTCGGTTAGTGCAACACCCCGGCCGGCTCCTACCGTGTAGACATCCTCAAAGTCAGAGGTAGATAGTTATCTCCGGTGCCTCAACCATAAACCCTTAGTCTCGGCCTAGGCTGTCAGAATTCCAATCTGAATTGGACCCAAATCCCTCCAGTAGGACTGCAAATTGTAGGATCCTAACTAACATAATCTTAGATCCTAGATTCTACTAGCTAGAATCATAAAATCGGCCCAACAAAGTATGGATAAATTTGTATAATAATAAAAAAGTTGTGATTCTGACAACCTTGGTCTCGGCCAAGCTTCTCCTCATCCCCACCACCATCTGGCGGGGGAAAAAAAATCATCGGAGAGTGCATACACAAAATAATCAGCTGATGAAGCCCAACAATATATAGTTGACTATAAGTGACAGCAAAACGTGCTTACCCATATGTGCCATTAGTTACTTAGTTAGCTTCCACTTGCACATTGGCAGAAGCAAGGAAAAGAACGGCCGGCATAGTGGAATATTAAGGTGTACTTAGGGAACCAGCTGGTGCCGATCTTTGCCTGTGATCTAGGGCAGAGATGAGATGAATTCCTCGGCGCACCTAGCTCCGACTTGGAAGTGATCAAGGTCAATCCACACATGATCAATTATATGTATCATCAAAGTCACGAAATAGCAATCAAAGATGGTCTATTCGAAGACTAAAGCGCGCGGAGATTTGATCATAGTCCCGAGACAAATTAAATTGGACGACACAAAGAGCTGGACGAAATGTTCTTCTTCTGTTCCCTTCCCGCCAGGGCAAATTAAACCAGGCGAGGAACAAGTAGTTCACTAGGGTACGTAGAACCTGATGAGAACAGGAGCAGCTAGCATAGTGTAAACGTGGCAAAAATATCAGGCAACACGGCATGCACCTGGTGGATGTGTCACCTGGCCGGCCGGTGAGGCGGGGTACGTGAGTCCAAGCAACAAAACAAACTGTTCTTCGCTCGGGTCGCGGTCGCCATGACAGCGCGCGAGAGCGGAGGTGCCCTGGGCCTCCCAAACGATATATAAACGAACCTGCTGCTGTCTGCACACACCACACAAAGCACAGCACGAAAAGCACAACAGAACCTGATTCTTCTTCTTCTTCTTCTTCTTCTTCTTCTTTCAGATTAACCAGTCCAAGAAGAAGAGCCCGCCGTCGTTTTCTATGTAATAATCCAACTTTCTAAAGTTAGACATGGAGGCGGTGGAGCCGGCGGTGGTGGTGAGCTGCGATTGCTGCGGCCTGGAGGAGGAGTGCACCGGCGAGTACATCGGCGGCGTGAGGGCCTACTTCGGGGGCCGGTGGCTGTGCGGGCTTTGCTCCGAGTCCGTCAAGTACGAGGCCAGCCGCAGCAAGCGCGCCGCGGCCATGGGCGTGGAGGAGGCCGTGCGGGCGCACATGGCCTTCTGCCGCATGTTCAGGCGCGGCGGCCCCGCGGAGCGCGTGGCCAAGGGCATGTGCCAGATGCTTAGGCGCGCCGCGTGCGAGAAGCACCGGGCCACCTCATCGTCCTCGTCGCGGCGGACATCGCCGGCGACGGCGGCGTCAGCGTCCGGGCACCACCGCGCCTCGGTGCCGTCCGCCTGAGTTGATGCCTGCTTCTTGCGACGAGGTGATGCTTCGGCACAATCTAGCTAGCTACTGTATATGCCTATATGCATGCGATGTAATAGTATATTTTGTTTTGAATCTATTCCGGAAACTACACACGAGTGTTTGATGGTGTACTATATAATGTACGAGGTTAAAGCTCATTTAATCTTCACATGAGGATCTTGATCTACCCAACGACCGAGCAGCTGTTCTTGGCCCAAATCCTTTCGAGGTGTAATCATATACAGATATACTCCGACTGGTGCAGTGCATCGATCGATCTGCTTGAGAGTGCTTTCCTCTTCGTTGCGGTTCCCCGTCCGTCAGAATTATCTTGCGCTTGTTATGCATAGTTTCTTTTCTTTTCTTTTTGTTTCTTTGCGCACCGGCCTCAGTTTTCGACCCGATCGACGAGAAGGCGCCATGGCCGGGCCCGTTTGCCTTCGCCTTCGCCGTCTGTTGCTTTCGCTATCCTCGCCCTCAATACACGTGCAGAAACATGAGAGGTTGATACTGCTAGTGCATGCTCACCCGTGGAGAATTTTGTTTAGATAATGGATGGAAGAAAACTTCTCCCGTGGAGAATCAAATGTGAGTCACCCGAAGATTTGTGTCCACTGCAAGTTTGTCTGACAGACGTACGTCCTGAGTACAAAAGCTCTGGCATGCATCCTAGCTTGACACCAAGCTAACTACTCCACCCGTCCAATAATGTAAGACGATTTTGACAATAGCGTAGTATCAAAAAAGGTCTTACATCATAGGATGGAGGGAGTACTTTTCTGACGGATGCCAATCTAATAAATACTCCACTTAGCTTCTTTTTTGTGTCCTAGAGAAAGCGCACAGTGCAAACATGTATACATGAGCTCTTTTACAATGATTGGAGCACTACTCAGACCGCTGCCTAGTACCGACCCTCTAATTTTTGTTAGCTGTCCGATTTGTTGGAGGATTAAAAATGACTAAATTTAATTTGTTTAATTTGAGAAGGGCATAATGGTCCATGGTGAAATATTTTTTTCTACTGATCACCTCCACGACCAGAACCACATCTAATCGATCCAGGTCGAGGTCAAGTCCTCGTCCTCGCCCCCTTCACTGTCCCCGATGTGCCTGGCGAGAGGAATCAATTCACCGTCCTCGTCCTCGTCCTCCTTCCCTTCACTGTCCTCGATGTGCCCGACGACAAGAAGAAGAGTAAGGCACCACATCTGCGCCTACTGAATCGGCGGCAACACTATTAATCTAGAGGAACTCACTGCCGACCCATCCCGTCTCTTCCTGCCAGCCATCCTAAGGTATGAATTGACTTGACTCAGATTCGTAGCCTCGTCTTTCTACTTAGTTTTGTCATCATCAATTTAGGTTTCCGCAGTGCATGCAATATAATTTAGGTTTTTTCATCATCGATGCTTAGTTTAGTAGTTTTTCAACGTTGATGCTGGGTTGGCCTCACATGTACAACGGCCAAAGTTTAATATTCCACACAAGATTTCATACTGCCTTTTCATGCACTTGTTTTTAGGTGTGAGCTATTTTTCATCTACAACATGGATAAACACCAACTGTGCATTTTGTATATTATATGCAGGAAGATATGGCGGATGTAAGTGATGAGTGTATGCTCGAGTACTGTCATATTGCCAACGGGATATTTCATAGTGAGGGTGAAGGTTATAGATTCTATAACAAATATGCTCTTCAGAAAGGTTTAAGTGTGCGAAGAAGCTATATTGAGTGGGATGGATCCAATAATCATATAATTTAAGGAAAATTGCCTATAGTCATGAAGGGGTTCGTGAAGAGAAGCACATGCAGAGGAAGATGGAAGATAGAAAGAGGAGGCCATGGAATATAACTCGTGTTGGGTGTAAAGCTAAATTGGTCATTGCAAGACACGAGTAAACATGTTGGTGGTTTGTGAAGGATTTAATCGATGAACACAACCATCCTCTAGCCCTACGGGACCTTTCGTGTCTTTTGCATCCACACAGAAGAATTAGCGATGAGCAGAGAGTGGACATTGCAGACATGAAAAAAATGTGTGATCCGCAAACACCATATTCTGGATATTTTGTGCATGCAATACGGTGGATATGATCAGGTTGGATGCATGAGGAGGGACATTTACAATTTCTACCATGCTAGTAAGCAGGAATCAATCACAGCCGATGATGCTCAAACGGTGATCAGTCACATGATGGCGCGGCGAGAGCGGGATCCAGATTTTTTTTTGAAGTACTTGCTTGATGAACTTGGCCATCTAAAGGGACTGTTCTGGTCTGATAGTCAATCCTAACTTGACTACGAGGCTTTCAGAGACGCTATTGTTTTTGATAGCACATACATAACATATAAGTACAATACACCATTTGTGCCGTTTGTCAGGTTGAATCACCACCGTAACACTATTATTTTTGGATGTGGTGTCATTTCTCATGAAACAAGCCAGGAATACAAGTGGATGTTGCGGACCTTTTCTGATGCCATGGGACAGAAGAATCCGATATATGTGATCACGGACAGAGACCTTGCAGTGCAGAGAGCAATCAAGGTGGTTTGGCCTGACTCAAACCCCAGGTTGTGTATATGGCACATTCAGTAGAACATTGTACGTCATCTGCATGATTCGGCGGTAAAGGAGGAACTCAAATCTTTCATATATGATTAATTTTCCATTAAAGAGCATGAGAGAAATGGATAAAATTGTTACAACAGAATAAAGTAACCAGCAAGGAGTCCTAGCTGCATGAGATGTATCAGAGGAGAAAGTTGTGGTGTTCTCCATATCTTGAAGGGTCTTGTTTCCTAGGTTTGAGCAGTAATCAGCGAAGTGAGAGCTTGAACTCTGTGCTACATACGTATCTTGAGGGTAAAATGACGTTGTTTCAAATACTAGAGCACTATGAGTGTTGCCTTGCGTTGTGACACTTGAACGAGGCTCTCTAAGACATCGAGGCCTTTAAGTCAGTTCCATTTACAGAGGAAAATGCTTCAATTATTGAGAAGCACGTCGCAAAAGTTTTCACTCCTACTTTTAAGTTGGTCTTATAGAGCATAAATGTTGTCAACAAATGAATGATCAGAGAGGTACTAGACGCATCAGATGTTACCACCTATGTTGTGTCTAAGAAGAAAAGAATGGATAAAATGTTCAAAGTGCACAGTGAGGAGCAGGAATGTCTTTTGCACCGGATTAGTTGTTCTTGTCGTAAGGTGGAATGTGCAGGCATACCATGTCCCAACATTTTGACATATTGGGAATTTTACAAGAAGAAAGACTGCCCAGGTGTTGTGTTCCCACTAGGTGGACAATGAGTGCAAAATCTACATACGCACCGACTAGAAAGAGCGAGATGTATGACTATTCGGTAAGCCTGCAAAGGTACCGTAGTTGTGGAATTTTAGTCATGCGACATGTTTCAAGGCATATGCCACTCTGATGAGGCGTATTAGCGTCTAAAGATGGTTTTGGATGCACAAGATGATATCAAGGAATCACCTATTGAACAAGATGACAGCAAGGAATCAACTAATGCTCAGAGTAATAGCATTAGGTTTGGCCCGTTGATGCCGCAATCGGCGAACCTTGATGATGATGGTTTAGATAATGTTCTGGATCCCGTGCATGTGCCAGGCCGAGGTGCACCGAAGAAAAGGCTACATGCAAAGATGAAGAATACAAGATTAGAGGGTAAATGTGGCTTTTGCAAGGGGCCACGTCACAATTGACGTAAATGCATCCAATTGTTACAGGTAGCAAATATGTCTAAATTTAATTTTTGGATGTGTTTTACTCATTAATATAGTGCATGACATTAATTATATTCTTCTGTGTAGGATCTCAAAGCAGAACTCTGATAGATATGGCTTTGTGCACACGGTCGGGGTGTATGGAATCGACGATGAACCTGATAGTGTCGTGTGCCATGTTGTATGTTTAGTATCGTGTGACGTGGTGTTTAAAATCGACTTCATCTTGTCAGTTATTTAGCGACTTGTGGATTTTTTTTATGTATTACTCAGCGAATTGGTGCTCCACTGCCCTGTAACCGTATGACTTCGAGATCTTTGGTTTAAATTTTCTATGTGACCTTTTGATGTCCAACTTTAAGAATCATGGTGTTTTTGCAAACCGAATCAGGGCCAGCATGGAGCTCGTGTAGTGTAGAAGAGAAGATTTGCAAATATATTTTATTGGAAATATGCCCTAGAGGCAATAATAACGTGGTTATTAATATATTTCCTTGTTCATGATAATCATTTATTATCTATGCTATAATTGTATTGACTGGAAACTCAAATACATGTGTGGATACATAGACAACAACATGTCCCTAGTGAGCCTCTACCGGACTAGCCCACTGATCAAAGATGGCTATGGTTTCCTAGCCATAGACATGAGTTGTCATTTGATAATGGGATCACATCATTAGGATAATGATGTGATGGACAAGACCCAAACTATAAGAATATCATATGATCGTATCAAGTTTGTTGTTATCGTTTTCTGCATGACAACTATCTGTTCCTATGACCATGAGATCATGCAACTCACTGACACCGGAGGAATACCTTGTGTGTATCAAATGTCGTAACGTAACTGGGTGACTATAAAGGTGCTCTACAGGTATCTCCGAGGGTGTCTGTTGAGTTGACATAGATCTATACTGGGATTTGTCACTCCGTATGACGGAGAGGTATCTCAGGGCCCACTCGGTAATACAATATCACAATGAGCTTGCAAGCAATGTGACTAATGAGTTGGCCATGAGATTTTATATTACAGAACGAGTAAAGAGACTTGTCGGTAACGAGATTGAACTAGGTATTGTGATACCAATGATCGAATCTCAGGCAAGTAACATACCGATAGACAAAGGGAACTGCATACGAGATTATCTGAATCCTTCACATCGAGGTTTGCCCGATAAAGATCTTCGTAGAATATGTAGGAACAAATATGGACATCCAGGACCCACTATTGGGTATTGACCGTAGAGGTGTCTCGGTCATGTCTGCATAGTTCTCGAAACCGCAGGGTCTACACACTTAACGTTTGGTGATGATATAATTAAGTATAGTTGAGTTGTTATGGTGGTAACCGAAGGTTGTTCGGAGACTCATATGAGAACTGGGACGTGTCGAGGAACTGCAGAGTGGTCCGGAGGTGAAGATTGATATATAGGATGAAGGGCATCGGAGTCCGGAAGTGTTCTGGGGTGTACCGGGTTATCGCCGGAGAACCAAAAGGAGTTTCCGGGGCCCCGGCAAGTGTTGGGGGGCCTCATGGGCCAAGGGGAGGGAGCACACCAGCCCACTAAGGGGTTGTGCGCCCCCTCACCCCATCCCACGCCACCAGGAAGGATGGTGCGCCCTGAGGGAGTCCTGGACTAAGGGGTCCTCGGGCGTCCGGCCTGTTAACTATGGGCCAGACTGATGGGCTGCGAAGATACGAAGACCGAAGACTGCACCCGTGTCCGGATGGGACTCTCCTTGGCGTGGAGGGCAAGCTTGGCGACCAAACATGTATATTCCACTACAAAAAAAAGACACATCCGTGACATTTTGGGCCGAACGAAATTTTTTTCTATCATACATATGACACTTCTATGACGATAATTGTGACAAAACCTGGTATCATCATAGATGTGGTGGGCTCCTACTTCTATGACAAAAAATCATGACAGAAAATGGGCTTTTCGTCCTGGGCGGACCGGAGACACAGCTGCATGACATTCTTTGGGCCGTCCATGACGAAAAAAACCGTGGTAGAAGCGAGGGGGAGGAAAATTTCGGGGAGTTCTCGGTTACGGTGGGAGGTCGGGGGCCGAGCGATGCACATTTCTCTCGTACATGTACGCGCGTGTGTGCGAGGCGTTGGCTCTAACCGAACCCGAGCGAGGCGTTGGGCTCTATCTGAACCCGGGCGATTGCACTGCAGGCTACACGTTACTGAACTCGAGCGATCGATCGATGGCTGTTAACTGAACCCGATCGAGCGATTCCTTCGCTACTGCTGCTAACTGAAGCCGATCGATTGGATGAACTACGCGTTACTGAACCCGAGCGATCGATCGATGGCTGTTAACTGAACCCGATCGAGCGATTCCTTCGCTACTGCTGCTAACTGAAGCCGATCGATTGGATGAACAGTGAGCGTTGCGCGCGCGGGGGGGGGGGGGGATGGATGAACAGTGAGCGGTGGCGTTGCCTCTGGATGAACAGGACCCCGTGGTGTGGTGGAGGGCTGGATGAACAGTAGACGGTGGAGGGGTGCCCGTGGAGGGGTGGTTGAACAGGACCCCATGCTGTGGAGGGCTGGATGAACAGTAGACGGTGGAGGGGTGCCCGTGGAGGGGTGGTTGAACAGTAGCCGGTGGAGTAGCGCGCGGTGGAGGCTGGATGAACAGGAGCCCGCGGAGGCTGGAGGAGGTCGACAGTAGCCCGTGGAGGCTCCAGGAGGTCGACGGTGGAGATGAACAGTATCCCGTGGAGTCCCGTTTTGCGGTACGCCACACCCCTCCCGGTGAACATGACCCCCGTTTCGACCATAGCGCTCCAACACAAGTCCGTTTCGTCCGTTTTGCGGTACGCCACACCCCTCCTGAAAGCACAAGTGCTCCCTGGGTGATTTTGATAATTAATGATAACATATCTCTTGTTGGACTAATACTTTTACCTAGTATGTTTCAGACAAGTTCAACAAATTAAGTGGCATGGACTAAAGGATGTGGAACCCCTTCAAGATGCTAAGGACAAAGGATTGGCTCAAGCTTCAAGATCAAGACTCTACATTTTCTATTTTAGTGATCCAAGATCACATTGAGTCTATAGGAAAAGCCAATACTATCAAGGAGGGATGAGGTGTTGCTTGATGAGGTTCTTGCTTCATAGTGCTTAGTGATATGCTCCAAAACCCTCAACTACCTTCCCACATCCACATATGACCTAAACCAAAAGTCAAACTAGGGGGAGGGAATACTCCAGGAAAGAGTAATCTTCAAGGATCCCAGATGCTTGATGTTCAAGAGGAGAGATGCCACATGTCTTCTTGGGGGAAAGACATGTTCATATGTGCTTATTTGCATTAGCTCTGTTCATTTGTTTCTTTGAGCTCTATTTTTCTGTTCCCTATCTTCTCCCAGTATCCCATGCTAGATTCAGGGGGAGCAAGACTTCCAAGGGAAAGAAAATTCTTAAATTCATTGCATATCCTTCTCTTTGGGGACATGTCAATATCTATCGTGGTACTCTGTACTCACTCTACATGTCATCCCAGTCTTGGTACTCTTGTGGTTTCTTTTGTTTGCTCTAGCTAGTAGGTGCATCTGTGTTATCTAACCTTGTTTACACAGGCTCATCCCATCCTAGCTAACTCAACACCACAAGGTAAGTATATGCATCATAGTCATGTGTATGAGAAATTCTTGCTGATGTACATACTGTTTGCAAGGACTCATGAGCATGAAGGTACATTTCCCATATTCATATCTTTTGCCCTGATGCATATAGCCAAGATACATGTAACACATTGCCTACTCTGTCATGGTTATGCTCTCACATGCTTCTATATTCCATATTCACATGATTGCATACATGTAGGGGGAGCCTATGCTTGTTACATGTCTTTCCAAAGCTTTACTTGCTATTCTCTATATCTTTATCTAAAGCTTTGATGTATGTTGTCATCAATTACCAAAAAGGGGGAGACTGAAAGCACAAGTGCTCCCTGGTTGATTTTGATAATTAATGACAACATATCTCTTGTTGGACTAATACTTTTACCTAGTATGTTTCAGACAAGTTCAACAAATTAAGTGGCATGGACTAAAGGATGTGGAACCCCTTCAAGATGCTAAGGACAAAGGATTGGCTCAAGCTTCAAGATCAAGACTCTACATTTTCTATTTTAGTGATCCAAGATCACATTGAGTCTATAGGAAAAGCCAATACTATCAAGGAGGGATGAGGTGTTGCTTGATGAGGTTCTTGCTTCATAGTGCTTAGTGATATGCTCCAAAACCCTCAACTACCTTCCCAGATCCACATATGACCTAAACCAAAAGTCAAACTCGGCCCCACCGATTCCTTCTATCTAGAGCCATCGAGTTCAGTTGACATAGCCACTGCCAGAAACCCTAATCAAATCGGTTTCACCGATAGGGATCTCGGTCTCACCGAGATGGGATTGTAATCTCTCTGTGTATGTCCATTACCAAAATCGGTCTCACCGAGTTTGAGGAATCGGTACTACCGAGATTACAATGCAAACTCCCTTGTCAGCTTATTACCAAAATCGGTTCCACCGAGTTTGTGTAACCGGTACCACCGAGTTTGCCTGACCAACTCTCTGGTTAGCTTATTACTAAAAGCGGTCCCACCGAGTTTGTGTAATCGGTCACACCGAGATTACGTTATGCCCTAACCCTAACCATATCGGTCCTACCGAGTTACATCTCAGTCCCACCGAAAATCCTAACGGTCACTAGGTTTGCTAAATCGGTCCGACCGAGTTTCTCAATTCGGTCTCATCGAGATTGTTAAATTGTGTGTAACGGTTAGTTTTTGTGTGGAGGCTATATATACCCCTCCACCCACTCTTCATTCGTGGAGAGAGCCATCAGAACATACCTACACTTCCAATACACATTTTCTGAGAGAGAACCACCTACTCATGTGTTGAGGCCAAGATATTCCATTCCCACCATATGAATCTTGATCTCTAGCCTTCCCCAAGTTGCTTTCCACTCAAATCTTCTTTCCACCAAACCCATATCCTGTGAGAGAGAGTTGAGTGTTGGGGAGACTATCGTTTGAAGCACAAGAGCAAGGAGTTCATCATCAACACACCATTTGTTACTTCTTGGAGAGTGGTGTCTCCTAGATTGGCTAGGTGTCACTTGGGAGCCTCCGACAAAGATTGTGGAGTTGAACCAAGGAGTTTGTAAGGGCAAGGAGATCGCCTACTTCGTGAAGATCTACCGCTAGTGAGGCAAGTCCTTCATGGGCGATGGCCATGATGGAATAGACAAGGTTGCTTATTCGTGGACCCTTCATGGGTGGAGCCCTCCGTGGACTCGTGCAACCGTTACCCTTCGTGGGTTGAAGTCTCCATCAATGTGGATGTACAGTAGCACCACCTATCGGAACCACAACAAAAACATCCGTGTCTCTAATTGTGTTTGAATATTCCAAACCCTTCCCCTTACATTCTTGCAAGTTGCATGCTTTACTTTCCGCTGCTCATATACTCTTTGCATGCTTGCTTGATATGTATTGTGTTTGTTAAACTTGTGCCTAAACTCCACTTCAACTTAAGAAAATTAAAAACTGCAACTTTTGGTACTTAGTGTCTAATCACCCCCACTCTAGACACCCCTTCTTGATCCTTTCAATTGGTATCAGAGCATTGGTCTCCATTGCCTTGGTTTAAACACCTTTGGAGGAAGATGGATGAGTCTACTTTGGGGAGTCTTAGACATAGAGTGCCTATTCTTGATGGAGAATATTTTCATGAGTGGAAAAATTAAATGCTTGAGATTTTCAATGAATATCACTTGAACAAGTATATTGCTAGCCTTTGTGCACCTCATGTTGATCCCATGCATCCTACCCTTGATGAGTCAATTGACATGATTCACAATCTTAGAACCGTTAATCTTATCACTAGAGGCTTGCCTAGAAACTTGATTGGATGTTTGCCTACTCTTAATTGTGCCTACACCATATGGAAATTTCTTGAGGAACTCTTTCCAAATTATTCCTTGAGAGATCTAGATGAAATCCTCCATAAGTCTATTGCCTTGATTAAGATGAGTTCCAATGATCCCAAATTTGGTGACTGCTTATTTGAGCTTACTAATTGTCGGTGTCAAAACCGGCGGATCTCGGGTAGGGGGTCCCGAACTGTGCGTCTAGGCCGTATGGTAACAGGAGGCAGGGAACACGATGTTTTACCCAGGTTAGGGCCCTCTTGATGGAGGTAAAACCCTACGTCCTGCTTGATTAATATTGATGATATGGGTAGTACAAGAGTAGATCTACCACGAGATCAAGGAGGCTAAACCCTAGAAGCTAGCCTATGGTATGATTGCTGTCTATGGAGTTGATGAAGTCGTCCTACGGACTAAAACCCTCCGGTTTATATAGACACCGGATAGGGTTAGGGTTACATAGAGTCGGTTACAATGGTAGGAGATCTTGAATATCCGCATCGCCAAGCTTGCCTTCCACGCCAAGGAAAGTCCCATACGGACACGGGACGTAGTCTTCAATCTTGTATCTTCATAATCCAGGAGTCCGGCTGAAGGTATAGTCCGGCTACCCGAACACCCCCTAATCCAGGACTCCCTCAGTAGCCCCTGAACCAGGCTTCAATGATGACGAGTCCGGCGCGCAAATTGTCTTCGGCATTGCAAGGCGGGTTCCTCCTCCAAGTCCTTCATAAAAGATTGTAAACACCAAGAGTAGTGTCCGGCTCTGTAAAATAAGCTTCCACATATTGCCATAGAGAGAATAATATTAACACAAATCAAATCTGCTGACGTATTCTGCAGTGCGCCATCACACCACAACCAAGCCCTTTACTCGAATCGTTTTTACTTTTCCTCCCCAACATGTTTTGTGAGGCGGTTTCCTTGGCACGTCTTGTCAAAGCAGAGATCGTGTACCATTTTTACGGGATTCTCATCAATACGGACGTGGGTAACCCAACCGTGCCATTTATCACGACGCTCGGGAGGCAAGTGAGTTTTATTAGGTAGGTGGGGACGCATAACCGCATCCGCCTATATAAGGGGATAAGGATCTACCCTTTTTACCTACGCCTTCTTCCTCCCTTGCCTATCCATCCCTCGCGCACCCGAGCTCCAGCGCCCAAGCCCGCACATCCCACCTCAACCTTCTCCAGCAATGTCCGGAGCGGGAGGCAAATGGATGGTCTCCTCCGCTACGGAGGGTAAAGTAAAAAATCTAAGGAAGGCTGGATACCTGTCCAAGGACATCGCGCACTGGCTTCCCGAAGAGGGGCAGCTTATCCCCACCCCAAGGCCCCATGAGAGGGTTGTGTTTCTCCACCACTTCCTCCGCGGACTAGGTTTTCCACTCCACCCATTTGTCCAGGGGCTCATGTTCTACTATGGCCTGGATTTCCACGATCTGGCTCCAAACTTCATCCTCAACATCTCGGCGTTTATCATCGTGTGTGAGGCCTTTCTCCGCGTCTGCCCCCATTTCGGCCTCTGGCTCAAGACCTTCAACGTCAAGCCCAAGGTGGTGCGCGGCAGCCAGGCGGAGTGCGGAGGCGCTATGGCGGGCAAGATGGCCAACGTCCTATGGTTCGAGGGCTCTTTCGTGGAGACCCTAAAGGGATGGCAAGCCGGGTGGTTTTATATCACCGAGCCACATGATCCGGAATGGACCGCAGCCCCTGAGTTCCGATCCGAACCCCCACGCGGCTTATGTCCTGGAAAGAGACGGGCCTGTCGTGGGGTGACGAAAAAGAGGTGACCGGATTGCAAACATGCATCCAGTCCCTGGTGAACAAGCCAGTCCGGCTTGTTAATATAATCCAGGTTATGCTCGTCCGCCGGATCCTCCCGTGCCAACAACGGGATTTTAATTTGTGGGAGTTCGACCCGGTGCAGCACCAAACTCTCAACAGGCTCTTCGACACGACGTATGAAGACGCCTGGAGGGTGCTATTCAAGGGCGCCGAGGCTCCCGCATCCGCTTCCGAGGACCGCGGATACAGCTCGCAGCGTCACGCTAGCAAGGTATGCCATCTACACCCTTCACAGGATGTTAAGCCTTTTTTCATAGTTTGACACTATGCGGGATCTAAACTCCCTTTCCTCTAACAGGCTTGGCGGGTGATAGCCGAGCCAATTAACTGTCCGGCTCCGCTGCCCGAAGATCCAGCCCCAGCTTTACTGGTGAAGCTGCTGGCCCCGGCGCCTTATGTGGTGCCGGAGAAGAAGGTCAAGAAGAAGAAGACCATGGGGACTCGAAAGAGTGCCCGCAACGTGGTGGTGTCGGACTCGTCATCTGACGAGTCCGAGGCGCCCTCCTCCCGCGAGAACAAGGAGGAGGAAGAAGAAGACTCTCCCTCTCCAGTGGAGGGAGGAGAGAAGAGGAAGGTCGCCCCAACGGGGGAGGCCGAGGGGTCTAGAAAAAGGAAGACCCCTCCGCCGGACTACGCCCCTGACGCCGAAGAGGATGAAGAGGAATGGCCGGACAGGGCCAAGCGTCCAGCGAAATCGTAAGTGTTCAGATACCAGAGTAACTCATGATATTCCTTTTGTTGCACAGCTTCCCCTAATGTCGAATATAATCATGCAACCCGCCCCAGGCCGCACTCAACGAGTCGTCGAGCGGCTCCCTGGATTCATCAGACGTGAACTCTGTTCCGCCCGCTGTCTCCCGCCGCACTACGGATGACGCCGAAGTGGCGTCGCACCGAGCTCCAAGGCAGGAGGATGTGGTCCTGGAGGAGTCGCAAGGCGACCTCCCGGACCCCAGGAGTGAAGGGGACAAGACCCCCAGGGCTGCAAGTCCGGCCTTAAGCCGGACACCGTGCCGGAATCTTCAACGATTCCGGACCACGGTAGGCGAACTCCTTCCAAGAGGAGCAAGCCTTCTGAGCCGGCAGCCTCCGTCCAACTAGAGGCGTCGGACAATCTGCTGGAGGTGCTTGAAGGTGCCCCCATCGACGAGGAACACCGTACAATTATGAGTACGGTGATCCGGAAGGTACAGTCCGCCAAGAGCGGGCTGAATGAAGCTTGCGCTGGCCTCCTAACAGGCTTCGAGGTAAGTAAAAATATGTAAAAATATTACCGCATAGACAGTAGCCCCTGATGCTCTGTTTGGCGTTCGGAAATAAAAGCCGAATAGAGGATCTATGAAATTTCGCAGGAGTCTAATAAAGAAGTCAATATGCGTATGCAGGCTTTGCTGCTAGCCACTGCCGCACTGACTGCGGAGGTGGATACCCTAAAACAGGGACTCGAGCGGTCCGAGCAAGAGCTCGGCCGTGCCAAGCAGCAGCTCGAGGAGAAGGTAAGAAATACCTTATAAAAAGGTGCCTATAGAGAGGCGTGATTGCAAAAAATAACAGGATTGTGCTGCTTATTGTAGGGGCCACGACTGAGGTGGCGACCCTCAAGCAGGCGCTGTCCGAGGCCGAAAAGAAAACGGCCGCGGAGCGCACCGAGCGAGAGAAACTTGGGTCTCAGGTCGGCGAGGTGCAGCAAGAGCTTCAGGCTCTCATGAAGAAACATGAGAGTTTGGAGCTTGAGTCAAAGACCCAAGCGTCCGAGTTCGCGACGGCCCTTGAGACTGCCAAGTCTGCCAAGGCCGAAGCCCAGAAGGCTCTCCGAGAGTTGGAGGATATGAAGAAGATAGCAGCGGGTAAGGCATTCTTTATGCAAAGCAGAAACATAAAAGTAAACTACTTGTTACTTACCCGAATCCGGAGTTCTCCAGGGGCCTTCGCAGATCTTCCCCGCAGCGTGTCCGATGCCGCCGCATTCTACCGAGCTGAAGAGGGCAGCTCGATGGAGAAGGTATTCTGGTCTCAGTATGCTGAGGCCGGACACCCTATGCCCTTGAGCGACCAGCTGAAACAGCTGGTCGAACTCCACAAGGCAGCCGAACAGGCCATGAAGGGCTTCATAGTTCGGCTGTGGCCCGGAGAGGCCTTGCCTGGGAGCTACTTCGGGCTAGTGCGGTGGCTGGTGGAGGCCTTGAAGGAAATATGCCCTAGAGGCAATAATAAAGTTATTATTTATTTCCTTATTTCATGATAAATGTTTATTATTCATGCTAGAATTGTATTAACCGGAAACATAATACATGTGTGAATACATAGACAAACAGAGTGTCACTAGTATGCCTCTACTTGACTAGCTCGTTAATCAAAGATGGTTATGTTTCCTAACCATGGACAAAGAGTTGTTATCTGATTAACGGGATCACATCATTAGATGAATGATCTGATTGACATGACCCATTCCATTAGCTTAGCACCCGATCGTTTAGTATGTTGCTATTGCTTTCTTCATGACTTATACATGTTCCTATGACTATGAGATTATGCAACTTCCGTTTGCTGGAGGAACACTTTGTGTGCTACCAAACATCACAACGTAACTGGGTGATTATAAAGGAGCTCTACAGGTGTCTCCAAAGGTACATGTTGGGTTGGCGTATTTCGAGATTAGGATTTGTCACTCCGATTGTCGGAGAGGTATCTCTAGGCCCTCTCGGTAATGCACATCACTTAAGCCTTGCAAGCAATGCAACTAATGAGTTAGTTGTGAGATGATGTATTACAGAACGAGTAAAGAGACTTGCCGGTAACGAGATTGAACTAGGTATTGGATACCGACGATCGAATCTTGGGCAAGTAACATACCGATGACAAAGGGAACAATGTATGTTGTTATGCGGTCTGACCGATAAAGATCTTCGTAGAATATGTAGGAGCCAATATGGGCATCCAGGTCCCACTATTGGTTATTGACCGGATACATGTCTCGGTCATGTCTACATTGTTCTCGAACCCGTAGGGTCCGCACGCTTAAGGTTTCGATGACAGTTATATTATGAGTTTATGAGTTTTGATGTACCGAAGGAGTTCGGAGTCCCGGATGAGATCGGGGACATGACGAGGAGTCTCGAAATGGTCGAGACGTAAAGATCGATATATTGGACGACTATATTCGGACATCGGAAAGGTTCCGAGTGATTCGGGTATTTTTCGGAGTACCGGGTAGTTACGGGAGAAGCAATGGGCCTTGATGGGCTTTAGTGGGAAGAGGAGAAAGGGCCAAGGGGCTGCTGCGCCCCTCCTCCCCTCTGGTCCGAATTGGACTAGGGAAAAGGGGGCCGGCCACCTTTCCTTCTCCTCCACTTCCTTCTCCCTTCCTCCCCTCTTGGTGGACTCCTACTAGGACTTGGAGTCCTAGTAGGACTCCACATCCTGGCCGCACCAATTGCCTTGGCCGGCCTCCTCCTCCTCCATCCTTTATATACTGAGGCAAGGGGCACCCCAGGAACACAAGTTGATCCACGTGATCATATTCTTAGCCGTGTGCGGCGCCCCCTGCCACCATAGTCCTCGATAATATTGTAGCGGTGCTTAGGTGAAGCCCTGCGACAGTAGTACATCAAGATCGTCACCACGCCGTCGTGCTGACGGAACTCTTCCCCGACACTTTGCTGGATCGGAGTCCGGGGATCGTCATCGAGCTGAACATGTGCTAAAACTCGGAGGTGCCGTAGTTTCGGTGCTTGATCGGTCGGGCCGTGAAGACGTACGACTACATCAACCGCGTTGTCATAACGCTTCCGCTATCGGTCCACAAGGGTACGTAGATCACACTCTCCCCTCTCGTTGCTGTGCATCACCATGATCTTGCGTGTGCGTAGGAAAATTTTGAAATTACTATGTTCCCCAACTGTGGCATCCGAGCCTACGTTTTATGGTTTGATGTTATATGCACGAGTAGAACACAAGTGAGTTGTGGGCGATATAAGTCATACTGCCTACCAGCATGTCATACTTTGGTTCGGCGGTATTGTTGGATGAAGCGGCCCGGACCGACATTACGCGTACGCTTACGCGAGACCGGTGCTTTGCACATAGGTGGCTTGCGGGTGACTGTTTCTCCAACTTTAGTTGAACTGAGTGTGGCTACGCCCGGTCCTTGCGAAGGTTAAAACGGCATCAACTTGATAAACCATTGTTGTGGTTTTGATGCGTAGGTAAGATTGGTTCTTGCTTAAGCCCGTAGCAGCCACGTAAAACTTGCAACAAACAAAGTAGAAGACGTCTAACTTGTTTTTGCAGGGCATGTTGTGATGTGATATGGTCAAGACATGATGCTAATTTTATTGTATGAGATGATCATGTTTTGTAACCGAGTTATCGGCAACTGGCAGGAGCCATATGGTTGTCGCTTTATTGTATGCAATGCAATCACACTGTAATGCTTTACTTTATCACTAAGCGGTAGCGATAGTCGTGGAAGCATAAGATTGGCGAGACGACAACGATGCTACGATGGAGATCAAGGTGTCGCGCCGGTGACGATGGTGATCATGACGGTGCTTCAGAGATGGAGATCACAGGCACAAGATGATGATGGCCATATCATATCACTTATATTGATTGCATGTGATGTTTATCTTTTATGCATCTTATCTTGCTTTGATTGACGGTAGCATTATAAGATGATCTCTCACTAAATTATCAAGAAGTGCTCTCCCTGAGTATGCACCGTTGCGAAAGTTCTTCGTGCTGAGACACCACGTGATGATCGGGTGTGATAGGCTCTACGTTCAAATACAACGGGTGCAAAACAGTTGCACACGTGGAATACTCAGGTTATACTTGACGAGCCAAGCATATACAGATATGGCCTCAGAACACGGAGACCGAAAGGTCGAGCGTGAATCATATAGTAGATATGATCAACATAGTGATGTTCACCAATGAAACTACTCCATCTCACGTGATGATCGGACATGGTTTAGTTGATTTGGATCACGTGATCACTTAGAGGATTAGAGGGATGTCTATCTAAGTAGGAGTTCTTAAGTAATATGATTAAATTGAACTTAAATTTATCATGAACTTAGTCCTGGTAGTATTTTGCAAATTATGTTGTAGATCAATAGCTCGCGTTGTTGCTTTCATATGTTTATTTTGATATGTTCCTAGAGAAAATTGTGTTGAAAGATGTTAGTAGCAATGATGCGGATTGGATCCGTGATCTGAGGTTTATCCTCATTGCTGCACAGAAGAATTATGTCCTTGATGCACCGCTAGGTGACGGGCCTATTGCAGGAGCAGATGCAGACGTTATGAAAGTTTGGCTAGCTCAATATGATGACTACTTGATAGTTTAGTGCACCATGCTTAACAGCTTAGACTCGGGACTTCAAAGACGTTTTGAACGTCATGGACCATATGAGATGTTCCAGGAGTTGAAGTTAATATTTCAAGCAAATACCCGAGTTGAGAGATATGAAGTCTCCAACAAGTTCTATAGCTAAAAGATGGAGGAGAATCGCTCAACTAGTGAGCATGTGCTCAGATTGTCTGGTTACTACAATCGCTTGAATCAAGTGGGAGTTAATCTTCTAGATAAGATAGTGATTGACAGAATTCTCTAGTCACCATGACCAAGGTAGTAGAACTTCGTAATGAACTATAGTATGCAAGGGATGACGAAAACGACTCCCGAGCTTTTCATGATGATGAAATCGATGAAGGTAGAAATCAAGAAAAACATCAAGTGTTGATGGTAGACAAGACCACTAGTTTCAAGAAAAGGGCAGAGGGAAGAAGGGGAACTTCAAAAAGAACAGCAAGCAAGTTGCTGCTCAAGTGAAGAAGCCCAAGTCTGAACCTAAGCCGGAGACTGAGTGCTTCTACTGCAAAGGGACTGGTCACTGGAAGCGGAGCTACCCCTAGTGATTGGCAGATAAGAAGGATGGCAAGGTGAACATAAGTATATTTGATATACATGTTACTAATGTGTACTTTACTAGTGTTTATAGCAACCCCTCAGTATTTGATACTAGTTCAGTTGCTAAGATTAGTAACTCGAAACGGGAGTTGCGGAATAAACAGAGACTAGTTAAGTGTGAAGTGACGATGTGTGTTGGAAGTGGTTCCAAGATTGATATGATCATCATCGCACACTCCCTATAATTTCGGGATTAGTGTTGAACCTAAATAAGTGTTATTTGGTGTTTGCGTTGAGCATGAATATGATTTGATCATGTTTATTGTAATACGGTTATTCATTTAAGTAAGAGAATAAATTGTTGTTCTGTTTACATGAATAAAACCTTATATGGTTACACACCCAATGAAAATAGTTCGTTGGATCTCAATCGTAGTGATACACATAATCATAATATTGAAACCAAAAGATGCAAAGTTAATAATGATAGTGCAACTTATTTGTGGCACTGCCGTTTAGGTCATATTGGTGTAAAGCGCATGAAGAAACTCCATGCTGATGGGCTTTTGAAATCACTTGATTATGAATTAGTTGATGCTTGCGAACCATGCCTCATGGTCAAGATGACTAAGACTCTGTTCTTTGGAACAATGGAGCGAGCAACAGATTTGTTGGAAATCATACATACTGATGTATGTGGTCCGATGAATATTGAGGCTCGCGATAGGTATCATTATTTTCTGATCTTCACAGATGATTTGAGCAGATATGAGTATATCTACTTGATGAAACATAAGTCTGAAACATTTGAAAAGTTCAAAGAATTTCAGAGTGAAGTGGAGAATCATCGTAACAAGAAAATAAGGCTTCTACGATCTGATCGCGGAGACAAATATTTGAGTTACGAGTTTGGTCATCAATTAAAACAATGTGGAATAGTTTCACAAATTCGTGCCACCCGGAACACCACAATGTAATGGTGTGTCCGAACGTCATAACCGTACTTTATTAGATATGGTGCGATCTATGATGTCTCTTACCGATCTACCACTATCGTTTTGGGGTTATGCATTAGAGACAGCTGCATTCACGCTAAATAGGGCATCATCTAAATCCGTTGAGACGACACCGTATGAACTATGGTTTGGCAAGAAACCTAAGCTGTCGTTTCTTAAAGTTTGAGGTTGCAATGCTTATGTGAAAAAGTTTCAACCTGATAAGCTCAAACCCAAATCGGAGAAATGTGTCTTCATAGGATATCCAAAGGAAACTATTGGATACACCTTCTATCATAGATCTGAAGGCAAGACTTTTGTTGCTAAATTCGGAAACTTTCTAGAGAAGGAGTTTCTCTCGAAAGAAGTGAGTGGGAGGAAAGTAGAAAACTTGATAAGGTAATTGTACCTTCTCCCTTATTGGAAAGTAGTTCATCACAGAAATCTGTTCTTGTGACTACTACACCAATTAGTAAGGAAGCTAATGATGATGATCATAAAACTTCAGATCAAGTTACTACCAAATCTCGTAGGTAAACCAGAGTAAGATCCGCACCAGAGTGGTACGGTAATCCTGTTCTGGAAGTCATGTTACTAGACCATGACGAACTTGCGAACTATGAGGAAGCGATGATGAGCCCAGATTTCGCAAAATGGCTTGAGGCCATGAAATCTGAGATGGGATTCATGTATGAAAACAAAGTATGGACTTTGGTTGACTTGCCCGATGATCGGCAAGCCATAGAAAATAAATGGATCTTCAAGAGGAAGACGGACGTTGATAGTAGTGTTACTATCTACAAAGCTAGAATTGTCGCAAAAGGTTTTCGACAAGTTCAAAGTGTTGACTACGATGAGAGTTTCTCACTCGTATCTATGCTTAAGTCTGTCCGAATCGTGTTAGCAATTACCGCATTTTATGAAATCTGGCAAATGGATAAACAAAACTGCATTCCTTAATGGATTTCTTAAAGAAGAGTTGTATATGATGCAACCAGTAGGTTTTGTCAATCCTAAAGGTGCTAACAAAATATGCAAGCTCCAGCGATTCATCTATGGACTGGTGCAAGCATCTCAGAGTTGGAATACGCGCTTTGATAAGTTGATCAAAGCATATAGTTTTATACAGACTTGCGGTGAAGCCTGTATTTACAAGAAAGTGAGTGGGAGCACTATAGCATTTCTGATAAGTATATGTGAATGACATATTGTTGATCGGAAATAATGTAGAATTATTCTGTAAAGCATAAAGGAGTGTTTGAAAGGAGTTTTTTCAAAGAAAGACTTCGGTGAAGCTGCTTACATATTGAGCTTCAAGATCTATAGAAATAGATCAAGACGCTTGATAAGTTTTTTCAATGAGTACATACCTTGACAAGATTTTGAAGTAGTTCAAAATGGAGCAGTCAAAGAAAGAGTTCTTGCCTGTATTACAAGGTGTGAAGTTGAGTAAGACTCAAAACCCGACCACGACAGAAGATAGAAAGAGAATGAAAGTCATTCCCTATGCCTTGGCCATAGGTTCTATAAAGTATGTCATGCTGTATACCAGATCTATTGTATACCCTGCACTGATTTGGCAAGGGAGTAGAATAGTGATCTAGGAGTAGATCACTGGACAGCGGTCAGAATTATCCTTAGTGAAATAAGGATATGTTTCTCGATTATGGACGTGACAAAAAGGTTCGTCGTAAAGGGTTACATCGATGTAAGTTTTTGACACTGATCCAGATGATTCTAAGTCTCAATCTGGATACATATTGAAAGTGGGAGCAATTAGCTAGAGTAGCTCCGTGCAGAGCATTATAGACATAGAATTTTGCAAAATACATACGGATCTGAATTTGGCAGGCCCGTTGACTAAATTTCTCTCACAAGCAAAACATGATCACTCTTTGGGTGTTAATCACATAGCGATGTGAACTAGATTATTGAATCTAGTAAACCCTTTGGGTGTTAGTCACATGGAGATGTGAACCAATCACATAAAGATGTGAACTATTGGTGTTAATCACATAGCGATGTGAACTAGATTATTGACTCTAGTGCAAGTGGGAGACTGAAGGAAATATGCCCTAGAGGCAATAATAAAGTTATTATTTATTTCCTTATTTTATGATAAATGTTTATTATTCATGCTAGAATTGTATTAACCGGAAACATAATACATGTGTGAATACATAGACAAACAGAGTGTCACTAGTATGCCTCTACTTGACTAGCTCGTTAATCAAAGATGGTTATGTTTCCTAACCATGGACAAAGAGTTGTTATTTGATTAACGGGATCACATCATTAGATGAACGATCTGATTGACATGACCCATTCCATTAGCTTAGCACCCGATCGTTTAGTATGTTGCTATTGCTTTCTTCATGACTTATACATGTTCCTATGACTATGAGATTATGCAACTCCCGTTTGCCGGAGGAACACTTTGTGTGCTACCAAACGTCACAACATAACTGGGTGATTATAAAGGAGCTCTACAGGTGTCTCCAAAGGTACATGTTGGGTTGGCGTATTTCGAGATTAGGATTTGTCACTCCGATTGTCGGAGAGGTATCTCTGGGCCCTCTCGGTAATGCACATCACTTAAGCCTTGCAAGCAATGCAAGTAATGAGTTAGTTGTGAGATGATGTATTACAGAACGAGTAAAGAGACTTGCCGGTAACGAGATTGAACTAGGTATTGGATACCGACGATCGAATCTCGGGCAAGTAACATACCGATGACAAAGGGAACAACATATGTTGTTATGCGGTCTGACCGATAAAGATCTTCGTAGAATATGTAGGAGCCAATATGGGCATCCAGGTCCCGCTATTGGTTATTGACCGGAGACATGTCTCGGTCATGTCTACATTGTTCTCGAACCCGTAGGGTCCGCACGCTTAAGGTTTCGATGACAGTTATATTATGAGTTTATGAGTTTTGATGTACCGAAGGAGTTCGGAGTCCCGGATGAGATCGGGGACATGACGAGGAGTCTCGAAATGGTCGAGACGTAAAGATCGATATATTGGACGACTATATTCGGACATCGGAAAGGTTCCGAGTGATTCGGGTATTTTTCGGAGTACCGGGTAGTTACGGGAGAAGCAATGGGCCTTGATGGGCTTTAGTGGGAAGAGGAGAAAGGGCCAAGGGGCTGCTGCGCCCCCCCTCCCCTCTGGTCCGAATTGGACTAGGGAAAAGGGGGCCGGCCACCTTTCCTTCTCCTCCACTTCCTTCTCCCTTCCTCCCCTCTTGGTGGACTCCTACTAGGACTTGGAGTCCGAGTAGGACTCCACATCCTGGCCGCACCAATTGCCTTGGCCGGCCTCCTCCTCCTCCATCCTTTATATACTAAGGCAAGGGGCACCCCAGGAACACAAGTTGATCCACGTGATCATATTCTTAGCCGTGTGCGGCGCCCTCTGCCACCATAGTCCTCGATAATATTGTAGCGGTGCTTAGGTGAAGCCCTGCGACAGTAGTACATCAAGATCGTCACCACGCCGTCGTGCTGACGGAACTCTTCCCCGACACTTTGCTGGATCGGAGTCCGGGGATCGTCATCGAGCTGAACGTGTGCTAAAACTCGGAGGTGCCGTAGTTTCGGTGCTTGATCGGTCAGGCCGTGAAGACGTACGACTACATCAACCGCGTTGTCATAACGCTTCCGCTATCGGTCTACAAGGGTACGTAGACCACACTCTCCCCTCTCGTTGCTATGCATCACCATGATCTTGCGTGTGCGTAGGAAAATTTTGAAATTACTCTGTTCCCCAACAGGCCTGTCCAAGGCTCGAGGTCATCAAGCGCTCCGCCTGCATCGAAGGTGCCCATAGGGCCCTTGCCCGTGTAAAGGTGCACTGGGGTAAGCTGGACGGTGAGAAGCTTGTGATGGAGGGGCCGCCGCCGGGGAAGGAGCATCGCAAGCCGGAGAACTACTATAAGGATGTACTTGCAGGTGCCCGCCTTGTGGCAAATGAGTGCACCAAGGATGTAATTTTTGAATGAATTCGCTCGTGTTTATCCTGTGCGCTGAAAACTTGTTCATATGAGCTAAGCAATGCTTATTGAATTTAAAATATTATTTTCTGTGCGGCCGTTTATCAAAAATTGAGAGATGGCTAGTCGTCAGCTTCTGCCCCCATGCCACTAGTGCTGGGGTGTTCGGTGATAATCCTGGGCGCTCTTTTTCCCATGGTTGGGTCCTTCGAGGGAGGCGCTCAGCACGACGAACTAGGCAATCGGTCTATAATGCTTGAACACTCTCACTTAGCCATAGAACTTTATAATTTTAAATTTCGGCGAAGCCCCTAGTTCGGAGGACCGAGTTCGGGGCGCTATCCACGCCTTGGCTGGGGTTATCCAGCTCCTCGCTCGAAGCGGCATAAGCCTTTAGGGACTCGAAAAACCTCTCAAACAGCGACCGGTCTCTCGCCTCATCATGACAGTCAGTTTTAGCTTTCTCCACTGAGGTGCTTAACCTAGCTCAACCGGGGCACAATCGCAGTGGTTCTCCTAGTGCTACCTTAGCTGATATAGCGGAACGTAAGGCACCAAAACATAGGAGCCGGGCAAACCCAACTATTGACCCAAATCATGATTCAGAGCCGATGCATATAGTGCTATAAGTTCGGGGTGCCGCACTTGTGAAAGTGTACGGACTTCTCACGTCATATTAATGGGTACTAAAGCCCCTGGCGTATTTTGCCATACCACAGTGTACGGGTGCAACATGTCATAAACATATATATGAAAAGATGATAATGCAAAAAATAGGCAGAAAGCTATGCATTGTTTATAAAGAGGCTATTTATCAAAGCCGAATGATACAAGTGGTGTGATAAGCAAAAAGATTTTGGACTATTTGGTATGTCCTGACCAGGGGCAGGCCACGGAGTTGTATTCAAAACAGGTATACCGCTCGTAACAGAGACCACCTGGGAGTTCCATAATGCGGCATGGCTTGTCTGCCTCCTGGATCTTGCGTCGTTTGTGCGGCAGTCGAATTGCCGAACAAGTCGTCCAAAGTATGGAGTCCTGAAAGTAAGAAAAAGTTGAAAAAAGAATCCGGCAGCCCCTAGTATGTTTTAAGCCGTCTTTTGGGCATGCCGTTATTGTGCCCCTTCCCCTATGCCCATGGTATTTCAAGGGCGTAGTTATGTACGCGAGGTACTAGTTTCGCTAGGTCGTGAAGGCTGGGGTTGGGGCCGCATTGCTACGCTTGCTCGGAGTGTGCCAGGCGGTCTTGCTGTAGGTTACTCCGGGCGCGCTTGGCAGTGTCTGGCTTTTTAATGGCCGGACTAGAGAATTGCCAAAGTAGGCTACTTTGTACCTCCGCTGCGAGGGCCGCCGTATGCTCCTCCGTACGGAGGGAGCGTTCGGTGTTTCCATTGACCGTGATTACTCCTCGAGGGCCTGGCATCTTGAGTTTGAGATATGCATAGTGCGGCACCGCATTGAATTTTGCGAATGCGGTTCGTCCGAGCAGGGCGTGATAGCCACTGTGAAACGGGACTATATCGAAGATTAACTCTTCGCTTCGGAAATTATCCGGGGATCCGAAGACCACGTCAAGTGTTACTGAGCCTGTACAGTTGGCTTCTACACCTGGTATGACGCCTTTAAAGGTCGTTCTTGTGGGTTTGATCCTTGAGGGGTCTATGCCCATTTTCCGCATTGTGTCCTGATAAAGCAGGTTCAGGCTACTGCCGCCGTCCATGAGGACTCTTGTGAGGTGAAATCCGTCGATGATTGGGTCAAGAACCAATGCGGCGAAGCCGCCATGACGGATGCTAGTGGGATGGTCCCTCCGATCAAAAGTGATCGGGCAGGAGGATCATGGGTTGAACTTTGGGGCGACTGGCTCCATCGCGTATACGTCCCGTAGCGCACGCTTTCGCTCCCGCTTGGGAATGTGGGTTGCGTATATCATGTTCACCGTCCGCACTTGTGGGGGAAATCCCTTCTGTCCATTGTTGTTCGGCGGCTTGGACTCCTCGTCGTCGCTGTGCAGCCCCTTGTTGTTTTCGGCTCTTAACTTGCCTGCCTGCTTGAACACCCAACAATCCCTGTTAGTGTGATTGGCTGGCTTTTCGGGGGTGCCATGTATGTGGCACAAGCGATCGAGTATTCGGTCCAAACTGGACGGGCCCTGAGTATTCTTTTTGAATGGCTTTTTCCGCTGACCGGATTTATAGCCTCTGAATCCGGCATTGACTGCCGTGTCTTCATTGCTGTCGCTGTTAACACGGTGTTTTTGTTTGTCCCAATGTGTCCTGCCACTTTTGTCCTTGGTGTCCGAATTACCAGGGTTCTTTGATAAGTTGTTACTGCGAGCTAGCCAGCTATCTTCACCCGCGCAAAAGCGGGTCATGAGTGTCGTGAGGGCTGCCATGGATTTCGGCTTTTCCTGTCCCAGGTGCCAGGCAAGCCACTCGTCGCGGATGTTATGCTTGAAGGCTGCTAGGGCCTCTGCATCCGGACAGTCGACTATCTGGTTTTTCTTTGTTAGGAACCGTGTCCAGAATTGTCTGGCCGATTCCTCTGGCTGCTGAATTATGTGGCTTAAGTCGTTGGCATCCGGTGGTCGCACGGAAGTGCCCTGGAAGTTGTCGAGGAATGCGGCTTCCAGGTCCTCCCAAGAACCGATTGAGTCTGCTGGCAAGCTGTTAAGCCAATGCCGGGCCGGTCCTTTAAGTTTGAGCGGGAGGTATTTGATGGCATGTAGATCATCGCCGCGTGCCATGTGGATGTGAAGGAGATAATCCTCGATCCATACCGCCGGATCTGTTGTGCCATCGTATGATTTGATGTTTACGGGTTTGAAACCCTCTGGGATTTTATGCTCCATTACTTCATTCGTGAAGCATAGTGGGTGTGCGGCGCCTCTGTACTGGGCTATATCACGACGTAGCTCGGAAGAGCTATGTCTGTTGTGTTCGGCCCGGCCAGATTTGTTGTATCTGGAGTAAGGATCATCGTCACATGCCGTAGGGCGCCTGCGCGATCTGTAGATCGATCTTGTTTGTCTTGCCTTGTCCGCCAGTACGTCTCACAGGTCTGGTGCATTTTCCCGTGCCTTAGTTGAGTGGCGTTGGGGCATGGCTTGGGTGGAGGGTCGAGAGACCTCCCTGTCGCGGCCGCGAGGTGGCCGGTCTGCCATGTCATGCGCTGGTGATGTAGGTGCTTCCTCCTCTGATCGGGGTAGCGGCCTGCACTTTGGGTAACTCTTGGAGGGGCGTTTGAGTTCATACTCTTCGGCCGCAAGGACTTCAGTCCATTTGTCAGCTAGCAAATCTTGGGCAGCTCTAAGCTGCTCCTGCTTTTTCTGGAGGCTGCTTGCCGTGGCTAAAAGCCTGCGTCTAAAACGCTCTTGTTCGGCGGGGTTTGATGGTATGACGAATTCGTCGTCATCGAGGCTTGCCTCGTCTTCGGAGGGAGGCATATAGTTATCATCCTCGACCTCTTGGTCTGCCGCTCTCTAATGAGGGCTGGCTTCTCCATCTTCCTGTGCCGAATCTTGCTGAGGTGGGTGTTCTTCGGCGCTGTCCGGGGTAGTATTATCTCCCGTGCCGGAATCACCGTTTTTTGCTTTGGCGGGATTTAGAGCGGCGCCGCTGACGCCGGTGCTTTGGCTGTTTCTTGGGGGTGTCCTCCCCCACTGTTCCATCGCCATCTCCATCTTTTGGAGTATCCACCATATATATGTCATATGACGAGGTGGCCTCCCAGTGCCCTATAGGTGCTGGTTCCTGTTCGTCTCCTACATCATCGTCCATACCATCGATGTCTTCGGAGCCGAAGTCAAGCATGTCGGTTAAATCGTCGACAGTGGCTACAAAGTGGGTGGTGGGTGGGCTTTGAATTTCTTTGTCGTCCGTATCCCATCCTCGCTGACCGTAATCCGGCCAGGGCTCTCCTGATAAAGAGAGAGACTTAAGAGAATTTAGGATGACGCCAAAAGGCGAGTGCTGAAAGATGTCTGCGGCGGTGAACTCCATTATCGGCGCCCAATCAGATTCGATTGGCAGGGGCACGGGGGGTTCAGAGTCCGGGGAGGAGTCCGGACCCTCGGAGTCACGGATCATGCAGAGTGCGGGGCTAGCATTCGGCTCGATCGCCTTTAAGATCGCAGCCCCCGAGGTGGCGTCCAACCGCTCGTCCTCCATTGGCGCAATAGGCTCTGAGTTAGAGGTCGGGACCGATGCGTGTGCAGCCTCCAGGACACTACCCGGAGGCAGAGCTAGATCATGCCCCTCGAGATAGTGCGGCGCGCTTGGCCGTGGCTCGAACCCATGGAAGATCAAGTCTCCGTGGATGTCAGCCGTGTAGTTTAAGCTTCCAAACCTGACTTGATGGCCAGGGGCGTAGCTCTCGATCTGCTCCAAGTGGCCAAGAGAATTGGCTCGCAGAGTGAAGCCGCCGAAGACGAAGATCTGTCCGGGGAGAAAAGTCTCACCCTGGACCGCATCGTTGTTGATGATCAAAGGAGCCATCGGACCTAACGGCGATGACACAGAGGAACTCTCAATGAAAGCACCAATGTCGGTGTCAAAACCGGTGGATCTCGGGTAGGGGGTCCCGAACTGTGCGTCTTGGCCGGATGGTAACAGGAGGCAGGGAACACGATGTTTTACCCAGGTTTGGGCCCTCTTGATGGAGGTAAAACCCTACATCCTGCTTGGTTAATATTGATGATATGGGTAGTACAAGAGTAGATCTAGCACGAGATCAAGGAGGCTAAACCCTAGAAGCTAGCCTATGGTATGATTGTTGTCTATGGAGTTGATGAAGTCGTCCTACGGACTAAAACCCTTCGGTTTGTATAGACACCGGATAGGGTTAGGGTTACATAGAGTCGGTTACAATGGTAGGAGATCTTGAATATCCGCATCGCCAAGCTTGCCTTCCACGCCAAGGAAAGTCCCATTCGGACACGGGACGTAGTCTTCAATCTTGTATCTTCATAATCCAGGAGTATGGCTGAAGGTATAGTCCGGCTACCCGAACACCCCCTAATCCAGGACTCCCTCACTAATCTTACGAGTGCCAAAGGAGATGTTGGAATCATTAGCAATATCATTTCCAGAGCTATTAGAATTCATAAAGATAACTATAGAAATGATCATTTATCTAATGAATTACCCTCTCTAGGAATTGATCAATCACAAGATGATGTTGAACATGGATACTCTGATGAGGATGATGATGATAGTGACTATGATATCGATGATGCGATGAGATACTTTGGTCTTATGTCAAATCTTCGCGGCTACATGGCTGGAGGAAAGGAATGGGTCCTTGATAGTGGATGTGCTGATCATATGACCGGAGATAAAGACATGTTCCATGAGCTTGCTGAAAATGACGGCCCTCGAAAGTATGTCACTTTTGGTGATAATTCAAAGGGTAAGGTGGTTGGCCTTGGTAAGTTGGCCATCTCACATGATGGCTCCATACAAAATGTCATGCTTGTTGAATCTCTTGGCTACAACTTACTTTCAGTATCTAGACTTGCTGATTTTGGTTTCAATGTCCTATTTACTGAAGTAGACTGCCAAGTGTTTCGTAGAGATAATCATAAAATGGTCTTTACCGGTATACATAGAGGAGATCTTTACATTGTTGATTTCACTAAAAAGGCTCAACCTAGAACTTGCTTAATTGCTGAATCTTCTAAAGGCTAGTTGTGGCATAGAAGGCTAGGCCATGTGGGCATGCGAAACCTTGACAAACTCATTAAAGGAAATCATATCCTTGGCGTTAACGATGTCATATTTGACAAGGATAGACTTTGTAGTGCTTGTCAAGCAGGGAAACAAGTTGGAGGAAGTCATTGCGCTAAGAACATCATGACCACAAGAAGACCACTCGAGCTACTTCACATGGATCTCTTTGGTCCAAATGCCTACAAGAGTCTCGATGGTAACTCATTTGGTCTGGTCATAGTTGATGATTTTTCAAGATTTACGTGGGTGTTCTTTCTTGATGACAAATCGCAGGTCCAAAAGATCTTCAAAAACTTTGCTAGGAAGGCCCAAAATCAATTTGACATGAAGATCAATAAGGTTTGGAGCGACAACAGAACGGAGTTCAAGAACGCAAATGCAGACACCTTTCTTGACGAAGAAGGGATCGCACATGAGTTCTCGGCTACGTACACACCTCAGCAAAATGGAGTTGTTGAGAGGAAGAACCGGACTCTTATCGAGATGGCAAGAACGATGCTTGATGAGTACAAGACGCCAAAACACTTTTGGGCGGAAGCGGTTGAGACAACTTGTCATGCAACAAATCGCTTGTATCTTCACAAGCTACTCGGCAAGACGGCATACGAGCTCCTCACCGGTAACAAACCCCAAGTTGGATACTTTCGAGTATTCGGCTCAAAGTGCTACATTCTTGATAAGCATCGTCATTCTAAATTTGCTCCTAAGTCTCATGAAGGTTTCCTACTTGGTTATGGCTCAAACTCTCACACATACCGTGTCTACAACAATTTCACCCAAAAGGTTGAAGAAACGCTAGATGTGAAGTTTGATGAATCTAACATCTCGCAAGTAGAGCAATTGCCAATTTATGTAGGAGACAAAGATCCCTCAGAAGCAATCCAAGGCTTGTCTATTGGCAAGATTCGTCCAACGGAGATAAAGGAGAGTACCTCGTCCGTCCAAGTGGAAGCTTCTACCTCACGACAAGGTGAACGAAGAGTTGATACGGAAGCATCCACGAGTGGGACACACCAAGATGAAGAAAACGAGGAAGTGCACCAAGACGAACGTCAACAACCTCCTTCTCCACCACGACAAGAGAATGACAGCGCTAACAATGAAGTAGGCCAAGAAGAAGAACAAGATGAAGAAGATGTTCAACCAAGACCCAAGCAAAAGCTTTCACGAGTTCTAGTAAGAATTGCTAAAGATCATCCCGTGGAGCAAATCTACAATGATATCTAGACCGGGAGAATCACTCGCTCAAAAACTCGTTTAGCTAACTTTTGTGAACACTATTCATTCATCTCTCGCATTGAACCTATGAAGGTTGAAGAAGCATTGGAAGATCCGGATTGGATAAACGCTATGCATGAAGAGCTACACAACTTTGAGAGAAATCAAGTGTGGACATTGGTTGAAAAGCCCGACAACAACCACAACATCATCGGCACCAAATGGGTGTTTCGCAACAAGCAAGATGAAGATGGACGAGTGGTTCGCAACAAAGCACGTCTCGTCGCCCAAGGCTACACACAAGTTGAAGGTATGGACTATGGTGAGACATATGCTCCCGTTGCTAGACTTGAGTCCATTCACATCTTACTTGCTTATGCTAATCACCATGATATCACCTTGTACCAAATGGACATTAAAAGTGCTTTTCTAAATGGTGAAATTGAGGAGGAAGTTTATGTTAAGCAACCCCCCGGCTTTGTCAATCCTAAGAAACCTAATCATGTCTACAAACTTCACAAAGCCCTTTATGGTCTTAACAAGCTCCTAGAGCATGGTATAAATGCTTGACCAAGTTCCTTATTGAAAAAGGCTTTGAAATTGGAAAAATAGATTCTACTCTTTTTACTAAAAGGGTTAATGGAGAACTATTTGTATGCCAAATTTATGTCGATGATATTATATTTGGATCAACTAACCCTCATTTTAGTGAAAAGTTTGGGAAGCTAATGTCGGAGAAGTTTGAGATGTCTATGATGAGTGAACTCAAATTCTTTCTTGGTTTGAAAATCAAGCAAACTAAGGAAGGCACCTTTGTGTCTCAAATGAAGTACACCAAGGGCTTATTCAAGAAGTTCAATATGCAAGAATGCAAAGGTATGACTACACCCATGCCTAATAGTGGACATCTTGATTTGACCAAAGATGGTGAACTGGTTGATCAAAAAGTTTACCGCTCTATGATTGGTTCATTATTATATCTATGTGCTTCACGTCCCGATATCATGCTAAGTGTGTGCATGTGTGCACGATATCAAGCTACTCCTAAGGAATGTCATCTTAAGGCCGTGATGAGGATAGCGAGATACTTAATACATACACCAAATTTTGGCATTTGGTATCCAAAGAGGGCTTCCTTTGATCTAGTTGGCTACTCCGACTCGGACTATGCCGGTGACAAGGTTGATAGAAAGTCCACTTCGGGCACTTGTCAATTCCTTGGTAGATCTCTTGTGTCTTGGTCTTCCAAGAAACAAAACTCGGTATCCTTATCCACCGCTGAAGCGGAATACATTGCCGCTGGTTCATGTTGTGCTCAATTACTTTGGATGACCCAAACTCTTAAAGATTATGGGATTTATGTGAAACATGTTCCATTACTTTGTGGCAATGAAAGTGCTATCAAGATTGCTCACAATCCCGTGCAACACTATCGAACTAAGTATATTGAAGTTCGTCATCATTTCATTTGAGATCACGTTGCTAAGGGTGACATAAACCTTAAGCATGTTCGCACCGATAAGCAATTAGCGGATATATTCACTAAACCACTTGATGAGAAAGTGTTTTGCAGGTTAATAGGTGAATTGAACATCATTGATGCTTCAAACTTGGAGTAGGAACTCCATTGGATACATGCAAGACTTGAGCTTACGACTAATCACTTGATATTTCTCCTATGATGATTATCTTATGTCTTGAAAATTTGCATCTTGCATGTTATCTAACCCTTGTAGGTACTTGGATGAATATAATTCTATGAGATTGCAACTCACTCACATCTTGAACAATCTCTACATCACCAAGTCTCTACACAATGGTGGTTGATGACAAGGAAGCACGAAACCTTTCAGACATATCCTTTGACAAATTCTATGTTGAGTTTCATGATTGTCATGTTGGATACACAAGTGCTCTTCCTTGCGAAAACTAACCCATGTAGGTAGATGAACTCAAAATCGAAAGGGTGCTCCCAACTCTTGATGGGCTACATCAACCTTGAGCAACCCGCACAAGTTCAACTACATGATCAAGATCAACACCGCCACCCAAGGTATGTTATTCCATCTTAGAGTAGCTTTACTCCAAGTCATGAGTCAAAGCAGCTCGACAAGATGTGAATACATCAAGATACTTAAACGAAAAATGGTAACCCCATTTTGAGCTTAAACGATGAGTACGACCTATGATCAAGTGATCTCACTTGACTCCTAAGTCAATATACTCTAACATAGGTGACTTTGTCACCGCCCAACTCTAGATGAAGTTCTCTTGTGTTCTTTTCTGTGTTCTTGCATTTGTCTCATGCATATTTGTTTCCCCTTTCAAAAAAAACTTCATCTAGATCTTTTAGTTTCTTTTATTTGCTTTTTGTTCTACATTTTCTGCATCCAATTCATTGCAAATCTTTGTGTGATCTTATCTATCCAGTGAGCTGAGGTGACAAGTGTTTTTCTCTGTGATGAACTTGGTTCCACCGGTCTCATGTTTCCGGTCTAGCCAAAGATTTTCAGAGCAACCGAAACATACAACTCGGTGACACCGATTTCACTACAGGAAAAACATTTTGCTATTTATTCCTGTTTTATTCTTGATCCAACTCCACTCAATGAATCTTGTCCTCTGCAAGCATCACATGTACCTAAATGCTTTGTACTGTGATTCAAGGACCGAACCCATTCACAACAAATTCCGGAAGACCCTTCTTGGAAATTGATGTCGAAGGGGTAGAGAGAGATCACATCAAAGCTTAATAATATCTCTAGGGGGAGGGAATACTCCAGGAAAGAGTAATCTTCAAGGATCCCAGATGCTTGATGTTCAAGAGGAGAGATTCCACATGTCTTCTTGGGGGAAAGACATGTTCATATGTGCTTATTTGCATTAGCTCTGTTCATTTGCTTCTTTGAGCTCTGTTTTTCTGTTCCCTATCTTCTCCAAGTATCCCATGCTAGATTCAGGGGGAGCAAGACTTCCAAGGGAAAGAAAATTCTTAAATTCATTGCATATCCTTCTCTTTGGGGACATGTCAATATCTATCGTGGTACTCTGAACTCACTCTACATGTCATCCCAGTCTTGGCACTCTTGTGGTTTCTTTTGTTTGCTCTAGCTAGTAGGTGCATCTGTGTTATCTAACCTTGTTTACACAGGCTCATCCCATCCTAGCTAACTCAACACCACAAGGTAAGTATATGCATCATAGTCATGTGTATGAGAAATTCTTGCTGATGTACATACTGTTTGCAAGAAGGACTCATGAGCATGAAGGTACATTTCCCATATTCATATCTTTTGCCCTGATGCATATAGCCAAGATACATGTAACACATTGCCTACTCTGTCATGGTTATGCTCTCACAGGCTTCTATATTCCATATTCACATGATTGCATACATGTAGGGGGAGCCTATGCTTGTTACATGTCTTTCCAAAGCTTTACTTGCTATTCTCTATATCTTTATCTAAAGCTTTGATGTATGTTGTCATCAATTACCAAAAAGGGGGAGACTGAACGCACAAGTGCTCCTTGGGTGATTTTGATAATTAATGACAACATATCTCTTGTTGGACTAATACTTTTACCTAGTATGTTTCAGACAAGTTCAACAAATTAAGTGGCATGGACTAAAGGATGTGGAACTCCTTCAAGATGCTAAGGACAAAGGATTGGCTCAAGTTTCAAGATCAAGACTCTACATTTTCTATTTTAGTGATCCAAGATCACATTGAGTCTATAGGAAAAGCCAATACTATCAAGGAGGGATGAGGTGTTGCTTGATGAGGTTCTTGCTTCATAGTGCTTAGTGATATGCTCCAAAACCCTCAAGTACCTTCCAGATCCACATATGACCTAAAGCAAAAGTCAAACTCGGCCCCACCGATTCCTTCTATCTAGAGCCATCGAGTTCAGTTGACATAGCCACTGCCAGAAACCCTAATCAAATCGGTTTCACCGATAGGGATCTCGGTCTCACCGAGATGGGATTGTAATCTCTCTGTGTATGTCCATTACCAAAATCGGTCTCACCAAGTTTGAGCAATCGGTACTACCGAGATTACAATGCAAACTCTCTGGTCAGCTTATTACCAAAATCGGTTCCACCGAGTTTGTGTAACCGGTACCACCGAGTTTGCCTGACCAACTCTTTGGTTAGCTTATTACTAAAAGCGGTCGCACCGAGTTTGTGTAATCGGTCACACCGAGATTATGTTATGCCCTAACCCTAACCATATCGGTCCTACCGAGTTACATCTCAGTCCCACCGAAAATCCTAACGGTCACTAGGTTTGCTAAATCGGTCCGACCGAGTTTCTCAATTCGGTCTCACTGAGATTGGTAAATTGTGTGTAATGGTTAGTTTTTGTGTGGAGGCTATATATACCCCTCCACCCACTCTTCATTCATGGATAGAGCCATCAGAACATACCTACACTTCCAATACACATTTTTTGAGAGAGAACCACCTACTCATGTGTTGAGGCCATGATATTCCATTCCCACCATATGAATCTTGATCTCTAGCCTTCCCCAAGTTGCTTTCCACTCAAATCTTCTTTCCACCAAATCCATATCCTGTGAGAGAGAGTTGAGTGTTGGGCAGACTATCATTTGAAGCACAAGAGCAAGGAGTTCATCATCAACACACCATTTGTTACTTCTTGGAGAGTGGTGTCTCCTAGATTGGCTAGGTGTCACTTGGGAGCCTTCGACAAAGATTGTGGAGTTGAACCAAGGAGTTTGTAAGGGCAAGGAGATCGCCTACTTCGTGAAGATCTACCGCTAGTGAGGCAAGTCCTTTGTGGGCGATGGCCATGATGGAATAGACAAGGTTGCTACTTCGTGGACCCTTCGTGGGTGGAGCCCTCTGTGGACTCGCGCAACCGTTACCCTTCGTGGGTTGAAGTCTCCATCAACGTGGATGTACGATAGCACCACCTATCGGAACCACGACAAAAACATCCGTGTCTCCAATTGCGTTTGAATATTCCAAACCCTTCCCCTTACATTCTTGCAAGTTGCATGCTTTACTTTCCGCTGCTCATATACTCTTTGCATGCTTGCTTGATATGTATTGTGTTTGTTAAACTTGTGCCTAAACTCCACTTCAACTTAAGAAAAATAAACTGCAACTTTTGGTACTTAGTGTCTAATCACCCCCCCTCTAGACACCTCTTCTCGATCCTTTCACCTCCCGATCAATAGGACCCCCATTTCGACCATAGGAGGTCCGTTTCGTCCGTTTTGCGGTACGCCAGACCCCTCCCGATCAACAGGACCCCCGTTTCGACCATAGGAGGTCCGTTTCCTCCGTTTTGTGGTACGCCACACCCCTCCCGATCAACAGGACCCCGTTCCGAACGTAGGAGGTCCGTTTCCTCTGTTGTGCGGTACGCTAGGCCTCGTTTCCATCGCCTGTTCCGTCCAAGCCCTCCCGATGAACACGACCACGCATTTCGTTCCGACCTAGCCGGTTGGCTCCCACGCGTTCCGTTGCCTCCCGATGAACACGACGCATTTCGTTGCCTCCCCATGAACACGATGCATTCTGTTGCCTCCCCATGAACACGACAACGACGCTGTTTCTCCGTTCCGACCCAGCCATGTACACGAGCCCTGGCCGTACGTATGCGCGAGTTGGCGTTCGAGACCCCGCCCGTATGTACACATACGTGGCCGTATTTTCTTTCTTGCACCCTGGCCGCTGTACGTACGTGTACATGCTACGTGCACGCGTCTACTACGACACGTACGTGCCTCTACTACGACACGTGCACGCCTCTACATCCACCAGTATATATGCACGTACATGTTCGCGACCAGAATGACAACGCTACGTATGCTTCGACTAGGTGGGTCCCGACTGTCAGGCACTTCCTTACATGCGAAGATGTAGCTGGTGGGTCCCAGCAGTCAGGGGGCGAATCATTTTTTTGCCCGGACGCACTTCCTTGCGTGCGAAGATGTAGCTGGTGGGTCCCAGCAGTCAGGGGGAAACATTTTTTTCGTGAAATACAGTGACCCGTCCGGTGGGTCCCAGCTGTCAGGTGGAGGAATCATTATTTTCCGCGTAATAAGGAGGCACTTCCTTGCTGCGGCCGTGGACCCAGCTGCCAGCCTCTCCACGTACAGTCCACGTCCGATGGAAGTCGTTCCTTAACCATGTTGACCATGCCACGCCAAGAGCACCAGGGCGGTGGACGATAGCGAGGCCTAGGAAGGGGACGACGGGGAGCCGGGGAAGACGCGACAGTGGAAGCCCGCGCGGAGAGGAGTACGAGGGTTCACTGGTTCGGCTGCGGTGTGAGGCTGCCGTCGCCGCAGGGCCTAGCCAGCGGTGGGAATAGCAGGGGGCGGTGAGGCCTCCGCGGCAGCACAACCAGCCATGGGAGGCAGGAGCATGCGTTACGACCGGCGCTACTTTGGGCAGCTGGAGCAAGAAGACCAAAGGTTGAAGAAGCACTACGGCCGTTGGATGGACATCGTATGGTCACTGGAGCTAGAATCGTTCATATTGAGTAAAGTTGACAAAGGCCCCCATCCCAGTCAACTTAGTAGGCCCACAATTCAGCCTCCCACCATGGTGGGTCCGAGCTAGCAGGGGGAGTATTCATTTTTTTGTGCGTAATAAGGAGGCACTTCCGGTGGGTCCGAGCTAACAGCGGGGGAAACGTTTTTTTCGTGAACTACGCTGACCCGTTCGGTCGGTCCCAACAATTAGGGGGAAACGTTTTTTCGTGAAATAAGGTGGCCCGTCCGGTGGATCCTAGCTGTCAGGTGGAGGAATAATTATTTTGCGCGTAATAAGGAGGCACTTCCTTGCGGCCGCCTGGACCCAGCTGTCAGCCTCTCCACGTACAGTACTCTTCCGATGGAAGTCGATCGTTGACCACGTTGACCACGCCGCGCCGAGAGCACCAGGGCGGTGGTCAGGGGCGGACCTAGACCAAAACCAATCCGGTGTCACACTATACAATCACACTTATTTTACAGTAAAGTTAGGGGTGTCACACACTATATGTTGATGTAATATACAAAGTAAAATGTTTTTGACCCGGTGTCCTATGCACCCCCATAGCATAATGTAGGTACGCCCCTAGCGGTGGTCTGGACGATGTCGAGGCCTAGGAAGGGGACAACGCGGAGCCGGGGAAGACGCAACAATGGAAGCCCGCGCGGAGAGGAGTAGGAGGGTTCATTGGTTCAGCTGCGGTGTGAGGCTGCCGTCGCCGTAGAATAACAGGGGGTGTGGGTGAGTAGAGGGATGGCCTGACCAGCGGTGGGAGTAGTACGGGGCGGTGAGGCCTCCGCGGCATCACAGCCGGCCACGGGAGGCAGGAGCACGCGACACGACTGGCGCTGCTTCGGGCGGTTGGAGCAAGAAGACCAGAGGTTGAAGAAGCACTACGGCCGTTGGATGGACATCGTACGATCACTGCATCTAGAATCGTTTATATTGACTAAGTTGACAAAGCCCTCGGTACGCGTCAACTTAGTAGGCCCACAGCTCGGATTTGGTAGAGAACATATAGCCCATTTGCGATTTGTAAGAATGTACAACCCATTTTTTAATTCTAATGGAATTTACTACATCCCATTTACAGTTTGTTAAAAGTACAACCCAACTTCTAGCTAGGACACCGATTAATAATTTCAAACAACCGCTCAAAACAGAATTCAAATAAAATTCCCACATTTTGATGGAATCCGAAATATTTTTATCCGAAATTTCTAGTCAGGTTAAATATAATTTCAAAATAAAGTTATATTACGTTAAAATCCAACAAAATATTGCGCGCGCAACAAGTAATGAAATTAAATTTTTCAAAAATCCAAAAATAATATATTTTTCAAACTAATTACTTGTTTGGTGCATAGTAACTATCCAGTTATTATAATTACATCCTATTTATTATTTCTTAAAGTCCATTTTCTTGTTAAGCCTAATGCATACCTCTTAGGAAAGTTTGCAGCCGAGCGGCGCGGAGAATAACAAGTTGACCCGGATATTGTGTACAACTGTCGGCCCAGTTGCATTGCTGATGTTGAAAAAAAGGCCTGTGTAGTACAGTACAACCTAACATGTTTACTCAGCCCACATTCAGCGACGCCAGAAAGGCCCAAACAAGGCTTCTGTACAACTTTTTGAAGTCACTGAGCTGAATTAATAACTTAAGAAAAAAATTTAGATTACAGTGGAACCTAATTAAAAGCTGTCACGAGCAAATAAATAATTCAACGGGTCCCACTTGTGCGTGTGCGCGTGTGTGTGCGTGTGTGTGTGTGTGTGTGAGAGAGAGAGAGATAGTGAGAGACCCATCGGTCGATGCTCGTAAATACATCTTTCAGCCATATGCATTGCTGATGCTTAGTAAAAACTTATATAGTTGACACAATCATATTGAACATCATAGCATACTGAATTTGCATACATTCACGCAGGCGGCACAATCAGGATGGAAGCAGTGGATCGCTACGGGAAGGGCTATGTTGAAACCAACGAAGTCGTACATAACGGTTCATCGTCTTTATCAATGACGGGGAAATATCTTGAATGTTGTGCAAAGGAAACAGACAGACAACACAATAAGTTCTGCTACCACATTAAGTTGACGTACAACCCTTTCTAAAAAAAGTTCAGGTACAAAATTAGAACATGTCACAATCAAATGTACTGGCATATCAGTGCTTCACACCCATAGCTCGGATTTAACTAGTATCTGACAAGATTCAGTTCTTACCTCAAATTAGAGCACATCCAGGCAGCCAGCCCTGCCTCTTCTCCCAGAGAAGCAGTGGCCTTCGCCGCACGATGGAGTAGGCCCTGTGCCATCCATCGTTCTGAGCAACACGGGGAAAGTCTGACGTTGACTCCTATAATGGACATCATCGATGGACCCTGGCACCAGCGGCGGCGGCAGGACTTCGATTGATGGATTGACCACTTCTTCGACATGCACGAACACTCGATACAGGTACATCCCTAACGTGGTCCGCGACGGCCTTGGTGGCGACGAATAGTACAACCCCGGTTCCTGCACCGGTATCTCAACACCAATCACCTTCGGTATGGTGGACGGCTTCTTCATCCATGCCATAACCGTCAGAGCCTAGCTGTCTGGAGGAACAAACATACTTACGAGCTCACCTCCAAGGTCGTTGATAAGCTCGTTCATGGACTTGCTGTTCCAAGCACGTTGAGGCATGCCGTGGAAGGTAAGCTTTGTTAAAAACTCAAGCTCAGAGGGCACCGAGCCCCATCATGGGTGCCACCGATCAAAGCTCACCAGCGCGCCATCGCAGAACAAACGCCGGGAAGATTCGAACACACAACTACAGTCGAAAGTTGTCCGGAACCTGACGAAGAAATCAGCCGGTGGCAGACAGACTTTGACGCGCAAATATGCTCTCGGCGCGCAAGCGCACGAAAACACCAGTGGTGCCCACATGTCGGCCTAAGATTCCTTATTCTTTCTTTTTGGAGAGCCCGGCCTTTTTTTCAGGATCTTTTGAAAGCCCGGCCTAAGAGTCATAATTGACCTGTTTGGCATTGTGTTACTACTTGGCCCATATTCAACGACACCTCACTGGCCTAAACAAGTGTACATTATCAAAAAGACACTGAGCTCAAATTATATAACTTGAAAAAAAGGAGATATACTCTGAACACTGGAGAATGGTGATGCCCTCATTTAGCCCACCAGTAGTTCGAGACAATAAATAGTTCGAAACAACAATATATACAACATTCAAACACTTACTAGTGACTACTACTGACATAAACAACAGAACATGATAGTTCATAAGAAGTATTGCTACACCACCAAAACGCACCCATCTGCAGCGCTCAGACTCTCGTGATCCAACCGAGAATGACATTCTAAACAGAAGCAACTATTACATAGTAAGAGTGACATAGACGAGGATGACCAAATGACAAGGAATATGCATAACAAAAGAAAGAACTACCCATCCAGAACCAGCACCAAAGACAACAAAGTCATTCGAAGAGATGATCCAACACCATCATAATTTGCAGCCCCGCTTCAGCGACCAGTGATCCGGAGACACTAGTACTCCACCCTTTCGATGCAACAGCCCAATTACCTATCAACCTGAAGGCTTGAACCACATCACTGCCTATCGTAATTGAGACATCCAAGGATCAAAGTTAATCCAGATGCCTTTGTCATTCTCACCTTCTTTTGGCTGCAGGTTGTATCGTTGACAATCAGGGGAGTTTGCTCCCAAACTCCTAGGGCTCGCCGTGTAGACATAGTTTTCCATAGCAAACAGAGCCTCTCTGCCATCAAGGTCCTTGCCAACGGTGATCTCCTGGTTAATCGGATAATTGAGTCTGAGAAACAGAGAGTGTGAACCAAGGCTGTTTACCCGCCTCCAACTAAAAAAAATCCTAAAGGCCCCAACAAGCTAGTATCCTGCTCATAGACGTAACATCCACTGTCCGTATACTCACATATTACACGGTGCTTGTATACAGTGGGGTTTTTGCAATATAACTTTTCCGGCTCATGTGTCCGAATGATCATCAGTCTTTTGCCGTCATCTGATCGAGCGAGGAACCAGTTGTGCTTCCCTATTTTTGGCAAAGGTGGTGTGATTACAAAGGGCAGTAACTGTAGGGACACTGCATCATATAAAAAAGGACAGACATTGTTAATGTAAGATCAGCATTGTTCAGAGTATGAGTAGGATAATGCAAGAAACAGCATTGATATGTCCCTGTTGGAACTGGGAGGAAAATACAGGGAAATGTATACTGGGTTCGAAAATATAGAAGTGCCATGCATGGTTATACTCATGTTATCTTGCAATCGATTCTTCACAGGAAACTACCATGTCATGCATGTTATGTAATCATGTTCTATCCTCACAAACAAATTCTTCAAGGTAACTAACAGACCATGCATTGTTATATACTCGTGTTTTGTGGGCAAAAATTTTGTGAGGATATTATTCTAGCCATTGATTGCTGAAGGGCAAATATAGGTATGTACACATGGTAAGCATTGCATGATTTCACTACTTCCAAATATAGAGTTCTCCATATGCACATTTACTTCACTAATGTATGGTTAGATGAAACCAACAGTGTGGTGCATGTTTCTACAATCTTCTGCAAAACAAGGTCCGTCCAACTAACATAGTAATCTAGATGACTTGGACCGCGATGGTAATACTCTATATAATCCAATGGAGGAAGGATAATCTCATGGGAGGTCTGGAAGTTCACGAGCACCAACTTTTTACCGTCTTCTCTGAAGGCAACCATCCAGTGGGAGTTCATGCCGACCCAGTACATACCTGCCAGGAAGTTTCAGGCGATGGTGATCGGATCGATGTCGAGGGAAATGATGTACGGCGACCCACTACATACCTGCAAAGAAGTTTCGGCTAATGGAGATCGGATTGAAGTCGAGGGGCATCATGCACGCCTCCGTATCTTGGTGAGCCAATCTCGCAAGACCAGATAGCAGCAAGCAGGGTGTCTTGAAAAGCTTAGGCCTCGCTTCGACGATGGACGTGTGCATGTCCCTCGAGCATGCAGCCAGCCGCAGGGCGCTCAACATATCCATACACGAACAACAGAGGTCGAGGATGTCATTAGGGAGATTGCTCCAATCGCGGCTCATATGGATGCTGCGCGGTTTGTGTTTGGCCATGGTGGAGTTTGGAAGGGGGCTTGATTTATGGGGGAGAAGGATGTCGGTGCTGGAGCGGCTAGTGAGGGAATAGTGGTACTGGGGGAGGCGAGTGAGGCGACGGTACACGGGGGCACAGTGAGATGGAGACGGAGAAGGAGATGGAGATGGAGTGGTGCTATGGGAGCGGAGAGGGAGACGAGGCGAGGCGCCAATGTGCTGTACAACAGTGGTGACAGACTGCATAGTGCATAGGGTGAGGCTGACTTTGGTAACTCGAACACGCCGCCTGGACTAGTGTCAGGTGCAGGGTGTTGTCACTTCACTGTGAGGACCGGATGAATAGTATTTTGACCATCAAGTGTACTACTACTACTACTACTACTACTACTACTACTACTACTACTACTACTACTACTACTACTACTACTACTACTACAACAACAACTACTACTACTACTACTACTACTACTACTACTACTACTACTACTACTACTACTACTACACTCTAGTATTGTATAGCAGAAATAGGTCTCCCGTGCTAGCATGCTGTCGGCGTTCTGGGAACGGGGGTCCCCAGACTTGCCTGCCTGCGGCCTGTGGCGTGGCTCAAAGGAGGCCCAGCACGGCCCATCTTCATCAACACAAGACTCAAGACCCTCGCGAGGGGCCAAGCCTTGCGAGGCGGATGACATGGAGCTTCCTCAGGCACGGCCTCGTCAGGCTGGCTCGCGAGGAGGCGGAGAGATCAAGGCGGGGTACCTCGCGAGGTGCCCGTGACGCAAGCCATGATGACTCAGGGCGCCAGGCGGGTGCCAGCGCGCGGAGCGTCCTTCTTTCCTCTTTGGTGCAAAGGGGGCAAGCGCAGCCGCGGAGTACCAAGGCATCAGGCAAAGGTTGCCATTTCGGTGCAACGAGACCAAGACCAGGAGGACTACGAGACGAAGGCCACCGTGGAGCCCAAGACGGCGTCATCACCAGAGCTTTGCGCAGGCGAAGACTGCTTTTGTCAGATTAGTTGATACTTCCTGTCCCCCTTCAAATTAGCCCGCCATTGTTGGCTCCCTTCCCGCTCAATATTTGGGAAGAGGACCAGGGCCTCTATAAATAGGGCCAGCCGCCCACGGAGCAAGGGGTCGGAGAGTTTTGATCAGTTGGAAGTAGAGAGAGAGAGTGAAAGGGTGGCTGAACTCCTCCTAGCAGTTCATCACCCCAGCCAGGAACAGACCCTCGCGAGGCTGTTCTTCCTTGTATTCTTCATCATCATCAGCCCCAGGAGGCAATCCACCATCCACACACTGGAGTAGGGTATTACACCACAACGGTGGCCCGAACCAGTACAAATCTTGTGTCTCTTGTGTAGTTTTTTTGGTAGTTTAGATCTTTAGGAGGCGGGGAGGTAGAAGGCGTAATCCCCGTGCGCACCCTAGTGTTCGAACCTTAAGAGTCTACCAGAACCCGAAATCCGACATTTGGCGTGCCAGGTAGGGGTGCACCGGAATTCGTCATTCACCGCTCCGTTCTCCTCCGACCGTCGCATCCATGTCTGACGCTCGTCGGGCCCGCGCCGAGCGCCGGGCCGCCATCGCTTCTCGCGTCACCCAGCGCGTGGCCCCTGGGTGGAACCCGCTCCGTCAGGTGTCAGCGCAGCGAGAGCGGAGCTGCCAAGAGATCCCACGCCCGCAAGGGGCTGCCCGGGCGCTCCCAGCTCCGGCACGCCGCGACCCTGCTCCAGTTCCGGCACGCCAAGACCCCGCACTGCTCCTAGCTGCAGCGCGTGGGGACCCTCAAGATCAAGCTCTCCACCAGCCGAGGCCTTTCGTGGCCACCGCAGGCTGCCGTGCCTACACCATTGAGCTGCGTAGCGTCGCGTGGCCCGGCAAGTTCAAGCCAGACCTGCCTCCTCGTTATGATGGCACGACTGGCCCTGCGGAGTTCCTCCAGCTCTACGAGCTGGGCATCGAAGCTTCCAGCGGGGACGAAAAGGTCATGGCGAACTAGTTCCCCATGGCACTCAAGGAAGGAGCTCGCACCTGGCTCCTGAATTTGGCTCCAGGCACGATCTCTTCCTGGGACCAGATGCGCACCCGCTTCATCGCCAACTTCCAAGGTACTCGTGACTGGCCGCCCGCCGTGAGCGACATGCGCCGCATCAAGCAACAACCTGGAGAGACCCTGCAAAAGTACATCCAACGCTTCAACAGCGCGCGCCTCAAGATCCCCAAGGTGTCCGAGGAGGCCATCATCTCGGCCTTCTCCGATGGCATGCGCGACGTCAAGATGAAGGAGGAGCTGGCGATGCATGAAGACCTGTGCACTTCCCTGGAGCTGTTCAACTTGGCGACCAAGTGCGCCAGGGCTGAGGAGGGACGCCTCTCTCTCCTCGAGCTGCCTACCGCAGAACCAGAGGAGAAAAAGCCCAAGGCCAAGGATGTGAAGCGCAAGGGGGCTGCCGTGCTCGCAGAAGAACCAGACACCAAGCGGGGCAAAGATCTGCCTGAGTCCTCCAAAGGCAGCCGGTACTATGTGTACCACGACCTCCACACCCACAACACCAACGAATGCCAAGAACTCCGCGCCGTGCGAGAAGGAAGGATCGGCCGTCGTCCCGATCGCGCCGATCGGGGCTACGGCCGAGGAGGAGGAAGAAACGCAGGACACTGGGAAGACCGTGGCCCGCGCCAAGGGTGGCGCGATCAGCCTCGCGAGGACCGCTGGTGAGACCTGCCTCACGAGGGGGACTGGAGGGATCAACCTCGTGAGGATCGCCCACAAGGCAACGCAGGCCTCCCTCCACTGCCGCCTCAGCCAAGGAGGAACGAGGACCGCCATCAAGACGAGGGGGCTGGGGGCTTCCAGGAGCCACGCGCAATCGCCTGCATCCTGGGCGGAGCTCAAGCCCCAGCCTCCCAACGCATCTTCAAGTAGTTTGCCCGCGAGGTGAATGCGGCCCTCCCCAGGCTCGAAGCAACGCGCCCACTCAGGTGGTCGGCGTGCGCCAGCACATTCAGCTCAGCGGATCAACTCAAGTGTGCAGCCACAGCTGGCGTCCTCCCGATGCTCTGCTCCCCATTCATCAGAAATGTACTGGTCACCAAGACCCTCATTGATGGTGGGGCAGGGCTCAACGTCCTGTCCATGGAAACGTTCAACAATCTCCAAGTGCCCTACGACCAGCTTCAGCCAACCAAGCCCTTCTCCGGAATCACCGACGGCTCCACGGTCCCGATTGGGCAGGTCCGCCTCCCTATCACCTTCGGGGCACGCGTCAACTACCGCACCGAGCTCATCGACTTCGACATCGCCCACATCCACCTGCCGTACAACGCCATCCTCGGGTACCCAGCGCTGGCCAAGTTCATGGCCGTGACTCACCATGGCTACAACGTCCTTAAGATGTCGGGGAGTGGCGGAGTCATCACGGTGCCCTGTGAAGAGAGGGATGCAGTGTGTTCCCTGGAGCGAGCCTTTGAGGCCACATCACTGGAAGACCCGGATCGCGAAAGTAGGAGGCTTCCCGAGACCACCCCCAAGAAGAAGAAGACATCGTCCGGACCGGCCCCTCAGGAGGCGGGCCCCTCAGGGCCCGTGTCTGTCCAGGGGGAGCCTCCTTCCATCGCATAGGAAGGTGCGCTCGGCGCCCTCCTTAGGCAGGGCTCGGGGGCTCTCCCCTGGAGGGCCACCGACCTGGCCAGGGTCACGAGGGAGGCGCTTGGGCACCACGTGGAGGCGTGTTTCGAAGCACGTTTCCCTCAAGAAGGAGCAAGGCAAGGAAGGTCAGACCCGCAGGAGTTCGTCGACAAGGCCATTCAAGAACTACAGGAATCGAGGATCGTAAGAGGTCGCCGCCGTCTGCCGGCTGTGGCTCCCCATCCAGGCGAGGATGGTGGGCTGCGCGTCTGCGTCGATGTACCAGGGCTCAACCAAGCCGCTACCATGGAGCGCCTGTGGCCCTCGCGAGTGGGGCACTGCCGGGGTCCGCCCCACAGCTACGTTCGCATGCCTTACGGCCTGCCAAGCGCGGTTGCTACGCTCCAGCTCCTTATGAGGGGCATCATGGAGGCTTAAGGAGATAGGCGTTCCGCGGCCCTGGCGGAGATGGAGGCAATTCGCGAAGAGCTACCAGTGCCTCCGGAGCCTCCTGAGGCCCCTGGGCTTGGGGGCTCGTAAGGATCGGCTTCTGCAGCCTCCCGAGTCTGCTGCACCAACACCCCTTCGCCCTCGACACCCTCAGGTGACATCTTACAAGTTTCATTTCCAGCTGGGAGCGCCCTCCCAGGGCTGCATCGTCCCCAGGCCGCGTGGGTCCGTCCCTGCGGCATGTATCCCTTTTACTTTCATGTCGTTAGCTTGCTCTATTGGGGGCGCCCCTCGGGCCGCATCATCCCCAAGTCGCTCGGGCCAGGCTCAGCGGCATGTATCTCTCGTGCGTTTATTTCCGGCTATGCATTCGCCCGTCATGCTTGATTACTTGATGCCTGCCCACGGCACCTCTTCTTCTCCATGTCGACCGCTTGCACGTTAAAGGGGGGGGGGTACCTGAGCATCGCGACTCAGGGCTCTTACTGGCTCTCCAGCCCTCACCCTCGGGCTATGTCCACGGCATCGTGAACTGGCATGCCAGCGACGGCTGAGACAAGCTCGAGGGTCGGGACCCGAGGATGTAGAGTGCCGGCATCTAACCAAGTTTGCAGGAGCGCAGCCCAAGATAAGGCCCAGTGCCAGGCGCAACCCGCCTAGAGGTAGGGCCCCGTGAGTCCCGCGCTGGCTCACAGGTGCCTAGATACACCTCACCTAGCCCTACCGTGCCGGCCACGTGTCAGGGCGGGGCTGTACACGCCCCGGGGGCTCCTCCAGGAGGGGAGCCCCCTCCCACGTACCAGTGGAAGCACCATGCTCCGCGCTGGCTGACGACACTGTCGAGGAGCGGCTATGCCCGTACACATGCGGAAGCGCTATGCTCCGCGCTGGTGATAAACAACTGAGGGTGGCCCCCGGGCCCCATCAACCTCAGGGAGCCCAGAGCTCAGTGTCTAGCCTCACCGCAACGCCTCCCCTCGAGAGCGCCGCGCGAGGGGGCTGGGCACGGGGGCTGCGCCTGGGTCACGCCTGGACGTACGCCACCCAGCCAGGCCTCTCGGGCCTGGTTCGTCGCGCGCCTCTCTCCGAGCGGAGCCGAGGTATGAAGGCCGTCTGAGCGTCAAGGGGGACCCCTGAGCATCATGACTCAGGGGCCTAACTGGCCCCGTAGCCCCTCACTCCTTAGTTCCGAAAGGCTATGCTGGGTGAGGCACACGCGGGGCCGGGCTCTGCAGACGTAGAACGGTGGTCCCACTCGCACCTCACCTAATCACATGCTGTTTGCGCGTCAAGGGGGACTCCTGAGCATCGCGACTCAAGAGCCTAACTGGCTCCGTAGCCCCTCGCTCCTTTGGTCCCGTCCTGGTTTCCGGTCGGGGCTAATGCTGGGTGAGGTACGCGCGGAGTCGGGCTCTGCAGATGTAAAATAGAAGATCCACCTACATCACACCTCCCTACTTGTTGTTCGTGCGCCAAGGGGGACTCCTGAGCATCGCAACTCAGGAGCCTAACTGGCTCCGTAGCCCCTCACTCCTTTGGTCCCGTCCTGGTTTCCGGTCGGGGCTAATGCTGGGTGAGGTACGCGCGGGGCCGGGCTCTGCCGACGTAGAAGACAAGCAAGTAGGGAAGGAAAGCGTAAAATTCAAGGAACTTAAAAAGCAAATAATACAGTCCATACTGTTGTCTCAATACCAAACGCAAGTTTAAATGCCTCCCCGAGGCATGATGCATGATGCAGGAATTAAAAGCAGGGCAGGAGCGGTAGCGGAGTCACTTGGTGGCGGTGGAGCAACGCGGGTGGCCCCGCCTCACGGAGCAGCAGAACCGGAAGCATCCTGCTTCGACTTGGTACTGAAGGCCCGGAACTTCCCCAGCAGAGCCTCCGCACGACCCTTCACGGCCTCGGCAGCGGCGGCAGCACCCTCGCCGCTTACTGGCTCCAGCAGACCGTCGAGGTCAGCGCTGGGGTCGCGAAGGTAGATGTGGGTGAAGACCCGCGTCAGCATAGCACAAGACAAGACACGCGCCTCGGCCTCGGCTGTGGGGCCAAGGCCGAGGGTGACATCCTCAAGAGCACGAACCAGGAAGGGAAGCAGCTTGGCCGGGCCGTCCTCGGCGCCGGCCAGCGGGCTCTCCAGGCCACTAGCGTAGAGCATCTTCAGCGAAGCACGAGCCTTCTTCTCCATGTCCGCGAAGGCCACGCGATCCTCGGCAAGAACCTTGGCCTTGCGATCCAGCTCGGCCTTCGTCACCTCCAGCTCCTTCCCCAGCGCACCTAGGCGGTCGCGGCGCTTCTTGAGCTTGGCCTCCCGGTCTTCAATGGACGCCTCGCGAGCCTTCATACCTCCCTCTTGCTCCTAGCGAAGACGAACCTCCTTCGCGAGCTGGTCCCGCAGGCCTTGCATCTCGTCCTGTAGCGCCTTGCAATGATCGCGGACTTTAACCGCCTCCCTTAGGGCGGCGTCACGAGCAGCCTTCGCCTCAAGGATGGCCTGCCTATCCTCGTCGCAGGCCGTCGAGGCTTGAACCAGCGCCGCCCGGATCGAGGCGTCAGAGCGAATCCATTCTGAAGCCAGCTCCAAGCGCCCGGCCACCAGGCGAGGGTTGGCGCCAAGAAGATCCTGCCGCAGCCGGTCCAGCCCAGCAACAGCACGCTCCAGATGAAGGAAATATGCCCTAGAGGCAATAATAAAGTTATTATTTATTTCCTTATATCATGATAAATGTTTATTATTCATGCTAGAATTGTATTAACCGGAAACATAATACATGTGTGAATACATAGACCAACAGAGTGTCACTAGTATGCCTCTACTTGACTAGCTCGTTAATCAAAGATGGTTATGTTTCCTAACCATGAACAAAGAGTTGTTATTTGATTAACGAGGTCACATCATTAGTTGAATGATCTGATTGACATGACCCATTCCATTAGCTTAGCACCCGATCGTTTAGTATGTTGCTATTGCTTTCTTCATGACTTATACATGTTCCTATAACTATGAGATTATGCAACTCCCGTTTACCGGAGGAACACTTTGGGTACTACCAAACGTCACAACGTAACTGGGTGATTATAAAGGAGTACTACAGGTGTCTCCAATGGTGGATGTTGGGTTGGCGTATTTCGAGATTAGGATTTGTCACTCCGATTGTCGGAGAGGTATCTCTGGGCCCTCTCGGTAATGCACATCACATAAGCCTTGCAAGCACTGCAACTAATATGTTAGTTGTGAGATGATGTATTACGGAACGAGTAAAGAGACTTGCCGGTAACGAGATTGAACTAGGTATTGGATACCGACGATCGAATCTCGGGCAAGTAACATACCGATGACAAAGGGAACAACATATGTTGTTATGCGGTCTGACCGATAAAGATCTTCGTAGAATATGTAGGAGCCAATATGGGCATCCAGGTCCCGCTATTGGTTATTGACCGGAGACGTGTCTCAGTCATGTCTACATTGTTCTCGAACCGTAGGGTCCGCACGCTTAACGTTACGATGACAGTTATTATGAGTTTATGCATTTTGATGTACCGAAGGTTGTTCGGAGTCCCGGATGTGATCACGGACATGACGAGGAGTCTCGAAATGGTCGAGACGTAAAGATTGATATATTGGAAGCCTATGTTTGGACATCGGAAGTGTTCCGGGTGAAATCGGGATTTTACCGGATTATCGGGAGGGTTACCGGAACCCCCCGGGAGCCAAATGGGCCAACATGGGCCTTAGTGGAAAGGTGAGAAGGAAGCCCACATAGGGCTGCGCCTCCCCCCTCTCCCTAGTCCTATTAGGACTAGGAGAGGGTCCGGCCACCTCTCTCTCTCTCTCCCCTTTAAGGATTCCTAGTTGGACTAGGATTGGAGGGGGGAGTCCTACTCCCGGTAGGAGTAGGACTCCTCCTGCACCTCCCTCCTTTGGCCGGCCAGCCCCCCTCCCTCCAACCTTTATATACGGGGGCAGGGGACACCCCAAGACACACAAGTTGATCCTTGAGATCGTTCCTTAGCCGTGTGCGGTGCCCCCTGCCACCATATTCCACCTCATTCATACCGTTGTAGTGCTTAGGCGAAGCCCTGCGTCGGTAGTACATCAAGATCGTCATCACGCTGTCGTGCTGACGGAACTCTTCCTCGACGCTTTGCTGGATCGGAGCCCGAGGAACGTCATCGAGCTGAACGTGTGCTAAGAACTCGGAGGTGCCGGAGTAACGGTGCTTGGATCGGTCGGATCGGGAAGAAGACGTACGACTACTTCCTCTACGTTGTGTGATCGCTTCCGCAGTCGGTCTGCGTTGGTACGTAGACAACACTCTCCCCTCTCGTTGCTATGCATCACCATGATCTTGCGTGTGCGTAGGAAATTTTCGAAATTACTGCGTTCCCCAACAGTGGCATCCGAGCCTAGGTTTTATGGTTTGATGTTATATGCACGAGTAGAACACAAGTGAGTTGTGGGCGATACAAGTCATACTGCCTACCAGCATGTCATACTTTGGTTCGGCGGTATTGTTGGGTGAGACGATCTGGACCAACCTTACGCGTACTCTTACGCGAGACCGGTTCACTCGACGTGCTTTGCACATAGATGGCTTGCGGAAGACTGTCTCTCCAACTTTAGTTGAACCAAGTGTGACTACGCCCGGTCCTTGAGAAGGTTAAAACGGAGTCTATTTGACGAATTATCGTTGTGGTTTTGATGCGTAGGTGAGATGAGTTCTTACTTAAGCCCGTAGCAGCCACGTAAAACTTGCAACAACAAAGTAGAGGACGTCTAACTTGTTTTTGCAGGGTATGTTGTGATGTGATATGGTCAAGGCATGATGCTGATTTTATTGTATGAGATGATCATGTTTTGTAACCGAGTTATCGGCAACTGGCAGGAGCCATATGGTTGTCGCTTTATTGTATGCAATGCAATCGTGATGTAATGCTTTACTTTATTACTAAGCGGTAGTGATAGTCGTGGAAGCATAAGATTGGCGAGACGACAACGATGCTACGATGGAGATCAAGGTGTCGCGCCGGTGACGATGGTGATCATGACGGTGCTTCGGAGATGGAGATCACAAAGCACAAGATGATGATGGCCATATCATATCACTTATATTGATTGCATGTGATGTTTATCCTTTTATGCATCTTATCTTGCTTTGATTGACGGTAGCATTATAAGATGATCTCTCACTAAATTATCAAGAAGTGTTCTCCCTGAGTATGCACCGTTGCAAAAGTTCTTCGTGCTGAGACACCACGTGATGATCGGGTGTGATAGGCTCTACGTTCAAATACAACGGGCGCAAAACAGTTGCACATGCGGAATACTCAGGTTATACTTGACGAGCCAAGCATATACAGATATGGCCTCGGAACACGGAGACCGAAAGGTCGAGCGTGAATCATATAGTAGATATGATCAACATATTGATGTTCACCATTGAAAACTACTCCATCTCACGTGATGATCGGTTATGGTTTAGTTGATTTGGATCACGTGATCACTTAGAGGATTAGAGGGATGTCTATCTAAGTGGGAGTTCTTAAGTAATTTGATTAACTGAACTTAAACTTATCATGAACTTAGTCCTGGTAGTATTTTGCAAATTATGTTGTAGATCAATAGCTCACGTTGTTGCTTCCCTGTGTTTATTTTGATATGTTCCTAGAGAAAATTGTGTTGAAAGATGTTAGTAGCAATGATGCGGATTGGATCCGTGATCTGAGGTTTATCCTCATTGCTGCACAGAAGAATTATGTCCTTGATGCACCGCTAGGTGATAGACCTACTGCAGGAGCAGATGCAGACGTTATGAACGTTTGGCTAGCTCAATATGATGACTACTTGATAGTTTAGTGCACCATACTTAACAGCTTAGAATCGGGACTTCAAAGACGTTTTGAACGTCATGGACCATATGAGATGTTCCAGGAGTTGAAGTTAATATTTCAAGCAAATACCCGAGTTGAGAGATATGAAGTCTCCAGCAAGTTCTATAGCTAAAAGATGGAGGAGAATCGCTCAACTAGTGAGCATGTGCCCAGATTGTCTGAGTACTACAATCGCTTGAATCAAGTGGGAGTTAATCTTCCAGATAAGATAGTGATTGACAGAATTCTCTAGTCACCATCACCAAGTTAGCAGAACTTCGTGATGAACTATAATATGCAAGGGATAACAGAAACAACTCCCAAGCTCTTCGTGATGCTGAAATCAACGAAGGTAGAAATCAAGAAAAACATCAAGTGTTGATGGTTGACAAGACCACTAGTTTCAAGAAAAGGGCAGAGGGCAGAAGGGGAACTTCAAGAAGAACGGCAAGCAAGTTGCTGCTCAAGTAAAGAAGCCCAAGTCTGATCCTAAGCCTGAGACTAAGTGCTTCTACTGCAAAGGGACTGGTCACTGGAAGCGGAACTACCCCAAGTGATTGGCGGATAAGAAGGATGGCAAAGTGAACATAAGTATATTTGATATACATGTTATTGATGTGTACTTTACTAGTGTTTATAGCAACCCCTTAGTATTTGATGCTAGTTCAGTTGCTAAGGTAGTAACTCGAAACGGGAGTTGCAGAATAAACAGAGACTAGTTAAGGGTGAAGTGACGATGTGTGTTGGAAGTGGTTCCAAGATTGATATGATCATCATCGCACACTCCCTATAATTTCGGGATTAGTGTTAAACCTAAATAAGTGTTATTTGGTGTTTGCATGAATATGATTTGATCATGTTTATTGTAATACGGTTATTCATTTAAGTAAGAGAATAAATTGTTGTTCTGTTTACATGAATAAAACCTAATATGGTTACACACCCAATGAAAATAGTTCATTGGATCTCGATCTTAATAATACACATATTCATAATATTGAAACCAAAAGATGCAAAGTTAATAATGATAGTGCAACTTATTTGTGGCACTGCTGTTTAGGTCATATCGGTGTAAAGCGCATGAAGAAACTCCATACTGATGGGCTTTAGGAACCACTTGATTATGAATCACTTGGTACTTGCGAACCGTGCCTCATAGGCAAGATGACCAAAACACCGTTCTCCGGTACTATGGAGAGAGCAACAGATTTATTGGAAATCATACATACCGATGTATGTGGTCCGATGAATATTGAGGCTCGCGACAGATATCATTATTTTCTGATCTTCACAAATGATTTGAGCAGATATGAGTATATCTACTTGATGAAACATAAGTCTGAAACATTTGAAAAGTTCAAAGAATTTCAGAGTGAAGTGGAAAATCATCGTGACAAGAAAATAAAAGTTTCTACGATATGATCGCAGAGGTAAAATATTTGAGTTACGAGTTTGGTCTTCAATTAAAACAATGTGGAATAGTTTCACAAAATCATGCCACATGGAACACCACAGCATAATGGTGTGTCCGAACGTCATAACCGTACTTTATTGGATATAGTGCAATCTATGATGTATCTTACCGATCTACCACTATCGTTTTGGGGTTATGCATTAGAGACAGCTGCATTCACGTTAAATAGGGCACCATCTAAATCCGTTGAGACGACACCGTGTGAACTATGGTTTGGCAAGAAACCAAAGCTGTCGTTTCTTAAAGTTTGGGGTTGCGATGCTTATATGAAAAAGTTTCATCCTGATAAGCTCAAACTCAAATCGGAGAAGTGCGTCTTCATAGGATATCCAAAGGAAACTATTGGATACACCTTCTATCACAGATCCGAAGGCAAGACTTTTGTTGCTAAAATTCGGAAACTTTCTGGAGAAGGAGTTTCTCTCGAAAGAAGTGAGTGGGAGGAAAGTAGAACTTGACGAGGTAACTGTACCTGCTCCCTTATTGGAAAGTAGTACATCACAGAAAAATGTTTCTGTGACACCTACACCAGTTAGTGAGGAAGCTAATGATGATGATCATGAAACTTCAGAACAAGACACTACTGAACCTCGTAGATCAACCAGAGCAAGATCCGCGCCAGAGTGGTACGGTAATCCAGTTCTGGAAATCATGCTACTAGATCATGATGAACCTACGAACTATGAAGAAGCGATGGTGAGCCCAGATTCCGCAAAGTGGCTTGAAGCCATGAAATCTGAGATATGATCCATGTATGAGAACAAAGTATGGACTTTGGTTGACTTGCCCAATGATCGGCAAGCCATAGAAAAATGGATCTTCAAGCGGAAGACGGACGCTGATAGTAGTGTTACTATCTACAAAGCTAGAATTGTCGCAAAAGGTTTTCGACAAGTTCAAGGTGTTGACTACGATGAGATTTTCTCACTCGTATCTATGCTTGAGTCTGTCCGAATCATGTTAGCAATTGCCGCATTTTATGAAATCTGGCAAATGGATAAACAAAACTGCATTCCTTAATGGATTTATTAAAGAAGAGTTGTATATGATGCAACAGAAGGTTTTGTCAATCCGAAAGGTGCTAACAAAATGTGAAAGCTCCAGCGATCCATCTGTGGACTGGTGCAAGCATCTCGAAGTTGGAATATACGCTTTGATAAGTTGATCAAAGCATATAGTTTTATACAGACTTGCGGTGAAGCCTGTATTTACAAGAAAGTGAGTGGGAGCACTACAGCATTTCTGATAAGTATATGTGAATGACATATTGTTGATCGGAAATAATGTAGAATTATTTTGTAAAGCATAAAAGGAGTGTTTGAAAGGAGTTTTTCAAAGAAAGACTTTGGTAAAGCTGCTTACATATTGAGCTTCAAGATCTATAGAGATAGATCAAGACGCTTGATAAGTTTTTCAATAAGTACATACCTTGACAAGATTTTGAAGTAGTTCAAAATGGAACAGTCAAAGAAAAAGTTTCTTGCCTGTGTTACAAGGTGTGAAGTTGAGTAAAGACTCAAAGCCCGACCACGGCAGAAGATAGAAAGAGAATGAAAGTCATTCCCTATGCCTCATTCATAGGTTCTATAAAGTATGCCATGCTGTGTACCGGATCTATTGTATACCCTGCACTGATTTGGCAAGGGAGTACAATAGTGATCCAGGAGTAGATCACTGGACAGCGGTCAGAATTATCCCTAGTAAAATAAGGATATGTTTCTCGATTATGGACGTGACAAAAAGGTTCGTCGTAAAGGGTTACGTCGATGCAAGTTTTTGACACTGATCCAGATGAATCTAAAGTCTCAATCTGGATACATATTGAAAGTGGGAGCAATTAGCTAGAGTAGCTCCGTGTAGAGCATTGTAGACATAGAACTTGCAAAATACTTACGGATCTGAATGTGACAGACCCGTTGACTAAAATTATCTCACAAGCAAAACATGATCACACCTTAGTACTCTTTGGGTGTTAATCACATAGATATGTGAACTAGATTACTGACTAGTAAACCCTTTGAGTGTTGGTCACATGACGATGTGAACTATGGGTGTTAATCACATGGTGATGTGAACTATTGCTGTTAAATCACATGGCGATGTGAACTAGATTATTGACTCTAGTGCAAGTGGGAGACTGAAGGAAATATGCCCTAGAGGCAATAATAAAGTTATTATTTATTTCCTTATATCATGATAAATGTTTATTATTCTTGCTAGAATTGTATTAACCGGAAACATAATACATGTGTGAATACATAGACCAACAGAGTGTCACTAGTATGCCTCTACTTGACTAGCTCGTTAATCAAAGATGGTTATGTTTCCTAACCATGAACAAAGAGTTGTTATTTGATTAACGAGGTCACATCATTAGTTGAATGATCTGATTGACATGACCCATTCCATTAGCTTAGCACCCGATCGTTTAGTATGTTGCTATTGCTTTCTTCATGACTTATACATGTTCCTATAACTATGAGATTATGCAACTCCCGTTTACCGGAGGAACACTTTGGGTACTACCAAACGTCACAACGTAATTGGGTGATTATAAAGGAGTACTACAGGTGTCTCCAATGGTGGATGTTGGGTTGGCGTATTTTGAGATTAGGATTTGTCACTCCGATTGTCGGAGAGGTATCTCTGGGCCCTCTCGGTAATGCACATCACATAAGCCTTGCAAGCACTGCAACTAATATGTTAGTTGTGAGATGATGTATTACGGAACGAGTAAAGAGACTTGCCGGTAACGAGATTGAACTAGGTATTGGATACCGACGATCGAATCTCGGGCAAGTAACATACCGATGACAAAGGGAACAACGTATGTTGTTATGCGGTCTGACCGATAAAGATCTTCGTAGAATATGTAGGAGCCAATATGGGCATCCAGGTCCCGCTATTGGTTATTGACCGGAGACGTGTCTCAGTCATGTCTACATTGTTCTCGAACCGTAGGGTTCGCACGCTTAACGTTACGATGACAGTTATTATGAGTTTATGCATTTTGATGTACCGAAGGTTGTTCGGAGTCCCGGATGTGATCACAGACATGACGAGGAGTCTCGAAATGGTCGAGACGTAAAGATTGATATATTGGAAGCCTATGTTTGGACATCGGAAGTGTTCCGGGTGAAATCGGGATTTTACCGGATTACCGGGAGGGTTACCGGAACCCCCCGGGAGCCAAATGGGCCAACATGGGCCTTAGTGGAAAGGTGAGAAGGCAGCCCACATAGGGCTGCGCCTCCCCCCTCTCCCTAGTCCTATTAGGACTAGGAGAGGGGCCGGCCACCTCTCTCTCTCTCTCCCCTTTAAGGATTCCTAGTTGGACTAGGATTGGAGGGGGGAGTCCTACTCCCGGTAGGAGTAGGACTCCTCCTGCGCCTCCCTCCTTTGGCCGGCCAGCCCCCCTCCCTCCAACCTTTATATACGGGGGCAGGGGAGACCCCAAGACACACAAGTTGATCCTTGAGATCGTTCCTTAGCCGTGTGCAGTGCCCCCTGCCACCATATTCCACCTCGTTCATACCGTTGTAGTGCTTAGGCGAAGCCCTGCGTCGGTAGTACATCAAGATCGTCATCACGCTGTCGTGCTGACGGAACTCTTCCTCGACGCTTTGCTGGATCGGAGCCCGAGGAACGTCATCGAGCTGAACGTGTGCTAAGAACTCGGAGGTGCCGGAGTAACGGTGCTTGGATCGGTCGGATCGGGAAGAAGACGTACGACTACTTCCTCTACGTTGTGTGATCGCTTCCGCAGTCGGTCTGCGTTGGTACGTAGACAACACTCTCCCCTCTCGTTGCTATGCATCACCATGATCTTGTGTGTGCGTAGGAAACTTTCGAAATTACTGCGTTCCCCAACACCAGAACGGCCGGAGGAGTTGAAGAAACAACAGTCGGCGGAATGGGGGAAGAAGGCGGCGACAGCAAGACCACATCGCCCTGAGGTGGAGTCTGCTGCACCCCAGCAGCTGTGGTGGCGGCAGTGGGCAAAGGCACCACAGGAGTCGCTTGGGCCATGGGGGCTGAGCTCGCCCCAGCCAGCTCGGCCTGGCCTCGCGGAGACGACCGGGCGGGAGAAGCCCGCGCACCACGACCACCCTCCTCCGTAGGCGGAGGCGCTGCCGCGGATGGAGCCTCAGGAACCCCCTTTGGTTTCTTCGCCATGGGCTCCAGCCTATTCAAGAGATACAAACGTCAAGCCTCGGCAGCGGAACAAGAAATAAAGACAAGGGTCAAGCACTTACGGGTCATCGCCGGAGAGCTCGGGCAGCCTCCAGCCAAACTTGAAGCCTGACAGCCGGCTAGAAGGGTTAACCTCGGAAGCAGAAGGCGCGTCTGCAGACTGCCTCCAGGCAGGGGCAGGCCCGCGGGAGATCAGCCCGGTCCTGTCCTTCTTCGGGATCGGGGGCAAGCTCCCGCCGACCTGCTCGTCTTCATCCTCGTCATCATCGCTCGAAGAAAGGCGGAGACTGCGGGGCCTGCGCCGGGGGAGGGGGGCCCTCGACTCTCCATCGGTCGCCTCGGAGTCGGGCCCCTTTCCCCGCTCCTCTTCGTCCTCCTCCTTGCTGGAGTCGCCGGAGGGCACGTCCACCAGTCCCTCGGAGGCCGCCACGGGCACGAGCCCGTCCCCGTTAAAAACAGGCATGGACTTCACCACCTGCTCCTAGTCGTCGCAAAGGAACAAGGGCTTGGGAGCGCCCTCCAACCTTGCCACCTCGCCCCCGACCAGAGATTGGAGGACCACAACCAAATCTTCGTCGCTCAAGGCCGCGGGGCTCGGATGAGGCCTCCACATCGGAGGTGAGTACCACCGGAGCGGAGCCAGCTGGTGCTCCAGGAACTCCTTCAGCAGCGACGCACCGGTCAACTTCGCCGCCGCCGCGCTGGCTGGCCTCAGGTCCGCGTCCATATTCTCCAACACCAGCTTTGTGCGGGGGTCCGTGAGCTCCGCTCGGCCCCAGTCGCCGGAGCTCACGGGCGGCTCCGCGGGCAAGAATAGACTAGGATGGACGCGCCCGGCATCTACCAGACCCACTTGCTCCGGAAGCCCTCAATCCTCTTCCTGGGATTCGAGATAGCAATGGTCCCACCGTACGTGACAAAGCCTGCGCACGCGGAAGGAGAACCGCGAGTGACCCGGAGGGAGAAGTAGTGGCGCAGCAAGGCCACTGAAGGCTGCACCCCTACGTGGGCCTCACAGTAGTAAGCGAAGATCGCCAGAAGAAGAACGGAGTTGGGGTGGAGATGCAGAGCTTGTAAGTTGTAATGGCGGAGGACAGAGAAGAAGAACTCGGAGAAGGGAGGCACCAAGCCCGCAGCAATGGAGCTTACAAAGAGAGGATAAAAGGTGCTCCCTCAGCCCTCAGGGGTGGCAGAGCCGGCCTTGAACACCTTCGCCCCGTTGATGCCCTGCGCCGCCGCCATCTGGCCCAACTGGGCAAGGCCAGCCTTGGACACATTCTGCAAATCCAGAGCAGGAGAGTACCAAGCTTCGGCCGGAGGCTGGCGAGGCGCCATGGCTTCCTAGGTCACGCAGCCGGAGTAGATCTGGAAGTTTGGAGGAAGAAAGGGGAGGCGCAAGAAAGGGGATCTGAGCAGCAACCGGAGAAAGCAAAAGGCAAAGTCTGGGCAGATGCCACTCCTTTATCAACCTGCGCGGTTGCTGAGGCACTGGTGTCCAATCAACCGCCACGCGGTGCCCGAGGCCGCAGGCTACTAGGGCCCGCGGCGCTTCGCCCTTTCCCTTTTGCCTCTCAGCATAGCCAAGTCCGGGCGCGCCTTGGGCCCGGGGGCTACTGCCGGCGTTCTGGGAACGGGGGTCCCCAGACTTGCCTGCCTGCGGCCTGCGGCGTGGCTCAAAGGAGGCCCAGCATGGCCCATCTTCATCAACACAAGACTCAAGACCCTCGCGAGGGGCCAAGCCTCGCGAGGCGGACGACACGGAGCTTCCTCAGGCACGACCTCGTTAGGCTGGCTCGCGAGGAGGCGGAGAGATCAAGGCGGGGTACCTCGCGAGGTGCCCATGACGCAAGCCATGACGACTCAGGGCGCCAGGCGGGTGCCAGCGCACGCAGCGTCCTTCTTTCCTCTTTGGTGCAAAGGGGGCAAGCGCAGCCGTGGAGTACCGAGGCATCAGGCAAAGGTTGCCATTTCGATGCAACGAGACCAAGAACAGGGGGACTACGAGATGGAGGTCACCGTGGAGCCCAAGACGGTGTCATCACCAGAGCTTTGCACACGCGAAGACTGCTTTTGTCAGATTAGTTGATACTTGCTGCCCCCCTTCAAATTAGCCCGCCATTGTTGGCTCCCTTCCTGCTCAATATTTGGGAAGAGGACCAGGGCCTCTATAAATAGGGCCAGCCGCCCACGAAGCAAGGGGTCGGAGAGTTTTGATTAGTTGGAAGTAGAGAGAGAGAGAGAGAGTGAAAGGGTGGCTGAACTCCTCCTAGCAGTTCATCACCCCAGCCAGGAACATACCCTCGCGAGGCTGTTCTTCCTTGTATTGTTCATCATCATCAGCCCCAGGAGGCAATCCACCATCCACACACTGGAGTAGGGTATTACACCACAACGGTGGCCCGAACCAGTATAAATCTTGTGTCTCTTGTGTAGTTTTTTTGGTAGTTTAGATCTTTAGGAGGCGGGGAGGTAGAAGGCGTAATCCCCGCGCGCACCCTAGTGTTCGAACCTTAAGGGTCTGCCGGAAACCAAAATCCGACACATGCCTGTTCACTTCATCATTCAGGTATCATCCATATTGCGAGCAGAACCAAATTCTCGTGCATGCCCAATCAACGCCCTGCCGTGATGCATGCAGTGGTCGTTCTGGTGCATCAAGGACAGCATGCAGATCATTCCACACTTGAGAAGAGGAAAAATGGAAAGGTAGAACGCGATAGCAGAGGAAGAGAACGCTGGCTAACGAGGCTGGGAGGGGATCAAGCAGGAAGTTAATGCTCCACGCCTAAAGGTTTTGGGAAAACCTGATTTTCATAAGGTGACTTATACTCACCTAAACGGAGGGAGTATTCCTTAACCAAAGAATGTTGTGTCTCCCACTCACGCGCTCAAAAAAAACTACGCCACATTTTTTTATCTGTTTGCATAGGTCCCACCTATCAGGAAGGATGGGCACGTACACGAACAGGTACGACTCATCAGTATGCCCACATAGCCTTTTCGTTTAGTCTACCTAGCCGTCTAATCAACTGCCTGCACGCCACTTCTCCCATTTACTTCTCCATCGAGGACTGATTCTCCTCGGCTTCTTCACCTTCCCTTCGTCTTCATTTGCATCCAAACCCCACTGCGTTCACATTGTTTTAACCTCTTTAAATAATCATCTACTACTTCAGCTAGACTAGCCATCTAATCCTAATTCTCCAAACCTCTTTAAATAATCATCTACTACTTCAGTTAGACTAGTCATCTAATCCTACCACTGCCTTGCCCTGCCTTTCCTTCGCTAATAGGTGGGACCCACGCTTATGGGTCCCACATGTCAGTGACAGAATGGTAGGATTGTTCGCGTTAGGGGATCCTCATCCCCCCGACGTGCCCCTCATCCCTCTTGGCCCCACCGCTCCTCTGCCTTTGTGTGCATGACATGCGGGCTAGCTGAACTGCGGCGACCATCAACTTTCTACCACAGACACACCCGATTGGACGCGGTTTGCCTGCTCCGTTGCTGTGCTCCGATCCGTACTCCCGCACCATCGAATTTTCATCCAGCGATTGTGACACATTTCGTCCCGGGCATCAATCCTCAGCTGGAGCACTTATGTACTACAAGTAGTACCCGCCGGTGTGGCCATCTACGCCTCGTAACGCCCCGATGCCCAGCTGTGGCACCCTCGCCACGGCCATGCCACCACCGGCCGGTTCATCTTGAACGAGTGAGTCGCGAACCACGCCACCACCATGAGAATGACATGTGGGCCAGCCACATTTAAGGTCCGCATGTCATTGACTCATAGGCCAGGCACTAAGCCACTGAAGTTCGGTCCCATGGGCCCCAAGAGGGAAATGTAACTCCTGCGGCAGGCCTTGTGGTGCTCCCGCAGTACGAGCTCGTGCCAAAACTGAAATTTGTTTCTTACTACTACCAACTAGTACTAGTAAGGTACACGTGCATTGCACGCATGAGATTCTGGTGGTTTGTGCATTATGCTTCTACATGTGGAGCTTTCTGGATTCTAACATGTGGCAAAATCTGGTGGAATGTAAGGTTAGGCAAGTTTGATTAACTTAGGTGAGTGTTTGGTTCAAGCCACATCTTATGCAAGCCACACTAAGGCCCCACATGACATACCCACAAAAAATGTGGCAAGATTCCCTTAGGCTTGCCAACTTGTGGCTCTCATTTTGAAGAACTAATAACTTTGCCTAAGCTTAGTTGTGGCAAAGTTAGTCATGACTTAAGTTCAACCATGGAGTCTTCTAGATTATACATGTGGCAGAATCTGGTGGATGAAATCCAACGGCTAGTAGTGCTCGGATTTTCCATCTTTGTACCGTCGGATTGGCTTCATCCAACGACCAACTTTCAAAGTTTTTCACACACTATATAGGGGGTATAGATATAGATGTGTCGGTCCATTGCAATGGATCCAAAGTATATCTATTTAGTGGAGTGCACTCTAAACACATTATCTATTTATTTTTCTCTAACCTTCCGTAGCCATGCAACCAAGCCACATAAGCTTCATGGGTTCCCCCACATCATATTATTCATACTACGTTGATTGAAAAAAAGATAAATCACCCAAAACAAGATCTTCCCGTTTTTTGTTCCTACGATGTTGTGCCGTGCATGTACCTACTAGTTGTATAGTGGTAGTAATAGTAATATAGTATTAGGAGTACAAACTTGGTACTAGTAGGAGTAGTACTAGTACGGAATGCTCCTACTCTATCAACGAGCCCCGTCTGACACAAAATATCTTGGCTTCCGTGCTACAACTAGATCTCCCACTCATTTCTGTTTTCCAACCCGGCGGCGGGCGGGGTGTCGGTTTGCTCAACGGCGGTCCCACATGAAAGTGAAAATGATAGGCAATACGCCTTCCCTAAGCTATGTGTCGTGCCGGACGGGCCGTGTTGTACTCCCGATTCCCGGGCGTGTGGGGGTGCGACGCGAACGCGGCAGGCCTTTTCCTTTTACCAGCAATGTGCCCATGCGTTGCGACGGATCCAAAGTAGTAGAATAGTAGTATTTGTTCACAAACTTGAAAGAAATCACTATTGTTTTGATATACTCCTAATATATTACTCCCTCTGTACCTAAATATTTGTCTTTTTTGAGATTTCAAATGGACTATCACATACGGATTATATAGACATATTCTAGTGTTTCTAGCAAGATGCCCGCGCGTTGCATGAAGTTGATGGAAAAGGTAAGCACAACTTATAAATTGATGGATGGAGTACTAGTTACAGTGATGCATATAATTAAGCAAAGGGATCGCACATGTCGGTATTGACTGGAACGAGAATGCAACAGCACAATAAGAATTAAGGCCACGATGATGCGATCCCAAAGTGGTGGTTACATAAGGCAAGAAGAAAGATGGATCCACGAACGTACGACCTCCTCCTCCTCAACTTAGTGCGCTGGGCCACCAACCGGCGGCTAAGGAGCGGCGGCTTTTGTGGAGAGGTCGAGGTGCTTCTCAGCAAAGGCATCCAAGGCTTCCAACCGGTTGAGGAAGGCCAACGTCGTAGCATCCTCACTGGCCTTGTAGATACCTATGTACACGATTTCCTTGTACACGTGGATGTGTATGTCGATGAATTCTTGCAGGGCGAGGCACCTCGCGGCGAGCGCGACCTCCAGGTGGACATTCTTCGTGGCGTCGGCGGGCAGTCGCAGGGCCACCAGTGCTTGAAAGAGGTTCCGGCCATGGAGGCCGATTAGGGTGGCAGGCAATGAGGAGCCCGGGCGCGCGGGCTGGAGGAGTACGGAGATGTCGTCCGCGAGCTTCTTGAGGACGGTGAACTTGTTTCTGGTGGCAACGATCATCTTGTCCAACTGAGAGTCGTAGTTGGCGTCGACAGCGGCCATCCACCAATCGGTCTCCAACACCGTTTGGAGATGATCCTCGGCGCCATGCCGCATGCCCGCGTCGTGGACCATCTGGTGCAACCGCTGGCCGCTCACACGCATCGCCGCCATGGGTCTGGAGTGAGCTCTTTTGCGCTTAGTGTAGGTTCTTAGGCAAATGCTTAGGTGCGTACGATGTGGTAGATGCATTGGAATGGAGGGGCGCCTTTATATGAGGGCAATGAGGGCAAACTGCGTTGCATTCACATCGTGCAGCCTCTTTTCCCGGACCTCCTCCCATTACTTCCCTCATGCATTAATTGAAGGAGAATGCATTGGCCATTCAACATATTGGGAACCGCTACTCCCTCGTCTGCATTAAAGCCGTATCGGGAACTGCGCCGCCCGCTGTCAAATCGAATACTCCCTCCGTCTAGGTGAGTATTAAGTCATCTTACGAAAACCAAATAGTAAACACATAGGCGTGGTGCATTAACTCTCATGTTGTTTCTTATTTTTTGACATAAATAGAGGAATCAACCAAGAAGAGATGTGGGGCTTGTATGCTTTTAATGACTTGAGACTATCAAACATGACATGCAGTGGTCAGTTCGTTGCACAAGAACAAATACATCCCACGTCAGCACACACGCATCTTATATAACATCACATCCAATGGCTATAAAAGATGAATGAGACCAAATTATATCTCATCTAGATGAGTTCTAGCAAAACTGTATTAATAATACTTAGTACTCCTGCGCCATGTATCATATATTAGTATCATGTAGTACTTTATTTATTTATGAGGTATCCAGATGGCACTGCACCGCCAAGAAAAGAGGGTAACATCAAAATTATGGACTACTTTTTTGAGTATGTTGGTAAGGTCCGGTCATAGTCACTTGTTGAAATCTCTAAAAAGACAAATACTCCCTCCGTCCGGAAATACTTGTCATCAAAATGGATAAAAGGAAATCTATCTAGACGTATTTTAGTTTTAGATACATCTCTTTTTATCCATTTTGATGACAAGTATTTTCGGACGGAGGGAGTAGAAAACAGAGTTGGTGATGATGGTGTGCGTGCCATCCTGCAATATAGGCCGTCGGATTTATATCTAACATATAGGAAAGAAACTATGGCAATATTGCAAAAATATACCCACATGTCTCTCCACGTTCACAAATAAGGCCTTCCCTTGTTCAACCTTTTCTCTCACAAGATAAACTACTCATACGAATGAATCTTGAGGTTTCCATAGAATCGAAGAGAGGGATGATGTGTGTGTGTGTGTGTGCGCGCGCGATCGATAAAGAGTGCCATCGAATTTGTGTGTGCCCACGTCAAAGATATAGAGTGGCTGGCCTACTGGAACGTGAGATTGGACATGTGCAGTTTGTCTCTGTGGCATGGATACCTACCTGCAGCGCTCGACTATCGGTGTGTGGTGGGGGAAGAGGGAGGCCTAATTAACTATAGAGGTACAATGGCTGGTATATGTGTGGAGGAGAAGAGATGCCTACCTCATGTATTAAGGAGATTGATCTGCCTCATGTATTAATGGAGATCGATCGGCATCCATGCATATGTGCAGGAGAGGAATAAGGTTGGGAGAGAGACAGAGCTAGAGTGTTGGAGGGGGTGGTAGTGGAGTTGCTTCTAACAAATGGTGGGATAGGCTTGCTATACAAACGGAGGGCACACCCGCAATATCAATAAGAGAGGAGATGGCTGCTTGTTGTCTGTGCACGTGCGTGTGAGAGACGGGTCAGGAGGCATGCACGAATGATGAGGGGGACGATGTGGTTGTGGTAAGCAGACGTAACTACATAGGAAGATCAATTGCCCTTTGTTAGAGAAAGGAGAGACATAACTTGTGAGGTACGTCGATCGATGGGGGGGGGTAGTTAAAGTCGATCTAGGTATATGTTGGGAGATCGATCGGTATACATGCATGTGTGTGTTAGAAGCAAATGAGGCACGAGGAGAAGGATAGAGAGAGAGGGATGCATGTAGGAGGTGGTACGAGAGGCATACTATATCGAGGGGGAGGAGTGTGCGAGTACGAGAATGATGAAAAGAGTGGTGGGAGTGAGGCATGGACGGTGACAAGAGAAGAGGGGAAGCTTGTGTTTGTGCTAGGCACACCTGGCTAGAGAAGCATATCGATCGATGTGTGCCGTAAAGAAGGAGCTTTGGGGCCTACACACACCATGGGTGAACGACCTAAAGTGAAAAGACGAATTTGCGCGATGGAGCTAGAGAATGCTGAGGGAGGGTGAGAGGGATGCGGGCGTGTGCATGCACAAGAGAAAGTTAGCGCTAGCTACAAAGATAAGAGGGTTGTGTGGGTGTAAAAGACGAATAGAGATCAAATATACTTCATTATAAAAAGCGAATTCGGATATTTGAAGAATTTATCATAGTGTTTCAAACCGACGCATGTGTGAATATATATAATGGTGATACACATGGTGTGGTTATGAACATGTTATACTACATTTAATATATTTTATCTCTACTCTTATAAAAAAACGGAGTTTTCGATGATGGTGTGCCTGCCATCCTGCATTATAGGCCGTCAGATTTATATCTGGCGGATAGCAAGGAAACTATGATGGTTGAAGTTGGCAATAATCATGATTGTAGATTCTTATTGAAATAGAGAAATGAATTCAAATTTAGTTCGAATTGCAGCGGTAGTATAGACATTTGGAATGCACTAAAATGTTGGAATGAGTAGGTTACATGCATTATACAGCAAGCAAAAAAAATTAATCGGACATAACATTGACTCATACTCCCTCCTTCCATCTATATAGGGCGTAATGAGATTTTTAAGACCGCCTTTGACTATTGACAAGATTAATAGTACTTGACATGCACAATGTGAAAATTATATCATTGAAAGAACCTTTCACAGACAAATTTAACGGTGTGCTTTGTGTAAGTTGCATGTCATATATCATTGCTCTAATATTTGGTCAAAGTTAGCATCGAAAAACGCATTAGGCCCTATATAGATGGAAGGAGGGAGTAGCTTTGAATAGCATTTGTATAGTAAAACAGGGCAAGAGTCTCTCTTTGTGTGGTGTGAATAGTTTTATTTTTTTTCGTTTTCTTTTTGGTTGAGGGAAGTGCGAATTGATTTGGTACATACAAGTACAATATTACTACACGTTAGGCTTGTCCCTAAAATTCAACCCGCGTCTTGTTATATCCCGAAAATTCAGATATCGTGCTCCCAAAACTGGCGCCTTCACAACCCGCACCTTGCTATCCCGAAATTACAACGCACGCGAAAACTCCCTCCAGCTGCCAAATCCCGACACGCGAAATCCCCCTTCTAACCCTGAGCCGAAAGGGCCACTAGTTCAAATCAGTGGGGGTACTTTTGTAACACACCCTACATTTTGGACAAGCGCGTCCCTAAGTCATGCTTCACCCCCTCCGATCGACCCCTTTTCGCTATCCGAAATCCCAGGCCGCCATAAACTCTCTGCTCCAGCCGCGAGACTCCACCCTCCTCCGTCCGCCATGTCACCGCTGCCCAGCCGGAGCCTCTTCCCCAATGACGTCGTCCACCGCAATAGCTCGACGTCCCTCGTCCACCTCCCCGGATGAGGATCCGTCGTCCATCTCACCGTCCCGCCGGTTCAGCCGCCCCGTCCTCCACCTCCAAGGAGCTGCTCCGACGATCGCCTCGTCTATCACGGCTGCTCCATCCCCACAGCGCTGCCTTAACATGCTCCACCGGAACCGCAACATCCTCACTGACTCCTCGGACGAAGCCGAGGCCTACTCGGCGCCACTAAAGAGGTTGTACACTCATCGCATCACATCTTCTCCTTAACTCGACCTCCCGGCGCCGACGGTGCTCCATCCCGCACCCCCATGGAGCAGCTACCTTGAAGCCGGCGCCGCGGGCGACATCTCCACGGCGGCTCTCCCCTAGTGCGAGGCCCCTTCGGCAGCGGCGTCCATACCAGCCGAATCTGCTGCTGCTCCGGCTCTCGCTCGCTCGCTCGCGGTGCTACTGCTGCTCCAGCTCTCGCTCGATCTCTCGCTCGCCCAGCTGCTGCTGCTGCTGCTCTCCCCCTCGCTTGTGATGCTGCTCTGCTCCGATTAAGCCACACTTCAGTTGACTGAATCGACTTTTGGGTCAGTCGATTTTCAGGGGTTGGGGGGGGGGGCTCGCCAGAGTTATGGAAGAACCACCCGCAGCGGGGACAGGGGCTCGCAGGAGAGGTACCCCACTATCTATCTTAGGGTTCAGGGTGGGGGGCGGGGGGCCTAGAGGGCTGGCCGGGGTGGCGGTGGCGAGTTGTTTCGGGGCGGCGAGGCAGCGCTGGGGCCGGCGGTTCGGCTGGTGGTGGCTGGCGGCTCAGGGGGATGCAGGTTGAAGATGAACCGCAGGCCCTCCCTAAACTACACGTCAAGTGCCTCTCTGCTACCATTGCGTTCAGTTTCGATAGTAGCATTCAGATTCCATAGTAAATTTCAGTTTCGACAGTTAAGTTCAGAGTCAACAGTTTTTACCTCATCTGTTGTAGTCAGGTGGTTTTTGGTGATGTTAATTTTACATCCATTTTACATCATCTATTGGAGATGCTATTAGAATCCCACTTGAGATTGACGATGTCTGTCTTGTGCTGCTTCAGCCTTGACGTCTTATGGCTCACCAGAGCTACTCCAATGACAGAATGATCCATCACAATAGAGCAGTGCCCTGGACGCTATCTACAGATTCCTTAGATCTTCCTCCACACCTCTGACAGCCACCTCTTCCTGAACTACTTCAGCGACCAACCCAATGATGCTGAGGTCGACACGACTACGGCAAAGAGGTTGTACACTTGTTGCATCACTTATTACTATACATTCACGTCGATCCATTAGGGCTATTTTGGTTCAACGGAAAAACGTCGATCCACTGGTTGTTACCATCACTCTAAATTTTTGCATGCTCTCCTTACATAATCTCACCATATTTTTTTCGTATGCATGTCAGATATTGTACATAGTCATGCTGAACATGTAGAGAAAAAGAGAAGAGTTTTGCGCGGCAATACAATGTCATGCAAACATCGCTCCATGGTGGGTTCAATGGCAAACCCTTCCCACCCCTCTCCATATTGTAATCCAAAGGAAGATATCTGTTCTGAGGCGGATTCAGACGCCGCTGACCACTCCTATTTACCCCCAAGGTGTTTGCTCTACCTTGGCATGATGATGTTAGTCATATCATGCATATGTCACCTTGCAGTGCCTACTTTTGACATCATATATGTCATCTGCTTAGTTTAGACATGTTCTGTAATGCCACCTGTTTAGTTTCTATATCATATATGGGAATTATGCAGTCTCATGTCTTTTAGCCAGCCATAATATATGTGAAATGTGCAATGCCATCCTGTTTAACCAGGCATCATATATTTGAATGATATCTTGCCCATCCTTTTCTTCATTACATTTCCATTTGTCGACAATGTTTGTACATTAAACTACTCTTCCTGTGAATCAGCCATTTGGGTGGGAGATGGGAAAATCTGGAGTGAAAACAAGGCCTTCAGAGCAGATAGTGCTACCTGTCGAAGCAGATCTCTTGTTGGGTCCCGATAGCTCCTCAGAGATGGATTCAGAGACATATGACCAGTTCTATTCCCCCACTGAGGTATACGCTCTAACTTGGCACGGTTATACTGCTCATATCATGCATACGGTGTCTTGCATTGCATAGTTTAGACATCATATACACAATATTCAACACCATGTTCTTAGTTTTGACATCATATTGAATGCCCTCTGTTTAGCATATAAATCACATATGTGAATTAAATGATGCGATCCTGATTACTTAGATAACATGTAGGTGAATTATGTCATGCGATCCTGTTTAGTTATTCATCATATCTTTGAATTATGTTATGCTATACTATCCAGTTTAGATAGACATCATATATGTGAAATTATGTCATGCTATCCGTTTTAGTTAAACAATATACATGTCAACTATTTCATGCCCTCTTTTTCCACACTATCTATTGCATCTGTCTGTCATACAATGTCGGTACATTCAACTATGTTTCCTGTTTATCAGCCATTTGAATTGGAGCGAGTGATGCCAGTATCTAGCGGACTAAAAACACGGTCTTCAAATAAAATAGTGCTACCTCTTGGTGGAGATAGCACCCCGGTTGTAGATGCACAAGAACCAGCCCTACCACACATAACCCATACTCTCGCAGATTGTACCCCTACTGCGATGGACAGAGAACCAGCTTCGCCCAATCTAACTCCAACCCCAGCCGATAGTAACCCAGTTCCTGTTGACACAACACCATCTCCACCACAGAGCTCCCAAACAAGAGCAGTTAGTAAGGCAGCTCCAGTGCCCAAAGGGCCAATACTATCACAACGAACCCCAACTCCACCAGTTAGTACGCCTATTCCCGTGGAGGAAGCACAACCAGCTAGTCGTAGTTTAGCATATATCGCATTTAATGTTGTTAAATCGTATGTGCGTATCTTCCCATCTTGGAAATATTATGCTGAAGATGAAGGAAAATGCCAGTTGCAGGTGCTTGTCCAGGAGTTATGTGTAATAATGTTATTCATGACAATTACTTTGCTTTGTCCCATACATCCTACCTCCATGATGGTTATAATACAGCAAATTTTCCCATTTTTCTCTATAGAGAAGGACCAATTTGGAAACTCAGGATGAGGTAACCTGTGCTAATACCTCTGCTATCTTCAAGAATGCTTGGTGACAGTATCGGAATTATCTGAAGAAAACGTACTTCACCGGCAAAGAAACTCATCAAATTCCCTTACGTTCTCCTAAGACACATTTACTAGACGATGACTGGGAACGCCTTGTTCTGTACTGGTCCCGAACCAAGAATGTGGTAAGGTCTATGAGCTCATTTTCTATTTTTAAGTATTATATTCTTGCATCTTACTGTACTCTGTTCATGTATAACAAGTGCCTAAACATGAAGAACAACTGTTCTAATTTAAGATTCCATTGCTATCACAGTTCAGAAAAGTGCTAGGCGTTAATTGTGCCTTTTGCCACCGCCTTGCGCTTTACTGACCAAAGCGCATGCTTATGCGCAGTTATGCACAGATTATGCGTAGTTATGCGCAATGCGTTTTGCCAACGCCTAAAGCCTAGGCGCGCCTTTTTAACTATGATTGCTTTGCTCTTGTATCACTGTATTTACTCATAACAAACTTATTTTTAAATTGAAGGATCCAATCAAAACACCAATGGCACAACAGGTATGTTCACACATGTTTCTTTAATAGGTTTACTCTTATCAATAGCTCTGTTGATTTCAATTTCAATTGTGTATACAGTTGACTTTCATATCATGCACATTACTAGCATCACAACAGAGCCAATAGTGTTGTTGTACATGTAGACCCGTGGTACCCATCTGAAATCTTGTTGTGCCGTGTAGTTTCCCACGCTTTGTATTCTTTCACTACTGCTTTGTCTTGAACTGATATGATTTGAACCGTGTCTCTATTTTGATTTGGCAAGACAATGAAGTGACCATAGGACATAGATATATGTTTGTTTGATGCTTTTATTATGTACTAGTACTTGGCAATAGAAGACTTGGTAGTTTAATCCTGTCCACCTTACTAATGAATTGGTTCACCGAAATGAGTTTCATATACTAGTACATGCTAAACTTGTTATGTGTCTGCTTGTTTCTTCTTTTAGAATGCTGACAAAATATTGGGGAAGAGTGCCTTGTTAAGCAATGGTAAAGGAAGTAATGCAGATAAGGTTCAGTATAGTGACACATCCTTGTTGGTCTCCAACAAAGCTGATAAAACAGCTAAGGAAGACTATCTTGAAGACAGCGAGACAACCCCAAAGTCCTGTCTTGGTTTAGTGTTCGAGTTACTGGCCACTACCGCTTGCACAAGCTATTCAAACTCACTATCTGAATCAGTTCGGTTTCTTGAGTCTCAACTACAAGCTGAAAGACGTCGACCAGTTGTGCTGCGACAAGAAGCGGAAGGACTGCGGAAGTCCCTGGAGCATTCAGATGCATACTTTCTGGTGCAACAGCAAGCGTTGGAGGATTTTAGCGCCAAATAGGACAAAGCTAATCAGCTTGCTAAGCTTATTGCCAGCATGGTGGATACCCAGGATAACGTTTCTTGAGCTCTTCTGAAGTTGTTTCAGTTATGCTCTTGTTTTGCTGCCACGTTTATTTGCACTGGTGGCCAATTTTGACGGCCAGCGTATGTAATGTGCTGCTTTGTTCCCTATATTTGCACTGGTGGCAAACTTTGATGCCCAGTGGATGTAATATGTGTAATAGTGGTAATAGGCTAGCATTAATTGCTTGCTTATTTATTTCCTTATTGTCTTGTTTAGTTGTTTGCTTGTAGTCACTGCAGTTCTTTTTCTATTTTTTTTCTAGTGGCCACAATAGCCTATTTTTGGTAACTAGGCCAAAATAATCATGGCAACACATGGACTGTTGTAACCATGGGCCTCCTGCAGGCCGTATGATCCATGGGCCTTCGTCCGGCCGTAGAATCCATCGGCCTTCTATACGAGCCTTAGGGTCCATGGGCCTTCTACGGGCCGTAGGGTCCATGGGCCTTCTACGGACCGTATGATCCATGGGCCTTCTACGGGCTGTACTATCCACGGGCCTCATACGGGCCGTAGGATCCATGGGCCTTCTACGGGGCGTATCATCATTTCGCCAATCATGGGCCGTACTATTCGTGGACCATAACGGGCCGTTAATAGGCCGTATTTGATAACTCTATGAAAACAGCCCAACGGGTTTTTTTGACATGAAAACGGCCCAACGTATTAACGGTCCGCAAACGGGCCGACTGTAACGACGGGCTGAATTTGGCCCACAAGCAGAAAATGACAGTAATGGGCCGTATGTAACCAAATGCTTCGGGGACTACTGTCGGAGTAATGGGCCACGGGTAGGCTAACCCTGGCCCCGAACCTTTCAAGGCATCGGGGCGGGCCGCACCCCTCAAGACCTCAGGACAAAGAGCCGCCTTCTGAGAGTCGGCTGCAAGGCAGCCGACAGCCCACTCGCGGCCGAGTCCCAGGGACGACTTCAGGATGAGCAGACTCCTGACTGGCGACTTCCAGAGAAGCCAACCTTGGGGAGTCGGCCCGCGACGCCGACAACCCCCATGCCCTCATAAAGAGGGACGAGACAGGGACTGGCCACAGTAAGGTCCACTACCACCCCTTTTCCAAGGGCAGGCATGGCTACAGTACGCCGTACCCGCGGAGATCTCCGCGGGGCGCGGCACTGTTGCCATGCCGGCCCCGACGTCAGCCCCAGAGGGCGGAGTCCTGTGCCCACGATGGCCTGCCGGTACGACCCAGGGATGATGGGTCCCACTAGTCGGCGGGCGTACGGAGGACGGCGAGAGCGCCACCAGTCGGCCCGGTTGGGAGTCGGCCGGCCCCTCCCACGGGCCCCACGCGCCATTAACCAGACGCGACAGGGAGTGGCCACAGTGATCGCCTGCCAGACGGCAGGGCTGTCGCCACGACCCCATGACCGAGCCCGCATCATTAGAGGCACAGCTACAGTAATCTACGGCCGGCAAGACCCGCCCGCGGCGGACGCAGCCTGTCGGCTCCGTATCGAGCCAGCCGGCGGGCCCCAGGAGTCGGCGGATAAGACGGCGGCCAGAGAGACTGACGACTGGGCCCGCGTCCAGCCGGATTACCATTGTACCCCTGGGGGGTAGGCCTATATAAACCCCCCAGGGCACCCATGCAAAGGGTTGGAATCCATGAGCACTAGACCAGATCATATAGGAAGGAGAGAGCTAGCCTAGCCTTCTCCTACCTCCAGGAAACAGCTCAAGGAGCAACAGTGTACACACTTTGCCATAGTGATCATGCGGAGACCCCGCAGAGCAGCAGTATGGGGTATTATCTCAATGGAGAGCCCCGAAGCTGGGTAAGATTCGCCGGCATGCATGCCTTCGCCTTATCCCGTTTCTAGGCACCGGCGACATTCTACTCGCCCCCACCATGATAAGCCATCCTTTGGCATATGTCGCACCCAACCCCCGACCTGAGCCCAAGAAACAATGGGCCCTGAGAAGGCCGAAAGATAACTTGGGCTGGAAACGACCCAATGGAATAACGGGCCGTTAATGGGTATAAAGTGATACACTGTTCATTACGGGCCAGTTTCACCATGGGCCGTTAATGGGCCAAGAGTTACAAAGGTCCTCATATGGGCCGAAAGAAGTCATGGGCCACACATGGGCCGGAAGTTAAAACAGGCTGAATCATATTGGAAGGCCTAGATGACGCTACTGGGCCTAATTCGGAAAGGGCGTAACGGGCCCTGGGTTAGCGGGCTGTAAATGGGCTATATGCGAACATGCCGTTAACAGGCTTTCCGTGGGCCGGTCCGCCACCTTTTGACCAAGTTAAACGGGCCGGCCTTTTCACAGGAATGGGCCTCTATTGGGCCATGCCATGTGTCGCCGTATCATAGGCGCCTTCGGTCCAATGAGCGGATGACATCTGTCCCAACAGTGAGCCGACACGTGTTTCCTCCAGCCAATGATGATTTTACACGTGGAAAATCCCCATTGGCCGGGGCTGTTAACGGGTTATCAGATCCAAAACCCGACCTGATAGCTTAACGGCGTTCCGTTACGGTGGATGCCACGTGTCGGTCACCCTTGACGAAAGCACTTCTGTGACGCGCGATTTATCGTCATGGAAGTGGACACTTCCGTGATGATAATTTTGGTAATGTCATGGAACACTTCTACGACAGCACATGTATGACTATCTTGATTCTGTCATAAATTTTTCATGGATGTACATGCATGACAAAAAACGCGACCTACTGTGATAAACACGTATCATCACGGAAGTGTAATTTTTTGTAGTGTTCCTTTCTTTGTAACCGACCTTGTGTAACCCTAGATCCTCCCGGTGTCTATATAAATCGGAGGACTTAGTCCGGAGAGGAGGAATCCTCAGAATCATAGCCAAACTAGACCTTTAGGGTTTAGCCATTACGATCTCATGGTAGATCAACTCTTGTAACACTCACATTCATCAGGATCAATCAAGCAAGACGCAGGGTATTACCTCCATAGAGAGGGCCCGAACGTGGGTAAATATCATGTCCCCTGTCTCCTGTTAGCATCGACCTTAGACGCACAGTTTGGGACCCCCTACCCGAGATCCGCCAGTTTTGACACTGACATGCCCCCTAGGGCTACCTCCCCTTGCTTGGGGGCAAGGCACCTGGGGGCCACCCAAACCCTTGGCGCCCCATCTGTGGCCACCAGCCCCCTGGGGGAAACCCTAGGGGAGCCCCCTCCTCCTTTCCCCCTATATATACAGGGGTAGAGGGTGGGCAGCCGCACCCATCTATGCCATGGAGCTGCCCTCCCTCTCCCTTGTAGTTCCTCTCTCTCTTCGCATAGCTTAGCGAAGCTCTGCTGAGAGCTCCACCACCATCGCCGCCACACCGTTGTGCTGCCGGGGGACTCGAGATACTACTTCACCATCGCTCACTGGATCAAGGAGGTGAAGGCGTCATCAAGCCATACGTGTGTTGAACGCGGAGGTGCCATCCATTCGGCGTTTGGATCGGGAGTTCATGGATGGATCATGATTGGATCGTGAAGACGTTCGACTACATCAACCACATTTCTTAACGCTTCCGCTTGGTGATCTACAAGGGTATGTAGATGCAATATATCATCTCATAGATGTTCATCTCCTATATTGATCTTGGTGAGTGTAGGAACTTTTTTGTTTCCCATGTAATGTTCCGCAATAGTGGCATTATGAGCTAGGTCTTACGTAGATGACATCATGAGTAGAACACAAAGGAGTTTGTGCATGTTGATATTCAGATTGCTTCCTTCCTTGGTCTTATTTTGATTCAGCAGTATTGTGGGATGAAGCGGCCCGGACCAACTTTACATGTTCACGTACATGAGAACGGTTCCATCGACTGACATTGTCGGATTTCGGGTTCCGGCAGACCCTTGAGGTTCGAACACTGGGGTGCGCGCGGAGATTTTGCCTCCTACCTACCTGCACCCCTCCGCCATGCTAGGATCAAACTATCGAAAGAACAACACAAGGGACACAGGGTTTATACTGGTTCGGGCCACCGTTGTGGTGTAATACCCTACTCCAGTGTGTGGTGTGTGTATTGCCTCTTGGGCTGATGATGATGAACAATACAAGGAAGAACAGCCTCACGAGGGTCTGTTCTTGGCTGAGGCGATGAACTACTGGGAGGAGTTCAGTCACCTTTTTTTTCTCTCTCTCTCTCTCTCTTTGATTCCAGCCAGCCGACCCCTAGAGACCCTTCGACCCCGTTGTGGTGTGGGTGGCTGGTCCTATTTATAGAGGCCCTGGTCCTCTTCCCAAATATCGAGCGGGAAGGGAGCCAACAATGGCGGGCTAATTTGAAAGGGGACAGCAAGTATCAGCTATCCTGACAAAAGTAGTCTTCGCCTACGCAAAGCTCTGGTGATGACGCCATCTTGGGCTCCACGGTGACCTCCGTCTCGTAGTCCTCCTGGTCTTGGTCTCGTTGCACCGAAATGGCAACCTTTGCCTGATGCCTCGGTACTCCGCGGCTGCGCTAGCCCCCTTTGCACCAAAGAGGAAAGGAGGACGCTGCGCGGGCTGGCGCCCGCCTGGCGCCCTTGGTCGTCATGGCTTGCGTCATGGGCACCTCGCGAGGTACCCCGCCTTGATCTCTCCGCCTCCTCGTGAGCCAGCCTGACGAGGCCGTGCCTGAGGAAGCTCCGCGTCGTCCGCCCCGCGAGGCTTGGCCCCTCGCGAGGGTCTTGAGCTTGTGTTGGTGAAGATGGGCTGTGCTGGGCCCCCTTTTGAGCCACGCCGCAGGCCGTAGGCAGGCAAGTCTGGGGACCCCCTTTCCCAGAACGCCGATAGTAGCCCCCGGGCCCAAGGCGCGCCCAGACTTGGCCGTGCAAGGAGGCGGAAGGGCAAGAGTGAAGCGCTGCGGGCCATAACAGCCTACGGCCTTGGGCGCCGTGTGGCGGTTGACTGGACGTTGGCGCCTTAGCAACCGCGCGAGTTGATAAAGGAGTGGCATCCGCCTAGGCCCTTCTTCTTGCTTTTCCCGATTGCTGCTTAGACCCCCTTTCTTGCGCCCCTCCTTCCTACCTCCGAAATCTCCAGATCTGCTCTGACCGCGCGGCCTAGGAAGCCATGGCGCCTCGCCAGCCCCCGGCCGCAGCGTGGTACTCGTCTGCCCTGGACCCGCCGAACGTGTCGGAGGTGGGCCTTGCCCGGTTGCGCCGGATAGCAACGACGCGAGGCATCGATGGGGCGAAGGTGTTCAAGGCCGGCTCCGCCACCCCTGAGGGTCAGAGAAGCACCTTCTATCCGCTCTTCGTAAGTGCCATTGTTGTTGGCCTGGTGCCTTCCTTCTCCGAGTTCTTCTTCTCTGTCCTCCGCCATTACAAGCTGCAGGCTCTGCATCTCCATCCCAACTCCGTCCTTCTCCATGCGATCTTTGCTTATTATTGTGAGGCCCACGTTAGGGTGCAGCCCTCAGTGGCCTTGCTGCGCCACTACTTCTACCTCCGGACCTCTCACGGTCCTGCTTCCGCATGCGCGAGCTTCGTCGCGTATGGTGGTGCCATTGCCATCTCGAACCCTGGGAAGAGGATTGAGGGCTTGAGGAGCAAGTGGGTCTTGGTGGATGCTGAGCGCATCCACCCTTGGCTGATCTTGCCCATGGAGCAGCCCACGAGCTCCAGCAACTGGGGTCGAGCGGAGCTCACAGATCCCGGCGCGAAGATGGTGTTGGAGAAGATGGACGCGGATCTGAGACCGGCCGACATGGCGGCGGCGAAGCTGACCGGCGCGTCGCTGCTGAGGGAGTTCCTGGAGCGCCAGCTGGCTCCGCTTCGGCAGTACTCGCTTCCAATGTGGAGGCCCCGTCTGAGCCCCGCGGCCTGGGCCGACAGAGACCTGGCTGCGGTTCTCCAATCTCTGGTCTGGGGCAATGTGGCAAGGTTGGAGGGCGCTCCTACGCCCTTGTTCCTCCACGACGACTAGGAGCGGGTGGTGAAGTCCATGCCCGTCTTCAACGGGGATGGGCCTGTGCCCGTGGAGACTCCCGAGGAACCGGAGGACGTGCCCTCCGACGACTCCAGCGAAGAGGAGGAAGGAAGGGTGCGGGGAAAAGGGCCTGACTCCGAGGCGACTGACGGAGAGTCGAGGGCTCCCCTTCCCCGACGCAGGTCCTGCGCTCTCCGCCTCTCTCTGAGTGATGACGACGAGGATGGCGACGAGGACGACAACCTAGACAACGACGAGCAGGACGGTGGGAGCTCACCCCCAATCCCGAAGTAGGACAGGACCGGGCTGATCTCCCGCGGGTCAGCCCCAGCCCCGGGGCGGACCGCAGACGCACTTTCCGCCCCCAAGCTTCCCGAGGTGGACCCTTCCAGCCGGCTTTCAGGCTTCAGGTTTGGCCGGAGGCTGCTTGAGCTCACTGGCGGCGACCCGTAAGCGTCCGATTCTTGTCTTTATTTCTTGCTCTGCTTCTGAGGTTTGACGCTCGCATCCCTTGGATAGGCTGGCGCCCGCAACAAAGAAGTCGAAGGGGGCTCCTGAGGTTCCATCCGTGGCAGCACCCCTGAAGGAGGGTGACCGCGATGCCCAGGCTTCTCCTGCCCGGTCGTCCTCGCGAGGCCTAGCTGAGCCGGCTGCGGCGAGCTCAGCCCCCACGGCCCAAGTGGCTCCCAAGGTGCTCTCGCCTGCCGCCGCCACTACAGCTGTCGGGGCGCGGCAGACTCTGCCTCAGGATGCTGCGGCCTCGCTGCCGCCTTCTCCTCCTACTCCATCGGCTGCTGTCTCTTCGACTCCTTCTGCCATTCTGGATCGTGCTGTTGCTGAGCTGGACCGACTGTGGCAGGATCTTATTGGCGCCGACCCCTGCTTGGTGGCCGGGCGTTTGGAGTTGGCTTCAGGATGGGTCCGCTCCGACGCTTCGATTCGGGCGGCGCTGGTCCAGGCCTTGACGGCATGCGACGAGGAGAAGCAGGCCGTCCTTGAGGCGAAGGCTGCTCATGATGCAGCCCTGGGGGAGGTGGTCGACGTCCATGGTCGCTGCAAGGCGCTGGAGGACGAGCTGCAAGTCCTGCGTGATCAGCTCGTGAAAGAGGTCCGCCTTCGCCAAGAGTAGGAAGAAGGCATGAAGGCTCGCGAGGCGGCCGTCGAGGGCCGGGAGGCCAAGCTCAAGAAGCGCCGCGACCGCCTAGGCGCGCTGGAGCAGGAGTTGGGGGCGAGGAAGGCCGAGCTGGACGACAAGGCCCGGGTTCTTGCCGAGGACCGCGTGGCCTTCACGGACTTGGAGGCGAGGGCTCGCTCCTCGCCGAGGACGCTTTACGACAGCGGCTTGGAGAGCCCACTGGCTGGCTCCGAGGACGGTCCCGCCAAGCTGCTTCCCTTCCTGGTTCATGCTCTTGAAGATGTCACCCTTGGCCTTGGCCCCACGGCCGAGGCTGAGGCCCGTGTCCTGTCTTCTGCAGCGCTGACGCGGGTCCTCACCCACATCTACCTTCGCGATCCCGGCGTCGACCTCGACAGCCTGCTGGAGCCAGCAAGCGGCGAGCATGCAGCTGCTGCTGCTGACGCCGTGAAGGGTCGCGCGGAGGCTCTGCTGGGGAAGTTCCGGGCCTTCAGCACCAAGCCGGAGCAAGGCGCTGCCGACCCCGCTGCTCCGTGAGGCGAACCCACTTAGCGCTGCTCCCCCGCCGCCAAGTGACTCCGTCGTGACTCCTGTCCTGCTTTGAATTCCTGCACATGTATCATGCCTTGGGGAGGCGTTTAAAACTTGCGTTTGGTATTGGGATAACAGTGTGGACTGTAATATTCGCTTTTGAATTCCTTGAAATTTGCGCTTTTCCTTCCTACTTGCTTATGTTCTATGCCGACAGAGCCCGGCCCCGCGTGTACCTCACCCAGCAATAGTCCCGACCGGAAACCAGGACGGGACCAAGGAGTGAGGGGCTACGTGACAAGTTAGGCTCCTGAGTCGCGATGCTCAGGAGTCCCCCTTGGCGCATGAACAGCAAGTTGGGAGGCATGATGTAGGTGGATCTATCGTTCTACGTCTGCAGAGCCCGGCCGCGCGTGTGCCTCGCCCAGCGATGGTCCCGACCAGAAACCAGGACGGGGCCATGGAGTGAGGGGCTACGTGACCAGTTAGGCTCCTGAGTCGCGATGCTCAGGAGTCCCCCTTGACGCACGAACAACAAGTAGGGAGGTGTGATGTGAGTGGATCCACCGTTCCACGTCTGCAGATGAAAGTGCAACTATCCCTAGGTGGTTTTGGTAATTCATAACAACATATAGCTCATTGAGCTAATGCTATTCCAAGATGATTATTTCAGGAAAGCTCAATGATTGGCATGGCATGGATGCTGAAAGTGGAACTCTCAAAATGCTAAGGACAAAGGATTGGCTCAAGCTCAAAAGCTCAAGACTCTTCATTTTATATTTTAGTGATCCAAGATCACATTGACTCTTTAGGAAAAGCCAATACTATCAAGGAGGGATGAGGTGTTGCTTAATGAGCCTCTTGCTTCATGTGCTTAGTGATATGCTCCAAAACCCTCAACTACTTTCCCATATCCACATTTGACCTAAACCCTAAGCCAAACTCAGCCCTACCGATTCTTTCAACCCGGCATCACCGACTTTCACTTGTCATAGCCATTGCCAAACCCTAGCAAATCGGTTCTACCGATAGGGATCTCGGTCTCACCGAGATGGGATTGCAAACTCTCTGTTTCCCTTTCGTAACTTTTCGGTCTCACCGAAAGAGCGGATCGGTCCCACCGAGATTGCAATGTAAATTCAGTGTTTCCTTTTTGTAACTTTTCGGTCTCACCGAAAGAGCAAATCGGTCCCATCGAGTTTGCCTGACCAACTCTCTTGTTAGCTAATTACCAAAATCGGTCTCACCGAGTTTGTGTAATCGGTCTCACCGAGAGTACGTTATGCCCTAACCCTAACAAAATCGGTACTACCGAGTTGCATGTCAGTCCCACCGAAAATCTCTAACGGTCACTAGGTTTACTATTTTGGTCTGACCGAGTTTGTTGATTTGGTCCCACCGAGATTGGTAAATTGTGTGTAACGGTTGGATTTTGTGTGGAGGCTATATATACTCCTCCACCTCCTCTTCATTCGTGGAGAGAGCCATCAGAACACATCTACACTTCCAACTCATATGTTCTGAGAGAGAACCACCTACTCATGTGTTGAGACCAAGATATTCCATTCCTACCAGATGAATCTTGATCTCTAGCCTTTCCCAAGTTGCTTTCCAGTCAAATATTCTTTCCACCAGATCCAAATCCTATGAGAGAGAGTTGAGTGTTGGTGAGACTCTCATTTGAAGCACAAGAGCAAGGAGTTCATCATCAACACACCATTTGTTACTTCTTGGAGAGTGGTGTCTCCTAGATTGGCTAGGTGTCACTTGGGAGCCTCCGACAAGATTGTGGAGTTGAACCAAGGAGTTTGTAAGGGCAAGGAGATCGCCTACTTCGTGAAGATCTACCGCTAGTGAGGCAAGTCCTTCGTGGGCGATGGCCATGGTGGGATAGACAAGGTTGCTTCTTCGTGGACCCTTCGTGGGTGGAGCCCTCCGTGGACTAGCGCAACCGTTACCCTTCGTGGGTTGAAGTCTCCATCAACGTGGATGTAGGATAGCACCACCTATCCGAACCACGGGAAAAACATCCGTGTCTCCAATTGCGTTTGAATTCTCCAAACCCTTCCCTTTACATTCTTGCAAGTTGCATGATTTACTTTCCGCTGCCAATATACTCTTTGCATGCTTGCTTGAATTGTGTGATGATTGCTTGACTTGTCCTAAAATAGCTAAAATCTGCCAACAACTAAAATTGGGAAAAGGTTAAGTTTTTATTTGGTCAAGTAGTCTAATCACCCCCCTCTAGACATACTTTCGATCCTACAAGTGGTATCAAAGCCTTGGTCTCCATTTGCTTTGATTTCCATAGCTTTTGGTGGTCATAGCCTTGGTTTCACAACCTAGGAGAGTATGGCGTCTAGTGAGGGAAATTATCACCGTAGAGGTCCTTACTTTGATGGTACTAATTTTGCTAGTTGGAAGCATAAAATGAAAATGCATATTCTTGGACATAACCCCGCCGTTTGGGCTATTGTGTGTGTTGGTTTGCAAGGTGACTTCTTTGATGGGAGAGAACCAAACCGTGAAGCTACCGCGGATGAGTTGAAGATGTTGCAATACAATGCTCAAGCTTGTGATATTCTCTTCAACGGATTGTGCCCCGAAGAATTCAACAAAATCAGCCGTCTTGAGAATGCAAAGGAAATTTGGGACACTTTGATTGATATGCACGAAGGTACCGACTCCGTCAAGGAATCCAAATTAGATGTGCTTCAAAGTCAACTTGACAAGTTCAAAATGAAGGATGGTGAAGGTGTCGCTGAAATGTACTCTAGGCTCGCTCTCGTCACAAATGAGATTGCCGGCTTAGGACGTGAAGAGATGACCGATAGATTCATCATCAAGAAGATTCTAAGAGCCTTGGATGGAAAATATGATACCGTGTGCACATTGATCCAAATGATGCCCAATTACAAAGATCTCAAGCCAATGGAGGTAATTGGAAGAGTTGTTGCTCATGAGATGTCACTTAAGGATAAAGAGGAACTTCACAACAAATCAAGTGGTGCCTACAAAGCCTCATGTGAAGCCCCTACATCATCAAGTGAGAAACAAAACTTCAATGAAGAATTGAGCTTAATGGTGAAGAACTTCAACAAGTTCTACAAGAGTAGAAGCAAAGATAGAAGCTCCAAGTCAAGGTCCTACAATGACAAAAGATCTTCTAGTCGAGCGCGAAACTGCTACAATTGTGGAAGACCCGGACACTATTCCAATGAGTGTACGGCTCCCTACAAGAGAAGAGAAGACTCTCCAAAAAGAAGAAGCAAAAGAGAAGAATCACCACCAAGAGAGAGAAGGAGTAGAGATGATCGTTATGAACGAAGATACTCACGGAGAAGCAAGGATTCGGAAAGGAAGGAAAAATCATCAAGGAGCTACACAAAACGAAGACATCAAGCTCATGTTGGTGAATGGGTATCCGACTCCGACTCCGACAACCACTCCGAGAGAAGTTATCACTCCGATTCCGAATATACTCAGGATGAAGGTGTTGCCGGTCTAGCACTTGTGTCAACCAACTCCTACGACATATTTGACTCACCAAATGAAGGAATTGGAAGATGCTTGATGGCCAAAGGTCCTAAGGTAACACACCCCAAGTATGTTCATTTTAATAGTGATGAAGATGACTTGTTAGGTGATGATGATTTACTTGTTGACAACTCTAGTGATGAATACTATGATGAAACGTCAATTAATCATGCTAATCAAGATAAAACAAATGACAATGATAAGGAGAAGATTGAGGCTCTAACTAAAGAACTAAACACTCTTAAGTTAGCTCATGAAACTATCTTTGAAGATCATCGAGAACTTTTAAGAGCTCATGAGAAGTTATGCTTTGAAAAGCTCAATCTTGAGCAAGAGCATGAGTTTTTAAAGGCAATCAATGATGATCTCCGCAAGAAAAGTTGTTCTTACATTGCCAAGCGTTTACTCTTATCCACTTACATGCCTCAAGTCAAGTCTAGTAACAAGAACAAGAAAGATTCTTCCTCTAGTAGTAACAATGATCATGCTAAATCCAATATTGTTGCTTCTAGTAGTTCTCTTGATTCCACTAATGATTCTCTTAGCCAAGTTACACTTGAGCAAGAAAATAGCTTATTGAAGGGAATTATAGAGAAAGGAGTGTACAAAAGCCTTGCCGGGAGTAAGCAATTCGAGGAAATTGTGCGCAAGCAAGGAAGGCACCGGAAGAATCAAGGTGTTAGTTTTGAATGAAAGTTCAATGCCAATGGAGTTGAGTGGGAAGAAGATCAATACCCCAAGACAAAGTTTGTTCCTCAACAAGAGAAGTATGATACTTCCTTCAAGAGGACACAAGCTCAAGATGATCTTCCACCACAAGACTACAAGCAAAAAGGCAAGGACAAGCTTCAAGAGGAAATTGATGCATTTGAAGAAGCTCCTAATACCTTAGTCAAGTGGATTCCCAAGACCACTTCAAGTTCCACTTCATCAAGTACGACTACAACTCCAAGGATTCCCATCAAGATGGTGTGGATCCAAAAGAAGAAGAACTAGAGAGTTCTTGAGGGTGACTCCGCCAACATACTTCACTCTTATCATTTTGGCAAGAACAAGTGCAATCAACTTCCACATCTTGCACTAGTTCAAGGAGTCACAAACCCTCTTGTTGGTAAGACAAGGGACAAGGTAATCTAAAAGTTTTCATGGACATCATCTTATGTGTGCATCACTCTATGTCTATGGATATCCTTGTTTGTTCCTTGTGGGACTAACCCATGTAGGTATTGAAAGTGCAATTCACTCAAATGGATAGCTCCAAGTGATCCACATCAACATTGAGCATCCACATCTTCAACATCTACATGAATTCATCATCGACAAAACCCAAGGTTAGTTCATCCCTCTTAGGGGGGATATCACATCTAGGGGGAGCTTTACTCTAAGACTTGAGCTAAAGCAACTCTAAAGATGTGGACACAACAATGCTTTATGTAAAAGTGGTAACCCCACTTGAGCTTAAACGATGAGTATGACCTATGATCAAGTGTTCTCACTTGACTCCTAAGTCAATATACTCATATATAGATGACCTAGTCATCGCAAATTGCTTGATAGATGCTACAATTGGTTGTGCATGCTTTGTCACATATTTCAATTGCCATTTTATTGTGTGAGCATGTTGGTTGCATATTTTACTCATTCAAGGACATCCACTTGTTGTTTTGATTGTTTGGTTTTATTTCCTTTTGCCAAGTGGATGGACAAGAATGCCTAAGAACCTTCTCTAGCTATCTATGCTTTTCTCGTCTCAAACTCTATTCATGCTACATCACAAAATTTGATCTAGTCAGATTCGAACCACTCTGTGTGAGGAGCACTCGGAGTCCCCGATTCGTCATAGACTTAGACTTCCAAAACCTCTTTATGATTCTCGGTCTGACCGATATCCTACTTTCGGTCCTACAGAGATCATTAAGTTGATCTGAATTTTCGATCTCGGTGCAACCGATTTGAACCATTCGGTCACACCAAGTTGCAACAGCTGTATACAGTTTTGCATCTCGGTGCCACCGAGTTGTTCCACTCGGTCACACCGACAGGGTCGGGCTATATATAGTCACGGGCAAAAATTTGGAAATTTCTCCGAACCCCTTCGCCCGCGCGATAGCTCGCTCTGCCAACGTGGTCTCCGGATCGTCTCCTCACCGCCATCCGCCTCCAGTCGCTGGTCTCCATCGCCGTCAATGGAATTCAACCCCGCCGTTGCCGCCGTCGCGAGTCTCCGCCGAACTAGGGTATGGACTCGATCTTTGTGCTATCCCCAATCTGATTCCTAGCACATTGTATTCTTAATGATTCTTGCCACAATTGAAACACTCTTATCCAGTCAATGCGTTCGTAGAATAGGATTGATTCGAAAATTTTAGGGTTAGGTTACCGCCGAAACCATCTCGGACCCACCGAGTTGAAAAACTCGGTCCCACCGATTTGGCTCATGCCATTGCACAAGTGAGACTCGGTCTGACCGAGAATTACTTATCAGTGTGATCGATTTTGGAACTTTGTGAAACCCTAGCAGTCTCGGTGCCACCGAACTGTGACTCAGTCTGACCAAGTTCACTAGTTTAGGTTCCAAAGCTGCTTCGGTATCACCGAGTTTAAAAATCGGTAGATCCGAGATGATTTCAGTGGGAAACTAAAACTAAGTTTTTGAATCGTTCTTTTGCAAAAATCTCTGCATTTTGTGATGCTCATCCACTCTACCTCATCTATAAACTCTTCACAGGGTCAGCAGTCAGCTTTTACATTATGTCTGATAGTGACAGCCAGAACAGATCAGAAGAGCAGGTGCTCATGAGTGAGGGCACTAGTCCCTCCAGCTCTTTAGATGATGGCAGTAGAAGTACCCCAAGCAATTTGCCAAAAGCTGCCACCAGACAGAGGAAGAAGAGAACTTTAGATTCTGAGGATGAAGATTATGTGGCAGAGGAAGAGGAAGCCACATCAAAGAGAGTTGTGCTCAAGAAGGAATTTGGCTCAACTCAAGGCACAAAGCCAGGCTTAAAAATCAAAAGGCCAGCAGGTAGGCAGCCTATGCCAAAGGCCAGAGCTTCAACTCAGATTCCTGAAAAGCCTGCAACCACAGAGCCAGTTGCTGCTGAAGGAAAGAAAAGGAAGGAAAGGGTCAAGAAGACCGTAGCCAGAGTGCTTGGAAAGGCTTCCATCATGGAAGAAGAGGAAGAAGAAGAGGTTGTTGCACCAGCACCTAAGGCACCTAAGCTTATGGGTGATGCTATCAGGACAGGGGCTGCTACAGCCAAGCCCAAAGAAGCACCCAAAGATGCCTCCAAGCCCAAGTCTGCCCCAAAGAGAAATACGAGGAGCATACCTGCAACTGAGAAGAACAAGGCCCCAGTGCCTGAAGCTACTGAAGAAGATGATGAAGAGCATGTTCTGAGAAAGCTCAAGCCCAAGATCCCAGACCACAATGATGCTCATCCTATGGCTGAGGACATGAAGCTCAGAAGAGACTCAGGGCTGAGGAAGTGGAGGGAAGCAGAGCCATATGCTTCAAGAAGAAGAACTTCTGTTGATTATAGGTTCCACACTAAGGAACAACAGGACTTCTATGAGACAGTTTTGTTGGACAAGAAGCCCATAGTTTGTGACATGAGATGGGTCAATTGGGAGTACATCAAGGAAAATGAAGAACACTACCCTGGAGTGTATGACAGCTTCAATGCTTGTGGAGTAGCAGACTTTGTTGGGCAGAAGCTCACAAAGTGGAACGAGGAACTCATTATGCAATTCTACTCCACAACACATTTCTACCCAGATGGAAAGATCACATGGATGTCTGAAGGTACGAGGTACCAATCTACTGTTGCTGAGTGGGCACAACTCATCAATGCCCCAGAGGAGCATGAGGATGACTTGGATATCTATGCCAAGAAGAAGATGGACCACAACTCTATGTCCAATATGTACAAGGAAATTCCAAACGAGGCACTTGATACTTTCAAGTTTGGGTCTGTGCATTATCTTCTGTCAGGGCTGCCAACCATTAACTGGATCCTTAGGCACACTCTGTTGCCAAAGTCAGGTGATCACAAGATGATCAGAGGCCATGCAATCAATTTGCTTCATGTATTTGATGTGCCTAAGAAATTCAAGGTCATGAGCCTCATAGTAGAAACTATCAAGAGGACTGCAGCAGATCAGAAGAGGAACTGTGGTTATGCCCCTCAGATTCAGGACTTAATCAACTCAAAGATGGGCACATGCATATACTTGGTGGACAAGGAACACTTGCCTATTCATCCAGACTTTGAGGACAACCAAGTTGTGATGAATGAGAATGAACCATCATCAGTTCAAGCACAAGCAAAGAAGGAGCAGGCAAGGAAGGAGAAAGTTACCAAGATGCCAACTCAAGAGGAGGCATCTGAGTATTTCTTGAAAACCAAACAAGAGCAGCTTGGTTACTTGATTGCATCCACACTGAGGATTGAGCAAGGACTAGCCACCCTCACTCAGAATCAGCAGAGCTTAGAGAGGATCATGGAACAAAAGTTCTATGACTTGGATGTCAAAGTAACAGAGATTCAGTCTGTAGTGGAACAACTTTAGGATGACATGCAGGAGAGGAGAGGCAAGACTACAACTGATGCATTTGCCAGAGTGCCAAGAGCTCAGAGATCACATGCAGTGCCAGTTGCTGACACCAGAGCCACCATTTCTGCACCAGCTACAGCTTCAGTTCCACCAGCTCCAGCATCTACTTCAGCCTCAACTCCAACCACGTCTACAGAAGGCTTCGTCCTTGGAGTGCTTCGGACTCCACCACCACCAGAAGATCAAGCCTGAGAGTCGATCTAGCACTATGCATTTTCTAGGAACTTTTTGGTAACTTGTTGCCAAAGGGGGAGAAAAATGTATAGATCATAGGCTGCGAGAGAGAGTGTGTTTCTTCTATTCTCTCTTGCTTTATTTGGTGGTTTTTTGAACTTTGTTTGCTTTTGAGTGCTTGATACTATGCCGTTATCTGTGAGACATTGATGATCATGTGTTTGATCATAAGCTACACTTAATGCTTGGTGAAATGCTATTATCTTATCTATCTTATGTGATCATTCACTTTTCTTGGTGATGAGTGCATGTATTTCATTCTTATCATTTTAAGCGCTCCACCAAGATGTATGTGACATGGAAGAGTAACCCATGACTCTAACTCTTTGTGCATTTGCAGTCCAAAGAAAATCTTAAATATGCACAAATTTAGGGGGAGCTCTTACTTATCACATACTTCTCAAAGCGACGATATATTTCATGCTTATTATCATTTGTCGAAGCTTTGATCTATATGTTGTCATCAATTACCAAAAAGGGGGAGATTGAAAGTGCAACTATCCCTAGGTGGTTTTGGTAATTCATAACAACATATAGCTCATTGAGCTAATGCTATTCCAAGATGATTATTTCAGGAAAGCTCAATGATTGGCATGGCATGGATGGTGAAAGTGGAACCCTCAAAATGCTAAGGACAAAGGATTGGCTCAAGCTCAAAAGCTCAAGACTCTTCATTTTATATTTTAGTGATCCAAGATCACATTGAGTCTTTAGGAAAAGCCAATACTATCAAGGAGGGATGAGGTGTTGCTTAATGAGCCTCTTGCTTCATGTGCTTAGTGATATGCTCCAAAACCCTCAACTACTTTCCCATATCCACATTTGACCTAAACCCTAAGCCAAACTCGGCCCTACCGATTCTTTCAACCTGGCGTCACCGAGTTTCACTTGTCATAGCCATTGCCAAACCCTAGCAAATCGGTTCTACCGATAGGGATCTCGGTCTCACCGAGATGGGATTGCAAACTCTCTGTTTCCCTTTCGTAACTTTTCGGTCTCACCGAAAGAGCGGATCGGTCCCACCGAGATTGCAATGTAAATTCAGTGTTTCCTTTTTGTAACTTTTCGGTCTCACCGAAAGAGCAAATAGGTCCCACCGAGTTTGCCTGACCAACTCTCTTGTTAGCTAATTACCAAAATCGGTCTCACCGAGTTTGTGTAATCAGTCTCATCGAGAGTACGTTATGCCCTAACCCTAACAAAATCGGTACTACCGAGTTGCATGTCAGTCCCACCGAAAATCTCTAACGGTCACTAGGTTTACTATTTCGGTCTGACCGAGTTTGTTGATTCGGTCCCACCGAGATTGGTAAATTGTGTGTAACGGTTGGATTTTTTGTGGAGGCTATATATACCCCTCCACCTCCTCTTCATTCATGGAGAGAGCCATCAGAACACATCTACACCTCCAACTCATATGTTCCGAGAGAGAACCACCTACTCATGTGTTGAGACCAAGATATTCCATTCCTACCATATGAATCTTGATCTCTAGCCTTTCCCAAGTTGCTTTCCACTCAAATCTTGTTTCCAGCAGATCCAAATCCTATGAGAGAGAGAGTTGAGTGTTGGGGAGACTATCATTTGAAGCACAGGAGCAAGGAGTTCATCATCAACACACCATTTGTTACTTCTTGGAGAGTGGTGTCTCCTAGATTGGCTAGGTGTCACTTGGGAGCCTCCAAACAAGATTGTGGAGTTGAACCAAGGAGTTTGTAAGGGCAAGGAGATCGCCTACTTCGTGAGGATCTACCGCTAGTGAGGCAAGTCCTTCGTGGGCGATAGCCATGGTGGGATAGACAAGGTTGCTTCTTCATGGACCCTTCATGGGTGGAGCCCTCCGTGGACTCGCGCAACCGTTACCCTTCGTGGGTTGAAGTCTCCATCAACGTGGATGTAGGATAGCACCACCTATCCGAACCACGGGAAAAACATCCGTGTCTCCAATTGCGTTTGAATTCTCCCAAACCCTTCCCTTTACATTGTTGCAAGTTGCATGCTTTACTTTCCGCCGCCAATATACTCTTTGCATGCTTGCTTGAATTGTGTGATGATTGCTTGACTTGTCCTAAACTAGCTAAAATCTGCCAACAACTAAAATTGGGAAAAGGTTAAGTTTTTATTTGGTCAAGTAGTCTAATCACCCCCCTCTAGACATACTTTCGATCCTACAGCAGAGCCCGGCCCCGCGCATACCTCACCCAACAATAGCCCCGACCGGAAACCAGGACGGGACCAAGGAGTGAGGGGCTACGTGACCAGTTAGGCTCCTGAGTCGCGATGCTCAGGAGTGCCCCTTGACGCTCAAACGACCTTCATACCTTGGCTCCGCTCGGGGAGAGGCGCGCGGCGAACCAGGCCCGGGGGGGACCTGGCTGGGCGGCGTGCGTCCGGGCGTGACCCAGGCGCAACCCCCGTGCCCAGCCCCCTCGCGCGGCACTCCCGATGGGAGGCGTTACGATGAGGCTAGACACTGAGCTCTGGGCTCCCTGAGGTTGACGCGGCCCGGAGGCCACCCTCAGTTGTTTATCACCAGCGCGGAGCATAGCGCTTCCGTATGTGTACGGGCATAGCCGCTCCTTGGCAGTGTCATCAGCTAGCACAGAGCATGGTGCTTCCACTGGTACGTGGGATGGGGCCACCCTTCGGGAGGAGCCCCCGAGGCATGTACAGCCCCGCCCTGACACGTGGCTGGCACAGTAGGGCCTGGCGAGGTGTATCTGGGCACCCGTGAGCCAGTGCGGGACTCACGGGGCCCTACCTCTAGGCGGGTTGCGCCTGGCAGTGGGCCTTATCTTGTGTTGTGTCCCTGCAAATTTGGTTAGATGCCTGCACTCTACGTCCTCGGGTCCCGGCCCTCGAGCTGGTCTCAGCCGTCGCTGGTATGCCAGGTCGCGATGCCGTGGTCAAGGCCAGAGGGTGAGGGCTAGAGAGCCAGTAAGAGCCCTGAGTCGCGATGCTCAAGTACCCCCCCTTTAACGTGCAAGTGGTCAGCATGGAGAAGAAGAGGTGCCGTGGACCGGCATCAAATAATCAAGCATGGTGGTTCTAATGCTTGACCGGAAATGAACACAAATGGGATACATGCCGCTGGGCCTGGCCCGAGTGGCTTGGGGATCATGCAGCCCGAGGGGTGCCCCCAACAAGGTAAGCTAATCGACGCGAAATAAAAGGGATACACGCCGCAGGGACGGACCCACGCGGCCTGGGAATAATGCAGCCCCGGGGGCGCTCCCAGCTGGAAGTGAAACTTGAAAGATGTCACCTGATGATGCTCAAGACGAAGGGGTGTTGGTGTAGCTGGCTCGGTGGGCTGCGGAAGCCGATCCTCATGAGCCCCCAGGCCCAGGGGCCTCGAGAGGCTCCGGAGGCGCTGGCGGTTCCTCGCGGGCCATCTCCATCTCCGCCAGGGCTGTGGAGCACCTGGCCTCTTGTGCCTCCGTGATGCCCCTCATGAGGCGCTGGTACGTGTCAGCCGTGCTCGGCGAGCCGTAAGGCATGCGAACGTAGCTATGGGGTGGACCTCCGCAGCGCCCCACTCGCAAGGCCCAAAGGCGCTCCAGGGAGGCGACTCGGTTGAGCCCTGGTATGTCGATGCAGACGCGCAGCCCGCCATCCTCGCCTGGATGGGGAGCCACTGCTGGTAGGCGGCGACCCCCTCTCATGACTCTTGACTCTTGTAACTCCTGAATGGCCTTGCTGACAAACTCCTGTGGGTCTGGATCTCCCTACCTTGCTCCTTCTTGGGGGAAACGTGCTTCGAAACACGCCTCCATGTGGTGCCCAAGCGCCTCCCTCATGACCCTAGCTAGGTCGGTGGCCCTCCAGGGGAGAGCCCCCGAGCCCTGCCTGAGGAGGGCGCCGGGTGCGCTTTCCTATGCAATGGAAGGAGGTTCCCCCTGGGCAGGCACGGGCCCAGAGGGGCCAGCCTCTTGAGGGGCCAGGCCGGACGACGTCTTCTTCTTCTTAGGGGCGGCCTCGGGAAGCCTCCTGCTTCCGCGATCCGAGTCTTCCAGTGATGCGGCCTGGAAGGCTCGCTCCAGGGAACACACCGCGTCCCTCTCCTCGCAGGGTACCGTGATGACTCCGCCGCTTCCTGGCATCTTGAGGACGTTGTAGCTGTGGTGAGTTACGGCCATGAACTTGGCCAGTGCTGGGTACCCAAGGATGGCATTGTACGGCAGGCGGATGTGAGCGACGTCGAAGTCGATGAGCTCGGTGCGGTAGTTGTCGCGTGCCCCGAAGGTGATAGGGAGGCGGACCTGCCCGATCGGGACCGTGGAGCCGTCGGTGATGCCGGAGAATGGCTTGGTTGGCTGGAGTTGGCTGTAGGGCACTTGGAGGTTGTTGAATGTCTCTACGGACGGGACGTTGAGCCCTGCCCCACCATCGATGAGGGTCTTGGTGACCACCACATTGCTGATGATTAGGGAACAAAGCATCGGGAGGACTCCGGCTGTAGTTGCGCACTTGAGTTGGTCCGCTGAGCTGAACGTGATGGTGCACGCCGACCACCTGAGAGGGCGCGTGGCTTCGAGCCTGGGGAGGGCTGCATTCACTTTGCGGGCGAACTGCTTGAAGATGCGTTGAGAGGCTGGGGCTTGTGCTCCGCCCAGGATGCAGGCGATCGCGCGCGGGTCCTGGAAGCCCCCAGCCTCCTCGTCCTGATGGTGGTCCTCGTTTCTCCTTGGCTGCGGCGGCAGCGGTGGGAGGCCTGCGTTGCCTTGCGGGTGATCCTCGCGAGGCTGATCCCTCCAGCCTCCCTCGCGAGGCGGGTCTTGCCAGCGATCCTCGCGAGGTTGGTCGCGCCACCCCTGGTGTGGGCCACGGTCTTCCCAGCGTCCTGCGTTCCTTCCTCCTCCTCGACCGTAGCCCCGGTCACCGCGATCGGGACAACGGCCGATCCTTCCCTCACGCACGGCTCGGAGTTCTTGGCATTCGTTGGTGTTGTGGGTGTGGAGGTCGTGGTACACGCAGTACCGGCCACCCTTGGGAGGTTCGGGCTGATCTCTGCCCCGCTTGGTGTCTGGTTCTGCCGCGAGCATGGCAGCCCCCTTGCGCTTCACTTCCTTGGCCTTGAGCTTCTTCTCTTCTGGGTCTACGGCAGGCAGCTCGAGGAAGGAGAGTCGCCCCTCCTCAGCCCTAGCGCACTTGTTTGCCAAGTTGAACAGCTCCAAGGAAGTGCACAGGTCTTCATGCATCGCCAGCTCCTCCTTCATCTTGACGTCGCGCACGCCGTCGGAGAAAGCTGAGATGATGGCCTCCTCAGTCACCTTGGGAATCTTGATGCGTGCGTTGTTGAAGCGCTGGATGTACTTCTGCAGGGTCTCCCTGGGCTGTTGCTTGATGCGGCGCATGTCGGTCACGGCGGGTGGCCGGTCGCGAGTGCCTTGGAAGTTGGCGATGAAGCGGGTGCGCATCTCTTCCCAGGAGGAGATTGTGCCTGGAGCCAGGTTCAGGAGCCAGGTGCGGGCCCCGTCCTTGAGCGCCATGGGAAACCAGTTCGCCATGACCTTCTCGTCTCCGTTGGTAGCTTCGATGCCCAGCTCGTAGAGCTGGAGGAACTCCGCAGGGTCGGCCGTGCCGTCATAGCGAGGAGGCAGGTCTGGCTTGAACTTGCCGGGCCACGCGATGCTGCGTAGTTCGGTGGTGTAGGCGCGGCAGCCTGCTGTGGCCACGGGAGGCCTTGGGTGATGGAGAGCCTGGTCTTGCATGTCCCCACGCGCTGGAGCAGGAGGATGGTCGCGACGTGCTGGAGCAGGGAGCGCCCGAGCAGCTTCTGGCGGGCGAGGGACTTCTTGGCAGCTCTGTTCTTGCTGCGCTGGCACCTGAGGGAGCGGGTTCCGCCCAGGGGCCTCGTGCCTTGGAGCCATGGCGTCTTCTTGAGGAGGAGGCGGCTGGGGCGCCGCCGGAGCCTCTTCACCCGTGTGGGGCGGGGTGCGGTGCAGCGGAATGTACGACGCGGAAGAGCCCCCCGCGGCGCGGACGAGCTCGGCGACGCGGTCGAGCCATTCTTCGTAGACGTCGTCGAAGGGATGGCAGTGCAGGAGCTCGTTTGCCGCGATGAGCGCAGCTCGAGCCTCCATGGGCGCGTGGAGCGTGCGGGACGAAGCTCCAGCTGGGGCGAGCGAGGGAGTTGCGGTGCGGCCGTCTTGGCGCACGGATGGATGCTGAGACGATGCTTGCTGCTCGTCCCCCGTCGGGCCGGTGGTGGTGTCAACGGCAGGTGTCGGGGAACGGCAAGGACGCCCACCGACAGGGGCCATCTGGGCGATGTGGGAAGCGAGGGCGGCCCGGCGCTCCGCACGGGCCCGACGAGCGTCAGACATGAGCGTGATGGTCGGAGGAGAACAGGGTGGTGAAAGACGAATTCCGCCGCACCCCTACCTGGCGCGCCAAATGTCAGATTTCGGGTTCCGACAGTGTCGGATTTCGGGTTCCGGCAGACCCTTAAGGTTCGAACACTGGGGTGCGCACGGAAATCACGTCCTCAACCTCCCCGTCTCACAAAGATCTAAACTGCTAAAGGAATCACACAAGAGACACAAGATTTATACTGGTTCGGGCCACCATTGTGGTGTAATACCCTACTCCAGTGTGTGGTGGATGGATTGCCTCTTGGGGCTGATTATGATGAACACTACAAGGAAGAACTGCCTTGCGAGGGTCTGTTCTTAGCTGGGGCGACAAACTGCAGGGAGGAGTTCTGTCACCTCCCTCTCTCTCTCTCTCTCTCTATTTGCTAGCCAGATCCACGCGCCGAACCGAACCCTCCGAACCCTTTGCTACGTGGGTGGCCGGTCCCTATTTATAGAGGCCCTGGTCCTCTTCCCAAATATCGAGCCGGAAGGGAGCCAACAATGGCGAGCTAATTTGAAGGGGGACAGCAAGTACTCTTATCCTGACTAAAGGTGGTCTTCGCCTGCGAAAGGCTCTGGTGATGACGCCGTGCTGGGCTCCATGGTGACCTCTGTCTCGTAGTCCGCTTGGTCCTGGTCTTGTTGCACCGAAATTGCAACCTTTACCTGATGCCTCGGTACTCCGCGGCTGCGCTTGCCTCCTTTGCACCAAAGAGGAAAGAAGGACGCTGCGCGCGCTGGTGCCCGCCTGGCACCCTCGATCGTCATGGCTTGCGTCACTGGCACCTCGCGAGGTACCCCGCCTTGATATCTCTGTCTCCTCGCGAGCCAGCCTGAGGAGGCTGCGCCTGAGGATGCGCCATGTCGTCCACTTCGCGAGGCTTGGCCCCTCGCGAGGGTCTTGAGTCTTGTGTTGATGAAGATGGGCCGCGCTGGGCCCCCACTTGAGCCACGCCGCAGTCCGCAGGCAGGCAAGTCTGGGGACCCCCGTTCCCAGAACGCCGACAGGCAGACCCTTGAGGTTCAAACACTGGGGTGCGTGCGGAGATTTCGCCTCCTACCTACTTGCACCCCTCCGCCATGCTAGGATCAAACTATCGAAAGAACAACACAAGGGACACAGGGTTTATACTGGTTCGGGCCACCGTTGTGGTGTAATACCCTACTCCAGTGTGTGGTGTGTGGATTGCCTCTTGGGCTGATGATGATGAACAATACAAGGAAGAACAGCCTCGCGAGGGTCTGTTCTTGGCTGAGGCGATGAACTGCTGGGAGGAGTTCAGTCACCTTTCTCTCTCTCTCTCTCTAATTCCAGCCAGCCGACCCCTAGAGACCCTTCGACCCCGTTGTGGTGTGGGTGGCTGGTCCTATTTATAGAGGCCCTAGTCCTCTTCCCAAATATCGAGCGGGAAGGGAGCCAACAATGGCGGGCTAATTTGAAAGGGGACAGCAAGTATCAGCTATCCTGACAAAAGCAGTCTTCGCCTGCGCAAAGCTCTGGTGATGATGCCGTCTTGGGCTCCACGGTGACCTCCGTCTCGTAGTCCTCCTGGTCTTGGTTTCGTTGCACCGAAATGGCAACCTTTGCCTGATGCCTCGGTACTCCGCGGCTGCGCTTGCCCCCTTTGCACCAAAGAGGAAAGGAGGACGCAGCGCGGGCTGGCGCCCGCCTGGCGCCCTTGGTCATCATGGCTTGCGTCACGGGCAGCTCGCGAGGTACCCCGCCTTGATCTCTCCGCCTCCTCGTGAGCCAGCCTGACGAGGCCGTGCCTGAGGAAGCTCCGCGTCATTCGCCCTGCGAGGCTTGACCCCTCGCGAGGGTCTTGAGCTTGTATTGGTGAAGATGGGCCGTGCTGGGCCCCCTTTTGAGCCAGGCCGCAGGCCGCAGGCAGGCAAGTCTGGGGACCCCCGTTCCCAGAACGCCGACAGACATGCAACTTGTTGCATAAAGATGGCTAGCAGGTGTGTCTGTCTCCCACGTTAGTTGAATCGGATTTGAAAAAGGCGGTCCTTGTAGAAGGTTAAATAGCAACTTGCATATCACCGTTGTGGCTTTGCGTAGGTAAGAATCGTTCTTGCTGGATACCCATAGCAGCCACGTAAAACATGCAAGAACAATTAGAGGACGTCTAACTTGTTTTTGTAGGGTATGTTGTGATATGATATGGCCAAAGACATGATGAGATATATATGATGTATGAGATGATCATGTTTTGTATAGTTTATGACAACTTGCATTTCGATGAATACGACAACCGGCAGGAACCATAGGGTTGTCTTTAATTATCGTATGACCTGTGTGTCAATCATTATGCGCTATGTAATGCTTTACTTTATCGCTAAATGGTAGCAATAGTAGTAGAAGCATGGTTAGCGTGACAACCCCGATGGAGACACGATGATGGAGATCACGATGATGGAGATCATGATGATGGAGATCATGGTGTCATGTCGGTGACAATGGAGATCATGCCGGTGCTTTCAAGATGGAGATCAAAAGCACAAGATATGGCCAAATCATGACACTTATGATTTGCAAGTGATGTTAATCCTTTTATGCATCTTATTCTGCTTAGGATGACGATATCATTATAAGGTGATCCCTCACTAAAATTTCAAGATAAAATTGTGTTCTCGCCAAGTGTGCACCGTTGCGGAAGTTCGTCGTTTTGAAGTACCATGTGATGATCAGGTGTGATAGACTCTACGCTCGCATACAATGGGTGCAAGCCAGTTTTACACATGTGGAACAGTTGGGTTAAACTTGATGAGCCTAGCATGTACAGACATGGCCTCGGAACACAAGAGACCGAAAGGTCGAACACGAGTCATATAGTAAATATGATCAACATGGAGATGTTCACCATTGAAACCACCTCATCTCATGTGATGATCGGACTTGGATTGGTGAATTTGGACCGTGTTACACTTGGACAACCGGAGGGGTGTTGATTTGAGTGGGAGTTCTTAGGTAATATGATTAATTGAACTCATTTATCATGAACAATAGTCTAAAATATCTTTGCAAATTATGTTGTAGATCAATGGCTCACGCGGTAGCTCCCCTGAATTTCAATGCATTCCTAGAGAAAACTAAGCTGAAAGATGATGGAAGCAACTTTGTAGACTGGGCCCATGATCTGAGGATTATCCTCATGGCCGCTCAAAAGTCTTATGTCCTTGAGCACCACTTGGTGCGCCACCCCCTCCAGTGATTGTGGACGTTGCGAACGCCTGGCAGTCGCATATTGATGACTACTCAATAGTTCAGTGCGCCATGCTGTATGGCTTAGAACCTGGACTTCAAAGGCGTTTTGAATGTCATGGAGCATATGAGATGTTCTAGGATTCAAAGTTTATTTTTGAGAAGAATGCCCGGATCGAGAGGTATGAGACCTCCAATAAGTTCTATGCCTGCAAGAAGGAGGAGAATGGGTCTGTCAGTGAGCACATACTCAGAATGTGTGGTACTACAACTGTCTGGCTGAGTTGGGAGTTCAGCTCCCGCCAGAGGCTGCCCCTGGCAGAGTTCTTCAATCGCTACCACCTAGCTACAAGAGCTTTGTGTTGAACTATAACATCCAAGGGATGAACAAGTCAGTCTCCAAGCTGTTCGCGATGCTGAAAGTCACTGAGTCAGACATCCAGAAGGAGCATCAAGTGTTGATGGTCAATAAAACCACTAGTTTCAAGAAGGGCAAGGGAAAGAAGGGAACCTTCAAGAAGGGTGGCAAAGCAGTTGCTCCTCCCATGAAGAAACCCAAGGCTAGACCCAAGTCGAAGATTGAGTGCTTCTAATGCAAGGGAACTGGCCACTGGAAGCGGAAGTGCCCCAAGTATCTGGCCGACAAGAAGGGGGCCAATGTAAACAAAGGTATATATGATAACATGTTATTGATGTGTACCTTACCAACTCTTGTTGTAGTGCCTGGGTATTTGATACCGGTTCGGTTGCTCACATTTGCAACTCAAAGCAGGAACTATGGAATAGAAGGAGGCTGGCAAAGGACGAAGTGACGATGTGAGTGGGAAATGGTTCCAAGGTTGATGTGATCACTGTCGGCACACTCGCTCTTGGATTACCATCGGGATTAGTGATGAACCTGAATAATTGTTATTTAGTGCATGCGTTGAGCATGAACATTATATCTAGATCTTGTTTAATGTGAGACGGTTACTCACTTAAATCAGAGAATAATGGTTGTTCTATTTATATGGGTAATATCTTTTATGGTCATGCACCCATTGTGAGGGGTTTATTCTCATTGAATGTCGATAGTGATGATACACATGTTCATAATGTTGATGCAAAAAAATGTAGAGCTGATAATGATAGTACCACTTTCTTGTGGCACTACCGCTTAGGTCATATTGGTGTTTGAGGGAGTCCTGGATTAGGGGGTGTTCGGGTAGCCTCACTATACCTTCAGCCGGGCTCCTGGACTATGAAGATACAAGATTGAAGACTTCATCCCATGTCCGGATGGGACTTTCCTTGGCGTGGAAGGCAAGCTTGGCGATGCGGATATTCAAGATCTCCTACCATTGTAACCGACTCTATGTAACCCTAACCCTATCCGGTGTCTATATAAACCGGAGGGTTGTAGTCCGTAGGAAATCAACTCCATAGATAACAATCATACCGTAGGCTAGCTTCTAGGGTTTAGCCTCCTCGATCTCGTGGTAGATCTACTCTTGTACTACCCATATCATCAATATTAATCAAGCAGGACGTAGGGTTTTACCTCCATCGAGAGGGCCCGAACCTGGGTAAAACATCGTGTTCCCTGCCTCCTGTTACCATCCGGCCTAGACGCACAGTTCGGGACCCCCTACCCGAGATCCGCCGGTTTTGACACCGACATTGGTGCTTTCATTGAGAGTTCCTCTGTGTCGTCGCCTTTAGGCCCGATGGCTCCTTGGATCATCGACAATGATTGTCGAGTGGTAGGTCCGACATATGCCAATGGGTGGCTTATCATTGTGGGAGCCAATAAGACGTCGCCGGTGCCTGGAAACGGGATCAGGCGAAGACAAGCTCGCCGGCGTACTTTACCCAGCTTCAGGGCTCTCCGTGGAGATAACACCCCTACTGCTGCTCTGCGGGGTCTTTGCATGATCACTAGATGAATAAGTAGCTACACGATGCTCCTTGAGTTGTTTTGGTGGAAGGAGGAAGAAGGGCACGGCTAGCCTGCTTCCTCTCCTTGTATGGTGTCTAAGACTAGCTTGAGAGTCCAACCCTTTGCATGGGTGCACCGGGGGGTTTATATAGGCCTACCCCCCGGGGGTACAATGGTAATCCGGCTGGGCGCGGGGCCCAGCCGTCTGTGACTATGCTCGCCGACTTCTGCGCCAACTGCTGGGGCCCGCCAACTGGTGGGTCCCGCCGGCTGCCGGCACCCTGGTCGACAGGCAGGCCCCACTGTCCAGGGCCTGGTCGGTGGCTGGTTACTGTTGCTCTGTGTTGATGACGCGGGCTTGGTCGGGGTAAGCGTGGCTACAGTACCGCCGCCCTGGCGGGCGGTTACTGTAGCCCCGCCGTATCTTGTCTCCTTAATGGGCGTCTCCCTCGAGGAGGATGGCAGGCCGGCTATGGGAGGCCGACTCTCCATCGGGCCGACTTGGGAGGAGGTGCGGCCGCCTTCGGTATCTCTCTGCCCGAAAGGGCCCACTGCCTCGGGGGCCACGCTGGTGGCCCGTCGTGGACGGTGTCAAGGCCGCCGTGGCAACAGTGCCGCGCCAGACGGGTCGTGGCCACCTGTATGGCGCACTGCCCTGGGCGTGCCCCGTGTTTTGGGGGTGGCAGGCTTTACTGTAGCCACGCCCTGCTTCATCATTGCTGGGTGGACGCGGACTTCATGGGTACGATCTTGATTGCTTTATGGGAGCCGGCTTCTTGGAGTCGGCCTACTTGTTGCCGACTCCTCGAAGTCGGCCCTCCCACGGCCTCCTTCATGAGGGCTAAAGGCGGGCCGCCCCCCGAAGCCGGCCTAGAAGATAGCCGGCAGGGGGAAGGCGGCCCAGGTCTTGAATTCATCTGAGAGCCGGACGGGCTCGTAATAATTTCAGAAGGGCCAGGGGAAGCCGGCTAGGCTACCCATGGCTATTTACTCCGACAGTAGTCCCCGAAGCTGGGCGAGCTTCGAGGCGGACAGAGGGACAAGAAGCTTGATCAGCTTCTTACCCCGAGGAGCCGGCTTCGCTGGCTTAGGTCGTCTTCAGAGAATTCTCGTATCTTGCGGCCAGGACGGCGGCCGACTTGCATGCTGATGGTGGGCCCCCCGTGGGCCACGTGGCGGCAGAATCCTGCCCATGCACGCGCGCGACGGGACGCCGCCGCAGGCCCGGGCACGCCACTCCCTGGCCTTAGCCCGAGCGCTGATCTTCTGCGGCCCAGGGAGACGGCTCGTCTTCCTGTGGCACCTTGAATTCGTCATTAGGGCGCAATAAACGCGGGTCGTGGGGGAAGTGGGCACGATCGATCCCACGTTTCCCCACGCCGCGCCTCCTCGGTTCCGCCGCTCGAGCCTACAAGTAGGGGGAGGAGGGGGTGAGACAGAGGTTCGCTCGCTCTCCCACACTCCATCCCTCCTCGTCTTCTTGCTTCTTCTTCTTCCTCTCGCTGCCGTCGCAGCTTCTCACCGCAGCACGCTCACCGCGCTTCGCCCCATGGCGTTATCGAGCTCATGGGACGGCTCCAACGTCGACAACGAGCAAGTGGAGTTCCCCCGCCAGACCCGGCGCCTGCCCGGCGCCAATCTCGTGCAAGTCCGTCTGGCGCCCGCGACGGAGGTCTCGCCGGAGCCGGCGGAAGGCGAGCGGGTCGTCTTCCGCTCGCATTTCCTCCGGGGCTTCGGCCTGTCGGCGAGTGGGTTTCTGCGCTCCTTCTTGGAGTTCTATAATCTGCAGCCGCATCACCTCACGCCCAACGCGGTGATGCTCGTGTCGGCCTTCGTCTCCCTCTGCGAAGGCTTCTTGGGCGTGCTCCCCACGCTGGAGCTCTGGGGGGAGCTCTTCCAAAGCAAGCTTGGCACCGTCACCGCCGGCGTGCCGGCTCCCTGTGGAGCCTACATCGCCATGAGGAGGTCAGGTGACAACAACCCGTTCCCCTCCATCCCTCTGATCCAGTCGGTGAAGATCTGGAAGAAGTCGTATTTTTACGTGAAGAACGCCGGCTCGCCCCCGAGAGGAGACTACGTCAATCTGCCGGCCTACGTAGCTGGCCCGCCGGCTGGGAGGCAGCCGTCGTGGAGTTATCGGTCCAAGTCCCTGTCGCCGGCTGGGAACGCCGCCATCTCCCGGCTTCGAGTAATGATCTAGTCGGAGGGTCTGCGCGGAGCCGACTTGGTGGCCGCCTTCGTGGAGCGCCGGATCCTTCCGCTCCAAAGCCGGCCCCACATGATGTGCCAGATGAGCGGCCGCTTCGACCCAAGCCGGCTGAGCATGCGGGAAATGCCGCACGCGGAAGTGGCGCTCATGGTCAACTACATCGCCAACTGCAAGCTCGCCGGGGACTGGCGATACGGCAAGGCGCCGTACTCTCGCGCCAACCCACCGCCTGTGGTAAGCTTCTCTCTTCTATCTTCTTTTTGTTGTCAACCGACTCCATGATGGCCGGCCTCTGATTAGCCGACTCTTGCTTGCAGAATCCCCTTCTGCCGCCGCCGGCTGGGGCGGCAGGGATCGAGCGTCAGTACGCCCCCAATCGCACGATGGACGATGTTGACAATCTGGACTTGGGGGCAGCCGCCATGGAGGAGGCCGTCGTCGGTGACAACATTGAACCCGGAGGCACCGGGCTTTCCGCCAGCTTCGAGGACTGGCCGGACGACGCCGACACCGAAGAAGTCCCACGTCGCCAGCCGGCGCCCGACCGCCACAACGCGGGCCCGTCTGCCGTGCCGGCTGCAGGCGGCGGCACTCCGAAGCGCCGGGCCGCGTTAGCACTCTTCAGCAATCGGTCAAAGAAGCCAAAGACCTCCGCCGCAGCGACGAAGCGAGACGAGGCGGGAGCGAAGGCGGCCCGCTTTAGGAAAGCGGTGAAGCAGCCCCAGGCGGTCTCCGCGTAAGCATCCAGTCGCTTGTATGCTTGTTTTTGCTGTGTTCTTCTGTTTGAATCATTCTTCCTAACTTTTCTCCGTTTTCTGAGCAGGGCGCCGCTTTCTCTGGAGCGGGGCCCAGGCGGCTCCATCGTCGGGCCGGCTGGGGGGTCTTCGGGCTCCCGCCGCGTGGATCCCCGCGCCGACCTCATGGAAGCCATAGAGCGGAACGCTCGTGAGGCGCGGGAGGAGAGGGAGGCGGCGGATTGGGAGGCAGCCCAGGCGGCGAAGGAGCGGGCGGAGGAGGCGGCCAGGACTCAGGCGGAGCGGGCGACTGCGGAGGCAGAGGCGAAGGGCTTGCGCGACCAACCCCCGCTGCTCGCCATCCCACTCCGATCTGTAGACCCGGACATCCCATTGCCCCTGGCAGAGGAGATCATCCAGGACCCGCCGTCGGTGCAAAGGGAGGAGCTATTCGAGGTCTTCGCGGGGAGGACGCCGCCGGCTGCGCCAGTCGGCGCGGGCGAGGGCGGCTAGTCGTCGACGGCACCAATGGAGCCGGCCAGGGATGCGCCTGAAGTCGGAGCCGGCCTCGAAATTCAGCCGGTGATGCGTCAACGCACAGGGGAAAGTGCCGCCCCGCCAGAGTCGCGCGGAGCCGCAGGCGCCGGTCAGTCGGCGGAGGCCTTGGAGGCGGCCAGCTCCGGCACGTCCGGGTGGACTCCCAGCGGGGGGACCGGCGAGCTGAACGTGGCGGCCCAAGAGGTCCGGAGTCGGCTGCGAGCTCAGGTCGGCCTCCTGCAGCAATACACGTAGGAGTTCTTGTCGACGCGAGCCACCATCCGGGTAAGTTTTTTGCTCTTGACCGCTCTGGTTCCTTGATTTCTTCCGTGGGGGCGCGTCAGCGCACCCACTAGGTGTAGTCCCCGAGATTCGGGTCGACTGCTGCGCAGTCGGGTCGGATCTTTCTTGGCGACCATCTCATGTTTGGTTTCTATCTTAACTTCCAGGAATATCATAATTACCGTGCAGCCGCCTTCAACTCCCAGGCTCAGGAATTGGGTCGGAAGATCGAAGACCTGGCCAACAGCCGAAGTAAGTGTTTTTTTATCTGTTTCCTGTGGGGGCGCGTCAGCGCACCCACTGAGTGTAGTCCCCGGGATTCGGGCCGACTGCTGAGCAGTCGGGTCGGATCTTCCTTGACGACCTTTCCCTCATTGGTTTTTTTCCTTTTGTCTTTTGTTCTTTGCAGGAGCCAACGCCGACTTGCGGAGAGAGCTTGGCGAGGCGCAGACCGCCCTTCGCACCAGGGACGCCGAGTACGCCACCTTGGCACAGGAGCGCGACCGCCTGGCCAAGAAGCTGGCTGATCAGGAGGAAAGCCACAAGGCGGCCCTGCAGAAGGCGCAGGAGAGCGAGGCCGCCTTGAAGGCGGAGTTTGAGAACGAGGCGGCAAGCTGGGCTGAGACTCGTCGAGCACTAGATGCGGGCTTCGGCCGCATCGAAGACTTGATCGATGGTAAGCTGCTTTTTTCGCCCTTCTACCTCCTGCTGGCCGCCTGGGGTCATGGGCTGACTTGTGCTACCGCCCCTTTTCTTGTGCAGATTACTTTCCGGGCTACTCAACCCTTGCCGCCCAAGCGATCGAGGCTTATCGCGAGGCGCGCCGTCAGGCGGGCATCAACGTCGCGCCGGACGCTAATCGGACACTGGCGGAGCAGCTCGTGGCCATCGAAGCACGGCTGCAGCCGGCTCACCGGATGCTTCGCCGGCTTCAACGTGCCGGGGCGTAGGTGCTGGCCGCCCTCTGGCCCGGCCAGACGATCCCCCGCACACCAAGCCGGACCGCCGACTGGCTGGAGGTCGCAGTAGGCCGTTTCGAAGCATGGAAGGCGTTGGAGGCCCGCCTCGGAGCCGGGCGGGCATTGGAGTTCGTCCGCGCCTGGTACCCAGGGCTAAGCCTGGACCAACTGTGTACTTGGAGGCTGGAAGCTGACGCGGAGCTGGAGGAAGTGCGGCCGGCAATTGCCCAGCACGCCTCGACGATCGCCGAGTGCACTGACATCAGTGTCTTCGCGCCCGAGCTAAATGACGACGGCGTTGCATAGCCGGAGGACTGGTTTGGCCTGGACCCGGCGGCGGGCGAGGACTCGGCCGAGGAGATCGCCTCCAGCGATGAGGGCAAGGATGACGAGGACGAAGACGGCGAAGACGTTGAGCCGGCTAGCGGAACAACCGGCCAGCCTCCAGCTCATCGTGCCTCCAGCAACGAGGCGCATGGAACCGCACCCACTGCAGGAGGCGGTGATCAAGCCGAAGTTCACCAGCCGGCCGCTCCCTCAGCCGATGCAACCGTCTCCACCGACCAGCCCAGCTCGTCAACCGCTCCGCCAGCTTGATTTGCCGTCTTTATTTTTCCTGCTTGTCGTCTTTTGGAACAATTGTTTAAGATTTTGCAATTCCACCCGCTGGGGGTGTATCGAACTATGTTGGATGTCGGCCTCTTAGAGGTCTTTTGTTGTAAACATTATGGTATGCATGTTTGGTTTCCATGCACATACGCTTTTTATCCTTAGTCTTTTTTCCTTTGCCGCCTTCCCGCTTTGGGGAGGCAAGTACTCAAGCTTTCTTAGATTGAAGCGAAGTGAATGGAAACCGGCCGGCCGGCTACTCTGGTAGTCGGTCAGCGGCAGGCGGAAAACCGGCTCCTGTTATATTAGTCCGCTGGTCCCTAGCCATTTTTCGTGTGTGCACCCTTTCCTGCTTTTGACTCATGCCAGCTGAACAGCCGGTTCTTCGAACTGCGGCGTTGGCAAGAGCTAAGCTTGGGTGCCGGCACACTACTTGCCTGACTACGGGTAAGACTTCTAATATAACTTTAGTCGGTCAGTCCCCGGGCCGACTGGTCGAACCTGGTGCCGGACAGAATAAGTAAATGAAATGACAAGGTCATAAGCATGATATTGTTCATTCAGAAATAAAAGATGGCAGTCCCCGAGTCCTCCTCGGGGAGACTATTATCTCGTACTTAATACAAAAGTTAACGTGATACATACTGCATTTCAACTGTAAAATCTTCGAAGGAGATTGGCGTTCCATGGTCGTTCCGAATCCCTTGCCCGAGTCGTCTTTCTTGCGTGCCTTGGGTTTCTGTGCGTCGATCAAGTAGTAGGAGTCGTTGCCTAGAGCTCTGCTGATGACGAAGGGGCCTTCCCAGGGGGCCGAGAGCTTGTGCTGGCCGGCTGTTCGCTGGATCAGCCGGAGCACAAGGTTGCCCTCCTGGAAGGATCTTGGCCTGACCTTCCGGCTGTGGTAGCAGCACAACCCCTGCTGGTAGATGCCGGACCGGCTGAGGGCTAACAGCCGGCCTTCTTCCAGCAGGTCGACTCCGTCTTCTCGTGCTTCCTTGGCCTCCGCCTCCGTGTACATGGTCACCCGAGGTGACTCGAACTCGATGTCGGTCGGGATGATTGCTTCGGCACCATACACGAGGAAAAAAGGAGTGAAGCCGGTTGATTTGTTTGGGGTGGTGCGCAGACTCCAGAGGACAGCCGGCAGCTCATCGAGCCAACAGCCGGCTGAACGCTCCAGAGGTACGACCAGTCGGGGCTTGATGCCGGAGAGGATGAGGCCGTTGGCTCGCTCGACCTGGCCGTTTGACTGCGGGTGGGCGACAGACGCTAAGTCCAGCCGGATACCTTGTGCAGTGCAGAAACGTGCCAAGGCTCCTTCGGCAAAGTTTGTGCCGTTGTCGGTGATGATGCTGTGTGGCATGCCGTACCGAGTTGTTATGTCTGTGATGAATGTCACGGCAGTCGGCCCATTCAGCTTCTTGATCGGCTTTTCTTTGATCCACTTGGTGAATTTATCTACGGCGACGAGCAAATGTGTCATGCCGCCGCGTGCCGTCTTGAATGGGCCCACCATGTCTAATCCCCAAACGGCAAAGGGCCAAGTGATGGGGATGGTCTTGAGTGCCGAAGCCGGCATGTGTTGCTTGGAGCTGAAAAGTTGGCAGCCTTTGCAATGCTTAACTAATTCTTTGGCGTCATCCAAAGCAGTCGGCCAGAAAAAGCCGTGGCGGAAAGCTTTGGCGACAAGTGATCTTGAGGCGGCATGGTGGCCGCATTCTCCTTGGTGTATATCTCTGAGGATTGCAATGCCCTTCTCTTGCTCGACGCACCGTTGGAGGACTCCAGTGACACTGCGCTTGACCAGCTCTCTGTTGACGATCGTGTATGCTCCGGCTCGACGCTGGACTTGTCTCGCTTCTGTTTTGTCAGCCGGCAGATCTTGGTTTACTAGGAAGTTGAGGATGGATTGGGCCCATGACGGGGCTGCGACTTCCCCTACCGCCAATGTGGCTACTGCCACCAGGGTGGGCGGGTTGGGTGATGAAGTGCTGGAGTCGGCCGCCGACTGCTGCGTTGTCGCAGTCCCCGGGCCGGATACTGTAGTCCCCGGGCCGGCTACCGCAGTCCCCAGGCCGAGTACTGAAGTCCCTGGGTCGCCTGCTTGGTTCTTCGAGCTGGACCCGGCCCCGTCGGGGTTGGGCGGCATGAAGATGGAGTCGGATTCTGGAGACGGCTTGATGGACGGCTTGAGGAGGCGTTGTAGAGCGACGCCGGTTGGTGTTGCTTGCCGAGTGGAGCCTATTCGGGCCAGGGCATCGGCCGGCTCGTTGTTGGCTCGCGGTATGTGGAGGAACTCGCATCCTTCAAAGTATCCACTGATTTGCTGCACTAGGAAGCGGTAGCTTGCCATGTTTGCGTCCTTGGCGTCCCAGTCGCCGGATGATTGTTGGACCACCAAATCCGAGTCGCCATAACATAGGATCCGGCGGATGCAGAGTTCCTTGGCAAGCCGGAGCCCATGTATGAGCGCCTCGTATTCGGCTACATTGTTGGAGGCGGCGAAGTGGATCTGCAGCATGTATCTAAGCTTGTCGCCCATGGGAGAGGTAAGGACGACGCCGGCTCCCAAGCCGGTGCGCATCTTGGACCCATCGAAGTGCATGCGCCAATGGGTGGAGTCAGGAGCCGGCGGCAGGTACTGGGTCTCGGCCCAGTCAACGAGGAAGTCGGCCAATGCTTGGGACTTGATGGCGGTGCGGGGCTGGTAGAAGATTGCGTAGGGGGCCAGCTCGATGGCCCACTTCGCCACCCGGCTGGATGCATCCCGGCTGCCTATGATCTCGGCCAGCGGGGCAGTGCATACGACCGTGATGGGATGCTCTTGAAAGTAGGGCTTCAACTTCTTAGCGGTGAAATACACGCCATAGCACATCTTCTGGTAGTGCGGGTAGTTCTTCTTTGAGGCGGACAGCACCTCGCTCAAGTAGTACACAGGCCTCTGGACCGGCTGGGCTCGGCCTTCTTCTGGGCGTTGGACCACGATGACGGTGCTGACCACCCGGCTGGTTGCGGCAATGTAAAGGAGCATGGGTTCTTTCTCAGTCGGCGCCGCCAGGACAGGCGGCGTGGCCAGCATCTTCTTCAACTCGTGAAAGGCTTGATCGGCTTGGTCGTTCCACTCGAAGTGAGTGCTATTCTTCATGAGGCGGTAGAGAGGGAGGGCTTTCTCTCCGAGCCGGCTGATGAAGCGGTTTAAAGAGGCCAGGCACCCGGTGAACTTCTGGATTTCTCGAAGCTTGGTGGGGATCGCCATTCTCTCGATGGCCTTGATCTTCACCGGGTTACACTCGATGCCGCGTTCGGAGACCAGGAAGCCTAGGAGCTGGCCGGCTGGCACTCCAAACACGCATTTCTCGGGGTTGAGCTTGATTCGGAACCGGCGCAGGTTCTCGAATGTTTCTTTCAGGTCTTCCGGCAAGGTGCCGTGCTTCTCCGTCTTCACCACGACATCGTCCACGTAGACGTGAGCGTTTTTGCCGAGTTGCATGAGGAGGCACTTCTGCATGCAACGCTGAAAAGTGGCACCGGCATTCCTCAAGCCGAATGTCATGGTCAGGTAGCAGAAGGCTCCAAATGGCATGATGAAGGCGGTCTTCAGGCGGTCATCCGGGTTCAGTTTTATCTGGTGGTATCCTGAATAAGCATCCAAAAAACTCAACAGCTTGCATCCGGCTGTGGAGTCTATCACTTGGTCAATTCTTGGCAGGGCGAAGGGATCTTTGGGGCAGGCTTTGTTGAGGCTTGTGTAGTCTATACACACGCGCCACTTGTTATTCTTCTTCAGCACGAGAACCGGGTTGGCAAGCCACTCCGGGAAGAAAACTTCCATGATGAAGCCGGCTGCAAGAAGCCGGGCTATCTCCTCCCCTACAATCCTTCTCTTCTCCTCTGACAGTCGGCGGAGAAGCTGCTTGACTGGTTTTGCGTCTTCTCGCACGTGTAGCTTGTGCTCGGCGAAATCCTTCGGAACACCCGGCATGTCCTTGGGGGACCATGCGAAGATATCCCGATTCTCACGGAGGAAATCGGCGAGCTCGCCTTCCTATTTGCTGTCCAGGCTTGCCCCAATGACGACAAACCTCTCTGGGTGCTCTGGGTCAAGAGGTATCTTCTTGGTCTCCTTGGCCGGCTGGAAAGATCCTTGGGCATCATGCTCCTTGGAGTCGGTGGGCTGGCTCAGCTGCTTGCTGGCCAGGGCCACGACCCGGTCCAGTGTCTTCTTTTCTTCGGCAATCACAAGGGACTCGGCCAGCCGGCTGCTGGCTGCAGTGCACTCGGTAGATTTCTTGTAATCACCGGCTACGGTGATGATGCCCTTGGAGCTTGGTATCTTCATCTTGAGGTATGCGTAGTGGGGGACCGCCATGAACTTGGCCAAGGCGGGTCGGCCAAGCAATGCATGGTAAGGGCTCTCCAGGTCCACCACTTCGAACCAGATCGCCTCCCGGCGGAAGTGCTCCTTGTCCCCAAAGAGTACATCGATCTTGATGTTGCCAATGGGGGCGCAGGACAAGCCGGGCACGATGCCGTGAAACACCATCCGAGTCGGCACAAGTTGCTTCGTCTTGACACTTAACTTCTCCAGGGTGTCGCGGTACAGGATGTTGATGCTGCTTCCGCCATCTATCAGCACGCGGGAGAAGCGGGCGGCGCGTCTGTCCGTCGCGAGGGTGGCCTCCAGGACCAAAGCATAGGAGCCGGGAGATGGCATCACCTCTGGGTGATCGGCCCGGCTCCAACTAATGGGTTTCTCTGACCAATGCATGTGTCCAGCTGGGTTAGCAGCGACCACACTGACTTCCTGATGCTCTCGGCGCTTGCTGCGCCAGTCTTCAGGCTAGCTCGTAAAGACGACGTAGGATGCTTGCTCGTCGGGGAACTCGTCCTACACGGCGCCGACCGCAGGCCGGGCGGCCAGAGGCGGCGGAGCCAGAGGCGGCGGGCCGGCAGGAGGAGTCGGCGTGAGCCCTTCGCCCTTGGAGATTCGGGCGAGCCAGTTGCACTTTCGGGTTGTGTGGTTGGACGGCTTCGCGCCGCTATGGAACTTGCACGGTGCGTCAAGAGCTTGCTCGTAGGAGAAAGCCGGCTGCCAAGCCAGCCGGCCGCCCTTGGGCTTCTTTGGAGCGGGCCGCCCTTCAGGCGGCGTGTCTTCGACCGTGGCCACCTGCCGGTTAACGGGAGGCGGTGCAGGGCCTTTACGCTTCTGGTCGTTCGGGTGTTGGCGTCGGCTGGAATCTCCTGCCGGCGTCTTGGGCGCCGGGTTAAGAACTTTCCCGGACGCATCTACCCAGAGCTCGGTCTTCATCGAAGAATCGGCGGTGGCGTATCTGTCGGCGATGTTCAGAAGCTCGTCAAGGGTAGTCGGCTCGTCACAGAGAAGCTTGGGCTTGAGGAGGGTGCCTTCTTGGCACCCGACAGTGAAGTATTCGATGGCCTGCACCTCGTGCACCCCTTCACAAGAGTTGCGAAGCTCGGCCCAGCGCATGAGGTAGTCGCGAGTCGACTCGGTTGGGCCCTGTACGCACAGGGAGAGCTGCCTGTGCTTGGGAGCCCGCTTGTAGGTGCTGGTGAAGTTACGAACGAAGGCTTCGGTAAAATCTACCCAGCTGTTGATGCTGAGAGGCTTGAGGCTGTTAAGCCAAGTCCGTGTCGTGCCTTGCAGCATGAGGGGCACGTACTTTACGGCAACCCGCCGGTTGCCGTTGGCTATGCTGACTGCCGTGGAGTAGTCGATCAGCCAGTCTTCCGGCTTCACGGAGCCGTTGTACTTGGGCGTGTCTCTTGGGAGCGAGAACCCTTTGGGGAAGGGCTCGTCGCGGATGCGAGGGCCGAAGCAGGGCGGGCCGACATCGTCTTCTTCTTCCAGCGCCAGGGATCTGGCCAGGCGGTCGATCCGATGGCGAGCGTCGCTCTCGCCGACTCCTTCGCGGCGACCTAGTCAGCCGCTGAGAGTCGGGTGCGCCACTGGCGGTGGGGTGGGGTATCTTTCTCCACGAGCCCGAGGCGGAGGCGGGCTGCCCCGCCATTCCCTGGCTCGGGGACGGCCGTCTGCGTCGCGCTCGATGGAGATTCGTGTCCGGCTTCGGCTGGAAGTCGGCTCTTTCTCGCACCGCGCGCGGGTGTTACTCTTAGTCGGTGTCCGGGACGTCGCGCCGTGATCCCAACGCGGGGGTGGGCTTCCCGTGCGGGCGTCGGCCTCGTGCCGCTGAGCGGCCGCGTCAATCAGTTGCTGTATGCGCCGGGTCATGTGGGGGAGGTTTTCGGCCTCCAAGCCGTCCAACTCGTCTACGGCCGCCTGGGCGGTGCGCAGGTTCTCGAGCGGAGTGGCATAGACCGGGCGGTCGACTCCCAGCGCGTCGGCGATGACGGCGCCGCGTTGCCTGACAGCACCAGCCCGGCTTGGGCCAGCCGGGGCCGGTGTGCCGAAGGCGGCGCGGTCAGCTTCGCGCTAGTAAGCCTCAGTGAGGCGTCTCACGGAAGCCATCCTCCGGCCCTCTGCGAGGAGGGCGAGACGGCGTGCCTCCAATGCTTCGTTGTCAGCGTCAGCCGAGAGGGGGATGGACAAGTCGTGGGCCGCAGCGCGCGGGGCGTCGTGGGCGCTCTCGTCGGCCGGATCGCCATGGCCGATAACCATCACCTCAGTGGTGATGGTATCGCGATCATCGGCCCGAGGGAGCGGGTCGTTGTAGATCGTGACGTTGGTGGGGAAGGTGTCATAGGAGGCCGTGTCGGAGTCGACAGAGTCGACAGGCATCGGGTCGGTGGAGCCAACCGACTCTAGATCCGCAGCAGGCTCGCAGGAGACATGGAGTTGGCTAAGGAGGATGGCGAGGTGGTCGGTGCCCGCATCAGAGGCGAGCTCATCGGAGATGCGGGCCTCGTCGAGGAGATTAGCCAGGCTGCTTGCCACGCAGATGCTGGCGACGCCTTGCAGCGCGTCATGGCAAGCGCCATCGGGCGTGCCGGGCTGGCTACGCTCGCTAGGGAGGAAGACGGTTCCCGTCCGGAACAGGTCTCCGGACGACGGTGCACCTGGCCCCATGGTGGGCGCCAAATGTCGGGTGGTAGGTGCGACATATGCCAACGGGTGGCTTATCATTGTGGGAGCCAATAAGACGTCGCCGGTGCCTGGAAACGGGATGAGGCGAAGACAAGCTCGCCGGCGTACTTTACCCAGCTTCAGGGCTCTCCGTGGAGATAACACCCCTACTGCTGCTCTACGGGGTCTCCGCATGATCACTAGATGAACAAGTAGCTACACGATGCTCCTTGAGCTGTTTTGGTGGAAGGAGGAAGAAGGGCACGGCTAGCCTGCTTCCTCTCCTTGTATGGTGTCTAAGACTAGCTTGAGAGTCCAACCCTTTGCATGGGTGCACCGGGGGGTTTATATAGGCCTACCCCCCGGGGGTACAATGGTAATCCGGCTGGGCGGGGCCCAGCCGTCTGTGACTATGCTCGCCGGCTTCTGCGCCGACTGCTGGGGCCCACCGACTGGTGGGTCCCGCCGGCTGCCGGCACCCTGGTCGACAGGCAGGCCCCACTATCCAGGGCCTGGTCGGTGGCTGGTTACTGTTGCTCTGTGCTGATGACGCGGGCTTGGTTGGGGTAAGTGTGGCTATAGTACCGCCGCCCTGGCGGGCGGTTACTGTAGCCCCACCGTATCTTGTCTCCTTAATGGGCGTCTCCCTCGAGGAGGATGGCAGGCCGGCTATGGGAGGCCGACTCTCCATCGGGCCGACTTGGGAGGAGGTGCGGCCGCCTTCAGTATCTCTCTGCCCGAAAGGGCCCACCACCTCGGGGGCCACGCTGGTGGCCAGTCGTGGACGGCGTCAAGGCCACCGTGGCAACAGTGCCGCGCGCGGACGGGTCATGGCCACCCGTACGGTGCACTGCCCTAGGCGTGCCCCAGGTTTTGGGGGTGGCTGGCTTTACTGTAGCCACGCTCTGCTTCATCATTGCTGGGTGGACGCGGATTTCGCGGGTACGATCTTGATTGCTTTATGGGAGCCGGCTTCTTGGAGTCGGCCTACTTGTTGCCGACTCCTCGAAGTCGGCCCTCCCACGGCCTCCTTCATGAGGGCTAAAGGCGGGCCGCCCCCCGAAGCCGGCGTAGAAGATAGCCGGCAGGGTGAGGGCGGCCCCAGGTCTTGAATTCATCTGAGAGCCGGACGGGCTCGTAATAATTTCAGAAGGGCCAGGGGAAGTCGGCTAGGCTACCCATGGCTATTTACTCCAACAACGATGCGGTCCAGGGTGAGACTTTTCTCCCCGGACAGATCTTTGTCTTCGGCGGCTTCGCTCTGCGGGCCAATTCGCTCGGCCACTTGGAGCAGATCGAAAGCTACGCCCCTGGCCATCAAGTCAGGTTTGGGAGCTTAAACTACACGGCTGACATCCGCGGAGACTTCATCTTGAACGGGTTCGAGCCACGGCCAAGCGCGCCGCACTATCTCGAGGGGCATGATCTAGCTCTGCCTTCGGATAGTGTCCTGGAGGCCGCACACGCATCGGTTCTGACCCCTAACTCGGATCCTATTGCGCCAATCGAGGACGAGCGGTTGGACGTCACCTCTAACTCGGCCCTGCACTCTGCACGACCCATGACTCCGAGGATCCGGACTCCTCCCCGAACCCGACCCCCCCCCCGCGCCCTTGCCAATCGAATCCGATTGGGCGCCGATAATGGAGTTCACCGTCGCAGACATCTTTCAGCACTCGCCTTTTGGCGATATCCTGAATTCTCTCAAGTCTCTCTCCTTATCAAGAGAGCCTTGGCCGAACTACGGTCAGCGAGGATGGGATACGGACGATGAAGAAATTCAAAGCCCACCCACCACCCACTTGGTAGCCACTGTCGACAATTTAAAGGACATGCTCAACTTCGACTCCGGAGACATCGACAGCATGGATGACGATGCAGGAGATACCGACGAACCAACGCCCATAGGGCATTGGACAGCCACCTCATCTCACGATGTGTACATGGTGGATACCCCTAAAGGAAGCGACAACGAGGAAAAAGGCGATGGAACGGGAGATCGACCCCCTGAAAAGCAATCAAAGCATCGGCGTAAACGCCGACCCAAGCCCCGCCTCGATAAAAACCCAGCCATAGAGCAGGATGAGCCGGTAAACGACGAGCAGGCCTTAGAGCAACTGTCCGAACAGGGCAACATGGATAGAGAAACCGAACATCCCTCCTTCAGCGAAAACGGCATTCCGGATGACCTCACGCCGGATAAACCCATGGAGCAGAAGAATCTCCATGAGAGGCTCATTGCAACTACACGCAGCCTAAAAAAGCAGAAGCGGAAGCTAAAAACAGCGGAAGATGCACTCCGGATTAGATGGAGCAAAGTAATCAATACCGCAGATAAATACGGCGACAGTCGTCGCACTAAAAGCTATGCGAAAAGAAAGCTACTGCCTGAATTCGATGAAGAGGCCCTAGAGCCCTCGCATTCAAAAAATGTGAAAGCCACACGGTCGGATAGACGACCCCATAAAGCGGCAAGCGGCGCCGCACTTAAATCGGCCTGCGACCCACTTAAGGATTCGCATCATGGCCGAGTCAGGTCCATTTATGGGCCAAGAAAGCAAGATCTCGTAAGCAATGCTATGAAGCCATCATCAGAATCCGGCACACCCAAATACAGGGGCGCCGCACACCCTCTATGTTTCACCGATGAGGTCCTGGACTATGAATTTCCAGAGGGATTCAAACCCGTAAACATAGAGGCATATGATGGAACAACAGACCCTGGAGTTTGGATCAAGGATTATATCCTCCACATACACATGGCTAGAGGAGATGATCTCCACGCCATAAAATATTTACCCCTTAAGCTTAAAGGGCCAGCCCGTCTCTGGCTTAAAAGCCTTCCCGAAAACACAATTGGAAGCTGGGAAGAGCTCGAGGATGCTTTCCGAGCAAACTTTCAAGGGACCTATGTCGGCCCTCCGGATGCAGACGATCTTAGTCACAGAACTCAACAACCCGGAGAATCAGCTCGGAAGTTCTGGAATAGATTCCTCACTAAAAAGAATCAGATAGTCGACTGTTCGCACGCCGAAGCCTTAGCAGCTTTCAGGCATAACGTCCGAGACGAATGGCTCGCCAGACACCTCGGCCAAGAAAAGCCAAGAACAATGGCCGCACTAACAAACCTCATGACCCGCTTTTGTGCAGGGGAGGACAGCTGGTTGGCAAGGTACAGCCCCAGCGACCCTAGTACATCCGAAACTAGGGATGGAAACGGAAAACCGCGACACAACAAGGACGGTCGCCGGACTAAGGAAAAAAGTCCGAAGAGCACGGCAGTCAATGCTGGATTCAAAGGCTCACGACAAAATCAGACAAAACCACCCCTCCAGGATAACAAGGACGATCCATCCAACTTAAATAAAATCCTGGACAGGATATGTCAGATACACAGTACTCCCGGGAAGCCTGCCAACCATACCCATAGAGATTTTTGGGTTTACAAACAATCCGACAGACTCAATGCCGAACGCAAGGGGCTCGACACACCAAGCGAAGACAAGGACGAACCCCACAAGAAGAGCACCAGGAAACAAAAGAACTTCCCACAAGAAGTAAAAACAGTGAACTTACTTCACATAACAAAACATGCGGCACCCATAAAGGTACGCACCACATGACCTATCCCCAAAGGGTCCCGCCACTGGTTGTCAAAACCAATCATCTTCGATCAGCTAGATTATTCTAGAAATATCAAGAATGCAGGCTGGACTGCCTTGATACTCGATCCAATAATTGGCGGACTCCAGTTTTCAAATGTCCTTATGGACAGCGGCAGTGGACTAAACCTGATATATCAGGATACAATCCATCACATGGGGATAAACCCAGCAAGAATCCGCCGCAGCAAAACCTCCTTTCAAGGGGTAACACCTGGTCCGGACACCCATTGTATGGGTTTTCTATGGCTCGAAGTTATATTCGGCTCTGCCGATAACTTCCGCCGCGAAAAGCTGACCTTCCATATCGTCTCGCTCTCAAGTCGCTATCAAGCACTACTGGGACGCGAAGCTTTCGCTCGCTTTAACGCAATACCACATTATGCATCTCTCACGCTTAAAATGCCCAGTCCACGAGGTATCATCTCTTTGAAGGGGAAGCACTAAAGTGTGCCTCCCCAAGCGGAGGATTGTGCGGCCGCTTTGACAACCCCACAGTAATATGGCCTCACCGGCCAAAAAACTTCGAAATAGGTCATTAAAGACCACGAACGCGGATAGACGGGTTCGCTACAAAATCATCATTGATGCAGGCTTAATGGCCATATACCCCCGCACTAGGGGCTCCATGCATATACAATAAGAGACAATAAAGCTCAATTTTATATATTTTACTTTATACTTTGTTTATTTCAAACTTTTTCGGCACGACCCGTTTTCAACTCAGTTCCTCTCTTTTATAGATGAACGTCGTGCGGCGCCTGTCCAGGATACGGCACAACGGAGACACAGGCGCAGACGTGCAGTAGGGACCCGTCCTAAAGGATTCTTTTTAGATTAAGACCCTGCGTAAACCTTTTTTACTGTCTCTTGTTGCTACACATCCCTTGGTTTTTTCTGATATAACCAAGGAGGAGGCTGGTGTCTTGGCATGTGGCCATATCAGAATTTTTGCACGTACCTGGACACTAGGGGCTTTTTTAATAAAGAGTGTTGTTTCGCCCGCACTCATAAAGACCGAACACCTTAGGGAGTGTTCGGCATCGTGATTTTTGGCATTATATGCATTAGCTCCGAATCATGTCTTTGGTCAAATGTTGGGTTACCCGGCTCCTGAGTTCGGCTACCTTACGTTCCGCTCTATCGGCTAAGGTAGCACCAGGAGAACTACTGCGATTGTGCCCCGGTTCGGCCGGGCGAGCACCTCAGTAGAGAAAGCTGAAAACTGACTATCATGATGTAGCGTCAGACTGGTCAGCCACTCGATGACCTATCGAGTGGCTATCGGATTCCTCCGCTTTAACGAAGGGCCGCTTCCCGGTCAGGCACATACGCGCCCCGAACTCGGACGAGCGCAGTCGCCACCAAGGAGCTACCTAAATAGTCTCACTGTCAAACTCCTATGGCTAAGTGAAAGTGTTAAAGCATTATAGTTCGGTTGCCTGGCCCGCTCCGCTATCACCTCCTTTGTAGGACCAAGACATTGGGTTAAGTGTGAAAATGTGTCTTCTGCGAGCACCCCCGCACTATGTACGTGGGGGCTGAAGCCAACGACTGCCATCTTTCAGATTATATATATATATCTTAAAATGGCCGCACAGGAGGTGTTCCCAATACTTGAAGGCACAAGTATAAAAAAGGCCACTACAGTTTATCAAAATATTACTTTATAATTACATATGCTATCATAACATAGCATCTTTCGAGCACTGCGTCTCTATTACACGAGCGCCTTCAAGAACTTCCTGAAAATAGTGCTTGGAGGGTACTCGGCTTTTATCTGAATCTCGGGACACAACAACGGTTGTCTCCATCTCTGCCCAGTATGTCTTAACATGGGCAAGAGCCATCCTAGCGCCCTCTATGCATGCTGACCTCTTCATTGCATTTATACGCGGCACCGCGTCAAGGAATTGCTGCACCAAGCTGAAATAACTCTTCGGCTCCGATCTCCCCGGCCACAGGTGACCCATGACGTAATTCATGGCGAGTCCGGACAACCTATTCAGTTCGGCCCATTGAGCCAAACGATCGTCCACCGCCAGTGGACGCTCTGGATTGTGAAAGTGCGACCAGAAAAGCTTTTCCACTTCGTGATCTTTCTGATCTCGAAAGTGTTCGGTCGCATCAGCAGCACTCGCTGCCAAGTCCAGATAGGTATCCTCCACACTCCACATCCGGTCCAATGGAGCAAACTTCGGATCGCAAAATCTCCTTCGCAGCATAAAGGGCTTTCCAGCCGCAATCTGTTTGGCCTGACGCAGCTCCTCCCTCGCAGCTCTCGTCGCAGAGCGCGCATCCTTGTCATTGGCAACGGCCTTCTCTAAGTCCGTCTGTTTCGCCTGGTCTTCTTTTTCAAGAAGTCTGCAACGGTCTGTAGCGCTTTTTAACTTTTCGGCCATCCCGGCCATCTCTTCCTTGCTTCGGCAATGAGCAGCCTGTTCGGCTCACAGCTCTTCAAGGGCTTTCTCGGCGGCTGCATCACTTTCTCTGGCTTGTTCTTTAGCTCGGGCAAGTTCTGCCCTAAGACTCTCCATGGCGGCCGCTCCATCTGCGTCAAGCACACACATCGTAAGACACAGGCATAAAACTGTTCTTACCTGATGCCGCCCGAGGAATTACATACCTTGAGCCTCATCAAGCCGCTTGTTGACAAGCGTGATGTCGGCATCTGCCACGTCCAGTTGCCGCTTTAGTCCGGCAAAATCGTCAGTTCGGCTCAATTCCGGACACCATGTCGCCTACATTCAAAGGCGACATCTTAGACCTGGGATTATGATCCTCCGCGTGTCGTCATTTCTTGACGACGCACAGAGTCTCAGGGGCTACTATCTACATAGGGCGCATCTTATTCATGCGCAACTGCCAAAAGTGTACATTATCTAATGTACCTCGAAACACGTCAGTAAACTTTTGACGGCCTCATGCAATCCACTCTCTGCGGATGAAATCCTTTCAATCACCGTGCCCATCAATGCACGGTGCTCCTCTGAGATACAAGCTCGCTCCAGCAGAATCTTTAGCTCCTCCGACTGAGCACCAGACGGTGCCGGGCTCGTCCCATGACCTCTTTCGAAGGCCAGACGCGAAGAACCTCGGGGGGGCACATAGCTATCTTCCGCCCCTACCGGATTCGGAGAAACCCTCCCCAACGACACCTCAGGGTCGCCCGCCTCGCTAGGTGGCACGGCAGGGGGAGGCGTCCCGCTCTCCATCATCTCCGGAAGGAGATCCCCCGAAGACGAGCTCTGCTGAGAAGGGCCGAGGTCCGAGCTACAAGGTAAAAGTTTGGTTAATCTTCTCAAACATAAATCAAGGATTTCCCTCATCCCTCAAAAGGAAAATCTTTCTCTACTTACGGCTCGCTGGAGGGCTGATCCCCTTGAGGGCGTAGTCCGGCCGAGGAACTCCCCGGCGTCGGACCCTCTGACGAGGATTTTCTCCCCCGCTTTGCGGCCATGGTTTTCGGGTCGTCAGAGGCAGCTCTCTTCTTCCCCTTAGGAGAGGAATTGTCTATTCCTCCCTTCAGAGCAGCCTCCTTCGAGGAGGCCATAGTTTCCTTGTCCTCCCCCTTGCTTCCCTCCAAAGGCATTATCTCCAGCATCCTGACCAGCACGGGATCCGGCCTAGTTTCGGGAAGGGGAGCCGGACACCTGATCAGCTTTGCCTTCGCTATCCACTCCTGTTTAAAAGGACGGCTCTTTTAGGGGCAAGTTTATGACAATTATATGGATAGAAGGTCCGGGCATAAGGTTGCTTACTTGAGTATCCGGGCGATTGCGGTTTAGGCCTGTGTCCTCGGTTAAATCCGGACACATCTCTTGTGATCCGAAGAACAGTTTATACATCTCCGCGGGCGTTGCGCCCATGAAGTTCTGGAGAGCTCGCAATCCCTCTGGATTAAACTCCCACAGGTGAAGGGGGCGACGTTTGCCGGGCAATATTCGGCGAATCAGCATGACCTGCGTCACCTTGACCAGGCTGAGGTCTACATCCAAGAGATCCTTAATTCGGCCCTGTAACAAGGGCACGTCTTTGGGCAAACCCCAATCTAACCCTCTGTTGACCCATGACGCTAGCCGTGGTGGGGGACCCGAGCGAAAGGCAGGAGGCGCCACCCATTTGGTGCTCCGGGGAGCGGTGATATAAAACCACTCTCATTGCCACAAGCCTAGATCCTCTTGAAAAGAGCCCTCGGGCCATGGAGCATCAGCATTTTTGCTTATAACAGCGCCTCCGCACTCTGCGTGCCGTCCCTCGATAATCTTCGGCTCCACTTTGAAGGTCTTGAGCCATAGTCCGAAGTGAGGGGTAACACGCAGGAACGCTTCGCACACAACGATAAACGAGGAGATATGGAGGATGGACTCCGGAGCTAAGTCGTGGAATTCCAGCCCGTAATAAAACAGCAGTCCCCTCACAAAGGGATCCATTGGGAAGCCTAACCCCCGAAGGAAGTGAGACATGAACACTACACTCTCATCGGGCTGGGGACTGGGGATAGCCTGCCTTTGAGCAGGCAACCTGTGCGAAATTTCAGCGGTCAAGAACTTAGCCTCTCTCAACTTTAGCACGTCCTCCTCCGTGATGGAGGAGGGCATCCATCGGCCTTGAAGGTCGGAACCGGACATTGTCGAAGGTCCGAGGCGCCCGGAATCTGGAGCCTAGGGTGTTGGAACTCAAGGCGACGGGCGAACTTGTTTTGGGATTGGAGAAAAGGATAAGGCCCTGGTCTCTTTATAAGAGGTTGAATACCAGGAGCCCTTCCCGTAACCGTTTGGGACTCGCCTTTAATCGAGAAAACATGCTAATGGGCACGATTGGGTTACCCACGTCCGTATTGATGAGAATCCTGTAAACAGGGGGTACACGATCTCTGCTTTGACAAGACATGCCAAGGAAACCGCCTCGCAAAACACGCTGAGGTGGAAAAGTGAAAACGATTCGAGTAAAGGACTTGGCTGTAGTGTGATGACGCACTGCAGAATACGTCAGCAGATTTGATTTGTGTTAATATTATTCTCTCTATGGCAATATGTGGAAGTTTATTTTGTAGAGCCGGACACTACTCTTGGTGTTTACAATCTTCTATGAAGGACTTGGAGGAGGAACCCGCCTTGCAATGCCGAAGACAATTTGCGTGCCGGACTCGTCGTCATTGAAGCCTGGTTGAGGGGCTACTGAGGGAGTCCTGGATTAGGGGGTGTTCGGGTAGCCTCGCTATACCTTCAGCCGGACTCCTGGACTATGAAGATACAAGATTGAAGACTTCGTCCCGTGTCCGGATGGGACTTTCCTTGGCGGGGAAGGCAAGCTTGGTGATGTGGATATTCAAGATCTCCTACCATTGTAACCGACTCTATGTAACCCTAACCCTATCTGGTGTCTATATAAACAGGAGGGTTGTAGTCCGTAGGCAATCAACTCCATAGATAACAATCATATCATAGGCTAGCTTCTAGGGTTTAGCCTCCTTGATCTCGTGGTAGATCTACTCTTGTACTACCCATATCATCAATATTAATCAAGCAGGACGTAGGGTTTTACCTCCATCGAGAGGGCCCGAACCTAGGTAAAACATCGTGTTCCCTGCCTCCTGTTACCATCCGGCCTAGACGCACAGTTCGGGACCCCCTACCCGAGATCCACCGGTTTTGACACCGACAGTGTTAATTGCATGAAGAAACTCCATGCCGATGGACTTTTGGAGTCACTTGATTTTGAATCACTTGACACATGTGAACCATGACTCATGGGCAAGATGACTAAGACCCCATTTTCTAGAACAATGGAACATGCAAGTCACTTGTTGGAAATCATACATATTGATGTGTGCGGTCCGATGAGCTTTGGCGCGCGCGGTGGATATCGTTACTTTCTCACCTTCACTGACGATTTGAGTAGATATGGGTATATCTACTTAATGAAGCATAAGTCTGAGATGTTTGAAAAGTTCAAGCAATTTTAGAATGAAGTTGAGAATCATCGTAACAAGAAGATCAAATTCCTATGATCTGATCGAGGGGAGAGTATCTGAGTTGTGAGTTTGGCAATCACTTAAGACGATGTGGAATTGTTTCACAGTTGATGCCACCTGGAACACCACAGCGTAATGGTGTGTCTGAACGTCGTAATCATACCTTATTGGATATGGTGCATTCTATGATGTCTCTTGCCGATCTGCCACTATCATTTTAGGGTTATGCGTTAGAGACAACTGAATTAACTTTAAATAGGGCACCATCTAAGTCCGTGGAGACGGCGCCGTATGAACTATGGTTTGTCAAGAAACCTAAGTCGTCATTTCTTAAGGTTTGTGGCTGCAATGTTTATGTCAAAAGGCTTCAGCCGGAAAAGCTCAAACCCAAAGCGGACAAATGCGTCTTCATAGGATACCCAAAGGAGACGGTTGGGTATACCTTCTATCTTAGATCCAAAGGCAAAGTGTTTGTCGCTAAGAACGGATCCTTTCTCAAGAAAGTGTTTCTCTCGAAAGAATTGAGTGGGAGGAAGATAGAACTTGATGAGGTTGTTGAACCTTTACTTCAACCAGAGAGTAGCGCAACGTAGAAAGATGTTTCTGTGGCACCTTCATTAGTTGAAGAGGAAGCTAATGACGGTGATCATGAAGCTTTGGATCAAGTTACTATCAGACCTCATATGTCGACAACGGTACGCACTGCTCCTGAGTGGTACATTAACCCTATCTTAGAGGTCATGTTGTTGGACAACGATGAACCTACGAGCTATGGAGGAGTGATGGTGGGCCCGGATTCTGAAAAATGGTTAGAGGCCATGAAATCCGAGATGGGATCCATCTATGAAAACAAAGTATGGACTTTTTAAGTATTACCTGAAGGGAGAAAGTCCATTCATAATAAATGGATCTTCAAGAAGAAGACAGACGCGGATGATAATGTCACCGTCTATAAAGCTCGAATTGTGGAAAAGGGGTTTTCACAAGTTCAAGGAGTTGACTATGATGAGACGTTCTCACCCGTAGTGATGCTTAAGTCCGTTAGAATCATGTTGGCAATAGATGCAGTTTTAGATTATGAAATATAGCAGATGGATGTCAAAACAACGTTCCTTAATGGTTTCCTTAAGGAAGAGTTGTATATGATGCAACCATAAGGTTTTGTCGATCCAGAGAATGCTGACAAAGTGTGCAAACTCCAGTGATCCATTTATGGACTGGTGCAAGCATCTCGGAGTTGGAATCTTTGCTTTGATAAGGTGATCAAAGCATTTGGGTTTATACAAGTTTTTGGAGAACCTTGTATTTACAAGAAAGTGAGTGGGAGCTCTATAGTGTTTCTAATATTATATGTGGATGGCATATTGCTGATTGGAAACAATATATAACTTTTGGAAAACATGAATGCATATTTGAACAAGAGTTTTTCAATGAAGGACCTAGGAGAAGCTGCTTTCATATTAGGCATCAAGATCTATGGAGATATCGAGACGCTTGATAGGACCTTCACAAAGCACATACCTTGATAGGATTTTGAAGAAGTTCAAAATGGATCAGTCCAAGAAGGGGTTCTTTTCCTTGTTGCAATGTGTGAAGTTGAGTAAGACTCAATGCCCAACGACTACAGAAGATAGAGAAAAGATGAGTGTAATCCACTGTGCTTTTGACATAGGCTCTATCATGTATGTGATGCTGTGCACAAGACCAAATGTCAACCTTGCCATAAGTATGTGGCCGGAAGGTTTCAAAGTAATCCAGGAATGGAACACTTGACATCGGTCAAGAATATCCTTAAGTACCAGAAAAGGACTAAGGAAATGTTTCTTGTTTATGGAGGTGATCAAGAGCTCATCGTAAAGGGTGATGCTGATGCAAGCTTTGACACTGATCCAGATGAATCTAAGTCTCAAACCGGATACGTATATATTCTAAATGGAGGAAGGGTAAGCTAGTGCAGTTCCAAGCAAAGCATGGTAGCTGATTCTACATGCGAAGCGGAGTACATAGCTGCATCAAATTTAGCGAAGGAAGGTGTCTGGATGAAGCACTTCATGACAGATCTTGGTGTTGTGCCCAGTGTACTGAACCCAATGACTCTGTTCTGTGACAAAACTGGTGCCATTGCTCTAGCCAAGGAACCAAGGTTTCACAAGAGGACCAGACACATAAAGTGACGCTTCAACTCCATCCGTGATGCACTCAAGGAGGAGGACATAAACATTTGCAAAGTACATACAAATCTGAACGTTGTAGATTCATTGACTAAACCACTTCCACGGGAAAAACATGATCAACACCGAAACTCTATGGGTGTTAGATTCATTACCATGTAATACTAGATTACTGACTCCAGTGCAAGTGGGAGACTCTTGGAAATATGCCCTAGAGGCAATAATAAAGTGGTTATTATTATATTTCCTTGTTCATGATAATCATTTATTATCCATGCTATAACTGTATTGACTGGAAACTCAAATACATGTGCGGATACATAAACAACAACATGTCCCCAGTAAGCCTCTACCGGACTAGCCCACTGATCAAAGATGGCTATGGTTTCCTAGCCATAGACATGAGTTGTCATTTGATAACGGGATCACATCATTAGGAGAATGATGTGATGGACAAGACCCAAACTATAATCATAGCATATGATCGTATCAAGTTTGTTGCTATCGTTTTCTGCATGTCAAGTATCTGCTCCTATGACCATGAGATCATGCAACTCACTAACACCGGGGGAATACCTCGTGTGTATCAAACATCGCAATGTAACTGGCTGACTATAAAGGTGCTCTACTGGTATCTCCGAGGGTGTGTGTTGAGTTGGCATGGATCAAGACCGGGATTTTTCACTCCGTATGACGGAGAGGTATCTTAGGGCCCACTCGGTAATACAACATCACAATGAGCTTGCAAGCGATGTGACTAATGAGTTCACCATGGGATCTTGTATTACAGAATGAGTAAAGAGACTTGACGGTAACGAGATTTAACTAGGTATGGTGATACCGACGATCGAATCTTGGGAAAGTAACATACCGATAGACAAAGGGGAACTGCATTCGTGATTATCTAAATCCTTCACATCAAGGTTCGACCGATAAAGATCTTTGTAGAATATGTAGGTACCAGTATGGGCATTGAGGTCCCGCTATTGGTTATTGACCATAGAGGTGTCTCGGTCATGTCTGCATAGTTCTCGAACCCGTAGGGTCTACACACTTAATGTTTGGTGACGATATAAGTATAGTTGAGTTGTTATGGTGGTAACTGAAGGTTGTTTGGAGTCCGGATGAGATCCCGGACATGACGAGGAACTCCGGAGTGGTCCGGAGGTGAAGATAGATATATAGGATGAAGGGCATCGGAGTCTGGAAGTGTTCCGGGGTGTACCGGGTTATCGGCGGAGAACCGAAAGCAGTTTCAGGGGCCCTAACAAGTGTTGGGGGCCTCATGGGCCAAGGGGAGGGAGCACACCAGCCCACTAAGGGGTTGTGCGCCCCCCTCAACCCATCCCATGCCACCAGGATGGATGGTGCGCCCCCTAGGGCTGCCTCCCACTTGCTTGGGGGGCACTCAAACCCTGGGTGCCCATTTGTGGTTGCCGCCCCCCTGGGGGAAACCCTAGGGGTGCCCCCTCCTCCCTTCCCCCTATATATAGAGGGGTAGCGGGGGGGGGGGAAGCCACACCCATCTATGCCACGATGCTGCTCTCCCTCTCAGTTGTAGTTCATCTCTCTCTCTCTCTCTCTCTCTCTCTCTCTCTCTCTCTCTCTCTCTCTCTCTCACTCGCTCTGCGTAGCTTAGCGAAGCTCTGCTGAGATTACTCCACCACCGTCGCCGCCAAGGCGTCGTGCTGCCGGAGGACTCGAGCTACTACTTCACCATCGATCGCTGGATCGAGGAGGTGAAGGCTTCATCAAGCCTTACGTGTGTTGAATGTGGAGGTGCCGTCCGTTCGGTGCTTGGATCGAGAGTTCGTGGACGGATCGTGAAGACGTTCGACTACACCAACTGCGTTTCTTAACGCTTCTGCTTAGCGATCTACAAGGGTATGTAGATGCAATCTATCCTCTCATAGATGTTCATCTCCTAGATTGATCTTGGCGAGCGTAGGAAATTTTTCTTTCCCATGCAACGTTCTCGAATAGATTTAGTGTAGGAAAATTTTTCTCACGAAAAAAATAGGCCCATATTGCATGTTGTCCCACAAGAGGGAGCATGCGCAGACCTCGTGGTAGATTTGCAGCCGTCAGCCTAGCCCTGCATGCACACCCTGGGAGCTGATACGCCTCAGTCGTATCTATAATTTTTGATTGTTCCATGCCAATATTCTACAACTTTCATATACTTCTGGCAATTTTTTATACTATTTTTGGGACTAACATATTGATCCAGTGCCCAGTGCCCAGTGCCAGTTCCTATTTGTTGCATGTTTTTTGTTTCGCAGAAAGTCCATATCAAACGGAGTCCAAACGGGATAAAAACTAATAGAGATTTTTTTGGAATATATGTGAATTTTGGGAAGTGAAATCAACGCAAGACGATGCCTGAGGGGCCACGAGGCAGGGGGCGCGCCCCAGGGGGTCAGGCACGCCCTGAGCCCTCGTGGCCACCCCGTAAGGTGGTTGGTACCCTTATTTCTCCACAAGAAAGCTAATATCCAGATAAAACTCGTGTCCAAAATTCAGCCCAATCGGAGTTACGGATCTCCGGGAATTTAAGAAACGGTGAAATGGCAGAATCTGGAACGCAGAAACAGAGAGAGACAGAGAGACATACCCATTCTCAGAGGGGCTCTCGCCCCTCCCATGCCATGGAGGCCATGGACCAGAGGGGAAACCCTTCTCCCATCTAGGGAGACGGTCAAGGAAGAAGAAGAAGAAGGGGGGCTCTCTCCCCTCTCTCCCGGTGGCGCCGGAACGCCACCGGGGCCATCATCATCGCCGCAATCTACACCAACAACTTCACCGCCCTCATCACCAACTCTTCTCCCCTCTATGCAGCGATGTAACCCCTCTTTTACCCATTGTAATCTCTACTTAAACATGGTGCTCAATGCTACATATTATTTCCCAATGATGTATGGCTATCCTATGATGTTTGAGTAGATCCGTTTTGTCCTATGGGTTAATTGATGATCGTGATTAGTTTGAGTTGCATGTTTTATTATTGGTGCTATCCTATGGTGCTCTCAGTGTCGCGGAAGCATGAGGGATCCCCGCTGTAGGGTTTGCAATATGTTCATGATTTTCTTATGGTGGGTGGCGTGAGTGATAGAAACACAGACCCGAGTAAGTAGGTTGTTTGTGTATGGTAATAAAGAGGACTTGATGCTTTAATGCTATGGTTGGGTTTTACCTTAATGATCTTTAGTAGTTGCGGATGCTTGCTAGAGTTCCAATCATAAGTGCATATGATCCAAGAAGAGGAAGTATGTTAGCTTATGCCTCTCCCTCAAATAAAATTGCAATAATGATTACCGGTCTAGTTATCGATTGCCTAGGGACAAATAACTTGTGACAAAAAGCTCTCTACTAAAACTAACTTAGTTGTGTCTTTATCTTAAAGCCCCTACTTTTTATTTACGTGCTCTTTATTATCTTGCAAACCTATCCAACAACACCTACAAAGTACTTCTAGTTTGATACTTGTTCTAGGTAAAGCGAACGTTAAGCGCGCATAGAGTTGTATCGGTGGTCGATAGAACTTGAGGGAATATTTGTTCTACCTTTAGCTCCTCGTTGGGATCGACACTCTTACTTATCGAAATAGGCTACAATTGATCACCTATACTTGTGGGTTATCAAGACCTTTTTCTGGCGCCGTTGCTGGGGAGCAATAGCGTGGGGTGAATATCCTCATGTGTGCTTGTTTGCTTTATCACTAAGTAATTTTTATTTTCTATTCTAAGTTGTTCTCTATCTTTAGTTATGGATATGGAACACGAAATACCAAAAAAATTAGGTTTACTTGCTACTCATGGAGATGGGGAACCTCCTAAAACCCTTGATGCTCATTATGTGAAAGATATTATGTACTACTTTGATAATCCTGAGAAAACCCCATTCAACTTTATAATGGGAGTAACGTTGGATCAACGTGAATACTTTAGGGATTATTGCTTGACTCAAAAATGAAAACTATTATGGGATCAAATTTATATGTTGCATTGGTATGCTCGGCAACTATGCTTGAGATATGATTATACTTGTTGCTCTAGGATGAAGGCTCCACACCTTCCCTTTTCATGTGAATTTAATGATGATGAAACCTTGGCTTCTTATGCTAATGGTATATATGATTATTATGATGTGGAACAAATAAAAGAATTGGTTGCTTTTTATGGGTGCTTATGAAATCAAATCTTTGTTTAAAGAGTTTGAAGATTTTGATGATTCAGTTTATAGACCTGATGTAGCGACTCGACCCGAATGGATCAAGTCTCTGTGCTTAAGGGTCATCCCTGGATTGGTATGCTGACACACACAGTACTTGAGGATTTATAACAGAGGTAAATCACATGTAAAAGTAACGTAAATACTATTACCTCAATCGAAATAGCGGAAGTAACAACAAGGTTGTGGATTCCCATCAACACCAACGGCAAAGTTGAGTGTAGAAATCGTAACCCTAACGTATCACTTACTCGTCGTAAGATTCCTGCAACATGAGACGTTGCATCCACAAGGGTCAGTACATTGAATGTACTGGCAAATTCACACAATAGAGAATGATGAACAATGGCTATCACTACATGCATATATGGCTGGTGGAAAAGCTCTATGGTTATATGTTTTTGCAAAAAGCCAATTTGTCCCTACTGCAAAGGAATACATTTTATTTAACTATCAAGGTGGTTGTTAAACATTGAGAGTGTAGACACCCTCTCAATCGCAATTAAGCATCATCATTATAACCCAACAAAATTAATTAAAGTCACATGATGAGATTCACATGATAATCCAAGTACTAGATACTCAAGACGTCCATAACCGGGGACACGGCTAATCATGATTAGTTTATACACTCTGCAGAGGTTTGCGCACTTTTCCCCACAAGACTCGATCTCCTCCGTTGGGATTCTCGCACTACATGGTGTTTGAGAAACGGATGACTAAGACATAGTTTTTCAGAAGCGCTAGCACCTTACGATCGGGTAGACCGTTACACCTACTTTCCCCTACATTTGCTAGTCTACCACTGTAAGAGTTCGCACGACTTAATCAACTATGCTAGAGCCTATAGTAGCTTGTGGCTGCACACAGAAGTTTCTAGTATGAATAATCTCATGATCCCTTTGAGCCTGGGTGGCGATCCATAAAGAAAAACAGGCAATCACTGAAATACTCAGGTGCCTAAACAGGCAATCGCTGGAATACCCAGGTGCCTCAATCCACCCAGATGTGTGTTAAAGTTTCCACCTTAAGTAAACCATTAATTAACAATCTCACATATGTCATGAATACTCTCAAACCCAATCCACGTCTACGAGCATAGCATGACAATATAAGCATAACGTAATAGTAACTCCCAAGGTTTGAATGCAGGGCAATAGGTTCCTACCTCATCAACTACTTCCCAATACCCACATGTTATCAATCCTACTCATCCAATATTTGAGGGTGAAACTAATGCATAAAAACTGGGTATGAAAGGGATATGATCAAAGTGTGAACTTGCCTGCAATGTTGATGAAGATGATTCGCACTCAAAACTCTTGATAGTTCTACTCGTCACACTCCGGTCAATCTATCGTAGGCAAGCAATAATAACCACACATAAGCAATCACTCAAAGATCGGAGAGAAGAAAGAAAACAATTCGGAAAACGTCAAAACCAAGCAAATAACTCTTGCATCATCAAACAATTTCTAACAATACCAAAATTATGTGAATTTGGCCTTATCAGAAAGTTTAGGTCAAGAGCTTCGATTTGCAAAAAGAATCAACTCAAACGGAGTTATAAAACAGTTATGATCAAAAGAAGTTTGAATATAAATCTGAACAAAATTCGAAATTTGAAAATTTCAAAAATTTGATGTGACAGGTTCACTGGATAGGTAAAAATAAGAAGAAGCTATAGGCGTTGGTTTCATCTAATTTGGATGAACGAGTAAAAAGTTATGGCTATTTGAAAAATCAAGGCCAAGCTGTTTTATGGAGGAAAAATAGCTACGACTAGGGTCTAATGTATAAATACGTAGACTAATTGATAATCTAATTATTTTATCGTATTAGTCTAGAAATAATAAACTACGGAAGTATAAAGAAAGATACCTTTATAAGGTGGAGAAAAGATGACTTTGAAGAAAGGAGACAATTTCCAAAAGTCGCGCCGGAGAGGAGGAAAATATTTTTATCTAGTCAAACCAAAATATTGATTTAACCCGAATCAGATGATTTTTTTAGGCTCTGGGCTATATTTATAGGAGGAAAATAGGTTTAAGGGTCAAAGGTTAGGCAATGTGGGACTAAACATAGACGAAAATATACAAAACGGAGATGGGATATGTGCCATGGGCCAAAAGGCCTTTAGGCGGTTCGGCCGGCCGCGCACACTGTAATTTTTTTTGAGCAATAGAAAAGAAAAGGAAAACTATGGAAAAATGGGGAAGGAATATGGCCGGCTAGGCCTGGCCCATATATGATAAAGAAAAAGAAAAGATGGGGCGCCCGCTAGTACTATGATGGGCACGTGGGCGACAGTTAGTTTCAGGCGCGCGCAGTTTTTGTTATTTTTTTAAAAGAGAAAGCGATAAACTGAAAAACGAAAATAAAACTAAAACTTTATATAGGCATATTATATATCAGAATTTTCAGAAAAAGATTTTCTACAAGCTGAACATTTTCCTAGCATTAAATAAAATTCACACAAATATAGATAATTCAAAGAGTGTTACTGGTCTAATAAAATCCAATAAAAATAATTATAAAAATACCAAAATTAATTCAAATTTATTTCTCTCCAATTTTCTGATGTAGGGAATCATGTTACCCTATTTTCCGTATATTTTATTTTTTGAGAAAAATAATTTGAATACAACCCAAATAACTCCAAATTGAAAATAATTTCAAAAGGATTTTAAATTTTGATCCTTTTAAACTCCCAACTCATATTTCATATAATTTGAAGAAGTCATTTTATCTTCTCTCATGAAAATCATTGAGTTGCTTGAAGTTTCTGAATTAAAAATATTTCCAAATGAAATTAAAATCTTTTCAAAACCCTTTTCATTTATTTAAATGGAAGAAGTCATGTCATCTTCTCTCGAGGGTTTTGTATTTGAAAAGAATTTGAATTCACGGAGATCAAAATGCAAAAGGTGAAAGTTTGGGAAAATCCTTTTATTCCCTCTCATTTAACTTCCAAAAAGTTTCGAATTTCACTCAATCAATCAAACAAACAATCAATCTATCTATTTATTATAACATTCCAAAATTTAGAATTTTGGGATGTTACACCTGAAAATTTAGCTATCCTTAAATATTGCTATGAGAATTATAAATAAAATTATGATATTTATTAATTTATTGAGAAAGTCTGCGTTGTCCGAGAAGAGACTAATATTTTGCAGGAGTCTATGGAAGAAGAAATTGATGAAACTGTGAGCTCATTGGATGAAAAAGATGATGAGGAGAGCGAAGAACAAAAGGAGGAAGAGCGGATTAGCTACCCGTGCCCACCTTTTAATGAGAGTAACTCTTCAACTCATACATTGTTTAATTTCCCTTCGTGCTTATCCAAGGATGATTGTTATGATGATTGTCATGATCCCGTTGATTCTTTTGAAATATCCCTTTTTGATGATGCTTGCTATGCTTGTGGCCAAGATGCCAATATGAATGATGCTTATGGAGATGAACTTGCTATATTTCCTTATATTAAACATGAAATTGTTGCTATTGCACCCACGCATGATAGTCCTATTATCCTTTTCAATTCTCCCGACAACACTATATCGGAGAAGTTTGTCCTTATTAAGGATTATATTGATGGGCTGCGTTTCACTAGTACACATGATGATTTTGATAGATATGATATGCATGTGCTTGCTGCTCCTACTTGCAATTATTATGAAAGAGGAACTACATCTCCGCCTCTCCACGTTTCCAATATGATAAAATTGCAAGAAACTGTTTATACTATGCATTGGCCTTACTATGTGTGCATGAATTGTTCTTTTATGACATGCCAATGCAAAGGAAGAGAGTTAGACTTCGTCATTACATGATATATGTTGCTCTGTGCTCACTACTAAACCACAAATCATTGTTAATTAAAATTGGCTTTGATATACCTTGGGATCTGGGTGGATTCATTACTTGAGCACCTTATGCCTGGCTTAATGGCTTTAAAGAAAGCACTGCCAGGGAGACAACCCGAAAGTTTTAAAGAATCATTTATTTCTGTTTAGTGCTTTTATATAGTTTAAAAACAAAAAAAATAAAGAGGGGAACCCAAAACTTTTCAAGAAGGAAAGCGAAAGTGAGAGAGACAAGCATTGTTGAAGTGGGGAAGCTCCTTGAACTTTGTTCATGCTCACGGAAACTTTGTGAATCTTGATTACAGAAACTTCTCAACAAAAATAATTATCCCCTTGTACAATTCCATTGTATTATAAAAATAATGTGCCAAGATTTGCCTTTAGGATGTTTACATTGCTTGTTGGTTTGTGCAGTGCAAAACTGAAACTTTGGCTGTAGTGCGTGATTTTACATTTTTACTGGAACGTCAAATGGTTCTGAAACTTTTTGCACTATCTTTCTATACAAATTGTTTATTTTCATATTTTTCAGAATTTTTGGAGTACCATAAGTATGGTTAATGTTCAGATTACTACAGACTGTCCTGTTTAAGACATATTCTGTTTTTGATGCATAGTTTGCTTGTTTAGATGAAACTATCAATTTATATCAGTGGATTAAGCCATGGAAAAGTTATACAGTAGCTACAATGCAAAAACAAAATATGAATTGGTTTTCAATAGTACTTAGCGTAGCGATTTGCTTTATTATACTAACAGATCTTACCAAACTTTCTGTTAAGTTTTGAGTGATTGAAGTTTTCAAGTTTTGGGAGAGATCACGATGGATTAAGGAATAAGGAGTGTCAAGAGCCTAAGCTTGGGGATGCCCGAGGCACCCCAAGGAAATATTCAAGGACCCCCAAGCAACCAAGCTTGGGGATGCCCCGGAAGGCATCCCCTCTTTCTTCTAACGATCATCGGTAATTTCACTTGGAGCTATATTTTTATTTGTCACATGATATGCGTAAATCTTGGAGCGTCTTTTGCATTTAGTTTTCACTTTTCTTTGATGCATCATGCTGGTATGAGATAGTCCTTGGTGGATTTATAGAATGCTCATTGCACCTCACTTATATCTTTTGAGTATGGCTTTATAGACTGCTTCATGTACTTCACTTATATCTTTTGAAGTTTGGATTGCCTGTTTCTCTTCACATAGAAAACCGCCATTTGTAGAATGCTCTTTTGCTTCACTTATATTTGTTAGAGCGTGGGAATATCTTTTGTAGAAAGGATTAAACTCTCTTGCTTCACTTATATCTATTTAGAGAGATGACAGGAACTGGTCATTCACATGGTTAGTCATAAAATCCTACATAAAACTTGTAGATTACTGAATATGATATGTTTGATTCCTTGCAATAGTTTTGCGATATAAAGATGGTGATATTAGAGTCATTCTAGTGGGTAGTGGTGGATTGTAGAAATACTTGTGTTGAAGCTTGTGACTCCCATAGCATGCACGTATGGTGAACCGTTATGTAACGAAGTTGGAGCATGAGGTATTTATTGATTGTCTTCCTTATGAGTGGCGGTCGCGGACGAGCGATGGTCTTTTCCTACCAATCTATGCCCCTAGGAGCATGCGCGTAGTACTTTGTTTCGATGACTAATAGATTTTTGCAATGAGTATGTGAGTTCTTTATGACTAATGTTGAGTCCATGTATTATATGCACTCTCACCCTTCCATCATTGCTAGCCTCTTAGGTACCGTGCATTGCCCTTTCTCACCTCGAGTGTTGGTGCAACCTTCACCGGTGCATCCAAACCCCGTGATATGATACACTCTATCACACATAAGCGTCCTTATATCTTCCTCAAAACAACCACCATACCTACCTATCATGGCATTTCCATAGCCATTCCGAGATATATTGCCATGCAACTTCCATCATCTTCATATACATGACTTGAGCATCATTGTCATATTACTTTGCATGATCGTAAGATAGCTAGCATGATGTTTTCATGGCTTGTCCGTTTTTGATGTCATTGCTACGCTAGATCATTGCACATCCCGGTACACCGCCGGAGGCATTCATATAGAGTCATATCTTTGTTCTAGTATCGAGTTGTAATATTGAGTTGTAAGTAAATAAAAGTGTGATGGTCATCATTATTAGAACATTGTCCCATGATCAAAATAAAAGTGGCCAAAGAAGCCCCCCCCCCCCCAAAAGAAAGATAGAGGCCAAAGAGGCCTACAAAAAAAGGAAAAAAGGAAAAAAAGGAAAAAAAGAGAGAAGGGACAATGTTACTATCCTTTTACCACACTTGTGCTTCAGAGTAGCACCATGTTCTTCATATAGAGAGTCTCTTGAGTTATCACTTTCATATACTAGTGGGAATTTTCATTATAGAACTTGGCTTGTATATTCCAACGATGGGCTTCCTTAAATGCCCTAGGTCTTCATGAGCAAGCAAGTTGGATGCACACCCTCTTAGTTTCTAGCTTGAGCTTTCATACACTTATAGCTCTCAGTGCATCCGTTGCATGGCAATCCCTACTCCTCGCATTGACATCAATTGATGGGCATCTCCATAGCCCGTTGATTAGCCGCGTCAATGTGAGACTTTCTTCCTTTTTGTCTTCTCCACACAACCTCCACCATCATATTCTATTCCACCTATAGTGCTATGTCCATGGCTCACACTCATGTATTGCGTGAAACTTGAAAAGGTTTGAGAACATCAAAAGTATGAAACAATTGCTTGGCTTGTTGTCGGGGTTGTGCATGATTTGAATGCTTTGTGTGGTGAAGATGGAGTATAGCCAGACCATATGATTTTGTAGGGATAACTTTCTTTGGCCATGTTATTTTGAAAAGACATGATTGCTTTATTAGTATGCTTGAAGTATTATTGTCTTAATGTCAAATGATAGACTATTGCTTTGAATCATTCGTGTCTTAATGTTCATGCCATGATTAGATTACATGATCAAGATTATGCTAGGTAGCATTCCAGATCAAAAAATATCTTTTTTATCATTTACCTACTCGAGGACGAGCATGAATTAAGCTTGGGGATGTGTCGGTGTACTAAAGTAGGGGTACCTTAGTATCCCGAACTTGTGCACGGGCAGTCGCAGCACCCAGCGGCAAGGCTTGCCGGGTGACCGCCAAGGTCCTCCGTGGTTCCTTTGGAGCCATTCAATAACAAAGTATTCGAGCCAAGGCGCAAGGCCCCGGCAAGAGGAGCTTGCCGGGAAGGCCACTCGAAGCACAAAGACCCCGGCAAGAGGAGCTTGCCGGGAAGACCAACCAAGGCATCTCGAGAAGCTTGCTGCGACGCACTGCGCGTCCCAGCAAGACCCGGTGAGCGACAAGCTCCCGGATGCGACAAGACCCGGTGAGCGACAAGCTCCCGGACGCGACAAGACAACATCCGCGGCAAGGCGCTTGCCGCGGCAAGCTACTACTCCGCAGCCCGCGCTCCGGCTCACCCACCAACGTGTCGCTCTGGGACCGTTCCTGGCATACGTGGGGGGAGGCTGTGCAGCCAGGGGCATGCGGTGGCAAGCAGGCGCTGATAAGATAGCCATCGTGGCAAACGGTGGTGCCCCTGATGGCCCCTTTCTGCACCGTCTAGGCGACACAGACGGGCATTTAATGCCTTTGTCCCCTGCCGTCAGGGTTAGGTATGATACAACTGTAGTAAGCGGTGGCGCCAACCACCACCTCTTTTACCTTTTTACCCTCATCTCTGTTGCCACCTGTCGGTGACCCCTTTGACATATAAAAGGAGGCCCGTGTGCAACATAGAGGGGGGTCGGACGATCATTCTCACGCTCGGTCTCACTAGTCACCCAAGGGTACTGTAGCGTTCATCGCTCCCGAGCAAGAACACAAATACAAACCAAAGCAGGAGTAGGGTTTTACGCATCCGTGCGGCCCGAACCTGGGTAAACTGATCGCGTCGCTCGTGCGTTCGCCTCGATCTGCTCTTCGTGCACCCTCCACCCCCCTTGCCGAACCGAAAGGGGCCCTGGTCCGCCGCGGTCCCATAGGTGTCCGTGGGATCAGCACCCCCGACATCTTTGGCGCGCCAGGTAAGGGGGGGAACCATTCTCATGCTCGGTCTCGCTAGCCATCCAAGTGTACTGTAGCGTTCATCGCTCACGAGCAAGAACACAAATACAAACCAAAGCAGGAGTAGGGTTTTACGCATCCGTGCGGCCCGAACCTGGGTAAACCGATCGCGTCGCTCGTGCGTTCGCCTCGATCTGCTCTTCGTGCACCCTCCACCCCCCTGCCGAACCGAAAGGGGCCCCGGTCCGCCGCGGTCCCATAGGTATCCGTGGGATCAGCACCCCCGACAGGATGCTAATACATCTCCGTCATATCTATGATCTTTGATTGTTCCATGCCAATATTCTACAACTTTCATATAATTTTGGAAATTTTTTATACTATTTTTGGGACTAACATATTGATCCAGTGCCCAGTGCCAGTTCCTGTTTGTTGCATGTTTTTTGTTTCACAGAAAATCCATATCAAACGTAGTCCAAATGGGATAAAAACTGACGGAGAGTTATTTTTGGAATATATGTGAATTTTGGGAAGTGAAATCAACGCGAGACGATGCTCGAGGGGGCCACGAGGCAGGGAGGCGCGCCCCAGGGGGTCAGACGCGCCCTGAGCACACGTGGCCACCCCGTAAGGCAGTTGGTGCCCTTCTTTCGCCGCAAGAAAGCTAATATCCGGATAAAAATCGTGTTCAAAATTCAACCCAATCGGAGTTACGGATATCCGGGAATTTAAGGAACGGTGAAAGGGCGGAATTTGGAACGCAGAAATAGAGAGAGACAAAGAGACAGATCCAATCTCAGAGGGGCTCTCGCCCCTCCTGTGCCATGGAGGCCACGTACCAGAGGGGAAACCCTTCTCCCATCTAGGGAGAAGGTCAAGGAAGAAGAAGAAGAAGAAGGGGGCATCTCTCCCCCTCTCTCCCGGTGGCGCCGGAACGCCGCCGGGGCCATCATCATCGCCGCAATCTACACCAACAACTTCACCGCCCTCATCACCAACTCTTCCGCCTTCTATGCATTGGTGTAACCCCTCTTTTACCCGCTGTAATCTCTACTTAACATGACGCTCAACGCTATATACTATTTCCCAATGATGTATGGCTATCTTATGATGTTTGAGGAGATCCGTTTTGTCCTATGGGTTAATTGATGATCGTGATTGGTTTGAGTTGCATGTTTTATTATTGGTGCTATCCTATGGTACTCTCCGTGCCACGCAAGCGTGAGGGATCCCCGCTGTAGGGTTTGCATTATGTTCATGATTTTCTTATGGTGGGTGGCGTGAGTGATAGAAACACAGACCCGAGTAAGTAGGTTATTTCCGTATGGGAATAAAGAGGACTTGATGCTTTAATGCTATGGTTGGGTTTTACCTTAATGATCTTTAGTAGTTGCGGATGCTTGCTAGAGTTCCAATCATAAGTGCATATGATCCAAGAAGAGAAAGTATGTTAGCTTATGCCTCTCTCTCAAATAAAATTGCAATAATAATTACCAGTCTAGTTATCGATTGCCTAGGGACAAATAACTTTCTCGTGACAAAAAGCTCTCTACTAAAACTAACTTAGTTGTGTCTTTATCTAAAGAGCCCCTACTTTTTATTTACGCACTCTTTATTATCTTGCAAACCTATCCAACAACACCTACAAAGTACTTCTAGTTTCATACTTGTTCTAGGTAAAGCGAACGTTAAGCGTGCGTAGAGTTGTATCGGTGGTCGATATAAATTGAGGGAATATTTGTTCTACCTTTAGCTCCTCGTTGGGTTCGACACTCTTACTTATTGAAATAGGCTACAATTGATCCCCTATACTTGTGGGTTATCAGGAGCGCACAGGGGATCTGCCTGGGATCGTGTGCATGTGCGAACAATTGGCGGAGAGCCCGCCAGACATAGACCTGTGGGGAGGCACCGAATTTGCCAGTCGATGACGGTGTCCTGGACTAGGGGGTACGAACATGGTCTGCCCAATGTCCTTGGGCCGAGCTTATGGACCCTCATTCTCATAAGGAAGGAGTCTGGAAGCCTCGCACGTCAGGGTGAACAAGACAACTTTTGTCGAAGACTTGACGTGTACTCCAAGGACATCTTTGGCTGCGCCATATGCATCCTTAGATCTACAACCAACTATGTAACCCTAGGTGCCCCTCTGGCATGTATATAAGCCAAGGGATTTAGCCTGTAGATGGGACCCGATCATAATCACATCCATCTAGCCTTAGGGTTAGAATGTAACTTACAATCTTGATGTAGATCAAGCTTGTACTTGATACACAACCATCAATACAATCAAATAAAGACGTAGGGTATTACCTCTTTGAGAGGGCTCGGACCTGGGTAAATATTGTCTCCTTCGGCCCGGACCTAGGTAAATAGTTTTTCTGGGTTAGCCTTGATGTCACGCTCAGACACCAGAAAGCTTAGCAGTTTACCTACAGGAACACCAAACACACATTTTGCCTGGTCGAGCTTCATTTCGTAAAATTGAAGGTTATCAAATGTCTCCTTAAGGTTGTCTAGCAATGTTTCCTTCTTCCCAGATTTAACCACGATGTCATCAACATAAGTGTTAACATTACGGTCGATCTGCTTGTGAAAACAATTCTGGACACAACGCTAGTAAGTTGCATATGCGCTTTTTAGTCCAGACAGCATAGATGTATAGTAGAAAGCTCCAAAGGGGGTGATGAAGGCTGTCTTCTCCTAATCTTTTACTGCCATCTTGATATGATGATATCTAGAGTAAGCATCTAGGAAGCACAAGCACTCACAACCAGCAGTGGAGTCAATGATTTGATCAATGCTAGGAAGAGCGAACGGGTCCTTAGGACATGCCTTGTTCAGATCTATGTAATTGACGCATATCCGCCAAGTTTCGTTCTTCTTCAAAACAAGCACTAGGTTAGCCAACCACTCAGGGTGATACACTTCAACAATGAGCCCAACAACTAGGGGCCAGGCCACTTCTTCGCCGGTGGCCTGACGTCTCTCCTGGTTAAAACGACGGAGGTATTGTCGAACAAGTTTCATTTTAGATCAATATTTAGGCAATGCTCAAAAAGTTCTCTCGGTACACTAGGCATGTCAGAAGGTTTCCATGCAAAAATGTCCCGATTCTCATGGATGAACTTGATGAGCGTGCTTTCCTATTTGGGATCTATATTCGCCCCAATAGTGAATTGTTGAGATGAATCGCCAGGTGGTGAAGTCAACTTGCTTTGTATCCTGAGCCGACTTGAACTTGAGCAGGGGATTAGACTCAGTTGTTGGCTTTTTCAGGGAATTCATATCAGTTGGGTCAACAACTCCCGCCTCTACATCCCTCGCAATCTCAAAACTATATGCCTTCCCTTGATCCAAATTTTTAGTAGCCCCGGCATTTTACTCCTGCCTCTGCATGCCTCGCAATCTCAAAATTATCTGCCCGCCCTTGATCCAAATTTTCAGCAGCCTAGGATTTTACTCCCACCTAGTAAATTTTTCACTTGCCGTGGTATTTCCTCAAAAACCACCTTGCCCTCCTCCACACACACCCCAAAACCTCCGCTGACACAAACACACACCACCCCTCCCTCACTCGAAACCATCATCGCCGCCGCCTCCATCCTCAACCTCTGCCTGTGTGCCGGGGAGCTTGAGGAGCCAATGGCCCAAAAGAGGTTTATCGCGGCATCTTCGCCCGACGCCGGCAAGGTGGCCGCCGAGGTGTCCCCGTCGTCCTCCGTGGGCTCTTTATCGATCTGCCGTCGCCGGTTACCCGATCCGCCTACCTCTGCGCCCCTACGCTGGTTCGAGGACTTCCCCATCCTCCCTCGGGCCCGACCGCCGACGAGGTATGGGGTCCGGCAGCGGCGGTGGGTGATGTCACTACTAGGGAAAACCTTATACACAGAAACTTACCAGTAGCGCAGGTCAAAAAGAAGAGCTACTACTACTTACCACTAGCACCCGGCAAATAAACACGCTGCAGCTAAGTTTATAGCAGTAGCGCGTCTGAAGAAAGAAGCTCTACTACTACAATTCCCACACTGTTCTTGACAAGCTAGGAATAGTAGTAGCGAGCTTATGCAAAGCACGCTGCTGCTAAGATGGTTGTAGCAGTGTGTTTTACGTGGAAAGCGCTACTGCTAATGAAAATAAAATAAAATGAAAAACATATAGAAAAAAGTAAATGAAAATGAAAGAAAGAAAAGGGGAAAGGAAAAAAAGAAAATGTGAAGGAAAATAAAAGAAAAATAAAAATAAAGGAGAAAGGCGTAGCACCAGCGTGCTTTCAGGACAAGCGCTATAACTAACATTGCAGTAGCGCACTTTGTTAGCCAGCGCTATAACAAAGTTAACTATAGCTAATGTAGCAGTAGCGCTTTTCTGGGCCAGCGCTACTGTTATTTTTGACTTAGCCACGCGGTTCTTCTTCCCCCCGGCCACTTCTCCCAAATCCCCCCTCGATCTGCTATCGCCGCCGTCGGCCGCCGCGCGCTCTCCCGTCACCCTCTGCTGCCCTCGGTGGTCGCTGTTGTCGTCTCCCTACATCGCCGCCCTCCGCCGCGCGCCCGAGCCCCGAGCCCGACCTCGACGCCGCGTGCCCCTCCCTCGGCCGCTCCCTATCTCCGCCGGTACCCGAGGTGAGCACGCCTACACCTCCTCCTCCTCCTCCCCTACCTTTACCTAGCTAGTGTTCCTAGGGTTCATCAAATTTTAGGGTTCATTTAATTAGTTAGGGTTCATAAAATTAGCTACTACTTGTAGATGCTTAAGTAGTTATATAGTTGTTTTGCTCCCAATGTAGTTAAGTAAATATAATTGTAAACTAGATGTTAATTAGGGCAGTAGTTGTAGATGCTTAAGTAGTTTTTAGGACAAATTCCTAGGGTTCATCAATGGGTGCTTAAGTAGTTGTAGATGCTTAAGTACATAGCTAGGGTTCATCTAATTAGTTAGTACTTGTAGATGCTTAAGAACTAGGGCAGTAGGGTTTAACTAGATGTTAATTCGGGCAGTAGTGTTTAGTTTAGAGAAAAAATTCAATATAGTATTTTTACTGTTTTCAGTAAGTGTTTAATAGAATTAGTAAGAAAATTAATATAACTAGTTGAACTAGTTTATTTTTAGTAAGAATAGTTGAATTAATAGAACTAGTTTATTTTTAGTAAGAAAATTAATAGAACTAGGTGAACTAGTTTATTTTTAGTAAGAACTAGTTTATTTTTATTTATCATAAGTGTTTAGTTGAACTAGTTGAATTAATAGAACTAGTTTATTTTTAGTAAGAAAATTTAGCTATATGAGATTTGATGATCTAATTAAAATTTTACTACAGAACTAGTTTATTTTTAGTAAGAAAATTAATTGAACTAGTTTATTTTAGGTGTATTTAACATAATTCTAGGTTGATTCGTTTTGAAGTGGCCATGTCATATTTTGAACATGTCACATTTGTTGTTATTTTTTTAGTTAAAGCAATTATTTCCGCATCGACGTCGATGATGTCTATCCTGCATCCTCGTTGCCGACTCGATGGAGGAGGCCTGCTTGATCAGAGGGCCCATGTCTGGGACTGGGCTCCGCCGGGCTGGTACTGGGAGGTGCTACCTTCCGGGGGGCGCATCTTGGTGAGGAGCCATCCCATCATTGACCCGAATCTTCTTTGGTGGTGGTCACGTGGGCCAGTGACGGTGCGGAGGCTTGAGGACCCCACGAAGGTGGTACGTCACCGTGTCAGCGAGGAGGACGAGTACGTCCTTCGCTACATGGTTGCGTTGGAGGGCAGGTTCTCCAATACCTGATAGGTTCTTCAGGGATCTCACTGGAGCTATGATCCTATGATGGTTCCTTCTATTTGGGTGTCCACCTCCCGCGCCGATACCCGTTGTTCGCTAGGGTTTTAGTTGTATTAGTGATGTTATATGTATGATACTATTTGAGATGTATTAGTGATAATATTCGACGATGTACAGATGCATGAGATGATTTAGTCTTTCTTATTGAATGCATGCTAATTTGAATACTAATTTATTTTATGATTTGGTTTTGCATATTGAATGCTCAAATTGGAGAACTATTCCTATTTTGAATGCTCAAATTGGAGAGGATGCACTATGCAAGGCGTATGCATTTGATTAGTTGATAGCTTATATCCTTTTTGTTTTTGCAGAAATCAAGGAGCACCTCCATCATCCCCGCCGTCGTCCCCGTCACCGACCCCCTCCGACCTCGAGGTGAGACCAGCCAAATCTCCATGTCAATATGAGTCCGATAAGATATTTTGAAATGTTTTTGTTCATATTTTCCACCATTGAAATGCAATGACCATCAAGTTTGAATGCTCATATGATGTAGATATAAACATGTATATATTGCGTTGCTCAAATAGGATATGTGATTGCACAAGTGGCCAACCATGTTTGCAGGTAACAACTCCGAGTGGCCTATGTTTTGTCGGAGTGTTGATTAATTTACGTTCCGGCAAATTTCAGGCGCTCGATATGTCCTTTTTTTAGCAAAGGTCATGCCGGATTTTTTTGTGAATTTTGGCATGACTTGTGCTAGAATATGCAGGAAATATCAAGTGGCCTGGATTTTCTAGAAAAATAATTAAACGACATTTCGGGTTGACTCTAAGTCTGTCGAGGCTCCATACATGAGTCAACAAATGAGTGAAGAAGATTCCCGACTGTTGTCGTGGGGGTCCTTTTTCCTTCGTCTCCTTGTGCTAGACCTTTGTTATGCACTAGGGGAAGGAGGAATAACGACCATCACTGACGGTCGATAAATCTGTGAGGGAGTGTGTCCACCATATATGAGAGAGGCGAAGAATCCCGACTATTGTCGTGGGGGTCATTTCTCCTTCTTCTCCTTGTGCTAGACCTTTGTTATGCACTAGGGGAAGGAACAGTAACGACTGAGGGAGTCCTGGATTAGGGGGTCCTCGGACAGCCGGACTATATCCTTCGACCGAACTATTGGATTATGAGGATACAAGATTGAAGACTTCATCCCGTGTCCGGGTGAGACTCTCCTTTGCGTGGAAGGCAAGCTTGGCAATTCGGATATGTAGATCTCCTCCCTTGTAACCAACTCTATGTAACCCTAGCCCCCTCCGGTGTCTATATAAACCGAAGGGTTTAGTCCGTAGAACAACAATCATAATCATAGGCTAGCTTCTAGGGTTTAGCCTCTACGATCTTGCGGTAGATCAACTCTTGTAATACTCATATCATCAAGATCAATCAAGCAGGATGTAGGGTATTACCTCCACCGAGAGGGCCCGAACCTAGGTAAACATTGTGCCCCCCGCCTCCTGTTACCATCCGCCTTAGACGCGCAGTTCGGGACCCCCTACCCGAGATCCACTGGTTTTGATACCGACATTGGTGCTTTCATTGATAGTTCCACTGTGCCGCCAAGATAAGGCTTGATGGCTCATCTTGTTGTCAAGGACAACATTACCTCGGGGGGAGCTCTGGCTGTAGGCCAAACTCTCCGACTAGGCGGCTTCATCATGACCACCGTTCGGCCGTCGCGCCAACTATGACTTCTCGGGTCATCAAAAACAGCTTCCACGTCGGCTTGGGATTCGCCGAGTAGATGGATCCAATAAAGATCTCTTCCTTGAACGAGCACTTGGATCGCATCGCCGCCCTAGGAGTCTCAACGGACTATGATCGGATCGGGCTTAAACCCGACCAAAGGGGGATTAACTCTCCGCCGGTCACCCTTAAGATAGCGATGGTGGAGGAGCAATGCAGCAATTCTTCCTCTATTTTGAGGACAAACTATGTCCGGATTCCCGAGATCTCCGAGCCGGATACCCGTCCACGGGAGGACATGGCCCAAGCTTCGAACCTAGAATCAGACAACGGGCCAGAACTATTGGGCAGCATCTCGGAGTCCGAACTGCCAAGCTCGGAAACTCCTCCGCCTTTGGGTCTCAGATCGGGTTGGGGTTCGGACCTAAATCTGCCCACCCACCCAGACTCAAGTGATCTTTCCCACATTAGACAAGAGCCCCAAGAGACAGTACATCACTATTGGGCCAGATTCCTCCTTGTAATGAGCAAGGTTAAGGACTGTCGCGAGGAAGACGCAATTTCATTCTTTTGCAAAAATTGCACGAACAAGGGAATCCTCAACGCCATAAGTTGCCGTGACATAGCACACTTTTCTGACTTGACGGACATAGTACGGAAGTACTATGCGATGGAAAGCACCTGGAAAACCCAAACAAAATTCTGGGACCCTCCGGCTCTCACTAAACCCCCCATCCGAACTAAGAGGGTGTACTCTCGTAAGTCACCCGATCCAATTACAAAGAAACAAAAGCCCGCTACAGGGCATAGAACTGTATTGGAGGGATGGCTCAATAGGCCATGCAAAATTCATAGTACAACGGATACCATGCCAACACACAGCCTTAGAGCATGTTGGATACTCCGGCGGGTGGCCAAGAGCGGCGAGGATATCGTCATCAACAATACAACAGAGCACCATCCTGTGGAAAATAACAATACAGTATTGACAGTCTTCGAGACCTTCGCCTCAAATAATAGGCGCAAGTGAACACTCCACAACCTTGCCGAAGTCTGCCATGTTGCAGCAATAAATCCATGGAACGACATGGCCATAACCTTCAATGCCAGTGATGAACCTCAATCCGAACAGCCCGAGCACCAGCCGCTTTGGTCCTTAGTCCAATTGTGGACGGCTTCCGGCTTACTAAAGTGCTCATGGACGGTGGCACAGGTTAACCTCATCTACGAGGAAACTCTTAGAAAAATGGAAATAAATAAGAGCCGCATTGAGCAAAGTAGCACGACCTTCAGAGGAATCATCCCTAGTCAGGAGGCACAATGTGCGGGAAAAATCACACTAGATGTGGTATTCGGCACGCCAGAGAATTATAGGTCCAAAGAAATCACCTTCCAAGTGGCCCCGTTCAGTAGTGGATACCAAGCCCTTTTAGGGCGGGAGGCATTCACGATCTTCCAAGCTATACCCCATTACGGGTACATGAAGCTCAAAATGCCCGGGCCCAATGGAATCATCACTCTGGCCAGTGATCCGGACATAGCACTCCGCGCCGAAAGTAAAACCGCCACACTAGCCCTTGAGGCGTTATCCGAAGCCCTTGCGGCCGAAGAACTAACTGCACTGCGCTCCACGGTGGACAGGGACGACGTGGTACTCGACAAAAGACCCAAGTCCCCCTCTTTTAAACCAGCGGACGAAATAGTCAAATTCCAGGTCCACCCAATGGACCCTACAAAAATAGCATCCATCGGGGCACAGCTGAACCCCACAACAGACGCCGCAGTGCGGGAGTTCTTGCGCGAGAATTGGGAAATCTTCGCCTGGCATCCTTCAGACATGCCAGGAATCCCACGCAGGCTGGCCGAGCATAGCCTTAACATTCTAAAGGGGTTCAAGCCGGTCAAGCAGACTCTTTGGCGTTTCTCTGAGCCTAAGCGACAAGCCACGGGAGAAGAGCTAGCCAAGTTACTCGAGGCCAGATTCATTAGAGAAATAAAACATCCGGACTGGCTAGCAAACCTGGTGATGGTACCAAAGAAGGACAAATCCTGGCGCCTATGTGTCGATTTCAAGGACCTTAACAAGGCTTGCCCAAAGGATCCCTCCCCCCTCCCCCGCATCGATCAAATTATCGACGCTACCGCAGGATATGACTCATTGTGCTTCCTCGATGCATACCCTGGATACCATCAAATTAAGATGGCGGAGCCCGATCAAGCTGCAACGGCATTCATCATTCCATACGACCCCTTCTGTTTTAACACCATGCCTTTCAGGCTCAAAAACACCAGTGCAACCTATCAATGCATGATTCAGACATGCGTGGAAATAGAAACCGACAAAAACAGTCCGGATCCGGCCACAACACCAGACCCCGAACACTCTGACGTAATCGGAGGCTCTGCCACCGAAATAACACCTTCGGCCCACATGGTTATGGCTGTCATCGCCTCGTGGACAGAACCCTTCTTGGCTTACCTAACTAGGCAAGAACTCCCTGATGACCCAAACGAGGCACGTTGCATTGTGCGGCGGTCTAAAGCCTACAAGGTCCATGAGGCAGAGCTTTATAAGAAAAGCGTTACCGGAGTACTTCAAAGGTGCATCTCCGAAGAGGAAGGACGACAACTTTTGGCAGAAATTCATGCTGGACTTGGCGGCCACCACGCTGCAGCTCGGGCCCTTGTAAGCAAGGCCTTTCGTACAGGTTTTTACTGGTCGACGACACAAGCAGACGCACTGGACCTCGTTCAACGTTGCGTCGATTGCCAGCTTTTTGCAAACCAAAGCCATATGCCACCTACCGCTCTCTAAACAATCCCCATTACTTGGCCCTTTGCGGTCTCGGGGCTTGATATGGTTGGACCCCTTAAATGGGGAAGCCATAAGAAAAAAATACCTATTGGTCATGGTGGATAAATTCACCAAATGGATAGAAGCCAAGCCAGTTAAAACAGCCGAGTCCGGACCAGTGATAGACTTCATATCCAGGGTTGTACACCGTTACGACGTCCCCCACAACATCATCATCGATAACGGCTCGAACTTTACAGTCGACGATGTACAAACTTGGTGCAGCAACATGGGCATTAAGCTCGATTATGCCTCTGTCTATTACCCGCAAACTAACGGTCAAGTCGAGCGAGAAAATGGTCTTATCATGAGCGGCATTAAACCCAGATTAGTGCGATCATTGAAGGAATCAGATACGCACTGGGTGGAGGAGCTTGACTCTGTACTATGGGGGCTGCGGACCACGCTGAATCGCGCTATCGGATACACACCGTTCTTTATGGTGTACGACACAGAGGCAGTACTACCCTGCGACATCATTCATGACTCACCTCGACTGCGCATGTACAAAGAGAAAGAAGCCGAGCTTTATCGGCAGGACAGTTTGGATGACCTGGAGGAGGAGCGTGACATGGCAAAAGCCCGCTCCGCATTCTATCAGCAACAGGCTCGGCGGTATCAAAGCAGAGAAGTACGGGCCAAAACTTATAATGTTGGCGAACTCATTTTACGCCTACCGGAGAAGAAAAAGGACAAGCTCAAGCCCAAATGGGAAGGTCCCTTCGTTATTGACAAAGTGCTGACTGGTGGAGCGTACCATCTGCGGGATGCATCGTACAATCGACTCGAGCCAAACCCGTGGAACGCAGCTAGACTCCGAAGGTTCTACGCCTAGTGCCGGACTCTGTGTTCGTCTCCTTACCTCCGTCAATTTTTATATATATATATCTGTTATCTGTCTTTTCTTTCTTTCTTTCTTTCTTTCTTCCCTTTTTCTTCACGGCCTTAAAAGGATAAAATATGTCTTGACTACACAATCTTGACACGCTAGGCATGCTCATTATACCCCGGGGCTTCTTATACATAAGCTTAATATAACTATGTTTCGGGCTCTATGCCCCCCGCACATGTGTTACTTTTCCACATGTACCTTTTCTTCACCATTATATACATCGATATGACTTAAGTTTTGGCCAAGCTGGGTTGCCTGGCTCTTGTTTTTATGCCCTACGATCCCATTAATTCGGGTAGGGCATAAGGGGAGCACCTCTGCGATTGCTACTGCCGGGTTAGCCGGATGTGTACCTCAGACTGGGTGAAGCCGAAAGCTAGCGTTCTTAAGGGAATATTCGGTCGGTGAACAAAAGATGACTTTTATTTATTGTAATGCATGCCCCCAGATGTTTATATCCTGCGTCTCTTCTCGCAGTTCGGGCATACACATTAATGCATGCGTACCCAGGGAAAGGAACTCTTAACGGAACTATTCTCCCTGGAAGATGTTTCTTACTATCCATGTGATATAACATAGCTAGTTGGGTACTTGTCTGTTCAAGCACTTATGACCCCTACGCCTAGTTTCCACGCGTACCCCAGTTTTTACATAACTGAGCAGGTATTCGGATACACTCCGGACTGTCGGGTTCGGAGGTTGAAGCAAAAGGGTCCGCCATGACAAATGATTTACAATCCGGCTAGGGACAATATATGTCACTTGAAGTACACAATCACTTAGACTGACTAAATTCTTCTTCTATACCATCCAACAGGCTGTCTAGCCTACAATCCTATTGGGAATACCTTGCAGCTAGTTTCACCTGGTCATACACCAAACTGACGGGGATCTCTTTCCCATCAGACCCCACAAGTCCGACCTCGGCCATGTGGTTCGGGTCAGCCTTGGTATACCGCGTCTTCACCATGGCCCAGGCTTCCCTTGCACCTTGTCGGCATGCTGATACCTTCCATAATCGGAAGCGCCGCCGCGCTCCCTTGAGCATCTCTACAAGCTCCACCGTGCCTCCTGGCAGGGAGGGCGGATGGCCACAAGGCTTGGGCAATGCCCTGCATCACCTGCCGAACTTGTTCGTGCAGCTGTGAGAGCTCTGGCAGAAGATCACCCGCAGACCTGGGCATCTCCTCTGTGGGATGACCCGTCAGCATACCTACAGATATAACTCTGTTTCTTCGCCGAACTCTATAAAAGTTCATTCAAGTACTTACTAAAAATGCAACGTCGAAGCCTCTTATTCTCCTTTACGGAGTCAGCAAGCTGGGCCCGAACATCTTTCAGTTCAATGCCCAGCCGGGTATTGGCTTCTTGGAGATCGTTTTTCTCCCGCCTAACCTGCTTAAGCATGCGGTCGCCAGCCTTTAACTGTCGTTGAGCATGTTGCTCATCCCCTCGCATGACCTCCGTATTCACTCCGGGATCATCTGCAGAATCTATTGTTAGATTTGCATGCATGCCGAATACTAACTGGTACATGTCATTCTTTTAGATAGAAACAAGTGTTACCAGATGGGGCCTTCTCGGACTCCTTCAGTGCGGCAACTGCGGCCCATAGCTAGGCTTTGCACTCCTCCAGCTCTTGAGACAACTGGGTATTCTTCTCCGTAAGAACCTACGCAAACAATGATCCTTAAATCAGTTGTGCCAACTGTTTCAAGTCTTAGAGGCTACTGATATACATAATTATTAGATTTTCTTACCCGTATATCCTTAACATACTGGTCCGTGGCTCGGGTAGGACCATTTTGAGCAGCTCGGATGTACGCGTCTCCTGAGTTGAAGGCATCGAACGCCTCTTGAGAGAAACAAGCGTCGTGGAGTACGGCCCGGCGACGCCTATGATTCATGGCACTCTCCACTTCGGAATTCGTAGCGGACAGCCTATCCGCATCCTCTGTAGGAGGAACATCTGGTGTTGGCCCCACGTTAGCATCTGCCTCTAAGTCCGGCTCTGGAGCCCGACTGGTGGAGGCTTGGCCAGCAGGCTCTCTGGATATGGTCCGACGAGCGTTTTTCTTGCCAGGAACCATGGATGTTATTATATTTTAAAAGATGACAACCATAGAGCGGGGTTCTTTTTCATACCACCGCGACAGCGTCTCAGTCCTAACCGCCTTCCTTTTAAGCCTACCCGGCTTCGGTGCCCCTTGTTGGTGAGTCACTGCGGGTTCGGCATGGCATCCCGAGGGCCTTCCCTGTAAGACACCATATGTGTGCGGTAGGTGAGGTGCGAAAAATAGGGATCCTTCTCGGAAGTTGGGACTCCGGTTTTACTTACATACGATGCATGGAGCAGTCCAGGATAATCGGCTATGATGGCCTCCAAGGCAGCGTCACGACCTAACTGATAGAACGTCCTGTCGATGAGCTCCAAAATGTGTCCGGACCTTCTTCGAGTCCGGGGTCGAGGGCCCGGTCTGGGTCCTCTGGTTGTGGAAACGGGCTGTGGACCTCCTTCACAGCTTTTCGCAGTTCCTGCTATGAAATAGCAACGTAAATACTTATGACGAAGAATGCGGGAAGGTCTGGAGTAGAAAGTAGCAGCTCACCCAGTTTGGGGGGTTGTACATGGAGAATCCATCCCGTGGCTTAATGCGGATGAATTCCTCTTCCTCTCCTTTGTATAAATTAGATAGTATTTTCGCTAGAGCAGCGATGGAGTCCGGTCCCTTACGACCGCAGCGGGTGGCATCGTCTTCTCCATTAAAGTGCCACATGGGTTCTCCCCGATATTGAAGTGGCTGCACCCCCGCATTATACATATTGACATGACCTCGATTATTGTCAATCCTGATTTGGCCAGCATTTTTATCCGGCCCATCAGGTACATGTCCTCTCTGTTATCTTCCTCCTGGGGCTCCGAGGGCGCCAGATGCGGCGTTTATTCAAAGGGGCGTTATTGAACTCAGGAAGGCCCATCCGAATAGGGCCCGGAAGGGGGATGTACTCCATATAAAACCATTCCGAAGGCCAGTCTTCAGATGTCTTCTTCGGAGTACCGGACAGGTATCCTGTCCCGGCGATGCACCATATCTCGGCTTCGCCCACTTGATATATTGACCCCTCATGTGTATGGGGTACGAGGCAGAATAGCCTCTTCCATAGCTCGAAATGAGCTTCGCAGCCCAAAAACAACTCGCAAAGGGCAACGTAGCCAGCGATGTGTAATATGGAGGCGGGAGTAAAGTTATGCAGCTGGAGGCCGTAGAACTCCAGGAGCCCGCGAAGGAACGGATGGATTGGAAATCCAAGCCCCCTCAATAAGTAAGGGACAAGGCATACCCGCTCCCCCATGGATGGGTTGGGAAAGCTCTCCGCTTGCTCCCCGCCGTTGTAAGTGGCAAGTCCGGCTCGAACGGGGGCCATATACGCTGGGAGGAGAAACCCCTGGGTCTATAACTCTCCTAATTGGCTGTGGGGGACAGAACACTTCTTCCAATCGCTTGGCTTAGGGATACGGGAGCGAGAGGAGGAGCTGCGATGGCCGACCATGATGGGATGGACTTTTTCTGGGCGTGCTCCGATGGATACTCGTTGTGGGAGGATGGTGTGATCTAGATCTAAGGATCCCCGTCTCTTTAAATAGACGATTTACTCACATGGTTAGGGTGGCAAGTGTAAAAATGCCCCGACTTCTCGCATTCGCTCAACACGTGGAGGATAGACATTATTAGGCGCAGAAGCCAAGGAGTGCAACATTCATGGGAAGCCGGACACTATTCGACAGGTATTCGGAACTTGGAGAAGAACCCGCCTTGCAATGCCGAAGACAATCTGCGCGCCGGACTCATCGTCATTGAAGCCTGGTTCAGGGGCTACTGAGGGAGTCCTAGATTAGGGGGTCCTCGGACAGCCGGACTATATCCTTCGGCCGGACTATTGGATTATGAAGATACAAGATTGAAGACTTTGTCCCGTGTCTGGGTGGGACTCTCCTTTGCGTGGAAGGCAAGCTTGGAAATTCGGATATGTAGATCTCCTCCCTTGTAACCGACTCTATGTAACCCTAGCCCCCTCTAGTGTCTATATAAACCGGAGGGTTTAGTCCATAGAACAACAATCATAATCATAGGCTAGCTTCTAGGGTTTAGCCTCTATGATCTTATGGTAGATCGACTCTTGTAATACTCATACCATCAAGATCAATCAAGCAGGACATAGGGTATTACCTCCACCGAGAGGGCCCGAACCTGGGTAAACATTGTGTCCCCGCCTCCTATTACCATCAGCCTTAGATGCGCAGTTCAGGACCCCCTACCCGAGATCCGCCCGTTTTGCTGACAACGACCATCACCGACGGTCGCAAATTTTAGAGAGGAATCAGTGAGGGAGAGTCTCCACCATATATGAGAGAACGAAGAATCCCGACTGTTCTCGTGTGATACGTCTCCAACGTATCTATAATTTATGATTGCTCCATGCTATATTATCTACTGTTTTGAATGTTTATGGGCTTTATTATACACTTTTATATCATTTTTGGGACTAACCTATTAACCCAGAGCCCAGTGCCAGTTTCTGTTTTTACCCTGTTTTAGGGTTTCGAATAAAAGAAAAATCAAACGGAGTCCAATTGACCTGAAACTTCACGGAACTCATTATTGTAAGGAAAGAAGCCTAGAAGACTTGGAGTGCACGTCGGGGAACCTACGAGGAGGTCACGAGGCAGGGGGAGCGCCCACCCCCCTAGGCGCGCCCTCCACCCCCGTGAGCCCCTCATGGCCCCCTGACGTACCTTTTCTGCCTATATATCTCCATATACCCTAAAAACATCCGGGAGCACAATAGATTGGGAGTTCGACCGCCATAAGCCTCCGTAGCAACCAAAAGCCAATCTAGACCCGTTTCGGCACCCTGCCGGAGGGGGCAATCCTTCTCCGGTGGCCATCTTCATCATCCCAGTGCTCTCCATGATGAGGAGGGAGTAGTTCTCCCTCGGGGCTGAGGGTATGTACCGGTAGCTATGTGTTTGATCTCTCTCTCTCTCTCTCGTGTTCTTGAGGTGATACGATCTTGATGTATCGCGAGCTTTGCTATTATAGTTGGATCCTATATTTCTCCTCTCCCTCTTCTCTCTTGTAATGAATTGAGTTTCCCCTTTGAAGTAATCTGATCGGATTGAGTATTTAAAGATTTGAGAACACTTGATGTATGTCTTGCCGATGATATCTGTGGTGACAATGGGATATCACGTGATTAACTTGATGTATGTTCTGGTGATCAACTTGCGGGTTCCGCCCATGAACCTATGCATAGGGGTTGGCACATGTTTTCGTCGTGATTCTCCGGTAGAAACTTTGGGGCACTCTTTGAGGTCCTTTGTGTTGGTTGAATAGATGAATCTGTGATTGTGTGATGCATATCGTATAATCATACCCACGGATACTTGAGGTGACATTGGAGTATCTAGGTGACATTGGGGTTTTGGTTGATTTGTGTCTTAAGGTGTTATTCTAGTACGAACTTTAGGGCTGTTTGTGACACTTATAGGAATAGCCCAACGGATTGATTGGAAAGAATAACTTTGAGGTGGTTTCGTACCCTACCATAATCTCTTCGTTCGTTCTCCGCTATTAGTGACTTTGGAGTGACTCTTTGTTGCATGTTGAGGGATTGTTATGTGATCCAATTATGTTATCATTGTTGAGGGAACTTACACTAGCGAAAGTATGAACCCTAGGCCTTATTTCCACGCATTGCAATACCATTTACGCTCACTTTTATCATTAGTTACCTTGCTGTTTTTATAATTTCAGATTACAAATACCTTTATCTACCATCCATATACCACTTGTATCACCATCTCTTCGCCGAACTAGTGCACCTATACAATTTAGCATTGTATTGGGTGTGTTGGGGACACAAGAGACTCTTTGTTATTTGGTTGCAGGGTTGCTTGAGAGATACCATGTTCATCCTACGCCTCCTACGGATTGATAAACCTTAGGTCATCCACTTGAGGGAAATTTTCTACTGTCCTACAAACCTCTGCACTTGGAGGCCCAACAACGTCTACAAGAAGAAGGTTGTGTAGTAGACATCAAGCTCTTTTCTGGCGCCGTTGCCGGGGAGGTTAGCGCTTGAAGGTATATCTTTAGATTTTGCAATCGAGTCTTTTAGTTTATTGTTTTATCACTAGTTTAGTTTATAAAAGAAAATTAAAAAATGGAATTGAGCTTGTCTCATACGCTTCACCTTTTTAATATCTTTCGTGAGTATGATGGAAAGGATAATTGTGCTCAAGTGCTAGAAGAAGAAATCTATAAAATGTTTGGCACTAAATCTTTGAATGATGAGCATGATTGCAATGTTGTTAGTATGAATTCCTTGAATATCCATGATGCTAATGATATGCAAGGCCACAAGCTTGGGGATGCTATGTTTGATGAATATGATATTTTTAGTCCCCCAAGTTTTGATGTGCAAATTTATTATGATGAATGCATGCCTCCTATCTATGATGATTATTGTGATGACACATATGCTTTAAACAATAATAATAACAATGAAACTTGTCATCTTGATTTCAATTTTCAATCCCATGATAGTTACTTTGTTGAGTTTGCTCCCACTACTATTAATGAGAAGAATTTTGCTTGTGTGGAGAGTGATAAACTTTCTATGCTTATAGATCACGAAAAGAATGCTTTAGGTGCTGGTTATATTGTTGAATTCATTCATGATGCTACTGAAAATTATTATGAGGGAGGAACATATGCTTGTAGGAATTTCAATAATATCAAGTTTCCTCTCTATGTGCTTAAAACTTTGAAGTTATGCTTGTTTTACCTTCCTATGCAAGATGATTCTTGTTCCCACAAGTTGTTTGCTCAAAAAATCCCTATGCATAGGAAGTGGGTTAGTCTTAAATGTGCTAGTCATATTCTTCAAGATGCTCTCTTTATTTTACAATTCTTATCTTTTATGTCAGCATAGTTGAAATCAGCATGCCTAGCTAGGGGCGTTAAACGATAGAGCTTGTTGGGACGCAACCCAAATTTTTTTTCCTTGATTTTTGCTCCTGTTTAGTAATAAATAATTCATCTAGCCTCTGTTTATATGTGGTTTGATGATTTTAATTAGTGTTTGTGCCAAGTAGAACCTTTGGGAAGACTTGGGGAAAGTCTTGTTGATCATGCTGTAAAAAACAGAAACTTTAGCGCTCACGAGAACTGCTGCCATTTTTATTTGGAGAGTGCTATTTAGTTAATTATTTTTGAAGATGATTAATAGATAAATTCCTCAGGTCCAGCAATTTATTTGAGAATTTTATGAGTTTCAGAAGTATACGTTTGATCGAGATTACTACAGACTGTTCTGTTTTTGACAGATTCTGTTTTCATTGTGTTGTTTGCTTATTTTGATGAATCTATGGCTAGTAAAATAGTTTATAAACCATAGAGAAGTTGGAATACAGTAGGTTTAACACCAATATAAATAAAGAATGAGTTAATTACAGTACCTTGAAGTGGTGTTTTGTTTTCTTTCGCTAAGGAGCTTACGAGTTTTCTGTTAAGTTTTGTGTTGTGAAGTTTTCAAGTTTTGGGTAAGGATTCGATGGACTATGGAATAAGGAGTGGCAAGAGCCTAAGCTTGGGGATGACCAAGGCTCCCCAAGGTAATATTCAAGGACAATCAAGAGCCTAAGCTTGGGGATGCCCCGGAAGGCATCCCCTCTTTCGTCTTCGTTCATCGGTAACTTTACTTGGAGCTATATTTTTATTCGCCACATGATATGTGTTTTGCTTGGAGCGTCAATTTATTTTGTTAGGATTTTCTTGATGTTATTTAGAAAAATGTTTTGCATATTTTATTTCAATAAAAGTGGCATTGATAGCCTTTACTATGCCTATGTTACAAGTATACATGTTGCTGTTTGAAAACAGAAAGTTTACCGCTGTTGCAATAATTCCCTAGAAAAGTAAGAATGTGATAATATGCTGAAACATTTTGCATATTAAGCTCTCATAAATTTACTAAAGTGGTAATTTTCTTTCATAATTTTTGGAGCTAGGTAAGTATGGATGTTGCAGCATTCTTTATAGACTATCCTGTTTAGGCAGATTGCTGTTATGTTTGCATTGTTTGCTTCTTTAATGATTCTATTTGAGGATAGGGCTATTACATATGCAGAGGCATTTAGTATGCAATGTTGAATAATAATTTTAGTGATTTTCTACAGTAGAGTATGATAAGGTTTTTGCAATGGTTTATACTAACTTATCTCACGAGTCCTTGTTGAGTTTTGTGTGGATGAAGCTTTTGAGATTTAGGGAAACCGTGATATGAGAGGAATTAAGGAGACACAAAAGCTCAAGCTTGGGGATGCCCCGGTTGACATCCCACCTTTCTTCTTCAACAACTATCGGTTAGTTTTGGTTTATCCTAAGTTTTTGCTTCTTCACATGATGTTTCCCATTCTTAGAATGTCATTTTATTTTGCTTTGCTTGCTGTTTGAATAAAATACCAAAATCTGAAATTATTAAATGTTAGAGAGTCTTCACATAGTTGCATAATTATTCGACTACTCATTGATCTTCACTTATATCTTTCAGAGTAGTTTGTCATTTGCTCTAGTGCTTCACTTATAGCTTTTAGAGCATGGTGGTAGTTTTATTTTGAAGAAATAGATGAACTCTCATGCTTCACTTAGATTATTTCGAGAGTCTTAATAGCATGGTAATTTGCTTAAAATCCTAATATGCTAGGTATACAAGATTAATAATAAAACTTTCTCATGAGTGTATTGAATACTAAGAGAAGTTTGATGCTTGATGATTGTTTTGAGATATGGTGGTAATAATATCAAAGTCGTGCTAGTTGAGTAGTTGTGAATTTGAGGAATACTTGTGTTGAAGTTTGCAAGTCCCGTAGCATGCACGTATGGTAAACGTTGTGTAAAAATTTGAAACATGAGGTGTTATTTGATTGTCCTCCTTATGAGTGGCGGTCGGGGACGAGCGATGGTCTTTTCCTACCAATCTATCCCCCTAGGAGCATGCGTGTAGTGTTGAGGTTTTTGATGACTTGTAGATTTTTGCAATAAGTATGTGAGTTCTTTGTGACTAATGTTGAGTCCATGGATTATATGCACTCTCACCCTTCCATCCTTGCTAGCCTCTTCGGTACCGTGCATTGCCCTTTCTCACATTGAGAGTTGGTGCAAACTTCGCTGGTGCATCCAAACCCCGTGATACGATACACTTTGTCACACTTAAACCTCCTTATATCTTCCTCAAAACAGCCACCATACCTACCTATTATGGCATTTCCATAGCCATTCCGAGATATATTGCCATGCAACTTTCCACCGTTCCATTTATCATGACACATTCATCATTGTCATATTGCTTAGCATGATCATGTAGTTGACATAGTATTTGTGGCAAAGCCACCGTTCATAATTCTTTCATACATGCAACTCTTGATTCATCGGAATCCCGGTACACCGCCGGAGGCATTCATATAGAGTCATACTTTGTTCTAGTATCGAGTTGTAATCATTGAGTTGTAAATAAATAGAAGTGTGATGATCATCATTAATAGAGCATTGTCCCAAAAAAAAGAAAAAAAGGAAAAAAAGAAAGGCCAAATAAAAAAAGGGGGCCAAATAAAAAAAAGAGAAAGGCCAATTAAAAAAGGGAAAGGCCAAATAAAAAATAAAAATAAATAAAAAATAAAAGGGACAATGCTACTATCCTTTTCCACACTTGTGCTTCAAAGTAGCACCATGATCTTTGTGATAGAGAGTCTCTTGTTTTGTCACTTTCATATACTAGTGGGAATTTTTCATTATAGAACTTGGCTTGTATATTCTAACAATGGGCCTCCTCAAGTGCCCTAGGTCTTCGTGAGCAAGCAAGTTGGATGCACACCCATTAGTTTCTTTTGTTGAGCTTTCATACATTTATAGCTCTAGTGCATCCGTTGCATGGCAATCCCTACTCCTTGCATTAACATCAATCGGTGGGCATCTCCATAGCCCATTGATTAGCCTCGTTGATGTGAGACTTTCTCCTTTTTGTCTTCTCCACATAACCCCCCTCATTATATTCTATTCCACCCATAGTGCTATATCCATGGCTCGCGCTCGTGTATTGCGTGAAGGTTTATAGGTTTGAGATTACTAAGGTATGAAACAATTGCTTGGCTTGTAATCATGGTTGTGCATGATGAGAACATTCTTGTGTGACGAAAATGAAACATGACTAAACTATATGATTTTGTAGGGATGAACTTTCTTTGGCCATGTTATTTTGAGAAGACATGATTGCTTAGTTAGTATGCTTGAAGTATTATTATTTTTATGTCAATATGAACTTTTGTCTTGAATCTTTCGGATCTGAATATTCATACCAAAATTAAGAAGAATTACATTGAAATTATGCCAAGTAGCACTCCGCATCAAAAATTCTGTTTTTTATCATTTACCTACTCGAGGACGAGCAGGAATTAAGCTTGGGGATGCTGATACGTCTCCAACGTATCTACAATTTTTGATTGCTCCATGCTATATTACCTACTATTTTGAATGTTTATGGGCTTCATTATACACTTTTATATCATTTTTGGAACTAACCTATTAACCCAGAGCCTAGTGCCAGTTTCTGTTTTTACCCTGTTTTAGGGTTTCGAAGAAAAAGAAAATCAAAGAGAGTCCAATTGAGCTGAAACTTCACAGAACTCATTTTTGGAAGGAAAGAAGCCCAGAAGACTTGGAGTGCACGTCGGGGAACCTACGAGGAGGTCACGAGGCAGGGGGAGCGCCCACCCCCTGGGCGCGCCCTCCACCCTCGTGAGCCCCTCGTGGCCCCCCTGACATACCTTTTCCACCTATATATCTCCATATAACCTAAAAACATCCGGGAGCACAATAGATCGGGAGTTCCACCGCCAGAAGCCTCCGTAGCCACCGAAAGACAATCTAGACCCGTTTCGACACCCTGCCGGAGGGGGCAATCCTTCTCCGGTGGCCATCTTCATCATCCCGGTGCTCTCCATGACGAGGAGGGAGTAGTTCTCCCTCGGGGCTGAGGGTATGTACCAGTAGCTATGTGTTTGATCTCTCTCTCTCTATCTCTCTCTCGTGTTCTTGAGGTGATACGATCTTGATGTATCGCGAGCTCTAGTATTATAGTTGGATCCTATGTTTCTCCTCCCCCTCTTCTCTCTTGTAATGAATTGAGTTTCCCCTTTGAAGTAATCTTATCGGATTGAGTCTTTAAAGATTCGAGAACACTTGATGTATGTCTTGCCGTGGATATCTGTGGTGACAATGGGATATCACATGATTAACTTGATGTATGTTTTGGTGATCAACTTGCGGGTTCCGCCCATGAACTTATGCATAGGGGTTGGCACATGTTTTCGTCGTGATTCTCCGGTAGAAACTTTGGGGCACTCATTGAGGTCCTTTGTGTTGGTTGAATAGATGAATCTAAGATTCTGTGACGCATATCGTATAATCGTACCCATGGATACTTGAGGTGACATTGGAGTATCTAGGTGACATTAGGGTTTTGGTTGATTTGTGTCTTAAGGTGTTATTCTATTACGAACTCTAGGGCTGTTTGTGACACTTATAGGAATAGCCCAACGGATTGATTGGAAAGAATAACTTTGTGGTGGTTTCGTACCCTACCATAATCTCTTCGTTCGTTCTCCGCTATTAGTGACTTTGGAGTGACTCTTTGTTGCATGTTGAGGGATAGTTATGTGATCCAATTATGTTATCATTGTTGAGGGAACTTACACTAGTGAAAGTATGAACCCTAGGCCTTATTTCCACGCATTGCAATACCGTTTACGCTCACTTGTATCATTAGTTACCTTGCTGTTTTTATAATTTCAGATTACAAATACCTTTATCTACCATCCATATACCACTTGTATCACCATCTCTTCGCCGAACTAGTGCACCTATACAATTTACCATTGTATTGGGTGTGTTGGGGACACAAGAGACTCTTTGTTATTTGGTTGCAGGGTTGCTTGAGAGAGACCATCTTCATGCTACGCCTCCTATGGATTGATAAACCTTAGGTCATCCACTTGCGGGAAAATTGCTACTATCCTACAAACCTCTGCACTTGGAGGCCCAACAACGTCTACAAGAAGAAGGTTGTGTAGTAGACATCATCATGGGGGTTGCTTGCCCTTCGTTCCCGTGTGCTTGACATTTTGGTGTAATGCACTCGGGGATGAAAGGAGGAGCGACCATCACCAATAGTCGAATGTATACACCACGTGAGTTGAGAGTTTTCAAGAAAAGACTCGACAGACCGATAGACAAACCGTGATGAATAATAATGATCTAATTTAGTTTTTGTAGTACATATATTTAATTGTACAAGTTTAATTTTTCAATTATGAACATAGGAAATATTGTCGATGTCGTCGTCGGATGATGAAAGTCTCCCGGAGGAGTGCGACTGGTGCGGCGACGACCGGGGCCAGTGCGACGGGCCTCACTTGGTAGAAGGTTGGCGCTTTAGCATTAAGCTCCACGAGACCTTGATGTTGAAATGGTACGCAATGACGACAAGTGTTTTCTTTCCTAATTAAGCATGGCTTCTGCTTCTTCAATGTGTAATTTTCGTCTTTTACAATTCGACTAGCTTATCCCATGCCATGCAAGATGCTATGTCTTGGAGAGGATGGATTTTGAAGATCATGAATGGATGAAAACAAAGATAATTCAGCTACACTGTATGGATTTTTATGTAAATCCATACAATTCTGAGAGCATAACCCATTTTGGTTGCCTGAATTAGGAAGCACTTTGCAAGACGTATGCTTTTCATGAGGGTATGCTTGTCACCATGGATCTTGGTGATCCTGACATCAAGCAAGATAACATGGACATTTGAGTCCTTGTTGATACGCTTCCAATTCTTCTACAATGTGAGTTTCTCAAACATAGTTATTAAGTAATTTATATTGTTTATTTCAGAATAGTTGACAGCTTATTTCCATTGATAGCTTATTTTCATTCTTCAAAGAATGTGCGGAAGATGGTAGATAGAACCAACTACACCGATGGCTCAGAATTAACTTATCAGGAGAAAAATCATCCGATCTCATTTATTACTGATCTTGAGAATTACAATATCTATTATCAAACTCCTCCACATTATGGTTAATACGTGCCACTAGTACACGTGTTGAACTACGGTAACATCCATGGAGATGTCATGGTAAGAATTTTTTACTATTACGACATCCGTGCATCTTTTGCATAAATTCTTCTAAAACTCAACTACATTGCTAACTACGAAGTTATTACTATGTTTTTCAACAGAAAATCCTGAAGGATTGTGTGCCTCATCTGATGTTTCCGAAAGGTCGCCTTGATGTTTCGAACTTACGGCCAGGTCAACCTACGAATCACTCCTGTTCATACCAGATTTCTAAAACCGATGAAGAAATGACAATCAAAGATTGGAAAAAATGTATGGTCAATCGTAGGGAACTACTTGGAAGCAACATTGTCCGAAGCGCAAGAATTGGAGACCTGGTAATCTCCATTCTCCATAATGGAGAGTCGGGGCCTATCTTGTTTTATGCTATATATTTTACCTAAGAGAGGGTAGTAGGTCCTATGAGAGAGAAGTAGGTCCTAGGTACAATGTGTTATTATGTGCTAGTTAGAGTTGATGATGATGATGAGGAGTTGTGATTATGACTAGTGACCAACTTGCTATATGATGTCTCATTGATGAAAATGATGATCATGCGGAGGTGTTATATGACAATGATGTATTATGATGATAAGTTGTTAATGATATGATGATGATATTTATTATATCATTGGGTGAAAGAATCGCGGATTAGTTTCAAGTGGATGTCCATCCACTTGAAACTAGTCCACGGTTCTTTCACCCAGTGATGTAATAATTCATTATGATGTAAAAACAATCTCTAAATTGCTATTGTATGAAAACTTGTATAAAGGCGTATGAATACGACATAAACTAAAAAATAAATAGAATACAGAATAATAGTAGTAGCGCGGGCAATGAGACGCGCTACTAGTAGTTATCGATAGCTCCTTTTGCAGGAAGCGCTACTACTAAGTGGATATAGCAGTAGCGCGGGTAAACCAATGCTACTGCTAACCTTTAGCTGTAGCGTCATAGCAGTAGCGCGGTCACCCATGCTACTGGTAGGCCAAAAACCCACACTACCGCTAGGCTTTTCCCTAGTAGTACGCGGGTCGACGTGATTACGGATCGGGAGACCCACACCCGCTGGTGGCTCGGTAGTTTACACACGGCCGAGCTCACATCCATGGAGTACGATCGCTGGCAGGTTCGCTACCACGGCTCGTCGGCCAGGCTCAATTTCCTTTTCGGTGCATGTCCGGTTGACCTTGTCCCAGTGGAGACAGGGGTGGTGAGCTTGGCTATGGCGTGAAAGGACTGCTAGGCGTGGGAGCGGCTCGAGGCCGTGGCCATCGACGAGGCCTACAGGCAAGAGCTCTACCGGCGGCACCTGGAGCTCATGGAGGCTGAAAGCACAAGTGCTCCCTAGGTGGTTTTGGTAATTAATGTCAACATATCTCTTGTTGGACTAATGTTTTTATCTAGTATATTTCAGATGAGTTCAATAGATGGAGTGGCGTGGACAAGAGGATGTGGAACCCCTTCAAGATGCTAAGGACAAAGGATTGGCTCAAGCTCAAAAGCTCAAGGCTCTACAATTTCAGTTTAGTGATCCAAGATCACATTGAGTCCTTAGGAAAGCCAATACTATTAAAAGGGGATGAGGTGTTGCTTAATGGCTTGCTTTCTCAAAGTGCTTAGTGATATGCTCCAAAGCCCTCAACCACTTTATCATATCCACATATGTCCCAAACCAAAAGTCAAACTCGGCCCCACACCGATTTGATCCATCCAGCGCCACCGAGTTCACTTGACATAGCCACTGCCAGAAACCCTAATAAATTCGGTCTCACCGATGGGATCTCCGTCTTGCCAAGATGGGCTTGCAAACTCTCTGTTACGTGTTGCAATTATTTCAGTCCCACCGAGATAAGCAATCGGTCCCAACGAGTTTGCCTGACCAACTCTCTGTTTTGCTTATTACCAAAACCGGTCTAACCGAGTTTGTGTAATCGATCAAACCGAGATGAGGTTTTACCCTAACCCTATCACATCGGTCCCACCGAGTTGATCGTATCGGTCCCATCGTGCCTAACGGTCACATTATGAACTGAATCGGTCTGACCGAGTTTTCTGATTTGGTCCCACCGAGTTTGGTAAATTTTGTGTAACAGTTAGATTTTGTGTGGAGGCTATGTATACCCCTCCACCCTTCCTTCATTAGCAAGGAGAGCCATCAGAACGTGCCTACACTTCAGCATTCATTTTCTGAGAGAGAACCACCTACTCATATGTTGAGACCAAGATATTCCATTCCAATCATATGAATCTTGATCTCTAGCCTTCCCAAGTTGCTTTCCACTCAAATCATCTTTCCACCAAATCCAAATCAGTGAGAGAGAGTTGAGTGTTGGGGAGACTATCATTTGAAGCACAAGAGCAAGGAGTTCATCATCAACAAACCATCTATTACCTTTTGGAGAGTGGTGTGTCTCCTAGATTGGTTAGGTGTCACTTGGGAGCCTCCGTCAAGATTGTGGAGTTGAACCAAGGAGTTTGTAGGGGCAAGGAGATTGCCTACTTCGTGAAGATCTACCCTAGTGAGGCAAGTCCTGCGTGGGCGATGGCCATGGTGGGATAGACAAGGTTGCTTCTTCATGGACCCTTCATGGGTGGAGCCCTCCGTGGACTCGCGCAACCGTTACCCTCCATGGGTTGAAGTCTCCATCAACGTGGATGCACAATAGCACCACCTACCTGAACCACGCCAAAAATCTCTCTGTCTCCAATTGCATTTGCACACTCCAATCCCATCCCTTTACTTTATTGCAAATTGCATGCTTTACTTTCCGCTGCTCATATACTCTTTCCATGCTTGCTTGAATGTATTGTGAATGTTTAAACTTGTGCTAAAACTCCACCTTAGCTTGAAGAAATTAAAAACTGCTACTTTTCTTTGTTAAGAGTCTATTTACCCCCCTCTAGACACCTCTTCTCGATCCTTTCAATTGGTACAAGAGCATTGGTCTCCATTGCTTTGGTTTAAACACCTTTGGAGGAAGATGGATGAGTCTATGTTGGGGAGTCTTAGACATAGAGTGCCTATACTTGATGGAGAGTTCTTTCATGAGTGGAAAATTGAGATGCTTGAGATTATCAATGAATATCATTTCAACAAGTACATTACTAGCCCTTGTGCACCTCATGTTGATCCTTTGCATCCTACCCTTGATGAGTCTATTGACATGATCCGTAATCTTAGACCTGTCAATTTAATCACTAGAGGATTGCCTAGAAACTTGTTTGCTAGCTTGCCTGCTCTTGATTGTGTCTACACCATATGGAGAATTCTTGAGGAACGATTTCCAAACTATTCCTTGCAAAGCTTGGGTGAAATTCTTCATAAGTCTACTGCCTTGAGTAAGATGAGTTCCAATGATCCTAAATTTGGTGACTGTCTATTTGAGCTTACTAATCTTATGCGTGCCAAAGGAGATGTTGGAATCATTAGCAATATCATCTCCGAAGCCATTAGAATTCATAAAGACGACTATTGTGATGACCATTTATCTAATGAATTACCCTCTCCAGGAATTGATCCATCACAAGACAATGTTGAACATGGATACTATGATGAGGATGATGATAGTGACTTTGATCTTGTTGAGTCTATGAGACACTTTGGTCTTATGGCTAATCTTCGCGGCTACATGGCTGGAGGAAAGGAATGGGTTCTTGATAGTGGGTGTACCGATCACATGACCGGAGACAAGGATAAGTTTCGTGAGCTTGCTGAAAACGACGACCCTCGAAAGTATGTCACTTTTGGTGACAACTCAAAGGGTAAGGTGGTTGGCCTTGGTAAGGTGGCCATCTCACATGATAGCTCCATACAAAATGTTATGCTCGTTGAATCTCTTGGATACAATTTACTTTCCATATCTAGACTTGCTGACTTTGGTTTCAATGTCCTATTTACCAAAGTAGATTGCCAAGTGTTTCGTAGAGATAACCACAATATGGTCTTTACCGGTATACGTAGAGGTGATCTCTACATTGTTGATTTCACTAAAAAGGCTCAACCTAGAACTTGCTTAATTGCTAAATCTTCTAAAGGTTGGTTGTGGCATAGAAGGTTAATTAGGTCATGTGGGCATGTGAAATCTTGATAAGTTTATTAAAGGTGATCATATCCTTGGAGTGAAAGATATTATATTTCACAATGATAGATTGTACAGTACTTGTCAAGCAGGAAAACAAGTTGGAGGAAGTCATCCCGTGAAGAACGTCATGACCACGAGAAGACCGCTCGAGCTACTTCATATGGATCTCTTTGGTCCCAATTCCTACAAAAGTCTCGGTGGTAACTCATTTAGTCCAGTCATAGTCGATGATTTTTCAAGATTTACGTGGGTGTTCTTTCTTGATGATAAATCGCAGGTCCAAAAGATCTTCAAGAACTTTACTAGGAAGACCCAAAATCAATTTGAAGTGAAGATCAAGAAGGTTCAAAGCGACAATGGAACGGAGTTCAAGAACACAAATGTAGATACCTTTCTTGATGAAGATGTAATTTCACACGAGTTCTCGGCTACGTACACACCTCAACAAAATGGAGTTGTTGAGAGGAAGAACCGGACTATTATTGAGATGGCGAGAACGATGCTTGATGAGTACAAGACGCCAAAACATTTTTGGGCGGAAGCATTTGAGACAGCTTGTCATGCAACAAATCGCTTGTATCTTCACAAGCTACTCGGCAAGACGGCATTCGAGCTTCTTACCGGTAACAAACCCCAAGTTGGATACTTCGGAGTATTTGGCTCAAAGTGCTACATTCTTGATAAGCATCGTCATTCTAAATTTGCTCCTAAATCTCATGAGGGTTTCCTACTTGGTTATGGCTCAAACTCTCACACTTACCGTGTCTACAACAATTTCACCCGAAAGGTTGAAGAAATGTTAGGTGTGAAGTTTGATGAATCTAACGGATCGCAAGTAGAGCAATTGCCAATTTATGTAGGAGATAAAGACCCTCTCGAAGCAATCCAAGACTTTTCTATTGGCAAGATTCGTCCAACGGAGGTGAAGGAGAGTACCTCGTCCGTCCAAGTGGAAGCTTCTACCTCACGACAAGGTGAACCAAGAGTTGACATGGAAGCATCCACAAGTGGAACACGCCAAGATGAAGAAAACAAGAAAGTACACCAAGATGAACCTCATCAACCTCCTTCTCCACCTCGAAAGGAGAATGAAAACGTCAACAACGAAGAAGGCCAAGAAGAAGAATGAGATGATGAAGAAGATGCTCCACCCGACCCAAACAAAAGCTCTCACGAGTTCGAGCAAGAGTTTCACGAGACCATCCCATTGAACAAATCTTTCAATGATATTCAAATTGGGAGAATCACTCGCTCTAAAACTCATTTGGCTAATTTTTGTGAACATTATTCATTCATCTCTAGCATTGAAGCTATGAAGGTTGAAGAAGCATTGGAAGATCCGGATTGGATAAATGCCGTGCACGAAGAGCCACACAACTTTGAGAGAAACCAAGTGTGGACATTGGTCGAGAAGCCCAACAACAACCACAACATCATCGGTACCAAATGGGTGTTTCGCAACAAGCAAGTCGAAGATGGACAAGTTGTTCGCAACAAAGCACGTCTCGTCGCCCAAGGCTACACTCAAGTCCAAGGTATGGACTTTGGTGAGACATATGCCCCCGTTGCTAGACTTGAGTCCATCCGCATCTTACTTGCCTATGCTAATCACCATGATATCACCTTGTACCAAATGGACAGTAAAAGTGCTTTCTTAAATGGTGAAATTGAGGAGGAAGTTTATGTTAAACAACCTCCTGGCTTTGTTAATCCTAAGAAACACGATCATGTTTAGAAACTTCACAAATCTCTTTATGGTCTTAAACAAGCTCCTAGAGCGTGGTACAAATGCTTGACCAAGTTCCTTGTTGAAAAAGGCTTTGAGATTGGAAAGATTGATTCTACTCTTTTTTACTAAAAGGGTTGATGGTGAATTATTTGTGTGCCAAATTTATGTTGATGATATCATATTTGGTTCAACTAACCCTCATTTTAGTGAAAAGTTTGGAAAGCTAATGTCGGAGAAGTTTGAGTTGTCTATGATGAGTGAACTCAAATTCTCCCTTGGTTTGCAAATCAAGCAAACTAAGGAAGGCACCTTTGTTTCCCAAACAAAGTATACCAAGGACTTATTCAAGAAGTTCAACATGCAAGAAAGCAAAGGTATGAAAACTCCCATGCCTACTACTGGACATCTTGACTTGACCAAGGATGGCAAACCGGTTGACCAAAAGGTTTATTGCTCTATGATTGGTTCATTGTTATATCTATGTGCCTCCCGTCCCTATATTATGCTAAGTGTGTGCATGTGTGCATGATATCAAGCGACCCCCAAAGAATTTCATCTTAAGGCTATGAAAAGGATAGTGAGATACCTAATTCATACACTAAATTTTGGCATTTGGTATCCTAAGAGGTCTTCTTTTGATCTTGTTGGCTATTCCGACTCGGACTATGTCGGTGACAAGGTTGATAGAAAGTCCACTTCAAGTACTTGTCAATTTATTGGTAGATATCTTGTATCTTGTTCATCCAAGAAACAAAACTCGGTATCCTTATCCACCACCGAAGAGGAATACATTGCCACCGGTTCATGTTGTGGTCAATTACTTTGGATGACCCAAACTCTTAAAGATTATGGGATCTATGTGAAACATGTTCCATTGCTTTGTGACAATGAAAGTGATATTAAGATTTCTCATAATCCCATGCAACATTCTCGAACCAAGCATATTGAACTTCGTCATCATTTCATTCGAGATCATGTTGCCAAAGGGGACATTGATCTTAAGCATGTTCGCACCGATAAGCAATTGGCGCATATATTCACCAAACCACTTGATGAAAAAGTATTTTGCCGTTTGAGAGGTGAATTGAACATCATTTATGATTCAAACTTGGAGTAGAAACTCCATTTGGATGCATGCAAGGCATGAGCCTTTGACTAATCCTTGATGTTTCTCTTATGATGATGATCATATGTCTTGGATATATTTGCACCCTTGCATGCTATCTAATCCTTGTAGGTACTTGGATGAATCAAAATCTATGAGATTGCAAATCACTCACATCCTAAGCAATCTCTACATCACCAAGTCTCTACAATATGGTGGTTGAAGACAAGGAAGCATGAAATCTTTCAACATATCCTATGACCATTTCTATATATCAAATTTCATTTGGTATCAAATGCATGATTGTCAATTTGGATACACAAGTGCTCTTCCTTGCAAGACTAACCCATGTAGGTATATGAACTCAAACTACAAGTGGTGCTCCCAATCCTTGATGAGCTACATCAACCTTGAGCATCCCACACAAGTTCAACTACATGATCAAGTTCAACACCACTGATACGTCTACATCGTATCTACTTTTCCAAACACTTTTGCCCTTGTTTTGGACTCTAACTTGCATGATTTGAATGGAACTAACCTGGACTGACGCTGTTTTCAGCAGAATTTCCATGGTGTTATTTTTGTGCAGAAATAAAAGTTCTCAGAATGACCTGAAAATCAACGAAGAATATTTTTTGAATACATAAAAAATTGGCAAAAGAATCAAGGCCAGGGGGCCCACACCTTGTCCATGAGGATGGGGGCGCGCCTACCCCGCTGGGCGCGCCCCCTGCCTCGTGGGCCCCCAGGTGCTCCACCGACCTCAACTCCAATTCTATATATTCAAGTTCGGGGATAAAAAATCAGAGAAGGATTCATCACGTATTATGATACGGAGCCGCCACCAAGCCCTAATCTCTCTCGGGAGGGCTGATCTGGAGTCCATTCGGGGCTCCGGAGAGGGGAATCCGTCTCCATCATCATCATCAACCTTCCTCCATCACCAATTTCATGATGTTCACCGCCGTGCGTGAGTAATTCCATCGTAGGCTTGCTGGACAGTGATGGGTTGGATGAGATTTATCATGTAATCAAGTTAGTTTTGTTAGGGTTTGATCCCTAGTATCCATTATGTTCTGAGATTAATGTTGCTATGACTTTGCTATGCTTAATGATTGTCACTAGGGCCCAAGTGCCATGATTTCAGATCTAAACTTATTATGTTTTCATGAATATATGTGAGTTCTTGATCCTATCTTGCAAATCTATAGTCACCTATTATGTGTTATGATCCGTTAGACAATAATCGGGATACTTACCGGTGATGACCGTAGTTTGAGGAGTTCATGCTTTGGTCTGGTACTCTATTAAAAGGAGGCCTTAGTATCCCTTAGTTTCCAATAGGACCCCGCTGCCACGGGAGGGTAGGACAAAAGATGTCATGCAAGTTCTTTTCCATAAGCACGTATGACTATATTCGGAATACATGCCTACATTAAATTGATGATCAGGAGCTAGTTCTGTGTCACCCTATGTTATAACTGTTGCATGAGGAATCACATCCGACATAATTATCCATCACTGATCCATTGCCTACGAGCTTTCCACATATTGATCTTTGCTTAGTTACTTTTCCGTTCCTACTGTTACAATCACTACAAAACCAATACTATTACCTTTGCCACTATTACCGCTACTATCATATTACTTTTCTACTAAATACTTTGCTGCAGATATTAAGTCTTTTAGGTGCAATTGAATTGAAAACTCAACTACTAATACTTGAGAATATTCTTTGGCCTTCCTTGTGTTGAATCAATAAATTTTGGTTGAATACTCTACCCTCGAAAACTGTTGCAATCCCCTGTACTTGTGTGTTATCAAGACTATTTTCTGGTGCCGTTGCCGGGGAGCATAGCTCTATTCTTTGAGTCACTTGGGATTTGTATCTGCTGATCACTATGAAGAACTTAAAAGATAAAAACCAATATTTTTCCCTCAACTACGAGGGGAGGTAAGGAACTTCCATCTAGCTCTGCACTTGATTCACCTTCTATTTTCAGTAAACTTGCGACACCTACTCATGTTATTCATTCTGATATGTTGCATGTTATTGATGATTCCACTTCTACTTTGCGTGGTACTTATGATGAAACTACTTCTATGCTTGATAATACTGTGCCATTGGGTGAATTTCTTGATGAACAACTTGCTAGGGTTAGAGAGAATGAAATTGTTGAAACTGATAATATTGATGAAAGTGATGATGAAGATTCTCCCCCTAGATATGAATTGCCTGTTGTGCCTGAGGGTTATGTTATGGATGAAGAAACTGCTAGAGACTTTTTAGCTTGCAATGATAGATATGGTCTTAAGAAATTATTAGCTAAGCTTAAAGAAAACTCTTTGAATGCCAGAATGAAATATGACCCTGCTTTTGCTACTTCACCTATCTGTATTTACGATAAGGATTATGATTTCTCTGTAGATCCTGAGATAATTACTTTGGTTGAATCCGATCCTTTCTATGGCTATGAATCTGAAACTGTTGTGGCACATCTTACTAAATTAAATGATATAGCCACCCAATTCACTAATGATGAGAAAACTCGCTACTATTATATCCTTAAGTTATTTCCGTTCTAATTAAAGGGTGATGCTAAAACATGGTGTAATTCTCTTGATCCTGGTTGTGTGCGTAGTCCCCAGGATATGATTTATTATTTCTCTGCTAAATATTTCCCCGCTCATAAAAAACAAGCTGCTTTAAGGGAAATATATAATTTTGTGCAAATTGAAGAAGAGAGTCTCCCACAAGCTTGGGGGAGGCTTCTCCAATTACTTAATGCTTTTCCTGATCATCCTCTCAAGAAAAATGAAATACTTGATATCTTTTATAATGGACTAACCGATGCTTCTAGAGACCACCTGGATAGTTGTGCTGGTTGTGTTTTCATGGAAAGAACTATTGATCAAGCTGAATTGCTATTGAATAATATGTTGACTAATGAAAATGATTGGACACTTCCTGAACCAACTCCTAAGCCAATTCTGAAGAAAAGGGGTATTCTATTTCTCAGTCCTAAAGATATGCAAGAGGGAAAGAAATCTATGAAAGAAAAAGGTATTAAAGCTAAAGATGTTAAGAATTTACCACCTATTGAAGAAAACATGGTCTCGATAACCCGACACATGTAGTAAAGGTAAATTCTCTCTATAGATTTGATGAAAGTGTGCTAGCTAATTCTTAGATGAGTTTGATAATTTTATCGTTAAACAAGAAAACTTCAATGCTTATGTTGGTAGACAGTTAAAACGTAATGCTTATATGATTGAACACTTGAGTGATTATATGTCTAGAGTTAAATGTGAACTTAAACTTATTTGTGAACATGCTTCTATGGTTACCACTCAAGTAGAACAAGTACTTAAAGCACAAAATGATTTGCTCAATGAATTAAATAATAAGAAAAATGATAATGCGGTTAGAGTTATGACTAGAGGGGGTGAAATGACTCAGGAACCTTTGAATCCTTAGGGCCGCCCTAAGAGAATTGAGCAAGATTCTCAGAGAATTAATGTTGATGCACCTAGTTCTTGTAAAAAGAAGAAAAGTAATTTGGTAGGACTTTGCATGCTTCTAGTGAACCTATTGTTGACATACCTGAGATTCCCAATGATATTCCTATTTCTCATGCTGAAACACAATCTGGTAATGAACATGAACCTACTGATAATATTAATGCTGATGTTCATGTTGATGCTCAACCTAGTAATAACAATGATGCAGAGATTGAACCTGCTGTTGATCTTGATAACCCACAATCAAAGAATCAACATTATGATAAGAGAGACTTCGTTGCTAGGAAGCATGGTAAAGAAAGAGAACCATGGGTTCAGAAACCCAAGCCTTTTCCTCCCAAACCATCCAAGAAAAAGGATGATGAGGATTTTGAGCGCTTTGCTGAAGTGGTTAGACCTATCTTTTTGCGTATGTGTTTGACTGATATGCTTAAAATGAATCCTTATGCTAAGTACATGAAAGATATTGTTACTAATAAAAGAAAGATACGGAAGCTGAAATGTTCACCATGCTTGCTAATTACACTTTTAAAGGTGGTATACCAAAGAAACTTGGAGATCCAGGAGTACCAACTAGACCATGCTCCATTAAAAGAAACTATGTTAAAACTGCTTTATGTGATCTTGGAGCCGGTGTTAGTGTTATGCCTCTCTCTTTATATCGTAGACTTGATTTGAATAAGTTGACACCTACTGAAATATCTTTACAAATGGCCGATAAATCAACTGCTATATCTGTTGGTATTTGTGAGGATGTGCCTGTTGTGGTTGCAAACGTTACCATTTTAACGGACTTTGTTATCCTTGATATTCCCGAGGACAATAGAATGCTATTATTCTTGGTAGACCCTTTTTGAATACTGCAGGGGCTATTATTGATTGCAACAAAGACAATGTGACTTTTCATGTTAATGGTAATGAGCATACGGTACACTTTCCGAGGAAACAACCTCAAGTCCACAATATTAATTCTATTGTAAAATTTTCAACTATTATTATTGGAGGTTTTGAATTTCCACTTCCTACTGTCAAGAAGAAATATGATATTCTTATTGTTGGGGACATGCATATCCCCGTTGAGGTAACCTAGTGTTACTCGAAATTTCTCCGGTTTCATGCGATTCGGAATGAGTTTGTTATCAAGACTTGATCAGCCTTGTTAGTGGATTCCTTTTGATGAGCATGAGATGGATGAAGTTAGAAAGCACAACTCTCCGTACCATGTTTTTACTTTCTATTATTTAGATTTAATAAAGAAAAAATAGTATTTTCTATCTGTTTTCTGAATTATCCATGCAATAAAAAATACCCCAAAAATAAAAGTTCTCCAAATGTCCTAAAAATTTAATATGATTTTTTCTAGAATATTTAAGAATTATTGGCACTGAGAACACACCAGGGGGACCCACCATGTGCCCACGAGGCTGGAGGGCGCGCCCACCCCCCTAGGCGTGCCCCTGCCTTGTGGACCCCACACGGGCCCCCTCCACTTATTCTTGCACCCACACACTTCGTCTTCCTCCAGAAAAAATCTGTCGGATTTCGGGTTCCGGCAGACCCTTGAGGTTCAAACACTGGGGTGCGCGTGGAGATCTCTCCCCTACCGATCTACGTCCAATCTCCTCGTGTGATCTAAGCTGGAAACAACGAACAACACAAGGGACACGAGGTTTATACTGGTTCGGGTCACCGTTGTGGTGTAATACCCTACTCCAGTGTGTGGTGTGGTGGATTGCCTCAGGGGCTGATGATGAACAGTACAAGGGAAGAACAACCTCGCGAGAGGTGTTCTTGAGCTGGTGCGATGAACTGCTAGGGTGAGTTCAGTCGCCTCTCTCTCTCTCTGCTAGGGCTCTACCAGATTTCTGAAGGAAATATGCCCGAGAGGCAATAATAAAGTTATTATTTATTTCCTTATATCATGATAAATGTTTATTATTCATGCTAGAATTGTATTAACCGGAAACATAGTACATGTGTGAATACATAGACAAACTTAGTGTCACTAGTATGCCTCTACTTGACTAGCTCGTTAATCAAAGATGGTTACGTTTCCTAACAATGAACAAGATGTTGTTATTTGATTAACGAGGTCACATCATTAGTTGAATGATCTGATTGACATGACCCATTAGCTTAGCACCCGATCATTTAGTATGTTGCTATTGCTTTCTTCATGACTTATACATGTTCCTATGACTATGAGATTATGCAACTCCCGTTTACCGGAGGAACACTTTGTGTGCTACCAAATGTCACAACGTAACTGGGTGATTATAAAGGAGCTCTACAGGTGTCTCCAAGGGTTGATGTTGGGTTGGCGTATTTCGAGATTAGGATTTGTCACTCCGATTGTCAGAGAGGTATCTCTGGGCCCTCTTGGTAATGCACATCACATAAGCCTTGCAAGCATTGCAACTAATGAGTTAGTTGCGGAATGATGTATTACAGAACGAGTAAAGAGACTTGCCGGTAACGAGATTGAACTAGGTATTGGATACCGACGATCGAATCTCGGGCAAGTAGCATACCGATGACCAAGGGAACAACGTATGTTGTTATGCAGTCTGACCGATAAAGATCTTCGTAGAATATGTAGGAGCCAATATGGGCATCTAGGTCCCGCTGTTGGTTATTGACCGGAGATGTGTCTCAGTCATGTCTGCATTATTCTCGAACCGTAGGGTCCGCACGCTTAACGTTACGATGACAGTTATTATGAGTTTATGCATTTTGATGTACCGAAGTTAGTTCGGAGTCCCGGATGTGATCACGGACATGACGAGGAGTCTCGAAATGGTCGAGACATAAAGATTGATATATTGGAAGCCTATATTTGGACATCGGAATTGTTCCGGGTGAAATCGGCATTTTACCGGAGTACCGGGGGGTTACCGGAACCCCCCTGGGGGTTATTGGGCCAACATGGGCCTTAAGGGAGAAGAGGAGAGGAGGCAAGAGGTGGCCGCGCGCCCCTCCCCTTCCTTGTCCGAATAGGACAAGGGAAAGGGGGCGGCGCCCCCCCCTTTCCTTCCTCTCTTCCTCCTATTTCCCCCCTCTCTCTCCTAGTCCAACTAGGAGTCCTACTCCCGGTGGGAGTAGGACTCCCCTTGGCACGCCACACCCTGGCCGGCCGCCTCCTCCCCTTGCTCCTTTATATACGGGGGCAGGGGGGCACCTATAGACACACAAGTTGATCATTGAGATCGTTCCTTAGTCGTGTGCGGTGCCCCCTACCACCATATTCCACCTCGATTATATTGTAGCAGTGCTTAGGCGAAGCCCTGCGACAGTAGTACATCAAGATCGTCACCACGCCGTCGTGCTGACGGAACTCCTCCCCGACGCTTTGCTGGATCGGAGCCCGGGGATCGTCATCGAGTTGTACGTGTGCTAAGAACTCGGAGGTGCCGGAGTAACGGTGCTTGGATCGGTCGGATCGGGAAGACGTACGACTACTTCCTCTATGTTGTGTCAATGCTTCCGCAGTCGGTCTGCGTGGGTACGTAGACAACACTCTCCCCTCTCGTTGCTATGCATCACCATGATCTTGCATGTGCATAGGAATTTTTTTGAAATTACTGCGTTCCCCAACAGTGGCATCCGAGCCTAGGTTTTATGGTTTGATGTTATATGCACGAGTAGAACACAAGTGAGTTGTGGGCGATATAAGTCATACTGCCTACCAGCATGTCATACTTTGGTTCGGCGGTATTGTTGGACGAGACGACCCGGACCAACATTACGCGTACGCTTACGCGAGACCGGTTCCCCCGACGTGCTTTGCACATAGGTGGCTTGCGGGCGACTGTCTCTCCAACTTTAGTTGAACCGAGTGTGGCTACGCCCGGTCCTTGCGAAGGTTAAAACAGAGTCTATTTGACAAACTATCGTTGTGGTTTTGATGCGTAGGTGAGATTGGTTCTTGCTTAAGCTCGTAGCAGCCACGTAAAACTTGCAACAACAAAGTAGAGGACGTCTAACTTGTTTTTGCAGGGCATGTTGTGATGTGATATGGTCAAGACATGATGCTGAATTTTATTGTATGAGATGATCATGTTTTGTAACCGAGTTATCGGCAACTGGCAGGAGCCATATGGTTGTCGCTTTATTGTATGCAATGCAATCGCGATGTAATGCTTTACTTTATCACTAAGCGGTAGCGATAGTCGTGGACGCATAAGATTGGCGAGACGACAACGATGCTACGATGGAGATCAAGGTGTCGCGCCGGTGACGATGGTGATCATGACGGTGCTTCGGAGATGGGGATCACAAGCACAAGATGATGATGGCCATATCATACCACTTATATTGATTGCATGTGATGTTTATATTTTTATGCATCTTATCTTGCTTTGATTGATGGTAGCATTATAAGATGATCTCTGACTAAATTATCAAGAAGTGTTCTCCCTGAGTATGCACCGTTGCCAAAGTTCGTCGTGCCCAGACACCACGTGATGATCGGGTGTGATAAGCTCTACGTCCATCTACAATGGGTGCAAGCCAGTTTTGCACACGCAGAATACTCAGGTTAAACTTGACGAGCCTAGCATATGCAGATATGGCCTCGAAACACGGAGACCAAAAGGTCGAGCGTGAATCATATAGTAGATATGATCAACATAGCGATGTTCACCATTGAAAACTACTCCATCTCACGTGATGATCGGTTATGGTTTAGTTGATTTGGATCACGTGATCACTTAGAGGATTAGAGGGATGTCTATCTAAGTGGGAGTTCTTAAGTAATTTGATTAATTGAACTTAAACTTATCATGAACTTAGTACCTGATAGTATCTTGCTTGTTTATGTTGATTGTAGATAGATGGCTCGTGCTGTTGTTCCGTTGAATTTTAATGCGTTCCTTGAGAAAGCGAAGTTGAAAGATGATGGTAGCAATTACATGGACTGGGTCCGTAACTTGAGGATAATTCTCATTGCTGCTCAGAAGAATTACGTCCTGGAAGCACCGCTGGGTGCCAGGCCTGCTGCTGGAGCAACACCAGATGTTACGAACGTCTGGCAGAGCAAAGCTGATGACTACTCGATAGTTCAGTGTGCCATGCTTTACGGCTTAGAATCGGGACTTCAACGATGTTTTGAACGTCATGGAGCATATGAGATGTTCCAGGAGTTGAAGTTAATATTTCAAGCAAATGCCCGGATTGAGAGATATGAAGTCTCCAATAAGTTCTATAGCTGCAAGATGGAGGAGAACAGTTCTGTTAGTGAGCATATACTCAAAATGTCTGGGTATAATAATCACTTGATTCAGATGGGAGTTAATCTTCCAGATGATTGCGTCATTGACAGAATTCTCCAATCACTGCCACCAAGCTACAAGAGCTTCGTGATGAACTATAATATGCAAGGGATGAACAAGACTATTCCCGAGCTCTTCGCAATGCTAAAAACTGCGGAGATAGAAATAAAAAAGGAGCATCAAGTGTTGATGGTCAGCAAGACCACTAGTTTCAAGAAAAAGGGCAAAGGGGAGAAGAAGGGGAACTTCAAGAAGAACAGCAAGCAAGTTGCTGCTCAAGAGAAGAAACCCAAGTCTGGACCTAAGCCTGAAACTGAGTGCTTCTACTGCAAGCAGACTGGTCACTGGAAGCGGAACTGCCCCAAGTATTTGGCGGATAAGAAGGATGGCAAGGTGAACAAAGGTATATGTGATATACATGTTATTGATGTGTACCTTACTAGAGCTCGCAGTAGCACCTGGGTATTTGATACTGGTTCTGTTGCTAATATTTGCAACTCGAAACAGGGACTACGGATTAAGCGAACACTGGCGAAGGACGAGGTGACGATGCGCGTGGGAAACGGTTCCAAAGTCGATGTGATCGCGGTCGGCACGCTACCTCTACATCTACCTTCGGGATTAATATTAGACCTAAATAATTGTTATTTGGTGCCAGCGTTGAGCATGAACATTATATCTGGATCTTGTTTGATGCGAGACGGTTATTCATTTAAATCAGAGAATAATGGTTGTTCTATTTATATGAGTAATATCTTTTATGGTCATGCACCTTTGAGGAGTGGTCTATTTTTGATGAATCTCGATAGTAGTAACACACATATTCATAATGTTGAAGCCAAAAGATGCAGAGTTGATAATGACAGTGCAACTTATTTGTGGCACTGCCGTTTAGGTCATATCGGTATAAAGCGCATGAAGAAATTCCATACTGATGGACTTTTGGAACCACTTGATTATGAATCACTTGGTACTTGCGAACCGTGCCTCATGGGCAAGATGACAAAAACACCGTTCTCCGGTACTATGGAGAGAGCAACAAATTTGTTGGAAATCATACATACCGATGTATGTGGTTCGATGAATATTGAGGCTCGTGGCGGATATCATTATTTTCTCACCTTCACAGATGACTTAAGCAGATATGGGTATATCTACTTAATGAAACATAAGTCTGAAACATTTGAAAAGTTCAAAGAATTTCAGAGTGAAGTTGAAAATCATCGTAACAAGAAAATAAAGTTTCTATGATCTGATCATGGAGGAGAATATTTGAGTTACGAGTTTGGTGTACATTTGAAAATTTGTGGAATAGTTTCGCAACTCACGCCACCCGGAACACCACAACGTAATGGTGTGTCCGAACATCATAATTGTACTTTACTAGATATGGTGCGATCTATGATGTCTCTTACTGATTTACCGCTATCATTTTGGGGTTATGCTTTAGAGATGACCACATTCACGTTAAATAGGGCACCATCAAAATCCGTTGAGACGACGCCTTATGAACTATGGTTTGGCAAGAAACCAAAGTTGTCGTTTCTTAAAGTTTGGGGCTGCGATGCTTATGTGAAAAAGCTTCAACCTGATAAGCTCGAACCCAAATCGGAGAAATATGTCTTCATAGGATACCCAAAGGAGACTGTTGGGTACACCTTCTATCACAGATCTGAAGGCAAGACATTCATTGCTAAGAATGGATCCTTTCTAGAGAAGGAGTTTCTCTCGAAAGAAGTGAGTGGGAGGAAAGTAGAACTTGACGTGGTAACTGTACCTGCTCCCTTATTGGAAAGTAGTACATCACAGAAAATTGTTTCTGCGACACCTATACCAATTAGTGAGGAAGCTAATGATGATGATCATGAAACTTCAGAACAAGATACTACTGAACCTCATAGATCAACCAGAATGAGATCCGCACCAGAGTGGTACGGTAATCCTATTCTGGAAATCATGCTACTAGATCATGATGAACCTATGCACTATGAAGAAGCGATGGTGAGCCCAGATTCTGCTAAGTGGCTTGAAGCCATGAAATCTGAGATGGGATCCATGTATGAGAACAATGTATGGACTTTGGTTGACTTGCCCGATGATTGGCAAGCAATTGAGAATAAATGGATCTTCAAGAAGAAGACTGACGCTGATGGTAATGTTACTGTCTACAAAGCTCGACTTGTCGCAAAAGGTTTTCGACAAGTTCAAGGGGTTGACTACGATGAGACCTTCTCACCCGTAGCGATGCTTAAGTCTGTCCGAATCATGTTAGCAATTGCCGCATTTTATGATTATGAAATTTGGCAGATGGATGTCAAAACTGCATTCCTGAATGGATTTCTGGAAGAAGAGTTGTACATGATGCAACCAGAAGGTTTTGTCGATCCAAAGGGAGCTAACAAAGTGTGCAAGCTCCAACGATCCATTTATGGACTGGTGCAAGCCTCTCGGAGTTGGAATAAACGCTTTGATAGTGTGATCAAAGCATTTGGTTTTATATAGACTTTCGGAGAAGCCTGTATTTACAAGAAAGTGAGTGGGAGCTCTGTAGCATTTCTGATATTATATGTGGATGACATATTGCTGATTGGAAATGATATAGAATTTCTGGATAGCATAAAGGGATACTTGAATAAGAGTTTTTCAATGAAAGACCTCGGTGAAGCTGCTTACATATTAGGCATAAAGATCTATAGAGATAGATCAAGACCCTTAATTGGACTTTCACAAAGCACATACCTTGACAAGATTTTGAAGAAGTTCAAAATGGATCAAGCAAAGAAAGGGTTTTTGCCTATGTTGCAAGTTGTGAAGTTGAGTCAGACTCAATGCCCGACCACTGCAGAAGATAGAGAGAAAATGAAAGATGTTCCCTATGCTTCAGCCATAGGCTCTATCATGTATGCAATGCTGTGTACCAGACCTGATGTGTGCTTTGCTATAAGTTTAGCAGGGAGGTACCAAAGTAATCCAGGAGTGGATCACTGGACAGCGGTCAAGAACATCCTGAAATACCTGAAAAGGACTAAGGATATGTTTCTCGTATATGGAGGTGACAAAGAGCTCACCGTAAGAGCTTACGTTGATGCAAGCTTTAACACTGGTCCGGACGATTCTAAATCGCAAACCGGATACGTGTTTACATTAAACGGTGGAGCTGTCAGTTGGTGCAGTTCTAAACAAAGCGTCGTAGCGGGATCTACATGTGAAGCGGAGTACATAGCTGCTTCGGAAGCAGCGAACGAAGGAGTCTGGATGAAGGAGTTCATATCCGATCTAGGTGTTATACCTAGTGCATCGGGTCCAATGAAAATCTTTTGTGACAATACTGGTGCAATTGCCTTGGCAAAGGAATCCAGATTTCACAAGAGGACCAAGCACATCAAGAGACGCTTCAATTCCATCCGGGATCTAGTCCAGGTGGGAGACATAGAGATTTGCAAGATACATACGGATCTGAATGTTGTAGACCCGTTGACTAAGCCTCTTCCACGAGCAAAACATGATCAGCACCAAGGCTCCATGGGTGTTAGAATCATTACTGTGTAATCTAGATTATTGACTCTAGTGCAAGTGGGAGACTGAAGGAAATATGCCCTAGAGGCAATAATAAAGTTATTATTTATTTCCTTATATCATGATAAATGTTTATTATTCATGCTAGAATTGTATTAACCGGAAACGTAATACATGTGTGAATACATAGACAAACTTAGTGTCACTAGTATGCCTCTACTTGACTAGCTCGTTAATCAAAGATGGTTATGTTTCCTAACCATGAACAAGATGTTGTTATTTGATTAACGAGGTCACATCATTAGTTGAATGGTCTGATTGACATGACCCATTAGCTTAGCACCCGATCGTTTAGTATGTTGCTATTGCTTTCTTCATGACTTATACATGTTCCTATGACTATGAGATTATGCAACTCCCTTTTACCGGAGGAACACTTTGTGTGCTACCAAACATCACAACGTAACTGGGTGATTATAAAGGAGCTCTACAGGTGTCTCCAAGGGTAGATGTTGGGTTGGCGTATTTCAAGATTAGGATTTGTCACTCCGATTGTCGGAGAGGTATCTCTGGGCCCTCTCGGTAATGCACATCACATAAGCCTTGCAAGCATTGCAACTAATGAGTTAGTTGCGGAATGATGTATTACAGAACGAGTAAAGAGACTTGCCGGTAACGAGATTGAACTAGGTATTGGATACCGACGATCGAATCTCGGGCAAGTAACATACTGATGACAAAGGGAACAACGTATGTTGTTATGCGGTCTGACCGATAAAGATCTTCGTAGAATATGTAGGAGCCAATATGGGCATCTAGGTCCCGCTGTTGGTTATTGACCGGAGATGTGTCTCAGTCATGTCTGCATTATTCTTGAACCGTAGGGTCCGCACGCTTAACGTTACGATGACAGTTATTATGAGTTTATGTATTTTGATGTACCGAAGTTAGTTCGGAGTCCCGGATGTGATCACGGACATGACGAGGAGTCTCAAAATGGTCGAGACATAAAGATTGATATATTGGAAGCCTATATTTGGACATCGGATTGTTCTGGGTGAAATCGGCATTTTACCGGAGTACCGGGGGGTTACCGGAACCCCCCTGGGGGTTATTGGGCCAACATGGGCCTTAAGGGAGAAGAGGAGAGGAGGCAAGAGGTGGCCGCGCGCCCCTCCCCTTCCTAGTTCGAATAGGACAAGGGAAAGGGGGTGGCGCCCCCCCTTTCCTTCCTCTCTTCCTCCTATTTCCCCCCTCTCTCTCCTAGTCCAACTAGGAGTCCTACTCCCAGTGGGAGTAGGACTCCCCTTGGCGCGCCACACCCTGGCCGGCCGTCTCCTCCCCTTGCTCCTTTATATACAGGGGCAGGGGGCACCTATAGGCACACAAGTTGATCATTGAGATCGTTCCTTAGCCGTGTGCGGTGCCCCCTGCCACCATATTCCACCTCGATTATATTGTAGCAGTGCTTAGGCGAAGCCCTGCGACGGTAGTACATCAAGATCGTCACCACGCCGTCATGCTGACGGAACTCCTCCCCGGCGCTTTGCTGGATCGGAGCCCGGGGATCGTTATCAAGCTGTACGTGTGCTAAGAACTCGAAGGTGCCAGAGTAACGGTGCTTGGATCGGTCGGATCGGGAAGACGTACGACTACTTCCTCTACGTTATGTCAACGCTTCCGCAGTCGGTCTGGGTGGGTACGTAGACAACACTCTCCCCTCTCGTTGCTGTGCATCACCATGATCTTGCGTGTGCGTAGGAATTTTTTTGAAATTACTGCGTTCCCCAACAATTTCTAGATGTCCCTCCGGGGTGTCCTCTCCTCCCTTCTGCGGTGGTTAGCTCTATTTATAGAGGCCCTGGGCCTCTCCCCAAATAATGAGCGGGAAGGGCGCCAACAATTGGCCATTTGGAAGGGGAACACATAGTACAAGTTATCCTGACCAAAGCTGGTCTTCGACTGCCAAAAGCACTGGTGATGACGCCGTCTTGGGCTCCACGGTGACCTCCGTCCTGCCGCTCTGCTGGTCTTGGTCTCGTTGCACCAGAATGGTAACCTTTGCCTGATGCCATGGCCTGTGCTTGCCCCCTTTGCACCAAAGGGGAAACAAGGACACTGCGCAGGCCGGCACCCGCCTGGTCTCGATCATCATGGCTTGCGTCACGGGCTCCTCGCGAGGTATCCCTGCCTTGATCTCTCCGCCTCCTCGCAAGCCTGCCTGATGAGGCTGCCTCAGAGGAAGCTTTTTGTCGTCCGCCCCGCGAGGCTTGGCCCCTCGCGAGGGTCTTGAGCTTGAGCTGATGAAGATTGGCCGCGCTGGGCCCCCACTTGAGCCACGCCGCAGGCCGCAGGCAGGCAAGTCTGGGGACCCCCATTCCTAGAACATCGACAGTAGCCCTCGGGCCCAAGGCGCGCCCGGGCTAGGCCTAGCAGGGAAGCGAAGAGGCAAGCGCGAAGCGCCGCGGGCCCCAAAAGCCTTTGGCCTCGGGCGCCGCGTGGCAATTGATTGGACGTGGGCGTATGCGCTTCCCCACGATGCTTCGGCGGCCGCACGACCTAACAAGTCCCTGCATGCAGAGAGACCGGTCATGATTACCTGCGATCGTGGTGCTCGGCGGTTGGTCTCCTCCGGCTATAAGTACGGGGCTACATGAGCCCCTTCTGCCGTCCCTTCTTGCTGCTCCTTCCCTTCTTCTTGTCTACTCACCGTCCCCATGGCCCCAAAGAGATTCTCGGTCACGGAGAAAGGAAAGCCCCCCCAGGCAGGGCCTGGCTCCCCCCCGACTAAGTGCGGCCGAGGCCGCCCTTGCAAGTATACCACGGTCCCCGTGGTGGCCTCCTGCGGCCATGGAGGTGGTTCCCTGCGCGGTGGTGAGCGCCCGGTTGCCGACGGGGGCACGCTTTCGCTCTGCGGAGTTGCTGCCGGAGTTCATCGTGTGGTCAGCAGACCCATCCAGCACTCGGGTCCATCTCCCTCGTTTCTTCTTAGATGAACTGCCGGCCAGCGCTCGGTGCGGCCTTTGGCTCTAGGCAGACGGATGCTGCAGCAGGGCCTCCTGGGCTTCGCTGGAGGTCTCCGGTTCTGGGAATGGGGCCGTGACATGCGGCTGGCAAACGTTTGCCCGCGCGTGCGGCCTGGGCCGGTGGTGCACCCTGTACTTCAAGTTTGATGGTGACGCCACCCTCTACATGAGGGTGTTCGGGGAAGATGGTCGCCGTGCCGGGTGCTGCCCTGAAGACAATGACCGCGGCTGCCTGCCCAGCCCCGGCACTGACCAGGATGAAGATGGCGACTGGCGTACATGCGGCGGTGCTCGGGGTTCGCTGAGCTTCGGCGACCCCTTCTCAGGCAGCAGCTCCTCCAGCGGTGGCCGCGACCAGCCCCCGCGCCGTGGTGCCTGCCTGGGTGAAAGTAGCGGGTCAGCCCGCCGTCGCGCCCCGGTGAAGCGAGAGGAGGGATCCGCCAAAACCCCAGGAGCAGCTTGAGCCTTCGCTGTGGGTTGGCGCAGGACGAATCGCGCCCGTTTTTTTCTTTCTTATCCTGCGCAGAAAATAGAAAGTAATGTAGGGCCCCACGGGGGCGTGTTAGAACTGCTGCTGTTTTACCATCGCGCTGTTTCTGCTATTTCTGCGCTGTGTTTCCACGCCGCACACCCATGTGCGGGAACTGTTTTAGCTCGGCGGGGCTTGGCGAGGTCCTCGCCTTCCGAGGCTGTGGCCTCATCGTGCGCTTCGTGCCCTACAAGGATCAGTAGAAGGGGTAACTTACGGTCTTGGTCGCGGGGGCAATCGGCCCAGGTCCTGCGCTCGTGTCGCGATGCCCGTAGGGCACAGACTGGGAGGGGTGCTCCCGCAGAGGACTCGGATAGGAAAGCTCCAAACGATCGGGGCAGAAAACACTCGCGAGGGCGCCTGCGTACCTCCCTCGCGAGACTTGTACGAGAGAAAATGAGGCGAGCGAGCGAGAAAGACAAAGAGTCAGAAGCCTGGAACGTCAGCAACTCCAATAAAACTTCAAACGGGAATAAACAAGCCAACTGCAGAAAGCAAATGGGAAACCCGCGTCCGACACCTATTCTAGTCTTCGACGTCTTCTCACCAGCGCGGAGCTAAGTGCTGCCACTGGGTGTGGGCGGGAGCCCCCGAGGCCCGAGGGCGGCACTCCGAAGACTCCGGGGCGTGTACAAACCCACTCATTATTACGTGAGAGTGTCACGGGTGGCGAGCTTCACAGGCATTTGCCTTCTTCACAAGCACAGGGCCTTTCCCAAAACGTAGTAGCTTCACATGCATTCGCCTTCTTCACAGGCACCGGGCCTTTCCCAAATCGCAGCAGCTTCACAGGCATTCGCCTTCTTCACAGGCACCGAGCCTTTCTCAAAACGCAGCAGCTTCACAGGCATTTGCCTTCTTCACAGGCACCGGGCCTTTCTCAAAACACAGCAGCTTCACGGGCATTCGCCTTCTTCATAGGCACCGGGCCTTTCTTAGGCGCTAGGCCTCGCTCAGGGATAGAACCTCCGGAGATGTTGAATGTTCCATGCGTTCTGGATGGGTACCCCCTCCGGGGTCTCCAAGCGCGCGGAGCCAGGCCTGGAAACATGAACAACCTTAAATGGGCCCTCCCACATGGGAGAGAGCTTGTGCAGCCCCTCCCTAGAGAGAACCCGTCTGAGCACGAGATCCCCTACCTCAATAGTTCTAGGGCAGATGTTGCGGCAGTGGTATCGTCGCAGCGCCTATTGATACCTTGCCGCTTGCAGGGCGGCTTCCCGACGGTGTTCCTCCCCTAACACGAGATCTGTCCCCCGCATGGTGTCCTGCTGCGTCTTGTCGAACGCCAGGACCCGTGCGGAGCGACGCCTGACCTCGTGAGGGAGAATAACTTCTGCTCCGTAGACAAGGAAGAACAAGGTCTCGCCAGTCGGCTTGGTCGCAGTTGTGCGGATTGACCACAGCACGGACTGGAGCTCGTTGTACCAGCCCCTGCCGCAGGCTTCTAGCTTCTTCTTAAAGGTCCTGGCTTTGAGACCCCTCAGGACCTCCGCGTTGGCCCGCTCGGCCTGGCCGTTGCTCCGGGGGTGTGCTACCGAAGCGTAGCATATCTGCGTTCCAAGGTTAGCATAGTACGTTTTGTAGAGATTACTGGTGAATTGCGAACCGTTCTCGGTGATGATGCGGTTGGGCACCCCAAATCGGCTCACGAGGCCCTTGATGAATTTGACTGCTGAGCCTGCCGGGATTGTGCGGACGGCTTCCACCTTAGCCCACTTGGTGAATTTTTCCAGACGGCGTAGAGGTAGCGATAGCCCCCTGGCACCCGAGGAAACGGGCCTAGAATGTCCAGCCCCAAACTGCGAACGGCCATGAGAGGGGTATAGTCTGTAGACCCCCCGCAGGCTGATGGATCTACTTAGCATGAAACTGGTAGGCCTCGCAAGCCTTCACAAGCTCAACGACGTCCTTGAGCGCTGCGGGCCAATAGAATCAACTACGGAATGCCTTGCCGACGAGGGTCCGTGACGACGAGTGGTGCCCGCAGTCTCCGCCGTGTATGTCCGCCAGTAGCTCCTTCCCTTGCTCTCGGGAGATGCAACGTAGGGACACGTCATTTGGTCGCTTCCTGTAGAGCTCTCCATCCCTGATGCAATAAGCCGTGGCCTGCCGCGCCACACGCTCCGCTTCCTCCTCATTCTCCGGCAGAGTCCCTTGCATCAGGTAGTTCTTGAGCTTCGGGATCCAGCACCCTTCCTGAGGCTCTAACGCCAGGAGCAGGCGTGCCCCTGAGGTTGGGCCGTAGACCGGGGCTCCTGAGGCAGGCGGCTGAGGGAGATCCTCCCTTGGTTGCGCCGTGCTCGACAATGACGGCACCACCGAGGGTTCGAAGATCCGCTCCTTGAAGACGCCAGGCTCCTGAGGCAGCCGCCTAGATGCCCTCTTGGCAATGTCATCAGCCTCCTGATTGGTGCCGCGAGGCACATGCTGCAACTCCAGTCTCCAGAACTGTTTCTCCATCTTGCGAACCTCAGCGAGGTAGGCTTCCATGTGCTCGTCCTTTGGCTCGTATATCTTGTTGGAGAAGTTGACGAGGAGCTGCGAATCGCCCTTGATGATGAGGCGCTTCACCCCTAAAGCAATGGCGGCCTTCAAGCCTCCTATTAGGCCTTCGTACTCCGCTATGTTGTTGGAGACCTTTTTTCCGTGCTGGAAGAAAAGTTGTACGGCATAGTAGAGTTTGTCCTGGGTAGGGGATGCGAGCACTGCGCCAGCTCCCGCACCATGTCGGGAGAACGCCCCATCAAAGTACATGACCCAGCCATCCGGTGCTTCACTTCCTGGGGAAAGTGATCGGTCTTCGCCTGCCTCGAGATCCGGCGCTTCTGCCCATTCTGCCATGAAATCCGCAAGTGCGGCTCCCTTGATGACTCTGGTCGTACTGAATTCTAGCTGAAATGCCTGTAGCTCAATGTTCCATTCAGCAACCATTCCAGCTGAGTTGGGGCTCCTGAGCACTCTTTCCATGGGGTATGCTGAGACGACTTTGATGGGATGTCCTTGGAAGTATTGGCGCAGCTTGCGTGAGGCCACTAGTAGCGCGAGGAGGAGTTTTTGAGGCATGGGATACCGTGCCCTTGCGTCCCGTAGCACCGTACTGACGAAGTACACGGGATGCTCAACGAGGTTGAGGGTGCTGGCGTAGCTTGCGTCCTCTAGAGGTCGAGGCGTCTCTTTAGACGATGGAGCTCCCAGTGCTTGGTCGCCTGAAGAGGCCTCTCCTGCTCCGGGTGCGTTCTCCTACTGCGGCTGCTCCTTTCCGGCTGTGGTTGCGGCCTTTGCAAGGCCCTCCTGGCTCTGCTTTGCTTTAGTTCGAACGGTCGATGCGGCCATGGCACAACGCTCCTTCTTGACCGCCACCAGGGCTGCACTAGCGGAGTAGGGGGTGGCCGCAAGGTAGAGCACCAGGGGCTCCCGAGGACGCGGAGCTACCATCACTGGTGGACTGGTAAGGTACCTCTTGAGGTCTTGGAATGCCTTGTCGGCCTCTTCAGTCCATTCGAAGGGGCCCTTTTTCTTCATCAGCTTGAAGAAGGGCAGCGCTTGTTCCCCCAGCTTGGAGATGAAGCGCCCCAGCACACTCACACGCCCGGTGAGCTTCTGCATTTCTTTGAGGGTCCCCGGCGGGCTCATGTCTTTGACTGCCTTGACCTTCTCCGGGTTGGCCTCGATGCCGCTGTGGGATACGAGGAAACTGAGGAGCTTGCCCGAGGGGACTCCAAACACGCACTTCTCCGGGTTGAGCCGTAGGTCCACTTCGTTGAGGCTTGCAAAGGTTTCTTCCAGGTCCTGTATCAGAGTTCTTGCCTCATGAGACTTCACCACAATGTCATCGACGTAAGCTTCAGCATTCCTCCCTAGCTGCCGGCCTAAGGCGATGTGCATCAGCCGCTGAAAGGTCGTGCCTGCGTTGCGCAACCCAAACGGCATGCACGTATAGCAGTACACTCCACACGGGGTCAGGAAAGCCGTCTTCTCCATGTCTTCTACCGCCATCTTGATCTAGTGATAGCCCGAGAAGGCATCTAAGAAGCACAATAGGTCACACTCTGCGGTGGAGTCGACTATCTGGTCAATGCGGGGGAGCGGAAATGGATCCTGCGGGCAGGCCTTGTTGAGGTTGGTGAAGTCGACGCACATGCGCTCCTTTCCTCCCTTTTTTGGCACAACGACCGGATTAGCCAGCCAATCAGGGTAGCAGACCTCGCGGATAACTCCTGCCGCCTCTAGCTTCCGGGTCTCTTGAACAATGAAAGCCTGTTTCTCAGTAGACTGCCGCCTTGCCTTCTGCTTCACGGGGCGCACATTGGGGCACACGTTGAGGTGATGCTCAATCACTTCCCTTGGGACCCCTGCCAACTGATTGGGTTCCCACGCGAACACCTTCTTGTTCACACGCAGGAACCTGATCAGGGCCTTCTCCTGCTCGGGCTCGAGGTTGGCCCCTATGGTGAAGGTGGCGCTAGTGGGCCCGTCCTTGTCGACTGGTACCTGCTTGGTTTACGCCTTGTCTTGGGTGAACAACTGCTTCTTTTTAGCCGGCGCAGCCCCCTTGGGCTCAAGGGCGTCGGTGCTAGTGGGCTTCGCCACCGCGGCCACCCTGAAAACAAGTTGGTGCACCTGCAGCGCATCCCTTGTGTCTCCTGACAAGGTGAGGACGCCACTGCTCCCAGGCATCTTCATGAGGTTGTACGCCGGGTGAGTTGCTGCCATGAACCGAGCCAAGGCTGGATAGCCGAGAATGGCATTATAGGGGAGGCCAATGGGGGCGATGTCGAAGTCGATCAGCTCCATGCGGAAGTTGTTGCAGGTGTCGAAGGTCACTGGGAGGCGGATCTGTCCCAAGGAGGCGGTGGAACCGGCTCCGGCGCCCGAGAAAGGCCTGCTGGGTTGGTGCCGCTCCAGCGGCACGTGGAGGAGGCTGAAGGCCTCCACCGAGAGCATGTTGAGGCCAGCACCACCGTCGATGAGGGTCCGAGTGATGACCACTTGGCAGATGGTGGGGGTGCACAACATCGGAGCGCGCCCGAACCAATGGGGTTGAAGGGGTGGTCCTCCGAGTCGAAGGTTAGATCGGCCTCGAGCGCCACCCAGCCCGGGGGGGCTTCTTGGCGCTTGGAGGCAGTGCTGATCCGGCGGGTGAACGGCTTGATGTGATGGCTCGAGGGTGGTGCCTGGGAGCCACCCAGGAGGGTTGCGACGACGGGCGGCACTGGTGCGGCGAAACGAGCGAGGAAGAGGTCGCGCAACTCCTCCCAGGAGGTGACAGAGGCCGTCGGCAGGTGGAGGAACCACGAGCGTGGGACACCGGTGAGGGCCATGGGTAACCAGTTGGCCATCACCCGGTCGTCGCCCCGGCTCTGAGGACGGCCTCCTCGTACACCAGCAGGAAAATCAATGGGTCTGTCGCGCCATTGTAGCGCGGCGGCGTCTCGGGCTTGAACTTGCGCGGCCAGTGCAACTATAGCAAGGCATGGGCCAAGGCCCAGAGCCCCCTGGCCCTAGTGTCGGCATCCGTTGCTGGAGCGGGCGGCACGTTGTCCGCCATGAGGGCGGGATGCGATGTCGGGGGAGAGCGGGTCGTCAGGAGGGAGGACTCCGGTGCACCCCTACCCGGCGCTCCAAATGTCAGATTTCGGGTTCCGGCAGACCCTTGAGGTTCGAACACTAGGGTGGGCGCGGAGATATCTCCCCTACCAATCTACGTCCAATCTCCTTGCGTGATCTAAGCTGGAAACAACGAACAACACAAGGGACACGAGGTTTATACTGGTTCGGGCCACCGTTGTGGTGTAATACCCTACTCCAGTGTGTGGTGTGTTGGATTGCCTCAGGGGCTGATGATGAATAGTACAAGGGAAGAACAGCTTCGCGAGAGGTGTTCTTGAGCTGGTGCGATGAACTGCTAGGGCGAGTTCAGTCGCCTCTCTCTCTCTCTCTGCGAGGGCTCTACCAGATTTCTAGATGTCCCTCCGGGGTGTCCTCTCCTCCCTTCTGTGGTGGTTAGCTCTATCTATAGAGGCCCTGGGCCTCTCCCCAAATAATGAGCGGGAAGGGCACCAACAATTGGCCATTTTGAAGGGGAACATATAGTCCAAGTTATCCTGACCAAAGGTGGTCTTCGACTGCCAAAAGCACTGGTGATGACGCCGTCTTGGGCTCCATGGTGACCTCCGTCCTGCCGCTCTGCTGGTCTTGGTCTCGTTGCACCAGAATGGTAACCTTTGCCCGATGCTTTGGCCTGTGCTTGCCCCTTTGCAACAAAAGGGGAAACAAGGACACTACGCAGGCCAATGCCCGCATGGTCTCGATCGTCATGGCTTGCGTCACGGGCTCCTCATGAGGTATCCCTGCTGTCGGCATTCTAGGAACGGGGGTCCCCAGACTTGCCTGCCTGCGACCTGCGGCGTGGCTCAAGGAGGCCCAACATGGCCCATCTTCATCAACAGAAGACTCAAGACCCTCGCGAGGGGCCAAGCCTCGCGGGGCGGACGACATGGCGCATCCTCAGGCACAGCCTCCTCAGGCTGGCTCACGAGGAGGCGGAGAGATCAAGGCGGGGCACCTTGCGAGGTGCCCATGATGCAAGCCATGAAGATCGAGGGTGCCAGGCGGGCGCCAGCGCGCGCAGCGTCCTTCTTTCCTCTTTGTCGCAAAGGGGGCAAGCGCAGCTGCGAAGTACCGAGGCATCAGGCAAAGGTTGCCATTTCGGTGCAAAGAGACCGAGACCAGGAGGACTACAAGATGGAGGTCACCATGGGGCCCAGCACGGCGTCACTACAGAGCCTTTGGCAGGCGAAGACCAACTTTAGTCAGGATAAGTGTACTAGATGTTCCCCTTCGAATTGGCCAATTGTTGGCGCCCTTCCTGCTCAATATTTGGGAAGAGGCCCAGGGCCTTTGCCTATAAATAGGACCAGCCACCCACGTAGCAAAGGGGGTCGTTTCGATCTCAACCAGACGGTCGACAAGTGAGAGAAAAGCAGAGAGAGTGAACGAGAGAGAGAAGGGTGACTGAACTCCTCCTAGCAGTTCATCCCCCCAGACAAGAACAGACCCTCGCGAGGCTGTTCTTCCTTGTATTGTTCACCATCACCAGCCCCAGGAGGCAATCCACCAACCACACACTGGAGTAGGGTATTACACCACAACGGTCGCCCGAACCAGTATAAACCTTGTGTCTCTTGTGCAGCTCTTTTAGTAGTTTAGATCTTTGTGAGGCGGGGAGGTAGAAGGTGTGATCTCCGCGCGCACCCCAGTGTTCGAACCTTAAGGGTCTGCCGGAACCCGTGATCCGACATTTGGCGCGCCAGGTAGGGGTGCGCTGGAATCTTTCCTCCACCACTCCGTTCTCCTCCGACCGTCGCGTCCATGTCCGACGCTCGTCGGGCCCGCGCCGAGCGCCGGGCCGCCATCGCTCCTCGCGTTGCCCAGACGGCCCCCGTTGGTGGGCGTCCTCGTCGTTCCTCATCGCCCGCCGTCAACGCCGCCACCGGCCCGGTGGGGGGGCGAGCAGCAAGCGTCGTCTCGGCATCCATCCGTGCGCCAAGACGGTCGCACCGCTACTCCATCGCTCGCACCAGCCGGTTCTTCGTCCCGCGCGCTCCGCCCACCTTTGGAGGCTCGAGCTGCGCTCCTCGTGGCAAACGAGCTCCTGCGTTACCGCCCCGTCGACGACGTCTATGAAGAGTGGCTTCACCGCGTCGCTGAGCTTGTCCGCGTCGCAGGGGGCTCTTCCGCGCCGTCCGTTCCTCTGCGCCACATCCCGCCCCGCGCGGGCAACGAAGCTCTAGAGGCGCACCAGCCGCCTCCTCTCCAAGAAGATGCCATGGCTCCAAGACGCATGGCCCCTGGGCGGAACCCGCTCCATCAGGTGCCAGCACAACAAGAACGGAGCTGCCAAGAAGTCCCTCGCCCGCAAGGAGCTGCCAGGGCGCTCCCTGCTCCGGCATGCCGTGACCCTGCTCCAGCTCCGGCACGCCAAGACCCCGCTCTGCTCCTAGCTGCAGCGCGTGGGGACCCTCAAGACCAAGCTCTCCACCAGCCGAAGCCTTTTGTGGCGACCGCAGGCTGCCGCGGCTACACCACCGAGCTGCGTAGCGTTGCGTGGCCCGGCAAGTTCAAGCCAGACCTGCCTCCTCGCTACGACGGCACAACTGATCCCATAGAGTTCCTCCAGCTCTATGAGCTGGGCATCGAGGCTGCCAGCGGGGATGAAAAGGTCATGGCGAACTGGTTCCCCATGGCGCTCAAGGAAGGAGCTCGAACCTGGCTCCTGAAACTGGCTCCGGGCACCATTTCCTCCTGGGACCAGATGCGCACCTGCTTCATCGCCAACTTCCAAGGTACTCACGACCGGCCACCCGCCGTGAGCGACATGCGCCGTATCAAGCGACAACCCGGAGAGACCCTGCAAAAGTACATCCAGCGCTTCAACAGCGCGCGCCTCAAGATCCCCAAGGTGTCTGAGGAGGCCATCATCTCGGCCTTCTCCGATGGTGTGCGCGACGTCAAGATGAAGGAGGAGCTGGTGATGCATGAAGACCTCTGCACCTCCCTGGAGCTGTTCAACTTGGCGAACAAGTGCGCCAGGGCTGAGGAGGGACGTCTCTCCCTCCTCGAGCTGCCTGCCGCGGATCCAGAAGAGAAGAAGCCCAAGGCCAAGGACATGAAGCGCAAGGGGGCTGCCGTACTCACCGCATAACCAGACACCAAGCGGGGCAAGGATCTACCCGAACCCTCCTGGGGCAGCCGGTACTGTGTGTACCATGACCTCCACACCCACAACACCAACGAATGTCAAGAACTTCGCGCCGTGCGAGAAGGAAGGATCCGCCGTCGCCCTGACCGTGCTGACCGGGGCTACGGTCGAGGAGGAAGAAACCCAGGACGCTGGGAAGATCGCGGCCCGCGCCAGGGGTGGCGCGACCAACCTCGTGAGGACCGCTGGCGGGACCTGCCTCGCGAGGGGGATTGGAGGGATCAGCCTCGTGAGGATCGCCCTCATGGCAACGCAGGCCTACCTCCGCTGCTGCCTCAGCCAAGGTGGAACGAAGACCGCCATCAAGACGAGGGGGCTGGGGGCTTCCAGGAGCCACGCGCAATCGCCTGCATCCTGGGCGGAGCTCAAGCCCCAGCCTCTCAATGTATCTTCAAGCAGTTTGCCCGCGAAGCGAATGCAGTTCTCCCCAAGCTCGAAGCAACGCGCCCCCTCAGGTGGTCGGCGTGCGCCATCACATTCAGCTCAGCAGACTAGCTCAAGTGCGCGGCCACGGTCGGAGTCCTCCCGATGCTTTGCTCCCCAGTCATCAGCAACGTGCTGGTCACCAAGACCCTCATCGACGGAGGGGCAGGGCTTAGCATCCTGTTCGTGGAAACATTCAACAAACTCCAGGTGCCCTATGACCAGCTTCAGCCAACCAAGCCTTTCTCCGGAGTCACCGACGGTTCCACAGTCCCGATCGGGCAGGTCCGCCTCCCTGCCACCTTCGGGGCCCGCAGCAACTACCGCACCGAGCTCATCGACTTCGACGTCGCCCGCATCCGCCTGCCGTACAACGCCATCCTCGGATACCCAGCGCTGGCCAAGTTCATGGCCGTGACTCACCACGGCTACAACGTCCTCAAGATGCCAGGAAGTGGCAGCGTCATCACGGTGCCCTGTGAAGAGAAGGATGCAGTGTGTTACCTGGAGCGAGCCTATCAGGCCGCGTCGCTAGAAGATCCAAATCGCGGAAGCAGGAGGCTTCCTGAGACCACCCCCAAGAAGAAGAAGACGTCGTCAGGCTCAGCCCCTCAGGAGGCAGGCCCTTCAGGGCCCGTGTCTGCCCAGGGGGACCTCCCTTCTATCGCATAGGAAAGCGCGCCCGACGCCCTCCTCAGACAGGGCTCGGGGGCTCTCACCTGGAGGAGCACCGACCTAGCCAGGGTCACGAGGGAGGCGCTTGGGCACCATGTGGAGGCGTGCTTCGAAGCACGTTTCCCCCAAGAAGGAACCAGGCAAGGAAGGTCAGACCAGCAGGAGTTCGTTGACAAGGCCATTCAAGAACTACAAGAGTCAAGGATCATGAGAGGTTGCCACCGTCTACCAGCTGTGGCCCCACATCCAGGCGAGGATGGTGGGCTGCGCATCTGCGTCGACGTACCAGGGCTCAATCAGATCGCCACGACGGAGCGTCTCTGGCCCTCGCGAGTGGGGCGCTGTGGGGGTCCACCCCACAGCTATGTTCGCATGCCTTGCGGCCTGCCGAGCATGGCTGCGGCGTACCAGCGCCTCATGAGGGGCATCATGGAGGCTCAGGAAGACAGGCGTTCCGTGGCCCTGGCGGAGATGAAGGCAGCTCGCGAGGAGCCACCAGTGCCTGCGGAGCCTCCCGAGGCCCCGGGGCCTGGGGGCTCGTGAGGATCAGCTTCCGCAGCCCACCGAGTCTGCTGCACCAACGCCACTTCGCCGATGACATCCTCAGGTGACATCTTTCAAGCTTCATTCCCAGCTGGGAGCACCCTCCCAGGGTTGCATCACTCCCAGGCCGCGTGGGTCCATCCCTGCGGCATGTATCCCCTTTTATTTTTCGGTCGTTAGTTTGCCTCGTTGGGGGCGCCCCTCGGGCTGCATCATCCCCAAGCCGCTCAGGCTAGGCCCAGCGGCGTGTATCTCCCTCGCGTTTATTTCCAACTATGAATTCGCCTATCACGCTTGATTACTTGATGTCTGTCTGCGGCATCCCTTCTTGTCCATGTCGGCCACTTGCACGTTAAAGGGGGGGTGCCTGAGCATCGCGACTCAGGGCTCTTACTGGCTCTCCAGCCCTCACCCTCTGGCATTGTCCACGGCATCGCGACCTGGCATACCAGCGACGGCTGAGACAAGCTTGACGGCCGGGACCCGAGGACGTAGAGTACCGACATCTAACCAAATTTTGCGGGGACACATCTCAAGATACGGCCCAGTGCCAGGCGCAACCCGCCTAGAGGTAGGGCCTCGTGAGTCCCGCGCTGGCTCATGGGTGCCCATATACACCTCACCTAGTGCTACCGTGCCGGCCACGTGTCAGGGCGGGGCTGTACACGCCCCGGGGGCTCCTCCCGGAGGGGAGCCCCATCCCACGTACCAGTGGAAGCACCATGCTCCGCGCTGGCTGACGACACTGCCGAGGAGCGGCTATGCCCGTACACATACGGAAGCGCTATGCTCCGCGCTGGTGATAAACAACTGGGGGTGGCCTCTGGGCCGCATTAACCTCAGGGAGCCTGTAGCTCAGTGGATGGCCTCATCGCAACGCCACCCCTCGAGAGTGCCACGCGAGGGGGCTAGGCACGGGGGCTACGACTGGGTCACGCCCAGACGTACGCCGCCCAGCTAGGCCCCTCGGGCCTGGTTCGTCGCGTGTCTCTCCCTGAGTGGAGCCAAGGTATGAAGGCCGTTTGCGCGTCAAGGGGGACCCCTGAGCATCGCGACTCAGGGGCCTAACTGGTCCCGTAGCCCCTCACTCCTTAGTTCCGAAAGGCTATGCTGGGTGAGGTACGCGCGGGGCCGGGCTCTGCAGACGTAGAACGGTAGCCCCGCTTACATTGCACCTCATCACCCACTATTTGCGCGTCAAGGGGGGCTCCTGAGCATCGCGACTCAAGAGCCTAACTGGCTCCGTAGCCCCTCACTCCTTAGTTCCGAAAGGCTATGCTGGTTGAGGTACGCACGGAGCCGGGCTCTACAGACATAGAATGGAAGATACACCTACATCGCGCCTCCCTACTTGTTGTTCGCACGCCAAGGGGGACTCCTGAGCATCACGACTCAGGAGCCTAACTTGTCACGTAGCCCCTCACTCCTTTGGCCCCGTCCTGGTTTCCAGTCGGGGCTAATGCTGGGTGAGGCACGCGCGGGGCCGGGCTCTGCCGGCATAGAACACAAGCAAGTAGGGAAGAAAAACATAAAATTCAAGGAATTTAAAAGCAAATATTACAACCCATACTGTCGTCTCAGTACCAAACGCAAGTTTAAATGCCTCCCCGAGGCGTGATGCATGTGCAGGAATTGAAAGAAGAACAGGGATGGAACGGAGTCACTTGTCGGCGGTGAAGCTGTGCGGAGTGGCTTCGCCTCGTGGAGCTGCAGGGTCGGCAGCGCCTTGCTTTGGCTTGGTGCTGAAGGCCTGGAACTTCCCCAGCAGCGCCTCCGCGCGCCCCTTCACGGCTTCGACAGCGGCGGCAGCACCCTCGCCGCTCACCGGTTCCAGCAGGCCGTCGAGGTCGGCGTTGGGATCACGAAGGTAGATGTGGGCAAAGACCCGCGTCAGCGCAGCAGAAGACAGGACGCGCACCTCGGCCTCGGCCGTGGGGCCGATGCCAAGGGCGACGTCCCCAAGGGCCTTAACCAGGAAAGGAAGCAGCTTGGCGGGGCCGTCACCATCACCGGCTAGCGGGCTGTCCAGGCCACTGTCGTAAAGCGTCTTCAGTGAAGCGCGGGCATCTTTCTCCATGTCCACGAAGGCCACGCGATCCTCGGCAAGAACCTTGGCCTTGCTGTCCAGCTCGACCCTCGTCGCCTCCAGCTCCTCCCCCAGCGCACTTAGACGGTCGCGGCGCTTCTTGAGCTTGGCCTCCCGGCCCTCGATGGCCGCCTCACGAGCCTTCATGCCTTCTTCTTGTTCCTGGCGAAGACGAACCTCCTTCGCGAGCTGGTCCCGCAGGCCTTGTAGCTCGTCCTCCAGCGCCTTGCAACGACCGTGGACTTCAACCACCTCTCCCAGGGCCGCGTCTCGGGTAGCTTCGCCTCGAGGGTGGCCTCCCTCTCTCCATCACAGGTCGTTGAGGCCTGAACCAACGCCGCCCGAATTGAAGCATCAGAACGAATCCACCCCGAAGCAAGTTCCAGGCGCCCAGCCACTAGGCGAGGGTCGGCGCCGAGAAGATCCTGCCGCAGCCGGTCCAGTTCAGCAACGGCACGCTCCAAGATGGAAGAAGGAGGCGGAGAAACATCGGTGCGCCCCAAGACAACAGGAGGAGTTGGGGAAGCAACGGTCGGTGGAACAGGAGGAGAAAGTAGCGGCGGCGAGGCCGCAGTGTCCCGAAGCGGAGTCCGCTGCGCCTCCACAGCCGTAGCAGCGGCGCCAGACGAGGGCGCCTCGGGAGTCGTTCGAGCCATGGGGGCTAGGCTCGCCCCAGCCAGCTCAGCCAAGCCTCGCAAGGATGAGCGGGCAGGAGAGGCCCGCGCGTCACGATCTCCCTCCCCTGCAGGCGGAGGTGTCGCCGCAGATGTGGCCTCGGGGGCTCCCTTCGGCTTCTTCGCCGCTGGCGCCAGCCTATTCAAGAGAAGCATTCATCAAGCCTCATCCGCAGAACGAGAAACAAAAGATCAAGGGTCAAGCACTTACGGGTCGTCGCCAGAAAGCTCTAGCTGCCTCCGGCCATACTTGAAGCCTGAGAGCCGGTTGGAGGGGTCGACCTCAGAAGCAGAAGGCGCGCCCATGGTTCGCCCCGGAGTCAGGACGGACCCGCGGGGGATCGACCCGGTCCTGTCCTTCTTCGGGATCGAGGGTGAGCTCCCGCTACCCAGCACATCATTGTCATCATCATCATCATCATCATCGCTTAGTGAAAGGCGGAGAGTACGGGACCTGCGCCGGGGGAGGGGATCCCTCGACTCTCCATCGGTCGCCCCAGAGTCGGGCCCCTCTCCCCGCTCCTCTTCGTCCTCCTCCTTGCTGGAGTCACCGGAGGGCACATCCACCGGTCCTTCGAGAGCCGCCACGGGCACGAGCCCGTCCCTGTTAAAAACAGGCATGGACTTCACTACCCGCTCCCAGTCGTCGCGAACGAACAAGGGCTCGGGAGCGCCCTCCAACCTTGCCACCTCGCCCCCAACCAGAGATTGGAGAACCGCGGTCACATCCTCTTCGCCAACAGCCACGGGGCTCGTATGAGGCCTCCACATTGGAGGAGAGTACCACCGGAGTGGGGCCAGCTGGTGCTCCAGGAACTCCTTCAGCAGCGACGCACCGGTCAACTTCGCCGCCCCCGTGCTGACCGGCCTCAGGTCCGCGTCCATCTTCTCCAACACCAGTTTCGCGTGGGGGTCCATGAGCTCCGCTCGGCACCAGTCGCTCGAGCTCGCGGGCTGCTCCGTGGGCAGGATCAGCCGAGGGTGGATGCACCCAGCATCCACCAAGACCCACTTGCTCCTGAAGCCCTCAATCCTCTTCCCGGGATTCGAGGTGGCAATGGTTCCGCCATACGCAACGAAGCCCGCGCACGCGGAAGGGGAATTGCGAGAGACCCAGAGGGAGAAGTAGTGGCGCAGCAAGGCCACCGAGGGTTGCACCCCTACATGAGCCTCGCAGTAATAAGCGAATATCGCCAGGAGAAGGACAGAGTTGGGGTGGAGATGCAGAGCCTGCAAGTTGTAATGGCGGACGACAGAGAAGAAGAACTCGGAGAAGGGAGGCACCAGGCCCGCAGCAATGGAGCTTGCAAAGAGAGGATAAAAGGTGCTCCCTCAGTCCTCAGGGGTGGCGGAGCCGGCCTTGAATACCTTCGTCCCGTTGATGCCCTACGCCGCCGCCATCCGGCGCAGCCGAGCAAGGCCCGCCTCGGACACGCTTGGCAAGTCTAGAGCGGGCGAGTACCAAGCTTCGGCCGGAGACCGACGAGGCGCCATGGCTTCCTAGGTCACGCAACCGAACTAGATCTGGAAATTTGAAGGAAGAAAGGGGAGGCGCAAGAAAGGGGATCTGAGCAACAGCCAGAGAAAGCAAAAGGCAAAGTATGGGCAGATGCCGCTCCTTTATCTACCTGCGCGGTTGCTGAAGCACTTGCGTCCCATCAACCGCCACGCGACGCCCAAGACCGCAGGCTGTTAGGGCCCGCGGCGTGTCGCCATTGCCCTTTCGCCTCTCGGCACGGCCAAGTCCACGCGCGCCTTGGGCCCGGGGGCTACTGTCGGTGTTCTGGGAACGGGGTTCCCCAGACTTGCCTGCCTGCGGCCTGCGGCGTGGCTCATGGAGGCCCAGCATGGCCCATCTTCATCAACACAAGACTCAAGACCCTCGCGAGGGGCCAAGCCTTGCGGGGCGGACGACATGGTGCATCCTCAGGCGCAGCCTCCTCAGGCTGGCTCGCGAGGAGGCGGAAAGATCAAGGCGGGGCACCTCGCGAGGTGACCATGACGCAAGCCATGACCATCGAGGGTGCCAGGAGGGCGCCAGCGCGCGCAGCGTCCTTCTTTCCTCTTTGGTGCAAAGGGGGCAAGCGCAGCCGCGGAGTACCGAGGCATCAGGCAAAGGTTGCCATTTCGGTGCAACGAGACCAAGACCAGGAGGACTACGAGACGGAGGTCACCATGGGGCCCAACACGGCGTCACTACAGAGCCTTTGGTAGGCGAAGACCAACTTTAGTCAGGATAAGTGTACTAGATGTTCCCCTTCGAATTGGCCAATTGTTGGCGCCCTTCCCGCTCAATATTTGGGAAGAGGCCCAGGGCCTTTTCCTATAAATAGGACCGGCCACCCACGTAGCAAAGGGGGTCGGTTCGATCTCAACCAGACGGTCGACAAGTGAGAGAAAAGCAGAGAGAGTGAACAAGAGAGAGAGAAGGGTGACTGAACTCCTCCTAGCAGTTCATCCCCCCAGCGAAGAAGAGACCCTCGCGAGGCTGTTCTTCCTTGTATTGTTCACCATCACCAGCCCCAGGAGGCAATCCACCAACCACACACTGGAGTAGGGTATTACACCACAACGGTGGCCTGAACCAGTATAAACCTTGTGTCTCTTGTGCAGTTCTTTTAGTAGTTTAGATCTTTGTGAGGCCGGGAGGTAGAAGGTGTGATCTCCGTGCGCACCCCAGTGTTCGAACCTTAAGGGTCTGCCGGAACCCATGATCCGACACCTGCCTTGATCTCTCCGCCTCCTGGTGAGCCTGCCTGATGAGGCTGCTTCAGAGGAAGCTTTTTGTCGTTCGCCCCGCGAGGCTTGGCCCCTCGCGAGGGTCTTGAGCTTGAGCTGATGAAGATGGGCCGCGCTGGGCCCCCACTTGAGCCACGGCGCAGGCCGCAGGCAGGCAAGTCTGGGGACCCCCTTTCCCAGAACACCGACAAAATCATCCACCAGCTCAAACCCGAGTTCTAGCTCATCTTGCTGCCATTTTCGATCTCCTTGTTCAAAGCTCCATTCACAAAACTGCTTTGGGGGATTGTTCCTTGGTATGTGACTCCTCCAATGTTCCAATTAGTTTTTGTTCTAGTGCTTTATTTATTGCAAATTTTTATTTCTTAGGTGACCCGGTTCTTGAGCTTGCATGTCAAATTTATGTGCTCAAAAGTAGTTTTAATGCATGATATGGCCTCTAGGCACTTGTAGGAGTAGTTGCTACCAATCTTGTTGAGTTTGGTTCACTTTTATTTTGAGTCACTAAAAATTTCAAAAAAATTTCAGAGGAAGAAATATGTTTAGGAAAATATACCAAGGTGGTTCCTCAAGGAAGCAAGGACCCCGGCCCGCGATACATGAGCTAGACTATGAACTACCAAGAGAAGCTCAAGTGCGGCCTTGTGAATGGCCGTCAGAAGATTTTATGGTCCAAGCAGGAATTAAGGAGGAATTTGACGCGTATGTGTGTAATTCTGAACTTGAGGGCTTCGTGTCAGATAAGTGCCCCCAATATTATCACCCAACCGATTCCTTTGTGAAAAGGTTTAAATTTACATCATCACACAATTCTCACACTGTCCTATTTGATCTTTATCATAAATCTTATGCTGTGGGGTGTAAGCCCTTTAGTCTTCATGGTCAAAAAAAATCTTATACCATGGACTTAGAAGACTTTAACACTGCTTGTAAACTCCCACACTGGGGCAATGTTAGTGAACCTCACAAATCTGAATATAAAGACTTTCTTGCTAGTATCACTGTGGGGGAATCTAGAGAAATCACACAAGCTACCATAGGGAGCATTCATTTCCCTTCCATACATTATTTTGCTCTCTTCATTGGTAGATGCATTAACGGTAAAGATGAGGCTTGTCACATGTGCGCTCCAGATCTTAGTGTCCTCAAGAGTGTTGTATTAGGTGATAAACAATATAACTTGGGGGCTATAGTTGCGTGTAGGTTGCATCTTAATAGTTTAAGTGGAGACTTGTTTGGTGGAATTTATGCAACTCGTGTAGCTAATTTTCTTGAGATACCCATACGTGGAAATGATATTGAGTTACCTCCTGCTTATCTCGATTATAATGCTATGGTTCGTCATCAGTTTGTGGAGAGAATGCATAGTTCCTCCAGTACCGACTAATCTTTGACAGACGGCGCACCGTCCATGTTGCTCTCCCTGCTCCTGCTTTCTTTGACTTCCAAACAAAAGGGAGATATGTTATAACTAGGGAGGAGGCAAACGAGTACGAGAGGGGGAAGGAGTCAGCTCGCCTCCAAGCTGTAGCTCTTCAGGCAGTAGCTGTTGTATCTCATTATGACCCCAGCTTCAGCTTCGGATATCCACCATGCCAGCCATGGCCATAGACCAACTTAGGCCAAAAGCCTAAGCTTGGGGGAGTACGTATTTCTCACCTACATTAGATTCATGTTCACACACACATGCCAGTTGTCGATGCTCATACTTTTTCATTGTATCATCCATGCTAGTTTATTTTCTGTTTTAGGCTTTCTTCTTGTGTGTTTGAAAAACCTTAAGAAAAATCAAAAAAATTAGTTAGAGCTTTTAGCTAGTTTACTTTCCATGCGTGCAGTAGTAATAATTAAAAGAAAACCCAAAAAGATTTCTCGTCCTTCTTTTGTATGTTGGGAGCTTTCCTGTGTAAATAGTTTTGTTTCTTTTCTTTCCTTTGGGGGTCGAGAGGAGAAGACCATGATGAAAATGTTGAAGTGGCTCTCATATGCATTATTGTTGATTTAACCAAGAGCCCATATTACCTTGTCTTCTCCCTTGTATTGAATGCTTACAGATTCCAGCTTAGTCCAATGCACGTGCACTATTATTATTATCCACACCGTTCGGTTGTGCAAGTGAAAGGCAATAATGACGATATATGATGGACTGATTGAGATGAGAGAAGCTGGTATGAACTCGACCTCTCTTGTTTTCGTAAATATGATTAGTTTATCGTTTCTGATTCAGCCTATTATGAATGAAACATGTTTGCAATGACAATTAGAGATTATAGTTGCTCATGCCATGCTTAAGTAGCTAGGAGTTCATAATGGTTTACCTTGCGTGCCAACATGCTATTAAAATGGTTGTGACGTGGTATGATAGGGTGGTATCCTCCTTTGAACGATTCCGGTGGCTTGACTTGGCACATGTTCACACACGTAGTTGAAACAAAATCAACATAGCCTCCACGATATTTTTGTTCACGGTGAATTATGTCCTACTCATGCTTGCATTCAATGTTGATTAATTTTAATGCATGTTCATGACTGTTTTCGCTCTCTAGCTGCTCGCTTCCCAGTCTCTTTCTAGCCTTCACTTGTACTAAGCGGGAATACTGCTTGTGCATCCAACTCCATAAACCCCAAAGTTATTCCATATGAGTCCACCATACCTTCCTATATGCGGTATCTACCTGCCGGTCCAAGTAAATTTGTATGTGCCAAACTCTAAACCTTGAAATGAATTTTTTTTTGTATGCTCGAATAGCTCATGCATCAACTAGGGCTATCTATATCTTCCATGCTAGGCGGGTTATTCTCAAGAGTAGTGGACTCCGCTCCTCACTCATGATAAAATGGCTGGTCACCAGGATGCCCAGTCCCATGCTCAAATCAAATCAAAATAATTGCAAACAAAACTCCCCCAGGATTGTTGTTAGTTGGAGGCACCCGTTGTTTCGGACAAGCCATGGATTGATGTTTGTTGGTGGTAGGGGGAGTATAAACTTTACCATTCTGCTTGGGAACCACCTATAATCAGTGTAGCATGGAAGATATCGAGATCTCTTGGTTGTTATGTTGACAATGAAAGTATACCACTCAAAATATTATTCATCTCTATTTCAAAACCGAGCTCTGGCACCTCTACAAATCCCTTCTCCCCTCTGCGAAGGACCTATCTATTTACTTTTATGTTGAGTCATTTGCATGCATTACGATTAGTTTACATTGAGTATGACTGTGACTAGATCTCTTTTACCATGAATTACAATTTCTAGTAAGTCCTTGATCTTCATGGGTGCTCTGCATTTATGTTTTGTGGTCTCAGAAAGGGTTAGCGAGATACCATCTTGTTATATCATATTATGATTGCTTTGAGAAAGTGTTATCATCCAAGATTTACTATTATTGCTCGCTAGTTGATTATGCCATTGATATGGGTAAACATGAGACATAAATGTTATTGTGAATATGGTTAGTTCATAATCTTTGCTGAAAACTTGAATGTTGGCTTTACATATTTACAACAACAAGAGCAAATAGAGTTTGTAAAAGTTTTTCTTTATCACTTTCAGTTTGTCAACTGAATTGCTTGAGGACAAGAAAAGGTTTAAGCTTGGGGGAGTTGATACGTCTCCATCGTATGTACTTTTCCGAACACTTTTGCCCTTGTTTTGGACTCTAACTTGCATGATTTCAATGGAACTAACCCGGACTGACGCTGTTTTCAGCAGAATTGCCATGGTGTTATTTTTTGTGCAGAAATAAAAGTTCTCGGAATGACCCGAAAATCAACAGAGAATATTTTTGGAATATATAAAAAATATTGGTGAAAGAATCAAGGCCAGGGGGCCCACACCCTGTCCACGAGGGTGGGGGCGCGCCCCCTACCTCGTGGCCCCCCTCGTGCTCCACCGACCTCAACTCCAACTCTATATATTCACGTTCGAGGAGAAAAAAATCAGAGAGAAGGATTCATCGCGTTTTACGATACGGAGCCGCCGCCAAGCCCTAATCTCTCTCGGGAGGGCTGATCTGGAATTCGTTCGGGGCTCCGGAGAGGGGAATCCGTCGCCATCGTCATCATGAACCTTCCTCCATCACCAATTTCATGATGCTCACCACCGTCCGTGAGTAATTCCATCATAGGCTTGCTGGACGGTGATGGGTTGGATGAGATTTATCATGTAATCAAGTTAGTTTTGACAGGGTTTGATCCCTAGTACCGATTATGTTCTGAGATTGATGTTGCTACGACTTTGCTATGCTTAATGCTTGTCACTCGGGCCCGAGTGCCATGATTTCAGATCTGAACCTATTATGTTTTCATGAATATATGTGAGTTCTTGATCCTATCTTGCAAGTTTATAGTCACCTATTATGTGTTATGATCCGTTAACCCTGAAGTGACAATAATCAGGATACTCACCGGTGATGACCATAGTTTGAGGAGGTCATGCATTCACTAAGTGTTAATGCTTTGGTCTGGTACTCTATTAAAAGGAGGCCTTAGTATCCCTTAGTTTCCAATAGGACCCCGCTACCATGGGAGGGTAGGACAAAACATGTCATGCAAGTTCTTTTCCATAAGCGTGTATGACTATATTCGGAATACATGCCTACATTACATTGATGAACTGGAGCTAGTTCTGTGTCACGCCTATGTTATAACTGTTGCATGAGGAATTGCATCCGACATAATTATCCAGCACTGATCCATTGCCTACGAGCTTTCAACATATTGATCTTTGCTTAGTTACTTCTCCGTTGCTACTGTTACAATTACTACGAAACCAATACTATTACCTTTGCCACTCTTACCGCTACTATCATATTACTTTGCTACTAAATACTTTGTTGTAGATATTAAGTCTTTCTGGTGCGGTTGAATTGACAACTAACTATTAATACTTGAGAATATTTGTTTGGCTCCCCTTGTGTCGAATCAATAAATTTGGGTTGAATACTCTACCCTCGAAACTATTACGATCCCCTATAGTTGTGGGTTATCAACCACCACCCGAGGTATGTTGTTCCATCTTAGAGAAGCTTTACCCCAAGTCATGGGTCAAAGCAACTCAACAAGATGCAAATACATCAAATACTTAAAAGTAAAATGGTACCCCATTTTGAGCTTAAACGATGAGTATGACCTATGATTAAGTGTTCTCACTTGACTCCTCAGTCAATATACTCTAACATAGGTGACTTTGTTGCTGACCAGTTCTAGATGAAGTTCTCTAGTGTTTCTCTGTATTCTTGCATTTGTCTCTTGCATGTTTGTTTCCTTTCTATTAAAAAACTTCATCTAGATTTCTTTTCTTTTTCTTTGTGTTGTTCCGCATTCCTTGCATCAAACTCATTGCAAATCCTTCAGTTAATTCCTTGCAAATATTTGTGGGATCTTTATTTGCCTAGTGAGTGGAGGTGACATAATGTTGTCACTATGTTGAACTCGGACGCACCGAATTGCTACTTTCGGTCAAACCAAACAATCTCGGTGCCACCGAAGAATACAACTCGGTGCTACCGATTTCAGTGTTGAGAAGACAATTTGCCACTTGCATCCTATTTCTTTACTCCATCTCCACTCGATGATTCTTGTCCTCTACCAGCATCACACCATATATGCTACTTTGCTCTATGACTCAAGGACCAAACCTATTTTGACTCACAATCCAGAAGATCCCTTCTTGGAAATTGATATCAAAGGGGGAGAGAGAGATCACATCAAAGCTTACTCACTTAAAAAGGGGTAGAACTTCAAAGGGGGAGAATGCTTAATTGCATCAAACAGAGAGAGAGACCCCAGATGCTTGGTATTCAAGAGGAGAGAAGTGTAACGCCCTTGATGCGGCTATATCTCCCACGTGTCGAAGCACAACTTAGAGGCATAACCTCATTGAAAGCAATGTCGCAAGTGAGGTAATCTTCGCAAACAACCCATGTAATACAATAAGGGAAAAGATACGTAGTTGGCTTACAATCACCACTTCACACAAATAGAGGAATAAAGCATTACATCATCCAGATACAATTAGGGTCCGACTACGGAACCAAAATAAAAGAAGACTACCCCAAATGCTACACAGATCCCCGATCGACCCCAACTGGGCTCCACTACTGATCAACTAGAACGAAACCACACAAAGGACAAGATCTTCATCGAGCTCCTCCTTGAGCTTGGTTGCGTCATCTGCATGGACTCATCGGCACCTGCAAGCTGGTTTTGGAAGTATCTCTGGGTCACGGGGACTCAGCAATCTCACACCCTCGCGATCAAGACTATTTAAGCTTATGGGTAGGGAAAAGGTATGAGGTGGAGCTGCAGGAAGCGACTAGCATATATGGTGGTTAACCTATTCGCAAAAGAGAGCGAGAAGAGAAGGCAAATGCACGGTCGAACAACTATGATCAAGAAGTGATCCTAGAACAACCTACGTCAAGCATAACTCCAACACCGTGTTCACTTCCCGGACTCCGCCGAAAGAGACCATCACGGTTACACACGCGGTTGATGTATTTTAATTAAGGTCAACTTTAGGTTTTCTACAACCGGACGTTAACAAATTCCCATCTGCCCATAACCGCGGGCACGGCTTTCAAAAGTTCAAATCCCTGCAGGGGTGTCCCAACTTAGCCCATCACAAGCTCTCATGGTCCATGAAGGATATTCCTTCTAGCGGGAAGACCCAATCAGACTCGGAATCCCGGTTACAAGACATTTCGACAATGGTAAAAAAAGACCAGCAAAGCCACCCAGATGTGCCAACAAATCCCGATAGGAGCTGGACATATCTCATTCTCAGGGCACACCGGATGAGCCAGACATCGGGTGGGCCAGCCAGAGTTGCCCCTGGTAGCTCCGGACATCGCTCAGGTTGGACCAACACTCAGAGGAGCACTGGCCCGGGGGTTTAATAAAGATGACCCTTGGGCTGGCCTAACCCAAGGGAAAAAAGGCTAGGTGGCAAATGGTAAAACCAATGTTGGGCCTTGCTGAAGGAGTTTTATTGAAAGCGAACTATCAAGGGGTTCCCATTATACCCAACCGCGTAAGGAACGCAAAATCCGGGAACATAACACCGATATGACGGAAACTAGGGCGGCAAAAGTGGAACAAAACACCAGGCATAAGGCCGAGCCTTCCACCCTTTACCAAGTATATAGATGCATTAATTAAATAAGAGATATTGTGATATCCCAACAAATAAACATGTTCCAACAAGGAACAACATCTCCATGTTCCAACAAGGAACAAACTTCAATCTTCACCTGCAACTAACAACGCTGTAAGAGGGGCTGAGCAAAGCGGTAACATACCCAAACAACGGTTTGCTAGGACAAGGTGGGTTAGAGGCTTGGTTCAACAATATGGGAGGCATGGTAAGTAAGTGGTAGGTATCACAGCATAGGCATAGCAAAAGAGCGAGCAACTAGCAAGCAAGGATAGAAGTGATTTCGAGGGTATGGTCATATTGCCTGAAGTCCCGCAAGGAAGAAGAACAAGTCAATGAAGAAGACAAATGGATGTAGTCGAACGAATCCTCACAACACGACGTTACCGGATCCAACCCGAAGAAGCAAACACCGAAAGAAGCACACAACATAGTAAACAACCAACACATGAACATGGTATGATATGCGGGATGCGGTATGCGATGCATATGCATGATTTGACAAGGAATGATTGGACCTGGCCTCAACATGGAAATCCAAGAGTGGCACTAGAAAGATGAGATGATTTCGGTTGAAACTGATATAAAGATCGCCGGAATTGGATGCACGGTTTGGAAATGGCAAGCAAAACAAATATGGCACCGGTTTGTGATAAACAGCAAGTAGCCATCTAAATGCAACAAGTTAAATATGCTACAGCACTCAAACATGACAACAAAATACATGGCAGGGATCCACTCATGATGCTTGACAAAAGATGAACAATGAGCTACGGCTAATTCATACACTAACAGGTTCAAACAAGCATGGCAAAAGAGCAATTGGTAAACATGTTTCACACTTAGTGAAATTAACACAAGCCTGAAATTTCAGATCAGGTAGCACACTTTGGAGCAAGAAAACTATATGCTACAGGAACTTAACATGGCAAGGCAAGGCATGGCATGGAGCTACTCAAAGAGCTTAACAAGAGTCCCTTAGTGACCTTGAGCCAAAAGGGACCAGAACATGCAATTGCAAGCATGTGAACATGGCAAAAACATAAACACATCTCAAACTTCGTGAAAAACTGGAGCATGCAAATCTGTTAACGAGTAGGCATGTTTACGAGCTCGATGCACTCACTATAGAGAAAGGCATGAAAAACTAAGCATACACCCATCAAGTATACATATTATATAAGCTAGACATGGCAAGAACAACAACATATCATGCATGGATCAACAACAACATCCTCGGCAAAATCGCTAACAAGTAGACAATTTTCCCAGATTCATGAAATAGCAAAAGTAGAGCTCGATTGACTCAAGCTAGGGTGCTCCATAATTGCAAAAAAGACATGGATGTATAGAGCACCACAAGATTAACAAATCATCCTTACTGATCATCCTCAAAAGAGGCACGGATCACTAGGAAACAACATGAACATATGGCATACTGATAAAAACAGATAAAGGACTTAGTGGAATTGCTAAGTCCCTGAAATCAGCATTAACGAATGCACCACTTTGCAAGCTTGTGCTAGTCACCACACACATCACAAAAATACATGGATAGCACCTCTTGAAAGATGGCAAAGCATATGACAAAACACATGTAGAGCTCAGGGGCATATCATGCACACATTAATCATGGCAAAAATGACAAATAGCTATTTGATGCAGCAAATCTGACAATTAACTCAAATAGCACTCTTCCAACAGCATTTCGGGCGTCAAGGTGATCTCAAATGAAAATGACCCACTGAGATGAAATGATGTACTCTCTGAGACGAACATTTTGGTATGCTACACGCGCAAATCGGAGCTACGGATGCGGAGTTACAACATGATGAACAAGGGCATTTGAATCTGGAAATCGGGGACTGAGCCGAAATTATACCTCCGAGAACAGATCTAGGGTTATGACCCGGGTGCACGCAGATCGAGGCGGAGCCGGATCCTCGTCGGAGCAGTGGCTTGGGCGCCAGAGTAGGGGGGAGAGGCGGCGCGGGGGAGGTGGAGCTCGTCGCCGGCTCGGGGCGGCGACCGGAGAGGAGTGGAGGTGGTGGCCTAGCGCGGTCGCCGGCGAGGCAAGCCGCGTTGGCCGGAGCAAATGGTGGCGGAGACGAGCGCGGTGGCGGCGGAGCTCGGCACCGGCGCAGTGTCGGACAGCGTGCAACGCCGGCGGATGGGCGGCGGCGAGGCGCCTTGGGCGCGGAAGACAGGCGGCGGCAGATCCCGGCCCGGTTCGGCTCCGCGCGGGCCGGATCTGGGCCGGCGGGCTTGGCGGCGGGAGGAGAGAGAAGGCGGCGACAGGTGGCGCCTTCCGGTAGGTGGCGGCGGTTGTGTCCGGCCGGACCAAACCTGTCCGGCCGCGCGGATGTGCGGGGAGCTAGGGTTAGGGTGCGAATGACCCGGGATTTTCAGGGAGGAGACATTTTTATAGGTAGGAGGAGCTAGGAGAGTCCAAATGAGGTGCGGCTTTCGGCCACGCGATCATGATCGAACGACCGAGATGATGGAGAGGTCTTAGGTGGGTTTTGGGCCACTTTGGAGGGGTGTTGGGCTGCAACACACACGAGGCCTTTTCGGTCCCTCGGTTAACCGTTGGAGTATCAAACGAAGTCCAAATGATACGAAACTTGACAGGTGGTCTACCAGTAGTAAACCAAGGCCGCTTGGCAAGTCTCGGTCCAATCCAGAAACATTTAACACCCGCACATGAAAAAGAGGTAAAAAGGAACACGGGGTGACATAGAAGCGCCGGATTGCAAAACGGACAACGGGGAAAATGCTCGGATGCATGAGACGAACACGTATGCAAATGCAATGCACATGATGACATGATATGCAATGCATGACACGCAAGCACATGACAAGGCAACAACAGCGAATAACTGGAGGACACCTGGCACATCGGTCTCGGGGCATTACAAGAAGTCACATGTCTTTAAGAGGGGAAAGACATGTTAGTTTGTCTTATGTTTCTGTGCTTTGATCTGTTTTACTCTGATTTTCTGTTCCATACATTCTCCCATTATCAAATATAATATTTAGGGGGAGAAAGACATCTAAGGGAAGGCAATCTTAAAATCATTGCATATCTTTATCCTTGGGGACATGTCTATATCCAATAGGAGTACCTAGTACTCATTATCTACATGTCATCCCAGTCTTGGCAATCTTGTGGTTTGCCGTTTGCTATCTTTAGTAGATATATCTGTGTTATCTAACCTTGTTTACACAGGTTCATCTCTTCCTAGGCCAGCTTAAGACCACAAGGTAAGTATATGCATCTCACCCATGTGCATGATGATCTCTTGCTGATGTACATATTGTTTGCAAGAAGGACTCATGAACATGAAGGTACAATTCCTATATCCACATCATTTGCTCTGATGCATATAGCCAAGATACATGTAACTCATTGCTTGCTCTATCATGATTATGTATTCACATGCTCTTATACTCTGCATTTACATGATTACATACGTGTAGGGGGAGCCTATGCATGTTACATGTCTTTCCAAAGCTTTACCTAGTATTCCTTATATCTTCATCTAAAGCTTTGATGTATGTTGTCATCAATTACCAAAAAGGGGGAGATTGAAAGCACAAGTGCTCCCTGGGTAGTTTTGGTAATTAATGTCAACATATATCTTGTTGGACTAATGTTTTTATCTAGTATATTTCAGATAAGTTCAACAGATGGACTATTTATTTAGCATCGATCAGTGAGCAGCAACATAGAAGGACTATTTATTTGGTTATTGGCAGCGAGCAGAAATATATATAAGAGGGTCAACGTTGTCTTACAAACTCCCAGACATGCACGCTCATGTTGCCTGCAAGTAACAAAAGAGTAAGCACTAAACTTATAATTCAATATAATGTAAAATGTCAATAAAGAACATGTAAAGTGATAAGTGCACCATGGAACATTTTCACACTGGAGTGCGACACCAAATGCATGGTATAGGAGGAAACTCTTATTATCAAATGATTCAGATATATATGACTACAACACACAGTACTGTTGGAATGCTAGCTGAAGAAAGATTTCATGGTAGAACGGTTATTATTAAAAAATCATGAGGCCAAATGGCCAACAATTTAGTGCCCCCTGTAATTTTGGGCCAACAGTGTTCATATATTTCCAGTGTATATATCCCAAAGTAGTTGCATCCCTTTCTAGCTTTTTATTGTATCACCAGTTGATTAACCACTAAACTAATAGAATATTCCTGAGAAAAGTTTCTTCTAGTTAGAATTGAAGCCTTCTGAAGTTAGCAACTCATCTAATATCTACAATGCCTTGCCCAACATCAAGAAATAAGGATGAGAATGCAGAGTGAATGGTTCAACATAGGATGAAAAAAGTTAAAGCATTCCTAACTTGCTGTGGTGGACAGAATAGCGCAAACGCAGCTCAATCTCGTCCTCGTTGAATTCGTTGATGAAGAGGTACAAGTTTTAACACATAAAGGAGGAGCAAACAATTCCCCTATGCATTGCTGCCTGAGAACAATAACAGCAGCTTCTCAGATTGATCTACGCAGGCCACTATAACTGAGAGGGGAGGAGAAGAGGCGTACTGCCAGGTTACTGACCCAACACTAGCGGATATGCGCGCCTCCTACTTGCGCTTCCGACTTAGTGCCCAATTCCGCCGCCAGGACCTCGTGCGTGGGAAGCTAGCAATGTGCGGTCGTTGTCGGTGTCAAAACCGGCGGATCTCGGGTAGGGGGTCCCGAACTATGCGTCTAGGCCGGATGGTAACAGGAGGCAAGGGACACGAGGTTTTACCCAGGTTCGGGCCCTCTTGATGGAGGTAAAACCCTACGTCCTGCTTGATTAATATTGAAGATATGGGTGTTACAAGAGTAGATCTACCACGAGATCAGAGAGGCTAAACCCTAGAAGCTAGCCTATGGTATGATTGTGTGTTGTGATTGTTGTCCTACGGACTAAAACCCTTTGGTTTATATAGACACCGGAGAGGGTTAGGGTTACACAAGGTCGGTTACAAAGGAGGGGATATCCATATACATATTGCCTAGCTTGCCTTCCACGCCAAGTAGAGTCCCATCCGGACACGAGACGAAGTCTTCAATCTTGTATCTTCATAGTCTAACAGTCCGGCCAATGGAGATAGTCCGTCTGTCTGGAGACACCCTAATCCAGGACTCCCTCAGTAGCCCCTGAACCAGGCTTCAATGACGATGAGTCCGGCGCACAGTTGTCTTCGGCATTGCATGGTGGGTTCCTTCTCCGAATACATCACGGAAGAATTTGAATATGAGGATATTGTCCGACCCTGCAAAATAAGTTCCATATTCCACCGTAGAGAGAATAATGTTTTCGCAGATCTAATTTGCTAGTTTATTTTAGCAACACGACGTTACGTCATCGCCTGGTGATTATTCGAACCGTTTCTTTTAACCAGCCCCGCACATAACGCGATGCAGTTTTTCGACACGTCTTGTCAAAGTAGAGATCGTGTCCCCTTATTATGGGATTTTCATCAATACGGGCGTGGGTAACCCAACCGCGTCATCAATTGCGGCGCTTGGGGGATAAGTGAGTTTTACCAGGCAAGTGGGGACGCTTAATTTTGTCTGCCCATATAAAGGGATAAGGATTCACCTTTCTATCCACGCCTTCTTCCTCCTCTGTTCATCCGCTCCCGCACACTCGAGCTCTAGCGCCCAAGTTCTCACTTCCATCTCGACCTTCTCCAACCATGTCCGGAGCGGGAGGCAAGTGGATGGTCTCCTCCGTCATGGAGGGAGACCTCAAGAAACTGAGGAGAGCCGGATACCTGCCCGACGACATCGCGCACCGGCTCCCAGACGAGGGACAGCTCATTCCCACCCCCGAGCCCCACGAGAGGGTGGTATTCCTCACCCATTTCCTTCGCGGACTAGGATTCCCTCTCCATCCCTTCGTATGGGGGCTCATGTTTTATTACGGCCTGGATTTCCACGATCTGGCCCCGAACTTCATCCTCAACATCTCGGCGTTTATCGTCGTGTGCGAGGCCTTCCTCCGCATCAAGCCCCACTTTGGCTTATGGTTGAGGACCTTCAATGTCAAGCCGAAGGTAGTGAGCGGCCGCCAGGCAGAGTGCGGAGGCGCCATGGTGGGCAAGATGCCCAACATCACATGGCTCGAGGGCACCTTCATGGATACCATAAAGGGGTGGCAATCGGGGTGGTTCTATATCACCGAGCCGCGCGACCCCGCATTGGTAGCGGCCCCCGAGTTCCGATCTGGCATCCCCATGCGGCTCACCTCCTAGAAAGAGAAGGGCCTGTCCTGGGGTAATTCAAAAGAGCTAACCGGACTCCAGTCATGTATTCAGAACATGGTGGATAAGAAGCTCAAGCCTGTCAACATAGTCCAGGTTATGCTCGTCCACCGGATACTCCCGTGCCAACAACGGGAGTTTACATTGTGGGAGTTCAATCCGGCGCAGCACCGAACTCTGAAGAGGCTCTTCGATATGACTCATGAAGATGCCTGCAGGGTGCTGTTCAAGAGCGCCGAGGTCCCTCCCCCCATTACTGAGGATTGCGGATTTGGTGCGAAGCGCCACGTCAGTGCGGTAAGTTGTTTTGCCTTTTACAGGATATTTGTTTTCTATATAGATTGGCTCTATGCGGGATCTAAACTCCCATGCCTTAACAGGACTGGCAGAAGATGGCCGAACAAATCGACTCTCTGGCTCCCTTGCCCGACGGCCTTGCAGACGCCCTTCTGGCGAAGATGTTGACTCCGGCCCCTTACAAGGTGCCGGAGAAGACCAAGAAGGCCAAGGGAGCTCGAAAGAGTTCCCGACGCCAGGTGTCGTTGGACTCACCGTCCGATGACTCTGCAGCGCACTCCTCCCCCAAAGACGAGGAAGAGGAAGAAGAGGCTCCCCCACCGACTGGGGGAGACAAGAAAAGGAAGGCCGCCCCAACTGGGGAGGCCGGAGGGTCCAAGAAGGGAAGGACGCTCCTACCGGACAGCTCCATCACCGCCGACGAAAGTGAAGACGAGTGGTTGCCCAGGGCCAAGCCCCAGGGGAGATCGTAAGTATTCGGATACCAAAGTAACCCATAAGATTCCTTTGTCGCATTGCTTCCCTAACGCTGAACTCAATTGTGCAGGCCGCCCCGAGCCAATATCGAGGTATCCTCGGACGGCTCCCTGGGCTTGTCGAACATGGATAGCGATCCAGTCCCGACCGCCACCTCCCCTCATCCAGCCGACGACGCTGAGGTGCTGTCTCAAGAGGCACCGGATCGAGGGGTGACAGTCCCGAAGGTGCCTCAAGGCGACCTTCCGGACTCCGGGAGCCGAGGGGACGAGGTCCCCGAGAGCTCCGAGTTCGGCCCTCAGCCGAACACCGCGCCGGACCCTCCAACGGTTCCGAGCTCAGGCAGTCGGTCCACTTCTAAGGTGGGTGAAACGCCTGTGCTAGTGACCTCTGTCCATCCAGAGGCGCCGGACACTATGTTGGAAGCGCTTCGCAGTGCTTCCATCGAGGAGGAGCACCGCACTATCATGAGTGCGGTGATCCAGAAGGTTCAGTCCGCCAAGAGCGGATTGACTGAAGCCTGTACTAGCCTTCTAACAGGATTCGAGGTAAGTGTTTTAAAATGTAATAGAAGTATTACCACATAGACAGTAGCCCCTGATGCTTTGTTCGGTGTTCGCAAAGAAAAGCCGAGCAGAGGCTCAAATAATATCGCAGGAGTCTAATATAAGTATGTCAATATGCATATGCAGGCTTCTCTGCTGGCGTCTGCCGCACTAACTGCGGAGGTTGCCGTACTGAAGCAGGACCTCGATGGGTCCAAGAAAGAGCTCGGCCTTGTCAAGAGGCAGCTCGAGGAGAACGATGGTAAGTAATACCCCGTCTATAGATATATGTATATAAAAAAGGACGCGATTGCAAAATGATAGGATCATTGTATGTTTTGCCAGGGGCCACGACCGAGGTGGTGACCCTGAAGCAAGCGCTGACCAAGGCTGAAGATACAGCGGCCAAGGAGCGCACCGAACGAGAGAGGCACGACGCTCGGGTGGGTGAGGTGCAGCATGTTGGGAACGCAGTAATTTCAAAAATTTTCCTACGCACACGCAAGATCATGGTGATGCACAGCAACGAGAGGGGAGAGTGTTGTCTACGTACCAACGCAGACCGACTGCGGAAGCGATCACACAACGTAGAGGAAGTATTCGTACGTCTTCTTCCCGATCAGACCGATCCAAGCACCGTTACTCCGGCACCTCCGAGTTCTTAGCACACGTTCAGCTCGATGACGTTCCTCGGGCTTCGATCCAGCAAAGCGTCGAGGAAGAGTTCCGTCAGCACGACGGCGTGGTGACGATCTTGATGTACTACCGACGCAGGGCTTCGCCTAAGCACTATAACGGTATGATCGAGGTGGAATTTGGTGGCAGGGGGCACCGCACACGGCTAAGGAACGATCTCAAGGATCAACTTGTGTGTCTTGGGGTGCCCCCTGCCTCCGTATATAAAGGTTGGAGGGAGGAGGGCTGGCCGGCCAAAGAGGTGTAGGCGCAGGAGGAGTCCTACTCCTACCGGGAGTAGGACTCCCCCCTCCAATCCTAGTCCAACTAGGAAACCTTCAAAGGGGAGAGAGAGAGAGGTGGCCGGCCCCTCTCCTAGTCCTAATAGGACTAGGGAGAGGGGGGGAGGCGCAGCCCTATGTGGGCTGCCCTCTCACCTTTCCACTAAGGCCCATGTTGGCCCATTTGGCTCCCGGGGGGTTCCGGTAACCCTCCCGGTAATCCGGTAAAATCCCGATTTCACCCGGAACACTTCCGATGTCCAAACATAGGCTTCCAATATATCAATCTTTACGTCTCGACCATTTCGAGACTCCTCGTCATGTCCGTGATCTCATCCGGGACTCCGAACAACCTTCGGTACATCAAAATGCATAAACTCATAATAACTGTCATCGTAATGTTAAGCGTGCGGACCCTACGGTTCGAGAACAATGTAGACATGACCGAGACACGTCTCCAGTCAATAACCAATAGCGGGACCTGGATGCCCATATTGGCTCCTACATATTCTACGAAGATCTTTATCGGTCAGACCGCATAACAACATACGTTGTTCCCTTTGTCATCGGTATGTTACTTGCCCGAGATTCGATCGTCGGTATCCAATACCTAGTTCAATCTCGTTACTGGCAAGTCTCTTTACTCGTTTTGTAATACATCATCTCATAACTAACATCTTAGTTATTATGCTTGCAAGGCTTATGTGATGTGTATTACCGAGAGGGCCCAGAGATACCTCTCCGACAATCGGAGTGACAAACCCTAATCTTGAAATACGCCAACCCAACATCTACCATTGGAGACACCTGTAGTACTCCTTTATAATCACCCAGTTACGTTGTGACGTTTGGTAGTACCCAAAGTGTTCCTCCGGTAAACGGGAGTTGCATAATCTCATAGTCATAGGAACATGTATAAGTCATGAAGAATAGCAACAGCAACATACTAAACGATCGGGTGCTAAGCTAATGGAATGGGTCATGTCAATCAGATCATTCAACTAATGATGTGACCTCGTTAATCAAATAACAACTCTTTGTTCATGGTTAGGAAACATAACCATCTTTGATTAACGAGCTAGTCAAGTAGAGGCATACTAGTGACACTCTGTTGGTCTATGTATTCACACATGTATTATGTTTCCGGTTAATACAATTCTAGCATGAATAATAAACATTTATCATGATATAAGGAAATAAATAATAACTTTATTATTGCCTCTAGGGCATATTTCCTTCAGTCTCCCACTTGCACTAGAGTCAATAATCTAGTTCACATCGCCATGCGATTTAACAGCAATAGTTCACATCACCATGTGACTAACACCCATAGTTCACATCGTCATGTGACCAACACTCAAAGGGTTTACTAGAGTCAGTAATCTAGTTCACATATCTATGTGATTAACACCCAAAGAGTACTAAGGTGTGATCATGTTTTGCTTGTGAGATAATTTTAGTCAACGGGTCTGTCACATTCAGATCCGTAAGTATTTTGCAAAATTCTTTGTCTGTAATGCTCTGCACGGAGCTACTCTAGCTAATTGCTCCCACTTTCAATATGTATCCAGATTGAGACTTATAGATTCATCTGGATTAGTGTCAAAAACTTGCATCGACGTAACCCTTTACGACGAACCTTTTTGTCACGTCCATAATCGAGAAACATATCCTTATTTCACTAAGGATAATTCTGACCGCTGTCCAGTGATCTACTCCTAGATCACTATTGTACTCCCTTGCCAAATCAGTGCAGGGTATACAATAGATCTGGTATACAGCATGACATACTTTATAGAACCTATGGCCAAGGCATAGGGAATGACTTTCATTCTCTTTCTATCTTCTGCCGTGGTCGGGCTTTGAGTCTTACTCAACTTCACACCTTGTAATACAGGCAAGAATTTTTTCTTTGACTGCTCCATTTTGAACTACTTCAAAATCTTGTCAAGGTTTGTATTCATTGAAAAAACTTATCAAGCGTCTTGATCTATCTCTATAGATCTTGAAGCTCAATATGTAAGCAGCTTCACCGAAGTCTTTCTTTGAAAAACTCCTTTCAAAAACTCCTTTATGCTTTACAGAATAATTCTACATTATTTCCGATCAACAATATGTCATTCACATATACTTATCAGAATTGCTGTAGTGCTCCCACTCACTTTCTTGTAAATACAGGCTTCACCGCAAGTCTGTATAAAACTATATGCTTTGATCAACTCATCAAGGCGTATATTCCAATTCCGAGATGCTTGCACCAGTCCACAGATGGATCGCTGGAGCTTGCACATTTTGTTAGCCCCTTTCGGATTGACAAAACCATCTGTTGCATCATATACAACTCTTCTTTAATAAATCCATTAAGGAATGCAGTTTTGTTTATCCTTTTGCCAGATTTCATAAAATGTGGCAATTACTAACATGATTCGGACAGACTCGAGCATAGATACGAGTGAGAAACTCTCATCGTAGTCAACACCTTGAACTTGTCGAAAAACCTTTTGCGACAATTCTAGCTTTGTAGATAGTAACACTACTATCAACGTCCGTCTTCCTCTTGAAGATCCATTTATTCTCAATTGCTTGCCGATCATCAGGCAAGTCAACCAAAGTCCATACTTTGTTCTTATACATGGATCATATCTCAGATTTCATGGCTTCAAGCCACTTTGCGGAATCTGGGCTCACCATCGCTTCTTCATAGTTCGTAGGTTCATCATGATCTAGTAGCATGACTTCCAGAAAAGGATTACCGTACCACTCTGGCGCGGATCTTACTCTGGTTGATCTACGAGGTTCAGTAGTATCTTGTTCTGAAGTTTCATGATCATCATCATTAGCTTCCTCACTAACTGGTGTAGGTGTCACAGAAACAGTTTTCTGTGATGTGCTACTTTCCAACAAGGGAGCAGGTACAGTTACCTCGTCAAGTTCTACTTTCCTCCTACTCACTTCTTTCGAGAGAAACTCCTTCTCCAGAAAGTTTCCGAATTTTTTAGCAACAAAATTCTTGCCTTCGGATCTGTGATAGAAGGTGTATCCAATAGTTTCCTTTGGATATCCTATGAAGACGCACTTCTCCGATTTGAGTTTGAGCTTATCAGGATGAAACCTTTTCATATAAGCATCGCAACCCCAAACTTTAAGAAACGACAGCTTAGGTTTCTTGCCAAACCATAGTTCACACGGTGTCGTCTCGACGGATTTATATGGTGCGCTATTTAACGTGAATGCAGCTGTCTCTAATGCATGACCCCAAAAACGATAGTGATAAATCGGTAAGAAACATCATATATTGCACTATATCCAATAAAGTACGGTTATGACGTTCGGACACACCATTATGTTGTGGTGTTCCAGGTGGCTTGAGTAGTGAAACTATTTCACATTGTTTTTAACTGAAGACCAAACTCGTAACTCAAATACTCTTCTCTATGATCAGATCATAGAAACTTTATTTTCTTGTTACGATGATTTTTCACTTCACTCTGAAATTCTTTGAACTTTTCGAATGTTTCAGACTTATGTTTCATCAAGTAGATATACTCATATCTGCTCAAATCATCTGTGAAGATCAGAAAATAATGATACCTGTCGCGAGCCTCAATATTCATCGGACCACATACATCAGTATGTATGATTTCCAACAAATCTTTTGCTTGCTCCATTTTTCCGGAGAACGGCGTTTTAGTCATCTTGCCCAAAAGGCATGGTTTACAAGCATCAAGTGATTCATAATCAAGTGATTCCGAAAGCCCATCAGTGTGGAGTTTCTTCATGCGCTTTACACCAATATGACCTAAACGGTAGTGCCACAAATAAGTTGCACTATCATTATTAACTTTGCATCTTTTGGTTTCAATATTATGAATATGTGTATTATTAAGATCGAGATCCAATGAACTGTTTTCATTGGGTGTTTAACCATATTAGGTTTTATTCATGTAAACAGAACAACAATTTATTCTCTTACTTAAATGAATAACCGTATTACAATAAACATGATCAAATCATATTCATGTTCAACGCAAACACCAAATAACACTTCTTTAGGTTCAACACTAATCCCGAAATTATAGGGAGTGTGCGATGATGATCATATCAATCTTGGAACCACTTCCAGCACACATCGTCACTTCACCCTTAACTAGTCTCTGTTTATTCTGCAACTCCCGTTTCGAGTTACTAAACTTAGCAACTGAACTAGTATCAAATACTAAGGGTTTGCTATAAACACTAGTAAAGTACACATCAATAACATGTATATCAAATATACTTATGTTCACTTTGCCATCCTTCTTATCCGCCAATCACTTGGGGTAGTTCCGCTTCCAGTGACCAGTCCCTTTGCAGTAGAAGCACTTAGTCTCAGGCTTAGGATCAGACTTGGGCTTCTTCACTTGAGCAGCAACTTGCTTGCCGTTCTTCTTGAAGTTCCCCTTCTTCCCTTTGCCCTTTTCTTGAAACTAGTGGTCTTGTCAACCATCAACACTTGATGTTTTTCTTGATTTCTACCTTCGTTGATTTCAGCATCACGAAGAGCTTGGGAGTTGTTTCTGTTATCCCTTGCATATTATAGTTCATCGCGAAGTTCTACTAACTTGGTGATGGTGACTAGAGAATTCTGTCAATCACTATCTTATCTGGAAGATTAACTCCCACTTGATTCAAGCGATTGTAGTACCCAGACGATCTGAGCACATGCTCATTAGTTGAGCGATTCTCCTCCATCTTTTAGCTATAGAACTTGCTGGAGACTTCATGTCTCTCAACTCGGGTATTTGCTTGAAATATTAACTTCAACTCCTGGAACATCTCATATGCTCCATGACGTTCAAAACGTCTTTGAAGTCCCGATTCTAAGCCGTTAAGCATGGTGCACTAAACTATCAAGTAGTCATCATATTGAGCTAGCCAAACGTTCATAACGTCTGCATCTGCTCCTGCAATAGGTCTATCACCTAGCGGTGCATCAAGGACATAATTCTTCTGTGCAGCAATGAGGATAAACCTCAGATCACGGATCCAATCCGCATCATTGCTACTAACATCTTTCAACATAATTTTCTCTAGGAACATATCAAAATAAAACGCAGGGAAGCAACAATGCGAGCTATTGATCTACAACATGATTTGCAAAATACTACCAGGACTAAGTTCATGATAAATTTAAGTTCAATTTAATCATATTACTTAAGAACTCCCACTTAGATAGATATCCCTCTAATCCTCTAAGTGATCACGTGATCCAAATCAACTAAACCATAACCGATCATCACGTGAGATGGAGTAGTTTTCAATGGTGAACATCACTATGTTGATCATATCTACTATATGATTCACGCTCGACCTTTCGGTCTCCGTGTTCCGAGGCCATATCTGTATATGCTTGGCTCGTCAAGTATAACCTGAGTATTCCGCGTGCGCAACTGTTTTGCACCCGTTGTATTTGAACGTAGAGCCTATCACACCCGATCATCACGTGGTGTCTCAGCACGAAGAACTTTTGCAACGGTGCATACTCAGGGAGAACACTTCTTGATAATTTAGTGAGAGATCATCTTATAATGCTACCGTCAATCAAAGCAAGATAAGATGCATAAAAGGATAAACATCACATGCAATCAATATAAGTGATATGATATGGCCATCATCATCTTGTGCTTGTGATCTCCATCTCCGAAGCACCGTCATGATCACCATCGTCACCGGCGCGCCACCTTGATCTCCATCGTAGCATCGTTGTCGTCTCGCCAATCTTATGCTTCCACGACTATCACTACCGTTTAGTAATAAAGTAAAGCATTACATCGCGATTGCATTGCATACAATAAAGCGACAACCATATGGCTCCTGCCAGTTGCTGATAACTCGGTTACAAAACATGATCATCTCATACAATAAAAATCAGCATCATGCCTTGACCATATCACATCACAACATACCCTGCAAAAACAAGTTAGACGTCCTCTACTTTGTTGTTGCAAGTTTTACGTGGCTGCTACGGGCTTAAGTAAGAACTCATCTCACCTACGCATCAAAACCACAACGATAGTTCGTCAAATAGACTCCGTTTTAACCTTCTCAAGGACCGGGCGTAGTCACACTTGGTTCAACTAAAGTTGGAGAGACAGTCTTCCGCAAGCCATCTGTGTGCAAAGCACGTCGAGGGAACCGGTCTCGCGTAAGAGTACGCGTAAGGTTGGTCCGGATCGTCTCGTCCAACAATACCGCCGAACCAAAGTATGACATGCTGGTAGGCAGTATGACTTGTATCGCCCACAACTCACTTGTGTTCTACTCGTGCATATAACATCAAACCATAAAAACCTAGGCTCGGATGCCACTGTTGGGAACGCAGTAATTTCAAAAATTTTCCTACGCACACGCAAGATCATGGTGATGCACAGCAACGAGAGGGGAGAGTGTTGTCTACGTACCAACGCAGACCGACTGCGGAAGCGATCACACAACGTAGAGGAAGTAGTCGTACGTCTTCTTCCCGATCCGACCGATCCATGCACCGTTACTCCGGCACCTCCGAGTTCTTAGCACACGTTCAGCTCGATGACGTTCCTCGGGCTTCGATCCAGCAAAGCGTCGAGGAAGAGTTCCGTCAGCACGACGGCGTGGTGACGATCTTGATGTACTACCGACGCAGGGCTTCGCCTAAGCACTGTAACGGTATGATCGAGGTGGAATTTGGTGGCAGGGGGCACCGCACACGGCTAAGGAACGATCTCAAGGATCAACTTGTGTGTCTTGGGGTGCCCCCTGCCTCCGTATATAAAGGTTGGAGGGAGGAGGGCTGGCCGGCCAAAGAGGTGTAGGCGCAGGAGGAGTCCTACTCCTACCGGGAGTAGGACTCCCCCCTCCAATCCTAGTCCAACTAGGAAACCTTCAAAGGGGAGAGAGAGAGAGGTGGCCGGCCCCTCTCCTAGTCCTAATAGGACTAGGGAGAGGGGGGAGGCGCAGCCCTATGTGGGCTGCCCTCTCACCTTTCCACTAAGGCCCATGTTGGCCCATTTGGCTCCCGGGGGGTTCCGGTAACCCTCCCGGTAATCCGGTAAAATCCCAATTTCACCCGGAACACTTCCGATGTCCAAACATAGGCTTCCAATATATCAATCTCTACGTCTCGACCATTTCGAGACTCCTCGTCATGTCCGTGATCTCATCCGGGACTCCGAACAACCTTCGGTACATCAAAATGCATAAACTCATAATAACTGTCATCGTAACGTTAAGCGTGCGGACCCTACGGTTCGAGAACAATGTAGACATGACCGAGACACGTCTCCGGTCAATAACCAATAGCGGGACCTGGATGCCCATATTGGCTCCTACATATTCTACGAAGATCTTTATCGGTCAGACCGCATAACAACATACGTTGTTCCCTTTGTCATCGGTATGTTACTTGCCCGAGATTCGATCGTCGGTATCCAATACCTAGTTCAATCTCGTTACTGGCAAGTCTCTTTACTCGTTCTGTAATACATCATCTCATAACTAACATCTTAGTTATTATGCTTGCAAGGCTTATGTGATGTGTATTACCGAGAGGGCCCAGAGATACCTCTCCGACAATCGGAGTGACAAACCCTAATCTTGAAATACGCCAACCCAACATCTACCATTGGAGACACCTGTAGTACTCCTTTATAATCACCCAGTTACGTTGTGACGTTTGGTAGTACCCAAAGTGTTCCTCCGGTAAACGGGAGTTGCATAATCTCATAGTCATAGGAACATGTATAAGTCATGAAGAATAGCAACAGCAACATACTAAACGATCGGGTGCTAAGCTAATGGAATGGGTCATGTCAATCAGATCATTCAACTAATGATGTGACCTCGTTAATCAAATAACAACTCTTTGTTCATGGTTAGGAAACATAACCATCTTTGATTAACGAGCTAGTCAAGTAGAGGCATACTAGTGACACTCTGTTGGTCTATGTATTCACACATGTATTATGTTTCCGGTTAATACAATTCTAGCATGAATAATAAACATTTATCATGATATAAGGAAATAAATAATAACTTTATTATTGCCTCTAGGGCATATTTCCTTCACAGCAAGAGCTCCAGGCTCTCATGACGAAGTACGAGGCGTTGGAGCTTGACTTGAAGACGCGAGAATCTGAGCTTGCCGCGGCCCGTGAGAGCGTGAAGAGTGCCAAGGCCGAAGCCCAAAAGGCCCTCCAAGAGATCGACGCGATGAAGAAGATAGCGGCGGGTAAGGCTTTCTATATGCAAAGCAAGCATGTAAAAGTAATTTACCGATTACTTACCCGAATCCGGAGCTCTTCAAGAGCATTCGCAGATTTGCCCCGCAGTGTGTCCGATGCCGCACAATTTTACCTGGCCGAGGATGGAAGCTCGACGGAGAAGCTGTTTTGATCTCAGTATGCTGAGGCCGAACATCCGGTGCCAATGAGCGACCAGCTGAAGCAGATGGTCGAGCTACATAAGGCGGCCGATCAGGCCATGAAGGGCCTCATAGTCCGGCTGTGGCCTGGTGACGCCCTTCCGAACAACTTCTTCGGCCTGGTGAGGCGGCTTGTGGATGCCTGCCCACAGCTGGAGGTCATCAAGCGATCTGTCTGCATTGAAGGAGCACGCCAGGCTTTCGCCCGTGTCAAAACGCAGTGGGTCAAGCTAGACACCATGAAGCTGATCAAGGAGGGGCCGCCGGAGGGCAAGGAGCACCGCCACCCCGAGATGTACTATGAGGGTGTTCTGCCGGGCGCCCGTCTTATCGCGGATGAGTGTTCATAAAAGTTAATATTTGAATGAGACTTGCTCGTTTTTTATCCTGTGTGATGAAAACTTGTTTCATATGCCCTATGCAACGCTTGTGTGAATTTAAAATATTACCTTATGTTTGGCTGTTTATCCAATCTGAGAGATGGTTAGTCCTCGGCTTCTGCCCCCATACCATGAGTGCTGGTGTGTTCGGGATAAACCTGAGCACTCTTGTTCCCATGTTTGGGTCCTTCGAGGGAGGTGCTCAGCACAACGAACAAGGCAACCGGACTAATAATGCTTCATCACTCTCACTTAGTCATAGAATTCTATAATTTTAAATTTTGGCAAAGCCCCTGGTATTCAGAAGGCCGAATTTGGGGCGCGATACACGCCTGTAAGCCGGATAGAGCCGGCCCCTCGCCCTAAGCGGCATAAGTCTTTAGGGACTCGAAAAAGCTCGTCGAACAGCGACCAGTCTCTCGCCTTATCATGATAGTTAGTTTTAGCTTTCTCTACTGAGGTGCTCAGCCCGGCAGAACCGGGGCACAATCGCAGTAGTTCTCCTGGAGCTACCTTAGCCGATAGAGCGGAACGTAAGGTACCAAAACATAGGAGCCGGGCAAACCCAATATTTGACAAAAGACATGATTCGGAGCTGATGCATATAATGCTATAAGTTCGGGGTGCCGCACTTGTGAAAGTGTTCGGACTTTTCACACCATACTGTGGGTATGTAAGCCCCTGGTGCTTTGGCCGTACCAGAGTGTACGGTTGCAAGGCGTCATTGATGAACACATAGATATATATATAACAAGAATGCAATAATAGTCGTAATGTCATGCATTGTTTATTAAAAATTGCATTACAGCAGAGTGATACAGATAGTGCAATAAGCAAAAGAGTAGGACTATGTACCTTCCAAGGGCGAGCTGAGGAATGATATGAAATCTGTAATCAACCTGGGGATTCCGTTATATAACGTAGTTGTCTGCCGCCTTGGTTGCTGTATCATGTGTGCGGCAATAGAGCTGCCGGACGGTGTTTCCAGAGATTAAAGTCCTGAAAGAAAAAGAAAAATAACCAAATGGGAAGCCCCTAGTGCGGTTTAGGCCGCATTTTGGGGCGGGCCGCAGTTGTGCCCCCCCCCCTCACCACCTGTGCCCATGGTATTTTTAATGTGTAATTATGTACGCGCGGCACGAATAATGCCGTTGGGCTGGGATTGGGGTGGCCGTTGTATTTCTATGCGAGCTCAGATCGCGCCAGGCGGTATGTCTGCCGATTGCCCCAAGCACGCTTGAAGGTGTCCGGGCTTTGAAACGCCGAACTGGTAGATTGCCTTGAGAGGCTTCTTTGCGCTTCTGCTGCAAGGGCCGCGGTGTGCTCCTTTGTTCGAAGAGAGTGCTCTGTGGTTCCATTCACTGTGATAACTCCGCGAGGTCCTGGCATCTTGAACTTGAGGTATGCATAATGTGGTACCACATTGAAACTAGTGAATGCGGTTCGTCCGAGCAGTGCGTGATAACCACTGCGGAACGGGACTATATCGAAGATTAACTCTTCGCTTCGGAAGTTATCCGGGGATCCGAAGACCACTTCCAGTGTAATTGAGCCTCTGCAGTGGGCCTCTACGCATGGAATGACGCCTTTAAAGGTCGTTTTTGTGGGTTTGATCCTTGAGGGGTCTATACCCATTTTGCGCACTATGTCCTGATAAAGCAGGTTCAGGCTGCTGCCGCCATCCATAAGGACCCGAGTGAGGTGAAATCCGTCGATGATTGGGTCTAAGACCAGTGTGGCGAATCTGCCATGACGGACACTAGTGGGGTGGTCCCTACGATCGAAGGTGATCGGACAGGAGGACCAAGGGTTGAACTTTGGGGCGACTGGCTCCAACACATATACGTCCCTGAGCGCACGCTTCCGCTCCCTCTTGGGGATGTGGGTTGCGTATATCATGTTCACCGTCCGCACTTGCAGGGGAAACCTCTTCTGTCCTCCAATGTGCGGCTGCCGAGGTTCTTCCTCATCATCGCTATGCGGCCCCTTGTCCTTGTTTTTGGCAATTAACTTGCCGGCCTGCTTGAACACCCAACAATCCCTGTTGGTGTGATTGGCTGGATTGTCTAGGGTGTCGTGTATTTGACAAGAGCGATTGAGTATACGGTCCAAGCTGGACGGACCTGGTGTACTTTGTTTGAACGGCTTTTTCCGCTGACCGGGTTTAGAGCCTTTGAATCTGGCATTAACTATCGTATCCTTAGTACTTTCGCTGTTAATGCGGCGCTTATGCTTGTTGCGACGTGACCTGCTATTGCCGTCCTTGGTATCGGAGGTACCATGGTTCTTTGATATGTTATTACTGCGAGCCAACCAGCTATCTTCTGCCGCACAGAAGCGGGTCATGAGCGTCGTGAGAGCTGCCATAGATTTTGGCTTTCCCTGACCAAGGTGCCGGGCTAGCCACTCGTCTCGGATGTTGTGCTTGAAAGCCACTAAGGCCTCCGCATCCGGATAGCCGACGATTTGATTTTTCTTTGTAAGGAACCGAGTGCAGAATTGCCTGGCCGACTCTTCTGGCTGCTGAATTATGTGGCTCAAGTCATCGGCGTCTGGTGGTCGCACATAAGTGCCCTGAAAGTTGTCGAGGAATGCGGCCTCCAGATCCTCCCAATAGCTAATGGAGTCTGCTGGCAAGCTATTAAGCCAATGTCACGCTGGTCCTTTGAGTTTTAGTGGGAGGTACTTGATGGCATGTAAGTCATCACCGCGGGCCATGTGGATGTGGAGGAGGAAGTCCTCAATCCATACTGCGGGATCTATTGTGCCGTCGTATGATTCAATGTTTACAGGTTTGAAACCTTCTGGGAATTGATGTTCCACTACTTCGTCTGTGAAGCATAAGGGGTGTGCGGCGCCTCTGTATTGGGCTATATCGCGACATAGCTCGTATGGGTCCTGCCCGCTGCGTTCGGCCCGGCCGGATTTTGCTTTTACTGTATCCGGCGTGACGTTTACCGTCTCGTAGAGTGGTGGGCCCTCGTGATCTGTAGATCGATCTTGAATGATTTGCTTTGTCCTCCAATATGTCTCGCAGGTCTGGCGTATCTCCCCATGCCTTTTTATTTGGATGGCGTTGGGGTGGAGGCTGAGCTTTTGGCTGGAATGCCTCTTTATCGCGGCCACGAGGTGGCTGATCAGCCGTATGATATGCTTCTTCCTCTAGTTTGGAGGGACGCTCGAGTTTATATTCCTCGGCCGCGAGGACTTCAGTCCATTTGTCAGCTAGCAGATCTTGATCAGCTTGAAGCTGCTGCTGTTTTTTCTTCAGGCTATTTGCCATGGCCATAAGCCTGCGCTTGAAGCGCTCTTGTTCGACGGGATCCTCTGGTACGGCGAATTCACTGTCGCCATGGCTTGCCTCGTATTCGGATAGGGGCATGTAATTGTCATCCTCCTCCTCTCGGCCAGCCGTCCTATCAGGAGAGTTGGCTCCTTCATCCTCCTGCTCTAAATCTTGCTGGAGGGGTTTGTTGTTGTCTTCGGCGCTATCCGGAGTGTTATTATCTCCTGTGATGGTATCACCACTTTTGCTTTGGCGGGACTTAGAGCAGCGCCGCTGACGTCGGCGCTTGGGTTGCTTCTTGGAGGGGTCATCCTCCGCTATATCGTCGCCGTTGCCTTCATTGGGTGTATCCACCATGTATATGTCATACGACGAGGTGGCTTTCCAGTGCCATATAGGTGCTGGTCCATGTTCGTCTCCTACATCGTCGTCCATACCGTCAATACCTTTGGAGTCGAAGTCGAGCATGTCGGTTAAATCATCGACAGTGGCTACAAAGTGGGTGGTGGGTGGGCGTCGAATTTCTTCGTCGTCCGCATCCCAATCCTGTTGGCCATAATCCGGCCAGGGCTCTCCTGACAAAGAGAGAGACCTTAGTGAATTCAGAATGTCGCCGAAGGGCGAGTGCTAAAAGATAGCCGCGGCGGTGAATTCCATGATCGGCGCCCGATCGGATTCGATTGGCGGTGGCGCGGATGGTTCGGGGTCCGGAAGAGAGTCTGGCACCTTGGAGTCACGGGCTGCGCAGAGGATTATGCTGGTGTTTGGCTCGATCGCCGTCGAGACTGCAGCCCCTGAGGCTGTCGGCGTTCTGGGAACGGGGGTCCCCAGACTTGCCTGCCTGCGGCCTGCGACGTGGCTCAAAGGGGGCCCAGCACGGCCCATCTTCATCAACACAAGACTCAAGACCCTCGCGAGGGGCAAAGCCTCGCGGGGCGGACGACATGGACCTTCCTCAGGCACGGCCTCGTCAGGTTGGCTCACGAGGAGGCGAAGAGATCAAGGCGGGGTACCTCGCGAGGTGCCCGTGACGCAAGCCATGACGACTCAGGGTGCTAGGCAGGTGCCAGCCCGCGCAGCGTCCTCCTTTTCTCTTTGGTGCAAAGGGGGCAAGTGCAGCCGCGGAGTACCGAGGCATCAGGCAAAGGTCGCCATTTCGGTGCAACGAGACCAAGACCAGGAGGACTATGAGACGGAGGTCACCGTGGAGCCCAAGACGACGTCATCACCATAGCTTTGCGCAGGCGAAGACTACTTTTGTCAGGATAGTTGATACTTGCTGTCCCCCTTCAAATTAGCCCGCCATTGTTGGCTCCCTTCCTACTCGATATTTGGGAAGAGGACCAGGGCCTCTATAAATAGGACCAGCCGCCCACATAGCAAGGGGTTCGTTCGGTTGGCGGGTAAGTGAGAGTAAGGCAGCCAGAGAGAGAGAGAGAGAGAGAGAGAGAGGGTGGCTGAACTCCTCACAGCAGTTCATTATCCCAGCCAAGAACAGACCCTCGCGAGGCTGTTATTCCTTGTATTGTTCATCATCATCGGCCCCAAGAGGCAATCCACCCACCACACACTGGAGTAGGGTACTACACCACAACGGTGGCCCGAACCAGTATAAACCTTGTGTCTCTTGTGCAGTTCTTTCAGTAGTCTAGATCTTTGTGAGACGAAGAGGTAGAAGGCATAATCTCCGCGCGCACCCCAGTGTTCGAACCTTAAGGGTATGCCGGAACCTGAAATCCGACATTTGGCCCGCCAGGTAGGGGTGCACCGGAATTCGTCTTCCACCGCTCCGTGCCCCGTCGCGTCGTCATCACCATTCTCGGCGACCAGGAGGGCAACCCCGACCCATGGGCTGCGTGGCCCGCCCGCGCAGAACCACTCGCCTCGGGCGACCCCGCTCCCCAGGCAGCTCACGGTCCGCAGGGCGCTGCGGGCCGCGGGCGACCCGGACAGACATCGACAACTCTTACACCACGGCAGGCACGGTCGGCAGCAGGGGCCTCCAATCACGCCGTGACCACGACACCGTACACCCGCCGGGAGCAGGCGAACTCGAGGGCCGCGCTCACGGTGGCCCGGGAGCTGTTGCGGTGCAGACTGCTGGAGGGCGGCCACGATGTGCTACTAGAGCGAGTGGCGGACCTCCTGGGCTTCGCCGCCTCGGGGGCTCACCCCTTCTCCACCCAGCTCCCATCTCAAGCCCAGGGCGACCCGCGCGGGGGCTCCGCGCGCGCCCGCGGGCTCCAAGGCTATTCCAACGCCAGCGAAGGTGTCAACCCCGGACCGGCGGCGGTGCTGCCCCCGCCCCTGGCCCGTGAAGAAGAAGGACTCAACGCGACCCGTTGCCCCAGTGGGCGGCCGCGCTGCCACCCCACAGTGGGCGTGACAGGCGGGACCGCGTGGCATGCGGGGCATCACGACGTGGCATTCGGGATGACGGCGCTGGAGGAATACGTGCCCCTCATGATGGACCAAGGACACCCTCACGAGAACGGACAAGGCTCGCTCCTCGGCCCAAACTGGGGGGACGAGGCACTAGAAACTGAGCCTTTCCAGGAGCCCCGGAACTGTCCCGCTAGCCACGCTGGAGGCAACGATTATCGGGCACCACTAATTCTTCAGGAGCAGGTATACGCTAACCATGGATCGCAGGAGGTGCAGGTCGCCGCGGCAAGCAGCTGCCCCGCTCCTACAGTCTCCTACCCCTCGGGAGGAGGGCGCAGGGGGCTACAGGAGAGGGGCCGAGATCCGACATCACCACCGCGGCGTTCGGAGCAAGGTGTTCTCAGGAGGTAGGCCCTCTGCTGGGGAGGTGCCTGAAGGCCTGCCCCTGGCGGAGGACCCGTGGTCGTCAGGGGAACCGCTGGTGTAGGATCGAAAGTATGTCTAGAGGGGGGTGATTAGACTACTTGAGCAAATAAAAACTTAACCTTTTCCCAATTTTAGTTCTTGGCAGATTTTAGCTATTTTAGGACAAGTCAAGCAATCATCACACAATTCAGGCAAGCATGCAAAGAGTATATTGGCAGCGGAAAGTAAAGCATGCAACTTGCAAGAATGTAAAGGGAAGGGTTTGGAGAATTCAAACGCAATTGGAGACACGAATGTTTTTCCCATGGTTTGGATAGGTGGTGCTATCCTACATCCACATTGATGGAGACTTCAACCCACGAAGGGTAACGGTTGCGCGAGTCCATGGAGGGCTCCACCCATGAAGGGTCCACGAAGTAGCAACCTTGTCTATCCCACCATGGCCATCGCCCACGAAGGACTTGCCTCACTAGCGGTAGATCTTCACGAAGTAGGCAATCTCCTTGCCCTTACAAACTCCTTGGTTCAACTCCACAATCTTGTCGGAGGCTCCCAAGTGACACCTAGCCAATCTAGGAGACACCACTCTCCAAGAAGTAACAAATGGTGTGTTGATGATGAACTCCTTGCTCTTGCGCTTGAAATGATAGTCTCCCCAACACTCAACTCTCTCGCATAGGATTTGGATCTAGTGGAAAGAAGATTTGAGTGGAAAGCAACTTGGGGAAGGCTAGAGATCAAGATTCATATGGTAGGAATGGAATGTCTTGGTCTCAACACATGAGTAGGTGGTTCTCTCTCAGAACATATCAGTTGGAATTGTGTATGTGTTCTGATGGCTCTCTTCATGAATGAAGAGGAGGTGGAGGGGTATATATAGCCTCCACACAAAATCCAACCGTTACACACAATCTACCAATCTCGATGGGACCGAATCAATAAACTCGGTCAGACCGAAAAGGTAAACTTAGTGACCGTTAGAGATTTTCGGTGGGACTGACATGCAACTCGGTAGGACCGATTCTTTTAGGGTTTGGGCATAACGTAATCTCGGTGAGACCGATTTTGGTAATTAGCTAACCAGAGAGTTGGTCAGGCAAACTCGGTGGGACCGATTTGCTCTTTCGGTGAGACCGAAAAGTTACAAAAGGGAAACACAGAGTTTACATTGCAATCTCGGTGGGACCGATTCGCTCTTTCGGTGAGACCGAAAAGTTACGAAAGGGAAACAGAGAGTTTGCAACCCCATCTCGGTGAGACCGAGATCCCTATCGGTAGGACCGAATTGCCAGGGTTTGGCAGTGGCTAATGACAAGTGAAACTCGGTGGCGCCAGATAGAAAGAATCGGTATGACCGAGTTTGGCTTAGGGTTTAGGTCATTTGTGGATATGGGAAAGTAGCTGAGGATTTTGGAGCATATCATTAAGCACATGAAGCAAGAGGCTCATTAAGCAACACCTCATACCTCCTTGATAGTATTGGCTTTTTCTAAAGACTCAATGTGATCTTGGATCACTAAAATATAAAATGAAGAGTCTTGAGCTTTTGAGCTTGAGCCAATCCTTTGTCCTTAGCATTTTGAGGGTTCCACTTTCACATCCATGCCATGCCAATCATTGAGCTTTCCTGAAATAATCATCTTGGAATAGGATTAGCTCAATGAGCTATATGTTGTTATGAATTACCAAAACCACCTAGGGATAGTTGCACTTTCAATCTCCCCCTTTTTGGTAATTGATGACAACGTATAGATCAAAGCTTCGACAAAAGATAATAAGCATGAAATATATCGTCGCTTTGAGAAGTATGTGATAAGTAAGAGCTCCCCCTAAATTTGTGCATATTTAAAATTTTCTTTGGACTGCAAATGCACAAAGAGTTAGAGTCATGGGTTACTCTTCCATGTCACATACATCTTGGTGCAGCGCTTAAAATGATAAGAATGAAATACATGCACTCATCACCAAGAATAGTGAATGATCTCATAAGATAGATAGGATAAAAGTATTAAGCAAACATTAAGTGTAGCTTATGATCAAACACATGATCATCGATGTCTCACGGATAATGACATAGTATCTCACACAAAAGCAAACAAAGTTCGAAAAACCACCAAATAAAACAAGAGAGAATAAAAGCAACACTCTCTCTCGTAGCCTATGATCTATACATTTTCTCCCCCTTTGGCAACAAGTTACCAAAAAGTTCCTAGAAAATGCATAGTGCTAAGTCGACACTCAGGCTTGATCTTCAGGTGATGGTGGAGTCCGGATCACTCCAAGGACAAAGGCTTCCGTAGATGCTGAAGTAGATGCTGGAGTTGGAGCTGATGCTGCGGCTGGAGCTGAGGCGGTTGCTCTTGTGTCAGGAACTAGCACTGCAGATGACCTCGGAGCTCGGGGCACTCTGGCAAAGGCATCAGTTGTAGTCTTTCCTCTCTTCTCCTGCATGTCATCCTGGAGCTGCTCCACTGCAGACTGAATCTCTGTCACTTTGACATCCAAGTCATAGAACTTTTGTTCCATGATCCTCTCTAAGCTTGCCTGATTTTGAGTTAGGGTGGCTAGTCCTTGCTCAATCCGCAGGGTGGATGCAATCAAGTAACCAAGCTGCTCTTGTTTGGTTTTCAGGAAATATTCAGATGCCTCCGCTTGAGTAGGCATCTTGGCAGCTTTCTCCTTTCTAGCGTTCTCCTTCTTGGCTTGTGCTTGGGCAGATGATGGCTCATTCTCAGTCATGACCACTTGATTATCTTCAAAGTTCGGACGGATAGGCAGGTGTTCCTTGTCCAATAGGTATATGCCCGTGCCCATCTTGGAGTTGATGAGCTCCTGAATCTGTGGGGCATATCCACAGCTCCTCAGCTGGTCTGTTGCTGTCCTCTTAATGGTCTCTACCATGAGGCTCATCACATTGAATTTCTGAGGCACGCCAAAGATATAAAGCAAGTTGATCGCGTGGCCTCTGATCATCTTGTGATCTCCAGACTTGGGCAATAAGGTGTGCCTCAGTATCCAATTGATAGTGGGCAGCCCTGATAGAAGATAATGTACTGAGCCAAACTTGAAAGTGTCAAGTGCTTCATTTGGAATCTCCTTGTACATGTTGGACATAGAGTTGTGGTCCATCTTCTTCTTGGCATAAACGTCCAAGTCATCTGCTTGCTCCTCTGGGGCATTTATCAGCTGAGCCCATTCAGCAACTATGGACTGGTACCTCGTACCCTCTGACATCCAAATTATCCTACCATCTGGATAAAAATGGGCTGTGGAGTAGAACTGCTTGATGAGTTCCTCGTTCCACTTTGTGAGCTTCTGCCCAACAAAGTCCTCTACTCCACATGCCTTGAAGCTGTCCTGCACTCCAGGGTAGTACTCCTCGTTGTCCTTGATATATTGCCGATCGACCCATCTCATGTGACACACAATGGGCTTCTTGTCTAGCAGCACTGTCTCATATAAATCTTGCTGCTCCTTGGTGTGAAACCTGTAGTCAACCGCAGTCCTTCTCCTTGAAGCATACGGGTCCGCTTCTCTCCACTTCCGGAGACCTGAATCTCTCCTAAGTTTCATATCCTCAGCCATAGGATGAGCATCGTTGTGGTCTGGGATCTTGGGCTTGAGCTTCCTAAGGACATTTTCTTCCTCTTCTTCGGCAACTTCAGGCACTGGGGCCTTGTTCTTCTCAGCAGCTGGGATGCTTCTTGTATTCCTCTTTGGCTTTGGCTTTGGAGCTGGCTTGGCCTTGGAAGCAGCTGCCCCTGATCTTATGGCATCACCCATCAGCTTGGGTGCCTTTGGTGCTGGTGGAGCCACCTCTTCTTCTTCCTCCTCATCTTCCATGATGGAACCTTTGCCAAGCACTCTGGCTACAGTTTTCTTCACCCTTTCTTTCCTCTTCTTGCCCTCAGCAGCTACTGGCTCAATGGGAGTGGGCTTCTTAGTTGAAGCTCTAGCCTTTGACATAGGCTGCCTGCCTGCTGGCCTTTTGAACTTCAACCCTGGCTTTATACCCTGTGCTGGCTCAATTCTCTTTGAGGTTGCTTCCTCTTCTGCCACATAATCCTCATCTTCTGAGTCTGAGGTTCTCTTCTTTCTCTGTCTTGTGGCAGCTTTAGGCAGATTGCTAGGGGTGCTCCTGCTGTCATCATCTGAGGAACTTGAAGGACAAGTGCCCTCACTCAGCTGCACTTGCTGTTCTGACAGGTTCTGGCTATCACTTTGGTCTGACATGATGCAAACTCTCACTGCCGACCCTGTGAATAGGTTATAGATGAGATAGAGTGGACGAGCATCACAAAATGCAGAGATTTTTGCAAAATAATAATTCAAAAACATAGTTTTAGTTTCCCACTAAAAGCATCTCGGATCTACTGATTTCTAAACTCGGTGATACCGAAGCAGTTTTGGAACCAAAACTAGTGAACTCGGTCAGACCGAGTCACAGTTCGGTGGCACCGAGACTGCTAGGGTTTCATAGAATTCCAAAATCGATCACACCGACAAGTAATTCTCGGTCAGACCGAGTCTCACTTGTGCAATGGCATAAGCCAAATCGGTGGGACCGAGTTTTTCAGCTCGGTGGGTCCGAGATGGTTTCGGTGGAAACCTAACCCTAAAATTTTTGAATTAAACCTAATCTATGAGTTCATTGACTGGATAGGAGTTTATCAAACGTGGCAAGAATCATGATGATCAAAATGTGCTAGGAATCGGATTGGAGAATAGCACAAAGATCGAGTCCATACCCTAGCTCGGCGGAGACTCGCTACGGCGGCAACGGCGGGGTAGAATTCCCGTTGACGGCGACGGAGACCAGCGACTGGAGGCGGCTGGCAGCGAGGAGACGACCCGGAGACCAAGTTGGCAGAGCAGGCTATCGCGCGGGCGAAGGGGTTCGGAGAAATTTCCAAATTTTTGCCTGTGACTATATATAGCCCGACCCTGTCGGTGTGATCGAGTGTAACAACTCGGTGGCACCGAGATGGATAACTGCGAGCAGTTACTGCAACTCGGTGTGACCGAAAAGTTCAAATCGGTTGCACCGAGATCGAAAACCAAGATCAACTTAATGATCTCGGTAGGACCGAAAGTGGGGAATCGGTCAGACCGAGAATCACAAAGAGGTTTCGGAAGTTTAAGTCTATGACGAATCGGGGACTCCGAGCGCTCCTCACACAGAGTGGTTCGAATCTGACTTGATCAAATTTTGTGATGCAGCATGAATAGAGTTTGAGACAAGAAAAGCATAGATATCTGGAGGAGGTTCTTAGGCATTCTTCTCCATCCACTTGGCAAAAGAAAATAAAGCCAAACAATCAAAACAACAAGTGGATGTCCTCGAATGAGTAAAATATGCAACCAACATGCTCACACAATAAGATGGCAAATGAAATATGTGACAAAGCATGCACAGCCAATTCTAGCATCTATCAAGCAATTTGCGATGACTAGGTCATCTATATATGAGTATATTGACTTAGGAGTCAAGTGAGAGCACTTGATCATAGGTCATACTCATTGTTTAAGCTCAAGTGGGGTTACCACTTTTACATAAAGCATTGTTGTGTTCACATCTTTAGAGTTGCTTTAGCTCAAGTCTTAGAGTAAAGCTCCCCCTAGATGTGATATCCCCCCTAAGAGGGATGAACTAACCTTGGGTTTTGTCGATGATGACTTCATGTAGATGTTGAAGATGTGGATGCTCAATGTTGATGTAGATCACTTGGAGCTATCCATTTGAGTGAATTGCACTTTCAATACCTACATGGGTTAGTCCCACAAGGAACAAACAAGGATATCCATAGACGTAAAGTGATGCACACACAAGATGATGTCCATGAAAACTTTTAGGTTACCTTGTCCCTTGTCTTACTAACAAGAGGGTTTGTGACTCCTTGAACTAGTGCAAGATCTGGAAGTTGGTTGCACTTGTTCTTGCCAAAATGATAAGAGTGAAGTATGTTGGCGAAGTCACCCTCAAGAAGTCTCTAGTTCTTTTTCTTTTGGATCCACATCATCTTGATGGGAATCCTTGGAGTTGTAGTCGTACTTGATGAAGTGGAATTTGAAGTAGTCTTGGGAATCCACTTGACTAAGGTCTTAGGAGCTTCTTCAAATGCATCAATTTCCTCTTGAAGCTTGTCCTTGCCTTTTTGCTTGTAGTCTTGTGGTGGAAGATCATCTTGAGCTTGTGTCCCCTTGAAGGAAGTATCATACTTCTCTTGTTGAGGAGCAAACTTTGTCTTGGGGTATTGATCTTCTTCCCACTCAACTCCATTGGCATTGAACTTTCGTTCAAAACCAACACCTTGATTCTTCCGGTGCATTCCTTGGTTGCGCACAATTTCCTCGAATTGCTTACTCCCGGCAAGGCTTTTGTACACTCCTTTCTCTATAATTCCCTTCAATAAGCTATTTCTTGCTCAAGTGTAACTTGGCTAAGAGAATCATTAGTGGAATCAAGAGAACTACTAGAAGCAACAATATTGGATTTAGCATGATCATTGTTACTACTAGAGGAAGAGTCTTTCTTGTTCTTGTTACTAGACTTGACTTGAGGCATGTAAGTGGATAAGAGTAAACGCTTGGCAATATAAGAAGAACTTTTCTTGCAGAGATCATCATTGATTGCTTTTAAAAACTCATGCTCTTGCTCAAGATTGAGCTTTTCAAAGCGTAATTTCTCATGAGCTCTTGAAAGTTCTCGATGATCTTCGAAGATAGTTTCATGAGCTAACTTAAGAGTGTTTAATTCTTTAGTTAGAGACTCAATCTTCTCCTTATCATTGTCATTCGTTTTATCTTGATTAGCATGATTAATTGACATTTCATCATAGTATTTATCACTAGAGTTGTCAACAAGCAAATCATCATCACCTAACAAGTCATCTTCATCACTATTAAAATCAACATACTCGGGGTGTGTTACCTTAGGACCTTTGGCCATGAAGCATCTTCCAATTCCTTCATTTGGTGAATCAAATATGTCGTAGGAGTTGGATGACACAAGTGCTAGACCGGCAACACCTTCATCTTGAGTATCTTCGGAGTCGGAGTGATAACTTCTCTCGGAGTGGCTGTCGGATTCGGAGCCGGATACCCATTCACCAACATATGCTTGATGTCTTTGTTTTGTGTAGCTCCTTGATGATTTTTCCTTCCTTTCCGAATCCTTGCTTCTCCGTGAGTATCTTCCTTCATAACGATCATATCTACTCCTTCTCTCTCTTGGTGATGAATCTTTGCTTCTTCTTTTTGGAGAGTCTTCTCTTCTCTTGTAGGGAGCCGTACACTCATTGGAATAGTGTCCGGGTCTTCCACAATTGTAGCAGTTTCGCTCTCGACTAGAAGATCTTTTGTCATTGTAGGACCTTGATTTGAAGCTTCTATCTTTGCTTCTACTTTTGTAGAACTTGTTGAAGTTCTTCACCATTAAGCTCAATTCTTCGTTGAAGTTTTGTTTCTCATTTGATGATGTAGGGGCTTCACATGAGGCTTTGTAGGCACCACTTGATTTGTTGTGAAGTTCCTCTTTATCCTTAAGTGACATCTCATGAGCAACAATTCTTCCAATCACTTTCGTTGGCTTGAGATCTTTGTAATTGGGCATCATTTGGATCAACATGCACACGGTATCATATTTTCCATCCAAGGCTCTTAGAATCTTCTTGATGATGAATCTATCGGTCATCTCTTCACTTCCTAAGCCGGCAATCTCATTTGTGATGAGAGCAAGCCTAGAGTACATTTCAGCGACACCTTCACCATCCTTCATTTTGAACTTGTCAAGTTGACTTTGAAGCACATCCAACTTGGATTCCTTGATGGAGTCGGTACCTTCGTGCATATCAATCAAAGTGTCCCAAATTTCCTTTGCATTCTCAAGACGGCTGATTTTATTGAATTCTTTGGGGCATAATCCGTTGAAGAGAATATCACAAGCTTGAGCATTGTATTGCAACATCTTCAATTCATCCGCGGTAGCTTCACGGTTTGGTTCTTTCCCATCAAAGAAGTCACCTTGCAAACCAACACACACAATAGCCCAAATGGCGGGGTTATGTCCAAGAATATGCATTTTCATTTTATGCTTCCAACAAGCAAAATTAGTACCATCAAAGTAAGGACCTCTACGGTGATAATTTCCCTCGCTAGACGCCATACTCTCCTTGGTTGTGAAACCAAGGCTATGACCACCAAAAGCTATGGAGATCGAAGCAAATGGAGACCAAGGCTCTGATACCACTTGTAGGATCGAAAGTATGTCTAGAGGGGGGGTGATTAGACTACTTGACCAAATAAAAACTTAACCTTTTCCCAATTTTAGTTCTTGGCAGATTTTAGCTATTTTAGGACAAGTCAAGCAATCATCACACAATTCAAGCAAGCCTGCAAAGAGTATATTGGCAGCGGAAAGTAAAGCATGCAACTTGCAAGAATGTAAAGGGAAGCGTTTGGAGAATTCAAATGCAATTGGAGACATGGATGTTTTTCCCGTGGTTCGGATAGGTGGTGCTATCCTACATCCACGTTGATGGAGACTTCAACCCACGAAGGGTAACGGTTGCGCGAGTCCACGGAGGGCTCCACCCACGAAGGGTCCACGAAGTAGCAACCTTGTCTATCCCACCATGGCCATCGCCCACGAAGGACTTGCCTCACTAACGGTAGATCTTCACGAAGTAGGCGATCTCCTTGCCCTTACAAACTCCTTGGTTCAACTCCACAATCTTGTCGGAGGCTCCCAAGTGACACCTAGCCAATCTAGGAGACACCACTCTCCAAGAAGTAACAAATGGTGTGTTGATGATGAACTCCTTGCTCTTGTGCTTCAAATGATAGTCTCCCCAACACTCAACTCTCTCTCATATGATTTGGATCTAGTGGAAAGAAGATTTGAGTGGAAAGCAACTTGGGGAAGGCTAGAGATCAAGATTCATATGGTAGTAATGGAATGTCTTGGTCTCAACACATGAGTAGGTGGTTCTCTCTCAAAACATATGAGTGGGAATTGTGTATGTGTTCTGATGGCTCTCTCCATGAATGAAGAGGAGGTGGAGGGGTATATATAGCCTCCACACAAAATCCAACCGTTACACACAATCTACCAATCTCGGTGGGACCGAATCAATAAACTCGGTCAGACCGAAAAGGTAAACCTAGTGACCGTTAGAGATTTTCGGTGTGACTGACATGCAACTCGGTAGGACCGATTCTGTTAGGGTTTGGGCATAACGTAATCTCGGTGAGACCGATTACACAAACTCGGTGAGACCGATTTTGGTAATTAGCTAACCAGAGAGTTGGTCAGGCAAACTCGGTGGGACCGATTTGCTCTTTCGGTGAGACCGAAAAGTTACAAAAGGGAAACACAGAGTCATTGCAATCTCGGTGGGACCGATTCACTCTTTCGGTGAGACCGAAAAGTTACGAAAGGGAAACAGAGAGTTTGCAACCCCATCTCGGTGAAACCGAGATCCCTATCGGTAGGACCGAATTGCCAGGGTTTGGCAGTGGCCAATGACAAGTGAAACTCGGTGGCGCCGGATAGAAAGAATCGGTATGACCGAGTTTGGCTTAGGGTTTAGGTCATTTGTAGATATGGGAAAGTAGCTGAGGATTTTGGAGCATATCATTAAGCACATGAAGCAAGAGGCTCATTAAGCAACACCTCATCCCTCCTTGATAGTATTGGCTTTTCCTAAAGACTCAATGTGATCTTGGATCACTAAAATATAAAATGAAGAGTCTTGAGCTTTTGAGCTTGAGCCAATCCTTTGTCCTTAGCATTTTGAGGGTTCCACTTTCACATACATGCCATGCCAATCATTGAGCTTTCCTGAAATAATCATCTTGGAATAGCATTAGCTCAATGAGCTATATGTTGTTATGAATCACCCAAACCACCTAGGGATAGTTGCACTTTCAGCTGGCGACCGCTCTACCCCATCGGGCGGCATCCTGGGTTCCGGTCGTTGATGATGGCACTAGAGTGTGGCGCAAGGTGGGGCCCTCATCTGGCGATATGAAGCAAGGACAGTACCTGTGAAGAAGGCCCGGTGCCTGTGAAGCTCGCCGCCCCGTGACACAATCACGTAATAATGAGTGGGGATGTACACGCCTCGGAGTCTAAGGGGTGCCGGCCTCAAGCCCAGGGGCTCCCTCCCACGCCTAGTGGACAGCACTTAGCTCCGCGCTGGTGAGAAGACGTCCAAGACTAGATTAGGTGCCGGACGCGGCCTTTTGTCTGCTTTCATTGCCTTTCCCTTTGGTTGTAGCTTTCCCCCCGCTGGATTTAAGTTGGATTCGAATTTGAGATTTGCATGTGTTCGGGGAAGGGGTGCTTATTCTTGTTCGAGCCATTTCTCATGTTCTGGTTACCGCTTCATCACAGCTGCCTCCCCTCGCGAGCCCCTCGCGAGTCGGGTCAGGCCTGGCTCGTGCGCAACCCAAACTGCCGCTGTTGCTCCCTCGCGGGAGGATTTTCGGGTGGCTGCGGAAGTTGTCCTGTTGGGAAAAGGCCCGGAGCCTGTGAAGCAAGGCGAGTGCCTGTGAAGCTATCGTGTTTTGGAAAAGGCCCAGAGCCTGTGAAGAAAGGTGAGTGCCTGTGAAGCTATCCCGTTTTGGAAAAGGCCCAAAGCCTGTGAAGCAAGGCGAGTGCCTGTGAAGCTATCACGTTTTGGAAAAGGCCCAGAGCCTGTGAAGCAAGGCGAGTGCCTGTGAAGCTATCGCATTTTGGAAAAGGCCCAGAGCCTGTGAAGAAGGCAAATGCCTGTGAAGCCGTTGCATTTGGGAAAAGGCCCGGAGCCTGTGAAAAGGCCAACGCCTGTGAAGCTCCCCGCCGGCGACACTCTCATATCCTACGGATTCAAATAAAGAACACCCCAGACATCACGCCCTCCCACAGGCTGCTTCGGGGCTTGCGTGAAACAAAGGTAAACCAGCCAACCACCAGGTGCGGACGCTCGTGCAATATGACAACTACTAATACAATGAACACATGTTTTACATGAGGGGCTTCCCCTCCCAAAATGCTCTCACAGCCATCAGGTCAAAAACCTGAGGTCTATTCATGCAGGGTAAAAAAGACAGGTGCGATACACACTCAGTCGGACCAATCACCCAATGCGTCCTCGGAAGCACCTCCCGAGCCGTCGCTGGCGTCGCCGAACTCGCCATCGTTGTCTGCGTCGCCACTAGCGGCGTCAAGGCCGTTCACCGCGCCGCCCTCGTCAGCAGCCACGATCACGTCGTCATCATCCGAAGCAAAGGCCCTGACAAGGGCGTCCACGTTGTCTTCCACCCAGTGCGCCAGGTCGCCTCGGACGGCCTGGGGAACTGGGGCGATGACGGCGTCAAAATCGAATTGGGAATCCATGTTCAGGAGATGACTGAAGACACAGGAAAAGGCGCGCCCGAGAAGGGCGCGGCTCCTCTCTTCCACCAACCTATCAGCCTTGGCCGACCGCGCCTCCAGCTGCGTCACCACGGCGGTGAAGAACTGAAGGTTGCCAGCATAGTTGGCTGTGTGCGGCTCGCCAACAGCCGCCTCACAGATGTTGCCCAAGGCTGCGCTAGCCCTCTCCCGGAGCGTGGCGAGCATGGGGCCGAGCATGTGCTCCAGGACCTGCCGCTGACATATCTCATCCGCGTTCTGGCGCGCGACGCCCTCAGCCTCTTCCACCCGCTGGTGAAGACGGAGCATCTCGGCCTAGGAGGTGGCTAACTCCCCTTGCGCTACCTCAAGGGCGGCCTGGGAGGCGTCGGCCAGCCGCGTCGCCTCCTCCCGCTTGGCCCTCAAGGCTGCGGTCCTCCCTTCAGCTTCGACCCGGATCAACTCCAGCCTCCCCTCGAACTCGCGCTCGAGGTCTTGGCGCGCCATCGCCACCCGACATCCGACCTCCTCCAGGACACGAGCTTCCCGTGCGGCGACATCGTCCTCCGCCTGCGTCACCAAGCGGTCCCTCATCTCCAGCCGCTCGTACTCGTGGGTGCATTCGGCGGCTTCCAGCGTCAACGCTTCTTCACCCTTCTGGAGCTCAGCTGGGTCGCCGGAGGCCACCCGCATCGACGCAAGGGCCAACTCGCGTAGCTCCACTTGCTCCTCCAGTGAGTGGCACCGGGCCCGGAGCTCACGAGCCCGCTCCTCCGCCGCCTCTCGCCGTCGGTCAGCTCCCCGGGCCTCCTCGGCGGCCTGGGATCAAGCCACTTGAGAGGCCTCCAGCGACGCCTTCGACTCTTCATCGTCAAGATCACGCTGACGGCGTGTGAGGGCGATGGCGGCCTCCAGCTCGCGCCTCCCTACAGCCAGACACAGGCCCTCGGCCTCCAGCCGCACGTCTTCGTCAGCAAGCTCCTCCCCAAGCAGGTTCACCGCGTCGGTCGCCCTTCGAAGGAACCCTTGGCGACGAGCGCGGCACTCTCGGGCGCGCTCAAGCACATCTTCGACACCATCATCTGCCCCAAGCAAGTGTCGGGGGCCACGAATCATCGTTCCTCCTCCGGGCAGGGGGCTGGGGACTGGCGCCCTCGCGACGGCCGGGCGCGCCGCACCAGAAGCCCAGCCTGGAGCCAGCCCGTCCCCAGATGAAGGGCGCAGGGGGCGCCTCAACTAGTCGCAGTCCACGACCAGACAAGAAGCCCACGACAGGCTGGCTATTCCCCCGAGAGGGCCCGTGAAGGAAAATCGGGGGAATGAAGGGCCGCGGTGCACCTCGGTATGGTCCACCCCTTCAGTCGCCCTCACCACAAGGGCAGAGCTGCTCGGAGCACTTGAGGATGGTAGAGGGGGCGAAGCCAAAGGAGGCGGCACCTCAGCTACTTCCGCAAGCTCGGCCGAAAGGGGCCCGCGGAGGAAGGATCAGTGAAAGCAACAAGAGGATCAGGAGCCAGAAAGGGAGAAGACTTACTCGTCAGTGGCAAAGTACTTCCTGCGCTTCAGCACGTGACAAGGGAAGTCATCACCCAGGGCCTCCCTTTTCCTCCGGAGTGCCTCAAAGTCCACGTGGAAGCGGCCCAAGATAAGAGCGCAAGGATCAACCTGTGACAAAGACGGAGCATCGGAGCGATCCGCGTCAGGGGCGCCTGATGAAGCTATGTACCTAGGGTAGGGGCACGGACCCATCCTAAAGAGCCCTACCCGAGGACATCCCTAGAAGGAGTCACCTTTCAAGCGACTCGAAGGTATCTCACTCGATGAATTCAAGACACTCGACCATGAAGCCAACCACTCGACTGCCAGAAGACCTAAAGTCACTCCACAGGCAAACGGTCGGCTATTAAGTAGTCTTTATGGTCATTATAACACTTTATTAGGGGCGTTACCAGTAACGCCCAACCTTAAATGTACCTGAAACCCTGCATTACTGAGGGCAGGAGGGGGCCGACGAACTCTATATAAGCCACCCCCCTCCTCAGTGTGAAGGGTTCGCACCCCTGTTATCTACACACACATAATCCAATCGACCGCCTCAGGGCACCGAGACGTAGGGCTGTTACTTCCTCCGAGAAGGGCCTGAACTCGTAAACATTGTGTGCTTACAACTTCCCAATAGCTAAGATCTAGCCTCTCCATACACACCCCCTTACATTACTGTCAGACTTAGAACCACGACAGTTGGCGCCCACCGTGGGGCAGGAGTCTTAGCGCCTAATTGGAGAAGTTGGATTTTTCCGATCCATTTGATCATGGTTTCCAGCGGAGTTTTGGTAGAGGGCCGCGAGATCCGTCTCGGTGCGCTCAACTTCATCACCGACGACTCCACCTAGCTCCAGGAGGCACCACTCGACATCGACGCGCTCCCCGTCCGCGGTGCGACACACTTCCGCGCGTGCATTCGTGGCATCCTCCTGCGGCCGCCGTCGACCCAATATCGGTCGGCCCCCGTGTCGTCTCCCCGCCCCGTCTCCCACCAGCGCAAGCGCTCAGGTCGGTCGAGACTCCAGCGGTGGGTGAGGCATGCCATGGCCCGCCAGTCGGCGGCCCCACAAGTCGCGGCAATCAAGCCCGATGAATCCCTCTATGGCCTGTTCGACCTGTCGACTGGCTCCGCGGAGACCGCATCCGAGTGCGATAGCAGCGACCCTTTGGCTGAGGTTCTGGCGGTCGATGGGACACACAGTCCTCCCGGATTCCCTCACGCTGATGGGGCCGCAGGTGGAGGCGACCCGTCGCATCCCCAGGACGAGTACCTCCCCGAACCTCTCACGTCGTTGCAGCGAGAGGAGCTTCGCCGCCGGAACATGGACATGCTCCACACTCCTATTGTTGGAGAAACCCCCGAGGCCCGGGCCTTGGAGGACGCGCGCTTGGCTAACCTGGCCGAGCGCACTCGACTGGAGAATCTACAGCGAATACTCGACGAGAAAGCGCGTCGGCGAGCTCCCGAGTCCAGTCGACGACAGCAAGCTCCCGAATCCAGTCGACGTCAGCTCTTCCCGCCGCCGCAGGTATACCGAACCCTAGTTCAGAATTTGGCCGCCGCGGCCCGTATAGCGGAGTCAATTCAGCCTTCCCAGTCGGAGGCTGGCAGGGGCTTGCTGCAGATCAGAGCGTTGCTCCGAGCGGCAGGAAACCAGAATTCCACCGTTTCTCAGTCGCGGAACAGTATCCACAGTCGATCCGTTGCAACAGAAATAGTCCAGTCGGCTCACAGCCCGAGATCGCCCCCGAGGCGTGAGGGACGTGGGGACCGGCATGATCAGTATAGAAGAAATGAGCAGTATGATCACCGACCCGACCGTGATGATCGACGTCGAGTGCCATCCCCTCCACCGAGGAGTGGGTCATATGCGCCTCGACATCAAGATGACAGGCGCCCCATAATGCTGGGCAGAGAATTCCAGTCGACCCCAGGGACCCAGGCTTTGACACGAGATCCATCCTCGTTCAAGGTTTGGTTGACAGGAACAGAGCTCATCGAGAGGGCCACAACAGAGATGCGCCCGCCGGCAGCAGGGTACATGCTTCGGGGCCAGAATGTTTCAGTCGAGCCATTAGGGCCGCGGTGATTCCTCCCAACTTCAGGCTGGCGACTGGAGTCAGCAAGTTCACCGGTGAATCCAAGCCTGACACATGGCTCGAAGATTACCGAGTGGCTGTGCAGATTAGCGGTGGCAATGATGAGGTGGCCATGAAGCATTTGCCTCTCATGTTAGAAGGCTCAGCCAGAGCGTGGCTGAATCAGTTGGCACCCAGCAGTATTTACACTTGGGAGGACCTCTCCCGAGTGTTTATCACAACCTTTGAAGGAACATACAAGCGACCTGCAGGCCTTACAGAGTTGCGGTCTTGCGTACAGAAGCCGAATGAAACACTGAGGGAATACATCCAGAGGTGGATCACACTGCACCACTCGGTTGAGAATGTGCCAGACCATCAAGCAGTTTGCGCTTTCAAGGAAGGCGTCAAATACAGAGAGTTGAATCTGAAGTTCGGTCGAACTAGAGAGATGTCCCTAAATCGGATGATGGAGATCGCCACCAAGTACGCTAATGGTGAAGACGAAGACCGACTCCAAAGTGGCAAACTCAAATCAGTCGCCCAAGAAACCGGAGGAAACTCCAGTCGGAAGCAGAAGCGGAAGGCCGAGCCAGCCGCTCCCGGGGAGGCCCTGGCCGTGGCCCAGGGAAACTTCAAGGGGAAACCCAAGGGCACCTGGAAGCCCAAGAAAGTTAAGGATCAGGATGGGAATGATGTTTTGGACCTGCCATGTCACATCCACACCAAGAAAGATGAAGAGGGTAATTCTATTTACCCCAAGCATACCACTCGATAGTGCCGGCTCCTAATCCAGCAGTTTCAGGGCAAGCAGCCCAAGGATAAAGAAAAAGAGCCAGACAGGGTTGAGGACAAGGATGATAGTGCCGATGGATACCCTCAGGTCAATTCCACCCTGATGATTTTTGCCGATGTCAAAAGCAAAAGTCGACTGAAAGTCATTAACCGTGAGGTGAACATGCTTGCTCCGGCAACACCCAGTTACCTGAAGTGGTCTCAGACTGCCATCACATTCGACCAGTCTGATCACCCGACGCACATTGCCACCCCTGGGAGGCAAGCTTTGGTGGTCGACCCAGTTGTCGAAGGCACTCGACTGACCAAAGTCCTGATGGATGGCGGCAGTGGCCTGAACATACTGTACACTAAACCTTTGAAAGGAATGGGCATTCCGATGTCCAGTCTCAGTACCAGTAACATGAGCTTCCACGGAGTCATTCCTGGGAAGAAAGCCAAGTCACTCGGCCAGATTGCTCTTGATGTGGTTTTTGGTGATTCAAAGAATTACCGCAAGGAAAAGTTGACATTTGAGGTTGTGGACTTCCAGAGTGCTTATCATGCCATTTTGGGCAGGCCAGCTTACGCACGCTTCATGGCTCGACCATGTTACGTGTATCTCAAATTGAAGATGCCTGGCCCCAAGGGTGTGATCACTGTTACGGGCAAACGAAAGAAAGCAGAAGAGTGTTTTCAGAAGGGATCAAAGATCGCTGATGCTCAGATGGCAGTGGTCGAGCTGAAAGAGTACCAAAAGACTGCCGATCCGAGTGAATTGCTGCGAGCCAAGAAGCCTGCCTCAGAGTCAGCTTTTCAGTCGTCTGGTGAAACAAAGACAGTCCACATTCACCCGACCGACCCCGACGCTGCTCCGACTCACATCTCGACGATGCTCGACTCCAAATAGGAAGAAGCGCTCATCCAGCTCCTCCGTGAGAACGGGGACATCTTCGCATGGAAACCCTCTGACATGCCTGGAGTTCCCAGGGGGCTGGCTGAGCACCGTCTACGGGTCGACCCAAAATTCAAGCCTGTGAAGGAACATCTTCGATGGTCCGCCGTCCAGAAGAAGCAAGCCATTGGCGAGGAGGTGGCTCGGCTCTTAGCAGCGGAGTTCATGGGAGAGATTTACCACTCCGAGTGGCTCACCAATGTCGTCATGGTCCCCAAGAAGGACAAGTCACTCCGCATGTGCATTGATTTCAAACATATCAATCGGGCCTGCCCGAAAGATCATTTTCCTCTCCCTCGCATCGACCAAATAGTTGACTCGACTGTGGGGTGCGAGAGATTGTCTTTTCTAGATGCCTATTCCGGGTACCATCAGATCCGTCTGTATGGGCCCGACGAGATCAAAACAGCTTTCATCACTCCATTCGGATGCTTCTGTTACGTCACCATGCCGTTCGGCCTCAAGAACGCCGGAGCCACATTCATGATAATGATTCAGAAGTGTTTACTCACTCAAATCAGTCGGAATGTGGAGGCATACATGGATGATATCGTGGTCAAGTCCCGGAAAGGTTCCGACCTATGGGCTGACCTTGCTGAATCCTTTGCCAACCTCAGGAGGTACGATATCAAGCTCAATCCATCAAAGTGCACTTTCGGAGTTCCAAGTGGAAAGTTACTCGGTTTTCTCGTTTCCGAATGGGGGATCGACGCCAATCCTGAAAAAATTGGCACCATACTCCGGATGAAGCGTCCTGTACGCGTGCACGATGTCCAAAAACTTACAGGCTACTTGGCCACTTTAAGTCAATTCATTTCTCGTCTCGGTGAAAAGGCGTTGCCTCTTTACCGACTGATGAAGAAGTCTGACAAGTTCGAGTGGACTCCAGAAGCTGATGCAGCGTTTGCAGAGCTCAAAGCCCTGCTCTCCACCCAGCCGGTGCTTGCTGCCCCAATCAGCAAAGAGCCTCTGCTGCTTTACATTGCAGCCACAGGACAAGTTGTCAGTACAGTACTTACGGTCGAGCGGGAAGAGGAAGGAAAGGCCTTCAAAGTTCAACGCCCAGTATATTATATGTCTGAAGTTTTGACCCCTTCAAAACAAAGATACCCTCACTACCAGAAGCTTGTATATGGGAATTATATGACCATGAAGAAAGTTGCACATTGCTTCTCTGACCACTCCATTACAGTCATCAGCGACGCCCCACTATCAGAGATCCTGCATAACAGAGACGCAACTGGTCGAGTGGCCAAGTGGGCGATTGAACTCCTTCCCTTAGATATCAAGTTGGAGGCAAAGAAGGCTATCAAGTCCCAAGTAATCGCGGATTTCATCGCCGAGTGGATTGAACAGCAACTTCCGACTCAAGTTCACTCGGAGCACTGGACCATGTTCTTCGATGGATCTAAGATGCTGAATGGTTCTGGTGCGGGGGTAGTCCTAGTCTCCCCCCGAGGAGACAAGCTCAGATATGTTCTCCAGATTCACTTTGATTGCTCCAATAACGAAGCAGAGTATGAAGCACTTTTGTATGGGTTGCACATGGCCATTTCACTCGGCGTCCGCTGCCTCATGGTCTGTGGCGACTCAGATTTGGTGCTTAATCAAGTGATGAAGGAGTGGGACGTCAGGAGTCCGGCAATGACTGGTTATTGCAATGCAGTGCGAAAGCTAGAAAAGAAATTCGAGGGGTTAGAGCTTCATCACATCCCCCGACTGAAAAATCAGGCAGCTGACAATTTGGCAAAGATAGGCTCCAAGAGAGGAGCCATTCCCAGCAACGTGTTCCTGGAACACATTCACTCGCCGTCAGTCTAAGAGGATCCTTTCATAGAAGAAGCCCCGCAGCCGAAAAGCGCCACAGATCCGACTGAAGTTGAAGTACTTGCGGTGGTCGACCTAATCAAGGAAGTCTTGGCAATCACCCCTGACTGGACGATACCATACATCGCGTATATTCTAAGGAAAGAACTCCCGGAAGACGAGGAAGAGGCTCGACAGATCGTCCACCGATCCAAGGCCTTCATAGTCATAAAGGGACAGCTGTATAGAGAGAGCGCGACTGGAGTCGGTCAGAAATGCATAACACCAGAAGAGGGTCAGATAATCCTCAATGATATCCACTCGGGGACCTGTGGTCACCATGCGTCCTCTCGGACTATTGTGGCTAAAGCATACCGAGCGGGATTTTACTGGCCAAGAGCAAATGAGATGGCAAAAGAGATAGTCGACAAGTGTGGAGGGTGCCAGTTCTACTCCAACATGTCACACAAGCCTGCATCAGCCCTGAAGACCATCCCACTCGTCTGGCCCTTTGCCGTCTGGGGGCTAGACATGGTTGGTCTGCTAAGAACGGGCAGATGTGGATTCACTCATGTGCTTGTGGTAGTGGACAAATTTACCAAATGGATCGAAGCTAAGCCCATCAAGAATCTCGATGCATGCACTGCTATCAGTTTCGTCAGAGGGTTAACATTCAGATATGGAGTCCCGCATAGCATCATCACTGGCAATGGGTCAAACTTTGATTCGGACAAGTTCAGAGCTTTTTGCGCCTCTCAAGGCACACGAGTCGACTACGCATCGGTCGCCCATCCCCAGTCGAATGGACAAGCCGAGAGAGCAAATGGTCTGATTCTCAAAGGACTAAATCCTCGACTGATGCGCGATCTCAAGCACGCGGCAGGCGCTTGGGTCGACGAGCTTCCATTAGTTCTGTGGGGATTAAGGACCACCTCTAACCGGTCGACTAGAAGAACTCCATTCTTTCTGGTTTATGGTGCCAAAGCAGTTCTGCCGAGTGACCTTCTTCATAACGCACCCCGAGTCGAACTTTACACCGAAGATGAAGCAGAACAGGCCTGGCAAGACGCAGTCGACCTCTTAGAAGAAGAGAGAGAGATGGCCATGATCAGATCGACCATTTATCAGCAAGACTTGTGCCGTTTTCACGCCCGGAACATGAAGAGTCAAGCCTTCCAAGAAGGAGATCTGGTCCTCCGAGTGGATCAACAGAAACCACACAAGCTTGCTCCTACTTGGGAAGGCCCCTTCATCATCACCAGAGTCCTCCACAATGGAGCGTACCACCTCTACAATGTTGATCGCCAGATCGATGAGCCACGAGCTTGGAATACGGAACTGCTCCGCCCCTTTTACACATGAGTTCTCCCTTACACGAGATGTAATAAGAAAAAAATCTGCAGTTCATTTTTATCAAAGACAAGAGTGTTCCAATAATTGCTGTCACTTTGTTTGCATACAAGATCCCCTAGTGGGTGACTTGGCTACGAATCCGTTTCGCAAGTTTGAAAAAATCCTACCGAGTGGAGAGCAATCCTCCCACTCGGGGGCTTAGCTGCAGTCCAGTACTTGCCTAAGTTCTCCCACTCGGAAGCTTAGCTGCAGTCGAGCACTCGCCTAAGTTTGAAAAAATCATACCGAGTGGAGAGCAAACCTCCCACTCGGGGGCTTAGCTGCAGTCCAGTACTCGCCTAAGTTCTCCCACTCGGAAGCTTAGCTGCAGTCGAGCACTTGCCTAAGTTTTAAAAAACCCTACCGAGTGGAGAGCAATCCTCCCACTCGGGGGCTTAGCTACAGTCCAGTACTCGCCTAAGTTCTTCCACAAAGAGACTTAGCTGCAGTCGAGCACTCTCCTAAGTTTGAAAAAATCCTACCGAGTGGAGAGCAATCCTCCTACTCGGGGGCTTAGCTGCAGTCCAGTACTCGCCTAAGTTCTTGCACAAAGAAGCTTAGCTGCAGTCGAGCACTCGCCTAAGTTTGAAAAAATCCTACCGAGTGGAGAGCAATCCTCCCACTCGGGGGCTTAGCTGCAGTCCAGTACTCGCCTAAGTTCTTCCACAAAGAGACTTAGCTGCAGTCAGCACTCGCCTAAGTTTGAAAATATCCTATCGAGTGGAGAGCAATCCTCCCACTCGGGGGCTTAGCTGCAGTCCAGTACTCGCCTAAGTTCTTCCACAAAGAGACTTAGCTGCAGTCAGCACTCGCCTAAGTTTGGAAAAATCCTACCGAGTGGAGAGCAATCCTCCCACTCGGGGGCTTAGTTGAAGTCCAGTAGTCGCCTAAGTTCTTCCACAAAGAGACTTAGCTGCAGTCAGCACTCGCCTAAGTGTTTAAGGAATCCTACCGAGTGGAGAGCAAACCTCCCACTCGGGGGCTTAGCTACAGTCCAGCACTCGTCGTTTGATCCGATCCGCCTATGCCTGTTCGAGTCTGGCGAGTCGCTATCATCTGTTGCCCTCACTTTTTCTATTAGCTCATCTTAATACAGGACTCGACCCAATCCGCAAGAAGTTATGCCGCAAATACAAAGGGTATTCCGAGTGAAGATCAAGTTCCACTCGACAGATCAAACCGCGAAGATATTCAACAAGAAATCAAGTTCAGATAAAGCCTAAAAGTTCCCAGACCTCAGATCAAAGTACTCGAGCCCTCAGCTCGGCAGAGTTTAACAGTTACAAATCCACTCGGCATTCCGAGGCAAATTTAAGGAGAAGCATAAAAGTTTTTCATTCCTCAGGCGGAGGACTGGCAGGGGCGACGAACTCATCCAAGTCGATCCCGTCTGCAATACGGGTGGCAGTAGCAATAAAGGTCTCCATGAAGTCTTGAAAGCTGTGCCTCTTGGTATTGGCGACTTGGATGGCGGCCAGCTTCTCTTCTCACGCCTCCTTGCAATGGACGCGGACGAGAGACAGAGCCACATCAGCGCTGCACCGAGCAGAAGACTTCTTCCACTCCTGCACTCGGTCAGGGATTCCGTTAAGTCGACCCATCAGAGACTCGAGATCGTTCTGGAGCGTAGACTCTGGCCAAAGTGTCGGGTCGATCTGCGACATGGCAACCTTCAGCCGAGCCAAGTAATCCACGACGCCGTCAATGCGAGATTCCAGTCGGAGCAGATTCATGGCAGCTTCATCATTCACTGGAGAGTTGATTGGATCCAAACCTGTTTCAATCCGCCCAGTCTCCTCCTCAAATTTCTGGCAAAGCTCTGCATACACGATCCAAGGATAAGCCAATTTTCATAGACTGAGTCGACACAAAAGAAAACCAGTCGGAATTGAATGTGCACCTTCAAGCTTGATGTACAACTTCTTGGCGAGGCTCCTCAAGTAGCTCTCCAGGTCGTCCCTCCTGCGAGCGACGCCTTCCATCTTCTCGGTCAGGGAGAGGTTCTCCTTCTTCCAACGTGTGCACTCCCTGTTGGCTTCATTCAGAGCGGTCTTCAGCCTGGTATTCTCTTCTTCTAATTGGCCGACCGAAGCCAACTTCTGTTCAGCCAGAGCGATCTTGTCATCAGCCTCCTTGTGGGCAGCAGCCAAGTCCTGATCCTTCTTCGCCAGGGCCTCGCTCAGTTCTCCTGCAAAAGAAATGATGATTGGTTCCGAAACAGCAGAAGGGTACTCAAGCCTAAAAACAAAACCAGTCGACAAAGTCGTCTTACCAGCGACGCCGTCTCTAACCTTCTGCAGCTCTGTTGTGGGTGTACAGATACAAAAGATCTTCAAAAAAAGAGAGAGAGACTCTTCAAACGATCAAGTGTCGAGTCGACTGACCTGGACGTTGCTCTGAAGAGCCGAGCTCGCGTCATAGGCTGCTTGGCTGGCCTCCCGAGCCATCTTCACCTGCTCCATCATGACCCCCGCCTGGCGTATAGCCTCCTTTGCAGCAGCCACTTCGTCCTCAGGGACGGGGTACGCAGCAAAAAGCTAAGAGGGATCCGCAGTCGACGCCGAAGGATGCACACTCGACAGAGGGTTGGCGAAAGTCACAGAAGCCCAAGGGGCGTCGCCACCATCCCGAGTCATGGTCTCAGACGCCGGAGTAGGCTGGGGAATCCTGTCAGCCGACGACCTATTGTTCCTCCTCATCCTCAGCGGTTCATTGTCGTCGTCATCCGGGAGGTTGATAACATGAGGAGGGGCTGCAAGGGAAACATTCAATCGACCAGTATTGCAAGAAATGACCAGCCGACTCAAAAACAGAACGTCAGTAATCGTACCAGGGTTGGAGGTAACAGCGTCCCCCATCTCTTGGTCGTCGTCCTTGGCAGAGACCTCAGAAGTAGCAGCGCTGCAAATCTCGAAAAGTCAGTCAGTTGGCTCAATGAATCGACCAAGGATCCATCCACGATCGACGAAGGAAAACAAGCTTTATTACCCGAAAATGGTAGGGACGGCTATCTTCATCTTGGGCAGAGCCTTGGGCGGCTTGGACAGCGACGTGCGTGGGTGCTTGGGGACCTTCCCAGTCGGTGTTGGAGAAGAAGTCCGAGGGCGTTCTGACGACGGCCCAACGGAGGCAGTCGCCTTGCCGCGTTCCTGCGCCGGGTCATGTGCGAGCTTGGATCGCCTCTCGGGCGAGGGGGGCGGGGGTTCAACCTCCTCCTCCTCCTCTTCGCTGGAGAAGATGTCGTCACCTCCCTCTCCTTCACCATCAGACTCCCACTCGCCTTGGTCGTCCCCGCTCTCGCCTCCGCTCGCCTCCCCTTCCTCAGTCGACCCCTGTGCCCCGTTGGGCGTCGAGTACATCTTAGTGGTCGCCTGGAAAACAGCGGACAAAACAAAAGTCAATCGACCTACTCAAAGAAGACCAACGCAGAAAACAAAGATTTCAGTCGGGAGCATAAAGACATACCTGGTCGACCTCGTACGAATTGTCGAGTGGAATGACCCTCCTGGCTCCTCGGGGGTTGTCTTTGTTCCCCGTGATGCTCGACAACCACCCCTCCAACATCTCGTCGGTGACCTCCTCCGGGTGGATCCGAGTGGTTGGATTCGCCTCTTGAGGAAGACTTCTAGCAGATCCATTCCCGTCACACCCTCATGGACAAGCTCAACCACTCGACCCGCCAGCACCTTGACCTGGGCCTTTTCTTCTGGCGTCACCTTTAGAGAAGCAGGTTTTTTGGCTCGGTCGAGAGAGAAAGACGGGAGACCAGTCGACTGCCCTGGGGTCGCCTGGTCCTGGCAGTAGAACCAAGTTGCCTGCCAACCTCGGACCGACTCCGGGAAAGTAATGGATGGAAAACAGCTCTTCCCCCTCATTTGGATTGCCAAGCCCCCGCACAACTGGATCACTTGCGTCCTCTCATTACTCGACTTGGCCTTCTTGACCGACTGAGAGCGACAAGTAAAAATGTGCTTGAAAAGCCCCCAATGTGGGCGGCAACCCAGGAATGCCTCACACATGGAAATGAAAGCTGCGAGGTAGACAATGGAGTTTGGAGTAAAGTGATGGAGCTGCGCTCCGAAGAAGTTCAAGAAATTTCGGAAGAAAGGATGGGGCGGCAGAGAAAACCCTCGGTCGATGTGAGTGGCCAGGAGCACGCACTCACCGTCACGGGGTTGGGGTTCGATCTCTCCCCCCGGAAGACGCGCGACTTTGTGGGGAATGGCTCCCCCCTCGACCATGTCATCGAGATCCTCCTGCCGGAGCACCGACGGCATCCAGTTGCCCTGGATCCAACCTTTGGGCAGGGCGGTCCTGGAGGAAGATCCGCCACGTGCAGACCTCTTCCCTTTCCCCGCCGCCGCCGCCTTCTTCACGCGCTCCAGAGCAGTCGTCTTGCCCTTCACCGTCGTCGCCAGCGAGATCTCGAACGGGTTTGCGGCGATAGGGCGAGAGCGGAGGTGGCGGAGGAAGTTGCGAAGGGAGAAAGGAAGAAGGAGAAGAGAGAAGCACGCGCACTGATGGGGGACTCCGAGCCGGCAACTTATAAGGGGCCGCTCCCAAGTGGCTGACCGGTAGGCCCAGGCTATCTAGTCAAATCCCGCAGCAGGCGCGCGCGCAGTATGTAGTGAAAAAGGCGACGCGGGGATTGAGGAGCCTCCGCGTTGTCACTTCCGATTACTGCGGCCGCCCCCGTCCCGCGCGCTTCCCAAATATCCGAATCCCGTGAAATCCGCTGGCTGCAGAACAACTTGTCAAAACAGAAGACCCCGCGCGCACCGGCGCTCGGTATGTCACAGGTAAAGAAATCCACTCGACGAAAGGCCTGGAATGGATCAAGGCGACTGAAAGAGGTTGATGACGTCATCCGTGACGGTCGACCCAGAACGAGGCACTCATACATTCCAAAGAACCAGTCGGAAAGATCGCCAACCCTTTCTCACTCTAACCTCGATCCATTCGGGGGCTAATGATGAAGCTATGTACCTAGGGTAGGGGCACGGACCCGTCCTAAAGAGCCCTACCCGAGGACATCCCTAGAAGGAGTCACCTTTCAATCGACTCGAAGGTATCTCACTCGACGAATTCAAGACACTCGACCATGAAGCCAACCACTCATCTGCCAGAAGACCTAAAGTCACTCCGCAGGAAACGGTCGGCTATTAAGTAGTCTTTCTGGTCATTATAACGCTTTATTAGGGGCGTTACCAGTAACGCCCAACCTTAAATGTACCTGAAACCCTGCATTACTGAGGGCAGGAGGGGGCCGGCGAACTCTATATAAGCCACCCCCTCCTCAGTGTGAAGGGTTCGCACCCCTGTTATCTACACACACATAATCCAATAGACCGCCTCAGGGCACCAAGACGTAGGGCTGTTACTTCCTCCGAGAAGGGCCTGAACTCGTAAACATTGTGTGCTTACAACTTCCCAATAGCTAAGATCTAGCCTCTCCATACACACCCCCTTACATTACTGTCAGACTTAGAACCAAGACAACGCCTGCCTGGCGCGTGTCGTCCATCACCTCACCAGAAGACGTGGCTGGGGCCTCCGAGGCCTCAGCCCTGGGCGCTGGGAGCGGCCGCTTGCCACCCTCAGCCTCAGCGGCACGGGTCCGAGGAGCTGTCCCCTCGAGAGCATCACCCGGTGCTGTCACCTCATCGGGAGCCCCCTCGGCCTCCGGTGCCTCCTTCCTCCCTGCTCCGCCACTTGAGGAGGAGTCGCCTTGACCGATTGGAAGGGCACTCACCACCACTGGATTCTCACGAGGTCCCTGGAGGCCGGCGGGGCGCAGCCCCCACTCATCAAAGACGGGCATCTGCTTCATGAAATCTACCCTGCTCTGGCAGAGATACAGCAAGGCCCCTCCCTGCCGGACACTGCCGGGGTTGGGGTCCCCGGCCAAGGTCAAGAGCACCGACTTCAGCCCCTCAGGAGTCGGGTCCTCTTCCTGGAGCCTCATGCTATCCTCGCGCCCACGGAAGGCCCACATCCGGCGAGAGTGGCGTTGAAGGGGAGCAACACGGCATAACAGAAACTCCTTCACCACCTTGGACGCTGTCACGCCGAGCTTCCTTAGGAGCGCGAAGCGGCGCCAGACGAAGACGAGCCAGGGGCTCTCGAGCGTCTCCTGTCCCCAACCCGAATTGGGGACAACATGCGAGGTCGGCTCCGATAGCAGGGGGCTAGGCACCCCTGCATCCACATACAGCCACCGCTCACGGAACCGAACCGCGGGCAGGGGTAGCTTGAAGTCAATCCCAGAGGCCGCGGTCTCAGGCTCGGCAGCGAAGCTCACGCACGCCCTACATTGGGTAGGGTCGACAAGATGCAGCGAGAAGAAGTGGCGCAGCAAGGCAACCGAAGGAGGGATGCCCACCATGGCTTCGCAAACAAAGGCGAAGACCGAAAGGAGGGTGATGGACTCAGGACTTAGATGCATCATGGGGATCTGATAATGAGAGAGCACGGCATTGAAGAAATCAGAAAAGGGGGGAACCAGACCCGCCCACAGGGTGTCGGTAAAATATGGGACCTCGGTAGCTATCCTGTCGATGGAGAAGTGGGGCGTGGGCCAGGCCGTCGTCCTCCCGCACTCATTGAAGATGGTGGCCAGAGACAAGCTGTCCTTGCCCAGGCACTCTTGATTGAGTATGGTCGACTGGCCGATGGCGAGGGCCACTGATGGCGGCACACAATACGGAGGCATGGGTTTCTTCCCTCCCTCCTTCGTCGGAGCCATGGCGATGGGAAGGAGGGGGGAGATTCGAGATTGGATTGGAGGCAGGAGCTGGTGTTCGAAGGAAGGAAGAACAGGGGACGCCCGAGCAACAGGAAGGGGAGCGGCTCTGTGCAACTACAAGTCCGCCTAGCAGGGTGCAGAATAAGGGGCATGGGGGAACAGTGCCACCCACGTCCCATCAACCGCCACGCGGCGCCCAAGGCCGCAGGCTGTTAGGGCCCGCGGCGCTTCGCCCTTGCCCTTTCGCCTCTCGGCACGGCCAAGTCCGGGCGTGCCTTGGGCCCGGGGGCTACTGTCGGCGTTCTGGGAACGGGGGTCCCCAGACTTGCCTGCCTGCGGCGTAGCTCAAAGGGGGCCCATCATGGCCCATCTTCATCAACACAAGACTCAAGACCATCGCGAGGGGCCAAGCCTCGCGGGGCGGATGACACGGACCTTCCTCAGGAACGGCCTCGTCAGGTTGGCTCGCGAGGAGGCGGAGAGATCAAGGCGGGGTACCTCGCGAGGTGCTCGTGACGCAAGCCATGACGATAAGGGCGCCAGGCGGGTGCCAGCCCGCGCAACGTCCTCCTTTCCTCTTTGGTGCAAAGGGGCCAAGCGCAGCCGCGGAGTACCGATGCATCAGGCAAAGGTTGCCATTTCGGTGCAACGAGACCAAGACCAGGAGGACTACGAGATGGAGGTCACCATGGAGCCCAAGACGATGTCATCACCAGAGCTTTGCGCAGGTGAAGGCTGCTTTTGTCAGGATAGTTGATACTTGTTGTCCCCCTTCAAATTAGCCCGCCATTGATGGCTCCCTTCCCGCTCGATATTTGGAAAGAGGACCACGGCCTCTATAAATAGGACCAGCCGCCCACATAGCAAGGGGTTCATTTGGTTGGCGGGTAAGTGAGAGTAAGGCCGCCAGAGAGAGAGAGAGAGAGAGAGAAAGGGTGGCTGAACTCCTCCCAGCAGTTCATCACCCCAGCCAAGAACAGACCCTCGCGAGGCTGTTCTTCCTTGTATTGTTCATCATCATCGGCCCCAAGAGGCAATCGACCCACCACACACTGGAGTAGGGTATTACACCACAACGGTGGCCCGAACCAGTATAAACCTTGTGTCTCTTGTGCAGTTCTTTCAGTAGTCTAGATCTTTGCGAGACGGAGAGGTAGAAGGCGTAATCTCCGCGCACACCCCAATGTTCGAACCTTAAGGGTCTGCCGGAACCTGAAATCTGATAGAGGCGGTGTCTAGCCACCCGTCCTCAATTGGCGCAGCTGGCTCCGAGCTTAGGGTCGGAGCTGTTGCGGGCGTGGCCTCTAGGGTACCGTCCGGTGGCAGAGCTAGGTCATACCCATCGCGACAGTGTGGCGCGCCCGGCCGTGGCTCGAATCCATCGAAGATCAAGTCCCCACGGATGTTGGCCATGTAATTCAAATTTCCAAATCTGACCTGATGGCCAGGGGCGTAGCTTTCAATCTGCTCCAGATGGCCAAGCGAATTAGCCCACAGTGCAAAGCCGGTGAATACGAAGATCTGTCCGGGGAGAAAAGTCTCACCCTGGACCGCATCGCTACCGATGATAGTAGGAGCCATCAAGCCTAACGGCGATGACACAGAGGAACTCTCAATGAAAGCACCAATGTCGGTGTCAAAACCGGTGGATCTCGGGTAGGGGGTCCCGAACTATGCGTCTAGGCCGGATGGTAACAGGAGGCAAGGACACGAAGTTTTACCCAAGTTCGGGCCCTCTTGATGGAGGTAAAACCCTACGTCCTTCTTGATTAATATTGAAGATATGGGTGTTACAAGAGTAGATCTACCACGAGATCAGAGAGGCTAAACCCTAGAAGCTAGCCTATGGTATGATTGTGTGTTGTGATTGTTGTCCTACGGACTAAAACCCTTTGGTTTATATAGACATCGGAGAGGGTTAGGGTTACACAAGGTCGGTTACAAAGGAGGAGATATCCATATATGTATTGCCTAGCTTGCCTTCCACGCCAAGTAGAGTCCCATCCAGACACGAGACGAAGTCTTCAATCTTGTATCTTCATATTCTAACAGTCCGGCCAATGGAGATAGTCCAGCTGTCCGGAGACCCCCTAATCCAGGATTCCCTCAGTCGTCTTGGATCAGACTGGGAGGAGTAGTGGAGGGAGGAACCGATCTGGTAAAAGCAAGGTTGGGGGCTTGGGGATTATTGGATCAGCACCGGTGCTTTTGCACCACCGTCTCTCTCCGTGGGGTGGGGTGGGGTTTGGGGGGGCGTTTAGCCGCACAACAGCTCCACCACCACTGGCATTGAGACGCTTGCGGCCTTGCAGTGCAGGATAAGGAAGCAGACGGGGAGGGGAGAAGGAGGCGGAAATGGGGTGGGGGAGGAGGAGGCGAGATGGCGGAGCTGCGGCCATGGCAGCGAGCTGGAGGAGGTGCGGCGGCCATGGCGGCGAGCTGGTGGAGGTGCGGCGGCCACGGGGCGAGCTGGCGGAGGTGTGGCGGCAGCGGCGGCGGCGTGGCTCGGCTGGGCACAAGTGAGGGGTCGAGGAGGCAGATGCGTACGAGCATTTTGTTTTCCAGCGAACCGTTTTTTCTTTTCCGTAGCAGATTAAGTATGGACTGCGGGTTTAATTCCTAAAAATCACAAGGACCTTTGCGTAAAAACTCCGCGATGGTGAACCCGGAGACTCAATCTGTGCTTTATTATTAGGGAGAGATACGAAATTTTGCATATTTCGGTACGGTCCGAACTGTTTTTAATCCCAAAATTTCGACTCACATTCGAACTGATTTTAAAAATAAATGTATATCAATATAAAATCCAACAAATTCTCCACGCATAAAAATTAATGTAATTTCAAATCTCGAAATGAAGAAAAGATATTTGAAACTAATTGCCGGTTTGATGTGTTATAAAAATGTACAGCCGATTTCTCATTACTAATGGACCATTTTCTTAGCCAGCCGAATGAAAGCTCTCCTCATCTTGAAATATTTGCGGCCCAACAGGCCTGACAAAGCGACTTACTTGGCAAATCACAAAAAACTGGGTTGTGGCCATGGACCCAGCTGTCAGCCTCTCCACATATAGTACTCTTCCGATGGAATGTCGGTGACCACGCCGCGCCGAGAGCACCAAGGCAGTGGACGACGGCGAGGGCTAGGAAGGGGACGACGCGGAGCCGGGGAAGACGCCCGCAGTGGATGCCCACGCGAAGAGGAGTACAAGGGTTCACTGGTTCGGCTGCGGTGTGAGGCTGTCGTCGCCGCAGGGCCTGGCTAGCGGTGGGAGTAGTAGGGGGCGATGAGGCCTCCTCGGCAGCACAGCCGGCCACTGGAGGCAGGAGCAGGCGGTCTCCCTGGCGCTGGTTTAGGCGGCTGGTGCAAGAAGAGCAGCGATTGAAGAAGCAGCAGGACCGTTCGATTCAAATCCAACGGTTACTGCTGCTAGAATCGTTTGTTGACTAAGTTGACAAGCCCTGCGTACGCGTCAACTTAGTAGGCCCACAGGTCAGCCTCCCAACTGGTGCGCCCCAGATGTTAGTGGGAGGAATCATTTTTTTCTCGTAATAAGGAGGCAGTTGATTGCGTGCGGCCAGGCCAGCGGATGGAGTAGGGTGGCCCGGGGAAGCCTGCTCGGCATCACAGCGGGCCACAAGAGGAGGGAGCAGGCAGTCCCGCCGACGCTAGTTTAGGCGGTTGGAGCAGGAAGATCAGAGATTGAAGAAGCACGTCGGCCGTTGGATGGACATCCAACACTAACTGCTGCTAGAATCGTGTGTTCACTGACAAAGCCTTCCGTAAACAAGTCAGCCTCGAAATCTGTGGCGTGTACAGCCCATTTGCTATTATTTTTATAATTTTTACTCATTTTCTAATTCATATGGAATTTATTACAGCACATTTTCCAGTTTTTAGAATTGCTGGCCATTTTCTGGTCAGTACCAAGGTCAAAAAATTAACTAAATATGTGGGAAATTTTGAAAATTCGCAAATTTTTGCTGGGGAACGAAATATTCTTAATCCAAAAATTAATAGCCATACTAAAACAAATTAAAAAATAAATTAGTACTATGTCATGTTAAATCCAATGAAATATGTATAAGATATCAGTGAAGAACAAAAACAAAAAAAGAAACTAATATCCCATTTGCTATAATTTTTTTGGAATTTTCAACCCCTTTTGATATTACTTTTAACAGACATTGACCATACTCTTAAGCCAGGCCAGAATGCATCCCTCCTCGTCTTGAAAGATTTGCAACCCAGTAATTTGGAGAAAACAAATAGGCCTAGCTTGGGTATTCTTCAAAAAGAAATACTGGGCTACCTATTTTCCCAAAGAACTTGTGCATGAGCAATTAGCTTTATTTATTTATTTACTTATTTATGTTTAGGGGACCATGAGCATGTACCAGGGCCGGATTCATGTGAGAGCCTCCCTTCCAGTTAATTATGGGATTCTCTATTGGGCCTTCATCAGTGGGCTGTATGTTGTCAACAAGTGGATAATGTGTTCCGAGTTTCAAAAAAATGTGTTCCGTACGATAAATAGTATGCGCTACGTACGGTATGGGGCACTAAAGGATCGAACCGTGCAACGACTTCCAAAACATTGTGTTTGTCGTTCTAACAACACATTCATTCAACCAACAGACAAAATATACTACTGATTGTACACTGAAAACAGGAGCAGCAGCAACCAGGGCTGGGGGTGCAACAGAAGAAGTAAGCAGGCCAGAAGAGTGAAGACGCAACTCTCTCTTCCAAACCAAACATCAGCCATCATTACAAAAGGGCTACCAAAAAAGAACAAGTGTATGCATCAAACTAAATAAAGATCCTACTACACCAAGTGTACGCATCTAACTAACTAGCTCAGTTAGACGTTACTAATTTTTTTTGAAATGGAGGCAAAAGAATTGCCTCGTCGAGTAATTAAGAAGAAGAGAATTGCCTGGTTAATCTATGAAAAACCGGGCAAAAACCAAAGACGTTACTATTTATTATGCTGCAGTGGATTCACAGATGGAGAGGAGTGGGAAACTTCACTGGTTCGGGTGCGCGGCAGCACAGCCACGGTGGTTAGAAGGGAATCACATAAATTGGACACGGCATTAGTTTTATAAGAGACCTGCGTTTTATACCCCACAGTAGGCATACTAACAAGTTCACACACAAATACAACAGAAAAGGTAAACATTCATATCAAACTCAGGTTCACAGGACACGTTCATATCCATAGCCAACATTCACAATCAACAACTCAAAAGATTCATATATACACAAGCTCAGCATATCTATGCATCCAAATGATTGATAGATCACACGACAATATTCATACATAATTTACAAAAAGATTCAGATATATGCATGTTCAGTATGTTTATGCATCCAAATGATTGAGATCACAGCCAATATGGTCCATGGACGAACTTTAATTACCTAGGGTACATACTGGTAAATGGTGTTCGATCGGAGGTACTTCTTGCTAAAATTAGTTCTTGTACGAGTAAAGTTTCGAGTACATAAGAGGCAGCACAGACAATCTGAACTTTGCTTGTAGGTTTATCCTCAAATAGTGGCCTCGTGCCCAAGGAGATTTGAGCAACTTGGCCACTACTTTCATCCAAGCAGTTTACTGGGTCATCTTGCTCCTATATCTCGCCAAAATTCTACATTGACGACGAGAAAGGAGGCGGTTGAGAAAATGAAACACTCAAATTTTTGTGCAGTTCAACTGAAATGGAGCATCCTTGGCGTTTAGACTGGTTAAGTGCCAGATGAATATACGCGTCAACCAACTTGTCTAGAATCTTTAGACTCCATGCCATATAGTTTGCTACCATATATGCCAATAACCAAAAGGCACAAGTTGGGACCAAAGACTGGACTGCATTTTTCTAGGCTATGCACCAAGCAATATTTTTGGCGTTCACCTCCTAACACTTGGAGTTTGACAATTGGTTTACGCCGGTTGATACTCGAATGAATATAGGCACTTCTTGTCAACATCGATGTTGTCTGAGTGAACTTTGGAGTACATAGCAGCAGCATAGGTACCTGTCCATCTGATCATTTTGTGCAGTTCTACTGAAATCACCCGATGTAATGATTTGCCTGCGAGTTCAGGCTCCAAATTACTCCTTTATGAAATCGGCAAATAGTAGCACAATACCAAATGACCAATACATATGACAGGCACAATAATCAGGATAAAGACCAGTACCAACCTGTGTGAGGTAGCATATCAATTACTATTTCCTTTGACTGGAAGCCGAGATAAGCCAAGCGACTGACAGCAAAGGAAGAAAGCATGCGGAGTTTAGCAACTGACAGGAAAGGACGGAAGCTATCGAGGCAATGAAGCACCCAAAGTTTTTGTGCAGTTTCACCAAAATCGGGCATTCCTGTTGGCACATATATTGAGAGAGTGATATTACTGTAATAGTGGGACTAGTTTATGAAACATACACTAACAAATAGAAGCACCCTCATTATCTTAATGGGTAAAGTTAGCAACATAGTAGTCTTGCTTAAAGAGAGGTATTAGTTTATTTAATCAGTGCCAATTAGCTCAACTCAACACTCAAAGCATTGCCATTTATCATAGGTTGCAAAACTTTAACGTGCAAAGATAAAGGAGTTTCTCATGACAGTAGCACGATACAAATAGAGATGACAACAAACTAATATGGATGAAGGCCTTAGGCCCATACCAACCTGAGAAAAAAGCTTATTCATGTAGTCCCATAAGAGATGATAAAGCACTCACTGGAATCACACAATAGTATATATTTTTGTGCACTTCAAATGTATGGTTGAAATCACGCTTGTTTACCAGTGCTGAGATTATATCGAAAGATTATCAAGAACTTCCAGCAGAGTTAAAGCACTGGCTGGGACACAGTTCATAGTATTGTCTTGTGCAGTTCCATTTAATGTATGATTGGCACAACTTGATCCCTGTTTGCACAAGTAGGAACAAGGTGAAACCTTCATTAGCTTAGTGAGAAAGGATAGGAAGACATTAGCATATTACAAAACCAGTAGCATCAAATTCATGATGGACAATACGCAAAACATTGCCTCATTGAACCAATGGCAATAAATTGACATGCAAAACAATAGCACTATTATGTCATGACACTAATAATATTCCCGACCTGCTCCACCACATGATTCACCTCCATAGACAAACATACACACGTACATGATTCAGCATAGGGTCCTACTAAAGATTTGTTTAACTCCAACAGGAAAATTAGGCAGTAATAAATTAGTGGTACTTAAGTACTCCTAATTAATTAAGTGAGATAGCAGAAGTGGAAGGGCTCCCTGGAGGATCGTCTCACATGTAAGGTAGTCATTGCCAGAGCCCTTGAATGGCCTCGACTGAGGCCTCTGGCTTTAGCAAGATCGCCTTGGCACTGTTTATTCTTCTTCTTCCTCTTCATGCTCGGTTTCTCTTTCTCCTCACCAGTTGGTGAAACCAAGTACATGATTGGCCTTCTAATTCAGAATTGGTTTTGTTAGTGAGGGAGTACAAATGTACTAGTAAAAAACAACGTTATTTTCTCATGGCAGTCGGAAAATAGAGATGAACACATGCATTAAATATCATTCTTACCTAAAGGAAGGTTATGGCGCCAATATGGATGATGAGGATTGGAACACAGATCTCCCTTTGTGCAGTTCCACCAAAATGAACCAACTATTCCATTCTGACATTCCAGTTAAACAGCACAAAAGTCACTTCTCTTAAGAAGAGTTTTGTGCAGTGCACCAAAAGGTCACAATAGCAACCAGGTGAATTGGATATCCCTGTTAGCACAAAAAGGCACAGAGGAAACATTCAGAGGCTCAAACAATTACAGGCAAAAACATTTGGCTAAACTTGTCATGGCTTATAATAGTGGGTGCACCAGCAGTCCAGCACCATGTACGTAAACAGGGGCATAAAGTGGTGATTCATAGTTTGTTGCCCCGAGAAACAAACATCCAAGAAACATATCTGGGTTGGTCCCATTTTTGTTCACTCTAGCCATCTACTCCTATGTGTGGATAGAAAATCTAGTCCTGGTCATACCACTGTGTACAGCGTTACCCCTATATTTCCCTTTTCGACCAAGAGACCAGTTGGATGACCAGTCTGTACTATTTTCACCCCCTTTCCTTCCTGTTTGTACCAAGTCTGATGTACATACTAAATTCCCCCACCCCCACTTTATTTCTTGTTTGAACCAAGTACTCCCTCCGTCCGGAATTACTTGTCATCAAAATGGATGTGTCTAGAACTAAAATACATCTAGATACATCCATTTCAATGACAAGTATTTTTGGACGGAGGGAGTACACGATATGACTCCATGAAGTAGCTTTACCTCTAACAATAGAAGAAAAAAATGTGACGTTGGACCATCCGATCGAGAGGGGATGAGAGGTAGAAAATGATGCACATGCAAAGACGTAGCGAGCTGGGGAAGTAGAGCTAAGGCGGTTTCGAAACAAGATATACCTGAAGGTCGTCGGGATGTGGATAGGTGGGCGGCGGGAGGCCGGATCTGCCCACAGGCAACGATGAAGGGATCGGAGGACCTCCCGCACCGGCGCTCGGCCAGAGATAACTGTGCGGCCAACAGTGGGTCTCCTCCCTCGCTGTCGACGACTGCCTAAACGCTGCCCCTCCTCCCCTTCACCGGCGGAGGGGGATATGTCCGGATCTGTAACCAGCGGTGAGGATAGAAAGCCAGTGTTTTTTGAAGGGAGAAAGACAGTGTTACTACCCCTATCTTGTTTAAATCTGGAGAGGATGAGAGTGTGTGAATAGACCAACCCTAGCAAGCAAGCGCGGAGGCTCCGGCCTATATATATGTAGTGAGCAACCCTAGCAAGCAAGCAACCCCTATCTTCGTCAACTCGTACAAGACCGAGAAATTTCATTACTACAATGCCCTCTCCCTCTCGGACTGAGCTCCGGTGCCTTAACTGCACCCGCCTTTGGCTGCATGACAGGAGGGCCAACCACCTGTTGGGCCCACCTGTCATGGATGCAAAGGCAGGAGCAGTAAGTTGAAGCCTTCGCTATCCCTCCCGCACGAGGTGGACGGACATGCAGCAGTGCATTCGATACTGTAGAAGTAGGAGTAATCATTATTGTTCGTCTTCTCGAAGAGGCGAAGAGCCAAGCGCAACCCGAACGTGGCAGTTGCGAACGCTCGCATGGTGCGGTTCCTTGGAGTACTAGCCAGGCTCTTGCATGAGACAAAATTGCTATTGTTTAACAATTAAACTCCATTACCCATTGGTTGATACTCATTCTGCATAGGTCCACGTGCTTAGCACCGTTTCCTCCTCGGGTCACCAATGTTTATTTGCTAATTAATAGCATTGCATGCAATGAACTAGCCATTGCAAGTCATTAAAAGCATGCACACCTCTCATATCTTATTGGTTGATATGTCGAGAAACAAGAAACAAGGTAGAAGTTAATGCACCGCGCCTAAGTGTTTTGGGACTGTTTGGTTTTCGTAAGGCTGGTCATAGTGGGGAGTACCTTAGACTAGTGTCATGCATATGACACTAGCCTAAATTACTACCTTCCTAATGCAAAGTAACATAATAGTAGTATTTTAGATGGCTTCATTTATTAGCTTGTAGACTCATCTTATTGAAAAGCGTTATGTTATAGTAACATATTATGTTACCACCTCTCATTAATTACTTGCCACATAAGCAAAAAATTCTTGGAGTGTGTTATGTTACTAGCTAAGTTACTGCCACTATGGCTAGCCTAAGATGACTTACACACCTAGACGGAGGGAGTAGTATAGCCCTGTAAACTGGAAAGGAGTATTTGCCTTTCTAGAGATTTCAACAAGTGACTAGACTACACCGTGTGCAGTACTCCCTCCCTTCCGGTTTATAGGGCTCAAATCTCAAATCTCATGAACCAAGGCATTTTGCGATTGGAGGAATGTATCTCATACTTTACAAAACTACCCTAATTAAACTCATGCATTAATTACGTAGTTCTCTCATTTTCCTCTTCGCCTTGGTCTTGGTGCACAATATTGAGCACTCCTATATGACTAGCCGCTCTATCTACATGCGGGACATTTCAAAGCATCCGGGCCCGCGTGCCATCCACCAAATCACAGCGAGGTGCTACAGTCGAGACTCACCTATAACCCTGGTGTGGCCGTCATGACCCGTCATATCACAAAACCCACACCTTTACCAGCAGTGGTAAGGTGGCCTCCAAGTTGGACTAGACGAAGCAACCATCATTTCACTGGAATGCTCGTTCAAGCCCTTTACTCCCTTTCTTGAAGAAAACCTCACTCTAGGCTACTCACCTCTGCCATTTTTCTTCTGTACCGACGAAGGAAAGGTGGGCAAATCAGTTATGCTGCTATATTTTCATTCCAAGAATGTTCTTTTTGCGAAGCACCGACCGATTCTCACATCCTATTTTTTCCTGTTTTCATTGTGATTGTGGTTTCCTTTCGATTGCTTTTTTGTCAATTCATTGATGGATCATGGAGCACTAGGAAAAGAGTTGCCGACGGACAACCCACTTGAGACAGCGATCTCCAGGAAGCGAGCACTGACCAACGAGTTGACCATGTTGGCGGGCCAACCCATGGAGACGAAGAACTCCAAGAAACAAGCATTGGCCAAAGAGTTGAGGACATTGGCGGACGAACTCCTCAAAGGAAGTTGGAAGAATGGCAAGGGCCCCACCGTGCCTACCCCAAGAACTCTGATTGCCACCTATGTGAGGCTCAAGACCGAGTTTGAGGAGATAGTCACCATTGAGAACCAGTATTCCCCTGGCAAGGTGATGGCCCCCATCGAGGACGAGGAGATGGCCCCCGGAGGGATGAGATCCCCCGGTGAGCTGCACAAGGTAAAAAAATAATGGCTTATTACCATAGTTGTGGTTTTTGATTATTTGCAATGTGCTTGCTAATATGTTGGGTTGTGCAGGTATCGGTGGACGTCCTTGATGATTCCGATGCCGTGGCCCGTCCTGTTGGCATCGCCCCGGAGATTGATTCCGATGCCGCTGTCCATCTTGTGGACATCGCCCCAGAGATTGATTTCGATGTCGCGGTCAGTCCTGCGGACATCACCCCAGAAATCGATTCCCATGCCGATGTCCGCGCTATGGTCATTGCCCGAGAGATCGATGACAAGAAATAGTTGGTCGGGCTAATCCTTCAGGGTAGTTTGCATTGCACTATGTTTAATTACCACAACGATGTGTGTTATCAAAGCATCTTGGGGCTAGTGCACTGTCTCGTGTGGGCGGATCTTTCTACTTTTGTTTGATAGTGAATCATGCGATGAATCATGCGAACCCTCTCCGAGTTATGGAAACAGATGTATCCTCACCAGCTTTTGATGTAATATATGGCATGATTAGATGTAAGTTTGAACTGTTTATCATATCAGCAGGGCTTGTTTGATGATTCTTGGTGTTAGTAGGCTAGCTACTGTGTGAGCTATAGTACTTGCAAAACACTCACCGAAGAGAAACGTTGGGGCTGATGAGCTCGTGGTACGCTTATACTTATCCCTCGTCGATCGACCAATAGCCCTAGCTCCTAAATTTGTAGGCTTAGCGATCGATGACCTAGGCGGGCTAGTTTGTCCTAGTGGGTTACAGTGATATGATGTGCGACACAAAATCATAGCAGTGCAGAGACGTACTCCCTCCGTTCCAAAATAGATGACCTAGGCGGGCTAGTTTTCCCTAGTGGGTTTCAGTGATATGACGTGGTACAGTGCCGTCCGGTCTTCACGTGTGGTAGCAGTATTGTGGGTACAGTAAGTTTTCTTGAAGAAGCGGAATTCAACGAAGTCATGATGGTTCCTTCGTCCGAACAACTTACAATGGGAAAGGTTGGGCCTGCGATACGACCGGGGTAGACCAGGATAATTTTGTGCATGGCAAGTGGACCAGGATGGTCGATGTCCCACATGTCGGCGAATGAAAGTATTCTTTCCAATATAGAGGACGAGCAATGAGTATTCATTGTTTATTTTTGATGAAAGCTATTGCCTCCACTGTTACGACGGAGGAGTGTGAAACACGGCAGCCCAGTGAACTTGGCATGTGCACCACTCCCTCCTTCCTTATGTAATGCCCAGGTTACAACTTTTCTCACTTTCTCTCTATCTATTTCCTCTCAAATGTTTTTTACCTTTCTTTTTTAAGACACAATTGTTTTTATGCCTTTTTTTAGAATTATTTTTTTATACCTAGGAGCACGTGTAGAGACGGGCTCTTGCAGAGCCCACTCCTTGACTTTGTCAATGCCTCTCTCTCCTCCACATAAGGATTACTACTTGCTATGCATGCATGCGGCGGGCAGCTGGCGTCTTGAGGGGCTAGGGCGGTGAGAGCGGGCTCCGGAAGCGGTCTGGACTCTAGCATAATTTTGGTTTTTACAGTATTTCTTTCTCCATTGACAGGTAAGCCCGCGTAGATAGATAAAGAATATGAGCTAATGAGGCGCATGCGGACTGTTTGACTGGTCAACCAGACAAATATGGAGCTATACGCTGAGCTAGTGACCGTATAATCACCATATCTCGTATACAATGATCAAAGTGAGCTATCAAGACAAGTTTGATGACCGCCAATGCATTTTACTCGGTAATAAATGACCAGGATTGAAGGGGAATCCAAATTTGCTTCATCTTCTATCCTTGAGCTCTTGACAAACCAATGCACTATACAGTTGTCCCGCCACTCCACCCCAGAGCTCACCAAGCATAGTTCATGCCACCGCGCCGCACACTAACCGGTAAGGCAGCGATGACACACCGCCGCGCCGAATTCCTCGCCGCCCATGACTGCACACAAAATGGTAGGGAAGTGATGGCATTCTGCCGTGCCGAGTTCATCGCTGCTCGCGACCTCACAACTATGTGGGAGGAATTCAAAGATGCCAAGGCCGAATGGGCGGTAGAGCAAGAGGCGGCCAAAGCCGCACAGAGGGAGCGGAAAAGTCAGAAAGCACTCAAGAAAAGAGAGGCCCGCCGCCGCAAGAAAGAAAGGGACGCACGCGCTGCTGCGGAGAGGTCGGCGGAGATCCAAGCACGGTGGGGTGTCGCCGACAAAGCCGGGAAGGAGAACGACGGCGTCTGGCCAGCATGTGAGAAGTAGTAGTACTAGTAGTTAGTGTGTGTGTGTGTGTGTGTGTCTGAGTACGAGCATGTTCTAGTACTACTAGTTACTACTATAGTTTTTAGAGCAAATTACCAGTACATTAGCCTAAACTAAATGGAAAAATTCATATCCTAAGCATCAAATGGCATCTCTTTCTCTATAGGAATTGAGATGCATGTCATCTCACTTCCTATGATTTTCATATTCCTATCCTATGAATGAAAGGAGGCCTTTGTTGGAGTAACTACTGTAGCTAGCAGTACTGCTGGTACAGTAGTTTTCCTCAAGAAGCGGAATTCAATGAAGTCATGACGGTTCCTTCGTCCAAGCAACTTCAAACTGGGAAGTGGGCATGTGATTTGACGGCTCATTAGTCATTGTTACTGCGGCGCGACAACCTGGGTGACTCCCTTGGAGTTCTGCGTGCATGGCAAGTTGTCAGGACCGCCTTTCCAATGAAACATTTATTGAAGAGCCGACCTTTGTGTTGACCAGTACAGAAGAATCCTTCTTACTGGCAGACAAAATCTTGATACAGAAATCCAGCAGTAGTGAATATTATACATGGTTGAGCTGAGGATGCTTGAGGGAGTCCTGGATTAGAGGGTGTTCGGATAGCCGGACTATACCTTCAGCCGGACTCCTGGACTACGAAGATACAAGGTTGAAGACTCCGTCCCGCATTCGGAAGGGACTTTCCTTGGCGTGGAAGGCAAGCTTGGCGATACGGATATGAAGATCTCCTACCATTGTAACTGAACCCCAGTCCTGGCCGCGCCAAACATTGGCGAACCAATGCTATTATACATTGCAGCAACACATCAGGTTGTAAGCGCAGTGCTCGTCGTCGAACAAGAAGCGGACGGACACAAATTGCCCCTTCAAAAGCCGGTCTATTATGTGTTCACTATCCTCACTCCCTGCAAATCACGGTACCTGCATTATCAAAAGATTGCGTACACGGTATTCATGGCATCCCGAAAGCTACAACACTACTTTCCAGAGTGTTCAATAACGGTAGCCTCGGAAGTACCACTTAACGATATTATAAACAACCGTGACGCAATGGGCCGGATTGCGAAATGGGCCATCGAGCCCCTCCCGTTCGACATAACTTATAAGCCACGATGAGCCATCAAGTCACAAGTCTTGGCCGACTTTGTCGCAGAATGGACGGAGGCCGAACTCCCTAAAGAGTACGGCACATATTAAAATTGGATCATGTATTTCGACGGCTCCAAGATGTTGGCCGGATTAGGGGCTGGCGTCGTTTTGACGTCCCGCACAGGAGACACAGTTCAATACGTACTACAGATTATGTACACGGACTCCAACGATGCAGCCAAATATGAGGACCTTTTACATGGTCTCCGGATGGCAGTATCCATGGGCATCCAACGCCTAGAGGTGCGCGGGGACTCGAACCTCCCAATATCCCAAATAAATGGAGATTTCGATGCCAAGGATCCAAAAATGGCAGCTTACCGCAACGCCGTCCTAAAAATGGCAGCTCGGTTCGAGGGGCTTGAATTTCACCATATAGCCAGGGAAAATAATCAGGCGGCAGATGTCCTGGCACGCATCGGCGCAAAACGCGATGTAGTCCCCCCAACATCTTCTTGGAAAGGCTGTACAAGCCATCCATAGCATGGGAAGGGGAGCCGAACAATAACAGCCCGGACCCAACCGCACTGCCCGACACCGAACATTCTGACACAATCGGAGGCTCTGCCAATGAAATAACACCTTCAGCCCATGTAATCATGGTCGTCATCGCCCCGTGGACAGAACCATTCCTCGCCTACCTTACTAGGCAGGAACTCCCCGAGGACCAAAATGAGGCACGCTGCAAAGTGCGGCGATCCAAAGCCTACAGAGTCCACGAGGGAGAGCTTTATAAGAAAAGCACTACCAGAGTCCTTCAAAGGTGCATCTCCGAAGAGGAGGGGCGGAATCTCCTGGCTGAAATTCATGCCGGACTCGGCGGTCATCACGCTGCAGCCCGATCCCTTGTAAGCAAGGCATTTCGTACAGGCTTTTATTGGCCGACGGCATGGGCAGACGCTCAGGACTTAGTCCAACGATGCACCGGTTGCCAGCTCTTTGCAAACCAAAGCCATATGCCACCCACCGCCCTCCAAACCATCCCCATTACTTGGCCCTTCACGGTCTGGGGGCTTGACATGGTTGGACCCCTTAAAGGCGGAACCCACAAGCAAAAATACTTACTGGTCATGGTGGATAAGTTCACCAAATGGATAGAAGCCAAGCCTGTTAAGATGGCTGAATCCGGACCGGTGATAGACTTTATATCCGGGGTTGTACACTGTTACGGCATCCCCCACAGCATCATCACTGATAACGGCACGAACTTCACGGTCGAAGAGGTAAAACTCTGGTGCAAAAACATGGGCATCAAGCTCGGTTATGCTTTCGTCTATCACCCACAAACTAACGGCCAGGTCGAACATGCAAATGGTCTTATCATGAGCGGCATCAAACCCAGATTAGTGCGGTCCCTCAAGGAATCTAACACGCACAGGGTAGAGGAGCTCGACTCCGTACTCCGGGGGCTATGGACCACGCCGAATCGCACCACCGGATACACACCATTCTTTATGTTGTACGGCGCAAAGGCAGTTTTGCCTTGCGACATAATTCATGACTCACCTAGAGTGCGCATGTACAAAGAAAGAGAAGCCAAGCTCGATTGGCAGGACAGCTTGGACGCATTGGAGGAGGAGCGTGACGTGGCAGAAGCCCGTTCCGCATTCTATCAACAGCAAGCTCGAAGATACCAAAGCAGAGAAGTACGGGCCAAAAATTACAACGTTGGCGAATTAGTTCTACGACTGCCGGACAAGAAAAAGGACAGACTCAAGCCCAAGTGGGAAGGTCCCTTCATAATCGACCAAGTCCTGACTGGTGGAGCGTACCGCCTGCGGGATGCATCGGATAACCGACTCGAGCCAAACCCATGGAACGCAGCCCGTCTCTGAAGATTCTATGCCTAGCGCCGGACTCTGTGTTCGTCTCCTTCCTCTGTCCATTTTTTATACTTTCTGTCTTACATTTCTGTTCTTCTCTCTCTCTCTCTCTCTCTCTCTCTCTCTCTCTCTCTCTCTTATAGCCTCTAGAGGCTCATAAAGTGACGCGCTATCCGCGCTCATTAAACCTGGGGGCTTCTTTAAACAAAAGCTTATTCATGCGGGCTTCATGCCCAACACATGTGTCACACTTCCGCATGTACCTTTTATTCACCATTATATGCATCGATATGACTTAAGTTTTGGCCAAGCTGGGTTGTCTGGCTCCTGTGCTTACCCCTATGTTCCGGATTGTTCGGCTAGGTGGTAAAGGGAGCACCTCTGTGATTGTTACTGCCGGGTCAGCCGGATGTGTACATCAGACTAGGTGAAGCCGAAAGCTACCGTTCTTAAGGGAATATTCGGTCGGTGAACTAAAGATGATCTTTTTTATTTTTATTTATACGCCCCCAGATGTTTTCCCGCGTTTCTTTTCGCAGCATGGACATGCACCTTAGGGCAAGCCTCCCAGGGAAAGGAACCCCTAACAGAACTATTCTCCCTGGAAGATGTTTCTTACTAACCATGTAATATAACATACCTAGTCGGGCACTTGTCTGTTCACGCTCTAATGACCCCTACGCCTGGTCTCCATGCAGTCCCCGGTTCCTATATAACCGCATGGGAATTCGGACACACTCCGGACTGTCAGGTCCCGAGGCTAAAGCGAAAAGGTCGGCCATGACAAATGATCTACAATCCGGCTAGAAGGCATTATAAATGTCAATTAAATTACATAGTCATTTTGACTGGTTGTATTCCTCTTCAATACCATCTAATAGGCTATCTAATTTACAGTCCTGCTGGGAATACTTTGCGGCCAACTCTACTTGGCCGTATACTAAGCTTACAGGGATCTCCTTCCCATCGGGCCCTACAGGACCGACCTCGGCCATGTGGTTGGGGTCAGCCTTTTGCGTACCGTGTCTTCACCATGGCCCAGGCCTCCCTAGCGCCTTGACGGCAGGCTGATATCTTCCACAATCGGAAGCGACGCCGTGCTCCCTTTAGCTTCTCCGCAAGCTCTCCAAGACCTTCGGGCATGGAGATGGATGGCCACAGGGCCTGGGCGACGCCTCGCATCGCCTGCCGAACTCGATCAAGCAGTTGCGAGAGCTCGGGAAGAAGGTCACCCGTAGAACCGGGGATCTCCTCTGCAGGACGACCTATTAGCACACGTACAAACATTGCTCTGTTAGTCGACTTCCCCGCCGAACTTTCTTTCAAAAGGTTCGTTCAAGCACTTACTAAATATGCCGCGCCGAAGCCGCTGATTCTCCTTCACGGAGTCAGACAGCTGGGCACGAACATCTTTCAGCTCGACGCCCAGCTTGGTGTTGGCATCTTGGAGATTGTTCTTCTCCCCCATCACCTTTAGTAGCACCCTCTCACCAGCCTTTAGCTGGCGTAGGAGGTGTTGCCTTTCCGGATTCAATCTGGAGCCATCTGCAATTTCATTTGTCAGATTCGCACCAAAGTCGTGCTTCGCAAAATACTTATCTTTCGAAGTGTATATTACCAGAGGGGGTCTCCTTAGGCTCCCCTGCCGCGGCTAGTGCGGCCTCCAGTTGGGCTTTGCACTCTTCCAGCTCCTTGGACAGTAGGGAATTCTTTTCTGTAAGAAACTTCATATCAAATGATCCTTAAATCAGTTATTCTAACTGTTTCAAGTCTCGGGGGCTACTGCTATATATATAATTACCAAAATTTTCTTACCCGTATGTCTTTTACATATTGCTCTGTGGCTCTGGCTAGACCATTTTGAGCGGCACGGAGGTGCGCATCTCCCGAGTTGAAGGCATCTAACGCCCCTTGGGAGAAACAAGCGTTGCGAAGAATTGTCCGGTGACGCCTGTGGTTCATGGCACTCTCCACCTCAGAGTTGGTGGCAGACAACCCGACCACATCCTCCATCGGAGGAGCGTCTGGCGCGCGCCTTGCGTTCGCCTCCACTTCCGGACCAGGCTTTGGAGCCTGGCTGGTGGAGGCGCGATTGGCCGCGTCTCTGGGTATAGTCCGGCGAGGTTTCTTTGTCCTAAAGAAAGCATGAGTGTCAATGTGCCTCGAAGGTATAACACCTGGGATAAGGGGGTGCGCCATACCTTTGTGATGATGCCTCGGTCCGGACTGCACTTCTTTTCGGCCCACGAGGCCCTACGGCCCCTCGTTGGCTTGTCGCCGCAGGTTCGGCCTTCCGCCTTAAAAACCTCCCCTGCAAAGTTTGGTTGCAATCAGGAAACTGAACACGAGTGGGCGGACACCTATTCGGGGTACTGGGACTTCGATCTCAGGTACCTGCGGCGTCAGGATTAGCCCTAGGTAATCGGCCGTAATGGCCACCAAGGCATTGTCCTCGCTCAATTGATGGAACACTCCATCAATCAGGTCCATAGATATGTGTCGGAGTAAATAGCCATGGGTAGCCTAGCCGGCTTCCCCTGGCCCATCAGAAAAAATTACAAGCCTGGCCAACTTTCAAGAAGATTCAAGACCTAGGGCCGCCTCCCCCCTCAGCCGGCTACCTCCTAGGCCGGCTTCGGGGGCGGCCCGCCCTTTACCCTCACGAAGAAAGCTGTGGAAGGCCGACTACGAGAAGCCGGCTACAACAAGGCGGGCTTCCATAAAGTAGTCAAAGCCGTACCCGCAATGTACGCGTCTACCCTGCTATGATGAAGCGGGGCGTGGCTACAGTGGAGCCTGCCACCCCCAAAACCCGGAGCACACCTGGTACAGTGCGCCGTACGGGTGGCTATGACCCGTCCGGCGCGGCACTGTTGCCACTGCGGCTCCGACGCCGTCCACGACGGGCCGCCAGCGTGGCCCCCGAGGCGGTGGGCCCCTTCGGGCAGAGAGATGCCGAAGGCGGCCGCACCTCCTCTCAAGCCGGCAAGATAGAGGGCTGGCTTCCCATAGCCGGCCTGCCACTTTCCTCGAAGGAGACGCCCATTAAGGAGACAAGATACGGCGGGGCTACAGTAATCGCCCGCCAAGGCGGCGTTACTGTAGCCACGCTTACCCCGACCAAGCCTGCGTCAATAGCACGGAGCAACAGTAACCAGCCACCGACCAGGCCCTAGCCTGTAGGGCCTGCCTGTCGACCAAGGAGCTGGCAGCCGGCAGGACCCACCAGCCGGCGGGCCCCAGTAGCCGGCGCAGAAGCCGGCAAGCATAGTCACAGACAGCTGGGCCCCGCGCCCAGCTGGATTACCATTGTACCCCCGGGGGGTAGGCCTATATAAACCCCCCGGTGCACCCATGCAAGGGGTGGGACTCTCAAGTTAGACCTAGACACCATACAGGGAGAGGAAGCAAGCTAGCTGAGCCCTTCTTCCTCCTTCCACCCAAAACAGCTCAAGGAGCATTGTAGCTACTTGTTCATTTAGTAACCATGCGGAGACCCCGCAGAGTAGCAGTAGGGGTGTTATCTCCTCGGAGAGACCTGAAGCTGGGTAAGATTCGCCGGCGTGCATGTCTACGCCTTATCCCGTTTCCAGGCACCGGTGATGTTTTATTGGCTCCCACAATGATAGGCCACCCGTTGGCATATGTCGCTCCTACCACCCGACATTTGGCGCCCACCGTGGGGCCAGGTGCACCGTCGTCCGGAGACCTGTTCTGGACGGGAACCCTTTTCCTTCCCCGCGAGCATAGCCAGCCCGGCTCGCCCGATGGCGCTTGCCGCGACGTGCTGCATGGCGTCACCAACATCTGCGCGGCGAGCGGCCTCGCCGACCTCTTCGACAAGGCCCGCATCTCCGACGACCTTGCCTCCGATGCGGGCACCGATCATCTCGCCAACCTCCTCGGCCAGCTCCACGTCTCCAGCGAGCCCGCTGCGGATTTGGAGTCGGTTGGCTCCACCGACCCGATGCCTGTCGACTCCAACACGGCATCCTACGACACCTTCCCCACCAACGTCACGATCTACAATGACCCGCTCCCTCCGGCTGGCGATCGCGATTCTGACACTACCGAGGTGATGGTTATCGGCCTCGACGGCCCGACTGACGAGGGCGCCCGCGACGCCACACGCGCGGCGGCCCATGACTTGTCCGCCCCCCTTCCGGCTGACGCCAACGACGAAGTACTGGAGGCGCGCCGCCTCGCCCTCCTCGCAGAGGGCCGGCGGCTAGCCTTCGTAAGACGCCTCACCGAGGCCTACCAGCGCGAAGCTGACCGCGCCGCCTTCGGCACGCCGGCTCCGGCTGGCCCAAGCCGGGCTGGTGCTGTCAGGCAACGCGGCGCCGTCATCGCCGACACGCTTGGAGTCGATCGACCGGTTTACGCCACCCCGCTCGAGAACCTGCGCGCCGCCCAGGCGGCCGTAGACGAGCTGGACGGCTTGGAAGCCGAAGACCTCCCCCACATGATGCGGCGTATACAGCAACTAATCGATGCAGCCGCTCGGCGGCACGAAGCCGACGCCTGCGCGGGGAGCCCTCCCACGCGCCGCGACCACGGCGCGACTTCCCGATCGCCGACTACGAGCAACACCCGCGCGCGGCACGAGAAAGAGCCGGCTTCCAGCCGAAGCCGGACCCAGATCTCCATCGAGCGAGACGCGGACGCCCGCCCCTGAGCCATGGAATGGCGGGGCACCCCGCCTCCGCCTCGAGCTCGCGGAGAGAGATATCCGACCCCTCCTCCAGTGGCGCACCCGACTCTCAGCGGCCGGCTTGGTCGCCGCGAAGGAGTCGGCGAGAACGACGCCCACCACCGGATCGACCGCCTGGCCCGATCCCTGGCGCTGGAAGAAGAAGATGATGTCGGCCCGCCTTTTTTTGGCCCCCGCATCCGCGACGAGCCCTTCCCCAAAGGGTTCTCGCTCCCAAGAGACACGCCCAAGTACAACGGCTCGGTGAAGCCGGAAAACTGGCTGACCGACTACTCCACAGCCGTCAGCATCGCCAATGGCAACCGGCGCGTTGCCGTGAAGTACGTGCCCCTCATGCTGCAAGGCACGGCACGAACTTGTCTTAACAGCCTCAAGCCTCTCAGCATCAACAGCTGGGTAGATTTTACTGAAGCCTTCGTTCGCAACTTCACCAGCACCTACAAGCGGGCTCCACGGCCCAGACAGCTCTCCCTGTGCGTACAGGGCCCAGCCGAGTCCACTCGCGACTACCTCACGCGTTGGGCCGAGCTCCGCAACTCCTGCGAGGGGGTGCACGAGGTGCAAGCCATCGAATACTTCACTGCCGGGTGCCGAGAGGGCACCCTCCTCAAGCACAAGCTTCTCTGTGACGAGCCGACTACCCTCGACGAGCTCCTGAACATCGCCGACAAGTACGCCACCGCCGACTCCTCGATGAAGACCGAGCTCCGGGTGGACGCGTCCGGCAAAGTGCTCAATCCGGCGCCCCAAGCACCGGCTGGAGATTCCGGCCGACGCCAACACCAGAATGATCAGAAGTGCAAAGGCCCTGCGCCGCCTCCCGCTAGCCGGCAGGTGGCCACGGTCGAAGATACGCCGGCTGAGGGGCGGCCCGCGCCCAAGAAGCCCAAGGGCGGCCGGCCGGCCTTCTCCTACGAGCAAATCCTTGATGCCCCATGCAAATTCCACAGCGGCGCGAAGCCGTCCAACCATACGACCCGAAAGTGTAACTGGCTCGCCCGAATCTCCAAGGGAGAAGGGCTCACGCCGACTCCGCCTGCCGGCCTGCCGCCTCCGGCTCCGCCGCCCAAGGCCGCTCGGCCCGCGGTCGACGCCGTGCAGGACGAGTTCCCCGACGAGCAAGCATCTTACGTTGTCTTCACGAGCCAGCCCGAAGACCGGTGCAGCAAGCGCCGAGAGCAACAAGAGGTCAATGTGGCCGCCGCCAACCCAGCCAGCCACATGCATTGATCAGAGAAATCCATCAGTTGGAGCCGGGCCGACCACCCAGAGGTGATGCCGTCCCCCGGCTCCTACGCTTTGGTCCTGGAGGCCACCCTTGCGACGGACACGCGTGCCGCCTGCTTCTCCCGCGTGCTGATCGACGGTGGAAGCAGCATCAACATCCTGTACCGCGACACCATGGAGAAGTTGGGTGTCAAGGCAAAGCAGCTTGTGCCGACTCGAAAGGTGTTTCATGGCATCGTACCCGGTTTGTCCTGCGCCCCCATCAGCAAGATCAAGATCGATGTACTCTTTGGGGGCAAGGATCATTTCCGCCGGGAAGCAATCTGGTTCGAGGTGGTGGACCTGGAGAGCCCTTACCACGCCTTGCTTGGCCGACCCGCCTTGGCCAAGTTCATGGCGGTCCCCCACTACGCATACCTCAAGATGAAGATACCAAGCTCCAAGGGCATCATCACCATCGCCGGCGACTACAAGAAGTCCGCCGACTGCGCCGCGGCCAGCAGCCGGCTGGCCGAATCCCTCGTGATTGTCGAGGAGAAGAAGACGCTGAACAGGGTTGTGGCCCTGGCCAGCAAGCAGCTAAACCAACCCGCCGACTCCAAGGAGTATGATGCCCAAGGATCTTTCCAGCCGGCCAAGGAGACCAAGAAGATACAGCTTGACCCCGAGCACCCGAAGAGGTTTGCCGTCATTGGGGCGAGCCTGGACAGCAAATTGGAAGGCGAGCTCGTCGATTTCCTCCATGAGAATCGGGATATCTTTGCATGGTACCCCAAGGACATGCCGGGTGTTCCGAAGGATTTTGCCGAGCACAAATTACATGTGCGGGAGGATGCCAAACTAGTCAAGCAGCCTCTCCGCCGACTGTCAGAGGAGAAGAGAAGGATCGTAGGGGAGGAGATAGCCCGGCTTCTCGCAGCCGGCTTCATCATGGAAGTTTTCTTCCCCGAGTGGCTCGCGAACCCGGTTCTCGTGCTGAAAAAGAATAAGAAGTGGCGCATGTGTATAGATTACACAAGCCTCAACAAAGCTTGCGCAAAAGATCCCGTCGCTCTGCCCAGAATTGATCAAGTGATAGACTCCACAGCCGGATTCGAGCTGTTGAGCTTTTTAGATGCCTATTCGGGATACCACCAGATAAAGCTGAACCCGGATGACCGACTGAAGACCGCCTTCATCACGCCGTTTCGAGCCTTCTGCTACCTGACTATGACGTTCGGCTTGAGGAATGCCGGCGCCACTTTTCAGCGTTGCATGCAGAAGTGCCTCCTCACACAGCTCGGCAAGAACGCCCACGTCTACGTGGATGATATTGTGGTGAAGACGGAGAAGCGTGGCACTCTGCTGGAAGACTTGAAGGAGACATTCGAGAACCTGCGCCGGTTCCGAATCAAGCTCAACCCTGAGAAATGCGTGTTCGGAGTGCCAGCCGGCCAGCTCCTAGGCTTTCTGGTCTCCGAATGCGGCATCGAGTGCAACCCTGTGAAGATCAAGGCCATCGAGAGGATGGCGGTCCTAACCAAGCTTCGAGAGATTCAGAAGTTCATCGAGTGCCTGGCCTCTCTGAACCGCTTCATCAGCCGGCTTGGGGAGAAAGCCCTCCCTCTCTACCGCCTCATGAAGAAGAGTACCCACTTTGAGTGGAATGACCAGGCCGACCAAGCTTTCCACGAGCTGAAGAAAATGCTGTCCACGCCGCCTGTCTTGGCGGCACCGACTGAGAAAGAGCCCATGCTCCTTTATATTGCCGCCACTAGCCGGGTGGTCAGCACCGTCATTATGGTCGAACGCCCCAAAGAAGGCCGAGCCCATCCGGTCCAGAGGCCAGTTTATTACCTGAGCGAGGTGCTGTCTGCCTCGAAACAGAATTACCCGCACTACCAGAAGATGTGCTACGGCGTGTACTTCGCCGCCAAGAAGCTGAAGCCGTACTTTCAAGAACATCCCATCACGGTCGTATGCACTGCCCCGCTGGCCGAGATCATAGGCAGCCGGGATGCATCCGGCGGGGTGGCTAAGTGGGCCATCGAGCTGCCCCCTTACACGACCTTCTACCAACCCCGCACCGCCATCAAGTCGCAAGCACTGGCCGACTTCCTCGTTGACTGGGCCGAGACCCAGTACTTACCTCCAGCTCCCGACTCCACCCATTGGCGCATGCACTTTGACGGATCCAAGATGCGCACCAGCTTGGGAGCCGGCGTCGTCCTTACCTCTCCTAAGGGCGACAAGCTCAGATACACGCTGTAGATCCACTTCGCCGCATCCAACAACATAGCCGAGTACGAAGCGCTCATACACGGGCTCCGGCTTGCCAAGGAACTCGGCATCCGCCGGATCCTGTGCTATGGCGACTCGGATTTGGTGGTTCAGCAATCTTCTGGCGACTGGGACGCCAAGGACGCAAACATGGCGAGCTACCGCTTCCTAGTGCAGCAGATCAGTGGATACTTTGATGGATGTGAATTCCTCCATGTACCGCGAGCCGACAACGAGCCAGCAGATGCCCTGGCCCGAATAGGCTCCACGCGGCAAGCAATACCAACCGGCGTCGCCCTGCAGCGCCTCCTCAAGCCATCCATCAAGCCGTCTCCGGAATCCGACTCCATCTTCGTGCCGCCTAACCCCGATGGGGCCGGGTCTGGCTCGAAGAATGAAGCAGCCAGCCCGGGGACTTCAATACCCGGCTCGGGGACTGCAGTACCCAGCTCGGGTACTGCCGCACCTGGCTTGGGGACTGCGGTAGCCGGCCCGGGGACTGCGGTAGCCGGCACGGGGACTTCTTCAGCACAGCAAGCGGCGGCTGACTCCAGCACTTCATTACCCAGCCCGCCCACCCTGGTGGCTATAACCACATTGGCGGCAGGGGAAGTCGCAGCTCCATCATGGGCCCAAACCATCCGCGACTTTTTGGTGAACCAAGATCTGCCGGCTGACGAAACCGAAGCGCGACAAGTCCAGAGCCGAGCCGGAGCATACACAATCGTCAACAGAGAGCTTGTGAAGCGCAGCGTCACCGGAGTCTTACAGCGATGCGTCGAGCAGGAGAAAGGCGTTGCAATCCTCAGAGATATACACCAAGGAGAGTGCGGCCACCACGCCGCATCAAAATCACTTGTCTCCAAAGCCTTCCGCCATGGTTTTTTCTGGCCGACTGCTTTGGACGACGCCAAAGGGCTAGTTAAACATTGCAAAGGCTGCCAGCTTTTCAGCTCCAAGCAGCACATGCCGGCTTCGGCACTCAAGACCATTCCCATCACCTGGCCCTTTGCCGTCTGGGGATTGGATATGGTGGGCCCATTCAAGACGGCACGCGGCGGCATGACACATTTGCTCGTCGCCGTCGACAAATTCACCAAGTGGATTGAGGCGAAGCCGATCAAGAAGCTGAATGGGCCGACTGCGGTGACTTTCATTGCAGATATAACAACCCGGTACGGCGTACCGCACAGCATCATCACCGACAACGGCACGAATTTTGCCAAAGGCGCCTTGGCACGGTTCTGCGCTGCACAAGGTATCCGACTGGACCTTGCGTCAGTCGCCCACCCGCAGTCAAACGGCCAAGTGGAGCGAGCAAATGGCCTCATCCTGTCTGGCATCAAGCCCCGACTGGTCGTACCTCTGGAGCTTTCAGCCGGCTGTTGGCTCGATGAGCTGCCAGCTGTCCTATGGAGTCTGCGTACTACCCCAAACAGATCAACTGGCTTCACTCCTTTCTTCCTTGTATATGGTGCCGAGGCAGTCATCCCAACAGACATCGAGTTCGACGCGCCTCGGGTAACCATGTACACGGAAGCGGAAGCCAAAGAAGCAAGAGAAGACGGTGTCGACCTGCTGGAAGAAGGCTGGCTGTTAGCCCTCAGCCGGTCTGCCATCTACCAGCAGGGTTTGCGCCGCTACCACAGCCGGAGGGTTCGACCAAGATCCTTCCAGGAGGGCGACCTTGTGCTCCGGCTGATCCAGCGAACAGCCGGCCAGCACAAGCTCGCAGCCCCTTGGGAAGGTCCCTTCGTCGTCAGCAGAGCTCTAGGCAACGATGCCTACTACCTCATCGACGCGCAAAAGCCGAAGGCACGCAAGAGAGACGACTCCGGCAAGGAGTCAGAACGACCATGGAACGCCAATCTTCTTCGGAAGTTTTACAGTTAAAATGCAGTATGTATTATGTCCACTTTTGTATTAAGTACGAAACAATAGGCTCCCCGAGGAGGACTCGGGGACTGCCATCCTTTATTTTATAATGAAAGTTATCATGCATATGATATCACCTTTTCATTTATTTTGTCCGGCATCGGGTTCGATGAGTCGGCCCGGGGACTAGCCGACTGGAGTTATATTAGGAGCCCTACCCGCAGTCAGACAAGTAATGTGCCGACACCCAGGCGTGGCTCTTGCCAAAATCGCAGTTCGAAGAACCGACTGCCCGGCTGGCAAGAGTCATAAGCCGGAAAGGGTACGCACACGAAAAACGGCTAGGGACTAACGGGCTTATATATAACAAAAGCCGGCTTGCCGCCTCCCGCCGACCGACTACCAGAGTAGCCGGCCGGCCGGCTTACATTCAGTCCGCTTCAAATCCAAGAAGGTCGAGTACTTGCCTTCCCAAAGAGGGAAGGCGGCAAAGGAAAAAGCCTAAGGATAGAAAAGTGCACTTGAATGGAAGCCAACACATGCATACATTAATATTTACACAAAAGTCCTCCAGAGAGGTCAACCTCCAACATTGTTCGATACACCCCCAGTGGGTGGAATTGCGGAAACTTAAAATTATTCGAAAAAGCAAAAGCAGGAACAATAGGAATGGCAGATCAAGCCGGCGGGGCCGCTGACGAGCCGGGCTGGGCGGTGGAGGTGGTCGTGCCGGCTGAAGGAGCGGCCGGCTGGCCAACTTCGGCCTGATCATCGCCTTCGGCAGAGGGCGCGCTCCCGCGTGGCTCGTTGCTGGAGGCACGGTCGGCTTGAGGGCGGTCGGCCGTCTCACCAGTCGGCTCGGCGTCTCCGCCGTCTTCTTCCTCGTCGTCCTCGCCCTCGTCGCTGGGGGCGATCTCCTCGGCCGAGTCCTCGCCTTCCGCCGGGTTCAGCCCGAACCACTCTTCCGGCTAGGCGATGCCGTCATCATTGAGTTCCGGCGCGAAGACGCTAGTGTCGGTGCACTCGGCGATCGTCAAGGCGCGCTGCACGATCGCCGGCCGCACCTCCTCCAGTTCCCCGTCGGCCTCCAACTGCCAAGTCTGCAGCTGGTCCAGGCTCAGCCCTGGGTACCACGCGCGGAGAAACTCCAGCGCACGCCCGGCTCCGAGACGGGCTGTGGACGCCTTCCAAGCCTCGAAGCGGCCGACTGCGACTTCTAGCCAGTCGGCAGTCCAGCTTGGGGTGCGGGGAATCGTCTGGCCGGGCCAGAGCGCGGCCAGCACCTGCGCCCCGGCACGTTGGAGCCGGCGGAGCATCCGATGGGCCGGCTGCAGTTGCGCTTGGATGGTGATGAGCTGCTCCGACAACGTTCGATTCGCATCTGGTGGAATAACAACTCCAGCCTGACGGCGCGCCTCGCGATGGGCCTCGATGGCTTGGGCGGCGAGGACGGAGTGGCCGGGAAAGTATTCTGCGCAAGGTAGCAAGCACAAGTCAAAACAAAACCTCAGGCGGCCGGCAAATGGAGGAAGGGCAAGAAAGGCGGCTTACCATCTATCAGATCTTCGATCCGGCCGAAGCCTTCTTCCAGCGCCTAGCGCGTCTCGGCCCAGCTCGCCTCCTTGGTCTCGAACTCCGCCTTCAGGGCAGCCTCGCTGTCCTGCGCCTTCTGCAGGGCCGCCTTATGGCTTTCCTCCTGGTCGGCCAGTTTCTTGACCAGGCGGTCACGCTCCTGAACCAAGTCGGCGTACTCGGCGTCCCTGGCACGAAGAGCGGCCTGCACTTTGCCAAGCTCCCTCCGCAAGTCGGCGTTGGCCTCTGCACGAGCAAAAGACAAAGAGAAAAAGTCAGCAAGGGAAAGGTAGTCAAGGAAGATCCGACCCGACTGCTCTGTAGTCGGCCCGAATCTCGGGGACTACACCCAGTGGGTGCGCTGTCGCGCCCGCACGAGAAACAGATAGAAGCAATATACTTACGTCGGCTGCTGGCCAGGTCTTCGGTCCTCCGGCTCAGCTCCCGAGCCTGGGAGTTGAAGGCGGCGGCATGAGAGTTGTGATAATCCTAAAGATCAGACAGAAAACAGAGTTAAGATAGTCGTCGGGAAAGATCCGACCCGACTGCGCTGCAGTCGGCCCGGATCTCGGGGACTACACCCAGTGGGTGCGCTAGCGTGCCCTCACGGAAAGAATCAGAGGACCAGAGCGGTCAACAAGTACAAAACTTACCCGGATTGCGGACCGCGTCGACAGAAACTCCTGAGTAAATTGCCTCAGGAGGTCGGCCTGTGCCTGCAGCCGGCTCCGAACCCCTTGGGCCGCCACGTTCAGCTCGCCGCTTCCTCCGCTGGGAGTCCACATGGACGTGGCGGAGCTGGCCGCCTCCAAGGCGTCTGCCGTTTGGTCGGCACCCGCGGCTCGGCGCGTGTCCGGCGGGGCCGTGCTCCCTCCGGCGCGCTGGCTCGCCGCCAGCTCAATTTCAAGACCGGCCCCGGCCTCGGGTGCGGCCCGGGCCGGCTCCTCCGGCACCGCCGACGACTGGCCGCCTTCGCCTGCTTCGGCTGGCGCTGCCGGCGGTGTCCTCTCCGCGAAGATCTCGAAGAGTTCATCCCTCTGCACCGGCGGCTGATCGGGGGTGATCTCCTCCACCGTGGGCAGCGGGATGTCCGGGTCCAAGGTGTGGAGGGGGATGGCGAGCAGCGGAGGCCGGCTATGCCTGCCCTCCGCCTCCGTCTCCGCGGTCGCCCGCTCCGATGGAGTCTCGGCTGCCGCGTTCGCTCGCTCCGTCACCGCCAGGGCGGCCTCCCGCTCTGCCGCCTCCCTCTCTTGTCGCGCCTCGCGGGCGTTCCGCGCCGTGGCTTCTGCAAGGTCGGCGCGGGGGTCCACACGGCGGGGCCCTGAAGATCCAGCACCCGGCCCGACCACAGAGCCGCCTGCGCCTCGCTCGAGGGAAAGCGGTGCCCTACTCGGAAATCGGAGAAGAGTTAGAACAAAACAAGACAACAAAAACAAGCACGCAAGCGGCCCAAGGGCTTACGCGGAAACTGCTGCAGGTTTCTTCACCGCCTTCCGGAAGCGGGCCGCCTTCGCCGCCGCTTCGTCTCGCTTCGTGGCCGTGGCGGAGGCCCTCGTCTTTTTCGGCCGGCTACCGAAGAGAGGAAGCGCGGCCCAGCATTTCGACTTTCCACCACCGGCAGCCGGCGCAGCGGACGAGCCCACGCTGTGGCGGTCGGTTGCCGGCTGGTGGCATGGGATTTCTTCGGCGTCGGCGTCGTCCGGCCAGTCGTCAAAGCTGGCCGAGAGCCCCGTGCCTCTGGGCTCGGCGATGTCCCCCGTGGCGGCGTCCTCCATGGCAACCGCAGCCAAATCCGGGTCGTCGATGTCGTCTACCGCACGATCCGGGGCATACTGGCGTTCGACTCCTGCCGCCCCGGCTGGCGGCGGAAGAAGAGGGTTCTGATAACAAAGAGAAAAGAGAAGAGCCACCCGGTCAGAAGCCGGCCGGCACAGGCCGGCTGATGACAGAAAGAAGGACTTACCACGGGCGGAGGATGGGCGCGGGAGTACGGCGCCTTGCCGTATTGCCAGTCGTCGGCGAGCTTGAGGTTGGCGATGTAGTTCACCATGAGTGCTACCTCGGCATGGGGCATCTCCCATGTGCTCAGCCGGCAAGGGTCGAAGCGGCCGCTCATCTGGCATAACATGTGAGGCCGGCTCTGAAGGGGAAGGATCCGGCGCTCGACGAAGGCGGCCACCAAGTCGGCTCCACGCAGGCCTTCCGACTAGATCATTACCCGAAGCCGGGCGATGGAGGCGTTCCCGGCCTGAGACAAGGACTTGGCCCGGAAGCCCCAAGACAGCTGTCTCCCAGCCGGCGGGCCGGCTACGTAAGCCGGCAGGTTCACGTAGTCTCCTTGCGGGGCGACGTTCTTGACGTAGAAATACGATTTCTGCCAGAGTTTGACCGATTGGATTAAAGGAATGTGCGGGAAGGGGTTGTTGTCGCTTGACCTCTTCATCGCGATGAAGGCCCCGCAGGGGGCGGGCACGCCGGCGGTGACGGTGCCGAGCTTGTTTTGGAAGAGCTCCGCCCAAAGCTCCAGCGTGGGCAGCACTCCCAAGAAACCTTCGCAGAGTGAGACGAAGGACGACAGCAGCATCACCGCGTTGGGCGTGAGGTGATGCGGCTGGAGTTGATAGAAGTCGAGGAAGGAGCGCATGAAGCCACTCGCCGGGAAGCCGAAGTCACGCAAGAAATGCATGCGGAAGACGACGCGCTCGCCTTCCTCCGGCGCCGGCGAGATTTCCGTCTCCGGCGCCAGACGAGCCTGCACGAGGTTGGTGGCGGGCAAGCGCCGGGTCTGGCGGAGAAATTCGATGTGGTCTTCGTGGATGTTGGACCCGTCCCACGAGCTTGACAGCGCCATGGACATGGCGGCGTGGGCGGGCTGCGACGGGGGGCTGCGTCGGGCGCGAGGAAGAAGAAAGGAAAGAAGAAGAGCAAGGAGGGACGGGGAGCGGGGGAGCGAGCAAGCCTTTGTCTCTCCCCCTCCCCCTCCTACTTGTAGGCTCGTGCGCCGGAGCCGAGGAGGCGCGGCGTGGGGGATCGATCGTGCCTATCTCCCCCACGCCCCGTGTTAATTGCGCGCCTTGAAGACACGAGGAAACGGTCGCGGGGAGGCGAGCAGTCCTCTCGGGCCACAGAAGATCTGCGCCCAGGCCGAGGCCCAGGAGTGGCGGGCCCGGGCCTACGGCGGCGTCCCGTCACGCGCATGCGATGGCAGGACTTCTCCGCCACGTGGCCCGTCGTGGGGCCCGCGGCCAGCCCACGGGTCAGCCACGGTCATATTAATAAACAAGAAAGCTCTCCGAAGTCGGCTTACAACGGCGAGGTCAGCTCCTCAGGGTATGAAGCTGACCAAGCTTCTCGTTCCTCTGTCCGCCGTGAAGCTCGCCCAGCTTCGGGGACTACTGTCGGAGTAAATAGCCATGGGTAGCCTAGCCGGCTTCCCCTGGCCCATCAGAAAAAATTACAAGCCTGGCCGACTTTCAAGAAGATTCAAGACCTAGGGCCGCCTCCCCCCTCAGCCGGCTACCTCCTAGGCCGGCTTCGGGGGCGGCCCGCCCTTTACCCTCACGAAGAAAGCTGTGGAAGGCCGACTACGAGAAGCCAGCTACAGCAAGGCCGGCTCCCATAAAGCAGTCAAAGCCGTACCCGCAATGTACGCGTCTACCCTGCGATGGTGAAGCGGGGTGTGGCTACAGTGGAGCCTGCCACCCCCAAAACCCGGAGCACGCCTGGTACAGTGCGCCGTACGGGTGGCTACGACCTGTCTGGCGCGGCACTGTTGCCACTGCGGCTCCGACGCCGTCCACGATGGGCCACCAGCGTGGCCCCCGAGGCGGTGGGCCCCTTCGGGCAGAGAGATGCCGAAGGTGGCCGCACCTCCTCTCAAGCCGGCAAGATAGAGGGACAGCTTCCCATAGCCGGCCTGCCACTTTCCTCGAAGGAGACGCCCATTTAGGAGACAAGATACGGCAGGGCTATAGTAATCGCCCGCCAAGGCGGCGTTACTGTAGCCACGCTTACCCCGACCAAGCTGTGTCAACAGCACGGAGCAATAGTAACTAGCCACCGACCAGGCCCTGGCCTGTAGGGCCTGCCTGTCAACCATAGAGCCGGCAGCCGGTGGGCCCCAGTAGCCGGCGCAGAAGCCGGCAAGCATAGTCACAGACAGCTGGGCCCCGCGCCCAGCTGGATTACCATTGTACCCCCGGGGGGTAGGCCTATATAAACCCCCCGGTGCACCCATGCAGGGGGTGGGACTCTCAAGTTAGACCTAGACACCATACAGGGAGAGGAAGCAAGCTAGCTGAGCCCTTCTTCCTCCTTCCACCGAAAACAGCTCAAGGAGCATTGTAGCTACTTGTTCATTTAGTAACCATGCAGAGACCCCGCAGAGCAGCAGTAGGGGTGTTATCTCCTCGGAGAGCCCTGAAGCTGGGTAAGATTCGCCGGCGTGCATGTCTACGCCTTATCCCATTTCCAGGCACCGGCGATGTTTTATTGGCTCCCACAATGATAAGCCACCCGTTGGCATATGTCGCTCCTACCACCCGACAATATGTCCGGATCCTCTTGAGAGGCCAGGTCGAGGGACCGTCCTGGGTCCTCGGGATGTGGAGGAGGACTGCTTATTTCCTTAATAGCCCGGCACAGTTCCTGTGTTAAAGTCGTCAGACTGAATATTTAACAATGGGAATACAAAACGGATGGACAAGTAAATACGGCCGCTTACCCAGCTCGGGGGATTGTGCATGGAGAATCCACCCTGAGGGTTGACGTGGAGAAATTCCTCCTCTTCTCCCTTATACAAAGTGGACAAGATCTTTAGTAGAGCGGCAGCTGAATCCGGCCCCTTACGACCGTAGCGGGTGGCGTCGTCCTCCCCGTTGAAGTCCCACATGGGGTGGCTTCTATACTGAAGCGGTTGCACCCCCCGCATAATGCAATCAGCCATAACCCCGATCATGGTTAGTCCGGAATGGGCTAACAATCTTATTCGGCCCATCAGGTAAATGATGTCCCTGTCACTTTCCCTCTGAGGGCTCCATGGGTGCCAGCTTAGGCGCTTCTTTAAGGGAGCACTGTTAAATTCAGGGAGGCCGATCCGGACAGGATCCGGCAGCGGGACGTCTTCTATATAGAACCATTCCGAGGGCCAGTCTTCGGACGCCTTCTTTGGGGTTCCGGACAGATATCCGGTCCCGGCGATGCGCCACACTTCGGTTCCGCCCACTTGATACATTGACCACTTCTTGTAATAGGGCACAAGGCAAAATAGCTCCTTCCACAGTCCGAAATGAGCTTCAACACCCAAGAACAGCTCGCAGAGGGCTACAAAGCCCGTGATATGCAATACTGAGGCAGGCGTGAGATGATGTAGCTGGAGGCCGTAGAACTCCAGCAGCCCTCGAAGAAATGGGTGGATTGGAAATCCGAGCCACCTTATTAAGTAAGGGACAAGGCACACCCGCTCTCCTTTGGAGGGATTAGGGGCATTCTCTGCTTGCTCTCTGACGTTGTAGACGGCAAGACCGGCTCGAACCGGGACCATATAGGATGGGGGGAGAAATTCCTTGGTCTGGAGCGTCACTAGCTCGCTATGCGGGGTGGAACATCTCTCCCAATATCCAGGCTTAGGGCTGGAAGGGCGAGGGGAGGAGTTGCGACGGCTAGCCATGGTGGAATGGACCTTTGTCGGATGCGCTCTGATGAACACTCGCGAAGGGGAGAAGGTGTGGATTGGATCTAAATCCTTGTCCCCTTAAATAGGGCGGCTCATTTACGCGGCTAGGGGTGTGAATGTAAAAATACTCAGACTTTTCATATTCGTTTGACACGTGGGAAGCGGCCATTATTGGGCGTAGAAGCCAAGGAGCGCAACATCTACAAGAAACCGGACTTTATTCAAACAGGTGCACAGAATTTGGAGGAGAACCCGCCTTGCAATGCCGAAGACAATCTGCGCGCCGGACTCATCATCATTGAAGCCTGGTTCGGGGGCTACTGAGGGAGTCCTGGATTAGGGGGTGTTCGGATAGCCAGACTATACCTTCAGCCGGACTCCTGGACTACGAAGATACAAGATTGAAGACTCCGTCTCGCGTCCGGAAGGGACTTTCCATGGCGCGGAAGGCAAGCTTGGCGATACGGATATGAAGATCTCCTACCATTGTAACCGACTCTATGTAACCCTAACCCTCTCTGGTGTCTATATAAACCGGAGGGTTTTAGTCCGTAGGACAACATTCACATCAACAATCATACCATAGGCTAGCTTCTAGGGTTTAGCCTCCTCGCTCTTGTGGTAGATCTACTCTTGTACTACCCATATCATCAATATTAATCAAGCAGGACGTAGGGTTTTACCTCCATTGAGAGGGCCCGAACCTGGGTAAAACTTCGTGTCCCTTGTCTCCTGTTACCATCCGGCCTAGACGCACAGATCGGGACCCCCTACCCGAGATCCGCCGGTTTTGACACCGACAATGCTCAACAATTTATTACAAGCACGCCTATATTATACATAAAGGCGGGTATGACACAAGAGTATGGTGGCATAACTACTGACTCGTAATAAAAGTGGTGGTGGATATGTCACAGTGAAGTGGGTGACATGACTCTGAAATCTTACAGCTCATCAAGCGTTGGAGTGAGGCTTGATGATTTTATTTGGTAGCGTAAGCGTATATAATACAAGTGAACAACTCTAGGGTTGCACGTGACTGACTGGGACTTCTCTAGGCATCGGACTTGCTATCGAACTCTTCATCCATAAAATCACCTTCGTCAACATCTAGCCAAATCAACAAGCCAGGTGAGTACTTTGAATGTACTCGCCAGACAGTTCGGACATAAGATATTACAAATGTAAACATGATGCACATGAGCAGATTAGTATGCGCAATCAAATAATAAATTTGCACTGCATGGTAAATAAAAGGAAATCAGGCGGTAGTCCTCCTGAAATCCCAATAAAATAACAGAAGACCGATCGGGTGTCTGAAGGGACGCCTCGAAAGGTAAAAGTAAATTAACATGCCACAGTCGGGCGTCGGGGCGACACCACATATAGGGCTTATATTGAAAAGTAAATGACAGAACGTGCCACAGTCGGACGTCTATGCGACATCGCATAAAGGGCTTATATCAAAAGTAAATAACAATAATGCCACAGTCGGACGTTTGAGCGACATCACATAAAGGGCTTATATCAAAAGTAAATAACAATAATGCCACAGTCAGACGTCTGAGCGACATCACATAAAGGGCTTATATCAAAAGTAAATAATAATAATACCACAGTCGGACGTCTGAGCGACATCACATAAAGGGCTTATAGTTTATCATTCGAATTTAAATAGCTCATGAATTTTAATCATCACAAGGAAATACTCAGCATATAATAATGAACTGGTTAGTCCATTCACATTAATAACCTTCAGCCGAGTTTACCACTCTCAGTGTCGGTGTCAAAACCTGTGGATCTCGGGTAGGGGGTCCCGAACTGTGCGTCTAGGCCGGATGGTGACATGAGGCAAGGGACACGAAGTTTTACCCAGGTTCGGGCCCTCTTGATGGAGGTAAAACCCTACGTCCTGCTCGATTAATATTGAAGATATGGGTAGTACAAGAGTAGATCTTCCACGAGATCGGAGAGGCTAAACCCTAGAAGCTAGCCTATGGTATGATTGTTGTTCTATATGTTGTCCTGCGGACTAAAACCCTCCGGTTTATATAGACACCGGAGAGGGTTAGGGTTACACAAAGTCGATTACAATGGTAGGAGATCTACATATCCGTATGGCCAAGCTTGCCTTCCACGCCAAGGAAAGTCCCTTCCGGACACGGGATGGAGTCTTCAATCTTGTATCTTCATAGTCCAGGAGTCCAGCCGAAGGTATAGTCCGGCCATCCGGACACCCCCTAATCCAGGACTCCCTTAGTAGCCCCTGAACCAGGCTTCAATGACGACGAGTCCGGCGCGCAATTTGTCTTCGGCATTGGAAGGCAGGTTCCTCCTCCAAGTACTTCGTAGAAGATTTTGAACACAAAGACAGTGTCCGGCTCTGTAAAATAAGTTTCCACATATTGCCATAGAGAGAATAATATTTACACAAATCTAATCTGCTGACGTATTCCATAGTGTGACGCACCATGGCCAAGTGTTTATGAGAATCGTCTTATTGTCCCACCTCAGCATGTTAAGCGAGGCGGTTTTCTTGGCACGTCTCGTCGAAGCAGAGATCGTGTCCCCTTATTCCGGGATTCTCATCAATACGTGCGTGGGTAACCCAACCGCGCCATTGATTACGATGCTTGGGGATAAGCGAGTTTTACCAGGCTGGTGGGGACACATAGTTGCGTCCACCCATATAAGGGGATAAGGATCCACCTTTTTACCTACGCCTTCTTCCTCCTTTTTCTATCCATTCTTGCGCACTCGAGCTCCAGCGCCCAAGTCCGCACTCCCCACCTCAACCTTCTCCAGCAATGTCCGGAGCGGGAGGCAAGTGGATGGTCTCCTCCGTTACGCAGGGACACATCAAAAGACTAAGGAAGGCCGGATACTTGTCTAACGACATTGCGCACCGGCTTCCTGAAGAGGGGCAGCTCATCACCACCCCTAGGCCCCATGAGAGGATAGTGTTCCTCCCCCATTTGCTCTGTGGACTGGGCTTCCCTCTCCACCCATTTGTCCGGGGGCTCATGTTCTACTATGGCCTGGATTTCCACGATCTGGCCCCGAACTTTGTCCTCAACATCTCGGCGTTTATCGTCGTGTGCGAGGCTTTCCTCCGCATCCGCCCCCATTTCGGCCTATGGCTCAAGACTTTCAATGTCAAGCCGAAGGTGGTGCGCGGCAACCAGGCGAAGTGCGGAGGCGCCATGGTGGGCAAGATGCCCAACGTCTTATGGCTCGAGGGCTCCTTTGTGGAGACCCTGAGGGGGTGGCAATCGGGGTGGTTTTACATCACCAAGTCGCGCGACCCTGAATGGGTCGCAACCCCCGAGTTCCGATCCGGACCCCCTACGCGACTCACCTCCTGGAAGGAGACAGGCCTGTCGTGGGATAAAAAAAGGAGAGCTGGCCGGACTCCAGACATGCGTCCAAACCCTGGTGGACAAGAAGCTCAAACTTGTCAGCATAGTCCAAGTTATGCTCATCCGCCGGATCCTGCCGTGGCAACAACGGGCTTTCAACCTGTGGGAGTTCGACCCAGCGCGGCACCGAACTCTGAGTAGGCTCTTCAACACGACGTACGAAGATGCTTGGAAGGTGCTTTTCAAGGGCGCCGAGGCCCCCGCATCCGCTACCGAGGATCGCGGATTCAGTATGCAGCGTCACGCTCATGCGGTAAGCTATTTTTACCTTTCACAGGGTATCCGTTTTTCATAGTTGGACTCCATGCGGGATCTAAGCTCCCTTACCTTTGACAGGATTGGCAGGAGACCTCTGGACAGAACAACTGTCCGGCTCCTTTGCCCGAAGGCCCAGCGGACGCTCGTTTGGCGAAGCTGCTAGTCCCGGCACCCTTTGTGGTGCCGGAGAAGAAGGCCAAGAAGAAGGCCACGGGGACTCGAAAGAGTGCCCGGTGCCCGGAGGTGTCGGATTCATCATCTGACGACTCCAAGACGCACTCCTCCCATGAAGACGAGGAGGAGGAAGAAGAGACCTCTCCCCCTCCAGCGGGGGAAGGGAAGAAAAGGAAGGCCGCCCCAACTAGGGAGGCCGAAGGGTCCAAGAAGGGGAAAACCCTTCCTCCGGACTACTCCACCAACGCCGACGATGGACAAGAGGAGTGGCCGCTCAGGGCCAAGCCCCTAGAGGAATCGTAAGTATCCGGATACCATAGTAATTCATAGTGTTCCTTTATTGCACAGCTTTCCCTTATATCGAATATGATTATGCAGCCCACCCAAAGACCGGCTCGACGCGTCGTCGAGCGGTTCACTGGACTCGTCGTATGTGAACTCGCTTCCGACGGCTACCTCCCCCCGCCCTACGGACGACGCTGAAGTATTGTCCCAACAGGTTCCAAGCCGGGAGGAGGTGGTCTTGGAGGCGCCGCAAGGTGACCTCCCAGACTCCAGGAGTAAAGGGGACAAAACCCCCCAGGGCTCCAAGTCCGGCCCTAGGCCGGACACCGCTCCAGAACCTTCAAAGGTTCCAGAGTCCGGCGGGCGACCTCCTTCCAAGAGGAGCAATCCCACCGTGCCGGTGACCCCCGTCCAACCGGAGGCGCCGGACAATCTGTTCGAGGTGCTCAAAGGCGCCTCCATCGACGAGGAGCACCGCACCATTATGAGTGCGGTGGTCCAGAAGGTTCAGCCCGCCAAGAGCGGACTGACTGAAGCTTGTACTAGCCTTTTAACAGGCTTTGAGGTAAGTAAAGAATGTGTAAATAATATTACCGCATAGACAGTAGCCCCTGATGCTCTATTTGGCGTTCGGGAAGAAAACCCGAATAGAGGATCAAATACAATTCGCAGGAGTCTAACAAAAAGGAGTCAATATGCGTATGCAGGCTTCTCTGCTGGCATCTGCCGCACTAACTGCACAAGTGGACACGCTAAAGCAGAACCTCGAGCAGTCCGAGCAAGAGCTTGGGCGTGCCAAGAAGCAGCTCGAGGACAAGGAAGGTAAGAAATACCATGTTTAAATACATATAAAAAAGTGCAATTGCAAAAAATGACAGGATTATCGTGGCTATTGGAGGGGCCATGTCTGAGGTTGCGACCCTTAAGCAAGCGCTGTCCGAGGCCGAGAAGAGGGCGGCCACCGAGCGCACCGAGCGGGAGAAGTATGAGGCCGAGGTTGGCAAGGTGCGGCAAGAGCTCCAGGCTCTCATGGAAAAACATGAGAGTTTGGAGCTTGACTCAAAGACGTGAGCGTCCGAGCTCGCGATGGCTATTGAAAATGCCAAGTCTGCCAAGGCCGAATCCCAGAAGACCCTCCAGTAGTTGGATGAGGTGAAAAAGATAGCGGCGGGTAAGGCATTCTTTATGCAAAGCAAACACATAAACGTGAGTTACTTGTTACTTACCTGAATCTGGAGCTCTCCAGAAGCATTCGCAGATCTTCCCCGTAGCTTCTCCGATGCCACCGCGTCCTATCGAGCCGAGGAGGGCAACTCAACAGAGAAGGTGTTCTGGTCTCAGTATGCTGAGGCCGGACACCCCGTGCCCCTGAGCGACCAGCTGAAGCAACTGGTCGAGCTCCACAAGGCGGCCGAACAGGCCATGAAGGGCCTCATAGTTCGGCTGTGGCCTGGAGAGGCTCTGCCTGGGAGCTATTTCGAGCTGGTGCGGCGGCTGGTGGGGGCCTGTCCAAGGCTCGAAGTCATCAAGCGCTCCATCTGCATTGAAGGTGCCCGTAGGGCCCTTGCCCGGGCTAAGGTGCACTGGGGCAAGCTGGATGCTGAGAAGCTTGTGAAGGATGGGCCACCGCCGGGGAAAGAGCATTGCAAGCCTGAGAATTATTATACAGATGTTCTGAAGGGTGCCCGCCTTGTGGCAGATGAATGTTCCAGGGATGTAATTTTTGAGTAAAACTCGCTCGTTTTGTCCTGTGCGCTGAAAACTTGTTCATATGCGCTAAGCAATGCTGTTGGAATTTAAAATATTACCTTCTGTGCGGCTGTTTATCAATTCTGAGAGATGGTGAGTCGTCGGCTTCTGCCCCCGTGCCGCTAGTGCTGGGGTGTTCGGGGATAAACCTGAGCGCTCTTTTTCCCATGTTTGGGTCCTTCAAGGGAGGCGCTCAGCACAATGAACAAGGCAATCGGACTATAATGCTTGAACACTCTCACTTAGCCATAGAATTCTATAATTTTAAATTTCGGCGAAGCCCCTGGTATTCGGAAGACCGAGTTAGGGGAGCTATCCACGCCTTGGCCGGACAGAGCCGACTCCTCGCTCTAAGCGGCATAAGTCTTTAGGGACTCGAAAAACCACTCGAACAGCGACCAGCTCACACTTCATCATGACAGTCAGTTTTAGCTTTCTCTACTGAGGTGCTCGACCCAGCTCAACTGGGGCACAATCGCAGTAGTTCTCCTAGTGCTACCTTAGCCGATATAGCGGAACGTAAGGCACCAAAACATAGGAGCCGGGCAAACCCAACTATTGACCCAAGACATGATTCGGATCGAATGCATATAATGTTATAAGTTCGGGGTGCCGCACTTGTTAAAGTGTTCGGACTTCTCACACCATATTGAGGGGTACTAAAGCCCCTGGCGTATTTTGGCCGTACCAAAGTGTATGGGTGCAACATGTCGTTAAGGGACATATATTTGTAAAAAAAGAGTAATGCAAAAATAGACAGAAGATATGCATTGTTTATTAAAAAGGGCTGCGATCAAAGCAGAACGATACAAATAATGCGATAAGCAAAAGGTTGGACTATTTTAACATGTTTGTTCCAGGGGCAGGCTGCGGAATGGTATGCGAAACAGGTATACTGCTCGTGATAGAGACCACCTGGGAGTTCCGTAAGGCGGCATGGCTTGTCTACTTCCCTGGTTCTTGCATCGTTTGTGCGGCAATTGAACTACCGAACAGACCTTCCGAAGAGTGGAGTCCTGAAAGTAAGAGAAAATTAAAAAATCGGCAGCCCCTAGTGCGGTTTAAGCCATGTTTCGGGCGTGCCGTGATGGTGCCCCTACCCGTGTACCCATGGTATTTCTAGAGCGTAGTTATGTACGCGAAGTACTGGTGTCGCATTTTTGCGAGCGCTGGTGTTGGGGCCGCATTGCTACACCTGCTCGGAACGTGCCAGGTGGTCTTGTTGTTGGTTACTCCGGGCGCACTTGAGGGTGTCCGGACGTTTAATGGCCGGACTGGAGAACTGCCTGGATAGGCTGCTTTGTACTTTCGCTGCAAGGGCCGCCATGTGCTCCTCCGTTCGGAGGGAGCGTTTGGTGTTTCCATTGACCGTAATTACTCCTCGAGGGCCTGGCATCTTGAGCTTAAGGTATGCGTAGTGCGGTACCGCATTGAACTTGGTGAATGCGGTTCGTCCGAACAGTGCGTGATAGCCACTGCAGAATGGGACTATGTCGAAGATTAACTCCTCGCTTTGGAAATTATCCGGAGATCCGAAGACCACTTCAAGTGTGACTGAGCCTGTACAATTGGCCTCTACACCTAGTATTACGCCTTTAAAGGTCGTTTTGGTGGGCTTAATCCTCGAGGGATCTATGCCCATTTTCCACACTGTATCCTGGTAAAGCAGGTTCAGGCTACTGTCGCCGTCCATAAGGACTCTAGTGAGATGAAATCCGTCAATAATTGGGTCTAGAACCAATGCGGCGAATCCGCCATGACGGGTGCTAGTGGGATGGTCCCTTCGATCAAAGGTGGTCGGGCAGGAGGACCATGGGTTGAACTTTGGGGCGACTGGCTCTATCGCATATACGTCCCTTAACACGCGCTTCCGCTCCCTCTTGGGGATGTGGGTTGCGTATATCATGTTCACCGTCCACACTTGTGGGGGAAAACCCTTCTCTCCACTGTTGTTAGGCGGCTAGGGCTCTTCCTCGTCATCGTGATGCAGCCCTTTGTCTGTATTTTCGGCAATTTACTTGCCTGCCTGCTTGAACACCCAACAATCCCTGTTGGTGTGATTGGCCGGCTTTTCGGGGGTGCCATGTATCTGGCACAAGCGGTTGAGTATTCGGTCCAAACTGGAAGGGCCCCTAGGATTTCTTTTGAATGGCTTTTTCCGCTGACCGGATTTATAGCCTCTGAATCCGGCATTAACTGCGGTATCCTCAGCATTGTCGTTGTTAGTGCGGCGCTTTTGCTTGTTGTGACACGACCTGCCACTACTGTCCCTGGTATCCGAATTACCAGGGTTCTTGATCATGTTATTGCTACGAGCAAGCCAGCTGTCTTCTCCCGCGCAAAAGCAGGTCATGAGTGTCGTGAGTGCTGCCATAGGTTTCGGCTTTTCCTGTCCAAGGTGTCGGGCAAGCCACCTGTCATGGATATTGTGCTTGAAGGCTGCTAGGGCCTCTGCGTGCGGACATTTTACTATTTGATTTTTCTTTGTTAGGAATCGTGTCTAGAATTTCCACGCCGATTCCTCTGGCTACTGAATTACGTGGCTTAGGTCATCGGCGTTTGGTGGTCGCACATAAGTGCCCTGGAAATTGTCGAGGAATGCGGCTTCCAGGTCCTCCCAACAACCGATTGATCCTGCTGGCAAGCTGTTAAGGCAATGCCGATCTGGTCCTTTAAGCTTGAGTGGGAGGTATTTGATGGCATGGTGATCACCGCCGCGGTCCATGTGGATATGAAGGAGATAATCCTCGATCCATACCGCAGGATCTGTTGTGCCATAATATGATTTGATGTTTACGGGTTTGAAATCCTCGGGGATTTGATGATCCATTACTTCGTCTGTGAAGCATAGTGGGTGTGCGGCGCCTCTGTACTGGGCTATATCACGACGTAGCTCCAATGAGCTTTGTCTACTGCGTTCGGCCCTACCGGATTTATGTCCGGTGTGACGGTTACCGTCTCGACTCATGGGGCGCCCACGCGATCCGTAGATCGATCTTGTTTGCCTTGCCTTGTCCTCCAACATATCTCGCAGGTCTGGCGCATTTTCCCGTGCCTTGGTACGGGGTGCGGCTTGAGTGGAGGGCCGAGAGGCCTCTCTGTCGCGGCCACGAGGTGGCCGGTCGGCCGTATCAAGTGCTGGTGATGTAGGTTTAAGTGCTTCCTCCTCTAATCGGGGTAGCAACCTGCGCTTTGGGTAGCTCTTGGAGGGGCGTTCGAGTTTATGCTCTTTGGCCGCAAGGACTTCAGTCCATCTGTCGACTAGCAAATGTTGATCAGCTCTAAGTTGTTGCTGTTTTTTCTTGAGGCTTCTTGCCGTGGCCATAAGCCTGCGTTGAAAACGCTCTTGCTCGACGGGATCCTCTGGCACGACGAATTCGTCATCATCGAGGCTTGCCTCGCCTTCGGAGGGAGGCTTACAATTATCGTCCTCAACCTCTCTGTCTGCCGCTCTCTCATGAGGGCTGGCTTCTTCATACTCCTGTGCTGAATCTTGCTGGAGGTGGTTTTCTTCGGCACTCTCCGGAGTATTATTATCTCCCATGCTGGAATCACCGTATTTGCTTTGGTGGGATTTTGAGCGGCGCCGCTGACGCCGGCGCTTAGGCTGTTTCTTGGAGGGGTCATCCTCCGCTGTTCCATCGCCATCTCCTTCTTTTGGGGTGTCCACCATGTATATGTCATACGACGAGGTGGCTTTCCAGGGCACAATAGGCGCTGGTTCTTCATCGTCTCCTGCATCGGTGTCCATACCGTCGATGTCTTCAGAGTCAAAGTCGAGCATGTCGGTTAAATCGTCGACAGTGGCTACAAAGTGGGTGGTGGGTGCCCTTTGAATTTCTTCATCGTCCGTATCCCAACCTTGCTGACCGTAGTCCGGCCAGGGCTCTCCTGATAAAGAGAGAGACTTTAGTGTCTTCAGAATATCGCCAAAAGGTGAGTGCTGAAAGATGTCCGCGGCAGTAAACTCCATGATCGCCGCCCAATCGGATTCGATTGGCAGGGGCGTGGAGGGTTCGGAGTCCGGAGGGGAGTCCGGCTCCTTGGAGTCACGAGTCTCGCGGAGTGCGGGGCTGGTGTTCGGCCTGATCGCCGTTGAGATCGCAGCCCCCGAGGCGGTGTCCAACCACCCATCCTCGACCGGCGCAGTTGGCTCCGAATTAAGGGTCAAAGCAGATGCGGGTGCGGCCTCTAGGGCACTGTTCAGCGGCAGAGCTAGATCATGCTCGTCATGACAATGCGGCGCGCTCGGCAGTGGCTCGAATCCGTCGAGGATCAAGTCCCCGCGGATGTCAGCTGTGTAGTTTAAACTTCCAAATCTGACATGATGGCCAGGGGCATAGCTTTCGATCTGCTCCAGATGGCCAAGTGAATTGGCCCGCAGTGCGTAGCCGCCAAAGACGAAGATCTGTCCGGGGAGGAAGGTCTCACCCTGGACTGCATCGCTATTGATGATCATAGGAGCCATCAAGCCTAACGGCGACGACACAGAGGAACTCTCAATGAAAGCACCAATGTCGGTGTCAAAACCGGCGGATCTCGGGTAGGGGGTCCCAAACTGTGTGTCTAGGCCGGATGGTAACAGGAGGCAAGGGACACGAAGTTTTACCCAGGTTCGGGCCCTCTTGATGGAGGTAAAACCCGACGTCCTGCTTGATTAATATTGGTGATATGGGTAGTACAAGAGTAGATCTACCACGACATCGGAGAGGCTAAACCCTAGAAGCTAGCCTATGGTATGATTGTTGTTCTGTATGTTGTCCTACGGACTAAAACCCTCCGGTTTATATAGACACCGGAGAGGGTTAGGGTTACACAAAGTTGGTTACAATGGTAGGAGATCTACATATCTGTATCGCCAAGCTTGCCTTCCACGCCAAGGAAAGTCCCTTCCGGACATGGGACGGAGTCTTCAATCTTGTATCTTCATAGTCTAGGAGTCCGGCTGAAGGTATATTCCGGCCATCCGGACACCCTCTAATCCAGGACTCCCTCACTCAGTTTCATGTTTATTCTCCGGAGACTGTCACGGGGTTGACACTGAGATTTGTCACTGAGACTGATACTAACACTGAGATGATGTGCAAGTCCTTGCTCGTGGACAGGGATACTCGAATGGTTTTGACTCTGCAGAGTTTGTACTCTCTAACCACAGCCAACGGATTTCGGTAGTCACAAGGACTAGTTCCATTTACCGTGTTTTAGAAGAAACACGTCTAACCAGTACACACCCATTCCACATTCCGTTGCCAGGAATCACCCTCGGCAACGTTCAAGAAAAACCTTAAGACGGGGAGGCGACAACCTCGAATAGCATGGGACCAAATTTATATCGCGTGCTCTAAGGGGTTCCCCCCACTCGGTCCCAACCAGAAACACCCATGCCCCCTGACCGGATGACGGGCTTTAATCTAGGGCCATGGAACCCTCATCGCGGTCCCTCTATTTGGTGTGTACAAGGAAAGAGGTTTGCAACTTACTAAACCACACTCTTTGCAGAAAACATGTGGCAGCACGAAGGGGAAAACAAATGGGATCGGGACTTGACCCACGTTAGAACAGGAGTTAACAGTTGACATAAAACTGGCATGCTTCAACAATACCAGCTTGAAACCCATCATGTCACCACATGATCGTGTTATCTTATCATCATAAGAACACATCAAACTTCGAAGCTCACCTGTAGCTTGTCTTGCAAACGCTTATATAAACATGCCATGAGAAAAACTACTCGAGCAAACATGCAAAATACTCATCATATCAAAGGTTCAAACATGCTTGCCTGGTTCGGAGAAGTCGGAGTCTAGCTCGGCAAAGTTCGCGTCTCCTTTACCTCCTCCGGTATCTACATATTAAAAGAAAATTGGATACTACATAAATACCGTGCGTGTAGAAAAAAGTATCCCAAATATTTTTTAAATAAATATGAAAAAACTAGACAGAAAAATAAAGATGGCAGAAAAAGATTCAAGTCAAAATCATCTTTTTTCAAAAAGTTATAAGGGTTTTATTCCAGGGACCTTTCTGTAATGAAACATAAAGTTTCCAGGGTTTATTTTATAAAAACAGAAAATGTTTCAGTTAAGAATACGCCAGTCCAGAGGGGAGATGTATTTGGCCCGAAGGCGTTTTCGGAAAACGGTTTGAAAAAGAGAAAAAGCTGACAGGGGTCCCACCCGTCGGGTTTGAAAACCAAAATAGGGCACTGGCGCCCGAGGGCCGCGGTGGTCGCCAGCGGCGATCCACGGCGAGGCAGAGGGATTAGGGGGTACCAACGTGTTCACCGTGTTCTTCCACACCTGTGGGTGGTGGAGTTGAGCGTCGGCGAGCACCACGTCGATGGCGGCCCCAACTCCGGCGAACGGTGGTTCGGGCGAGGTTGGTTCTCGTCGAGGAGAGCTCCAGGCGCCGAATTGGGGTTCGGGTTAGAGCATTGGGTGAAGTAGGAGACGACTGGCACAGTCTGGGAGGCGGGGGTGGTCTCACCAGAGCGAATCACGCCGGAGCCCGAAGCGGATCGGGGCGGCCGAAGACGGAGAAGAAGACCTCCTCAAGGTCCTCCTAGTGGCTGGGCGTGGCTCTGGAGAGGTGGAGGGGTGATGCCTGGTCGAGATCGAGCTCGAGGCCCCCTTTTATAGCCGGCCCGAGGTGGTGCCCGAGAACGGGATAACTCCGGCGACGGTTACGGCGGTGCGGAGGTTGAACGGGCCATTTAGGTGATTGGGCAGCTTCGAGATGCTCCACTGGCTCCACTCAAACGCTAACCTCGGTTGGATTTGGCCTGCTCCATGGTTTCGACGGAATGGCGCCTCGCGGGCCCGTCGGCAGCAGAGAGCACGCCCTATGCTTGCCAGGCCACGGCGACGGTGCCGAAGTCGTGCACAAAGGAGGGGGTGGACACGCGGAGGCCTCTGGTGGCTGGGGCGGTGTCGGATGGCACCGAAAGGCAGGGCCGGTCTCTGTTGGCCGCCACGGGTGGCTCTGCCACCGCAGAAGACGTCGGAGCTGGCGAGCCACGTCGCCACCGACGCCCGCGCCCGGCCAAGCGAGTGTGCGGCGCACTGGATAAGAAGGGGGAGCAGTGAGCATTGATCCAAGGAGGCTACTGGCAAGATTGTCGACGGGTTCTGACGAAATGACACTGTCGACTTAACCCAGACACTGAATCTCTGAACTTTTCTGAATTCAGAGAGAAACAATGCATGCCGGGTGTTCAATGAAATGTTTTTGTCATGTGGAAAATTTTTCTGGGGCTGATCTTCGGTGAGGTGGCCTCTTGGTGTATCTGGAAGCTGCATTAATTATCTCAGAATTTTTGGAAAAGGAAAAATATGAATTTCACCAAATATGGCATTTCTGGTCCAAACTTGCGGTGGGCAAATTTTGAAAATTTTGAACTGAGGACAAGTGGATCTTGATGGGTCTAAGTTGACGGTACTAAGAACTAGTCAGAGAAGTTTGTTTGGAGTTAAAACTCCAAATGAAACTTGTAGTTCCTTTGTAAATCACCTAGGTCCAAAATAATTGACAGAAATAGTTTTGAGGGAAAAATAAATTGAATAAAAATCAAAAATGGTTTGAAACTTGCTGGAGGTGGTAGTCTTGACCTGATCCAAGGCAGGGACGGGTTTTGGAGGGCAATGTCAATATGTGACTTGGCAAAAGGGGAAATTTTTGAATGGGAAAAGAATAAACGCATAATCCCTAGGGTTTCTTCTTAATATAATGGATTTCAAAAAATAAATTTGTGAAGCGTCAAGACAAAATGAAAAGCTCTCAAGACCAAAAATCAAGGTTGAGAAGAGTACCGAAATATTTGTCATAAAAGTTTTGAGAGGGAGAGGTTTTAAGAAAAAAATTAAATAGCCTCCTTCAAATCAAATAAGGATTTTGATAAAAACCCAATCAAAATTTTTGGAGTGTCACAACACCTACCCCCTTAGGAAAAATCTCATCCCCGAGATTTCAGCCGATCCTCAAATAGGTGTGGGTATTCTGCCCGGAGAGCGTCCTCTCTTTCCCATGTCGCTTCATCCTTGGTGTGATTGCTCCACTGAACCTTGAAGAACTTAATTGTTTTCTGACGGGTCCTTCTTTCAGACTCCTCTAATATCTTTATTGGACGTTCCCTATAGGTGAGGTCTGGTTGCACGCCAATGTTCTCATGTGACACTTGCTTTTCTGGGTTGCTTATGCTTTTCCTCAACTGTGAGGCGTGGAACACGTTGTGGACGTCTGACAGCTCCTTGGGTATGTCTAGCTGGTAGGCTACGGTGCCTCTCCGTGCAACCACACAGAAGGGTCCAATAAATCTTGGAGCTAGCTTTCCTTTAACCTTGAACCGTTGCAGGCCCCTCATAGGGGATACTCGTAGGTACACATATTCACTGGGTTCAAAGCTGACTTCACGATGCTTCTGATCGTAATAACTCTTTTGTCGGCTTTGAGCTGTCTTGAGTCGGTCCCTGATGAGTCTAACTTTCTCTTCAGCTTCCTTGAGCATGTTTGGGCCGAAGATACGACTGTCTCCTGTTTCCGACCAATTTAATGGAGTACGACACCTCCGCCCGTACAGGGCTTCAAAAGGTGCCATTTGTAGGCTGGATTGGTAACTGTTGTTGTATGCGAACTCAGCATATGGCAAGCTTTCTTCCCAACTGGTTCCATAGGTGAGGACACATGCTCTCAGCATGTCCTCTAGCATTTGGTTTACGCATTCAGTTTGTCCATTAGTCTGGGGGTGGTAGGCTATACTGAATGCTAGCTGAGTTCCCAGAGCTTGTTGTAAATGATCCCAGAATTTTGAGACGAATTGAGTGCCTCTGTCGGATATTATAGTCTTTGGAACTCCATGCAGACAAACTATACGGGAGAGATAAATCTTGGCAAGCTTCTGAGTGGTGTGGGATGTCTTCACTGGGATGAAATGTGCCACCTTGGTCAATCTATCGGTGATGACCCATATGGCATCATTTCCGTGTTGTGACCGAGGTAGTCCGACAATGAAATCCATCCATATTTCGTCCCATTTCCACTCAGGTATCCTGTTTGGCTGTAGTAGTCCGGCGGGTTTTTGGTGCTCGGCTTTTACGCGTTGACAAGAATCGCAACATGCAATGAAGGTGGCTATATCCCTCTTCATTCCGTGCCACCAAAATCTTTCCTGAATGTCCTTATACATTTTGGTTCCTCCAGGGTGGATTAAATATGGAGCGGTGTGGCATTCAGTTAGGATTTGCTATTTGAGGTCCTCTATATTTGGCACGCAAAGTCTGTCTCCGTACCATAATATTCCCTCCTCGTCTATGACGAATTCCGAGGCCTTGCCCATACTCACTTTTCTTTTTATGCCTTCGATGCTGGGGTGTCCATGCTGAGCTTTCTTAATCTGCTCCACAAGGCTGGGTTGTAATTCCAAATTTTACACAGTGCCTTCCATGACCATCATCAAGTTGAGTTTGGCGAACTCCTGTTGAAATTCAGGTCTCAAGTTTTGTAGACTGTTGTTGTCCGAGCTGGGGTTTCGACTAAGAGCTTCTGCCACTACATTTGCTTTTCCTGGATGGTAGTGGATGCCCACATCATAATCTTTCACCAATTCCAACCAGCGCCGTTGCCGTAAATTGAGCTCTGGCTATGTGAAAATATATTTGAGACTTTTGTGGTCTGTATATATTTCACAACGATTTCCAAGCAAGAAGTGTCTCCACTCTTTGAGTGCATGAATGACTGCTGCCAATTCTAAGTCATGAGTGGGATAATTTTCTTCATGCTTTCGAAGTTGTCTGGAAGCATATGCGACTACCTTGCCTTCTAGCATTATGTCGGCATTCTGGGAACGGGGGTCCCAGACTTGCCTGCCTGCGGCTTGCGGTGTGGCTCGAGGAGGGGCCCAGCACGGCCCATCTTCATCAACACAGACCCAAGACCCTCGCGAGGGGCCAAGCCTCGCGGGGCGGACAACACAGAGCTTCCTCAGGCACGGCCTCATTAGGCTGGCTCGCGAGGAGGCGGAGAGATCAAGGCGGGGTACCTCATGAGGTGCCCATGATGCAAGCCATGACGACCGAGGGTGCCAGGCTGGCGCCAGTGTAACGCCCCAGATATAACTTTCCCAATTTGTACTCCAACTCTTGTCATTTCCGGCGTTAAGTTATATTTATTTCTCGGTTTCGGGTCTTTGTCTCCGTGTGTTGCTTTTTCATTTTCATGCATCTCATATCATGTCATCATGTGCATTGCATTTGCATACGTGTTCATCTCATGCATTCGAGCATTTTCCCCGTTGTCCATTTTGCATTTCGGCGCTTCGTTCTCCTCCGGTGGTCATTTCTAGCTTTCTTTCGTGTGTGGGGATTAAACATTTCTAGATTGGACCGAGACTTGTCATGCGGCCTTGGCTTACTACCGGTAGACCGCCTGTCAAGTTTCGTACCATTTGGACTTCGTTTGATACTCCAACGGTTAACCGAGGGACCGAAAAGGCCTCGTGTGTGTTGCAGCCCAACACCCCTCCAATTTGGCCCAAAACCCACCAAACTCTACTCCATGTCCTAGAGCGTTCGATCACGATCGCGTGGCCAAAAACCGCACCTCATTTGGACTCTCCTAGCTCCACTTATGCCTATAAATAGATCCATCCACGAAATCCCGGGTCTCCTTCCTCCGAAACACTAGATCCACCCCACGCGCCCGCCGGACAAAGTCCCCGCCGACGGACACGTCCGAATCTCCTCTCCGCCGCCACGTGGCACGCCACGATTCGCCACCGCCGGACCACTTCGCCGCTCCCGCCGGCCCGCCGGGGCCCAGGAGGGGCCCTCCCGGCCCGCAGCCGCCGCCTCCCGTGCCCGCATCGCCCCGCCGCCAGGGCCCGACCGCGCCGTCGTCCTCCTCCCGGTCGGCCGCCGCGCCGCCATCGTCGGCCGGCGCCGCCACGCCGCTGCCTTCAGCCAGCCCCTTGCCGCGGAGGAGCCCGCTGCCTCACGCCCGGGCCGGCCTCGCCTCCCTCCTCCACCGGCCGACCTCACCCCGGCCATCTTCTCCAGCGACCTCGAAGAACTCCGGCGAGCAGCTACAGTAACTCCGGCCGGATCTAGATCTGAAATTTCATCACGGTTGACTTTTCCCTCCTAACCCTAGTTTTTCGAGCATACTTTGACCTGCCATATCTCCGCATCCGTAGCTCCGTTTTGGACATATAGTATATCAAAATGTTCTTCTCGACGAGTACATCATTTCATTCCATTGCATCATTTTCATTTGAGTTCATCTTGATGCCCGAAATTCTGCTAGAAGGAGGCTTCGTGAGATAATTGTCAGATCTGCTAGTTCATCTTAGACTTTTGTCATTTTTGCCATGATTATTGTGTGCATGCTATGCCTGTGAGTCCTTCATATGATTTGTTAAGCATTTTGTCTTCTTTCCAGAGGTGCAACCCATGCATTTTTAGGATGTGTGTGGTGACTTGTGCAAGCTTGCCAAGTGGGGCACTTGGTAGATCTGTTTTCAGGGACTTAGTGGATTTCACTAAGTCTGGGATTATTTAGTTCATGATGCGATATGCTCAGCTTGTTTCCTAGTGATCCGTGCCTCTTTTGAGGATGATCACTAAGGGAGTTTTGTTAATCATGTTATGCTCTATCCATCCATGTCTTTGTTTGCACATGTGGAGTACCCTAGCTTGAGTCAATCGAGCTCTACTTTTGCTTCGTGGTAAATCTGGGCAGATCGTCAACTTGTTTGCGATTTTGCCGATGCTATTGTTATTGATCCGTGCATGCTATGCCATTGTTCTTGCCATTTATAGCTAGCATTTTGTGCCTTGTTTATGGATATATGCTTGCCTTGCCATGACTTGCACCATAGTGAGTGCATCGAGCTCGTTTACATGCCTTCGTGAGTTAAATTCCAGCACGTCTCAGTTTTCACTGTCTGAAAACTGATTGTGCGTGAGCTATGTTCGTGTGCTTGTTAGTATATTTTGTGATCCCTTTTGGCCTCAGGTCACTTTGGGACTTTTGATAAGCTTGTTGAGTAGCTCCATGCCATGTTCTTACTTGTCATAATCAGGTTATGTATCATGTTGTTTTGCTGCTCCGAAGAGAGCATCGTGGTCTGAAATTTCAGACTAGTGTTAATTTCACTAAGTCTGAAATCTGTTTTGCATTTGCCTTTTTGCCATGCTTGTTTGAACCTCTTAAGGGATGAATTTGGCCGTGGCTCAGTGCTAGTGTTTTGTTAAGCATCTTGTGCGCATCCCTGCCATGTATTTTGTTGTCATGTTTGGTGGCTGTAGCATGTTCATTTCGTTGCATTTAGATGCCTACTTGCTGTAAATCGCAGACCGTTGTCGTATCTTAAAACGCTTGCCATTTCCAAACCGTAACTCCGATTCCAATTATCTTTATATCATTTTCAAGCGATTTCATCCCCTCTATCCAGTGGCACACTTGGTTTTCCAAGTTGAGGCCAGGTTCATGCATTTCCTGTCACGTCTTGCATTTTGCATCCCGCATCGCGTCCCGCATAGCATACCATCATTGCATCTTATTGTTGGAGTTTGCACGTGGTTGATTGTATTCTTGTTGCTTGTTTGTGTTGTTTGGGTAGAGCTGGGAGACGAGTTCGCTAACGAGGAGCCCGTTGAGTTTGCTTTTGAGGATCCAGTCAACTCTGACAACTGTGCAGGCAAGATGATCATACCCTCGAAATCACTACTATCTTTGCTATGCTAGTTTGCTCGCTCTTTTGCTATGCCAATGCTACGAAGCCTACCACTTGCTTGTCAGCCTCCAAATTGCCATGTTCAACCTCTAACCCACCATATCCTAGCAAACCGTTGACTGGCTATGTTACCGCTTTGCTCAGCCCCTTCTTATAGCGTTGCTAGTTGCAGGGTGAAGATTGGAGCCGTTCCTTGTTGAAACATTTATTTACTTGTTGGGATATCATTATATTGCTATGTTATCTTAATGCATCTATATACTTGGTAAAGGGTGGAAGGCTCGGCCTCTTGCCTAGTGTTTTGTTCCACTCTTGCCACCCTAGCTTCCGTCATATCGGTGTTATGTTCCCGGATTTTGCGTCCCTTAGGCGGTTGGGCTATAATGGGAACCCCTTGATAGTTCGCCTTGATTAAAGCTTTTCCAGCAATGCCCAACATTGGTTTTACCATTTGCCACCTAGCCTCTTTTTCCCTTGGGTTTCCGGAGCCCGAGGGTCATCTTATTTTAACCCCCCCCCCCCCCCCGGGCCAGTGCTCCTCTGAGTGTTGGTCCAAACCGTCAGCCGCCGGTGGCTACCAGGGGCAACTCTGGGCTGGCCTACCGGAAGTTTGGACAATCTGAGTGTGCCCTGAGAAAGAGATATGTGCAGCTCCTATCGGGATTTGTCGGCACATTCGGGCGATGTTGCTGGACTTGTTTTAACCTATTGAATCGTCTTGTTGTACCGAGATACCGAGTCTGATCGGTGTGTCTTGGGTGGAGGTCTATTCCTTCGTTTACCGTGAGAGCTTGTTATGGGCTAAGTTGGGACCCCCTGCAGGGATTGATCTTTCGAAAGCCGTGCCCGCGGTTATGGGCAGATGGGAATTTGTTAATGTCCGGTTGTAGATAACTTGAACCTTAATTAATTAAAATGAATCAACTGAGTGTGTTACCGTGATGGCCTCTTCTCGGCGGAGTCCGGGAAGTGGACACGGTGTTGGAGTTATGTTTGCGCAGGTTGCTCTCTAGTTTCTCGCTCGTGCTTTGCCTCCTCTTCTCGCTCTCTTTTGCGAATAAGTTAGCCACCACATATGCTAGTCGCTTGCTGCAGCTCCACTTACATTACCCCCCATCCTACCTATTAATCTTAAATAGTCTTGATCGCGAGGGTGCGAGATTGCTGAGTCCCTGTGGCTCACACATTACTATTATACCAGATGCAGGGACAGATGATACAGCTCCAGATGGCGCGCTTGAGCTCAAGTGGGAGTACGACAAGGATTCTCAGCGTTACTATGTGTCTTTTCCTGATGATCAGTAGTGGTGCCCAGTTGGGGTGATCAGGACCTATGTCGCTTGTTGGGTTGTCTTTTATTTTGGCGCCGTAGTCGGGCCATGAGTGTTTGGATGATGTATGTTATTTATGTACTTTGATGTGACGTGGCGAGTGTCAGCCAACTATTGTATCTCCCCTTTTATTATATATATTACATGGGATGTTGTGATGATTGCCTAACTTGCGACATTGCTTTCAATGCGGTTATGTCTCTAAGTCGTGCCTCGACACGTGGGAGCTATAGACGCATCGAGGGCGTTATAGCCAGCCCGCGCAGTGTCCTCCTTTCCTCTTTGGTCCAAAGGGAGCAAGCGCAGGCGAGAGCATCAAGCAAAGGCACCCGTTTCGGTGCAACGAGACCAAGACCAGTCCAACGGCAGGGAGGAAGTCATTGTGGAGCCCAAGCCAGCGTCACCACCAGAGCCTTTGGCAGGCGAGGACCAACTTTAGTCAGGATAAGTGTACCAGATGTTCCCCTTCAAAATAGCCAATTGTTGGCGCCCTTCCCGCTCAATATTTGGGAAGAGGCCCAGGGCCTTTGCCTATAAATAGGACAAGCCACCCACAGGGTAGGGGGATCGAGAGGAAAATCGAATCGAGAAGAGAGAGAGAGAGAGAGAGAGAGAGAGAGAGAGAGAGAGAAGGGCGACTGAACTCCTCCTAGCAGTTCATCCCCTCAGCCAAGAACAGACCCTCGCGAGGCAGTTCTTCCTTGCATTGCTCATCATCATCAGCCCAAGAGGCAATCCACCACACCACACACTGGAGTAGGGTATTACACCACAACGGTGGCCCGAACCAGTATAAACCATGTGTCTCTTGTGCTGTTCTTTCCATAGCTTAGATCTTAGCGAGGCGGAGGGGTGCAGGTAGGTAGAAGTCGAAATCTTCGTGCGCACCCCAGTGTTCGAACCTCAAGGGTCTGCCGGAACCCGAAATCCGACATTTGGCGCGCCAGGTAGGGGTGCCCCGGAGTTTTCCCTTCCTCCACCGCCACAACCTGCCTCGCGATGACTAGCGCGTCGCCCGCTCCGGCCGCCGGCGCCAGCATGGGGGCCAGGCGGCTCCGAGCCCTGGCCCTGGCCCTGCAACGGGTACGGTGGCCAGACAAGTTCAGGCCAACGACGCCGCCGTGCTACAGCGGTGCGACTGATCCCCTGGCCTTCTTGCTGGCGTACGAGGAGGCCATCCTCGAAGCTGGAGGTGACGATAAGGTCATGGCCAACTGGCTCCCCATGGACCTCACCGGCGCTCCGCGCGCATGGTTGCTCCACGTGCCAGCGACCTCCGTGGCCTCTTGGGAAGAGCTCCGCAGCCTCTTCCCTGCCCACCACACTACACCAACACCCCCGGTCGTCGCGGCCCTCCTGGGCGGCTCGCAGGCGCCGCCTACGAGTCACCACGTCAAGCCGCTCATCCGCCAGGTCAGCGCCGCTTCTACGCGGCAGGGGGCTCTCCCGGACCGGGCGGCGCCCAAGGCCGGCCTGACCTTCAGCTCGGAGGACCACCCCTCCAACTCGGCCTGCTCGGGTGCGCTCCCCATGCTGTGCACCCCCACCATCTGCCAGGTGGCCGTCACCAGAACTCTCATCGATGGCGGTGCGGGCCTCAGCGTGCTCTCGGTTGAGGCCTTCAACCTCCTCTGCATACCCCTGGAACGGCTGCAACCTAGCCGGCCCTTCTCAGGCGTTGGGGGCGGATCATCCAGCTCCTTAGGACAGATCCGGCTCCCGGTAACCTTTGGCACCTACAACAACTTCCGCACGGAGCTGGTCGACTTCGACATCACCCCCATAGGCCTCCCCTACAACGCCATCCTCGGCTACCCAGTGCTGGCCCGGTTCATGGCCGCGACGCACCCGGCGTACAACCTCATGAAGATGCCCGGGAGCAGCGGTGTCCTCACCGTGCACGGGGACACCGGAGACGCGCTGCGAGTGCTCAAGATCGCCTTCAAGACGGCGGCGGCGGCACAGCCCGCTGACTCGGAGACCCCCGAGCCCAAGGGGGCTGCACCCGCCAAGAAGAAACAGGTGTTCACCCAAGACAGGGCAGAAACCAAGCAGATACCCGTCGATGAGGACGGGTCCACCAATGCCACTTTCACCATAGGCGCCAACCTCGAGCCCGAGCAGAAGGAGGCCCTGGTCAGGTTCCTGCCCGCAAACAAGAAGGTATTCCCTAGGAGCGTAATCGAGCATCACCTCAATGTGTGCCCCAACATGCGCCCTGTGAAGCAGAAGGCAAGGCGGCAGTCCACAGAAAGGCAGGCCTTCATCGTCCAAGAGACCCGCAAACTAGAAGCCGCTGGGGTCATTCGCGAGGTCCGATACCCGGATTGGTTGGCCAACCCTGTCGTTGTGCAAAGAAGGGAGGGAAGGAGCGCATGTGTGTCGACTTCACCAACCTCAACAAGGCATGCCCGCAAGATCCGTTCCCACTCCCCCGCATCGACCAGATCGTCGATTCCACCGTAGAATGCGACCTGCTATGCTTCTTGGATGCCTTCTCTGGGTATCACCAGATCAAGATGGCGGTAGAAGACGTAGAAAAGACAGCCTTCCTAACCCCGTGTGGGGTGTACTGCTACACATGCATGCCATTCGGGCTGCGTAACGCAGGGGCGACCTTTCAGCGGCTGATGCACATCACCTTGGGCCCGCAGCTCGGGAAGAATGTTGAGGCTTACGTCGATGACATTGTGGTGAAGTCTCGGGAGGCCGGGACCCTGATACAAGACTTGGAGGAAACCTTCGCGAGCCTCAATGCAGTGAACCGGCGGCTCAACCCAGAGAAGTGTGTGTTCGGAGTCCCCTCGGGCAAGCTCTTGGGTTTCCTTGTGTCCCACCGAGGCATCAAGGCTAACCCGGAAAAGGTCAAGGCGGTTGAGGACATGAGCCCGCCAAAGACCCTCAGAGAAATGCAGAAGCTCACTAGGCGCGTGATCGCGCTATGGCGCTTCATCTCCAAGTAGGGGGGGGGCGAGCGCTGCCCTTCTTCCAGCTAATGAAGAAAAAGGGGCCCTTTGAATGGACTGAAGAGGCCGACAAGGCGTTCCAGGATCTCAAGAGATACCTGACCAGCCCTCCGGTCATGGTGGCTCCGCGCCCTCAAGAGCCCCTGGTGCTTTACCTTGCCGCCACTCCCTACTCCGCCAGCGCAGCCCTGGTGGCGGTTAGGGAGGAGCGTCGAATCAAAACCACAGTAGCAGCCCGGGACAAGGCAAAATAGGAACAAGGAAGGCCCACAGAAACCACCACCGCGGCTGAGGAGGATCAGCCGCCGCAGAGGAGAGCACCGGAGGCAGAAGAGGCCCCTCTCCCAGATGGCCAGCCTCAGGAGGCCTCATCGCCTCAGGAGGCACCACGGTCTCCGGAGGGCGGCACCAGCACTGACGCACCCAACCTCGTTGAGCACCCAGTGTACTTCATCAGCACGCTGTTGCGGGACGCGAGGGCATGGTACCCCATGCCTCAGAAGCTCCTCCTCGCGCTACTGGTGGCCTCGCGCAAGCTGTGGCACTATTTTCATGGTCACCCCATCAAGGTCGTCTCGTCATACCCCCTGGAGAGAGTGCTCAGGAGCCCTAACTCAGCTGGAAGGGTCGCTGAGTGGAACATAGAACTGCAAGCGTTTCAGCTCGAATTCAGCACGACCAGAGTCATCAAGGGAGCAGCATTAGCGGATTTTGTGGCAGAATGGACGGAGGCACCAGGCCTCAAGGTCGACGAGGATCGATCCCTCTCCCCGGGAAGCGAGGCGCCAGAAGGCTGGGTCATGTACTTCGATGGGGCGTTCCCCGGGCATGGCGCTGGGGCTGGGGCGGTGCTTATATCGCCCACTCAGGACAAGCTCTACTACGCTGTACAGCTCTATTTCCAGCAAGGTGAAAAGGTCTCCAACAACATAGCGGAGTATGACGGTTTAATAGTGGGCTTGAAGGCCGCAGCTGCCTTGGGGGTGAAACGCCTCACCATCAAGGGCGATTCGCAGCTCCGTGTCAACTTCTCCAACAAGGTGTACGAGCCGAAAGATGAGCACATGGAAGCCTACCTTGCGGAGGTCCGCAGGATGGAGAAGCAGTTCTGGGGGTTGGAGTTGCAGCATGTGCCCCATGGCACCAATCAGGAGGCCGACGACATTGCCAAACGGGCGTCCAGGCGGTTACCTCAAGAGCCTGGCATGTTTGAGGAGCGGCTCTTCAAGCCCTCAGCCCTGCCGTCATTGTCAAACACGGCTAAGCCTCGGGAGGAGCTCCCCCAACCACCTGCCTCAGGAGCCCCGGTCTGTGGCCCGGCCTCAGGAGCACGCCTGCTCCTAACGATGGAACCTCAGGAGGGGTGCTGGATCACGGAGCTCCGGAGTTACTTAACACAAGGGACCTTGCCGGAGAAGGAGGAGGAAGCGGAGCGTGTGGCACGGCAGGCCACGGCATACTGCATCAAGGATGGAGAGCTCTACCGGAAGCGACCAAACGATGTATCCATGCGCTGCATCTCCAGGGAGCAAGGAAAGGAACAGCTGGAAGATATACACGGCGGAGACTGTGGACATCATTCATCATCACGGACCCTCGTCGGCAAGGCGTTCTGTAGTGGGTTTTATTGGCCCACCGCACTCAATGACGCCGTCGAACTGGTGAAAGCTTGTGAGGCCTGCCAGTTCCACGCCAAGCAGATCCATCAGCCGGCAGGAGGCCTGCAGACTATACCCCTTTCGTGGCCATTCGCAGTCTGGGTGCTGGACATCCTGGGCCCGTTTCCTCGGGCGCCAGGGGGCTACCGCTATCTACGTCGTCGTGGACAAGTTCACCAAGTGGGCTGAAGTAGAGGCCGTCCGCACCATCCCCGCGGGTTCCGCGGTCAAGTTCATCAGGGGCATCGTGAGCCGGTTTGGGGTGCTGAACCGCATCATCACAGACAACGGTTCGCAGTTCACCAGTAACCTCTTCAAAACATACTGTGCTAACCTTGGAAAGCAGATATGCTACGCTTCGGTGGCGCACCCCCGAAGCAACGGCCAGGCCGAGCGAGCCAACGCAGAGGTCCTGAGGGGCCTCAAGACCAGGACGTTCAAGAAGAAGCTGGAGGCCTGCGGCAGAAGTTGGTACGACGAGCTTCAGTACGTGTTGTGGTCCATCCGCACAACCGTGACCAAGCCGACTGGAGAGACCCCGTTCTTCCTGGTCTACGGAGCCGAAGCGGTCCTCCCTCACGAGGTCAGATGTCGCTCCGCACGGGTCCTGGCGTTCAACGAGGCGCAGCAGGACGCCATGCAGGGGATGGACCTCGTGCTGGGGGAGGAACGTCGCCGAGGAGCCGCGCTGCGAGCGGCGAGGTACCAACAAGCACTGCGACGATATCACTGTCGTAACATCCGCCCCAGAACTCTCGAGGTAGGAGACCTCGTGCTCAGGCGGGTTCTCTCCAGGGAGGGACTGCACAAGCTCTCTCCCATGTGGGAGGGCCCGTTCAAGGTTGTTCATGTTTCCAGGCCCAGCTCCGCGCGCTTGGAGACTCAGGAGGGGGTGACGGTCCAGAATGCCTGGAACATCCAGCACCTCCGGAGGTTCTACCCCTAAAAAGGCCCAGGGCCTGTGATGCAAGGAGAATGCCTGTGAAATTATCCTTTTTGGAAAAGGCCTAGAGCCTGTGAAGCAAGGCGAATGCCTGTGAAGATTATCCTTTTTGGAAAAGGCCTAGAGCCTGTGAAGCAAGGCGAATGCCTGTGAAGCTGTCGCGTTTTGGAAAAGGCCCAGAGTCAGGGAAGCAAAGCGAATGCCTGTGAAGATTATCCTTTTTGGAAAAGGCCCAGAGCCTGTGAAGCAAGGCGAATGCCTGTGAAGCTGTCACGTTTTGGAAAAGGCCCAGAGCCTGTGAAGCAAGGCGAATGCCTGTGAAGCTGTCGCGTTTTGGAAAAGGCCCAGAGCCTGTGAAGAAGGCGAATGCCTGTGAAGCTCTCACGTTTTGGAAAGGGCCCGGAGCCTGTGAAGAGGGCAAATGCCCGTGAAGCCTACTTCTCCCAAGAAAGGCCCGGAGCCTGTGAAGAAAGCCAACGCCTGTGAAGCTCGCCGCCCGTGACACTCTCACGTAATAAGGAGTTGGGGCTGTACACGCCCCGGAGTCTCAGGAGCGCCGGCCTCAAGCCCTGGGGCTCCCTCCCACGCCCAGTGGCAGAACTTAGCTCCGCGGTGGTGAGAAGATGTCGAAGACTAGATTAGGTGCCGGACGCGGCTTTTTCATTTGCTTTCCGCGGTTGGCTTGTTCATTCTCATTCGGAGTTTTATTAAAGCTGTTGCCGTCTTTGACTTGTGGTTCTTCGACTTTGCGCTCTCCTGCCTTGATTTCTCTTATGCAAGGCCTCGCGAGGGGGGCAGCCTAGCGCCCTCGTGAGTGTTCCTGTCCTAGTCGTTCAAAGGTTTCGCGACCTGGGTCCATTACAGGAGCACCCCTCCAGTCTGTGCCCCACGGGCACCACGACACGAACACAGGGCCTGGGTCGGTCGCCCCCCACGGCTGGGGTCGGGAACTATCCACGCGTGGGCACGTAGCCGGAAGGCACGATAACGGAAGCAAAGCGATGATTAATAGCAATAACCCAAACACGCCCCCGCGGGGCTCCATGCTACTGTCTTTTTACGTAGGAAAAAGGAAAGAAAAGAAAGAACAAATCAGGCGCAGCTCGCCTCACACCGGCCTGCAGGGAAGACTCGAGCTGCCTCTGGGGCTCAGACAGACTCCCTCTCGCGCTTCACCGAGGCGCGACGGTGGGCAGACATGCTACCACCTCCCAAGCAGGTACGATGGTGTGGAGGCTGACTGCGGCCACCGCTAGAAGAGTCGCCGCCTGAAGAAGAACCGGTGAAGCTTGAGGAACCGTGAGCGCCGCCAATCACGCGAGCATTGTCCTCTCCATCATCGCCGGGGCTGGGTTCCCGGCCGCGGTCGTCGTCCTCAGGGCAGCACCCTGCATGGTGACCATCTTCCCCAAACACCCTCACGTAGAGGGTGGCATCACCGTCAAACTTGAAGTGCAGGATGCACCGACGGCTCAAGCCAGGCGCACGGGCAAACGTCTGCCAACCGCGGGTCAAGGCCAGGCTCCCGGCCACGGAGACCTCCAGTGAAGCCCATGAGGCCTGGCTGCAGCAGTCGCCTGCCTGAAGCTAGAGGCCGCCCGGGGCGCCGCCCGGGAGCACGCCGAGGAGGAAGCGAGGAAGTTGAAGCCGGGTGCTCATCGGCACCGCCGACCACACAACGAACTCCGGCAACACCTCTACAGTGCGAAAGCGCGGCCTAGGGGAACGCACGACCGAAGCGCGCCCCCCGGCCGCAGCAGTCCGCCCGTCACCGTGCTGGAAATCGTTTCCACGGCCGCGGGGAGCTGCCGTGGTGGCCACAGGATGTTTGCGAGGGCGCCCTCGGCCGCGCTTGGGTGGGGGAGACGCAGGCTCAACCTGGCGAGCCTTCCCCGTCTCTGCGGCCGAGAACCTCCTCGACGGGGCCATGAAGAAGAAGGAGAAGCAAGGGGGGATGAACTGGAAGGGCGCGCGCCGATCCGTACTTATAGCCGGCGAGGGCCAACCATCGGCCCCCACGATCGCAGGTAATCATGACCCGCTTTGCATGCAAGGACTTGTCCAATCCGTGAAGTTGCCGAGGCACCATAGGGAAGTGGAGACGCCCACGTCCAATCAACCGCCACGCGGCGCCCAAGGCCGCAGGCTGTTAGGGCCCGCGGCGCTTCGCTCTTGCCCTTTCGCCTCCCTGCACAGCCAAGTCCGGGCGCGCCTTGGGCCCGGGGGCTACTGTCGGCGTTCTGGGAACGGGGGTCCCCAGACTTGCCTACCTGCGGCCTGCGGCGTGGCTCGAGGAGGGGCCCAGCACGGCCCATCTTCATCACCCAAGACCCTCGCGAGGGGCCAAGCCTCGCGGGGCGGACGACACGGAGCTTCCTCAGGCACGGCCTCATCAGGCTGGCTCGCGATGAGGCGGAGAGATCAAGGCGGGGTACCTCACGAGGTGCCCGTGATGCAAGCCATGACGACCGAGGGTGCCAGGCGGGTGCCAGCCCGCGCAATGTCCTACTTTCCTCTTTGGTGCAAAGGGAGCAAGCGCAGGCGAGAGCATCAAGCAAAGGCACCTGTTTCGGTGCAACGAGACCAAGACCAGTCCAACGGCAGGGAGGAAGTCATTGTGGAGCCCAAGCCAGCGTCACCACCACAGCCTTTGGCAGGTGAGGACAAACTTTAGTCAGGATAAGTGTACCAGATGTTCCCCTTCAAAATGGCCAATTGTTGGCGCCCTTCCCGCTCAATATTTGGGAAGAGGCCCAGGGCCTTTGCCTATAAATAGGACTAGCCACCCACAGGGTAGGGGGATCGAGAGGAAAATCGAATCGAGAAGAGAGAGAGAGAGAGAGAGAGAGAGAGAGAGAGAGAGAGAGAGAGAGAGAGAGAGAGAGAGAGAGAGAGAGATAGAGAGAGAGAGAGAGAGAAGGGCGACTGAACTCCTCCTAGCAGTTCATCCCCTCAGCCAAGAACAGACCCTCGTGAGGCTGTTCTTCCTTGTATTGCTCATCATCATCAGCCCAAGAGGCAATCCACCACACCACACACTGGAGTAGGGTATTACACCACAACGGTGGCCCGAACCAGTATAAACCCTGTGTCTCTTGTGTTGTTCTTTCCATAGCTTAGATCTTAGCGAGGCGGAGGGGCGCAGGTAGGTAGAAGGCGAAATCTCCGCGTGCACCCTAGTGTTCAAACCTCAAGGGTCTGCAGGAACCCGAAATCCGACACATTAGCACGCATCTGAGGCCTTTCCAGGATGCGTCGCAATATACTTCAAAAATTTTGTGTATGTCTGGTATAACTAATACTGGTGTTGTTGTTAATTTCTTTTTGAGTTCTTGGATACTTTTCTCGCACACTTCAGTCCATACAAATTTCTTATCCTTCTTGAGTAACTGTGTCATTGGTTTTGCTATGGTGGAGAATCCCTCAATGAATCTTCGGTAGTATCCATCCATCCCCAGAAAACTTCGGACATCCGTTACGTTGGCTGGTGGTTTCCAGCCAAGTACAGCCTTAACCTTTTCTGGGTCCACGGCAAGACCTTCTTGGGTCAATACATGGCCTAGAAAGCCGACATGTCTTAACCAAAATTCACATTTGCTGAATTTGGCGTATAATTGGTGTTTCCTTAATTCTCGCAGTACAATCTTGAGATGTTCTACATGCTCTTCTAGTGTCTTAGAGTATACCAGAATATCATCTATGAACACCACAACAAATTTGTCCAGAAATTTCATAAACACTTTGTTCATGAGGTGGACAAAATATGCAAGGGCGTTTGTTATTCCAAACGGCATTACTATAAACTCATATAGTCCGTATCTGGCAATGAATGCTGTCTTAGGGATATCTTCTGTCCAGACTTTTAATTGATGATATCCTGACCTTAAATCAATTTTTGAGAAAAATCTGGCTTGTGCGAGCTGGTCAAATAAATCATTTATCCGTGGCATCGGATATTTATTTTTGATGGTGACCATATTGAGTGCTCGATAGTCTATGCATAATCTCAGTGTCCCATCTTTTTTCTTGGCAAATAATACTGGTGAACCCCAAGGTGAGGAGCTGGCTCGTATAAATCCTTTGTCCAGTAATTCTTTTATTTGCTTCTTTAATTCTACCAACTCGGAGGGTGCCATCCTATAGGGTTTCTTGTAGATGGGGGTGGTTCCAGGTGCTAGTTCAATGCTGAACTCTATTTCCCGGTCTGGCGGCATGCCTGGTAGTTCTTCGGGAAATACGTCAGGGAACTCGCACACCACTGGAACTTTGCTTAACTCTGAGGTGTCCACCTTGTTCAATCTCGGTTGTCGTGATCCTGGTCTTTCTTGAGCTGCAACTTTTATTGTCTTCCTGTGATGATGAGTGAGGATTACAGTCCGATTGAAGCAATCGATAAATCCTTTGTTGGTGGTTAACCAATCCATTCCTAGGATAACCTCCAGTCCTTTATTTTCCAATACGATGACGTTTGCTTGAAACTTTAGTCCTCTGAGCTCAATAACCACACCTTGGCAGTAACTCTGAGTGATTTGCTTATTCCCGGGGGACTTGATGATCATGGATTTTTCCAAAGGGAGCATCAAAAAACCATGTTGCAAAGCAAAACTCTTCGAAATGAACGAGTGAGAAGCTCCAGAATCAAACAACACCGTGGCAGGTATTGTGTTGACAGGGAACGTACCGAGTACGATATCCGAGGCATTTTGTGCTTCCTCCTTGGTCACATGGTTCAGGTGACCCTTCTTGTGATTGTTATTGGGGTTGAAGTTGTTACGCTTGGGTGCTGAATTGTTCCCATTGTTGTTCCGCTTTGGGGCCGAGTTTCTTGGCTTTGGGCACTGTTTAGCATAGTGTCCTTCCTCTCCACAAGTGTAGCAAGTAACGCCTGGGCGATATGTAAAATCCTTGTCCCTTGCGTGGAAATTTTTGATTGGGCGCGGAACATTGTTTGTGGGTCGGTTTGCTCCAATCTTCTGAGGGTCAGTCTTGTGCCGGTTGTTGCGAGCACGAGTAACCTGGTCCCTTTTCCGCTTGTGAATTTCCTCCAAGCTGTGGTGCTCATTTTCCAATGTAATGGCCTTGTCCACAAGAGTTTTGAAGTCCGGAAAGGTGTGTACGACTAGCTGGCATTTAATTGCTGGTGCCAGACCATCCAGAAACTTCTCCATCTTTTTGTTCTCCGTCATATGCTCTTCGTTGGCGTAACGGGATAATAGGGTAAACTGACTATTGTAATCAGTCACTGTCATGCTTCTCTGCTTGAGGTCATCAAATTCCCTTTTCTTGATCTTCATAATGCTTCTGGGAATGTGCGCCCCACGAAATCCTTCTTTAAAATCTTCCCATGTGATATTGTTTTCATTGGGGTGCATGTGTAGGAAATTCTCCCACCATGATGCGGCTGCTCCCGTGAGATAGTGAGGTGCATAAAGTACCTTCTCACGGTCTGAACACTGCGCAATAATCAACTTCCTCTCAATGTCTCGAAGCCAATCATCGGCCTCAAGAGGTTTATTAGTGTGAGAGAACGTTGGGGGACGCGTCTTTTGTAATTCAGACAATTTAGAGTGGTGCTGATATGTCTCATGATGATTCCCCATATTGATGACATGGTTCATCATTTCTTGATGTTGCTGCTGGCTTTGCTCATAAAGGCGGCATACTTGAGAAAATGATGTTTCACTGCCTTGCTGACTTGACTGTCCCTGTGTGAAATTGTTACTAGTCTGGGCACCATAATTTTCTTTCGGCGGGTTTGGCATGGAACGAGTCCAGGGACGAGGCATCTTTCACTCTGGGGTAATTTTGCAAACTCATGAGAAAATTGAGTCATAAAAATAAATAATTTTGTAAAGGCGGAAATTTTAAGAACTCTCAGATATTTTTTTTCAAGATAAAACTCGATTGCGCATGGAGAAGGACCGCTCAGTACATATCTTACACGCAAGCCGTAATTATACAATACATCACTCAGGATGTGCGTACACATTCCTGACATGTTATTTAGGCTAGTGCACTTCTCCGAGATCCTACATGATGCGCACACAAACTACTTCTCACCAAACCTATGTACATATAAACATATCATACAAGCTGGCACATCACACTGCTGCTAGGCGTATTCAGTCGGAGATGGTGAAAACTTCCTTTGGCCCGCCGAGGGTAAGACCAAGTGGTGCTGGAGACTCAATCCCCTCCTCGCTAATAGGCTCCAGGCACGAAGTACTGGGTTGAGGAGCTGGTGCAGGCGCGATAGGTGGTGCGGCTCTGATGGGAGTAGGAGCAATGACCTGGTCAAACTCCTCAGTGGTAGGCAGGCGGCGAGCGGTGGCTAAGATGGCCGGTGTATAGGATGCTGAGGACGAGACGGACGTCAGTGTTGGTGCCATATGGAGGAGCTCCCTCCTGTTGGTGGAGCAGCCATGGATGGAATCCATGCGAGCAGCTACGAAGTCGTCCACGAGGTTGTCGAAAGCCGCCTCAAGTGCCTTGAGGTACTCAACAAGCATCTCAATAGCCTCATCTCTTTCTCCCCTGGCGCAAGCGAATGCATAGTGGCAAGTGTATGGCACGTGGCATGGGAGGTAGCGGTAGCGACGAGTTTTCATTGAAGGAAGAACGTCCCGGAGGCGAGCTATTGCCTCCCGAGCAGCCATCTACATGGCATGCCTCTCCGTAGGCATGGCCCTCCCAACGAATCGGAAGCAGCGGAACTCGGCACATCCTCCCTAGAATTGAACTGCGGCCTGGTACATAGACAAACTATCGCTGAGCTTGTGCCGGTAGATTGTGAACTCCGAACGGACTGATGGCCCGTTCGCGATCTTGGTGATGGAGATGAGGAGCTTGATAAACCCCTTAGGAACATTGGCGAACACCTGTGACTCACAATCGTTGCTCGCCATCTACAAAAGTAGACAAAATCCCGAATAGTCAAATCATAAATTTATGATGACCAATAGAAAATTGCTACAATATGCAGAATAATAAAATGAGCTAATAACCGATTAGCGATCGCACCTAGTGGCTTCCTACAGTCAGCCTGGCTCTGATACCAAGTTTGTTAGGACCGCCTTTCCAATAAAACATTTATTGAAAAGCTGACCATTGTGTTGACCAGTATAGAAGAATCCTTCTTACTGGCAGACAAAACCTTGATACAGAAATCCAGCAGTACTGAATATTATACATGGTTGAGCTGAGGATGCTCAACAATTTATTACAACCATGCCTATATTATACATAAAGGCGGGTATGACACAAGAGTATGGTGGCATAACTACTGACTCGTAATAAAAGTGGTGGTGGATATGTCACAGTGAAGTGGGTGACATGACTCTGAATTCTTACAGCTCATCAAGCGTTGGAGTGAGGCTTGATGATTTTATTTGGTAGCAGAAGCGTATATAATACAAGTGAATAACTCCAGGGTCACACGTGACTGACTGGGACTCCTCTAGGCATCGGACTTGCTATTGAACTCTTCATCCATAAGATCGCCTTCCTCAACATTTGGCCAAATCAACAAGCCACGTGAGTACTTTGAATGTACTCGCAAGACAGTTCGGACATAAGATATAACAAATGTAAACATGATGCACATGAGCAGATTAGTATGTGCAATCAAATAATAAATTTGCATTGCATGGTAAATAAAAGGAAGTCAGGCGGTAGTCCTCCCGAAATCCCAATAAAATAATAGAAGACCGATCGGGTGTCTAAAGCGATGCCTCGAAAGGTAAAAGTAAATTAACATGCCGCAGTCGGGCATCGGGGCGACACCACACAAAGGGCTTATATTGAAAAGTAAATGACAGAATGTGCCACAGTCGGACGTCTATGCGACATCGCATAAAGGGCTTATATCAAAAGTAAATAACAATAATGCCATAGTCGGGTGTCTGAGCGACATCACATAAAGGGCTTATATCAAAAGTAAATAACAATAATGCCACAATCGAACGTCTGAGCGACCTAACATAAAGGGCTTATATCAAAAGTAAGTAACAATAATGCCACAGTCGGACGTCTGAGCGACATCACATAAAGGGCTTATATTTTATCATTCGAATTTAAATAGCTCATGAATTTAAATAATCACAAGGAAATACTCAGCATATAATAATGAACTGGTTAGTCCATTCACATGAATAACCTTCAGCCGAGTTTACCACTCTCAGTTTCATGTTTATTCTCTGGAGACTATCACGGGGTTGACACTGAGATTTGTCACTGAGACTGACACTGACACTGAGATGATGTCCAAGTCCTTGCTCGTGGACAGGGATACTCGAATAGTTTTGACTCTGCAGAGCTTGTACTCTCTAACCACAGCCAACGGATTTCGGTAGTCACAAGGACTAGTTCCGTTTATGGTGTTTTAGAAGAAACACGTCTAACCAGTACACACCCATTCCACATTCCGTTGCCAGGAATCACCCTCGGCAACGTTCAAGAAAAACCTTAAGACGGGGAGGCCACAACCTCGAATAGCATGGGATCAAATTTATATCGCGCGCTCTAAGGGGTGCCCCCCTCTCGGTCCCAACCGGAAACACCCATGCCCCCTGACCGGATGACGGGCTTTAATCCAGGGCCATGGAACCCTCATCGCGGTCCCTCTGTTTGGTGTGTACAAGGAAAGAGGTTTGCAACTTACTAAACCGCACTCTTTGCATAAAACATGTGGCAGCACGAAGGGGAAAACGAACGGGATCGAGACTTGACCCACGTTAGAACTGGAGTTAACGGTTGACATAAAACTGGCATGCTTCAACAATACCAGCTTGCAACCCATCATGTCACCACATGATCGTGTTATCTTATCATCATAAGAACACATCAAACTTCGAAGCTCACCTGTAGCTTGTCTTGCATGCACATAACATTCACAAATGCTTATATAAACATGCCATGAGAAAAACTACTCGAGCAAACATGCAAAACACTCATCATATCAAAGGTTCAAACATGCTTGCCTGGTTCGGAGAAGTCGGAGTCTAGGTCGGTGAAGTTCGCGTCTCCTTTACCTCCTCCGGTATCTACGTATTAAAAGAAAATTGGATACTACATAAATACCGTGTGTGTACAAAAAAGTATCCCAAATATTTTTTAAATAAATATGACAAAAAACTAGACAGAAAAATAAAGATGGCAGAAAAAGATTCAAGTCAAAATCATCTTTTGTTTAAAAGTTATAAGGGTTTTAGTCCAGGGACCTTTCTGTAATGAAACAGAAAGTTTCCAGGGTTTATTTTATAAAAAACAGAAAATGTTTCAGTTAAGAATACGCCAGTCCAGAGGGGAGATGTATTTGGCCCAAAGGCGTTTTTGGAAAATGGTTCGAAAAAGAGAAAAAGCTGACGGGGGTCCCACCCGTCAGGTTTGAAAACCAAAACAGGGCACTGGCGCCCGAGGGCCGCGGTGGTTGCCAGCGGCGATCCATGGCGAGGCAAGGGGATCGGGGGGTACCAACTTGTTCACCGTGTTCTTCCGCACCTGTGGGTGGTGGAGTTAGCGTCGGCGAGCACCACATCGACGGCGGCCCCAACTCTGGCGGATGGTGGTTTGGGCGAGGTTGGTTCTCGTCGAGGAGAGCTGCAGGCGTCGAATTGGGGCTTGGGTTAGAGCATTGGGTGAAGTAGGAGACGACTGGCACAGTCTGGGAGGCGGGGGTGGTCTCACCAGACCAAATCGCGCCGGAGCCCGAAGCGGATCGGGGCGGCCGAAGACGGAGAAGAAGACCTCCTCGAGGTCCTCCTAGTGCCTGGGCGTGGCTCTGGAGAGGTGGAGGGGTGATGCCTGGTCGAGATCGAGCTCGAGGCCCCCTTTTATAGCTGGCCCGAGGCGGTGCCCGAGAACGGGATAACTCCGGCGATGGTTACGGCGGTGCAGAGGTTGAACGGGCTATTTAGGTGATTGGGAAGCTTCGAGATGATCCACTGGCTCCACTCAAACGCTAACCTCGGTTGGATTTGGCCTGCTCCGTGGTTTTGACGGAACGGCGCCTCGCGGGCCCATCGGCGGCAGAGAGCATGCCCTGTGCTTGCCAGGCCACGGCGACGGTGCCGCAGTCGTGCACAGAGGAGGGGGTGGACACGCGGAGGCCTCTGGTGGCTGGGGCAGTGCCGGACGGTGCCGAAAGGCAGGGGCGGTCTCTGTTGGCCGCCACGGGTGGCTCTGCCACCACAGAAGACGCCGGAGCTGGCGAGCCACGTCGCCACCGACGCTCGCGCCCGACCAAGCGAGTGTGCGGTGCACTGGATAGGAAGGGGGAGCAGTGAGCATTGATCCAAGGAGGCTACTGGCGAGATTGTCGACGGGTTCTGACGAAACGACACTGTCGACTGAACCCAGCCATTGAATCTCTGAACTTTTCTTAATTCAGACAGAAACAGTGCATGCCAGGTGTTCGATGAAATGTTTTTGGCATGTGGAAAAAATTTCTGGGGCTGATCTTCGGTGAGGTGGCCTCTTGGTGTATCTGGAAGCTGCATGAATTATCTCAGAATTTTTGCAAAAGGAAAAATATGAATTTCACCAAAAATGGCATTTCTAGTCCAAACTTGCGGTGGGCAAATTTTGAAAATTTTCAACTGAGGACAAGTGGATCTTGATGGGTCTAAGTTGAGGGTACTAAGGACTAGTCAGAGAAGTTTGTTTGGAGTTAAAACTCCAAAGGAAACTTGTAGTTCCTTTGTAAATCACCTAGGTCCAAAATAATTGATAGAAATAGTTTTGAGGGAAAAATAAATTGAATAAAAATCAAAAATGGTTTGAAACTTGCTGGAGGTGGGAGTCTTGACCTGATCCAAGGCAGGGATGGGCTTTGGAGGGCAAGGTTGTCAGAATCGCGATTCTGTTATACGATTCTACAACTTTACGATCCAAACTAACCCCTATGATTCTACGATTTTAGTTTATAGAATCTACGTTTCTACGATCCTGATAGTGAAGATTCTACGATTTGCGATCTTACCATCGGAGCTCCGATCCGATTCAAAAACGCGATTCTGACAACCTTGTTGGAGGGCAATGTCAATATGTGACTTGGCAAAAGGGGAAATTTTTGAATGGGAAAAGAATAAACCCATAATCCCTAGGGTTTCTTCGTAATAGAATGGATTTCAAAAAATAAATTTGTGCAGGGTCAAGACAAAATGAAAAGCTCTCAAGACCAAAAATCAAGGTTGAGAAGAGTACCAAAATATTTGTCATAAAAGTTTTGAGAGGGAGAGGTTTTAAGAAAAAAATTAAATAGCCCCCTTCAAATCAAACAAGGATTTTGATAAAAAAAACCCAATCAAAATTTTTGGAGTGTCACGCAAGTGAACTAGGATGGTCGACGTCCCACATGTTGGCGAACGGAAGTATTCTTTCTGATATCGAGGAGAAAGGAAACCGCGTGGTATAGTATCACTGCCGATTTATAATTATTTTTTATTTCTGATGAATGCTGGCGTTTCAACTCTTACGATGAAGGGTGCCAAACACGGCATGTGCTGGATGTCCCACACGTCAGCGAAAGGAGTGGGACATGAACAGCGTGGTAGAGCCCAGCGTAAAAAAAACAGCGTGGTAGAGCGTCATCTCCACTTCTTCCACTTCTGGGTCGGAGACCACACGTAGTAGTACTTAGTGGTATGAACGATACAAAGTGCGACCTGGAGACAAAGACACGTCTAGTTGGAAGGTCTCGTGGCATACACGTAAACAAATATAAAAGTTAATATGTGCCTCCAACTAATATAGTAGTAGTAGAGTACTTAGGCACGTACTCCATAACATCACCGTGCATTGCACGTACAACATTTAGTGGTAGTACGTAGTAAGAGACAAATGCCGCCCAAGAGTTCCCTTCTCGACCTACTTTTGGGTGTTTGGTAGAGTGTATGGAGGGTGCATGAGTCCACACTAGTTTAGCACAAATACACTAGAAGCATGCATGAAGAGGGGTGTCGATTTGAGCATGCATGAAGAGGGAACAACTATGCTGAGACGAGAACACAACCAAACACACCCTATATGCCACGCATGTTCATAGCATTTGTGCCTTTCTACTTCACTTACTGCGCTACATTACTCAGGTTCGTACGTCCACTCCTGGGTACATGTTCGTCTCGTAGTTCCAGTCCCACGTGTTCTTCATATAGATGGAACAATCCTTGCATAACACGTGCACCTTGATGCTAGATGTCTCACGTGTTGGCAAAAGGATGAACCAAGCTCACGTAAAAAATAGAGTGGAAGAACATAGATTCCGGACGACTGAGAAGGAGCAAGGAACCTCGTGGTGGAGCGTCTGCACTCATAATATTTAATATTATTCAGTGATATAAAATTAATCAATCATCTCCATAGTGGACTGGAAGAGTACGAAACACGGCAGCCCAGTGTAGTATCATACTAGTACATGGCTAACCCACGCTATCACCATATTTCTTGGCTTCCGTGCGACACATATCTCTAGTAATCCAGCAGCATGTATCGCTTCTCCCTCCTCGTCTCTATCAAAGTGCGGCGGGCTGGCATTTCTGCCGTCTATTGAGGTCAGTTAACTATCACATGTTAGCGACATGCCAAGAGCATTCTAAAAGAAATTCCTTTCACGTTCCGTTTTCAAAAAGAAAAAATCCTTTCACGTACGAATTTTCCTGTATGCTTTGAGCAACTTGCATGTCCTATACTGCTCCTGTTTGATACTCTAACTTAGCTAGAGGTCAGACTAACTCATGACTAACCCTGAACTAGCTGTAGCCAAAGAGGTGTTTGGCTGATAGGGTTAGATTGACAACAAATGCACTTCATGGTGAGAGAAAAGTGATTTTTCAGTGGTCCCAATGAGAACTATCTCCAGTTAGCACCTCTTGGGTGGGATAGTTTTTTTTGGTGGGTTCGGTGCAACTTGGTCCAATTTAAACCCTCATGCTTGGATAGTTTAGGGCTATTTGAGCCCCAACTAGCTCAAACTAACTCTAACCCATGGATCCAAACAGGGCCTATGGCCAGTCTCGACGCGGAGCAGTCGCATGCACCGGGAAGCGGCGCTCTCTCGGCCATCGCGCCACTTCAAAGCCGGCGCCAGTGAGATGTCGCCTCCGCTCTGGCCGGGCATTAATGCGGCACTGACGCTCCAGGGGGACGCTGACCGTCTCACGCGGGAAGCGCGCGCTGGCAAGGGAGTATAGGTTTTGAACCGTTTCAGGTATAGTACTGGTAGTTTGCAAAACTAATCAATTATTGCACTCAGTTTCCTAAGAAATTGTGGTAAAAACGTTACTCCATAGCCAGCTTCCCTTCTCCTTCCTCTTCCACCGCTCGCGCACGTCCGCGGGAAGTGACCGGTCAACCCTTATATAGGAGTGCTAGCACAAAAAGATGCATGCATGACCACTAAAATTTCCATATTAAAGCGCCGCTCCGGCGGGAGTATGGCGTATGTTGTTACCTTCGGCCGGCCCATGGCTACCGGGCAACGGTGACCAGAGAAGAGGCTGCGGGAGGGGAATGAATGCAGCTACTGTTTTGGTTCGCCTTCTGGCTTAAATAAATGTGCAGCATCACGTGTACCCGTGGGTGCACAAATTGTAACATATGTGTCTGCTTAAGTGGGCGTCACGTAATTGGTGTGTGTGTGAGAAAGATTCTGAGAGACAGAGTGCATGTGTGTGACTCTACTCTTCGGACATGTACTCAACCATTTACATCAGGATATAAGTATAATGGTATTTACTTTAGCTAGTGATTTACGTGGCCATGTTAACATGGTTGTGTCAAAAAAATGTCACTTCCTACTCGTGATTTGCGTTATATAATTACAAGCAAGATTCTCGTGCATTGCACGGAACATCAATATGCATTTTTTACAGAACACCTGTTGTGATTGACCCATGCAGGAGTAATCCCATGTGTAAAAACTAGTGATATCTCAAGAATTTTATCAGAAAACTGGTATCTTGAGAATGTCATTGAAAAAATGAAAGATGAGAGATAAGGCGAGGAGGAGTGGAGCATGGTGGTGACTGGTGGTCGGAATGGGTGGAGGCATGGGGATGGACGGCGCCGGCAGGCGGCAGCGGCCACCATGCATGCTAGATTGTTCCAGAGACTTATTCATTTTTTAATTGATGAGCAATGAGGTTGCGAGAGATAATGATGTGGAGAGAGGTGCCGGTATCTTTTGTAAAATTATCATAGTTTGCTTTCTATCCTCAGATATAGATCATACGGTATGTATTACAAGATGGCAGGCACACCATCACCACCAACTCGTTTTTTTATAAGGGTACATATGATAAGTTTGCTGACTACTAAAGTAAAGTGGAATTTGTCCATGTTATGCAAGTAAATAAAGGTGATTGTTTATCATACGGGTAAGGTTAGATGAAGGGTGGTAGGAACAAATGCTTCGCCTAGAGCATGTGTGTGTGTGATGGAGTCTTAGTGCGTGTGTGTGAGAGAGAGAGAGAGGAGAGAGAGATGGAGTCTTAGTTTGTGTGTGTGTGAGAGAGAGGGAGAGAGATGGAGTCTTAGTGTGTGTGGGGGGCGTGTGTGCTTGTTTGTGTGTGTGTGTGTGTGAGAGAGAGAGAGAGAGAGATATGGAGTCTTAGTGTGTGTGTATGTGTGTCGCGGGGTCCTTTGTGGCGGATGTAATTTAAGTGTGCATCGCTTTCATCATAGAGAGGTGATGTTTATGGCAGAAGCCACCAACGATGGGGTGCGAGAGAGAAAATGCCCGTAGAGAGGGGAGAGAAGGTGTGTGCACGTGAGAGGAGTCGACTTCGAGAGAACGTGTTTGTTCGAGAGACACCGAGGAAGACTACTATATATCGATGGTGCATGTAAGCGGGAATTAAACTAAGGGATGGTCTTATTGGTTTCGGGGATATAGGGGAAGAGTGAGAGGTGGGGGTAGCTAGAAGGAGATTGTTAAGTGTGAGTGTGTGTTTTACCCATCCAGGCGGAAGTTATGTGCACAAAAGAGGAGAACAATTCGTTCTGGCGTTAGGATTGAGGGTAATTAACTACGTATGGAGACATAGAGACCTTGAACGTGCATGTGTGAGAGGTATACATGTATACGTGGGATGTGTGTGTGCGCGCACGCATGATCGAGATAAAAGAAAGAAGACATAAGTCATAAGATCAATGACATGGGAGAGAAGGATCGGTATGACAATATGCATGCATGTGAGAATGCATGGAAGAAGTCCCGACAATTGAGCATGTGTTTTTGTCTTTAAGAGATAGTGGCGTGGGCTGGAGCATGCATCTATGGCAAGCAGAGGGAGTGAGGCGCAATGATTGTGCAAAAGAGACCAACCTATAAATGCATATGTATGGAGAGACATATATAGTGTGGGTGATAGGAAGCAAGACTCCGTGCGAGAAAGAAATGTTGACGGAGAAACTACAAATAGATACAGAGATGGAGATGCTAGCTAGAGGGACATCTTCTAGTTTGGGTGTTGGAGATGACCGTCTGGTGCTTCAAAGGGTGAAGTTATATATGTGTGTGAGAGGTCACTTGACTGCATGTAGAGAGAAACATATGTAGTGTGCGTGATAGGAATCAAGAGTGAGGGCGAGAAAGAAGGTTGATGGAGAAACAGATAAATAGAAAGATAAAGATGCTAGCTAGTGTGCGTTAGAGATAGGAGTCGAGTGGATCAGAAGGCTGGGTTATGTGTGTGGGTGCGAGAGAGATAGAGAGAGAGGATGCGTGTGAGTCACATACAAACAGATATCAGATAGAAATGAGATCCAGAGAGACGGAGTTTTGTGTATGTGAGAGAGAAAGATATTTCACAACGAGAGTGATAGCTAGAGAGACATACGAGGGAACACAAGATATCTCTAGGGAGAGAGGGTGTGTGTGAGCGACATACAAGGGAACAATGGAGAAATATGAGACCCTGGGAGACAAAGTTTGTGTTTGTGTGTGAGAAAGAGATATTGATGAGGAAGAGTCGTAGGTTCTCGTATCTAAGGAGCAAAAGACATCTCTGTATGAGGGGTGTGCGAGTGGCACACATGGGAATAGTAGAGAGAAATGAGACCCCGGGAGACAAAGTTTTGTGTTTGTGTGAGAGAAAGAGATTCCACATGGAGAATCATAATTAGAGACACATAGCAGGGAGCGAGATATACTTAGAGAGAGATAGAGTGATGAAGGTTGAGGGAGAGTACCGTCAGTGTGTTACAAAGATAAAAGATCATTGTCGACATACAGGTAGCACGAGAGATACCTGAGAGACGATGAACGCGTATAGGTCCAGAGAGATAGTCCTATATTAGCATGAGTGATAGCTATATGAGACGAATATATGGATTAAAGGGGATTCAAATATTTAAACTGGAGATCACGACATCGATAATATCATAACGCAAATTGGCGTATCAAACATGCATATTCATTTGAATTTGGGCACACGTGTAATGTTATATAGTTTATCAATATTGGTGATCCATAGATTCTTCAATTACAAACAATGCATGGTTTATATGCAATTAATGTCTAAATGGGATTACACTATATGTTGCGTGTGTGAAACACATTATACATGTTTGAGAAGTTAAAAAACCCACATGAAACACACATTAATTGGAGACAGTTAGCGAGGAATGCATACATTGGATTTCAACATAAACTGGTTTAAAATATTTGAAAATCCAAATTGATGGATACAACCTTATGAATCTGAGATCATGCCATTTGTAAACCATATTTATGTATAAATGGTGTTGTGCTTTTGAAAGTACATATAAAAAATGATGTATATAGAATGTAATTCCAATTGAAAATGGATCCCGCCCGGAAAAAAATAGAATGCAAACGGGATTCAAATTGACTTGGCATGGTAAACATGCACTCTGCAAAATTGAACGAAGCGGGGAAAGTCGCAGTAACCGCCCGGAACCAAAATCTGCGAGATGGAAATCACTGCTGCCTATCCCTGCCACGCAAAGCCTATATGCTGGATTTCTATAGGTTTCGATAGGGGTAGGTTTGTAATTTCACCCAAACGTGACGTAACCGTCTCTCACCCGGATTCATACACAGTGGGCGCCAAAACACAGTGTGTCCTCGGCTGAAATTGACTCCCTCCCCGATTCATATTCATACACGGTGGGCGCCAAAAACAAACTCTCGTCGGCAAATATTCGGTGTATGCGAGATTACCGTCCTATCCCTGACCAACTAGATGGTTCCCCCCTTCCTCTCTACCTCCCTTTCCCCATTCGTACTCTGTAGGCGCCAAAACACCCTCTCCACCCCACCCTCCTCTGTCCACCGCCGTCCGCCACCCCATCCACCACCGTCCTCCTCCACCATGCCGGAGTTGATACCCCGACGCCGCCGTCCATTACAAGAGATTGACCTCTCTCATCCACGGCTTCGGACCGGTATCCTTGCATCCCGTCCTCTCGCTTCATCCCCGCCGTCGTCCACCTTGTCGGCGCTGCTCGTATGACCGTCTCGTCCACCGCGCCCCGCCACCACCGTCTACCCTCCTAGATCTGCTTCCACGCCGCTGACAGCCATCGCTACCGCAACACCCTCAAATTCTTAGCAGATGCCTACACGGCGCCGCACCAGAGGCGGCACTCTTTCGTATCTACTCAACTTATTTATCACAGGAAGAAAATAGATCGCCACTATGATTTCTTGTCTTGGTTGCGAAGTTGCCTTTGTCCGGTTTGCCCCTTCAGATCCGCCATGGCATGCTCAACACCATACTCGCAATGCTTATGGTTTTCCCTTTTTATATTCCACACTAGTTAAATCATAGTAGACTAAATTTCAAAATTGGGTCAGTCGATTTTTCAGAGCTCGCCGGAGTTCGCCGGTGCGATCGAAGGGGCTCGGGTGGTTGTGGGGCCTCGCCAAACGAAGAAAACTCGACGCGGGTGGGGGTTGGGGTGGGGGTGGCGGAGGAACACAGGCGGTGGGGGCCGGTGGTCCGGCCGGTGGCCCGTGCGGTGTTCTGTATGGGAAGAATCAGAGACGAGGAAGAAGAAGGGTTAGGAGACGTAGGATCTTCATCCAACTGCCTGAAATGGTCGAGAGAAAGCTAGGAGTTGCATTCTTAATGCGCTCTGGTTCATCATGTGTGGGCACTGCGCAACCAACATTTTATTATCCAAAATCTTCTTTACCATGTTCCTCTTCCGTTCTTCTTTAATATGTACTCTCTCCGTTCCTAAATACAAGTCTTTGTATAGATTCCACCATGGACTACATATGGAGCAAAACGAGTGAATCTACACTCTAAAATATACCTGGATACATCTGTATGTGATCCATAGTGGAAATCTCTAGTAAGACTTATATTTTGGAATGGAGGGAGTATGATAGTAGTATAGTATGTTCCTTGTACTGAAGATGAGCAGGGACATTTGCAGTGTAGAGGTCTATACGGTCGGTTGTGATGGACACTTTGAGCCTCTTTGATTCATAGGATCTTGTAAACATAGGAATAGGATTTGTAGTGGCTTGCCCACTTGAATACTATAAGAATAGCAAGCAAATGTGGGGAGTTGTGTCGCCTTTGAGAGTTACATTGATATTAACAGTACCGCACCTTCACTTGAAGAGAGCTGGTATCCGAAGCCTTTCTAGCCGTACCGGCAATACTAGCACATATATTCTAGCAAGTTCCACTTTGCTGATTTTACTCTGATGCTTAAGGTTTTCCTGTTATATCTACACTATGATCTATGTAGCTGCTTTGTGTCGCACTAGCAGCAGTCCACTCTTGAAGCTAAACACTGCAATGACTTACAAAATTGGCACCAAGGCATTGAGTGCCATTCTGGATGCAATGAAACTCATACGCTCCCCACCTGTTGATTCTTGTTCAGAATATCATCCTAATGACTATTCTAACCTCGAGGAGTCAAAGGCAGATGGCCTGTCCTGTTCACCCATCAAGGTGCCTGTTCTAATTTGACAATTTTTTATTGATTGCGGGTATATTGCATATGTTGTCTTGCATTTCTTCTACTTTGTTGCACCGCCATCTGCTTAGTTTACTCATCATATATGTCGAGATGCCATGCCCATCCATTATCAATACATATTCCATCTGTCATCATACCATGCTTTTCCACTCAAATGTTGTTCTTGTGCATCAGACATCAAAAAGGAAGAGGGTGATTGCCGAACCTGAAGGAGCACCAGCAAAGTCCTTGAAAAACATGGTGATGCTGGAGAAATCAGACAGCACCCCACTTATATTGGTTGTACAACCAGTGACACAAAACGTAGGACCGACTCCAGCAGACTGTACCCATACTTCACTGGCCACACCACTAGCCCCACCACACAGGACCTGCACTCTAGCAAAACATATACCGATTTCATTTGCCATAGCATCAGTTGTACCACCGAAAAATCCCACTCCAGCAAAAAGTACAGCAAGTCCACCGGCCGAAGACCTATCCCAGCTGCAGAGACGGCCAATTCCTGCAGATTGGAACCCCATTCCATTTATTCCCAGTTTAAAAGACAATGCTTTCAATGTTGTTAGGGACTACGTGCATATATTCCCATCATGGGAAGATTATTGTGAAGGCAAACACCATTTTCACATCTTCCTGTCCAACTTACGTGTAAGTGCTATTATTCATGGCTATTATTTTCCTATTTTCTGCTAATTGAACACATCAATGATTTACATTACATTGTTGTAACTAGGCGAGGGTCAATCTGGATAGTCATGACGAGCAAAGCTTGCTTGTGCTTTTCAAGGAAGCATTGCAGCAGTATCAGTGTTACCTGAGGAAATCACACTTTGATGGCAAATCTATAAACAAATTTCTGGTGAAGTCTCCTGTGCTAAATTTAGAAGACATTGAATGGAAAAACCTTGTTATGCACTGGTCTCGTTCCCAGGATGAGGTACTGTCTATGAAATCACATGACAATTTGAACTTCTACTTTTCCGCATGCGCCTTACTGATCTTTTTTGCAGGAAATCTGCTCGAAGAAGAATTCCGTTTTGACAAGAACGACAGGATATCGCAAATATGCTGCCCGCTGCTTTGCTCTTGTTAGTACCTGTTATCCTGTATCATTGTACTTGCATACATACCTGGTTCATTATGTGATAGCAGTATGCATGATAGCTTGCTTATCAATTGTTCGCTCCAAATTATCTGATCTGTATGAATGGTTACATTAGTGTAGAATATATCCAATGCCAATGTTTTTTTAGCTCTGCATTGTTCTTGTAAGTACATGTTGTCCTTTATTAGTGTACTTATAATGACAGGTAGTTGTTCATGTACCATCACTCTGCAGCTCATTTTCCTTTGCCCTCCATTTTCTACACATCAGATCTATATTTACTCTTACCATAAGGTTGGTATTGAATAAGTTTAGCTATGCATTGCTCTTGGCTGTACCTTTTGCCTGTATCGCTGCACTTACATTTATAGCTACTTGGTTATGTAGCATCACTCTTCATCTTATCTTAAATATTCTCCATTTTTCGTATATTATCACATCTATATTTACTCTTAACAAAATGTAGAATAAAGGAAATGCTTTTGAAGAAGATTCTGTGATAAACTTCTTGAATCCCCCCCCCCATCAGCATGGACAAGGCCTTTATAGAGCCTGTCTTCACCACTAATGTAAGTTTGTCCATCTCAAGCCTTCAAACTTTTTTGTATATATTTGGTTAGGCATGACTGCAACAGCTGTTTATTTTTGGTGTTTGCATCAAATTGCTTGTTTAAAGTTTATTATATGTAGTTCATAAAAAAAAGTTTGTCCTTTCTCAATTTAAGTTTTCAGTTGTACAACCAAGTTCCTTCTTCATACCATGTAAATTAAACTATACAGAGCAAGTGGTCTTCTTTTGCACTGCATGTATGCTTCTGTTCTTCATCTGTAATCCAGTGGTGTGGTGAACCTACCCACTATAGCACAATGTCATATTCTACAATGTCTTAACTATGAAAAATGTCATATCATTCTACTATTATTTAAACCATCTCTTTATTTGCCAATCTGAAATGGTATAAATTGACAGCACACTAACCATTGATACTTCTGAGTTCTTGATCTGTAATCCAGTGGTGTCGTGAAGCTGCCAACTCCTTCACAATGTCATTTCCTGCCATGTCTTAACCTGAACAATACCATATTGTGTTAATGCAAATTTAAACTGTGTCACTTTATTCGTCAGTAAGAAATGTGATGAATGTCAGCACTGATACTTTTATGTGCAAAACCTGTCATCTGTCTGCTTGTTTATCTTTCAGAGTGCGGAAGATATAAGTGTTGAACAAGCGCAGTCCCATCATCTTGCTCAGCTGCTTGCGCTACAGCTCCCCAGCGGGGCTAACCTTTCTTGAACTTTATTGAAGTGCTGACGGTTTTGTATATTATTTTGTCGGCGTGTTTATTTGCACTAGTAGCGATCTTTGATGCCTAGTGTATGTAATCTGTTGTTTGCTTGTGCTTTATTATCATAGTGACGAACTTTGATGCCCAGTGGATGTAATATGTCGTAATTTCTTTATTGTATAGTATAGTTTTTTTCTTATTCACGATGCTGCAGTTATTTTACTATATATATATATATCCTGTCTTCGCAGTAAACCGGCCAAACCATAAAATTACGGTACATAATCGGGCCATCATGCAATCACGATGTAGGTTGGGCCTGAAACGTGCCGATCAGCTCACGGGCCGGCAGCAGCCAGAAATGAACCCCGGCCCATGATTGTGTGAATCAAATCATGGGATTTTAACAGTCCAAAAAATTGTCTCAGTCCTTGTTTGGCCCAATCAGATATCGGCTGCGAGCAGGCCGGATGCAAACTGGGTCGTAGTTAGGCCCAACTATATGATGGGCTTTTAATAGGCTGAAATGAATATAGGGCCAAAATGTTAAACGGGCCCTTAACAGGCCAAAACTAATATCAGGCCGAAATACTAAGTGGGCCTTTAGCAAGTGGGCCCAAAAGCATAGTGTCCAGTTGACGGGCCGAATCTGATATGGGCCATAATTAGGCCCAAAACCTCTTAAAGGGTCGGACCTGATCTGGGCCGTAATTTTGCCCAGAACGTGCTAGGCTTTTAACAGGCCGGATCTCATATGGGCCACTATTAGGCCCGGAGCGTGGCAGGCCATTAATAGACCATATCAAATATGGGCCGACATTTGGCCCAAAACATGGCAGCTAGTTAACGGGCCGTCCTACCAAGGTCCTCAAAATCTTGTGGGCCTATAGCGGGGCCAGCCCATTAATGTCGGCGAAATCTCGTGGGCCTTTAGCTGGGCCGGCCCATTATGATCCGCAAGAATTTTGTGGGCCTTTACCTGGGCCGGCCTATTATGGCACACAAAAATCTTGTGGGCCTTTACCTAGGCCGGCCCATTTTGGCCCGCAAATTCTTGTGGGACTTTAGCTGGGCCAGCCCATTATGGTCCACAAAATCTCATGGGCCTTTAGCTGGGCCGGCCCATTATGGTCTGCAAAATCTTGTGGGCCTTTAGTTGGGTCGTGCCATGTGTCGACGTATCATAGGCGCCTTCTGTCCAGTGAGTGGATGACATCTGTCCCGACGATGAGCCGACACGTGTTTCCTCTAGCCAATGATGATTTTACACGTGGAAAATCCCCATTGGTCGGGGCTGTTAACGGGTTATCGGATCCAAAACCCGACCCGATAGCTTAACGGTGTTCCGTTATGGTGGATGCCACGTGTCGGTCACCCTTGACGAAAGCACTTCTGTGACGCGTGATTTATCGTCATGGAAGTGGACACTTCCGTGATGATAATTTTGGTAATGTCATGGAACACTTCTACGATAGCACATGTATGACTATCTTGATTCTGTCATAAATTTGTCATGGATGTACATGCATGACAAAAAAAGCGACCTACTGTGACAAACACGTATCATCACGAAAGTGTATTTTTTTGTAGTGCCTCTACATTTACCTACGAGATTAGTTTTAAACCTCAATAATTGTTATTTAGTACCAGCTTTTAGCATGAACATTGTATCTGGATCTCGTTTAATGCGAGATGGCTACTCATTTAAATCTGATAATAATGGTTGTTCTATTTATATGAGAGACATGTTTTATGGTCATGCCCCGCTGGTCAATGGTTTATTCTTATTTAATCTCGAACGTGATGTTACACATATTCATAGTGTGAATGCCAAAAGATGTAAGGTTGATAATGATAGTACCACATACTTGTGGCACTGCCGCCTTGGTCACGTTGGTGTCAAACGCATGAAGAAACTCCATGCAAATGGACTTTTGGAGTCTCTTGATTATGAATCATTTGACACGTGCGAACCATGCCTCATGGGCAAAATGACCAAGACTCCGTTCTCCGGAACAATGGAGCGAGCAACCAACTCATTGGAAATCATACATACTGATGTGTGCGGTCCAATGAGTGCTGAGGCTCGCGGTGGCTATCGTTATGTTCTCACCCTCACTGATGACTTGAGTAGATATGGGTATGTCTACTTAATGAAACACATGTCTGAGACCTTTGAAAAGTTCAAGGAATTTCAGAGTGAGGTTGAGAATCAACATGACAGGAAAATCAAGTTCTTACGATCAGATCGTGGGGGAGAATATTTGAGTCACAAATTTGGCATGCACTTAAGGAAATTCAGAATTGTTTCACAACTCACGCCGCCTAGAACACCTCAGCGTAACAGTGTGTCTGAATGTCGTAATCGCACTCTATTGGATATGGTACGATCTATAATGTCTCTTACCGATCTATTGCTGTCATTTTGGGGTTATGCTATAGACACTGCCACATTCACTTTAAATAGGGCTCCGTCGAAATCCATTGAGACGACACCGTATGAATTGTGGTTTGGTAAGAAACCTAAGCTGTCGTTTCTGAAAGTTTGGGGATGCGGTGCTTATGTCAAGAAACTTCAACCAGAAAAGATCGAGCCCAAATCGGAAAAATGCGTCTTCATAGGATACCCTAAAGAAACTATTGGGTATACCTTCTACCTCAGATCCGAAGGCAAGATCTTTGTTGCCAAGAACGGATCCTTTCTAGAGAAATAGTTTCTCTCGAAAGAAGTATGTGGGAGGAAAATAGAACTTGATGAAGTATTGCCTCTTGAACCGGAGAGTGGCGCAGCTCAAGAAAATGTTCCTAAGGAGCCTGCACCGACTAGAGAGGAAGTTAATGATGATGATCATGAAACTTTAGATCAAGTTGCTACTGAACTTCGTAGGTCCACAAGGACACGTTCCGCACCAGAGTGGTACGGCAACCCTGTCCTGGAAATCATGTTGTTGACAATGGTGAACCTTCGAACTATGAAGAAGCGATGGCGGGCCCAGATTCCCATAAATGGTTGGAAGCCATGAAATTCGAGAGAGGATCCATGTATGAAAACAAAGTATGGACTTTGACTAACTTGCCCGATGATCGGCGAGCTATAGAAAATAAATGGATCTTTAAGAAGAAGACAGACGCGAATGGTAATGTGACCATCTATAAGGCTCAGCTAAGGGTTATCGACAAGTTCAAGTGGTTGACTACGATGAGACTTTCTCACCCATAGCGAAGCTGAAGTCCGTCCGAATCATGTTAGCAATTGTCGCATTCTATGATTATGAGATATGGCAAATGGACGTCAAAACAGCATTCCTTAATGGTTTCCTTAAGGAAGAATTGTATATGATGCAGCCGGAAGGTTTTGTCAATCCTAAGAATGCTGACAAGGTGTGCAAGCTCCAATGCTCAATCTATAGGCTGGTGCAAGCCTCTCGGAGTTGGAACATTCGATTTGATGAGATGATCAAAGTGTTTGGGTTTACGCAAACTTATGGAGAAGCCTGTGTTTACAAGAAAGTGAGTGGGAGCTCTGTAGCATTTCTCATATTATATGTGGATGACATACTATTGATGGGAAATGATATAGAATTCTAGGAAAGCATAAAGGCCTACTTGAACAAGTGTTTTTCAATGAACGACCTTGGAGAAGCTGCTTATATATTAGGCATCAAGATCTATAGAGGTAGATCGAGACGCCTCATTGGTCTTTCACAAAGTACGTACCTTGACAAGATATTGAAGAAGTTCAATATGGATCAGTCCAAGAAGGGGTTCTTGCCTGTATTGCAAGGTACGAGATTGAGCGCGGCTCAATGCCCGACCACAGCAGAAGATAGAGAAAAGATGAGTGTCGTCCCCTATGCCTCGGCCATAGGGTCTATTATGTATGCCATGCTGTGTACCAGACCTGATGTAAACCTTGCCATGAGTTTGGTAGGAAGGTACCAAAGTAATCCCGGCATGGAACACTGGACAGCAAGAATATCCTGAAGTACCTGAAAAGGACTAAGGATATGTTTCTCGTTTATGGAGGTGACGAAGAGCTCGTCGTAAAGGGTTACGTCGATGCTAGCTTCGACACAGATCCGGATGACTCCAAGTCACAAACCGGATACGTGTATATTTTGAATGGTCGGGCAGTCAGCTGGTGTAGTTGCAAGCAAAGCGTCATGGCGGGATCTACATGTGAAGCGGAGTACATGGCAGCCTCGGTGAGGGAGTCCGGGATTAGGGGGTCTCTCGACAGCCGGACTCTATCCTTTGGCCGGACTGTTGGACTATGAAGATACAAGATTGAAGACTTTGTACCGTGTCCGGATGGGACTCTACTTGGCATGGAAGGCAAGCTAGGCAATGCGGATGTGTATATCTCCTCCTTTGTAACCGACCTTGTGTAACCCTAGGCCCCTCTGGTGTCTATATAAACTGGAGGGTTTTAGTCCGTAGGACAACATACAATCATACCATAGGCTAGCTTTTAGGGTTTAGGCTCTCCGATCTCGTGGTAGATCAACTCTTGTAATACACATATCAGCAAGAATAAATCAAGCAGGACGTAGGGTTTTACCTCCATCAAGAGGGCCCGAACCTGGGTAAAACATCGTGTCCCCTGCCTCCTGTTGCCATCCGCCTTAGACGCACAGTTCGGGACCCCCTACCCGAGATCCGACGGTTTTGACACCGACATTGGTGCTTTGATTGAGAGTTCCTATGTGTCATCGCCATTAGGCTTCATGGCTCCTACGATCATCAATAGTGATGCAGTCCAGGGTGAGACTTTTCTCCCGGGACAGATCTTTGTGTTCGGTGGCTTCGCACTGCGGGCCAACTCACTTGGCCATCTGGAGCAGATCGAAAGTTACGCCCCTGGCGCTAGGTCAGGTTTGGAAGCTTAAACTACACGGCCGATATCCACAGAGACTTGATCTTTGAAGGATTCGAGCCCCTGCCTTATGCACCACGCGGTCACGATGAGTATGATTTAGCTCTACCATCAGACTGTGTTCAGAAGATCGCACCGGCAGCCGCTCCGACCCTCAATTCGGAGCCAGTTACGCCGACCATGGACGGGTGGATGGACCCCTCCACGGAGGCCTTATCCTCAGCGGCGATCGAGCCGAACATCGACCTTACCCTGCACGAGAGCCGTGTTGTCAAACTACCGGATCCTTCTCCGGCCAAGGACTCCGAACCGCCTGCGCCCGTTCCTAGCGAATCGATTGGGCGCCGATCATGGAGTTTACCTCCGCGGATATTTTTCAGCACTCGCCCTTTGGCGACATACGGAACTCATTAAGGTCTCTCTCCTTGTCAGGAGGATCTTGGCCGAACTATGTCCGGCAGGATTGGGATGCGGATGACGAAGAAATTCGCTGCCCATCCACCACCCACTTAGTAGCCACTGTCGACGACTTAACCGACATGCTCGACTTCGACTCTGAAGACATTGATGGTATGGACGACGATGCAGCAGACGAAGAGGAACCACTGCCCACAGGGCACTGGACAGCCACCTCATCATACGATATATATATATGGTGGACACACCCAAAGAAGGCAATGGCGACGAGACAGCGGAGGATGACCCCTCCAAGAAGCAACCCAAGCGCCAACGTCAGCGGTGCCGCTCTAAGTCCCACCAAAGCAAAAGTGGTGATACCGGCACAGGAGATAATAGCACTCCGGATAGTGCCGAAGATGGCAATAATCCCCTCTGGCACGATTTAGGGTAGGAGGATGGAGAGGCCAGCCCTCCTGAGAGAGCGGCAGATGAGGAGGATGATAATTACATGCCTCCCTCCGAAGACAAGGTAAGCCTCGATGATGACGAATTCGTCGTGCCAGAGGATCCCGTCGAACAAGAGCGCTTCAAGCGTCGGCTTATAGCCACGGCAAATAGCCTTAAGAAAAAGCAGCAGCAGCTTCAAGCTGATCAAGATCTGCTAGCTGACAGATGGACTGAAGTCCTCGCGGCCGAGGAATATAAACTCGAACGCCCCTCCAAGAGTTACCCAAAATGCAGGTTGCTACCCCGACTGGAGGAAGAAGCGTATGACGCGGCTGACTGGCCACCTCGTGGCCACGATAGAGAGGCATTCCAGCCAAAAGCTCAGCCTGCACCCCGACGCCATTCAAATAAAAAGGCATGGGGAAATACGCCAAACCTGCGAGACGTATTGGAGGACAAAGCAAAACATGCAAGATCGATCTACAGATCACGAGGGCGCGCCACTACGCGAGATGATAATCATCATGCCGGATACAGTAAAAGTAAATCCGGCCAGGCCGAGCATAGCGGGCAAGACTCATTGGAGCTGCGTCGCGATATAGCCCAGTACAGAGGCGCCGCACACCCCTTATGCTTCACAAACGAAGTAATGGATCATCAAATCCCAGAGGGTTTCAAACCCGTAAATATAGAATCATACGACAACACAACAGATCCTGCGGTATGGATCGAGGATTTCCTCCTGCATATCCACATGGCACGCGGTGATGATCTACACGCCATTAAATACCTCCCACTCAAACTCAAAGGACCAGCTCGGCATTGGCTCAATAGCTTGCTAGCAGAGTCCATTGGCTGTTGGGAAGATCTGGAAGCCGCATTCCTCGACAACTTTCGGGGCACTTATGTGCGACCACCAGATGCCGATGAGTTGAGCCACATAATTCAGCAGCCAGAGGAATCGGCCAGGCAATTCTGGACACGGTTCCTAACAAAGAAAAATTAAATCGTCGACTGTCCGGATGCAGAGGACCTAGCAGCTTTCAAGCACAACATCCGCGACAAGTGGCTAGCCCGGCACCTTGGTCAGGAAAAGCCAAAATCTATGGCAGCCCTCACGACACTCATGACCCGCTTTTGTGCGAGAGAAGACAGCTGGCTGGCTCGCAGTAATAACATATCAAAGAACCATGGTACTTCGGATACCAAGGACGGCAATAGCAGGTCACGTCGCAACAAACATAAGCACCGCATTAACAGCGACAATACTGAGGATACGGCAGTCAATGCCGGATTCAAAGGCTCTAAACCCAGCCGGCAGAAAAAGCCATTTAAAAGAAACACTCTGGGCCCGTCCAGTTTGGACCATATACTCGATCGCTCGTGTCAAATACACGGCACCCCCGACAAGCCAGCCAACCACACCAACAGGGATTGTTGGGTGTTCAAGCAAGCCGGCAAGTTAATTGCCGAACACAAAGATAAGGGGCCACATAGCGATGACGAGGAGGAGCCCCGGCAGCCGAACACCGGAGGACAGAAGAGGTTCCCCCCACAAGTGCGGACGGTGAACATGATATACGCAACCCACATCCCCAAGAGGGAGCGGAAGCGTGCGCTCAGGGACGTATATGCGTTGGAGCCAGTCTCCCGAAAGTTCAACCCATGGTCCTCCTGTCCGATCACCTTCGATCGCAGGGACCACCCCACTAGTATCCGTCATGGCGGATTCGCCGCACTGGTCCTAGACCCAATCATTGACGGATTTCACCTCACTCAAGTCCTTATGGATGGCGGTAGCAGCCTGAACCTGCTTTACCAGGACACAGTGCGCAAAATGGGTATAGACCCCTCAAGGATCAAACCCACAAAATCGACCTTTAAAGGCGTCATACCAAGTGTAGAAGCCCATTGCACAGGCTCAGTCACACTGGAAGTGGTCTTCGGATCCCCGGATAACTTCCGACGCAAAGAGTTAATCTTCGATATAGTCCCGTTCCGCAGTGGTTATCATGCACTGCTCGGGCGAACCACATTTGCGAGATTCAATGCGGTACCGCATTATGCATACCTCAAGCTCAAGATGCCAGGACCTCAGGGGTTCATTATAGTTAATGGAAACACAGAGCGCTCTCTCCAAACAGAGGAGCACACTGCGGCCCTCGCAGCGGAAGCGCAAAGCAGCCTCTTAAGGCAATCCACTAGTTCGGCGTTTAAGGACCCGAACACCTTCAAGCGCGCCCGGAGTAATCGGCAATAGGACCACCTGGCACGTTCCGAGCTCACATAGCAATGCGGCCCCCACCCTGGCCCAAGCCAAACGGCGAAACTCGTGCCACACATACATAATTACGCAATAAAAATACCATGGCCACAGGAGGGGAGGGGGCATGACTGCGGCACGCTCCAAGACGCGGCTTAAACCGCACTAGGGGCTTCCCGCTTTGTTATTTTTCTCTTTCAGGACTTTAATCTCTGGAAACCATGTCCGGCAGTATGATTGCCGAACACATGATGCAGGAACCAAGGAGGCAGAAAGCTACGCCACACCACGGAACTCCCAGGTGGATTACGATAATGAGTGAAATATTTGCTTTAATATTATTCCTCAGCTTGCCCTTGGAGGGGACATAGTCCTACTTTTTGCTTATCGCACTACCTGTATCATTCTGCTTTAATGCACGTTTTTCAATAAACAATGCATTGCATTAAGGCTTTTATTGCATTATTCTTTATATTTATATATATATATATATATATATATGTTCATTCATGACATCCAGCACCCGTACACTCTGGTACGGCCAATACGCTAGGGGCTTAAGTATACCCCACAATGCGGCGTGAGAAGTCCGAACACTTTCGACAGTGCGGCACCCTGAACTTATAGCATTATATGCATCAACTCCGAATCATGTCTTGGGTCAATAGTTGGGTTTGCCCGGCTCCCATGTTTTGGTACCTTACGTTCCGCTATATCGGCTAAGGTAGCACTGGGAGAACTACTGCGATTGTGCCCCGGTTCTGCTGGGCTAAGCACCTCAGTAGAGAAAGCTAAAACTGACTGTCATGATAAGGAGAGAGACTGGTCGCTGTTCAAGAGGTTTTCGAGTCCTTACAGACTTATGCCGCTTAGAGCGAGGAGTCGGCCCTGTCCGGCTTAAGGCGTGTATCGCGCCCCAGATTCGGCCTTCCGAATACTAGGGGCTTCGCCGAACTTTAAAATTATAGAATTCTATGGCTAAGTGAGAGTGATAACGCATTATAGTCTGATTGCCTTGTTCGTTGTGTTAAGCACCTCCCTCGAAGGACCCAAAAATGGGAACAAGAGTGCTCAGGTTTATCCCGAACACCCCAGCACTCGTGGCATGGGGGCAGAAGCCGACGACTAGCCATCTCTCAGATTTGATAAACAGCCAAATAGAAGGTAATATTTTAAATTCAAACAAGCGTTGCATAGCGCATACGAACAAGTTTTCATAAATACAGGATTACACGAGGGAATTTACTCGAATATTATATCTTTCATACACTCGTCCGCTGCGAGACGAGCACCCTTCAGGACACCCTCATAGTACATCTTGGGGTGGCGATGCTCCTTGCCCTCCGGCGGCCCTTCCTTAATCAGCTTCACGATGCCCAGCTTGACCCATTGCACCTTCACACGGGCGAAAGCCCGGCGTGCACCTTCGATGCAGACGGACCGCTTGATGACTTCCAGCCATGGGCAGGCATCCACAAGCCGCCTCACCAGGCCGAAGTAGCTATTGGGAAGGGCGTCGCCAGGTCACATCCGGACTATAAAGCCCTTCATGGCCTGTTCGGCCGCCTTGTGCAGCTCGGCCAGTTGCTTCAGCTGGTCGCTCCGAGGCATCGGGTGTTCGGTCCCAATATACTGAGACCAGAACAGCTTCTCCATTGAGCTTCCCTCCTCGCCCTGGTAAAACTGTGCGGCATCCGACATGCTGCGGGGCAAATCTGCGAATGCTCCTGGAGAGCTCTGGATTCGTGTAAGTAACAGGTAATTTACTTTTACATGCTTGCTTTGCATATAGAATGCCTTACCCGCCACTATCTTCTTCATCGCATCAATCTCCTGGAGGGCCTTTTGGGCTTCGGCCTTGGCATTCTTTGCGCTCTCAAGGGCCGCGGCAACCTCGGACTCTCGTGTCTTCAAGTCAAGCTCCAACGCCTCGTGCTTCGTCACGAGAGCGTGCAGCTCCTGCTGCACCTCGCCCACCCGTGCCCCATGCCTTTCCCGCTCGGTGCCTCGTAAGGAGCCGGAGTCAGAATCTCCGTCAGGAGAGCGCCTGCAGTGTCTTCGGGCAGAGGGGCCGGACAGTTAATCTGCTGGGCTTGCTTCAGGGTCGCCACCTCGGTCGTGGCCCTGGCAAATTTACGCTGATCCTGTCATTTTGCAATCGCATCCTCTTTATACATATCCATAGACTAGGTACTACTTACCTTTGTTCTCCTCGAGCTGCCTCTTGGCAAGGTCGACCTCGTCCTTGGACCCTTTAAGGTCCTGCTTCAGTGCAGCGACGTCCGCAGTTAGTGCGGCAGAGGCCAGCAGCGAAGCCTGCATACGCATATTGACATACTTATATTAGACTCCTGCGATATTGTTTGATCCTCCATTCGGCTTTTCTTTGTGAACACCGAACAGAGCATCAGGGGATACTGTCTATGCGGTAATATTTCTCCTATATTTCAAAAACTTACCTCAAAGCCTGTTAGAAGGCTGGCACAGGCTTCAGTCAGTCCGCTCTTGGCAGTCTGAACCTTCTGGACCACCGCACTCATAATAGTGCGGTGCTCTTCATCAATGGAAGCGCTGCAAAGTGCTCCCAGCAGATTGTCCGGTGCCTCTGGATGGGCAGAGGTCACCGGCATAGGCGTCTTGCCCCTCTTGGAAGGAGGCCGCCTGCCCGAGTCCGGAACCACTGGAGGTTTCGGCGTGGTGTTCGGCTGAGGGACGAACTCGGAGCCCTCGGGGACTTTGCTCCCCCTGCTCCCGGAGTTCGGAAGGTCGCTTTGAGGCGCTTTCGGGACTGTCTCCCCTCAACCAAGTGCCTCTTGAGACAACACCTCGGCATTGTCCGTAGGGCAAGGGGAGGTGGCGGTCGGAAGTGGATCGCTATCCATATCCGACGAGCCCAGGGAGCCGTCCAACGAGGATATGTCGATATGGGTTCGGGGCAGTCTGCACAATCATAATTCGGCATTAGGAGAAGCAGTGCGGCAAAGGAATGCTATGAGTTACTCTGGTATCCGAATACTTACGACTTCGCCAGGGGCTTGGCCCTGAGCAGCCACTCGTCTTCGCATTCGCCGGCGGTGGTGGAGTAGTTCGGAAGGAGAGTCCTTCCCTTCTTGGACCCTTCGCCCCCCCCCCCCCCCGTTGGGGCGGCCTTCCTTTTCTTGTCTCCCCCGACTGGAGGGGGAGCATCTTCATCTTCCTCCTCATCTTTGGGGGAGGAGTGCATCGCGGAGTTATCGGACGATGAGTCCGATATCACCTGGCGCCAGGAACTCTTCCGGGTTCCCTTGGCCTTCTTGGTCTTCTCCGGCACCTTGTAAGGAGCCGGAGTCGGCATCTCCGTCAGGAGAGCGTCCGCAGTGTCTTCGGGCAGAGGGGCCGGACAGTTAATCTGCCCTGACGTCTCCACCCAGTCCTGTCAAAGGCGTGGAGACTCAGATCTCGCACATGGTCAAGCAAAGGAAAGTAAAAATCCTATCGGATGTATAGAACTCACCGAATGCGCTCGGCGCTTCGCGCTTAGCCCGCGGTCCTCTGTAAGAGAGGGAGGGACCTCGGCGCCCTTGAACAGCACCCTCCAGACATCCTTGTGCGTCGTGTCGAAGAGCTCGCTCAGAGTTTGGTGCCGGGTCGGGTCGAACTCCCACAAGTTAAAATCCCGTTGTTGACACGGGAGGATCTGGCGGATCAGCATGACCTGGACTATGTTGACAAGCTTGAGTTTCTTGCTTTCCATGTTCAGGATACATTTGTGGAGTCCGTCCAGCTCCACCGATGAACCCCACGACAAGCCCTTCTCTTTCCAGGAAGTGCACCGTGTAGGGAATCCGGATCGAAACTCGGGGGCCGCCGCCCAGTTGGTGTCGCGCAGCTCGGTGATGTAGAACCAGGCCAATTGCCACCCCTTTATGGTCTCCACGAAGGAGCCTTCAAGCCATATAACATTGGGCATCTTTCCCACCATGGCTCCGCCGCATTCTGCTTGTTGGCCTCCCACCACCTTTGGCTTGATATTGAAGGTCTTCAGCCACAGGCCGAAGTGAGGCCATATGCGGAGGAAAGCCTCACAGACGACGATGAACGCCGAAATGTTGAGGATGAAGTTCGGGGCTAGATCAGGAAAGTCCAGCCCATAGTAGAACATGAGACCACGGACGAATGGATGAAGGGGAAACCCCAGTCCGCGGAGGAAGTGGTGGAGGAAAACTACCCTCTCATGAGGTTCCGGGGTAGGAACGATCTGCCCCGCAGTAGGCAGCCGATGCGTGATATTTGCGGCTAAGTATCCGGCGCTGCACAGCTTTTTGATGTGCCCCTCCGTAACGGAGGAAGCCATCCATTTGCCCCCTGCTCCGGACATGTTTGGAGAAGGTTGAGGGGAAGGATGCAGACTTGGGCGTTGGAGCTCGAGTGCGCAAGAACGGATGAGCAAGGAGGAAGAAGGCATGGGTAGAGAAAGGTTAAACCTTATCCCTTTATAAGGGTGGCCGAAACTATGCGCCCCCACTAGCCTGGTAAAACTCGCTTATCCCTCAAACGCCGTAATCGATGCCACGGTTGGGTTACCCACGCCCGTATTGATGAGAGTCCCGTGATAAGGGGAACACGATCTCTGCTTTGATAAGACGTGTCAAGAAACTGCCTCGCGTTATGTGCGGGGCTAGTTAAAGAGAAACGGTTCAAATAATCGCCGAGCCATGGCATGATGTCATGTTACCTAAATGTGTCAGCAAATTAGATTTGTGGAAATATTATTCTCTCTACGGTGGTATGTGGAACTTATTTTGCAGGGTCAGACACTATCCTTTATTTGAACTCTTTTGGGGTATATCCGGAGGAGGAACCCGCCTTGCAATGCCGAACACAAACTGCGCGACGGACTCGTCGTCATTGAAGCCTGGTTCAGGGGCTACTGAGGGAGTCCAGGATTAGGGGGTCTCCGGACAGCCGGACTCTATCCTTTGGCCGGACTATTCGACTATGAAGATATAAGATTGAATACTTCGTCCCGTGTCCGGATGGGACTCTACTTGGCGTGGAAGGCAAGCTAGGCAATACAGATGTGTGTATATCCTCCTTTGTAACCGACCTTGTGTAACCCTAGCCCCCTCCGGTGTCTATATAAACCGGAGGGTTTTAGTCGGTAGGACAACATACAATCATACCATAGGCTAGCTTTTAGGGTTTAGCCTCTCCGATCTCGTGGTAGATCAACTCTTGTAATACCCATATCATCAAGAATAAATCAAGCAGGACGTAGGGTTTTACCTCCACCAAGAGGGCCCGAACCTGGGTAAAACATTATGTCCCCTGCCACCTGTTACCATCCGCCTTAGACGCACAGTTCGGGATCCCCTACCCGAGATCTACCGGTTTTGACACCGACACTCGGGGGCAGCACAAGAAGCAATCTAGATGAAGGAGTTCATTACCGACCTAGGAGTTATTCCCACTGCGTCGGGCCCGATGACACTCTTCTGTGACAACACTGGAGCTATTGCCCTTGCCAAGGAGCCCAGGTTTCACAGGAAGACCAGGCATATCAAGCGTCGCTTCAACTCCATTCGTGAAAATATTCAAAATGGAGACATAGATATTTGTAAAGTGCATACGGACCTGAATGTCGCAGATCCGTTGACTAAACCTCTTCCTCGAGCAAAACATGATCAACACCAGAACTCTATGGGTGTTCGATTCATCACAATGTAACTAGATTATTGACTCTAGTGCAAGTGGGAGACTGTTGGAAATATGCCCTAGATGCAATAATAAAATGGTTATTATTATATTTCCTTTTTCATGATAATTGTCTATTGTTCATGCTATAATTGTATTATTCGGAAATCGTAATACATGTGTGAATACATAGACCACAACATGTCCCTAGTGAGCCTCTAGTTGACTAGCTTGTTAATCAGTAGATGGTTACGGTTTCTTGACCATGGACATTGGATGTCATTGATAACGGGATCACATCATTAGGAGAATGATGTGATGGACAAGACCCAATCCTAAGCATAGCGCAAGATCGTGTAGTTCGTCTGCTAAAGCTTTTCTAATGTCAAGTATCTTTTCCTTACACCATGAAATTGTGCAACTCCCGGATACTATAGGAATAATTTGGGTATGCCAAACGTCACAACGTAACTGGTGACTATAAAGGTGCACTACAGGTATCTCTGAAAGTGTCTGTTGGGTTGGCACGAATCGAGACTGGGATTTGTCACTCCATATGACGGAGAGGTATCTCTGGGCCCACTCGGTAAGGCATCATCGTAATGATCTCAATGTGACTAAGGGTTGGTCATGGGATGATGTGTTATGCAACGAGTAAAGTGACTTGACGGTAACGAGATTAAACGAGGTATTTGGATACTGACGATCGAATTTCGGGAAAGTAACATACCGATTGACAAAGGGAATTGTATACAGGATTGCTTGAATCCTCGACATCGTGGTTCATCCGATGAGATCATCGTGGAACATGTGGGAGCCAACATGGGTATCCAGATCCCGCTGTTGGTTATTGGCCGGAGAGTTGTCTCAGTCATGTCTGCATGGTTCCCGAACCCGTAGGGTCTACACACTTAAGGTTCGATGACGCTAGGGTTATTAGGAAGATTTGTATGTGATTACCGAATGTTGAACGTCTGGCAGAGCAAAGCTGATGACTACTCGATAGTTCAGTGTGCCATGCTTTACGGCTTAGAATCGGGACTTCAACGACGTTTTGAATGTCATGGAGCATATGAGATGTTCCAGGAGTTGAATTTAATATTTCAAGCAAATGCCCGGATTGAGAGATATGAAGTCTCCAATAAGTTCTATAGCTGCAAGATGGAGGAGAACAGTTCTGTCAGTGAGCATATACTCAAAATGTCTGGGTATAATAATCACTTGATTCAGATGGGAGTTAATCTTCCAGATGATTGCATCATTGATAGAATTCTCCAATCACTGCCACCAAGCTACAAGAGCTTCGTGATGAACTATAATATGCAAGGGATGAACAAGACTATTCCCGAGCTCTTCGCAATGCTGAAAGCTGCGGAGGTAGAAATCAAGAAGGAGCATCAAGTGTTGATGGTCAACAAGACCACTAGTTTCAAGAAAAAGGACAAAGGGAAGAAGAAGGGGAACTTCAAGAAGAACAGAAAGCAAGTTGCTGCTCAGGAGAAGAAACCCAAGTCTGGACCTAAGCCTGAAACTGAGTGCTTCTACTGCAAGCATACTGGTCACTGGAAGCGGAACTGCCCCAAGTATTTGGCGGATAAGAAGGATGGCAAGGTGAACAAAGGTATATGTGATATACATGTTATTGATGTGTACCTTACTAGAGCTCGCAGTAGCACCTGGGTATTTGATACTGGTTCTGTTGCTAATATTTGCAACTCGAAACAGGGACTACGGAATAAGCGGACACTAGCAAAGGACGAGGTGACGATGCGCGTTGGAAACGGTTCCAAAGTCGATATGATCGCGGTCGGCACGCTACCTCTACATCTACCTTCGGGATTAATATTAGACCTAAATAATTGTTATTTGGTGCCAGCGTTGAGCATGAACATCATATCTGGATCTTGTTTAATGCGAGACGGTTATTCATTTAAATCGGAGAATAATGGTTGTTCTATTTATATGAGTAATATCTTTTATGGTCATGCACCCTTGAAGAGTGGTCTATTCTTGTTAAATCTCGATAGTAGTGATACACATATTCATAATGTAGAAGCCAAAAGATGCAGAGTTGATAATGATAGTGCAACTTATTTGTGGCACTGCCGTTTAGGTCATATCGGTGTAAAGCGCCTGAAGAAACTCCATATGATGGACTTTTGGAACCACTTGATTATGAATCACTTGGTACTTGCGAACCGTGCCTCATGGGCAAGATGACTAAAACACTGTTCTCCGGTACTATGGAGAGAGCAACAGATTTATTGGAAATCATACATACCGATGTATGTGGTCCGATGAATATTGAGGCTCGTGGCGGATATCGTTATTTTCTCACCTTCACAGATGATTTAAGCAGATATGGGTATATCTACTTGATGAAACACAAGTCTGAAACATTTGAAAAGTTCAAGGAATTTCAGAGTGAAGTTGAAAATCATCGTAACAAGAAAATAAAGTTTCTACGATCTGATCGTGGAGGAGAATATTTGAGTTACGAGTTTGGTATACATTTGAAAAATTGTGGAATAGTTTCGCAACTCACGCCACCCGGAACACCACAGCGTAATGGTGTGTCCGAACGTCGTAATCGTACTTTACTAGATATGGTACGATCTATGATGTCTCTTACTGATTTACCACTATCCTTTTGGGGATACGCTTTAGAGACGACCGCATTCATGTTAAATAGGGCACCATCAAAATCCGTTGAGACGACGCCTTATGAACTGTGGTTTGGCAAGAAACCAAAGTTGTCGTTTCTTAAAGTTTGGGGTTGCGATGCTTATGTGAAAAAGCTTCAACCTGATAAGCTCGAACTCAAATCGGAGAAATGTGTCTTCATAGGATATCCAAAGGAAACTATTGGATACACCTTCTATCACAGATCCGAAGGCAAGACATTCGTTGCTAAGAATGGATCATTTCTAGAGAAGGAGTTTCTCTCGAAAGAAGTGAGTGGGAGGAAAGTAGAACTTGACGAGGTAACTGTACCCGCTCCCTTATTAGAAAGTAGTACATCACAGAAAACTGTTTCTGCGACACCTACACCAATAAGTGAGGAAGCTAGTGATGATGATCATGAAACTTCAGGACAAGATACTACTGAACCACGTAGATCAACTAGAGTGAGATCCGCACCAGAGTGGTACGGTAATCCAATTCTGGAAGTCATGCTACTAGATCATGATGAACCTACAAACTATGAAGAAGCGATGGTGAGCCCAGATTCCGCAAAGTGGCTTGAGGCCATGAAATCTGAGATGGGATCCATGTATGAGAACAAAGTATGGACTTTGGTTGACTTGCCCGATGATCGGCAAGCAATTGAGAATAAATGGATCTTCAAGAAAAAGACTGACGCTGACGGTAATGTTACTGTCTATAAAGCTCGACTTGTTGCAAAAGGTTTTCGACAAGTTCAAGGGGTTGACTACGATGAGACCTTCTCACCCGTAGCGATGCTTAAGTCTGTCAGAATCATGTTAGCAATTGCCGCATTTTATGATTATGAAATTTGGCAGATGGATGTCAAAACTGCATTCTTGAATGGATTTCTGGAAGAAGAATTGTATATGATGCAACCGGAAGGTTTTGTCGATCCAAAGGGAGCTAACAAAGTGTGCAAACTCCAGCGATCCATTTATGGACTGGTGCAAGCATCTCGGAGTTGGAATAAATGCTTTGATAGTGTGATCAAAGCATTTGGCTTTATACAGACTTTTGGAGAAGCCTATATTTACAAGAAAGTGAGTGGGAGCTCTGTAGCATTTCTGATATTATATGTGGATGACATATTGCTGATTGGAAATGATATAGAATTTCTGGATAGCATAAAGGGATACTTGAATAAGAGTTTTTCAATGAAAGACCTCGTTGAAGCTGCTTACATATTGGGCATTAAGATCTATAGAGATAGATCAAGACGTTTAATTGGACTTTCACAAAGCACATACCTTGACAAGATTTTGAAGAAGTTCAAAATGGATCAAGTAAAGAAAGGGTTCTTGCCTGTGTTACAAGGTGTGAAGTTGAGTCAGACTCAATGCCCGACCACTGCAGAAGATAGAGATAAAATGAAAGATGTTCCCTATGCTTCAGCCATAGGCTCTATCATGTATGCAATGTTGTGTACCAGACCTGATGTGTGCCTTGCTATAAGTTTAGCAGGGAGGTACCAAAGTAATCCAGGAGTGGATCACTGGACAGCGGTCAAGAACATCCTGAAATACCTGAAAAGGACTAAGGATATGTTTCTCGTATATGGAGGTGACAAAGAGCTAACCATAAGAGGTTACGTTGATGCAAGCTTTGACACTGATCCGGACGATTCTAAATCGCAAACCGGATACGTGTTTACTTTAAACGGTGGAGCTGTCAGTTGGTGCAGTTCTAAACAAAGCGTCGTAGCGGGATCTACATGTGAAGCGGAATACATAGCTGCTTCGGAAGCAGCGAACGAAGGAGTCTGGATGAAGGAGTTCATATCCGATCTAGGTGTCATACCTAGTGCATCGGGTCCAATGAAAATCTTTTGTGACAATACTGGTGCAATTGCTTTGGCAAAGGAATCCAGATTTCACAAAAGGACCAAACACATCAAGAGACGCTTCAATTCCATCCGGGATCTAGTCCAGGTGGGAGACATAGAGATTTTCAAGATACATACGGATCAGAATGTTGCAGACCCGTTGACTAAGCCTCTTCCACGAGCAAAACATGATCAGCACCAAGGCTCCATGGGTGTTAGAATCATTACTGTGTAATCTAGATTATTGACTCTAGTGCAAGTGGGAGACTGAAGGAAATATGCCCTAGAGGCAATAATAAAGTTATTATTTATTTCCTTATATCATGATAAATGTTTATTATTCATGCTAGAATTGTATTAACCGGAAACATAATACATGTGTGAATACATAGACAAACAGAGTGTCACTAGTATGCCTCTACTTGACTAGCTCGTTAATCAAAGATGGTTAAGTTTCCTAACCATGAACAATGTGTTGTTATTTGATTAACGAGGTCACATCATTAGTTGAATGATCTGATTGACATGACCCATTTCATTAGCTTAGCACCCGATCGTTTAGTATGTTGCTATTGCTTTCTTCATGACTTATACATGTTCCTATGACTATGAGATTATGCAACTCCCGTTTGCCGGAGGAACACTTTGGGTACTACCAAACGTCACAACGTAACTGGGTGATTATAAAGGAGTACTACAGGTGTCTCCAATGGTAGATGTTGGGTTGGCGTATTTCGAGATTAGAATTTGTCACTCCGATTGTCGGTGAGGTATCTCTGGGCCCTCTCGGTAATACACATTACACAAGCCTTGCAAGCATTGCAACTAATGAGTTTGTTGCGGGATGATGTATTACAGAACGAGTAAAGAGACTTGCCGGTAACGAGATTGAACTAGGTATTGGATACCGACGATCGAATCTCGGGCAAGTAACATACCGATGACAAAGGGAACAACGTATGTTGTTATGCGATCTGACCGATAAAGATCTTCGTAGAATATGTAGGAGCTAATATGGGCATCCAGGTCCCGCTATTGGTTATTGACCGGAGACGTGTCTCGGTCATGTCTACATTGTTCTTGAACCGTAGGGTCCGCACGCTTAACGTTACGATGACAGTTATTATGAGTTTATGCATTTTGATGTACCGAAGGTTGTTCGGAGTCCCGGATGTGATCATGGACATGACGAGGAGTCTCGAAATGGTCGAGACATAAAGATTGATATATTGGAAGCCTATGTTTGGACATCGGAAGTGTTCCAGGTGAAATCGGAAATTTTACCGGAGTACCGGGAGGTTACCGGAACCCCCCGGGAACCAAATGGGCCTTATTGGGCCTTAGTGGAAAGGTGAAAGGGGCAGCCCAAGGTGGGCTGCGCGCCTCCCCCCTCCCCTAGTCCTATTAGGACTAGGAGAGGTGGCCGGCCCCCTTCTCCCTCTCTCTCTCTCTCTCTCGAGGAATCCTATTACGAATAGGATTGGGGGGGAGTCCTACTCCCGGTAGGAGTAGGACTCCTCCTGCGCCCTCCTCCTTGGCCGGCCAGCCCTCCCCCTGGCGACCTTTATATACGGGGGCAGGGGGCACCTCTAGACACACAAGTTGATCATTGAGATCGTTCCTTAGCCGTGTGCGGTGCCCCCTGCCACCAAATTCCACCTCGATCATATCGTTGTAGTGCTTAGGCGAAGCCCTACGTCGGTAATACATCAAGATCGTCACCACGCCGTCGTGCTGACGGAACTCCTCCCCGAAGCTTTGCTGGATCGGAGCCCGGGGATCGTCATCGAGCTGAACGTGTGCTAAGAACTCGGAGGTGCCGGAGTAACGGTGCTTTGATCGGTCGGATCGGGAAGAAGACGTACGACTACTTCCTCTACGTTGTGTCAACGCTTCCGTTGCGATCTACAAGGGTACGTAGATCAGACTCTCCCCCTCGTTGCTATGCATCACCATGATCTTGCGTGTGCGTAGGAAATTTTTTTGAAATTACTACGTTCCCCAACAAAAAGGACTAAGGATATGTTTCTCGTATATGGAGGTGACAAAGAGCTCACCGTAAGAGGTTACGTTGATGCAAGCTTTGACACTGATCCGAACGATTCTAAATCGCAAACCGGATACGTGTTTACTTTAAATGGTGGAGCTGTCAGTTGGTGCAGTTCTAAACAAAGCGTCGTAGCGGGATCTACATGTGAAGCGGAGTACATAGCTGCTTCGGAAGCAGCGAACGAAGGAGTCTGGATGAAGGAGTTCATATCCGATCTAGGTGTCATACCTAGTGCGTCGGGTCCAATGAAAATCTTTTGTGACAATACTGGTGCAATTGCCTTAGCAAAGGAATCCAGATTTCACAAAAGGACCAAACACATCAAGAGACGCTTCAACTCCATCCGGGATCTAGTCCAGGTGGGAGACATAGAGATTTGCAAGATACATACGGATCTGAATGTTGCAGACCCGTTGACTAAGCCTCTTCCACGAGCAAAACATGATCAGCGCCAGGGCTCCATGGGTGTTAGAATCATTACTATGTAATCTAGATTATTGACTCTAGTGCAAGTGGGAGACTGAAGGAAATATGCCCTAGAGGCAATAATAAAGTTATTATTTATTTCCTTATATCATGATAAATGTTTATTATTCATGCTAGAATTGTATTAACCGGAAACATAATACATGTGTGAATACATAGACAAACAGAGTGTCACTAGTATGCCTCTACTTGACTAGCTCGTTAATCAAAGATGGTTATGTTTCCTAACCATGAACAAAAGAGTTGTTATTTGATTAACGAGGTCACATCATTAGTTGAATGATCTGATTGACATGACCCATTCCATTAGCTTAGCACCCGATCGTTTAGTATGTTGCTATTACTTTCTTCATGACTTATACATGTTCCTATGACTATGAGATTATGCAACTCCCGTTTGCCGGAGGAACACTTTGGGTGCTACCAAACGTCACAACGTAACTGGGTGATTATAAAGGAGTACTACAGGTGTTTCCAATGGTAGATGTTGGGTTGGCGTATTTCGAGAATTGGATTTGTCACTCCGATTGTCGGAGAGGTACCTCTGGGCCCTCTCGGTAATACACATCACATAAGCCTTGCAAGCATTATAACTAAGATGTTAGTTGTGAGATGATGTATTACGGAACGAGTAAAAGAAACTTGCCAGTAACGAGATTGAACTAGGTATTGGATACCGACGATCGAATCTCGAGCAAGTAACATACCGATGACAAAGGGAACAACGTATGTTGTTATGCGGTCTGACCGATAAAGATCTTCGTAGAATATGTAGGAGCCAATATGGGCATCCAGGTCCCGCTATTGGTTATTGACCGGAGACGTGTCTCGGTCATGTCTACATTGTTCTCGAACCGTAGGGTCCGCACGCTTAACGTTACGATGACAGTTATTAAGATTTTATGCATTTTGATGTACCGAAGGTTGTTCGGAGTCCCGGATGTGATCACGGACATGACGAGGAGTCTCGAAATGGTCGAGACATAAAGATTGATATATTGGAAGCCTATGTTTGGACATCGGAAGTGTTCTGGGTGAAATCGGGATTTTACCGGATCACCGGGAGGTTACCGGAACCCCCCGGGAACCATATGGGCCTTCATGGGCCTTAGTGGAAAAGAGAAAAGGGGCAGCCCATAGCTGGCCGCCCCCCCCCCCTTCCCTGAGTCCTATTAGGACTAGGAGAAGGGGCCGGCCCCCCTCTCTCTCCTTTTCCCCTTGGGAATCCTAGTTGGAATAGGATTGAGGGGGGGAGTCCTACTCCCGGTAGGAGTAGGACTCCTCCCGCACCCTCTCCCTGGCCGGCGCACCCCTCCCCCTTGGATCCTTTATATACGGGGGCAGGGGGCACCTCTAGACACACAAGTTGATCATTGAGATCGTTCCTTAGCCGTGTGCGGTGCCCCCTGCCACCAAATTCCACCTCGACCATACCGTTGTAGTGCTTAGGCGAAGCCCTGCGTCGGTAGTACATCAAGATCGTCACCACGCTGTCGTACTGACGGAACTCTTCCTCGACGCTTTGCTGGATCGGAGCCCGAGGATCGTCATCGAGCTGAACGTGTGCTAAGAACTCGGAGGTGCCGGAGTAACGGTACTTGGATCGGTCGGATCGGGAAGAAGACGTACGACTACTTCCTCTACGTTGTGTCAACGCTTCCGTTGCGATCTACAAGGGTACGTAGATCAGACTCTCCCCCTCGTTGCTGTGCATCACCATGATCTTGCGTGTGCGTAGGAAAATTTTTGAAATTACTACGTTCCCCAACAGAGGGGGGGGCTCCTCTTTGTTAGTCGAAATCGGTTGGTGCAACACCCCGGCCCCTACCAAGCAGGTATCCTCAAAGTCCAAGGTACATAGTTATCTCTGGTGCCTCAACCATAAACCCTTAGTCTCGGCCAAGGTTGTGAGAATTGCAATCTGAATTTGATCAAAACCCCTCTGATAGGATTGCAAATTGTGAGCACGGGGCGTTGACCCGTTGGCTGGGCAGCTGGGGTTGCTGCCAGCCCATCCAGGTTCGAGCCTTAGCTCTAACACACGGTGCTCGCGGAGTTTCTCCTATAAATAAAAGCCAACGAGAGTTAGCCTTGGGTTGGTCTCATTACTTTTTAGATTGCAAATTGTAGGATCCTAACTAACAGAATCTTAGATCCTAGATTCTATCAGCAAGAATCGTAGAATCGTCCCAACAAAATGTATGGATAATTTGTATAATCATAAAAAAAGAGAAGTCGTGATCCTGACAACCTTGGTCTCGCCCAAGCTCCTCCTCATCTCCACCACCATCGGGCAGGAAAAAAAATCAGCGGAGAGTGCGTAAACAAAATAATTGGCTGATGAAGCCCAAAAATGTTTAGTTGACTAAGTAACAGCAAAACGTGCTTATATATCGATATGTGCCATTAGTTAGGTTCCACTTGCACATTGGCAGAAGCAAGGAAAAGAACGGCCGGCATAGTGGGATATTAAGGTGTACTAGGGAACCAGCTGGTGCCGATCTTTGCCTGTGATCTAGGGCAGAGATGAATTCCTCCGCGCACCCAGCTCCGACTTGGAAGTGATCAAGGTCAATCCACACATGATCAACTGTATGTATCATCAAAGTCACAAAATAGCAATTAAAGATGGCCTATTCAAAGACTAAAGCGCGCGGAGATTTGATCATAGTCCTCGACAAATTAAATTGGACGACACAAAGAGCTGGACGAAATGTTCTTCTTCTGTTCCCTTCCCATCAGGGCAAATTAAACCAGGCGACGAACAAGTAGTTCTCTAGCATAGGTCGAACCTGATGGGAATAGGAGTAGCTCGAGTGTAAACGGGCTAAAAAAACAGGCAACACGGTATGGACCTGGTGGATGTGTCACCTGGCAGGCCGGTGAGCGGGGGTACGTACGAGACTCCATGTGACAAAACAAACTGCTCGTCGCTCGCGTCGCGGTCGCCATGACAGCGAGAGCTGAGGTGCCCGGGGCCTCCCTCCCAAACGATATAAATGGACCTGCCGATGCACACACACACAACACGAAAAGCACAAGAGAACCTGATTCCTCTTCTTCTTCCGGAGATTAACCGGACCAAGAGGAAGAGCCGGACGTGGTTTTCTAGCTAGCTACTCCAGCTTTCCAAGGTGGACATGGAGGCGGTGGAGCCGTCGGCGGTGGTGAGCTGCGTGTGCTGCGGCCTGGAGGAGGAGTGCACCGGCGAGTACGTCGTCGGCGTGAGGGCCTACTTCGGGGGCCGGTGGCTGTGCGGGCTGTGCTCCGAGTCGGTCAAGTACGAGGCCGGCCGCAGCAAGCGCGCGGCGGCCATGGGAGTGGAGGAGGCCGTGCAGGCGCACATGGCCTTCTGCCGCATGCTCCGGCGCGGCGGCCCCGCGGTGCGCGTCGCCGAGGGCATGTGCCAGATGCTTAGGCGCACCGCGTGCGGGAAGCGCCGGGCCGCCATCTCATCGTCCTCGTCGCGGTGGACGACGCCGGTGCCGGTGGCGTCAGCGTCTGGACCGCACCACCACGCGTCGGTGGCGCCGCTGTCGATCGGTCTATGAATATCTGGTCGGTCCTCTGTCCAAGAGGACCCACGTACGGTCTGGCGGCGGCGATCGACCGGCCGCCTGAGTTGATGCCTGGTTCTTTATTTTCATCAAGTGCATGCTTGGGACGTAGTACGTCATCAAGTGTTGGAGTTCATTTCTAAGTGTAAGTTTTGGTGGATTGATCCGATGAAACTTAAACGATACGAGGTTTAATTCGTGTATATATATGTACGAAGTTGAATCAAGCTCAATTAATCATCACCCGAGGATCTTGATGAAGAAACCCTAGAGGCCGGCTTCTGCATGCCGAGTTGTTTTTTTGGCAATCAATCAATCATATATATATGAGCACACTCAGCCTCTGCATAATTAGAATGCACACGATCGATCCAACACATGCGAAAACACACCAACAACTAGCAAAGTCATAAGACCAAAAGCTACGTCAAGGTGTGAAAAAAAGAAAAAAAAACAAAGTGATCAGATCAGCGATCGACAAACTACAACTGAGACCATATCCGCACCAACTATTGACATCACATGGAGGACGAGGATCTTCAACAGCAACGCCTTCAGAAAGGAAGCGACACTCAAGCGCCGCCATCGCCGGATCCAACCACAAAGGCCGAAATCAAAGTTTTCACCCTGAAAAAACAGTCTGAACATATCCAAGCAATGCCTCCAACAAGGTAACGACATAAAAAATATCACCATTACCAGGTATGATCACTTAGGTATGACCACTCGGATCTTACCTAGGCTTTCGCCCCGGAACTTGAGACCAGGTGCTCGCAGCACAAAGGCCGGAAACGATCTGCTTTGAAATTGTTTCTTCCTCGTCGCGTTTCCCCATTGGTGAGAATAATCTTGCTCCTGTTCTCGGGATGGCTTCTTTGTGAACCTCATCAGTTTTCTACCGTAAAAAGGAAGCCGTGGGCCTGTCGCCTTCGTCGTCTGTACGTTGTTTTCCGTAGCCACGCTCTCAGCACACGTGCAGAAACATGAGAGGGTGATAGTGGCGCTCACCAGTGGAGAATTTTGCTCAGATATAATGGAAGAAAGCTTCTCAACCCGTGGAGAACGTGTGAGTTGCCCGAAGATTTGTGTCCACTGCAAGTTTGTCTGATAGACGTACGTCCCAAATACAAAAGCTGTGGCGTGCATCTTAGCTTGACACTTGTTGGCTACCACGCTAACTACTTTTCCGAGAGATGCCAATCTACGACATAGCTTCCTTTTTGTGTCGTCCCGGAAAAAGTGCACACTGCACACACGTACGTACGTATACACAAAAGCTAGCTTTTTGATGGATGGCTCTATACCAAACACGACTTCCAAGTTCCAAGATGCTCGAGTTGCTTTATATTAGACGATGATATGTACACGCACACGTAGACGGCGCAGATCGATCGAGCACAATCATGACACACTGCACAATTTGTAGACTAAACAAAAAGCCGAATTCCAGCAGATCGATCAATATATTCTTCCTTCAGACCAAAGTAATCAATCATGGACGGATCTCCACTCCACCGAGTCATGCATGCTTTGCTCGATCAACAACACCTCCAGTCAAAAGGACGAGCTCAGCCGCTTGCCTCGGAGACAACGACACTTCAAAAATCTCAATTATGGTAGTATCACCGGACTACACTACACTTTGAAAAATGCCAGAAGCGTCCCAAGATGATCAACCGGACCGGGGGGAAAATTATGCACGACGAGTCGGACGACGGCCAGTTCCAAACAGCCTGGGAGAGATAAAATAAAGAATTGGGACGTAGAGAAATCGTGCCAGAGGAAACAAAAACCTACGGTTCGGCGGATGGAGCTCCGACGGCGACCGGGGTACTGCTCGTGCAACGAGCACCAGTCGCTCGCTCGATCGTTTGCTGTTCATATGAAGCGTCACGTCTTTTTTCCTCTGTTCAGGTTCTGCGTCAATCTGAAATCGTCAATCCGACGCGACGCGACGTGACCGCGACACAAACAAATTAACGTTGTGAGGTTCTGGAGCGTCGCAGGATTCCAGCCGCACACCGGCCGACCGGCGGTGCCTCGTGGGGTTATGGACTACAGGAGTGGATAATCCGTTCTCAAACCTGGGTTTTTTTTTATTTGGAGCAACTCCAACTGCGCGATCCAAATGGACGCGCCCCTTTGTCCATTTCTTTGTTCATTTGAGTCGGTCCAGCGGATACCCATATCCGCTTTCGCGTTTGGGTCGGTGCTTGCGCCCACCGCATGCCCAGCCCATTTTTTGAGTTCGCGTGCGAAAAAGTAAGGGCCTGTTTGGTTCATAAGTCTTGGGACTTTTTTTAGTCCCAACTTATAAGTCACAAGTCCCTAAAAAGTCCTTACATGTTTGGTTCCTGGGACTTATAAGTCCCTATAAGACCATATTACAACTATAAGTCCCTATAAGTCCCTCCTTGAGAGTCTTATTTTATAAGTATCAAATGCCCACTTTAAGTCTTTATAAGTCCCTCCTGTTTGATTTAGATGAGACTTATAGGAACTTTTTTAAGTCTCCAAGCCAATAAGTTCCTGGAAACAAACACCCTCTAAATAACACAAATATTTTGAAATTAAAAATGTTAATTAAGCATAAATGTCGGCCACAAAGGCCGGCAAGAGTCCACGAGTCCACTTTACATTGATTAAAACATTTCCTTAAACTAAAAACAAGGAGGAGGCGCGCAGCCCAAGGCCTCCTCGTCGTCATGGTCGGGGCCGGTGAGGTCGATGAGCGTCGGCGCCAACCCAGCCTAGGGGAATGCCGTCTCCCAGGCTGTGGCGACGTCCTGCGGCGTCGGCATGACCGTCGGCGGCTGGGCAGCATGGACCCGATGCTCCTCCTCCGCCGCCTCACGGCGCTCCTCCTCCGTGTCGCGCTCCCACTACTCCAGGCGCTCGGTCTCCTGGCGCTCCTTCGCCAACCGGCACTTTTTGCCACTGCTCGAGGTAGATCTTCTCATGTGCGAGCGTCACCCCAAATCAGATGGGTGGCGCGTTGACCCACCCACGCACCTCCCCTTGCCAGGTCCACCGCTGGGGCACCGGCATAGGGGACGGCGCCGGCTCGGGCTTGATAGTGGACGGCAGCGCCAGCGGTGGCACGACGCAGTCTCTGAAGCGGAGAGTGTGATGGCCTTCGATAGGCGCACCTAGTATGCCGCCACCTCCTCCTGCGCCTTGCGCCGCTCTTCGTCTTCGCTTTCACGAAGGACAGCCGCCAGCGCCGCCTGGTAGGCGGACTCCTCCTCCTAGTCCTCGTTGCGCACGACGGGGGGGGGGGGGCGACGGGGTGCCAGCCCGCACATGCTAGCTAGACGTCGCGCTGCTCCTCATGCTCGAGGGCGAATAAGACCTCCCAATCGGGAGAGTCCGCTGTGTAGGCGGGGTTGAGGCGCTGCTCCGGCGCCAGCAAATCCCGCCGGCGACGCACCTCCTCCGCGTGCGCCCATGCCGTCCGTGGCACCGCCGGCACTGGGATCCTATCTGGATCCAAATGCTAGTCATGTGGCAGCATAACGTCAGGGTACGGGAGGGGGATGCGGTGCTCCCAGTGCCACCTCGCCTGGTGCACTGGGACGCTTATCCGTTGCCTCGCCGGTCCAAAACCCCTCCCAGCCTCGCGCCTCCATCCTCCCATTTTCTCTCCTTTTTCTTTTCTCTCTTGCCTTCGCCGCTGCTCCACCACCCTGGCTACCATGCCACACCCCTGCCGGAAGTCGACGAGTTTGTCACATCCAACGTTACACTTGGGCTCCACACCGCTTCTCCTCCACCGCCGTTCCACACCTCTTCTCCTACCGCCACTCGGGTACCATCCGCTCCTGTGATGCTCACCATGCCCAGCAACTATTCAGTGTATTGCCCGAGCTAAATTGTTTTTCCTTCTTCTTTGAACCAGTGGATTCGGATATGGGTTACATATACAAGCACTATGTTGAGTTTTCCGACTCAACCGACGAGGAGGACTACACGGATGAGACGGCGATGATGCAGGCGGTGCTTGCAGATGCGGAGTGTGCGGAGGAGAATGTTCTCAAATTCAAGGGATCGATCAAGGGTCATCGAGTGCACAACCGCAACCGGATGCACAACTATTTGACGTTGATGGACGACTACTTTGCCCCCGATGCCCTCTTTGCTAACAATTTTTGTCGGCGCTTTCGGATGCGCAAAAGTATCTTCGATCGTCTCTACCATGGCGTCCGGTCCTTTGTTGACTACATCATCTTAAAGAAGGACACCGTGGAAAGGATTGGTTTCTCTGGTTATCGGAAGTGTGTGACTGCATTGTGGATGCTTGCATATGGCTGCTACTTCTTGAGTTTGTGTTGGTTTTCCCTTGAAGATGAAAGGATGATGCAGCAAAGTAGAGATAAGTATTTCCCTCGGTTAAGAACCAAGGTATCAATCTAGTAGGAGGAACACACTGTTGGGGAACGTAGTAATTTCAAAAAAAATCCTACGCACACGCAAGATTATGGTGATGCATAGCAACGAGCGGGGAGAGTGTTGTCCATGTACCCTCGTAGACCGAAAGCGGAAGCGTTAGCACAACGCGGTTGATGTAGTCGTACGTCTTCACGATCCGACCGATCAAGTACCGAACGTACGGCACCTCCGAGTTCAGCACACGTTCAGCCCGATGATGTCCCTCTGTAAGTGCATCTAGTGCCCCTTAGTGATTTTTGGTGTATTGAAAACTTATAGGTTAAGAAACTAATGTGTTTATGAGTGTACACAGGTCTATAAGTCTATGAGGAGTTTGATATTTACAGAGAAAGTCGACCCTAAAAATGAAGTTCTTCGTCTGAAGACTTTGGTATTCTGAAGACTTTCTGAAGACTTTGAAAGTGAAGAAATTGGTGTGACCTTGAAGACTGGGTATTTATTCGAGGAACATGAAGCGTGAAGACTTTTGTTTTCGTAGTTTCATTTTCTCTTTCTTGAGTCATAGGAAACACCGTACTGTTAAAGGGGGTCGAGGAAATACTAAGGAAAAATTTCCATGTGATGCTCAACTCAAAAACCTACACCTACCAATCCCTTCGAGTGAAGCCATTGGAAATCTCATACAGTTCAGTCAATTTCTTCACTGACAGAGACGAAGTTCTTCTGGACTTTGAGGAATTTGTTCTGACTGAGGAGTTAGGAATTCACCAGTGCGGATTTCCTACACAGTGAGGAACATGATAGCCCTGAGGAATTTGATACTCAAATTTCCGACCGTTGTTGTGCTAAGCGCCAGCTGTCCTAAAATATCTACTCACCTAACGGTCATATCATTGAAGGGCATTTATGTCTTATCATGTCGGGCTGCTCCCTAGGCTATAAATAGATGAACTTCACATCTCCTCACTCCAGTTCGTCGTGTTCTTCGTCCAGGGTAATTAAAAGTTACTTTTACTACCCTCGTTGATTCGAATGATTATCTTCAAAATCTTCAAAGGTGTTTTTCTTCATAGTTTCACATACTAAACACCTCAGAAATCATCTGTTCTTGATTTGTTTCTCTAAGCATCATTTTTCTTCAAGATTCCTCAATTGTGTGGATCTTCAATCTATACAACTCTGGAACCTAAGACAAAGAACGCTTAGTGAAATTCTTCGAGACTCATCTGGTCAAATTCCTCAAACTTGTTCTTTTGAAAAACCCTCTGAGAACGCATATGACCTCTCCAAATTCCTCGCAACTATACTTTGTTCACAGGTACACATGTCAGCTGCTAAATCACTAGGTTCTCATCAACTTAACTCATTTGTAGCGTTCCTCGAAGAAAAGTTGCATACTTCTTCAGAGAATTCAATTGTTCAAATTCCTCAACTGAAGAAAATGGCTGACGGTAAGAAGCCACAGAAGGGAGGAAAGAGGCCTGAGGTAAATACAGCGTTTGAGATCCCTGATGACACATACGCTGGGTACTGTACACCTACTGAGGAAACCAAGAATGAGCGCAAAGTGCGCATTCAGAAGATAGAGAGGAGATGGGCAAGAGAATGGAGGGAGTACAGATATGTCACTCCTAAGTACATGAAGAAATTCGCACTCAATCCTCCATGCCCAAGAGCTACATTGGCACCTGGCCAAATCGCTGATCCCATCAGCCTCAAGCGCGGTGAGGACTATCCTGGTGAATGGGCCAAGCGCCAAGCCAAGCTGGCTAAGCAAGCCAGAGAAGCAGTGAGGAATTTAATGAAGACTCTGCTGCTGCTGCTGCCTCTGCTGAGGCCTTTGCTATCAAGCCAAAGAAGACTATGTCAAAGAAGCCTGCGCGCAAGCCAAGTGCTTCACCAACAATGCCCTCAAGGCCAAGTTCCTCAGCAATGCCCTCACGGCCAGAATCCTCAAAGCCCTCACGGCAAATTCCTCATGCTGCTCCTGTTCCTCCAAAGTCCTCAGCTCCTCCACCAAAGCCCTTAGCTGTTCCGACTAAATCCTCAGCACCTGTGCATCTCGCCTCGTGCCAAAGGACTGCAGGTATGTCTATTGCCTCAGGTGTCTCATCTAGTTCCTCAGCTGGCCCCTCACTGCTGAAGACAAAGTCAACTGCTGGACACGGTCCTCGACCAAGTCCTCAAAAGAAGCAAGTCGCTTTCCAAGTGTCGTCTGATGAAGACGAAGCTGATGATGATGAACTTGCAGAAATCATCAGAGGCAGGCAAGTCAGGGCCGCTAGAGCCAAAGGATCAGAGGTGCCACTGCTTTTGGATCCCAAGTTGATCCTCGACTACATTGATGTCTGGCACAAGGACCCCAACACTCCCTTGCCTGATTTCAAGCTGACTCCTGGTCAAAGTCACATGTTGACTCACTTCATACAAGAAGAGAAATGGAAGTTTGAACAGGGGAGGAGAGTGAAGAAAGCGCGGTACAAGAAAGAGCGCTATCTGAAGCAAAACGTTCTGAAGCTTTCACCTGAAGAACTTGTTGCTCTCCAATCAGAAATTAAAAAAACTGAGTGATGAATTTGATCGCTATTATGCTGACTAGCTGGGAGCCAAAGTCAGATTTGTGAAGATCACAGAACAGTTCACCTCCACTGTTGCAGCCCCACCGCAACAGGAAATTCCTTAGGCTGAAGCATCTGCTCAGCCTACTAAAGAAAATGCCAGCACCGCTGATGACAATCAGGCTGCTGAAGAAAATGTGAGTTCCAGGGCTGATGACTGCATTCCAGCCGCTGAAGAAATTGTCAGTGCACCCACTAGTGGTGTGCCTGAAGAAACTGAAGAACTCAGGGCAACTGCATCAGTTGTGCCTGAAGAACATCAACCAGATTCCTCAGCTGCTCCTGCACCAACTTCAAGTCCAATCCTTTCATCTGCATCAGATGTGAAGAAGACCAAGGCTGCAGAGCGTGCTGCAGTGAAGAAAAGGAAAGCATCAGCTGCTTCAGATTCTTCGGCTCCGAAGAAAATGAAGTCCATGACAAGTTCATTTGCAAATCCGATTGATGTTGTTCCCATCTCAACCAGGCCATCAAAGGACCTTGTTCTTTTTGATGAAGAATATGTGATACCTAGCGGATCTGATGAAGAAACTCTTTCTGCTGCTTCGTCTGAACCGTTGGATGAAGAAATTGAAGTGCATGCGATCCCTTCAACACCTATCATCTCCTCACCTATGCCTCAGTTCACAACTGAAGAGGCTGGCGTTGAAGCAATGGAAGATGAAGATGTGGACGTTGGCTGCTCCACACCCGTAATCACTGATGAATTCTGGGAAAATCAGCATCCAAACTCTCCAATGTTCACCCCTCTACAGCAAATTCCTCAGTCCCCCACACAAACTGTTCACATGGGCTTTGAAGAAACTCATCCCACTGCATCTGTCCATGAGGAAATTCCAGCCACTAGCGCTGAAGAAACTGCTGCTGCTGAACAACCAACGACGCAGACTGCCGCTGAGGAGGAACCAGAAATTCCTCAGCCTGAAGAACCTGCGATTGAGATTCCTGAGGTCGTGATGCAACTCACTGACACTCCTCTACCGAAGCCAAAGGACACATTCTCACGCAAGCAAAAGTTCAAGGCTGATGATTTCTACGGCGAGCATGTATTCTTTGAAGATTACAACCCATATGACTCTGCTCGCATTAGGAAGAGGCGTTTTTGGACTGCTAGTCAAGCCAATTTCTATTCCTCAGTGTTGTTCAACAAGGACAAGATCTTCTACCATGAGCATATTCCTCACGTGGATATGAAATCTCTGCCGTGCTTCGCACTAGTCCTCAGTGTTCTTCACGATGCTGGACTGCTCAACTTTTGCTCTGACATCTGCGATTGGAATGAAGAACTGATTTTTCAATTCTATGCAACGCTGCACATCACCGGAGATGCTGAAGATGTGAATTCATGGGTGCTGGACTGGATGTCTGAAAACACTCACTACACTGCACCAGCATCTGAAATTGCTTCGTGCTCCACCACTCAGTCCTCCCCTTGAAGAAGCTCGCTGCATCTATAGTGAACCTGAGCTCACACATCATTACATGCAGGTGCCGATGAAACCTTTGAAGCCAGGTCAAGCACCAAGAACCAAATTCCTCGTGAAGGAATTGATGTACGTGCCCAGAACTGTCTATCGTATTCTTACGAGGACAATCAGTCCCATCAAAGGCCACGACTCATCTGATGAGGAAATTGTTGGCATCATGAAGAATCTGGTATTCAACATCGTTCATGGCATTCCTGTCAATTATCATGATTTCTTCATGAGGACTATGGCAAATGTTGCACTGTCTCTGTTTGAGCTGAAGCCTTATGCACCTTGGATTATGAGATTCCTCAGGACAAGGTCTTCACTCAACTACAAAGCTGATTTCCAGAATCACCTCAGCTACTTGCCCCCAATTGAAGTCCTCAAGCAGAAATATTCCTCAGTTGATGGAAAGGGCAAGGCACCAACTGTAATAGATGAAGGCATTCGTCCTTTGGATGGTCAGTTTCGCAAAGCTGCATCTTATTCCACCAATGATGACTCTACCAATGCACCCAAGTCCACTCCTCAAGCCACTACTCCACGAGTGATGACTGGCCATGAATTTCTGCTTAGTCTTCACCAGAAGGTGGATCGAAATCACAAATGGGTTAAGCGTCAGTTTGGTTCACTTCTTCACAACATGACTGCCACACACAATGCAGTGAAGAAAAACCACTACTACCTCCATCAAGTCTACGGTCGCACCTGGGCAATCCTGTCACATCTGTATGGTGAAGAAGATTTGAAGAACATGGGTCTCAAAGAAGATTTTGACTGGTCTGCACCTCCACCGAAGAAATTCAAGAAGGTCAAGGTTCCTTCTCTGGTGGCCAGCTCATATTCTTCATCGCGCAACACTGATGAAAATGAAGACTTGGACGACACTGCGGCAGGCCCTACTACAACAAACGACCCCAACAACGTTGGCGCTCCTTCATCAACTTGATATTCTTCAGGGGCGTTAGTCCTCATATTCGATCCTTTTGGTCATTTGATGACAAAGGGGGAGAATTTTGAGTTAGTCTTCAAGCGGGTCTTTCTATATGGGCATTTTTTTTGTTAAGTTACAACTCTCGTTCTTCTGCGACTTTATTGGATCGAGTTGTAAACTTAAACCCGATGGTGCTCTGATACTCTTGATACGTTTTTCTGCATGCTTATTCCTTGTTAATATTATTGCACGCATGCTGAATTACATCAGTCACCATATTTCATCATGCATTTCAAATTCTTCACTGTTATATGTCAAATGCGTGTATGAATTACAAGATATAGGGGGAGATCTCCATGATTCAACTCTTCAAGTGTGCATTGCTTCAAAAGCAAATTCCTCACTATGCACATCTTCAGGGGGAGTTCTTCTATATCTTGCAATCAAATTCCTCAATATTAGTAGTTACACTTCATATGTTTATCCCCGTTGAAAACTTAACCTATATTGTCATCAATCACGAAAAAGGGGGAGATTGTAAGTGCATCTAGTGCCCCTTAGTGATTTTGGTGTATTGAAGACTTATAGGTTAAGGAACTAATGTGTTTATGAGTGTACACAGGTCTATAAGTCTATGAGGAGTTTGATATTTATAGAGAAAGTCGACCCCTAAAAATGAAGTTCTTTGTCTGAAGACTTTGGTATTCCAAAGACTTTTTGAAGACTTTGAAAGTGAAGAAATTGGTGTGACCTTGAAGACTGGGTATTCATTCGAGGAACATAAAGCGTGAAGACTTTTGTTTTCATAGTTTCATTTTCTCTTTCTTGAGTCATAGGAAACACCGTACTGTTAAAGGGGGTCGAGGAAATACTAAGGAAAAATTTCCATGTGATGCTCAACTCAAAATCCTACACCTACCAATCCCTTCGAGTGAAGCCATTGGAAATCTCATACAGTTCAGTCAATTTGTTCAGTGACAGAGACGAAGTTCTTCTGGTCTCTGAGGAATTTGTTCTGACTGAGGAGTTAGGAATTCGCCAGTGCAGATTTCCTACACAGTGAGGAACATGATAGCCCTGAGGAATTTGATACTCAAATTTCCGACCGTTGTTGTGCTATGCGCCAGCTGTCCTAAAATATCTACTCACCTAACGGTCATATCATTGAAGGGTATTTATGCCTTATCATGTCGGGCTGCTCCCTAGGCTATAAATAGCCGCCCCCTACAACCACTAGCTAGTTGGCTGCTCCGAGAGAAACTGAACTTGTCATTTGAGAGCAACCCATCCTCTGAGGACTTTGAGCGAAAATCATCAAGTGTGGAAAAACCAAAAACCCAAAACCCAAACACCTACAAACCCCAAGTGATTGAGCATCACTGAAGAGATTGATCTTGCGTGGATCCGACGCTTGTTACCTTTGAAGACTGTGCTTCTTCCAGACGGTTAGGCGTCATGGTCTAGAGCATGCAAGAGGAATTGTGGATCGCCGAGTGACCGAGTTTGTGAAGGTTTGGAAGTCGCCTGAAGACTTACCACGAGTGATTGGACGAGGTCTGTGTGACCTTAGTTCAAGGAGAATACGGCGAGGACTGGGTGTCCTGAGCTGCGTGTTTAGGACTGGGTATCCGGGACTGTGTGTCCTCGAGTTTAAATACTCAGCCGCTCCAACCAGACGGACAACTGAGACAGTAGTTGGAACTGGTCTACCAAATCATTGTCTTCACCAAGTTTACTGGTTCTATTTCCTCAACTCTTTCATTTCCTCATAACTGTGTTGTGTGCTTGTTCATATCTGTGTTTGAAGACTTTGACTGAAGACTTTCTAAATTTCCTTAGTTCAATTTCTTCAGTCTGTTTGTCTTCATCATGCGTTATCCTGTGCTTACGTTTCCTGTACTCTGTGCCTGTCTTCATTTCATCATGATGACTATGCTTGTATTCTGTCATGTTTACTTTTGAGTACTTATTCTGCTCCTAGTAGTTCTTCGCTAAGGAATTTCCTTACCGGCAAATTCCTCAATGAAGAATTTCATAAAAATCACCTATTCACCCCCCCCCCCTCTAGTCAATATAACGCACTTTCAATTGGTATCAGAGCAAGGTACTCCCTTGTTCTGTGTGATTTTGGTTTAACCACCTAGAGTTTTAGTTATGTCGACCGCAGGTATGATCAAGGTCTCTGTTGGATGTCCTACCTTCGATGGGACAGACTACCCCTACTGGAAGAATAAGATGTGAATGCATCTTGAAGCAATTGATAACGATCTCTGGTATGTTGTGGAAAATGGTGTTCCCTTAGTCACACCTTCTCTAAATGCTGCTGATGTGAAGAGATTCAAGCAACTCAACTCTCAAGTGAAGAATATCATATGTGGCCATCTGAGCAAAGGACATTATGGCAGAGTGAGTGCTTTGGAGACAGCGAAGCTTATCTGGGACAGGTTGTCCAAAGTGAATGAAGGAGTCTCAACTCAGCGTGGCTCTCGAGTTGATGTTCTTCGCAATCTCTTCAACCGCTTCAAAAGACTCGACAATGAAAATGTTCAACAAACCTTCAATCGCCTCACTGACATCTCAAATGAGCTTCAAGCACTTGGTGCTACTGACATCACTGACCATGAGGTGGTGAAGAAATTGCTGAGATCGCTTGATTCCTCATTTGACACTCTGGCATTGATGATACAAGAACATGTTGATTACAAGTCACTTGATCCCGCTGATATTCTCGAAAGGCTAAATACTCATGAGTTCCAACTTGCTGAAAAGAGAGATCTCTATGGTTCAAGCTATGGCAGAACACATGCACTGAAGGCCAAGGCTGTATCTGAGTCTGAAGATGAGGACTCTGGTAGCAGTCTTGGTGATCCTGAAGAACTAAGCCATGATCTGGCTCTACTTGTGAAGAAGTTTCAAAAGTTCTCAAGACGTGGTCGCTTTGGGAGACCCTCAAGGAGCAGTGATTCCTCATCCAGTGACTACAAGAGGAGGCTCTGCCACAAATGCAAGAAGCTTGGACATTACATTCAAGATTGTCCTCAATGGGAAAAGGAATCAAATAAGAAGAAATATAAGGATTACAGTTCTGATGATGCGAAGAAAAAGAAGAAATCCACAAAATCCTCATCATCAAAATCCTCAAGGCCTTCATATCACAAGAAGAGCAGCTCCAAGAAGGCCAGGGCATTCATTGGCAAGGAAATGGACTCTGAGGCTGAATCTGAAGAAAATGAGGAAGAGGAGTCATCTGAGGAGTCCGAATCTGGAGTGGCGAGCCTAGCTCTCGCTACTGCATTCGTCAGCAAGTCTATCTTCAACACTGAAGAAAATAACCTCACCAACAAAGCTGATGAAGGGGATGATGACTACGCTCCCACCTATTGCTTCATGGCAAAGGGTGCCAAGGTACTCAAATATACCTTATCTGAATCAAGTGAGAATGAATCTGATGAAAATCTTAAGCCCAGCTATTCTAAACTTGCTAAGATTGCTGTAAAACAACAAAGGGCTTTAGAAAAGGTTCAAAACATGCTAGACAAAAGTGATGATATGTTGGGTGAAGAAATGGATCGCACTAAAGCCTTGACTGAAAATCTTCAGAGATTTCAGACTAGGTTTGACAATCTTCAAAGTCATCATAACACTCTCTTATCCGATCATGAGAAGATTCCTTATGAATTTCTTCAAAGAAAGCAAGACCTTGAGAAACTAAGAGTGAGTTATGAAGATCTTCAGAAGGAGCGCGATTCATTACTTGCACAACATATCAGCGCTTCTCAGGAAGAATTTGTTCCTACATGCTGGAAGTGCATTGAACGTGAATCTGCTAATTCTTCACCTAAATGTTCAAATGCTGCTAATATTTCAAATTCTTCACATGCCTCTACTATCACTAATTCCTCATCTGAGGACATTGCTAGTATCACTGACAATGCAGGGCTGAAGGAATTGTACATGCCAGGCATGTACAAAAGCCTCAAAGGGCATCAGGCTCTTTGTGATGTGCTTAAAAAGCAGATCCTCAACAGGAACCCTAGGAAAGAGGGTATTGCCTTTGAGAGGAAACTCAATGCTAATGGTACATATTGGAAGCCTGAGCAGTACCCCAAAACTACATGGGTTGCTGCAAAGGGACCTCCAGTTGATCCATCTAACTTATCTGGATTTGCATGTGAATCTCCTCATTCTGATGATGAGTCAATTGACTCCAACTATAAACTGTTCAAAAATCAGAATGGTGAAGTATTTGCTAGATATGTTGGCACTAACTGCAGGAACGGTCCCCCTATGAAGAAAATCTGGGTTCCCAAAAGATGCCTTGAAAATCTTCAGGTGAATTTCATCATGACGCCACCTGTGAAGAATAGGAACCCCAGATCAAATTCTTCATATGGACCAAATTCTTCATATGGATCCAAGTCCTCATATGGACCAAACTCCTCACATGGATCAAATTCCTCAAAAGGATCAAAGTCCTCATATGAACATCATCATGCTAACCCGTTTGTTTCGCAGGGAAGATCTAAGGATTATGAATATGTGCATTATTCTTCAAATCATTATGTCCATAAGTCCTCGAAGAATTTCTCTGCATACTCTTATGCTTACTCTAACCCCTCTTATGTGAAACGAAATGGACTGGCTTCTATGCCATCCTTCTCGTATGGAGCTCGCAGAGTGATGAACTCTTTGCCAACCCTTCAGATGTGGGTGGTGAAGAAAAAGAACTAATCTCTTCTGCAGGGTCAGGTCTCCAGACATACGTAATCGTCTGAAGAATTTGCTGGAAACCTGAGTATGCCTGATAGGACGCATGCTAATCATGAAGAAATGAACTTTCATTTCTCACGTCCTCATATTGCTTTATCAGTTCTTTTACTTGATGAAATTGATCTGATGAATTGATGTCATATTCTTCACTGATGAAGTATATGAGTTTGTAAGCTGCACTAATTCATCTGCAGGATGATCAACCCAAAGCCACTGAGTGGGTCCTCGATAGTGGATGTACAAATCACATGAATGGTGACAAGAATCTATTGATGGATGCTCCATTATCTCCGTCGCATCTGAAGCATATCATCTTTGCTGACAAAGGCAAAAGTCAGGTATTGGGTCTAGGTAAGGTTGCGATCACAAAGGATCGACACATGGACAAAGTCATGCTTGTTGAGTCCTTAGGATACAACCTTATGTCTGTCTCAATGCTTTGTGATCTTGATATGGTTGTTGTCTTTGGCAAGTACCGTTGTGTTGTGGTTATGGAAGCTGACAATTCCAAAGTATTCGAAGGCTTTAGGAGAGGAGACCTGTATATTGTTGATTTCTCTACAGGACCACAACCAGCCGTGTGCTTACTTGCAAAAGCCTCAGAAGGCTGGCTCTGGCATTGACGACTTGGTCATGCAGGCATGAGGAATTTGCACACGCTTGCGAAGAAGAAGCATGTCATTGGCATCGAGAATGTCAAATTTCTCAAGGATCACCTATGTGGAGCCTGTGAAGCTGGGAAGATGACGAAAGTCAAGCATCCAGCGAAGACTATCATGACCACCACTCGCCCATTTGAATTGCTTCACATGGATCTCTTTGATCCTAATCATTATTCTGCTATTTCAAATGAAGCATCTCAATATGGCTTTGTTATTGTTGATGATTATTCTCGCTACACATGGGTCCACCTTGTTACTTACAAACATGAAGTGCAGGAAGTCTTCAAACGATTTTCCTCGAGGGCTTCAACCAACTTTGGTGTGAAGATCAAGCACATCAGAAGTGACAATGGCACTGAGTTCAAGAATTCTGGTCTCAATGACTATCTTGATGAACTTGGTATTACTCATGAGTTATCTGCTCCTTGTACTCCTCAGCAGAACGGTGTCGTGGAGCGTAAGAACAGGACTCTTACTGAGATGGCTCGCACTATGCTTGATGAATACAAAGTGCCTCATCGGTTCTGGACTGAGGCAATTGATACTGCATGCCACATCATCAATAGAGTATATCTTCACAAACTCTTCAAGAAAACTACTTATGAACTCCTCACTGATAAGAAACCCAATGTAAGTTATTTCAAAGTCTTCGATGCTAAATGTTGGATTAGAGATCCTCATCACAACTCAAAATTTGCACCGAAAGCACATGAAGGTTTTATGCTTGGTTACGGAAAGGACTCGCACACCTACAGAGTCTTCAACAATGTTCTTCACAAGGTTGTTGAAACTGTAGATGTGCGGTTCGACGAAACTAATGGCTCGCAAAGAGAGCACCTACCTACTGTGATAGATGAACCAGCACCTGAGGAAACTATAAAGTTCAAGGCTACTGAGGATGTCATTCCCATTGAAGAATCTGTTGAAGAATTCATTCCAGAACATGAAGAACGTCAAGCTAATGCACCTGAAGAAAATGCTGAAGAAGATGGTGCTGAAGAAAACGTTGATCAAATTCTTCAACGGCAACCAGCTCATCCTTGCATTGCAAAAGAAGTGCAAGTTGAAAAGATCATCAATAACATCAAAGCGCCAGGTCCTCTCACATGCTCAAAAGCTTCACACTTGTCTAGCTTTTGTGGGCACTATGCTTTTGTCTCTATTACAGAACCCACTAAGGTAGATGAAGCATTTCTAGAGCCTGAGTGGATTCAGGCCATGCAAGAAGAATTACATCAGTTCGAGCTCAACAATGTCTAGGAACTGGTCAAACGTCCAGATCCTCGCAAGCACAATATCATCGGCACAAAGTGGATCTACCGCAACAAGCAAGATGAAAATGGCCTTGTGGTGAGGAATAAGGCACGGCTTGTAGCTCAAGGCTACACATAGGTTGAAGGAATTGATTTCGATGAAACTTTTGCACCTGTTGCTAGATTTGAGGCTATTCGCATATTACTTGCTTATGCTAACCATCATGATATCACTTTATATCAAATGGATGTGAAAAGTGCATTCCTCAATGGTAAGCTTGAGGAAGAAGTATATGCTGCTCAACCCCCGGGTTTTGAAGATCCAAAGAATCCTGACAAAGTCTTCAGACTCAACAAGGCCCTTTATGGCCTCAAGCAGGCCCCACGGGCTTGGTATGATACTTTGAAGGAATTCCTCATGATGAAAGGCTTCAAACCCGGTTCACTCGACCCTACTCTTTTCACTAAATCTTATGATGGTGAATTGTTTGTGTGCCAAATATATGTTGATGATATTATCTTTGGTTGTACTGATCAACGTTATAGTGATGAATTTGCCTATATGATGAGTGAAGAATATCAAATGTCTATGATGGGAGAGTTGAAATTCTTCTTAGGTCTTCAAATTCGTCAACAACGCAATGGCATATTCATATCTCAAGAGAAATACCTCAAGGATGTACTGAGGAAATTCGGCATGCAAGATTGCAAAGGCGTCAAAATCCCTATGCCCACAAATGGCCATCTGTGCACTGATGAAATGGTATTGACTTTGATCATAAGGTATACCGCTCCATGATTGGTTCTTTATTGTACTTATGTGCATCTAGGCTAGATATAATGCTTAGTGTTTGCATGTGTGCCCGATTTCAAGCTACACCGAAGGAATCACACCATAAGGCTATGAAGCACATTCTTCGATATCGAGCTCACACACCAACACTTGGATTATGGTACCCCAAGGGCTCGGCTTTTGATCTCATTGGATATTCTGACTCTGACTATGCTGGTGATCGTGTGGACCGCAAGTCAACATCTGGTACATGTCATTTCCTCGGACGATCTTTGATCTGTTGGTCCTCGAAGAAACAGAACTGCGTATCACTATCTACTGCTGAAGCTGAGTACATTGCCGCTAGTTCTTGCTGTGCTCAACTGCTATGGATGAAGCAAACTCTCAAGTACTACGGCGTCAACATGAAGAATGTGCCTCTCTTCTGTGACAATGAGAGTGCCATCAAGATTACTCACAACCCAGTTAAGCACTCGAAGACAAAGCACATTCAGATTCGTCATCATTTTCTTCGTGATCATGTGTTGAAGGGCGGCATTTCTATTGAGCATGTGAAGACTGAAGAACAACTAGCCGATATTTTCACTAAGCCCTTGGATGAGAAGAGATTTAGCAAGTTGCGGTGTGAGCTAAATATCCTAGAATCGTCGAATGTTCTTTGAAAAGGACACTCATCCTAACACTTATGCAAAATTGATGACTTAGATGTGCAACACATGAAAAAACGTTTTTCTTCAATCAATGAAGAATAACACTCTTAGTGTGAAGAAATTAATGAAGAATTTGATCCTCAGAACCCTACGATAATTGCACGCGGTGTCTGAGATCATCATTCTTATACGGTGGGTCACGCTACCACCAAAAGTTGAAATTCCTCAATTATTCATATTCTTCAACTTTGCATTGTCTTCACTACTTCTGTCGTTTTTCTTCATTGGAGATATATATATATATATATATAAGGTTATGTCCTCTAGAGCATTCACTTATTGCTAATTCTTCAAGTTGGTTTTTCTGCTAAGTGAATGTGATCATACCCTTCCCCCTCTATGCTATACTCAACCCAATCTATTCACAAATTCTTCATGTGCGTTCTATTTGAAACTCGTTCAAAATCTTCACCGTGTCCTTGTCAGCTGAAGAAATTGCGAACGGAACTTTAAAACCTATCTTATCGAAATTTTCGGCTTTGCCGCTCAAACCGTTCCACATCCCAAGTTATACTTATCCACTCACCCACGATCGCACACGATCTCCACCTCTCAGTACATGGGTGACACATGTCAAGCGAATGAGAAGGGTCAGGGGCACGTTCGTCCAATTTCTTCGGGCGAGCAGTTTTTTCACCGTGGCTATAAATACCCCTCCTTCCCTTCCTCACTTCTTTTACTCCGCTCGACCTCTCTCTCTAGCTCGAGCTTCTCAAACCCTAGCGCCGCCGCTACTTCATCGCCGCCGGTGAGGAAGAGCTTCACTGCCTCGACCTCGTCGCCGACGTACTCGCGCCGACCACGGAAATCTTCACTCCGCCGCCGACGTAGCTGTCTTCCTCTGCCAAGTTAGGGCGTGGAAGATCTGCACGGACGAACTTCACATCTCCTCACTCCAGTTCGTCGTGTTCTTCGTCCAGGGTAATTAAAAGTTACTTTTACTACCCTCGTTGATTCGAATGATTATCTTCAAAATCTTCAAAGGTGTTTTTCTTCATAGTTTCACATACTAAACACCTCAGAAATCATCTGTTCTTGATTTGTTTCTCTAAGCATCATTTTTCTTCAAGATTCCTCAATTGTGTGGATCTTCGATCTATACAACTCTGGAACCTAAGACAAAGAACGCTTAGTGAAATTCTTCAAGACTCATCTGGTCAAATTCCTCAAACTTGTTCTTTTAAAAAACCCTCTGAGAACACATATGACCTCTCCAAATTCCTCGCAACTATACTCTGTTCATAGGTACACATGTCAGCTGCTGAATCACTAGGTTCTCATCAACTTAACTCATTTGCAGCGTTCCTCGAAGAAAAGTTGCATACTTCTTCAGAGAATTCAATTGTTCAAATTCCTCAACTGAAGAAAATGGCTGACGGTAAGAAGCCACAGAAGGGAGGAAAGAGGCCTGAGGTAAATACAGCATTTGAGATCCCTGATGACATATATGCTGGGTACTTCACACCTACTGAGGAAACCAAGAATGAGCGCAAAGTGCGCATTCAGAAGATAGAGAGGAGATGGGCAAGAGAATGGAGGGAGTACAGATATGTCACTCCTAAGTACATGAAGAAATTCACACTCAATCCTCCATGCCCACGAGCTCCATTTGCACCTGGCCAAATCGCTGATCCCATCAGCCTCAAGCGCGGTGAGGACTATCCTGATGAATGGGCCAAGCGCCAAGCCAAGCTGGCTAAGCAAGCCAGAGAAGCAGTGAGGAATTTAATGAAGACTCTGCTGCTGCTGCTGCTGCCTCTGCTGAGGCCTTTGCTGTCAAGCCAAAGAAGGCTATGTCAAAGAAGCCTGCGCGCAAGCCAAGTGCTTCACCAACAATGCCCTCAAGGCCAAGTTCCTCAGCAATGCCCTCACGGCCAGAATCCTCAAAGCCCTCATGGCAAATTCCTCATGCTGCTCCTGTTCCTCCAAAGTCCTCAGCTCCTCCACCAAAGCCCTCAGCTGTTCCGACTAAATCCTCAGCACCTGTGCATCTCGCCTCGTGCCAAAGGACTGCAGGCATGTCTATTGCCTTAGGTGTCTCAGCTAGTTCCTCAGCTGGCCCCTCACTGCTGAAGACAAAGTCAACTGCTGAACGCGGTCCTCGACCAAGTCCTCAAAAGAAGCAAGTCGCTTTCTTAGTGTCGTCTGATGAAGACGAAGCTGATGATGATGAACTTGCAGAAATCATCAGAGGTAGGAAAGTCGGGGCCACTAGAGCCAAAGGATCAGAGGTGCCACTGCTTTTGGATCCCAAGTTGATCCTCGACTACATTGCTGTCTGGCACAAGGACCCCAACACTCCCTTGCCTGATTTCAAGCTGACTCCTGGTCAAAGTCACATGTTGACTCACTTCATACAAGAAGAGAAATGGAAGTTTGAATAGGGGAGGAGAGTGAAGAAAGCGCAGTACAAGAAAGAGCGCTATCTGAAGCAAAACGTTCTGAAGCTTTCACTTGAAGAACTTGTTGCTCTCTAATCAGAAATCAAGAAACTGAGTGATGAATTTGATCGCTATTATGCTGACTGGCTGGGAGCCAAAGTCAGATTTGTGAAGATCACAGAACAGTTCACCTCCACTGTTGCAGCCCCACCGCAACAGGAAATTCCTCAGGCTGAAGCATCTGCTCAGCCTACTAAAGAAAATGCCAGCACCGCTGATGACAATCAGGCTGCTGAAGAAAATGTGAGTTCCAGGGCTGATGACTGCATTCCAGCGGCTGAAGAAATTGCCAGGGCACCCACTAGTGGTGTACCTGAAGAAACTGAAGAACTCAGGGCAACTGCATCAGTTGTGCCTGAAGAACATCAACCAGATTTCTCAGCTGCTCCTGCACCAACTTCAACTCCAATCCTTCCATCTGCATCAGATGTGAAGAAGACCAAGGCTGCAGAGCGTGCTGCAGTGAAGAAAAGGAAAGCATCAGCTGCTTCAGATTCTTCAGCTCCGAAGAAAACGAAGCCTGTGACAAGTTCATTTGCAAATCCGATTGATGGTGTTCCCATCTCAACCAGGTCATCGAAAGACCTTGTTCTTTTTGATGAAGAATATTGATCCCCAGCAGATTTGATGAAGAAACTCCTTCTGCTGCTTCGTCTGAACCGTTGGATGACGAAATTGAAGTGCATGTGATCCCTTCAACACCTATCATCTCCTCGCCTATGCCTCAGTTCACAGCTGAAGAGGCTGGCGTTGAAGAAATGGAAGATGAAGATGTGGACGTTGGCTGCTCCACACCCGTAATCAGTGATGAATTCTGGGAAAGTCAACATCCAAACTCTCCAATGTTCACCCCTCTACAGCAAATTCCTTAGTCCCCCACACAAACTGTTCACATGGGCTCTAAAGAAACTCATCCCACTGCATCTGTCCATGAGGAAATTCCAGCCACTAGCACTGAAGAAACTGCTGCTGCTGAACAACCAACGACGCAGACTGCCACTGAGGAGGAACCAGAAATTCCTCAGCCTGAAGAACCTGCGATTGAGATTCCTGAGGTCGTGATGCAACTCACTGACACTCCTCTACCGAAGCCAAAGGACCCATTCTCATGCAAGCAAAAGTTCAAGGCTGATGATTTCTTCGACGAGCACGTATTCTTCAAAGATTACAACCCATATGACTCTGCTCGCATTAGGAAGAGGCGTTTCTAGACTGCTAGTCAAGCCAATTTCTATTCCTCAGTGTTGTTCAACAAGGACAAGATCTTCTACCATGAGCATATTCCTCACGTGGATATGAAATCTCTGCCGTGCTTCGCACTAGTCCTCAGTGTTCTTCACGACGCTGGACTGCTCAACTTTTGCTCTGACATCTGCGATTGGAATGAAGAACTGATTCTTCAATTCTATGCAACGCTGCACATCACCGGAGATGCTGAAGATGTGAATTCATGGGTGCTGGACTAGATGTCTGAAAACACTCACTACACTGCACTAGCATCTAAAATTGCTTCGTGCTCTACCACTCAGTCCTCCCCTTGAAGAAGCTCGCTGCATCTATAGTGAACCTGAGCTCACACATCATTACATGCAGGTGCTGATGAAACCTTTGAAGCCAGGTCAAGCACCAAGAACCAAATTCCTCGTGAAGGAATTGATGTACGTGCCCAGAACTGTCTATCGTATTCTTACGAGGACAATCAGTCCCATCAAAGGCCACGACTCATCTGATGAGGAAATTGTTGGCATCATGAAGAATCTGGTATTCAACATCGTTCATGGCATTCCTATCAATTATCACAATTTCTTCATGAGGACTATGGCAAATGTTGCACTGTCTCCGTTTAAGCTGAAGCCTTATGCACCTTGGATTATGAGATTCCTCAGGACAAGGTCTTCACTCAACTACAAAGCTGATTTCCAGAATCACCTCAGCTACTTGCCCCCAATTGAAGTCCTCAAGCAGACATATTCCTCAGTTGACGGAAAGGGCAAGGCACCAGCTGTAATAGATGAAGGCATTCGTCCTTTGGATGGTCAGTTTCGCAAGGTTGCATCTTAATCCACCAATGATGACTCTGCCACACATGACTCTGCCAATGCACCCAAGTCCACTCCTCAAGCCACTGCTCCGCGCGTGATGACTGTCCATGAACTTCTGCTTAGTCTTCACCAGAAGGTGGATCGAAATCACAAATGGGTTAAGCGTCAGTTTGGTTCACTTCTTCACAACATGACTGCCACACACAATGCAGTGAAGAAAAACCACTACTACCTCCATCAAGTCTTCGGTCGCACCTGGGCAATCCTGTCACATCTGTATGGTGAAGATGATTTGAAGAACATGGGTCTCAAAGAAGATTTTGACTGGTCTGCACCTCCACCGAAGAAATTCAAGAAGGTCAAGGTTCCTTCTCTGCTGGCCAGCTCATATTCTTCATCACGTGACACTGATGAAAATGAAGACTTGAACGACACTGCGGCAGGCCCTACTACAACAAACGACCCCAACAACGCTGGCGCTCCTTCATCAACTTGATATTCTTCAGGGGCGTTAGTCCTCATATTCGATCCTTTTGGTCATTTGATGACAAAGGGGGAGAATTTTGAGTTAGTCTTCAAGCGGGTCTTTCTATATGGGCTTTTTTTGTTAAGTTACAACTCTCGTTCTTCTGCGACTTTATTGGATCGAGTTGTAAACTTAAACCCGATGGTGCTCTAATACTCTTGATATGTTTTTTTGCATGCTTATTCCTCGTTAATATTATTGCACGCATGCTGAATTACATCAGTCACCATATTTCATCATGCATTTCAAATTCTTCACTGTTATATGTCAAATGCGTGTATGAATTACAAGATATAGGGGGAGATCTCCATGATTCAACTCTTCAAGTGTGCATTGCTTCAAAAGCAAATTCCTCACTATGCACATCTTCAGGGGGAGTTCTTCTATATCTTGCAATCAAATTCCTCAATGTTAGTAGTTACACTTCATATGTTTATCCCCGTTGAAAACTTAACCTATATTGTCATCAATCACCAAAAAGGGGGAGATTGTAAGTGCATCTAGTGCCCCTTACTGATTTTGGTGTATTGAAGACTTATAGGTTAAGGAACTAATGTGTTTATGAGTGTACACAGGTCTATAAGTCTATGAGGAGTTTGATATTTATAGAGAAAGTCGACCCCTAAAAATGAAGTTCTTCGTCTGAAGACTTTGGTATTCTGAAGACTTTCTGAAGACTTTCTGAAGACTTTGAAAGTGAAGAAATTGGTGTGACCTTGAAGACTGGGTATTCATTCAAGGAACATGAAGCGTGAAGACTTTTGTTTTCGTAGTTTCATTTTCTCTTTCTTGAGTCATAGGAAACACCGTACTGTTAAAGGGGGTCGAGGAAATACTAAGGAAAAATTTCCATGTGATGCTCAACTCAAAATCCTACACCTACCAATCCCTTCGAGTGAAGCCATTGGAAATCTCATACAGTTCAGTCAATTTGTTCAGTGACAGAGACGAAGTTCTTCTGGTCTCTGAGGAATTTGTTCTGACTGAGGAGTTAGGAATTCGCCAGTGCGGATTTCCTATACAGTGAGGAACATGATAGCCCTGAGGAATTTGATACTCAAATTTTGGACCGTTGTTGTGCTATGCGCCAGCTGTCCTAAAATATCTACTCACATTACGGTCATATCATTGAAGGGTATTTATGTCTTATCATGTCGGGCTGCTCCCTAGGCTATAAATAGCCGCCCCCTACAACCACTAGCTGGTTGGCTGCTCCGAGAGAAACTGACACTTGTCATTTGAGAGCAACCCATCCTCTGAGGACTTTGAGCGAAAATCATCAAGTGAGGAAAACCAAAAACCCAAAACCCAAACACCTACAACCCCAAGTGATTGAGCATCACTGAAGAGATTGATCCTGCGTGGATCCGACGCTTGTTACCTTTGAAGACTGTGCTTCTTCCAGACGGTTACGCGTCATGGTCTAGAGCATCCAAGAGGAATTGTGGATCGCCGAGTGACCGAGTTTGTGAAGGTTTGGAAGTCGCCTGAAGCCTTACCACGAGTGATTGGACGAGGTCTGTGTGACCTTAGTTCAAGGAGAATATGGTGAGGACTGGGTGTCCTGAGCTGCGTGTTCAAGACTGGGTGTCCGGGACTGTGTGTCCTCAAGTTTAAATACTCAGCCGCTCCAACCAGACGTACAACTGAGACAGCAGTTGGAACTGGTCTACCAAATCATTGTCTTCACCAAGTTTACTGGTTCTATTTCCTCAACTCTTTCATTTCCTCATAACTGTGTTGTGTGCTTGTTCATATCTGTGTTTGAAGACTTTGACTGAAGACTTTCTCAATTTCCTCAGTTCAATTTCTTCAGTCTGTTTGTCTTCATCTTGTGTTATCTTGTGCTTACGTTTCCTGTACTCTGTGCCTGTCTTCATTTCATCATGATGACTATGCTTGTATTCTGTCATGTTTACTTTTGAGTACTTATTCCGCTGCTAGTAGTTCTTCGCTAAGGAATTTCCTCACCGGCAAATTCCTCTGTGAAGAATTTCATAAAAATCGCCTATTCACCCCCCCCCCTCTAGTCGATATAACGAACTTTCACCCTCAAACTCCGATCCAGCCGAGTGTTGAGGGAGAGTTTCGTCAGCACGACGGCGTGGTGACGATGATGATGTTCTACCGACGCAGGGCTTCGCCTAAGCACCGCTACAGTATTATCGAGGTGGACCATGGTGGAGGAGGGCACCGCACACGGCTAAAAGATCAAACGATCAATTGTTGTCTCTCTAGGGTGCCCCCTGCCCCCGTATATAAAGGAGCAAGGGGGTGCGGCCGGCCTAGAGAGGGGCGCGCCAGGAGGAGTCCTACTCCTACCGGGAGTAGGACTCCCCCCCTTTCCTTGTTGGACTAGGAGAGAGAGGGGAAAGAGGTGGAGGAGAAGAAGGAAGGGGGCGCCGCCCCCCTCTCCTTGTCCTATTCGGACTAGGGGGAGGGGGCGGCCCATGCCCTGGCCGCCTCTCCTCTCTTTCCACCAAGGCCCACTAAGGCCCATTAAGTCCCTGGGGGGGTCCGGTAACCTCCCGGTACTCCGGTAAAATCCCGATTTCACCCGGAACACTTCCGATATCCAAACATAGGCTTCCAATATATCAATCTTCATGTCTCGACCATTTCGAGACTCTTTGTCATGTCCGTGATCACATCCGGGACTCTGAACAACCTTCGATACATCAAAACATATAAACTCATAATATAACTGTCATTGAAACGTTAAGCGTGCGGACCCTACGGGTTCGAGAACTATGTAGACATGACCGAGACACGTCTCCGGTCAATAACCAATAGTGGAACCTAGATGCTCATATTGGCTCCCACATATTCTACGAAGATCTTTATCGGTCAAACCGCATAACAACATACGTTGTTCCTTTTGTCATCAGTATGTTACTTGCCCGAGATTTGACCGTTGGTATCTCAATACCAAGTTCAATCTTGTTACCGGCAAGTCTCTTTACACGCTCCGTAATACTTCATCCCGCAACTAACTTATTAGTTGCAATGCTTGCAAGGCTTAAGTGATGTGCATTACCGAGAGGGCCCAGAGATACCTCTCCGACAATCGGAGTAACAAATCCTAATCTTGAAATACGCCAACCCAACAAGTACCTTCGGAGACACCTGTAGAGCACCTTTATAATCACCCAGTTATGTTGTGATGTTTGGTAGCACACAAAGTGTTCCTCCGGTAAATGGGAGTTGCATAATCTCATAGTCATAGGAACATGTATAAGTCATGAAGAAAGCAATAGCAACATACTAAACGATCGGGTGCTAAGCTAAAGGAATGGGTCAAGTCAATCACATCATTCTCCTAATGGTGTGATCCCGTTAATCAAATGACAACCCATGTCAATGGTTAGGAAACTTAACCATCTTTGATCAACGAGCTAGTCAAGTAGAGGCATACTAGTGACACTTTGTTTGTCTGTGTATTCACACATGTATTATGTTTCTGGTTAATACAATTCTAGCATGAATAATAAACATTTATCATGATATAAGGAAATAAATAATAACTTTATTATTGCCTCTAGGGCATATTTCCTTCACACACAAGTCTCAAATGATAGCACCTGCACAAACAAACAAATACTTGCACCCAATGCGATAAAGGGATTGTCAATCCCTTCACGGTTACTTATAAGAATGAGATCTGATAGAGATGGGTATAAAAGATAAATAAAAGTGCAAAATAATATAGAGGTAAATAAATTGCAGCAAGGTATTTTTGTGTTTTTTGTTTTATAGATATGAAAATAATATGATAGAAATAGACCCGGGAGGCATAGTTTTCACTAGAGGCTTCTCTCTTGAAAGAACGCATGCGATGGGTAAACAAATTACTGTTGAGTAATTGGTAGAAAAGCGAATAGTTATGAAGATATATAAGGCAATGATCGTGAATATAGGCATCACGTCCGTGACAAGTAGACCGACTCCTGCCTGCATCTATTACTATTACTCCAAACATCAACCGCTATCCAACATGCATCTAGTGTATTAAGTTAACAAGAATGGAGTAACCCTTTAAACAAGATGACATGATGTAGAGGGATAGATCCAATCAATATGAACATACCCCATTTTTTTATCCTTAATGGCAACAATACAAATATGTGTCATGTCCCCTTCTATCATTGGGAATAAGCACCACAAGATTGAACCCGTTACAAAGCACCTCTCTCATTACTTGGCATAAACACTAATTAAAACACCAAAACACAATCATAACAAAAGTTTAATTGCTTATTTATTGAAAAACAAAAGCAAAAAAGAAAAACTTAAAATAAAATAAAATTGGGTTGCCTCCCAACAAGCGCTATTGTTTTACTCCCCTAGCTAGCCATATTGCATAGATCTAGTTATTGTAATAAAGGTGAGGGAGATCATACATGCATACTCCCTCCTTTCAGCAACAAGTTTCCTTTGTGGCAAGCAAAAATAATCAAAAGGGCTAAATTTAATTGGGTACGGATCTATGAGATCAAGTTTTGGAGGAGGAGGTTCCTCCTTTGGCCCTTTTATATGTGATAAATATCTCTTCATTATAGACATTCCTTTGATTATGATCTCTAAGTCTTTCTTTAAGAACACATCCTAGCCCGTTATTTTGTATAGCAAAATTATCATTGATTTCAGAAATTTTATCAATCAAAACAGATGGAGGAACTTTTTCCTTAGATTTTCATTGTAAGCAGCATAATCCGGAGATTGCAGTCTCCTTGTCTCTTCTTGATTAAAAAGGATCTCTTCTATAGGAGGGCAACCACCATTGATATTGTAATGAGCGAATATTTCACTAGCTTCTTTCATGATATGCCCAAATTCATAAGCAAGAAATATAGTGGTAACGCATTTAACTAAAGGATCATGAATGTTAGAAAATTCTAAGAAGATCCTTTGCATGCAAGGATGCATGTGAAAAAATTGTCTTTCAAGTTCAACTATAAGCAAAGATATGGCATCCGCAAGACTAGAAGTTTTATTAAGAACCCACCCCCCTAACATAGGTAATGTACCGGCACAAGTAAAGAAATCTTGTATGACACCCTTTCCAATAATATTACCGCTACCTACGTACTCGGAGTCTTTTAGTGTGCATGACAGTAGTTTCTTTCTCATGAGGATCACCATCAATAGAACCATCAAAGTTTTTCTCAAGATTATTACTAGTTTTCTCAACGATGACCTCCTCAGATTCAGACATGATAGCAAGCAATCTAGCACACAAGCAAACAAAAAGCAAACGAAAAGAAGGTGAATAAAAAGGTAACTATTTTTGTATTTTTCTGAAAACGTATTAGAAGTGGGGGTGAAAACGAGAGGCAAATGGCAAATGATGTAAATGCAAGAGACGAGAGTTTATGATAGGTACTTGGTAGGCTTGATGTAGATCCTCCTCGGCAACGGCGCCAGAAATTCTTCATGCTACTTCTTGAGCTTGCATTGGTTTATCCCTTGAAGAGCAAAGGGTGATGTAGCAAAGTAGAGATAAGTATTTCCCTCGGTTAAGAATCAAGGTATCAATCTAGTAGGAGGAACACACAAGTCTCCAATGATAGCACATGCACAAACAAACAAATACTTGCACCCAACGCGATAAAGGGGTTGCCAATCCCTTCACGGTTACTTGCAAGGATGAGATCTGATAGAGATAGGTATAAAAGATAAATAAAAGTGCAAAATAAGATAAAGGTAAATAAATTGCAGCAAGGTATTTTTTTGTTTTTGGTTTCATAGATCTAAAAATAATATGATAGAAATAGACCCGGGACCCATAGTTTTCACTAGAGGCTTCTCTCTTGAAAGAACGCATATGGTGGGTAAAAAAATTACTGTTCAGCAATTGATAGAAAAGCGGATAGTTATGAAGATATCTAAGGAAATGATCATGAATATATGCATCACGTCCGTGACAAGTAGATCGACTCCTGCCTGCATCTACTACTACTACTCCACACATCAACCGCTATCGAGCATGAATCTAGTGTATTAAGTTAACAAAAACGGTGTAACGCCTTAAGCAAGATGACATGATGTAGAGGGATAGACCCAATTAATATGAACAAACCCCGTCCTTTTATCCTTAATGGCAACAATACAAATACATGTCATGTCACATTCTGTCACTGGGAATAAGCACCGCAAGATTGAACCCATTACAAAGCACCTCTCGGATTGCAAGAAAAATCAATCTAGTTGGCCAAACCAGATCAATAGATTGGAGAGAAATACAAAGCTATCTTAATCATGCATAAAAGAGTTCGGAGAAGACTAAAATAATATTCATAGATAATCTGATCATAAACCCAATTCATCGGATCTCAACAAACACACCGCAAAAGAAGATTACATCGAATAGATCTCCGAGAAAATCGAGGAGAACATTATATTGAAGATCAAATAGAGAGAGGAGAAGCCATCTAGCTACTAGATATGGACCTGTAGGTCTGTGGTAAACTACTCACACATCATCGGAAGGGAAGCAAGGTTGATGTAGAAGCCCTTCGTGGTCGAATTCCTCTCCGGCGGAGTACCGGCTGAGGCCTCCAGATGGGATCTCGCGAGAACAAAAACTTGCGGCGACAGAAAAGTATTTTTGTGTGCCCTCTGGTATACGGAGAATATTTGGGTATTTACAGAACAAAGATTAGAGTTCGAGGAGCATCAAGGGGCCCACAAGCCCCCCTCCTAGGGCGCGCCCTCCGAGCTTGTCGCCAACTGGTGGCCCCTCTGACCACCCCCCTCTCGAATGTTCCTAGGTGTCTTCTGGTCCAAGAAAAACCCTCAAAAAGTTTCATTCCGTTTGGACTCCGTTTGGTATTGATTTTCTGAAAAGATAAAACCAAGAAAGAAACATCAACTGGCACTTGGCACTGGGTTAATAGGTTAGTCCCCAAAAAATAAAATAGCATAATAATGCATATAAAACATCCAAGATTGATAATATAATAGCATGGAACAATCAAAAATTATAGATACGTTGGAGACGTATCAATGGCACGACCGCTGATTCATGGGATGAGAACCGATGGATGTCCGAGAGCACATGCGGAGATGCCATGGTCAGGTTTGCAACTACCATGGTCGAGGTGTTTGGACCTCAGTACCTAAGAGAACCAATGGTGGCAAACACTGAGAGGCTCTTGGCAATCTCGGAAGCAAGAGGGTGGTCAGGTTTGATCGGATCACTTGACTACATGCACTCGAAAAGGAAGAACTGCCTAAAAGCTTTGCAAAGGCAATATCACGATCATGTTAAGAAGGCCACCATCATTCTTGAAGCAGTTGCATCACATGATCTTTGGATGTGGCACGTTTTTTTGGCTTGCCCGGGTCCCACAATGACATCAATGTGCTACAGGGATCACCGTTGTTTGTTAGGCTGACTGAAGGAAAACCTCCTCCTTGCCACTATACTGTCAATGGGCATGAATACAACATGGGCTACTATCTGGTTGACGGTATTTATCCTCCTTGGGCTACCTTTGTGAACATCATCTCTAACCCAGTTGGTCATAAAATGTCTCACGTTGCCCAAAGAGAAGCAACTAAAAAGGATGTTGAGAGAGCTTTGGAGTTCTGCAGGCACGTTTTGCAGTTGTTCATGGATCTGCTAAACAATGGGATCCGAAGACCTTATGGGAGGTGATGATCTGTTGTGTGATCATGCACAACATAATCGTGGAGGATTTAGGGTGAGAATGCTGCCGCGGATCTTGAATTTGAGAACATAGGTGATCATATCAAACTTCTCGACCAAAAGTCCAGCCACATTTGAAGAGTTTGTTCAAATTTATCAACAAATTCGGCATCAAGCAACTCACGAGCAACTACAGAAAGATCTGATTGAGCATCTGTGGGCTGTTAAGGGGCACAACAATGTTGGAGTGTAAGATTTGATTTTTTTTAATTAGAACTACTGCCGCATTTGAACATTTGAAGTATTTATTTTTGTGAATAACATTTAAACTATTTTAGACCATATATGTGGCTATTTGAACCCACAAACTTAAAAAATAAAGTCGAATGTATGCGAGCAACGTTGGATGGCCGCCTCCCACATCCATATCCGTGAACTGGTCTCGTGTGTGCGAACGGGTGGCAGAGCAAATTTGCAGCATTCGAGATGCCCTTAAGGGTGCGTTTGGGAGTGATGTATTTTTAAAGTTTTTTCGGGAATACTGTGGTTTCTAAAAAAACTTTGGTATTAAATACTTTGAGGTGTTTGGCCTAAAAAATTACAGTGGTTTAAGATACTGTGGTATCTCTAATACTGTAGTTTTTCTACAGTATTTTAAAAAGAGGTCATGACCACTTTTTTTAAAACCGAGCTAAGAGAAGTCGTTGGGGAGAGCACTTAGCCCGTTGATGTCCAGATTAGAAAATCTGATCGCTACCTCCGCCTTCTCTATCCGTTGCGAATATTTTAAAAAATTCGCTGGTTGGCTATTACTTTCTGAATTCTGGGCTTCAGATAGTGCTGCACGTCTCGAACCAAGCTAGCCTGTGGAGTAGATTGTTGGTCATTGAAGCACGCACTCATACACAGGAGGCTGACCTCGTGCATGGCAGGGCTGCATGCAGCCGGCATCCGTTAGCACACGCGGATTAATCCGGTCGTGGTGCTAGGTGTAGCTGAGTTAGCATTGCTGATTGATTTGGCCATGTAATAAAGTTATCAGTAAAAAATCTGCAGCAAAACAATAGCAGCCAAACACTGCGGTGGACTTGTCAAAACTGAGAAAAACTACGTTTTTTAGAAACCAGAGTATCTGTTGCCCACCCATCAAAATACTGTGGTTTTAGAATACTTTGGTTTTCCCAAAACTACACTGCCAAACTAAGCCTAAGTGATGAAAAAGGTGAAGTTTTGCCTCGTAAAAAAACCCGTACATTATGCATGCATGATAGATTGATAGCATCACATACGCCTACACGCACTTGACCCAGTTTTCGGGGTTCTTTAGAACATGGATCTCTCACCAACAACGGATCATATGCATGGTCACCCACTCCGGTCAGGAGCTCATCAGCTCCTTACCTCAGAGACAACGACACTTGAGAATCACAGATAGAAAAATGCAGAAGCTTTCCAAGATGAACAACGGGTTCATAGAAGATTCTATGCGACGCTGACACTTGTAAACAAGTTGACGAAAGAGAGAAAGGAGGAAAAGCCAAGTAAAAGTATGGTGGTGCCGACACACACTGGCCGGTGTCACTCATGCCCTCTCACAAGGAACCGAGGTATGTATATGGTTTAGGAATACTGTTGTCACGGTGACCACGGTTACCGCTAGGATCAAAGACGAGGCCTGACTTTAGGCGCTTGCGGCCGCTCGCCATTTGTGTGATGTGATGTCCCGAGAGTAGACTCTTTTCTACCCGCTTGACGGGTCTTTGTTAAAACTTCTCTTTTAATTAAAGAAAATGACAAATCTTTTACGTTATTGTTAAAACACATATAGATATATGTGGTGCAGAGCGCTGAGCGGGAGATAGTACTTGTGCGCCAAGAGGGCACATGGCGCTCGTTGCAGCCTGCTGGCCTGAAGCATCACGTTTGTCTGATGTTCTATCTCGATGATTTTTGCGCTAGAAACAACACAAACGTTGTGAGGCCATCTGAAAAGATGCTCTCAAGAGGAGATAAAAACCTACTCCCTCCGTCCCATAATATAAGAACGTTTTTCTAGCTAACGTTCTTATATTATGGGACGGAGGGAGTACATCCTAATTATGCTTTATTGCGTTGGAGTGTATTCGAGAGGACAAAATACTGAGAGATTGTAATGTAAGATGTATCTATCAGCCTCACCCACCGGTTCCCCGTCCCCGCCGTGGCAGCGGCCCCGCGTTGACGTTGATGATGTAAGGCACTTGCTCGGCGGCAGTTGCGGTGGACTGCCTACCAAGCTGCTTGGCGACGTAGTAGTACGGAGCCTTGTAATGCCCCGTCCATGGCGGTGTTGGTGTGCGACATCATCTGAGCTCCACGAACCTAGTCGCGACCTCCACCACGTCTGCAACTAGCACGCCCACCGCCACGGACGCCATCAGCACGCCCTCCATCGGTCTTCCGCTTCACGAGCATTGCCTCCTTTGCGGCCTTTGCTTTGATGCGGCGATTTAGCCACATCAAGTTAATCTTCCGGGCGAGGGTGATGCTCGGATCCTCCTGCACCTCCACCACACCCATCTCCGGCAGGTCTTGGTCTGGTTTCATGCGTCGGCGGCGGCACGAAGAAGAAAGTGGGAGAAAAGAACGGGAACTGGATGGTGAGTGGGATGGAAGAAGAGAGTGGGAAATTTTGTCACGGAAACAACTCGGTATGCTACAAAAGGGTGGACACTGCCTTCCTTTTGGGTGGGCCATGGGTGTAAGAGTCTGATTTGCCTCGTGTCCGGACTCTGGCAAAGCCCTCATGTTTGGTTCCAGATTGCGGGAAAAGTACATCCGGACCGCTCGACGAACCGATATAGAACTGTGTTGGATGTCTTTCGCGATCCGGACCGCATGGTCCGAATGTATGCGGACGGGCTGAGGGTTGATGTTGGAGATGCCCTAAGAGCATCTCTAGCAGACCCCTTAAAACGCATGAAACTGTATAATAACCGCCGGTTTACAGTTTTAGGCAAAAAAGAAAACGACCCGAGTAGAATCCGTAAACGACTCCAACCTGCACTCAATCGAAACTGTCCCGATAGAATGTTCGCCAATTAAGTTTTCCAATCCGATGATATAATGCCAAGAGACTACTTGAAAAAACTTAACAAACTGGACTTTTCCTTATCCTTACGGAAGAAACAAACCGAGGTGGTTGGTGCTAGCTATAGCATTATTGCACACGCCTCCGCATCCTGCGTGCTCTTGATGCATCTCCTCTCCCGTGTTCGCAACCCAGAAAAATTAAAAGGGGCAACAGGGCCCACCTGTCAGCGCCACGACATCGAACATAAGGAAACTCGGGTCGACCGTTACTCGCGGAAGCCGTTGGCGTCGGGCACTTCCCCTCCATCCACTTCAAATTTCGAACCCCTCCCTCTCCCTCTCCGCCCCCAATCCGCCGCCGCCGCCTCCCCTCATAACCCCAACCCACCCCCCAAACCAACCCCAGCCCGCACCCCCAACCCCGATCCATGGAAGAGACCGGGAGGGCGGCGACCCCGATGGCGAGGAGATCCGCCTCCCCCGGCGCCACCCCGACCACCGTCACGCCCGGCTCCACCGCCTCCTCCTGCTCCTCCAACTCCGACCCCGCCGCGCGGACGCCCCCGCCCGCCTACCTCGTCCCGTGGGCGCGCGGGGCCGAGGGCGGCGGCGGCAGGGGCTACTACCCCGGCTGCCGCAAGGACGCCAACTGCGCCTGCGAGATCTGCCTCGCCAGCATCAACGCCACGCGGGACCTCCTCCCGCCCGAGGCCGCCTCCGCGCGCCGCTGCTTCGCCGCCGCCGCCAGGGACCGCAGGCCCGGGACGCGCTCGCTCTTCCTCGCTACGCCCGGGTCCGCGGTCACCGACCCGTGGACGCCGCCGCTGCGCTCCACCGCCAAGTCGAGGCGGGATGCGGCGGCGGCCGCCAAGGCCCGGAGGTCCTCGTCGCCCGACTGGGCGCTCTACGCGCTGACGGTTCTTGGGTTCTTGCTCCTGCTGTGGGTGGACACGGGCCTCGTCCCGGAGGTCGCCGCCAGGGGGCTCGGCCCCAAGCTGTCTTCGGACGCCGTCGCGCGGATGGGCCAGGAGGCGCGCCTTGCGCCTGCAGCTCTGGGCCACAAACTGCGCTCCTTGGAGCGAGGGGTCGGGCAGCTCGTCGGCGCCGACAGGATCTCCAACTGCAGCTCGAAGGATTCCGTCTGGCGACTCCAGCAGGTTCGCCGTTCTTGCGTGTCAGTCAACTAATTTGCTCTTGGCTGCAGAGACGGTTCTCCACTGACGAATTCTTTTCTTTCAGAATGATCAGCATTTGTTCCATTGGCGCTGCTCTCTATACAAGTCGGCGGCAGAGGAGGTCAGCGTCTGGGGGAGCCCTCTCCGGACCTCCGGCCTGCTCCCGTCTACGCTCTCCACACGGCACATCACCATCCTCTCCGGCAAGGTCACGGAGGTAATCGACATTCAGAATGTCCACTATCAATGCCAAGATTACTTCATCACCCGAACCACCAGTATCAGATAACTGAAATCCATGTCCGTCCGGTATCTGTTTGCAGTGGTCTGACGGGAGCGTATTGCCGACGGTGAGGGCGAGCAACGGGAGCTCCTGGAGCTACCGGGGCCGGAGGGCAGCGGCGGTGCTGCTGGAACCAGAGACGTGGGTGCTGGAGTACCAGAGGAGCGTGCTGTTCGAGGGCACACGGCTGCTGCCGGCCACGGTGGAGCTGCTGGCGTCCAGGTGCTCGACAATGGCGAAACGGGCGCGGCAGAAGTTGGCCAAGAAGCGGTTCTACGGCGGCGGGATCCAGGCGAGGCCGACTTGATCTGCAGCCAGGGTGATTTTAGCTTTAGGTTGGTTCATCTCATTTCCTGTGAGATTTGTAGGGATATCCCGTCTTCTTATGGTTGTAGTGATGTCTGCTGTCTGCTATTTCATCGGATTGCTCCCTGATCTGTGGCTGATCACAGTACCTCTAGTATGAATGCATAATGTTTGGAACATACAATCTGGTAAAATTTCAGGGGAATTTTACTGGCATCGCTCAGACACGCTTTGGTCATGTTTGGAATATAGGAATTAAAAAAACACTGGAACAGAAAACCACAAGATATACAGTGGTATGTGACCAAGAACTACAGTTTTCTTCCAAAATCCCATTGGAATTTCAGAGGTTTTTGCTGCGCCTCAACGCATTTCGGGGAGAACCAACTAGCTCCCGGCTCGAGTGGCATTTCACCCCTAACCACAACTCATCCGCTGATTCTTCAACACATAGATGCCCTAACAAAACTTTGTAAGAAGATATCGCCAGCAATAGTTGAGGATCGAATCTTGAATAGGTGCCCTAATAAGATTTTTTTTTCGTCTTATATTTTGATGAGGATGGAGTATTTCTCGAATCTTGAATCTGAGGGCCTCAATCTAAGGCCGGGCAATAGCCATTATCTAAAAAGAATACATCTTGAGAAATAGTTGAGGATCAAACTCTATCTCAAAATAATAATAAAATATGTTTTACTACCAACCACAAGCTTTATGTTAGGCACAATGCTCATACAGCAACTTATGAGCAAGAATTGCTCTATCAATCACCATCTACATTAGATATATCTTCTGAAAATTTTTCATCTGAAACAACGCCTGAAACAACTCCAATACCTTACTATAAATTACCGAATTGGGAGGGGAGAAGCTATTTTCATCTGAAACAACGCCTCGAGGCCTTTGCGGATCGAAAATCAGGAAACCTGGTTTGGATAGAAAACATGGTTTACGCGAAGGATGACAGTGTAAAATGGGAACATAAAAAGACTAGTATGAGCATCGTTCCTATGATCCAAATGCCTCTAGGGAAAAAATTTCCTCATGTTTATAATCCTAAAGAAAATTGATGTTAATTCCTTTGTTCCAATGGGGCCTAAACATCTGCGTCCATTTGCTAGCAACTTTTGGCTGCCTAAACTTTACAAAATCTTGCTAAATCTCCGGTGCCCTAGCAATTGAACACACCTGATGACTGCAATCAGGAACAGGCTTATTCTGGCAGCAAATATTGGATGCAGTAGATTGGTTGTGGAGTCGGATTGTATGTGTGCTGTGGGGGTTATGTTGACTGGTGATCATTTTGGAGTGTAAGCAGCTTGCAATGGAATTTGCTAATGTTTCCTTTACTCACTGCTTCAGGGAAGCGAATGAGGCTGCCGATAGCTTAGCGAAAAACTCTTTTAGCACTAGATCTTCCACTTTATGGGATGATTCAATCACTATTTCATTTCTCATGTTCTTGTAAACAATATGATTAACATTTGAGGAATAAACACTGTCAAAAACAAATTGTGTGGTTTGTTTGAGCAAAGCCGTTCCTACATGCCATAGGAGTGAGGCCTTCTAAACGTTACCCCAAACATATACTAATACTATTAGGAGATGCATCAAAATCTCGTATCACAGCAGCTACATGAATGAATCCTACATAACTACAATTCCAAGATAAACATCACGGGAACTCGCAACTGAAACAACAAAATGCAGCAGTGTGTTTTTCTGGTTATAGCCTCCCTTTCCCAGGTTGCTGCTGTTGCAACTGCGTGATGCAGAAAAAATAGCCTCCCCTTTTCCAGGTCGCCAAATTTTCCCAATCTCGCAGTTGCGACAGCAGCAACCTGTAACATGGTGGTGCTATCTTGTCGGAAAATCACAGAATAAACACAAATTACCAGCAGAATCATCACTGGACAGAATGTACGATTAAAGTCTGGAACTGGCAATTCAGATGTTGGGGGACTCTTCCTAGAACAGCAGCCTGACGGTGCGCCCTGGGGAGAGCAGCACCTTGTCGGAGACAGGTATACAACAGTACAACAGCACAAGAGACAACATACCCAATGTACAGTTCAGGGTAAACTATGGTATCTAAGTTCAAGCTAGTCAAACTTCGAGCTACTCCGCAGGTGGCGGCAACCCAAAGTGCTCCTTGATGTTCGCCGGTGCTTTCCGGAATCCCTTGGAGATTTTGAGCATGGTCTGGAACTTCTCCTCCTCGCGCTTCACATGCTCCACTCGGTTAGTAATGTTGGAGAGAAGCACGCTGTAGCTTGAGATATCGGATACGGGGTTAGGATCTGCAAGCTGGGACCTGTCTGACTCAAGCTGCCGATACAGACTGAGGATATAATCTTTCTGAGAATAAAGCTTCTGCTCTGCCAGCCTGTATTCTGCTTCCTGAGATCTCTTCAGTTCTAGAAGGGAATTATCTATCTCATCCTCAAATTTGAGAGACATCTCAGTGTGATCACCAGTAATGAAAATTGGAACACTTTCGGCAGCCTTCTGCAGCTCATTATCAACCATTGGATCAGTCAGATATGGGTACTGTGGCTCAGCCCCTAGCACTGTGACACCAGCAATAGGTGGGGAACTTTCTTCTGCATGAGCCATAAGAAAAGAACCCAGTTATGGACAAGCAATATGTGAAGCAACAACTGCAGAACACCAGAGATACAAACTGTTCTTTGAGTTCTACAACGTTCTGACACATGTCATAATTGAGGTTGTTGAAGATTACAATAAACATAGAGGTTAAATCATTTCTACATCAAAGAAGAAAGAACAGGTATGACAGAAAATACTAAAATCGGCAAGTTACAACTTACATAAGCTACCAAAGCATTACTTGTCCATAGTAAAATATGGTGCGTGTAGGCAAAACCTCAGATGGGTTTGAATATCATGATCCTACAAATTCTGCATAATCTACAGAGTTTTGGTTTATTGGAATTACATTGAACACCAGATGTCCTAACCATTACAACTAGGTTGGGACCTTTTATGATTATCTGAAATCCCACAAAAACATTTCGCCCTCAAAGTTCTCTTAATTGCACTAAACAATAAAGTTTACCTGCATTCAGTATTGGCATGCCATCACCATCCTCCATATTCCATACTTCAGCAAGATCAACCCCATTATTCACCTGCATTAAACAATACACTATCAAACCATAGTCTTGGACTACTGAAAACAAAGTTGTACACCCATGCGCAGTATTAGCACCAATCAGAGGAGTGCTAGTACTAACCAAACCATGGTACCTAACTATCCTACTGAGATCTAATAAAATACATCACTCACCTTTTCCATCACTGATGCCATATAGTCCTCCAAACTTTTCGCTTGCAATTGTCTTGAACCACGCAAGATGCACAAGCCCATATTAAGGATTGGCTCAATCTCACTTTTCGATCCAAGAGAGCGACATGTTTCCAGCAGTTTCTCCACATGCATCATCAGGTTAGTTTTGTTGTCACACCGCCTGCAGTAATATTGCACATCCAACCCGATGCTTCCTCCAACAGTTCCAGCCATGAAAATCCTCAGAGCACAGTCAAGGTGGGCAAGATGCCCACAGATGTAGTTCTCTGCCACAACTGCCTCACACTTGATGTAACTATAACCTTCAAAGGAATTGTTAACAGCCTTGCCACAGAGAATGCAACAGCATGTACGACAGAAATCAGGATGTACGCAGCAGATGTCACAATTCCCTGCTGGTGATGATTCAATAAACCCTTCTTTCCCAAGATTGCACGCCTTATTCCGAGCCTTGCATGGTCCATCAGGATCCGCCAGGCCATCTTCATGTTCAACGCGTTCCACTTGAAGAGCTCCTGCACATATTAAGGTGTTACAGAACTGCACAAAATGAACAATCTACATTGACATAACAGCAAATATGCAAATGCAATGATGCTTCTTTTTTTTTAGCGTCAAGACAGACGAATCAGCCTATCAAATGAAGAAACTGTTTTCCCCCTTATGTCATGCCACTACGTTACTAGACAAATCCTCGCGCATTCTCCAGGTTACATATGAAGAAAACTAAAAAAGAAAAGTAAAGCAGAAGATTAATCCAGATGCTATGTTTAAATGACAGTCCTGGATGAGGAGAAATGATTTGCTTCCTTTTATCTGAGTTAGGATTGGGGGAAAAGCACCGCTTGAATGAAGAGAACAAAGCTCACCGTCACTTGGGTTGAGAGTGATAGGTAAGACAAGGGCGCGAGCAGAGCTCTGCGCAAGGGGAGGGAGGGACGGAAAGCGCCACCGCTTCAATTGGTGGTGCCGCACAAAGTTGAAGGAGAAGAGAGCCATCAGTACAAGTGGTAGGCTGGAAGGAGATGTAAGAATTAGAGTGGTGGCTAGGGTTTAGGATTTGAGGAAGAGATAGGTTATACAGACAAATGGCTCCACCGCTCAGGGTGGACATGTTGGCAAGCAAGGGTGGGCCTAAGGAGAGGGCTATGAGGACTCTAGCCCAGGTCCAGGTCAAGTGCACACTGAGGAAAGATTGCTGAAATATACACAGCTCAGCAACCACTTAAGCCCAGCTCAGCCACCTCGTAATTTTCTGGGCCCAACAAGACATGTAAAAACAATATGGGATAAAAATTAACCTGATACATGCACATACATAATAAAATCAAACATGTGCATCTATTGAAAATTAACTGAACTTAAAGAAATTCCCTGGTTAGCCATAGACCTAAAAAAAGGACCGTTGTCAAATTTATATGGGTACAGCTAATAGGCTGCACAATAGAGATAATTGTACAAGAAGATTCAATTCATAATAGCGACTGCAGATGTGGAATGCGTAACAACACGTCTGTGTGACCCTCATACTCATTATCTTCATTCTTTCCCATGTAATTCCATAGGTAATGTTGCCGAATCATGTTCTTATCCTTTATATACAGTCAAATGTCGTGTCAATGGATTATCTTGTTAGTAAGAGGTCCACTAAGTGGTAAATAACAAAGTTAATGGTGAAGATTCAATGAAGCATAGAAGTATGGACTGGGCATGCATAGGATGGAGCTGCTGCAACAAGCTAGTTGTAACAGAGCCGTATACAGTTGCAGGAAAACAACGGACTTCACTTATGAAACAAACCACCGAAAACATAAAGATATAAAATAAAAGCTAATACTGACATACAAGAACCGAGGTGAATAGTGTGTACATTCAAGGAAGTTATTTAGTAGATACAAGAAAAGAGAATAAAGAACCTCGCACCCCAGGTATGTATAGTAACTAGTGCTACCAAGTTAAATTTCTTCCAAAAGTAAGTCACACAGGTGGCCAAACATTAAAAAAAAGGAACAGCATGGAAGAAATTGCTCTGGAGTGGTAAAAATCATATGTATTGATTTACAGAAGCACCCATTACTCATTAGATGCTACACGCTACAGTGGTTTTAAAGTCTAACCTCTTTGAATCCCGCCTTCTGCAGCAGGGATCTTCCATATGAACATAGAGAAAAATGTGCTAGGATCAACATCTGGAAAGTTGCTCTTGATAAACTCTCCAACTTTTAGTCTACTTGTGAATGTCGTCTTTTTACCAGTAGCATCACGAAAACGCGAGGGTGGAGCAAGATATCTGTACAAAGTTAAATCCACAACGTAAGTCAATATGCTAAAGCTAGATTGAGAAATTAACCCTCTATAAATTTATGCATTTTTTGCTTGGGCAAGGCTATTAAAATTCGGCCTATTGAGGCCTTGATAAAAGCATTTACCTGTCCACCCAGTGCCCACCTGCAGCAATTCTGCTCCCCACTTTCCATTGCCACTGATCTCCAGGAGACGGCCAATTTTCAGGAGCATAGGGCAAACCCTTGCCATATGCATTACCATGAACAGGTATGGCAACAAGGCCATTCTCGCTTTTGCACAATTCTGATAAATCGAGTTCCCCAATTATGTTATTTTCTGCTACCACAGCACCAGGCAGCTGAAAGAAACAAGAATCTAATCAATGCACAGCTCAAATTCTACTTAACTCAGGAGATATTAAGATATACATTTCCCAAGAAATCACGTTAAGAAAATGCTTGAAATTCATACATTGGAGAAAAGGAAGTTCCATTTCATTTACCACTAGGACATATTTACGGTGGTTCGGATTTCTTAATACAATAGCTTTTTCCCCATATAAAGTTGAGACATACTATAACACTCACTCCATTAAGATTAATACAAATACAATGGAAGCAAGTAAGTTGTTATTCATGGCCTTAAGGTTATGTAAGTGTATCACTCTGCCGAACAATACTGGTGAAATTTCATTTCTAGGAGCAAAGGGCGAACTCATTCACAAGTAGAAAGTGCCATGGGAGAATCCTAATTACCAAGTATATTCAAATATAGAAACACAAACAGGCCGATTCAGATAGCTACCTTGCCCGGGTAAATAGGTTGACAAATTAACAACTTGTTGTACAAGCAGGCAACTGTACCAGAATGGCACAAGAACATGTAGATTATGAGAGAAGTCACACCATAAAGCTAAAAGGCGTAACTTATTGTGCTTCAATTTATCCATGTTCTGATATTCCCATAAGCATCCAGTGAGCAAACGACCCTGATTCAACTCCTGCTCGGTCCTAGCCAACTTTGGCACATTTGCTGTTTGGCAAATCATGGCTTGCCATATTAACTACGGCAACCGAATCACAAGTCACACAATAGTGGCATCTGAATTTAAGACATGCAGGTCATAATGCTAAGGAAACATGGTAGACCACAAATCTACCGATGAAGCAAACATTTGTGGTTTGCCTAAGAAAGTGATAACCTAAAGTTAGGCACTGAGACCAACACCATGGTAAGCTTGCTTTGATCAGCAACCATAACAAAATAACATGCACTATTTGGTTGAAAACTATTAAGCTTCAAGGATCGATACCTCATTTTTATCCATTACTTGATTTGAACCTTGGACGATTGCTAACTCAAAGCCATTTGATGACGTCTGCTGACGTTGAGGTCTATCCTTTGGTGGTTCTATTCGCGCCTTTTTTTTCAAAGGACCTTTCGAGTTCTCAGAAGCCGGAGGTGCCCTATCCTTACCAAATAACTCCAATAACCTATCGTAATGGTCAATGGTCTTCGTCATCCATTTCTTGGCTTCTGGTTTTCTCTACAAGATCACAGCAAAAAAAAATTACATCAGGTCAGCAAAACGCAACACATATATACATTTGATTGGTGGCACGCAGACCTCAATGAATTCCCTCCAGACTTGAGGGTCGGCGTGGAACCTCCGGGTCGCTGGGTTCCATTTAATCCCGCTCTGCTTATTGAAAAGGTTCTCGCACTCATGGAACATGTCCTTGACATGCTTGAGACGGTTCTTGATGTTGGACCTGTCGATCACCACCCCGAACCTCTCGCCGACCCCGGTGATGACGCTTTCATAGGCGCCCGTCAAGAACCTGCCCTCGGCACTCCTGTTCCCAATGTCCTGCTGGTGCATGAGCGCATCGATGAGATACTCGTTCATCTCCTCGGTCCAAATCACCATATCCCTGCCGTGCGGCCTGGAGGCAGACCCTCCATTGCTGCCGCCGGAGCCGAACTGGTTGGTGGAGATACTGGTCATCTCCGCAAGGCCCAACCCCAGCGGAACCCCTCCGGCGACCCCTGGCACCAGGGGCGGATCTAGACGGCGTGCCGGGCGCGCAGCGGCTGAAACAGAAGTCGTGAGGTTCAGTGGGACTTATTAACCGGTCGCTGGATAAAATCAAACCCCACACCAAGAAACGAATGAACAAGGACCGCGTACGGGGTATAGACGGCAGGAACGCGACGCGCCGACGAGGAAGAACGGGAAAGAACGGGAACGGCGAGGGCGGGCGGGGCTGAGGCGGTCGGCGGGCGGGCGGGCGGAATTGGGGCGGGCGGCGGGCGACTCTAAGGCGGCGGATGTAGGGCACGGCGGTGGGCGGCTATGGGGGAGAGATCTGCCGGACCTAACGATGGAGAGGGGATGAGATTTGCAACTCGCGTGATCTTACCAGCGAATGGGGGGAGAGGAGCGGGGCGGGGCGGGGCGGGGCGGCCTGATGAACAAGGGGAACGGGGACGGCGAGGGGGGGTGGGGGGTACAGACACTGGTAACTGCAATCGAACCAAGAGACACGTTGAGAGTGCGCTAGGGCATGTATGTAGACGCCCTTGTAGAATACTCTAGAGCCTAGGGTCTAACCGTATATGATGTATGTGGGTGACAACCCATGGATTGTCCCTAGTTAGTCAATTTTTAGCAAGCAACCATATGTATATTGCAAATATTAATTGTATGGATGGTATTATCGATATAGGGGTGAGGGCACCGAAAAATCTTTGAGATGACTTGATATCTCTCTTCTTTCTTCCCTTATCTTCCACACTCAACAACCATCGTGTTTGGCATTGGTTACCAACAACCCACATAGGACGACTATTTCACATGTCCTTCGTATCAAAGTGGTGGATAGCAATGAAACTCTTCTCAACCAACAAAAGCTGGCACAATCGTGGCTACCCACCCTTTTGCTAGGGTTTTGTTCTCGCTCTTCGTTGTTGATTTCGCCCCATAGGCCGATCATTGTCATATTACTCATCCCGTTCTTGTGATGTGTTGGTCCGTGTGATCTGTATACTCCTGATTTCTTGTCTTCGCTTCAACATCCTGGTCAGGGTTTGTGAGGGAAGGGTCGGGATCCCACATTCACCTACTCCATGAACATCCATTCACACAATCTCGATACTAATATAATTGTTTTCCTCGCTTGGTTGTCTAGTGCGGCCTTAATGCCAGTGATGGACGGAGTGAAAGGCATGATGAAGAAAGTGCAATTATCAGATCGAAGAAAAAAGGTTAAAAGATCACTTGGGATGGAAGCGGTAATGTTGGGACAATAAAACCTCAGGCGGTGTGGAAATTGCTTTTCGTAAAGCCAATGTTGAAGGATTGACCAATACACTATGTAGGATATGTTACCCATAACTACGAAAGTCTCTATCAGAAAGTCTTCTTGACCTTCTATCAAGCCTTTCAAGCAACACAAAGTATCAGAGGAGGGCCCTTGGATGTTCGACGATGATCTACTTGTGATGGGGGATTTTTTATGCTACTAAAACCATTGAGGAGTATGAGTTTTCATGTATATCGATTTGGTTGTGAATTTTGAGCTTGCCTTTATTGATTGCGAATAAGTGAATGAGGTAAAGCAATTAAGGGTTGCTCAATAAAAATGAAGAAATGTGAGGTGCAACAATATGGTAAATGGTTGGAAATTATACCTCCAAAGTGGGGACTATGGCATGAGAGGAATTTGTGGGGTAGCGGAAGTGGAGGACTCCATGAGGAATGATAGCTTCAGTAGTGGGGTTTGTGGCTCTAGCAGTGACAATCTCTCATGGAGAAAAGACGATGGATCTTGGTCATGTTGGAATGTTGATCAACATAGCTACGAGAGAGAGAGAGAGAGAGCATTATGAAGTTGACAGATAGGGTAGGGAAGGGCCTGACTAGAGTTGGAAACATAAAAGCTAACTATTTTCAAGGATATGAAGCAAGCGGATGGAACTATGATAGTGGAAAAGTTGTCAATGCAATAAGAGGCTAGTGGTGCAACGACAAGATGGTTCCTAGTGAACCAACACGTGGGAAGGATGCGGATGCGATAGAGGAATGGAGATAGGAGGGCGGAAGGACTTTTTTGGGAAGTGACTTGCATGGGCCATGCACGTCAAGAGAAAGGATAAAAAACCTTTTGCATGGGGCATGCAACGTACTGAACTAGGAAGGTAAAGAAAATGAAGAAAACTTGGGGTGTATAAAAGAAAAAGGCCGGTAGACGGTATGTTACAGTGCTAATTTGAATGTGGTCATTAAATAGAAATACACGATTACATGCGAGGGCATGGAAGTTGATGCAAAGAAGAAAAGAGAGTCATGGAAGTCTAGAAAAACAGAAAATCTGAACTTGGGGTTGCATGGACAACCCTATGAGAACGAATGCATATTACCTCCTGGAACTACCTGATCACAGTGGGCACAAAACTTGATACCCGAAGCTCGAACCCAAAAAACCCAAACTTGTGTTGCCCAAACCCGAAAAACCTGAGCACTACATCGATAGAAGTTTTGGAAACCCGATGTTTTGGGTAATTCAAGTATAAGGCCATGGTACCAAAATAACCTGAATAGCCTGACTTGTTCTGCAATCCAGTATAATTACCGCATGCATAGACAACCAAGAAAATTCTCGGCCCAAATCGGCATCTCTACTTGCTAGTCGCTACCCTCTCAAAACCTAGATCGTTTACCACTTAGTCATGCACACTCCTCCTCCCCTCCTCACACCCACGCTTTGCCGAGCAAGCCAACGGCCGCCACCATGCATGGTTGCCACTTGGCTCAGCTGACCTGCAAGGTCACTCCGGTCGAGCTTCCCTCATGTCGCTGCTTCCCTCCTCCTCTTGTGCTTGCCCGACCAACCTCCCAAATGCAGCACCAACCACAACGACACACACTCGTTGGCTCTAGCCTCCAACCGTCGTCTCTATGAGCTCCGACCATCGAGCTTTGCCGCCTCTGGGGGTGTAGTCCCACCTCCCCGACAACCTCTTGCTCCGGCTAGAATCCAGCCGCTGAACGACGAGCCCCTCACGCTGCCCCTGCAACATGGTGTTTTTTGTGTGGTATTTTGGGTAATTCGGGATTACCCAAACCCGATTTTTTGGATATCTGAATTGCTCAGAATCAAAACAGTTTGGACAAATATCGACTATTATTTTTGAAAGCCCAAATTACCTGACTCGAATTTTTGGGTAAACCCAAACGCCCAGCCTGACTACCTCGGCTTGGGGAATGACCCAATGTTTTTTGGATACCTAGAAGGAGGGCCCCAATTTTCTTTCCTTTTTGGGACAAAGGTGGATAAGAGAAGTCTATAGTTGTTTGTGGAATCTTGTCTTGTCAAATTGGTGGATAAAATTTGTCGGGGGCATAGTGTTTGTTTGGCAATTTTTGGAGGAATTGTACAACTAAAACAAGTTTATATCGAGATATCATGTTGATGTGGTGATTCTTGAATTTTTTTTAGGTTCCAACGGAGGTTTACTAGTATTTTATGGATAACCCGAGATGGAAGAGCGGGAAACCACACAGATATTGTTGAGAAATATTAAGCATCATAGTAAGCTCCCCTGGCTATGCGTCAGGGAATTTTTAGTGAAGTCTTGTTATCTTAATGGTGGGGCAGCTCAAACCCAAGTGTGATTTGTGGAAGATCATTTTACAAGTAGAAATCATAGCCAGAAAATGCCATGTACATTCATGAGAGTCTTGAGAGGTGGTGGCTACACATGAATGGTGCACTCGGTTTCCAAACTATAAGATGGTTAATGTTGATCGTATTAGTGGTGACCCTCGTCACAATGATCACCACCCCATCACAATCCATGCTGAAGAGGATCTGATGCACATTAGGATGGGTGGTCATGGAGCTTTTCTAACACCAAGTGGCTGCAAGAAGAAAATTGTGAGGCTATGGTTCAGAATGCATGGTTGAATGCATATCGTGTGAGGGTGGGAGCACAATTGCTAAGAACTTAAGGGGTTGGCGCCAAAAGAAGGAGTGGAGTTCGAGTTCTTTGGGAGACATGGAGAGTCATATTGCACGCCTAAAAAGGAACTAGAAATCTACAAAAGGAGGGTGGTGGATATGTATTGGGTAGGGGACAATGGTGACTACAATTGAACGATGGGCACGTTGAGAGTTCTATGGTATATAGATGTATGTAGACTAGTCTAGAGTCATATGATGTCAATAACACATATCTATATCAATTACATACGATGGTGGTGGGACCCCACCTTCACCTCCTCCACCAAAAGCCTTCCACACAATCTATGGCGCATGCTCATAATACTCTTGTTTCCCTAGTTTTGTTCTCTAGTGTGACCTTGATAGCAATGATGGACACAGTGAAGGGCTTGATACCAAAGTTGCAATTGTCAGATGCCCAAGAAAGGCTTGAAGATCAATGGGCTAGAAGTGGTAAAGTTGAGATGTTGGAACCTCATGTGATAGGAAAATAGCTCTCTAAATAGTTGGCGTTCACTGAATGATTGGTAATTCTCTGTGTAGGATTAGGTGTCCCTGATTCCATAAGTCTTTGTGAGAATGTATTCTTAACCTTCTATCAAGCCTCCAGGGAACACAAGCATTAGAGGAGTCCCCATGGATTTTCAACAATGAGCTACCTATGATATTTGATGCTAGTAAAACAATTGGGGAATAGGAGTTCTTGTATATACCAATTTGGTTGTGAATTTTCAACTTGCCTTTGTTGATGATGATAAGGGCACGGGGTAAGCAATATGATAAGTTTAGAACTTGAAGCGGGCATAGATGATATCAATTCTATTTGTAGATCACCAAACCGTTGATGAGAGATAATATGTAAAAGTGGGAGAAAATGGTATCTTTTTTAGTACAAATTATTTCCATATTTTAGCATCACTCATCGAATCATTGGACACAAGGGGTGTTCAGTAAAACCAAAGTTCTTTAGTGATGCTCAATCACTTAACATTTTAGGCTTTAGATCCCCCCCCTCACTAGGATTTTCTCATATCCGCGGGAGGAAAATGAGTTGCTCGGAGAATCTCTATCTTTATTCATGCAGAGCAGCCAACCATCTAAGGTTGAGGTAGGGCTATTTATAGCGGGTGGAGTAAGCCGAGGTTCTGATATGACCATTGGAGTCACACTCACAATGTCAACATGACATGTGGCTAACGATCGGAATTCAAAGTAGGTCATTCACATGGCCTGTCTTGCTGCACAAGACAACCAGCTATACTGCGAGGCAAATGAAGTAAGGAGACCAGAAGAATAACATCTCTGACTTAGAAGCCAAAATCAATCGTTGTAGATATCTCAAAGTCTTCACTAGAAGATTTTAGGTTTGGATTGAGCACATGCTAGATGACTTCAATTTAACTTTCACTTTGTCCTGCATTGATAGTACGGGTCGCCCTATTGACTCAAGTAGAAGCAAAAGAAACAAGTAACAAAGTCCATGATTCAGCTTTACTCTCCTTGAGTATCATCATTTGATTCAAATAGTCATATCATATTCTTCAATGCTACCACATCATTTTAGGGATCACAAACTCTTTATTAAACTAAATCCTTAGGGACTACTACATGTGTAAACTCACAAATACATTAGTCCCTTAATTATTTTGTCCATAGAATCGTCCAAAACCCTCAAGGGCACTAGACGCACTAGGCGAATTAGGACAAAGCTAATAACATGCATGCACTAATTAGTTGGGAAATATTGACTTTCAAAGAATATGAGAAGGGGGAAGGGCATTCAGTTACAGAGATCTCTATGCTTTAAGACTCGCTATGCTCACTAAGCAAGGATGGAGATTACTAGCTAACCTCGAGTCCCTATGTGCAAGAGTGATGAAGGACAAGTACTATACACACTCTTTGATTCTATAAGAAGTAGCAAGGAGGGGATTTGTTATGATGGCGCAACATCCTCAAATGACTCCAGCTTCTTGGAGAAGGTGTGATTAAAAGGGTTGGTGATGGTGCTACGGTGAAAATATGGGAGGTTGGCTTCTCGAACTTTGGAGCATGCATCCAATCACCCCGTGAAGGTGGAAAATAATAAGTAAAGTAGTGACCTAATTGGTCCTTATACATGAACCTTGTATGTGACATCTTCTAGTAATCGAATGCATCTCTAATTCTCTCGCTTCCTATCATCATGAGCTTGGCCTCTTTGGTTCACAAGATTCAAAAAGAACCATAGAAATAGAAAAGACATAGAAAAATGATAGGAATTCAAGTGGACTTTTGCAAAACACAAAACTCATAGAAACAAAAACTAGATGCAAAACAGAGGATTGAAAAACACATGCATTTTGCAAAGTTCATAAGAATATGAAAAACAGAGGAATCCTAATGGATAAATCAAAGTCAAACACATGAAAAGTATAATTATAATGTAATTTTGCCACTAATATTAGTCTCATTCTTCGTGCATAGGAATTTGAAAAGGAGGTACAGGTCTCTACTCTTAATGGAGCAGTTGGTGGGATTGCTTCCAGGTTTTTTTCGTTCCACCATTTTCGCCCGGGTTTTTTGACTTTTTTTGTCCCCTCCCTCCACCCCACTGGTTTAGTTTCACGTCACCCTCTCACACAACGAAAAAAACTGAATGGGTCAGAACTTTCCATGCTGACGCAAGTTATTTAGTAATGTCTTTATGTAAAAGAATCAATCACAATCAACCTCTAAAGATCAAAACTAAATTAATTAATCTTCATAACATTTGCTTCCTTCCGCATCACGTCCATAACTTTCCTTCCTTGTTTGGGTGGAAACTGTTTGGTAGCAGAGATTAGGAAGCTTCCTATGAGCGTAGTAATAGGAAGTATTCTTTTTCTTGATGATTCGTTTCCATGCATGATGATAGTAAATTAGGCCAACATTCACCACTATTTATCACCGTCATAAATCGTATCCTTTCCTGCCAGTTTTAAGGGAATCTGCTCGCTACATCGTCATCGCGCGTTATTTTCACAAGCAATTCCCCTTAAAAACACAGCGCCCTACCTCGACTTCCCTACTTGGACACCGCCGCTGCCCACCGATCTCGCTGCCTCCCGGCGGCCCTCCTCCCTCCCGTTGCTCGAACGACCCACATTTTTTGCCACGAGCAGCGCCTTCCTCTTCGCCCATGCACCGCCCCTCCTCTTCACCATTGCCACGAGCGCCGCCACACCTACCTTCCTCATGGCGGCTGCACCATCCGAGGCAGAGCCGTGGCGCCTCCACAGATGCGGCGGAGACACCATATCCAGGGGAGACGATGGCCTAAAGCTTCTCCCACTCTGCTCCTTCCCCTGGTTACCGGCCTACTCCACCTCCTCTCTGCTTCGTGTGGATCTGCTCATGTGTAGCAGTAAACTTTATTTAGGTACAACTATTCTCCACGGCCCAGACTTATCCAGGAGGTTTAAGAGCATCTACGGCCAGAGGTTGGAAATTTGGACCCTCAAACGCTCGCAGACGCATCCGGACGCGCCCGCGGACGGTGACTAGGTGTGCCTTAAATTTTACAATTTACAACCACATATCCTATTTTCAAAACATCTGTTACACGCAGGGCCATGCACGCCGATCATCCTGTCCGTCTTGGGCCGGCTGGGCACCGAAAATTGCTCATACTTAACATCTTCACACCCATATTAGTCCCACCTCGCCGACTGATGAGCTAGTCGACCAGCTTAAATATCCGGATCGTCCAAAAGGGATAAGCTTCTTACATCATTGCATCCTTTGTTAAGGATATGGACTCTTACTATGAATCTTCTATGTTTATCACATAGAAGATTCATAGTCAAGGTCTATATCCTTCACATAGGGAACATTGGGGTCGGCTTGACTTTTTTTAAATCACGTCCATGCATCAAAACAAAAAAATCTACTATCATTGTAGCAGAGGTATCAACGTATATGATCGAGAAAAACTTGACACTGGATGAACAATCATCGATCAATGAAATGCAATCTCGTATCAAATATATCTCGATCACACATGCCAGAATTGATAGGCCTACACAACAACAACCAAGCTTGTTGCCATCCACTGGCATAGCTATTTAAGTCGGGCGGCGTCCGCCTCGGCCAACCATGTGGGACTAAAATTTGGTTGCACCGATGAGAGATGGAGGAGTTTCGATCGCTGCTGGTGGGACCGCTACGACCTGCAGCGGGGTCGGCGGGCGTGCCCGGATGCCCCCATGTCCGCCTCATATTTGGGCTGGATATGAGGGGTGCCGGTCAGCCCGGGTGTTTGAGGCCCGTTTGAGACGTTCGTCTGGGTAAAAAAATCGTGATCGGGTGACCCATCCGAACGTATGAGGTGGGTTTGAGAGGTCCTGTTGTATATGCTCTAAGGGTCCATGTTGGAGATCCCCTAACCTGATGCTTTGGCCGGTGGTGCATACCAATCAATAGATCTCAGTTCTATCTGAAATAAGCAATTGTGTTTCCTTTGCCATGCTCTACATCAACATATTGTCATGTCATATGGTCTTATGGAGTATAAAGTATGCATATAAAAAGGCACAAGTCAAAGTTATTGTTGGACCTGTTCTATCAGTCATGGATAGTGGCGGAGCTAGCAAATTGCCGAAGCCTGAACACAGATTTAATTCCTTATGCTCCCTAATTTGTGAAGTCTAAAACTCAATTGAGGTCTCCAATTTGAAATTGGAACATCGGATTTTGACTGGGCCAAAAATTGTTATTTTTTCTCTCAAAGAGCCCTCTCATTCAATTTTTTAATTCATTATGCTTCCTAATTTTGGAGCTTTCCCATCTAATCGAAATATTCAATTTTAGGTTTGGTTCACAATTTTGACCGGGTCGATGGTATCAACCCCGCGCATCCTCTCACCACCAAGAAAAAAGAAACATCAATATATGATATTGTAGCATCAATACATTACATGTACGTAATGCCCCGAGACCGATGTGCCAGGTGTCCTCCAGTTATTCACTGTTGTGGCCTTGTCATTTGCTTGCGTGTTGCATCTTGCCATGTCATCATGTGCATTGCATCATCATGTTTTTTCAAAACTTGCATTAGTCCAGGTCTCCCAGTTCCGTCCATTGTCCGTTCTGAGCCCAGACACACTTGCACGCGCCCGCGGCATGTCCGAAATATTATTTTATAAGTGGCCGGAAAAGGTTCTCGGATTGGGTTAAAAGTTGGCGTGTGGTCTTATTATAGTGTAGATAGACCACTTGTCAAGTTTCACCACATTCTGAGTTCGTTTGATAGCCCAACCGTTAAACTATAGTGGCATTATAGCTGGTCTTTTCGTCGGACGTTTTCGGTCTCCGGAAACTGTTGCCGGGCTTTCCCTCTCTTTCCTTCCTAGACCGTCTTCACTTTTCCTACCTACCGCCAGGCCCAACCAAATCCTCTCTGCTCAGTGCATCAAACCCCCTCGCGCGCGCGTCCGAAAATTGTCCCGGACCCGACCCGAGCAGTCGTCACCGTCGTGTCCGGAACATCCCCAAACATCTACAAAATATCTCCGTTTTCTTAATTGGACTTCCTAACCTATATTTTCTCGACCGCCCGATTACGATCGGACGGACCAGATTAGCCCCTACCCTAATCTTATTGCAATATAAGTTTGGACAACCCTAAAATCTAGGGACCTGTCCCATCCTCCCAGCCGCGCCGCCACTCCACAAAATCCCCATCGGGATCCATCCCTCCCCAACCATCGCTCGCCATCTACAGCCAACCAGTGCATCCCCACCTCTCCTCGATTCCAGCCACTTCCCTGCTCGATCCTGGAGGGATCGAGCCAACCAGCAGCCCCGAGCTCTCGAGCGAGACCGAGCTCCCCCATCTTTGTGCAGCGCCGACGACCACGAGCCAGCCTCGCCGGAGCCCAGCAGGAACTGCTCGTTGTCCCCCTCTCCTTCCTCCCGTTCTTCTTCTTCCTCTGCTCTAGCCTCTCTCTTTTTCCCCGTGTTCCACTGCAGGAGCACGAGCTCCCTCCTCCTCGTCCCCGTGCCCGCAGCAGCAGAGCAGGATTCGGCCCCGACGCCCCCATCCCCGTCCTCCTTGTTCGGTTCCTCGTCGGATCCGGCAGATCTTCGTTGTTGTAGCCCGTGCCAAGTCCGTCGCCCCGCCAAGCACCCCGCCCTTGCCTGCAGCTCCTCTGGGCCTCCCGTCTGCTGTAGCCCGTGCTCCGACAACCAAAGCCCATGTCCAGGCCGGCCCCGTCGCGTCACCTCTCCCGTCCCTTCCTTCTTATGGTTCCTTCCTTCCCCTCTCACGTTTCGCTGCTCTCTATTTTTCCTCGAAGAAGCACCACGCCATGGCCGCGCCCCATCAAAGCTTGGAGCGCCAAGTCCGGCAGCCCGCCTCCGCTTCGTTCTGGCAGGGAACGGGACCCCGGCAACCTCCTGCGACCGGATCCGGGTCCGCCTCCCTCCGCCTGTCGCGCTCCTTCTCGTATCTCCTTCCTCCCTCTCTGCCACTTCTCTGAAGTTTTCCCTGCCATGGCTTGCAGTTGCGCCACCACCCTGCTCCGTTCATCGCCGCCTCCGCAAGCCGGCGAGGTCCTGCGTTCCCAGCCTCATCCTGCCGGAGTCGCCCGAGCACCGCCGCGCCACATCGTCCAAGGCCCGCCTCGCCAAGCCCCTGCATCGCACCGCTGCTCCCCTGCTGTTGTTCCCTTTCTTCAGAAACAGGCAGAACAGCTCGCCCGCCCCGCTCGATCGGTTGACGGCACCTCCACGCACCTGGGCCGCCTCCTCTTCCTTCGTTGACCGCGGCCCAGTCTCCACCAACCGACTGGGCCTGGCCTAGCTGGGTGAGCAGTCCCAGCCTCCCCTGTGCACCTCTGGGCCTGCCAGTTTCGGCCCGTTTTATTTTTTCCTGGCCTCTGCGATTTTGCTAATTATCCGGGGAACCCAGAGTTTACCAATTTTACAGAAAAACCCTCAGCATTGTTGCATTTAATAACTAATTAACCGTGCATCAAAATTAAACAAACTTAATATGAAACTTGCTCAGAATTTTGTGTAGATTAATAATATGCCACTTTCATCTATGTTTAAAATGTTTAAAAATGTTGTTTGATTAAATTTGCTCCTATGCCATGTTAAAATGCTTTAATTCATAACTAAATAACCGTAAGTCCGATTTTAATAAACTTTATATGTAAATGGGGTGGAAAAATGCCTAGTTTAACATGGTGTCGGGGGTGCTGATCCCACGGACACCTATGGGACCACGGCGGACCGAGGCCCCTTTCGGTTCGGCAAGGGGGCGGAGAGTGCACAAAGAGCAGATCGAGGCGAAGCGCACGAGCAACGCGATCAGTTTACCCAGGTTCGGGCTGCACGGATGCGTAAAACCCTACTCCTGCTTACGGTTTGTATTGTGTTCTTGCTCGGGAGCGATGAATGCTACAGTACGCTCCAGTGGCTAGCGAGACCGAGCGTGAGAATGATCATCCGACCCCCTCTACGTTGCACATGGGCCTCCTTTTATATGTCTAAGGGGTCACCAACAGGTGGCAACGTAGATGAGGGTAAAAATGGAAAAGAAGTGGTGGTTGGCACCACCGCCTACTACAGTTGTATCATACCTAACCCTGACGGTAGGGGACAAAGGCATTAAATGCCTGTTTGTGTCGCCTAGATGGTGCAGAAAGGGACCGCTAGGGACGCCATTGCTTGCCACGATGGCGATCTTGTCATCGCCGCTTGCCACCGTGTACCTCTGGCTGCACAGCTTTCCGCCACGTGCGCTCTGGAAGGGTCCCAGGGCGACACGTTGGTGGATGTGCTGGAGCGCAGGTACATAGTTGAGGCTTGCCGCGGCAAGTGCCTTGCCGCGGTTATTATCTTGTCGCGTCCAGGAGCTTGTCGCTCACTGGATCTTGCCGGGACACATGGTGCGTTGCGGCAAGTTCCTTGATATGTCTTGGTTGGCCTCCCCGGCAAGCTCCTCTTGCCGGGGTCTTGTCTCCTTCCCGGCGAGCTCCTCTCGCCGGGGGTCTTGGATACTTTGTTCTTGAATGGCTCCAAAGGAACCACGGAGGATCTTGGCGGTCGCCCGGCAAGCCTTGCCGCGGGACGCTGCGACTGCCCGTGCACAAGTTCGGGATACTAAGGTACCCCTACTTTAGTACACCTACAGGAGCCCCCGGGCCTGGGCCACATGCGGTGCCGAGCGCTATTGGGCCAGGCCCAAAACAGGGCACGGGCACGCGCGGCCTAGGTTACGCCGTACCTCACTCCGCATCCACCGCGCCCTCCCCGCACGGCACGCGTCGAATGTGGCATCGTGGGAGAGATCGTGGTTGTAAGTAAGGGGAACGTCCGCCCCTTCTCCATTTATAAGTAAGGGGAAACGGGGGTAGTGCGCCCACTCGCCCCATTCCAATCTCAGAAAACTCCGCCCCGCCTCCGTCTTCTCAAAGCAGCAAGAGAGCAGCGTCCTGCCCCCCCCCCCCCCCGTCGCCACCAGCACCACCAACACCGTCGGCCTCCTCCACCACATTCGCCATGGCTCTGAAAGCCGACAAGGGGAAGGCCGTGAAGTCGACCGAGGCGCAGCGGCTGACGGCGCTGCGGAAGGAGCGAGCCATCTTCCCCCAAGCTCGGCGCGAAGGAGCTGCGGGAGTACTATTACCTCTTCTGGTCGACGGAGACAGGAGCTCACCCGTGGACCAAGGTGCTCCCGGCCACAGCTCACGCGACGGCTCCGGACGGGTACCCCTTCTTTGCCGTATTCTTCTACTGTGGGCTCTGCCCGCCCTTTTCCGAGTTCTTCTGTGACATCATGAACACATATGGCCTTTGCCTCCTTGATTTCACCCCCAACGCCGTCCTCACCATGGCTGTTTTCGCACACCTTTGCGAAAATTTTGTCGGAGTTCACCCAAACGTAGCTTTATTCCTTCATTTCTTCATTCCCCGGGTAGAGAGAGGAGAGCCCTTGTCCGGCGGAATCGCCTAGGTCTCTAGGACCGGCAAGAAGGATTCGTATCTGGAGGGCGAGTTCCGCGGCAAGTGGGAGGATTGGAGGGCAGATTGGTGCTGGATTGTCGAGGAGAGCCCACAACCATTCACCGCCCGGCGCCAAGCAGCAGCAGTACGCGGCAGTGACTGGAGCGACGTGGCCCCGGAAGACAGCAGGCTGAAGATTGCTGTCACCAGGATCCAGCGCCTCAGGCTTGCCGGACTCACTGTAGGCGCCGTTGGCGCAGACTTTCTTCGCCGCCGCATTGCCCCCCTACAGGAACGGAGGAGGCCTGCCTGGCAGTTCAAGAACGCGGCAGATATCATGAGGCTGCGCCCGGGCCTCAACTACAATTTCACTGTCCTTGAGCTCAACGGAATACTGCAGGAGCTCTTCAAGCATGATCCAGATCACCCCGAAATCTTTAGGTTGCCGCAGGGCGTTGTCCCGTTGTGCAACAATTCTGCGCTCGACCGCATCAGGGCAATGGTGCCGCTGTGCGACTCGCACATACTCGTGCCCACTTGGCAAGAGCCCGAAGATGAGGTCGTGCAGCAGTTCTTCGACAACCTGGTAGAGGTGCCAATCCGCGCCGACGAGAAGGACGGCCTCATCCGTGACACCACCGAGGCGGAGTTGGCGTACATCGCCACCAGGTTGGAAGAGGCAACGGCAGCCGCAGCGGCAGGCGAGTTCGGGTTTACTTTGGAGGAGGCAGCGGCAGCAGAGGTGGAAAACCGTGCCGAGCGAGAGGAATTCTCCGGCAAGAAAGAGCTTGCCCAGCAAGAGGAGCTTGCTGGCAAGGAAGATCTTGCCGGGCGTGATGCCGAGTCGAGCGAGCCCGCCGAGGATGCGAGCGGCTCGTTGGAGATCGACTCCTCCACTTCATCCTCAGGCAGCACGCCGCCAGCAGCACCTCCGTCTCCACCAAGAAGGCGTCTCCGCAAGGCCGGGGATGTAGCGAGGCGGCAGGCGAGCCGGCAGTCGCCGCGCCGCAAGACGCGCTCCACCGCGGCAAGCACCATTGCCGCGGGAGCGCCCCATGCTGCCGCCGCAACTGGAGCGGGGTCTTCTCGGACTGCCGCTTCTGCCCCCGCCAAGTGACCAAGGGAGCCTACTCCTCCACCTTCCCGCGCCGGACGCGAGCCGGATTTCAACTTCTCTGCGTTCAGCTCCGACGAGGAAGAAGAAGAAGAGTAAGTTTTTCTTATTGTACTTGCAGTTCTTCAACCTTTGTTGTTTCTTGTCTTGTCTTGTATCTCACTTGCCTTCCTCTGTATCTCTTCCTTTTCAGGACTCTGGCCCAGAGAGCGGCAAAGAGGGCCAAGGCGCCGGTAATTATCATCGAGGACGAGCCCGCCGCGTCAGCAGGGGACGCGCCCGAGACAATTCTGCCGGACCCGGCGACTGATCTTCAGAGCAGCCCCCAGCATAAGTGTCTTGTTTACTTCCCGCTGTCGGGCGCGCATGAAGAGCCTTGCTTTGCTGATATCTATTTGCTGACTTGTACAGGAGCGGAGCAGCCTCAACAGGAGCGCCCGGAGGCCGCCCCCGAAGCGCCAAGGGAGAGTCCTCCGGCGAGGGAGAGGTCTCCGGCAAGGGAGAGCTCTCCGGCAAGGGAGGAGCCCCCGGCAAGGGAGGAGTGTAACACCCTCGATGCGACTATATCTCCCACGTGTCGAGGCACGACTTAGAGGCATAATCGCATTGAAGGCAATGTCGCAAGTGAGGTAATCTTCACACAACCCATGTAATACAATAGGGGAAAAGTTACATAGTTGGCTTACACTCGCCACTTCACACAATTACACGAATAAAGCATTACATCAACCAAATACACTCATGGTCCGACTACGGAACCAAAATAAAGAAGAACCCCAAATGCGACAAAGGTCCCCGATCGACCCCAACTGGGCTCCACTACTGATCAACTGGAACGAAACAACACAAAGGACAAGACCTTCATCGAGCTCCTCCTGAGCTTGGTTGCGTCATCTGCTCGGTCTCAACGGCACCTGCAAGCTGGTTTTGGAAGTATCTGTGAGCCACAGGGACTCAGCAATCTCGCACCCTCGCGATCAATACTATTTAAGCTTATGGGTAAGGTAAAGGTATGAGGTGGAGCTGCAGCAAGCGTCTAGCATATATGGTGGCTAACATTCGCAAATGAGAGCGAGAAGAGAAGGCAAAGCACCGTCCATAAAAGTATGATCAAGAAGTGATCCTGGACTACCTACGTCAAGCATAACTCCAACAATCGTGTTCATTTCCCGGACTACGCCGGAAAGAGACCATCACGGTCACGCGGTTGATTCATTTTAATTAAGGTCAACTTCAGGTTTTCTACAACCGGACGTTAACAAATTCCCATCTGCCCATAACCGCAGGCACGGCTTTCGAAAGTTCAAATCCCTGCAGGGGTCTCCCAACTTAGCCCATCACAAGCCCTCACGGTCAACGAAGGAATAGACCTCCACCCGAGACGTTCCGATCAGACTCGGTATCCCAGTACAACAAGACATTTCGACAGGGTAAAACTAAACCAGCAACACCGCCCGAATGTGCCGACAAATCCCGAAAGGAGCTGCACATATCTCTTTCTCAGGGCACACTCAGATGAGACTAGCTACGAGTAAAACCAACCCTCAAGTTTCCCCAAGGTGGCCCCGCAGGCAGCTCAGTTCGGACCAACACTCAGAGGAGCACTGGCCCGGGGGGGTTAAAATAAAGATGACCCTTGGGCAGGCCTACCCAAGGGAAAGAAAAGGCTAGGTGGCGAATGGTAAAACCAATGTTGGGCATTGCTGGAAGAGCTTTACTTAAGGCGAACTGTCAAGGGGTTCCCATTATAGCCCAACCGCGTAAGGGACGCAAAATCCGGGAACATAACACCGATATGACGGAAACTAGGGCGGCAAGAGTGGAACAAAACACCAGGCATAAGGCCAAGCCTTCCACCCTTTACCAAGTATATAGATGCATTAATTAAATAAGATATATAGTGATATCCCAACAAGTAAACATGTCCCAACAAGGAACAACATCTCCATGTTCCAACAAGGAACAAACTTCAATCTTCACCTGCAACTAACAACGCTATAAGAGGGCTGAGCAAAGCGGTAACATAGCCAATCAACGGTTTGCTAGGACATTGGTGGGTTACAGGCTGAACATGGCAATTTGGGAGGCTGACAAGCAAGTGGTAGGCATCGTAGCAATGGCATAGCAAAAGAGCGAGCAAACTAGCATAGCAAAGATAGTAGTGATTTCGAGGGTATGATCATCTTGCCTGAAATCCCGCAAGGAAGAACGAGTCCATGAAGAAGGCAAACGGACGTAGTCGAACGGATTCTCACAAACTCGACGTTACCGGATCCAACCCAAAGAAGCAATCACCGGAAAAGAAGCACACAACACAGTAAACAACCACGACATGATCATGGCATGATGCACAACCAAATATGATGCATGTCCGGTTTAATGAAGCATGGCATGGCAAAGTGCACAAACAATCCTACACATTAAGTGGAGCACAATATGCATCGGGATGCATATTGACAAGACACCACATCAATTATTTAGTTCTCTCTCGTTTATGTACCCAACAATATTAAATGTTGATTAACATGGCAAGAGGTGAAACATGATGAAACTATCTAATCTAGGCATGTTTAAATGAGGCCGGAACAACAAAACAACAAGTCCGGAAAATCCCCATGTGCAAATATTAGGTTTGGTCCTGATCTGTCCTAAACACAATTTTAGAGTTCTTTAACATGCAAAGTGATGCCACCATGATAAACTAGGCAAAATTCTACCCCATTTACATATAAAGTTCATTTAAATCGGAGCTACGGTTATTAAGTTATGAATTAAATCATTTTAGCATGGCATAGGAGCAAATTTAATCAAACAGCATTTTAAACATTTTAATTGTTGTTATCATGATGCGGATGACATATGCAAGTTTTAAGCGATTTTATGAAAATGTTGATAAGAGCAATATTATGAAGCATTTGACATCGTGGTGGAAAGAAAAAGGGTGCCACGACGATGAATCCGAAAATGATGCCGTGACAACATATCGGTTATCCGGTAGCCCACGGGGGTACCGGTGCAAAAGGAAGTGACGGGAGCGTGACACACGATAGGAGGTGGGATGATCCCGGATACCGGGTTCCCACAAGATGGTGGCAAGGCAAAAGAGGGGCAACGTGCACCGAACAACTCCGACACGGGGCAAACACGAGCATTTCATACATCACACATGCATTCGTTCACGGCGGTCGTCTCGGGGTTATACCTTTGAAGCGTGCGTTATCGGAGGGGTTCAAGTTCGATGTGGTGTAGGGGAAGTAGACGTTCTCGGGACGTCGAGGGAAGTAGTGGTTCAGGTTCGTTTTCAGAGAGGTACTTGGCGAATCCCAGGTTCCCGGGGGCGACGGTAGTTGTCCTCGTATCACGTGGAAGTAGTCATACTCGGCGATAGTGGTACTTGGCGTTATCCATGCGTAGAGGTACTTGACGTCGTGGTACTTGGGTCTTCGGACTTGACGGTCTCGTTTAAGCGACGGTAGTTGTACTAGTCGTAGTGGAACTTGACGGACCCAAGGACTCCCAGCGTCGTGGAACTTCACAAAAGTCGGGGTGGTCTTGACGCATCTGACCCGAGGGACTTGACGTGTCCAAAACGTAGCAGCACAACTGTCTCGGTTGGGAGCACTCGTTCGGGCGTCGTATGTCGTGGTACTTGGCGTTATCCGGTTCGATGGTGTACTTGGCGCAACTCCACGGAGGCGGCTGCAGCAGCAAGGCAAGGAACGAGATGGCAGGCGCGAGAAGCGGCGGGTCGGCGAGGCAACCGGTGACGGGGAGAGCCCGGCCGGATCCGAACAAGGAGGCAGGGCAAGGGCGGCGGCTTGCTGCTGGCGATGCAGGGCGACGACCGCGGTCAACACGAGACGCGGTGAGCGGGCGCCTCGTCCTCTGCTCGTCAGGAAGCAGAGCAGCGGCGGCGGAGCTTGACGGGTCCAGGCGAGGTCGCCGGCAGCAGGGGCTGCGACGTGGTTGGGCGTCGGGTCTGGTGGTGCGGCACGAGGAAGGAGAGGCCGGCAGGGGCGCGGCAAACCATGGAGGCCGGTGGGTGGCGACGAGGCTCCGGCCTGGTTCCCTTCTCCGGCGAGGGCGGAGCGCGGGGCAGAGGAGATGGGGTCGGGAGGAGGATGGGATCGGGCAGCGTGTGTGTGTGGGAGCGAGAGGGAGAGGGAGAGAAAAAGGGATCGAGGGGATAGGGGCGATCCGGATGCGTGCGAGGGCAGCGCTCTCCTGGTGGCGCTAGGTGGAGATGAGGGAGACAGGGAGCGACCGGGATGGGGTTAGGTTAGGTTAGGGAGTGGGCTGGGCTAGATGGTGGGAGGCCTTGGTGGGCCGGCGCGTGAGGAAGGGAGAGGCCCAGGTGGCCGGCAGGGATAGCGAGCTGGGCAGGTTGCAGCTGGGCTGGGAGGCCCAACCGGCTCTTCTCTCTCTCCCATCTCCTTCTCTTTAACAGAGAAGAAAAAATAAAATAAAAAAGAGAGTTAAAGAATTAGAAGAAGAGGCCATGATCAAGAATAAAATGGTGGGACATATTTGTAAGGCTTTATGGAATATTTCCAACCCAACAAAAATGGTTCCAACAAAATAGGGGAAGTTAAATCCAAAATTATTTAACTTGCCCCGAAGGAGTTTGAATGGAGTCTAAACTTTAGGTGTGTCCAAAATGTTAAGAATTTAGGTGGAGCTCCGAAAAATGACGAAAAGATATATGGCAAAGTTAGAGGCCAAGAATTGAAATAATAAAAGGCATTGGGATTTTGCAAGTGTGTTATGGTGATTCCAAAGAATGGATATTTTATAATAGCTCCACTAATATCGGGAGGATATATTATAAAGAGAAGTCATCCTTCCCTCGATTTAAATGGATGAAAGATCCATACAATTTATTTAGTTGAGTTGCAAAAAATTAATGATATGATGATATGATAACATGATGCAATGCAAAATAAATAAATAAAAGAGAAGGCACAAATGAAAACACACGGAGAAACCCGGAACATAAGGAAGTCTTCTCGAGCATCGGTCTCAGTGCGTTACAACACTCCACCACTATGAGAGGATCTCGTCCCGAGATCTAGAATGGCACCGGGGGAAAAACGGAGGAGAAAGAGAAAAGGTAAAACAAAGTTGCTCCTTTGACAAACGAGTGAAACCACAGAACCTTGAGAGGTTGAACAAATCGAGAAAAGAATACAACGAAGGTGAACAAAGTCGAAAACACTCCGTTAGAAAAGAGGGACAACGAGCATTGCGAAACCCTTGAGGTTGAAAGGAAAGATATATATAGAAAACACTCCGGTTGAGAAAAGGATGCAAGACTTGATAAGGCGAAAAGAACTTGAACAAAGGGGCACAATACTCCGGTTAAGCAAGATAGGGAAGGAATAAGAGTGATATAATTTGGACAGCACTCCGCCTGTAAATGGAAGGAATTGAACAAGACAAGATGAGAGGATACTTGAAAAGAGGACACAACACTCCAATTAAAAGGATAGGCACGACAAGAACACGATCCTGATAAACAAGAAGATGGGTTGAAGAGGGCAACTTCACCATGCCTCCGGAACAAAAGAATAGAAGATAGATAACTGAAATAGGAGAAATGAGGAGAAAATGCCAACTTCTGCCACAAAAGAGCTTGAAAAGGCATCTTTAGGAAAAGGGTCGAACGGAGTTGTTGGAAAACCAATAACGAAAATAATAAGCTTGATATGGTCTTATGGAATACATCTCAAAATTATGAGGTGACAACCTGCCACTCACGGGAAAAGAATTGGATTGATAAGAACAAGGATAGGAGAAGCTTATTTCACCGAGAGGATAAAAGAAGAACTTGGGTCATTTATAAACATCATAGATAGCAACAATCCTTAGGGAAGTCTTTAGGTGAAATATAATCCAAGATAACTCCAAAGAAGAGATTGATGGATTTAAAATACCTCATTCTTACTAACATGTGAATCATGAAACATGAACTCAAATTATCAAGAATGACATAACACCACCTCCAATGATACGGAAGAAAGAATTGCACTCCGGATTGCAATACAAAGAAAGCTTCAGCTTCTTAGCAAAGAATCTTGATGAACACTTCGAGAAGGAATATAAATCCTTGATGAACCATCATGTAGAATCTTCCTGAAGAACTCCGGTAATAAAAGAAAGATCCAAAATAATTGAATGATGAAAAGAATAAGATTGAAGCCTCGCAATGATTTAGATGAATGTCCGTGGTGATATAATTGAAAGAGGTTGGAACTTCGGTAAAAGAAAGATGAAACAAATGAAGACAAGAATTTGATGAGCCACTCCGGAAAAATAGGAATAGAATAAACTCGATGAAACAAGAATAAGAATTACATTATGCGTATCCTTCACCAATTAAAATTGATGACAAGCAATGGAATTGGCATACTACTTATTCTCGTAGAAAGGATTAAGAGAGATATAGCGCCAACTTGAGAAGGTCTTCAGCGAAACATCATGAGAAAAGAAAATGAATGAAGATAATATCAAGAAACACCGGGAAGAATTAGAGAACAAAAGAAGATACTTAAGGGAATTTATATACATGAGAAACGAAGAGAACACGAGCCGATTAAAGATCACTTGAACGAAGCACCGGTAGGATTGGAGAATGATAACTGAAAGCTGAGAATTAATGAATCTTAGATGATGGGCTCCGAATGAACAAACTAAAAAGGCTCCTGAATTACTCCGGATGGTTGAAAAGAATATCTCACAATCGGAAATAATTATGAGAGGATGGCAACAAGACAGAATCGCGAGACTTGAAGAGAATGGAGCAAGATTTAGAGAAAAATCTTCTTCGGTCTTCAAAACTGAGAATGACGACGAGAAATACCATCAAGACTTATTTAGACACTCCGGAAGAATCAAAACGAAGAGGTTGAGCCAACGATGAAAAGAATTTAACCGATCTTGGAGAAAAAAAACATTTGACTGATGACAAATCATTCTTACGTCAAACTTCGAAAAGAATTTGATTATAACTCCGGAAAAATAAGAAGAGTCAGGTAAGATCCTGGGAAAAGACCTGTGGGTTAGGGCCCACTCAAAAGGAACACCGTTGAAATGATTAAAAGGGAGGTTGCACCGGTTGAATTAAATGGCTTGAATAAGATAAACAACCTCGAAATAGGTTGAACGGATCTTGAATGACAAAACGATCCTTCTAAGATATCTTGAGCACTCCGGAACAAATGAATAGCGAGAAATGAATGGTTGAGGTGCACCGTCAAGAGAAGGTATCGAAACGAGGAAAGGATATGATCAACAGGGCTTGACTTGGTACCACCGGAGAAGAAAAGAACAAAGAATGATAAACTTGAAGCTCCGTTAGAATATTCATGAGAATCACCGGATAAGAATATTGATAGAAAAGAATGGGGATACTTCACATGAATAAAATGATACTTGATTAAGACATTAGATTCCTTGGAGAAAAAACAAAGGGAGGGAGGGTGGGAAAAACAAAGACAATTTGAAGACGGATGGAACAAACACCGTTAAGAAGAACTGAAACTTGATCTTGTGAATGTTGACAAGATTGGATCCACTTGAAGAGAAACACGCCGGTTAAAAGGATTGACATGACAAACTCGATGATCGAGAAGGATTAGTATACACACAGAAGTATGAGAACACCATTAGAGAAGGTATGGAATCAACATTTGACTTTGAAGCAACTCGAATACCACAACTCAAAACAAAAACAAAGGGTTGGCTTGCAAAATAAGCCAGAACAAACATACGATAGAGATTTCGTCCGAAGTTTTCGTGGTGGGACCTACACAGGCTCGATCGTACAGCACCATCATGTACAAGGCAGTGCACATGACATACGAAGCGTCCCCGAGTCAGCATAGCCAAGGACTCTTTAAGACAAAACGAGACCACTGTAAAATCGACCGTGAATAGGCGAACCACTAGACGTCGAACCCCAATTTCCTATCATACCTCCGTCGGAAAGATATCCTAAGAGCTACTTGAATTCCCACCTATGAAACTCCCGAAATTTTCTGGTTATGCAATCAGGTGTTGGGGATACAGGGGAAGCATAATATCTCACCCAAACTAGCAATTCCTACATCCAGCTGTATCCATCCTTCAACACATAACCAAGAAACCTTCAGAAACCATCTACCTCAACCTTCGAAAAGCATCTGTTATACAAGTTATGGCGATACTCCCGAACTCCCGCCCCAGTACTGGGTGGCGTCGAGGTTATCTCACCAACGAACTGCATAAAGGAGATTTTCGATGTCGCGAACATATCTCAAGTATACCAGAATTGCAACGATAAAATTATGATGACAACACCTCAGAGCTCAACTCCCCGGGACACTTCCACTAAACCCCCGACAGGAGGCACCAAGACAGTATTCTCATCATAAGCCATCGGAACAAAACCAAGATACTCGCGTGATCCTAAATTTTTTTAGTGAAATTTGAGAAGAGAAGAGTCAAAACTCTACGTCAGGATGCCTCACCAGAGCAACGAAGGGATTGGGAAGTAAAAAGAATTCCTAAGCTCTCCGGTATATAATTCCTAAGGACTCAAAACATTTTTCTAGACACAACTCGGCCGCTAAAAACGATCAATCAGTGGGGGCTCCTAAGGTCGGGGAAGGCTCTGATTACCAACTTGTAACACCCTCGATGCGACTATATCTCCCACGTGTCGAGGCACGACTTAGAGGCATAATCGCATTGAAGGCAATGTCGCAAGTGAGGTAATCTTCACACAACCCATGTAATACAATAGGGGAAAAGTTACATAGTTGGCTTACACTCGCCACTTCACACAATTACACGAATAAAGCATTACATCAACCAAATACACTCATGGTCCGACTACGCAACCAAAATAAAGAAGAACCCCAAATGCGACAAAGGTCCCCGATCGACCCCAACTGGGCTCCACTACTGATCAACTGGAACGAAACAACACAAAGGACAAGATCTTCATCGAGCTCCTCCTGAGCTTGGTTGCGTCATCTGCTCGGTCTCAACGGCACCTGCAAGCTGGTTTTGGAAGTATCTGTGAGCCACAGGGACTCAGCAATCTCGCACCCTCGCGATCAAGACTATTTAAGCTTATGGGTAAGGTAAAGGTATGAGGTGGAGCTGCAGCAAGCGTCTAGCATATATGGTGGCTAACGTACGCAAATGAGAGCGAGAAGAGAAGGCAAAGCACAGTCGATAAAAGTATGATCAAGAAGTGATCCTGGACTACCTACGTCAAGCATAACTCCAACAACCGTGTTCACTTCCCGGACTCCGCCGGAAAGAGACCATCACGGTTACACACGCGGTTGATTCATTTTAATTAAGGTCAACTTCAGGTTTTCTACAACCGGACGTTAACAAATTCCCATCTGCCCATAACCGCGGGCACGGCTTTTGAAAGTTCAAATCCCTGCAGGGGTGTCCCAACTTAGCCCATCACAAGCTCTCATGGTCAACGAAGGAATAGACCTCCACCCGAGACGTTCCGATCAGACTCGGTATCCCAGTACAACAAGACATTTCGACAGGGTAAAACTAAACTAGCAACACCGCCCGAATGTGCCGACAAATCCCGATAGGAGCTGCACATATCTCTTTCTCAGGGCACACTCAGATGAGACTAGCTACGAGTAAAACCAACCCTCAAGTTTCCCCGAGGTGGCCCCGCAGGCAGCTCAGTTCGGACCAACACTCAGAGGAGCACTGGCCCGGGGGGGTTAAAATAAAGATGACCCTTGGGCAGGCCTACCCAAGGGAAAGAAAAGGCTAGGTGGCGAATGGTAAAACCAATGTTGGGCATTGCTGGAAGAGCTTTACTTAAGGCGAACTGTCAAGGGGTTCCCATTATAGCCCAACCGCGTAAGGGACGCAAAATCCGGGAACATAACACCGATATGACGGAAACTAGGGCGGCAAGAGTGGAACAAAACACCAGGCATAAGGCCAAGCCTTCCACCCTTTACCAAGTATATAGATGCATTAATTAAATAAGATATATAGTGATATCCCAACAAGTAAACATGTCCCAACAAGGAACAACATCTCCATGTTCCAACAAGGAACAAACTTCAATCTTCACCTGCAACTAACAACGCTATAAGAGGGCTGAGCAAAGCGGTAACATAGCCAATCAACGGTTTGCTAGGACATTGGTGGGTTAGAGGTTGAACATGGCAATTTGGGAGGCTGACAAGCAAGTGGTAGGCATCATAGCAATGGCATAGCAAAAGAGCGAGCAAACTAGCATAGCAAAGATAGTAGTGATTTCGAGGGTATGATCATCTTGCCTGAAATCCCGCAAGGAAGAAGAACGAGTCCATGAAGAAGGCAAACGGACGTAGTCGAACGGATTCTCACAAACTCGACGTTACTGGATCCAACCCGAAGAAGCAATCACCGGAAAAGAAGCACACAACATAGTAAACAACCACGACATGATCATGGCATGATGCACAACCAAATATGATGCATGTCCGGTTTAATGAAGCATGGCATGGCAAAGTGCACAAACAATCCTACACATTAAGTGGAGCACAATATGCATCGGGATGCATATTGACAAGACACCACATAATTATTTAGTTCTCTCTCGTTTATGTACCCAACAATATTAAATGTTGATTAACATGGCAAGAGGTGAAACATGATGAAACTATCTAATCTAGGCATGTTTAAATGAGGCCGGAACAACAAAACAACAAGTCCGGAAAATCCCCATGTGCAAATATTAGGTTTGGTCCTGATCTGTCCTAAACACAATTTTAGAGTTGTTTAACATGCAAAGTGATGCCACCATGATAAACTAGGCAAAATTCTACCCCATTTACATATAAAGTTTATTTAAATCGGAGCTACGGTTATTAAGTTATGAATTAAATCATTTTAGCATGGCATAGGAGCAAATTTAATCAAACAGCATTTTAAACATTTTAATTGTTGTTATCATGATGCGGATGACATATGCAAGTTTTAAGCGATTTTATGAAAATGTTGATAAGAGCAATATTATGAAGCATTTGACATCGTGGTGGAAAGAAAAAGGGTGCCACGACGATGAATCCGAAAATGATGCCGTGACAACATATCGGTTATCCGGTAGCCCACGGGGGTACCGGTGCAAAAGGAAGTGACGGGAGCGTGACACGCGATAGGAGGTGGGGTGATCCCGGATACCGGGCTCCCACAAGATGGTGGCAAGGCAAAAGAGGGGCAACGTGCACCGAACAACTCCGACACGGGGCAAACACGAGCATTTCATACATCACACATGCATTCGTTCACGGCGGTCGTCTCCGGGTTATACCTTTGAAGCGTGCGTTATCGGAGGGGTTCAAGTTCGATGCGGTGTAGGGGAAGTAGACGTTCTCGGGACGTCGAGGGAAGTAGTGGTTCACATTCGTTTTCAGAGAGGTACTTGGCGAATCCCAGGTTCCCGGGGGCGACGGTAGTTGTCCTCGTATCACGTGGAAGTAGTCATACTCGGCGATAGTGGTACTTGGCGTTATCCGTGCGTAGATGTACTTGACGTCGTGGTACTTGGGTCTTCGGACTTGACGGTCTCGTTTAAGCGACGGTAGTTGTACTAGTCGTAGTGGAACTTGACGGACCCAAGGACTCCCGGCGTCGTGGAACTTCACAAAAGTCGGGGTGGTCTTGACGCATCTGACCCGAGGGACTTGACATGTCCAAAACGTAGTAGCACAACTGTCTCGGTCGGGAGCACTCGTTCAGGCGTCGTATGTCGTGGTACTTGGCGTTATCCGGTTCGATGGTGTACTTGGCGCAACTCCACGGAGGCGGCTGCAGCAGCAAGGCAAGGAACGAGATGGAAGGCGCGAGAAGCGGCGGGTCGGCGAGGCAACCGGTGACGGGGAGAGCCCGGCCGGATCCGAACAAGGAGGCAGGGCAAGGGCGGCGGCTTGCTGCTGGCGATGCAGGGCGACGGCCGCGGTCAACGCGAGACGCGGCGAGCGGGCGCCTCGTCCTCTGCTCGTCAGGAAGCAGAGCAGCGGCGGCGGAGCTTGACGGGTCCAGGCGAGGTCGCCGGCAGCAGGGGCTGCGACGTGGTCGGGCGTCGGGTCTGGTGGTGCGGCACGAGGAAGGAGAGGCCGGCAGGGGCGCGGCAAACCATGGAGGCCGGTGGGTGGCGACGAGGCTCCGGCCTGGTTCCCTTCTCCGGCGAGGGCGGAGCACGGGGCAGAGGAGATGGGGTCGGGAGGAGGATGGGATCGGGCAGCGTGTGCGTGTGGGAGCGAGAGGGAGAGGGAGAGAAAAAGGGATCGAGGGGATAGGGGCGATCCGGATGCGTGCGAGGGCAACGCTCTCCTGGTGGCGCTAGGTGGAGACGAGGGAGACGGGGAGCGACCGGGATGGGGTTAGGTTAGGTTAGGGAGTGGGCTGGGCTAGATGGTGGGAGGCCTTGGTGGGCCGGCGCGTGAGGAAGGGAGAGGCCCAGGTGGCCGGCAGGGATAGCGAGCTGGGCAGGTTGCAGCTGGGCTGGGAGGCCCAGCCGGCTCTTCTCTCTCTCCCATCTCCTTCTCTTTAACAGAGAAGAAAAAATAAATAAAAAAGAGAGTTAAAGAATTAGAAGAAGAGGCCATGATCAAGAATAAAATGGTGGGACATATTTGTAAGGCTTTATGGAATATTTCCAACCCAACAAAAATGGTTCCAACAAAATAGGGGAAGTTAAATCCAAAATTATTTAACTTGCCCCGAAGGAGTTTGAATGGAGTCTAAACTTTAGGTGTGTCCAAAATGTTAAGAATTTAGGTGGAGCTCCGGAAAATGACGAAAAGATATATGGCAAAGTTAGAGGCCAAGAATTGAAATAATAAAAGGCATTGGGATTTTGCAAGTGTGTTATGGTGATTCCAAAGAATGGATTATTTTATAATAGCTCCACTAATATCGGGAGGATATATTATAAAGAGAAGTCATCCTTCCCTCGATTTAAATGGATCGAAGATCCATACAATTTATTTAGTTGAGTTGCAAAAAAATTAATGATATGATGATATGATAACATGATGCAATGCAAAATAAATAAATAAAAGAGAAGGCACAAATGAAAACACACGGAGAAACCCGGAACATAAGGAAGTCTTCTCGAGCATCGGTCTCGGGGCGTTACAAGGAGGCTCCGGCAGGGGAGGGACCTCCGGCAAGGGACTACGTCAGCGATCCCCCGGCGACGGAGACCACTACCGCCGAGCCTGGTACAGGTAACTTCCTTGCTTCAAACTCCCCTTGGGCTCTTTTTCTTCTTGATCTTTCTCTTGGATTTTGCTCGAATTTTGCTTGAATTTTCTCCCCTCTTTCGGCCGTCAGATCCATCTGCTGCAGAGCCGATGGAGACTGAAGTCGCCGCCAAGGAAGCAGCCGGCGCCGGCGAGGAGGCCGCGAGGGCTGCCGCCGCGGAAGCGGGCGGGGAGTCTGGCGGTCGTACTGACGACCCGGAGGCCGCAGGAGCACTAGGCGCTACTCCGACCACCGACTCCTCCGCCGCTGCCGCCGCGCCAGGCTCCGATGAGCCCCAGCCTGGCGTCTACCTGAAGGCCGGCGACGACATCTTCATCAACCTCCCCTGGGCGTCAAGCTCCAGGGCGCCGGTCGAAGGGGAGATGCTTGACGGAGAGGTGCTTGCCTCCGCCGGGCTGAAGCTGGTCGACGCGCCAAGCAGCAGCAGCAGTGAACCCGAAGAGGAGCGTCTGCTGCGGAAGCTGGTGGCGCTCTACCGCGCCCGGCAAGCCAAACTGGAGTCCCGCGAAGCGCTCGTCGCGAAGGCCGGGGCTGATATCGAGAAGCGCGCGGAGGAGCTCCGGGGTGCCAATCAGGAAGCTCTCCGCTCCCTGGCAAAGGAGCGGGAAGATCTTGCCGAAGCGCAGTAGGCCTTCCTCCTCGAGAAGGCCGACGTTGAAGAGCGCCAATGTCTTGCCGCGGAGAAGTTGTCTTCGCAGGAGGGTGACTTGGCGCAACGGAAGGTCAACCTCGACAGCCACGAGGAGGAACTTGCCGCGCGCGAGAGGGCAGTTGGCGGAGCCCTCAAACAAGCCGAAGACGCCGCCGCAGCTGCCGAGGCTGCCAAGACTGAGCTGGAGCTGAAGGTGGTGCAGCTGGAGGCGAGCCTTAAGGCGAACGGCGACGAGCTTGCCGCGCTCAAGCTTGAGCGGGAGAAGGACGCCAACAGCTATTCGGAGCTGCAGGCCCTTCTCGCCGAGAAGGGCAAGGAACTGGACGCTGCCAAGAACTCCAACGCTGATCTCGAAGTGAAGCTGGCGGCTCTGACCAAATCTCTGGACGGTGCCAAGGAGCAGGAGCCGGCCTTGAAGGAAGAAGTCGAGGCCGACAAGGTGCTGCTGGCGAGTGCTGCTGCCGCCCAGAAGACCTTGTCGGAGAACGTGGAGCACTGGACGGAGGGTCTGGTGAACGTCGCTGCAGACGTCGACAAGGAGCTGGCGCAATTGGGGATGGTGGATCTCGGGTACTCCTCCGACGAGAACCTCCAACCCAGTGCCAAGCTCACTCTGTTCTTGAAAGGCGTGGCGACGGCGCTTCAGCGACTCCGGGAGCAGATCCCAAAGTAGCTTGCCGACGAGTCGCGCGGGATTTGCGCGGGAGCTCTCCAGAAGGTGCTGATGAAGGTGGCCTTCCGCAACCCAGGCCTCCGCCTCACCAACGTCCTCCGAAGCTTGCCGCCAGATGCTGATCTGGAGGAGCACAAGGCCCTTGTCGCACCCATTGTGGACAGGGTGAGCGGAATCAGGAGGGTCGAAGGTGACCGCGTAGACTAGGCCATCCATCTTCTTCTTTCCTTGTCGCTGTTAACCATGTTATGAAAAACAGTCTGTTAGAGCTGCGACAAGTTATTTTGTAATATACTCTATCCTGGGTAGTAATTGCTATGTTATTTCCTTTACTTGACTCTTTCCTTTGTATGTTTTTACCGTACGCTTTTAGGGAACTTGCCGGCGCAGGCACCTTTGCCGCGAGCGCTGAGTGCGGAACATCAGCAGCCTGCTGGCGGTGCCATAGCCGACAAGAAACCGTGTCGCGGCTAGTTGCAGCTCACTTAAGTTGTTGAGCGGACTCGAAACAACAGTAAGGGCGCAACTAGCTACGAGTTGGTTCCTCCGCGCACAGGTTTTCCATACAAAGCACGGTCGTTCAAGGAAAATAACTTAAAAATTTAAAGGGAATCTAATTGCTCAAACTTTGGCAACTTATCTTTTTTGTTACTTGCTTCCCGGCAAGGCGAAACCTTCTTGAACGATGCCTGGTCCATACCGTATCTTCTCCCTTCCCCCCGGCAAACTTGTGCGTGAGGGAACCTTCTTTTCCTTGCGAAAAAGAAAGAGGACGAAATAACAGTATGGAGCCTTACGGGTTGTTGCTGCTTACAGGGGGTAAGTGCTGCACAAAATGTCAGATAACGCATGCAAAATTTAAAAAGCATGAAATCGACAAGGTGTGCTGAGCACATAATCTTTATGCACGGGATCTGCGCCCGGCTTTGTACAAAGGATTACATGCAACAGCGGCAAGACTTGTACAAAAGGTGGTTGCCGGAACGGGTTCCGGCAACCGCGCCCTACGGGTAAAACTTGCGAAGATGCTCAATATTCCAGGAGTTGCTCACTGGTACGCCATCTTCGGTCTCAAGGCGGACAACGCCAGGCCTAGTGACTCGTTTCACCCGGTAAGGGCCTTCCCACTTCGGCGTCAACTTGTTTGAATTCTTGGCAGATTGAACGCGCCGAAGAACAAGGTCGCCTTCCTCGAGACTTCTAGCGTTAACTTTGCGGCTATGGTAGCGGCGCAAAGCTTGCTGATAGCGAGCAGCTCGCACAGCAGCCTGAAGATGATCTTCCTCAAGGAGCAGCGTGTCGTCTTGTCGCAGCTGCTCTTGCTCGAGCTCATCGTAAGCAAGCACTCGAGGCGACCCGTATACGAGTTCTGTGGGGAGAATTGCCTTTGCTCCATAGACTAGAGCAAAGGGTGTCTGGCCAGTGGCTCGATTTAGCGTCGTCCTGATCGACCAAAGAACCACCAGCAGCTCCTCGATCCAGTTTCTTCCACACTTGTGCAGCCTGTCGAAAGTTCTGGTCTTGAGCCCGCGTAGCACTTCAGCATTTGCCCTCTCCTCTTGACCGTTGCTTCTCGGGTGAGCAACAGAAGCGAAGCAAACCTTGGCGCCAAGATCTTGAATGTACTGCATGAAGGTGCGGCTCGTAAATTGCGTACCGTTGTTGGTGATTATCCTGTTAGGGATCCCGAAACGGCAAACAATCAACTTGAAGAACTTGACTGCTGACTGTGCTGTCACCTTCCTCACTGGTTCCACTTCCGGCCACTTTGTGAACTTGTCGATCACAACGTACAAGTACTCAAAGCCCCCGACAGCTCGGGGAAAGGGACCGAGGATGTCGAGCCCCTAGACCGAAAATGGCCAGGATAAAGGGATCGTCTGGAGAGCTTGAGCTGGCTGGTGTATCTGCTTGGAATGAAACTGGCACGCTTCACACTTGGTTACTTGTGCAGTTGCATCCTGGAGGGCTGTCGGCCAGAAGAAACCTTGCCGGAATGCTTTTCCGACAAGGGCCCTTGCGCCAATGTGATGTCCACATATGCCTCCATGTATCTCTGCCAACAGCTTCTGTCCATCTTCCCGGTGAATGCACTTCAATTTCACACCGTTGAGTCTTCTTCTGTACAGTGTGCTGTCGACAAACTGGTACATACTTGACTGCCGGGCTACTCTTTCCGCTTCTTCTTGCTCTTCGGGAAGTTCTCCTGTCTGAAGGAAACGGACAATCTGCTGCGCCCATGTTGGAGCCTGTGGCTCGACAACAAGGACTAAAGGCACATCTACTGCTGCGGGAACATCCGCTTCTATGGCAAGAGCCTGCGGCTCTGCCGGAGCTTGACGTTCTCCGGCAAGCTTGCCGGAGCAAAACTTGTCGGGAGAGTCTGCTTTGACGGAACAAACCCTAGGGTTTGCCGGAGCAGACTGCTCCTCAGCACTCTTGGTGTTGATCTTGGGGACCTTTTTGATGGCGGCTTCGGGAAGCTCTGCCAGAAAATAGTCGCCAGAAATCAACTTCCTCTTTTTGCTCTGTCCAGTTGACGGTGTTACGGACGGCTGAGTCAATTTGAGCACAAAAATCCCTGGTTCCACAGGTAATTTAAGTGCAGCGCACTTTGACAGGCCATCAGCAGTCATTCTGAGCTCTTGGGACATGCTCCATCTGCAGGCCGTCAAAGTGCTCTTCTAGTTTTCTCACTTCGTCAACGTAGGCTTCCATCAAAGGACTCTGGTAATTCTTGTTCACTTGGCGGACGACAAGCTGCGAGTCACCCCTGACAATGAGCTTCTTAATCCCAAGGTCTGCCGCGATCCTGAGACCGGCAAGAAAGCCTTCATACTCTGCAGTATTGTTCGTCGCTTGCTCCTTCTCGAGGCCATGAGAAGGCCGAAAAGCAACTTCTGCACACCAGAGTACCTTGACCTAGCCCCCTGCAAAAGGGAATTGACAAAGTAAACCGGGCGCTGCACCATCTTCTTCTGTATCTCCTCTTGCATCTGCACAGATCCATGCTTGTCGGGACCAGAGCTTGTCGGGGAAGCCCCCTGCTTGTCGCTGGATGTGCTTGCCGCGGTTGCTGGCTCGTCATCTGCCTCCCTCTCCGCTACTAACGCAGCACTAACCACTTGATTGGTTGCCGCTATGTATAGCAGCAACTTCTCTTGCGGCTTAGGTGCGACAAGTGTTGGAGTGGAGGACAGGTATCTCTTCAAGTCCTGTAGTGCAGCCTCCGCTTCCAGAGTCCATTTCATTGGACCTGCCTTTTTCAAAATTTTGAAAAATGGCAGGGCGCGCTCAGCAGACCGAGAGATAAACCTGCTGAGAGCAGCCACGCAACCGGCAAGCTTCCGTACATCCTTGACGCGTTTTGGTGCTTCGATCTGCTCAATGGCCTTGATCTTGTCGGGATCAGCTTCGATTCCCCGCTGAGGCACAAAGAACCCGAGAAGCTTGCCGAAAGGGACTCCAAACACACACTTCTCGGGGTTGAGCTTGAGGTTGATCTTGCGCAGATTTGCATAAGTCTCTTCTAAATCTTGGATCAGAGTTGCCCTGTCCTTGCTCTTGACCACTATATCATCCATGTAAGCTTCTACATTTCCGTGTATCTGTGGCTTCAAAGCGGCATGGACTACTCTGGCAAATGTTGAACCAGCATTCTTTAAACCAAAAGGCATCCGTACGAAACAGTATGTGCCACATGGAGTAATGAATGCGGTTTTCTCCTCATCCTCCTCTGCCATGAAGATCTGATGGTATCCTGAATATGCATCATGAAATGAAAGAAAGTCACATCCGGCCGTGGAGTCAACAATCTGGTCAATGCGCGGCAAGGGAAATGGGTCTTTGGGACAAGCTTTATTAACATCAGTAAAGTCAATACAAAGCCTCCATTTTCCATTCGCCTTGCGCACGACTACAGGATTGGCCAGCCACGTGGGATGGAGCACTCCTCTGACAAGGCCTGCTGCTTCCAATTTCTTGATTTCTTCTGCTATGAACTCTTGGCGCTCCACTGCTTGCTTCCTGACCTTCTGCTTGACGGGCAGCGCATGAGGACAAACGACAAGATGGTGCTCAATTACTTTCCTGGGAACACCGGGGATGTCAGACGGTTGCCACGCAAACACGTCGACGTTCGCCCGCAGGAAAGCAATGAGCGCGCTTTCCTATTTAGGGTCAAGCGTGGCACTGATGGTGAAGGTACCACCAGTGCTGTCCTCCTTGGCGAACACCTTCTTAGTACGTGGTGGAGCTTCCATTGCCTTCTTACACTTGCCGGTGGAGCTCGATGGTGGTTCCTCGACGGTAGCGCAGCACTCCGAGGAGGTGCGCTTGCCGGAGTGGGCATCAGAGCTCTTGCCGGACTTGGTCTTCTTCTTCCCCCCGGGAGCTTCAGCGGCAAGTGTGTTGCGATCTGTGCGGCTGTTGCTTCCCGGTAGATCTTGTCGGCGCAATAAGAGCATCCTTCTTGTCGCCAGGGACAGAGATGACGCTTATCGGGCCTGGCATCTTGAGCAAGTTGTATGCATAGTGAGAGGCCGCCATGAACTTGGCGAGTGCTGGACGGCCTAGTATTCCATTATAAGGTAATGGAAAATCGGCAACGTCAAAAGTAACCCTCTCAGTTCTGAAGTTCATTTCGCTGCCAAATGTTACCGGCAACATGACCTTCCCCTTTGGCTTACTCCTTCCTGGGTTAATTCCTTGGAATGTACCGGTCTCTTCGAGCTCGCTGTCAGGGATCTGGAGTTTCTGGAGTATAGCGGAGGAGATCAGATTTAAGCCGGCCCCACCGTCAACTAACATCTTAGTGACCTTGAGGTTGCGTATAGTTGGTGAAACCAACAACGGCAAGCACCCGACCGTAGTTGTGCGATCAGGGTGGTCCTCAATGTCAAAGATGATAGGCGTGCTGGACCATTTCAGAAGCTTGCGCGATTCGACAGGTGGTTCTGCCGCATTAACTTCCCGCGCCCACTGTTTGAGCTGGCGGTGTGAAGTATGCAGAGAAGCACCGCCGTCAACGCACAAAACCTCTGTGGCTTTCTGGAACTCCTGCTCACTGGTCTCCGCATCATCCATGTCTTCGTCGTCGTCGTCTTCATCCTTGTCGCGGCCGCAGGGAGGTCTGTCTCCTTGCCGCTGCTTGGCCTTGCCGCGGCGTCCTCCCCGGCCAGCGCGCTTCTTGCCGGCCTCTCCACCGCCTCCTTGGGCTCTCTCCTTGTCGCGCCGCTCGTACTCAGCTTTTTGTTGCTGGACAAGCTGCTCGACCTTCTTGCAGCTCTGGAGATCATGGCCCTTAGTGCGGTGGATCTTGCAGTACTGCTTGTCGGAGCTGTCCTGCTTGTCGGCGGCCGCCACAGCTTGGCAGTTGGTGCACGCGGCAACTTCCTTGCCGGAGCTGCCAACTTTGGCTTGCTTGGCGCCACCGTCGTTGCCAGACTGCTCAACGACTAGTACCTCTTTGCCTTTCTTCTTCCTATTGCGCCTCTGGTTTTTCTTTGCCGGGGCAGCATCCTCGCTGTCAGATCCTCCTGCTCCAGTATTCTCTCCGGGGAGTTTCCTCCCTTCTTCAGCGCATGCACACTTGTCGGCTAGGGCGTATAGCTCACTGACGTCTCTGATCCTACTCATCGCCATCTCCTCCCGCATCATGCGGTTACGCACGTTCTGATGGAATGCGCTGATAACCGCGGCAGGGTGGATGTCTGGGATGTTGCGCTGCACACGGCTGAACCTCTGAATGTACTTGCGCAGGGGCTCTCCTTCTTTCTGGGCAAGCAGGTGAAGATAACTTTCCTGGCCATGAGGTTTGTGGCCGCCTGTAAAGGCGCCGACAAACTGATGGCAAAGGTCTGCCCAAGAGGATATGGAGTTGTCCGGCAAGTGCATGAGCCAGGACCTGACTTCGGGTTTGAGCACCAGCGGGAAGTAGTTGGCAAGGACCTTGTCGTCTCGCCCCCCGGAAGCTTGCACCGCAATGGTGTAGATGCTGAGGAACTCCGACGGGTGTGACTTGCCGTCGTACTTCTCCGGTACGTCTGGCTTGAAATGCTTCTGGCTGGGCCACTGGACTTGCCGTAGCTCACGGGTAAACGCAGGGCAACCTACCGCGTACGGCAAGTCGCCTGGTTCCCCTGGCGCATGCATATCGACAGAGGGCCCAGCGCGTAGGTCTGATTGACGCCGCGCTTCTCTTTGGCGCTCGATGCGTGTTCGAGCATCTTCTTGCTGTCGTTCATGAAGAACTTGGCGCTGATCGCGACGAGCTCGCAGATCTGATGATGCGGTGGAGTCGCTGTCGAGGTGGATCCGGCGAGTCGGCGATCTTGGACTTCGGGGCGGGGAGTGCGTAGTGGTTGTACCCCCGCCGGTCTTGTTGCCACCGGCTTGCGCCTGGCTGACTTGCCGCGGCAGCGAAGTACTTGGCTGCCGTGGACTGTCGCTGTTGGCGAAGCCGATAAGGCTCTGAATGGTGGCCCTCTAGTCGTCGATCTTGTCTGGCGCCGGAGGGTAATCTAGAAGCAGTTGGGCCCGCGCCAACGCTTCTGCCGGAGTGGTGGGCGGCGGCGGCGAACGGTGCGAGGAGCGAGATATGCTCGGACTTCTAACTGCGTTAGAAGGAGCAGTACCTCGTCCCGGCGACCGTGCCCCGCTCGCGCCAGCATGTTGGCGCGCATGCTGGTCTTGAGCACTCCGGGATCCACCAGCTTGATCTTGGCCCAGCAAACGTATGGTACCGTGAGTACCATAACGCTGCTGGTCCCGCGCCTCCTGAGATGGGCACGGTGCGTGTACGGACGCCGAGGTCTTGGAGTGCGCTCGGTCGTTGTGGGAGCCGACCGCACCGCCGATGTGCAGCGCCGTCTTGTCCTTGGACCTGGCAGCACCATGAGCCTCCTCGTGGGCGCCCGTTCTTCCGCCGGTGTCCACCCCACCATCCATCCGCTCCGGCGACGGTGGGTGTGGCGCGGATGGAGCAGCTGCCTCCGAAATCTTCTTCTTCGGTGGCATGTTGATGAAGATGATGAAGATTCGGCTCGTGCGAACGCCGGATCAGGTTCACACAGCCTCGACGCACCCCCTACCTGGCGCGCCAAAGATGTCGGGGGTGCTGATCCCACGGACACCTATGGGACCACGGCGGACCGAGGCCCCTTTCGGTTCGGCAAGGGGGCGGAGAGAGCACAAAGAGCAGATCGAGGCGAAGCGCACGAGCAACGCGATCAGTTTACCCAGGTTCGGGCCGCACGGATGCGTAAAACCCTACTCCTGCTTGCGGTTTGTATTGTGTTCTTGCTCGGGAGCGATGAATGCTACAGTACGCTCCAGTGCCTAGCGAGACCGAGCGTGAGAATGATCATCCGACCCCCTCTACGTTGCACATGGGCCTCCTTTTATATGTCTAAGGGGTCACCGACAGGTGGCAACGTAGATGAGGGTAAAAATGGAAAAGAAGTGGTGGTTGGCACCACCGTCTACTACAGTTGTATCATACCTAACCCTGACGGCAGGGGACAAAGGCATCAAATGCCTGTCTGTGTCGCCTAGACGGTGCAGAAAGGGACCGCTAGGGACGCCATTGCTTGCCACGATGGCGATCTTGTCATCGCCGCTTGCCACCGTGTACCTTTGGCTGCACAGCTTTCCGCCACGTGCGCTCTGGAAGGGTCCCAGGGCGACACGTTGGTGGATGTGCTGGAGCACAGGTACATAGTGGAGGCTTGCCGCGGCAAGTGCCTTGCCGCGGTTATTATCTTGTCGCGTCCAGGAGCTTGTCACTCACTGGATCTTGCCGGGACACATGGTGCGTTGCGGCAAGTTCCTTGATATGTCTTGGTTGGCCTCCCCGGCAAGCTCCTCTTGCCGGGGTCTTGTCTCCTTCCCGGCGAGCTCCTCTCGCCGGGGGTCTTGGATACTTTGTTCTTGAATGGCTCCAAAGGAACCACGGAGGATCTTGGCGGTCGCCCGGCAAGCCTTGCCGCGGGACGCTGCGACTGCCCGTGCACAAGTTCGGGATACTAAGGTACCCCTACTTTCGTACACCGACACATGGTGACATCTCTTTGCTTGTTTAACAACTCTAAAATTGTGTTTAAGGCAGAACAATACCAAACCTTATATATGCATATGGGGATTTACCGGAATTTGTTGTTCGTTGTTTTCGGCCTCATTTAACCTTGACTAGATAGGTAGTTTTCATTTGCTTCACCCTCTTGCCATGCTTAACAACATTTAATTTTTTTGGGTACATAACCGAGAGAGAACTAAATAATTGATGTGGTGTTCCGTCAATATGCAACAGAGTTGCATATTGAGCTCCACTTAATTTGTAGTGTTGTTTGTTGCACTTTGCCATGCCATGCTTCATTAAACCGGACATGCATCATACTTGATTATGCATCATGCCATGATTATGTGGTGGTTGTTTACTATGTTGTTTGCTTCTTTCCGGAGTTGTTTCTTTGGGTTGGTTCCGATAACGTCGTGTGTGTGAGGATCCGTTCGACTACGTCCGTTTGTCTTCTTCGTCGACTCGTTCTTCTTCCTTGCGGGATCTCTGGCAAGATGATCATACCCTTGAAATCACTTCTATCTTTGCTTGCTAGTTGCTCGCTCTTTTGCTATGCCTATGCTGCGATACCTACCACTTGCTTATCATGCCTCCTATATTGTTGAACCAAGCCTCTAACCCACCTTGTCCTAGCAAACCGTTGATTGGCCATGTTACCGCTTTCCTCAGCCCCTCTTATAGCGTTGTTAGTTGCAGGTGAAGATTGAAGTTTGTTCCTTGTTGGAACATGGAGATGTTTTTCCTTGTGGGAACATGTTTACTTGTTGGGATATCACAATATATCTTATTTAATTAATGCATCTATATACTTGGTAAAGGATGGAAGGCTCGGCCTTATGCCTGGTGTTTTGTTCCACTCTTGCCGCCCTAGTTTCCGTCATATCGGTGTTATGTTCCCGGATTTTGCGTTCCTTACGCGGTTGGGTTATAATGGGAACCCCTTGACAGTTCGCCTTGAGTAAAACTCCTCCAGCAATGCCCAACATTGGTTTTACCATTCGCCACCTAGCCTTTTCTTTTCCTTGGGTTCTGCAGACTCAAGGGTCATCATTATTTTAACCCCCCCGGGCCAGTGCTCCTCTGGGTGTTGGTCCAACCTGTCAGCTGCCGGTGGCCACCAGGGGCAACTCTGGGCTGGCCTACCCGTACCTAAGACAATCTGAGTGTGCCCTGAGAAAGATATATGTGCATCTCCTATCGGGATTTGTTGGCACATTTGGGCGGTGTTGCTGGTTTAGTTTTACCTTGTCAAAATGTCTTGTAACCGGGATTCCGAGTCTGATCGGGTCTTCCCGCTAGAAGGAATATCCTTCGTTGACCATGAGAGCTTGTCATGGGCTAAGTTGGGACACCCCTACAGGGATTTGAACTTTCGAAAGCCGTGCCCGCGGTTATGGGCAGATGGGAATTTGTTAATGTCCGGTTGTAGAAAACCTAAAGTTGACTTTAATTAAAATACATCAACCACGTGTGTAACCGTGATGGTCTCTTTCCGGCGGAGTCCGGGAAGTGAACATGGTGTTGGAGTTATGCTTGACGTAGGTCGTTCTAGGATCACTTCTTGATCATAGTTTCTCGACCGTGCTTTGCCTTCTCTTCTCGCTCTCATTTGTGTTTGTTAGCCACCATATATGCTAGTCGCTTGCTACAGCTCCACCTCATATCTTTACCTTACCTATAAGCTTAAATAGTCTTGATCGCGAGGGTGCGAGATTGCTGAGTCCCCGTGACTCAAAGATACTTCCAAACCAGTTTGCAGGTGCCGATGTTACCGAGCAGGTGACGCAACCAAGCTCAGGAGGAGCTCGATGAAGATCTTGTCCCTTGTGTTGTTTCATTCTAGTCGATCAGTAGTGGAGCCCAGTTGGGGCCGATCGGGGACCGTGTCGCATTTGGGGTTCTTCTTTTATTTTGGTTCCGTAGTCGGACCGTGATTGTTTTTGAATGTTTTAATGCTTTATTCATGTAATTGTGTGAAGTGGCGATTGTAAGCCAACTATGTATCTCTTTCCCTTATGTATTACATGGGTTGTGTGAAGATTACCTCACTTGCGACATTGCTTCCAATGTGGTTATGCCTCTAAGTCGTGCTTCGACACGTGGGAGATATAGCCGCATCGAGGGCGTGACAAGTTGGTAATCAGAGCCTTCCCCGACCATAGGAGCCCCCATTGCTTGATCGTTTTTAGCAGCCGAGTTTGAGTCTAGAAAAATGTTTTGAGTCATTTAGGAATGATATATCGGAGAGTTTAGGAATTCTTTTTACTCCCCAGTCTCCTCATCGCTCTGGTAAGGCATCCTGACATAGAGTTTTGACTCTTCTCTTCTAAAATTTCACTAAAAGTTTTTTTAGGATTCGTTCCGATGGTTTTGTGATGAGAACATTGTCTTGGTGCCTCCTGTCAAGGGTTTTGTGGCAGTGTCTCGGGGAGTTGAGCTCCGAGGTGTTGTCATCATAATTTTATCGTTGCAGTTCTGGAATAGCTAAGTTTAGTACGCCGACATCGAAAAATCTCTTTTATGAAGTTCGTTGGTGAGATAACCTCGACGCCACCCAGTACTGGGGCGGGAGTTCGGGAGTATCACCATAACTTGTATAACGGATGCTTTTCGAAGGTTGAGGTAGACGATTTCCGAAGGTTGCTTGGTTATGTGTTGAAGGATGGATACAGCTGGATGTAGGATTTGCTAGTTTTGGGTGAGATATTTATGCTTCCCCTGTATCCCCAACACCCGATTGCATAACCGGAAAATTTCGGGAGTTTATAAGTGGGAATTGAAGTAGCTCTTAGGATATCTTTCTGACAGATGTATGATATGAAATTGGGGTTTGACCTCTAGTGGTCCGCCTATTCACGGTCGATTTTACAGTGGTCTCATTGTGTCTTAAAGAGTCCTTGGCTATGCCGACTCGGGGACGCTTCGTATGTCATGTGCACTGCCTTGTACATGATGGTGCTGTACGATCGAGCCCGTGTAGGCCCCACCACGAAAACTTCGGACGAAATCTCTGTCATATGTTTGTTCCGGCTTATTCTGCAAGCCAATCCTTTGTTTTGTTTGGAGTTGTGGTATTCGAGTTGCTTCAGTGTCAAGTGTTGATTCCATACCTTCCCCAAATGGTGTTCTCATACTCCGATGTGAATACTAATCCTTCATGATAATCGAGATTGTCATGCCATTTTCTTTTCAACCGGCATGTTTCTCTTCAAGTGGATCCGATCACTTCAACACTTGCAAGATCAAGTATCAGTTCTTCTCAACGGTGTTTATTTCATCCGTCTCCAAGTTGCCTTTGTTTTCCCTCCCTCCCACCCTTGTTTCTTCAAGGAATCTGATGTCTTAATCAAGTATCCTTTTGTTCTTGTGAAGTCTCTCCATCCCTTTTCCGTTAAAGTTCTATCCGGTGATTCTCATGAAGATTCTAACGGAGCCTCAAGTTTATCATTCTTTGTTCTTTTATCTTTTCTGGTGGATCCAATTCTAGCTTTGTTGATCCTTTTCCTCGTTTCAAATACCTTCTCATGCCGGTGCACCTCTTAATCATCCACTTCTCACTATTCAATTGTTCCAGAGTGTTCAAGATATCTCGAAGATTCGTGTTGCCACTCTGTTTTTCGTTCCAGCTCTTTCGAGGATGTTATCTCATTCTAACCATTTTAATTCAACCGGTGCAATCTCTCTCTTTAAATCATTTCAATGGTGTATCTCTTCAGTGGGCCCTAACCCACATGTCTTTTTCCAGGATCTTACCTGACTCTTCTATTTTCCTGGAGCTATCCTAAATTCTTTTGAAGTTTGGACGTAAGTATGAATTATCATAAGTCTTATGTTTTCTCCAAGATCTGTCGAATTCTTTTCACCGTTGGCTAAATCTCTTTGCGTTTGATTATTCCGGAGTACCTCAATAATTCTTGGTAGTGTTTCTCATCATCATTCTCTGCATTTCAAGATCGAAGGAGAGTTTCTCCTTAATCTTGCTCCATTCTCTTCAAACATTCGTGGCTCTAGCTTCGTGTCATCCTCTCATAATTGTTTTTGATTGTGAAAATTCTTTTCACCTAACCGGAGCAATTCAAGATTCTTTTCAATTTGTGTCTCTGGAGCCCATCATTTCGGAAGATTTATTCATTCTCAGCTTTCTGTTATCTTTCTCCAAATCTTATCGGTGCATCGTTCAAATATTCTCTAATCAGTTCATGATCCCTTCGTTCTCATGTATCTAGATTCTCTCAAGCATCTTCATTCATTTGCAAATTCTTCCCGGTGATTCGTTATCTTTTATTCGTTCTTTTTCAATTCTTACGGTGGTTCGTTCAAGATTTCTTTTCCTTATCAATTTATTCATTATTTCAATTCTACCGGTGGTCCGTTGAAGACCTTCCCAAGTTTGACGCTATATCTCTCTTAATCTTTTCTACGGGAATAAGTAATATGTCAAATCCGTTGATTGTCATCAATTTAATTGGTGAAGGATAAGCATAATGTAATTCTTATTCTTGTTTCATCCAAGTGATTAATTCTTTATTCCGGAGGCTCATCAAAAATTCTTGATCTCAATTGTTCATCTTATCTTTTTCCCGGAGTTCCTACCTCTCGCAATTATATCACCACGGAGATCCATCTAAATCATTACAGGGTTTCACCTTGGGTTTCCAACCTATCTTTCTTTTCGTTATCCTTTTGTTACTGGAGTTCTTCATAGAGGTTCTACATAATGGTCCATCAAGGATTTAATTCCTTCTCCAACTTTTTCATCGAGATTCTTTCCTAAGAAGCTCAAGTTTTCTTCATCTTGCAGTCCGGAGTGCTATTCTTTCACGCATATCTTTTGAGGTGGTGTTATGTCTTTTTTGATAATTTCCCTTCGTGCTACGGGATTCACAAGTTATCGAAATGACATATATTAAATCCATCAATCTCGTCATTGGAGTTACCTTGGGTTATATTTCACCTAAAGCCTTCCCTAAGGACTGTTGTTATCTATGGTGCTTCAAATGATCCAATTTCTTCATTTATCCTTTCCGGTGCGATAAGCTTCTCGTCTCCTTGTTCTTATCAATCCAATTCTTTTTCCCGTGATTGGCAGGTTGTCACCTCATAATTTGAGATGTATTCCATAAGACCATATCAAGCTTATTCTTCTCATTGTTGGTTTTCCAACAATTCCGCTCGACCCGTCTTCTAAAGATGCCTTTTCAAGCTCATTTGTGACAGAAGTTGGCATTTTCTTCTCAATTCTCCTATGGCAATTATCTATCCCCTATTCTTCCGTTCTGGAGATGTTGTGATGTTGCTCTCTTCAACCCATCTTTTCGTTTTGACAGGATCGTGTTCTTTTCTTGGTTTGTCCATTTAACCGGAGTGTCGTGTCCTCTGCTCAAGTTCTTTTCATCGTATCAAGTCTTGTATCACTTTTCAACCGGAGTGCTATCCGAATTCGTTCTTCCTTGTTCCTCTTTTCTAACGGAGTGCTTCCAACTTCGTTTATCTCCATTGTTTTCTTTTCTCGAGATGGCTTAACCTCTTCAAGGTTCTTTGGTTTCACTCGTTTTTTCAAAGAAGCAACTTAATTTTACCTCTTCTCTTTCTCTTCCGTTGTCCCTCCGGTGCCATTCTAGATCTCGGGACGAGATCCTCTCATAGTGGTGGAGTGTTGTAACGCCCCGAGACCGATGTGCCAGGTGTCCTCCAGTTATTCGCTGTTGTGGCCTTGTCATTTGCTTGCGTGTTGCATCTTGCCATGTCATCATGTGCATTGTATCATCATGTTTTTTCAAAACTTGCATTAGTCCGGGTCTCCCAGTCCCGTCCGTTGTCCGTTCTGAGCCCAGACACACTTGCACGCGCCCACGGCATGTCCAAAATATTATTTTATAAGTGGCCGGAAAAGGTTCTCGGATTGGGTTGAAAGTTGGCGTGTGGTCTTATTATAGTGTAGATAGACCGCCTGTCAAGTTTCACCATATTCTGAGTTCGTTTAATAGCCCAACCGTTAAACTATAGCGGCATTATAGCCGGCCTTTTCGTCGGACGTTTTCGGTCTCCGGAAACTGTTGCCGGGCTTTCCCTCTCTTTCCTTCCTAGACCGTCTTCACTTTTCCTACCTACCGCCAGGCCCAACCAAACCCTCTCTGCTTAGTGCACCAAACCCCCTCGCGCGCGCGTCCGAAAATTGTCCCGGACCCGACCCGAGCAGTCGTCACCGTCGTGTCCGGAACATCCCCAAACATCTACAAAATATCTCCGTTTTCTTAATTGGACTTCCTAAACTATATTTTCTCGACCGCCCGATTACGATCGGATGGACCAAATTAGCCCCTACCCTAATCTTATTGCAATATAAGTTTGGACAACCCTAAAATCTAGGGACCTGTCCCATCCTCCCAGCCGCGCCGCCACTCCACAAAATCCCCATCGGGATCCATCCCTCCCCAACCATCGCTCGCCATCTACAGCCAACCAGTGCATCCCCACCTCTCCTCGATTCCAGCCACTTCCCTGCTCGATCCTGGAGGGGATCGAGGCCACCAGCAGCCACGAGCTCTCGAGCGAGACCGAGCTCCCCCATCTTTGTGCAGCGCCGACGACCACGAGCCAGCCTCGCCGGAGCCCAGCAGGAACTGCTCGTTGTCCCCCTCTCCTTCCTCCCGTTCTTCTTCTTCCTCTGCTCTAACCTCTCTCTTTTTCCCCGTGTTCCACTGCAGGAGCACGAGCTCCCTCCTCCTCATCCCTGTGCCCGCAGCAGCAGAGCAGGATCCGGCCCCGACGCCCCCATCCCCGTCCTCCTTGTTCGGTTCCTCGTCGGATCCGGCAGATCTTCGTCGTTGTAGCCCGCGCCAAGTCCGTCGCCCCGCCAAGCACCCCGCCCTTGCCTGCAGCTCCTCCGGGCCTCCCTTCTGCTGTAGCTCGTGCTCCGACGACCAGAGCCCATGTCCAGGCCGGCCCCGTCGCGTCACCTCTCCCGTCCCTTCCTTCTTATGGTTCCTTCCTTCCCCTCTCACGTTTCGCTGCTCTCTATTTTTCCTCGAAGAAGCACCACATCATGGCCGCGCCCCATCGAAGCTTGGAGCGCCAAGTCCGCCAGCCCGCCTCCGCTTCATTCTGGCAGGGAACGGGACCCCGGCGACCTCCTGCGACCGGATCCGGGTCCGCCTCCCTCCGCCCGTCGCACTCCTTCTCGTATCTCCTTCCTCCCTCTCTGCCACTTCTCTGAAGTTTTCCCTGCCATGGCTTGCAGTTGCGCCACCACCCTGCTCTATTCGTCGCCGCCTCCGCAAGCCGGCGAGGTCCTGCATTCCCAGCCTCATCCTGCCGGAGTCGCCCGAGCGCCGCCGCGCCACATCGTCCAAGGCCCGCCTCGCCAAGCCCCTGCATCGCACCGCTGCTCCCCTGCTGCTGTTCCCTTTCTTCAGAAACAAGCAAAACAGCTCGCCCGCCTCGCTCGATCGGTTGACGGCACCTCCACGCACCTGGGCCGCCTCCTCTTCCTTCGTTGACCGCGGCCCAGTCTCCACCAACCGACTGGGCCTGGCCCAGCTGGGTGAGCAGTCCCAGCCTCCCCTGTGCACCTCTGGGCCTGCCAGTTTTGGCCCATTTTATTTTTTCCTGGCCACTGCGATTTTGCTAATTATCCGGGGAACCCAGAGTTTACCTATTTTACAGAAAAACCCTCAGCATTGTTGCATTTAATAACTAATTAACCGTGCATCAGAATTAAACAAACTTAATATGAAACTTGCTCAGAATTTTGTGTAGATTAATAATATGCCACTTTCATCTATGTTTAAAATGTTTAAAAATGATGTTTGATTAAATTTGCTCCTATGCCATGTTAAAATGCTTTAATTCATAACTAAATAACCGTAACTCCGATTTTAATAAACTTTATATGTAAATGGGATGGAAAAATGCCTAGTTTAACATGGTGACATCTCTTTGCATGTTTAACAACTCTAAAATTGTTTTTAAGGCAGAACAATACCAAACCTTATATATGCATATGGGGATTTACCGGAATTTGTTGTTCGTTGTTTCCGGCCTCATTTAACCTTGACTAGATAGGTAGTTTTCATTTGCTTCACCCTCTTGCCATGCTTAACAACATTTAATTTTCTTGGGTACATAACCCAGAGAGAACTAAATAATTGATGTGGTGTTCCGTCAATATGCAACGGAGTTGCATGTTGAGCTCCACTTAATTTGTAGTGTTGTTTGTTGCACTTTGCCATGCCATGCTTCATTAAACCGGACATGCATCATACTTGATTGTGCATCATGCCATGATTATGTGGTGGTTGTTTACTATGTTGTTTGCTTCTTTCCGGTGTTGTTTCTTCGGGTTGGTTCCGATAACGTCGTGTGTGTGAGGATCCGTTCGACTACGTCCGTTTGTCTTCTTCATGGACTCGTTCTTCTTCCTTGCGGGATCTCTGGCAAGATGACCATACCCTTGAAATCACTTCTATCTTTGCTTGCTAGTTGCTCGCTCTTTTGTTATGCCTATGCTGCGATACCTACCACTTGCTTATCATGCCTCCTATATTGTTGAACCAAGCCTCTAACCCACCTTGTCCTAGCAAACCGTTGATTGGCCATGTTACCGCTTTGCTCAGCCCCTCTTATAGCGTTGTTAGTTGCAGGTGAAGATTGAAGTTTGTTCCTTGTTGGAACATGGAGATGTTGTTCCTTGTGGGAACATGTTTACTTGTTCGGATATCACAGTATATCTTATTTAATTAATGCATCTATATACTTGGTAAAGGGTGGAAGGCTCGGCCTTATGCCTGGTGTTTTGTTCCACTCTTGCCGCCCTAGTTTCCGTCATATTGGTGTTATGTTTCCGGATTTTGCGTTCCTTACGCGGTTGGGTTATAATGGGAACCCCTTGACAGTTCGCCTTGAGTAAAACTCCTCCAACAATGCCCAACATTGGTTTTACCATTCGCCACCTAGCCTTTTCTTTCCCTTGGGTTCTGCAGACTCAAGGGTCATCATTATTTTAACCCCCCGGGCCAGTGCTCCTCTGAGTGTTGGTCCAACCTGTCAGCTGCCGGTGGCCACCAGGGGCAACTCTGGGCTGGCCTACCCGTACCTAAGACAATCTGAGTGTGCCCTGAGAAAGATATATGTGCAGCTCCTATTGGGATTTGTCAGCACATTCGGGCGGTGTTGCTGGTTTAGTTTTACCTTGTCGAAATGTCTTGTAACCGAGATTCTGAGTCTGATCGGGTCTTCCCGCTAGAAGGAACATCCTTCGTTGACCGTGAGAGCTTGTCATGGGCTAAGTTGGGACACCCCTACAGGGATTTGAACTTTCGAAAGCCGTGCCCGCGGTTATGGGCCGATGGGAATTTGTTAACGTCCGGTTGTAGAAAACCTGAAGTTGACCTTAATTAAAATACATCAACCGCGTGTGTAACCGTGATGGTCTCTTTTCGGCGGAGTCCGGGAAGTGAACACGGTGTTGGAGTTATGCTTGACGTAGGTCGTTCTAGGATCACTTCTTGATCATAGTTTCTCGACCGTGCTTTGCCTTCTCTTCTTGCTCTCATTTGCGTTTGTTAGCCACCATATATGCTAGTCGCTTGCTGCAGCTCCACCTCATATCTTTACCTTACCTATAAGCTTAAATAGTCTTGATCGCGAGGGTGCGAGATTGCTGAGTCCCCGTGACTCACAGATACTTCCAAACCAGTTTGCAGGTGCCGATGTTACCGAGCAGGTGACGCAACCAAGCTCAGGAGGAGCTCGATGAAGATCTTATCCCTTGTGTTGTTTCGTTCTAGTCGATCAGTAGTGGAGCCCAGTTGGGGCCGATCGGGGGTCGTGTCGCATTTGGGGTTCTTCTTTTATTTTGGTTCCGTAGTCGGACCGTGATTGTTTTTGAATGTTGTAATGCTTTATTCATGTAATTGTGTGAAGTGGCGATTATAAGCCAACTATGTATCTCTTTCCCTTATGTATTACATGGGTTGTGTGAAGATTACCTCACTTGCGACATTGCTTTCAATGCGGTTATGCCTCTAAGTCGTGCTTCGACACGTGGGAGATATAGCCGCATCGAGGGCGTGACATGTAGCCACCAACATAGAAAACGTCCCTCCATAGGTATGGTTGATTAATGAAAAACTCATAATCACACCGCGAAAGGATTACCAAAACACCGCATTATTATAAATAAAAAGAAAGTGCACTTTATCATCTCCCTCACCCCGCCAAGCCAAATGCTCCATTTGTTTCTTTGACCAAGTTCACACCAAAAACATCAATATCCATAATACTAAAAAAATAAAATATGAAAATTTGTTCCATGCTTAATTCAATGATATCGACTTGATATTATGGACATTGATACATTTCTTTACAAATTTGATCAAACTTTAAATGTTTAACTTTTCAAAAACTAATACACATTATATTTTGAAACAGGGGAAGTAGTTCTTTTTAACCCAACAACATCAACGGTGCAGCAAAGCACGCCCAACCCTTCTAGTACTCCACTATAGTCTATCAAAAACCAGTTGTTGGTAACATCATGTGCAGTATAATAGACCATACTAGATGTATTAAATTAAATAATAAGAAAGTCGCTAAATACTTGTCACATGACCAACGCTTGATGACACGACCAAAAAAGTCGCAAAATTTCAAATTTATAATCAGGCTTAACTGGAAAGGGTCATAATTAATTTATACCTACTATTAAAGGGAATAGGTATTCTGGATTTGGTTTAGTCCTTTACGTTTGGTTTACATATGTTAAGCGATCTGGGCCAGTTACTTGTATGTTGATTGGTCTTTTATGGGCTTTCATAGAGACACCGCGAAAAATAATTGGGTCAAAATAAATCAACATTGTGGGAATTGAACACAAGACCTTCTGTCTATCTCTTAGATGTAACAACCAAAGACTTATGCACCTTTCATATATACTAATCCCAACTCACTCTAAATATACGAGTGGCAGTCATCATATTTATTTAAATTTTTTGCGAGAAAAGGAGTTGATATTAAAACAGCCAAATTACTGAAAGGTCTACACAAAAAAGGAAATTACAACCAAGTCCCTCTACAACCCGACTACGCCGGCGCCGTGGACGAGCCGGTGACGCGCTGCTCGCTGACGCCTTGGATCGAAGCAGCCCCCGGGTGAAACGGGAAGTCTCCGATCAACGGTCCCTGAGGACCTACACCCATGGCCGTCGTCGTCGTCGCACCACTCAACATCGCCTTCCTTCTCCAGATCTTCAACCACCGGAATCACCATCCCTCGATCTCCGGCACGGGGGAACCGTACACGGCCTCTCCACCAAGCAGTGAGCACGAAGAAAGGAGCTGGTCCACCACGGAGCTCCATCGGAACTTCGCCGTCGAAGGGGAGACCAAGACTTGCAAAAAGCCGATCCAGTCGCACCGCCGCCTCCATGACGCCACCGGCTGGCTCCCTAGGCACTCCTATACTATGTACACGCTGCAAATCGGGCCTCCCCATCCTCCCGTCGCCGGAGCGTCCGGCGGAGGGCGAGGAAGCCACCGATTCGGCAACGGCGAGGTGAAGAGCCCGGGGTTCACACAAATCGCCCTTCGTTTCTGTAGATGGGGAAGGGTGAGGTCCAAGGCTCATGTTTAGGGAGAGCTAATTAAGCGAATGAGCTAATAAAGGAAGGATTGTGGGCTTAAATATAATATTTAAACGAATGTGGCTAATTAAAGAAAGGATTATGGGTAAATCGGTGGAATAACTATTAGAAAGATTATGGTCTTAATAAATTCTACATGAAGAATTTGAGGTAAAAAGGTAGGATAATTAAAAGAAAGGATCTATAGGCCTTAATGTGTTGGGGCTACTAAATTAGAAAAGGAAGGATTTGATTCCCCACTAAAACGGGTAAGGACTTCATGGTAATTAATGAAAGGATCATACTTAAATGCCATTAAAAAGGATTGTATTTAAATGAAATCAGTGGGACATTACGCCCCGCAAAGAAAATATGAACACGACTAAATTGCGACGTAATTTTTTTATGTTCATTTTGTAAAAGGACGATGCTGCGTTGCAACATGTTCTTCATAATGAATCCGATGCTATGGGACATTATGCGTGTGCAAAACATCAATTTTCCTCGTTGCAACGCACGAGTATATATGCTAGTTAGTTTAATTGCAGAAATTCTCTATGAATTACAGAAAAAAACTAACCTAGCTGTCCATTGTTGCTTTCTGCCTCTGTTGTCCTGGGCTCCTGGCCCTACGTATGCAGGTTGGGCACTCGCCTCCACCATTCCGGTGAATGATGGCGGGCATGGCCAGGACCATTTGTCTAAGGCTGGTCATAGTGGAGAGTAACTTGTACTAGTGTCATGCGTATGACATCAGTCTAAGTTACTACATCTATAGTATAAAGTATCTTAGTAGTAATGTCATAGATTGTTTCAATTATTGCCTTATAGACTCATTTTACCCCAGGAAGCGTTATGTTACAGTAACATATTATGTTACTCCAAACATCTCTCTTCTTGTTAAATACTTGACACATAAGCAAAATTGTTTTGGGATGTGTTAAGTTGGTACCTAAGTTACCCCACTATGGCTAGCCTAAAGCTCCTGTGCTTTCGGTTCAGATTGTCACCGCCGCTCGCCGGAGGTGTGGCCTAACTGGTGCCGCGGCCACGCGCCATCTCTCCCCCCTCGCTGGTTGGGCACTCGCCGGCCGTCAGCGATCTGGAGCAGACGAACAACAGCGATCGAATCTGTCCCCCCGAAAATCGAATCAGCTTTTCAGCGAGAGCCAGACTACTGTGGCCCAAACAGGGAATGTGATGGGCCCCTGGCCTGCTGCTAGCTACGGTGCACAGGAACCTAAAGGCCCTAAAGAAAACTGGTCCAGTTAAAGTAAACGATTCTCCCTAACGATAACTGTTCTTTTTTTCAGCACTGATCCCCGTTGGCTATTCCGGCGATCTTACGCCACCGGAGCTCGCCGGATTCCAAGCATGCGCCGGCATCGAGCCCGGGCACGTGCCCAGGCGCAGCGGCGCGCGATAGCCACTCCCTGACGCGCGGCGCGGCGAGGAGGAGCGTTGACAAAGAAGCAGAATGGCCATGTGAGCAGAGTCAACGCAGGTGTGCCTTCCCTAGCCGCGGTGGTTCCTAGTTGCAACCCTACCCAGACCCAACCGAGGCCGACACGACACCCCGCCCTAGTAGCACCGAGAGGCGCCTCGATCTCGCGCATCCATGCGGGTGTGCCTTCCCCGGTGGCCACGACCCCCACCCTCACCCTCGTCCCCGGCCAGTGCGCCGGCCGACCATGGGAATAAACGGAACCTTCCGTTCGGCGACGCCCAACCCAATAGGGCCGACGCCTCAGCGGCCGGCCTATAAGATCCCACCTCCTCCACGGTCATGTAACTCCATCGATACTCGATAGGATCGTCATAGCTGGAGCCTAGAGAGATGATGCTCAATGGCGCCCTCTTCTTGCTCGTCTGCGCGGCCGCACGAGCTGCTGCTTCGGGCAGAGACGGTGAGAGCCTCCAAAGCTACCGCTATTCCTAGCATGGTTAATCAGTTAGGTTAGGTACATTGTCTTAGCATTGTCATGACACGCGATGCCATGCGAGCTGCAGGCCCGCTGCTGAACGGGAACTTCGAGTGCGCGCCCAACAGGTCCCAGATGAACGGCTCGAGGGTGATGGCGGCGAACGCGATCCCGTACTGGAAGGTCACCGGCTTCGTGGAGTACATCGAGTCCGGCGCGAGGCAGGGCGACATGGTCCTGACGGTGCCGGAAGGCCGGCACGCCGTGCAGCTGGGCACCGACTCCTCCATCCGGCAGCAGCTCAGCGTGACGCGCGGCAAGTACTACTCCATCACCTTCAGCGCCGCGCGCACCTGCGCCCAGTCCGAGAGGCTGAAGGTGTCGGTCGTCCCCGGCGACGACGTCGTGGCCGACGAGCTCCCCATCCAGACGGTGTACACCAGCAGCGGCTGGGACTCCTACTCCTGGGCCTTCAAGGCCAAGCAGGGCGTCGTGTCGTTCATCATCCACCACGGGGACGACCATGCGGAGGACCCCGCGTGCGGTCCCGTCATCGACTGCGTCGCCATTAGAGCGCTCAATCCTCCTCGAGCCACCCGCAGTGAGAACAAAGTTCCGATGATCTCGTCTGTGCTAGTAAACGATTCTTTGTGACGGAATTAACGTGATCTGTGCAGGCAACATGCTGATAAATGGGGACTTCGAGGAGGGGCCATACATCACCCCGGGCTCGCCGTGGGGGGTCCTGGTGCCGCCCATGGACGAAGACGACACCTCGCCGCTGCCGGGCTGGATGGTCATGTCCTACTCCAAGGTGGTCAAGTACATCGACTCGGCGCACTTCCGGGTGCCGCACGGCGCCCGCGCCGTGGAGCTGGTGGCCGGCGTGGAGGTCGCGCTGGTCCAGGAGGTGGCCACCGTCCCCGGCAGCTCGTGCAGGCTGCAGTTCTCGGTGGGCGACGCGGCCAACGGGTGCGTGGCGTCGCCCATGCGCGTGCAGGTGGCCACGGCGCGCGGGAGCAAGAGCGTGCCGTACAACTCGAAGGGCACGGGCGGGTACACGCGCGACGCCCTCGACTTCACGGCGGACGGCAACACCACGCGGGTGGTGTTCTACAGCTCGGGCTACCACACCACGTCCGACGGCAGCGGCACGCTCTGCGGGCCCGTCGTCGACGACGTCTCGCTCATCTGCGTTTCACGCCCGCATGCTCGCCGGTTGCTCCGCTGATGCGTTGCACGTGCTGCTAGAGTGTGATTTTTTCGGGAGAGCGGCTGCTGGGAAGTGGAAAATCACTCCTGTTCCTTCTTTTCGTAAGAAATAGTCGACCCTCCATGCGTTGTTTCGTAACAACAAACTACTCCATACTCATGGAGCATACAGAAAGCAGATCAAATCATCAGTTTAATTCACGAGCATGAACGTAACAAGCGGCTTCTAGGATGAATGTCTTTTATGCGAATCAATATGTGGTGGGATGGCTAGGTGGATAGTCGTATCTTAATCCATCAGGTTTCAAGTTGTGGTGCTCACGGGTTCAAGACCTGCCGGGCGGTCGGTTGTCAGTCCTCGGCTTTGCAGCTACGTCGCCGGGTGGTCGGTCGGCGGTGGCGGCGGTGTGAGGTCTCTTGGACAGTGACCCCAATTTCATGGAGGTGTGGAGATGGGCTACGCGTGGATGAAAATCTTGCACAACTTCTGCCTGGCCGGCGATGATGGCACCCTTGATGTCATTCTCTTCCTTGGAGGCATCGCTTAGCGTGTTCACCTTTCCTCTCGCTCTCTTGGAGTTGGTGGATGTCTCAAGGCGAAAGCCTTGATTCGGCTCTTCGATCGGCACAATGGCGCCGTCCTCGACGTCGCTCCTCTGTTGGGAGCATTGTGCTTGGAGACGCGTTGGCTCCTTCTTGCTCTCCTCCGGTGTTCGCCACTGTCCTCATTTGATCCGTCGTGGCGCTATGTACCCCCGTCATCGGTGTTTCCAAGATGGTGGCTTTCCGGAGCGGATCGTGCTTGCCATCCATCTGCCACTTTCTCTTAGGCGCTTAAGGTGGATGGTGCGTCGACAAGTGAAGTTCTGCTGCAGTTGGTGGTCTCGGAGATGCCCGGCGTCGGCCGAGACGCGGTTTGGTGTCTTTTTTGGATAGGCTCTTTGGTGTTGTAGCTCGCTTTGCCCGGTGTTTGTCCTTGGTCCAGCCGTGTGTGTTGTTCGTGCTACACTCGCTGTTTGCATCAAGTGGTAGCTTTCTTGTAACTTATATTCTGCCTTCTAAGCTATGGTATGCCTAGGCGTACTTTTGAAAAAAAGTCCTGATGCTCATATTTATTTCTGGATTTTCAGAGATGCACGTTCAGGGAGGAGACGTCTCCGTCGACTACGAGGCGCTTTTGGTGACTTCATCAATCTTAGGATGATACGTCGGCTCCGTCTTTTGGAAGTCCACATAGAGGTAAGGTGTGCGTGTGTGTGTTTATAGGATGAATGTATGCACATATATATGAGCGCATGTGACAAATGTATTTTTATTATACACTTCTTTCCCTATACAAATCACTCCACACCACTCGCGTTCCTTTCCTTATCACAGGGCAAAGTCTAGCATGAACATGGCAATAGGTACGCGCAACCCGTGAACCCGGTGGGTAAAAATCCTATTGGGATAAGGATTTGGAAAAATAAATATCCATATGTTTATAAATGGAAAAATATTGTGCCCATCGGTTAAGCCGGATATGGCACAGGGAGGCAATAGCCATACTGGCGTACCCGCATATACCCATTGTAACATCCTGAATTTTGAGTTTTTTTCTTTGCCTTTTCCCGATTCTTTCTTGAATTACCTTTCTTGGACTTACCAAACTAAAACACCTTGAAATTGGGCTAGCACCCAGCCAAAATTTTGTGAATTTTTGGTGTGACTCAAATGCAAAAACTCCTGAGAGGCTTGGGTGTTATTTTTGGTGGTTTTAGGACCTAAACAGATTATGTGAATTGATTGACAATTTTTAGAAGAGCCGAAGAGGTAGTTGTTTCACAACTCAAGTGCTTAGAGAGCATTTATTCTTTTCTGAAAAATAATAATCCTAAGAGAAAGCTTGGGAAAAGAATAGCCTAGTGAATAGGCGGATCACACCCGTGGCCATCCAGTACGCGGATGCCTTGGTGAGCATGGTCACGGCCACGTCCACTATTCATACCTGCGCCTACCGCCGTCGGGATACGCTCGGCCGACGCAGAGAGCTTGGCCAAATCCACCAGCACACACGACTCGGGCAAGGCTAGCGTAGGCCGAAGCAGTCTCTCTGGCTATCGGCGAGAACCACGGCAGCGTCGTTGCTTCTTGCGAGCTGCGTTGGAATTTCCCCGAAAAGAAAAGGAGATGCAGTATAATAGAGATAAATATTTTTATCAGTTAAGAATCAAGGTTATCAATCTAGTAAAAAAATCACACAAAGCCTAGTGAATAACACCTGCATATATAAAAGTAAATACTTGCATCCAAAGCAAACAAGAGGGTTCTCAACCCCCTTGGCGGTTACTTGCAAGATTAAATCTTATAGTGGTAGACAGATAGTTACAAAAATAAATTAGAAATGAAATTCAGTGGAGTATTTTTGTGTTTATATATGATAAAGTAGACCCTGAGGCCATAGTTTCACTAGAGGCTTCTCTCTCGGACATAGCATACGGTGGATGAACAAATTACTGTTGGTCAATTGGTAGAAAAATGCATAGATATGACGATATTTAAGGCAATGATCATGTATATATGCATCATGTCCGAGACAAGTAGACTAACTCTGGCCTGTATCTACTACTATAACTCCACCCATCGACCGCTATACATCATGCATATAGAGTATTAAGTTAATGAAAATAGAGTAACACCTTAAGCAAGATGACATGATGTAGACAAAGTAAACCCAATCAATATGAATAACCCCGTCATTTTATTCTTAATAGCAATAATACAAATACGTGTATTATCCTTTTCTGTCAGTGGGATAGAGCACCGCAAGATTAAACCACTACTGCAGGATGCTGCTAACGCGACACTACGATGAGAAACCCTTTGACGAAACTGTGTGCGATGCATTAATCGCAAACGGTGATGTAAAAAACCGTTAAAAAGGATGCAAAACGTTTGCGATGAATGATACATCAAACACGGTTCGAATTTTAGTTGCGTGTGCGACGCGGGGCATACGGTTGATCCATACGAACTGTTTGCGATGAGACAGAACAACAGAATGGACAGCCAGATCAAGGTGTGTGCGATATACGACATACAGTTCGCTCCGATGAACCGTTTGCGATGATCGAGGTGAACACAAACGATTCGGCGTAATAAGATGTGTGTGATACCCGACAAACATGTCAGTAATCAGAATTGTGTGCGATCATTATAGACAACCCATATGGTCTTTTTTTGGGTGATTGTGTGCTCGTCAGGGCACACAGTTCAACAAACCAATCTGTGAGCGATAATGTAGAAGATCTCTATCGAATACATATTACTAATCTTCTGCGATGAGATTGACAGGATAAATAGAGATAACAAATTAATATGAGCGAACGGAAACAGAGATATATACAATCTGCTTAATTTAGTCCTTCTTCTTCTTGTTGTTGTTGTTGTTGTTGTTGTTGTTGTTGTTGTTGTTGTTGTTGTTGTTGTTGTTGTTGGATGGCCCCACGACATCGTCTTGGTGCAGACGCTTCTTTCCGCTGAACGTTGGCTTTTCATCGTCGTTGCTGTCATCGTCGTTGCTGTCATCGTCGTCCTCCTCCTCGTTCGACCATTCCCCCTCATCATCATCGTCATCATCTTCTTCATCCTCCGACGGCTCCTCATCCGTCTAGTTGTCGTCTGACGACTCTGGAGGCGGTGTCCCTTCCATGATCCGGATATAATCGAGGTCTGGGCTCGACGCCGTACTCATGGAAGACAAGCGGGATGATTCCGATGTTGACCTATTATCGGGCGCCAGACTGCTGGCCGAACTGTCATCCTCGCTGTCGCTCGACATGGCTGCTTGATACGCCTCCAACGTATCTATAATTTTTTATTGTTCGATGCTATTATATTATCCATCTAGGATGTTTCATATGCTTTTATATGCTATTTTATATGATTTTTGGGACTAACCTATTAACCTAGAGCCCAGTGCCAGTTTCTGTTTTTCCTTATTTTTGAGTTTTACAGAAAAGGAATACCAAACGGAGTTCAATGGACGTGCCAATTTTTGACGATTTTTTATGGACCAAAAGAAGCCCCCGGAGTAAAACAGTTAGGCCAGAAGAGTCTCGGGCCGTCCACGAGGGTGGGAGGCGCGCCCTACCCCCCGGGCGCGCCGCCCTATCCCGTGGACGACTCGGGGACCCTCCTAACTTGTTCCCGACGCCAAAAATTCCTATAAATACAGAAACCTCCTGAAAATAACCTAGATTGGGAGTTCCGCCGCCGCAAGCCTCTGTAGCCACCTAAAACCAATCTAGACCCATTTTGGTACCCTGCCGGAGGGGGGAATCCATCTCCGGTGGCCTTCTTCATCATCCCAGCGCTCTCCATGAGGGGGAGGGAGTAGTTCTCCCTCGGGGCTGAGGGTATGTACCAGTAGCTATGTGTTTGATCTCTCTCTCTCTCTCTCCCGTGTTCTTGATTCAACACGATCTTTATGTATCGCGAGTGTTGGTGTCAAAACCGGCGGATCTCGGGTAGGGGGTCCCGAACTGTGCGTCTAAGGCGGATGGTAAAAGGAGGCAGGGGACACGATGTTTTACCCAGGTTCGGGCCCTCTTGATGGAGGTAAAACCCTACATCCTGCTTGATTTATTCTTAATGATATGAGTATTACAAGAGTTGATCTACCACGAGATCGGAGAGGCTAAACCCTAGAAGCTAGCCTATGGTATGATTGTATGTTGTCCTACGGACTAAAACCCTCCGGTTTATATAGACACCGGAGGGGGTTAGGGTTACACGAGGTCGGTTACAAAGGAGGAGATATCCATATCCGTACTGCCTAGCTTGCCTTCCACGCCAAGTAGAGTCCCATCCGAACACGAGACGAAGTCTTCAATCTTGTATCTTCATGGTCCAACAGTCCGGCCAAAGAATATAGTCCGGCTGTCCAGAGACCTCCTAATCCAGGACTCCCTCAGTAGCCCCTGAACCAGGCTTCAATGATGATGAGTCCGGCGCGCAGTATTGTCTTCGGCATTGCAAGGCGGGTTCCTCCTCCGGATACACCACAGAAGAGTTCGAATAAAAGGATAATGTCCGACCGTGCAAAATAAGTTCCACATACCACCGTAGAGAGAATAATATTTCCACAAATCTAATCTGCTGACACGTTTTGGCAACATGACATCATGCCATGGCTTGGTGATTGTTCGAACTGTTTTCCTTTAACTAGCCCCGCACATAACGCGAGGCAGTTTCTTGACACGTCTTGTCAAAGAAGAGATCGTGTCCCCCTTATTATGGGATTCTCATCAATACAGTCGTGGGTAACCCAACCGCGCCTAGGACTCCTAGATTTTAGGCAATTCCCAAACGGCCACGAGGAGGACGCTTGATATTCACCCTCTTTATAAAGGGTCAAGGCTTTTACTTTTTTCCTCCCGTGCTCAAGCGAATACTTCCCCCGCCTCGAGTTCTAACACCCAAAGCCCAGGTCAGGTGCTTCAGACCTTCAATCATGTCCGGATCCAGCCTCCAGGGCCAGTGGATGCCCTCCTCTGTCACAGAAGAGGATATCAAGAAGTTCAGGGAGGCAAGATACTTGACCGCCGAAGTCTCGCATCGGCTGCCTTCCCGAGGGCAGGTCGTCCCTACTCCTGAACCCAATGAAGACGTCGTGTTTATCTCCCACTTCCTCCGAGGACTAGGCCTCACTCTGGATCCCTTCGTAAGGGGTTTGATGTTCTATTACGGGCTTGATTTCCACGATCTAGCCCCGGATTCCTTTCTCCACATCTCGGCATTTATTGTCGTATGTGAGGCCTTCCTCCACATTACCCCTCACTTCGGCCAGTGGCTCAAGACCTTTGATGTGAAGCCGAAGACGGTTGAGGGGCAGCATGCAGCGTGCGGAGGGGCATTAATAAGCAAGATCGCTGGAGCTCCATGGCCAAAGGGTTCCTTTCCAGAGATGTCCGGATTATGGCAACAGGAGTGGTTCTACGTCACCGCTCCCAGAAGTGCCAAGCGGGTAGCTTCCCCCGCCTTTCGCTCGGGCCCTCCACCACAACTGATATCGTGGATCAGCAGGGGGCTGAGCTGGGGTCCAGCCAAGGATGTGCCCATACTGCAGAGCCGCATCCGAGATCTCTTCAAGGGAGATTTTAGTTTGGTTATGGTAGTGCAAGTCATCCTGGTTCATCGAGTCCAGCCTTGCAAATGCCGGCCCCTCCGCTTGTGGGAATTCAACCCAAAAGGACCGCGCGCTATTCAGAATTTCCTCGGCCTGACGCACGAGGAGATGTACAAGTCGTTCTTCGGACCCCAAATAGAGTGTCCGGACACCTCCGAGGACGTGGGCCTGAGCAGCAACCACACCGCGGCCCAAGTAAGTAATCCTCTAGCCGAACACACTGTCTTTCATTCATCATGACGTCATTCTGAAGAATCGCTTTTTGACCAGGACTGGATAACAAAGGCGAAGATGATCCAGTGTTCGCCCCCCTTCCCGAAGGCTTGGACAATCCGATGCTGGAAAAGATGCTCGAGCCAGCACCTTGCCCGGTGCCCTCAAAGGAAGATGAAGGGGGGAATAAAGAGGGCGAAAGCGGGCCTCCACCGCTACCTATTCCAACCGAGAGAACGAGCGCCTCCGTGAGGGAGGATAACCAAGGGGAAGAATCTGACGTTCCATCGCCCCGAGGGAGGAAGAGGACTACCTCTGAAGATCCGGAAACCAAGGTCTCAAAACGGGAGAAGAAAACTCCACGAGAGGGTCCTGCCTCGGGGGGTGATCTTGCCGCACAAAGTCCATGCGGGGATCAGCCCTCTAACGAGCTGTAAGTAATCAAAAAGTACTTAATAGCGAAGATATACTACCTTACTTCTGAGAAAAATAACCGAAGCATTTATCTTGCAGTTCGGATCTGAGCCCTTCTTAGTAGAGCTCGTCTTCAGGAAATCTTCTTCCGGAGATGATGGAGAGCGAAACGCCTCCCCCGGACTCCCCAGCTCAAGAAGCGGGCGACCTCGAAGTGTCGTCATGGAGGGTCACCCCGGATCTGGTGAGGCCTGAAGATAATCCTATGGTCGCCCGAAGTCCCCAGTATCCGGCTCTTGAAGAGAGCAACCAAAAGAATCCGACACCGTCTGGTATGCGGTCGGACGCACTAAGGGATCTGCTAGGGCAAGCCACTATCTCAGAAGGGCACCGTACATTGATGGGTACGATGATTGAAAGGATTTCGTCCGCCGAAAGCGGGTTGCATGAAGCCTTTATGAGTCTACTGACGGGCTTTGAGGTACGTGAAATGATATGCATTTGTGGTAGAACCGCACATTTTAGGTGTGCCCTGTGTAGATAGTAGCCCCTGAGACTCTGGTTGTCATCAAAAACGACGGCAAACAGAGGATCGTAGTCCCAGGTAATAACCAGACCACCTTTATGTGCAGGTGTCTGAAGCTTCAGTGGCTAGCCGAACTGATGGGGTTGCCGAACTAAAGCGGCGACTGGATGCGGCGGATGCCGATATCGAGCTTGTTAACAAGCGGCTTGACAAGGCACAGGGTAGGTGATGTTTATAGTGAATGTCACATAGTAAGAGCAGCGTGATGCCGGTATCTTTAATGTGTTGTGACTGCAGATGGAGCTGCCACCGTGGAGGCCCTGTGGGCGGAGCTTGTCCGAGCCAAGGAGCAAGCAAGGAGTAGTAATGCGGCCTCTTTGAAGGCGCTCGAAGAGTTGAGAGCCAAGAAGGCCGCGCATAGCGAGAGCAAAGAGAAAATGGCCAAAATGGCTGTGAAGTTAAAAGACACTGCCGACCGCTGCCAGTTTCTTGAAGAAGAAAGCCGGGCGAAGGCTACGGACCTCGAAAAGGCCACAATGGCGACCAAAGACACCCGCTCTGCAATGAGAGCAAAGAAGGAGGAACTGCGTGAAGCCGGTGATATTGTGGCTGGGAAGCCCTTTATGCTGCGGAGGAAGTTCGGCGATCCGCGGTATGCCCCTTTGGATCGGCTATGGAGTTCGGCCGACGCATATCTGGACTTGGCGGCGAGCGCTGTCGATGCGGCCGAATACTTCCGAGATCAAATAGATCGTGAAGTGGACAAGCTGTTCTGGTCGCAATTTAGCGTTCTAGAGTGTCCGCTTCCATTGACTGATCACCTTGCCGAATGGGCCGAACTCAATAGATTGTCCGGACTCGCCATGAGGTCTGTCGTGGATAATCTGTGGCCGAAAAGGCCAAAGCCGAACAGCTATTTTAGCTTGGTGCAGCAGTTCCTTGGTGCGGTGCCACACATTAATGCGATGAAGAGGTCGGCGTGCATAGAAGGCTCGCGGATGGCCCTTGCCCATGTCAAAACATACTAGGCGGAGATGGATGCCACCACTTTCGCGGCGCAGGGTTCGGCCATAGGCCGAGTGGCTGCCGAGCACTATTTTGAAGAAGTTCTTGAGGGCGCTCATTCGATAGAGGCCCAATGCTCGAAGAATGTTATGTTTGAGTGACATGTATTCCCATTGTAAAAGCAACATTTTATTGAATTTATCAAGGCTGCATTTATACTTCTGCCCGAAAGTATTGTGATGCCTCCTGTGCGGCCGTTTATGTATACATGTATATAACCTGAAAGATTGCAGTCCTCGGCTTCAGCCCCCACGCATATAATGCGGGGGTGTTCGCAGAAGATGCGTATTCACACTTAATCCAATGTCTTGGTCCTAATAAGGAGGTGATAGCGCAGCGAACTAGGCAACCAGACTATAATGTTTTAACACTTTCACTTAGCCATAGGAGTTTGACAGTGGGGCTACTATATAGCCCCTGGTGGCTCCGCACTCGTCCGGATTCGGGGTGCGTACATGCCTGGCCAGGAAACGGCCCTTCGTTAATGCGGAGGAATCCCGAAGATTCCAATAAGTCATCGAGTGGTTGATCAGTCTCACGCTATATCATGGCAGTTAGTTTTCGGCTTTCTCTACTGAGGTGCTCGTCCGGATGAACCAGGGCACAATAGCAGTAGTTCTCCTGGTGTCGCCTTAGCCGATAGAGCGGAACGTAAGGCAGCAAAACACAGGATCCGGGCAAACCCAACATTTGACCAAAGACATGATTCGGAGCTGATGCATATAAGGCCAAACTCGCGACACCGAACACTCCCTAAGGTATTCGGTCTTTATGGTGTAAACCGGGTCTAAACAGTACCCTTTGTAATAAGCCCCTGGTGTCCAGGTACGTGCATTATTCTGGTGTGGCCACATGCCAAGACGTCAGCATCCTTCTCGGTTGTACTGAGAATCCGAGGGATGTAAATCAACAAGAGACAGTAAAAAAGGTTTACGTAGGGTCTTAATCTACAAAGGATCCTTGGGACGGGTCCCTGCTGCACGTCTGCGTCTGTGTCTCCGTTGTGCCGTATCCTGGACGGGTACAGCACGATGATCATCTGAAAAAGAGAGGAACTTAATTGAAAAGTTGCCGTGCAAAAGTTAAGTTATACCAAATAAACAATATATAGTTGAAAATGAGTAAAGGTGAGCCTTATTGCCACTTTTGCGCGTGCATTGAGCCCCTTGTATTGTAATAGGGGTATAGCCATCAAACCTGTATTAATTACATATAGCTGAGCCGGACTCGTCTAGCCGTGTCCGTGGTCTTAACGACCTGTCAAATGCTTGAGTTGGTGAGGCCGTTTAGTGTGCGGCGGCCAAGGCGGCCGCACCGTCTTCGGCACGCAAGGAGCGCTCAATATTTCCATTTACTGTAATGATGCCGTGTGGACCGGGCATCTTGAGCTTGAGGGAAGCGTAATGCGGTATTGCGTTAAAGCGAGCGAAAGCTTCGCGTCCGAGTAGTGCTTGATAGCAACTTTGGAACGGAGCGACGTGGAAAGTTAAATTTTCGCTGCGGAAGTTATCAGGGAAGCCGAATATAACCTCTAGTAGCAGGGAGCCCCTGCAGTGAGCCTCCGGGCCTGGCGTTACTCTTTTAAAGGTAGCATTGCTGCGGCAAATTTTTGTTGGGTCTATCCCCATTTTGCGGACTGTGTCCTGATATATCAGATTTAAACTGTTGTCGCCGTCCATCAGGACTCGGGTGAAGTGGTATCCGTCAATTATTGGATCTAATACCAAGGCAGCCCATCCTGCACGCCGGATACTTGCCGAGTAATCCCGATGGTCGAAGGTGATCGGTTGGGACGACCAGTGGCGGAGCTCCGCGGTGATAGGCCCTGTGGCATGTTCCTCTAAAGGTGCCACTTTGTTTCTCCCTTTTATCACGTGTAACACGTTGACTGTTTTGACTTCTGGTGGGAATTTCTTCTGTTCCCCTGTGCTTTGCTTGCGAGGCTCATCCTCGTCTTCACTTGGTGTATCCTGCCCCTTGTGTTCAGCGTTGAGCTTGCCGGACTGTTTGAAGACCCAACATTCTCTGTGGGTATGATTTGCAGGTTTATCCGGGGTGCTATGGATCTGACATATTTGGTCCAGAATTTTGTTTAGGCTAGACAATTTGTCTCTGTTGCCTTTGGAGGGCGGCTTCTGCTGCCCTGGCCGAGAGCTTCTAAATCCGGCGTTTACCGCCGTGCTCTTCGGGCTGTCTTCTTTATTTTGGCGCTTATTCTTGCTCCGTCGTGATTTCCCATTTCCATCCCTGACTTCGGATGTACTTGGGTCGCTGGTGCTGCATTGGGCTAACCAGCTGTCCTCGCCCGTGCAAAAACGGCTCATGAGGCTTGTTAATGCTGCCATTGTTCTCGGCTTTTCTTGACCGAGGTGTCTGGCAAGCCATTCGTCTCGAACGCTATGCTTGAAGGCTGCTAAGACTTCGGCATCCGGACAGTCAACTATTTGGTTCTTTTTAGTGAGGAACCTGTTCCAAAGTTTTCAGGCTGACTCACTGGGCTGTTGAGTTATATGACTTAAATCGTCTGCATCCGGTGGTCGGACATATGTCCCTTGAAAATTTGCCTGAAAGGCGTCTTCGAGCTCTTCCCAGCTTCCGATGGAGTTTTTGGGGAGGCTTTTAAGCCAGTGCCGAGCTTGCCCTTTGAGCTTGAGGGGTAAGTACTTGATGGCGTGGAGATCATCTCCTTGAGCCATATGAATGTGGAGGATGTAGTCCTCAATCCAGACCCCGGGGTCTATTGTTCCGTCGTACGCCTCTATGTTTACGGGTTTGAATCCCTCTGGAAATTCATGGTCCAGCACCTCGTCGGCGAAACATAGAGGGTGTGCGACACCCCTATATTTGGGCGTACCGTGGTGTTCGGATGTTTGTTGTGTTGCATTGTATGTTGGAGCGCGTCTGCGTGGTCCATAGATGGATCTGGTTGCGTTGTCCTTTTGATGCGAGCCCTTACGCGGATCGCATACTGGTTTATGTGTGGCGTCGTTTGCCGCTTTATGTTGGCTATGAGGTCGTCTATCCGACCGGATGGCCGTTTTATTTTTTAATTGTGGAGGATCTAAGGCCTCCTCATCAAATTCAGGTAGCAACTTTCACTTCGGATAGCTCTTGGTGTGGCGATTACTGCCATACTTCACTGTAGTGTTGAGTACTTCACTTCATTTGATTTTGAGTGTGTCTTGTGCAGCCTTGAGTCTTTGCTTCTATTTTTTCAGACTCCTCGCCGTGGCAACAAGCCTTTGGTGGGCATTATGTTGCTCCTGGCGCTTGTCCGGTGTGATGTCGTCCGGACTGTTATCTTCGACGAAGTCGGGTTGTTCGGTTTGATTCCCCGTGTTGCCCTGGTCTGGCGATGGTGCACCCTGCTCTATCTCTGGGTCTATATGATTGTTATTTCTGCCGAGGCGGGATTTGGAGCGGCGTTTGAAGGAAATATGCCCTAGAGGCAATAATAAAGTTATTATTTATTTCCTTATTTCATGATAAATGTTTATTATTCATGCTAGAATTGTATTAACCGGAAACATAATACATGTGTGAATACATAGACAAACAAAGTGTCACTAGTATGCCTCTACTTGACTAGCTCGTTAATCAAAGATGGTTATGTTTCCTAACCATGGACAAAGAGTTGTTATTTGATTAACGGAATCACATCATTAGATGAATGATCTGATTGACATGACCCATTCCATTAGCTTAGCACCCGATCGTTTAGTATGTTGCTATTGCTTTCTTCATGACTTATACATGTTCCTATGACTATGAGATTATGCAACTCCCATTTGCCGGAGGAACACTTTGTGTGCTACCAAACGTCACAACGTAACTGGGTGATTATAAAGGAGCTCTACAGGTGTCTCCAAAGGTACATGTTGGGTTGGCGTATTTCGAGATTAGGATTTGTCACTCCGATTGTCGGAGAGGTATCTCTAGGCCCTCTCGGTAATGCACATCACTTAAGCCTTGCAAGCAATGCAACTAATGAGTTAGTTGTGAGACGATGTATTACAGAACGAGTAAAGAGACTTGCCGGTAACGAGATTGAACTAGGTATTGGATACCGACGATCGAATCTCGGGCAAGTAACATACCGATGACAAAGGGAAAAACGTATGTTGTTATGCGGTCTGACCAATAAAGATCTTCGTAGAATATGTAGGAGCCAATATGGGCATCCAGGTCCCGCTATTGGTTATTGACCAGAGACATGTCTCGGTCATGTCTACATTGTTCTCGAACCCGTAGGGTCCACACGCTTAAGGTTTCGATGACAGTTATATTATGAGTTTATGAGTTTTGATGTACCGAAGGAGTTCGGAGTCCCGGATGAGATCGGGGACATGACAAGGAGTCTCGAAATGGTCGAGACGTAAATATCGATATATTGGACGACTATATTCGGACATTGGAAAGGTTCCGAATGATTCGGGTATTTTTCGGAGTACCGGGTAGTTACGGGAGAAGCAATGGGCCTTGATGGGCTTTAGTGGGAAGAGGAAAAAGGGCCAAGGGGCTGCTGCGCCCCCCTCCCCTCTGGTCCGAATTGGACTAGGGAAAAGGGGGCCGGCCACCTTTCCTTCTCCTTCACTTCCTTCTCCCTTCCTCCCCTCTTGGTGGACTCCTACTAGGACTTGGAGTCCTAGTAGGACTCCACATCCTGGCCGCACCAATTGCCTTGGCCGGCCTCCTCCTCCTCCATCCTTTATATACTGAGGCAAGGGGCACCCCAGGAACAGAAGTTGATCCACGTGATCATATTCTTAACCGTGTGCGCCGCCCCCTGCCACCATAGTCCTCGATAATATTGTAGCAGTGCTTAGGCGAAGCCCTGCGACAGTAGTACATCAAGATCGTCACCACGCCGTCGTGCTGACGGAACTCTTCCCCGACACTTTGCTGGATCGGAGTCCGGGGATCATCATCGAGCTGAACGTGTGCTAGAACTCGGAGGTGTCGTAGTTTCGGTGCTTGATCGGTCGGGCCGTGAAGATGTACGACTACATCAACCGCGTTGTCATAACACTTCCGCTATCGATCTACAAGGGTACGTAGATCACACTCTCCCCTCTCGTTGCTATGCATCACCATGATCTTGCGTGTGCGTAGGAAAATTTTGAAATTACTACGTTCCCCAACATTGGCATCCGAGCCTAGGTTTTATGTGTTGATGTTATATGCACGAGTAGAACACAAGTGAGTTGTGGGCGATATAAGTCATACTGCTTACCAGCATGTCATACTTTGGTTCGGCGGTATTGTTGGATGAAGCGGCCCGGACCGACATTACGCGTACGCTTACGCGAGACCGGTTCTCCCGACGTGCTTTGCACATAGGTGGCTTGCGGGTGACAGTTTCTCCAACTTTAGTTGAACCGAGTGTGGCTACGCCCGGTCCTTGCGAAGGTTAAAACAACACCAACTTGACAAACTATCGTTGTGGTTTTGATGCGTAGGTAAGATTGGTTCTTGCTTAAGCCCGTAGCAGCCACGTAAAACTTGCAACAACAAAGTAGAGGACGTCTAACTTGTTTTTGCAGGGCATGTTGTGATGTGATATGGTCAAGACATGATGCTAAATTTTATTGTATGAGATGATCATGTTTTGTAACCGAGTTATCGGCAACTGGCAGGAGCCATATGGTTGTCGCTTTATTGTATGCAATGCAATCGCGCTGTAATGCTTTACTTTATCACTAAGCGGTAGCGATAGTCGTGGAAGCATAAGATTGGCGAGACGACAACGATGCTACGATGGAGATCAAGGTGTCGCGCCGGTGACGATGGTGATCATGACGGTGCTTTGGAGATGGAGATCACAAGCACAAGATGATGATGGCCATATCATATCACTTATATTGATTGCATATGATGTTTATCTTTTATGCATCTTATCTTGCTTTGATTGATGGTAGCATTATAAGATGATCTCTCACTAAATTATCAAGATAAAAGTGTTCTCCCTGAGTATGCACCGTTGCCAAAGTTCGTCGTGCCCAGACACCACTTGATGATCGGGTGTGATAAGCTCTACGTCCATCTACAACGGGTGCAAGCCAGTTTTGCACACGCAGAATACTCAGGTTAAACTTGACGAGCCTAGCATATGCAGATATGGCCTCGGAACACTGAGACCGAAAGGTCGAGCGTGAATCATATAGTAGATATGATCAACATATTGATGTTCACCATTGAAAACTACTCCATCTCACGTGATGATCGGACATGGTTTAGTTGATTTGGATCACGTGATCACTTAGATGATTAGAGGGATGTCTATCTAAGTGGGAGTTCTTAAGTAATATGATTAATTGAACTTAAATTTATCATGAACTTAGTCCTGGTAGTATTAGCATATCTATGTTGTAGATCAATAGCTCGCGTTGTTGCTTCCCTATGTTTGTTTTGATATGTTCCTAGAGAAAAACTATGTTGAAAGATGTTAGTAGCAATGATGTGGATTGGATCCGTGATCTGAGGTTTATCCTCATTGCTGCACAGAAAAATTATGTCCTTGATGCACCGCTAGGTGACAGATCTATTGCAGGAGCAGATGAAGACGTTATGAACATTTTGCTAGCTCAATATGATGACTACTTGATAGTTTAGTGCACCATGCTTAATGGCTTAGAATCGGGACTTCAAAGACGTTTTGAACGTCATGGACCATATGAGATGTTCCAGGAGTTGAAGTTAATATTTCAAGCAAATACCCGAGTTGAGAGATATGAAGTCTCCAACAAGTTCTATAGCTAAAAGATGGAGGAGAATCGCTCAACTAGTGAGCATGTGCTCAGATTGTCTGGGTACTACAATCGCTTGAATCAAGTGGGAGTTAATCTTCTAGATAAGATAGTGATTGACAGAATTCTCTAGTCACCATCACCAAGATAGTAGAACTTTGTGATGAACTATAATATGCAAGGGATAACGGAAACAACTCCCAAGCTCTTCGTGATGCTAAAATCAACGAAGGTAGAAATCAAGAAAAACATCAAGTGTTGATGGTTGACAAAACCACTAGTTTCAAGAAAAGGGCAAAGGGAAGAAGGGGAACTTCAAGAAGAACGGCAAGCAAGTTGTTGCTCAAGTGAAGAAGCCCAAGTCTGATCCTAAGCCTGAACTAAGTGCTTCTACTGCAAAGGGACTGGTCAGTGGAAGCAGAACTACCCCAAGTGATTGGCGGATAAAAAGGATGGCAAAGTGAACATAAGTATATTTGATATACATGTTATTGATGTGTACTTTACTAGTGTTTATAGCAACCCCTCAGTATTTGATACTAGTTCAGTTGCTAAGATTAGTAACTCGAAACGGGAGTTGCAGAATAAACAGAGACTAGTTAAGGGTGAAGTAACGATGTGTGTTGGAATTGGTTCCAAAATTGATATGATCATCATCGCACACTCCCTATACTTTCGGGATTAGTGTTGAACATAAATAAGTGTTATTTGGTGTTTGCGTTGAGCATGAATATGATTTGATCATGTTTATTGTAATACGGTTATTCATTTAAGTAAAAGAATAAATTGTTGTTCTGTTTACATGAATAAAACCTTATATGGTTACACACCCAATGAAAATGGTTCATTGGATCTTGATCGTAGTGATACACATATTCATAATATTGAAACCAAAAGATGCAAAGTTAATAATGATAGTGCAACTTATTTGTGGCACCGCCGTTTAGGTCATATTGGTGTAAAGCGCATGAAGAAACTCCATGCTGATGGGCTTTTGGAATCACTTGATTATGAATCACTTGATGCTTGCGAACCATGCCTCATGGGCAGGATGACTAAGACTCCGTTCTCCGGAACAATAGAGCAAGCAACTAACTTATTGGAAATAATACATACTGATGTATGCGATCCGATGAGTGTTGAGGCTCGCGGCAAGTATCATTATTTTCTGACCTTCATAGATGATTTGAGCAGATATGGGTATATCTACTTGATGAAACACAAGTCTGAAACATTTGAAAAGTTCAAAGAATTTCAGAGTGAAGTGGAGAATCATCGTAACAAGAAAATAAAAGTTTCTACGATATGATCGTAGAGGTAAAATATTTGAGTTACGAGTTTGGCCTTTAGTTAAAACAATGTGAAATAGTTTCACTACTCACGCCACCTGGAACACCACAGTGTAATGGTGTGCCGAACATCGTAACCGTACTTTATTAGATATGGTGCAATCTATGATGTCTCTTGCCGATTTACCACTATCGTTTTGGGGTTATGCATTAGAGACAACTGCATTCACGTTAAATAGGGCACCATCTAAATCCGTTGAGACGACACTATATGAACTATGGTTTAGCAAGAAACCAAAGTTGTCGTTTCTTAAAAGTTTGGGGTTGTGATGCTTATGTGAAAAAGTTTCGTCCTGATCAGCTCAAACCCAAATCGGAAAAGTGTGTCTTCATAGGATACCCAAAAGTTACTGTTGGGTACATCTTCTATCACAGATCCGAAGGCAAGACTTTTCTTGCTAAATTCGGAAACTTTCTGGAGAAGGAGTTTCTCTCGAAAGAAGTGAGTGGGAGGAAAGTAGAACTTGATGAGGTAACTGTACCTCCTCCCTTATTGGAAAGTAGTACATCACAGAAACCGGTTTCTGTGACACCTACACCAATTAGTGAGGAAGCTAATGATGATGATCATGAAACTTCAGATCAAGTTACTACCGAATCTCGTAGGTAAACTAGAGTGAGATCCGCACCAGAGTGGTACGGTAATCCTGTTCTGGAAGTCATGTTACTAGACCATGACGAACTTGCGAACTATGAGGAAGCGATGATGAGCCCAGATTCCGCAAAATGGTTTGAGGCCATGAAATCTGAGATATGATCCATGTATGAGAACAAAGTATGGACTTTGATGGATTTGCCCGATGATCGGCAAGCCATAGAAAATAAATGGATCTTCAAGAGGAAGACGGACGCTGATAGTAGTGTTACTATCTACAAAGCTAGAATTGTCGCAAAAGGTTTTTGACAAGTTCAAGGTGTTGACTACGATGAGAGTTTCTCACTCGTATCTATGCTTAAGTCTGTTCGAATCATGTTAGCAATTGCCACATTTTATGAAATCTAGCAAATGGATAAACAAAACTGCATTCCTTAATGGATTTATTAAAGAAGAGTTGTATACGATGCAACTAGAAGGTTTTGTCGATCCTAAAGGTGTTAACAAATTATGCAAGCTCCAGCAATCCATCTATGGACTGGTACAAGCATCTCGGAGTTGGAATATACGCTTTGATGAGTTGATCAAAGCATATAGTTTTATACAGACTTGCGGTGAAGCCTGTATTTACAAGAAAGTGAGTGGGAGCACTATAACATTTCTGATAAGTATATGTGAATGACATATTGTTGATAGGAAATAATGTAGAATTATTCTGTAAAGCATAAAGGAGTGTTTGAAAGGGGTTTTTTCAAAGAAAGACTTCGGTGAAGCTGCTTACATATTGAGCTTCAAGATCTATAGAAATAGATCAAGACGCTTGATAAGTTTTTTCAATGAGTACATACCTTGACAAGATTTTTGAAGTAGTTCAAAATGGAGCAGTCAAAGAAAGAGTTCTTGCCTGTATTACAAGGTGTGAAGTTGAGTAAGACTCAAAGCCCGACCACGGCAGAAGATAGAAAGAGAATGAAAGTCATTCCCTATGCCTTGGCCATAGGTTCTATAAAGTATGTCATGCTGTATACCAGATCTATTGTATACCCTGCACTGATTTGGCAAGGGAGTACAATAGTGATCTAGGAGTAGATCACTGGACAACAGTCAGAATTATCCTTAGTGAAATAAGGATATGTTTCTCGATTATGGACGTGACAAAAAGGTTCATCGTAAAGGGTTACGTCGATGCAAGTTTTTGACACTGATCCAGATGATTCTAAGTCTCAATCTGGATACATATTGAAAGTGGGAGCAATTAGCTAGAGTAGCTCCGTGCAGAGCATTGTAGACATATAATTTTGCAAAATACATACAGATCTGAATTTGGCAGGCCTATTGACTAAAATTCTCTCACAAGCAAAACATGATCACTCTTTGGGTGTTAATCACATAGCGATGTGAACTAGATTATTGAATCTAGTAAACCCTTTGGGTGTTAGTCACATGGAGATGTGAACCAATCACATAAAGATGTGAACTATTGGTGTTAATCACATAGCGATGTCAACTAGATTATTGACTCTAGTGCAAGTGGGAGACTGAAGGAAATATGCCCTAGAGGCAATAATAAAGTTATTATTTATTTCCTTATTTCATGATAAATGTCTATTATTCATGCTAGAATTGTATTAACCGGAAACATAATACATGTGTGAATACATAGACAAACAAAGTGTCACTAGTATGCCTCTACTTGACTAGCTCGTTAATCAAAGATGGTTATGTTTCCTAACCATGGACAAAGAGTTGTTATTTGATTAACGGGATCACATCATTAGATGAATGATCTGATTGACATGACCCATTCCATTAGCTTAGCACCTGATCGTTTAGTATGTTGCTATTGCTTTCTTCATGACTTATACATGTTCCTATGACTATGAGATTATGCAACTCCCGTTTGCCGGAGGAACACTTTGTGTGCTACCAAACGTCACAACATAACTGGGTGATTATAAAGGAGCTCTACAGGTTTCTCCAAAGGTACATGTTGGGTTGGCGTATTTCGAGATTAGGATTTGTCAATCCGATTGTCGGAGAGGTATCTCTGGGCCCTCTCGGTAATGCACATCACTTAAGCCTTGCAAGCAATGCAACTAATGAGTTAGTTGTGAGATGATGTATTACAGAACGAGTAAAGAGACTTGCCGGTAACGAGATTGAACTAGGTATTGAATACCGACGATCGAATCTCGGGCAAGTAACATACCGATGACAAAGGGAACAACGTATGTTGTTATGCGGTCTGACCGATAAAGATCTTCGTAGAATATGTAGGAGCCAATATGGGCATCCAGGTCCCGCTATTGGTTATTGACCGGAGACATGGCTCGGTCATGTCTACATTGTTCTCGAACCCGTAGGGTCCGCACGCTTAAGGTTTCGATGACAGTTATATTATGAGTTTATGAGTTTTGATGTACCGAAGGAGTTCGGAGTCCCGGATGAGATCGGGGACATGACGAGGAGTCTCAAAATGGTCGAGACGTAAAGATCGATATATTGGACGACTATATTCGGACATCGGAAAGGTTCCGAATGATTCGGGTATTTTTCGGAGTACCGGGTAGTTACGGGAGAAGCAATGGGCCTTGATGGGCTTTAGTGGGAAGAGGAAAAAGGGCCAAGGGGCTGCTGCGCCCCCCTCCCCTCTGGTCCGAATTGGACTAGGGAAAAGGGGGCCGGCCACCTTTCCTTCTCCTTCACTTCCTTCTCCCTTCCTCCCCTCTTGGTGGACTCCTACTAGGACTTGGAGTCCTAGTAGGACTCCACATCCTGGCCGCACCAATTGCCTTGGCCGGCCTCCTCCTCCTCCATCCTTTATATACTGAGGCAAGGGGCACCCCAGGAACAGAAGTTGATCCACGTGATCATATTCTTAGCCGTGTGCGCCGCCCCCTGCCACCATAGTCCTCGATAATATTGTAGCAGTGCTTAGGCGAAGCCCTGCGACAGTAGTACATCAAGATCGTCACCACGCCGTCGTGCTGACGGAACTCTTCCCCGACACTTTGCTGGATCGGAGTGCGGGGATCGTCATCGAGCTGAACGTGTGCTAGAACTCGGAGGTGCCGTAGTTTCGGTGCTTGATCGGTCGGGCCGTGAAGACGTACGACTACATCAACCGCGTTGTCATAACGCTTCCGCTATCGATCTACAAGGGTACGTAGATCACACTCTCCCCTCTCGTTGCTATGCATCACCATGATCTTGCATGTGCGTAGGAAAATTTTGAAATTACTACGTTCCCCAACAGCGTTTACGCCACCGCTTTGACTGCTTCTCGAGGGAACAACCCTTCGCTGCGTCATTCCGTTCCTCGTCATTGTTTTCTTTGGGTGTGTCCACCATGTATACGTGTTGTGACGAAGTGGGCGTCCAGTGCCCTGTGGGCAGTGGTTCCTCTTCGCCTCCCGCATCGTCGTCCATACCGTCGATGCCTTCGGAGTCAAAGTCGAGCATATCGGTTAAGTCATCGATAGTGGCTACTAAGTGGGTGGTGGGTGGGCGACGAATTTCTTCGTCATCCGCATCCCAATCCTGCCAGACGTAGTTCGACCAGGACTCTCCTGACAAGGAGAGATACCTTAATGAGTTCAGTATGTCTCCAAAGGGCGAGTGCTGAAAAATATCCGCGGAGGTAAACTCCATGATCGGCGCCCGATCAGATTCGACAGGAACGGGCGCAGGCGGTTCGGAGTCCATGGCCGGAGAAGGATCAGGCAGTTTAGCAACACGGCTGTCGTGAAGGGTAAGGTCGATATTCGGTTCGATCGCCGCAAAGGATACGACCTCCGTGACGGGGTCTATCCACCCGTCCATGGATGGCGCAACTGGCTCCGAATTGAGGGTCGGAGTGGCTGCCGGTGCAATTTATTGAACACTGTCCGATGGTAGAGCTAGATCGTACTCATCGTGACCGCGTGGCGCACAAGGCAGGGTCTCGAATCCGTCGAAGAGCAAGTCTCCGCGGATATTGGCCGTGTAGTTTAAGCTTCCAAACCTGACCTGGTGGCCAGGGGCATAACTTTCGATCTGCTCCAGATGGCCAAGTGAGTTGGCCCGCAGTGCGAAGCCGCCAGACACAAAGATCTGTCTGGGGAGAAAAATCTCACCCGGGACTGCGTCACTATCGGTGATCTTAGGAGCCACCAAGCCTAACGGCGATGACACAGAGGAACTCTCAATGAAAGCACCAATGTCGGTGTCAAAACCAGCGGATCTCGTGTAGGGGGTCCCGAACTGTGCGTCTAAGGCGGATGGTAACAGGAGGCAGGGGACACGATGTTTTACCCAGGTTTGGGCCCTCTTGATGGAGGTTAAACCCTACGTCCTGCTTGATTTATTCTTGATGATATGAGTATTACAAGAGTTGATATACCACGAGATCGGAGAGGCTAAAACCTAGAAGCTAGCCTATGGTATGATTGTATGTTGTCCTACGGACTAAAACCCTCCGGTTTATATAGACACTGGAGGGGGTTAGGGTTACACAAGGTCGGTTACAAAGGAGGAGATATCCATATCCGTACTGCCTAGCTTGCCTTCCACGCCAAGTAGAGTCCCATCCGGACACGAGACGAAGTCTTCAATCTTGTATCTTCATGGTCCAACAATCCGGCCAAAGAATATAGTCCGGCTGTCCGGAGACCCCCTAATCCAGGACTCCCTCAGCGAGCTTTGCTATTATAGTTGGATCTTATGATGTTTCTCCCCCTCTACTCTCTTGTAATGGTTGAGTTTTCCCTTTGAAGTTATCTTGTCGGATTGAGTCTTTAAGGATTTAAGAACACTTGATGTATGTCTTGCATCTGCTTATCTTTGGTGACAATGGGATATTCACGTGATCTACTTGATGTATGTTTTGGTGATCAACTTGCGGGTTTCTTGACCTCATGAACTTATGCATAGGGGTTGGCACACGTTTTCGTCTTGACCCTCCGGTAGAAACTTTGGGGCACTCTTTGAAGTTCTTTGTGTTGGTTGAATAGATGAATCTGAGATTGCGTGATGCATATCGTATAATCATACCCACGGATACTTGAGGTGACATTGGAGTATCTAGGTGACATTAGGGTTTTGGTTGATTTGTGTCTTAAGGTGTTATTCTAGTACGAACTCTAGGATAGATTGAACAGAAAGAATAGCTTCATGTTGTTTTACTACGGACTCTTGAATAGATCGATCAGAAATGATAACTTTGAGGTGGTTTCGTACCCTACCATAATCTCTTCGTTTGTTCTCCGCTATTAGTTACTTTGGAGTGACTCTTTGTTGCATGTTGAGGGATAGTTATATGATCCAATTATGTTATTATTGTTGAGAGAACTTGCACTAGTGAAAGTATGAACCCTAGGCCTTGTTTCAATGCATTGCAATACCATTTGTGCTCACTTTTATCATTAGTTAGCTTGCTGTTTTTATATTTTTAGATTACAAAAACCGTTATCTACCATCCATATTGCACTTGTATCACCATCTCTTCTCCGAACTAGTGCACCTATACAATTTACCATTGTATTGGGTGTGTTGGGGACACAAGAGACTCTTTGTTATTTGGTTGCATGGTTGTTTGAGAGAGACCATCTTCATCCTACGCCTCCCACGGATTGATAAACCTTAGGTCATCCACTTGAGGGAAATTTGCTACTGTCCTACAAACCTATGCACTTGGAGGCCCAACAACGTCTACAAGAAGAAGGTTGTGTAGTAGACATCAAGCTCTTTTCTGGCGCCGTTGCCGGGGAGGTTAACACTTCAAGGTATATCTTTAGATCTTGCAATCGAATCTTTTTGTTTCTTGTTTTATCACTAGTTTAGTCTATAAAAGAAAACTACAAAAAAATGAAATTGAGTTTTTCTCATGCGCTTCATCTTTTTAATATCTTTCGTGAGAATGATGGAAAGGAAAATTGTGCTCAAGTGCTAGGAGAAGAAGTCTATAAAATGTTTGGCACTAAATCTTTGAATGATAAGCATGATTGCAATGTTATTAGTATGAACTCTTTGAATATCTATAGTACTAATGATGATTGCACTAGTCATGATGAAAATATCTCTTATAAGCATGTCGATTTTTGTGGAGTGCATAGAGTTTGCAATTACATACGAAACAGGGAAGATAGAATTTGCAAGAGGCATAAGTATTTGGAAACTAAATGGTTGCAAGAAAGGCTAGATGTTTGTGCTGAAAATTTAAACTTTCTTGGCCCTACTTGTGAACTTTGCAATGAACGTGATCATTTCAGTACCCAATGCAAATTGTTTCATGATCGTATCATGTCCAAAAATTGTGATGACTTGATTTCCCTTGCACATCATAATGAACTTAGTTTGCTCTTGGGTTATGAAGAAATGAAACGTATATCTAATGTTATTCCAGAATTTTCCCTTCATAGAGTTCTTAATTTTGATCTGGAGGAAATTTATATGTATTGTGCGGTGAATTGCATTGAAAATCCTTATATTGCCAATTACATAAAGAAAAGAAAACAAATAGAGGATGAAGAGAATACTAATGAAAGGGAAGAGACTTCCCTATATCCTCCTATTATTTCTTATGATGAATCAGGTAACGAGGAGGAGCCTCCTATTCAACCAATCTCATTAATAAGGAGCTCTAAAAAGAGGATTAAACCCACACATGATGTGAAGAAGAAAAAGAAAAGACGGAGAAGCAAAGGTAAAAAGGTATCTCTCCCAAATGATGTTGCTCCTATTACTCCTTGTGATGATGATAATTGCTATACTATTGGTGCTGTCCATACTATTAATGATGAGAGTGATTATGCTTATGATATGAAAATGCCCAAGCTTGGGGATGCTACGTTTGATGAAGATGATGTTTTTGAGAATATATTTGCTGCAATTAATGTTTTTACCAAGATTGGGGATGTTATGTTTAATGAAGATGATATTTTTAGTCCCCCATGTTTTGATATGCAAATTTATTATGATGATAGCATGCCTCCTACTTATGATGATTATTGTGATGACACTTATGCTATAAAAAGTAGAGATTATTATATTTATAAAACTTGTCATGATTATGATTACCCTTTTTCTGAACATTACTCTTTTAATGAGGCAACAATTTATAGTATTCAAGTTTCTTATGATACTCCCACCATTCCGAATGAGAAGAATTTTGCTTATGTGGAGAGTAATAAAAATTCTATGCTTGTGGCTCATGAAAAGAATGCTTTATGTTATAGTTATATTGTTGAATTCGTTCATGATGCTACTGGAATTTTTTATGAGGGAGGAATATATGCTTGTAGGAATTGCAATAATATCAAGTTTCCTCTCTATGTGCTTAAAATCTTGAAGTTATGCTTGTTTTGCCTTCTTATGCTAGTTGATTATTGTTCCCATAAGTTGCTTGCTCACAAAATCCCTATGAATAGGAAGTGGGTTAGACTTAAATGTGTTATTAATATGCTTCATGATTCTCTCTTTATGTTTCAATTCTTATCTTTTATTGCGAGCATCATTGAAATCATCATGCCTAGCTAGGGGCGTTAAACGATAGCGCTTGTTGGGACGCAACCCAATTTTAGTTTTGTTCTTTGCTTTTTGTTCCTGTTTAGTAATAAATAAATCATCTATCCTTTTTATGATTTTGTTTTTATGTTTTAATTAGTGTTTGTGCCAAGTAAAGCCTTTAGGATCTTCTTGGGTGATTGTTTTTTGATCTTGCTGATAAAAACATAAAGTATGCGCTCACGAGAATAATTTTCATTTTTTACCAGAGAGCGGTAAAATATCAATTCCAACTGTAGTAGATCAATATACAAATTATTTAGGTCTTCCTAAGTTTTCAGAATTTTTGGAGTTACAGAAGTATTCGAAACCTCCAGATTGCTACAGACTGTTCTGTTTTTGACAGATTCTGTTTTCTATGTGTTGTTTGCTTATTTTGATGAATCTATGGAGTAGTATCGGAGGGTATGAACCATAGAGAAGTTAGAGTACAGTAGATATTACACAAATATGAATTCAGAATGAGTTGAAAACAGTACCTAAGTGGTGATTTATTTTCTTATACTAACGGAGCTTACGAGTTTTCTGTTGAGTTTTCTGTTCTGAAGTTTTCAAGTTTTGGGTAAAGATTCGATGGACTATGGAATAAGGAGTGTCAAGATCCTAAGCTTGGGGATGCCCAAGGCACACCAAGGTAATATTCAAGGACAACCAAGAGCCTAAGCTTGGGGATTCCCCGGATGGCATCCCCTCTTTCGTCTTCGTTCATCGGTAACTTTACTTGGAGCTATATTTTTATTCACCACATGATATGTGTTTTGCTTGGAGAATCATTTTATTTTATTTTGTTTTGCTTTCTATTTGAATAATATACAAAGATCTGAAATTCTTAAATGTTAGAGAGTCTTCACATAGTAACATAATTATTTGACTATTCATTGATCTTCACTTATATCTTTTGGAGTAGTTTGTCGTTTGCTCTAGTACTTCACTTATATCTTTTTAGAGCATGGCGGTAGTTTTATTTTGAAGAAATTGTTGAACTCTCATGCTTCACTTATATTATTTTGAGAGTATTTTAGAAAAGCATGGTAATTTTCTTTGGTTATTGTCGGTGTACTAAAGTAGGGGTACCTTAGTATCCCGAACTTGTGCACGGGCAGTCGCAGCACCCCGCGGCAAGGCTTGCCGGGTGACCGCCAAGGTCCTCCGTGGTTCCTTTGGAGCCATTCAAGAACAAAGTACTCAAGCCAAGGCGCAAGGCCCCGGCAAGAGGAGCTTGCCGGGAAGGCCACTCAAAGCACAAAGACCCCGGCAAGAGGAGCTTACCGGGAAGACCAACCAAGGCATCTCGAGAAGCTTGCTGCGACGCGCTGCGCGTCCCGGCAAGACCCGGTGAGCGACAAGCTCCCAGACGCGACAAGACCCGGTGAGCGACAAGCTCCCGGACGCGACAAGACAACATCCGCGGCAAGGCGCTTGCCGCGGCAAGCTACTACTCCGCAGCCCGCGCTCCAGCTCACCCGCCAACGTCTCGCTCTGGGACCGTTCCTGGCGTACGTGGCGGGAGGCTGTGCAGCCAGGGGCATGCGGTGGCAAGCAGGCGCTGACAAGATAGCCATCGTGGCAAACAGTGGCGCCCCTGACGGCCCCTTTCCGCACCGTCTAGGCGACACAGACAGGCATTTAATGCCTTTGTCCCCTGCTGTCAGGGTTAGGTATGATACAACTGTAGTAAGCGGTGGCGCCAACCACCACCTCTTTTACCTTTTTACCCTCATCTACGTTGCCACCTGTCGGTGACCCCTTAGACATATAAAAGGAGGCCCGTGTGCAACGTAGAGGGGGATCGGACAATCATTCTCACGCTCGGTCTCGCTAGCCATCCAAGCGTACTATAGCATTTATTGCTCCCGAGCAAGAACACAAATACAAGCCAAAGCAGGAGTAGGGTTTTACGCATCCGTGCGGCCCGAACCTGGGTAAACCGATCGTGCGATCGTGCGTTCGCCTCGATCTGCTCTTCGTGCACTCTCCGCCCCCCTGCCGAACCGAAAGGGGCCCCGGTCCGCCGTGGTCCCATAGGTGTCCGTGGGATCAGTCGCCCCCGACATCTTTGGCGCGCCAGGTAGGGGGTGCGTTGAGGCTGTGTGAATCTGATCCAGCGTTTGCATGAGCCAAATCTTCGTCATCTTCATCAACATGCCGCCGAAGAAGAAGATTTCAGAGGCAGCTGCTCCGTCTGCGCCGAGCCCACCATCGCCGGAGCGAACGACTGGTGGAGAAGACGTCGGCGGAAGAGCGGGCATCGACGAGGGAGCTCGTGGTGCTGCCAGGTCCAAGGACAAGGCTACGCTGCACATCGGCGGCGCAGTCGGCTCCCGCAATGACCGGGCGCACTCCAAGACCTCGGCGTCCATACACGCACCGCGCCCATCTCAGGAGGCGCGGGACCAACAGCGTCATGGTACCCACGGTACCATATGTTTGCTGGGCCAAGATCAAGCAGGCGGATCCCGGAGCGCTCAAGACCAGCATGCGCGCCAACGTGCTGGCACGAGCGTGGCACGGTCGCTTGGACGAGATGTTGCTCCTTCTAACGTTGTTAGAAGTCCGAGCATATCCCGTTCCTTGCACCGCTCGCCGCCGCCGCCTGCCACTCTGGCAGAAGCGTTGGCACGGGTCCAACTGCTAGTAGATTACCCTCCAGCGCCAGAGAAGATCGATGACTGGAGGGCCACCATCCAGAGCCTCATCGGCTTCGCCAACGGTGACAACCCACGGCAGCCGAGCGCATCGCTGCCACGGCAAGCCAGCCAGGCGCGAGCTGGTGGCGACAAGACCAGCGAGGGTGCAACCACTGTGCACTCTCCGCCTAGAAGGCCAAGATCGCCGACTCGCCGGATCCACCTCGACAGTGACTCCACCGCGTCATCAGATCCGCGAGCTCGTCGCAATCAGCGCCAAGTTCTTCATGAGAGACAGCAAGAAGACGCTCGAACACGCATCGAGCGGCGAAGAGAAGCATGGCGTCAATCAGATCTGCGCGCTGGGCCTTCTGTTGACATGCGTGCGCCCGGAGAACCAGGCGACTTGCCGTACGCGGTAGGTTGCCCTGCGTACACCTGTGAGCTGCGGCAAGTCCAGTGGCCCAGCCAGAAACATTTCAAGCCAGACGTACCGGAGAAGTACGACGGCAAGTCGCACCCGTCGGAGTTCCTCAGCATCTACACCATTGCGGTGCAAGCTGCCGGGGGGCGAGACGACAAGGTCCTTGCCAACTACTTCCCGCTTGTGCTCATGCCCGAAGTCAGATCCTGGCTCATGCATTTGCCAGACAACTCCATATCCTCTTGGGCGGACTTGTACCATCAGTTTGTCGGCGCCTTTACGGGCGGCCACAAACCACATGGCCAAGAGAGTGATCTCCACCTGCTTGCCCAGAAGGAAGGAGAGCCCCTGCGCAAGTATATCCAAAGATTCAGCCGTGTACAGCGCAACATCCCAGACATCCACCCTGCCGCGGTTATCAGCGCGTTCCATCAGAACGTGCGTAATCGCAGGATGCGGGAGGAGATAGCGATGAGCAGAATCAGAGACGTCAGCGAGCTGTACGCCCTGGCCGACAAGTGTGCGCACGCTGAAGAAGGGAGGAAACTCCCCAGAGAGAATACTGGAGCAGGAGGATCTGACAGCGAAGATGCCGCCCCGGCAAAGAAAAACCGGAGGCGCAACAGGAAGAAGAAAGGCAAAGAGGTGCTAGTCGTCGAGCAGTCCGGCAATGACGGCGCCGCCAAGCAAGCCAAAGTTGGTAGCTCCGGCAAGGAGGTTGCCGCATGCACCAACTGCCAAGCTGTGGCGGCCGTAGACAAGCAGGACGGCTCCGACAAGCAGTACTGCAAGATCCACCGCACCAAGGGCCATGATCTCCAGAGTTGCAAGAAGGTCGAGCAGCTTGTCCAGCAACAAAAAGCTGAGTACGAGCGGCGCGACAAGGAGAGAGCCCAAGGAGGCGGTGGAGAGGCCGGCAAGAAGCGCGCCGGCCGGGGAGGACGCCGCGGCAAGGCCAAGCAGCGACAAGGAGACAGACCTCCCCGCGGACGCGACAAGGATGAAGACGAAGACAACGATGAGGACATGGATGATGTTGAGAACAGTGAGCAAGAGTTTCAGAAAGCTACAGAAGTCTTGTGTGTTGACGGTGGTGCTTCTCTGCATACTTCTCACCGCCAGCTCAAACAGTGGGCGCGGGAAGTTAATGCGGCAGAACCACCTGTTGAATCGCGCAAACTTCTGAAATGGTCCAGCACGCCTATCATCTTTGATATTGAGGACCACCCTGATCACACAACTGCGGTCGGGTGCTTGCCGTTGTTGGTTTCATCGACAATCCGCAACCTCAAAGTCACTAAGATGTTAGTTGACGGCGGGGCCGGCTTAAATCTGATCTCCTCCGCTGTACTCCAGAAATTCCAGATCCCCGACAATGAGCTCGAAGAGACCGGCACATTCCAAGGAATTAACCCGGGAAGGAGCAAGCCAAAGGGGAAGGTCACGTTGCCGGTAACGTTTGGCAGCGAAATGAACTTCAGAACTGAGAGGGTCACTTTTGACGTTGCCGATTTCCCATTGCCCTACAATGGCATACTTGGCCGTCCAGCACTGGCCAAGTTCATGGTAGCCTCTCACTATGCGTACAACTTGCTCAAGATGCCAGGCCCGATAAGCGTCATCTCTGTCCCTGGAGACAAGAAGGATGCCCTTATCTGCGCCGACAAGATCTACCGGGAGGCAACAGCCGCAACAGATCGCAACACACTTGCCGCTGAAGCTCCCCGGGGGAAGAAGAAGACCAAGTCCGGCAAGAGCTCTGATGCCCACTCCGGCAAGCGCACCTCCTCGGAGTGCTGCGCTGCCGTCAAGGACGCACCATCGAGCTCCATCGGCAAGTGTAAGAAGGCCATGGCAGCCCCACCACATACCAAGAAGGTGTCCGCCAAGGAGGACGGCACTGGTGGTACTTTTACCATCAGTGCCATGCTTGACCCCAAATAGGAAAGCGCGCTCGTTGCTTTCCTGCGGGCGAATGTCGACGTGTTTGCATGGCAGCCGTCTGACATCCCCGGTGTTCCCAGGAAAGTAATTGAGCACCACCTTGCCTATTGTCCTCATGCGCGGCCCGTCAAGCAGAAGGTCAGGAAACAAGCAGTGGAGCGCCAAGAATTCATAGCAGAAGAAATCAAGAAGTTGGAAGCAGCAGGCCTTGTCAGAGGGGTGCTCCATCCCACGTGGCTAGCCAATCATATAGTCGTGCGCAAGGCAAATGGAAAATGGAGGCTTTGTATTGACTTTACTGATGTCAATAAAGCTTGTCCCAAAGATCCATTTCCCTTGCCGCGCATTGACCAGATTGTTGACTCCACAGCCGGATGTGATTTGCTTTCATTTCTTGACGCATATTCAGGATACCATCAGAAATTCATGGCAGAAGAGGATGAGGAGAAAACCGCTTTCATTACTCCATGTGGCACGTACTGTTTCGTACGGATGCCTTTCGGATTAAAGAATGCTGGTTCAACATTTGCAAGAGTAGTCCATGTCGCTTTGAAGCCACAGATACACAGAAATGTAGAAGCTTAAATGGACGATATAGTGGTCAAAAGCAAGGACAAGGCAACTCTGATCCAAGATTTAGAAGAGACTTTTGCAAATCTGCGCAAGATCAATCTCAAGCTCAACCCCGAGAAGTGTGTGTTTGGAGTCCCTTCCGGCAAGCTTCTCGGGTTCTTTGTGTCTCAGCGAGGAATCGAAGCCAATCCCGACAAGATCAAGGCCATTGAGCAGATCGAAGCACCAAAGCACGTCAAGGATGTACGGAAGCTTGCCGGTTGTGTGGCTGCCCTCAGCATGTTAATTTCTCGGTCTGCTGAGCGCGCCCTGCCGTTTTTCAAATTTTTGAAAAAGGCAGGTCCAATGAAATGGACTCTGGAAGCGGAGGCTGCGCTGCAAGACTTGAAGTGATACCTGTCCTCCACTCCAACACTTGTCGCACCTAAGCCACAAGAGAAGTTGCTGCTGTACATAGCGGCAATGTCAGGACCCCGATCCTAGGTCACACCGATCTAGCATGTAACACATCATATCACTTTGTGGCCTCACGCACGGTATTTCCACGGGTGCCACCTTACCTGGCCCGGGACCGTTTGTGCCTTTTGGCTCACGTATATGATAGTGTCGCTAGCATCCATATGACAAAGAACCCGTGCCGACATGGCTAGTCGTGAACCCAAAGTGGCACAGACCTATGGAGACAGGCATACATGAATCACATCAAACATGTCGGTCATCAACGAGTGATTCCGGGCTGTAGCACTGGGCTAACAGGACTCCGGGGATCCCGGGCTGTAGCAGGCTAGGCAGGACTCCGGAAATCACCGCGTGACATTTCCCCGAAGGGACAGACATAGGGATGAAGTGAAACACATGCCGGCCAGTCAAGTGTCCTGAACAGTAGTGCTGGGCTAGCAGGACTCCGGTGATCCGGGCTGTAGCGGACTACTGTCGCTCAGAAGCACTAGACTACATTTCCCCATATGATAGGCTGCCAAGGATAAACAACTAGATAGTCGGATCCCACACATACTAAGCATTTCAATCATACACACAATATGCTCGATATGTGTGAATACAACATGGCATCACAACATAACTCTACAACTCAAGTATTTATTCATTAGGCTCCGAGGAGCGAGATATTACAAACATGGGTCTCATGACCCAACAATCATAGCATACAAGTCAAAGCACATGCGGAAGCTTAACATGTCTGAGTACAGACATCTATAAATGAAAAGGGCTAAGAAGCCTGACTATCTACCAAATCCTGCCGAGGGCACAAGATCGTAGCTGAGGTATCAAGCTAAACGTCGAAGTCCACGCGGAACTACTAGCGAGACTGAAGTCTCTCTGCAAAACATAAATTAAGCAAACGTGAGTACAAAGGTACTCAACAAGATTTACATCAGAACTAAACTACATATGCATCGGTATCAACAAGGGGGGGTGGTGGAGTTTAACTGCAGCAAGCCAGCTTTGACTCAGTGGCTAACCTGAACTACGATTGCAAGCAACTCTTATGAGGTGGCGCACACGAGTCCACACATTCACCATTCAATACACCACTATGGATCCGCTCCCGTCTCCCTACGAGAAGGCCATCCATAGCACTCACGCTTATCTTGCGAGTTTTAGGGTATCCACTTTCACTTGTCTATGAACTATGCAAGGGGTCCAAGTTTCCATATCCGAGGAATCCGGCTATTCGAATAGATAATGATAACCCTGCAGGGGTGTACTTCTTCACACACGCTCTCACCACTTATAGCCCTGTACACGTCATGTACCTCGGCAACCTTCAAGCGGAAACCGGGCGAGGGTGTCGGTCACGACCTACCTAAACACTTAAGTCTCTAGTCCAGGTTTATCGCCTATTCGGGTTCCATCCGCGAGGAGATCCGGCCGGAGTTTCGCTCACAGCCCCAAACGATGTGTGCAGGGTTCCCGAGACACCAAACGGGCGCCCGGTACATCGTGCCACAATGTATCTACCGCAACATAGCCCACCCCTAGGGTCAGCGCTACGCACGGCCGCCAACACATAACCAACAAACACCAGAAACTAGTTGCAACTCCTGGACAGAGTACTAGGGTGATTAAGAAGCCGAGAGGGTCAATTAAGGATCCCAATGAGTGGTAGTAGCTGTTCATGGATCACAGACACAGAACTCAGTTCCTGAGGACGGCTGCAATGAGACAACCCACCATGTACTCCTACATGGCCTCTCACCGCTACCTTTACCAAATCGTGTTCACACACTTAGCTCTCAACAGTAGGACATGTTTACACACCTCCGATTCATCCCCGATGAATCGGACCTGACTCAACTCTAAGCAGTAGCAGGCATGACAAACAAGCATGAATGAGTAGGCACATCAGGGCTCAAACAACTCCTACTCATGCTAGTGGGTTTCATCTATTTACTGTGGCAATGACAGGTCATGCAGAGGATAAGGGGTTCAACTACCGCGGCAAGTAACAGATAAATCGTTGTTGTCCTAATGCAGTAAAAGAGAGCAGGAGCGAGAGAGTGGGCTTGTATCGGAATGAACAAGGGGGTTGTGCTTGCCTGGCACTTCTGAAGATATCATTGGGTCTTCATCAGTGTCAACGATCACATCGTCGGTACCACGTCTATCGAGAGGGGACAAATACCAGCAACAGAGAAAGAAATACAATCAATGCAATGCACAGTATGATGCATGATCATGACATGTCAATATGCTGTGGTTTGAGCTAATGCAACTAGCTATGATTTAAATGAAGTTGGTTTGAGTACAAGATTCAAATTCCAACCCCATATATGATTATTTAAATGCCCTTTATTTGTTTTGTCCAAAACAGAGGACAAACATTGTTCAAACATGCATGAAAATGGTACAGATGGATTCCTTGAATTTTTCTGATAATTTTTCATATATAAATTATTTCATTTGGAGTTACGGTTGAATTTCTATGATTTTTAGAAGTTTTAACTATTTTCTGGAATTTCTAAATCATTTCAAAATAAGAAAAACCAGAAAAGCATTTACTACGTCAGCATGACGTTGGTGTGACGTCAGCAAGTCAACAGGGTGCGTCCGGGTCAAACCTGACCAGTGGGACCCACTTGTCAGTGACTAATTAACTAACTTAAGTTAATTAGAGCCTGGGCCCGCATGTCAGTTTCTAATTTACTTAACTAAGTTAATTAGGACTAACTAAATCTAACACTAATTAAAAAGGGGCCTGGCCCACACGTCAGTCAACCAGGGAAGGGTCAACCCAGCCAACTGGGGTCAAACCACGCCAGAGTTGACCCGCGGCTCGCCGCCGGCGAGGCCAGAGACGGCGGATGCATTCGGGATTCATCCTCCGGCGTCCAAAACGACGGACAAGGCCATCTACGGAACGAGGAGACTCGTCCGCGTTGAACTGTGTGAGCGGAAGGGGCAGGGGTGGAGCAAGCACGCCGGACTCGAGCTCGTGGCGGCGGCCGGAGCTCGGGTGATGATGGATTCATCGCTAGGGTGCACTAGAGGGGAAACCGAAGGGTGCTGCGGGCTCCTGGGAGTGCAGTGAACATGGTGACACGCTCAGGCGCAAGCTGGGGTGGCCCTGGCCACGGCGGTGAGAAACTACGACGGCGGTGAGCTCTCGGGTCCGGCGGGCTGCTAGCTAGGGGACGAAATCGATTGCACGGAGTGAGGGGAGAGGAAGAGGAGCTCACGAGGAGTCGGATGAGACGCTAGGTGGGCTCGGGGACGGCTTGGTGACGATGGAACGGCGGCGGCGATCTCCGGGCAGAGGCGGCGGGGACGAGCTTGATGGAGACACTTCCGGGCATCCGGGCTTGCTTCCGTCGTCGAGGAGATGTAGTAGACGACGGCGGAGCTCCCAGAGACGGAGAGGGATCGAGGGGTGGCCGGTGGACGCCGTGGCAGCGAGCGGCGGCGATGGGCGCGCTCGGGTGTGCGAGAGAGAGAGCGAGGGAGAGATGGAGGGGGGAGAGTGAGGAGGTCAGGGGGGTCCAGACGGCAGCGGCGTGTCGTTGGCGGCATCGCGCTGGCCAGGGGAGGCCAGGCAGGCAGCTGCGTGCCGGCGTGCGCGGGCGCCGTGCTCGGCCTTGCCTCTGCCAGTAGGCAGAGGTTGAAGACAAGGATGCCCCTAGTGGGCTGGGCTGGCCAGCTGGGCCAGCCAGGTGGCCTTGGTGGGCTGCACAGGTAGGTTAGGTAGGTTTTCTCTCTCTCTGTTTTTTTCCTGTTTTCTATTTTCTGACATTTGTTTTGATTTAATTAAAATACTAAATCATTTTATAAAATCCTGAAAATAAATATGTGACTAGAACTAAAATATCCCAAGCCACATAAAATGTTCCAGAATTATTGGACATATAATAATTATATAAAGAATATATATCCAATGCAAATAGTTATTGAATTAATTCAAAGGCCCAAAATAAATATCTCTGAGATTCCAAAAATATTGTTTTAAGTTTTACCTCTTGCCAATATTTTCAGAGACTAAGAGGAACATTTTCTTGGACTTCTTTGAAAAGATTTTAATGTTGACTATTTTTGAAGTGATTTATGAGGGTTTCTACTAACCTCAATTCAACTTTCAGAATTTAGACATGATGCATGATGCTCACTCAGGTAAATAGCTACAAGCAAATTCTAGGGCTGTGACAACTCACCCCCACTAAACAAGAATCTCGTCCCGAGATTCAAGACGTGAGGTAAGAAGACAGAGGGAACACCAATAAAGAATCTTCACGATCTGATTGCCCCTCTCAAAGATGTTGATTCATTGCATCATGTCGATCTTGACATCCTTGCTTCGAGAGCTTCATCCAACATGGCGACAAGAGAGCAAGACAACCTCCCAAGAGTGGATACAAGATCAACTCCACGAAATGAGACGTAAGAACACCTCTTGAGTTGAGACACAAGGCACATATCAGAATCAATGAGAAGAAGCAGATGACAAGGTTCAATTTAGTACGCAACAAACCCACGCTGGAGTAGGATGATGCATGGTTTCAAAGTAGCGAGGAGATAATTGCCATGATACCATAACGAGACATCTTAAGGAAGGTGACTCGCAGAATTATTCCCTTAAGTGGCAAAAAGAATTACTTTTGATTCGAAGATCATAGAAACTCTTTATACCAGCCTAAGGCAATCACAAACGATCAGTGGAAGGAGTTCGAAAGAATGACATACTCGGACTAGGAAGGATGATGTGGACTACCTTGTTGAAGACAACGCAATGGATGATTTTTGCTTATCATCGGAAATGGATGGGACCTATGGTAAGTCCACTTTTGAAGATGACCATGAACAACAACTACTGAGGTGCAAGCTGGGAACAAAATGCAAATGTTGGGAATGATTCTAGTAACTGGGGAGAAGGTTCACCGGCAAAGGTGATTCCACCAATCGGATGGCTATCGAACAACTGAGAGAACGGAGGCACATCCCAGTTAACGACAACATCAGAACCTAGTGCCTGAGCGTGCTCTCAAGAACTTGAGCATTTCCATACTCATCAAGGTTCTGCCAATATCCGTGTCAAGGATCCTGGCAACACAACATGCTACCATGATGAATAATGGTGGAAGATGCAGATGCAAAGGAAGATAACACTGTCTCAGATTTCACCTTAGCGAAGCCAAGGAAACAAAATCTGGATGATCGACCGAGAGACATTTAGCACTCCGCTTCTAATGTTCTCCTTGATGTACTGGTTACCACGGTCATGCTTTAAGCATCGGCATGGCCACCAAGTAGTGGTCGGACTTCGGAATACAATAGATCCATAAGGAACAACTTCTGGAGTAAATCCTACGAAATCCTTATGGGAGGGTGACCAACTTTCTTCAATCGAGATACTACAATAATAGGTCTTCCGGCTGGATGTGTTGGCCACGACATCCACTTTACCGTTTATCGAGAGACCAATATTATAGTTCTTGGAAAATGCCCCAACCATCATATCTGCCTGAGATTCAGATCTGGTTGGTGACAGGATATTCCAGACTCATCGGGTCTAGAAACAAAATGAAAGTTTGCAACACAAATCGACGAGACGGCGTTGCGAGATTCTCGGGGGAATGAAGTACGGTAGTAAGCTCCAAAACATGAGCCGATTCTGCTACAAGCATGTGAACACGTTGTCCTAGACAAGCATGGTCACCTGGTAGTCTTAAAATGAAACACTACCGAGTTCAGGGGGAACCATCAACGAGGATATCGAAGTCCTTGCGTAGTTCTAACCCTTAAGAAGAAACTTCTTCTCCTTGAACAAATCAATCAGTGGCTTGGTGTGCTAGGGATACGTATAGAATGTAGATGATCAGTCTATCAGACCATAGAATACTTCGCACATGCATGACTGACTTGGGATGATTCCAGAGGAAGCAAAAACAAACTTTCTCGAATTCACGGCGGCAACTTACATCAGATGCACATGAATTAGAGGAAGCCACATCTTTCAACCGGACATATGCTTCATGATCGGGACATGAGGGCAATGCTTATAAAGTTTCCAACACTAGCTGGATGTTCAACACAATCATGGAGGAGACAAAATGCCGCTGATGGGCTCAACAGCAACTCATCGGAATTTCCATATCACTGGACTTCCACCACTATGTGAACAATGTGATAGTATTGGTCAGACCAAAGATATAATGGTGTATGCTCAAGGGACAACCGTAAGTAAGACAACATTACGAACATCGTTGGTTCTGATTTGATTTGACGATAGCCCACACTCAAATCAAGGTTTGGACAAGATAATAGATCCAACAACTGATCACGAGGACCAATTGGTGAAGATATCATCTTTCTTCAACACACACTCACACAAGGATATCCCTTAGGGATGAACTAAGTCGGACAAGTTTTCATCTTCCAACTCTCCAAGTTGTTGTTAAGCTTAACCAACTAGCTCAGGGGTATCCAACACAGATTCTTGGAGAAAAATGGTTTATTGAAAAACCAACTTGATCACGAACTCAACATAACGGTCAGGTGACAACCTGGTAACACTTCCGAGAAGATATTCGGAAAATCACGAACCACCGATATGTTATTATGCTCGAGAACAATCTTGCTTTTCAGGGCAAGACGATATGATCAAGGAGCGAGGGATTGGCACAATCCTAACCCATTGATCGAAGTGTGCACCAGAAATATGGACTAGGTAGCACGATCAGTCTTAGAATGATAATTCAATAACCAACACGCTAAGGATGAGAATATTGTCCATTAACTACCAAGCAACGGAGTTGCTAGGAGTATTGATTTCACACACCACGATTCACTGTTCGACATTCCGGTTGCAACAACACTGAAACCGAGAAATGAATAATGATGGAGAGAGTATCACTGCGTCAAGAATTCATAGGAGAAGGTGCAGTTCTCACGATGCTCTTGACATAAAGTGGGTAATACTCCGGGGTAGAACAGAACCAAAAGCTGGATTGGCATTTTGATCTGCGGAATACAACCACTTTGACCCGATCCCAGAAATGGATGAGGTACTGGAGTTTGTTTCTCCTAGTCATTCCGAATAGAATGGCTTGACGGGCCACAGAAGTAAAAGGCACTGATGAACATGAATGCACGACTACTTCTGACTATCAAGTGATAGACAAAGGTTGGAATATAGCTGAAGGGGGGAACAACTCAAGGAACATATAACTTTCTGAGTGGTGGATGCATAGGTTAGTATGTCGAACAAGTTCAACATATTTCTTCCGGATAACCCATGCAGAAAGGTAGAACTGGCAGAGCCACAATATAGGATGGAGAACTCATCAAGAGCACTCTGGTTGTGATCCTTTGGTTCAAGAACTTCTGCCATAAGTGGTTCATAGTATTTGGAAGAAGGAAATACCACGGACCTCGAAGTCTATCACAAGGTTTACTAATGTCCTAAGGAACTAGCAAACACTATCAACATGAAGCAGGTAGGGTGAGTCTCGGGTTCAAAACCCAGGAATAGAATGCCTACTAACTAAATGGCATCACGGGATGCTTTTGAGAATAATGGCCAGAATCACACACTGGGAATACAAAACATGGTTCGATTACTAGGTGATCCTCTAAGACACCTAGGGTCATAATAATAGTTCCAACATAAATGCCGAGGCAACGGAGTACCTCAACTCACCGATTAGTGTGATTAACCTAGCCTAAATGGACATCAGGAACAGGGGAAAGGATTTGCAAATGCATCAGACTATTTAGAGACCTGGGATGACTCGGACAGCATAACGGCTATAAATGCTCGAAAAGATTTGAGACATCCTGCAAAAATGGTGGCACAACCACTCAGAATCATAATATCAAGGTTCTGAGGCCACTTATGAATATATGGAAGTAGTAGGAACTGAACTGAGGCTTGAACTCAACAATCCTAGGCAACTACGGTTTAGTAACACGTCATCCTGATAGATAGATGAGAAGGCCTAATTCTTAATCCCCGTACAAAAGAAGAGGTTGACTCAGATCAGAAGGGCATAGGGTAAAGGAGTAAAAAGAGCCTTACGTTCCCTTCCCCAATCAATTCCCTTACATAACTAAAGCATTTCTAGACTCAACTTCGACCAGTTTGGCTTGGTAATCCTACAGGCAGTCAGGCTCTGATACCAACGCTGTCAGGGCCCCGATCCTAGGTCACACCGATCTAGCATGTAACACATCATATCACTTTGTGGCCTCACGCACGGTATTTCCACGGGTGCCACCTTACCTGGCCCGGGACCGTTTGCGCCTTTTGGCTCACGTATATGATAGTGTCGCTAGCATCCATATGACAAAGAACCCGGGTCGACATGGCTAGTCGTGAACCCAAAGCGGCACAGACCTATGGAGACATGCATACATGAATCACATCGAACATGTCGGTCATCAACGAGTGATTCCAGGCTGTAGCACTGGGCTAACAGGACTCCGGGGATCCCGGGCTGTAGCAGGCTAGGCAGGACTCCGGAAATCACCGCGTGACATTTCCCCGAAGGGACAGACATAGGGACGAAGTGAAACACATGCCGGCCAGTCAAGTGTCCTGAACAGTAGTGCTGGGCTAGCAGGACTCCGGTGATCCGGGCTGTAGCGGACTACTGTCGCTCAGAAGCACTAGACTACATTTCCCCATATGATAGGCTGCCAAGGATAAACAACTAGATAGTCGGATCCCACACATACCAAGCATTTCAATCATACACACAATATGCTCGATATGTGTGAATACAACATGGCATCACAACATAACTCTACAACTCAAGTATTTATTCATTAGGCTCCGAGGAGCGAGATATTACAAACATGGGTCTCATGACCCAACAATCATAGCATACAAGTCAAAGCACATGCGGAAGCTTAACATGTCTGAGTACAGACATCTATAAATGAAAAGGGCTAAGAAGCCTGACTATCTACCAAATCCCGCCGAGGGCACAAGATCGTAGCTGAGGTATCAAGCTAAACATCGAAGTCCACGCGGAACTACTAGCGAGACTGAAGTCTCTCTGCAAAACATAAATTAAGCAAACGTGAGTACAAAGGTACTCAGCAAGACTTACATCAGAACTAAACTACATATGCATCGGTATCAACAAGGGGGGGTGGTGGAGTTTAACTGCAGCAAGCCAGCTTTGACTCAGTGGCTAACCTGAACTACGATTGCAAGCAACTCTTTTGAGGTGGCGCACACGAGTCCACACATTCACCATTCAATACACCACTATGGATCCGCTCCCGTCTCCCTACGAGAAGGCCATCCATAGCACTCACGCTTATCTTGCGAGTTTTAGGGTATCCACTTTCACTTGTCTATGAACTATGCAAGGGGTCCAAGTTTCCATATCCGAGGAATCCGGCTATTCGAAAGATAATGATAACCCTGCAGGGGTGTACTTCTTCACACACGCTCTCACCACTTATAGCCCTGTACACGTCATGTACCTCGGCAACCTTCAAGCGGAAACCGGGCGAGGGTGTCGGCCACGGCCTACCTAAACACTTAAGTCTCTAGTCCAGGTTTATCGCCTATTCAGGTTCCATCCGCGAGGAGATCCAGCCGGAGTTTCGCTCACAGCCCCAAACGATGTGTGCAGGGTTCCCGAGACACCAAAAGGGCGCCCGGTACACCGTGCCACAGTGTATCTACCACAACATAGCCCACCCCTAGGGTCAGCGCTACGCACGGCCGCCAACACATAACCTACAAACACCAGAAACTAGTTGCAACTCCTGGATAGAGTACTAGGGTGATTAAGAAGCCGAGAGGGTCAATTAAGGATCCCAATGAGTGGTAGTAGCTGTTCATGGATCACAGACACAGAACTCAGTTCCTGAGGACGGCTGCAATGAGACAACCCACCATGTACTCCTACATGGCCTCTCACCGCTACCTTTACCAAATCGTGTTCACACACTTAGCTCTCAACAGTAGGACATGTTTACACACCTCCGATTCATCCCCGATGAATCGGACCTGACTCAACTCTAAGCAGTAGCAGGCATGACAAACAAGCATGAATGAGTAGGCACATCAGGGCTCAAACAACTCCTACTCATGCTAGTGGGTTTCATCTATTTACTGTGGCAATGAAAGGTCATGCAGAGGATAAGGGGTTCAACTACCGCGGCAAGTAACAGATAAATCATTGTTGTCCTAATGTAGTAAAAGAGAGCAGGAGCGAGAGAGTGGGCTTGTATCAGAATGAACAAGGGGGTTGTGCTTGCCTGGCACTTCTGAAGATATCATTGGGTCTTCATCAGTGTCAATGATCACATCGTCGGTACCACGTCTATCGAGAGGGGACAAATACCGGCAACAGAGAAAGAAATACAATCAATGCAATGCACAGTATGATGCATGATCATGACATGTCAATATTCTGTGGTTTGAGGTAATGCAACTAGCTATGATTTAAATGAAGTTGGTTTGAGTACAAGATTCAAATTCCAACCCCATATATGATTATTTAAATGCCCTTTATTTGTTTTGTCCAAAACAGAGGACAAACATTGTTCAAACATGCATGAAAATGGTACAGATGGATTCCTTGAATTTTTCTGATAATTTTTCATATATAAATTATTTCATTTGGAGTTACGGTTGAATTTCTATGATTTTTAGAAGTTTTAACTATTTTCTGGAATTTCTAAATCATTTCAAAATAAGAAAAACCAGAAAAGCATTTACTACGTCAGCATGACGTCGGTGTGACGTCAGCAAGTCAACAGGGTGCGTCCGGGTCAAACCTGACCAGTGGGACCCACTTGTCAGTGACTAATTAACTAACTTAAGTTAATTAGAGCCTGGGCCCGCATGTCAGTTTCTAATTTACTTAACTAAGTTAATTAGGACTAACTAAATCTAACACTAATTAAAAAGGGGCCTGGCCCACACGTCAGTCAACCAGGGAAGGGTCAACCCAGCCAACTGGGGTCAAACCACGCCAGAGTTGACCCGCGGCTCGCCGCCGGCGAGGCCAGAGACGGCGGATGCATTCGGGATTCGTCCTCCGGCGTCCAAAACGACGGACAAGGCCATCTATGGAACGAGGAGACTCGTCCGCGTTGAACTGTGTGAGCGGAAGGGGCAGGGGTGGAGCAAGCACGCCGGACTCGAGCTCGTGGCGGCGGCCGGAGCTCGGGTGATGATGGATTCGTCGCTAGGGTGCACTAGAGGGGAAACCGAAGGGTGCTGCGGGCTCCTGGGAGTGCAGTGAACACGGTGACACGCTCAGGCGCAAGCTGGGGTGGCCCTGGCCACGGCGGTGAGAAACTACGACGGCGGTGAGCTCTCGGGTCCGGCGGGCTGCTAGCTAGGGGACGAAATCGATTGCACGGAGTGAGGGGAGAGGAAGAGGAGCTCACGAGGAGTCGGATGAGACGCTAGGTGGGCTCGGGGACGGCTTGGTGACGATGGAACGGCGGCGGCGATCTCCGGGCAGAGGCGGCGGGGACGAGCTTGATGGCGACACTTCTGGGCATCCGGGCTTGCTTCCGTCGTCGAGGAAATGTAGTAGACGACGGCGGAGCTCCCGGAGACGGAGAGGTGTCGAGGGGTGGCCGGTGGACGCCGTGGCAGCGAGCGGCGGCGATGGGCGCGCTCGGGTGTGCGAGAGAGAGAGCGAGGGAGAGATGGAGGGGGGGGGGGAGAGTGAGGAGGTCAGGGGGGGTCCAGACGGCAGCGGCGTGTCGTTGGCGGCATCGCGCTGGCCAGGGGAGGCCAGGCAGGCAGCTGCGTGCCGGCGTGCGCGGGCGCCGTGCTCGGCCTTGCCTCTGCCTGTAGGCAGAGGTTGAAGACAAGGATGCCCCTGGTGGGCTGGGCTGGCCAGCTGGGCCAGCCAGGTGGCCTTGGTGGGCTGCACAGGTAGGTTAGGTAGGTTTTCTCTCTCTCTGTTTTTTCCTGTTTTCTATTTTCTGACATTTGTTTTGATTTAATTAAAATACTAAATCATTTTATAAAATCCTGAAAATAAATATGTGACTAGAACTAAAATATCCCAAGCCACATAAAATGTTCCAGAATTATTGGACATATAATAATTATATAAAGAATATATATCCAATGCAAATAGTTATTGAATTAATTCAAAGGCCCAAAATAAATATCTCTGAAATTCCAAAAATATTGTTTTAAGTTTTACCTCTTGCCAATATTTTCAGAGACTAAGAGGAACATTTTCTTGGACTTCTTTGAAAAGATTTTAATGTTGACTATTTTTGAAGTGATTTATGAGGGTTTCTACTAACCTCAATTCAACTTTCAGAATTTAGACATGATGCATGATGCTCACTTAGGTAAATAGCTACAAGCAAATTCTAGGGCTGTGACAGGCAACCAATCAAGTGGTTAGTGCTGCGTTAGTAGCGGAGAGGGAGGCAGATGACGAGCCGGCAACCGCGGCAAGCACATCCAGCGACAAGCAGCGGGCTTCCCCGACAAGCTCTGGTCCTGACAAGCATGGATCTGCGCGGATGCAAGAGGAGATACAGAAGAAGATGGTGCAGCGCCCAGTTTACTTTGTCAGTTCCCTTTTACAGGGGGCTAGGTCAAGGTACTCTGGTGTGCAGAAGTTGCTTTTCGGCCTTCTCATGGCCTCGAAAAAGCTGCGCCATTACTTCCAAGCACATGAGATCACAGTCGTCACTCGCTTTCCGCTGAAGAGGATATTGCAAAATCCAGAAGCAACAGGCAGGATTGTCGAGTGGGCACTGGAATTGTCAAGCTTTGGCCTCAAATTTGAGAGTACATCAACAATCCAAAGCAGAGCATTGGCAGAGTTCATAGAAGAATGGACGCCAACTCCAGATGAAGAAATTCTAGAGACAAGCGTCCCCGCCAAGGAAACAAGCAAAGAGTGGCTCATGTACTTTGACGGTGCCTTCTCGCTGCAAGGCGCCGGTGCTGGCGTGCTGCTTATTGCACCAACCGGAGAGCACCTCAAGTACATAGTCCAGATGCACTTTCCCAAGGAGCAAGCGACAAACAACACTACAGAGTATGAAGGCTTGCTTGCCGGTCTCAGGATCGCGGCAGAACTTGGGATTAAGAAGCTCATAGTCAGGGGTGACTCACAGCTTGTCGTCCGCCAAGTGAACAAGAATTACCAGAGTCCCTTAATGGAAGCTTACGTTGACGAAGTGAGAAAGCTAGAAGAGCACTTTGATGGCCTGCAAATGGAGCACGTCCCAAGAGCTCAAAATGACATTGCCGATGGCCTGTCAAAGTGCGCCGCACTTAAATTACCTGTGGAACCAGGGATTTTTGTGCTCAAGCTGACTCAGCCGTCCGTAACACCAATTGGACAGAACAAAAAGAGGAAGTTAGTTTCTGGCGACTATTTTCCGGCAGAGCTTCCCGAAGCCGCCGCCAAGAAGGTCCCTAGGATCAACACCAAGAATGCTGAGGAGCAGTCTGCTCCGGCAAGCCCCATGGTTTGTTCCGTTGAAGCAGACGCTCCCGACAAGTTCTGCTCTGGCAAGCTTGTCGGGGAACATCAAGCTCCGGCAGAGCCGCAGGCTCTTGCCGTAGAAGCAGAGGTTCCCGCAGTAGTAAATGTGCCTTTAGTCCTTGTTGTCGAGCAACAGGCTCCAACGTGGGCGCAGCAGATTGTCCGTTTCCTTCAAACAGGAGAACTTCCCGAAGAGCAAGAAGAAGCGGAAAGAGTAGCCCGGCAGTCTAGTATGTACCAGTTTGTCGACGACACACTGTGCAGAAGAAGACTCAACGGTGTGAAATTGAAGTGCATTCCCCGGGAAGATGGACAAAAGCTGTTGGCAGAGATACATGGAGGCATATGTGGTCACCACATTGGCGCAAGAGCTCTTGTCGGAAAAGCATTCTGGCAAGGCTTCTTCTGGCCGACAGCCCTCCAGGATGCAACTGCACAAGTAACCAAGTGTGAAGCGTGCCAGTTCCATTCCAAGCAGATACACCAGCCAGCTCAAGCTCTCCAGACGATCCCTTTATCTTGGCCATTTTCGGTCTGGGGGCTCGATATCCTCGGCCCCTTTCCCCAAGCTGCCGGGGGCTTTGAGTACTTGTACGTCGCAATCGACAAGTTCACAAAGTGGCCGGAAGTGGAACCAGTGAGGAAGGTGACAACACAGTCAGCAGTCAAGTTCTTCAGGTCGATTGTTTGCCGTTTCGGGATCCCTAACAGGATAATCACCGACAACGGTACGCAATTTACGAGCCGCACCTTCATGCAGTACGTCCAAGATCTTGGCGCCAAGGTCTGCTTCGCTTCTGTTGCTCACCCGAGAAGCAACGGTCAAGCGGAGAGGGCAAATGCTGAAGTACTGCACGGGCTCAAGACCAGAACTTTCGACAGGCTGCACAAGTGCGGAAGAAACTGGATCGAGGAGCTGCCGGTGGTTCTTTGGTCGATCAGAACGACGCCAAATCGAGCCACCAGCCAGACACCCTTCGCTCTAGTTTATGGAGCGGAGGCAGTTCTCCCCACGGAACTCGTATACGGGTCGCCTCGAGTGCTCGCTTACGATTCGCTTGAGCAAGAGTAGCTGCGGCAAGATGACGCGCTGCTCCTTGAGGAAGACCGTCTTCAGGCTGCTGTGCGAGCCGCTCGCTACCAGCAAGCTTTGTGCTGCTACCATAGCCGCAAAGTTAACGCCAGAAGTCTTCGAGGAAGGCGACCTTGTTCTTCGGCGCATTCAGTCCGCCAAGAATTCCAACAAGTTGACGCCAAAGTGGGAAGGCCCTTACCGGGTGAAACGAGTCACTAGGCCTGGCGCTGTCCGCCTGGAGACCGAAGATGGCGTACCAGTGAGCAACTCCTGGAATATGGACCTTCTTTGCAAGTTTTACCCGTAGGGCGCGGTTGCCGGAACCCGTTCCGGCAACCACCTTTTGTACAAGTCTTGCCGCTGTTGCATGTAATCCTTTGTACAAAGCCGGGCGCAGATCCCGTGCATAGAGATTATGTGCTCAGCACACCTTGTCGATTTCATGCTTTTTAAATTTTGCATGTATTATCTGACATTTTGTGCAGCACTTACTCCCGGTAAGAAATAACGAGCCTTAAGGCTCCATACTGTTATTTCGTTCTTTTTTCTTTTTCGCAAGGAAAAGAAGGACCCTTCGCGCCCAAGTTTGCCTGGGGGGGGGGGGGAGGGAGAAGATACGGTATGGACCAGGCATCGTTCAAGAAGGTTGCGCCCTGCCGGGAAACAAACAACAGAAAAGATAAGTTTGCCAAAGTTTGAGCAATCAGATTATTAAATTTATAGAGTTATCTTCCTTGAACGACCATCCCTTGTATGGAAAACCTGTGCGCGGAGGAACTAACTCGTAGCTAGTTGCGCCCTTACTGTTGTTTCGAGCCCGCTCAACAACTTAAGTGAGCTGCGACTAGCTCTGCGACAAGGTTTCTTGTCGGCCGCGGCACTGCCTGCAGGTTGCTGACGTTCCGCACTCAGCACTCGCGGCAAAGGTGCCTGCACCGGCAAGTTCCCTAAAAGCATAGGGTAAAAACATACAAAGGAAAGAGTCAAGTAAAGGAAATAACATAGCAATTACTACCAAGGATAGAGTATATTACAAAATAACTTGTCGCAGCTCTAACAGACTGTTTTTCATAACATGATTGACAGCAACAAGGAAAGAAGAAGATAGATGGCCTAATCTACGCGGTCACCCTCGACCCTCCTGATTCCGCTCACCCCGTCCACAATGGGTGCGACAAGGGCCTTGAGCTCCTCCAGATCAGCATCTGGCGCAAGCTTCAGAGGACGTTGGTGAGGCGGAGGCCTGGGTTGCGGAAGGCCACCTTCATTAGCACCTTCTGGAGAGCTCCCGCGCAAATCTTGCGTGACTCGTCGGCAAGCTGCTTTGGGATCTGCTCCCGGAGTCGCTGGAGTGCCGTCGCCACGCCCTTGAAGAACAGAGTCAGCTTGGCACTGGGTTGGAGATTCTCGTCGGAGGAGTACCCGAGATCCACCATCCCCAATTGCGCCAACTCCTTGTCAACGTCTGCGGCGATGTTCACCAGACCCTCCGTCCAGTGCTCCACGTTCTCCGACAAGGTCTTCTGGGCGGCAGCAGCGTTCGCCAGCAGCACCTTGCCGGCCTCGACTTCTTCCTTCAAGGCCGCCTCCTGCTCCTTGGCGCCGTCCAGCTCGCGTCTCCGTCGCCCAAAAGAGATAATAATACTCCCGCAGCTCCTTGGCGCCGAGCTTGGGGGGGGGGGGGGGAAGATGGCTCGCTCCCTCCGCATCGCCGCGAGCCGCTGCGCCTTGGTTGACTTCACGACCTTCGCCTTGTCAGCTTTTGGAGCCATGGCAAATGCGGTGGAGGAGGCCGACGGCAGCGGTGGTGCTGGTGGCAATGGGGGGGGGGGCAGGGCACTGCTCTCTTGCTGCTTTGGGAAGACGGAGGCGGGGCGGAGTTTTCTGAGACTAGAATGGGGCGAGTGGGCGCACTACCCCCGCTTCCCTTTGCTTATAAAGGGGGAGGTGGCGGACGTTCCGCCTTTCCTAATAAAGAAACCGCCCACGATCTCTCCCACGATGCCGCGTTCGACGCGTGCCGCTCAGGGAGGGCGCGGTGAATGCGGAGTCAGATACGGCGTGACCCAGGCCGCGCGTTCCCATGCACTGTTTTGGGCCTGGCCCAACAGCGCTCGGCACCGTGTATGGCCCAGGCCCAGGGGCTCCTGTCGGTGTACTAAAGTAGGGGTACCTTAGTATCCCGAACTTGTGCACGGGCAGTCGCAGCACCTCGCGGCAAGGCTTGCCGGGTGACCGCCAAGGTCCTCCGTGGTTCCTTTGGAGCCATTCAAGAACAAAGTACTCAAGCCAAGGCGCAAGGCCCCGGCAAGAGGAGCTTGCCGGGAAGACGAACCAAGGCATCTCGAGAAGCTTGCTGCGACGCGCTGCGCATCCCGGTAAGACCCGGTGAGTGACAAGCTCTCGGACGCGACAAGACCCGGTGAGCGACAAGCTCCCGGACGCGACAAGACAACATCCGCGGCAAGGCGCTTGCCACGGCAAGCTACTACTCCGCAGCCCGCGCTCCAGCTCACCCGCCAACGTGTCGCTCTGGGACCGTTCCTGGCGTACGTGGCGGGAGGCTGCGCAGCCAGGGGCATGCGGTGGCAAGCAGGCGCTGACAAGATAGCCATCGTGGCAAATGGTGGCGCCCCTGACGGCCCCTTTCCGCACCGTCTAGGCGACACAGACAGGCATTTAATGCCTTTGTCCCCTGCTGTCAGGGTTAGGTATGATACAACTGTAGTAAGCGGTGGCACCAACCACCACCTCTTTTACCTTTTTACCCTCATCTACGTTGCCACCTGTCGGTGACCCCTTAGACATATAAAAGGAGGCCCGTGTGCAACATAGAGGGGGATCGGACAATCATTCTCATGCTCGGTCTCGCTAGCCATCCAAGCGTACTGTAGCATTCATTGCTCCCGAGCAAGAACACAAATACAAACCAAAGCAGGAGTAGGGTTTTACGCATCCGTGCGGCCCGAACTTGGGTAAACCGATCATGCGCTCGCGCGTTCGCCTCGATCTGCTCTTCGTGCACTCTTCGCCCCCCTGCCGAACCGAAAGGGGCCCCGGTCCGCCGTGGTCCCATAGGTGTCCGTGGGATCAGTCGCCCCCGACATGTTATGAATTTAGTCCTAATATGATGGGCATCCAAGAGGGATATAATAAAAACTTCCATATAAAGTGCATTGAATACTATGAGAAGTTTGATACTTGATGATTGTTTTGAGATATGAAGATGGTGATATTAGAGTCATGCTAGTTGAGTAGTTGTGAATTTGAGAGATACTTGTGTTAAAGTTTGTGATTCCCATAGCATGCACGTATGGTGAACCGTTATGTGATGAAGTCGGAGCATGATTTATTTTTTGATTGTCTTCCCTATGAGTGGAGGTCGGAGACGAGTGATGGTCTTTTCCTACCAATCTACCCCCTAGGAGCATGCGCGTAATACTTCGTTTCGATAACTAATAGATTTTTGCAATAAGTATGTGAGTTCTTTATGACTAATGTTGAGTCCATGGATTATACGCACCTCACCCTTCCACCATTGCTTGCCTCTCTAGTACCGAGCAACTTTCGCCAGTTGAGGGAGTCCTGGATTAAGGGGTCCTCGGGCGTCCGGCCTATGTGACATGGGCCGGACTAATGGGCTATGAAGATACAAGACAAAAGACTCTCTCCCGTGTCCGGATGGGACTGTCCTTAGCATGGATGGCAAACCTAGCGTGCGGATATGAAGATTCCTTTCTCTGTAACCGACTTTGTACAACCCTAGTCCCCTCCGGTGTCTATATAAACCGGAGAGTTTAGTCCGTAGAGCGAATCATAATCATACAGGCTAGACCTCTAGGATTTTAGCCATTATGATCTCGTGGTAGATCAACTCTTGTAACCCCCATACTCATCAATATCAATCAAGCAGGACGTAGGGTATTACCTCCATCAAGAGGGCCGAACCTGGGTAAAACTTTGTGTACCCTGTCTCTTGTTACCATCAACCTTAGACGCACAGTTCGGGACCCCCTACCCGAGATTCACCGGTTTTGACACCGACATTAGTGCTTTCATTGAGAGTTCCACTGTGTCGCCACCATAAGGTTCGATGGCTCCATCCATCATCTACAATGATGCTGCCCTAAGGGAGGTTTTTCTCCCCGGTCAGATCTTCGTATTCGGCGGCTTTGCACTGCGCGCCAACTCGCTTGGCCATCTAGAGCAGATCGACAGCTACACCCAAACTCGCTTGGCCAAGGATTCATGACCCCAACCTCCGCTCTGGCCTTAGAGCCGGAGCAACTCGCTAGTACTGAAGACGGGATTTCTAAGCCTGCCGGACTATCTATGGCCACTAGGCCTAGTACGGGAGAGCCGGAGGAAGTAGTGTCGCCGGCATCCATCACTAAGCCGGACTCTTCCCTGAACGCTCGCTCCGAACTCTCAGAGTCAGCATCGTGTGTGCTCGGCCGAGGAATTCCCTTCCCGCCATACTCCATGGATTCTTTTCTCCCTCAACAAACCTCGCCTTTAAGCGAGGCTCTGGACTTTATGCGATCCCTTGTGATTACAGAGGAGCAACGTCCGAACTACGCCTAGCCCGGACTAGGGGCCGAGAGTGGGGAACTTTACGTCCCACCCACCACCCACTTCATCACTACAGTAGAGGACTTAACTGACATGCTCGATTATGGCTCTGAAGACATCGACGGTATGGACGACGATGCCGGAGAGGAGCAAGCCGAAAACCCACCGTTTACCGGACGCTGGACGGTCACCTCTTTGTATGACGTGTACATGGTGGATAAACCCCAGGAGGGTGACGATGATAATGAGAAAAATCCAGTAGAGGATAAACCTCCTGAGATACAACAAAAGCGCCGACGGGGCCGCTGTAAATCACGCCACAACAAAGACAACAATACCGGCACGAGAGACAATAACACTCCGGATGATGCCAAAGACCAAGAAAAACCAGTCGAGAAAAACTCTGAACAAGACGGTCGGGAGGATGGGAAAGTTAGCCCTGATGAACAGGCTACAAATTAATACTTGGAGGACAGTAATTACCTTCCACCCACCGATGATGAGGTGAGCCTCGGCGACGAAGACTTTATCGCGCCTGAGGAACCTCTCGAGCAGGAGTGCTTCAAGCAACGCCTAATAGCCACTGCAAGGAGCCTAAAAAAGAAGCAGCAGCAGCTTCAAGCTGATCAAGATCTGCTCAACGATAGATAGACTGATGTCCTGGCAGCAGAGGAATACAACCTCGAGCGCCCAACCAAAAGTTACCCAAAGCGTAAACTGCTACCTCAATTCGATGACGAGGCACTTGAGCCCGTACCATCAGCGTGTAATGCGGCTGATCAACCACCATGTGGCCGAGTGATACGTCTCCGTCGTATCTACTTTTCCAAACACTTTTGCCCTTGTTTTGGACTCTAACTTGCATGATTTGAATGGAACTAACCCGGACTGACGTTGTTTTCAGCAGAATTGCCATGGTGTTATTTTTGTGCAGAAATAAAAGTTCTCAGAATATCTTGAAAATCAACGAAGAATTATTTTGGAATATATAAAAAATACTGGAAGGAAGATCCACGTCAGGGGGGCCTCCACCTATCCACGAGGGTGGGGGGCGCGCCCCCTGCCTCATGGGCCCCCTGACGCTCCACCGACCTCAACCCTGACTCCATATATTCACTTTCGGGGAGAAAAAACCCAGGGAGAATGATTCATCATGTTTTACGATACGGAGCCGCCGCCAAGCCCTAAACTCTCTCGGGAGGGCTGATCTGGAGTCCGTTCGGGGCTCCGGAGAGGGGAACCCGTTGCCATCATCATCATCAACCATCCTCCATCACCAATTTCATGATGCTCACCGCCGTGCGTGAGTAATTCCATCGTAGGCTTGCTGGACGGTGATGGGTTGGATGAGATTTATCATGTAATCGAGTTAGTTTTGTTAGGGTTTGATCCCTAATATCCACTATGTTCTAAGATTGATGTTGCTATGACTTTGCTATGCTTAATGCTTGTCACTAGGGCCCGAGTGCCATGATTTCAGATCTGAACCTATTATGTTTTCATGAATATATGTGAGTTCTTGATCCTATCTTGCAAGTCTATAGTCACCTACTATGTGTTATGATCTAGCAACCCGAAGTGACAATAATCGGGACCACTCCCGGTGATGACCGTAGTTTGAGGAGTTCATGTATTCACTATGTGTTAATGCTTTGGTCTGGTACTCTATTAAAAGGAGGCCTTAATATCCCTTAGTTTCCAATAGGACCCCGCTGCCACGGGAGGGTAGGACAAAAGATGTCATGCAAGTTCTTTTCCATACGCACGTATGCCTATATTCGAAATACATGCCTACATTACATTGATGAACTGGAGCTAGTTCTGTGTCACCCTAGGTTATGACTGTTACATGATCGATCGCACCGGCATAATTCTCTATCACCGATCCAATGCCTATGAGCTTTCCATATATTGTTCTTCGCTTATTTACTTTCCCGTTGCTATTGTTATCATCACTATAAAACACCAAAAATATTACTTTTGCTACCGTTACCACTACTATCATATTACTTTGCTACTAAACACTTTGTTGTAGATATTAAGTTTCTAGGTGTGGTTGAATTGACAACTCAGCTACTAATACTTGAGAATATTCTTTGGCTCCCCTTGTGTCGAATCAATAAATTTGGGTTGAATACTCTACCCTTGAAAACTATTGCGATCCCCTATACTTGTGGGTTATCAAGACTATTTTTTGGCGCCGTTGCCGGGGAGCATAGCTCTATTCTTTGAGTCACTTGGGATTTATATCTTCTTATCATTATGAAGAACTTGAAAGATCCAAGAACCAAGATTTATCCCTCAGCTATGAGGGGAGGTAAGGAACTTCCATCTAGCTCTGCACTTGATTCACCTTCTGTTGTGAGTAAGCTTGCGACACCTAAACCTGCTTCTGCTATTAATTCGGATATGTCGCATGATATTGATGATGCCACTTCTGCTATGCATGATACTTATGATGAAACTACTTCTATGCTTGATACTATTGTGCCACTTGGTGAATTTCTTGATGAACAACTTGCTAGGGCTAGAGAGAATGAAATTATTGAAACCGATAATATTGATGAAAGTGATGATGAAGATTCTCCCCTAGATATGAATTACCTATTGTGCCTGAGGGCTATGTTATGGATGAAGAAAATGCTAGAGATTTTCTTGCTTGCAATGATAGGAGTGATCTTAAGAAATTATTAGCTAAGCTGAAACAAAAAAACTCTAAATGCTAGAATGAAATATGATCCTGCTTATGCTACTTCACCTATCTTTGTTACTGATAAGGATTATGAATTCTCTGTCGACCCTGATATAATTACTTTGGTTGAATCTGATCCTTTCTATGGCTATGAATCTGAAACTGTTGTGGCACATCTTACTAAATTAAATGATATAGCCACCCTGTTCACTAATGATGAGAAAACTCGCTATTATTATATCCTTAAATTATTTCCATTCTCATTAAAGGGTGATGCTAAGTCATTGTTTAATTCTCTTGATCCTGGTTGTGTGCGTAGTCCCCAGGATATGATTTATTACTTCTCTGCTAAATATTTCCCTGCTCAGAAGAAACAAGCTGCTTTAAGGGAAATATATAATTTTGTGCAAATTGAAGAAGAGAGTCTCCCACAAGCTTGGGGGAGGCGTCTCCAATTACTTAATGCTTTGCCTGATCATCTATAACAGCCCCAAAATTGGGTTATCAATTTTTGTGATGTTATTCCTTCCTGGCACTCATTTTTCAAAAAAATTCCCCTGAATTTGCTGGATGACTCTAAGAATTCTTGTCATTTTCAACCTTTCAAAACCTTGCTCATATCTTTGTCAGTGGGCAAACCCTCATTTGCATCATATCAACCCTCTCAAACCCTAATTACAAATTTCTGGAATTTGGATATGTCCTTTGTGCTTACAAAGGAGCCATCATTTTCCTTTATCTGTTGATCCTCCCAATTGTTCCCAGAGATCCTCCTATCTTTCTGATCCTTGGATGTGCAAAAATATTGCTAAGTCCCATGCAATATTTTTGAATTGTGATTTATTCCTTTTCTTGCCTTTCTGAGGAATAAAATCCAAAGGCATAGCTAGCCATCTCCTAAATTAATGAAAATTGGTGAGTTGATACTTATGCCTAATCCAAGCTCTGGCAAATATATTGGTCATAATTAAATAAGGAAATTGCCTTTTCTTATCTAATGCCAATATTGCATTTATGCCACTTTCTAAAGGAACTACCATTTTTATAGCAGAGAAAATCCCCACATAAATTGTGAAGCTTGTCCTTGCTATATAATCACTAGTTCCATACTGATCTCATGTTCCACAGATCAAAAATTGGGCACATGATCCAATGCAAGTTTCTGCCTTCTCTGAAATTTAGCAAAGGAAGTGCTTTATTCCTAATTCCAATTGAGCTGCAATTTGTCAGAGTGCTTAACATGGATAAATAACCCATGGATGCCAAATATGAGCTCAATCCATTCATCCTAGCTCCCTGTGCAATTTGTCAAAGTTTCTGAACAGAATACAACTTTGTGAAGGAAGTACCTTCATAGAGTTTCCAAATACGATGTAACTTTTCCATCTTCTCAAGTATCTCAAATCATTGGCCTCCACCCAAATTAAGTTCATTTCATTGAACTATGTGAGCACAGGAGCAATTCTTGGTTACTGTCAAAATTTTCAGTTTGTGAAGCAAGTGTATTTTATCTTGCTCCATTATGGCTGAAACTTTTTCCAGGCCTTCTCCTATCCATATTATCCATCTCCACAAGATTTTGGCTCATTTCATCTAGCCATTTGTCGTGAGGAGTTTTCTGAAGTTTTTGGGCAGAAATAATAGCTGTGAAGGAAGTACCATTTTGGCAAGCCCATTTGGTATGAAATTTTATAGCATCATTATATATCCAAATCATCAGGCTTTGTCAAGTTTTAGCTCAATCCATCACTCGTAGTGAGTGCTTCTTCATGATTCAGTTTTTGGGTCAGATTTGGTAGTTGTACAACAACTATGGTAAATAGTTGTCCAAATTACCTCATAATTTCCAGGACCATGGTCGTTTCTACCCTAAGCCTCTTAGACATCAATTTTACCTTTTAACTCCTCTGGTTTTACCTCTAGGATGCGGTCAAGTTTGCAACAGCAAACTTGTGGAGCTTGGTTTACTCTACTCCATGTGTCTTTGCTCGTTTCTTTACTGTAGTAACACTCTCTCTTAGAAGGACTACATGGTAGACATGAGCGGCATCAGTAAAAACCCCGGAGCGTGCCTTGTCTGTGGTGACCACGAGTGTAACCAGCCCAAAACGGTGGTCTAGCCACTGTTCTCGTTGGCAGCGCTGCTCCAACCGGCTCTGGCCTCGCCATTAATGCCCAACAGTTCCCCCTCGCCGTCCTCTTCCTGCTAGACCGCTTGCCCCCTATGTTTCTTCTCCGGCGAGCCATGCCAACGACCGAACAGTGAGCGCTCCTGTGCATCATCTCCTTCCTCCCCGGTGTCCTCTTCCTCCGTTCGTCTCCGAGCGCTGCTCGTTTTCGTGACTCTCTGGCGCTCTTCCACTTCCCCCTCGTCGCCTTCCCGTGCCTCCCCGTGACTGCTGAGCTCGGCAGAGCTTCGGCCGGACTCGCTCGGCGGAGCCCAGCGAGTCTTCTCCTTGCTCGGCTATAAATAGCCAGCCCGAGCCCTCCTAGAGCAAGCCAGCCCCTCCCCTCTCCCTCTGGAGCCCTCTCACACCCGTGCCCGGCCGAATCCCTCACCGGAGCCCCGCAATTTAGCCGGAGTTTGTCCATGGCCTCCGCGCAAAACCCCTCTCTGCGGCCGTCCCCTACCCCATCTGAGCCCATGGATGGACGCGCCACTCTCCGGAGACCGTCCCTAGCCTGTCGCCCACCTCATTTCCCCACTGGAGTCACCCCAACCACCTACTCCGGTGCCCTCTGTCTCTGGTCGCCGCTGACCTCCATGGCCCTAGCGCTACAAGCTTCCCCGAGCCCCTCCCAGGCTACCTACGGCCACGGCGTGGAGTGGCGGAGCTGCCGCACGCGTCGCCCGGCCCTCCTGTGCCGCCAGCCACTGGCTCCGAAGAGAGCCGCGGCGCTCCTCTGCCTCAGCGTCACGATCGAGAAGAAGGACCAGGCAGGAGCGAGAAGATGCTATGGGCCCCGCCTGTCATGGTCTCAGCGCTGACGTGGCGGGACCGCTGAATCGGATTAAGTGGAAGCATATTTCGGGTGAGTACGTCTTCTGTTACTGAAAGCGTACTTGGCCGTTTCCTCTGTTAAGAATACGTTTTCAGTATTACAAAGACGTATTCCTCAGAATGTGTTTTCTCTCTTTCAACCCGACGCCGAATCCTTTAGTTTGTGAACGTTCACCTGTTAAGGCCAGAAATGGATATATTTTTATTCGATTTTTGCCTAACGAATGAACGGCCACAACTTTTCAACCGTAACTCCGAATGAGGTGATTCCAACGCTCAATTTCTTTGTTCGTCGAGCCCTTGTTGATGGGACCATTTCCTTGATGTTTACACATTCTGAAAATGGCCATTTTCCCTTGCCCGTAAACAGCCCCCTCCGAGAGAGAACTGTTTCCGGCAAATCTTTCCGTGATCGTTTTACACTTCTTCCCGGAGTATTTGTCAACCCCCAGGCAAGCCAACCTCTTATCATGAGCCCCGAACTTGCATGCTAACTTTGCTTGCACCTTGTGTGTGTGTGTGTGTGTGTGTAGTGGCAGCTATTTCTTATCGTTTTTGATTGTAGTCATTTCGTATGACTATCATGCATGCTTGTGTTTTCATAATGTCTTTTTCCATGCTAATTAGAATGTTGTTATTGATAATGCCATGTCACTACTCTAGTTTATTTTCATGACACCGTTATAAAATGCTATAATGATTGTAATGCACCGTGGAGATGCTAAGTACTTGGTATTGTCATGTTCTTTATGCCGTGGTTGTTCACTTGAGAAGTTCGATATTTTATTAAAGCATTTGTATGATGCATGTTAATTTTTGCATCCATGTTCATGATGATGGAGAAGCTAATAAATTGACTTAATAAAAACAAACCCCCTCCGTCATCGATGGGATCGAGTCATAGTGCCACCAAATCAAACTTTTTTTCAGTGTAGCCACATTTGCCTTTATGGGAAGGCCTTAATGCAACCTATTGTCGTGCCTCTCGCCGGTGCCTCCAAAGAGGGAAGGTCATGGGTGCACGCTACCCTGATCAGGTAGGCGAACATGACCTTGTGTGCCCGTTGTTGAAATTTTGGTACCGCGTCCCCGTGTGGGACGTTTATGTTTTGGGCCACGACGGTGGTCGTTTTGTCTTTGGTAGACACGGGGCCACCCAGGACTAGCCCAGTGGGGAGTGAGTCGGAGTGGCCGGGAGAGTGTCATGGCAGTAGGTCAGTTTCGTCAAAATGCCATTGGTCCACCCGAATGGGATGACGAGGCCATGGGTTCCGTGGTGTGGGTATAATGCGCTACCTCTGCAGAGTGTTTATAAAGTGTATCGATAGCAACACAGTTTAGTAGGTCACACTATTGGGTCTTGGTCGAAATGGAGGATAAATCTGAAATAATTAAGTTGATGAATGAGGTGTAACAAATAATGTGGTGACTTGGACTATGAGATAGTCGTGAGAAGTCATGGCGATGTTTTGATATGATCACGAGACAAGGTCTCGGTGAGTGTTGGAGACCAAGTGTTGGTCGTGGTTATGATCGCCGGAAAGATCACTGTTGGCGACCAGGTGTTGGTCGTGGTTGTGATCGCCGGAAAGATCACCGTTTGGTTACTAGGCAACCCGTTGGGAAGAGAGTCCGAGGGACTCAGTGCACAAGTTTGATTGCATTGCATGAGTAATATGTTGTTATTTGCATTTAAAGAACCATGGCAGAACAGGAAATAGTTGCATAAAGTTAACATGCTATGTCTGCATTGGATATGACCGGTAGTTTATTTTCACCATAGATTCATGATGCCATGCCATGCTGGGATTGATTATGCCATGATTGAGATGATATGCTATGTTTTTCTATTGCCATGTAAGAAGCATGTTTTGATATGCCATGTTATTGCCATGATAGTAGATGCTTTGAGGTTCAAGCTTAGTTGATCTTTATCATGCCATGATTATGAGATAGGTTGTTGCATGCACTTGGTTCTTGCCTTGTCTTCTGCTTGTTTGGATGCTATGTATTTGGTTGTCTTGCAAGTACATTCATTGTACTGACCTGGCGTGTCATGCCAGTTTTGTAGGTCATACCCAAAGTGTTCGATTGACCCGTCGTGCTAGGCCGTAACCTTGCCAGTCCTGTGAGTTGTGGAGCCCGACCAGAGTTGTTATGCTGCCAAACCAAGACTTCCACCGCCATTTAAATAGATTTCCGTTGCCATTTAAATAGCCTTAGATCTATGCCAGATAATTGTATTCATCAACGATGTAATCTTCTATACATGTATTTGATGAATATTCTTGTATCTGGAATGTTGTATTATGGACCTGTTGTGCGTCAGGTGTTATCCTGGGCTGACGTGTGAAGGCCCCCTGCTCCATGCGGATCGGCATGCCACAGAACATGGTATCAGAGCAGCCAGGCTGGCATAGGTTATCCTATTATTAGATCACCGCTCCCATTAAACCGTAATAACCCTAAGGGATTTGACCCATCCCTGGCATCCGGCATGGCCACTGTTAATCCACAGGTGGCGCAGTCGGGACCGACATGTCCTCACCCCGCTGTCCCCGCCTAGTTATCCGTGGAACGAATAGCAACCATATCCTTTCTGGTCAGCCGCACCGCTTGCCCTTCACCATTAAGGGAAAGGGGCCACACCATGTGGGCATGTCCCGCATAGCTGCCTATAAAAGCCCCCTTTCTGCTAGCCACATCGCTCACTCCTCATTCAGCCATGTCCCTGCAGAGAAGCCTAGCTAGTAACACTCCAGCCATGGCTAGCACCCTCAAAACTACCAAGTTTCACACCCGCACAAGTGCCGTCAACCATATTGGCTTTCCACCCCTTCTTGCTGAGATGTTTGCCCAAGACTTTTGCTATAATGCTAGCCCCGATTACCTGGTGTTCCAATCGACACCCGTTCCTCACCTTCATCGCTATGATGCAAGGGTGCACATCAGCCCAGGTCCCACAGCAGATGGCCAGCCGTTGGTTTTTCAGGGTAGAGCCATGCCTACCACTGATTTGACCATTCAGGCCGCTGCTGTGGAGGCTATCCTATACCTCCGAACCAAGTTCCCACAAGTGGCAGATCAGAGGGAGTTCTGCTTCTTCCCCGTGGTGACAGCGTCAGGAATTCAGCCTTCTCCCTCTATCCAAGGAGATGACCCCGCAATGGCTCGCCTAGTGCAATATATCACTACCCAGGGGATGATGATTTCAAAGATGCTTGCCGAATTCAGAACCTTGGACAACGATGGGTACGAGTTGTCAAGGAAGCTTATCGTGAGGCTCGTAAATTCGCATCTCAAGCTGTTCACCCAACGCCATCTGAGCCAGTGCTACCCTCTCAGCCTGTGTTGTGGCCTGGGCCAAACATCATCACCCTCGACAAGACTCTTTTTCGGATCCACCAGCAACATATGCTTGGATCAATTTCAGCCACACCCCTAGTAGTCGAACCCCAACCCATAGTGATCTCGGACAATGAAGATGGAGATTGGCTCAGTCTTCGTCCTCCCGGAGAGCCCCAGCAAGGAAAGTCCTTTGCATGACCTTGGTCACGCAGTAAGATGATCAGTCTGTCAGTTCATCCCCGATATGAGGATAGAACCATGTATCCCGGAGTGAGTAGTATCGTGTAGCGCGTTCATGCTTTGTTGTATGCTTGCACTGTTGTAACTCGTATGATGTGTTTTATGTCTGCTTTCTTGCTTTTGATTTTTTTGATTTTGTTTTTGTTTGTCTCTCGGTCAAACAGAAATGTTTGATAGGGTTGGCAATGTGTGCTAACAAGATTTTAATCAGTAGAACACATACACTACAAAGAACATTGGCTCGTCCCGAGTCTTTAATAAAATGCGCGCTGGTATACGTATATATATACCAGGATTATATATACCCACTAGCATTAAAACACCTTAGAATGATTTGTCTGCTATGTTTTTCATTGCATGTCTATTGCCTCTGTCTATTTGCTAGTTTAGATTATTCTGCATACTACACGCATACCCGGTTCGCCCACGAGTACCTTCGGGCAGTACTCGGGGGGAATGCAAAGTCACATGTTCTTTTCTATCTGTGCATACCCCGTGTGCCGGATTTTCAAATCCAGAACCTCGTAGAGGCATTTCCGTCTGGCAAATTCCATGTGTGTAATTCTTTCTCCCGATTTCATTTCTGGGGGAACACTACCAACTTTATTTCCCTCGATCCAGTACATCTACCCCGATACAAATTTCAACTCCGATTCTTCCTTAACACCTACTTTTGTGGAGCAATCCACAAATTTTTTCCTCGTACCCCGGTATGATGCCAAGCTGGCGCAGCCACCTCGTCTGCACCTGGACCCCATCCCCACCATCTTCTGTGCCTTGCATGGCGTAGGCAAGTCGCCACCCCGCTCCGCAGCTGCACGCGATTACTCCGCCGGTGCAAAGCGGCGTAGGATCAAGCGTGGCGGAGGACCACGCAATGCACCATCTTCTCCCGCATCTCGAGCCACCGCACCTAGCCGCGCATTCTCCCGAGCCCGATCATTCCTGATAAGAATCAACAGGAGGATCGATGAGCCGATGAGCGTTCCCAGCAGCACCACGAGGAACAACCGCAGCGCCACCAAGAACATTTCCTCGCCGAAGGAGCTCAGCTCGATCTCGTACAAACCAAAGAGGTAGTAGAGCGGCATTGTGTTGGTGTGTTGGAGGAGAGCTGCGCTGCCGTCTTTTATAGCCCAACCCCGTTGTACGGTGAGCGAGGTCTAGGAGAACCTCTCGTCGCTCAATCACCGGCGTCCAGGAGGCGAATCCGCGAGCAGTGCGACAAGGTGCTGGCCTGTGACGTGAGTGCCCGCTGCACTGGCGTCGTGCACGCCGTGCACTATGGCACTAGGGTCCTCATCGCCCTAGGAGCTAGATGCGCGCTGCGCCAAGCCGCACGCGGAGCAGCGACGAAGAAGAAGAAGCAGCAAGCTGGAGGTAGAAGAAGGAGGCTGCCAGTGGGCCTTGGACCCACGTGTCAGCAGGTGAAGTCACTGTTCATTGGGGTGCATCTAGTATTTTTCGGGAGTCTGATCTCGAGTGCCCCTAGCGGTGGATATATCCAGGTTTGCCATATCCCTCCCCGGGTGTACCAATTATCGGTGCCCCCATCTCGTTTGAATTTAACCAAAGGGTTAAAATTAACCCCGCGGTTCTCCCCGGAGTGGTTATCATTTCAGCTGTGCTGTAACCCTAGAAATCACGAGGATGAGATTCTTTTTAAGGGGGGAAGAGTTGTAACAACCCCAAAATTGGGTTATCAATTTGTGTGCTATTATTCCTTCCTGGCACTCATTTTCAAAATATTTCTCCCGAGTTTGCTGGATGACTCTGACAATTCTTGTCATTTTCAACCTTTCAAAACCTTGCTCATGTCTTTGTCAGTGGGCAAGCCCTCATTTGCATCATATCAACCCTCTCAAACCCTAATTCTAAATTTTTGGAATTTGGATATGTCCTTTGTGCTTACAAAGGAGCCATCATTTTCCTTTATCTGTTGATCCTCCCAATTGTTCCCAGAGATCCTCCTATCTTTCTGATCCTTGGATGTGCAAAAATATTGCTAAGTCCCATGCAGTATTTTTGAATTGTGATTTATTCCTTTTCTTGCCTTTCTGAGGAATAAAATCCAAAGGCATAGCTAGCCATCTCCTAAATTAATGAAAATTGGTGGAGTTTATACTTATGCCTAATCCAAGCTCTGGCAAATATATTGGCCATAATTAAATAAGGAAAATTGCCGTTTCTTATTTAATGCCAATATTGCATTTATGCCACTTTCTAAAGGAACTACCATTTTTATAGCAGAGAAAATTCCCACATAAATTGTGGAGCTTATCCTTGCTATATAATCACTAGTTCCATCCTTATCTCATGTTCCACAGATCAACAATTGGGCACATGATCCAATGCAAGTTTCCGCCTTCTCTGAAATTTTGCAAAGGAAGTGCATTATTACTAAATCCAATTGAGCTACAATTTGTCAGGGTGATTAACATGGACAAATAACACATGGATGCCAAATTTGAGCTCAATCCATTCATCCTAGCTCCCTGTGCAATTTGTCAAAGTTTCTGACCAGAATACAACTTTGTGAAGGAAGTACCTTCATAGAGTTTCCAAATGGGATGAAACTTTTCCATCGTCTCAAGTATGTCAAATAATTAGCCTCCACCCAAAGTCAGTTCATTTCATTGAACTATGTGAGCACAGGAGCAATTCTTGGTTTCTGTCAAAATTTTTAGTTTGTGAAGCAAGTGTATCTTAGCTTTCTCCATTATGGCTGAAACTTTTTCCAGGCCTTCTCCCTATCCATAGTATCCATCTCCAAAAGATTTTGGCTCATTTCATCTAGCCATTTGCCCTGAGGAATTTTCTGAAGTTTTTGGGAAGAAATAATAGCTGTGAAGGAAGTACCACTTTGGCAAGCCCATTTGGTATGAATTTTTACATCATCATTATATATCCAAATCATCAGGCTTTGCCAAGTTTTAGCTCAATCCATCACTCCTAGTGAGTGCTTCTTCATGATTCAGTTTCTGGGTCAGATTTGGTAGTTGTACAGCAACTATGGTAAATAGTTGTCCAAATTACCTCATAATTTCCAGGACCGTAGTCCTTTCTACCCTAAGACTCTCAGACATCAATTTTACCTTTTAACTCCTCTGGTTTTATCTCTAGGATGCGGTCAAGTTTGCAACAACAAACTTGTGGAGCTTGGTTTACTCTACTCCCCGTGTCTTTGCTCGCTTCTTTACCGTAGTAACACTCTCTCTTCGAAGGACCACGCGGTAGACATGAGCTGGAATCAGTAAAAAACCCCGGAGCGCGCCTTGTGTGTGGTGACCACGAGTGTAACCAGCCCAAAACGGTTGTCTAGCCACTGTTCTTGTCGGCAGCGCCGCTCCGACTGGCTCTGGCCTCGCCATTAATGCCCAACAGTTCCCCCTCGCCATCCTCTTCCCGCTGGACCGCTTGCCCCCTCTGTTTTCTTCTCCGGTGAGCCGTGCCAACGATCAAACAGTGAGCGCTCCTGTGCATCGTCTCCTTCCTCCCCGGTGTCCTCTTCCTCCGTTCGTCTCCGAGCGCTGCTCTTATCGTGACTCTCTGGCGCTCGTCCACTTCCCCCTCGTCGCCTTCCCGTGCCTCCCCGTGATTGCTGAGCTCGGCAGAGCTTCGGCCGGACTCGCTCGGCGGAGCCCAACGCGTCTTCTCCTTGCTCGACTATAAATAGCCAGCCCGAGCCCTCCCCGAGCAAGCCAGCCCCTCCCCTCTCCCTCTGGAGCCCTCTCATAATCGTGCCCGGCCGAATCCCTCGCCGGAGCCCGGCAATTTAGCCGGAGTTCGTCCATGGACTCCATGCCAAACCCCTCTCTCTGGCCGTCCCCTGCCCCGTCCAAGCCCATGGATGGACGCGCCACTCTCCCGCGACCGTCCCTAGCCTGTCGCCCACCTCATTCCCCCATCGGAGTCACCCCAACCACCGTCCCCGGCGCCCTCTGTCTCTGGTCACCGCTGACTTCCGCGGCCCCGGTGCTGCAGGCTGCCCCGAGCCCCTCCCACGCTACCTACGGGCACGGCATGGAGTGGCGGAGCTGCCACACGCGTCGCCCGGCCCTCCCATGCCGCCAGCCGCTGGCTCCGATGAGAGCCGCAACGCTCCTCTGCCTCGGCGTTGCATTGGAGAAGAAGGACCAGGCGGGAGAGAGAGAAGATGCCGTGGGCCCCGGCTGTCATGGTCTTAGCGCTAACGTGGCAGGACCACTGACTGGATTAAGTGGAAGCGTACGTCGGGTGAGTACGTCTTCTGTTACTGAAAGCGTACTTGTCTGTTTCCTCTGTTAAGAATACATTTTCAGTATTATAAAGATGTATTCCTGGGAATGCGTTTTCTCTTTTTTAGCCCAACGCCGAATCCTTTAGTTTGTCAATTTTCACCCATTAAGGCTAGAAATGGATATATTTTTATTCGATTTCTGCCTAACGAACAAACGACCACAACTTTTCAACCGTAACTCCGAATGAGGTGATTCCAACGCTCAATTTCTCTGTTCATCGAGCCTTTTTTGATGGGACCATTTCCTTGATGTTTGCACATTCTGAAATGACCATTTTTTCCTTGCCTGTAAACAGCCCCCTTTGAGAGAGAACTATTTTTGGCAAATCTTTCCGCGATCGTTTTACACTTCTTCCCGGAGTATTTGTCAACCCCCAGGCAAGCCAACCTCTTATCATGAGCCCCGAACTTGCATGTTGACTTTGCTGGCACCTTGTGTGTATGTAGTCATAGCTGTTTCTTATTGTTTTCATTTGCAGCCATTTCGTATGACTATCGTGCATGCTTGTGTTTTCATAATACCTTTTGCCATGCTAATTAGAATGTTGTTATTGATAATGCCATGTCACTACTCTACTTTATTTTCATGACATCGTTATAAAATGCTATGATGATTGTAATGCACCGTGGATATGCTAAGTACTTGGTATTGTCATGTTCTTTATGCCGTAGTTGTTCACTTGAGAAGTTTGGTATTTTATTAAAGCATTTGTATGATGCACGTTCATTTTTGCATCCATGTTCATGATGATGGAGAAGCTAATAAATTGACTTAATAATAACAAACCCCCTCCGTCATCGATGGGATCGAGTCATAGTGCCACCAAATCGAACTTTTTTCAGTGCAGCCACATTTGCATTTATGGGAAGGCCTTAATGCGACCTATTGTCGTGCCTCTCGCCGGTCCCTGCAAAGAGGGAAGGTCATGGGCGTGCGCTACCCTGATCAGGTAGGCGGACATGACCTTGTATGCCCGTTGTTAAAATTTTGGTACCGTGTCCCCCTGTGGGACGTTTATGTTTTGGGCCACGACGATGGTCGTTGTGTCTTTGGTAGACACAGGGCCACCCAGGACTAGCCCAGTGGGGAGTGAGTCGGAGTGGCTGGGAGAGTGTCATGGTAGTAGGTCGGTTTCGTCGGAATGCCGTTGGTCCACCCGAATGGGATGATGAGGCCATGGGTTCCGTGGTGTGGGTACAGTGCGCTACCTCTGTAGAGTGTTTATAAAGTCTATCAATAGCAACACAGTTTAGTAGGTCACACTATCGGGTCTTGGTCGGAATGGAGGATAAACCTGAAATAATTAAGTTGATGAATGAGGTGTAACAAATAATGCGGTGACTTGGACTATGAGATAGTCATGAGAAGTCACGGCGATGTTTTGATATGATCACGAGACGAGGTCTCAGTGAGTGTTGGAGACCAAGTGTTGGTCATGGTTGTGATCGCCGGAAAGATCACTGTTGGAGACTAGGTGTTGGTCGTGGTGTGATCGCCGGAAAGATCACCGTTTGGTTACAAGGCAACCCGTTGGGAAGAGAGTCCGAGGGACTCAGTGCGCAAGTTTGATTGAATTGCATGAGTAATATGTTGTTGTTTGCATTTAAAGAACCGTGGCAGAACAGGAAATAGTTGCATAAAGTTAACATGCTATGTCTGCATTGGATATGACCGGTAGTTTATTTTCACCATAGTTTCATGATGCCAAGCCATGCCATGCTGGGATTGATTATGCCATGATTGAGATGATATGCTATGTTTTTCTATTGCCATGTTAGAAGCATGTTTTGATATGCCATGTTATTGCCATGATACTAGATTTTTGGAGGTTCAAGCTTAGTTGATCTTTATCATGCCATGATCAGTAATTTATATGAGATAGGTTGTTGAATGCACTTGGTTCTTGCCTTGTCTTCTGCTTGGTTGGATGCTATGTATTTGGTTGTCTTGCAAGTACATTCAATGTACTAACTTGGCATGTCATGTCAGTTTTGTAGGTCATACTCGAAGTATTCGCTTGACCCGTCATGCTAGGCCATAACCTTGCCAGTCCTGTGAGTTGTGGAGCCCAGCCAGAGTTGTTATGCTGCCAAACCAAGACTTCCGCCGCCATTTAAATAGATTTCCACTACCATTTAAATAGCCTTAGAGCTATGCCAGATAATTGTATTCATCAACTATGTAATCTTCTATACATGTATTTGATGAATATTCTTATACCTGGAATGCTGTATTATGGACCTGTCGTGCGTCAGGTGTTATCCTGAGCTGACGTGCGAAGGCCCCCTGCTCCATGCGGATCGGGGTGCCACATCATCCTCTTAAGAAAAATGAAATACTTGATATCTTTTATAATGGACTAACCGATGCTTCCAGAGACCACCTGGATAGTTGTGCTGGTTGTGTTTTCAGGGAAAGAACACCAGATGAAGCTGAAATTCTATTGAATAATATGTTGACTAATGAAAAATAATTGGACACTTCCTGATCCAATCCCTGATCCAATTCCTGAACCAACTCCTAAGCCAAGTCCGAAGAAAAGGGGTATTCTATTTCTCAGTCCTGAAGATATGCAAGAGGCAAAGAAATCTATGAAAGAAAAAGGTATTAAAGCTGAAGATGTTAAGAATTTACCTCCTATTGAAGAAATGCATGGTCTTAATTTGCCGCCTGTTGAAGAAATACATGGTCTTGATAACTCAACACAGGTAGTAAAGGTAAATTCTCTCTATAGATATGATAAAGTTGAAATCTCTCCTACTAAGTTTGCTAGCCAATGCTTAGATGAGTTTTATAACTTTATGGTTAAGCAAGAGGATTTTAATGCTTATGTTGGTAGACAATTGAAACATAATGCTTATTTGATTGAACACTTGAGTGATTATATGGCTAATGTTAAAGGTGAACTAAAACTTATTAGTAAACATGCTTCTATGGTTACCACCCAAGTAGAACAAGTACTTAAAGCTCAGAATGATATTCTCAATGAATTAAATAGTAAGAAAAATGATAATGTTGTTAGAGTTATGACTATAGGTGGTAAAATGACTCAAGAACCTTTGTATCCCAAGGGCCATCCTAAGAGAATTGAGCAAGATTCTCAGAGAAATAATATTGAGGCACCTAGTCCTTCTAAGAGGAAGAAAAAGAAAACTAATAGGACTTTGCTTGCTTCTAGTGAACCTGTTGATGACACACCTGAGAATCCCAATGATATTTCTATTTATGATGCTGAAACACAATCTGGTAATGAACATGAACCTAGTGATAATGTTAATGATGATGTTCATGTTGATGCTCAACCTAGTAATGATAATGATGTAGAGATTGAACCTGCTGTTGATCTTGATAACCCACAATCAAAGATTCAACATTATGATAAGAGAGACTTTGTTGCTAGGAAGCCCGGTAAAGAAAGAGAACCATGGGTTTAGAAACCCATGCCTTTTCCTCCTAAACCATCCAAGAAAAAGGATGATGAGGATTTTGAGCGCTTTGCTGAAATGATTAGACCTATCTTTTTGCGTATGCGTTTGACTGATATGCTTAAAATGAATCCTTATGCTAAGTATATGAAGGAAATTATTACTAATAAGAGAAAGATGCCGGAAGCTGAAATTTCCACCATGCTTGCTAATTATACTTTTAAGGGTGGAATACCAAAGAAACTTGGAGATCCAGGAGTACCAACTATACCATGCTCCATTAAAAGAAACTATGTTAAAACTGCTTTATGTGATCTTGGAGCCGGTGTTAGTGTTATGCCTCTCTCTTTATATCGTAGACTTGATTTGAATAAGTTGACACCTACTGAAATATCTTTGCAAATGGCTGATAAATCAACTGATATACCGGTCAGTATTTGTGAGGATGTGCTCGTTATGTTTGCAAACGTTACTATTTTAACGGACTTTGTTATTCTTGATATTCCCGAGGACAATAGTATGTCTATTATTCTTGGAAGACCCTTTTTGAATACTGCAGGGGCTGTTATTGATTGCACCAAAGGCAATGTCACTTTTCATGTTAATGGTAATGAGCATACGGTACACTTTCCGAGGAAACAACCTCAAGTCCACAGTATCAATTCTATTGGAAAAATTTCAACAATTACTATTGGAGGTTTTGAATTTCCTCTTCCTACTGTCAAGAAGAAACATGATATTCTTATTGTTGGGGATGTGCATATCCCCGTTGAGGTAACATAGTGTTATTCAAAATTTCTTCGGTTTCATGTTACTCGAAATGAGTTTGTTAACAAGAACTGATCAACGTTGTTAGTGGATTCCTTTTCATGAGCATGAGATGGATGAATTTAGAAAACACAACTCTCTGTACCCTCTTTTTACTTTCTGTTATTTATATTAAACAAAGCAAAAATAGTATTTTTCTATCTGTTTTCTGAATTATCGAAGCAATAAAAATACCCCGAAAATAAAAGTTCTCCAAATGCCCTGAAATTTAAATATGATTTTTTCTAGAATATTTGAGAATATCTGACACTAAAAACACAACAGGGGGAGCAAGCACCTGGCCACGAGGGTGGAGGGCGCGCCCTACCCCCTGGGTGCGCCCCCTGCCACATGGGCCCATGGTGGCTCCCCTCCACTTATTCGAGCTACTACACACTCATTCTTCCTCCCACAAAAATCACCAACCAGCTCAAACCCGAGTCCAAGCTCATTTTGGTACCATTTTCGATCTCCTTGCTCAAAGCTCCATTCAAAAAACTGCGTTGGGGGATTGTTCCTTGGTATGTGACTCCTCCAATGGTCCAATTAGTTTTTGTTCTAGTGCTTTATTCATTGCATATTTTTGCTGCTTAGGTGACCCTCTTCTTGAGCTTGCATGGCAAATTTATATGGTCAAAAGTAGTTTTAATGCATGATATATCCTCTAGGCACTTGTGGGAGTAGTTGCTATCAATTTTGTTGAGTTTGGTTCACTTTTATTTTAAAGTTACTAAAAATTTCAGAATTTTTTAGAAAAAAGATGAAGAGATTTTTGAGGGGCTCATCGAGCCGAAGCTCGAAGGATAAACAAAGTGAAGAGAACTAGAAGCCCAAGTATAATCTCCCTCTCACCACGGAGGTCCAGCCGTGTGAATGGCCTTGTGATGATTTCTTGAGAGCAGCCGGGATTTATGATGATTTCTATGAATTGGCTGAGAATGTAGGCCTCACCGTCTTCCTCCACGACCAACGCCAACAGTATCTCCTACTCACCAATATCTTTGTGCAAAACTTTCATTTCCATGCTAGGAGCTCACCACCTACAGTGGAATTTTATTTATATGATGAGCATAAGGAGATGTCACTTCGTGATTTTTGTCGGGTTTGTTTGATCCCTTTCGAGGGCAGCATAGAGGAACCACATCATGACGATGTGGATGGGTTTATTCATACCATTGCTGTAGGGGAAACGAGGAAGGTTTCTGACGCACGAATTACTAGCATACATTTTCCTGTTTTACGTTACTACGCAATATTTGCTAGTAGATGCTTAATTTGTCGCGGAAACTGTGGCAACCTTAGTGCCCCTAATATTGTTATTTTGTGCCATGCCTTGTTCCGTGATGACACATTTAGTATGAGCGCTATTGTTGCAAAGCGGTTAAATCTTAACCATACTAAGGGCCCCGTCCTTGGAGGCATCTTCGCCTCTCGCTTCGCTGCACACTTTAACATACCTATTAGGCATGATGAGAAAAAAGAAAAATTACTGCCTCCTGTTTATCTAGATTATAAGAGTATGGTAGCACATGATTTTATTGTTAAGAATAGGGAAAAGGCGTTTAAGTACAAATTAATATTTGGCAAAAAGCATCCTGAGACTATTACCTTGCCTGCTCCTTCCTTGTTTGATTTATCTGCAGGCAAGTACCTTGTTCCATTGGAGGCCATTCACGCCTACCGAAACCCTACATCAGCTACAGAGCCAGAGCCGGAACCACAATTTGATCCTCCACGACAGTCTGATTTCCAGTGGGATCCGGAGGTGATTGCCAACCAGTGGCAATCCGAGGCTGTGGCACAGTACGACCCCAACTATAACTTTGGATATCCGCCAGGCTAGCCGTGGCCATAGACCAACTTAGGCCAAAAGCCTAAGCTTGGGGGAGTACGTATTTCTCATTGAGATTACATTCATGTTCACACACTCATTGCTAGTTGTCGGTGCTCATACTTTTTCACTGTATCATCCATGCTAGTTTATTTCCCTTTTTATGTTTTCTTCTTGTGTGTTTAATAAACCTTAAGAAAAAAAATTAGTTGTAGCTTTTAGTTAGTTTACTTTCCATGCTTGTAGTAGTAACTAAAAAGAAAACCCAAAAATATTTCTCGTTCTTCTTTTGCTTTTTGGGAGCTTTCTCATGTATATAGTTTTATTTCTATTCTTGTTCTCTGGGGGTCGAGAGGACAAGACCATAATTAAAATTTTAAAGTGGCTCTTATATGCATTATCGTTGATCTGACAAAGAGCCCATATTACCTTGTCTTCTCTCTTGAATTGAATGCTTAAATATTCCAGCTTAGTCCAATGCACGCGCACTATTATTATTATCCACACTATTTGGTCGTGCAAGTGAAAGGCAATAATGATTATTATATTATGTACTTATTGAGATGAGAAAAGCTGGTATGAACTCGACCTCTCTTGTTTTTGTAAATATGATTAATTCATTGTTCCCGATTCAGCCTATTATGAATAAACATGTTTGCAATGACAATTAGAGATTATAGTTACTTATGCCATGCTTAATTAGCTAGGAGCTTATAATGGTTTACCTTGCGTGCCAACATGCTATTAAAATGGTTGTGGTGTGGTATGATAGGGTGGTATCCTTTTTGAACGATTCGAGTGGCTTGACTTGGCACATGTTCACGCATGTAGTTGAAACAAAATCAACATAGTCTCTACGTTGTTTATGTTCATGGTGCATTATATCCTACTCATGCTTGCATTCGGTGTTGATTAATTTTAATGCATGTTCATGACTGTTGTCGCTCTCTAGCTGGTCGCTTCCCAGTCTTTTGCTAGCCTTCACTTGTACTAAGCGGGAATACTGCTTTTGCATCCAATTCCATAAATCCCAAAGTTGTTCCATATGAGTCCACCATACCTACCTATATACGGTATCTACGTGCCATTCCAAGTAAATTTGTATGTGCCAAACTCTAAACCTTCAAATAAACATTCTGTTTTGTATGCTCGAATAGCTCATGTATCAACTAGGGCTGTCCGTATCTTCCATGTTAGGTGGGTTATTCTCAAGAGGAGTGGACTCCGCTCCTCACTCACGAGAAAATGGCTGGTAACCGGGATGCCCAGTCCCATGCTTTATGCAAATCAAATCAAAATAATTGCAAACAAAACTCCCCCGGGATTGTTGTTAGTTGGAGGCACTCATTGTTTCGAGCAAGCCATGGATTGATGCTTGTTGGTGGAGGGGGAGTATAAACTTTACCATTCTGTTTGGGAACCGCCTATAATGTGTGTAGCATGGAAGATATCCCCATCTCTTGGTTGTTATGTTGACAGTGAAAGTATGTGTCACATCCCTAGTTCTGGTATGACCTAGACCAGCTAGTCGTTTGTGCATCATGTTTTAATTCCATTTAAATTTGAAATGGGGATTGTGAAACCCTCAGAAATCATTTCTGGAAATAACCCAGATAAAAATTGCTCCAAAAAGGTCCAAGAAAATGTTCATGTTCCTCTCTGAATATATATAAAATATTGTCCAATAATTCTGAATTTGGTGAGGGGCTTTGGAATAATTCCTTAGGCCCCTGCAAAAATTGTCAGAAGAAAATAAAATGATTTAGTATTTTACTAAATCAGAAACAAATGTCAGAAAATAGAAAAGAAAAACAAATATGGAGAAAAGCTCACCTGGCCTTACCTGTCTGGCAGCCCAGCTGGCGGCCCAGCCGACTGGCGATGCCAGTCGTCCTCCACCTCCCGCCAGGAGGACACACGCGCGTGGCCGCCGCGCGGGAGCACACGCCGGCCACCTCCTGCCTGCCTGCCTCGCCCCCTCGACGGCCTGGACGCCTCTGGCGTCGCCATGCACTCCCCTCGACCCTCTCCCACCTCCCCCATGCTCATCCCCTTCCCTGGACCTCTCTCTCACCCCCCGAACGGCTCCATCGCCACCGCTTGCCGTTGCCGCACCCAGAACCACTGACTCGCCTCCTCTCCATGCACATGAGCTCCGTCTACTCGCGCTGAAGCTCTTCACCAAGCCACGCATCGCCGGAAGCCCCACAACGGCTTCACCAACCTCGTCTCCAACCTCGGGCGTCCGAGATCGCTGGCGACCGTGCGGCCGCACCAACACCTCCCCCGAGCCGCTAAGCACGCCCGACGAATCGCCGTGAGCTCTTCTACCAAACCCCCCTTCTCCCCCTTGCTAACGCGCTCTCTAGCACCGTTTCCCCACCGCGGCCGTAGCTCCTCGCCGCCGTCCATGTCGCCGCCGTCGTTTTGGCCCGTCTCCGCCCAAACCGAGCACCCCATCGTGCTCCTGGTGCCACGAGGGTGCCGCAGAGCCCCTCGGGTGGCCTCCCCGTGCCTCGCAGCCCGATTCCGCTCGAAGCCGAACTCCGGCCGCCGCCCCAAGCTTCGCTCCGGCGAGCTCCGGCCGCCCCGCCTCTCCCACTTGCTCCAATCGGTGCGGACGAGCGCGGGCTACGCCCCGGTGGACTCCGCCGTCCTTTTGGTCGCCGGAACGGTGATCCTGAGTCCTCCGCCGCGTTCGGCCTCACCGGCGGCTAAACGCCGGTGGGGTTGACCGGGTCTAACTGTCGGTGTACTAGAGTAGGGGTACCCTAGTATCCCGAACTTGTGCACGGGCAGTCACAGCATCCCGCGGAAAGGCTTGCCGGGTGACCGCCAAGGTCCTCCGCGGTTCCTTTGGAGCCATTCAAGAACAAAGTATCCAAGACCCCGGCAAGAGGAGCTTGCCGGGAAGGAGACAAGACCCCGACAAGAGGAGCTTGCCGGGAAGGCCAACCAAGGCATCTCAAGGAACTTGCCGCAACGCACCACGCATCCCGGCAAGGCCCGGTGAGCGACAAGCTCCCGGACGCGACAAGACGACAACCGCGGCAAGGCGCTTGCCGCGGCTAGCTTCCACTCTGTACCTGCGCTCCAGCACATCCACCAACGTGTCGCTCTGGGACCCTTCCAGGCATACGTGGCGGGAAGCTGTGCAGCCAGAGGTACACGGTGGCAAGAGGCGCTGACAAGATTGCCATCGTGGCAAGCGGTGGCGTCCCTGGCGGTCCCTTTCTGCACCGTCTAGGTGACACAGACAGGCATTTAATGCCCTTGTCCCCTATCATCAGGGTTAGGTATGATACACTATTGTAGGCGGCGGTGCCAACCGCAATGCTTTTTCCATTTTTACCCTTGTCTACGTTGCCACCTGTCAGTGACCCCTTGAGCATATAAAAGGAGGCCCATGCGCAACGTAGAGGGGGTCGGCGAACAGAACGCTCACGCTCAGTCTCGCTAGCTGCTGGAGTGTAGTGTAGCACACCGTGCTCCCGAGCAAGAAATCAATACAAACCACAAGGCAGGAGTAGGGTTTTACGCATCCGTGCGGCCCGAACCTGGGTAAACTGATCGCGTGCTCGTGCGCTTCGCCTCGATCTGCTCTTCGTGCTCTCTCCGCCCCCTGCCGAACCAAAAGGGGCTCGGTCCGCCGGTCCCATAGGTGTCCGTGGGATTAGCACCCCCGATATCTTTGGCGCGCCAGGTAGGGGAGCGTCGAGGTTGTCTGAACCTGATTCGGTGTTCGCACGAGCTAAATCTTAATCGTCTTCATCGACATGCCGCCGAAGAAGAAGGCTTCGGAGGCGGCCGCTCCGTCCGCGCCGAACCCACCATCGCCGGAGCAAACGGCTGGTGGGGTAGACGCCGGCGGAAGAACGGGCGTCGATGAGGGAGCTCACGGTGCTGCCAGGTCCAAGGACAAGGCTGCGCCACACATCGGCGGCGCAGTCGGCTCCCACAACGACCGAGCGCACTCCAAGACCTCGGCATCCATACACGCACCATGCCCATCCCAGGAGGCGCGAGACCGGCAGCGTCATGATACTCATGGTACCATACGCTTGCTGGACCAAGATCGAGCTGGTGGATCTCGGAGCGCCCAAGACCAGCATGCACGCCAACGTGCTGGCGCAAGCGGGGCACGGTCACCTGGACGAGATAATGCTCCTTCTAACATAGTTAGAAGTCCGAGCATATCTCGCTCCTCACACCATTCGCCGCCGACGCCTGCCACTTCAGCAGAAGCTTTGGCGCGAGCTCAACTGCTCCTAGACTACCCTCCAGCGGCGGACAAGATCGACGACTGGAGGGCCACCATTCAGAGTCTCATCAGCTTCGCCAACGACGACATTCCACGGCAGCCAAGTACTTCGCTGCTGCGACAAGTCAGCCAGGCGCGAGCCGGTGGCGACAAGACCGGTGGGGGTGCAACCACCGTGCACTCTCCGCCCCGAAGGCCAAGATCGCCGACTCGCCGGATCCACCACGACAGCGACTCCACCGCGTCATCAGATCCACGAACTCGTCGCGATCAGCGCCAAGTTCTTCACGAACGACAGCAAGAAGACGCTCGTACACGCATTGAGTGCCGAAGAGAAGCGCGGCGTCAATCAGACCAGCGTGCTGGGCCCTCTGTCGACATGCATGCGCCAGGGGAACCAGGCGACTTGCCATACGCGGTAGGTTGCCCTGCGTTTACCCGTGAGCTGCGGCAAGTCCAGTGGCCCAGCCAGAAGAATTTCAAGCCAGACGTACCAGAGAAGTATGATGGCAAGTCGCACCCGTCGGAGTTCCTCAGCATCTACACCATCACAGTGTAAGCTGCCAGGGGGCGAGACAACAAGGTCCTTGCCAACTACTTTCCGCTGGTGCTCAAGCCCGACGTCAGGTCCTGGCTCATGCACTTGCCGGACAATTCCATATCCTCTTGGGCAGACCTATGCCATCAGTTTGTCGACGCCTTTACAGGCGGCCACAAACCTCATGGCCAAGAGAGTGACCTTCACCTGCTCGCCCAGAAGGAAGGAGAGCCCTTGCGCAAGTACATTCAGAGATTCAGCCGTGTACAGCGCAACATCCCAGATATCCACCCTGCCACGGTCATCAATGCGTTCCATCAGTACGTGCGTAACCGCAGGATGCGGGAGGAGATGGCGATGTGCAGGATCAGAGACGTTAGTGAGCTGTATGCCCTGGCCGACAAGTGTGCATGTGCTGAGGAAGGGAGGAAACTCCCCGGAGAGAATACAGGAGCAGGAGGATCTGACAGCGAGAACGCTGCCCCGGCAAAGAAAAACCGGCGGCGGAACAACAGGAAGAAGAAAGGCAAAGATGTGCTAGTCGTTCAGCAGTCCGGCAACGACGGTGGTGCCAAGAAAGCCAAAGTTGGTAGCTCCGGCAAGGAGATTGCCGCATGCACCAACTGCCAGGCTGTGGCGGTCGTCGACAAGCAGGACGGCACCGACAAGCAGTACTGCAAGATCCACCGCACCAAGGGCCATGACCTCCAGAGCTGCAAGAAAGTCGAGCAGCTTGTCCAGCAGCAAAAAGCTGAGTACGAGCGGCGCGACAAGGAGAGGGCCCAAGGAGGCGCTGGAGAATCCAGCAAGAAGCGCGCCGGCCGGGGAGGACGCCGCGGCAAGGCCAAGTAGCGGCAAGGAGACAGACCTCCCCGCGGCTGCGACAAAGATGAAGACGACGACGACGAAGACATGGATGATGTCGAGACCAGTGAGCAGGAGTTCCAGAAAGCCACAGAGGTCTTGTGCGTTGACGGCGGTGCTTCTCTGCATACTTCACACCGCCAACTCAAGCAGTGGATGCGGGAAGTCAATGCGGCAGAACCACCTGTCGAGTCACGCAAGCTTCTGAAATGGTCTAGCACGCCTATCATGTTTGATGTTGAGGACCACCCTGATCGCACAACTGCGGTCGGGTGCTTGCCGATGTTGGTTTCGCCAACTATCCGCAACCTCAAGGTCACTAAGATGCTAGTTGACGGCGGGGCCGGCTTGAACCTGATCTCCTCTGCTGTGCTCCAGAAACTCCAGATCCCTGACAGTGAGCTCGAAGAGACCGACACATTCCAAGGAATCAACCCGGGAAGGAGCAAGCCGAAGGGGAAGGTCACGTTGCCGGTAACATTTGGCAGCGAGCTGAACTTCAGGACTGAGAGGGTCACTTTTGACGTTGCCGATTTTCCATTGCCTTACAATGGGATACTCGGCCGTCCAGCACTCGCCAAGTTCATGGCAGCCTCTCATTACGCATACAACATGCTGAAGATGCCAGGCCCGATAAGCATCATCTCTGTCCCTGGCAACAATAAGGATGCTCTTATCTGCGCCGACAAGATTTACCGGGAAGCAGCAGCCACAACAGATCGCGAGTCACTTGCCGCTGAAGCTCCCGGGGGGAAGAAGAAGACCAAGTCCGGCAAGAGCTCTGATGCCCACTCCGGCAAGCGCACCTCTTCAGAGTGCTGCGCTGCCGTCGAGGACGCACCATCGAGCTCCACTGGCAAGTGTAAGAAGGCAATGGCAGCTCCGCCGCATACTAAGAAAGTGTTCGCCAAGGAGGACGACACTGGTGGTACCTTCACCATCAGTGCCACTCTTGACCCTAAATAGGAAAGCGCGCTCATTGCTTTCCAGCGGGCGAACGTCGACGTGTTTGCGTGGCAACCGACTGACATCCCCGGTGTTCCCAGGAAAGTAATTGAGCACCATCTTGCCGTTTGTCCTCATGCGCGGCCCGTCAAGCAGAAGGTCAGGAAGCAAGCAGTGGAGCACCAAGAATTCATCGCAGAAGAAATCAAGAAATTGGAAGCAGCAGGCCTTGTCAGAGGAGTGCTCCATCCTACGTGGTTGGCCAATCCTGTAGTCATGCGCAAGGCAAACGAGAAATGGAGGCTTTGTATCGACTTCACTGATGTTAATAAAGCTTGTCCCAAAGACCCATTTCCCTTGCCGCGCATTGACCAGATTGTTGACTCCACGGCCGGATGTGATTTGCTTTCATTTCTTGACGCATACTCAGGATACCATCAAATCTTCATGGCAGAAGAAGATGAGGAGAAAACCGCATTCATTACTCCATGTGGCACATACTGTTTCATACGGATGCCTTTCGGTTTAAAGAATGCTGGTTCAACATTTGCAAGAGTAGTCCATGTTGCTCTTGAGCCACAGATGCACAGAAATGTGGAAGCCTACATGGATGACATAGTGGTCAAGAGCAACGACAGGGCAACTCTGATTCAAGATTTAGACGAGACCTTTGCAAATCTGTGCAAGATCAACCTCAAGCTCAACCCCGAGAAGTGTGTGTTTGGAGTCCTCTCCGGCAAGCTTCTCGGGTTCTTGGTGTCTCAGCGGGGAATCGAAGCCAATCCCGACAAGTTTTGCTCCGGCAAGCTTGCCGGGGAACATCAAGCTCCGGCAGAGCCGTAGGCTCTTGCCGTAGAAGCGGATGTTCCCGCAGCAGCAGATATGCCTTTAGTCCTTGTTGTCGAGCCACAAGCTCCAACATGGGCACACCAGATTGTCCGTTTCCTTCAGACAGGAGAACTTCCCGAAGAGCAAGAAGAAGCGGAAAGAGTAGCCCGACAGTCAAGTATGTACCAGTTTGTCGACAACACACTGTACAGAAGAAGACTCAACGGTGTGAAATTGAAGTGTATTCACCGGGAAGATGGACAAAAGCTGTTGGCAGAGATACATGGAGGCATATGTGGTCACCACATTGGCGCAAGAGCACTTGCCGGCAAAGCATTCCGGCAAGGATTCTTTTGGCCGACAGCCCTCCAGGATGCAACTGCACAAGTAACCAAGTGTGAAGCGTGCCAGTTCCATTCCAAGCAGATACACCAGCCAGCTCAAGCTCTCCAGACGATCCCTTTACCCTGGCCATTTTCGGTCTGGGGGCTCGATATCCTCGGCCCCTTTCCCCGAGCAGTCGGGGGCTTTGAGTACTTGTACGTTGCAATCGACAAGTTCACAAAGTGGCCGGAAGTGGAAGTAGTGAGGAAGGTGAACGCACAGTCAGCAGTCAAGTTCTTTAGGTCGATTGTTTGCCGCTTCGGGATCCCTAACAGGATAATCACCGACAACGGCACACAATTCACGAGCCGCACCTTCATGCAGTACGTCCAAGATCTTGGCGCCAAGGTCTGCTTCGCTTCTGTTGCTCACCCGAGAAGCAATGGTCAAGCGGAGAGGGCAAATGCTGAAGTGCTACATGGGCTCAAGACCAGAACTTTCGACAGGCTCCACAAGTGCGGAAGAAACTGGATCGAGGAGCTGTCGGTGGTTCTTTGGTCGATCAGGACGACACCAAATCGAGCCACTGGCCAGACACCTTTCGCTCTAGTTTATGGAGCAGAGGCAGTTCTCCCCACGGAACTCGTATACGGGTCACCTCGAGTGCTCGCTTACGATGAGCTTGAGCAAGAGCAACTGCGACAAGATGACGCGCTGCTCCTTGAGGAAGACCGTCTTCAGGCTGCTGTACGAGCTGCTCGCTACCAGCAAGCTTTGCGCCGCTACCATAGCCGCAAAGTTAACGCCAGAAGTCTCGAGGAAGGCGACCTTGTTCTTCGGCATGTTCAGTCTGCCAAGAATTCCAACAAGTTGACGCCAAAGTGGGAAGGCCCTTACCGGGTGAAATGAGTCACTAGGCCCGGTGCTATCCGCCTTGAGACCGAGGATGGCATTCCAGTGAGCAACTCCTGGAACATTGAACATCTTCGTAAGTTTTACCCGTAGGGCGCGGTTGCCGGAACCCGTTCCGGCAACCACCTTTTGTACAAGTCTTGCCGCTGTTGCATGTAATCCTTTGTACAAAGCCGGGCGCAGACCCCGTGCATAAAGCTTATGTGCTCAGCACATCTTGTCAATTTCTGAAGGAAATATGCCCTAGAGGCAATAATAAAGTTATTATTTATTTCCTTATATCATGATAAATGTGTATTATTCATGCTAGAATTGTATTAACCGGAAACATAATACATGTGTGAATACATAGACCAACAGAGTGTCACTAGTATGCCTCTACTAGACTAGCTCGTTAATCAAAGATGGTTATGTTTCCTAACCATGAACAAAGAGTTGTTATTTGATTAACAAGGTCACATCATTAGTTGAATGATCTGATTGACATGACCCATTCCATTAGCTTAGCACCTGATCGTTTAGTATGTTGCTATTGCTTTCTTCATGACTTATACATGTTCTTGTAACTATGAGATTATGCAACTCCCGTTTACCGGAGGAACACTTTGGGTACTACCAAACGTCACAACGTAACTGGGTGATTATAAAGGAGTACTACAGGTGTCTCCAATGGTAGATGTTGGGTTGGCGTATTTCGAGATTAGGGTTTGTCACTCCGATTGTCGGAGAGGTATCTCTGGGCCCTCTCGGTAATACACATCACATAAGCCTTGCAAGCATAATAACTAAGATGTTAGTTATGAGATGATGTATTACGGAACGAGTAAAGAGACTTGCCAGCAACGAGATTGAACTAGGTATTGGATACCGACGATCGAATCTCGGGTAAGTAACATACCGATGACAAAGGGAACAACGTATGTTGTTATGCGGTCTGACCGATAAAGATCTTCGTAGAATATGTAGGAGCCAATATGGGCATCCAGGTCCCGCTATTGGTTATTGACCGGAGATGTGTCTCGGTCATGTCTACATTGTTCTCGAACCGTAGGGTCTGCATGCTTAACGTTACGATGACAGTTATTATGAGTTTATGCATTTTGATGTACCGAAGGTTGTTCGGAGTCCCGGATGAGATCACGGACATGACGAGGAGTCTCGAAATGGTTGAGACATAAAGATTGATATATTGGAAGTCTATGTTTGGACATCGGAAGTGTTCCGGGTGAAATCGGGATTTTACCGGATTACCGGGAGGGTTACCGGAACCCCCCGGGAGCCAAATGGGCCTACATGGGCCATTGTGGAAAGGTGAAAGGGGCTGCCAAGGAGGGCTGCGCACCTCCCCCCCTCCCCTAGTCCTATTAGGACTAGGAGAGGTGGCCGACCACCTCTCTCTCTTTCCCTCTCCCTTTTTCCCAAGGAGTCCTAGTTGGAATAGGATTGGAGGGGGGAGTCCTACTCCCGGTGGGAGTAGGACTCCTCCTGCGCCTCCCCCTCTTTGGCCGGCCAGCCCCCCTCCCTCCAACCTTTATATACGGGGGCAGGGGACACCCCAAGACACACAAGTTGATCCTTGAGATCGTTCCTTAGCCGTGTGCGGTGCCCCCTGCCACCAAATTCCACCTCGATCATACCGTTACAGTGCTTAGGCGAAGCCCTGCGTCGGTAGTACATCAAGATCGTCACCACGCCGTCGTGCTAACGGAACTCTTCCTCGACGCTTTGCTGGATCGGAGCCCGAGGAACGTCATCGAGCTGAAGGTGTGCTAAGAACTCGGAGGTGCCGGAGTAACGGTGCTTGGATCGGTCGGATCGGGAAGAAGACGTACGACTACTTCCTCTACGTTGTGTCAACGCTTCCGTTGCGATCTACTAGAGTACGTAGATCAGACTCTCCCCCTCGTTGCTATGCATCACCATGATCTTGCGTGTGCGTAGGAATTTTTTTGAAATTACTGCGTTCCCCAACAGTGGCATCCGAGCCTAGGTTTTTATGGTTTGATGTTATATGCACGAGTAGAACACAAGTGAGTTGTGGGTGATACAAGTCATACTGCCTACCAGCATGTCATACTTTGGTTCGGCGGTATTGTTGGACAAGACGATCCGGACCAACCTTACGCGTACTCTTACGCGAGACCGGTTCCCTCGACGTGCTTTGCACATAGATGGCTTGCGGAAGACTGTCTCTCCAACTTTAGTTGAACCAAGTGTGACTACGCCCGGTCCTTGAGAAGGTTAAAACAGAGTCTATTTGACGAACTATCGTTGTGGTTTTGATGCGTAGGTGAGATGAGTTCTTACTTAAGCCCGTAGCAGCCACGTAAAACTTGCAACAACAAAGTAGAGGACGTCTAACTTGTTTTTGCAGGGCATGTTGTGATGTGATATGGTCAAGGCATGATGCTGATTTTATTGTATGAGATGATCATGTTTTGTAACCGAGTTATCGGCAACTGGCAGGAGCCATATGGTTGTCGCTTTATTGTATGCAATGCAATCGCGATGTAATGCTTTACTTTATTACTAAGCGGTAGTGATAGTCGTGGAAGCATAAGATTGGCAAGACGACAACGATGCTACGATGGAGATCAAGGTGTCGCGCCGGTGACGATGGTGATCAAGACGGTGCTTCGGAGATGGAGATCACAAAGCACAAGATGATGATGGCCATATCATATCACTTATATTGATTGCATGTGATGTTTATCCTTTTATGCATCTTATCTTGCTTTGATTGACGGTAGCATTATAAGATGATCTCTCACTAAATTATCAAGAAGTGTTCTCCCTGAGTATGCACCGTTGCAAAAGTTCTTCGTGCTGAGACACCACGTGATGATCGGGTGTGATAGGCTCTACGTTCAAATACAACGGGTGCAAAACAGTTGCACATGCGGAATACTCAGGTTATACTTGACGAGCCAAGCATATACAGATATGGCCTCGGAACACGGAGACCGAAAGGTCGAGCGTGAATCATATAGTAGATATGATCAACATATTGATGTTCACCATTGAAAACTACTCCATCTCACGTGATGATCGGTTATGGTTTAGTTGATTTGGATCACGTGATCACTTAGAGGATTAGAGGGATGTCTATCTAAGTGGGAGTTCTTAAGTAAATTAACTGAACTTAAAAATTATCATGAACTTAGTACCTGATAGTATCTTGCTTGTTTATGTTGATTGTAGATAGATGGCTCGTGCTGTTGTTCCGTTGAATTTTAATGCGTTCCTTGAGAAAGCAAAGTTGAAAGATGATGGTAGCAATTACACGGACTGGGTCCGTAACCTGAGGATTATCCTCATTGCTGCACAGAAGAATTACGTCCTGGAAGCACCGCTGAGTGCCAGGCCTGCTGCAAGAGGAACACCAGAAGTTATGAACGTCTGGCAGAGCAAAGCTGATGACTACTCAATAGTTCAGTGTGCCATGCTTTACGGCTTAGAACCGGGACTTCAACGACGTTTTGAACGTCATGGAGCATATGAGATGTTCCAGGAGTTGAAGTTAATATTTCAAGCAAATGCCCGGATTGAGAGATATGAAGTCTCCAATAAGTTCTATAGCTGCAAGATGGAGGAGAACAGTTCTGTCAGTGAGCATATACTCAAAATGTCTGGGTATAATAATCACTTGATTCAATTGGGAGTTACACTTCCGGATGATTGCGTCATTGACAGAATTCTCCAATCACTGCCACCAAGCTACAAGAGCTTTGTGATGAACTATAATATGCAAGGGATGAACAAGACTATTCCCGAGCTCTTCGCTATGCTGAAAGCTGCGGAGGTAGAAATCAATAAGGAGCATCAAGTGTTGATGGTTAACAAAACCACTAGTTTCAAGAAAAAGGGCAAAGGGAAGAAGAAGGGGAACTTCAAGAAGAACGGCAAGCAAGTTGCTGCTCAAGAGAAGAAACCCAAGTCTGGACCTAAGCCTGAAACTGAGTGCTTCTACTGCAAGCAGACTGGTCACTGGAAGCGGAACTGCCCCAAGTATTTGGCGGATAAGAAGGATGGCAAGGTGAACAAAGGTATATGTGATATACATGTTATTGATGTGTACCTTACTAATGCTCGCAGTAGCACCTGGGTATTTGATACTGGTTCTGTTGCTAATATTTGCAACTCGAAACAGGGACTACAGAATAAGCGGACACTAGCAAAGGACGAGGTGACGATGCGCGTGGGAAACGGTTCCAAAGTCGATGTGATCGCGGTCGGCACGCTACCTCTACATCTACCTTCGGGATTAATATTAGACCTAAATAATTGTTATTTGGTGCCAGCGTTGAGCATGAACATTATATCTGGATCTTGTTTGATGCGAGACGGTTATTCATTTAAATCAGAGAATAATGGTTGTTCTATTTATATGAGTAATATCTTTTATGGTCATGCACCCTTGAAAAGTGGTCTATTCTTATTGAATCTCGATAGTAGTAATACACATATTCATAATGTTGAAGCCAAAAGATGCAGAGTTGATAATGATAGTGCAACTTATTTGTGGCACTGCCGTTTAGGTCATATCGGTGTAAAGCGCATGAAGAAACTCCATGCTGATGGGATTTTGGAACCACTTGATTATGAATCACTTGGCACTTGCGAACCGTGCCTCATGGGCAAGATGACTAAAACACCGTTCTCCGGTACTATGGAGAGAGCAACAGATTTATTGGAAATCATACATACCGATGTATGTGGTCCGATGAATATTGAGGCTCGTGGTGGATATCGTTATTTTCTCACCTTCACAGATGATTTAAGCAGATATGGGTATATCTACTTAATGAAACATAAGTCTGAAACATTTGAAAAGTTCAAGGAATTTCAGAGTGAAGTTGAAAATCATCGTAACAAGAAAATAAAGTTTCTACGATCTGATCGTGGAGGAGAATATTTGAGTTACGAGTTTGGTGTACATTTGAAAAATTGTGGAATAGTTTCACAACTCACGCCACCCGGAACACCACAACGTAATGGTGTGTCCGAACGTCGTAATCGTACTTTACTAGATATGGTGCGATCTATGATGTCTCTTACTGATTTACCGCTATCATTTTGGGGTTATGCTTTAGAGACGGCCGCATTCACGTTAAATAGGGCACCATCTAAATCCGTTGAGACGACGCCTTATGAACTGTGGTTTGGCAAGAAACCAAAGTTGTCGTTTCTTAAAGTTTGGGGCTGCGATGCTTATGTGAAAAAGCTTCAACCTGATAAGCTCGAACCCAAATCGGAGAAGTGTGTCTTCATAGGATATCCAAAGGAAACTATTGGATACACCTTCTATCACAGATCCGAAGGCAAGACTTTTGTTGCTAAATTCGGAAACTTTCTTGAGAAGGAGTTTCTCTCGAAAGAAGTGAGTGGGAGGAAAGTAGAACTTGACGAGGTAACTGTACCTACTCCGTTATTGGGAAATAGTACATCACAGAAAACTGTTTCTGTGAGACCTACACCAATAAGAGAGGAAGTTAATGATGATGATCATGAAACTTTAGATCAAGATACTACTGTACCTCGTAGATCAACCAGAGTAAGATCCGCACCAGAGTGGTACGGTAATCCTGTTCTGGAAGTCATGCTACTAGATCATGATGAACCTACGAACTATGAAGAAGCGATGGTGAGCCCAGATTCTGCAAAGTGGCTTGAAGCCATGAAATCTGAGATGGGATCCATGTATGAGAACAAAGTATGGACTTTGGTTGACTTGCCCGATGATCGGCAAGCAATTGAGAATAAATGGATCTTTAAGAAAAAGACTGACGCTGATGGTAATGTTACTGTCTACAAAGCTCGACTTGTCGCAAAAGGTTTTCGACAAGTTCAAGGAGTTGACTACGATGAGACTTTCTCACCCGTAGCGATGCTTAAGTCTGTCAGAATCATGTTAGCAATTGCCGCATTTTATGATTATGAAATTTGGCAAATGGATGTAAAAACCGCATTCCTGAATGGATTTCTGGAAGAAGAGTTGTATATGATGCAACCAGAAGGTTTTGTCGATCCAAAGGGAGCTAACAAAGTGTGCAAACTCCAGCGATCCATTTATGGACTGGTGCAAGCATCTCGGAGTTGGAATAAACGCTTTGATAGTGTGATCAAAGCATTTGGGTTTATACAGACTTTTGGAGAAGCCTGTATTTACAAGAAAGTGAGTGGGAGCTCTGTAGCATTTCTGATATTATATGTGGATGACATATTACTAATTGGAAATGATATAGAATTTCTAGATAGCATAAAGGGATACTTGAATAAAAGTTTTTCGATGAAAGACCTCGGGGAAGCTGCTTACATATTAGGCATAAAGATCTATAGAGATAGATTAAAACGCTTAATTGGACTTTCACAAAGCACATACCTTGACAAGATTTTGAAGAAGTTCAAAATGGATCAAGCAAAGAAAGGGTTCTTGCCTGTGTTACAAGGTGTGAAGTTGAGTCAGACTCAATGCCCGACCACTGCAGAAGATAGAGAGAAAATGAAAGATGTTCCCTATGCTTCAGCCATAGGCTCTATCATGTATGCAATGCTGTGTACCAGACCTGATGTGTGCCTTGCTATAAGTTTAGCAGGGAGGTACCAAAGTAATCCAGGAGTGGATCACTGGACAGCGGTCAAGAACATCCTGAAATACCTGAAAAGGACTAAGGATATGTTTCTCGTATATGGAGGTGACAAAGAGCTCACCGTAAGAGGTTACGTTGATGCAAGCTTTGACATTGATCCGGATGATTCTAAATCGCAAACCGGATACGTGTTTACTTTAAACGGTGGAGCTGTCAGTTGGTGCAGTTCTAAACAAAGCGTCGTAGCAGGATCTACATGTGAAGCGGAGTACATAGATGCTTCGGAAGCAGCGAACGAAGGAGTCTGGATGAAGGAGTTCATATCCGATCTAGGTGTCATACCTAGTGCATCGGGTCCAATGAAAATCTTCTGTGACAATACTGGTGCAATTGCCTTGGCAAAGGAATCCAGATTTCACAAAAGAACCAAACACATCAAGAGACGCTTCAACTCCATCTGGGATTTAGTCCAGGTGGGAGACATAGAGATTTGCAAGATACATACGGATCTGAATGTTGCAGACCCATTGACTAAGCCTCTTCCACGAGCAAAACATGATCAGCACCAAGGCTCCATGGGTGTTAGAATCATTACTGTATAATCTAGATTATTGACTCTAGTGCAAGTGGGAGACTGAAGGAAATATGCCCTAGAGGCAATAATAAAGTTATTATTTATTTCCTTATATCATGATAAATGTTTATTATTCATGCTAGAATTGTATTAACCGGAAACATAATACATGTGTGAATACATAGACCAACAGAGTGTCACTAGTATGCCTCTACTAGACTAGCTCGTTAATCAAAGATGGTTATGTTTCCTAACCATGAACAAAGAGTTGTTATTTGATTAACGAGGTCACATCATTAGTTGAATGATCTGATTGACATGACCCATTCCATTAGCTTAGCACCCGATCGTTTAGTATGTTGCTATTGCTTTCTTCATGACTTATACATGTTCCTGTAACTATGAGATTATGCAACTCCCGTTTACCGGAGGAACACTTTGGGTACTACCAAACGTCACAACGTAACTGGGTGATTATAAAGGAGTACTACAGGTGTCTCCAATGGTAGATGTTGGGTTGGCGTATTTCGAGATTAGGGTTTGTCACTCCGATTGTCGGAGAGGTATCTCTGGGCCCTCTCGGTAATACACATCACATAAGCCTTGCAAGCATAATAACTAAGATGTTAGTTATGAGATGATGTATTACGGAACGAGTAAAGAGACTTGCCAGTAACGAGATTGAACTAGGTATTGGATACCGACGATCGAATCTCGGGCAAGTAACATACCGATGACAAAGGGAACAACGTATGTTGTTATGCGGTCTGACAGATAAAGATCTTCGTAGAATATGTAGGAGCCAATATGGGCATCCAGGTCCCGCTATTGGTTATTGACCGGAGACGTGTCTCGGTCATGTCTACATTGTTCTCGAACCGTAGGGTCCGCACGCTTAACGTTACGATGACAGTTATTATGAGTTTATGCATTTTGATGTACCGAAGGTTGTTCGGAGTCCCGGATGAGATCACGGACATGACGAGGAGTCTCGAAATGGTCGAGACGTAAAGATTGATATATTGGAAGTCTATGTTTGGACATCGGAAGTGTTCGGGGTGAAATCGGGATTTTACCGGATTACCGGGAGGGTTACCGGAACCCCCCGGGAGCCAAATGGGCCTACATGGGCCATTGTGGAAAGGTGAAAGGGGCTGCCAAGGAGGGCTGCGCACCTCCCCCCCTCCCCTAGTCCTATTAGGACTAGGAGAGGTGGCCGACCACCTCTCTCTCTCTTTCCCTCTCCCTTTTTCCCAAGGAGTCCTAGTTGGAATAGGATTGGAGGGGGGAGTCCTACTCCCGGTGGGAGTAGGACTCCTCCTGCGCCTCCCCCTCTTTGGCCGGCCAGCCCCCCTCCCTCCAACCTTTATATACGGGGGCAGGGGACACCCCAAGACACACAAGTTGATCCTTGAGATCGTTCCTTAGCCGTGTGCGGTGCCCCCTGCCACCAAATTCCACCTCGATCATACCGTTACAGTGCTTAGGCGAAGCCCTGCGTCGGTAGTACATCAAGATCGTCACCACGCCGTCGTGCTGACGGAACTCTTCCTCGACGCTTTGCTGGATCGGAGCCCGAGGAACGTCATCGAGCTGAACGTGTGCTAAGAACTCGGAGGTGCCAGAGTAACGGTGCTTGGATCGGTCGGATCGGGAAGAAGACGTACGACTACTTCCTCTACGTTGTGTCAACGCTTCCGTTGCGATCTACTAGAGTACGTAGATCAGACTCTCCCCCTCGTTGCTATGCATCACCATGATCTTGCGTGTGCGTAGGAAAATTTTTGAAATTACTGCGTTCCCCAACAATTTCATGCCTTTTATTTTTTGCATGTGTTATCTGACACTTTGTGCAGCACCTACACCCGGTAAGCAACAACGAGCCATAAGGCTCCATATCTTTTCTCGTCTTTCTTTTTTTCTCAAGTAAAGGATGGTTCCCTCGCCCACAAGTTTGTCGGGGGGAAAGGAGAAGATAATGGTATGGACCAGGCATCGTTCAAGAAAGTTTTGCCTTGCCGGGAAGCAAACGACAGAAAAGATAAGTTGCCAAAGTTTGAGCAATCAGATTTTTTTTAAATTTTTTTAACTTATCTTCCTTGAACGACCGTGCTTTGTATGGAAAACCTATGCACGGAGGAACCAACTCGTAGCTAGCTGCGCCCTTACTGTTGTTTCGAGTCCGCTCAACAACTTAAGTGAGCTCCGACTAGCTGCGACAAGGTTTCTTGTCGGCAGCGGCACCGCCAGCAGGCTGCTGACGTCCCGCACTCAGCGCTCGCGGCTAAGGTGCCTGCGCCGGCAAGTTCCCTAAAAGCGTAGGGCAAAAACATACAAAGGAAGGAGTCAAGTAAAGGAAATAACATTGCAATTAGTACCCGAAATAAAAGTTATATTACAAGATAGCTTGTCGCGGACCTAACAGATTGTTTGCATAACATGAATAGTAGCGACAAGAAAAGAAGAAAATGGGTGGCCTAGTCGATGCGATCGCCCTCGACCCTCTTGATCCAGCTCACCTTGTCCACAATGGGTGCGACAAGGGTCTTGAGCGCCTCCAGATCGGCATACGGCGGCAAGGACCTGAGGACGTTGGTGAGGTTGAGGCCCGGGTTGCGGAACGCCACCTTCACCAGCACCTTCTGAAGAGCTCCCGCGCAGATCTTGCGCGACTCGTTGGCCAGCTGCTTTGGGATCCTCTCCCGGAGTCGCCGGAGGGCCGTCGCCACGCCTTTGAAGAACGAAGTGAGCTTGGCGCTGGGTTGGAGGTTCTCGTCGGAGGGATACCCGAGATCCTCCATTCCCAGCTGCGCCAGCTCCCTGTCGATGTCTGCGGCAACATCCACGAGACCCTCCGTCCAGTGCTCCACATTCTCCCGGAAAGTGCTCTGGGCGGCAGCGGCACTCGCCAGCAGCGCCTTGCCGGCCTTGACCTCCTCCTTCAGGGCCGTCTCCTGCTCCTTGGCGCCGTCCAACGTCTTGGTCAAAGTGATCAGCTTCAACTCAAGATCAGCATTGGAGTCCTTGGCGGCATCAAGCTCCTTGCCCTTCTCGGCGAGATGGGCCTGCAGCTCCGAGTAGCTGTTGGCGTCCTTCTCCCCCTCAAGCTTGAGCACGGCAAGCTCGTCACCGCTCGCCTTGAGATCGGCCTCCAGCTGCGCCACCGTCATCTCCAGCTCCTTCTTGTCGGCCTCGGCAGCTGCGGCAACATCTTCTGCTTGTTTGAGGGCTCCACCAAACGTTCGCTCGCATGCGGCAAGCTCCTCCTCGTGGCTGTCGAGATTGACTTTCCGCTGCACCAGCTCGCCCTCCTGCACGGACAGCTTCTCAGCGGCAAGCCTTTGTTGCTCTTTGACGTCAGCCTTCTCGAGGAGGAAGGCCTCCCACTCCTCGGCAAGTTGCGCCCGCTCCAGTGCCAAGGACCGGAGAGCTTCTTGATTGTGACCCCGGAGCTCCTCCGCGCGCTTCTCGATGTCAACTCCCGCCTTCGCGACAAGCGCCTCGCGGGATTCCAGCTTGGCTTGCCGGGCGCGGTAGAGTGACACCAGCTTCCGCAACAGCCGCTCCTCCTCAGGCTCGCTGCTGCTGCTTGGCGCGTCAACCAGCGCCAGCCCGGCGGAAGCAAGCACTTCTCCGTCGAAGCTCTCTCCTTCGACCGGCGCCCTGGAGCTTGACGCCCAGGGGAGGTTGATGAAGATGTCGTCGCCGGCCTTCAAGTAGACTCTTGGCTGGGGCTCGTCGGGGCCCGACGCTGCGGTAGCGGCGGAGGGATCGGCGGTCGGTGCAGCGCCTAGCGCTCCTGCGGCCTTAGGGTCGTCAGTGCGATCGCCAGATCCCCCGCCTGCTTCTGCGGCGGCAGCCTTGGCGGTCTCTGCGCCGGCGGGCTCGTCAGCACCGGCTACTTCCTCAGCGGCAACGGCGTCGTCGGCGGCAACCTCGGTCTCCATCGGCTCTGCTGCAGATGGATCTGATAGCCGGAAAGGGGAGAAGAGTCAAGCAAATATCCAAAAAGAAGAAGATCAAAAGAAGAAGAATCCAAGGGAAGTTTTGAAGCAAGAAGATTACCTGTGCCAGGCTCTGCAGTCGTGGTCTCCACCGCCGGGGGGCCGCTGGTGCTGTCCCTTGCCGGAGAACCCTCCCTTGCCGGAGACTTCTCCCTTGCCGGAGAGCTCTCCCTTGCCGGGGACCTCTCCCTTGCCGGAGGACTCTCCCTTGGCATTTCGGGGGCAGCCTCCGGGCGCTCCTGGTGGGGCTGCTCTGCTCCTGCATAAGTCAACAATTAGATATCAGCAAAGCAAGAATCTCCATGCGCGCCCAACAGCGGAAAGCAAACCATATACTTACGCTGGGGGCTGCTCTGGAGAACAATTGCCGGGTCCGGCAAGGTTGTCTCAAGCGCATCCCCTGCTGACGCAGTGGGTTCGTCCTCGATGACAATCACCGGGGACTTAGCTCTCTTCGCCGATCTCTGGGCCAGAGTCCTAAGAAGAAATAAGTTCAGAGTAAAGCAAATGAGATACAAGACAGAACAGCAAGAATTGAAGAACTGCAAGTATAACAAGAGAATCTTACTCTTCTGCTTCTTCCTCGTCGGAGCTGAACGCGGAGAAGTCGAAGTCTGGCTCACGTCCGGCGCGAGAAGGCGGAGGAGTAGGTTCCCTTGGCCGCTTGGCGGGAGCAGAAGCGGTGGTCCGGGAAGACCCCGCTCCAGTTGCCGCAGCAGCGTGAGGCGCTCCCGCGGCAACAGTGCTTGCCGCGGTGGAGCGTGTCATGCGGCGCGGCGACTGTCGACTCGCCTGCCGCCTCGCTACGTCCCCGGCCTTGCGGGGACGCCTTCTTGGTGGATATGGAGGCTCTGCTTGCGGCGAGCTGTCTAAGGATGAGGAGGAAGAGGAATTGATCTCCAACGAGCCGCTCATATCCTCGGCGGGCTCGTTCGGCTCGGCGTCACGCCCGGCAAGATCTTTCTTACCGGAAAGCTCCTCTTGCCGGGCAAGCTCTTTCTTGCCGGCAAGCTCCTCTCGCTCGGCACGGTTTGCCGCCTCTGCTGCCTCTGCCTCCTCCAAGGTGAATCCAAACTCGCCTGTAGCCGCGGCTGCCGCCGCCTCTTCCAGCCTGGTGGCGATGCGCTTCAACTCCGCATCGGTGGTGTCGCGAGTGAGGCCATTCTTATCGTCGGGGCGGATCGGCACTTCTACCAAGTTGTCGAAGAATTCCTGCACGACCTCGTCTGCAGGCTCTTGCCAAGTTGGCACAAGTCCATGTGAGTCGCATAGCGGCATCATCGCCCGGATGCGGTCAAGCGCGGAATTGTTGCACAACGGAACGACGCCCTGCGGCAACCTAAACGCTTCTGGATGATCAGGATCATACTTGAAGAGCTCCTAGAGCATCGCATTGAGCTCCAGGACAGTGAAGTTGTAGTTGAGGCCCGGACGCAGCCTCATGATATCCGCCGCATTCTTGAACTCCCAGGCGGGCCTCCTCCGTTCCTGCAGGGGGGCGAAGCGGCGGCGAAGAAAATCTGCGCCAACGGCGCCTACTGTGAGTCCGGCAAGCCTGAGGCGTTGGATCCTGGTGACGGCAATCCTCAGCCTATCGTCTTCCGGGGCCACGTCACTCCAATCGCTGCCACGCACTGCTGCGGTTTGGCGCCGGGCGGTAAATGGCCACGGGTTCTCCTCGACAATCCAGCACCAGTTTGCTCTCCACTCCTCCCACTTGCCACGAAACTCGCCCTCCAGATAAGAATCCTTCTTGCCGGCCCTTGAGATCTAGGCGATTCCGCCGGATAGAGGCTCTCCTCTCTCTACTCGGGGCATAAAGAAGTGGCGGAAAAGGGCTACGTTGGGATGGACTCCGACAAAGTTTTCGCAGAGATGTGCAAAAACTGCCATGGTCAGAATGACATTGGGGGTGAAATCAAGGAGGCAGAGCCCGTAGGTGTTCATGATGTCGCAAAAAAATTCAGAGAAGGGCGGGTAGAGCCCGCAGTAGAAGAACACGGCGAAGAAGGGGTATCCGTGTGGAGCCATTTTATGAGCGGTGGCTGGAAGTACCTTCGTGCTCGGGTGCGCTCTCGTCTTCGTTGACCAGAAGAGGTAGTAGTACTCCCTCAGCTCCTTCGCGGCAAGCTTGGGGGGGGGGGGGGGAGATTGCCCGCTCCTTCCGCAACGCCGCAAGCCACTGCGCCTCGGTCGACTTCACAGCCTTCCCCTTGTCGGCTTTCGGAGCCATGGCAGAAGCGGTGGAGGAGGTCGATGGCGTTGGTGGTGCTGGTGGCGATGGGGGGCAGGGCGCTACTCTCTTTTCTTTGGGAGGACGGAGGAGCGGCGGAGGCTTCCGAGGTTGGAATGAAAAGGGGGCGAGTGGGCGCACTACCCCTGCTTCCCTTGCTTATAAAGAGAGAGGGGGCGGACGTTCCGCCTTTCCTAATAAAGAAACCACCCACGATCTCTCCCATGACGCCGCGTTCGACGCGTGCCGTTCGGGGAGGGCGTGGTGGATGCGGAGTGAGATACGGCGTAACCCAGGCCGCGCGTGCCCGTGCCCTGTTTTGGGCCTGGCCCAACAGCGCTCGGCACCGTGTATGGCCCAGGCCCGGGGACTCCTGTCGGTGTACTAGAGTAGGGGTACCCTAGTATCCCGAACTTGTGCACGGGTAGTCGCAGCATCCCGCGGCAAGGCTTGCCGGGTGACCGCCAAGGTCCTCCGCGGTTCCTTTGGAGCCATTCAAGAACAAAGTATCCAAGACCCTGGCAAGAGGAGCTTGCCGAGAAGGAGACAAGACCCCGTCAAGAGGAGCTTGCCGGGAAGGCCAACCAAGGCATCTCAAGGAACTTGCCGCAACGCACCACGCATCCCGGCAAGGCCCGGTGAGCGACAAGCTCCTAGACGCGACAAGACAACAACCGCGGCAAGGCGCTTGCCGCGGCCAGCTTCCACTCTGTACCTGCGCTCCAGCACATCCACCAACGTGTCGCTCTGGGACCCTTCCAGGCATATGTGCGGGAAGCTGTGTAGCCAGAGGTACATGGTGGCAAGCGGCGCTAACAAGATTGCCATCGTGGCAAGCGGTGGCGTCCCCGGCGGTCCCTTTCTGCACCGTCTAGGCGACACAGATAGGCATTTAATGCCCTTGTCCCCTGCCGTCAAGGTTAGGTATGATACACTGTTGTAGGCGGCGGTGCCAACCGCAATGCTTTTTCCATTTTTACCCTTGTCTACGTTGCCACCTGTTGGTGACCCCTTGAGCATATAAAAGGAGGCCCATGCGCAACGTAGAGGGGGTCGGTGAACAAAACGCTCACGCTCGGTCTCGCTAGCTGCTGGAGTGTACTGTAGCACACCGCGCTCCCGAGCAAGAAATCAATACAAACCACAAGGCAGGAGTAGGGTTTTACGCATCCGTGCAGCCCGAACCTGGGAAAACTGATTGCGTGCTCGTGCACTTCGCCTCGATCTGCTCTTCGTGCTCTCTCCGCCCCCTGCCGAACCAAAAGGGGCTCGGTCCACCGGTCCCATAGGTGTCCGTGGGATTAGCACCCCCGACACTAACCCCCCCAGTTGACCTGGTGTTTCACCACCCAGGGTCAATGACATGTGGGGCCCAGCTCTGCTAATTTAGTTTAGGATTAGTTTAAAATTTAATTAACTATGTTAATTAACCTATTACACTGACGTGTGGAGCCCACAAGTCAGGTTTGACCCCAGTCAGCGCTGTTGACTTGCTGACGCAAGCATGACGCAGTGCTAACGCAGTTATTTCTTTTCTGGTTTTAATTAAATCAGGAAATTCCAGAATATGATATAAACTTCAAAAATTCATAGAAATTCAACCGTAGCTCAGATTGAAATAAGTTATATATGAAAAATGATCAGAAAAATTCAATCTATCCATCTGTAACATTTTCATGCATGAAAAACCAACTTATACATGCTGTATATGAGGTAACACATGCATGGCATTTATAAAGGCTTATTTTGGAGTTGCATTTGAAACTTTGGTTCAAATGGACTTCATGCAAATAAATGCTAGATGCATTAACTCAAACAACATCACATACTCATGCCATGTTCATGCATCATAATGTTGCATATGATTGTGTTTTGATTGCCGACACTGTTCCTTCTCGATAGGTCCTGCTCCGGAGAGTGCTCCAGTGTACCTGTCTAAGGAGCAGTGCCCCCCTGTTGATCTACCAGGCAAGCAAACCCCCTTGTTCATTTTGATACAATCCTACTCTCTCGCTCCTGCTCTCATTTATTGCATTAGGACAACAACAATTCAACTGCTAGTTTGTGCTGCGGTAGTTGAACCCATTCCTCTGCATGACCTGTCATTGCCACAGTAACTAGTTGAAACCCACTAGCATGTGTAGGAGTTGATTGAAGCCATTGTTGTGTTCCTACCATGCCATGCTTGCTATTGCTTAGAGTGTGTCAGGTCTGATTCATTGGGAATGAATTGGAGTACAGTGCTATGTTCTGATGTTGAGAGTTAAGCGTGTGAACACGATTTGGTAAAGGTAGCGGTGAGAGGCCATGTAGGAGAACATGGTGGGTTGTCTCACTAAAACCGTCCTTAAGCACTGAGTTCTATGTATGTTGTCCAATGACTCGATACTACCACACATTGGGTTTTGGTAACTCGACCCCTCTCGACTTATTAACCAACTTGATATCTGTCCAGGAGTCGCAACTAATTTTTGGTGTTTGTAGGTAGTGTTAGTAGTCTACCAAGTGGCACCCGGCCAGGTGGGCTTGGGACAGACTAGGCACAGTGGCACGGTGTACCAAGTGGCACCCGGATGGTGGGCTTGGGAACCCTGCTCACATCGTTTGGGGCCGTGAGAGACACCTCGGCCGGATCTCCTTATGGATGGAACCCGAATAGGCGATGAACCTGGATGAGAGACTTGTGTGGTTAGTCAGGTCGTGGCCGACACCCTCGCCAGGCTTCCGCTTGAAGGTTGCCGAGGTACATGATGTGTACATGGTGATAAGTGGTGAGAGCATGTGTGAAGAAGTACACCCCTGCAGGGTTATCATGATCTATTCGAATAGCCGTGTCCGCGGTTATGGACTTCTTGGATGCTTACGTGGTACATAGACAACTTGAAGTGGATACTCTAAAATGCTCAAGACAAGAGTGAGTGCTATGGATGGCCTTCTCGTAAGAAGGCGAGGATGAACCCATAGTAGTGTATTGATGTGGTGATTAGTGGACTCGTGTGCGCTGCCTCACCTCAAAGAAGTTTCTCGTTGTCGTAGAACAGGATAGCCACTGAGTCAAAGCTGGCTTGCTGCAACTAAACCCCACATTAGCTTCTTGATACAAATGCATGTATGATAGGATCTGATGTAAGTCTTTCTGAGTACCTTTGTACTCACGTTTGCTTTATTTATGTTTTGCAGGTGAGACATCTGTCTCACTAGTAGTACCGCTTGGACTTCGACGAGTAGCTTTTTACCTCAGCTACGATCTTGTACCCTTGGGAGGGACTTGTAGATAGTCAGGCTTCTTAGCCTTTTTCTTTTGTAGTTGTCTGTACTCAGACATGTAATGCTTTCGTTTCTTGTATGCTCTGAATGATGGCTCATGTGACCCCTGTTTGTATTTAATGCTATGTGGCTCTTCTGGGCCTTTATCTATATGAGTTGCGTTATGTTGTGATGCCATGTTGTACAACACATACTTGCATGTTATGCGTACGTGTGATGTGTATTGCTATGTGTGGGATCCGACAATCTAGTTGTTTATCCTTGGCAGCTTCTCTTATGGGGAAATGTAGTCTAGTGCTTCCTTGAGCCATAGTAGTCCGCTACAGCCTAGTTCACCGGAGTCCTGCTAGCCCAGCACTACTGCTCAGGACACTTGACTGGCCGGCATGTGTTTCACTTCGTTCCTGTGTCTGTCCCTTCGGGGAAATGTCACGCGGTGACATCTGGAGTCCTGCCTAGCCTGCTACAGCCCGGGTTCCCCGGGGTCCTGTTAGCCCAGTGCTACAGCCCGGATTCACACGCTGCTGACCGACATGCTCGATGTGAATCATGTATGCCTGTCCCCATAGGTTAGTGCCACTTTGGGTTCACGACTAGCCATGTCGGCCCGGGTTCTCTGTTATATGGATGCTAGCGACACAATCATATACGTGAGCCAAAAGGCGCAAACAGTCCCGGGCCAGGGTAAGGCGACACCCATGGGAATACCGTGCGTGAGGCCGCAAAGTGATATGAGGTGTTACCGGCTAGATCAATGTGACTTGGAATCGGGGTCCCGACAGTATGCCACTTAAAATATTATTCATATCTATTTCAAAACCAAGCTCTGACACCTCTACAAATCCCTTCTTCCCTCTACGAAGGGCCTATCTATTTACTTTTATGCTGAGTCATCATCCTCTTATTAAAAAGCACCAGTTGGAGAGCACCACTTTCATTTGCATCCATTACTGTTAGTTTACATTGAGTATGACTTGACTGGATCTCTTTTACCATGAATTACAATGTCTAGTCAGTCCTTGATCTTTAAAGGTGCTCTGCATTTATGTTTTGCGGTCTCAGAAAGGGCTAGCGAGATACCATCCTGTTATATCATATCATGATTTTTTTTGAGAAAGTGTTGTCATCCGAGATTTATTATTATTGCTCGCTAGTTGATTATGTCATTGATATGAGTAAACATGAGACCTAAATGTTATTGTGAATATGGTTAGTTCATAATCTTTGCTGAAAACTTGAATGCTGGCTTTACATATTTACAACAACAAGAGCAAACAGAGTTTGTAGAAGTTTTTCTTTTTCACTTTCAGTTTATCAACTAAATTGCTGAGGACAAGCAAAGGTTTAAGCTTGGGGGAGTTGACACGTCTCCGTCGTATCTACTTTTCCAAACACTTTTGCCCTTGTTTTGGACTCTAACTTGCATGATTTGAATGGAACTAACCCGGACTGACGCTGTTTTCAGCAAAATTGCCATGGTGTTATTTTTGTGCAGAAATAAAAGTTCTCGGAATGACCAGAAAATCAACGGAGAATTAATTTGGAATATATAAAAAATACTGGAAGGAAGATCCACGTCAGGAGGGCCTCCACCTGTCCACGAGGGTGGGGGGCGCGCCCCCTGCCTCGAGGCCCCCCTGACACTCCACCGACCTCAACCCTGACTCCATATATTCACTTTGGGGGGGGGGGAACCAGGGAGAAGGATTCATCGCGTTTTACAATACAGAGCCGCCGCCAAGCACTAAACTCTCTCGGGAGGGCTGATCTGGAGTCCGTTCAGGGCTCCGGAGAGGGGAACTCGTCGCCATTGTCATCATCAACCATCCTCCATCACTAATTTCATGATGCTCACCGCCGTGCATGAGTAATTCCATCGTAGGCTTGCTGGACGGTGATGGGTTGGATGAGATTTATCATGTAATCGAGTTAGTTTTGTTAGGGTTTGATCCCTAGTATCCACTATGTTCTGAGATTGATGTTGCTATGACTTTGCTATGCTTAATGCTTGTCACTAGGGCCCGAGTGCCATGATTTCATATCTGAACCTATTATGTTTTCATGAATATATGTGAGTTCTTGATCCTATCTTGCAAGTCTATAGTCACCTACCATGTGTTATGATCTGGCAACCCCGAAGTGACAATAATCGGGACCACTCCCGGTGATGACCGTAGTTTGAGGAGTTCATGTATTCACTATGTGTTAATGCTTTGGTCTGATACTCTATTAAAAGGAGGCCTTAATATCCCTTAGTTTCCAATAGGACCCCGCTGCCACGGTAGGGTAGGACAAAAGATGTCATGCAAGTTCTTTTCCATAAGCATGTATGACTATATTCGGAATACATGCCTACATTCCATTGATGAACGGGAGCTAGTTCTGTGTCACCCTAGGTTATGACTGTTACATGATCGATCACATCCGGCATAATTCTCTATCACCGACCCAATGCCTACGAGCTTTCCATATATTGTTCTTCGCTTATTTACTTTTCCGTTGCCATTGTTATCATCACTATAAAACACCAAAAATATTACTTTTGCTACCGTTACGTTTTGCTACCGTTACCACTACTATCATATTACTTTGCTACTAAACACTTTGCTGCAGATATTAAGTTTCCAGGTGTGGTTGAATTGACAACTCAACTGCTAATACTTGAGAATATTCTTTGGCTCCCCTTGTGTCGAATCGATAAATTTGGGTTGAATACTCTACCCTCGAAAACTGTTGCGATGCCCTATACTTGTGGGTTATCACCGGGACAAAATAGCAACTCAAGCCGAACACCAGCCCATCCTACCTCACCGTAAAGGCAGAGATAAAACAGCTCGGGGATACATGTATGACCTGTGGCAGGACCTGAATAATAAAGCAGGTCCACCCAGATCGATCTACGGATCGCAGGGGTGTGCCCCGACGCGGGACGACGGCTATCAAGCCGAACATGGCAAGCACAATCACGTTCGGGCCGAAAACCACAGACGGACTCCATCCGAACTACGTCACGATCTTCCCCGATATAGAGGCACCGCACACCCCCTCTGCTTCACTGATGAAGTAATGGAACATGAATTCCCAGAAGGGTTCAAACCCATGAATATCGAATCATATGATGGAACCACAGATCCCGCGGTATGGATTGAAGACTTTATTCTCCATATTCATATGGCCCGCGGCGATGATCTTTATGCCATCAAATACCTCCCCCTAAAACTCAAGGGGCCAGCCCGACACTGGCTGAACAGCCTGCCTGAAAACTCTATTGGCAGCTGGGAAGACCTAGAAGACGCCTTCCGCAACAACTTCCAAGGCACATACGTCAGACCTCTGGATGCCGATGACTTAAGTAACATAGTCCAACAACCCAGAGTGTCAGCAAGGAAATTCTGGACTAGGTTCTTAACTAAAAAGAACCAAATCATCGACTATCTGGATGAAGAAGCCCTAGCAGCCTTCAAACACAGCATCCGCAACGAATGGCTCGCCAGACACCTCGGCCAAGAAAAGCCGAAGTACATGGCAGCCCTCACGGCCTCAACCTGCTCTATCAGGATACAGTGCGCAAAATGGGCATCGATCCATCAAGGATCAAACCCACCAAAACTACTTTTAAGGGAGTTATACCAGGTGTAGAGGCCCGTTGCTCGGGCTCAATCACATTGGAGGTCGTCTTCGGATCTCCGGACAACTTCCGAAGCGAAGAGTTAATCTTCGATATCGTCCCCTTCCGCAGCGGCTATCACGCACTACTCGGGCGAACTGTGTTTGCTCGATTCAATGCGGTGCCACACTATGCTTATCTCAAGCTCAAGATGCCCAGACCACGTGGTGTCATAATTGTCAATGGAAGCACGGAGCGCTCCCTCTGTACTGAGGAGCACACAGCGGCCCTGGCAGCGGAAGTACGGAGCGACCTTTTAAGGCAGAACTTTAATTCAGCGGCCAAGCTCCCAGACACTGTCAAACGAGTCCGGACTACTCCGCAGCATGACAGTCCGGCTCATCAGGAGTTATACTAGCAATTCGACCTCCGTCTCAGTCCCGACCAAGTGGCGGCATACGTACCACGCGTACATAAATATGCACTAAAAATACCATGGGCAGAGACGGAGGCATAACCAGACTATGGTCCACAATACGGCTCGACCTTCCTGGGACACACATACTTCTACTTTTCTTTTTATCCTTTTCAGGTTTCGTTTCACAGGCCCCTCTCGATGGCCTGATAATTGGCCCTTTTGAAGGACGGATATACCAAGGTGGCAAGTAGGACAGACGTGTGGGGAAATCTTTAGATTTTCTTCTTAACGATCATTCTACCTGTTTTCAGGACCCGTACGCAGCCCCCTTGGTCTCGGCATGTTAAATAGCCACGGTTGCTTATCACACTATTTGTACGAATACGCTCTAACATATTAATCAAAATTATAATGGAAACTGTTTGCGGCCCAACTTATGTGGCACTTGCTTACTACTTCATTTTTATGTCGCTATTCTTATTTGCATCCATACACTTTGGTACGCCGTAATTCGCCAGGGGCTTTATTACGCCCCATACTATGGCAACAAGTCCATACACTTTTAGAGTATAGTTCGGCCCCCGAATGAAGCATTATATGCATCAGCTTTGAGTCATGTCTTTGGTCAATAGTTGGGTTGCCCGACTCCTGTGCTTACTACCTTACATTCCGCTCTATCGGCTAGGGTAGTAAAGGGAGAACTACTGCGATTGTGTCCTGGTTTATCCAGATGAGCACCTCAGTAGAGAAAGCCGAAAACTGAATGTCATGATGCGGCGTGAGCCGGTCAGTTCTTCGGAGGTTAAAATCTCTTGTGGTTTTTTTTCCGTATTATGTGACGGATCGGCCTTCACCCAATCAGGTGTCTACAGCACCCTAGTCTGGACTAACGAATACTAGGGACTGCGCCTACATTTCTATTGTCAAACTCCTATGGCTAAGTGAGGGTGATAAAGCCACATAGTCTGATTGCCTGGTTCGTTGCGCTAAACACCTCTTTCAAGGACCAATTTCTGGGATCAAGAGTGTTTAGATTCCATCCCGAACACCCCCGTACTACCTACGTGGGGGCTGAAGCCGACGACTGGCGAACTCTCAGATTTAATAAAAACGGCCGCACAGGAGGTAAAATTCCAAAATAAATAGCAAGCATTATATTACATATCAGTCTTGTTTTCATCATACAGGGCGGGATAACATGAAGGTACTCAATCAAAGATAATGTCTTTTGAACACTGACCGAGGGAGTCCTGGATTAGGGGGTCTTCGGACAGCCGGACTATCTCCATTGGCCGGACTGTTAGACTATGAAGATACAAGATTGAAGACTTTGTCTCGTGTCCGGATGGGACTTTACTTGGCATGGAAGGCAAGCTAGGCAATACGTATAGGGATATCTCCTCCTTTGTAACCGACCTTGTGTAACCCTAACCCTCTTCGGTGTCTATATAGGCCGAAGGGTTTTAGTCCGTAGGACAACAACCATAACATACAATCATACGATAGGCTAGCTTCTAGGGTTTAGCCTCTCTGATCTCGTGGTAGATCTACTCTTGTACTACCCATATCATCAATATCAATCAAGCAGGACGTCGGGTTTTACCTCCATCAAGAGGGCCCGAACCTGGGTAAAACATCATGTCCCCTGCCTCCTGTTACCATCCGGCCTAGACGCACAGTTCGGGACCCCCTACCCGAGATCCGCCAGTTTTGACACCGACATTGGTGCTTTCATTGAGAGTTCCTCTGTGTCGTCACCGTCAGGCTTGATGGCTCCTACTATCATCGATAGCGATGCGGTCCAGGGTGAGACTTTTCCCCCCGGACAGATCTTCGTATTCGGCGGCTTTGCACTGCGGGCAAATTCGCTTGGCCATCTGGAGCAGATTGAAAGCTACGCCCCTGGCCATCAGGTCAGATTTGGAAGTTTGAACTACATGGCCGACATCTGCGGAGACTTGATCTTCGATGGATTCAAGCCACAGCCGGGCGTGCCGCACTGTCGTGATGGGTATGACCTAGCTCTGCCGCCGAACAGTACCCCAGAGGTTGTGCCCGTATCAGCTCCGACCCTTAGCTCGGAGCCAACTGTGCCGGTCGAGGACGGGTGGTTAGACACCGCCTCAGGGGCTGCAGTCTCAACGGCGATCGAGCCGAACACCAGCCTAACCCTCTGCGCAGCCCGTGACTCCAAGGTGCCGGACTCTTTTCCGGACTCCGAACCATCGGCGCCCCTGCCAATCGAATACGATTGGGTGCCAATCATGGAATTCACTGCCGCAGATATCTTTCAGCACTCGCCCTTCGGCGACATTCTGAATTCACTAAGGTCTCTCTCTTTGTCAGGAGAGCCCTGGCCGGATTATGGCCAACAGGATTGGGATGCGGACGATGAAGAAATTCGACGCCCACCCACCACCCACCTCATAGCCACTGTCGATGATTTAACCGACATGCTCCACTTCGACTTTGAAGACATCGACGGTATGGACGGCGATGTAGGAGACGAACATGAACCAGCACCTATAGGGCACTGGAAAGTCACCTCGTCATATGACATATACATGGTGGATACAACCAAAGAAGGCAATGGCGACGAGATAGCGGAGGATGACCCCTCCAAGAAGCAACCCAAACGCCGATGTCAGCGGCGCCGCTCTAAGTCCCGCCAAAGAAAAAGTGGTGATACCGGCACAGGAGATAATAACACTCCGGCTAGTGCCAAAGAAAACAACAAACCCCTCCAGCAAGATTTAGAGCAGGAGGATGGAGGAGCCAGCTCTCCTGAGAGAGCGGCAGACGGAGAGGAGGGGGATGATCACATGCCCCCTCCGAAGACGAGGCAAGCCTCGGTGACGATGAATTTGCCGTACCAGAGGATCCCGTCGAACAAGAGCGCTTCAAGCGCCGGCTTATGGCCACGACAAATAGCCTAAAGAAAAAGCAGCAACAGCTTCAAGCTGATCAAGATCTGCTAGCTGACAAATGGACTGAAGTCCTCGCGGCCGAGGAATATAAACTCGAGCGCCCCTCCAAGAGTTACCCAAGGCGCAGGTTACTACCCCGACTGGAGGAAGAAGCGTATGATATGGCTGATCGGCCACCTCGTGGCTGCGATAGAGAGGCATTCCAGCCAAAAGCTCAGCCTCCACCCCAACGCCATTCAAATAAAAAGGCATGGGGAGATACGCTAGACCTGCGAGACATATTGGAGGACAAGGCAAAGCATTCAAGATCGATTTACGAATCATGAAGGCGCACCACTCTGTGAGACGACAAACGTCATGCCGGATACAGTAAAAGCAAATCCCGCCGGGCCGAACACAGCGTGCAAGGCCCATTCGAGCTGCGTCGTGATATAGCCCAATACAGAGGCGCCGCACACCCCTTATGCTTCACAGACAAAGTAATGGAACATCAATTCCCAGAAGGTTTCAAACCTGTAAATATTGAATCATACGACGACACAACAGATCCCGCAGTATGGATTGAGGACTTCCTCCTCCATATCCACATGGCCCGCGGCGATGACTTACACACCATCAAATACCTCCCACTAAAGCTCAAAGGACCAGTGCGGCATTGGCTTAACAGCTTGCCAGCAGACTCCATTAGCTGTTGGGAAGATCTGGAAGCCGCATTCCTCGACAACTTTCAGGGCACTTATGTGCGACCACCAGACGCCGATGATTTGAGCCACATAATTCAGCAGCCAGAAGAGTCGGCCAGGCAATTCTGGACTCGGTTCCTTACAAAGAAAAATCAAATCGCCAGCTGTCCGGATGTGGAGGCCTTAGCGGCTTTCAAGCACAACATCCGAGATGAGTGGCTAGCCCGGCACCTTGGTCAGGAAAAGCCAAAATCTATGGCAGCTCTCACGACGCTCATGACCCGCTTTTGTGCGGGAGAAGACAGTTGGCTGTCTCGCAGTAATAACATATCAAAGAACTATGGTACCTCAGATACCAAGGACGGCAATAGAAGGTCACGTCGCAACAAGTATAAGCGCCACATTAACAGCGAAAATACCGAGGATACGATAGTCAATGACGGATTCAAAGGCTCTAAACCCGGTCAGCGGAAAAAGCCATTCAAACAAAGTACGCCAGGTCCGTCCAGCTTGGACCATACACTCGATCGCTCGTGTCAAATACACGGCACCCCAGACAAGTCAGCCAATCACACCAACAGGGATTGTTGGGTGTTCAAGCAGGCCAACAAGTTAATTGCCGAAAACAAGGACAAGGGGCCGCATAGCGATGACGAGGAGGAGCCCCGGCAGCCGCACACTGGAGGACAGAAGAGGTTTCCCCCGCAAGTGCGGACGGTGAACATGATATACGCAACCCACATCCCCTAGAGGGAGCGGAAGCGTGCGCTCAGGGACGTATATGCGTTGGAGCCAGTCGCCCCAAAGTTCAACCCTTGGTCCTCCTGTCCGATGACCTTCGACCGCAGGGACCACCCCACTAGTATCTGTCATGGCGGATTCGCTGCACTGGTCCTAGACCCAATCATCGACGGATTTCACCTCACTCGAGTCCTTATGGACGGCGGCAGCAGCCTGAACCTGCTTTATCAGGACATGGTGCGCAAAATGGGTATAGACCCCTCAAGGATCAAACCCACAAAAACGACCTTTAAGGGCGTCATTCCAGGTGTAGAGGCCCATTGCACAGGCTCAATTACATTGGAAGTGGTCTTCGGATGCCCGGATAACTTCCGAAGTGAAGAGTTAATCTTTGATATAGTCCCGTTCCGTAGTGGTTATCACACGCTGCTCGGGCGAACCGCATTTGCTAGATTCAATGCGGTACCGCATTATGCATACCTCAAGCTCAAGATGCCAGGACCTCGCGGAGTTATTACAGTCAATGGAAACACAGAGCGCTCTCTCCGAACAGAGGAGCACACCGCAGCCCTCGCAGTAGAAACGCCAAGTAGCCTCTCAAGGAAATCAACCAGTTCGGCGCTTCACAGCCCGGACACCTTCAAGCGCGCTCGAGGCAATCGGCAAATAGACCGCCTGGCGCGATCTGAGCTCGCGTAGCAATACGGCGGCCACCCCAATCCCAACCCAGCGGTGAAACTCGTGCCGCGCGTACATAATTACGCATTAAAAATACCATGGGCACAGGTGGGGAAGGGGGCACAACTGCGGCACGCCCCAAGACGCGGCTTAAACTGCACTAGGGGCTTCCCGTTTGGTTATTTTTCTTTTTTCTTTCAGGACCTTAATCTCTGGAAACACTGTCCGGCAACACTATTACCGAACACATGATGCAGTAACCAAGGAGGTAGACAACTACGTCATACCACAGAATTCCCAGGTTGATTACAGTAATGAGCGAAATATTCAATTTCATATCATTCCTCAGCTTGCCCTTGGAAGGGACATAGTCCTACTCTTTGCTTATCGCACTATCTGTATCACTCTGCTTTAACGCAATTTTTTTAATAAACAATGCATGACATTACAACTATTATTGCATTCTTGTTATATATATATATATATGTGTTCATTAATGACGCCTTGCAACCGTACACCTTGGTACGGCTAATACACCAGGGGCTTACGTACCTCACAATACGGTGTGAAAAGTCCGAACACTTTCACAAGTGCGGCACCCCGAACTTATAGCATTATATGCATCAGCTCTGAATCATGTCTTTGGTCAAATGTTGGGTTTGCCCGGCTCCTATGTTTTGGTACCTTACGTTCTGCTCTATCGGCTAAGGTAGCGCTAGGAGAACTACTGCGATTGTGCCCCGGTTCTGCCGGGCTTAGCACCTTAGTAGAGAAAGCTAAAACAGACTGTCATGATAAGGCGAGAGACTGGTCACTGTTTGGCGAGGTTTTTCGAGTCCCTAAAGACTTATGCCGCTTAGGGCGAGGGGCCGGCCCTGTCCGGCTTACAGGTGTGTCTCGCGCCCCGAATTCGGCCTTCCGAATATCAGGGGCTTCGCCGAAATTTAAAATTATAGAATTCTATGGCTAAGTGAGAGTGATAAAGCATTATTAGTCCGTTTGCCTTGTTTGTTGTGCTGAGCACCTCCCTCGAAGGACCCAAGCATGGGAACAAGAGTGCTCAGGTTTATCCCGAACACCCCAGCACTCGTGGCATGGGGGCAGAAGCCGAGGACTAGCCATCTCTCAGATTGGATAAACAGCCAAACTGAAGGTAATATTTTAAATTCCAACAAGCGTTGCATAGTGCATATGAAACAATTTTTATACATACAGGATAAAACGAGCAAGTCTCATTCAAATATTACATCTTTTGAACACTCGCCCGTGATGAGACGGGCACCCGGCAGAACACCCTCATAGTACATCTCGGGGTGGCGGTGCTCCTTGCCCTCTGGTGGCCCCTCCTTGATCAGCTTCACGGCGTCTAGCTTGACCCACTGCAATTTCACACGGGCGAAAGCCCGGCGTGCACCTTCAATGCGGACAGATCGCTTGACGACCTCCAGCCGCGGGCAGGCATCCACAAGCCGCCTCACCAGGCCGAAGAAGCTGTTCGGAAGGGCGTCGCCCGGCCACATCCGGACTATAAAGCTCTTCATGGCCTGATCGGCCGCCTTATGTAGCTCGACCATCTGCTTCAGCTGGTCGCTCATTGGCACCGGATGTTCAGCCTCAGCATACTGATACCAGAATAGCTTCTCCGTCGAGCTTCCGTCCTCGGCCTGGTAAAATTGTGTGGCATCGGACACACTGCGGGGAAAATCTGTGAATGCTCCTGAAGAGCTCCGAATCCGGGTAAGTAATCGGTAATTTACTTTTACATGCTTGCTTTGCACATAGAAAGCCTTACCCGCCGCTATCTTATCCATCGCGTCGATCTCTTGGAGGGCCTTTTGGGCTTTAGCCTTGGCACTTTTTACACTCTCGAGGGCCGCAGCAAGCTCAGACTCCCGCTTCTTGGAGTCAAGCTCCAACGCCTCGTGCTTCGCCACAAGAACCTGGAGCTCTTGCTGCACCTCGCCCACCCGAGCCTTGTGCTTCTCTCGCTCGGTGCGCTCCTTGGCCGCTGTATCTTCGGCCTTGGTTAGCGCTTGCTTCAGGATCACCACCTCGGTCGTGGCCCCTGGCAAACATACGATGATCCTGTCATTTTGCAATCGCGTCCTCTTTTATATATATACATAAGACAGGGTATTACTTACCCTTGTTCTCCTCGAGCTACCTCTTGGCAAGGCCGAGCTCTTTCCTAGACCCCTCGAGGTCCTGCTTCAGTACGGCGACCTCCGCAGTTAGTGCGGCGGACGCTAGCAGCGAAGCCTGCATATGCATATTGACTCACTTATATTAGACTCCTGCGATATTATTTGATCCTCTGTTCAGCTTTTCTTTGTGAACAGCGAACAAAGCATCAGGGGCTACTGTCTATGCGGTAATATTTCTACTACATTTTAAAACACTTACCTTGAAGCCTGTTAGAAGGCTGGCACAGGCTTCAGTCAATCCGCTCTTGGCGGACTGAACCTTCTGAATCACCGCACTCATGATAGTGCGGTGCTCCTTGTCGATGGAAGCGCTGCGAAGCGCTTCCAGCAGATTGTCCGACGCCTCTAGATGGATAGAGGTCACCGGCACAGTCATCTTGCCCCTCTTAGAAGGAGGCCGCCTGCCCGAGCCTGGAACCGCTGGAGGTTCCGGTGCGGTGTTCGGTTGAGGGCCGAACTTGGAGCTCTCAGGGGCCCCGTCCCCTCGGCTCCCGGAGTCCGGAAGGTCGCCTTGAGGCACCTCTGGGATTGTCTCCCCTCGATCTGGTGCCTCTTGAGACAACACCTCGACGTCGTCGGCAGGATGAGGGGAGCTGGCGGTCGGGACTGGATCGCTATCCATGTCTGACAAGCCCAAGGAGCCGTCCGATGATACATCGATACTGGCTCGTGGCGGTCTGCATAATTGCGTTCGGCATTAGGGAAAGCAGTGCGACAAAGGAATCCTATGAGTTACTCTGGTATGCGAATACTTACGATCTCCCCGGGGGCTTGACCGTGGGCAACCACTCGTCTTCGCCTTCGTCGGCGGCAGTGGAACCGTCCGGAAGGAGAGTCCTTCCCTTCTTGGACCCTCCGGCCTCCCCGGTTGGGGCCGCCTTCCTTTTCTTGTCTCCCCCAGTCGGTGGGGGAGCATCTTCTTCTTCTTCTTCTTCTTCTTCTTCTTCTTCCTCGTCTTCGAGGGAAGAGAGCGCCGCAGAGTCATCGGACGGTGAGTCTGACGACGCCTGGCGTCGGGAACTCTTTCGGGTTCCCTTGGCTTTCTTGGTCTTCTCCGGCACCTTATAAGGGGCCGGAGTCAGCATCTTCGCCAGAAGAGCGTCTACGGGGCCTTCGGGCAAAGGAGCCGGACAGTCGATCTGTCCAGCCATCTTCTGCCAGTCCTGTCAAAGGTACGGGAGTTTAGATCCCGCATAGAGTCAATATATATATAAAAATAAGTATCCTCTGGAAGGTAAAGCAGCTTACCGCACTAGCTTGGTGCTTCGCGCTGAATCCGCGATCCTCAGTAATAGGGGGGACCTCGGCACTTTTGAACAGTACCCTCCAGGCGTCTTCATGAGTCATGTCGAAGAGCCTGTTCAGAGTTGGGTGCTGCGCCGGATTGAACTCCCACAAGTTGAACTCCCGTTGTTGGCACGGGAGTATCCGGCGGATGAGCATAACTTAGACTATGTTGACAAGCTTGAGCTTCTTGTCCACCATGTTTTGAATACATGTTTGGAGTCCGGTCAGCTCTTTCGAACTACCCCAGGACATGCCCTTCTCTTTCCAGGAGGTGAGCCGCATGGGGATGCCAGATCGGAACTCGGGGGCCGCTGCCCATGCAGAGTCACGCGGCTCGGTGATATAGAACCACCCCGATTGCCACCCCTTTATGGTTTCCACAAAGGAGCCCTCGAGCCATGTTACGTTGGGCATCTTGCCCACCATGGTGCCTCCGCACTCCGCCTGGCGACCGCCCACCACCTTCGGCTTGACATTGAAGGTCTTCAGCCATAAGCCGAAGTGGGGCTTGATGCGGAGGAAGGCCTCGCACACAACGATAAACGCCGAGATGTTGAGGATGAAGTTCGGGGCCAGATCATGGAAATCCAGGCCGTAATAAAACATGAGCCCCCGGACGAATGGATGGAGAGGGAATCCCAGTCCGCGGAGGAAATGTGTGATGAATACTACCCTCTCATGGGGCCTGGGGGTGGGGATGAGCTGCCCCTCATCTGGGAGCCGGTGCGCGATGTCGTCGGGCAGGTATCCAGCTCTCCTCAGTTTCTTGATGTCTCCCTCCGTGGCGGAGGAGACCATCCACCTGCCTCCCGCTCCGGACATGATTAGAGAAGGTTGAGGTGGGAAGTGCGGACTTGGGCACTAGAGCTGGAGTGTGCGAAAACGGATGGGTAGGGGAGGAAGAAGGCGTGGATAGAAAGGGGAATCCTTATCCCTTTATATGGGCGGACAAAACTAAGCGTCCCCACTTGCCTGGTAAAACTCTCTTATCCCCCAAGTGCCGCAATTGATGGCGCGGTTGGGTTACCCACTGTCGGATTTCGGGTTCCGGCAGACCCTTAAGGTTCGAACACTAGGGTGCGCGGAGAAATCACGCCCTCTACCTCCCCGTCTCGCTAAGATCTAAACTACTAAAAGAGCTGCATCAGAGACACAAGATTTATACTGGTTCGGGCCACCGTTGTGGTGTAATACCCTACTCAAGTGTGTGGTGGATGGATTGCCTCTTGGGGCTGATGATGATGAACAATACAAGGAAGAACAGCCTCGCGAGGGTCTGTTCTTGGCTGGGGCGACGAACTACTGAGAGGAGTTCAGTCACCTTCTCTCTCTCTCTCACTTACTCTCTCTGCTTACTAGCCGGATCCACACGCCGAACCGAACCGCGACCCGAACCCCGCGAACCGAACCCCTTTCTACGTGGGTGGCCGGTCCTATTTATAGGCAAAGGCCTTGAGCCTCTTCCCAAATATTGAGCGGGAAGGGCGCCAACAACTGGCCAATTCGAAGGGGAACATCTAGTACACTTATCCTGACTAAAGGTGGTCTTCGCCTGCGAAAGACTCTGCGGTGACGCCGTGCTGGGCTCCATGGTGACCTCCGTCTCGTAGTCCGCTTGGTCCTGGTCTCGTTGCATCGAAATGGCAACCTTTACCTGATGCCTCGGTACTCCGCGGCTGCGCTTGCCCCCTTTGCACCAAAGAGGAAAGAAGGACACTGCGCGCGCTGGCGCCCGCCTGGCACCCTCGATCGTCATGACTTGCGTCACGGGCACCTCGCGAGGTACCCCGCCTTGATATCTCCGTCTCCTCGCGAGCCAGCCTGAGGAGGCTGCGCCTGGGGATGCGCCGTGTCGTCCGCCTCGCGAGGCTTGGACCCTCGCGAGGGTCTTGAGTCTTGTGTCGATGAAGATGGGCCATGCTGGGCCTCCTTTGAGCCACGCCGCAGGCCGCAGGCAGGCAAGTCTGGGGACCCCCGTTCCCAGAACGCCGACAGTAGCCCCCGGGCCCAAGGCGTGGATGGGCTTGGCCATGCCTAGAGGCGAAAGGGCCAGGGCGAAGCGTCGCGGGCCCTAACAGCCTGCGGCCTTGGGCGCCGCGTGGCGGTCGATGGGACGTGGGTGCTTCAGCAACCGCGCAGGTTGGTAAAGGAGCGGCATCTGCCCACACTTCGCCCTTTGCTCTCTCCGGTCGCTGCTTAGATCCCCTTTCTTGCGCCTTCCCTTCCTTCCTCCAAACTTCAAATCTACTCCAGCTGCGCGACCTAGGAAGCCATGCCGCCTCGCCAGCCTCCGGCCAAAGCTTGGTATTCCCCTGCTCTGGACCTGCCGAATGTGTCCAAGGCGAGCCTCGCCTGGCTGCGCCGGATGGCGACGACGCAGGGCCTCAACGGGACGGAGGTGTTCAAGACCGGCTGCGCCACCCCCGAGGGCCAAGGGAGCACCTTTTATCCTCTCTTTGTAAGCTCCATTGCTGCGGGCCTGGTTCCTCCCTTCTCCGAGTTCTTCTTCTCCGTCCTCCGCTATTACGACTTGCAGGCTCTGCATCTCCACCCCAACTCTGTCCTCCTTCTGGCGATCTTCGCTTACTACCGCGAGGCCCACGTAGGGGTGCAACCTTCGGTGGCCCTTCTACGCCACTACTTCTCCCTCCGGATCTCCGGCAGCTCTCTTTCTGCGTGCGCGGGCTTCATCGCGTACGGCGGCACCATTGCCATCTCGAATCCCGGGAAGAGGATTGAGGGCTTCAGGAGCAAGTGAGTCTTGGCAGATGCCGGGCGCATCCACCCTCGACTGATCTTGCCCATGGAGCAACCCGTGAGCTCCAGCGACTGGTGCCGAGTGGAGCTCACGGACCCCCGCGCGAAAATGGTGTTGGAGAAGATGGACGCGGACCTGAGGCCGGCCAACATGGCGGCGGCGAAGTTGACCGGTGCATCGCTGCTGAAGGAGTTCCTGGAGCACCAGCTGGCTCCGCTCTGGCAGTACTCTCCTCCAATGTGGACGAAGAGGATGTGACCGCGGTTCTCCAATCTCTGGTCGGGGGCGAGGTGGCAAGGTTGAAGGACACTCCCAAGCCCTTGTTCCTTCGTGACGACTGGAAGCGGGTGGTGAAGTCCATGCCTATTTTTAACGGGGACGGGCTCGTACCCGCGGTGGCTTCTGAAGGACCGGTGGATGTGCCCTCCGGCGACTCCAGCGATGAGGAGGAGGAAGAGGAGCGGGGAGAGGGGCCCGACTCTGGGGCGACTGATGGAGAGTCGAGGGCTCCCCTCTCCCTGCGCGGGTCCCGCACTCTCCGCCTGAGCGATGACGGTGATGATGATGATGATGATGATGATGATGATGATGATGATGATGTGCAGGGTAGCGGGAGCTCGCCCACGATCCCGAAGAAGGACAGGACTGGGCTGATCTCCCGCGGGTCCGTCCTGACTCCAGGGCGAACCAGGGACGCGCCTTCTGCTTTTGAGGTCGACCCTTCCAGCCGGCTGTCAGGCTTCAAGTTGGGCCGGAGGTTGCCCAAGCTCACCGGCGAAGACCCGTAAGTGCTTGATCCTTGATCTTTTGCTTCTCGTTCCGCCGACGAGGCTTGATGATTGCTTCTCTTGAATAGGCTGGCGCCTGTGGCGAAGAAGTCGAAGGGAGCCCCTAAGGCCCCACCTGCGGCGACACCTTCGCCTGCAAGGGGGGAGATCGTGACGCGTGGGCCTCTCCTACATGTCCATCCTTGCAAGGCTTGGCTGATCTGGCTGGGGCGAGCTCAGCCCCCATGGCTCGAACGGCTCCCGAGGCGCCCCCGTCTGGCGCCGCCGCTACGGCTATGGAGGCGCAGCGGACTCCGCCTCAGGACACTGCGGCCTCGCCGCCGCTACCTTCTCCTCCCATTCCACTGACCGTTGGTTCCCCGTCTCCTCTTGTTGCCTTGGGGCGCACCGACGTTTCTCCGCCTCCTCCTTCCATCTTGGAGCGTGCCGTCGCCGAACTGGACCGGCTGCGGCAGGATCTTCTCGGCGCTGACCCTCGCCTGGTGGCCGGGCGCCTGGAACTGGCTTCGGGGTGGATTCGTTCTGATGCTTCGATTCGGGCGGCGTTGGTTCAGACCTCAACGGCCTGTGACGGAGAGGGGGAGGCCACTCTCGAGGCGAAGGCTGCCCGAGACGCGGCCCTGGGAGAGGTGGTTGAAGTCCGCGGTTGTTGCAAGGCGCTGGAGGACGAGCTGCAAGGCCTGCGGGGCCAGCTTGCGGAGGAGGTCCGCCTGCGCCAAGAGCTGGAGAAGGGTCGAAGGCGCACGAGGCGGCGCTCGAGGACCGGGAGGCCAAGCTCAAGAAACGCCGCGACCACCTAGGCGCGTTGAAGAAGGACCTAGAGGCGACGAAGGTCGAGCTGGACGCTAAGGCCCGGGTTCTTGCCGAGGATCGCGTGGCCTTCGCGGACATGGAGAAAGATGCCCGTGCTTCGCTGAAGATGCTTTACGAGAGCGGCCTGGACAGCCCGCCAGCCGGTGACGGGGACAGCCCCGCCAAGCTGCTTCCCTTCCTGGTTAAGGCCCTTGGGGATGTCGCCCTTGGCATCGGCCCCGCGGCCGAGGCCGAGGCGCACGTCTTGTCTTCTGCTGCGCTGACGCGGGTCTTCGCCCACGTCTACCTTCGTGATCCCAACGCCGACCTCGACGGCCTGCTGGAACCGGTGAGCGGCGAGGGTGCTGCCGCCGCTGTCGAAGCCGTGAAGGGGCGCACGGAGGCGCTGCTGGGGAAGTTCCGGGCCTTCAGCACCAAGCCAAAGCAAGGCGCTGTCGGCCCTGCTGCTCCATGAGGCGAAGCCACTCCACACAGCTTCACCGCCGACAAGTGGCCTCGTTCCATCCCTGTTCTTCTTTCAATTCCTGCACATGCATCACGCCTCGGGGAGGCATTTAAACTTGCGTTTGGTATTGAGACGACAATATGGATTGTAATATTTGCTTTTAAATTCCTTGAGTTTTATGCTTTTTCTTCCCTACTTGCTTGTGTTCTACGCCGATAGAGCCCGGCCCCGCGCGTGCCTCACCCAGCATTGGCCCCGACCAGAAACCAGGACGGAACCAAAGGAGTGAGGGGCTAGGTGGCAAGTTAGGCTCCTGAGTCGCGATGCTCAGGAGTCCCCCTTGGCGCGCGAACAGCAAGTAGGGAGGCGTGATGTAGGTGTATCTTCTGTTCTACGTCTGCAGAGCCCGACTCCGCGCGTACCTCACCCAGCACAGCCTTTCGAAACTAAGGAGCGAGGGGCTACGGAGCCAGTTAGGCTCCTGAGTCGCGATGCTCAGGAGTCCCCCTTGACGCGCGAACAGCGGGCGGTGAGGTGAAATGTAAGCGGGGCTACCGTTCTACGTCTGCAGAGCCCGACTCCGCGCGTACCTCACCCAGCATAGCCTTTCGGAACTAAGGAGCGAGGGGCTACGGAGCTAGTTAGGCCCCTGAGTCGCGATGCTCATGGGTCCCCCTTGACACGCAAACGGCCTTCATACCTTGGCTCCGCTCGGGGAGAGGCGCGCGACGAACCAGGCCCGAGGGGCCTGGCTGGGCGGCGTACGTCTGGGCGTGACCCAGTCGTAGCCCCTGTGCCTAGCCCCCTCGCACGGCACTCCCGAGGGGAGGCATTGCGATGAGGCCAGCCACTGAGCTCCGGGCTCCCTGAGGTTAATGCGGCCCGGACGCCACACCCAGTTGTTTATCACCAGCGCGGAGCATAGCGCTTCCGCATGTGTACGAGCATAGCCGCTCCTCGGCAGTGTCGTCAGCCAGCGCGGAGCATGGTGCTTCCACTGGTACATGGGAGGGGGCTCCCCTTCGAGAGGAGCCCCCGGGCATGTACAGCCCTGCCCTGACACGGGGCCAGCACGGTAGGGCTAGGTGAGGTGTATCTGGGCACCCGTGAGCCAGCGCAGGACTCATGAGGCCCTACCTCTAGGCGGGTTGCGCCTGGCACTGGGCCGTATCTTGAGATGTGTCCCTGCAAAACTTGGTTAGATGCCGGTACTCTACGTCCTCGAGTCCCGGCCCTCGAGCTTGTCTCAGCCGTCGCTGGTATGCCAGGTCGCGATGCCCTGGACAAGGCCAGAGGGTGAGGGCTGGAGAGCCAGTAAGAGCCCTGAGTCGCGATGCTTAGGCACCCCCCCTTTAACGTGCAAGTGGCCGACATGGAGAAGAAAGGATGCCGCGGACAGGCACCATGCAGTTAAGCGTGATAGGCAATGCATAGTTGGAAATACACGCGAGGGAGATACACGCCGCTGGGTCTGGCCCGAGCGGCTTGGGGATGATGCAGCCCGAGGGGCGCCCCCCAACAAGGCAAACTAACGACCGAAAGATAAAAGGGGATACATGCCGCAGGGACGGACCCACGCGGCCTGGGAGTGATGCAACCCTGGGAGGGCGCTCCCAGCTGGGAATGGAACTTGAAAGACGTCACCTGAGGATGTCGTCAGCGTAGTGGCGTTGGTGCAGCAGACTTGATGGGCTGTGGAAGCTGATCCTCACGAGCCCCCAGGCCCCGGGGCCTCGGGAGGCTCCGGAGGCACCGGTGGCTCCTCGCGAGCTGTCTTCATCTCCGCCAGGGCCGCGGAACGCCTGTCTTCCTAAGCCTCCATGATGCCCCTCATGAGGCGCTGGTGCGCCACGGCCACGCTCGGCAGGCCGTAGGGCATGCGAACATAGCTGTGGGGTGGTCCCCCGCAGCGCCCCACTTGCGAGGGCCAAAGACGCTCCATCGTGGCGATCTGATTGAGCCTTGGTACGTCGACGCAGACGCGCAGCCCACCATCCTCGCCTGGATGTGGGGCCACAGCCGGTGGGCGGTGGTAACCTTTCATGATCCTTGTCTCATGTAGTTCTTGAATGGCCTTGTTAACGAACTCCTGCTGGTCTGACCTTCCTTGCCTGGCTCCTTCTCGGGGGAGACGTGCTGCGAAGCACGCTTCCACATGGTGCCCAAGCGCCTCCCTCGTGACCCTGGCTAGGTCGGTGGCCCTCCAGGTGAGAGCCCCCGAGCCCTACCTGAGGAGGGCGCAGGGTGCGCTTTCCTATGCGATGTATGGGGGGTCCTCCTGGGCAGACACAGGCCCTAAGGGGCCTGCCTCCTGAGGGGCCGAGCCTGACGATGTCTTCTTCTTCTTGGGGTGGTCTCAGGAAGCCTCCTCCTTCCACGATCTGGGTCTTCTTGCGACGCGGCCTGATAGGCCCACTCTTGGGAACACACTGCATCCTTCTCTTCACAGGGCACCGTGATGACGCCGCCACTTCCTGGCATGTTGAGGACGTTGTAGGCATGGTGGGTTACGGCCATGAACTTGGCTAGCGCTGGGTACCCGAGGATGGCGTTGTACGGCAGGCGGATGTGGGCGATGTCGAAGTCGATGAGCTCAGTGCGGTAGTTGCTGCGGACCCCGAAGGTGACAGGGAGGCGGACCTGCCCAATCGGGACTGTGGAACCGTCGGTGATCCCGGAGAAAGGCTTGGTCGGCTGAAGCTCGTCATAGGGCACTTGGAGGTTGTTGAATGTTTCCACGGACAGGACGTTGAGCCCTTCCCCACCATCGATGAGGGTCTTGGTGACCAGCACGTTGATGATGACTAGGGAGCAAAGCATCAGGAGGACTCCGGCCGTGGCTGCGCACTTGAGCTGGTCTGCCGAGCTGAACGTGATGGCGCACGGCGACCACCTGAGGGGGCGCGTTGTTTCGAGCCTGGGGAGAACTGCATTCACTTCGCGAGCAAACTGCTTGAAGATACGTTGAGAGGCTGGGGCTTGAGCTCCGCCCAAGATGCAGGCGATTGCGCGCGGCTCCTGGAAGCCCCTAGCCCCCTCGTCTTGATGGCGGTCTTCGTTCCTCCCTGGCTGAGGCGGCAGTGGAGGTAGGCCTGCATTGCCATGAGGGCGATCCTCACGAGGCTGATCCCTCTAGTCTTCCTCACGAGGCAGGTCCCGCCAGCGGTCCTCGCGAGGCTGGTCGCGCCACCCCGAGCGCGGGCCACGATCTTCCCAGCGTCCTGGGTTTCTTCCTCCTCCTCGGCCGTAGCCCCGGTCAGCACGGTCAGGGCGACGGCCGATCCTTCCTTCTTGCACGGCGCGGAGTTCTTGACATTCGTTGGTGTTGTGGGTGTGGAGGTCATGGTACACACAGTACCGGCTGCCCCTGGAGGATTCGGGCACATCCTTGCCCCGCTTGGTGTCTAGTTCTGCGGCGAGTACTGCAGCCCCCTTGCGCTTCACGTCCTTGGCCTTGGGATTCTTCTCTTCTGGGTTCGCGGCAGGCAGCTCGAGGAGGGAGAGACGTCCCTCCTCAGCCCTGGCGCACTTGTTCGCCAAGTTGAACAGCTCCAGGGAGGTGCAGAGGTCTTCGTGCATCGCCAGCTCCTCCTTCATCTTGACGTCGCGCACGCCGTCGGAGAAGGCCGAGATGATGGCCTCCTCGGACACCTTGGGGATCTTGAGGCGTGCGCTGCTGAAGCGCTGGATGTACTTTTGCAGGGTCTCTCTGGGTTGTTGCTTGATGCGGCGCATGTCGCTCACGGCGGGTGGCCGGTCGCGAGTACCTTGGAAGTTGGCGATGAAGCGGGTGCGCATCTGGTCCCAGGAGGAGATCGTGCCTGGAGCCAGATTCAGGAGCCAGGTTCGAGCTCCTTCCTTGAGCGCCATGGGGAACCAGTTCGCCATGACCTTTTCATCCCCGCTAGTAGCCTCGATGCCCAGCTCATAGAGCTGGAGGAACTCCGCGGGATCAGTTGTGCCGTCGTAGCGAGGAGGCAGGTCAGGCTTGAACTTTCCAGGCCACGCGACGCTGCGCAGCTCAGTGGTGTAGGCACGGCAGCCTGCGGTGGCCACGAAAGGCTTCGGCAGATGGAGAGCTTGGTCTTGAGGGTCCCCACGCGCTGCAGCTAGGAGCAGAGCGGGGTCTTGGCACGCCGGAGCTGGAGCAGGGTCGCGGCGTTCCGGAGCAGGGAGCGCCCCGGCAGCCCCTTGCGGGCGAGGAACTTCTTGGCAGCTCCGCTCTTGTTGCGCTGGCACCTGACGGAGCGGGTTCCGCCCAAGGGCCAGGCACCTTGGAGCCATGGCATCTTCTTGGAGGTGAGGCGGCCGGTGCGCCTCTGGAGCTTCGTTGCCCGTGCGGGGCGGGGTGCAACAGGGAACGACGAGGACCCCCATCGACGGGGGCCGTCTGGGCGACGCGAGAAGCGATGGCGGCCCGGCGCTCGGCGCGGGCCCGACGAGCGTCGGTCATGGATGCGACGGTCGGAGGAGAACGCAGTGGTGGAGGACAGATTCCGGCGCACCCCTACCTGGCGCGCCAAATGTCGGATTTCGGGTTCCGGCAGACCCTTAAGGTTCGAACACTGGGGTGCGCGCGGAAATCACGCCCTCTACCTCCCCGTTTCGCTAAGATCTAAACTACTAAAAGAGTTGCATGAGAGACACAAGATTTATACTGATTCGGGCCACCGTTGTGGTGTAATACCCTACTCCAGTGTGTGGTGGATGGATTGCCTCTTGGGGCTGTTGATGATGAACAATACAAGGAAGAACAGCCTCGCGAGGGTCTGTTCTTGGCTTGGGCGACGAACTACTGAGAGGAGTTCGGTCGCCTTCTCTCTATCTCTCTCTCTCTCTCTCTCTCTTACTCTCTCTGCTTACTAGCCGGATCCACACAGTATCTAGCGCAGCAACTAGCCTGCCAGCCTGGCCCTGCGAGCTACCCCATCCTGGATGCCTGTCGAGATGGGGTGAGGCGGCGACGAACGGGACAGGCTCTATTTCTGTCCTCAAGAAAGTTAGGGACACATAAATATCACATTAAATGCGCTTGTCCTAAGACGTCAGGGATAAGTAGGTGCACTGTAGCAACTTTACACCTCCTGTATGCACTGTACGCCACTATGGTAGCCCGTTGGTAGAAAAGGAGGCCCAAAGCGATATGGAGGGGGATTTTTGGACTTTCTGACCCAGTTTGCATGCGTTGCAGCTAGCCAGAGCTCAAGAACTCTGAATACACTAAAGAAGGATTAGGGTTTTACGCTTCTCAGCGACCCGAACCTGGGTAAAAATCCCTCATGTTGATCGTCGGATCGGCTCTTGTTGCACACTTCTTTCCCTACCGAACCATAGAAGGGATCCACGTGATCCCATAGGTGTAGTTTCGCCGACATCTTTGGCACGCCAGGTAGGGGAAGAGGTTGCGCAAACCTGATCTAGCAGTCAGCGCATCGGTTTCTTCAACCTCTTCATCGTCATGCTTCCCAAGAGGAAGGGTATCATGGCGATTGGTTCATCTAAGGCCGACCTGCCTATGCCAACACGGACAAGCGACGAGATGGATGCGGGTGGAGTACGAGGTGAAGATCATGAGCTTCCACGATGTTCTTGTCGGGACCCCGATCCTAGGTCACACCGATCTAGCATGTAACACATCATATCACTTTGTGGCCTCACGCACGGTATTTCCACGGGTGCCACCTTACCTGGCCCGGGACCGTTTGCGCCTTTTGGCTCACGTATATGATAGTGTCGCTAGCATCCATATGACAAAGAACCCGGGCCGACATGGCTAGTCGTGAACCCAAAGCGGCACTACCCCATGGGGACAGGCATACATGAATCAACCTCGAGCATGTCGGTCAACAGCGTGTGAATCCGGGCTGTAGCACTGGGCTAACAGGACTCCGGTAACCCGGGCTGTAGCAGGCTAGGCAGGACTCCGGATGTCGCCGCGTGACATTTCCCCGAAGGGACAGACATAGGAACGAAGTGAAACACATGCCGGCCAGTCAAGTGTCCTGAGCAGTAGTGCTGGGCTAGCAGGACTCCGGTGATCCGGGCTGTAGCGGACTACTATCGCTCAGAAGCACTAGACTACATTTCCCCATATGATAGGCTGCCAAGGATAAACAACTAGATAGTCGGATCCCACACATACCAAGCATTTCAATCATGCACACAATATGCTCGATATGGGTGAATACAACATGGCATCACAACATAACTCTACAACTCAAGTATTAATTCATTAGGCTCCGAGGAGCGAGATATTACAAGCATGGGTCTCATGACCCAACAATCATAGCATACAAATCAAACACATGCGGAAGCTTAACATGTCTGAGTACAGACATCTATAAATGAAAAAGGCTAAGAAGCCTGACTATCTACCAAAACCTGTCGAGGGCACAAGATCGTAGCTGAGGTATCAAGCTAAACGTCGAAGTCCACGCGGAACTACTAGCGAGACTGAAGTCTCTCTGCAAAACATAAATTAAGCAAACGTGAGTACAAAGGTACTCAGCAAGACTTACATCAGACCTAAACTACATATGCATCGGTATCAACAAAAGGGGGTGGTGGAGTTTAACTGCAGCAAGCCAGCTTTGACTTGGTGGCTATCCTGAACTACGATTGCAAGCAACTCTTTGAGGTGGCGCACACGAGTCCACATATTCACCAATCAATACACCACTATGGATCCGCTCTCGTCCCCCTACGAGAAGGCCATCCATAGTACTCACTCTTATCTTGCGAGTTTTAGAGTATCCACTTTCACTTGTCTATGAACTGTTATGGGCAACCCAGAAGTCCTTTACCGTGGACACGGCTATTCGAATAGATCATTTATAACCCTGCAGGGGTGTACTTCGTCACACATGTTTCCACCACTTAGCGTCTGCACACGACATGTGCTCGGTAGACTTCAAGCGAAAGCCGACGTGGGTGTAGACCACGACCTGACTAACCACACAAGTCTCTAGTCCAGGTTTATCGCCTATTTGGGTTCCATCCGCGAGGAGATCCGGCCGGAGTTTCGCTCACAGCCCCAAACGATGTGTGCAGGGTTCCCGAGACACCAAACGGGCGCCCGGTACACCGTGCCACAGTGTATCTACCGCAACATAGCCCACCCCTAGGGTCAGCGCTACGCACGGCCGCCAACACATATCCTATAAACACCAGAAACTAATTGCAACTCCTGGACAGAGGACGAGAGGGGTCAGTAAGTCGAGCGGGGTCATATTTCAGGGCCCAACGTGTGGTAGTAGCTGTTTCATGGATCACAAACACAGAACTCAGTTCCTGAGGACGGTTTCAATGAGACAACCCACCATGTACTCCTACATGGCCTCTCACCGCTACCTTTACCAAATCGTGTTCACACACTTAGCTCTCAACAGTAGGACATGTTTACACACCTCCGATTCATCCCCGATGAATCGGACCTGACTCAACTCTAAGCAGTAGCAGGCATGAAAAACAAGCATGAATGAGTAGGCACATCAGGGCTCAAACAACTCCTACTCATGCTAGTGGGTTTCATCTATTTACTGTGGCAATGACAGGTCATGCAGAGGATAGGGGGTTCAACTACCGCAACAAGTAACAGATGGATCGTTGTTGTCCTAATGCAGTAAAAGAGAGCAGGAGCGAGTGAGTGGGCTTGTATCGGGATGAACAAGGGGGTTATGCTTGCCTGGCACTTCTGAAGATAGTATAGCTCTTCATCAGTGTCATCGGTCTCATCGTCGGAACGAATGTCTACCGAGAGGGAACAACCACCGACAAACACAAAAAGGGAACCACAATCAATGCAATGCACATACATATGAATGATATGTCACATTAAGGTACTGAATTGACCTAGTGCACAGTTAGTCATATTCATTGAAGTGGAATTCAACCCTATAGCAAATTCCAACTCCAAAACTAATTACTATTTATTCCATAAACATGAATTGTCCTGTTCAGTGAGTTTAACTTGTTCAAACATGCATGCAAATGGCATATTCAGATTCTTTGGATTTTTCTGATCATTTTACATATATAATTTATCTCATTTGGAGTTACGGTTGAATTTCTATGATTTTTCAAAGTTTTAGACATTTTCTGGAATTTCCTGAATAAACTTAAATCTAGAAAATGATTTATAGTGTCAGCATGACCTCACAGTGATGTCAGCAGGTCAACAGGGCAGGGTCCAGGTCAAACCTGACCAGTGGGACCCGCCTGTTAGTGACTCGGGCTAATCCTATTTTAGTTAAATCTATACTAGGTAATTAGCAGGGGCTGGCCCCACATTTAAGTGTCAGCGGGGTTGATTAGGTTTAATTAAAAAAACTTAACTAAAGTTAACAGGGCCCTGGGCCCACATGTCAGTGACTCAGGGGTGGTCAACCCCCTGGTCAGCCAGGTCAAACTCGCCGGCGGCTTGTCGCCGGCGACAACAGAAACGGCGGGGCGGCTCGGGAATCACCCACAGTCGATGGTTTGGCGCGCCGAGGCCACCAGGAGGTAGCCCACACTCTTCCGCATCCAGAGGAGCAGGTGGGAGGCGGCGGGAACGCCATAGCTCGCCGGAGCAGAGCTCGTGGCGGCGGCCGGAGCACGGGCTCGACGGACTCGTCGCTACGGTGTGTCAGGGAGCAAATGGAGAGGCTGGACAGCATCGGCTAGACATGGGGAGCACTAAGAGCAGCACGGTGAGGCCAGGGGAGCACGGAGGCTATGCGTGCAGCAGCAATGGTGGACGGCGGCTCCGGTGCTCGTGGGGAATGGCGCTACGGCATGAAAATGGAACAACGGAGAGGGGGGGTTCGAGGAAGAGGCTTACGGCGGTTGCAGCGGTGCGGACAGCAAGCTCGGAGGAGGCCAGGAGCGGTCGGGGCGGCGAGATGGATCTTCGGTGACCGAGGAGGAAGAAGGGGTCGGGGACGGTGAAGCGAGGCACGTCCGCTCGCGCGGCTTGGCGGAAACGATGTAGCGGTCGACGGAGGAGCTCCTTGGTGCGTCGGGGAGGCGAGGCGGTGGCCGCAGCGAACGGCGTCGGTGGCGACGGCGCGTTCGGGCGGACGCCGCGAGAGAGACAGAGGAGGGAGGGCGCTCGAGGGAGAGAGAGGGAGAGGTGCAGGTGTCGCGTGGCGTCGAGGAGGGCCTCGCGCGTCTCCATACGCGGATTAGGACGAAGGAGCGGCCTCCAGCGCGAAGCAGGAGGTGGAGAGCTCCTCGGGTGCGCGCGCGTGCTCGCTCCTGCCTACTGGCAGGAGGAAGACGACGAGCGAGGGGGTAAGTGGGCTGGGCCGGCTTCTCTCCTGGGCCAGGTGGGTGGGCTGCACAGGAGCTGGGCCGGTTGCTGGCGCCAGGTAAGCTCTGTTTTAGTTTTTGTTCTGTTTTCTATTTATGCAAATGGGTTTTAATTTGGTTTTTGAACCAAACTATTTTTTTTACTTCTGATAATTTTTGCAGGGACTAAATGGATTATTCCAAAGCCCCTCAACAATTTATCAGAATTATTGAACATATATTTATTATATAATAAATATAGATCCAATTCAAATATTTATTGGATTAAATCAAAGGCCCAAAATAGATATCTCTGAGATTCCAAAAATATTGTTTTAAGTTTTACCTCTTGCCAATATTTTCAGAGACTAAGAGGAACATTTTCTTGGACTTCTTTGAAAGATTTTAATGTTGATCATTGTTTTAATTGATTTCTGGGGCTTTCAGCTTTCCCCAATTCAACTTTCAAAATTTTAGACATGATGCATGTTGCTCACTCAGGTAAATAGCTACAAGCAAATCTAGGGCTGTGACAACTCACCCCCACTAAACAAGAATCTCGGCCCGAGATTCAAGACATGGGGTAAGAAGGAAGGGGGGGGGGTTCACAAGACTATCGCAGTCTTCTCGATCCAACTGCCCTTCCCGAGGATGTTGATTCACTTCGTCATCTTGATCTTGACGTCTTTGCTTTCGAGATCTTCATCCGGCATGATGATGGCAGAAAGAAATTCTACAGAAATCGATCTCCTCGGAGATCGAGCACTCAAGATCAACTCATGGAGTGAGATATAAAACATCTCTTGAGCTGAGTCACGAGGCACATATCAGAATCAACGAGAAGAAGCAGATGACAAGGTTCAATTTGGCACGCAACAAACCCACGCTGGAGTAGGATGATGCATGGTTTCAAAGTAGCGAGGGGATAATTGCCATGATACCATAACGAGACATCTTAAGGAAAGTGACTTGCAGAAATATTCCCTTAAGTGGCAAAAAGAATTACTTTTGATTCGGAGATCATAGAAAATTTTTACACCAGCCTAAGGCAATCACAAACGATCAGTGGAAGGAGTTCGAAAGAATGACATACTCGGACTAGGATGGATGATGTGGACTACCTTGTTGAAGACAACGCAATGGATGATTTTGCTTATCATCGGAAATGGATGGAACCTATGGTAAGTCCACTTTTGAAGACGACCATGAACAACAACTACTGAGGTGCAAGCTGGGAACAAAATGCAAATGTTGGGAATGATTCTAGTAACTGGGGAGAAGGTTCACCGGCAAAGGTGATTCCACCAATCGGATGGCTATCGAACAACTGAGAGAACGGAGGCACATCCCAGTTAACGACAACAACAGAACCTAGTGCCTAAGCGTGCTCTCAAGAACTTGAGCATTTCCATACTCATCAAGGTCTTACCAACATTCATGTCAGGGATCCTGGTAACACAACATACCACCATGATGAATGGTGATGGATGATGCAGATGCAAAGGAGGATAACACTTTCCCAGATTTCACCTTAGCGAAGCCAAGGAAACAAAATCTGGATGATCGACCGAGAGACATTTAGCACTCCGCTTCTAATGTTCTCCTTGATGTTCTAGCTAGACTCAAAATCATTCGGTATCTGAACATCAAATAAAGGTCTGACTTCAGGGGCACAAGAATCCGTAAGGATTAACTACGGAGGTAAATCCTACGAAATCCTCATGGGGAGGTGGCCAACTTTCTTCAATTGAGATACTACAATAATAGGTCTTCCGGCTGGATGTGTTGGCCACGACATCCACTTTACCGTTTATCGAGAGACCAGTATTATAGTTCTTGGAAAATGCTCCAACCATCATATCTGCCTGAGATTCGGATCTGGTTGGTGTCAGGATATTCCAGACTCATCGAGTCTAGAAAAGAAAATGAAGGTTTGCAACACAAATCGACGAGATGACATTGCGAAATTCTCAGGGGAATGAACTACGGTAGTAAGCTCCAAAACATGAGCCGGTTCTGCTACAAGCATGTGAACACGTTGTCCTAGACAAGCATGGTCACCTGGTAGTCTTAAGATGAAACACTAACGAGTTCAGGGGGATCCATCAACGAGGATATCGAAGTCCTTGCGTAGGTCTAACCCTTAAGAAGAAACTTCTTCTCCTTGAACAAATCAATCAGTGGCTTGGTGTGCTAGGGATACGTATAGAATGTAGATGATCAGTCTACCAGACCATAGAATACTCCGCACATGCATGACTGACTTGGGATGATTCCAGGGGAAGCAAAACAAACTTTCTCGAATTCACGGCGGCAACTTACATCAGATGCACATGAATTAGGGGAAGTCACATCTTTCAACCGGACATATGCTTCATGATCGGGACATGAGGCCAATGCTTATAAAGTTTCCAACACTAGCTGGATGTTCAACACAATCATGGAGGAGACAAAATGTCGCTGATGGGCTCAACAGCAACTCATCGGAATTTCCATATCACTGGACTTCCACCACTATGTGAACAATGTGATAGTATTGGTCAGACCAAAGATATAATGGTGTATGCTCGAGGGAGAACCGCAAGTAAGACAACATTACGAACATCATTGGTTCTGATTTGATTTGACGATGGCCCACACTCAAATCAAGGTTTGGACAAGATAATAGATACAACAACTGATCACGAGGATCAGTCGATGAATATATCATCTTTCTTCAACACACACACACACACACACAAGGATATCCCTTAGGGATGAGCTAAGTCGGACAAGTTTTCATCTTCCAACTCTCCAAGTTGTTGTTAAGCTTAACCAACTAGCTCAGGGGTATCCAACACAGATTCTTGGAGAAGAATGGTTTATTGAAAAACCAACTTGATCACGAACTCAACATAACGGTCAGATGACAACCAGGTAACACTTCCGAGAAGATATTCGGAAAATCACGAACCACCGGTATGTTACTAAGCTCGAGAACAACCTTGCTTTTCAGGGCAAGATGATATGATCAAAGAGTGAGGGATTGGCACAATCCTAATCCCTTGATCGAAGTGTGCACCAGAAATATGGACTAGGTAGCACGATCAGTCTTAGAATGATAATTCAATAACCAACGCGCTAAGAATGAGGTTATTGTCCATTAACTACCAAGCAACGGGGTTGCTAGGAGTATTGATTTCACACACCACGATTCACTTGTCGATATTCCGGTTGCAACAACACTGAAACCGAGAAATGAATAATGATGGAGAGAGTATCACTGCATCATGAATTCATGAGAGATGTGCAATTCTCACGACGCTCTTGACATAAAGTGGGTAATACTTCAGGGTAGAACAGAACAAAAGCTGGATTGGCATTTTGATCTGCGGAATACAACCACTTTGACCCGATCCCAGAAATGGATGAGGTACTGGAGTTTGTTTCTCCTAGTCATTCTAAAATAGAACGGCTCGACGGACCACAAGAATAAAAGGCACCGATGAACACAAATGTACACATACTCTTGGCTATCTGCAGATAGAGGATGGTCGGAATACAACTGAAGAGGAACAACTCAAGGAACATATAATTTTCTGAGCTGTGGAGGCATAGATTAGTATGTCGAGCAAAGCTCAACATATTTCTTCCAGATAACCCATGCAGAAGGGTAGAACTGGCAGAGCCACAATATAGAATGGAGAACTCATCAAGAGCACTCTGTCGTGACCTTTTGGTTCAAAAGAACTCCTGCCAAGAATGGTTCCTGATAATTGGAAGAAGGATGTACCACGAACCTCGAGGACTATCGCAAAGGTTACTAATATCCTAAAGGAACGAGCAACACTATCAACATGAAGTAAGTAGGGTGAATCTCGGGTTCAAAACCCAGGAATAGAATGCCTACCAACTAAATGGCATCACGGGATGCTTTCAAGAATGATGGCCAGAATCATCACACTGGGAACACAAAACATGGTTAGATTACTAGGTGGCACTCTAAGACACCTAGGGTCATAATAATAGTTCCAACATAAATGCCGAGGCAACGGAGTACCTCAACTCACCGATTAGTGTGATTAATCTGGCCCAAATGGACATCAGGAACAGGGGAAAGGATTTGCAAATGCATCAGACTATTTAGAAACCTGGGATGACTCGGACAACATAACGGCTATAAATGCTCAAAATGATTTGAGACATCCTGCAAAATGGTGGCATAACCACTCAGAAGCACAAAATCAAGGTTCGAGACCAACTATGAACACACAGAAGTAGTAGAAACTGAACTGGGCTTAAATCCAACAATCTTAGGCAACTACGGTTTAGTAACACGTCATCCTGATAGATAGATGAGAAGGCCTAATTCTTAATCCCCGCAGAAAAGAAGAGGTTGACTCAGATCAGAAGGGCATGAGGTATAAGGAGTAAGAAGAGCCTTATGTTCCCTTCCACAATCAATTCCCTTACATAACTAAAGCATTTCTAGACTCAACTTCAACCAGTTTGGCTTGGTAATCCTACAGGCAGTCAGGCTCTGATACCAACGCTGTCGGGACCCCGATTCTAGGTCACACCGATCTAGCGTGTAACACATCATATCACTTTGTGGCCTCACGCACGGTATTTCCACGGGTGCCACCTTACCTGGCCCGGGACCGTTTGCGCCTTTTGGCTCACGTATATGATAGTGTCGCTAGCATCCATATGACAAAGAACCCGGGACGACATGGCTAGTCGTGAACCCAAAGCGGCACTACCCCATGGGGACAGGCATACATGAATCAACCTCGAGCATGTCGGTCAACAGCGTGTGAATCCGGGCTGTAGCACTGGGCTAACAGGACTCCGGTAACCCGGGCTGTAGCAGGCTAGGCAGGACTCCGGATGTCACCGCGTGACATTTCCCCGAAGGGACAGACATAGGAATGAAGTGAAACACATGCCGGCCAGTCAAGTGTCCTGAGCAGTAGTGCTGGGCTAGCAGGACTCCGGTGATCCGGGCTGTAGCGGACTACTATCGCTCAGAAGCACTAGACTACATTTCCCCATATGATAGGCTGCCAAGGATAAACAACTAGATAGTCGGATCCCACACATACCAAGCATTTCAATCATACACACAATATGCTCGATATGGGTGAATACAACATGGCATCACAACATAACTCTACAACTCAAGTATTAATTCATTAGGCTCCGAGGAGCGAGATATTACAAGCATGGGTCTCATGACCCAACAATCATAGCATACAAATCAAACACATGCGGAAGCTTAACATGTCTGAGTATAGACATCTATAAATGAAAAAGGCTAAGAAGCCTGACTATCTACCAAAACCTGTCGAGGGCACAAGATCGTAGCTGAGGTATCAAGCTAAACGTCGAAGTCCACGCGGAACTACTAGCGAGACTGAAGTCTCTCTGCAAAACATAAATTAAGCAAACGTGAGTACAAAGGTACTCAGCAAGACTTACATCAGACCTAAACTACATATGCATCGGTATCAACAAAAGGGGGTGGTGGAGTTTAACTGCAGCAAGCCAGCTTTGACTTGGTGGCTATCCTGAACTACGATTGCAAGCAACTCCTTGAGGTGGCGCACACGAGTCCACATATTCACCAATCAATACACCACTATGGATCCGCTCTCGTCCCCCTACGAGAAGGCCATCCATAGTACTCACTCTTATCTTGCGAGTTTTAGAGTATCCATTTTCACTTGTCTATGAACTGTTATGGGCAACCCAGAAGTCCTTTACCATGGACACGGCTATTCGAATAGATCATTTATAACCCTGCAGGGGTGTACTTCGCCGCACATGTTTCCACCACTTAGCGTCTGCACACGACATGTGCTCGGCAGACTTCAAGCTAAAGACGACGTGGGTGTAGACCATGACCTGACTAACCACACAAGTCTCTAGTCCAGGTTTATCGCCTATTCGGGTTCCATCCGCGAGGAGATCCGGCCGGAGTTTCGCTCACAGCCCCAAACGATGTGTGCAGGGTTCCCGAGACACCAAACGGGCGCCCGGTACACCGTGCCACAGTGTATCTACCGCAACATAGCCCACCCCTAGGGTCAGCGCTACGCACGGCTGCCAACACATATCCTATAAACACCAGAAACTAATTGCAACTCCTGGACAGAGGACGAGAGGGGTCAGTAAGTCGAGCGGGGTCATATTTCAGGGCCCAACGTGTGGTAGTAGCTGTTTCATGGATCACAAACACAGAACTCAGTTCCTGAGGACGGTTTCAATGAGACAACCCACCATGTACTCCTACATGGCCTCTCACCGCTACCTTTACCAAATCGTGTTCACACACTTAGCTCTCAACAGTAGGACATGTTTACACACCTCCGATTCATCCCCGATGAATCGGACCTGACTCAACTCTAAGCAGTAGCAGGCATGACAAACAAGCATGAATGAGTAGACACATCAGGGCTCAAACAACACCTACTCATGCTAGTGGGTTTCATCTATTTACTGTGGCAATGACAGGTCATGCAGAGGATAGGGGGTTCAACTACCGCAACAAGTAACAGATGGATCGTTGTTGTCCTAATGCAGTAAAAGAGAGCAGGAGCGAGAGAGTGGGCTTGTATCGGGATGAACAAGGGGGTTATGCTTGCCTGGCACTTCTGAAGATAGTATAGCTCTTCATCGGTGTCATCGGTCTCATCGTCGGAACGAATGTCTACCGAGAGGGAACAACCACCGACAAACACAAAAAGGGAACCACAATCAATGCAATGCACATACATATGAATGATATGTCATATTAAGGTACTGAATTGACCTAGTGCAACAGTTAGTAATATTCATTGAAGTGGAATTCAACCCTATAGCAAATTCCAACTCCAAAACTAATTACTATTTATTCCATAAACATGAATTGTCCTGTTCAGTGAGTTTAACTTGTTCAAACATGAATGCAAATGGCATATTCAGATTCTTTGGATTTTTCTGATCATTTTACATATATAATTTATCTCATTTGGAGTTATGGTTGAATTTCTATGATTTTTCAAAGTTTTAGACATTTTCTGGAATTTCCTGAATAAACTTAAATCTAGAAAATGATTTATAGTGTCAGCATGACCTCACAGTGATGTCAGCAGGTCAACAGGGCAGGGTCCAGGTCAAACCTGACCAGTGGGACCCGCCTGTTAGTGACTCGGGCTAATCCTATTTTAGTTAAATCTATACTAGGTAATTAGCAGGGGCTGGCCCCACATTTCAGTGTCAGCGGGGTTGATTAGGTTTAATTAAAAAAACTTAACTACAGTTAACAGGGCCCTGGGCCCACATGTCAGTGACTCAGGGGTGGTCAACCCCCTGGTCAGCCAGGTCAAACTCGCCGGCGGCTTGTCGCCGGCGACGACAGAAACGGCGGGGCGGCTCGGGAATCACCCACAGTCGATGGTTTGGCGCGCCGAAGCCACCAGGAGGTAGCCCACGCTCTTCCGCATCCAGAGGAGCAGGTGGGAGGCGGCGGGAACGCCATAGCTCGCCGGAGTAGAGCTCGTGGCGGCGGCCGGAGCACGGGCTCGACGGACTCGTCGCTACGGTGTGTCAGGGAGCAAATGGAGAGGCTGGACAGCATCGGCTAGACATGGGGAGCACTAAGAGCAGCACGGTGAGGCCAGGGGAGCATGGAGGCTATGCGTGCAGCAGCAATGGTGGACGGCGGCTCCGGTGCTCGTGGGGAATGGCGCTACGGCGTGAAAATGGAACGGTGACCGAGGAGGAAGAAGGGGTCGGGGACGGTGAAGCGAGGCACGTCCGCTCGCGCGGCTTGGCGGAAACGATGTAGCGGTCGACGGAGGAGCTCCTTGGTGCGTTGGGGAGGCGAGGCGGTGGCTGTGGCCGCGGCGAACGGCGTCGGTGGCGACGGCGCGTTCGGGCGGACGCCGCGAGAGAGACAGAGGAGGGAGGGCGCTCGAGGGAGAGAGAGGGAGAGGTGCAGGTGTCGCGTGGCGTTGAGGAGGGCCTCGCGCATCTCCATACGCGGATTAGGACGAAGGAGCGGCCTCCAGCGCGAAGCAGGAGGTGGAGAGCTCCTCGGGTGCGCGCGCGTGCTCACTCCTGCCTACTGGCAGGAGGAAGACGACGAGCGAGGGGGTAAGTGGGCTGGGCCGGCTTCTCTCCTGGGCCAGGTGGGTGGGCTGCACAGGAGCTGGGCCGGTTGCTGGCGCCAGGTAAGCTCTGTTTTAGTTTTTGTTCTGTTTTCTATTTATGCAAATGGGTTTTAATTTGGTTTTTGAACCAAACTATTTTTTTACTTCTGATAATTTTTGCAGGGACTAAATGGATTATTCCAAAGCCCCTCAACAATTTATCAGAATTATTGAACATATATTTATTATATAATAAATATAGATCCAATTCAAATATTTATTGGATTAAATCAAAGGCCCAAAATAGATATCTCTGAGATTCCAAAAATATTGTTTTAAGTTTTACCTCTTGCCAATATTTTCAGAGACTAAGAGGAACATTTTCTTGGACTTCTTTGAAAGATTTTTATGTTGATCATTTTTTTAATTGATTTCTGGGGCTTTCAACTTTCCCCAATTCAACTTTCAAAATTTTAGACATGATGCATGTTGCTCACTCAGGTAAATAGCTACAAGCAAATCTAGGGCTGTGACAGTTCTGGCGACCAGAGCCACGCGAGCGGTATCGTCCGTGGCCGCGATGATGGCCCGGACACTGCTAGATCCAAGGACGGAGCCGTGCAGCCTACGGGCGGCGTGACGACTGTCGGTGTCAAAACCGGCGGATCTCGGTAGGGGGTCCCGAACTACGCGTCTAAGGCGGATGGTAATAGGAGGCAGGGGACACGATGTTTACCCATGTTCGGGCCCTCTTGATGGAGGTAATACCCTACGTCCTGCTTGATTGTTCTTGATGATATGAGTATTACAAGAGTTGATCTACCATGAGACCATAGAGGCTAAACCCTAGAAGTTAGCCTATGGTATGATTGTGTGTCGTCCCATAGACTAAACCCTCCGGTTTATATAGACATCGGAGGGGGCTAGGGTTACACAGAGTCGGTTACAAGGGAGGAGATCTACATATCCGTATTGCCTAGCTTGCCTTCCATGCCAAGGAGAGTCCCGTCCGGACACGGGACGAATTCTTCAATCTTGTATCTTCATAGTCCAACAGTCCGACCAAAGGATATAGTCCGGCTGTCCGAAGACCCCCTAATCCAGGACTCCCTCAGTAGCCCCTAAACCAGGCTTCAATGACGATGAGTTTGGCGCGCAGTATTGTCTTCAGCATTGCAAGGCGGGTTCGTCCTCCGAATACTCCATGGAAGGTTTTGAACACAAGGATAGTGTCCGGCTCTGCAAAACAAGTTCCACATACCACCATAGAGAGAATAATATTTCCACAAATCTATTATGCTGACACGTTTTGACAGCATGACATCACACCATGGTCCGGTCATTATTCGACCTGTTTTTCTCAACCAACACCGCACATACCGCGAGGCGGTTTTCTTGACACATCTTGTCAAAGCAGAGATCGTGTTCCCCTTATTACGGGATTCTTATCAATACGGACGTGGGTAACCCAACCGCGCCATCAATTACGGCGCTTGGGGAATAAGCGATTTTACCAGGCAAGTGGGGAGGCGCATCGCCTCCTCCGCCCTTATAAAGGGACAAAGATTCACTGTTTTCAACCATGCCTTCTTCCTCCTTGCTTACCCATTCCCGCACACTCGAGCTCTAGTGCCCAAGCTCGCGTTCTTCTCCTCAAACCACTCCAAGCATGTCCGGAGCAGGAGGCAAGTGGATGGTCTCCTCCGTCACGGAGGAGAACATCAAAAAGTTACGGGAAGCCGGATATCTAGCCGCGGATATCGCGCACCGGCTGCCAGATGCGGGGCAGATCATCCCAACGCCTGAACCCCATGAGAGAGTAGTTTTTCTTACCCACTTTGTCCGCGGACTAGGATTTCCTCTCCACCCGTTTGTCCGCGGGCTCATGTTCTACTACGGGCTGGATTTTCATGATCTGGCCCCCAATTTCATCATCAACATCTCGGCGTTTATCGTCGTGTGCGAGGCCTTCCTCCACATCAAGCCCCATTTCGGCCTGTGGCTGAAGACCTTCAATGTCAAACCGAAGGTGGTGGTCGGCCAGCAAGCGGAGTGCGGAGGCGCCATGGTGGGTAAGATGCCTAATGTCACCTGGCTTGAAGGCTCCTATGTGGAGACCATAAAGGGGTGGCAAGCGGGGTGGTTCTACATCACTGAGCTGCGTGGCACCAACTGGGTGGCGGCCCCCGAATTCCGATCCGGAATCCCCACACGGATCACCTCCTGGAAAGAGAAGGTCCTGTCCTAGGGTTCCTCGGTAGAGCTGACCGGACTCCAGACCTGCATCAAGAACATGATGAGCAAGAAAATCAAGCTCGTCAACGTGGTCCAGGTCATGCTCTTCCGCCGGATTCTCCCGTGTCAACAACGGGTATTCAACTTGTGGGAGTTCGACCCGGCCAAGCACCAGACGCTGCGAGAGCTCTATGACACGACGCACGAGGACGTCTGGAGGGTGCTGTTCAAGGGCGCCGAGGTACCTCCTTCCCTCATCGAGGACAACGGACTCAGTGCAAAGCGCCGTGCTAATCCGGTAAGTTTTTATATTTCACAGGGTATACATTTGCTCCAGTTTAATCATGTGTGGGATCTAAGCCTTCCATGCCTTTAACAGGACTGGGTGAAGACAGCGGAGCAGATCGATTGCCCCGCCCCCTGCCGGAAGATCCTGCAGATGCTCTCCTGACGGAGATGCTGGTTCCAGCACCTTACAAGGTGCCAGTGAAGAAGGCCAAGAAGAAGGCCGCGGGGACCCGAAAGGGTCTCCGGCGCAAGGTCGTATCGGACTCATCGTTCGATAACTCCGACGCGCCCTCCTCCTATGAAAACGAGGAGGAGGAAGAGGAAAGTTCCCCCTCCCTAGCCGGGGGAGACAAGAAAAGGAAGGCCAACCCAACCAGGGAGGCCGAAGGGTCCAAGAAGGGCAGGACCCTCCCTCCGGACTGCTCCACGACGGCCGCCTACAGCCGCGACGAGTGGCAACCCAGGGTCAAGCCCCTGGCGAAGTCATAAGTATCCAGACACCATAGTAATTCATGGTATGTTTTAGTGCACTGCTTCTCCTCATGCCGAACATGACTATGTAGTCCGTCCCAAGCTCATCTCGACGTATCTTCGTCGAGCGGTTCGTTGGACTCGTCGGATATGAACATCGGTTCTCTTCCGACCGCCTCCACCCCTTGCCCTGCGTACAATGTCGAGGAGTTGTCTCAACAGGCACCGGGCCAAGGGGAGGTAGTCCTGGGGGCGCCTCGAGGTGACCTACCGGACCATGGGCGCAAAGGGAGCCGGACTCCCGTGGGCTCCAGGTTCGGCCCCCAGCCGAACACTGCACCGGAATATTCGGTGGTTCCGGACTCCGGCGGGCGACCCCCCATTAAGGGGGGCAAGCTACCCATGTAGGTGTCCTCTGTCTATCCAGAGGCACCGGACAACTTGCTGGAAGTGCTTCACAACGCTTCCATCGACGAAGAGCACCATACTATCATGAGCGCGGTGATCGAGAAAGTTCAGTCCGCCAAAAACGGACTGACTGAAGCTTGTGCCATCCTCCTAACAGGCTTTGAGGTAAGCAATCAAAATATAAGAAAATATTACAACATAGATAGTAGCCCCTGATGCTCTATTCGGGGTTCGAGTAGAAAGGCCGAATAGAGGATCAAATGATGACTCAGGAGTCTAATCAGAATATATCTCTGTGTATGTGCAGGCTTCGCTGCTGGCCGCTGCCGCACGTACTGCGGAGGTCTCTGCGCTGAAGCAGGACCTGGAGCGGTCCGAGAATGAGCTTGGCCTTAGCAAGAGGAAGCTCGAGGAGAGCAAAGGTAAGTAATACCTTGTCTATATAAAATAAAAGAAATTTGGGTGTACAGTAATAGGATCATCATGCATTTTTCAGGGGCCACAACCGAAGTGGCGACCTTGAAGAAGGCGTTGTCCGAGGCCAAAGACAAAGAGGCCGAGGAGCGCATTGAGCGGGAGAAACAAGAAGCCCGAGTGGGCGAGGTGCAGCAAGAGCTCGAGGCTCTCGCCAAGAAACACGAGTCCTTGGAGCTTGACTCTAAGGCGCGAGAGTCCGAGCTCGCGAAGGCGCTCGAAAGCGCCCGGAGCGCCAAGGCTGAAGCCCACAAGGGCCTCCAGGAGATTGATGCGGTGAAGAAGATAGCAGCGGGTAAGGAATTCAATATGCAAAGCAAGCATGTGAAGGAAACTTTCCTTTTTCTTACCCGAGTTCTGAGCTCTCCAAGAGCGTTTGCAGATATTCCCCGCAGTGTACTGGATGCCGTGGAGTTTTACCGAGCTGAGGAGGGGAGCTCGATGGAGAAGTTGTTCTGGTCTCAGTATACTGGGACAGAACACCCCATGCCCTTGAGCGACCAGCCTAAGCAGTTGGTCAAGCTTCACAAGGCGGCCGAACAAGCCATGAGGGGCCTTATAGTCCGGATGTCGCCTGACGAGCCCCTATCCGGATGCTACTTCAGTCTCGTGAGGCGGCTCATCGATGCCTGCCCATGGCTTGAAGTCATAAAGCGGTCCGTCTGCATCGAAGGTGCGCGCAGGGCTTTTGCCCGGGCGAAGGTGCACTGGGCGAAGCTGGACGCCGTGAAGCTGGTGAAGGAAGGGCCGCCGGAGGGCAAGGAGCATCGCTGCCCCGGGATGTATTATGAGAGTGTCCTAAAGGGTTCCCGCCTTGTGGCGGATGAATATGCCAGGGATGTCATTTTTGAATGAACATGCTCGTGTGATCCTGTAATGTGAAACAAGTTCATCTGCGCTATGCAATGCTTTTTTATTTTAAAATATTACCTTCTGTGCGGCCGTTTACAAAATCTGAGAGTTGGCTAGTCGTCGGCTTCTGCCCCCATGTAACTAGTATTGGGGTGTTCGGGATAAACCTGAGAACTCTTTACCCCAATTTTGGGTCCTTCAAGGGAGGTGTTCAGCGCAACGAACCAGGCAACCGGACTATAATGCTTTATCACTCTCACTTAGCCATAGAAGTCTACAATTTTAAATTTTGGCGAAGCCCCTGGTATTCGGAAGGCCGAATTTGGGGTGCTCTACACGCCTAAGCCGGACAAGGCCGACTCCTCGCCCGAAGTGGAAAAAGTCTTTAAGGACTTGAGACCTCTCGAACAGTGACCAATCTCTTGCCTTATCTGTCTGCTAGCAAGTCTTGATCAGCTTGAAGCCGCTGTTGCTTTTTCTTCAGGCTATTTGCTGTGGCCATAAGCCGGTGCTTGAAGCGCTCCTGCTCAACGGGGTCCTCAGGCACGATAAATTCTTTGTCACCGAGGCTCGCGTCATCTTCGGAGAGAGGCATGTAATTGTCCTCCTCCGGTTCTCCATCTGCTGCCTGCTCTGGAGGGCTAGCTTGTTCATCCTCCGGGCCGCTATCACTACTTTTGCTGTGGCGAGACTTAGAGCGGCACCGCTGACGTCGGCACTTGGGTTGCTTCTTGGAGGGGTCATACTCTGTTGTCTCAACGCCATTGCCTTGTTTAGGGGTGTCCACCATGTATATGTCGTATGATGAGGTAGCGGTCCAGCGCCCTACGGGCGGTGGTTCATGCTCGTCTCCTACATTGTCGTCCATACCGTTGATGTCTTTGGAGTCGAAGTCAAGCATGTCGGTTAAATCGTCGACAGTGGCTACTAAGTGGGTGGTGGATGGGCAGCGAATTTCTTCGTCGTCTGCATCCCATTCTAGCCAGACATAGTTCGGCCAAGTTTCTCCTAACAGGGAGCGAGACCTTAATGAATTTAGCACATCATCGAAGGGCGAGTGCTGAAAGATATCCGCGGAGGTGAACTCCATGATTGGCGCCAAGTCGGATTCGACGGGCATGGACGTAAGAGGCTTGGAGTCCGTGGCCGGAGGTGAATCCAGTGGTTTGGCGACACGGCTCTCGTAAGGGGTGAAGTCAGTATCCAGCTCTATCGCCACTGAGAGTGCGGCCTCCATGGCGGGGTCTATCCCTTCGCTCTCGGATGGCGCGATTTGCTCCAGATTGACGGCCGGAGTAGTTGCAGATGTGATTTCCCGAATATTGTTCGACGTCAGAGTTATGTCATGCTCGTTGTGACTGTGCGGCACACCTGACATGGGCTCGAATCCCTCGAAGATCAAGTCTCCGCGGATGTTGGCAGTGTAGTTTAAGTTTCCGAATCTGACCTGATGGCCAGGGGCGTAGCTCTCGATCTGCTCCAGATGGCCAAGCGAATTGGCCCGCAGTGCGAAGCCGTCGAATACAAAGATCTGTCCGGGGAGGAAAACCTCACCCTAGACCGCATCGCTACCGATGATCGAAGGAGCCATCAAGCCTTATGGTGACGACACAGTGGAACTCTCAATGAAAGCACCAATGTCGGTGTCAAAACCGGTGGATCTCGGGTAGGGGGTCCCGAACTGTGAGTCTAAGGCGGTTGGTAACAGGAGGTAGGGGACACGATGTTTACCTAGGTTCGGGCCCTCTTGATGGAGGTAATGAAGGAAATATGCCCTAGAGGCAATAATAAAGTTATTATTTATTTCCTTATATCATGATAAATGTTTATTATTCATGCTAGAATTGTATTAACCGGAAACATAATACATGTGTGAATACATAGACAAACAGAGTGTCATTAGTATGCCTCTACTTGACTAGCTCGTTAATCAAAGATGGTTATGTTTCCTAACCATGAACAAAGAGTTGTTATTTGATTAACGAGGTCACATCATTAGTTGAATGATCTGATTGACATGACCCATTCCATTAGCTTAGCACCCGATCGTTTAGTATGTTGCTATTGCTTTCTTCATGACTTATACATGTTCCTATGACTATGAGATTATGCAACTCCCGTTTACCGGAGGAACACTTTGGGTACTACCAAACGTCACAACGTAACTGGGTGATTATAAAGGAGTACTACAGGTGGCTCCAAAGGTAGATGTTGGGTCGGTGTATTTCGAGATTAGGATTTGTCACTCTGATTGTCGGAGAGGTATCTCTGGGCCCTCTCGGTAATACACATCACATAAGCCTTGCAAGCATTATAATTAAGATGTTAGTTGTGAGATGATGTATTACAGAACGAGTAAAGAGACTTGCCAGTAACGAGATTGAACTAGGTATTGGATACCGACGATCGAATCTCGGGCAAGTAACATACCGATGACAAAGGGAACAACGTATGTTGTTATGCGGTCTGACCGATAAAGATCTTCGTAGAATATGTAGGAGCCAATATGGGCATCCAGGTCCCGCTATTGGTTATTGACCGGAGACATGTCTCGGTCATGTCTACATTGTTCTCGAACCGTAGGATCCGCACACTTAACGTTACGATGACAGTTATTATGAGTTTATGCATTTTGATGTACCGAAGGTTGTTCGGAGTCCCGGATGTGATCACGGACATGACGAGGAGTCTCAAAATGATCGAGACGTAAAGATTGATATATTGGAAGCCTATGTTTGGACATCGGAAGTGTTCCGGGTGAAATCGGGATTTTACCGAATTACCGGGAGGGTTACCGGAACCCCCCGGGAGCCAAATGGGCCAACATGGGCCTTAGTGGAAAGGTGAGAGGGCAGCCCACATAGGGCTGCGCCTCCCCCCTCTCCCTAGTCCTATTAGGACTAGGAGAGGGGCCGGCCACCTCTCTCTTTCACTTCCCCTTTAAGGAATCCTAGTTGGACTAGGATTGGAGGGGGGAGTCCTACTCCCGGTAGGAGTAGGACTCCTCCTGCGCCTCCCTCCTTTGGCCGGCCAGCCTCCCCCCTCCAACCTTTATATACGCGGGCAGGGGACACCCCAAGACACACAAGTTGATCCTTGAGATCGTTCCTTAGCCGTGTGCGGTGCCCCCTGCCACCAAATTCCACCTCGATCATACCGTTACAGTGCTTAGGCGAAGCCCTGCGTCGATAGTACATCAATATCGTCACCACGCCGTCGTGCTGACGGAACTCTTCCTCGACGCTTTGCTGGATCGGAGCTCGAGGATCGTCATCGAGCTGAACGTGTGCTAAGAACTCGGAGGTGCCGGAGTAACGGTGCTTGGATCGGTCGGATCGGGAAGAAGACGTACGACTACTTCCTCTACGTTGTGTGATTGCTTCCGCAGTTGGTCTGCGTTGGTACGTAGACAACACTCTCCCCCTCGTTGCTATGCATCACCATGATCTTGTGTGTGCGTAGGAAAATTTTGAAATTACTACGTTCCCCAACAGTGGCATGCGAGCCTAGGTTTTTATGGTTTGATGTTATATGCACGAGTAGAACACAAGTGAGTTGTGGGCGATACAAGTCATACTGCCTACCAGCATGTCATACTTTGGTTCGGCGGTATTGTTGGACGAGACGATCCGGACCAACCTTACGCGTACTCTTACGCGAGACCGGTTCCCTCGACGTGCTTTGCACATAGATGGCTTGCGGAATACTGTCTCTCCAACTTTAGTTGAACCAAGTGTGGCTACGCCCGGTCCTTGAGAAGGTTAAAACGGAGTCTATTTGACGAACTATCGTTGTGGTTTTGATGCGTAGGTGAGATGAGTTCTTACTTAAGCCCGTAGCAGCCACGTAAAACTTGCAACGACAAAGTAGAGGACGTCTAACTTGTTTTTGCAGGGCATGTTGTGATGTGATATGGTCAAGGCATGATGCTGATTTTATTGTATGAGATGATCATGTTTTGTAACCGAGTTATCGGCAACTGGCAGGAGCCATATGGTTGTCGCTTTATTGTATGCAATGCAATCGCGATGTAATGCTTTGCTTTATTACTAAACGGTAGTGATAGTCGTAGAAGCATAAGATTGGCGAGATGACAACGATGCTAAGATGGAGATCAAGGTGTCGCCGGTGACGATGGTGATCATGACGGTGCTTCAGAGATGGAGATCACAAAGCACAAGATGATGATGGCCATATCATATCACTTATATTGATTGCATGTGATGTTTATCTTTTTATGCATCTTATCTTGCTTTGATTGACGGTAGCATTATAAGATGATCTCTCACTAAATTATCAAGAAGTGTTCTCCCTGAGTATGCACCGTTGCAAAAGTTCTTCGTGCTGAGACACCACGTGATGATCGGGTGTGATAGGCTCTACGTTCAAATACAACGGGTGCAAAACAGTTGCACACGCGGAATACTCAGGTTATACTTGACAAGCCAAGCATATGCAGATATGGCCTCGGAACACAGAGACCGAAAGGTCGAGCGTGAATCATATAGTAGATATGATCAACATAACGATGTTCACCATTGAAAACTACTCCATCTCACGTGATGATCGGTTATGGTTTAGTTGATTTGGATCACGTGATCACTTAGAGGATTAGAGGGATATCTATCTAAGTGGGAGTTCTTAAGTAATATGATTAATTGAACTTAAATTTATCATGAACTTCGTCCTGGTAGTATTTTGCAAATTATGTTATAGATCAATAGCTCGCGTTATTGCTTCCCTGTGTTTATTTTGATATGTTCCTAGAGAAAATTATGTTGAAAGATGTTAGTAGCAATGATGCGGATTGGATCCATGATCTGAGGTTTATCCTCATTGCTGCACAGAAGAATTATGTCCTTGATGCACCGCTAGGTGACAGACCTATTGCAGGAGCAGATACAAACGTTATGAACGTTTGGCTGGCTCAATATGATGACTACTTGATAGTTTAGTGCACCATGCTTAATGGCTTAGAATCGGGACTTCAAAGACGTTTTGAACGTCATGGACCATATGAGATGTTCCAAGAGTTGAAGATAATATTTCAAGCAAATACCCGAGTTGAGAGATATGAAGTCTCCAACAAGTTCTATAGCTAAAAGATGGAGGAGAATCGCTGAACTAATGAGCATGTGCCCAGATTGTCTGAGTACTACAATCGCTTGAATCAAGTGGGAGTTAATCTTCCAGATAAGATAGTGATTGACAGAATTCTCTAGTCACCATCACCAAGTTAGTAGAACTTTGTGATGAACTATAATATGCAAGGGATGACAAAAGTAATTCCTAAGCTCTTCGTGATACTGAAATCAACGTAGGTAGAAATCAAGAAAAACATCAAGTGTTGATGGTTGACAAGACCACTAGTTTCAAGAAAAGGGCAAAGGGAAGAAGGGGAACTTCAAGAAGAACGGCAAGCAAGTTGCTGCTCAAGTGAAGAAGCCCAAGTCTGATCCTAAGCCTGAGACTAAGTGCTTCTACTGCAAAGGGACTGGTCACTGGAAGCGGAACTACCCCAAGTGATTGGCGGATAAGAAGGATGGCAAAGTGAACATAAGTATATTTGATATACATGTTATTGATGTGTACTTTACTAGTGTTTATAGCAAACCCTCAGTATTTGATACTAGTTCAGTTGCTAAGATTAGTAACTCGAAACGGGAGTTGCAGAATAAACAGAGACTAGTTAAGGGTGAAGTGACGATGTGTGTTGGAAGTAGTTCCAAGATTGATATGATCATCATCGCACACTCCCCTATACTTTCGGGATTAGTGTTGAAACTAAATAAGTGTTATTTGGTGTTTGTGTTGAGCATGAATATGATTCGATCATGTTTATTGTAATACGGTTATTCATTTAAGTAAAAGAATAAATTGTTGTTCTGTTTACATGAATAAAACCTTATATGGTTACACACCCTATGAAAATAGTTCATTGGATCTCGATCTTAATAATACACATATTCATAATATTGAAACTAAAAGATGCAAAGTTAATAATGATAGTGCAACTTATTTGTGGCACTGCTGTTTAGGTCATATTGGTATAAAGCGCATGAAGAAACTCCATGCTGATGGGCTTTCAGAATCACTTGATTATGAATCACTTGATGCTTGCGAACCATGCCTTTTGGGCAAGATGACTAAAACGCCATTCTCCGGAACAATGGAGCGAGAAAAGATTTGTTGGAAATCATACATACTGATGTATGTGGTCCGATGAATATTGAGGCTCGCGACAGGTATCATTATTTTCTGATCTTCACAAATGATTTGAGCAGATATGAGTATATCTACTTAATGAAATAGAAGTCTGATATATTTGAAAAGTTCATATAATTTCAGAGTGAAGTGGAAAATCATCGTAACAAGAAAATAAAGTTTCTACGATCTGATCGTGGAAAAGAGTATTTGAGTTACGAGTTTGGTCTTCAGTTAAAACAATGTGAAATAGTTTCACTACTCACGCCACCTGGAACACCACATCATAATGGTGTGTCCGAACATCATAACCGTACTTTATTGGATATAGTGCAATCTATGATGTCTCTTACCGATTTACCACTATTGTTTTTGGGGTCATGCATTAGAGACAGCTGCATTCACGTTAAAAAGGGGCACCATCTAAGTCCGTCAAGACGACGCCTTATGAACTATGGTTTGGCAAGAAACCAAAGTTGTCATTTCTTAAAGTTTGGGGCTGCGATGCTTATGTGAAAAAGCTTCAACCTGATAAGCTCGAACCCAAAGCGGAGAAATGTGTCTTCATAGGATACCCAAAGGAAACTATTGGGTATACCTTCTATCAAAGATCCGAAGGCAAGACATTCGTTGCTAAGAATGGATCATTTCTAGAGAAGGAGTTTCTCTCGAAAGAAGTGAGTGGGAGGAAAGTAGAACTTGACGAGGTAACTGTACCTGCTCCCTTATTGGAAAATAGTACATCACAGAAAACTGTTTCTGCGACACCTATACCAATTAATGAGGAAGCTAATGATGATGATCATGAAACTTTAGGACAAGATACTACTGAACCACGTAGATCAACCAGAGTGTGATTCGCACCAGAGTGGTTCGGTAATCCAGTTCTGGAAGTCATGCTACTAGATCATGATGAACCTACAAACTATGAAGAAGCGATGGTGAGCCCAGATTCCACAAAGTGGCTTGAGGCCATGAAATCTGAGATGGGATCCATGTATGAGAACAAAGTATGGACTTTGGTTGACTTACCCAATGATCGGCAAGCCATAGAAAATAAATGGATCTTCAAGAGGAAGACGGACGCTGATAGTAGTGTTACTATCTACAAAGCTAGAATTGTCGCAAAAGGTTTTCGACAAGTTCAAGGTGTTGACTACGATGAGATTTTCTCACTCGTATCTATGCTTAAGTCTATCCGAATCATGTTAGCAATTGCCGCATTTTATGAAATCTGGCAAATGGATAAACAAAACTGCATTCCTTAATGGATTTGCTAAAGAAGAGTTGTATACGATGCAACTAGAAGGTTTTGTCGATCCTAAAGGTGTTAACTAAATATGCAAGCTCCAGCAATCTATCTGTGGACTGGTGCAAACATCTCGGAGTTGGAATATATGCTTTGATGAGTTGATCAAAGCATATAGTTTTATACAGACTTGCGGTGAAGTCTGTATTTACGAGAAAGTGAGTGGGAGCACTACAGCATTTCTGATAAGTATATGTCAATGACATATTGTTGATCGGAAATAATGTAGAATTATTCTGTAAAGCATAAAAGGAGTGTTTGAAAGGAGTTTTTCAAAGAAAGACTTCGGTAAAGCTGCTTACATATTGAGCTTCAAGATCTATAGAGATAGATCAAGACGCTTGATAAGTTTTTCAATAAGTACATACCTTGACAAGATTTTGAAGTAGTTCAAAATGGAACAGTCAAAGAAAAAGTTTCTTGCCTGTGTTACAAGGTGTAAAGTTGAGTAAAGACTCAAAGCCCGACCACGGCAGAAGATAGAAAGAGAATGAAAGTTATTCCCTATGCCTCATTCATAGGTTCTATAAAGTATGCCGTGCTGTGTACCAGATCTATTGTATACCCTGCACTGATTTGGCAAGGGAGTACAATAGTGATCTAGGAGTAGATCACTAGACAGCGGTCAGAATTATCCTTAGTAAAATAAGGATATGTTTCTCGATCATGGACGTGACAAAAAAGGTTCGTCATAAAGGGTTACATCGATGCAAGTTTTTGACACTGATCCAGATGAATCTAAAAGTCTCAATCTGGATACATATTGAAAGTGGGAGCAATTAGCTAGAGTAGCTCCTTGCAGAGCATTATAGACAAAGAATTTTGCAAAATACTTACGGATCTGAATGCCACAGACCCGTTGACTAAAAATTATCTCACAAGCAAAACATGATCACACCTTAGTACTCTTTGGGTGTTAATCACATAGAGATGTGAACTAGATTACTGACTCTAGTAAACCCTTTGAGTGTTGGTCACATGACGATGTGAACTATGGGTGTTAATCACATGGTGATGTGAACTATTGCTGGTAAAACACATGGCGATGTGAACTAGATTATTGACTCTAGTACAAGTGGGAGACTGAAGGAAATATGCCCTAGAGGCAATAATAAATTATTATTTATTTCCTTATATCATGATAAATGTTTATTATTCATGCTAGAATTGTATTAACCGGAAACATAATACATGTGTGAATACATAGACAAACAGAGTGTCACTAGTATGCCTCTACTTGACAAGCTCGTTAATCAAAGATGGTTATGTTTCCTAACCATGAACAAAGAGTTGTTATTTGATTAACGAGGTCACATCATTAGTTGAATGATCTGATTGACATGACCCATTCCATTAGCTTAGCACCCGATCATTTAGTATGTTGCTATTGCTTTCTTCATGACTTATACATGTTCCTATGACTATGAGATTATGCAACTCCCGTTTACCGGAGGAACACTTTGGGTACTACCAAACATCACAACATAATTGGGTGATTATAAAGGAGTACTACAGGTGGCTCCAAAGGTAGATGTTGGGTTGGCGTATTTCGAGATTAGGATTTGTCACTCCGATTGTCGGAGAGGTATCTCTGGGGCCTCTCGGTAATACACATCACATAAGCCTTCCAAGCATTATAACTAAGATGTTAGTTGTGAGATGATGTATTACAGAACGAGTAAAGAGACTTGCCAGTAACGAGATTGAACTAGGTATTGGATACCGACGATCGAATCTCGGGCAAGTAACATACCGATGACAAAGGGAACAACGTATGTTGTTATGCGGTCTGACCGATAAAGATCTTCGTAGAATATGTAGGAGCCAATATGGGCATCCAGGTCCCGCTGTTGGTTATTGACCGGAGACATGTCTCGGTCATGTCTACATTGTTTTCGAACCGTAGGGTCCGCACGCTTAATGTTACGATGACAGTTATTATGAGTTTATGATTTTTGATGTACCGAAGGTTGTTCGGAGTCCCGGATGTGATCATGGACATGACGAGGAGTCTCGAAAAGGTCGAGACGTAAAGATTGATATATTGGAAGCCTATGTTTGGACATCGGAAGTGTTCCGGGTGAAATCGGGATTTTACCAAATTACCGGGAGGGTTACCGGAACCCCCCGGGAGCCAAATGGTCCAACATGGGCCTTAGTGGAAAGGTGAGAGGGCAGCCCACATAGGGCTGTGCCTCCCCCCTCTCCCTAGTCCTATTAGGACTAGGAGAGGGGCCGGCCACCTCTCTCTTTCACTTCCCCTTTAAGGAATCCTAGTTGGACTAGGATTGGAGGGGGGAGTCCTACTCCCGGTAGGAGTAGGACTCCTCCTGCGCCTCCCTCCTTTGGCCGGCCAGCCTCCCCCCTCCATCCTTTATATACGGGGGCAGGGGACACCCCAAGACACACAAGTTGATCCTTGAGATCGTTCCTTAGCCGTGTGCAGTGCCCCCTGCCACCAAATTCCACCTCGATCATACTGTTACAGTGCTTAGGCGAAGCCCTGCGTCGGTAGTACATCAATATCGTCACCACGCCATCGTGCTGACGGAAATCTTCCTCGACGCTTTGCTGGATCGGAGCCCGAGGATCGTCATCGAGCTGAACGTGTGCTAAGAACTCGGAGGTGCCGGAGTAACGGTGCTTGGATCGGTCGGATCGGGAAGAAGACGTACGACTACTTCCTCTATGTTGTGTGATCGCTTCCGCAGTCGGTCTGCGTTGGTACGTAGACAACACTCTCCCCCTCGTTGCTATGCATCACCATGATCTTGTGTGTGCGTAGGAAAATTTTGAAATTACTACGTTCCCCAACAGGTAATACCCTACGTCCTGCTTGATTGTTCTTGATGATATGAGTATTACAAGAGTTGATCTACCACGAGACCGTAGAGGCTAAACCCTAGAAGCTAGCCAATGGTATGATTGTGTGTCGTCCCACGGACTAAACCCTCCGGTTTATATAGACACCAGAGAGGGCTAGGGTTACACAGAGTCGGTTACAAGGGAGGAGATCTACATATCCGTATTGCCCAGCTTGCCTTCCATGCCAAGGAGAGTCCCATCCGGACACGGGACGAAGTCTTCAATCTTGTATCTTCCTAGTCTAACAGTCCGGCCAAAGGATATAGTCTGGCTGTCCGGAGACCCCCTAATCCATGACTCCCTCAGTGACCTCCAAGGGTGGAAAGGCGACTTCCAAGACACTCCCGTCGGCGCATGCACCACGCTCTTCCCAGGTCATGTACGATGAGCAATGCCATGACGTTGCTGACCCCAAGCGTCCCCATGGAAAGTGCCCTCAGCAGCATCCCCGAGATGCGCGGAGCCACCATGCATGCCAAGATGCCGGTGGAAATGGTGCACGGCCACGGGACCATGATGGAGCTCCTTCTAACATGGTTAGGAGTCAGAGCACCTCGAGTTCTTCGTGCCTGTCGCTGCCACCTACACCGGCAGAAGCATTGGCGCGAGCGCAACTACTCCTGGATTTTCCTCCTGCTGCGGAGAAGCTTGAAGAATGGAGACCTGCTATTCAGAGCCTCATCGGTTTCACCAATAGGGATGGGTAGCAGCAGACGGAGCCTTCGCGGTGGCGGTCCATCGAGCCGGCGCGTGCCGATGGTGGAAAGATTAGAGGTGGTGTGACCACGGTGCACTCTCCTCCACCATGACAACAGCGGTCGCCACTTCGGTGGGTCGATGCCCATGATGACGAATCCACGACGTCATCCAATCCAAGAACTCGCCGCGATCAACATTAAGTTCTTTGGGAATGAGTCAAGGAAGACGCTCGAACCAGCATCGAGTAGTAGCGGTAAGCGCGCCATCAATCTGACAGGCGTGCAGGGCCCACTATAGACAAGCCTGCACCGGGGGATTCTTGTGACTTACCTTACGAAGTGGGTTGTCCAGCTTTTACCTGTGAGCTGTGGCGAGTCCAGTGGCCCACTTCCTGCAAATTCAAACCAGAGGTCCTGGAGAAATACGATGGCAAGACTCACCCGTCGGAGTTCCTGAGCATCTACAACATCGAGGTGCAGGATGCCGGGGCTCGAGACAACAAGGTGCCCGACAAGGTACGCAAGCCCAACATCAAGTCTTGGTTGATGCACCTGCCAGAAAATTCCATCTCTTCCTGGTCGGATCTGTGTCATGAGTTTGTTGGCGCCTTTATCGAAGGCCACCAAGCTCCTGGCCAGGCAAGTGATTTACATCTCACCCCCCCCCGGAAAGAGGGTGAAACCTTGCGCAAGTACATACAAATATTCAACCGTGTATAGTACAACATCCCAGACGTTCATCCTGCCGATGTTATCAGCTCATTTCATCAGAATGTGCGCAATCACAAGATGCGTGAAGAGCTGGCAATGAACAAGTTTAGCGATGTTGCCGAGATTTATGTTTTAGCCGATTGATGTGCTCGGGTTGAAGAAGAAAGGAGATACCCCGACGAAGATGCCGGCGTGGGAACTGACTCCACAGACGAAGACGCCGCCGCCCCGGCGAAGATGGGCCAAGGCATAACAGGAAGCGCAAGGGCAAAACCGTGCTTGCTGTCGAGGAATCCGAAAACGCTGGCGCCACCAAGAAGGCCAAGGTTGACGACCCTGGCAAGGAGGTTGCCGGGTGCGCTGCCTGTTAGGCCTTGGCGGCTGCCGACAAGCCAGAGGGCTCCGACAATCAGTATTGCAAGATCCATCGCAATAAGGGCCATGATCTCCAGAACTGCCGGCAAGTTGAATAGCTTGTCTAGAGGCAAAAGCTGAATATGAGAGGCGAGACAAGGAGAAGGGCCAGGATGGTGCTGAGGGATCCGACAAGTAACATGGTGGCCGAGGAGGTCACCGCGACAAGGAAAAACAACAGGAGAGGTCTGCTCAAGGCCGCGACAAGAAAGAGGGTGATGATGACCACAAAGGGGACGACGAGTCCAGTGAGCATGAGTTTTAAAAGGCTACAGAAGCCATGTGCATTGATGTTGGTGCCTCGTTGCATTCCTCTCACCGTTAATGTCGGAGTAAATGACCACAGATAGCCACATCGTCTCCCTATGGTATTTCAAGACATCGGAGCTAGTTGCGCCCCTCACACCTCCTGGACGAACGGCCGACCTCTGGTGCCGACCGGTCTAGGAGGCCAGCTGCTAGAAGGCGGCAGAATACCAGAAGGTGCATGGCTACGAGGCGGCCGGATACTAGCAGGCGGCCCCTCGTGCCATCAAAGTTTGTACCCACATAACTGCGACAAGATGGGGCGTGGCTATAGTGCAACCTGCCACCGCTAAATCTAGGGCTGAGCGTGGCTATAGTATAGGCGTACCCGACGGACGCCCCTCACCCGGCGGGGTACTGTAGCCACGCAACCCATGACATCACCTACTACCTAAGGAGCTATTCTCCCATGATGGCCTGTCGGTACGGCCCACAGGCGGCGGACCCTACATGTCGGCGAGCCCTAGAGGGCGGCGAATCCCCAGCAGGCAGCAACGGGGGCAGGCCGCCTCCTAGTAGGTGGTCCTCTCCGCCCTCAAAGTCTATGCACCATTAACCAGAAGAGAAGGGGGTGGCTACAGTGAACGCCCACTAGGCGGCGGGACTGTAGCCACGCTCCACCGGACAAAGCATCCATCATCAGTAGAAAGGCTGCAGTACAAAGGGATCAAGCCGACCCGCAAGCGGCGGGCGCGGCCTGTCGGCCAGGTACACAATAGCCGGCGGGACCCACCAAGTGGCGGGCCCCAACAGCCGACGGAGAAGCCGACGTCAAGAGACACTAATGGCCGGGTCCTACCCCAGCTGGATTACCGTTGTACCCCTGGGGGTAGGCCTATATAAACCCCCCAGGTTTCCCCATGCAAGGGGTTCAGACCTCAGAGATCACACACACTCCCATATATAGAGAGGAGTAGGGCTAGCATTGTTCTTCTTCCTCCTCTAGCAAAACAGCTTAAGGAGCAACTTGTAGCTACTCTATTTGATCATAGTCATCATACGGAGACCCCGCATAGCAGGACTAGGGGTGTTATCTCCACGGAGAGCCCCGAACCTGGGTAAGATTTGCAGGCGTATGCGGTCTCGCTCACTCCCGCTTCTAGAACCCGGCGACATAGTCTTGTCCCTCTCCATGATTAGCCACCCCCTGGGATATGTCACTACACATCCCCAACATTTGGCGCCCACCATGGGGCAAGTTGCACCATCGTCCGGAAACACGTTCTGGACGGGAACCCTTTTCCTTCCAAATGAACGGAGCGAGCCCGGCACGCCGGATGGTGTCTGCGTTGACACGCTGCGCGGCATAGAAGCCGCTTGCGCCGCAAGCAGTCTCGCCGACCTCGTCGGCGGGGTCCACCTCTCCGATGAGCCTGCGCCTGAAGTGGGTGCTACCAGCTCCGAAAGCTGCTTCATCGACCCCCCTGGCAAGCTCCACATTGCCAACTAGCCCGTCTTCGACATAGAATCTGTTGGCTCCACCGACCTGATGCTCGTCGACTTCGACATGGCATCCCCTGATTCCTTCCCCGCTAATGTGGTGGTCATCGCACTACAAAAAAAACACTATCATGATGATACGTGTTTGTCACAGTAGGTCGCGTTTTCTGTCATGCATGTACATCCATGACAAATTTATGACAGAATCAAGATAGTCATACATGTTGAAAGTGCAACTATCCCTGGGTGGTTTTGGTAATTCCTAACAACATATAGCTCATTGAGCTAACATTATTCCAAATTTAATATTTCAGGAAAAGCTCAATGAATGGCATGGCATGGATGAGGAAAGTGGATCCCTCAAAATTATAAGGACAAAAAGTTTGGCTCAAGCTTCAAGATCAAGACTCTACATTTTATATTTTAGTGATCCAAGATCACATTGAGTCTATAGGAAAAGCCAATACTATCAAGGAGGGATGAGGTGTTGCTTAATGGCTTGCTTGCTCAAAGTGCTTAGTGATATGCTCCAAAATCCTCAACTACCTTCCCACATCCACATATGACCTAACCCAAAAGTCAAACTCGGCCCCACCGATTCTTTCTATCCAGCGCCACCGAGTTTCAAATGTCATAGCCACTGCCACAAATCCTAGGCAAATCGGTCTCACCGATAGGGATCTCGGTCTCACCGAGATGGGATTGTAATCTCTCTGTTTCCCTTCGTAACGTTTCAGTCTTACCGAGATGAGCGATCGGTCCCACCGAGATTGCAATGTAAACTCTCTATTTCCATTTTGTAACATTTCGGTCTCACCGAGATGAGCGAATCAGTCCCACCGAGTTTACCTGACCAACTCTCAGGTTAGCTTATTACCAAAATCGGTCGCACCGAGTTTGTGTAATCGGTCACACCGAGATTACGTTATGCCCTAACCCTAACCATATCGGTCCTACCGAGTTGCATCTCAGTCCCACCGAAAATCCTAACGGTCACTAGGTTTGCTGAATCAGTCCGACCGAGTTTAACCATTTGGTCCCACCGAGTTTGGCAAATTGTGTGTAACGGTTAGATTTTGTGTGGAGGCTATATATACCCCTCCACCCACTCTTCATTCGTGGAGAGAGCAATAAGAAACATACCTACACTTCCAATACACATTTTCTGAGAGAGAACCACCTACACTTGTGTTGAGGTCAAGATATTCCATTCCAACCATATGAATCTTGATCTCTAGCCTTCCCCAAGTTGCTTTCCACTCAAATCTTCTTTCCACCAAATCCAAATCCTGTGAGAGAGAGTTGAGTGTTGGGGAGACTATCATTTGAAGCACAAGTGCAAGGAGTTCATCATCAACACACCATTTGTTACTTCTTGGAGAGTGGTGTCTCCTAGATTGGCTAGGTGTCTCTTGGGAGCCTCCGACAAGATTGTGGAGTTGAGCCAAGGAGTTTGTAAGGGCAAGGAGATCGCCTACTTCGTGAAGATCTACCGCTAGTGAGGCAAGTCCTTCGTGGGCGACGGCCGTGATGGAATAGACAAGGTTGCTTCTTCGTGGACCCTTCGTGGGTGGAGCCCTCCGTGGACTCGCGCAACCGTTACCCTCCGTGGGTTGAAGTCTCCATCAACATGGATGTATGATAGCACCACCTATCGGAACCATGACAAAAACATATGTGTCTCCAATTGCGTTTGAATCCTCCAAACCCTTCCCTTTACATTCTTGCAAGTTGCATGCTTTACTTTCCGCTGCTCATATACTCTTTTGCATGCTTGCTTGAATTGTGTGGAGGTTGCTTGACTTGTGCTAAGATAGATAAAATCTTCCAAGAACTAAAATTGGGAAAGGCTAGATTTTTATTTGGTCAAGTAGTCTAATCACCCCCTCTAGACATACTTTCGATCCTACAAGTGGTATCAGAGCTTTGGTCTCCATTTGCTTTGATTTCCATAGCTTTTGGCGGTCATAGCCTTGGTTTCACAACCTAGGAGAGTATGGCGTCTAGCGAGGGAAATTATCACCGTAGAGGTCCTTACTTTGATGGCACTAATTTTGCTAGTTGGAAGCATAAGATGAAAATACATATTCTTGGACATAACCCCGCCGTTTGGGCTATTGTGTGTATTGGCTTGCAAGGTGAATTCTTTGACGGGAAAGAACCGAACCGTGAAGCCACCGTGGAAGAGTTGAAAATGCTGCAATACAACACTCAAGCTTGTGATATCCTCTTCAACGGATTGTGCCCCGAAGAATTCAACAAAATCAGCCGTCTTGAGAATGCAAAGGAAATTTGGGATACTTTGATTGATATGCACAAAGGTACTGACTCCGTCAAGGAATCCAAATGGGATGTGCTTCAAAGTCAACTTGACAAGTTCAAAATGGAGGATGGTGAAGGTGTCGCTGAAATGTACTCTAGGCTTGCTCTTATCACAAATGAGATCGCCGTCTTAGGGAGTGAAGAGATGACCGATAGATTCATCATCAAGAAGATCCTAAGAGCCTTGGATGGAAAATATGATACCGTGTGCACATTGATCCAAATGATGCCAAATTACAAAGATCTCAAGCCAACAGAAGTCATCGGAAGAATTGTTGCTCCTGAGATGTCACTCAAGGATAAAGAGGAACTTCACAACAAATCAATTGGTGCTTACAAAGCCTCATGTGAAGCCCCCACATCATCGAGTGAGAAACAAACCTTCAATGAAGAATTGAGCTTAATGGTGAAGAACTTCAACAAGTTCTACAAGAGTAGAAGCAAAGAGAGAAGCTCCAAGTCAAGGTCCTACAATGACAAAAGATCTTCTAGTCGAGAGCGAAACTGCTACAATTGTGGAAGGCCCGGACACAATTCCAATGAGTGTACGGCCCCCTACAAGAGAAGAGATGATTCTCCCAAGAGAAGAAGTAGAAGAGAAGAATCACCATCTAGAGAAAGAAGGAGTAGAGATGATCGTTATGAACGAAGACCCTCACGGAGAAGCAAGGATTCGGAAAGAAAGGACAAGTCATCAAGGAGATACACAAAACGAAGACATCAAGCTCATGTTGGTGAATGGGTATCCGGTTCCGACTCCGACAACCACTCCGAGAGAAGCTATCACTCCGACTCCGAATATACTCAAGATGAAGGTGTTGCCGGTCTAGCACTTGTGACAACCAGTGTGGACTTCGACGTTTAGCTTGATACCTCAGCTACGATCTTGTGCCCTCGGCAGGATCTGGTAGATAGTCAGGCTTCTTAGCCTTTTTCTTTTATAGATGTCTGTACTCAGACATGTTAAGTTTCCGCATGTGTTTTGAGTTGTATGCTATGATTGTTGGGTCATGAGAACCATGTTTGTAATTTCTCGCTCCTCGGAGCCTAATGAATAAATACTTGAGTCGTAGAGTTATGTTGTGATGCCATGTTGTATTTACACATATCGAGCATATTGTGTGTATGATTGAAATGCTTGGTATGTGTGGGATCCGACAATCTAGTTGTTTATCCTTGGCAGCCTCTCTTATGGGGAAATGTAGTCTAGTGCTTCCATGAGCCATAGTAGTCCGCTACAGCCTGGTTCCCCGGAGTCCTGTTAGCCCAGCACTACTGCTCAGGACACTTGACTGGCCGGCATGTGTTTCACTTCGTTCCTGTGTCTGTCCCTTCGGGGAAATGTCACGCGGTGACATCCAGAGTCCTGCCTAGCCTGCTACAGCCCGGGTTACCGGAGTCCTGTTAGCCCAGTGCTACAGCCCGGATTCACACGCTGCTGACCGACATGCTCGAAGTTGATTCATGTATGCCTGTCCCCATGGGTTAGTGCCACTTTGGGTTCACGACTAGCCATGTCGGCCCGGGTTCTCTGTCATATGGATGCTAGCGACACTATCATATACGTGAGCCAAAAGGCGCAAACGGTCCCGGGCCATGGTAAGGTGACACCCGTGGGAATACCATGCGTGAGGCCACAGTGATATGAGGTGTTATCAGCTAGATCGATGTGACTTGGAATCGGGGTCCTGACAACTCGGAACCTTTCTGATGTCCGAACATAGTCGTCCAATATATCGGTCTTTACGTCTCGACCATTTCGAGACTCCTCATCATGTCCCCGATCTTATCCGGGACTCCAAACTCCTTCGGTACATCAAAACTCATAAACTCATAATATAACTTTCATCGAAACCTTAAGCGTGCGGACCCTACGGGTTCGAGAACAATGTAGACATGACCGAGACATGTCTCCAGTCAATAACCAATAGCGGAACCTGGATGCTCATATTGGCTCCCACATATTCTACGAAGATCGTTATCAGTCAAACCGCATAACAACATACGTTGTTCCCTTTGTCATCGGTATGTTACTTTCCCGAGATTCGATCGTCGGTATCTCAATACCTAGTTCAAGCTCGTTACCAGAAAGTCGCTTTACTCGTTCCGTAATACATCATCTTGCAACTAACTCATTAGTTGCAATGCTTGCAAGGCTTTAGGTGATGTGCATTACCGAGAGGGCCCAGAGATACCTCTCCGACAATCAGAGTGAGAAATCCTAATCTCGAAATACGCCAACCCAACAAGTACATTCGGAGAGACCTGTAGAGCACCTTTATAATCACCCAGTTATGTTGTGACGTTTGGTAGCACACAAAGTGTTCCTCTGGTAAACGGGAGTTGCATAATCTCATAGTCATAGGAACATGTATAAGTCATGAAGAAAGCAATAGCAACAAACTAAACGATCAAGTGCTATGCTAACGGAATGGGTCAAGTCAATCACATCATTCTCCTAATGATGTGATCCTGTTAATCAAATGACAACTCATGTCTATGGTTAGAAAACATAACCATATTTGATCAATGAGCTAGTCAAGTGGAGGCATACTAGTGACACTCTGTTTGTCTATGTATTCACACATGTATTATGTTTTCGGTTAATACAATTCTAGCATGAATAATAAACATTTATCATGATATAAGGAAATATATAATAACTTTATTATTGCCTCTAGGGCATATTTTCTTCACTAAGTTCCTCTCTTTTATAGATGACCACCGTGCTACACTCGTCCAAGATACGGCACAACGGAGACACTGGCGCAGACGTGCAGCAGGGACCCGTTCCAAGGATTCTTTTTAGATTAAGACCCTGCGTCAACCTTTTTTACTGTCTCTTGTTGATACACATCCCTCGAATTCTCGGTACAGTTGAGAAGGATGCTGGCGTCTTGGCATGTGGCCACGTCAGAATAATGCACGTACCTGAACACCAGGGGCTTCTTACAAAGGGCACTAATTAGGCCCTGTTCATACCATAAAGACCGAATACCTTAGGGAGTGTTCGGCGTCACGAATTTGGCCCTATATGCATCAGCTTCAAATCATGTCTTTGGTCAAATGTTGGGTTTGCCCGGCTCCTATGTTTTGGTACCTTACGTTCCACTCTATCGACTAAGGTAGCACTAGGAGAACTACTGCAATTGTGCCCCGGGTCATCCGGACGAGCACCTCAGTAGAGAAAGCCGAAAACTGACTGTCATGATATAGCGTGAGACTGGTCAACCACTCGATGACCTATCAGAATGTTAGAATTCCTCCGCCTTAACGAAGGGCCATTTCCCGGCCAGGCATGTACGCACCCCAAATTCTGGAGAGTGCAGAGCCACCAGGGGCTATATAGTAGCCCCACCGTCAAACTCCTATGGCTAAGTGAAAGTGTTAAAGCATTATAGTCTAGTTGCCTCGTTCACTGCACCATCACCTCCTTAATAGGACCAAGACGTTGGGTTAAGTGTGAACATGTGTCTTATGCAAACACCTCAGCATTATATGCGTGGGGGCTGAAGCCGACGACTGCAATCTTTCAAGTTATACACATGTATACATAAACGGCCGCACAGGAGGCATCATATTACTTTCAGGCAAAAGTATAAACACGGCCTTAATAAATTTCATAAAAACATTGTGTTTAAAATGGGAATACATGTTACTCAAACATAATATTCTTCGAGCACTGGGCCTCTATCAAACAAACAGCCTCGAGAACCTCTTCAAAATAGTGCTCGGCAGCCACTCGGCCTATGGCCGAACCCTGCGCTGCAATAGTTGTAGCATCCATCTCCGCCCAGTATACTTTAACACGGGCAAGGGCCATCTCCGAGCCTTCTATGCACGCCGACCTCTTCATCGCATTGATGCGCGGCACCGCACCAAGGAAGTGCTGCACTAAGCTGAAATAGCTGTTCGGCTTCGGCTTTTCCGGCCACAGCTGATCCACGACAGACCTCATGGCGAGTCCAGACAACCTATTGAGTTTGTCCCATTCGGCTAGCTGATCAGTCAATGGAAGCGGACGCTCTGGAACATTAAATTGGGACCAAAACAGCTTGTCCACATCACGATCTATTTGATCTCGGAAGAATTTGGCCGCATCGACAACGCTCGCCGCCAAGTCCATATATGCGTCTGCCGAACTCCACAGCCGATCCAGAGGGGCATACCGCGGATCTCCGAACTTCCTCCACAGCCTAAAGGGCTTCCCAGCCGCAATATCCCCGGCTTCACGCAGCTCCACCTTCTTCGCTCTCATAGCAGAGCGGGTGTCTTTGTTCGCCATCGCAGCCTTTTCAAGGTCCGTTGTCTTCGCTCGGTTTTGTTTTTCAAGGAACTGGCAATGGTCGGCGGTGTCTTTTAAATTTACGGCCATCTTGGCCATCTTCTCTTTACTCTCGCAATGCACGGCCTTCTCGGCTTTGAACTCTTCGTCCGCCTTCAAAGCAGCCGCATTACTAATCCTTGCTTGTTCTTTGGCTCGGGCAAGTTCCGCCCGCAGGGTTTCCACGGTGGCAACTCCATCTGCAGTCACAACATATTAAAGATATTGGCATCATGCTGCTCTTACTATGTGGCATTCACCAGAAAATACCACTTACCATGTGCCTCATCAAGCCTCTGGTTAACAAGCTCGATGTCGGCATCCGCCGCATCCAGTTGCCGCTTCAGTTCGGCAAACTCATGAGTCCGGCTAGCCACCGGAGCTCCCACCACCTGCACATTAAAGCGGTATGGTTATTGCTGGGACTACGATCCTTTGTTTGCCGCTGTTCTTGGTGACAACCAGAGTCTCAGGGGCTACTATCTACACAGGGCACACCTAAGAATGTGCGGTACCATCACAAATGTACATCATTTTACGTACCTCAAAGCTCGTCAGTAGACTCATAAAGGCATCATGAAACCCGCTTTCGGCGGATCAAATCCTTTCCATCACCGTACCCATCAATGTACAGTGTTCTTCTGAGATGGTCGCTCGCTCCAACAGCTCTCTCAGTACGTCCGACCGCATACCAGACGGTGCCGGACTCTTCTATTTGCTCTCTTCGAGAGCTGGACGCTGGGGACTCGGGGGGACTATAGGATTATCTTCTGGCCTCACCGGATCCGGAGAGGCCGTCCGTGACGACACTTCAAGGTCGCCCGCTTCTTGAGCGGAGGAGTCCGGGGGAGGCATTTCGCTCTCCATCATCTCCGGAAGAAGATCCCCCGAAGACGAGCTCTGCTGAGAAGGGCTAAGATCCGAACTGCAAGATAAACACTTCGGTTATTTTCCTCAGAGGTAAGGTAATATATCTTCACTATTAAAGTACTTTTTAATTACTTACGACTCGTTAGAGGGCTGATCCCCACGCGGACTTTGTGCGGCAAGAGCACCCTCCAAGGCAGGACCCTCTGGTGGAGATTTCTTCTCCCGCTTGGAAACCTTGGTTTCCGGATCTTTAGAGGTAGCCCTCTTCCTTCCCCAGGGTGAGAGAATGACAGATTCCTCCCCTCGGTTATCCTCCCTCACGGAGGCGCTCGTTCCCTCGGTCGGAATAGGTAGCGGTGGAGGCATGCTTTCGCCCTCATTATTCCCCCCTTTGTCTTCCTTTGAGGGCTCCGGGAAAGGTGCTCGCTCGAGCATCTTTTCCAGTACCGGATTTTCTAAACCCTCAGGAAGGGGGGCCGAACACCGAATCATCTTCGCCTTTGTTATCCAGTCCTGGTCAAAGAGCGATTTCTTCGAATAACGTCAGGATAAATGAAAGACGGTGTGTTCAACTAGAGGATAACTTACTTGGTCAGCGTTGCGGTTGCTACTCAGGCCCACGTCCTCGGTAGTATCCAGACACTCTATCTGGGGTCCGAAGAATGATCTATACATCTCCTCATGCATCAGGCCGAGGAAATTCTGAATAGAGCGCGGTCCTTCTGGGTTGAACTCCCACATGCGAAGAGGCTGGCGTTTGCATGGCTGGATTCATCGAACCAGCATGACTTGCATTACCATAATCAAACTGAAATCTCCTTCGAAGAGATTTTGAATGCGGCTTTGCAGTACATGCACGTCCTTGGAGGGACCCCAGCTCAGCCCTTTGCTAATACATGACATCAATTGTGGTGGAGGGCCTGAACGGAAAGCAGGGGCAGCCGCCCACTTGGCACTTCTGGGAGCTGTGATGTAAAACCACTCCCGTTGCCATAATCCCGACACCTCCGGAATAGAACCCTTTGGCCATGGAGCTCCGGCGATCCTGCTTATTAATGCACCTCCGCACGCTACATACTGCCCCTTGACCATCTTCGGCTTCACGTCAAAGGTCTTGAGCCATAGGCCGAAGTGAGGGGTAATGCGGAGGAAGGCCTCACATACAACAATAAATGATGAGATGTGGAGAAAGGAGTCCGGGGCTAGATCGTGGAAATCTAGCCCGTAATAAAACATTAGCCCCCTAACGAAGGGATCCAGAGTGAGGCCTAAACCTCGGAGGAAGTGGGAGATGAACACGACATCTTCGTTGGGTTCAGGAGTAGGGACGACCTGCCCTCGGGCAGGCAGCAGATGCAAAACCTCGGTGGTCAGGTATTTGGCCTCCCTCAGCTTCTTGATATCTTCTTCTATAATGGAGGAGGGCATCCACCGGCCTTGAAGGCTAGATCCGGACATGATTGAAGGGCTGGAGCACCTGACCTGGGCTTTGGGTGTTTGAACTCGAGGCGGGGGAAGGATTCGATTAAGCACGGGAGGGAAAGAGTAAAAGCCTTGTACCTTTATAAAGATGGTGAATATCATGCGTCCTCTCCGTAGCCGTTTGGGACTTGCCTATAATCTAGGAGTCCTAGGTATGGTTGGGTTACCCACGACCGTATTGATGAGAATCCCGTAATTAGGGGAACACGATCTTTGCTTTAACAAGACGTGTCAAAAAACTGCCTCACGTTATGTGTGGAGCTGGTTGAAGAGAAACGGTTCGAATAATTACCGGGCCATGGCATAATGTCGTGTTGCCAAAATGTGTCAGCAAATTAGATTTGTGGAAATGTTATTCTCTCTACGGTGGTATGTGGAAACTTATTTTGCAGGGTCAGACACTATCCTTGTATTCAAATTCTTCCGTGGTGTATTTGGAGGAGGGACCCGACTTGCAATGCCGAAGACAATACTGCGCGCCGGACTCATCGTCATTGAAGCCTGGTTAAGGGGCTACTGAGGGAGTCCTGGATTAGGGGGTCTCCGTACAGCCGGACTATATCCTTTGGCCGGACTATTGGACTATGAAGATACAAGATTGAAGACTCCCTCTCGTGTCCGGATGGGACTCTACATGGCGTGGAAGGCAAGCTAGGCAGTACGGATATGGATATCTCCTCCTTTGTAACCGACCTTGTGTAACCCTAACCCAGTCCGGTGTCTATATAAACTGGAGGGTTTTAGTCCGTAGGACATAACAAAAAACATACAATCATACCATAGGCTAGCTTCTAGGGTTTAGCCTCTCTGATCTCGTGGTAGATCTACTCTTGTACTACCCATATCATCAATATTAATCAAGCAGGACGTAGGGTTTTACCTCCATCAAGAGGGCCCGAACCTAGTTAAAACTTTGTGTCCCCTGCCTCCTGTTACCATCCGCCTAGACACACATTTCGGGACCCCCTACCCGAGATCCGCCGGTTTTGACACCGACAAGACCCTTGAGGTTCGAACACTGGGGTGCGCGCGGAGATCTCTCCCCTACCGATCTATGTCCAATCTCCTTGCGTGATCTAAGCTGGAAACAACGAACAACACAAGGGACACGAGATTTATACTGGTTCGGGCCACCGTTGTGGTGTATAACCCTACTCCAGTGTGTGGTGTGGTGGATTGCCTCGAGGGCTGATGATGAACATTACAAGGGAAGAACAGACTTGCGAGAGGTGTTCTTGAGCTGGTGCGATGAACTGCTGGGGCGAGTTCAGTCGCCTCTTTCTCTCTCTGCTAGGGTTCTACCAGATCTCTCGCAGTCTCTCTTTCATCCCCCCTCTGGGTGTCGCTTTCCTTCTGTGGTGGCTAGCACTATTTATAGAGGCCCTGGGCTTCTCCCCAAATAATGAGCGGGAAGGGCGCCAACAATTGGCCATTTTGAAGGGGAACATCTAGTACAAGTTATCCTGACCAAAGGTGGTCTTCGGCTGCCAAAAGCTCTGGTGATGACGCCGTCTTGGGCTCCACGGTGACCTCCATCCTGCCGCTCTGCTGGTCTTGGTCTCGTTGCACCGGAATGGTAACCTTTGCCCGATGCCTTGGCCTGTGTTTGCCCCCTTTTCACCAAAGGGGAAACAAGGACACTGCGTAGGCCGGCGCCCGCCTGGCGCCCGCCTGGTCTTGATTGTCATGGCTTGCGTCATGGGCTCCTCGCGAGGTACCCCTGCCTTGATCTCTCCGCCTCCTCGCGAGCCTGCCTGATGAGGCTGCCTCCAAGGAAGCTTTCCATCGTCCGCCCCACGAGGCTTGGCCCCTCGCGAGGGTCTTGAGCTTGAGCTGATGAAGATGGGCCGCGCTGGGCCCCCACTTGAACCACACCGCAGGCCGCAGGCAGGCAAGTCTGGGGACCCCCGTTCCCAGAACGCCGACACGAAGCCCTTGGGGTACCACAATCCAAGTGTTGGTGTGTGAGCTAGATATCGAAGACTATGCTTCACAGCCTTATGGTGTGATTCCTTTGGTGTAGCTTGAAATTGGGCACACATGAAAACACTAAGCATAATATCTGGCCTAGATGCACATAGGTATAATAAAGAACCAATTGTGGAGCTGTATACCTTTTCATAGAAGTTAATACCATTTTCATCAGTGCATAGATGACCATTTGTTGGCATAGGGATTTTGACTCCTTTGCAATCTTGCATGCCGAATTTCCTTAGTACATCCTTGAGGTATTTCTCCTGAGAATATGAATATGCCATTGCGTTGTTGAAGAATTTGAAGACCTAAGAAGAATTTCAATTCTCCCATCATAGACATTTCATATTCCTCCCTCATCATATAACCAAATTCATCAGTATAACGTTGGTCAGCACAACCAAAGATAATATCATCAACATATATTTGGCACACAAACAATTCACCATCATAAGATTTAGTGAAAAGAGTTGGGTCAAGTGAACCGGGTTTGAAGCCTTTCTTCATGAGGAATTCCTTCAAAGTATCATACCACACCCGTGGGGCCTGCTTGAGTCCATAGAGGGCCTTATTGAGTCTTAAGACTTTGTCAGGATGCTTTGGATCTTCAAAACCTGGGGGTTGAGCAACATATACTTCTTCCTCAAGCTTGCCATTGAGGAATGCACTTTTCACATCTATTTGATATAAGATGATATCATGATGGTTAGCATAAGCAAGTAATATGCGAATAGCTTCAAGTCTAGCAACAGGTGCAAAAGTTTCATTGAAATCAATTCCTTCAACCTGTGTGTAGCCTTGAGCTACAAGTCGTGCCTTATTCCTCACCACAAGGCCATTTTCATCTTGCTTGTTGCGGTAGATCCACTTTGTGCCGATGATATTGTGCTTGCGAGGATCTGGACATTTGACCAGTTCCCAGACATTGTTGAGCTCGAATTGATGTAATTCCTCTTGCATAGATTGAATCCACCTAGGCTCCAGAAATGCTTCATCTACCTTAGTGGGCTCTGTGTTAGAGACGAAAGCAAAGTGCCCACAAAAGTTAGATAAATGTGAAGCTCTTGAGCATGTGAAAGGACCTGGAATGTTGATGTCACTGATGATTTTCTCAATTTGCACTTCATTTGCAACGCGAGGATGAGCGGGTTGTCGTTGAGGAATTTGATCAGTATTTTCTCTAGCACCATTTTCCTCAGGTGCATCAGCATGACGTTCTTCATGTTCTGGAATGACTTCTTCAACAGATTCTTCAGTAGGAATGACATCCTCAGTAGCTTTGAACTTATTAGATTCCTAAGGAGGTATTTCATCTGTCACAAGAGGTAGGTGCTCTCTTTGCGAGCCATTAGTCTCATCGAACCGCACTGTCGGTGTCAAAACCAGCGGATCTCGGGTAGGGGGTCCCGAACTATGTGTCTAAGGTGGATGGTAACAGGAGGTAGGGGACATGATGTTTACCCAGGTTCGGGCCCTCTCGATGGAGGTAAAACCCTACGTCCTACTTGATTGATCTTGATGATATGAGTATTACCAGAGTTGATCTACCATGAGATCGTAGAGGCTAAACCCTAGAAGCTGGCCTATGGTATGATTGTATGTTGTCCTACGGACTAAACCCTCCATTTGTATAGACACCGGAGGGGGCTAGGGTTACACAAAATCGGTTATAAGGGACGAGATCAACATATCCGTATTGCCAAGCTTGCCTTCCACGCCAAGGAGAGTCCCATCCGGACACGGGACGAAGTCTTCAATCTTGTATCTTCATAGTCCAACAGTCCGGCCAAAGGATATAGTCCGGCTATCCGGATACCCCCCTAATTTAGGACTCCCTCAGTAGCCCCTGAACCAGGCTTCAATGACGATTTGTCCGGCGCGCAGATTTGTCTTCAACATTGCAAGGCAGGTTCCTCCTCCGAATACTCCATAGAAGATTATGAACACAAGGATAGTGTCCGGCTCTGCAAAACAAGTTCCACATACCACCGTGGAGAGAATGATATTTCCACAAATCTAATCTGTTGAAACATTTTAACAGCACGACATCATGTCATGGCCCGGTCATTATTCGAACCGTTTTTCTCAACCAGTACCGCACATATCGCGAGGCAGTTTTCTTGACACGTCTTGTCAAAGCAGAGATCGTGTCCCCCTTTTTACGGGATTCTCATCAATACAGACTCGGGTAACCCAACCGCGCCATCAATTACGGCGCTTGGGGAATAAGCGATTTTACCAGGCAAGTGGGGAGGCGCATCGCCTCTTCCACCCTTATAAAGGGACAAGTATTCACCCTTTTTACCCACGCCTTCTTCCTCCTTGCTTATCCATTCTCGCACACTCAAGCTCCAGCAACCAAGTTCGTGTCTTTCTCCTCAAACCACTCCAAGCATGTCCGAAGCGGGAGGCAACTGGATGGTCTCCTCCGTCACGGAGGAGAACATCACAAAGCTACGGGAAGCCGAATATCTGGCCGCGGATATCGCGCACCGGTTGCCAGATGCGGGGCAGATCATCCCTACGCCCGAACCCCATGAGAGGGTAGTTTTCCTTACCCACTTTGTCCGCGGACTGGGATTTCCCCTCAACCCATTTGTCCACGGGCTCATGTTCTACTACGGGCTGGATTTCCATGATCTGGCCCCCAATTTCATCCTCAACATCTCGGTGTTTATAGTCGTGTGTGAGGCTTTCCTACGCATCAGGCCCCACTTCGGCCTATGGCTGAAGACCTTCAATGTCAAACCGAAGGTGGTGGTCGGCCAGCAAGTAGAGTGCGGAGGCACCGTGGTGGGCAAAATGCCTAATGTCACCTGGCTCGAAGGCTCCTATGTGGAGACCATTAAGGGGTGGCAATCGGGGTGGTTCTACATCACCGAGCCGCGCGACACCAACTAGGTAGCGGCCCCCAAATTTCGATCCGGAATCCCCACGCGGTTCACTTCCTGGAAAGAGAAGGGCCTGTCCTGGGGTTCCCTAGTAGAGCTAACTGGACTCCAGACCTGTATCCGGAACATGATGAGCACGAAAATCAAGCTCGTCAACATGGTCCAGGTCATGCTCTTCTGCCGGATCCTCCCGTGTCAACGACAGGCGTTCAATCTGTGGGAGTTCGACCCGGCCAAGCATCAGACGCTGTGAGTGCTCTTCAACACGACGCACAAGGACGTCTGGAAGGTGCTGTTCAAGGGCGCCGAGGTACCTCCTGCCCTTACCAAGGACCGCGGACTCAGCGCAAAGCGCCATGCCAATTCGGTAAGTTTTTATATTTCATGGGATATTTATTTGCCCCAGCTTAATCGTGTGCGGGATCTAAGCTTCCATGCCATTAACAGGACTGGGTAGAGATAGCGGAGCAGCTTGATTACCCAGCCCCCTGCCTGAAGATCCTGCAAAGGCTCTCCTAACGGAGATGCTGGCTCCGGCGCCTTACGAGGTGCCGGCGAAGAAGACCAAGAAGAAGGCCACGGGGACCTGAAAGGGTCTCCGACGCAAGGTCATATCGGACTCATCGTCCGATGACCCCGACGCGCACTCTTCCCAAGAAAACGAGGAGGAGGAAGAGAAAAGTTCTCCCCCCAGCCGGGCGAGACAAGAAAAGAAAGGCGGCCCCAACCGGGGATGCCAAAGGGTCCAAGAAGGGAAGGACCCTCCTTCCGGACTGCTCCACGACGGCCGCCTACAGCGGTGACGAGTGGCTACCTAGGGTCAAGCCCCTGGCGAAGTCGTAAGTATCTGGATACCATAGTAATTCATGGTATGTTTTATTACCCTGTGCGGGAGACCTGGATTAGGGGGTCTCCGGACAGCCGGACTATCTCCATTGGCCGGACTGTTAGACTATGAAGATACAAGATTGAAGACTTCGTCTCGTGTCCTGATGGGACTCTACTTGGCGTGGAAGGCAAGCTAGGCAATACGGATATGTGTATCTCCTCCTTTGTAACCGACCTTGTGTAACCCTAACCCACTCCAGTGTCTATATAAACCGGAGGGTTTTAGTCCATAGGACACAACAACTACAACATACAATCATACCATAGGCTAGCTTCTAGGGTTTAGCCTCTCTGATCTCGTGGTAGATCTACTCTTGTACTACATGTATCATCAATACTAATCAAGCAGGACGTAGGGTTTTACCTCCATCAAGAGGGCCCGAACCTGGGTAAAACATGATGTTCCCTGCCTCCTGTTACCATCCGCCTTAGACGCACAGTTCAGTACCCCCTACCCGAGATCCACCGGTTTTGACACCGAAATTGATGCTTTCATCGAGAGTTCCTCTGTGTCATTGCCATTCGGCTTGATGGATCCTACTATCATCGATAGCGATGCAGTCCAGGGTGAGACTTTTCTCCCCGGACAGATCTTCGTGTTCGGCGGCTTTGCACTGCGGGCCAATTAGCTTGGCCATCTGGAGCAGATTGAAAGTTACGCCCCTAGCCACCAGGTCAGGTTTGGGAGCTTAAACTACACGGCCGATATCCGCGGAGACTTGATCTTCGACGGATTCGAGCCTTTGCCTTGCGCGTCACGCCGTCACGATGAGTACGATTTAGCTCTACCATCGGACAGTGTTAAGATCGCACTGGCAGCCGCTCTGACACTCAATTCGGAGTCAGTTGCGGCTTCTGCGGACGGGTGGATGGACCCTATCGCGGAAGCCTTACCCTTAGTGGCGATCGAGCCAAACATCGACCTTACCTTGCGCGAGAGCCGTGTTGTTAAACTGTTGGATCCTTCTTCGTCCAGGGACTCCGAGCCGCCTGCGCCCGTTCCTATCAAATCTGATTGGTGTCGGATCACGGGTTCCGGCAGACCCTTAAGGTTCGAACACTGGGGTGCGCACGGAGATCACGCCTTCTACCTCCCTGTCTCGCAAAGATCTAAACTACTAAAAGAACTGCACAAGAGACACAAGGTTTATACTGGTTCGGGCCACCATTGTGGTGTAATACCCTACTCCAGTGTGTGGTGGGTGGATTGCCTCTTGGGGCTGATGATGATGAATAATACAAGGAAGAACAGCCTCGCGAGGGTCTTTTCTTGGCTGGGGTGATGAACTGCTAGGAGGAGTTCGGCCACCCTTCTCTCTTTCTCTCACTCACTCTTTCTGCTTTTCTCTCACTTGTCGACCGTCTAGTTGAGATCGAACCGAACCCTTTGCTACGTGGGTGGCCGGTCCTATTTATAGGCAAAGGCCCTGGGCCTCTTCCAAAATATTGAGCGGGAAGGGCGCCAACAATGGCGGGCTAATTTGAAGGCGAACAGCAAGTACACTTATCCTGACTAAAGTTGGTCTTCGCCTGCGAAAGACTCTGCGGTGACGCCGTGCTGGGCTCCATGGTGACCTCCATCTCGTAGTCCGCCTGGTCTTGGTCTCGTTGCACCAAAATGGCAACCTTTGCCTGATGCCTCGGTACTCCGCGGCTGCGCTTGCCCCCTTTGCACCAAAGAGGAAAGAAGGACGTTGCGCGTGCTGGCGCCCGCCTGGCACCCTCGATCGTCATGGCTTGCGTCATGGGCACCTCGCGAGGTACCCCGCCTTGATTTCTCCGCCTCCTCGTGAGCCAGCCTGAGGAGGCTGCGCCCGAGGATGCGCCGTGTCGTCCGCCCCACGAGGCTTGGCCCCTCGCGAGGGTCTTGAGTCTTGTGTTGATGAAGATGGGCCGCACTGGGCCTCCTTTGAGCCACGCCGCTGGCCGTAGGCAGGCAAGTCTAGCGACCCCCATTCCCAGAACGCCGACAGTAGCCCCCGGGCCCAAGGCGCGCATGGACTTGGCCGTGCCGAGAGGCGAAAGGGCAAGGGCGAAGCACCGCGGGTCCTAACAGCCTGCGGCCTTGGGCGCCGCATGGCGGTTGATGGGACGTGGGCGTCTCCACTTCCCCACGACGCCTCGGTGGTCGCGTGAGTTGGACAAGTCCCTGCATGCAGATCGTGTCATGATTACCTGTGATCGTGGAGGCCGGCGGTTGGTCTTCGCCGGCTATAAGTACGAAGTTGTGCGTGCCCTTCCAGTCCATTCCTCCTAGCTTCTCCTTCTTCCCGATCCTTGCTCCGTCTTGCTGCGATGGCTCTGATCCGCCGGTTCTCTGCAGCGGAGAAGGGAAAGGCTCCTCGAGAGGGGCCAGACCCGCTCCCGCCGAAGAAACGGCTCGCCCTTTGCAGCCGGGGAGAGGAAGACCGTCAGGCGGTGCCGAGGCCCTGGTGCGAGCGGGCTCCGCCGGGGTTTCCACTTCCCTTGTATGCCCACATCGAGGGCCCCGAAGGTGTCGATGCCGATCTCCGCGGCCGGCGCCGTCGTAGGCGCTGTCGGGTCGTGAAGGCGTGGGTTGTTCCTCCTGGAGTCCATGCCGAGGGCTCCTCCCAAGAGTTCATGCTCCACGTCGCCATTCCTCTCCAGTCCTGGATCCATCTGCCTCCCTTCTTCGCCTCCATCGTCCCTCCAGGAGGGGCCCTAGAGCTCTGGCTGCAGCACGCCGGCTGCAGCGCCCTTTCGACCGAGGCAGAGGTCGTGGTCGCTGCCCCGAGCGAGGTCTACATGTCCCGCGGCTGGAGAGAGATCGCCCGGGTTTGCAGGGAAAGGGGCGTCTTCGCGGTCCACCTGGAGTACGATGGCGCTGCGGTGATGTTCTTCAAGGTCTTCGACGCGAACGGGCACTGGCTGGAGTGTCGCCCCGGGAGAGGTGGCCAGGACCTTTCCCTGGTGAGGGCTAGGCCCGTCGACCGCTCCCTTGGCGGAGGCGCCGGAGGGTCCAGCGAAATCTTCGCAACTCCGGAGATGAGCGACGACAGCTACGAGCCCCCGAGTCGGCGCCGCTCCCGGAGCAGGGCGGGCTCGTCAGGCCGTCGCCGACCCTGATCTGGATGGGGTTGGCACCGGCGCCTGACGACCCACTATTGATGATGGCATCTTTTGCAGGAGCTCGTGTAGTTAGCACCCCTTAGGATCCGTTCCCTGCGAGGAATCAAAATGTGCCCCACAGGGGCTTGTAAGGTGGCTGTAGTCCCGTTTGTTAATACATAACCTTTGCCGCATAGCTATGTGAGTTGCTGATTTCATCTTAGCTTAGTTCTCCCTTTCGAACCTCGCGAGGGCTTGGTTCTCTGCATCGACAGGTCCCAGTCCCAAGGCGGCGTCAGCCGTCGCTGGTATGCCAGGTTGCGATGCCGTGGTCAAGGCCAGGAGGTGAGCGACCCGGGGTCCGGTAAGAGCCCCTGAGTCGCGATGCTCAGGAGGTCCCCTTTGGCACCCAAGCAGCCGTCGCTTGGTGAGAAAGGGAAGCTACGTTGCTTGTACGGAATTGCTTTAGGCGCGGGTGTAGGATCCAAAGTATGTCTAGAGGGGGGGTGATTAGACTACTTGACCAACTAAAAGCTTAGACTTTTCCCAATTTTAGTTCTTGGCAGATTTTAGCTATCTTAGAGCAAGTCAAGCAATCATCACACAATTCAAGCAAGCATGCAAAGAGTTTATTGGCAGCGGAAAGTACAGCATGCAACTTGCAAGAATGTAAAGGGAAGGGTTTGGAGGATTCAAACGCAATTGGAGACACAGATGTTTTCCCGTGGTTCGGATAGGTGGTGTTGTCCTACATCCACGTTGATGGAGACTTCAACCCACGGAGGGTAACAGTTGCGCGAGTCCACGGAGGGCTCCACCCACGAATGGTCCACGAAGAAGCAACCTTGTCTATTCCACCATGGCCATCGCCCACGAAGGAAGATCTTCACGAAGTAGGCGATCTCCTTGCCCTTACAAACTCCTTGGTTCAACTCCACAATCTTGTCGGAGGCTCCCAAGTAACACCTAGCCAATCTAGGAGACACCACTCTCCAAGAAGTAACAAATGGTGTGTTGATGATGAACTCCTTGCTCTTGTGCTTCAAATGATAGTCTCCCCAACACTCAACTCTCTCTCATAGGATTTGGATCTGGTGGAAAGAAGATTTGAGTGGAAAGCAACTTGGGGAAGGCTAGAGATCAAGATTCATATGGTAGGAATGGAATATCTTGGTCTCAACACATGATTAGGTGGTTCTTTCTCAGAACATATGAGTAGGAATGGTGTATGTGTTTTGATGGCTCTCTCTTTGAATGAAGAGGAGGTGGAGGGGTATTTATAGCCTCCACACAAAATCCAACCGTTACACACAATCTACCAATCTCGGTGGGACCGAATCAGAAAACTCGGTCTGACCGAAATAGTAAACCTAGTGACCGTTAGGAATTTTGGTGGGACTGAGATGCAACTCGGTAGGACCGATTCGGTTAGGGTTTGGGCATAACATAATCTCGGTGAGACCGATCGCACAAACTCGGTGAGACCAAGTTCGGCAATTAGCTAACCAGAGAGTTTGTCAGGCAAACTCGGTGGGACCGACTTGCTCTTTCGGTGAGACCGAAAAGTTACAAGAAGGAAACAGAGAGTTTGCATTGCATTCTCGGTGGGACCGATTCGCTCTTTCGGTGAGACCGAAAAGTTACGAAAGGGAAACAGAGAGTTTGCAACCCCATCTCGGTGTGACCGAGATCCTTATCGGTAGGACCGAATTGCTGGTTTGGCAGTGGCAAATGACAAGTGAAACTCGGTGGTGCCGGATAGACAGAATCAGTATGACCGAGTTTGGCTTACGGTTTAGGTCATTTGTGGATATGGAAAGGTGATTGAGGATTTTGGAGCATATCACTAAGCACATAATGCAAGAGGCTCATTAAGTAACACCTCATCCTTCCTTCATAGTATTGGCTTTTCCTAAAGACTCAATGTGATCTAGGATCACTAAAATATAAAATGAAGAGTCTTGAACTTTTGAGCTTGAGCCAATTCTATGTCCTTAGCATTTTGAGGGTTCCACTTTCACATCCATGCCTTCCAATCATTGAGCTTTCCTGAAATAATCATCTTGGAATAGCATTAGCTCAATGAGCTATATGTTGTTTTGAATTACCAAAACCACCTAGGGATAGTTGCACTTTCAATCTCCCCCTTTTTGGTAATTGATGACAACATATAGATCAAAGCTTCGACAAATAATAATAATCATGAAATACATCGTCGCTTTGAGAAGTATGTGATAAGTAAGAGCTCCCCCTAAATTTGTGCATATTTTAAAATTTGCTTTGGACTGCAAATGCACAAGGAGTTAGAATCATGGGTCACTCTTCCATGTCACATACATCTTGGTGGAGCGCTAAAAAAAGATAAGATTGAAATACATGCACTCATCACCAAGAATAGTGAATGATCACAGACAATAGATAGAATGATAACATTTAGCAAGCATTAAGCAACCATTAAGTGTAGCTTATGATCAAACACTTGATCATCGATGTCTCACGAATAATGACATAGTATCGCACACGCAAGCAAACAAAGTTTGAAAAACCACCAAATAAAAACAAGAGAGAATAAAAGCAACACTCTCTCTCGAAGCCTATGATCTATACATTTTCTCCCCCTTTGGCAACAAGTTACCAAAAAGTTCCTAGAAAATGCACAGTGCTAAGTCGACGCTCAGGCTTGATCTTCAGGTGGTGGTGGAGTCCGGAGCACGCCAAGGACGAAGCCTTCAATAGATGTGGTAGGAGTTGAGGCTGTGGTGGATGCTGGAGCTGGTGGAACGGAGGCTGTAGCTGGTGCAGACGTTGTAGCTCTAGTGTCAGCAACTGGCAGTGCAGACGACCTCGGACCTCGTGGCACCCTGGCAAAAGCATCAGTTGTGGTTCTGCCTCTTCTCTCGTTCATGTCGTCCTGGAGCTGCTCCACGGCGGTCTGTATCTCTGTCACCTTGATGTCCATGTCATAGAACCTCTGTTCCATGATCCTCTCTAGGCTTGCCTGGTTCTGAGTCAGGGTAGCTATACTCTGCTCAATCCACAGGGTGGACGCTATCAGGTAACCGAGCTGCTCTTGTTTGGTCTTCAAGAAGTAATCAGATGCCTCCGCTTGAGTAGGAATCCTGGCAGCTTTCTCCTTCGCCTTCTCCTTCTGAGCTTGTGCATGGGCAGATGAGGGTTCATTCTCAGTCATAACCACTTGGTTATCCTCAAAATCTGGACGGATGGGCAGGTGTTCCTTATCCAATAAATACATGCCCGTGCTCATCTTGGAGTTGATGAGCTCCTGAATCTGTGGGGCATACCCACAACTCCTCTTCTGGTCTGCAGCTGTCCTCTTGATTGTTTCCACAATGAGACTCATGACTTTGAATTTTTGAGGCACGTCAAAGACATGAAGCAAGTTAATCGCGTGACCTCTGATCATCTTGTGATCTCCAGATTTGGGCAGAAGGGTGTGCCTAAGGATCCAGTTGATCGTAGGCAATCCTGAGAGCAGATAGTGCACTGAGCCAAACTTGAACGTGTCGAGCGCTTCATTCGGGATCTCCTTGTACATGTTGGACATGGAGTTGTGATCCATCTTTTTCTTGGCATAAATGTCCAAGTCATCAGCTTGCTCCTCTGGGGCATTGATCAACTTCGCCCATTCTTCAACAGTGGATTGGTACCTTGTACCCTCTGACATCCATGTGATCCTGCCATCCGGATAAAAGTTTACTGTGGAGTAGAATTGCATGATCAGCTCCTCGTTCCACTTTGTGAGCTTCTGCCCAACAAAGTCTGCAACTCCACACGCACTAAAGCTGTCAAATACACCGGGGTAGTACTCTTCATTGTCCTTGATGTAGGTCCAGTCGACCCATCTCATGTCACAAACGATTGGCTTCTTGTCAAGCAAAACAGTCTCATAGAAATCTTGCTGTTCCTTGGTATGAAATCTGTAATCCACGGCAGTCCTTCTCCTAGAAGCATATGGATCTGCTTCTCTCCATTTCCTCAGCCCAGAATCTCTCCTGAGCTTCATATCCTCAGCCACAGGATGAGCATCGTTGTGGTGTGGGATCTTGGGCTTGAGCTTCCTAAGGACACTCTCTTCCTCTTCTTCGATAGCTTCAGGCACTGGGGCCTTGTTCTTTTCCGCAGCTGGGATGCTTCGTGTGTTTCTCTTTGGTGCACTCTTAGGCTTAGATGCAGCCTTAGGTGCTTCCTTGGGCTTGGATGCAGCTGTTCCTGACCTTATAGCATCTCCCATGAGTTTGGCTGCCTTGGGTGCTGGTGCAGCAACCTCTTCTTCTTCTTCCTCATCTACCATGATGGAGGCCTTCCCAAGCACTCTGGCTATAGTCTTCTTCACCCTCTCTTTCCTTTTCTTCCCCTCAGCAGCAATGGGCTCAATGGGAGCAGGCTTCACAATTGAAGCCCTAGCCTTTGACATGGGCTGCCTGCCTGCTGGCCTTTTGATTTTCAGCCTTCGCTTTGTGCCTGCTGCTGGCTCAGCTCTCTTTGATGTGGCCTCTTCCTCTGCCACATAGTCTTCATCCTCAGAATCAGACGTTCTCTTCTTCCTTTGACGTGTGGCAGCATTAGGCAGATTGCTGGGGGTGCTCCTGCTGCCATCATCAGAAGAACTTGAGGGGCTAGTGTCCTCACTCATCACAACCTGCTGCTCAGACAAATTCTGGCTGTCACTTTGATCAGACATGTTGCAAACTGACTACTGACCCTGTGAATAGATTATGGATAAGATAGAGTGGATGAGCATCACAAAAAGCAGAGATTTTTGCAAAAGATTAATTCAAAAACTTAGTTTTAGTTTTCCACAGAAAGCATCTCGGATCTACCGATTTTCAAACTCGGTGACACCGAAGCAGTTTTGGCACCAGAACTGGTGAACTCGGTCAGACCGAGTCACAGTTCGGTGGCACCGAGACTGCTAGGGTTTCACAGAATTCCAAAATCGGTCGCACCGATAAGTTAGTCTCGGACAGACCAAGTTTCACTTGTGCAATGGCAAAAGCCAGATCGGTGGGACCGAGTTTTTCAACTCGGTGGGTCCGAGATGGTTTTGGCGGAAACCTAACCCTAAAATTTTTGAATGAAACCTAACCTACGAGTTCATTGACTGGATAGGAGTGTTTCAATCGTGGCAAGAATCATGATGATCACAATGTGCTAGGAATCGGAGTGGAGAATAGCACAAAGATCGAGTCCATACCCTAGTTCGGCGGAGACTCGCAACGGCGGCAACGGCGGGGCAGAATTCCATTGACGGCGGCGGAGACCAGTGACTGAAGGCTGCTGGCGGCGAGAAGACAATCCGGAGACCACGAAGGCAGAGCAGGCTATCGCGCGGGCGAAGAGGTTTCGGAGAAATTTCCAAAATTTTGCCCGTCACTATATATAGCCCGACCCTGTCGGTGTGACCGAGTGGAACAACTCGGTGGCACCGAGATGCAAAAATGTGTGCAGTTATTGCAACTCGGTGTGCCGAAAAGTTCAAATCGGTTGCACCGAGATCGAAAACCTAGATCAACTTAATGAACTCGGTAGGACCGAAATGGAGTATCGGTCAGACCAAGATTCATAAAGAGGTTTTGGAAGTTTAAGTCTATGACGAATCGGGGACTCCGAGCGCTCCTCACACAAAGTGGTTCGAATCTGACTTGATCAAGTTTTGTGATGCAGCATGAATAGAGTTTGAGACGAGAAAAGCATAGATAGCTAGAGGAGGTTCTTAGGCATTCTTGTCCATCCACTTGGCAAAAGAAGAAAGCCAAACAATCAAAACTACAAGTGGATGTCCTCGAATGAGTAAAATATGCAACCAACATGCTCACACAATAAGATGGCAAATGAAATATGTGGCAAAGCATGCACAACCAATTCTAGCATCTATCAAGCAATTTGCGATGACTAGGTCATCTATATATGAGTATATTGACTTAGGAGTCAAGTGAGAACACTTGATCATAGGTCATACTCATCGTTTAAGCTCAAGTGGGGTTACCACTTTTACATAAAGCATTGTTGTATTCACATCTTTAGAGTTCCTTTAGCTCAAGTCTTAGAGTAAAGCTCCCCTTAGATGTGATATCCCCCCTAAGAGGGATGAACTAACCTTGGGTTTTGTCAATGATGACTTCATGTAGATGTTGAAGATGTGGATGCTCAATGTTGATGTTGATCACTTGGAGCTATCCATTTGAGTGAATTGCACTTTCAATACCTACATGGGTTAGTCCCACAAGGAACAAACAAGGATATCCATAGACATAGAGTGATGCACACACAAGATGATGTCCATGAAAACTTTAGGTTACCTTGTCCCTTGTCTTACCAACAAGAGGGTTTGTGACTCCTTGAACTAGTGCAAGATGTGGAAGTTGATTGCACTTGTTCTTGCCAAAATGATAAGAGTGAAGTATGTTGGCGGAGTCACCCTCAAGAACTCTCTAGTTCTTCTTCTTTTGGACCCACACCATCTTGATGGGAATCCTTGGAGTTGTAGTCGTACTTGATGTAGTGGAACTTGAAGTAGTCTTGGGAATCCACTTGACTAAGGTCTTAGGAGCTTCTTCAAATGCATCAATCTCCTCTTGAGGCTTGTCCTTGCCTTTTTGCTTGTAGTCTTGTGGTGGAAGATCATCTTGAGCTTGTGTTCCCTTGAAGGAAGTGTCATACTTCTCTTGTTGAGGAAAAAACTTTGTCTTGGGGTATTGATCTTCTTCCCATTCAACTCCATTGGCATTGAACTTTCGTTCAAAACCAACACCTTGATTCTTCCGGTGCATTCCTTGCTTGCGCACAATTTCCTCGAATTGCTTACTTCCGGCAAGGCTCTTGTAAACACCTTTCTCTATAATTCCCTTCAATAAGCTATTTTCTTGCTCAAGTGTAACTTGGCTAAGAGAATCATTAGTGGAATCAAGAGAACTACTAGAAGCAACAATATTGGATTTAGCATGATCATTGTTACTACTAGAGGAAGAATCTTTCTTATTCTTGTTACTAGTCTTGACTTGAGGCATGTAGGTGGATAAAAGTAAAAGCTTGGCAATGTGAGAAGAACTTTTCTTGTGGAGATCATCATTGATTGCTTTTAAGAACTCATGCTCTTGCTCAATATTAAGCTTTTCAAAGCATAGTTTCTCATGAGCTCTTAAAAGTTCTCGATGATCTTCGAAGATAGTTTCATGGGCTAACTTAAGAGTGTTTAGTTCTTTAGTTAGAGCCTCAATCTTCTCCTTATCATTGTCATTCGTTTTAGCATGATTAATTGATATTTCACCATAATATTCTTCACTAGAGTTGTCAACAAGCAAATCATCATCACCTAACAAGTCATCTTCATCACTATTAAAGTCAACATACTCGGGGTGTGTTACCTTAGGACCTTTGGCCATGAAGCATCTTCCAATTCCTTCATTTGGTGAGTCAAATATGTCGTAGGAGTTGGTTGACACAAGTGCTAGACCGGCAACACCTTCATCTTGAGTATCTTCGGAATCGGAGTGATAACTTCTCTCGGAGTGGCTGTCGGAGTCGGAGCCGGATACCCATTCACCAACATGAGCTTGATGTCTTCGTTTTGTATAGCTCCTTGATGGTTTTTCCTTCCTTTCTGAATCCTTGCTTCTCCGTGAGTATATTCGTTCATAGCAATCATCTCTACTCCTTCTCTCTCTTGGTGGAGATTCTTTGCTTCTTCTTTTTGGAGAATCTTCTCTTCTCTTGTAGGGAGCCGTACACTCATTGGAATAGTGTCCGGGTCTTCCACAATTATAGCAGTTTCGCTCTTGACTAGAAGATCTTTTGTCATTGTAGGACCTTGACTTGAAGCTTCTATCTTTGTTTCTACTCTTGTAGAACTTGTTGAAGTTCTTCACCATTAAGCTCAATTCTTCATTGAAGTTTTGTTTCTCACTTGATGATGTGGGGACTTCACATGATGCTTTGAAGGCACCACTTGATTTATTGTGAAGTTCCTCTTTATCCTTGAGTGACATCTCATGAGCAACAATCCTTCCAATTACTTCCGTTGGCTTGAGATCTTTGTAGTTGGGCATCATTTGGATTAATGTGCACACGGTATCATATTTCCCATCCAAGGCTCTTAGGATCTTCTTGATGATGAATCTATCGGTCATCTCTTCACTTCCTAAGCCGGCAATCTCATTTGTGATGAGAGCAAGCCTAGAGTACATTTCAGCGACACCTTCACCATCCTTCATCTTGAACTTGTCAAGTTGACTTTGGAGCACATCCAACTTGGATTCCTTGACGGAGTCGGTACCTTCGTGCATATCAATCAAAGTATCCCAAATTTCCTTTGCATTCTCAAGGTGGCTGATTTTGTTGAATTCTTAGGGGCACAATCCGTTGAAGAGAATATCACAAGCTTGAGCATTGTATTGCAACATCTTCAACTCATCCGCGGTAGCTTCACGGTTTGGTTCTCTCCCATCGAAGAACTCACCTTGCAAACCAACACAAACAATAGCCCATACGGCGGGGTTATGTCCAAGAATACGCATTTCCATTTTATGCTTCCAACTAGCAAAATTAGTGCCATCAAAGTAAGGACCTCTACGGTGATAGTTTCCCTCGCTAGACGCCATACTCTCCTAGGTTGTGAAACCAAGGCTATGACCACCAAAAGCTATGGAGATCAAGGCAAATGGAGACCAAAGCTCTGATACCACTTGTAGGATCGAAAGTATGTCTAGAGGGGGGGTGATTAGACTACATGACCTACTAAAAGCTTAGCCTTTTCCCAATTTTAGTTCTTGGCAGATTTTAGCTATCTTAGAGCAAGTCAAGCAATCATCACACAATTCAAGCAAGCATGCAAAGAGTTTATTGGCAGCGGAAAGTAAAGCATGCAACTTGCAAGAATGTAAAGGGAAGGGTTTGGAGGATTCAAACGCAATTGGAGACACGGATGTTTTCCCGTGGTTCGGATAGGTGGTGCTATCCTACATCCACGTTGATGGAGACTTCAACCCACGGAGGGTAACGGTTGCGCGAGTCCACGGAGGGCTCCACCCACGAAGGGTCCACGAAGAAGCAACCTTGTCTATTCCACCATGGCCATCGCCCACGAAGGACTTGCCTCACTAGCGGTAGATCTTCACGAAGTAGGCGATCTCCTTGCCCTTACAAACTCCTTGGTTCAACTCCACAATCTTGTCGGAGGCTCCCAAGTAACACCTAGCCAATCTAGGAGACACCACTCTCCAAGAAGTAACAAATGGTGTGTTGATGATGAACTCCTTGCTCTTGTGCTTCAAATGATAGTCTCCCCAACACTCAACTCTCTCTCATAGGATTTGGATCTGGTGGAAAGAAGATTTGAGTGGAAAGCAACTTGGGGAAGGCTAGAGATCAAGATTCATATGGTAGGAATGGAATATCTTGGTCTCAACACATGAGTAGGTGGTTCTTTCTCAGAACATATGAGTAGGAATGGTGTATGTGTTCTGATGGCTCTCTCTTCGAATGAAGAGGAGGTGGAGGGGTATTCATAGCCTCCACACAAAATCCAACCATTACACACAATCTACCAATCTCGGTGGGACCGAATCAGAAAACTTGGTCTGACCGAAATAGTAAACCTAGTGACCGTTAGGAATTTTGGTGGGACTGAGATGCAACTCGGTAGGACCGATTCAGTTAGGGTTTGGGCATAACGTAATCTCGGTGAGACCGATCGCACAAACTCGGTGAGACCAAGTTCGGCAATTAGCTAACCAGAGAGTTGGTCAGGCAAACTCGGTGGGACCGACTTGCTCTTTCGGTGAGACCGATTCGCTCTTCGGTGAGACCGAAAAGTTACGAAAGGGAAACAGAGAGTTTGCAACCCCATCTCGGTGTGACCGAGATCCTTATCGGTAGGACCGAATTGCTAGGGTTTGGCAGTGGCAAATGACAAGTGAAACTCGGTGGCACCGGATTGACAGAATCGGTATGACCGAGTTTGGCTTAGGGTTTAGGTCATTTGTGGATATGGAAAGGTGGTTGAGGATTTTGGAGCATATCACTAAGCACATAAAGCAAGAGGCTCATTAAGCAACACCTCATCCCTCCTTGATAGTATTGGCTTTTCCTAAAGACTCAATGTGATCTTGGATCACTAAAATAAAAAATGAAGAGTCTTGAACTTTTGAACTTGAGCCAATTCTTTGTCCTTAGCATTTTGAGGGTTCCACTTTCACATCCATGCCCTGCCAATCATTGAGCTTTCCTGAAATAATCATCTTGGAATAGCATTAGCTCAATGAGCTATATGTTGTTATGAATTACCAAAACCACCTAGGGATAGTTGCACTTTCAGCGGGGGTAGTGCCACGGTAGCCAGTGCTTTGGATGGTGACTTATCTTGAGGATCGGGGATCGCCCCCAGCGCATCGTCGGGTCCGTGGGGCAGTTGGGACGGAGTTGCTCGGCGAGGTCCTCACGCGCCCCTTCTCCCTCGCCTCTGCTCCCCTTTCTGCTCTACGCCCTCGGGTCCCGGCTCTCGAGCTGGTCTCAGCCGTCGCTGGTATGCCAGGTTGCGATGTCGTGGACAAGGCCAGAGGGTGAGGGCTGGAGAGCCAGTAAGAGCCCTGAGTCGTGATGCTAAGGCACCCCCCCTTTAACGTTCGCGGGGGCGAGGGTGAAGGGAACTCCGTGAGGGCCTTGGCTAGCGCAGTTCCCTCCAAGGATCCTGCAGGTTCATCAGTGAAAGAAGATGGGGTTGCCATGGCAGTCATTAGTCGATCGTTAGTCGCTCAAGAGCTCGCTGGTTGGGGTAGGTGAGGTGTATCAGGGCACCCGTGAGCCAGGCAGGACTCACGAGGCCCTACCTCTAGGTGGGTTGCGCCTGGCACTGGGCCGTATCTTGAGATGTGTCCCTGCAAAATTTGGTTAGATGCACGTACTCTACGTCCTCGGGTCCTGGCCCTCGAGCTTGTCTCAGCCATCGCTGGTATGCCAGGTCGCGATGCCGTGGACAAGGACAGAGGGTGAGGGCTGGAGAGCCAGTAAGAGCCCTGAGTCGCGATGCTCAGGCACCCCCCCTTTAACGTGCAAGTGGCCGACATGGAGAAGAAGGGATGCCGCGGACAGGCATCAAGCAATCAAGCGTGATAGGCAATGCATAGTTGGAAATAAACGTGAGGGAGATACACGCCGCTGGGCCTAGCCCGAGCGGCTTGGGGATGATGCAGCCCGAGGGGCGCCCCAAACAAGGCAAACTAATGACCGAAAAATAAAGGGGATACATGCCGCAGGGACGAACCCATGCGGCCTGGGAGTGATGCAACCCTGGGAGGGTGTCCCAGCTGGGAATGAAGCTTGAAAGATGTCAACTGAGGATGTCGTCGGCAAAGTGGCGTTGGTGCAGCAGACTCAGTGGGCTGCGGAAGCTGATCCTCACGAGCCCCCAGGCCCCGCGGCCTCGGGAGGCCCTGGAGGCACTGGCGACTCCTCGCGAGCTGTCTTCATCTTCGCCAAGGCCGCGGAATGCCTGTCTTCCTGAGCCTCCATGATGCCCCTCATGAGACGGTGGTATGCCGCAGCCATGCTCGGCAAGCCGTAAGGCATGCGAACATGGCTGTGGGGTGGACCCCCGCAGCGCCCCACTCGCGAGGGCCAGAGACGCTCCGTCGTGGCGATCTGATTGAGCCCTGGTACGTTGACGCAGACGCGCAGCCCACCATCCTCGCCTGGATGTGGGGCCACAGCTGGTAGACGGCGGCAACCTCTCATGATCCGTGACTCCTGTAGTTCTTGAATGGCCTTGTTAACGAACTCCTGCTGGTCTGACCTTCCTTGCCTGGCTCCTTCTCGAGGGAAACGTGCTTCGAAGCACGCCTCCACATGGTGCCCAAGCGCCTCCCTCGTGACCCTGGCTAGGTCGGTGGCCCTCCAGGTGAGAGCTCCCGAGCCCTGCCGGAGGAGGGCACCGGGCAAGCTTTCCTATGCGATGGATGGGGGGTCCCCCTGGGCAGACACGGGCCCTGAAGGGCCTGCCTCCTGAGGGGCTGATCCTGATGACATCTTCTTCTTCTTGGGGGTGGTCTCAGGAAGCCTCCTGCTTCCGTGATCTGGGTCTTCTAGTAACGCGGCCTGAAAGGCTTGCTATACGGAACACACTGCATCCACCTCTTCACAGGGCACCGTGATGATGCCGCCACTTCCTAGCATCTTGAGGATATTGTAGCCATGGTGAGTCACGGCCATGAACTTGGCCAGCGCTGGGTACCCGAGGATGGCGTTGTACGGCAGGCGGATGTGGGCGACGTCGAAGTCGATGAGCTCGGTGCGGTAGTTGCCGCGGGCCCCGAAGGTGACAGGGAGGCGGACCTGCCCGATCGGGACTGTAGAACCGTCGGTGATTCCGGAGAAAGGCTTGGTCGGCTAAAGCTCGTCGTAGGGCACTTGGAGATTGTTGAACGTTTCCACGGACAGGACGTTGAGCCCTGCCCCACCATCGATGAGGGTCTCGGTGACCAGCACATTGCTGATGACTGGGGAGCAAAGCATCGGGAGGACTCCGGCTGTGGCCGCGCACTTGAGCTGGTCTGCTGAGCTGAACGTGATGGCGCATGCCGAACACCTGAGGGGGCGCGTTGCTTTGAGCTTGGGGAGAACTGCCTTCACTTCACGGGCAAACTGCTTGAAGATACGTTGAGAGGCTGGGGCTTGAGCTCCGCCCAGGATGCACGCGATTGCGCGCGGCTCTTGGAAGCCGCCAGCCCCCTCGTCTTGATGGCGGTCTTCGTTCTTCCTTGGCCGAGGCGGCAGCGGAGGTAGGCCTGCGTTGCCATGAGGGCGATCCTCACGAGGTTGATCCCTCCAGTCTCCCTCGCGAGGCAGGTCCCGCCAGCGGTCCTCGCGAGGTTGGTCGCGCCACCCCTGGCGCGGGCCGTGATCTTCCCAGCGTCCTGGGTTTCTACCTCCTCCTCGGCCGTAGCCCCGGTCAGCACGGTCAGGGCGACGGCCGATCCTTCCTTATCGCACGGTGCGGAGTTCTTGACATTTGTTGGTGTTGTGGGTGTGGAGGTCGTGGTACACACAGTACCGGCTGCCCCTGGAGGGTTCGGGCAGATCCTCGCCCCGCTTGGTGTCTGGCTCTACTGCGAGTACGGCAGCCCCCTTGCGCTTCACGTCCTTGGCCTTGGGCTTCTTCTCTTCTGTGTCCGCGGCAGGCAGCTCGAGGAGGGAGAGACGTCCCTCCTCAGACCTGGCGCACTTGTTCGCCAAGTTGAACAGCTCCGGGGAGGTGCAGAGGTCTTCATGCATCGCCAGCTCCTCCTTCATCTTGGCGTCGCGCACGCCATCGGAGAAGGCCGAGATGATGGCTTCCTCGGACACCTTGGGGGTCTTGAGGCGCGTGCTGTTCAAGCGCTGGATGTACTTTTGCAGGGTCTCTCCGGGTTGTTGCTTGATGCGGCGCATGTCGCTCACGGCGGGTGGCCGGTCGCGAGTACCTTGGAAGTTGGCGATGAAGAGGGTGCGCATCTGGTCCCAGGAAGAGATCGTGCCTGGAGCAAGATTCAGGAGCCAGGTGCGAGCTCCTTCCTTGAGCGCCATGGGGAACTAGTTCGCCATGACCTTTTCATCCCCGCTGGCAGCCTCGATGCCCAGCTCATAGAGCTGGAGGAACTCTATGGGATCAGTTGTGCCGTCGTAGCGAGGAGGCAGGTCTGGCTTGAACTTGCCGGGCCACGCGACGCTACGCAGCTCGGTGGTGTAGGCGCGGCAGCCTACGGTGGCCACGAAAGGCTTCGGCTGGTGGAGAGCTTGGTCTTTAGGGTCCCCACGCGCTGCAGCTAGGAGCAGAGCGGGGTCTTAGTGTTCTGGAGCTGGAGCTGGGTCGCGGCGTGCCGGAGCAGGGAGCGCCCGGGAAGCTCCTTGCGGGCGAGGGACTTCTTGGCAGCTCCGTTCTTGTTGCGCTGGCACCTGACGGAGCGGGTTCCGCCCAGGGGCCACGCGCCTTGGAGCCATGGCATCTTCTTGGAGAGGAGGCGACTGGTACGCCTCTGGAGCTTCGCTGCCCGCGCGGGGCAGGGTGTGGCGCAGAGGAACGGACGGCGCGGAAGAGCCCCCTGCGGCGCGGACAAGCTCAGCGACGCAGTCGAACCACTCTTCATAGACGTCTTCGACGGGGCGGTAGCGCAGGAGCTCGTTTGCCGCAAGGAGCGCAGCTCGAGCCTCCAAGGGTGCGCGGAGCGCGCGGGACGAAGCGCCAGCTGGTGCGAGCGATGGAGTAGCGGTGCGGCCGTCTTGGCGCACGGATGGATGCTGAGGCGACGCTTGCTGCTCGCCCCCCGCCGGGCCGGTGGCGGCGTTGACGGCGGGCGATGGGGAACGACGAGGACGCCCACCGACGGGGGCCGTCAGGGCGACACGAGAAGCGATGGCGGCCCGGCGCTCGGCGCGGGCCCGACGAGCGTCGGACATGGACGCGACGATCGGAGGAGAACAGAGTGGTGGAGGATAGATTCCGGCGCACCCCTACCTGGCGCGCCAAATGTCGGATCACGGGTTCCGGCAGACCCTTAAGGTTCGAACACTGGGGTGCGCGCGGAGATCACGCCTTCTACCTCCCCGTCTCGCAAAGATCTAAACTACTAAAAGAACTGCACAAGAGACACAAGGTTTATACTGGTTCCGGCCACCATTGTGGTGTAATACCCTACTCCAGTGTGTGGTGGGTGGATTGCCTCTTGGGACTGATGATGATGAATAATACAAGGAAGAACAGCCTCGCGAGGGTCTGTTCTTGGCTGGGGTGATGAACTGCTAGGAGGAGTTCGGCCACCCTTCTCTCTTTCTCTCACTCACTCTTTCTGCTTTTCTCTCACTTGTTGACCGTCTAGTTGAGATCGAACCGAACCCTTTGCTACGTAGGTGGCCGGTCCTATTTATAGGCAAAGCCCCTGGGCGTCTTCCCAAATATTGAGCGGGAAGGGCGCCAACAATGGCGGGCTAATTTGAAGGGGAACAGCAAGTACACTTACCTGACTAAAGTTGGTCTTCGCCTGTGAAAGACTCTGCGGTGATGCCGTGCTGGGCTCCATGGTGACCTCCGTCTCGTAGTCTGCCTGGTCTTGGTCTCGTTGCACCAAAATGGCAATATTTGCTTGATGCCTCGGTACTCCGCGGTTCCGTTTGCCCCCTTTGCACCAAAGAGGAAAGAAGGACGCTGCGCGCGCTAGCGCCCGCCTGGCACCCTTGATCGTCATGGCTTGCGTCATGGGCACCTCGCGAGGTACCCCGCCTTGATTTCTCCGCCTCCTCGCAAGCCAGCCTGAGGAGGCTGCGCCCGAGGATGCGCCGTGTCGTCCGCCCCGCGAGGGTCTGGAGTCTTGTGTTGATGAAGATGGGCCGCACTGGGCCTCCTTTGAGCCACGCCGCAGGCTGCAGGCAGGCAAGTCTGGGGACCCCCATTCCCAGAACGCCGACAATTGGGCGCCAATCATGGAGTTTACCTCCGAGGATATTTTTCAGCACTCGCCCTTTGGCGACATACTGAACTCATTAAGGTCTCTCTCCTTGTCAGGAGGATCCTGGCTGAACTATGTCCGGCGGGACTGGGATGCGGACGACGAAGAAATTCGTGGCCCACCCACCACCCACTTAGTAGCCACTGTCGATGACTTAACCGACATGCTCGACTTCGACTCCGAAGACATCGACGGTATGGACAGCGATGCGGGAAACGAAGAGGAACCACTGCCCACAGGGCACTGGACGCCCACTTCACCACATGACGTATACATGGTGAACACACCAAAAGAAAACGATGATGAGGAACGGAAGGATGCAATGAAGGGTTGTCCCCTCAAGAAGCAGTCAAAGCGGCGGCGTAAGCGCCGCCCCAAATCCCGCCTCGGTAGAAACAACGATCATACATACCCAGCGTTAGAGCAGGGTGAACCATTGCCGGACCACGGCAACACGGAGAATCAAACCGAACAACCCGATTCTGTCAAAGATAATAGTCCGGATGACATAACACCGGACAGACACCCGGAGCAACAGAATGCCCATCAAAGGCTTGTTGCCACCGTGAGGAGTCTAAAAACGCAGAAGCAAAGGCTCAAGGCTGCACAAGACACACTCCAAATCAGATGGAGCAAAGTACTCAACACAGCAGCGAAGTATGGCGGTAATTGCCCCACCAAGAGCTACCCAAAGCGGAAGTTGCTGCCTGAATTCGATGAGGAGGCCTTAGATCCCCCACAACCAAAAATTAAAATGGCCACCTGGCCGGATAGATGACCTCACGGCCAACATAGAGCGGCAAGCAATGCCGCACATAAGCCAATACGCGATCCACGCGAGGGCTCGCATCAAAAGGACGACGCGACCAGATCCATCTATGGACCACGCAGGCGTGCTCCAGCATACGATGCAACACAACAAACATCCGAACACTACGGTACACCCAGATACAGGGGTGCCACACACCCCCTATGTTTCACCAACGAGGTGCTGGACCATGAATTTCCAGAGGGATTCAAACCTGTAAACATAGAGGCATACGACGGAACAACAGACCCTGGGCTCTGGATTGAGGACTATATCCTCCATATCCATATGGCTCGAGGAGATGATCTCCATGCCATTAAGTATTTACCCCTCAAACTCAAAGGGCCAGCTCGGCACTGGCTTAAAAGCCTCCCCGAAAGCTCCATTGGAAGCTGGGAAGAGCTCGAAAACACTTTTTGGGCAAATTTTTGAGGGACTTATGTCCGACCTTCGGACGCGGACGATTTGAGTCATATAACTCAACAGCCTGGAGAGTCAGCCCAGAAGCTTTGGAACAGGTTTCTTACTAAAAAGAACCAAATAGTCGACTGCCCGAACGCCGAAGACTTGGCAGCTTTTAAGCATAGCGTCCGTGACGAATGGCTTGCCAGACACCTCGGCCAATAAAAGCCGAGAACAATGGCAGCATTAACAAGCCTCATGACCTGCTTTTGCGCGGGTGAGGATAGCTAGCTAGCCAGATGCAGCACCAACGACCCCAGTACATCCGAAGTTAGAGATGGAAACGGGAAATCATGGCACAACAACAATAACAAACATCGGAATAAAGAAGACAACACGAAGAGCACGACAGTAAACGCCGGATTCAAAAGCTCTCGGCCAAGTCAGCAAAAGCCGCCCTCTAAAGGCGCCAGAGACGAACTGTCCAACCTAAACAAAATTCTGGACCAAGTATGTCAGATCCATAGCACCCCCGGTAAACCTGCTAATCATACCCACAGAGAATGTTGGGTCTTCAAGCAGTCCGGCAAGCTCAACGCCATACACAAGGGGGAGGATACACCAAGCGAAGACGAGGATGAGCCTCTCAAGCAAGACACTTGGGAACAAAAGAAATTTCCTCCAGAAGTCAAAACAGTAAACGTGTTACACGTGATAAAGGGGAGAAATAAAGCGGCACTCCCAGATAAATATGGCCAAGGGCCTATCACCGCGAAGTCCTGCCACTGGTCGTTTCAACCGACCACTTTTGACCATCGGGATTACTCAGCAAGTATCCGGTGTGCAGGATGGGATGCCATGGTATTAGACCCAATAATTGACGGATACCACTTCACATGAGTCCTGATGGACGGTGGCAGCAGTCTAAACTTGATATATCAGGACACAATCCGCAAAATGGGGATAGACCCAATGAAAATTTTCCTCAGCAATACTACTGTTAAAGGAGTAACGCCCAGCCCAAGGGCTCAATGCACGGGCTCCCTGCTACCAGAAGTTATATTCGGCTTCCCCGACAACTTTCGTAGCGAAAATTCGACCTTCCACATTGCTCCGTTCCAAAGTGGCTATCAAGCACTACTTGGACGCGAAGCTTTCGCTCACTTCAATGCAATACCGCATTACGCTTCCCTCACGCTTAAGATGCCCAGTCCACGTGGCATCAATACAGTAAAAGGCAATATTAAGCGATCCCTGCACGCCGAAGAGAGTGCGACTGCCTTGGCAGCCGCACACTAAAAAGGGCCTCACCAGCTAAAGCACTTGATAGGTCGTCAAGACCACGGACACGATTAGACGAGTCCGGCGCAGCTATATGTAACTCACACAGGTTTGATAAGCCACACCCCTATTACAAATACAAGGGGCTCAACGCGCGCAGACAAGTGACAATTTTTACTCATCTTGAATTATACATGGTTTCTTTAAACCTACCTTTTTGCACGAGAACTTTTCATCTAAGTTTCTCTCTTTTACAAATGACCATCATGCCACACCCGTCCAGGATACGGCACAACGGAGACACAGGCGCAGACGTGCAGCAGGGACCCGCCCCAAGGATTCTTTTTAGATTAAGACCCTGCGTAAACCTTTTTAACTGTCTCTTGTTGATACACATCCCTCGGATTCTCAAATACAATTGAGAAGGATGCTGACGTCTTGGCATGTGGCCACGTCAGAATAAACGCCCGTACTTGGACACAAGGGGCTTCTTACAAAGGGCACTATTTAGGCCCCGTTTATACCATAAAGACCGAATACCTTAGGGAGTGTTCGGCGTCGCGAGTTTGGCCTTATATGCATCTGCTCCGAATCATGTCTTTGGTCAAATGTTGGGTTTGCCCGGCTCCTATGTTTTGGTACCTTATGTTCCGCTCTATCGACTAAGGTAGCACTAGGAGAACTACTGCGATTGTGCCCCGGGTCATCCGGACGAGCATCTCAGTAGAGAAAGCCAAAAACTGACTGTCATGATATAGCGTGAGACTGGTCACCCACTCGATGACCTATCGAAATGTTAGAATTCCTCCGCCTTAATGAAGGGCCTTTTCCCGGCCAGGCATGTACGCACCCCGAATTTGGGAGAGTGCGGAGCCAACAGGGGCTATATAGTAGCCCCACCGTCAAACTCCTATGGCTAAGTGAAAGTGTTAAAGCATTATAGTCAGGTTGCCTCGTTCGATGCGCGATCACCTCCTTAATAGGACGAAGACATTGGGTTAAGTGTGAACATGCGTCTTCTGCAAACACCTCCGCATTATATGCGTGAGGGCTGAAGCCGACGACTGCAATCTTTCAGGTTATACACATGTATACATAAATGGCCGCACAGGAGGCATCATATTACTTTCAGGAAAAAGTATAAACACAGCCTTAATAAATTTCATAAAAACATTGTGTTTACAATGGGAATACATGTCACTCAAACATAATATTCTTCGAGCATTGGGCCTCTATCAAATGAGCACCCTCGAGAACCTCTTCGAAATAGTGCTCCGTAGCCACTCGGCCTATGGCCGAACCCTGCGCCGCAACAGTGGTAGCATCCATCTCCGCCCAGTATGCTTTAACACGGGCAAGGGCCATCCGCGAGCCTTCTATGCACGCCGACCTCTTCATCGCATTGATGCGCGGCACCGCACCAAGGAACTGTTGCACTAAGCTGAAATAGTTGTTCGGCTTTGGCTTTTCCGGCCACAGCTGATCCACGACAGACCTCATGGCGAGTCCGGACAACCTATTTAGTTCAGCCCATTCGGCTAGCTGATCAGTCAATGGAAGCGGATGCTCTGGAACGTTGAATTGTGACCAGAACAGCTTGTCCACTTCATGATCTATTTGACCTTGGAAGTATTTGGCCGCATCGGCAATGCTCGCCGCCAAGTCCATATATGTGTCTGCCGAACTCCACAGCCGATCCAGAGGGGCATACCGTGGATCCCCTAACTTCCTCTGCAGCAGAAAGGGCTTCCCAGCCGCAATATCCCCGGCTTCGCGCAGCTCCTCCTTCTTCGCCCTCATAGCAGAGCGAGTGTCTTTGGTCACCATCGGGTCTTTTCAAGGTCCGATACCTTCAATCGGTTCTCTTTTTCAAGGAACTGGCAACGGTCGGTAGTGTCTTTTAATTCTACGGCCATCTTGTCCATCATCTCTTTGCTTTTGCAATGCGCAGCCTTCTCGGCTCTTAACTCTTTGGCTGCCTTCAAAGCAGCCGCATTACTAACTCTTGCTTGTTCCTTGGCTCGGGCAAGTTCCGCCCGAAGGGTCTCCATGGTGGCAGCTCCGTCTGCAGTCACAACATATTAAAGATATTGGCATCATGCTGCTCTTATTATGTGACAGTCACCAGAAAAACATTACTTACCCTGTGACTCGGCAAGCCGCTTGTTAACAAGCTCGATGTCGGCGTCTGCCGCATCTAGTTGCCGCTTTAGTTCGGCAAACTCATGAGTCCGGCTAGCCACCGGAGCTCCCACTACCTGCACATTAAAGCGGTATGGTTATTGCCTGGGACTACGATCCTCTGTTTGCTGCCGTCCTCGGCGACAACCAGAGTCTCAGGGGCTACTATCTACACAGGGCACACCTAAAAATGTGCAGTACCATCACAAATGTACATCATTTTACGTACCTCAAAGCCCGTCAGTAGACTCACAAAGGCATCATGCAACCCGCTTTCGGCGGATGAAATCCTTTCCATCACCGTACCCATCAATGTACGGTGTTCCTCTAAGATGGCTGCTCGCTCCAATAGCTCCCTCAGTACGTCCGACCGCATACCAGACGGTGCCGGACTCTTTTGTCTGCTCTCTTCAAGAGCCGGATGCTGAGGACTTCGGGTAACTATAGGATTATCTTCTGGCCTCACCGGATCCGGAGAGGCCCTCTGCGACGACACTTCAAGTTCGCCCGCTTCTTGAGCGGGGGAGTCCGAGGGAGGCGTTTCGCTCTCCATCATCTCCGGAAGAAGATCCCCTGAAGACGAGCTCTGCTGAGAAGGGCTATGATCCGAACTGCAAGATAAATGCTTCGGTTATTTTTCCTTAGAGGTAAGGTTGTATATCTCCACTATTAAAGTACTTTCTGATTACTTACAGCTCATTGGAGGGCTGATCCTCGCGCAGACTTTCTGCGGCAGGAGCACCCTCCAATGCAGGACCCTCTAGTGGAGACTTCTTCTCCCGTTTGGAAGCCTCGGTTTCCGGATCTTCAGAGGCAGTCCTCTTCCTTCCCCGAAGCGAGAGAAGGTCAGATTCTTCTCCTAGGTTGTCCTCCCTCACGGAGGTGCTCATTCCCTCGGTTGGAATTTTTAGCGATGGGGGCCCACTTTCGACCTCATTATCCCCCCCCCCCTTATCTTCCTTTGAGGGCTCCGGGCAGGGTGCTAGCTCGAGCATCTTTTCCAGTACCGGATTCTCCAAACCCTCAAGAAGGGGGGCTGAACACCGAATCATCTTTGCCTTTGTTAGCCAATCCTGGTCAAAGAGCGACTTCTCAGAATGACGTCATGGTAAATAAAAGACGGTGTGTTCGGCTAAAGGATTACTTACTTGGTCGGCGGTACGGTTGCTGCTCAGGCCCACATCCTCGGTAGTATCCGGACACTCTATTTGGGGTCCGAAGAATGATTTGTACATCTCCTCATGCGTCAGGCCAAGGAAATTATGAATAGTGCGCGGCCCTTCTGGGTTGAACTCGCACATGCAGAGGGGTCGGCGTTTGCAAGGCTGGACTCGACGAACCAGCATGACTTGCGCCACCATAATCAAACTGAAATCTCCTTCGAAGAGATTTTGGATGCGGCTTTGCAGTACAGGCACGTCCTTGGTAGGACCCCAGCTCAGCCCCTGATAATCCATGACATCATTTGTGGTGGAGGGCCTGAGCAGAAAGCAGGGGCAGCCAGCCACTTGGCACTTCTGGGAGCTATGATGTAAAACCACTCCTGTTGCCATAATCCGGACACCTGTGGAAAGGAACCTTTGGGCCACGGAGCTCCTGCTATCTTGCTTATTAATGCACCTCCGCACGCTGCATACTGCCCCTCGACCATCTTTGGCTTCACGTCAAAGGTCTTGAGCCACAGGCCGAAGTGAGGGGTAATGCGGAGGAAGGCCTCACACACGACAATAAATGTCGAGATGTGGAGAAAGGAGTCCAGGGCTAGATCATGGAAATCTAGCCCGTAATAAAACATCAACCCCCTAATGAAGGGATCCAGAGCGAGGCCTAGTCCTCGGAGGAAGTGGGAGATGAACACGACGTCTTCGTTTGGTTCAGGAGTAGGGACGACCTACCCTCGAGCAGGCAGCCGATGCGAAACCTCGGCGGTCAGGTATCTGGCCTCCCTCAACTTCTTGATGTCTTCTTCCATAACGGAGAAGGGCATCCACCGGCCTTGAAGGCTAGATCCAGACATGATTGAAGATACGGAGCACCTGACCTGGGCTTTGGGTGTTAGAACTCGAGGCGACGGAAGGATTCGATTGAGCACGGGAGGGAAAAAAGTAAAAGCCTTGTCCCTTTATAAAGAGGGTGAATATCAAGCGTCCTCTCCGTAGCCGTTTGGGACTTGCCTATAATCTAGGAGTCCTAGATACGGTTGGGTTACCCACGCCCGTATTGATGAGAATCCCGTAATAAGGGGACACGATCTCTGCTTTGACAAGATGTGTCAAGAAACCGCCTCGCGTTATGTGTGAGGCTGGTTAAAGGAAACGGTTCGAATAATCACCGGGCCATGACATAATGTTGTGCTGCCAAAACAAGTCAGCAAATTAGATTTGTGAAAATATTATTCTCTCTACGGTGGTATGTGGAACTTATTTTGCAGGGTCGGACACTATCCGTGTATTCAAATTCTTCTGTGATGTATTCGGAGGAGGAACCCGCCTTGCAATGCCAAAGACGATACTGCGCGCCGGACTCATCGTCATTGAAGCCTGGTTCAGGGGCTAATAAGGGAGTCCTAGATTAGGGGGTCTCCGGACAGTCGGACTATTTCCATTGACCGTACTGTTAGACTATGAAGATACAAGATTGAAGACTTCGTCTCGTGTCCTGATGGGACTCTACTTGGCGTGGAAGGCAAGCTAGGCAAATGGATATGTGTATCTCCTCCTTTGTAACCGACCTTGTGTAACCCTAACCCTCTCCGGTGTCTATATAAACCGGAGGGTTTTAGTCCGTTGGACACAACAACTACAACATACAATCATACCATAGGCTAGCTTCTAGGGTTTAGCCTCTCTGATCTCGTGGTAGATCTACTCTTGTACTACCTATATCATCAATATTAATCAAGCAGGACGTAGGGTTTTACCTCCATCAAGAGGGCCCAAACCTGGGTAAAACATCGTGTTCCCTGCCTCCTGTTACCATCCGCCTTAGACGCACAGTTCGGGACCCCCTACCCGAGATCCGCCGGTTTTGACACCGACACCCTGCTTCTCCTCATGCCGAACATGATAATGCAGTCCGTCCCGAGCTCATCTCGACGTATCTTCGTCGGGCGGTTCTTTGGACTCATCAGATATGAATAGTGGTTCTCTTCTGACCGCCTCCACCCCTTGCCCTATGGACAACGTCGAGGTGTTGTCTCGAAAGGCACCGAGCCGAGGGGAGGTGGTCCTAGGGGCGCCTCGAGGCAACCTTCCAGACCCTGGGCACAAAGGGAGCAAGACTCCCACGGGCTCCGAGTTCGGCCCCCAGACAAACACTGCGCCGGAACCTTCGATGGTTCCGGACTCCGGCAGGCGATCCCCCGTTAAGGGGGGCAAGCCGCCCGTGCCTGTGGCCTCTGCCCATCCAGAGGCACCGGACAACTTGCTGGAAGTGCTTCGTGGCGCTTCCATCGATGAAGAGCACCGCACTATAATGAGTGTGGTGATCGAGAAGGTTCAGTCCGCCAAAAATGGACTAACTAAAGCTTGTGCCAGCCTCCTAACAGGCTTTGAGGTAAGCAATCGAAATATAAGAAAATATGACCGCATAGACAGTAGCCCCTGATGCTCTATTCGGCGTTCGCGAAGAAAGGCCGAATAGAGGATCAAATGATGACTCAGGAGTCTAATCAGAATATGTCTATGTGCATGTGCAGGCTTCACCGCTGGCTGCTGCCGCACGTACTCTGGAAGTCTCCGCACTGAAGCGGGACCTGGAGCGGTCCAAGGATGAGCTCGGCCTTACTAAGAGGCAGCTCGAGGAGAGCAAAGGTAAGCAATACCTTGTCTATATATTAAAAAGAAGTTCGGTTGTAAAGTAATAGGATCATCATGAATTTGCCAGGGGCCACGACCGAGGTGGCGACCCTGAAGAAGGCACTGTCCGAGGCCGAAGACAAAGCGGCCAAGGAGCGCATTGAGCGGGAAAACCAAGAAGCCCGGGTAGGCGAGGTGCAGCAAGAGCTCGAGTCTCTCGCCAAAAAACACGAGTCCTTGCAGCTTGACTCTAAGACGCGAGAGTCCGAGCTTGCAAAGGCGCTCGAAAGCGCACGGAGCACCAAGGCTAAACCCACAAGGCCCTCCAGGAGATGGATGCGGTGAAGATGATAGCGGCGGGTAAGGCAATCATTATGCCAAGCAAGCATGTGAAGGAAACTTTCCTTTTACTTACCCGAATTCAGAGCTCTCCAGGAGCGTTCGCAGATCTTGTCCGCAGTGTACTGGATGCTGTGGAGTTTTACCGAGCTAAGGAGGGGAGCTCGACGAAAAAGTTGTTCTGGTCTCAGTATACTGGGACCGAACTCCCAATGCCCTTGAGCGACTAGCAGAAGCAATTGGTCGAGCTTCACAAGGCGGCCGAACAGGCCATGAAGGGTCTTATAGTCCGGATGAGGCCTGGCGAGCCCGGAAGAACCGGGACACAATCGCAGTAGTTCTCTCAGTGCTACCTTAGCCGATATAGCAGAACATAAGGTACCAAAACATGGGAGCCGGGCAAACCCAACTATTGACCCAAGACATGATTCGGAGCCGATGCATATAATGCTATAAGTTCGGGGTGCCGCACTGTCGAAAGTGTTCGGACTTCTCATGCTGTATTATGGGGTAAACGGAAAGCCCCTGGCGTATTGACTGTACCAGAATGTACGGGTGCAAGTTGTCGAAATGAACATATAAGAAAAGATGGATAATGCAATAATAGACTAATGCTATGCATTGTTATTGAAATAATATGTTGAAGCGTACTGATACAAGTAGTGCAATAAGCAAAAAATAGGACTATTTGACATGTCCTATCCAAGGGCAAGCTGCGTATGGGAAGTAAAAAGCGGGTATATCGATTGTTATTAGAGACCACCTGGGGGTTCCCTTGTATGTCTTAGCTTCTTGGCTCCTTGGTTGTTCCTTCCCGTATTGTGTCCGGCAATCGTACTGCCGGAAAGGGCTTCTAGAGAGTAAGGTCCTGAAAGAGGAAAAATGATAAAGGTATGCAGCCCCTAGTGCGGTTAAGCCGCATTGTGGGACGCGCCCTGATCGTGCCCCCTCCTATGACCATGGTATTTTCAGTGCGTAATTATGTACGCGCGGCACAGATTTCGTCGCTTGACTGGGGCTCGGACGGGGGCCGAATTGCTAGGCGAGCTCTGAACGTGCCAGGCGATCCTGGTGCAGTTTACTCCAGACTCGCTTGACGTTGTCCGGGGGTTGTATCACCGAATTGGTGGTTTGCCTTAAAAGGTTGTTTTGTGCTTCTGCTGCGAGGGCCGCTGTGTGCTCTTCCGTGAGGAGCGAGTGTTCTGTGTTTCCATTGACTGTTATGACCCCCCTAGGTCCTAGCATCTTCAGCTTGAGGTATGCGTAATGCGGTACCGCATTGAATTTTGCAAATGCGGTTCGCCCGAGTAGGGCGTGATAGCCACTGCGGAACGGGTCGATATCGAAGATTAACTCCTCACTTTGGAAGTTGTCCGAAGATTCGAAGACCACTTCCAGTGTGATTGAGCCCGTGCAATGGGCCTTTACACCTGGGATGACGCCCTTAAAGGTGGTTTTGGTGGGTTTGATCCTCGAGGGATCTTTACCCATTTTGCGCATTGTATCCTGATAGAGCAGGTTCAGGATGCTGCCGCCGTCCATAAGGACTCGAGTGAGGTGAAATCCATCAATGATGGGGTCTAGGACCAGTGCGGCAGATCCGCCATGATGGATACTAGTGGGGTGGTCCCTGTGATCGAAGGTGATCGGACAAGCGGACCATGGGTTGAACTTTGGGGCGACGGGCTCCATCGCATAGACGTCCCTTAGTGCACGCTTCCGTTCCCTCTTGGGAATATGGGTTGCGTATATCATGTTCACCGTCTTCACTTGTGGGGGGGGACCTCTTCTGTCCTCCCGTGTTCGGCGGCCGGGGCTCCTCCTCGTTATCACTATCTAGCCCCTTGTCCTTGTTTTCGGCATTCAACTTCCCGGCCTGCTTGAACACCCAACATTCTCTGTTGGTGTGATTGGATGGCTTATCAGGGGTGCCGTGTATTTGACACGAGCGATCGAGTATGCGATCCAAACTGGACGGGCCCGGAGTACTTCTTTTGAATAGCTTTTTCCGCTGACCGGATCTAGAGCCTCTGAATCCGGCATTAACTGCCGTATCATCGGCGTTATCGCCGTTGTTGCGGCGCTTTTGTCTGTTACGACATGGTCTGCCATTGGCATCTTTGGTATCCAAAGTGCCCGGATTCCTTTATGTGTTGTTGCTGCGCGCCAGCCAGCTATCCTCGCCCGTCCAAAAGCGGGTCATGAGTGTCGTGAGGACTGCCATAGACTTCGGCTTCTCTTGGCCGATGTGCCGGGCGAGCCACTCGTCACGAATGTTATGCTTGAATGCCGCTAAGGCCTCTGCATCCGGACAGTCGACAATTTGGTTTTTCTTAGTTAGGAACCGTGTCCAGAATTGTCCGGCCGATTCCCCTGGCTGCTGAGTTATATGGCTCAAGTCATCAACATGCGGTGGTCGCACATAAGTGCCCTGGAAGATGTCAAGGAATCCGTCTTCAAAATCCTCCCAACTGCCGATGGAGTCTGCTGGCAAGCTATTCAGCCAATGCCGAGCTGGTCCTTTGAGTTTTAGTGGGAGGTTCCTGATGGCATGCAGATCATCACCACGGGCCATGTGGATGTGGAGGAGGAAATCCTCAATCCATACAGCAAGATCTATTGTACCATCATATGATTCTATATTTACGGGTTTAAAACCTTCCAGGAATTCGTGATCGATAACTTCAACAGTGAAGCATAGGGGGTGTGCGGCGCCTCTTTGCCGGGCTATATTACGACGCAGTTCATATGAGTCTAGTCTGTTGTGTTCGGCCTGGCCGGATTTACTTTTAGTGTATCCGGCACGACGGTCATTGTCGCGTGTTGGCGCGCGCCCCCGTGACCCGTATATCTACCTTGCATGTTTTGCCCTGCTGTCCAATACGTCTCGCAGGTCCCGTGTGTTGCCCCGGGCCTTGGTATTTTTGTTTGAGTGGCGGCGGGGTGCAGGATGAACCTCAGGCTGAAATACCTCTCTGGCTCGGCCATGAGGTGGCCGGTCAGCCGCATCATACACTAGTGATGTAGGTTTCAATGCTTCCTCCTCAAGTTGAGGTAGCAACCTGTGCTTTGGGAAACTCCTGGAGGGGCGCTCGAGTTCGTATTCCTCGGCCGCAAGGACTTCGGTCCATCTGTCTGCTTGCAGATCTTGATCAGCTTGAAGCTATTGTTGCTTTTTCTTCAAGTTATTTGTGGTGGCCATAAGCGTGCGCTTGAAGCGCTCCTGCTCGATGGGATCCTCAGGCACGATAAATTCTTCGTCACCGAGGCTCACCTCGTCTTCGGGGAGAGGCATGTAGTTGTCCTCCTCCGATTCTCCATATGCTGCCTACTCTAGAGGGCTAGCTTGTTCGCTCTCCTGCTCTAAATCGAGCTGGAGGTGATTGTTGTCGTCTTCGGCGCTATCCGGAGTGTTATTATCTCTTGTGTCGGTATCACTACTTTTGCTATGGCGGGACTTAGAGCGGCGCCGCTGACGTCGGCGCTTGGGTTGCTTCTTGGAAGGGTCGTCCCCCGCTGTCTCGTTGACATTGTTTTCTTTGGGGGTGTCCACCATGTATATATCATCTGATGAGGTGGCGGTCTAGTGCCCTGTGGGCGGTGGTTCCTGTTCGTCTCCTGCGTCGTCGTCAATACCGTCGATGTCTTCGGAGTCGAAGTCGAGCATGTCAGTTAAATTGTCGATAGTGGCTACTAAGTGGGTGGTGGGTGGGGAGCGAATTTCTTCGTCATCCGCATCTCATCCTAGCCGGACATAGTTCGGCCAAGGTTCTCCTGACAAAGAGAGGGACCTTAATGAATTTAGCACGTCGCCGAAAGGCGAGTGGTGAAATATATCCGCGGAGGTAAACTCCATGATCGGTGCCCAATCGGATTCGATGGGCACGGATGCAGGCAGTTCGGAGTCCGTGGCCGGAGACGAATCCAGTGGTTCGGCAACACGGCTCTCGTAAGGGGTGAGGTCATTATCCGGCTCCATCGCCACTAAGAGTGCGGCTTCCATGGCGGGGTTTATTCCTCCATCCTCGGATGGCGCAATTTGCTCTGGATTGAAGGACGGAGTAGTTGTAGGTGTGATCTCCCGAACACTGTCCGACGGCAGAGCTAAATCATGCTCGTCGTGATCTTACAGCGCACCCGACATGGGCTCGAATTCGTCGAAGATCAAGTCTCAGCGGATGTTGGCAGTGTAGTTTAGGTTTCCGAACCTGACCTGATGGCCAGGGGCGTAGCTCTCGATCTGCTGCAGATGGCCAAGCGAGTTGGCCCGCAGTGCGAAGCCGCCGAATACGAGGATCTGTCCGGGAAGGAAAACCTCGCCCTGGACCGCATTGTTACCGATGATCGAAGGAGCCATCAAGCCTTATGGTGATGACACAGTGGAACTCTCAATGAAAGAACCAATGTCGGTGTCAAAACCGGCGGATCTCGGGCAGGGGGTCCCGAACTGTGCGTCTAAGGAGGATGGTAGCAGGAGGCAGGGGACACGATGTTTACCCAGGTTTGGGCCCTCTCAATGGAGCTAAAACCCTATGTCCTGCTTGATTGATCTTGATGATATGAGTATTACAAGAGTTGATCTACCATGAGATCGTAGAGGCTAAACCCTAGAAGCTAGCCTATGGTATGATTGTATGTTGTCCTACGGACTAAACCCTCTGGTTTGTATTGACACCGGAGGGGGCTAGGGTTACACAAAGTCGGTTACAAGGGAGGAGATCTACATATCCGTATTGCCAAGCTTGCCTTCCATTCCAAGGAGAGTCCCATCCGGACACGGGACGAAGTCTTTAATCTTGTATCTTCATAGTCCAACAATCCGGCCAAAGGATATAGTTCGGCTGTCCGGATACCCCCTAATCCAGGACTCCCTCACGCACATCTACAGTTTCAACAACCATGTGATGACAGGTGTTGAAGACTCTGTAGGTGTGCAAGTCCTTACCATAACCGAGCATAAAACCTTAATGTGCTTTCGGCGCAAATTTAGAACTGTGATGAGGATCTCTAATCCAACATTTAGCGCCGACGACTTTGAAATAACTCACATTGGGTTTCTTGTCAGTGAGAAGTTCATATGTTGTCTTCTTGAAGAATTTGTGAAGATATACCCTGTTGATGATGTGGCACGCAGTATCAATTGCCTCAGGCCAGAAGTGAGGAGTCTTGTACTCATCCAGCATAGTGCAGGCCATCTCAACAAGAGTCCTGTTCTTGCACTCCATGACGCCATTTTGCTGAGGAGTATAAGGAGCAGATAACTCATGAGTAATACCAAGTTCATCAAGATAGTCATCAAGGCCAGTGTTCTTGAACTCAGTTCCATTATCACTTCTGATGTGCTTGATCTTCACACCAAAGTTGGTTGAAGCCCTTGAGGAAAATCGTTTGAAGACTTCCTGCACTTCAGTTTTGTAAGTGATAATATGGACCCATGTATATCGAGAATAATCATCAACAATGACAAAGCCATATAAAGATGTAGCATTGGTAAACGTGGCATAGTGAGTAGGGCCAAAGAGAACCATGTGAAGCAATTCAAATGGTCGAGTAGTAGTCATGATAGTCTTTGCTGGATGCTTGGCCTTGGTCATCTTTCCAGCTTCACAGGCTCCGCATAAGTGATCCTTGAGGAATTTGACATTTTCAATGCCAATGACATGCTTCTTCTTCGCGAGCGTGTGCAGATTCCTCATGCCAGGATGACCAAGTCATCGATGACATAGCCAGCCATCTAATGCTTTTGCAAGTAGACATGTAGCAGGTTGTGGTCCTGTAGAGAAATCAACAATATACAAATCTCCTCTCCTAAAGCCTTCGAAGACTTTGGAATTGTCAGCTTCCATGATCACAACACAACGATACTTGCCAAAGACAACAACCATATCAAGATCACAAAGCATTGAGACAGACATGAGGTTGAACCCTAAGGACTTGACAAGCATGACTTTGTCCATGTGTCGATCCTTTGAGATTGCAACCTTACCTAGACCCAATACCTTTCTTTTGCCTTTGTCAGCATAGGTGATATGCTTCAGATGTGATGGAGATAAAGCAGAGTCCATCAACAAGCTCCTGTCACCAGTCATGTGATTTTTACATCCACTATCAAGGACCCACTTAGTGGCTTTGGGTTGATCATCCTGTAGATGAATTAGTGCAACTTACGAACTCATATACTTCAGCAGTGAAGAATATGGTATCAATTTTATCAGATCAATTTCATCAAGCAATAGAATAGATAAAGCAATATAAGGACGTGAGAAATGAAAATTCATTTCTTCATGAATAGCTTGCATCCTTTCAAGCATATTCAGGTCTCCAGCAAATTCTTCAGATGATTAAGTTTGTGTGGATACCTAACCGTGCATAAGAGGTTAGTTCTTTTTCTTCACCACCCACATCTGAAGGGGTGGCAAAGAGTTCATCATTCTGCGAGCTCCATAAGAGAAGGGTGGCATAGATGCCAATCCACTTCGTTTCACATAAGAGGGGTTAGGGTAAGCATAAGAGTAAGCAGAGAAATTCTTCGAAGACTTATGAATATAATGATTTGAAGCATAATGCACATATCCATAATCCTTAGATCTTCCCTACGAAACAGACGGGTTAGCACGATGATGCTCATATGAGGACTTTGATCCATGTGAGGAGTTTGGTCCGTATGAGGACTTGGATCAATATGAAGAATTTGGTCCATACGAAGAATTTGATCTGGGGTTCCTATTCTTCACAGGTGGTGTCATGATGACATTCACCTGAAGATTTTCAAGGCATCTTTTGGGAACCCAAATTTTCTTCATAGGAGAACCGTTCCTGCAGTTAGTGCCAACATATCTAGCAAATACTTCACCGTTCTGATTTTTGAACAGTTTATAGTTGGAGTCAATTGACTCATCAGAAGAATATGAAGATTCACATGTAAAGCCAGATAAAGTAGATGGATCCACTGAAGGTCCCTTTGTAGCAACCCATGAGGTTTTGGGATACTGCTGAGGTTTCCAGTAGGTCTCATCAGCATTGAGTTTCCTCTCAAAGGCAATACCCTCTTTCCTAGGGTTCCTGTTGAAGATCTGCTTTTTAAGCACATCACAAAGAGTCTGATGCCCTTTGAGGCTTTTGTACATGCCTGTCATATACAATTCCTTCAGCCCTGCATCATTAGTGATACTAGCAATGTCCTCAGATGAGGAATTAGTGATAGCAGAGGCAGTTGAGGAATTTGCAGCAATGGAAGTATTTGAGCATTCAGGTGAAGAATTAGAAGTTTCACGTTCAATGCACTTCAAACATGGAGGAACAAATTCATCCTGAGTAGCATTGATCTATTGAGCAAGTAATGAATCATGTTCCTTCTGAAGATCTTCATAACTCACTCTTAACTGCTCAAGATCTTGCTTTCTTTGAAGAAATTCATAAGAAAGCTTCTCATGATCAGATAGCAGAGTGTTATGATGACCTTGAAGATTGTCAAACTTGGGCTGAAGTCTCTGAAGATTTTCAGTCAAGATTTTAGTGCGATCCATTTCCTCGCCCAACATATCATCGCTTTTATCTAGCATATTTTGGACCTTTTCAAGTGCCTTTTGCAGTTTCACAGCAATCTTAGCAAGTTTAGAATAGTTGGGTTTGAGGTTTTCATCAGATTCATCCTCACTAGATTTAGAGGAGGGATATTTGAGTACCTTTGAGCCTTTTGCCATGAAGCAATAGGTGGGAGCGTAGTCCTCGTCGTCGTCATCACTAGTTTTGGGGAGGTCCATTTCTTCAGAGTTGAAGGTATACTTGCTGACGAATGCAATTGCGAGGGCTAGGCTCGCCACACCAGAGTCTGACTCCTTAGATTCCTCCTCTTCCTCATTTTCCTTAGATTCTGCCTCAGAGTCCATTTCCTTGCCAATGAATGCTCGAGCCTTCCTGGAGCTACTCTTCTTGTGATATTAGGACCTTGAGGGTCTTGATGGCGAGGACTTTGAAGATTTCTTCTTCTTCTTTGAATCATCGGAACTATAATCCTTGTACTTCTTCTTCTTTGATTCCTTTTCCCACTGAGGACAACCTTGAATGTAGTGTCCAGGTTTTTTGCATTTATGGCAGAGTCTCTTCTTGTAATCATGGGATGAGGAATCTGATCTCAAGTCACCACCTCTTGAGGATTTACCAAAATGACCATGTCTTGAGAACTTTTGGAACTTCCTCACGAGCATTGCTACCTCCTGGCTTAGTTCTTTAGGGTCACCAAGGCTGCTGTTAGAATCTTCACCATCAGATTCGGATACTGCCTTGGACTTCAGAGCCCATGATCTACCATAACTTGGTCCATAGAGATCTCTCTTCTCTAGTCTCTCGAGAATATTAGCGGGATCAAGTGACTTATAGTCTCCACGTTCTTGTATCATCAATGCCAAGGTATCAAATGAGGAATCAAGCGATCTCAGCAATTTCTTCACCACCTCAAGGTCGGTGATATCAGCGGCACCAAGTCCTTGAAGCTCATTTGAGATGTCAGTGAGGTAATCAAAGGTTTGCTGAACATTTTCATTGTCGAGTCTTTTGAAGCAGTTGAACAGATTTCGAAGAACGTCAACTCGAGAGTCACGCTACGTTGAGACTCCCTCATTGACCTTGGACAGCCTGTCCCAGATAAGCTTAGCTGTCTCCAAAGCACTCACTCTGCCATACTACCCTTTTCTCAGATGGCCACATATGATATTCTTCGCTTGAGAGTCGAGTTGCTTGAATCTCTTCACATCAGCAGCGTTGATGGTGGGAGTGACAGAGGGAACACCATTCTCCACAACGTACCAGAGATCGTTATCAATTGCCTCAAGATGCATGTGCATCTTATTCTTCCAATAGGCGCAGTCCGTCCCATCGAAGGTAGGACACCCAGCAGAAACCTTGATCATACCTGCGGTCGACATAACTAAAACTCTAGGTGGTTAAACCAAAATCACACAGAACAAGGGAGTATCTTGCTCTGATACCAATTGAAAGTGCGTTATATCGACTATAGGGGGGTGAATAGGCGAATTTTATGAATGCTTCACTGAGGAATTTCAGGGTGAGGAAATTCCTGAGTGCAGAACTACTTGCAGCGGAATAAGTACTCAGAAGTAAACATAACAGTGCATGAGCATGGTCTTCATGATGAAATGAAAACAAGCACATAGTACAGAAATCGTAAACACATGATAACACAAGATAAGACAAACAGACAGAAGAAATTGAACTGAGGAAATAGAGAGAGTCTTCAGTCAAAGTATTCAAACAGATAAGAACAAGCACACAACACAGAAATGAGGAAATGGAAGGGTTGAGGAAATGGAACCAAGTAGCTTGGTGAAGACAATGATTTGGTAGACCAGTTCCAACTCCTGTGACAGTTGTACGTCTAGTTAGGGCGGCTAGGTATTTAAACCTGAGGAGACACAGTCCCGGACACCCAGTCCTGAACACGCAGCTCAGGACACTCAGTCCTCACCGTATTCCCCTTGAGCTAAGGTCACACAGACCTCGCCCAATCACTCGTGGTAAGTCTTCAGGTGACTTCCAAAATTTCACAGACTTGGTCACTCGGTGATCCACAATTTCCTCTTGGATGCTCTAGACCATGACGCCTAACCGTCTGGAAGATGCACAGTCTTCAAAGGTAACAAGCGTCGAATCCACGCAGGATCAATCTCTTTAGTGATGCTCAATCACTTTGGGTTTGTAGGTGTTTGGCTTTGGGTTTTCCTCACTTGATGATTTTCACTCAAAGTCCTCGGAGGATGGGATGCTCTCAAATGACAAGTGTCAGTTTCTCTCGAAGCAGCCAACCAGCTAGTGGTTGTAGGGGGCGGCTATTTATAGCCTAGGGAGCAGCCCGACATGATAAGACATAAATGCCCTTCAATGATATGACCGTTAGATGGGTAGATATTTTGGGACAGCTGGCGCATAGCACAGCAACGGTCATAATTTTGAGTATCAAATTCCTCAGGGCTATCATGTTCCTCACTGTGTAGGCAATCCGCACTGGCGAATTCCTAACTCCTCAGTCAGAACAAATTCCTCAGAGACCAGAAGAACTTCATCTCTGTCACTGAAGAATATGACTGAACTGTATGAGATTTCCAATGGCTTCACTCGAAGGGATTGGTAGGTGTAGGATTTGAGTTGAGCATCACATGGAAAAATTTCCTTAGTATTTCCTCGACCCCCTTTAACAGTACGGTGTTTCCTATGACTCAAGAAAGAGAAAATGAAACTACAAAAACAAAAGTCTTCACGCTCCATGTTCCTCGAATGAATACCAAGTCTTCAAGGTCACACCAATTTCTTCACTTTCAAAATCTTCAGAAAGTCTTCCGAAATCCAAAGTCTTCAGTCGAAGAACTTCATTTTTAGGGGTCGACTTTCACTATAAATATCAAACTCCTCATAGACTTATAGACCTATGTACACTCACAAACGCATCAGTCCCTTAACCTATAAGTCTTCAATACACCAAAATCACTAAGGGGCACTAGATGCACTTCCTGTTTAAGAATTCATCCGATTAACCAGTTAACTTGCCGATTAATCCCTACTCGTAGGGTCACCTAGTAGCCGATAAACCGATAAATCGTCTGATTAATTGATTAAATGGCCGATTAACTTATCGATTAGCCTATTAATCCCCTACTCGCCAGACAACCGAGCAGCTACCAGTTAACGATTTCCTCAACAATGGATGCACCTACAGGTAGGTATGGTGGCTGTTTTGAGGAAGATATAAGGAGGCTTATGTGTGATAGAGTGTATCATATCATGGGGTTTGGATGCACCGGCGAAGTTTGCACCAACTCTCGAGGTGAGAAAGGGCAATGCACGGTATCGAAGAGGCTAGCAATGATGGAAGGATGAGAGTGTGTATAATCCATGGACTCAACATTAGTCATAAAGAACTCACATACTTATTGGAAAAATCTACAAGTCATCAGAACCAAGCACTACGCATATGCTCCTAGGGGGATAGATTGGTAGGAAAAGACCATCGCTCATCCCCGACCGCCACTCTCAAGGAGGACAATCAAAGAAACACCCCATTCTTCAAATTTAATACACAACGGTTACCATACGTGCATGCTGCGGGACATGCAAACCTCAACACAAGTATTTCTCAAATTCAAAAATACTCAACTAGCATGACTCTAATATCACCATCTTCATATCTCAAAACAATCATCAAGTATCAAACTTCTCATAGTATTCAGTGCACTCTATACGAAAGTTTTTATTATTCCCATCTTGGATGCCTATCATATTAGGACTAACTTCATTACCATAGAAAATTACCATGTTGTTCTAAAAGACACTCAAAATAATATAAGTGAAGCATGAGAGGTCAATAATTTCTATAAAATAAAACCACCACCGTGCTCTAAAAAGATATAAGTGAAGCACTGGAGAAAAATTATCTAGCTCAAAAGATATAAGTGAAGCACATCAAGTATTCTAATAAATTCCGATTCATGTGTGTCTCTCCCAAAAGGTGTGTACAACAAGGATGATTTTGGTAAACTAAAAAGAAAAGACTCAAATCATACAAGATGGTCCAAGCAAAACACATATCATGTGGTGAATAAAAATATAGCCTCAAGTAAAGTTACCGATAGATGAGGATGAAAGAGGGGATGCCTTCCGGGGCATCCCCAAGCTTAGGCTTTTGGTTGTCCTTGAATTTTAACTTGGGGTGCCTTGGGCATCCCCAAGCTTAGGCTCTTTCCACTCCTTGTTCCACAATCCATCAAATCTTTACCCAAAAACTTGAAAACTTCACAACAGAAAACTCAACAGAAAATCTCATGAGCTCCGTTAGTATAAGAAAACAAACCACCACTTTAAGGTACTATAATGAACTCATTCTTTATTTATATTGGTGTTAAACCTACTGTATTCCAACTTCTCTATGGTTCATACCCCCCGATACTATCCATAGATTCATCAAAATAAGCAAACAACACACGAAAAACAGAATCTGTCAAAAACAGAACAGTCTGTAGAAATCTGTAGGTTTCGAATACTTCTATAACTCCAAAAATTCTCAAAAATAGGACGACCTAAATAATTTGTATATTGATCTACTGCAGTTGGAATTGGTATTTCATCGCTCTCTGGTAAAAAAATGAAAATTATTCTCGTGAGCGCATACTTTCTGTTTTTTCAGCAAGATCAAACAATAATCACCCAAGAAGATCCTAAAGGCTTTAGTTGGCACAAACACTAATTAAAACATAAAACCACAATCATAACAAAGGCTAGATAAATTATTTATTGCAAAATACAACCTAAAAATATTTGGTTGTCTCCCAACAAGCGCTTTTCTTTAAAGCCTCTTAGATAGGCATTGAGATTTCAATGATGCTCACACTACAAAAAAATACACTTCCGTGATGATACGTGTCTGTCACAGTAGGTCACGTTTTTTGTCATGCATGTACATCCATGACAAATTTATGATAGAATCAAGATAGTCATACATGTGCTGTCGTAGAAGTGTTCCATGACATTACCGAAATTATCATCATGGAAGTGTCCACTTCCATGACGATAAATCACGCGTCATAGAAGTGCTTTCGTCAAGGGTGACCGACATGTGGCATCCACCGTAACGGAACGCTGTTAAGCTATCGGATCGGGTTTTGGATCCGATAACCCGTTAACAGCCCCGACCAATGGGAAATTTCCACGTGTAAAATTCTTATTGGCCGGACGAAACACGTGTCAGCTCGTCAGTGGATCAGATAGGCGCCTATGATATGTCGACATGTGCCATGACCCACCACTGGCCCATTTAGCTTACAAAGCCAGCCCATTTGACTTGGTCAAAAGTTAACGGGTTGGCCCATGAAAAGTCTGTTAATGGTCTCTTCGCAAATAGCCCATTTTACGGCCAGTTAACTCATGGCCCGTTAGGCCCTAAAGGAAATCGACCCAACAACATCATGTGGGCCGTCGAATATAACACCAACGCATTTCACTTTCGGCCCATGTATGGCCCACGGCGTCTTTCGGCCCATATGAGGCCTTTGTATCTTTCGGCCCTTTACAGGCCCACAGTGACTCTAGCCCATAATGAATAGTAATTTTCTTTATACCCGTTAACGGCCCGTGATTTACATGGGCCGTTTCCAGCCCATGTTAGCTATCGGCCTATTGACGGCCCATACGTTCTTGGGCTCCTTTTCGGCCCTCGAAAACTTCCGGCCCGTTACTGGCCTGTTCCCCTAATGGGCCAAATTCGGCCCATGGCAAGAGTCGGCCCGTTATTGGCCTGTTACCCTAATGGGCCAAATTCGGCCCATGGCAAGAGTCGGCCCGTTTCTGGCCTGTTAACCCGCTGCGCCGTTTCCAGCCCGTCCTATATTCTGGCCCATTAACGACCCGTTATGCCTGTGACAGAATTAAGCCTTTGCTGTCCTACAGCCTGTTAACGGCCTATTACCGTGTTGGGCCGATACCAGTTATGCCCGATTATGGCCCATGTGGACCCCTTTATCCGACGGCCCAAGGCCCACCGATTACAGGCCCATTTATCGACGGCTCGTAGGAGACCCATAGATCCTACGACCCGTATATGGCCCATGGTAGTTGCGGCCACTAACAAACCAGGGAAAAAGAAGACTAGGAAATAAATAAGGCCGAAACTAACGCTAGGCTATTAAGGCGATTGCACAGATTACATCCACTCGGCATCAAAGATCACCACTAGTGCAAATATAGGGAACACCCTACACTATACAAAACTGGCTTGCTATTTTCTTCAGCCGGTGGCTGCATGTTAAGAATAAATTTTGTATCGCACCAAAACAAATTACAACTATATAACAAAAGGAAAGTTGGCATAAAACTTAACAGTCTAGCAGATAAATGCACCACCAGAAGTTCAGAAGCTCAGTTCATTTGACATGACTGTTGCGTTTTCATGATGTATTGTCCGATGGAGCACCATAACCCTCGCCTTCATTTCCCCTAGGCTCCTGAACAACATAGCAAATGTCTGATAGTTTGGTTTCAAAACCATGCATATCTTGACGACATTGAGCAATGTTTCTCCTTGTTTCACAAAGGGTCTCTGTTAGGGAATGGACTTGTGTCTGGAGCGCAGATACAACATTGCTTTGAGCTTGCATATCTTGATCATGAGGCAATTTGGACGATATTGCCTTAACAAACAACCCAGTATTACGAAGGAACGTGCTTTTGGCACTGTTAGTGGACAGGTACTGACCCACTGCAACAAGAGCTGACATTGCGGTTATAGTTGGCTCGCCACCTTCAGAAGGTGGCGGTTCCACCATTTTTTTCCATGGCTCGCTGAAATGTTGAGGTTTTACATTAGTAGTACCATAACAGAAGATATTAAGGAGGCAGCAAAACCAAACAAAATAGTTTTGGTCTATATACAGAACTTATTCTGGTGAACCCATGTAAAATATTAGTTGTATTTTATTGCAAAGTACATAATAAAACCAGGTTCCAAACATATGACCATGTACCATCGCTAATGTATTGTCTATTTCTTCACATTGTATTGAGGGCTAAGGATAAAGAGACGAAGTTTATAATACGGTAAGCATAGTACGACATCATTCATATCACAAAACAACTGAGAACAGACAAACAGGCAATTGTAATGTTGTGTGGGCAAGTCCAGCACGGAACTAGATTACGGGTCAAGATCAAAGGAACATCACTCCTCTCTTTTAAACCTTATAAGGTGCAATGATACGATAAGACAATTGTGTATAAAATTGAAAAGAGTAATAGACATTGGCTGCAAACCATGCAATTAAAGGCACAAGTCAGAGTAAGTAGTAGTTAAAAGGCATGAGGATTAAGGACTTACAACTGCGGCTTTGACTGGTGTAGTCATGCCCTTCTTCTTGCTGGTGTGACAGTCCTTGAAGATTTCCACAGCATTTGGTTTAGGTACCTTTTGGTCCTTGTGGGCTTTCCTCTGCATTTCGAACAAGTAAATATAGATCTGATAATATGGTACAGCAAAAAGAGTGAAACAGTAGCTAATTACAAGAGCCTCGTAGTGTGCAATATAGCTACGAGATCCTGTCGTTTGTTGGAATTTCACTTTCTTACGGTTGGCCTTGTTCTTTGAACAGTTCACCTACAAGAAGATAGATTTGTGTGGCACATGCGTAAATAGGACTTCAACATGTGATCTGATCACATATATATAATGTACTTGATACTTCGGATCAGACCAGTGTTTAACAAGGCCCCTCCAGTCTTCATCCGATATATTTTCCACTGGAGATGTTTGGGAAAGTTCACTGTTAGCCTTGCCTTCAAAGTGAGTTTTCCTCAAGTTATACCGATACTATCGCAGAGCAGACTTGAAAACATGGGTGCAAGCTTGTCTGGTTGCATCATCTTGGCTATCCAACTTGAACCTCATCTATTGAAAATTATGGGAGTCTCATTATCAGCAACCTAGAAAGTATGGGACAGAGCAAGACGATATTACTAGTTTCCATGCATAACCATACTTACAGATAAATGGTCGAGGAAGGTGTTGAATTGGGTTTCGTCTTTGTCATTCCTATACAGAATCCATGTTGGGAGGATACGTACATGACACCTAACGGCAACCGCTGCCTCTGATACTAACTTGGCTGACTCTGTAGCATCACGTGGCCTTTTTAAACCTGCTTCAAAACGGATCTCCATTCTTCCTCCTCTAGATTTAGTTAACCTATCGAGCATTATCCATGATATTTGTTTCCTCTTGTGCCTAGGTGCTAGTCCAACAACGAACATAGGAAGTGTTAGTGTACATCAAACTATGAGACTACATATAAAGAAGCATGCAATTGTAACTTGACTCCAGCAACTACCTTCTTGCTGTTGAAGCTCACAAGGTTCATATGATATTGCCAACTCGTCTTGTGTCAAGAGTTCTTGGGAAGTACTGTTAGGTGGCAAGGGAGCTTGGGAACATGCTGCTAGCTCAGTTGACGCATGAGTAAGTCGTGCAGCTGGTAGTACTGTGGTAGGTGTTGCAAGAACTAGGGTTGTCTCTGCTTGTTTGGTGGCAGCTATTTGTTTCTTTTTGGCTTTTTTTGCAACTCGTGTAGCATGGGATGCCGTGTTTGTAGAATTTTCCACTGGACTTTGACCTTCTATTGCACCATCAGTACCAGCAGAATCTGCAGGATTCATCCGCTTCTCATTCCCTTCCATTATGTGTTTCTTCCTCTTTCTCTGTGCCATGTCAAGTCAAGCCGACAAGAAAAACGAATAACAATTTAGTTCTTCAAAACAAATTGATGTGTGATACAGACAAACTGAACTTTGATGTTAGACAACCACATGATAGGAGGATGTATTATGTATGAAAAACAGGACGGAAGAGATAAACAGAACTATGATGTGTAAACTAAGAAGAAGACATTTCACCAAATTAGAAGCAATGCAATGGAAGGTAGACACCATATGAAAGATGCTACAAATATCGCTCTGCCAAGTTAACAGTGTCTCATCATAAATGGCGTTTAAACAAATGTGAAGCAGTACAAGAAATAAATCATATGCAAGATGCAAACAACATCACACTACCATGTTAGAGGTCTCTCGTCATTAGTGCCATTGCATATTCACAGCTTATGATGTGTAAACTAAGGAGAAGGCATTTCAACAAATTAGAAGCAATGAAAGCTAGACACCATATGAAAGATGCAACGAATATCACTCTACCAAGTTAAAACTGTCTCGTCATAAGTGCCATTTCAACAACACTAGTAGAAAAAGGGTCAAATGTGAAGCACATTAGTGCCGGTTTGAATTTGAGCCGGCACTAATGTGTGCATTAGTGTCGGTTCCAATGGCTAGCCGGCCGCTCTCATTAGTATCGGTTCGTGGCGAACCTTTAGCACCGGTTCGTGCCACGAATTGGTACTAAAGTGAGTGGTGGCAGGATGTTGTCAGTCCGGGGCCCCTCCAGCACCTTTAGTACTGGGTCGTATCATGAACCGGTACTAAAGGTCGTCCTACATAGACCCTTCGTCCACCCGAGCTCGCTTTGTTCTTCCCCTTTCCCCTCTCCTCTCTATTATTTTCCCTCTTTCTCTCAAGCTCATCACACATTTTGCCCAAAATTTGTCAAGATTTGAAGGCCCCCATCCATTCAAATGATCACAAAGGTTAGCAACTTTGTCCTTTCATCTCTCATTGCTAGATTAGCTCGTGCAATGCTTTATATAGTGATTGATTTTTTGAGTTTAGTAATTTGGGAGGAGTTATATATATGTGCTAGTATTTGATTTATATGCAATTTGAGGTCAAAAATAACACTTAGTTCGCATATGTAGGTGTGGTTTACTTAGTACCTTCAAAATCTCCGTCGTAACCACCGTCGATCACTCACAACGTCCCGTCGCCGGCACCACCTTGTGGTGAGCCTCTTGTTCATGAAGTTTTATATAAAAAATTGATGTTTGTGTGATTTGGATATATAGTTACTCGTATAATTATCTTACCCATACGTTGTTTGTTATACATAGTGCCATGGTTTTGATATCCGTCCCCGTCGGCCCTCGTCCGGGTTATGATTCGGATGTGGTATATTCTCTTTTAAAACTATTCATTGCATTTCGTGTTTATGACAAATTATGCCCATCAAGTTTACATAGATATTTGTATGTAGGAGGTAGTTGAACCGGAAATTCCAACCGACCCTATTGTCGAGAGGTTAAATTTAGTTGAAAGAGAAAACGAGGATTTGAAGGAAAAATTGAAAAGAATTGAGGGGGAGAAGATGGAATTGGAGTTGCATGTTGTCGATGTCGTCGATGATCACAAGATTGAGATGGAGAGAATTCGCTTGAAGATTAGAAAGATTAGAAAATATGCCATTCATAGTGAGGCTTGGTATCATTATGCTGTTGGATCAATTGTTACCTTAGTTGCGATCTTGATCGCATTTGTTGTTGCATTTAAATTCTTTAGCTAGAGAGTTATTTGTTTGTTGCATTTAAGTGTTGTATGATCTTTATGTATGAACTTTATGTATTGTATTAATTTGGTGTTTTCGATGCTGTGTATTGAAGATGAGCCGACAATGGATGTACGATGACCGATGCTCTCCCGAGTTCATTAATGGCGTGCGTACTTTTCTGCTTGCGGCTGAGGCAAACAAGCGGGTGGATGGTTTTATGCCTTGTCCATGTGCTAGCTGTAAGAATGGTCACAATTACTCTACGTCAAGAACCATTCACGTCCACCTGTTTGAGTCCGGTTTCATGCCCCACATAATGTTTGGACCAAGCATGGAAAAAGAGGGGTTATGATGGAAGACAATGAACAAGAAGAGGACGACGACAGCTATCCTAGCCATGGGTTCCCTGAATACGATGATACAACAATGAGGGAAGAAGCTGAGCCGGCAATGCGGCAAGAAGCTGAAGAAGAGGCATCGGATGAGCCCGTTGATGATCTAGGTCGGTCCATTGCCGATGCAAAGAGAAACTGCGCAAGTGATTTGGAGAAGAAGAAGTTGCAGCGCATGTTAGAGGATCACAAAAAATTGTTGTACCCGAATTGCGTAGGTGACAAGAAAAAGCTGGGCACCACACTGGAATTGCTACAATGGAAGGCAGAGAATGGTGTATCTGACAAGGGATTTGGAAAGTTGCTGGTAATGATAAAGAATATGCTTCCAAAGGACAGCGAATTGCCCGAGAGTACGTACGAAGCAAAGAAGGCTGTCTGCCCTCTAGGGTTAGAGGTGCAGAAGATACATGCATGCCCTAATGATTGCATCCTCTACCGCGGTGAGTACGAGGATTTGAACGCTTGCCCACTATGCGGTGCATTGCGCTATAAGATCAACCGCGATGACCCTGGTGATGTCGAGGGCGAGTGCCCCAGGAAGAAGATTCCTGCCAAGGTGATGTGGTATGCTCCTATAATACCACGGTTGAAACGTTTGTTCCAAAACAAGGAGCATGCCAAGGCGATGCGATGGCACAGAGAAGACCGTAAGAAAGACGGAAATTTGAGAGTACCCGCTGACGGGTCGCAGTGGAGAAAAATCGAAAAAAAAGTACGGGAATGAGTTTGCAGATGATGCAAGGAACGTATGGTTTGGTCTAAGCGCAGATGGCATTAATCCTTTTGGGGAGCAGAGCAGCAACCATAGCACCTGGCCTGTGAATCTATGTTTGTATAACCTTCCTCCTTGGTTGTGCATGAAGTGGAAGTTCATTATGATGACAGTGCTCATCCAAGGCCCTAAGCAACCCGGCAACGACATTGATGTGTACCTAAGACCATTAGTTGAAGAACTCTTACAACTGTGGAATGGAACAGGTGTACGTGCGTGGGATGAGCACATGGGGGAAGAATTTGACCTAAAGGCGTTGCTGTTCGTGACCATCAATGATTGGTCTGCTCTCAATAACCTTTCAGGACAGACAAACAAGGGATACCGTGCATGCACGCACTGTTTGGACGATACCGACAGTATATATTTGGCTAATTGTAAGAAGAATGTGTACCTAGGACATCGTCGATTTCTTCCGAGCAAGCATCCCGTAAGAAAGAAAGGCAATAATTTCCAAGGTGAGGCGGATCACCGGACGAAGCCTCGCCACCGTACTGGTGTTGACGTACATGATATGGTCAAGGATTTGAAGGTGATCTTTGGAAAGGGTCCTGGTGGACAACCTGTTCTGAATGACGCTGACGGACGCACACCCATGTGGAAGAAGAAATCTATATTTTGGGACCTGCCCTATTGGAAATACCTAGAGGTCCGCTTCGCAATCGACGTGATGCACGTGATGAAGAATCTTTGTGTGACCCTGCTTGGCTTCTTGGGCGTGTATGGGAAGACAAAAGATACACCCGAGGCACGGGAGGACCAGCAACGTATGCGCAGAAAAGACAGCATACATCAGGGTCATGCAAGCTACGCTCTTACCAAAGAAGAGAAGGAAATCTTCTTTGAATGCTTGCTTAGTATTAAGGTATCGTCTGGCTTCTCGTCGAATATAAAGGGAATAATAAACTTGGCAGAGAAAAAGTTCCAGAAACTAAAGTCTCATGACTGCCACGTGATTATGACGCAACTGCTTCTAGTTGCATTGAGGGGGCTTCTACCGGAAACGTTCGATTAGCCATTATGAAGCTATGTGCATTCCTCAATGCAATCTCTCAGAAGGTAATCGATCCAGAAATCATACCAAGGTTAGAGAATGATTTGATGCAATGTCTTGTCAGTTTTGAGTTGGTGTTCCCACCATCCTTCTTCAATATCATGACGCACGTCCTAGTTCACCTATGTGAAGAGATTAACATTTTGGGTCCTGTATTTCTACACAATATGTTCCCCTTTGAGAGGTTCATGGGAGTCTTAAAGAAATATGTTCATAACCGTGCTAGGCCAGAAGGAAGCATCTCCAAGGGCCATGAAAATGAGGAGGTCATTGAGTTTTGTATTGACTTTATTCCTGACCTTAAGCCGATTGGTGTTCCTGAATCGCGGCATAAGGGCAGAATGGATGGAAAAGGCACGCTAGGAGGGGAACAAATAATATGTATGGACGGACATTCTCTCACTGAAGCACACTACACAGTTTTACAGAATTCCACCTTGGTGCCTCCGTATATGGATGAACACAAGAATTTGCTACGCTCAAAACACCTGGAGCGGTCTGATCACTGGATTACACGTGAACAAATCAGGAGTTTCGCCAACTGGTTGCAGACACGTACCATGCATGATGCCTCTATTAAAGATGACATGTACTTGTTGTCCCAGTTACCATCTTCGAATATAATGACTTTCAAAGGGTACGAGATAAATGGTAATACATTTTACACGATCGTCCAAGATAAGAAGAGCACCAACCAAAACAGTGGTGTCCGCTTTGATGCAGAAACCAAGACGGGAAAGGAAACATATATGGTTATATACAGGACATATGGGAACTTGACCATCGACGTGGTTTGAAGGTCCATTTGTTTCGGTGCAAATGGGTCAATATGACACGAGGCGGGGTAAGGGAAGACCCGTAGTATGGAATGACAACAATGGATCTCAACAATCTTGCATATGAAGACGAACCATTCGTCCTAGCCAATGATGTGGCACAAGTTTTCTATGTGAAGGACATGTCTACCAAGCCGAGAAAAAGAAAAGATAAGGAAGCGAATGCATCGTACGATGAGCCAAAGCGGCACATAGTTCTTTCTAGGAAGAGAAACATCGTGGGAGTGGATGACAAGACAGACATGTCAGGAGATTATGAAAAGTTTGATGAAATTGCTCCATTCACAGTGAATATTGACCCGAGCATCCAGTTAAATAATGAAGATTTTCCATGGCTACGGCGCAAAGGGGCACACGCAAAGAAAAAGTTTCACACCCAAAGATCTAGGATGTGATCGGCTTCACTATCATCACTTTCTTCTGTGTTTCACACCCAGGAGGGAATCTCTGTAATAGTTAGGGTAGCTAGTTATGTGTTTTGGCATTTGAAACGCGAAGAAATTTTATGTGCAAGCAAATTCTTTCATGCATTTACTGATTTTTTCAGCTAAATGACCCTGAAATTGAAAAGCATTTCAAATGAACTCAGAAAAGGTTGAAAGTTGGCATGGTATCATAATTTCACCCACATAGCATGTGCAAAAAAGTAGAGAGGGTTACCGCAAAAACTGGATGCACTTCGTGTACAAAATGGACAATCTCTTTCGAAGTATCAGGGTTTCGGACAAAAACTCATCCGTTACAAAGGCATTTCATATTTAAATAACCTAAGCATCACCAAATTGAATATAATGATAAAACACACTAATATTAAACATAACAAAAAAGAATCACTGAAAAATCTATTTTCAAAGTTAAGTTATTCACAAACTAGTGATTCACACAAATTTCAAATAATTCAAAATTTAAATTATTTAAATTTGTAAACTACCGGTACTAACAGAAAGTTTGTAATTTTCTCTACTTCTATAAAAAGCACAATCGGTGATGATGGTTTACCTGCCATCTAGCAATTTCGGCCGTCCGATCGAAATCTAACGCATCGAAAGCGATCTTGGCACTTTAGCAAAAAGACGCCCGTCAGTCTTCTTCTTCCAGACCGATCTAGATCCATCCACATCCACCTCCCTCCAGCCAGCCAAATCTGGCGCGATGGCTGTTGCCGCCGCCGGCGCCGTCTGCCCCCAATACCTCGCATGCCTCCTCTCCAAACGCAGGAACCACCACCACCACAATCTCCCCTCCACCGCCTCCTTTCCCATCTCCGATGCTGCCAACCATCACAAATACGGTGCCAACGTCGTCGGTTCCTCAACGCCTCCCATGCCTCCTCCTCACCGTCTCCTCCAGTCCCCTCCCCCATCTCCTCTGATGCCACCCGCTACAAGTGCGTCGACGGCTGCGCGCTGCTAATCCACGGCGGCGGTGCCGTCAAATACTACCGATTCCCCTAGCCGTCGGCCAACCCTGCCACCCCGGCGAGCTCCAACCCCCACCATCCCGATCTCCGTCGTCGACTGCGAATGTAGTGGCGCCGACAGCGTCCTTGCTGGCGCCATGTCCGACTTTGCATTGTCCCGTCCTAGCTCATGTGCTCGTCAGCAAGTGAAGCGGCCGGAGATTTGGGCCAACATTGACGACCGAGACAGGGCCATGCCGAGCTGCGAACCAGCAGCGAGGAGGCTCCTCCGGCGCTCGCGGCAATGTCGGCATACACGACGCGGGGCGAGCGACGTCGCGGGCCGCGAGCCGTGAGCGGCGTACACGGTGAGTCGGCTCCCCTGGCACTCGAGACAACGGCAGCGTACACAGCGGTTGGTGGTGCTCACTATCACTGCCGACCTGCAGCGTGTCATCGGAAGCTAGCACCACCGCGTTCGCTCGCGTGCACCATCGGCGGCGTCGACGCGTGCGTCCAGGAGACCAAAAGTCCCCGCCGCGTGAGCTGCAAGTGGATAGCAGGAGCGAGAGCTGCAGGCTGGTGTTCTGCGGCGTCAAGATGGGGAGCATACACGATGGCGCGAACGGTGCCCAGCATACTCGTGCTGCGCGTTCACTTGCCCATAAATATAGACATTCAGATTTACTCAAATTGAGATAGACAATTAGACATTAGCTGCTACTTGTGCACTCGCCCATATTTCAAATTGAGATGGACATTCAGTGTACCGTATCTTGACATTCAGATCTCAATTTGTTCAGATACACATTAGCGTGGCAAGTGCAGATTATCTTGGGCCCGAAAGATTGATATTCAGAAGTCGATTTGTTCAGTTTATCTGAACTATGGCAAGTTGTTTTGGTCGACAGCAGTCACTGTAGTTCTTTGGTTTGTGTTGTGTGCAATTCGGCTGCAGGAAAGGTCGGGACTTGGCGCACACCATAGACATGGTCGTCGGCATCATGGACTCAGCGCGCGGTCGGACGAGGGTGGTCGGCGTCGTCATGGACTCTGAGCGCGCGGTCGGACGAGGGTGGTCTGCGGTAGAAGCTCCGGGCCGTGCTTGGGGTGACGACTATGGTGGGCGGAGGAGAACTAACGTTTTTGGTGCCCTATTATAGAGCAGCTGTTGGACGTGCGCGTGCCCAAGAAAATCAGTTTTGATGCGGAAATCCATTGGTACTCCCGGGAGTGCGTGCTCCTGCATGCGAAAAATATATTTCAAAGTGTGGAAAAATTCCAAACAAAAATTTGGCGGATACATCTCGACATTATATGTGTGCGCGACAAGTTTTGCAGAAAACTGACTTTTTTTGTGGCTTGTGTAAAAAAGACAAAAGGATGTCTTGTGAAAAGATTTTTTAACACCAGACAAAATGATGTACAATAGCGAGCAGTACGCGCCAAGTTTTTGTTTGGAATTTTTTGACATTTCAAAATATGTTTAAAACACATTTAAAAAAGCAGGAGCGCGTGCTCCCATGTGCCAAAACGCCACTCTCATTTTCATCCCTAATTTTGTCATACCAATAAGTTTGTTCCTGCATGTTTGAATCATGATTTGGATTCTCCTACAGACTTGATTCTTTTTATCATACAAATAAGTTCGTTACTTTGTTTTATGGGTATAATAATATTCCTGATGCCCAAGATTGTACTTTTCTCCTTCATATTCAAGTTACTCAAAAATAAATATCATGGCCCTGGATTTGGTTGCAGTAGAAGCATAACTGATTCATCTCTGCCTATACCCAACTTTGGCTGTCTACGCCAATCACCTTGATTCACATATACTAGCCTGAGTTGTGAAATCTTTGTCTCCTTTGGACAAATAGCCTAGAAATTCTCAAAATAAAAGCCCTTGATCATGTGGAACCTTACTTCAAAAACCATGGATGTGATCTAATATAAGCCTTCTTCAGCGCGCCGTCATCCTCTCCTCCTCTACCCGACATCGATGGCATTTCGGTGTTGAGGAGAAAGTATTTCATCGCATATGTGGATGTTGCTTGATTCCTTGGGTTCTAGATCTCCTTGGGGAAAAGTAGGTGAAGGCCTTTGCAAAGATGTAGATTAATCAGGCAAGATAATCCATGGGGTTCTAGATCTAGATATGCTTTAGCAAAACTGTTTGCTTATTCTTCGGTTTATTTTGATCCTAGGCATTAGAAGGATTTCCTTTTCGCCGTTGCCCTGCTCTGCTAGGGGTTAGAAGCATTTACTTTTAGGTTGGCATGGTCTGCTCTGCACCATTTAAAATCCTAATAAGTGTATGCATGTAGCTAGCTTTCACATGCTTCTCTTTGGCAAATGTAGCAACAATACATCATGTACTCTTATGTCCTGGAATATAAATACAAGAAGAAACTCAGGCAAACCCTACTGAATTAATGTCAGTGACCCATGTTCATCTAATTGGTTTGCACTCTTCTGTACGGGCATTGTTTAGCTTGGACGAAAGGATTTATCATTTGGAAACATTATGTTTGACTTTGCTCGTTGTATACCTATCAACAATATAACATCACTTGATCAATGTCTCATACTTTTTTTTACAGTTTTGTAGCAACATAGACTCCTCACTATAAACAATGTTTCACCTGATCTCTGATCTTTGTGCTTCCGTAGCGTAGCACGAGCATCTTACTAGTTTGTACCTAAAGCAAAAATATTCACAAAGAAACTCTAAATATAGCAAAAAACAACTCAAAAATAAATAAAACAAAAATAAATAAAACAAAAATAAATAAAACAAAAATAAATAAAGCAAAAAATAAGAAGAAAAAAATCCCACCTACTGGGCCACAGCGGCCTGCATACGACTAGAAACCCAAATTCTAGTTGGGCCAGCATGCAGGCCCGCTAGCCAAGTAGGCCCAACAGGGCATCGCAGCAGAGGTAGGCCCAGAAGGCTTGCTTAAGAGAGGAGCTCGAGATAGCAGCGACGGCAGGGCTTATAAGCAGGTGCGAGTGCCCCTCGGCTAGCGAGGTGGGACTAAACTTCTGTGCCCCTCGCCTGGCAGCGCACACCCTTTATTACCGGTTGGAGCCACGACCCGGTACTAAAGGGGGTACGGTTCCCGCCGCTTCGCCTAGCCAAAACAGACCTTTAGTACCGGTTGGTGGCTCCAACCAGTTCTAATTAAAGGTGGGTTCTATATAAGAAAACACTTCAAAAATTTTGTCAGTTTCTCATCTCTCCCTCTGCTTCTTTCTCCTCTGCCCCATCGCCACCGCCCCTCGTCGCCGTCCCCGTCGCTGTCCGTCGCCGTCCCCGTCCCCGTTCCCGTCGCCGCGCCATGCCCCGTCACCGCGCCCCGCCCCGTCCTCCAGTCGTCGCCGCCTGTCCCGTCCCCGTCCCCGTCGTCGCCGCCCCGTCCCCGTCACCGTCTCCGTCTCCATCCCCGTCCCCGTCGCCGCCCCCCGTCGTCGCGCCTCGCCGGTGAGCTCCTGCCCCGGCCGCCAACCACACACACACACACATTGTTATAGAATTGTTAGCAATCTTTCTATTTTTTAGTTATAGAATTATTGGAAATGTTAGTTTTAGTTATAGAAATGTTAGTTATATAGAAATGTTAGTTATATAGAAATATTAGAAATGTTAGTTATATAGAAATGTTAGTTATATTAGAAATGTTAGTTATATAGAAATGTTAGTTATATAGAAATGTTTTTTAGTTATAGAAATATTAGAAATGTTAGTTTTAGTTATAGAAATATTAGAAATGTTAGTTTTAGTTATAAAATTTAGAATTTGCATATATGAAATCACAATCCATCATTTAAAAAAATGTTACTTTACTTTTGTGGCATATAGTATTTGTTGTCGACGACGCCCGGCCCGCATCCTCGCCGTCGACCCGTTCGCGATGACGTCCTGCTTCAGAGGACCCATGTCTGGGACTGGGCTCCGCCGGGCTAGCATTGGGAGGTGCTACCTTCACGGGTGCGACGCTTGGTGAGGAACCCGGCCCGGGTCCCGTCGTCGACCCTCATCTCCTTTGGTGGCGTTCGCGTGGGCCACTTTCGGTGCGGAGGGAGCCGGCCCCGCCGGAGGTGGTACGTCACCGTGTCAGGGAGGAGGACGAGCACGTCCATCTCTACATGGCTGCTATGGACGTCAGGTTCTCCAATACCTGGCAGGTTCTTTGGGGAGATCTCCCGAGCTATGATCCAGTGATGGTTCCTTCACTTTGGTTGTCCACCGCCTAGATTACTCTCTAGTATTCGATCTTTATTAGCTAGCTAGCTAGTGATGTATTCGATATATAATATTTGAGATGATTTATTCGAGATTATATATATTATTCGAGACGATGTATTCGAGACGAAGTATTCGAGATTATATTCGATGATGCTTATTATGTACTATGATTGATTCAGTTTTTCCTTATTAATTGATTGCATCCATGCATTGTAATTTGAATATATTTCTTTTGGATTAGTTAAACAAAACCTATGGCAGACAATACCGACAGAGAGGGAGAAGAGGCCCTGTTCAATATCATACACAATCCTCGCGGGCCAGATGATGATCAGAATGAAGAAGATTATGACGGCTCCGAATATCTAAACAACACCGGGGAGGGTGATATGATATTCGATTGCGACGACCGAATTGATGAAGTCATGAACTATGAACATGACAAAGAAAATGTTGATCTTGAAACAACAAAGACGGTGAGGTATATATATTTATATAAGCAGGCATCTGGTGATCATCACATGTTATAAATGACTTGAAGATATATTAACGAATCGATCTTTCTTCTTTCAGCCATCCGGATCGAGCAAATCTTCAGGCAACAGGAAACGAGGCCCGAACAAAAAGTTGAAGGAGGGCGTAAAGTACAATATTGAGGCCATCAAACCTAATGGTGAACCATTAGCGCCTAAGAAGATTGCGGACAAGTTCATTCGTCAGCGCGGAGTTCTTGTGAAGGACCAACTCCCGATCTCCCTTCAAGAATGGAGAGAGCCAGCAAAGCCACGTCCAGGAGTTACTTTTGTCGATGACAGACAAAAACTTCTGCTTTGGGAAACGCTCATGGAACATTTCACCCTACCAGATCATTTCACAGATGCAGATGTGGAGAAAGTCAAGGACGCTGCTCTTAGGAAGATGGCGGTTGCATTCAAAAACCACAAGAATCGTGAATGGGCCAAGTACGTCAAGGGAGGAAGGAAGACTCCAGTATTCGAGGGAACACTAGAGAAGCAAAGTGCTCATTGGGACGATTTCGTGAAATTCAAGGATTCAGAATTATCTAAGGAACGGTCGAGAATAAACAAGGCCAATGCCGCAAAAAAAGATAAGTTCCATAAGCTGGGGCCAGGTGGCTATGCGGTGGGAATGCCTAAGTGGGATAAGTCTGAGAAAGAGATGGAGGATGCAGGTGTCACTCCAGAAACATTGAGCTGGCCCCCCAGGTGCAGGACTTGGTTCTATGCGCATGGGGGGGAGTAGGACCCGAAGACAGGCAAAGTTTCGAAGAAGGCATGTCTAGACGGAGCCAAATATAAGCTACTTGTTGCAATAGAAGAGGCTCGATCGGGGGTGTTCCAGCCCAACAGAGAGAACGACGAGCTTACGCGTGCCCTGGGAAATCCTGAACACCCAGGAAGAACATGAGGCATGGGCGCTATTCCGTGGTATGAGAGGTGTTCGGACTGGAACACCAACAACAGAACCCGTGCGAGAAAGAAGATTGTGGAGGAGAAGAAGAGGAAGATGGAGGAGGAGAAGAGGAAGCTAGACTATGAACGCCTTCAAGGCCTAGAATCAGCGCACGCGGACTTGGCAGTCAAATTCCAGCGGCAGCAGGAGCAGATAGACTCACTTAGCCAGCAAAGGGGGTCTCAGCAGCTGCAGCAGCTAGCGGATGATCCAGCATTGGATAGCACCGTCCCATCCATGCCGAGAAGCAACATGGGTTCCGCCCCGAGCAACACATTGCTAGATAGCTACCCAGTGGATGACATCATGGAGAACACTAACTGCGAGCTACACTTCAAAATGGAGAACATATCCATGAAGGTGGCGGACGCCCTTGCTTTTACAAATCCCCCCGAGGCAACCTTCCATTGCAACCCGATTCCAGCGGGCTATGCTCGTGTCTTGGTTGATGAGGTGGTGGACCAATATTCGAGGCTAGAGCTTGACATTCCTGGAGGTGACGATGAGCACACACTGGGAGAGGCCAACCATCATATCATCCTATGGAGAAAGGATTGCATCATCTTTCGAAGGCCACCGACACCGCGTCATCCGACTCCTCGTCAAAGTCCGCCACCGAGTCAGCAGACTCCCGCTCCTCCAAGTCCACCAACGCGTCAGGCCACTCCTCCTCCAAGTCCGGCACAGCTTTAGGCCACTCCTCCTCCTCCAAGTCCGGCAAAGCGTCAGGCCACTCCTCCTCCAAGTCCGGCATAGCTTCAGGCCACTCCTCCTCCTCCAACTCAGCCACGTCAGCTCTCTTCGCCGCCTCAGCAATCACAGAAGAGAGCCGCCTCAGCTATGGTGCGTAGCGGTACAAGTCGAGGTAGTACTGGAGGTACAGGCGGAGGCAAGCGATTTCAATATGGTCCAAGCCTCGCGCCTCTTCCACAGAGGCCTTACGACAAGTCCGAGGAGGAAAACGTAGCCATATCGAAGGCCGAGGTGGAAGCCCATTTTGCACCGAAAACGCCACCGCCGCCAAGGGAGAAAGTTCCTGAGGAAAAGATTAACCACTTCATTCGTATGGCTAGAGCACCAGCTCCCAAGCCTGTTGACACAGACTATGAGCGCCACATCAAGAAGTTAAATCGAGCACGTCTACAGAAAGAGGCGAGCTCGAGCTCGAGCAAATCAGCTGGCAAAAGGAGCGGTAAAACCGTTCCCGAGCTGGGAGAACAGGCGGCGCAATCAATCCCCCCGCTTGTTATGCCAACAACACATGAGAGTAGGCGCACCCAATATTATTGTGGGCAAACCATTAACGTTCCCGGGCTGGGCGATGTGGTAATAACCGAGGAGCATATTGAGCAGGCTGAAACGCTCATGATCACTGTTGGACAACTCCTTGATATCGAGCCCTTGTCTCCGACAAGAGAGGAGGAAATAAAATGGAAATATGTCCGGGGCCAACCTTTGGTCGAGCCAGACAAGGTCAAGAAGCTTCCAACGAGAATGTATGAATTGCATCAATGGTACATGGACATTACCAAGATTTCCAATCGAGAGTCCCTCATGGTGAATGTCAAGAAGGATCATTACTACCATGAGAAAGCTGTGACCGTTGAGTATTCAGAACTATTTCAGCTATACAATCAAGACGCACTCGACAAATCTATCGTCAGTTGCTATTGTCTGTAAGTGATTTCTTTCTGTAATTTAAGTCTCAAGCTAGTTGTAGTGATCATTTTGATAAATCATTACCTGTAATTATCCTCACTATATTCTTTTCTGTGGTACTATGCAGGATGAAGATTTATGAAATGAAAAAAGGTGGACGCTATGGCATTGGGTTTGTTGACCCAAATACCATTAATGAATACACATGGAAATTAGATCCATATTACGAAAAAAGTGTAGAGGAAAGCATGCTAGAGTTCTTCAAGCGCCTCAAATACAATGAAGATATACTACTTCCTTACAACTTCGAGCGAGTCACACTATCTTGTACTACAAATTCTGTTTTTGCCTACTAGCTAGCTACATGTTTTTGCTTACATATGCCCGCTTAATTAAGACATGCAAACGTGTGTGCATGCAGATTTCACTAGATCTTGTTAATCATTAAAGTTGATGAAGGAACAGTTGAAGTACTAGACTCACTACTTAAGAAAGCAAGTGACTACACCATCGGGAAGGGGATAGTCAACATGTAATTTCAATCATTATTAACTATATCTCGGCCTATTTAATTAGTTCGTCAGTTCCTGATAACAACTATTTAATAACCCATTTATTCATTTTCTTTGTCGGCAGGCAGGGCTTGGGCAAAGTTCATCAGGGCCAATCCAGGCCCATGGAAACAAAATCTGAAATGGTATCGACGCCAGGTAAGTAATTATGTAGTACTAGCTAGCTACCATCTCTTTAATTATCATGCTTGATTAATTATTATCTGATCAAATTCCATTCTCGTAAAGGCCCTGAAGCAGGCGCCGGGGAATAATCTGTGTGCATACTACGTTTGTGAGAACATTCGCATGATGGCGTCCGAAAGGAGCAGATCTCAAAGACAGGAGTGGGTACGTTTGTCAGAACACTATTCACAATTTTTACACCATTATCGATATCTAGTCACACAACTAATACACATGCATATTGATCTCCTTCTTAACAGTTCAAAGAGGTGCGGGACAAGCTCCTAACAGAGGACCGCATAGAAGCAATTCAAGAGGAAATAGCGGGATTTTTGCTGGACCAGGTCATAGATCCCAAAGGATAATACTATTACCCGCTACCGCCCCCATGAACCACTTCCAATTGCTATCATGCTCTGAAGGAACCAATTAGGCTAATGCCACTGGCTCCGAAGGCACCAATTAGGAGAAATTGTAGATAGCTAGCTAATTGTGTATATATATACATGTGTGTATATATGTGTGAATTAATTAATGGTGGTTGTGAGACATTCGATGATATACATATATATTATGATCGGTTCTACTAGAAATTCTATTTATATATATGCATAATGTGTACAATATGTAGTATCATAAAATACCAGCAAACGAAAAAGAATTAAATGGAAAACACAAAATTAAATGAAAAATAAATCATAAACCCAACCCCCCCGACCTTTTAATACCGATTGGTGACACCAACCGGTACTAAAGGGCTCCCTGCCCCCGAAGCTGGCTCGTACCACGTGGTTGCCCTTTAGCACCGGTTCGTGCTGAACCGGTACTAAAGGGGGGTGGCCTTTAGTGCCCACACTTTAGTGCCGGTTACCGAACCGGCACTAAAGGGCCTTACGAACCGGTGCTATTGCCCGGTTCTGCACTAGTGCAAATTAGTAGTACAAGCTAGAAAAGAATGTGAGATGTAACCTATATCACACTCCGAAGTCATATGTGTCTTATGATAAGTGATTGTTGCAGGTTACACAACAGTAGTAATTTGATGTAAGAACATGGTTTGATAGACAGATATTGTATGTTCTAGAAACAGGAACATGTGTCTTATTCAAGTATAATGTGTAAAGTAAGCAGACGGAATTCAACAAAATTAGAAGCAATACAAGCTAGACATCACACATAACATGCAACCACATATAACAGTGCCAAGTTAGAGGGAGCACTGGTGATGCTGCACTAGGGGAGACGTGCTCATCATAAACACAGCTTTGTTGAGTGTCTATGCATGTGTTGTCTTGGAAATCATCTTGGGGGTGTGGAGGAGTAGAAACTGTAGAGGCCCTCTATTCGGAAGGAGCACCTTTATCCGCTGCCTTGCTAACTTCCTTCCGCTTTATTGATTTTGAATTGTCAAGTAAAACCGACAAGAAAAAGCAATAAAATTCTCTCTTCAGAACTCATTCATGCATGACACTGACAATCATTACTTTGATGTAAGGCAAACACATGATACCATGATGGAATATGTACGAAAAACAAGACGGCATGGCATGTTCATAATTGTTTGTGTAAACTAAGCAGAAACCATTCCAGCAAATAAGAAGCAATGCAAGCTACACACCACATGAAAGATGCAACCAATATGACTCTGCCAAGTTAAAAGCATCCCATCATAAATGGAATTTCAACAAATTAGAAGCAGTGCATGCTATAAATCATATGATAGATGCAACTAATATCGCACTGCATATACTAAAGGTGTCTCGTCATGTTGATTGATGCGGGATACAAAAAAACAATAGTTTTATGTAAGGACATGATTAATAGACAGATGTACAATGTACTAAATACAGGAAGGCATGTCACATTAATAGGTATAATGTATAAGCTAAGCAGACTGGCACATGCAGTTTAACCAGATTGGAAGAATTACAATCTAGACACCATATGCAACATGCAACCACATATCACTCTGCCAAGTTAGAGCAAGCACCTGCGGTGCTAGTGTAGGGGAAAAGCTGTAATCAACTACAGAGCTACGTTAACTATCTTCGTCTAGCATTTCTGTTTCTTGAGAATCATGTCAGGAGGCTGACGCTGCATTCTTTAAATGAGGAGTAGGCCCCTTGCCTGCCTGCCTCGTCATAAGTGATTGATGAGGGATACACAAGAACATTAGTTTGCTGTAAGAACATGGTTAATACACAAATGTACTAGTATGTACCAAAAACAGAAAAGCATGTCATATTCAAAGGTATAATGTGTAAGCTAAGAAGATACAATTTAACCAAATTGGAAGCAATACAAGCTAGACATCCGGCTAGAGTGGTGAGCATGATCATCTAGGACCTGAGAGCCTGGTGGGAGGCAGGCTGCTTTGCCACCATCGCAACTTTTTAGTTGGCTTCTAGGTGATGCCTATCTTTGTTGGGCTTGTCACTGGCTCGGCCAGTGCCCTGACTAGCTATTTGTCTTCTGGTGCTCACGGGATGGTGGTTCATGTAAAAAAAATATCTTTCCTTATCTTACCGACTTCGGGCTTTCCAATACAAGATAGACACCATATGGAGCATGCAACCACATATGACACCGCGAAGTTAAAGCAAACACCTGGGATGGTGGTTCATTGCGAGCAAGGTCATCAACTCCAGAGCTACGTTTACCGTCACCATCTGCTGACACTGCACCCTTTATAGCGTTGTAACGTGTCTTGCCTACCCGCATACGAAGCTGGAGCGACTTCTCTCTTTTCTTTTTGGCTTCTCTCATGGCAGCAGAGTCTGAAATACCCTTGCATAAAAACACAATAGTGAGAGTAAGGGTGAAGTGTGTGCATAACTAGTGCACTGTAAAAGTAGCAGATAGCAGGTGGCTCAAAAATAAATGACAGGAGACATATGATAGCTCTACAACATTGCATGACAAACAAAATTAAATTCTGCTCCGTATGATTTTATAATGTATGAGCACAGGAAATTCAGATAGTCCTCCAGCACACCACCACATGTGGTCATATCTAAGATAGCAGTCGACTGAAAATAAATAGGTCAATCGATTTTTTTAATGAACGTTTGATCTATAAGGAACGGGCAGATGGCCTTCGTCTACCTCCCGCCAGTCACTGTTGATGATCTTTCTCGAACCGCCAGCGACCATCGGCCCAGACCCCTGCCTCCACCGCCCCGCCCTCCCATCGACCTCACACCACGGCCGTGCTTGGCAGCGCCCCCAGGCCATCCCTTTAATCCCGGCCGACCTCCAGATCGGGTGCCAGTAGCTCTAGGCCACACACGCCCCTAAGATAAACACCAAGGTGCTGCTTCCCCGGCATAATAGGCGTACTAGCGCATGTTACACCGGGGAATGCTTCCGTTAATTGGGAACCAACTAGCCAGAAATTGAAATCAGGGGGGCGATGGACCTCTAGCTAAGGTGAAATAGTATATGAGGAGAAACCCTATGCATCGCGAGTTACTAGGAACATCTAGTATCAAGAAGAAGCGGTCAACTAGTGTCTTCTGTGGGATGAATACCGTGCAAGCAGAGACGTTAGATTTGCACGAATAAGGGAAGAGGAGTACCTTTTTCGGTTGCCGGTGTGGTCACCTCCACATGTCGCGCCGATCTTCTTCTTTTTACCGGGGAAACCGATGTTTTGGAGGGTGCAGGCTTGGACGAACTCATGGCCAAATTGTTGACTATGTTGCCGTGGATGTATGTCGGCGGAGGGGGAGCAGATCCGCGGCGGCGAAGGACGGCGTAGCAGGAACAGCTCTGGTGCGATGGAGGGTGGCGAAGTTGGAGCGGCAGCGGTGAGGCGCAGGACGGCATGGTTGAACTGGCTCGGGTACGGACGGCTCGACCTGGACTTCAACTACTAGCCGTGGAGGGCGTTGCGGTTGAGGTTGCGGTGGACGACGACATCGGGGTATCGGCTTCGGCGTGATGGAGGAGGGCGGCGGTTGATGGGTGGGATGGGGTGGCGGACGGAGGACGGCAGGGTTTCGCAGCTGGTGGAGAGGTAGTTTTGGCACCCACGGAGTACGAATGGGGAATCGGACGGGTGGGGGGGAACCATGTTTCGGTCTGGGACACGCTTGTTTTTGGCTTTTTTGAACAGAAGATGGGACGCGCTTGTTTGAAATTGGGGGAAAGTACAAACTTTGCCCCCCTCTTAAATTTCGGACCTACTACGGGTCGGGGGTAGGATGGTAATCGCAGGTGTCCCAAATAGTGGGCGGAAGCGATTTTGGCCGCGCACATGTGTGCTTAGGTGGCCATTGTGTATGAATGTTTTTCGGATGCGGTTGCGTGGCGTCTAGATGAAGCTACAAACCTACCCCGGTTTAGACCTTTGGACGTCTGGCCGGTAGGTTTCACGGGTCAGAGTTATTAGAAAAGTAATTTCCTTGTACTACCAAACATTGGTCTCACGTGGTTTCGGGCAAGTAGAGGCTCTTTTGGTGCTTCGTTCGGAATTTTGAAACACAAGCATTCACGTTTAGAGTACTCTTGAACTATGAGGATTGACCTAAATAGACAACGTTATATTTGACCTTGTATGTTTGAAAACCTCATTAAATTATCCACTTCTTTTTGAAATTTTGACACTTGAAAATCCTATAACTACGATTATTTTGGAATGGAGGAGCTAAATTTGAATCTATTTTGTACACGACTACATATGCTATTATGTACAAAATCAGAGCAAAGATTGGTGCCCCCATAATTTAGGTATGGTTTACAAATGACATGATATCAAATTCAAATAATTGAATGGACTTCATGTTGAATTTGATTTTTTTAAACCACCTTATGTTGAATTCAAATGTATGCTAGTTCATAGGTAGCTATTTATAATGTCCATTGTGTAACTTTTGTATGTATAATGTGCTTTACACACACAACATGAACTATACTCATGTTTATATTCGATTGCTAAAGCGATGCATTGTCTGGAGTTCAAAATACTAACTATGTGGATCAATTGTGTCAAATAATAACATAGACATGCTCAAATTCGATAGAATCTAGATGTCTGATGGATCAATGACCGCTCCTTACGCGAATTGCAAATATCATGATCCCATCCTAATATTTTGTCGGCGTTCTAGGAACGGGGGTCCCCAAACTTGCCTACCTATGGCCTGCGGCGTGGCTCAAAGGAGGCCCAGCACGGCCCATCGTCATCAACACAAGACTCAAGACCCTCGCGAGGCGGACGATACAGAGCTTCCTCAGGCACGGCCTCGTCAGGCTGGCTCGCGAGGAGGTGGAGAGATCAAGGTGGGGTACCTCGCGAGGTGCCCATGACGCAAGCCATGACGACTCAGGGCGCCAGGCGGGTGCCAGCACGCGCAGCGTCCTTCTTTCCTCTTTGGTGCAAAGGGGGCAAGCGCAGCCGCGGAGTACCGAGGCATCAGGCAAAGGTTGCCATTTCGGTGCAACGAGACCAAGACCAGGAGGACTACGAGACGGAGGTCACCGTGGAGCCCAAGACGGCGTCATCACCGGAGCTTTGCGCAGGCGAAGACTGCTTTTGTCAGATTAGTTGATACTTGCTGTCCCCCTTCAAATTAGCCCACCATTGTTGGCTCCCTTCCCGCTCAATATTTGGGAAGAGGACCAGGGCCTCTATAAATAGGACCAGCCGCCCGCGTAGCAGGGGGGTCGGAGAGTTTTGATCAATGGGAAGCGGAGAGAGAAAGGTGGCTGAACTCCTCCTAGCAGTTCATCACCCCAGCCAAGAACAGACCCTCGCGAGGCTGTTCTTCCTTGTATTGTTCATCATCACCAGCCCCAAGAGGCAATCCACCAACCACACACTAGAGTAGGGTATTACACCACAACAGTGGCCCAAACCAGTATAAATCTTGTGTCCCTTGTGCAGTTCTTTTAGTAGCTTAGATCTTTGCGAGGCTGGGAGGTAGAAGGCGTAATCTCCGCGCGCACCCCAGTGTTTGAACCTTAAGGGTCTGGCGGAACCCGAAATCCGACATTTGGCGCGCCAGGTAGGGGTGCGCCGGAATTCGTCTTCCACCGCTCCGTGCCCCGTCGCGTCGTCATTACCATGCCCGGCGACCAGGAGGGCAACCCCGACCAATGGGCTGCCTGGCCCGCCCGCGCGGAACCGCTCGCCTCGGGCGACCCCGTGCCCCAGGCAGCTCGCGGTCCGCAGGGTGCTGCGGGCCGCGGGCGGCGCGGGCAGACTTCGACAACTCTTACGCCACGGCAGGCACGGTCGGCAGCAAGGGCTTCCCATCACGCCACGACCACGACACCGTACACCCGCCGGGAGCAGGCGAACTCGAGGGCCGCGCTCACGGTGGCCCCGGAGCTGCTGCGGTGCAGACTGCTGGAGGGAAGCCACGACGTGCTGCTGGAGCGAGTCGCGGAGCTCCTGGGCTTCGCCGCCTCGGGGGCTCACCCCTTCTCCACCCAGCTCCCATCTCAAGCCCAGGGCGACCCCCGCGGGGGCTCCGCGCGCGCCCACGGGCTCCAAGGATACTCCGACGCCAGCGAAGCTATCAGCACCGGACCGGCGGCGGCGCTGCCCCCGCCCCCGGCCCGCGAAGAAGGACTCAACGCGCCCCGCGGCCCCAGCGGGCGGCCGCGTTGCCACCCTGCAGTGGGCGTGACAGGCGGGACCGCATGGCATGCGGGGCATCACGGCGTGGCATTCGGGATGATGGCGACGGAGGAATATGTGCCCCTCATGATGGACCAAGGACACCCTCACGAGCACGGACAAGGCTCGCTCCTCGGCCCAAGCTGGGGGGACCAGGCACTGGAAGCTGAGCCTTTCTAGGAGCCTCAGAACAGTCCCGCTGGCCACGCTGGAGGCGTCGATTATCGAGCACCGCTGATTCTTCATGAGCAGGTATACGCTAACCATGGATCGCAGGAGGTGCAGGTCGCCGCGGCAAGCAGCTGCCCCGCTCCTACAGTCTCCTACCCCTCGGGAGGAGGGCGCAGGGGGCTGCAGGAGAGGGGCCGAGATCCGACATCACCACCGCGGCGTTCGGAGCAAGGTGTTCTCAGGAGGTAGGCCCTCTGCTGGGGAGGTGCCTCAAGGCCTGCCCCTGGCAGAGGACCCGTGGTCGTCGGGGGAACCGCTGGCGACCGCTCTACCCCATTGGGCGGCGTCCTGGGTTCCGGTCGTTGCTGATGGCACTAGAGTGTGGCGCAAGGCGGGGTCCTCGTCTGGCGATATGAAGCAAGGCCAGTACCTGTGAAGAAAGCCCGGTGCCTGTGAAGCTCGCCGCCCCGTGACACTCTCACGTAATAATGAGTGGGGCTGTACATGCCCCGGAGTCTCAGGGGTGCCGGCCTCAGGCCCTGGGGCTCCCTCCCACGCCCAGTGGACAGCACTTAGCTCTGCGCTGGTGAGAAGATGTCCAAGACTAGATTAGGTGCCGGACGCGGCCTTTTGTCTGCTTTCATTGCCTTTCCCTTTGGCTGTAGCTTTTCCCCCGCTGGATTTAAGTTGGATTCGAATTTGAGATTTGCGTGTGTTCAGGGAAGGGATGCTTATTCTCTCTCGAGCTATTTCTCGCGTTCTGGTTACCGCTTCGCCACAGCTGCCTCCCCTCGTGAGCCCCTCGCGAGTCCGGTCAGGCCTGGCTCGTGCGCAACCCAAACTGCTGCAGTTGCTCCCTCTCAGGAGGATCTTCGGGTGCCTGCGAAGGTTGCCCTGTTTGGAAAAGGCCTAGAGCCTGTGAAGCAAGGCGAGTGCCTGTGAAGCTATCGCGTTTTGGAAAAGGCCCAGAGCCTGTGAAGCAAGGCAAGTGCCTGTGAAGCTATCGCGTTTTGGAAAAGGCCTAGAGCCTGTGAAGCAAGGCGAGTGCGTGTGAAGCTATCGCGTTTTGGAAAAGGCCCAGAGCCTGTGAAGCAAGGTGAGTGCCTGTGAAGCTATCGCGTTTTGGAAAAGGCCAAGAGCCTGTGAAGCAAGCGAGTGCCTGTGAAGCTATCGCGTTTTGGAAAACGCCCAGAGCCTGTGAAGCAAGGCGAGTGCCTATGAAGCTATCGTGTTTTGGAAAAGGCCCGGAGCCTGTGAAGAAGGCAAGTGCCTGTGAAGCCGTCGCGTCTGGGAAAAGGCCCGGAGCCTGTGAAAGGGACAACGCCTGTGAAGCTCCCCGCTGGCGACACTCCCATATCCTACGGATTCAACTAGAGAACACCCCGGATGTCACGCCCTCCCACAGGCCGCTTCGGGGCTAGGGCGAAACAAAGGTAAACCAGCTAGCCACCTGGCGCGGGCGCTCGTGCAATATGACAACTACTAATATGATGAACACATGTTTTACATGAGGGGCTTCCCCTCCCAAAATGATCTCACAGCCATCAGGTCAAAAGCCTGAGTTCTATCCATGCAGGGCAAAAAAGACAGGAGCGATACACACTCAGTCGGACCAATCCCCCAATGCATCCTCGGCAGCACCTCCCGAGCCGCCGCTGGCATCGCCGGGCTCGCCATCGTCGTCTGCGTCGCCACGAGCGGCGTCAGGGCTGTTCACCGCACCGCCCGCGTCAGCATCCACGATCACGTCGTTGTCATCCGAAGCGAAGGCCCTGACGAGGGCGTCCACATTGTCCTCCACCCAGTGCGCCAGGTCGCCTCGGACGGCCTGGGGAACTAGGGCAATGACGGCATCAAAATCAAAGCGGGAATCCATGTTCTAGAGATGACTGAAGACACGGGAAAAGGCGCGCCCGAGCAGGGCGCGGCTCCTCTCCTCCACAAACCTGTCGGCCCTGGCCGACCGCGCCTCCAGCTGCGTCACCACGGCAGTGAAAAACTGAAGGTTGCCAGCATAGTTGGCTGTGTGCGGCTCGCCAACAGCCGCCTCACAGATGTTGCCCAAGGCTGCGCTAGCCCTCTCCCGGAGCGTAGTGAGCATGGGGCCGTGCATGTGCTCCAGGACCTGCCGCTGACATATCTCATCCGCGTTCTGGCGCACGACGCCCTCAGCTTCCTCCACCCGCTGGCGGAGACGGAGCACCTCGGCCTGGGAGGTGGCTAACTCCCCTCGCGCTACCTCAAGGGCGGCCTGGGAGGCGTCGGCCAGCCGCGTCGCCTCCTCCTGCTTGGCCCTCAAGACTGTGATCCTCCCTTCAGCTTCGACCCGGATCAGCTCCAGCCTCCTCTCGAACTCGCGTTCGAGGTCTTGGCGCGCCATCGCCACCCGACGCCCGACCTCCTCCAGGACACGAGCTTCCCATGCAGCGACATCGTCCTCCGCCTGCGTCACCAAGCGCTCCCTCGTCTCCAGCCGCTCGTACTCACGGGTGCGCTCGGCGGCTTCCAGCGTCAACGCTTCTTCATGCCTTTGGAGCTCAGCTGGGTCGCCGGAGGCCACCTGCATGGACACAAGGGCCAGCTCACGCAACTCCGCTTGCTCCTCCAATGAGTGGCACCAGGCCAGGAGCTCACGAGCCCGCTCCTCCACCGCCTCTTGCCGCCGATCAGCTCCCCGGGCCTCCTCGGCGGCCTGGGATCGGGCCACTCGAGAGGCCTCCAGTGACGCCTTCGCCTCTTCATCGTCAAGATCACGCTGACGGCACGCGAGGGCAATGGCGGCCTCCAGCTCGCGCCTCCTTGCAGCCAGGCGCAGGCCCTTAGCCTCCAGGCGCGCGTCTTCGTCAGCAAGCTCCTCCCCAAGCAAGTTCACCGCGTCGGTCGCCCTTCGAAGGAACCCTTGGCAGCGGGCGCGGCGCTCCCGGGCGCGCTCAAGCACGTCTTCCACACCATTATCCGGCCCGAGCAAGCGCCAGGGGCCACGAATCATCGTTCCTCCTCCGGGCAGGCGGCTGGGGGCTGGCGCCCCCATGGCGGCCGGGCGCGCCGCACCAGAAGCCCGGCCTGGAGCCAGCCCGTCTCCAGATGAAGGGTGCAGGAGGCGCCTCAACCAGTCGCAGTCCACGACCAGACGAGAAGCCCACGGCAGGCTGGCTATTCCCCGAGAGGGCCCACGAAGGAAAATCGCGGGGAATAAAGGGCCGCGGTGCATCTCGGGATGGTCCACCCCTCCAGACGCCCTCACCGCAAGGGCAGAACTGCTCGGAGCACCTGAGGACAGTAGAGGGGGCGAAGCCAGAGGAGGCGGCACCTCTGCTACTTCCGCGAGCTCGGCCAGAAGGGGCCTGCGGAGTAAGGATCAGTAAAAGCAACAAGAGGGTCAGGAGCCAGAGAGGGAGAATACTTACTCGTCAGTGGCGAAGTACTTCCTGCGCTTCAGCACGCGACAAGGGAAGTCATCACCCAGGGCCTCTCTTTTCCTCTGGAGGGCCTCAAAGTCTGCGCGGAAGCGGCCCAGGAGAAGAGCACAAGGATCAACCTGCGACGAAGACGGAGCACCAGAGCGATCCACGTCAGGGGCGCCTGCCTGGCGCGTGCTGCCCATCACCTCGCCAAAAGACGCGACTGGGGCCTCCAAGGCCCCAGCCCCAGGCGCTGGGAGCGGCTGCTTGCCACCTTCAGCCGCAGCGGCGCGGGCCCCAGGAGCTGTCCCCTCGCGAGCATCACCCGGCGCAGCCACCTCATCAGGAGCCCCCTCGGCCTCCGGCGCCTCCTGCCTCCCTGCTCCGCCACTTGAGGAGGAGCCGCCTTGGCCGGTTGGAAGGGCAGTTACCACCGTTGGATTCTCGCGAGGTCCCTGGAGGCCGGCGGGGCGCAGCCCCCACTCATCAAAGACGGGCATCTGCTTCACGAAGTCGGCCCTGCTCTGGCAGAGATACAGCAAGGCCCCTCCCTGCCGAACGTTGCCGGGATTGAGGTCCCCGTCCAAGGTCAAGAGCGTCGACTTCAGCACCACGGGAGCCAGGTCCTCTTCCTGGAGCTTCATGCTATCCTCGCGCCCATGGAAGGCCCACATCCGGCGAGAGTGGCGTTGAAGGGGAGCAACATGGCATAACAGAAACTCCTTCACCACCTTAGGCACTGTCACGCCGAGCTTCCTCAAGAGCGTGAAGCGGCTCCAGACAAAGACGAGCCGGGGGATCTTGAGCGTCTCCTGGCGCCAACCTGAATTGGGGACAGCAGGCGAGGTCGGCTCCGATAGCAGGGGGCTGGGCACCCCTGCGTCCACATACAACCACCGCTCGCGGAACCCAGCCGCGGGCAGGGGGAGTTTGAAGTCAATCCCAGAGGCCTCGGTCTCAGGCTCGGCAGCAAAGCTCACGCACGCCCAGCATTGGGAAGGGTCGACAAGGTGCAGCGAGAAGAAGTGGCGCAGCAAGGCAACCGAAGGAGGGATGCCCACCATGGCTTCGCAAACGAAGGCGAAGACCGAAAGGAGGGTGATGGACTCAGGACTTAGATGCATCATGTGGATCTGATAATGGGAGAGCACGGCATTGGAGAAATCAGAGAAGGGGGGAACCAGACCCGCCCACAAGGCGTCGGTAAAGCATGGGACCTCGGTTGCTATCCTGTCGATGGAGAAGTGGACGCGGGCCAGGCCGTCGTCCTCCCGCACTCGTTGAAGACGGTGGCCAGGGCCAAGCTGTCCCTGCCCAGGCACTCTTGATTGAGTACGGTCGACTGGCCGACGGTGGGGGCCACCGATGGCGGCGCACAAGACGGAGGCATGGGTTTCTCCCCTCTCTCCTTCCTCGTCGGAGCCATGGCGAAGGGAAGGAAGGGGAAGATTCGAGATTGGATTGGAGGCGGGAGCTGGCGTTCGAAGGAAAGAAGAATAGGGGACGCTCGAGCAACAGGAAATGGAGCGGCTGTGTGCAACTACAAGTCTGTCTAGCAGGGTGCAGAATAAGGGGGCGTGGGTGGAACAGTGCCGCCCACGTCCCATCAACCGCCACGCGGCGCCCAAGGCCGCAGGCTGTTAGGGCCCGCGGCGCTTCGCCCTCGCCCTTTCGCCTCTCGGCATGGCCAAGTCCGGGCGCGCCTTGGGCCCGGGGGCTACTGTCGGTGTTCTGGGAACGGGGGTCCCCAGACTTGCCTGCCTGCGGCCTGCGGCGTGGCTCAAAGGAGGCCCAGCACGGCCCATCGTCATCAACACAAGACTCAAGACCCTCTCGAGGGGCCAAGCCTCGCGAGGCGGACGACACGGAGCTTCCTCAGGCACGGCCTCGTCAGGCTGGCTCGCGAGGAGGCGGAGAGATCAAGGTGGGGTACCTCGCGAGGTGCCCGTGATGCAAGCCATGACGACTCGGGGCGCCAGGCGGGTGCTAGCGCGCGCAACGTCCTTCTTTCCTCTTTGGTGCAAAGGGGGCAAGCGCAGCCGCAAAGTACCGAGGCATCAGGCAAAGGTTGCCATTTCGGTGCAACGAGACCAAGACCAGGAGGACTACGAGACGGAGGTCACCGTGGAGCCCAAGACGGCGTCATCACTGGAGCTTTGTGCAGGCGAAGACTGCTTTTGTCAGATTAGTTGATACTTGTTGTCCCCCTTCAAATTAGCCCACCATTGTTGGCTCCCTTCCCGCTCAATATTTGGGAAGAGGACCAGGGCCTCTATAAATAAGACCAGCCGCCCGCGTAGCAGGGGGTTCGGAGAGTTTTGATCAATGGGTAGTGGAGAGAGAAAGGTGGCTGAACTCCTCCTAGCAGTTCGTCACCCCAGCCAAGAATAGACCCTCGCGAGGCTGTTCTTCCTTGTATTGTTCATCATCACCAGCCCCAAGGGGCAATCCACCAACCACACACTGGAGTAGGGTATTACACCACAACGGTGGCCCGAACCAGTATAAATCTTGTGTCCCTTGTGCAGTTCTTTTAGTAGCTTAGATCTTTGGGAGGCGGGGAGGTAGAAGGCGTAATCTCCGCGCGCACCCCAGTGTTCGAACCTTAAGGGTCTGCCGGAACCCAAAATCCGACATATTTGGATAGAATTTATATCTTTAATCAATGTGTAGAGCAGTCTTTTACGTGTAGTTTCACTCTCCATCGCTGGTCTCTCACACATGCTCACACACTCTCTCCCGAGGTGTCTTTCTCGCACACATGCTCTAGATATAACCCTCCCTCCCTCTCGTACCCATTTACAACTGTTTCCACTAACGTTTACCACAAGCACTCTTCCTCTCGCAAGCATACACACGCACAATCCTCATCGACCCTTTCTATATACATGGACCTGCCTACGTGTCTCATGTACGCACATTATCTTTACGCCTGTCTCTCACGCATTGTCTCACACCTCTCTTCCTAATCGAGGAGTATGATTCTAGCAGAGCATTCTGTAGGATGCCCCTTAAAGTTAGGTTGGATGAATAGTAATATCAGAGATAAAGGGGTTACCTTAGTCCGAGAACCTAGGGTTACAAATCCTAGCCGGCTTTGTCAGTGGACACAGAGTCCTTCACAATTCTGCTATCTTTTTCTTGTACGACTAGTCATCCATGGGTCTTCCTAAATGCGTCACGGGCCGACCAATGTGGCGCAGGACGGAACCGAACGAAGGGCCTCACCTCCACCCACCGGACCTCACGCGGTGACACACCCTCTGCCCCCACGTCTCATTATCTTCTCACACCCACACATACCAACACAAACACCACAAACACAGAAAATTTCTCCTGGTGCCACTATTCCCTCCCCCCTTGCATATACACACTCAAGGGAATGGAATCACTTGTCATGATGTCATATTCGTCTCTCTCTCTCTAGACCACTCTCAATTCTCGTGCTATCTCTCCCATGCCCCCCCATCGGCCCCTCTATACATGCCTCTTTCGAATACGTAATACACACACATACCTCTCTAGGCCCCGCCAAATGCATCAACTACACATTCACACATGTTACATCACGTACCCCATTGATCTAAAAAGTCCTCTCTTCACGTTTATATTGCATACAACATTCCTTTTGAATAAAGTGTGGCCAAAAAATTATTTTAGAGTCTCCACATATATACAACATTACAAAGTTATATGGAGGAGTACGAACGCTAATTTGCATTGCATCGTGCCCACAATGATATTTATTCCGCGCTGTGAATTTGTATATTTTTATACTATATACAAAGTTAGTCATAATAAAGAGAAACGAAGAGCATCTCTCTCTCCATCTCATACCCCCCCCCCTTGTACGCCCCTGTCACGTATGCACACAAAACTATCTCCATGTCCTCTAAAAGTAAGCCCCCAGAAAATTCACGCATGTTTCATCTTTCTCTCGCGATATATGCAATGACGATCATTGTATTTGAAGCGAAAGCATGATACGTACATTGGACTTCAGAATCCACTCATTACAGTCACCATTTACGTTTATGGTTATTATACAGTCACGGGCTCACCGTACAACTCTGTATTTGCTCATGACATGACTAGTTGACCAGTTAAACGCTCCACGTGGCACCTCTAGTGTTGCATCACATTATCTCACTACCATCGTGCCCACCTATCGACTTGTATCTACTCTACATCTACACTCTTATAAAATACATAAAATACACTCTTATAAAAACAGAGTTGGTGATGATGGTGTACCTGCCATCCTGCAATATAGGCCTTCCGATTTATATCTGACGGATAGGAAAGAAACTATGGCAATTTTGAAAAAAGGTACCCACACACCTCTCCACATTTGCAAATAAGGCCTTCCCCCGTCCATCATTTTCTCTCACAAGATAAACAAGTAATACAAATGCATCTTGATGTTATGTGCAACGCACGGGCATCTTGCTAGTAAGAATGAAAACAAACGACAAAAATATATTTGGACGGTGGTTCAAAGTCATGACCACGGGCACAGCGGACAAGGTGGCCTTGTATTGGTATGCTGAGCCATCTGTTTTAACACACATGAGCTGGTGTGGTGATTATACACACACACACACGGATGCACACGAACTACATCCACGCAACACTCACACAAACACATGCACCCACGCACGCACGCAACACTCACACGTGCACACGCAGCCACGCATGCATGCAACACTCACACGCACGCACGCAACACTCCCACGCACACACGCACGCATGCATGCACACACCAGTACACCACACGACCAACACACACTCTCACGCTCAAGTGCTCAACCTGCACGTGCATGCGCACACATCAGGCCCTGACATACACATACACAACCAGGTGATTCCCGCGCACGGGTTGGAGCCTTGTCGCACCTGTGTAAATTTGTGTTTATCTGACCTTTTGCCTATGCGAACTGATAGGTGGGACCCACAAGGTACGTGGTCAATTTAACTAGTCAACATGGTGCCACGCAGACTATTTGGTCGGTCAACAGAGTGCAATCCAATGCTAAACTGTGAGCAAGTGACCGTATAATCACCACAAAACATATATAGTGACCGTAATCACCTTATTCTGAAGTTCGGTGACCGTATTACGCTTTTCTCTCTATAGGCCCTCCAAAACTACATCTCTACACGTTCTTGCATGTTACATCTAACAACTACGCAATACAGCACTGCTACTACGCTCTAACACAATAAATCATATGTGTTTTTAGTTTTACTAGATATCACATTGTTACTTATAATTATTCAGTTTGCATACATTAAAATTTCCTTTGAAATGTATGGCCAGTATCATCTACTGCGCGGGAAAAATCCCGCTCTTTCCTGTTTAATCGGGTTTGTATTGATGGATCGTGCAAAACAGCAAAACTATAGTACTATACAGTACAAGTGACAGTTCACTGGGCCGTCTTATCTTCTAGTCCCTTTCGCCAACATGTGGGACATCAAGCTACCAGGTCCACGTGCCATACCGGAATACAGTGCAGAGCAGCCGGGGTGAAGCACCCTAGTCATGGCGCTGGCGTAGTAATGAGTAATGAGGCGTCAAATCACAAAGCTGCACCTTTCTCGCAGTTAAGTTGGAGGGAAGAAGCAACCATCATTTCACTCGTTGCTGAATCCGCTTCTCCCTCATATTCTTCAACTTAACCACGTGTTGCTTCTGCCGTTGTTCTGCCTCATGTGGGATGCGGATCGGCTTGGTAAAGGACTGACATGTGGGACCGCATGTTAGCAAACTGCCAGGACAACGTCCTCCGAAAATAAGAAGCCTAATCCTAGACTTACAAAGGGCTACGTAGCGGCTACGTATACTTTCCATCTAATCTATATATGCCCCCTGATTTTCAGGTGGGGTGGGCCTAATCCTCTCCTTTAGTCCAATCAAATAGTCCCACATCACATCAGTTCATAACTTTACGTAAACCATTACGTGGATGTAGCATTTCTCAAATAAGAAACCTCCCCCGCCATCTGCGCGGCAAAATCACCTCCGTTTTACTAATCTTGATTCTATAATTTTTTAGATCAATATAATTGGGATTTGTATAGATAGCACACAGGAGCAAAACCAAGTGGTATGGTTAAGGGCATCCACAATGTGTATCCAAATGTAAAAATAGCTTTTGGCATAATGGGAACCATTGTGGACGGTGTTGCCAAAGCCAAAAAGATGGAACTGAAGCTCCCTGATTGATTGATTGAAGGAATAGAAAAATGCAACGTCTCTCCTCTTTCTCCCATGCTTGGACGCATGTAGTACAGTACAGAGCACAGAGTCTACTCCCCTGTCCCTTCTATCACAAATCACAAAGCAGCGAGGCGTCAAATCACAAAAGCACGGATGAAGCAACCATCATTTCACTCTTTGCTGACTCCGCTTCTCCGTCGTCTTCTTCGAGAAACCATCTCACCGCACTAGTACTCCTAGTAGTACTAGTAAAGGACTTCCTGGATGCAAATAAGTCGGTTGTCTCGGCTTGCAGGTGGCACTTGCGAACGACTTACCGTGGTCTCACTCAATGGTGTTCTCCGTCGAACGTACTTCGCCAAACCACCAAAAAACGATATCATTGACGTCACGCAATGGAGAAGGAAGTCAAATATAGTTACTACCTCCATGTTTTTTGTACACAAGGCCAGTATATCAAAATTACAATTTGCAAAGGGCCACTAACACTAATCGAGGCAAAATTGATGGGATTAGCAACCAAGGACATTAATATCCCCTGCATGCATGCGGAAGTGAGAAGGTTGGTTTGCATGGCGCTGCATTAATCAAGCGATGAGGAGTGAGATGGTTAGCTATTTGGTCTTTGGAGAAAAATACACATTAATTGACACGTGAAACGAGGATTTGTATCGATTAAATCCCGCGAAGGAAAACCCCGCCTTTCTTTTTTAACACTAGTACTCCTAGTACGTACGTACTTATCCTGTTTGGGTCTAGCCCTTGCATTGCCAAACTTTGCCACACATTTTTGCCAAGCTTGCCTAAAGTTTTCAAAATGAGAAGGAGGTACACTTGTGCACGGCTGTCGCGGTCGCACCGCACCCTCACACGGTCGCTCCTGCACGCCGCGGTCGCACCGCACCCTCACACAGTCGCTCCTGCACGCCGCAAACCCAACCAAGGGAACGCACCCTCACTAACATGTGCTGTCACATGTGAACAAACCAAACTCGGCCATCCTATCGCTGACACATAATTTTCATTCATAGAGTATGTTTATCCAACCGCATGTTGGGGAGTATCCGTACGGCCCGTGCGGTGGTCTGTTGGGGAAGAAGAAGAGGTGAGGAAGAAGGAAAGAAGGGTTAGGAGAAGTAGGATATTCATCCAACCGCCTGAAATGGTAGACTGACCTGTCAGGTGACTTGCATGACAAATATATGTTTTTACACAGCAAAAGATCCATAAAAACAACAACATAAAGAAAAACTATCATTGCTCGCGGAAAGAGACGGCCTCGTCGTCTTTGCCTGCTGGCGCGAACTAGCCGTCGCTGCCGACGTGTGTCTCCGCACCGTGGTTGTCCTCGGCCTCCAGCTACTCGTTCAGGCGGAGCATGCGGGCGCTCTGCACGGACGAGAGCACAGCGCGGTTCAAGTTGAGGACGTCTGGTTCCGCCAGCAAGAGGGCCTCGATGGCAGCGGCATCCACGCTCTCCGCGTCGAGTCGGGCCTCCGCCGCCCGGTTCAAGTCCAGGTCATCCGGTTCCGCCTGCAGGAGGGCGTCGATGAGAGCGGCATCCGCGCGCTCTGCGTCGAGTCGAGCCTCTGCCGCCCGGTTCAAGTCCAGGACGTCCGGTTCTGCCTGCAGGAGGGCCTCGATGGCAGCGGCATCCGCGCGCTCCGCCTCAAGTTGAGCCTCCGCCGCCCGGTTCACATCCACGACATCTGGTTCCGCCTGCAGGAGAGCCTCGATGGCAGTGGCATGCGCATGCTTCGCATCGAGTTGAGCCTCTACCTCCAGGTCCTCCTTTAGTATCGCCATGTTGAACCGCTGGTCCACCTGCACCATGGGGGACTCGGACGCCGGCACGAAGTTGACGTCCATCGTCTCATACCCATTGGGGGCCTTCTGCGCCATGACCTCCGCCATGAACATTGGATCGGCTTCCTCCTCATCGTAGCTTGCCTCCAGAGAACTCGGGGATTGGCCTGCCGCAAAGCGAGCTTGGGAACGGAGGTTTGTGGCGCCGACCGTCGCCGCAATTTCTACGCGGCGCTCCAGCGTCAGCATCTTGTAGTAAGTGATCTTGCGGTGCACCATGGCTTTCCGGCGAACTAGGGGATACTTGATGCGGGCGAGGGGATCGAAAGGTGGGGGAATGGGCTGGAGATTTGGTGTGGTTTTAGGGCAGTGGCTGGCGTAGGCCGAGCAGCGAAGGTTCTGGTGTGAATAGTGGTTCCGGTGACGACCGGTCAATCGGTTTTGATTGTACATCGCTCTTGTCGCGTTCACGTTGCAGCCCGGCACGCTGGACCCTCCATGTCGCGCACCGAATGGAACGTGCTTCGTCTTGCGTTTTTGCTCGCTTGTGGGACCGCAGTTGAGAGCAAACCGACGTCCCTCCCCCTCCCCTGCTCGCGTCATTTATTATACCACCACTCCCTCTGTTTTATGTAGAGTAAATAAAAACAGAGGGAGTATACTACGGGTGAGGATCCCCTGACGTGGCCGAACCCACTGAGTAACTGACATGCGGGGCCTAGCAAGCATGGGGTCCGCCAGTAAGTGACCGAAAGGGAGGGTAAGGCAGGGATACCTACATCAGAGGATCCACTTCCACTATACTACTTTGACCAAATGTTAGAGTAATAATATATGACATGCAACTTACACAAATGTTAGAGTAATAATATATGACATGCAACTTACACAAAGCATACAGGGTCTAATGTGTTTTTCGAGGCTAACTTTAACCAAATGTTAGAGTGATAATATATGACATGCAACTTACACAAAGCATATGGTCAAATTCGTATATGAAAGGAGTTTCCAATGATATAATTTTCACATTATACATCTCATGTACTATTAATTTTGTCAATAGTCAAATTGGAAACCATCTCGAGTACAAATCTAGGAGTACATACGAATCTAACAATATTGATTGGGCGTTGTTGAATGTTGATACCTTTTATATCAAAGTAGAGATACTTTGACTACACATAAAACTTATATGTAAACTAGAAAGGATAGGAGGGAGTATATTGTACGTTCAAAAATGAAACGAACATTGAATACCCTTTAAATATGATTTGCGGATGCTATGATCACCGGTTCAAAATTTTGAATCTGCCTTAGGTATCACGTGCCCCACTCGTTCCCTCTCGATTTCATCTCGGGGTCCGGAGATCTATTGAAAGAGGAGTAGGGTGGGTACATGCGAATGATACTCGGCGGAATGTTCAAATGAGGCATGCGGGAGGATGGACTCGACTGGAGGGCGACATGATCGATGGAGAAGAGGGTTGGAGAGGAATGAGAAATAAGCAAACAACACATGATTATACTTGAACGGCTCAAATAAACAATAAGTTGTCTCGCTTGGCCTACATAGTGAAAGGCCTAATGCGCAATGCGGAGCACTGACGCTTGAATATGGCCGGGAAAACAGGGAAACCGACATGTGGGGCACACCCGTCGGGACGACGTAGTGCAAACTAGTCCAATGGAGGAGCTGGCCCACGGCCTCCTCGCCACCGACAACCGTGTTGGGGAACGTAGTAATTTCAAAAAAAATCCTACGCACACGCAAGATCATGGTCATGCATAGCAACGAGAGGGGAGAGTGTTGTCTACGTACCCTCGTAGACCGTAAGCGGAAGAGTTATATCAACGCGGTTGATGTAGTCGAACGTCTTCATGATCCGACTGATCCAAGTACCGAAAGCACGGCACCTCCGAGTTCTGCACACGTTCGGCTCGGTGACGTCCTCGCCTTCTCGATCCAGCAAGATGGGCGAAGTAGTAGATGAGTTCCGGCAGCACGACGGCGTGGTGACGGTGTTGGTGAAGAACAATCTTCGCAGGGCTTCGCCTAAGCACTACGAAAACTATGACGGAGGATAAACTAGAGGAGACGGGGTTGCCGGCACACGGCTTGGTGTTTCTTGATGTGTCTTTGGTGCTAGCCCTGCCCCTCTATTTATATGTTGAGCCCTGGGGTCGAAACTTGGAGTAAAAGCGTCCACAAAGTCGGTTTCACCCGAAAGGCAAGAGTCCTTCTCGGACTCTAGGGCCAGAAGCCAGGGTTCCCGGCGTCTGGACCCAGATGCCAGGGACCCTGGCGTCTGGCCCCTGGACTCCGCAAAACTTCCTTTTGTGCTTTCCAAAAACCATGTGGGCTTTCCCCTTTGGCCCAAATAAAGTCTTCTCATACCCAAGCATTTCGGGAAACATCCGGAACCCCTTCCGGTGATTTCCGGAACCCTTCCGGTGACCAAACACTATTATTCCATATATCAAACTTTGTCTCCGGACCATTCTGGAGTTCCTCGTCATGTTCGTGATCTCATCCCGGACTCCGAACAACATTCGGTCACCAACATACATAACTCACATAGTACTATATCGTCAACGAACGTTAAGCGTGCGGACCCTACGGGTTCGAGAACTATGTAGACATGACCGAGACACCTCTCTGGTCAATAACCAATAGCGGGACCTGGATGCCCATATTGGCTCCTACATATTCCACGAAGATCTTTATCGGTCAGACCGCATAACAACATACGTTGTTCCCTTTGTCATCGGTATGTTACTTGCCCGAGATTCGATCGTCGGTATCTCAATACCTAGTTCAATCTCGTTACTGGCAAGTCTCTTTACTCGTTCCGTAATACATCATCCCGCAACTAACTCATTAGTTGCAATGCTTGCAAGGCCTATAGTGATGTGCATTACCGAGTGGGCCCAGAGATACCTCTCTGACAATCGGAGTGACAAATCCTAATCTCGAAATATGCCAACCCAACATGTACCTTCGGAGACACCTGTAGATCTCCTTTATAATCACCCAGTTACGTTGTGATGTTTGGTAGCACACAAAGTGTTCCTCTGGTAAACGGGAGTTGCATAATCTCATAGTCATAGGAACATGTATAAGTCATGAAGAAAGCAATAGCAACATACTATACGATCAAGTGCTAAGCTAACGGAATGGGTCATGTCAATCACATCATTCTCCTAATGATGTGATCCCGTTAATCAAATGACAACTCATGTCTATGGCTAGGAAACATAACCATCTTCGATTAACGAGCTAGTCAAGTAGAGGCATACTAGTGACACTCTGTTTGTCTATGTATTCACACATGTATTATGTTTCCGGTTAATACAATTCTAGCATGAATAATAAACATTTACCATGAAATAAGGAAATAAATAATAACTTTATTATTGCCTCTAGGGCATATTTCCTTCAGTCTCCCACTTGCACTAGAGTCAATAATCTAGTTCACATCGCCATGTGATTTAACAGCAATAGTTGACATCACCATGTGATTAACACCCATAGTCCACATCGATATGTGACCAACACCCAAAGGGTTTACTAGAGTCAGTAATCTAGTTCACATCGCTATGTGATTAACACCCAAAGAGTACTAAGGTGTGATCATGTTTTGCTTGTGAGATTATTTTAGTCACCGGGTCTGTTATATTCAGTTCCGTAAGTACTTTGCAAATATTTATGTCAATAATGCTCTGCACGGAGCTACTCTAGCTAATTGCTCCCACTTTCAATATGTATCTAGATTGAGACTTAGATTCATCTAGATTAGTATCAAAACTTGCATCGACGTAACCCTTTACGATGAACCTTTTGTCACCTCCGTAATCGAGAAACATATCCTTATTCCAGTAAGGATAATTTTGACCGCTGTCCATTGATCTACTCCTAGATCACTATTGTACTCCCTCTCTTAACACAGTGTATGGTATACAATAGATCTGGTACACAGCATGGCATACTTTATAGAACCTATGACTGAGGCATAGGGAATGACTTTCATTCTCTTTCTATCTTCTGCCGTGGTCGGGCTTTGAGTCTTACTCAACTTCACACCTTGTAACACAGGCAAGAACTCTTTCTTTGACTGCTCCATTTTGAACTACTTCAAATTCTTGTCAAGGTATGTACTCATTGAAAAAACTTATCAAGCGTCTTGATCTATCTCTATAGATCTTGATACTCAATATGTAAGCAGCTTCACCGAAGTTTTCTTTGAAAAAATCCTTTCAAACACTCCTTTATGCTTTGCAGAATAATTCTACATTATTTCCGATCAACAATATGGCATACACATATACTTATCAGAAATGATGTAGTGCTCCCACTCACTTTCTTGTAAATACAGGCTTCACCACAACTCTGTATAAAACTATATGCTTTGATCAACTCATCCAAGCGTATATTCCAACTCTGAGATGCTTGCACCAGTCCATAGATGGATCGCTGGAGCTTGCGCATTTTGTTAACACCTTTAGGATTGACAAAACCTTCTGGTTGCATCATATACAACTCTTCTTTAATAAATCCATTAAGGAATGTAGTTTTGTTTCTCCATTTGCCAGATTTCATAAAATGCGGCAATTGCTAACACGATTCGGACAGACTTAAGCATAGATACGAGTAGAAACTCTTATCGTAGTCAACACTTTGAACTTGTCGAAAACCTTTTGCGACAATTCTAGCTTTGTAAATAGTAATACTACTATCAGCGTCCATCTTCCTCTTGAAGATCCATTTATTTTCTATGGCTTGCCGATCATCGGGCAAATCCATCAAAGTCCATACTTTGTTCTCATATATGGATCATTTCTCAGATTTCATGGCCTCAAACCATTTCGCGGAATCTGGGCTCATCATCGCTTCCTCATAGTTCGCAAGTTCGTCATGGTCTAGTAACATGACTTCCAGAACAGGATTACTGTACCACTCTGGTGCGGATCTCACTCTGGTTTACCTACGAGATTCGGTAGTAACTTGATCTGAAGTTACATGATCATCATCATTAGCTTCCTCACTAATTGGTGTAGTAGTCACAAGAACAGATTTCTATGATGAACTACTTTCCAATAAGGGAGAAGGTACAATTACCTTATCAAGTTTTCCACTTTCCTCCCACTCACTTCTTTCGAGAGAAACTCCTTCTCTAGAAAGGATCCATTATAAGCAACAAATGTCTTGCCTTAGGATCCGTGATAGAAGGTGTACCCAACAGTCTCCTTTTGGGTATCCTATGAAGACATATTTCTCCGATTTGGTTTTGAGCTTATCAGGATGAAACTTTTTCACATAGGCATCACAACCCCAAACTTTAAGAAACGACAACTTTGGTTTCTTGCTAAACCACAGTTCAGATTGTGTCGTCTCAACGGACTTAGATGGTGCCCCTTTTTTAACGTGAATGCAACTGTCTTTAATGCATAACCTCAAAAACGATAGTGCTAAATCGGTAAGAAACATCATAGATTTGCACTATATCTAATAAAGTACGGCTATGACGTTCAGACACACCATTATGCTGTGATGTTCCGGGTGGCATGAATTTGTGAAACTATTCCACATTGTTTTAATTGAAGACCAACCTCATAACTCAAATATTTGTCTCCGCGATCAGATTGTAGAAGCCTTATTTTCTTGTTATGATGATTCTCCACTTCACTCTGAAATTCTTTGAACTTTTCAAATGTTTCAGACTTATGTTTCGTCAAGTAGATATACTCATATCTGCTCAAATCATCTGTGAAGATCAGAAAATAATGATACCTATCGCGAGCCTCAATATTCATCGGACCACATACATCAGTATGTACGATTTCCATCAAATCTGTTGCTCGCTCCATTGTTCCGAAGAACAGAGTCTTAGTCATCTTGCCCATGAGGCATGGTTCGCAAGCATCAACCAATTCATAATCAAGTGATTCCAAAAGCCCATCAGCATGGAGTTTCTTCATGCGCTTTACACCAATATGACCTAAATGGCAGTGCTACAAATAAGTTGCACTATCATTATTAACTTTGCATCTTTTGGTTTCAATATTATGATTATGTGTATCACTATGATCGAGATCCAACGAACTATTTTCATTGGGTGTGTAACCATATAAGGTTTTATTCATGTAAACAGAACAACAATTTATTCTCTTACTTAAATGAATAACCGTATTACAATAAACATGATCAAATCATATTCATGCTCAACGTAAACACCAAATAACACTTATTAAGGTTCAACACTAATCCCGAATTTATAGGGAGTGTGCGATGATGATCATATCAATCTTGGAACCACTTCCAACACACATCGTCACTTCACCCTTAACTAGTCTCTGTTTATTCTGCAACTCCCATTTCGAGTTACTAATCTTAGCAACTGAACTAGTATCAAATACTGAGGGGTTGCTATAAACACTAGTAAAGTACACACTAATAACATGTATATCAAATATACTTATGTTCACTTTGCCATCCTTCTTATCTGCCAATCACTTGGGGTAGTTCCGCTTCCAGTGACCAGTCCCTTTGCAGTAGAAGCACTTAGTCTCAGGATTAGGATCAAACTTGGGCTTCTTCACTTGAGCAGCAACTTGCTTGCTGTTCTTTTTGAAGTTCCCCTTCTTCCCTCTGCCCTTTTCTTGAAACTAGTGGTCTTGTCTACCATCAACACTTGATGTTTTTCTCGATTTCTACCTTCATCAATTTCCGTATTACGAAGAGCTTGGGAATCGTTTCTGTTATCCCTTGCATATCATAGTTCATCACAAAGTTCTACTCACTTGGTGATGGTGACTAGAGAATTCTGTCAATCACTATCTTATCTGGAAGATTAACTCCCACTTGATTCAAGCGATTGTAGTACTCAGACAATCTGGGCACATGCTCACTAGTTGAGCGATTCTCCTCCATCTTTTAGCTATAGAACTTGTTGGAGACTTCATATCTCTCAACTCGAGTATTTGCTTGAAATATTAACTTCAACTCCTGGAACATCTCATATGGTCCATGACGTTCAAAATGTCTTTGAAGTCCCGACTCTAAGCCATTAAGCATGGTGCAGTAAACTATCAAGTAGTCATCATATTGAGCTAGCCAAACATTCATAACGTCTGCATCTGCTCCTCCAATAGGTCTGTCACCTAGCGGTGCATCAAGGACATAATTCTTCTGTGCAGCAATGAGGATAAACCTCAGATCACGGAACCAATCCGCATCATTGCTACTAACATCTTTCAATAAAATTTTCTCTAGGAACATATCAAAATAAACACAGGGAAGCAACAACGCGAGCTATTGATCTATAACATAATTTACAAAATACTACCAGGACTAAGTTCATGATAATTTTAAGTTCAATTAATCATATTACTTAAGAACTCCCACTTAGATAGACATCCCTCTAATCCTCTAAGTGATCATGTGATCCAAATCAACTAAACCATAACCGATCATCACGTGAAATGGATTAGTTTTCAATGGTGAACATCATTATGTTGATCATATCTACTATATGATTCATGCTCGACCTTTCGGTCTCCATGTTCCGAGGCCATATCTGCATATGCTAGGCTCGTCAAGTTTAACCTGAGTATTCTGCGTGTGCAAAACTGGCTTGCACCCGTTGTAGATGGACGTAGAGCTTATCAAACCCGATCATCATGTGGTGTCTGGGCACGACGAACTTTGGCAACGGTGCATACTCAGGGAGAACACTTCTTGATAATTTAGTGAGAGATCATCTTATAATGCTACCGTCAATCAAAGAAAGATAAGATGCATAAAAGATAAACATCACATGCAATCAATATAAGTGATATGATATGGCCATCATCATCTTGTGCTTGTGATCTCCATCTCCGAAGCACCGTCATGATCACCATCGTCACCGGCGCGACACTTTGATCTCCATCGTAGCATCGTTGTCGTCTCGCCAATCTTATGCTTCCACGACTATCGCTACCGCTTAGTGATAAAGTAAAGCATTACAGCGCGATTGCATTGCATACAATAAAGCGACAACCATATGGCTCCTGCCAGTTGCCGATAACCCGGTTACAAAACATGATCGTCTCATACAATAAAATTTAGCATCATGTCTTGACCATATCACATCACAACATGCCCTGCAAAAACAAGTTAGACGTCCTCTACTTTGTTGTTGCAAGTTTTACGTGGCTGCTACGGGCTTAAGCAAGAACCAATCTTACCTACGCATCAAAACCAGAACGATAGTTTGTCAAGTTGATGCCATTTTAACCTTCGCAAGGACCGGGCGTAGACACACTCGGTTCAACTAAAGTTGGAGAAACTGACACCCGCCAGCCACCTATGTGCAAAGCACATCGGGAGAACCGGTCTCGCGTAAGCGTACGCGTAATGTCGGTCCAGGCCGCTTTATCCAACAATACTGCCGAACCAAAGTATGACATGCTGGTAGGCAGTATGACTTATATCGCCCACAACTCACTTGTGCTCTACTCGTGTATATAACATCAAACCATAAAACCTAGGCTCGGATGCCACTGTTGGGGAACGTAGTAATTTCAAAAAAATTCCTACGCACACACAAGATCATGGTGATGCATAGCAACGAGAGGGGAGAGTGTTGTCTACGTACCCTCGTAGACCGTAAGCGGAAGCGTTATATCAACGCGGTTGATGTAGTCGAACGTCTTCACGATCCGACCGATCCAAGTACCGAAAGCACGGCACCTCCGAGTTCTGCACACGTTCGGCTCGGTGACGTCCTCGCCTTCTCGATCCAGCAAGATGGGCGAAGTAGTAGATGAGTTCCGGCAGCACGACGGCGTGGTGACGGTGTTGGTGAAGAAAAATCTCCGCAGGGCTTCGCCTAAGCACTACGAAAACTATGACGGAGGATAAACTAGAGGAGACGGGGTTGCCGGCACACGGCTTGGTGTTTCTTGATGTGTCTTTGGTGCTAGCCCTGCCCCTCTATTTATATGTTGAACCCTGGGGTCGAAACTTGGAGTAAAAGCCTCCACAAAGTCGGTTTCACCCGAAAGGCAAGAGTCCTTCTCAGACTCCAGGGCCAGACGCCAGGGTTCCCGGCGTCTGGACCCAGACGCCAGGGACCCTGGCGTCTGGCCCCTAGACTCCGCAAAACTTCCTCTTGCGCCTTCCAAAAACCTTGTGGGCTTTCCCCTTTGGCCCAAATAAAGTCTTCTCGTACCCAAACATTTCGGGAAACATCCGGAACCCCTTCCGGTGATTTCCGGAACCCTTCCGGTGACCAAACACTATTATTCCATATATCAAACTTTGTCTCCGGACCATTCCGGAGTTCCTCGTCATGTCCGTGATCTCATCTCGGACTCCGAACAACATTCGGTGACCAACATACATAACTCACATAGTACTATATCGTCAACGAACGTTAAGCGTGCGGACCCTACGGGTTCGAGAACTATGTAGACATGACCGAGAGACCTCTCTGGTCAATAACCAATAGCGGGACCTGGATGCCCATATTGGCTCCTACATATTCTACGAAGATCTTTATCGGTCAGACCGCATAACAACATACGTTGTTCCCTTTGTCATCGGTATGTTACTTGCCCGAGATTCGATCGTCGGTATCTCAATACCTAGTTCAATCTCGTTACCGGCAAGTCTCTTTACTCGTTCCGTAATACATCATCCCGCAACTAACTCATTAGTTGCAATGCTTGCAAGGCTTATAGTGATGTGCATTACCGAGTGGGCCCAGAGATACCTCTCCGACAATCGGAGTGACAAATCCTAATCTCGAAATACGCCAACCCAACATGTACCTTCGGAGACACCTGTAGATCTCCTTTATAGTCACCCAGTTACGTAGTGACGTTTGGTAGCACAAAAAGTGTTCCTCCGGTAAACGGGAGTTGCATAATCTCATAGTCATAGGAACATGTATAAGTCATGAAGAAAGTAATAGCAACATACTAAACGATCAAGTGCTAAGCTAACGGAATGGGTCATGTCAATCACATCATTCTCCTAATGATGTGATCCCGTTAATCAAATGACAACTCATGTCTATGGCTAGGAAACATGACCATATTCGATTAACGAGCTAGTCAAGTAGAGGCATACTAGTGACACTCTGTTTGTCTATGTATTCACACATGTATTATGTTTCCAGTTAATACAATTCTAGCATGAATAATAAACATTTACCATGAAATAAGGAAATAAATAATAATTTTATTATTGCCTCTAGGGCATATTTCCTTCAAACCGTTCATGTGGGTCGTTGGGGCCAACCACGGGGCACAGCTCCAGCACCGCCTCTGGACACGACGACCGCGGTGAGTGACACACTCATATCGTAGCTAGACACGGTCAGTTTCAGTGTGCCGAGGGTGGCGTTAGTGCTGTGGCACGACCAACGGTATGTTTGGTTTGTGCCCAAGGTTGCCCCATTAAAGCATTGGGTAGCCAAAATTTTGGTTGAGGTATTGGTTGCCCATGATTTAGCCGACATTGGCAAGAAAAATGAACTAGAGTTGGCTAGAGTTCATTGGCATGCCAAAGAAATGGCAACCATCCAAACAAAGACCAATCTTTGGGTCATGACCAAAATTTTGGTTGAGGTATTGGTTGCCCATGATTTGGCCGACATTGGCAAGAAAAATGAACTAGAGTTGGCTAGAGTTCATTGGCATGCCAAAAAAATGGCAACCATCCAAAAAAAGACCAATCTTTGGGTCATGACCAAAATTTTGGTAAGGTGCACTTTGGCCACAATCCAAACACATCCCAACACCCGGCTCGTCGAGGATGCACGGGGCGCCGCGATGCATCCGTGGAGTGGTGTAGCATGTCCAACTGCATCCTCTGGATCTGAGACCATGCCGGGTCGCCTTGCTTTTTCAATGACATGCAGGGATCACATGTGAGCAAAGGGCATCTCCAATGTTACCACGACCGCAACTGACTACCCTGGCACACCAAAACCCTCGTCCCTCGCGCCGTCGCGTGGTGCGTTCCCAGCCGGCGCCAGCTGCCCGCATTCATGCCGTACATTCGTATGTTGTTGTTAAGAGGCTCGGTGCCTGAGGAACCAACTCCGGCAACTTAATGACGCACCCGGACGCTTGGCCTCACCGGAATGCGCTACTTAAAGCGGCAACGCCCAGCTAACCTCCACACCATAGCGCATCGTCCTCCTACCTGGCACCACATCCGCCATGACCGCAAGTGCGAACGCTCTGCGGGAGAGCTTGTCTTCGGGGATGAAGCTCGAGGTCGCCGCCCTCGCTCAAGTCGCCTCTCGCGACGCAATAGCGGCTTAGCCGGACGCGGACGCGACCGCACAAGCGGTGGCCACGCTGGACGCCGACGACGGGAGCACCGTCAGCCACGCGTCCTACTTGTCGCTGGCCAACGTCTGGCACCACCGAGGTCGGGGACTCCTCCAAGGATGAGTAGGGCATGGGAGGCGGCAGGGCATGGTGTGCCAACTGGCCAGTCCGTATCCCGTTTTCTACTCTTCCTCGCCGGAGACCGCACCTTCACTTCACGGGTCTTGAACCCTGCCCCCGTACATAGAGATCGCAGATGGAGGACGTCGGTCGCCACCGTAGAATAGGTTTAGGGTCGGGTTTCTTTTATTTTTCTGTCCTATAAAAGTTCGAAATGTAAGGAAAATCTGCCGCGTTTGCATTAATCTCGGCCGGTGTATATGAACTTTCACAATAATATACATATTGTAGGAGTACTAGCAAGATGCCCGTGCATTGCACGGAAGATCAAGATCTTGTGGGAGAAAAGGATGAATGAGGGAAAGCCTTATCTGCAAATGTGGAGAGGACTGCGGGTAAATTGTCATAGTTTCCTTCCTATCCGTTAGATATAGATCGGACGGCCTATATTGCAGGATGACAGGCACACCATCATCACCAACTCTGCTTTTTATTGAAACGAGAAAAAATCTAAGATGCGAAGTAAAATAAACGCATAGGGTCTATACATACACAAATTATCTTAGGCACTCCAATAGTACGTCCACTACACATTCACGCATTTCACATCTTTCTACATCTACGGGAACCTACGAAAGGGTTAATGTAAATTGCCTTTCTCTCTCCTCCCCTGATTTTCATTGTGGTGGGCCCCTTCCTCCCCCCAAATCTACAATCAACAGCTCACACATTTCACATTACGTTAATTACGTAACTGGGATTACGTAGGTGTAGCATTACTCGTCCTAAAAACCCAACTAAGCCAACCTCCCAGCATATCACGCGGGAAAAGACCCAGCCACGCCATTTTAGTCGGGATTACCGGATTACTAGTAGTAGTATCGACAGGTCGCGTGAAGCAACAAATTTTTTTGAGGGGGTGAAGCACCTAGTTTAAAAGGAAAAAAGGCGGTACACTCACAGCACTCCTGTAGCGGTCGCATTGCACCCCACACACGTTCGGTCCTGCACACGGCTCACACAAACCGACCATGCGCCAAACTCCCCCCGCCCATCGCGCGAAAATCCTCCCCCCCCCCACACCCAAAAATTCCCCCCAAATCTGATTCAACCGCCCTTCGGCCAACTAGCCAATAATATTCCCCAAACCCCCCTCCCCCCTGTCCCCCTCCACTCCATTCGCTCCGCCAAAGCCGCCCTCCCTGTCGCGCTGATACGTCAGTGCCGCGCTTCGGCGATCCTCTCGCTCCCACAGTACACTCTCGTAGACTGCCATCCTCTAGCTGCGCCGCCACCTCTGGCTACCTTCTTGTGGAGGCGCACAGCGGTCAGCGCCGCCACCGTTGGCGATGTTCGTGTGGAGACGCACGGCGGTCAGCTTCTCCCACAGTACGCGCATTCTAGACTGAGGCCCCGTTCATGTCGGTGTGGTGTTGAATGTTAGCTGATAGACGCTGTTAATCTCACTGTTTGCCAAAGTAGTTTACTGTCAATATGCTCTGCTTAAGAAGCTTCCTTGCCCTGTTCTGCACTCAATCTACTTAACTGAGATGGCATGCCAAGGCCGATTAGTTGCTAAAATATCCTGCCATATATTTATTATGACGTAGATTGCCACGGTCTAGTAGCCAATCTATTAGGTCAAATAGCTCTACACCATTTTATACCCGATCTTTGTTGCTGCGATGGCCTTTGATAGTTCGATGGCTATGTGCTCAGCCTCATTGACTGCTAAAACAGCCTGCCATAATTTGGCACTCAAATCTGTTTGCTGAATTAGCTTTACATATATTTCGTTACTTAGATCTGCTCGTCCAAATATCTTGCCATAGCTTTAGACGTCGACCTAGGTATTTTTTCTAGACTTCATAAAAAAGCATATATGTTTTTACTATAATATCTAGTAGAAGAACTAATTTGTATGTCTAACAGATGGATAAGACTTGGATAACTTCCGCTCGAAGATTCTCCGCTGCATATGTCGAGGGGGTTGAAAACTTCATGAACTTTATCAGAGCTGAGTATGGTGGTTTGAAATCAGATGTGCTCTGCCCGTGTAGCAGTTGTATGAATTCAGTTACAAGACCGCAGTTAACTGTGCAAAATCATCTACACTTGTATGGGATGTCGGTCACATATACTAGGTGGGTTCATCATGGTGAAGTTGTGAACGTCAATGTTATTGACTACGTGGAAGCAGCAGATCACCATCTTGATCTGCGTGATGCTCAGGTGGAAGAGGAGGAGGAGGTGGTGGTAGTGGAGCCAGTGAGTTTGACCAACATTGAAACAATGCTACGAAATGCTTGTGCATTCCGTGAACTTTCACCTGCAGAAGAAAAATGGCGGGCCCGCATGTTGGAACAATGCAATGTTGCTGTCACCCCAGGAAATAAGCTGTCAGTATTCTCAGCTATGGTCACATTTCTTCAGGTGAAGACATCTGAGCGGATGACCAACAAATCATTCGATGCGATGTTGGCTGCTTTCCCCAAATCTTTCCCAGATGCGTCTGAGCTACCACACACCTGCAGTAAAATGAAGAATTTCCTTCATGCAGTTGAAATTGGATATGATATGATCCATGTTTGTAAGAATAATTGTGTTCTGTTCCGGAAGGATTATGCCAACTTAAGTGAATGCCCGAAATGCAAATCATCAAGATGGAAAGATGGTGATGCTGTGAAGAGGATTCCTCATAATGTTCTGAGACATTTTCCAATTACACCAAGATTGCAGAGGTTGTTTCATGATCACTACTAGGAAAAGGCCTACTAGTGGTGCACCTGTTTTGCCTACTAATGGCGCACTACAGGTGCGCCACTAGTATCACGTCATTAGTATTTTTTACTAATGGCGCACCATGCAGTGCGCCATTAGTATAGCCCACGGTGTGCCATTAGTATGCCTCCCAGGGGGCCATATTTACCCATGTGCTTTGACATACTAATGGCGCACTAGTGGATGATGCGCCATTAGAGTCCTTCTTGCAGTGCGCCATTAGTGTGCTGAGTGGTGCGCCACTAGTATGAATATTAGGGATTTTTTTATTTTCTGATATTTGCATAGGTTAGAAAACATATAACTGCACATAATATAGAGAGCACAACATATAAACAGCAGATTCATCGAATACAATAAAATATTAGTCTCCAAATACAATTCATCGTATTAGTCTCCGAATTCAAAAGACCGAACAAAGATAGAACATTACAAGTCTCGAGACCGCGAGTAGCGAGTTTGTCGGAACTAATACTAATCCTAACAAGTCCTACTAATCATCATCATATAACTTCTACTCGTTATTAATAACAAGTCATACGATCATCATCTTGATAGTCATCGAACCAACCCTACTTAATTGTTCTTAGCATATGATCATTAGTATTAGGCAGGACCTAAATACCCTATTTAAGGTAAAATAGCATAAAACAATATAGACCCTGACTCTCCATTATGGAGAATGGAGATCATCCTGTCTCCAATTCTTGCGCTTCGCTTCCTTTTGCTTCCAAGAACCTCCTTACGACTGTCCATACATTTTTTTCCATCCTTTGATTTGCATGTCTCCACTTCTTTTAGAAATCTGGTATGGACAGTTGAGATTCGTAGGATGACCTGGCTGTATGTTCAAAACATTAAGGCTACCTTTCTGATACATCAAATGAGGCACACAATTCTCTGGGATTATCTGTTGAAAAACATAGTAATAACTTCATAGTTAGCAATGATGTACTAGTTTTAGAAGTATGCAAAAGATGCACGGATGTCGTAATAGCAAAAAATCTTACCAGGGTATCTCCATGGTAGTTACCGTAGTTGAACACATGCACTAGTGGCACGTATTAACCATAATGTTGAGGAGTTTGATTGTAGATATTGTAATTCTCAATGTCAGTACAAAATCTGACCAAATGATTTTTCTCCTTGTAAGTTGTTAATTCGGAGCCATCGGTGTAGTGGGTTTTGTCTACCATCTCCCGCACATTCTTTGAATAATGAAAATAAGCTGTCAATGGAAATAAGCTGTCAACTATTTTGAAATAAAAAAATATAAATTAGCTAATAACTATGTTTGAGAAACTCACATAGTGGTAGAATTGGAGGCGTATCAACAAGCAGCCAAATGTCCATATTGTCTTGCTCGATTTTAGGATCACCAAGATCCATGGCGACAAGCATACCCTCATCAAAACCATACATCTTGCAAAATGCTTCCCAAATTTTGCAACCAAAATGGGTTATGCTCCCAGAATTATACAGATTTACTTCAAAATCCACATCATGATGAGTCCTTAGGTGAATTTTCTTTGTTTCAGAAATTTAATGGTCTTCAAAATCCATCCTCTCCAAGACATAGCGTCTTGCATGGCATGGGATAAGCTATACTCGAATTGTAAAAGATGAAAATTACACATTGAAATAGTTGAAGTCATGCTTAATTATGAAAATAACACTTGTCGTCGTTGTGTACCATTTCAACTTCGAAGGTCTCCTCAAGCTTAATGCTGAAGCACCGATCATCGTCCAGGTGAGACATGTCGCACAGACCTCGGTCGTCGTGGCACCAGCCGCACTCCCCCGGGAGACTTTCATCCTCCGATGATGACATATCCTACGTTCATAATTCAAAACTACATCATCTCTTGCGTTGGGTCCAATAAGATAATCCACAGTGTGGTGAAAACACGCCCTTCGAACTGGTTTGAGCTATTGGTGAATGGAGATGGTCTAAGATTTTTAGTAGTAAGAAGTGAAGTGGCAATTTTGAGAGCAAATGGTTAGGATGAGTGGTTCCTCTTTCATGTTTAGCTTTACAATAGAATATTGTTACTCATGCACACTTGTGCATTTTCAGCCAGGCCCAGTGGAGTTGACCTAAAAACATTTCTTTCTTTAAGCTTGCTACATCCATCTCAAGTACTTATGGTCAAGGGTTAGCAGGGCCATCCAAATAGAATATGTGGTATGGGCTTTTTTAGTAGGTCATCCTACCAGATTAGGGTTTATCGATGACGAGCAACTGACATTAGTAATAACTATGAGTTGATATCACACTTCTATATGTATAACACAAGAGGTAGTTGATCCTACTTAATTAAGTACTAAGATACCCTGGCCCATGCATTAGTCGCAAGTACCCCATATGTCCTATTTTTAGCAAAGTCGTGCTAAAATTCACGGAAAATTTCAGCATGACCTTTGCTGAAAATAGGACATATGGAGTACCCGAATTTGCCGAAACAGAAGTTAGTCGACATTCCAGCAAACTCAAGGGCCTCTCGGGGTACCTGCAAAATCATCACGACACAATTGGTCAGAGACAAAACCCAGCAAACTAGCAAAGTTACTGATGTGTTTACAGAAATTGTTTTCTGTAAAAGATGATCATCATCTTTACAAGTCTTTCTCAATGTGATCACAGAAACAAAGCAGCACCACAATGTGCCTCTACTTTCATATGGATGAAAAGGCCACAGACCATATGGTCCTCTGCTTTCATATGGACAAAATAAAAGTTCACACATATAAATGGAAATGAAAAAGGATAGTAGGAAATGAAAAAGAATTATGCTCAAAGAACAATGGTAACAACAAAGATGATAAGTATATTTGAAACAAGAAAACAATACATGCATAGGCTATATTTGAAACAAGATATTCTGCCAATCTTTGTTAACTGAAGCTAAGATGATAAGTATATCTAGAGTGCATTAGCTATGGTTCTTATCTAGCTAAAATAAAAGGAGAAAATTGCTTATTTACACCTCACAAATATTTTGGCTTGCTGATCTAGGTAGAAGGCATTTTTTTCATCGGTGCTAGTCAGATCTAAACCTTACATCAAATACACTTCTCAATGTTCACTAAAATTTAGAGAATAGATTGAGAGAGATAGCAGCAGCAAGAAGTTGTGGTTTAGACTCTGAAGAGGAATAGCAGGGGTGCAAGGAGATGGAGTAGAAGCCGTAGAGAGCGGCAGCAAGCAGTAGAGAGCGGTGGCGCTCCATCTCCAAAAAGAGACACCTCTCAGCACATCAGCATCAGCATCCAGGGAGGAGCTGCATGACACCATCTCCAAAAAGAGACCACCACAAAGCCAGAATGCTTTGCTTTCTTACTTTTCTTACTCCTCCTTTTAACACACCCAGAAAGTTACCACCACCTAAATAACAAACACCTCCTTGGATATGCTAAAACCACAAAATGATCACGGCAGTGTGTTTGTGGCATCTGTGCATGTGCCAAGATATGCTAAAACTTAGCTCAGCAACCAACAGAAAGTAACTTAGCCCAAGAACAAGCTTTGTGAAAACCAATAAGTCACACATTATGTCGATTCAACAACTACTACCCTTTACACTAGCATTGATAGAGCCCGATCAGTCAAAAATTACATAAAAACCATCATAAAAGAACTTGTGCATAGAAAAATCTCAAAAATTAAACAATTAGTACATGATGCATGTTCTATGAACCCTGAACATGTACATTGGGAACTATTACAAAAACTGAGAAAACATTATGCATGCTCTCTGAACATGTACATTGAAGAATGAAAAACAACTATCTGGTGAGGGCTCTTTTGCTTTGAATTCATTGAAGAATGACAAACAACTATCTGGTCATTAGCAGCAGCAGTAGCTAGGGGCAGCAGGCAGCACTAGCAAAGAAGCAGCGGCGCAACAAGCAAGAGCAGCAGCAGTGCAAGAGCGGCAGCGACGGCAAGAGCAGCAGGAAGCAAAAGCAGCAGCGGCAGCGGCGCTATAGGCAGAAGCAGTAGCAGGCGAGTAGCAAAAGCAGAGTAGCAACAACGGTGTGGTCGACTGCGGGCGACGACGGGCACGTGGGGGCGCAGTGTAGCAGCAGTAGCATGTCAGCGGTGAGCTCGGGGATGGCAAACGATGATGAATCGAGGCAATGTAAAGGGGGGTCTAGAGGAGAAACTCACCATGAAGCCGAGGACGTGGTCGGGGAGGCCGGGGATGGACCAGAGCGAGACGGGGCCAGGGACGTGGTCGACGTGGTCGGGGAGGACGACGGCGATGTACAATGACGGGGCCACGCGCAGGAAGAAACGGCGAGAGGTGGCTGCTGCTCCTCGGCAAGGTGGACGCAATACTGCTTCTCCTTGTCGGCGGGGGGTCGGCGACGGCGGTGGAGAGCGGGCGCGGGGGGCGAGGGAGGGGATCGATATGGCGAGGGAGGGGAGGGAGGGGGAGGGAGGTGGATCAATCTGGCAAGGGGGAAAGGGATAGAGGGGGGAAGGTTAGCAATGGCGCACCACCCAGGGGTGCGCCATAAGTACATCCATAGCAATGGCGCACCACCTAGGGGTGTGCCATAAGTACATCCATAGCAATGGCGCACCACCCACGGGTGCGCCATAAGTACATCCATAGCAATGGCTTTTTATTTTTGAAAATATCATCAAATTTATTATTCAAAAATATCATAAAATTGTTGGAAATATGCCCTAGAGGCAATAATAAATTAGTTATTATTATATTTCCTTGTTCATGATAATCGTTTATTATCCATGCTAGAATTGAATTGATAGGAAACTCAGATACATGTGTGGATACATAGACAACACCATGTCCCTAGTAAGCCTCTAGTTGACTAGCTCGTTGATCAATAGATGGTTACGGTTTCCTGACCATGGACATTGGATGTCGTTGATGACGGGATCACATCAATAGGAGAATGATGTGATGGACAAGACCCAATCCTAAGCCTAGCACAAGATCGTGTAGTTCGTATGCTAAAGCTTTTCTAATGTCAAGTATCATTTCCTTAGACCATGAGATTGTGCAACTCCTGGATACCGTAGGAATGCTTTGGGTGTACCAAAAGTCACAACGTAACTGGGTGGCTATAAAGGTGCACTACGGGTATCTCCGAAAGTGTCTGTTGGGTTGGCACGAATCGAGACTGGGATTTGTCACTCCGTCTAAACGGAGAGGTATCTCTGGGCCCACTCGGTAGGACATCATCATAATGTGCACAATGTGACCAAGGAGTTGATCACGGGATGATGTGTTACGGAACGAGTAAAGAGACTTGCTGGTGACGAGATTGAACAAGGTATCGGGATACCGATGATCGAATCTCGGGCAAGTACTATACCGGAAGACTAAGGGAATTGTATACGGGATTGATTGAATCCTTGACATCATGGTTCATCCGATGAGATCCTCGTGGAGCATGTGGGAGCCAGCATGGGTATCCAGATCCCACTGTTGGTTATTGACCGAAGAGTTGTCTCGGTCATGTCTGCATGATTCCCGAGCCCGTAGGGTCTACACACTTAAGGTTCGATGACGCTAGGGATATAGGGAAAGTATGTACGCGGTTACCGAATGTTGTTTGGAGTCCCGGATGAGATCCCGGACGTCACTACGAGTTTCGGAATGGTCTGGAGGTAAATATTTATATATGGGAAGTCCCGTTTTGGTCACCGAAAAAGTTTCGGGTGCTATCGGTAACGTACCGGGACCACCAGGAGGGTCCCGGGGGTCCACCAGGTGGGGCCACCAGCCCCAGAAGGCTGTGTGGGCCAAATGTGGGAGGGGACCAGCCCCGGGTGGGCTGGTGCGCCCCCCACCAAGGCCCAAGGCGCGTGGAGAGTGGGAAGGGGGCAAACCCTAGGTCCAGATGGGCCTTAAGGCCCACCCTAGGGCGCCCCCTCTCTTCCCCCCTTGGCCGCAACCCTAGATGGGTTTTGGGGCTGCTGCCACCCCTAGGAAGGGAACCCTAGCTGGGGGAGCAGCCCCTCCCCTTTCCCTATATAAACTTGTGGCATTGGGGGCTGCCCAACACGTGATTTGATCACTCTCTTGGCGCAGCCCTACCCCTCTCCCTCCTCGTCTCTCGTAGTGCTTGGCGAAGCCCTGCTGGAGTACCGTGCTCCTCCACCATCACCACACCGTTGTGCTACTACTGTACGGAGTCTTCCCCAACCTGTCCCTCTCTCCTTGCTGGATCAAGGCGTGGGAGACGTCACCGGGCTGTACGTGTGTTGAACGCGGAGGCGCCGTAGTTCGGCGCTTAGATCGGAATCGACCGTGATCTGAATTGCTGTGTGTACGACTCCACCAACCGCATTCTTGCAATGCTTCCTCTTAGCGATCTACAAGGGTGTGTAGATGCACTCCCCTTCCCCTTGTTGCTAGATTACTCCATAGATTGATCTTGGTGATGCGTAGAAAATTTTAAATTTCTGCTACGATCCCCAACAGTGGCATCAGAGCCAGGTTTATGCGTAGATTCTATGCACGAGTAGAAAACAAAGTAGTTGTGGGCAATGATTTGTTCAATTTTCTTGCCGTTACTTGGCTTATCTTGATTCGGCAGCATTGTGGGATGAAGCGGCCCGGACCGACCTTACACGTACGCTTGCGTGAGACTGGTTCCACCGACTGACATGCACTTGATGCATAAGGTGGCTAGCGGGTGTCTGTCTCTCCCACTTTAGTCGGATCGGATTCGATGGAAAGGGTCCTTATGAAGGGTAAATAGCAATTGGCATATCACCGTTGTGGTTTTGCGTAGGTAAGAAACGTTCTTGCTAGAAACTCATAGTAGCCACATAAAACATGCAACAACAATTAGAGGACGTCTAACTTGTTTTTGCAGGGTATGCTATGTGATGTGATATGGCCAAAAGGATGTGATGAATGATATATGTGATGTATGAGATTGATCATGTTCTTGTAATAGGAATCACGACTTGCATGTCGATGAGTATGACAACCGGCAAGAGCCAAAGGAGTTGTCTTGATTTATTTATGACCTGCGTGTCAATGAAAACGCCATGTAATTACTTTACTTTATTGCCAACTGTTAGCCATAGTAGTAGAAGTAATAGTTGGCGAGGCAACTTCATGAAGACACGATGATGGAGATCATGATGATGGAGATCATGGTGTCATGCCGGTGACGATGGTGTTCATGCCGCGCCTCGAAGATGGAGATCAAAGGCGCAAGATGATATTGGCCATATCATGTCACTTTATGATTTGCATGCGATGTTTGTCATGTTTACATCTTATTTGCTTAAAACGACGATAGCATAAATAAGATGATCCCTCGCAATAATTTCAAGAAAGTGTTCCCCCTAACTGTGCACCGTTGCTAAGATCCGTTGTTCCGAAGCACCACGTGATGATAAGGTGTGATAGGTTCTAACGTTCGCATACAACGGGTGTAAGCCAGATTTACACACGCAATACACTTAGGTTAACTTGACGAGCCTAGCATGTACAGACATGGCCTCGGAACACGGAAGACCGAAAGGTCAAACATGAGTCGTATAGTGGATACGATCAACATGAAGATGTTCACCGATGATGACTAGTCCGTCTCACGTGATGATCGGACATGGCCTAGTTGACTCAGATCATGTATCACTTAGATGACTAGAGGGACGTCTATCTAAGTGGGAGTTCATTGAATAATTTGATTAGATGAACTTAATTATCATGAACATAGTCAAAAGGTCTTTAAAAATTATGTCATAGCTCACGCTTTGGTTCTACTGTTTTAGATATGTTCCTAGAGAAAATTTAGTTGAGAGTTGACAGTAGCAATTATGCGGATTGGGTCCGTGAACTGAGGATTGTCCTCATTGCTGCACAGAAGGGCTATGTTCTTAATGCACCGCTCAGTGCGTTGAACCTCGAGCATCGTCTGTAGATGTTGGGAAACATCTGACATACACGTTTTGATGACTACGTGATAGTTCAGTGCGTAATGCTAACGGTTTAGAATTGTGGCACCAAAGACGTTTTTGAAACATCGCAGAACATATGAGATGTTCCAAAGACTAAAATTGGAATTTCAGACTAGTGCTCACGTCAAGAGGTATGAGACCTCTGACAAGTTTCTTAATCCTGCAAACTAAGGGAGAAAAACTCAATCGTTGAGCATGTGCTCAGATTGTCTGAGTACTGCAATCGCTTGAATCGAGTGGGAGTTAATCTTCCAGATGAGATAGTGATAGTTCTCCATAGTCACTGCCACCAAGCTATTAGAGCTTAGTGATGAACTATAACATATCAGGGATAGACATGATGATCCTTGAGCAATTCGCGATGTTTGACACCGTGAAAGTAGAAATCAAGTAGGAGCATCAATTGTTGATGGTTAGTAAAACCACTAGTTTCAAGAAGGGCAAGGGAAAGAAGGGATACTTCATGAGACGGCAAATCAGTTGCTGCTCTAGTGAAGAAACCCAAGGTTGAACCAAACCCGAGACTAAGTGCTCCTATAATGAGGGGAACGGTCACTGAAGCAGAACTACCCTAGATACTTGGTAGATGAGAAGGCTGGCAAGGTCGACAGAAATATTTTTGATATACGTCATATTATTGTGTACTTTACTAGTACTGCTAGTAGCACCAGGGTAATAAATACCGGTTCGGTTGCTAAGCGTTAGTAACTCGAAATAAAAGGCTGCGGAGACTAGCTAAAGGTGAGATGACGATATGTGTTGGAAGTGTTTCCAAGGTTGATGTGATCAAACATCGCACGCTCCCTCTACCATCGGGATTGGTGTTAAACTAAAATAATTGTTATTTAGTGTTTGCGTTGAGCATAGACATGACTGGATTATGTTTATCGTCACACAGTTATTCATTTAAGGAGAATAATGGTTACTCTGTTTATTTGAATAATACCTTCAATGGTCTTGCACGTAAAATGAATGGTTTATTGAATCTCGATCGTAGTGATACACATGTTCAGGCCAAAAGATATAAGATAGTAATGATAGTACCACGTACTTGTGGCACTGCCATTTGAGTCATGTTGGTATAAAACGCATGAAGAAGCTCCATGTTGATGGATCTTTGGACTCACTCATTTTTTTAAAGGATTGAGACATGCGAACCATGTCTATTGGTAGATATGCATGAAGAAACTCCATGCAGATGGATCGTTTTGACTCACTTGATTTTGAATCACTTGAGACATGCAAATCATACCACATGGGCAAGATGACTGAAAGGCCTCGTGTTCAGTAAGATGGAACAAGAAAGCAACTTGTTGGAAGTAATACATTTTGATGTGTGCAGTCCAATGAGTGCTGAGGCACGCAGTGGATATCGTTATGTTCTTACTTCACAGATGATTTGAGTAGATGCTGAGTATATTGACTTGATGAAACACAAGTCTGAATTATTGAAAGGTTCAAGTAATTTCAGAGTGAAGTTGAAGATCATCGTGACAAGATGATAGAATGTCTATGATATGATCATAGAGATGAATATCTGAGTTACGAGTTTGGCACACAATTAAGACATTGTGGAAATTGTTTCACAACTAATACCGCCTGGACCACCATAGTGTGATGGTGTGTCCGAACATCACAACTGCACCCTATTGGATATGGTGCATACCATGATGTCTCTTATCGAATTACCACTATCATTTATGGGTTAGGCATTAGAGACAACCGCACTCACTTTAAATAGGGCACCACATAATTCCGTTGAGACGACACCGTATGAACAATGGTTTAGAGAAACCTAAGCTGTCGTTTCTTAAAAGCTTGGTGCTGCGATGCTTATGTGAAAAAGTTTCAGGCTGATAAGCTCGAACCCAAAGCGGATAAATGCATCTTCATAGAATACCCAAAAATAGTTGGGTATACCTCCTATTTCAGATCCGAAAGCAAAAGTGATTGTTTCTAGAAATGGGTCCTTTCTCGAGGAAAAGTTTCTCTCGAAAGAATTGAGTGGGAGGATGGTGGAGACTTGATAAGGTTATTGAACTGTCACTTCAACTAGTGTGTAGTAGGGCATAGGAAGTTGTTCCTGTGGCACCTACACCAATTGAAATGGAAGCTTATGATAGTGATCATGAAACTTTGGATCAAGTCACTACCAAACCTCATAGGTCGACAAGGATGCATACTACTTCAGAGTGGTACGTAATCCTGTCTTGGAAGTCATGTTGCTAGATAACAATGAACCTACGAGCTATGGAGAGGCGATGGTGGGCCCGGATTCCGATGAATGGCTCGAGGACATAAAATCCGAGAGAGGGTCCATGTATAAAAACAAAGTATAGACTTTGGAAGAACTACTTGATGGTCGTAAGGCTGTTAGGTGCAGATGGATTTTAAAAGGAAGACGGACAATGATGGTAAGTGTCACCATTAAAAAAGCTCGACTTGTCGTTAAGATGTTTTCCGACAAGTTCAAGGAGTTGACTACGATGAGACTTTCTCACTCGTAGCGATGCTAAGAGTCTGTTGGAATTATGTTAGCAGTTACTGCATTATTTATGAAATCTTGCAGATAGGATGTAAAAAACATTGTTTCCTTGACATTTTTCTTGAGGAAAGGTTGTATGTGATACAACCAGAAGGTTTTGTCAATCCTGAAAGATGTTGACAAGTATGCAAAGCTCCAGCAGTCCTTCTAAGGACTGGAGTAAGCATCTCGGAGTTGGAATGTACGCTTTGATGAGATGATCAAAGATTTTGGGTTTATACAAATTTTATGAGAAACTTGTATTTCCAAAGAAGTTAGTGGGAGCACTATAGAATTTTTGATGAGTATATGTTGTTAACATATTGTTGATCAGAAATGATGTAGAATTTCTGGAAAGCATGCAGGGTTATTTGAAAAGTGTTTTTCAATGGAAAACCTGGATTAAGCTACTTGAACATTGAGCATCAATATCTATAAGGATAGATCAAAATCGCTTAATAGTACTTTCAAACGAACACATACCATGACAAAATTTTGAAGGAGTTCAAAAATGGATCGGCAAAGAAAGAGTTCTTGGCTGTGTTATAAGGTATGAGTATTGAGTAAAACTCAAGACCTGACCACGATAGAATAGAGAGAAAGGACGAAGGTCGTCCCCTATGCTTTAGACGTAGGCTCTAAAGTATGCTATGTTGTGTACCACACCTGAAGTGTGCCAAGCCATGAGTCAGTCAAGGGGTACAAGTGTGATCTAGGAATGGATCACAGGACAACGGTCAAGGTTATCCTTAGTAACTGGTGGACTAAGGAATTTTCTCGATTATGGAGGTGGTAAAAGAGTTCGTCGTATACGTCGATGCAAACTTTGACACTAATCCGGATGACTCTGAGTAGTAAACCGGATTCGTGTAGTAGAACAGTTATTTGGAATAGCTCCAAGTAGCGCGTGGTAGTTGCATCTACAAGATGACATAGAGATTTGTAAAGAACACATAGATCTGAAAGGTTCAGACTCATTGACTGATAAACCTCTCTCACAAGCAAGATATGAACACACCCCATGGGTGTTGGATTCTCTACAATCACATAGTGATGTGAACTAGATTATTGACTCTAGTGCAAGTGGGAGACTGTTGCAAATATGCCCTAGAGGCAATAATAAATTAGTTATTATTATATTTCCTTGTTCATGATAATCGTTTATTATCCATGCTAGAATTGTATTGATAGGAAACTCAGATACATGTGTGTTTACATAGACAACACCATGTCCCTAGTAAGCCTCTAGTTGACTAGCTCGTTGATCAATAGATGGTTACGGTTTCCTGACCATGGACATTGGATGTCGTTGATGACGGGATCACATCATTAGGAGAATGATGTGATGGACAAGACCCAATCCTAAGCCTAGCACAAGATTGTGTAGTTCGTATGCTAAAGCTTTTCTAATGTCAAGTATCATTTCCTTAGACCATGAGATTGTGCAACTCCCGGATACCGTAGGAATGCTTTGGGTGTACCAAACGTCACAACATAACTGGGTGGCTATAAAGGTGCACTGCGGGTATCTCCAAAAGTGTCTATTGGGTTGGCACGAATCGAGACTGGGATTTGTCACTCCGTGTAAACGGAGAGGTATCTCTAGGCTCACTCGGTAGGACATCATCATAATGTGCACAATGTGACCAAGGAGTTGATCACGGGATGATGTGTTATAGAATGAGTAAAGAGACTTGCCGGTAACGAGATTGAACAAGGTATCGGGATACCAATGATCGAATCCCGGGCAAGTACTATACCGGTAGACAAATGGAATTGTATATGGGATTGATTGAATCCTTGACATCGTGGTTCATCCGATGAGATCATCGTGGAGCCTGTGGGAGCCAACATGGGTATCCAAATCCCGCTGTTGGTTATTGACCGGAGAGTTTTCTCGGTCATGTCTGCATGATTCCCGAGCCCGTAGGGTCTACACACTTAAGGTTCGATGATGCTAGGGATATAGGGAAAGTATGTACGCGGCTACCAAATGTTGTTCGGAGTCCCGGATGAGATCCCGGACGTCACGACGAGTTCCGGAATGGTCCGGAGGTAAAGATTTATATATTGGAAGTCCCGTTTTGGTCACCGGAAAAGTTTCACGTGCTATCGGTAACGTACCGGGACCACCGGGAGGGTCCCGGGGGTCCACCAGGTGGGGCCACCAGCCCTAGAAGGCTGCGTGGGCCAAGTGTGGGAGGGGACCAGCCCCAGGTGGGCTGGTGCGTGTGACACCCCAAAATTTTGGCCTTGTTTTAATAAATTAAAATTTTGCCAGGAAATTAAAACTTTTATTTTTTGGGCTCCCTTTTGATTTTTTTCAACCTTTTTTCTTTTTTCCCTTGTTATTATGGAGTTTTTCCCCAAAGTGAAAACTTTTCAAATATGTTATTGGACTTGTTTAACCTCTCAAGAAAAACTTTTCTTTTATCAGTAGAATTAATTACATAATTAATTTGCTGGATTTTTATTTTCTTGAAAAATGGTTTTTCAAGGTTATATGGCCATATTTGAACTACAACCATTTGATAAATTCACTTAATAATCCAACCAAAATTTGGAGATGTCATATGATGTTTTTAAACCACCTTTATGCAAAAATACCTTTTATTCATGAAATATTTTGAGCTCTACACCCAATTTTCTTCTCTGGTCCAGAGTGCAACTTTGCACTACAACCCATTTAAATCTTTTTCTTCTAGCCTCCACCAAAATTATGGGATGTTAGTAATAGCATATGATTCAACTTTATGCAAAAACCTAATGCTGTTCTTTGAAAATATTGAGTGAATCAACCCCATTTTCATTCTGGACCAACCTGATGATTTGTACAGCAACCATATTTTTGATTGCTCTTTGGCTCTTGATTCCTTTTCCTACTTATAGACCACCCTACAAAACCCCTAAGTCCAGGAGCATCCACCCATTGGATCACTTTTGGTTCATGGAATAATGCCTTTTACTTTCTGTCCAGAATTGAAGTTTTGTAAAACTTGCACTAGCAAGTTTCTCCTTTTGTCCAAATGACCTTACCACCCTCTTATTCATCTAAAGAGACCCCACTTTGGAAGTTTTGGCCACTCCAAGAATAGCCTAAGTGCTTGTGGCATTTTGTCAAACACCTGGAGTGCATGGTCAGATTTGGCATGGATTTTAGTTAGCAGTGTGAACCTGATCCTCTGACCCCTCAAGCTTGTCCATTGATCTCCTTGCAAGCCATAGCCTAGACCTGCTAACTCCCAGCTCCAACCAAGCGCTCTGGAGTGCCATGGCATTTCGCCGAGCATCTGGTGGGCGTGCGCTGGGCGCGCCCAGAGCGCGCAAATTGCAGCCGTGCACACGAGCCGCCGCGTCGCGCCCCTGTCTTGGCCCACACTACAGAACCTCGCCACGCACTCCCCGCCTCGCCACAACACGCCAGCCCGCCCTGGCGCCCTACAGCGTCACCGCCAGAGCACTTTTGGCAGCACGCCGGCATCGGCAGTGCGCCTCTGCCACAGGCAGCGCCGCCCAAGCCACCCCGGCTCGCCACCTGCCCCCTTGAGCTTCGCAAGATCATCCACAAGGGTGTCGCCTAGCTCTCGTCGCCGCCATGTTCCCCTGCAGCTACAGAACGTCGGTTCGCCGGCGATCTTATCCCCACCGCCGCGGAACCGACCTCGTCGCGCTATAAAAGGACGCCCCGAAAACATTCAAAGCACGCAGGCGACCTCAGGCTACCCCCATGGCACCCCCACAGCCCGCAATCATCGGGGAAACGCCGTCTTCCCCAACTCCGACAACAGCAACCGCCGCCACGTCCCAGCTCCGTTCACCGAAACCCGAGCCCCTCCCGTCGAACTAACGCCACCAAACGACTCCAATCCATCTTGCGGAGCCGCCCAGACCCCCAGCTGCGACGGGGAGCCACCGGAGCCACAAAAGCACGTTGCTCCCGAAGCTCCCTCCGCCGCGAAGCTCGCCGCCGGCAGCTCACTCTGTCCCCGTCAACCCAGCGACCACCGACGGGACCGCCTGGACCCCCTGAGCCCGTGGATGGCTTCGGTTTCTCGAACAGTGTCGCTGTTTGCCAGCGAGCATCTTGAATAGAGGAGGGAGAAGGGGGCGCGGCGACTGGTCAAACCTGACCATTGGGCCCCTGGACCCACTGTCAGTGACCCCACACCTGTCCACGTGGGTTAAGTGAAGGCGCAACCCACCCCAGTACGTTTCCTTCGCTCCGAAAGCGTATTCCCCTCTGAAACATTTTCTTTTCTGTTCTATTTTTAAAAACAGATTTTGACCATAACTTTGACTGGCTATATCTTTTTAATTATAACTCCATATGAGTTGATTCTTTTTCCTACCTTCTTCAAATTTGGTCTAGTTTATTTTAAGATTTATTTCGAAAAAAATTCAAACAACTTTTTGTGCTGTTTTGAATTTGTGTGTTAATTCAAATTTATTGAAAATAGGATTTTGGAGAGAGGAAGGAAAACTTTCAAAAGTTTTGGAGTGCACCCTGCCTTTCCACACCATGAAGGCAAGCATCTTGAACCCTGACATAATATTTTTGATGTGTTGACACGTTTATAACGCCACCTTATTTCGGAGGACTTGTTATTTCATGTGACATGATCATTTTGCATGGAAGCATATTAGTGATTTCCTTGCTGTTGGAAATGAATATAATTGTGATGGTAATCATCCTCATGTGCCTTGCATGCATGCCGGAAAGGAGTCAGGGAAAGCCTCGGCCTTGGGTAGGCGTGAGCTTGTCGCTGGTCCCCGTCGGGACGGTTATGTCCGGTATGGCATGGTAAGGTATATTGAGGGGTGATTTTTGTTGGTTGAAATATATTTGTTATACATGTCATGCAGGGAATTTATAGACCTCCTGAGTCGACCGTAGATCGAGTCTTGTTCCAGTAACCCCCATACTTGCCTCGTACTACCACTTGTCCCTGCCGCAGGTAGGCTATGGTTCAGTAAGTCGTCAACCCCTTCCAAGCACACACCGTACAGAGAGGCCATGGTGGAAGATACCGGTTGTAGCTGGTAGGCAGGCCACCTGGTCCGGGGGCATGGGTGTTTCCGGTTGGGACCGAGAGGGGAGGCCACCCCTTAGAGCGCGCGATATAAATTTGATCCCATGCTACGTGAGGTTGTAGCCTCCCCACTTAGAGTTTTGCTTAACAAGTGTCGTGGGTGATTCCAGACACCGGTGAGTTAAGCTGGTGTGTGCAAGTTAGGTGTGTTTTCAACTAAAAGGCCGTAGATGGAATTAGTCCCGATGGACTAAAGGAATCCGTTACTCATGGGTAAAGAGTACACCCTCTGCAAATATTAAACCTATTCGAATAGCCGTGTCCATGGTTAAGGGTTACAGTCTGGGATGGGTCAAGTGTCGGTCTTAGTGTCGGTCTTCGGAGGAGAAACTGTTAAAACCAGAACTGAGATCACGATTTGAGACTTGTGATGATTATGATTATTATTATTTGTTGTGGACTAACCCGTTATATTTTCGGCATTATCGAATATCCCTGGGACGGTTCTACCTCCTGGATATTCACTGTGATTCTTTTTAAGCCCTTCATGAGGTGTCGCTCAGACGCCCGACTGTGGCATTTCTTTTAAGCCCTTTATGTGGTGTCGCTTAGACGCCCGACTGTGGCGATTCTTTTTAAGCCCTTTATGTGGTGTCGCTCAGACGCCCGACTGTGGCATTTCTTCTTAAGCCCTTTATGTGGTGTCGCTTAGACGCCCGACTGTGGCAATTCTTTTTAAGCCCTTTATGTGGTGTCGCTTAGACGCCCGACTGTGGCGATTCTTTTTAAGCCCTTTATGAGGTGTCGCTCGGACGCCCGACTGTGGCATTTCTTTTAAGCCCTTTATGTGGTGTCGCTTAGATGCCCGACTGTGGCAATTCTTCTTAAGCCCTTTATGTGGTGTCGCTTAGACGCTCGACTGTGGCAATTCTTTTTAAGCCCTTTATGTGGTGTCTCTTAGACGCCCGACTATGGCAATTGTTTTTAAGCCCTTTATGTGGTGTCGCTTAGACGCCCGACTGTGGCAATTCTTCTTAAGCCCTTTATGTGGTGTCGCTTAGATGCCCGACTGTGGCAATTCTTTTTAAGCCCCTTTATGTGGTGTCGCTTAGACATTTTATCTCCACTCCTTCATTTCTTATTCATGTTGCATATAAATAACCTGTTTGCATGCATAAGAGATATTTTATTTATGACTGACGATGTGATTCATAGAATATTTTTGAGCATGCTTATCAATTATATTATTCCAGTGTTCATAATGTTTGCGAGTATATTCAAAGTACTCACTGGCTTGTCCCTGGCTATTGTCTTGGCCAGATTTCTGCATGGAGAGGAGCGTTGTGGTGACAGCCCCGGAAACTAAGCAACGGTGATAGCAGCCTCGCGAAGATAGGAGTTGACCTGGTCAGCTGTTCCTGTGGGAATGTAGTCCCATAGACACGGATGAATCACAAACCGCTTCCGCCATCGACCACTAGAAACCATTTCTTGTACTCATAGGCCACAATGGTCTTGTACTACACATTTTGTATTTTTGCTTGGAATTTCTGTATCAAGTTGGTGCCTCATCAGCTAACAGTAATCCTAGGGCTGGTGAGCGCGACGGCCATTTTCTGGAAATTTAATACCCGGAAAACCCGGTCGCGATAGACCCCCCCCCCCCCACCAAGGCCCAAGGCGCGTGGAGAGTGGGAAGGGGGCAAACCCTAGGTCCAGATGGGCCTTAAGGCCCACCCTAGGGCGCCCCCTCTCTTCCCCCCCCCCCCTTGGCCGCAACCCTAGATGGGTTTTGGGGCTGCTGCCACCCTTAGGGAGGGAACCCTAGATGGGGGCGCAGCCCCTCCCCTTCCCCTATATATACTTGAGGCATTGGGGGCTTCCCAACACGTGATTTGATCTCTCTCTTGGCGCAGCCCTACCCCTCTCCCTCCTCGTCTCTCATAGTGCTTAGCGAAGCCCTGCTGGAGTACCGCGCTCCTCCACCATCACCACGCCGTTGTGCTACTGCTGGACAGAGTCTTCCCCAACCTCTCCCTCTCTCCTTGCTGGATCAAGGCGCGGGAGACGTCACCGGGCTGTACGTGTGTTGAACGCGGAGGCGCCGTTGTTCGGCGCTTAGATCGGAATCGACCGCGATCTGAATCGCTGCGTGTACGACTCCACCAACCGCATTCTTGCAGCGCTTCCGCTTAGAGATCTACAAGGGTATGTAGATGCACTCCCCTTCCCCTCGTTGCTAGATTACTCCATAGATTGATCTTGGTGATGTGTAGAAAATGTTAAATTTCTGCTACGATCCCCAACAAAAATATCATCAAATTTGTTTTTTTGGATTTTTAGTTGCATTCATTTGTGAATTGGTAAAACATTTATGAATGTGAAAAAATATCACCAAATTTGAAAAAATATTAACAAATTCAATACTTTTTGTGAGTTAGAAATTCAATACCAGAATAAACACATAAATAAATATTCATGAGGACTATAACAGAAGAAATATCATTACTAGTTTTGCAAAAAAAATGGTTAGCGGTGGGTCGTCGGCGGTGGTGGAGCGGGGGAGGGTGCGGGGGGTGCTCGGCGGCGAGGGGGGTCTGGCGAGGGGGGATAGCGATCGAGATGGAGGGGGATCGAGTGTCCTCATGAATATTCAATATTTTTTCATACTGAATATGAAAAAATATCATCAAATTTGAAAAAATATTCATGAATTCAAAAGGTGCCCATGAAATTTAAAAATATTCATGAGTTCAAAAAGTGCCCATGAAATACAATCGAGAAATGAAGACTACGATTTAAATACAATCGATCTTAGCTAGCTATCTTTTCACAATCTTCTTGCCCTTCTTTTTCGCAAATGGAGTTCTTCTGTTGAATGGACATCCTGTAGGTAGGGTGGTCCTGCTTCTTCTTGTGGTGTATGGCACTTCATCGTCGTCGTCATGTTCCATCTTCGGGTCGCCGTACTTGTCAAAGTCTTGCTCATTGGCGACTCCATCCATTTCGATGATCTTCCTTTTGCCTCTCCTCACGACAACACGACTGGGCTTTGACGGGTCGGTAATGAACAAGCATTGGTCCACTTGGGAAGCCAGTACCCATGGCTCATTTTTCGCGGTGACGTTTGCGCCTGCGGTCTTGGATTTGGCTTCGGGTATAACCATGGTGGTGAAATACCGGTCTTCTTTTAGGACGCTCTTGGCCCATCTGACACGGAACATCGGGACCTTCTCTCCAGCGTAGCTCAGCTCCCAGATCTCCTTGATCCTTCCGTAGTATCTGTCCTTGTTGTTACCGGTGTAGGATTCCATCGTTACCCCGGAGTTATGATAACCATCGCTCTTCATGTCCTTGTCCTCGGTGTAGAATGTGTAGCCGTTGATATCGTAAGCCTCATAGGTCATCAGGTTGTGCTCGACGCCCTGTGACAAGGCGAATATGAGTTTTTCTTCCACAGAAGAATCCTCATGTAAAGGGTACGACAGAAGCTTCTCCTTGAACCAACGCGTGAAACATGAGTTGTGCTCTTTGATTATATCTCCTTCCGTCCTCTGTTGGCCTCAGTCATTGTACGTCTTCTCAATAAAGGTTTTGTGCTCTACCACCCAAGGATCGACCACGTCTATGTGTTGTAGCGCGGCTAGGTTTGCTCTTTCAAAGTCGGCGAGTCGACCCTCGAAGTCGACATGCATTTCGCGGCGACCCTCGCGGTGACCCCATCCAGCGAGCCTGCCGAGGTGCCTGTTGATAGGCAGACCAACAGGGTTCTCGATGCCTAGATAATTCGTGCAGTAGGAGATGCACTCTTCGGTCAGAAAGCCCTTGGCTATGCTTCCCTCTGGACGTGACATGTTGCGAACGTATCCTTTGATGACACCATTCATCCTTTCGAACGGCATCATGCTGTGCAGGAACGTCGGTGTAACACCCCGGATATAACTTTCCCAATTTGTAATCCAACTCTTGCCGGTTCCGGCTTTAAGTTAATTTATTTTCTCGGGTTCGGGTTTTTGTCTCCGTGTGTTGTTATCGTCGTCATGCATCTCATATCATGTCATCATGTGCATTGCATTTGCATACGTGTTCATCTCATGCATCCGAGCATTTTCCCCGTTGTCCGTTTTGCATTCCGGCGCTTCGTTGTCCTCCGATGGTCATTTCTCACTTTCTTTCGTGTTTGGGGATTAAACATTTCCGGATTGGACCGAGACTTGTCATGCGGCCTTGTTTTACTACCGGTAGACCGCCTGTCAAGTTTCGTACCATTTGGGCTTCGTTTGATGCTCCAACGGTTAACCGAGGGACCGAAAAGGCCGCGTGTGTGTTGCAGCCCAACACCCCTCCAATTTGGCCCAAAACCCACCAAACTCTGCTCCATCACCTAGAGCGTTCGATCACGATCGCGTGGCCGAAAACCGCACCTCATTTGGACTCTCCTAGCTCCCTCTATGCCTATATATACACCCCCCCCCCTCCGAAAATTCGCGGATCCCCTTCCTCTAACCCTAAAAAATCCCCAGATCCGCCGTCGGACGTGTCCGGACGGAGCCGGACAATGTCCGGATCTCATCGCTGCCACCTAGCGCCCGCCACGTGTCCATCCCGCCGCTCGCCGCCGCGCGGCCCGGGGAGCCTGTTCCCGGCCCCCGATGCCCACGTCCTCGCCGCCTCCTCGCCCGCAGGCCGCCGCCGCCTCCCTCGCGCCCGATTGCCGCCTCCGCCGCCCGCCATCATCGCCGGCCGCAAGCTCGCCGGAGCCCTGTGCCCCCTCGCCTTCCCCGCGCCTCGGGAGCCGTCGCCGAGGGCGCCCGCCGCCAGATCCGGCCGGGGAGAAGCCGGCCTCACCTCCCCTCTTCTCCTCGCCGACGAACCACCTCGCCGGAGCCCACCGGCTCGCCGGAGAGCTCGGGAGCCCCGAGCTGCTACAGTACACATCGGGCCGATCCAGATCTGGTTGCTACAGTAACCCAAGCGAGGGCTGACTTTTGCCTCTCTCCGTTAATTTTTATGCTATCTTTGACCTGTGATATCTCCGCATCCGTAGCTCCGATTTGGACATATAGCATATCAAAATGTTCGTCTCGATGAGTACATAATTTAATTCCATTGCATCATTTGCATTTGAGTTCATCTTGATGCCCGAAATGCTGTTAGAAGAGGGCTTCGTGAGTTATTTGTCAGATATGCTAGTTCATCTTAGACTTTTGTCGTTTTTGCCATGATTACTGTGTGCATGATATGCCTGTGAGTCCTTCACATGTTTTGTTAAGGGTTTTGTCATCTTTCCAGAGGTGCAACCCATGTATTTTTGTGATGTGTGTGGTGCTTAGTGCAAGCTTGCAAAGTGAGGCACTTGGTAAATCTGTTTTCAGTGACTTAGTAATTTCACTAAGTCCTGAGATTGTTTAGTTCACGATGCCATATGTTCATGTTGTTTCCTAGTGATCCGTGCCTCTTTTGAGGATGATCAGTAAAGGAGTTTTGTTAATATTGTAGTGCTCTATCCATCCATGTCTTTGTGTGCATATATGGAGCACCCTAGCTTGAGTCAATCAAGCTCTACTTTTGCTTCGTTGTGAATCTGGGCAGATCGTCAACTTGTTTGCGATTTTGCTGATGTTATTGTAGTTGATCCGTGCATGCTATGCCATTGTTCTTGCCATGTCTAGCTAGAATTTTGTGCCTTCTTAATGGATATATGCTTGTCTTGCCATGATTTGCACCCTGGTGAGAGCATCGAGCTCGTTTACATGCCTTCGTGAGTTATGTTTCAGCATGTCCCAGTTTTCACTAAGTCTGAAAACTGATTATGTTTTTGCTATGTTCGTGTGCTTGTTAGTATATTTTGTGATCCCTTTTGGCTCAAGGTCACTAAGGGACTTTTGTTAAGCTTGTTGAGTAGCTCCATGCCATGTCTTTCTTTGTCATGATCAGGTCCTTTAGCATGTCGTTTTGTTGCTCCGAAGAGGGCTTCATGATCTGAAATTCCAGACAAGTGTTAATTTCACTAAGTCTGAGATCTGTTTTACCATTTGCGTTTTTGCCATGCTTGTTTGAACCTCTTAATGGATGAATTGGCCGTAGCTTAGTGCTAGACTTTTGTTAAGCATCTTGAATGCTTCCCTGCCACGTATTTTGATGCCATGTTTGAGTGTTGTAGCATGTTCATCTCATTGCATTTAGATGCCTACTTGCTGTAAATCGCAGACCGGTGTCATATTTGAATCGCTTGCCATTTCCAAACCGTAACTCCAATTCCGGCGTTCTTTATATCATTTTCAAGCGATTTCATCCCCTCTTTCCAGTGGCACACTTGGTTTTCCAAGTTGAGGCCAGGTTCATGCATTTCCTGCCATATCTTGCATATGCATCCCGCATCGCATCCCGCATAGCATATCATCTTTGCATCGTGTTGTTTGAGTTTGCACGTGGTTGATTGTATCCTTGTTGATTGTTTGTCTTGTTTGGGTAGAGCCGGGAGACGAGTTCGCTAACGAGGAGCCCGTTGAGTTTGCTTTCGAGGATCCAGTCAACTCTGACAACTTTGCAGGCAAGATGATCATACCCTCGAAATCACTACTATCTTTGTTGTGCTACTTTGCTCGCTCTTTTGCTATGTCAATGCTACGATGCCTACCATTTGCTTGTCAGCCTCCCAAATTGCCATGTTCAGCCTCTAACCCACCATTGTCCTAGCAAACCGTTGATTGGCCATGTTACCGCTTTGCTCAGCCCACCTCTTATAGCGTTGCTAGTTGCAGGTGAAGATTGGAGCCGTTCCTTGTTGGAACATTTACTTACTTGTTGGGATATCATTATATTGCCATGTTATCTTAATGCATCTATATACCTGGAAAAGGGTGGAAGGCTCGGCCTCTCGCCTAGTGTTTTGTTCCACTCTTGCCGCCCTAGTTTCCGTCATATCGGTGTTATGTTCCCAGATTTTGCGTTCCTTACGCGGTTGGGTAATAATGGGAACCCCTTGATAGTTCACCTTGATTAAAGCTTTTCCAGCAATGCCCAACATTGGTTTTACCATTTGCCACCTAGCCTCTTTTTCCCTTGGGTTTCCGGAGCCCGAGGGTCATCTTATTTTAAACCCCCCCCCCCCCCCCGGGGCCAGTGCTCCTCTGAGTGTTGGTCCAAACTGTCAGCCGCCGGTGGCTACCAGGGCGACTCTGGGCTGGCCTACCAAAAGTTTGGACAATCTGAGTGTGCCCTGAGAAAGAGATATGTGCAGCTCCTATCGGGATTTGTCGGCACATTCGGGCGGTGTTGGTGGTCTTGTTTTAACCTGTCGAAATGTCTTGTTGTACCGGGATACCGAGTCTGATCGGAATGTCTCGGGTGGAGGTCTATTCCTTCGTTGACCGTGCGAGCTTGTTATGGGCTAAGTTGGGACTCCCCTGCAGGGATTGAACTTTCGAAAGCCGTGCCCGCCGTTATGGGCAGATGGGAATTTGTTAATGTCCAATTGTAGATAACTTGAACATTAATTTAATTAAAATGAATCAACTGAGTGTGTTACCGTGATGGCCTCTTCTCGGCGGAGTCTGGGAAGTGGACACGGTGTTGGAGTTATGTTTGCGCAGGTTGCTCTCTAGTTTCTCGCTCGCGCTTTGCCTCCTCTTCTCGCTCTCTTTTGCGAATAAGTTAGCCACCATATATGCTAGTCGCTTGCTGCAGCTCCACATATATTTTACCCTATCCTACCTATTAAGCTTAAATAGTCTTGATTGCGAGGGTGCGAGATTGCTGAGTCCCTGTGGCTCACAGATTACTATTACACCAGATGCAGGACCAGATGATACAGCTCCAGTTGGCGCGCTTGAGCTCAAGTGGGAGTACGACGAGGATTCTCAGCGTTACTATGTTTCTTTTCCTGATGATCAGTAGTGGTGCCCAGTTGGGGTGATCGGGACCTTGTCACTTGTTGGGTTATCTTTTATTTTGGTGCCATAGTCGGGCCATGAGTGTTTGGATGATGTATGTTATTTATGTACTTGATTGACGTGGCGAGTGTAAGCCAAATATGTTATCCCTTTTCATTATCTATATTACATGGGATGTTTGTGATGATTACCCAACTTGCTACATATGTCTTCAATGCGATTATGCCTCTAAGTCGTGCCTCGACACGTGGGAGATATAGTCGCATGGAGGGTGTTACAAGTTGGTATCAGAGCCTTCCCCGACCTTAGGAGCCCCCACTGATTGATCGTTTTTAGCGGCCGAGTTGTGTCTAGAAAAATGTTTTGAGTCATTTAGGAATTATATATCGGAGAGTTTAGGAATTCTTTTTACTTCCCAGTCTCCTCATCGCTCTGGTAAGGCATCCTGACGTAGAGTTTTAACTCTTCTCTTCTCAAATTTCACTAAAAAAATTTAGGATCACGCGGGTATCTTGGAATCGTTCCGATGGTTTTACGATGAGAACATTGTCTTGGTGCCTCCTATCAGGGGTTTAGTGGAAGTGTCCCGGGGAGTTGAGCTCTGTGGTGTTGTCATCATAATTTTATCGTTGCAGTTCTGGAATACCTAAGTTTAGTACGCCGACATCGAAAATCTCTTTTATGCAGTTCGTTGGTGAGATAACCTCGACGCCACCCAGTACTGGGGTGGGAGTTCGGGAGTATCGCCATAACTTGTATAACGGATGCTTTTCGAAGGTTAAGGTAGATGGTTTCCGAAGGTTTCTTGGTTATGTGTTGAAGGATGGATACAGCTGGATGTAGGATTTGCTAGTTTGGGTGAGATATTATGCTTCCCCTGTATCCCCAACACCTGATTGCATAACCGGAAAGTTTCGGGAGTTTCATAGGTGGGAATTCTTGTAGCTCTAGTTCTTCTTCCACGGATATTGGTTTGAGATTGGGGTTTCTTACCGATTATTCGTTCTTGATCCGTACCTTGTTGAATAACTTATTCTACCTAATTCTACGTGGCTTCGCAATTTATGGATATGTGACCATTTCAAGAGGATTACATTCGTTCATTTTTGTTCGGATGTGAAGACTTTATGTTGCAATTTTCATTCCGTTGGATTCAGCTTTATTTATCTGTCCATATGCTAACGGTGGTCAACCTCTTCGGGATGGCTCCCGCTAAGTGCACCAGTCAGAACCAGAATCCTGATCCGCCACCACCTCCACCTCCTCCGGAGGCTTGGCAAGCTGTGATGGCCGCAACCAATGCAAACACACAGTTGATCATGCAAATCCTCCAAGAGCGCAATCAAGGCAGTCAAGGGAATCAAGGCAACAATCAGAACCATTTTGCTACACTGAACCAGTTCCTCGCTAATGGGCCGAAGACGTTCAGCAATTGTGTTGAGGCAACCGATGATGACGATTGGCTGGTGGATCTGTGTAAGCATTTTGAATGCAGCAACGTCAGGCCTGAAGATTTCGTCAAGTTCGCTTCCTTCTTACTCAAAGATCAAGCTGCAGAATGGTTCCAGCAGTACAAGGATTCCAGAGGTGGACGTCTGATCACTTGGGATGATTTCCGTCAAGATTTCCGAGCTCATCACATCCCTCAAAGTGTGACTGAAAGCAAACGTGAGGAATTCCGCAACCTGAAGCAAGGCTCTTTGTCTATCTATGACTACAACAAGTTGTTCCAGAAGCTCGCCCACTTTGCCAAGCAGGACGTACCTGATGAGAAGAGCATGATATACCAGTTAAGGGGTGGTCTCAGAGAAGAAATTCAGCTTGCTCTTGTTCTCTTTGAGCTGTTGAGGTACGATGAGTTCTACAACATGGCACTGAAGCAAGAAGCCGCTCAATTGAGGTGTAATGCTTCCAAGAAGCGAGTCAGAGATGCTACTCCTTCTTCCTCTACTCAAGTGGCCAAGCAGCAGAAGTATTGGCTTCCTCCTCCTTCGTTCCGCTAGCCGTATCAGCAGAAGAGCAAACGTGGCAGTGGTTCTTCCCACCCACCCAACCCTGGCTTTCAGAACAACACTTCGTCGCAAGCTCCAAGATCAAGTGCTCCGTACCACTGTCCGCTTTCAGAGGTCACATGCAACAAGTGCCAAGAAAAGGGTCACTATGCCAACAAGTGTTTCAACTAGAGGCGTCTTCCTCCTCCTCCTCCTCCTGTCAGATCGGCAAGTACAGCTGTGGTCAAGCATAACCCCAAGCACGCCAAGGTCAACTTGATGAACACAGCTCAGGCAGAGGATTCGTCAGATGTGATCATGGGTAACCTTCCTATTAACGATGTTCCCACAAAAGTTCTTTTTAACTCTGGTGCATCACATTGTTTCATCTCGAAGCCTTTTGCATCTAAGCATGAGTTGATTTCCCAAGCTATGCATAGTCCGTTAGCAGTGGTCTCTCCTGGTAAATGTTTGCTCGCCAACCACGAGATTCCGGATATTTCTATCATGATGGGTGATTTCAAGTTTCTGGCTTCTCCAATGGTTCTTGGTAACTCGGATATCGATCTTATTCTCGGGATGGATTGGCTCTCTAAGCACAAAGCTCAGCTTGATTGTGCTGCCAGGCAGATTCAATTGACTCATTCGTCTGAGGATGTAATTGTCTTTGCCGCTCGGGATAATACCATCCGGTTGTTTTCTCTCAATGAGAAGGGTGAACTCGATGCTATCTCGCAGATTCTAGTTGTTTGCGAATATCAAGACGTCTTTCCAGAAGAGCTCCCAGGAATGCCTCCGCACCGGCCAGTTGAATTCGTTATTGATCTTGAGCCTGGTATGGAACCTGTGTGCAAACGTCCTTACAAGCTCGGACCTGAAGAGTTGAAGGAGATGAAGAAACAACTCGATGAGCAAGAGAGAATGGGTCTCATCCGGCCTAGTTCTTCTCCGTGGGGTTGTGGTGTTCTTTTTGTGAAGAAGAAGGATGGAACGGACCGACTTTGTGTTGATTACCGTCCATTGAACAAGAAGACCATCAAGAACAAATACCCACTTCCCAACATCAATGAGCTGTTCGAACAACTCAAGGGTGCCCAAGTATTCTCCAAGCTTGATCTCTGTATGGGCTATCATCAGATTCGTATCCATGAGCAAGATATTCCCAAGACGGCTTTCAGGACAAGCTTTGGTTCATATGAATACACTGTCATGTCTTTTGGCCTTGTCAACACTCCTCCGACGTTCTCTCGCATGATGAACTTCATCTTCAACCCCTACACCAATGATTTCGTGTTGGTCTATCTCGATGACATTCTGGTTTTCTCGAAGAACAAGGAAGATCATGCCAAGCACTTGCGTTTGGTTCTTGATAAGCTCAGGGAACATCAGTTCTACGCCAAGTTCTCCAAGTGTGAATTTTGGCTCGATGAGGTTCTTTATCTTGGTCATGTCATCTCTGCCAAGGGCATTGCCGTGAATCCTAAGAAGGTCTCTGCAATTGTTAATTGGGAACCTCCTCAGAACGTGAAGCAACTCCGTAGCTACCTCGGTCTCGCAAGCTACTGCCGAAGATTCGTTGAAAACTTTTCTAAGATCGCGAAGCCTCTCTCAAATCTTCTCCAGAAGCACGTCAAGTACGTTTGGTCTCCGGAGTGTGATATTTCTTTCAACACTTTGAAAGAGAAATTGATCACTGCTCCAGTTCTGACTCCGCCTGATGAATCCAAGCCGTACGAGGTCTTTTGTGATGCCTCTCTCCAAGGTCTTGGCGTTGTATTGATGCAAGAGAAGAAAGTTGTTGCTTATACCTCTCGCCAGTTGAAGCCTAATGAGAAGAACTACCCCACTCATGATCTCGAGTTGGCAGCAGTTGTGCATGCTCTTTTGACTTGGAGACATCTTCTATTGGGAAGAAAAGTGGACATTTTCACTGATCACAAGAGCCTCAAGTACATCTTCACTCAGCCTAATCTCAACCTCAGGCAAACTCGATGGGTCGAAATGATTCAAGAATATAATCCGAGTATCGAGTATACTCCAGGCAAGGCCAATGTGATTGCTAACGCTTTGAGCAGGAAAGCGTATTGCAACAGTCTGATTCTCAAGCCTTATCAACCCGAGCTTTGTGAAGCTTTCCGCAAACTTAATCTGCAAGTTGTTCCTCAAGGTTTCCTTGCCAACCTTCAAGTCTCTCCTACCTTGGAAGACCAGATTCGCCAAGCCCAGCTTCTTGATGCTATGGTGAAAAAGGTGAAGATTGGGATTGCCAAGAGTCAATCCAAGTACAAGTGCTACCGCCTTGATGACAAGGACACTCTCTTCTTCGAGGATCGTATTGTTGTGCCCAAAGGTGAACTTCATAAAGTGATCATGAATGAGGCTCACAATTCCCTCCTCTCCATCCACCCTGGGAGCACGAAGATGTATCAGGATCTTAAGCAAGCTTATTGGTGGACTCGAATGAAGCGTGAGATTGCTCAATTCGTGAATGAATGTGATGTCTGCAGAAGAGTGAAGGCAGAACACCAAAGGCCAGCAGGTCTCCTCCAACCTCTTGCCATTACGGAATGGAAGTTTAACCACATTGAAATGGACTTCGTGACTGGGTTTCCAAAGTCCAAGCGTGGCAATGATGCTATATTCGTTGTCACTAACAAACTCACCAAAGTGGCTCATTTTCTGCCTATCAAAGAGTCAATCACTGCAGCTCAATTGGCGGAACTCTACACCTCTCGAATTGTCTCTCTACACGGTATTCCTCAGGTGATCTCTTCAGACCGTCGCAGCATCTTTACCTCCAAGTTTTGGGATTCTTTTCAGAAGGCCATGGGCACCAACATCCGCTTCAGCACTGCTTTCCATCCTCAAACAAGCGGTCAAGTCGAGCGTGTCAACCAGATTCTTGAAGATATGCTCAGGGCTTGTGTGATCTCCTTTGGCATGAAGTGGGAGGATTGTCTTCCTTATGCTGGATTCGCATACAACAACAGTTTTCAAGCAAGTTCGGGCAAGGCCCCATTTGAAATTCTGTATGGCAGGAAGTGCCGTACCCCTCTCAACTGGTCCGAAACGGGTGAACGTCAGCTGCTGGGTAATGACTTAATCACATAGGCAGAAGAAATGTGCAAAGTCATTCGTGATAACCTCAAAGCAGCCCAATCCCGCCAGAAGAGCTACTATGATAGTAAGCACCGTGATTTGGCTTTCCAGATCGGAGATCATGTTTACCTCCGCGTCTCTCCTATGAAAGGGACTCGTCGCTTCGCTATCAAAGGGAAGCTTGCCCCTAGATACGTGGGACCTTTCAAGATTGTCAGCAAGAGAGGCGACCTCGCCTATCAACTCGAGCTTCCGTCAAACTTTGCAAATGTCCATGATGTGTTCCATGTCTCTCAGCTCCGAAAGTGCTTCAAGACGCCTGACCGCACCGTCAACTTCGAGGACATTGAGCTCCAAGAAGATCTCTCCTATCGTGAGCACCCAGTTGCAATCCTTGAAGAGACTGAATGCAGGACTCGCAACAAGTCAATCAAATTTCTCAAAGTAAAGTGGTCACACCATTCCGACCGTGAAGCTACCTGGGAACGCGAGGACCACCTCCGTTCTGAGTACCCGGTGTTCTTTCAGTCCTAGATCTCGGGATGAGATCTTTTCGTAGTGGTGGAGTGTTGTAACACCCCGGATATAACTTTCCCAATTTGTAATCCAACTCTTGCCGGTTCCGGCTTTAAGTTGATTTATTTTCTCGGGTTCGGGTTTTTGTCTCTGTGTGTTGTTATCGTCGTCATGCATCTCATATCATGTCATCATGTGCATTGCATTTGCATACGTTTTCATCTCATGCATCCGAGCATTTTCCCCGTTGTCCGTTTTGCATTCTGGCGCTTCGTTCTCCTCCGGTGGTCATTTCTCGCTTTCTTTCGTGTTTGGGGATTAAACATTTCCGGATTGGACCGAGACTTGTCATGCGGTCTTCTTTTACTACTGGTAGACCGCCTGTCAAGTTTCGTACCATTTGGACTTCGTTTGATGCTCCAACGGTTAACCGAGGGACCGAAAAGGCCTCGTGTGTGTTGCAGCCCAACACCCCTCCAATTTGGCCCAAAACCCACCAAACTCTGCTCCATCACCTAGAGCGTTCGATCACGATCGCGTGGCCGAAAACCGCACCTCATTTGGACTCTCCTAGCTCCCTCTATGCCTATATATACACCCCCCCTCCGAAAATTCGCGGATCCCCTTCCTCTAACCCTAAAAAAATCCCCAGATCCGCCGCCGGACGTGTCCGAACGGAGCCGGACAACGTCCGGATCTCACCGCCGCCACCCAGCGCCCGCCACGTGTCCATCCCGCCGCTAGCCGCCGTGCGTCCCGGGGAGCCCGTTCCCGGCCCCCGAGGCCCACATCCTCGCCGCCTCCTCGCCCGCGGGCCGCCGCCGCCTCCCTCGCGCCCGATTGCCGCCTCCGCCGCCCGCCATCATCGCCGGCCGCAAGCTCGCCGGAGCTCCTCGCCGAAGCCCCGCACCCCCTCGCCTTCCCCGCGCCTCGGGAGCCGTCGCCGAGGGCGCCCGCCGCCAGATCCGACCGGGGAGAGGCCGGCCTCACCTCCCCTCTTCTCCTCACCGACGAACCACCTCGCCGGAGCCCACCGGCTCGCCGAAGACCTCGGGAGCCCCGAGCTGCTACAGTACACATCGGGCCGATCCAGATCTGGTTGCTACAGTAACCCTAGCGAGGGTTGACTTTTGCCTCTCTCCGTTAATTTTTATGCTATCTTTGACCTGTGATATCTCCGCATCCGTAGCTCCGATTTGGACATATAGCATATCAAAATGTTCGTCTCGATGAGTACATAATTTAATTCCATTGCATAATTTGCATTTGAGTTCATCTTGATGCCCGAAATGCTGTTAGAAGAGGGCTTCGTGAGTTATTTGTCAGATATGCTAGTTCATCTTAGACTTTTGTCGTTTTTGCCATGATTACTGTGTGCATGATATGCCTGTGAGTCCTTCACATGTTTTGTTAAGGGTTTTGTCATCTTTCCAGAGGTGCAACCCATGTATTTTTGTGATGTGTGTGGTGCTTAGTGCAAGCTTGCAAAGTGAGGCACTTGGTAAATCTGTTTTCAGTGACTTAGTAATTTCACTAAGTCCTGAGATTGTTTAGTTCACGATGCCATATGTTCATGTTGTTTCCTAGTGATCCGTGCCTCTTTTGAGGATGATCAGTAAAGGAGTTTTGTTAATATTGTAGTGCTCTATCCATCCATGTCTTTGTGTGCATATATGGAGCACCCTAGCTTGAGTCAATCAAGCTCTACTTTTGCTTCGTTGTGAATCTGGGCAGATCGTCAACTTGTTTGCGATTTTGCCGATGTTATTGTAGTTGATCCGTGCATGCTATGCCATTGTTCTTGCCATGTCTAGCTAGCATTTTGTGCCTTCTTAATGGATATATGCTTGTCTTGCCATGACTTGCACCGTGGTGAGAGCATCGAGCTTGTTTACATGCCTTCATGAGTTATGTTTCAGCATGTCCCAGTTTTCACAAAGTCTGAAAACTGATTATGTTTTTGCTATGTTCGTGTGCTTGTTAGTATATTTTGTGATCCCTTTTGGCTCAAGGTCACTAAGGGACTTTTGTTAAGCTTGTTGAGTAGCTCCATGCCCTGTCTTTCTTTGTCACAATCAGGTCCTGTAGCATGTCGTTTTGTTGCTTCGAAGAGGGCTTCATGATCTGAAATTCCAGACAAGTTTTAATTTCACTAAGTCTGAGATCTGTTTTACCATTTGCGTTTTTGCCATGCTTGTTTGAACCTCTTAATGGATGAATTGGCCGTAGCTCAGTGCTAGACTTTTGTTAAGCATCTTGAATGCTTCCCTGCCACGTATTTTGATGCCATGTTTGAGTGTTGTAGCATGTTCATCTCATTGCATTTAGATGCCTACTTGCTGTAAATCGCAGACCGGTGTCATATTTGAATCGCTTGCCATTTCCAAACCGTAACTCCGATTCCGGCGTTCTTTATATCGTTTTCAAGCGATTTCATCCCCTCTTTCCAGTGGCACACTTGGTTTTCCAAGTTGAGGCCAGGTTAATGCATTTCCTTTCATATCTTGCATATGCATCCCGCATCGCATCCCGCATAGCATATCATCTTTGCATCGTGTTGTTTGAGTTTGCACGTGGTTGATTGTATCCTTGTTGCTTGTTTGTATTGTTTGGGTAGAGCCGGGAGACGAGTTCGCTAACGAGGAGCCCATTGAGTTTGCTTTCGAGGATCCAGTCAACTCTGACAACTTTGCAGGCAAGATGATCATACCCTCGAAATCACTACTATCTTTGTTGTGCTAGTTTGCTCGCTCTTTTGCTATGCCAATGCTATGATGCCTACCATTTGCTTGTCAGCCTCTAACCCACCATTGTCCTAGCAAACCGTTGATTGGCCATGTTACCGCTTTGCTCAGCCCCCCTCTTATAGCGTTGCTAGTTGCAGGTGAAGATTGGAGTCGTTCCTTGTTGGAACATTTACTTACTTGTTGGGATATCATTATATTGCCATGTTATCTTAATGCATCTATATACCTGGTAAAGGGTGGAAGGCTCGGCCTCTCGCCTAGTGTTTTGTTCCACTCTTGCCGCCCTAGTTTCCGTCATATCGGTGTTATGTTCCCGAATTTTGCGTTCCTTACGCGGTTGGGTGATAATGGGAACCCCTTGATAGTTTGCCTTGATTAAAGCTTTTCCAGCAATGCCCAACATTCGTTTTACCATTTGCCACCTAGCCTCTTTTTCCCTTGGGTTTCCGGAGCCCGAGGGTCATCTTATTTTAACCCCCCCCCCCCCCCCCCCCGAGCCAGTGCTCCTCTGAGTGTTGGTCCAAACTGTCAGCCGCCGGTGGCTACCAGGGGCAACTCTGGGCTGGCCTACCGGAAGTTTGGACAATCTGAGTGTGCCCTGAGAAAGAGATATGTGCAGCTCCTATCGGGATTTGTCGGCACATTCGGGCGGTGTTGCTGGTCTTGTTTTAACCTGTCGAAATGTCTTGTTGTACCGGGATACCGAGTCTGATCGGAATGTCTCGGGTGGAGGTCTATTCCTTCGTTGACCGTGAGAGCTTATTATGGGCTAAGTTGGGACTCCCCTGTAGGGATTGAACTTTCGAAAGCCGTGCCCGCGGTTATGGGCTGATGGGAATTTGTTAATGTCCAATTGTAGATAACTTGAACATTAATTTATTTAAAATGAATCAACTGAGTGTGTTACCGTGATGGCCTCTTCTCGGAGGAGTCCGGGAAGTGGACACGGTGTTGGAGTTATGTTTGCGCAGGTTGCTCTCTAGTTTCTCGCTCGCGCTTTGCCTCCTCTTCTCACTCTCTTTTGCGAATAAGTTAGCCACCATATATGCTACTCGCTTGCTGTAGCTCCACATATATTTTACCCTATCCTACCTATTAAGCTTAAATAGTCTTGATCGCGAGGGGGCGAGATTGCTGAGTCCCTGTGGCTCACAGATTACTATTACACCAGATGCAGGACCAGATGATACAGCTCCAGATGGCGTGCTTGATCTCAAGTGGGAGTACGACGAGGATTCTTAGTGTTACTATGTTTCTTTTCCTGATGATCAGTAGTGGTGCCCAGTTGGGTGATCGGGACCTTGTCACTTGTTGGGTTATCTTTTATTTTGGCGCCGTAGTCGGGCCATGAGTGTTTGGATGATGTATGTTATTTATGTACTTGATTGACTTGGCGAGTGTAAGCCAAATATGTTATCCCTTTTCATTATCTATATTACATGGGATGTTTGTGATGATTACCCGACTTGCGACATATGCCTTCAATGCGATTATGCCTCTAAGTCGTTCCTCGACACGTGGGAGATATAGTCGCATTGAGGGTGTTACAGTCGGCCCAAGTTGGATGATATCCTCCATGATATGGACCAGCAGATGCACCATAACGTCGAAGAATGCGTTTGGGAAGTACATCTCAAGCTCACATAGTATCACCATGATCTCTTCATGTAGCCTTCTGAGTTGCCTCACGCCAACCGACTTCCGAGAGATGACGTCGAAAAAGTTCCATAGGCCAAATAGCGTTTCACGGACGTGCGCATCCATGATCCCACGGATTGCAACTGGAAGTATTTGTGTCATCAACACGTGACAGTCATGAGACTTCATCCCGCTGAACTTCTGCTTCACTGTGTCTAGGTATCTGCTTATCTTCCCCGCGTAACCATAAGGAAGTTCTACTCCTATGAGGCAGGTGAAAAACTGCTCGATCTCCTCCTGACTTAGAGTGAAGCACGCGGGAGGGAAGTCATTTCCGGTCTTCTTGGCCTTTTTGCCTTTGCGACAACTTTCTGTGTCCTGCTTCGCCTCATCATCATCATCATCATCATCATCATTAGTGTGAAGCTCCTCCTTGATGCCCATTGATTTCAAGTCTGCCCTTGCTTTCGGCCCATCTTTGGTCCTCTCTGGCATATTGAGCAGGGCACCAAGCAGACTCTCGCACACATTCTTCATGATATGCATGACATCAAGGTTGTGAGGCACACGGTGGATCTTCCAGTACGGCAAGTCCCAGAAAATAGACCTCGTTTTCCATACCTTCAGCAACGGCTCAGGCGCCTTTCGCTTCTTTCCCGGCTCTGGCACCTTTTGTTTATTTCCCGGCAGTGGGCAATCTTTCCAATTTTTCAACAGCTCGTCTATTTCCTCGCCGCTCCTCGTATGCGGGCGTCTTCGGGGTTCGGTTTCACCATCGAACAGATCCTTGTGTTTTCTCCATGGGTCATCGTCGCGAAGCCACCTTCGATGTCCCATGAACACGGTTTTCGAAGACCCGGGATCTCTATCTAGCTGGCGGTACATTGTGTCATCCATGCACCTGACGCATCCAGAAAATCTGTGGACCACCTACCCCGCGACATATCCGTAATCGAGATAGTCGTGCACCGTCGTGAGCAGTGCGGCTCTCATAGGGAAATATTCTTTCTCTGCGGCGTCCCACGTATTGGATGGCGTTTTCCATAGCGTGCCTAACTCCTCTTTCAGCAGTCCTAGATACAGATTGATGTCGTTCCCTGGTTGTTTCGACCCTTCAATTAGCATACTCATGTGAATGTACTTCCTCTTCATGCACAACCAGGGGGGAAGGTTGTACATCCACACAAACACAGGCCAGGTGCTATGTGTGCTTCTCTGGCTGCCAAATGGATTGACTCCATCGGTGCTCGCGCCCAGCATGATGTTCCTTGGATCGTCCCCAAATTCTGGGTGTTCGAAGTTCAATGCTGGCCACTGGTTCGCATCCTTAGGGTGACTCAACATCTTGTCTTTTTTATTTATCTCCAGATCATTTTCGTCATCTTCTCGCTTCTTCTCCTCCATATCCACGTGCCAACGCAGGAGCTTTGCTAGCTTAGGGTCCGCGAAATACCGCTGTAGATGAGGAGTGATCGGAAAGTACCACACCTCTTTTCGAGGAGCTTTCTTCCTCTTCTTGTATCGAGTGGCGCCGCACACCGGACATATGGTAGACTCCGCGTGCTCGTCCCAATAAATGATGCAATTGTTCATGCACACATGGTATTTCACGTGCGGTAAATCCAGAGGACACACGATTTTCTTCGCCTCCTCGAAACTGGTCGGGCACTTGTTCCCCTTGGGAAGACGTTCGTGCCAGAATAACATGTTCTCGTCGAAGCATGCGTCGGTCATTTTGTGTTTTACCTTCATCTCCAGAGCCATGAGCGTTACTTTCAGGCGGGTATCCTCGGGCATGCATCCTTCATACAATGGAGTAACCGTGTCTATCTCCAGTTGATCCAGCTTGGCTTTCTCTCGGGCGGCAGCTCTTGCATTATCCGTCTGCTTGAGAAGCATCTCTTGAATATGAGGGTCCTGCACCCAGCCTCCATCGCCGTCTGCTCCGGCATCTTCATCTTCATGATCATGCCCTTCATCTTGATCTTTCTCATCATCATGTCCGGCATCTTCTACATGATGACTGTGTACAGCATCACCGTCATGATCATGTCCTGCAGATTCTTCATCTTCTCGCCCGCCCTCGCCGCGGTGGTTGTCTTGCTGCCCTTCCTCATTTCTTGCCCGGCCCCCATGGACGACTTCATAGTCATCTTCATCACCTTGCCACCGATAGCCATCCATGAAACCACGCAAGAGCAGGTGGTCCCGCACCTGCCCGGAATCAGGTCCGCAATAAGGCTCTTCAGCTTGCATCTTTGACACGGACATTTTATCTCCGTCTCGTTCTTTTGAAGAATCTCGGCCTTCGCGGAGCTCAAAAACCTATTACCGATGCCTTTGGTCATCGTGCGGACCATGGTCGCCTGCGGGGTAGAGCAAAACGATATTTTAGAACCAAGAAAAAATTTGGCATGACTTTCCCTAAAAATAGGACCAAAAAGAATGCACAGTGCCAAAATTCTCGCTAAAACAGAAATGAATCAACATTCCAGCAAAATATTGGCAATTATCGCATTTCAAATACCGGTACCTGCAAACACAAACATATATGCAACACCATAAACATATGCAACACCACAAACATGCATAGATCTAGCTAGGCCATAAAAAGTCCATGTGCACGTTGTTGGAGGGAGAAAAAAAGTAGATCTACAACATAAATATAGCTTTCCCCTTACTTACCTATCAAAAAAGGTAATTTAACCACTTAATTTGGATGAATCTATGGTGCAAATGAGGTGAGGAGGAGGAGGCAGCCGAGACAAGCTTGGAGGAGGAGGTGGAGTGAATGAAGTGGGGAAAGTGAGTGTGTAGGTGTGGCTGTCCAAAATATCTAGCTGGTCCCAGGTTACTAATGGTGCACCACCCACAAATGCGCCATTAATAACCCTGGTTACTAATGGCGCACCATCTTGTGGTGCGCCATTAGTAGTTTTGCAAAAAAAATGATAGTAGTGGCGCACGTGGTGAGTGGTGAGCCATTACTAGTTAGACTAGTAATGGTGCACTGTTCCTTGGTGCGCCATTAGTATTTTTGGAAAAATAAAAAAATATGTTAGTAGTGGCGCACCATTGGTTTGGTGCGCCACTGCTATATAGTAGTGGCGCACCACATGTCTGGTGCGACATTAGTGTCCATATTATCTATAGCCCTTTTCCTAGTAGTGGATGCTGAAACAAGAGAGGATGTACTGTGGCATTCTAGGAACCAAGAGTACAGAGATCAGAATGTAATGAGCCATCCATCTCATGGTAGTGAGTGGAAAAGCTTCAATGATAAACACAAAGAGTTTGCTGCTGACCCGAGAAACATTAGACTTGGCTTAGCTTCAGATGGATTTAACCTATTTGGCCACCGGAGCGCCACATATAGCATGTGGCCAGTGCTTGTTATCCCTTACAACATGCCTCCAAATGTCTGCACCAAAGAATCAAACTACATGATGGCCTTGCTCATCCCAGGTCCAAAAAGTCCTGGAAAGGATTTTGATTTGTTCATGGAGCCTCTTGTGGAGGAACTTCAACAGCTATGGAAGGGTGTTCTCACTCGAGACCTATATAGCAGCCCACCAGCTGATTTATTTCTGCGTGCTGTTATAATTTGGTGCATCCATGATTATCCGGCTTTGGGCACTATGTCAGGGCGAACGACACATGGTTACAGTGCATGTGTTCGCTGTGACAGGAATCTGCTGTCATACGCAATACTTAGCAAGATCTGTTACATTGGACACCGTCGTTTCCTTGCCAAGGACAAGCCGCATCCTAGAAAATACCGAAGACATGTGTTCAATGCAAAGCATGAAAACTGTGATGCGCCAAAGAGGCTCACCACCGATGAGTTGCAAGTGGAATTAGAGAAGGTCAGGCATATTACACCAGGAAACCATCCTGGTAATGGTAGCGGGAAAAGGAAGTGTGGCAGGGTAGAAGAGAGATTATTGTTTACCCGCAGGTCCACTTTGTGGGACTTGGAGTATTGAAAGATTTGGATCTGCGGCATAATCTTGATGTGATGCACATCGAGAAAAATATATGTGACATCATTATCAGCACACTTCTTAATATTGAAGGCAAGACAAAAGATACCTTAAAATCTAGGATTGATTTGACACACCTGGGTATCAGAAAGGATTTGCAGGTGCAAGATGAAGCTAAACCACGGGATATGGCACCAGCTGTGTACATCTTGGACAAGGTAAAAAGAAAAGAATTCTGCGAGGTCCTGTCACGTGTGAGATTCCCACATGGATTTGCTTCCAACCCTGAAAGGAGAGTCAGTGCAGATGGAAACAAGGTACAAGGGTTGAAAACTCATGACTGCCACGTCATACTTCAAAGGGTTTTACCTGTTATCCTTAGAGGATTGGGCCGCCCTGACTTATACAGAGCAGTTATAGAGTTGGGACAATTCTTCAGGGAACTCTGCAGTAGGAATATCAGGATAGATGCTTTGGAGCGTCTTAGAGACAAGATACCAACTATCCTATGCGACCTTGAGAAGATATATCCTCCAGCCTTCTTTGATGTGATGGTGCATTTGGATGTTCATCTACTGATGAGGCACTACTTAGAGGTCCAGTACAGTATGGCTGGATGTACCCTATTGAAAGGCGGCTAGGCACTTTCAAGGGCTATGTTTCAAGGGCTATGTTAGGAACAGAGCTAGACCCGAGGGTTCCATTGCAGAGGCCTACATTGCTACAGAAGCGTTGACATTCTGCTCAAAATACATTGAAACAGCTGATCAGATTAGCAAAGAGGTGGGTAAAGACAATCCCGGGGTCAATGTTTTTGATTATTCTGTTTGAGTTACAGGGAAGAGTCGACAAGAGGACAAACCTAAAGATTTGGACAAAATGGTTTGGTATGTGTTGAATAACTGTCCTGAGATACTACCTTATATCAAGTAAGTGCAGTACTGTAGCTTATACATCGTAATCTACTAAACTTGCAGCACATTCTTATATATTTAGATGTTTGACGCGATCACTATGTTGTGAAGCATCTACAAAGAGGAGTTACTGCCGCAAAATCCAAGAAACATTGACAAACCAGTTATGGCAGGATTTGCGAAATGGTTCAAGAACCATGTAAGCTTTTGAAGTGCACTGTCAGTTTTTTTAATATATTGAGTACATAAGATGATTAGCTTGTCTATTTTCTAACCATAGGTTAAGAAGATGCGGGAGGATGGGCAGGCAGTTGATGATGCCCTTTACTCACTAGCAATGGGTCCTGATACTCGGGTAAGAAATTATGAATCTTGCGTTGTTGGAGATGTGCACTACAACACCCTTGCACGAGACGAAGGCAGGAAGACACAAAACAGTGCCATCATGAGCACGGATACGTATGACAAAGAGACAACTGAAATGTATGCTAACATAACAGACATTGTTCAGTTGCAGTATATCTCCAGTTTCGAGGATCATCGGTGTGTGGTTCTATTATGCTGTCGTTGGTATAACCTGTTTTCCAGGATCACAAAACCCAGAGCTGATGATTATTTCAAATCCATCAATGTCAAGGAGGCATACCGGACCAATGAGCCTTTTTATTTTGGCAAATCAAGCAACACAGATATTTTTCTTGGAAGACACATTTGCACGTAGCGATGACTGGAGAGTATTGCAAAGGTTTGAGCAAAGGAATTCGTTTAATGAAGTTGCACAACAAGATGATGCTTACACTGCTTTTGATGTACAAAATAACACAGATGTTCCTAATATCTTTGAGAACCATCATGTCAATGACGCCGGCGAAAAGATTGTCTGTCGTGCTGTGGACATACAAGAGTTGATCAAGAAGAACCCAACGTTCGAGGATATTGAGGACGAAGAAGAAGATGACACCATGGGGAATTACGATTCAGACTGATACACATGGCAAAGATGTTGACGTTGCTGCTGCGGATGATGATTACATTGCTTTTGTCGTATTTGCCTGTCAGAAGACGTTTTTTTATCTACTATGTGAAATTGTGTTTGTTATGACAACTGAAACCTGATGAACATGTTGTTTAGCATTTTGCTGTGAGAACATCACTTGTTATGTATGTTGATTTGTGTTTGGTGATTGTATGGCAACTAAAACATGATGACATTGTTGTTTAGTTGTACTCATATTTGGCTGTGAAACTTGAATTTGATGACATAGTTTGCTGTTGGACTGCAATTTGCTCGACGTCTTCGTGAGAACAAAGCTGACCCGACAGGGCCTCTACTATTTATTTATATGAACAAAAGGGGATACCCCCTGATTTCCGTTAATAGAAATCATTAGATGTTCACAACACTACGCCCAGCCTGCTACACAGGTTTCATTCATTACTAGTTTCAGCAAAGTGCTCATGTCGTAGCCACTGAAGACATCACGAGTGCTACATACACTGCAAATAAAGAGACAATCGTCCTACAGAGCACATCGATTTTTCCCATTATCTTCAGAAGCTCTTTCATCTCCTCATTGCTGTCAAGGTCGTTCAGCAGCTGTTGCTTGGCCATGATCAGAGGAACTGCATCTTTAACCTTCTGCTCTGCATCTTCCTCCTCTGTCGTTCCTTCAGTTACTTGTCCAACACCCCAACCTGCTGGTATTGGGATTCCTCGGCTAACCAAATAATCAGCGTAGTTGCATTCCCCCACATCAGCAACTTCCTAGAAATACAAATCACATGAATTTTCCCTTTTCTGCACGAATCAAATTGGAAGATCATCAACCAAACTATTAAACATATCAGCAACTGAAAGCAGCAGAACAACACTTAAACATATTATTACCCCATGATTCAGGCATTTGTAGAAGACTCGGCCAGGGTTGCGGATTGTGGTTGAGATGCGACGGATGACTCTGCGTGATTTGCAGAAGTGGCACCGCACCAACGGCAGCGGGTTGCGATGAGCAATCGGCTACGATGCGCGTGCTGGTGAGGGTGTGATGAGACCCACAGGCGATGGTACGGGTGGTGACTTGGCGCATATCTGGTTGTTGCCTGCTGAAGAGCAGGTGGACGAGCAGCCAGCGGACATGGTTGCTGCGGCCAGAGCTTCTGATGCTAGGCAGAGTAAGTAGAGAAGAGGAGAATCGAACATTGGATATGTCAGTTTCATTACTTGCAGAGTAGCATAGCACAATATATAGTCATAGTCTAGGTTTGGATTCGAACCAGCTACAGGAGCACGTCTTTCTTTTTTCTAAAACTCGGCAACGTCTCTTTACTGGTACACTAGCTTGTTCTGTACGCCTTCCCAAGTCTTTGATTTTCTTTCTATATATAAAAAAGTATGCTACTTGGTGTCCGCTTAGTCAACAAACGATTGTGCCAACCTTGACCGTTGGATTGACATTCAACGTCTGTCGCATTTCCTCAGTCTCTTCTTCCTCAAGCCGCCAAAGCCAAACCAGCGCTGGCGGGACCGCCTGCTCCCGCCTCCCACGGTTGGCTGTGATCTTCCCCAGCTCCTGTTCGTTCCCGTCCGAGGCCTCACCATCGTCCTCCGCCTTGGTTCGCTCGCCGCGGCACCACCCTTCGGTGTTGTCAACATGGTCAACAACCGAGAGGAATAAGGAGATGACTGTACATGGTGAGGATGACAGTAGGAACCCAGCAGCACGCGCAGTAATTTTGTTTTTTCGGGGCGGAGAAGGGTATCAACTGGGTTGTGCGGGACTCATGGCCCGTCTAGCCCAGGCTTTTATTTCATATGTTTAGCACATGACCAGCCCAGTTTGTTTTTTTCCTTTCTGAAAATGGCTAGCCAGCTATTTTGTTTTTTGCAGAATAACCAACGTAGGCCTACTTGCTTTTCTACGCCCTGCTGGGCCGGAAATCTTTCAAGACGAGGAGGGATGCATTTTCCCTAGAAAATGGGCTATAAGTAATAAGAAATGGGCTATAAGTAATAATAAATGGGCTGTAAAATGAAAAAATACAACAAACAGGCAATTAGTTCCAAAATACTGTTTTCTTTCGGATTTTGATATTTTAAATTTCATTGTTTTTGTGCGGGTAAAATTTCATTGAATTTAAATTAAGGTATATCTAGATTTAAAATTAATTTGAATCTGGCTAGAAATTTCGGGATGTATGCTGTTTGGAACAGATTTGGAGGCTGACTTGTGGGTCTACTAGGTTGACGTGTACTTTGGCTTTGTCAACTTAGTCCACAAACGATTCTAGCAGCAGTGACCGTCAGATGTTAATCCAACGGTCGTGCTGCTTCTTCAATATCTGATCTTCTTGCTCTAGCCACCCAAACCAGCTCTGGTGGGACTGCCTGCTCCCGCCTCCCGTGGTCGGCTGTGCTGCCGCACAGGACGCACCGCCCCACCCTACTTCATTGCTGGCCAGGCCATTCCTCTACTCACCCACATCTCCTGTTATTTTTCGGCGACGGCAGCCGGACCAATAAACCCTCATACTCCCCATCGTGTGGGAAACCATTGCCGAGTCTTCCCCGGCTCCGTGTCGTTCCCTTCCTAGGGCTCGCCGTCGTCCACCGCCATGGTTCTCTCGGCGCGGCCTGGTCAACGTGGTCAACGAACGACATCCATCGGCCGTGGACTGTATGCGCAAAATAATGATTCCTCCACCTGACAGCTGGGACCCACCAGAAGGGCCTCTGTATTTCGTGAAAAAAATGTTCCCCTCGCTGACATGTCAGACCCACCAGCTATATCTTCGCACGCAAGGAAGTGCCTCCTTATTACGCACAAAAAATGAATACCCCCTGCTAGCTAGGACCCACCATTATGGGAGGCTGACTTGTGGGCCTACTAAGTTGACGGGGACGAAGGGCTTTGTCAACTTAGTCAATATGAACGACTCTAGCTCTAGTGATCGTATGATGTCCATCCAATGGCCGTAGTGCTTCTTCAACCTCTGGTCTTCTTGCTCCAGCCACCCAAAGCAGTGCCGGTCGTGCCGCATGCTCCAGCCTCCCATGACCGGCTGTGCTACAGCAGAGGCCTCACCGCCCCTACTATTCCCACCGTTGGCCAGGCCCTGTGGCAACGGCAGCCTCACACCGCAGTCGAACCAGTGAACTCTCGTACTTCTCTCCGCGCGGGCTTCCACTTCCGCGTCTTCCCCGGCTCCACGTCGTCCCCTTCCTAGGCCTCACCGTCGTCCACCGCCATGGTGCTCTCCGCGTGGCGTGGTCAACATGGTCAAGGAATGACTTCCATTGAAAGAGTACTGTACGTGGAGAGGCTGACAGCTGGGTCCACGGCCACAGCCCAGTTTTTTTGTGATTTGCCAAGTAAGTCGCTTTGTCAGGCCTGTTGGGCTGCAAATCTTTCAAGACGAGGAGAGCTTTCATTCGGCTGGCCGAGAAAATGGCCCATCAGTAATGAGAAATGGGTTGTACATTTTTAAAACACATCAAACCGGCAATTAGTTTCAAATATCTTTTTTTCATTTCGAGATTTTAAATTACATTAATTTTTATGCGTGGAGAATTTGCTAGATTTTATATTGATATACATTTATTTTTAAAATCAGTTTGAATGTGAGTCGAAATTTCGGGATTAAAATCAGTTCGGATCGCACCGAAATATGCAAAATTTTGTATAATTTTTTAACCGTGGCCACAATATGGGCTGTAATGCTAACAAAAAGAATATGGGCTCCAAAAAAACCTTAAGAATTAGCAAATAGGTTGTAAATTATTAGAAATAATGGCAGATGGGTTGTATGCTATTTTCCACAGATTTGAGGCTTTCCTAAAAAAAGGTTGACGCACAAGAAGTGACTGTTGGATGTCCATCAAACGGCCGTCGTGCTTCTTCAATCTCTGCTCTTCCTGCTCCAGCCGCTCAAACAAGCGCCGGCGGGACTGCCTGCTCCCTCCTCCCCGCGGCCGGCTGTGCTGCCGCGCAGGCCTCACCGCCCCACCATACTCCCATCGCTGGCCTAGCCATCCGTCTACTCACCCACACCTACTGTTATTCTCCGGCGACGGCAGACGAACCAGTAAACCCTCGTACAGTCATACTCCCCTCCACATGGGAAACAACTGCCGAGTCTTCCCTGTCTCTGTGTCGTTCCCTTCCTAGGCCTCGTCGTCGTCCACCGCCCTGGTGCTCTTGGCGCGGCCTGGTCAACATGGTCAACAACCGACATGCATCTGAAGTGGACTGTACGTGGAGAGGCCGACAGCTGGGTCCACGGCCGCACACAAGGAAATGCCTCCTTATTACGCGCAAAATAATGATTCCTCCACCTGACATCAGGGACCCACTGAAAGGGCCTCTGTATTTCGTGAAAAAAACATTACCACCGCTGACAGCTCGGACCCACCAGCTGTATCTTCGCACGCAAGGAAGTGCCTCCTTGTTACGCACAAAAAAATGAATACTCCCCCTGTTAGCTGGGACCCAGTATAGTGGCAGGCTGACTTGTGGGACTATTAAGTTGACGGGGACGGAGGGCTTTGTCAACTTAGTCAATATGCACAATTCTAGCTCCAGTGACCGTACGATGTCCATCCAACAGCCGTAGTGCTTCTTCAACCTCTGGTCTTCTTGCTCCAGCAGCACAAACCAGCGTCAGTCGTGCCTCGTGCTCCTGCCTCCCGTGCCCTGCTGCGATGCGGCGGAGGCCTCACCACCCCCTAGTACTCCCACCGCTGGCCAGGCCATCCCTCTGCTCACCCAAACCCCATGTTATTCTGCAGCGACGGCAGTCACACCGTAGCGAACCAGTGAACCCTCGTACTCCTCTACGCGTGGGCATCCACTGCCACGTCTTCCCCGGCTTCGCGTCTCCCATTCCTAGGCCTCACCGTCGTCCACCGCCCTGGTGCTCTCAGCGCGGCGTGGTCAACGTGGTCAAGGAACGGCTTCCATCGGACATGGACTGTATGTGGAGAGGCTGACAGCTGGGTCCACGGCCGCAGCAAGGAAGTGCCTCCTTATTACGTGCAAAATAATTATTCCTCCACCTGACAGCGGGGACCCACCGGACGGGCCACCGTATTTCACGAAAAAAACGTTTGCCCCTGACTGCTGGGACCCACCAGCTACATCTTCGCATGCAAGGAAGTGCGTACGGCCAAAAAACGATTCGCCCCCTGACTGCTGGGACCCACCAGCTACATCTTCGCAGACAAGGAAGTGCCTGATAGTCGGGACCCACCTGGTCGAAGCATACGTAGCATTCTCATTCTGGTCGCGAACGTGTACGTACATATATACTGGTGGATGTAGAGGCGCGCACGTGTCATAGTAGAGGCGCGTACGTGTCGTAGTAGAGGCGCGCACATAGCATGTACACGTACGTACAGCGGCCAGGGTGCAAGAAAAAAAATACGGCCACGTATGTGTACATACGGGCGGGGTCTCGAACGCCTACTCGCGCATACGTACGGCCAGGGCTCGTGTACATGGCTAGGTCGGAACGGAGAAACAGCATCGTCATCGTGTTCATGGGGAGGCAACGGAATGTGTCGTGTTCATGGGGAGGCAACGGAATGTGTCGTGTTCATCGGGAGGCAGCGGAACACGTGGGAGCCAACCGGCTGAGTCGGAACGGAATGCGTGGTCGTGTTCATCGGGAGGGCTTGGACGGAACAGGCGATGGAAACGAGGTCTGGCATACCGCACAACGGAGGAAACGGACCTCCTACATTCGGAACGGGGTCCTGTTGATTGGGAGGGTTCTAGCGTACCGCACGGACCTCCTGCGATCGAAATGGGGGTCATGTTGATCGGGAAGGGTGTGGCGTACCGCAAAACGGATGAAACAGACCTCCGACGGTCGAAACGGAGGTCATGTTGATCGGGAGGGGTGTGGCGTACCGCAAAACAGACGAAATGGACTTGTGTTGGAGCGCTACGGTCGAAACGGGGGTCCTGTTCATCGGGAGGGGTGTGACATACCACAAAACGGGACTCCACGGGATACTGTTCATCTCCACCGTCGACCTCCTCCAGCATCCACGGGCTCCTGTTCATCCAGCCTCCACCGCGCGCTACTCCACCGGCTACTGTTCAACCACCCCTCCACGGGCACCCCTCCACCATCTACTGTTCATCCAGCCCTCCACACCACGGGGTCCTGTTCAACCACCCCTCCATGGGCACCCTCCATCATCTACTGTTCATCCAGCCCTCCACCACACCACGGGGTCCTGTTCATCCAGAGGCAACGCCACCGCTCACTGTTCATCCAACCCCCCCCCCCAACACTCACTGTTCATCCCAGAGGCAGCATCAATCGGCTTCAGTTAGCAGCAGTAGCGGAGGAATCGCTCGATCGGGTTCAGTTAACAGCCATCGATCGATCGGGTTCAGTTAACAGCCATCCATCGATCGCTCGGGTTCAGTAACGCGTAGCCTCCAGTGCAATCGCTCGGATTCAGTTAGAGCCCAGCGCCTCGCTTGGGTTCAGTTAGAGCCAACGCCTCGCACACATGCGCGTACGTGTACGAGAGAAACGTGCATCGCTCGGCCCCCGACCTCCCACCGTAACCGGGAACTCCCCGAAATTTTCCTCGCCCTCGCTTCTACCACGGTTTTTTCCGTCATGGACGGCCCAAAGAATGTCATGCAGCTGTGTCTCCGGCCCGCCCAGGACGAAAAGCCCATTTTTTGTCATGATTTTTTGTCATAGAAGTAGGAGCCCACCACAATTATCGTCATAGAAGTGTCATATGTATGACAGGAAAAAAATTCATTCGGCCCAAAATGTCACGGATGTGTCTTTTTTTTGTAGTGTCACATTAAAGACAAGAATTGAAGCACAAAGAGAGCATCACAAAACACATGACAAACACATCTAAGTCTAACATACTTCGTATGCATAGGCATTTTATAAGCAAACAAATTATCAAGACAAGTAAAAACTAGCATATGCATGGAAGAAAAAAGAAACAATAGCAATCTCAACATGATGAGCGGTAATTTAGTAACATGAAAATTTCTACAACCATATTTTCCTCTCTCTCATAATAATTACATTTAGGATCATAATCAAATTCAACAATATAGCTATCACATGAAATTTTATCTTTATGATCCACATGCATGCAAAGTTGACACTCTTCCGAAATAGTGGGATTATCATAAAATAAAGTCATGACCTCTCCGAACCCACTTTTATCAAAAACTTCATAATATTGAACATTATCCTAATATGTGGTATCTAAAGTTGACACTCTTCCGAACCCACTTTCAATATTATTGCAAACAATATTGTCAACCTCATATTCATCATGGGGCTTAAATAAATTTTCAAGATTGTAAGAAGAATCACCCCAATCATGATTAGTGCAACAAGTAGTGGACATAGCAAAACTACCATCCCCAAGCTTAGGGTTTTGCATATCATTAACACAATTGACATTAATATAATTTATAATAACATCATTGCAATCATGCTTTTCATTCAAAGAATTATCGTGAATCACTTTATAATTTTCTTCTTTCAACAATTCATCAAAATTTTCAAATTCACGAATTTCAAGCAAAACCTCATAAAGATAATCTAGTCCACTCAACTCACTAGCAATTGGTTCATCATAATTGGATCTCTTAAAAAGATTAGCAAGTGGATGAGGATCCATAAACTCTTAGCAAGCAAAGATGCAAGCAAAAAGAAGGCACATGGTAACACAAGATCAAACGAAAGAAGAGCGAAAGAAAAGGGCAAATCTTTTCGAAAATCATTTTAGAAGTGGGGGAGAGGAAAACGAGAGGCAAATGGCAAATAATGTAGTGCAAGGGAGAAAGTTTATGATGGGTACTTGGTATGTCTTGACTTGAGCATAGATCTCCCCGGCAACGTCGCCAGAAATCCTTCTTGCTACCTCTTGAGCATGCGTTGGTTTTCCCTTGAAGAGGAAAGGGTGATGCAGCAAAGTAGCATAAGTATTTCCCTCAGTTTTTGAGAACCAAGGTATCAATCCAGTAGGAGATTACACACAATTCTCCTAGTACCTGCACAAACAATCAAGAACCTTGCAACCAATGCGATAAAGGGATTGTCAATCCCTTCACGGCCACTTGCAAAAGTGAGATCTGATAAAGACAATAAGATAAATATTTTTGGTATTTTTGTTGTATAGATTGAAAAGTAAATATTGCAAAATATAATAAATAGTAAACTAGAATTCTAGATCGAAAACTTATATGATATAAAATAGACCCGGGGGCCATAGGTTTCACTAGTGGCTTCTCTCATGATAGCATGTATTATGGTGGGTGAACAAATTACTGCCGAGAAATTGATAGAAAAGCGCATAGTTATGAGAAGTTCATAAGAACAGAGTAATGCTTTAGGCAAGATGACATGATGTAGAGGGATAAAATAAAGCAATATGATATAAACCCCATCTTTTTATCCTCGATAGCAACAATACAATACGTGCCTTGCTGCCCCTACTATCACTGGGAAAGGACACCGCAAGATTGAACCCAAAGCTAAGCACTTGTCCCATTGCAAGAAACATCAATCTAGTAGGCCAAACTAAACCGATAATTCGAAGAGACTTGCAAAGATATCAAATCATGCATATAAGAATTCAGAGAAGAACCAAATATTGTTCATAGATAAACTTGATCATAAATCCACAATTCATTGGATCTCGGCAAACACACCACAAAAGAATATTACATCGAATAGATCTCCAAGAACATCAAGGAGAACTTTGTATTGAGAACCAAAGAGAGAGAAGAAGCCATCTAGCTAATAACTATGGACCTGAAGGTCTGTGGTAAACAACTCACACATCATCGGAGAGGCTGTGGTGTTGATGTAGAAGCCCTCTGTGATTGATTCCCCCTCCGGCAGATCGCCAAAAAAGGCCCCCAGATGGGATCTCATGGGTATAGAAGGTTGCGGCGGTGGAAAGTGGTTTCGTGGCTCCCCTGGATGTTTTTAGGGTATAAGAGTATAAATATGACCTATGTTTGAACAGGAAGCCCCCTAGTGACTATGAGGTTTACGGCTAGATTCGAATACGATCATGAGCCGGACCAAAAGGGTTAAGCTAGATTCGAATACGATCAGCCCCCTAATGTTCGTTTGAATAATTAGAATAATAAAGATATATGATCATTGAAAATGAAAAGGACAGAGGTCCTACTTTATTACTTATCATAGTATATACAATGTCACAGTATGTACATTATGAGAGCCGGTGGCTCAAGTATAGTACGGCCGAAGATGAGCAATATTCCACGGCCGGCGGGTCTCCTCCTCCGACTTACGTGAGTCTTTGTGCTCTCGAACGTCGATAAGGTAATATGACCCATTGTTCAAGTTCTTGCTGACCACAAAGGGTCCTTCCCAAGGTGCGGATAGTTTGTGTGCATCAGACTGATCCTGGATGAGCTGGAGCACCAGGTCACCTTCTTGAAAGCTTCTGGACCTAACCCGGCGGCTGTGATAACGGCGCGGGTCCTGTTGATAAATTGCTGATGGGGTTGCTGCCAAATCTCGCTCCTTATCTAACAAGTCAAGTGCATCTTGTCGGGCTTGTTCGTTATTAGCTTCAATGTAAGCCGCCACACGGGGCGAGTCATGATGAATATCACTAGGCATGACTGCTTCTGCTCCATAAACCATGAAGAAAGGCGTATAACCCGTAGACCTGTTAGGAGTGGTATTGATTCTCCATAGCACTGAGGGTAACTCCTCTACCCAACAACCCGGCGTCCGTTGTAAAGGAACCATAAGCCGGGGCTTGAGACCTTTTAAAATTTCCTGATTTGCTCTCTCAGCTTGACCATTGGATTGGGGTGAGCTACTAACGAAACATCAAGTCGGATATGCTCACATTAACAAAAATCCTCCATAGCGCCTTTGGACAAATTAGTACCATTGTTAGTTATAATGATGTGTGGAAAGCCAAAACGAAAGATCGCCTTTTTCATGAACTGAACCGTCGTGGCTGCATCACACTTACTAACCGGCTCTGCCTCAACCCATTTTGTGAATTTGTCAACTGCCACCAAAAATGTGTCTTTTTATCCTTGGATCTTTTGAAAGGTCCAACCATGTCAAGCCCCCAGACTGCAAACGGCCAAGTGATTGGAATCATCCGCAATTCTTGAGCCGGCACATACGATCGTCTGCAAATTTTTGACACCCATCGCACCTACTGACCAGATCCTCTGCATCAGCGTGAGCCATTAGCCAGTAAAAACCATGACGAAAAGCTTTGGCCACAAGAGACTTTGAACTGGCATGATGGACACAATCCCCTTCATGGATCTCATGAAGAATTTCTTGACCTTCTTCAGGAGAGATACAATGTTGAAATGCTCCAGTAACGCTGCGATGATACAACTCACCATTGGAAATTGTCATTGACTTAGACCACCGGGTTATCTGTCGAGCCAAGGTCTCATCCTCCGGCAACTCACCCCGGGTCATATAAGCCAAATACAATACTGTCCAATCTGGAATGACATGAAGAGCCGCCACCAACTGTGCCCCCGGGTTTGGAACGGCCAAATCTTCCTCTGTAGGAAATTTGACAAAAGGGTTATGCAAAACATCTAAAAAAGTGTTAGGTGGCACTGGCTTACGCTGAGATCCCAACCGGCTTAAAGCATCAGCCGCTTCGTTTTTTCTGCGGTCAATGTGCTCCACTTGATAACCCTTGAAGTGTCCAGCAACAGCGTCAACCTCACGGCGATAAGCCGCCATGAGAGGGTCCTTGGAGTCCCTTGCTTGATACCTGCTGAGCCACCAAATCTGAGTCGCCGAGGCACCCTACCCGGCTTAAACTCATCTCTTTAGCCATTCGAAGACCATGGAGTGAGGCCTCATATTCTGCTGCGTTGTTAGTACAAGGAAACATCAGTCACAACACATAACAAAACTTGTCACCTCGAGGAGAAGTTAAAACAACTCCAGCTCCCGAGCCTTCCAACTGTCTGGACCCATCGAAATGAATCGTCCAATATGTGTTATCTGGCTTCTCTTCAGGTATCTGTAACTCCGTCCAATCGTTAATGAAGTCCACCAGTGCTTGAGACTTAATGGCCATACATGGCACATACTTTAAATTATGAGACCCAAGCTCAATGGCCCACTTGGCGACTCGTCATGTGGCTTCTCTATTTTGAATAATATCTCCTAAAGGAGCAAAGCTAACCACAGTGATAGGATGACCCTGGAAGTAATGCTTAAGCTTCTGGCTTGCCATGAACACCCCATAAACAAGCTTCTGCCAATGTGGATATCTTTTCTTGGATTCAATGAGCACCTCACTGATGTAGTAAACTGGCCGTTGAACCAGATGTTCCTTGCCAGCCTCCTTGCGCTCCACAACAATGGCCATACTGACGGCCCGTGAGTTAGCAGCCACATATAACAACAGTGGCTCCTTCTCAACGGGGGCAGCAAGAACCGGCGGCTCAGCAAGCTGTCTTTTCAAATCTTCAAAGGCGTAGTTGGCAGCGTCACTCCAGACAAAGTCATCCATCTTTTTCATCATTTGATACAACGGCATAGCCTTCTCACCCAACCGGCTTATGAACCAGCTCAAAGCTGCAACTCGACCCGCCAGCCGCTAAACGTCATTGATGCATGCCGGTTTAGCCAAAGATGTAATCGCCTTAATTTTTCCGGGTTAGCCTCAATGCCTCTGTTAGACACCAAAAAACCCAAAAGCTTGCCAGCTGGGACTCCAAAAACGCACCTGGCCGGGTTAAGCATCATCTTGTAGACCCGGAGGTTATCAAAGGTTTCCTTCAGATCAGCTACCAAGGTTTCCTTCTCTCTGGATTTCACCACTATATCATCCACGTAAGCATGAACATTACTCCCAATCTGATTATGAAGGCAATTTTGTACACACCGCTGATAAGTCGCCTGGGCACTCTTAAGCCCAAAAGGCATAGACACATAGCAGAAGGCTCCAAACGGAGTAATGAAAGTCGTCTTCTCCTGGTCCTTAACCGCCATTTTGATCTGATGATAACCAGAATAAGAATCCAAAAAGCTCAGACGCTCATAACCCGTCGTAGCATCAATGATTTGATCAATACGAGGGAGAGCAAAAGGATCAGCCGGGCAAGCTTTGTTTAAATCCGTGTAATCCACACACATACGCCAAGTGCCGTTCTTTTTTAGCACAAGCACCGGGTTAGCCAACCACTCTGGGTGAAAAAATTCAACAATAAACCCAGCTGCCAAAAGCCGGGCCACCTCTTCTCCAATAGCCTTGCGCCTTTCCTCATAAAACCACCGAAGAAACTGCCTGACCGGCTTAAAATTTGGATCAATATTAAGAGTGTGCTTAGCGAGTTCTCTCGGTACACCCGGCATGTCAGAAGGCTTCCATGAAAAGATGTCCCGGTTCTCACGGATGAACTCGATGAGTGCGCCTTCCTATTTTGGATCCAAGTTAGCACTGATAATGAACTGTTTGGATGAGTCGCCAGGCACAAAATCAATCATCTTGGTATCATCAGTTGACTTGAATTTCAGCGCCAACTCATGCTCCGTAGTTGGCTTCTTCAAAGACGTCATGTCTGCCGGGTCAACATTATCCTTATAAAACATCAATTCCTCTGTTGCACAAACAAACTCAGCGTAAGCAGCATCGCCTTCTTCACATTCCAGGGCTATCTTCCGGCTTCCATGCAATGTGATGGTGCCCTTATAACCCGGCATTTTGAGTTGCAAATAAACATAACACGGTCGTGCCATGAACTTAGCATAAGCCGGCCGTCCAAACAGAGCGTGATATGGGCTTTTGATTTTAAGCACTTCAAAAGTTAACTTCTCAGCCCTAGAATCATACTCATCCCCAAAGGCTACTTCCATCTCAATCCTACCAACTTGGTATGCCGACTTACCAGGAACAACTCCATGAAAAACAGTATTGGACATTTTAAGACTTTTGTCGGTCAACCCCATGCGACGGAACGTCTCATAATAAAGGATGTTGATGCTACTGCCTCCGACCATGAGCACTTTAGTGAATTTGTATCCGCCCACCTGAGGTGCCACCACCAAAGCCAGATGACCCGGATTATCAACCCGGGGAGGGTGGTCTTCCCTACTCCATACAATAGGCTGCTCAGACCATCTTAAATAACGTGGAACTGCTGGTTCAACATCATTTACAGCCCTCTTATGAAGTTTTTGGTCCCTTTTGCACAAACTGGTGGTGAATACGTGATACTGCCCACTGTTCAATTGCTTTGGGTTACTCTGATACCCGGACTGTTGATGCTGCTGATTACCTTGGCCGTATTGCTGATTATAGCCGCCCTGACTGCCTTGAGGGCCCTGGCCGTGAAAACCGCCACCGCCTGAACCGGCACCCGGGCCATGAAATCCGCCACCGCCTGTGCCGCCGCCAGGTCCGTGGTTACTACCCAAACATGTTGGAATTCTTAAAAGCTTTCATGATCGTACAGTCTTTCCACAGATGGGTAGCTGGCTTCTCCCGGGTGCCATGTCTTGGACAAGGTTCATTTAGCAGCTGCTCAATGGTGGGACCTGACCCGCCAGACCGAGGAGGTGGCCACCCCTTGCGCCGTTGATTGTTGCCCTGTGCATTGGCGTTAGCCACAAACTCCATACTACCGTCGGCCTTACGTTTATTACCTCCTTGATCCGCCGGGTTGTGCTGGTGACCTTTGTTGTTGCCGTTCTTCTTTCCCTTCCCTGTCTTCTCTTCGTCAGACGCGGGGTCCTTGGTACTGTTAGAATCGACGTACTTGACCAGAGCCGCCATCAGCTAGCCCATGTCATTACAATCACGCTTGAGCCGCCCCAGCTTCTGTTTCAGTGGTTCAAAACGGCAATTTTTCTCCAACATTAAGACCGTGGAGCCGGCATCCATTTTATCAGATGAATGTATTATTTCCTTGACCCAGCGCACCCAATGGGCCATGGATTCGCCTTCCTCTTGCTTGCAGTTAGTCAAGTCCATGATCGACATGGGTTTCTTAAAGGTATCTTTGAAGTTTTGAATGAACCGGGCTTTTAACTCTGCCCATGAGCCGATGGAGTTGGGTGGCAACCCCTTCAACCAGGTGCGAGCTATTCCATCCAACATCATAGTGAAGTATTTGGCCATTGTTGCGTCACTAACCTCCAATAACTCCATGGCCATGTCGTAACTTTCAATCCATGCTCCAGTCTGCAGGTCGGCTGTGTAATTAGGTACCTTACGAGGCCCCTTAAAGTCCTTTGGCAAATGCTCATTACGCAGAGCCGGCACCAGACATGGGACACCTCCTGTCCGTGTGGCCACACCTGCTTCAACAGAGGTCGTTGGATAAACCAGAAAAGCTTGGTGAGCCGCCAGCTCAGCTGCCTGTTGAACTGCCCGCACAGCCTCTTGACGGATCCTCTCCTGGTCCACCAAGTTAAGAGCTCCACCCTGGGCCGGGTCATGCCCGCGTGGTTGGTTACGGCGTTGGGCGTTGCTTGACATGGCCGCTGAGTCCATATGCCTGCTATAGCTCGGGCTCCGGCTTGGGCGAGGGGTTGAATGGATTCTATCTCGACTATAAGAGTATGCATCCTGTTGTGCCAGAGCCGTCTGAAGAAGTTCTCTGACCCTTCGTGTTTCGATCACTGTTGGAGAGCCGCCTTCCATCGAGGGAGCCGCCAAAACGAGACGACGCAGCGATAAGATTCTCCAAAGGGTTAGAAAAGTGACCCAGTGGTATTGGTGTGTAATGAGGCAGAGCAGTATTCACACGGGGGGTTCCATGGCCCGCGGTTGAACCGGCGCCCCAGTCCCGGGTGTTGTGATCCGGTTTGCCTCCGGCGGGTTACTGGGACCAGCCCCAGGTGTGTGGAAGAGGTTCCTAGGATCATAAGTCAGAGGCAGACGTGATTGAGCCTTTTGGTGCCTTATCCTCATGACCTCATTTGATGCGTTTAGATCCACCGAGAGCCGGAAAGTCTCTGCTTGAAGCTGCTGAGCACGAGCATCTAAAGTCGCCCGCTCTGCAGCCATCCTTACGTCCTCAGCTGCTAAATTATCCTTAGCTTGTGCTACCTCCCCATGTAACCGTGCCACCTCTGCATCATGTTGAGCCTTATCTGCCGGCTCAACCATGGCGGTCAACAAGGTTGTCATCCTATCCATGAGATCTATTAGCACCTGAGCCGGCGGGTGCATGCGGTCAACGGTCCCGGCTGCTGTTGGTCCGGTGGTTACCGCTGCCGCCGCCGTAGAATTCTGACCGGGTTGAGTGCCAGCCATGTAGACCCCGGCTCGGTTCGGCGGCTCGGAGAGGTCTGAAATACTGCTACCATCGGAACAGCCCCCAAGCCCTCCATCCTGTGGTTGATACAATGAATCCGTCTCACCTGTGGACGACTCACCGTCAGAGTGGATAGTCGTCTCGCCGCCATCCACAGATCCTTCAGAAAGCTCCCCTCCATGGATGCAACCTACGAAGGCACGCCCTACGGCCGGCTGAGTCCGGGCGGGTCTCGCAGCTGAGCCGTTTTGATGAGGTCGGTGCAGACGTTCGGCTCACGGCCCGGCTCGCCGATCCAACCGATGAAGACGTGGACTCCGCCGAAGGGGACCCGGTACCCGTACTCGATTGAGCCAGCCTCGGGGCCCTAGCCTGCATCATCGATGTAGAGCTTGTCGCGACGACTCTTGGTCATCCGGCCCACAACGTATCCCTTGAGCCCTTCGAAGCTGCCCTTCAAGAACTCAAATCCACCGTGCGCTGGCCCCACGGTGGGTGCCAACTATCGTGGAATTGTCACGGCAGATGTCCTAGTGAAAGGACTTAGTCCTGGAGCCATCGCAACTAGGAAGCTTAAACGGGTTAATCGGGACAAAGGACACGAGAGGTTTATACCGGTTCGCCCCCTTGCGATGAAGGTAAAGCCTAGTCCAGTTGTTGTGGTATTGCTAGGTTTCGATGACCAAGGAGCTAAATACGCTAGCTTGGCTCTCGATCTGTTGTTTTCTTGCCCTAAGCCGCCGCCGGGTCGTCCCCTTATATACACGGGTTGACGCCTGGCGGCCTACAGAGTCCCGGCCGACTCGTACAACGTGTCCGGCTCGGTAACTTCTTTTACATGCCTTACTTTACAAATCTTACTCATACATGGTGGTTTACAATTATGGGCCTTAAGCCGCCTTTGGGCTTAGGCCTGCTACAAGTCTTATAATGAACCGTCGCCTTGTATCTCATCGGGCTTCTTTGAGTAACCCGCCATTAAGATTGACCCGGCTCCTCCTAGGTGGGTCATACCTGGTAGTTATATCCCCAACAATTACGCTGAGGTGTTCCAGGCGGCGTGAGTTGTGAAACAATTCCACATTTCCTTAAGTGCGTGCCAAATTCGTGACTCAAATATTCTCCCCCACGATCTGATCGTAAGAACTTTATTTTCCTGTCACGTTGATTCTCTACCTCATTCTGAAATTCCTTGAACTTTTCAAAGGTCTCAGACTTGTGTTTCATTAAATAGACATACCCATATCTACTCAAGTCATCAGTGAGGGTGAGAACATAACGATAGCCACCACGAGCCTCAACGCTCATTGGACCGCACACATCAGTATGTATGATTTCCAATAAGTTGGTTGCTCGCTCCATTGTTCCGGAGAACGGAGTCTTGGTCATTTTGCCCATGAGGCATGGTTCGCATGTGTCAAATGATTCATAATCAAGAGACTCCAAAAGTACAACTACATGGAGTTTCTTCATGTGTTTGACACTAATATGACCAAGGCGGCAGTGCCAGAAGTATGTGGGACTATCATTATCAACCTCACACTTCTTGGTATTCACACTGTGAATATGTGTAACATCACGTTCGAGATTCAGTAAGATTAAACCATTGACCAGCGGGGCATGACCATAAAACATATCTCTCATATAAATAGAACAACCATTATTCTCATATTTAAATGAGTATCCATCTCGCATTAAACGAGATCCAGATACAATGTTCATGCTCAAAGTTGGCACTAAATAACAATTATTGAGGTTTAAAACTAATCCTGCTGGTAAATGTAGAGGTAGCGTGCCGACAGCGATCACATCGACCTTGGAACCATTCCCGACGCGCATCGTCACCTCGTCCTTCGCCAGTCTCCGCTTATTCCGCAGCTCCTGTTTTGAGTTACAAATATGAGCAACCGCACCTGTATCAAATACCCAGGAGCTACTACGAGCGCTGGTTAGGTACACATCAATAACATGTATATCACATATACCTTTGGTATTGCCGGCCTTCTTATCCGCTAAATACTTGGGGCAGTTTCGCTTCCAGTGATCGTTTCCCTTGCAATAAAAGCACTCAGTCTCAGGCTTGGGTCCATTCTTTGGCTTCTTCCCGGCAGCTTGCTTATCGGGCGCGGCAACTCCCTTGCCTCCTTCTTGAAGTTCTTTTTACCCTTGCCTTTCTTGAACTTAGTGGTTTTATTCACCATCAACACTTGATGTTCCTTTTTGATCTCCACCTCCACTGATTTCAGCATTGAATATACCTCAGGAATGGTCTTTTCCATCCCCTGCATATTGAAGTTCATCACAAAGTTCTTGTAGCTAGGTGGAAGCGACTGAAGGATTCTGTCAACGACCGCGTCATCCGGGAGATTGACTCCCAGCTGAGACAAGCGGTTGTGCAACCCAGACATTTTGAGTATGTGCTCGCTGACAGAACTGTTCTCCTCCATCTTACAACTGTAGAACTTGTCGAAGACTTCATATCTCCCGACTTGCGCATGAGCTTGGAAAACCATTTTCAGCTCTTGGAACATCTCATATGCTTCGTGTTGCTCCAAACGCTTTTGGAGCCCCGGTTCTAAGTTGTAAATCATGCCACACTGAACAGGGAGTAATCATCACTACACGACTGCCAGGCGTTCATAACGTCTTAAGTTGCTGGGAAAACGGGTACGTCACCTAGCGGTGCTTCAAGGACATATGCTTTCTTGGCAGCTATGAGGATAATCCTCAGGTTATGGACCCAGTCCGTGTAGTTGCTGCCATCGTCTTTCAGCTTGGTTTTCTCTAGGAACGCGTTGAAGTTGAGGGAAACATTAGCGTGAGCCATTTGATCTATAAGACACATTGTAAAGATTTTAGATTAAGTTCATGATAATTAAGTTCATCTAATCAAATTATTCAATGAACTCCCACTCAGATAGACATCCCTCTAGTAATCTAAGTGATACATGATCCGAGTCAACTAGGCCGTGTCCGATCATCGCGTGAGACGGACTAGTCATCATCGGTGAACATCTTCATGTTGATCGTATCTTCTATACGACTCATGCTCGACCTTTCGGTCTTCCGTGTTCCGAGGCCATGTCTGTACATGCTAGGCTCGTCAAGTTAACCAAAGTTGCAGAAATTAAAATTTTCTACGCATCACCAAGATCAATCTATGGAGAAACTAGCAACGAGAGAGAGGGGACTGCATCTTCATACCCTTGAAGATCGTGATGCGGAAGCGTTGCAAGAAGGCAGTTGGAGGAGTCGCACACGCAGCGATACAGATCACGGTCAATTCCGATCTAAGCGCCGAACAACGGCGCCTCCGCATTCAACACACGTGCAGCCCGGTGACGTCTCCCGTGCCTTGATCCAGCAAGGAGGAGGGAGAGGTTGGGGAAGAAAACTCCAGCAGCAGCACGACGGCGTGGTGGTGGTGGAGCAGCGTGGTTTCCAGCAGGCCTTTGCCAAGCACTACGGAGAACGAGGATGTGGAGAGGTAGGGCTGCGTCGAGAGAGAGAGAGAGACTCGTGTCCTTGGCAGCCCCAAACCCCCACTATTTATAGGAGGAGGGGAGGAGGGTGCACCCCCTCTAGGGTTCCCACCCCTAGGGGGCGGCATCCCTAGATGGGATGGAGGGGAGCGGCCAAGAGGGGAGAGGGGGGCGTGCCCTAGGGTGGGCCTTAGGCCCATCCGCACCTAGGGTTTCCCCCCTTCTCCTCCTAGCTGCGTCTTGGGCCCTGGTGGGAGGCGCACTAGCCCACTCAGGGGCTGGTCCCTTTCCCACTCTTGGCCCATGCAAGCCTCCGGGGCTGGTGGCCCCTCCCGATGGACCCCCGGAAACCTCCGATGGTCCCGGTACATTATCGGTGACGCCCGAAACACTTCCGGTGGTCAAAACCTCACTTCCTATATATTATTATTTACCTCCGGACCATTCCGGAACTCCTCGTGACGTCCGGGATCTCATCCGGGACTCCGAACAACATTCGGTAACCACGTACAAACTTTCCCTATAACCCTAGCGTCATCAAACCTTAAGTGTGTAGACCCTACGGGTTCGGGAGGCATGCAGACATGACCGAGGCATCTCTCTGGTCAATAACCAACAGCAGGATCTGGATACCCATGTAGGCTCCTACATGTTCCACGATGATCTTATCGGATGAACCATGCTGTTGAGGATTCAATCAATCCCGTATACAATTCCCTTTGTCTACCGGTATGATACTTGCCCGAGATTCGATCATCGGTATCCCTATACCTTGTTCAATCTCGTTACCGGCAAGTCTCTTTTACTCGATCCGTAACACATCATCCCGTGATCAACTCCTTCATCACATTGAGCTCATTATGATGATGTCCTACCGAGTGGGCCCAGAGATACCTCTCCATCACACGGAGCGACAAATCCCAGTCTCGATTCGTGCCAACCCAACAGACACTTTCGGAGATACCCGTAGTGCACCTTTATAGCCACCCATTTATGTTGTGACGTTTGGCACACCCAAAGCATTCCTATGGTATCCAGGAGTTGCACAATCTCATGGGCTAAGGAAATGATACTTGACATTAGAAAAGCTTTAGCAGATGAACTACACGATCTTTTGCTATGCTTAGGATTGGGTCTTGTCCATCACATCATTCTCCTAATGATGTGATCCCGTTATCAATGACACTCAATGTCCATGGTCAGGAAATCGTAACCATCTATTGATCAACGAGCTAGTCAACTAGAGGCTCACTAGGGACATGTTGTGGTCTATGTATTCACACATGTATTACGATTTCCGGATAACACAATTATAGCATGAACAATAGACAATTATCATGAACAAGGAAATATAATAATAACCATTTTATTATTGCCTCTAGGGCATATTTCCAACATGCTTATCATAAGAGACCATTTTGGCCTGTCATTTGCCTCAAAAGGATTGTGATGCCTTGCTGCACTTTTGTTATCATTACCGTTACTTGCTCATTACAAATTACCTTGTTATCAAACTATTCGTTACTTATAATTTCAGTGCTTGCAGAGAATACCTTGCTGAAAACTACTTGCCATTTCCTTCTGCTCCTCATTTGGTTCGACACTCTTACTTATGGAAAGGACTACGGTTGATCCCCTATACTTGTGGGTCATCAAGCCGGAACCAAACATGGCACTCCCACTATCCTAGAGGTCATCCTAGCTTCAATTGAAGCCGAAGGGTTCACTGGAAACTGCTGATGAGCCCCCAATTGAGCCGCCAGTTCCGCCTCATGACGGGCTCTAGCCTGATCCACAAGGGCCTAAGCATTGTTCAACGGATTATGATCACGGGGCGGGTCATCATTGCGAGGCTGGTTACGATGCCGCTCACTGCTGGAAACCGGCAGTGACTTAATACGCCAGTTGTAGCTTCGACTTGGGCGGGGAGTTGAGTCAACACGCTCACGACTATACCAATAAGCCACCTGCTGTGCCACAGCCGTCTGAAGAAGTTCCACGGCATTCTGGGTCTCTACTGCAACCCGAGACTCGCCCTCGATCGGGATAGCCGCCACCTTTGTTGCTGCTATCATATTATCCAGTGGGTTAGAATAATGGCCAAAGGGTGTTGGAACCCGTTGAGGCGGGGTCTGATCCCTATGAGGCGGGTGTGGCAAACAGGGCTGAGCCGCCGCCCCGGTCCCAAGCGCCTCAGCAGCCCGGGTTATGCCGGGTGGGTTACTTGTTCCTGCCCCGGGTATGTTGAAAAGGTGCTGCCCCTACTGCAAAGGCAGGCGGCTCTGATGTCTCCTTCGAAGAACAACATTGGATGCATTCTAATCCAGACTCAGGCGGAAAGCTTCTGCCCTTATCCGCTGTGACTCGGCATCCATTAGGGCTCGCTCTGTCGCCATCCTAGTATTCTCTGCATTAAGAACTTCCCAAGCCTTAGCCACCTCATCTTGCACCTTTGCAACTTCTGCATTGTGCTATGCCTAATTCACTGTAGTGACCTCTATTGCCAACAGAGTCATTAACGTGTCCAAAATCTCGGATAAAACCTAAGCCGGCGGCCAGTTTGAGCCACTAGCCCTAGCTGTCATAGCCGTAGTTGAACCGGATGTCATAGCCGCCACTGTTGATGAATCAAGAGTCGGCCCAGTGCCAGCCATGAAAATCACAGCCCTCGAAGGCGGCTCATAGGGGTACGGAATACTATTGCCATCGGAGTAGCCCCCAAGCCCGTCGTCTTGAAGCTGATAGATCGATTCTGTCTCTCCGGTAGAGGACTCATCACTTGAATAGATGGTCGTCTCTCCTCCAAATTCGGAACCTTCCGCAAGCCCCATGTCTCGCGTGAAACCAACGAAAACATGCTTCCGACCGGGTTGAACCCTGGCAGGTCGCGCATGCCGAGCCGGCTTGACAATGTCGGTGCAGATGTCCGGCTCAGGTTCTGATCTGCCGATATTGCCATTGAAGACGTGGATTCCGCCAAAGGGGACTCGGTATCCGTACTCGATTGAGTCGGCCTCGGGGCCCCGGCCAGCATCGTCGATGTAAAGCTTGCCGCGACGGCTCCTGGTCATCCTGCCAACGGCATATCTCTCGATCCCTGAGAAAGAGCCCTTCAAAAACTCGAAAGCACTATGTTGAGGCCCCACGGTGGGCGCCAACTTTCATAGTTTTATCACGGTAGATGCCCTTGTGAAAGGACTTAGGTGTGGAGCCATCACAACCTAGGTTGCCTTGAAGGGGTTGAACGGGACAAAGGGCATAAGGTTTACCCAGGTTCGGCCCCTCGCAACGAGGTAAAAACTTACATCCTGTTTTTTGTTGTATTGATTGAATATCAATTACGAGGGAGCAGAATCGCTTGACCTAGCTATCGATTGATTGTAACTTGAGTTCACTCGCCACAGGGTCTCGCCTTTATATACACAGATCGAGGCCCTGGGCTTACAAGAGTCCAAGACGGATCACATAACGTGACCAACATGATTTCTAAGTCGCCTTGCCTTACTAAGAAAGTCACCATCGGGCGGCTCACACCTCTGGGTCTTGGGCCTTCAACAGGCCACCTCTTAAGCCGCCTCTAGTCTTTATGTCTTCTCAGGCCCATCCAAGCCTTTTATTTATTGAGTCACCAATAGTATAACCCGGCCCATCCTGGGCGGGTCATACCGCGGGGTTATATCCCCAACAGTCACAGAAAATGATTTTAGGCGACATTTCACGTTTTGTCATGAGGGTTTTTGTCACTAAATAGAGTAGATTATGTAGTGTTCGAAGTGATAAAATCAATTTTACAAACTACAACAATGACCATTCGCACCAACAATCTCTTAACATCGCAAGGATAACATAAAGTTTCTCCAATAGCAATGCCTCAAGGAAGGGAATGGCACTCAAGCATCGACATCACCGGATCCAACCACCAAAGGAGAGATCCTAGGTTTTCACCCTAAAGGAAGTCCTAGAAAATCATAGCAATGGCTTCAACAAGGTAACCCCGTAGAAACATTCTCATTGCCAACTGGAACAACAAATGCAGGCAGGGAAATAGTATTTGTGCTACTGCTTTTTTAGGTTCCCAAAGTGCTTCCATACCTCGACATCAACCTTGACATGGTAATGTATGCTTGACAATCATAGTATACAAAAAGATACCAACATAATGATCATTGAATGTACTCTTAACGTCTGAAATTAATAATGAAAAAATTTGGAGCAAATATTCCTAAATATGGAGCGATTGTTGCTTAATACTGGGAAAATTATCCTAGAGCAAGCTAATATGGTGTGCCAGCAGCTTACAAGGAGACATAGCAGATACAATAGTACAATAACATTGCAAAGTATGGTTTACAATAAACTATGGAATCTAGGTTTATGTTACTCGAACTTTGAACTAGTTAGTCGATAATTTGAAATGATCATTAACGAAATTTCCACTATTTCCCAAATCCCTTGGAAACTTTGAGCATGTGTCCTTGAACTTTTCCTGCTCAAGTGTGGCCTAGAACACCTTTAGCAGCACCTCGCAGCTCATGATCAACATGTGGATTGACTTGATATGGATATTCCTCATCCCCTAGCATCGTGGCATTGGTGGCGGATGGGAAAAAGTCTTCTGCATTAGCCATAAGAATAAAACGAACCACGTTATGCGCAAGCAATATGTGAATGAAAAACTAACAATGATAGAACACCAATGAACCAAATAGTTCTTTTAGATTACAAGAAACATGAGGATTGATCATTTCTATAGCAAAGAACAACTATTATAGAACAGGCCAAACCCAGCAATTTACAACTTATAGGGGCTACCAAAGCATTTTGTTGCCCATTCTAAATATGGTATTGTGTAGGACAAACCTCATCTGGGTTTGAACACGTAGATCAATTTTTTTGCATATAATATAGAGTCAGATTATACTAAATTACATTTAAAACTACATGTCCCAACAATTACAACTAGGTTGGGACCTTTTACGATGAAATGTGAATTCCTAGAAAAAGATTTTGTGCTCTATACTTATATCATACTATCAGTTCACTAAACAATAAGTTCACCTGCACTCGGTATTTCCATGCCATCACCATGATCCATTTTCGAAACTTCAGCACGATCAATCTTACTATTAATCTGCATTATAAACAATGGACCATCCAACCATAGTATTGTGTCCGCACCAATCACGGGTGGAAATAGTTAGGGTCTATCTTACTAAGAGCAAATAAAATAAATCACATCACCTTTGAAATCACTAATCCCATGTAGTTCTCCAAATTTTTTGCTTGTGGTTGTCTTGGACCACTCAAGATATTTAAACCCATTTCTAGGATACGCTTAATTTCCTCCTTTGATCTAAGAGATTGACATGTTTCCAAGAGCTTATACACATGCATCATCAGGTTGGTTTTGTTATCACATCGCCTACAGTAGTATTGCACATCCATGGGAGTACCTCCTCCAACAGCTCCAGCAAAAAAATGTTGAAAAGCACAATCAAGGTGCCCAACATGCCCACATATGTTGTTCTCACCCACAACTGCTTCGCACTTTATGTAGTTATAACCTCGAAAGGAATAGTCAACAGTTCTACCGCAGATAATGCAACAACTTTCGGGGTAGAAATTAGGAAATGTAGAGAAGTTATCATAACCCAGTGCTAATGATGGCTCAATTATTCCACTTATCTCTCCAGTTGGATCGATAGTGAGAGTTTCAAGTTCAAGGCCCCTCATTTGTTGAGCTCTTGGAGATATTAAGTTGTTATAGAACAACACACAAATGGACAATGTATGAAGAAACAACAACAAATACAGAAAGGCAATATAAATGATGCTTCCTGAATATATTTTTATAGAGAACACCAAACAATTAACATATCAAATGAGAAGTTGTTCATTTCCTTATGTGATGTCTCTACAGTACTAGATTAATTCTCAAGCAATCCCTAGGTTAGATATAAAGTAAACTAAGGAGGAAGATTAATGAAAATTTGCATGGAAGTCTTGGATGGGTAAAATTGTTTTCCTTTCCTTTATATGAGTTAGCACTAGGGTGAAAACCACTGCTTGAATGAGTTGAGTGAAGCTCGGTGTCACTTGGACCAGTGGCAGTAGGAGTACACACGGGGAATATTTAAGGATCATACTGGCGGCTAGAATTTAGAACTTGGGAAGAAGATAAGTTATGCAAACTGATATGTGTATATGTATACACTAATATTGACACATCATCCAAAATACAATATGTATATAAACTAATCATGACACATAATACAAGATATTTGGGAACAAGCATGTGCATCCACTGAAAAATAATAGCTTAAAGAACTTCCCGGGTTAGATGCAGACTTAAAAAAACACAAGTGCCAAGGCTTCACAACTGATATAATAGTAAAAGATATTCAATTCATAATGGCAACTACAGTGGAATCTGTGACAACATGCTAGGGTTGCCTTCTTTCTCATTTTTTATTTTCTCCCTTTGTATGCTTATTTGCATTGGTAGTGTCTCTGGACCATATTATTTTTATTTCAATAAATCGAATGCACAACTTCCGTCGATGGGTTATCTTGTACTCTCTTCATAAATAAATATAAGAGCATTTAGATCAAGTGATCTAAACAGGACGCAAATTTGGTGAACATGGTTCCACGTGTAACCCTTACGAATAGTAAATTTGAAGAAATGCTAGAAAAAAATGAATACTTGTGTAACATACTTAGTCAACCGATATGCGCGCGTACGAAGTTTCACAAAGAAATTACATCCTTGTTATTCTGGGCAAAAATGACAAAATCGAAGATATATTAAAAACAATGTTTAATGAATAGTAAGGTCCTAATTGTATTTTCTTCACTTAGAATTCCACGGGTGTCAATACTTCATGAAACTTCGCACGTGAGTAACATGGTCGACCAAGTTTGTTACCCCAAAACTATAGATTTTTTCAATTTTCCTTGTATTTTTTATTTACTATTCACGTGGGTGCGCGTGGAACCATGTTCACCATTGTGTTTCCGATCTAAACACTCTTATATTTCTTTACAAAGGGAGTATCTAGGAGGTATATTAAGTGGGACATATGAACAGAGACAATGATGTAGATCCAACAATGTGTAATGTATAGAAAGAACATGCAGAGTCGCGACGATATATCAGATGCAACCAATTCATATACACTTGCAAGAAAAGAATGGGATTGAAATATGAAACAAACCACGAAAAACATAAAGATGTTTGATATAAATGTTAATACTGATATCAGTAAGCCAATGCCCGAATGGAGATGAATATTGAGTGCTCCTCTAACAATAAAGTTATTTAGTACATAGAGGGAAAGTAAATGGAAGATCTATGGACCCTCATGTGTGTCTATTAATTAGTTCTACCATGTTACTTTCTTCCAAAAATATCAATACATGTGTTCAAATAAAAAATCTAAGGACCCAAATATGGAAGAAACGACTCGGTCAGGAGATACAAAAATAAATCATATTTACAATTTATAAAAGCATCCATTAGATGGAATGTGTTATAGTGATTGTTAGTCTTGTTGCATTATGTAAACTACAATGAAATATCTATATATAAGAATTACCTACTCATTAATTTCAGTACACGTTCTTATGGTTGTTGGTGTCCTCACAACTTCAAATATCCCAATATTTACAAGGACATCAACTTCAGAAACATTAGTACCCATACTCTTGTCGAGTGAATACATTTTTAACATTTAATGTCAAAGTGCAATAGAAAGGACTAACCTCTTTGATTCATGCTCCCTTTGGCACAAATACTCCATATAAACATAGAAAAAAAATGTGTCGGGCTCAACATCTGGAAATGTTGTCTTGATAAACTTTGTAACTTCTTGCTTACTTCTCAGTATTATACTTTTTCTAGCAGCAACGGAAAAACGTGAGGGTGGGCTAAGATACATGTGCAAAGTTGGTTCCACAACATAAATCAGCAATGCCGAAGCGATCCATTTTTTAAATCAACCATATAAAATGTGAATAATTCAAATGCTATTTTTTGGTTGGTGCAATGCTATAGCTAAATGTATAAAATAACCTTATACTATTTTTGCATCTTTTGCATGGAAAACTATTAAACTTTAGAACCTACTAAGTCCTTGCTAAAATCATTTACCTATAGCACCAGTGCCCACTCCTAGAAGATCTATTTCCCACCACTTTCCAATGCCATTCATCTCCAGTACATGGCCAATTTTCAGGAGCATAGGGCAAACCCCTACCATATGTGCTAGCATCAACGGGTACTGCAATAAGGCCATTCTCACTTCTACATAGTTTTGATAGATAAAGCTCCTTGGGTACATTCCTTCTTTTTACCAATCCATTGTGAACCTGAAGAAAAAAAGAATTACATAAATGTGTAGCTCAAATTCAACTAAACCAATGCTAAGATATACTTTCCCACTACTAAATTTGCAAGAAATCACGTGAAGAAAATTCTTTGAATTCATACATTCATGATAAATTTCTAAAGGACGCTGTCACAACCAACCATCTATGCTATTGGCAGTGTCCTCCTGGTGTAGTGGCGCATCAAAGAAGTACTAGTTCATATCTTCAGTCTGCATCTTGCACTCCTGGCCGGATGGCTTTGAGCCACATCCTTCATTGTTACCACTAGAGCACAATTGGTTCTTCGAATTACTAATCATTTAACAAGTGCACCACACCCCTGCCCCTAGATGATACTTCTTGCCCGTGATGCAAGTGGCCTCCTCCTCCTTGCTTTGTCTGGCCAATCGACAAATTACTCTTCTTGGCCATGATCTAGGCGCGAAAGACATTGATATTATAAATCATTTGAAAGGGTTGTGCCTCCCTAAGAAGGAACCAATATGGATTTCTTAGAGGATTAGATGATTTGGTAGAGGACATTAGATGGTTGGACCTTTTTAGGGTTCATACAAATAAAACATTCAGCCATGTTGCAATGATGACATCCATGCGAATAACATGGCCATCGGTTGTGGCGACCCGACCCGAATGGATCAAGTCTATTGTGCTCCGGTGTCATCCCTGGATCAGTAATGCTGACACCACACAGTACATCGAAGGATTTATAGCAGAGTGGCAATCACACACTTATTACATCGATGTCTCCGAAGAGAACTTATTACAATAATATGGCTTAAGGCCATCTAATATCGATAACAGCGGAAGACTTGGAAGATAAATGGGTCCATCAACTCCAACGGCATCACTGAGTATAGAACCACGACCTAAAAACACCTTAATCATCGTCTGAAAAGTCTGCAACATTTAAAGTTGCAGCCCGAAACGGGTCAGCACATGGAATATGCTGGCAAGGCAACACATAGAGAGTAATGGAATGAAACAGCTATACTATATGCATATTTGGCTGGTGGAAAGCTCTATGGTTACTGTTTTGCGTAAAGCCAATTTTTCCCTACTGCAAAGGAATAAATTTATTTAATTATCATGGTGGTTGTTAAACATTGAGAATGGTTGACAGCATCCTCAATCCCAATTAAAAGTAGTCATCAATAACCCAACAATATTAATTAGAAGTAACATGATGAGATTCACATGATATTCAAGTACTAGATACTCAAGATTGTCCATAACCGGGGACACGGCTAATCATGATTAGTTTGTTACACTCTGCAGAGGTTTGCGCACTTTTCCCCACAAGACTCGATCGCCTCCGTTGGATTTCTCGCACTACATGGTGTTTGAGAAACGGATGACTGAGACACAGTCTTTCAGAAGCGCTAGCACCTTACGATGGAGTAGACCGTACCACCTACATCCCCTACATCTGCTAGTCTACCCCTATAAGAGTTCGCACGACTTAGTCAACTATGCCAGAGCCCATAATGGCTTGTGGCTGCACACGTAAGTATTTAGCATGAAAGATCTTATGATCCCTTTGAGCCTGGGTGGCGGTCCAAAAATAAAACAAGCAAGTCCTGATAGACATCAGGTGCCTCAATCCACCCAGATGTGTGTTTAAGTTGCCACCTTAGATAAACCATTTAAAATTATCAATCTCACATCTGTCATGGATATCACTCACCCAATCCACGTCTACTAGCATAGCATGGCATAATAAGCAAACATAGAAGTAACTCCCAAAGGTTTCATAATAAACAGGTAATATGTACTACCTCATCTACTTCCCATCCCACAAATTTAATTAGATCCTAATCATGCAATGTGTGAGGATGGATCTAATGCAATAAAACTGGGTTGTATAAAAGGTATGATCAAAGTGTCACTTGCCTTGCTGATGATCCGCGAGTCCTGGAGATTCGAAGTAACAGGCGGCGCAATCCGGGTAATCTATCGCAGACAAACAACAAGCATACAATCAGTACTCATCTAATGCACAGGTAAAACTCGAACAAAAGATCGAACCAGATAGTTCAACTTAAGAACTCCGGTTGCGAAGAAAGAAAGAACCGAACAAAGAAACCGAAAACAAACGGCGGAAGAAAACAACTCGGTTCTAGCAAGTTGAAACTAGGTCAAATTTTACCGTAGCAAAACTTAGTTAAAGTTGATTAGTCGGAACGGCGGTTTCGAAACGAAACTCCAGGCGCTTGAATCACCTGATTCCGATAAACGAACGAGAAGATAGACTAGAAAGAAGATCAGATCTGAGATCGCGATCGCGGAATAAATCCGGCGGAAAGAAAAAGAAGAACGGTTAAACGAACAGACGTTCGTTAACCTAGAAGAATCCGGTGATCACGTTCGTTAGGACGAACGGTCTGGCGAACGGTCTCGGGCAACTAAATCGGAAAAGAGAACGGATCCGATCTAGGGTTTCGAGAAAAGAAAACCGAACGAAAAAACGATCTAGAAAACTGGAACGGTTTAGAGAAGAAACGGAACGATTTAGAAGAAAATCGAATCGAGGAAAAGAAAAAAATGCGGCGCGGTACCTCCGGCGAGGGCTCCGGCGACGGCGGCAAGGGGCGGCGGCGGCGGTGGTGCGGCGGCGGCGGCAAGATGCGGCGGCGGCTGGGCACAAGGGGCGGCGCGGCGCGGGGTGTGGGGCGCGGTGGAGGCTTGGGGCTTGGGGTTTGGTGTGGGATTTAGAGGGGGGGTGGGGGTATTTATATAAGTGAGGGGGAGGGGTTTGCTTGGGGTAGGGGGCAAGAATTAGAGTAGGAATAGGAAAGATCTAGAAAAAAACGGAGTAGGACTAAAGTCCTACTAGGACTCCAAAAGGGCAGCGGCGGCGGCTCCCTGGCCTGGGCGCGCGCGGTGCGGCGTTGGCGCTGGCGCCTGGCCCGGCCGGCTGGGCCTTTGGCCCAGGGCGCTCGGGATTTTTTTTTAAATCGGTTACGCGCGCAGAAAAAAACGGAAAAGAGATCTAAACGAACTCCAAAACTTCTAAAGTAAATTTTCCCCGACTCCTAAAAATGAGTCGAACAAAATGAACTTTTCTCCGAGCCTAAAATGCAATTTTTGAAAACGCGCATTTTTCCCTATCCAAACAAAAGGCAAATAAACTCCGACAAAATCCAATGATCCTCTTTTCAAAATTTGAGAAGACTCAAATATGAAAATAACGAAATCTCCAACTCTCTCCGGGGGTCCTTGAGTTGCGTGAAATTTCTAGGATCAACAAAATGCAAGAAAATATGATATGCATGATGATCTAATGTATAACATTCCAAATTAAAAATTTAGGATGTTACATCGGTGCAAGATGTAAATTTGAAGGTCCTTGGATCAAATTTGTTTATGGTCCAAGCCAATGACTCCGTGACTGGAAACATGTGATGGAAGGAGGACCCGTGGCTCTTTAGGGGAGATGCCATTGTTCTTCAGGGGTACGATGGATTTTCAAACATGTTATAGTATAAGATGGATAAAATACTAATCGGGGCCCAAATTAGATGATTCGATAAAGGACATCAGATGGTTGGCCTTTTCTAGGGTTCACACAACAAAAAATTTAGCCATGCTACAATGATGAAATCTGTGTGAATAGCATAGTTGGCGCAAGATGTAACTTTCAAGGTCCTTGGATGATTTTTTATGGTCCAATGCCAATGACTTTGTGACTGGAAACATGTGATGGAAGGGGGGCCGTGGCTCTTTAGGGTAGATGCCATTGTTCTTCAGGAGTACAATGGCTTTTCAAACATGTTCCAGTACAAGCTGGATAAAATCCCAGTCTAGGCATAAATTCTTGGGCTATCGGATGGACTGAAGAAGAAGAAGAAGGAACCGGAAAAGAGGGTTGCAAAGAAGGTTGGATGCCCATCAGTTAAAGTTTTTGTGAATGAAGGTAAAATCATAAAACAAATACATTCAAGTTTATTTAAGCTTGTGTTTACTTGGATGTGAATGTTCCCCTGGTTTGCTTTGTTCCAATCATGATTAACGAAAGAGTGAAGCATATGGTGACATGCGATAAACTCCTAGATTATTGTGACTTCTGTGGCATGATGGGACACATTGTGACATAATGTGGTGAAGGAATGCATGATAAAAAATATATTTGGATGATTGGCTAATTCTGGTCTTTTTTATTTATTTTGGAGGAACTTGGCAAAATGCAGGTCATGGTGGTGATGATAGAGGTAGAGGTACATGATGTGGAACAGGCCGAGGGCCTAGGATTTTCTGTGAATGAGAATATAAGGGTATAGATTAGAATAAAGATTTGAGGATGGCAATGGAAACAATACACTCGGAGCTAGGAAGAGGTTGGTTGGGTCAGACAACACTTTCTTGAAGTATGGTCATCCACCGCCGGCTACAACTGGGATAGTGTCTAATAAGGTACTTATACTTGAAAACATTGACACAAGTCAGGTTGATAAAAGCTTGCTTAGTACACCTTAGAAAATTCAAGACATGAAGAGGCAAAGATGCCAGGACGTGAGATTCCGTATGAAAATAAAAATGATCCATCATTGACCCCTTCGAGGGGGATTGCCTCCAACAATGAAATTGGAACTATCGGGGCCTCCAAAAAGCTGTGATGGTAGCGAACGGAGGAGACATCACCTTTTTGCCTGAAACCCATCTCATTTCTTGGTCGACCGAATCTCTTCGTCGATGCTTAAAGATGAATCATAAAGAAATTTTTCATACTGATAGGAGAAGTCATGATTTGTTACTTCTCTAGAAAAAATAAGTAGTAACCTCATTTCTGCACAAGAAATCAAATTATATCGATGTTTTAATCGATAGTGGGTAGGATAAAATATGGAAATTCACATGCATGCATGCATGCATGCATGGTGAGCCAAAGTGGATGGATAACATTTGACATGGCAGAGACTAAGAGATCTTCACTTCATTTTGACATCTTGTCGATGGTTTTGGGTGACTTGAATGAAATCATGTATCCTTTTGAAAAAGAGGAAGGGAATTCACATATGAAGAAGTTCGTGTAAGAATTTAGGGATGTTGTACAAGACTACAACCTCTCGGATTTTGGTTATGTTGGTAATTGATACATGTGCCACCAAGGAAGAATTTCTAAATGACTTGTTCATGCGCTCACAAATAAGAAGTGGAATGACAAGTTTGCTGGTGTTCTGCTAGAGAATTTGGAGTATAGTAGGCCAAACAATCCACCGCCTTTGATGCACTGGGGTGAAGCAAAAAAATGATGAGAACCATGGGTTGAAAGTGATGTGATTTGAGGCATGCTAGTTTAAGGAAGCCTATTTTCATGAGGTGGCTTAAGCGGCTTGGTCTGGGACTGGGCGAAAATTCAAATGAGGGAGCTAGGTGGAAAATTTGGCTCTGGTTCACAAAATACTTCATATGTGGGATATAGTTGTCATAAAAATTAAATGAAAGAAGCTTAGAGGAGCTCAAAGAGAATTGGAGAGAATTACAAGAACTTCCATCAAAGACGAGAATCTAGCTCGGTAGAAAGAGCTCTTGCTCGAGATATAGGTCTTTTTGAACAACAAAAATTATAGTAGGGCTAAATAATTAGAGAAAATTGCTAAGAAAATTGGAGATTGCAACATCAGCTATTTTGATAATTTAGCAAGTTCCAAAAGGCAGAAAAATCAAATTAAGGGCCTAACATGTGTGCATAGAATTTTGTGAGAAGGCATAGCTCATCTAAATCGAATGATGTCAAGCTAAATTTCAAGCCTATTTAGTACTGAAGTTGATGATGTTGAATTGGTTATTCTGGAGAGGTTGTACCTCATGTTTCTCAGGACATGAATGATGAAATTTGAAAACCTTATTTGGTAGATGATACTAAATTGGATATATTTTCTATTTGTAATCTGAAAGCCCCATTACGAAATGTTTGCATGCAATATTTTTAATAATGTTGGCATATGGGACTCACTTTGTGGCAAAGTTCTAGCGGTAATTAGTGAGAACGTGATACCTTGATACCTCTGGAGTAGAATGACCCTGTCATCGTTCTTCTTCCTAAGGTAGAAAGTCCAAATTAAATTATCCAATTTAGGAACATTAGTGCACGCAATGTGCTATATAAGGTTATATCATAAATTATATCTGTAAGATTGAAGCATGTTCTCATGATATAATATTCCATATTTTAAGTGCATTTTTTCCTGGACGACTTATTACCAATAACATACTAGTGTCCTATGAATGTATGCATATGCTTAAGAAATAAGAAATGCGCGAGTGTTATTGTGCTATAAACTAGACACACATAAAGATTATGACTACTTGAGTGGGCTTTTCTAGAGAAGATGCTACTCAGGCTAGGTTTTCATAAAGATATTCTTGACATGTCGATGGCGTGCGTGAAGTCAGTTAATTACAAGGTTAGACTTAATGATCTATATTGAAAAAATTGTACCCACTCTAGTAGGGAGATCCAGTGTCCCCCTATTTGTTCTGAATATGCGCAGAGGGTTTGCCAAGTTTATTAGATCATAGGTTTGTCGCATGGAAGATGTAAGGGTGTGTAGAAATGTACCATCAGTTTCTCATTTACTTTCTACTAATGATTATTGGATCCTTATGAAGGAAAATTTGACTAGTGCAACATCATTGCGACAAGTTCTTCATCAATATTGTGAAAAGCTTTGAACAAATGATTAGTGAAGCTAAATGTAGTAATTATTTTAGTCCAAAATTTTTATGTTGGCGTTAAGTTCCAAGTTTTCATTAAAATAAGTATCATGACTGAGGATATTTTTGATAACTATCTCTTCCTTCCTGCAATGGTGGGTGCAGTTTCATACACCTTCTTGAAAGAATTATTGAAGTTGAAAGTATGGAGGGATTTCTTTTATCTGGTGTAGGAAAGAAATCTTACTGAAGGTTGTCATTTAGTTTCTCACAATTTTTTGCTACAATGGTGTGTCGGAAGATACATATGAACAAAAAAGAATGCATTGGTGGGCTTGGTGGAAAATATGGACCCCAAAGATGAATGGGGGAGTGGGTTTCAAGATTTTGCATGCATAATCTTGCAATGTTAGCAAAATAGAGTTGGATGCTGATTACTAAACCAGAAACCTTACGTTCCAGGGTCCTAGGGGCTAAGTACTACCCTAGCAAAAATTTATTGAAAGTTGGACCTAAGAGGGGATCTTCTTTTACATAGCTGCGTACTACTTCTGTTGTACACACTTTTATGAGAGGAAACATCTTGAGAGTTGGTTTCGGAAACAACATAAATATTTGGGAGGGACATTGGGTGCCTTGTAGCTCAACTAGAAAAGTGACAACTTTAGGGGCCAAAGATTGTTGCAAACAATTGATGAGATGGTTGATCCATACACATGAAAATGGGATGAACTACTGATTGGGGATATTTTCCTTAGCTTGGATGCAAAAAGAATTTTGTGCATTCCCCTTAGTTTACACATGAACGAGGACTTTATGACATAGGGCCACACAAAATCGTATAGTTTCTATGTTTGATCTGCTTATTATGTCGTAGGGCAACACTAATATGGAGCATAGACTAGAGACGGACAAGGATCATCTACAACCAACCTAGTGTGGGATATTATGTGGAAACTTCAAATTACCAGCAAGACACAACAAATCCTATGGTATGCTCTACATGGTATTTGTTTCTGATATAAAGAATTTAGCAAATAGACACATCATGAATCTTATGTTCACTTGTAAAAGTGCCAAATAAGTTTGGAGTGAGGTGGGATTGCATGAAATAATTGTCGTGGTAAAAGATTTGGTGATGTATGGGGGTGTTATTTTGGAAGAACTACTTACGCAATCAAGAAAGCAACCATTGTGTGAGTCGCTAGTCCTCGACGCTTCGTACATTAGGTGGTAGAGGAGAGAAGGTTTTGAATCCTTCAAGCAGAAAAGGAGAATGTTGAGTGGCCATTAGATACCATTGTATCACTGCCTGTGGTGGATATCTCGCAACCTAGGATATCCTTGGAGCCTTGCCATGGGCTCCGTGACCCCATAGCGACTACATGGTCTTCATCATCATTAGGAGAGTCGATGAGTTTGAGCCTGCCTAAGACTTTCTCTCTTTGTTCTAATATATGTACACCAACTTCTACCAAAATTATGTAGCCATACCTTAGCTTTAATTATCTATCGTCCTCTCTTTATTTGAGGAGTGTAAGAAGGAAGAGGCAAAGGAAAAGAGTGATGATAGCATGGGCTTGATCGACGAATGTCTTCTCAAGTGCCACCATTTCGTCTTTGGTTTTCGATGATCCTTTCTTTTCTCCTCTTCATCTTGTCGATCATCACAAGCAACTTTTAACGATTTTACTTGTCTTACCGTTTTTGCTTTTCCAGCTTTGGTGTTGGCAGAGGACGACATTTTGTCATCAATTTTGGAGGGGACCAGACTAGCTCATCAAATCATTCCCCTCCTTTCGGAGTTGGGTATGTCCCAACGATCACCACCCAAACCATCACGAGTTCATCCAATGGTCCAAGTGATGCCCATATAAGCCTTTTAGGTTCATTTGCACGCACTCATCTTCACGCCCTTTTCTTTTCCCTTAGGAGTCGCTTGTGTCTCATTGTCCGGCCCCGACCTAGGCGGATGCTTAGGCGAGCGCCCTCCGAGTGGACACATCTGTTGCACATTCCGCCCAGACCCAAATGGCCGTGGTTATCAGCGAGGAGGCACTTCAACTATAATCCTAGACCCCTAGGCTCACCATGCGACTCCCATGGGAGGACCGACTGAAGCATGATCAGGAGGTCGGTGAGGCTTTTCATCGCCTGAGGCTTAATTTTGGGACTGCGGCTCATTCGACTCGTCTTTAGCTGCTAGTGGCCTATCTCATTCTCCATGACCTCCTCGCTAATCGATTCATGGATGAGGGCCTTATTCCTTCAAGGACCCTTCATTTGTGAGCTATATCCAGACCAGTTGAAGTTGCCTCTCATCATATCAACTTGCTTCTCGACCAAGTTGAAGGTGATGTGGCTTCCTCGGTTTAGCATATGTCCATGGATTGCTTACTAGCAATGATTGACGTACCCTTGTCGGTTCATGTGGTTTCTTTTGACACCCTTCAGGAATCGTCCAAGGTGATAGTTCACAGTGATCAAGGTCCTTCCCCTATCGAGTATGTTGCGGCCGGCCACGTGCGCGTGTCTTCCTCTTCTTTTGTTGGGGGGGGGGGGGTTGAGGTTTGGCCACCAGAACTTAGTAGGATTGTCAATTCTGTGGGTGCCACTGTGATAATACTATTTTGTATTCCTAAGCCTTCTGTAATAAAGAGAGTTTTAAGGTTTTCTCCCTTGGTGGTCTACTATTTGATTTCACATCCATAGCAAGGAGTCGCTTGGTGCAGCTTTGAATACCTTCCCTCCCTTGATGAGAAAAGAGCCTTGTTGAGCCCCTTCGGTTCCTCCGCCAGTGCCTTTTGACTATAAGCGATGATATTGAGTTGACACGTTGGGGCGGATTTTCCTACATGATGATTATACCCTTTTCCCTTTGGGCCCAACCTATTTCCTTGGCTAGGACAAAATTTGGAGAGACACATGGAGCCGAAGAGGTCAATGCTTTTGTTGGCCAGGACAAAATTTGGGGTGAGGCGAGGACGGTGTATGCCGAGTAAACCTGATCATTGGTCGGGTTAGGCTTGCAAAATCCTGAGCCTCAAACTCCAAGCCCAAGCTCTCCCTGAAGCCTAAAAATCACTACCTTCTCAAGCCCGAGCTCGGCCAAAATGCAAGTCCGAAGCCCGAAAGCCCAGCCTGAATGACACTTTTCAGTATTTCCACATGCAAACCGGACTTGAAGCCTGAAAGCCCTCGAAATCCTGAAAAAGAGAAGCCCGAGCCCAACCCGAACTATCATCTGGGCTAGAAAATGAGGCTTGAGCTTAGTCTAAATGCGAATCCTAACTCGGCATGGCCTGGGTTTTTGGGTTGGGCCACCTATGCCCTCGTATAATGTCGAGTGATTTGGCGAGCATGATAGCAACCATGTAGTTCTTGCATTACCCGAGGAAGGCCAACAACTCAGCGCTTACCATAGCTAAACATGCATATGATCATGATACTCTGTGTAATTGGGTTGATGAACCCCCGATTTTTTTAAACATCCTGATAAATGTTGTAACTATTTTGCCTAATCAAGAAAGCATGCCATGATGGATTTCCCACAAAAAAATGAGACGAAAATGGATGGGCCTAACCTGGATTTTGGAGCCCCAGGTGGACATCCTCTTGACTTAGGGGAATAATGTGGCACTACAAACGGTCATCTCTGCACATGGTGCACCTTTGCCGAGGACGACAACAATGCGCGAATGATCTCTTTGTCCTCCCTCCTCCTGTTGAATTTGAACATGAAATGAGATGAGATCAGGGAGGGAGATCGCAATGATGTGAAGTGGAAGGAAGGATAATGGGACGAGAGTGGTGGTGTTAGCGGATTAAAGGGGCAGGGTGGACGAAACCAAGGCGACGATGAAGGCGGAAGAATGAGACCGGTATAGCGGCGACGGTGACTAGGGTTTCTCACAGAGATGTAAGGGTACATGCGCGTCTTGTAGTCTAAGTATCGGTGAGTTCTTTTGGCCAATTCTCCCATATTCTGCCTATATATATGTTGTAGTCACATCTACCTAGGACACGTCACCCCATGCCACTACAACCAATAGAACACCCCGCGTTTGCAGGAAGTCTGTGTGGACCAGCCACTACACCTCGCGCATCCACCGCCGGCGTAGGTGTATGAGACAAAATAAATAAAATCTCAAGGCGTGAGAGGGGCTAGGAGGTTAATACTGATTTACCACCCTATGATATGGTTGGACGTGGTAAGTCAAGTCACTGTTCATTTGGCAAAAGTGTACATAGATGGGTGTCGAATTAGATCAAGACACATAGTACAAATGATGTGGCAGGTTGATAACCGGATCGTGACAAATAGGACAAGAAGCGCGTCCTAACCGTTGGCATGATTTATGGACATATGCCATTTTGCAGGAAAAATAGCTGGTATTTTCATTAATGGGCTTTCTATAAGCATGGGGTAAATATTCCACCAATATATGCAATATTTAATCTTCCTAATTAGGAAGGCATTTCACATGCTTGGCACGCGGATAAAATGGGTAATAACACATGCCATCCCGGGATGAAGTTGTGCTAGAGATAGAGCCGCCTGACCTAGATTCAGGGGTTGGTGGTGGACAACTTCTCGACACCAAGGAAGATGGTGGCATGGATGGTTGTCTATGTGCCCCCACGCTCCTCCTCCGAGGAAGATTGCGATGGCGCCTGTGAATGGCCTCTGTGTCCCTTGCTCCTCGTGTGAGTCTATAGGCGGACGAACTGGTGACTAAGGAGGAAGGTGATGGAGATGCCACAAGGGAGGAACACAACCCTAACCCTAGTGTGTCACCGCCACCAACTGCACACAAAGCACAATACTAATCTCTAGTGCCCCCTCCCTCCGGCTTTCCCCATCGTTGTGCCGCCAACCCTATCGAAGCCTAGTCGCGTCCAATCACGCCTTCTCCTTAAGGACGTGTCCACTCCTTCGAGACAGATCTAGACTTGGCGCCCAGAATGGAATGGGTCCCTATCGAGGAGCCAGATCACGGTGCGTGACACCAGATTTCAGAACCCCATGAAGTTAAGCAAGACCCAAACACGTCCTAAGCCTTCAAAAAATCCATATGTTTTACCATTCAATTTCCTAAATACTACTACCATTCAAGATCCGATACCATTAAACACCAAAGCAAAACAAACTAAATGGCGAATCATACTTTTGCACCTAAGCACAAAATGACTAAGCAATTGTGTGCAACACTACTAGATCTAGATGTTGACGAAGCATAATATCGAGGGTGATGCGTGGTGGCCAAAGAGATGACCGCGTGGGGTACAAGGTGGCCAAAGAGATGACGGTGTGGGGTACAAGGTGGCGGAGGCATCTCGCTTGCGTTTGACTCCATTGGATTTTGCTTCTTGATTGACCATGGGAGGCATATACATTGGGAAGACCTGAGGAAGGATCTCGATCTTGCACCGCGCTGCTGCGGAAGGGGCGCAAGTGTTGATGGCTTAATAGGATTGGAGGGCCCTAGTTTTGATGTCCTTATTATTTCCCCAAGGTGGATTATATTCGGAAGTCTTATATATTTCCACTCTTCTTACACGGCAATGCGCTCTTGCAAGAAACAAATTTCTATCAGACCAGGTCTAACTGGTTGGAGAGTTATTTTCCATCCGAGTAGAAGACACTAACAATTTCAATCTTAGAGCATCGCCAACAGTCGTCCTATAATAAGTGTGAGTCATTTTTAGGGCTTTAGGGCGCAAAGAGCCAAAAAGGCCTCCAACCGATGCCCAACCCTAAAAGAGGCTCATTGTGCGACAAATTTGGGGCACTTCGGCGCCTGTCCAAAAACATGAGGCTACTTCCGGACGCCTTCATGCAACCGGAAATCCTTGGATTCGTTCGGTGGCCGGCCCCCCAACCCCAATATGCTTGTTGCTCCCTTCTAATTTTAGAGTAGCTGTTGAAGCAATTTTGCCTTATTTCATGAATTTTTATTTATTTAGTATAGGGCTACTGTTGGAAAAGGCGCTTGCTCGCGTAAAAAGAGAAGGTTTTTGTGCCCTAATTCTTTTTACTCCACCATGTTTTCGTGCCCTATTACAAAGCTGTCGTTGGAGATGCTCATAGTGCATTCAGTCCCGCTTGTAGAGTATACGTGGACACCGCCACGCACGCAGGTAGTGTCAGTGTCTGCAGCCAAGGACACATCATCCCAAAGCCGCGGCAAACTATTGGACACCGCCACGCGCGCAGGAAGTCTACGTGGCCTCTCGCGCATCAGCGGCCGATCAGCGCGCAACCGACGGCATGGATAAACCCACGTAGGAAACCACAAAATAAATAAAATCTCTCGTAATTAAAGGTCAGCACGAAGCAACCCCTCCTCAAATGGCAACTCCCCCGATCCCGAAGACGACGCTCCGAGTCGGCTCCCACTGATCGCTTCTAGAAGCTTCTACAAAGCTCCGGCCCGCCGCCATGGCCGCGCCCTTCTTCTCCACCCCCTTCCAGCCCTACGTCTACCAGGTCGGTGTTGCTCCCTCATCTCGCACGTTTCTCGTCCCCTCGCGTAGATGCTAGGTCTGGATTCGAGGTCGCGGGGCTGGATCCGCACGATCCGTGCCGCTCTGCTCCCGATTGGGCCCCATCTCATGATCTGATTCGGTTTGAATTGCGTGGTTCCCCTTTTTCAGAGCCAACAGGGATCTGTGACGGCGTTTCAGATATCCGGTGGGGATGTGCAGGTCCTGCAGGTGGTTTCCGGTGCCTAATTCTCGCTCGCCTGTTCTATATTCAGATGGATCGAGTTGTCATCATTTCTAATTACTTGTGGGGGGAAAATGCTTTTTAGGTGATGGTGAAGTCGCAGGACAAGTTGACTGCGAAACCAGGTAATTGAACCGACTCGTTTCTATTCTGCGGCTGAAATTTGCAGCTTGCAAGCTTAACAAGGTGACATGCCGAATACATGTTTAGCCTGGTATTCATGTGGCACTTGGCAGAAATTATTAAAAAGTTATACCCCTAGTTTCAATTGTATAGTATCCTTAAACCATCTTAATGTTTTGTATACCTATTTGGCATGTCCACTACGGTTTTGTTCAATAACGCCTTGAAAAATCATTGTGCATCAGCCGTGTGTTGATAGTTGTTACTGCAAGGTGCTTCATCACGTCGCGTATTTTCTTTCTATGTATGATGTGCCTCTCATAGAGGTTGTTTGCGTGTACCCTTTTTTCTTCTCATTGCTGTCAATGTTCAGGATTTTGGTAACTGTTAGCTGCTTGGTCCGGTGCCGAGTAGGGATTAATCGGCGAATCATCCTATTAACTGAATTATCGATAACCCATTTCTCGGTAGGTTAACTAGGGCCGTATTGATATATCCTAGGCTACATGGCAACATACGATGTACTAAACGTCCGAATATGCAATCCTGGGCTACATAGTTACATACACATCGCCAATCTTCATAGATCACATAGGAGAGGGGAGATTACCTTGATGCTTGAGGAAGCCATGGACAGAGGAGGGGAGGAGCAGGCGACGAAACAGGAAGAAGTAGCAAGCTTGGGGAAGCAATCTGGAAGACGGCGCCGTTGGCTGGTCGGTGAGGAGGCGGCGAGCTCGGGGGCGGGGGCACTGGCTGCTCCTTGTTGCTGGATGAGGGGAGGCGAGCGGATGAGGGAGGCTCCTGGAGGAGGGGAGGCGCTGGCTGGCTGATGTTGCTGGCGGCTGCTTGGGGCGGAGGCGGTGGCAGCGGCGGCGGCGGCTGCTCCTCTGGGGAGCGGGAGCCCTAAACCTAGATCGGGAGAAGGGAGGGATACATGCGAGGCTATATTTTGGGCAATTAGTCCGCCCACCCGATAATTTGCCCTTTTATTGGCTATCAGGGCTATTTGGGCCTTTTATTGGCTATCAGGGCTATAATCAGCCGGCCCATTTAATGGGCCGAATAGGGCTATTTGGTTCGGAAGGGTGCCGTGCAGCACTTAACTTATCGTGATATTTTTTAACATTGATTGCTGTACTTTTTACCTTTTTAGGTACAATGTGTTACATGTCCGGGAACATTCAGATGGACAACAATTACTTGCCTGAAAACGATGGAGGCGTGTGGCAGTGGATATTTGGAAAAAGCATAACCAGCACTGTTTTCTTCAATCCTGGCCCTGATGATGGATATGTGGGGATTTCTGCGCCATTTCCTGGGAGGATACTGCCTGTTAGTATATCTTTTCTGTGAAGTCATTACGATGTTTAAGTCTTAGCTTCATCTTCTATTTTTCAGCTTAGCTCTGAGTTGTTTCTATACTTTCCATGCAAAGCCATAGGATGCTCATGCCAATTACTTCATTATTTCTGCTCATCATTAAAAGTTTACAAATCCTTTGTCACCAAAATAGAATTCTGTCACTTGTTTGTGTTACTAGCTGTGTAGTTACCAAATATCCTTGGCTGCAGACATTGAATTTTCGTCCTTTAGAAGTAATGATGAGATAAATTCTTGGTGGTAATAGGATGCATTAACATTAAAGTTACATTTAAGTATGAATTTGTTTATCCTATTTGCCTATGTTGGCTTTAAGAATGTCTTTGTTGAGTTAAAAAAGAGGTAGCTGCAGTTTTATCTTATCAAACTAATAATAATACACTCATTGCGAATATGTATATCTCATTTTAGTGGTCATGGTATCTTAAATCACATTACTTATATTGTCAACCGAAGCTGTTGTCTTAGTCTCACCATAATTACTTGCTTTTGTTACAGATAGATCTAGCAAACTTTGGTGGAGAACTACTTTGCCAGGTAAATTATCTTGAAGTCTGTAATCTGCTTTGAAACAGTCGCATGAACCTCTTAATGTACCAAATTGCAGGCAGATTCTTTCCTCTGCTCGGTCAATGATGTGTCAGTCACAAGTAGTACAGTTGATCAGCGGCCGCGCAACATTGAAATTGGTGCAGAGGTAGGGTAATTGTTGAGGTACCTTATTGATTATGAGGTCATGTGGCTCCTGCAAGTTTGTGTTCAGTTCATTTGGCATGCTTCTGGGAAACTTGCTTGCCAGGAAATGAAATATGCACGTTTTTCTTCTACAGATGATCCTCAAACAGAAGCTTAGGGGTCAAGGGATGGCCTTCCTTGTTGGCGGTGGATCAGGTACACTTCACCCTTACATCGCAGTGTTGAGTGTTAATATAGATATTAGCAATTATAGGCTTAAAGCTGCAATGCTATTATGTTTGAGTAAGTTTAGACCTGAATATTTTAGGTCTTAAATATTACAAAGCTGTGATTCTGTAAAAGCTCTAGGATAGCTTGATGCGATTATTGCTGAAACCTGAAATATGTCACGGCAAACTTCACTTTTTACTCAAATATGGATTTTGTTGGCATGGGAGTACTTAGTACAGCATCTGATTCAGTATACTTGCAGTATTTTGTGTTAAACTGTTTCCAGCTAAATTTTCCGGGAGCACCAAATCTCTATTTTATTTTACAGAAGCATGAAACCTGTTGTCTGATGCTAATTTGGTTTTGGCACTAGCAAAATATTGCAACTTTGGTAAATTCGACAGGGTCGTAACTTTGGGAGCTTTTGCTCTTTACCTTTGTTAGTAATGCAGAAAATTCTTGCTCCCCGGGAGGTGATTACTGTTGATTGTGCTTGTATTGTGGCTATGACAACCACCATTAACTTTCAGTTACAGAACCCTACCCCACATAGAAGAGCAGTCCTTGTATTCGGGGTGAGTATATCCTGCTTCTCCTTTTCATACTAGTTCAAGAGGAGCAGTATGTTTCCTTTGTGTTGAAATATCCTTTGTTTCGTTGCATTGAGAAGCATCATCTTATGCAGGGTGTCAACCAGCTAAAAGCATCTCTCACAGGACCTGGCGTCGTTTTCATTCAGAGCCTTCCCTTCAATCGGCTCTCGCAGCGCATCGCAAGGTAAGAATTCCGCTGCAACACATCGCTTCCCAGTTCCCACAGCCCTCTTGCCTGTCACTGACTGTAAGTTCATTCATGTATTCTCAAGCAGTAGATCGGTGGGGGCCCCAAGCTTGAGAGACAACCCCAGGTTCTTCATCCAGATCGTCATGTTCTTCTTCCTGGCCTATGTCATGATTGTGTCGTCAATAATTCTGACGGATGTTTAGGCGATGATGCGACGAGCATATTGGTGTAATCCTTTTAGGATGTTGCCTGGAAGTTGGAAGAGTCAAAGTTGTTGCACCTTACAGACCCCCCCCCCCCCCCCCCTCCCCCTGTAGATGCCGTGTCGCGGGCGTGAGTAAGCCTGGGAAGAAATCGCACAGCTGTTGTTAGAAAACATAGTGGAAAGTTTGTCAGATTTCTTTTGTATTATGGTTTGCGACGAGCAGCCCTTGTTCGTGTGTAGACAGCAAGCTCAAGTTGCACAGCATAGGTTGAATATTACCATTGACATTGACTTAGATCCCATTGAGCAGTTCGGTCGATAAAGTTGTTGGTGTATTTCTGTGCTCCATATCTTATCAATTTGCAAGTTCGTATATCTGAATCCACTGCCTGGAAAGAGGATGGCGACCCAGGCAGGGAGAAGCGGTCGCAAGAAAAAAGCGGAGTACTGTACCAATCTAAAATGTGCCGGCTTTGCTATGCCTCATGCAATGCAACCGAAATCTTTCTCGGTTTCAGGGAGGCCATCGCGAAGTTTCCAATAAGAACTCGCCACGGGCTCACTGCTGCGTCGCAGCCAGAGGGGGTGGAAAAAACGTGGCATCATAGGGGCGCTAAAAGAGGGGGAGGTTATAATTTGACCTAAATTTAGGTGAGATCGTAGAATCAACTCCAAAATTTCATATTTGACCTTGAAGTTAAGTTTACAACTCCAAAAAAATCAGCTTCAAACTCTTACACAGTAAGATATTCAAAAAGAGAAATTCATCTATGAATAGTGCCAGCTTTGCGTGAATAGTACTTGACACTATTCACATCCAATTTTGTCCTTTTTAGTTCTATAAGGGCAGTTCGAATTAGGAGCTGAAATTCTTTGAGGTTGTACTCCCTCCGGTCATTTTTACTCTGAAGTCAAACTTCATATTTATATGAAAAAAATATTAACAGCTACAATGCTAAATTTATACAATATGAAAACTAAAGTCATGACACATCTAATATTGTCGATTTCATATTCGGTTTTTTTCTATAAACTTGATCAAAATTTACGAGGTTTGACTTCTGACAAATCTTATATGCGAACTAAAAAGGACCGGAGGGAGTACATCATACACGAATGTGTCTAAAAATATTTTTAGAATTTTTGAACATATTTTGAGTCTTCTAAAAGATTGATCTCATCGAAGGTTCAGGTGCGGCCGCAGGGTTGACCGTTGGTGCCGGAGAGTGGGGGTGGGGTTTGAGGCTTTAGAAGGTTAGTTAGGGTGGCGGTGCCGCTGGCCGTGGGAGGCGATTCAGCCTTGGGTCGGAGGGCAGTGGTGGAAGAATGTCTTTTAAGTCGGCCCCAAATGATCTTGAATTTGCTAAGTAAGAAGAGAGTTGTCTGGGTAATTAACAGAAAAATGGGTGAACACTGTCACAACATGCCTGTAAAAGCAAGGCACTTCGAGTGACCTGGCAGCCCATGCAAGAACGTACACACGTCGTCGAGGAGAAAAGCATCACCAAGGTCGCATCCCGGTGTCATCGTCATCACACCTTCGAGAGGGTGACTCGACTTCATCATTGACGAACACAAACTAGCTCGCATGGCAATACGAACGCCGAGACCTGCGCAGGTGGAAGCCAAACAGTCAACCGCACGCGTCGGTGACCAGGCAGCTCCGACTCTGCCAACGAGCATTGCAGGAGAAATGCGCTGGACTTGCGCCAGGGCAACGCCAAAACCGACCACCCACCTCGGGTCATCGTCCCTGCAATGTCCACCTCAGCAGCTCTGACTTCATAGAGACAAAGTGAGGCATGACGACCCATCAAACACGCCTTATGAGACTGACTACCAGAGCACAACTGCAACCCTGCCTTTGCCCGAAGCCGCATTCGTTGCCACATATAGGAAACTGACATCGCATCACCGGACGGCCACCTGCCGACCACAATGTCGCGAGCGTTCAACCCATGGCACAAACGAGATCGGAAGCTCTTTAAGGAGACACCCCAAAGAGAGGAAGTGGTGATGTTGACGTTGTCGTACGACCTAGGCGGGCCTTAGGCTTTCATCCAAAGATCAAGATCCGAGTGTGTAGGAGGATACGGGGCTCCACGGCGATGCCTCCAGGAAGGTGAAAAGACACCTGCAAACGTCAACACCGACAACCATCAAGACCAGGCAAGGTTTCGCTCGGAGCAACCCAACATCACCAACACCCCCACGCACAGCACCCCTGCTGCCCACCAATCTCTCATAGAGCCACCACATTGGTAGCACTGGAGAGTCACCAAGCAGCACACTTCCCCCGCCGCCCCAAACACCGACGAACCAGATCCAACCAGATTTGGCATCCCACCACCGCTACGCCACCATAGGAGCCACCAGGGCCTCGGCCCGCGCGAGGCACCGCACGGAGCAAGGAAGGGAAGGAGGCACACCTGCCCCTATTCGTCGGAGAAAAGCAAATGACCGAAGACCAGGAGCCTGCCAGCGAAGTTGCCATGGCTGCCACCCGCGAGAGACACTGCTAGGGAGTTGCCACGCCGGAGAAGAGTAGACGAGGCGCACCAGGGACGCGGGCGCCCTATGTAGATTTGCCGTGCTACGTAGAAGAAGGGGATCGAGCCTTCCCACCCTGAGCTTCTGTTATCAAACGAGAGGAGGACGACCCCGCCACCGTGCTACGCAGAAAAAGGTGATCAAGCCTTCCCACTCCGAGCTTCTGTAGCCAAACGAGAGGAAGATGACCCCTTCGCCGCTCGGGCTTAGCCCGACGGCCTCCTCCGATGACGGCGAGGAAGGAAGGGGGCGGGAGGGCGGCCCCGGCTAGGTTTCTACCCGTGTCGCCTTGGACAAGAGGACACATGGTCTTTTTGGAAGGGGAAAGTCCATTTTAAACCCACGAACTCGTAGAGGTTCGGCGAAATGAACCATCAAGTCAAAATCCCCGTCGATTGCGCCCTGAACTATGCAATCCCGGTCTAAATCGAACCCTAACATCATTTGAGGCATAAAAAACCTAAAGTGGCTAGCTCGTGGGGCAAGGACCGGCAATGTTGACTACGGCGCGCACCCGTCCTCCGTGCTGGGCAGCTCATTTGTATTTTTTTGTATGCTAAAAATGGTTTTCTATAATATTGCTAAACAAAGGTGCGCTCGCACATGTCCTCTGCGCTGGGCCAGCCCTTTTGTATTTTTTTACCTGATAAAATTGTCTTTTTTCCTGTTACACTGCTAGAAAAAAGGTGCGCGCACAAGGTGATTCAAACTTGCGACCTCCGCTTTCGATGCAAACTATCCTTACCAACCACGTCGCCTCACCTCTTGTGGATAATTTATTCCAATTTCTTTTTTATTTTGTTCATGGAAGCTCATTATATAGTTTTTCTTTCTTTCTTTTTTCCTTTTTATCTAATTCATTTTTTAAAATTTGTGAACCTTTTTATAGAACTCGTGGAGTTTTTCGAATCCATGAACCTTTTTTAAATCCATGCACTTTTTCTAGTTTTACAATTTTTCCCCCAAAATCCTTGCACTTTTCTTTTGAAAATCCATGAACTTCTCAAAAATTGTGAACGTTTTTCTAAATTCATGAACTTTTAAAAAAATTATGACATTTTTTCCTTCTGAAAATCTGGTTCACGACGTTTTTTTGTGCTATTTCCTACTAAGATGACCACGAATTTAATAAAAATGAAAACAAAAAAGAAAAAGAAAAAGAAAAAAGAAAAAAAAAGAAAGAAGAAAAAGATGACAAAGGGATCAAGTGAACACGACAGGTGCACTGTCCTAGTGGTTACTTATGTTGACCAACAACAGGTGGTCTCGGCTTCAAGTCACCCTGCGTGTCTATTTTTGCAGTTTTAAACAAGAAAAAGAAATTGCATGTTTTTAAAAAGGAAAAAAACCTAAAGCGAGCGGGCCCAACAGGGAACATTGCAAAATGACATCAATCGCGGCCATCCTTTAACACCAGGGTTTAATTTAGACTCTGCAATCGACCGGGATTTCAAGTAGTTTGAGGTGCAATCGACTGGGATATACCAGAGTTTAATTTAGACTGGGTGCAATCGACGACTGGGATACACCGGGGTTTAATTTATACTGGGTGCAATCGACCGGGATTTCAAGGTGCAATGACCGAGATACACCGGAGTTTAATTTAAATTGCGTACAGGTGCAATTGATCAGGATTTCGGAATTTCAATGTTCAGGTGCAACCAATCAGGATTTCACGTCGTTCAGGGTGCAATCGATTTCAAGTAGTTCGAGGTGCAATCGATTGGGATACACTAGGGTTTAATTTAGACTGGGTGCAATCGGCCGGGATTTCAAGGTGCAACAACCGAGATACACCAGAGTTTAATTTAGATTGCGGATTTCATGTCGTTCAGGGTGCAATCGATTTCAAGTAGTTCGAGGTGCAATCGACTGCATGTTTATTTTTGCAGGGTTTAATTTAGACTCTGCAATCGACCGGGATTTCAAGTAGTTTGAGATGCAATTGATTGGGATACATCAGGGTTTAATTTAGACTGGGTGCAATCGATGGGATACACCGGGGTTTAATTTAGACTAGGTGCAATCGATCGGGATTTCAAGGTGCAATGACCGAGATACACCGGAGTTTAATTTAAATTGTGTACAGGTGCAATTGATCAAGATTTCGGGATTTCAATGTTCAAGTGCAATCAATCAGGATTTCACGTCGTTCAGGGTGCAATCGATTTCAAGTAGTTTGAGGTGCAATCGATTAGGATACATCGGGGTTTAATGACCGAGATACACCAGAGTTTAATTTAGATTGCGGATTTCATGTCGTTCACCTTACAGGTGCAATCGATCGGGATTTCAATGTTCAGGTGCAACCGATCGGGATTTCAAGTCGTTCAGGGTGCAATCGATAGAGATACATCTGGATTTAATCTAGATTGGGATTTCAAGCCGCTCAGAGTGCAGTGCAATCGATAGGGATACATTGGGGGTTTAATCTAGATTGGGTTTAGGTGCAACCAACCGGGATTTCAAGTCGTTGATACACTGGGATATCAAGTCATTCGATACACCGGGGGGGATTTCAAGTCGGTTTTTTTTACGGTGGAAAACAATTTCATTAACCACTGGGCTCAGCAACATCGCTGGCTACCAAGTCGGTTGTTCAGGGTGCAATCGACCGGGTCAAGTCGTTTTCGTCTCGCCAAATCTCTACAAGTTCGAGGTTTAAATGGACTTAATCCCTTTTTGAACCGCACCAACGAAAAATTCGGTGGAAGGTTGAATGGCGGTGGAGGAAGCAGGAAGAATGTGAGAGGATGTACATGAACAGTGCACAGCACGGGATTTGACTGAAAGTTAAGGAAACAATCTTCAGGCGGTCCCAAAATGTGCATTTCCAAGCCACAGTTAACGTCAGTAATGTCCAGCGATGTACTATCAGCATCAGTCTTGGCGTCCGAGTCTCGGAAAGACGGACAAGCGTGTTCCCAAGAGTTTGTCTAAAGTAGTTTAACGCCCGTGTTATTGTTTTGCACACTGACACTGCAGATCTTACGCACGTGTTATTGTTTTGCACACTGACACTGCAGATCTTACGCATACTTCCATTCTATATTATACAAGAAACGACTAGACGAGCACGTCACCAAAAAAAAAAACCGACTCGACGAGCACACACCGTTTTATTCGGACACAAAGTACAAACCCAGAACCCTGCACCGCACCGCTGCGCGCCACCTCGGGCGTACGCTCGCTGTACGACTCTAGATGGAGGGAGGAGAGGGCGCTACGCCTACGGGCGCTCCTGGTTGAGCCGCGCCGCCGTGGTCACCGCCTCCGCCACGCCGCCCGGCGTGGTCGTCAGGTCCAGCTTGTTCCGCATCTCCGCCGACACGACCCTCTCCGCGTCCTCCCTCGTCGCCCCCTTGTCCGCCGGCAGCTTACTCCTCGCGTCCTGTCGTCAGTTTGTTGCCACGGAGTAATGGACAGATGAATCAACCATGGAGGAGAAAACGAGTATAACACCGAGCTGTAGAGTTTTCGGGAGCTCACCGAGAGGACGTCCCTGAGCTTGACCTTGTCCTCCTCGCGCGCGGCGCGCTCGTTCTGGTCGGCGGCCGCCTGCACCGCCGCGGCGACGCCCCCCGGGACGGTGAGGTTGGACCCCGTGGCGCGCATCTCGGCCGCCTGGACGGCCGCCGAGTCGCTCTGGTCCACCGGCTTCGCCCCCGCGCCGGCCGCCGCCACGGCCTCCAGCGCGCGCCCGATGGTCACGGCGTCCTTGTCCAGCGCGCCCGACGGCTCGGTGGCCGTCACCGGCGCGGGCGCGACGAACCGGCCCACGACCTGCCCGGCGACGGACTCGGTGACGACGCGGCGGCCGGGGAGGTCGGCCTCGGTGACGGTGACGCCCGCGTCGGCGACGGGGCCCGTGAGCTGGCCGCGGCCGACGTGGCCGGCGCGCGCGTTGAGCGTGGCGGCCGACTGCATGACGGCCGCGGGCCCGCCCTTCTGCGTCTGCCCCAGCCCCAGCACCTCGTTCTCGGCGGACTGCAGCATCGCCGCATCCCTGGGGGCCACGGGCTGCGCCGCTAGCTCCCCGGACACGTCGAACACGTCGCCGTACTTGATTGGCCGGTCGGCCTGCATGGCCTCCCCGCCCTCGGGCCTCCGAGGCTGGCCCTGGCTCATGTCTGTGTGGGTGTGGGTGTTCCTCGGTTGGTCACGGACGGAAGTTGTTGCTCTCTCGGACTGACTGTGCGATAATCCGGCGGCACGCTGTGGCCTGTGCGTGTGGGCTTTTAACCGGGCTGCGTGGGCGGCGCGGCGGCGGAGGAGGGGACACGTAAGGTCGACGAGAGGTGGTACGTGGAGTCGCGGCCGAGTTGCACTTGAGCGTGCGCGTCCGTGGCAGCCGCATGTTGTGATTCAGATCGACGCGCGTCAGCTGATGCTTATCGGGTCACTGTGCGCGCAGCCGGGGGACAGTGAGAGGAATTCGGCTTCGGCGTGTCCGGTTCGCATCGTCTTTCGCCGCTCAGCGGCGGGAGCGCACTCGTTCTCATTGATCATTGATGGCAGTGGGTTCCTCGCAGGGGTCCGTTGCCTGGTCCTGCACGCCGCAGATCGAGGTGAGGTCTATGGACGGCCGACCTCTTGGGAGGAGTTAAATCCGACAGATCTTGGATAGTGGGTCTCGACCTGATAACCTTGCCATGATGGTAAGAAATGGCATCGTGTTTATTTAGGTTCGGATCAAGAGGTAAAATCCTACGGCTTGCTTTGATTACATTATTTGGATTTGGATGGGGCACAAAGTAGAGGTTATCTACCGCGGGATCGTATCAGCATGAGATCGTCCGTGTACGTCCCTGGCACCTTGGTTTGTATATGCATGTCAAAGGTTTCTAGGGTTACACATAAATCAGTTGCATCTACCGGTAAACCTGCCAAAGACTGCCTCTCAACCTTACACTATGTGTAAGTCTTCGGGTTATCCGTTCTTAGCGTTCTTGGGTTGATGAACAAGGCCCAGTAATTGATGATCTTGGGGGGTAACCGATATGTCAAGCACCCTCTAATTCAGGACTACGTCACTTGTGGTCATCGCGTCCCGACACGAACTAGTTCGGGCGATGCGAACGACATGGAACTGCCAACGTAGGCAATAATGTTCCTGTCCGCAATTGCCTGCCCCGTCTCCGGATATCTCATATGGAAAAGATAAGGACCTCCGCTGAATAAATACCAGAACTGGTATCAGCTTCTTTTGTTCGTAACAAACAAGCAACTAATTGGGGATTGCCAATAGAAAAGAATACAACAAATCAACAGCTTTTGCAAACCAGGATCACCTCCATTGTAAAGAGAACACGACACCCCTTTTCATAGGGGCTCGAAATCTGCCTCTGCGTCAATCTCCACGAACAAGGCATCGCGCTCCTTTATCATGGCACATATCCACAATTGCTCGCGGCAGATGTCATGGGTGCTGCATGATAATTCCCCAAGTGCAAGGAATCATCGTAGCAATTTTTAAAGATGGAAGTGATAAGTATGGAGTGTCGAATCCACAAGGATCAAAAGGTAAGATCAATATTCTCTCAAGTCCTATCTGCCACTGGTACAACTCTACGTACATCGAACATTCACTTTTTTCTAGAAACAAGAAATAAAACTACGTTATGGGTATAAAAAGGATAGCTTTCCAGGATATCGAGGAGCTAAAATATAAAAATAGACGTGCATAAATAAAGTTAGAATATATTACAATATATTACAAATGGCAAGTGGAGAATAATGATTGATTAGTGTGCGGATTTGTCCTATGCAATTGATAACAAGAACGGTAATCATTATTGTAATTTTATATGAGGGAGAGGCATGAGCTAACATACTTTTCGTATTTGAATCATATGAACTTATGATTGGACCTCTAGCAAGCATTCGCAACTACTAGAAATCATTAAGATAAACTCAACCATAGCATTAAGTATCAAGTCCCCTTTACTCCCATACGCAACAACTCCCTTATTCGGGCATAAACTTCTGTCACTCTAGGCACCTACTATAAGCGAATCATGAACGTATTGCAACATCCTACAGTGGGAATCCTGCACGTGTGCGCGAAACGGGAGGCATCATAGGACAGCACCAAAATAAAACATACAATCCAAACCAATAAGAATCATCAATCAACTCAAAGAACAAAAAAAATCAACTCAAACATTATAGGATGGCAACACAACATTGGATAATAATATGCGGCATAAAGCACCATGTTCAAGTAGGGGATTACAACGGGGTGCGGGAGAGTGGACCGTTGAAAAGAGATGATGGAGGTGATGAAGACGATGATGTTGATGAAGACGATCGCCGCGACGATGGTTCCCCCGACAGCACTCCGGCGCCACCGAGAGATAGGGGAAGAAAGGCTCCTCCTCTGGCTTGCTTCTGCATGGCCTCCCCCTAGATGGGGAGAGGTTCTCCCTCTGGTCCTTGGCCTCCTGGTGCCCGGAGGGGTGAGAGCCTCTCCGAGATTGGATCTCTCTCTATGTTTTCTTCTGTTTCTACGACCCTGTTTCTGGCCGAAAATCATTTCTTAAATTTCCAGAGATCCGTAACTCCGATTGGGCCGAAATTGTAAGCGGATTTTTATCCGGAAACATCTTTCTTGCGGCGAAAGAAGGGCATCAACCGACCTACGAGGTGCCCGGAAGCCACCTAGGCGCGGCCAGGGGAGTAGGTCGTGCCCATGTGGCTTGTGGGTCCCTCAAGCACCGCCTTGAGTTGTTTTTTCCTCCCAAATATCACATATATTTCATAAAAAATCCCCGTGAATTTTATGGCATTTGGACTTTGTTTGGTATGGCATTTCTTCGAAACAAAAAATATGCAAAAACAGAAACTGTCACTTGGCACTAGATTAATAAGTTAATCCATAAAAATAATATAAAAATGCACCAAAATCATAAAAATATATAATAAAAATGGCATGAATACTTTATAAATTATAAATACATTGGAGACGTATCACTTCCCATGGATTCGCACAATACTCGTTGTTCATTCCCAAAGGCTGGATTCTCCCATGGCTGTGACAACCTCCTCGTTTGCTTGCTCGTGACAGATCTATCCCTCCTGAGTCGGTACTGTCACTGGAAAAGGACACCGCATGATTGAACCCAAATCTAAGCACTTCACCCATTGCAAGAAAGATCAATCTAGTAGGCCAAACCAAACTGATAATTCGAAGAGACTTGCAAAGATAACCAATCATACATAAAAGAATTCAGAGAAGATTCAAATATTGTTCATAGATAAAATTGATCATAAACCCACAATTCATGGGTCTCAACAAACACACCGCAAAAAGAAGATTACATCGAATAGATCTCCACAAAAGAGGGGGAGAACATTGTATTGAGATCCAAAAAGAGAGAAGAAGCCATCTAGCTAATAACTATGGACCCGATGGTCGGAAGTAAACTACTCACACATCATCGGAGAGGCTATGGTGTTGATGTAGAAGCCCTCCGTGATCGATGCCCCCTCCGGTGGAGCTCCGAAAAAGGCCCCAAGATGGGATCTCACGGGTACAGAAGGTTGCGGCGGTGGAATAAGTGTTTTGACTCCGTATCTGATAGTTTGGGGGTACGTAGGTATATATAGGAGGAAGAAGTACGTCCGTGGAGCAACATGGGCCCCACGAGTGTGGAGGGCGCGCCTGGGGGGTAGGCGCCCCCCTACCTCGTGCCTTCCTGGTTGCTTTCTTGACGTAGGGTCCAAGTCCTCTGGATCACGTTTGTTCCAAAAACCACGTTCCCGAAGGTTTCATTTCGTTTGGACTTTGTTTGATATTCTTTCTCTACGAAACTCTGAAATAGGCTAAAATCAGCAATTCTGGGCTGGGCCTCCGGTTAATAGGTTAGTCTCAAAAATAATATAAAAGTGTATAATAAAGCCCAATAATGTGCAAAACAGAATATAATATAGCATGGAACAATAAAAAATTATAGATACATTGGGGACGTATCAGTGTAGCGCGGATCAGGCCAATCAACGAGCTATTTCAATATGAGTGCCATAGTGAGTTTCTCAGCTGACGTACCCGTTGAATGCCGGCAAGCGGACGGACAGGCAACCAGCTTCAATACATAAGATAGTTGTCCCATCACCCCGTCCAGTCACGTCGTTCCGACATTGAACAAGCGCGTAGACCGAGACACGGCGCGGGTGGCGCTCTCGGTCGATGCGTCGCTTCAATGTTGGCATCAGTGACCGGTCACGTCCGCTCTGAACATGCATGAATGTGGCGCGGGGAGCGAAGGAGCGGTGACGCGAGAGAGGACGTGGGCACGAGAAAAGTTTTTTGGTTGGACCGGTGTGTCAGACGCGTACGTGGGGACAGTCTGGACGTCCGTAAACATTTCTGGTTTGTGTTCGGTTTATGGGACAATGGATGTGCGGACTCCATATACAAATACGAGTACACACTGGATGACAAACTATGTCCGAAGAATTCGGTCCAAATGTTTACATGCTATTTAAGAGTCCGAAGATGCCCTTAGAACATCTCCAATAGCTGCCCTAAAATAGGGCACTAAGCCTTTTTAAGGGCAATCGTGGAAAAAATCCCTCTCGAATAGTTGTCCAATCCTATTTTTTAGCAAAACTAACTTTTGGGCAGCCCGAAAAAGAGGCACCAACTGTCGTGGTTCTAAGTCTGACAGTAAAGTAGGAGGGTGTATATGGAGAGGCTAGATCTTAGCTATTGGAAAGTTGTAAGCACGCAAGGTTTACGAGTTCAGGCCCTTCTCGGAGGAAGTAACAACCCTACGTCTCGGTGCCCGGAGGCGGTCGATTGGATTATGCATATGAAGATAACAGGGGTGCGAACCCCTCACACTGAGGAGGGGGGTGGCTTATATAGAGTTCGCCGGCCCCCTCCTGCCCTATGTAATGTAGGGTTTTAGGTACATTTAAGGTTGGGCGTTACTGGTAACGCCCCTAATAAAGTGCTATAATGACCATAAAGACTACTTAATAGCCGACCGTTTGCCTGCGGAGTGACTTTAGGTCTTCTGGCAGTCGAGTGGTTGGCTTCATGGTCGAGTGATAGCTTCTTGGTCGAGTGTCTTGAACACGTCGAGTGGGATACCTTCAAGTTGATTGAAAGGTGACTTCTTCTAGGGATGTCCTCGGGTAGGGCTCTTTAGGACGGGTCCGTGCCCCTACCCTAGGTACATAGCTTCATCATTAGCCCCCGAATGGGTCGAGGTTAGAGTGAGAAAGGGTTGATGACCTTTCTGACTGGTTCTTTGGACTATATGAGTGCCTCGTTCTGGATCGGCCGTCATGGATGACGTCATCAACCTCTTTCAGTCGCCTTGATCCATTCCAGGCCTTTCGTCGAGTGGATTTCTTTACCTGTGACATACCGAGCGCCGGTGCGCGTGGGGTCTTCTGTTTTGACAAGTTATTCTGCAGCCAGCGGATGTCACTGGATTCGGATTTTTTGGGAAGCGCGCGGGACGGGGGCGGCCGCAGTAATCGGAAGTGACAACACAGAGGCTCCTCGATCCCCGCGTCACCTTTTTCGCCACGTACTGCACGCGCGCCTGCTGCGGGATTTGACTGGATAGCCTGGGCCTACCGGTCAGCCACTCTGGAGCGGCTCCTTATAAGTTGCCGGCTCGGAGTTTCCCATCAGTGCGCGTACTTGTCTCTTCTTCTTCTTCCTCTCTCCCTTCGCAACTCCTTCCGCTACCTCCGCTCTCGCCCAAGCGCCGCAAACCCGTTCGAGATTTCGCCGGCGACGATGGTGAAGGGCAAGACGACTGCTCTGGAGCGCGCGAAGAAGGCGGCGGCGGCGGGGAAAGGGAAGATGTTTGCACGTGGCGGATCTTCCTCCAGGACCGCCCTGCCCAAAGGTTGGATCCAGGGCGACTGGATGCCGTCGGTGCTCCGGCAAGAGGATCTCGGCGACATGGTCGAAGGGGGAACCATTCCCCACAAAGCCGCGCGTCTTCCGGGGGGAGAGATCGAACCTCAACCCCGTGATGGTGAGTGCGTGCTCCTGGCCACTCACATCGATCGAGGGTTTTCTCTGCCGCCCCATCCTTTCTTCCGGAATTTCTTGAACTTCTTCGGAGCGCAGCTCCATCACTTTACTCCAAATTCCATTGTCTACCTCGCTGCTTTCATTTCCATGTGTGAGGCGTTCTTGGGTTGCCGCCCACATTGGGGCCTTTTCAAGCACATCTTTACTTGTCGCTCCCAGTCGGTCAAGAAGGCCAAGTCGAGTGATGAGAGGACGCAAGTGATCCAGTTGTGCGGGGGCTTGGCGATCCAAACGAGGGGAAAGAGCTGTTTTCCATCCATCACTTTCCCGGAGTCGGTCTGAGGTTGGCAGGCAACTTGGTTCTACTGCCAGGACCAGGCGACCCCAGGGCAGTCGACTGGTCTCCCGTCTTTCTCTCTCGACCGAGCCCAAAAACCTGCTTCTCTAAAGGTGACGCCGGAAGAAAAGGTCCAGGTCAAGGTGCTGGCGGGTCGAGTGGTTGAGCTTGTCCGTGAGGGTGTGACTGGAATGGATCTGCTGGAAGTCTTCCTCAAGAGGCGAATCCAACCGCTCCAGGCTCATGATCACCCGATGTGGCTGTACTCAGGCCTCGAGGACACCACTCGGATCCACCCGGAGGAGGTCACTGACGAGATGCTGGAGGAGTGGCTGTCGAGCATCACGGGGAACAAAGACAACCCCCGAGGAGCTAGGAGGGTCATTCCACTCGACAATTCGTACGAAGTGGACCAGGTATGTCTTTATGCTCCCGACTGAAATCTTGTTTTCTGCGTTGGTCTTCTTTGAGTAGGTCGATTGACTTTCGTCTCGTCTGATGTTTTCCAGGCGACCACCGAGATGTACTCGACGCCCAACGGGGCACAGGGGTCGACTGAGGAAGGGGAGGTGAGCGGAGGCGGGAGCGGGGATGACCAAGGTGAGTGGGAGTCTGATGGTGAAGGAGAGGGAGGCGACGACATCTTCTCCAGCGAGGAGGAGGAGGAGGAGGTTGAACCTCCCCGCCCGGAGAGGCGATCCAAGCTCGCACACGATCCGGCGCAGGAACGCGGTAAGGCGACTGCCTCCGTTGGTCCGTCGTCAAAACGCCCTCGGACCTCTTCTCCAACGCCGACTGGGAAGGTTCCCAAGCACCCACGTACGACACTGTCCAAGCCGCCCAAGGCTCTGCCCAAGATGAAGATAGTTGTCCCTACCATTTCCGGGTAATAAAGCTTGTTTTCCTTCGTCGACCGTGGACGGATCCTTGGTTGGTTCATTGAGCCAACTGACTGACTTTTCGAGATTTGTAGTGCTGCTACTTCTGAGGTCTCCGCCAAGGACGACAACCAAGAGATGGGGGATGCTGTTACCTCCAACCCTGGTACGATTACTGATGTTCTGTTTTTGAGTCGACTGGTCATTTCTTGCAATTCTGGTCGATTGAATGTTTCCCTTGCAGCCCCTCCTCATGTTATCGACCTCCCGGATGACGATGACAACGAACCGCTGAGGATGAGGAGGAACAAGAGGTCGTCGACTGACAAGACTCCCCAGTCTGCTCTGGCGTCTGAGACCATGGCTCGGGGTGGTGGCGACACCACTCGGGCTTCTGTGACTTTCGCCAACCCTCTGTCGAGTGTGCGGCCTTCGGCGTCGACTGCGGATCCATCTTCGCTTTTTGCTGCGTACCCCGTCCCTGAGGACCAAGCGGCTGCTGCAAAGGAGGCTATACGCCAGGCGGGGGTTATGATGGAGCAAGTGAAGATGGCTCGGGAGGCCAGCCAAGCAGCCTATGACGCGAGTTCGGCTCTTCAGAGCAACGTCCAGGTCAGTCGACTCGACACTTGATCGTTTGAAGAGTCTCTTTTTTTTCTAAAGATCTTTTGCATCTGTATCTGTACACCCACTGGGTGTGTTTGCCAATTCTTGGACGAGTGGGGGCACGCTGAGTGCACCCACTGGGTGTAGTCCCCGAGACTACGGTGGTCTGCTGGCAGTCGACTGTAGTCTTTACATCTGTATTTCTTCACTCGGTCTGGTCAGGCCACGTCTAATGGAACTGTATCCGGTTGACTGCGGGCAGTCGACTTTCTCTCTCTTTTTTTGGTCGAACCAGTGGGGGCACGCTGAGTGCACCCACTGGGTGTAGTCCCCGAGACTACTGTCGAATGTTTTTGATTCGGCTGTGGTCTTAGAAACGTCATCTTTTTCTCTTAGTTACTCGGAAGCAACTTATCTTGGACGTCTGTCGACTGATTTTTCCTTTTACAGAAATCCTGCGAACTTGCATCTCGCTATACTGAGTTGGAGAAGCAGCGGATTCAACTGAACCTTGATCTGGAGCTGGCCAGAACAAAGCTGCAGAAGGTCAGAGACGGCGCCGCTGGTAAGACGACTTTGTCGACTGGTTTTGTTTTTAGGCTTGAGTACCCTTTTGCTATTTCTGAATCAACAATTATTTCTTTGCAGAAAAACTGAGCGAAGCTTTGGTGAAGAGGGATCAGGACCTGGCTGCTGCCCGTAAGGAGGCTGATGACAAGACCGCTCTGGCCGAACAGAAGCTGGCTTCGGTCGGCCAATTAGAAGAAGAGAATATCAAGCTGAAGACCGCTCTGGATGAAGCCAACAGGGAGTGCACACATTGGAAGAAGGAGAATCTCACCCTGAACAAGAAGATGGAAGGCATCGCTCGTAGGAGGGACGACCTGGAGGGCTACTTGAGGAGCCTCGCCAAGAAGTTGTACATCAAGCTCGAAGGTGCACATTCAGTCCCAACTGGTTTTTTTGTGTCGACTCAGTCTATGAAAATTGACTTATCCTTGGATCGTGTATGCAGAGCTTTGCCAGAACTTTGAGGAGGAGACTGGGCAGATTGAAACGGGTTTGGATCCAATCAACTCTCCGGTGAATGATGAAGCTGCCATGAATATGCTCCGACTGGAATCTCGCATTGACGGCGTCGTGGATTACTTGGCTCGGCTGAAGGTTGCCATGTCGCGGATCGACCCGACACTTTGGCCAGAGTCTACGCTCCAGAACGATCTCGAGTCTCTGATGACTCGACTTAACGGAATCCCTGACCGAGTGCAGGAGTGGAAGAAGTCTTCTTCTTGGTGCGGCGCTGATGTGGCTCTGTCTCTAGTCCGCGTCCATTGCAAGGAGGCGCGAGAAGAGAAGCTGGCCGCCATCCAAGTCGCCAATACCAAGAGGCACAACTTTCAAGACTTCATGGAGACCTTTATTGCTGCTGCCACCCGTATTGCAGACGGGATCGACTTGGATGAGTTTGTCGCCCCTGCCAGTCCTCTGCCCGAGGAATGAAAAACTTTTATGCTTCTCCTTAAATTTGCCTCGGAATTCCGAGTGGATTTGTAACCATTAAACTCTGCCGAGCCGAGGGCTCGCGTACTTTGATCTGAGGTCTGGGACCTTTTAGGCTTTTATCCGAACTTGATTTCTTGTTGAATATCTTTGCGGTTTGATCTGTCGAGTGGAACTTGATCTTCACTCAGAATACCCTTTGTATTTGTGGCATAACTTCTTGCGGATTGGGTCGAGTCCTGTACTTAGGTGAGCACTGGGCTGCTGCTAAGCCTCTGAGTGAGAGGTTTGCTCTTCACTCGGTAGGTTTTTTTCGAACTTAGGCGAGTGCTGGACTGCAGCTAAGTCTCGAAGTGGGAGAACTTAGGCGAGTAGGATTTTTTCAAACTTAGGCGAGTGCTCGACTGCAGCTAAGCCTCCGAGTGGGAGAACTTAGGCAAGTACTGGACTGCAGCTAAGCCCCCGAGTGGGAGGATTGTTCTCCACTCGGTAGGATTTTTCAAACTTAGGCGAGTGCTGGACTGCAGGTAAGCCTCCGAGTGGGAGAACTTAGGCGAGTACTGGACTGCAGCTAAGCCCCCGAGTGGGAGGATTGCTCTCCACTCGGTAGGATTTTTTCAAACTTAGGCGAGTGCTCAACTGCAGCTAAGCCTCCGAGTGGGAGAACTTAGGCGAGTACAGGACTGCAGCTAAGCCCCCGAGTGGGAGGATTGTTCTCCACTCGGTAGGATTTTTTCAAACTTAGGCGAGTGCTCAACTGCAGCTAAGCCTCCGAGTGGGAGAACTTAGGCGAGTACTGGACTGCAGCTAAGCCCCCGAGTGGGAGGATTGCTCTCCACTCGGTAGGATTTTTCCAAACTTAGGCGAGTGTTCAACTGCAGCTAAGCCTCCGAGTGGGAGAACTTAGGCGAGTACTGGACTGCAGCTAAGCCCCCGAGCGGGAGGATTGCTCTCCACTCGGTAGGATTTTTTCAAACTTAGGCGAGTGCTCGACTGCAGCTAAGCCTCCGAGTGGGAGAACTTAGGCGAGTACTGGATTGCAGCTAAGCCCCCGAGCGGGAGGATTGCTCTCCACTCGGTAGGATTTTTTCAAACTTAGGCGAAACGGATTCGCAGCCAAGTCACCCACTGGGGGATTTTCTATGCAAACAAAGTGACAGCAATTATTGGAACACTCTTGTCTTTGATAAAAATGAACTGCAGATTTTTTTCTTATTACATCTCGTCTAAGGGAGAACTCAAGTGTAAAAGGGGCAGAGCAGTTCCGCGTTCCAAGCTCGTGGCTCGTCGATCTGGCGATCAACATTGTAGAGGTGGTACGCTCCATTGTGGAGGACTCTGGTGACGATGAAGGGGCCTTCCTAAGTAGGAGCAAGCTTGTGTGGTTTCTGTTGATCCACTCGGAGGACGAGATCTCCTTCTTAAAAGGCTCGACTCTTCTCATTCCGGGCGTGAAAACGGCGCAAGTCTTTCTGATAAATGGTCGATCTGATCATGGCCATCTCCCTCTCTTCTTCTAAGAGGTCGACTGCGTCTTGCCGGGCCTGTTCTGCTTCATCTTCGGTGTAAAGTTCGACTCGGGGTGCGTTATGAAGAAGGTCACTCGGCAGAACTGCTTCGGCTCCATAAACCAGAAAGAATGGAGTTCTTCCAGTCGACCGGTTAGGGGTGGTCCTTAATCCCCACAGAACTGACGGAAGCTCGTCGACCCAAGCGCCTGTCGCGTGCTTGAGATCATGCATCAGTCGAGGCTTTAGTCCTTTGAGAATCAGACCATTAGCTATCTCAGCTTGTCCATTCGACTGGGGATGGGCGACCGATGCGTAGTCGACTCGTGTGCCTTGAGAGGTGCAAAAAGCTCTGAACTTGTCCGAATCAAAGTTTGACCCATTGTCAGTGATGATGCTATGCGGGACTCCATATCTGAATGTTAACCCTCTGACGAAACTGATAGCAGTGCAAGCATCGAGATTCTTGATGGGCTTAGCTTCGATCCATTTGGTAAATTTGTCGACTGCCACAAGCACATGAGTGAATCCACTCCTGCCCGTTCTTAGTGGACCAACCATGTCCAGTCCCCATACGGCAAAAGGCCAGACGAGTGGAATGGTCTTCAGGGCTGATGCAGGCTTGTGTGACATGTTGGAGTAGAACTGGCACCCTCCACACTTGTCGACTATCTCTTTTGCCATCTCATTTGCTCTTGGCCAGTAAAATCCCGCTCGGTATGCTTTAGCCACAATAGTCCGAGAGGACGCATGGTGACCACAGGTCCCCGAGTGGATATCATTAAGGATTATCTGACCCTCTTCTGGTGTTATGCATTTCTGACCGACTCCAGTCGCTCTCTCTCTATACAGCTGTCCCTTTATGACTGTGAAGGCCTTGGATCGGCGGACGATCTGTCGAGCCTCTTCCTCGTCTTCCGGGAGTTCTTTCCTTAGGATATACGCGATGTATGGTATCGTCCAGTCAGGGGTGATTGCCAAGACTTCCATGATTAGGTCGACCACCGCAGGTACTTCAACTTCAGTCGGATCTGTGGCACTTTTCGACTGTGGGGCTTCTTCTGTGAAAGGATCCTCTTGGACTGACGGCGAGTGAATGTGTTCCAGGAACACGTTGCTGGGAATGGCTTCTCTCTTGGAGCCTATCTTTGCCAAATCGTCAGCTGCCTGATTTTTCAGCCGGGGGATGTGATGAAGCTCTAACCCCTCGAATTTCTTTTCTAGCTTTCGCACTGCATTGCAATAACCAGTCATTGCCGGACTCCTGACGTCCCATTCCTTCATCACTTGATTAACCACCAAATCTGAGTCGCCATAGACCATGAGGCGACGGACGCCGAGTGAAATGGCCATGCGCAACCCATACAAAAGTGCTTCATACTCTGCTTCATTATTGGAGGAATCGAAGTGAATCTGGAGAACATATCTGAGCTTATCTCCTCGGGGGGAGACTAGGACTACCCCCGCACCGGAACCATTCAGCATCTTAGATCCATCGAAGAACATGGTCCAGTGCTCTGAGTGAACTTGAGTCGGAAGTTGCTGTTCAATCCACTCAGCGAGGAAATCTGCGATTGCTTGGGACTTGATAGCCTTCTTTGCTTCAAACTTGATATCTAAGGGAAGGAGTTCAATCGCCCACTTGGCCACTCGACCAGTTGCATCTCTGTTATGCAGAATCTCTGATAGTGGGGCGTCGCTGACGACTGTAATGGAGTGGTCAGAGAAGTAATGTGCAACTTTCTTTGTGGTCATATAAATCCCATATACAAGCTTCTGGTAGTGAGGGTATCTTTGTTTTGAAGGGGTCAAAACTTCAGACACATAATATACTGGGCGTTGAACTTTGAAGGCCTTTCCTTCCTCTTACCGCTCGACCGTAAGCATTGTACTGACAACTTGTCCTGTGGCTGCAATGTAAAGCAGCAGAGGCTCTTTGCTGATTGGGGCAGCAAGCACCGGCTGGGTGGAGAGCAGAGCTTTGAGCTCTGCAAATGCTGCATCAGCTTCTGGAGTCCACTCGAACTTGTCAGACTTCTTCATCAGTCAGTAAAGAGGCAACGCCTTTTCACCGAGATGAGAAATGAATCAACTTAAAGCGGCCAAGCAGCCTGTAAGCTTTTGGACATCGTGCACGCGTACAGGACACTTCATCCGGAGTATGGTGCCAATTTTTTCAGGATTGGCGTCGATCCCCCGTTCAGAAACGAGAAAACCGAGTAACTTTCCACCTGGAACTCCGAAAGTGCACTTTGATGGATTGAGCTTGATATCATACCTCCTGAGGTTGGCAAAGGTTTCAGCAAGGTCAGCTCATAGGTCGGAACCTTTCCGGGACTTGACCACAATATCATCCATGTATGCCTCCACATTCCGACTGATTTGAGTGAGTAAACACTTCTGAATCATTCTCATGAATGTGGCTCCGGCGTTCTTGAGGCCGAACGGCATGGTGACGTAATAGAAGCATCCGAATGGAGTGATGAAAGCTGTTTTGATCTCGTCGGGCCCATACAGACGGATCTGATGGTACCCGGAATAGGCATCTAGAAAAGACAATGTCTCGCACCCCGCAGTCGAGTCGACTATTTGGTCGATGTGAGGGAGCGGAAAATGATCTTTTGGGCAGGCCCGATTGATATGTTTGAAATCAATGCACATGCGAAGTGACTTGTCCTTCTTGGGGACCATGACGACATTGGCGAGCCACTCGGAGTGGTAAATCTCTCGGATGAACTCCGCTGCTAAGAGCCGAGCCACCTCCTCGCCAATGGCTTGCTTCTTCTGGACGGCGGACCGTCGAAGATGTTCCTTCACAGGCTTGAATTTTGGGTCGACTCATAGACGGTGCTCAGCCAGCCCTCTGGGAACTCCAGGCATATCATAGGGTTTCCATGCGAAGATGTCCCAGTTCTCACGGAGGAGCTGGATGAGCGCTTCTTCCTATTTGGAGTCGAGCGTCGTCGAGATGTGAGTTGGAGCAGCGTCGGGGTCGGTCGGGTGAATGTGGACTGTCTTTGTTTCACCAGACGACTGAAAAGCTGATTCTGAAGCAGGCTTCTTAGCTCGCAACAATTCACTCGGATCGGCAGTCTTTTGGTACTCTTTCAGCTCGACCACTGCCATCTGAGCATCAGCGATCTTTGATCCCTTCTGAAAGCACTCTTCTTCTTTCTTTCGGTTGCCCGTAACAGTGATCACACCTTTGGGGCCAGGCATCTTCAGTTTGAGATACACGTAACATGGTCGAGCCATGAAGCGTGCGTAAGCTGGCCTGCCCAAAATGGCATGATAAGCACTCTGGAAGTCCACAACCTCGAATGTCAACTTTTCCTTGCGGTAATTCTTTGAATCACCAAAAACCACATCAAGAGAAATCTGGCCGAGTGACTCAGCTTTCTTCCCATGAATGAGTCCGTGGAAGCTCATGTTACTGGTACTGAGTCTGGACATCGGAATGCCCATTCCTTTCAAAGTTTCAGTGTACAGTATGTTCAGGCCACTGCCGCCATCCATCAGGACTTTGGTCAGTCGAGTGCCTTCGACAACTGGGTCGACCACCAAAGCTTGCCTCCTAGGGGTGGCAATGTGCGTCGGGTGATCAGACTGGTCGAATGTGATGGCAGTCTGAGACCACTTCAAGTAACTGGGTGTTGCCGGAGCAACCATGTTCACCTCACGGTTAATGACTTTCAGTCGACTTTTGCTTTCGACATCGGCAAAAATCATCAGGGTGGAATTGACCTGGGGGTATCCATCGTCACTATCATCCTTGTCCTCAACCCTGTCTGGCTCTTTTTCTTTATCCTTGGGCTGCTTGCCCTGAAACTGCTGGATCAGGAGCCCGCACTGTCGAGTGGTATGCTTGGGGTAAATAAAATTACCCTCTTCATCTTTCTTGGTGTGGATGTGACATGGCAGGTCCAAAACATCATTCCCATCCCGATCCTGGACTTTCTTGGGCTTCCAGGTGCCCTTGGGTTTCCCCTTGAAGTTTCCCTGGGCCACGACTAGGGCCTCCCCGGGAGCGGCTGGCTCGGCCTTCCGCTTCTGCTTCCGACTGGAGTTTCCTCCGGTTTCTTGGGCGACCAATTTGAGTTTGCCACTTCGGAGTCGGTCTTCGTCTTCACCATTAGCGTACTTGGTGGCAATCTCCATCATCCGATTCAGAGACATCTCTCCAGTTCGACCGAACTTCAGATTCAACTCTCTGTATTTGACGCCTTCCTTGAAAGCGCAAACTGCTTGATGGTCTGGCACATTCTCAACCGAGTGGTGCAGTGTGATCCACCTCTGGATGTATTCCCTCAGTGTTTCATTCGGCTGCCGCATGTGGACGCCAGGAACGCATGCGCGGAAATGCGTCATGCCGCGGACGGGGAGCGCGTCGACGTCGAGTGGCGCCTCCTGAAGCCAGGCGGAGCCGTCGGTGATGAAGGTGAGCACGCCAAGATGGATCTCGCGGCCCTCTACCAAAACTCCGCAGGAAACCATGATCAAATGGATCGGAAAAATCGCAACTTCTCCAATTAGGCGCTAAGACTCCAGCCCCACGGTGGGCGCCAACTGTCGTGGTTCTAAGTCTGACAGTAAAGTAGGGGGGTGTGTATGGAGAGGCTAGATCTTAGCTATTGGGAAGTTGTAAGCACGCAAGGTTTACGAGTTCAGGCCCTTCTCGGAGGAAGTAACAGCCCTACGTCTCGGTGCCCGGAGGCGGTCGATTGGATTATGCGTATGAAGATAACAGGGGTGCGAACCCCTCACACTGAGGAGGGGGGTGGCTTATATAGAGTTCGCCGGGCCCCTCCTGCCCTCAGTAATGTAGGGTTTTAGGTATATTTAAGGTTGGGTGTTACTGGTAACGCCCCTAATAAAGTGCTATAATGACCATAAAGACTACTTAATAGCCGACCATTTGCCTGCGGAGTGACTTTAGGTCTTCTGGCAGTCGAGTGGTTGGCTTCATGGTCGAGTGATAGCTTCTTGGTCGAGTGTCTTGAACACATCGAGTGGGATACCTTCAAGTTGATTGAAAGGTGACTTCTTCTAGGGATGTCCTCGGGTAGGGCTCTTTAGGACGGGTCCGTGCCCCTACCGTAGGTACATAGCTTCATCACCAACTACTGCAAATATACATCACTTGGGTGGCTGCCGTAAAAATGAATGACCACACCCACGACTCCAAACCACTGCTTTATTCTTCCCGTGCGCGATTGAGCGCCCGCCGTCGTCAATCGAGCGAGCTTCTTCGCCGGCCGCCGCCTCCTTTCGACCTCGACAACCCACAATTGAGTCCCTCAACCTTTCCTGGCGTGGAGCACCCTACAGTCATGCCCATGGATACTAGACGGACATCCCAAGCACCAAGTGGGCCGTTGACAAGAGCACGTGCAAGAGTTACCGAAACCGAGATTACCTCTCTCCTTAGTGGGTTTCCCCTTGATTCACTTGAGATATGGTTACTACCTCAACCGTAGATATTATGTATGCTTAGTTATCATGAAGATATCCTCGAAGACACTCGGACTGAGGAGCAAGTCACCACAGACGCGGATCAAGGAATGCAATGAGTGAAAACACCGAAATGCTACAGCGTACGGGCATCCAGCCATGCCCCGGCTATCCAGCGCCGACAAATGCCAAACTAACAATTGTTGGGATAGATACTATATGACAAATGAGACATTATTTGCTCTCCCTTTTGAATATAAAATAACTTTATGAATTTGAGCATATAAAATATCTTTATGAACATGATACATTCTTTGCACTTCCTTATGAGAAATGCCAAACTAACAATTGTTGGGAGAGATACTATATAGCGATCGATATCTTATGCGTGCTAACAAGCTTCTTTGCGTTTATTGCTTTTGCAATGGTCACATGGTGGAGGACTCATCGGCCGCGACAAGGCCTTTGCGATGCTCCCCACCAACTACTTTTGGCCAAAGATGTTTCATGATATGGCATGCTACACCGACCGTTGTTTCATATGCCGCAAAGCTAATTATAGAGATCAGTCCCATGGATTATACATGCCTCTTCAAATTCCAAATGCACCTTGGGAAGATATAAGCATAGACTTCGTACTTGGTTTGCCTAGGACTAGAAATGGCAAAGACTCAATAATTGTTGTTGCGGATCATTTTTCAAAGGTAGATCATTTCATTCCATGCAACAAGATAGACGATGCATCACATATTGCAATTTTATTTTGTACGGAAATTATTCGTCTTCATGGGGTACCCAAGAGAATTGTCTTTCACCGCGACAGTCAACTTTTTGAGCTACTTTTGGAAGACTCTATGCACCGAGCTCGGAACCAAGCTCACATTTTCTTTATCCTATCACCCACATATGGATGGCCAAACCAAGGTGGTGAACCACACAATCTCTGTCGGTGTCAAAACCGGCGGATCTCGGGTAGGGGGTCCCGAATTGTGCGTCTAAGGCGGATGGTAACATGAGGCAAGGAACACCATGTTTTACCCAGGTCTGGGCCCTCTTGATGGAGGTAAAACCCTACGTCCTGCTTGATTAATATTGATGATATGGATAGTACAAGAGTAGATCTACCACAAGATCAGAGAGGCTAAACCCTAGAAGCTAGCCTATGGTATGATTGTATCTTGTCCTACGGACTAAAACCCTCCGGTTTATATAGACACCGGAGGGGGCTAGGGTTACACAAGGTCGGTTACAAAGGAGGAGATATCCATATCCGTACTGCCTAGCTTGCCTTCCACGCCAAGTAGAGTCCCATCCGGACACGAGACGAAATCTTCAATCTTGTATCTTCATAGTCTAACAGTCCGGCCAAAGGGTATACTCCGGCTGTCCGGAGACCCCCTAATCTAGGACTCCCTCAGTAGCCCCTGAACCTGGCTTTCAATGACGATGAGTCCGGCACGCAGTATTGTCTTCGGCATTGCAAGGCGGGTTCCTCCTCCGAATACACCACGAAAGGATTTGAATACAAGGATAGTGTCTGACCTTGCAAAATAAGTTCCACATACCATCGTAGAGAGAATAATATTTCCACAAATCCAATTTGCTAACTTGTTTTGGCAACATGACGTTATGCCATGGCCCGGTGATTATTCAAACCGTTTCCTTTAACTTGCCCCGCACATAACACGAGGCAGTTTTTTGACATGTCTTGTCAAAGCAGAGATCGTGTCCCCTTATCACCGGATTCTCATCAATACGGGCGTGGGTAACCCAACCGCACCATCGATTTACGGCGCTTGGGGGATAAGCGAGTTTTACCAGGCTAGTGGGGACGCATAGTTTCGTCCGCCCATATAAAGGGATAAGGATTCACCTTTTCATCCATGTCTTCTTCCTCCTTTGCTCATCCATTTTCGCACACTCGAGCTCTAGCGCCCAAGTCCGCACTTCCCACCTCAACCCTTCTCCAACCATGTCCGGAGCGGGAGGCAGGTGGATGGTCTCCTCCGTTACGGAGGGACACATCAAGAAGCCGAGGAGAGCCGGATACCTGCCCGACGACATTGCGCACCAGATCCCAGATGAGGGGCAGCTCATACCCACCCCCAGGCCCCATGAGAGGGTAATGTGTTGGGGAACGTCGAAATTTCAAAAAATTTCCTACGCACACGCAAGATCATGGTGATGCATAGCAACGAGAGGGGAGAGTGTGATCTACGTACCCTTGTAGATCGACAGCGTAAGTGTTATGACAACGCGGTTGATGTAGTCGTACGTCTTCACGGCCCGACCGATCAAGCACCGAAACTACGACACCTCCGAGTTTTAGCACACGTTCAGCTCGATGACGATCCCCGGACTCCGATCCAGCAAAGTGTCGGGGAAGAGTTCCGTCAGCACGACGGCGTGGTGACGATCTTGATGTACTACTGTCGCAGGGCTTCGCCTAAGCACCGCTACCATATTATCGAGGACTATGGTGGCAGGGGGCGCCGCACATGGCTAAGAATAAGATCACGTGGATCAACTTGTGTGTCTATGGGGTGCCCCCTGCCCCTGTATATAAAGGATGGAGGAGGAGGAGGCCGGCCAAGGCTAGGTGCGGCCAGGATGTGGAGTCCTACTAGGACTCCAAGTCCTAGTAGGAGTCCACCAAGAGGGGAGGAAGGGAGAAGGAAGTGGAGGAGAAGGAAAGGTGGCCGGCCCCCTTTTCCCTAGTCCAATTCGGACTAGAGGGGAGGGGCGCAGCAGGCCCTTTCTCCTCTTCCCACTAAAGCCCATCAAGGCCCAATACTTCTTCCGGCGAATTCCCTTAACTCTCCGGTACTCCGAAAAATACCCGAATCACTCGGAACCTTTCCGATGTCCGAATATAGTCGTCCAATATATCGATCTTTACGTCTCGACCATTTCGAGACTCCTCGTCATGTCCCCGATCTCATCCGGGACTCCGAACTCCTTCGGTACATCAAAACTCATAAACTCATAATATAACTGTCATCGAAACCTTAAGCGTGCGGACCCTACGGGTTCGAGAACAATGTAGACATGACCGAGACACGTCTCCGGTCAATAACCAATAGCGGGACCTAGATGCCCATATTGGCTCCTACATATCCTACGAAGATCTTTATCGGTCAGACCGCATAACAACATACGTTGTTCCCTTTGTCATCGGTATGTTACTTGCCCGAGATTCGATCGTCGGTATCCAATACCTAGTTCAATCTCGTTACCGGCAAGTCTCTTTACTCGTTCTGTAATACATCATCTTGCAACTAACTCATTAGTTGCATTGCTTGCAAGGCTTAAGTGATGTGCATTACCGAGAGGGCCCAGAGATACCTCTCCGACAATCGGAGTGACAAATCCTAATCTCGAAATACGTCAACCCAACATGTACCTTTGGAGACACCTGTAGAGTATCTTTATAATCACCCAGTTACGTTGTGACGTTTGGTAGCACACAAAGTGTTCCTCCGGCACACGGGAGTTACATAATCTCATAGTCATAGGAACATGTATAAGTCATGAAGAAAGCAATAACAACATACCAAACGATCAGGTGCTAAGCTAATGGAATGGGTAATGTCAATCAGATCATTCATCTAATGATGTGATCCCGTTAATAAAATAACAACTCTTTGTCCATGGTTAGGAAACATAACCATCTTTGATTAACGAGCTAGTCAAGTAGAGGCATACTAGTGACACTCTGTTTGTCTATGTATTCACACATGTATTATGTTTCCGGTTAATACAATTCTAGCATGAATAATAAACATTTATCATGATATAAGGAAATAAATAATAACTTTATTATTGCCTCTAGGGCATATTTCCTTCAGTCTCCCACTTGCACTAGAGTCAATAATCTAGATCACATCACCATGTGATTAACATCGATAGTTCGCATCATCATGTGATTAACACCCATAGTTCACATCGCCATGTGACCAATACCCAAAGGGTTTACTAGATTCAATAATCTAGTTCACATCGCTATGTGATTAACACCCAAAGAGTACTAAGGTGTGATCATGTTTTGCTTGTGAGAGAATCTTAGTCAACGGGTCTGCCACATTCAGATCCACATGTATTTTGCAAATTTCTATGTCAACAATGCTCTGCATGGAGCTACTCTAGCTAATTGCTCCCACTTTCAATATGTATCTAGACCGAGACTTAGAGTCATCTAGATTAGTGTCAAAACTTGCATCGGCGTAACCCTTTACGACGAACCTTTTGTCACGTCCATAATCGAGAAACATATCCTTATTTCACTAAGGATAATTCTGACCACTGTCCAGTGATCTACTCCTAGATCACTATTGTACTCCCTTTCCAAATCAGTGCAGGGTATACAATAGATCTGGTATACAACATGACATACTTTATAGAACCTATGGCCAAAGCATAGGGAATGACTTTCATTCTCTTTCTATCTTCTGCCATGGTCGGGCTTTGAGTCTTACTCAACTTCACACGTTGTAATACAGGCAAGAACTCTTTCTTTGACTGCTTCATTTTGAACTACTTCAAAATCTTGTCAAGGTATGTACTCATTGAAAAAACTTATCAAGCGTATTGATCTATCTCTATAGATCTTGGAGCTCAATATGTAAGCAGCTTCACCTAAGTCTTTCTTTGAAAAACTCCTTTCAAACACTCCTTTATGCTTTACAGAATAATTCTACATTATTTCCGATCAACAATATGTCATTCACATATACTTATCAGAAATGCTGTAGTGCTCCCACTCACTTTCTTGTAAATACCGGCTTCACCGCAAGTCTGTATAAAACTATATGCTTTGATCAACTCATCAAAGCGTATATTCCAACTCCGAGATGCTTGCACCAGTCCACAGATGGATCGCTGGAGCTTGCACATTTTGTTAGCACCTTTCAGATTGACAAAACCTTCTGGTTGCATCATATACAACTCTTTTTTAATAAATCCATTAAGGAATGCAGTTTTGTTTTTCCATTTGCCAGATTTCATAAAATGCGGCAATTACTAACATGATTCGGACAGACTCAAGCATAGATACGAGTGAGAAGCTCTCATCGTAGTCAACACCTTGAATTTGTCGAAAACCTTTTGCGACAATTCTAGCTTTGTAGATAGTAACACTACTATCAGCGTCCGTCTTCCTCTTGAAGATCCATTTATTCTCAATTGCTTGCCGATCATCGGACAAGTCAACCAAAGTCCAAACTTTGTTCTCATACATGGATCATATCTCAGATTTCATGGCTTCAAACCATTTCGCGGAATCTGGGCTCATCATCGCTTCCTCATAGTTCGTAGGTTCGTCATGATCAAGTAACATGACCTCCAGAACAGGATTACCATACCACACTGGTGCGGATCTCACTCTAGTTTACCTATGAGATTAGGTAGTAACTTGATCTGAAGTTACATGATCATCATCATTAGCTTCCTTACTAATTGGTGTAGTAGTCACAAGAACAGATTTTTTGTGATGAAATACTTTCCAATAAAGGAGAAGGTACAATTACCTTATCAAGTTTTCTACTTTCCTCCCACTCACTTCTTTCGAGAGAAACTCCTTCTCTAGAAAGGATCCATTCTTAGCAACGAATGTCTTGCCTTCGGATCTGTGATAGAAGGTGTACCCAACTGTCTCCTTTGGGTATCCTATGAAGACATATTTCTCCGATTTGAGTTTGAGCTTATCGAGATGAAACTTTTTCACATAAGCATCGCAACTCCAAACTTTAAGAAACGACAGCTTAGGTTTCTTGCCAAACCATAGTTCACACGGTGTCATCTCAACGGATTTAGATGGTAACCTTTTAAATGTGAATGCAACTGTCTTTAATGCATAACCCTAAAATGATAGTGGTAAATCGGTAAGAAGCATCATAGGTCGCACCATATCTAATAAAGTACGGTTATGACGTTCGGACACACCATTACATTGTGGTGTTCCAGGTGGCGTGAGTAGTGAAGCTATTTCACATTGTTTTTAACTGAAGACCAAACTCGTAACTCAAATATTTGTCTCCGCGATTAGATCGTAGAAACTTTATTTTCTTGTCACGATGATTTTCCACTCCACTCTAAAATTCTTTAAACTTTTCAAATGTTAGACTTATGTTTCATCAAGTAGATATACCCATATCTGCTCAAATCATCTGTGAAGTTCAGAAAATAACGATACTTGCCGTGAGCCTTAACACTCATCGGACCGCATACATCAGTATGTATTATTTCCAATAAGTCAGTTGCTCGCTCCGGAGAATGGAGTCTTAGTCATCTTGCCCATGAGGCATGGTTCGCAAGCATCAACTGATTCATAATCAAGTGATTCCAAAAGCCCATCAGTATAGAGTTTCTTCATGCGCTTTACACCAATATGACCTAAACGACAGTGCCACAAATAAGTTGCACTATCATTATTAACTTTGCATCTTTTGGTTTCAATATTATGATTATGTGTATCACTATGATCGAGATCCAACAAACTATTTTCATTGGGCGTGTAACCATATAAGGTTTTATTCATGTAAACAGAACAACAATTTATTCTCTTACTTAAATGAATAACCGTATTACAATAAACATGATCAAATCATATTCATGTTGAACGCAAACACCAAATAACACTTATTTAGGTTCAACACTAATCCCGAAATTATAGGGAGTGTGCGATGATGATCATATAAATCTTGGAACCACTTCCAACACACATCGTCACTTCACCCTTAACTAGTCTCTGTTTATTCTGCAACTCCCGTTTCGAGTTACTAATCTTAGCAACTGAACTAGTATCAAATACTGAGGGGTTGCTATAAACACTAGTAAAGTACACATCAATAAGATGTATATCAAATATACTTATGTTCATTTTGCCATCCTTCTTATCCGCCAATCACTTGGGGTATTTCCGCTTCTAGTGACCAGTCCCTTTGCAGTAGAAGCACTTAGTCTCAGCCTTAAGACCAGACTTGGGCTTCTTCACTTGAGCAGCAACTTTCTTGCCGTTCTTCTTGAAGTTCCCCTTCTTCCCTTTGCCCTTTTCTTGAAACTAGTGGTCTTGTTAACACTTGATGTTTTTCTTGATTTCTACCTTCGTCGATTTCAGCATCACGAAGAGCTTGGGAATTACTTTTGTCATCCCTTGCATATTATAGTTCATCACGAAGTTCTACTAACTTGGTGATGGTGACTAGAGAATTCTGTCAATCACTATTTTATCTGGAAGATTAACTCCCACTTGATTCAAGCGATTGTAGTACCCAGACAATCTGAGCACATGCTCACTAGTTGAGCGATTCTCCTCCATATTTTAGCTATAGAACTTGTTGGAGACTTCATATCTCTCAACTCGGGTATTTGCTTGAAATATTAACTTCAACTCCTGGAACATCTCATATGGTCCATGACGTTCAAAACGTCTTTGAAGTCCCGATTCTAAGCCATTAAGCATGGTGCACTAAACTATCAAGTAGTCATCATATTGAGCTAGCCAAACGTTCATAACGTCTGCATCTGCTCCTACAATAGGTCTGTCACCTAGCGGTGCATCAAGGACATAATTCCTCTGTGCAGCAATGAGGATAAACCTCAGATCACGGATCCAATCCGCATCATTGCTACTAACATCTTTCAACACAATTTTCTCTAAGAACATATCAAAATAAACACAGGGAAGCAACAACGCGAGCTATTGATCTACAACATAATTTGCAAAATACTACCAGGACTAAGTTCATGATAAATTTAAGTTCAATTTAATCATATTACTTAAGAACTCCCACTTAGATAGACATCCCTCTAATCCTCTAAGTGATCACGTGGTCCAAATCAACTAAACCATGTCCGATCATCGCGTGAGATGGAGTAGTTTCAATGGTGAACATCACTATGTTGATCATATCTACTATATGATTCACGCTCGACCTTTCGGTCTCCGTGTTCCGAGGCCATATCTGTATATGCTTGGCTCGTCAAGTATAACCTGAGTATTCCGCGTGTGCAACTGTTTTGCACCCGTTGTATTTGAACGTAGAGCCTATCACACCCAATCATCACGTGGTGTCTCAGCACGACGAATTTTCGCAACGGTGCATACTCAGGGAGAACACTTCTTGATAATTAGTGAGAGATCATCTTATAATGCTACCGTCAATCAAAGCAAGATAAGATGCATAAAAGATAAACATCACATGCAATCAATATAAGTGATATGATATGGCCATCATCATCTTGTGCCTGTGATCTCCATCTCCGAAGCACCGTCATGATCACCATCGTCACCGGCACGACACCTTGATCTCCATCATAGCATCGTTGTCGTCTCGCCAATCTTATGCTTCCACGACTATCGCTACCGCTTAGTGATAAAGTAAAGCATTACATCGCGATTGCATTGCATACAATAAAGCGACAACCATATGGCTCCTGCCAGTTGCCGATAACTCGGTTACAAAACATGATCATCTCATATAATAAAATTTAGCATCATGTCTTGGCCATATCACATCACAACATGCCCTACAAAAACAAGTTAGACGTCCTCTACTTTGTTGTTGCAAGTTTTACGTGGCTGCTACGGGCTTAAGCAAGAACCAATCTCACCTACGCATCAAAACCACAACGATAGTTTGTCAATTTGACTCCGTTTTAACCTTCGCAAGGACCGGGCGTAGCCACACTCGGTTCAACTAAAGTTGGAGAAACAGTCACCCGCAAGCCACCTGTGTGCAAAGCACGTCGGGAGAACCGGTCTCGCGTAAGCGTACGCGTAATGTCGCTCCGGGCTGCTTCATCCAACAATACCGCCGAACCAAAGTATGACATGCTGGTAGGCAGTATGACTTATATCGCCCACAACTCACTTGTGTTCTACTCGTGCATATAACATTAAACCATAAAACCTGGCTCTGATACCACTGTTGGGGAACGTAGAAATTTCAAAAAATTTCCTACGCACACGCAAGATCATGGTGATGCATAGCACCGAGAGGGGAGAGTGTGATCTACGTACCCTTGTAGATCGACAGCGGAAGCGTTATGACAACGCGGTTGATGTAGTCGTACGTCTTCACGGCCCGACCGATCAAGCACCGAAACTACGGCACCTCCGAGTTTTAGCACACGTTCAGCTCGATGACGATCCCCGGACTCCGATCCAGCAAAGTGTCGGGGAAGAGTTCCGTCAGCACGACGGCGTGGTGACGATCTTGATGTACTACTGTCGCAGGGCTTCGCCTAAGCACCGCTACAATATTATCGAGGACTATGGTGGTAAGGGGCGCCGCACATGGCTAAGAATAAGATCACGTGGATCAACTTGTGTGTCTATGGGGTGCCCCCTGCCCCTGTATATAAAGGATGGAGGAGGAGGAGGCCGGCCAAGGCTAGGTGCGGCCAGGATGTGGAGTCCTACTAGGACTCCAAGTCATAGTAGGAGTCCACCAAGAGGGGAGGAAGGGAGAAGCAAGTGGAGGAGAAGGAAAGGTGGCCGACCCCCTTTTCCCTAGTCCAATTCGGACTAGAGGGGAGGGGGGGCGCAGCAGTCCATTTCTCCTCTTCCCACTAAAGCCCATCAAGGCCCAATACTTTCCCCGGCGAATTCCCGTAACTCTTCGGTACTCCGAAACATACCCGAATCACTCGGAACCTTTCCGATGTCCGAATATAGTCGTCCAATATATCGATCTTTACGTCTCGACCATTTCGAGACTCCTCGTCATGTCCCCGATCTCATCCGGGACTCCGAACTCCTTCGGTACATCAAAACTCATAAACTCATAATATAACTGTCATCGAAACCTTAAGCATGCGGACCCTACGGGTTCGAGAACAATGTAGACATGACCGAGACACGTCTCCGGTCAATAACCAATAGCGGGACCTGGATGCCCATATTGGCTCCTACATATTCTACGAAGATCTTTATCGGTCAGACCGCATAACAACATACGTTGTTCCCTTTGACATCGGTATGTTACTTGCCCGAGATTCGATCGTCGGTATCCAATACCTAGTTCAATCTCGTTACCGGCAAGTCTCTTTACTCGTTCTGTAAAACATCATCTCGCAACTAACTCATTAGTTGCATTTCCTGCAAGGCTTAAGTGATGTGCATTACCGAGAGGGCCCAGAGATACCTCTCCGACAATCGGAGTGACAAATCCTAATTTCGAAATACGTCAACCCAACATGTACCTTTGGAGACACCTGTGGAGTACCTTTATAATCACCCAGTTACGTTGTGAAGTTTGGTAGCACACAAAGTGTTCCTCCGGCACACGGGAGTTACATAATCTCATAGTCATAGGAACATGTATAAGTCATGAAGAAAGCAATAACAACATACTAAATGATCGGGTGTTAAGCTAATGGAATGGGTCATGTCAATCAGATCATTCATCTAATGATGTGATCCCGTTAATCAAATAACAACTCTTTGTCCATGGTTAGGAAACATAACCATCTTTGATTAACGAGCTAGTCAAGTAGAGGCATACTAGTGACACTCTGTTTGTCTATGTATTCACACATGTATTATGTTTCCGGTTAATACAATTCTAGCATGAATAATAAACATTTATCATGATATAAGGAAATAAATAATAACTTTATTATTGCCTCTAGGGCATATTTCCTTCATAATGTTCCTTACCATTTCCTCCGCGGGCTGGGATTCCCTCTCCACCCATTCGTCCGGGGGCTCATGTTCTACTATGGCCTGGATTTCCACGATCTGGCCCCGAACTTCATCCTCAACATCTCGGCGTTTATCGTCGTGTGCGAGGCCTTCCTTCGCATCAAGCCCCACTCCGGCTTATGGCTGAAGACCTTTAATGTCAAGCCGAAGGTAGTGAGCGGCAACCAGGCGGAGTGCGGAGGCGCCATGGTGGGCAAGATGCCCAACGTCACATGGCTCGAGGGCTCCTTCGTGGAGACCATAAAAGGGTGGCAATCGGGGTGGTTCTACATCACCGAGCCGCGCGACCCTAACTGGGCAGCGGCCCCCCGAGTTCCGATCTGGCATCCCCACGTGGCTCACCTCCTGGCAAGAGAAGGGCCTGTCCTGGGGTAGTTTGGGAGAGCTGACCGGACTCCAAACATGTATTCAAAACATGGTGAACAAGAAGCTCAAACTCTTCAGCGTAGTCCAGGTCATGCTCATCCGCCGGATCCTCCCGTGCCAACAACGGGCTTTCAACTTGTGGGAGTTCGACCCGGCCCAGCACCGAACTCTGAACAGGCTCTTCGACACAACTCACGAGGATGCCTGGAAGGTGCTATTCAAGGGTGCCGAGGTTCCCCCTCCCACTGCCGAGGATCGCGGATTCTGCGCGAAGCGCTAAGCCAGCGCGTTAAGCTGTTTTACCTCTCATAGGATACTTGTTTTTCATAGTTTGACTCCATGCGGGATCTAAGCTCCCGTACCTTTGACAGGACTGGCAGGAGACGGCCGGACAGATCGACTATTAGGCTCCTTTGCCCAAAGGCCCAGCAGCCGCTCTCCTGACGAAGATGCTAACTCCAACTCCTTACAAGGTGTCGGAGAAGACCAAGGGAACCCGAAAGAGTTCTCGACGCCAGGCGTCATCAGACTCATCGTCCGATAACTCTGCGACACACCCCTCCCCCGAAGACGAGGAGGAAGAAGAAGATGCTCCCCCTTCAGTTGGGGGAGACAAGAAAAGGAAGGCCGCCCCAACCGCCGCCGGGGGGGGGGGGGCGAAGGGTCCAAGAAGGGAAGGACTCTCCTTCCGGACAGTTCCACCACAGCCGCCGAAGGCGAAGACGAGTGGCTGCTCAGGGCCAAGCCCCTGGCGAAGTCGTAAGTATTCGGATACCAGAGTAACTCATAGCATTTCTTTGTCGCACTGCTTCCCCTAATGCCGAATATGATTATGCAGGCCGCCACGAGCCCGTATCGATGTATCGTCGGACGGCTCCCTGGGCTCGTCGGATATGGATAGCGATCCACTTCCGACCGCCACCTCCCCTTGCCCTCTGGACGACACCGAGGTATTGTCTCAAGAGGCACCGGGTCGAGGGGATATAGTCCCGGAGGCGCCTCAAGGCGACCTTCCGGACTCCGGGAGCAGAGGGAGCAAGGCTCCCGCGGGCTCCGAGTTCGGCCCTCAGCCAAACACCGCGCCGGAACCCCCAGTGGTCCCGGACTCGGGCAGGCGGCCTCCTTCTAAAAGGGGCAAGACGTCTGTGCCGGTGATCTCTGCCCATCTAGAGGCACCGGACAATCTGCTAGGAGCACTTCACAGTGCTTCCATCGACGAGGCGCACCGCACTATTATGAGTGCGGTGGTCCAGAAGGTTCAGTCCGCCAAGAGCGGATTGACTGAAGCCTGTGCCAGCCTTCTAACAGGCTTTGAAGTAAGTGCTTGAAATATAGAAAAAATATTACCGCATAGACAGTAGCCCCTGATGCTCTGTTCGGTGTTCAAAAAGAAAAGCCAAATAGAGGATCAAATAATACCGCAGGAGTCTAACATAATTATATCTATATGCGTACACAGGCTTCGCTGCTGGCCTCAGCCGCACTAACTGCGGAGGTCGCCACACTGAAGTAGGACCTCGAGGGGTCCAAGAAAGAGCTCGGCCTTGCCAAGAGGCAGCTCGAGGAGAACAAGGGTAAGTAATACCCTGTCTATAGATATGTCTATATAAAAGAAGACGCGATTGCAAAATGACAGGATCATCGTATATTTGCCAGGGGCCACGACCGAGGTGGTGACCCTGAAGCTAGCGCTATCCAAGGCCGAAGACCAAGCGGCCAAGGAGCGCACCGAGCGGGAAAGGCAAGAGGCACGGGTGGGCGAGGTGCAGCAAGAGCTCCAAGCTCTCGTGTCGAAGCATGAGGTGTTGGAGCGTGACTCGAAGACGCCAGAGTCCGAGCTTGCCGCCGCCCATGAAAGTGCAAAGAGTGCCAAGGCCGAAGCCCAAAAGGCCCTCCAGGCGATTGACGCGATGAAGAAAATAGCGGCAGGTAAGGCATTCTATATGCAAGGCAAGCATCTGAAAGTAAATTACCTATTACTTACCTGAATACGGAGCTCTCCAGGAGCATTCGCATATTTGCCCCGCGGCGTGTCAGATGCCGCACAGTTTTACCAGGCCGAGGAGGGAAGCTCAATGGAGAAGCTATTCTGGTCTCAGTATACTGGGACCGAACACCCGGTGCCTATGAGCGACCAGCTGAAGCAGCTGGTCGAGCTACACAAGGCGGCCGAACAGGCCATGAAGGGCTTTATAGTCCGGCTGTGGCCTGGCGACGCCCTTCCGAACAGCTACTTCGGCCTGGTGAGGCGGCTTGTGGATGCCTGCCCACGGCTGGAAGTCGTCAAGCGGTCCGTCTGCATCGAAGGTGCACGCCGGGCTTTCGCCCGTGTGAAGGTGCAATGGGCCAAGCTAGACGCCGTGAAGCTGATTAAGGAAGGACCGCCGCAGGGCAAGGAGCATCGCACTCCCGAAATTTATTATGAGGGTGTCCTGAAGGGTGCCCGTCTTGTAGCGAACGAATGTCCCAAGGATGTAATATTTGAGTAAACTTGCTCGTGTGATCCTGTATGATGAAAACTTGTTTCATATGCGCTATGCAACGCTTGTTTGAATTTAAAATATTACCTTCTGTTTGGCTGTTTATCCAATCTGAGAGATGGCTAGTCCTCGGCTTCTGCCCCCATGCCGCGAGTGCTGGGGTGTTCGGGATAAACCTGAGCACTCTTGTTCTCATTCTTGGGTCCTTCGAGGGAGGTGCTCAGCACAGCGAATAAGGCAATCGGACTAATAATGCTTTATCACTCTCACTTAGTCATAGAATTCTATAATTTAAAATTTTGGCGAAGCCCCTGGTATTCGGAAGGCTGAATTCGGGGCGCGATACACGCCTTTAAGCCGGACAGGACCGGCTCCTCGCTCTAAGCGGCATAAGTCTTTAGGGACTCAAAACCTCGCCGAACAGCGACCAGTCTCTCGCCTTATCATGACAGTCAGTTTTAGCTTTCTCTACTGAGGTGCTTAGACTAGCAGAACAGGGGCACAATTGCAGTAGTTCTCCTAGTGCTACCTTAGGCAATAGAGCGGAACATAAGTTACCAAAACATAGGAGCCGGGCAAACCCAACATTTGACCAAAGACATGATTCGGAGCTGATGCATATAGTGCTATAAGTTCGGGGTGCCGCACTTGTGAAAGTGTTCGGACTTCTCACACCATAATGTGGGGTACTTAAGCCCCTGGTGTATTGGCCGTACCAAAGTGTACGGTTGCAAGGCGTCATTAATGAACACATATATATAAAACAAGAATGCAATAATAGTCGTAATGTTATGCATTGTTTATTAAAAAAGGTGCGTTAAAGCAGAATGATACAGATAGTGCGATAAGAAAAAAGTAGGACTATGTCCCTTCCAAGGGCAAGCTGAGGAATAGTATTAAAGCAAATATTTTACTCGTTATCGTAATCCACCTGGGAGTTCCGTGGTGTGACGTAGCTTTCTGCCTCCTTGGTTGCTGCATCATGTGTTCGGCAATCATGCTCCCGGACAGGGTTTCCAGAGATTAAAGTCCTGAAAGAGAAAAATAACAAAGCGGGAAGCCCCTAGTGCGGTTTAAGCCGCGTATTGGGGCGTGCCGTAGTTGTGCCCTCCTACCCGCCTGTGCCCATGGTATTTTTAATGCGTAATTATGTACGCGTGACACGAATTTCGCCGTTTGGCTTGGGCCGGTGTGGGGGCCGCATTGCTACGCGAGCTCAGATCGTGCCAGGCGGTCTAGTTGACGATTACTCCGAGCGCGCTTGAAGGTGTCCGGGTCTTGAAATGCCGAACTGGTGGATTGCCTTGAGAGGCTGCTTTGCACTTCTGCTGCGAGGGCCGCAGTGTGCTCCTCCGTGCGAGAGAGCGCTCTGTGTTTCCATTAACTGTGATGACCCCCCGAGGTCCTGGCATCTTGAGCTTGAGGTATGCATAATGCGGTACCGCATTGAATCTCGCAAATGCGGTTCGCCCGAGCAGTGCATGATAGCCACTGCGGAACGAGACTATATCGAATATTAATTCTTCGCTTCGGAAGTTATCCGGGATCCGAAGACCACTTCCAGTGTAATTGAGCCTGTGCAATGGGCCTCTACACCTGGAATGACGCCTTTAACGGTCGTTTTTATGGGTTTGATCCTTGAGGGGTCTATACCTATTTTGCGCACTGTGTCCTGATAAAGCAGGTTCAGGCTGCTGCCGCCAACCATAAGGAATCGAGTGAGGTGAAATCGTCAATGATTGGGTCTAGGACCAGTGCGGCGAATCCGCCATGACGGATACTAGTGGGGTGGTCCCTGCGATCGAAGGTGATCGGACAGAAGGACCATGTGTTGAACTTTGGGGCGACTAGCTCCAACGCATATACGTCCCTGAGCGCACGCTTCCGCTCCCTCTTGGGGATGTGGGTTGCGTATATCATGTTCACCGACCGCACTTGTGGGGGGAACCTCTTCTGTCCTCCGGTGTTCGGCTGCCAGGGCTCCTCTTCGTCATCGCTGTGTGACCCCTTATCTTTGTCTTCGGCAATTAACTTGCCGGCCTGCTTGAACACCCAACAATCCCTGTTGGTGTGGTTGGCTGGCTTGTCGGGGGTACCGTGTATTTGACACGAGCGATCAAGTATACGGTCCAAACTGGACGGGCCCCGAGTGCTTCGTTTGAATGGCTTTTTCCGTTGACCGGGTTTAGAGCCTTTGAATCCGGCATTGATTGTCGTATCCTCGGTATTGTCGCTGTTAATGCGGCACTTATGTTTGTTGCGACATGACCTACTATTGCCGTCCTTGGTATCCGAAGTACCATGGTTCTTTGATATGTTATTACTGCGAGCCAGTCAACTGTCTTCTCCCGCACAAAAGCGGGTCATGAGTGTCGTGAGGGCTTCCATAGATTTCGGCTTTTCCTGACCAAGGTGCCGGGCTAGCCACTCGTCGCGGATGTTGTGTTTGAAAGCTGCTAGGGCCTCTACATCTGGACAATCGACGATTTGATTTTTCTTTGTTAGGAACCGAGTCCAGAATTGCCTGGCCGATTCTTCTGGCTACTGAATTATGTGGCTCAAGTCATCGGCATCTGGTGGTCACACATAAGTGCCCTGAAAGTTGTCGAGGAATGCGGCCTCCAGATCTTCCCAACAGCTAATGGACTCTGCTGGCAAGTTGTTAAGCCAATGCCGCGCTGGTCCTTTGAGCTTTAGTGGGAGGTATTTGATGGTGTGTAAGTCATCACCGCGGGCCATGTGGATGTGGAGGAGGAAATCCTCGATCCATACTGCAGGATCTGTTGTGCCATCGTATGATTCAATATTTACGGGTTTGAAACCCTCTGGGATTTGATGATCCATGACTTCGTCTGTGAAGCATAAGGGGTGTGCGGTGCCTCTTTATTGGGCTATATCGCGACGCAGCTCGAATGGGTCTTACCCGCTGTGTTCGGCCCGGCCGGATTTACTTTTACTGTATCCGGCATGACGTTTATCGTCTTGCATAGTGGCGCGCCCTCGTGATCCGTAGATCGATCTTGCATGTTTTGCTTTGTCCTCCAATACGTCTTGCAGGTCTGGCGTATTTCCCCATGCCTTTTTATTTGAATGGCGTCGGGGTGCAGGCTGAGTTTTTGGCTGGAATGCCTCTCTATCGCGGCCACGAGGTGGCCGATCAGCCGCGTCATACGCTTCTTTCTCCAGTCGGGGTAGCAACCTGCATTTTGGGTAACTCTTGGAGGGGCGCTTGAGTTTATATTCCTTGGCCGCGAGGACTTCAGTCCATCTGTCAGCTAGCAAATCTTGATCAGCTTGAAGTTGCTGCTGCTTTTTCTTAAGGCTATTTGCCGTGGCTATAAGCCGGCGCTTGAAGCGCTCTTGGTCGACGGGATCCTCTGGCACGACGAATTCGTCATCGTCGAGGCTTGCCTCGTCTTCGGAGGGGGGCATGTAATTATCATCCTCCGCCTCTCCATCTGCCGCTCTCTCTGGAGGGCTGGCTCCTCCATCCTCCTGCTCTAAATCTTGCTGGAGGGGATTGTTGCCATCTTCGGCACTATCCGGAGTGTTATTGTCTCCTGTGCCGGTATTAACAATTTTGCTTTGGCAGGACTTAGAGCGGCGCCGCTGACGTCGGCGCTTGGGTTGCTTCTTGGAGGGGTCATCCTCCGCTGTCTCCTCACCATTACCTTCTTTGGGTGTATCCACCATGTATATATCATATGATGAGGTGGCTGTCCAATGCCCTGTGGGCAGTGGATCCTCTTCGTCTCCCGCATCGTCGTCCATACCGTCGATGTCTTCGGAGTCGAAGTCGAGCATGTCGGTTAAATCGTCAACAGTGGCTACTAAGTGGGTGGTGGGTGGGCAGCGAATTTCTTCGTCATCCGCATCCAAATCCTGCCAGACATAGTTCGGCCAGGATCCTCCTGACAAGGAGAGAGACCTTAATGAGTTCAGTATGTCGCCAAAGGGCGAGTGCTGAAAAATATCCGCGGAGGTAAACTCCATGATCGGCGCCCAATTGGATTCGCTAGGAACGGGCGCAGGCGGCTCGGAATCCGTGGCCGGAGAAGGATCCGACAGTCTGTCAACACGGCTCTCGTGCAGGACAAGGTCAATGTTCGGCTCGATCGCCGTTGAGGGTAAGGCCTCCATGGCAGGGTCTATCCACCCGTCCATGGACGGCGCAACTGGCTCCGAATTGAGGCTCGGAGCGGCTGCCGGTGCGATCTCCCGGACGCTGTCTGATGGTACAGCTAAATTATACTCATCGTGACCGCGTGACGCACAAGGCAAAGGCTCGAACCCGTCGAAGATCAAGTCTCCGCGGATATCGGCCGTGTAGTTTAAGCTTCCAAACCTGACCTGGTGGCCAGGGGCGTAACTTTCGATCTGCTCTAGATGGCCAAGTGAGTTGGCCTGCAGTGCAAAGCCGCCGAATACAAAAATCTGTCAGGGGAGAAAAGTCTTACCCTGGACTGCATCGCTAACGATGACCGAAGGAGCCATCAAGCCTAACGGCGACGACACAGAGGAACTCTCAATGAAAGCACCAATGTCGGTGTCAAAACCGGCGGATCTCGGGTAGGGGGTCTTGAACTGTGCATCTAAGGCGGATGGTAACAGGAGGCAGGGAACACGATGTTTTACCCAGGTTCGGGCCCTCTTGATGGAGGTCTGCTTGATTAATATTGATGATATAGGTAGTACAAGAGTAGATCTACCATGAGATCAGAGAGGCTAAACCCTAGAAGCTAGCCTATGGTATGATTGTATTTTGTCCTACGGACTAAAACCCTCCGGTTTATATAGACACCGGAGGGGGCTAGGGTTACACAAGGTCGGTTACAAAGGAGGAGATATCCATATCCGTACTGCCTAGCTTGCCTTCCACGCCAAGTAGAGTCCCATCCGGACACGAGACGAAGTCTTCAATCTTGTATCTTCATAGTCTAACAGTCCGGCCAAAGGATATAGTCCGGCTATCCGGAGACCCCCTAATCCAGGACTCCCTCAGTCTCCATGCTTCTTCGAGTACTTATCAAGAAAAACATCAAAGAATGAGAGGAGCGCCTACCCGTCTCCGAGTATGCCTACAACCGGGCATGGCATTCGACCAGCAACAAGTCTCCTTTTGAGGTGGTCTACGACTTCAACTAGTTGTCCCCATTGGATATGCTCCTGTTCCCGCTACAAGAAAAGAACGAACATGGATGTGAGCGCACGAGCTACATACATATATGAAGAAGATGCATGAAGATACAAGGCTCACCATCGAGCGTCAAGTGCAATGCCTCGCCTCCAAGCTAAACATCAACAGGAAAAGCCCATGGTCTTCAACCCCGACAATCTCGTATGGATCCACGTTCACAAGGAACGATTCCTCGATGAGTGCAAGTTGAAGCTCCTACCTCGAGCCAATGGTCCATTCAAGGTATTGGAATGCTACAACAACAATGCATACAAGATTGACTTACCAAGCGACAAGTACAACGTGAGTGTCGTCTTCAACATCAATGACTTGGTCCCTTTCCATGGTGATGAAGATCATGAACAGAGAGCAGATCTTTTTCAAGGGAGGGGGGATGGTGCGGAGCACCCTACGATCATCCCATGGATGCTGCATTCACTTCCCAAGCACCAAGTGGACTGATGACAAGAGCATGTGCAAGAGCTATCGAAACCGAGGTTACCTCTCTCCTTAGTGAGCTTCCCCTTGATTCTCTTAAGACGTAGTTACTACCTCAAGCATATATGCTATGTATGCTTAGGTATCAAGAAGACAACCTCAGAGACACTCCGAGTGAGGAGCAACTCACCCTGGACGCAGATCAAGGAGTGCAACGAGTGGAAACGACAAAATGCTATAGCGGCCGGACATCCAACCATGCCCTGGATATCTGGCGGCTGGCGCTGACAAGTCCAAGGCAAGTGCCAAGAACCGGCGCCCGATGACCCTTCAGCGGTTGTATATTCGGCGACCCATCGATCGATCGGACATATGACCCTTCCCTGAAAATTCGACCACAAATGTCCAGAAGCATTGCTGAAAATGGACAGACATCCAGCCAAGAGCCGGACATCCGATGCCCCCTTCACTAGTAGAAAAACGGCCATTTGCCCCGGTTCGTAAGGCCCATTTGTCCCGGTTAGGGAACCGGGACTAAAGGGTCGTTACTAAAGCCACGGTGGTGCCGGCGACGAGATTGGCGCGGGCGATCGACGACGGTGAAGACGGGGACAGGACGTGACGGACCGCTAAACCTATGTAGATCTCGGGGAAAATGGAGCTTGGAGGTCGAGCTTCAAGAGGAGAAAAGCTTAACTAGTGTGGCTCGAGCATTTCATCGAACACCTCATGTGCATAGGAGGTGAGCTAGAGCACCCAAATGTCCTCTTCTCGCGGCCAGGAAAAACAAAGCACCGTGGAGTGCTCTGCTGCGACGATGAGGGTATATATAGACAACTCATTTGTCCCAGTTCGTGGCTGGAACCGGGTTTAAAGCTCCCCCTTCTGTCCCGGTTCGAGCCACGAACCAGGACCAATGTATGTGGGCCAGGAGGGAGGCCCATTGGTCCCGGTTCGTGCCAGGAACCGGGACAAATGTGTACAGACGAACCGGGACCAATGTCCACGAGGCCCCGGCCGGTCCCCTGGGATCACGAACCGGGACGTATGCCCCTCATAGGTCCCAGTTCGTAGTTGAACCAGAACTAATGGGCTGACCAGGCCTGAACCAAAACCCTGTTTTCTACTAGTGCTTGTTGGCCGGCCAACCGGCACATCTCTAGACATCCGGCGTTGGCGTGTGCGAACTGAGGCCCAGGGGCAGTGTAACTCCTCTTTCTCACACCCACTTCGCCCTCTAATATATATAGACCTTCCCCCTTTCCTCCTAGGGTTAAGTTGGATTAGATTTTAAGAGAGCTTTGCTCATCTATCACTCCTTGGAGTTCAAGACCTCCTAGGAGAAGGTCCCCTGGTGAATATCAAGGCTTCCTTCCTTAGGGATTGGAGGAGCCTACCCTATCAAGACCTCAATTCCTCTAGGGATTCAGAAAAACTACCTTATTTGTTATTTCCTCTGGTTGATTGTGGATCTTTGTTCTTATATGGATTTGTGGGATAGTAGATGTGTATCTTGGTTCTTGGTGAGAGATTCATTTTTTCCTTGTGTTCATCTTGATTTCTCCTTCAAGAGTAAGAAGGTCACAAATCTAGGATTCCATCCTACATCATTTTCTCTCTTCCTTGTGCTCGATTTCATTTCCATCCCCGCAAGATTCGGCTCCGTGCATGCCATGGCTGAGCTTGGCGAGCCGAACGAGGAGCCCGGAGCGCAGACACGCTCAGCTATGAGCCCCGTACGCGTGTCGTCACTAGATCCGTTGCTCACCACTGCCGGCTGCATCGGCCCGTACGCGGGTCAGGCCAAATCCGCCGCCTACCATCGGGTGATGTCCATGGCGACCATGGTTTCCCTTCCTGCCCCCTCGTTCCCCTGGCCGTCACCGTTGGACACGGGCCTCTGGGCGAGGTCCATGGCAACCGTCTCCGGCAAGCCACGGTCCAGGTGACATCGCTGCCCTGCACTGGACGATTGGAGTGCCGTCACTAGGAGATTGCGTGCCCCTAAGCACAACCACGCTGATGCAGTAGCAGCGCAAATCCAACTGTAGTATCCGGTTTACTTCTGTTGCCGCAGGCGCCAAAACGAAGGCCTACCAAAATGAAGCTTTCCAAAACGAAGGCATATTATATACTTCTTCCTTCGTCCCACAATATAGTACCAGTGATGTTGATACCATGATACCAACCTATCCTTTTCGAAAAAAAGATACCAACCTATAAAATTCTAATTTAAATATATCAAGAAATTCTGAAAAAAAATCATGAATATTCACAAGATATATGTTGACAATCAAAAATTAATTAGATCAAAATTTTAAATAGAGAAGGAAAAAAAAGACAAATCCATCATGAATAGTGACAAAAAATACAAAAGCAAGAATGGCACTATTCATATCTGAATATGTCTTTTCTGTTTCTCTTTGTGTATTTCGAATTTTGATTTGAATTTTTTAGGGGGTTGTCGACATATGTGTTGTGAATAGCCATGCTTTTTTTTTTTCAGAATTTCTTGACATGTTTAAATTTGAGTCATGCAAGTTGCTATCATGATATCACGCAAGGAATGGTATCACCTTATACTTTCCCATGTACGTAATGTATATACTTCCTCTTTATTCCGATCGGTCCCAAAATATACACGCGTGTCCGGCTATTTCCAGCATGTCCCCTCCTGATTGCGCCTCGCGGCCTCTGCAAGCGCCGCTCCCACACCGTATGTCTTGGTCGCCTTGCCGGGGGCATGCGCCGCCTCTGCCTCCACCGCGGCAGCCGCGTCCTCCCTCGTCACCGCCTTGCCCGAAGGCAGCTTCGCCGTCGCGTTCCACTGACACACACAACAGACAATGCATCCGGTGAGAGATGCAAGACAAGTGACTGCGCCGCAGATGTATGTACGCATGCATACTGCATGCATGTTCGTGGTCGTGCGGAGGACTGCACGTACCTTGAGGACGTCTCCGATGGTGATCTTGTCCTCGGCGTGCTCGGCCGTGGCGTTGGCGTCCGCCGCCGCCTGCGCCTGCGCGGCGATCCCGGCAGGGATGTCCACTCCGGTGCCGACGGCGCGCGCCTCCGCGGCGCGTATGGCCGCGGCGTCGGACCTCTGCACGGAGTCGTCCCCAACGGCCCGCGCCGCCGCCTCCAGCGCCTCAGAGATCTTGACCTTGGTGTCCTGCTCTTCGTCGACGACGGCGCGGCAGCCCCCGTGCGCAAGCCGCTCGTCGTCGCTCGGCGCAACGGTCACGGGGGCGTCGAACACCCTGCCCTGGCTACAGGTGTCGGTCTGGGCGTAGGTTTGGCAATCTACTCCGCATTTGGCCTGCGCCATGGCTCTAGCTTCTGTGCTCAGCTGCCTCTTGCGCGGGCTCTTCCCGTCGTGTGCGGCGGGCGGTGTACACCAGCGGCTGAGTTTATAGAACGGCCGCACTCCAGTCCAGCCGGGGACGTGGTCGGGAATGACACGTGGTGATACGTGTCAGCTGGGAATCTACTGCCGTTTTGTGGCAAGGTCATGCTCGGGGACACCTGGCTCGAGGCAGAATGCCCCTGATACAGCCGCGTTACCTGAGCTTTTACTTTGACGAAACCACCCATGTCGAGCCATTTCATTGTCACCGCTGAAGAACCATCAAAAGGTGGCGGGGTTTGCTGTTCGGATTGGGGGAACTATCAACGATGTGCAAGTTGTCCACGAAAATTGACTATTTCAGTCGTTAGGTTTCGATCCAGCGGTAGGGCGGCATTTTTCTTCCTCCCTACGGTAAGAGCATCTTCAGCCGTTCGACCTTTAGGACGTCTAAAAAGAGCGGTCTGAGAGTGAACCGATGCTAGATTGACCCTTGGACAACCTAGCTTCCAGTCATGTCCCTGTTGGGGAACGTAGTAATTTTAAAAATTTTCCTACACATACCCAATATCATGGTGATGCATAGCAACGAGAGGGGAGCGTGTTGTCCACGTACCCTCATAGACCGAAAGCCGAAGCGTTAGCACAACGTGGTTGATGTAGTCGTACGTCTTCACGATCCGACCAATCAAGTACCGAACGCACGACACCTCCGAGTTCAGCACACGTTCAGCCCGATGACGTCCCTCGAACTCCGATCCAACCGAGTGTCGAGGGAGAGTTTTGTCAGCACGACGGCGTGGTGACGATGATGATGTTCTACCGATACAGGGCTTCGCCTAAGCACTGCTACAGTATTATCGAGGTGGACTATGGTGATGGAGGGCACCGCACACGGCTAAAAGATCAAACGATCAATTGTTGTGTCTCTAAGGTGCCCCCTGCCCCCGTATATAAAGGAGCAAGGGGGGAGGTGCAGCCGGCCAGGAGGGGCGCGCCAGGAGGAGTCCTACTCCCACCGGGAGTAGGACTCCCTCCCTTTTCCTTGTTGGATTAGGAGTGGAGGGGGAAAGAGAAGGGAGAGAGGAAGGAAAGGGGGCGCCCCTCTCCTTGTCCTATTCGGACTAGGGGGGGGGGGGGGGAGAGGCGCGCGGCCCTGCCCTGGCCGCCTCTCCTCTTCTCCACAAAGGCCCACTATGGCCCATTAAGCCCCCGGGGGGTTCCGGTAACCCTCGATACTCCGGTAAAATCCCGATTTCATCCGGAACACTTCCGATATCCAAATATAGGCTTTCAATATATCAATCTTCATGTCTCGACCATTTTGAGACTCCTCGTCATGTCCGTGATCACATCCGGGACTCCGAACAACCTTCGGTACATCAAAACTCATAATATAACCGTCATCGAAACTTTAAGCGTGCGGACCCTACAGGTTCGAGAACTATGTAGACATGACCGAGACACGTCTCCGGTCAATAACCAATAGCGGAACCTGGATGCTGATATTGGATCCCACATATTCTACGAAGATCTTTATCGGTCAGACCGCATAACAACATACGTTGTTCCCTTTGTCATCGATATGTTACTTGCCCGAGATTCGATCGTCGGTATCTCAATACCTAGTTCAATCTCGTTACCGGCAAGTCTCTTTACTCGTTCCGTAATACATCATCCCGCAACTAACTCATTAGTTGCAATGCTTGCAAGGCTTAAGTGATGTGCATTACCGAGAGGGACCAGAGATACCTCTCCGACAATCGGAGTGACAAATCCTAATCTCGAAATACGCCAACCCAACATGTACCTTCAGAGACACTTGTAGAGCACCTTTATAATCACCCAGTTACGCTATGACGTTTGGTAGCACACAAAGTGTTCCTCCGGTAAACGGGAATTGCATAATCTCATAGTCATAGGAACATGTATAAGTCATGAAGAAAGCAATAGCAACATACTAAACGATCGAGTGCTAAGCTAATGGAATGGGTCAAGTCAATCACATCATTCTCCTAATGATGTGATCACGTTAATCAAATGACAACTCATGTCAATGGCTAGGAAACATAACCATCTTTGATTAACGAGCTAGTCAAGTAGAGGCATACTAGTGACACTCTGTTTGTCTATGTATTCACACATGTATTATGTTTCCGGTTAATACAAGTCTAGCATGAATAATAAACATTTATCATGATATAAGGAAATAAATAATAACTTTATTATTGCTATAGGGCATATTTCCTTCAGTCACCCACTTGCACTAGAGTCAATAATCTAGATTATACAGTAATGATTCTAACACCCATGGAGCCTTGGTGCTGATCATGTTTTGCTCACGGAAGAGGCTTAGTCAACGGGTCTGCAACATTCAGATCCGTATGTATCTTTAAAATTTCTATGTCTCCCACCTGGACTAGATCCCGGATGGAATTGAAGCGTCTCTTGATGTGCTTGGTTCTCTTGTGAAATCTGGATTCCTTCGCTAAGGCAATTACACCAGTATTGTCACAAAAGATTTTCATTGGACCTGATGCACTAGGTATGACACCTAGATCGGATATGAACTCCTTCATTTGCTGCTTCCGAAGCAGCTATGTACTCCGCTTCACACGTAGATCCCGCCACGACGCTTTGTTTAGAACTGCACCAGCTGACAGCTCCAACATTCAATGTAAACACGTATCCTGTTTGCGATTTAGAATCATCCAGATCAGTGTCAAAGCTTGCATCGCCGTAACCATTTACGACTAGCTCTTTGTCACCTCCATAAACGAGAAACATATCCTTAGTCCTTTTCAGGTATTTCAGGATGTTCTTGACCGCTGTCCAGTGATCCATTCCTGGATTACTTTGGTACCTCCCTGCTAAACTTATAGCAAGGCACACATCAGGTCTGGTACACAGCATTGCGTACATGATAGAGCCTATGGCTGAAGCATAGGGAACATCTTTCATCTTCTCTCTATCTTCTACAGTGGTCGGGCATTGAGTCTTACTCAACTTCACACCTTGTAACAAAGGCAAGAACCCTTTCTTTGCTTGATCCATTTTGAACTTTTTCAAAACTTTGTCAAGGTATGTTCTTTGTGAAAGTCCAATTAAGCGTCTTGATCTATCTCTATAGATCTTAATGCCCAATATATAAGCAGCTTCACTGAGGTCTTTCATTGAAAAACTCTTATTCAAGTATCCCTTTATGCTATCTAGAAATTCTATATCATTTCCAATCAACAATATGTCATCCACATATAATATCACAAATGCTACAGAGCTCCACTCACTTTCTTGTAAATACAGGCTTCTCCAAAAGTCTGTATAAAACCAAATGCTTTGATCACACTATCAAAGCGTTTATTCCAACTCCGAGAGGCTTGCACCAGTCCATAAATGGATCACTGGCGCTTGCAAACCTTGTTAGCTCCCTTTGGATCGACAAAACCTTCTGGTTGCATCATATACAACTCTTCTTCCAGAAATCCATTCAGGAATGCAGTTTTTACATCCATTTGCCAAATTTCATAATCATAAAATGCGGCAATTGCTAACATGATTCGGACAGACTTAAGCATTGCTACGGGTGAGAAGGTCTCATCGTAGTCAATCCCTTGAACTTGTTGAAAACCTTTTGCAACAAATCGAGCTTTATAGATAGTAACATTACCGTCAGCGTCAGTCTTCTTCTTGAAGATCCATTTATTCTCAATGGCTTGCCGATCATCGGGCAAGTCAACCAAAGTCCACACTTTGTTCTCATACATGGATCCCATCTCAGATTTCATGGCTTCAAGCCATTTTGCGGAAACTGGGCTCACCATCGCTTCTTCATAGTTCGTAGGTTCATCATGGTCTAGTAACATGATTTCCAAAACAAGATTTCCGTACCACTCTGGTGCGGATCTTACTCTGGTTGATCTATGAGGTTGAGTAATAACTTGATCTGAAGTTTCATGATCATCATCATTAACTTCCTCACTAATTGGTGTAGGCGTCACATGAACCGGTTTCTGTGATGAACTAGTTTCCAATAAGGGAGCAGGTACAGTTACCTCATCAAGTTCTACTTTCCTCCCACTCACTTCTTTTGAGAGAAACTCCTTCTCTAGAAAGGATCCATTCTTAGCAACGAATATCTTGCCTTCGGATCTGTGATAGAAGGTGTACCCAACAGTCTCCTTTGGGTATCCTATGAAGACACATTTCTCCGATTTGGGTTCGAGCTTATCAGGTTGAAGCTTTCTCACATAAGCATCGCAGCCCCAAACTTTAAGAAACGACAACTTTGGTTTCTTGCCAAACCACAGTTCAGAAGGCGTCGTCTCAACAGATTTCGATGGTGCCCTATTTAACGTGAATGCAACCGTCTCTAAAGCATAACCCCAAAACGATAGCGGTAAATCAGTAAGAGACATCATAGATCGCACCATGTCTAGTAAAGTACGATTACGACGTTCGGACACACCATTACACTGTGGTGTTCCGGGTGACGTGAGTTGCGAAACTATTCCACACTGTTTCAAATGTAGAACAAACTCGTAACTCAAATATTCTCCTCCACGATCAGATCATAGAAACTTTATTTTATTGTTACGATGATTTTCAACTTCACTCTGAAATTCTTTGAACTTTTCAAAAGTTTTAGACTTATGCTTCATTAAGTAGATATATCCATATCTGCTTAAATCATCTGTGAAGGTGAGAAAATAACGATACCCGCCATGAGCCTCAACATTCATTGGACCACATACATCAGTATGTATGATCTCCAACAAATCAGTTGCTTGCTCCATAGTTCCGGAGAACGGCGTTTTAGTCATCTTGCCCATGAGGCATGGTTCGCAAGTACCAAGTGATTCATAATCAAGTGATTCCGATAGTCCATCAGTATGTGTCGGATTTCGGGTTCCGGCAGACCCTTGAGGCTCGAACACTGGGGTGCGCGCGGAGATTTCGCCTTCTACCTACCTGCACCCCTCCGCCTTGCTAAGATCTAAGCTATGGGAAGAACAACACAAGAGACACAGGGTTTATACTGGTTCGGGCCACCGTTGTGGTGTAATACCCTACTCCAGTGTGTGGTGTGGTGGATTGCCTCTTGGGCTGATGATGATGAGCAATACAAGGAAGAACAGCCTCGCGAGGGTCTGTTCTTGGCTAAGGGGATGAACTGCTAGGAGGAGTTCAATCACCCTTTGAGCCACGCCGCAGGCCGCAGGCATGCAAGTCTGGGGACCCCCGTTCCCAGAACGCCGACAGTAGCCCCCGGGCCCAAGGCGGGCCCGGACTTGTCCGTGCAGGGAGGCGAAAGGGCAAGGGCGAAGCGCGGCGGGCCCTAACAGCCTGCGGCCTTGGGCGCCGCGTGGCGGTTGACTGGACGTGGGTGCCTCAGCAACTGCGCGAGTCGATAAGGGAGTGGCATCTGCCCAGGATTTGCTTTTTGCTTTCTCCGGTGGCTGCTCAGATCCCCTTTCTTGCGCCTCTCCCTCCTTCCTCAAAAATTTCCAGATCTACTTCGACCGCGTGACCTAGGAAGCCATGGCGCCTCGTCAGTCCCTGGTCGGAGCTTGGTACTCGTCTGCCCTGGACTCGCCGAACGTGTCGGAGGCGAGCCTCGCCCGGTTGCGCCTGATGGCGGCGGCGCAGGGCATCAACGGGGCGAATGTGTTCAAGGCCTGCTCCGCCACCCCTGAGGGCCAAGGGAGAACCTTCTATCCATTCTTTGTAAGTGCCATTGTTGCTGGCCTGGTGCCTCCCTTCTCCGAGTTCTTCTTCTCTGTCCTCCGCCATTATAAGCTACAGGCTCTGCATCTCCACCCCAACTCCGTCCTTCTCCTGGCAATCTTCGCCTATTACTGCGAAGCTCACGTAGGGGTGCAGCCCTCAGTGGCCTTGCTGAGCCACTACTTCTACCTCCGGACCTCTCGTGGTCCTGCTTCCGCGTGCGCGAGCTTCATCGCGTACGGTGGCGCCATTGCCATTTCGAACCCCGGGAAAAGGATTGAGGGCTTCAGGAGCAAGTGGGTCTTGGCAGATGCTGGGCGCATCCACCCTCGGCTGATCTTGCCCATGGAGCAACCCACGAGCTCCAGCGATTGGGGTCGAGCGGAGCTCACGGACCCCCGCGCGAAGTTGGTGTTGGAGAAGATGGACGCGGATCTGAGGCCGGCCAACATGGCGGCGACGAAGCTGACCGGCGCGTCGCTGCTGAGGGAGTTCCTGGAGCACCAGCTGGCTCCACTTCGGCAGTACTCACTTCCGATGTGGAGGCCCCATCCGAGCCCCGCGGCCTTGGCCGACGAAGATCTAGCTGCGGTCCTCCAATCTCTGGTCGGGGGCGATGTGGCGAGGTTGGAGGGCGCTCCTACGCCCTTGTTCCTCCACGACGACTGGGAGCAGGTAGTGGAGTCCATGCCTGTCTTCAACGGGGACGGGCCCGTGCCCATGGAAACTCCTAGGGAATCGGTGGACGTGTCCTCCGACGACTCCAGCGAAGAGGAGGAAGGAGGGGAGCGGGAAAAAGGGCCTGACTCCGAGGCGACTGATGTAGAGTCGAGGGCTCCCCTCCCCCGGCGCAGGTCCCGCGCTCTCCGCCTCTCTCCGAGCAATGACGACGAGGATGATGACGAGCAGGGCGGCGGGAGCTTGCCCCCGATCCCGAAGAAGGACAGGACCGGGCTGATCTCCCGCGGGTCTGCCCCGGCCCCGAGGCGGACCGCAGACGCGCCTTCTGCTTCCAAGCTTCCCAAGGTTGACCCTTCCGGCCGGCTTTCAGGCTTCAAATTTGGCCGGAGGCCGCTTGAGCTCGCTGGCGGTGACCCGTAAGCACTTGATTCTTGTCTTTATTTCCTGTTCTGCTACTGAGGCTTGACGTCCACATTTCTTGGACAGGCTGGCACCCGCAGCAAAGAAGCCGAAGGGAGCTCCTGAGGTTCCATCCGTGGTAGCGCCTCTGCCCGCGAACGAAAGTAACCGCGACGCACGGGCTTCTCCTGCCCGGTTGTCCTCGCGAGGCCTGGCTGAGCCGGCTGGTGCGAGCTCAGCCCCCATGGCCCAAGTGACTCCCGAGGTGCCTTTGCCTGCTGCCGCCACTACAGCGGTTGGGGCGCAGCAGGCTCCGCCTCAGGATGTTGTGGTCGCGCTGCCGCCTTCTCCTCCTACTCCACCGACTGCTGTCTCTCCGACTCCTCCTGCCGTTCTGGATCGTGCCGCTACTGAGCTGGACCGGCTGTGGTAGGATCTTCTTGGCACTGACCCTCGCTTGGTGGCCGGGCGCTTGGAGCTGGCTTCAGGATGGATTCGCTTCGACACTTTGATTCGGGCGGCGCTGGTCCAAGCCTCGACGGCTTGCGATGAGGAGAGGCAGGCCGTCCTTGAGGCGAAGGCTGCTCGTGACGCAGCCCTGGGGGAGGTGGTCGACGTCCGTGGTCGCTGCAAGGCGCTGGAGGACGAGCTACAAGGCCTGCGGGTCCAGCTCGCGAAAGAGGCCCGCCTTCGCCAAGAGCAGGAAGAAAGTGTGAAGGCTCGCGAGGCGGCCGTCGAGGGCCGGGAGGCCAAGCTCAGGAAGCGCCGTGACCGCCTAGGCGCGCTGGATCAGGAGTTGGGGGAGAGGAAGGTCGAGCTGGACGGCAAGGCCCAGCTTCTTGCCGCGGACCACGTGGCCTTCGCGGAGATGGAGGCGAAGGCTCGCTCCTCGCTGAGGACGCTTTACGACAGCGTCCTGGAGAGCCCGCTGGCTGGCGCCGAGGACGGCCCTGCCAAGCTGCTTCCCTTCCTAGTTCGTGCTCTTGAAGATGTCGCCCTTGGCCTTGGCCCCACGGCCGAGGCCGAGGCGCGTGTCCTGTCTTCTGCTGCGCTGACGCGGGTCCTCACCCACATCTACCTTCGCAATCCCAGCATCGACCTCGACAGCCTGCCGGAGCCAGTGAGCGGCGAGCGTGCCGCTGCCGAGGCCATGAAGGGTCGCGCGGAGGCTCTGCTGGGGAAGTTCCGGGCCTTTAGCACCAAGCCGAAGCAAGGCGCTGCTGACCCCGCTGCTCCATGAGGCGAACCCACTCCGCGCTGCTCCACCGCTGACAAGTGACTCCGTTGTGGCTCCTGTCCTGCCTTTAATTCCTGCACATGCATCATGCCTTGGGGAGGCGTTTAAACTTGCGTTTGGCATTGAGATAACAGTGTGGACTGTAATATTTGCTTCTGAATTCCTTGAAATTTACGTTTTTCCTTCCTACTTGCTTATGTTCTACACCGGCAGAGCCCGGCCCCGCGCATACCTCACCCAGCGTTAGCCCCGACCGGAAACCGGGATGGGACCAAGGAGTGAGGGGCTACGTGACAAGTTAGGCTCCTGAGTCGCGATGCTCAGGAGTCCCCCTTGGCCCACGAACAACAAGTAGGGAGGTGTGATGTGGGTGGATCTACCGTTCTACGTCTGCAGAGCCCGGCCCCGCGCATACCTCACCCAGCGTTAGCCTTTCGGAACTAAGGAGTGAGGGGCTACGTGACCAGTTAGGCTCCTGAGTCGCGATGCTCAGGAGTCCCCCTTGATGCTCAAACAGCCTTCGTACCTTGGCTCCGCTCGGGGAGAGACGCGCGACGAACCAGGCCCCCGAGGGGGGGGGCTGGCTGGGTGGCGTCCGTCTGGGCGTGACCCAGGCACAGCCCCCGTGCCTAGCCCCCTCGCGCGGCACTCCCGAGGTGAGGCGTTACGATGAGGCTAGACACTGAGCTCTGGGCTCCCTGAGGTTGATGCGGCCCGGGGCCACCCTTAGTTGTTTATCACCAGCGCGGAGCATAGCGCTTCCGTATGTGTACGGGCATAGCCGCTCCTCGGCAGTGTCGTCAGCCAGCGCGGAGCATGGTGCTTCCACTGGTACGTGGGAGGGGGCTCCCCTCCGGGAGGAGCCCCCGGGGCGTGTACAACCCCGCCCTGACACATGGCTGGCACGGTAGGGCCTGGCGAGGTGTATCTTGGCACCCGTGAGCCAGCGCGGGACTCACGGGGCCCTACATCTAGGCGGGTTGCGCCTAGCACTGGGCCTTATCTTGTGATGTGTCCCTGCAAATTTGGTTAGATGCCGGCACTCTACGTCCTCGAGTCCCAGCCCTCGAGCTGGTCTCAGCCGTCGCTGGTATGCCAGGTCGCGATGCCGTGGACAAGGCTAGAGGGTGAGGGCTGGAGAGCCAGTAAGAGCCCTGAGTCATGATGCTCAGGTGCCCCCCCTTTAACGTGCAAGTGGTCGGCATGGAGTAGAAGAGGTGCCGTGGACAGGCATCAAATAATCAAGCATGGTGGGTCGAACGCATAGCCGGAAATAAACGCAAAAGGGATACATGCCGCTGGGTCTGGCCCGAGCGACTTGGGGGATGATGCAGCCCGAGGGGCGCCCCCAACAAGGTAAGCTAACAACATGAAATAAAAGGGATCCATGCCGCAGGGATGGACCCACGCGGCCTGGGAATAATGCAGCCCTCGGGGGCGCTCCCAGCTGGAAAGGAAACTTGAAAGATGTCACCTGATGATGTTGAGGACGAAGGAGTGTCGGTGTAGCAGACTCGGTGGGCTGCGGAAGCCGATCCTCATGAGCCCCCAGGCCCAGGGGCCTCGGGAGGCTCCGGAGGCGCTGGTGGCTCCTCGCGGACCATCTCCATCTCCGCCAGGGCTGCAGAACGCCTGGCCTCTTGAGCCTCCATGATGCCCCTCATGAGGCGCTGGTACGTGGCAGCCGCGTTCGGCAAGCCGTAAGGCATGCGAACGTAGCTGTGGGGTGGACCTTCGCAGCGCCCCACTCGCGAGGGCCAGAGGCGCTCCAGAGAGGCGACTCGATTGAGCCCTGGTATGTCGATGCAGACGCGCAGCTCACCGTCCTCGCCTGGATGGGGAGCCACAGCTGGTAGGCGGCGGCCGCCTTTCATGACTCTTGACTCCTGTAGGTCCTGAATGGCCTTGCTGACGAACTCCTGAGGGTCTGGCTCTCCTTGCCTTACTCCTTCTTGAGGGAAACGTGCTTCAAAACATGCCTCCATGTGGTGCCCAAGCGCCTCCCTCATGACCTTAGCCAGGTTGGTGGCCCTCCAGGGGAGAGCCCTGCCTGAGGAGGGCGCCGGGCGCGCTTTCCTATGTGATGGAAGGAGGTTCCCCCTGGGTAGGCGCGGGCCCTGAGGGGCCTGCCTCCTAAGGGGCCGGGCCGGACGATGTCTTCTTCTTCTTGGGGACAGTCTCGGGAAGCCTCCTGCTTCCGTGATCCGGGTCTTCCAGTGATGCGGCCTGAAAGGCTCGTTCCAGGGAACACACCGCGTCCTTCTCTTCACAGGGCACCGTGATGACTCCGCCACTTCCTGGCATCTTGAGGACGTTGTAGCCATGGTGAGATACGGCCATGAACTTGGCTAGCGCTGGGTACCCAAGGATGGCATTGTACGGCAGGCGAATGTGAGCGACGTCGAAGTCGTTGAGCTCGGTGTGGTAGTTGTCGCGCGCCCCGAAGGTGACAGGGAGGCGGACCTGCCCAATCGGGACCGTGGAGCCGTCAGTGACTCCGGAGAAAGGCTTGGTTGGCTGAAGCTGGTTGTAGGGCACTTGGAGATTGTTGAATGTTTCCACGGACAGGACGTTGAGCCCTGCCCCGCCATCGATGAGGGTCCTGGTGACCACCACGTTGCTGATGATCGGGGAACAAAGCATCGGGAGGACTCCGGCTGTGGCCGCACACTTGAGCTGATCTGCTGAGCTGAACGTGATGGCGCACGCCGACGACCTGAGAGGGCGCGTGGCTTCGAGCTTGGGAAGGACTGCATTCACTTCGCGGGCGAACTCCTTGAAGATGCGTTGAGAGGCTGGGGCTTGAGCCCCGCCCAGGATGCAGGCGATCGCGCGCGGCTCCTGGAAGCCCCCAGCCCCCTCGTCCTGATGGCGGTCCTCGTTTCTCCTTGGCTGCAACGGCCGATCCTTCCTTCTCGCACGGCTCGGAGCTCTTGACATTCGTTGGTGTTGTGGGTGTGGAGGTCGTGGTACACACAGTACCGACTGCCCTTGGAAGCCTCGGGCCGATCTCTGCCCCGCTTGGTGTCTGGTTCTGCCGCGAGCACGGCAGCCCCCTTGCGCTTCACATCCTTGGCCTTGGGCTTCTTCTCTTCTGGGTCTGCGGCAGGCAGCTCGAGGAGGGAGAGACGCCCTTCCTCAGCCCTGGCGCACTTGGTTGCCAAATTGAACAACTCCAAGGAAGTGCACAGGTCTTCATGCATCGCCAGCTCCTCCTTCATCTTGACATCGCGCACGCCGTCGGAGAAAGCTAAGATGATGGCCTCCTCGGTCACCTTGGGAATCTTGAGGCGTGCGTTGTTGAAGCGCTGGATGTACTTCTGCAGGGTCTCTCCGGGTTGTTGCTTGATGCGGCGCATGTCGCTCACGGCGGGTGGCCGGTCGCGAGTACCTTGGAAGTTGGCGATGAAGCGGGTGCGCATCTCGTCCCAGGAGGAGATCGTGCCTGGAGCCAGGTTCAGGAGCCAGGTGCGGGCCCCGTCCTTGAGCGCCATGGGAAACCAGTTCGCCATGACCTTCTCGTCTCCGTTGGCATCCTCGATGCCCAACTCATAAAGCTGGAGGAACTCCACAGGGTCGGCCGTGCCGTCGTAACAAGGAGGCAGGTCTGGCTTGAACTTGCCGGGCCATGCGACGCTGCGTAGCTCGGTGGTGAAGGCACGGCAGCCTGCTGTGGCCACGAGAGGCCTTGGGTGACGGAGAGCTTGGTCTTGCATGTCCCCACGCGCTGCAGCTGGGAGCAGCGCGGGGTCTTGACGTGCGGGAGCAGGAGCATGGCCGCGACGTGCTGGAGCAGGGAGCACCCGGGCAGCTTCTTGCGGGCGAGGGACTTCTTGGCAGCTCTGCTCTTGCCGCGCTGGCACCTGATGGAGCGGGTTCCGCCCAAGGGCCACGCGCCTTGGAGCCACGGCGCCTTCTTGAGGAGGAGGCGGCTGGGGCGGGGTGCGGGACAGCGGAACGGACGGCGCAGGAGAGCCCCCTGCGGCACGGACGAGCTCGGCAACGCGGTCGAGCCATTCTTCATAGACGTCGTCGACGGGACGGTAGCGCAGGAGCTCGTTCGCCATGATGAGCGCAGCTCGAGCCTCCATGGGTGCACGGAGCGCGCGGGACGAAGAACCAGCTGGGGTGAGCGAGGGAGTAGCGGTGCGACCGTCTCGCCGCACGGACGGATGCTGAGACAACGCTTGCTGCTCGTCCCCCGCCGGGCCGGTGGCGGCATTGACGGCAGGTGACGGGGAACGGCGAGGACGTCTGCTGACAGGAGCCGTCTTGGCGACGCAGGAAGCGAGAGCGGCCCAGCGCTCGGCGCGGGCCCGACGAGCGTCAGACATGGACGGGATGGTCGGAGGAGAACGGGGTGGTGGAAGACGAATTCCGGCGCACCCCTACCTGGCGCGCCAAATGTCGGATTTCGGGTTCCGGCAGACCCTTGAGGTTCAAACACTGGGGTGCGCGCGCGCGGAGATTTTGCCTTCTACCTACCTGCACCCCTCCGCCTCGCTAATATCTAAGCTATGGGAAGAACATCACAAGAGACACAGGGTTCATACTGGTTCGGGCCACCGTTGTGGTGTAATACCCTACTCCAGTGTGTGGTGTGGTGGATTGCCTCTTGGGCTGATGATGATGAGCAATACAAGGAAGAACAGCCTCGCGAGGGTCTGTTCTTGGCTGAGGGGATGAACTGCTAGGAGGAGTTCAATCACCCTTCTCTCTGTGTGTGTGTGTGTGATGCTACTCGATCTGATTTTCCATCCCCCTACCCTGTGGGTGGCTAGTCCTATTTATAGGCGAAGGCCGTGGGCCTCTTCCCAAATATTGAGCGGGAAGGGCGCCAACAATTGGCCATTTTGAAGGGGAACATCCGGTACGCTTATCCTGGCTAAAGTTGGTCCTCGCCTGCCAAAGGCTCTGGTGGTGACGCTGGCTTGGGCTCCACAATGACTTCCTCCCTGCCGTTGGACTGGTCTTGGTCTCGTTGCACCAAAACGGGTGCCTTTGCTTGATGCTCTCGCATGCGCTTGCTCCCTTTGCACCAAAGAGGAAAGGAGGACACTGCGCGGGCTGGCGCCCGCCTGGCACCCTTGGTCGTCATGGCTTGCGTCACGGGCACCTCATGAGGTACCCCGCCTTGATCTCTCCGCCTCCTCGCGAGCCAGCCTGATGAGGCCGTGCCTGAGGAAGCTCTGTGTCGTCCGCCCCACGAGGCTTGGTCCCTCGCGAGGGTCTTGGGTCTGTGTTGATGAAGATGGGCTGCGCTGGGCCCCCCTTTGAGCCACGCCGCAGGCCGCAGGCAGGCAAGTCTGGGGACCCCTGTTCCCAGAACGCCGACAGTATGGAGTTTTTTCATGCGCTTTACACCAATATGACCCAAACGGCAGTGCCACAAATAAGTTGCACTATCATTATCAACTCTGCATCTTTTGGTTTCAACATTATGAATATGTGTATTACTACTATCGAGATTCATCAAAAATAGACCACTCTTCAAGCGTGCATGACCATAAAAGATATTACTCATATAAATAGAACAACCATTATTCTCTGATTTAAATGAATAACCGTCTCGCATCAAACAAGATCCAGATATAATGTACATGCTCAACGCTAGCACCAAATAAGAATTATTTTGGTCTAATACTAATCCCGAAGGTAGATGTAGAGGTAGCGTGCTGACGGCGATCACATCGACTTTGGAACTGTTTCCCACGCGCATCGTCACCTCGTCCTTGGCCAGTGTTCGCTCAATCCGTAGACCCTGTTTCGAGTTGCAAATATTAGCAAAAGAACCAGTATCAAATACACAGGTGCTACTACGAGCTCTGGTAAGGTACACATCAATAACATGTATATCACATATACCTTTGTTCACCTTGCCATCCTTCTTATCCGCCAAATACTTGGGGCAATTCCGTTTCCAGTGACCAGTCTCCTTGTAGTAGAAGCACTCAGTCTTAGGCTTAGGTCCAGACTTGGGTTTCTTCTCTTGAGCAGCAACTTGCTTGCTGTTCTTCTTGAAGTTCCCCTTCTTCTTCTGTCGGTGTCAAAACCGGCGGATCTTGGGTAGGGGGTCCCGAACTGTGCATCTAAGGCGGATGGTAACAGGAGGCAGGGGACATGATGTTTTACCCAGGTTCGGGCCCTCTTGATGGAGGTAAAACCCTACGTCCTGCTTGATTATTCTTGATAATATGAGTAGTACAAGAGTTTATCTACAACGAGATCGGAGAGGATAAACCCTAGAAGCTAGCCTATGGTATGATTGTATGTTGTCCTATGGACTAAAACCCTCCAGTTTATATAGACACCGGAGGGGGCTAGGGTTACACAAGGTCGGTTACGAAGGTGGAGATATACATATTCGTATTGCCTAGCTTGCCTTCCACGCCAAGTAGCGTCCCATCTAGACACGGGACGAAGTCTTCAATCTTGTATCTTCATAGTTCAATAGTCCGGCCAAAGGATATAATCTGGCTGTCCGGATACCCCCTAATCTAGGACTCCCTCAGTAGCCCCCGAATCAGGCTTCAATGACGATGAGTCTGACGCACAGTGTTGTCTTCGGCATTGCAAGGCGGGTTCTTCTCCAAATTTCGAACGTTTTTTAAATAGTGTCCGGCCCCATAAATGTTGGACCTCTTGGCTTCTGCGCCCAATAAGGGCTATCTTCCACGCGTCGAATGAATACGAGCCGCCGGGGCGTTTTTACATTCGCCCCCTAGCCAGATAAATAAATTGTCTATTAAAGGGATGGGGATTCTTAGATCCAATCCATATCATCCTCCCCCAGCGAGAATCCATCGGAGCGTGCTTCGGAAAAATCCACTCCAACATGGCCGACCTCCGCAGCTCCTCCTCCCGCCCCCGTAGCCCTAAGCCCGGTGATTGGGAGAGGTGTTCAGTCCCACACAGTCGATTATTCGAACTGAAGACTAAGGGATTTCTCCCTCCAGCGTATATGTTCCCGTCCGAGCCGGGCTCGCCAGCTACAATGGCGGGGAGCAAGCGCGGAGAGCTTCCCCAGCCCCTCTACGGGGGAGCGGGTATGCCTTGTTCCTTATTCATTAAGGGGGCTCGGATTTCCAATTCATCCGTTCCTCCGCGGGCTCCTGGAGTTTTACAGCCTCCAACTGCATAATTTCACCACTGCTTCTATATTACACATCGCCGGCTATGTTGCCCTTTGCGAGTTATTCCTGGGCTGCGAGGCTCATTTCGAGCTGCGGAAAAGGTTATTTTGCCTTGTCCTCCGCACATAGAAGGGGTCACTTTATCAAGTGGGCGGAGTCGAAATATGGCGCATCGCCGAAACCGGATACATGTCCGGTACTCCGAAGAAGACATCCGAAGACTGGCCTTCGGAATGGTTTTATATGGAGGACGTCCCCCTTTCGGACCCTGTTCGGCGGGGTCTTCTTGAGTTCAACAATGCTCCTCTGAAGAAACGCCGAAGTTGGCGCCCACGGAGCCCCCAGGAGGAAGACAACGGAGAAGTCCTTTATCTGATGAACCGGATTAAAGCGCTGGCTCAATCAGGATTGACAGTAATCCAGGTTATGTCAATATGCATAACGCGGGGAGTGCAGCCACTTCAATATCAAGGGCACCCCCTATGGTGTTTTAACGGGGAAGATGATGCCACCCGTTGCGGGCGTAAGGGTCTGGACAACGCTGCCGCTTTAGCAAAAATTCTGTCTGAGTTGTTCAAGGGAGTGGAAGAGGAGTTCGTCCGCATCAAGCCACGGGATGGATTCTCTATGTATAACCCTCCAAGCTGGGTGAGTTATATCTCCCTACTCCCATTCTTCCCGCATTCTTTGTCATAGGTATTCACCTTGCCATTGTGCGGCAGGAACTGCGAAAAGCCATAAGGGAGGTCAACAGCCCATCCCCACAACCAGAGGACCCTAACCGGGCCCTTGGTCCCGGACTCGAAGAAGATTCGGACATATTCGTGGAGCTGATAGACCGACAGTTCTATCAATTAAGCTGTGATGACGCCATGGTGGCTATTACAGCCGACTATCCCGGACTGCTTCCTGCGTCGCACGTAAGAAAAACCAAAAATCCCAACTCCAAAAACTAGGATCCCCTTTTAGACACTTCACCTACCATATACATATGGTGTTTTACAGGGAAGGCCTTTGGGACACCGTGCCGAACCCGCAGCAACTCGCCAACAAGAGGCACCGAGGCCGGGCAGGCCAAAAAGGAAGGCGGTCAGGACGGAGACGCCGACGCAGAGGTATGACAAATACCCCGCTCCATGGTTGTTGTATTTCTCAAAACGTAATGACGTCCATGTTTCTTTAATAGAAAAAACGCTCACCGGAATATGTCCGGTGAGGCTGCCGATCATGCTTCCACCAGTCGGGCTCCCGGACCGGACATAGAGGCGGAAGCTGACATGGGGCGGACGTCGAATACTCCTCCTACAAAGGACGCAAAGAGACTATCCGCTACAAATTCTGAAGTGGAGAGCGCCATGAATCATAGGCGTCGCCGAGCCGTACTCCGTGACGCTTGCTTCTCCCCAGAGGCATTTGACGCCTTCAATTCTGGAGACGCGTACCTCCGTGCTACTCAAAATGGTCTAGGCAGAGCCACGGACCAGTATGTAAGGGATGTACGGGTAAGCAATGTCGGTGTCAAAACCGGCGGATCTCGGGTAGGGGGTCCCAAACTGTGCGTCTAAGGCGGATGGTAACAAGAGGCAGGGGAAACGATGTTTTACCCAGGTTCGGGCCCTCTTGATGGAGGTAAAACCCTACGTCCTGCTTGATTATTCTTGATAATATGAGTAGTACAAGAGTAGATCTACCACGAGATCGGAGAGGCTAAACCCTAGAAGCTAGCCTATGGTATGATTGTATGTTGTCCTACGGACTAAAACCCTCCGGTTTATATAGACACCGCAGGGGGCTAGGGTTTCACAAGGTCGGTTACAAAGAAGGAGATATACATATCCGTATTGCCTAGCTTGCCTTCCATGCCAAGTAGAGTCCCATTCGGACACGGGACAAAGTCTTCAATCTTGTATCTTCATAGTCCAACAGTCCGGCCAAAGGATATAAACCGGCTGTCCCGATACCCCCTAATCTAGGACTCCCTCAGTAGCCCCTGAACAAGGCTTCAATGACGATGAGTCTGGCGCGCAGTGTTGTATTCGGCATTGCAAGGCGGGTTCCTCCTCCGAATACACCACAGAAGAATTTGAATACAAGGATAGTGTCCGACCCTGCAAAATAAGTTCCACATACCACCGTAGACAGAATAATATTACCACAAATCTAATCTGCTGGCATGTTTTGGCAGCATGACATCACGCCACGGCCCGGTAATTATTTGAACCGTTTTTCTTTAACCAGCCCCGCACATAACGCGAGGCGGTTTCTTGACACGTCTTGTCCAAGCAGAGATCGTGTTCCCCTTATTGCGAGATTCTCATCGATACAGACATGGGTAACCCAACCGCGCCATCAATTACGGCGCTTGGGGGATAAGTGAGTTTTACCAGGCTAGTGGGGGCGCATAGTTTAGTCCGCCCTTATAAAGGGATAAGGTTTCACCTTTTTCCACCCACGCCTTCTTCCTCCTTGCTCATCCATTCTCGCGCACTCGAGCCCCCACGCCAAAGTCCACATCCTTCTCCTCAACTCTCTCCAAACATGTCCGGAGCAGGAGGCAAGTGGATGGCCTCCTCCATCATGGAGGGACACATCAAAAAGCTATGTGGAGCCGGATACTTAGCCACGGATATCGCGCACCGGCTGCCAGCCGCGGGGCAGATCGTCCCTACCCCGGAACCTCACAAAAGGGTGGTTTTCCTCCCCCATTTCGTTCGTGGATTGGGGTTTCCCCTCCATCCATTCGTCCGTGACCTCATGTTCTATTACGGGCTGGACTTTCGTGATCTGGCCCTGAATTTCATCCTCAACATCTCGGTGTTCATCGCCGTGTGTGAGGCTTTCCTCCGCATCCGGCCCCACTTCAGCCTATGGCTGAAGACCTTCAAGATCAAGCCGAAGGTAGTAGGAAACAAGTGGAATGTGGCGGAGCCAAGGTGGGCAAAATGCCCAACGTTCCATGGCTCGAGAGCTCCTTCGTGAAGACCGTGAAAGGGTGGCAATTGGGGTGGTTCTACATCACCGAGCCGCGCGACACCAACTGGGTGGCGGCCCCCGAGTTTCGATCCGGAATCCCCACGCAGCTCACTTCCTGGAAGGAGAAGGGCCTGTCTTGGGGCTCTTCGATGGAGCTGGACGGACTCCAGAAGTGTATCCGAAACATGATAGGCAAGAAACTTAAGCTTGTCAACATAGTCCAGGTCATGCTCTTCCGCCGGATCCTCCCGTGTCAACAACGGGCTTTCAACTTGTGGGAGTTCGACCCGACCCAGCACCAGACTCTGCGCGAGCTCTTTGACACGACACATAAGGATGTCTGGAAGGTGTTATTCAAGGGCGCCGAGGTCCCTCCTTATCTTACTGAGGACCGCGGGCTAAGCGCGAAGCGCTCTGCGAATCCGGTAAGTTCTATACATCTGGTAGGGTATTTATTTCCCATAGCTTAACCATGTGCGGGGTCTGAGCTCCCATGCCTTTGACATGACTGGGTGGAGACATCGGAGCAGGTTAACTGTCTGGCCCCTCTACCTGAAGACCCTGCGGATGCTCTCCTGACGGAGATGCGGACTCCGGCTCCTTATGAGGTGCCGGAGAAGACCAAGAAGAAGGCGAAGGGAACCCGAAAGAGTTCCCGGCACCAGGTGGTATCGGACTCATCGTCCGATAACTCCGAGATGCACTCCTCCCATGAAAACGAGGAGGAGGAAGATGGAGACTCTCCCCCTCCAGCCGGGGAGACAAGAAAAGGAAGGCCGCCCCAACCAGGGAGGCCGAAGGGTCCAAGAAGGGAAGAACTATCCTTCCGGACTGTTCCACCACCACCGTCGACGGAGAAGACGAGTGGTTACTCAGGGCCAAGCCCCTGGCGAAGTCGTAAGTATTCGGATACCCAAGTAACTCATAGCATACTTTTATTGCACTGCTTCCCCTAACGTCGAATATGATCATGCAGTCTGCCCCGAGCCCGTATCGACATATCGTCGGATGGTTCCTTGGACTCGTCGGATATGGATAGCGATCCGCTTCCATCCGCCTCCTCTCCTCGCCCTACGAACAATGCCAAGGTATTGTCTCAAGGGGCACCGAGCCGAGGTGAGACAGTTTCGGAGGCACCTCAAGGCGACCTTCCGAACTCCAGGAGCAAAGGGAGCAAGGCTCCCAGGGGTTCCAAGTTCGGCCCGCAGTCGGACACCGCGCCGGAACCTCCAGTGGTTCCGTACTCGGGCAGGCTGCCCCCTTCCAAGAGGAGCAAGCCGTCCGTGCCGGTGACCTCTGTCCATCCAGAGGCGCCGGACGAACTGCTGGGAGCGCTTCACGGCGCTTCCATCGACGAAGAGCACCACACTATTATGAGTGTGGTGATCAAGAAGGTTCAGTCCGCCAAGAGCGGACTGACTGAAGCCTATACCAGCCTTCTAACAGGCTTTGAGGTAAGTATTTAAAATATAGGAAAAATATTATTGTATAGACAGTAGCCCCTAATGCTCTGTTTGGTGTTCACAAAGAAAAGCCGAATAGAGGATCAAATAATATCTGCAGGAGACTAATATATGTATGTTTGTATGCGTATGCAGGCTTCGCTACTGACCTCTGGCACACTGACTGCGGAGGTCGCCGCACTGAGGCAGGACTTCGAGCGGTCCGAGAAGGAGCTCAGCCTTGCCAAGAGGCAGCTCGAGGAGAACAAAGGTAAGTAATACCTTGTCTATATAAAAAATAAAATGTGGTTGCGAACTGACAGGATCATCATGAATGTGCCAGGGGCCATGACTGAAGTGGCGACCCTTAAGCAAGCGCTGTCCGAGGCCGAAAACAAAGTGGCCAAGGAGCGCACCGAGCAGGAAAAACAAGAGGCACGGGTGGGCGAGGTGCAGCAAGAGCTCCAGGCTCTTGTGAAGAAGCACGCGGCTTTGGAGCTTGACTCGAAGACGCGAGAGTCCGAGCTTGCCGCGGCCCTCAAGAGCACAAAGCATGCCAAGGCTGAAGCCCAAAAGGCAATCCAGGAAATTGAGGCAATGAGGAAGATAGCGGCGGGTAAGGCATTCAATATGCAAAGCAAGCATGTGAAAGTAAATTACTTGTTACTTACCCGAGTCCGGAGCTCTCCAGGAGCATTCGCAGATTTGCCCCGCAGCGTGTCAGATGCCGCGAAATATTACCAGGCCGAGGAGGGAAGCTCGATGGAGAAGCTGTTCTGGTCTCAGTATACTGGGACCGAACATCCGATGCCTGTGAGTGACTAGCTGAAGCAACTGGTCGAGCTACACAAGGCGGCTGAACAGGCCATGAGGGGCCTTATAGTCCGGATGTGGCCTGGCGACTCCCTTCCCAACAGCTACTTCGGCCTGGTGAGGCGGCTTGTGGATGCCTGCCCATGACTGGAGGCCATAAAGCGGTCCGTCTGCATCGAAGGTGCAAGCCGGGCCTTTGCCCGTGCGAAGGTGCACTAGGCCAAGATGTACGCCGAGAAGCTGGTGAAGGAGGGGCCGCCGCAGGGTAAGGAGCATCGCCACCCTAAGATGTATTATGAGGGTGTCCTGAAGGGTGCTCGTCTTGTGGCGGACGAGTGTGCGAAGGATGTAATTTTTGAATAAACTTGCTCGAGTGATCCTGTATTATGAAAACTTGTTCATATGCGCTATGCAACGCTTGTTTGAATTTAAAATATTACCTTCTGTGCGGCTGTTTATCAAATCTGAGAGATGGCCAGTCGTCGGCTTCTGCCCCCATGCCACGAGTGATGGGGTGTTCGGGATAAACCTGAGCACTCTTTTTCCCATTGTTGGGTCCTTCGAGGGAGGTGCTCAGCACAACGAACAAGGCAACCGGACTATAATGCTTTATCACTCTCACTTAGCCATAGAAGTCTACAATTTTAAATTTTGGCGAAGCCCCTAGTATTCGGAAGGCCGAGTTCGGGGCACCATACATGCCTTAAGCCGGACAAAGCCGACTCCTCGCTCTAAGCGGCATAAGTCTTTAGGGACTCGAGACCTCTCGAAGAGCGACCAGCTCTCGCCTTATCATGAGAGTCAGTTTTAGCTTTCTCTACTGAGGTGCTTAGCCCACCTGAACCGGGGCACAATCGCAGTAGTTCTCGCAGTGCTACCTTAGCGGATATAGCGGAACATAAGGTACCAAAACATGGGAGCCGGACAAACCCAACTATTGACCCAAGACATGATTCGGAGCTGATGCATACAATGCTATAAGTTCGAGGTGCCGCACTGTCGAAAGTGTTCGGACTTCTCACGCCGTATTATGGGGTATGGTTAAGCCCCTGGCGTATTGGCCGTACCAGAGTGTACGAGTGCTGAATGTCATGAATGAACATATATATATATATATATAGGGTGGGTCTATTATGATAACACCCCTTAAGACTTATTCTGCACCTCAAAATGCTTATTCTGATAACACCCCAACCCACCTCCCGCACGACCACGATCACAATCCCTCCACCTCCTTCTCCACCCATGACCTCTCCCCTCCGCCTCCTTCCTTCAGCCAGGGCTGCTCCCACCCCACCCCGCACTACCTCCTTCCACCACCTCCCTCCCTCGTGACGCCGTCCTACCTCCCTCCCACCGCGCCACGCGCCCGCCACCATGGAGAGCGCCGGTGGCCGATCTACCAAGGCCGGCTTCCCCAAACCACTGCCGTCACCCGATGACCTCCTTGAGCGCTCCGGTAGTCGGATCCATAGCACCCTGCTCCGGTAACCTCGTTCTACACTATGGTCGCCGGATCCAGAGCCCTTCCCTGCCCCGTTGACCTCCTTCTGCGCCGACGTGGCCGGCTCCAGTGGACCTCCAGTTGCCGCCAGATGCAGGCGCCCCGGCCGCCGCACCTTTGCCCCCAGGGGGCTCCTGCCCCCTACCTCTGCCCACTGGGTTCTCTGCCGCGGGCCACCATCCCAATGGCAGGCCAGAGAGGAGGATGAGGGTGCTCCACCACACACGGGTGGGGGCACGCGCAGGGCAAGGAGGACGGCGAGTGGCATCGGCGCACTGGAAGGACGAGGAGGTGCTGCACCTCGCATCCTTGGCCAGATCCCATCGCCGGCAAGACAAAATCCCACTCCCGCTCCCCTCCCACCCCCTGCCCCCTTTCTCCACCTCACGCTTGCAGTCCATTAGGCGTGCGCTGCAGTTCCTTTTTATTTTGTTTTTTACAAAGATGTTGTTTTTGTGCAGGTGGGATCGGGCGTCGCTGGCGTGCAGTTTCCATTTGATGTGCTCGCGATTCAGAGCACTGGCGCCTCATGCTGCTCGCAGGGTCTCACCGACGAAGGCTCGCGTTCTGCAGTTCTCTTGCGCATCCGTTGCGGCTTCAGTGGTCGTGAACTCGTGATGCTCACCGGTGCATCATCCCTATGTAGTTTTTTCCATGGATCTCTCTATAGGGTGAGAGTGCTTCATGTAGTTCGATATCCATAGTCGTGCAGTGCAGCAAAACAGGGCGTATGCGGGCAAAGTAGTGCGACATCGGTAGCCGAACAAATCAGCTTAACACAAGGTGGTTCGCTAGACTCATTCATGTTTGTCCCAGTAGTGCAGTTGACTTGCAGCAGTGCGGGGTGTCTCTCGTTGCAGCTCGGTTGGGTCGTCGGTGCAGTAGGCGAGCATGTGAGAGGACAATGCACATCTAGTTGGATTCCGGTCGTGCGACGCTACAAACAGATGTGTGCGGCATGCATTTTTCTGCATTTTACTTGGTGTGGACGTGCATCTCGATGATCGTGGACGTGCAGCTCGAAGGCGCGCGTGTTGCTGTTCAGTGCTTGTGCAGGTGTAGCTTGTCATCGCGGGCACACTGCAGTACGGGTGAGTCAGCAGTGCGGTGCGGCTGGGCGTACTGTTGCAGTTATTTAATGTTGATTTTCCAGATTTACAAAGATGTTGTAAGAAAAAAATCAAAACTCACTCGACTAAAATCAACACATGTAGTGCGTTCGGTTTTCGGATGTGGTTCACTTCCAAGAGTGATGGTGTTCACTTGTGCCGAACATGAAAGTGTGAAAAATTTAGTGAAACAACAAGATGGTAATGCGGTTCACTTCGATATATGGTGTGGTTCACTTGCCCTGCGGTCCACTCTCGTTCATAAAAAAAGTTTTAAAAAAGACAACAAAAACTCATATGAGAAAAATAACGTCCGACAAAAGAAATTGTGCAGCTCGCTTGCAAGTCCGATGCAGTGCAGTTTTCATTCTGAAGCAGTGCAGTCGGCCGTATGATGTTGTTTATCTCGTAAGTGCAAAAAAATTGTTACAGAAGCGAAGAAAAGTAATGCGGTTCACTTCTCGGTAGTGTTGAGGTTCATTTACACCTGATGTGAAGTGCACTCTACTTTCTCATCCTTGAAAAAAATTACGTTTGAATAAAAGAAACCATGCAGTTCTCTTACCCGTCTGATGCAGTGCGGCTTTTTGTCCAAAGTAGTGCGGTTTTCAGTCGGATGAAGTACCAACGTCGATTTAGGTGTCGCGAAAAATAGAGTGTCCTCATTTCGGTAAAATCGAAATTCCTCTTAAACCGTAAAGAATTAGAGAGAGTGTTCTACATGAAAAAGTTGCGGCTCGTCAATATCTTTCAAATGGCGTATTGTTTGAATCATTCCAACCAGCGGTTTGTGAAAATTTGGCGAAAAACGGCCGCTGCCTCTCGTCATCAGCCGCATGATTTTTAAAATTAACTAAAAACTATAAAGAACCTCAAAACCATTTCTACATATGAAAGTTGCGCCTTGTCCATAACTTTCCAATGACATATTACACGCCTCGTTTCGACAAACAGTTAAAAAACTAGAGCGAAAACAGTACCGAAAATTTGATTTTTTTTTGAAAAACAGAATTTCGTGATTTAGTAATTTTGAAACTGCTCTTAAACCGTAACGAATTAGAGAAAGAAATAGATATGAAAAAGATACGCCCCGACGATATCTATCCAACGGTGTATCATTTGCTTCATTTCGACAAGCGGTTTAGAAAAAATGCGAAAAAACGCTCGCTGCCACTCGTTGTAGCCGCACCATTTTCAAAACTGCTCTTAAACCGTGGGAAATCTCGAAAAGTCTTCAACATGGAGAAGTTGCGCCTAATCGGTAGCTCTCCAACGGTATATTATATGTCTCGTTTCGGTAAACGGTTAAAAAATTAAAGCGAAAACAGTACCGAAAAAACACTACGCGCAGTTTTTTCCGACACAAAGTTCACTAGTCTCTGTAATGCAGTGCTCTTGTTAAAGAAAGTGCAGTGCTCTGCATTGAGCATGCAGTATGGAAGGGTTATCAGAATAAGTATTCTGATAATATTATCAGAATAGACGGGCTATATATATATTCTTCACCCCCTTTATTTTACCATCAATGCATCGTAATTTTACGTTCCATAAGTTTTGCCTTATTTCCGACGCAAAATGGAACCGTAAAAAAATATATAATTACCTAAAAAATATTTTATGTTATGTGAAATTACAAACGTAAAAACATAGTCTAAAATACACATAAACTATAAATTTTCTTGTCTTATGACATTTATTTTTATTTTTTTATGTCAAATTTTACATAGTGAATCAATAGGAATGTAACTATTTGAATTTGAACGTAATTTAATTATGAAATGATCGTAAGATTACGTCGGGATAGTGTTACTATTCATCATCCGGGATGCAGAATAAGTTATTCTTCACCTGACGTAATCTTACGATCATTTCATAATTAAATTACGTTCAAATTCAAATAGTTACATTCCTATTGATTCACTACGTAAAATTTGACATAAGAAAATAAAAATATAGGCCATAAGACAAGAAAATTTGTAGTTTATGTGTATTTTAGACTATATTTTTACGTTTCTAATTTTACATAATATAAAATATTTTGTACGGTGATTATATATTTTCTTACGATCCTTGTTTGCGTCGGAAATAAGACAAAACTTATGAAACGTAAAATTACGGTGCATTAATGGTAAAATAGAGGGTATAGGGTCGTGCTATTCATCACCCCAGGTGAGGAATAGTTATTCTTCACCCCCTCTATTTTACCATTAATGCACCGTAATTTTACGTTCCGTAAGTTTTGTCTTATTTCCGACGTAAAAAGACACTGTAATAAAATATATAATCGCCGTAAAAAATATTTATGTTACGTAAAATTACAAACATAAAAATATAGTGTAAAATACACATAAACTGCAAATTTTTTTATCTTATGACCTATATTTTTATTTTCTTATGCCAAATTTTACGTAGTGAATCAATACGAATGTAACTATTTGAATTCTAAACGTAATTTAATTATGAAATGATTGTAAGATTACCTCGGGTGAAGAATAACATATTCTGCATCCTGAGTAATGAATAATATATATGACTCCACTTTTATACTCCCAAGAGTACATACTCCCACCTCTTTGGATATACCTAATCCCAAGAAGCAAAGAGCCACGCAAGAAAAAACAGAATTGATGCATGGAACGACCGCACACATGCATGCGTCTCGTTGATCCTAAAATTAAGGGATTCAATACCATACGCCTAATCCATCGACATGCATACACTGTTTAGCAAAAATAGAATCCATACATTTTTTATGTCTCTGCAAGAAAAAAAGGGATATACTATTGTTTTTATTGAGTATATACTACTTTTATCCAATTGAGTGTGTACTGCATTTTTTATCGAGTATATTCTTTTTTTGCGGGTACCGTATATACTGCTTGGTTTCATAAATACTGTGTCTTTTTTCAGTTAGAGAGAGGTATGTACTGATTTTATTGAGTATATGCGACTTTTATCCTAATGAGTTCGTACTGCCTTTTACATGAGTATATACATATTTTTTTGTGCGTAGAGTATGTACATCATTACATGCTTGGTTTCATAATATGCATATACTGGGACTGTTGATGAGTACGTATGCCTGTGATCAAAAGAAGTATGTACTGGTTTTATTGAGTATATACTACTTATATCCAAATGAGTGTGTACTACCTTTTTTATGAGTATATACAACTTTATTTTGAGGGTAGAGTATATATTGCTTGGTTTCGTAATAGGCATATAATAGGTTTTTTTTCCCTTCGGAAGGACCATGTACTACTAGTACTTCATCACCAAAAACTGAAAGAAGTATATACTGCCCGGCAACTTTGTCCGTGTGTGTTAATCTAATGGGTATATACTGCTTGGTTTCATAATAGGCATATTTACTTAGCAAACAGAGGATTGTCGATTAGTAGTATATACAGTACTATGTACTTTGGCAAGCAAGGAGAATGCACAATGGAATTTATCTGATATACTTCAAAAAGAAGTATCCATATTTTTTTAACCGAGTAAGGGGCATCACAGTACATGTAAACAAACATCACTCTGCTTCTTCAGAGATTTATCAAGTGGCACCATGGTTAACAGGTTACGTGATCCATTGATACATGATGTATAGAAATTTGCATCTTAATAGAAACATGTACACCGACTAAGCAAACTGGACTATGCAACACTTTTACATCTTCAAGAAGGCTTAAATGCACGAAAACTGAAGAGAAAAAGGGCATCTCTTCCAGCAAGCTTCAGATAACATCACATGTACTTCTGGAGGTCGACTATAATAGAGGTGCTCCTATGGAAAACAGTTACAACATAAGTTAGACTTGATTCAGAAACAATACTGAATTGGGTACTATGAGAGAAGAAACAGAAAAAAGAGCTTCAGAAATTGTTTACACCAGAAACTGTAAGTAACCTGATCTACGTAATTTGTTAAGATGTTTAACATTAACATTTTAATTAGGTAGATTGGGTGACACAGGGTGCTTCTCATCTGGTTCTACAATTAATTTGGCCGGTGGCCGTGACAGTTAAACAGAGAACTGAACAATATACTGACAAACATACTCAGTTACTTACTTTACCAGAATTTGCACTAGCGGGATGATGAATCGGTCTCATATCCTCGCTAAAGTTGAGATGAATATACCCATTATTTGGCATCGCTAATACATCGGCCACTCCATTATAAGAAAAATTACAGAAAATACTGCACGCAACCAAGTCGTACCAGATCTATGATGTTTCTGCATAGTTGCCTCAAAGAAAGATTTAGAAGAAGAGCAGCTAAAATCAATGCCGCTCTAGGAGAGGAATTGTTGCTGCGAGGAATTTTGTATGATGATAGCGAGGAAAATCGATCAGGTACCTGACAAGTGATCGGTGGACTCCAAAGCTGCCTGCGGTTGGAGAACTCGGAGACTTGGAATAGACTTCTCCATCGACCAGTAAGATTGTTTTCACGGATGTCACTCTGTTGTTGGCGACGCGGAAGGCAGTGGTCGCCGATTCCAGCCACCTAGAAACCGTCAGAGAATGAGAGTTGAGTGCCTCTGTACAAGATCTGATTTCGAACAGGAGAGTAGCACGCCCGAAACAAACCTGGTCAGTCAGGCCACAGTTGGCTGGAGAGAAGATGAGCTGTTGCCAATGGAGGCTGCTGCCGAGCGAGCTCCTTTCCCTTGGAGGCCGATGTAGTCCTCCATCCGTGCGAGCCGTCACTGCCGCCGTCGCCGCCGCAACATAATGCCAATGAGACGGGAGTAGAGATGTATAAGCGCAACGCATATAGAAACACCTGAAAAATCGGAGCAATGGCCTGTGTTTGTTGGTGGAGTTTTTTTCACTTATTATTTCTTTAACTAAAAGCTAAATGACTTTCAGCGGTAGAATCCTAAGAGTACCAACCCATTCAGGTCAAAAAAAAGAGTACCAACCCATTCAGGTCTATTCTGATAATATTATCAGAATAGATAACACTTCCGCACTGCACGCTCAATACAAGTGCACGTCATTGTTTGAACTAAGTGTGCTGCAGTACTCACACGAGTGAACTTTGTGTCGAAAAAAACTGCACGCAGTGTTTTTCTAGTACTGTTTTTGCTCTAATTTTTTAACCATTTATCGAAACAAGGCGTATAATATACCGTTGGAAAGCTATTAATTAGGCGCAACTTCGTCATGTTGAATACTTTTCGAAATTCCTCTCGATTTAAGAGCAGTTTGAAAAATAGTGCTGCGGATGACGAGTGGCAGCAAGCTTATTTTCGTGATTTTTTCTAAACCATCATCGAAATAAGGCAAATGATACGCCGTTGGCAAGATATCGTCGAGGCGCATCTTTTTCATATCTGTTATTTTCTTTAATTCGTTACGGTTTAATTGCAGTTTCAAATTTACTAAATCGCGGAATTCTGTTTTTTTGAAATTTTTTACAATTTTCGGTACTGTTTTCGCTCTAGTTTTTGAACGGTTTGTCGAAACGAGGCATGTAATACGTTGTTGGAAAGCTATGGACAAGGCACAACTTTAATATGTAGAAATTGTTTTGAGATTCCTTACAGTTTTAAGTTAATTTTGAAAATCGTGCGGCAGAAGAGGAGTGGCAGCGGCCGTTTTTCACGAAATTTTTACAAACTAGTTGTCGAAATGATTCAAATGATACGCCGTTGGAAACATATCAACGAGACGCAACTTTTTCATGTAGAACACTCTCTCTAATTCCTTACGGTTTAAGAGTAGTTTTAAATTTATTAAAATGCGGACACTCTGTTTTTCGCGACACCCAAATCGACGAGTGGACTTCATCCGACAGAAAACCGCACTGCTTCAGTCGAAAATCGCATTGCATCAAAGAGTCAAGTGAACTTCATGATTTCTGTTGTTGGACGTACATTTTGTCAAACGAGTTTTTGTTGTCTTTTTTTTTAATATTTTTGTGAACGAGTGGACCGCACAGACGGGGCAAGTGAACCACGACATATATTGAAGTAAACCGCAATACTATTGTTGTTTCACTAATTTTTTCGCATTTTGATGTTGGTCACAAGTGAACATCATCGGAGGGCCAAACGCACTGCAGCGTTGCATTTGATGTAGTGAACAATGGAGGAGTTTTATTATAGTGAACCACGTGGGAGAACAAAGTGAGCTTCAAAATATATACTCTATATTTTTTCATTATTTTTAAACAGGCACACACACAGCCATTCGACGGTGGACCATAGAGTTGCACCATAGGCGAGTTTTTGTTGCTTTTTTCTTCTAACTTTTTTTATGAATCAGAGTGGACCGCGGAGATGAGTGCAAGTGAACCACATGAAGTGGAAACGTGGTTTGCGACAGAGTCTAAGGGGAAAAGTGAAACTTCTAAGGCAGTGTGGTTTTGTCTTTTTTAAACTTCTTCGAAATTTACCTCGACTACATTGTCAATGTTAATGACTTGCATCAAAATTTATATTCTTACTAAGTGGACCACTTAGCAATTCAGAGTGAGCTGCGTCACATCGCTTTTTAACTAGCAAACTACCAAGCCACTTCCAATATGCAAACATTGTTGTTTTTGTACAAAGAGAACTACCGGGACCCCACAACGATGATTTTCAACAAGTTTTGTCTATACAATATAAATAAGTGAATCGTGGTAGCAGACGCCCGCAACGGAATGCAAAATTTTGCGTTTGTCATCCCGTGGGCTGCACTGCAACGTCTTTGCCTCCGAACTACGGAAAACAAAAATTGAAAGAACAGAAGGAACACTCCGGCCACGTTGCACTGCATCCAAGCACGCCACAAACTGCAGAGAGCGCCAAAGTGAGCTACAAACCATTCAGTTGCCTGCTGCACTGCATCCGAGCACGCCACAAACTGTAGAGAGCGCCGAAGTGAGCTGCAAAGGGAGAAAGGTGAGCACGGGGCATCGATGTATGCTGCTCCTGTCCATGGGGAGGAGTAATGGAGAGGAGCGAACTGCACTGGTCTATGGGCTACTGCTCTACCTCGGAGTGAACTCCCTGATTTCAAAAGAGGAACACAGAGAATGGCAGATAGCATAGAACATCCTCCGATCAAAATCACACAAAAAAGATTCTTAACTACACGCGCACTTCGCCGATGAGAAGTGGAGGAGTTCACTGGAAGGTCTAAACTACACTGGTCGGACTAGACGCACGGTCGGCGGAGTGCACGCAGACGTGCTCCGCACTGCACGGGCACGACACGTGAACTTCACGAGGTGGAGGCGTGGCTCCCTGGAAGCAGAACATAACAACACGCTACCCCCGGCGAAGAGCTACACAAAACCTTTTTCAAGAACAAAGTCAACTTCTTCTTCAGTATAAACTGCAGACGACACATAAACAAAATCCAAAGTAAACACATGTGTACTGCAACGCGGTCGTCGGTGGCTCCGACCGGCCTCGAGAGATTGACCCCGATGACGGGAAGGGCGGAGGCAGGGAAGGGAAGAGCCGAACTGCAAGCCCCTGTTGGTCGAGCTGCACGCCCGCGTGGGCAGAATTGCACGCCCGTGCGGCCCGTCCCGAATCCGGCGGCGGCAGCCTGGATCCGTGCAGATCCTTACCGCTCGAGGGAGAGGACGACCCGTGCCCCAGCGGCGCCATGGTGGAAGGTGGCGGGGCAGGGTGTATCCAATGCGAGGAAGGGGTGGCTGGGGCCGGCACCGAAGGGATGCGGTTGGGAGGATGGATCAGATGGCGCGCGCAACACGCGTGGTGGGGGTGGGTGTGAGGGTGGTCAGCGGTGCTCGATCCTGTCGCCTGGTGCGGGACATGGCCGGATCCGTCATCGAGTAGGTACACGGGAAGGAGATCGGCGCCGGTTGCGGTGGTGGAGGAAGCAGGTCGGCAAGGGATCACGCCTGGGGGATGGTGCGGGGTCGTAGGAGATCGGCGCCAGCAGCCGCGCGGGGCAATTAGGGGCGGCGCGCCCGGATCCATGCCGGCAACCGCGCAGAGTGCCTAGGCCCAGGGATGGAGGCGGGCGGGGCACCTGGGAGGTGGTGGCGAGGGGATGTGGGGGAGGGGAGGAGGAGATTAGAGCGGCAGGGGAGGTAGCCGGCGGGGCGGCGCTGGTGGCCGGCGCGTCGTCCAGAAGGAGAGACGATGGGTGCGGTGAGGAGTTGGCTGGGGGCAGGGGTGGGTTGGTGCCGCGGGGGTGGGGGAGAGTGTAAGAAGGGGGTGGGGCTGGTTTTGCTTTTTATGTTAGCAATCGCAAGGATCCGGCTGTTAGCAGAATAAGGTTAGGTGTTATCAGAATAAGACTCTTAAGGGTGTTATCATAATAGACCCACCCTATATATATATATATATATATATATATATATATATATAAGAATAGAGAATGCGATAATTGTCTAGTGCAATGCATTGTTTATTTAAAAAGGTGCGTCGAAGCAGAATGATACAAGTAGTGCGATAAGCAAAAAGTAGGACTATTTGACATGTCCCCTTCAAGGGCAAGCTGAGGAATGATATTTAAAGCAAGTATTTCACTCGTTATATCAGAGACCACCTGGGAGTTCCGTGGTGCGACGTAGCTTTCTGCCTCCTTGGTTGTTGCATCGTGTGTCCGGCAATCGTACTGCCGAACGGGGTTTCCAGATATTAAAGTCCTGAAAGAGAGAAAAATAACAAAGCAGGAAGCCCCTAGTGCGGTTGAACTGCGTCTTGGGGCGTGTCGTAGTCGTGCCCCCTCCCCACCTGTGCCCATGGGATTTTCAATGCGTAATTATGTATGCGTGACACGGATTTCGACGTTTGGCTGGTACTGGGGTGGGGGCCGCATTGCTATGCGAGCTCGGAACGTGCGAGGCGGTCTTGTTTCCGATTACTCCGGGCGCGCTTGAAGGTGTCCGGGTCTTTAATCGCCGAACTGGTGGATTGCCTCAAGAGGCTGCTTTGCGCTTCTGCTGCGAGGGCCGCAGTGTGCTCCTCCATGCGGAGAGAGCGCTGTGTGTTTCCATTGACTGTGATGACCCCCCGAGGTCCTGGCATCTTGAGCTTGAGACATGCATAGTGTAGTACCGCGTTGAATCTTGCAAATGCGGTTCGTCCGAGCAGTGCCTGATAGCCGCTATGGAACGAGACTATATCAAAGATTAACTCCTCGCTTCGGAAGCTATCCGGGGATACGAAGACCACTTCCAGTGTGACTGAGCCTGTGCAATGGGCCTCTACACCTGGTATGACGCCTTTGAAGGTCGTTTTTGTGGGTTTGATCCTTGAGGGGTCTACACCCATTTCGTGCACTGTGTCCTGATAAAGCAGGTTCAGGCTGCTGCCACCGTCCATGAGGACTCGAGTGAGGTGAAATCCGTCGATGATTGGGTCTAGGACTAGTGCGGCGAATCCGCCATGACAGATACTAGTGGGATGGTCCCTGCGATCGAAGGTGATCGGACAGGAGGACCATGGGTTGAACTTTGGGGCGACTAGCTCCAACGCGTATACATCCCTTAACGCACGCTTCCGCTCCCTCTTGGGGATGTGGGTTGCGTATATCATATTCACCGTCCGCACTTGTGGGGGGCCTCTTCTGCCCTCCGGTGTTCGACTGTCAGGGCTCCTCCTCGTCATCGCTATGTAGCCCTTTATCTTTGTCTTCGGCACTTAACTTGCCGGCCTGCTTGAACACCCAACATTCCCTGTTGGTGTGGTTGGCTGGCTTGTCGGGGCTGCCATGTATTTGGCACGAGCGATCGAGTATACGGTCCAAACTGGATGGGCCCGGAGTGCTTCTTTTGAATGGCTTTTTCCGCTGACCAGGTTTAGAGCCTCTGAATCCGGCATTGACTCCCGTATCCTCGGTATTGTCACTATTGATGCGGCGCTTATGTTTGTTGCGACGTGACCTGCCATTGCTATCCTTGGTATCTGAAGTACCGCGGTTCTTTGATATGTTATTGCTGCGAGCCAGCCAGCTGTCTTCTCCCGCGCAAAAGCGGGTCATAAGTGTTGTGAGGGCTGCCATAGATTTCGGCTTTTCCTGGCCAAGGTGCCGGGCCAGCCACTCGTTGCGGAAGTTGTGCTTAAAAGATGCTAGGGCCTCTGCATCCGGACAGTCAACGATTTGATTTTTCTTTGTCAGGAACCGTGTCCAGAATTGCCTGGCCGATTCCTCTGGCTGCTGAATTATGTGGCTCAAGTCATCGGCATCTGGTGGTCGCACATAAGTGCCCTGGAAGTTGTCGAGGAATGCGGCTTCCAGATCTTCCCAACAGCCAATGGATTCTGCTGGCAGGCTGTTGAGCCAATGCCGAGCTGGTCCTTTGAGTTTAAGTGGGAGGTATTTGATGGCATGTAGGTCGTCACCGCGGGCCATGTGGATGTGCAGGAGGAAGTCCTCGATCCATACCGCAGGATCTGTTATGCCGTCGTATGATTCTATATTTACGGGTTTAAAACCCTCTAGGATTTGGTGATCCATTACTTCGTCTGTGAAGCATAGGGGGCGTGCAGCGCCTCTGTACTGGGCTATGTCGCGACGCAGCTCAAATGAGTCTTGTTCGCTGTGTTCGGCCCGGCCGGATTTACTTTTACTATATCCAGCGTGACGGTTATTGTCCCGCGTGGTGGCGCGCCCTCGTGATCCGTAGATCGATCTTGCGTGTTTTGCTTTGCCCTCCAATACGTCTCGCAGGTCTAGCGTGTTTCCCCGTGCCTTGACATTTTTATTTGAGTGGCGTCGGGGTGCGGGCTGAGCTTTCGGCTGAAATGCCTCTCTGTCGCGGCCACGAGGTGGCCGATCATCCGCGTCATACGCTGGAGATGTAGGTTTTAATGCTTCCTCCTCCAGTCGGGGTAGCAACCTGCGCTTTGGGTAACTCTTGGAGGGGCGTTCGAGTTCATATTCCTCGGCCGCAAGGACATCAGTCCATCTGTCAGCAAGCAAATCTTGATCAGCTTGAAGCTGCTGCTGCTTTTTCTTAAGGCTATTTGCCGTGGCTATAAGCCGGCGCTTGAAGCGCTCTTGCTCGACGGGATCCTCAGGCATGACAAATTCGTCATCGTCGAGGCTTGCCTCATCTTCGGAGGGAGGCATGTAATTATCATCCTCCGCCTCTCCATCTGCCCCTCTCTCGGGAGGGCTGGCTTCTCCATCCTCCTGATCTAAATCTTGCTAGAGGGGATTGTTGTCGTCTTCGGCACTGTCCGGAGTGCTATTATCTCCTGTGCCGGTGTCACCGCTTTTGCTTTGGCGAGACTTAGAGCGGCACCGCTGAAGTCGGCGCTTGGGTTGTTTCTTGGAGGAGTCATCCCCCGCTGTCTTGTCGCCATTGCCTTCTTTGGGTGTGTCCACCATGTATATATCATATGATGAGGTGGCTGTCCAGTGCCCTATGGGCAGTGGTTCCTCTTCGTCTCCCGCATCGTCCTCCATACCGTCAATGTCTTCGGAGTCGAAGTCGAGCATGTCGGTCAAATTGTCGGCAATGGCTACTAAGTGGGTGGTGGGTGGGCGGCGAATTTCTTCGTCATTCGCATCCCAATCCTGCCGAACATAGTTCGGCCAGGACTCTCCTTACAGGGAGAGAGACCTTAATGAGTTCAGTATGTCGCCGAAGGGCGAGTGCTGAAAGATATCCCCGGAGGTGAACTCCATGATCGCCGCCCAGTCGGATTCGATAGGCACGGGCGCAGGCGGTTCGGAGTCCGTGGCCGGGGAAGAATCCGGCAGTTCGTCACGGCTCCCGCGAAGGGTAAGGTCGATATTCGGCTCGATCGCCGCTGAGAATACGGCCTCCGTGGCGGGGTCTATCCACCCATCCATGGATGGCGCAATTGGCTCCGAATTGAGGGTCAGAGCGGTTGCCGGTGCGGTCTTCTAAACACTGTCCGATGGTAGAGCTAAATCATGCTCATCGTGATCGTGCGGCAGCTTCTGCAGGGGCTCGAATCCGTCGAAGATCAAGTCTCTGTGGATGTCAGCCCTGTAGTTTAAGCTTCCAAACCTGACCTGGTGGCCAGGGGCGTAACTCCTGATCTGCTCCAGATGGCCAAGCGAGTTGGCCCGCAGTGCGAAGCCGCCGAATACAAAGATCTGTCCGGGGAGAAAAATCTCACCCTGGACCGCATCACTATCGATGATCAAAGGAGCCATCAAGACTAACGGTGACGACACAAAGGAACTCTCAATGAAAGCACCAATGTCGGTGTCAAAATCGGCGGATCTCGGGTAGGGGGTCCCGAACTGTGCGTCTAAGGCGGATGGTAACAGGAGGCAGGGGACACGATGTTTTACCCAGGTTCGGGCCCTCTTGATGGAGGTAAAACCCTACGTCCTGCTTGATTATTCTTGATAATATGAGTAGTACAAGAGTAGATGTACCACGAGATCGGAGAGGCTAAACCCTAGAAGCTAGCTTATGGTATGATTGTATGTTGTCCTACGGACTAAAACCCTCCGGTTTATATAGACACCGGAGGGGGCTAGGGTTACACAAGGTCAGTTACAAAGAAGGAGATATACATATCCGTATTGCATAGCTTGCCTTCCACGCCATGTAGAGTCCCATCCGGACACAGGACAAAGTCTTCAATCTTTTATCTTCATAGTCCAACAGTCCGACCAAAGGATATAATCCGGCTATCCGGATACCCCCTAATCCAGGACTCCCTCAGTATGTGGGAAAGATCGTTTATGTTTGGGTGGGTGGGTGGATTTGAGTCCGAACCCCTACCCAATCTGAGACCCAGGGGCCGAGGAGTTTCCAATCTTGGAAGCTCGGATTCCGGAGTGCTACCGGGTAAGTCTGGCCCGCTGCCTGACTCTAAGTTCAGGGCTTGGGTGATGTCTTCCCGTAAACGGGTATCCGGCTCGGAGAGCTCAGAAATCCGGACATAGTTAGTCCTCAAGATAGAGGAAGAATCGCCGCATTGTTCCTCCACCACCGCAATATGATGGGTGACAGGTGGAGAATTAATCTCCCTTTGTTTAAGCCCAATCCGATCATAGTTTGTAGCAACTCCCAAGGCGGCGATACGATCCAACAACTCGTTTAGGGAAGAGAGTTCCATTGGATCCATCTGCTAGACGAATTCCGAGCCGGCGTGGAGGTTGTTTTTGATGACCCGAGAGGTCATCGTCGGTGCAGCGGCTGAACGGGCGGTCATGATGAAACTGCCAAGCCGGAGAGTTTGGCCGACAGCCAGGGCTCCCCCGGTGGTAATGCTGTTTGTAACAACAAGACGAGGCATCCTTCGTTATGGCGACGACATAGTGGAACTCTCAATGAAAGCACCAATGTCGGTGTCAAAACCGGCGGATCTCGGGTAGGGGGTCCAGAACTGTGCGTCTAAGGCGGATGGTAACAGGAGTCAGGGGACACGATGTTTTACCCAGGTTTGGGCCCTCTTGATGGCAGTAAAACCCTACGTCCTGCTTGATTATTCTTGATAACATGAGTAGTAGAAGAGTTGATCTACCACGAGATCGGAGAGGCTAAACCCTAGAAGCTAGCCTATGGTATGATTGTATGTTGTCCTACGGACTAAAACCCTCCGGTTTATATAGACACCGGAGGAGGCTAGGGTTACACAAGGTCGGTTACAAAGGAGGAGATATACATATCCGTATTGCCTAGCTTGCCTTCTATGCCAAGTAGAGTCCCATCCGGACACGGGACGAAGTCTTCAATCTTGTATCTTCATAGTTCAACAGTCCGACCAAAGGATATAATCCGGCTGTCCGGATACCCCCTAATCCAGGACTCCCTCATCTTCCCTTTGCCCTTTTTCTTGAAACTGGTGGTCTTATTGACCATCAACACTTGATGCTCCTTCTTGATTTCTACCTCCGCAGCCTTTCGCATTGCGAAGAGCTCGGGAATCATCTTATCCATCCCTTGCATGTTATAGTTCATCACGAAGCTTTTGTAGCTTGGTGGCAGTGATTGAAGAATTCTGTCAATGACGCTATCATCTGGAAGATTAACTCCCAGTTATATCAATTGATTGCAGTACCCAGACATCTTGAGTATATGCTCACTGACAGAACTATTCTCCTCCATCTTGCAGTTGTAGAACTTATTGGAGACTTCATATCTCTCAATCCGGGCATTCTTTTGAAATATTAACTTCAATTCCTGGAACATCTCATATGCTCCATGATGTTCAAAACATCGTTGAACTCCCGGTTCTAAGCTGTAAAGCATGGCACACTGAACTATCGAGTAGTCATCAACACGTGACTGCCAGGCATTCACAAGGTCTGCAGTTGCGGGCGCAGGTGGTACACCTAGCGGTGCTTCCAGGACGTAACTCTTCTATGCAACAATGAGGATAATCCTCATGTTACGGACCTAGTCCGTGTAATTTCTACCATCATCTTTCAACTTTGCTTTCTCAAGGAACGCATTAAAATTCAAAGGAACAACAACACGGACCATCTATCCATAATCAACATACACAAGCAAGATACTATCAGGTACTAAGTTCATGATAAATTTAAGTTCAATTAATCATATTACTTAAGAACTCCCACTTAGATAGACATCCCTCTAATCCTCTAAGTGATCACGTGATCCATATCAACTAAACCATAACCGATCATCACGTGAAATGGAGTAGCTTTCAATAGTGAACATCACTATGTTGATCATATCTACTATATGATTCACGCTCGACCTTTTGGTCTCAGTGTTCCGAGGCCATATCTGCATATGCTAGGCTCGTCAAGTTTAACCTGAGTATTCTGCGTGTGCAAAACTGGCTTGCACCCGTTGTAGATGGACGTAGAGCTTATCACACCCGATCATCACGTGGTGTTTGGGCACGACGAACTTTGGCAATGGTGCATACTCAGGGAGAACACTTTTATCTTGAAATTTAGTGAGAGATCATCTTATAATGCTACCGTCAATCAAAGCAAGATAAGATGCATAAAAGATAAACATCACATGCAATCAATATAAGTGATATGATATGGCCATCATCATCTCGTGCTTGTGATCTCCATCTCCGAAGCACCGTCATGATCACCATCGTCACCGGCTCGACACCTTGATCTCCATCGTAGCATCATTGTTGTCTCGCCAATCTTATGCTTCTACAACTATCGCTACCACTTAGTGATAAAGTAAAGCATTACAGGGCGATTGCATTGCATACAATAAAGCGACAACCATATGGCTCCTGCCAGTTGCCGATAACTCAGTTACAAAACATGATCATCTCATACAATAAAATTTAGCATCATGCTTTGACCATATCACATCACAACATGCCCTGCAAAAACAAGTCAGACGTCCTCTACTTTGTTGTTGCAAGTTTTATGTGGTTGCTACGGGCTGACCAAGAACCGTCCTTACCTACGCATCAAAACCATAATGATAGTTTGTCAAGTTGGTGCTGTTTTAACCTTCGTAAGGACCGGGCGTAGCCACACTCGGTTCAACTAAAGTTGGAGAAACTGACACCCGCCAGCTACCTATGTGCAAAGCACGCTGGTAGAACCAGTCTCGCGTAAGCGTACACGTAATGTCGGTCCGGGCCGCTTCATCGAACAATACAGCTGAACCAAAGTATGACATGCTGGTAAGCAGTATGACTTATATCGCCCACAACTCACTTGTGTTCTACTCGTGCATATAACATCAACGCATAAAACCTAGCTTGGATGCCACTGTTGGGGAACGTAGTAATTTTAAAAAAATTCCTACGCACACGCAAGATCATGGTGATGCATAGCAACGAGAGGGGAGAGTGTTGTCTGATACGTCTCCAACGTATCTATAATTTTTGATTGCTCCATTCTATATTATCTACTGTTTTGGACATTATTGGGCTTTATTATCCACTTTTATATTATTTTTGGGACTAACCTATTAACCGGAGGCCCAGCCCAGAATTGTTGTTTTTTGCCTGTTTTAGGGTTTCGAAGAAAAGGAATATCGAACGGAGCCAAAAACCTAATTCCACCGCCGCAACTTTCTGTATCCATGAGATCCCATCTTGGGCCTGTTCCGGAGCTCCACCAGAGGGGGCATCAATCACGAAGGGCTTCTACATCAACACCATAGCCCCTCCGATGAAGTGTGAGTAGTTTACCTCAGACCTACGGGTCCATAGTTATTAGCTAGATGGCTTCTTCTCTCTTTTTGGATCTCAATACAATGTTCTCCCCCTCTCTTGTGGAGAACTATTCGATGTAATCTTCTTTTTGCGATGTGTTTGTTGAGACCGATGAATTGTGGGTTTATGATCAAGTCTATCTATGAACAATATTTGAATCTTCTCTGAATTCTTTTATGTATGATTGGTTATCTTTGCAAGTCTCTTCGAATTATCAGTTTGGTTTGGCCTACTAGATTGATCTTTCTTGCAAGGGGAGAAGTGCTTAGCTTTGGGTTCGATCTTGCGGTGTCCTTTCCCAGTGACACTAGGGGAAGCAAGGCACGTATTGTATTGTTGCCATCGAGGATAACAAGATGGGGTTTTCATCATATTGCATGAGTTTATCCCTCTACATCATTTCATCTAGCTTAAGGCATTAATCTGTTTTTAACTTAATACTCTAGATGCATGCTGGATAGCGGTCGATGAATGGAGTAATTGTAGTAGATGCAGGCAGGAGTCGGTCTACTTGTCTCAGATGTGATGCCTATATACATGATCATGCCTAGATATTATCATAATTATGCTCAATTTTGTCAATTGCTCAACAGTAATTTGTTCACCCACCGTAGAATACTTATGCTCTCGAGAGAAGCCACTAGTGAAACCTATGGCCCCCGAGTCTATCTTTATCATATTAATCTCCTACTACTTAGTTATTTCCTTTGCTCTTTAATTACTTTGCCTTTATTTTACTTTGCATCTTTATCACAAAAATACCAAAAATATTATCTTATCATATCTATCAGATCTCACTCTCGTAAGTGGCCGTGTAGGGATTGACAACCCCTATTCGCATTGGTTGCGAGGATTTATTTGTTTTGTGCAGGTACGAGGGACTCGCGTGTAGCCTCTTCTACTGGTTGATACCTTGTTTCTCAAAAACTGAGGGAAATACTTATGCTACTTTGCTGCATCATCCCTTCGTCTTCGGGAAAACCAACGCACTGCTCAAGAGGTAGCAAGAAGGATTTCTGGCGCCGTTGCCGGGGAGGTCTATGCAAAAGTCAACATACCAAGTACCCATCATATACCCTTATCTCCCGCATTACATTATTTGCCATTTGCCTATCGTTTTCCTCTCCCCCACTTCACCCTTGCCGTTTTATTCGCCCTCTCTCTCTATCCTCCATCTCTTTCTCTATTTGCCTCTTTTTGCCCGCTTGCTTTTTGTTTGCTTATGTGTTAGTTTCCTTGCTTGTCATGATGGCTCAAGATAATACTAAATTATGTGACTTCACCAATACCAACAACAATGATTTTATTAGCACTCCGATTGCTCCTCTTACCGATGCCGAATCTTGTGCAATTAATACTGCTTTGCTGAATCTTGTCATGAAAGATCCGTTTTTCCGGCCTTCCTAGTGAAGATGCCGCTACCCGTTGATGCCGCTACCGAATCTTGTCATGCAAAAGAAGAAAGATGTGGATAATGATATTGTAAATTGAAGCTATTTCCTTTTTCACTTAGAGATCGTGCTAAAGCTTGGTTTTCGTCTTTGCCTAAAAATAGTATTGATTCCTGGAATAAGTGCAAAGATGCTTTTATCTCTAAGTATTTTCCTCCCGCTAAGATCATCTCTCTGAGAAACGATATTATGAATTTTAAACAACTTGATCATGAACATGGTGCACAAGCTTGGGAGAGAATGAAACTAATGATACGTAATTCCCCTACTCATGGTTTGAATTTGTGGATGATTATACAAAAATTTTATGTCGGATTGAATTTTGCTTCTAGAAATCTTTTAGATTCGGCCGCAGGAGGCACTTTTATGGAAATCACTTTAGGAGAAGCTACTAAACTCCTAGATAATATTATGGTTAATTATTCTCCATGGCATACTGAAAGATCTACTAATAAAAAGGTGCATGTGATAGAAGAAATTAATGTTTTGAGTGGAAAGATGGATGAACTTATGAAATTATTTGCTAATAAGAGTGTTTCTTCTGATCCTAATGATATGCCCTTGTCTACTTTGATTGAGAATAATAATGAATCTATGGATGTGAATTTCGTTGGTAGGAACAATTTTGGCAACAACGCGTATAGAGGAAATTTTAATCCTAGGCCTTATCCTAGTAATCCCTCTAATAATTATGGTAATTCCTACAACAATTCTTATGGAAATTATAATAAGATGCCCTCTGATTTTGAATCTAATATTAAAGAATTTATTACTTCGCAAAAGAATTTTAATGCTTTGATTGAAGAGAAATTGCTTAAGATTGATGAGTTGGCTAGGAACGTTGATAGAATTTCTCTTGATGTTGATTCTTTGAAACTTAGATCTATTCCACCTAAGCATGATATCAATGAGTCTCTCAAAGCCATGAGAATTTCCATTGATGAGTGCAAAGAAAGAACCGCTAGGATGCGTTCTAAGAAAGATGCCTTTATAAGAGCGTGTTCTTCTAGTTCCTATGAAAGTAATGATGAAGATCTAAAAGTTATTGATGTGTCCCCTATTAAATCTTTGTTTTGCAATATGAATCTTGATAATGATGAGACTAAATATGATCCACCTTTACCTAGAAGGCGTTCCAAGAATTCAGAATTTTTTGATCTTGATGCTAAAATTGATGAAAGTGGGATTGATGAAATTAAAACCCTAGATGTTGCTAAACCCACTATTATGGATTTCAAGAAATTTAACTATGAAAATTGCTCTTTGATTTACTGTATTTCCTTGTTGCAATCCATGTTAAATTCTCCTCATGCTTATAGTCAAAATAAAGCGTTTACTAAACATATCGTTGATGCCTTGATGCAATCTTATGAAGAAAAACTTGAATTAGAAGTTTCTATCCCTAGAAAGCTTTATGATGAGTGGGAAACAACTATTAAAATTAAAATTAAAGATCATGAATGCTATGCTTTATGTCATTTGGGTGCTAGTGTTTCCATGACCCTAAAAACTTTGTGTGACTTGTTAGGTTTCCGTGATTTTGATGATTGCTCTTTAAACTTGCACCTCACGGATTCCACTATTAAGAAACCTATGGGAATAATTAATTATTATCTTATTGTTGCAAATATGAATTATGATCCCGTATATTTTATTGTTATTGACATAGATTGCAATCCTTCATGTCCTATTATTCTTGGTAGACCTTTCCTTAGAACGATTGGTGCAATTATTGATATGAAGGAAGGAAATATTAGATTCCAATTTCCATTAAGGAAAGGCATGGAACAATTTCCTAGAAATAAAATTAAATTACCTTATGAATTTGTTAGAATACTCTATGTGCTTTGCTTATATCTTTTGAGTTATATAGTTTTGCTCTAGTACTTCACTTATATCTTTTAGAGCACGGTGGTGGATTTGTTTTATAGAAACTATTGATCTCCCATGCTTCACTTAGATTATTTTGAGAGTGTTAAATAGCATGGTAATTATCTTAAAATCATAATATGCTAGGTATTCAAGATTAGTAAAATTTTCTTATGAGTGTTCTGAATACTAAGAGAAGTTTGATGCTTGATGATTGTTTTGAGATATGGAAGTAATAATATCAAAGTCGTGCTAGTTGAGTAGTTGTGAAATTGAGAAATGCTTGTGTTGAAGTTTGCAAGTCCCGTAGCATGCACGTATGGTAAACGTTATGTAACAAATTTGAAACATGAGGTGTTATTTGATTGTCCTCCTTATGAGTGGCGGTCGGGGACGAGCGATGGTCTTTTCCTACCAATCTATCCTCCTAGGAGCATGCGCGTAGTGCCGAGGTTTTTGATGACTTGTAAATTTTTGCAATAAGTATGTGAGTTCTTTATGACTAATGTTGAGTCCATGGATTATACGCACTCTCACCCTTCCATCCTTGCTAGCCTCTTCGGTACCGTGCATTGCCCTTTCTCACATTGAGAGTTGGCGCAAACTTTGCCGGTGTATCCAAACCCCATGATATGATACGCTCTTTCACACATAAACCTCCTTATATCTTCCTCAAAACAGCCACCATACCTACCTATTATGGCATTTCCATAGCCATTCCGAGATATATTGCCATGCAACTTTCCACCATTCCGTTTATCATGACACATTCATTATTGTCATATTGCTTAGCATGATCATGTAGTTGACATAGTATTTGTGGCAAAGCCACCGTTCATAATTCTCTCATACATGTCACTCTTGGTCCATTGCATATCCCGGTACACCGCCGGAGGCATTCATATAGAGTCATCTTTTGTTCTAGTATCGAGTTGTAATCATTGAGTTGTAAATAAATAGAAGTGGGATGATCATCATTTTCTAGAGCATTGTCCCAAGTGAGGAATTAAAAAAAGGAAAGGCCATAAAAAAGGAGAAGGCCCCAAAAAATGAGAGAAAAAGAGAGAAGGGACAATGTTACTATCCATTGCCACACTTGTGCTTCAAAGTTGCACCATAATCTTCATGATAGAGAGTCTCTTGTTTTGTCACTTTCATATACTAGTGGGAAATTTTCATTATAGAACAATGGGCCTCCTCAAGTTCCCTAGGTCTTCGTGAGCAAGCAAGTTGGATGCACACCCACTTAGTTTTTTTTGTTGAGCTTTCATACATTTATAGCTCTAGTGCATCCGTTTCATGGCAATCCCTACTCCTTGCATTAACATTAATCCGTGGACATCTCCATAGCCTGTTGATTAGCCTCGTTGATGTGAGATTTTCTTTTTTGTCTTCTCCACATAACCCCCTCATTATATTCTATTCCACCCATAGTGCTATGTCCATGGCTCGCGTTCATATATTGCGTGAAAGTTTATAGGTTTGAGATTACTAAAGTATGAAACAATTGCTTGGCTTGTCATCGGGGTTGTGCATGATGAGAGCATTCTTGTGTGACGAAAATGGAGCATGACTAAACTATATGATTTTGTAGGGATGAACTTTCTTTGGCCATGTTATTTTGAGAAGACATAATTGCTTAGTTAGTATGCTTGAAGTATTATTATTTTTATGTCAATATGAACTTTTGTCTTGAATCTTTTCGGATCTGAATATTCATACCACAATTAAGAAGAATTACATTAAAATTATGCCAAGTAGCACTCCGCATCAAAAATTCTGTTTTTATCATTTACCTACTCGAGGACGAGCAGGAATTAAGCTTGGGGATGCTTGATACGTCTCCAACGTATCTATAATTTTTGATTGCTCCATGCTATATTATCTACTGTTTTGGACATTATTGGGCTTTATTATCACTATAAGAAATATGCTAAATTATGACCTTCTCTAGTGATCGTGGAAGATATGGTCATAAATCTATGACCATTTCGAACCAATTGGTCATAGCCTGTTTAGGAGGGTCCAAAAACTAAACAATAACAACCATTTTAGTCAAAAAAGTCATAATTATCTTACACGAAAAGGTCATGAAGCAAACAACAGTGATCAACAGCCTTAATTCTAGCTGATTACGACAAATCTAAAAGGTCATAATGTTGTAACATGAATAAAATTATATGACTAGATGTCCACATCATCAATTTTGCCTACGTGTCGTGTCATTTTAACTTATGTGTCAATTGCATGGTTGGTTTGACCGCTCAAATATTGACTAAACTGACTTGTGGGGTCTACCATTTACATGCGGGACCAACTAACATGGTACCAATGACATGTGGGACTTGTACCACAAACCTGCCTTGTACGCTGTGCTAACAAGCGGGCCATGCCCTCAAATGGGCGAATAAATCAGCAAAAAGGGGGGCATCATGAGAATCGAACTCGAGACCCTTCACTCTCCTGTACGGAGCCAAACCACCATGCCCAAACTATGCTACTGATACAACTGCGGCCAACAAGTATTTAAGGGCAGTGCCGAGTGGGCTTGGGCCTCGGTGGGATGAGGGTACCCTTTTATCTTTTAACATTTTACGTGTGCCGAGTGGGCCAACTCTAGGGCCGCGGCTCGGTTTTTGTCTGATTTTCGTTGGTTCATTATTTTTTACTTTTGTTTATACTTCCAAATATATTCTAAAAATATATATTACAAAGAACTTCACATAAAACATTTGAAAAAAATGTAACCAAGCATTTGAAAATGCTACATGTGTATAAAGAAAAATGTATATCATGTATAAAAAATATACAATGTGTGTGGACAAAGTTGATAATGTGTTTAAAATGTTAATCAAGCATTTGAAAAAAAGGTAAACAAGTTTTTAAAAATGTGAATAAAGCATATGAAAATGTTAATATGTGTAAATAAAAAATTGTTAACGATGTATCAAAAATATTAATTTTGTATTTAAAAAATGTTTAAAATTTGTATATAAAAATGTTGACTATGTGTTAAAAAAGTGTTAACGAAGCACTTGAAAATGCTAATTGTATATAAAGTAAATGTTTCTCAGGTATAGGAAAAATGTATAAGAAAAATATACAATGTCTGTTAATAAAGTCAATCATGTATTTAAAAATGTTAAAGCAAGCATTTAAAAATGTTTCTGATGTATGCGAAAAATAAAAAATGTATACAAAAATATACAATGTCTATGAATAAAGTAAATCATGTATTTAGAAAATGTTAAAGCAGGCATTTGAAAATATTTTTGAAAAATGGAGTGGTGCTATTTTGCAACAAATATTTGGTAGTTTCTTAAAAAAACAAATTTTCTTTATGCCCATATCATAGCTCTCCATAACGATCCATGGGAGCTCGCCATCCAATCTTTTCTTCTAGTAATATTTTCAGTTTGTGAAGCAACTATATTTTATATTGTTTTATAATTGCTGAAAATTACCAGGACATGACCCTACCCATAGAACCTTCCTCCACAAAATTTTAGCTCATTTAATATAACCATTTTCCCTCAATATTTTTTCCCAAATTTCTGTTCAGTGGAGAGCATTGTGAAGGAAGGGAGTACTATCTGTATATATCCAACTGACATGAAATTTATAAAAACATTTCCCTCCACAAAATTTTAGCTCATTTAATATAACCATCTTTCCTCTTTTGCCTATGTGTCATGTCCATGTGTCAATTTTTGCCCTAGGTTGTGAAGCACCCTATATTTCTGTCATTCCCAAAATTCCCAAAAAAATCTCATAAATTCTTTGGCTTATATATTCATCAAATATGTAAAAAACCTTCCTTGCCTAGTTGAAAAATAATTCAATAATATTCATTTTCCTATTTCGTTCAGAACAACACTTTGTGAAGGAAGTGCTATTTATATATTCTTGATTGCCCTCACAAATTTTGGGCACTCTTTCCTAACCAAATCGTTGCCTCATGACAAAATTCAGCTCAATTTTCCCAATAAATCTTCCTCAGAAAATTTCCAAAGTTTCTATCTAGAGAGAAGCTTTGTGAAGTAAGTACTAGCTAGGCTTACCCAAATGATCTGAAAATTTAGTAGGGCATGACCATACCTATGTAACTTAGCTACACCAAATTTGAGCTCATTTCATTTATCCAATTTCTCTCACTAATTTTCCCAAGTTTCTGTCCAGAGAAGAGCATTGTGAAGGAAGTACCACTTTGGCATGTTCAAATGGTATCAATTTTCTACAGTGCTTTCCTATGCTCAAATAACCATCCTCCACCAAATTTCAGCTCAATCCATTTATTATTTTGAGCCCAGCTTCAACATTCATATTTCTGTCCAATGTGGTACTTTGCAAAGCAAGTACCACCTAGGCTCCTCCTTTTGAGCTGAAAATTTGCCAAGCCATTCTCCCTAGTAGACGATCATCCTCAGCCAAAACTCAAGCCCATTGGCCATGTGCATTATCGCTAATCAAACACTTGGCTGCTAATTCATATTTGAGCATAGTTCGGTCTCCTCGTGAGATTCATCTGTTGTCATTTTATTTATAGCAACTACCTAGGGAGTGCCAAACCCACTAGACATGCCTAGGCCGCCCAGAACGCATGGCAACTCCATGGTCACGCAGTGACCACGCGGCGGGCATGTGAGTTTACGTGCTTTGGAGTTGGGGCCCTGGGCCACCGTACAAACCTCAACGTATCACCACCAAACCATGTATTTAAACTTAAATAGATACTTATGTACCTAGAAATGATTTTTGGAAAAATAAAAGAGCAAACTATGAGGCAGCTGCGTTTCAAATTTGACCTGCTTCCTGCTAAATCAGCGGAAATTTGTCTTTTTCATCAAAGGTGGATCAAAACTTTTGACACCCAACAATTTTGTCTATTGTGCATTAAATATGGCCTAGCATTTTTATAAAATTGATTTGGTCGAATTTTGCAAAAAATATATGGTAGGTCCTTCACAAAAAAACTCATTTTGGGCACTCGAAAAAATGGAAAATGAATTTTTATCCAAAGAAAATGAAAACTTCCTTAGACAAAATTGTTTGCCATTCCAATATGCACCCTTGTGCATGATATGAGATCATTTGAACAAACTATGCCATGAATGTGGCCATAAGATTGATCATTTGGCTTGAAAGCCATGAATCTCCACACATGATAGCTCATTTCTAAGAACACCTTTTTAAAATAATTACCGTGCTACAAGTTTATTATTTTTCCTAATAACTTGGTCACATGTAATGACACAATGCGAAGGTTTTCCAATTTTTTTTTGAATTTTTCATGCCCGTTTCAAAATGTGGTCAAAACGACGAGCATGACCGTTCATAGCTAGTGGTTGCATCTTGAAAAACTTTTGATGTTTCTATGATTAAACAGATATTTATGTAACGAGAAATGATTTTTGGAAAAAATAAAGAACAAACTATGAGACAACTGCAGTTCAAATTTGACCCGCTTCCAACGGAATCAGCGACAATTTGTCTTTTCCACGAGAGGTGCATCCAAACTCTTGACACCCAACCATTTGGTCAATTTTAGATTAAATATGGCCTAATACTTTATAAAAATGATTTCGTCCAATTTTGCAACAAATATATTGTAGGTTCTTCACAAAAAACTCTTTTTGGGCACTCGAAAAATGATTAAAATTAGATAAAAAGATCAGAAATGCATATAAATTGATGCTCATCCATAAAATATGGTCTAACTTGAGTGCAAATTTGTGTGATGCCCTTTTGCAAAATAGTTTTGATAGCTACTTCACAAAATCCCTCTATTTTTAGTACTTGGAAACTATTTTAATTCACTATTTTTTTGAACTAATCAAAACTCTTCCCACGGATCGATGACATAGCACCCATCCATCCATCCATCCATATCTCCATCCCACATCCATCCATCCATCTATCCACAGAAATGGCCAAACTGTGGCATGTGATTGCCGGACTTGTGGCGTCTTTTGAGCGGGAATGACCAAGTTCAAAATTGATGCATCCTAAGGCCGGCGCCTGGGGGCTGAAGGAAATATGCCCTAGAGGCAATAAGAAAGTTATTATTTATTTCCTTATATCATGATAAATGTTTATTATTCATGCTAGAATTGTATTAACCGGAAACATAATACACGTGTGAGTACATAGACAAACAGAGTGTCACTAGTATGCATCTACTTAACTAGCTCATTGAATCAAAGATGCTTAAGTTTCCTAGGCATAGACATGAGTTGTTGTTTGATTAACGGGGTCACATCATTAGAGAATGATGTGATTGACTTGACCCATTCCGTTAGCATAGCACTTGATCATTTAGTTTGTTGCTATTGCTTTCTTCATGACTTATACATGTTCCAATGACTATGAGATTATGCAACTCCCGTTTACCAGAGGAACACTTTGTGTGCTACCAAACATCACAACGTAACTGGGTGATTATAAAGGTGCTCTACAGGTGTCTCCGAAGGTACTTGTTGGGTTGGCGTATTTTGAGATTAGGATTTGTCACTCCGATTGTCGGAGAGGTATCTCTGGGCCCACTCGGTAATACACATCACCATAAGCCTTGCAAGCATTGCAACTAATGAGTTAGTTGTGGGATGATGTGTTACGGAACGAGTAAAGAGACTTTCCGGTAACGAGATTGAACTAGGTATTGAGATACCGACGATCGAATCTCGGGCAAGTAACATACCGATGACAAAGGGAACAACGTATGTTGTTATGCGGTCTGACCGATAAAGATCTTTGTAGAATATGTAGGAGCCAATATGAGCATCCAGGTTCCTCTATTGGTTATTGACCGGAGATGTGTCTCGGTCATGTCTACATAGTTCTCGAACCCGTAGGGTCCGCGCGCTTAACGTTACGATGACAGTTATATTATGAGTTTATATGTTTTGATGTACCGAAGGTTGTTCGGAGTCCCGGATGTGATCACGGACATGACGAGGAGTCTCGAAATGGTCGAGACATGAAGATTGATATATTGGAAGCCTATGTTTGGATATCGGAAGTATTCCGGGTAAAATCGGGATTTTACCGGAGTACCGAGAGGTTACCGAAACCCCCCGGGAATCAAATGGGCCTTAGTGGGCCTAGGTGGAAGAGAGGAGAGGAGGCAAGGGCTGGCCGCGCGCCCCTCCCCCCTAGTCCGAATAGGACAAGGAGAGGGGGGCGGCGCCCCCCCCCCCCTTCCTTCCTTCTCCTCCACTCCTTCCCCCTCAAGTCCTAATCCAACTAGGAAAGGGGGGAGTCCTACTCCCAGTGGGAGTAGGTCTCCTCCTGGCGCGCCCTCTCCCTTGGCCGGCCACACCCCCCTTGCTCCTTTATATATGGGGGCAGGGGGTACCCTAGAGACACAAGTTGATCTGTTGATCTCTCCCAGCCGTGTGCGGTGCCCCCCTCCACCATATTCCACCTCGGTCATATCGTAGCGGTGCTTAGGTGAAGCCCTGCGTTGGTAGCATCATCATCACCGTCATCACGCCGTCGTGCTGACGGAACTCTCCCGTGAAGCTCTGCTGGATCAGAGTTCGCGGGACGTCATCAAGCTGAACGTGTGCTGAACTCGGAGGTGCCGTGCGTTCGATACTTGGATCGGTCGGATCGTGAAGACGTACGACTACATCAACCGAGTTGTGCTAGCGCTTTCGCTTTCGGTCTACGAGGGTACGTGTACAACACTCTCCCCTCTCGTTGCTATGCATCACCATGATCTTGCGTGTGCGTAGGATTTTTTTTTGAAATTACTACGTTCCCCAACACTTCTGTGTTGGGCGCCGTCGGCACAGCGTCGGTGCTGCCGGGCGTCGTGGAGTCATCATCACTCGGGCTTGGCGGTGGCGGCGGCGTGGGCACGGGAGTTGGCGGCGCCGTCATCGGCAGCTGGTTCAGGATGGGGCCGCGCTCCGCCATGTACCACGCCTTGAGCTTCTCGTCGTTGCTCTGGAGCATGTCCGCCCCGTCCATCAGAAAAACTAGGTCGGTGTTCCTCTTCTTCGAGGCGACGTTGGTCCGGAGTAGGTCGAGCTTGACGGCATTGTTCGTCATCACCGCCGTCCACCGCGCCTCGGTCTTCTCTTCACGCAGGGCGGCCCGGGCCTGTGCATCGGTGAGGCAGTGCTCAATGGACTCATGCACTCGCGCGGTTGCCGCGTCGGTGTGTTTCCCCTTCTTGGCCCCTTTGTTGCCGTCTAGCCGCCCTTCTGATGCTCCCGGCGTCGGTGCGTCCGGCTTGTAGGTCTCCTTGGCCTTGTCGAGGATGCGCCGGGCTTCCGCCCACTTCTCGCACTTGTCGATCCGCTTGTAGACGTGGAGGTACTTGAACTCTTCATCGTTGTTGCCCTGGCGATACATGGCGAACATGCGCAGCAGCTGCGCTGAGGAACAAACAGTTGGCAGGGCACACGGCGAAGAGAAGCGGGAGACCAACGTGCCATACCTGATCCTCAACGTTAGCGCCGCTCTCCGGGCGAGCCGCTATCTCCACGACGATCCCATGACATTTGTTGCACGCCGCCTGGATGAGCCCCCAATGGTTCGCCATTGCCTTTGACCCGCGCTACAGTAGACGCCTTTAAAGTAGGAGTCGACGAGCTTGCTCGTCAAACTCGGCCTTGGTGCGCTCCCAGTACGTCTCGATGCTCTGGTTCGTGCCGGTGGTCGGGTCGAAGCAGACGAATTTCCACGCTTCGGCGAGACATTCCTGTTCCTTGGACGCCCACTTGATGCGCAGCTCGCCGGTCCTGGCCGCCCCCTTCTTCTTCTTGCGCCTCCTCGCCTGAACAGTCGCCGGCTCCTCCTCCTCCTCGTTCTCCTCCTCCTGCTCCTTCGGCTCCTCCTCGCCATACTCAAGCTCGCCATCCATGCCGCCACTGAGGTCCACCGTGTCATCCTGGGTAGCGAACCCGGGGGACGCGGCGGCCGCGGCCGAGCCTTCCGCGATGATGTCGTCCATGTCGGTGTCGGTCTCGTTGGTGTCGCCGAGGTGCGACGTGGAAGCTTGTGAGAAGGGTAGCGCACCACGGCGGAGAGGGGGCATCAGGGAGGACGCATAAGACGGCGGCGAGTAGTTGTACAGATGGTACTGCACGCCGGGCCGGGTGTCCATGGGGAAGATGACGTTGGGGTTGAACCCACCATGCGTGTCCCCGTCGGAGTAGGCTGGCGACGGCGTGCATCCCCATGGGTGCGGCGACGACGAGAAGACGGTCGAAGAGCCGACGCTTTGCTGGCTCCAAGGCGCATACTAGGCGTGGCTCTCGGGTGGATTCATCATCCCCACGCAAGCCGCCTCGGCCTCGGCTTGATCCACCGCGGCCGCAGCCACACGCACCGTGTTGTCCCGGGCCTTCTTGGCGATGGCCCTATTCCGCCGGTCGGTGGTGACAGGCTCCCGGCGCTGAACTTCCACCCTCCAGTCGGTGTTTGACATTCCCGGTGGCTTGGACGGCGGCTGATACGTCTCCAACGTATCTATAATTTTTGATTGCTCCATGCTATATTATCTACTGTTTTGGACATTATTGGGCTTTATTGTCCACTTTTATATTATTTTTGGGACTAACCTATTAACCGGAGGCCCAGCCCAGAATTGCTGCTTTTTGCCTGTTTTAGGGTTTCGAAGAAAAGGAATATCAAGCGGAGTCCAAATGGAATGAAACCTTTGGGAACGTGATTTTCTCAACGAATAAGACCAGAGAGACTTGGACCCTACATCAAGAAAAGAAACATGATGCCACGAGGTAGGGGGACACGCCCACCCCCACCAGGCGTGCCCTCCACCCTCGTGGGCCCCCTGTTGCTCCACCGACGTACTCCTTCCTCCTATATATATCCACGTACCCCCAAACGATCAGAGACGGAGCCAAAACCCTAATCCCACCGCCACAACTTTTTGTATCCACGAGATCCCATCTTGGGGCCTGTTCCGGAGCTCCGTCGGAGGGGGCATCGATCATGGAGGACTTCTACATCAACACCATAGCCTCTCCGATGAAGTGTGAGTAGTTTACCTCAGACCTACGGGTCCATAGTTAGTAGCTAGATGGCTTCTTCTCTCTTTTTAGATCTCAATACAACGTTCTCCCCCTCTCTTGTGGAGAACTATTCGATGTAATCTTCTTTCTGCGGTGTGTTTGTTGAGACCGATGAATCATGGGTTTATGATCAAGTCTATCTATGAATAATATTTGAATCTTCTCTGAATTCTTTTATGTATGAATGGTTATCTTTGCAAGTCTCTTCGAATTATTAGTTTGGTTTGGCCTACTAGATTGATCTTTCTTGCAATGGGAGAAGTGCTTAGCTTTGGGTTCAATCTTGCGGTGTCCTTTCCCGGTGACAGTAAGGGCAGCAAGGCACGTATTGTATTGTTGCCATCGAGGATAACAAGATGGGGTTTTCTTCATATTGCATGAGTCTATCCCTCTACATCATGTCATCTTGCTTAAGGTGTTACTCTGTTTTTAACTTAATACTTTGGATGCATGCTGGATAGCGGTCGATAGGTGGAGTAATAGTAGTAGATGCAGGCAGGAGTCGGTCTATTTGTCTCGGACGTGATGCCTATATACATGATCATACCTAGATATTCTCATAAATATGCTCAATTCTGTCAATTGCTCAACAGTTATTTGTTCACCCACCGTAGAATACTTATGCTCTCGAGAGAAGCCACTAGTGAAACCTATGGCCCCGGGTCTATCTTTCTCATATTGATCTCCTATTACTTAGTTATTACCTTTGCTATTTACTTTGCCTTTATTTTACTTTGCATCTTTATCATAAAAATACCAAAAATATTATCTTATCATATCTATCAGATCTCACTCTCGTAAGTGGCCTTATAGGGATTAACAACCCCTATTTGCGTTGGTTGCGAGGATTTATCTGTTTTGTGCAGGTCCGAGGGACTCGCGTGTAGCCTCCTACTGGATTGATACCTTGGTTCTCAAAAACTGAGGGAAATACTTACGCTACTTTGCTGCATCATCCCTTCCTGTTCGGGGAAAACCAACGCAGTGCTCAAGAGGTAGCAAGAAGGATTTTTTGCGCCGTTACCGGGGAGGTCTACGCAAAAGTCAACATACCAAGTACCCATCACATACCCTTATCTCCCGCATTACATTAGTTGCCATTTGCCTCTCATTTTCCTCTCCCCCACTTCACCCTTGCCGTTTTATTCGCCCTCTCTCTCTCTATCCTCCCTCTCTTTCTCTATTTGCCTCTTTTTGCTCGCTTGCTTTTTGTTTGCTTGTGTGTTAGTTTGCTTGCTTGTCACGATGGCTCAAGATAATACTAAATTGTGTGACTTCACCAATACCAACAATAATGATTTTATTAGCACTGGAATTGCTCCTCTTACCTATGCTTAATCTTGTGAAATTAATACTGCTTTGCTGAATCTGGTCATGAAAGATCCGTTTTCCGTCCTTCCTAGTGAAGATGCTGCTACCCATCTAAATAGCTTCATTGATTTGTGTGAAATGCAAAAGAAGAAAGATGTGGATAATGATATTGTTAAATTGAAGTTATTTCCTTTTTCGCTTAGAGATCGTGCTAAAGCTTGGTTTTCGTCTTTGCCTAAAAATAGTATTGATTCATGGAACAAGTGCAAAGATGCTTTTATCTCTAAGTATTTTCCTCCCGCTAAGATCATCTCTCTTAGAAACAATATTATGAATTTTAAGCAACTTCATCATGAACAAGTTGCACAATCTTGGGAGAGAATGAAATTAATAATACATAATTGCCCTACTCATGGTTTAAATTTGTGGATGATTGTTCAAAATTTTTATGCCGGATTGAATTTTGCTTCTAGAAATCTTTTAGATTCGGCCACAGGAGGCACTTTTATGGAAATCACTTTAGGATAATCTACTAAACTCCTAGATAATATTATGGTTAATTATTCTCAATGGCATACTGAAAGATCTACTAATAAAAAGGTGCATGCGATAGAAGAAATTAATGTTTTGAGTGGAAAGATGGATGAACTTATGAAATTATTTGCTAATAAGAGTGTTTCTTCTGATCCTAATGATATGCCCTTGTCTACTTTGATTGAGAATAATAATGAATCTATGGATGTGAATTTTGTTGGTAGGAACAATTTTGGTAACAACGCATATACATGAAATTTCAACTCTAGGCCTTATCCTAGTAATCCCTCTAATAATTCTAGTAATTCCTACAACAATTCCTATGGAAATTATAATAAGATGCCCTCTGATTTTGAATCTAATATTAAAGAATTTATTACTTCGCAAAATAATTTTAATGCTATGATTGAAGAAAAATTGCTTAAGCTTGATGATTTGGCTAGGAACGCTGATAGAATTGCTCTTGATGTTGATTCTTTGAAACTTAGATCTATTCCACCTAAGCATGATATCAATGAGTCTCTCAAAGCCATGAGAATTTCCATTGATGAGTGCAAAGAAAGAACCGCTAGGATGCGTGCTAAGAAACATGCCTTTATAAGAGCGTGTTCTTCTAGTTCCTATGAAAATAAAGATGAAGATCTAAAAGTTATTGATGTGTCCCCTATTAAACCTTTGTTTTTCAATATGAATCTTGATAATGATGGGACTGAATATGATCCACCTTTACCTAGAAGGTGTTCCAAAAATTCGGAATTTTTTGATCTGGATGCTAAAATTGATAAAAGTGGGATTGAAGAAATTAAAACCCTAGATGTTGCTAAACCCACTATTATGGATTTCAAGGAATTTAACTATGAAAATTTCTCTTTGATTGATTGTATTTCCTTGTTGCAATCCGTGCTAAATTCTCCTCACGCTTATAGTCAAAATAAAGCATTTACTAAACATATTGTTGATGCCTTGATGCAATCTTATGAAGAAAAACTTGAATTGGAAGTTTCTATCCCTAGAAAACTTTATGATGAGTGGGAACCAACTATTAAAATTAAAATTAAAGATCATGAATGCTATGCTTTATGTGATTTGGGTGCTAGTGTTTCCACGATTCCAAAGACTTTGTGTGATTTGTTAGGTTTCCGTGATTTTGATGATTGCTCTCTAAACTTGCACCTTGCGGATTCCACTATTAAGAAACCTATGGGAAGAATTAATGATGATCTTATTGTTGCAAATAGGAATTATGTTCCTGTATATTTTATTGTTCTTGACATAGATTGCAATCCTTCATGTCCTATTATTCTTGGTAGACCTTTCCTTAGAACGATTGGTGCAATTATTGATATGAACGACGGAAATATTAGATTCCAATTTCCATTAAGGAAAGGCATGGAACACTTTCCTAGAAATAAAATTAAATTACCTTATGAATCTATTATGAGAGACGCTAATGGATTGCCTATCAAAGATGGCAATACCTAGATCTATTCTTGCTTGTTATGCCTAGCTAGGGGCGTTAAACGATAGCGCTTGTTGGGAGGAAACCCAATTTTATTTTTATTCCTTGCTATTTTCTTCTGTTTAGTAATAAATAATTTATCTAGCCTCTGTTTTGGTTGTGTTTTTTGTGTTTAATTAGTGTTTGTGCCAAGTAGAACCGTTGGGAAGACTTGGGGAAAGTCTTGTTGAACTTGCTGTAAAAAACAGAAACTTTAGTGCTCACGAGAACTGCTGTAATTTTTATTTGGAAAGTGCTATTTAGTTAATTATTTTTGAAGATGATTAATAGATAAATTCATCACGTCCAGAAATTTATTTTAGAATTTTTGGGGTTCCAGATCTTGCGCTAGCTACAGATTACTACAGACTATTCTGTTTTTGACAGATTCTGTTTTTCGTGTGTTGTTTGCTTATTTTGATGAATCTATGGCTAGTAAAATAGTTTATAAACTATAGAGAAGTTGGAATACAGTAGGTATAACACCAATATAAATAAATAATGAGTTCATTACAGTACCTTTAAGTGGTCTTTTATTTTCTTTCATTAATGGAGCTCTTGAGATTTTCTACTTTAAGTTTTGTGTTGTGAAGTTTTCAAGTTTTGGGTTAAGATTTGATGGATTATGAAACAAGGAGTGGCAAGAGCCTAAGCTTGGGGATGCCCATGGCACCCCCAAGATAAACTAAGGACACCTAAAATCCAAAGTTGGGGGTGCCCCGGAAGGCATCCCCTCTTTCTTCTACTTCTATCGGTAACTTTACTTGGAGCTATATTTTTATTCGCCACATGATATGTGTTTTGCTTGGAGCGTCTTGTATTATTTGAGTCTTTGCTTGTTAGTTTACCACAATCATCCTTGCTGTACACACCTTTTGAGAGATCCATACATGATTTAGAATTTGTTAGAATACTCTATGTGCTTCGCTTATATCTTTTGAGTTATATAATTTTGCTCTAGTACTTCACTTATATCTTTTAGAGCACGGTGGTGGATTTGTTTTATAGAAACTATTGATCTCTCATGCTTCACTTAGATTATTTTGAGAGTCTTTAGAGCATGGTAATTTGCTCAAAATCCTAATATGCTTGGTATACAAGATTAATAATAAAAATTTCTTATGAGTGTGTTGAATACTATGATAATTTTGATATTGGATAATTGTTTTGAGATATGGAGATGGTGATATTAAAGTCATGCTAGTTGAGTAGTTGTGAATTTGAGAAATACTTGTGTTGAAGTTTGTGATTCTCGTAGCATTCACGTATGGTGAACCGTTATGTGATGAAGTCGGAGCATGATTTATTTTTTGATTGCCTTCCTTATGAGTGGCGGTCGGGGACGAGCGATAGTCTTTTCCTACCAATCTATCCCCCTAGGAGCATGCGCATAATACTTTTCTTTGATAACTTGTAGATTTTTGCAATAAGTATATGAGTTTTTATGACTAATGTTGAGCCCATGGATTATACGCACTCTTACCCTTCCACCTTTGCTAGCCTCTCTAATACCGCACACCTTTCGCCGGTATCATACACCCACCATATACCTTCCTCAAAACAGCCACCATACCTACCTATTATGGCATTTCCATAGCCATTCCGAGATATATTGTCATGCAACTTTCCACCATTCCGTTTATTATGACACACTCCATCATTGTCATATTGCTTAGCATGATCATGTAGTTGACATCGTATTTGTGGCAAAGCCACCATTCATAATTCTTTCATACATGTCACTCATGTATCATTGCATATCCCGGTACACCGCCGGAGGCATTCATATAGAGTCATATTTTCTTCTAAGTATCGAGTTGTAATTGTTGAGTTGTAATAAAAATAAAAGTGTGATGATCATCATTATTAGAGCATTGTCCCAGTGAGGAAAGGATGATGGAGACTATGATTCCCCCACAAGTCGGGATGAGACTCCGGACGAAAAAAAGAAAAGAGGCCATATAAAAAAAGAGAAAAGGCCCAAATAAAAAGAAAGAAAGAAAAAGAAAAAAACGAGAGAAAAAGAGAGAAGGGACAATGTTACTATCCTTTTACCACACTTGTGCTTCAAAGTAGCACCATGATCTTCATAGTAGAGAGTATCTCATGTTATCACTTTCATATACTAGTGGGAATTTTTCATTATAGAACTTGGCTTGTATATTCCAATGATGGGCTTCCTCAAAATGCCCTAGGTCTTCATGAGCAAGCAAGTTGGACGCACACCCACTTAGTTTCTTTTTGAGCTTTCATACACTTATAGCTCTAGTGCATCCGTTGCATGGCAATCCCTACTCACTCACATGGATATCTATTGATGGGCATCTTCATAGCCCGTTGATACGTCTAGTTGATGTGAGACTATCTTCTCCCTTTTTGTCTTCTCCACAACCACCACTCTATTCCACCTATAGTGCCATATCCATGGCTCACACTCATGTATTGCGTGAAAATTGAAAAAGTTTTGAGAATGTCAAGAGTATGAAACAACTGCTTGGCTTGTCATCGGGGTTGTGCAAGATTTAAATATTTTGTGTGGTGAAGATAGAGCAGAGCCAGACTATATGATTTTGTAGGGATAACTTTCTTAAGCCATGCTATTTTGAGAAGACATAATTGCTTTGTTAGTATGCTTGAAGTATTATTATTTTTATGTCAATATGAACTTTTGTCTTGAATCTTTCGGATCTGAATATTCATACCACAATTAAGAATAATTACAATAAAATTATGCCAAGTAGCACTCCGCATCAAAAATTCTGTTTTTATCATTTACCTACTCGAGGACGAGCAGGAATTAAGCTTGGGGATGCTTGATACGTCTCCAACGTATCTATAATTTTTGATTGCTCCATGCTATATTATCTACTATTTTGGACATTATTGGGCTTTATTATCCACTTTTATATTATTTTGGGACTAACCTATTAACCGGAGGCCCAGCCCAGAATTGCTGTCTTTTGCTTGTTTTAGGGTTTCGAAGAAAAGGAATATCAAACGAAGTCCAAATGGAATGAAACCTTCGGGAACATGATTTTCTCAACGAATAAGACCAGAGAGACTTGGACCCTACGTCAAGAAAAGAAACAGGAGGCCACGAGGTAGGGGGCGCACCCACCCCCACCAGGCGCACCCTCCACCCTCGTGGGCCCCCGGTTGCTCCACCGACGTACTCCTTCCTCCTATATATACCCACATAGCCCCAAACGATCAGAGACGGAGCCAAAACCCTAATTCCACCGCCGCAATTTTCTGTATCCACGAGATCCCAACTTGGGGCCTATTCCGGAGCTCCGCCGGAGGGGGCATCGATCACGGAGGGCTTCTACATCAACACCATAGCCTCTCCGATGAAGTGTGAGTAGTTTACCTCAGACATACCGGTCCATAGTTAGTAGCTAGATGGCTTCGTCCCTCTTTTTGGATCTCAATACAACGTTCTCCCCCTCTCTTGTGGAGAACTATTCGATGTAATCTTCTTTTTGCGGTGTGTTTGTTGAGATCAATGAATTGTGGGTTTATGATCAAGTCTATCTATGAATAATATTTGAATCTTCTATGAATTCTTTTATGTATGATTGGTTATCTTTGCAAGTCTCTTTGAATTATCAGCTTGGTTTGGCCTACTAGATTGATCTTTCTTGCAATGGGAGAAGTGCTCAGCTTTGGGTTCAATATTGCAGTGTCCTTTCCCGGTGACAGTAAGGGCAGCAAGGCATGTATTGTATTGCTGCCATCGAGGATAACAAGATGGGGTTTTCTTCATATTGCATGAGTCTATCCCTCTACATCAAGTCATCTTGCTTAAGGCATTACTCTGTTTTTAACTTAATACTCTAGATGCATGCTGGATAGCGGTCGATGAGTGGAGTAATAGTAGTAGATGCAAGCAGGAGTCGGTCTACTTGTCTCGGATGTGATGCCTATATACATGATCATACCTAGATATTCTCATAACTATGCTCAATTCTGTCAATTGCTCAACAATAATTTGTTCACCCACCGTAGAATACTTATGCTCTCGAGAGAAGCCACTAGTGAAACCTATGGCCCCGGGTCTATCTTTATCATATTGATCTCCTATTACTTAGGTATTTCCTTTGCTATTTACTTTGCCTTTATTTTACTTTGCATCTTTATCATAAAAATACCAAAAATATTATCTTATCATATCTATCAGATCTTACTCTCGTAAGTGGCCTTATAGGGATTGACAACCCCTATTTGCGTTGGTTGCGAGGATTTATTTGTTTTGTGCAGGTACGAGGGACTCGCGTGTAGCCTCCTACTGGATTGATACCTTGGTTCTCAAAAACTGAGGGAAATACTTACGCTACATTGCTGCATCATCCCTTCCTCTTTGGGGAAAACCAACGCAGTGTTCAAGAGGTAGTAGCGGCGCCCTCAGCTTCCTCTGCTTCGGCTGGGCAACGGTTGCGGTCGTAGTTGTCGCAGCGCGGGGGATCGTGTACTTCTTCGGCGGCATGGCGGCCAGCTGGAAGGCGAGCAGGAGGGAGATTGGCGAGAGAAATGGAGAGAATGAGGGATGTGTGTGGGGGGGAGCGGGAAAAACGGTGGGAAGAGGCTCTCGACTCGCCGATAGAGCGGTCCCACTCCACTTTTCGCTTGTGCCGGCGCCCCCAGGCACCCTCCAGCGCGCCGGGTTCGGCTCGGGTCCGCCGGCGCCAGTTTTAGCCCAAGCCGGTGAAAAACGGGCTACCGGGGGGCACGACTGGGCCGATTTTTTGACGCCGGCCCAGCAAAAACGTCTGGGGAGGGCCTATTGGGGGCGCGGCTGGAGATGCTCTAAGCTTGGTGCCTGGCAAGTCGATGTTGTGGTCTGACGTGAACCTGCCACACGGGTGGCTCAGATTGAGATAGTTCCTGATACGTCCATTTTGCATCATGCTTTTATATCGATATTTATTGCATTATGGTCTGTTATTTCACTTTATGCCACAATACTTATGGCTATTCTCTCTTATTTTACAAGGTTTACATATGGACGGAGAATGCCGGCAGCTGGAATTCTGGGCTGGAAAAGGAGCAAATATTAGAGACCTATTCTGCGCAACTCCAAAAGTCCTGAAACTCCACGGAACATCTTAAAATAAATAAAGAAAAATCCACGCCAAAGATGAAGGCCAGGGGGCCCACACCCTTCTCATGAGGGCGGGGGGCGCCCCCCCTAGGGTGCGCTCCCTACCTCGTGGGCCCCTCGTGGCTCTCCGATGTCCATCTTCTCCTATATGAAGACTTTCGATGAGAAAAAAATCAGAAGGAACATTTCGGGATGAGACTCCGCCGCCACGAGGCGGAACCTTGGCGGATCCAATCTAGAGCTCCGGCAGAGCTGTTCTGCCTGGGATACTTCCCTCCGGGAGGGGGAAATCATCACCATCATCATCACCAACGCTCCTCTCATCGGGAGAGGGCAATCTCCAGCAACATCTTCACCAGCACCATCTCATCTCCAAACCCTAGTTCATCTCTTGTATCCAATTCTTGTCTCAAAGTCCGGGATTGGTGCTAGTAGGTTGCTAGTAGTGTTGATTACTCCTTGTAGTTGATGCTAGTTGGTTTATTTGGTGGAAGATCATATGTTCAGATCCTATATGCATATTATTACCCCTCTGATTATGAACATGAATATGCTTTGTGAGTAATTACGTTTGTTCCTGAGGACAAGGGAGAAGTCTTACTATTAGTAGTCATGTGAATTTGGTATTCGTTTGATATTTTGATAAGATGTATGTTGCCTAGCCTCTAGTGGTGTTATGTGAACGTCGACTACATAACACTTCACCATTATTTGGGCCTAGAGGAAGGCATTGGGAAGTAATAAGTAGATGATGGGTTGCTAGAGTGACAGAAGCTTAAACCCTAGTTTATGCGTTGCTTCATAAGGGGCTGATTTGGATCCATATGTTTCATGCTATGGTTATGTTTACCTTAATACTTTTGTTGTAGTTGCGGATGCTTGCAATAGAGGTTATTCATAAGTGGGATGTTTATTCAAGTAAGAACAGCACCCAAGCACCGGTCCACCCACATATCAAATTATCAAAGTATCGAACGCGAATCATATGAACGTGATGAAAACTAGCTTGACGATATTCCCATGTGTCCTCGGGAGCGCTTTTCCTATTATAGAAGTTTGTTCTGGCTTGTCCTTTTCTACAAAAGGATTGGGCCACCTTGCTGCACTTTATTTACTTTTGTTACTTGTTGCTCGTTACAATTTATCTTATCACAAAACTATCTGTTACCACTTATTTTCAATACTTGCAGAGAATACCTTGCTGAAAACCGCTTATCATTTCCTTCTGCTCCTCGTTGGGTTCGACACTCTTACTTATCGAAAGGACTACAATAGACCCCCTATAATTGTGGGTCATCAAGACTGTTTTCTGGCACCGTTGCCGGGGAGTGTAGCGCCTTTGGTAGGTGGAATTTGGTAAGGAAAAATTTATATAGTGTGCTGAAATTTACTGTCACTTGTTACTATGGAAAGTAATTCTCTCAGGGGCTTGTTCGGGGTATCTTCACCCCGTCCAGTAGAGCAAAGAGTTGCTCCTCAACCTACTGAACCTATTGAAAATGAAACTCCTTTTGAATTTCCTTCGGGTATGATGGAAAAACTGGTAGCTAACCCTTTTACAGGAGATGGGACAAAGCATCCTGATGAGCACTTAATATATGTGGATGAAGTTTGTGGATTATTTAACTTGCAGGAATACCCGATGATGTTGCTAAGAAGAAGGTCTTCCCTTTATCTTTGAAGGGAGACGCATTGATATGGTATAGGCTATGTGATGATATGAGATCATGGGACTATAAAATATTGAAGCTGGAATTTCATCGAAAGTATTACCCTATGCATCTTGTTCATCGTGATCGCAATTATATACTCCCTCCATTCCTAAATATAGGGTGTATATTTTTTGGCACGAAAATTAAAGAACGCACGTATGGTGAAAATTTCACAAGTTTTGGGCGAGATTACACCTGACTAATTGACATGATAAAATAGAGGAGCTGGCATCATATAAGTAAATGTAATCAGATCCCTAAAAAACTTATCCAAACGAATGGTGCGACGCAATGCACCTTATATTTCGGATTTTTCCTCAAAAATCTATACACCTTATATCAAGGAACGGAGGGAGTATATAATTTCTGGCCTCACGAAGGAGAAAGCATCGCTCAAGCATGGGGGAGGCTTAAATAAATGTTATATTCATGTCCCAATCACGAGCTCCCGAGAGAAATAATTATGCAAAATTTATATGCTCAGCTCTCTGATAACAATCGCACCATGCTCGATACTTCTTGTGCTGGCTCTTTTATGATGAAGACTATTGAATTCAGATGGAATTTATTGGATAGAATTAAAGGCAACTCTGAAGATTGGGACCTCGACGAAGGTAAGGAGTCAGGTATGACACCTAAGTTTGATTGTGTTAAATATTTTATGGATACCGATATTTTCCGTAAGTTCAGCACTAAATATGGACTTGACTCTGAGATAGTAGCTTCTTTCTGTGAATCTTTTGCTACTTATGTTGATCTCCCTAAGGAGAAGTGGTTTAAATATCATCCTCCCATAGAAGTAAAAGTAGTTGCACCTATCAAAGCTGAAGAAAAGACTGTCCCTTATAATGATCCTATTGTTCCTACTTCTTATATTGAGAAACCACCTTTCCCTGTTAGAATAAAGGATCATGCTAAAGCTTCAACTGTTGTTCGTAAAAGCCATAGTAGAACTTATACACCTCCTGAGCAAGTTAAAGTAGAACCTAATATTGCTATTGTTAAAGATCTCTTGTCTGATAATATTGATGGGCATGTTATTCAGTTCGAAGGTGAAACTGCTAGAATTGCTAAACTTTGTGCTAAAGATAAACATAGACCTGTGGTAGGCGTGCCTGTTATTTCTGTTAAAATAGGAGATCATTGTTATCATGGCTTATGTGATATGGGTGAAAGTGCTAGTGTTATACCGCATACTTTATACGAAGAAATTAAGAATGAAATAGCACCTGCTGAGTTAGAAGGTATTGATGTCACAATTAAACTTACCAATAGAGATACTATTTCACCAATTGGAATCGTTAGAGATGTTGAAGTCTTGTGTGGGAAAACTAAATATCCTGCTGATTTTCTTATTCTTACTTCTCCGCAAGATAGCTTTTGTCCCATTATATTTGGTAGACCCTTCTTGAACACTGTTAATGCTAGGATAGATTGCGAAAAGAATGTTGTTACTACTAGCTTGGATGATATGGTTCATGAGTTTAATTTCTCTAAATTCAGTAAACAACATCGTGAGGAAGAATTACCTAGTAAGGATGAAATTATTGGTCTTGCTTCTATTGCCGTACCTCCTAGTGATCCTTTAGAACACTATTTGCTAGACCATGAAAATGATATGTTCATGAATGAAAGAAGGGAAATAGATGAAGTATTCTTTAAACAGGAACCTATTCTGCAACATACTTTGCCTGTTGAAATTTTAGGGGATCCTCCTCCACCCAAGGGTGATCCCGTGTTTGAGCTTAAACCTTTGCCTGATAATCTTAAATATGCTTATCTTGATGAAAAGAAGATATATCCTGTTATTATTAGTGCTAACCTTTCAGAGAACCAGTTCGTGATCCTCAACGACGTCTGAATCCTAAAATGAAAGAAGTGGTAAGAAAAGAAATACTAAAGCTTCTGGAGGCAGGTATAATCTATCCCGTTGCTGATAGTGTGTGGGTAAGTCCTGTCCATTATGTCCCTAAGAAGGGAGGTATTATTGTTGTTCCTAATGATAAAGATGAATTGATTCCACAAAGAATTATCACAGGTTATAGGATGGTAATTGATTTCCGCAAATTAAATAAAGCTACTAAGAAAGATCATTACCCCTTACCTTTTATTGATCAAATGCTAGAAAGATTATGCAAACATACACACTATTGCTTTCTAGATGGTTATTCTGGTTTCTCTCAAATACCTGTGCCGGCTAGAGATCAATCAAAGACTACTTTACATGCCCTTTTGGTACTTTTGCTTATAGACGTATGCCTTTTGGTTTATGTAATGCACCTGCTACCTTTCAAAGATGCATGATGGCTATATTCTCTGACTTTTGTGAAAAGATTTGTGAGGTTTTCATGGACGACTTTTCCGTCTATGGTTCCTCTTTTGATGATTGCCTGAGAAATCTTGATCGAGTTTTGCAGAGATGTGAAGAAACTAATCTTGTCTTGAATTGGGAAAAGTGTCTCTTTATGGTTAATGAAGGTATTGTCTTGGGGCATAAAGTTTCTGAAAGAGGTATTGAAGTTGATAAAGCCAAGGTTGATGCTATTGAAAAGATGCCATGTCACAAGGACATCAAAGGTATAAGAAGTTTCCTTGGTCACGCCGGATTTTACAGGAGGTTCATTAAGGACTTCTCAAAAATTTCTCGGCCTCTGACTAATTTATTGCAAAAAGATATACCATTTGTCTTTGATGATGATTGTGTAGAAGCATTTGAAATACTTAAGAAAGCATTAGTCATTGCACCTATTGTTCAGCCACCTGATTGGAACCTACCCTTTGAAATTATGTGTGATGCTAGTGATTATGCTATCGGTGTTGTTCTAGGGCAAAGAGTTGATAAGAAATTAAATGTTATTCGTTATGCCAGTAAGGTTCTAGACAATGCTTAAAGAAATTATGCTACTACTGAAAAAGAGCTTTTAGCAGTGGTATTTGCTTGTGATAAGTTCAGATCTTATATTGTTGATTCTAAAGTAACTATTCAAACTGATCATGCTGCTATTAAATATCTTATGGAACAGAAAGATGCTAAACCTAGACTTATTAGATGGGTTTTCTTGCTACAAGAATTTGATTTGCATATTGTTGATAGAAAGGGAGATGAGAACCCCGTTCCAGACAACTTGTCTAGGTTAGAAAATATTCTTGATGACCCACTACCTATTAATGATAGCAATCCTCATGAACAATTAAATGTTATAAGTACTTCTGGTAGTACTCCATGGTATGCTGATTATGCTAATTATATTGTTGCTAAGTTTATACCACCTAGCTTCACATACCAACAAAAGAAAAAGTTCTTCTATGATTTGAGACATTACTTTTGGGATGACCCACATCTTTATAAAGAAGGAGTAGATGGTGTTATTAGACGTTGTGTACCTGAGCATGAACAGGAATAGATCCTATGCAAGTTTCATTCCGAGTCTTATGGAGGACACCACGCTGGAGATAGAACTGCACATAAGGTATTGCAATCTGGTTTTTATTGGCCTACTCTCTTCAAGGATGCCCGTAAGTTTGTCTTGTCTTGTGATGAATGTCAAAGAATTGGTAATATTAATAGAAGTCAAGAAATGCCTATGAATTATTCTCTTGTTATTGAACCGTTTGATGTTTGGAGCTTTGATTATATGGGACCTTTTCCTGCCTCTAATGGATACACACATATTTTAGTTGCTGTTGATTACGTTACTAAGTGGGTAGAAGCTATTCCAACTAGTAGTGCTGATCATAACACTTCTATTAAAATGCTTAAGGAAGTTATTTTCCTGGGGCTTGGAGTCCCTAGATATTTAATGACTGATGGTGGTTCACACTTTATTCATGGTGCTTTCCGTAAAATGCTTGCTAAATATGATGTTAATCATAGAATTGCATCTCCTTATCACCCACAGTCTAGTGGTAAAGTAGAGTTGAGCAATAGAGAGCTCAAATTAATTTTGCAAAAGACTGTTAATAGGTCTAGAAAGAATTGGTCCAAAAAACTGGATGATGCATTATGGGCTTATAGAACTGCATATAAAAATCCTATGGGTATGTCTCCGTATAAAATGGTCTATGGAAAAGCATGTCACTTACCTCTCGAACTAGAACATAAGGCATATTGGGCTATTAAAGAGCTTAATTATGATTCTAAACTTGCCGGTGAGAAGAGGTTATTTGATATTAGCTCACTTGATGAATGGAGAACCCAAGCTTATGAAAATGCCAAGTTGTTTAAAGAAAAAATTAAAAGAGGGCATGACAAAAGGATACAAAAGCGTGAGTTTAATGTAGGTGATTATGTATTGCTATACAACTCTCGGTTAAGATTCTTTGCAGGCAAACTCCTCTCTAAATGGGAAGGCCCCTATGTTATCGAAGAGGTCTATCATTCCGGTGCCATAAAAATCAACAACTTCGAGGGCACAAATCCGAAGGTGGTAAACGGTCAAAGAATTAAACATTATATCTCAGGTAATCCCGTAAATGTTGAAACCAATATTATTAAAACCGTAACCCCGGAGGAATACATAAGGGACACTTTCCGGAACGTTTCAGACTCCAAAAAGGAATAGGTATGTGGTACGGTAAGTAAACCGACTCCGAAACAATTTTTAAGGCAATATTTCTCCGTTTTGTAATATTTAGAAAAATAGAAAAATAAGTAGCAGTCCGAGAAGGACACGAGGGCCCCACGAGGGTGGTGTGCGCGCCCCCTACCTCGTGAGCACCTCGTGTGCCTTCTGGACTCCGTTTTATTGCACGTTACGTATTTTGCTCGGTAAAAATTAATTATATATTCTCCCGAACGTTTTGACTCCCGTATCACGCAACTATTCTTCTTGTTTCGAGCTGTTTTTCTGACAGATCTAGATTATCATGACGTCCCCAAGTGCTTCCAAGGACAAGTTCTTCGAGAAGGTCATCAACCCTTACCTTGCGAAGGTGTTGCGACACCCTCAAACCATTGAGATGCGTGATGGGTTGTTGCACATCCGCGATGTTGAGGGACCAAAGGGAACCGGAAGCGTGGAGACGAGGCTCGAAGCAATGGAGCAACAAGTTTTCAAGTGCCAGGGGATGGTGGAGCGTGGAATCAACGCTAGCCACACGATGCTTGCGGAGTTCACTAACAACTACAAGCCGAATGCCAAGAACACCGAGGAGGCCATCTTCAAGCTATATGAGAAGATCGAGCACCTCCAAGCCCAAATCTATGACCTGCAAAACCAAAACTGTGAGTATGAATATAGATTCAAAAGAATGAGTTTGGCTGCAGATTCGAGGATTCCGGAGACTCGATCATCCTTCTATGATGGTGAACCTATGCCTTGGAAGATGGATGACAAGCCCGTATCATCAACAACACCTCCACCTTCTTCACCAACAAAGAAGGAGATATAATCACATGGGTATGGGCACTCCCCTTGGCAACTGCCAAGCTTGGGGGAGGTGCCCCGGTATTGTATCACCATCACAACTCCTATCTTTATCGTTTTTCTTAGTTCGATCCTATTAGTAGTATCTTGATCTAGTAGAATAAAGTTTATGGCATGATCTAGTTTTGAGTTTTGCTTTATGATCTCTCTTTGTAATCGAGTCCGTCAGTTATATATAATAAAGATTAGTGTTGAGTCAAGGGCTTGATTATTTTGCCATGATCTTGGGTGAATAAAAGAAAAGAGAAAAAGAATAAAAAGAAACAAAGAGTTCATATTGATCTTATTGAGAGTAATGACTTCACATAGAAAGAGTATGATGATTAAAAGTTGTTGGAAGTTGGCAGACATAGCTTTGGTCATTGTTGCAATTAATAGGAAGTAATAAGGAAAGAGAGGTTTTCACATATAGATATATTATCATTGACATCTTTTATGATTGGGAGCACTCATTAAAATATGACGTCCTAAAGAGTTGATGTTGGACAAGGAAGACAACGTAATGAGTTATGTCTTTCTTATATCTGAGATAAAGTATGTTGTCATGGATCCTCTAACTTGTTGAGCTTGCCTTTTCCCCTCATGCTAGCCAAATTCTCAGCACCAAGTAGAAATACTACTTGTGCTTCCAAATACCCTTAAACCAGTTTTGCCATGAGAGTCCACCATATCTACCTATGGATTGAGTAAGATCCTTCAAGTAAGTTGTCATCGGTGCAAAGCAATAAAAATTGCTCTAAACATGTATGATTGATTGGCGTGGGAGAAATAAGCTTTATACGATCTTGTGATGTGGAAGTAATAAAAGCGACGGACTGCATAATAAAGGTTCATATCACAAGGGGCAATATAAAGTGACGTTCTTTCGCATTGAGATTTTATGCATCCAACCATAAAAGCGCATGGCGACCTTTGCTTCCCTCTGCGAAGGGCCTATCCTTTATTATTATCTTCTACCTTATGCAAGAGTCATGGTGATCTTCACCTTTTCTTTTTCATTTTATCCTTTGGCAAGCTCAGCATGTTGGAAAGAACATGATATATATATATATATAATTAATTGGATGTAGGGGAGCATGAACCATTATTGTTGACATTACCCTTGAGGTAAAATGTTGTGGGGCAAAACTATAAGCCCCTATCTTTCTCTGTGTCCGATTAAGACTCCGTAACCACAAGTATTGCGTGAGTGTTAGCAATTATGGAGGACTAAATGATAGTTGAGTATGTGGACTTGCTTTTTAGCTCTGACATAGACTCTTTCCGATGTTATGATAAATTGCAATTGCTTCAATGACTGAGATTATAGTTTGTCAGAGCCCAATAAGGTTTATGATTTATACTTTTGCATTGTGAATAGATCATCACTTGAACATAAGTAATCATATGACAAAATCTATTTATGTTGCTGCTATGAGAATAATCATGATGCCTTCATGTCCGTATTTTATTTTTATCGACGCCTCTACCTCTAAACATGAGGACATATTTATTGTTATCGGATTTTCACTTGAGGACAAGCGAGGTCTAAGCTTGGGGGAGTTGATACGTCCATTTTGCATCATGCTTTTATATCGATATTTATTGCATTATGGGCTGTTATTTCACTTTATGCCATAATACTTATGGCTATTCTCTCTTATTTTACAAGGTTTACATAAGGAGAGACCTATTCTGCGCAACTCCAAAAGTCCTGAAACTCCACGAAACATCTTAAAATAAATAAAGAAAAATCCACGCCAAAGATGAAGGCCAGGGGGCCCACACCCTTCTCACGAGGGTGGGGGGCGCCCCCCCTAGGGCGCGCCCCCTACCTCGTGGGCCCCCTGGTGGCTCTCCGACATCCATCTTCTCCTATATGAAGTCTTTCGATGAGAAAAAAATCAGAAGGAACTTTTCGGGACGAGACTCCGCCGCCACGAGGCGGAACCTTGGCGGATCCAATCTAGAGCTCCGGCAGAGCTGTTCTGCCGGGGATACTTCCCTCCGGGAGGGGGAAATCATCACCATCGTCATCACCAACGCTCCTCTCATCGGGAGAGGGAAATCTCCATCAACATCTTCACCAGCACCATCTCATCTCCAAACCCTAGTTCATCTCTTGTATCCAATTCTTGTCGCAAAGTCCGGGATTGGTGCTAGTAGGTTGATAGTAGTGTTGATTACTCCTTGTAGTTGATGCTAGTTGGTTTATTTGGTGGAAGATCATATGTTCAGATCCTATATGCATATTATTACCCCTCTGATTATGAACATGAATATGCTTTGTGAGTAATTACGTTTGTTCCTGAGGACAAGGGAGAAGTCATGCTATTAGTAGTCATGTGAATTTGGTATTTGTTTGATATTTTGATAAGATGTATGTTGTCTAGCCTCTAGTGGTGTTATGTGAACGTCGACTACATAACACTTCACCATTATTTGGGTCTAGAGGAAGGCATTGGAAAGTAATAAGTAGATGATGGGTTGCTAGAGTGACAGAAGTTTAAACCCTAGTTTATGCATTGCTTCATAAGGGGCTGATTTGGATCCATATGTTTCATGCTATGGTTAGGTTTACCTTAATACTTTTATTGTAGTTGCGGATGCTTGCAATAGAGGTTAATCATAAGTGGGATGTTTGTTCAAGTAAGAACAACACCCAAGCAGCGGTCCACCCACATATCAAAGTATCAAAGTATCGAACGCGTATCATATGAACGTGATGAAAACTAGCTTGACGATATTCCCATGTGTCCTTGGGAGCGCTTTTCCTATTATAAGAGTTTGTTTCGACTTGTCCTTTGCTACAAAAGGATTGGGCCACCTTTCTGCACTTTATTTACTTTTGTTACTTGTTGCTCGTTACAATTTATCTTATCACAAAACTATTTGTTATCACTTATTTTCAGTACTTGCAGAGAATACCTTGCTGAAAACCGCTTATCATTTCCTTCTGCTCCTCGTTGGGTTCGACACTCTTACTTATCGAAAGGACTACGATAGACCCCCTATACTTGTGGGTCATCAGTTCCTACTATTCAACTATTGTTGTTCTGGACAATCAATAGAATTTACAAAATGGTCCATTAGTTGTGTTTGCTCCATTTTTTTCATATGTAAATTCTTTTTACTATGAATAGGTAACACAAAACCTCAACTTTAGGGGAGTTCACAACTTCAAAATTAGTTGGTAACAGAAAACACAAACAAACCAATTTTATCTTACAAAAACTATCCAAATTTTGAATGGTTCGGCTAAATTGGCCGAAGATTCCCTAGATTGATCATTTCAGAATTCAGATGCTCAGAATAGCTGTAATTCACTTAGCTTTTTAACTTTGAATTTTTGAAGGAAAATTACGAAAAACTTTCCAAATTTGAAATGACTGGGCTAAATTTGTTGCGAATTTCCCAAATTGATCATTTAAGATTCAACCCACATGTCATAATTCTCCTTAACTGACTAATCAGAACAAATTTGTGTCCTTTGTTACCGAGTAGTTCCGGAGTTGTGGTTTTGTGTTACCCCAGCCCCAAATATTTGTGCAATTTCCTCAAAGGGAATATATTTTTGCTAAATTTTCATTGGTGCAAATTTTTGAAACATGGGTCTAGGTGCACCTGTCTGGGCAGAAAGAAAAGGAAAAATAGTAAAAACTTGAAACTTCGTAGGAAGAAGCATTGTCTAGTGTATCACTCACGTGAAAAGTTTAGGGACAAAATGACTTCACTGGTATCATTGGAAAGAAAGACAAAATAATAAGTACAAATTGTGCGAATATTAAGCTTAATACAGTATCAGTTTTGTTTTTATTTGTTACGAGAACTCAAAAGTCATTTTGCAGCAAAACCCTACACGAGAGTAATATACTAGACAATACTTGATCTGAAAAGATTCAGATTTTTTTTTCAATTCACTTGCGCCTAAACCCAAGTTTTGTCGTGTATTTTCGTGTTTTCATAGATTATTCAACATTTACCTATGGAAGGTAACCTCTCCATCTCTATATAAAGAGTAAAATGCACAGAACTATCACATTAGCGTCATAGCTCTAAAAAACTACCACTTTATAAAACGTGATATTTCATACCGAACCAAAAAATTGACAGTGACAAAAAACACTGATTCAAAATCCTAATGACTTTGATGACGAAACTAATCGGCCGGGCTCGTCTATCGGGCTGAGTTAACAGTAAAAATGCTACACAGGCAAGTTAACTTGGTCATCTTCTTCCTCCTTCGTTATTTCTTCAGATCTTATTGTCTCCGTTGGGAACGATGCTTCAGTGCCTTAAGATATCTATCTTTATGTTTATGATATGTGGGCCCAACAAATGGCTGACCCATATGTCAGTAATCCAAAGACAGGTGCTTTAAGGCACCGAAGCTGCGTCCCTCAGTTGGTCTCCAGAGGCCCTCTGCTCCTCACACTGCTTCCATGGCCGCCGCCTCTGCTCCGATGAAACCGAACAACCGGCCCACCCCCGGAGTAGGATGCATCAGCGACTCCATCCCCGTCTGCGTGTACGCGCACGCGCTAGAGGCCGGGCCTTGTCCCGTGCAGTGGGGCGAGCCGTCCAAGAGCTCCTTCATGGATCCGGTGCTTACAAGTGAGGAGAAAAAAAATCGTGGTGAAGCTGCTACTTGCTTGCGGCGAGGTAACTGCCGCACTGCGGCGGCGACGTGCGGAGCTTGGTGCGGGTAGGGTAGAAAGAATGAGAGTGGGAGATGGTCGGCGCCATTACCACTCCTCCGGATGTGAGCGAGAGGCATATAAGGTGTTTGAGAAAATGAAAGGAGGAAGGGGAAGAAGGAAGAAGAAGACCAAGTCAATTTGTCTATGTGGCCGTTTTTTTTTTATCTCATCCTGACAAGCGGTCACGTTCAATTAATGATGTCACCAAAACACTTAGCACTTAGAATCAGTGTTTTTGGCACTATCAACTTTTCAGTTCGGTGCGAAATATCACGTTTTGAAAAGTGATGATTTTTCAAGAATTATGACGCTAATATGATGGTTCTGTGCGTTTTACTCCTATATAAAAGGAGAGAGGCAAGCATTTGACTCATCATATCTCTCGAGCCAAGTGCATGAACGGAACCGAGTTATTTCATTTTTAAAGTTTCAACGAAATCCACTAGAATAGAACCATGCATGGCATTTCATTTCATTTGGTTCCTCGACTAAACATGTCCCAGGTCGTTGGCCCACTGAAACGCGTCTCTAATGCTTTTATTGTTTTGATCTGAAACGAATGGTTCCATCTCAAATGTTGGGGCTGACGATGAGCTTCATTTTGCGATCGCCTGATCGGTCTTGTTGTGCTTAGTGAGGAAGCAGTCTTAGGTCTTCGGTGTGTTTTTTACTACCTTCGTCTCAAAATCTAAGACGTTTTTGCAGTGAGGTAGTATTTCATTTTAAATCTGAAACGTTTGTTAACACCGAATTATTCCGAATAATCATATCCGTATAACACATGCACATACCTTTGAAATTTACAATAAAGCTAGGGGTAAAACTCAGGAAACCATATGTGTAGGAACAACAAACTTATTATTAGTCCAGCTGACAATGCATCAGTCGTGGCGGAGATGGATCTTGTACTCGACGGTGGCGTCGCCAGTCTTGGCATCGAACAAGTGGGTCCGCAATTGGCAGTAGCCGCGCGCAAACCGAAAGACGCCAGTGCCGCCAACGACGGGCATCTCCCTGACGGCCCGGTCTGCCTGATTGGGCCCGATGATGGCGATGCTGCTCCCGTTGTAGGCGCCGTCGACGAAGACGAAGTTCATGGCCACGAACAGCGACAGGCTGTCCTTGCCGGCGCTGATGTAGACGCCTTGCGCGCGGCCGAGGAGCCTCGACGTCAGGTTGGGCCCCTCGGTGAGCGGGTCGTCGATGACGAGCACGGTGCCGAAGCCCGTGGCGGAGGCGTTGGAGGACGGCGCCTCCGCCACCTGCACCACCGTTGCGTTCGGCCCGCCGCTCACGACGTCGTGCCAGTAGACCCGCAGCCGGGTTTCCTTCTCCGCGGTGGACGCCGGCGCCCCGGCAGCCGCGAGGAGCAGGAGCGCGGCCAAGACAGAGAGAGCGGTGCTGCTCACCATTGGGATCAGCTAGCAAGCTAGGAATGGATGGTGGTGGTCTGATGCGATTGCCGAATTCTTCTTGGGAGCTCGGGTTTGCTCAGCTTGCATGTCCAATGGTGCAGAGATGGGCGTATTTAACGGCGAGTTGTGATTGTTGGATCCTTGACAATTTCCCGCGTGTTTAGTTTAGGGTTATCCTGCATTTTTTGTTAGCATTGTTATCCTGCATATTATCTTGTTGTCGTAGTACGTGTGTGTGAGACAGAGTTGATCGTGGACTTCTTCAGTTATAGGACTTCGGATAAGAAGCTGAGCAGTAGGTGAAGGTACGACTGAATTAACACGCTATAAGTTAATGTGGGTGCTCTCGTCACGTGTTTGTAGGTGACGTGTTTGCCCTTGGGATGGGAAATTGACCTGCTTCGTAGCTTGAGTTCCCGTTTCTGCTCCGGTGCCCCCCCCCCCCCCCCCCCCCGTGTTCTGAACACGGGGTGGGAAAACACATTGACGGTCAGGATGAACCAAAAACGCTTCATAACGAGGGGCACGATCGTCTTTGTTGCCCCCGCGTATAGCCGTCGAGGAGCCCTGGGAGGCCCGTACGGGCTCGGTTAGATCGTATGCCCGGCCGTATACGTATGCCCGGCCGTATACGGCGGCCCGTCGTGCACGCGCGAAGCCGCCCGCGCCCGCGCGCCCCCCGCGAAAAAAAGAAGCCGCCCGCGCGTGGGGCAGCACGTGTCACGGGTAGTTGCCAAAACTGTCCCATCATATAAATGTGGACGGCAACCACCTCCGGCCGCATCGCCCACCATTTCCCCCCGCCGCATCGTCTCCCTCTCTCCACTCTCCACTCCCTCTCCTCTCCAACCTCCTCGTCTCCCTCACCGCATCCTCTCCATCGCCATGGCGGACGCAGGAGGCGAGCACCCCGATTGGGGCGCAGATCTGGTAGAGCAGGCGCGGCAGGTCGATGCGGGCACCTTTGTGAGGGGGCGCGCCGGCGTCCAGCGCGGTGCTCCCTCCGCTGGAGATCTGGAGAAGGAGGGGGCGGGCCGCAGCGGCGCGGTCCAGCCAGATGCGCCCGCTCTGGCCAACTCCGGCGAGGCGCAGAAGGTGGAGGCGGGCTCTAGCGAGGCGCAGAAGGTGGGGGCGGGCTCTGGCAAGGCGCACGAGGTGGAGAAGGTGGAGGCCGGCTCCGGCGAGGAGGAAGCGGAGCAGAAGGTATGTGTGGCTAACTTTTAGTTGGTAGTTTTTAGATTGTAGGGTTTGTGGCCAGAACTTTGGTTGGTTAGATTTGTTGGAGGTAGGGTTTTCTCTGCATTAGGGTTTTCGTGTATTTGATTCATGCAAGAATGGTGGACCACATATGATTATTAGATTAGGTTAGAAGTAGCCAGATTGAGGGATGGGGTTTTTTCAGATGCTTATTAGATTAGTAGTGGAATTTTTGCAATTCTTTAGGTGTTTGGAGTCAAATATATACTTCTGTATTGGTTTGGGTTGGTGCCTGCTTTAGTTCTTTGGCTTGATGATTAATTAAATGGATGCTTATTTCTAGGGATTATGGCTGTCATAGTTGCAATTCTTAGATGCTTGATTGATGCATGTTGTCATAGTTGCAGTTATTTGTTGCTTGATTGATGCCTGTCAGGCAGAGGCTATGAGATGGGTTGTGCATGGCCTTGTGTTTTTGGAAATTGTCTACGTGAGGTGATTACATGGTGCATTAGTTTGGTTGTAAATATAGTGAAGGATGTGCTCATGTACTGGGTGTTGTCATGTTAATCAAAAAGAGCTTCTCAAGGGCTGGATTTTGTTGTGCTGGATTGGGGCTTCTGAAGGAGAGGGGAAGCGTGGTCGAGGGGAAGGGGCAGCCTGCTTATTTACTTTGGGTTAGTAGAGGAATTTTGTTGTTGCTTCAGAGATGTTGAGAGCATTGAACATCCTCTGCAATGTCGTTGCTTCAGAGATAAAACCATCTTGGGCTTTTTTCAGATGCTTATTAGATTAGTAGTTGAATTTTTGCTTGTTAGAATTTAATTAGTATGAGGATGACTACCTTATTTAAGGGGGGATTTAAGGTCAGATAGATGTCATATGATTATTAGATCTGTAGTTCAATGCTGCTGACATTTATGATTATTTGATTTGATCTGTGGTTCAATGATATTGGATGGAAACATATTTGATTTGGAATGCATTAATTAAGATGTGCCAATGAATTGATTTAGATGATACAAGATTCATCTATAGTATAATTTGTTGTTGTTTAGGTAAGTAATGAAATTTTAGATGTTTGTTGGAGATGTATGCATTTATAGTTGAAGTTGTACCTAATTAACTACTGCATTATGTTAATATGTGTAGGAGCTTTGCTGCATTGTCCCCAAAACAGTAATTTGTGCATATTAAATTTTGTAGTTAGCTTCTGTAATTAATATATACTATATGTAAAGTGTGAAGTAAACATTCCAACGCAGGATCCTAGCAACAAAATATACTATATGTTTCCATTAAGTAGTGTGTGTGTGTGGGGGGGGGGTAATTCCCTTAAAAGTAAAGTGTTGGGTTTATCCAGGGAATGTCAAGAATCCAGCTTGCATTTTCATTAGCATATATGAAGGACATCATTTGTCTGTTGATTGATTGCTTAGATTCTGTATTTATAAGGAAAGCATTTGGTCACTTGCAACATACCAATGTGGTTCACAGTCACAATTTTGTTTGTAATGACATTCTGTGAACTACAATTCAATTCATTGTAAATGATGTGCTTGTTTGATAATATAGCAGGAGGAGGAGGATCTTGTGGGCAACAAGAGGAAGTGGGACAAGACTGGGTTCTACCCATATGAGTCTGATGATGATGAGCCGTACGAGGTAAGGCCTAGTTCAAATGTTATTTCTGCATTGAGTTAGTATTATGTGTTTATAGTTTTTGAATGCATAATGTATTAATGTCAGTCATTAATTTGTGCAGTATGAATCTGGAGATGATGTGGTCGAGGGGAACTTCGAGTCCTTTGAAGAGAAGGAGTTGTTGAAGATCAGGGCCCAAGGACCTGCCAAGTACTACAACTGGAGGAATGAAAAGTACCGGTGCCCCTACTGCAGCAAGCCCAAGCCCAGGTCTGGGTTATTGGAGCATCTGATGGAACATTGCCGGGCTACATCGATCTCCAGTCATGACTACAGGATCATTGGTCAGCATAAGGCGCTCCTGAAGGTCCTGAGAAACCCTGACCTGTAGTCGTACATCATGCTGATCATCGGAAGCTGGAAGCCGTACTCATCATCACTATATTTGATGATGTTTTACTTTTGGGAAAGCTGCATCTGGGTGTGAACTGTGAGAAAACTTGATATATTAATGTAATGTAATGTAATGTGTGGGTGAACTGGATCTGTTGTGAACTGCCTGCTACCTATTAGAATGCAATCTATATATGTGTGGCCTTATCTTTAATGGTGGTGAATGCTTCCTTCATGTTTAGTTGTTGTTTCGATGGTGCGAAAAAAACAAATGGCGCTACAGTGTTGCTTGAGACATGCTGCAACACTTGTCTATGTTGTGGGCAAGTGCAACATGCTGTGCCCATGTGCCAATTATACCAAATATTGAATGTCGCAATGTTCCAAAATGGTTGTCATGAATTATAGTACATGGGGTTTAGTAAAGTTACTGATAATTGTTCATCCTCACACATTCCACCAACTCATAATTTGAATAAGCAAAAAGATGAAATGTTCCATCATTTGAACCTATGTTGCAATTACAGAGAAAATATTCCATCATCAAAGTGTGAAGGAATTAAATATAAATTTAGAAGAAAAGAAAATATAAATTTAGAACAAAAGGAAAAGCATGGGCCATCCTAGCCATCTTGTAAACCTAGTTCAATAAATAAAACCTTTGGAACCCACCTTTGTTTGTGCAATAGATCATGTGTGCCAAAGTTGAGGTCATTTGGAGGTGGTCGAAAAAATGACCGCATTCCGGAGGGGCCATTTGGTCTAACTTAAGCCAGTTTTTGAAAAAATGTGATTTTTCCCACCACCTCCAAATCACACAAACTTTTTTGAACATGGTGGCCCACATGTGCCAATCATGGCTATGAAAGAAAATTTGGAAAAAGAATTATTTACAATGCCCCCCTGAGGTATAGACCGATGTTTTGACCGGTCAGTCTAGAGGGCATTATGAATTAATAAAAAATTAAAAAAATTAAAAACCTTTGGAACCCACCTTTGTTTGTGCAATAGATCATGTGTGCCAAAGTTGAGGTCATTTGGAGGTGGTCGAAAAAACGACCGCATTCCGGAGGGGCCATTTGGTCTAACTTAAGCCAGTTTTTGAAAAAATGTGATTTTTCCCACCACCTCCAAATCACACAAACTTTCTTGAACATGGTCACCCACATGTGCCAATCATGGCTATGAAACAAAATTTGGAAAAAGAATTATTTACAATGCCCCCCTGAGGTATAGACCGATGTTTTGACCGGTCAGTCTAGAAGGCATTATAAATTAATAAAAAATTCAAAAAAATATAAAACCTTTGGAACCCACCTTTGTTTGTGCAATAGATCATGTGTGCCAAAGTTGAGGTCATTTGGAGGTGGTCAAAAAAATGACCGCATTCCGGAGGGGCCATTTGGTCTAACTTAAGCCAGTTTTTGAAAAAATGTGATTTTTCCCACCACCTCCAAATCACACAAACTTTCTTGAACATGGTGACCCACATGTGCCAATCATGGCTATGAAACAAAATTTGGAAAACGAATTATTTACAATGCCCCCCTGAGGTATAGACCGATGTTTTGACCGGTCAGTCTAAAGGGCATTATGAATTAATAAAAAATTCAAAAAAATATAAAACCTTTGGAACCCACCTTTGTTTGTGCAATAGATCATGTGTGCCAAAGTTGAGGTCATTTGGAGGTGGTCGAAAAAATGACCGCATATAGGAGGGGCCATTTGGTCTAAACTTAAGCCAGTTTTTGAAAAAATGACTTGAAGAACAAAACATTAACTTGTCATATATGCAAAAAAATATGTGTATGGAACGCAATTGAGCATGTGTATAATTTAGTGTGTGATTTCAAGATCAAATCAATACACAATGGCAATATGGCAAAAAAATTGCCCATGTGTATAATTTAGTGTGTGATTTCAAGATCAAATGAATACACAATGGCAATATAGCAAAAAAAATTGCCCACCTACCAGAGCAGGAGAATTCATACTCCACAGCCTGCATACGACTAGGAATCCTACGGTGCATGGGCCAGGATGCAGGCCCGTGGTGCAGATCATCTCTGCTGCTAGTAGGGCCCACGGGGCAGAAGGGACGAGAATTAGGCAATGTACTGCCTGCAATTGATAGGAGCTTGAGAGGGGAGTCGCAGCCGGGTATATAAACCGGTGCGGCGCTTCCTCGCTTGGCGAGGTGGGACTAAACTCCCACCACCCAACGGCTGTGCGCTGCGATGTGCCCTGCGCAGCTCCGCCTTGGGCCCAATTCGGGCGGGCTGGCCCAGGCAGCCTTACTCCGCTCACTGATACGTTTTAAATTTTCTTTGTTTCTTTTCTTGTTTGTATTTGTAATATTTAAAATCAAGTCTCTTTTTTTCTATATTATTTCTAACAGTGTTTACTAAAATTTAAAACATATGCCAAATTATGTTGTGTGTTATTTCATTTGTTCGTATTCTTTTGTATATTGATACTATTTATGAAATATGAACTAAAATGTTGTGTTTTAATTCAATTCTTCATTCCAATATTTCTTATCTTTATTTTTTTAATATTTTTAGTTTGTAAGATAAAATGTTCTGTTTTATTTCACTTATTCATTGTAAGATTTGTTCTCTTCTTAATATTTAAAATATTTCCAAAATGTAAGATAATATGTTGTCTTTTATTGCACTTATTCATTCAACTTTTTTTTCCGTTTTCTATATTCTCCTCTTTTCTTTGTTCTGACAGTTATAAATTGAAATAATGTATGATATATTGTTCTCTCATATTTCACTTTTCATGGTTGTCTTTCGTAATTATAAATTTTATTTTCTGTTTCATAGTTGAAATATTATTAAATCAAATATAGTTGGGACAATCGCATGTATGCCTCCACTTGCACCATGTACTACAAGCAGGTTCTTCTTCTCGGTCTCACCAATTGATACCAAACTTTTATGCACACCCTACGATGACCATAGCAAGCATGCCTGGCAACTACCATTCATTTCCGACACTCTATGCATCTTGCATGCATGTGGTAGTAGAATTCCTACACCACCGCCTCATTTTTGTTGAAATCCAATTAATATCCATGTGTATTACATGTAAGTGAGTATGTGTAAAATTTATTAGATGACTTGAAGGTCAAAACATTAACTTGTCATGTATGCACACAAAAATTGTGTATTGGATGCAAGTGAGCATGTGTATAATTTAGTGTGTGCTTTGAAGATCAATACACATGGCAATATGCCAAAAAAAAGTGCCCACCTACCAGAGCAGAAGAATTCAAACTCCACGGCCTGCATACGACTAGGAACCCTGCGTTGCATGGGCCAGGATGCAGGCCCGTGGTGCATATTGTCTCTGCTGCTAGTAGGCCCCTCGGGGCAGAGGGGACAAGAGTTAGGCAATGTACTGCCTGCAATTGATAGGAGCTTGAGAGGGGAGTCGCAGCTGGGTATATAAACCGGTGCAGCGCTCCCTCGCTTGGCGAGGTGGGACTAAACTCCCACCACCCAACGGCTGTGCGCTGCGATGTGCCCTGCGCAGCTCCGCCTTGGGCCCAATTCGGGCGGGCTGGCCCAGGGCAACCTTACTCCGCTCGCTGATACGTTTTAAATTTTCTTTGTTTCTTTTCTTGTTTATATTTGTAATATTTAAAATCAAGTCTCTTTTTTCTATATTATTTCTAACAGTGTTAACTAAAATTTAAAAAATACGCCAAATTCTGTTGTGTTTTATTTCATTTGTTCGTTCTATTTTGTATATTGATAATATTTACGAAATATGAACTAAAATGTTGTGTTTTAATTCAATTCTTCATTCCAATATTTCTTATCTTTATTATTTTTGAAATATTTTTAATTTGTAAGATAAAATGTTCTGTTTTATTTCACTTCTTCATTCTAATATTTGTTCTCTTCTTTATATTCGAAATATTTCCAAAATGTAATTGATAATATGTTAAGTTCTATTGCACTTCTTCATTATTTCAATTCTTCATTTCAAATTATAAATTTTATTTTCTGTTTGAAACTTCAAATATTATTAAATCAAATGTAGTTGGGACAGTCGCATGCATACCTCCACATGCACCATGTACTAGGAGCAGATTTATCTTCTCGGTCTCACGAATTCAGACCAAACTGTATACAAACCCTAGGATGACCATGGCAAGCATGCATGACGAGTATCGTTCATTTCCAAAACTAGATGCATTTTATAGGGTTTTTCCGTTGACAAAACCCTACAAACACTGCCCCCACGTGACACAACGTGTGTTTTGTGTCCGAACTCGTGCACACCTTGCCTGGGGGGGAGGGGGCACATTGGCCATCCTCACATGCTCCCAAAAGTTGGGGTCATCTCATGCATGCCCCCACATGCACTATCTACAAGCAGGACCATTCGGGTCTGCCGGAGATCAGGTCTGAAATTGGTTTTCCTTGACGGTCCCACCAAATGGTCCCAAACTTCATGCATACCCTACGATGACCATGGCATGCATGCGTGACAAGTATCGTTCATTTGCGACACTCGATGCATTTTCTAGGGTTTTCCGGCGACAAAACCCTACAACACTACCCCCACGTGACGCAACGTGCGTTTTGTGTCCGAATTCGTGCACACCTTGCCTGGGGGACCACATTGGCCAAGCCCACAAGCTCCCAAAAGTTGGGGTCATCTCATGCATGCTTCCACGTGCACCATGTACAAGCAGGACCATTTAGGTCTGCCGGAGGTCAGCTCTGAAATTGGTTTTCCTTGATGGTCCCACCAAATGATCCCAAACTACATGCATACCCTACGATGACCATGGCTTGCATGCGTGACAAGTATCGTTCATTTGCGATACTCGATGCAATTTTAGGGTTTTCTTGCGAGAAAACCCTACAACACTGCCCCCACGTGACGCAACGTGCGTTTTGTCTTCGAATTCGTGCACATCTTGCCTGGGGGACCACATTGGCCAAGCCCACAAGCTCCCAAAAGTTGGGGTCATCTCATGCATGCTTCCACATGCACCATGTACAAGCAGGACCATTCAGGTCTGCCAGAGGTCAGCTTTGAAATTGGTTTTCCTTGATGGTCCCACCGAATGATCCCAAACTACATGCATACCCTACGATGACCATGGCTTGCATGCGTGACAAGTATCGTTCATTTGCGACACTCGATGCAATTTTTAGGGTTTTCTTGCGAGAAAACCCTACAACACTGCCCCCACGTGACGCAACGTGCGTTTTGTGTCCGAATTCGTGCACATCTTGCCTGGGGGACCACATTGGCCAAGCCCACACGCTCCAAAAATTGGGGTCATCTCATGCATGCTTCCACATGCACCATGTACAAGCAGGACCATTCAGGTCTGCCGGAGGTAAGCTCTGAAATTGGTTTTCCTTGATGGTCCCACCAAATGATCCCAAACTACATGCATACCCTACGATGACCATGGCTTGCATGCGTGACAAGTATCGTTCATTTGCGACACTTGATGCAATTTCTAGGGTTTTCTTGCGAGAAAACCCTACAACACTGCCCCCACATGACGCAACGTGCGTTTTGTGTCCGGAGGGCAGGTCTGAAAGTGGTTTATGCATAACCTACGATCTCACGAAATGATCCCAAACACTCGATGCATGTATAATATTGTAGAAATGATAGATATACTATAAATATTGTTGAACATATACAAGTATACAATAAGTAATACGTGTCACAAATAGTTTTTTTACGGATGAACCAATGATATTTATTTTGAGGGAAGAAACAATGCAGGTAGATGGGCCGGCCCAGACCGCAAATAAGTGTCGGATCCATATTGTGAAGCCCACAACGCTGCGCTTTCCATGCACGTCGATCACACGCACGTCGATCACGGGAGTAGTTGTCGTTCTGTTACACAATTCTGGAATCGTGCTAATCCATATGTTCCTAATCCGTACGATTGAGGACCACGTTCAGCCTCGCTTCAACGGACGAAAATATAGATCGCGAGATTGGCCACAGGGAAGTTACGACGACCTAGGCGTCGACCTCGTATATAATCTACTCCTCCTCGCACATGTCGTCGACTAGATCGACTCCTGCCGGCGAGGCATCGACAGCTCCGTCCGCCGCATCCCACACGCCACAAAAAACCCAAGAAGATCAAGGTCGTCCGCATGTGCAGGCCGACCTCGACGAACTATGTCGAGAACGCATCGCCGACTTCTTTCATCTTCGTCGACCGATCAAGTAAATTGTCCTCCTTCCCTCGCGCTTTCATAGCAAGCTACTTCCTCCGTCTTGTTGCTTTGATGGACTTAGGTTTACCACATATTTTCAACTAGTATGAACTGGACTAGATGCGTTCTGACCAGATGGCGTAGATGAAATCATTCTTTGGTTCTTTCATAGCATGGTAGAATAAGATGTTGTTTCTCGAGAAGCATGATGCAATACATTTGTTGTCACAAGATCCAAATATATTTTTGTCACGCGATCCAATTATATTGTTGTGCACATAGAACATTAAAGAGTTATTAACATTAGATGTTGATGAACCTCAAATAGGTACCATTGCTATAGACTCTAGTTTATTTACAGGTGAACAATTTGTCACCCTGTTAGTAAGACAACCAGACGAATAAGTAACAGTTTACCATATTAAATTTATTGATTATATAATTTAAATGGTACTCAAAGAACTTGATCAGATGCAAGTAAATTCAATTACCAATTGTAGTTATTTTTTTATTGCCTCATGTCAGCACACACTTGGCTGCATGTTGCAGTATACATGGTGATAGTATTGTATTTCCATTAGTGTTATTTTTGCATTAGTGTTAGCTACTACCAGAAAGTTTTATATTTTTGCATGCCTATTGTTATTTTTGCTTTAGTGTTAGCTAATGTCACGAAGTTATATATTTTCTTTCAACAGGATGGACGAGTTGAATGGAGAAATAGTATGCGCAGTTGAGAAATGGTGCAAGCTTGTTGCAGATATATCGAGCGGTCAACGGTTAAAGGAATGAGAAAGAAAAGAGGGCAATGGTTAAGATGCACAAGGAGATATTGCTCTATAGGGATAGGATTTTAGGATTTGGAGGTCTTCTGTATCTTGGCCTGCTTGCCATTATGATTGCTGTCATAGTTAGCAAGTAGATTGTTCATAAAGTTATTGACATCATTGTAATTGACATGATGAAATGATACTGAATTATTTGCTATTCAGTTTATGGGCAAAGTGTAACAGAGATTGCAGCATAAATAACATGGGGCCATCATGATTGGTAGACAGTGCACTTTTGGCATGTTCTATATTTGGCAGACAATGCACTTTTGGCATGTTCTGTATTTGACAGACAATGCACTTTTGGCATGTTCTATATTTGGTATGTGATGCACATGGGCACATCACCTAGCAACACTACTGATTTATGTAGCAGACTAGTTCATTGTCTTGTTGCAACATAGGAGCAACATCAAGCAGCTTCCATGCAACACTGAAGCAAAGCAACAATACCTATTTAATAATCAGAAATTTAACTGAACTTGGCACTTAGGGTGAGCACTAGATATTCAGTTCTTCAGCCACAAAGAACCCGATCAAACCGTACCGATTTCATAACTTATATACTTACATATAAAAGCATACCTAACCAACATCAAACCCAAAATAATGTTAACTTATATGCCGAAACATATAACAGCATACCTAACTTAATATAACCAGCAGCTTCCTCCTCCTTCACCAAATGTGCCCATCTTCACTTCTTCAGAAATTTGAGGCGGCATGAGCGGCGCACCACACACGGAGAAGCCTTCTTCTTGACCACCGTTCTGTTGGACAGCTGCGCCACCTGATCCTGAGCCACCTCCTCTGCTTCCACCTTCACTATGTTAGGGAGGAGGGGAAGGAGCTCGACGTCGATGGGCATTGTCTTGCCACCCTCGACGGTGACCGGCGCTACCATCTGCACAGCGTCCTCCTCGCCCTCCTCATGCTCATCAGGGATGACCAGTACCTCCTCCACGTCGTCCTCCACGACGTCAGAGCCGAACGGCAGCACTGGCTTCGACACATGGCGGACCTGGTAGTCCGGGGTGACGGGCGCAAGGATAGCGAACTCGACGTCGACGCGGCCCGCCCTCGAGGCGATGCGTGCTGAATCTGGCCGTAGCGTCATGGTGGTGGAGCGGTACATCCACCACCTTGCGCGCTGAACAGGGGAGTCGCTCAGCGTGGCCTCTCGCATTGCCCACACGAGTAGGACAGCCGGCGGGACGCCGCGGCCGTAGGGGAAGGCGCGCTTCTTCTCAGCGTCGGTGAGGACTTTGACGAGGCCACGCACATGCTTGACCAACATCTCCGTGCTGGGGAACCAGCCGCACACCTCCGTCAACTGCGCGCGCCACCCCTCGTCATCACCGGCGAGGTCCACCATCGCTCTTTGCCAGCCGAGGCTTCTCTCCATGGAGGCGGTTGCAGCGGTCACCGGCGAGGGTATTCTCGATCTACTGTAGGTGGGGATAAGAGGGGAGTTCGAACCGGCGCCCGTGGGAGGTGGGTCAGTGTGTGGTGGGGAGGAGAGTGGTAAGTTACTTATTTAATGGCATTTAGGACGTGGGCAGGGGAAACGTACAATAATATTCTTTCTACCTCCCGCCCCGGTCATTACACAGTAAAGAATTTTTTTGATTTTTGTTTACAGGGAAACATCTTACTTTTTTAAACAAAGACTGGGATCTCGTCTGCTAATACACTAAGGATACAATCCGGGGGCCAAAGCCTCCAAGTATGAGCCGGCCGATTAACACAGTAAATATTTGAAGCAAGTGTTCTACTCTTGTTCCTTCTCCACTTTTCTGCACCTGATATAAGACAAGCTAAGTTAATGAATGATACAAACTTTAATAATCCACAATGCATACAAACACTTACTTCTCATTTAGTTTGCATTTCTTGCTATGTCTAGTGTGTCCTACCAATTTGCAAGCGCCGCACCGGGTTTTCAACTCATCAAAAGAGAGTGGTCTACCATTTTTCGAGACAGGGCGGCTCTCATCAGCCTTTGTTGCACCTTTGCTTGACACTTTTATAGGATCTTTAACCTCAATCATGTTGCCTTCACCATCGTCCACATATTCAACTGCACACTTACTGATGTCATTTGTTTGCTTCAACAAATTTTCGTCTATCAGATCATACTCATGACTCTTAGCTATCACAGCCTTCAAACTTTCCTGTAACTGATCCCACAAAGCAGGGTGTTTGCATGCCGCATGCATAGCTTCAGACGCTAACACACTGACCTGGCTATATTTCATTCTTTCCCCGGCCCCAGTCCAACCAAAATCCCAACAGATCGCTTGTGCGCCTCGCGGGCAGTCCCAACCTTGCTTCTTTCGTGAACCGAATAAGAACTAAACACTTTGGTATTTCAGATATGTTCAAGTGCTTCAGTACATGGAATATGTGCTTGCAAGGTAGACCCTTTCGAATCATTCTTCTGCAGCTGCACCTTATAGTTTCTGCGGAATTTACTGGTGTATACTCCACCCAAAAACGGCGCTTGCGGTTATTCTTCCAGGCCACGATGTACTGCTGTGATCCGTCTCCCAGCTTAATTTCTACAATCTCCATGCCGTTAATTTTTCTAAGATCATCCTGCAACATATAGAAGTTTTCTGGAGTGAAGACGTGAGAAGCAGCTATCTCAAGTTCCCTCGAGCTAGTAACTGGCACCGGTAAACTCTATGAGGCCGTGCAGTCATCTCGCGCCTCGTTTTCACGGATACGCACAACGGCGTTCTCATAGTGCAAAATCATATCCACCAGGGTCATTTCACCGTCTAGGTGGAGGTGAAGGCATGAGTTCAGGCTTTCACTCCGCTGGTTGCTTTTCATGCCAAGCCAAAACCCCTCTGTTAGATATGCCGCGGCCCACAGTCTTCTCTTCTTATACATCCGCCTCAACCATGTTACAGTTTTTTCCGACTGCCATTTTTTGGAAAATGCGTGCCATCTCTCCTCAAACGTTGCCGTGGACGTGCTGTAGTACAGAAGAGTTCGAAACTCCTTCAAGGACTTGTGACTGAGGTGAATCTTGATATTTTTCTCTATGTGCCACGTACATATACGGTGCCACACGTCTGGCAAGACTTTGCGAATTGCCTTGATCATCGCAGCGTCGGCGTGTGTGATTAGACTCTTAGGTATCTTTTGACACATGGACCTCAAAAACGTCTGCAAAAGCCACACGTATGTCTCCTCGGTCTCGTCCGAAACTATGGCACAACCAAAAACAGTGGTCTTCCGGTGATTGTTAAGACCAACAAAAGGTATGAATGGCATACCATAGCGGTTCATCTTGTACGTGCTGTCAAATACAAGCACGTCGCCGCAGTCCTCATAGTCATGACGAGACTGGGAGTCGCACCAGAACATCCTATTCAAATGTCCTTCCTTATCTAGCCTGTACTCGAAAAAGAAGCTAGGATCCCTCTGTTTCCTACTGGCCATGATGCCTATGGCTGTGGCAGCATCACCTTTTGAAAGCAGCTTCCTCTTCTCCTTGGCGCAAAGGTTGTATATTTCACGCCTGGTAAAACCAACACCGCCGTACCATACATGCTTGCTGATGAAGCAATCCATCATGTCATGAATTCTAATCCCTGCAGCTCCCATGGACATTATCTCATGCTTCTGGTACTCTTTGATTTTTCTGTGGGACCAAAGAAAAGGTACCTCGTCCGGTCCTGCCAACATATGGCTATGCTTGTCCTCAAAACTTTCAACATACCAAACCCCACGCTTTTGGTCAAGCTTGACGGTCAGGTGCGCTTCACAAAAGCAGCGTGTCTCGGCTCTGAGCCTACGGCTGTGTCCTTCCTAGGTTAGCAACTTGCTGTCACGTTTCCCTTGTCTTGAACAAACAAACCGCCTATAACGCATATGACGTGACTCTGTTTTGCTATACTTGACCTTATTCTTTCTAATGCTGAAACCATTATCTCTAGCATAGCTGTTGTAGAAATCATACGCAGCATCGTGAGACGTAAAGGTCATTTCCATTATCTGCATGAACATATCCCTCTTATCATCTGCACTGGCAGTATCTTGGACATTCTTTGCACCATCATCTTGTGTCACCTACACAATCAAACCACAGCCATGAAAACAGATTTCTATGGTTTAACATTACTTACTTCCATAGAACATTGATTACAAACATACCTCACTCATGATGACCGACGACTCGGACTCCCCAGAACCAGGTGCATCTAATGATTCGTCGTTAAGGCATCTCTCCGCGTCGGATTCACCGTAATAGTCGTACGCATTATGACATTCAGAAATGAACTGAAAAATACAACACAAATACATAATTACTTATCATATAATATTCTAGAAGAAATTCGATTTGCATGCCAACAAAAATTTTCACTTACGTACCTGACTAATGTAATCTTCATTCGAGAGCTCCGAGTTGTTTTCCTGATCATCATCAAGCTCATGGATCTATAAATTTTCAACACAAAGATTTAGTATTGTCAGATGCCACCAAAAAATTACAACATGACAATGCCACTCACATTAAGATCGTCCCATTCGTTCCCATTCTCTGACTGATCTTCACGATCTGAATTTTCATCATCTGACCAATCTTCTATCCAGTCTTTCATCAGTTCTCCAAACTCCATGTCTACCATGATATCAGTTAACTCCTCTTCCGCCATTTCCTACAACCAATAATATGTATCATCACATGTGCAAACATTATCAATGATGAAATATAAAACACATAGCACACGATCACAGATGTTAGTAAGGAAGATGGCCACGGCACCCGTCGTGATCACTTTCAATCGCGAGGAACTGCGCGATCTCAAAACCTAGCTAGATCTGTGATTACCTCTGCCGCCGGATACCTAGGTTAGCCGCCACATCAAATAACGATACTGGTGGTGCGCACAGCCGACGGCAACCGATGCTACGTGAACCCAGATCACGAGGAGCAGCACTACCGGAACAAGATCCACGATCGCATGCGCCGCCGGGTAGCTAGGTTAACCACTGCCACTGACGCGGCGGCAGTTCGTTCGATGTTGCCGCGAGCGAGACTAGAGGGGGGACGTGGGATGCGGTACCTGTGCGCGATCGTTGGAGATTCACGACGTTGTCGCGCCCGCTGTCCGACGAGATAGCCGCCGGTGGAGATCTACTACTTATGGAGCTGCGTCAATGCTCGCGAGATTAATGGAGCTGCTCGCGTGAATGATTGGAATCGGCAGGTCTTACGTGGACGTGGGGTCGTATTTATGTTTTTTTCCGGACCAGGGTACTGTACGTATACGGTTTGGGTTATACAGGGCTAGACAGGGCTTGGATCTGGGCTGCGGCGGGCCAGGAAAAAAACAAATTCGCGGAGACAAAAATACTTCCCGAAATTAGGTTAGGGGGAGCACCGGAGCAGGACTCCTGAGTTCCATTGAATTCATAGACCATACACACCTTAAAGCAGCTTTGGGCCTCGCTAAAGAGAATTGACTAAAATCAGCTATTTCTTCGGCACCAGGCTCCGACGAGCCACGCGTGCCACTCGTCTGCACGCTTTGGGAAGCGGGAGATGAGACGTATGGATCATTACTCCTCACTCCAGCCTCTTCATCGCGCAAACCTCCATTCACACCCCTCTCTCACCACCCCTTCATTTTCACCGATGGCCACTGACACCCACCAGCGCATCGCTCGTCTCCTTGCGCAGTCAACGGTAGTGCTCACAAGCGTTGGCTCGCCACCGTTACACAGGGGGTGGCTCAACACCGTGCAGTTGGAGAGAATATTCAAGGTTCATTCCCACATCTGCAAAAAGCCACGCTCCGCGTCTATCGACCGCCCATAGGTGGCAGGGACGTTGCATGCGGCGGCGGGGATCTCCACTAGGGTTGTGGTTTCCGGAACACCCGCCATGACGAAGGTAGGGATTATGATGATGCCTGGCCGAGGTTTCCTTCTACCTCCAGCGACATACACCCACCTAGAGCGGCAACAACTCCACCTTTGTTTGATGCTATAAAATTCTATCTACCTGACCATTGCTCCATACATGTAGATTGAGGGATGATTCGGTTGCAGTTCGGGTTTTTTAGGGTGGTTCTCCAGCGGCAATGCGATTTTGCCGATGAGGATACACAGTTAGCATATTTTTGGGATCCAGATTAGATTGATTCGCTAATCGTTTAGATTGTACATATCAGAATTGTGCATGTCCAATCCTCAAAAAAAAATTGTGCATGTCCATGGCAATATGCATATTACTCCGATGAAGGATGCTGGAGTACCCACTTCCTAGGGGCATCACACCCACGAGTGCCCTTCGCATCATCTGTTTCACGCTCGTCTCGCGCAGATGCCTCCCTGGTGCGCTCTGCGTCGTCTGATCTTCGCAACACCCCACACCCAGCCAATTTTCATTAAAGGTCCATGATGCGTGGGCCGCGGGCGCGACTAAGCCACCTCTCCGCAGGCCTTCTCATGCACTCTTCCACGCGCATTGTATGAGGATGGGTCGGCCTGTAAGCGTCATTCTCTTCCGGTCCATCCAACCGCGGTCGCGACGTCAAGAGCCCGGGGTAGCCATGAGGGCAATCTGACCCGGGGTCGCGATGACAAGCCAACCAGACATGAGGGCTATCCGGCCAGGGTCGTGATGGCAAGAGTCCGGGTGGCCAACGCCGCACAATATCCAAGTGCAGCCTGTGGGAGACGTTGTCGCGGTATACAGTCTATGAGAGATACTCGGAGTAGCCTGACCCAGCTTTGGCTTGGTCTGGGGTGTCTCGGTGTTTCATGGACCCGAGCACTAATTGGGGTCCCTCGCTCGGCCATTTCTCTGAGTGTGCCGGATCCGGTATGCCGGGGAGTTTCCTTGATCGGATCGTTGGGGAAGGTATTCGGCTTGTGCAAGTTGGGGTCTTTGTGGGTGGTTAGGTCTTTTTCTAACGGAGGTTGGGTTTTTCTATAAGTTTGTTGTTTTTATGCAGCATGGCGGACGTCGCGCACACTGGGATCCCTCTTGCTTTGCTTTGCAGCCCCTTCTCTGTAGAGCCCTTTGCCCGTTCCCACCCGCGATGCTCAACCACCTCTCCAGCCTCACCTTTCTCGAACGGATGTACAGTGTGCCATGTTCTCCGGCCTCAAGAAGAGTGACTTTTGCCATTGATCGGCATACTATTTCTATTTTGGTTGGGTAGTCCCTTCAGTTCATTGTCCATACTTATGTTCTCTTCAATTTGGCGCCTTTTTTCCTTTCATTGTGGTACAGCAAGATACAAGACTCTGTAATGTGTACCGACAATAAAATTTCTTGGTGTTGTTTCCTCTATTTTTTGTTGTCATTTTTTATTGTAAAGGAATAGATCCACTTGTCCTTAGGGAGTTGTTCCTGCTCGACCCACTTGGAATACTCCCACACTCTCTGCCAGGTTTTTCTCTCGTCGCGGTCCTCTTCAGTTCGCCAGGGAAAGGACCAGAAGGAGGACGCATTGGTTGCGGCATGGTCTCTCGGGGTGACTATGGCAAAGAGTTTTCAGCGACAATGATGTGTTGGGCCATGTTGTGTCTGCCGTCGCGTTTGGGCTTTGATCGAGATTTATGTATGTGTGAGGCGTATCGATGATGGGTTTTCACTTTGGGGTGGCATTGGATCTAATTGTATGAACCAGAACGGTGATGGGCTTTTGCCTCGGGGCTATGCACGGGAAGCAAAAATGTCCTCATGTTCAAGACCCGTCTGTACATGTCGTAGCTTGCGTAGGTGTCCTTGGCTGCGTAAACGACATACTCTGGATTCAAAGGTTGCTCCCCATGTGGTTTCCAAGTTCTCTGTATCAATGCCATCTTTCATGCAGGCATAGGAGGGGGTTGATGACAACCGCGCTGAGATCAGCCACAGAGTCCTTCCCCTTATTGTTGCCGACGATCTTGTATTGATTCTGGATGTCGAATAGCTTCTTGCATAAGATGACCGAGTTGGGAAGCACCGTGGCATCATTTCTGGTGTCCACTGTAGCAAAGGTGTAATCGTCATTGTGGAGGAATGTGACGAACTTTCCACAAGGCATATAATTGATAGAATCTACAAAATGATGCACTAGTTGTGTTTGCACCATTTTTTTTCATATGCATGTTCTTTTACTATGAATAAATAGAAAGGGCAAAATTGTAGCTATATTTTTTATGCAAGGAATTGTAGCTATATTTGTATAGATTATACAAAGTTACATATGGGGGGCAATCTCACCATCTCTATATAAAAGAGATGAGCTGGATCAATCGTGACTCATCCCATCTCTTCAACCAAGCGCATAAACAGAATCGATTTAATCAATTTTTTTGTTCCAACAAAATATGAAAATGGAACCAACATATTTCTTTAGAACAGAAATCATGGCATTTCATTTTATTTTGTTCCTCAACTAAACATGCCCGGGAGAATTTCAGGTGCTACGGTGATACAAGTGCTTGTGGGCCGTTGGATAGGAGACCGATCGATTAGTGTTGAAGCCTCTGGATCTGCACAAAATTATGGGTCTCCTTGAGGATGTGTCTTCTTCTTGTGACCGCTGGATATTGGATCCAACGGACCACAAGCTCCCATATCATCATAGCACGGGAGGTGTGGGAGCACCAAAAATTTCCCCAAGCATGCCCTACGGCCAACTCCATCGCGCCATCCCGTCTTGTTCGGGTGTGTCCGTTTGGGGTAGAGCGGACGAATAGCGCGGCACAACGCGCAACCCCAAACGGACAAATGTCTGGATTCAGTCCGTTTTCGACCTATTCTCGGCCCAAACTTGCGCCGAGTTTGGGGTGAAACGGACATCACGCGGACGGGCTCGCTGCACGCCCTTGTCCCTCCATGGCCCGTCTGTCGGGGACACTAGAAGTCCCTTCGCTTCCAACGTCTTCACCCCCTCTCCCGCCCCGCCCCGCTGCCGGCGCCGCCGCTATTCTCCGGCCGCCTCCTCACCGCGCAGCCCCCGGCCGTCCATACCAAACCACGTCTCGACATGGCCGCCACCACGCCCGCGCTTTCGCCGTAGTTTTGGCCGTCGCCGTCGTAGCCGGCGGCAGAGGTGATACGACCGCCGGCGGCGTACCACGGCGGCCACGGCAGCTTCCGACGAGTGCTCCAGAGCGGCTAGTAGCCGGCCGTCAACCACCCCTGCTGCATCGAGGTGATCATCACGCCCTCTTGCTACCATGACCGCAAGGTATTCGACACTTTTCCCACAAAGGTATGGACAGTGGAGATGGATTTTTGTTCCACCACTTCATTTGTTCATCGGATGATTCGTCGTCAGATGATGAAGATCTTGTGGTGGCTGCACTGGCCGTTCACGACCACATTCAACGACAGCTTCCTCGGTATAGGGGGTCACTCCGTGGCCGTGCTCCCAATCTGAACCGCAACAGGGAGAGAGGCCACGCCCTGCTCTATGCCGATTACTTTGCGAACACCCCGCTCTTCAAGCCGGATAAATTTCGTCGCCGTTTTCGTATGACAAGGCATGTGTTCAATCGTATCCGAGAGGCAGTGGTTGCTCATGACCCATACTTTGAGTGCAAGACGGATGCCCTTGTCAAGCTTGGATTCTCCTCCTACCAGAAATGCACCGCGGCCATCCGCATGCTTGCATATGGAATTCTAGGCGATCTGGTGGATGAGTATGTGCGTATGAGTGAGACAACATGTCTGGTGTCAATGTATAAGTTCTGCCAGGCTGTGATCGAGGTGTTTGGCCCTGAGTACTTGAGGCAGCCAACTGCCATTGATACAGAGAGATTGTTGGCGACCAACGCAGCTAGAGGCTTTCTAGGCATGCTTCGCAGCATAGATTGTATGCACTGAGAATGAAAGAACTGTCCATTTGCTTGACAGGGCCAGTACAAGGGGCATGCCAAAGTGTGCACTGTCATATTAGAAGCGGTGGCTTCACATGATCTTTGGATATGACATTCTTTTTTCGGCATGGCAGGTTCTCACAATGATATCAACGTGCTGCAGCGTTCTTCAGTCTTCGCAAGGCTTGCAGAAGGCCACTCCTCACCTGTCAACTTTGAGATCAACGGCCACCAGTACAACAAGGGGTACTATCTAGCTGATGGTATATATCCTTAGTGGTCAACTTTTGTGAAGATAATCTCGAACCCCCAAGGTGAGAATAGAAAGAGATTTGCCGAAATGCAAGAGAATATTAGAAAGGATGTGAAATGTGCTTTTGGTGTGCTTCAATCCCGATGGGGTATCGTGCGAAACTCTGCACTGTCATGGGATGAAGGGAAGCATTGAGACGTGATGACTGCTTATGTAATCATGCACAACATGATCGTCGAGGACAAGCACGATGACAATATCTTCGACCAAGGATTTGATTATCAAGGTGAAAAAAATTGAGCCCTGTACCAATAACCGGCCATGTTTGAATAGTTTGTCCAATTTCATCATGAGCTGGGTGATTGGCACACTCATTTGGATCTTCAAAATGACTTGGTTGAGCACGCGTGGGATCATATTGGCAACCAATAAATGTATTGATTCATTTTATGTTCATTCACAACAATTCCAACTTGGTTGTAAAACTATTTTATTAGAGACAATTTCGATTGGGATATAAAAACTATTTTTATTTTCAGAAAATTAATATTTGAACGTGCAAACTTGTTTTGATATGAAAATATGGGCATTTTGGCCCTGGCGGACAGGATGGGGCAAACGGTTGCGGCCGCGCGCTGGGTGCACGGCCACCACATTCCAGAACAGGCCCGGACACAACTCCATCACCCTACCCAAAACGGACCGATTTTGGGTAAAGCAGACATCCGTTTGGGGTCGCGCGATGGAGTTGGCCTAAATCGTTGGCTCATTGAAGTGTGTCTCTAATGCTTTTGCTGTTTCGATTTGAAATGAATGGCTAGATGTTACGACGAGCTTGGTCGTCACTATCTTTTTTATCACTTGCGGTCGTTAGTCATCGGTCTTCTTGTGTTTAGCGGGAATGCAGTTGTCGGTCTTCAGTTTGAAACCGACTAAAACAAAAAGGAATATTGACCAGATTGTATTTCATTGGAAAATTGAAATGTTTATTAACTCCCGGTATTACTCCGAATAAATCATCGCCGTACAACGCATATACATACCCTCGAGATAATAAATAAGCTAGCGGTAAAATCAGGAAATCATATGTAGGAACAACAAGCTTATTATTAGTCCAGCTGACAATGCATCAGTCGTGGCGGAGATGGATCTTGTACTCGACGGTGGCGTCGCCGGTCTTGGCGTCGAACCAGTGGGTCCGCAACTGGCAGTAGCCGCGCGCGAAGCGGAAGACGCCGGTGCCGCCGACGACGGGCATCTCCCTGACGGCCCGGTCCGCCTGGTTGGGCCCGATGATGGCGATGCTGCTCCCGTTGTAGGCGCCGTCGACGAAGACGAAGTTCATGGCCATGAGCAGCGACAGGCTGTCCTTGCCGGCGCTGACGTACATGCCCTGCGCGCGGCCGAGGAGCCTCGACGTCAGGTTGGGGCCCTCGGTGAGCGGGTCGTCGATGACGAGCACGGTGCCGAAGCCGGTGGCAGAGGTGTTGGAGGACGGCGCCTGCGCCACCTGCACCACCCTCGCGTTCGGCCCGCCGCTCACCACGTCGTGCCAGTACACCCGCAGCCGGGTCTCCTTCTCGGCCGCCGACGCCGGCGCCGCTGCAGCCACGAGGAGCAGGAGCGCGGCCAGGCAGGATAGGGCGGTGCTGCTCTCCATTTGGATCAGCTAGCTAGTAAGCTAGGAATGGATGTTGGTGATCTGATGCGATGCGATTGCTTAGCTCTTCCTGAGGAGCTCTGGTTTGTGCTGCTTGCTATCCAATGGTGCGGAGATGGGTCTATTTAACGGCAAGTTGTGACAGTGTCTGGCCGTGTGTTCGGTTTATCTTCTATGCGTGTGCGAGATGTAGTAGTTGATCTTACAAGTCATCGTGGACTTGGTCGGCTGTGACTTGGAATAAGAAGCTGTGCGCAGTAGGTGAAGGTATGACTGAATTAACACGCTATAGTTGGGTGGTGCAGGCTGCACTTTCCATGCATCCACACATACACGCTCGTCCTCCTTCAAATTTGGAAAACGGGGTGCTCTAGAAGGTTGACGCGGGGACTCGATCGTGCCGGCTACCAACAATATAGGGGTCCGGCCATTGACCACGGTTTTTTAAGCCGATTGACTGGTAAAAACCTAAACCTGCAGCTCCAATTTCTTTAACTATGCATGTGATTGGCACATACAAAGTACGTAGCGTTGTTGTTGTTGACACCAGATTTAGCACCGAAGAAAATATTTGTAAGATGGCCTTAAATGAAGAAATGCTCCATATGAAAAAGTTACATATCATCGAAACGAGAAGCTTTAATGTTTGGGTCATTGCCATCCGACCTCATCTCGGAGTACAAAGTTGTACTCAAAGAACTAAGATTTTATATTCGGTACTATTTGGCCAATTACTCCTCAAAGATAGTCTATACGGAAAAGTATTCTACACAGATTGTCTTTGTCTCATCGAGCCAATCGTTCTTTATATTTGAGTCATTTTAATCCCAAATCATATGCAGAAGTTCAGCACAATGCGGCCCTACTGTGAGCAAAAAGTGACGCCTGGCACCGAACACCCATATGACTGATGTCTGATAGGGAACGTGATATCACCTCTTTTGCGTGAGCTATTCGGCCCTCAAGATGGCCTCGAATTGAAAAACATCCAACACGAAAGTTGTTCGCCTCGTTGAAGCGAATAAATTTTCATTTGGGCTCATTTACATCTAAGGTCGTATTTGGCCTGTAGAACCAAAAGACGGAAATGCTGTCTTAGCCATACCTAAATCCAAATTAGGTTAATTTTAGAAGGATTTGGATGAGATTTGTAGTCCTTTTTTTGTACGGGAAGTCCGACCGCCTCATAAATAGATGGGAGGTGACGGTCGATTGAACAACACACAATGAATCAAGCCATCCACCACTTTTTACATTTACCTTTTTTCTTGTACCTAATTCTTCTTCTCGTTTTTCGTTTGCAGGGCGGCGATCCATGAGGCCCTAGAGGCGACCAGGTTGACCTAAGGCGGCCCATAGCCGCCACGCGTCCTGACGGGGTTCCTCCTGGGGAGTAGGGCTTCGGGTCTACAAAATCGTCCACTGAATTGCTTGCGTACCACGCTTCCAGGCGTGTCTCTTTCGACGTGAGCTGCGGTGCAACACCCCTGATGTTGAGGGTCCACGGTCATGTGTTCATGTGTTCATGTGCGAACACACTTTTTAGTTACTCCGTTGGGGACAAAGCTTCAAACGACCTCTATCCCACATTCTTGCTATGAAGAGATCGCCATCAAGGGTTTGTAATCTACAAAGATAATATTAATACCCCAATCCTCTTGTGTAGATGCAAATAATTCATATGATGTTACGATCGTTGTATGCTCTATCGGCCAGCCCTTGATTTTTCAATCATGCATCTAATTACGTGCAATGGCCGATTCAAAGTAATTTGCATGCTTCAACTTCTTATGATACTAGCAATATGCATCATATGCATTCCAACTCTCATGCATGCATCGGCAACCCCACAAATTCATATGCTGATGAACAACATGATTGGCTAATAAATTTGAAACAACACATGTTAGAATTTCTAAAGCCATGCAAGAAACTATTTCACTCATCGACAACTAATTTGCAATATGTGAATCCAAATATGCTAATGGATGGGAGATTGGCCATGCTACCACTAGGTATACGACCATTTACCCTCAACCATCATATGCTACACATCATGTTAGTAATTTTTTGGCACCTTATACTATTGGGGATATTCATAATTCAGCTCCACACCTTCGTAGACAAAGCCGGATAGGTGAAAATTATACAGGAGCACATATGCCTTTACATAATATTTTAGAACGTAATGCATCCTCTACACAATTGCAGAATTTCGGCAACACTCACAAATCATTGCCAGAAAAATCTAGAAGTATTATGGAGCAATCCGTTCCAGAAGCGGTTGTGGCCACATTAAAAAAGAGTGTAACACAAAATAAGAGGATTGGTGCTCTTTGCCTTGAAAAATATGAAAATGGGTTATTTGCTTATGATGCAATAAAAGCTAGAGTTTTCCAACATGATGAATCATTACTAGATTGCTCATGCTATAGTTACTAGATTACGCATACTATAGTACCATGTTGCTCATGCTAAAGTTACCATGCTGCATGCTATAGTTACATGGCTGCTCATGTAATAATAATTACCATGTCGCTCGTGTTATAGTTACCAGGCTGCTCATGTTATAGTTATCATTTTGTTCCTACTTAAGTTATCGGGGTACTTTTGCTATAGTTATCAGGTTGCACATGCTAAAGTTACCATGCAGCTCATATTATAGTTACCAACATAGCAGTTATGTAGTTATCAGGCCACTCATGCTATAATTACTAACATACTGGCCGGCATGTGTTGTAGTTATCGACATGGCTATTATATAATTATCAACATAGCAATTACTCCCTCCGAACCCTTTTACTCCGCGTCTAACTTTTTTTCATTTTTCCCGAATTGCTCTGCGCGTTCTACTTTTGCCGCACCTCTTTCCTATTCTATCCCTCATTTGCCGCGTCCCATGCAGTGAAGGAGCACGCGTGCGGTAATTGTTTTCCTGGTTATCCGGCTCTCTCCTCGTTTGGTGCGCCGCTGCATGCAAATTACTGGCCGGCGGGCTGTTGCATGCAATCTAGTGCTGCTTCCCTAGTTATCTGCCCGCTACTGTATGCATTAGATCCAGTCAAAAGAAGGGGCAAATTTGTCCAAAAAAACTGAGCGGGGCTCTCCTTGGTATGTGGGCTGGAAGTTATGCGCAAGGTAAAAAGGATGGAGGGAGTACGTAATTACCAAACTGATTATGTTATATTTATCAGACTGCTCATACTAAAGTTAACATGTTGTTCATGTTATATTTACCATACTGCTCATACTATTGTTACCAGGCTGCTCATGTTAATTTTTTTTAAATCAAGCTTATGTAAAGTTACCACAATGCTCATGCTATAGTTACCAGGTTGCATGTGCTATAGGTGCCAGGCTGTCGATGCTAAAGTAATCATTGTTGATGCTACTGTTTTTTAACTACTCATGCTATTTATTTATTTATTGAAAGTTGGTTGAAACCCCAGTCTCCGCATCATGTGGTGCACACAACCATCTTTAGGCCCTGTTTGGTTCTAAATAAGTCACCAACTTATAAGTCAAAAAGTGAAAAAAGTGACTTATTTTGTCAAACAGACCCAACTTATAAGTCACCCCAACTTATAAGTCATAAGTTGCTCCACCCCAACTTAAAACTTATAAATCACGTCTTTTTGCGTGGGTTCCATCACCTTTACATTAAAAAACAAGGTGGAAAGGTATAGTCAGGTGACTTATAAGTTAGATGACAACCAAACAGGCGTGACTTATAAGTCACTGGTTTTAAATCACCTGACTTATAAGTCAGGTGACTTATTGGAACCAAACAGACCCTTATTAATGTTGATGCTAGACAACAAGGCCAAAATCATCAACAAATGAAGTATAAAGAATGACCAACTACAACGAACCATTACAAGACATGGGTTTAACACATATGACTAGATCAACTTCTTCCGCAACAACGCTCTCTCACGACACCGTCATCAGGTTCGGCCGGTGATGACAGGACACGCATTTCATCCCGGTAGCTGAGACCAACCAACTAAGGTGAGCACATCAGCAAGGAGACAATGTCTTCAACAAAATATGACGCAAGTTTGTCATAATTTGGACCCATCCAGCATAGATTAGAATAAGCTTTTCACCTCGAACACGAAGTGTGTTTCGAGCGCAATCTTGAGGTCGGATCTTCCGATAGTCGCGGTTGCCAGCACTTCACGATACACCAGACGGAGTGACGCTAGCAGATGAGTGGGACGGATTCCCACCATAGACCATGACCATGATCATCAGGAGGCCCCCCACGCCGCGGTGTAGGTTTGGCCGCTATAGTTAGTGAAATCATTGCTCATTGCATATTTGTCTTTTCTGCATGTATATAATGAATAGAGGAAATAGTATATGTGCACGGGAAGAAATCGTTTGGTTTTATCCAAAGAAAAATCAACCGTCGCTAGTTAGTGGAATCCGTTATTTATTTCCAAATAAATCATCTCAGAAAGCATATACACATGCTCTCGAATGAAATAAGCTATCGGTAAAATCAGGAAATCATATATTGGAAATCAGGAAATCATATATTGGATCATAACAACGAATTAACAATCATAGTACCGACCGGGCACGGAACAAGGATGCATGCATCAGTCGTGGCGAAGATGGACCCTGTACTCGACGGTGGCGTCGCCGGTATTGGCGTCAAACCTGTTGGTCCGCAACTGGCAGTAGCCGCGCGCGAACCGGAAGACGCCGGTGCCGCCGACCACGGCCATCTCCCTGACGGCCCGGTTCACCGGGTTGGGGCCGATGATGGCGATGCTGCTCCCGTTGTAGGCGCCGTCGACGAAGACGAAGTTCATGGCCATGAGCAGCGACAGGCTGTCCTTGCCGGTGCTGACGTAGAGGCCCTGCGCGCGGCCGAGTAGCCTGGAGCCCGTCAGGCTGGGCCCCTCGGTGAGCGGGTCGTCGATGACGTACACGCTGCCGAATCCCGTGGCGGAGGCGTTGGAGGACGGCGCCGGCGCCACCTGCGCCACCGTCGCGTTCGGCCCGCCGCTGACCACGTCGTGCCAGTACACCCGCAGCCGGGTCTCCTTCTCCGCCGCCGACGCCGGTGCCGCGGCGGCTGCGAGGAGCAGGAGCGCGGCCAGGCAGGAGAGAGCAGTGCTGCTCGCCATTAGGATCAGCTAGGTAGCTAAGCCCGGAATGGATGTTAGTGGTTTGATGCGAGTGCCGAATTCTTCTTCCTAGGAGCTGGAGGTTTGTGCAGCTTGTATGTCCAATGGCGCAGAGGTGGATCTATTTAACGGCGAGTCGTGGTTGTTGGGTCCTTGACAATTTCTGGCACTGTCGTCCCCGGTGTTTAGTTTAGTATTTCTGGCCGTGTCACATGTGTTAAGTTTAGTGTATGTGTATCTTTCGCATTCGTCTTGTTTTTGTAGTATGCGTGAGAGGGAGAGAGAGAGTAGATCGTGGACTTCGTTGGTTATGAGATTTTTGAATAGCAAGAAGCTGCGCGGCAGGTGAAGGTATGACCGAATGAAGGGCTATAGTTAGGTGATGCTGCTTGCACTTTCCATGCATCCCTACACACACACATTGGTCCTTCCAATTTGGAAAGCAGGGTTGCTCTAGAAGGTTGGCAATAGGGAGGGGGGGGGGGGGGGGGGGGCAATTGGCCGAGGTTATTTTTTGGTTAGGTGATTGACCGTGTGTGTGTGTGTGTGTGTGTGTGTGTGTGTGTGTGTGTGTGACATTGATTCACCTTGTTTTCAACTGGTTGCATTTCATTTATCGGGAAAAAAACTACCTGGTGTAACTTTTCTTTGTAGAAAGGAGTCTATCACCGGGCTTAAACTCAGGCCCAAGATCGAGTTACCGAAAGAAGTTCGATACAAGGTTGCGAAGACCCAAACATGCGTCACGACACATGTGATCTAAAAATAGAATAGAAAGTGTGATACAAGGTCGTGCTGACATGATACAAGTGTCGCAATGTTGTAAGGCGGAATTATAGCCAAAGCCAAAACATTACTCCCATGAGGTTATTGTGGGATTTATGTGATGGTGATAGTTTGGCCGGCCACTGGATATTTCCTAAGATCTCTATGGAGCTCTGGAAATTGCACAGGTCCCACCACCCACCACCTTATCTTCTCACTACTTGACCAACGACAGAGGCTTCCTTCTCCCAAGGTCTTCATCCCCAATTCACATCCGGCTCGGTCTCTCTCCACCTGCCTCTTCGCTCCTTACACACTACGATTCTCACCATGTCGTCCCTCATCACCTCCCTTCAGACATCCTCGCCTGGTGGAGGTTCCAGCGAGCATGGACTTGCAATTGAGGGTGGCTGAGGAGGAGTAGGCGAGTGGTGTCGACACCTCCTGTGGCTCGCTTCTTATAGTGCCATGCGCAAGGAGTCATTGAGGCACGTTGTTAGAGGTCCTGGCAGGAGCCAGTGCTATAGTTGGGCGATTGTATGGCCCAAGACGGCACGTCTCCTCGACTAGCCGTTGCACCACTGCACCTTGACCCATCACCGCCGCCACTCAACGCTGGTACTTCTTGCATCTCTATGGCGGACACGGCCCATCCCTATGGTTGCACGACACGTAGCTCCACCTCACCCCCGTCCAACAGCTGCCCCATGTTAGGATTTCTCCTTTTTATCCTTTAACTACATAGGTTACTACTTAGTTTATTGGTTTATTTGGAAAGTGTTGATTTTTCTTCTGTAAAAGATATGTACTTCTCAAACTTGGTGATGTTGAATTCATGGGTACAAAGGATTGTAGATTAAGTTGTTCATGGGGCTCCTTGGTTCATGCTTCGATAGATTATATTTGAATTAGTGTTGTGTGGATTATGCATTCAAAATTGAATAGGAAGAAAGTAACAAAATTAGCCTCTGCCCCTATATATCATTGGTGGAATATTGCGCTTTTGTTGTGGATTATACATGCTCATGTCCATTGAGTCCATACCACACATGGTTACTTTGTTGTCTTTATTGACTCAACATTCAATGTGACGATCTTCAAAATAGTTATGATTGTGGTAGATTGAAGGTATGACTAACTAATCTTAGTATGCCTTCTTAAGTTGGATTATGATTCATAATATTTGGTATCCTATCACTCCTTTTTATATTTCTTACTCCTGACAATACACACTATCTGCAAATTGGACTAATGTTAGCTTTGCGGGTAAGATCTAGTGCTTCTGGGTATGACCCTTGCAAGTATTCCCTTTTCTACCTACCAAATTTGAAATTTTGATCTTCTCGGTTAAAAAATGATTTACATAATGGGGGCTATCCAGTGAGGTGTTTCTCTAATAAAAAAACATTGACAACAGAGAACTAGAGATAAACCTCGAGCGGAGTTTTTCCCCATGTTTTCTTACAATGCATTCCCTTTTTCAATATTGGTTGGGAAAATGGAGCAAAACACTTTATTATTTCCTAAGATGTTACGTTAATACTAGCAGGCGGAAGCCGCGGCGGCACGCCACACCGGTGGTTGAGCGCGTGCGTATGTTTGAGGTCGAGCCGGTTGCAAAGAGGCCCTTTTACATTGTTGTTTATTGCCAAGTCCTTCAGCAATAGCTCTATCATTGATCAAACCTTGTTATCCATGAAAAGAGTAATAGTTAGAGACTGCACCTGCACGGTGTTAATAGTTGTTTTAAAATGTGCGCAAACTCAACCACAGAAAGTGCAATTCATCTACTCGTAGTCTAAAATATTCAAGGAACTGAATGGATATTCTACCATGAACCCCACAATTACAACAAATATTGTAAAGGGTATAGATACCTTTGAAGGCATTGAAATTTGTTCAAGAATCAAAACCATAGCAATGTTAGAGTTATCATGATGAAGCAAAAAATAAATAAATAAGAAGCTTGTATGAATAATCAAGATCACTCTTCATATGAAATTTGAAACCAATTGATAGTACAATTGGAAAGATGATAAAAAAAACATCTTTGTTCAGTTCTATGCAATATTTGTTGGTGTTCTATGCAATATGAACATAATATTTTTTTAGCATAATCCCTATGAGAAGCTGGGTAAAGATCATGGCTAACAATAATGAAAATACATGTTGGTCATCACAAAGAATTTTATTAGCAGAATCTAGGATTCCAAGATCCATAACTCTAAAGAAAATAATCCCCAAAACACATTGTAAGTTATGGATTAAGATTATGGAACATGGAGAAGGCATGTGCCAAATGGGATGGAGACAACATGGTTCTTACCGTTTCCTTCTTCTAATAAGGAGTCAGATCGAGATATCCTTATTGCTCAAATTGAGAATTTGAATAATTAAAAAAATATAAATACAAAATAGGAATATGATGCACCACATAAATAAGCACTCAACACTTCTAATATCTTTTGTTCTTAGTATGTGCATTTGCAGTATCTTTTAACCATAGATCAAGCAGCAGTTTAATTGGAAATAAAAGCAAACATCATGCAGAATTTAAAATAATAAGCATAGAAGTGCAATTTGTTATTATTACCCTCCAAAATTGGCTAACACACCAGGGGCTGCCATTTAATGTACCATGTGAGGGTGGAGGTGGATTAGAACGCCAGCATACCTAAATGCTGTAACAATTTTCATATTATTGTCATTTTCCACCAATTAATTTTAACACTGTTAAAAACTAATCTCTTCCGCACAACTACTTACATACCTGAATATTGATTAACCAAGGTGGAAACAAATATAGCCACAATATGCACACCCTCGAGTAGTCTGTCGTCGTCAAATTTATCTGCTAAATCTCCATACTATCACAACAACATGCTAGAAAACACTGATCGTTCAGTGGTAATATAAACCTAGTGTCTCTGCTGCCAAGCATGAACGAATGGTGGTAACACATCACTAATGGAATTTACCAAAATGAGAACATCTAAAAATATATGTAAAATCATAAGACAATCATTTGTGTATATGCATAAAAAAATAAGGAGGAAAAGTATACCTTATTTAACTAGGCATTAATATATTCTGCCTAACATGCTTCCCAAGTTGTGAAAAACGTAACACATAGTAGGCTAGTGCGGGAAAGTTTTCTAGTTGTGGAGCAAGTGATTCAACTATTGTTCTCTCAGTAAAACAAAGTCTCCATGGGTGATCGACCACTCCGTGTTTCTTTAGCATTTCATATATCAAAATTTTCAATATCTAGACTGATCCTACCTCAAACTTATTTATATATCTGGGCACTCTATTGAATGACACTCATCCCTTAGTGTACCAGCCTATAAAATTAGACATGGAGTGGGAGCAATGCTTCGCCATGCCAAATAGAAATGCCAAATTCATCGCTAAGATAAACATTGTAGAACTTACTTTGCCATCAACCAGGAAGATAAAATAAGTTCATGACATCGGAAATGTCAAGGGTCTAGACTCTTGTCAAGCTACAAAAATATATGTATTTCATGATCTACAGACAATTTACACATGTCTTTGTTTCGAAAGGCCAAAGAGATCCAAATTCTGCAGACAGTTCACTCCTAGTTTCTAAAGCCCAAAGAGATCCAAATTGCATATAGTTTGCACACATCCTGATTTCTAAAGGCCAAAGAGACCCCATAAAACTACAATGTAGGACCACCTATAAACATGATTCATCCTAGTATACGTTATCCACATTAAGAATTACAATTGAAGTTCCCAGTAACTGAATGAAATTTCTAAAGAGTGCTAGTGAATTATGGCTGAATAAATTGATGGCACCGCTAGAGCACGGGAGTTGAGGCCTGAGCACAACATTCCTTGCCACTACTACTACTACTGTTGGTTGCAAAGTGGCTACCATACGGTAAGCTTCTGCTGAGGAATTCTTGACTAGCTTCTACAAACATGTAGTTGCTGCCTCCTTCATATGTTGATGATGACATGATTAACATAGAACCAACAAATAACCACTACTATTTCGAAGATAAATTAGGCTTTCCTCATAGTGGACATGGCGGTTCAGAATGAAGTGTAGATTTTTTTTGTAAGATAGACAAATATAATTCTAGGAAAAATACCTAATGGAAATTTGTTAAAAATGAAAGGAGGAAATCAATAAATAATAAAAAATAATAGAGGGGACTTAGTAAGTAGAATACCCACTGGACAGTAGGATTGTTATTATAGTAAGATAGTGGTATCGCAATGATCCTATAGTTGTTAAAGAAAATAGTTTCACATGACACCAAATGATATTCTACTACCAGGATATCACTAAAAGATAAAAACATGGAATGTGTTTGTACCAATAAAATTTGCAGAAACTATTCTATTTTTCCATAGGAAGAAATCTACTTTATATGACATATGGAAAGGGTAAATACCAAATCCACACGGAAATAAACAATAGATGGTCCATAAATATTTCTTTAAGAGATTACCTTCCAGAACATCACCCATAAATACCAAAGATCAATGCAATGGAGCTCCAACATGACCTGAAGCAGAGAAATAGGATATCATATTCCATGCAGACAAGGAGAACGATGTTTGATGGGATTGATCAATCTCTAGGTTTTCTTTCAAGAGAGTGCAAGCTGGTTTTGGAAAAAAGGAGATACAAAGAAGAGGCACCATCATAAGAGGGATATGGGAAGAACCGCGTGAGGGGAATGACGAGGAATGGGAGAGGATAATAGAGAGGATGTAGGTCAAGGAATACATGTGCACATGAGGAAGATGAGAAGAGAAACAGAGCTTGAGGGGGTTGAGGAAACTCACCTGCGTTGCCGACATCGTCACCAAGATTTGCAGTAGCTGGGCATGTGCCAGTGGGTCGAACCGGGAAGGGGACACCTGAATAAAAAGATCACTCGGGAGGAGGAGCGCCGCCGAGACTTGGGAAAAGAACTGTTGTTATTCCACACTGCTATGGATATGTCGTCACCGCTGCTGCCACACCACTACAAGAAATATGTCAACTTATGACCTTCTGTCAGTGACCCTCGAAGAATTGGTCATAAATCTATGACCATTTTAGACCAATTGATCAAAAGCTGTTCAGGGGGCTCCAAACCCTAAACCATTGCGACTATTTTGGTCAGAAAGGTCGTAATTTCCTTACACGAAATGGTCACAAAGCAGACAATGCTAGTCCGCTGCCTTATTTCTAGCTGATCATGACCAATATAGATGGTCATAGCCTTGTAGATTGTGGTGGGTTGTGATGACTAGGCGCCATCTCATCAGTTTTGCCTATGTGTCATGTCCATGTGGCAGTTTTTGCCTAGGTTGTGAAGCAACCTATATTTCTGTCATTCCCAAAATTCCCAAAAAAATCTCATAAATTCTTTGGGTCATATCTTCATCAAATATGTAAAAGTCCTTCCTTGCCTAGTTCAAAACTAATTCAACAATATTCATTTTCCTATTCTGTTCACAACAACACTTTATGAAGGAAGTGCTATTTATATATTCTTGATTGCCCTAGGAATTTTTGGGCACTCTTTTCTATCCAAATCATTACCGCATGACAAAATTCAGCTCCATTTGCCTAGCAAATCTTCCTCGGCAAATTTCCAAAGTTTTTGTCCACCTAGAAGCATTGTGAAAGAAGTACCTTTTTTATATCTCGAAATGACATGAAATTTATACAGTTCCTTCATATGCCCAAATTATCACCCTCCTCCAAATTGCAGCTCAGTCAAATCATCTATGTGAGCCCAGGTTCAATTTATATTTTATGGCCAAATTGGCACGTTGCAAAGCAAGTGTTATATAGACCCATCCTATTACCCTCAAGCTTTTCGGGCATGCTTCCACACCCAAATCATTGCCACATTATAATATTCAGCTCAATTTTCCTAGTAAATCTTTCTCAGGAAATTTCCAAAGTTTCTACCTCGAGAGAAGCTTTGTGAAGTAAGTACTAGCTAGGCTTACCCAAATGATCTGAAAATTTACCAGCGCATGACCATCCCTATGTAACTTACTACACCAATTTTTAGCTCATTTAATTCATCCAATCTCTCTCACTAGTTTTCCCAAGTTTTTGTCCATAGAAGAGCATTGTGAAGGAAGTACTACTTTGGCATGTCCAAATGGTATCAATTTTCTACAATGCTTTCCTATGCCCCAATAACCATCCTCCACTAAATTTCAGCTCAATCTATTCATTATTTTGAGCCCAGCTTCAACATTCATATTTAGTAGATGATCATTCTCAGCCAAAACTCACGCCCATTGGCCATGTGCATTTCCCATACCGCTAATCAAACACTTGGCTGCTTATTCATGTTTGAGCATCGATCGGTCTCCTCGTGAGAATCTTATGTTGTGATTTTCTTCCTATCACCTACCTGGGGAGTGGCCAACCCACTAGACATGCCTAGGCTGCCCAGAACACATGGCAACGCCACGGGCACGCGGTGAACACGCGACGGGCATGCGAGTTTACGTGCTCTAGAATTGGGGGCCTCGGCCACTGCCCAAACCTCGACTTATCGCCACCAAACCATGTATTTATGATTAAACAGGTACTTATGTAACTAGAAATGATTTTTGGAAAAAATAAATAGCAAACTATGAGGCAGATGCAGTTCAAATTTGACCCGCTTCCTACTGAATCGACGGGAATTTGTCTTTTTCACCAGAGGTGGATCAAAACTTTTGACACCCAACCATTTTTTCAATTATGCATTATATATGGCCTAGTATTTTATAAAATTGATTAGGTCCAATTTTGCAACAAATATATGGTAGGTCCTTTACAAAAAAACTCATTTTGGGCACTCAGAAAAATGGAAAATTGATTTTTCGTCCAAAGAAAATGAAAACTCCCTTAGGCAACATTGTTCGCCATTCCGATATGCACCCTTGTGCACAATATGAGATCATTTGAACAAACTATGCCATGAATGTGGCCATAAGATTGATCATTTGGCTTGAAAGCCATGAATCTTCAGATATGATAGCTCATTTATGAGAACACTTTTTTAAAATAATTGTAGTATTAACAAGTTTGTTATTTTTCCTGGGAACTTGGCCACATATAATGACACAATGTGAAGGTTTCCAAATTTTTTGATTTTTTTTGAATTTTTTATACCCGTTTCAAAATGCAGTCAAACCGGCGGGAATGACCGTTCCTAGCTAGTGGTTGAATCTTGGAATTTTTTTGGTGTTTCTATGATTAAATAGATACTTATGTACCTAGAAATTATTTTTGAAAAAAATAAATAGCAAACTATGAGGCAGCTGCAGTTCAAATTTGACCCGCTTCCTATCGGCGGAAATTTGTCTTTTTCACGAGAGGTGGATCAAAACTTTTTACACCCAACCATTTGGTCAATTGTGAATTAAATATGGCCTAGTATTTTAGAAAAAATGATTTGGTCCAATTTTGCAACAATTATTTGGGAGGTCCTTCACAAAAAACCTCCTGTTGGGCACTCGAAAAATGGAAAATGGTTTTTTCGTCTAAAGAAAATGAAAACTTTCTTAGGCAACATTGTGTGCCATTCCAATATGCACCCTTGTGCACAATATGAGATCATTTAAACAAACTATGCCATGAATGTGGCCATAAGATTGATCATTTGGCTTGAAAGCCATAATCTTCACCCATGATAGCTCATTTCTGAGAACACTTTTTTAAATAATTGCCGTATTACAAGTTTGTTATTTTTCCTGAAAACTTGGTCACATATGATGACACAATGCGAATGTTTCCCATTTTTTTGAATTTTTTTGAATTTTTTATGCCCGTTTCAAAATGCAGTCAAAACGGCGGGCATGACCGTTCCTAGCTAGTGGTTGAATCTTGAATTTTTTTTGGTGTTTCTCTGATTAAATAGGTACTTATGTACCTAGAAATGATTTTTGGAAAAAATAAAGAGCAAACTAAAAGGCAGCTGCAGTTCAAATTTGACCCGCTTCCAGCTGAATCGGCGGGAATTTGTCTTTTTCACGAGAGATGGATCAAAACTTTTTACACCCAACCATTTTGTCAATTGTGCATTAAATATGTCCTATTAGTTTATAAAATTGATTTGGTCCAATTTTGCAACAATTATCTGGGAGGTCCTTCACAAAAAAACCTCCTTTCAGGCACTCGGAAAATGAAAAATGGTTTTTTCGTCCAAAGAAAATGAAAACTTTCTTAGGCAACATTGTTTGCCATTCCAATATGCACCCTTGTGCACAATATGAGATTATTTGAACAAACTATGCCATGAATGTGGCCATAAGATTGATCATTTGGCTTGAAAGCCATGAATCTTCACCCATGATAGCTCATTTCTGAGAACACTTTTTTTAAATAATTGCCGTATTACAAGTTTGTTAATTTTCCTGAAAACTTGATCACATATGATGACACAATGCGAAGGTTTCCCAATTTTTTGATTTTTTTGAAATTTTTATGCCCGTTTCAAAATGCGGTAAAAACGGCGGACATGACCGTTCCTAACTAGTGGTTGAATCTTGGAATTTTTTTGGTGTTTCTCTGATTAAATAGGTACTTATGTACCTAGAAACGATTTTTGGAAAAAATTAAAAGCAAACTACAAGGCAGCTACAGTTCAAATTTGACCCGCTTCCAGCTGAATCGGCAGGAATTTGTGTTTTTCACGAGAGGTGGATCAAACCTTTTTACACCCAACCATTTTTTCAATTGTGCATTAAATATGTCCTAGTATTTTATATAATTGATTTGGTTCAATTTTGCAACAATTATTTGGTAGGTTCTTCACAAAAAAACTCATTTTGGGCACTCGAAAAATGAAAAATGATTTTTTCGTGCAAAGAAAATGAAAACTTTCTTAGGCAACATTGTTTGCCATTCCATGTTTGTTATTTTCCTGAAAGGTAGTTCACAATTGGTGACACAATGAGAAGGTCTTTTATTTTTTTTGAATTTCTGTGATCATAAAATAGCTTACATGTTTTTAACATCTTATTTTTAAATCCATCACGACCAATCTAGTTGGTCATAATGTTGTATTGCGTTCTGATTGGTCCATGGACCAGACACGCAGATCATGCACGAAACATCATTGGATCCTCCCGGATCCAACGACAGCCCTCCCCCTCGCCTCCCCCACCAACCCCACGTGAGGCGAAACCCTAGCTCTGTTCTCCCCCGTTTTCCATCCACCCCCCGCCTCCTTTATTTCTTTCTCTCCCTCCCTCCTCTCCCCGGATGCAGATCCCCCTCGTCGCCGCCACCCACCCCTCAGAACCTCCCCGCCACCCACCTCCGCCGCCACCCACCTCCGCCGCCGCCCTCATTCTTCCCCTCGTCTCCCTCTTCCTCGACCAACCTTGCGGCCCGCGGGGCTCTCGCATCGCCGCCACTCCACGCCCGCGCACGACAGAAGAGAAGCCCGAGGTCCTCCTCCGATGCTCCTCTGCCTCCCTCGCCCGCGGGGCTCTCTACTCCACCGCCGTCGCCGCATCGCTCGGTCCGTCGCGCCGTTCGCCTCGCCCCGCATTCGCCGTGTTGATCTGATTTTAATTTCGCCGCGGTTTTTTTGACAGGCCCGGGAGTTAGGGCGCGATGGCGGGCTCAGGCCGACTACGATTACCTCATCAAGCTCCTCCTCATCGGCGACAGCGGTGAGCCCCCCTGTTCCCTTCCCCTCCTTCGTCTCTCGATCCACGCCGGATCTGGCGGCTTATTCGTTAGGCGTTTGATTTCCATGCGCCAGTTGAGATCTGGCGCCCTAGATCATTTTTTGTGGAGGCTGCTATGTGCCCGCGTGAAATCTGGAAGGGCGATAGAATCTAGCCTCTTGTGTTTATTGGATGGATGGTGTGTGCTATGGAAGGCAGCAAGTTATTGAACTTGAGATGTTGCTGCTGCTGTATGTTTTTTGTGTCCCTGATCCTGAAGCCACCGGTAACTGCAGTTGCAGTGGGATGTTTGTTGTGGAACGGTGGCCGTGCATTCTGATGTCTGACAATTGTCTGTACTTAGATGCTCCTTGATGAATTGATCTGACACTGCCTCTTCATATCTTTGCCTATTGGTACTGTTATTAATTGTGATTTGATCTTCATATCTTCCACCTTACCGGTGTTTGTTCTTGTCATGTACAATCATCATTTAATATTGAAGGGTGTACACAGGGAATTCATTTAGCAGTGTGAATAATCATTTGATTAAATGAATCGAAACCCGATTCGTGTTTGCTCCATTAGACCCTGTTTGGAACTTGCTAGGATGTTGTTTACATTTTGAATAATCATCACTAGACTGTTCCACACTTGCTAGGCTGCTGTTTATCTCTTCGCTTAATTATGTTGGCATGATTGGATGGTTTGCTTCTTGATAGGGTCATGTAGCATCATGAAGTAGCTCTGATGACTTATTAGCATGTATTGTTAGTTTCAATGTTATGTAGCATCATGGAATGGTTCCGATAACTTGTTAGCATGTTCTATTAGTTCCAGAGAAAAAGCGAAATCCCAGCTCCGATAACTCTCCCGTGTAACTGCCTATGTCAAATATAATCATCAAGCTCTTCACACCGTTTGTTGTATTAAAGTACTGTATATAGTAGGAGCACTTTGTCTTCAGAGACAACAATCATGAGTAATGCAGTCGCTTCCATTGCATACTTGCTCCAGCTGCAGTCGCTTCCATTGCATACTGCTATGGCTTTCACATTCATTCATTCTCTGATTGTTCTAGGAGTCCTCATTCATTTGAAAAATCTGTGCACATGTAGTCAGTCGGGAGAAGCATCCCCATACTAGCACATGTATTTGAAAAATATATTCAAATTTATTCATTCCAGAGAAGCACACCCATATTAGCCATTGCAGGGGAGGAAGGGATCAGGGAGTTGAGTTGCTTGACTTCCTTTTGTAATATATAATTTGTGCATATGCTGTGACACGATCGATGATTATTATTGTAGTTTCAGCGTGTGTTGAACTTAATGAAATGGTTGGTTGTGGTTTTCTGAATCCTGTACTGTTGATGTTGCAGGGGAAGGGATCTTGGAGTGACGGCTACCTTTGAGATGTACCGGTGGGCTGCCATTGGGATGATTCTCACGTAGACATTGAACGAGATGGTTTCCAGTTGTGCGCCCAGTCCTAAACTCGCCATTTGTATCCTCCTGCAGTTCCAGAAGGTTCGGTCGTGAACGCTAACTGACAGGACTCTAAACTATGCCCTTCTCATTTCTGCCCAATTCGCCATGGATAGGATTCTTGCTAGTTGAGCGCAGGAACACTCTGCATAGTTGAGGCGACGATGCAGACCAAATCTTCTTCAAGTACATACCCATCCACTGCATCGGCTTGGAGTTGGGTATGCATGAGGTCTCCTTTTACTTACTCCGTACTCGAAGGTGGAACAAAATTGCGTGTTCAGTATGGTCCAGCCTAGCATGTATATATACCCAGTAGTTTGTGTTCTTGATATCTACATGTAGCGTCATGAGGAATAAACCTGCTGATTTCATATGTCGTCCTATGGAAGTCACCAGACTTTTTTTATCAACACTAATTTCAGATAGATAGGTGTTGCTTACCATACCTAAGAGTGTAGCATGCTGTGAAGGGATACTCCAAAGTAGAAAAATTAAAAGATGTTAGTAAAATCAGTATGCATCTCTAGTGATGCTTTATCTTGTTATTTTTGTCTGAGTGTTGTGCTGTAGCATCATTGACTAGTATGTTTTTTCTCAAGGTCTATACAAGTGCCATCTATGTCTGGCAACATAAGCCTCTTGTCATGTCATGTATCTATTATCACGTTAGATGTTTTATTAAGTGAATGTTGTATTTCTTGAAAGCGTCGATGTATTGATGCGAACACTGCTTGTGTAGTTATGACTAATCAGTTTTCCCCTCTCTTATATAGGAGTTCCCAGGTCGAAGAAATTCGAAGAAACTCGAAGCCCCTGCCAGCGACTTGCTTTATATGTTATTGAACTTGTAATGCAGAATTTTCTTGGAATTTTGATGTAAGGTTGATCTTGGGAATTGGGTGTATATTTACTTGCCGTACTTGTTATTCAAATGCTGGTTGTACTTGTTATACAAATGCTTGGAATTTAAATTTGTGCTAAATGTATAAATAGTACTGAAAGAGTCCTTGGCCCAAACGCTACTGGACCTTAAAAAGGCCACTGACCAAACATAGTTAACTCGGTTTCAGCAAATACCAGTATATTAATTCTTGAAAATAAATAAAATAAAATGTAAAAAGGCCGATTTATGAAATTTAAAAGGAGAGCAAAAAATGCCGAGGCTACAAAAAATGAATTGATTGTAATAGGGTGTGGCCCAGAAATTAAAAGCTCGAATAGTTGGGCCAGGCCCATGTAGCTAGTGAAAATTAACAGAAAAAACATATAAAAAAGGCTGAATTGTTGGGCTAGGCCCATGTAGAAAATCGAATTGGACCGGGCTGAATTTTGTGCCACGTCAGATTGCCACGCTGGATGCCTACGTGGCCTGGGGAGGTTGCTAGTGACCAAAACGCCACAGTAGACGTATTTTGGTCATAAACGTCTACGACCATTCCAGAAGAAATGTCGCTATAGTCAGTTTACGACGGCCAGCTTTTGACCTTATGTTTTTGTCAAAAAAGGTCACAAATGGAAATTTATGACCATTCAGTGACCAATAGTGGTGGTCACAAGTTGACATATTTCTTATAGTGCACGTCACCCGTCAGGGGAGAGGGAAAGGAGGGGAAGGGGAAAGGTAGAAATGTGAGAGGAGGTCGCCGATGGCGGCAACATTGAAGGGAACATCTGTGGGTGGTGGTGGAGGAAACCGGAGACATTGTAAGGGAGGAAGAACACACCGCTCCTCTCTCTCTCTTTCTCATACACCTAGATATTTTGGTAGCCTCAGTCCTTCGCGGTAAATCAAACATGGCAGTATTTTTTTCTGACAAGCCCACAATTGAGCTAGCTTCGTAGGGGAGGAAACCGTAGAAAACCAGAGCAAGCTGGGGCAAAAATCATGCAAGTGTCAACCACAAAAGAGGCAAGGGCTAGCACTCTAACCGCACGAGAGGCCTCCTAGCTTAGCAGACTTAATTCTTGTATATACATGTGACATCCATAACACATTGTAGATAGTTCAAGTGATGTATCATTTGAATTATTTTTTGTAGGTTATGGTTTCATTGCATTACTTTGCAATACAAATAGTGAGGTCGGCACTGTCACTTCCTAATTTACTAAAGGGTGATGTTACGTGTGCACGCGACGCGAGAGGAGAGGCCACCCGCACACCCCGAAACGACTTACCCAACCAATTATGTAAAAGGATGGGCCCACAGGTCATTGTCCCCTTGGAATTTACCGCGAGGTCAAAATCAACCGTGACGACCCTGCGGCGATCCAACGACAAACAACATAGAAACGACCCGTTTGACCAGCACCTGACGGGCCAAATTGAAGGAAATCGAGCGAGCCTCTTGGAGCCGAGTCTCCCAAACACCTTTACAAGTGATGTATCATTCCAATTATTTTTTGTAGGTTATGGTTTCGTTGCCTTAATTTGCAATACAAACAGTGAGCTAAGCACTGTCACTTTAATTTACTAAAGGTTGATGTTGCATCTTAGTAATAAACTTGTCCTTTCTTTTTTCTAGAGGTTCCTACTGTTGCGTTGTCAGAGAATGGTTCGAAGAAAACGATGTTTCATCTGCCAAAATCATATTCGACTGAGATCATAGTTACAATCAATTACAAATACAATACACAACTACGTACATCCACATGAACAGTCCATACAAGCCTCCTCGTGACCCACTCAGAGATTTTAGTGAAGTATCTTATACACTGCCAAGCCAAGGTCGGATTTTTCAGACAGAGCCAAACCGGAGACCTTTTCGCCTTGTAGCTTTCATCAAACCACAAGGGTCCAAAACACGCAAGTACTTCAATCAGAAGGGAAAAAAACTCTTTTTTTTAATGTTTGAAAAAAATCAAATAGAGAGAGAGAGAGAGAGATAGAGATATATATATATATATATATAGAGAGAGAGAGAGAGAGGTAGAAGGAGATCACGCAGACGCTAAACCCACATCTACATGCGTTACCGGATAGAAAAAACGGGTCTCTACGCCGGTATGCGCCTCCGTCCTTACCTATCATCGTTATTTGCACATTCAGTACGTACTACGTAGTACGTAGTGCTGTGGCAATAGTAGCGCGCGGTAGTAGCAAGTACGACGCCATGGCATGGCATGGAGGCCATGATCGATCGATCGGTCTACGGGTCACGGTAGCTCCAGAGGCTCTCCCCAGCCTCTGAAGGGTCCGGCGATTCGTCGGAGGAGTCGGGGCTGAGCCTCGGGGGGCTCATCATCATCCCGGCGGCCATGTTCCGCAGGAACTGCGGCGTCTCGAAGAGCGCCTCCTCATCCAGGAAGTACTGATTGAGCCCAATGCCGGCTTGATCCTGCTGGGCCGTGCCGCTCGCCGAGGCAGCAGCGGCACTGCTTCCAGTTCTACCCAACTGCTTCTGCACTGCGGATCCAGCAGCCGCGGGGGCAATGCCGCCGCCGGTGCGATCGTGCCGAATGGAGGCGGCTGCGGCGGCCGCCGCCGCGCGGATGCTGTCCGAGGAGGTGGACGCCGGCGCCGGGCGCGTGGCCGCTAAGGCGGGGAAGTTGAGCGCCGCGTCGGCCCCGCGGAGCGCGTGGGCGGCCACGTCGTACGCCACGGCGGCCATCTCGGCCGTCGGGAACGTGCCGAGCCAGATGCGGCGCGCCTTCCGCGGCTCCCGGATCTCCGAGACCCACTTCCCGTACCGGCTCCGGATGCCGCGGTAGAAGGGGTGCTTGCCCGACGACATTGATTGATCAGCTAGGGCAATGGCCGCACTACACTGCACTTCACTTAGTATCAGTCGATGATGAGTGCGTAGCTGAGAGTGGTGACCGTGGGACTGCGCGCGTGCAAGCAGATCGCCATCGGGTTAATCAATGCACACCGAGGAACTCCGCTGTAGCAGCAAGGTTAATATCATAGGCGAGTTGTCATGTGATCTAAGCTAACTTAATAGCGGCGTTTACTCCTACGCGCCCGAGCGTTAACGCTTCATCTAAATCTTTTCACTCCCCCTGATTTCAACGGGATGGGACCCGGTGCGCCGAAACTTCTGTCCACAATTACTAAAACAGGAAAGTTTTACCCTGTCTGAAATCGGCCGCTCCACAGCGCGAGCGCGATACTTATATTGTCATTATTAATAATTAAAAAAAAGTTTTTAGTCTCTCAAGTTTAAAGTAGACATCCCGTCCCTCATAATTTTTCGGTCGACATTTCATTTCTCATATTTCAAAACCAGACATATTTTGTCCAAAAGCAGAAATAAAACGGTATTAAGCTGACGTGTTCCTAGTTTCCCCTGTCCTTGTTTGCCACACCGGACAGATAATTTTTTCCCCGCCCCGTTAAGTCTTTCCTCAATCTGTACATCTCTCGGCCTCGCGCGAGGCTGATCGGAATTTGATGCCTCCCGTCGGCGCCGCTGTAGATCGGCTTCGTCTTCTATGGCCTTAGAGCATGGAGGCGTGGTGGCTCTCGGCTTTTGCCGGCAGAAGGGCTCCTGCTTTGTTTTTGGAGGTTTCTCTGTGTGCGTTTAGTGTTGTGTTCTGTTCAAAAAGACGAGACGGCAGCGGTTTTCTGAAGTTGGAATAAGGTTCTTTTGGCCTATTCCCCGTTCTAGTGGCGCGTCTAGCATCATCAGAGGGCGTGTGGAGATGTGTCTTCGACGGATCTCGCGGGATTCAGTCGGCGTTTGTCTTCGGTGGATCCACATGGATCTGGTCTTCGTTAGTTTGTGTTCATGTGTCTTCAGATTGGATCCTTCTGTTCTACGCTTTTCTCCATCGGCGGCGATTGCTGTTCTGCTGCGTTGGTCCTTTTGGGCCTTAGCTTGACGACTTTCCGACTGTCTACTACAACAAGGTTTGCTCGGCTTCAGTGACGAAGGGGCGATGATGACGCCGCGCTTTTGGCTCGCTCCAGTGCTTGTAGTTGTCGCTAGGTGGTGTATGGACCTGGATGTAATTTTTACTTCTAGTATTCTTTGTACTGCATTAAAAGATATTGAATAGATTGGAAGTTTATCCCGCAAAAAAAAAGTCTGTCCTCAATCTATCTCGGGTTGGCATTTCATCAAACAGTTGGGGCACGCCAACACTTGCACGTCCGGCAGCAAGCCACCAGCTAGGAGCAAGAGCCGTTATCCACGCTCAGTCGCTCCTGTCCCCTACGGTGTTAGATCGAGGCAGCTGCGTTTGGCAGGCTCAAGAGTGAAGGAACTCCAGAAGAGCTCGGCTGCGGAGCGTCCGTCCATTAATGGATGTGGGCGCGTGCGTGTGCAGTGAGCCAGTGACGCCGTGTGTGCCAGTGGATGGGGAGGCAGCACCTCAAGTTCACGGCGTACGGTGATGTTGGGGAGGAGCCACACCATGTACCTCCTCGCGTCCACGGCGCTGTCGGGCTGCTGTCCGAACGACCGTGAGGACCACGAACACGAAGCACGTCGCGCTGGCGAAGCTGAAGCCCGGCGTCTCTGTAGCTAGCTCCAAATCCGGCTCGGGTCATAGCACGACGGAGCACCGGACATCACGTACGTCCTCGAACCGGCCCTGGACGCACGCCACCTTCTCCTTCCACACGATGGCACTGCGCCGCGGACGCCAGCGGCCACGGCATAGTTTACGCACGCTGCAACGCTCGGAAGTTGATGACCATGCATGACCAATTAGACGGTCCAGCGCGTCCATGTCCATGTCTGCGACGTACGTGCTCTACTGCCTGCTGCGGCGCCGGCGCCATGCAGGAGCTAGGCCGATGGGCCAAAGTGTGCGGCGACGTGCCATTCGACCTACAGCATGACCCCGTCGAGGAGGGCCGGCAAGGTGCGCATGTCGCCGGCGGCCACGGCCCAGCTCGGCGACGATGAGGCAGGTGTAATTGCACTAGGAGCTGCATGCTTACTGTTCGATAGAATGTCTATGACAAAATTCCAAAACCGGGGACGCTTCAGTCCAATACCGCTTCATTTTCTGGTTTTGGACGAAATATACCTGATTTCGAAACGTAAGGGATGAAATGTCAGACAAAAAAGAGATTAGGGACGAAATGTCTACTTTTCATAAACTTAAGGGACCAAAAATATATTTTTCTCAAATCTCTACTTCTAATGGAGCAGTTGGTAGCCTGGTACTCCGGTTTTATTTTCGTCCGGTTTTATTTCGTCCCACCTCCCACCACTCCGTACTACTGGTTTTTTATCTATCTACAAATCTCCCCTCCCACTGGTTTAAGCCGGTTATCAATTTTTGGTAATGCAATAAAAGTTATACGGGAATAAATCATATCACGGTCGGCAGTTAATCTCAAACCCGCCAAGAGATTTGGTAACAGAATAAATTCAAAAGGAATGTTCCTATACATAAGGATGGTAATCTCCATCGCATACTATTTACTCCAGAATCAATCGCATTAATAATCTCCATCGCATAAATAATTACTCCAAAATCAATCACAATCATAATCTACATCGCATAATTAACTTCTTCCTATGACCACCTCGCTCCACCAATCCCACCTGCCGTTTTCTACCATCACGATCGATTCTCTCGCGTCCTCTCCTGCACGCACAAAAATATAGGCCCAGCCTCGACCGTGGGCTGGGACTCATCCGCCGCGCATCGCCTGCTCTGCAACGACGCCCAACGCAACCTCTTCTTTGATGCCCCCGCGCACCCCTCGCGGCCGCCACCGACGCCCTGCGCGTTCGCCTCTACGGCCTCGATGATTGCACCCGCTTTCGTGACGTCCTCGCGCTCAAGCGCCGCCAGCGCATCCACGCCTGCGTCAGCCATGCCGAGGAGGTTGAGGAGCCCCTCGAGCCGGCCCTCGCCCTCGCCTACGTCAACGACCCCGCCCATCTTGGCGGGGTCGATTCCCCCATCGCCCGACTCACCTCCGACGAGTATGGCGTCGGTGGGTACGCCGCGTCGTTCGTATACTTGGCAGGTTCCAGAACACCCCGCGACGTGTATGAGGCTGCTAAGCTTGACCATGGCGAGGGGCTCGTGCTCGAGCTCGACGAGACGCAATTCGATCTCGGAACCAACTACGAGCTGGATGGTGAGACTGCAGAGCAGGCAGGGGGCGCGACGAAGATGGAAGTGGCGGCAGTTCAAGCTTGTCGCTGCCGAAGACCCTAGAGAGGTGCGTGAAGAGACCTGGTTAGATTTGTTGGGCCTCACTGGTAGATGCTCCATGTCTCCAACTCTGGTTCCTTGTGCATTATTGGGTTGTCTTAATTTTCAGTCTGGAACACGTAGCCGTGATTTTTTTTGATTAATATTGATGTCATCGTTACATATTTGTATCGGGTAGATTTGATGTACTATTGTTAAGCTCTCATGACCAGACCTGGTTTTACAGATGTTTAGCGCACCGGTTCCTGTTCATTTACAACACAGCCATGCGATCTATCTCTACTCCTAATGGACGACTTGGTTGAATAGTCCCCCCCCCACTTTCAACCGGGTTTTTCCATCAAATTACCCCCACCCCCACGCCCACCCACCGAAACGCGCCCAGCGAACCGGGGAGAGATCCGTTGATTTGGCTAAGGTAGGAAAGAATCTATTATCTATTTGCTAAAGCAAATTGTATTAATGGAAGAGATCCGTTGATTTAGCTAAGGTAGGAAAGAATCTATTCTTTGTTTCCTAAAGAAAAATTGCATTAATGAGAGAGATCCGTTGATTTGGCTAAGGTAGGAAAGAATCTATTATTTGTTTCCTAAAGCAAATTGCATTAATGGGAGAGATCCGTTGATTTGGCTAAGGTAGGAAAGAATCTATTATTTGTTTGCTAAAGCAAATTGCATTAATGTAAGAGATCCGTTGATTTGGCTAAGGTAGGAAAGAATCTATTCTTTGTTTCCTAAAGAAAAAATGCATTAATGAGAGAGATCCGTTGATTTGGCTAAGGTAGGAAAGAATCTATTATTTGTTTCCTAAAGCAAATTGCATTAATGGGAGAGATCCGTTGATTTGGCTAAGGTAGGAAAGAATCTATTATTTGTTTGCTAAAGAAAATTGCATTAATGAAAGAGATTCGTTGATTTGGCTAAGGTAGGAAAGAATCTATTATTTGTTTCCTAAAGAAAATTGCATTAATGAGAGAGATCCGTTGATTTGGCTAAGGTAGGAAAGAATCTATTATTTGTTTCCTAAAGCAAATTGCATTAATGGGAAAGATCCGTTGATTTGGCTAAGGTAGGAAAGAATCTATTATTTGTTTGCTAAAGCAAATTGCATTAATGAAAGAGATCTGTTGATTTGGCTAAGGTAGGAAAAAATCTATTATTTGTTTCCTAAAGAAAATTGCATTAATGAGAGAGATTTGTTGATTTGGCTAAGGTAGGCGGTTTTTGTGAAGTTCCAACGCACAACTACACAAACATCAGTGACATAGAAAACCACCGCCTCCTCCTCCGCGCCACCGCTTACTCTATTTTTCCCCTCTGTGTGGCGACCTGAAATGGAAGGCGGTGGATCTGGGATGCGCCTGGTTCCACAAGACGTCAGGCGTAAGGAAGGATGGAAAACCACCGGTTGGATGGCCAAGGGTGGCCCATTGAAGGTTTGAAACCTTCTATGGCGTAATTTTGTGCAACCTGCATGAAGATTGTAGGACCTATCCATGTGGTCGTTCCATCGGCAACAAGTACGTATTGGATAGCACATAATTTGAAATTCTTGACGGAGTTGACTGACCATGACTTTGACTCTCACAATGTTGCATGTTCTTTGGAGTTGACTGGTGGCGTTTTTAGGTTATTACTACCATGAAGATGAGAGGAACATCGAGAAAAATCCTTTCCCTAAAAAATGGATGGGAAGAATATCTTGGTCTATGATTTCATGATGAATAGGACCCTGAGAAAGCAGTGGATGATGCCCCGTTGATTCTCTTTGAATTCGGCTACTGTGGGAATGTGTAGAGTCAGGTTTGGAGTGAGCGCTCCATGCATGTATGTCAGTGGCACTCAGAGATTGGTTGTGCCGCTCTTGTGAGGGTGTGTGGGAGTGATGTGCTCGAGACACGCCAATCTCGTGAGCAGGTGCGGAGATGAGTTGCACAAGAGAAACATTGGTGGGATGAACCCAAACCTTTATTTTTTTTCTAATATGAATTATCCTTCCTTCTTAGAAAAACATGTTTTGAGTAAAGTTATCTTTACTGTAGACATATATTGACAATTAATCAAGTATCAACATCATTGCATGCTTATTCTGTGGAATGTGTGTCCCAATGTTGACAGAAGGTATAAAAAGATTGTCTTGGAATTATTATTTTCTTGGAAAGATATTGCCCTGAATTCTCATTTCTCATCAAAAATTTAGTATCCATTTTCGTTGATCTTATTTGCAACATGTACAAGTCAGTAATAATCTAAGGGGGTGCCCTACCGGAGAAGATTATGATAGTTGGACAAGAAACTTGATACTGTCGTGCAAGGTAGAGGTAGGAGAAATAGGAGATAAAAGCATGCATGGTGGGAGAAGGAAGTCGAGTGTCGCGTGGTAGCTCAGACATGGAGTGTGGAAGAAAGACAATGACGAGATGTATGTACCTACTAGATCATGACCATGAGATATCATCCCATAAAAATGGTCTTTGACTCTCATGTCACATGAATTTTCTCTTTGTATATATATATTTATTAGTCCGTGGCAACGCACCGACACTTAGATAGTAATTAATTATATGCTCTACTTTTTCTCTCTTGTAAGAGCATGGTTAATAGTATAGCCAGCTGCTGGCTATAAGCCAGTGCCATGTCATCTACGGCCCATCTTATAGCCCACATGTACAATAATAGATCAAAAGAGTGTACTACTTTTTTATTATGTGGCCCACTTCTCATTCTCACAAAGTGCCTAGGAGCACGTGCTAGAGCTGGCTCTTCACGAAGAGCCCGCTTACCTTCTCTCTCCTCTTCTCTTTCCTCCAACTAAGCAGAAATATACTAGTTTATTTCTTATAGCCCGCTGACTCAGCTCTATTGTACTTGCTCTAAAGGTGTTAAAGACGTGTCGCAGCCGATTGTAAATCTACAGCCTATGTATCTTCTCTCTCCTCTTCTCTCTCCTTTAATCTTTTATAAGCCGCCTACATCATCTTTATATACTTGCTTAATGTGACCGCAAGGCGAAGAAGCGCGCGGGCGGAAGCATGAGGGACGCCATGACGTTGGCTCTCGATGAGCTGCTATTGGGGAAGCAAACTATACTACGGTAAACATAATCGTAGCCACAACCCCTTGCAGTTCCTATCGTTAATCATGGTACTTCCATTTGCTTAGTGTTGGTGTAACTATTTGGCTTTTCATTTTCTTTTGTTTTTTTCCTCGATGATGGGATTTTTTTGTCGTTAGTGTTTTTTTTACTACACATCCATGTTTTTTTCAACAATCAACCGTAATAATTTTCCCACGCCGATAGGATGATGTTTACAGATTAGCTTTATGGAGCCGCACCTTTTTGGAAAAAAGCTTTTAGGCCATTTCTTGCTTCTCACTGAGATGTGTGGAATAGTCAAGTTCTTATCAGATGACCTCAGAAAGAGGCAGCTCACTCGTGAGTGGTGACCCGGTTTGTATTTTCTGCAGTGACATATTCTTTGATTATGACATTGCTACAGTAATTCAGAGATATATTTTCGAATTAGGAGGGAAACAAGTTGCGTGGAATCATGAAACAACTCGAGGGAATGGAATTGCTGTATTTCACCCGCAAAAGTAAAATAAAATGGAACTGATGTATTGGAACTAGGGTAGTCAACCCTAACGATCTGGGACTTTTTAAAATCGAAGATCTTGTATGAGCACATATGCTTTCATAATCCCTCGTGACAAACTAACGGTTTGAGTGTCTCTAGAAATGACGACATGCACATATGCTTTCATGGAAAATATCATCATCTCTCTTGCATTATTCACACCCAAAAAAATTAGAAAATTCTCTCCTGCATCATTGCATACTACGCTGCTTGTTCATGTCTTGCTGATCTTAGATACTTAACATCAATTGTCTATCCTATAACCTAAAACTTAGCCCTAGACCCCGCGTCGCCCTCATCAACTCTCTTGCATACTACGCCACCTGTTCATGTGTTGCTGATCTTTGATACTTAACGTCGTTATTTATCCTATAATAACATGAGACCTAGCCCTCGTGTCCCCCTCAAGGGAGACATGTGTGGCGGTGCCGCCGCTCCTTCTCTAGCTCCCCTCCGCCTCATCTCTCCTCGCCACCATCGACTGAGGTAGTCGGGGCAAAGCCCCTCGCGGTGGTCGGCACTGCTGGTGCTCTCATGCACAGCTGCCCCTTCCCCTCCACCCCCCCACCCTCGTGGAGCTCTCGCCTGGAGCTTCCGCCAGTCTGGCCTAGCCCCGTCCCAATATCCTCCTGCCGAGCGCTGCTCATTAGCCGAAGGTGCCCGACCATGTGGCTCCTAGCTTTGTTTCTGCTATCATTCGCATGGATGCTCGTAAAAATTGGATGGGCGCCTCAACACAAGCGCCCTCGCATCCTTCCCACACCGCTACTTGTGTGCCGCTGAGCAAAGCCCTCGCGGTGGTGGCGGCGGGGCGACACATTCTGGTTAGTCTGTGTGGCGCGCAAGTGGAGACGCGGAAGATGCTTTGCCAGAATTTGAATTAGACGTGCCTATGTGTGGCTTCCCGCTGGGAGGTGCGACGGAGAGCATTCTCGGGGCGGGCATAGTGCTTCAGTCGAGAGGCGTTCCAGCGATCTTGTGGTTGTGCGCTCCTAATTTAGTGGAGGCTACGCCCCACACGAGCACGTGTCGGCGATGGTGATTTGCCTTTCGTGCTTAAGTTCCGGCCATGTTGGCCACTTCACTGACGGGCCTAGCCAGGGGCTCTCTCTGACGAGGTGGTAGTCGGCAATGTTGTGCTCTGTCGTCGATGTTGGTCCTTGTAGTGGCCATTCCTGTTGGGAAACATTGTACGGAAAACAAAAACAATTCTACGCACACGCAAGATCTATCCATGAAGATGCACAGCTACGAGAGGGGGAGAACACCTATATACCCTTGTAGATTGCTAAGCGGAAGCGTTTATCAATGCGGTTGATGTAGTCGTACACCTTCATGATCCGTCCCGATCAAATACCGAACGTACGGCACCTCCGCGTTCAGCACACATTCAGGTCGATGACGTCCTCGCCTTCTCGATCTAGCAAGAGAGGCGAAGACGTAGATGAGTTCCGACAGCACGACGACATGGTGACGATGGTGCTGAACTAAAGGGAGGAGATTAGAACCACACCAGGCTTCTAATTATGATGATTAGAGGTGGCTAGGGCTAACTCTAATTAGTCAACTAGGACCAACTAGAAGAGGCTCAAAAACTTCTGTTCTAGGGGCTAGCCCTGCTCCTCTATTTATATGTTGAGCCCTGGGGTCGTTACTTTGGGAGAAGGCCTCCCTAAAGTCGGTTTGAAATGCAAAGAAGAGTCCTTCTCGGACTCCAGGGCCAAACACCGTGGTTCCTGGCGTTTATGTAAATTCCACGGACTACGACGTCTCACCCAGGGGGTAGACGCCAAGAACCTTGGCGTCTAGTACCCGCCCTTCGAGAAACCCCTTTGTGCACTATGGTAAGGCCTCGTGGGCCTTACCCCTTGGCCCAACCATATCATCCTATATATCAATCTTTACCTTCGGGCCATTCTGGAGCTACTTGTCATGTCCTTGATCTCATCCGGGACTATGAACAACATTCGGTAACCAACATACATAACTCATATAATACTATATCATCAACGAACGTTAAGTGTGCGGACCCTATGGGTTCGAGAATGATGTAGGCATGACCGAGACGCTTCTCTGGTCAATAACCAATAGCGGGACCTGGATGCCCATATTGGTTCCTACATATTCTACGAAGATCTTTATCGGTCGAACCTTTATGTCAACATACTTAGTTCCCTTTGTCCATTGGTATGTTACCTGACCGAGATTCGATCATCGGTATCTCCATACCTAGTTCAATCTCGTTACCGGTAAGTCTCTTTACTCGTTCCGTAATACATCATCTTGTAACTAACTCCTTAGTCACTTTGCTTGCAAGGTTCCTGTGATGATGTATACCGAGAAGGCCCAGAGATACCTCTCCTTCATACGAGTGACAAATCCCAATCTTGATTCACGCCAAATCAACAGACGCGTTTGGAGATACCTGTAGAGCACCTTTATGATCACCCAGTTACGAACTGATGTTTGATAGCACGCAAGCTATTCCTCCGGTATCCGGGAGTTGCATGATCTGATGGTCGAAGGAAAATGTATTTCAAATTAAGAAAGCAATAGCAAAAACTGAACGATCATATGCTATGCTAACAAATGGGTCTTGTCCATCACATCATTCTCCTAATGATGTTATCCCATTATCAAGTGACAACACAGTTCTATGGTTAGGAAATCTTAACCATCTTTTGATCAACGAGCTAGTATAGTAGAGGCTCACTAGGAACTTAGTATTTTTTATGTATTCACACATGTGTTTAAGTTTCCGATCAATACAATTCTAGCATGAATAATAAACCTTTATCATGAATAAGGAAATATGATAATAACCAATTTATTATTGCCTCTAGGGCATATTCCAACAGTCTCCACTTGCACTAGAGTCAATAATCTAGTTCACATCGCCATGTGATTAACACCCAGTGAGTTCTAAGGTGTGATCATGTTTTGCTTGTGAGAGATGTTTTAGTCAACGGGTCTGCAACATTCAGATCCGTGCATACTTTGCAAATATCTATGTCTACAATGCTCTGCATGGAGCTACTCTAACTAATTGCTCCCACGTTCAATACGTATCCAGATTGAGACTCAGAGTCATCTGGATCGGTGTCAAAGCTTGCATCAATGTAACCCTTTACGATGAACTCTTTATCACCTCCTATTGTGGGAAACCACGGCCACCTATGGGGCCATGAGACCCTTTTGGTTCGGTGGGGGGATGGCCACGTCGCACAAAGAGCAGAGAAGCGTAACACTAAAGGAAATATGCCCTATTGGCAATAATAAAGTTGTTATTTTATATTCCCTTATTCATGATAAATGTCGTGGGTTTGTCACGGCAGATGTCCTCGTGAAAGGACTTAGTCGTGGAGCCATCGCTACGGGTTAGCTTAAAGGGGTTAAACCGGACAAGGGACACAAGGGGTTTTATACTAGTTCGACCCCTTCGATGAAGGTAAAAGCCTACATCTAGTTGTGCTTGGTATTGCTGGGGTTTCGATGACCAGGGAGCGAATCCGCTTTGCCTGGCTCTCGAGTTGTTGTCTGTTGTCCCTAAACCGCTGCCGGGTCGTCCCTTTATATACATAGGTTGATGCCCGCCGGTTTACAGAGTCCCGAGGCCGGATCATAAATGTGTCCGGCTCAGTCTCTATTCCTTCTAACTTACAATACAAGTTACATGAAAGAGTCGGTTTACATCTACATGCACTAACCCGCCCTTAGGCCTTGGGCCTTCGTAAAGCGCCACCATCCTCACGTCTTTATGGGCTTCTATATTCATGGAATTAACCCGGCCACTCCTAGCCGGTTTACCTCCAGTAGTCATATCCCCAACATTAGGCCCTAGATTGATTTGAACTTGTTCATGTCAATCTTCAATACTTAGAAAAATTCTTGCCCTGGCATCTTCATATGGATCTGGTAAACCGCCATGATGTCATCCTTTAGATCCGTAGTAAACCGCCATGACATCATTATTCATTGAAGCCGAAGATACCCTTCATTAATGAATATCCAACCATCGAGGCGACATCTTTATTAAATATCCATTTTAGGCTCCTCGATTTACGCACTTGTCACGTATCGGTTCGCCCTATAAATAGGACCAAGGTCATTCTCTTTTCCCCCTTCGTCTCCTTCGCTTCTTCTTCCTCTTCGCGACGCCTCTGCACCCGAGCGCCGCCGCCGTTGCCGAGCTTCGCTTCCGCCGCTCTATTGGCCGCCGCACCGACCTGGTTGCACTAGAGAGCCACGGCGTACCTCCGCTACTGCAACTGCCGCTGTAAGTCTTTCCCTTTCCTCCTCCGTAGATCCATCTAGGGTTTCATTGTTCATCAAGGTTCATTGAAGCTTCGGCACTGTTCTTCCCTGTTCCTCCTTAATCCATGGATCAACCCTCAAGTTTGATATGTTTCGTGTAGTAGCTATAGCGTTCCTTATCTTTTGCTGCCATAACAAACCCTTATACTCATAAAAACTGATCTAGACCCTTGGGAACTGCTTCAGGACCAACCTTTTAGGTCTAAATCTTTTTTCTTTTCCTGTCTTACGGTAGATCTAAAATTTCCAAGTAAGATTGTGAAACCTGTTTTACCTTACTTAGTCATTCTTGCCTTAGATCTGTATCTTCTTCATTACATAGGCGGTTTACCTTTGTAGAAAACAATCTATCACATACCATTAGTCCCCTTGTAAACCGGCAATCCCTTTATCTCCGCTGCCATACTCCGGTTTAGCAGTATGCGTATACCTTTGTTCCGTTTATCGCTTTGGTATTCATCATTGTATCAGCCTCCGGTTTGTGAAATTTACATACTTGGATTTCCTTATTCCGTTGCACCTTTATGCACTATCATGAATGAATTGTAAACCGATATTTCTTTTCAGCTCTTCATTTGCAATGGCCAAGCAGTTTTATTCCTACAACTAGGCTTCCTCCCGGGTTACCGAGGAGCAACTTATTGGAATGCTTAGAATTGGTACCTTACCAAAAAAGAATGAGATCCGATGGCGAGTTCCTGGGCCGGAAAATCCTCCCACTCCTAAGCAGGGTGAGGTAGTGGTGTTTGTTGATCACATAGGCCGTGGTTTCAAACCGCCCGGGTCAAAGTTTTTCTGGGATGTGCTTGCCAGTTTCCAACTCCATCCTGAAGATATTGGACCCAACTCGGAATCCAATATATGCAATTTCCAAGTCTTCTGTGAAGTGTATTTACAAGAAGAGCCAACAGTTGAGTTTTTCTGAGACTTCTTTCATCTGAACCGGCGTACTGAATTCGTAGATGGTCCCAATACTGAACTTGGCGGTGTCTCCATTCAGAAAAGGAAAGAAGTTGAATTTCCTCATGCTAAGCTACACAGCCACCCCAAAGAATGGAACCAAACTTGGTTCTATTGTAAAGACACCTCCCCTGAAGATGAAAACCCTCTGCCGGGCTACCGATCTCACCGGCTCGCCAACACTCATCCACTGCCGCAACGTCTAAATGCCCAGGAACGGGCCCCATATGCCCCTCAACTCGCCAAGCTCTGAGCCTTTATGGCCAATGGTTTATCAGGTGTAGACTTTGTGCATTGCTGGATATCTTGGAGCATCTTGCCGTTAAGTCGCTGCTCCGGCTTAATGTGCGAGTACATTGGTGAAGTAGAAGACTCCCAACGTCACATCAACATTCAGCTAACCAATGTAGAAGTCATTGAGGGTGTCAAGAAGATTTTGAATGAATCGGAATCCATCTGCCGCCAAACCGGCTTAAACCCCTTCTACGCAAAAAACAAACCACCTGCTGTAAGTACTATTCTTCCGCTTTACACTTGATATCTTTTAGACTGTACAACCTGTGAATACCCTTATGCTTGTTTGTAAACAGGGTGATGATCCATTCTGGAAGAAGAAACCTCAAGAAAAAGCGGCAAAGCCTTCCCGTCCCAAAACAAAAGCCGTCAAGAAAACCTCAATGCGGAAGGCAGCTGAACGTATCAGCATGGAACTGGATGACGACCCGGATGAACCGGAAGTTGAGGTAGAACTTGATTCACCTGGTTCCCTTTTCATGCATCTCATTAACAATGATATTTATCAGGAGGGCGCGGAGGGCAGCCAAGCTGACGATGTAGAGGTAATTATCCTTTCCTCCGGTTCAGACTCTCTGCCAACACAAAAAATCCGTCAAGCGATCTGGAAAGTAAGCTTTTCACATTCTCTTGCTCACTTGGATCCAACATTTATTTTGAAGAAGCAGCAGCACGAGGCTCGCCGCACAACCCGACACAGCGGCCAAAAGGTCACTTCAGCCGGTTTACCTGACACCCCGGTTCGAAAACGCCGATCTGAGGTCTCACCTCCTTCTGACAATTCTTATCCCAAGGCATGTTATTTCTGACAACCTCTTAATCCATCCGATTCAAATTATCAGGTGACACCTCCTTCTTCCTCTGGCGAGTCAACATCGACCCAACTTCCTCCTCTCAAAACTGTAGCTGGGTGAGTACTTTAACCTCTTCTTTCGATGTTTCCATACTTTATATAATATGCTTAACTTTCATATCTTCTTCTGTTTTAGAGCCAAAGCCAGACCCAGCAAAAAGGCTTGGGTGAACAATCTGCCCGAAGACCAGGTGGTTCTTGAACCGGAGCAAATGGTTGAACCAGAACATACAGTTGAATAAGAGGGTCCCAATCCTGAAGCTACTTTTGATGAACCACCCCCTCAAGATCACAATGTTGATGAACAACCAGAAGTTGACACTGCTGTACCTGACGATGAACCGGTAGATCCAATCCGGGCTGATGATAAGTCTTCTAGCCTGGTGGGAGCTAGTGACACTCCATCAACTCCAGCAAAGATTGCTGGAGACAAAGAAGGCGACGTTATCATTACCGGTATGAGCCACAGCTCTCCTGGCCATCCTGTTATTTTGGCGAAACATAGTGCCAAGGAAGAGTGTGCTGCCATGGAAAAGGCAAATGGAGCACTGACTTGTCAAGCTATGCCCATCTCAGCGCTCATGAACTCCACTCCGGTTTTCTAAACCGTCTGCACTCAAACCGTGATTATGAAGCCGGTTTGGTGAATCTGATGAAGGAACGCTATGAGGTATTTTTATCACTTCCTCTTTGCGTAAATCCAATTTTGTAAATATCAACTCAAGGAGCCCCCAAGTGCCGGTTTATGATAACAATCATAAATCGGGACTTTGTAATATCTCAATCCTTGCATGCTGATCCTTCATATGTCAAATGATCTTTGGAAACAAACCGGTATGTTAACATTGTATTCCTGTAGTTTTCATCGGTGTAGCCCCCAAGGGTCGGTTTATCTTTTCAAAGTAAACCGGGTCTTGAATCAATGCGTCAACTTTGAACGAATGTACATTAGCCCCCAAGTGTTAAGGATAATGGTTGCATTGTACTTGAGACTTGTGAAAAATATGTTGATGATAGAGCAAATAGGCATTAGCCCCCCAAGTACAAAGTGCATAACTTGTTATATGCTTGGTACTTCATATCCTGTGTTGATGATATATCTCACCTTTATACGCTGAGCTGAATAAGAAGGACGCTCAAACCGCGGACCTTCAAGAAAATGTTAAATCTCAACAGGCAGAGGCTTCCAAAGCCAAAGAAGAGCTGAACAATGCCTTAGCAGCTATGGAAAAGCCGAAAGAGACCTTCAACAAAGAGCGTGCAGACTAGGAAACAGAAAAGGCCGATTTGACAAAAAAGGTTGAGGATGCAGAGGCAGCCCTGAAGCCGGTGGTGGAAGAACTGACTGGCTTAAAGTGGCAGATTAACGCCATGACTTCTGCTGTGTTTGGTAAGTACCCTCTCGTGGAATTTGTCTAATTCATAAGATCTTATCAATGGCCGGTTTACTGATGCTGAACCATGACAGGGACCCGCATTGCTCATCTGGGCTCTGACATGCGGATGAAACTTAAAGACGCATACACCTTGATAGAACAACTGTTTTCGGGATCCCGGCGTGCCATTTGCACTGCAGCCTACAACAAGCCTACGCCATCGCTGATAAAGGAAACTATTGAAAAGCTGGCCATGCTACCTGCCCGGATCAACGAACTGAAGAGATCAGCCGGAAGATCAGGAGTGCTGACCGCGCTAATCCGGGCCAAGGCATGGATTCCGAATCTTGAACCGGCAGATATCATCAAAGGGTATCCTGGCATGAAAGAAGACGGCTCAGACTTCAATAATAATGATCTGCGAAGGCTAACAAAGGAGATGCGGCCAATAGCAAGCAAACTGGCGGAGGACACAAATTTATCTCATTTCCAACCGGTTTATGATGCCGAGGGAAAAAGACAGCCTGCATTGATCCATGATGTTGAACATCTTGTGCCACCAATCCGTAAGCATACTTACGCTCCGGACATTGACCCCTCCAATCTTATCCATGAAGAGGCCGTTTTTCAATCCTTAACCGGAATCGATTGGTCAACCGTTGATTTCCAGCGTCTAGGGAGGGATGAAGAGGATGTGACCGCGCAAGATGACCCTCAATCGTTAGGCCGTCCCGATGAAGAATCTTAAACCGATGGCCGGTTTACTAGTTGCAGTCTTCCACTCCTTAAAAACAATTATTCGATTTGGGCTGTTTAAAGCGCCTTGTAATAGGATATCATGAACACCTTTTTCTGCCATGCCATCGAGCATGTTTGTGTTGCTTGATACCTGAAAACTTATTCTGCCTTTAAGATCTATTTATGCATAGTCCATTATGAGTTGTGTTCCTGCATATAAGAACTTGAAAGTATCCTAGTGGTTTGCCACTGGACGGATCATGATGCCCAAAAATATATACATAACTTGGATTGATAACCAAGATTTGTATTAAACAGATAAAATAGATGATATCTGTGACATACCTCATTGACTGACCAACTGCTAGTAAGGGTTAAAAACACCAATCCGGAGTGTTGATGAGTCCTTGTCCTTTTGCCGGCTCATATAAAAACCATACCGCTATGATAGCCGCTTATTTGTTCGTATAAGGCTGGTGACATCTAGTCAAAACTAGACCGGAGCAACGTACTACCATTTTAAAACTGATCATGTACTAACAACTAAGCGTTGAAAGTCATGCTGGATTGTAATAAACACCGGTTTATCAGCAAATATTCATAAATCCCATATTAAAAGATTATAAAAATAGCAAAGACAAAAGAAATATGCAAGGCATTTCATGGGCTGCCAGGCCCTAAATCGAGGCTTTTCATGGGCTGCCAGGCCACTGAGTTAAACCATTTTGCAAAGCCTTTTAAGATGGACCTCAATCTTTAACCAATCATCATTTTAACTTTGACAAGTTCAGGGTCCATATGATTGACTTGTCAAACGTTCGATGGGTCATACCAGGTTTACCTGGACGGAGTGGCTTACTTAAAGAGGCAGGATTACCTGGGGTTTTAGGTGAATACACCTGACTTCCAAGCCTGGCTTGATAGCCTATTACAAGGGTGCAAGCTCGTTGTTCTTTGAGAAGCAACGAGCCCCCAGGTAATATTTGAGCTGTGCTCAGTGGTTACCTATGTTTGAGTTGTGCTTGATGCTACAGACTCTCTTTGGTTCCACATGATTTCCTTTTGGCTTGAAGCCTATCAAGAGGTGTAGCTATGGTGTGAAGACAACCAAGCCCCCTAGTGATATCCCTTTTTGGTTTTAAACCGATTAAGAGGTGTAGCTATGGTTCGGATATGACCAAGCCCCCTAGTGACTTTCTTTATATCTGTGTGGCCTTATAGGCCGGTGAGGGAGTCCTGGATTAGGGGGTGTCCGGATGGCCGGACTATGCCTTCAGCCGGACTCTTGGATTATGAAGATACAAGATTGAAGACTTCGTCCCGTGTCCGGAAGGGACTTTCCTTGGCGTGGAAGGCAAGCTTGGCGATACGGATATGTAGATCTCCTACCATTGTAACTGACTTTGTGTAACCCTAACCCTCTCCGATGTCTATATAAATCGGAGGGTTTTAGTCCTTAGGACAACATACAGAACAACAATCATACCATAGGCTAGCTTCTAGGGTTTAGCCTCTCTGATCTCGTGGTAGATCTACTCTTGTACTACCCATATCATCAATATTAATCAAGAAGGACGTAGGGTTTTACCTCCATAAAGAGGGCCCGAACCTGGGTAAAACTTCGTGTCCCTTGCCTCCTGTTACCATCCGGCCTAGACGCACAGTTCAGGACCCCCTACCCGAGATCCGACGGTTTTGATACCGACATTGGTGCTTTCATTGAGAGTTCCTCTATGTCGTCGCTGTCAGGCTTGATGGCTCCTATGATCATCAATAGCGATGCAGTCCAGGGTGAGACCCTCCTCCCCGGACAGATCTTCGTCTTCGGCGGCTTCGCACTGCGGGCCAATTCACTTGGCCATCTGGAGAAGATCGAAAGCTATGCCCCTGGCCGTCAAGTCATATTTGGAAGTTTAAACTACACAACTGACATCCGCGGGGACTTGATCTTCGACGGATTCGAGCCACTGCCGAGCGCGTCGCACTGTCCCGACGAGCATGATCTAGCTCTGCCGCCGAACAGTGCCCTGGAGGCCACACCCGCATCGGCTTCGGCCCTTAATTCGGAGCCAATTGTGCCGATCGAGGATGGGTGGTTGGACGCCGCCTCAGGGGCTGCGATCCCAACGGCGATCGAGCCGAACACCAGCCCCGCACTCCGTGATACTCGTGACTCCAAGGAGCGGACTCCTCTCCGGACTCTGAACCCTCTGCGCCCCTGCCGATCGAATCCGATTGGGCGCCGATCATGGAGTTTACTGCCGCAGACATCTTTCAGCACTCGCCCTTCGATGATATTCTGAAGACACTAAAGTCTCTCTCTTTAACAGGAGAGCCCTGGGTGGACTACGGTCAGCAAGGTTGGGATACGGATGATGAAGAAATTCAAAGCCCACCCACCACCCACTTTGTAGCCACTGTTGATGATTTAACCGACATGCTCGACTTCGACTTCGAAGACATCGATGGTATGGACGCCGATGCAGGAGACGATGAAGAACCAGCGCCTATTGGGCCCTGGAAAGCCACCTCGTCATATGACATATACATGGTGGACACCCCAAAAGAAGGAGATGGCGATGGAACAACGGAGGATGACCCCTCTGAAAGTGCGTTATATCGACTAGAGGGGGGGTGAATAGGCGATTTTTATGGAAGTATTCAAAACGTGGAAGTTATGAAGACAAACAGAATGGACAAGCCTATCACTATGCAGCGGAAGTTAGATTACACAAGGCAAGCCGTGGTCAAGTATACAATATAGTGAAAGCACAGTGACAAACAGCTTCAGTGTAATAAGGATCAGGTAGGAAGAAGTTATGAAGCCAGACAAATCATACAGTCAAGTTGTGAAGACAGAAGATAAAGCAAGCATGCAATGGCTTCACAATGTGTAATGGTAAGTAAAGGGAGGTGAAGATGAAACCAATGACACGCTGAAGACAATGATTTGTTGGACCAGTTCCAGTTGCTGTGACAACTGTACGTCTGGTTGGAGCGGCTAAGTATTTAAACCAAAGGACACACAGTCCCGGACACCCAGTCCTGAACACGCAGCTCAGGACACCCAGTCCTCACCGTTTTCTCCTTGAGCTAAGGTCACACAGACCTCGCCCAATCACTCTGGTAAGTCTTCAAGGTAGACTCTCAAACCTTCACAGACTTCGTTCACCGGCAATCCACAATTTCTCTTGGATGCTCAGAACGCGACGCCTAACCGGCTAGAGGATGCACAGTCCTCAAGTGTAATAAGTCTTCAGATCACTCAGACAAGAAGACTTAAGTGATGCCCAATTACTCTGGCTCTGGGTGGTTAGGGCTTTTCTCCTCGCTAGGGATTTTCTCTCAAAGGCTTCGAGGTGGGTTGCTCTCAAACAACAAAAGCCGTGCACTGAAATCTGAGCAGCCAACCGTTTATGGTTGTAGGGGCGGACTATTTATAGCCACTTGGCAACCCGACCTGATTTGTCCGAAATGACCCTAGGTCACTAAGGAACTGACACGTGTACCAACGGTCGAATTTCGAACTCACACGGCAACTTTACTTGGGCTACAAGTAAAGCTGACTTGTCTGACTCTGGACAAGATTTTCTCTCATTGTCTTCACTCGAAGACATAGGATTTGAATTAGGCATCACTTCAGTCATCCTGACTGGTTCTCTTGGACCCCACTTAACAGTACGGTGGTTCCTATGACACAACATGAATGAAGTAAAACTACGAAGGATCTAAGTCTTCGAGTTCCATAAGCTTCATGGGGAGTCTTCACATGTCATTGTCTTCGACATGAATGTCTTCATAAACCACCATTGTCTTCAATGTCTTCGTACATTTTTAGGGGTCATCTCTGGTAGCTAAACCGAATCAATGAGGGACTTCTACCTGTGTTATCCTGCAATTCTCACAAACACATTAGTCCCTCAACTAGATTTGTCGTCAATACTCCAAAACCAACTAGGGGTGGCACTAGATGCACTTACAATCTCCCCCTTTTTGGTGATTGATGACAAACTAGTTGAAGTTTTCAACGGGGAATATAATTTGTGAAATTGTAAAGGAATTGTCTTCATAAGCTGCAAGGGCTCCCCCTAAAGATGTGCATATAAGTAATCTGCTTCTGGGACGCAAATGTACATGGCAGGTTGTACTTGTGGGAATCCACTTCAACTTATGATGACAATCCACCATGCATGTAAAGGTATACGAAGAGAATGACATGCATAATGAAAAATGGACGTCTGCGAAATTATATAAGTGCGGAAATTATCGTCGTACATACGGAATTTATCTTCGCAAAAACATAGTGGCAAACAAGTAGCAGACGACCATCAAGTTTAAGTGTTACAACTCAAAGAACCAAATGTAGCAAAACGAGAGTTGTAAGCACGGAGCAAAATGTAAAATATAAAGCACCCGCCCATATTATTGACCCGCTTGAAGACTATAAACATCATATGTTTCTCCCCCTTTTGTCAGTGATGACCAAAAAGGTTTGAAGACATAGAGTTTTCTACGCGTTCCCAGGCGCAGTAGGGTCGGTGGAGGCGTTTGGTGGTACTGAAGAGCTTGGTGCAGGGTCGACGCGCGCTGAAGAAGGTGGTGGTGATGTAGCGTTGTCTTCTTCCTCAATGATTCTTCCAATCACGGTGGCAGCAGAGGAAGAGAACTCTGAATCTTCAAGGGACGAAGTTCCGCGCAGCACAACTCTTCTGGGGGGGGGGGGAGTCAAACTTGAATCTCTCTCTGAAGCCATCCTCTTGAAGTTCAGCTTCAGTGCACATCATGGTGAGGCCTTTCCAAGTGCGGCGACAGGTTTCATGTGCGACGAATGCATTCTTGGTGGCCAGTTTTCTGATGCGATTGACGTCTTGCATGATACTTCTCATCTGCCTTTTGAGCCAGTCGTGATGCCTATCTTGCTTTTGGTGAAGAGCCACAAGAAGTTCTCGGTCATTGAGTGTACGAGCGCGTTTCTTGGGTCTCTGTGCAGCTGTGCTGTCAGTGGCTTCAGTTGATGCAGGGGCACGTGTGGTGCCAGCCATTGGATACACTCTTGAGATGGCTTCAACACCTTCATCATTCTGAGTGAAGCTCTGGTGTTCTACATTCTGAAGACTTAATGGTTGCTTGGCAGGCTCAGGATATATAGCTTCGGCAGAGGTGTCCATATCAGGTAAGAAGATTCTATGGTTGCGGGCAGAGGGCTGATAGGAGATAGCAGAGTGTAGCTTGATTAGCCTCATAACCCAAGGAGTATAAATCTTCAAACCAAAGAGATCTGAGCCAGACACTGCAAGTTGGCGTATAAAGAGATCCTGTGCATTGAGGCATTTGCCATGCAGGATACAGAAGATGAGAGTCTTCATGGCACCTTCAACCTTGGCATATGGAGAGTGCCCCTTAATGGGCCATAGAGTCCGCCTGACGATGTGATATATAGTTGTGGGCAGGTACTCTAAGTCTTCAACGAAGAACTCAGTTGGATGAGGTGCATCAAGAGGCAATGGCTTCATCATTGAGAGCATCTGACTCATATTTGGCTCAGGTCGCTGGAATATGCTCCCAATTGCTTCAGCATGGAGTTGGCAGCCTTCTTCGAAGAGTTCGCCAGGAGTGGGTAGGCCGGTAAGCTCAATGATATCGAATGCATTGGCTTCATGATGGACATTGCCGGTCATCCACTCCAGGACCCAAGTCTTCGGATCTCTGTTGTAGCCTTTGATATGCAGTGTGGCATAGAACTGGAGCAGAAGCTCTTCATTCCAGTGCTCTTCATCGGTGATAAACGGCAGCAGACCCACTTGCTTGAAGCAATCCAGTGCTTCTTCCAGACCAGGCAGACCAGCAACAGCTTCAACCTCAAGGCGCTGGTGAGGAAAGATACGGCCTTGGTTGTATAGGATGCATGAATAGTAGCTGCGCTGTGGGTAGCTCCAGAACCTATCTGATACAATCCGTTCCCTTGAATAAGGGTTCTTGGAGCTGTTGAAGAACGTGTTATCTGCCCTGAAGCTATTGACATTAAAGGAGCTAGGAGCTGATGCAGGACCTAGGAACCTTGGCAGTCGTGGGATTGGCTTCTCGACCTGGGGCCTGTGCACAACATGATAGTTGAACTGTGGACCAGCAGCAGACTCAGGCATAGAAGGTTCAGATGCAGTAGCTTCAGTGTCTCTTGAAGCTGTTGGTGGGAAGGGCTCCACAATTGCTTCAGTGTTGGTGGTGGCAGCCTCAAGGATTTCAGCCTCAACACGTGTAGTGAGAGGGATGGATTCAGGTACGTTCTCCTTGAAGACTTCTTCTTGTTGGTGCGGGGGAGATGGAGGTTCTTCTTCATGTTCTTTGGCTGATGCAGCCGGAATGTCGTCAGCAGCCTGAGCCCTTGGCCCTTTGCGAAGCCTACGGAATGTAGGCTGGGGCTCATTCTCTTCCTCCTGCGGGCGATCTGCCCACGATGCATCTTGGGTGATTGGTGTCAATGGACGACCAATGCTGATCATTTCGCTTGTTTCAAGCTGAGGAAGGGCTGCATCACCTTGTACATTGTCTTGGAGACCAATGTCTTCAGCAGCGTTGGGGTCGGCTGCTGGAATGTCTTCAG